>SRSE01000812.1:9390000-15004355 GCA_005024645.1 Planiliza haematocheilus | reverse complement strand
AAGCCCACCTCATTCCATATCAGATAGAAACTGATAACTGGGATTATCCCTTCACCCCCTTTTCACTTGTCACTATACATACAAGACAGTTTCCTCTCCTCAGAGAGAATCTATGCGGCGAAGCGAGTACATTTGCAACCAAATAGAAAAACGTGTTTGGGTATTGCGGCCATATCTCAGGCCGTCATCTCCCTTCCTGAACAACGACGGGAAAAACTGCCGCATGTGTGCCGAATAAAAACCCTTTATGCGCTTGCATCTGTGAAAAGGCTGTATAGACCTTGAGTAACAAGTGCACATAAAAAACTAATGCCATAAAACTATTTCATAACGTTTCGTGCATTATGTATTAGCCTACACCAGAGGTTTTTGTCCACAGAGTCGTGAAGTCTTAGTGACTATATTACAGGTTTGATTTTGCTAAAGACCTTAACACTGGATAACACGAACAAATCTGTCTTTCACTTACTCCTTTCCTCCTTTAGTTTTGTTTAGGCTCTGTTATATTTCTGCTATTCTGATGCGACCAAAAATGCATTCTCATTGCACTGTGGCATTAAAGTTTTCAGCGACCGTGAGAAGTAAAATCAACGTGGGTGCGTGTAGAAAAAAGATTTAACCATTTGAGGACGTCTAATAATTCTATTCTAGCCCCGTTCCCCTGCAGGTGCAGTCAGATTTAAGACGCATAATGTAAACCCTTTTTTTTTCATTTGATCAATGCTGACATTTACGTTCTCCCTGCGCCGGATGAGTATGGCATGCCCCCTTTGACCTGTTTTCGTTTGGAACATAGGAAGGAATATGCTCTCTGAACCATCCATGCAGAGAATGCAGTAGTGTCAGCGCACGCTAATGGTACTACAGTCATACGTTGGCCCGGCGATGTTAAGAGAAAATACTGGTATGCGGGAAATGACGCTAAAATGCTACTCTAGTACAAGATTTCTCCACAAAAAAAATAAATAAATAAAGTGTCAATGCATGCATCAATGCATCCCAGTCCCAGATATCCATTTATTTATTTATTTTTTTTTTACTTGGACGAGAAAATCGATGCCACTCTCATATCTGTCCATTAAACATGTCCATTTCTGCCAGGTTAGGCAGAATCTCCATGGAGCGCGCAATGGTTGTCTTGTAACCTCTAAGTAAAGACAAGACTACAGGAAGTTGCTGAAGTAGTCCAACATATCCAGCATATAAACCCTGATAAACTATTAAACAACCTGAACTATGCAAAATAGTTAAAATTTGAATTTGGGAATTTTTTTCTCGTTTGTGTCTTCAGACAAAATGATATTTTGCAGGACTTTAAAGTTAAAGTATGGCATTTCAAGTGGCAATCATGTACACAGAATCAACTGATGAAATATCCCTGTGATGTGATTTAAATACATTTAATATATGTTCAGTCCTGAATACAATGGCCGACGACAAAGGACAAGAATTCTAAATACAATACAAAATAACGTCTTGTTGACATGTGCAAGAAAAGAAGACTTATTGACGGCAACTTCATTAGGTTGTGTTAAGATCGATATTCTTACATAATTCGTACCCAGACTAGAAGACACGGTTCTTCAGAAGTCAACACACTTTGTTACCTGACAGACACAGTTTGTCCTACTTTAGCGTTTCATTTATGTTGTGGAACTTGTTTATTTAGCTTCCCATTACAGACTGTGCTTGCATTAAAGATTACAGAGTCAATGCCTTCCAAAACTATTTTTGGTAACCACAACCCACAAAAGCTACCTTTCCCTGGATAGCACAGACTGCCAGGGTAATTAGGTTTCCAAATCCAGCTCTCACGTTTGTGCTTGTGATAGAAGAGCATTAAAGCATGGAGGCATTATGAGTCCTTCTCTGTGGACTCCGGCTTATATTCTCGCAGAGCTGTCTCATCCAGGAACACTTCAAATTAGCATCTCTGCCCACGGGGCAGCGCTAGGAAAACACTGGACTGTCTGTAACGTGGGAGCCAGGAGCTGGCTGACAAAGCCCAGAGGGCCCGGAGCAGCCCTCACTGCCTTTGGTCGGAGGTTTTAGAGAGTGAGTGGGAGAGATAGATGAGTAGGCGGACAGTTTCATCCCCGTGAAGGAAGAATGAAAGCAGGGTGTTCTCCAAATTGTTCTGGAGGGTGGCTGGAACAATTAAAGAGGAGCAGAGTTGAGTTGATTACTTAATGTGAGAAAAAGCACACCTAAGTATGCAAAGAGTCGTTCCAACCCACACATTCGCTCCCAGGCATGTACTTAAATGGATTTTGAGATTGCGCAAGAGAATAAGAGAATAGGTCCAAATTCCAGTCACATACTTGAACATATAGAGGCCCATGTCAATTATTAAACAACCCCAGGCTTCCTAATTATGCATATTCACATCATGAATTATCGCATGAATTATGAAGTGTCAGATGAGGAAAAAAAGGAGGAAGGACTATAAGTTTAATATTATATAAAGGGATTTTCCTGCGCGCCAATAATGGTTTCATCTGGGGAAATCAGTGGTAAATCATGATAAAATAACCTAATGTCAAGCCTTTCTTGCATGGCTTTTGTAGAGTTTTCAGCAGTTTTCTCTGCTGCCTTTGGCGAACAGACCCAGCAGATGGCCTCACTGATGACTAACACACAGTCTTAGTTGACTGTAAATATAACACCCCAGCAGGGGCGATCCTAGGCTTCAGGGGCCCCAAGCAAACATAGGTGTGCTACCCCTACAGTCCAAATCTGTCATAACATAGAGAGAAGGGGGCCCCCAGAGGGCAGGATGAGGAGTATTGGTTAGTCACCCCTGTTGCCATGTCAATGTACAGATTGTGGCGTACATGTGCCCCACATGGTTCTTCTATTGTTACCAGGAAAATATTGAGGAGCTGCTTGGCTAAGCAGAGAGAAAACAAAAATAGAAATTCAGATTTTAGTTTAAGATCTTTTGACATCATTAGGGGGAGCTGTGGATAGTGGAGTTGGAGAAGCGGCCCTCACTGCCTGTGGTTGGAGGTTTTAAAGATCGAGATAGATGAAAGGCCAAAAGCCCCAGGTTTATCCCCCTGTGTCATGGCTGAGGTGCCTTGAGCAAGGACCTAACCCCTAACCCCCAAAATGCTCCCTGGCAGCTTCCAGAGTGAACACGCTAATGCAGAGGAGGAATTTCCCCATGAGGGATCAATGGTCAGTTTTTAGACCAAATGCTTGTGCGATCACAGCGAGGCTAAAAAAAGTAGGCGAGCAAAAAGTTGGATACCTAAAAGTAACCGCTAAAGAAGGATCCATGCTCCACCGTTCCTAGAAGGAGTAGCATAGATGCAAACCTGGAATTAACCTACTGAGACACCATGCCTACCAGCTGCACACAATTAGTATGCATTGTATGGATTCACATGTGCAGCCAGTGATCCCCCGCAGCCAGTGGGTTTTCTTTGAAGTGAAATATTATCAAGCAAGATAAATGTATCTATCAAAGGGGTATGATGAAGAGGGTACCTGAGCCTTGATTGGTCCTTGGAAGGATGTTGGACTGAAGAAAAAAAAAAAAAGAACTGTGGAACAGTGCAGAGTAGATCTGCTTCCGTTCTTCATGTTTTCATGTTGTAGGGCTTTGTAACTGCCATAGCTGTGTAGTTACTGACACCTACTTCATTACTGCAGCAATCTATGGGACAGGTTAGTGACACCGGGCCATCAGTGCGATGTAATTACTTGCGAATAGCAGTTCAGACAGCCGGTCCAAAAACAAATCAGATTAGAGAAAGTAATCATATTTCCCTGCAGACTTTTAGACAAAAGCATCAGATGGGCAGAAATGGAGTTTAAAATATAAGAGATACGTGCTTTGAAGTACTGAAATTTTACACTGAAGGGTCCATCCTGCAGTTTCTCCATCCGCGCTGAGAAATGGGGGTCATTTTGTACTTTTGCGTTTGCACTTAATTAGGATTCAGATATGCACGCAGAGAGACGTGTTGTTGTTGTTGACACTGTACTGTACCCTTCACTGTCATTAGAATGCTTGGTTTATGCTAAACATGATGGATCGTCTGTGTACTCAGTGAACAATAGCTTCTTACACCAATTAGCCCCGTGGTCAAATAACATGACATTTGGTTTATAGCCTGTGGTTTACGAAATTCTATATTCATTCATTAATTGCTTTAGCGCTCCGTCCGTTAAGCCGGAGCTTAATTACAAATTCAAAAATCAGATCTGCATTTTGTCGAGGCTCTTAGAAAGCCCGTGTTTACTTCTCAACCAAGAAGCCTTCCACTTTCATCTTCCCATTTCTATTTTTGGATCTGTTCTGTGTTGTCCAGCATAGCCTTTCCTTCCAGAGGGTTGTTACTTAGAGCTGGTGGGATCTGGGCACATGTGTCCCTGTTTGTTTCCGATGTATTTTCTGAGAGGTTAATGCGTGCTGACATCACATAAATGTCCTCTCATCCAACTGAGAATATGCCAGCCATGCAGCAAGCAAGCCAACTGCACACACGCAGGAGCACTCACACTCTTTCCTGTCACTCTGTCCTCATCTCGCATCTGGATGGATTCCTTCAGCACACTATAAATCCCATCTCACTTAATCTTCATTTGTAAATTCAAAGCTTTCCTGCGTCATTACTCTAACAAGTTCGTGTGACAAAGAAATGCCAGTGTTGAATTTAAGTGCAGTGAGTCTTTTTTTCTGCTGAATGAAAGAACCACCACCTCGGCTTATACGTTTTGGGAGTACTACTGTATTTGTGATTTTGCATGGGATGAGAATCAGATGCAGATTTTATATGACGCCCGTGTTTGCTTCAGGCACTGCTCGGGGCAGATAGACTACACCGAACTGTGCATCCTGTTAGAGTGCTCAGCCAGTGACTGACACGTCCAGGATACACTGTCAGTCCAACTTAACCTGTTAAATACGACATGCGATTTGACTGTGTTTCAGCAACGGGTAAACAAAAGGCTCGCTAGACTTTGTTTAGGCTCAACGTGATGCATGCTGGGTATGAAACAACGCACGCTGGTTGGGAATTTCATCAGACTTTCTCCAACGCTGCACAACGTCACCGTGTCATATGACGTTAAATCTTACAAGTAGTTTGAAGAGTCAGCCACTGCAGATTACAATTTTCAAATCTATTTTGTTTTTTTGTGCATAATAAAAAGTATTACTTAAGGAACTGTTATCTCCTTTATTTTGTTCTTCGTGCATGAAGGCAGAGGTTTCAAATGCATTGGTTCATCAAGCTGAAATCAAGCTTTCCTGTCAGTTTGACATACACACTACTGAAATGCAGACAGAATGACACTGCATTTCTCTCTAAGATCTGTGCAGACTTAGTTAGGTAAGCTAAACAGGTAAAGACTTCAGTTAAAATAAGAAAAGCACAGTAAGTATAGCGCAAAGTGAACTGTGCTCGAGAGTCTAACACTGCAAGATCAGCCTTTGTTGTGAGCTCAGTCACGCGGCGTAAGTAGAATATGCCTGACTTGACTGTTGTCTTTTTATACTCCTCTCCTGCAGTGACCGGCAGTTCACAGTGACCATCAAGTCAGCTGAAGTCAGTTGAAACAAATGTAGCGAAAAGGTTAAGCGCAAATGCCCCCACCTCCAGGAAGCAGAGGGGCCTTAGACCGTCTGTTCCCAGGTTTCAAAGGAGCACTGCCCCCAGTGTCCCACCTGGTTGAGCGGGCGCCCCGTGAACTGAGGCTACAGCCCTAACTGCACCGCGGGTTGCCGCATGTCATCTCCCCCGTCTCTCTCTCTCACCCTGTTACAGTACTTCAGGTCTTCCTCCACTACAACAAGTAAAAAGGCCGTTTAAAAAAAAGACAAAAGAATACGTCTAAAAACTGTGCTGCAAGAAAACGCTGCCAAAGACTGTGTGTGGGAAAAATCTGTGTGTTGTGAAGCCAGCTCTCAAAGAACAGGACAGTACAACTACATGTGTATCTGCAGAAGTTTCAAAATAGAGCACAGTATTTAAAAAAAATAAAAAATAATGTTTCAGGTTTACACTGCTTTAATCTGAAAAAATAAAAAAACTAATTTATCTGAAAATGTGAGAGGAGAAATCCATTAAAAACAGTGCTGCGCACAGGAATAAGGAAAACTCAAATGTAAAATAATGGCATTATAAAGATAAAAGAAGATTGCGGAGTACATGTACATCTTCAAGTTCACAAAGTGTTTGATTTCAAGCTGTAAAACCTGAAGTCCTCAACTGTTCAAATGTAATTTTGAGTTTAAATATGGCATGATATCTTAGCTAGAGGGAAGCTATGACTGTATTGCCTCTCACCAAGGAGATTCTCAAACCTGCTGGAGGGTTGTGGCTTTTTCTTTACGGAGTTTGCATGTGATGGTTTCCTCCCACCGTCCAAAGAACTGCTTATAGTATAATAATAGTAGTAACTGGAAATTGTACAATGGAAGAATAAATGGTGAATGAAATTACATTAGGACTGTTGAGTTTAAGCTAAAGAAACTCCTAATATTATCATACTTCATAATCAAAATTGACATGTGCACATTTTGTGTACCGGTACCAGTGCATAGAGTGCTCTCGGGTAAAGATAATTCTTTATTTTGGCAGTGTGAGGGGTATCCAGATAAGCCTGTTTATCTGAGCCGGAAGTAAAGCTGTGAAGAGACAGAGAAGTCCAAGATCATCTACTGCAGCAATTATACAGGGGAACCCTGGTCTGTCCTTTTCTGCTGAGATGTACTGACAGGTTAAACAATTCCTCTGAGACCGCGTGATTTCACAGTACAAAAAAATTGTACGGGTGTTCAAGATCTCTGGTACACAACAAGAAATGTATATTTAATTTACTGGAGAGTCTAGTGGTTGAAAATTTATTAAGGCAGCAGTGCTGACCTGCTCTGAGGAAATCTTGGGGACAGTTATCTCTTTGAGAGAAATTAGCATTCATTGTTAATATCCTGTTATTGTACATTTATCTTGTTCCTACGGTCATATCCGTTATGTTTCCCCCCGATTGCACCATTAAAGCGCAATCTGAAACATTAATTAGCTCCCCCTGTGGCTAAACTATGAGCTATGATATCAAGTTAATTTACTTTGTCTCACAGCATCACATTAAAACACTTGTACTAGCCAGTGGACCTCTACTACCACACTTAAATATTCTGGCAAACTCACTGGACTTATAACCATGACTGTAGTGGTGATGTAAGTAGAAAATATGGAGTGTCATTTCCAGAAATTGTGTGCGTGTAGGTGTTGCTGTCCAGTGATGACAAGCATGTTAGCATTACATACACAGATGAAACATAATAAAATGAATGACACGACATCTGGGTAATAAGAAGTTACTTTGTTTCTCCACCCCAGATTGTAGCATGCATGCATTACTATCTTGTCCAAAGATGACCTTTCTTGTAAAACAGTCATCTTGCAAGGCTAATGCAGCTGCATCCTCAGCCTCTCTCCGGCCTTCTTTCTGGTTATTTACAGGATAACACATTTTGAAGCTGGGCTCCAGAGACGCAGAGACCATTATAAACTATTATACACCGCCTATAAAACTATTATCTCTAACTGAGATGAATGGATAAACTGAAAATCAGAAAAGTGCTCTTTTATGTTCTTATGTGTTTAGCGCTCGGGGCCATCGTACAAATGGGCGCATTTTTGTCCTAAAGAGATTACACCAAAAGCCAGCAAGTAATATTAACCATCAATCACTCTCCCACACAGAAATAGAAATGCACAAAAAAGCCTAACATTGTCCTTCTGGCTATCATCTTCACAGCGGGGGGTACCAAAGCCTGGCATCACGGTAGATGTCGCCGCCTGGCAAAAGAGGAGGATCTGTTCTCAACCAACCAGGAGAAGACATATGTTATGTACAACACAGGTCATTCATCCCATATGTTGCCCTTGGACCACATATCCGTACGAGCACTGTACAGGACAGGATTTTTGTGTGGTGGTGCTTCTTTGTATGTGGCAGCTCAAGGGTAAACCGAAATTTCCTGATGGTCATTTCTCATTTCAAAGTAGTTCAACTCCAGCTTAGGTTTTCCAATACATTTATCTACTTACATGTTACTTCAGTCTCTTACCACTGTCCAAGTAGCACTATGAGATCACCTTCATAATATCCAGCGTGAAGATATAAGAAAGGATGATACCTTTACACTGCTGCTTTGACATGTTGCTTCAGTTAAGCACATACGCATTGTTTTCTAGCATTCAGTTGTAATTTAATTCCTAGATATGCTCTGTGCTTGGTGGTTTGCAGTGTTACTTTCACTGCAATTAGTCATGATGCATCACAGAATCTGGGCACCATACTGACTTCTGTACCATTACATTACATCCATTAGCACACTGTGTTTCTTCTATTAATCAGTCAGTAATATGTTTTCTCAGTGCATCTGAGAAACACCACACAGACTAGACATTTCCCTCCCCAACCACTAATTACTGGTTGAAGTAATTCAAGCTTCTGCAGTGTTATTTTGTTGTTATTGCATCTTGTCCCCGTCAGCCCCTGTAGTAGGGAGACTGTATTTCACAGTAAAAGAAAATGAAATAATACTTTTATTTGCATAACTGTCAAATAAAAAGGCACAGATATTTCACCAGGTGCTTAGCACTGATGCCTCACAGCAAGAAGGTTCCAGGTGTGGAGTTTGCATGCTCTCCCTGTGTCTGCGTGGGTTCTCTCCAGGTTCTCCAGCTTCCTCCCACCGTCCAAAGACATGCTCATCAGGGTAATTAGTGATACTAAATTGGCCGTAGGTGTGCATGCGAGTGTGAATGGTTGTCTGTCTCTCTGCGTGAGCCCTGTGATAGACTGGAGACCTGTCCTGGGTGAACCCTGCCTGATGACAGCTAGGACATGCTCCTGCCCCCCCTACAGAAGATGAATGAATGAATGTTTCACCTGTTTTCAAAGAGGCCTCCTCACTTGAAACTGACTGATGGATTCTTGTCAGTGGGTGCCAGGAGTCACTCCTCCTGTTTAGAGTGGTTTGTTCTGATTCAATATAGACAGTTTTCTTTTGAACATTGTTGTGCATTGATGTCATCAAAGACATGAGAAGAGAAGCTGTGGGCGGACTGCTGAGCCTTGACCTGAGGAGCTGGCTCTCCTTTGTTGTGGACCACCTTGTCTCACCTATTTATAATTCTGTGGATTGCTTGCTGTCTTGGACAGGATATACAACATGAATAAATAAATCCTGGAACTTGCAAGCATCATTTGGAGGAGGGGAAGCATCCTGGAGGAGATATACTTGTCCTAAAACAAGTCTGGTGCCTTCTACTCAAGTGTTTGGATTACAGTGACCTGGGTGACTGGATAAGAATCTACACAGACACACACTCTCATTATCAGCAAAGTAAACAGTATAATACAATGTAAAGGGTATTGATTCTTAGATCATGGTTTCTGCAATGCTTCAGACTTAATTTCATGACTGGGACTGATCTTAATCTGTAAATTTAATCTTAAATTAACCTTTCTTGGGCTCTCCTCTTAGACTGCACATTCTGTTGATTACATTATGCAAAGCACAGCAGAATTTATTTTGGGTTTTTCATGTCTTGGCAGCATATTTCAATGTGGGCACCCATGTTATCAAGAACCCCCCTGGCTGAAGTGACAAGAAGATTGTGACAGAAGTGAAATGTTTGATTTGTGATGGATGAACAGAGAAGACCACGAAGAAAATCATGCGTGACAACTGTGCATCTTGTGCAGCTTTTGGCAGCAACTTATAAAAAAAAAAAAAAAAAAAAAAAAAACCTCTGTAAGGCGTATTCTTTCCATTAGGATCAGTGTCAGGTATTAGAGTGACTGGCAGAGACCCCATACGTTGATATGATCTCAGAGAGAAAGAAAATGGCTCAGAATAATCTTCTTCTTAGAGCATGACAGATAATTGGGTGTAGCAGTTGGAACGGCAGATATGACAGCACCGACACGGCGCTCAAGGTATTTGAAGAAGTTTGGTCCTGAAACCATGTATCACAACACATTTAGCCAAGATGAGACAAGGTGACTTCGGATCTGGCATCTCTGCCCCACTGGGAAATGACTCTTGAGAGTGGTATGTGATGCTGCCAAGGGTTCATCACTCTTATTCATATCCTTGTTTGATTTCTTTAATTTGTCTTTGCTTTTACTGTGTGAGTCAGTCTCCTTAATTTTCCAATAACTGATTGTAAAAGATGTTCATGTGCCATGCCGGCCTCAGAATGACTGGCCCCTTTGGTGTTGCAGAATTTCATTTCCACCTGTGGTGATGGCGAATGACCAATCACAAGGATTACTTAAGTCCAAGATGTTACAAAATGACTAACAACATGCGCCTCTAGATGGTCCGGGTACTAAAAATTAAGTAAAACCACCAACTAAGCTTCTTAGCACTGGACTGCAGACATAATGAACCAATGAAATAATGGTACTGACGTTGTCACTCAAAACTCATGAGGAAATTAAAGCTTGGACTACTGCTGGAAGTGCAAAATGAGTGCACACAATGCCCTTTAAGCTGAATACCTGGGTCTAAGCTGGTATCAGCGGTGCATTTTAAATCACATAGCAATGACTGGCAATGACTCTCGCCAGCCATGACTGGCGTATGGGAATCGCCTGTGACAGCTGAACCTAGAAAGCCTCCAAGAAAGGTTGTTGATGCTCCAGATAAAAAAAAGAATCTCTGCAGTCAAAGGAAGGATTACAGTCTAAAGAAGAAAAAGGGTTATCAACAGCAAGACAAAAGTTCTGCACAGCAGCTTTAATTCATGGATTGCTGTCACAGCAAAGAGTAATAAAAAAAGGTTTCTCCCCACTTGACAATGTATAATACGGTTAGAAATATATAGATGTGTGTCAAGGGGTTGCATGAGTTCAGAAGTCGACTGTTATGAGGTGAAGGTCAACACAGAGCCAACACAGACAATGAAATCTTTATTCTTGGCCTGAATACATATGCTGAGAACAGACAGCTCATGTGCTGCATACTGCATGCTGCAGACATGTATAGCCTGTATAAGAAAAGGCACTCCGCCCCATCTATAGCATTTAATCGTAAGAGTAATTAGTTATTTCTCTGAAACTTAACTTTCAGATTCAGTAAACTTTATTTGTCCCCGGGCGGCAATTTAAGGCACAATTTGGACTGTTCCTCTGCTGGCGTTAGCGGATGCCTTTTCAGACGAGTGCACATTGCTGTAGTACTTTTGTTGTATTTCACTTAGCATAGGCTTAATCTTTAGTGAAGTATTTCCACTGTAACGACCCACCGGGCACTTTACCTCCGTCTTAAGTATACCTTTCTAGTTTTATGCGCGGACGTTTGTCAAGGAAGATACTTCCATTTTTAAATCACATTTGTATTCTAGTCTAGGATAACACGGTGACTGACAGTAAAAGCATAATGACTTTTAATGAGATTCTTTAATTCAGCTGCTTTATTTAACAGGTTGTAATTCCATAGCCGCATGCTGTTTCTGCTCAACATTAATTTTTCATGATTTATTTTTGGACATGGTTAATTTAAGGTGAATATGTGACCAGACGCCTGTTCATCTTATCTAAGTTTTTTTTCTTTTCTTTTTTTTTGCAATGCCGAGAAGAAGATAAATTAAAAATTTAGTCACTGAGGTACAGTAGGTATAAGTTTGTGTGTGTGTGTGTGTGTGCACAAGACTGCCGCAAAGGACGACATGCTAAGTCATGGAGGCTATATTCTCCTCCAGCAAGCCCAGTTAACACTATTAATGGCTTCCCAGCATGTCCAAAAGTCGTTTTGCTCCCTCATTAGGGGAAAGTGTCACCGCCTGGGCTATTGCTAAAAGGGACCCCCAACTGTGAGCTGAAACAGAGAGCAGACCACTATCTTCGGGGCTGCCTTTGCGTGTCTGCCTCCCTCTCTTTCTGGGCTCCCTCTCCATCTTTGTCTCAAAACCCATCCATCACTGCCTTCCCCGTTTTATCCAGGACCCGAGGAGGACTTCTTAATTAGTGCAGTCATTAAAAGTAAAACATCTCACAAAGACGACGTGGCAGCCCTTGCTAATTCCACATTCTGACGCCATCATCCCTCTATCGAAGGGATAGATTGGATGGTCTAAATACGCCACTTTATGATGAGGGGCTAAAAATAACTAATCAGGCATGTTAACAGTGATTTATGGGTTTGGAAAACCTTTGACATCCTTCATTTTCTCTGTGATGCCAGTGTGCACGTGCAGCGTCTCCCTATTTAACGTGAGGGCTGTGGACATGAGGACAAAGATGCATTTGTGGTGAAATGGTGTTGCTGTTAATGACGCAATGTGTTTAATGTTACCAATCATTACTCAGTATCTCAGACAGGATAATGAGTGTCTTCTGTACATTAGCCAGGAATTTATTTTCTGTAACTTATCATAATTAAACATGCATGTAGTATAATGAATCAGACTGAGCAGTGTGATTAGACACAGCAATGCTTTCAAAGTGAAAGTTCAACATTTTGGGAAATATCCTTCTTGGCTTTCTCTTCATAAAACATGATGATCTCACACTGACGCCACTTATTTTTTGAAATAACGAAATTGTTTGATGTCAATAGTGATGTAGCCCGGTATGGATACTTAGAACAAAACAGAAAAAGCTGCTTTGAGTCAACGTTGCTCCACTTTATTACAAGCCTGACACACGGTTTTTATCAGTATTTGCATTTTGCTATGAGTCGTATTTTAGCCGATAGAGGAAAATAAATCAGAATGCAACTGATAGTCCTACAACCAGTCACTGGCATTTTGTTGTTAACTAATTCAAATCCATGATGGCAGCGGGCTTAGATGACACGTATGATTACGTTCCTCTCTAGATGATTTGATTGGCAGATCTTTCTAGAGCATAATCAGTTCCCATGGGAGCAACTCCAGACCACCTTTCTACCACGACAACATCTTGCGGCGGGGGTTGTACCTGCGTTAGATGTTCGGTGATCTGTTCTGCATCAACATCTGCAGATTCTATGCAGCTATACACAGATTAGGCATAACATTATGACCACCTTCCTAATATTGTGTAGGTCGACCCTTGTGCCTCCAGAACAGATGGGACTCATCAGAGAATGGACATGGGTCTTCTGAGGGTGTCCTGTGGTGGTGCTTAGATGATGTGTTTTACTACATTGCCGTTACTCCTCTGTCCATCACTTCACAAAGCCTGTCCAGATGATTTGATTGGCTGGACAGATCCTGCTGGAGCATAATCATTTCCCAAGGGAGAGGCAAGACCAACTTTCTGCTACAAAATATTTTGGGCCGAGGGATGTCAGGCTGACTTCCACATTTCTTGAGTAATATGTGTAATTTATGGGTATTTTGGTGTGGATATTCTTTAATAGTTCATATGTACTTATGTATGTACAAAGCATTTACCAGACCTTTACCTGCCTCAGAGTAAACTCTTACCTTATAAATAAAACTATCGAATTTCCTTGCACAGAAGTGTCCGCTTTGGTGTTCTGTGAATGTTCATATACCCTTCACTCAGAGTCTGTGAGCCTCTCTGCTGATGATCACTGACCTGTCTAATCAGAGCAACTGTACTATCTCATTCATTGACTTCCACTGTGGTAAGACAGTGTCAGTTCCAACCAACTGTCACAGAAACATACTCCTGGACGCATCCAACCAATAAAACCCACCCAGGCAGCAAGATCTGGCTGCGCTCAACCGAACTTAAACTTCAGGCAGGAAGAAGAGCAGCCAGATCCACAGAAATACAACCGGAGGTCGATCATTTCTCAACTTAAAAAGATAATATATTGTCCAAGAACCTAGGATTGTCACATTACATCAAGAAACGTTAAAATAAGTGTCGGTTTCACGGGTGTCTCAGGTATCTGGTCAAATCCGATGTTCATTTGCAAATAACAGTCTGCCCTGAAGTTCTGATTTGAGAAGCAAATGAGATTTGCCTTCTGCCTGAACAAAGCCTTTCAAACTTTTTACAATGACCAATGGTAATGTGTCCTTAAATGTATTTTCTGATCTCTGTTATTTATATCCTGCAGTGTCTTGTTGACATTTATCATTGACCGACGGCCACCTGAATGCATTCATGTATTAAATACTAATGGCCAAATGACCTTATAATATCATAAATGTTCCATTTACAATCTAATACAATGGACATGTGTGCCATGGATTATGGGTCACTGAAGACTGGAAGGGATACAGCGCCTGTGCTGAATAAGCATTTCTTTGTTGCCTTTGGTGGATCCTTTGAAACAGGGGCAGTCCTTGGTGACCCATCACGATATATTTAGTTTCCAAATGGGGACTTAAGGGGATCTAGCCTCTGAATTGGGACAAAGCCTATACCTATGGAAGGAAGGGAAACTGCTGACTTTCACATATAGAAACCTCTGGTTATAACATGATTAAGTGTATCTTCCGCGTAACTGCGACGGTCCAGGAACATCGATCCATCTCACACAATCTCATGTGACATTGACAGTGTCGCAAGAAATCAAAAGGAGTTATCAGCTTTTTATGTTATACCTGCATAGGATGTTCCGTGATCTCTTCTGCATCGACATCTGCAAACTGTATGCAGCTAGGCGTAACATTATGACCTGGGGGCATCCATCATTTTTGTATACATGGACATGGACCTTCTGAGAGTGTCCTGTGGTGTCTGGCAACAGAATGTTGATCAATGGGGGCCTTTGGGTCCTATGGGTTGAGAGGAGGGGCCTCTGTGAATCATCCTACAGATACTTTATCAATGTGGGATCTAGTGAATTTGGAGGCCACACAAGTATTTTCTTTGTTTTTGCCTTTGTTAGGCTACATCCTGCTGGATACATGTGAGTGTCGTTGCTATGGGGTGGGGGTGCCTGGTCTGATCTAGCTGGATGGTACATGTCTAAGTAACATCCACATGAATGCCAGGTCCAAAAGTTTCTCAGCAGAACATTCATGGTCAGTGTTATTCACTTCTCCTGTCAGTGGTCATAATGTTGTGGCTGTCTATTAGTTTTACTCCGTCACACAATCAGTGGCAAACACACACATGCTGACTTTGAATTAAAGAACATGCGACCCAGATAACCTTCCGTGCCTACACTTCTTTTGCTGCACTAAAAATAGCTGCTAACATTAAATGAAATATGACTGCACTTCAATGTAAATAATGCAATGAGTGCTTAAAGACATCTAGACTACAGAGTTGTTCGTACATTCACAGCTTTAGGCCATGATTCATTTCCATTTGCTGCACTGATGTTAGCGTGGTTTAACTTAACTCTAAGAACCGACCAGGAAAACCAGACTTAAAAACTTCATTTTTAATGTTTGTATGTTCTTGTTGCTTGTTAATTACGCATTAAAGTTAATTGTTAACACCTGTTTTTTGTTTCCTAGTACTGTACCCCATAGACACGCAATATTTACAAAAGAAATTACCATTTCTCCTTACCTCTTTCTTGTTCCCCGAATCACCCTAATCTTGTTTACTTGCACAGAAACAAGCAGCTGGTAATTTTCCAGTTGGGTGCCGCTGCAAACTACCGTTGAAGAAGAGGGCGCTATGAGGCGACATTATAAAAAGAGTGTCAGTCAAACTTCAGACGCTGAAAAGCATTGTTTCATGTATTAACTTGCAGAACGTCACAGCGCCCTTGTCACTGCGCACTAATGTTTTAGTGTAAAATTATATTCCATCACTCAAACGGAGCAGACGCTTTGGTGGACGTTTAAGTCCCCTGCTTCTTGTATGCCTGATTGATTTCTCTAGTCTTTTACTGACACACCAACGTTTGAGCAAACTGAAAATGCACTTTAAGAAAAGCAGAACGGAGCGACTTTGGTATTTGGTAGGACACCAGCATTAAAATGGCCCACTGAGAGCTCGTTCACAGGCCTTTTTTTTATTGTGCAGAGAGAATTTGCTTGAAGGGATTTCCCATAAAACTCATCAACACACTTACATAAAATGTTGTCTGTGTAATAAGCAGTGCTGATCAATTAAAGTTTGGTAATATGAGTCCATACAGCGGGAAAAAAAAAAAATGTTAACGGACGGTGAATTTGACTGGAAGTCATGTTTCGGATTATAGTATCCTTCAGGTTTTAAATTGACCAGATAGGTCAGTAATCCAGCTTAGAGAAAAGGGCCTTAGGCATCTTCTCCACTGAGCTGTTTGTATTTCAACTCTCCCACCCAAAAGCTGGTGCCGAATGCAGACTCTTGTAATTACAGGAGTGGAGTCAGGTGTGGGAATGGCCCTCGCAATCCTCAGCCACTGCTTGATTGATTGACTGTCGAGTCTAGTTGCCCTGGTAGTCAAGCATTAGTCTTTATTCTGTAGCTGCAGAAATCATTTCAAATGGATGGACTCCCTTTGCCTTTGCATCTACAAACCTTGCCCGCCTTTGTTTTTGCTCAAACTCAGGGGAACTGGACACTCTCCGTCTGAAAGCACGTGAGGTCTTCAGTCTTGTTTAGACTGTTCAAATGAATTAATTAAATTTTATTTATATAGCGTCAACAGTAAAAATTCTCTCAAGGCACTTTACAAAATCGGTCTGAAACCCGGAATGAAAACCCCCAGAGCCAGCATGAACTCAACGGTGGCATTAAAAGGAAAAACCATTTAAGAAACCTTGGGCAGAACACAGTTCATATGGAGGGACCCATCTACCTAAAGGTGTTAACATGCTATACAGTAGTAGCACACAACTGCATGAGTAGCAGTTTTAAGGTCATTTAATGCCATGCCTTTTAGGGTTCAACCTGCAAGCCTCCTTGACACATGATCTCTATGAACTCTATAGAGTTTAGAGCTGCTTCATAATAGCTCTTGCAAATATCATACACTTAAAGACGTGTAGAAAGGGACTGTAGGACAGATGGGCAGTCAACAACTGTTTGGTCAACAGAGCAACGGGTCTGTTTTCTTCATAATGTGCAATAACGACAACCTTGTACAAAAACCATGTATAATCACTACAATCACAATATGTTTTAAACTTTATTTGGGTTTTGTGTACTTGGGGTATTTTCATTCTTTTTGATCACCTCTCTGTGCAAAGAACATGCAGGACACTAGTAGCATTTGAAAACCTGAGCTTGTTCATCTGTACAAACAAAGCCAAGATGAACATTGAGTGCCATAGCCTTGATGATATCTGCCTAAAATGATTGTTATACTCTATGTGTTCATCTGTGCTTGTGTGCTTGGTGTTATATAATGACATCGCCTACAAGGTTATTTAAAAAAAAAAAAAAAAAATTAATCTAATTACAATCTTAGTAATTAGGGCAGGGGCATGTCACTTGAACCTACGCCACGAAGAATTTCTGGCTTAGAATCCCCCCGACACAGTTTCCTAAGAACACTAAAGGGTGGCTGCAACACAGGTGCTTCATCGCCAACACGTGCACACGAGACCACAGCACCAATTCCACGTGTAGTGATCTCAAAGTAATAAAAAGAAAAATGTAACAGTGGCCTGAGAGCCACCTGACGCCCAGTTCTTCAACTATGAGTCATTACGTTGTGATTTTGGATCCCTGGACAAAATAATTCAGGGCTCACACGCAGCGTGGCACACAAAGTAAAATAATAACCGCATGAAACAGTTTGAAACCCATCTGACCCATCTTTTTTTTTTTTTTCTGCTTCTGTCTTCTTGTTTGTCTCCGGACCTGCAATATTCTTTCTAAAATCACAAGAGAGACTCCGTGTCAGCATGAAGATTTTGTTATGAATAATATTACTTGGAGACAAAGGAGACAGGTCTGTCATGTGACAGCCACCGTTATCTCCATCAACCACACGTAAAGCAAATGTCACAAAAAATTATACCTAAAAAAAGAAAAAAATTGACAAAAGAAAACCCATAAAAGCGCATTTATCGTCCACTGTTGCTGCTTAAAACGTGCATTAGGCCTCCAGATAAGCTGAAGATAAAGAACTGATGGCGCAAAAAACTGCAAAAGAGGAGACAGCCGTACAATGTCATAGAAAGAGCACCAGTCAAAGCTCAAACTGAAAAACAATGCAGATAACAGGATGGGAACAAGGCGTTTATCCTTGCTTTACGTATTAATTTGCGGGACGTTCCAGTCTCCTTATCATCCCACACAGATGGATGTTTACATCTACCACAGTTTCCCCCTCTCCGGCGGAGCCAAAGCCTCATCTGATGTTTGGTTTGGTCACATGGTTCTTATACGTCAGGATGGATTCATCTGTATCCATTGCGCGTCACTGCTTTGTCACGGTGGCTCTGAGAGCCTGTCACACTGCAACTTGATTAAGTGCATGCAAAAAGACAAAGCACGAGAAGACGTCTGCATTTAGCAAACAACAAAAAAATCTATATATTCTTAATATAGAAAATGCGAACAAACACTGGTTCTCCGGCTTCCTTCCTTCCACAGTCCAAAGACATGCCGGCTGGGTTAATTGATGGTCTTAAATAGGCAGCAGGTGTGGATGTGAGCATGTATGCCTTGCGATTGACTGGCAACCTGTCCAGGGTGTACGCCGCCTCTAACCCAGTGACAGCTGGTATAAGATCCTGCCTGCCCCCCAGCGACCCTCTCAAGGACAAACGGAAAATGAATGAATGCACAGAAACAACCTGCAAATATAGACTGTAAGCAGGGAGAAGTGGCAGGATGGCAAGTACAAATTCACTGTGGTAAAAAGAACAGGTGAGGTGGGTGTGGCAGACAACTGGAACCATTAGATGATATCTAAAGCATCACATTTCCTGGAGGGAATTTTTGTTTCCAAACTTTATTGACCAGGACCTAGACAGTGCCACGTTCAATGCCACAACAATCCCTGCTTTGTTCATCTGGACAAATGCCTGTTTGAACAACTCGTTGGTTTGCTGCCACCAAGTTTATACCCCTCCTGGAAACTAAACAAAGAGATACACTGACTCCAGCCGGAGAGAAACGGTTTTAATGGGGCTGATTGGGCCAGGCCGCTCAGACTGATGTGGAGGTGTTTATTGTTTCGACTTGTCTCTTATTCTCATCATTAGAGGGATGCTAGTGTCGCGTAAATGTAGACAGGGGACAGGAGTGAAAACGAGAAAAGAGAAGAATGCTGCACCACGTCCTCTCTTGGCTCTCCGAGAGCTCCTTCACGCGCTTTACGCCATTCAACTTCCTTGAGGGGCTCGCCCATAAAACACATGAGCAAACGAGTGTGTTTGTCCTGTGACCGACCAAATCGAGCCAGACCACATGTAATACGAGCAGCGCAGGTCACATTCTTAAAAATAAATAAATAAAATGATAAGGGAAAACTTTTTACAGTACAAGGAGGAAGAAGTTTAACTTAACTCGTGGCCTTGAGCTTCAAATGACCAGACACGTTAGTAATCCAGCTTAGTGAAACAGGCCCCAGGTACAGCTTTACATTTCTTTTTCTGAGCTGTTTGGAACAAATCCGTTTTTACCGGCCCCACACTGGATTTCCCCTTTCCCTAAAAGTTGATGCGACCCGTGAAATATAAAATAAAATGGCAGAAATGGCCGCCGTTTTGTAAAGATGCAAATATACCTTTATAAGCCGCTGCTGCAGCTGTGCTTCAAACTCAACAAGTAAAAACAACCTGAACAAAGAGACCTCATCTGAACAGATACATGATTAAACACTGCGGTGTTTGTTGTTGGTGCAACTATTGTTAAATGACGTATATATATTTTTTTTTTCACCATTCAGGTCACCAGAGCTGTTTTCTAAAAATGCAAATGTCACACATACAATAAATAACAGGTTTTCTAGTTAAATAATCCAAACAAAAAGCTCTCATATGGAAATAAGTGCTTCTCTGTGCCAGGAATGCGTTCATAATTACCCCTTTCAGTGTTTGTGGTTTGCTGCAGACACATTTTACACTGAAGTGTTAATGTGTTTTTTTCCTGCTCCAAAGCCTTTGTGTGACGACTTCATTGATGTTTACTCTGCTGAAAACACATTTTCAATTATCGCATGTCACAATGGAGGAAACCTCAACGTAAAAGGGCAGTGACACGCCGGGCTTACGGTCGGCGGCCATTTTCCGGTGTCTGCGAGCATCTGTAACCCTATTTGTTTATTTTATCTAGTACATGAGAAAAAAAATGGAAAATAAAGTGAAATAACAAAGGGCGCACAGAGTTTTACATCTTTATCTCATCTGAACATTGAAATGTTTTCTCAGGCACAGGAACGACATCTGTACGTTGGTCTGTTTCATAGCTCTTCTTAGCCTCACATCTTACATCAGCTCTTCCGGTTTCCCCTTTTGATTGAGGAATACAAACCACTGCGTGAGTTTTCGCATGGTCTTTACTCTCTGGTCGGGATGAAGGCAGCAGAAAGCCACATCACAGACAGATGTTTTTATTGCCTTTATTCAGGTTCTGAATACGGGATTATCTTGAGTTGGAAGCTTTAAAAACACATGAATTATGCACCTGATCTCCTTTCTCTGTGCCACTCTTTCCAGGCGCTGAGGTGTGCTCAGACCACTGGAGTTGCAGATCGATTTATTGCCTAATTCAGTCCTCCCCAAGAAGAACTCCAGGCCAGACCCAATCAGTACCAAGGTTCACCCCAGATAATTTCTGAGTTTCTGTGTCAATAGGTATAAACCTACTGATCCACTTGCATCAGGCATGTTTTGATTTTTAAGATTTCTTCATGATTACGTCGGTGCTTTCACACAGCCAGCAAGAAAACAAGATCAAATGGTGAGAAGAGTTGACAAGAAAAAGAAAAAGGATTGATTTTTAAAACTCCTATGGTCGTGAAATCAGGTTGCATCACACACTTAAAGGCATCTTCTTTTCTCTAGCAATGTTGTTTAGATTATTGAGACAGATCGGGGAGCACTGAATGCACCTCAGGATGGTTGGGAAGGCTACAACTGGGGATAAACATTCATTTATCAAGAGGTTTCTTTGACTGGCTAATGATGAATCTGTTATGCATGTTGGGATCAGTGCTGAGACAGTTGGACTGACAGATAAAACCAGCCATAACTTTATGACCACTGACAGGAGAAGTGAATAACACCGGATCCTGGCATTCGTGCGGATGTTACTTAGAGACACAACTGTTTTAGAGGCACAAGGGAGAACTACACAATATTAGGCAGGGGGTCATATTGTTATGCCTGATCAGTGTATCATTAGCATACAGTAGCATTGTTTAGTTAGTTAGACTTGAATTTTCTTTCAACTTGCACACTGACTATGTACGTCAGTAACAAGCAGAGAAACACTGTTACAGCAGAGCAGAATACGAAAATTACGGATGTCCACGCCCCAAAAATGACACGGAGTACAGTCTAATATAATAAGGCTCAGCGTAGCATACAGAAACCTCATGAGCAGAGGAGAGTTAAAGTACAAGCACCAATCCTTCTGGGACACTATAGAATATGAAGAAATGTAACTTTGCCTCCCATTTTTAGTCGACCTCTGCTGTGGTTCTTGTGGTGAAAGATCGTGATGAATGGGTTGTGAGTGAAGTGGGTTACTTTGTGCTAACCCGAAGATTCTTTTAAGTGGAAACAATCAATCCTCACCCTATCACTGAGGATGTTACAAACTTTGATGAGGAACGACGCTGCCAATTGCTGGATGAGGATGGTCCTGATTTTTTGCATATTTTAACATTTAACAAAAGTAAATGCCAAGACAAGGCTAAAATTCTTCTTGATTTGCTTGGTTTTCTCGTATTATCACGTAACATTTACTCTCGCGTGTATGGATGCTGTGTTCTTGGAATCCATGTGTAGTGTGTGTTACTTTTCAAGTTGTTGCAATTAAAGTTTATTTTCATTAATTACATGAAACAGAACAGATAGGCTGCAAAGCCAGGCCAAGTTAAGCTTCCACATCCACACTCTTTCAGCTCAGCTGTGGTAAGACAGTAAAGAACCATGCACCAGCCAGAGCTAGAGGTGCATAGGGGCGTTATACAGTCCATTAGTCTGTAGTACAACTGGACTTATGAAAGGAGATCAAAGTGCTTGTTTCTTGTTAGCGGAAGAGGGAAAATTCAATCTTTTGTTTTCTTTATCCTATATATTCCGATCTCGTCTTCCTCTAGAACACGTTCTTGCTCAGGATGGTTTTCTCAGCTCATACCCTTTTCTGTCTTCAGGCTTTGAAGCTGTCCATATCATTTCTGTGCGGTCAAGCAGAAACCAGTGGTAAAAGGGATCTGAAATCGACTTCCATTATTTGACGAAAGCTGGAAAAAGCATGGGATAATGGAAGAGAAAACGAGTGAACGAGAATATAGAGTGAAAATTTGTCTCTTGGGTTTTCCCAAACAAAGACACTTCAAACAAGTGGCTTCTTGTCACGCTGCCGAACGATTTCAAAAGAATCACATCCGAATGATAGCGGAGGACTGATGATTTTGTTCAAATGCAACGTGGAAATCGCGCCTGCTGATGTTTTGTGAAAGTGTTGCTGCACGTTTGAATGGGGTCATCTTAGACGGGACGCCTGAACGCGGCAAGTGGTCGCCATTTCTTTTCAGGATGTACTACTATCATATCAGTTTATGTAACTCACCTGCAAGCGACATCATTATGATCTCGCCTATGAAGTATTGTCAGATCTCTATGGGAGAATAATGGGGTGACATAGCTGCAGCATCTTAGCAACTTTATCATCATGTCATTGTTCAAGTGTCACAAGCCTGGTTTCCATATTGCATTATGAAGCACATTTTGAAGTCTTGCATTAGAAGAGTTTATACATTTTTTTATTTTAGAAAAATAAATAAATCCTTAATTTAATTTATGCGCTTAACGCACATGTCTGTTGACATGTCTCAGCTTCTAGAAGCGAAGAAGAGTCTCTCCCATTTGTATGGCACCCATCGCCGTCATAGGGTTGGTATGTGCATTAAAATCACTGCACTTCTTGGTTGTCACCTGTGAAGCAGGCATGAAACACAGTCACAACAAACTGACATCAAATAATATTTACATGTCTTTTTCTTTTTAAATTCAGTCAAGTTTACTTTCTCTTTGATTAAACCTCCTATTTCTGACATTTTAGTCATTGGTGGATTTAGTCTGGTGTTTGAATAATTATCCTGATGGAAGGCCTACTTCCAGTAGACAGACAACCGTACGTTTTATCTTTGACATAATGCAGAATACAAAGACGATTCCTATGATGGCAAGCCAAGCCGCCCAAGCAAAGTCTCCTGTCACCATGGCTAAACAACAATCTGTCCAGAGCACATTGTTCAAAACAACCAGTTTTATTTTTTTCGTATACTGTATGTTCACGGTTAAACTGTCATTTTGCTTCAGAGTTTCTTGTCTAAACACTTTTTCCTTTTATGCTTGGTATGTGTATCCAGTTTGTGCCTTCACTTTGTGACAGGACACGCATCCTCTCGATGGCAACAGATGCGGCGTAACGTTTATAAATTTTTGTGGTTCTTGAAACATCTCATCCGCTTCGAGGCTGAATATGTTAAGGCACATTCGAGGTCATGTGAAGTCTACCCCATTTGCAGATCTTTTTGCAGTGGAATGATGATAATAATGATGATTTGTCCAAGGTATTTTTTTTTTTAAATCCACTGTCAGGCATCCACAACCTTTCATTCTGAAGGCCTTGAAGAGTAGAGTTGTAATGTTCGTGAACGAACTGAATCTAATGACCACATTTTTAAAATGAGCGACATAGTAGAGATATTCTTTTTTTTTTATTATTTCATTTTTGTACACAGAAGCTCGTGCTTTGCTTTGAGACGATGCCTGTGACTGAGCTGGTATAGTGGTGAGCATAACAGTAGACCTGGTTTTGATGCCCGTTCAGCGCAAAGGCGAATTTCTCATGCGGTAAACAAAGCATTTGTCTAGCTAGAATCTATCTCAGAGAGAATATGTATTGGTGGGATGTCTAAGTTCCTGATCCAAATTACAGGCGGCATCTTAAAAATAAATATCAACATGAGTCAGTCTCTCTCACGAATGGCTCATTTTGATATGAGGAATGAATCCACAAGATCCGGCTCCCTTCAATGAGTCATGAATCCCATCTCAGTTGTAGAGTCCTTTGGATCTTGACACAATGTCAATGTCACTGAAATGGCTTAAATTAGACAGATTCCACTTGTCAATCCCAAATATGGTTGGAATCACTGGCACTTAATCTTAAGGCTCCTGAATCTAACTAGGTGTGATAATGGTAGGGTGTGATTCTTGGGTATTCTGACTACAAACAAATTTTGACTGCAACTCTAAGTATATCATTTTTATCCATGGGAATGGTTTCAGATGTTTGCTTAATCAAATATATCAAAACACTGAACTGTTTCCACACATACTTTTCCATGATTGAAGTCAAGAAGCTAAAATTAACATTTTTTTCCCCCAGTCACTCTGTTATGAAGGAGTTAGGCTGTTGGAGTGTATATTTTCTCTACCTTAAGTATGTTCTTCTTTTTTTTCTCAAAGCATGATTGCCAAATGTTGGCCTTTCTACATTTGGACTATGTGTCTGTGGGTTCTCTTGTGTGTGTTTGCAGTGAAACAACGGCTGATTTGTTTTTTATGTAGGTTTATGTCCCCCCTACGGTGGTAATTCAGAGAAGGGATTTGCTAGTCTTGTCCCAACGAGATTTTACAGTAACTGAGATCTTTCTTGTCATGGTTACATAGAAGCAGTGAAGAAGTCATTGGCTTTGGTGTGTTTTGTTTTCCGAAGGATATTTTCTCCTGGCGCTTTGGTCCGTGGCCTTGTCACAGTGAAGGACACATTCCATTTTCTTCTGTTGTTATTGAATCAGTAATGGAAGTTGGACCTAAACCGGTGCTGTCGGTCATGTAACACCTGACTTTTCACTTCCATTTTGTCGTACATCCTGAGCTATAAAAACGGTTGGGCGCAGATTACTCTATAACTCTGTTTGGGGACAGTGTAAATCCCAGGGATTTTTACATTTGCTCATCCCCAACCCATTCAGTCTTTCCTACCACACACAGCTCTTGGGATTAAACGGATAGAGAAGGGGGCAGGGAGTCCACTGGGACTGGCTGGCTCTTTCAGCTCTTGCTTTGAGGATGATGGTCAGCGGGCGTTATGTAAGCCAAGTGGATTTCAAATGCATAGCTGAGCCATTCTCCTCTTTGGCGCATGAAGCCTTTGTCTGTGTTCTACTAACCGGGTTGCCCACGCACACTCTGCAACGTGCATGCACGCACTGATGTACAGTAGCCCATACATAGAGTCCCCGCCGCCTATGCACGGCAGAGTCCTTGACACGGAGACGGACATAGGTGTTTACTAAAAGTTTTCATGAGCTCATCTTGAAAGATGTTTGCAGACAGAACCTGATAGCATGTATCAGACAGACAAAACAGACGTATGATACTCAACCATTATTATCTTATCCAAATATATGAACATAGCGTTGTGCAATCATTTTTTCTTCATGAGTGGATCAAACACGCGACTAGAGCAAATCCTCCATCAATATCAGATTTTATTTTGCATATGAACAATTCCTGATACCCATGCATACAGTATAATGAGCTCACAAGTTGATAGAGAGCGTGAGAGAGAGAAAGAGAGAGAGAAAGAAAAAGAGAGAGAGCTCTTTCTTACTAAAATATATACTCCACCTAATGTAAGGGACAGTATGGTATATTAAGACAGCAGCAACCCACATTGCCTGGACTCAATTAGTGTTACAATGTCACAAATGAGATTATTAAAACCTGTTAACTTCATTTCAATGTTTCTGGTTATATTTTCAACCGGGTTTTTGTAGAAATTCTTTTCTTGGCCTCCTCAGATTTTCCTTTTCCCTTGACTGGAACCTGATATATATCTCACTATATATCTACATGACGTCTCATACAAAATAAATACTGGAATATATAATGCATGGTACATTTATATCATCACTGTAAACATGAAAACAAAACAGACATCATATATTCACTGTACTACAGGTACGGCAGAATCAAACGAAAGTGCTTGATAAAAGGACAAAGATTATATGCACCCCTGCTCTTACTGTGATTGTTCAGAGGTCGAATAGCACCGTATGACAGTCTGGACAGCTCAGAGGATAGAAGCTGTTTTAGATTTATATTTGGTATTTTTCTCTCTCTGCCGTTTTCTTTTTTCTTTTTCTTCTTTCAGTAACGGCACGTCTGTTGACGTGTCTAAGTTCTGGTTCAGACAGAGTCCACCTTGACCTGGTTATTGTTGGTCATGAGCGGCGACGGTTTACTCTTGAGCCTCTCCCCTGCGTCGTTGGAGCTGTCCTGGAAGAAGATGCGAGCTGTACACACTGACACTACAATACGCTTGTACTCGCGCCGGAAGTTCTGGTTCAGGACGCCATACACGATGGCGTTAAGGCAGCTGTTGAAGTAGGCCATGAAGTAGCTCGCCACAAACAACCACTCCGGGATGAGGGGAACCACCACCTCCGGTTTGATCGCAACAGCCAGGCCAATGAAGTTGAGCGGCGCCCAGCAAACGGCAAAGAGCACAAACACCACGAACATGGTGACAAAGTTTCTGACGTCGTGCGGCGTCAGCTTGGGCCGATTGTCCGGCTTGACCCGCCTCCTCACCTGTATGACCAATATCCAAATGCGCAGGTAGCAGTAGGTGACAATCATGATGGGCAGGATGAAGTGGAAGAAAACCACCGCGATCGTGTACGCCGAGCTGGCCGACTGCTCGAAAGTGCAGGAGTAAACTCTCGGGTCATACTGCAGCGATCCCACGAACAGGTTGGGCACGATGGCCACTACAGTCAGCGCCCAGATCAGCATCACATAGCAGACCGAGTTTTTGTCACTGTACAGCTTATCGTATTTGAGGCTGTGGCAGATGTAGCAGTATCGGTTGATGGCGATGCCGGTGATGTTGAAGATGGAGCCAATGACGCTGACGCCCATGAGGAAACCGCTGAGCTGGCAGTGGACGTAACCCAGGTTCCAGCCATTGTGGAAGATGGAGGTGAGGACCAGAGGGTATGGGTAGATTGCCACCACGAGATCTGCTACTGCCAGGCTCACCACAAAGATGTTCCCTGCAGACAAAACAAACACCCACAGGAGAGACATGAGAGAACTCGTGAGTCAGTGGCAACAGAAGCAGAGCACGTTGAACAACCAAATTAAGGAGACAAAGAGTCTGGGAATGAATCCATCAACGCACTGCCAGATTCTTCATCCAGATACAGAATTTTATCCTGCATCCTGTTTTACTGTAGAGAAATATAGAAAACAGAACAAATATAAACTTCCAGTCGACAGCAGAAAAACATGGCCTCTGGTTTCTGGTTTGATTGGCCATTGTTTCAAGCATGGGTGAAGGTTTCCTGCTCGCTGACATCTTTGTCCTACTTAAGGTACAAACTCCTCATTTGTGCACTGAAGTGTTGTTGCAGCCTCACAGTAACAGCGCTGAAGATGCGGTGCGTGCATGTAATCAAGGTTCAAGGACTCACTTCATGCCGGCATAACAACAGAAAGTGAAAGCTGCAGAGCGGAGAGGACGAGCGTTTTGGGTGAATGTGTACCTGTGCCGAGGTTTTGGGAAACGGTTAGCAGTAATTCAAGTACACATGGCTTGTAAATATGCTAAGACATGCAAAAACAACCAACACAAGCCTTTGGAGACATTCGTTTGTTGTTGCTACGTCGTTACATAAGCCACAGGGAAAGGGCCTCAAGGCAGGATGTTCAGAGGGAATGCATATGCAGACTCTGCATTGTTTGTGTGTCAGTGATTACGCTCGCTTGTGTGAACGCTTCGACGCATTTGGTAGCTTCCCCGGATGAGTTGGCGTGCGCGAACCCCAATGTGCATCCGACGGTCACCTTTTGATGCCGGCGAATAATGAAAGGAGAGCGGTCCTTGCCGCTAAGCAGCGTGCGTTTCTGATTGCGAGCAAGGCTTTGCTGTAATCAAGGACGCACAAGTGTATTCTTTGTCCCCAAACTGATGGGAAAATTAGACACGGCTTGTTGGAGAACATACTTTTGCACAAGAAGAGGTAACAGAAAGTAACTGTGATTCTCTGTGAAATACATGATGTGCACTTGAGACAAAAGAGCAAAACGTTCTATGGAAAAAAGGTCACCTGTGTGGGTGTTCCGGCTCAACCGTTTGTCCTTGATGACACACACCTTTGCATTCTAACTTTTTGTTTAGTAGCCTGACATGAAATCAGTTCCACACATAGAAGAAAGCATCACATTACAGGTCCTAATGGCACGACTGGATTCAGTTTTGCAGATGTGACAACACCCTGTCACAGATGATAAGAGGCATTTACTGCAGGTCAGCCAGGAACTAATCGTATCGTATATCTCTACAATCTCTGCAGAGCACGAGGCCACGTTATTTTTGCTCTGACATTTGGGCAGTCGCTATCAGACACACTCCCCCAACCTGCAGACAGACCTGTCAGTCCTACCTGAGAACACTGCAAATCTGCAATGCGTCCCGTAGAACACAGAACATGCCAACCATTCTGCTGCCGGGGATCACATGTGCCTATTAATTAAGTTTTGTCCTTTTTATATTTGTCATTCAGCTGCCCTCTATAGGGAATTAGATGCATCTGCTGTTGTCACGGGATCCGGTGACGGCTGGAGAGCTTTGCTGGATGTGTCTGCTCTCGTGCACCTATCTCTGTGAGGACCTCAAGGGTGAGGACCCTTTATAGAAAGCAAAAACATTATTTTCTTAAAAGCCAGTGGATTTCTTTTTTTCCTATCCCAGTGTTGCCTTCATGTGCATTAAATTGTGTGGTAAAGCACACAATTCAAAGAAAACATCATGAAATTTGGTGGAATTTTTGTCAATGTGCTTGAAGGCATTGTCCAGAGTGCCAACTTGACTCTGTTTTAGTTATTTTATTTGAATTCAGACTGTGTCTAGATTGGTATTAGAAAGTCAGGATGGCATAAATCCAGTGAAATCCAACTTTTGGCAAATCAGATCGAAATCACATTTGGTGGTAGTGGCTCCAATTGGATTTCTAACCCGTCAAACCCAGAGTGGTTGATAAATTTACACTACTAATAGCAGAGCACTGTGGAGGACACCACAGGGGACAGCCGTCCACCAACCGAAATAAGTCGTGTCTGTGTCTGTGTAGGCAAACCTGGAAAGGATCTACTGAAACAGTTAATGTAACAGTAGTTAATAATACCTCCGTGGTTACCACAACAACCCAGTGTAGATGGGCTGACGTTATCTGCACGTACAAATCCACTCTGGTCTCGTGTAAAAGCAGTCCCAGATTCAGGATCCACAAACAGAGCAGACAGTCTGTCGTAGATCTGATTTGAGAAACAAATTGAATTTGCCGGCAGTCTGAACAAAGCCTCGGAGTGTTTTTTATTCAATTCAGTTCAATTCAATTTTATTTATATTGCACCAATAAGAATCTAAGTCGTCTCAAGAGATTTCGCAGAATTCAGAGACTGAATCCCCCAGAGCAAGAAATGAGATGATGGAGGCAAGGTTAAGCAGAACTCAGCTCATATCGGGGGGACCTATCTGCTCGAAGCCTGGCGGGTGGAGAGACGGAGAGAAAGGGGAGAAGGGAGGAGAATCGGAATCCAGAAGTCATGGTTTGTGGTGCTCATCTTTTACTTTGTCCTCCCGTCACTGTCATTTGAGGATAGCCACACTAGCTAGTCACACTAAGTCAATATGGGGATGTACCCACTTGTAGGCAAAAAGCTCATCCCACAAGATAAATACTTAAAGTTTGGTTAAGGTGTGGTTATTGTTTAAGTGTTTAAGACTTTACTGTCTAGGGAATGAAAGTGAGCACACATCCCTCCGTCTGACAAAAACACCAAGTGAGAATGTGTTTGTGCAGAGAGAGAGGGGTGCAGCTAGTGAAGCTCTGCGTGTACTACAAAATGAAAAGCTGTTTCCACATTCGCAAAAGGTGTTGAGACAACATGTAAACAGTCAACTTTAGGCGTCTCCCCCTCCTTCCTTCCTTTGGTGTAACAACCCTGTTACAGGATTTTAAACTCCAGTCACTCAGTATTAACAGCCTTGACCTTGACAAGGTGAAATGCCTACAGGCAGCCGGCTCTTTTGGCTGTTGGACTCTCTCAGTCACTGTCTCTGTCACTGTGACTAGTCTTGTGATTGACGCATCACTCTGAGTTTTCATATGGCTCGAGGAGAGATATGGCCTGGTGCTGCGTCCCCTTTTTCCATTTCTGCAATCCCACGTTTTCGACCAATTTCTGTTGGGATTTAGGAACAAGTGAAGCCCATCTGAGCAGTTTTTTTGCCACTGCAGCTCGCAATGAATTCTGACAAAGCTGGGTAAGCCGAATAGATATACACTTCACTTAATGTCTTGGCTTGACCACATGGTATTGTGGTATAATCTCAAAATGGAAAATGGTTTTATAAAAATCCACAACAATTTCTCAAACATATTGAAAATCATATAGGCGTTAAATCCGAATTACTTTTTAATCCACCAAAGTTGATATTTATTTTGCCAGATTTTACTATGTCACCCTGGAACGTCTGAATTAGGACTTTACTCCGTTTTTTTTATAGCAGCTAGTTCAGTTCAGTCAAGCTGAATGTAAAGGCGTCTGCGAGCAGCTATGCTGAGGTCTTTCGACAGATTTTCCAAAGGGACTCGAGACCTACCTTTCTTGTGTCACACAAGGGCGGTCACTTTCATGTCCTGAAGCAATTGCGGTGATATGAAGGGGCGGTGGAGTTGAGCATATGTGCAGTCAGGGAGACGATTTTAGTCTTACATCTCTTGTTTCCATTAGTGTCGTGTCAATCACGGACATTCATTCAAAACATTCATTCAAAAAAATCTTCTGAAATTCTTTCAAGAGAAAAAAAAATCTATCGGGCGGATGAACAGAGCTGAATCACTTCCTGAAATGATCTTTTAATTTCTTGGTAAAGCTTAACTCTCAGCAAAGAACAAAGACAACACATTACTTTCATTAGGAATAAGGGAAATGGTATGAAATAATCTCTCCCGGGTGGCCATTGTCAGACATCTTGTGAATGTATTTTTTTTTCTTTGAGAACATTAACACAGCTAACAACCATATGTAGAACTACGAAAATTAGTTGGTGAGGGTGTTTGCACATGTCAACTGACGCTAGCTTAAAATGTTAACATACTTCAGCTAGGTTAGACAAGTATCTTCTGATTTTGAACTAGTTAATGTGTGCAGGAAATAAATACGGAAGCGCACATTCAGTATACACCGATCAGGCATAACATTATGATCACCATCCTAATATTGTGTAGGTCTCAGAGAAGAGGTCTCATCAGACAAAGGACACAGGCCTTGGCTGCTGCCATCAAACAGTGTCATCGCTATGGGATTGGGGTGTCTGCTCTGGTCTAGGTGGGTGCTACATGTCTAAGTGACATCCACATGAATGCCAGGTCCAAAAGTTTCCCAGCAGAACACTGTATTGTCAGAAGATGGTCAATGTTACTTCTCCGGTCAGTAGTTTTAATGTTGGGGCTGATCTATGCGGTTTTGGCAGCATTCTTGTATTTATTTTTGGAGGACATATCTGTTCCAGATCTACTGAATGTGCAGCTGAGACACAGACAGGTCTTGTACAAAGTTAACGTCCTCGTGACTTATCTGTCGGACAAATTGGGGTCAGAATGATCAGATGTACTGGCACAATATCCTTTCCGATGAATATACTGTATAGTGAAAAGATTTTTCAGCATCTGTCCTCACATTCAGTTCTCCTACTGAAGTGAATAAACTCCTTGTGACTTATTTTTGAACTCTAGTGTGTGGCCTGCACGTAGCCAACTGAGACCAATCAGCCATGACATTAATGTTCTGCTAGGAAACATTTGGACCTGGCATTCGTGTTAGACATGTACCACCCACCAAGACCAGACCAGGCACCCACACCCCATAATAATGACATTTGATGGCAGCAGACATCCCCAGCAGGATGCAGCCTGACACAGACACACTCACGAAAAGGGTTTAGGAACTTAAAAAAAAAACAACAACAAAAAAAAACATGAAAAACAATCACATTCACTAGATCCAAAATTGATCATGTATCTGTGGGATGATTCATAGAGGCCCCTCCCTTCAACCCATAGGACCCAAAGACCAAGGGAGAGGAACAAGGGAGACCTACACAATATTAGGAATGTGGTCATAATGTTATGCCCGATTGGTGTATTACTAAATGATAACGACAAAAAAGTGATTCATTTAAAAGTTTTGTAAATACAGCTGTAAATGTGAGCTGTGAGAGACGACACTGACTAAAATTGACAGAATCAGCCGCAGCAGGAATACCATTAAACTGTAGATCAGTCAAAAAGCAACCAAAGAAATTTCTCAAAAATCAAGGATAACAAATTGAGTTTGGTGTGTTTGTCAGAAGAACATTACATTACAAACATTACAAAGAAGGGGCAGATGAGGAATGTAGACCGGCCGGCGGTGTTGGGACTATGCCGTAGGACCACGGAATAATGTGGTGAATTATTCTGAACCAATATTTTTTATGGAACCAATTCTGTCGAGTCAGGAAACTAAAAATAAATGTTTAAGGTCCGCCCCTCTGCTCCTCTCCTTCACAAATTGAATTTCATCTTTGAAATCAAATTGTCCGCCTAAGTTCGCATTATCAAAATCAAATATGATTAAAGCTTATAAGCGTGCTAATCTGCGTGTATATTGTTTACCCCAAGCAGCTCCTCAGGCAGTACTCTGTCTCCCATCCCTCAAAGGTGGCCTCCCCCCGCAGACACCAACACAAACACGGGCCACAGCAATTATATGCTTATTTCCAATAATTGGGCATTAACCCCAAACTATGTCTAAGCCAGTAACTGATCTACATTTAATCAGGGGGAGCTCTCAGTTCATAATCATACTATCTCTTCCTGTGGGAAAACACACTGTCACCATAATGTAATGTTGTGGCTGTTATGTTTTTCATCGTACCACACGGCTGCTTTGTTCTGAGAGTTGTGCCGTTTTCCCGCGGCGACGCCTTCGCTTTTCTGACAAGTTTCCCAGCAGAGTGCACCTTAGACTTTCGTCATTCAAAAATGTGCTATGTCGGTAAAACGTTGTAGTTCTGTCAGTAGTGTTGGGATCCTTTGTCATTTCTCTTTATCTCCTTCCTATTGTCCAGTTTTTCAGCTTGCAGTGAAATGCAGGATGCATTAAAGTCTATTTTCAAGAAATCTTGCGACATAAACACAGCATAGATCATGTGTCCTTTCTATCTGACACAGAGGAACATACCACGGGATATATGCCACAAAAAAAGTGTTTACTGTTGGGTTGAAACAGGAAACTGCGTCTCCATCAATGCCGAGCTCTTCCCTGGGCAGATATTGTGTCTCAATAGAAACAAATAAAGTCTTCACTGCTGTCATACTTACCACGTTTTGTCATTTGTGTGTACAAATGTAGGTTGTCTCACGCAACCACTAGAAACCCCTTGAAAAAACAATACAACTTAAAGGAGGACAATAAAAATCAGTCACTTTCAAACTGAATGCCGCTTTCTCTAAAATTGCTGGGTACAACAACTTTCTAGATGTACAAGCTGAGAGCTATCATCATATTATACGCGTGTTCCCACACAACAAAGTGCGGACGTTGGCTCTGGAAAGTGCAACACAATAACAACCCTCGGTCCAAAGAGATAGCATCTGCTTTACTTAAAGGGTGACGGGACTTTTAACACTCTGCTAGATATCGATCAACTGCGCCAAAGAGGGGGTTAAGAGAGGGAATTACATTTTCTGTTCATTGCCGTTTGTGGCCGTGACTCAATTCTAAAGTTAGGGGAGGCACTGGTGCAAAGTAAAACGCTAACACTGTGTAAAATAATGAGTTTTGTTCCGCTGAAGCATGCACACTGGTTTAAGGCAGCGACTCTTTGTGCTTGCTGCATGGATCAGAGATCGCGTTCCAGCACCATTCACCACTCAGACTTAGCAGAAGTGAAGAATTAAATCAGAATCCTGTAATTACCATGTGTGGCCACAGAGGCCGCTGTTGTCACAGGCTGGGCAAAAGTTATGTAGTGTGAGTTTAGTTAAGTTTAGTTTATTTTAAAAGTAGTTGGTATACGTTGTAGAAGCTCCATCTCCAACATCCCTGTGGGACTCTAAGGTAAGATGTAATGTGCATGTGCGGGTGAAGGTCAGCAGGTGGAGCCGGTTTTAAATCGTGAGTCTTCACACGCTGTGCCCCTCACACCCCAACTGCACCGCTGAACTAGGCATTTCCATACCCACGGTACCGAGAAGAGGTTACTGAGGTCAGGGTGAATATGCAGAATGAAAATGAAAAGGCCCTTTAGCATGTTGCCCTTGGCAAAGCACAATGTAGAATGCTAATTTTAATGTATGTTAATGTTTGGAAAAAAGCTGCCCCAGGTGCATGAATACATTTCAATATGTCAAGAATATGTAAAGCGTGACTATAATACAAATACATTTCCATAACAATTTCTGTAATTAAGGACTGTATTTTGGTGTGTACTGTATTTTGGTGCCAGTGCAAAGTTAGAGAAAGCTGCACTCTGCTCCAAGACGTGGGCGTTTTAAAGGGACAGCAACCGCAAGTGTTTGCCGCAGCACAAAGTGATGTGTCACATTTTCCCTAAAATATTTCAGTACAACTTTACCAAGCTGTAAATTAGGAATCCACGAGTACATGCAAACTAAATGCTTAACGGGAACACTCCAGACGGCGGTGATAAGTGTGCAAAACACTTTTTTCCGTTGCACACTGATGGATGAATGCCTTTACATCAACAGCACGTCCACAGACAAAAATGCTTTACATTTGCATTATGTCATACTGAGAAGAACAAAAGGTCTTGTTGACGTGTTTTATCCTGCCTGGTACCACTATAAATAACACAGCGGTTAAAATGGACAAATAATATGACTCACTGAGACAATAATATTCACCAAACTCACTTGACTTTTATTCCACTTTGTTTGAACAATTTGCAGATTGTGCACAGGTCTCTGAGAAAATAAAAATAAAAAATCCATTTGCAATTGGATAAATAGTCATTGTGACCATGATGCAGTCCTTTGTGTTGCCGTTGCTTACCTTCCTTCATCTTCTCTTTGATTTTTCGAGAGCATATGATTTTATTTAACTTTAATAAGAAATACGAAAGTGTTAAATAAAGATGAGTCCTTGATGGATGAGAGGATATAATGTGTTTCTATGGATTTTTTTTTGTGTCTGTCTCTGTGTGGCGGAAGCATTTAGTGTGCATCTTCTGAAATTCACTCCAAATCTAAATTCGCTCTCTTCCCTCCACCACTGCGGTGGGTTAAAAAAAGGGACTGGATTATCTTGGTACTCTGTCCTGGCAGAACTAGAGGCACAGCTGCCGGGGCGTGCACGCAGAAATGTGACAAAATGCACACAAAACCACAGTCAGAACTTCAATTGAACTGCATTATTAATAGAGAGGGCGAAACAGAGGGAGAGAGATAGAGACGGTGGCAGCTCTTTAAAGAAGCAGAGTGATTATGTCCCTGGGTCACTATTGGATTTGCGGATATTGTGTTTATGAATGAAGCCAGTGACAGCCGTGGATGATGAGACTCCCGGCAGGTTTAATCTCCTCACTTCTCTTACAGAAGCTATTTCAAGACTCGAGAATGGGTACAAACACACACACAACATACATTACATTAATAATCAAACGTAAAAATATAAAGCAAATGAATTCTTCTTCGCAGTACAGAGGATTTGTTTTCAGCTATTGAGAGAGTAGGAGAAAAATAAAGAAAAAAGGAAGCAGGGGTTTAGGTAGTAGTGGTTTATTCCTACCCTGGTGTGGGAAAAAGGAAAGAAGGGATTTATAAACTGACCTCATGTGCCCTCTCTGCTAGAGAAGCACCAACCAGAAACAGCCGAGTGGAAAGAAGCATTATGCACCGACAACCTGATTTCAGTTCAGCCATTCAGTACCAGGGCTGTTTTTCTAAAGCTGTGCCCCGAAGATCATTTAAATGTCTGAAAATAGTGATAATTGGCACAGACACACGAACAGTTTCGCTAAAAACATTTCTGAATTTCCATCTCAACGCAGTTGCTTTTCTTTTTTGTTTTTCTGCACCGTGGACTTGAACTTAAGGTCTTTTCCTAGCTCGTGACATCCCAAAATGTTTTTGCCCCTGTGTGATTCTCCAATCACAAAGTTTTCCCAGGGTAGCAAAACACCCTCATAGCTAGCACACAATGTCCTCTGTCCGGCACAAATTCGAAACAGAGGAGCATTTTCTTTCACCAATGTGAGGAATTTTGCCACAGCAACAGATATGTGAGCGCGAGTAACTATTTTGTCTTTCCCTTTTTTTAGGTTAACGAGCCTCTGTGTTAGTTGATCGTATTAACGTGTCCTGCGGGTTTCAGCAGTGGGGTGAAACTTAAGTGACATTCTGACAAGATATCAGATACAGTAACTCTACCTTCGAAAAAAAAAAAAAAAAAAAAAAAACGAATTTAGCATCCTCAATCTCAAATTGCTGCAGCCTTTTCTTACAGCAAGCACTGCAATTTTGAGCATCATGTGTTGTGAAAATACCTGTCCGCCACACTTACTTTCTCTGTTCAGGGAGCAGAGATGACAAAACACCACGGGTGGTGTCACACTGGATGTCAGCCAGGCCCCCACAGCTGGTGGCCTGACACAGGCTGACAGGTCCAGTCACGTCTTCCAGATAAAGCCCCCTAGACAAGTTGTCCAATGTCATGTTGTCAATCTGATTACACAGTCATCATGTGTCACGAACAAGTGGCTAAACAGGATGTAGAAAAATTAACCACAGCGGACTATATTGAATATCTGCGGTAGGCGCCGAGTAGTCATAGATGTGTTGGCTATTTCGGTCACACTGATCTTGATGAACATTGGGTCACTGTGTGCAGGATACTGTACTTTAGATCCCCCGAGGAGCTGCTGTTTGGGTGGACCATGTGGCCACAGCTCGTGTAGCTGCTGGTGCTGCTAAGATTTACAGTACTCCAGCTGCTCCCCAGTGAGCCACACTCTGTGGTTCAGCTACAGCAGCATATTCGTATGAGTGATGTGCACAGTAGCATATTCTGTCGTCTTTTTACTAAGACTCCAAAGAGAAAACACAAAGTAGGACAAAGTAGGCCAGCAGGAACACCTATTGGAAGCTAAATATGATGTCCAATCAGACGTTAACGTTACAAGTAGATGTTATTGCTCTTACGCTTCATGTTGTAATCTATCAATGGACCAAGTGTGGCACAGAAATTAAATAAATGCCTGGAATACTGCCATGGTATTTTTATTTAACTTGGGAATCACTGTCTTTTTTTATTAGCATCAATGTAATGAATGTCTTGCATGCCATCACAGGCTGCTTCAGCGCCAGTAACATATTTGAATTAGTTGAGGTGAGGTTAGAGTAAACATCTGCTAATCTGGCGATGGCCATGGAGTTTTGAAACTGCTTTTATGTCGCCTCTCTGTGTTTGCCCTGTGATAAACTGGCGACCTGTACCCCGCGGCGTACCCCGCCTCTCGCCCAACGACAGCTGGGACAGGCTCCACTCTCCATTCTGTGAGTGCCAGGGAATATATTTCTGACCGACTTTTTCAGAGCAAATCGTTTTCCGAGAAGCAAATGGCTAAGCTAAGAAAACACTTTCAGTAAAGACGTGTTTTCTCTAAAAATCCACGAAGAGCACATTTTCTATAAATCAAAAATCTTACAATCAAAAAGAAAAGAAAAAAAAAAACTGCTGCACAATAGACCTTTGCACTTAAGCATTCATCAAAATAAAGGCAGTTCACACACACAAAGGACACATTGCACAGCATACAGTACACAATGCAGACAAATTATCCGGAGACAAATTATTTTTCAAACTGTTCCTACCTCACCTAACCAACAATATATATCTTTCTGATCCCCTTTCCACTATGCCTCAGTATTCCACAGGTGATTCCAGTAGAGTAGCTGTCTGAAAGGCAGACGGGTCCACAGCGTGGTAGGGGGCTGATGGGTTGACCCAGATAGAGGAAGACAGACTTAAAGTTCAACCATACACACATGATAGGTTGGAGTACAGTATGGTGACCACTGCTGCTCTGTCTCTGTATCTCACTCAAACACTCACCCACACCGCACAAATGCAAAACCAGCTAATGTGCTCCACACAAATAAATCATCGCTCCCTGTGCTGTTAGAGTTTCATCTACAGTTCAAACCGCAACACACAGAAATTTCCCAGGGTTGATTGAATTCACATATTTGCCTTCCTTCCGCCGTTCCTGTTTACCTAATGTATGCTGCAACGGACTTAATCTGCAACTCAAATGGGAATGGATGCAAAATGAAATCCACTTCTTCAGATATTAAAAGCGGATATTGCTCTATTTCCTGATGACAGCGTGAAAATGTTTGAGAAAGACAACAAAACTCATGTCGGTTGCGTAAGGGTGTACACATTCAACTCTGCAGACAGAGAGCTACTGTATAGATGAACAGAGGTACTGTCTGCAGAGGGTCACATGGAAAGTGTTGAAACATTCAATTGCGCTCCTAGTTGTGCCGACAGATCAGAGAATGAGGAAAGAGCCTCCAGGCTTCAGAATATTGCATGCAGCCACTTTTCATGACTGAAACGATAAAAACAGAAGTCTGACATTATCAAATATAGCAATAGTGATATTTCTGATCCAGGGTTTGTGGCCACGGGACCTGACATCTAATATCAAAACTACTTTAGCAACAACAACAACGTTTGTAGAGGAGTCAGACAGCAGCGCTACAGCACAGTACAGCTGTGGGAGAAGGTGGATGAACACCTGACACATTCTCAAAGTCAGACGGATCATTTCCAGTGCTCATCTTGCACGTTAAGGCTGTGCTCAATCATGTTTCAATCTTTAATGTAATCTCTGGAGTTTTTGCCGCACACAGAGGCTTTTCTTCCACATTTAGTCTCCCAGGCATCTTAAGCACACAGCTGTGGAAGAGCACCGTTCCATCTGAAAGCTTTACGGCTCACACAGATACGTATGTTTGGAAGAAAACTTTGTCAGCAAGAAGAGAAAACGCTGCCAGAAATAGATAAATCTTCCGAAGGGCGCGGTTAAAATGTGTTAAATACGACACTAAGAGACACCTTAAAGAACCGATGTGCAGGATTGCAGGGGAAGCATTAGCATAAACTGAGTAATTATATAATATTCACAATTACCTGTAACAACTTTTGTTGTGTTTTAGCTACCTCTGAATGAGCCCTTTAAATCTAAACAGGTTTCAACAGTAGCCCAAAATAGACAAACCAATCCAGATAGGGCCTTTTGTCTTCTACTACGTACTTGAAAAATTGAAACTGGGTGGAGGGGGAGGCAGGTCTAGATTCTACACACTGGATCTTTAAGGCCTCCTTTGGAAAATGATGCTGAAGTAGGTCTTGCTTGAGTCTAGATGACAGAGGTGTAAAGTCTGTTTGGGAACATCCTGCTACCTGCTAGCTAAGTTCTAACATGATAGCAGGGGAACTAGCTAGTACAACTTGTGTATGACCTTCTTTGTATTTACTCCATACTGTGCCTTTCATTATTTCAGTTTCTGTACATCATCAGCAAGGGTTAGTTAGGTAGCTAGCTAGTTCGCTTGCTAGCCTTTAGAAACAATTATGAACTTAAAACAACATGAAACAACTTGAAAAATTACATATTTGTGTCCCCTCTTAAGTCAGTTGTAACTGTGCTATTTTAATCATTCAATCAAAATGAATAAGTCTTGCATATCAGAATTTGAGTCTGATAACACGGCATTTGGATTTCATTATAATGTGTTTCAGCATAGAAAAAAAAGTACTTCTGCACGCAACTGGATATCCCTACACCCAGTCAGAGCAATTCATTAGTTTAATGAAGGCATTATGTATGAACTGTACGTTTCCTGACAAATGCCTCAACTGACAGAATCTAAACATCTGGCACCTCCGACGGCGGCCATTTTGTTGTCAACAAAATCAACTCAGCTCATATGACGACCAACCATTTGATTGGCAGGTCTTCGCCCGGCCTAATGAATTTCTGAACAGAGTGGCTCCAGATCACAATTCTCTCACTAAAAAATTGATTGAGCTGCTTCCAGGCCAGAAATTAATAGACCTACACCTTGAAATGAACCTCAAATGCTGGCACAGTTATACACATTTTACAGGAACTTTTAACAACCCTATATCACATTCTGTACCTAAAAATAGATTTAATATTAATTAGAATTTAAGCTGATATATTGTGAACAGATTAAATAAAAATAAAAATAAAAAAAAGCTTAACAATGGCTGATAGGCTCCTCGAAGAACTCGACAGTTCACACACCAGCAGACACACACATACACATACAGAGCAACCAATTACAGGGTAGCTTGGATTCCCATTTGCAATTACCAAGCAGCTTGATCCTGTCAGAAGATTGGATTGATCCCATTTATGTCATTTAGGTCCCTGGAAAGCAAGTATTTAATGAGGAGTTACTGCCCCTCATTATAAAATGAGCACGCTCATCATGCCTCAAGGTTATCAAGGTTATTTTCCAACAAAAACACGGCCTCAGTAGAACCAAAATGTTTCTTCTTTTTTTTTTTTTGCCTAAATTTTTTGATTACTATACTATAATACACATGGATTGAACGAGAGAACCGATTTCTTGTTAAAGACAGTACAAATGATAGGAAACATTTTGGTTAACCTGACAGAGAATCACAGGAAACCTAAGAGCAGGAAAGTACCCCGGGGTTGTTTCCTGAATTGGTCACACTGGGGAAAAATGACTGGTAAAAAAGAGAAAGTCAACTTGCACTGATACCAAAGGCCACATACTTTCTATGTAGGTTATGAACGACCGTCAGTCTCCTTGACCTCCACGCCCTCATTGTTCATTGTGCTGTCTGAACTTTATCATTACTTAGTGAAGCGGGACTGAACTTGGATGCACAGTGGAAAACACTGATGCAGGCCAGCTGCATACAGGCTGTTAAGTATAACTTTATCTTATATGTTATATATTGCAACCATTTCATCGCACCGCAATAAATAATGTTTTCTCTGTGTGATCTAAGTGCAGTACATGAGGCTGCGTAATATTTATGCCAGGAGTTGGAAGTTATTTTCAGTTGACTACCAATATACTTTACAGCGGTTGTGGAGGACGTTTAATACGTGGTGGAAGATCAGAGCTTATCGTTACTGCGCAGCTGATCTCGGTGTGTGTAGCTGCTTGTGTAACAGCTGTTTGCTCCACTTTCCCCATAACAGCTGCCGTACTGTACAACTTCGGGATCTTGTTAAGGGTAAAACATTTGCAGCCGGGCATTACAAACCACGGACCCCGTGTTTTCACTTTTACCTCACAGTCATCTGTCTCCTTAGCTCTGATGCTGCCGTGCTGATGTGACTGTTCATATACTTTGGCATTAGCTATGCAGTTAAGTGTGTCGTTGTTTTTTGAGCATGTAATTGTGTTCCAGCAAAAACCTCAACTAAATCCATTGTTTACTACCAGCTGGGGAACATGCTAGTCTCTAGAGTTGGAGGAGACCAAAACAGAGTTTAAAGGAGTAGACCTAGACCTTCTGTCTTGCCTTAGAGATTTCCTCCGCTTGCAAATGTGAATTTCATTTAGCACATGAGTGAAAAGTATGCTAACAAGTTTCTAATGACCTGACAATCACTGTGCATACATTAACAGCAGTACTGTGTTGGTTAACATGCAGTGATTTATGCTAATGATTGCAGTGACATTTAAGTGAAAAAAACATGGTACATATCTCTCATGTTGTGTGGCCAATCAACACAGGACTGCATGACAGTTTAATGTGATCATAATAAGTTATGTAACCGTCCTAAAGCTAACAATCTTTTGTATATTTTGATATATGGTCAACGTTCCCATGGAAAATTGAGGTCACACCAAAGCTCCAGCATCTGTTGAGCTTTATTACATATGATTAGTTTGTGCAGCAGTTATTTCCATCATCCTATCTGACCCCAATTGACCTGAAATAGCTCAGAGTAATCTCCTTATAACATAGTTGAAATTCTTTCTGCATTTTTTTGAATGTCATCGTTTAACCTTGTTTTTAGACTTACATTCCATACATCTGAGGGCTCTGAAAGGACGAGCCATATTTGATTGCTGTGGTTAACGGCTTATCGTACCCCCCCACCCTCCCCACATGTCACTCTTAGCATATGAGCTGAACACAGTAATTTCATATTATCTGAATGTAATCTCACGCATGGTAGTCAGAATGTCATATTCTTACTAATCCCTGAATTAAAAAGGCTAATATATTTTTTTGATTCACATTCAAGTGTCTCCCAAGCTTTTCTTCAGCCATTCCCATCATGCTTATGAAGATAAGATCACTTAAACACGGCGTACGTGTGGACAGTCACAGACGCGTACGTACGCTGAAACTGAAACTGAATCCGCGTGTTGAAAGAAACTCGGTAGACCCAGTAAATACACAGTAAAGTAAGCATCATGTGTAAACACACAGAGCAGCTGGGAGACAAACATCAATCATCCACCCACGCCTGCCATACGAACCCTCTGCTTCCAGTTTCACAAATATTCTGAAACAATGACACCAACAAGCTGGTGCTTCGGTGAAGAACCCAAACATAATTAGTGCCACGAGGAGATAGCATTCATCATAAAATATTTTGCTCCGCTTCAGGCGTGGAACAAAAGGACCCTGATTCATCTGAATGCTTGTTTTTTTTTTTAAAGAGGGCCAGACCCAAGGCATTTGGAGAAATAAATAAGCAAACCAAATTCAGCATAGCAAGAGCCGCAACAAATAAATATCATCATCATAAAATAACCACCATTATTTTTTCAATAAGGAAATGAAAAAAACAGTTTGGGCTATACAATGTGAGAAGTTCCCAGCGTGATGTCTTGTACTAGCAACAATCCCAACTGCCAAAGCAATTTGTAATTAGACGAAAGTCAGAGAAGCAGCAAATTCTCACAACCGAGAAGCGAGAATCCTTGACACATTACAACTGCACTAATCAATAGTCTCACATTAGTAGATCAGCTGACTATGTGTAATGTCTATAGAGACCACACCACAGACATTTTATTTTTAATGACTAATGAATGACTAATGAACATGAAAAGACAGTTTAGTGGGGAATTAGCAGTATATTCCTCATGAATTAGTGAAGAAGTCCAAAAAAGATTTAAACACCAAGTGAAGCAGCAAACAGTCCCTTCCCATTAATTCTTTGGAAAAATGACCTGCTCTATTCACACATGGGTTGAACTGGATATTACACAGACATTGTGCTAGCGAGCCAGCTGGGTGAAGTCCATTTAATGCCTGGTCTTGACTGGGACATTTGCGTTCTCATATGCAGCACCTTGTGTGTGTGTGTGTGTGTGTGTGTGTGTGTGTGTGTGTGTGTGTGTGTGTGTGTGTGTGTGTGTGTGTGTGAATGCTGATGCACAGCGCCCCATGTTAATTCCTAGTCATTAACCCATCCTTAACCCCCAGCTCTGCAGGTCTAACCTTGGCAGTTCATCCAAAGTTAACCTGTATTCACTTCTAAATGTTATTATTTTAGTCTGACCTCAACTGTGAAGAAATAAGGATGTGTCCTTTCAGGGATGGACACACACACACGTACCTGGTCTGAAATTACAGCCCAGGGCAGGATTTGGACTCTTGACAGGATGATTTAGTCTATGTGGAATTACTGGACACAGATGATGAATGATTAATTAGATTTAGTACTGTATTTAAGAATCTGCTGCCCTCCTTCCTGAAATCCAACTCAACTCCAAAAGACGAGAAGAAACCCATTATCATATTCTGCTTTCATTGCAGTTTGACGCACAGTTCTGAAAATGCTTTTCACATTCAGCGGGAAATCTGCTCCTCTGGTAACGTCCTCACCTATGACCCCTAGCATTGGGGTGGCATTGCCAACAATATTTAATGTAACTTGTCCATCCCAAGTGGGCCACAATCTGTTTTGTTTTTAACCTTTAATTTAACCAAAGACTTAAATTAAATCAAATCAAGTCCAGAGGATTTTTTTAAGCGTAACCTTGAACCCAAACGTATGATGTGAAAACACTAACTTAACTGCTAGCCTCACACCCTCAATCCCTAACTAGTTTACACTACAGACTCCATATAAAAGATGGATGTAGCAGCAGTGACTTGACCCGTTGGTATACAGCTGAAGCTTTGAAGCTTGAAGTTTGGGTTTTGAGCCAGAAGTGACAATATCTGGTCAAGAGTGAGGAGCTGGGGAGGAGTGAGGGGCGGATCAGACTGAGAACCTGGAGATGGATTGTCAATAATCCCGGACAAGACATGTGACCCTGTTTCTGACAAACATAGGTGAAAGCTCCAAAAGGCGAGATTACCAAATTGCTGCGCGATGTGCAAATGTTCTGCCAAGTTTCAGGCAGATTTACTTTATCATTGTTGGTTGTCATTGGGACTATATTTCTATCTCCTAGTTTCTCACTGCTATAGTAAACAGCTGTTGGGTATACAACGTCAAGAATCTTGTGGACCCAGTTGGTGGACCAAAAAGATCAACAAGCCAGTGAAGAACCACATACGGTGAAGTAGGACCCAACTACCGAAAAAGAGAGAAAGGCAGAAACAGGAAGGAGAATTCATTTAAAAAAAAACAAACAAACCAAGGAACAAAAAGTACTGCAGGGAAGGTAAGGTGTCCAAAAAGAGATTAGGACTGAAACTAAGTAGAGGACATAAGGAAGCAAGCGTGTAGGACAAACAGGGGTACCATTACAGACAACTTGACAGAGAACAAAGGGAAAGGCAGAGCTATATATACACATGGACAGAGGGGGTAACAAGATGAGACACAGGTGAAACTAATAAGGGCGGAGCGCACAAGGAGAAACCAATCCAACAATCAAAGCAGGACAAGAAACAGCAAACAGAAAACTCAAGGAAAACCAGACCTGGCTTTGTCCATGACAATGCTGACCCCCACTTTAACGAACGGCTCGGTTTGGTAACACAATTATCTCAGGGACTGCGTTGTGTTTGCCGTGTTTTTGAGTCTTCCACATTAATCATTAAAAATCCCTCATTTTAGGCTGAGTGCATGTTTTGATATTTACGTGACCACTGAACCTTCTTTCCACCTGCCTTGTCTGCGCCTGCCTTTATTGGGTGAAGAGCAAACACAGCAAAACTGTCTAATCTGGCGCTGAATCCCCTCTAGTTAAAATTAGAATCCACAAGATATGAGATAGACCGCAGAGTCAGCACAGGCTTCTTTAATCAATATCTCAAAACGGCAATAACATCATACATGTCTACTCGCATTTTCAATTTTATTACAGTCTGCAATATTTTCCATAAAATATATCTGATTACTTCTTCACTCATTTTCATATTATCAGAGAAAGAGAGAGTGACGTTTAGACTGGGTCACTGAGCACTGAACAGTGTGAACATCTAACTTCTTAATGCCTATTGCTTTTGGACAACACCCAAAGTACGCTGGAATGAACCCAAGCAATGTGTGAATATGTTTGACAGTGTCACAAAATACACACATTTGGACAATAATCACAGGGAGCATGTTTATGGGTCATTAAAGGAAAGCATACTGTGATGGAGGAATCTGACACACTAAGCTCCTGCTCATTAGAGGAAAGGGACAGACTCGACTAATTACTTCGCAAACGTGACAGGGCCATGGAGAATGTGTCATAATCTGCCTCTTGAGAACCACTGTACACCTCTGCACTGCTAAGTATGAGGCGTGTTAACAGAAAAAGGCCAATGGTTCTCCCATGCCTCGGGTAAAACAATGACGACTGGAGAGAGGTTTCCACAACACTGCAGTTATGAAGAGTGGATACTGAGTTAAGTAATTTTAAGCAACGCAAAACAGAAACAAACAAAAACTAATTTGGACTCTGACTCGAAAGCAAGGATCTAATAATGGGAATATTCGTTTGTGGTGATTAGACTGATTAAATGGTTGAGCGACTGTTTTTTCGCAAACAAGCAATTAACAACAGGACTGGTGCTTGGAGGAAAATATATCATTACACACCACGAGTACTGAATATAGGGATGTCCGTGCACACAGCATGCATTTTTTGACAATTTTAAAGATCACCATATTATCCATATAATGAGATTATAAGTAAGTAAAAGCAAACTGCAGCATAGAAACACCATTATATTAGGTAAGGGCTATCTGTAGAATGTCCCACATAATATGTATTTTGGTACAAACACCGTTATCTTGTGAACCACGATTTATTGTATTACAATAAAAGTGACCTTACCGCATATGCTTAGGGTGGCCATACGTCCGGAATTTAAATGCCTTGTCCAGCGTCCGGCACAGCCTAAAGCCGGACGCTTATTTGTCCTCCTTTTTGGAGTTCCACCTGAACGCAACGTTGCATATTGTACAATGGTGTAAAACTTTCGGTTAAAAAAATAAATAAAAATTGGTAAAAATGATTGGTTAAAGCGGTGTCACTCAATTCTCTGATTTCTCATTGGTTGAAAATATAAACAAGCAGCCCCCTGTTCCCATGTGCTAGCTGTCACTCATCTCGTTAACTAAATGTTATCATGCCGAAAAGACGAACCTTGTTTAATGCCAAATCAGTTAAAATAAAGGTGGACCGCAGCTGTACACACACACATAAACACAAATACACTGCAGACATGTCCCCTAAGGACTGAATCACTGTGGAATACAGTGGAATACACTGTGCACTTTTCAGTTCAATATTCACCCGTTACATGGTGTTTTTTCTTCTTACTGTCTTTTGTTGTTTACATAAAAAAAGTTCTATATGCTTATTAAGAACAGGAATGCATATTTTTTGCATTTATTTATTTTTACGTAAATTTCATTTGTACTTTTAAGGCCATAAATGTTCTGCTTTGTGGCACTGCACTTTGCAAGACAGATGTAGCTTTTGAATAAATACAAATACTGTGAACAAATACTTTTCGCCTTCTTAGGAATATTTTTGCCTCTTGTGGTACACATACATCATGATATATCATAGATAAATTGTCTTGTGATTAACAGAGTATCTTAGAATCATTGAATCATGATACCATCGTTATCATGTACAAAACTGTATTGTCGTGGGGAGTACACTAGAGGTGCATGTTGCGATTTTTCTTTCCTCACTAAATGCCGCAAAGTGATCGATCGATGAAACACAATAAATCGCCTTAAGATCTTCGATAAGACAACGTCAGGCCACAGTATTTGAATAAGAGTCTTGTAGAGGGCTGCAATGAGCCATCAATGTCATTAACAATGGCGTAACAGAGAAAAGCAAACCAAACAACCAATCAAGTTTTCTTTTTGCTATTGATCTGATCCAGATCATTTTAATATTGAGTACCACCTGATCTGAATCCCAATCCCGAACCCATCCTGTGTAATATAGGTCTCAGTGCTATAGTTGAATAGCTCTGCAATGCATTAAAAATACATGACTTCAAGCTACTCCTTAAGGATTTTCCTTCTGTTTTATATGTAACAGTGGAGCCTTTTTCGTTATGCAATATAAATGACTGAATGATGTAGTTCTATGGCGTACAGCTTAATTTGAAGCTAGCTCTATGAGATCTGTGGAACTCATTAGCGTCTACTGTGGATGTTTTGCTCTGCTGCTACCACTCAGAGAAACATTCACTTCGCACAATTTACAAATCAGTTTTGATCGACCAATTTTGTTTTATAATTTTCTCATTTTCATGGCTCCGTTCAGTGGTAGACATATTGAAAACTTTGGTTTTAGTTTTGCTTGTGGAGACACTGCCGGCACTGTCCAGCTCCCTTTATTTTTCAGTCACAGGCCAGATAAGTAAATTGGTTAAGGTAAGCTGCTCGACAACAACATTCTGCAATGCCGACACTTTTTAGCACATAAACAGCAGCTGTACAGACAGCAGCATTGCTTTCACGTGGCTAGTTATTAGCAGCATTAGCTCTCACGCACTTCCCAGCAACTACCGTCACCTAGCCTACTGTATGTTTCACATACGTTACACTCGAGACCGATTCCCTTAAAGGGAAAAACTTAGGCGATAACAGAGTGTCAAGTACTTTCATAGTTTGGCTAAAAATTAAAAATTAAACAACCCAAAACTGTTAACTGCCACTATGGACAAGAGTCTGAACAGATCAGATCTACCCAAAAGTTTGTATTATTACAGAGAGTTTTCTCTGATTAGTCGTATCTCCTGTGTTTCAGCAATTAGCTCAACAAGGACTAAATGCTAACTGCTAGCATGGCAGCTGTCTGGCTGCTTTCAGTGCTGTTTATTTAAATGCGCATGTAGACCTATAACTAAAAGACGGACGTTTCCAGCAACTTCACACGCTAAGTGGGTGTAAACTACAGTCTGAAGATAAATAATACACAGTGGTGTTTTGATTAGCGCCGCTGCATCAGGAGTCAGAACCCGCCGGCTGTCTGTGCACTGTTCTGTGAAGCCAAGTCTTTCAGGGTGAAAAACAATTACTTGTACTTTTAAGGTATTTGCGGTGATTTTATCAAGTGTCCACCGACTTTGCAATGAGAAAAACCTTGCGCTTTACTTTTTGTAAACTAAGTAAAGAATAAATTTTAGTTTATTCCACAGTGAACAGATGAACATTTCTGTCAACTGGTCATTACATAATGTACATGTTCTCAGAAGGAAAATCAGGGTGAGTCTTGTGCAAACTGTTGGAACAAATGTGCATCTTCATGGACGTCTTAGGAAATACAGATTTTAATGTTAAGAATCAGTTATATTCTCTCTGTCCAGCACATCCAGATTTCCAGATCTCTGCTTCTGATCTACAACTAAAGACTTTTATACGTAGATTTGTTTGAATCGTGTTACTAATATACCCAGACAACTTGCTCCCCTCTAACCTTAGGACTGATGCTTTGCAGTCACTAAAACCTCTTCTTTTTAATGGTGCACTCATTTGAAGTGTGTGTGTACACAAGACAGTCCAGTGTCTGAGTGGTAAACCGCCACAGTGAACCCAGAGCCAGTGGTCTGAATGGAGCAGTGTTCACAAGGCTATATCAAATGGTATTCATGTGTCTACAATAATAATCATCATTACATGCCATTCAAGTGATTCACCCCCCAAGGTTCATAGAGAATGACAAAGCTCTCTGATTGAGATGTTTACTTGTCCAGTGGGTGAACTGTGCCCTGTTTTAAGATCCATGGAACCATGAGGAAGCAGAAATTTGGAAAATAAGGAGGTCAGTTGTGTGTGTTTGACTGAGCCTGCATATATTTTCTTCTTTTTTTTCCCATCAGTGCCTTGCTTTAACAATCACACGCTCACAGCTGGAAGCTGCCGAGTCCAGAGTCTTCCACTGACGTCCACACAGTAGCAATGGTGGAGCAAGTGCTTCACTCAAGGGCACCTTGAACACAGATGAGAGCGTTTCTCACTCTTCCTTGTTCTGATTCTCTCAACTGGGACGTTAACTGGCACTCTTCCCATTACCAGCTGGCAACTCTAACCTCTAAGCTCGTTGTGCCTCTTGTATGCGTGCGTAATCAAATAGTTAGCACTCTACTGTAGGCACTCTACACTATCCATGTGTTATGCATAGTTCCCCTTGGATGAGCATTAGGTTTTACTTGATCTCACTGCCCTGAGCTTCACATGTGCGTCATCCCAAGCTCCTATCGAGCGGGAAGAAGTTTCCACTGTATAATATTGTAAATGATTAAAAATAGCACAGGGGATCTTGGAAGGCTGGGGGGTGGGGTAGCTAGAGTGTTGGTGTTGGTGGGAATCTCTAATGGCTGAAAATATGCAATTTTGTAGTATTTATTGACAGATTACGACGTCCTTTAGAAGTTAAGGCGTGCTCTATGGGGATGACAGGAAGAGAAACGAGACAGATGAGATGTCAGACACTCGTTCGTCAAACTTGTCACTGTTCAACACTTTTCAGAATCAACAGCTTTTGATTCTCTTTGTCCACTTGTCCGTTATATAATCAGGAATCCACAGGATCTGTGTGATAACCGTCTCATTGCCTGACTTGCTTGACGCAAAGCGCTATTGGCAGAATTCCTCTACAGGTATGCGGCTTGACAACATAACGTCCTCAGAGAGCGGTGGGGGTGTCGGATCAAAGTGATGCAAACAGACAGGGTGTCATGGAATATGAAGCCTGGAAGGTCAAATTTAAGTGAAAAAAAAAAAAAAAAAATCCAGTGTGCGTGTGTGAGGGTGAATAAGCGTGAATAGGGTGGTGGAGGAGGAGTACAAAGAAGGTGGGAGACTGAGATGAGTTGCAAAAAAAAAAAAAAACTTGGCGAGGGGAATGCCGCGCAGAATGTAAACCAGAAGAAGAAAGGTGTTTTCTCAGAGGAGCAAATCTGGGAAAACTGCCTATATTCTTATCATGCAGCAAATGCAAATCATATATACAGAATGGATTACTGCAGGCTTTGTGGGTTCAGATAATCCTGTAAATATTAGAAAATCAGGAAATCGTCAAGAGGACGGGGCCCCTTGCAAAGAGTAGACGATGTCAAATGAGCGCTTGCTGGGTGAATTTTTCTTTCTCAAAGGACCCTGGAAGGAGGCCTAAGCCCAGCAGGATGATATGGCACCTGCCAAGACTGTAATAATCCAGCACCATCGCGAAAAACAGACTTTCTGCAGAGCAATTCTCCCTTGATTGCTGCCATTAATGTTACAAATCATTCGCCCACACATATAGGCAACAAACTAACGGAGCTGCAATGACAGTTCGGCGTCTCTATTTGTGTCTGCACGTCGAGCTCACACCAATCTGTTGCCCTGTCTTTCTTGTCTTTATCTCTATTATCGTGCGCTGTCGGGAACCTTTCTCTTTCTCCCGCTCGCCCTTGTTGTGTCTCAAAACAAGTCAGACAGGGTTGGCAGCGCAACGATAACATCATCCACGCAATCCCAGCAGCGCAACCGCATATATCTGCTACCTAATTAGATCCATGCGTGATCTAATATTTGCGTTTTAATCCTTATGAAAGCCAGAGAGCCCTCTGACGGGAAATCTCTAAAGTAGATCTGCAAACCGGCCGCAATTAATGGATACACAAGGAGTCTTTTAGATGTTTTCAGGATACACAGGGGTACTAATAGAAGCAGTTAATGCTGACTCCTAAAGTTGTCAGGTGCAGGGCAGACTTGGGGCATGCTAGCAGTTGCTGCTGTTTTTTTGTGTCCCAGCTGACAGGAGAGGCATTAACTAATCTATAGCTGGGAATTACGTGCCTCATGAGTAAGAAGAAGGAGATTCTTATCCTCTGCACTCAATGCTACTTTATTCAGCTAGGGAAAACTATAAATTAATTGCTAAGTCATGACCTACTGGCTATTACGGGTCCCCAATTAGCCCATGCCCCTGCACCCCTCCCCTCCTCCACTGAGCTTCTTCCTATTGCTTCTTATGCCCTTAAACTCCACCCTGCTGCGCCGTCCTGATGCTTATCACCACAGAAACTGACAAATCCACTGAGCGGCTGATCTGTAAGAGAGCAAGTAAAGGTAAAGGGGAAGGCATCAGTCAATCATCAGCCAAATATGGGCCTTTAATTAAATAACCCCCGTTCACCGCCGTGTTTATATTTCTTTTTATTACACTGGAAATTATAACAATCCGTGGGATAAATAGCCACGGTGGTATCGAATTCAAAAACCTTCGGTCATGATGAACTGCTGGACAGATACGTGGCTGCTCTCAAATGATGCTTATTTTATCAGGAATATAATCGGATTATGCCCTGGCAAAAGAAAGTACGTAAGCGCCTCTTGTGTCAACGTGAGCGCATACAAGGTCTCTGTAACCTGCAGCCCTGTCGGTTATTGAGCCCCTTTCACTAACTAAAACTATGAGGCCCACTTGAACTATTGAAGCCGCTGAAGGTGACACGGACACAGAGGTAAACCTTCAGAGACCTGCTGTCATTGTCTGGCTTCTGCTGCAGGATGAGGGGTTCACGAAATATGTTGCATGCACATATCCAGCGTTCCTTTTCTTTTTTTTATATCTCATCGGATCAGTCCCTGTTATCAGTGAGCCGTAATAAGTTATGCAAACACGATGTCCCACGACCGCTGCTTCACATTTCAGGAGGCGCTGAATCAACCAGGATTATGGGGAGAAATCTCCTTCAGCACGGGAAGGAGACTCGTGCATAGAAAACCGCGATTCGCTACGCTCCTGAAGCCACGGACAGCCGAGCAAGGCCTTTGATCGCAATGTTGCGAAATTATTTTTAGACCGAACAAGAAAAAAAAAACACAAAACAACAACTTCCAGGACACAGTTGTATGCATTCACGTCTTCTGTCCTCAGTCACTGCGGGTGAAACTGTAGCTGTGTGAGCCGAAGGGGGCTCAGCAGGGTTCACAAAGAAGCAGCCTTGTCATCGGAGGTGGGAACACATGATACATCCACCAGATATCGATACGACTGGCGGAGGACATGTTATGCAGTGCGGCTTTACAGTGCCTGCCTCGGTTTTGAACATCTATTCACAGTAGTGACTCCAATGTGTAATAAAAAAAAAAAAAAAATAATGCATTGCACTGGTATTTGGCCGTGCAGGGAACGTGGCAGTTTCAGAGGGTACAATGAGGAGTAAACACATCCATTCATGCAGCATGGGGCGCAGATGGGACCTAAGCACAGCATGAGCTGAGAAAACGATATTGTCGGAAAATCTCGCTGAGACTTTTTGTCGTTTTACTTGCAAGCGAAACATGAAAGCAAAGTTGAAACAAAAGAGATTCACCCCCAAGGTTCATCTCAGCGAAGAATCCTTTAACACCAACTCTTGTGGTTTAAAATGACCTCTCTGCCTCATCATTTCGTTCAGCTTCGTTCCAGCGCAACAAATTCAACCCCAGAAAATGACTGGTCCTAAGTTCAATCATACTTGTAATCTTGATAGAGATTAGCCAGGCCCTCCGTCATAAAGCTTGGTCTAAAGGATTACAGATTCTCACAAAACAGGTCCTCCAAAAGGCTTTCCTCAAGATGAAAGTAAAACAGGAAGCTGCGAAATCAACATCTACTCTATTACATCTACACAAGGAGATTTGTTTTCTTTTCATAGTCGACTCTCCATTAAGCTCCGCAGTGCTGAGCCAATTTCCGTTTAGAATCTCCCAACAAAGCCAATGGATATTTAGAACCCTAAAACACTCATTTTAATTAGAGACACATGCAAATGCCTCCTAATTCTGCATTAATTCCGCAAAAAGAAAATATTCATTACGCCAACACCAATAATGCTGGAACTGATACAAGAGGTGTAATGTGCTATCGGAAATAACATTTCTCCCGGCACACAGCCAAGTCACGGCAAGGCTGGAAAAGGATAAACACTCCACGTCGCTCCAAAAACAGACAGCCCCGCTCCGACGTGGAGCTCTTTGGTTTGTTTTGTAGCGGCACAACTCGGTGCACAAAGGTATCAGTAAACCGAGGGTTGTCTTTGTCTGTCACTTCGGATTGTGACTGCTACGGTAGGTAAAGTCAGTGTTTCAACTTTCCGGAGCTGCTGAGCTTGTTAAGTTTTCTGCCTCGAGATCAGCGCGAAGAAAACAAAACCGCGTGACACAAATGAGACTTTTCTGAGTATTTACCGTGACGCGTGGCTTTTATCGTCAAGCTGCCAGCACGTGTGGTCACGTATATGTGAATGATGACTGCCAAGGTCACTGCCGGAGGAGGACTGCTCAGTTTTCCCACTTTGCCACGATGCTCAAGAATTCAAAGGTTTTTCACAGCATGTCACATCAGTTTATATGTTGCATTTCACAGCTCACAATTGGTAGCATATGGCTACTACTTTGGGTTTTCTGTTTGTTGTTACAAAATAAAGACATACAAAACCTTCTTAGATTGTGTTCCATGAGCATATGGTCCAGTCTAGCCGCGCAGCCAAAACAATCAATTCAGATAACTCCTCATTGGCAGGATTTCTCTGTTCTTCAGTGTGAATTTAAAAAACCCCTTCATCTACAGCAGAGCAGGTACGTTTAAGATGATGTATTGGCACAGAGCAGAGCTCACAGCACTTATTCTGTCTCCAGCCATGCAGCCCAGACTGCTCGCCATGTGTTGTTGGCTTCACGCTCAGTCACTCACTGGCCATTTCATGCACTGACAGAGAGTTTGGCCATGCAGAGATAGCAGTGCTGCTGCTGCTGCCTGCAATATGCGGCCACATTGGCTGCCAGCTTCTCCTCTGAGTATATTTCATTACTTATTATTTCATTTAGCCCCTTGTTGTTGGACTGCTGTGCTATTTCTAACATTTAATTGATGCCAAGAAAATTTATGCCTGGTTGTTTTTTTTTTCCCTACTTCATCCATTCAACACAAAGGGAAATTGAATTCCTTGCGGTTAGAAGACGCGCCCGTTAAAAGCTACTCCTAAGAGTTTAGTCTGGTGCTCAGTCCAAGCGGAATACGTGGTCAAACAAATCATCTCTGGCATCAAATTCTGAAAGATCAGTTCCAGTAAAACAAGCTGTGACCAAAGTGTGGATGGAAAAGTTTTTATATCAATCAATAGGTTCTGCCGATTCGCGCACAATTTGCCAGCGGCTTTTTGAAAGGAAGATTGTAAGAGCCTTAAGTTAGGCATGCACGTCTCCGGAACTTGAATGGAAAGTAGCAAATGAGCTTCAGAGGCATTGAGAGGCGGTCGAGGATCTACGTCACCAGCGCTAGTTGGTATTCACGCGCAGTTTCTCAAAACACAATTAAGCTGAGGAGTTTTTCCTCGCTTCCTTTTGATCCTCAAACGTCAGACTTTTTTTTTTTTTCCTTCCTCCAGGTCGGCTGATCGGAGTTTAAAGAGAAAACTGAATTGTCCAGCAAGCTGAATAAACAACTCCGGCCACAGTCGACACTGATGTATTGAATGAGGGGTTAATGTAAGTCAACTGCGAGCTTGATCAAAACCAAGCCGCTGCATTATGACCTCATTGCATGTAATTAGACATAATTAAGGGAACAACTTCAAAGATGCAGTTTCCTAAATTTATCTCCGCTCTTGTCTTGTACTTTGTTCCGCAAATTAACATGCAACACCATAACTTGTAAAATCACACAGATGCATTTTCAGATCCAGAGGCTGTGTTGTGAGCAGCTCAGAGTCCCATGTATCAGCTGCTGATAATCACGCAAGGAGGGGAGCCTGCATGCATCACACAAAGCGCAGTATCACTCAAATGTGTTCTCTGTCTTCTTGATTGAAATCTATTCTGACCCTAACATTTCTGCGTCTAGTGAAATGTCAGGATTGTGTTGAGCAAACCTCCCTACTACAGCCTCCAAATGATGACAACTGTGATATGTGTAGCTGCCAGTTAGCGTGAGTGGACCTGAGCAAGACAGGAGCCCCTTGGGTTTTGTTTTTTTTCTTCATCTCAGCAGCACTCTGTCCTCTGACTATTAAATTATGAGTGTTTTACCACCTCCACTGAGCAAGGCAAACACCGCTGTGTCAATCTCGTCCTAACTCGGGGGCGCCCAATTTAATCCACAGCCCATATCATAATTACATTCAAGGCAAAGTGGTGTATCAAAACACACACCCACGGCAAAAGTTCCATCATCGCGTAGGTAATAATATTAACATTTAGCGGGTCATTATCGTTATTGCGTTAAATCTCCCGGTTGGGATCGCCGGTATAGTGGAGAAGCCTGGGAAAGCGTGAAGTGCAAACATCAACGATCAGGATGAACGCCGGGCTTCCCCCTCTGGTTCAGACTGTGTCTACGAGCCTATAGTGTTTCTCCTCGCTTTGCTCTCCTCTGAGCCTGCTAAGCTGACGCGTACTCGGCGTGGGTCACTGAAATTATATCCGCTTCAAAAGTAGGCTATGGCAAGTGAATGCCCATTACAACTGCCCATCAATCTGAGATTGTGTGTTGGAGAGTGACATGGTGACCTTGAAAGGCAGTAACGAAAACTACAACTCTGAATGAATACAATATTTTTTTCTATATTAGTAAGAGGGGGAATTGCAATAAAAGGGGATTAAAATGAAAACAGATGTGTTAATCTTTGATTTGACATAGTTGTTTTTTTTTAATGTCTCGAGGGCAGGTACCGCTGTGCTGCTTGTGATTTTTAATTACAAGTGGTCGTTTAAATAACAAAAATAAACACGTTTCATTCACTGACAATAACCGAAAACAAAACGCTACAGCGTGTTGTAGTAAATTTGAAGTGTAACGGTGTGAGCGTAACGGTGGCCACTATATACGAAAAAAAAATGTTTATGAGTTTTTGTTTTGTTTTTAAGCTTACGCAGCGGAGTTGTCGAGCGCGCGATTCTCGCCGGCGCCACGCGCGCATACTTTTCCAGTACTCGCGACTCACCTGCGTTCCTGAGCTTCTTGTTCCGATACACGGAGAAGATGACCAGGAGGTTGCCCAGGATGTCGACGACGATGGTGAAGATGAGGAAGCAGCCCAAAGTTGTGGTAACCCACGGCGGGCGGTTCAGGACGGCGTCACTGGGGTCCGGCAAGGAGCTGTTCAGGTGAGACCCATTTATAACCATTGTATACAGTCGCGGAACTTTTTCTCAGCTGAGCCAAATTCAACCTGCCGCGACTCCTAAAGAGAGTCCTAAAGCCTGGCTATCAACGGTTGTGGGATACTACAACCTCCCGTGAGTTTCATCTTCATCCTCTCCACGCGCGCTTCTTCTTCTCCTCCGCCTCCACCTCCTCCTCCTTCTTCTACTTCTTTCCTCCCGCGTGGGCTTTATCCAGCTGCCGTGGGTCAGCTCCGCTAGCGTCCCGCCTCCCTCTGCTCGCCTAGGTGTCACTTCTGCGTCCGTGTGCCATTCACTTTTGTCGGTACGCATGTGTGACTTGAAACCGCCACTCCAAACTCCGCATGTGATCCAACAGTCCGGAGAGGAGCGGGTTTATTTCGTGGGAGAAACACTGTCGCTTGGTGGCCGGCACGCGGAACGGCAACGTAACGTCCCCGAATGCGTCCTACTTCTCTGCATTTACCGGATTGCGTGTTCATTCATGGCTTTTGTGGTGGGTTGCTCGCTCGCTTCATCTCAGCTGCACATTCATTCATTATTTTATTTTTTTCTTTAAGAATCATTCACGTTAGATCTCTTTGAGGAAAACCCCCACATTCATACGGAGGCTACAAGACAAGAATGTCGCAGTGAAGGTGACTCAGTCTTTTATATGATGCACAATTTTGATTGCTCATATTCCCAGTTTGGTATAACGCTATAAGTATCTAAATTTAATCTGCAGCCAAGATGTTCTCAGCGTTTCTTCACACACTTGAGATGCTGCTTTTTAGGCAGGCCACGACCTTTCTCTCCCAATTTATCCAGCTACAGGCATTAGTTTGTCAATAATTTTTTTGAGTTTTTGAATTTTTGATTTTTTTGTTTTGTTTTGTTTTTTCGAAAATCTCACTAAATGATATAGGTTTACTGTGTCTGGAGCCGAGTTTCTATAGAAAGAATAGCCATGATGCTGTTGTTAAATCTGTCAAAAAATGTCAAATTCCATACATAAAGCTTCAGAAGCTCTTGGAGCTTCTAAACCTGACGTTGTCCCACAGTTGTAAGTCTTTCTTGTCTATAGTTCAAATAATTTTAAACTAAATGTAATTTAACAAATTACACATGAAAAATGTGCACACCTATGAATAATTAAATTTCATAGTTTAAAGTGATTGTAAGCTGAATATTTTTATGGTTTAGACTCAGCTAGTCAGCAAGAGCTTAGACGATGTGTTTGTGTGGTGTTTTATAGAATTAAAAAAAACAGCAGAATAATAGATAATTAAAATAAACTATTTATTGCAGCTCACCTATTTTTTCTGGTGTTGTTACACCAGGACGAGAAGCAATGTCTACTTGCTAAACATATTCTTTTTATATAATTATGGACCGTTACAAGCAAGCCAAAAGTGTATGTTTAGGCGATTAACAAGGACATATGACGCTACAGAAAACTTTTTTAAAGCAACCAGTTACCAGTTTGCTTCAGCTGATGAGAAGTCAATGAGCTAGTAATACACCAGCTAGTGACTAACAATAAGTGAGAGGCTTCTTAATTCACTCTTAAGTCAAATTCCGTTAGTCTGTGCATTCTTAAGTACAGTTTTTGAGTATCTGTACTTTACTTGAGTATTATTTTTGGGGGATACTTTTACTTTTACTCCAATACATTTGAAGGACAAATATTGTACTTTTTACTCCACTACATTTCTGTTGATGCTCTCGTTACTCGCTACTTTTGAGCTTACGTCAGCTGATTATTTTTTTATTTTATTTTATTATTTTTTCAAAATTCTGAGAAATTAAATTGTTTCTGCAAATTCGCTGAATCGCTACGTCATGCCATACAATTCATACAATGCAGGAAGAAACTGGAGAAACACCTGGAGAAACTCCCACCGATCACCTGTGGCCTTATCTCAAACCCATGTGTGACATTTTTGCCACAAAAAGTGACCGTTTCAGTTTAAATGTTTGTTGTGCTTATTGCAAACAAATCATGTCACGGTCTACAAGAATTCATCTTCCAACATGAAAAAGCACGTCGCGGTATGTAACGTAGCTACTGACGTTAGCTAGCTTAATGTTGTTAAACTGCTGATGAACGTTTTAAATATAGTGAGGCTTTGGATAGTAGAGTGGATTGTATAATGACAATAAAGCTAATTTCCTTTCCTGTATTTCCTGAAATACTTTTTAAATACTTTTACTTAAGTATTTTTTTAAGCAAATACTTTAGTACTTTACTTAAGTACATTTTTGACTAGGCTACTTTTACTTGTATTGGAGTAATATTTGACAGGAGTATCTGTACTTTTACTCAAGTAGTGAAAGTGTGTACTCTGTCCACCTCTGTGCATTTGACGTGCATTCATGATGTTGAAGCAATAAAAAACATTATAGCTTTGTTGTGTGATTCATTTTACTGTCCTGCAGAAAGGTGACCTGCCAATACAGCCTCAGATTGTTGTTGTTTTTTCAAGGAAATTTCTGTATTTGTCTGCATACATTCTCCCCTCAGTCCTGAACAGTACTTTGAAGTTCGCCTCTATGATGCTGCCACCACCATGCTTTCCATGTAGGGATAATATTACACAGTTGATGAATAGCTGGTCTCTGGATGCAGTGGCTAGAGTTCTACAAAATGAATTAAGTATTTCACTCCTCAGATCAGACTCCAAGCAGGTCGTCAACGGTGGTTACAACCTTCTTCCATTTCATTGACTGACAGGTTTAGCTGTGGTTTTATACTGTTGCCCTGATCTGAGCCATACCACAGTTTTATTATCATATTTATTCATATATGTAGTTTGCTACAGAGTTTCTCAACATTAGTTTTTGTTTCTCGACAGTGTGAATTATAAGACTTTTACACATAGGATTACATTTTTTTCTTTCAGATTGCCAAAGGTGGACTCCAGTCAGATTCTAAACACATTTCAAGAATTATTAAAAGAAACTGAATGCGTCTGAATAACGGCATTTGTGTTTTTTACTTAAATGTATTACTTTCATTTAATAGATAACATTTGTAACAATATAGGACGTTCAAAAAAGTGAAAGGGTCCTGATTCTAGAGCCACTGTCCATGTGTACGTGTCCTCTACTGGAAAGAAAACCACCAAGTCCGCCACAGCTGCTGATGTTAAGTGTGACATGTTGAGTCAGACATGTAATGTCTGAAAAGCTCTGACCTATTTGGCTTTACAAAACATCATCTATAAATAAATAAATGGCATAATATTTCTTCCATGTGCATCTTGCTATTAGCACAAAATTGGCAGCTCATTTTCTTCAGACTAAATTAGGTTACATCTCTCTGTAGCTTTCGATTCAGGAAATATGATAAAAACTCCTGCCCAATCAATCCTCGTGTTTTCAAGTGTAACGGTGATCAAACCCCCAATATGCTTTCATGCTGTGACCCTCCTCTTTTGTCCCTTCTGTTCACCACAACATAATTATGCTACTTCTCCTCCCAATCTCCCAAGATTATTAGCCGTAATAATCATGGGCTGTCTTTTGAAATCTTTGTTTATTCCCAATTTCCGCATTTGTCATTATTTATCATTTTAAAATGAAAACAGCTTGTTATTATAAAATAAATGTGAATTGCATTCATGCAAAACGCCATCATTATCTCTCCGCATTTGTCCCTCTGTATAACATTTTAGCTCAGCCTGTTCTTTCGCGCGGAACATCCCGGCTAACAACATTACAGAAATCCCCTCTGCACATCAAAACAAAGTGAAGGGACAAAAAAGCAGCACAGAAGATTTTGAATAATCACAGCAGTTAGTGAGACAATGCCGCATACTGCCAGACACACTGAGAGGAGGCTGTGGGAGGTGGAGACCCGATGAAATGAAAGACAGGATCTTTGTGTCATTTTGCTGATGATAAAAGCTTTAAGAGCATCAGCAGAACAAGTGAAACATTTTGAACTACTTCCCTATAACAGCTTATTCCCAGAATGATCTGCAATTTGTGAGGAGACTACGGCTTTTTTTTTTTTTTTTTTTCTTTTTTAAATGAACATGTTATAATCTGGTTTAGGCCAATTTCAACATCTAACTTACAATAACTTATTTTTTTTCTGTAATGTGAATGGCAGTCTCGCTTTTGTGCGTACTTTATCCATCCACTGAGGTCAGCTTATGATTGCGGCACATTACAGCCTTGAATCCTGCAAACCTTTCCTCTTTCTTTCTTTTTGAAAAAGTATACTCCTTAAATTGTACCAACAATTTAGGATATAATATTTTTCTAACATATGCTAGCACTTAGGAGGAAGTACTTTCTTATTAAGTATGTGTGACACTATGAAAGCGGAAGCTAGCCAACCAAGGTTGCTAGCAGATGTACATTACCATCCTTCTCAGTCAAGTGTAATATTCAGAAATGTCCAAGAAACTACCAGTCCAGTTGCCCTCATTTCAGCTGTTTTTTTGAAGACGTTTGGCCACTCATCCAACATGCATCTCAGTTTGGTGGGTGCAAAGACTGGCAAGAAATAGGTATAGCTTTCCATTCGTGTAATATCAGCACCTGCTTCGTCTCTTGCTGCCTTCAAATTCTGTCTCATTTACCCTGTTCAACGTGAAGTCCATATGAACTGCCCCTCCTTCTACCCCCTCTAACCTACAGTCCACCAACGCCATTTATGAAATCATCACAGCCTGTGAGTTTTCTGCTGATATTCCTGACAGACTCATCCTTTCATGCTTTTATCGTGTCTTCTGATTTGGACAGTCTGCTAAACTGTTAGCCTTAGAGTCTTCTGGACAGCAACAGGTGCATAGCAGCAGCGACCTCGCTGCTTTCAGTTGATGTTGTCTTTTGAATGCCAAGCACACGACTGTCATGACCACGAGCTCACAAGTTTCATTTGAAGACAGCAGTTGTCAGCTCCGCAACCAATCTTCTAGCCTGAATTATTTTTTTTTCTCAGCTTATAACAAATGCACCAGGAAAGACATCTGTTCCTATGAAAGTTCACTCAAACAGTAATAACTGATCAGTAGCAGAGACTTTCTGCATCTACTGTACCTACGATTCCTTGCATCCCCGCTGTGACTCGATAACCATCCAGAGCAATTAGGCTTTTATCTAATGGATAACTCAAGCGTTCTGTTTAACTCAACTCAGTGAACAGGCATCTTGGTCTGCAGGGGATACTGTGTTTTGTTTTTGACTCACTTTTAATAAAATGATGGTTAAGACTCAATGCCATAACGTTCATGCACAGGATACCCCTACAGTATGAACACTGTCTTTTTGGAAGAACATCAGAGACAGAAAGATGGAATAGAGGGACTTTGAACGAAAACACAGAGAACAGTAAACGAGAAATAATTGCTACTGTCTTAAAAGAAACACCCTCAAATGAGCTTTTTGTCACTTTATAGGGCAAATTAAAGAGAGAAAAGTGAAAGACAGAGTAACGTGGCAGGAAGGTACGCGGCGCAAAGCCAGTTTCAGTCTTCTAAACAGAGAAATAGGCTCAAGAGATCTGACACGAGTTGAGTTTTGTGGAGGACGGAGGGGAATGAAGAGGGGACGGGTGAAAGGGGAAAGAGGCGAGTGGGAGAAAAGTGCTCCGCGTGTGGGGGAGGGAATGGATAGACGCACCCGTGATGAGGACAGGAGGGTGCAGAGAGGAACCCCTGTACGCGCAATCACACACACACACACACACACACAGCTGCTCATTTGAGAGAGCTGTCAGCAAAATGAAGGAGAGGAGACAGAAGTAATGTAATGAGTGCAGTCTCGACACAGGCCCGGCATGTCTCTGCCGCTTCACTGGTCATCACTACATCCCACAGAGAAACAAGAGTGTTTGCTTTTATCTGCCGTTGTTCCCTCCTCCTCCTCCTCCTCCTCCGCTCAGCCGGTTGCCTTGACAACGGCGGAGCTCCACCCAGGAAAAGCTGTGAGAAAGAGGATTATTGGGGTCAGTGGTCTCTGCATGTGTCTCTCTCTCACTCTCACGCACATGCTTTCTCACAGCGTACGATTATGTGCAAACACATGACAATACAGTAGCAGTGTTTAACAGTCGGGATGGAGCCAGACAATTAGTTTTCTGTTTTTGGTGCTTATTTAATTAATCAGCCCCCCGGAGAGACATTGTCAAGGGTTGCTATTTATGTTGTGTTTGTGATTACTAACTTATGATTAGTTGTCTCTTTTAATTTGTGGGGGATGATCTTTTATGTATTTATACTACTGTTGTGTTTCTGTTGTGGTTCTTTTAATAGGTTTTCCACTGATTTGTTGTTGCATTTCTAAAAATTCAAGACTTGCAAAAGGCAGAAAGAATAAACAGAAGCAGCATGGGCTCCTGTCTTGGTTTTAAAGGGGAACTACTGTTTTTTTACAACCTAGACCTTATTTCTTATATGTGGGTGAGTAAACGATCATATTTTATGCCAGAAGTAAGGTCCACGTTGTAAAAAACAGTAGTTCCCCTTTAAGTGTCTTTAGTGGATACAGAATACTGCATTTCTCATAAGGCAACTACATTTGAATTGTAAGACCATTTCTAAAATGCGAAGAAAAAAACAAAGTCAAACATGTCAGCGTTTAATGACATGGCTTAATAAGAAAGGTGTTCTCTCGCGCATCTCTAAATTTTTGGTCGTCTTGTTTCTTGTCCAGACAGTTAATTGAGTTTCAGTGCATTCAAATGAAACTCGTAAACTTGTGATTGCTCCCTCCGGTTTAATCCATAGTAGATTAAATTCTTGACATTCACGTGGTAACAGCGCTGCCAGTCTACCGCCATGTCTGGAAGCCACATTGGTTAATTTAGCAAACTGATCACTGGGTGACTTAATTAAAGAAATGAAAAGGCATAATGAGAAGATGAGGCTGAATTCGCAATTTCCTGCCATTTTAGCCACTTCTGAAAATGAGCTCAGAGATTTCAGGAAGAATCCACTTCTGAAGTTGTGAAAGTCACAAGTGGAGGGCATTCATATAATAGGGTCGTGTTTATTGTAAAGAAAGAACAATCCCGTCTGCAGGAACCATATCTCCACCCATGGTCTACTGGCTCACTATTCCGTGTGTGCTGATAAAAGTTGTGGTGTTTGTGCACAGACCTGGCTCTGTAATTGGGATATACAACGAGTCTCGGAGCGATAAACACAACACTATTCCAACCAAACAGCAACAGAAATTCCTTAGAAGAATAATAATCCAAAATCCAAGTCAGGAAATGTTTAGGAGCCTAAATGAGGAGTTAAAGGAGATTCAATGGGTGATTTTGTTCTCTTTAATAGGCAAGTAACATCAGTTTCCCTATGTTTAACATGTCCAAGATATGCCGCTGTTAGCTGTGTTAGCTGTGGTAGTAGGACAGTTGTGTGTGCTAGCTCTGGAAAACCATGTAGTCCTCGCTGAATATTAGCACTGTAGCAGCAACAGTTGGCTAACCTTAGCTATTGTTGTGACTTCTCACTTTCTGGTTAGTGTTTGAAGTAATTGAAGTTCAGGCAGTGGAAGCAGTTGTCCACAAATCCTGCCTGTCCTGTAACTAACTGAAGGAAGGGTTGAGCTTGCTCCGTATCGAAGTTCAAATATCGCTAGCCTTTCTCAGGAATGTCTGACTCCATGCTAGCTTTACTGTACAGCATGCTAATCCAAAACGTTTCAAAAAAGGCAAGTCCAGTTGTTTTTTTTGAAACTTTTTGGATTACCATGACCTGGATGACTAAGAACCTTCACAGACATACACTATGCTAGGCTATAATTAATAAACTGAAGTAATTGTTGCAACTAATTTGAGTCAAACGTTGAGGATCATTCGTTGGTCGTAGGAACACTGTCCTAGGACACACTTTCTGTCCAGCTGATGATTGGTTAACCGTCCTGCTGCTACTCCCTTCTGCTCACTGAACAACTTACTAAGAAATATTGGCAACTAAAAGTATAAGGTCGATGTTAATAACAGCTCAGAGTCGTTCTGTATGGATCAGACGTGTCTGGGTCTGAGGGGGGTTTTCAGCATAATTTCTCATGAATGACTGGACAGATTGTCAGGACCCAGGAGGTCCATATTTTCTCCTTCTCCCCCTCGCTCTTTCTTTCAGCACTGTGTAGACATGTTAAAACAACATTCCAGCCTCTTGTTAATCATTGTCTTCCACTATCTGCACGTCTCTGTTTAATTTGCCTTGATATTTGAGGTATGTGATATTTGCGTATTGTACGATGCACCTCAGCCTGCATTTGGAAAAGGTCTTGTGCATACATCCTGTGCAAACAGTGGACCACCTTTGGAGGTGCGATTGCCGAAAAACCAATCTTGCCGTCGGAAAATCTGGATTACAGCGACTATTTTAAAGATAATCATTTGATTAACCACTTACAGTTGAGGAACGTGGACTTGGAATATATAACCACACAGTAATCATGTCTGTGCTCGTAACTACAGACTGAATCAGAAACACGGTCTACTATATATAATATGTACATTATGTCTAATGAGGAGAACATGAGGCAGGAACGAATCAAGGGAGGTCAAGAGGAAAAAGTTGGATCGACTCTGACTCTCACATTCACATCGACACACACATATCAAATAGTCAGACATCGGTGACTTTGAAATATGCCAACTTGGTTTAGCTTAGGACTGCTGAAGTCTCACAAGCCTCATTGAGACTGCAATCAATGCAGTTTTTGTTGGGAGCTGTGCAATTTGACTCCCATTACTAACAGTGTATTTGTGTCACAGATGAAAGAAGTTTTGTCCAGGATAGAGAGGAATAACAGAGTTTATGTACTATGTGAAGGCTCAAATGGAGTATTATCCCAGATAGTCAGGGCTGTGAGGGTAAATCATGTCATTACTGGGCTAGTTTTCATACCCACTGATCCATACATTGGATGGTTTGTGTTCTTTCATCCAGCCAGAAGGAACTACTGGGTGAAATCATATGAGGAGACTCTGTCCGAGGCTCGTCCAGTCTCTCAGAACCATCCCGTCATGAGTTGGCATGTGCTGCCATCTTGTGGTTGTCCAGTGGCACTGCAAGACCTCAGCCTCCCAAGTGAGAGCTAATAACTACGACCCCTGAAGCAGAACACCTCTCCTTTCCGCCAGGACTGTTTCTGTGAATCCTTAATATGAATAATCCATTAATAGCTTAATTTTTTAATGAAAGAAAAACACCTGGTGCAATTTCTGGAGTTAATTGGATCCATCAAGCATGAGATTAAGGAGCACATGAGTGGCTGCAAAGTGATTTGATTACCAACCTCCGCTAGAGTTTGGGGTAAACTTTTGTCTCCATTGTGTGTCAAAAACCGAGCTGTTTTGTGTGACACCTGAGCGCCACTTCTCAAGATGTTCTGTGTTCTCAAAGCGATTATGCCATTCTCAGTCTGGAAGTAACGAGGCCTCAAAACAAGCAAAGCAGGTGCCTGGTCTGGTCTAGGTGGGTGCTACATGTCTAAGTTACATCCACATGAATGAATGCCAGGTCTAGAAGTTTCCCAGCAGAGCATTGTGTTGTCACAAGATGGTCGGTGTTATTCACTTGTCAGTGTTTCAGTGGTTTTAATGTTGTGGCTGATCAATATTTGAGTAGGATTTGAAAACCTTCTACTGTAAAATCTTTTTTTTATATATGAATTTCACGTTTTTTGTTCTCTTCTCGATGTAATTGACCCGTTAAATGGGCACGTCTACCACATGAAAGGACAAATAAATAAAGGTCCAAACTCTTCATAAACCCTAGCAACGGCAAACTCTGCAGACCTGCAGTTCAGTACTGCTCTCAGTCAGTCTCTCTCTCTCTCATATACTGGTGACACCATATGATTCATTAGAGGCAGGCTGAGGAGAGATATGTCTTGGCAGCAGTCAGCCTATTACAGCCACTGTGGAGTGACTCTGCTGTCCTGACCGGAGGCTCAAAGGTCCTTCTTCCACCGCAGGGCTCAGGAGGGAAAAACAGTCGATCTCATGTGGGACCGTGACCCAGGTCAGCGCAGTGCAGAGATCCAAACAGTGAAGAAACACAGAGCACAGTGAATGTGGTGGTGGTGGTGGTAGACCAGGCCTGGAGCTGTCAGTCAGGGTCATGTTATTTCTTCAACCTCGTGAGACAACCAGGGTTTATTGATACAAGCAGCTGCAGGGAGGCAGAAAATGAGGAGGAGACGGAAAGCTGCCAAACTTTAAGGAATGCAATCTGTAGCCTTGGTTTGCCGGTATCTTACGTTACTGTTGGAAAACGACAATATGCGAGTACACTTTTATCTGATGTGTTTGGAGCGCTGCAGATGGTCGTCTCAAACTCACATTTGGGTTTTTGATCGATTGAAGGTCAGACTGGGGCCTTTCTGTGTGGAGTTTGCATGTTCTCCCTGTGTCTGCATGGGTTCTCTCCAGCTTCCTCCCACCGTCCAAAGACATGCTCGTTAGGTTCACTGGTGATTCTAAATTGGCCGTAGGTGTGAATGTGAATGGTTGTCTGTCTCTCTGCATTAGCCCTGTGATAGACTGTTGACTCGTCCAGGGTGTACCCCGCCTCTCACCCAATGACAGCTGGGATAGGCTCCAGCCCCCCGCGACCCTCCAGAGGACAAACGGTTACAGACAATGAATGAATGAATGGATGTCCAGCACAATTATTAAGACCAGTCCCACTGTCAATGTAAATTTCCAGTCCCCAAATGTTTAGTCTGAATATCAGAATATCTGTTACCACTCATTGGGATTCTTTTTTGGGGCATTTTGGTATTAAAAAAAAAATACCACCACATTAATTTTGGATAGTCCTGAAACCAATTAGATACATAGTCTACACTGAAACCATTCCAGAGCATAATCAGTTCCCAACGGAGTGACCCCAGACCAGCTTTCCACGACAAATAATTGTGCAGGGAAGTTGGTCTCATTAAAAATGAAAAAAAAAAAAAGTAGACTGAGATTTTGTAGCCAGACCAAGAATAGCAGCAAAACTCAGCCGCAACGTCTGATTGAGTACGGTACAAGTTTTTGTTTTTCTTGACAACGGGTCACAAGATTGTTGGATTGGAATAAAAACATCATTTTTATCCTTTCAAACATGCCTGTTTCCTCAATTTACTCCTTAATCATAAATATACGGAGGAAATAAATGCACTCAGACATTAGGAGTATTTTTTAGGAATAATTTATTGCCAGTAGGAAAGCGTGAGCTTGTGGCAGTATTCAATAAAAACCTTAACAAGACCATAGCATTGCTCAGACACACACAGACACCTGAAAAAGTCACGTGTCCATGGATAACTCTGCACTATAAATATATTGGGTCCCATTTTCTTGGTGGAAAAATAAAGAGGTTCCAAAGTCAAAATGTACAAACAAACTAAAATAAAAACAAAAACAAAACAACAACACAAGAATATGCAGTCGTTCATTGAAGACCCTTTTTGAAATGAGCAAGAGACAAGAAACGTTACGAGTACACTGTGTTCAGAAAAGCCACGCTCTTCTCTTTTTTTTTTTAACATGTTTATTTTTTTAGTGAATGTAAGCACAGTAAGGCTGATAATGTCACACCATTTAACTCTTCTTTTTTTGAAAATAAAAGCATAGAATATCTACAAAACCTAGTAAACTTTGAAATCAAAACTGTACATTTACATTTACATTGAAAATGAGGACTTGTATAAAAACATTTTGCTTGGTTTTTCTTTATAGAAACAAAGATACTGTCATGAAATATTCTTTTTTTTTTTTCATGATGTTTTTCCTGTTACATTGAAATGTTGATCCTTCAGACAATCCACTATGATGACAGTTACTTAAAGCAATGGCACCGCCAACTCAAAGGGGCAGGAGTTGGACTGAGATAGACGCGACGGAGGCCCGGGTCTCCCCCGTAGCTTCTTCACGTCGTCTCAGCCGAATGGCCTTCCCAACCAGTCTCAACAACCCCTGTGTGTTTTTGTTTTTTTAACTCAATTCCTTGTTTGTGTCTGTGTGCGTGTGCAGTGCCTTGCAAAAATGAGTCACTCTCCTCAGTGTTTTACCTGCGAGTTAACGTGTATTCACCCACTTTGAGTCACCGTCTGTAATTAGCTGATAGAAGTCAACCTGTGTGCAATCAACCTGTCACATGATCTGAAAGGCACCACTAAGACCAAGGGCTCTGGGTTTGGAAAACTCAAAACTCCTCTCAAAGCGCAGCTAAATCCAAGACGAGAAGAAAAGAAAAATGGAGAGAATATGGCATCGCTGCAAACTGACAGAAAGAAGGTTCAACAAAGGATGAGACTGAAGGAGCAGCAGAGCAATTAGCAGATCACAAAGGTCACGAGAGAAATGTGAGATTTTGCAGATTTATTTTATTGTAAATTTACTGTTGTTGTTGTAAATATGTTTTTTTTTTTTTTTTTTAACTTGGCCCTCATGAGAAACCCTACCACTGCCCCTAGAACTGTACAAACATTTTATTATAGCTGTATAAAACATTTTATTTCTAGTCACTTTTTCTATTTTATATAGTTTATTGTATGTTTCAATGTAAGTCACTGCTACTGGATGCTTGAATTTCCCCCGGGATTAATAAAGTATCTATCTATCTATCTATCTATCTAGAACATCATACTGTGGGAAAAACACCAGGGGTGGGTGAATACTTTAACAAGGCACTGTGTTGGTGTGTCTGTGTGTGACTGTGGGGTTGTACTTGTGTGTCCACATACTGTGCGTGTTTAGTGTGGGCGCTGTGTCAAGGGAGAACATAAGGTGTAGCTGTGGCTTCAGGCACTTTTGTTTGGATCCAGTGTCAGACTTCAGTGTGCTGTTGGGAGTCCAGCGCCGGGATGGCCAGTCGCTCAAAGTGGCCCTCATCACCGCTCTCATAGTCGCTTATCATCACCTCGGACTCCTCGCAGCACGCTGACATGTCCGAGCAAGAGGCTGTGGACGTGTACAGAGACATGGACATGTTGTCCAGAGCTGAGGAGTCAAAGTCCCGGCTGCAACCTAAAGGGTAGCCCCCTCTGTAACCACTGTTTCCCATGGTGGAAACCGGGGTAACGGTGGCAGAAGTGGCTCCCTGGCCCTCGCCGTCGCCCCCGTCGCTTGGGTAGGAGTGCTGCGGCAGATACTGGTTAAGGCTGTAGAGCTGGGGCAAGGCCGGACGCTGGCGGACCCCGCCCGGGCTGCCCGGACCGGCCGCAGGGGCGTCCAGGTCTCTGCCGAGGGGGCGAAGCGTGTCGCCGTACTCCGGCAGAGGCGGAGGCGGCAGGTCGTCGTTCGCAGGAAAGTCCTCTGGCGGCGGAGGGAAATCGCTCTCAATGTCAAAGCCGCCGGGGTAATAGTCGGTGTCGATGGCGTTTGGGTCGCTGTACAAAGGGGCAGGTGACTCCACAACCTCATACTGTGGAAACTCCTGGATTCCAGGAAGTTGAACACTTGGCATCCAATCAGATGTGTCCCAGTGATATCCTGGTTGATAAGGAGAGACCACAGCACAGGCACGTGTTAGTTTTAGGAAACGATGCGTCATTAATTTACACCAAAGGGCACCGTGTTAATGTTAAAAACCCACACCATGCACGGGGGAACACGGGTCAAAGGCACAGCAACACACTGAGGTTTAACATTGAACTGCACACCACAACAGAGACACACTTTCCTGTTGTCTTCAGTTATTTTGTGTTAAACCTAAAGTTGTCAAAGAGCTCCTTACCTTTGGTTAAATAATACCTCCCCTACGTTCTGTTTCAGTCACATAGCACACTTCTGCTTCATCTGGACTTTAGTTTAAGGTGCTGCGTCACCAAACCAATTTTTAATTTAAACTGTCCTGAGTTAAGTCTGTTTTAGGCGTCTGACAACAGATCCTGTGACAAACAGTTAACAGCAGTAACACAGACACATAATCTTTCCAGTTAGTTACTGAGCAACGCCTTTTCATCATATCACATTCAGCCATGCAGAGGAGTGTTTCTGGGGTGATAAATGGTCTCGACAAAAGCCACACGTAAGACCTTACTGCTAGAACTCAGTGCCACACCGGCTCTGGCTCACAGACGGGGCTTAAGCACTCCTCGTTCAGCTTGAGGGTTAGTGGTTAAACATTAGAGGGCGGGGGAGGAGGGGGAGGAGGGGGAGGAGGGAACACCAGTCAAACAAAGATGTAAAAAGTCACCTCTTGGGTTCTTGAGATCATGAGCCAAAAAAGACTCTTTAAATGAGGCAGGAAAAAGAGAGAGAGAAAGAAGAAGTCACGTTAACATCTAGAAACAGAACAATCGGCTGAGAGCACACATGAAATGAGGGCGATGGATGCTGAGGGGCACGTCACAACGGAGAGCGAATGCACGACAGGTTTGCCATTTTCTTACACAGACTTCCTGAGGTGTGCGATGAAAAGTTGGAAGGGATCGATAGTGAGACTCGAAGGCGACGCTAAAGCCTAAAGCCGCCGGTTTCATTTAGCATTTGCATATCTTTTTAATTAGCAGCCGGATCAGAAAAAAAGGCGGGAGGCGCCAGGGTTGGACGAGGCTCGTCAGTGTAAGATAATGGCAGCTCTACAACCTACACATCCCAACACCAAGGACAAAACTACTGGCAGATGGAAGCTAGAGGAGTACCTGCTCCTTCCACCGTGTCAACAACAGAGCTGACAAGGTGGATTACTGTCACTATGGAGGCTTGTGAGAGGTAAGGGAGGGGGAGAAGGAGTGGAAGAGAGCTTGCATTAGTACAAATGATTGTGTCGAGAAAAAAAAAACACATATGGAGAGAGGAGTGGTGGGTGTGATGCCAACACAAGTGACACTTCCCACAAACGTTGCAGCTTTTTTTTTTTTTTTTTGGTGGTGGGGGGAGGTGGTTCATGGCTGGGCACAAGACAATGGAGGGAATGTTTGTGTTTGTGTGTGCGCGCAGGGATGGATCTGGTTTTCTTTGTGCAAGATAACACACGACGACAACATACTGAGACGCTAGCGGGTGCTATCGACAGTACAGATGGAAGGACGTGTGAAATTCCCCAGAGATAAAAGCACATTTCCAACCCTGTGTTCAGAAAACAAACTGAGGAAATGACATAACAAGTCACCTGTTTTACAGACAACTAATCTAGTCAAATTGGGATTTATTATCAGTTTAAATTTAAGGATCCATAAGGAAGGCTTTGATGACTAGTGAAGCAGCACAGAGGGTAATTAAATGTGATATGGAGAAAAAAAAATGATAGAGAATAAAAAATATACCGTTGTGATACGGTCCGTGACGTTTGCTTTAAACGTGTGTAGCTACGTTTTAGAAAAGAAAGAAAACAGACAAACAAAAAAGAAGAAGAAGAAGAAGAAAAGGCATGCTCATAAATGATAAATCAAAATGTGTCAAAGGAAGCAGACTCAGGATGTAACTACTCTTTGAATAATGTCATCAAGCTCCTTCTGAAGCTCAGCTCAGGTAAGCTCAGAGCCAGAAGGACAGAAAACAGAAAACAGGGTCAGAATGTTTTTGTTTTTTTTCTTTTTAAATAAATAATCCCAGGAGAATTACACAGCACAGTGTTGTGATGGCTTCCGTCTGCACCGGCTGCAGTTGAGGACTTACAGGCTGGACCCCCCCTATTTAAAACCTTGTTCTGGATCTGTGGACTGATTTGATCCATATGGGAGCTGAAGCCCCGCAGCAAAAAAAAGAAAAGAGAAGAAGACACGTGACCCCAGAGCCACTAATGGGCCATCCACTTCTGAGCATGCGAAGAATAAAAAAGTGTTAAAGTCAACAAGGCTCTGCAAAATCCTGCGAGCTGATCAGACCCAAGAACACATCACAGTCAGACATCTCATAGATTCTGTCTACGGAAACACAACTTATTCCAAAATGTGCCGTCTTGTTAGTATTTCTCAAAGAGTGTCTACAGCAGCGTACCGTTATCGTCACAGGACTCTGACTGGAAGGAGCTGAGGGAATGGACCTCAGACATGCTGCCTCTGGTGTTGTACGGGTGACAGGCGCTGTCCTCTACAGGCTTCTTGGTCAGGCACGGGTCCAGGTCCACCACTTTAGCTGGAAGAGAAGGCACAGTGTGATTTAATAGTGGAGCCCAGCTAAGACTAGGTACACTACTGAAAACAATGTACTAATGTAACAGTTCTGTATAAAATCTTGGTGTTCAGGGTCTGTTTAAAATGTCTGAGAGCTGTTGATTCACCTGCCACCACACCACTAGTCAGCGCTGTGTCTTTTTGCGAGTCGGTTTCATTTCTGCTTCTACTTCCTGCTTCACTTTCAACAACGGCGACTGAAACTTTCACTGTAATTTCCAACTTTATTGATCCAAAACAATCAATTTGAAATATACTAAAGCGGAAATATGCTACTACCAAAAGGACCAATCACAGCTCTTGCGTAGCCTGGAGAGGCGCAAATCGACTGCGGCATTCGGGTCTGCGTAAGGTCTGGGCTGCTTGACGCGAGAGCGAAAAGCGCCTATTGGAGTGGAGTGGCTCCACTGGGAACTAATTATGCTCCAGGAAGATCTGCTGGGCCAAACAAATGCGGTGACTGACAGATTCCTCCATTTTGGTAGCCGTTAGCCGCATAGACATGAACATGAACATGTATATTGTATGTATGTTTATGGTTAGCCGAGCTCTGACGTGTGCATCAGTATAATCACATGTGCACTGATAAAAGTTCTGCGATGTTTCGAACGCAAGCTGCGATGAGAGACAAGAGCCAATTAATAACGACACTCGCCGCCAAGTGGTCAGGGGTGTGAATTGCAATCTGTCAAAATGACAGATGGTCTTCAGATTTTTCCGTCACAGTTTAAAAATAAACGTTCAATGACGGAAAACTTCGCACCACACACTAAATCCTCCACAATGATCCTGGAGCTGAATTACCACCTTTCTGACACTATCGTGAAAGGAGAATTAGTCCAGGACTGTTTTATTACTTTGTTTGTCTTGATCTAGTCCTGTGTTCACATGTGATTCATCTGTAGGGAGTTACTGATATTGCTTTTTTTTATTCCATTCAGAAGTAAACTCACCGTCATAGTCGTAGTCCCAGTTTGGCTTCTGGATGGAGTCGCTGTCTGACACAGAGTTGGAGGGCGGGGGAGGAGGGAGGTTGGGCGCTACGCTGCACACAGCCACGGTCTTGCGGTGTCCGTGCACAGAATCTGGGTTGAACGTGCTGAATTCAGGGTGCTCCGGGATAGTTGACCCCTCGAAGGAGTTCCTGTCTAGGTTGTTCCGCGAGTCGCTTGGAATGCTGGGAGTGTAGGAGATGGGGCGCACCGGCACCTGAGGCGGGATGTCCGAGTAGATGTTTTTGTTGAGTTTGGCGTCGAAGTACGGCCTCTGGAGAAAGGAGTGGGGCACGTTTGAACCTCCGGGATGTTTGTCGTCGTCGGCCTTTGACCTGCGGCAGGCCTTCTTGCGAATGATGATGAAGAGGAGGACCAGTATGAAGATGCTGGACACGAACACCACGATGCCGATCACCTCCTCTAAGCCGATGTTCCAGGGGCTGGAGACCACGCCGTTAGAGACCTCAGCTTCGAGTTCGCACGTCTGTCCGGAGTAGCCCGTCGAGCAGTTGCACCTGTAGGAGCCGTACGTGTTCTGGCACTGGCCCCCGTTGATGCACGGGTTCTTGGTGCACTCGTCTACATCGCTTAAACACCTGGACAACATAAAGAAACTCAGTGAGGTGTGGCGGAGCGCGAATGGCTGTAAATAACTGCTGTTTCATCACATCAGCCTTGTGTTGTTTGAGCTACTGAACTAATTTGGGAGTGTAATTTAAGAATCTGAAGTTAAAACTAAATTACCTGTCTCCTTGGAAGCCTCCTTCACACTCGCAGACAGGACCATCCAGGCTGTCGATACACTTTCCACTGTTCTTACAGGGGTTGTCCCGGCAGTACGGCCCCAGCTGGCACCTGCATTTAAAACAAGATTACTCCTTAAAATAAAGTCTGAAAGTTGCACCAGAGAGTTTCATTTAGCGGCGATTAGCTCATTGCAAACACAAGTTTTGAGTTGCTGCAGGACGAACTGCTGCTGCACGTCTGCATATTGACATGAATGTAAAATCAAAATCTTCTTTACCAAGTTGTGAGCAATCAATCAGATCAAAAAGACATACCTCTGCCCCGAGTACTGTCCTCTGCACTGGCAGTAGAAATCATCAGCTCTAGGGACGCATGTGCCACCGTACAGGCAGGGGTTGGAGGCGCACGGGCTTATAGCGATCTCACAGTGTGCGCCCATGAAAGAAGCAGGACACTTGCAGAAGTAGCCTTTAAGACATAAAGGAAAACGACACTCAAACATTATATTTTTTGCACTTTTTTTTTGTTTGTTTGTTTAACATCTGGCTGCTGTTGACACTCAACACATCCTGCAGATGTTTTACAAAAAGCTTCCCGGTGACGGCAGGTAATTATGCCCCCGAACCTGGCAGGTTTTTAATGTGAAACAGATGGAGAAGTGTTAAGTCTGCATTAACAGTCAACGGCACCGGCTGCAAATTAATACGGCACCGGAGCGCATCAGTAAGTTAACATTCACACTAAATTATGATAAAGTATTCCTTTAAAGCAGACCCAGTTAGAAGTAAAGGCTTCTATATGTGGTGTCGATCAAAAGCCAGGTTCACGTCTTCAGTTTGAACACTACTGCTAAGGAACTCAGAAAAGTGCAGAGACTTGACAAAACAGAAAGTACCTCCATTAGGCAGCGAGGTGCAGCTCCCTCCGTTAGTACAGGGGTTGCTGGAGCAACTCTCGGCGGGTGCGAGCGCACAGCCGGGGGCCACGTCCACGATGTCCTCCAGCACGGCGTGGGCCCGGCGAGCTCTGGTGTTCAGGGGCAGCTCCTGGCCGTTCAGGGCGATGGCCTCCATGCAGCCACGGAGCCCGTTGGTGATGGGCAGGCTGCGTCCGTGGCGGGCGGAGGTGTGCTGGCGTACGTGGCCGCCGAAGTAAATGCTGTTGTCGAGGTTGAGGGTGCGCAGGGTGCCCGGCGCCGTCCCCGAGGCGGCGTGCACCCGGTCGAGGACCAGCTTGGCGTAGTTGCCGTCCACCTCCAGAGAGACGGTGTGCCACTCCCCGTCGTTAACCTGGGCGCTGTGGACCGACACGAGGCCGGGGCCGCTGCCACAGTCGAACTTGTACTGCAGGCGGCCGTTCACAATCTAGTTTATAGATAGAGACGCAAACATTCAGCATCAACCACCTACTCACATAGTTATAATTTAATTTCTGACATCCACTTATTGGCACACCATCAAATAACATTTAATATTCCCCTAAAACCACAGAGAACAAGTTTTGCAGCATTCTGCGACAACCTAACTTCTGTTCAAGCCTCTGAAACAAACAAACCGTAGATGGCAGACTGATAAACATGAGCTGTGTCTAAGCCCAGGCCGGTTCTTTGTCTGAAGTCTGGCATGCAGACAGCTACACCAGACAGACTCGGAAAAGGAATGCGTGGAAAAGTGCTTTCTGTTTCCCTCCCACTACTAAAATAGCTCTTGTGTGTGTTTTTCAACCCACCACCACATTCCCATGGTCCCTCATGTGAAAGCCGTTTTAAAATGCCTTTTCTGAACCCTGCAGCACAGTCGGTTGGCACTCATGCCTGGCTGGCATCAGGGGATTGGAGGTCAGTTATGTGTTTATTAAGCTATTCTGATATGGAAATGTTGGATGGGTAATACAGAGCTGAGCTGAGGACTGATAGGAAATTCATGAGTTTGGATTAGGAATAGTTTATTCCTGCTTTACTTCCTGTGTTTTTTGCCCTTTAAATTGTTTGGTTGGTTTCTCCTTGTGTGCTCCGCCCTCATTGGTCCTGCCTTTCCTTTCATGTCTTGTCAAATCGTCCGCTCTGTTACCCCTGTCAATGTGTCTTTTCAGCTCCTAGTAATTTCTGATTCGCTTTTGTTTTTTGGATCATTTCTTTGGATTTTGTTTTCTGCTCCTGCCTCCCTCTGTGTCCTACATTTGGGTCCTACCTCACCCCCCCAGAACGTGACAAAGAAAGCTCATTCATTCTGTTTCAAAGAGCAGGAATGAGTAAATAACCCCATGAGGGAGTTCCAGTCCTGGGCACAGAGGATTGCACACACGTACCTCAAGTATGCTGTAGTCAGTCCCTTTGGCATACATGACAGTAGCATGGCTGGAGAAGGTCCTGAGCCTCAGAGACAGCTTCATCAACTCCTTGTTCTCATTCTCCATCAGATGGTATTTCACGTATCCGTTTCCATTGAACGTAAGCGAGTGGCCATCTGACGAGGAGTAAACGGACGTATTGTGTTATTTTCATCATCAGTATAAGGAGAGGAGGTTGGAGAAAGATTGGGAGAGAATGAGAGAAATATTACCGGAGCATTTGCCCTTCTTAGCCTCAGGACACACACAACTGTAGACGGTATCTCTAGGATCTGCCACGCACTCCATACCCTCAGGACACGGGCTGTTCTCACACAGGTTGTTCAACACAGGACAGCTGCCACCTAAAAGACACAGTGTTTCCTCTTAGACCAGGCTCCAGACGAGTTAATGTGCGTTTGTGTCTATACGAGGCGTAATCGCCGTACCTTCGCACTGGCAGGTCGCCGTCCTCAGGTATCGCGGCGTGACGAAGCTGAGGCGCGCCGTGCTGTAGGTGGACATGGTGTTTTTATCCAGGGAGATGACCTCGTCGCAGAAGTGCAACGGGCAGTCGAGCCCCGCGCACAGCTTCTGCACCACCCGCACGAGGCGCACGCCGGTCATCTCCTCGATCACAGCCGCGGAGGAGTTCAGCTTACGGAAGACCACCTGAGGGAGGCGAAAACGCAGAGAAAGCGCTGAAATGGGTACGTCTGTTCTACGTCATGGTTTTAGATTGATACATCCAGTAATTGAATGAAATCATCTTGGTCTCTGTGGAATATGACCATTTCTAATTTTGAAGGCTAACTTATAAATTGAGGAATCACAAATTGCCAGGAGAATAAAAGCTGCATGAACAAACAGCTCCTGATCTGGCTGGTCTTACCTCCTGAGACTGGTAGGGGCTTCCAGATCTCTCCAACGCCAACAGCACATCCAGATCTCCTTGCTCTGAAGGCTGCAGGCTCACCAACTGAACCTCACTCCTCCGAACTCCAGCGATGTTTCTCAGCGCTCGCTGGAAATTACGCCAGTAGTCCCCGATGAACTCCTCGGGGGCGATATTTGCAAAGCGCACAGCAATGGAGTTGTCCAGGGCCTGGCGGGCCGCCTGGCGAACGTGCACGGTGACATCGGCGGGCGTGGTGAAGCGTCCATCGGTCACCGTCACATTAAGAGGGTAGTGACCCACGTCGAGCGGCCGCAGGGCGATGACTTTACCGTCGGAGGCTGAGATCGAAAACAGGGCGCCCTCCTCGTCTGAGGGCGACGAAGACGACGGCGCGAGGCTGTAGGTGAGGGTGTCGTAAATGTCTTGGTCGGTGGCGTGGATCTTGCCCAGCACTCCTCCGGGGTATTCGTCGCCAGCGGTGGAGATGAAAATGTCCAGAGGTAGAACTGCCGGAGGATAGACGCTCTCTTCGATTATACGCACGCTGACGAAGGCCGTGGAAAAGAGCTGAGGTTTGCCGCTGTCCGACACCTGAACACGAGGGGAGAGAAGGACACACGGGCTTTATCTTCATCCCAACAGCAGAGGGCAATCAAGCTCCAGCGCTACCCGTATCCCTGAACTGACAGCATCGACGTGGTGTAGGTGCAGCAGATACTGAAGCATGTATATTCACACCCTCACAGAGACGGTCACCGGTTCAGCAGGAAAAATAAATGATGACTCAAATGTGAGTGCGCTTCTCATGTGTAACAAGACATCACACTTACATTTCATGTCCCATCTGCCCACTCACTTTCTCTCTGCTCTTTCCTCTAAGGCGACACGTGACGAAGCCGAATCAAAGCAAATGTTTGTTATTTAAGCGCCGAGGTTCACTCTGATGAAGCAGATTTACTGTCTGCAGTTGTTTGAAAGACCCCGAGCTGTATTTAAAATATATTTTTTTACATAAGGTTTAACTGAGACGCGGAGAGAAACGTCGCTACCAGCCGAGGAAACCGGCGAGCGTGGCGGAAGAGGCAGAAGCGAGGGAAAAGAAGGGAAGACGAATAAATCAGATTGCTGTGGCTTGACGGCTAAATCAATACAACCTCTCAACTCTGCTTTCTACTCGGCGCCGTGACTCACCTGAGCTTGAAGTAGGTAGTGTTCTTTGCTTCTCCTGTTCAGCGCCCCCACAGCCACTAGAGCTCCCTGCTGATTGATGTGGAAAGCATCGCCCTCGTTGCCGTCCACGATGGCAAAGGTGAACGGTGGGCCGTTGTGAGAAGCGTCCCGATCGGTTACAGTGAGCTGAAGAACACTTGTGCCTTTTGGTCGATTCTCCTGTGGGACACGAGAGAGTTGTTGATTTATTTATTTTTTTCCTCTGGTGAGAGGTGGTGCTTGTTGTGGAGCTGTTCAGCTTTGTGTTGTTTACCAAAAAATGTTTTTTAAAAGTTAAAATACGCTCCTCTGAGGATGCTGCTGTGGAGTAGCAATTACTGTCTGAGCTGGTTTCATCAAATCTCCATCATGACTCAGTTTTTTTCTGAGCTTGAAAAAAGTAAAACTGTTTAAATCTTTAGCAGTGGAGCACAACGCTGGTCAGCGGGTCAGTACCACTGCTACTGGTCAGGAATGATGTTACCATGGAGTGTTACCATGCCGACATGCTCAACTGAGATGCCAAACACTAGCCCATCGCCGCCGCCGCCGGTATTTTCCACGTTGGCTGTTATTTAGTCGTGGTTAAGGACAGTCTCGTGGCTCTAGACCACCAGTTACCAACCACTCTTGCCAGCTTAAACATTCTCACTGCTTAAAAGCTTGTCCACAGTGATGTGGTACTCATGATGAGTACCAGTGAGAGGGACCGTGACAGTTTCGGTTTGTGAATTCGAGGCCACACTCAAAACTCACTTTTATTCTCAAGAGTTCCAAAAACCTACTGATCTTCCCGGTGGTACAAACAGTATACGTATGCGCTGTGTGTTTCCTCTTGTTCTGTTTTAGTGGGATCGTGTACTAGACTTTGATCCAGGCTCGGTGGTGAGTAAAATGGAGCCAGTTAGGGGACAAAACAATGTGTAATCCCAAAGAGCTTGGGCTGTTTGTGTTCCGTGCCTCCCGTCAGTACCTCTTAAATCTTTTAAGGTTTCCTAAACGGACAGGAGAGTCAGAAACAAATCACTGTAATCATTGTGTTTTACTCTTTCTACTCACTTATAGCCCTTTATTTCCATTCCTTCTCCGCATCATTTTACTTAATATGCAGCATCTGTCTCCAATGCCCTCCCCACGTCTTCCTCCCCTCTCTTTGCCTCTGTTCTTGCTTCATCCTCCTACTTGCTTTTTGACATTCTGCACGCAGCCTCCCTTTATTTCTCCCGGTTAATCCCTCTTTGTGTCCACTGAAATATCCCCTGCTCCTCCTCCTCCACCTCTCCTTTCCATCTACTTGAATCCACTCTCTCCGACTCTTATCCACCCTCAACCCTCCTCCCCCCTTCTCACCTGGATGATGAGGCTGTAGTTGGCCTGGGAGAAGAGGGGCGGGTTGTCGTTGACGTCCGAGATGTCAATGTTGATCTTGGCGCTGCTGGAGAGGGGGGGCACGCCGTTGTCCGAAGCCACCACCAGCAGAGTGTACCCAGATGTCTGCGAGGAAGGGAGGGAGAGAATTACCATGCATCCGAAAAGCTGCTTTTGCAAGCAACAATGCGGCGGAGATCGGTAAACAAGCTTCCCTATTAGGCCTGACGTGACTATGATTGGAGTCAGCACAGAATGCAATTAGTTCCTCCGTGGATTAAACTGTATCTGAACAGTCAGCATTGTGTCTGCGGTTTGCTCTTACCCTCTCTCTGTCCAGCTGGCGAGCAACTTTAAGCTCTCCTCTGATTGGATCAATGGTGAAGGGGCTGCCTTGGTTCCCATCCACGATGGAGTACCGCACGTGGTTGTAAGAGGGGCCGTCAGAATCCTCAGCAATCACCTGTGAAATCAGTCAGACGTGGACAACACAGTCAATCAATGAATCGGTCGTCAATCAGGCCAAGCTCCTGCTTCTTCTTCTCTCTTCATCTTTTTCATTTCCCAGTTTTTGATAATGCAAACACATATTTCTCAATTTTTGTTTTAAATTTTTTTTTAAAAAAAGTCAGGCTCAGGCTCCTTGTTTATCGGCAAAATGTAAAACGAAATAATTTGTCAGGTAAATAACATCAGACGATAATGAAAATAACCAGCAGTGTCATCGTTATCTTACAGATGGATCCCACCTTACATACACAGGAGCTAGCACAGGACAATTGTACAACCTTCCACCCACAAAAAGAAACACACACCAACGCTCGCACAGTCTTAAAGCCCTCCAACCGCCGCACACAGAAAGGAACCCCCGGGGAAATCAGCAGACGGTAAAGATTTACAAGTATGGGACAATGGCAGGTATTAAAATCTAATTTTCTAACGGATAATTTATATTCAGGTACATTAGACACACGGATAAATGGCCATAAGCAGGGGAGGGGGGAGGGGTTGGCAGCAGAGCTAGACTGGAATCAATGAACGTGAAAATTTAACCTGCGTGAGGCTGAAAATGCTTTATCTTTGGTAAGGTGCTTAATGAGTCAAATGGCTTTTAATTAAACCGTCTGAGCATGTGTGTCACACGGAGCACCAGAACAGAGGTGCAGTGAGCTTGAAGAGCATCGGTCCTAATTTAGCAGTTCCAGCAGACTGTGATTTGCCACAGGTGCAGATATGTGATAGCGTATTCACCGAGTAATGGGAAGAAGGGAGGGAGAAGCTGTGATGGAGTAAATGAAGGACCGAGCGAGGAGGTGAGCACGCTGGCAGATTCAGCTGGAGGAAGGTTAAGAGGAAGAGATGAAAACAGTTTTGAACCCTGCGTGTAGTTATGCAGTAATTATGGGTTAATTCCTGGCAGCAAGCACAGTGCGGCCGTCCTTACCGCCAGCACGGTCTTCCCCAGCTCGGCGTCCTCGCTGACAACGGCCGCGTAGATCTCCTGGCTGAAGACGGGCCGGTTGTCATTGACGTCGGTGAGGTTGATGTTTACAGTTGCCATGTCGCTGAGCGGCGGTGAACCACCGTCTGTGGCCTCTATGGTGATGTAGTATTCATGGGAGACCTCGTAGTCCAGCGGCTCGATCACAAAGATGTCACCTGAGGACAGATGGTGGGAAGGCGTGAGGCAATATTCCACTACATACAGCCCAACAAAACCATTTGAACACATCGATTATGCCTCTGCTGGGTCATAATCAGTTCCCAATGGAGAGACTCCAGGGAAACTTTCTGCTGCAAAGATTTTGTGGGCGTGAGAAGTTGAGCTGGTGTCCAGGCTTGGAAAAAAAACAACTGAGTGGTGCCAATGTAGCGCCCAGTAAGGCGAACATCTCTTGCTACAACTCACCAGTGCGCGGGTCCACGCTGAACATCCCGTGCTCATTCCCGCTGATGATGCTGTAGGAGATCTCCCCGTTGGCGTCGGCGTCCCTGCTGGCTGCCTGCACTCTGAGCACCTGAGTGCCCACGGCCACGTCCTCAGACACGGTGGCTGTGTACTCGCGGTGCTCGAACACCGGTGGATTGTCGTTGATGTCCAGGACGGACACCACCACCTGGCACAGCGAGGAGAGGCGCGGCGAGCCCTGGTCGCTGGCTCGGGCCTTCAGCTCATACACCGACTGCACCTCGCGGTCCAGGGGGCGCTCCAGACTCATCACACCGGTGTGCTCGTCGATGGAGAAGAACCCGTCGCCAGAGCTGACCAGTGAGTAGAGGATGTCACTGTTGAGACCTGGAATGAAAAGAAACAGGATGAATATGATGATTTTTTAATTGCACTTTTACTCATTAATTGTCAGTTCATAACTTGTATAAGTGTCTGTATCTCCCACCCACACGTCAACCTTTAAAGTGGTGAATGAAACGTCTTCATCAACAGTAAGATGGATGGCGGCAGCAACAGAAATACTCGTTTAAGTACAGCGCGTAAACAAGCATATTGATTCTTGAATGATTAAAAGAGTCACCTTCTTTCCTCCGTCCAGAACGTCCACTGTATATATCACAATGCTTCTGATAAACGGGAGCTGTACGCGCCTAAGCCATGCCATCCTAATAACTCATGTCCTCCCACAAGCAAGCAGGTCCCGGCAACGAGACAGAGACGGATAACAATAATAATCATAATGCTTTTCTGCAGGTGGCACCCATTTGGAATATGTCATTATATTCCCATTTATCAGGTAAGTGCCCACATCCTTGTGAATCTCATTATGCTGCTGGAGAACACTACCCTGGGGAAGCCTGCTTGTGTGGCTCCTCGTCTGCTTTGATCGTCCCTGAGACGACTGGTTAGTGGTGGTTAAGTGAATTTTGTTGAGTTATGATTAGCTGTACTGGCTCATACAATGAGGTTTGTATGCTCATCTCAAACACATGGCTGGAATGCAAAGTTAGAACCTTTGGTCGATTTATCAAGTAGTCGTATTAAATCTGGAGGGCTGCAACGGCGCTTTTGCTGTAAGTTGTTTTGCATGCAATACGCTGATGTGTTGTAATGCTTACTTTCATCCCAAACTACGGAAAATAGTGTCTTTAAGAATCTAAAGACCCAGCCCAATGAAGAGGCATCTGTGGTGAAACCGTCCCCACATTAACTCCCTGAGCCAACAAGTCTGGACTCTTCCCCTGGTGAAGAGCTAGTGAACAGTCTGTCAAAATATTCAGACCTAGGCAGGCCTCTCATCGCTGGAAGCCCCTTGTGTAAAAGCAACCGAGGGGAATGGCCACCACAGAGGAGGCCATCAGACCCAACAGCCTCTGACACTGTTTGAGAGTAATCATGTTGCCTGAGCGAATCAGCGCCAGATTTGCCAGCACAGCCTCTACTCTCTCTGTACACTAAAACGCCTTGGCTTGAAGAGAGTCTGGAGTAAGGCCTGTGATACACTGAGTGGGCATCAACATCACCAGGTGTCATGTGAGGGCATCTGTGTGACGAGCAACATCCTGGTGAGTGGAGGCTGCCACTAGCTGTAGCCATGATTAGCTAGAGGTTTACAGCGCTGGATGTGGGTATGTGGGGAGTTTAGCTTAGCAACCAAATAGCACAGCTGTCTGCAGCTTTCTCTGAGAAGCGAGAATGGCAACTATCACTATGCCAGCGCGTAATATAGGCGTCCATGCCCAGGTGTCAGCCTATATGGGCTGGCGTAATGTAATATGATGTTCTGATGATGTCACACAGGATGCTATGAAGAAAACTGAACGAAGAAAAAAATTCTGCAGAACAGTGCCAGGCGTAAAGAGACACTCTGAGCCAGGTGAAATGATAAAGGACAAAGGGCAATCAGAGAAGGAATTTAGAAGTTTATCACAGATCAAGGTCACTGGTCTGGGTGATAAGTGCTGCCTGTGCAGCTATGTGGGTAAATATCGAATATCACAGAGTGATCGTAGAGGCTGTGGCACCGGCAACCAGTGCCAAGAATGAGTCCACTCACTCATATGGTATGGTAAAATATGAAAGATAAAGCAACTATTTTCTCTTAGGAAGAAGGTTACGTTAGGCTTTGTGTTTGCATGGTTGGCTGCAAAATCAGCTGACTGAAGTGAACTGGGTCAAAGATACAATGCCTGTTTTTTTTCTACACTCTGCATGTCTGTTTGGGACTTTCTTGCAAGCTTGCAACTAAATCAGAATTGCTAGACAGATACACAAAAAAATGCTTTGATGTGTGCAGTGTGTGTAAGAGAAATATATTGATCAAATCCCACTCTGCTTTCACTCAGTGTTACTCTAAATTATTATTGCCGCTGGTTAAACCGTAGGGTCTTCCTTTTTTTCTCTCTACTCTCCCTTCAAGTATCTTTATCCTGGATAGTTAAAATGTTAAGCAAATTTTTGTGCCAGCAAAGCCTCCGGGTTTAGAAATGCCAGCTCTTTCCTTTCTACCATTCAAAGCTTCTCTCTGAGGGCCCCAGTCCTAGCATCCTTTTCATTCTGTCAAGCTGTCAGTCCACCCCCAAAAACTAGAGCGTAGAAAGAAACAGTGTTGATACTCTGCCAGTTAACGGACTGAAATGGTCCTTTAAGTTCCTGTGTCCTGCTTCGCTAAACTGTGGAACGCCAGGTCCACCAGTTTCCGGGGCCAAAAAACAAAACAAAAATAGTCTCAAGGAGTTTAAATGACTGTTAAACTGCACACTTTAAGCTCTCAGACCTATCCATGTGTGAACCTCTTAGTGATTGGCAGTGTTTGCTGAAAGGAGGAGACGTCTGAGATAAATATGTGGCCCCGTAGCTTTGCACCAGGCAAATGGAAAATTGCAATCATCCCTTTGGAGAATTCAGCTTGAAGAGAGAAGAATTTCATTAGAGTGTAATGGAGCTTTTAATTTGAGGGGTTGATCATTCATGAAATTTCACATTTGTTATCCGTCCCTCTTGCCATTTAGTGTAATGCAGTTGCACAATGGAAGGATAATAACCTGTGCATAGTGAGTTAGCACCGAGCCAAAAATGCATGTGCATTTACCATGATGCTATTTTAAAAGTTTATTCTGGCATTACATTTGCATACTATTTTATTATGAACTGAGATAATTCACTGAGTCGCTGCTAACTGCATTTCAAGCATATTTGTAAGGCATTTGTGTGCCTATTGTCTTGCAATTAACATTCCAATGGCTCAGTAACAGATGTGATTGAGACTTCCAGTGTCTCTAGGGTTTATCTAAAATGCAGTCCTAGGGGAAAACACCAGTAAGATGAAGGCTAGGGGAACATTTATACTGAGTGCTAGTCAGATTTATTAGTATAATCAGGTAGAATGTATTGGTTATAAAAACACTACTCAACATAATGTTTAAATGAGAACTACAAAAGGGATTTGGAGACTTGTGTGAGAGTACGTAACACTTTTATGTCTTTATCAAAACATTTTTTAATTTGCAATTAAAATTTTCCAATTTGTGACATTGAAGGCCGTTATTATTATATATTAATATTTCCAAGACTTTAGTGAGAAGAGCCGATGACCCATGTCTTAATGGATTAGTGAGTCACAGGATTCTTGTTTTAAAGCAAGCCACCATTAAAAAATTAAAGCTTAATGAGTCAGTGAAATGGGCCAGCGCTGGCTGAGAATGTGAGCCCAGCTTTTATCCACCACAGATATCTGTGAATGTTTCACAGCTATGTCAATGTCAACTGCACATGTGCTGAGTGAAAATGTGAAGCGTTCTCTAGATATGCAGACACAAAAACTTAGAATGAGCGCCTCCTCTCTAGCTACAGAAGCTGTGCTCACCAGTGTCGATGTCATTCGCCTGTAGTCTTGCCACGAACGTGCCCGTCTCTGTGTTCTCGAACACTGTGATGGTGTAGGGGTCGGCTGAAAACTGCGGCGGGTTGTCGTTGACGTCCTCCACGGTGATGTGGATGTCGGCCTCGCAGTAGCGGCCGCCTCCGTCCACCGCTCGCGCTTTGAACCTGTACTCATCTTGCTCCTCCCGGTCCAGAGGCTGCAAGGTCTTCAGCTCCCCTGAAGGTAAGACGGAAGCGTTTTTTGAGAGAGATGCATTTTTCAGAGAGCGGAAGGATGCTGCTGTTTCCTATCCACGCGACAGCTTAAAATCCATTACGTTTCCACACGACATTAAACGCTATTCATCAAAATATTGACTTTACGTATAAGAGAGCAAACTGTGTAAACTGTAAGCCTATTCTCTCGTGTCTACTAAACAAGGGAAATGCATCCAAACAACTAATGGCTTTTAAGAGATAAGAGAGGGGGATGAATAAGTAATTGAAGCATGGAAGAGGGGAGGTGGAAGAGAGAGGGGCAATGGAGGAAAACATCAGAGTTGGCAGCTAAGAGCAGCTTGGAAGTGTCCTGGGATGTGAGGAAGCCAACATTACCGCAACCTCTCTGGAAAACTCCAGAGCCTCATCAGCGGCAATCCTACATGTATGCTGTGAAAAAGAACATTTCCTACCCCCCCAACCCTCCCCTTTAACGGCAGAACTGGAAACTAGAGACTCAACAGTGAGGGATGCCAAGAGACAGCTGGATGGCATTGTTGCCTTATTGTCTGCCTCGGTGTCAGCCCCCGCCTATTCGGGCTCAATACAACAGTGTTTATTTTGCCCTTTCATGCGCTTACTTTGCATTTATCCTAAAAACGCTTGGTTTTGATTAACTAGCGTCGTGTTTTCTTTCCTCGTCCCAGTAGCCAGATGGAATGTCTGATTTAGGGTCTCCCAAAAGAAATTATTTGCAAGACGGAGGTAAGAAGTATAGCAGCCGTAAATCCAATTTAAGTGCGCGCCTGTACTTTAGTGGCGCTCTGGGTCTTTCAGTCGTCCTGCAGGGAAATGTTCTTGGCTCCTTTAAAAATGAATAAGTAAATAACAACTGGGAACAAGAAGAAGTGTCTCGCCGCCTCCTCCTCCACAGCTGACAATAATTCACACGCGGAGACACGCACTCACACAAAACAATAACATTTTGCCGAGGGATCGCAGTTCTCGTGTAGAATGTAAGGCTCCTGTCATGCCGGCCTGTCTTTTTGATTTGGAGGCTTGAAGCAGAGAGTTTCATGAAAGACTTTGACAAGAGTGTCCCACATACTGCTTCCTAATAATCTAAATAACCTCCAACGCAGCTGGAATAGAATATAACTCCTTAGGACACAGATGGCTTCATAACAAAACATAAGAGATATATTACTCCCTATGATAACACAACACAGCATCATCACACAGCCTCTACCCATTCTACAGAACAAATACCATAGTTACACACCTGTGTCAGAGTCAATGATGAACAATTCTGATCCAACTCCCTGGAGCTCGTAAGAGATTTGGGCGTTTGAGCGGATGTCGGCATCTGTGGCAGAAACCTGCAAGATGAGCCTGCCAGCAGGGGAGTCCTCTGGGACGCGTTCACTATATACAGACTAGAGAGGGGAATAAATAAAAAAACAGAGGGAGGAAATGACTGTAAATACCACGAGACAAACAAACAACAACAAATTGAAATTGTTGAGGAAATTACAAGAAAGCAGAGTCTACCTTTTCGCACACGGGGCTGTTGTCATTGGCATCCAGCACCTTGACCTCCACCGTGGCTTTGGCAGTGAAGATGCCGTCACTGGCGGTAATGTTGAGGAGATAATTGTCCTTCTCTTCACGGTCCAAGGGCTTCCTGACAGCGACCTTCCATTCGTTCTGAATGTGTTCGATGGCAAATTGCCCGAGTGGGTCCCCTCCTGTTTGGCGTTTAATAGAAATACACAACTTTAGCGCGACTTACGACTTGGAAGCAGGAAGCGCTCCACTAGCTGTCGTTTCGGTGTCGACTCCCACCTCACACAGCGCGTTCTGATTTCTAAACCCAGTGTTGTCGGTACGCAGGCAACACTGCAAACAAACTAAGTGCACATGATTTCTGATTCCTCTTGATACTTCCAGACTTGGAATAGCTAGTCGTGCTCGCTAATTAGCACCAAAGGAAGTCTTTTCCCCCAGTTTATTTGAAGCCATTATTCAGATCATTATACATTTTTTGTAGCATAATGACTTAAATATTTGCCTGGAGCTTTAGCAGATTAGGCAGACTCCTAACAGATAACAGAACTAAGTAGTGTTTCAAAGATGAGATATTATCATCATATTGAGTGGCATAAATATATAATCCCCCCTAAGCTCTGTTTATGAAAAATTATTACACAAAGGAGTAGAGTGTAAACTCTGGGCTTAATAACTGTCAGCATCACACACATATAAAAAAATAAAAACCCACCCGTGATGAAGTAGTTCACTTGTTTGTTGATGTCTTCAGAGTCGTCATCCGTAGTGCTGAGGATAGCAATCACCCCGCTGGGGGGAGGGTCGTCCTCGCTCACTGTGCCTTTGTAGATCTCTGCGGTGAAGCGGGGCGGGTTGTCGTTCACGTCGGCCACCGTCACCTCCACCTTCGTGCCAGTGACGTGTTGGACTTTGTCGCCCTGGTCCGTGGCTTGGATGGCGATCGTGTATCTGTTCATTTTTTCGCGGTCCAGCTCTTTTAAGGTGGTCACCCACCCGCTCTCGCTGTTAACAGCGAACAGCTCGGAGATGTCCTCGGCGTTCTGCTTGGGGTCGAGGCTGTAGAGAACGTGGCCGTTGGTCCCAGAGTCGTGGTCGGTGGCTTTGACTTGAATGACCTGAGTCCCGCTTGGAAGGTTTTCCACGACAACGGCCTCGTACGGATCTGACTCAAAGACCGGCTGGTTGTCGTTAACGTCTTTCACCTGGATGTTTACATTTACAGACGCAACTATCTCGTAACTCTCCTGATTGGCTTGGGCGAGCAAAGTGAGTTGGTACCACTTGGTTGTCTCATGGTCGAGGCTCTTCTGAAGTTTCAAGGCCCCGCTGTCACGATCGATGACAAAAACTTCATCCTCGTTGCTCTCTGGAGTGTTGCCCTTGACGAGGCTGTAAACGACTGGCTGCTCGCTCTCGGCCTGAATCACATCTATCTCTGTTCCGATGGGAAGGTCTTCAGCAATGGTGTAGCGATAATGTGGTTCGGAAAATTTGGGAATCGGGGCGTCTGAGGAGACAATCCTGATGTAAACCTGTACAACCGAATGTTTGGGTGGATTCCCAGTATCCTTCGCCCTCACAAAGAACGCGTAGAGCTCATTTTCGAGCCCAATGAGGCTTTCTTTGGTGATGATGACCCCAGAGGTTGGGTGGATTTCAAAACTCTCCTTCACATTTTCAACATCTGTTTCAAGCAGATACTGAATGTCAGCATTGCTCCCTTCATCCATGTCTGAAGCAGCAATTTTAACCACGGAGGTTCCTCTGGGGACGTCTGAAGCAATAGTCGCTTTGTACTCAGCTGCCCTGAACTGCGGGGCATTGTCATTGACATCGGTGAGAATGACATTGACAACAGAAAAGCCTACTTTTCCGCCACCGTCTTTAGCTATGAGAGAAATAGGAATAACTTTCTCAATTGTGTTTTCACGGTCAAGGCTTTCTAGAGTGAAAATCTCTCCATTTTCATTGACAGAGAACTTGTCTTTTGCGAAGTCATTGACAATCTGGTACGTTATTTGCCCGTAGATGCCTTCGTCGTCATCTGTCGCCTTTGCTTCTCCCACCAGCGTACCAGCAGGAGAGTTTTCGACAAGCTCCACCAAATAGTCGTCCTGAAAGAAGGTGGGGTTGTGGAAGTTGGCACCAGTAACTGTCACCGTGACAAGCGCTGAGCTTCTGAATACACCGTCGGACACTGACACATTGAGGTTGTATAAAGGCTGCATATGTGGCCTGCGGTGGTTGGAAATGACAATAGCACCGGTGTATTTGTTGATGGCAAAGTTCTGATCTTCATTTCCAGATAAAATTGAGAACTCCAGCTTATTTGCGTCGGAGCTGTCAGCGTCAGATGCCTGGACTTGGCTGATGAAGTATCCACGCGGGGCCAATTCACTGACGGTGGTTTGGTAAGTGTGCTCTGTGAACATCGGAGCGTTGTCATTCAGATCAGTAACATCTATTGTCACAATGACGTCACTTGAGAGGGCTGGAACGCCTCCGTCCACTACCCGGACCCTCAGCTTGTGTTGCTGGGTTTCTTCATGATCAAGAACTTGAGCTGTTGAGATTACTCCCGTGTTGCGGTCAATGGTAAAATAATCTGAACTCTTTCCTCTTTCCTCAATCAGCTGGAAGAATACTTCCTGGTTATTACCAGTATCAGAATCTTTGGCGTCTACCTGCAAAACTGATGTACCGATAACACAGGCCTCAGAAATATTGGCGTAGTAGTTCTTTGCCAAGAACACGGGGGTATTATCATTTATATCTTCAAGTATAATGTCCACAAACACCTCAGAGTGCGCTCCAGTTAGAGAGTCGGTGGCTCTTACATTCAACTTATAGGCGGGATGTGTCTCAAAGTCCAAAGGTTGAATCACGTGGATGACGCCTGTGTTGAAATCAATGGAGAACTGCTTGAAAGGGTCTCCCTCAGAGATGGTATACACGATACGAGGTCCTTCAGAGTCACTGGCCTGCACGTGAAGCACGGGGGAGTGTAGCTGAATGTTTTCAGGGATTTCAATGCTGTAAAAAGGCTTCTCAAAGACAGGCGTTGCTTTGTTCACCACTGTTACTGGTATTTCTACTTCTGCTGAGAGAGCTGGTTCTCCATTATCCTTTGCAATAATGACGACCAGAAAGTCTGTGTTTAGTGATTCTTTATCAAACTTCTTTTTGAGTGAGAGTTCACCGGAGGGGCTGATCTGGAAATGCTCCTGATGCTCCTTCAGTTGATAAACTATATCTGCATTTCGGCCCAAGTCTTTGTCCACTGCCGTGACCTGTCGTATGACCTGGCCTTCCTCTGCATCCATCTGGACCAGGGCATGGTAGGGAAGGTTCACAAACATAGGTTTGTTGTCATTTTCATCTTCCACAGTCACAGTTACTAAAACATGAGCCCCGTTTTCTGATTTGTCTTCTTTGGTGACCTCAACAACAACATCAAATGTGTCCTGCACTTCACGATCAAATGGGGTGCCAGTGGTCGAGAGGACTCCAGATGTGCGGCTGATGTCAAACCTGCTGTCAGGATTCAAAATCTTATAGAACAGAGGCTCATTCACGTGGTTGCCAACAGCAGCAATGACTACGAGTGTTTTCTTCTCTGATGAATTCTCTTGGATGGAGGCTTTGTAGGATGGCTGGGTGAACTTCAGCTTGCTCTCCTTGTTTTCCTTCACATTGATCTTCACTGTTGCAACGGTGGCAAATCTCCCGTCAGATACCCTAACTTTCAGTTCGTACCTGCTCCTGAGCTGTGTGACATTCTGTACGGAGATTATGCCTGTGATTTGATCCATTTTAAATTTATCACCAATATTTCCCTCAGAGATGGAGAAGAGGAGTTTAGAGTTAGGCCCAGAGTCTGAGTCTGTAGCATTGACTTGAATGACTTCTACCCCTTTGTATGTTGGCACTATGACGGTTGTCTCGTACACTTCTTGGCTGAAAACCGGCGGGCAGTCATTAACATCGATTACTTCAATGGTAACATTGGCGGCCGTCTCTGCGAACAGCCGTGGCATTCCTAGGTCGTGGACCTGGACTGTGAAGCGGAAAACACTCCTCTGTTCATAATCCAAAGGCGTTGTGATTCTGATGGCGCCGGTGCTCGAGTCAATGGCGAAATAATTGTGCGCAAAAGGTTCAACAATCTGATAAATAAGCATGGCATTTTGGTCGCAATCAGCATCAGAGGCATGAATGACAAAAGGGGTGTTTTCACGGGTCAGAACAATACTGTTGATGGGGGCTGACTCGCTGATTACACCTTTGAATTCCCTCTGGACGAAGACTGGAGCATTGTCATTTTCATCCTTCATGTGAATCAAAAGTGTTGCGTTGCTGGAAAGTCCTGCCATGTTGGTGCCTTGTATGATAAGCTTGTACTCAGAGGTGGTCTCATAATCTAGGGCTTGATGTGTCACAACCACTCCCGAGTTTGGGTTTATATCAAATGCGTTGTTGATGTTGCCTCCTTTTATTTGATAGAAAACAGACGACTGGCTGACCGCTGTGACCGAGCTCACAAAACTTCCTGGATGAGCTGATTCGCTGACTTCGGCAGAGAACTCCTTCTCAGTGAATCTGGGGGCGGCGTTGTCAGAAACTGTTACCACAATGTGTACAGTGGCTGTAGTGGACAGCGGGGGTAGGCCATTATCAGATGCTTTAACAGTGAGTTCAAACGCTGTCTTGCTGCTGCGATCGAGCTCTTTGGCCACTGTTATTGTCCCAAGAACAGGGTCGATGGCAAAGGAGTTGGCCACATTTCCTGCAAGACAAAAAGACAAAAGCGTAATAATTTAGATTTATTTTGCAATTTGTACCAGAAAGATATGTTCAGTGACGAACTTCAACAAGCTTGCCAAGTTTGACTCAAAACAAAGCGACTATTCAACCACGTTAAATTATCTCAGCCATTTTAAACATGCACACGTCCTCAACAGCTTATATTGTAGCAGAAAACTATCGTGGGAAATTCTCAGAGGGCTCTGCCCATCTCCCACGTACTCGGAGATCCTCTACACAAAGTCTTCAATATTCTCCCACTCTTTGTAAAGTATTTCATTCATGATCAAGACTCAGTGGGCAGTGGGAATGATGACTCATACATTTTTACGAGGTGATTAGCTTGATTTTACAATGAAAGCTTTCTACTAGGAGAAAAAAAAGGCAAACGAGGAGAAACTGTGGCACAAGGACTTAGTAATTAGCTTTTACCTGATTCGATGCTGTAGGCAATCTTCGCGTTATCACCCTTGTCCTTGTCAAGAGCTGTGACCTGGAGCACGGCAGAGCCTACGGCGGCGGATTCGAACACACGACCAGAGTAAGGCGTGCCTATAAACCAGGGTGCGTTGTCATTGGTGTCGTCCACGTTGACAATAACCCGCACGAGGTTCCTCTTAACCGGGATGTCCTGGTCACGAACCTGGAAAAGAGACATTTATAAAGGGAGACAGAAAAATGGAAAAGAAGAAGAAGGAAGAAAAACAGAGAAAGCCATGAGAGACCCTCAAGGGATAATTCATTCTTGAAGAGGAGCATAATCAAACTGCAAATTATTCATATTTTGAAGAGCTTCAAAACAAACACACTTTTCTTAATTTCACGGATGTATAATTTTCAAATAAAGCAAACAATACCAAAATAAACTCTATGAACAATGCATAAGTGCCGCTAATTTGTCTGTGCTCCCCTGTCATACCATGACGGTGAGGATGTGACGGTGCATGGTCTCATGGTCCAGATGTTCAGTGGTGTACAGAATCCCTGTTCCCGGGTCGAGCCGGAACTTCCTCAGGCTGAAGGGATCGGTGCTGCTCAGGAGCGTGTATGTCAGTTTGTTCTTCTCGTCTCTGTCCTCTGCAATGATCTGCAGGACCTCGGACCCTGCTGGTTTGTCTTCAGGGACATTAACGTTGTACACCTCCTGAGAAAACTGCGGCCGGTGGTTGTTGGTGTCGATGACACGGATAAGCACCTAGAAGAGAAAAACAAAGATATTGGTTTTCTGCTCCCGGGTCGTGCATGTGATCAATCCTTGTGAGGGTATTGTCTGTGCCTTTTCTAATTCTGTCCCGGTTTAATAGGGGGTTGTCATGTTTCTGAGGAAAATTAGATTGTTGAATCAGTCAGAATCAATTTCATGTTTCAAGTTACTGTTGAACATTTAAAGCATGAAGAGAATACTTGTGAAGGTAACCAACCTGGCAAAGGCCAAGTTAGATGAGATAATTGCATTTAGCAATCTGGTGAGCAGAATACTTTGAGTACTATTCAACTGAATAACAATACAATTCATGTTTCACTGAACGGCTAAAAAAAAAAGAGGACGCTATAAAAAGATACGCTAATGATCCTTTTAAGCTTCAGTGTCTCTCACTTCTGTCTGCACGCCTGCAAGCATAAACACGTCAAATCCTTTTCCTAAAGCTTTGCGATAATAGGCAGCGCTGCGCTGGCACAGACTCGATCAATACACAAGACGACAAAAGCGATTTTTTTACCGGAATGGCCACTTGACGCAGGTAACGGTGAAAACAAGAAATCAATGCCGAATAAGTACAATGCATCTAAATGAATGCGGAGCTCAGGTACAAGAGGAAACGTGGGTGAACTGACAGAACATGTGTGATGGACTGAATGACACTGAGAGATAAACTCGTGAAAAGGGGATAATCTCAACGTTTCACTGGTTGTGCAGATTAAATCTTCTTAAACATTGTGCTAATGTATTGACAAACACAAATAATCCGATTCAAGCTCATTTCCACAGACACTGTAGATGCTTCCTGGACAATGAATAAAGTGCAGCTACTGTGTTTTTATCCCCAAACACAACAAAGAATCTAACGTCCCCAAACTGTAAAATTCCACCGGGAGCATGTTTTATCAACACCAGCCACTCGTCTACTGGACTTCCGACAGAGGATTATGGAGAGCTGCTGGAATGCCATCTCTGCCTCCCAGACCAGCGAGGGCCTTCTACCGCTGCCAAACATGGGGAACAAAGGGATCAGCCCAGATTAGACACCTGCATACCAGACACCAGGGGGTGATGTCCCGCAAGGAAACGGTCAGAGCCGAGCTGTTGGGTGCAGGAGGACTGAAGTGGGTTTTAGCTCTGACCTGGTGAACGCTCACTAGCTGACCGGGATGTGTCAGATCTCTGGCGAGAACAACTGCCCACTGTTTGTTGTCATAATGCTGTTTGTGGAGCTCTGTGAGCCTATATCACAGACAAATATAGACTCAACCTGACGGGGCCGATAACATTTACAATCTGCTGTGTGCTGTGATGTTGGCAATGCTGATGAGACTCACAGATGTCATCTTGCAGGGGGAGCACAGGGCTGCACGCTGTTTGTCAGCGCTGTAATCTGGCTGTTTGCCACTAGTCATGTATCACAGGCAACCCATGTCACACCGCTAATCAGGACGTCTAATGTAGAATAAATACACTTTTCTAATATGGCATTAACCCAAAAACAAAACAAAAAAGGAAACGACATCTGAAATTGGGGCTGTTGTGCGTCCTGCACCCACAAGCTATGTGACAGTCTATCTCATTCCAAGCATGTCTTCTCATGTCATGCCAGACATCATATACCACCAGATCCCCGATGCCTCACAATCCACTTTTTTACACACACAGATGCCCGTGTGTGCACCCACACATGCGCGGGCTCGTAAAAACGCGCACTTCCACGCATACGTCCACACAAAGGGGCTGTACAATGTGTCTCAATCTGGCCAGCGTCAGATAACACGTCTTGTGAATAGTGAGTAAAGGTGGCGGGAGCTGATAGTGCTGTCAAGAAGCAGAAAAGGAATCAGGACCTGGTCAGTGGTATCTACATTTATGCACAATGCGCAATTTTATGAGGTTTGAAAAGTCCACAAAAGGACAGTCACACCCCAAATATACACATAAATTTTCTTTTGCCTTTCCGAGGAGGCTCCACTCCACTTCAAAGGGACTTTGGCCCCAAACATCACAACGCAGCATGATACTGCCTGACTGCAGCAGAAACGCCGGTGTAGAGGGAAGCTCTGTAGTCTTTGTATATGGCTTCCTCTGCGAGTGCCGAGAAGGAACAAGACTGGGACCGAGGCACAGACGTGACAGATGGAGATACTAAAGAAAAAAAGAAGTGCTGCGAGGGTGAGATGAGAGTAAGGGAGATGAGTGACAGCGAGAAAACCAAAGAAAGTCGAGGGAAACGGTCACATTTGGAAAACACAGGCTGCGCGTGAAAATTAAAGAAACACAAATAAAAGTTGCGGCTTAGGAGAAAAAAAAAATCCAAAAAGAGGAGTGCGGCGGGGGGAAAAAAAAAGAGAAGGCAAGAAAACACGCAAGTACGAGGGAATAAACTGAGAGACATAAAGAGTCTTTGTAATGTGGACTGAGATAACATGAGAAACAGGAGACCAGGAACAGATTGTGAGCAGAACAGCTTGAGGTACTTCTGCACAGCCAAGGGAGGATGTCATATAGCTAGAGATGGGTTGGGGAGGGAGGTGGAGGTGGTGGTGGGGGGCTTAGGCTGGGCTGCGTGCCGAGGCTGCCTTATTGGCGCAGCTCCTGGCTATGAGGTGCCCGGGCTGGAATGCGCTGCCTCTTGTATACATCAGCTGATCCTTCAGAGACGCCTCCAGAAAACAGTCAAATGGAAAGCGCAGCAGAATGGCCGACTGTTTTCTGAAGACCTCCCACAGTCCACAGCCCCTCATACTGATATCACCAATGGAGCCGCAGGGGATTGGATTTAAAATTATTTTCCGCTCCTACTTCGTCACTCCAAAAAAAAAAAAAAAGCATGAGAACAATAGCGTGTTTAAAACAGTGCCTTCTGAATACACCTTTTGTGCGGCATCCAGAACAGGGCACGAGGGAGCTTTCATCGCCCATTGTCCTCCTGTGCCATGCGTAGGAGAGGAAGCACCCCCTGCAAGGTGGCAGGCTCTGCGCAAAGGAAGGCCGCTGGCACCCGGCACTCCAACGTGTTCCCAAAACAAGATTAACACGGCCCGCTACCTACAGAGGTCCAGTGCACTCGTTTTGCACTTTATTCTACCCGAACAGAGTAATCATCTCTGCATGCCTCGCCAATAAACGTGGATATTTATTAAAAAAAAAAAAAACAGATATAAAGACAAAGGCATGAGGAGGGAGAACAAAAAGTGAAAAACAAGAAACATTCCTAGGAGAGAAAAAATGGGCCAGCCTGTCTGGCAGCACAGCTTCCACATGACTTTGATTTGAGGAAGAGATAAAGGCAACTTTTGAGCTTTTACAAGGTGTGTTGAATGTGTGTGTGTGTGAGAGAGAGAGAGGGAGAGATGGGGTAGATCTAATTTGCAGTGAAAAGCTGTGAGAGTAAACAACATACAAAAGAAGAGAGCTTCATACTCATTTTCATCTACTTCCCCACTGAATCTTCTCAGAATTACTGTCTTGCAGGAGAGGAGACAAGGGGAAATGATTACTCAGTATAATCTTCTCACATGATAATTATAAAACCGCTTCGAGTGCTTGATGGTTAATACCGTGCGACTAGGTGGATTACCTAATACTGCCAAAAAAAGCAAACGGGTGAACCCGCTTTCAGCTGGGAATGAATACATTTCAGTGTGGTTTGACGTCTTTTTACGAACCTTTGACACGCCTACAAAAACATGCGCTTCCTCGCAAGAGGTGCGCTGACAGATTCTATTAAACCCCCCGCTAAAAGAGCAAATACCATCAGTGACACGTGGTTGAAAAAAAACACAAACACGTAGCCCGGACAGCTCATACGGCTTTACTGGAACATGCTGAAGCACACTGTCTTCTAAATCCTCAGGACGTCGTTTTAATTCAAGCAATTTATCCAACTGGTATCAGAGCTGATCAAAGGGGCATCCGGGTGCTTTCACACCAATATTTTGTTCCATTTCAGGGAGCGATATCATGCTAATGTTGGTTTTAAGCATGCTTTGGTCCGTGTTGCTAGGACAGTCGAGAAAAACGGCACAGAGCACCTAGGCTCTGTGTGGAAAGCAGTGTTTTAATGTGTACGCCGAGAAAGCGCAAAGCAGCTGCAAGACACCTCGGAAGGTGAGGTAGCGCTCCGTAAGCTAACAACGAGCGATCAGCCACAGTTTCTCGTCCAAAGACAGATCTGGTAAACTGCCAGGCGTATAAATAGAAGGACAATGTGATAACCGAACAATCGCGAACAACGTAGCGCAGCTGCATCGCTCTGTGGGTTAACGTGAGAACGCAGTGCAAATGGATCGTTTGTCCTGGAACTGGATGTGATTGCTGAGTGTTCACACCAGCCCAAACAAACCGGGGGCTGCCAGTTTCAGCAAATAAGGTGTGAAGGCACCCAGTGGGCAGAGGTGGCATATATGATTTATAACTATACGTTTGTGATAGTAGTAGTATAGTAGTATGTGATTATAACTGTCCACTCTGAGTGAGGTCTTTATCTGTAGCTGCCCCGATTTGCTACAGTCTCTGCAAATGCCTCTGTATGGCTCCTTCAAGTTACCATTTGGCTGTCAACGCATCCCAAGCAGATGGCCTACATCACCAAGTGTGGTTTATAGAGCATACAAATCCAGTAAATCTGTTCCCTCGACAGAAAAACAGCTGACCTGCAGCGGTCAGCTGGGTGTGCAGCGTCATGCACACAAGCGATCATCTGCAAGAGAACACATCGGTCACAGCTCCAGTAACGTGTACAAAAATACGCACATTTTAAATCTGCAGGCGGGGAGAAAACTTCAGCAAACTTCATGTGCTGCGCAGCGTGTTTGACCTATTTCCGTTCGATTCAAGGCATGACGCCGGTGCTGAAGAAATAAGATATTTAAAGCTGATTATCCGGCAGTTTCTCAAAGTGCAAAAGCGATCCTTTGTGATCCATACAGGAAATCCTTAGGCCCCGCGTAAAGCAAGCGTTATACATCGATTATTTCCATAATTGGTAGATTTGATTGTATCACCCTACATTCTGAAAGGATTGCCGGCCTCACTAACAAGTAAGCTTCACTGAGAATAAGACCTTGTGAATAGTTTAACCTTTGAATGTGATTAACTTGACCTAAAATGTCAGTGGATGCAGTTTGCCGAGTGTCTGTTGCCAGGGCTTTTAAGAAAGCGCTTTACAGGAAGAGAAAATCATGACTGAGAAAAATAGGAACTCTGCACTCAACTAAAGGACGTGCTGCTTCCGTGGATGAGCTGCGAAATGCCAGCAAAGGCGGCGCTTCAGCCGGGGCTCAGTGGAGCACAGCAGCCAGATGATGAAAGGCTTTATTCATACGGAGTGACAACAAATAGATTCTTTTTCAGCTACAGTTCTCTGAAGCGCTCCCTCCGAGGACAAAGGACACAACATTTTGAACGCCGCCATCTCTGTCCCCAACTACCATGTAAGAAACGGTCATAATCTCGCGGACAAGGCATGACCATATAAACAAAAACTAAAGACAACTTGTCCCCGTTTCAAAGCCTTTATCGTGGCAGTTCAGCTTTGGTATCAGCTGGGGAGCAACATATTTATTCCATATTTAGTTATTCAGCCCATTCACAAAAGCCGGGGCAAATTTGTTCCTCTCGCAGAAACGTAAAACAAGCCTCACAGGTTTTGGGAGAGACAAAGCAGAGAGGTGGAGTGGGAAAAGTTCAAGAATTCACTTTTTTAAACAACAACAACGTCATCGCAGCGGCTACGTATAAGAAATGAGACAATGGAAGATTCTGGAATCTGACGACTAACGTGATGGTTGAGAAAAGTGTTTTTAAAAATGTCCCAGAGGGGATATTATTATTTTTTTCCTGCATTGTGACCCATCCATTCGTTCACACAATGGTGTGTAGAGGAGCATGAAAGCTAACAGCTAACCCGTCTTTGACTGAAGATGAAAAGTCCACCTACCAGCTATGCACTGTCTTGTGGATGCCTTAAAGTTGCTAGGCAACCAGAAAAGACCCCAGAAAGTCACTAAGCATGTCCTGGAAATAGTCCACACCTGACCCCTTAGCAAAATTATAACTTCTTCACTTAAATTACTGCACAAATATAATGCGTCACTTAGAGATGTAGAAGAGCTTGTGTTTTCCCCAAATGTCAAACTTTTTCACACAAGAGTCCTGAATGAAAGTGCCAACAGTGAATCTATACGCCACATGCAGCTAAACATTATGTAAGGCATAAAAAGATTTCCTAATGCAGCACATTGTCTTACAATATCACCATTACAGAGCCGGGTCGTGGGGCTACGTAATGAGACTCAAACCTATAAAGCGTAATTTTCCACGGCCAGTTGAAACCAATCACAACATCAACATATCCCAGCGAGCAGGACAGTGCGCCCACCGCCTCACTCATTACACCTCTCGCTGCATCGCCTCTCCTCGCACGAGAAAAACAGAACCATGACAACTGCCTCATCAGCCTCCAACCGTTTCATTAGTGTTTCAATTACCTGGGTGCTGACAGTTCGTGTCCCATCTGTGGCTTCCACCGTCAAGTTGTAATTTGATTTCTGCTCGGCGTCCAGGGGCCGGGCTACAATCAAGGTTCCGCTGGCCTTGCCCACGTCAAAGCGGCTGTCATAATTACCACCTGCGGAATATTATTTTTTTTTTTTTTGCACAAACATGGAAAGACTAAAGATTAGAGACACATCATTGCTTCATTGTGTGCATGCAGCAAGGTTATATAAACACTAAATGGGGACATTGAGATGGACATATAAACATCAAATTTCTGCTCTGCTTATGTGGAAGATGCACGGATGAACAATGAACAGAAGCACTAACGCTGATGTTATTAATGTTGTTTATCTAAGGATTATTTTTTTTGCATAATAGACATTTCATGCATTTTACCCCAACTCCCATAGTATGTGTAAGAGCAAGCATAGACCATGCAGCAGCGGATACAAATGGAGCCCTTATTCACACAAAGTTAGTTTTCCAGCCCTCATCAAGTTCTTAATCAGGTCACAAGTTACAGTGGAATAAATGGTGCAAAACATCAACCACGTGGCACAACACAAGTCAGCGAGAGCCGACGGGCAGCACCAACAGACAATGAAGGATGATCTCTTAAGACTGCATGGCCTATTAGGAGATTCCAGCAGCTACCTTCTGCTGTACAGTTGTGGTCACAAGCCATCTGAAGGATGTAAAACATCTCAGTATCCTCTATGCCGCCTTGCAAAAATCCAACCAAACAGAACATTCCAGAGAAAAGAGGAAAGCAGTAAAAGAGCACAGACAAAGAGAAGAAAAGAGATGTGTCAGTCAGACATTGATTAGAGGGAAGGCAGGCCGGGAGGAAGGGAGAGGAGGCAAGCATTTCCAAAAGGAGCTGTTCTTTTATTATTATTATTATTATTTTAAATGTCATATGCACACAGTTTTACCGTAAGTAAAAAAACGGACACATTCAAGAGAAGATTAATTATGTTTTAGCACTTTAAAACAAAGCTGATAACAATTGTGAGTGTATTGCATCTCAACTGCCTAGCATGAAACAACTGGTATCAATATTTATTGATTGTGACCTGCTGATTCATGAGGCTATCCTGTTATATACGCCTCTCCTTAAACGCAAAGAGCAGGAACTTCGCAGGCAGTGAAATTGAGAAAATTGGCTGTAAGTCGTCAGGCTAGCGAGTAAAGTGCGCAAGAAATAGAGAGAGTTTTACTTCAGGCTGGTTTAGGCTGATTAGGAACCCACAGATGCCACAGAACAAACACAAGAGCCACTGTCTTTAAGGGGAAAATGTAGTTTTACCTTATTTTATTTATAGTCCTCAATTAGTGAGATTTTTAATATACTTATGTCTTATTATTTACTCCGTAAATAATATTAAATACTCCCATTTTGAAATCACCACACTAACCTGAATTAATTAAACAGAGGTGGACAACTTTGATAAGCTAGTTAGCTTTAAGAGGCTGCTAGCTAAGCAGGTGTATTTCCTTTTTGATATAGCATGTTAAAATATATATTATTATGATGTTGGTATATAAATATGGAATAATTTACATCTATGAATTTAGAACAATCATCAGCAAGTAAAAATGCTTAATATTAGCTTTAGCTTCGGTGGTTAGCTTTAGCTAATTTACACTTGACATGTCGCTCCTGTTTAGTTGTTCTGTGCAATTTTAAATGGTCCATCTCACAAGATTATAGGAATTTATAGGAATAGGAATTATATAGGAATCTATAGGAATTGTATTTTAGTTAGTTAAGATTAAACACTACAACTATTAATCCACTATGACATAAAAAATGCTATATGCTAATACCATGCGGGGAACACAAATGTGGAGGAAGAGGAAGTACCTGTGATTTCAAACCACACGGGAACGTCAGAGGACTCTGTGGCGACGACGCCCACCATGTGCGCCACCGGGTCGCTTTCCATTACAGAAAAGGTGAAGGGGGACTCCTCAAAAAGCAGGGGAGCCGCATCGGCCGGCACTTCTGGTTTGGCAATCCACTCGATGTGCAGACGACAAGTGGAGGTTTTCTGAGGGCGTCCATTGTCGACCGCTTTAATCTGAGAGAGGCAGAGAGTGAAAGTTTGTGTTACGCGGTGTTGTGCGGCACTTGTGTTGCAAATGAGTTTCTGTACCGCTCTCTAGCTCGTCTACCTGAAACCCTTCACGAGTTAATTCTACCAGCGCGCCGAGCTGTCCGCACTGGCAGGAGTTCTGAATAACAAAACACCTTTTGTGTGGTGTTCTTTTGTGAGGACTTCAGTGTACTGTACTGTGAACTGTGCTGAGCAGTGTCTTCTTTCAGCAGGAAGTACGACTTTCGTAGACAAAAAAAAACACTTTAAATTTAAGAAAATGATCACAGCCACAGTGTGATGACAAAAGGCCTCACCTTACAGATGAAACATCGACAGACAGCGTTTATTCACACACATAACGCGCTGATATTGAGCTAATTCTGAGATTTCCCAACGAACAACCATCACAATGCTGTGAAACTGATAGCAGCCAAAGTGTGACGTGGCATGAACGGATGCACAGAACATGAATCTGGCTTCTGATAACCCAGCGCAGCACAGCAGCAGAATCAGAGCCAGGAAAAACATACATACAGTAATATCTTGGTCCTAATTGGATATTGTTGGGTTGTGTTTGGAACATGCGCCTAAAAAAATGTAGTCGATGCTTTTGCAAATATTTTCCCTCCACACTTGTCATCCAACATGATGCACTCGGACCAATTAGCATTTTGTCTTTCTCGCAAATACTTTCACAGCGTTTTGAAACACAAAAACTAAATAAAAAAAAGAAAGAGCAGAGAAACAGAAGGCAGTCGGAAACTGAAGAGGATGATAAAATAAAATAAAAATGTACTGCTTGTTCAGAGACCGTCTTGCCGAGGGCAGAGACAAGTCCTAAGAATTAGATACTCACTGTAAGGATGTCGTATTCTCCGGCAGCGGAGAACTTCTTGGACGACACCAGGCCTGTCTTGGGCTCAATAAAAAACTTGCCATGCTCGTCTCCTTCCTCGATGCTGTACGAGATCTCAGCATTGGGTCCCTCATCGCGGTCCGATGCAATTACCCGATACACCGGGTCTCTCTTCATAGCTCTCTCTCTCTCCGGCCTCTCCCGCTCAGGGAGTCGGATCTTGTAGATCTTCTCCAGGAACAGCGGCCTGTTGTCATTGTCGTCCAGGACCTGGACGATGACGCGGACCGTGGTGGATTTAGCAGGAACGCCGTGATCGGTGATGGTGACCTGAGGAGAGAGAGCAACTTACTTCAGACTGAGAAGTGCGTCTTAATGGGGTGAGAAATATTATCTGACAGAGCAGTGAACTTTAAATCACATTTAATAACTCTCATCCCTCTAAGACTCAATGGCTCTATTGTTTTCTTTCACAATTGTAGTTTTTGGAACCCGGAGGCAGTGAATAATGTCATCAGTCCTAATGAATATTATGTACAACCATCCAGGGACTCTTTAAAGATCAAGACACTCTGAAATCCATCACAGAGCAAAGCTTAAAATTAATAACAAGAAATTAAAAAAAGATGAAAAATGGAAGCACGTTTTTTTGCCTTTGCCATCCTTTCATTCCGCTTCTTTCTCTTTCGTGGGCTGACTGACAGCCAGAATTAAAAGCCATTCCTTTTGGGATTTGCTGCCAGTGGTCTTTTGTGAAACGCATTTGTCGGTTAAAAAAAAAACAGCAACACACAAATAGGCAACAGCAACGCGATGTTCTTCTTTCTTTTGTTGCAGGAGAACGTGATAGTGTCTAACAGTCATGAAGCACTACATAAAAAAAGTGTTCTTTGAGGTTGTAAAAAAAGAACAGCAACTGTCCAATGAATGCAAATCAGGCAGATGTTTGTAGAGAGGGAGTGTGCACGACTTAAATGTGTGTCTCTTTGCTGTTTGAAGATAAAATATTAAAGTAATTAGTACAACAATTTAAGACAGTTTCTTAATTCTTTATTTTATACACTGAACCCACGGTTTCCTAAAAGGAGTTACCAACAAAATGTCATGAATTTGACCTGAACATGATTGGTTTAATCAAAAAAAACAAACAAATATATCTATGTTTGCCTGCGACCATGATAACCTGTATTGCGGTGATATGAAGAACACATCAGAGGTAATTATTTTTAATTAGCTAGAGCTATTGAATCTGCTGGCACCATCTGCCCTGACTCTGTGTTGAGCTTGAAGACTAAGTTTTTGAACTGCTAATAAACATTAACACGCTCTCAACTAAAGGCCGGGGGCTTCTTTAAACCCCAGAAGCAGCCGCTATAAAAGACAGCATCCAACGACTGAATCATTAATGGACCTAAATCCAAGTCATGAAACAAAGTGTTACTGGTGGCGCGCAGCGGCTTTCTAATTTGTGCCATGATGCAACACATCAGTGTGGCTTTGGACATTCGAGTGTATGAAGTGAGGAGCTTAATCAAATGGAAAATGCCACGGGCTGACCTGAACAAACACAATTTTTATTGAGTTCCCTGAAAAATGGGCCCAAGCGTTTGTGCGTCTGTGCCCTGGCAGAGATGTGAGTTTTTCTAGCTCCAAAGTAGTGTAGAAGGGCATCATAACAAATGTCACAGTCATTTAAAACCATCTGCTAAGTACTTCACTAAAAACAGTCAGGAGTCCAGGGCCAGGCGAGCGCCACTCGGCTCCATAGTTTCAATTACTAAAGTAATGTGTTTTTGTTTTTCCTCCCGGTGTCTGCAGCTGTCCATGCTAGACACATGAGCAGAATTAATTAAATGGGATGACAAGAAACCAGAGCGTGAATGCCTCTCTAAGGAATGATGTGTTGATGTCTATCCTGTGGCGTGTAATGAAGATTTCCATTATGATCGCAGGAGTTATTTGCTGTGCCTGATAGACCTCTTTCTAAACTCCAAGTGGTTACTTTGCGCATGTTAGGCGTCATATGAAGGCTTGAAATAAGGTTAAAACTGCTATATGTGTAAATGCATGCTTCACTTTGGAACAATTTTATAAAAAAAACAAAAGGCAAACTGTGCATAAGACGGTCTGAGAGTGCCGTAAAACAATGTAAGATCAATCTGACCAAATAAAGTAATGTGTTCAGTGTTTAATAAAACCATCTGATAATAAGAATAAACTGTTAAGGGTATTGTTAGTTACTGTAAGATGGCGCTACCTGTATCCCCAGGAAAATAGCATCACTTTACCCAATGCAAGGAAGTGGAGAGACATTGTCCATGTTTATATACAGTCTATGCACCTTGCATTACGATTCTATCTGGGCAATCTGATTGTGAGTGTAAAAGACAGGTGTGAACACCCCCAGGACACACTGAGGACACATCTGAGACATCTGATCTCTGACCACATTTAGAGGTGGTCTGGAGGATTTATTCTCTGTTCAAACTGCACGTAGGACCGGTTAATACCATCAACGCCCCCATGACAATCCAACATTCACACCTATTTCCAGCTGTGTTAAGCCAGCTGTGCCGAGGAGACTGAGGAGCTGGGGATGATCTGAAAACATGTACTGTTATCCTCTGTTTTTAAACAAGGGGGGTCTTACACATATGGGTCTATTGCTATGTTTGACATTTTATGCGCTTACCCTATAGAAAAGGGGGTCTTGGAGGACTGAGGATCTAATGTCTTTGTCAAATTCCCCATGCTGCACCTACTGCATGCTGAGATAGGCTCCAGGCAGCAGACATGAAGATCCCATTCACCTCTGCTTTTACATTATAATGTGTTCCCTGCAGTCTCAGGCCTGAATCCCCAGCATGTCCTGGCATGTCCCACTTTTGCTATTTACCCACCCCCTCCTTCCACAGACTGAGGCCTCTGATCCTGCCGCTAGAGCCTACACTCAGACCATCAAGAGCAGCTTTGCCTTTTCTCAAATTCCCCCACTGCCTTTCTGCTTTTAGCTCTCTCTCTCTCCCTCTCTCTCTCCCCCACACAGACACACGACAACTACCAACCCCCATCCATCTCATCATAAAAGCTCGAAGGCCCCCTGTGCTCCCTCCACCTTTTCTTGGCATTTGGTGCAAACAATGCTGACACAGCCCCCACCGTAATTGCTCCACATGTTCCACATATTCCCGCATGCTTTGTCTCTTCTCCTACGACGAGCTTGTACAAAAAAAAGTTAGGACTTCAACTTGATTTGCTCGGATCGCACCTGGGCGACAAATTGTAGGGTTTAGGTGTCTGCGCTGCTCCGCCAATGTGCAACCCAATAAAGAGCTTCCTGCCAAATTCCCAATAACCAACAGGCACAAAGTTCTTAAGCTGCCATGGCTACGGAGGTCTTTTGAGGCCGTGTTCACTCAGCCACTTTCTACCATTTAGGTAAAAAGTTTCTTCAAACCTCTCCCCTCCAAACCATGCTCCAATTAAAAAGGAATTTACAGGGAAGACTTTTAATATGTTATGTTTTTATTAGCTCTCTCTTTTCTTTTTCCGCTGAAGTTTAAGCATTAAGATGAAAGTTTAGTAATAAATACTACAAACAAACCCAGGAATATTAGCATGAAGAGGAGTGTTGAATTTGGCCTGACTTTAAAGTCTCCTAATGGTTTGAGCTGAACGTTTAATGTGGTTATTAAATGTCTGTCTGAAAGCATTTTGTTGAATAAGACAAATGAACGTTCATGAACCCGGCTTAAGCGAGAATTTGATTATTAATTCCTTTTTTTTTAAGACTACAAACAGCACCTCCGACTTAGACGCTGTACAGCTTTTAGCCACATGTTGGAAGAAGCAATTCCAACGTTTACAGCAAACCACTGGATGGGGGCGCTTTGAGTTTCTGACTCTGACGTCCTTTAGTCTCCCTGAATTCAACAGATAAAGCACCATTCTCTCCTCAGCTTGGTGTTTCCCCTCGTTTTCTTTTGTCCCTATCATTTACTTGCAGTCCTGTAACGCAATTAGCGCAGTGGAATGTACAATCACAGTATGAAGCACGACGCTGCTCTGGCACCATATGCTCCTGTATAAACTGTCACCCAGAGATCACTGAATTGTGCGACTTTTAACAATAATTAAAAGGCGTCCAATCTGGTCCCCGTCGGCACCGGAAACACAATTAAAACGGCTATTATTAACCTTGGCTGTGTGGAGAGAGAGAGAGAGAGAGGGAGGGGAGCGTCAGAAGAGCACGGAGCCGAGCTCAATTAAAACCCGCAAGTTTAGACGTTGGCCCGTTGGTTTGACAGCAGTTTCCTGTCCCAGCTTGCTCCATCTATGAGACGGAACAGTGGGAAAGAACAAAAGCACAGTCACCAGGATCTCCCACACGCCTCCCACCTCTCCCTCCTACCCCATCCGGAAATCAGCACAAGGAGAAAGTATTCCGAAAAAGACCTTCTTTCTTGCATTTACAAGAGGACGTTATTTGTTGGCAGCACTTGGCAACCAGCCAGAGTTGTCTGGAAATGCCAAACCTCAGCGACGGAAAACAGATCTCTGGTTCAAATTTGTTTTTTATCTCGAACTGGGAACCCAACATGCTGACTTTGAAACTTTCTGATTAGCACGTTGCTAAATAAATAAAAGGGCCTCACACGTGTTTCTTGTTATTGTCTCTAGTCTGATTGAAAAGCAGCCAAATGAAGTGTTTACCTCGAGAATGTGCTCATCTTGTTGCTCTCTGTCCAGTCTCCTTGAAGTGGTTGTTACCAGACCTGTGGAAGACAATTAATAATATTAATGGGACGGCACCAGATGAACAAGAAGTCAACTGAGCATTTGTCAGCATTAGTAAAGTGATCACAAAGCCAAGAGACCCAACAGAGCAGCTAGTCCATAATACCAAAAAGAAAAAACAGCTGGATAATTAGATAGACATACATGTCACCCTCAAAGGTAAAACATTTTGCAGAAGGAAATGTTTAAGGCACAATTCAAACAGTCCCAGGCTTTTAGCTTGTCTGAAAAGCATTGAAACACCCTGCCTAGTATTTGTGTTGCTCACAAATCAGGATGCACTGAAAAGTTTCGGCCAAAAACCAAAAATGCGAAAATTGCTGAAATTGTTGATTGCATGTGTTGTTTCGGCAATAAAAGTCCAAAAGTCTTCGGCCGAAAAAAACAAAAATGCGAAAATTTATCGCTGAAATAACATGGTCGAAACATGACACAACAACTGCAGCAATTGTGATTAAAATAAATAAATAAATAAAAATAAAAAATGCACTTTTGGGCCATTTTCGGCCAAAAATTTTCAGTGCAAATTAATTACAAAAAAGGCAATTGTCTTACTTGTAAGTAACAAAACAAGCAACACTAGATTACTAGAAAACGACTTCTAAATGAGACTGATAAAATAAAAAAAAAGAAAGAAAAACAATCCTGCCACTAACTGTTGGGTGACATAATCTGAACCCTGGTGGCTATCCCCTCAGACACCCATGAGTGAAGAGTGTTCTCGCTGTGGTCTTCCCAGTTGCCAGACGGCCCATTATACTGTCTTACATATGTGAAATATCACAAAGATCTGCAAATAGAGCCCAAACAGCAGCATAGCCTTGACACCCTACTTTCAGTTTTTCCGCAAGCTGAATAAATAGACAGTCGGCCAGACATCACCCACAACTCCGAGCACTTTTTGTAACAGAGGAAAAAAAAAGAAACTTCAGAAAACAGATCTTGCTGATAGTTGGGGGGCGTTTTAAGAATCTCTTTGAGCTCTTATAGTTCAGTTTAAGTAGGATGATAGAGGTTGTGTGACACTGATCACACAGAGGGAACTTTGTTAAGCCTCATTTGGACAAAAGTTCCTGGCTAATCTGATTTCCAATCAAGTTCACAAACAAGGGACGAAAAGAGAAGAAAAGGGGGGGGATGGGTAGCGCTTCTCTGCAACATTATAGGCAGCATTCTGTTCTCACTCCCAGTGTAATTGCAACTTTGCAGAGACACTGAGTGTAGAGTAGACATGCCAGCTTCAACCGCACCAGAGCTGTCTGCTTGCCACACTGCGCCTGATTAGCATAAAGCAAAGGATTTCCGAAACCCAAACCCATCAATGGCACATATGCCTGCAACAGGAATAGCAGGCCACAACTTAGAGGTCCTGAAATAGCGCTCCCTAGCACAGCGACTGAGGCAAATGAGCGAGGCACTTTTGCTCCCTCTTTTTCATCCTCTGCTCCTTAGGCTCAATCTTCATGGCGAGCTGTAAAGATATACGTCCACTGATATTTGGTCAGAAGAAAAGTAACATTTCTTGACGTTGCCGTGTTGCGTGCGTGACGTCTGCAAGGCTTAGCAGAGGATCACCACAGGTTGCACGAGTTTGCGAGCTATAGATTACCATCATCAAAACTAACCGTTCTGCTGTGCCGCGTGAAAACAGGCCGAGCTGACTAATTATTCATGTGCTTCAGCGAGGCCGGAGATGACGGATGGTAATGCTTTGAAGATCCCCTGCGTGCTGTGTTAGGTGGCTCCTCTCTCCGAGCGCGCATTGTACAGCAGAATACAGATGACGACATTAACCAGGCCGAGCAGGGGTGGCTAATTTATAACTTCTCCGCAAATCAAGTGCCTAATCAAAACAACACGAGCCGTCACAACCGACGCAGTGCATGTAATGTAAGCTGTATGGGCTTCATGCTGTGCTCCTCTGCAACACAACTTAAGCAAAACCAATGCAATAAAAAAAGGGGGCCTGTATCCCAAACCCACTATGAAAAACAGAAATTTGGTTTTAGTTCTGCCTTGCAACGGCAAATGGGAGTTCTGAGAACTCCCATTTACCAAACATAATTTAGACCTCAATTCTGCAGCAGCAGGAATGCTGGAAGATGAGTTAATGACACAGGATAGCATATTAGTGGTTTCCTTTTGTTTATGTGTGCATGTTCAAAACGAGTGTGTATTTTGGTTTACGACGAGTCTCTCTTTCGCTTTCTCCACAGTTCTACAGCACAACCACATCTACTTCAAAATAAGGACAGGAATTATGTTTAAAAATGAAGTAAACTGGCAAGCGGGAAAGCAGGAAATATGTCCAAGTTTGATTCGGACTATTTGTTGGGAGTTAAAATAACAACAGTTAACGTAGAGCATAGGGAGCATGCTCAGATTTCATTACAATACCCTGATGAAATGTCAGTGTCTAGAGTGACATAAGCTGCAAGCGGTTTGGAAAGGTCTACTTCCAGATACAGTTGTGCCCTTGGCAACAGCAGGGTGTCGACCTACGAGCACACACAGCACAGTGACAACATTTCCTCCCAAAAGATGTATTCTGAATGCGTGAGAAACAGAAAATACAAGCATGTAATCCTCCAGTTTTCGCCAGGTTTCTATTTTAAATCATGCAAAGATTGTTCTACATGGATACTGAGTGGTCTAGGGTTGCAGCTAATGGTTATCAGTTCATTATTTGGTGTAAAAATAAGTATAAAATATGTGCAAACTCAAAGATATTCAATTCAATATTGCAAAAGACAAAGCAGCACATCTTAAAACAGGAGAAACTGTTTCTAAACAACGCTCATACTCGGCTCTTGAATAGTTAGACAGCCTGATTCGGGGCAATGTGCCTCGGTGGAATTGTTTGTACGACGAGCTCAACTTCCGCGCCCAAAGAGTTTCACTGGAGCATTAATCCTGTTTAAGGTCTGAGAGGAAAAATCAAACGTCCGAAATGCAAAAAGTGCGTCGCATCTGCTGCGAATGAGTAAAGCTATTTTCATGCACACTGTGTTGTGGCTTAAAAAGATTTTGTTTGCTTCTGTTCCAGTCAAGTCTGACACGCTGCCAGCTCACTGCCAGATCCCTGACCACGGGACTTGCTGCCCACTCTAATATTTAGGCATGGATTTCACTTTCAGAAAAACTAAATCACAACGAGTTCTTCCCAAAAAAAAAATCCCAACTTTAAAAACCATAATGTATTTAAACACATCCTGCAAAGCTCGGTTATTCCATGCAGCACTGCGTTGGCATTGGTGTTCTAGTCGATAAAGGTGCATACCTCCCTATTGCTACCTAAATGTTAAGGAACTATAAAATGACCGGTTAGCGAGCCAGGGCTGACCGAAGTAGCCTGCACTTCCAAGCCACAGCCTTTGTCACAACACACACACACACACACACATATACACTTACACACAAAAAGCCATCCTCAGGCGTGGGCTGAGCTGGGCCGACAGTAATTATAGCCATGCTGTTTTGAGAGGGGGAGAAAATCAACAGCAAAGCAGCAGTGGCACTCTCAACCATGTCCTTCAGCGCTAGAACCGCTGCTCCAAAATGGAGGCCTGGAGGGAGTTAAGGAGTTCAGGACATTTTTGGGGTGGTTCGCACTCGCGCATTGCTGCTGTGATTAGCAGTCTCAAGAGTGACACACATTTAGCTGAGACTCCAGACAATCAGGAATGTGCTAGGAGTCTGCAGTGGCTGGAAAGGTACAACAGCAGTTTAAAGTCCTTGAGATATTTAGTGTCGCCAAGGCTCTGGACTGTGACAAATCAGTATTTAACGCTATTTTTCTTTTGTGAGGAAAACAATGAACGCAGCCTGTCACAGCTCTTATGTTTCTGCAACCCCAGACGGCTACTTCAATATTATCTCCTTCACTGTGGTTTAAGTGTCTCCCATTCGCGCCTAAGACAACACCAGTGCATCATAGCTATTCTTGCTATCACGACGCCATCAATACTCTCAAATACCGACCACCAAGCCAGTCCAAACTGTGAAAGTTTAAACGGGGACTGGTTATTCAGTGGGAGCTGTGTGTCGCTTTTTAACACAACCAAGCCGCTGAAATGCTGCTGAACAAGAGATGCTCGCAGCTCTGTTTTACTGCAGGGGAAAGCAATGCCTGGCATGGCATTTAAAAGTCTGTGCAGTCCAACAAATATCCTTTCCAGGAACACACAGAAATTAAACAAACCCAACCAACGCAGACCATGCAAGTTAATCCAAACACATTCATACATACATAAGGTCTTTGTGAATATGAGTAAAAGGCATTGAGAGGGGAAGGCTCTGTTTACACTGGGATTGAGATATCTCAGCACCTCACAGCTGCAAGGCTTATTAGTAATCTCAAAAGACAGTCCCGTCATGGAAGACTTGGTGCTATGGGGATTCAGGTTCCCTAGTGCTTCTTAAAGTGAGTGTTACATGGAGCAAATGAATGGAACATTTGGAAGAAGCCAAGGCAGGCCATTTTGACCTCTGTGAATGCTGATATATAATTGCTAGAGAATGATTTGACTGTCATGCATGCATGGCGTGTACAGACATAGGCAGTATTGCTTTAAAGTCAGAAATAACCGGTAGGAACTTGCTAAAGCAGTAGAATGCCAGTCTCCAGATTAATATATATTTCAGGAAGATGTGCAGATGAATTCTGCTGTTCCAACTTACGGTGCTACAATGTGTCCTTCAGGTAACAGGTGCCTACACGTTCACTGACAGCAGCCCTAGAAGCGGAAGCCTAATACTTTTTTCCAAGGTGGTTCTACATCCTCCACATCTGAGATGCCTGCATGTGTGGTTCACTTGAGTGGGTGAGAACACCCTAATAGCCTTTTGATGTGTACCAGGAAAGAGCACCTTGGTCCATTAAACAGAGGTGTCTCGGAGCACTTCCGCTTTAACCCCCGAGCAGGAGCACGTTAAGTGATAAAACATTCAAAGTGAAGCACTTCCCATTGTAAATGGACTGTGCAGTGATGGCTTAATGTCAGGAACTGTGTTTAATCTGTCAGACGTCTGATGCTCGTGAGCTGCGGTTTACCTCCCTAAACCTCATTGTAACGGTGACAGTGATAGCGGAGCACCGGTCACCAGAGCCCAAACTCTCAATTAAATTAACTATGCTGATTACACAAATGGTTGTAATAACTAGGGTGTAAAAAGAAGGCCACTAGGTTAAATCCTTCTTCTTGCATTTAGCTCATGAGTTTGGTCACCTCCATGGTCCACATTTTCATGTCGCCGTGTTGTAAAGCTGATAGATGAGCAAAAAGTCTGCTCATCCTTCGTTTTTACAGCAATATCAAGAAGATCTCCACGCGGAAGTGTTGGAGGAATGTTTCTTAATTTCATTTTCTAATCTGTGTTCATAGACCTCAACCAAGAGCCAATAAATCTTTAGGCAACCACAATACCAGGACTGTGGCATTCATGAAAAAGAAAATTCCACATTTATAAAAAGACATCACGCAACAAAGGTCTCCGATTGGATTTGTTTAAAGATAATGTCTTAAAAGAATAAAGCTACCATGACCACCCTTTGAAGTCTCCAGACAGAAATCAGCAATATTTCCTTTCCACCTTTTCTTCTCATAATCTCTTTCGACAGCTTTGACAATTGTTTGCCCTCAAATCACCGGAAACATCAGGAAGTTGTTGGAAGTATCCATTTCCTATCTCACTTCCCCTGATAGTGGTTGGGGCTTTGGTAAACCACTGATAATTCCAGCATGTGTGTGTGTGTGTGTGTGTGTGTGTGTGTGAGTGTGAGTGTGTGTGCATTTTCTTTCCCCAAACAGAGAAAGCGCTGCTGAAAGTTCATACGAGCACCGCACAAAGTGAATGACTCGCAGCTGCACATCTCAGGGGCTGCTTGCCTTTACCTTTTCACTCAGCCCTGGGGATGACAAACACACATAAAACCTGTCGAAGGTACACAGGCTTGCCAAAGCATTACCTACAGAACCCCTTTCTGATAACGACAATGAGTCGCTGGCTTCAGGCGGAGAAACAGGGATGGGCTGAAATCTTTCAATACGACAGCAAGAGCTCACCTGGATCTTTGTTCATTTGTGTTTAACCACTGGAATGAAAGCAGCCATAAATGGCAAAAACAATCATGTATAGACAGCCATATCCTATTATAGGCATGTTCTTGACAGCTTTTCAAAACAACATTGTCTGGTGATGAATGGAGAGGAGACATTATTAAAGGGTGGAGGCTTCAGGCATTTCGAATTACCAACTACACAGGCCTGATGATAATCGACATTAAAACGCCAATGGACAACACTGGGGCAATTATAAAGCATTAGAAGGTAGTAATACTAGGCACAGAAAGGTGGGGTATGTATAACAGGACGTTGAGTAATGAGTATTCAGTAAGATAAGATAGATATCACAGAGATCTTTGCTCCTGCCCTCTCTCCGTGGCTAAGATATGGCCACTTCCTGTGTGTGTGTGGTGCGTGTGGACTTGTACAGCTACCTTTCTGAGGACCAGTTTTACACCATTGGTGTGTGAGGACAGTTTGTCTGGTCCTCCCTTCTTTACAAGGCTGTTTAGGGTTAAGACATGGTTTTTTACGGTAAAGGTTACAATTAGTTTATGGTTAAGGTTAGGGAAATGGTTATGGCTCTTTTAGAGTACTGCGGGACAACCTACGCACATAGCCAGCACCGGTACAAGCCATTTATACGCGTGCACTCATCAGTCTGACCCGCTCTGTAACAACGCCACCCAAATACTAGTCAGCGCTGTGTCTTTTTTTGCCACTCGGGTTAGTTTTTCTATATACTACAGGCTTCAGTTTCAACAACGGCGACTGAAACCTTCGCCGAAGTTTCGCCGAAGACGAGTCATTCAAATGTTTTTATCTTCGAAGTGCCTCAGTTAACCTTTGGTCCATGTGTTCCATCTTTATTATTCCAAACCAATCGATTCAAAAATTGCAGAGACGAAGAGGCAGCCGGAAATACTAAAATGGAAACGCGCTACTGCCAAGCGGACCAATCACGGCCCTTGCAGTAAGCGTCGCCGCAGGGTCTGTGATGTAACTGTAGTTTCGTCGGCAGTTTGAAGTCTAGAAGTCTAAAGCGCCTATTAGGGTTGGGCATTTAGGTGAGATGGTTTGGGTTAGGCTAAGGGGCTAAGGAATGCATTATGTCAATGAATGCCCTCACTAAGATAGCTGTACAAAAGTGTGTGTGAGTGCGTGGTGTGCGCTCGGACTACTTGCTCTGCTTGGTTGCCCTTCCCTAACACACGCATGTCCTGGCATAAGACCTCTGTTCAAAGTCCACAAAGTCATTTCAGAGTGAGAGAGTGATTCACCAGGTAATAATCGCTGCTCATTCTTCCACAGAAAGGTGGGCAACAAAAGTCAACCTGACATGAACCAGGTCAGAGTGCAGCTTTTTTGTATAGGCAAATAAAATAAACAGCTAGTAGGGCGTCTCTGGCGTCTCAGGTGCTCCGTGTGTTGGCCGTCATATTAAATTTACACCCAAGAAGTAAACAACACTTGATTACTCTTCAATCCAACCAAGTGACATTTAACACACAGCGCATAAACATGCACGTGCAGTTGTCTCACATCCTCGTGATCCTGATTATCCAGGAAGTTCAGTTCTCCTTAGCTGCCAAATGAGGCCTGAAGAGCCAGGAACAGGTGTGGTCCTGTCTGTAGGTGGGAAGCAATCTGGGCCACCAGAGCACTGTTTCATCTTTTAAAATGTCTAAATTCACTGATGTCACATTAGTGTAAAGCACTTTATTCATATCTAGGGGGGCAACAACTCATCTGCGTCATTGATCACACTGATTTCAAAAATAATCAATAGATTAGTCGGCTGATTGAATAGGTCTGCTGAAGCCCTATTAATATGCAACTGACTCACGCAATTATCCCCCCATACGTCTTTTCCCTCTCCTTTGCAGTCCCTTCAAAAAGCAAAGCTGCATCAATCCGTCAACGTCTGAGCTTTCAGCTGTTGGGACTGCAATAGTGTCTCTTTGCAAGAGAGCAGAGCTGCACTGCCCTGCGCTTTAATGACAAATTAAAGTGCAGGGAACATCCAAAACAGCAGGACTTGTTTACCTGGCAGAAATAAAGTAGGTCTAAGCCTTTCATCCCGGGCTTTGCTGAGCCAGTGTGGGACAGTGAGGTAAAAGGGCAACCAACGCCACCCAAGGCGTCAAGTGAAGCCTTCATATTTGTTTGAAGCTAACCAGGCTGCCTGGAAGCGGCGTAAGACTGCAGCCCGTGACAAGCTAGCTAGTTAGCTTGGAAACACATGCCTATGAAGTTCCATAACCCACACAAAAACCATAGGCCTTAACGTCTTTTCCTTTTTCCCACCCCTTCGTGGAGCTTTGTTGACGTGCCAAGACGGGGCCTATGTTTCCAATGCAATATTTAGAACATATAATTACAGAGACGTGCATGTTGTAAATTTAAACATTTACAAAAACCTGTAATATGCGGTGAGAACGTCATATTGAGTTGATAATGCAGAGAGATATCAGGCTATTTTGAACTTTGTTTAGTACCACAGAAATAAATAAAATATATGTTGTTGTTGTTTTTTTTATTCTTTTTTAAGTGGCTCTGTATAACTCAGTCTCCTCTAGAAGTCAGCTACACTAGGCTCCCTGTTTTCTCTCCCCACCTACCTCTCTACCTCCGGTAAGAGTGCCAATCTTCAAAAACAAGGAAGAAAAAAAATCAAAGCAACAGAGCAGTGATTCAGTAAAGATTTTTTTTTTGTCTAAACCCGTCTTTGTTGAACCTGACTCAGAGGGCTCTAGTGTCCCACTGATTAAAGTTTTAACATGCTTTGATATGCATGAATGGCTCTCATCCTTCTGCTTCAGCTGAACCATTTTTGTGTTCAGTGAGCTCTTCTTCTTCTTCTCCTCATTAAGGAAAAGATACACATAAAGATGCATGATTTTTTTTTCAGAAGTTCTTCCCACAGTGGACGCTGGAATCCTTGGAGCAAGAATGTGGGCTACGAAAACTTTTATTTATCTGATAAATAAGCGATGCGCTGTAAGTTTACTGTGGGCATATGTGAAAGTCCACAAACAACAGCATCTGGGCTTGAATCGAGGAATTACTTAGATGAATTCATCAAAGTTGAAGGTCATCTCCGTCGGGGCAAGAAAAAAGAAAGAAAAAAGAAATGTGGCCTCGCAGCAAAATGAAATGCCCACTCAGTTCAATACCTTCTGCTTTACTGTCAACACTCCTTTCCAGCTACATGTTATCATGGCATCTGTAGAGGCATATAAAATAAAGTATATCTCAGATATAAAATATTTTAGGATATTTTCTCCACTGCTCAAGTTCTGCTTTTACTGCTAGCTCTGACTACTCTGTTGTAAGATGAATGATATCCTTTTTCAGCATCCCAGACTTTCCTTATCTGTATGTGGAAGCCGATCTCGCCGTGCATGAAGACAAAACAACAAACGGTATGTGAATACCTTTAGTTGACCTTTTTCTTTCTCATTCTCGTTTGTTCTTTTTTTTTTCCTCCCCGTTGGGAAGTGCCCAGCGTTACAGAGAGTCTTGTATGGAAGGCATGCTACATGATGAATCCTTATTTGGTCAGAAAATTCACATTGCCACTTCCAACAAAAATAACTCCAGCTTGTTGATGCGACTACCTTGGGAAACAGGACCACACACGTTAGTGAAGACAAACTGGAGCAACTGCTGCACTACCGATTCTACATTTCAGTCTAATGATCATTTGCTTTCAAAGCAAAGAGAGCCCTGGGTGTAAGCTAGGAGAGAAAGAACAACTAATTCGGTAACTAGCGCTTTGGGAGACTATTTAACCGGCACATTACTTCAGTCTGTGTTGGTTAAAATAACTGATACAGTTAGTTTATTTTACTTTTTAAAAACTGATCACATAGCAGCACAAAATGCAGAACAAATGAGATATGAGGACTTAACAAGAATCACTTTGTGCATTGACAGAAAACCTCTGCCTGCACATGCAGCTTCACTTTGCACCTATTACAAGCCTCCTTTTTCTGCCGTTCAACTAAACATAGCATGCTCCAGCAACTTTGAAAGGACCCAATGAAATATTAATCATCACACCATTTCCAGAGTACCATACGAGAACACACTTTTGAGTGTTAGAGTGGAAAAGCCCCAGTGGGCTCAACCTACTCCTCTTCTGGGTGAAAAACTGTGTTCACACTGCTCTTCCTTTGCACAACAAAGGAAACAGGAACCTTGCAGAAGCCCTGTGTCAGCCATGCACATTGGTATAAACCTGGCCTGGAGTCTCAAAGGATTATTTAATATGTACAGCGATCTTTAAATCTTTGCCTCGTTTACTGTACTTGATGCATTTAAATGAGGGAAGCACATGCGGGTTCTCGAGCTAAATTCACGCTCGCTGGTCGTGTTGGTGAGGATATGTGCACTGATCCCTGCTAACATGAAAAGCAGGAGATGTGACCTTAGCAATGTAAGATCGTGTTGCTGTTAATATTTAATCATTTGGGTGTACATCGGGAAGAGGACTGCCTTTCATAGCTTTACACCGATATAAGCCGATTGCTTCGTGGTAGTCGAACGTCTTTTTTTTCCATATTCAAAGTGAAGATTTCACCTGAAATACAGTATACGCTCACAGCAGGCGAGCAAGCACACAAGACAGTCTGCAGATAAATTCATTTCCACCCCAGTGACAGCAGACTTACCTGTCCTGGCGTTGATGGCAAAGAAACCCTGGGGATTGCCGCTGGTGATCCTGTAGGTGAGTTTATCACTGGACTTGGCGTCTGGATCCACCGCGTTTATCTGGATGATTGAGACGTCTTTGGGGGAGTTCTCCATGACAGAGGGGTAGTAGACCGGTTCGGAGGTTTGCGGTGCATTGTCGTTGACGTCCTGCACTTCGATGTAGACCTCGACAAAAGCAGAGAGCGGCACCACGCCGCGATCCATCGCGTAGACTGTCAGCCAGTAGTGAGGTGTTGTCTCGTGATCCAGCAGTTCTTGGGTTCGAATGACACCTTAAAAAGACAGAAATAAACTCACGTTAGGGATCAACGTTTTATGTGCGACACGCGACCTGGGTCTCACATCACAGCTTATGATATCTGGAATTAATGTCTGTCAATAAAGAGAACAGAAGCTTGAAGAGCAGCTGGCACAGAGCAGGCAGTTGTTGCGGCTGGCTAGGGAAGGCCCGTCGCCTGAAACATGTCGAGGTGGTATCTCAACAACGACCAGTCGGCGCTCTCCTGTTTACATTTCACTGCCATGTGGGGGCTGTAACCTTCAGCTGAGCAAACAGAGGAGCTTTCAGACACATATACACTAGTTGTTTAAGTTTACAGTGGTTAAATTGAAAAGTGGAGGATGGGAAGATACGGCAATCTAAAATAAATAACGCTATATATGAAAACACGGGAGTCACAAACATGCATTAACACGTTTGGAGTAAGTGTGCTCCGAAGCAAAAATGGTCCTTGTGAAATCACTGAATCTGAATAAACACGCACTCCTGTTTGACACAGGAACTACTTGATTGAAGTGATAAAGGACTAGTTTAGATGTTTAAATGCCTGGCTAGCAGCTCAGTTATTTCAGAGGACACGCTAACAGCAAAGTTCACTGGAGTGAATTTGCTTTGGAGCTTTTCATCCGCATCTGACCCCACTTAGAAGCACTCGCCAGGTGCTCAGTGGTCACAATGAACTGTAGGAAGGGATAAGTGTGAGCGTCTTTAAGCGGGGGGAGGTGTTTAAGTTTCGGGGGCGAGGGCGCGTGCACACGGCTAAGTTTCCGCCTCGTGAGAAGCCTTCCAGACTTCTATTTGTTGTGTTACGTCTGACTAGGTCCGACTTCTTTCTGCTTTTACTTTACACAAGAGCAAAGCTGTCACAATAAACCTGATGCCGAGCAATGTTTCTGTAAACAAACAGCGATCCTGCTAACAGTTCAGAGGCGGCAGCGGAAAGGTTATGATGCGACTAACGAATGAGAACATTTGCGCCAATCATCATCAACATAAAATTCTTCCGTGTGTTTGTGCTGCTGAGTTCCTGTTGACTGTAACGCATCCTTCGGATAATCAAACGAAATCGCACAGCAAAAATCAATAATGCACGAGTTGACTTTTTTTTTTCCTTTCGGTGCTTTGGCAGGGTTAAATATCCTCAATCAGAGTAAGAACAAACAATAAAAGGTTCACAGAGGGAAAACAAAGAGCTGCAAATATTCCAACAACAGAATATTATCCGGATAGCTTGCACATTTGGTGTCCCATTATTTGAGCAAGCACCAAATTTAACGCCAACATAAACACACAAATATGTCCCAGACTCCAGAAACCTTGACAGCCTTTATAATAACAACTATTTCTGTGTCGGCCGTATCTGTAAAACCTTAACAACTGCAACAGAGTTTTATTAAACTAAATGAATCTTGTCATCGGCGAATATCATTGCCGGTTCTGCAGTGAGTCTGAATCTATAATACACCTCCAGTTCCCAGTGGCCCAGATAAGAAGCCTCCACTAAACCTTCAAGAGGCATTTCAAAGGTTCAAACAGTTTACATAGGATGCCTTTGTGCTGCTGTTGCTTTTGTTCATCAACTGTAACCTGATGATCTGTGACGACAGGGAGCGTTACTGAGAGCGCACTGGCTTTTTGCCTTGGGATAACGCCCAACATGACTTGTCACAAAATTCTCAAATTTACGACGGGAGTTCAGAGGCACAGCTCATTTATTCTCTCGCCCCGCTTTACCTCAGTTTCCCTGCATTTTCTTCCTGGGATCCTCTCTTAGTCATTAGTCATCATTAGAGCTCTCTCTCTCTGCTTAGCTTGGGGCTCGCAACAAGGCAAGTAGTCAGCCATGGGAAAATAAGTAGGTCCCCAATGTTTCCTCAAGCCAAGAGTCCAATGGCGAAGAAAACGCTGGCCAGTACGTCTAGAATGCAAATTAGACAGCTTTGTGTGGACAAAGTAATGTCTTAAAGCTGAGTCGGAGAGCGAAAAACTGATAAAAAGATAGTGACTAAGTTAAATACTGACGGTGACAAAAAAGAAAAACGCGCAGGAAATTGCAAGTGTTCGACATAAATAAGAAAAGATTATGCGAGGCGTCCAGAGCAGAGACACCAAAGGATATAATAAATGTTTCAGATAGCGGGGAAGCAGCGGAAAAGGAGAACATTAAATAAAGAATGTAAAAGACGAGAATAAACGAGCAGGTGAAAGTGGTTGGAGAGGTACAGGCGAGCGAAGGTAGTCAAGTGTGCACATGCACGCGTGCTAATAAGACAAAGCACAAGACGGAAGACGAGGCAATCGGGAAAGTATGAGACATCTTTTGTGCTCCGGCCAAGGAGATGCCCACGCTTGACTGCTCCTGTGTTTGAGTGGCAGACGCCACGGCAACAGGGCAATTTTCACCAGGGTCATGCTTTTTAAGCGTGCAGCACTTAGCCCCGTGGCTACCAAAACACACAAGACAACTTCATGTTTTTGCGTTTTAAAACGCTCCAACAACGGCAACTGTCCGCCCTTTTCAGTTCTGTTTTGTTCGTATTTATATCAAACTGACCTGAAAAGTATAAAGGGGCACATATCTGCGTATATCTGCAACGGCCTCTGGATGAATAGTCGCTAACAAAGCACATGAAAGATGAATCTGACGAATTCCTCTGCCACACCCATTCTATATACCTAGCCTACCCAGTAAGGAAGAAACAAAACCTGCCCTTAGGCCACAAGAAAAAAAAAAAACAGACTGCGCAACAGCCTCTGCCAGATTTGCTTTCCGTTTTTTTCCCCCCTCGCTCTTTTCTCTTCCCTCCGGCTTTGTTCTTCAAAGCTACTTGAGCACAGTGGCAGTGTGGTCGAGCATACAGACAGCCAACAGATGTTCAACTATCGAGACCAGCAGGTATTTTATGTATGTGCGTGCTTAAATCGACATCCTGCGCAAATACACAATGAGTTTATTGTTTAGAAGCTGAAAAGTGAAGACACGGTCATCCACGATTTCAACTCCGGTCGAGAAGAGACGTTAAAGCCGACCACTGCGCGTCAGAAGTTAGAACAAAGTTAAGTTTTAAATTTAGTTACAGCTGTCAATACAACCTTATGGCTGACAGAATCCAGTTCGTCTCTTGTGCTTGGGCCCTGACTTTAAAAGTTGTAATCGTGTTCCGGTGAATTCAAGACAAACCGGTGCTTCCTCATTCATTCTGACCCTAAAAAGTTTGGGGTTTCCTTTGAACCACCTCCGTTAATTTGGCTCACCCCTGTCCCACATTCCTCAGCCTTCTCAGGCCTCCAGCTCACATGCGTACATAAACTTTCTCAGTGCCCTCCACCCCCTTCTTTTTCCACAGCCTTGGCAAAATGCTTCAAATTCCACTACCTCGTCGTTGAGGCTAGTGTAATACAAAGAGTCCTGGACTAAGCTTTTTTTGTTACCCAGCAACTTGATGTCACATCATCCCTTAGTTCCCAGACATCTACAGGCAAGATCTGTGTTTTAAATATTAAGTAAATATTAAGCCTGTTTTTATTAATGTCTGAACCCTTTGAAAACTTGAAAGAGTTTCATATTTCACTCTATGATAAGGAGATTATTAGTCCATGGCAAAAGACTTAAGTTTTAAAACATTAACGCAAGTATTTTGTTCTTCTTTAACAATTAATTTCTTTATTTCAGACAAATGCATCTGGCTACTAGCCGGAGATTTAAATATATCATAAATCAAAGTGTCTTAGCTTGTATACTAATTTATTTAAATCAGAAAAAACCCCTGACATCATCCAGCATCACACAAAAACCACGTCTATCTTATCTCCTTTAACAGACCGGACAAACTGTCAGAGCCTCTTGAGCCAGAGAGCCATATCCACTTCACGCGTCCCTGAGCACGTTATAAACTGTTGGTAGTGGCAGAAAAATGGCAGTCAAGAAAGTTCCTACAGTATAAACAGCATGCAGCGCAGGCAGGAGTGACAGTGAAGCATGAAAAAGCAGAGAAGAGAAAAACTAATAATCCACGTGTAAAGTAAACATGGACATCATTCCTGAATTAGAACGAGCACAAACAGGAACACTGTGCATTTTGATCAAGTGGATACATATCTGTGATGCACGACTGAATGGATTTTCTTTGCACATTTATTTTTTTTATTTTTTTAAGAAGGCCGTTAATTCCAGTTGAGATAGCTTTTGAGATTTAGCTGACGATACAAGAGCTCCATTGTTACTGGGAACCGTGTTATTTCAAAGGCCTTCATCAAGGCCTCAGAGCAGTACTCCTTACTTCAGTATCACGGTATTATTCAGGAGCAGATACTACACATACTAACGCTGAAGAGCTCTCTTTCTCTGATAACAAGGTCCATTCATTAACACCCCACCCCTCTGAATATGTTTCTATCATACGACACAACGCGCCTCTCTCTGGTTCTACAACAATATTGATCCATGTGTATTACCGCTGTATTCTCTGTACTGTAGACTTTCAGCTGCCGGCAAAAAAATATCCCAGGAGAGCATAATATGAGCGGAGAATCACGCACTCTCCCCCCACAAACCGCTCTAGAAACCACACAAGAAGACGAGCCAATCTGCAGATCAATACCTCCTCATGGTCACAACATAAATGTTAACAACAACAAAATGTAACACTGTTATGGCACTGCAGCATGGGCCAGTAACAGTTTGTACCAGTGCGACCCCTCGTTTGGCATTATGGGTTCGTGGGTTGGCTAAAAACACACGGTGCAAAGTTCACAATGGAAAGGAGTGTTTGGCCGTTCGGACCACAAATCTGGGGGAAGAATGTTGATGAATAATGCAATCCAATTTACCAAGATTTACTGCTAATTGTCCTATTGTTTAAAGCAGAAAAATATCTGACCAATAAGTCTTGACCCATGTGCTCACTGAGCCTTCTACTGTATTTACTTCATCAAATAAGAGTTCCAGATAGTCCTTGTGCGAGCACTTAAAGTGTTAAACTCACCCTTACCTAACTCTCCGTAAGACGGAGTAATTAACTCTCTGCATTACATACACCAATCGGCCACAACATTAAAACCGCTAACAGGAGTGAAGTGAATAACATTGACCATCTAATGACAATTCAATGTTCTTCTGGGACTCTTTTGGACCTGGCATTCATGTGGATGTTACTTAGACATGTAGCACCCACCTAGACCAGACCAGACACCCCCATCCCATAGCAAAGACACTCCTTGATGGCAGCAGCCATCCCCAGCAGGATGCAGCCTGACACAGGCACACACACAAAAACGGTTCCAAATTCATGAGATCCCAAACTGATCAAATATCTGTGGGAACACACTGGAACAAGCCTGGTCCAGAGACCCCTCCCCTCAACCCACAGGACCTAAAGGCCCCCACTAACAACACTGTGTTGCCAGACACCACAGGACACGCTCAGACGGCCCGCGATGAGTCACAACTGTTTTGGAGGCACAAAGGAGACCTACACAATATTAAGAAGGTGGTCATAATATTTTGCCTGATCGGTGTAATTGCACCTTTCACAGTCCTAAATGTGTTAACACTGTCCTTCGAGGTCATTTCTCCTCAATTTATGAGATGTCAACAAGGCAACATGTTACAGTCAGTGTACTGACTGCAAATAAATCAGAAAGCCTGTCAGTTAAATATGTTTAATAACATCCAACATGGTCAGAAGAGTTTTGGGCTGACAGGCACATCCATTTTTTTGTAACCCCACTTCACTGCACTCCAGTGTATTTGTGGTCAAGGCCGTCAAGTACCAGACGGCATGAAATTGGCTGTAAATGCTCGAAATAGTCGCTGAAAGTTGAATAACAGGATAAAAGCATGTCGATAATTAAGTTTAGAGAATCCGCGGCGGAGACACTCAAACGCGTCCGTGAGGAGGGAGGACGCCGGTCTTTACACAACACGGCGCTGTTTGTAGTACTTTACGTTTAACATTGCACCTAAGGACAGTGTTTGTGTTTAGCAACGGCGACTGAAGAAGAAATCTATATTTTAGCATCGATTTTTTTGAAATTAAACGAAGTCACTCCCTGCTCTGTATCGGACTGCCAAATGTTCCTTGGGGCCCAGTAACAAAAGACTTCAAAAAAGCGCACTACATCAACAGGTATGAAATATATTGATGTAACTCATGATTGAACGTTAGCGTGACATGCATTAACACACAATAAAGCGCGTCCTCTACACGAGGCAGCTGTAGGTTTCTTTAAAAAGATTTAATGGACTGAGAGAACAGCATACTTTTAACTGGGGAAAGTGTGTTTTTCATTTAGCAACCTACAATCAACTTTGTCCCGCTGCACATTCCTGGTCCCATCTCCACAGTAACAGCACTCAAGCAAAGACTATTTGGAATCATGTGCCACTTCGCAGTCCAACTTTTATCTCCAACATGTAGCTCCCCGAATAGAAAATTAGGGACACAGGGCAACAGTTTCCACTTTTAAAACCATGGCTGGTGCCAAAGGGCCGACCATGAACGAGGATGTAAAGGATCTGTTTGCTTTGCCACGAAGACGATGGAAAAAGAAGTGAAGGGCTTGGCGAGTTTTTTGGGTGGAAATGGAGCAGCACTTTTGTCATTATGCATCAAACTGTTTCATTTGCCCTCACAAAGAACGCTTTCACAGCAGAGGCTGCAAACAGCTTCGAGTGAAAGGGCAATGCATATTTTATCCAACAAGAAAGGGCAATGCATACATTATACAATCAGCATCTGCGCCTCATGTAGACTCAACACGCTCTGCTCTGGTCACCTTGTATACCCTGGTACTTTTACTTCAAACCGAGACACGGCTCGCGGTGAATATATTTCCAAAGTGAGTTCTGTCTACTCTAAATCATCTCCACCGTGGGAGCACTCATACATTACGCCTTCCTTTTTGATCAGGGGTGTCACGAGAACAGATACATCGGTAGGAAGCTGTGTTTTTTGTGTGAGAAAAGACGCACACACAAGAGAGAGAAATGCACTGTGATATTTTAAGTTCCAGTTCAATGCCTATCAAGAGGTTAAAGACTTTTAAACGCAACATAAAACCTATTTATAGACCATATCAGAGAGCAAACAAAGGAAACGTCTCCAGGCACCTCAAGTACAGATCTTAAGTGCAAGATCTTGAACGGTGCAATGGTTTATTGATGAAAAAGTCATCCTGTGAAGGTGCTTTCACCTCCGCATCTGTCCAGCCATGCTTTTGATTCATTAGTACACCGATTCCTGATGTCAATCATCAACAATCACCTTTTGTTGTTCCGGACAAAGGCTAAAATTGAAGGGCGATTACTCACCGGCAATAAAAAGTCCCCTACCTTCTTTATCTGTTGATTTTTGCCTGGTTTAAAGGTGTGTCAGGTTGAGTCAGTTGCACTTTGAGAAGTGGAGACGTGCTTAGGTTAATCATAATGAATCATTTTATTTTATTGCTCGTCCGTCTCGACAGGAAGTTACCCTTAAGGGAGTGTTTTTTTTTCTTTCAACTGCAATTATCAACAGGGTTGGTTTGTATAGTTATTTTACTGATTATACTCCTCTGTCAAGACACAAGCTTCTCTGTCTGTACTAAATCAGGGAGTAGTGTGGCATTTCTACCAGTAGTGTCCCACATACTGCGTGTGTGAAGCTTTTTTTTACGATTGCTCTACAGTCATACTACCAACTGAGAAATGTGCATTTATCTCAGGAAACATGTATTTTTTTTTTAGAGTCCTAGCAGGAAGGCCCTTTAAAGAGAAAAGAAAAGCTCAAAGAAAAAAAGTCATTATATTAGCCATTTGCTACGCTTGCCTTTTCAAAATTGACAGCAGTCCTTGAAAACCAATAACGGTTGACCTCTACAGCCCCCAATATGTAAGACAGTAGCCAGCCACTTAGGATTCTGCGAGTCTAGTCTTTCTATTGTAGGATGTGGATATATTTCTTAAACCGGGACAAAAAGCGAACAGCGACCTTTGTTTTCTCTTGAACCTCTTAATTAGAAAACATGTAACGTTAACCACACAGAAAGCTTCTAGTGCTCTCTGTCTTTTTTTAGTGATTTTGGTCCCCACTGGTGAAAAACGGCCTTTCGGCAAGCCTTCCAAGCAAAGCGAGGAGCGGTTAAGTTAAGTCTATACAGCATGGGAAAGGGGCCCTCTTGATAAGAGTACGTTTAAATTAAGATGGCACCGATCCAGTGGCCACAGAGCTTTTAATAACACAGAGAATGTCTGGACAAACAGTTGCCATGGACTCCCTGAACAGTCTGACGGAGAGGAAACAGAGCAGGGGGAGAAGACGTGGTTTGAATAAGAGTGTTTTTTATGTCTCTGAAGCTGATGCATATGCAGAATAAAACAGAAAGTTCTTTCAAACTTCATCTCTGTTTCTCAAAAAGATAACTTGTTCCTCGCATGGTTTGAGAAAATAAGGTTAGTAAGAGGCTTCCCTAAACATTCAGATTTTTGTTAGTTACATACTCTGCAAGATTCACCATCTACTTGCATCAACCACAACAGAACTCGCTGCCTTCCAGAGCAATGCTTAGTGACAGTGATATAAAACAGCGTCATTAATACAACTATAAGATGATTAGATGAACAGCTGAAAGAATAGCGGTGATAGAGCTAGCAAAACACTGCATTACAAAGATTACTCTTAATGGGCTGCATGGGTTTAGGATTACAGGCGTGGAGTGAAACATGAAAAGACATTGTCAGGTTGTCCTCCCCCTCTTCCACTTTCCAACTTCTCCAAACTGAAGGTGTGTATCTCCTGGCAGCTTTCCTCGCACCACTTTTCCATTTGTTTTCTAATTTTAAACCCTTTTAAAACACACTGGTTACGATTCACAACATGCAGCTGCACCACTGAGTATATAGCGGGGCGTGCACCCGTGCTTATATTTCCTTCTGGAAGCATAATATTCTTAACGGCATATGGTAGCCCAACGAACCACACCCTTCGTCTCGTGAAATCATAGGAGGGGCATTACCACCTTGGCTGTATTTAGTTGTCTACTGACCTCAGATGTAATCCGTAATAATAGGACCCAGCCCCGGACAATCCTATCATTGCACCTCTAGATAATCACTTAATATAGGCCTATGGGATTAAGAAGAAGATCCGGGCAAGCTCTCAGGATGTGTGCCCTACACGGTATTTACTACCGCTACTTAGAAAACGGTGTATGATAACTCAGAAGACGTGCTCTTGTCTTGATTAGTCACACTTTACTAACAGCGTGAACTGTGCTGCATGGCACTGAAAATATTCTGGGTTCAGACATCGCTGCTAGTCCAAATATCTGTGGGGATGCTGGAGGCTGAAACGTCCTGCCACTGGGTCCTGAAATGCATTTTCATAAGGTCATACCAGCTTTAGTAGCACAGTTGCAAAGTTGTAGTTACCTGCTGCCAGCATTAGCAAGACTCCTGTAACCCTGTCCGTATTGTTTCTGACTTGACATTTTATCAGAGCATAGCTTGCAAAAGTAACTAAGTCTGCTGAACTCCGGTAAAACATCCATAAGAAAAAGGAGAATGGTTTAGGGGTAGAGATGAGGTGGAGGTAGTTTTGTGCTGCATGTACATTCATTTGCATGGTCAGAGCATTCAAAGTCAGCCAGGCTTGCCAAAACAACTGGTATTAGACAACACTGCATATTGCATCACGTGTGACAATGACTTCCCCTCTTCCTTTCATCACAACACCATCATACGGCATGCGCCACGGTAAAACGTGACACCACCTACAGCCTAAAGTAACGCCGTCGTCCATTTTAAATCTGCACTGCACACCCCAGCAAAATGTAACTTCCAATACAGGATTCAGAAAAGACAGGAAGGAACATTGCATCTAAACAGAGAGGCTGTGGTTCAAGCTTCAAATATCCCCGCATCTCTCTCTCCGTGAAACAAAATCATATTACAAATCAAATCTCCAACCGCTATCACAGGAACAATTGCAAACACACCCGCAGCTGACAAACGGCCCAAGAGGATGCAACCTTCATAAAGGCTCATCTCCTCCTGCTAACTTCACCAGGCAAAAGAAAGTATTTCCAGAGTAGTTTCACGGAGGAAACGCGCTCTCAAGGTATTGAATAATTCACACATACCTTATTCTTAATAAACATTAACCTACAAAAAATATAAGGACTCAAAAGTCAGCAGCAGACTGATAAATCACATGTGCTGCTTTTTTTTATGTAGATATGAACCTTTGAGGTTACACGTGCCGAGAGAAATCAATGCATTATGCATTAAGTTTCACTGCCTCATTTAGGCATTAAATATGTATAGTGCACTGAGAAATTTAATTTCAAATGGGGAAAAGTCACACTAAGCCACCCAAGAATGTGGTTTCCAAGTTTAAAAAGGAGGGCAGTGAGCCGAGGCCAAAACATCCAGCTCAGGTGATTGTTAGGTTTTGGCTATGAACTCCTAGAATTCCAGACTGCTTATTTTGAGCTAATTTGAGTCAGCTGCTGAAATTATTCTGGGCAGCTGAAAAAGTATTAACATATCTTCTGCAACCTAATAAGAAATCCACAAGAAAATCATTGTCATCAGCTCCGTGCAGTTCCTGTTATAAAATCCATTAGAGTCTCTAAACCGTCGGTCAAACAGTTATCAACATTTCAGAATGGAAACTATCATTATAAATGAATATTTATTTGTACAGTGGGAGCATGGCCGCGGAAGAGAGGAGGTGAAATCACTCGTCTCTGTACGGCGGTAACTTCACAGGAATGTCTACACAGGTCTGAGAGACAGATGGTCCATCTGTTCCTGCCGTCAATTCTCCCAAAGAAGAAAAATGAATGGAATCAGGAACTGCACCCCTCTCCTAGAATACGCTCTTACCTCATTGTTCCACACAGTGGAAGACAACTGAATAAAGTCTAGCTGCGTAAAACTTTCCTTATGCCAGCCTTAAAAGATGATACATGTCAGAAATCAACTTCTCACAGATGGGACAGATAGATGACAGATGTTGAACAAAGAAGACTCACCAGTTTCCTCATCGATGGAAAATATTCCCAGGCCAGACCCCTCTCGTATGGAATATCGAATCTCTCCATCTTGTCCTCTGTCTTCGTCTTCGGCTGTTACAGTCATCACCGAAGTCCCGACGAGGGCGTCCTCTTTTATAAATCCCTTTTCGACGAACGACCTGAACAGAGGCCTGAAGAGATTCTCATTCACATCCACCACGTCCACCTCAATGAAGCAGGTCGACGACAAAGATATGGGCTTCCCTTTGTCTTTGGCTTTTGCTGTCAGATTATAAACCTGCCTGGTCTCGTAATCTAGGTTCTGAACAATCCGCAATGCCCCGCTGAGTTTATCTACTTCGAAATTCCCATCTCCGTTATCAATGAGGCTGTATCGTACCTGACTGGAGGGTCCAATATCGGGGTCATGAGCCTCCAGCCACATGATTACAGTACCTATGGGAAGGTCCTCCCTGACCTTCACGCGGTAATTAGGGGGAACGAATTTAGGTGGATTATCATTTACATCTTCCAAGGTGATTTTGAGTGGCACCGTGGACACTAGCTGAGGCTCGTTCACGGCCTGGTCACGTGCTGCAATCTTCAGGGTGTAAAATGGGTTGAGTTCGCGATCCAGCGGCTTTGTCACAGTCACCACACCAGATATCTCATTGATGGCGAAATGATCAGTTCCTCCCAGAACCGAATACTTAACCATTCCATTATCGCCGCGGTCCTTGTCCGTTGAATCCACCTGGATGATTTCAGTCCCGACAGGCGTGCTCTCGCTTATTTCAACTGAGTACGAATCTTGCAAAAACTGGGGGCTGTTATCGTTGGCGTCGATAATTTTAACATCCAAGAGGCGCGATGTGGATTTCTGTGGAATCCCAAGGTCATAAACGGTAATGTTGAGGGTGTAATGGTCTGTTGTTTCCCGATCAAGAGGAGAATAAACCAAAAGCCAACCGGTTTCCATGTCCACTATGAAGCGGCTTTCTGTATCTCCTCCTGAAATAACATAGACTAGTTTGCCATTGAAGCCGCTATCTGCATCTGTGGCACTTAAATGGACAATCCGGGCCCCAACAGGGAGGTCCTCTTTGACTTCAATAACGCTTGGAAAGGACTCTTCAAACTGAGGAGTGTACCGGTTCACTGAATGAATGTCCATAAAGTTGTCATCCGGCTCCGTCTGCGTGTGGATTTTGCTGCCCTGCAGTAGTTTCTCAGCCAGCATAGTAGCGACGCCTGTTTCGACACACTTTAACTGGACGGGCTTGCGGGCCGTGACGACAGATATGTTCATGATCATTGGCCGGGTCTCTTGTTCACCGTCGGTTGCAATGATTTGCAAACTATGAAAGGAGACTTTAGCTGCCTCGCCCTCACTCAGCGTGTGCTTCAGTGAAAGTATGCCAGAGTTTGGGTTCAGATCAAACAGATCGAGATCATTTCCCGCTTTGATATAGTACCGTACAAGCTGCAGCTCATCAGCGTCTATGGCAGATGCTGTTGTTATCTGTTCTCCCACGCCGTGATCCCTCGGCACAGTTACTTCACAGTCTACATTTTCAAACAACGGCTTATTGTCATTTAGGTTATTTAACGTTATGGTGACCGATGCCTCCACCTCTCTCCGGAAAGGGGATCCCCAATCCGATGCCCTGACTTTGAGACTATAAATCCTTGGCATGAGCTCATAATCTAGGACCTCTGAGGTATTTATGACACCAGAAAAGTAGTCAATGACAAACGGCTGGGGACTCACATTAGTAATGCTGTAGGTCACATAGCCATTCTCCCCTTTGTCTAGATCAGTGGCTTTAACGGTTACCACGCTGGTCCCTATGGGGACGTTCTCATCAACGCTGGCCTTGTAAGATGTCTGCTGGAACTCAGGCGCATTGTTATTTACATCAATGACGTCAACGATCACTTTCGTTGCCGCTTTTTTGTCACTGGTGATGACATCTAGCTCAAACTGGGAGGAAATATCAGCATTGATTGGTCCTGCAGTACTGATTAAGCCGGTATCTGGATTGATGGTAAACACGTTCTTGTCAGATTTGTCTCTAAAAGCATACTTTAGCTGTGGATATTTTGGCACAGCTGTTACCATAGTGACAGGAGTGTGAACAGGGGCGAATTCGCTCAGATTGACTCTGTAAACCGCCTTCTCAAATATGGGAGGGCCGGCTTTGAACAGTGCAGAAGTGACATGTACCAGTTTAGCCGATGAAAACTGAGGAGGACTGCCTTTGTCCTTTGCCTGTAAAGTGAGGTTGTATCCAAAAGGCTGGCTGTCCCAGTCAACCTCCTTGACCGCTTTTATTTTATACTCCTTGCTCCCAGGACTGGATCTCACAGCCTTAAACTGCTGCAGGGGGTCGCCGGCCACAATGCTCAAAGACGCTATCTCTCCATTTGGTCCCTGGTCGTTGTCTTCCACCGTCACTATGGCATACGTGGGATCGTGGTCTGCATCTGAGGGAGCCAGCGTTACCGCAGTAATTACCGGTGCATGCTCATTGGCCTGCTCCACTCTAACCATCAGCTTGGCCATGCTGCTGAAACCACTGCTGCCATACAGCTTCATCCCTCTGTCCACTGCAAGGATCTCCAACTCGTACAGCTTTGTCTCCGAGTAGTCCAGTTTGCCAGTCAGTGTCACCACACCGCTCGTCGGATGCACCGCAAACATGTCCGTCCACTCCCGGAAACTATAGTAGTATTCTCCATTCGTACCGATGTCTGCATCAGTCGCCGTGACCTTGGCCACGCTGGTGCGTATGGCCGTGTTCTCTGGCAGAGAGATGCTGTAGGATGTTGGTGAGAACAGAGGCCTCAGATCATTGGTGTCCAGTACCTGCACCTTAACTCTAGTGCGACACTCTAAATTGGTGTTCCGCTCTGAAGCTTTAACAGTAAGCACGTAGTGGTCTTTAACCTCCCGGTTCAGAATGGCAGTGCTGCCTCCTTTGGTCCTTATTCGCAAAAAACTGAAATCTCCCAGCATGTAGTCCTCTGCTTTGAATAAGTTCTCATTGTCTCCCGAGATGATTTTGTACCGTACCTCCCATGCCGGGTCCGTGATATAGATCCCCATCTTGGTGTGACTCTCTAAGTAAGTCTTAGCAGCAGAGTTCTCGTATATGGTGGCATTGTAAACAGAGTGGGTGAATTGCATGGAGGGGGACCTCGCCATCCTGTGCTTCCCTGCACCGCCACAGAAGAGCTGCACAAGCAGCACAAGCAGCGGAACCAAGTGCTTCCCCATTATCGTACCTTGAGCTTCACAGAACCACCTGGAAAAAAACAGAAAAAAAATGAGATTTTTAGTGTCGTAATCACATGCAAATATTTAATAAGCTGTGATCATGGTAATTGAGTTAAAGTAATCATTTGTCACTATCGCTCCCTGTCCGAGCCACGGGGGGAAACAGCCACAGTGCTGCGTTCCTTTCCTCCCTGCGCCCATTCCCAGACTCCTTCAAATGTCATGACAAGCGATGGCTCGGCTGATAAATGGCCAAATAGGTTCCATGTGGAAGTAAACCGAAGCAGCCAGTCAGGTGACAAGATGTGAGCCATGCTCTGCTCCCATGTTTGCACAGCGGCAGACGCCAAATACGGGGGAAATGAGGAAGTCCACTAAAGCCTTTATGAGTTCAGAGAAGACGTCAACAAAGCAATCTGTAATTTCCTCATTGAAGAACAAACATATTTTTATTTTCTCTTGTGTGCACCGGCAGATGAGGATTCAACATAATGGGTACAGCAGCAGCCTATGCAGAATGACACTGGACTTTTCTCACTTATAGGAGAAGATGCGGGAATACACAAAAAACAAGGTGCTGTGGTAAAGCAAACACGAGGACTGTCTATGCAAATGCGCAATCTTGGATAAGCCGTCACAAACCCCCGTGAAACTGCTTTCTTTTAAAAATAAAAGTGCAGATTCATTCGTTTACAGCCGCTTTTACAACGTCCGGGAGCTCTGTGTGGGAGTCCGTAGCCTGCAAAGGCGAATAAAAGCAAGACGTTGCTACGAAGACCACCAATAAAAACTCCTACGTTATTTACTTTTGGCGTGTCAAAACCACCCGACCGGGGTTTAGTTATTAATGCCTTATGCCGGGGTTAATAAGTGACAAGAGTCCAACCTAAGTCGACTTAAATCTGAAAGTATCGCCTGCAGGTACAAAAGAACCATCTGCTTCTGGACGACCATTGTAAAAAAAAAAAAAAAAAAATTCAAACTAACTTGTAGCGCTTTCTTCTCATTCACAAATAAAACACGTTGTGCTAAATTGCTACATTTCGTTTATTTTACAAACTCTAACCAGCGACTCGTTTTCATAGAGAAAAAAAAAAGTTGAACGTTTAAGAAAATAAGTTAGGTGCCTCGAGACTATTCCGTTTCTAACCCCATCCCCCAACTGCAGCCATTCACTTCTTGAAACGATGGCAGCCCGTGCGCGGAGCTGAGATTTGCTTAAGGAAAAATAAAAATAAAAATAAAAAACGCACCTTTCCCGAGCAGAAAAGGCGAACACACTGCACACGAACTGTTATTAAAACGAACTACATGAGCATGCTATTGAAAACAGCCCGTCCAGCTCCACTTTAATTGAGGCTAAACTTCTCCAAAGAGAAAGCTGGGTCTCTTTTCCCACAGCTCACAAAAGCACAGCTAACCCATCTCTAACTTTTTTTTTAACACGATACGCGCACTATGAGGGAAAAAAAATCCCCCATGAATAAAAATATCGATTCACGTACCTCTTCTATTAATAGTCTCATAGATTGGGAGGTTTTGCGTGTAGTTTAAGTAGTCCAAATGTCGGCATGGTAATACGTGGACTTCTCTCCTCTCCGTTACTCCATCTGCCACCACCAGGCAGCCTCTCTCTTCTCCCTCACTACCTCCCCTTTCTCTCCCGCACTGGAGCGGAGCGGTATCTCTCCGCGCTGCGCAGGTCCGGATCTACTTACCGGAGGGTTGTAGGATGCAACCTTTCCGCTCCGGACCTGCGACCGGCTTCACTAGGATTCACAGTTTTTTATTGTCGCATTAAATATCTTCAGACGCACACCTGCCCCCTAATACATCGGTATGGTATTAATTCGTCTGCTTCCACTCCAGTAATAGCCTCCTGTTCATTATATGCATCCCATAGCATATTTATTAAAACTTCCAAACCCATACATGCACATTTCAGTTATTTACGATTATTACCCCACGAGTAGTGCCTCCTTAATGTGACCCTTTCCCCATGCATATGTTTTTATATAGTATATTCAAATTCACTTATTATTTTAATAATCACCCGTATTGTTTTTTTTTTGTTTGTTTTTTTGTAAAACCTCTTCACAAAGGACAAGACCTTTCGCTTCCCAAATGAACGAACCCAGCATTCACCTCTCCAGCTGCATCTACTTTGACAGGTTATTTTGTGCATGACCTCTTGGCTGATGATAAGCAAACAACATCATTTTCACTTTGACTAATTGGAATAATTTACGCTCGCCTTTCTCTTCTCCATAATTGCGCCGTCGACCCCCAAACCCCCCCTGTTTTGCAAATGAAGCCACATTTATAGGAGCTTCACTCGCGGTGATAAATTGCCTAATAATACTTCAAACGCTGTTGCATTTTATGTGTTTTGACATCAGTGTTCCGCGTTCTCGCTAATGCCTCTGTCCTTGGCTGGGCTGGAAGCGAAAGTGGCACCGGCAGCGGTGACTTATGGTGGCAATGCATTCGACACGAAACGCGCTGATCCCGTCCAACCCCCCCACTCCCCACACTGTAATCCCGACTCTTGTTCTCGGACCAGACCAAAACTGCACCACCTTCCCTCTGCGCTGCTACATGCAAACAGGAGTGTGACTGCTATGCGATTGATGGCGCTGTCTCACTGTTCTTTCCCGGACTGCAGTGCTGCATTCAGCTTGACAACTTGTCCTGCTCGGGTGAGTGTGTGTGTCTGCGCGCGTGTGTGTGAAAGACAGAGACAGAAAAAGAGTGCGCAAAGCGTGCGTACACATGCACGCGTTTGGTAGTTTGGCACAAGTCGGATATAAACATTTTTTTTACGCCATCCGAATACTTTGAGTTGACTCCAAAGTTTTTAAGAGTCGCTTAAATTAGTTTTAAACTAAACCAAGAGCCTCATAATATCACTGAATGCACTCACCAGACGAGATAGACAACCGCTGGCTGTCACTCCAAACTTCCTTTCACATAAATCCTGGCAATAGTTGGTAAATATTTCTTTCCAGCATCTCTCAGACGAGGGAGGCTTCTGTGCCTGCGAATGCGTCCCGTTATTCCTGTTCGGTCTTCCTCAACTGCAGATTCCTTGTTCTTTCCGCTCAAGAGTCTTCGCACATGGTGGCTCGGCGCAGCAGAGCTTTAGGCTACGGTTTGCCTCGCTCCTCTTCTCCACAACCGCTCAGGTGAAGTGGCATGCTGCTGCTGCTGCTGCTCCTGCTGCCTTCAGGTGATATCGGAAATATGGCAGCCCTAATAGGTGCGCGCAAGAAGACGGGGATCGTAAAGAAATGTCGAAGTCGTGATTTTCTTGCCTGCTGTTCTTCCCTTAGGGGAAGTAACGCGACTACTGTATGGGGGCGGAGGGAGAGGAAGACACATCAATAACTGATGGTGAAAGTGATCTCTGTCAGTCTGAGCCTCTTATTGTTTTGGCTTTCTGCTTATCCAATTATTTCTTGTGCAGAAAATTGCCACTGAGCTTAAGTAATTAATACATATTATCTGCTGCATGTTGTCTGCCCAATATAACGTGAAGGATTTAACATACAACATACTAAGGGTTGTATTTCCTATAAGCAAAGCACTTGAAAGTCACTGCAGAGTTTGAAAGAAGGGGCATTTGATCTCCTCAAAGGCATCCAGGATCTGACCATGACACCTCCAGCTTGAAAAAAAATGTCTCAGATGTCACAGATTCCTCTCTCATTCCCTGCATGCACGGCTCAGTGTAGCTGTCCACAACACGAGCAACAACAACCTCAAGGCATTTTTTCAAACCGCATTCTCAACTCATTCTGTTTATAAGTCTGGTTTGCGTCCCCCTCCGCGTTATAATGGCGATCACTGAATGCACTCAGCAAACGTCTTCATTCAGCTCCTCCAACATGTGGTTAACAACTAAACTCGACACCGCGCTGTGAAGTGGCTGCCAAAAAATGCCGGAGCAGAGAGGGGCAGTTGGACTCGGCTCTCCAGCGTGAGAATCTCCGCCTAATGTCCATTCAGCACTGGCTCATTAAAGTCACATATGCCCACAGGCTGAGTAAACGGACGAGACCTATGAGCTTGGTCGGACTGAACTTTAGAGTGTGTAATGTTTCATCTCTCTTCCCTCCGCTGGTCCCGGTCTCTTTCTCTCCCGCAGTTTTGTCCTAGACAATGTTTGGTATCTGCTTTTTGTTCCTCTCTCTCTCTGCTAGCCTCCCCTCTGATCTCCCTGCATGTAAAGCTTTAATTGAATTCAGGTCAGGTGAAGCCCAGGGCGCCTTCCACTGCTTTGATCTCAACAAGTGTTTGCAGTTCTGGCTGCTGGGGGTCAGGTCCTAGTGACTCATAGACCTTATGGATGTAAACACTGGGCAACTCCTCTAGCCCCTTAATAATGACTGAAATCTACTACACAGAGAGACGAAATAGGAAGTCAGTAGGAGCCGGGGAGGGAATTAAGCCTCTCCAAAGATGCGCTGAAAGGTCTTTGAGAACCTAAGCAGAGAAGGGAGTTAGGGAGATGCAGATTGCTTGCAGCAGAGAACATGTGCACACCTCCCTCGACTTGTGCGTCAAGCAGATTTTATTATATTATGCATCTGTTGGGAGGTGCATTAAAAAGGGAGACAGAGGGAGACAATAACAAATACATAATTTCCCCACGGGTATAAATAAAAGTCCTATCTTATCTTATATATACAGTACAGTTATTATTCGTTATCTATAACCGCTTGTCCTTTATAGGGGGTCGCTGGAGCCTTCAAAGGTGTCATATAGCTAGAGGTGGGGTATCACAAGGCTGACACAGAAAGACAAACAAGCATTCACAAGCTTACCTACAGCCAATATAAAATCAACAGTTAACCAAATGAGCACGTATTTGGGATATGGGAAACGTAGGCAGGCATAAGGAGAACATGCAAACTCCAGAAAGGCCTCAGCCGAACCCAGAAACTTCTTCCTATGAGGTGCCAGTTATGTACTATATTCAGAAGTTGGCTGATTTTGTTTTGGTCAATAACTGGCTGCAAAACATCCTACTCTTTTAGGTCTCTGTGTGATAAGTCAGTGGGTGTAGAGGACTAACATATGCAGCAAATAATTTGTCAAATAATGAATTTCTCGCAGTGGGGTAGTAATTTTTGCTGTAGGCCGAACCTGATTCTTCCATCTTTTCATCGTTCTTTTCACTTTGATGACATATAGTGTTGCCAAAAAACTGCAGTTACTCGAATGGCCACTTGAACACAGCTCCAGTAGCAACGATATGCCAAAATATATAGTAGAAATTGCAGCAGAATTGTTTACAGCCAATATTTAGGGCTCCATAGTTAAAAGTAAACTGCTTTATTTGTCATTATACAATGAAAATGCACGGTTGGATGGAGGGTTTGTCCTGAGCTGCTGCGACCGAGCGCACCACCATTGTTGGCCAACTTGACCCACCGCCTAGCACCCATGTTTTTGATGATCAAGTGCTCGGAGAAAACCCAAACACGAGGAGAACATACAAACACAGAAAGCCCCTGAGAACCTGAGGGATTCAAACCGAGGACCTTCTTGCTGTGAGGCACCAGGGCAACCCACTGTCCCACCGTGCTGTAATTTACCAACGCGTTTGGCAGTATAACGGTGTGCTACCTATCTGCCTATTTCATCCTCCGCCTGCCTCACTCCTCTCACGCTCCACCTCTTTGTCAGGTGGAGCCAGGCGCTGCCAAGATGAAGACAACTAAATCCCCCAGACTGAGCTTCAAACCCCCGTTTAAGAATCTTAAAGGTGACGTCACAGACGGTACCTCTATCTTTATATACGATACATGTCTGCACCCTGCACCTAAGCCCCGAAAGCCACTGCTACTAGGTCCTCAGTCTTAATGCCTCAACTTACAGAACACTGCATATTTTCTACTACATAACACAGCTGAGTTTCTTTAAAATAATTTGAGCACGCCAGACATTGTCCTCACCGATTGTCCTCATGCAGAGAAGTTGGGAACAGGCACAGATTGGCTCGCGGAGTGAGTTACCTCTCCGTTTCCTGTGACTAATGTCTTAAGCTTAACTTGAAACTGGATAGAGATCAGGAAAAGATACAGATGATTTGTAGTGCGCCTGCAGCAATAGAGCAGCCAGGTATCTGTTTCTCCCACCACCCAATCGGTGTACAATCTGAATCCTGAGGCAGAGCTTAACTGTAAGAGAGATTAGAATAATTCAATATCCATCCAGGCTGAAGTGTCCTCCAGTAAAGACACTGACCCTCTGGGAGCCGGCGCCAGTGTTTTTGAGATGACCCTCTACAACTAGAGGCTGTGTTATCACATTATCACAAAATTGAATATAGGACATAAAAAAGCAGGGATTTTCATATTGAGCTTTATTCTGTTACACCACACACTGTACCTGATGCTGTGCAAAGAGTGAAAAATAAGGCAAGATTTTGTATGGGTAATATTAATGAAAACAAACAATAGACATTTTCCTCTGAAGCTGGAGACAAACTGATGCGCTCTGAAAATCAAGTCTTCTGCTGCCGCAAGGAAAACAGGAGATTATCTTTGCAAAGCCCCTTGGTTGTGGAAGCTTCCATAATTACCTACAAAATGACACAAGAATACGCTGTGCTATATCTGGAGCAGCCTGTTCGGAGAGTTAACGTTGCTCCATTATTTAGCCGTGTTGTCGCTTCAAGACTGCATGCAAGTGAAATATAAAAATCTGTGAAATAGATTAGCGCACTCCTTTCCTCATGCACGGCTGTCAAGGCGGGATGTACCGCGTCCTCGGGGAAATCAATAAGCCTCCGTTTCCTCCTTATAAACTCTGCATTTGACTCAGACTGTGTTGCATTTCGAAGCTCTTTGTTATTCACTGGTTTATGATTTAAATAAGATGGCCGTCTCTAAAAACGTCCCTAGGTGGATCACGCTCGCACATTTAAGTGGTATTGTAAACAGGCGGTTTGCCTTATTAGCCGTGGGAGTTAGATAGAAGGAAACGGACACCACTCTCATATGTTTGTTATACTTGAAGCTATAGCTTGTAGCGTAGCTTAAGTATGAGTTTGATTTCATTTTATTTATACAATAAATAATATGTTAGGGTCCAACTAACCAGGAACTGCCCAAAGATAGAAAGGCATTGGTAAATCCAGGCACAATATGTCCCTTTTGTCAACATAATGCAATTATATCCACTTTGAAAACATAATGCATCCAGCTAGCTATTTGTACGTTCCATTCTCGTGAGAGAGAATGATCCCAGGAATGCATTAAACAAGACTTTTCTCACAAAGGAGCACTTGAACTCACTGATGGACTGATTAGATACTGGTCGCAAAAGGTTAAATGTCACTGGAACCTCACAAAGAAGGTTTTTTGGACGTTACTTAAGAAATCACACTGTGATTATTACACCATTATTACACACAAATGTCTAAAATTATGACCTATGCAAACGGTCAAAGATCAGTTTCACTCAGACATCATAATGTTCTGCAAAAAACATTTTTATTCACATAACTTATTTACAGACATTATTGACATATTTCATATCCTGTGAGGTACTGGATTAGCACTAAGCTTCCATCCTGAAACTGCAGATACACCTCTATGACATTAAAACCACAGGCGGGTGAAAAGAATAACCCTGACCATCTAATTACAATGCGGTGTTCTGGGATCTGGCATTCGTGTGCGTGTAACTTGAACCTCCAACATAAAATTTTCAACATGCCACGACACTGCCCGATGACAGGAGCCTCCCACAACTGGAGAGCAGACCTCACATAGTGCAAAAACGTCTCTGAAAATCCTCAAGGAACATGACAAGAAGCCAAAGGGTTGACCAGGTTACCAAACTTCCCAAATCTCAATTGAACTGATCAGGATGCCCGACCAATGAAGCCCTGGCCCCACAACCGCAGGACCCAATGGTTATGATGCCAAAGTCCAAGACCCAGACTTATTCTGTCTGCATATTATTCTTTGGCCCAGACAGGACTCCCTAGATGTCCTATTCCATGCCTATTCCAGGTCCTTCACACATTTGCCATGTGATTTCAAATTGGCATGGCTGGTTGGCAAATGAATACAACAACAAGGTGGTAATTCTAGTTCAGTCCATACAAAAACATAACTGTTGGAAAGATAGTTTTTTTTTGTTTGTTTTTTTGTTCCTTGGTTTTTGTTGGACAGATCTACAATAAAATGTTATCATATTGCATAACGTCATTTAATCTGCTATTACCAGCAGACTAACCCACTGGTTCTGCACACATGAGAGGCATATCAATCTACAGAATGTGGTTAAATATCTCTGAAGCAGACCCCATCCTTTGAGAGGCCGGCTCTCTGCTTTGATGTAACGTACACCAGTGGTGGGCCATAAGCAACAAATTGAGCACTCAATGATATTTTTAACGGATTGTACTCCAGACATTTTTTTTTTTCTTCTTGCTAAATCCTAATCCCAGAGAAATTGTGTCGGGATTATACACAAAAGGCGCAGTTTGGACGTGGATTTGCACGGATGGATTAGTAAGGCCTTGTAATGGAGGATTGTGTTTGTAGAGAAACCTCCATCTTCCTGCTGTTGCACATTAACATGATGCTCCGCTTCGTGTTAACACACATTACTCATTCCCCACACTGGGAGACCAGATCATTTCTCACTGCTATAGAAGTTGGGCATTTCTATGTATCAGCAAGAAACAGATGCCTAAGTCAGAAATATTCTGCTTCACAAGGAGAGTTTTGCAAGTATACAAGCCACTCAACAACAGACACCAAATGCTGAATGTTCTTTTGGAGCTAAGGGCTTTCAGACAGTGATACAGAGGATTGGGAGTGCTTTGAACCCCCGAGGATGATGTCGCCTTTCACAGTCACTCAGTCCACATTTTCCCTTCAAAAAGCAATGCTCACAAAACAGGAAATTGCAAATAAATCCAATAAATTAAATACTGTATACATTCTGGCTCCATAAGACACAGCCTCGTTCTTCAGTCGCTTTCTTTGTTCAAAAACAAGCCAATCACACTCTGTGGCAGTCATGTATTATGCATTTACATACACATTAGTTTATCTAATAGGAGCCATATCGTGTCTCTGATTTAGACATCATAGGGAATGCCCCGAGGCGTTCATGCTGCTTCCTAATCCTAAGATTTGGGGGATGTCAGATCCCTCCTATGAGTGAATAGAAGGACCTAAAAGGACCCAAGTTTCCCTCACTCTTGTTTTCTCTCGTCTTGTATACAAAACAGAGAACATTTGTGTGACTAAGTGCTGGAATAATGCGAGCACGTCACTTGGCACAGTCACAGAAGAGGATGGGTGCTTGGCCGTCGAGTGCAGACAATATTTTGAGTAGTCACATCTGTGGTAAAGCCTCCGTGTTCAGAACATATCCTTTTTCAAGGCAGGTGCGGATTAAATGTCTAATTATAGGTGTCTTTTTACTGAAATCTGTGAATCACCACTTCTTTGTTGCAGGTAAGCCACAACTACAGGTCACTTCTATATAAACTGTTTGCTAAACCAATAAGTATTTAGAACATCAAATGAATATATTTATATATATATATTATTATATTTATACTATCGGGTGGTGAAAGTCAATGTTGACAAGTCGCTGATGACATCACTAATGTAAATACAGTAGAAAGTAAAGCTTTGCAACAACAAAATCTATATTCTTCTATTGTAGCGTCTCACACAAAGAAGCTACGGAAGCAAGTTTATTGAAGCTTGAACAAGGGCTACTGTCGGCCATAGCCCACGCCAACACCATAACTTCAGTCTCTCGCATGGTGCATTCACTGACATCTAGGGCAAATATACACGGCCTACAGCCACAGCAACAATGTCAACTAATAAAACTGAAAATAAATTTCAAACCAATCCATTATGCTGAGAGCAGAGAGCTCATGCACTACTACATACTGTGCGCTGTAGATGTATCCCACCAATAGTATTTGATAGTACCCAACCACTTGCTGCTAGATGTGATAGTGCAGCCGGGTTAAAAAAAAAAATAAAGTATTTCTCTGAAGCCTTTTCCATTTACTGCAGCTAAAGGTCGAATAACAATGAAATTCACCATCAAGTTGTTGACGTGCAGCCTCCTTCTCTCTGTTACCACAGGGCGTTTGGTGAAGTTGTTAACTGACTGCTGCCGAGAGGATTTGGATCGTTCCCCTGCTAGCCTCAGCAGATGCCTTTTCAGATGAGTGTGCATTGCAGTAGTACTTCTTTTGTTGTGTTTCAGGACTGGCTTACATATTCTGCATGCCACGGTAGAATGGGCTTCATCTTTGGTGAAGTATTTCCACACACTTGATGAACCGCTGCTTGTTTGCTACAAGGACCCACTGGGCTCCTCACCTGTCTTCATGGAGGCGTCCTTGTTGTTGTCGTCACATGATCAGTGACTAGTCGACACGATTTTTAAAGCGTCATGATGCAGGAGAGAGCTTCCTTTATATAAATCACATAGTCACGATCATTTCATGAGGAAAAAATAGTCCAGCTTTATGGGCAACAGTGTACATGATGGATTCGGCTATTTAAGAGCTCTGTCTCGACTTGGGGAAAGTGACTTCAGCACTCCAGGTATCTTTCACCATAGAAATATTAGATTTTTTACACTAAGCACCCTGTCAAACTTAAACACATTAACAGTCTCCCCCCACCATAATTCATTACATTACATTTTAGGCCTTGTATCTATTAACAGTTCTTCTTTTTCTAACCATGTGTTGAGCCATTGTAGCAAAGCAGTTTGCCCTACAGGGATCAACCAAGTTTTCTGATTTCAGATGAAAGTGAGTAAGTGATAGATATGCTGCCTCCAAATGGACCTTATGAGCTCATGGTTACGAGATTGGAAGTCAGTTCTCAAAGTGGTAACATCAGCTCAGTGTTGCCAGATCGGGTTTTAAATCTTATTTTGTGGGTAAAACTGGGCAGATGAACCAAACTTTTGGCAGGCTTGGGATCATTTGGGTGATTTTTCCAGTTTTTAACGCTGATTTGGAACAAAATCAAAGTGCACTGTGTGTGCCACTTTCTAAAGAGTAGAGATCTTCCCGTCTATCACGAGACTACGTGGCTTCCTGGTAGCTAGATGTGAGTAGTTGTGGTGGTTGGTTAAAACACTAAACAAAATATCAATATTGAACAGTTTAGCTGCAAGTTGTGTCCAGCTGTCTAACTTGCTAGCCGCTCCCACCATTTCTGCAAATACGTCACTCCTCGTGAACTCGGACTTTACCGAAAATATCCAGTTACAATCTTGTGAATTCCATTTGAGGGGCCCAAACGGTGGACACACAACCTCAACTGAAGGCGACGATAAATTCAGTATTGTATCCCTATATACAAAACCATCAAATGCATATTTATAATACTTTGGGTTTCAAAAAAACTGTCATGCTTGGAGTTTTCCTCCAGCACATAGAGCTAGATCATAGAACATTGTCCCTCCAGCTAGCAAGCGTCTTAAAATCTTGGAAATACTTGGTCCTTTTACCTTGGCAGATTACACCTTTTGCCTTTCATTCAGTCATACTCACAGATCAATTCTGGCAGCACTCATCAGCCATTTGGAGAGACCTGGGGTTGGGCAGGGGAGCGAACGAGCAACACTACTACCCAAGACTCAGTTGGAAACAAATGTCTCCTGAAGTCACTGAGTCAGATTAAAATTACTGTGAATCTTGAGTTGTAAATCTGATCCCATTATCAGTGCAAACAGTACGTGCAGGGCAAAAATAGAAAGCTCGACAGGTGTAGCAGCAAGAAGCAGCAGCAGCAGCAGCTAAGTGGGCCGGGGTTTAGCAGCCTATCGAGTTTTGGTTATTCAGTTATTTTTACATTAGCACGTGGCTAATTGATACTGAGAGTGCCAAAAATCCACTTGCTCCCCAGAATCACAAACATTTAAGGAACGTGAAATTTGTATTCTCACGGTGTTATGCGCATGAAACTGGCAGCAGGAGATGGACACCAGCTCGGCCTCTTCTCACACGCTCACAGGAAGAAAATAGTAAAGTGCTTCGATGGCAAATACTCTGCCCTCAAGGCAAGTACAGCGAGGAGCCCTGGCAGCGCTGATACCTTAACACGCCAATATGCTCCTGTACGCCTGTGTGTAACATTTGACTGCTTTAAAATTGTAACACTTATATATAAAATGAACTGATCTCTAAGATACTGAATTTAATTGACCCACATATGCATGTCTAGGTCTCCTTTGCAAAAGCCCAGAGCTGGAAATCAGTGCCAGGACAGAGATGCAAATCAGTGGAGCAGCAGGCGGAGAGCGGCATTCATCAATGTTTGATGGGCTTCTGTCTGTCTTAGCGGCAAACGGCACCGGAGAGAAATTAGGGAGAGGTAAAGATGCAGAAAGCCACACAGCAGCAAATAGACGATCGCCATCGCGCCATGTTTAGGCTAAATCATTATTCCATGTGTACCCCCTAGTAAAAGTATAAAAGAATAAATCATCCATTTTCATGTTCTCAGTCACGGTGGAAGCTTGTCAGCTGCTCTGTGAGTAAAGCCCTTTATTTCCCCACTGTGTGTCATTAAATTAAAGACGATGGGGTGAGATGTGCCCGCTCGCAGCGCTCAGGGCTATTTTTAAGGCATCAATTTCTGCCCTCTGCCCCTCAAAGACCAAATTCACATACAATAGATCTGACATTCTGACACTTTTGAAGTGGGGTTCAATCCTGCCGTACTCGAGTTCTCAATTTGTTGGCGTTAAAAGAGAGAGTTTGGAAGTTTGGGGGGTGGTAATGCTGCTTGGTAATGAAGAAACTACTTGACATGTGACACTTCTTCTTCTACTACTTGTATTATTATGATCCTTAACGTCCTAGTTGGAGTTGTGCTCACGTTGCGTATACTGTGCATGACTTTTTGAACTGAATAATGACTGATGGTTGCAGAGGGACAACCCTTTTGCATTATTTATGATTTTTGTAATTCATAAATCAAATTCAGAATTTGCTAGGTTACCTTTACTTTTTCATTTTTGGTTTTGCAGTAGTTGTCATCCAGTCATCTAGAGTGATATCGTGTGTTAAATTGTTACACACTTATATCTGATGTTACGTTTGAGTGGGGTACATAAGCCTTGGGATTTAAGATGACAGCCTCTGAGGTCCTCTTACGTCGAACATCAAGATTATTTTTGCATCCAGTTAAACAGGAACAGCTGTTCACATCTGGCACCAGAATATGCCTTACGTCTTCCACATAATGGGGATATTACTTATAGTGCGATTTCAGGTTCAACTTTCCAAACAGATGTCTTGAAGCTGAGTTTGATGCGCTTGCTGTCTAACGGCCGCCAAAGCCTGAATGTACAGATTTAGCGGCGTGTGATAGAGTGGGATTTCTGCCAATCAAATCAAACACAGTTCTGTAGATCCCCAACAAGATCATACACCGATCAGACACAACATTATGACTTAATATTGTGTCTGTCTCCCTTGTGCCTCCAAAACAGTTGTGACTCATCAGAGAATGGACATGGGCCTTCTGATGGTGTCCTGAGGTGTCTGGCAACAGAATGTTGTTAATGGGGCCTTTGGGTCATACGGGTTGAGGGGAGGGGTCTCTGTGGACCAGGCTTGCTCCAGTGCATCCCACAGGTACTTGATCAGTTTGGGATCTTGTGAATTTGGAGGCTCTAGAAGTAAGTGAATTATCCAGCACTAGATTCATTGGATCCCAAATGGATTAAATCCAAATGTATTTGTTGTCAGAGTTATAAAAGCAATCATGTACACTTTTTAGTAAAGATGGAATTTGACATGAAGACGTGTACTTTAGGACACCTTTACATGCTTGATGGTCATTATTTATGTTATTGAGCTACTTTTTCTAAGTAGTGAGCCAATATAGATAGGTAGATGACATATTTTGCAGCACCACTAGCCTCCTGGAAGCTTGACCAGAAGGACTCGAAAGTATTATAGAGTTAAAAAGCTTCACATGGAGACTGCTGAAACTACATTCATGGCCTTCTGGCAGCCTCCCATCTGACTGCACTTATTAGCTATTTAGCAGACGTTAGACTGGCCCTCGTTAGCTAATGACCTGCCACGCACAACTCTGCTGCTGATTCAGCACAGATGTCCAGCCCAAGTCAAGCTGCAGTACTGTACCACGCGCAGCACAAAATCGGTAGGTGCACGAAACCAAAATAAAGCTCCGGAGCTAAAATAATAGTCAGCTAATACAATCAAATGTCACTGTCCGTCGTTGCACTCGCAAAACTGAAAAGTTCAGGGTCGTTTTTTTTTTTCTTCCCCCCGCTCATCTTATAACAATCACCTCTCAAGCGCATGACCTTTTCTGAGAACAGGGATCAATACAGCTTGCCATGATGCTGCAAGCAAACCACTGTTTACTTTACCTTAGCGTATCTTTCACTCATTTATAAAGGTCAGTGGACTCTGTTATTCTGATAGGGCGAGAACCCTGCCCTTTTGCTTTTTGGATTGATCTGAAGGTTTCTGCAAAATGGACTGTACTTGCTCCTGCCATCCGTCGTCTGTGTGTGTGTGTTTGTGCATGGATAAGAGAGTTTGAACAGTATATGTGTGCTCAGGGTTTTGGTACAGCCCATGTATTGTAACCCTCTTCAAAGAGATTGGTCAAAACAGTGTTTCATCATCAAGCAGGTTCGGCTCTCCTTTGAAGGTCTAACGAATGTGTCTTGCAGCCCCGGCCCTCTTTGGGTTTGTGTGCAAAACATTACAGAGGCAGTTGTTGTGGGGGGAAGTGGCAACGGCGGCGGCTATTGAAGTATGGGAAGAATGAAGGCTGAAGATTAGGGTGTTCAAACACTGCTGTCCTGCGCAGGCCTTGATACGGCTGCACCTGGGAACAGGCTGTGCTGCGCGGTGACATTTTCCCATGAGCAGTCCACGAGCTGCGCCGTCGTCTCGTAAGAGTCGGAGAAATGAATTTGAACCGCCAGAGTGTGTAAAGATGACACTGCTTTAGCACGGAATGGTTCGGATTGGGCGAAAAATTTTCCTCACCTTTTTACTAATCATAGCTTCAGGATCTGTAAGGTCCATTACTTCACTTGCAGAGAAAAAAAAAAAACGCACAGATGGTAAACCCAATGCCTCCCGTGAGCCCCTTCCTACTTCAGTATCAAACTATTTCCTTTTCCTCAGTGCGCTGTGGTCCTTTTGGGACTGGGGAAAATGATTCTGTTTTTTTTTTTCCCCCCACCAAAGGTTAGCATTCTAAGAAATTGTTCTCATTACACGAAATTGTCAGAGACCAGCCCGATCTTTGCGATATCAGGAGGCTGGGCACATGTCAGGGTGAATTTATCGAGTTAAAACGCAGTTTATTAGACATTACCACAGGAACAGTTTGACACCAGCGTGTAATAGAGATCACATTTATCGGCCGAGATCAGAGCGCTGATCAAACGTCCGCTTTGATCAGCGCTGGACGAGTTAAATGAATAATGTAATCAGTGCCTCCCCACACATTGCTCATATGCATTAGTGGACAAATTATCAAAGAGAAAAAAATTTTTTTTTTATATAAATCATCGATTGTTGGCTCGGTGGTTCCCATCAAAGATTTTCAGATCCCATGCACAGACATGAAATGTCTTTATTCGATGCTGTTTAACAAGCGTCTGCTGTTGGGAGGTGTTTACCGACCGTCACCTCGCTCTGGGGGCTGACAGCGTGCAGCACCCGGACTGAATGCAGATACAGCTTAAGCTCTGTCCACATATAAAGAGCTTCGCTTGTCGTTTGCCTTACCCGTCCATTTGCAGCTGACAGTGGGTCGTTACTGGACATTCCAGGCTCTGGTTGCTAGGTTGCTCAATTACCCTCTTGTATATTTTCCAACCTTGTATTGTTCAACAGTGGCCGTACATTATGGATCACCAATGAAGAGATATTCTTTTCATTTCCGCTCTGTCAATGATGCCGCCGCTCGAGATGGATTTCACAGACGCTTTAAGGCTGCTATTAGCGTGGTGAATTTGGTAGTAGGAACCAAAGTCATGGATGTTGTCTCCCTGTGGTGGAGATCAGCTCAACTTGCTGATTTTCTAGTCTGCTAGTCTCTTTCTTCTCTCTCTCTCTCTCTCTCTCTGTTAACATCAGAGTTAATGATTTCAAATGTACTCCCTCACTATTGGTTATGGATAAAAGGTAATCACTTACCACAACACACTTGTACATTGGATTCTAAAGGCCACGGTGGTCTCAGTTAACATCTGAGTAAAAGGTATCATTCATTCATCTTCTGTAAGTCTGCTGGAGCCTATCCCAGCCGTCATCGGGTGAGAGGCGAGGTACACCCTGGACAGGTCGCCAGTCTATCACAGGGCTAACACAGAGAGATGGACAACCATTCACACTCACATGCACACCTACGGCCAACTTAGAATCACCACTTAACCTAATGAGCATTTCTTTGGACGGTGTGAGGAAGCCAGAGTACCCAGGGAGAACCTTCTCGCTGTGAGGCATCAGTGCTAACCACTTCTCCACTGTGCCACCCTTAAAGGTAGCACTGCACAACATAATCATATTTATTTTTAAGTATTAGTAACAGATACAGATTGTGGAACAAATATACTTCCACAACACGGAAGAAAAACAAAAAGCAGCGTTAATGACAATGGGAATCTTTCTCGAGGAGCCCAAAAAGGCTCGGGATGTTTTTGTTGTTCAAAGCGACGGCTCTTTTGGAGTTATTACACGTTTGCTAATGGGCAGCAGTGTCGGAAGCAAGCTGAATTTTAAGTTTTCGCTTGCTTCTGTTCATTTATTAAATGACTTTTTGCTAATTTGCTGTGAGATGAGGGCACTCAGACACCGTACTGCTCAGGGGAAAGATCTGAATTCAAGAAATCTTTATATAATCAAACTGAATACAGAGCATCAGCACCGGCACTTATTGCTGTTTTATGGTTCATTTTCAGTTTGACCGAGCATCTAGGCTACGCGTAGAAAACGACGTTGTAATGTGCACGATGAGAGTCTGCTGCCAGACACGCTCTGGTGGCACACAATGACCTATTCACCCGACGGCTTCTCTTCCATAGACGCATCAGATAAACTGCAGTGGTGTGACCGCGAGACCACCCTCTCTAAGCGGTCTCAGCTCGGTTAATTTCTTCTGGGACAGCTGTGTTCACATCAGCCCAAAACTAACCAACCCGGCAGGGTACAGAAACAAAGTACAACACGTGAAAGCGCCCTTAGATAATAGAGGGTAAAGTTAGCACACTGACTTTCAGTAAAACAGATGAAATTTATTCTGTTTCTCCACAAATGATCAGATTTAGGCGCATTACTGTTACATAAAGAAGCGGAAATTCAAAATAGCCCCCAAAGTGTTGCAATTCTCTGTTAAAATTTGCAGGAAAACCAAAAACGACGTTCACGTCGTCATAAAATCCCATCAGGAGAGGAAACCACAAATCAGGAAAGACAGAATAATAGTGGCTAGATTCGATATTCTCATAAAGACACTGAATATTCATCCATTACGATCTGGGACGAGTCCTTCTAAGAGGGAAAATATGAGTACAAGTGACAGATTGCTTGGACTCATCTCAAGGAAAGCTTTCATCTACTATTTTAAGCATGCAGCGCATTACAGGTGAATGAATTTGAGCGGGAGAAAAATGAATTTTTACACCATCTCTTTTGGAGCCATGAAATTACAGTATAGCAGTTTCATTTTGTGCGTTACCCTCCTCAAAGAGTTCCCCCTCCAGATCACGTTCGCCGAGTTTCGGTTTGGATGTTTAACGGCGCAACACTCTGATATATGCCGGTATGCAGACACACAAGCCGACAGAACAGGCTGCGCTCTCCCGCGAGAGTCAATAAGTCTGCATGTTTAGTCTCTGAGCATAACTGATGAAGTGCTGTTGTACTTGTGGATTTAACTCTCTGATACGGGCGCTCAGAAATGTTCCCCCGTATCAAAATGCTGTTACATTTGACTCCATGCAGAGAAAGGCCGCTTTGTATTTTGTCAAGGTAAAAGATTTAAATGAAAAAAAAAAAAAAGTCTTCCTTTTCTTGCTGGCCAGGAAATAACAAGGGGAATATTCCATTACCTGTCTCATTTTCTTGGTATGCCCGGCACTTTTCACGGACAGGAAAATGCCAATAGGAGAATATTGAACCAGATAACACACTATGACAGTGTTGCTTTAGCGAGGTGTCGGTGACATTACGGAGGATCGCTCTCGAAAGTGGAAAATCCAATCAGGCTGTGACTCTCCGAGGAGCTAAAGGCCCGCAGACTACAGAATGATTCATTCAAATTCTTTGATCAGTCCCAGTTATCTCCCGGCTCCTCTGGGACGGAAGACAAACCGAGGAGATCTGGACCTTAAGGAACTGGCTTTAAACCCGGATAATGTAGTGCGAGTGTAATGCAGCGCTGAACCATTCCAGTTATATATTATTAAAGTGTCAGAATTAACAAATGGCTTTTATTTCCTCCACATGGCCAGGAGTACACAATAGAGTAATATCCGCGTGCTTGGCCTGAAGGAGTAATAATCTTACAACAATGTGCAGCATGTGAATTTTTATCCTTTTGCAACGGTCATGAAAAACCATCAGCAGGAAGTTAAAATATTAATAAAGAGTATTATGACTATTTTATCATAAGCAGTAAAGAAGGCGAGGAACAGGCGGTGGCTTCTAAAAGGTAGTGAAATGAAAGTGAATACTCCATTCTTTCATTTTCATCACATTTCATCACAGAATGACAATAAAAGAGGAAACTGGCCACCGGTGGCCCGAGAGCCCACGCAACGCAGCCCATGCCGGAGAATCAAAAATACATTAGATAGGATGGAAATATTTTACACAACTGCAGAGGTGATATTATAATCATCATCATTCATTTAGTTCCACCCTGAAAAAAACTGCCCTTGGCTAGTGAGACATGAAGTCCAATCTTCAGCCCTTTAAAATGTCTGGCATGTTTATGCCCTTAGTCTTTTTTTTTTGTCTGTGTAAATGACCGGGGCTTGGCAATCAAGACGTGCCATTAAAGGACAGCGAGCACATGGCCGCGGACCGACTGTGGCTTCGTGGTAACGCACACACATGCACAGAGAGAAAAAAACATAGATGTGCGTATATTTATACATTTATTCATTTCACAGATGCTGATGTTGTGACCCATAAGTCAAGAGGAAGGCAATGCTTCTGCAGTGACATCTGGACGTTATACTCGGCCATATGGAGTCATATTTCTTTTAGTCAGCTTCCTTGTAAAAAAAAAAGAAAAAGAAAAAACACACATTTAAACGCTATGCATGGCCGGCGTTTGGGACCATTTAATAAAATGTATTTATTAAAATGAGGAACAGTCCCTCCACTCCCAGATGTTTCTCATTGACGTACAGTACTTGTGTCGTCTACGGCCCCGACAAACTCAAATGACTTCACTTAAACCAATTTTAGAAACTGCACGGTTTCCTCCCTCTGCAGAGGATACGACTTCTTTTTTTCTTCTTCACATATGCGCTTTGATGTGTAAAATGAATGGATGAATGCTCTTCAAGATTTCTGCCCTGGCTGATTTGGAAACCCTTTGCGATGTTAGTACAGTAGTCTTATAAAAGTGTGCACCAGTCCCCAGATATGAGTTAGAAATGTTTTGTTCGGAATAGCAGTGTACACCGATCAGGCATAACATTATGACCACTGACACTGACCATCTTGTGACAATACAATGTTCTGCTGGGAAACTGTTGGTACATGAATATCAGGTCCAACTAGACTAGACCAGACCAGGCACCCCCCACCCCAGCAGAATGCAGCCTGACACAGACGGTTTAGGAACAACTACAAAAAACATGACGAATAGCACAAGCTGGCCTCCAAATTCACTAGATCCCAAACGGATCAAGTATCTGTGGAATGATCCACAGAGGCCCCTCCCCTCAACCCATAGGACCCAAAGTTACCCACAAACAATGGTCTTTTCCAGACACTTTGGAGGGAGACCTACACAATGCCTGATTGGTGTATAACACAGCTGAAGTGCTTGTTTGTTGATTGTAATTTTGTGCGGGGATATCACCGCAGACATCCATTTAACAACATTTTAAAAGCAAAGATTTTCATAGGATTTCATCAACTGCAACACAGGCACCGTTCTGTTACCTCATCTGTGGACAGACTGAAATACAAATCACTTAAAAGCAAAAACGTGATGCGGCTCTTAACGTCAAAAGGCTGCAAACAGTAAATGAGGATAACATGCGTGCACCATGTCCTGTGATTCCCTTCTCTTTGAGATTGTCGTATTTTTGTTTCAATTAGATGAATAGCAGCCTCAGCCACCAACGATAAAAACCACTGAAGAATAACTACAGAATGAGAATACGGCACATTTATGTATATGTGGAAGATAAATACAAATAGAAGGGAGAGAGTTAAAATGACGTTACATTCCATATACTCCACGCTAGTAATTAGGTGTAACTTAAGCGAGAAAGAAAATGGCCAGAAGCCATTGACGTCTACCCATTTATCTGTCGACTCGCCCCTCTTATCAGAAATAATAGTAACCTATAAAAGCTGAGGTCAGCCTCTGCTCTGTGTGTAATAAACTGTAGTAGCCCACTAGCCACTAAACGAGCAGTAATGTGATGTCTTTTTTTGTTGTTTTTTTTAAAAAAACGTACTGGTGCTTTGTCAAGTTTTATCAAGATCACATCAGCTGAACTGTCCGGTTTATCTACTGAGCAAAACAGGAAAAAAATAAATGAAACAATTAGAATCTCGGCCGTGTCGATGCCAAAAAATCACTACTTTCTATTTCCAGCAGGACAAGAACAAATGCTGCAGCAGAAAATTGCCACAATGCAATTATATTGTCACCAACAATTTATATATAAAAGCTTCATTTTTTTTTCTCTCACACCCCTTCAGATCATTTATTCTTAAGATGGTGCTTACACCATAAATCTTTGCCCCGGTTTTTATTTTCTATTGATCCCTTAAGTTGCTAAGTAGCATTTCGGTGCTGGGGCCATTCTAGCAGCAGAAGGAGATAAATGAACCGGATTGATTTTGTGAATCACAATTAGGCATTAATCTCTTCGGGGGGGCCATCGTGCGAGTACCTGCGACATTCAGTTTCGGCTCTGGTGGTCTTGAACTGTCATGTTTTCTTCAGTTTGCCATCAGCGCAGATATTTGTGATGATACATGTTCAAAAAGAATTTTTAACACCTAGTACTAATGTCTTGGCTTAAATGTTTGGCTTTCTGCACCTTGTAGTTGCCAGCATTGCTATAAATAAATCTGATGAGATCACTGTGACCCAGCCATACGGTAAGAGCAAAACAATGAGCTTGACCTGGCACGGGGAAATAAAGATGCTCCACTAGCTCCACGGTGATATTTGTTTCTCCTTTTCATGCATTCGCTCCAGTGTTTATGCAGAATTTAGTTGATTGAACTTTGAATGATGACAAAAAAAGGGAACATGTGCAATTTTTTTCTTTCTTTTGAGGTCCCTGGAGGGCACTGCACTCGAAGCAGCCACTTTATTTGCGATTGCCTCACAAGCTGTGTTCAGTGATCAAAGGCCTGCTGGAATTCCTCTTTTTCCTGCCACTGCGTTTAGTCCATTAGGCTTCCACTGCTACTAAATGTAAACGCTCTTTAGTCGGGGCAGCAGACCACCCAACCTGGCCCCCGGTGAGTTTATGACAGCTCCCTCCCCCGACCGAACTTCCGAGCAGTTGTACCCCGAGGTGACAGGCACGTCACCATTATTTACCCTCACGCCAGCACCCGCAGAATCAGCAACTGGCTCAAAGGTCAGCAGGCCGTGTCTGTCTGCGCCTCGGCCACCAGGCACTCACTCTTTTCTCAGCCTGCTCGCGCCACTCCGACACCCCGGGGAAACCCAATACTCCCACAGCTGCAGCCGCCAAGAATCAACAAGTACAGACTCTGCACAGTCCCACGGCACATTCACGGCAATTGCTCACGGAGCTAATTAATGAACAATTCATTCTAATGTGATCTCTGCTCTCTAGATCCACTGATCAGCTGCTTTAATCTGTCCTATGGAGAATACAGTCACATCAGCTCATTTGGCTTATTAGACAACAGTAACTACTGCACCAATAGCAAACATGCCAATCATAGTTGTTGTGGCCATGGGGACGCATTTATCGGGAGCATGCCGCAGTAAAAATATCAGGCTGCTTTAAAATCTGAGGGGAAAAAAATACTGCTAGTAGTAAGAATATTAATAGAACACTATTAATAGTCAATAAATATTTTTATACAGTAGTCCCTCGCTAGCTAGGCCTCGCAGTTTCGCGGATTTTTTTAGTCCAATTTTACATGCTTTTTTTAAATTAAAGGACGATGAAGAGGAGAGTAGTTACAGGTCAGTTTTGTTTTAGCTTTATTCAACGTGTGAAGCTTGGTGAAATTCAGCTCCACACCATATACTGTATATAAATATGGACAATGCGTCCACACTTCCTTGGACTGGACACGGATACGGGCGGCGCCATCTTGTGAGTTTGGAGCCAGAGTTTGCACAGCACTGTCCGAGTATGGAGCCACGTTTCCTCTGCTCTACCTCCATCAGAAATGTTGGATTATACACTGTACTTATTTATAGGGGACTATAATTAATTAGAGGCTTTGTAATTAATTAATCCTGATTAATCACATTTTAATCGCATAACAACATTTTTTAATTTAAATGGATTATATTGGACGACTGAATCAAATAATGACACGGACATGTTTGTCAACAGTTTGGGCTGCCGTCACGTCTTGTCAGTTCTCCCGTACTCGGACGGGGACTGCTAGCGCTAACAGCTCCGGTGGTTTCTGTGCTCACTTCAACAGGCTTTGTATTTAGATGGCAGCGTAGGGTTAAATACGAGGTAATTTGTACAAAACCCCGCTTTTATCACAGCTTCCATCGGGTAATTATTTTTATTTTTTCATCAGTCCTTTTTATTGTCCTTAAAAAAACATTATTTGACGTGTACTTTAGTTTTTGAGTTCGACCAATATCCCATCCACTAAGATTGAGCGGGTGGAGCTTATGACCTACACTGCATCCAATCAGGTGACACCAGCTCTACTTGCTTTAGCTTCACTTTGAGGAGCTGTTCCGCCGTCCATCTTTATACAGTCTATGCTGCACACATCAGGCTGAGACCCGGGAAGCATTTCACTTCATTTTGATTATAAACCGGCGTTTCCATTCTGACAGACTAAAAATGCAAAAAATACCTCATTTGGGGGCTTTTATGCCTAACTGAGATAATATCTCATTGGCATATTGTCCCCAACAGTGAATTTACACTTTTAGTGTTTGACATTCAATTTTAGTCATGGAAATTAGAATTTGTGGTGAAACTGGGTTTGAGAGATAAAAGAATAGATGAGTGCCGATCGTAGATTGCACCGCAAACAGACGGAAAGATAATGATCCTGAGCTTCTCCTAAAATAACTAAAATCTCACAGATTTTGTTCAGATAGTGTTTGTAACATATTCTCAAAGCAAAGCCGACTTTGCACGTACTGTAAAAAAAGATTGGAGGGACATAAAATAAAATGTCAAATTTCCCTATCTGGAGCATTTGCTTTGGATTTGCTTTCTGAATCACTCTGCTCACATGCATCATCTACAAGCCTGGAGGGAGTGTGAAAGGGTAAGACAGCTGCTCAGATGCGTCTGCGTATGTGTGTGTGGGCCAGTCACCGGTCAGGCTGGTCAGTTTTATGACGCCGGATGCTATATGAGAGAAGATGAAGCATTGGTCACTGATAACTCCCACATAAAAACTGTATTAGACGGCGGTACGGGAAGAACAGCATGGCTACACCCCACCGCTCTTGATTGCAGCAGTAACTGTGCTGCTCATGGCTGCCTACATGTGCATGATTACTATAATCTTATATCACACAGTTATACTATTATCAACTGGGCACTCTGACCTCCAGTCTGATTGCAGCTCGAGGCTTTGCTTTAGGCCATTATTTTACAATGAAGCTTGATAGGTCAGCTCTTTAAGTGGGGTGAGAATGAGCCTTGGTGTTTTATGTCTCGAGGCAGGAAATCACTTTTGGAGAAAAAATGGTGAGAGAGTCTTTCAGAAAGACTAGTAATCAGAGTAGTTTACCCGATCAGGGTAAAAATGCCTCAAATAAGCAGCTCAGTTGGAACAAAATGGTCGGATCCAAAGGACTCTTCAGTCAGACTGATGGAGGTGGTGTAAACCATTGATAATTCGTTTAATAGGATAACATAGTCAACCCCACGAGGGGTGGAAGTGTGATGAGTTTCCGGGCGCGTGTTGTGAAAACGTAGGTCTGTCTTAGTCATCGTCTCCTGCTGAAAATATTCAACTGTTTAATAAAGTTGGGGAAAAACTGTCTTCTTTTGTTATATTTGTTACATCCTCCACGGTGAGATAACCATGTTCATAACAACACAGACGCTGTTCTAATTAATATTTATTATTTTGACCATCACCGCAAAAAAGCCAGTCTGTGTGATATTTGCCAGAGCATAATCAGTTCCTAATGGAGTGCTTCCAGGCCATTTTTTTTTTTTTTTTTTTTTTTTGCCACAAAGAATTAATTCCAATGTAAAGCAGTGTAATGATCACAACATTTTCTAAAGGGTTAGGGTTAGGGTTATTTATTTAGGGTACTGCGGGACATGGACATCAGTCTGTCTCGCTCTGTAAAAACGCCACCATTGAAATACAAATGTCATACAAATGTTTGTATCTCCAGAATTCCTCAGGTAACCTTTCCTCCATGTGTTCCATCTTTATTGATCCAAAACAATCAGTCTGAATTTGCAGAGATGGAGAAGCAGATAGAAATACTAAGGCGGAAACACGCTACTACCAAGCGGACCAATCACAGCTCTGTCTCTGGGGAGCTGCACGTCAGCTACGGGTCTGCGTATGCTCTGCGCTGTCGCCGTAGCTTCTGTGTTAATTTGATGCAGACGTCTCAGCTGCCTATAACTATGCATGCATGCAACAGCCTCTGTGTGACCAACGTCCAGGTTTGTTTGAGCACAGGGCAGGTAACACTGCATACGCAACAGTTTCAAGGATAATCGTCTGAATGTATTACTGCAATGAGAAAAATAAATAAATAAATCTAATCCCAAAAGGTTTGGTTTTGCATATAAAACATAGTTGGACAATTATTTACAGCACTAGGAGGTTGTTGTGGCACTGAGAGAACATGAACTATAGCACCAGTGTTCATTGCAATTTAGTAATAAGACAGCCAGAACAACTGGAAGGTTCACTGCAGCGGATTAGGAGCTTTATAGCACATGAGAATACAGCATACCAGGCGCTGCCTCTATGAAAAATATTTGCTAGTAAAGCAAATTTAGTGACTTTATGTAAAGAGAAGGAGTATTTTTTATTAAAAATACCCAGAAACATGTTCTTTCATCTTGTCCGGAGTTGCTGTACTTAAACTCAAAAGGGGGGAACACACACTAAAGGCTACAAATTATTTTTAGGGCTCCCTACTGCGACATTTATAAGATATCAAGGAGACGAAAAGATGTGTATGACCCAGTAATAAATATGTAGTGAATCATGGTTCAAGCTGAGCCGCGGAGATCACAGAATCACAGCTGTAAGGCACGACATCAAAGCGCAGCTCTACGCGCACGGGCCGACTTTGACAGTTTGGAGACGCGCGGGTGTAGCTCGGTGTCAATAATTCATCACCGCAACTGGCCCGCTGCCGTCCAGACATTCGGAATTATTATTAATATTTGTCAGTAGTGTGACAACATGCGACATATTTGTAGCTGCGCGCCTGGAATAAAAAAATAAAACGGCCAGGACCCATCTGGTCAAGGCCGGGCAGGTAGAGATGGAGAGAAGAGAGAGACGTGAGGAGGAAGAGGAACAAGATGGACATACATCTGATAAACGGAGACATGCAGCATCTAAACATGATATAAACAAGAGTGCAAGATGCAGCTGAGGCATGGTGACGACTGTTTAAACAGCTACGTTTGCCAGCAATTTTCACACCTATTCAATTTCCCTTTGTAAGGCGGAGCGGAATAATTCTGAGCAGAGGAACCAACGAGGACAACGAGCCGACTGTATTATCCATGCATCAGGTATTTGTTCTCTGCATATAAGCTATCCATTCATTGTGGAAATGTTGTTTTCTTAGGTTTAAGGGGTTTAAGGTGCAAAACACACTAAAACTTAGCCATCCGGAGGCTCCCTTTCAATTTTTTTTTTTTCACACATAATCTCAGAATACATGGATTGCCTTTGCCTCAGTGCTGAAAGTATAAACATCCCAAGAGCAGTCGTGACAGGGAGCATCTGGCGTCGCTTGTTGGCATGTGCAGTGCAGCAAAGGAGAGCGATAAACAAAAGAAAGGGCATCGCTGGCGACCTCTTCGCCTCTCCGCTTCCACTGCATCCATCCAAAAAACACACACAGGCGTGCTGCTGCATTTCCCAAAAGAAATTCAAAGACTCCCAATCCAACGCACTCCGTAAAGCCTGGAAATTGCATAGGATTCATCAGTCCTGAATAGATGAGCTTAATTCAATCCAAAAAAAAAAAGGAGAGAGAGAAGAGAGGAAAAAAGCTCGAGTGGGCTGGGATGTTGGAACCAAACATCTAAATATTATGCAGAAGTGTGGAAATGTATCTATTAAAATAATGAGATCAGAAAAATGTGTGACCACGTTCCCAGAGCTGGTAGGTTGTTTTATTATACAGAAAGCCCTCTCACATTTTTATGGTGTGTGCTTTGCTCCGTGTGGTGAGACAAACATCCTCAGAGACCCTTCTTCATCCTGCCTGTGAGCTTAGTTAGCTGCATAATCACTTGTTTGCCTCTGAAGGAGGAGAAAAGGGGAGGTTTGTTAAGCTACAATGGATCTCAGGGGGCTACAGGCGCACACCCGAGGCACTGCATCCCAGTTGTTTTCAGCATGACTCAGTTTCAGTAAGTCACTGTGACTGATGCCCATCTCCCACTGACACAAAGAGGATTACTACATCTATTCATCTATGTATCCATGCACCAATTATGCATCTGCCTATCATCTAGGCTGTTTATAAAATGCATGCATCCAGAAGTGAACACGGAAGTGGCTTAAAGAGTAATGCTATTGGTGTTCTAGGGGCTGGGTCTGAAAGAAAAATCTCTGGCTCTTGAGATGCTAAATCAATAAAATCATTAAAGTGTCATGAGCTAAACTCGCCTCCTTTTTTTGCAGCGTCGTGGTGGTCCTTTGGAAAAATAGCAAGGCAGCAGCAGGGACAGGGCCAGGTTTGATTGGCATGTCTGGTGTGGAGTGTGTCAGTCAGATCCACCCCCACTCGTCACTTTTCGTCCAAACATGGCCATCTCTGTCTCCACAAACAAACAAACACCCGAAAACAAGATGGCGACAGCCAAGTGTCAAACTCGAGCCTTCAATGTGATCGTCCACCGTTCATTCATCTATCCATTCTCTTCATCCAGCCATGCATCCACCCAGCGATCGGTGCAGTTTATTCCTCAATTCATTCATGTCTTTATACCCATCCAACCATGCAGACATCTTTCTGAACGGCCTTCAACCCTCCCAATCATTCAGCCACTCCTGCATCTATCCTCCCGTCAGTCGATGAATTCACTCTAAACCGATCCATCACTTCTGGCCTCCACGTGTACGACTAAACTCTCAGTCCTTCTGTTTGTTCAGCTCTTTATCCATCCCATATAATTACACATTTATCTCTAGTTGGGGTTGCTGAGGGCAGGAGGCAGGGGCTATCCTTGTGCATTCGATTAAAGCCAATTCCGGGTGGGTGTTTTATCACAAAGCCAGAAAAGAGGATTATTTTCAGTATAACTGTCTCACTCTGACATTCAGATCTTATGGCGCCGGAAAATCATCGTTTCAGGGATATGTCTATCTTAGAAGGGCACCTGTTATTTAGTTCAAATAGAGACTGACTGAAGGCTTGCATACCGTGTGATGCTAAGATGTCTCCGTCCTTCATCCCCAATGACCCTACTGCATGAGGGACACTGATGATATATGTAGACGTTATCTGTAAATGTCACGCGTGCGTTCCCTTCAGAGACATTCACATTTTTCTCTTCCTTGATCCATTCCTCATGGGAGGTTTTGGTCAACACACTGCGAGACCTGGGCTCCTCTCCCAACGATCACTCCCTAGACACCAAACAAGCGTCACATGCAGACATATTTACAGACACATTGTTATGTCTCTGGCCTCTCTCCCTGTTTTCCCTGCGCTCTGGCCTCCCTAATCAGGAAGTATGCCTTTCACAGTCACCTGATCTCAATCTACTTATCAAGATCACTTCAACTACTGGAGTTTGACGCTGGGTTGTCTGCTTTTGTGTGATCTCATGCTCATGGGCTTACCCCTTTGGATTTATTACGTTTTCTTTTGTTTGGGCTGTGATTTGGATTTTCCCCGTCTTGAGGGTTATGCGCTTTTTTTTTTTTGTTGCTGTTTGATGCGTTTTATTAAAGTCCGCCCCGGTCTGCGTTTGGGTCCAACCTAAACTCTTAACAAAACACACATGCTCTATACGGTATATGTTTATGTTAATGTATGTTATGACATGCAGCGTACCCCAGGGCTCAGTACTCGGACATCTTTTATTTAGCGCTGACATACTTCCACTGCTCTGTTTATACATAACTCAGTGTGATTACATCCCCACTGCTTCTTTTAGCCAGTGAAGTGGAACAAATGACTAATACACAGCGTCTTAACATTCCTGAGCTAAATAAAGAAAACGGAAGTATTTTTTGGTACTAAACTCTTTTTTCTTTTAAATGGCATTTTGATGCTCTTTGGAAATAATAATAAAAAAAAAAAGATGTTAAGAGTTTTAAATCTTCTTTAAAGCATAGTGTGAATACAGGCATTCAAGACCAGGCATGACCTTGAGAGTTTTTATTTTCAGCCAGTTAAACCGCTGCACTTTGTTCCATCCCCAGGCAACTTCAGCTTATTAAGGTCTCTGCTTCCACAGGCCATCAAAGATTGAGGAAACTGAATACATGTCGCCCGGGTCCGGCCGTGGTTTAGGATCAGAACATCTCTTACTCCAGCATACCTCAGGTCTGTTGCTCTAACTGCTCCCAGGGCTCAAAGCGAGCAAGCAACAGTGAGAGAAGGACATAAAGACTTTAAACTTGTAGTCTTTCCTTTTTGCATAAATGCATATGAACACGTTTACAATGCATTCCTTGTACGCAACGCAGTATATAAATAGACTTGTCTCACCTTGCCCGGCCATGTCTGGGTGTTATTTGAGTGATTATACATCGGCTGAGAAAGGGATAATGCTATTCATTATTATCGTCACCTGTTCATTCCTATGCCGGAGGAGGTGGGGCTGGAGGGTGAGGACGTGTAAACAAAACTCGTATATAAACACACAAGATAAAGCATCAAGATTTTGTCTCTTTCTTCACTTCTGAAATTAGCACCTTTCCTTCCTACCTTCTGTCAGCTTAATAGATTGAACTTTTCAAACGAACATAAACATAAATAAATATATGGAAAAAATGTGTTGTTAGTCTGCTCTTGATACAATGAGGTGATACACAATCAATGAGGTTTTTACCTGCAATTTTGCAACGTTTCCATCAAGGCACTCTGTGAGTAGGTGCATGCATAAGGACTACTGAATATTTGTATTTGCTCTGCGACGCTGGGGCACTGCCATAGAATCTGTGTGGCTGTAATAAAATATGCTCTCTACGGTCGCAGGCTTGCTGCCACTAGTACTGTACTGTTATACCCGTGTGTGCTGAATGAGGGGCAAATCTATTTCCTTTGCTATTTCTTGCTTGTAGGGACAGATTTCCAGTTAACAACGTCTGAGCAGAATCCAAGAGCAGCGCACTGCTCTACCTGCCAAGGGACTGTCAGCCGTGCACTATAATGTAGCTGCAGACAGACAGGGAAATAGGGAAACGCGAACACACACAACCACTCACTTCAAGCAGGATGGTGATTTAAAAAAAAATATATATATAAAAATAATACAACTACAAGCAGAGAATGTTGTGAAATGTCTCTTTAAAATGCACAAGTTTCCTTTTCTTCTTTTTCCAAAGCAGAAACTACACTATGAAATAATAATTCTGTATCTCTCTGATCACATCTATAAACTACAGAGGAGTGTCACAAAGGGAAGATGGCATAGCGCTACGCCGAGTTAATTTACTGTTGGAAGCAGACTGCCAGTCCTCCACTCTAGCCTGAATTGGCTGTGCTCGTGCTCTAAACAAAGGCTTGTTTCTTCCCTGGAATAATGAAGTCTCCATCTGCTGGGAAGGTGTGTGTGTGCGTATGCATGTGTGTACGCATGTGTGCGCTTTTGTGTTGTGTGCACTACCCAGCTGCTGACTTATTTAAGGGGGGAGTTTATTGTAAACACATTTCCATGGTCAGAAAGGTGTCAATCCCCTCTCTTTTCTTGCCTCACCTTCACAGCTCATTTACTCCTTCCACAGGAATCAAATAACAGTACAAGCCATCCGTAAGAAAAGCTTTAGAGTTTCCTCTTTTCGCTGATAACAATCCAGCCTCACCGTTTGGGCAGGAACGTTCGGAGCGGGCGAGGCCATTACTCACCGAGGCTAAGGTCTTTCATGGGCCATGCAATGGAACTTTTTCCCGGCTTGATGTTTTACTTAAAGAACGTGGAAACCAGCATACGAGCAACAAATGTGTTCAGTGTTCAGACACCACAAGCAGAAATGATGCAGTTCCTTTTAAACGGTTACCGATGTACACAGAAGCTCTAACAGTCTGCCCAGTGAAAGTTAGGCAGTAACTTAACAGGAAGTATGTTTATGGTGATGATATATGATACTGCTACTACAGGCTTCACTTGATTAATGGCTCAGAATGAACTGCGTGCTCTGTTTGTACAGCAGTGACCACAGCTGCTTCCACACTAAGGGAGGGGTTAAAGTTTCACTGGGTAATTTTTATGCTAAAATAGCAAAGTCTGGCCCGTCTCTACCACACAAGTACTTTGAGTAGTTTAGCAGTAAGCTGAGTCATTTTAGAGTGGACCACATTTCTTGAACATCTTCTTCTGAGTGGGCCTATTTTATGGAGGCGATTATGCCTCTGTGTTGCTGTGTTTTAAATGTTTGCAGACAGAAACTGATAGGATCACAAGATCTGCCATTGTGTTTTTATATTGTATATTATACTGAGTGATTCAAACAAAAAAATGTTGGGATTGTTTTAATAAAAGTTTATTATTACTTTTAGCCAAAGTAATGAAGGAAAGCTAAACAAGCTCAGTGCACTTGTTTTATATTTATTTGGATATTTAATTCCATAATTTTATATCTATTTATATCCCACAATGTCAATTTGCTCTTAAGATGTGTTCATAGCATAGACTGTATAAAGATGGACGATGGAACAGCTCCTCAAAAGTGAAGTCAAAGCAAGCAGAGCTCCCCCTAGTGGCTGGCTGCAGTATATGTCATAAGCTCCGCCCCCTCCATGTTAGTGGATGGGACTTGGGCCAAGCTAAAATACTAAAGTACATGTCACACACAGTTAATATAATGTTGATGCATGTTCAAGTGTCCATTTTTTCTGACACGTTTCATTTTAGTTACTCGATGCAATAAAAACAGGATATAACATCATGATGACTACCAGTTGCCATGCTAACCGCTCTGTGAAATAAATCAGTAAATAAATCAGTACAACGTATAATCCAACATTTCTTTGTATTTGGTGGAAAAGAGTAGAGTGCAGAAATAATAAGAAAATGAACATGTGAGTGTGGGTGGGTCACTGATATCATAGCTCCGCATGGCTCCACTCTCGCAAGATGGCGCTGCCCGTATCCCCGGGACACTGGCATCAGTTTGACCAATAGGAGGACATGGGGATGCATTGTCCATATCATCTATGGTTCTAGTAGTTCAGTTTTTACAAAGCATGTCGTAATCAACACACAAACAGTAAGAGACTTCTTTTAACATCTAAAGTTACATACGTTTTTACCTTGGCTGTGGACTGGCTTCTAAAGTGTTGAACTACTCATGCACATTTGTCCATTGATGTTTACTGCCTTTTCCTTGTTTTGGTGCATATATTGGATTTATTGGTGTGTTATGGTTGTGAAACAACACATAAAAAAGCAGAGGTCAGGAACTCTACAGTGAACCTTTTAAACATGATCTCTTATTGCACATGTAGTTCATGTCATAAGATCCATGTTGCCAACTCACAAACAATGGCTCACAATGGCACTCATGTTACAGACTTCTTTCATCCGTGTAGGAGTCCATATACTGTAAATAAATTACTTTTGTCTCCTAGACATATCCACGTGGTCGAGCAGCCGCACCATACTGAAGTGGAAATAAAGGCAAAAGGCAAACGAACAAACAAACAAACAAGAAAGAAAGCAAATTTGTGTACAACAAAAGTGCTCTGTGGTAGAGATATAATTGCTGCCTGCGTAGCATCCACAGGCATCATGTTTCTTTGAATGAGTAAAGCACCATAGCCATAAACTGCATCATGTTGGCAGGCAGTGATTGGGGTGGGTGACGGGCGTGCAAAGCACAGTCTCTCACAGCACATTAAGGCTGAGCTTTTGATTGCATGTAAACAAATATGTTGTGCCTCACGTCACTTTTAAAATCGGTCTGTGATTTTTCCCTGACTACCAACTACTAATATATTATCGGATTGTTTTGTTAGTGTCCATGTAAACAGTCACAAAGGAAAATATGAATCAATCAAATGGTTTCAACTGGGTCGAAGTATTGTGCGTGTTAACTTGGCTTGAGAATGCATTACTGATGCATTCAGTATCAGTGTGTTTGACTGTTTCAATCATTTCTTTAAAAAGAAACTACCAAAATGAAATCAAAGGTAAAGCAAAAAGATCAGCCATAACATTATGACTGGAGACAGGAGAAGTGAATAACATTGACCATCTTGTGACAATACAATGGTCTGCTGGGAAACCTTCGGTCCTGGCGTTTGTTTGGATGTTACTTAGACACAGACACACACACACACACACAAAAAAACATGAAAATGGTGTTGACTTGGACACTAAATTCACTACATCCCAAACTGATCAAGTATCTTTTGGGATGCACTGGAAAAAGCCTGATCCACAGAGGCCCCTTCCCTAAACCTATAGAACCCAAAGGCCCCCACTAACAACATAGTGTTGCAAGACACTACAGGACACCCTCAGAAGACCCATGTCCATTCTCTGATGAGTCACAACTGTTTTGGAGGCACGAGGAAGACCTACACAATATTAGGAAGGTGGTCATAATCTTATGTCTGATCAACTTGCAATAATAACCACTAGAAGGACTATTCAGTCATATTATTTTTGCATTTTTATTTTGTCCTTTCTGTCTCATCATACTGCTGCTCTTCAGAATTAGCTGAACGACATTAAACGCATCCGAAATCACATGATTATTTAAGGTTTCAGTGAATAATTCCCACAGAGAAACTTGAAAAGCGGACTTCTGCGAAACTAGTGTGTGTAGTCCACACTCCATTCGCACACTCTGTTCCAGACAGGTCAATTTAACATGAAAAAAAAAAGAAGCATTTAGAGCTACTCTGTTAATAAAGCCTTTATCGGGCACATCACGCCTGAAGTGCTTCCATTAATCCCTTAACTGTGATGTGTTTAGTTTTATTCTGTGGCTGTAATAACATTCTCTTATTGTATTGCATGACTTAAAAAGTTGTTCCATCACTGAAAGTGGTCCGTGTTTTAGAATTTAATACTCTAAAGCGATTCAGAACGGTTTGAAATGACTATTGTGTGTGTGTCTAAAGAGGCACACCTCGCTGCTGAAATAGCCGCGGGCCACTAAGGAAAAGGTTTAGCATTGTAATTTATCCCACTCAGACCTCTGAACCGGTCTCGTGGACATTTGAGAGTTAGTGCGGCCCATCTCTTTCTATTCTGAGTGCCGCGCACAGCCCACTCCATCTGTCATACTGAGCACAAACATTTATCTCTGACAAATAAATCGGGAACTGTGATGATGGACTCTGACTAAGTCATGACTTGTAGCTTGCCTTCCCCACTCGTCTGCCACCAATTGGCCTATCTGTCAATCAGCTGGCCCCATGATTTTCATGTGCCTCGGATTATGTATCGTTTATCATTTCAGCTCATCCAACCCCTGCAGCTGTCTATCATTTACCATAATCATCTCCCTCTCCCTCTCGCTCTCTCGCTCCCTCGCTAGGAAGCCTGCCTGACTGCTTCCCCATTCCCTTTTGGATCATTTTTTTTTTCCTGTCACAGGCAAACTATAAAGTCTACCCCTCCCTTCCCTTTCCTCCTACACTTTCTCCTTCTCTTCTCCCTCATCTTCCCTCCCTCGCCGCTCCCTGTCCTGGATTTAAACCCACAATACAAATCCATACATTCTAACACGACAAATTCAAACAAAGAGCTGTGTTTACCAAGTGTTTTATTCTGCTGATAAGCTCTTACACCTGCATCACAAAGGACATTTTTCCCTGCGTCTCCGTCATTGGGTGTCATGTCCTTTCCCCCCTTTTATTTTTAAACATAAACACTATCACACCATCTTAAACTCCCAAGCAACCAGGTCAAGTTCAACTGCAATACGCCTCTATAGCATCACATGGCGTTCTATAGGGTGTAATGTAGGCAGACGTTTCCTTGTCAGATGAGTCCTTGACCCTGTGTTAGACACGACTGACCTGTAATGAAATAGTGTTGCTGCATGTTCAGCAACCTGTGGGCACGACCCCACCTTCAAATCCGGACGGCCAGCAGTTTTCGTGATTGGGGTCACTGGATAAAGAAAAAAAGCTGATGTGGAGCCAGTGATTAAGTGCTAATAAATAAGGGTTAACAAGTACAACCCATCAATGAGCTGAGTACTGTATAATCTTTGTTGCTGCGCAATTTTCACAGCTCAATCACGGCTCCTTTGGTCCAGTCCATCTCAGCAGATCTAGACTAAAGAGCAGCGGCGTCTGGGTTGATAATGTGCAATCACGTAAGTCACCATTTAAATGAGATTATATTGAAACTTTGCTCATCTCTTCTCTTTCAAAGCAGCAATTTCTCATTTCTGGCTAGCTGCCTGTCCTTAGAAATCGTGGCCCGTGCTTGCATTCTGCGGGAATGTCTTGATCCCTAACTGAGTGGCTGCCCCAGAGATGGGGAAAATAAAAGGTTATGTATGACGAAAGCACGTTAGTTCAAGCTCTCAATCAGATTGCTTTTGATGTCTGCAGTTGGAACAGGAGATTTGAAGCCAGACTGAAATTGCCCCTTTCGGTCGATTTCAGTCTGGAACATGGATTTTATGCTGATTGGACTATATTCAGAGGCATGAAGACAAAATCTCAACAATGGTGACAGTCACCGACAGCGTGTTTCATTTTGGTATCGACATGATTTCATTTTTGCTGGCATGAGAGAAGCAACACAAGCACAAGGGCTATAGAAATATATTATATAATATATATATGCTATAGCAATATAAGGCCACTCAATCCTTATTGCACCACTGAGACAGTGATGTAGGCCACATGAGATTTATATTACAGCACAAATTCTATACTTTATTCAGTTAAAGGACCAGTTTGGAAGATTTTGTAGCGTCTTAAAGTTTGCAACCAAAGCAAATGCACCTCTCAAATGTAAGGAGGAGACCCCACAATGGCAGGAGATCCCACAATGGCACAAACCACAACATCAAAATGTGAAAGATACTCTCCAGAGCCAGTCATGGGTTCGTTCTGGACTACAATAGAAACATGGAAGAGTAACATGGTGGACACTGTGGAAGAGGTTCTCATTCTAAGAAAATACAACATTGAAAGCTAATTATACTAATACACTAATGACAACTGTAGTCCATTTCTACTAACAGAGCTACAGAAATCCTATATAATGGTCCGTTAAAGATGCTAAATCTAGTCCGTTTCTGTCAGGTCTTTATGCACTATTATTTCTCCCACTAAAGGTTGAGGGCCAGATCTGCAGCTTAAAAAGACAGAGGTGTGATAGCGTGAATGGCATAATAATAATAATAAAAAAACACTTGTTGAAAGGCCATTTAAAATGAACAAAAGGCAAAGGCTAATTAAAAATAATGAGTTGTGTGGGCTGAAACTGTTGGTTATTTACTAAGATTCCTTAGATTCTCCCTTAAAGCGACTCTTGAAAGCCCTCACTAGAAGGACCTTAATGAACAAAAGCACGAGTTACTTTCCAGAAACATATATTCCAGTTTAATTAAAAGAAAAATACAACACAATACAAAATACGCAGATCAGACATAACATTATGACCACCTTCGTAATATTGTGTAGGTCTCCAAAACAGTTGAGTCTCATCAGAGAATGGACATGGACCTTCTGAAGGTGTCCTGTGCTGTCTGGTAACACAGTGGTGTTACTGGGGGCCTTTGGGTTAAGGGGAGGGGCCTCTGTGGATCAGACTTGTTTCAGTGCATCCCACAGATGATGAATTTGAGATCTAGTGAATTTGGAGGCCAGGTCAACACCTTGTGTTGTTTTTCATGTTTTTTTATTTTTGAGTTGTTCCTAAACCGTTTTTGTGTGTGTGCCTGTGTCAGGCTGCTGGCATCCTGGAGTGTCATTGCTACAGGGTGGGGGTGCCTGGTCTGGTCTAGGTGGGTGCTACATGTCTAAGTAACATCTGCACTAATGCCATGTCCAAATGTTTCCCAGTAGAACATTGAATTGTACAGTGTGTTGTGTTATTTACTTCTCCTGTCTGTGGCTCTAATGTTGCTTTAATGAAATATAATAATAAATATCAGCTGTTCGGACAAAGAGAAAAGTCCAGCTAGCACCTTTAAATTGAACCTAACATCGTGGGGGCCAACACGCAGACCATATGAAACACAAAGATAAAATGGTCGAGGCTAGGAGTGTTGAGGGCGAAAACTGTGACATGTGTTAATTGTTGAGTACTCACATAGAGGTAGAGTGAAAGTCAGTGTCTAAAAGGTCACCTTCAAACAGCATGGAACGAAGAAGCAGGCTGAGGAGGGCTAATGGCCACCATCTAAGGTCTAGTCTTTAGGTCATCTTCACTCTTTCCAATCACTCTCCCATTCTGCTGGTTCTCCCTTGTCTCCTGAGCTCACAGTCTCACTAAAACTGTATTCCAGGCCTACAATCCAACCTGCAGTGGGGTATGCAACCGAATAACAAAACTTCCATTTTCCACTTTTTCCCCCCTCAAACCGCCGGCTCAACTCCACTCGCTCCATCGACCTCTCAGTACATTAACGCCGACATGAGACTTTAATAGCCAATTTCCCCAAATAAAATTTAACAACACTGGTTGCACTCAATCACAGCCACATGCCACACATACAAATGATCAGAATAGCAAATAAACATTATGAAGGGCTCGGGGGAGGATAAAAAAAAAAATAAGTTCATTATCAGGGTCATGATAAACTGTCTCAGGGGCTACATGCACATAAATGTTAATTAATACTAGTTTATCAGGGACTTTGCTATGACGCCAGTGTCCTAACCTCATCAGTTGCTTAAGCTACACCTGCCTGAACAACATCCTGTGGGATGAGGGAACATGAGGCTCATTAGGTTTGATGTGCAAGAATCACACAAGGTCAGTCCTTTAGAAGCACAGATGTTGTTTCAGGCACAAGGAAATGCATTTGTTTTTTCCTTTTCGTTAAATTTTCCTTCGAAGAAAATGGACTTCTGGATGTCTCACCTCTTCCTACCTCTCTTCTCCCTCCCCCCTGCACTGTCATGAGCAATAAATGTATGACCTAACGGGCTGCTGTGGTAAAAACTGCAAACTTAAAGAGCGCAGAGTGTCTCTGGCATCAGCCCAGTCTCCGAAGATTTCCTCGCTCTCAGCCACCGACTACTCAAATAAAGTGGAGACGAGCAGGCTGATATTAGGGATGAGGGGGCGCAGAGAGCCTCTTATATGTGATCTTCGTATCTCATAGTTGATGGAGGGCGGAAAAAAAAAGAAGCGTGCGTGGGTGTGAGGACATGCAAATGGGTGGAGGAGGGGCACATAGGCAGAGGAACGGGCAGATTGGATTTATACGTGGAGGCATTCATGGACGTGGGATTTAAAGGTATAGCGAGGTGGAAATATCTGAAATATTCAGTTTAATGGGAAAAAAATGGGTTCCTAATTTTAGACTCATATGCGTGTTCACCAGAATCTATACACAAAGCAAATACTTCAGGTCTTCATGTGACATCTGTGACTTACGGCTCTCAGAACAGACCAGACTTTAATTAGAGGCTAAAACTTAGTTGTTCTTCATTCATTCATCCCTTCGTTCATTCATTTTCTCGGTTTTCCTTAATAATGCAGAAGACCAGCTGGGCAGAATATTGGACCGTAATTTCATTTAAACTCAAGGAGCTGCGAGCTACGTGGTAGATAAAGAATGACTCTTCGGCAAAGTGGGTTTGTCGGCACTGATGATTCATTTAAAACTCATTAAAGATGGATAGATCATCTGTGCAGGGAACAATCAATCGTGATTCCTTCATTCATGCATGCCCCCGGAACTTATTGTTTTTAACTTTGTTCGGCAATGATCCACATTAAACACAATTTCTTTGTTAGGTATCGCCCAGCACGTCGGGCACAGTCTCACGAAACAACGGATCAATGGAATTGGTCTAAAGAGCAGCTTTTGGTGATGTTTGATGAGGATTCGCCCCCAGGATTTACTTCCACCTCACGATTCAACAATGCAATGAAGAGAACCTAAATTCAATCAATACAGTGTTTGGTGTGGGTACTATTTCTCTGTAAAACAGCAGCCCAGTCACTCACTTTCTTTTTTTAAGGAATGTGGCGGTTTGTTTGCTCCAAGAATCTCAGAGAACTTGCTGCTGTTCTTCTGTAGATTTGGGCTGTCAGATTCTGTCCCTTTGTTTAATCCCATGGCGGTGAGATCATGGCCCTGCGGGGGCCGCGCCGTCTGTTTGCAGGACTCCCTCTGTTCTTTTGAAACCAAAGTTCTTGATGACTGGCTGCATGTGTGGAGTCCCCGTCATCCTGCGGAATAAATTTGAGATCTAAACATGTAAAGTATATTTGCGCAGCACTGTGTATGGGTCTATAATGACATTCAAAGTCCTTCTACAGCTCCAGAGACACAGATACATATATTGGCAGGGTGACTGTATTTGTCTGTAACTTCTAAATCTGTTACAAATAGGCACAATCAGGTATAGGCACAAGAACTTGGTTAATGGGGAACTACTGATTTTTCAATCCGGACCTCATTTCTGGCATAAAATACGATCGTTTACTCACCCATATAACTTTGGAGTCATTTGGAGTTGTTTGGACAATATTTGCATCCACGTACATCCATATAATGGGAGTGACTGGGGCACCGAAACACAGCCCCTAAATAACGCATTATCTGCTGCGAACTTGTTCATTTTAGTGCTCAACCCACGCGTCATGTTTACCTGTAATTTGCTATTGCTAGTTTTTTGCAACATGGCTGAATATTTTGATTCTGAGTTTGTGGATGACGACTTTGTTTATGATGGACGTCCTTAACGCTTTGAGCCTATACAGAGTATACAGATGAGGAGCTGGATGAAAGGAAGATGCAGAAGCAGAGAGAGGAACAGGCCAAAGAGCAACAAAGTGCTGCACGTCCACGAATAGACAAAAGGTAACTCCAGACTCAGTGGGGAATAGCATTAGTGTAGCATAACAAAATATTGTTTTGTGGCAGATGCGTTATTTAGAGACTGCTTTTTGTTGCCCCACTCACTCCCATTTTGGGTGAGTAAATAAGATTTTGGTTAAACTTAGTAGCTTATTTCATCTATTTTAATAAAACAAAACATGATTTGGTTTAGATTACCGTTGGTATTATGTTCATGATAATAAACTTGTAGGTAAAAAGAGTGATGTTTGATTAGCCCATCCATCCACCCCTTTCGCTCGTGTCTCAGTTAACTGAACAACTCCATTGGTTCCCTTGGCTACAATCAAACATGCCTGCAATTTTGACGCTATCGTTTTTGATGGCCCTTGGTGTTCAGTGCCAAAGCAGGAACTCGTGGGCCCTTAACGCAGCATGACATAAAGTAAACCTGTGAAGCTCTGAGTGATGGATGGGCATGTGGGTTTGCTGACTGTCATATACAGGAGAGGTTTCTCAACAAAGCCCTGCATCTGTTTGCCTTTTAACTACTGTGTAACCAGTATTTCAGTAACCCCAAGAGCTTTACCTCCTCTTGAACAACATATACAGCGCTTTCATTTCTATCATTTGCCACAAGCACAATCTCTCCCCAAAGATAAGCATTCTGTAATTACAGAGCCCTGATATTTTGGCATTTGATACAATCTGGGGTTCTGCAGGATTATATTTCCCTGAAATGTCATGCACGGGTGTTAGAATAACCGACTGAAATGTCTGCACAGTTAATGTTAGAGTTGCACATACAGTAACAGCCAGCAATCGCTAACATACAATTCATATGTCACACCACCAAGTTACCAGCATCGCCTTTGGCAAGGATGAACAAAGAACTGTTCCTCTGAAAGTTTCTAAATGTGAATATGGAACAGCATATTAGACTGAAGGAGCAGTAATGTCTTCAATTATTGAGGCCCCGATGCTCGTCCATGGATCTATATCACAATCATTACCAGCAAAATATTCTCCTAGCTGAATTAAACTTAGTCCACAGTAACTGCAACAGAGTGAAACTCAGATGCATAATGACCTCAAATCAATAAAATCAATTCCAATTTCATCACAGAGCGCGCGGCAAAAACTGCAAGGTCAGTTTTAAGAATGTCTATGTAAATAAAAGAAAATTGATTGAATAATAAAGTTTCCCGGATAAGAGCTGCAACTTTAAGAGTTACCAAGTGAGATTATTTGCAGTGTCAGAATTTGTGGAGCACGCCCTCTTGACTTCAGCGAGATAAGGCATCGCTTGACTCCCCCGTCCACTGCACCTCCCGACTTTGCTCTTATTTCTCGTTTATTTTCTTCAGTCCGTCCTAGTTTTGCTGCTTCCTCTTCCTTCTCCATTTTTCACCCTCGCATCCAGCTCACATAAAAAACTGGCTTATTTGTGCTGACTCACTCACCAATAGGAGGTTGTTGCCTGCCTTGAATTTTATTTTTGAAGTTTTACTGCGGGTTAAATGTCACCTTCGCAGACAATATTTTTCACATTTTATGACCACTTTTGTCCACATCTGGAATACAATCAATATAAAATTCATTTGCTGTTGAAAAAAAATGTGCAACGGTGCGACACGGGTCTAAAGCACAACCGAAAATAGCACAAAATTCCACAGAAATGTTCATAAACCGAGGAAAACAAAACGCTGCCTTGAATAATAATTAAAAAAAAAGTACAGTATGTACAAATCAGAACAGTGCTGGTAATAAGAGAAAAACAGAATGTATGATAAAACCATTAGTGCAGATGGAAGTGAAATGTGTGTCCACCTGTCGCCAGTGCTTAATTTGTGGGGGTTGGGGGTATCCAATTAGTACAAAGCAGTGTTCCATGGAGCAGTGCTGGCCGGCCTCCTTGGGACAATTTCATTATAGCTACAAATAACCCTAATTGACCAGGCAAATTTTCCAGACTGCAGACTGATCAGTCTGTCGACTTTACTGCTGTGCCATGACGCTTTAAGAGTCACTGATTATGTGACAATAAAAACATGGACGCCTCTGAAAATACAAGTGTGGAGCCCAGTGGGTTGTTGCGGCAATTTATCAGCGGTTCATCAAGAGTGTGGAAATACTTCTCTAAAGATGAATCCCATACTACCGTGACGGGCAAATTATTTAAGTCAGTCCAAAGAACTACTACATTCAACACTGAAAAGGCAACTTTAACAAACACGCTGTGGTAACAGGAAGAAGGAGGCAGCACATCAAGCAATTTGTTGGTGAATTTCACTGTCAAAGTTATTTGACCTACCTGCAGTACACGGAGAAGGTCTCAGAGAAATACTGCATTATTTTTATTTTAACTCTGCTATACTATTCTTCCAATGTGCTGTGGAGTACTATTAAATGCTCTTGGAGGTGGTGAGTTGCAGCTTGTTTTTATACAGGCTATACATATCTGCAGCGCACAGAATGTAGCACATGAGCCGTCTGTGCTCAGCATATGTATTCAGGTCAAGAATGTAGACTTCATCGTTGCAGAGGATTACTTTCAACAGTGCTTTTCCTTCTTTTTTTTTGGGATGTCACCAGCTACTATTCGATGTCGACTTTACTTTCAAAACATATCGGTCGGCGGTCCACTGAATTGTAAATGTTTTAATTCAGCGCTTCTCTTTATTCTAGATTTGCTGGACTCAAAAATCAAAATGTATATGAATCAAATGGTAATAACGATGGTGGTGTTGCTACCAGAACTGAAGAGCAGAAAACAGCTGTTCAGTTCAATGTGACTGTCAAGTGTCTAGTTTTCCACAGGTCACCTTAGCCATCATTGTGACAATTGCCCTTCCTGAGAGATTTGGCAGGAGGAGCCACAGTCATGTGTCCTTTCCTGTTTCAGTTTATTATGCCGTGGAAGTTGTACTTTCACACTGACGGCGTAATGTACTCGTGTCTGAATGACAAAACGGAGCCTGGTGTGTTTATGGCTTCTAAAAAAACACTGAGTTGATTAAAATGTAGATCAAATATGACTGGTGGATGCACTGTGGCCACTCTGTACAGCACTATGGAATAATGATCCAAGGTTAAAGCACATCAGTGTTGGTTAAATGTTGTTTAGTCATCAGATAAATCTTATTTTAAAGGACAAGAGAAGTATAGAGCAGCGCTGAACTAGTGCTGAAACATTCCGAAATTCTTGAAATGTGCCTTGAGGCGTTGCATAGTTTTCTTGTAAACCAACAAAATATATCTCCCTGTAAACAGTTACTCGCAGTTATGTCCCCTCTGTGACACTAGGGGAAATTAGGGACATACGCACAACAAGCGCAGTGTTGAACGAGTCAGTGTAGACGGTGAAATTAAATGGGTTTATTAAGTTGTCAAAGAGTGGGGAAGGATGGGACCATGCAGCGGTGCCAAAACAAATGAAAGTAGTGTTAACGAAACAAAGGCCGGCTAATTAATCTATGTAATTTAAAAAGAATAAACAAAGTTTCTTATCCAAGAACAAGAGACATAAAGCAGTAACCTAGCGTATATGTAGTGTGCAGAGTGTTGATGATCTAGACGGTACCCTGACTTACGTATGGTCTTCAACCTCCCAGCACATGCCATTTTACAATATTTATATCAATATTTTACAATTTACAGAACTCAACAGCTCCTGCAGTCCACCAAAGTAACAAAAGAAGAGAAAGAAGGCCTGGAACGAATGACTGCGCAGTTGACCAGACTACACAAGTGGAAGCCAATCTGGCAAAATACTTGATACAAAACAAACAGGGGAGGACGCATACAGTGCATTGCACCTGCCTGGCACCCAACGCTCCCAAAGACACCTCCACGAGCTTTAGCAAACATGTTGATCAAACATGTTTTATCCTCATGAGACAGATTTATCACGCATCTAAAAACATGCTGTGTTTAAATCAGTCATTGCTAGCTTGCTGATTTTGTCGCATTGCCACGTTTCTTTCGCCAAAAAAAGTCAGTTAGGAGATTAACACATAACTGTCAACAGAGCTGGGCATAGTGCTAATAAAACTCATGGCCAGAATCTCCACTGGGTACCTTATTAAGTGGAGACCGGAGTGCCAGTGCTACACGGAGGTCCTCTGAATTTTCCCATTGGTGGTTACTTAATCTTCCTCTCTAAATTGTTTTATTAAGCAAATTAAAACCCCTCAAACCATACAGCTGACCAAGGACTGCTGTAGACTGGCTAGAACTCAACAGCTTAGCTGAGGTAGGTTTCCTTTATGGGAACAGTTTGCACTGATCATTAGCTCCCACACTGGGCGTCTGTCACTGCTGGGAAAATAGTGTGCATCCTCAAACATGGGCGCTAAAAGAAATGCGATAACATGAGTTTAATTAAATTCACAACTGTTGGTTTGGAAGCATCTGAAGCACTAGAGAAAAAAAAAAAAGCATGACTGTTACTGCAAATGCAAAAGTGACCGTCAGACAGACGGAAACATAAAAGAGAAAAAGTTCAGCAATTCATTGGGATGCGTGCATAAATTTGACGAAGCTAACAAACACAGATATGAGCGCTTCTAACGTCCTTTATATCTCCAGAAATGGTATTTTGTACATCCCATTGTGATTCAAATACATTTAAATTTCAAATACAAAGGAGGGAGATAATATTATTCCACCACTATCTGTTATCGCTGGAAAGCAGCCCACATCTTGGAGTATGGATACAATAAGTAATGAATAAGTGGCTTATTTTCTTTATAACAACCGATTGGTTCTGGCGGATTTGTCATTGTGTGCAGGCGCTGCGTGTTTTAAAGAAAAGAGGAATTTAATTACCAATCATTTCACAATAAGCTGCACTGTAACTGTATCGTCGTCTGTCCAAACTATCGACCAGAGCGGAGGCAATAAGGTGGCAATATATTTTTCCATGAGCAATTTAGAAATTTGAGGATCTTGTGTCATGAGAAAGGCTTGGAATTTGGGAAGGCAGTCACCTTGTGATATTTAGGCAGCTGTGGTGAGTCTGAGAGTGGAGGCCTTCTGAGAGTGTCCTGTGCTGTGTGCCAACTGAATGTTGTTTGTGGGGGCCTTTGGGTGCTATGGGTTGAGGGGAGGGGCCTCTGTGGATCATCCCACAGATACTTGATCAGTTTGGGATCTAGTGAATTTGGAGGCCAGGTCAACACCATTGCGCTTTTCTTTGAGTTGTTTCTAAACTGTTTTTGTGTGGCTGCATCCTGCTGGGGATGGCTGCTGCCATCAATGAGTGTCATTGCTATGGGGTGGAGATGTCTACATGTCTAAGTAACATCCACATGAATGCTGGGTCCATAAGTTTCCCAGCAGAACATTGAATTGTCACAAGATGGTCAATGCTATTTTCTTCTCCTGCCAGTGGTCATAATGTTATGCCTGACTGGTGTATAATTGAGGGTGCTTTCACACCTACGTTGTTGTTGTTCCCTAAACCGAGAGTGTTTATCCCTCAGGTTGGTTTGGGCTGGTGTGAACATAATTAAACAAATAAAGCAAGCTGAGTCCGATTAGAGTCGGTGGTCTCAGGCCAATAACAATCGCTCCACAGAGTGGTTCGTTTGCAATAATTATATAACCAAGCAGTTTACTCCATGTGTCTTTGGAGGACACAGGCTTCTGGCAGCACATTATTTATGCCTTCTCATTATATACACGTACGTGCAGTTTTCTACACATAGCCTTGATGCTTGATCAAATTAAACATGTTGGTCATGGAACACCGCTACATGAACCAGGCTACACCAATAAATGCCAGTGCAGTGCTCACGTTCGCTGCCGACGCTGCATTGTTAATTTGTCCATCGTTAATAAAATCCAGATTTTCCAGGAAAATCATGACCACTTTGAAAACTAATGAATACTGTACCAATATTGTATCCATGGCTCCCTGCGTCAGAAGGAACGCAGGGAAATATATAATTCAAATTCAAATTTTATTTATTTATATGACATTTTTCATACATAAAAGCAATACAAAGTCCCTCATAGAGGCTAAAAACAGCAAAGACAAAACCCAACCCTCCCACCCCCATAAATACACAGAGGCATACAAGAACACACGCACACACACAATGGCTTGTTCTGATTTTAGCTGGAAATACACGTGTTATTTCCGTACAAAAGGTTGGTTTGACCTCCTTAAAGTGTTATATTAATGGAAAACTATGTTGTTTGGTTTTATATGTGGATGTGCACATAAACAAATTGCTTTTACTTGCAAATCATTCTGAGGTCATACAGTCTGGGATGTTCTCTTGGATATTTGTGCTCACGTTCTTGACAGTTTAAAGGAGAAAGGCGCCATAATTGCACGTTTATTCAATCATTTCTGGCCTAGATGTGACATGAAGGAATCTAAACATATATCGAGTAAGGCTGTCACAGAGCCACCTACCATACTGACCATGTGACTGTCTCATTCCTTCGGGTAGCTGTGGCTCAGGTGGTAAAACGGGACATCCAATGAGACTCATCATGCCTGCCCCGAACCAGACAGGCAGCCTTCGCAGCAGCTCTAGTAAATGAGAAGGTAAAGGCTGTCATACCATGTACTGTTGCGTGTGAGAACAAAAAACAAAACAACAACAACAACAACAACCAATCAAAGCCATGAAGAGCCTAATGGAGTGATGCATGCTCTGCAGCCCCTCTCCCCCCAGGCACATTGTCCTGCACGGCCATGCTCAAGATTTTCCTAATGTGACTTTAGAATAAAGTTTGAAAGTTATGCACAGCAAAAACAGAAGAAAAGGTTGTTCTACCAGATTCTAACCCCTCTCCTTGTGTTCTGCATCTTGAATATGTAGAACTGCAGAATAAATCAGATATGATTTATATGCAGGAGAAGGTTTAGTGTGACTTTAAATTAAAAAGAGTCTCGACTGAAGGCACATTTTACAAAGTAGATGTCTTACTTGGTAAGCTATCTCTTAACATCAGATAAAACCGTGCAGCTGCGTTAAAAAAGCCATACTCTCTCTTTTTGAGCGGTTAAGCCTGTTAAGCGTTGTGTTCTCGGTCAGGACTTGAAGGTTTCTTTCACTTCGTATACTCTCAGCCCTTATCAGGCTCCTGCTCCGAGCTGAAAGCTGACCTTCAGACACTATCTCCCACCACTCTCCTCCCATCAAAGGGAGAAACGATAAGGGCTGACTGTGTGTAGTGAGAGAAAGCTTCCACGGCGAGTCCTCTCCGTGAACACCTCCCTTCACCGCCTGCAGACCGGCTGGCTCTGTTGTGAGGACTCCCCCAGCAAGAGATTTACTGCATCTGCGCTCGCCGTGGGAGTGTGGGGGTGGCATCACATCAAAAAATGGGACCATAATCTGGAGGTCAAACACACAGGGGACAGACAATGTTGAGTAAATTGAAAATACAGACAGGACGTATAACTTATTTTTTCTTTTTTTTCAGAATAAGTTCCCAAAAAGAAGAAGAAGAAAAAACAGATTTAAGCTGCAGCACTACGTAGGTTATTTGCTTTTGCTTGAGCACCAGCCCTTCTTAAACTTAACAAATGATTAAGGACACTTTTGAAGTTTGGTGTGAAGTCACTGTTGCAAAATGGCATTCACCCATCTGGTTGCGGCACCTGGTGCTGGTATGTTCTGTTCGAGTGGGACGCAATTAATGTAACCTACAAAGGCAGGATTTGTTTGTGCTCATCGGCTGGCTCACCTGCAGCTGTTTTTGGCAGGAGACTGCACCGAGAGTGGCAGTCGAGGGAGATGGCTCCTTTTCCATGTGTTAATTAACCTGGAGCACAGAATGAGGGTGTTATTCTGGATGTGGCTGTCATAAACCACCCAGGATGACAAATATCCATCCAAATGTAAAAATAAAATCAAAAGGGCTTTATAGGAGAGCCCAGCCTCCCCATGAATAAGATACACTGCAATATTAACAAGACAAAAAAACATCATAACGTAACATGCAAAATAAATTCCCTCGATTTTATTTTGGATAGGAACAAAGTTCATCAGATCCAAAGTTCTTCGAGCCAATTAAAAGCACGCGTGCTAGCATATGATGCCAGCTGAGAGTCTGACGGTTTGACAACTTTATCAAGACTCATTAATTTCTTTGTGTATTTGAGAAAAACCCAAAGTTAATTGGCATTTATTTTCAAAAGTGCAATTCATGTCTGCACATTTAAAACGACATTGTAACTCAAGCTGGAGTTTGACTTCAAACTTTCTTATATTGTCTTGTGATTAGTTTAAAAATATCGGTTGCAGGACAAGGTTGCATTTTTAATTTTGAGATGAGATCATGATCACCACCAGAGTCGACTGTCCAGAGGGGTGGGATTTGGCCATGGTGAGCTGACGGGTGACGGGAACTATCGTGTGGCATTCAGGCACTGGAACAAGCCTGATCCACAGAGGCCCCTCCCCTCAACCCACAGGACCCAAATGCCCCCCACTAACAACATTCTGTTTCCAGACACAACAGGACACCCTCAGAAGGCCCACGTCCATTCTCTGATGAGTAACAACTGTTTTAGAGGCACAAAGGAAACCTAATATTACAATGTTAGAAAGGCGGTCGTAATGTTACGCTTGATTGGCGTATAAACCAATGGTGGGGCTTGGTCAGCAATCACATACATATACTGTATACCAGCCAGGAGACACCTAGAAGTGTGGGTTGGGCGTATTGTCGTGTCATGGCATATGTCACAGTATTAGGCAAGTGGTCATAATGTTATGGCTAATCCTTGTATAGTCTTTTCTGACTTGCTTGTCTCCACTGTGCTGAATGAATGAAAGCATGCTCCTTCCTATTTGTCCCATAATCCACATTCAGTCATTACCTTTTCATTGCATTTATTATCATATTCAAACATGGACAGTACACTAACACTAGCCTGTATTGAAGAGAATCATTATGTCGCTATAATGCAAACGTTTGTTTTTCACTCTCTAATTTCATGCTATAATCTAAAGCACTGTTGAAAAAGTAATAGTTTTCACAACTCCTAACTATCTGTGCAGACAAGTGTTTTCAAACGTGTCGGGGTCGCCCATGTCCACGTATTTAGGACGTTTGCCATCCTGACTTCAGCGCCACTGCTGTGAGTACCCTGCAGTCTAGTGCATATGTTAATCTCACACCAAGAGCTATCTGTTATGACCTCGCCAGTGTAGTGGTGGTGAGTGGGAGCTCTGTAGGGGAGGTTAGAGTAGGCCAGCGCGCGGAGCACTGATTTATATACTCTGCGTGTAGGTCATTTTCAGAGAAATTTGTATTGCACTTAACGCGGATGACTCACATCCACTCCGCCGTGTGTTTGTGCTCGATCCCAGGAGGGCCCTTCGGAGAAATCCGGTACCGTGTTGTAATAGTACAGCTCTGTCGGGTTTAAGTCTCAACAGACCTAGAAGGACCTAGATGTTCCTTCTAGGGGAAATATTGTGGTAAAAGTTCAGCATTAGCGTAAATAGGTTTAAAATGTCTCTATAGCGATGAGCTTGTTTAACAACTACATACATACTGCATGAGTTAATTTGCATGTTTTATGCAAGTTTGGTGGACTCTGCTGTGGATTCACATGCGACAAATGTTCATTAAAAAAAAAAAAAAAGCCTCAACAGTGACTTTAAAATTGAATCGATTAATGCTCACTTATCAGATGCAGCGAACACACAATATCCGAAGCTAAAATACAAATTAATGCTCCTTTGTTTAAGAGACAGGATGCCTACACTGGCGCACAGCGAGCATTGTGTGAAGTGAGACAATTATTAATACATTAGCAATGAGCTTTTGCATGCTTGGAATGGCTTAAATTGACATGGGCATCGTCTCGGCTTTTCCTGCGTCTGTATTAGCCGTTTTGCAGGAGCAATTACCCTCTAAAAGGCTTCTCTTAACACGCCATGCAATATTTATCTAGCCATCCTCCCAGAGTGCTGGTATTGTGTCCATGCACAAGGACACAACACGTTATGAAACATCATTAATGAACACCATCGGAACGGTGGCATGTCCAGGCGGGCTTTCGCTCATGAGAATCCATATAGTGGCAGTAATTGGCTCGCTGTGATAAACCGAAAATGAGACTGAATGCGGGTGACAAATGTAAGTCACAGCAAACTGACGTGACGGCAGGTTTTCATTTGCGTCCCTTCGGTTTTCGGGTTCCCGAATCACGCTGGAGGATACTTTAGCGCGAAACCATGCAGCTCCATTAATTAGCAGACAGAGGATCAACACACAGCCTCTAGATTTAGATTATTTTCAGTATGTATACTGTTTACATGGCATAAACGCACCACTATGAATCTTAATGAGAGAGCAAAGTGGGAGAGATGAGAAGACATTTAAGGTTGAAACCAGGTGAGGAGCAACTTTGTATAAACTGCAAGACAGCAGTGTGAAGAATTAATTTGTTGTGGAAGTTGGTAGGCCCAAAAAACCAAAAAGTACTCTGTGTAACTGAATGTCATGTTAGGTGAGACCACGTAACACGGAGTTATGTTGTATAGTGTCAGGAGTGTAATGTTCACTGTAAATGCCACGCTATGTGGTGTAATTCATGTTTATCTCATTCTGTGTTGTGGACTGTATTCTCAGCATCCTAAAGAGTGTCATGCAGTGTCATTGAACGTTACATGACATTAGATTATACTATTATCTTTGAATGTCACACCACAATATGTCATGCCATGCTGCGTTTTGTCTCATTATCGCTCTCTCCTGTCACGATTTTTCATCACTCAAGGGATCAATATGTACATGTCCGATATGTAATGTCACGGATGTCAGGTCGTGTGACGTTATATCATGTTACTCAGTCATATATTACATTTTGTCCAGGTCCCTTTTACATGTCATATCCCAGAACGTCACTTTATGTTTTGGAACGGCAGCTCACATTATATCATTCTATGGAATCCCACTTCACATCATGTCATGTCATAGGATGTCACATCACATGGTACACAAATCAGCCACAACATTAAAACCACTGACAGGAGAAGTGAATAACATTGACCCTCTTTTGGACCTGGGATTCATGTGGATGTTACTTAGATATGCTGCACCTACGTGGACCAGACCAGGCACCCCCACCACACAGCAATGACACCCCAGCAGGATGCAGACTCACAAAAACGTTTTAGGAACAACTAAATACATTGATACATGATTCCACTATGTTTTATCAAAGAATCTCATGGTATAAACATAAAATGCATCATCATGCCATATCATTCCATTTTATGATAGTGCTTATTACATCCATGCCATAAATGTCACGACACATAGCCAAGTACTGCTACCGCTTCTAACTGGTATGCTACGTATTTGCTAAACGTAGGAAAATCACCCTTATCTCATTCTTAGTGATAAATTGACAGCGTAAAGCTCATTTTTTCATTATAGAAAATTAATAACTCAGTGTCTTAGAAAAAGAATAGATTAATGTACTGTATGATTTCACCCACAGAGAGTAAATTCATGGGTGTCAAACTGCAGACCAGCTTGTTGGTGATGGATGATGATAACAAGGCCGCTTCAGCCGCATCCCTCCCTTCTGATAAATGTAGATTTTTTTATTTTTTCCTAACAGAGCCCCGTGACAGTATATCAGAGGAAGACATGTTCAGGTCACAAAACACCCCGAAGGTCCAGCCCCTCCCTCACAACCTACAGACCCATTAGATCACTATCATGGATCACTGTTTAAACAACTGTCACCGTTAATAGCACCTGTTTCAGCGGTGTCGTGTGCATCTTGGAGGAGGGTCGCGTGGAACAAGTGGTCCAGTCATTTTTGTTATGATGTTTTATTATTTGAAAGGGAACGTTTCCATTAACCTAATGGACTTTGGATCTTTTAATAATCTTACGCAAGCTTTAATACAGCTCTTTCAAAACAAAAGAGGAGTCTCATTCATAATGTGCCAAATTACTTAACAGGTAAATGGCTATGGAAATCCATTAAAAAGTTTATTCATTTGAATGCCCATGGTTTAAGATGTTTTCTTTCCTGCAAAGCCTCCCGTTTGTATTTAAGCTTTCGGCCATATCTGAGTGAGAAGAGAAAAGCACAGCATCCACCCTTGGAGCGGGCCCAGAGCTTCGCGCCGGGGGAGGCGAGAGTGAACAACAATACTGCCTTTCTCTCTCCAAAGCACTGCAGACAATTTGGCTCTATGTCCATTTGGCTTCTGCTCTGGCCATCCATCCATTCTGAGCACAGAGTCTCCATCGCAGGAGTGTATTATGGTCAGCATAATGGTTTAAATATACAGTCTCTGGAGGATGAATTCAGCATTCTGGTAGGAGTCTTTGGCCAACCAGGTGTGAATGGGAAAAAAACTGAAACTTTTCATTGGAAAAAGTTGGGTGCACATGGAAACAAAATCCGCCCAAGCAAAACTGTTCACTCCCAAAAACGTAGAAGCCGTCAAGAAGTCAGCAACAGTATATTAAATACAGCAGAAATAAATACACAAAGACTAAAACAAAATGAAAAGGCAAATCCTTAGTATCTTTAGCACATAGGCCCATTTAAGTACTGCGGGACATAGATGCCGTAACCCACGCACAACCTACACCGGTATGAGCCATTCTGCTCCTCGGTCTGGCTCACTCTGTAAAAGCACCGCCCAAACACTAGTCGGCGGTGTGTCTTTTTTGCCTGTCATGTTCCTTTTTGTTCACTTTCAACAATGGTGACTGAAACTTTCGCCAAAATTTCACATAAGACGAGTCATGCAAACGTATCTCCTAGCCTCCTCAGTTAACCTTTCCTTGATGTGTTCCATCTGTACTGATCCAAAACAATCCAAATACTAATGTGGAAACATGGTACTACCTAGTGGACCAACCACAGCTCTTTTGGTCTGCGTTGCAGCGGTGTGTAATTGCATTTCTAGGGAAGTGCACGTCAGCTACAGCGCTAGGGTTTGCGCTGTCACCGTGGCTGCAGCGTCAAATTGACGCATGAGTCTAAACCACCTATTAGATGTAAACTGCAATCTTTGTTGTTGGGTACCAATAACCGCTACGCCGGAAACACTTGTTTATTCTTGACAGTGGTGAACCACCATTCTCCTCAGAAGCCCTCCGCTGGGATCAGTGCAGCCCTGACATAAATGAATTGAAGAATGCATCACTACGTGCCTCAGTGTCATGGCTCAGGGTAAGTAAACCAATGACCTTTCTTCTTTCCATCCGATGAAATTACTTTATACAATCTGATATTGTCCCAGGGTCAGACGTCCATCCTCCTGTGTATTTCGCACAGCTACGTCCAGTAGAATAATGAATACAGCTCGAGTGAACTACTCTGAATATTAAATACGTTTGATAGACCTATGTGATACTGCAGGACTGAATCTTTATCTTAATTTTAGCTGGTCATTCCGGGTGAGTAATGTGTGAATGTCTGATCACGACTGTGACTCTCAAGGTTTGACTACTTATATGATAGCGTGCAGGATGAAATGATTTAGCTGTTGAGCTTACCAAAAATGTCTTCTTACATAAAGGACAGTAATGGCCCATTGCCAAAATAATACGACTGCTCGCTGAAACAGACATTTAAGGCCGTTTGTCTGAGGTCACATAAAGACAAAGGACGCTTTGGGCCATCTAGGGTGCAGAGGTGGCATAAATCAAGCACGGGGCTGATGTGATTTCACATTGGGATTGTTTTAGAGATTTTAGTTTGGGTGAAATTGACACACCGTGAGTCCTTCCCTGGCCGGGAGATTTTGCATGGATTTCATTCACGAGGCCGCAGGAGGTCTACTGCCTTTTATCTAGTGGTCACCAAGGTGGATAAAAAGGCTCCCAGGGACAAGAATTTCACGAGATATTGACTACAGTTCTATCTCCTTTTCATTTAAATTAGAGGTGGATGGTGCAAAATTAATAGGCATTACGATGTTGGTTCCATTTATTTAAAAAAGGTCAGAGTGGGAAAGATATTATGCTATTTGTTGATGATGCATAATTTTAAATCTGACTTGGACTCCGTCTCTATCTCTAATAGAACTGATTTTGCATATGATGCCAAATCATTAGTGTCGCATCACAATGAACAATCTTATTGTTTTTTAATGCAATGGAAAATTCCATTAACACTTATTAAATCCCCTTTCAACTTTAACACACAGCTTAACACAACTATGTATTTGAATGTTTTTGTGGGTTTTGGATGTATCACCTAAATGTACCCATTGAAAAAAAAAAAAAGTTTTGTGGTATCCATTTGACTACATTTGCAGGTGTTTTAAATTCTGATTAAGACATCACCATCCTCTGGGGAGACCTGTTATAAGTGGAAATAGTTTATGGTGCAATAAAGACTGTGAATGTCATCATCGCCTGCCCATCCCAAGGTAAAACATCTTACATTATGGAGGTTGTAATGCCTAAAGTGATTCAGGAACAAGACCGCTCAGTGACGTCAAGGTCAGACGTGGCTTTCATATTAAAGGACCATCATACAGCAAGTACTGCTTCGAGGACAGGCACAAAGACTGGTTTCTTCAGGACACTATATAAACAGCACATTTCTCATAGGGATAAAGTTAATTGTGCCAAAGACTTCAAAATAAATTAAAAACTGAGCTATGTGCCCAGTTATTGCATTCGTCTAAGTTCTATTAAAAGTAGAATTAACAGAAATGCAATTTAAAAGAACTGTGATAGCTGCATGAAGATACAGTATCACATTATTCCGTGCACTGCAAAATGATCTTCTTCATTCCCGCTTTACTTGCACGCTTGTGCAGGATTTTACCATCACTCCCTTACAAACTGTCTGCAGGACAATGCACATGTAAGGTAATAAGGATCTTTGCCTTCAGCAATGAAAAGTCTTCTCACTAGCAGCCCGTCAATGTCCTCCACATCCTGACAACCTAGACTCACTTGGGTGGTAGTTACAGGGAAGAAAAATGTCACCATAGATCCCAGTACACCATCCGCTGCTCAGGGATTCATTTAATCTTCCTCCTCTATTTATTTGACCTGGATTATATTCTGACTGCAGGCACATACCATAGCTCATCAGCAGTCAGAGATCTGAGAAGGTAAAAACTTGCTTTGTGCATAAAAGGTATCCAAGGCTCTGTTTCCCTTTATGACACATGGACTGAGTACTTAGAGTATTTTATGTTCTCTTTTTATTTGTATTCTGTTTTTAATGTATTACTTTGGTGCACGATCAGCATCTTATTGTGTGTTTTTGTTGCCCCTGCATTTCTTTTTTATTATTAGAATTAAGGTGTATAAATCTAGAGACAGAGACTCTCCTGCATATTCAGCTTTCAGGCACTCCATTCAGAATTCATTGTGAAAATAACACCAGAATTGTTAGAAGCAGCGCTACCACAATAATGCATACCAAACCTGGAATAAATGTTGACAGCTCACATGCATTAGGTTACCCGAGCTAACCCTGACCCGCAGTCGCTTAGAAAAACAAATCCTGAAGGAAAGAAATGCACCTCATAAACAACCCTACACCTCGAAAGTGCCTCTTTGAGTCGACTGAAGCAAATATTCTCAAAGTCAAAGCACATCCATGAGCAGAGGCTCCTCAAAATGTACAGAATGTGTTTTATGTCTAAATTACAAGTCTGTAGGGCAAAGGATGAAGCTGGCAGCTGTTCTCAAGAGAGCTGCAAACTTCACAAGATGGATGGCTCATAACTTCAGGGAATCCCTGTCCTTGAGTTTGTTGACATCTGAAGGATTTATTCAGTGAGGATGAATAAGATGGTCTAAACATCCATCTCCAAAAACGTAAATATAACCCACAAGCCAGGTCCGTGACACTGAACACAGTTGTGGTTTTAAAAGGACAATGTCTGGGCGCAAGCTACAGGAAACAATAATTAACTCAGAAGAACCAGTCTAAAAAACCATCCAGTGCAAAGTAGACTGGCTTTACAAGCAGCAGATCCTGGCATTCATTTTTGACCATTTGTCAGACCACCATGATTTTCCAGTATTTGTATCCTAATAGCCTAAGATCAGTGTGGCTTACAGCAAAATAAGTGTCTGCTGTTGTACTTACTACTGTATGAAACTGTACACTTCTTAATGATAATGTTAGCAAAAGCGGCATGGTCACTACAGTGACATGCTGATCTGCACCATATTTGCTCAGGTTGTTAGCATTGTTGATTGTACGGACTAGTCGATGCTTTAGCATCAAGCTGACTAGTCGCTGATCACGTGACAATAACAACTTGGATGCCTCCGAGATGACAGGTGAGGAGCCCAGTGGGTCATTGCAGCAAAGTAGCAGCGATTCATCAAGTGTGTGGAAATAATTCACTAAAGATGAAGCCCATTTGACAGTGACATGCAGAATATGTAAGTCAGTCCTGAAATGCAGCAAATGTACTACTGCAACATTCAATCTGAATAGGCATCCGCTAACACTAGCAGTCAACTAACAACTTCACTAAACGGCCTGCAGTTACATAGAGAAGGAGGATGCAAATTATTATTAAAAGCTATTGATGGTAGCAGTAGGCTATACATATCTGCAGTGTACAGTATTGATAATATTCATGTGTTTATATTCAGATCTGTTCTGTTCAATTAGTTGACATTGTTGCTGTGGTTGTAGAGTATGTTTTTTTCTCCTTGATGTCAGTGAATGCACCATGCGAGAGATGGAAGTTATGGTAGGGCTGAGAGTTTGCCGTGCATGATCCATCAGTGTCATGCTGATGGTGTGTAAGGTGTTGGCTATGGCCAACAGTACCTTGTCTTCAGGCTTTAGTAAACTTGCAGAAAAGCCCCTTCTTTTGTGTGAAGCGCTACAATGTGCATTCAGGTCAAAATTATAGATTTTATTGTGCAAAGCATTACTTTCTACTGTGTTTTTATTACTGACGTCATCTGCAACTAGTTGAGTTTAAAAACCTAAATCGTTCAAACAGTTAACATGCAAATGGATTTAAACACAAAGAGTATAAGACCAATGTAACGTGGAACTTAAATGCATGACTCAGAATTCAGAAGATGGTGGATAAAAGTCTTTTTTTCCAGAAGACAACAAAGACAAAGTCCAAAAAGCACACAAGAAAAAGGCTAGAACAACACTGACATGGAGTACAATGACAAGCTGGCAAAGGTGGAAGGAAACACGGAGACTAAATAGAAAGGGAACAATGAGGCACAGGTGAGAGCCATCAGGGCGGGGCAAACAATCAGGGACAGCAACCACACGGGGGGAGGTGAAGACATCTGCAATGACAGAGAGTTAGTGACTTACAAAATAAAACGGGAAGTGGCCAAAACACGGGGAAGCCAGGCGCCACATAGCTGAATGTGACAGATGTTTCATTAATATTTTTTTTTAAGATTTGCAAGTGCAGTGCATGGTCGTAAAGCAAAATAAAATATTGAACAGATGACGCGTTTATCAGAGTTTAGACTGTGGAGGTCTTGTGTCTGGCAAAAGTCGCAGAGATATTTTGTGCAGAGAGCAGGCAAACAGAGAGGAGCAGCTTGTCCAGACTACAAGCTCAGATCAAAAAACAACATGCTGTAGCCCCACTATATGGCACAAAGGGAACCTGGAAGAGAAGGAATGGCGAACTGCAGCTATTTCGTAGGGGGAACTAATGAGGGGAGAGGCTGCATGCGAATAGGGAGGTCAGGATGATCAGAAGAGTTAGTATATGGATGAAAAAGCAACTAGAACTAAATGACTGTGCACAAAAACATCCCACTTTTTGCCCTTATTCCAAACAATAACTAAAACATATTTTTTATTAGAAAAAAAGAAGAATTTCACTAATAATTCTGTTTCCACCTAACCCTTACCCTAATTTTAACCATAACCTTATTGTAATCTTTGCCCTAAACCCCTCGAACAGTCTTGTAAATAAGTAAGGATCGGCCAAAATGTCCTCACTTTGCATAAATGTCTTCACTCCAAAGGTGTAAAACTCCAACTGGTCTTCAGGAAGAGCACACACACACACACAGTATATGGTCCATTTGGCAAATGCTCCTTTCCTGCGTGGGGAAAAAACGTTGAAGAGGGGTTTGCCAACTGAGAGCTGGCTAACTGTGCAGAGGAGAAGGAGGAGGAGGAGGAGGAGGAGGAGGCTGAATAGCGTGGCCATATAGCACACCACAGCCCGCAGCACTAAAGCACAGAAAGAGGCAGTAGCCATCTACATGCTCCATCTGCGGAGGAGACAAATGAAGTACAGTTTTATAGCTTATCCTGCTGAGTTGGAACATAAGAATGCGCTGGAGGTTTTTTAGGGGGCCGGTTGGTAGGAAAAATGGTGAGGGAAATGCTGACTGGTGAGGAACTAAAACGAACACCAAATAAACTCTGCTGAGTGAAATGGATTTGGCCGCATGTTTGAAAGGCAGTGAAACGGTATAAATAACCGACACACATTAAACAATCGTTTTTCACTTAAGCAGGCTTGACAGACATTACAGACCCCGGTAGTTAACGTTTCTCCCGCTACAGAGGAAACTGTTGATCACAGAAAATCCTTCCTGTACGTTTCTCGTCATATTCCTGCGCTGCTGTCTCCAGTTTGTTGTGGCAGCGTTTCTCGCATCGTGCTGCCAAATGTACCAGCCAGGCCCTTAAATGCAACAAAGATTAAATGCTGGCATCTCCTCAACGCTCACCTGCACAGCAATGATTTTTGAGGTGATAGCGCTCACTTTAAAAACATGATTACATGGCCCCAAGCTGTTGATTAATTCTCGCCGAGCCGGGGTGCAGCCTCGGATCCACAGGCTCCTTTAAACTAAAGGTGTTGAAAGGCTTTGAAACAAGAGTCGTAAATCACAAAATGACTCCACATTTTAAAGACTAAAAAAACTTTTTTTGGTTTAAATATTTCATTATAGCTTCTATTTCATTATTTAATTTTACCTCTTGAGGCGATATAAATGAGATGACAGCCTTGTCTAAAAAGGCAAAAGCTTTATTAATAAAAGGGAACCATGTGCCCACACGTTTTCTGTTATGCACTTTACCAGAATCTCCCCTGGACTGTGTGGGAGTGTTTGAACATTTATTTTTTTTTTTTTTTTGCTGCACATGATACAACTTAAATACGTTTTTATTTCCTAACACCACGCACCTTACTCTCTCAAGTATTGGAGTCGATTTACTCTATTTTTAGATGCAATATTAAGTTTTGGAAAAGCAGTTTACTTGCATTGGCATCAAAGACAAACCTAAATCTCATCCGCTCGGTGGTTAATGCCGTTTCCATGCTAACAAACTAACTACTGGTTTTGAGCAGAAAAAATATATAAATTACATTTTTTTTTTTTTTTTTTTTTTGTAGCATAATGCCTGCAAACACAATTACGCTGGGCAGCAAAGATTGTATCATATAGAGCTGGTGTGTGGAGCTGAGACACAGCCCTGTTGAGTTCACGTCGTTTTCAGACCTGAGCAGCGGTCTAATCAGCCCTAAATGAAAACATCTGTGTGGGCGCAAGTAGGTCATTTATAAAAGCGATCCTCCACCCAGACTTAATCTCTTCAGCATGAAACACTCCGTCCTCACTGACTGACTTGAGCGCTGGCTGTGAAACACTACGTAGCTCACTTCTTGGGCTGTGATAGTTTTGCACAATACTGATTATAAATGTGAGGAGTTTTGAAAAGATCTGAACAACAGTGTAGAAGCCTGTGTTCTCCACACTTTCTCAAAAGTATAAAGGTTTCATGTCAGCCCTGTGAAGCTGATACCGGCCACGTCCACAAGGACACTAGTGTTACACTACTAGTAGCATAATGACTTAAAACTAATCCTGTCAGAACAGAACGGTCTGATCAGGAGGAGTTTTCAATCTGACAGAGATGGTGGCCTAAACCTTTGATAAATGTATTAAAAAGTGAATATTATCTACTAAGAATTATCTGATCATTTCTCTGGTGGTGGAATAAATACATTCTCTCTGCACTTCATGTGACGTGGAAAGTTTTACGGAGGAAAAGAAACGAGTTTCAAAACAAGTGTTTGAAAAGAGAAGCAGAACTTGAAGCTATGTGGGCAGCACCGCTTCTTGGGAAAAGTCCTATTCAGGCAGATTTAGTGGTGCAAATCATTCAGGAGTGTCCTGCGTGATGTTTGAGGGCATGCAAACATGCAGATCAGATCACTTTATGTTAATTTAAACTGGAATCTCTAATTCAAATGATTTCTATTGAGCTTAAGGTATTATCGTCCATTGATATCATCTCCAGCTCTGGTTTCTGCTTCAGTCCCGAATCCCACTGTGGGACAAATTAAAGGATTATCTTTTGTCTCAAATGATCGCAGCGATATACATGAAATCATTATCATATAAAACTTTGAGCGAGTCCAAGTGGAAAAATCCACAGAACATTTGTGCAGAACTAAAGCATTCGCAGCAAGACAAAAGCTGCAGTAACTCACACGCAACAAAAAGGTTACTTTAGAATATACCTGAGCAAATGCCTGTGCTTGGAGTATAATTTAAAAACGTTCTGAATGCACAATAAGGCTCATTATCCATGCTTTTCACGGTTCGTTTTGATCAAGCGCGCGGCACCGTATCATTTACCCCGTTCTGCTACATTTTGCTTTGAAATAAACAGAAAAAAAGAAGAAAAAAAAAAGAAACAACCCTCCTTTTTGTCTGATTAGAGTTCTGAGAACATCAGACGTCAGGCTCGTTTTAATACTGTGCACCGACTTCATGAGTAAAACCGTCCGTGTAGTGTTGTGTCTGTGCACGTGTGTGTCCGTGGCTTATACTGGCACGATAACGCAAGGTGAGTTCGGGGAGTAAATCTTTCTAGAAGTACTTGGCTCACCTTCTTGGTGCTAGCTGCACACCTGCAGAGCATAGATTAGAGCTGAATTATCTGAAAAGCGACCCTGTGCTGCTCCTTCTCCCCCCTTAATCTCGGCTTTCATCTGAGCCCCGTTATTGCTGTTTTCCTCGTACCGAAGCTGGAGCTACTTCGTCGGACTGTGTCTCTCCTAGGATGTGGGTAGCATGTTAACAGCCACATAAATTTCTGAATTACAACAACAGCAAATGCATTACGGGGAAGCAGAATGATCGGGCGCCTCCCGAGTAATAATAAGGTGTTTTTTCTGACGCCGACCGAGTGGAGGAGAAGAACACGGATCCAATAAAAACAGGGTTACAGGGTGACTTCTGTGGATGGAGGTCAACCGCACGCCGCTGTGTTTCCCTCAGTAGAGACGTTTGGCTGGGAAACATGTTTGTAAGGTCAAGTAGATGTCGCAAAGCAGACAATAGTTGGAAAATAACCCTGCGTGCGCTAAATGTTACAGGTTTAGAAATATAGATAAGTGCTTGATGCTGGGTCGGAGCACGCCCATTTGCGGATTGCTAACCTCACCTCCACACAACTCTCTGCTTTTCCTCACAATGCAACACGTGTCTGATTAATTACAGCGAAGCAAACAATAACCATCACCCACTGAGCTGAATCAGTAGAGGTGATGGCCTCAACAATTGATTCATTATTGTTTCCTGTGCTTTGTGAACCTCTGTTTTCATTTCCCAGGGATGCATAGCTGCTGAATCGTACTTATAGGAATTGTACTTACTAATAACCCCCATTTCATCTAGCTGCGCAGTGAAGCTTGGGATACAACACAGATACCCCATTTATGACTTGTTTTTGGAACGTTGCCACGGCGGATCTCAACAGTTCAGGGGTAATTGGACCCAAAGGATGACTCAGACCTGAGGCAGGTGCCGTTAAAAGCCAGTCCTACCATGCTCGAAATTCCGGCCTCCAGACGGCAGCAAGCAGGCAGGTCAGAATGGAGAAAAAACAAATACTCAGCAGGTGAGCGAGGGATAAAACTGAGGAAAGTGGTGTCAGGCACTGAGCAGAAAATACTAATAATAATTAAAAAAAAAAAAGGCTCGACTGCTCAGGTTCAGAAGTCCGATTATTAGAGAGAGAAGACTGTGAGCCGTTCACTAGCATGCTGGTGAGGATGAATAATGGAAAGCAGCTGTGCCGGCAGAGGATTAGGTCAGGTGGTAATCACGACGCTTGGTTGAGGATGGTGGGGAATATACATTTTTCCACAGCAGATATTGAGACGTGTCATCGGAGCAAACAGCGCAAGTGTTACTAATTACATTAAACATTCATATTCCAGCTTCCCATGACAGTGAGGCAACATACACAGTGGATACAACAGGAGAATACCATCACAATGTTTTGAAATGCACAACACTTAACAGCTATACTTTCACCCCTTGAAAGTGACACTTAGAAAGGCCACTGACCCCATTTAATTTTGATAATGTGGGATTGCATTTGAGTCGTTTTGTGTGTGTGACTGGGTCAGGTTGCATCGGCTTCCCATCCGCAGTCCATCTGCTGAACAATTCCTACCTGTCGCCATCAAACTTCATACCTCTTCTCACTGAGTGTTGGTCACTCTTAGGGGCCATCCACACGAAAACGCATTTTTGCGTAAACGCAGATGTTTTTATTCGTTTTGGCCTATCGTCCAGACGAATCCCTTAAACGCATAGCCCTAAAACGCGCCTTTTTGAAACCGGGTCCCAGGGTGGATAAATTCGAAAACGCACTTCTTGTGAATCCGTCAGGACAGGGGAAAGCGGAGATTTTGGAAAACGATGATGTCATCGCCACCATCGCCACACCCCTCGAGCAGCCTTCCACCTCTTATATCTCGCGAAACGTATCATAACAACATCAACAACAATGGCGGACTACATGCTTGCGTTACTACTGGAGAAGATATTGGGCCTGTTATGGTTAATAGGGCAAAATCTAATTTTTTTTGGTTTGGTTTCTTCTAAAGCCGATTTGTAAACAGTGCTCAAGCTTCATGCGCATGCGCCACCTCTTCCTCTCCGTTTTTGGTGAATTTCTGAAACTGAAACAGCGCCGCCTATAGACCTGGGATATGAAGTAGCGATTTGAGTCGTGTAAAGACGGATCAGTCTGGACGCGTATATTTTTGAAACCGTGCCAGCGAAAACGGATAGGAAAAAGATCGTTTTCGTACGTGTGGACGAGGCCTTAGACTCTTAACACTTAGACACTCTACCTCTGTATATTGTGAATGCTTGTGCAATATTGTTCCTTTACTTTACTTTAATTTTTCTATATTTTTGTGTTACCTTTATTCAGCAACTGTCACTTTATGGGAGCAACAGCAACAAAACAATTTCTTTGAAGGATTAATAAAGTATTCTGATTCTGATTCTGACTTGGTACAGCTGGCTCTCCTAGGTTCCATCAAGTACAGTGTTGCTCCAATAACAGAATGAGCGTCCTGCAATCCACTTATACATTTCTCATACATTTGTGCATGCTTGTTCCCTGTCACAGCTCACTGAGAGCTATCATTGATACACCAACATTGTGAAAAAGGTCTGTTTTGTACTTGAGTTCTTTGGATCAACCAGCAGAGAATAATGTGTCTGGGGCTTTTGTGTGATTTCTATGTCTGATACTGGATGTGCCAGATGTGTAGAGGTGATCAAATGTTCTCTATATGATCATCACTCTAAGGGCATTATCCTCAACATGTTCTCCTTTGTCTGGATCTGTTTCACAACACCAATATCCCCAGCAGGGTTTGTCCTGAGCTTGTTTCTTTGTTTAGATCCCCCCTAACGGTATTTATTTCTTTTCATTGAACGATCAACCCATTAAGAACTCCATGTGAAGGCTGCATGAAAAGCTTGAGATCGGTCAGTGAGAGCCCATACTGCTCCATGCACCCCCCACCTCTTTTTCAGTGGAGCATTTCAAGACACAGCAGGAGGCTGCTGGCCGTAATCTGGGGCTTTCAGTTGGCAGTCAGGTGTGAAGTGTCTGAAAGACTGAGAGGTCAGCTGAAATGGCAGGGAACAAACATCACTGCCCACTATTACGCCGAACAGAGGGCAGACAAACGGCTGCAACAAATGGCAGAAAAAGCAAGGAGGGGGAAGAGGAAGTCACAATTCATCAAGGTGAAGGAGAGAGAAAAGAGAGAGAATTTGGGGATATTAAAGAAGTTCAAAATGAGAATTAAACCCTTTCACATTTATTCTAGGTTTCAGAGAATAGAGACATAATTACATACGTATATAAGCACGCCAAATATCAGATCTATTGTCGTCTTTGTTATAATTAACATACAACCTAAATGTCACTGCAGTATAATTTATGAAATTCTAACAAGAACGTTTTTTCATATATGCAACGCCTTAAAACAGCACATCATAATGTACTACAATCGGTATTTGCCTTTTCACCCAGCAGCTTCCAGGTTTCATCTTCCTGTTTTCAGTGTATTCTATATCCACGCAGGTCTTACACGTTCATGTATTTGAACACAGATTCATGACTTTAAGTTTGAATGCGTGGCCAAACTAATGGATTCTAAAATGAACCCTTTTCTGTGTGCCTGGGTCCCTCCACTAATGGACAGTTATTGTGCCACGTCCATGACCACCGTGTTCAGCAGCCTTTTAGTAAGAGAATATTTTAATGTTGAGAGTCATTTATCAGGCCTGATGGCTCCTCGTACAATGACTGTGATTTCAGGACCCCACTGACACAAATGGCTCTGGCAGCCTTTTCTCTGCAGGAACCCATTCAGAGCGGATGGCCAGGCTCCGATCTTTTGGTCCTTTTTATTTATTTTTTTTCTTTTCCAAAGACACACTGCAGCTCTGTACTCTCAGCCCAAATAAGAGACGGAGAGGATCACGTGGACGGCGACGCATGAATCAAATGGTTGTCGCTGGAGATGGAGCAACATTTTTGTGGAGCTTTGCCGTTGGAACCATGTAACTGTTAAAATGTTTTTTACCTTTCTGAGCCTGTCACACAATGAGGTCCATGGAAATGCTTTCTGCTTTACAGCTGTCGTTCTAAAAGATCGATCTGCCAGCCGGGGCCTTACTGTGTGGAGTTTGCATGTTCTCAGTGTGTCCATGTGAGTGTGAATGGTTGTCTGTCTCTCTGTGTTGGCCTTCCAATAGACCGGCAGACAGTCCAGGGTGTACCCCACCTCTTGCATGATGACCACTGAGATGGACTCCAGTCCCCCCGCGACCTTTCACCGGACAAGCACTTATGGAAGATGAATTAATTATTTTGAAATGCAGCTCACTTTTATTTAGTCACTGAGAGAACATTATACATGTCTGCATCTCTATACATATATTGGATACTCCTGGTATCGACCAATATCAACTCATTTTGCATTTTAATGATAATATAATATATATATTCTGCAGAAAAACTATTTTTTATTTATTCTACACTTTTCACCTAACAACGTGTTTTACTCTATTACAAAATTATAATTTGTCCTTATAATTTGAATAATGTTGTTCTATTGTGGGGACATCTGGTCTGTTTCGGTTCACACAGCAGTGTAAACACAAGACAGCCCAGAAGTGGGCTGCCTTGTTGAATGCAGAGGGAGCAGTTTGGTGGTTGAACTCTGCTTCTTTAACAACTACTCCATGGCTCCCCCAATACATGGGTTAGGAATATCCAGTGCTTTCTCAGATAGCTGTTTCTACAGGGTTGGTTAAGTGCTTCTAGAAATTTCCAAAACAAAAACAAAAAAGCTAGAGCAACCGTGTTAGTAGCACTGAGGAACAGGTCTCACACAAATCATCTCCTTTACTCCTGAGCTGTGGTCGTATAAGTACAGATCTGATTCTACCCACCCGACGCCTGGAGCTGCACTTGTAACAGAAAACAGTTCATTGTCAGACGGCATATAAAGCAGCTACGACGTCTTCAACATCATCAATCAAACCATTCGCTAGCTGTGGATTCTCGAGACAATTACTTGCTCTATCGACACGCTGGCTCAATCAGACGTTACACAGACATCGTCACCCGGAGTTTAACTAAATTAGATGTTTGCCTTTACGCGTGCTGCTCATCGAGGCTCCGTTGTCTGTGTGAGATGGGAACTGAGAAAAACGCCCCAAATCTAATGAAAGCCTGGGATCATTTCTGTTACGTGACGGGGTGCTACTAGAGGGGATGTGCAAGTCGTGAACGGGGATTTTCTTCTAATGTTTTCTGTTGTCACACCACTAATGAAATGCCCAGTGGTTCTGGCGATAATGGGGTCAAGTTTGTAATGTGGAAAAACACGGCAACATTGGCAGCTTACGTTAGAATAGATAAACGCAGTGTCTAATCAGTTCCTTTACACATTTGTTTGCGTATAAACTACTTAGCATAGTACTTAGCATTTCCTACACCAAATGTCACTTTGCCACTTGACAGTCCTGCCATTCTTAGCGTTCGCTGCCCAGCAAAATTACCAGTAATAACTGGAAATATATATATTTATATCTTAATATAATAAGGATATTATGTTCTAAACGGTGTGGCATACATCAAGGTAACCCAACCTTTACCTAAGATAAGAATAAATACTTTAAACTATGCCTGACACAGTGGAATATAGTCAAATATTACTACATTCCTTGATAATACAAAAGGAAAAAAAGGAGGAGGACTAAATTTCAAGATATGTGACCCTGCAAATAGTGTAGTCGTAAAAACCTTTAAAGTAATGATGGCTTGAAAAACCTTGCCGCATAAAAACAACATCAAAGTGCCAGCGCGAGCTGAAGAATGGACAAGACATACGACTTTAAGGATCTGTCGGCTCGGCTTACAGCTGAGACACTTTCTCCATCAGATGACAGACAATAATTGAATGCACCCGCAGCAAGAAAGTTTCCTCTTCACATTGTGACACTTTCTGAGTTACTGTGATGAATTACTGTCTGTGACCCTACGCTGAGACACAGATAGTTACTCAAATCAAAACCAATAAAGTGCAATGGGAACACTGCAACTGATTCTGTGCTGTTTAATACTATTTAACAGCTAATGTCCTCTGAGGAACGTTAAGCAGCTTGATGTACAACAGTTTGGCCAAACCAGACCTCCACTGAATGCAGCATTTGAGTAAACTCGCTCAGTGGCTGAGGACTTTCCTAATGACTAGATAATAACTTTAGTGTACCTGTGAACAGATTAGCCCAAAACAGAGTCTAATAAATCCTCTTTGTATCAACCACTTTGCGGATTTGCTCATGAGGAAGAGCCGACGTATACCTCGGTGGCATCCGCCGATAGGGCTTACGGGAGGTAATCAGGGCTGAGCTCCCAATCCATTTGTTTAGAAAGCTTTGCACCTGTTGCTCTGCGGTAGCTCACAAACTGCTGCATGCAGTATAAACCACGAACCAACTGCAAAACTACTTTCTAAATTAATTATGAGCGCTTTATTCTAACAGATGGAAGAGCGATATAAACTTGTGAAATTTTTATTGAAAGTTTATGTCAATAAATGTGCTTTCCCAGTGGTTTCCAATTCCTGTGGTGGTGGAGAAGATTAAGACTCAAATCAGTCATAGGTTGGGGTGCGGTTGCACTGTAATTGGAGAGGAAACAAACAATCAAGGCGGAGCGGGTGAGTAGAGAACAAAAAGGAAAGGGTGACTAATTTTCCACAGCATGAGAATTGATTTCTTTTTGCTTGCTAAAATGTGAGGTGTGGTTGTTGGTTGTTGTAAATACAATCTGCATTCAGAAACTATGAGGACGAGATAGAGGCATTGCACAAAGTCAAGGAAACAAAACATTCTGTGGTTACTTCAAATAAAGAACACACCAGGCAGATGGTTACAAAATTAAATTTTTGCTAACCTCACTGGATACCCACCCTGCCATGCTGACACTTCTTGCGCTTTTAGCTTGCTGACTATGTCTCTCTTCAGAGCTACTTAAATCACAGGAGCCCCTTGACAGTGGAGGGAACTGGACCTCAAGCATTTTGTCAAACATTTGTCATCTCATTTAGAGTGCCATGACTTAACACTCAGTGAATTTTCAAATGTGATCCTCTGGCTTCCATAAAGGCATTCTGCACAGACATTTTAGTTTTATCCCTGAACAGAGGTTAGAAACATTGTTTAGTGATAACAGTTAGAGCTGATTAACCTGGTTTGCCTGCCCACAAAACGTTTGTGGCTGAAAACTGGTCTGGGGTCACTCCACTGGAAATTGTTTACGCGCTGCCAAAGGTCTGGCAGACCAGTCAAATTGTTTAAGTGGGCTTTAAGTGGTCATGAACAGAAAAGTAGCTGTCTTTGATTAAAACAAAATGGCTCTGATTGGTTGAAGGACTATCTAATTGTGTGTAGAGTTTGTATTTTTCTCTTTATTGGATGACACACCCCCCATATTGAAACAAAACATGCAGCATCCAAAAACACAAATCCAAAAACCAAAAGCTAGACAAGAACGGTGGAAGACAGGGAAGCACACGGAACTGAACTGAAACATCAATAGGAGTAACTTCAGAAGACTTGACAAGGGACAAAGCGAAAGGCAGGACTATATATACACATGGGGGTGAGGGGTAAATGAGATGCTGGTGACACCAATGAGGGAGGAACACACAAGGAGAAACCATTCATAAAATCAGAGGAAAACCAGGAGCTAGGGTATGAAACACCAAGTGAATTCAGTTTGTGTCAGATATTAGCCTAAAGGACTCAGATCAACTGGACTTTGGAGGCATCATTAAGCCCAAACAACCTATATTTCTGCACTGCACTCTAGCAGTTGGTTCACAGAAAAAGCATTTTTCCTTTTTTTAGTGGGACATAAATTTGACTATCGTCGACATAAAAAAAGGAAATGTCATGTTTTCGGGAGAACTGATCCAACAGGAAGCATGTAGAGAAGAGATGTGGGCCAAATATAAAACCTTGAGGCACTCCGCATGTTAGAGTCACTGCATAAGACCACCAATGTTCTCCAGGCGAGATAGGAGGATTCGATGGTCCACTGTATTGTAGGCAGCTGTTAGGGCCAACAGAATCAAAACAACACTGTGACCAGAGTCTGTGGCTAAAAGAACGTTGTTAAAAACCCTCAACAGTGCCGACTCAGTACTGTGATGGATTTTAAACCCAGGCTGGAACACCTCAAGAATGTAGGGCTCATCTGAGGAGATTACAATATAAAAACAGGAAATACAAGAAAACCCAAACAGGATTGCAGAAAATTATTTTGACCATAAGGAATAACGGCTCCTAATCTTAATGAAAAAGTAACTCAGACCATGTTTTCCCAACCATGGAAGTTTCAGGAAAGTGTTAAGAAATCACATTATGTGTTGAGTAAGCCTCAAAGTGCCCCTGCAGATGTGCTTAAGACACAGAGAAATATTCTTAAATGAATAATAATGATTTGTGTCTGAAAACAGTTCAGTCACCCAGTTGACACTGAATTTAAATCTTTGAGAACCATATGAATATGGAAGAAATGTTTAAATATGTTAACTGCAGAGAAGAGCTGTACGTTCTAAACTAGGTGCAGTGTCACACGTGCAAATGGAGAAACTTTTTTCAACCTCAGCAGAAGAGAGGGAAACCTCTCACATGTAGCATCAAACTCTGCACAAACATCATTTTGCAAAGTGGAGGCCAAACATCCAAATGAAGTAATTGCATGTTAAGACACATCTTGAGCAGAGAGTGATTTATTTAGTGTACTCGGATAATTCCCTCCATTTTCCTAATTTCCTTTTGTGAGCAAAGCACTGTAATAGTTGTTTGCTGCTGCATCGTGCTGAGCTGCTTCAAGTGACAAGTCAAGTGTCCAAAACACTTAGAGTCACTTAAGAACCATTTGCACTATTTTGACAGTTGCACCTCAATTAAAAGTTCAGAAAGGCTTTTACACAGCACGTTTGAATTCAGGTGATTGTTTTGTAGTTAATGTAATGAGTGTGTTTCATTGCAGACCTTTTCGAGTTCTTTGTGTGTAAGTTTTGACTTATTTGTTTGCTAAGGTGTCCTGAGTACTTTGGCAACATGTAAAAGTGACTCATGAAAAGTGAATTGGGTATATGAGGACAAGTAATATCCTGAGCATCAAGATGCCATTTTTGTACCAAATGTGAAAGAGAGACACGAAGCCAACATGTCTGAAGATTTGAAGTGATCAAGCAAGCTAGAAATTGTATGAAGAGAGGGAGCGGTGTTGGCATCAACAAATCAGAGACGTAAAAGATTACTTTCCAGTTGTTTTACTGGCAATTATGTTCTAAACACAGCAAAATAAGAATAAAACGCATGTAGTGTCTAAGGATACACAGACCACCAACAAGCTTATAGTGGGTCATGAATGGTGATTCAGGTACATTACTTCTATACATTGTTTCTAACAAAGTGCTGCAGCTGTTCACTGTTCACTGTTGATTTTCTTTAATCCGTCTGCTGACAACAAGAGTACTACTAAAAAACTGTTGGAGGAAAAAGACTAATGAACTGCTCAGCAAAACCCTGCCGGTTTTGCAGTTTCTCACTGGGGCTGGACGGAGTTCAGACAAGGCAGCGGTCTCTGATCAGTACTAATAGGCCTTCTCAAGGCTGATTAATGTATCGACAGCCTCGGGGAGTAATTGATTGCGGTCAAAATAGGACTGTAGTCATCAGCAATCTACAAAAACATTGACATCTGTGATTCATTAGCTCTTATAGTGAAAAGCACAGCCATGAGAAGCCAGACGATATGAAGGAAGAAAAGGGGATTAGGCTGGTTTAAATGAGTTTATAGACACAACGTCTTGATGTAAGTGAAGCTTTATAACCCGCTTAAAAAGAGGGTTATACAGCTGGTCTCTAGAATACATCAAAAAAAAATCCTAAAACCACGGTTAATACATTGAGCATGAACTTTTGTCATTGTTTGCTAGTTTGTGTATTTAAATTGTGCAATTACCCTGTATGTACTGACAGACATCTTTATTGTAAGTAGTGTAGTCTGCCATTCACTGTTTCTTTAGACTGTACCAGACTTGATGACAAATGAAGATTTCCTCGAGCTTCTGGTTGGCATTAGGTGTTCTAAGTTAAGATACGATAAGATAATCCTTTATTTATCCCACAGTGGGGAGTACTGCTTAAACATGCGGTGGCTTTTGTTATGAAGCAGTCACTAGAAAAGCACGAGACAAATGTCTGTCACTGAGGTTAGCTCTGACCACAATTGTTGTTGTTGTTCCCTCCAGTCATCTCAGGAGCTGCCAAGTCAACCACGGTTAATTTCTTAAGCCTGACTTTAATGAGAAACCAATCTTTAACCTGGACCTCTTGCAGGAGTCAAAGCAGCACACAAACTGCAGTCAAAGCAGGTTTTTCCAAAGGCTCTGGTTTACATTTGCCATAACTTGATATTTTTAACTTGATATTTTAACAACTGTTATTCAGGAAACAAACAATGACATGGTTTAACGGTGCTGGAAGATCTTGGCTGGCGATAGCGTGCCATATGTCACTGGATCAGCAGAACACTGGACCAAGACAGAAATAACCTTTGGAAACCACTAAACCAGTTGGCCTGCTCACCGAGACCAAGATTAGCAGCATAATCACAGTCTAATAATGTCACATTCTGCAAGATCAGTATTAAATCACGGTAATCTGCGCGCGAGCAATGCTGCTTGTTTTGGCTGAGACTGATTATTGTCCCATTAGTGTGAGGAAGTTGGTTTAACTGTCATAACCGCACACACTTTAGACCTTAAATGACTTTGGGTGTACTTGCAGACAAGAAGTTGCACTGTTGCTTTAATCTAATTTGTGAAATACTTTCGGCAGAGTGGCAGACTGCTGCGATAAAACCCTGATAAACATCAGGAGCGGTACAGATTATCAAGCTAGGTTAAAGACTGACATTCCAGTAATTCGGGGAAGTTAAAATGTTCTACTGGACTTGTCTTTAGACAGACTGCCTCTCTCTGAGATCCCTGTAAAAGCACACGTTTGAGTTTTTTGAAAGTATTTAATTGTTGGTGTGGATTAATATAAAGGCAATTTCTGGTGCTTAGTGAAATATTCTTTAATCACTTATTGACGCAACGCATCTTCCTTCTTATCATTTACCAGTATTTTTCATTTGCCATTGAGTTTAGTTTTTTTTTATTCTTTATTTTTGGAGCATCACATCAAGTCTAAATTAATATATAATGACAACATAGTGTATTTTGAACCTATTTTCCTTATGCAGTTAATTTATCGTTCCATCACATTTTATATCATCATTTTAGCAGATTATATCGGGTGACTATATCAGTTTGCTCTCAAACACACAAGTTGTTGTTTCTCTTTTCTTTCTGACTTGGGTTTATTTTGGTCATGGGCACTTGCCGCTACTTTGTTTTTTATAAAATCTCACACTAGTATGGACAAAAAATAGGCAAAAGACTTTATTGTGGAGAGAGAGAGAGAGAGAGAGTAGCTACCTCTGGCTACCTCTTATGCTTTATCTGGAAAGAGCTTTCAAGCCCTTTATGGGATGAGGAACCATATTTTGTAACTTCAGCACACATTTAATTTGTGTCCCAGTGCCTCTCGGTGAGGTTTAGAAGCATCTGGTTTTCAACCAGCCAGTCAGTGAAGATCAAGGAAACATTCTCAGGTCAAATCAGGGTCAAATGTGGCCTGCAAGGTCCAACTCTGCATGAACCCTGAGCATAACTGCTTTACTGGGTACCATGAAGAAGTGGCCTAATGTTGTCTAGTGTGATAATGTTTAAAAAGTGTGTGATAAAGTTCAAAAAAGTCTTCTTACGCTCCACAGTAACACTACGGTTGAAATATAGAATTATTTATAGTATTTCAATGAGTGCCCTAAAAAGTGACAAAAACTGATGCAACCTGATTTCAGGTTATTGTTACTTTGATATGTAACATGGGGATGTATTCATCCACAAAATATTAAATAATTTGAGTCGGAATTCATTCAGAATAGGCTTCATGGTCATGTAAAAACAACATCCTGTGCTGTATTTATTTGACTGGTAATTGACCTTGAGACATTCTGAAACACTGCCTCCTATTTCTGCTTTAGTATATGTTTCACACTCATGATTTATTGGGCCACCTAATGGAACTATCATTAATCCCACCTGAGCTTTTGCTACTAAGTCAATATCTCCGCTGCCAAAAGGATTTATTAAAGACGAGAGATAACCATCATACACATTTACACTTTCAGAGTATTGTGTTTATTTTTAGCTGTTAGTGCCAGGGGTATATTCAGGCAGCTAAGAGGCATGTGCGGTCTGCTCGTATGAATCTGGAGGAAGATCTGTAGATTCTGTCCACAAAAGGCCACGAAAACAGACCAGGGCACAGCAAAAAAAATAAAAAAATAACAGCAACATTCATGTTGTATTAATATGTGTAGACAGAACAAAGAAACGTTATTTTCCTGTGTGATGAAAAGTCGATGGAAAAGTGATGCAAGCACACTGTGGTAGACAACACAACGCAAAAGCAACCAAAAACAAGGGGAAAAGAAAATATATGCATTGCCAGCTTTCATTGAAATGAATGCTTATCATCTTACAGTTAGCTTCCAGTTTCACATTCAGAACCCTTTAAGATGTAAAAGAGGCACTGCGCAGGGAAAGGCCAAACCAACCAGGAGTCTGTAATGTGTAACATGATCTCTTACCAGCTCTCTACTCCAAACACAGCTCTCCAGCATTTCGATTACTGAAACAAGAAATGCGGCAGTGTTTTAAAATGACGGCTGTGTTCCACTCACGTTTGTTCATCAGCTTGTTTGAATTTGCGAAACTTGCTGCCTGAGTGCTGTTCCAGTTCAAAGTACGTATCTGACTGAGTATGGTCCAAATGGTCGGACGCATTCATGCCCGTCTGTGTTATTGAGGTTGCACAGGGATGTAACTTGTGCAGACTTTTGTGCGTGTCCCAGAATACTTTTTCACAGGCATCGTCAAGTACTGTGCTGTCCCGATTGCAGAATGATCAAACACCAACTTAGCGTCCTCCACTCCAGAGTTTGTCCAGCAGAGTCAAACTTGGCAAGTTAGAACTATCCAAGTAAGTCAGAAGTTCACATACTTGGTATTGATAAATACCCACAATGCCAGAGCCATGGCACTCTCAGATCTGAAAGAAATGCAGTCACTGTCAGTGTAATTAGTGACATCTAGGATTGACAGATCCTGGCCCGCCCTTTGAGTGAATGTGAACAGCTCCTTCTAGATTGATTTGGTAATTTTCCATATTTGCCCAAAACCAATTTTGGCAATGAAAATAAATCTAGGAGTTAAATGTCAGCACCGGCACTCACATCCCAATCTTCAAGTCCTAATCTTAAGGCTGGTATGTTACTACGAATATGAATCAGATGAAAAAAATTATACCTTAGGTGGAACGAGATATAAATTTGAAGGGTTTATGGTATTTGTGAGTTCGGTCAAATGTGGCAAAAGTCTTAAGCTGTTTTTATCAAGAAGTATATTGCTGTAACTCATTTTTACATGTGTAAATTCTGCGATTTCTAAAGGAATTGGGTAATATAATACAAATAACATGGAGTGAAGTGTGTGTGTGTGTGTGTGTGTTTCAGGGATTCGAGAGAAGCTTGAAAAGCTCAATTTGCACTTGAATGACCTCTGATAAAATCTTGCTCTGAGAGGAAAGCTCATTTTAACAAGTGCTCCACAAAATCATGACATCTGTGGCAGCCTCTAATAAATGTCTGAAATATTTAAATAGAAAATTAGTCAGAATTTCCAGAGCCCATTGGCTTTCGGGAGAAATGCTACTAAACACACATTCCCTTTTTAAAGTACGGGAAATGTTGCATGAACCACAATCATTTAGACATATTGGCGTCGACAATACCAAGTCAGCATATTATTGCCATTATGAAGGGTGACCGTTTGATTGAAATGAGCATTAAGGGTGATTAAAACCTTAATTGCCTTTGCAAATTCATCACGCATGTAAAGAATACTTAGCAATATTAAAGGGGGCTGATACTTTAATTTTCTGAAAATGCAAATGACTCATGCCACATTCATCATGAATCACCATGGTACCATATGGCCTGTGAAACCGAACTGTAATTTCACCGTGGATTACCACAGCTAGATTAGCTGCGACGGGTCGTTTAATGCCTTAATGAATGATTGCGACCGACTCTACTAACTTTTAAATGAGTTCAATCAACATCTTCAATCATATGGTAATCTTTATGAACATAAGATGGAGAAATATATTTTTACAGCGTAGTCATTCTTGCAAGTGGGTTTGAATGAGGTATGTCAGTCAGTCATTGTTTCACCTGCAGTAGATGATGGTCAGCACGCTCTCAGAAATACAGAGGAGTACTTGCACAGCTGTTCTGATGGGATCAGTGGAAATATGTACTTTATCCACATAAAACACCATATTTATCCTATTATCAATGCAAGTTGATAACAAGTTGCTGTCGCTTGCTGAATGACAGGTAACTGAAGTCGTTTGTATAGATCTGTGCCAAAGCTAACAGACTCCATTGACAAAAACTGTAATTTTTTAGTCTAAACAATCAGTTTTGAGGACCAATCAGGCATAACATTATGACCACATTCCTAATATTGTGCCGGTCTCCATTGTAAGTCATCAGAGACATGGACTTGATGATTGAGGGGACTTGCCTATGTGGATCAGTTGTGTGTGTTTTTGTGTGTGTGCCAGAGAGTGTCATTGCTATGGGTTGGGGTTGCCTGATCTGGTCTAATTGGCTGTTACATGTCTAAGTAACATCCGCATGAATGCCAGATCCAACAGTTTCCCAGCAGAACATTGTATTGTCACAAGATGGTCAATGTTATTCACGTCTCCTATCAGTGGTTTTAATGTTATGTCTTAACTGTGTAGAATGCAGTGGTAGTGAATAAAGTAGGTTTACTTGATATTTCATTGTTTTTAATCACACTCAGGTGAAAGTTTACACATTACTGAGATGTTCTATTTTTGTGATTTTACACATTTGAGTCTTGTGTTTTCAGACAATGGCAAATATATATATATATATTGGCTTTTAATGATCAAAGAAAGAAACTGAATTTGCTTTTTATTTGATTGCAGGCGAAATGACATCCCTGCATTGTGTTATTCATTCATACAGCGTTAGTTTCTGCTTTCAGTTGCGCTGAGCCATAACTTGATGTACCATACGGTTTGAGTTGTAAAAATAATTACAGTAGACGCTCTGCCCTCCAGCGTTCTCCATTAGGGAGCCACTCCCTCAGTCTTATCTGCTACACATCTACACTGTAGCATAGGTCATTCTACTTTTCATCCATGCTGCACTAATTACATTCCTCACCACGAGTCAAGGAGCTTTGATGGTTTGTTTTTTGCAGATATAAAATTGTTGCCTACAAACCATTGTTTTTCTGTTGTTGTTATTTTTATCCAAGTGAGGCTTCAGGGGTCAATTTTTTCCCCCCCTAAATATATTTAGAAGATATTTGGAATCCACTAACTTGAGCATCTGTGCTGCTTTGCCTGCAGAGAGACTCCACAGTGGATAATCCATCACTCCTTTGTGGACATGTCAGTGTGAAGAGCTGCCAGAAGGCTCTCCACCACACTTTCCCTTCATGTTGTCAGTGTATTGTGGGTGTGTTTATAGCCCACTGTGGCTTATTTGTTCTGGTTTTAGCGGTTTGCTCGTGCTGTATCCAGATACATCAGGGAAAAGCTGCCTGCAAGTCTTCATCACCAGAGCTCAGAGGTCCAACTTCTACTGCAGTTCTGATTAGAGTTACATGTCTTATCTCTCTTCTGAAGTTGCTATTACTGACACTATTGATTAGTCCCTAGGACCACTTTTGACCTATAGTTTTTTCCAGCTAAAAATCTTTTATTGTGCTTAACATTTATATTGTGTTGAGTTAGTGTTATGACGTTATTATTATTACTTTTTGGTTCCTTCAAGTCAGTCAAATTGTAATCTGCTTGAAGTTCCTGAGTTTTTTTTTTCTTCCTAGTATTAACACTCCGCCTAAATCCTTCACTGCAGCTTCTTCAAACCAAGTCCGACTGAACGATGCGGTTCAATAGTCGTGGGACTGGATGGTTGTAGAATTTACAACAAGGCTTTGAGCAGTCGTCACAGAATCGCGCTGGAATAGAAGCAAAAATTGGCGCCCCTCCCCCCATTGTCATGTTCCCATCCGTGTGCCAGCTGAAGGCAGAGCCACCAATTACGTGCAGCAACTGCAGAGTCATTTGACCATCTAAAACAAATAGCTACTGAAGCCAGAGGTTAGTGGTTGTTAGCGAGCTGTTTCTGTCCAGTGTGAAAGGGGCTTAACTGAAATGCTCACGGCAGAACTGTAAGGGTTGTTTGCTACGTTTTTAAGTCGGCATGCTAAAAATGCTCACAGTGACAGCGCCAGTGTTTTTGTGGGTAAAATGTTCTCCTTATCTCCATCAAAGTTTAGCACATTATCATGATAGGAAACACAGTGCAGCTGAGACTGTTGGGAAATCGCTAGTTTTGCAAATATTCAGTCACAGACCAGTTTATTGGAGGAAATCAAATATTCCACATGACTTGATGGACAACTGGTGGTCCCAGACTTTTACACAGTTCAGTCTGAATTTGTAAAACTCTAGCATCTCCAGTAAACATACACAGAGGATGATACAAGTGCCTTAAAGATGGAAAGCAAAACATGGGACTGTGCATTCACACCTGAACGTGTGATACGTGTGTATATGCCCCAGGGAATACTGTGACAGACTTCTTCAGCAAACCATTATCACACAAAGAATCAAATAACACAAATCAAATAGGCTAAATAAGTCCACAGTGTAGATAGACTGGCAACCTGTCCAGGGTGTACCCCGCCTCTAGCCCGATGACACTAGAGAGAACCATACGGGAGACAGTAGAATATACTGATAAGACATAAGATTATGACCACCTTCCTAATATTGTGTAGGCCTCCAAAACGGTTGTGACAGAGAATGGACATGGGCGGGTGTCCTGCCCATGTCCTGTGTCCTGTGGTGTCCGGCAACAGAATGTTGTTAGTGGGGGGCTTTGGGTGCTCTGTGGATCGGCCATGTTCCAGTGCATCCCACAGATGCTTGATCAGTTTGGGATCTAGTAAGTGTGTGATGAAATCTGATTTCAAAATCAGGCAGGATTTTCTCCTGAAGTCTGAGTTCATCTTGAAAGTGGACAGAACAGTTTTTAGGTCTCTCATGCGGCTTGTTGCTTTGCCATTTCTGCTGAAAATACTACTCTGGGTCTCATAGTATGATGGATATGACGATGAATGTGATATTATACTGTGCATTAAGTCAGATCGCATTCCACTCAGTATGATAATTGGTGGCCGGCCCATTACACCTAATTACATCAATCATCACCCGTAGATTTGAAATGGCATTTTTCACCCGCTGGGAGCGTTTATGGCCTTGTTTTCATCAAATTGAAATTCAAAGCACATGAAGCGCAAACTCAAGTCACACCTCCCGCATCCCTTCTGAATATGTCTTTTATTTGTTCAGTTTAGATAAAATGAGTCCTATTGGAAGTATAGGAACCAATCCAAAAAACTTCTGCTGAAATACATCAAATATTTGTTATGTAGTAACATGCCACACCGTTGGACTGGGTCCTTTTGACAATTTAATTTATACCTCTGTTTCTGAGAAACAGAAAAAGAAATAGCATTATTAATATAATTTATTATTATCATTATTGTACAGTATGCAGAGGATCTAATATGGATGTGGACAGACCTGTTACTGTAGTAGAACAGATCAGTTTGACTACGCAAAATGAATTACGCACTCACACACCGCGTGACGCAGTGAAATTTATCCATTTGTCTTTAGGAAATGGGTGGTTTCAGATGCCTGATATGGTTCAAACCCATAGGGCTACTTTGTTAACTGCTGTAGCCAAGATGCTAACTGCCAACGTGTTTTCCTGCCGGGAACATATCAGTCACAAATACAATGGTCGCAGTTGCTCTTCAAGCTTCCCTCGTTTTTGTCAGGGGCTTTCTATTCCCTCCTGGCTGTTTGTCCTCAGAAAAATAGTTACAGAAAGTTGAGTCATGTAGCTTGTTTGCTAGCTTAGTTTCTCACAGTATGAGTGGAGTGCTACACAGCTTTTAAGCTATGTAGCATCCTCCTTTTTGGTCTCTCCAGCTTTCTGTTCCATAAAATATCAAGACAAACAAGCTTTCTGATGGTCTGTGGAGCAAATTAGCATTTTTCCAAAGCAAAACATTACTTGCCGCTCCCACCAAATCCACTGAGTACTGCTTTTGCAGAAAATGTTGAATTTTAAATATTTTAAAGAATAGCCCGCCACCTTTTATAGATGTAGATCACTCCACACCATTAAATCCTCATTGTACGACTGATTAAGTACAAATACCATAAGGAGTGATTGTACAGTTCCAGCAGAGGGAAAACTAAATTGACTTTTAGTATGCCAGTGCAACAGCTGTTCCCTGAAGCATTATGTATCGTCTGTAAGCCTTGAAGAAATTTCTTAGAGTATGGCATAAATGCAGAGGAACCTCTAGTCCAAATCTGTCATGGAGAAAAATGCTGGCGATGTTATAATACTTTCTAAGCAAACTCTTTTAATGAGTAAATTAAAAGCAGCCTAACTAGACTTTCACATTGCGTGGAACAATTGTTCTTCGCTGCTCAATACTACCAGTAATCACTAGATGGTTACTGTATATCAGTTAAGCAACTTTGGGTGTAAAGGCTCTAATATTAGCTGACTGACAATCATCCAGTTCAGCACGCAATGTAATTTTTAGGTGAAGCAAATCCAGAATAAAGAGCAGTGGCTCTGAGGTTCTAAGTGTGAAAGCGTTGCACCGATTGGACTATATTCAGGCACACGAGGACAAGATGTCAACAACAGCGACAGTCACTGACGGGGAGCCAAACTCTGCGGTTGAGTGTGGTAGAAAAAAAAATCCCCTTTGGCCGGGCGTTGCCCAGTGTGCCCAGATGGAGAAACTGCCTGTGCGTAAACACTGACTCGTACTCTAAGGTGAACTGATTAGAATATGGTGGTCAGAAAAGGCAGTCTTACACAAACGTGTCACACAAATTATGAATTTTACTGGGGCATACTGATGCTCTGCAAAAGTCTTCACTACATGTACGTACCTTTGTGAGACTGGACAGACATGTGGGTAAACCGAGTTAGTAATCAATTTTATAAAAAATATATAAACATATAAACAGTACTAAAGCAAAGACAAAAAAGCTGTATGTATTTGTTTCAGACTGTCTCATAGCCGTTGACGCGACACCCTAAATATGTGCAATGTAAGGCTACGTCTTTGGGTTTTGCCACCTTGTAGGTTCAAAGTGGGACTGTATTGGACTAAACTTGACTGTGCTTCTCATTCAACATGTTAAAAAATGTCCATTTAAACGAATCTGGTGAGAAGTAATAAAGGTGCCTTTATTTAGACCTCACCATCCGTCTCATGAAGAGCCTCTTACCAAGTGAACTCTGCCATCTGCTGAACTCTGCCGCTGCCTACACACACTGACACAGTAAACACACAGTGTACCCATAACACTGTCTTAACTTACTTATTAGTTTTACTGTTGCAGTTCTTGTTCATAGATTTGTCATACCAGGTCAAACATTTGGACTGACAAGCCTCAAACTTATTCTGATTTATTTAAGGCTTTTAGATTACTACATAATTCCATAAAAAATAAGGAAAAATGAAAAGAATGAGAAGCTGTGTCCAATCTTTGACTGGTGCTCTGTTTAATTTATCATCAGCAAAAGACTTTTTTTTTTTTTTTTTTCACATTTTGCGAAATAGTCAATGCCAACGTGTCTTTATTTTGTCTCCTTTGGGAGAAATACATGCACAGACAACACATTAAACACATTCCACTCAAGTATTCAGAATCAGTAAAAAGAAACCCACAATTTCACAGTAAATAAAAATACACAGTCAACAGGAAACAGGATCAGGCAAAAAGTCAACTCCAGCATCTCAGAGCAATTTCGGCATCACCTAACCTCAGACTGCTCAGGATCTGCTCATTAATGAGCTTCACTGACAGTGGGATGAACGAGTGTTTGTATCTGCTGTGTTTACATAGAGGAACTCTGAACCTCCTTCCTGAGCTGAGTAAAACATATTCAGAGTGCAGTACATGAGCCGATCAGATAGAATATTGCCTACAAGTCTGAGGGTTGTTTCTTCAAACAGATCTTGGGGAGTTACAGGTGCCGTACTGCAACACAGACTCAGTTGTTGCTCTGCTGAAAATCATAATATTCCTACACACACCAAACACTCTGAATGAGTCGACGGAGAAAATGTATCTGCTGGTAGATTTGGGCATGGACACTTTCCACTTGCGTGTGCCATCTGAAGTCGTCATAAATATGAAGGTAATAATCTGATTGTTAAATGCATGATGTCATGACGATGAGACTCACATTTCCTTTTTTTTGACTGCTTTGGATTTACATTCAGTTCCTAAACTGACATCAGTTTTGAGTCTTAACTGGACAGTGAACTGGGACTTCAGTCATGGGGCTGTGACACAGATTTGTTTTGTAGCGTAAGTAAGATCATTTCTAAAATAATTCATGGATCTAGCTACTGCTGTGCTGTCTCCTTGACAATGCTTCCTTACGGAGTTTCAAACTAAGAACTACTCTCCTATTTTACAGTTTTCCAGGTTTAGTACATTCCTTTAAACTAGTGCCATTGTGGTACCCTCTGGTCGGCCACAGAAAATACATGTCTACCACATTCCTGTCACAGACGGATTTGGAAAAATCAAATTTAGAAAGTAGGTTGTCCCCACACGCACACATACACCCATACACATACACACAAGCATCCATGTAGGCTTGACTCCATGCATGCCTGCGTGCGTTGTGACTTCCACTATATCTTGGTTTCAGGTTACCAGGCCTCCCTCACTCGTCTCTCCCGTATTTCAGTCTGCCTTTTTCTTTGCCGGCTCCAGGAGTCTGGCTGTCTGCTCCCCAAATAGAGTTGACCTCAATGCAAACTCGCTGCTGCGGCTGTCCTGAACTCTGCATGGGTGGTGGTGATGCATTTGCAGTCCCCGTGCATGCATGAGCCCATGAGGACAGGAATAAAAGAAAAGAAAATGCGTAAAATAGGTGATGATAAACACGGCCATAATTCATTGCCTCACTTGTGGAATTCGAGTGTGCTTTTACAAACATGCAATTGTGCTAAAACTGTATTCTCTGCTGCTGAGGTTTTGTATGATGCAACAAAATGTAAACTTTGTCATTCTCACCACAACGCCATTGTGCATTCTGAAACACACACACACACACATAGTTTGAATAAGCCTGCAAACCACTGTAACCAGCAGTCAGCTTACATACAAATCACATTTAGCAGAGTCTGACCGAGGATGAGTTTACACTGATCTGTATGCGCCTCAGAAAAGACACTGGACATAATAAAGTTACTGGAATGATACAACCTACAATGGTATTGGAGGCTTTTGTCCTTCAAGAGCTTGTCCTTGCATTTTCTTGCAAAGGAAAGTATGCACTGAACTGAATGAATATATATCATGAATGGGCTCATACTGTTATTTGCTGAGAAAAAAGTACATTGTGCCTTCTGGAAATAGGATTTGGCACGAAAGTTTTCTTTAAGAAATAGGAAGTATGTTATAAATTTACCTTTGCACACCTTATTATAGATACAGTATGTTCCAGTAATGAATCATTCCACTCTGAATTTACATAGGGCTGAAATAGGCAAGCTTGTGCACGAGTGAAAGGTCCGGCATAAAACAATAGCTGGATGGAAAAGAATACATCACTGTTGTTTTTCTAAATACTAGATTGCTTTGGGATGACACTGGATGACCTTTTCATTGCTTTATAGTTTGCTCATTTGCCCTTTAAGCCAGCCTCAATTCAAAAAGTTCATTTCAAAAAAGTGTGAAATTGAAACATTTCATGGTGTACAGATTTCGGGATCCACTCTTATGGGAACAGATTAACACAGAGCTGTCCTCACTCTCTTCATGGTTTGCCAAAAGGAAACTCCAATCAATACAGATCAAGTTTGTGGGGCAAATAAAATGGGAAAGCGGGCGCACTAACTACAGCTGATGTGAGTTCAGGCAAAGGGGCTAATTAGGTTTCATTCAGAACTCTTATTCACTCTCACTTCCTCCAGAGGTGCTTATTCAGCAAAACAAAGAGAGGTGCTGCCACCGCTGGAGGATCAATATAAATAACTCTGTAAATCTGTTTATATTGCATGACTTATAGAAGACAGTTGCCAGTCATGGAGGTGACATGGAGAAGAGATGTCCAAATGATCCTCAGAAGCATTTACAGTATAGGTGTAAAGACCTAATTAGCAGAGGAGTGGTTCCCATTGAAGTGCTTCAAAATGTCAGACTAAAACGAAACAACAAAAACTTGACCTTAGATTTAGACGCTAAAATGTCATGTGGTAACACATCCTCCGGTATGCTTCATTGTCCTTTTGGCGTTTGAGACGCTGCCTAATTATTACGTCCATTAAACCTAGCCAAATAAATTCTGTGTTACTTGCGACACGCTTTCCTGAAACCGCGCGTGGACAATTCTGACCCCAGAAAAGAGGCTGCCGAGGGCCAACAGCTGCTGCTGTGAGCTGATAGAGAGGTCACAGAGAGAGATCAGCCTCCCGAGGTTTCAGGAGTTCATAATTAACACATTTCCACCTGGTGCATTCTCCATCCTTTAGGTTGTCAGACCACAAGGCTTTGAAAGCTCCACATAGCTTTGGCAGATCAAAGCTGTGGAGGGAGGCTCCCTCAGACTGAAAGACATCAACCCAATTAACTTTTAAATATTTGCTCTACACATGTTACCAATTACAACGGACTGGAATTCCTCCAGGTGTACGGAGCTAGAAAATGAAATGGATACAATGCTACTGCTACTTGGGTAGGTTCAGTAAATCAATGTAAAGGCTTCATACGAGCTTCGTTGCATGTTTTGCTGGCAAATTAATATCCTCCTGTTGAATATAACCTTAGCAGTGAGCTAAGGTTAATATAAACCAAACTACACTGTTGTTTTTATGTATATTACTTAATATGGCTCTTCTATAATGTTTTAATTAGTTTAAAAACTGTGGGCGGGTGTTTGATTAGACAGAGCTAGGAGAGCTATTCCGAGCTAAGCTAATTTGCTGCTGGCTGTAGCTTCATATTCTGTACAAGTATGAGAGAGGTGTTGATCTTCGCATCTCAATTTTTGGCAAGAAATTAAATAGGTTAATTTTAAAACACGCTGAACTATTACTTTAAGTTGTGAAATGCTCAAATGTGCATATACAGTGGCAAGGATGGCAGATTACAGTATAATACTCATATTGCTGAAAACCTAGATGAGAGTAGTTTTTACAAAAGCTGAAAAAGATTTTAGGGCAAATTGTTTTCTATTTTCATGATTCTCCAAAAATGGGGAAAAGAACCGGACCACAAATGATAGTGTGTGTGTGGGGCTGTAGAACTGTTAACAATAACTCTTCAGTCAATGGAAACTATGACAACAGGAAGAGAAAGACCAGAAAATATATGAGTTTTGCCGCTGTTGCATGTCTTGTCTGATTGCAGATGATTAGCGAGGACTCTGTCAACGTGGAGCTAAGCCCACATAAAGCCCTTCACTCTAGCTTCTCCCTCCAGCATTAAGCCACTCTGGAGAAGAAGGAATCCCTTGCTGTGCTAGAGATGTGCCAGCGTGCGATCGGTGTTTGAGAAATGGATTTTGAATATTTGGATCGGAGGAGGCATCCGGGTGGAGTAATGCCTGATCACACTGTCACCAAGGTAATCACCCCTGACTAAGTCTTCCTCGGCAGAGAAGTGGACAGCCGCGGATGCTGGGGGAAATAAATGTTTTTGGAGGTTTTTCTGGGGAACTGTCAAACCAGCAGTTAGTTGGCTCCAGTGGCATGCGGCTCACACAGCCAGACTTTCTCTGAAACCTTCTGGTAGCAGAAAATAAAAAGCAGAAATCCAGCCTAACGATTCCAGAGACTTCCATTGGTTCCCTTTTTGTATTCTGGCCTTTGGCGATCAAATTTACTGTTAATTTCTCTTAAATCGTTCATGCAGCTTTTTACTTTCGCTACATTTTATAATAAGACTGCAAAGCATAGCAGTTTTAGACATTTAAAGCTGTTGGCAGACAGGTACTTTGATTTAAAAGCACACGCCAGATTGGTACCATCCTCTCAATGTGGTGACAAATAAAGGATTATCTTGTCTTAGCTTAGCTTAGCATCTTTGCATGCTGATATTTATCAATTAGCAATCAAAACAAGACAACAGATGTGGGGGATGAGAATCTGACTATTTTGCAAATATGTCTTGAGTCTGAGAAAGCCCAGTCTGCCATTTTATAGCAATCCATGCTTTATATCTGCAGTGACACCGCATGTATAAACAAGGGAAGGTCAGGGGAAGCTATCCTCTGTCAGCTTCATCCTTGAGTGGCCGTGTGAAATTTAATTTAAATAAGATTTTCTGTTCATTTCTTTCGACATACTGTAGCAAAGACTAAAAACTACAGCCTTCACAATAACGTTCATATTTGAAACCTTCTGAATGCAAATCAAATATATAGCCTCTGTATGTCAGGGTATGCTTAATTAATCTGCATGCTTGTGACAGTCATTATTCCAGCTCGGATAAAATGGAAAACCTTGGTGTTAGGGAGGAATTTGTGGTGATGCCGATGAAGAAGAAGAAGTACCAGAGTCCTGTATGTCTTGTGCTAAAGGAGTTTATTTAGGCTCGAGGAGAACAGAAGATTTGTCATCACAACATAAGTGCATGAGGTCCACCTCAGTTCTAAGAGACAAACAGTAAACTCAAAGTCTTATACTAAGAAGGTGGACCGAGGCAGGGGGCAGATGTGTTAACATCCAATTATTGTACATAAACATGAAGATAAGCATTCACACCAGCTGTAGATAGCCAGACAGTGAGATTGAAGATGCCAAAGAGGGACCATGGCCTTGCTATGTTCCTCAGAGAGACAACAGGGCAGATAACTGACCCCAGCTGTAGGGGAGAGAAATTATTCTCTATCACCTGGGTATTGGGTAGTTAGAGTTTGCATATGTCAACGATGGGAGGCAGGGTCTTGTTAGGACTTGAGGTGCCACTTCCTGTGGCTGCCATGTCCACACGGGGTCAAAAGCTTCAGTCGTCTCGGCTAATAACAGTAAACTGTGGTGTGTCAGTAAACTGTGGTGTGTTTTTCTTTGTTTGGGCGGTGTAGAGGTCAGCAAAAACAAAAATCATAACGTTACACGTCCAAAAAACTTCAACTCCAGTAACCCCACTTCTTCACTTTACTGTTTCCATGTAGACAGCTTATTTCTACAATTTCCCTTCTGCATTTTTCTTCTGACAGCTATTGACATAACTTTTTATTAGTGTTATTACTTTTTATTAGATTGTTAGTGCAGTAGGTGTTAAACTTTTGTGTTGCAAAAGATTAAACGAAATGAAGTGGCGACTGAATTACATTCACATTATCACTGAAATTACAGCAAATGAAACATAAACACATCAGTATCACTGCACCTAATAAGAACATGACTATGTGAACCTGTGTATTATTTGAATAGCTAAGCACTGAATCCACCAGCACGGTCTTTCCATGGTCTGAAAAACATTGAACACTCTTGTTGAAGTATTTGAGGTTAGCTTTAGCTTTAGTTGATAAGATTCAGTTCTTGCTAATAAAAAGGAACCCAAGCATTTCTCATCCACAGTCAGATATTGTCATTTGTTGTCACTGTAGTTGTGAAGCTTCAGCAAGTTATTTTTCCTCCTCTTGCAGTTTTACTGGGGGTTGGCAAACCAGCTTGCAGGTGCATGCCACTGCCACCTACTGGACTGGAGTGTGGATCAGTGGCCTGACATGACAATCTAGCTACTATCCTGCTCCGTGTGTTGGACTTTTATTTTCAAATCATTTAGTGTACGCATGTTTCAGATTAAAGTCAAGCCTCTCCTTAGGTGTGTGATGAAACCCGATTTCAGAATTAGGTAGAATTTCAAATCTCCTGGAGAACAAAACATTTTCTATTACAGTTGAAAGATACAATTATGTTGGGCTTGGTACTATTTGCGTCACTGCTCAAGCCAACAAATCGAATTTTGTAACCTGTATTAATCATTCATTTGCTTGAAATTGACATCAGACTCGTGACTTGCATGAATTCAGATGCAGTCAATGACCTGTTCAGATTTCTGGCATCTTGGATCGCGGATAAAGGCGCTTGTTTTTAAGAGATACTGTACTCTCTACTTTACCGTAAGATCGAATCATTCCTGCACTGCACTTCATCCAGTCAAGAAAATGAGCATTGATTGGCTGCAAGAACATCTATTTGCATTCAGACGACTGTAATTTCCAGTTCCTTTCTCATTTATCACATCACTCACAGTAACGCTGAAACTCTTTTTCCCAACTTTGCAACCCTGCAGAAGTGATTTTCCAACTGAAATGTGGTAAAATAAATCAGGCTTGCTTATTCGGCCTATAATCGCATACAGTCAGAGCATATTGATTTTTGTCTATTTCACATCCTCTATATGAGAAATAATTGCCTTCTCTCCCTCTTTTCCCCTTGCTTCCATTCTGTGTAATACTGCTGACGTACCATTAGACTGAGATAATATCATACATTTACATATATTGTCAGCTCTAAAGCAAGTCTTTCACTGTAGTGTAAATCAATAAGATGATGCCCCCAGTTCAGCAAATTAGGGTTCTCATCTTTTAATATGTCTATCTTAAAGGCATCATAAAAGCAACCTTTCACACAATACATTGACCTTCATCTCATCCCCACTCTGGTTGTAACCGACTCTCTCAGAAAGTTTCGCTCTGCAGCCTTGGTTCATTTCATATTAGACTCAAGGGTGTTTGACAAAGGTCTCTTGCTGCTGTGCTAGAGAACACTACCTCGTCAGGATCTGCAGTGTGGTAATGAGTGGTGATCCTAGGTTCTGGGGATTCCCAGATAAAGAAGCTTGCGTGCTACCCCCCGAAATATATCACAAGGCCCTTGTTGATACACTCTTTCATAGGTTTTATATCCAATTTATAGTTCTGCTGCATATTGACACGGTAAATTTGGCATTGCTCCTAAACCTATGCTGGACCCTCTGTCGTAACCTCCTCAGAAATGTAACTACATGTAACGGCGATGTGGACCATAACAGCTGTGATTGGTCCAAAATGTATTTCCTTGTTCACGGTACTCAGCAGTTCGACAAGCAAACAAAATTCTTCTATGTTCAGGTCATAGACTGTATATAATATGGACAATGCGTCTCCACTTCCTTTCATTGGCAAGGAGCAGCTGACACTATTTTCCCAGGGATCATGCTATCTTGCGAGTTTGGAGCCAGAGTCTTCACAGTATGGTCCGAGAGTGGAGCCACGAAGAGTTGCGTTATCGATTACCCGACCACACTTCCTCCAGACTTACTCGGGTTTTTGTTTAATACTGCGCTCTGCTCTACCTCCACCAGTTTCAAATAAATGTTGGATTATTTACTATAATATTTTTTTACAACTCTCATGGTCCCACGGGCCGCTTTACAATGTCGTACGAACTGGTAGTTGCCATTATGTCACCTCCTAAAACAAAACTAACTCTAACCATAACAGACATAAAACAGACACTTGAACATGCATCAACTTTATACCAACTACCTAAAATGACAGAAACTATCCTTGAAAAATGTAGATTTTGGCCCAAGTTCCATCCACTAATATGGAGGAGGTGGCTTTCAGACCTATACCGCAGCCAGCCACTAGTCGGAGCCCTACTTGGCTTAGCCTCACTTTGGGGAGCTTTTCCCTCGTCATACAGTCCATGGTTCAGACTCACACACACCATATCCTCAGATGTCTTTTCTATGTCCAGTGCTGTGGTGATTTTAGAGAAACTATAATTAACATTTATTTACATCAACTCCCACATGGGCCACTCAGTTTCACTCACCATTGTGTAAAGTGGAGAATGAAACTCAACACAGCAGGCTAGTCGCCGCCTAGTGTTACGGAGGTATAATTACATAACAATACTGACACACCAGCGCACAAGCATAAATGCTTTCAACGGTGCAACACCCTACGTTGCAGCTATGCACGCAGTATGCCATGGTACTGTAAATTAAGCTTAAGGAGGAACATTTAGCATACAGACACATAACTAAATGAATGAACATGGACTGATGAATCCATAACACACTAACACAATATATAATAGTCATAACCTCTATCATTATACGTTTTTTATATCTAGCCCTAAATAGGAAAATCACTATATTCTTTAAATGCTTAGCATACAATGCATAATGTTGCATATGATTTAACTTCCATTGTCAATTTAAATTGCCATTCACCAACTTTCAGAGTAACGTTAATAAAAATCTAATTTCATTTCATGGGTCCATGTACGCATGTTCGTACTGCTTGCGAGTGGAGAGCAGTGTTGTCGTACTAGCCATTAGCATCTGCACTAGGGAGTCTTAACTGAGTTGTTGTGTGAAAAATAACAGATAACGACACAAAGATGACTCCCGGGCACTGAACACCAACTAGCAATCGGACAAAATGTCATTTTCACTGTAACAATTCAAATACTGACGCTGCTGTCTTTGAGGTTGGACAGCTGGCAGATCTTGTCTGTTGCCATGCTTGTGCACCGTATCGTACTGATAACCTCAGACTGAGACAGCCTGGATGCACACTGATATTAAATGTTTGTTTCTGAACGTATTTTTTTGACTCATTTCACTTGTTTTCAGATCTGATAGTCACTGCTGAGGTTTTACTTCTCAGACAGATAATTTTAATGAAATTTCGAAGAAGGAAACAAGTAGCATCAATCTTAAAGCTATTATCCATGTTATTTTTGTGCAAATAAATCTCTTAGAGTCCGACATACATCAGTGGGTAGACCTATCAAGGTTTTACATTTGTTCATTCTAAACACCAGAAAATATTAACAACTCCTGCTCCTTTACCATCAGGTCTTTGTCAGTATGATAATGGAGGCAGAGATGATTTAATCTGCAGTGAAGCAGAGCACAGGAGTTGTCAAAACTGTCACTGACTGTCACTTTTATATAGAGAATCGGAAATATTAGAGGCGACATGAGTTCACTTTGGTTGTTTAATTGTGGCTTTTACAATCTGTTATTCATGAAGTTAATTAAAACAAGGATCAGTTTGCTTATAATGGAAGAAAACATCAGTGTATTATCAGTGACATGTTGACTCTTCTCTAGTAAACTCAGTCACGGCTCGCTGCTGCAGGTGTATTAACTCAAGGTCACTTACTTCAAGGCCTCCATGGCGACTCATTTATCCATTTCAAGCTGGCTGTTACACCTCTATCAGTATACAGAGTCCCATCGAGCAAACTGGCCCCACCGCTCTTTCTTATTTTGTTCAATTTGAACTGGTATTTGCTGGTGTGCCCTGTTAAATGTCTTCCATTTGAAGATATTATACTTTTGTTAGAGATAGTGGCAGAATAGAATTGGGAGATGGAGGGATACTGTCAGCCTGGAGGGGCCTTTAGGTGGGCGATTTCATTTCTATGAACACTTTTCTTTTTTGTGGTCTTGTTTTTATGTCCCTCCGTTTCAGTATTCGGCTAAACACAGACAGGAAATTAAGCAACTCCAGTAACTGGTCCGATTGAAAGCAGAGCCACACTGGGGATAATTAGGAAGTGAAAAAAGAAACTTCCAGAAAACTCTGATGTAGGCAAGTCATATCTTCTGATCTAGTAATAGTCCACAAGACTGTTATGTTTTATGTGACACCTCAGATGACACCACTTCCCCTTTAGTTTTTGTATGGATTACACATTGAATGTTATTCAGAGACCTTTAATGGGGTGATATGTGGATTTGTTATCACTGGATAGTTCTACTATAGTTGATTCCCCTGAGCCAAGGTCTCCTGGCTATGGCTAGCTAGATTAATATCTGATGTAAGCAGCAACCAAGTCCCAAAAGTTGCAATTCCTCAACCAGAAGGCCCATGTCCATTCTCTGATAGTCACAGCTGTTTTGGAGGCACAAGAGAGTCCTTCACAATTCCTACACAATATTACATAGGAATAAATAGGAAGGTACTCATAATGTTATGCCTGATCAGTATATAGCTATTTGACATTAAAAATGGTACCGATATACCAGGCCAATAAGCAGGTTCCCAATATGTCACATTATTCCTTTTAGAATTTATTTACATCCCACTAAATCTCATTATAGGACTAAATGCATGATGTTAATATTGCATGTAACAGTGACCTCAATTACAGAGGATACAGGACTTTATTTGAAGCAGGCTTCTCACCTCAGGCATTTATTTCTAATTTCCCCAGATTGATAGAATAATAATTCAATAAAATTTCGCAACATTTTAAAGTGAAGCCCAATACACATTTCACATTTCCTGTAACCAGTTTAAATTAAAAAGCCCTGCAGCGCTTCAACAGACTCAAAACCCTTCGTTTTTAACTTTGGGCTTTGACTGTGAAACATTTGCAGGCAGACCGCATGCAACAACAGATGCACGGCACTGAAGGACAACAAAGCAGACACTTACGTGACTGACAGAGGGCCATGGCACTTTAAATGAGCACTCCACAACAACAAAGTGTTGAATATACCATGTTTGTGTTGTTGAGACGTTCAAGCGGCAGAAAGGTTTAAGGACAATGCATGTCATGTTTATAACAGGCACCAGGTGTTGCTGGCCCACCTGTATTTGTCCGTGTCGACCATGACTCCGGCCATTGTTCTCAAACAGACTGATGTTTACAGTGGTTCTAAAATATGAACAGGTGGTAAGCACAGTGGTGACATGCTGAGCGCTGACAGGACTGATTTTGATGGCCGAGGTGAAGGCAGCGTATTCAGAGCCATTTCGGTGAAACCGGCATCAGGGCGAGTGTACGGATGGTAGCAGAGAGGTGGCTGAAGCTGCTGTAGAGGTTGGATGAGTCTCCATTGATAATTTAACACTTTATTCCAGCGTGACAGCCACCTTTCAAGTCTGCAGTGGCTTTATGCTTGAACGGTTCTGGATGGAGTACCACTTTCAGCACGTTTGTGTGCGCACACTGTATCTTTCACTGGGTCTGTGCAACAAGTCAATAAAAAAGTGAAAAAAAAAGAGTGATAAAAACGGCTTTGCTGTCTGGCGGCGATAAGCTTGCACACCACTGCTATCTTACAGCCATTTATCTCTTTTTTTTTTATTTCTTAAGCTGTCATTGCTGGTTAACAGCCTGACTTCTCGGATTTGAGTGTTGAACAATCGAAAAGCGACTGGTCGGGTTTCTCAACGGCACTGCCGCTCTGTTTGGAGAAGCCTGCATCATTAAAAATATTTTTATGGATTTTCCTTCCCCTCTCAGTTACGAGCACTTAAGCCAAAGCTTAATGATGTGAGTGATTCTGCTAACAAACACAAGACTACACAACACAAGGACTCAAGAAACCAAAAAATAGACCTGAAACACCAAGAAATAGGCTATATAGCATATTAAACTAAAAATATGGAAAAAGCCCTGTGTGTCTTATGATTCATCAATAGCCTCCCTGCTGTTTTACTTTCCTCTTCCTATTCATTATCTTTCTCTTTTCTCTTATCTGTCTGCTTTCCAGTTATTCCCTATTGCGTAGGCCAGAATTTGGGTCACACTGCAGCCCACAAAACACAAAAACTGTAGAAGGCAGAAAAGAGTTTCAAAACTTGTACTGAAACAGAAACAGACTGAAATATGGTAAAATGCAGTCGCCTGCATGTGGTCCACATGTCTAAACAGTTTTAGACACAGTTTGGACCGAGACAGACAGATCAAAATTCAGACGGCTAATGAATGAGTCTCAAACAATAAGTGCGACTGTAATACAAGCCGTCTCATGAAGTTAGCCGCTGGGGCAGCTGAATGACAACATTGCTCCATTATCGTCAGCCATATTCTGGCTGAAGGCCACAGTTAATGTCAACATGTTAATGAGGCATTACAGAGGCAGCCATGTGTACAACCGCAATGGATTGCCAACTGTCAGACAAAGACAGCTGAGTCATGTTATAATGATTTGGGTACTGGCCTTTAAATCGGGCAACAAATGAACCATAACTGAAAAGGTCCAACTTTGTAATCCGCCGCGAGTTATTATTCAACCATAGAGAGCTAGAGACCTTTATCTACCTAAACTACAGAGGGTAACATGGCTTTTTTCCTGTAATTCCATCTGTTTCACAAGTGTTATTCGTTGTATTTTAATAAGATCCCTCACCCGCTTGCATTGCTAAAGTTACTGCATGACGCTGTTAATACAAACTTAACAGGATCTGCATTCTTTTCAAATTATGAGCCCCCTATTGTTTCACTGGGCATACACCATTAATTTCTTAATAATGCTTTTATTGTGAAATATTTGCAGGAAGCTGATGTGGTAAAACTCATCAATTGCAAGGTTCAGGTTAGTGCTTGAAATTATGCTAATGTTACAACGAAGACGATGATAACACAAAGAAGACGATGACGTTTCAACTTGACAACACGGAGAGATGGCTCCCTTTAGCTGCCTGCTCAACCATATGGTTAAGCACATTTTGGGTCACTATATCTCAATGAGAGGAGTGCCTAACTTAACTCAACCTAGTTGAGCCATCTCAGCCACTTGGCTGAGGTATGTTATGCTAAAAAAATCCACTATATTGCACTTTGTCTTTAAATTGTAGTCTTCTTCGTCCCCGCTCCAAATAGGAAGTCAGAAACGGGAAAATCATCTCAGACATGTTGACTGTTTTTACTAAAACTTTGAAAGGTAGGAATAGTTATATGACATATGCTAGTGCTGGAGACCTTACTAAACAGAATTATGTTACTTGATGCCACCTAAAAACCTAAATTTAATGTTTAATAATTTTTTAAAAATATGCTCTACCAAATGGTTGATTTGACGATTTATGGTAAATGCAGCAAATAAAACAAATGCAATTAAAATTGGCTTTCTTTGCTATAAAAACAAAATTTCTTTTCATCTATTGCTGTAAATATAAAATTAAGTGTTGTTACAGTCATATAGATCATGAATATGATAAGAGAATTATTTTTCTATGTCATTTTTATGACGTTTTGAGTTGATATTGGTAAATATGGTAAAAATCTAGAATAAATGTGAGGAAATCATAATTTTCACAACTAATTCCCTTTCAACTAATTGACACAAGCTGGTATATCATTATTACTACCATTAGAGGTGTTTAATGATGTGTTTAATTTTAACTTGTACTACAACTACTAGATGGACGCCAAAACCTTCTATTGTACAAGACATCCTAAAAACATTTCCCTTGGAGGAGACAGATGACAATCCTGACCCAAGTTACCAGGTCCAGGTCCAAACAAAAGCACAAGTAGAATCTGGAAGCATGAAGACATTGAGAAGTTCCAGGTTCCAAATTCAAGATTTGAATCCCGTGATCGGTACTTGAAAATGCTCCTCAACGATGAGATGATTGAGATTTGAACACCCTTCCAGTACTTCAAAATGCTCTTCACTGATGAGATGATGCAGCATATTGCACATCATACCAATTTGTACTCAGCTCATGAGTTTGGGGATCCCTAAAGAGAGAGAGCATTTCTTCTCCAGACCAATTTTACAAAATCAGAAATAATAGTTCAATCAATCCAGGAAACCAGCAATAGGAAACTAATATAACCAATATAACCAGTAATAGGAAACCAGCTATACTAGTTCAATCAGTCCATCAGAAATGTTACTCTTTTTTCCCAAAAAACATAACTGCTGTTGCACCAACATAGACAAGGTGTGTTGAGACAGTAATGCGACAAAATGCAAATATTTCTGTTGCTTTGCAGTATTTTCTTTTCCTTTTTGACTGCAAAACTTAATGTTTTGCACTGTTACATATAATCAGAAGTGAACTGAATTTGAGACTTTTGTGCTGTTGCACTTTAACACGGATACAGACAAGATGTGAATATTACAAACGTTGCATTTCTAATTTTCCTAGTTCGAAGCAATAATTTCCTTGCATGAGATAAAAAACATTGGTGTTTTGTGGCATACTGACAGAAATAAAGGGTATCCAATGTCCCAGACATTTTTAGTTGTTTGTTTTTTCATAAATTAGCATTTTATTTTAATATATATACTGTTTCTGGTATTTGTAATAAGTTCCGCACTTAAACCATTAAGTGACATCTCAACCGTTTGGTAGAGGTCAATATTTTAAAAACCACAGGGTCTTTTGAAAAAAAATTTTTTGATTGTGCTTATGACTCACCCAAGGATAAAAGAAATGCAAAGAAATAATTTTTTCACTGCTTTTCTCTTGGTGGGGAAGTCAAAGGGATAAATACAAAAAAGACCGCTTGTTTCGTACGAAGCAGACTCTGGGCCACCGAAAAAGAAAACAGACGTGCGGTCAGGGGAGAAAGTGCCTCACCTAGCATCATGAAAAATAATAACGATAAAGTAAATTATACTACTGATAAAATAACTCATACCATTTGTCAATTGGTCTGATATAAGTGCAATTTCTGTATGATTCCCATCATTCGATCATTTAAATAGGCAAAATCGCTGAATTTACGTATTTCTTTTGTGGCCGACCACAGTCGAGAGCGACCACAGAGAGCGACCACAGAGAGCGACGTGAGCTGAGGCAGCGGGCCGAGCCTCGGCCTCGGGTTACGCAGTCTCTCACAAACTGCGTTAGGCTCGTGTCCTTTGCGCGTGCCTGTGGCTAACTCTCTGTATGCCATCAAGAGATTGGTTGTGTACATTTTATCAGGTGTCATACCTCCCATATCCTGTATTTCATGTAGCCTATGGGTGTAACATATTTAGTCTTGTTTATCTGACATTAAATCGCACTGAAAAACGAGATGAGACAGCCAGTACTTCTTCCTCATGGAAGAGGGCGCTAGTGAACCACTGGTTCATTCTGGTGCTCTTCTTCTACGCTGAGTCAACTGTACCGTCAGTCCATTAATTGGGATCTTTTGTGTGAAGATAAAAAATTATTGTAAATCTAAACCTTCAGTCAAAACAGGAACTGGTAAATAATGGAAGATATTTTGTTAAACAGTCTGAATTAAAAATGAATCTGATCATCAAAAGATTTAACAATGCAATATTAATGATTGATTAAGGTGACGATTTGGTTTTAAATTCAAATCCATATTTCCATTTGTGCTAATTTTGCTAACTTTTTCATGCAAAAATTGGAGAGAATATGCCATAATGCAATTAAAAATGTAGTTTCTATCAATTTGCATTGGGGGGTCCTCAGCATCGATCAAAAATATGCAGGGGGTCCAGGACCCCAAAAAGGTTGAGAACCACTGCTCTAGGGGACGCTGCTGCAAGCCCTCAAAAAATAAATACAAATAACTAATAGTAATTTGACTGGCACCCTTTCCTCGTGCTCTGTCTTGAAAATAATAAAAAAAATCAAGAAATGCAGAAAAAATAAACAGCAGCACCCATGTTGTTTGTCATTATTTGACTGACCTGCCGTTGAACGTGCCCTGCATCGTGCACTGTAGAAAAGGCCGTTAGGACAAGCTATTGTGCACATATCAGGTAGCGGTTCCTATTGACAGACATCAACAACAACTCATATTTGTCATATTGATATTGGAATCATGCAAAGGCCGTCCAAGCCCTCAGGTGCAGCTTTCAGAAAGCACAGGAAAGAGGATGTGGAGAAGAGGTCCCACTGTAGAACTACGTTGTATTTTCTAACATTAACATTTGATTTGTGTTAGCTAGAGGCTAGCTAAGTTGGGGCACCAAAGCAAAATCTTGCCTCGGGCACCAAAAAACAGAAAGTTCAAGGTTTGTGACTTCATAAGTTCTTAATTGTGTATTCAAGTCCACCACCCTTTTAGACATACTGTACAAGCAGGTGCTGGTACAGCTGGTGCGACCAAGTTAGTCATGAGTAAGTCTTTCCACTCAAGTCCTAAATCAAAACAGGCATATAAATCCAACTCAAGACCCAAGTCCTAAACGTTGGGTTTCGAGTCTCAAATAATAATAATTTTCACATAATTTATCAAGTTAGAAGCTCTCAGCTCTACTTCGTAAATACAAAGATTCACTGTTTTAAGTATCTTACATGTATTTTACAGGTTTGACTTTCTGGTTGGACAAAACAATCATTGTGAACGTGTCACTTTGTTTTGTGGGAAACTGTGATGGCATTTTCCGTAATAAAACATAATAGTCAGTCAAGTAGTGGAGAAAATAAGCAGATGAATAATGCGTAATGAAAGTAATTGTTAGCTGCAGACTACACGTCAATCAACTACAGGAGTAAAAGTGCGCCAAGTCTGTCCCAGAGACAAACAATCAGTCAGTGTAGAACCACCAGCATGTCTTTGGTCTGTGCGAGGAAACTGGAGCACCCGGAGAAAGCCGGGTAATAAACTCCAGGTCCTGTTCACAGTTTGTCAAAACAACAGATTACATTTATTTATTACTGTTTATTTCATGAAGGAAGGTCCTTGAGGCCTACTCACGTTTGCTGAGATTAGTATTCTGAGCGTGTCCCCTTGCACGTATTTTCATCAGACGTCTTTCACTTCTCTCAAGATCGTGCATCCTGCTAAGCCCTGATTTAATGTCTTTATATTTGAGGTCAAACTCGAGATAAGTCTGGTCAGTTAGGCACCGTGAAATGGAACTACTATGGAATACGAAGTTGTTTTTATTCTTCAATGAAAAACTATTCGGTAAAAAAAGTCTCTATCTTTCTTTCTCCCGTGTCTACTGGTTTTACTGTGGAGAAAAATATCAATGAGCATACGCAATGAGGCGCAATACAATGTCCCACTGATAGTTTCATGCCAGTCTTTAGATTTAATCAACAGCACATAATAACACATTTAACTGAGAAACAGCGAACATAAAACTGGGCTTACTGGTAAACAACTACGAAACAAGACGTCGCATCTTTTCCATCCTTTAGACATCTGTAAATGTGTACGCCAGAGCCAGATGTCTGACAAACACATTTCAGCAGCAGGGTGTTTATGATTTTGTGATTGTGGCAAAATGCAGTAATCTGATGTGCAATTGTGTGACTGCAGCACTTGTGACAGTTACGTGAGAAATTAGCAATCAGAGGCAGCAGGACGCAAAGTCTGCAGGTAGTGTTGCAGGGCTCAGAAATGGTTGTCGGTGTGGCATAAAAATGCATTTGTCTTGCACCAGGATTCTGGGGTACATCTTTGCATAAGTGAAGGATAGACTGTCAGTGCATGTCCTTCAGTGTGATCTGAGGACAACTGTAGCTTAAAGGGGAATTACCATTTTTTACAAACTGGAAATTGTTTCTAGCATAAAATACAATGATTTATTCACCCATTTAACCTTGGTGTCATTTGGAGTCGTTTTTCGATGATATTTAGATCTGCATATATCCAAATAGCCACGAAACGCGTTCATTTCACCAATATTTTGCTATGATACACTAGTGCTAATCCCTGTTGAGTCCAGAATTACCGGTATTTCACAAAATATTAGCGAAATGGACAAGTTTTGCGGCGAATAATGTGTTATTTAGAGGCAGCGTTTCGGTGCCCTAGCCACTCCCGCTATATGGAAATACGCAGAACTAAATATCATCCGGGTGAGTAAATGATCGTAAATACTTTGCAAATAAGATACAGGGACCGTCAAGTGGTGCCACTGTGTGTGTATGTGCTAACATCCATTAAAAATAAAAAACTCAAACAAAATAATTAAGGCCTTTAGCAGCGCTTATCTGAACCAATTTAGCCAGAAGGAGCCAGTGTTGTCTGTGCTGTTTAGAGTATAACAGAGTGATATTAATAAAATGGTAACCACTGTGGAGTGTTTAAAATGACTGTGATGCACATTTAAGAGACAGTTTTACGTGCTCTGTGTTGGCATCATCAAGATATGTGTACATATGCTTTTGACAAGACGAACGACCTGTGTGCTTTTACCCTTGAATGTATAATTTTTACAACTACAATCCCAAATCATTTATCAGCAAATTGTACTGTCATCTGTGGGTTGCTGTGATTGATATGCTTTACCACAACATGTAAACACTGGTGCGTCAAACAATCACAGAGGCCTTTCTCTACAGCCCACAAGCTTATCCTGCGTGTTATAGGCTACAACTAATCATCCCCCAAGACATTATTGTCCGTATAATATTCACTTGTTTATCTCTCCCCTTAGATCTGGATGAAATATTTTCTCCCAGTAAAAAATCTCATTGTTATTCAGTGAATGCAGCGAGGCTTTGATGCATTCACGAGAGGCTCGGTAGATAAGAATTCAGTTCCATTGTAATCCCAGTTAATAGGTTCGAGAGCAAAGGAATGACAATTTAAAGAACATAAACAAATAAAATATTTTTTTTTCTCTCCACGCTACCGCATCTGACAACCTCCAAAGTGTTTGTCTGGGTGATACACATGGTGTCTTTGTGCAAAGGTCAAAACTGGGGTTAAAAAAGGTTCACTAGTGTCAGTGGGTAACAGACTCAAAAACTGGCATGTTTAGGATTTAAGGTAAACTATCAAATGTCCCATAATGGCATGTGCAAAAAAAGTTTGCATCAAAATCATAATGAGAGTATGCTGCCTTTGAAATGTATTGCATGCTACCATTGGTTTTCCTCCTTGTTTATGTCCTTTCCATATTTCCCTAGAGTTTAACATTCTCTTGACTATGTAATTGCTAAAGTTAAAGTTAAATCAGAATATAAAATTACCTGCTGCCAGAATAAAGCTTTTCTCAGTTAAAGGACAATTCAGGTATTTTTAAACATTGGCCTACTTTCCAAATTTTTGATGTCTAAATGATTAATAGGGACAAAAATCTATGACAGCAGTTCTGAAACACTGAAAGACAAGAACACTACAATCAGCCATCACATAACAGGGGCAATACACTCAAACGGGGCATTTGTCAGCAGTCCACTAAAAGTCATGTGACAGTAACAACATGGACGCCTCAGGTGAGGAGCCCAGTGGGTCGTTGGAGCTAACTAGCAGCAGTTCATCAAGCATGTAGAAATACTTCACTAAAGATGAAGTCAATCCTGAAATACAACAATCTGAAAAGGTCCAAATCCTCTGAACAGCCGTCAATTAACAATTTCACCAAACACCCTGTGGTTACAGAGAGAAGGAGGCTGCAAATCATCAATGTGTTGGTGATTTTCATTCGTGGCAAGTTATTAGACCTTTAGCTGAGGTACACGGACAAGACTTTAGAGAAATACTGGATGTTTTTTAACCTGGCTATGCTATCCCATTTTACAAAATGCTGTGGGGAACTATTAATTGCTACTGATGGTGCTGACTATCAACCTGTTTTTATACAGGCTATACATATCTGCACAGTATGTAGCACATGAGCTGTCTGATCATGTATTCAGGTCAAGAATGTCATTGTTACAAAGCATTACTACACAACATAAAAATTGGTACAACATAAAGTTGTGCAACAATATTAAAAGGACCTGTTATGACTCGACTGATAACTTTGAGAACACTACTGGTTTATACTGGCTTATTCTTGGAACACAATTTGGGGTAGGGTTAGTGATCTTATTTGACTTATTTGGGGAGTCATCCTAGATACTGTCACATGATGGTCTGCAAGGCACGGCTATCCACAAACTGTCCTTAAAAGCAGCCTGTGAAAGCTTTGCCCAGTGTAGCACGTCATTTTGTTGCCACAAGTCGGCACACAAACATGAACATTTTATTTTTTTTTTCCAATACGAAACAGTTCCTTCACCCCAGTGCATTTTGTAGTCTTCCTGCCGCAACTCAACTCTTCCTTAAGCCAAAACTTCCACGATAGATGGGCCCATATATCTCTGTAGGAGTTCTGTAATCTTGAGACGCACAGATTATAATAACAGTCTGACTCTGTCAGTGGCCACAATGAGCACTTTCACCGGCCTGTGAACAAAAATCTGCTCTACATAAAGCACAGCACAAAAACTAAACAAAAACAGCAATTCATAATTTCATCTGAAACATCAAGCTTGTCCTTATAATGCCTGAAGGATAAGTTCCAGACAAACAAACCAAAAACAAAAAATAAATAAATAAAACACAAGGACACAAGGACAAATGGAAATTTAAAACAGAACAGAAATGTAAATCAGAACGCATAACATGATAATGTGAATGACGCAAACGAAAAGTGGATGATTAAGTAATCAGTGGGAATAACAGTAATCTGAATATGCTCACGAGTCATTCCAGTGAATGTGCTCACAGAGTACATGAAAACATTTCTTTCATTTGTTTTATCCTGGGTGCCAGTAGTGCATTACTGTCCATCTCTGGCTGACCACGACTGCTTTCCTGGTACAAATGTGGGTGGAATTAAAGGTACACTGGATCATTAAGTACTTAGAGTGTAATAATTGCAGTCCTTTCTGAATGTACAGTACATAATGCTCAGGAAATTACGTTATTGATGTTCAGCAGTCCCTGACCTTTTGGAGTATATATATACTCTTCCCATGAGTTTTTCACAAACTTCAAAATACTATTTTTTATTTCCTACTGTTTGCCATACTTCATTATTATGGCTGGTGAATCAAGTTTTTGGTGATATTATTAATATGTTTTGTTCAACTCTAATCTTCATTTGTGTCCAACAAAATTACACTTGCAGACTTTTTTTAGCTTCTCCAATTAATTTCAGTAATCCAATTGAGTCATGTTTAATTGCAGCAAAGAAGCACGTCATTAGTCTGGGCTTTCACAAGACCCAATTTGATTTGCAGAATTTCAGTGTCAGATTTTTCTGTAACCACCGCTTCATGCAAAACACAAATTCAGTAATTCACAAAAATTAGCCGCCTCTGTTAAATGTAAGTTGTCTGTTTTCCACCGGATCAGCCATCGCTGAATTAAATTCTCTGCTTGTGAAAAAACGGTCGCATTCTTTCTCCAAACAATACCGAGCAATCTTAAGATGTTCTGGTCTCTCTTTCTCCAGCTCTCCTCTTTCCCTCCTCGCAGCTCAGTAACAATTTAGGTTAAATGAGGAGGCATGGGACACAACTTAATGAGAATTTGCTTTTACTGCTCTGCCAGTAATTAGTTTGTTAAAGCAGAACGGAATGAGCATGTCTCAGGAAATGTAAAATTGAATATTAATTAAATTACAAATGGAAATCATGCTTGAACTCTAAGCGCAGCCGTCAGACTGTGGCTTTTCGTCGGTTCATATGTTTTGAGATTAAAATTTTTTTAATTTCTGGCTGCATATCACTAAGCTATGCAAAAAGTTTTTATTCGCTTTTCTAATTTGGTTTGTTTTCAAATGAATACTGGCAGTCAGTGGCTATTAGTGCTGCACCCCTGCTCTGTGGTTTGTAGACTTTAACTCTCCAGACTTGTATGTGTCAGATGCATGGAGACAACCAGGTAATGAGATGTAGATGTCCCACCCGCACCAGTTTTGAAGGCTGTGTTTTCATCCCATGGCTGCCTGTCATATCTGGAACGATGCCGCGCTGCATCAGTATTAGCTGTCCTTCAATCAGCGGGAGGTGGGAACAAGGAGGCCGAGTCCATGACACGTAACACGGAGGGAAAAGACAAGGGCAGGAGGGCAACAAGTGTTGAGTTAATGCTGGAAAAATCAACCAAAATAAACACAGGCTCGGGTGAGTTCGCCATCAATGCAAGGTTAAAGGATCCCGTGGTAGAGCGGAGTGAAATGTGTGTGTTGTCAAAGTGTGTGAACTCTGTGTTGCTGCTAATGCATCCGAACAGGAGCTCAGTGTTGTGTAAGCACAGAGTGACAGTTTGGACTGGATGAATAATTCAGCGTCCTCACTCCATGATCTCCACTGTTCAACACGCGCTGGCTGTTTATAGCGTTCGTGGGACTTAAAAGGTGACAAAAAAAAAAAAAAGACCCTCACCTAATCATGCATATGATTATGTTTGTGTTTGTTTCAATTTACATCTTTCAGATCAGATAAAAACATATCCTCCGGGGGAAATTTACCTTAGATGCAGCGCTGCTGGTAAACATCAAAGCGTTCTGCGTAAAGGCTTTAGGAAAGCTGGATGTTTGGATTCTTGGTCACCGTCCTGTACCACTAGGGGAGCATGCTATCAATTCTAAATGGATTACTCAGCATGACAATGACCTCAAACACAGTACCAGAGAAATATCTATCAGCTACTGTGTTGATATATCCATCAAATACTATGGTCCCCAGAGAGCCCTGATCTCAGCATCATGGAGAGGGATTACAAGAAGAGAGATGGAAAACACTGAAGCAGACTAATTCCACAAAAAGAAATAAAAATCAAAAATGCTTGACAGAACCTACGTGCCACTCAACTAATCCCCATATGTTTTTCAAAGTAGAGCAATGTGCAACACACAGACAGCAGATCCACTTCTCTTTTATTCTACTTGTCTGTATATTTGAAGGCCAAAAGCAGACAACAATGTAAAAATAAAGTGTTTTAAGCTTAACCTTTAGTCAGGTGTTCCGTGACACTCGCCAGCAGAAAAGACTGATATTCTGGGCGGAGGGCATTTGACAGGTGAGAGATTATTTTCTGAGCCAGCGCATCCTGACCACGGACTCTCAGTGGCCCAGGGCCCTGTGCCGCATGACTCCTCCAACCTTCAGAGCTGAATGCGTCAAATTAGATCCCCTTGCCATTTTCAATAAGTGGGGCTCACGGGGACAGAAGTGACGGCCCTGCATTGCAACCCTGTTTCTTTGACCACGTAATACGCTCTTTAACAGGTCTCGGCAGACTAAGCCTCTCAGCGCAAACAATGTTAATGTGGGCACTGTTGCCTACTGTTGCCCACATGATTTACCAGTGATCAACATCTAAAACAGTCTAAATTCCCAAAGGTTACACATTGGCAGGTGCTATTCTTGTACCAGAAATGGGTATATTAACAATGTTGTGTTTTTGACTACCTTCTCCTACTGGCAAACATGAGACCCTGTGTTGGTACGTCAAATACTGAACCCCTTTATAAAGGGAAATGTAGTTCCATCTGCCCAATGTAAAATGTAATTGTCCAGTAGTATTGTCACCGTATACACAAAAATTTGTGCAAACAATGGCATCAGTACTCAAATGTGACAGGGAGTTTATGCATCAATTGACGCCTGTTAGGGCCACTGCTATTTCTGCCCTGTCAGGTGTACAGATTTTCCAGTGCTGTCCCTCGGTTCCTAATTAAACGTCGTGCTGACATCACTCTACGGCGACTGCTATTGAACTCCAACAGTTTGCCCTACACTGGTGTACTGGACTGTGTTTTTAGACTTGTGCTTATCGTTAGTACAAATTACCTTAGAAATCTTTAGTTTGTGAGAATAGTGTTATTTAAGCACTTTGTCCTGTTGTCTAAGAGCTCAACGTCTCACTTAAACCTTAAACCTTCTGGTTCACTTTGGCCAGATATTGTTGGCCGAAGGATTGGGGTGTTATTTATTTGAGTTATGGTTTACTTTTGAGATTTTACTTTTAGAAAGAACTTGGCCTATATGTTTAGTTTTCATTTTGTTAAACAAATGTCTTTGTTTTATTCACCACCCTTTGCCCAGCCTTAGTACTGCGCTTTCTGTTGACCTTAATCTTTCACAATAAACCTTAACAAAGAGCCAGTTCCATTTGGTTTAACGTTGCTTCCCTCAACCCTAACTGAGCAGGGTTGTAACAGACAGTCCAGAACCTACGCAGATCCTGACGCCTTAGCCCGATGTACCCCACCCTAGCAATGTAACTACACGTAAAGTCGATGCAGATTGCAAATGTGATTGGTCTGCTTGTTTCCGCTTTAGTATTTCCGGCTGTTTCACCATCTCCGCAATTTTCAAATCGATTGTTTTGGATCAGTAAAGATGGAACCCATCGAGGAAAGGTTGACTGAGGAAGTTCGGAGGCGCAAGCATTTGTATGACTCGTTTTCTGTGAAAATTCAGCGAAAGTTTCAGTCGCCATTGCTGAATGTGAAGCAGGAAGTGAAAACAAAAATTAACCCGACTGGCAAAAACACAAGTACAAATGGCTCGCACCGCCATAGGTTACATGCACAAGTTAAGGCATCTGTGTCCCTCTGGACTTAAAATGAGCCTTAAAGAAAGAAAGAAAAAACACAATACACACAGACACATTATGGAACATTAACTTCCAGAATTCAATGGGCAATAACAAAATAAGACCAAGACCCTAAAGAGAATTCTACATGAATGGATGGAGAGATTCACTCAGCCAATTAAAATTTGCTTAACCAAAGGACGACGACCTCTCTAGTTCTTAAGTGTCTGTGACAAGGGAAACTAGAAAGGTGACTAATTAGAGGCCTTGACTTCTGATGGTGATCTAGGGTTTCATTATAATGCCATTTGGCTACTTCACACAGGCTTTACACATGGGGCTTGATAAGTGCTACCCCTGGTGTGACACTAACAAGACAGCAAAACATCAAGACCTGTAACAAGTCGCCCCAGAACCAAACCAAGCTGTGGAGTAGAGGCTTGAAGGGCAAAGAGCACCACAATCTGTGACTAAAGACCCGCTGGGTGTGTCTCTGTGGGTCAGCAGGTGAAAGAAAGAAAATCAGTAGTGAACAGCTGTGGAGTAGATGGGAGCAACACCACATGCACATGAAAATTCTCGTCATGCCCCGCTTCACAGGCTGAAAATAGTGGTGGAAACAGGCAGCGGGAGAAACCTGGGACAAATCATCTATCCAGACGGCTAAACAGAGGGTGGCAGACCATACTGTTAACACATGCAAGTAGTGGCGGACTGTTGCGCTGTGGTCAGCCACACCTACAGCTGCTAAGAAGTACATTAAGACTAAAGTGGACTGCACAGTGATCACTCACAGGTCACCTTTTAGACCTGGACTCTGAGGGAGACAAAAACAACACTAGATAAACAGAATAGTCCAGCATCATTCAGTTGGAAGAGGTTAGTGTATTTGGATGTAGTTGAGGTTTTCTAGTTGTTTAGCACTGTGGCAATATTGTAAAGATGGGGGCAGATGAAATTCCTTGAAACTGAAAGTTGTTTGTGAAAAGTTACGATACATGAAGGTCAAAATGAGTCGGAATCTTTAATTTCATAATTTCCATTAACTCTTCGTTTAGTTAAAAACACCCATGAATTATTAAGTTGAATTCTTGGATCTCAGACATACACTTGGCTAGTACAATCGGCACTGCTAACATTGTCCATAGGGATAACAGGGGTCACTAGTCTGACATTGAGATCCAAATTGTTTGTATTTTAACCCAAACCTCAATGTAGATGAACACAAACAAAGTGTATCTTCATGTTTTATGGCGAATCTCGGTTTTCCAAACGCGATATTGCGAGTGAACAAGATAAATGTGTAGGCACACGCACAAAAACAGTTCGGGAACGACTCAAAAGACATGGAGAACAGCACAAGGTGTTGGCCTGGGCTCCATATTCACTAGATCCCAAACTGATCAAGTATCTGTGGAATGTTCTGGAAAAAGCCTGATCCACAGAGGCCCCTCCCCTCAACCCATTAGACCCAAAGGTCCCAAACTAGCAACACGCTGTTGCTGGACACCACAGGACACCCTCAGAAGGTCCATGTCCATTCTCTGATGAGTTACAACTGTTTTGGAGGCACAAGGGAGACCTACACAATATTAGGAAGGTGGTCACAATGTTATGCCTAGTTGGTGCCTAGGAAACTCCATCTATAAGCAAAGTTAAGTTTTTTAAGTGACACCATAATGACAAACTTCTCCAAGCACTATGGGACCAACAAATAATAGTGTCAATAATTGGCACTGTTCCTGAGTTACTGTTAATAATGCTTTTTGTGGATATGTTTTTTATAAGGATCATGTTCTTTGATTTCTCCAGTGCTTTAAACACCATTCATCCCTGATGAGTGAGACACTGCTCAGGATGGGTGTCAACTCCTCCACTGTCTCCTGGATTGCTGATTACTTGTCTAACTTGCCCCAGTTTGTGTGGTAATGTGGGTGCACCACAGGGGACTGTCCTGTCTCCATTTCTGTTTACTCTTTCCACCTCTGATTTCCAGTACAGCTCTGGGTCCTGCCACATGCGGAAGTTCTGATGACTCTGCAGTGGCTGGGTGTATTAGAGATGGACAGGAGGTGGATAGGACATAGAGCGAAGACTTTGTTGAGTGGTCCCCCCTTAAACCTACACAGGAGTGATGCTGTGCATAGGAAGGCCCTTAGTAGACTCTACTTCGTGAGGAACGTAAGCAGCAAGTTGCTGGAGATTTTCTACCAGTCTGCTGTTGTGAGCTGCTGCTGTGGTTTGTTGGGGGAACAACACCATTCATTCATTCATTCATTTATCTTCTGTAACCGCTTATTCCTGCTGGAGCCTATTCCAGCTGTCATTGGGCGAGAGGCTGGGTACACCCTATATTAGCCAGTCCATCACAGTGCAAACATAGAGAGACAGACAACCATTCACACTCACATGCACACCTACGGCCAATTTAGAATCACCAATTAACCAACTGGTCATGTCTTTGGATGGTGCAAGGAAGCCAGAGTACCTGGAAAGAACCTACGCAGACACAGGGAGAACATGCAAACTCCACATAGAAAGGCTCAGTCAGCCCATGGATTCGAATCCAGGACCTTCTCGCTGTGAGGCATCAGTGTTAACCACCTTGCCACTGGGAGTAGCACCAGCAAAAAAGAAAACCAGTATGATTGACAAATTGATCCAAAAGGCTGCTCATGTTATTGGCAGTGAGTTGGAGATATTTGTCTCAGTGAGGGACAGGAGGACACTGGACAAACTACTCTCATCCACACATGACAATAGACGGGCAGCAGAGCTCACTGTCCAACGGATTGATCCAGCGCTGCTCCCACAGTCATTCATACCCTACTCCATCCGACTGTACAACAACTCCCCTTTCTATAACAGACAACTCCATGTTATTCATGTTAATGGACACTACTGCACCTTACTGTCATTCCTATGTATATAATATATATTCTTTGGTCTCTACTTCTTGTACATTTTTCATATGGTAATTCTGTAAATCTTTACATATATTATTTTATTTAATCTTTATTTTATTTGTGCTTCTTATGAGTGTTTTTTTTATGTGCAACTAAGCTACTGTGATCAAGCCATTTCCCTTGTGGATCAATAAAGTTTATTTAAATCTAAAATTGACATTTGAATGTAAAAATGACATTAAAACACCGTCTGTGTCACTGTGCACATGCTTTTGATTCCGCTGATGAACTAGTCCTGTAGACAGGATGAGGCTGAATGGAGCTGTGTAGGCGAATGTAAATGAACAAATATAGATGTAAATGAACAAATACTGATAAAGATGTAAATTGTCCCACCTTACCAGAGAATGGAAGGAGCTGTCAATAAAGTGGACTCTGTGCAAGCCCAGGCATGAGACGAGTTCTTGATCAACATGAGTGAAAACAATTGTGTTAACGGACTGTAAGTTTATGGGCGCCTCACTTCTCATGTTAAAATACAATATGATGACAATAAAATAACGATTTCTGCCAATCCACGATTATATTCCACACCAGTTCTGACATTTTGAAAGAAAAACTGAAAAATATGCAAATGAGAACGAGTTTATGATGATATCAGCTGCATTGAATCACAGAGTACAGTGAGCAGGATCATTGACGTGCCGGCTGAAGATAACGGAGAGTGGAAAACAACCCAGCGTGCAACCGGCAACCCTGGTGGGAGCACATGCAGCAGCTAATATGGCGGCCTGCTGTCTGAACAGAGAATACAGATCAGCCTCTTTCTGAAGATGTTGAGGATTAAATGTTGTAGTGGTTTAAATGTTCAGCACAGATTCTTCCAAAAAGCGGTTTGACTGAACAAGCATCCTGCAGAAAAATACAGAGACTGCACTTATTTCCTGATGAAACGACTTCTTAGACGTCCTTAGGTTTCTGTAGCGAGGCTACCATGCAGGCTGTTATGTCTGTCACGTCTGCATTTATTTGGTCACACCGTCTTTGTTTCATGGATAGGCTCTACCCCCTCAGTATATTCCTCTAGGATCTTTTGCACTGTATTTACACTAAAGCCACATTTAGTCACAACCACATTGTTAAGATTGTGTTGTGTGTGTGCGCTTGGGTGTGTGCAAGTGTGCATTGATTCAGCTGTAACCTTCTCTGTCTTTTCAGCAGGCTTTCACAAAGCCATAAACAATAGCTGCGACTCCATGTGATAGAGTTGTGGAGGGATTCATTAGTTGATTCCCCGAAGACAACGACTGCGAGAATGTCAGCTCATACCTCTATCGTAGCCCCCTTTCAAATCCACCAGAGAACCCCACACTGCCATGTTTCTTTGTTTTTCTTTTTGTTTGTATATTTGGGTTTTTCTCGACAGGATGTCAACCGCGCGCTTTTGTGTTCTTCACTAAAGCTCTTGGAGGGAAAAAAAAAAAAAACGAGTTACGAAGCGATGAAAGCAATATCGCTTACAAAATCCTCTTGTTTTGTTTGTGTTTTCATGTTGCGTGTGTTTCTTGAGATTTATATTTTTGTACGAATCCCTGTCTGTCTGAGGACGCGATGACGCAACCCAGCAAAAGTACACATCCAGTGTGTCTGTTTTGTAATTTTAAATCTCCAAAGAAATAAACCATTGCCGATTTGGGTGGTGCTGGGTAGTGGAGGTTGTGTGTGTGTGTATAGAGGTGAGGTGGCAGAGAGCAATTGTGGTGTGAAATTATGCTTCCATTTTTCACTGTTCAGACCACCCTGCTGCAAATGCAAATGCAGTTTTAGTGGGTTTAGTTGGAGTCACACACACACAGACCTCTCTACTTCTATCCTACCATAGGTGCTGTGCACCTTAACGCATTGTGAGGATGTCAACGGGAGATGTTATGGATGTTATTTGGAGTGCTCAGTACCCTCAGAAGGCACATGTCCATTCTCTGGTGAGTCAGAACCATAGATTGTATGGAAATATGGACAATCTGTCGCCACTTCCTGCATTGGCCCAACTGACGCTATTTTCCCGGGGATATGGGCGGCGCCAGAATCCAAGTAGAGCTGCGATATCGATGACCAGACCACACTTCTTCCAGTCTCACTTGCATTTTCATTTAATTAATATACCGCACTCTGCTCTGGCTCCACCAGTTACAAGGAAATGTTAGATTATACACCATACTTATTTTGGTGGGGGCTAATGAGACGACTCGCTGTTTAACTCTCCTGTGTGTGAAGCAGCGTAATGCTTTTTTCCTCCGGAGTTGTTGAAAGTGCAAATTAATGTTACTATGGTCATTTACTTTTTTGTTACCATCCTATGAAGTGTGGCCCAGCTGCCAACTCCGAACTGCTGACAAAGTCACACAGGAATCTCTGGGAAGGGAGTTTCGAAAGCACACCTGCAATTCCTGCTTTTCGCCACAGGTGTCACTAAAGAGAAATACCATGACCATAATCATGGTCACCAGTGTAATTGGGGGGAAAAAGAGAACAAGAAAGCCTTCCTAAAGCACAGTTTCTTTTGACGTGTTTCTGGATTTTCCCCCTAAAATTTTCTAGCTGTGCAAAGCTGTACTCAGTTGGTGAGTACTTGAACTTTCAGACTCATTATTTTGGCAAATGGTATCAAAATCAAATCAGCAGCAGAGTACGCTGCTCCTCATCACACAGTGTGAGGTATAGACATCTAGGCAATGCTTCTCTGTAACTCCACAGTCCTAGGTCTTGTAGCTCTGACCGACTCTTTTTTATTTTACTTGTGCCAGTTTATCAGACTTTATCAGACGGCTTTATGCCCCAAGACTTGTAAACAGAGTTTGATGTGTAAAATCTGTGTATATACAGATACCCACACACAAATAAAACAATAGCATTGATAACTAAGACTACTTCAGCATTAGTGGCAGTGGGTTGGTTCAAAAGTTTCTACAGTCACACGAGGACAAAAGGAGATCATGGTTTTGATTGAGTTGGTAGATTAGAATCTATAACTGTCTGCAGAGGCTGGTAACCATGCTATGGCTGCTGAAACCTGACACAAGCCACGTCTGAAAGCAGTCGTCTGTGAAATATGTTGAGTAATGGACAGAAAAATGGAACATGCACTTTCTTGATAGCCTGTCACTCTCCACGGCTGGTGTGCTTAGATGTGAATTTCACTGGAATCAGCTAAGTTTGCCAACTACTGCGGTCAAATTTGAACTCTGTTTTGGCTTCATACCCTACAGTTATTCAAGTTCTTTTCACAGTGGACACTTTCGATATGCCCTTTTTAAGACTTTGTCGAAATGTTATTTTTTTTCTTGTTTTGGTCATCAAGGTTGACGTAAGTATGGAACTGCTGCTTTTTCTGGCCTTGTACTGGTTGCGGGCTAGTTCAGAATGTCTTTCTAGTCTTGCACCCCTGAAGGACAAGCTCCAGGTCTAGACAGGGCTGAGAGATATCTGTGTAAACATGGGAGAACTAGTGAACATACACATAACAGGCTTCAGCTGATCAGCAAAAACATTAAAAGTACAAGGACAGTAAAAGTAACTAACATTGACCATCTTGTGACATTTCAATGTTCTGCTGGCAAATTTTTGGACCTGGCATTCATGAGGATGTTACTGAAACATGTACCACACAGCTAGACGAGACCAGACACTCCTTGATGGCAGCAGCCATCCCCAGCAGGATGTAGCTTGACACAGACACACACAAAAATGGTTTAGGAACAACTCAAAAAACACGATGTGTTGACCTGGCCTCCAAATTTACTTAATACCAATCTGATCAAGTATCTGTGGGACGCACTGGAACAAGTCTGATCCACAGAGGCCCCTCCCCTCAACTCCTAGGGCACAAAGGCACAAGGGAGACCTCTGCAATATTAGGAAGGTTGTTTTTATTGTTGTGGGTGATCTGTATCTTTTTAATATATTTTGCTGGCATCTTTTCACTGCAAACTGGTGTCTCACTGATCCTCCGACATCAGAAAAGAAGAAAAAAGAACAAATAATCCTACATTGGTGATTAAAGGTCAATGGGGCACAGATCCTTCCTCTCTTAACTTACTGTGCTCTGGATTAAACTGTCCGCATAAGTGACAATCACACTGGCCAGAGGAAATGAGAGTCATTTCAACAGTCTGGTAAGCCTCACCAGTGGAATAGCTCACCTTGGAATCACATAAAACCCTTACGAGTTCAGCAGTACGACGTTAAAGATTTAAACCTCAAATCTAACCCTGCCAGCGCCCGTGTCCCAGTTTCGTTTTTTTTTTCCTACAGTTCTTTGTAGTATGACCCTGTGGTCGAGCTTAATGACTCCCCTCCTCTCTAGATTTTATAGTAATGTGGTGAGCTGTGTTGCGCTACTGGAGGCTTTACATCAAAGGCTGACAGGGGTAGAAAAGGTTAAAGGGACCCATGGTGTGTTTTAATATGTGCATTTATATAAGGGATAGGAAATAATTTTGGAATCAAAAAACAGAAATGAAACATTTGAAGAAATAAAAACAAAAAGGTTTTGATCACTCAAAACATAATACGTAAAATGTATACTGCAGTTAATAAACAGTCCCAGCCCTTCGTTATTCATTTGTTTACGAATCTCTTGTAACCGCTTGACCTGTGAAGGGTCATGAGGGGGCTGGAGCCTATCCCAGCTGTCACTGGGCGAGAGAGGATGGGTACACCCTGGACAGGTCGCCAGTCCTGTTTCCACACAGTAGAAAGTAATGCTTCGCAGCAATGAAATCTATATTCTTGACCTGAATACATACCATCTCACGCAATGAAATCTATTCTGACTTTTTTGAACATGGGCTACTGATGGCCGTAGACCACATAGACCAAAACATCATAAACACAGTCAGTCGGATGCATCTAATATGGGGCTCTTGCTCAGCATACTCTCAGCTCTACCATAACTTCAGTCTCTCGCATGGTGCATTCACTGACATCAAGGACAAAACACGCTCTACAACCACAGCAGCAGTGTCAACTAATAGAACACAACACTGAACATGAACACATGCGCTATACAAAGATATCTTTTCTTTGTTATCGCGAGATGTTTGGTGAAGTTGACTGCTCTCCAGAGGATATGGACCATTCCTCCACTGGAGTTAGCAGATGCCTTTTCAGATGAGTGTGTAATGCAGAAGTACACACTCAGAAGAAGTGATGCACTATTGTGTTCATCACATCGTTAAAGTTAGAGCTGATTTACATACTGCTGGGTAGCTGGGTGAATTACGATTTTTTTGGTTATATTTTTTATTTTTAACACGAATCTAGCATAAAGCTGTAAAAAATGTGCGGTGATGTAAAGGGTACAATATTTACCACTTCCATGAAGTGGAGTGGAAGCACAAAGTAACAGAGCCTTGACATTATATCTGGGATAATGTCAGTAGATTGGAGCATCCTGTGTAAATGCGCTGCACATAATACAGACGTGAGGTAATTCTGAAATCACCTGATGTCCTCAGGAAAATCTAATCCCGTGCAAATAGTGTAGAAGATTTAGACCTTTACAAATCCATACTTTTAGAAATTGCAGAGCAGTCATATAAAAAATAGAAGACTGGAAATAAGTGAATAGAGGCAAAACCGTAATGGAAGCAAGTTATTCAGCTGAAGGAGGTCAGTGTGAGGCACTTGTTGAAGGGAAAGGTTCACATTCTTTGATGGGAAGCAGGGACTGACTGGTTGTCTGATTGGAGTGAAAAGGGTAATCACAGCACAGAAGTACAGACGGTAGCAGAGTGATCATCGTTGGCAGAGTAGGAAGAGCTGTTTGTGTGTAGGTCTGGATAATAGCCTGGGGACAGATCACCTCAACGCCTCAAAAACAAACAGGCATTTTGAAGTTCATCCAACATGAAGGAACAAGACTAAGAGTGAGGCTGGATTTTGGCACAGTATTGTTTTTAGCTCAATGCCATTTAAAGGTATTTTGTCATAAATCCATATATTGGATGAGTTTTTACTAGAAACAAGAAAAGAGGATGAGCAGAGATCATCCTCTGGGAACCATGAATGGCTCCACAAAGAACCACTTCCCTGAGATGGAGACCAAATCCAAATAATCTATAACTTCCATTACGATTTTTCAATTACTTGTGTGTAGGGTCAATTCTTCATTAGTTTTCGTCTTTTCAATGGTTGTCAAGCCAAAGAACCAAAAGAACCATACGCAAAATCACCAATTTTATCCTCTCGAAGCAATGTTCCTACAAATGCCCAGTGCATAAATCTGTGTGCAATCAACACTAAACCTAAATGTATTTCCAGAACATCTACTCCAAATTAGGGCTGTCTAATTTTCCATAGTAAACATGTGACCAACTCAAATTAAATCCTACTTTTAAAAAGTCTGTTTTACCCTGAAGGGATATACGTTTTCATTACCCTTAACATCTGAGCTGCTCAATGAGAACTCTCTGCTCTCAGCTATGTGCTTGATCCGACGGTAATGACAGTAAATAGAGGAAAAACTTTATCTTGTCAACAGAGCCATCTGGCCAGGCTTAGGAGTTGAACTTGCCGTTAAAAAGACCTGCTTCTCTATCCTTCCTTTGGGATGTTTTGGAAGTTTTGACACAACAGAGTGTAATACTGCCTGCACTTGAAATTCTGCTCGCTTTCCACGGTGTTACAGCTAGTTTCCAAACTACAAAGTAGGCCAAAGTCATTATAACAGAACGTGCATGCTCAAGTATTGAAAAAATGTTTGGCATTTTAAAGGAATTTGCCTTTTTGCCCTTAATTTGTTATTAACACATTGATTTTGGCAGACATGCTCCATATAGTATATAATATGACTGCCAAAGAACTTGGTATATTAAATGATGCTACTGCTATTTTTGTATTTTAAACACATGAGGAAATTTGGCTCAAATGTTCACAAGGATTCAAAGATAAACTGATTAGATTTAGATGGTCAAAGGTTACCAAATGTAATTCAAATGTCTAAGAGGAGCCCAACCTCATATTGCCTGGATAACAACCTGGGCAGGGAAGCGTCTTGTTCTGACCCCTTGTTAATCTTTAAGTGAAGACAGTATGTTTTATTCCTGGAAATTATAAAATGGAATCATGTCAGTACAGTGATCATTTTTTTTATATATATATATATACCTTTTTTTAAATGCCATCAAAGTCACATCCAGATGTAGATGTAAACTTCAACTTGACTGGTTGGTGGAGGCGGTAAAACATGAGGCGTTAATTCAGATTTGTATAAGCAATTAAAATGATCACAAATGAGCTAATTCACTGACTCTACAAAATTAATAAAAATTTGTTAAAGCTTCACACACCAATGCCCCAATAGCATTGCATTATTTATCATTCTGTGTTAAACTAATTTATCCCAGTATTTCATCAAAAATGGGTGTCATATGAGTGTTACTATAAATAAGTTTAATGACCTACACAAATTAGATCCACATGTCAGCTTGGTACTCTCCAATAACTACAAATTCTAGTAAACTTTCAAGCTTTTCTCGAAGTAAATCTATTCTGGTTGTAATCTAAACTCCTGCTATCCAACCACATATCTCTCTGCATCCCGTTATCGTGTGCCTCCTGTATACAGCCTGAACACCCACACACCTCCGTCAGTGTCACTATCTGTAATTGGTTTGGAAAGTGATTTAATTGTGTGGACATGTGTTTCATAAACTGCCCAGATACTGCTCTACCTTTAGCCGTTGTATCTCCCGCTTGCTGGGATGTATTATTACACCACAATATTTCACCAGAGTTTCATCAGTTCCTCCACATTCGTCATCAGTTTTGCTATTTAATTGGGTATCACTTACTCCAACCTCCCCATTCAGACCTCATGATGGCACCTTAAGACACACTGACAATCTGATATTCCAGCAAGTCAAAGAGAACTGATGTTAATGGAATTCCTGTCAGTTTCCCCATCAAGGCTGTTCTCGACAAAATCTCCCCTAATGACTTTTAAGGGAATTGGTTATGGCTTTAGGCACACCTCTTCCCTGTCAGCAGGTGGCTAAGTGTTTTAGTCCAAATAAAGATGTACTGCTAGTGAAATTAATGTACGACCTGAAAATATTATTCAGCACTGTAATTCAGTCAAATACATTGACTTGTATGATTATTAAGAGGCTGGTTATGTTCCACTTTTTAGATTGTCAAGAAAAATAAAGGTAAATAAAGCTTTTGCAGTGCTGCACCAATGCACTTGCAGCGACATATATTGATTTGCTAGTCTATAAACAGTCTTTATGCTCCTGTTCCATTTTGGTCTTGGACATACACAGAATGAAAAGTAAAGGGAAGTTAGAGGAGATAAATTAGGTCAATTTATTTTATCTAACAGGTGTATCAACACGTACACAGATCAGGCATAACATTATGACCACCTACCTAATATTAGGAGGATATTGAGTGGAGGGGCCTGTGGATCATCCCACAGATACGTGATCAGTCTGGGATCTAGTGAATCTGGAGGCCAGGTCAACACTTCGTGCTGTTCTTCAAGTTTTTTTGAGTTGTTCCTAAACTGTTTTTTTTTTGTGTGTGTGTGTGTGTGTATCTGTGTCAGGCTGCATCCTTCTCGGGATGGCTGCTGCCATCAAGGAGTGTCATTGCTATGAGGTGCGGGTGCCTGGTCTGGTCTAGGTGGGTGCTACATGTCTAAGTGTCCAAAAGTTTCCCAGCAGAACATTGGATTGTCACAAGATGGTCAATGTTATATACTTCTCCTGTCGATAGTTTTAATATATAGATGCATTCAATCATGTGTTCGAAAAGATTAATAAAGCTAAAAGTTGATATGAGCAGATGTCTTAAATTGGAAACTCCTGGGAATATGGTTTAAAAAATGTTTCCCTTGAAAACGTGACAAATACAGACATTTGAATATTTACAAAATGCTGTTTTCTACTACATTTGTTGCCAGTTTCATTAAAATAAGTCGTAGTATTGTGTGGGCGTTAATACAGTGTGAGCTTTCATGTCATTTACTTTATAATTTGTTGTTCAGCGCTCTATAAAGTAAATAAACCTTGGTATAATTTTCCGTTGACAACATTAACCGTCAAAAGTGGTGCTATTTACTGCCTACACAACAACAACAAAAAAAAGAGGCTGCATTGCTCATACCTCCTGTCATTCCACCTTGATTTACTGCTTCAGCTGTGGTTACAATGTCAAGGTAAAATCATTACTTAAAGAAAACTCATTACTGAATTTAGTTTTGCTGCTTCTAAATCATCTATCCATAACTTTCACCCATTTGTCCTGTGCTCAGGCCTATCTGAACACCTGTTCAGGCAAGAGACATTTTGACAGCCTATCACTGTCTAAAACACGTAAACACGGTCGCAGTCACACGCAGAGACATAAGAAGAACAAACTCCACACAGATGGACACGGCCAGGAAACAGGTTTAAACAACCTTCTGGCTGTCATAATGTATTCAGTATTCGATGTGCAAACATGAGACCTTATCTTTCCCAGCAGCGTGTGTGAATCCAGACGAGACAGTGGTGCTGTGAATCGTGAGTCACACGGCCAGGATGAAAGATGGCACTGTTACCTGTTCAGCTTTAAAACTCATCCTGCTGTGGATGGTATCACATAACGTGATCACAAATAAATGATTTACCTGAGTCAGGGCTTTTCTTGATAACAGCCCTTCTAATGCAGTTTGTCTGTCTCCAGATTATAAAACGGAAGAATAAGAGGCAGTCAGAAACCATAAATGAATTATTAAATCGTTGGTCTTCGGAAGAAACTTATAAACTAATTCAGAAGTTGCCTTGGCAGATTTATTTCCGCTGCCTTCCAAGAACCAGAGAGACTCCAGACCTACCATGGACTGGTTTGAGACATCATGTTTGCATGTACACAGAATCACAACCTCCTTTTTATTTTACCCCTGCGCGGCTGTGATGTTAGAATCAGCTTAGATGTGCACAAGTTTAAAACCTCTGCACGTCTCAGACGGAAATCACCGGAAAAACAAAACACCCGTCTCCAAAGGGTTTTGTGCTTGTTATTACAAGATGTTTCCAGACCAGAGGAATTTCAATATATAGCAATCTATCGGGTTCGTCAATCATAAAATGTAATGTTGCCTAGAAGCTGCACTCAAATATCTGCCTGAGCATGCCCATATTGTCGCAGTCAGATCTCTGTTTTCATCAGTGGAAACATTCACAGGATGCTACATTTCCATATCAGAAGCCTGTGATTTCCCCCCTCATCTCACAAATGGAATACTTTTGCGGTTGCATAGAAATTAGGTGCCTGGTATCTTCCTGTGTTGTATCTATGTGATTCTCCTGAAGGTCATTCGGCACATATCTGAAGTGAGAATGGAAAAATGCATTATTCCATTTGATATTCCACGAGTTTCTTCTTTATTATTATTGCATTTCAAGTCAAATGTGAAATACTTTGATTACAGCTACAGCCACAGCTGTTCATAATGAATGAACCATTCTCCTGACAGGTTCAGCCTCGTGAAATCAGAGAGTCAAATTCTTGATTGATGGCATTTGTTATTTGGACCTTCGGCTGCCAAACTCTCACCCATCAGATAATAAAGAGCCAATTTCAATTTCACATACGGTGCTCATACGGGTTTCAGCTCATATCCTCACGACACGACAAAGAATAAATTATTTCTGTTTATCCGTCCGGCAGGCTGATCTTAATATGTGAGAATTACTATTTTTTACAACCAGGACCTTATTTCTGGCATTAAATATGATTGTTTACTCACCTATATAACTTTTATGTCATTTGAATGATATTTAGATCCAGTGGTGTGCCACTATATATATATAATGGGCACCGAAACACAGCCTCTAAATAACACATTATCCACCGTGAAACTCGTTAATTTCACCAATATTTTGTTATGATACGCTAGTGTTATTCCCTGTTTAGTACGGAGTTACCTGTTATCATTATCCGGGGTCTGTAGATTGACCTACTAACCTCTGACCTGGATGATGTCATTTCTGAGCGCCGTGCACACCCGCGACTCTTGGCTTGTTTACCTGTAATTTGCTACTGCTAATTTTTTGCAAATATTTTTCCGATTCTGAGGTTGAGGACGTCGACTTTGTTTGTGATGAACGTCCGTACCCTTTGGAGCCGGAGTTTAAAGATGAGGAGCTTGTTGAAAGGAGGATGTGGGGGGCAGAGAGGAGAACGCTGCTTAAAGAACAACAAACTGCTGCATGTCCACGAATAGATAGTAACTGGTGGTGTTGTTGTGGACAATGTTCATCTATGACAACAAAGGAGGAATAGCACTAGCTTATCATAACAAAATATTGGTGAAATGGATGAGTTTCAAGGCAGATAATGTGTTATTTAGAAACTGCGTTTCAGTGCCCCAGTCACTCCCATTATATGGATATATGTGACGCTCCACGTCCAAATGACTCCAAATGACACCAAAGCTATATGGGTGAGTAAGCGATCATATTTTATGCCACAAATAAGGTCCAGGTGGTAAAAAACAGTAATTCCCCTTTACCACGAATTTCTTTGGTGGGTAACTTTACTATAGCATCCTGTAGAGCTTCCTTTTCAGCTGAAGGTGCTCTGTTAGTCAAGCCTAACGAACACGATTGGTGTTTAATGTACTGTATCAGTGCTGGGAGTTGGGAAATGGCTGGGACTGAATCTTGATCACAAGCCCGGCTGGAAGGCTTCAATTCTACGTGTCGTTTAAAAATGTTTCAATTATTTGTTCATTTTCCCAATCTGCCTTGATTTGCTTGTCCATCCACCCCAGTTGAGAAACTACCCATGTCTGAAACTGTGCTGAAGTTTGCCAACTCCAGATCTCTATGGGTACGTCAACAGACAGACCAAAAAACACCTCCTTTGTCTTCCATACCCGCCAAATCTGGAAGAAAAAAAAGAAGATGAAATGGTAACTCGAACCATTTTTCCCCTATGCATTTTGAATACATAAATAACACATCACATTTTTAAACTGTGTTATGTATGCGGGAAGTAAAGCTGCTAATAAAGTTCTTTTAAGCACAAACCACATGATGCACACGCTTACTCCTCACATCAACTGCTAGAGCAATTAACCCACAGTTAATTAGAAAATCCCCCACCCCCCCCACCCCTCGTAGTTCAGTTGGATAAGACGGAGTTGCCGAATGGTACAGTGGATGATTCATGGCCCACTGGTAATCACACAAGAGCAGGAACCAGGATACTTGAATTAATCACACCTTCATTTACTTCACAGAAATTGCCCACCACAGCTTTATGATTTAACTGTGTTTACCCACGGAATATATCTTCCAAAAGACATCCCACTGGAGCTGTTCAGTATGCTCGTGGCATCCCACGTTGAACAGTTCTGAGGCTGTGTTTAATACCTCTGAGTGTTGGGGAGCACTGAGGATTTGGATGTGCATTACAATGACCAAAACATTTTTCAAATCCCTATAGCACAATGATGGCATTTGGGGTTTAATCTGACGTTGTGTGGCTCCATCCTAATACTGTATCTCTGTACAAACAGCCTTTTATATTTAACATACACAATCGCAGCCGTGCCTCTCAACTATGTAGGCTAACAGTGACACCAGCGAACGTTTGTTTACACTAAAATAGCTTAGGCTTTGGTGCAGGAAACTTTCATAAGGCGCGTTGCTTTTTGAGCATGGCAAGTTGACTGTATTACTTCAGAGGGACGCTCCAGCAATGTGGCACTATGAACAGATCCCAGCTTTTAGTCCACACAATGGGACTTATTACTTATATGCTAAGTAATACTTAGCAACAAGTATAGGTCCACACATTGATCTTACCACCTTTTTGTGACTAATATGTCACAATTTGAGTGTTATGAAACTTGTGAAGTGATGTGACACTGATGTGATATACCACTTAAATGTGAGTGGACAATGAGACCTCCTCCAAACCACTCAGCTCCCAGTAGCTTCTAAATTAATTTACTATTGTAGAATCACATGGATTACTTTTAAAAAGTGCAGGCTGCTGGTTCGTGGTTTCTTCTTGTGATGTGGTGGTGTGCGTTAGCTCAGTATGTCATTAAAAATCAAATTAGTCACTGGTGTGGTTGACCATTTGTTTGTTTCTTAAGAATTAAACCGTTTGGGCAAATCTGAGGAAGGTAATTTAATTCATGTATTACAGCCCTGTGACAAAGTCCAACAATTCTGGGCCAATGTTTATGATAATCTGTTTGAGATTACAGAGATACAAATCCCATTTAACTTTAGATTATTTGTTATGGGTAATTATTCAGCCTGGACAGGACAGGATAAACATATGAAAAGCATATCAGAGGGGGTTGAGGAGATGGCATATAAAACAACTGGGAAGATTGGATATATATGAAGAAAAGTGGAGCAAATATTTAATTTATAGGGTTCCTGAATTCTCGTTATATAGTGGAGAGATTCAAGTTTCAAGTTTCAAGTATGATGGATACATACATGCCTGTGCTGCTTCTTTATATTTTTATGTTTTTGTATGAATTTCAATGTATTAGCTGTAGTAGCTGTACATGAAAAGCACAGCCGTGGATGCTGGCAACCAGAGAGGGATCAGCAAAATGTGTCTGATTGGTTGTAATGGTTAAAACCCGGCATGTTAAAACCATCCGAGTAGTTGTAGGTGAAAACATTTGTTGCATATTTTTGACACAGTGTTTGAACACCTGAACACCGAAACGGAGAAACTGAACTTGAACTTAAACATTTAGTAGAAGTAGAATTTGTTTGGTAAATACTGTGCTAGAGGGCTGACTTTTTTTTTTACTAAAGTTCCTCCATTGTAGAAGTCAATTCTAGCACATCCATTTCTCATGTCACCGACCACAGTGAGGAAACTGATGGAGTGTGACAGCAGTGTGAAGATTTTACAAGAGGACCTGGAGGATCTCTGTTTGAGTGGCATGACATGACCTCCCTGCCTGAGATGCAGAGCAGATCCGGAGCTGGACTGTCACAGAAGTAACCATCAGTGGGTTGGATGTCTGTTGGCAGCTCAATTACCACACTTCCAGAGAGATGGCATTCAAGTCTCTTATCCGCTGTTCGCTCATGCAGGTGATTCACAGTGAACTCTGAAAACAAAGAGGGGGTGGGACCAATTACCAAAAAAAAAAAAAAAAGACAACCATACCTTCCTTCCTCTTCTCTCAAGCCAGTGAACATACAACAGATAACGGTTATCAACCATTTCTCACCATACGGGCCTGAGAGATATGCCACACTGGATTTGCAAATAGTGTAATTTGTCTGTAGCTGGTGTGACATTAATGCGTTTAATACACAGATGTGCCCTTGTGGTGCTGAGATAAGACTGGCAGAAGTTACTTCAGGATGAAACCTGTCACTTTTGATGACTGTGCGGCAAAACAGTATATCAGCGCCCTGTGTTGGTACTTTGGTGTTATTTTTAGGACTCTTATTGCTTAAATCCTCTCCTCCATATCACAGGATTAAAGGATTCCTAGGTGTGCATGTATGTGTGTGTGTGTTGTTGGACTTCTACCAATGCCCTCAAGAAACAGCGCCTTCAGAGTCTGTCTGAAGTATCAGCAGCACACTTGACATACATTTACAGATTCATGCTTTTTAAGGTAGCAGTATATTCCTACAAACTGCAGTCTTCTGGTAGTTTATATACAAACACTGACAGATTTGAGCATGCAAACGTATTGAGTATTTGCAGTTTTTCAATTCTGTGGGTTGCTTACCTTTCACAACAAAACAGATAACACCTCTTATGTTAGTATGTGCAGGTTTATTATTATCCCCTTAGTTATTCCACTGCTACGTGGTAAGTGTTTTAACTTAACTGTACTAACAGTCCACATAACTCATGAGTACATAGTGACAGACTCCAGACTAACAAGTTCCAACTCTGCTAAATAATAGACTGTATATAAATATGGACACTACATCCTCACTCCCTCACATTGGCCAAAGTGGTGCTATTTTCCTGGGGATACGGGCGACGCCATCATGAGACTTCAAAGTCAGGTTCTGCGCATTACAGTCCAAGAGCGGAGGCACATTATTGAAGAATCCGACCACACACCGCTGGACTCATATGCATTTTCATTTAATTATACTGCGTTCAGCTCTACATCCACCCAAAAGGTTATATACTGTACTCATTTGTTCCCACAGGACCACTTTATGATAAAAAAGTCCTTTTAAAAAATATATTTTATGTATTTTAGTGTTTTAGTTTGGCACAAGTTCCATTCACTAACATGGAGGGGGTGGAGCTTATGATCTATACTGCTGCCAGACACCAGGGGGAGCTCTACTTGCTTTGGCTTCTCTTTTGAGGAGCTGTTCCATTGTCCATCTTTATACAGACAATGTGCTAAACAAATAAACAAGTCTGGTTAGACAGGAAGTCCCTAAACAATTGTCTTTGGAATACAGACTGCAGTTATCCTGAGAGGTATTGTCATCATCAGTCCAGTTGAGTTGTAAGCCATACAAGCTTGTATTACTGAAGGACTGAATGGTCTCTGCTGCAAATGCATGCTCCTCTTGTGCGCCTGGAGGCAAGCAGGTGGTGGTTCAGCCAGTCACCGCCTGCTCAGTTTAAAGAAGGGAACACACTGTCACATTGTACTCAGGTGAGTTTGCCACACTGTTGGAGGTTGTTGTGCTCACATTCCTATGTCTGGGAGTTTGCTCAATCAAATATAAAAGCTGAACGGACTGGGGGAGACGAGGGCCTTTGATACTGTTGCGCTTCCCGCAGGGAAGCCATAATACACACTGGTAGAAGTACCACTAGAACGATGGTCACTCGCATTTATCCAACAACAGACTAGCATAGAAACCCAGATCCAAACCAGCTTCAGATCAGTCAGGCTGCTTCTTTCAGTAACATTCCTTTAATGCCCTACTTTAAGTACACAGTTCCTGAACGATATTCAGTGTGACACAGAGACACAGGCAACCGTCAGAGCCGCTGTGTCGTGCTCTGATCATGTGGAGGCGACTTTGGTCTCAGGGGAAAATTCCAGCACAGCGGCTCTCAGCTGGGGGCTCATGAGTGTCCCCACAGGGAAATAACCAACATTTGCTCTTTCTTTAAACTGGCTAATTAGGCTGCACATGAAGCTTGCATTCTAATTTGATTTACCATTCACGCGTGTGGAGCTGTAGTCCTGGTTTTATCAATATGAGTCATCAGATAAGGATTGTTCTTTCAACCTTGGCTGAATCTGCCAAGGTTGTAAGAATAAACTACAACTGTATCTGAGTCGGTATTTCACACTTCCGTTACGCAACTCTAAAATAAACTTAACAAAATATGATAAATACATTATCAAGCATTGCCTAGTCCCACCTGGAGGTTGCCCTGATGTTCTCTATTCAGTGGTAAGCTGCTAGCTGAACAGCCACGTTATATACTGACACCAATCATCCCATTTAAATCTCATACTTCTCAATACACTGTTTATGTTGCGGTGTAAAATCCTGTGTAAAGGACCTCTCTGATTCAGACAGGATTCACATTATTGAGTGGCAGTGTAAAAAGGAAATTACCTGACCCAACCAAGTGAAGGTAATCCTTTCCAAAAAAAAAAAAGGGGCTTCACACACTTTTGCCTTTCTTCATTTACCGTGTAATGAGATACACCCAAATAGATGGGCTGGCTCAGTGATCGAGGCTGCAACCATAAAGTAGCACTGGATGCATGCGGTGCTTGCTCAGCACCTTTGAATTAACTTCTACCACACTTTGTCCACTCTGGTTTTGTGGCTCACGCTTTAATGACCACTTAGAAACATGAAGTGTAAAGGTGTAAAGGTACAAATGGCCAGCATGTCTACTCTATGAAGAGTTTCTTGCAAATCCAGTGGAGAACAGGTTGGATTCGATGGAAAATATGATTTTTCTGTTATCAGGTGGCACATGTCCAATTTGTTTACCAGTCTATATTTTTATTCAGTCTATATTTTTATTTTTTATTTCTTAATTTTTTTATTCTATATTTTATATTTTATTTCTTTATTTCTCTATTGGTGTACATTACACTTATATTGCTTACTACTGTTATGTGCAACTACTGTTTACTGTAGTACCTATATTCTTTTTTTACTACTGGCTGCAGGTACAAAAATACATTTCACTGTGCATTGTACTATGTATAACTGTGCATGTGACAAATAAAACCTATCTATCTATCTATCTATCTATCTATCTATCTATCTATCTATCTATCTATCTATCTATCTATCTATCTATCTATCTATCTATCTTCTGTCCTGAAAAATCTAAACAGCTAGAAAGATAAAACGTACCTTTATTGATCCCCTGCAGGGGAAATTCAAAATAGGGATGAGTTACAACATTTAGACAGACCTGTTCAAACTTAGAGGATAAAACTGAACTGAAACAGTCAAAATCTAAATTGTGGACAACTCTATCACACTCAAGTGTGCAAAACTAACGTCGTAAATATCAGCATCGCCATTACCCTTGTGGGCATGTTAGATCAGTAAAATTTCAGCCTTTCATTGCCATAAATGAGACTATTTTTCAGCACCCAACTTGTGAGCCTTGTGTGGCTCGCATGGTCTCACAGTACGAAACTGATATATATGATAATGCGGTTATTATATAATTCTAGAAATATTCAATGCAGATGTACTATTCACACACATAAAATACATGGAATCTGGTGCAGGATTAGTGCATGATATATACACTAGAGGTAAAACAATGATAAAGGTGGGATCTGTTTCCAAGCAAACAGCAGCACAAACCAGACGGAGAGAAACAGGGAAGATGAGGCAAATGAGGAAAGAGTGAGTAAGCCAGAAGCCCAAAATAAAAATAGAGCTTCTTCATCTAACTTTAACCTTTCGTGTTCAATAAGGAAACAAACTCCTGTTTTAACTATTCACTCCTGCTCTTTACGGTAGTGTTTGCTACTCTTAACTATTCCATTGTGTCCAAACTGCTTGAGGGGCTCCCATGGAGAAAGGAAAATAGCCCGACTGCTGGTGTGCAATGAATAATTACTGTGATTTATAGCACCGTGAGGCTTACCTTAAAAGGTCACAAACAACGTGGTTTAAAATCCTTTGTGTTTCTCCACATAACATTCATTCACCAACACCAAGACAGGACTCAGGTTTGTCGCCCTTTACCTTTAAGTCATCTAGTTTCATTATAAAATATAAAACCAGCAACAGAGATGACTATTAACAACGTATTACTCTATGTATACAATTAAAAAATGTAAACTATGTTGGAGAAAACGACTGCAGAAAAGTATACTAAATAAATTACTACAGTTATTGTGTGTTGTAATATGAAAGGTTCCACAATGAAGGTGACTAATGTGCCTGAATGCTTCCTTTGCAGAAGTGAAGGAACAGCAGTGCTGCTGCTGCTGTTTCGTTCTTGCTATTCCTTCGCTCCTTTAGTATTGCTGTGGAGTAATAGATGACATTTATTTATTTATTTTGTACTTTAGTTTCCACAAGAATTACACAGTTTGAACCACACACTGCTGTGTATTGTAGGGACCCGGTGCATGACTTCAGCATAGTGGGTTAGGATGGAATCTCAGGTTTAAAGGTTAGATTCAAGACATTTAAATGTATTTTATGGTAATTAAGCTCAACTCACTCACAATCCACACGTGTTCTAATCAGCTCACCGTGACCATTCAGTAAAACGTGCCTCTTTGACTGTTTTTAACCACGCTCTCACTCTGCCAATCACCTCGTCATTGTCAAACTGTAACTGTTCCCTGCCGCTGTCGCCTGTCATTTCAGTCCGCAACCGAAGCGACCCCCCTCCACCCCGTTCTCCCTCATTCTTCAAATCCAGGGCCCAGGTCAAACTCATCAGATTCCACTCCTAATCTGGATGTGATGAGCATCTGGATGTGATGTGCATCTCAGGGTTTTTTCATACCACAGCCTCACCTTGCCTCCTCAGACACGATTATGATTGGTTTGAATCGACTATGTAGTCTCTGGCATTTCTATAATAATTTTATTTCAGAAAGAAGTCGTTCGAGGTTATTTTCTCTTTGGCTGTGGGGATGTTGTGCGCTCATATGGAGGGACCCACTGAATCACTCTTTCACAATTTGAGTCCCATGAATCCTGGCATCGTCGTCTTGGAATATACCCATGCCATCAGGGAAGAAAAAATAACCTGGTCATTCAGTATATTCACGTAGTCAGCTGACCTCATTCTTTGGACACATAATGTTGCTGAATCTAGACCCGAGCAACTACAGCAACCCCAGATCATAGCACTGCCCCCACAGGCTTGTACAGTAGACACTAGGCATGATGGGTGCATCACTTCACCTGCCTCTCTTCTTACCCTGATGGTTCCTCACTATCCTAATAATGCCTTGGACAGTTCTTATCCGAATTTTTTAGGATGTGTCTTCCAACATGGTTGTTTAAGAAATGAGAAGCTACTCATTGCATCATTGTTTTTTTTGGTTTTTTTTGCCAGATACTGTAGCTGATGATGTTACATACTGTCGATATTATAGACTTCTGACCAGTGTTGCTAGATATATTTATACGATAGCTTCAGGGTCTATGTGATATAAAATGCCAAATAGTTTGCCATTTCACTGACAATGAATAGAGCAGTTGTTTCAAGCCAAGTTATTGCAGCTACATGCATGCAAAATAGCTTTGCAAGTTGTTTTAGTGCATACGATAGTTTGGGTCAATATAGGCTAATTTCAAAGCCGCAGTATGATGTTTCTTCATTTCCCATCTGGCAACACAGCTTCTGACTGGTTTTGAGAAAATACGTGGATAGCCACAGAGTCATTAGCTTGCAGTGTATAAGTGTATCTGTTGCCACTTTTGTGATGAACATCACACACTATTATAATTCATATTACTCTAAACAGGCCGTAATTATATAGCACGCTGGTGAACGTGTGTTTTGCGTGTGTGCGTTTTGTCTCTCCTTTCTTGTGCTTCTCCCTCGGCAGCAGGTGACTGAGCGCACCTGGTTTCACTTGGCTCATCAAGGTAATAGAGCACAAAGGCAGAGAGAGGGAGAGCGCACAGCCACTCGCCAGTGTGTTTTAGTCTTGGGCTCAGTAGATGAGCTTTCACTGTGTTTAGTAAGAGTGCTGTGTCTTTTGAGTGTATTTCCTGTGTATTCCTTTAGCCCTTCTCAATATTGCAGTTGTTTCCTAACATCTGTCCTTAGATTTACAATACTACATTATTTTCATTTCAAAGAAATGGTTGACTTATCTGTAGCAGCAGCATCATTTTCTTTATATGGCTCCTTTTTCAAAATAACCAATACAATATAACAAGTGAGAAAAATAATATATATATAAAAAAAAAGAACTTGCAAATACAAGAGAAGATTGAAATTGTGATGGCAAAACAACAACAGAAAACACTGAAATAGATTGGGATTAAGGAAGGCAAAATCTACAGAAACTGCTTTTAAAAGTTTATTTTTAACATCACTGAACATGCGATCCTCATCTCCTGAGGCAGGTTGTTTGAAAGCTAAGGGCCACTTATGATAAAAGCTTGGTCTCTTTTTAGATTTAGGCTCCGACTTTGGAACAGCAAGAAGGCCCCCACTAGAAGGGGATCTAAGGCTCACGGGTGGCTTGGTAAAATCTTAAAATCAATTCCTGATCCAAAAGGGAGGCAGTGGAGAGAAGCCAGGATTTGGATGATGTGAGGTTGTCAGTTAAAACCGGAAAAGGACTAGCTGCTGCTTTTTTGACAAGCCTATAGGAGATGTTTGGCATATGCTAGAAAAGAGGGATTCTAAAGACAACAGAAACAAGCTTAGACCTTGTTCCTGTTGTTTGATAGAACTGGTTTAATTCAGGAGAATGTTCTTTATGAGAAGTTTGCTTCCTAATTCACAGGAGGCTGAAATGGGCTGCCTGTTACCAGATATGGGACCAAGACTGTAAGGGTTTTTAGGATTTGGGAGACTGAACATCCGGATTTCAGGCTGTTTAGTTTAGTAACAAAAGTTTGTGCTATCTAATAGTTGACAATACTGAGACAAGACCTGTGTCTGGACAATAATAGTGGACCTAAAGTTAAACCCTGTGGTACACCCCAGGTAATGAGAGCTGTGGAAGGTGTGCCATGTTGTGACTAAAAGTATATTCTAAATGTTAAGACTACAACCAGTATGAGTGTCTTTAATACCTACTCATATTTAAAGATTCACAGTTGAAGATTTACTTCATTTCGTATTTGCGTGCAAATAATAATAATAATTATGTCCTTCACCGGCTTCATGACAGCGCAACAAACTTTCCTTCGTACAAACATATGGGTAAAAATCCAAATCTCAACAATAATAAAGACTGCAATATTTTAATGGTCAGTTGAATAAAATTGTGTGATTTGCTGTTTCAAAGGCTTTGCTTAGGGTCTAAAAGTGTTAGGACAGGTTGCGAGATAATGGTGGTAGGACCCAAGTGCAGGACTGAATGGGCTGAGCCAAGGCAAAAGGTATTTAATAAAAAAAAAAAAAAAAAAAAAACAGAAAGCGCTGCTGAGACGGCAGGTATTCCAAATGTGAAGAGAACAAAAAACTACTCCAAGACATGAAGAAGGCAAGGAAACAGGCGACAAGAATGAAGACATGAAAATAAGGCATGAAACAAGTACGACCTATCAGAGAACAAAGGGGATATATATATATATATATATATATATACACACACACACACACACACACACACACACACACACACACACACACACACACACACAGGACAGGAGGATGACGAGAAACAGGTGAAACCAATCAAGACGGGGAAGACAAGCTCAAAGGCGGGACGATACAGGAAGGGACACAAGACAGGAACCCAAGAACTAAACAAAGAAAAAATGAAACATGAACGAAACTCAAAACATGAACACAGGAAAACAAAACGCAGAACCATGACAAAACGAATGAAACTGATTTGAAGATAAAGACAGATTACTGTGGTCTAAACATCACTGAAGGACACCTGTGGTTCTGACATTCTTTCGGACAGCCAGTTGAACACACGCGACAAATACAGGCTACAAAATCACATGCTCTCAAAATGATTCAAATTTGGGGTCTGATTTGAATTTAAAGACTTCATAGATTAATGAAAATCGAATTATTTCTTCTGCTTGAACAGCAGATATAATTTGAAATCTGATGCAGAGAGAGCAAAATAATTTGGGTCAGTAGGTACAGTAGCTTTAATCGCATGAGAAGAAATAACCATTATGTTTTAAAGCAGGTCAATCCTAATCTGGGTTGCAGCATGTATCCCTCATCATTCTGTTCATTCTGTAATCCTTGGGACGACCAACATTACCAGGACAGCAGCGTGCCAGGCGACAGTTCTGCACTGTCGACCGCGACACCCACTGAGATTCTCAATATCCATATCCAATGTGATTTGGAAGGGAATTTACAGTGGGGATTTACTGTAGCCATGGTTGGTCAGTTCATGAGAATAGACACGATAAGTGCTCCACTTGGCAACAATGATGGAAAAATGGATTAGAGTAAATGTCATATCTAAATGTACAAGAGATTAGTATGTGAATATACTGTATTACATTAAGTAATTTTCAGTGTCTGTACAACAGATGACCTTTCCCTGATGTGTTTTAAAAAATAAAATCTACAAAAGAGCGAGAATTATTCTACTGAAAGTCTGATATTTCACTTATTAACAGTTATATTTTTGGGATTTATTTTTTTTATTTCTTTGCAAAGTGTAAAAAAATCAGAAAGTATGATGATCCATTCTATGTTTCTGCCCACCATGAAATACAAAACAAAAAGAATTCAACACATATTTTTGTCTACTCCATTTCAGCTTCTTTATCAATTCTGCAGCGCTTACTGGCAAACCTCTAAGCCTCAGCTCAACAAGGCATAGTGGCAAGGTTAAAAATGTGGATTTGGAGCGGATATAATGCACACAAGTCCGTATTAGCTGAGCAGGTTTCACTTGTTCCAAGTCAGAAACTCATTAACCGACTCCCAGATGTGAAGGGAAGAGTTCCAAATTGCTCCAGATTTTACAAAGGGCATGCTCAATTATAGAGTTATTATGAAACTTGTCCAAGCAGGCGGCTTCCAGCACAGGTGGTCACTAGCACAGGTGTTTTAGAAACACTAACAGATGGTTTGTGCCTCTGTAGTAACTGTGTGTACATGCGTGTGTGTGTGTGTGTGTATACAGATACATACTTGCATGTATTTTCTCCAAGAAGGACTTCAACCTTGCAGATGATGTGAGGGGAAGGGGACATATTTCACTCATTTATTTTGTTCTAGAGATGATGGCACGCAGAACCACATGGACAAAAGGGACAAAACCTTATAACCTTGGGATTTTACAGGATGCTGTGAGTTTTAGTTACTCAAACATTACATGGATTTGTGGGATATTTTATTTGACTATTAAATTTATCACTGGTATATAGTAAATGTTTTATTGCTCAAAAAACTCCTTTTATACATTTTTATATAAAATGATTCAAAGTTTAGAACAGATTGACCAATAAAGGTTTGAGAAGATGTACACTTTATCAATCAAGAGCAAATCACATTATCACAATCAATTTAATGAGAAGAGGTAAAAAGCAATTAATTACAACTTCAGGGGCAACAGTGACGTATTGAGGATAATACCATCTTTTGGATTTTTAATGGTTTTTATTCAATATGTGGTCACATCAGCCAAAAGTGGATATCTGGCTGTTGCACGCAATGGAAATCAGAACAGTATTTTTTTATTTAGACTACTATAAACCACATAAATAAATCCCTGGGTTTGCAGAGATGACCTCCATCTGCTCTACGATTCATCTTTCATCTCAAATGTAACATTCAGTGAACAAAATAGAAATATACTGTTCAAAGGTTTTGGACTTTACAAACACAAGAGTAGCTTTTTCATCAGGTCACTTTGTACCAGCGTTCATTTTCTATTTAGTCTTCTGAAGAAAATTAAGACTGCACTGAATAACATTCATTTTGGCTGCTATTTTATACGACGTCTTCACATACACACACACAAAAAAGTTTAATCCAGGTAACAGGCTGTATCGACATTTCACTCTTAGCAAAAGAGACGAGGTATACACAAGACGGATTCATTCCAGGAACTACATTATGAACAATTTTAGTTTGCTAAGTGATAAACCATTATACAGTCTACTGTACACCATTTATAAATGAATCAGCAATAAGTCAGAAGGCAATAATTTCATGTGGTGCAAAACAGCAAGTTGCAAAGTCCTTAGATGAGATGTATAAACTGCACCTTGTTACATTCTTGTGACACATGGCTTGTGGCAGCTTGCTGGCTTTGGTAGGGCAAACACCCCTTATTCAGTCCAATTACAGAAATGTACATTTTCAAAAACAGTCAGCGCATACGAGGAGATTGTGTTTCAAATCGCCAATCCTTTTGCCTGTAAGATGGGCAATTTTGTACACTAAAACATCTAGAGTGCTTCTGCACAGTGCTGTATGTGTGTAAAGAACTGAGATCAATACACTGTATGGCCTTCTGCAATTCAAATGCAGTTTAAAAGGATAAACCCTTGGAATATTCTTCATCAGAAAATCCTTAAATATTTCAAAAAATAATGTAATTCCCCTTTAGTGGAATTCTGTGCAAATCACAGGACAGCCAGGGACAGTTGGACAAGAGACTTGAATACCCATCACTTCAACTGGATCACAACTAGGTCACATTCCATTTACAGTGTGTCCTGTATCCCTGGGAGACGTTGCAAATAATATGAGGACAGAAGCTCAGCCATGCATAGTCTGAAAACGATAACGGCAGAAATGTATACACAATGATTACCAAATCAATTGAAATGTTTTATAACTCAACCACTTAATATACTGAAGCAGAAAATGTTCAAATGCTAAACCGTACAATCTCTACATTATTTGCTGGAGCTTGCACGAGTATTTGAGGAGTCGCTCAAGGATCTTTTAGACAATCTGAGAATTTATTGCACTTTTTTCCCCATTTACTAATCATTGCTCTTTCTTATTGTATTATAATTTAACTCAGAAGAACTCTAGGAAACTCAGGCAAAGTGAAATCAAAGCACAACTTCACACTGCACCTGGTGGTGGCAAATTTCTGCTGTAGCTTGTAAAAGGTCCTCCACAAGGACCATAGATGTTTTCAGTTATGCTAACTAATTGGATCTCTGGTGTGTTTGAAGATGCCCTTTGCCCTTATTCAAAAACACCCTTTACATGGCTTATGAAATTCAAATCAATTCTAGTAATATAATTTACATGCAGTAGGATTGTTGTCCCAAACTGTGCTAAAACAGTGTTTTTTTTTTTTTGGCTTAAACCAGCTTTTGGGGCTTTTTTCCTATTTTCTGCATGCTTCTCTATCTCAGTTTCAAACTCATGGCTGGTTGGTTGTTTTGTGTACATCTCACAGAACCCACTGGAAAGACAGAAGGGCATGTCACAAACTGCAGTAAGTAGCCTGGGTAGCCAGCTTTTCTTAAAACCAGAGGTGGGTGATCAATCCTGGTCAATCCATTGCGACCACGGAGGCAGTGGGTCGTTCCAGTTTTAACTCTACCTGTACTCGTCCTTTCACGATTAAACACTCCAAGGCACTAACAGAACCGTGGCTTAATGACGCCACTTGCCCTCTCTCGACTATGTGAGGAATTTCTTATATGTTTTTTAAAGACAGGATTTCTGCTATCAGGTCGTTCTCCTCACCATCTGCCTCAGACCCTGCTGTGTCCCATGTATACCCCGTAGTTTTTTGAGAATTTAGAGCAGGTATCTCTCTCCTTTTTAACTGAAACAGTCCAGCAGTTGCGGCCATCTCTCTGCCCCCATGATAGCAACCCACATCGTCTCTTCAAGGATGTTTTTAATACCGTTGGGCCATGTATTGTAGACCTTATTAATTCTTCTCTTAGGTCTGGCTGTGTTGCAGCTGCTTTCAAACAGCCCCTCATCAAGAAGAGCAATCTAGACCTCTCAGTTCATTCTAACTTCAGGCCCATTTCCAAGCTCCCTTTTTTGATAAAGGTATTAGAAAACGTAGTTTATGGCCAACTCCATGGTACTTCTGAGAAGTTCCAGTTGGATTTTAAAGTGTGCCATAACATTGAGACCACCCTTTAGAGTGTTTTTAATGACCTGCTTTTAACTGTTGATTCTGGTTACCCTGCTGTCCTGCTTCTCTTGGACCTCACTGCTGCCTTCGACACAGCAGATCACAACATCCTTATGTCACGTCTTGACCTGTGTGTAGGACAGCTGGCCAGACCCCCCCACCCACCCAGCCACCCTCCAAAGTACAAGCGGTTACAGAAAATGAATGAATGAATGAATGAATGAATGAAGTGTCTGGTTGAGGGGTTGGAAGCAGCTACAAACAAAATATATGTATATATCTTGCTTGTAGAGCCAGGCATGTACACCCTGGACAGGTCACCACTTGTGTAAAACATATTTTATCAGCTTTTTCTGTATTTAAATGAAAAACAAACAAAGCCAAGATAAGTCAAATGTGATGCACCGTAACCCATAATAAATAACAATTTAGTCATAAGCAGTGAGAGTTAATGTGTTACTTTGAAACTACCTAAATGTTTTAATGAAGGTTATTATAAACAGCAGGTATGTTTTATATTTGCATAAAAACACTATTAATCTCTGTTGAGGGCACTGTAAAGATAAAGCAAAGCAGGCAGATATTTTGTGATAAAAGATTTTAACCTGAACTTTTTCCAAGAGCAGTCGGATTCCAGTATTATCTTCATACAGTTGTCGCACACCACCAGCATTAAGGGCATCACCTTGTTCTACTTGTGTCAAACAGCTGCATGATATACCCCTTTAGTGGTCATTGTGCGCAGACAGAATGCTGCGACGGAGAAGAAATTCATCTTGTTCCCTAAATTCACCTGGATATTATTACTTTTACTGCCACGGCTCATCACATTGGTTCATTTTATTTAACTTATACTGTGGCTGACAAAACTTTAATATGATACCAAAAACATAAAAGGTATTTCAGACATTAACACCTTCTGCTAGACTCCAGCATGAGGTGCTCTGTGCTGTGAATTTTATGACCCAGCTGGTGACTACTAGCTCACAATAAAACGACCACATGTCCTAATTAACATGCATACACTGTAGGTAATCTCTCCATGAGTCATTAACTTTAACTAGGGGAGGAGATGTCCTTCTGCCATCTTAAGTGTGAAATTTTGCACGTACAGTGTCGGCTGAAATCTTATTTCACTACCACATGAAGACATGGTTTGCATGAAAGATTGGACAGGCTTGCAGGGTAACTAACCCTACTGACTCAGCTCACTTTAGGAACAATAAGAAGGCACTACAAGCTAGTGGCTTGTCTCTGCTTCCCCTTCTTTAATGTGTCCCTCAAATGGCTGCACATTAGATCAAGCATCTAAGGCTATAGCCCGGCAGCTGGCTTGGAAACATTTATGACGTCCAACCAGTGACTCTGCCCTCTACTTTTTTTTAATGTGATCTTAAATAACAGAGCAAGGGCAATTACTGACTTAGAAGGAAAATATATAGGCGAGAGGGCCGTCTCATAACATCAGTGATGGGCTATATTGAAGTGTATATTGAACTGTGTCCATGTTTTGTCAGACAAGGCAACGTCTTTGAAAGACTGCCATTTAGCTTTAAAAACTATTTTGCTGCAGCTCTGTAATTTATATCAAGAGACACGATCAACTTGACACTTACCACCCACCTAGACCAGACCAGGCCCCCCACTCCATAGCGATGGCACTCCTTGATGGCAGCAGCCATCCCCAGAAGGATGCAGCCCAACAGTTTGGGAACAACTCAAAAAACATGAAGAACAGCACAAGGTGTTGACCTAGCCTCCAAATTCACTTGATCTTAAACTGATCAAGTATCTGTGGGATACACAGAAACAAGCCTGATCCACAGAAGCCCCTCTCCTCAAACCATAGGACCCAAAGGTCCCCACTATCAACATCCTGAGTCCTGAGCCTTCTAAGGACACCCTCAGAAGGCTCAGATGTCCATTCTCTGTTGAGTCACCACTGTTGGAGGCACAAGTAGACCTACACCATATATGTCAAACGTCATGTTATGCTGGATCGGCGTATGTCTGGTTTGTTACAATTGTGACCACCCCAAGCAAGAAAAGAAGATCCACATACCAGAAAATGAATACCTGGGGCTTTCCAATAAACTCTTCCACATGTTCTGATTGATTTTCAACGGTGCCCTGAATCTTTGTGAGGAGTCAGTTCAGACAACAGGGCCACGTCGTCTAATTTAAGCTGTGGTGCTTGTTAATAATATCAAATTTGAAAAATAAAGAACCAAAAAGCACAGTGTTCCACTTTCATTTAATGTGTTAGGTGTTAATATTAGGTTGAATGATATGATATCCTCTAGGCATGAACCTTATGGCCAAGACATATGGAAGCATAGCCAAATATAAATGTGGACTACAGTGTTCGCTCTAAGGGATTCAGCCACGACAGCTTCCTGGCTCTGCCTTTAAAAAGGTACAGAATCCCCTCAAGTGAGACAAAAGATCAGTGGATATGTCAGGTGTTTTTACTGATAATCCAGTGCGCTGTGAACGCTGAGCAGATGAATGCCCTTATCATGGTTTTAAAGGCAACACCTGTTTATTTTTTAATTTAGTCCGAGATCAGATCTTGTGTTTAATACCTATTTGATGCTCGGTCAAATACTGGAGAACAGGTACACCTGCAGAGGGCTGCTCTGGCATCCCTTCACAGAGTGTGGCACGGAATTAGCATTTTGGTTCAAACTGAAAAGCGCATACTTTAACTTCAATCCTCTGGTGTTGCCTCTAACGCTGCAATAAAATTTGAATATAAAATCAGAAAGTAAAACCTTAACTGCTGGATGGATTGTAAGAAAATAAACTGTAATTACTTTGGAGAGTGGTCTCCACTACAGCCTGCTGTTATATATTACAGCAGAATCCTTTTATGGAGACTTCCGTGGCTCCCTGATGACATATCTAATGATGTTGGTTCTGACTTGAAGGAGGTGATAGACGTAAAACAAAGCGTTCCCAATGTCCCTGAATGTCCCCATTGTCTCAGTTCCAGTGACTGTACTAAGCCAGTACTTTTAACTTGTCAAACACTTTAGTTTCTGAGCTACCTGCAAAAGTAATGACATTTCCATTCATTTCATATAAATGATTTAATCATAGCAAGCTAATCTTAGCAATTAACACAAACTACCACTTATCTACAACATGTTTCATTTGGACTGTGGGAAGTCACAATGTTTCTAGTTGGAAACTTCGACTGAAATGACTGAAGAACTTCATGAAATCCCAACCTTGAAATCCAAGATTGCCGCTCTGTATATCCACAACAGAAGAGCTGTTGAATTATCCTGTTCATCTGCATCCATTCCATCTATTTCTGTCTCATTAAAACACTCATAGAGAGTATTGTCCAATTCTTGTCTGTGGACATGTAGCTGGTTGTATGGGTCTATTTTTTCAGAGATTCTGTGAGTCATGGGATTCCTTTGGAATTTCTGCAGGCAACGATCTGCAGTGCCGATCAAATGGTTGTTTGGACGGACTTTATATAATGATGGACAGACGAGTGACAGGGATGTAGTCATACACGTCTGAGCACTGTGGAGTTTAATTTGTTTACATCAAAATGGCTCTAATTGGTTGTGGGACTATCCAGTTGTGTGCAGAGATATTTCTTTGAGTTGAAAAACACCCCATAATGAAATCCAAATGCTGCATTACTAGACTTACCAGACAGATTTAGTCTAGATTAGTTAAAACAACAACTCATGAACAAAAATAGATGGCACAGGAACAGATTAGTATAGGATACAAGTCAGTCTTCTGGCATTGAAAGAAAACTGAAATGAAAATGCAAAATACAATATATCTATATATAAAAAATTAATTGCAATTTCATGCCCATATCTGTCACATTAACTTTTATTAGAAAAACAGGTACAGCTCTATTTTATATGCCTTCTAGCCTGCCATTTAACTGCTTTTAGCAAGCTCCGACAAATACCCTAGTTTTATCTTATAAAGAGAATAATTAGCCATCATATGTGACTTCCTCGGCAGAAATATAATTTCCGAATGCAGTTCATGCAGAGAGTGGCTCTTGAGCTGTAAAGTTTGTGAGAATGTCACCCATCCAACACGTGAATTAGCGCACGAGTGAGTAATGAGTGATGTCTGGCCAGCACACAGCTCCCATCAGATAGGTAGAGTCGAGGCCTCTAATGGGCTGAAAATGACAGTTCTTATCTTCAGGCTGGCAGATGAGGATAAGGTACACAGATAAGGAGGGAGCAAGCTGACGTTGATGCAGTGTTGATGTAACCGGTTGTGAAAAGGTCTTTAACCCACAGCTTCTTCTGGAATGAGTTTCTCATTAAATGCATTTCTGGCGTTCAGGGTACAAGAGTAAAAATGAAGGCAATTATTATGTACACTTACACAAATATGTGTCCTGGACTGTACTGGTGACACTTGTATGCAACTAATTTGCAGAATAAAAATATATATTTTTAATGTAATGCAGACAAAATTAATGGAAATTAATCATTAAAAGTTTTGCAAAAATCTGTCTTATTAGCACGAGTGTAAGTCCCTGAAATGATTCCAACTACCACAAAGTAAAGAAGCTCTCTCCTACATCTGTAGTAGCTGTGGCTGATGACTATTGAAAGACAGTTCATTTGAATGGAAACATGGAAGCAACATGTCAAGTGTAGATCAATCTATGCAAAGCAAGCTTTATATTTGCCATCTACAGGTTCTTAGAAAAATACAAATGTTCCTTCTCTTCCAGATGAAGAATCATTTGCCTTTTGGAGCATATGACTAGCTTGCATCTGGGTGTTTGACAAATCACATCCTCAAAGAATCAATTGAGGCAATGTGTGGGTATTCGTGTGCGTATTTTCCATCCTGCTTCAAATTCAGTTGGGGATCTTAGGAAATGCAGTGTCAAATGTGAAGTAGTTCAGGTGGACAGTCGTCATATTTTGGCTAAAAGATGTTTTCCGTTACGCTATTGCAACAGTATCCTCATTTATGTGAATCTACGGTTGTTTAGGCTTTTGGTTCTGGATTAAACATTCATTCATTCATTCATTTTCTGTAGCTGCTTGTCCTCTATAGGGTTGCGGAAGGGCTGGAGCCTATCCCAGCTGTCATTGGGCGAGAGGTGTGGTACACTCTGGACAGGTCACCAGTCTATCACAGAGCTAACACGGAGAAACAGACAACCGTTCACACTCACACCTACGGCCAATTTTGAATTACCAATTAATCTAACCAGCATGTCTTTGGACAGCTGGAGGAAGCAGAAGTACCCGGAGGAAGAACATGCGAAGTCCCCATAGAAGAGCCCCAGTTCAAACCCAGGAGCTTCTTTCTGTGAGGCATCAGTGCTAACCACCATGCCACTGTGTGCAAAACCACTGAAACGCTGGTCTATAGTTTCTGAGAGTGGAGTGGTAAATACATGAAGTTAAAATTAGTGAGTGTTGTTTGTGAGATTGTCAAACTTGGTTAGGATGATCTAAGGGCAAACTTTAGTCTGATGGTTTAACTCTATAAACCAGTGTCCTTCTTAATCCGTCTCCAAACAAGTTTCCTCAATGTGTAGTCAGACTAGTTATGGTTAGAGAAGGAGTTTTTGGAAGGGCTCATCCTCCTGTTTGCATGGCTGGGACGCCTTGAGCACCTAACCCCCAAACCACATATGAAATAAAATTTTAAGAGTTAGGCTAACAAATATTTAATTAACTTCTTACTAGTAATGCAATGATGGTTAAATGCCAAATGAATAATCTTAAAAAAGATCCGATTTATTAAAAGCCGTCACCAAATCTTCTCTCAAGTCAACCCTCTGAAGGATGGCACAGACAAAAAAGCTTCTGATTAAGAGTTAACGTTTAAGAAACAAGGAAAATGTCAGACTCTCGGACTGTCTGTCTTGTTTCACATAATGATAACACAGCCTGCAGCGCACATGCTACCCATTTTGGCGGAGGAAAAGTCTGCGGCAAAGAGTTTGGGTGGCACAAACCATGGCGGCATATGCCCCGCTTTTAATTTGGTCCTGATTAAAGGGTGACACACGTCAACAGGAAAGAGGGATGTGAGGTGTAGTGGTCCGGCTGAGATTAATGATACATTACTTGTTAAATCACCGCTGAGTAACTTTGCTCCTGGCGTCTGTCTCTCTCTCTCTCTTTCAACTCTTTTCACTGGCATAATGAGAGTGATTATTAGCGGTGTCGGTTGTGTGTGCCGTGGCCGCGTGCAATGCTGCATCAGTGGATTTATTCAGTTGTTCTGCGCAGAGAATAAACAGCTCAGAATATGTGACATAATGACTTCTTAACATAAGTGCTGCATCATAAACTTTGCTGCAATCAACAGCGATGGGGATCAGGACATAATAATTAAAATGATTGGTGTATATTGGTTAGTTTGATGGCCACTTACGGCATGGGTATCAAAAAAGCTTGTGAACAATATCATAAATGCAAATTAAAAACTAGAATAGAGTGTATATATATACCGATCAGGCATATCATTATGACCATATCATAATATTGTGTGGGTCTGCTTTGTGTCTCCAAAACAGTTCTGACTCATCATGGATCGGACATGGCCCAGAGATCGGAGGGAGTCCTTAGAAGGCCCAGGATGTTGATACTGGGGGCCTTTCGGTCTTGTGGGTTGAGGGGAGGAGCCTCTGTAGATCAGGCTTGTTCCAGTGCTTCCCACAGATACTTGATCAGTTTGGGATCTAGTGAATTTGGAGGTGCTGACAACAAGGCACTGGCATATGTTCAGACATTGCATCGTCATAATAAACAAATGTAAAGAGTTTTATGTAAGCTGACAGCAGTATGTGTATATGAAACTATTATGTATTAACATTTGGTGACTAAGTATTACGGTTGAATACTGCCCAACATAGGATCTTTCTTTTTCCAGAATTTGTAGTTGTTGTCCAACTATTTTTATTGTATTTGTATGTATCATTGTCTCCAATGTCAGAAATTATCAAAAGGGTTCTGTCAAGTATTTTTATTTGAATTTATTTGAATTTAACACAAAGTTGTCCCCCTGCAGTTCCATTTGACACTTAGCCCTGTCATTTCTGCCGTGCTCTCACCGTGCAGAAAGCTGTAAATGCATATGAAAGTGGCCCCTGTGCCGCATGGATTCTTCAAATTGCAGCCCACTCGCCTTCCCGCTCCATACCGTTCGCAATCCCGTGGCCTGTAATTTCCGCGAACTCAGACTGTGACATTAGAGACGAATAAACTGTGTCATTACAGCCAAGATCCGACTTCCATCTTGGCCATTAAACAGATGTACTTGCACGGAGTGACTAATGATAAGTGAAACAGTAAAGTGCTCCTTCTGCATTACAATAGGTGTGTCTGTCTCAAAAAAAAAAATGTTTCAACATCAGACAGAAACATCTCCATGTTTGTGTTCGCTTTTATGGTTGGGACTCTGCAAATTGTTGTTCTCCCGTTTTATCCAGTATGTCCCTTACCGTTACCCTGTTGCTGGACGATTGTCGCTGGCTTATCTAGCATGTTGAATTGGCTGTGCAACAAATCTGTGTGAGAGATCTTTCTGATTTGCTGCTTATAGTGATGAAGGTCAAAGGACACTTTTCATTCTCAGGCACATAATGTTGCTGAACCTAGACCTGAACTGCAGCAACCCCAGATCATAGCACTGCCCATACAGGCTTGTACAGTCGACAATAGGCATGATGGGAGCATCACTTCATCTGCCTCTCTTCCTACCCTACCCAGTTTTAGTAGTTTCTTCAATCTCCTTAGATGTTTTCTCTGCTTGATGCATGCCAGTGATTTGACCCTTCTCAAACAGGCTAACATCTTTTCCACGAACACGGGTCGTGGAAAAGATGGGGGCAAATAACTTGTTGCCGGCTGAAAGATAATCACCCATGCAGTAATTATCCGATAGGAGGCTCGTACCTATTTGCTTAGTTAAATCCAATCCTTTTTTTTTTTGGTCAGGCAGCGTATTTCCCCAAGAAGAACATCTGTAATGATTAAACGGCAGACCAAGTGATCAGCAAGACTGAGAAGAGGCCATCTCTGTACCATGGTTTGTTGGTCTTCCTAGCCTCCTGGCTAATAGTAGCTCTTCCAGTTTCCTGACTTTTCCCATTGGTGCAAAAAGTACACCGTGTTCTAGCTGGATGGTAGTTTTGTGCTGGGATGTGACGCCACAGTCCATTTTGCCAGCAGTTTTTTGGTGATTAGGTATGTCCTCACCTTTTTAAACTTGCACCACTGTACATGGTTGCCTTGACTGTACTGAGTGCTGCGTTCAAGTCAATGACACACAGTCTGAAGAGCTGAAGATCCTCCGTCATCAAAGCAATGATGTATCTTCAACGAAACCAACTGGATTTGTTGGTCCAGTGCTCGTGGGTTAGTTGTCTTAAACTTTCACTGAAACTGTTTTAGGGATGATATCTTGAAGTAAACCTTCAACACGGAACTGACCATTTTTGGACAGGGTGTTATTTGTCGTCTGTTTGGGTTCACAGCGCCTCAACGCTGCACCAGTCATCTGTACTATCCCTCCTGCAAAGGTGAAATAACCGCAGACCTTTTCATTTCACTTTGAGAAATAGCCTGACCTTTTGACACACAACCTAGATGGTTGGTGAAACCACAAATGTCAAGAGTGACTGGAAAAAAATAAATAAATAAAAAATAATCCAAACCAGATGCTCTGTCAGAACTGGGACAGAACCTCAATCTCAAAGGCAGCGGGGACAACACATCTGTAATCATCATCATGTTTTAATTATTACTGCCAGAGTCAAGAATAATGAAATGCAGCTTTATAGATAAGCCATGAGGAGACAAGAAACACTGTACAATCAAATCCACATAAGAAGCCACTGAAGGAGAGGCTGCTCGAATGAGTGGTGAAACTCCATTTTTTTTCAGACTTAACATAATACCAGGCCTTGTTTGAGTTGACAGAATCAAGTCAACCTTGTAAGAAAGAAAGAGGAGGAAGCAGGAACAGCTCCTGAGGGGGTTTGCTCTGCAGGTCAATGTACTGATGAATCCCGAGACTGTTTCACGGAGAGAGCATGTGTGTGTGTGTGTGTGTGTGTTTATCTGTGTATGAGAATGAGATGGGGGGGATTTCCTTCTCCCAAGAGAGAAATAAACAGCAAGAAATGAAAAGATTTATGTTCATTCCCCCCTTCACTTGCCTTCCTTATGAATGGTGCATGAATAATAAATGTTTAGCCAACATAAAGCTGACTCCCATTGTTACATCAGATGATGGATCGGTTTGACTGGGGCGTGCCCTTCCTTTGAACAGTGTTGCACTTTGATTTAATCTGGCAGCCGGGGATGTGTTGGAACACAGAAAGGTATAGCCTTTCATTGTTCTACACCGCTGCTTCGCAAGCCGTGAGGCATCGAGGAGCGGGCATGCAGGTTGTCAACCAAACACTAATTAAAGTACCTCGAACCGCGGAGGAGGAACTCCTAAGTTAAATCGCCTGCTGAGGTGTTTGGTTGAGCATATAGGCGTAGCTGTCCACACATGGAAAGGCGAACCAATAGTTTGTTCCAAAATGTGCAGCGGGGCATTAGTACATTTACCTGATCTAAAAGAGTGGTCTTCTTTCTTGCTTCAAAAGTAAAATGAATTATTAAACAAATAAATAAACAATGAGTTGTGGGGTTTTGTAAACCAGCTAAAGACCAGACAGTTCCAAATACAGAGATACAGAGAAATGTATTTGCTGCCAGAATTACACTGAGCCATGTTGTAAGACTGCTGTAAGGAGGTGGTCAGGTCAATAAGAAACCAAAATCAGTGATCTTTCCTTTACCCTAACACAGCGCTGGCAGTCATTGATCGTTAATCAGGCTTTCTGTCTGTGACGACTCTCCTCATCCAGATCATCATATATTTAAAGCAAATCTATGAGGAAGGCGACTGGACTTTGAGATTTCTTGAAAAGGTCTCAGCAGGTTTTTAGTTTGTGAGTGAAAACTGTGAATCGATAATATGAGGGAGAAAAATGAGCTGTCAGATTTACACATACAGTATGCTATATACACCGATCAGGCATAACATTATGACCACTATGACCTAATACTGTGTAGGTCTCCCGTGTGTCTCCAAAACAGCTGAGACTCATCAGAGAATGGAGATGGTCCTTGGGGGTGTTGGTAATACAATGTTGTTAGTGGAGGGCCTTTGGGTCCTATGGGTTGAGGGGAGGGACCTCTCTGGATCAGGTGTGCTCCAGTGCATCCCGCAGATACTGGGATCTAGTCAGGAAAACAACTTGTGTTGTATATAAATGTGTTCAAATCTTCAATGAATGTATTTTGAAGTATGTTTTGGTTTTGGTTGGTTTCAGTAGTGGAATTACTTACTTGTTTACATTTTCAAAGTTTTCCCTGTGGTAGGAGAACGGATCATAGCACATAAAATTCACATGCCAAACACAAACGGCATGTTACATTATTGCTTAATAATACATATTGGCACGTGAATGAAAGGGCTTAGTGATGATGGAGACACATCACATGAAACATGTCTGCACTGTGTATTGATTTGGCCATCTGGACTAAATGAGTGGTGGGCATTCATGCAGTCTATGTTGCATACCAAGACTTTCTTTCTGTGATTTAATGATGGCTCTGAAAACTGGAGCCTCCAACCTATGAGCTTACACTGGGGTAACGTATCGATCTGCTTCCAAAGGAACATCAATTTTGAATGCGCCTTAGCCGTAGCCGTGGTCTACATGATGCCACGTCCCCCCTCCGGTTGACTGAACTGTTTCACAAACTGAACAACCAGGTCGAAGTGCTCCACAAGCACAGCCTTGCAGTGGCTGCTATCCAAGTAGGGTCCATGCAGTGTGTTTCGTGAACAAAGCTTTTTCAGTTGTTCATTTGCTGTATGTCTGATGGAAAGCAGCCGGCGACACTGGATGCATGATTATTGCATGATTGCAAAAGTTATACACCAGTTATACACCAAACTGTACACCAATGTACAAAAGTAAAAGAGTATTGTATGACGTTGTTGTAGCACCCTATATATATTTTTTTAAGTCTTTTCCCTGACATTTTTAAGTTCCTTTAATTGCGTCAGGCTGCCAGCGTTAAACTCAAAACCTGATCTGAATGTGGTTTTAGAACTTTTTTTTTTCCTTCGCTCTTCACAGTTTTATTTAACAGCCTGCTATTTTCCCTCATCCAGTGTGATGCACCTTTTTCTCTCTGCATGTATTAATTAGAAGGAGAAGTGCGCCACGGATGCCACAACACAGGGATGTGGTATCAAATGCCAGCAGGAACAAACTAAGTCTGACACATCATGCTGTGGGAGCGCTCCCGCAGACGTGACAAAACAACTGCAGAAATTATTAACTTTTCTGCATTTGACAAATCCACAAATGCACGACAGTCTCAGTCTCATACATTTGAGTAAACAATTAGGGGAATAAAAAGTCATCAAGGGTGACACCCCTGTTTCCCTATAAATGTACATCTTGTAGACGTGTTTTTTCCGTTTGATATTTCTTTCTCATTCAGTCTTGCCCTGACAATGCGTCACACAACTGTGGATATAAACCAGTCTAATAAATTCAATCTAGTTTCCTATTGTCAGAGAGAAATATAATTATTTTTGCTTGCTGTGTGTTTGTTTGAATGTACTTCATTCCTTACAATGGCATCCTTTGTATGATCTTGTTAAAGCTTTGAGTTCGACCCTAATAACGCTATCTGGGCTCCGCGTTGTCAAATGAACTGAAATGACTGGGTAGGATATTATAAATGACAATGTTCTGATATACCTCTGTCTGGAAACCCTTGTTGTTCAGCTGTATTATCCCATGTACTTCATCTCGCCCACAGGTATTTCTAACGAGCCTGGGGTTTGCAGGTCGGATTCCGTTCGGTCTTGGATTTATGGTTGCAAGTTGCGCTGTCATTACTTTTTATTAGATTATAATAAGCACCAAACACACTGCAGCGTGGATCATCTTTAGAGGTAGCGTCGTCTTTCTTTTGTGTTTCTAATTTAGACATGTGGAAGTGAAAGAGACAGAGAGCTCTGGTGGAATTTCATCTCCTGCCAGAAGACATATTTATGGCTCCAGAGATGACAGTAACCACTTGGCTACGCGAACAAACAACACGCATCTAATAGTGTTTGTCAGAAGAAGAGATGACACAAGCTTTTAGGTTCCTTCTGGCTTCAGCATTTTGGAAATCTGGCTTAAGTATTATGTCATTCACACATTACCACTTAAATATAAATACGTGCATGTTAAGCCTTTGCCTTACTTGCGTCCTTAAACCAATTTCAGATTGTGCTCTGTCATCGCAGCTACTACACACAACTATACTAATACAAGAGTAGGAAATAACAGTGCATGTTACGTTACCAGTGCTTACACCAATCAGGCATAACATTATGACCACCTTCCTATTATTTCGTAAGTCTCTCTTATGAATCCAAAACAGTTGTGAATCATCAGGGAATGGACATGGGCCTTCTGAGGGTGTCCTGTAGTGTCTGGCAACATGTTGTTCGTGGGGGACCTTTGGGTCCTGTGGGTTGAGAGGCAGGGCCTCTGTCGATCATCCCACAGATATTTGATCAGTTTGGGATCTAGTGAATTTCGACAAGGTGGGTGCATGTCTAAATAACATTCACATGAATGTAGTTTCCCAGCAGAACATTGTATTGTCACAAGATGGTCAATGTTATTTACTGTGGTCTTAATGTTGTGGCTGATCAGTGTACCAGTTCATCTTAACCGTTTCTTCCATGAAATCTGTACTATAAGCCAAACTGGCTTCACACAAAGTAGGTTCCTTTCATTTTCAACATTGTCAAGTGAGAAGGGGGGGGGGGGACCTAGACTTCGGCAGTGATTAGCCTCACTGACGAAAGAAAGACAAATGCTCTCCACTTTGTCTTTAAATTGTCTGGATATTCACATTTTAAACAGCTATTCTGTCAGTTCTTCAGATATGCAGATTTCTCGGAGGTGGCTTACATTTGAGTCGCATACTAAAATCCACCTGCGATCCACCAACGTTTTAATTAACAGCAAGCGAAATCACTGTAGTGAATATAAGCAAATTTAGAAAACTGCATTTGCTTTTTTTTAAATTTGTTGTTGGGTTTTAGTTAATTAGATGCACATAAAGAAATGAGTGAAGAGGCATTTAAGATATAATTAAAGCATCTTCAGTTTAATTGCTGTAAATAATGTGTGACATTGGGCAGAAAATAAAGAAATGAGACGGAAAGGTTCAGACTGAATATGTGTTTAACCTACTGGACAGAACCAGAACTACTGAAGCAGAATCAAAGTCGGCATTTCTCTGTAGTAATTGAGCTCCTGGAACCAGAGTCTGACTTGGCAACCTTGCAAGGGTCATAGGCCGAGCACAGTGACAATGTTTAAGGCAAGGTCAGTCACTTTTCAAACAGATCCATCATCTGACGTAATAGTAAAGGGGTCAGTTTAAGCTCTGTGAGCATTTATTATTCATGGGCGTGTGAGAGGTGTGCATGTCTCACCAAGGAGAGGACAAATGAATATAAACATCACCATCTCTCCTTCTCGTCTTACCTTTGTCTCTGAGGGGATTTTGCTCTTGGATCCGTCTCAAACATGCATCAATATATTGACCGGAATAATGCATTGAACTCCCAGGGGGGCTTCTTTTTTCCTTCCCTCGGTCTGCTGACAGCGTGTGGAAGATTGAAGCCATCCTCTTTCTCATTCAGGGGAAACCGCGCTGGCATTAAGATGTTTCAATCAGTGTGCTTTGAAGACGAGTAGCAATGAAAGCATGTGGCTAATGAGGATTTGCAGCAAGATCAAATAAGCTTTAAAAGACAGACAGACACTGTTCCAAAAGTGTTATAAATTGAATCAATATATTCTCTAAAACTTAATAGATATGCATGGAACCAAAATACGCCTTGTGCACGGTGGGGCCCATATCCAAAGGGATTGAGATACAGTGTGTGGATTCTACTCTCCACTCTTTATTTTGACTCTAAGAGGGTTTTTTTCCCATTACCAATAAGACGTGGAAGTAGCCTACCCCAGACTGTCTCCCAAGGACGTAAATCCGTTGGTCAGAATTATACGTTTCCACTACTTTCTGTAAAATCACAAGAACAAACTGAACCTATACCCAAATTTCTATAATTATAAATTCCAAAAGGAAGGCACACACAGCAGAGCCCCTACTAGAAGACAAAAAGTTACCGATGAGCTCTTAGACTTTTTTTTTTTTTTTTTTTTTACTGTACTTTTCTTTTGCACACCTTCCTGTGCTTCCTGCTGACACTTTTATCTGGCTAGTCTCAATTAAATGCTTTACATCTGCCACCATGCTGTGCCACCCACTTCAATGCCACAGTTATAAATCATCTACACCGCAGAGGCAGAAAGCTGGGAAGTCTGGTTCCTGGAAGGAATGTGGTTTGGCTTAGGCTCTGATGAGAGCTTCTTTTTTCAACCTTCTCTACATGTTTACCTTTCAAACTTTGAAATTATTACTTTGACCTTAGTCGTCCTCGAAGGACACTTTTCCTTCTTGCAGTTTTTTCATCCTGAATTATTTTAATTGTCGAGTCCTCATCTCACATGCAGTATAGTCTGGTTAAGTAATAACAGTGTGTCCTAGCACAGAACACTGTGCACGTCGAAGTATCATCATCGTTGACATGAACAAATTGAAATATGGGCATCTGATAAATTACATTCAAACCACCCTAGGGTATTGTGATCAATAGTGTATTGAATGCAGCGCTATGACATGTGATATCCTGTTTATAAATGCAGCAGTCACAATTAAGGGGAAAGCATCCTTGTGAATCCTAGTTAGGAGTGGCATCTGAAAGACAGATGAAAAACTAACTGCTGTCCCAGATCTGCAGGAGAGGCACAGTAAAATGTAGGTCATATAGACATTTCCAGTGTCACTGTACAACACAATACATCTTTGACACTGTGAGAAGAATGTCACAAATTATTTATCCAATAATTGCTATTCTATTTCAGTAAGGAGAGACCCAGTATGAGATCAAAGTGAACATCTATTGAGCAAACACGAACATGCAAAGTAATGTTTTGGCAGTTGGATGGCAAAGGGGGGACGGTGTCATGGAACAAAATCCCAAGCAACAAGGTATAAAAAAGGAAATGTTAGCTTTACTATTGTGCAGCAGTTTTAATACACAATTAAAAGAGCCTGGGAAACAAGGATGGGATGAGGTGGAATGATGACTGAGAAGAGGAACTATTCCCAAGCAAAACCAAATGAATTAAGAGTTTCGGCAAGCCCTCTCTTCATACTATTTGGAGATTGTAGTAGATGAGACATGGGAGAATCTGTTAAGGGCTCAATAGGGTTGAATGACATCTGGGCATGGGATCTTGAACGCTCAGAAATTACAGCAAGACAGTGAATCGACTATGGAACTTTTTACAGGAGGGAACATGGTGAGCAAAGCGTATAAAATTTTGAGATGGAGAGCGATAGTGAGGGATCTAATAATAAATCATTACAAACGTGACCAGATTGAACACGGGTCAGAAAACTGCACAACATTTGTCCTGATGGAACCCACCAGCACCTGTCGATATTGATGCATCTGAGTAAAACTGGACAGAAACATAAAAAAGAAGGGCAAAGTCAAGATGACCTAACAAGGAGAGCAGCTGACATTTTGAAGCTATGAGTAAATGTTTTCGTGCTTTTTAATTTGGAGAGACCATCTCCAGGAGGTGGAGCACAGATGTCAATATATCAGTTTTACATTGTTCTGCAAAATCCAGCAGAGCTATGGAGACCAGATTGAATGTGGCTGTGCTTCAGGAAAACTGAAATAAAATTTGGAAACCACTGAACTAAGTTGAACTAAATGGAGTTGCTGAATGAAGCATAACTGAGACAGAATCGTTTGATATGAATCATACTTTTGATGGTTGGAGTCGGACCAGAAATGGGAGCAGACAATTTGAAAAATAAAGTGTTTGCAAGTTGAAATGCCAATTGGACCTTTACTTAATTGTTTTTCAAGAATTGTAAGATTCACCCACTTGGGTGATGTGACAGACAGCTGCTGCTGTATGACCTGTTCTTTGTTTTCCCCTCTTGTTCCATTGCTTGTCTGTTTTCTGCAGGTAACTCAGTGGGTGCCTTTGGGCGGGTCTCAATTTGGATGACCAGGAGCACCTGGCCAGTCTCCCTGATCCCTTAAGATCTGGCAGTCACAGCCTGCAAAGTCTCTTGCCTCTCGACCTTGATCCCTCCTGCGTCGCATTTTTTGCTCTGCTGGTTTCAGCCTAGTTTCTCAGATTAGAGTCTCAGTGTCTAGAACTGACCAGTTGATGCGAGTGTTGAACTGAGCTATTTACAGTGCTGCTTTGCTGGAGAACTCTTTAAGGTAAAGGCAGAACATGTTTTTTCCATACTTCAGATTTAAGGCAACTAATTAGAGCTAAATACAGTATATATTGAGCTCCGACTAAACTTAATACAGGTTTGATTGATTGATGCGCCCCATTTTCTCGATAAAGTTTCTGTCAGAGTGAACTTTCTTGTTCTCTTGTACCCTCCAGAACCTGGCTTGGAGCCTTGCCGGGCATGAGGCAGAGATGGAAAGAGTGGAGCCTGAGGTGCTGGCTACCTCCTGCAATGAGGAAATTTCTAGGCCAGGCGTGGGGTTAATGTTGTTAGCTGTTGAGTGGAATAGTGTGGAGGAACTGTTGGCGGGCAGCAGGGAATCACGGACAGCGCCTGTGGGTTCATCCTCAAGAATTTCAGGTTCAGTGAAGTGGTCGCTTCCAACGTATCGGTGGTCGAGTCCAACGTATTAAGAAAGGGTATTGCAGTAGTTAATAGTGATAGGATGCTTGCGGACAGAGACAGAATTCCAATGAATTTAAAGAATGGGGACAGTGGAGTGATTGGTTTGGTGGAAGGCAGGCAAATAGTTTATTGGATGAAAATAGTGACATAGAAATGGTCTGATTATGACAGCACGGGAACAAGGAACAGATAAAGAAACAGCAGAAATAGCACACATTTGCTGGAAGGTAACATAACATGAGGGGACAAATCTTATTAAACTTGTGCCTCAGCTTCATTAGCCAAGAAACTCAAAAAAGTCTTTTTCTGGCTAGGAAAACGTCCAAAAGTTCCTGTGTTGTACAGCGTCTGCAGGAGGATGAGAAGCAGTCGGAGAGATTCAGTCTGTTAGGGTCAACCTTAATACTGCAAGCATATTTTAAGAGTAAAAACTATACAAGACTTAAAATCCGCTGCTAGGAACTGATATAATGGACATACTTCAATGTCAGACGCTGCTCAAGCTTGGTTTGTACGTTTGTGATATATCTGTGCAGAGCGAGCTACATTCAAGCCTATGCACATAGCCTTCGCTATTGTGAGTAGGCAATTCTCCTAAATGACAGAGGGATTATAAAGTGTTTTATTAAAGGAATTACCATTCAACAGCAATAACTTGTTTCATTGTATACTGTACAGTTTATTTAGTTACAAAAATCCTATAAACAGATGTTTACTGGTAATTATTCAGTTGTACCTTTCCTGGCACTTTTACAACTCTAAATTGAGTCTTAAGAGCTTAAAACAGCATCCAGCTCTTTTTCTTCCTCCATCTCTCTACGGCTCTGTCGCTTCACTCTGAAATATTCAAGGGTGTTTTGTTTTTGTATTGCAATAATGCTACTGGACCATGAAATGTTATCCTCTCCAACACAGCTCGTCGCATCCCCACAGGGCAGAGGTGGTTAGGGAGGGAGTTTGACATTATGCTGCCACATTTTAGAACTGCCTGTACCTAACAACACAACCTACTCTCAGTTATTTTTTTAACGCTTAAAATTGACAGGCATGGCTTCATTACATTAACCACACTGAAAGGCCACGCTAGACACCTCCACCAAGGCTGCACTAATCCCAGAGATATTTTTCAATCGAAAAAGGAAATCTTTAGGAGGTCTTACATGCTCTGATCTGTCATGCTTTGTGAACATGTGAATATGACATGAATATGACATAAATCGTTTTTATATAATATTTATTATACATAGACTGTTCTTATTTAACAAATTACAGCTTTCTAATTTTTGCTATTACATTTGTAAAAACTTGGAATAATGTACGATTGAATTTGACTCTTAGATAACTTTTTTTAATGAGTGGCCTATGTACAATTAGCACATTACTCTATTTTGTTAAACTCCATAGATGTGTATCTGAATGCTACGTACACCACAGTACAAGCAGGAGGAAACAGCACGTGTGATATAAGGGGGAATTTCTTGTGTTTCTTGTTTCATGTCTAACCCATTAGACACAAAGATCCCACAATACTCCGAGCAGTCCTTTCTAGGGGGTTATCATGCTAAGCCAAGCGAAAACACAGCTTGACTCAGAAAGCAATGATCAGTGCCTATCCTCCAGGAAGTGTCAATCAAGAAAAGTCATGGGAATAGGGGGAAAAATCCTACAGCATGTACGGTGTTCACAAGTGATCGACTGACAAGCCTGGGAACTGGGAAGTCCATGTGCCTAAAGCTATTAGGATGGTTTCTAGGCTGAATGTATATGCAACATTCCTGCTATACCTATCTCATTAATAGCGGATGCTTGGTAGATGAATTCTTCTCATTTCTGATCGAACTTTGAGGTGTTTGTTACTATAGAAGACTGTATAAGGGCAGACATCACTCACTGATTTGTAGACTGCAGTTTTGAAGCCTTTGAAGGTATTTCTAATGTCAGTATTGACCATATTTGGATGAGAGGGTAGAACGCGAGAGAAGGGAGGGGTAGATCTGACTGAGGACACTACTGACACTGTTATGGAAACGATAATCAGTCAGTCACGATGTAGCCATGCCATACAGCATATACTGCTATATTGTCTTTTTTTCCAGCTTCAAAACATGGTCTAAATATTTTGTACGAAGGACATTACAGAGATCTGAGTATGGTCACTGCTGGAGGGAAAACAGAATTCCGATCTTGATGGACCAGTAGCATGGAACATCTCCGAGGTGTCTTACAGCTGAGTGACAGCTGGATTGCTATCGTCCTTATCCAAGTCGCGCTGGAGCCACATACCTGTGGAAACTAAACACATGTCCAGGATGAGGTGTCAGCAGAAGTCATGGAGGCATTAGTATCCCTAAACTTGGACGCTGACACGTGTGGTGTCTTTGGCAGCTGTAGAAAGTCAGAATATGGCCAGGGGGACTAATCAGGGCAGAGACGAGAGATGCTGACTGTATTATCATGCTCCATTCCTGCCTCCATGGTTGTTTCAAGCTTTGTCTTCTTCTGTCTACTTTGGCCGCTGGTAGGCGGAGGCAGCTGCTTTGAAGTTGAGGATGTGGAGGGGGGTGTGGATGAATATGATGCATCTCCACTGGCGGTATCGAGTTGAAGACAAACAAAAACAAACAAAAAAAATACATTCCTGCCAGCTCACCTTGGGTGAATAAGAAGCTGACCAAACCTAGAAACAGCAGTACACATTAAATACTGAGAAGCAGTGCTTTAAACGCAGGACCATTTAGGACAATGTAGTTTCTTGTGAAAGCAATAGATACATGTGGAAGTACATCACACTAAAAACAGGTGCCTCCATATTGAACATATTGATATTTGTATATATATACGTATATTGCCCAGTCACGGTAGGAGTCGTCAAGTTTATGCTGGTCACAGACTTTGGCCTAAACTGAAATAATAAGGCTTTGGACTTCCTGGTTTGTCCACTGCTGTTCTTGTCTGGTTCTGCTTCTGTCACTTGTTGTTCTTCTTTGTTTGTCTCACTTTCATATGACTCCACTGGTGTGCAAACAAGTATGTTTGTAGTTAGTGGAGTAGACGGTCCTTGATGTGGCACATGTGTTCACACTACCAAAGGAATGTGTTAAAACGTGTCCCAGTCCACCTCCGAACATGGTCTGAGATCAAAACACTCATCCAGTATTTTAAGATCGTGTTAATGCAATGTCTAAACAAGGCTTTAGACTTCTATATAATTGGACATCAAGTGGTGTCACCCCCTGGTGGTCCGAAAATGCAGGTTTAATGGTAAAATGTGTAAAATACACATTTAAATGAAAGCCAAAAATAAAAGGCACTTGCATCCTGAGGTAAAATTACAAAATTACAGTTGGTGAAGGAAAAAAGCTGAACAAAAATTGGCTCACATTTTCTACAAAATTTATGCACTGCAGTTATCATGTTGTATTCTTAAAATTGCAATGACAGATTCTGTTTTTTGAGGTAAAAAATGTGATGTAGTATGATTTTGGAGCTCCTGCTGAAAAAACACTTGAATGATGCATTTGAAAAAGATGTTAGGGAGTTCAAAAAAAAAAAAAGAAAAAAGAAAAACCACTGAAACAAACTCTGGAGCTAATGGGACTGCTGATAGGTGATAATTATCTGAAGTTTCATCACCATGTGAGCCCTTTCAAATACATGCAGTCATTTTAAACGCTGCTAATGTAACATGAAATAGTGTCATGTGTAAAAGCACCGTAGCTGCTAACTATGTTATTTTATGTTATTCATGTCATTAAAATGTTTAACACAAGTTGACGTGAGGATTTATGAACTCTATGAACTAAATGCAAAAATTATCAGTAGTTGAGAACATTTCCTTTCTTTTTAGCTTATCCAATGTACGTGCAGGTTTTATACAGCCTTTAGAGAGAGTCATTTGGCAGGGAGTAGTAGTGCATATTAGTGCAAACTACTACCCTTAACTTAACGAGGAATGCTTCTGAAGTGGTCAAGTATAAATAGAACACAAAGTCGCTTACTACTTCATCACTGAATCAGTTATTATTTCATTTAAGGAGGATGAAATTATCTTTGAAGTGAGACTTCCTTCAAACTTCAGAGGTCTGAGGTTGTATTCAAGGGAAAGCTGAGTGTGTAGCAGCACTATAGCAGCAATGAGCTCGTGTAGGAGTCTTACTGAACCTGTGTAATTATTACAGCCATACCTTGCTGTGTTGTAATCAGTGAAACCTGTCAAGGAGACGCCATTTCTTCTTGTTATGAAGTCCAGTATATAAAAGCTAGAATGTGTTTTAAACATGCAGAAAATGTGAAGAGGGTGTCGAGATTGTTTGAATTTGAAATGACTCTCTTGATATGTTTTCTAAGTAAATGTGATTCTACTCAGGAACTTTCTATTGCATTTTGATAAGAAATCACTCCACTATCTGTTGGGAGAAATAAAAAGAAAAATACCAGGATTATGGTTAAAAAGCTAGACCTCTAGCATTTACAAAGTTTAAGAGTTTTTGTGCCAGGAAATGTTGTTTGCATCAGTGAGTTTTGGCACTTTTAAAAAACACTACTTAAGTTATTCATGTTCTTTGAGATGTTTCGTTGAAAGGCCAGCTGTTCATCAAATGGTTTACAGAGATGATGTCCTTGCTCTTTACAACTCTGAGTAATATTTTTGTATATGTGTAATCTGTTATCTTAGAGAAAATAAGTCCAGAAAACACAAAAAGTAATGGAGACGAAACAGGGTATCTGCCCATTTGCACTCTAGCCCGGAACTGACCACAGAATGCTAAATTTGTATGGGACAAGCCAGTGCTACAAGTCAAACTTTCGATTACCAACCCTTCAAGTCACTGCAACCTAACAATTAACTGCTTAGATTATGTCGTGTAAAGAACAAACTGGAGCCATCCATTTACCATTTACCATACTACGGTGCCAGTTGGCTCCCTCAACGACTAATGCTTTTTATTGCCAGTAACTGTAGGCACTAAACAAACCTTGTCATCTTCTGGTAGCTGGCCCAGGTGTCTCTTGGTTGGTGGCAGTTGTCAAGCGACCAGCAGGGAGAGAATTACAATGCCCAGGCAAAAAATATTCATGCACATTGCCCCACTTAAAATGAAATACAGTTTCAAAACTTGAATTCGTACAACATGAATGCCTCAAGACTGCTGCTGAAAGATTTGAGGATAAAATGATTTGATGACCAACTCAATCAGGAAAACTTTCTGTAAGTGTAAGCACAAGGAAGTTTAAGAAATCTATATCAGGCTCTCTGTTTTTAAGGTTACAACATATTTAGAGCTTTCTTCCTGTGTAGTGACATTCAGGGTAAATGGGAAGACTGCAGAGTTAAGCACAAGGAGATTAGTATACAAATACTAGGGAAAGTTTATATGAGTGCAGAGTTCCTCAAAGCTCATGCAGCTCATCAGAGATGAGAAGGCAAAGGTCATGGAAGGATGTCATGAACTTTAGTCAACAAGATTTGTTTGAAAGAAATAACTTTTGAATTTGTTCGGTTCTGCCAGTATTTCAAGGTTTTATGCTAAATGTTACTGTTCAGTTTAAATTGAACAAGTTAACAATCCTGATGCGACAGATTCTGACGTTTGTTTAATATTATTAGGGTTTATTCAAATTTCTCAAGTCCAAAGTGATCAAAAACTTGCAGCTTTGTTGAACCTCTCTGATGTGTATTGCTCATGTTTGCTTCACTTAATCAATAACAATACGTTCTCATTTACACTTTAGTCCAATCAATGGTCTCAACATCAGTTCACCATCAGTGAAACGTTTGAACCTCAAACTGTTCAACTCTTTCATTACTTCTCTGGACTAAAATATAACATAGGAAAGAAAACTGGATTTTCATTTATTTATTTATTATTTAAAGAAATGCAGTCACCCAGTGTTATAGTATTTCAACAGATAACAAAAATGGTGGTCCTCACTTGGCTGTCAATTTGCCTGGTCCTCACCTTGATATGTGCATAAGACTATGTGTGTTTAGCATTGTCATTTCCTCAGTCCAACAGATAAACAGACATTCATCTTTGTACGCATTAATGATCCAAACAGAAAACACCTGTAAATAGTGAGCTTAATGCCCAGATTTTGTTGACTTTGGAGAGCCATTATCTCCATGAAATGCAGAGGCTTCATACTTAGTACACAGACATGAGGGGCTTTATTCTTCTCCTCATCTAACTGAGCAAGAAAGTAATTAAGCATATTTCCCAAATTGACATGCTATTCATTTAACTTTGCCATACTTGTTATGTTATTCAGCATCACCAATTCTAATACTGACAATCCTGGATGAAGCTGGTAATCACCTGCCTCTGTTAAACCCAGGATTTCTCACTTGATCTGTGCCAGTGTTCACTTGAAAGGGCAGCATATTTAATCAAGTGCATTACTAGAGGTTGTAACTCTATTAATAACCACCATTATATTCTTGAAAACTCAAAACTACCACAGTATTAATGTTAATAATGTAAAACACAGTGTCATTGCCTAAACCTTTCAGGAGAACTGGAGCAGACATGACTCTGTTTGTGTGTCTATAATTTACAACCCGAAACCCCGCAGGAGGAGCACACCCCAGCTGACTCAAAAATGTTTAACTGAACCTTACTAATGGGGGCGAGGGGGCTTATTTAGCAGCCAGGGAGAGTCTCATTTAATCCCACAGATGTGTCTTATCGGTGTTTTCCAGTTTTTATTACCTTACTTCCTCTACTCTGTATTTTCTGCACATTTTGTCCTCTGGCAGTAGAGATGGAAGTTGGAGAAAGAGAGTAGAGATGAAGTCTAGGTGTTGCAAGAGAACAGTCTTGCTGCACCATGTAATGCAATAGTGCTGATGGCTGTTATGAACTTTTAAATGCTGCATTTATTTTATTACTGCCAGTGATGACCTGAAGTTCTCATTCCTAAAAACATTTATTATATTTTCCTTTGCCTACACTGCTAATGTATTGTGATTTTTCATCAAGCTCCCTGTGTGCCACTCACATTTATCCCATGCACAAAACAATTCTAGCTCAGGGCTGTTTGCTTTTTTCACAAGCCCTTTAGGATTTCTAATTGGCTAAAAGAAGCCAATCATGTAATTTGGCTGAAGGTTCTGGGAAAAGCTTATAGACAGACTTTACGTAGATACTGTTATGTGGAACTGCCATTTCCACCCGCCAGGACACTGGGTTCACCACCCGGCCAGAGCTTTCCAACTGCTCCAGCTCCCACAATGAGTACTACTGCAAATAATTTCTCAGTTGCCCACTGAACCTGCTGACATTTTCAAGCTGTATAAAGGCCCAGCTGTGCCAGATAAACACAGTAATAGATTAATATGTTTAATTCTACTTGTGGAGACATTTGTCATGCACCACTTAGAAAACCCAAAGAAAAAGCTCTTAGATTTCTGCCGACACCCAAACTCTAATGGGGCGCTCACACTGAAAGCGACAGAGGCGATCTGAGCGACGAGCGACCATTCATTTTCAATGTACACAGGCGACGAGGGGCGTTTGGGGCGACGAGGGCGGCGAGCGACGCGAAATGAGCGAATTGAGCGACGGGAAAAGTTGAGAATATCTCAACTTTATGCAAATGAGAAGCGGCGCGACCGCGGCGACAGCCAATCGTGAGCCAATCTTGTTGATGAGGTCATCAAACTGACTTTTATCCAGCCTGAAATAACGCTGAAACCAGGCATTATCGAAACGGAGCTCCTGAACCAGCCGGTGAAACCTCGTGGTGACTCCGGGCTCTGAAGATTTTATGGACCCAGATGGACCTACGGCCCCGGTTTCTTCTTTTGTTAAGCAAATATGCCGACGCAACACAAAGAAGGTTTCCCAAAGTGCGATCCATGGTGAAAGAGGGAACCCCCCCTAAAATCCCGCTCGTCAGAAAGCGCCAAGTCTGATGTGCTTATGAGTGGTTTTTCATTTAATCAATGTCATGATACAATTTACACGAATTAGTAGGCCTTGTGAAAACAAGGATGACACCATAGACCGTATGGATGCATGTTACTACTGTCATGCCCAGGCAGACACATCCGGGCCGCAGCTTGAAGCACCGCCCCGCGGTCGCTTCCAAATCGCCTGCACAAACTGACACAAGCGACGCGAATTGAGCGAACTGAGCGACCACAGGCGATTTTGTCGCTTTCAGTGTGAGCGCCCCATAAGGCAATTGTGCAAAAAGCTGGAATGGGAGTCATATGAAGATAGGCTGTAGATTTAATTTTGTTCATTTTATTTTAAGTCGTCCTTCTTTTTGGGGGTGTTTTTTAATCGTCAAACTGAAATGATCCAGTATTTGACTGACTTTGCTTTGCCAACCTCAACAACTTTCATCTTGTGTCTCTGTCCTGTATTTACAACACAGTAAATCCACCACCTGCCTCTTGGATATTGCTCCTTGACACGTTGTAAAGGATTTTGTTGATTACTATAGGACCTTTGTTTTCTCCTATTATAAATAACTGCTGTAACAGCTCTATCTTATCACAGCCACGATCAACTAAATTGGGGAGAAAGTGTCTAAGAATGTGTTCTGTCCTATTAAAACCACATAACTGGAAAAAAATCTGTCAGACCTAAAGGCTCACCATAGTCCAAAGTCTGCTCTCCAGATATTTACTGCTGTTTTTAGATTTTCTTCATTCAGCGTGCCCTTTGAAAAAATGCAGTGATCAACCACATCAAACATATTACTATTAGGTTGGCATGTGGGATACTGTTCTAAAGTTGTTTACTTCAAATCTATTATTTGATCATTTTCTTTTAAAGGTACCAAACTACAATCTTTCCCTTCCCTTAACGAAACTGCTTTTGCTGCCTCAACCAAACCCCCAGACAGACACTACCCTGGATACAAACCTCTGCTTCTGGTTTGAGAATGAGCACTTTGTATGGCATCATTCATCCAAACCGCCTCCTGCTCTGAACATAATCCAGCCAGTGATTATGTTTGGCCTAAACCTTACATTGATATTGCCAAAAGAAGAGAAGGAAGAGAAAAAAAAACAACAGGGAAGCGAAACGAAACGGCAGAGATTGAAACTTTACTTCACAAAGTGTTCCTAAGAACACCAACGAGCATTTCAAGAGCCCCACGGTGCAATTAATGTTGTATGTGCATAAGAAAGAACTCTCAGAATCAAAATGATAAAAAAAACTCATATATAAGAATGCTTTTATTTTAATTTTATTATTATTATTTTCTTTAGATACATCTGACTTCAGTGTGACATCCAATCCTGCAACACAGATCACGTTTCAGTTGTACTGTCATTTCATGTTTTATTCTGTTACACATCTCACTTCAGATGCTTAATTTCCTGGCTTTGTGTTTTCCACTCATGGGATTGCGCCTCCTTGCCAGATTTCTTCTTCTTCTGATGGCTTACCCATGCACCAAACCAGATTATATTGTCTAGTAAAGACTTTTCCTTTAAATCCCTCTCCTCTCTTTGTAATAGGCTGGATCATTTAGGTAATTTACCTGATCAGATACCATCTCACAGTTGGTCCTACATGAGACATTCGAGTGTCTTCAGCATTACTTACATTACTTGATGATGTATCATTCGGAGACGGTTCCTTGTTACAGTGGAGTCAGTTGTTCCAATAGTCCTAGGTAGCCAGGCGTGCTGGTGTGTCTGTGCGTGCTGGCCCAAAGCTAATCATGCTTAATAAGAGAAACATTTTAAAATGAACTTAATATTAAATAAATAATCATCGTAGAACAATTGTTTTTGCTTTATTAATATTTCACAGCAGTAACTACAAATTGGCTTATGTGCGTACTAGCTGAAAATCTCTTAACTTTTGTTCTTACCTAGGAACAAATGCTACAGAAGTTCTTCAGCTGTGCATAACAATTTAAGATTTACACATAATTCCTGCATGATGCGTGTTGTGTGTTTTTGTTAGCCTGGGCTGAGCACTTCTTTGTACAACAGCTCTTGCAAAGATATTAAATCGTTATCAAGTTGACTACAATTAATTGGATTAATTGTGGCAAAACTTATGATTCCTTGATGTTTTTCAACAGGATTATTTTACATGTCGAATCCACAAAACTTTGCTTTGTGGGACATTGTCTTATCGAATCTAAATGTGTTTCATCCACTCCTGTCTCTGTTTAGCTCTGACCCCCTCACTAGAGGTGGGGTCTAATTAACATTAGGTTAATTGCACTGAATGCCTGCTCCCAGGATTTACATAGACTTATTTGTGACTCATGTGACTTATTTGCTGCTTACCAAGGCGTGCCAAGATTTTTTCAAAGAACAAATAATGAGGAGGAAATAATTAGAAAAATTAATTGGATACTGATTGGTGTCATTTGGTTACTGCAGTCACTTAAAAACTCAAAGTAGTCACACTAAGTTTGGCTACTGGTTACCTAGCAACAGATCTTGTACCATCCACATCTACACTTCATCCTGGGCGTGTCGGCCGAAGTCTTCATCAGCTTATCTGCCTCACCACCACCAGTGTCTAGATGCCCAGGGGTACTGCCACTTTCCACTACCTTCAGCTGAGACTCTGCTCTTCTTATAGGCTCTTGAGATCTAAAAATTAAAAACATGTATATAATATTAAGCATATATATATATATAATATTAAGCATATATACGAAACATAAACATCATATTTTTCTGACAGAAACTAAAAATGGACTAAAACTTACATTTCAATGCGAGTGTGTCAAGCTTTATATTTGCAGATAATATCTGTAAATTAGCATTTGATTTCTCGGGCAGTAGTTTTAATGCATTTAAATGCCAACTATCTTCTATAAAATAACCTAAACAGGTGCAACAGTAGGAATGGTACCCAAAATATAACCTCAATGTTACTCAGAAGATCAATAAAATATCTTGTGCTTGTAACACAGATGTCACAAAATTTTCACTCAGTCATTAGGTGTTAAGACTTTTGTTATGATGGGGAATCTTCTGATTTTTACCATATATACAGTGGAAAACCAATTTGTTCAAGTCCTTGTGAAGGCTGCTGGAAGCCCAAAGGAGGCGATTGATGAAACATGTAGTTGTATTTGTCACAAGACAAGGTCTGTTACTTGATCACGTTTAGACCCGATCGGCCTCTGTCGTCACTTTGAATGTCTGATTACGTGTTTCAGTTTCAAGCAACACATGGTATTATCACAGGATGTTACGGCCCTGACTAGTTTAATAGGTTTACTGTGTAAGGTGAGAGCAAAGCATTGATTTCTGGGCATTTTTACAAACCCTCCCACACAGTGGGATTTAATGCCAGTCACAGGGATCAGACACTTCGACTTTTTAGCTTCAAATACTTTATTCAGCTTTACGCTCCTTTTGGAACTCCTTTTTATATTTTCCAGTTTTACTTTATAAAACAAAATGTTCTTCATCTCCTGCAGACGTGAGACTCAGCTGGAGGTTTCAAATCTATGGTTAGCACTTTCAACTTGATTATAGCCGTCAAAGAACTTTTGATGTTGGTGTACTGAGACTTTATTTGAAAGCCTTTCTATGATCGGTTTCCTATTGTACTGTGTATTCATTCTTAATTTATTGTTTTAGTGCTTTTGCCTTCTTGTTTAATGTGTCTTGTTTCTTTGGGTTTGTATGTTGAAATCTTTGAACATTGTTTCACACATTTCTTTTTCTTTTTTTTGCTGATTGAATTTTCCTTCATTTTATCTTCCTCCTGCAGCACATTATACCATTTTTAAGATGTCACACCATATGAATAATCTTCATTTATTATACTTTCCCTCTTTCATTTTATTTTATTTCATTTCATTTGCTTTGCTATCCCCCTTCCTCTCTATTCTTGACTCTTGCCTGAGTAATAAATCATTCAGTCCTCTTGAAGGAGCTCGGAGCACTCACACATGGTCTCTGTGACCTAGAAATACTAGCGGCTTTCTTCCCGACATGGTTGGCCCTTTGACAGAGCCTCTTCACGTCAGCCCTCGCCCATCTTTTAGCCCTCGCCAGTCTTACCACCTTTACACTGCAAAAATCCTCACGGTTTAAGTGTCCCAAGTGTTCTTCGGACCGGCCAGGGAAAATACACAATTTCACATGTGACTATGGAGAGCGTCCTTCTTGGATTTTGACTGAAATCATTACAGTTTGCTCTCCGCTCAGAGCTGTGTGTTAATTACATCATTGTGGTGATTAAGCAGAACAATGGCACCGACAAGAGTATAGTGCAGAGTGTGTTTAAGGTGACCACCAATAATTCTCTTTTTATTATCAACACACTACCCACTCATATAATAATTAGCGTTATTATTATTATTACAAACTATTCGTTAGTATTGTGCTGAATGATATTTCTTGACAGTAGAGCAACACACACTAGGAAAATGATCTTGCTAGGCAGCTATTTGTCATTACGAGATAGACGCAGAGGGTTCAAACCATCTGTCTATCGCCATCCATCAAGTATTTTTTCAAAGTGCCTGTCTCTTCCCGAGGACGACTTCATGGATGGCTCTGTGCAACAAACCATCTGGCACATCAAGTTGATACCATCACAGCCTTTTCATTTTGTTTTGGTTTAGACAATCAATATCATATACACCAATCAGCCACAACATTAAAATCACTGACACTGATCATCTTGTGACAATCCAATGTTCTGCTGGGAAACTTTTGGACCTGGCATTCATGTGGATGTTACTTAGACATGTAGCACCCACCTAGACCAGACCAGACACCCCATAGCAATGACACTCCTTGATGGCAGGAGCCAATGTGACTGATTGACTGAGTGACTGATCAAGTGTCTGTGGGATGATTCACAAAAGCCCCTCCCCTCAACCCATAGGACCCATAGGCCCCCATTAACAACACTCTGTTGTTACACCACAGGAAAACCCTCAGAAGGACCATGTCCATTCTCTGATGAGCCAGAACTGTTTTGGAGGCATCAGGTAATAATGTTATGCCTGATTGGTGTATGTCCAGCCATTTAGCAGTGAATGTCTGTCTGTTTAATAAAATGCATCCAGATTACCTATGTATGAGGAGGCAATTAGTTAAATGAGCACTGAAGTGTATCACGGTCAAACTTCATTCAATTATCCTTATCTTAACACTGTAGCTGCACTAAAATCAAGTCCACAATTATCGACAAAACAAAGAGTATTTCAATAAAGGGGGAGGATTTGAAACTGAATCACAATGGGAACAGACAAAAAGGCTTTAAACTCGTTGTTAAGTTCATGAAGATAGAACAGCAGGATCTTTATAGTTCTTGGGACGGTGGCGTTAATTAACAGAGAGTGGACTGAATTTCACGGAACCACAGTGAAGGTCACAGTGGAGGTGTGGGAGTAATGGGTTGTTCAGCAGGACTGAAAGGGAAGGGAGGTTTAGGATGATATCTAATTATAATTTTTTTTGATTAGCCTCTTAATGAGTGCCGTGGCATTACATGAACACACAATGCTCCGCGGCAGAGCAATTCTGGTTATTCCGCGTGAGGGTCTTTTTCCGGCCTCCGTCTCTACTTAACAGATGGAGCTGGGCAAAATACATGGAAAAGCATGACGCCAGATAATTAAGTCAGGCAGTAAACAATCGAAGCTAATCAAACCCACACAGATTAGGGAACTTTTTAAGTGCTGCTAAATGTGTTTAAGGCATTCATTTAATGAAGAGGACATGACTCTACCAGTCAATTAATAAACGGCGATTATGTGTGAAAGTAAAAGTGATAAAAATTAAGGTGATAAATCCTCCAGAGGAATACACCAGAGAAGAGATGGTACTTTGGCCAAAGATTAATCTCAAACTATACATTACTGCCAACACATAGCACTAGATCTGAGGTGTAATTTTGCTGGCTGCACTCTTAAGACCTATATCACAATGTCAGCTTAGTCAGCAAGCTGGACCTATCTCAGAAAGTTCAATTTCTTTTTTCTGTTTTTTATGAAGTCAGGCCTGTGGTCAGAGCCTCAGCAAATCACGGGATACACGTTGCAGTGTTCAGATGGGAGATTGTGGCAGGTAAGACAAATGAAGAGAAAATGCACCGGTATGCTGTTGCTGGTGATGTTTGACTAGCTAGTTTGGTTGTGCCCTGTGGGACCTGCTCGTATTGGCAGTCCACCTTAACACCAGCGGGTGAATTGGTCATTGAGCAGCAGCATTATGAGCCAGACTAACTGAGGGCACAAAGTTGCTCGGGTAGATACCCAGGAGTGTTATTATGTGCTGTGACACTGCTGACAGCTTGCCAAGTGTATCGTTAAGCAGCAATGTGCCAGTCCTGTTGATCTATCAGGCTATTAATACGTTTGTTTGTCTGTGTGGCAGAATTCAGCTGGTTGCGTTCTTTGTCATCATGACTGCTTTGGCTGAAAACAGACGAAACGACTCAGGATCAAGTAAGACGGTATTCACCTTGTAAAGGTATAGAGAGTTGTCACACTCTTTTCTCAGCTTCTGGTGTTATATTATCTGCCAATATAAAATTATTATAATATCTTGTGAAAGACTGACAAGAATTTCAAGGCAGAAGTACCTACCATCCTTTTGCTGTTGAGGGGTAATGTTCAGACAATAATTACGAGCAGCCGAGTGGAAAAACCATTCACGCCTGCCTCCAAGTTGTAATTTAAAGTTGGAGATGTTGGAAATTTCTGGCTTCATATCTACCATTTGGGGGGGGGGGGGGGACGGAACAGCATGTTTGCTGAAGTCTGAGACAAAGTCGAACACAAACTTTTAATTCTGAATGACATTTCTGTATTAAATTAAGGTGACTATGGTTAAATAACTGCACACGTTGTCTACTACAGACATGAATAGGTCAGAAATGAGATGCTTTCTCCAGTATAAACTATACATTAGTGTTGTAGCCCCAAGATCTAACATATGATCCAAAAATGATGAGTTTCAAGATGCCTTTTTTCTAATCCTATTTCTCAGTCGACTTATCTCCTCAGTAAATATTTTCCTAAATAGTTTGTGGTCTCAAACTCTAGGTTCAGGCAGCACTGTGGCGTGGTGGACAGCACTGATGCTTTGTTGGTTGGTTTCTTGTCCTGGTAGTTCTTTTGATTGGCTTAATATTGGAGCTGGGGATGCTAATGCAATACAGTTTTTATCAAATTTAATTTCGGTGCATTCAAAGGAAACTTGTAAACTTGTGATTGCTCCATGTCATGTCATGTAGATTCAATTCTTGACATTCATTTGGTAAAGCTGTAATTCATGAGAACAGCGCTGCTAGGCAACTGTCAATGTCTGGAAGTCACATAGGTTAATAATTTAGCAAATGAACCAACAGGTAGGCGTGGTGGCTCAAATCCGGGCTGACCTGAGCCTTTCTGTGTGGAGTTTGCCTGTTCTCCCTGTGTCTGCATGGGTTCTCTCCGTGTACTCCGGCTTCCTCCCACCGTTCAAAGACACGCTCGTTAGGTTAATCACACGGTGCAAGGTTGCTCTCGATGCTTTTGTGTGCAAACTTGAGTGTAAATGCGTGTGGAGGCTAGAGACCTCGCTTATTCTTAACTACAAGTAAAGTGGGCTCCAAGGCAAATGGGACTGACAAGCCAGCACCGTACGGGCACGTGTCCAGCTCCACCCTCTCGTCCAAATATGGCTCAAACAATACAAGACAGCAGTAGTACAGACATCGTTGTGGCTACGTTTACTTCTTTTATATAGTCTGTGGTTTAACTGTTATGTCTCTGGCCGGTGTTATCCTTATTTTTCATCAGGTGACATGTGTTTCAGAGTGGCTGGGTGTGGCTTCCTGGTGGCTGACTCCAGACACACCTGATCTCCATGTCCTCATCAGGATCCCTTCAAATACTGGAGTTTGCCCCTGGATTGTCTGCTTTAGTGTGGTCTCTTGCCTGTTATCTTGTTCTCTTGCTGCTTTCTGAAGTTATGCACTTTATTCTTTGGAGCTTTTCTTGATGCTGTATACCTGCTTTCTTTTGGTTAGGCTGAGATTTCAGTTTTCCTTTTTGCCCTGAAGGTTATACACTTCTGTGTTCCTGTTTGATAACTGAATTAAAGCTCTTTTGTTTCCTGCTTTGGGTCCTCCCTGGTGTCTCCATTTGGGTCCTACCCAACCACTTAACATTAAAATTAATGTCATGGCTTGACAGCAGAGCCCAGTCCATGCACTCAGTCAATAAGCATTGTTTAACTTCCAACAGGGCAGTGAAATATATTCTGAATTACCATAACAGAAGCTGAGGCGGCACGGTGGTGTAGTGGTTTGCACTGACGTCTCACAGCAAGAAGGTTTTGCTGCCTAGCAATGGACTCTATGTAGTGACTTTGTATGTTCTCCTTGTGCCTGCATGGGTTTTCTCCGGGCGCTCCGACTCTCTCCCTCGACCTTGTTAAGCTCATTGGTGATGCTAAATTGCGCATGTGATATCTGTGTGAATGGTTCTTTGTCTCTTTCCGTTAGTCCTGTGATAAACTGGTGAGTTGTTAAGTACCAGAGGCTGCTACAGCTGAAGTCTGAAGTCGGCTTTTAAGCTCACAACTACAGACACTGTAAACGAAGGAAACCTACAATGTGCCTGGGTGGCTTTCTGTGACCACTCTGCTAATATTCTGCTCATGCTATGCCTGTGTATGTCAGACCTAATATTTATATTGGGTAGCTGGTGTGTTGGTGGTCTGAGGGTCCTGTGGATTTATGATGGCACAGTCCAGAGTCTGATATCCTACCTGGTCTCCATTTATGGCTTTAATACATCATCCTTTTGACATCTGAACTTGCTTTCATTTGGAGTGCCCATATTGATTATGTACAAGAGGTTATTAATGTTCCACTCTTTCAGTATAAAAACTGTAAAGTTCAGAGGATAGTCGCCCATTATTTAAGTTTCATAAACTTTTAATCACGGGTGAGTTATAATCAGAATTTCTATCAGAGACCACTGCAATGAGTCATTATGAATCCAGCACTCATGTTGAGCACACAATCACCTCGGCTTTATTGTACAATGTTTATCCGACTTCAAGTACTTCTGAACGCTCTCATTTGTCTGACTTTTCTAATTATACCGTGCCGGAGGATAAAATAAATTCTAGACATTTAATCAATCAGTGACCTTTTCCTGACGAAAATGTGGAAGAGGCTGAGATTTGTCTAAACATCCCCTCTTCCACACCTGCTTTGAAAAGCATATTTTATTAATCACTCACATATATTTACTGAGTTTATATAAGAATCTCTAAACAACTGCCGTTCTGTTACTCACTGCATACTTTCTGTTGGTCTGCAGCCATGAACTTGTGCAAGTATGAAACGAAAAACGCTTTAGGATAAATAATTGACGTCGTCGGGCCTTTTTAGTGAAGTATGGCTATCCGTCACGTGAGAGGAGACGTTCCCAAATTGCTTGGGAAGAGACTTGAAGTGCTCTTGTGATATTTTATGTTCAGAGTAGAGTGTTGATGCTGTCAAGGTCATCAACCAGGACACCCAAAAATGTCCAAAGAAACATGGTCTGACTGAAGTTATGATCCTTTCACCTGTTACGTCACATGATTCTTCCAATACTGTGTCAGATATGCAATGCATAAAATCCTGCAGATACCAGCCAGATCCTCTTGTTAATGTTCATATCAAACATCAAAAAAATGGTCTGCTGATCAAAGTCACTGGACTTTGACCATGACATGTTTGTTGGTGCCAGAAGGGCTGGTTTGAGTATTTCTGATACTGCTGATCTCCAGGGATTTTCACCTTTAAGACTCCTCAGGGGTTACTCGGAAAGGTTCAGACATCTAGTTTTGCAGATGGAAATGTCTTGCTGATCAGAGATCAGAGGGCTGGCTGTGCAGACAGGCTACAGTAACTCGGATGGCCCCACTTTACAACTGTGGTGAACGGAAAAGCTGCTAAGAATGCACAAAAGATGATCACATCGACGCACTAAAGACTGAAATATTTTAGTTTGATTTAATGGTTCTCAATTTCTGCTGCAGATGATAGTGTAGGGTAGTGAAAGATGGCCAAGTATTAACAATCCAGGCTAATGATGGTGTTTTAATAGTGTTATGTTCGTAAATGAAGTCTGGTGCGCAAACAGCATGATAACATATAACGACTGAGGAAAATGAGTCGAGGAGGTGGAAAAATATAGAAATTCAAAAACTACCATCCATTCCACGTAAGGAGTAAGTAAACTCTAGTGGGTGACCCTCTGGCAAATGCATGCTTCTACTCTTTTGTGCACTTGACTTGATGAAAAAGTGGGTCTAGGAGTGCTCAATCACCTGCTGCAGACTGAGGGAAAACTGAACCTTTGTTAGCCTTGACTTGCCACCCAAAGGGCTCCTGCCATGGTTACCGTAGCCAACATACTGTACTTCCGGTCAGACAAACAAGTCTTGCTGCGAGCACTTTGTCAAAGCAGAGTGAAACTAAGATTGAGAATGCAATCTCTTGGGTTAGTTTTTAATTCCTTTCTTCACACCAAAAATAAATATTGAGAAATGTCACCACTGTGTGGACAACCAGTCAGGCAGTCCAACCCTGCTGCCATCTGTAAAGTTTGTACATAAAGGCTAGCATGAGCATAATAAACCTCAGTGGTTTACTGAAATCATAACCCACAATAATTTCTGGGTCAGATTATTTGGTGCACACTTACTGTGCCACATAATATTTGCAGCATGAATGTGCAGTTGACAATCTGCAGAATTACGTGATGCTGTCACGTGAAATTTGACTCAAATAATCATATGCAGAAGCTGCCTCATTATGCAGCTGGACATGACACAAATATCGCAGCTGCTGAATGTTTTTTTTTTTTTTTTCAAGCTGAGAACGTTTACAAATACCAGTGTGCAGACACACTTACAATCAGTGGCTTGGGCTTAAAAAGCTGTTTCCTTACACACCATGTCAGGAAAAAGCAAGCAGCTGTGTAAAACGCGCAGCATTGAGCTGGAGGCTTTTGTGAAGCTCCCCAGTCATTGTGTACAATTCAGTGTTCTGCGATTTGAAGTACAAGGCATCGAGCTGTCACTCTGAAACGAAAGCACCCAGGGATGAACAGAGAAGAGCGACAATATGATCCCACCAAAACATCCCAGGGGAGACAAACACTGCACAAGGAAGACAGGAGACGCTGTGGGGTTATAGCATAATGTCACTTGCATTGAAACTTTAAGTAGGAATGAATGGGCACAAAACAAAGTAGAATGAACTGACTTTAAATGTAAACAAACCATACAGCTGTGAAATGGATCTGATTTAATATAATGTAATTCTGATAAATTAGTCTGGAGTTTCTCTCTGACAGTATACGACATGCTGGCTCATCAGTACATTCAAATTTCGCAAGAGTACTGTAGCGTTCCTCACTGCTTTTCTTCATTATAGTCTTTTTCGCTTCACTACCCAACCAAATCCCCAAAGCGGAGAGTACACAAGCCCAGAGACATTCTGTCTCTACTACTAACAAAAGAGTCACTCTCCCTTTCCTGCTTCGTTTATACCTTTCTCTCTCTTCAGCACTTCTTCATATCCCATATCTCTTGTGTCCATATTTGATATTTTCAAATGTGATACAAATACTTTTTTTTTTTATCCGATTGCATCAGTTCATTTATGTGTTTTGACAGTTTTTCAATTTTCTAAAACCAGATAAAGCACCAGAGTTAAACCTCTTATATAACTCATAATGTGGTATTGGACATCATAAAGTTTTATTATTGATCCTGAGTAAAGGCACTGATACAATTTCTGGTTGAGCTGACCTACGCTCCGTCTTTTTTTGTAAAGTTAAAATTCTTTGTGCACCAGTTCATAAATTTAGTAATATGTTTTCCCTATAAAAAATGTATATGCCGTATTTGTCTTTCTTAAATGTTTCAGACCTCTCACCTATAAAACATTTATCATGTCTTTTTTTTAACAGAAATGTAGCAAAGGAATGAATGTAAATGGCAAAGTATAGTGATTATTCTTATGGATCATCTCTCATCTGAATTTTACCACATGTTATTAATCAGGCTGAAGAAAAACTACTGTAGTACACAAGCAGTCAGAGTTCATCTAGACAAACTGGGGACTTCTTCATCTATGGTCTGTGGGAAGTCAACATCAAACATGGCGTCCCTCAGGGTTCGGTATTTGGGCCTCTGCTTTTTCCTTTATATATATTTTTTTTTTCTACAGGAAAAATGCCAAATAGTTTGTGTAATGTGTAACCTTTAAAACCTTGTCAAATATTTAATACAGGAGCATGGTTATGTAATGTGGTAAAAAAATATATAAATAAATTGTAGAGACTGGAGTACCAGGAGTGAGCATTTGAGATTGAGATTTCCATTACTTTCATTGTATTGTATTTACTTTGCTATGTTATTGTATTCGCTATAAATTTTAGTTCAGCAGAATAATTTGGGTGAGACAGGTTTAACTGACAATGAAAATGCTGAAATTATAAATAAAAAAGAAAACATTTAAATACAGCTTTCTCTATAAATATTGTAGTCCTCTATTTTTGGCATTTTATTTCTGGTCATCTTGGATCTTATATCACGCTGTGATAAACCCCTCATTGATCTGCCAGTACAGTTAAAGTTATGTGGTACCTTACCTAAAATGCTCAGATTAATTAAGTCTCTGTGCTTCCCTTTTAGTTCTGCGGGAAACTACCCATGAAATAGACATCTGATCTCCAGAGAGTGTGTCTTCACTGTGGAGGAGATTAACACATTATCTGGATAGAGACGTACATGACTGGGGGCAGAGTGTTTGATGGAAACTGCAAACTGTGAAATGATTTTAGCGCAGTCTCATCAATGTTTATGGTGTTGAAGATGTGAGCAGTGACATTCAGTGGTATACACCGAGTACCAGAATGCAGACGGAACAGATACACGTTCCGGTAAGCTTCCTCCTTTTCTAACTCTTGTCATCAGTAATAACGCAGCAGTCACACTTAAAGAGGTTTGGAATACATTTATGTATAATCGAGTTTGAATGAAGGAACAATAATCATAGCAGCGGCTTGATGGAAAAATGGTGTAGAATGTATGAGTCTGTTGAACATATTGGTTCTGGTATGTTTATGTAATGTATATATTGTATTTATATATCAACTCTAGATGCACTTTATTTAAACATCAGGTTTATTGTCAGGTTCTGTCCTGAACACTGCACATATTGTTTCAGATGTATTTATTTTTTTGTTGAACCTAAATTCAACAAATTCAATTTCTCTTCTCCTTCACATTATTCTCAGAAAGTGGAGAGTAAATTTAAACGAATTAGCACCAGAAGGCAATAAAAGATTATTTCATTTTTTAGCACATTGTGAAAGCTGGTTTACGTACATAGCAGCTTTAGCTAGAGTGGCTATCCTAAGGGAATATATGATATTGCAGCAAACCACCGCATCATGTCAGTGTGAGACAGTTGCACACGATGTCAAGCTGGTGTTTACATACACCAGCATGAACACATGCTGTGTAGTAGGAAACTGTAGAATCTTTCTTTTAGGGATCATTTTCAACACAGGAGGCTGTGTCACTCTGAATGCCATACTCCCACACTATCTGTGGATTCCTAAACTTGCTTCATAGCCATGTCATTTAGGGACGGCAGCAGTGTGGTTCAATCCAGTTTTTTATTTTTTGCCTCAGCTTCTTCTCTGCCTGGCAGAAACTGGCTGGGCCATGAAATGGGAACTTCAGGCACTTGCCAACATACACATTATCACATTAGACCTTTAACATTAGCACGTCATCTGAACGCCATTGAACTGAATTTGTTATCAACAAAGTGGCTCTGATTGGTTGTAGGACTATCCAATTGCGTGCAAACGTATGATTTGTCTCCGTATCTGCTAAGCGCTCTCCAATCAAATGCCACAGTCAAAATGGAGTCCTATTCTCATTACAACTGAGATTTGGTTACGCCAGGCTAAGACAACAAATGAACACACTCTTGCCATCTGGCCATTTCAATCCACTGGACATCACACTACTGAATCACTGACTCAATAGTGATTGCAATTTTAAAACATACAATCTCATTGTCTCATCTGTAAGTATTCGCTCATCTGCCTTTACAGATATTCTTAAACCATAGGGTTTAATATGACATCAGCCCACCCTTTGCAGCTATAACAGCTTCAGCTTTTCTGGAAAGGGATTTCCACAAGGTTTAGGAGTGTGTTTATGGGAATTTTTGATCATTCTTCCAGAAGCGCAATTGCGAGGTCAGACGCTGATGTCGGATGAGAAGACCTGGCTCACAGTCTTCGCTCTAATTCATCCTAAAGATGTTCTATCGGGCCTATAGTGTGTCAGCGACAATATGACTTTTGCACATATAGCCTTTAACCTATAACCTTTGCTGCATATATGACAATAAACTTCTTGAATCTTGAAATCGATCAAATACATGAAGATGAAGTAGTGATAGAGAACCTTAAACCAAAAATCTACAAAATGTTATCGTCATCTGAATGAAGACAATAAAAAAAAGGTGTGCTACGTCGTTAAGCAACTAAACATTGTGAAGAAGGCTTTGAGACAAAAGTATCTCAGATCCATCCTTTTGTTCAAGTTGAAATGTGTGTAGGATCAGATTTTTGAATTTCATTTCCTTCCAATGTCATCTCTTCGTCTTTTTCACCGATGAGTACAATGTGCAGAATGAAGGGGGCTGTAATGACTGCAGGGACTTATATGAGGTCTGCTATTTGAAGGTGGTGGGCTACACTTCTTTTCTGCTCCTTTGAGAAACCTAAATGTCCTTTCAATGAATAGCTGAGCTGTGGATGGCAGCGATCCCTTTTTTTTCTCCTTTTTTTTTTTTTTTGTCTCTGGGAGAAGTGCCTATTTCCCCCTGAAAGGCAAGATAAGGAATGTCCTGGGTGAATGTGCACTCTCAGGAGGTTTTGTAATATGATGGTGGATTTTTATGCACAATCTTTAAAAATGGAAATGGAGAGAAAGGCAGGGAATATTGCTTAGGGTGGAGAATGTGTAAATGAAATGTGTAAATTTAAAAACTAAGCCAAAGAAAAGTTCCTCTGGTAGTTTGAATGAAGGTTATTCAATTTGCGAGTGAATGAGATGCTTTCGAGATCGACGGCTGATCTGGATTCATCTCGCAGCACAGGACGAAAAAATAAAGGAGAAATTTGAGGGCATGTGTAAGACATGTGAATTGTATGGGCTGTTTTGAAGGTGTTACTATTCTCACTTTCCCTGAGCTGAATTCAAATATCGTTTTGGCATTAAGCATGTTTTCTGTGTCTAATTTTACATGTCAGGGGTTTAAATAATAGTCTGTCAGCTGTGTCCGTAATAGTCACATAAAAGTAACTTCTACTAACTAACATTCAATATGCACTCACTTGCCAGTTCATTAGGTGCGCTAATGACTTCAAATACAATCTAATGTAACAGTCACGCACTAAATCTTAGCTGCATGGAGGTTATGGTGTTGTTTTTTGTTTAAAATAACTGAGAGAGCTGTTAAAATGAACTGCATTTTTTTAAAGGCTGTGGTATATAGCACCACTGACTCGTATTCTGTTGAGCAGGCATATGTTTTCATTATTTTGACAGCCTCATTTCAGTGAGTGGGCTAGGCTAAATGGCAGAAACACTTTAATGTTTAATTTGGTCCAGTTTAACAGCACCACAACCTGCAAATCTTCCAAAACTGATCATGCAGTAGAATTACCACCTATTCAATGCTGCATTGTAATATAATAGTCATGAAGGAGGATTTAGTGCACATCAGACTGCACTAGTATACCTAATGGACTGGCAAGTGAGTAATCCATCGCCCTTGTGTCTTGTATTTTTTATTGAAAAAAAAAAATCCTGCAAAGAGAGGAGACAAGTGTAAAGAAACTTTACATGTGCACACAGATATCCAAGATATCTAGTCATCTAGTCACTAAATTTACAAAAAAAAAAAAAAAAAAAAAAACATCACGGCTCTGGGCTCTTGAAACACTCTCACAAAAATGACTGCTTGATTAGAGGAGAAAAACTGTTTGTCTTTAATTAGATTGGCAACTAGGTGATCTCACTTCTGACTGCACCACTGCAAGGAACTGCAGAGTCCTCAAGAGGATAGCAAGAGCCACGCTGTTGTCATCCTTCTGTAATTCAACTTTAATAACACCACTGACAGCTAAAGTGTTACCAAAATACCCTATAGAGGACTCTTTTTAGCTAGCTAATGTGTGTGCTGCCAGGAATATGGGCATCAGCTTCGTGAGGGAGTCCCACAGGCCCTGTCCCATTAACCTATCCCATCATAGCGGAGTCTGTAATGCTGCTAATGTGTATTTATCTGTAGGCTTTCTTGAAATAAACATGTGCCACTGCTATATTTGTCTCTTTCTCCTGAGAAGAGAAAAGACACTCATTAACCGAAGAGACGTGTTGACGCGTACACTTGTGAGCGCCGTTTGCGCGTTATGAGTAATTTTGGCCGTCATGTTTGTATAAGTACGGGGCATTAGCAGAAGTATCCAGCAACTCTTCGGCTTTACTGTAATTACCGTGCAGAGCCTTTGTACATCTAATTTAAAATAAACCCCACCATGAGAAACAGCTGATGTGAGGAGAAGTTGTGATTAATGAAGGCAATTCTCTGCAGCACACGCAATGGCAATTTAACACATCCAGTCAAGACTGTCCTCACTTTAGATCTTGGCAATTAGTTCCCGTTAAAATCAAAGAAACTTCCACTCTGCATCATTATTACACGATTTTACATCAGACTGTGTTTCGGCCACGGTTGTGGAGCCCATTATCAAACCTTGATGGTGCTTGATAAATGATGTTTTTTTTCATATGATGCAAATCCCTTTTTTATAAGTAAACATGTAAGTCACACTCACACTTTGCTTTGCTTTAAATTATGAACAGAAAGCTTCATTTTTATCGCACTCTGTGTGAGTGAGACATCTGGTACAAGCAAAGCAGTTTTTAAAGGAAAAAGAGCAGGTGATGATGCTTTTTTTTATCAATTTATAGGACTTGTGCATTAGAACTGTACAATTCTAACACTTTGTATTTGCAGATGCTTGTTCCAGAATTAAAGAACAGATAATTGTGGTAAACATTTAAGTCAATTTTATTAAAAAACAAATAAAAATTAAATAAAATTTCCTTGTCTGGTCAAGAAGATATAACTCTCCTCACATCTTCCAGTTTCCCCAATAGGGAGGTGTCTTCCAGAAAGAAAACTAGAATCTCTTTAGTGTTTTCTGTTCTAAAATAGAGGTCTAATTTGCCTCAGCACTCACGGTTATGGACTGAAAAGAGCATCCTTTAGGCAAAAGGTGTCCTCAGGACAAAACATGATCAGAAAAAATATTGGAGGCCGACTGACTGCCTTCAAAATCAATGGAAAGGCACTGAAGGATACGAAGCATTCATTCTTAGGATTGACCAATAAATAAAAAAATAAACCTCAGCACAAGCTCCACTTATTTTGTTGCTTTTCAAGCTTTCAGCCGCCTTCCACAGATGAGTGTTAAACGGCTGACCTTGAACTGCAATGTACCCAGTTAGAGAGCGGCCGAGGACATTTGTCACGTTTTCAATTGTGGCCTTAAAAATACTCACAGAGCCTTCACACTCACTTCACTGAGCACTGACTGCTGCAATTTAATTACTACGATAACCACTATTAGGAGTGACTGAACTAAATGCTGTCCGCGTTGGCCATGCGAGGAAAAGCTGCGACACTGTTAAAGTGTAATTCATGCAATTATGCAACAAAAACGACGTCTTTATTTGTCCTTTTCATGTAGTGAGAATCCACGGACTTGCTGTTGGTTGAGCTTCCACCTTCCTCCTCAGTGTGAACACCTTCTGTTACCTTTGGCCCCTTCTCACATAAAAGCCAATAAATCGCTGTGTCTGGGTCCTCACTGTGGACCGCCATCTTAATGCTCCTCACACTAAGGTCATGAGGGCACAAAACCCTCTCCAGTGTGATAAGAAGGCAATTCAAGGTCAAGGTTTTATAATTTTATATATATATACAGTAAATCCCTTGAATCTTTCTCGCCTTCATGTGGCAAAAGACGGTTTAAAACCGGTGGCTAAGATGAAGAGAGTGAAGACGTAATCTCCGTGCTGTAGGAGATCCAAATCTTCTTTTCTTGGTGATTTTACACAACCTAGTTTGACCCAGATCTGGGGAATATGATGAGGTAAGTAGCTTCAAGAGCTCAGGACGTATTTTGGCTTTAAAGACTTCAACAACTGCTGAAATGAAGGCGCTTCAGTACCAGCATGTGTTCCATGGATATTCTAAAAATTCTTTCTTTCATACACAGATGTGCAGCAACCTTGGCATGATTAATGTGTGCTAGTGTCAGGAGGCAATTAGCTGTATGCATGTGCAAGGGGCTGCGCAGGTCCAGATTTTATTTTTATTTTTTTAAAGTCGATGGTTATGCGGCGTAAGTCAAGTTGACACCAACTAGTCGCTGTTGACATCATTAATAAAAGCACAGCTACACATCTGTATCCTTGACCTTAATACACATGCTGAGAACAGACAACTCATGCGCTACATATTGTGCACTCCATATATGTATAGCCTTTATTAAAAACATCATAAGCATTTAATAGTACTCCACAGTGCATTAAGATGGGATAAAAAGCCTTCCTCGTGTACCGCAGCTAAAGGTCTAATAACTTTGAATGAAAATCACCATCAAGTTGTTGAGTTGCAGCCTCCTTCTCTCTGTTACCGCAGGGCGTTTGGTGAAGTTGTTAACTGGCTGCTGTTGAGAGGGTTTGGACTGTTCCTCTGCTAGCGTTAGTCGATGCCTTTTCAGATGAGTGAGCATTACAGTAGTACTTTTGTTGTATTTCAGGACTGACTTACGTATTCTGCATATCATGGCAGGACAGGCTTCATCTTTACTGAAGTATTTCCACACACTTGATGCAGTGGACCATAGGCTCCCTCCCCTGTCTACACGGAGGCGTCCATGTTGTTATTGTCACGTGATCTGTGACTAGTTGGTAGGAGAGAAGTCGACAAATTGACAAAGTCGACTGGTCTGCACAACCTTTTGATGCAGAGTCTCATACCTAAACTCATGTTGGCTTATCTCTACTTTATATATCCTTGTTACGCTCAACAGACACATAACATATAAAGGGACGCCAGACAAGAATTTGAGGGTCTACAAAAATGTGCGTTTTATTTAAATTCAAAAACAAGAGCAGGCGACAAACAAACTCAAAGAACCAAAAAGGACTGTAGGTGCTGGCCAAAAAGAACAAAAGAGAGATTCGGACACGAGGCCAGCTCCAATGTAAATAAATAAATAAATAAAACAAAATAAAGAAAGACTGACATGAGCTACAGACAGTAACACAGTGTTATTTATAGTATTTGATTAATTATTGATTGAATATTGTTTTAATATGGTCAGTGCTGAAAGGATAGATCAATTAACTGCAGATATTCATGGTTTTAGATTGATCAGTTCCTAACTCTGGGTTTCACCACACAGAGAGGTGATAGGAAAACTAAATAAAATATGTGCTGACCAATGAGCTTCTGCTCTGCGTTCGCATTCCAAACGGCGTTTCCGTGCCTGAAATGCAAAAGTGCACGTTTCATTTTTGCCTTGCCAAAAATGTGTGCCGCAAGCAGGAACGATGTCAGCCTTTGTTTGGAAGGTGGAGAGAGATTAGAGGTGGCCCCTCGTGACAAAAAGTAGCACCTGATCCTGTTAACCCTCCTCAATTCGTTCCCCCCACGTTGTCCAGAGGCGTTCAAAGGCCAGTGAGACAATAACCATGCTAAAAGAAGATTGTTAATCATAAACGTTATCTTCACCTTTGAACCAAAAAGTGAGGAGATATAAAAAAAAGAATAAAATGCGTTTTGGTTCTCGTAGTTGCTGTACAGTACGTGTCCATCCCTGCAGCTGTCGCACTGCATTCTTATTAGAAATACCAATTGTGGCTGAAATCTGCAACAAGAACAACGACATACAGGTGTTAACTAGACCAAAACTGAGAAAAGCTGTGAAGGAAGAAACAGCATGCATAACAAAATACTGCAGCTCAGTGCAGTGCAACTGCTGGGTGATAAATAAAGCCTATCACCCCTGTGAAGCTGATTCATGGTGTGACATACTTTCATTGGCTGTAACTCAAAATATTTCCGAGGCATTTTTTTTTTTCCATTTAGACTCACTGATGTTCAAACTAATTTTTTTTTATCAAAGTAAACAAAGCTGTTCTGCAGCCTAACGTTATCAGTACACTGTTTGAAGCCGCCACGGCCGTTTGAGATATTACACTTTATGTATAGCTGCTGATTTTTAAAAAGTCACATCAAGGACAGCCGTGTATTTTATTAACTCTGTAATCCTTCAGAGACTTTTAATAACAAAGGTATTTTTATCAGGACCAAATATTTCACTGAAAGTCTGCAGCCCGGGGGCGAAAGCAACAAGCGACGAAGAGGTAATGCTCCGAACGTCTGGCATTTGTGCAGCGATACTGATAACCTTATGATATCATCAGAAAAGAACTTTGCTCAGGTGTTTGGCTAATCTAAGATGTGTTCAGAGTCCATGGGATTTTCACTTAACGCGTTTGTCATCTGTCAAAACATCTACAGCTCAATTTACTGTTTTTGTTAGCTGTATTGTTACTGCTTAATTTTACACTGTGTTAGTGTTCGTTGTCTTCATTTTATTCAGACGTGCGTTTTAAACGACTTTTCAGGCGCTGTTTAAAATTCTTAATAGAACCTGTCTTCCTAGCGAAGGAAAGCCGTATCTCTGCAGTCGGATCTTAGCCTGCATTAGAGGACCTAAGGGTTCCTTAGGGGAGATAAGGTAGCAGGGATAACGTAGGCCAGCCCTAAGCCACCGAGAGCTTTGTGTAGTAAGTAATCCATCCAGTCATTAGGTTTGTCACTCACAGTTTGTAACCTTGGAATCGTTCAATATTGGAAAACCCTTGAAAGATGAGATTCTGAAAGATGATTAATACAATATACTATCTTTAAACTGTGTGTGAAATTAAAATCTTGGACTCAAGATAATAATGTAACATGTGGAAGAAAGATTTTCCATGTTTTCTAAAAAGCTTGAGAGGATGCACTGTTTCTAAATCCCAGTCTGCTCTAACTAGCCTACACAGTCTTAAGGCTGTAGTTTGGTGTGTTGGTTTGCATTATGTTTTGATGTATTCGGCTCTGTTCATAAAGTGCACATGCAGAACTATGACATCAAAGCCATCATGACCCCTCACCATCATCATCATCACAAGCAGAGTTGTGTTAATCTGACAGTAAAATTAAACTTTAAGTGTTTCTGGAGCTTTTTTAAATCTGACAGCCCATGAACCTAAGAAACTTTTGGTAGGCTTCAACGCAACAAACTGGTGGTGAGCATCTGTCACCCGAGTTTTTTTCCGGCGTGTATCATGCCGTTGGCGCTTGTCTGACCCCTGGCTGCGGCTTTTCAGAAAACTCAGCGTGTTCAGAATCCATGGCGGAACGAGTGGGGGAGAGAGATGGCTCTGATTTGTTGTTCAGATTAATGCAGAGGAAGAAAAACACAAAGTGGCTGTAGTCTTTGTGTCACATCAGTCTTTACTGCCAATAGGTCTTTTAATTGCTTTAAGGATCACTTTGGTGTGACCCTATTTAACACACAGAGGATATTCTTCACAGCTAGCTGTTAAATTGAACTCTTTATTAACTCTTTATAGGGCACTCATTTCAACCCTAGAGTGTTACAGTGCACTGCAAAAAGTCTGAGTTGATGGTTGTTCATACAAAACAAACATATACAGCAGTTTGGAGAAAATATCAGTCACGCACCATCAATGACTTGGAATAACTGTCACATCATCACTCAGCTCCAATCCTTCTGACCCACTCAACTCTGACCTGAATGAAGAAGTACAGCTGGATGAGCCAACCACTGAAGAGTCTAGAGATTTTGAAAAGGAATTTGAACTGATTTTAGCTTCACTTTTACTTACATATACAACATACATATTTAGTCTCCATTACAGCTGTCAACGAATTCCTTGAAAAACTACAACATCTTATTGGAACTGTCTCTGTGCCGCTTAGTCTAAAAACAGTTAATCGGGTTTTGGGAGATAACGATTGTCATGTGGAAGCATCTGTTGTTAAAGAGCTAGCCACTGTTCCTTGTTCAATAGTGAAACAAGGATCTTTGTCTACTTCTTGGAAGCGCAAATCATATTACAGAAGAGAATTTGGTGTAGTGTCACCAGTGGACTATATTCTTGATAAAAGGAACAAAAAATCATTACAGTATGTATCTGTGCTGAAAATATTGCAGCAGATTCTAAATTCAGATTTTATCTTGATAAAGACTGCCAATTTGAAAGGGAAATATCAACCGAGAGTGATAAAGCAGTTTACAGTTGTCCCTTTGATGGTGAATTTTTCAAAAACAGCACACTTCTGTCTAAAGACTGTGCAATTTCACTTAACCTCTATATTGATGATTCTGAAATATGTAATCCCATTGGGACATCACGATAAAAACATATAATCTGTGCCCTCTATTGGACTTTAGGTAATCTGTCCCCCAGTCGTCAATCTTCACTGTCATCGATACACTTGGTTCTTCTAGTCAGAAGTAATAATTTGAAGGTGTATGGCTATGAAGCAGTACTCGATTCTTTCATAGGACATAAATATAGAGCATAAGACGACTTTCCTTTTCTTTTTTTCTTTTTTTTGACAGTTTTCATAAAAAAAAAATAATAATAATTAAGGTCAGTGTAGTTATCATATATGGTCCCTTGCCCTTAAAGGGGGAATACTGTTTTTTATAAATTGAACCTTATTTCTAGCACAAGATACAATCGTTTACTCACCCAAATAACTTTTGTGTCATTTCTACTCGTTTAGGAAATGAGACACAACCACTAAATAATGCACAATAATGCAATAATGCACATCATGACCATGGTTGATGCGGCTTGAGCGAGCACCTGAGGCCCAATTTACTCTCCGGGCGCCACTCAAGTGGCAGCCCCCTCCTCCGAGTTAAAGAATTTTCCAATTTGGGATCAATACAGTATAAATTATTATTGTTAGTATTATTATCATTATTACAGGTTCTGGCATTTAGAGATCACCAGGGGTAATCTGACAAGAAAACAGCAGGAGGATGAAGAGCTAAAAAGAACATACAGAGATAAACATTGATTTTCTTTTTCCAGATGTACACTTGCCACGCACTGTAACTCTAAACACTGACATTTCACTGGGTGGTTGCTTAAGGGCCCTTATTGATTGAATTCATTTGAATTAATTTCTTTCCATAATGGGTTCATCATTTAAACACTGTGGTCTTGGCCCCTTAGGTTTAGCGAGATACAAGGTGATTGATATTTGCCAAAAGCAGAGGGACCACATGGTAATTTTAGTCTGACTCAAGTGTTCTGTGAGTTCTTCTGTGACTCCAGTTGCAGTGTACCAGCATTTTATACAAAATGGTAGTGACTTATGTGTTGGTCTTTTACAAAAAAACTGGCTGGTGTGTCTCATCCACTGCGTAAAGACAAAAGCTCAAGAAGGCAGCTCCGTTGGCCAAACAATTACAGTGGATATATGTGGCACAGAATTACAGGAAAACTTGGAATGGCACTGATGAATTACAACAACCGCTCTTAAAATCAAGGCTTCCTTTGTTTCCCTGCCTGCAGTCTGTGCACATTCTCACAAAATCTGACGTTTGAAGGTTGGGGTTAGCATGGATTCGTGAATTGTACTTAAGACATGAACTTCAATTGGTCTCACAAAACTAATAAAAAGTCCAGTCACACATAGTAAATTACAGTCTGGTGCAGGTTCTGTTTAATAAAGTTGCCACAGTTTATGTTGTAGTTTTAATTGAGTCATAGTTAAAGTCCTGCCCCCTCTCTTAGCTGGTCCTTTATCCACTTTACTGGTCTCACTGAAAGTTTTGTCATCAATCATAAAAATATTTTTTTATCACCACATCCTCGTGGGAAAGAGAGACAAGTGGAGAGGAGAGAAAAGTGGGAAGATTTCAATTTCTACAGACAGAGAGGTTATCTCATACGTCTCTGTGATTTGAGTATTCCAGTAGTTGTGTTCTCTGGTTACTCAAATGCAAAAAAAAAAGTTGTCTTGTTGTATCAGATAGTGGTTGTCAGTGCAAGCATCCAAGAGACGGGAAAAAAAGACAGGGTGACCAGATGCATCCAGGTGGGGTGTAGTGTTGTCATCTTGCACATATAATTGGTATTTCAGGAGGAAATCGCTTGACAGTCTCTGCCCAGTGAAAGAAAACAGTGTCAGTATATTATGTGTTGGCTGTCAATAATCTCAGAGAGACGCGGCAGGCAATTAAAGTCCTATTAAGAAGCATTGTTATATTAGTGTTGAATCAAATGAACATATGTTTTGAAATGTTCCCACCATGTCCACCAGTGTAAATTAAGTTTATGTTTCTGTGAGAGCTGTGTGTTGGTTCTCAGCAGACAACAATTAGCACCAATTAAATGACAAAGGATTCACCATACCATCAGTACGACAGGAGGTTTAGGCTTCTGCATCAACTTGATGCTGTAGCTACGGCAACACCCTAGAGTCTAGGATGTCGCTCAAGCATTACGGCTAGACCCTATGTAGGCCGTAATGTCTGAGCCTGACGTGCACCCACCCAGAAATGTAACTAGAGATGTGATGGAACACATCAAGAAAAGCTTAACTGAGGAGGTTTGGAGGGAGATAGAAACATTTGTACGACTCTGCTTTTTTTTTTTTTTAATGATGTCATCTTCGAAAACATTTTGTTGTTGAAAGTGAGGCAGGAAGTGGAAAGTGAAAGTAGAATGCAGGAGTGGCTGTAGAAGTGGCTACGAAAATAGAAGTAGAAATGTATTTGCTTACCGGATTAAATCAAATAAATGTGCCAAATTAAGAATAAACATGTGAGATGTGGAAGTCAGAAAAGTCAGTGGCGTGATCGGCACAGTTAACCAAAAGGAAAAGAACCAAAGAGTCATGTGAAGTGCCTGGGGAGAAGAGCAGAGGGAGACTAATTAGACAGATACACCTTTTTGTAACCCGAGCACACTGGGCACCACGGGTGCTCCAGGTCACATAATCAGCTACCTGCAGGAGAGACAAACGGGTTACTCCCACAGATGACACCAGGGGTCATCACAACAAATATAAATTAATACAAGTAGCTAAAAAGACACAGCGCCCACTAACGGGCCCTAACCCTAAGTATAAATGGCTGGCACCAGCACATATGTGCGTAGATTACGACGTCTAGGTCCAGCAGTACTTGAGCCTTAATGATGTTAGTCAGAACGTCTGTTATCTGGCTAAAGACAAACACAGGAAACACTTCTGCTGGTTTGTCGAGTAATATCATAATGTAAAAACACAAAGGTACAATAGGCTAGATGAAGGGAAGATTACCTTTTCAGTGTAGTTGATACAGTTTGTGGCTATCATGGACTTTTTTTCTGTTAACCAGTGGCAGCAAGACGGCCTATCAAAGAGCTCTCAGACAAAATGTACTGGCAAGTAACAATGACAAAGTACTGTAATTATTGTCACTAGTAAACTTTATTTCCTTCTTCTTTTTTTTGACATATATGGCACCACTACTAGCCCTAATCCTCAGCCTGCCCTGTCTAAAGTGATAGTCATATTTACCAATCAGTGTCTGTGCTTAGTCTCTCAGCAGCAAAGCTGAAGCAAATGCAATCCGACCTTTTCTTGAAAACTCAGTGTCATTGCAAAACAAGGCTCTAAGTCAGTGCACTCTCTGTTGTAAAGCTGCAAATGCAACACTTTATACTAAAGAATATTGGATAGCCATTATTTACTGGTGTAAGTAATGGTGGGGCGTAAAAAGCACAACAGGCTATTTTAATCTTAGATGATTAAAGGACACACCACCGGGAGTAGGCACTGGATCTTGGGATTTGTGAGGTGAAACCCCAAGGAAACCGAGCAGTAATAACCGTGTAGCTTTGATTCTCCTGGGTTTAGAAGTGTGATTGGTTGAATGTGTGACAGTAGTCTTGAGCTACTTCAGCATGGGCAGTTTGTTCCTCAGGGCAAGTTAGCGGCACACCTCTGAACAGGGAAAGAAAAGCTGTTGTTTTACCACATTCAACCACAGATTTAGGCTAGCAGTCACAGTTGTAAACATTTTGTACTCATGCTCTCAACATAGCTCAGTTCCAGTCTGGCTGCATTCGATCAGATTATCTTCATAGACTGTCACATTAAAACTTTTTTTTTCCAACTGCAAACACTGCAGTGAATTTTGAAAAGGTTCAGGGTCGACTTGCACTAAACAGTTCTTGTATTTTGGAGCCAGTTTTTTTTTTTTTCTTGCTTCCCACCGCAGCCAGTTAGCTAGCAATCCAGACATCCCGGCAAAACACAATGGATCAGGAACGTTGGAATGCACTGAAGGAACCAGCCAGGAACATGCATGCTTTCAATGAGAGGATAACGGATCGTCTATTGCTGAGCGCTGTGAAATGTATATTGTGGAGCCAAACTCATTACAGACATTGACAATGTAAGAAAGCAGCCGTTTCATCTGGAATGAATAGACCAGCTGATCAGCGTGATTCAGGAGAGGCCAGCTCTTTACGATAGTTTGTTGCTCTTTCTTGCGTCCAAGCCCCCAGTTAATAGTAGCTATTCCTATTTCCCCCTTTGAAAGACGAATACAGACTGCCACCTGCTACTGTTAAGAGTTATTTCCTTTCATGTAGGAACATAAAACATGTGCCAGATGGCCGTTTGGCTGGGTGTTCAAGTGACCGTTCATGGACGGTGGAACTGCTCCTCAAATAGTGAAGCCAAAGCAACTAGAGCTCCCCCTACTGACTGGCTGTGGTATAGGTCATAAGCTCCGCCTCCACCATGTTAGCGGATGGGAGCTAAACAACAACACTAAAATACAAGTCAAACATTTTATTTTATTATTTTTTTTCAAGGATGGATTCGTGATTTTACGTAGTTAATATAACTGATGCATATTCAGCTGTCCATTTTCTGAGAAGGTTCGTTTTAGTTATTTGACACTATAGAAAAAGGATGTGACATCACGATTACTACACGTTTCCATGTAACTGCTCCATGAAGTGGTGCCGTCAGACAGTGAAAGCTGGAAAAAAAAAAAAAAATAGTACAGTGTATAATCCAACATTTCCTTGCAACTTGTGGAAGTAAAGCAGAGCGCAGCATTAATCAAATGAAAATCTGAGTGGGGTCATCAATATAGTAGCTCCACGTGGCTCCACCATCGGACCGTACTGCAGAGACTCTGGTTCCTATGTTGCAATATGGTGCCACCTGTCTCCCTGGGAAGCCAACGTCAGTTTGGCGGATGCAAGGAAGTGGGGACGCATTGTCCATATCTATACACAATCTATGGTTGAGACACAGGTGACATGAGTTGGTGGTAGTTCTTTGGTGATCGGTTTGGGGTTTTCCGTACCTTTAGCCACGTTTGCTGAGAGATTTTGAGAGGAGCCTCTATTCTATAGCATACTTTGCTGTAAACTTTGGGAAACCCTTTCTGTCTTCTTGCCTTCTTTCATTTGTTTCTTACAGAAAATACTAGATGCAGCTTTTAGGCTCAAAGGACAAGTTTGGTAATTTGCTAATTTAGTTCTCATTACCACCTAAACATGTTTATTGATTAAGGAAAATATGGCACTATAGTTTATTCTGCAACAACTAATAACAGACTAATAACTTTCACTGTCTCAGGAGAGGTGTTTTTGAGGCAGAGGCCAGTTCACATGCCCTAGAGCATATGGCTTCTATTCCAAACAATTGGCATTTTTAATTGCCTCTCCAAATTATACAAAATTTCTGTACATCCTAGTGAAAATGTTTGGGGCACATGATTTCCCACCTTCCCCTGTGTTGTACCGCAAGTTTATTTTGTCCTGCCTAAAGCAAGTCTTGTGCTGAGGAAACTGAAATATGTATGTTCATTTCTGAGTCTTGCTACTCCTACAGTCTGCAGAACGCCTCAGTCACTGCAGCTATACATCCTGCCTGGTTTGACAACTGCCGCACCACCAGTCTCCCATAGCTCTGTTTGGGTTGCTCTTTTAGCTATCAGTCAATGAGATAATGTTAGTGTTCGCTGCTTCCTGTAGTCTGGCCTCAGCACGTCTCTTCTCTTCTGCTGCTCCATGCAAGTACATATGAAGCCATTACATACAACAGTTTCTTCTGCGCCATCCATCATACTGAATATTACTAGATGTATTGATTGGACTCCGTCCCAGACATTGTACATTTCTCAAAGAACTCAAGTCCAGAGTCCAAGTCCAACAGTCTGTCATTAGTCGCCCAGTGAGCTTGCAAAGCAGTGTAAACAGATGCATGTGTCTGCATAAGAGTGACTCATGATTTCAGAAACCCAGAAAGTGACTTTTATTAGTCCAAACAAAAGTTTATGTAATTTTTAAGTTTATGTAAAAAGTGGTCTATGAGGATATGGATATACACACAATACTTCCTTGTTTTTATATTGGATTTAGTGACAATGAGAAATATATGGAAGGTTAACATATGTACACAACAACTCTGTGCATATTCTTTGCAACGGACCAGGCATAACATTACATCCACCTTCCTAATATTGTGTAGGTCTGCCTTGTGCCTCCAAAACAGTTGTGACTCATCAGAGTATGGATATAGGCCTTCTGAATGTGTCCTGTGGTGTCTGGCAACACAGTGCTGTTAATGGCGGCCTTTGGGTCCTATGGCTTGAGGGAAGGGTCCACAGATACTTGATCAGTTTGAGATCTAGTGAATTTGGAGGCCAGGTCAACACCTTGTGCTGTTTTTCATGTTCTTTGAGTTCCAAAAATGTCTTAGGCTGCATCCTGCTGGGGATGTCTGCTGCCATCAAAGAGTGTCATTGCTATGGAGTGGGGGTGCCTGGTCCGGTCTAGGTGGGTGCTACATGTCTAAGTAACATCCACATGAATGAATGCCAGGTCCAAAGGTTTCTCAGCAGAACATTGTATTGTCACAAGATGGTCAATGTTATTTACTTTTCCTGGTCATAATGTTGTGGCTGATTGGTATACATCTGTTAGAATGGTTCTGAGCGGTATACAGTACCATCTACTCTAACGTTTTAACTAAGAACATTTTTCCATCTTATTGAGTATTTAAAAATAGGTTAATAGTTCAGTGTGTCCAGGTAAATGCTATTACAAAATGTTTTCTACCTCTTTACTACCATCCAAATCAAACAATCGCCCTTGAGGCATGTGTTTTCTTCCTCAAGGAAAACACACATTCACCTCCTCTTTTGTCCCATTCTTTTATTTTGTTGCTGCAGCGTAATTGCTCCCTTTTTCAAAAAGAAGTTTTCAAGGTTGTTGGGACGAAATATTAATTTTCAAGGACTGTGGGAGTTAACACTACACCACTGTCAAACACTACCTGGAAGGCATCTGGATCTGTACCGTGCAGCAAATTCTTTGAACAACAAAATGCACAGAAAAAGCATCCAAACACAAAGACATCACCGGCCTGCTGCAATTATTTCGCTCAGACTGTCTTATTGGGACATAAATTTGGTAAAATACTGACTTGGACTCGGAGTACAAAGAACAGATTGCAGCATTCATTTAATTTCGTAGCCACTGGGAAATAATCACCCAACCTGCCAACATTAATAAACGTCAAAACGTAATGGAATCATGACTTCCAGAGTGCCTTCGACTTTCCTCTGAGGACTGCCCATCACTGTGTACTTTGCTGTCAAACTCCAGTCCACTGCTGTACACCCGGTCTCCTCCTAAATGTAAGATGCTACAGCGGTGACACTAATAGTCAAAGATTTCATCATCTGAAAAATACATAAACGTCTGAGACTGCTCTGGGCTTTTTAGGTCTTCAATTCATTACTGAGATTGCTCGGTGTTAAAAGTTGCAGCTGAGACTTATTTAAACTACCAAGTGACCTGTTGCTTTGGCTTTTTGATAACGTTTCAGTGAATTAAAGTAGTGTCAAATGCTCAAGCTGCACAAGTACAAGCTGAGAACTTGAAATTTATTATGTTGTCTGACCACGCTTCAAGAATCTGAAGATATTTAATTTCTTATGGTGTTAAAGTAAATTGATATATTGAAGAAAATAATACTTATCTATCAGTTAATTGTGCTAACATTTAAGTGTAAAACTAATTTCTGTTGCAACGAACACAACAAGTTGTGACCAGGCTCGACATATTAGTGTACAACTTAATGTTAAATGTAATCCGAAACATCAAAAAGGGGGATCTAATTAGTCTTTAGGGTGTCAGAGAGAGAATCCTTATCTTATTGAATAATAATCTGCTCCTTCATCTTCTTGCACTGCGGTTTGATGACCTCTTGGGATGCTCGGATACAGGCAATTAGGGAGCTCACCTCTTTAATCCCTTTAATGATCCGGCTCCAACCCTTCGGTGGGATGCACACTACATTACTGCACATTTTAATTTACATTACTTCATGTTTGATCCCCACAACATTAGGATAAAACAAAGAAGACTTTTAAACTTGCAGCCTCATTCTGGTATTTTCGATGTCATTTATGCATGTCACTGAGGCAGAATACAAATCAGCCTTGTATGTAACCAAAATAAACCTGCAGCTGCACAGCAAAGCTTCCTGAAATTATCCCTCGGCGGATTACATTGATGTTCATTCCAGCAACGGTGACCTTTTCTCTGTGCACAACCTTTTGACTGAAAAAAAAAATGTAATAAGAAAATTCTAAATTAATTACTAGTTGCATGGTTTATCAGTTAAGCTAAAATTGTTGACATAATGCCAAACTGTGAGGACAATGCACGGCAATAATATCATTGTGTCATTGCCTTATTTATTTTGGATCAGGGTGGGAGTCGTCCAAAATCCACTGCAGGCTGTGAAGAGACTTTCTGTACCTGGTGATTTGTATTGATCAACAACCCAGTGCACCCAGCACAGATATACTCTGCTCATTTTGTGCTGCTGGACACTAAAATCATTTTGTGTATGAATGGTAGAGACGCACGGTCGATATCTCTGTTCCTCTGGTGTCTAGCTGCAGATAAATTCTAAGTCCTCCCTCAGGTTGTGGCCATTTATCCCGACCAGAGCAATAGGAAACACATCATGCTACTCTACCCTAATTGTATACTGTTTAAAATTAAGATTTATTAAGAAGAAATGATGATTAGCCTACCGCTAAAAATGATGATGATAATCAGTTACATTGCTGATTAGTGGAGAGCTTTAATACTGAGATCAGCATGCAGGCATTATTAATTCATTCTTTCCATTGCACAGTTTGATTTCATTAGTGAACTGCTATGTGTACATTTCTAGCACGTCATAAAAAATCTGCACAAAAAGTAGATAACTGCAGCGAGTAATTTCCATACCGATCTAGAAACTCTTTGTGCTCGTGTTGCCTTCACCTGCTGTTAGATGTGCACCTGTAAAAGCTGTAGGAGGGCGCCGGCTTCCTCTGATGTCTCTGTGCAGGAGATCGGCTAATGAACTCCTACAGAGAGACATCTGGTTCAAGTGTTTTTCCATGTACTCCCATTAAGCAAGAAATAAACACGTACCCTCTACATACAGTATAATCTATAATGCATGTACCTAGATGTACAGATTTAACTCACCTTACTCTCAGCTCTGCAACATCAGCTCATATGGTGGCGAATAGTAATAATGGGATCATATTTACAGTGTTCGCTACTAGGGTTGATGTGAGTCGGTGTGTATGTGGAAATTCTCAGAGAGAGATCTGATCTGAGTTGAGCAGTCAGGATGTCTTTGTAGACGTCTTTAGAAACGGCAGAGTCCGGATCGTTAAGTCAGTACGGTACAGCAGAAGTTTAAGTGAGTTTTTTCAATTGCATTTCTTGTACACACTGTTGTGTATGTTTGAGTTTGTGTCACATTATCACAGTGCTGCTGCCATTTATTGGCAGTCAAATGTAATGAACTGAATAAGACTTTTGTTATTTCTAAAGTAGTTCCCTTTACATCTAAAGCTGATATTATGATATTATATTAGGTATTTATAAATAAAGGACACTGGAGAAATCCAGAGTTCTACAACAATCTAATCATCTTTCAGTCATGTTTCAGTCTGAAGAAAGTGGACTGACTAACATTTCCATCATCAGAGCCACTTTGCTAACAGACTTCAGTCTTCATTATTGCCAACAAAAACTGTCCCACTTGTGCTACGTCTTGATATTCAAGTATCACTTCACTTATCCATGAACGACCGCAGCCTTGTCTGCATTTGTGAAGAAATGAAGATAAAAATGTCTGTAGTATTATACCTCTTTTAAACCGTGCAAAGCATTTTTTCCTGTATTTTTACTGATTAGAAAACTGTTTACAGGACAGCATCAGCATTGAGCTTCAGAGATCAATGGTTTTGATCACGATAGCAAACGAACTATTTACAGAACAAGTTTTGTAACAATGCGGTTGCAATTATCAAGTAAAATGTAATGAACAAGAGTTTTCATGCTCAACAATAACTTTCTTATTTTAACTTTAATTTTTTTTATGATCAGTGTGATCTTTTTTATATATATATATATTTTTTTGTTTTTTTTTTTTGTTTTTCTTTTTTTCCCACACCAGGTGTGTGTGTGTGTGTGTGTGTGTGTGTGTAGCTTGATTTCCAATATTTATACCACTACTAGCTTTGTTTTTTCACGAAATACAGCAAGAAAGTGTTAGAGCCAGGCAGCCAGATGACGGTTAAAAAAAGAAAAAGAAAAAAAAAAATCTCCGACAGGCAGAGACGCAACGCGAGTCGGCACCACGTCTGAACGAAGTACCAGAACTCTACTAGTTCATAAGTAAGTACCAATACCAAACAATAAATGGAAAATGTGACAACAACATTTTCATACAAAAAGAGGGATAAGATGGAAACGGTAAAACACCGAACATGGGTCATTAATCAGGATGCATCGGAGCCAATGAAGCTATTTTCTCTAATTATATAATCGACCTTTTGTCAACCAGGCCACACGCTGAAACACTCAATTAAAATCAGAGCGGAACAGGCTGATCAAGTTTGTGAAATTTATATAAAAACTTAAGAGCTAACCTTTAACATAAGTCAAAGTCAAATGAAGTCCAAATAAGACTGTTATTAAACAGCATTTTCAAATGTTCATGTACTGTTCATTGGATTGGTTTGCAGAGGACTATGCCTTTGTGGAAGTGCTTACATATGACTGGTTTTTTGTTGCTTTTTTAATGAATCATGAAATCTTAAACCAAGTGGAAAGCTGCAGTGGAATTTTTCGTTGTGTCGCTGGTTTTATTCACCTAAAACACAGCACGCTAAGAGTAATGGTTCACTTGAATTAAAAACTGATGTAATAGGTCCATATTTTAGAACCTTTCAAAATAACAGCCTTGATTTTTGATCCTATTTTTGATTTACACCAGTCCAACACAAACCTATGGAGAGATGCTCTGCCATTCTCCAGATATGATGCTGTTTGAGCTGCTCTTTGCAAAAGGGATTCAATTTCTCTACGTTCTTCTGTCTCCAAAAATGGTCTGTTCATAGTTAAACAGTTCCACCCTGCCAAGCTTTTTTACAGCTGGGAGTTACTCATTTAAATTTGTCCTGTTCAGTGCAAACTTCACTTCTGGTGCCATCTGCACTCTTTATGTCCCCACACAATGTTTGGAGTCTCATAACAACACATTCCTATTTCTTTGTCTCACAGTCAACACCACGCAGCCAGTGCCAAACATGCTTGTGTAGCGGTTTCGAGATATAACTCTCCATAATCAGCGGCTCTAGACATTGTTATGTTTTTTGGCATTTCTGAGTTGGTGGACGACGTGGCCCCTGCAAACGAAGGAGCCTTGGCAGGGCTGCGCTGTCGGTTGAAGCGTTGTCACTCACTCTGCGCTTGTGTGGTCTCAGAGAGAAGTTGTTCGTCTCTACTTTCCTGCCATTTCTACGTCCAAAAACTTTTTTTTTAACCACATCTGTAATATGATGTGTAATTTTTGGGGTTCTGAGCTACATTTTCAGTCTTGGACATCATCCGTTGATAGAGGTGTAGCAGCTGCTTGGAGACCCGGGCCAGTCAAACTTAAAACTACGGCAGTGGCAATGTGCTAAGTCTTTAATGGCAGTGGGAGACCTCTCTAAGGTGCCATCACCCGACACAACTCTACACATTGAATCCCGTTACATGTTGTGTGTTGTTCTTCAGAGTTGTAAGTATGACAACAGAGGGCGATTCATAATGAAAAGAAAGTATGCAGCTGTAAATGCTACTCAGCTAGCTTAGCTGCCTGCGAACTCTTAAGTAACTGTAAGTCGCCACCATGGCTTGCATGTATAAACCTTATGTGATACTTCAAACGCTACTGAGCTTAATTTAAAGAGACGCAAAGGGAAACAGAAACAGTGGAAAGGGGAGTTCTAAAACAAATACTAACTGGCTTTACTTTATAGGCACGTTTTAAAAAATGTCTAATATTAATGTGTCGTTGCGTTACTGAGGTATTTAACCTTATATTTCAAAAGTGGCAAACTGAAAATCTCTTACCACCTGTCTCTGTTTGTCTTCCTGTCTCTGTCTTTGCAGCACCTGCAGCTCTTCCAGAGGCGAACGTGGCTGTAGGGCCGCCGTACACATCTGTCTCTGTGGGATAGATTTTGCCGACGTGTACACCGTTTACGTTCCGGCATTTGTTGTTATCGATGTCACTGGTGGTACTCCTTCCTTCCCTGCTGTGTGCCACTTGATGTAGGGCTGTTGTTTGCCGCCAGTCCAGAACAGGGGGCACACGCGTGGGCATTTGCAGAGCGAAAACAGTGGTTTTTGAACTTACTTTCCTTCAGGAGTGCATTTTACCGTGGTGTGATGCTCAAAACACGCTTTAAGAAAGGAAATTACTGTTATAATCTCCACCATTAAACACCTATTATTGGTGCAATGGGGCAAAAAAAACAAACAAACAGGATGTTTAGGCCATTAGCTCGGCATGCTTCGCCCTTGAGTAAAATTATGTGCGGGAAACTGCTGTACAGGATGTCCAGAAGAAGAGCCCAATCAGTGTGTGGGTGACACGTCTTGAGATAATACCTCATCAGGATCAAAGATCAGGTCTAATCATAATCCTGATCATAGTCCTACTCAAGCTTTGGATGAGTGAAACGTCTTGGTCATTTAGCACTCGTCACGCAATCCCTGAGAATATAAAATGACAGTATTACAGAAAGAAAGGAGGCTGATGGACTGCTAATCCCGTATTCAATTTTACAGAGCTGACAAGATTATACTGTGAACTGCCCCCACATAATCACTGTCTACTTACCGCTTGCCCTCTGGATGCACAGTGGTTGTGGCGCTCGCATCCCAGCGGTGGATTTTATTTTCCTGCCTCCTCTCGTCAGTGCTGAAAAATACATGTGGGTTGATAATTAGTTCATTAAGATTATCAAGAAGCTGGGAAATATCAAGTGAAGGCACATTATGTACTTTCACAATATGTGATAAAGCCCTGCACACATGATCCACCCACACATGTGCTGTCACAGCCTGTTCAGAGCTCCTCTCAAGAATTGACATCAACCTCACTTTTTCTTACACCTCACGTACTTGGTTGGAGCACAAAGTGTCTTTTGTAATGGTACAGTCACTCCAAAACTGAAGTCTGACATTTAAAAATGATGTAACCCCTTCTCTTAATACACACTCCCTTCCATTTGCCTCCTGAAAAATGTAGGACGTTGCTTTGTGGGATTGTTAGCGGAAAGTAGCGATGATGGACGCTGGCTAAATGTTTTGTTCCACATTACATTTGAAGATACATTTACACACTTATCAGACAATTAAATTATCAAGCCGCCAGTCAGTCAGCCTGACTAAAGTCTGCTCAGACACTCACTCCTAGACATTTTTCCACAGTTTGCATCTCTTCAAACTCAAAAAGATTCAAATATTAGCTACGGTGTTGAAAACACACTGTCCACTTGGCACCACGCCCTAAATGGTGAGTTTTCTCATTTGTTTGTAATACTTATTTCATCATAAAATAATTTATTATTATCGGAGAACTCCCACAGCCATCTTGCCAATGATGATAGAAGGAATTCACAATCTTCGCTGTTGCTTTTTTTCCAAATAAAGACTAAATTATGAGTGGGGCTTTGTAATTATGTAATCTCGATTAATCGCATTTTAATCGCATAACGATATTTGCCCTCAAAAGCAACATTATTTTAAATTAGGGTGAATCAAATAATAGACGCAGAGATGAATATTGTGAACTCAAGCTCTTTTAATGTCTGGAAAACAGTTTGGGCTGTCGACACGTTTTGTCCGTACTTACCGTTTTGCACAATCTGCACAAAACCACGCGTTTATCAAGGCTTTCATCTGGCAGTTTTTTTCCTAGCGACATATACTTTCATCCGATTCCTCTATTTTGGTAGCGGTTAGTCGAGCACTGACATGTGCATCAGTGTAATCGGTGTACCAGGAAATCTTGCGCTGCCAAGTGTTTGAAATGTAAACTGAGATTAAATGCGGTAATTCTTTTTTTAATGAAATAATTTCTGTGTGATTTCTTTGTAATGAATTAATCGCAATGAACACATTAAAATCCCACCACTAGACTCAATATTAAGTAATCTGTAAAACAGCCATCCTCAGATTGCTCAGTTTGTTGTTCAGTTCATTATCTCTGCCTTGGCAACAGCAATTCTCCCTTTACCATCCTCCCAAACGATTCCCTTCAGCACCTACACCTCACCCATGACACGCCTCGACACAACCTTCATTAATTGTCCTTCGTCACTCTCCTACACACACTCCTTGCACAAACTGCTCATATCAAAAAAAACCCACAACCTCACAGAGCTCTGTATTGTGCCTTCAGAGGCCACTTAGCTGCCTTCCTGCCTAGTTATCTATCCATTCAGTCTCAGCTCCTCTCCCCGTGGGGCCCTGGTGGTGAATGCATGACCTTCCCTCTGACCTTCCTGTTGACAACTCATTTTTTATTTTTTATTTTTTTCAGAAAAGGACTCACATCACCCTCTCCCTGCTGAATTACTTCGATCCCATTTGAAATTTCTCTGCAACTCCCTTATATTTATCTCATTAGCTTTATCACCACCATGCCAACGGCAGTGTTCATTCTGATGAATAGCCGGCGATGGCGGTCCTACCCTGGCATGTGAATGTGTATAGACAGATCTTAAAGCCACAACCTTCCTGATAACAAACCTGCTTCTTAACATCTTTTGAGGAATTTCTCCGCTACATCAGTTCAGACACAAAATATATAAAAGTTCAGAGGAAGCCGCATCCTGATTCCCGAATGTGTTACTTTAACAATAAAAAGCACTGTGCATTAAAATAGTGTAAACATAATGTCAGAGCAGTGTCATGCATTCAATCCCCGGCTCTTCCGCACGCCAAGTGTCCTTCGGCAAGACATTGAAGTTGCTCCCAGTGGCAGTCGAACACCTTGCATAGCAGCCTCAGCCACAGGCGAGTGAGTGCGCGTAAATGGGGTGAATGAGAAACATTGTAAAGTGCTTTGAGTGCCCACTAAGATAGAAAAGCAGTATAAAATAGCAGACTGTTTACCATTTTAATCAGCATCTGGATCTGCCCAGAGAATGGAACAACATTTTCAATGAATATCCATCACATTGAGGGCAATGTTTGCAGAGCAAATTAATCAGTGAGAACATATTTAAAGAGAGTTAAATAATGAGAAGCAGGGTGAGTATTTAAATACCTACAGATTCATTAATCTGTATTCCTGCTGGTTCCGCCTCTAGCCTGTGTTCATTTCTTTGGATCTCGGGTTTTGCACGCGCACAGGTTTTCAAGAGGCATAGGTGTGTAATCGCTCTGACAAAGAAAACAAGCACAGAGAAACATTGGCTTACGAACAAACAAAAGGAAAAGAAAAGTCAGAAAAATGATCTAAACCATGACCGACCAACGGAAGCAACAAAAATTTAAAAACAGTCACAAGCTGACAGCCCTTCGGGCATGCCTGGACATTTCTCATTGTCCTGAGGGTCATTTCATCCCGCTGTAAAAAAAAGTCAACTTGACCAGCAACAATACAGAAAGCAGAAATGGGTTGACAGACCACTCAGAGCCCTTTAGTCAGGTACGGCTCTCTCACCCGTTTTCACGGCACAGGGGTGCACGAGTATGACGTCATCACGTCTCTTGGCAACGCACATAGCAACCATCTGCCCGCTTCTCTGCTGAAAACATGAGGAAGTCGCCTGGTGAAATGGGCCGTTGGAAGAAGGGAAAAGGTGGGACAAATAGGAAGAGGGTGAAAAAACAAAAAAAGAGAAAGCGAGAGAAAGGGTCCAGTGGGTCAGGTCAGTGAAAAATACAAGCTAGAACACCCACACACTGATGGCATAACACAGCAGCACACAGGCTGCACAGTTTGTATTGCCTGTGTCTTTCATTGCAAGGAGCATAAAATAAAGGGTTTTCAGCGAATAAAAAACAGTTCACTCTGTCTTTGGTCTTCCGAGGTCTTGGTTGTGCCACATAAGCTGGACGAACTGCACCCACCGCTCCATGAAACGTTGTACGGGAATGTAGCCTTAACACGGAGGTCTGTGTGAAGCAGGGAGTGACAACTGCGGCATCTTCAAGCATCTTTATTTTAGTTTATTTGCAAGGGACCATTGTACAATATTAAATACAAATGTTACCTCTTGATTCATTGTACCAGAGTCAGCCTCCTCCTGGCAAGTAGAACTTCCACACTGTGAGATAAAAACACAAACTGGACAAACATGCACAATAATACATCACATGTATACACCAATTGGCCACAACATTAAAACCACCAAGATGTGCAGTGGGTAATAGTGATGAGATCTCATTACGAGGTAGTGTCCTTCTGGGAATCCTGAAGGACAGAGTTACCCTAACCCTGTGGCAATGCAAAGGAGGCGTTCCTTGCATCCTGGTGCCACGTACCAAGAAAGAAAACTTAACGTGCACTTTATAGTCACTAAAAGCAGTGGACACGGGTCAGCATGGACGCCGCCTGGTCTGCAGCTACGCACCCCCATACAAAACACACTGTAGTGCACCGACACAGTCTTTTTACCTATTTTCTTCTCAATTTTTGTTTGACTGGTGTTTTATTTTCTTGTGCGGCTAATGTGTCATTTTGAATTGTTGTCTGTCATATTGTTGTTTTTGTGTGGAAGTTTTTTGGAAGATATTGAGAAAGAAAAAATAAATTAAAGAATAAAGAAAAGATGAAAGATAAAGAAAGCGTGTTGCACAGTTTGCAAAAGACTAGTACTATCTTTTGATTGTGAAATATGTGTTTGTCAAGATGACAAATTGGACCAGGAATTCAGATATTCTCATTATTACATGCTATTTTGTGGTGGGACTTTTGTTAGCCGCACTATAAAAGTTATTGTCTAAAATAGTTTTTTCAAAAATCCATTGGTTTAGTCAGCTTACCTTAAAAATGTGGGACCCAGGAACCAGTATCACCACTAGACCATATTCATGAGGCCATCAGTGCAATAGGACTGTAATCACGGAGTATACAGCCGCTGACTGCAAGGTTTTAAGTTACAGTTTTGTTTATTTCATTTATTTATGTATTCATTTTCTGTAACCGATTGTCCTCTGGCGGGTTGCAGATGGGCTGGAGCCTGTCCCAGCTGTCATTGGGAGAGGCGGGGTACACCCTGGACAGGTCACCAGTCTAGTTTAGCTTATTTACAAGATCTAATTCTGTAGAGCGACCAGATGTGCAGAGGGAGGGAGAGGTAGAAAGAGTGAGCCCAGTTTACTGAAAAGTGAAAGCAAAGAAAACTCGTCTGATTTTTTTCACTTGCACCTCAGACTTATTTCGACTTATTGTTTTAGGACCCCCCAAAAAGAAAACCACTCAAAGGTTTACTCCCAGTGTATTCAACTCAAAGGGCGGCGCAAACAGAAAGTGGCTGATACGCCTTGAAGTAACTCACACATTGTTCTGCTGAGCATGTCTTGCACTCTCCAAAACTTCAGCCAGTGACAGTTCATTTGTCAAAGGAAGCCTGCAGGCCTGGAAACACGTCCATCACAGAGAGAGAGAGAGATCGGAACATGAGTGAATCAGGAATCATAGTGCAGGGGCCGTTTTGTTTTTTCTCTCAGAGCCAGCTAAGCAGACACCCGTACCTTTCTGAGTGATAAGCAAATGTCAGGCCAGAAAGCCGGGGCAGGTCATGGACTGTGATTGATGTGGTTGAAGTTATTGGTAAATGCCGGCTTAGCTATAGAGGACCCAACGTAAATTAGTAGATAACTCAATTATTGAGAGGCTAGTAAAGTAATCTAAGCTACCAGGATGTTGACAGAGCAAACATATGACGTCGAAGTGGGAAAGGCAAGGATGTTCTTCATGCAAATAGAAAAACACAATATCATCGACTGGATATAACATTGCTGACCGGGGAAATAAGGTTCTTTTTTGTGTCTTTCTATGATATATTCACATTTGTGAGGGTACATCAACAGCTGCAGGACACGGTGTAAGTTATCTGTTTTTGGATATTTTCAATCTGGATGACTTCCTTCCAAGGCCGAATGTAAAACTAGCCTGAAACTTGTTTAATCATATTTTTAGATTACAAAATTAGCTTGGTGGTTTGTGCAAACAGCGTCCCAAAGTCCCAACATCCCACTCACAGTTATTGTCTGAGTCAGCCCTGCTGTGTACAGTTAAGATGGATGCCATGGAATGCTACTTAAAGCACAAAAGACTCAAAGGCCCCGTCCACACGGAGACGCTTTTTGGTTTAGCAGATGTTTTGCGTCGTTTTGGCCGATCGTCCACACGAATCCTGTAAACACATTGCCCTAAAACACACTTTTCTGAAACCTGGTCCCAGGGTCAAAAAATTCGCAAACGCAGCTCTTGAGCTTTCGTGTAGACAGAGGAAAACGGAGAGAAATGCATACGATTATGTCATCGCCACCGTCGCCACACCTCTAGAGCAGCCTTCCACCTCCCTCTCCTGCCAAGAAACAGCGCTCAAGCTTTATGCACATGCTCCGCCTCTTCCTCTCCGTTTTTGGTGTATTTCTGAAACTGAAACAGCGCCACCTATAGGCCTGGAATATGAAGTAGCGTTTTGAGTTATGTTGAGATGGATGAACATGTGTGTATGCAAATGTTCTTGAAACGATCCCAGGGAAAATGGAGGGGTAAAAGATCGTTTTGGTACGTGTGGACGAGGCATAAAAAGGCACAAAAACTAGCATGCTATACACACCAAGGTTTGACTGACCCTGAATGATTTATCTTACCTTGTACTATGTGTGTATGGCCATAATTCAACTGGTTCTTTAATCGGGAATAGTAATTTAAAAATATAACCATGTCTATAGAATATCACCAGAATGCCACAAACTACAAGTGACTTTACCAATAAGCCTCTCAGATCACACATTTAGAGGCAGATCCAGAGTTTACGGCCAGCCACCAGTGCGTGTCACTATAGCTTCTCATACCGTTAATAATAAAGCCATCTGCTTCACCTGTTAGTCCACATCGAGCCCATCGCATTGTTCCAATATTAGCCAGATGTTCACAAAATTACGAAGTCTTTCCTGAACCGTTGGGGATGTTCTAAGCATCTGTTCAGGTTGCGCATTGCTGAACGTCAGCCTGCTGGCCGTGGTCACACATGCTGTGGGCTGCTGTGGCCTCTATATTTTTCCTGCTCGCAAAACACAAGTGGAGGCAAATCGTCGTAGCACCCGAACAACACTATAAATCCAAATGTGATGCAAAACTTGACATTTTACATCTAATTTAGATTATGACTGTCATTTCTTTTTTAAGTAGACTCTCTTTCATGCGTAATGATTTTTCAGTTTTCACTTTACATATACTTTATGGAGCTCAAGGTGCTCACTTCCAGTCTGTGTGTAATTGTGTGTTTGTTTGCACACATCACAGATGAATGGCAACCGAGAGCAGGGTGAAGAAGACAGACTGTGAATTATTCATTACCTCCTCCCTCCCACCTTCTGATTACACACCTCTAAACATATGTTTGCATCATTTTATAGACGCCCATATGTATTTGCGGACACCTCACTTGGCTTATTACCTATTATCTACACACCAAATATCATGTTTACTGGTCGTCTGTGTAATTGCACTATTGGCCCTGATGTGTGTTTTTTTGTTTGTTTTTGTCTGTAACCTATACCCTGACTCACTCACTTTGGCATCTCCGTGTTATTACAGAGAGTAATAATGTGTTGCACTGTGGCAGGTGGCAAAATAACATGGAATTTAAAGTGTGCATTTTGAGCATCCCACCGCCCTGGAAGTTAGTGCCGACTTGTTGTGTAGGCATTAAAATACATGGTCCTGCAGAATGAAATTACTGCCATTACGGTCTATGGCTAAGGTTCCTGGAGTCGCATTTACAAGACGCGGGGGCAAACTTGAGGATGAGCAGAGTCACATTTTTCTCGTGATGTTTGACCGACTGAAAGATTGAATTACAGGCATTTAGCACAAAAGGTCACTCTGCATTTTTGTGATGGATTTCGTGTTGGGTAATATTTCAAAAGCAAAGTTGTATGTACGGTGTATGTAAATTGTATAGCATAGTGTCCAAAAAAAAAAAAAAAAAGTAGCGGGTAATATTGTGCAGAAAGACAGACAGAAAGAACACAGCGTGCACTAATGTTTTCGTTGGCATGTTGCAGCATGAAACAGAAATTTTTAAGTCGTACCATCAACATGACACATAGGCCTCATAGTGGGCAGAGGAGTGCATTAATAATTCATTGCCCCCCCGTCCTCCCACCCCCTTATTTTCCATGTCCCTGCTCTGTGGCTGAGCTCACTTCATATCTGATGCCAGAACACACCACCACCATTCATCAGAGCAAAGCGTAATTTTTACTCCTTACGCAGAAAGGAATTAAAGACACACAGTAAATCTGCAGCGGCCTTACAGCTACAGATATTTGGAGAGTAAAAAAATAAAATAAAATTATCAAATCAGAATATGTCTAGAGAACAGTTACCTTAATGTCACCCTAAACCAAAAATGACATGTTTTTGCACTGAGGATTTGTTTAAAATCTATTCCTGAACACCATTTAGGTATGTGATATATAATGAGATAATTGCACCAGTTGGTTCCTCTCAGTGAGAAGCACCAGATGGCTGGAAAATTGTCCTGAAATGTGTTAAGGTGTCGGCATGCTTCATCTGAAGTGTTTGTCAGAGGACTGAGCAGCATTTAGGCAACAATTTAAATTGCCCAGGGGTGTCGAGATGAGGAAGTAAACGGGGTTTGAACTCGCATTTTTATTTTTCATACTATTCCCAGTTCCCTTTACCATTAAATGCTTTTACTTTTTTGGCTCTGCCTTTGACTGGGGCCATTTAGAAAAGCCGTGTACGCTGTTGAGGAAAGGCGTGCACGGGAAAGTATCTTTAAAAACTAGTTGAGAATGGTGACACCTTTAGTGCTATCCATCAGCGACTCAGAACAAGTCAAATATTTGTTTTGAAATGTGCAAGAGTTATTTACTGTCAACAGCAACAATCAATACGTGTCTGTATTCAAAGAGAAAAAAAAAAGAATAAACTCAAAAAAATAGGCTCTGTCGTTTCATAATGAAAGTTTGAAACACCTCATCCTGCCTCTCCAAAGTGTGAGGTGGCCGCTGCTTTTATTACTACTGTCTGTACGGATGAGTGTGTATTATTGTGTTTGCGAGCCGGAGAGAAGCAAACAGAGAAAGGAATTTAATCTGACCCGCTCTTATTGTCGGCGTGGTCAGAGATGGCGTCGTGGAATAGCGCGCGAAGAAAACAATACAATTTTGTGGCGAGATCGATTCCTGTCACTGGAGAGTGTGCGTACGCTCGTGGGGGGATTCAGAATTAACTATTTTATGTGATTGAAGATGGTACCTGGTCCTTGAAGTTCATGATGTACACAGGCCTATGATGTGGTAACTGTTAGATATACTGCATGTGCAAACAGGAACTGGTTATGCAGAGCGTGCATGCATGCTCGTGCACATGATGCTTGAGCCAGTGCTAACAGTTAGCTTAGCATAAGGACGGCAAGATAAGGAAAACCACTTTCTTTCAGTGGGATCAGTATTCTCATCTAATATGGACAAGAAAGCCAATAAATATGAATATTTCCCATCGATTTAACTGAGTCCGAAGTGTGGAACTTATATTCAAGTGTCTTATTTTTCACACCTATAGCTCAATGTGAACATTAAGACTATTGGCACATACTGAAGAGCTGTGTGGCTGGTCTAATATGAGCTGATCAGAATCAGTGTCTGATGAACGGGCTTGCCTAGCTTGAAGAATTAATACACCGCTCCGAGTGAAGCAGCACGTTCTCATAACCGACTGGGACGGGTTTTGTCTGAGCTGGAACTCAATAAACGCGTCGACTGAAAGTCTTGCAGATTGAATATTATTTTTCCACTGACATTTGCGCGTAAGAAGAAATGTGTCTTTTATCTCTTAGAAAAACAGAAAGAGGGGCCGTGCGTACGAAATTCAATTTATTTGTTTGTGTAAAATGTCACCTTTCACTCGGCGCACCTGCTCGGCCCCACTAGAGAGGGATTGGCTGTCGTTTCTTCTTTTCTTTTTTTTTTCGTGCATAATGATTTTTCTGTTGCAGCACGTTCATGATGAATAAAGGTCAAAGGTCTTATCAGAACAGAAATAATGAGTGCAGGTTAATTTAATTAATGAATGAATATAATACTGTAAGCATCGAGTCAGTTTGAATATACTGAACACAAGAATATACTGAACAAGATATAGTATGATATTCTAAGTAGGCTCCTATCCCAGGTCATGTCCCCTGCTGGCTGGACAGTTTGGTTCGTTTGGTGATTTCTGCCTCATGCAACAAGGAGGAGGCAGCACTGAAGACTCCCAGACACAATATACTGTTGCGTTTCAAAACTGGGTGATCAACATCCGTTTGCACACAGACAGGTTCTCTTTGCTCATGGTCATGGACTCCATTCAGAAGAACATTTTCTGGTCGTCTTGGACAGCAGGATGCAGCCTGACACTAACACACACTAACAAAAACACGAAGAAGCACAATGTGTTGACCTGGCCTCCAAATGCACGAGATCCCAAACTGATCAAGTATCTGCGGGATGCGCTGGAACAAGTCTGAACCACAGAGGTCCCTCCCCTCAACCCATAGTTCCCCAAAGCCCCCCCACTAACAACATACTGTTTCCAGACACCACAGGACGCCCATGTCCATTTTCTGATGAGTCACAACTGTTCTGAAGACACAAGAGAGACCTACACAATATTAGGAAGGTGGTCATAATGTTAAGCTTGATCACCTATGTGCTCACCTCTGTAAAAAGTGCCACTACTCCAATCTACTCCCAGTTGCGCTAAAGTATATTTTATATCATTTTGATGTTCAGCTGTTTAATGTTTCTTGTTGATTCCTTCATCTTAGGACAAAACCATCATGATTAGAGAGTCCTCAGACTGAAGTTTTGACAGCAGTGGTGAAGACACATATGACCGGAGACTCGGCTGCTTCATGTCGACATTCAGTCTGTGTCAGTTCCCTGCCTGATTGTACATGCTGCCTGAGTGAGCGCTGTGATTGTGCGGTCGTGGGCACTTATCTACTCTTCTCCACGCTTTTTTATTTTATTGTCCGCTGTCAGACAGTTCAGATATTTCATTGTTCTGTCTGTCTCCTGTGGTGGTATCTGTGGTCTGCTGGTCACCTCACTGGCCGCTTATATTTCCAAAGCATTTCTAAATTAAAGCAGCTCTGATTTCTTGGAGGTTTTGTCTTCTAATCTCCCATTCTGCCAGGAATGTCTTGGTCACTTGAGTTGGTGTTGAGTTCAGTGCTGTTTCATTTATTTTTTAATTTACTTTTTGACATATGAATATAAAAACCATTAAAGACTAATCATTTAACCACTTCAGGGCAGCTATAAACACCACAATGTGACCACCTATTAAACAGAAAAACACAAATTATCAACTAACAGTTGGACATTTAAACACCCAGCGACATGTGTGTGCTAAGGGCGATTTTTGTCGAGACCATTTGTGCAAATGAACCCACTATTAACAATAAATATGTACCTTCATCTCTGCTATTTGGTGTTTCATAATAACTGACACAAGATTAAAATAGACAGAAACTCTGGCACCTATTGAAGCATGAATTTCTTTAAGTGAATTTTTTGGGAATCCATCAAATCATGAACCGATTTATCCCCAAAATTCACACCTCCAGGCTCTAGAGGAGAAATCCAGCCTGGACTTTTATTATGCTCCTAAATCTCCTAAACCACTCACAGACACATGGAAGGTGTCGTGATTAATATCAAGCAGCTGTGAACATGTGTGTAGCCCTCGAGGCTAACATTTGATTGCACACCAGTGTTGACACGTATTAAAACTGACGAATGAAATCTCACCTCCAGTTCTGACAGAAGAGCCTGACTCTCCCAAAGAACTTTCTCATCCACAAATTTTTTTTTTTTTCGTGTTTTATTTTTTATTTTTTTCTCACTGCAAAGTGTCACAAAACTACAGAAAGCTCTTCCTTTACCTTTACCACCACTTACTGCACCGGAGTGTGGGTCAGCGGATGTACACCAAATTGGTGCACTTCAGCCTCGACTTTGTTTACATCAGTTTCCCTGTGAGCTCGCGTATGTTGGGTGCATTCGATGCTCCCTGGTTTGGCGCGATAATACTGATATCTTGCGCTCTGCTATTATTTTGCAAAGTGGAGATCAGAAAAAAAGACTTGTTCATCCGTAAGGGAAATTGCATGGTCACAGTAGCTCAGTCGATTTGACATTTGAGAACCACTAGTAAAAATAAAAATATGTGAAAATGGTTAAAAATAAATAAAAAATAAAATATAAAAAATATAAAAATACAATTGAACAAAATTAAACAAAATATTAAAAAATCTAATTAAACCAAATATTAACATAAAATTAAACAAAATATTAAAACATTTAATTAAAGAAAATATTAAAAAATTTAATTAAACAAAATCAAATTGTATAAGCATTGTATAAGAAAAAAAGTCCAAATTTGTATATGTGCAATTGGACAAGAAATAGACAGACAGTAAAACATAAAAATTATAAGCAAAAATTTTACAAAATTTGCAAATGTGCAAGAAACAGAGACAATTCAAAAATAAAATATAAATTTAAAAAAAATGTAGTAAAATGAAATTGTATAAGCAAATCATGAACAAAATTGGCATATGCACAAATGCCCAGGAAACAGAGACAGAAGTAAATCTAAAGCATTTACTCAGGAAGGAGTTATCTGTTGCAGAAAGGTGAGTTGCTGTACATGTGGATAGAGTAGGGTATGAATGACGTCCTGTAGATTTCACTCCTGGAGAATGAGCTCCGATGTCTATGATCCGGTGAAGTGGGTGTGACGGATTGTCCATGATGGAGAGCAGTTTGTCCAGTGTCCTCCTCTCCCCTCAAGAAGCATGTCTGTGAAGATAAGTGCACGATGCACCCTGATTTCAAAATCGGGTAGAATTCCTATCGACTGAGTCCAGCTTAAGAGGTGCAGGCAGAACATCTTCTGTTCGGTAATAACTTTCCTAAGGACCAGGAACGACTGAGCCACAAAAACTCAATCATCATAGTTTACCGCTTGAGTAGGTAAAACTTGGAATATGTGACCTAGATTTAAGGTCAGCAGTACAATACATAGATTGAATTTAGGCCATGACTATCCACATTTTCTCTGCAGTTTACATTGGCCCAGTGTTCCCATACTTAAATCATCACTCACACGTGTCTTCAAAATTCTGCTCCTCGCCTAGAGCATCTGACCTTTGACATTACAGCTCTCATGGCTTAATCATAGAAGACATTAAGCACTTCTGACTGTTCAGAAGGTTAATATTGCCATTAGAAAGCCATTATTCACCAGCCAGACCCTGAGCTCATGCCAGTCTTTGCAGAAACACCAGAAACCCGTCTCCCCTGCTCTGGAAAGATAATTAGCTTGAGGGAGGTTGAGGATGAGATGTCACTGGTTGATATTCATCACTGAGTCACATACAAACTCCATTAAGCATGTTGCTCTTAGGCAATCAAGACAAGGGAGAGAGAGAGAGCTGTGCTTCAAAGGAAAGCGCCACTCTGTCTTTTCTCTGTGAGCGTGAATTAAGCAATTCGGTGAGTGGAAGTTAGGTGGAAAGAAAGTTTTCATTTGGTGTGGATGCTGGGGATTGTAGAAGAGGAAAGACACAGGTGATGAGAGCAGTGACAGTGATAGGAAACCGCCGGCAGCAAACTGAAAACTTTGGCCTGAGCTGAGGCGAACTGAGTCATGTTATGTTACTTAATATATTACTTCCTCACATCGTTTTCATCTCTACTGTTTATAGAATTAATTTGTCCACTGTTTCTTAACTACACTTAAGTATGTGGTAAACTGAAAAGTTTTCTCCAAGGCACCTCCACAGTATTATTAATATTATACTGTATTATAATATAAAGAACTTTTCAATTGCACTGTACCTTATTGTAATAACTTGAACATTTGTATGTAGTTATTTATCATAGAACACCATATATATACCGTATATATATCTTGATGTCTTCCAATTACCATGCAGAGGAAGTTGGTGTCTTGATTATATTACCGCTGCAGGAAACGCTCCGTTCTTCTAGAAACTGCTCTCGCACAAATGCCAGATTGTCGGTGTGATGACAGCCCGCAAATGGAGCGCAAATCTCCTGACCTTCAAGCGTTCACAGTGGTTGTCGTGTCCCACGTACATTTCCGAGGAGCAGATGTCCTCTGTTAGCGCCTATTTTAGCACCCTGTCCTAAAAACAACAACAAATCCTGCTTGAAAAGGGCTTTAATCTGCCCAGCAGCTACTCGTGGCCACGCTGGCGCTGCAGCATCTTCACCAGTGCCGGTGTTTCCACTCTGCCGTCACCAAGCAGCTCTGCGGCAGATCAGACACAATATTGCGGCGGCGTGACACAAATAAAGGACAACAAAGCTTGACATTGTCATTATTCACTTGTTTGTTAAATCCTCAGCAGTGTTGCTTTTGAGCACAGAGAAGATGAGCTGGCCTTAAAATGAGTGTTTACTTCTTGAGTGGTAATGAGTACTGTTCACTTTGGATTCATGTCTGCTTCTTTTAAAATTCATTTGCATTTACAAATCAGAATAAACGGTGAGTGGGCCCTGTTGTCACGCACTTTTGTCCAGAGAGTGGGCAGAAAACACGTCGAACAAAGGCTGAAACTTTAGAAATGAGGGTAAAGAGCAGCGGTCTGATTCAAATCACAACTACGTCAAAGGCCGTCTAATGGAAGCAGGCCTTTAAACTCTGGTGGTCATCTGTGTGTTGCATCCGTCTGGAGATCATTACAGCAGCATCAGCACTTCAGGCCCAGCACCCCGGTGAAATCCACTGGCATGTAAAAAATGAAATAACAATGATCAGTTTCATGTAAAGTTAATGAATTATGCATATTTTCATTTCAGTTTGATGGCCACGGAGCCAAAAGATGAGTTCTGACGAAGGGAAGTTAGCGGAGCGTAATTACAATCAGTGGAATCATTTCATGAAATGACCTAACATGAAGTCTAATGGCTTTTCACATTAAACCTAATTATTGCAAATGAACATATTAAAGCTACTCTCATTATGTAAGCTTTCACGCTGTGATCGACCACGGCATATTGCATTTGACCCAGCCTCTTAAATTCTGCTTATATACTGATGTCTTACAAGAGTTGTTTATTAACATTTAACATTTAAAACCAGTCTTTTACCTGCGTTAAGTAAACTCTTACGATCGTGACAGCGGTTTTTGAAAACTAATCTCTCTGCTATCTGAAGAAGTTGTGCATCGGCAGAATTAAATATGTTTATGAAAAAAAAATTGTAGGATGTTTTATCTGCAGTTTTCTGAACGGGGTCAGATCCGTACAGAGATACCGATACAGTTTACCCTCTACAGATATTAGATATGGATGTGAATGTTTTAAATATGCAAGACAATGTGATCTGAACCGCAGTGCATTACAGTAACCCTGCAGTCATCTGCCATTCTGCTTTTTGAGGTGGCTATTAACAGTTTATGTACATCGTGATGCAACCTCAAGCAATCTAAATAGGCAGATAAAGAACCGGTTTAACTCGATTTTATTGTCCCTCATGCATCTTAAGCAAAGCCGGTCTTCATATTCAAGCTGTCTATAGGCTCCACGCAGCTGCTACACAAGTCATGGTGTTCATGCGGTTTGACGGAGCACCAGATACATCAAGTCGCCGCTACTTCAAAGGTCCTTCAGCAACCACTGCGAGCTCCGAGCTGCCCTCTCTCGGGAGGGTTCCTGCATTTGTGGCCGACGTGTGAAGCTCCTCCACTTCAAGGGTAATCATACTGTTTGCCTGCAGTAACTGCATCAACACAGAGCACCACGTCTTTTGATGGCCCCTCACTGGTAATGGTGTCTATTTTCATAGCAAAAAAAAAAAAAAAGTTAAATAAAAGTGCTTCAGTGCTCTGACAACAGAAAGTAATCCAATGTAAATTAGGGCATGAATATGGCCGGAGAGGACGTGTTAGCGGTTCCCTACATACAGCTGCAGAGTACATGTATTTTTATTTGGAGAGAAGAGTCCTTCAAACATTGTTTTTCTTAAACAAGTATCAAGATATTCTACAAACGAGTGCATTCGCTGCATAAAGATAAGCCTTCGGGGTTGGGTCTGGGGAGAGGTCTTGCACAGTGGTCATGTGTGCTCTTGTCAGCCGTGCAGCGAGCGCTGGTTACTCCGGTTCCATTACCACCCTGGCGCCTCCGTTCTCACTCCTTCTGACAGGCAGGAATGAAAGCTCCAGCGTTCAGCGCTGCTGCAAGGCCAGGCAGGGAGGGAGAGAGTGCTGCTCCTTTGTGGAGGGAGAGTGACAGCAGGCGCTTGGAGCACTGCAGGGGATGTGGAGCTGGGAATAAGGTGTATGTATGAGTGAGAGAGAGAGAGAGGGGGAGAAAGGAGGACAGCGAGATGGTCGAAAGGAGAGGAGGAGTGCTTATCTGATGTGTTTGTATGTGCAGTTTTGATCCGTGATGTGCTATCGTGTGAGCATTCATGTGAGGATACATAAAATAGGCATGTATGTACTGTAAAGAATTTCCTTATTTGAGATGGAGGCGGCACAGATGCACGTGTGGTACGGCCTGCTTACATTCAGGAGATTCGCAATATGTATTTAATGGATGACTGACTCTGCAACCAATATCGTTTCATGATTTTACCCGTGCTGTAGTTTGCACACACAGACAATGCAGAACGAGAGAATTATTTTAAAAACGCAATGGAGAACGTTTCTCTATCCCAAACCTTACTTACTTTGTTTCTGTAATGTCTGCTTGTATAAATGCTTCTTCTTGCTAATAAACGCTGAAATAAATCACCGTGTTTGTGAGAAGATGCACATTTGTGAGAATAGGTCATTAGCACAACCAACAAACACATCTGAAATTACAATAGGAGTCACAGAAAAAATAAATAAACAGTCAAGTGAATTACAGTAGATGTAATTTGCGTCAGATGGTAATAGGACAAGCTTTGTTTGTCAGAATGGGTAGCGAGGAATGGGATTTTGGACCCAGATGCAGGACTCAAAAGAGGCTGAGGCAGGAGAAGGTGAAAGGATCTCTTTTATTAAAAAAAAACAACTTACAAAACTAAAGTCGCTGCTGACCTGGCAGGGAATCCAAAACCAAAAAAAACAATCTCAAAACTATGACTTGGCATGGAAAAACACTATGGTAACACGAAGCATGGTCTACATGCAGTAACATGAAGTAACAAATATGACGCGACAAGGAACAAAGGGAAGGCAGGGCTACAAATACACACCAGGAACAGAGGGATGACGAGACACAGGTGAGACAAGTCAGGCGAGGTGAAACCAATTAACTAATCAACACTGGGAGAACATGAGATTTCTGGTTAGGTTTCTGACAGTACAACATGTAAGTACGAATAGCAGCTTGAAGGAGCACTTCCACATGAGAAACCATTAAAGGGAAAATTGTACAGCTGTATAAAAGAGGTCACTCAGGTAAGTAGCCACCGCCGGAGAAAAGTGGCCTTATACCAATTACACAGCATGTGATCCCTCTGTGAATAATAGCCACTCTATTGAATGGTGAAAAAAAAAAAAAAAACATGCACACAAAAGAAAAATGTATGGAGCGCTGTAGCGTCAAAGTGAACTGAAATTCAGTCACAAGAGAGGTTTTGTTGGAAATACAAAAGTTCAATGGGTGGTTTCTTGCAAACACTGAAAGAGTGAAACTGTAACCCAAACTCTGTGTCAAAACTGCAAAGCACAAACACTTTGACTACGTAGAACTACTGAAAGGCTTTAGAGTTTTCTGTTTCACTGATCTGGATCTGGATCATCTATATATACATAATATATGATGCTACAGTCACTTCCTGTTTACATGGCTAATTGGTAGTCATACAGTCTAGACAGGTTTAACAGTGCAGGCTACTGTGCAGCTATTTATTCCTTGTTTATTAGCGACACACAGCTGTACTTGAAACATACTGATGTAGATGAAATTGACTTTCGCGTTGCTGGAATAAAAGTTACTTAACCTGGAGAAAGAGTGAAACAACGGTAGCAAGAAATAACAGGAAGTAACAACATGCAGATATATTCAGTCATATTTTAAAATGGAAAACCATTCACTGAGCTCTCGTTTTTGAGGCGCTGCAGCGTCGCCTGCAGCGCCAGTCGCCATTGTGGCGAGCAAGAACAGCCGCGTGTTTTCAGCTCACATCAACCTCATCTGTTAGCGAAAGGTTACCTGTCCCCCTCTTGAGCAGAGGGAGTGACGTGCGAGACTCTGCTAAGGCCTGGAGTTGGTGGCATGTGATGAAGTCAAGCCATTACCGTCAGCGCGATAATCAATAGTGTCAGCAGCGTCTCTGGTATCCTCTGCGCTCTCTGCTGTCGTACGCATTCACCCTGACAGCTGTGTTGCTATGTGACCTGCAGCAATGTCAACTGTTGGTTTAAAGTGTGCCCATTATCAGCTAGCTGCAGTAAACACGAGAAAGCTTGTGAAATTACACACCTGCGTGACATATTATCTCACGTGTAGGTTCAAAGCAGCAGTAATCCTTTAGGATAACGGCTTTCTGTAATTGTTCTGTTGTTTTGTGCGTAACCTTCACTCTCCACCTGAATTCAAAGTGCGTTTTCTTTTGAATCTTGACCACACTAGCAGCATAAATGTACACCTGCAAGATGTTGATGAATGGTGTTTAACATCAGAAGGGACGTAATAGTGCTTGGATACGCCGATTCACCGTGTCCGTTGTATTCCAGTGTTGTTTTTATTTTGTGACTGAGGGCTGTGATTTACTTCTTGTTGTAACAACTTTCACTCAACCTGTCGCATCTACTATACTTCAGTTAGTCGTCTCCTGCTCGGGGCTTGATTTAGTTTCAATATACACCACGGAGTGAGTGTGTGCCAACTTCTTGAAGTCATGGATTCATTTTCCCAATTTATGGAAGTAGGATTTATTTCACACAGCGGCTGTGGTATTATTTTTTGGTTTTGTGCCTTATTAGAGACAGAAAAAATGCCAATACTAGCACCTCAGCCACTATACACTATTGAGATTCATTGTAAAATAAGTGACTTTTGAGGTAAGTCCTTTATTGAGCAAGAGCAACCATTCACTCTTATAGTTTATTGTGTTTATGTGTTTAATGATTTTTTTTATTCCTGTGTTCGTCTTTTGAGTTTTGTTCATGTTTCATATTTTCCAGTTTCCTGTTTTATTTTGTTATGTTCCTGATTTCCTGTTGTGTTACTCCCTGTTTCCCCCCCTTTTGATTAGGTCATTGGTTTCTCCTTGTGTTGTCTTGATTTGTTTCACCTGTGTCTCGTCACCCCTCTGTTTATCATGTGTATATATAGCCCTGCCTTCCTCTTTGTTCCTTGTCACGTCATACTATTTTCCTCTGTTTCTCTCTGTCCTCATTGTTTTTTGATCCTAAGTCTTGTGATGTTGTGTTTTTTTGTCTTTTTGAAGTTTTTGGTTTTTGTTTCTGGAATACCTGCTGTCTCAGCAGCTCTTTCTGTTTGGTCTTGTTTCCTTTTTGTTTAATTAAGTTCTGTTTTTGCCCCCTCCTGCCTCAGTCATCTAAGTCCTGCATTTGGGTCCTACCTCTCCTTGAAAATCCATGACAATTATGACAGAATAATCCCGACTGAACTGACCAGATATCCTGCATGACCATCTGGATCATTTTTAATTAGAAACTGAAGGTTGTTGGTTTTTAAACCAAGAGCTAGCTAGCATCGGCTACATTACTATCAAAACAATGAGTTCCCTTTGCTAACTTTGTAAACTGGCTTCAGATCATACAGAGAGTTCTTGAATGCCAGAAGGTTGTGGATTTTAGGTTCGTTCAGACACAATGCATTTGCAATGAATCAATTTTGCCAGCCGACAACATCGAACAGTTCTCTTAAATAAGGCCATGGATGGGGAATGGCTTTTCCGAATCTTCTGAAACATCGCTGTTGGCAGTACACCCCGGTACACTCCCTTCCTCAGTGCTGCTCTCTCTAAGTTCTCTCTCTAACTCTTCACTCACCTGTGATTAGTTGTCCCTCTTCTTCTTCTTTTGACTTTCCATCTTCTTGTTCTTCAACTTTCCCTCTCTAGTCTGGGTCTAGTCATGTCCGATCATGTCACGTCTTTTACACCATGTCATCCGTGGAGGTTAAAAAACAAATACAAAGTACAGATATTTATCTACAAATGAAGGAGTAAAAGTAAAAAGTTGTCAGAAAAGGAAATACTCAAGTAATGTAAAGTAAAAATATACTTTGTACACTCGTAAGTACAGAAACTAAGTAGTTTTACATTCAACCTCTGATGCTGACTGAGGACACCATATGTTCTTGGTGGCTGCCATGTCTTTCAGAGTGATCTGATAGGATCAAGCTGTCCGTGGTGATATATAGTGCCTTTTTTGCCATTGGCGATCAACGCCTTTATTGAGGTGTCTACCTACGTCACACAATTACACAACCCTAGACAGATAAAAGGCTGTGTTCGAACAGCAAGTGCGTGCTCAGCCTGCGTGTTGACACACACGGAGATGAGGTCAGTGTTGATCGCTAGCCTGTCAACCCTGGCAAAGCGATACTTGGCTACAATAATTAATGTTTGGGTCCAGCATTTCATCACCAGCCACACCACTGGCTATCAACTATCCATGCACTGCCCTAGTTGCCTCAGCTGGACTAGAGCCAGGTACTGAGGAAACCAAGAAAGTCTTGAATAAATAGAGAACTGCTAGTACATACAGTAGTCATAGTCCATTGGGTTTAACAGGAATTGAATTCATTCTACTGGCAATGTCTGTAAATACGCAATGGGGAACATGATAAATTGCTGGGTTGAGTGACTTGTTATTGTAATTTGTGGCTCTTTGGCTTGTGTATCTTAGCTCATTAAATCCTTTTTTAGATTACTGCTGTTTATAAAATTAGACTGTGACGGTACCTCAAGCTTAACTGCCAGTGACTGCTACAATGTGTTTAGTGCATTTTCCTTGAAGTGCATGTTGTTGTCACTAGAAACGCTAAGTCTCACCTTACGGCTAAAGTCTCGCATTCAAGGGCGCTTGAACATCTCGCGTGTTTGTTTCACCTGTTTGGTATGCAATTCAAATGCAATTCAAATGTCACTGACTGACGTATAGAACAAGAACAAGATGAGCTTGGTGAACATTTCCTGGTAGTAGAGCATGAAAGGCATCAGCCATCAGAGTAACACACCAAATCACATGAAGGGCTTATGACGGGCCACCTAACTGACTTTAGCCCTAGTACTGGCACAACATTTTTAACATTTTTAGACATCACATACAATGCTTGGATACCATGTTATCAAACTGATTATGCTGTCACAAAGCTTCTATACACCAATCAGGCATAACATTATGACCTCCTTCCTAATATTGTGTAGGTCATGGTCCTTCTGAGGGTGTTGAGGGGGGCCTTTGAGTTATATGGGTTAAGGGGAGGGGCCTCTGTGGATCATCCCACAATTATTTGATCAGTTTGGGATCTAGTGAATTTGGAGACCAGGTCAACACCTTGTGATGTTCTTCATATTTGTTTGAGTTATTCCTAAACCATTTTTGTGTGTGTGTCTGTGTCAGTCTGCATCCTGCTGGTGAATGGCAGCTGCCATCCAGGAGTGTCATTGCTTTTAATGTTGTGGCTGATCGGTGTATACACATCTAAAACTCAGATTTAAGGTGTGCACCGAGAAGCTCCCTCCCTTCAGCAGATGAATGTGAAAGCAGTTAAGCGGCGTCAAACTTCACATAGACGTCATACTTTCACATAACGAAAGTCAAACATCCAAGTCGAGGAACAAAAGAAAACCATTTTTTGACTGAGAGGAGACTCATAGACTGGATGAGGCTTGTGATATATTTGTATTTTTGCCGCCGTCAACAAATCCGATGAAAAGCCCAAAACAACAATGCATTAGTCTGTCACTCAATGCAGTCCAGCTTCATTACACTGTCTGTTATATTTAGCCCCAAGCACGCTGGCTCCTATAAATCCCATGAAATGTCCAAATCCAACAACAACCAAACACGCTGCAGCTAGAGCCTTACAGCTGTTATTATTCAATGTGTAAAAATGAATTAAAATGTACAATTAAGGCATGCCACTTCATTAAAAAGAAAAAAGATACTGCTTTTTTTTCTTTGTTAATCCAATCCTGCATACACTATTATCATAAAATCTATATATTGTAATTGTTGGCTCATCTGAACAATAATAATAAATCTCATATAGTTCAGCTGTGATTAGTTCTGTTAAATTGTGAAACCTGCCAGTGAAGTCTCCTCTCCTGTATTGCCAGTCTTCAAGCTCATTAAAATTTCACACCAAACTCCTCACATTTAAAGTACAAATACTGTCACAAGTTGGAGTTGTTCTTTTCAGAAATCTCTCTTACATAACCTGCCCAACGGTGACGGAAACACATTTTGTAAAAAAAAAAAAAAAAAAATGCTGCACATCGTTATCTATATTTGTACAGATAATGATGACTAGATGCTGAATTACAGCATGTAGTCAGTGTGTCATTCAGTCTGCTTTCTTTCTCCGGCAATGATGCACTTCTGATTCATTCCAGTCTCTGTGAAGCTTATAATTGTTAAGTAAATATTTTTCTGCATTTTCCAATCACTTTTTGTCACCGGCCCTGCTCAGAATTCATGCTGTTATCAACATTTTTCTCTGTGACTTCTCTCGCGGTCCAAGAGAGATAAGGCTTTAGTATTTCTCCCGTTAATCAGGCCCAAGCAGCCTCCTCCCCGCTTTCCTCGCTGCCATGAGAAGTGAGAGGGGGAGAAAGAGTCAATAACTGCTCTAGGTGGCTTCACTGCGGTGTTGCTAATTAGTTGATTCTGATGGTTGTCATTACTCTGCTACTGCCATCATTTAAAAGGCGGTATGCTGCATTGATCCAGAGCCGTTTAGTGAATGTGGGTTGAACTACACACCCTACACTCTAAATGCAAATTTCTCAAAGGGAGGATATGTCCAAAGCTACTGATCACATTTGTGGGACGCTTGGCTTTTCTGTTTTGCTGTGAGGCTCATTGGATTTTTTATTTTTTTATTTTTAATGCTGCACTCTACTGCAGTTAGACACTGACACATATTGCATTGTTTTGCTTCTGCTGTCAAGCACTTTGGCTTTCAAATTGTGACAATGACGTGCTATAATTTGGAGGAGGGGGTTACGTCCAGATGGATGATGCGTTTCTAATTTACACACTGAACCCAATGGTTTGTTGGGGGAAAGGAATATGTAACTGAACCAGCTAACAAAACGCAAAGGCGTCATATTTAATATCTGGTGTCAAATTATTTCCGGTCAGTGATTTGCTGAAGTCCATGACCCACGAGAAGCAGACACTTCCATACTGCATATATATTGTATGGGATATGTACGATGGACTGATCTCGTGACAGTATAATGTTCTTCTGGGAAATGTTTGGACCTGAGATTCATGTGGATGTTACTTAAACATGTAGCACCCGCCTAGACAAGACCAGGCAAGCCCACCACATAGCAATGACACTCCTTGATGGCAGCAGCCATCCCCAGCAGGATGTAGGTGTTGACCCTGCCTCCAAACTTAACTAGATCCCAGACCGATCAAATATCTGAGGGATGATCCACAGAGGACCCTCCTTTCAACTCACAGGACACAAAGGCCCCAACTAACAACATTCTGTTGCCAGACGCTGCAGGACAACCTCACAACCAAGCAATGACCGAGCAATTTCCCTTGTGGATCAGTAAAGTATATCCAAGTCTAATCTAAGAAGGCCCATGTCCATTCTCTGATGAGTCAGAACTGGAGGGAGGACATAGATAGAGAACATAAGGGAGACCTACACAATATTAGGTAGGTGGTCATAACGTTATGCCTGATCGGTGTATTCCATTAATGGAAAAGTAAACATCTTTGCTATCTAGCAGGTACTGGCAATTTATTTTTCTGGGATAACAAACATCAGACAGATTTTTTTCTTCCCCATAAGAGCTATTTCCAGGGTTTGATGTGATAATGAAAGGAGCTTGTGAGCAAACAAGGAGGTGAGGTGATTGTTATAGAGCTACAGAAGGGAAGTGGTTGTGTGGATGAATGAGTCAGACAGTTATAGGACTCTCCATTTACCTTTTATAACCCTAAAGTCAGTGTTTCGTTTAACCAAAATCCTGTGATAACCACATGCTTATTTTATGACCAGAATCCTGATGCTTCCCTCAACCTGCTGTTGTTTTTGTGGCTAAACCTTACCAGAGGTGAGACATATCTGCGTTATATTAGCTGCTAGTGAATCAAATTAAGTGTAATAGTAGTTAGTAGAGATAAATACCTTAAATTGTCATTCAGACAATATCGCACGCTAACTCGCTCACATTGTACGTGTTGATGTATGCATGGTGAATCTTGAGCTTTATTGTGTCATTTTGCCTTCTGCCATAAGCTGCTTAGATTTCGTGGTATAGAACTGGCGTAGTTGTTGTATCTTTCTATCACATCCACAATCATTGGTACTGAAGGCCAAGTTTTAGACAAATCCGGACCCAAATCATTCATCTTGTTCACCATAGACTGTATTTTAGTGTTTTAGTTTGGCCCAAGTCCCGCCCACTAACATGGAGGGGGTGGAGCTTATGGCCTATACTGCAGCCAGCCACCAGGAGGAGCTCTACTTGCTTCACTTCACTTTTGAGGAGCTGATCCATCAGTTTAAACATTAATAAAAAGAAAAGCCAACAATATAGTAGATTAGATCGGAAAATTGTCAGAGAAGGAAAAGGAGCTGTCGTGACAAACTGAGTTTTTTTCCGACCTTACGTCACCTGAAGGAGTCGAAGTATGTACCACTCCCACATCATTCATGTCCATATTTGTCAACACAATTCATTTCCAAGGAAGATCATGTTAAGTGCTTTGATGGAAAGTATATTATCCGTACTAATATATATATATATATATATGTAGGTTGTCAAATATATACACAACCAATTACCTAAATACTAAAAGCCAATCAGAATCCTAGGCGCCTTTGTGCACCCATTATACACTTCTCTCCAGCCTGACTCAAGAGATGTCGTTTTAGCACACATTTGAGTCTGAGTAGTTGTACTTTAGTATCCTTTTGATAGATAAAGAGTCTTTTAGATGCTATTATTAGTTGTTTTCTCGACAAATGGTTCAAAAAGCTATAAAATTGTTTGTGGAGTGGCAATGCAATCTCGGTTTAAAGAATGGCTGAGTTTTGTTAAATTAACCGCTCACTTGCTTCGAAGCAGGTCACTTTTGCTCCATCATTTTAGACACTGTTTGTGTTTCCAGTTTTAAACCAGTGGCAAAAAAAAAATAATAATGATAATAACAAATGTCATTCAAGTGATGGTAAGATCAACTAGAGTTTTACACCTGTACTGCAGTCTGTTTTCCATGATAGTTTGGAGCTAAGCAGAAACCTCTGTGCACATCAACCTCATTTTGAATAAATCTTCTATAATTTCAGCTGTAATTCAACAAAAAAAAAAGTCTAAACTTCCCTCTCTTTCTCTCTACTAGTAACTTCCTCAGGACTGTCTGTTCCTGTCATTCCTCCCTTGATGTCTTCATCTAAAACACCGGTAACCAAGGAAACAGCTGAGCACTGCGTGTTGAACAAGTAACACCCAGTGCTGAATATTTTAATTGAATTACAGGTAAACATGTCGCTGCGATCACCGACACGATAGTGATGGAGACTGTTTGGTTTATGTTTTGTAGCCAATAACAACAAAAGAGATTTATTTTAAAAGATTATGTTAACACGAAGCTGAAGCAGCAACAACCAAACACCAAACCCTCTGCAGAATTTCTCCGTATGAAGAAATGTCAAATCTAAACTAAATATTCGATTATGGATTAAAAATATATATATATTCAGGAATAAAGCAAAACAACATGAAAAAGAATGGAAGAAAGCAAGACTGATGATTGATTTAAAGGAAACAAAAGCAGTGAATGAAATTGGCGATGGCTGCCATGAAGCTCTAATAAACCGTTAATGTATGATAATGTATTCCGTCTTATCCCACACAGAGTCCAGCATTAGTAGGTGTGTTGACACCTTTTTTTAATGCTCTTTCAAAGCAGTTGATGAGTTGGTAAACTCTTTTCACGCAGAGAAAAAGAAAACACAAGTGTTCACTCTGCTTATTCGGTCAGATGTGTATGGAGGCCAGGGGTGAAAGGATGAAAGTAAATACAGTAAAAAGGGAGCTGTGATCTGCATATATCTGTGAAAATCGTTGCTGTGCAATCCGAGTAGTGGCAGAGTTGGCGTTTGCTCATAGCTGTGGCAATTATCTGGGCAATATTCCATGCAAAACTATAACAGCAGAGTGTTGGATGCACTCAGAGGAAAATATCTGAAAATACTATGCAGTCGATGTGCTGCCTTCAGATGGCTGAGCAGGAAAAGGGAGCCACTTAGCATCAACTTTGGGAGTACACTTGCTCGTCGGGTTAGATCAAGGTCTCACTGTCCTCAGCAAAAACAAACTCCTTTCATTGGTGACCAGACCTAGGTCCCCTGATCACATGCCCTGCTTTGTGCGATTACTGTCTTCACACCTTCCCAAATTAACCAAAGGAGTCAAATGTACTACGGTTCCATTTGAAACCGACTAAAGGCTGCACCTTAGATGCCTTCACACCTGCAACTTCTGGCAGGAGCAAATAACTGTGTGTGAAGTGCCCTAAAATATTAAAGGTGGATTCTGAATGCACTTTGGGTTCACAAATATACAACGATCAGTCACAACATTAGAACCACTGACAGGAAACGTGAATAACATTGACCATCTAGTGATAATACAATGTTCAGCTGGGAATCATTTGGACATGTAGCACCCACCTAGCCCAGACCAGTCACCCCCACCCCATAGCCATGACGCTCTTTGATGGCAGCATCCATCCCCAGCAGGATGCAGCCTGCCTGACACACAGACACACACAAAAACGCTTTAGGAACAACTAAAAAAAACAAAAAAACAAGAACAGACCTGGACTACAAACTCAGCAGATCCCAAACTGGCCAAGTATCCCACAGATACTTGATCCATGTCCATTCTCTGATGAGTCACAACTGTTTTGGAGGCACAAAGGAGGCCGACACAATATTAGGAAGGTGGTCATAATGTTAGGCGTGATCGGTATATGTGTGAATCCTTGCTTTCTCAAGGAGAACTTTTGCTCAAAGTTCCGCGCTGCGGCCATGCACAGGTCTCAGTAGACTGATATCAGCCCTTTAAATGGGCCAGTCAAAAATATCATAGTGTTCAGCTGCTTTGCTTTTATATTTAGCACAATTCTACTTGATTTCCCTAAAAGTAGGAGAACTATTTAAAATGTCCTACAAGTTACACTCCTCATACCAAACCTGTAAAAAGTGAAAGTCGGCACTTCTTTATCAATGTTCTCAATGCTCACTTATAAATGGCTCGTGTTGGAGTAGAGCTAAAGCAATGAAAAATAAAACTAAATAAAACGTGTTTGTCTCCAAATCACAAAGCAAGGATAGGATTGCAGTAAGCAATTGCGAAATATTTGCAGAAATTAAATGCAGACTTTGGCCTGGCATTGACTATTTAGTACCAGCTGGTGTAGACACAGCAGCAGTGCGGTGTGGACCTTGTCAGCGCTGATGACAGTTAGGGCTGACAAGTTCCCAAAATCAGCCTAAAAGTTTCACAGCATCTGTGACTTGCTTGGTCTGTGGAGAATTTGTCATGGGTGATTGCTTTAGTGGCAGCATTAATAGACATCACTGCCCTACCCCCCGAGTGGCACTGTAAGCTTCCTTTGATGCAAATATTCTCCGAGCTCATGAAGGAAATCCATTTTAGCTCACACAGACCCCATACTGACACATCTCGGAAAAACAGAGAGACTTGCTCTTCCCAGGAGAGGTTTGGTTTAGGAGGCAGAGGAGAACAGACAGGCATGACCTTCTTCCTCAGCACCACTCTGCTGTAGCCTGGGGATCCTGTCAACATAAACTGTAACAAAGACATTGGTAGCTTCAATCCAACCTTGTATTTTTGTCGCCCCGCTGAAAAATATGCACATCGGTGAGAGGTAACTGAAACTGTATTTAAAGTTGTTTCTGTGCGCTTTTTCAAATCCTCTAAACTGTAACTAGCTGCCAGTGGAGGAAGTGCTTTGAAGACTTAAGGAAGATTTTATAAGCGTATGATATCTGATGTGAAGCAGTCAAGTAAACACTTCTCAGTTTTTTGGGTTTTTTTTTACAGCGAATTCAAAGAAAAGCAAGCACTGACAGTATTGTTTGGCCGAAGATTATTCTCCTTTATCACAGACATTATAGACCTTCTGATTCAGCGGTGGAAATTCCTGCAAGACAATTTGCTGTTCCCGCTCTGGCAACAACTGCCTACACAGCAAAGGATCACAAGTGTTCTCAAAAAACTAAAAGAGAGTGTTTCAATATAAAAACAAAACAAAAACAAAAAAATGTCAATACCATCAAAGCATTTCAAAGATGGAGAAACACTCACAATCTGTGACTGTGCCAGGACAGGCAAGCTGCTATGTTGTCTTTTCTCTTTTCTCTGATAGTTTAGACCATAGACTGTATATAAATATGGACTATGCATCTCCACTTCCTCGCATTGCTGGCAAACTGATGCTGTTTTTCCAGGAATACAGGCGTTGCTTGTCTTGTGAGTGTGTTCCAGGAGTGAAGCCAGTAGCATGGGGCTGCTTCACGGAGCAGTTGGCATGGCAACTGGTAGTCATGATGTCACATCCTGTTTGTATAGCGTCACATAACTAACTAAAGCGAAGCCAGCTACCAGGTGGAGCTCTGCTTGTTTTGGCTTCAGTTTAGAGGAGCTGTCCCATCGTCCATCTTTATTTGCGGTGTAGGGTTTAGCCTTTTCCTAACAATAGCGAAAGTGTCAGGGGGACTGCGGCCTTTAATCACAATACATCATCTCAAACAGCTTTACTTACTTACAAGTTTGCAAAGAAAACTGATCCTCATAATTCTATGATATAACAACACCTGAAGAACGACAACGGAGATAGTATTTTTAAAATCTTGTCTTTTTGAGATTTCTGTCTATTATAGAATTAAGTATATATAACATATTTTTAAGTATCTGATACATTGTGGTATTAGATGGCAAATTAATTCATCTTAATTTGTAAATTGTAAATTTGTAAATTGCTTTTCATGTATAGCTCAGTTTATTGTGTTGTTTTTCTTGATGTTACATTTCACACTGTTTTGTTAATTTGATGTTCTTTTTATGTAAAGTGTCTTTGAGTATTTTGAAAAGCGCTTCTAAATAAAATGTATTATTATTATTATTATTATTATTATTATTATTATTTATTATTATTAAAATAGTCTTCAGTGCTCTTGGCGGTGCATAAGCTCCTGCAGTCATATTTTTAAACCACAACTACCTGTGTTTCCGCAAAGCAAAGGTCTCTGCAGGATTCCCGAACTGCAAACTGTGCATTATGACGGGGAGAGTGTTTAGAGGAAAAGAAAGTAAAGCATGCCTTTAAGCTCATAAGCTTCCTTGCCAAGCGTTTGATAAGAAGAATTACACCAATCTCCTGTTTTTGCACTAAATATGAAGCCACAACTTGCAACTTGTTAGCTTACCTTAAAGGAGCTAAAGGAGCTGTAAAGGGAAATGTCTAACAGTAACAAAACCACTCACTAATACACACAGGATATATATTGACTTGTTTTCTTAAATCTTAAATTGCTTTTCTCCTGTTTTTACCCAGAAGCAAATATAAGCTAGTGGCCTTCACATTTAGCATAAGTGTATAAGAACAGGATTGACCTCATCATCACATTAACTTCAGTCACTCATATGATTTACCTACCGTTTAACTGCACCAATCTCATTTACGCTCGCAGCCATTCTCGTTCATTTTTAGTCACAGATGAAAGAGCCAACCCTTCCGTTATCTTCATAGTACAAGCGAATAAGTACAATTCACACCGTTCTGCATAAAGTGTTCGTGTGCGAGCTTATGCAGACAGTGCAAAGACAGACAGTACAATACAGGCAGCACAAAATGCTTTGGGAGACAAATGTACTTACAAAAAAAACACTACACTACCACAGAGAGCAGCGCCGACTGATAAACAGACTTACAAAGTAGGAGTGCGGGTACTTGATTGTGTTGGTTTGGTTTATTTTTAAGCTGGCAGGCCGTTCAACCTGTACAGTTACATTGTGTAAGTGAGCACACAATAACAGTCACAGAAATCTGCAGCCGATGAAGGCAGCAATACTGGAATTCAGTCTTACACAAAAAACGAAGAGCTTGAAGAATAAAACTCAAGATTAACAAACAAATTGGCAGTAAAAACAGAGCTGCATACGTAAGATAGCAAGTAATAACTGTTTTTTTAATCGTTTTTCTTTTGCTGTTCTAAATGAAATACTAATACGGTAAAGAAACTGTGACAAGCTTTGTTGTCCCCTGTCTGCATGATTGTCATAATTTCAGTCAATTATATTCACTCAGACCATTATTAAGGAGTAATATGACTTTGTGAGAGTAGAAATCGGTAGCATGTTAATTAATACATAAGCCTGTGTTGGCTTCCGCGTGCATAACCATAGGCATTGTATAAGCCGTTCAGAGTCATTATGTGGGTGAGGATAAGAGCACCAGGCAAACATGCATTGCAATTATGAGTTGCTAAGAACCTGTAATGTGGGTTCAATCTGTAGCACCCTTCAGGCACCTGCTGTGATGCGACCTGAGAGATGAGAAGAGCTCTCCAACAAGGCTGCAACTGTAATACATCGAGGGGAGTTATCAGTGTCCACATCAGTATCGGTATATTGGTATTGTTATCAAGACTTTTTAAAAGGATCAGATCAGTATCAAGATTCAGCCAAGCTCAGTCCTTCATTTATTCATTCATTTTCTGTAAGCACTACTCTGTACCCTCTGGATGGTCATGGGGAGGCTGGAACCTATCCCAGCTGTTGTTCAGTGAGAGGCAGCGTACGCCCTGGAACAGACAACCGTTCACACTCTGCAGTCAATTTAGAATCACCAATTAATCTAACAAGCATGTCTTTGGACGGTGGGAGGAAGCCAGAATACCAAGGAGAACAACAACTCCAAGCTTGATCTTTTGTCGTTATTTATGTTAGGTCTCCATAAACAAAAACCATGACCCTGTAGCGTCAAAAGATCTTCTTCTCCTTCCTCTTATGTTTTAATGGCGGTTGGCTAGCATCATAGCTGACTCCATGGTTAAACACGTCTGTTGTGTAGAAGTACTTTACTGTGGAAAATCATTGTAAATTGTGCAAAGTGGATGTTTTACAAGGTGGTAGTAAGAGATTGCCCCCCTGAAAAAAAAGGAATATGTCGAATACACTCAGTCAAAGGTGGCACTGAAACAGTAACAAACACCGAAAGCGACTTAATATTACCAAGGGGGTTATGGAGTTTATGGTGTTGGATGACCCGTCCATTTCTAAAGCAGAGAACACAGATTTTCACCGCGTATTTGAGCTTCTGGAGCCAAAGTACGAGCTACCCACTCCTGGCTATCATTAGCTTGGCAGCGCTATTCCATTTGCATGTTGTATACGTGATCTAGGAGGATACAAGTAAGATAAGAAAAGCTTTTTTTTTTAAATCTTGAGGGGATGCCATTTAAGAGTTAATTTACAATGGCTTTGGCAAAACAAAAACAAAAAAAAACTCTATCGTGTTGATGTGTGTTTACTGTCATACCGCTTTGGCTTATTTATAACCTGTCCCCTTCATATTCCAGTTTACCTGTGGCGTCTACAGCTAAAACAAATTTACACCAAAGCATGAGGCATACAAGGTGCAGTGGCCACCAGCAGTCCTCACTAACATTAGAAAATCCACAAAACACACAAACAGAGTGACGGAGTTATTTGAAAAAGCTGTAATTAAAAGGGGAACAACAGGATATGCCTTCAGTAGTTTTCAATTACAATTTTGTGGACAGTTTTTCTTTTCCTTTAAAAGGCAAAATACATAGACACACTACAAGTCTGCACAGAAATAAAATAAAAAACAACTGTATACAAAATGCACCTGACTGACATTATATAAATTGCTGTTTAAAAAAGAACATATTACTGGGAACAATCTTTCAAAATACATATTAATGCGTCACCGCTTACGTGTATGGCTGTTTGTTTTTTTAAGTGCACCATGCTTATTTCATTTGAAGTGAAGTGAAAGGGGAAAATGTCTATGTCACTCAGACGCAGAGCTGTCTCTGTCAACACATTTGTCTCTCAATATAAAAAGTAGTGACGTTTGTTTATCATGTCAGTCCTGCAGATTTAAATGTCAGAATCCTATAAAGGTTATCAATTTGTGTTATTGTAAATATTTTTTAGTTTTTCTGATATTTTCAGCAGGAAAATGAGTGACAAACATTATGCAATTGCACATGCATCTGCATGCACTGCTCCGTGTCTTACCTTCCTTGCTAATATACTATCCCATGTTTTGAAGAGTCAGAAACAACAAGGATCTATTTTTATCCCATTTTGGTGCAAGAAAGAGACATGATTACAATTTAAGACTACTTTTTTTCATTTTCCAATGTCACTGATTTTCCATTTTCAGTTCACTGGTTTTTCATTATTGTGTAAAACATGTGCAAACGGCTCATTTAAACCTGAAAAACCACAGTTTATTCAGACAACAAAGATGCTTTCCCAGATCATAAAAGCACTGCTGGGTGCCCTTGAGCCTAATCAGCAGTATCTTTGATGGCTCCGCTGATTTGAAGACAAGAGGGATCACACAAATTAAATTCATTCATGTGGTAAGACAAAAGCTGACACCATTTCATTTCAGCGGGTTGCTAATGCCACCTTTCAGGACCCGTGTTCCATTTGAGAGCGCGCTAGTGTGCATCGGGGGACGCAGAGTCACCTCCTCTTCCAGGTTCTGCTGAACAAATGTCTCCCCAGGTAGTAAGCAACACCTTGGAAATGTAATTAACCGTCGTGGCTGAATGTGAAATTACCTGGGAGATCTCTGCTGTCAGCCCTGTTGCATAGGTACAGATCCTGAAAATCTAAAACTAATTAATTTCACACTACTATAGAAAAATGTTGAGGTAGGATTTTCGAAGACACACACTTCTATTTTTTTGTTCTAATATATTCTAGTTTGGGGAAAATCTACACTTGCTGCCTTGGTAACTTTGGCAGCCTTTTTCCAGCCCAGGAACAATTGTTATAAGTAGACTTTGTCTTATCCTCATTGTCCCTCATGCTTGTTTCACTGTCACCTCAGGCAGGCAGAGCAGCATAGGTCAAGATGGCCCGTTGCAGAGCACTTTGTCAGGATTTGCTCCAGAGTTTCTCATCATGTTTGTGCAAAAGTGTTGTCAATAAATCGGGTCATCTCATGTTTCTGTGGCGACGCCTCTTCCTTTTGAATTATTAATTCAATTTTATTTTATTTATGTGACAAAGTTGTCTCAGTAGGCTTCACAGAACTCTGGAGCATGCATTAAGACAAGGGACAAGGAAAAGCTCCTTTTTTTTTTTTTTTACTCCTTTTACCTTACCTCGAGCAAAACCTGTACAGGCAGAGCCATCTGCTTGTGGATCCAAAGCAAGCAGATAAATTCAAGGTTACACAATACGGTGTGCGTTTACATGAAACAAAGGAGATTGAAATGGAGAGCTATCATTCAACGTTTAAATCACTGAAGAGCTTATAGGGTCAGCTCATAAGGTTACTGTTATAAGGATAAACAGAGCAATGGGGCAGAAAACAGCGTCAAAGATGAAAGTCATTTATATTATGGGTGAGTTGCCAGGCACACTGTGAGTATATAAGATGTATCAAAGACAGAGTAGAAATTGTGCATTACAGTTTGGTGTCTGTGGGCAGCTGTAAGCAGAAGGTTTTTCCAAGTGGATCTTGAAGAAAGATAGTAGTATCCCAACGTAGAGAAAAAAGAAAGTGAGTGACCGAAGTTGCCTTACCCCAAACACACAAAACTGACATCAACGAAGTACCAGCCACGAAAAGTTGCACTTGAACACTAGAGCTGCAGACCAGGAACATACAATCTGCGCTTGCGTAAAGGGAACTCTTCATATCAGCAGCTGTGTGTTGTGTATTTGAATGTTTAGTTGAAATTAAGATCAAAAATGAGCCTTCTGTATGTATCTCTCCGAACAACCAGATAATCAGAGTGACCTCTCTCACCAACACACTTTACTACAGATTACTGAAAACCTACATCCACAGACGCTCTCTGACTGCCTAACACGACAAGCAGCCGATCGTCAGATGTCAGGGCTTTTACATGTTTATATGTAATTACTAAAACAAAGAACAGGTTGAGGAGGACTCAAACACAGCCCAAGACACAGATGGTGGATTGAAAGTGTTAAAACATATTGGCAAAGATGAAGTCCAAAAACCGACAGGGAACAAATCAAAAGCAATAAGCGCACTGCTACTGATACAAAGACAAACCGACACAGTGGGAAGGGAACGCTGAGGCCAGATATGAGGGTTATAATGAGGCACAGGTGAGATACATCAGGGCGGGGCTAACAATCAGGGGGGATAACTAAAAGGGGACAGGAAGTGAAGGAGGTGCTGTGGAACTGAATGTGACAAATGTGAGAGGTTACCTGGCAGTTGTGTGGGAGGTACTGCCAGATCTCGATGCATAATTCTGAGCTATAGGATGAGAGGACTGTTTTAAGTGCAAACTTAAAGATGGAAAAACATGGCGATGCACGTCAGGGTTAAACTCAGGGTTAAACTGGAGGGTCTTTATTAGTGTGTTGCTTCTGCCATCCTGATAGAAGAGCACTACCAAAGTCTAGTTCCTAAGTTGTAGTTTTGACCAGTAGTAAGTCTCTAACTTAGGTGGTTGTGTGATTTCGTCAGGTTTAATTCATAGGTATAATTGGGTGTCATCGGCAGGGCGAATGACGTTTAGTTTATGGAAGTTATGCTGTGGTTTAACAAACATTTTCTCACCACCAAAAACGTTGGTGGTGAGATGTGAAGCCATGATATTTATGCAAAATGGATTTACAGTCATTTATTTTGTAGAATTTCAGCTTTTAATTTCAGCTTCAGGAGCATTTTGCTCCCACGCTGAGACAAAGTGTTTCACAATCACTCCAGAAAACTTGAGTTAGTTTTACACAGCGGCCTTTTCAGTTTGAAGCACATAAATATACATATACATATTTTATTATAATTTATTTTTATACATTGTGACCATTTATTCCTCCCGAGTCTCAGCCTCAGTTTCTGGGTTTGGGTCCAGAGCTTTGCTGCCCTACATTTGCAATGATTTTTTCCTGCTGTTCCACAAACCATAGCTGACAAAACTGTCTCGAGCTTCTAGCTTCTCTTCACCATTTCAATCCTCTGTCTTATCAATGGGAAGCAGCTGAAGTAAACATTTGAGTCTTACATATGATTTCTGGCAATCCCCACCAGCAGTGATAAGCGTGTGGTGCAGATGTAGCTCATGAACTAACTTTTTTTGATTCACCTCGGTGCAGGATAAGTCTTAGCAAAGCTTATGTCCAGTTGACGACATTTATAATTCATGAAGTAAACACTTCTTTACACTTACTCAGGCTTCAGCATATGAATGAGCTGAAGCCAAGCTGCCCCAGTTTGCACATCAAATAAACTAAATAAAACTATAGCACTGATACATTTTGAACAGGTGGAAGGTAAAGAATTCTTGCTGGCTACATCACTTTAACACTAATGTATTGTAAAGGTTACAACAGGAGTTAACATATAGAAAGTATTTGTCGAGATTTGTTGGCTTCATTTTGGTAAAACAATCAAAGCTAGTGATAGATTCCGTCTCATGCCTGGCTCTGTTGGAGTTACAGTAATATATGAATTCAGAAAATAAGCTAATCAGAATGAACCAAGCTTTCAGTCAATGCACACTTGAGAGAACATGCTGTTAGAGAGCACTCACGTCAGGGGATGAGGCCCCGTAATAGAATTCTAGGAGCATTTGTGCCACTCTGATACACTGAATGAGGCTTTAGACAGTAATTTATTTTTGTTTATGTGGCTTTTGCAAATTTTCCACAAGGAGACAATTTGGAGCCCATTTTCTCTGCCGTCTCATGTAACCATGTTTAAATGCACTGCAGCAATTTAGCTGACAATAAAACAGAACTAAAGCATAATCTAGTTTGACATAGGACATGCTGGTGCTCATGATTATGGCCGATGCTGGTGTGCGTGACCTTCCAAGGCGAACAATAGCTCTAATCAGACGTTGATGCATTGCATGCTGGTGATATACCTCCGTCAATGGTTAAAGTTTTTGTATGGGTTTAGAATAATGCTCAAAAAATCTACAAGCCAATCACAATCACTAAGACACAACCTGCAAGCATTTAAGATTATTGATTAAAACCTATGATAGTGAGGCAGGAACACTGTTTGCCAAATGAGTAGTGAAGGGCTAAGGGAAACCATAAGGTCAGTACATGGTTCATTTTCTGCATATATACAAGTCCGCCTTAGATTTCCGTAGATATCCTGCATGACACATAAATACTTTTTTTCAAACACAGATTACTCTATATTTAAAATATTTATTAACTACATAGCTGTATCACTGCACCGATTTCAGGATTCAGGTGTGCTTGAAAAGTAAAACGGCCTGAAGGCGCTTACAAGCAATTTCGCAGTGTGTGATTATGTAAATCTTTGTGTTTGGCCCAGAATTTGAAGTAACACTTTATTTTAGTTTGAGTGTGAATGAAGTCAGACCACTTGTTTCTCCTGTGTTTGATTTATCCCACATGTGCTTTCAGAATACTAAATTCCACAGCCCTGCAGGTTAAATGATTGAACGCATGTATGTCTGGTATGATCATATTCTTACCTCAGCTCTTCCAGCCACGTCGGTAACTTTAATCCAACCTGGAATGTCTTAAATATTTTATTATTAATCTTTATTCTGAAGTCTATTGTCTTTGGTGTTTTTCTTTTATGTCACTTCTATAACCGCTTCACTTTTTTGTTTAGCTCTTCTTGTTTTACTGAAATTTCATCAGAGTTATTCGACGGATCGCCAGGAAATTTGATCCACGCGTCCGTGCCCCCCTGTCAGAATACACTGTGAACACTGTGGTGATCTGCTTTTCATTCACTGGTACCACTGGGCCAGATCTTCCTTTGCACCAGAGATTTGCAGGAATCAGTCAACCAATGATGGGCTGTCACAGTCAGATGAAAATTAACAAATGCAAGCCGTTACACATTTTAACTGAAGATGGTGGACATGGTAATGTTGTCATTGCCTGCTAATGTGGCTGCTGACACTGTGTCTCCACTGTGGGACATAGATGCTGTAACATATGCAGTGTGAGCTCCATGTGAGCCATCTATACTTGTGTGCTCGTCAGTCTGACTCGCTCTGTAAAAACGCCGTCCAAACCCTAGTTGGTGCTGTGTCTTTTTGGTCAGTCAGGTTCATTTTTGTTTCTAGCTCCTGCTTTACTTTCAACAATGGCGACTGAATTTTTTTACAGAAATTTGGCTGAAGATGGTGTTTGTATCTACAAACCTCCTCAACTAACCTTTCCTCGATGTGTTCCATCTATATTGATCCCGAACAATCAATTTGAAAATTGCGGAGCTGGAGAGAAACAGCTGGAAATACTAAAGCTACCACCAAGTGGACCAGTCACTGCTCCTGCGGTCTGGATCACTGCGGCATGTTGTTTACTTGAGAAGAAGCAATCAAGATTTAAAAACAAAAATGACTGTATCATTTTTGTCAGCCCCTGGAATTCAAGCTGAAAGTCTACTCTCACATCTTAACTGCTTAATTTCAAATCCATTACGGTGGTACACAAAGGCAAAATGAACTTGACTGTATATATACTGGTGTATATACAGGTGTAAATCATTCATTTTCATGTCAGCCACCTATCATTTCTTGGTGATGTGTATTGATACTGATCCTTCTGTATGTAGCATAGCTTGGGGGACTGCAATGAAAAATAAGTAGTTGCATTCAAGGGTTAGTCCTTGACGATGGTTGCGTTTATTTTCACACTATTACCATTTTTATTATTGTTCACGTGTTTCTGTTATTCCCCTGCATGCATTATGCATTCTTAAATAGTCCCCAGTGCATGAGGGCTATGTTACAAACTGGGTTTGTGATTTATGAACCTACACTGTCTCTGAACTCATGACTGAACTCTGCATGGACAGACCAAAGTGTATAGAGAATTAAAATTTGGAATCAACTATTTAGCATTCAGGTGCCATATAATCTGTGCTCTACAGGGCTACAGCGTGTGTGTGGCTACGAGCGGAGCGCCTGTGATGAAAATCACCTACCCTCACAAAACCACATTCTAGTGTAAACGGAGAAGCATGTGCAGAGTTAAAGACTGAGGCAGCCTCAGAGTCTGCACTGAGGTCAAGCCTATTTAAGGAGCAGACAGCCTGACTCCTGCAGGAACCAGGCCGTGGAAATGACAGACTAACACACAGAAGAAGAGGAAGAAGAAGCAGAAGAGAGAAGGACACACACACACTATAGCAAAACGAAGAGCGAGAGAAGTTTATTTGAACTTAACTCTCACCCCCCCCACACACACACACCAGCAGACACCAGGAACTGCCTGTTTGTAGCGTTATGTTGTAGAGTGATGAGAACCCGCATTTGGACATGAGTACAGATGTGGTGAGTGCATATGTGTGAAGGAGTGTGTGTCTTTTAGTGCGCGTGTGCGTAAGTGAGAGACGGGGTGGAAAAACTGTAGTGAAGGCGAGGGAGCGTGAGTCAGAGTTTACTCAGAGTTCAAACCAAAGAAAGTAATGATTCCCTCTCAGACAGTGGAGTCCCGATACTTTACTTCCTTTATCTGTGAGCGCTAATGCATTTCTGTCTCATGTAGGGGCGGCTGTTTGCGCTTTATACCTGGAGATTAAAGACATTTACCGTCTATAGTGGGGACTTTTGGACTGGTCCTATCTTCTTCAAGCTATTACAGAACCACTGATACTGAAGAAATTGCACTAGAGCAAACTTGGGATTTTTTTCTTTCGCAAATGGTGTGCCTGTTTTATAATCTCTAGCTACAACAACCCACATCTATAACACTGGCTACATTTACATGGACACTATTATATCATGTATGCACTAATAGCACAAAAAGGGACAATGCCTAAACCTTTGGAAATAAGTTCAATACGATAACCTAAACCCATAATAACAATCTAAATACTTAATACAGTGAAGCAGCAAGTTTACATACATCTTAATTAAAACAAATGTTTAAAATTACCATTACTAAGCCATATCTCCTAAATTATTTTCTCTCAGTAAGGGAATCATCTCCAGCTGCCACAAATGCTGCCACAACTCAGTTGTGCTGAGTGATGCATCCGTCTTTATCATTAATTGTATGCAGACGTACGCCGAATGGTTTGTTATTAACGTGGGTAACGCCCGCTAAACGCCATATAGGCGCTGAAAAAAAAAAAAAAAACGTCTGTAAGATTAAAGACCTTGGGCGGTGGTGAAGTCAATGCACTGTTTAATAAAGTTAAATAACTTCAACATGCTTCAACGAGAGCAATAGTGCATTAGAGGGCATTATAAGAAAATCAAAAACACAGCGACGGCAAAAACATTAGTGATGCTGAAAATACTGTTTCAGCAGAGGGACGCACAATAACTTAAGGCTATGAACAACAATAGGCTTATATTCGTGCGTAAATTGCTCCCTGCATGAGGCCTAATCTGTTCAAAATTATTCTTATAATAAATTATGAACACATGTTGTGCTTTTTCTTTAGGGAGTGTGTCGATGTAACTTTAGAAAGAAGAAAGAGCACACCCACTCTGGCCGTGTAGAAACATAGTAGTATCAGTATTTTATAAATGTGACATATAGTATACTTCCTTAGTGTACATTTTAGGTCTGTGTCTGACACGGTGTCAGCGCCTGGTAAACGGGGACTCATACATCAGGTGGTTCTGGACTTTAGTTTATTCCACAGATTCAGCAAACTCGTTTGGGCTAAATCTCACTAGAATTGGTTCCTGGTCTTCTTGAGAAACAGGCCACATTCTGCTAAGATCCACGGCGTCTCATCTTCAACCATCATGCATATGATTGCTCTGCATGGTATCCAAGGAATCACACAGTGCAGTTTATAGATGGCACAGACAGAAATGTGAAGAACTCATGGACTAGTGTAGAGCAAACTATCTACCTGTCAGCCCTACGTCATTTGGCACATTAGCACGGGATAAGCAAACTCTGTGTTTGACTCTAATTAACTATGCATCTTTATGTCTCTGCTACTTTACGCTTCATTTAAACTCAATGGCAGAGGACATTTTAAACTTTCTGACAGCTTTAGTTACTTTGCAAATTCTGATTGATAATAAAAAAATACATTTTTAAAAATAAAAAATCAGCGACATCTTAACTTTGCGTGTTAACATCTGGCCATACTTTGATTTATAGCACATCCTCTATAATTCTTGACAAGAAGCAGAAAAAAGCTGTGAATAAAACAAAAGTAATAATGCACCCCCAAATCACAGAGATGCTGATTTGCTCTTGATTAGTATTATCGCGGGGGTACTTTTTACCTTACAAATTACAGATTTGGACAATTCGCACGGGATTAAGATCACAGGTGACCTCCGCTTTTATTACAAATTACCAGAGGTCCCCAGGCACAACTATGGCTTAAGGAGATGATCATAGTCGGTTATTAGGAGAGACCACTACCCTCCACTGGTGTCAAGTCCAAATACCTGGGACTACACATCTACAAATACCTCACATGGGCCACCAATACAGCATATACCATTAAGAAGGCTCACCTGAACTATCTGAGGAGACTGAAGTGGGCTGACCTCAGCCCTGCCTTCCTGACCTCCTTTTATCAGCATGTAGCGGAGAGCATACTAACACCTTCCATTACTGTCTGGTATGGTCAGCTGCTCTGCTGCTGGCAGAAAGGCACTGCAATGAGTGGTAAAATTCACCAATAAAATAACCAACATGAGACTTCCTTACTGGGAGGACATTTATCTCAGCAGGTGCAGGGGCAGGGATTCGAGCATCACGCGGGACTCAATGCATTCAGTGCATGAACTGTTCACCCTTCTCCCCTCTGGCGAAGAGCTGTGTAGCTTCAAAACCAGAACAACAAGGCTGAAGTGCTGCTTCTTCTCAGAGGCTGTGACAATCACGGACATCAGTTCTGTACTTTAGCTAGATAGGTAGATACTTCATGTAGCCCATGGCAAATTCAGGAAGGAAGAATTACAGCGAGGAAGAATTACAGCGAGTAAAAATGTTTAAAATCAGATCAAATGTATGAAAAAGTGTATATATGGATATGAAGATATGTGATAATATAGATGTGTAGATATCGTATACAGTACATAGTGAGATATATAAGATATACAAATGTATTTATATAACATATTAAATGTGATATGCTGACTAAAAAATTATAAAGTAGCAGCAAATAGTAGCAGACCAACCACAGTCCAGTTGTGTCCTCTCAGGGAGGTGTTATAGAGTCGTATGTCCTGAGCATAGACTGTATATAAAGCTGGATGCAGACCAGCTCCTCAAAACTGAAGCTAAAAAAACTCCCCCTGGTGGCTGGCTGCGGTATAGGTCATAAGCTCCACCCCCTCCATGTTAGTGGATGGGACTTGATTTATATATATTTTAAAGATGGTTTCTGTCATTTTAGGTAGTTAATACAATGTTGGTGCATGTTCAAGAGTCAGTTCTTTAATAAGCTTCGTTGTAGTGATTAGTTATTTGACGCTATAGAAACAGGATGTGACATAATGGTGACTACCAGTTGCCATGCCAACCACTCTGAAATTCGCCCTGTTGGACAGTGGGAGTTGTAAAAAACAAATACATAAACACATAAGTACAGTGTATAGTCCAACATTTCCTTGTAACTGGTGAAGGTAGAGCAGAGCGCAGAAATAATTAAAGGAAAACGCAGAAACGTGGCGGTCGGGTCATTGATATTGCGGCTCCGTGTGGTTCCACTCTTGGACCGTACTGCGCAGACTCCAAACTCACAAGATGGCGCTGCCTTATCCCCAGGAAAATAGCATCGGTTTGGCCAATACAAGGAAGTGTACATCCTGTCACAGAAGGAGCTTTTCTTTGTTACCGTCAGCAAACACATGGAAACATAATTCATTCAGAATTCCAGCAGGTGAATTTAGTTTGGTCCGATATTAATTTCCTCCTATTAAGAGCTTTTTTCATGGACTCTATTACAATACAATATTTACTAGTAAGTTGCTATTAGCTTTGGATTTCGCTGTGGCCTTCTGGCAACCTTTCCCATCATCACGAAAGTGTGAACTGGGCGTCATTTGTTTTAGTATCGTGAAAAGTTTTGTTATTTTTTTAAGCCTGTTCTTTTTTAGCGTTTTGTTTTACATGTGTTGAGAATGTGGCGTTATTCCATTTACTGTGTTCATCCTTTTTTTTTTGCAGTTTACTTTCACTTATTTCACCTCTGTTGTGTTGAATCATTAATTTTGTATAAATTCTTTAGTGGTTTTCTGCATTTGGCTGACTGCGGCTAAGCCCCTCTGACATTTTTTCTGTCTTTTTCACGAGCTGAGAAACCTAAAGTGGTGGCAACTGTGGCGTCTCTTTCTCCGTGGACCCCCTCCCTCCTTTTGCCTGTTCAGTCAAGTGTGTGTGTGTGTGTGATAAGCCTCAGCTAAAATTTAATTGATATGTGAACTTAGCGATAACTGGCTCTTTTAATAATTTTGTCCTGAATAAAATTATTTGCGATTCGGAACCTCGTCTCCTGCCCTTTAAAATAACTAACCTGAATTCCTTGAGGCTTCTCGGTATTAGTTCATAATAAGTAATAATTCTTGGGTGAAATTCCCGAGGAGATCTTATGGGGTTCTGTGTATGGACCGTCCTTGCCCTCTAACACAACTAAATAGATGCCATTAAGCTGAAAGGCACTAAGAGAAAGACAACGGTGACATGATAATGTACCTACAATTTAACATCCATTTATTTGATGAAAAAGCTGCCTTCACTTCGGAGTCTGACGATCTGAGATGCATTAAACCAGTTACGGTGCTCAAAAGCATAGAATATAAGTTAATACACCGCTATGTTCAATAACAAAAAATGTTGGCAAAAAATATAGTAAAATATATTTTACTAAATTACCGGCTTCGCGTATGTGTCTTTCATACATTCAGTCCATAATTACACCACGGCGTGGCCAACTGACAATCTGTCATCCGACGGTTTGTTTTGATCCCTTGGACTGACAACATTTTCACTGACTCTGACAGCTAAAGAGCTGTAGATGGTGTGTTTAAAAAAAAAAAAGTGTTTTTAGGGTGATTTGCATCTGAGAAATATCACAGTATTTACATGTCAGCCGTACATGTCGCCACTTTTTAAGGTGGTGTGAAGGTGAGAAAAAAAAACACTTTCTAAGATGAAAATTACATTGAATTTAGAATTCCTACGCTATGACTTACACGTTGCGTGTGTGTAAGCGCTGACTTGACAGACATTCACAGAGATGAGACGATAAAAGCGTAGCGTTACTTTCGTTTCTCTTCTCAAATAAAAGTTCAGGTTTTAAAATCAAATCTTCTTCAGTTGCTGGTGAAGTATTAGATGATCAAAAGAGATTTTGGTGTGAAATATCAAGAAGGAGCCGTTCAAGTGAATCAGCCATGGATAAACGGTGGACTGGAGTGCAGTGGATCGTATTTCAGGGTTTTCTCCATCAGAAGGCCAGCACCAAAGCATTTTTACAGATTGTGAAAGTAGTGAGCCTCAGTGAAAGGTTGTGAACGCAGCCTAGATGGTCTCCTCCCTTAGCTCCTTAGCATGCTGGTGTACCCCAGAGTTTGTATTAGCCATGTTGTAGCCTGTCTTTTAGATTATTGTTAATAAAAATCGTTTTAAGGATGCTTACCTTGCGTCATCTTGTTTTCAGCAGTTCCAGTTCTCTTTTTAGGTTCATCCCTAATTTTTTTAATTCATATTCATATGATTTCCCTTTACCTATTCTCTCTGCCTCCTCAGTCACAAACCTGTGCCCTTATTATTTGCATCGCCTTAGTTTAGTTTCCTGCTTTTTACATCCTGTGCAAGTCCCCCAGGTGGCGTGTTCTCGTCCTTATTTAACGTGTGAAAACTCTCCCACCGCTCCTCGACCCATGAACATAAAAAAGCCATTTGGGATATCAGCATATATGTTCCATGAAGCTGAGCAAAAAAAACGAAACAAAAAAAAGCGTGGCTGAGGTTGAGCACTTGTGTGATTGTTGTGACCGACTGGTGACAGATGGTCATTAATCATTTTCCCTGTACCATCAGCTCTGGAAGGTAGTCGCAAGCATCAAATCAGATGAGCGAGGCCCAAGCCATCAATAAAGGGGCACTTCAAAAATAAATGAAGTATAAAGGTGATTTTGTTGAAGAGTAGTTTTTGCGTGTAGTGTTGGAAATAACAAACAAGCTGATGGTATAACTACAGCCTTATTTTTTGAATTTAAACAGATGTGTGGCTGTTGTTCCCATACACACCAAATGAGCCACAACATTATGACCACTGACAGGAGAAGTGTTTGACCATCTTGTGACAATTCAGTGTTCTGCTGGGAAACTTTTGGATCTAGCATTCATGTAGATGTTACTTAAACATGTAGCACCAACCTAGACCAGACCAGGCACCCCCACCCCATAGCACACTCCTTGATGGCAGCAGCCATTCTCAGCAGGATGCAGCCTGACACAGACACACACAAAAACAGTTTGGGAACAGCACAAGGTGTTGACCTGGCCTCCTTCACTTCTGGATAGCCTAAATGTTACAGTCCAGCTTGAAACTGAAACCAGAGGGCAGTCATACCTGAAACACCTCCACTGGTCTTGCTGTGACAGTTGAGGTGTGAGCTCTTCCAACAGATGTTTTATTAGCAGAGTTTTTTTTTTTTTTTGCACCTGCCCAAGATTTTCTCAAACGTGTTGGTCATCAAATTAAAGATTCAAGTTGTGTTTATGGTCACATCTACAAAATGTTAATAAAAACATGCAGAGGTGTAAAATACTGTTTGTCCTAGTCCCACTGTGCTACATAAACTGTATGCTTATGTGACACAAATAACAAGTACATCCATTGCAATATATTAGTATTAGCACGAGTATATTGATTTCATACATAGTTTCACGTGACATTTTTGCACTATTTTCTGACATATGAGGTTTATATCACATTTGTTATAATGTGATAAAAATTCCCCAATTCCAAAATGCAGTTCAGACTGAACCGTTGTTATCACAACTTAAACTCACCTAAAGTTAAAGTTGTCCACAAATAGTTGTTGTACACTGTGGTACACTGGTCTGATCCACAGTTCTGGCATTGAGAGACAAAACCTATTGTTTTTTCAGATGATTATTACATATTTGCATCACCTTTTCAACAAATACACCTTTGAAAATAAGGTGGGAACAAATCATTTGGGTCTATTTGCAATAAGGAAAAGCCTTTACAGTAATTTAGCTGGGCAGGTAAAAAACAAACACAGACCCCAGCAGACCGGCAGGTTTGAAAGTTGAGGAAACAAGACCGACAGACCAAGGTGCATTCATTAAGAGGAAGATGTCTGTTGCTGATGTCTTTATGTGGGTCAGTACTCTCCAGTGCTGTGTATTTTTTTGTTTCATCTCCTGACATCTTTTCCAGACATACCAGGAGTTCTTACAGACAGACAGACAGACAGACAGACAGACACTATAGGATTTCCATGCTTACATACATGTTCACGCTCTGTCTGGGTGGTCAAATACTCTCCAAAATATCGATCTGATCATTTTTGGCAGCTTTGTGTGTGCGTTTGTTTTTTGGCAGCAGTTTCCCAGGCAACACCACAGATACGATCCCAGACGTACAACCTGATTTACTCTCACAACGGCTAACATCCCTGTCGCATCTGCATGGACTGATATGAAATTAGCAGACAGAAAATGAGCCCGTGTTGTGATACCATCTGTATTCTATATCAAGTGATAAGTAAATGTTAGCGTCACATCATCTTGACAAAAATGATGTCTATATGAGACACTACCTGCCTGACATTGCAGTGTTATCATAGTCACTCTGATCTTGTTTGTATTTTTACTGTACTGCAAAATTCTGCTAAAAGCACCACGGTGTAGATATACACTTGACACAAGATGAGTGTCACCGCAACATCTGAGATGTTGACCTGGATTACTGGAACGGGGGCGGGTGAAAAGTCTTTCTTCAACTTTCTCCATGTTGTATTTATTGTCAGGTTCCCTGTGGGAGTCTAGAGGATGAGAATAGTAACATAATTAGTCAGTTGGGGGGAAAAAAAATAGGTAAACCAAGTGCAAAAACGACTGTATTTGTAGACAAAAAGTTTGGTTTGACAAAAAGAAACACAAATGTTGCTCGGTGGCCCCGCTATGTCAACGAGCAGCAGCTTCTCTCTCAGCGCTGTGCCCTCTAATCTTGATGAGCAAGTGGAACCAGGTGCTCTCAGTCACCTGCTGCAAAATGAGGGGAGGGAGGCACTTGGAGGCTCGCACATAAGAAGCGTGCAGAGCACTCGTGCAACAGAAGCGCCCCACGCTGACCAAGTCCCTGCTGACGCCAAGTGCTATCGCTGTAGCCACCTCTAGTTCTGTTTTTGCTGAACGTTTCTGTGCAAGCTGATTTTTCTAAATTTGTACCATAGATGTAATAGAAAATTAGCTTGTTTAAAAGGGATACCATTTGTCTCGCTAATTCAAGTTTTGCACGTAATTTAATTAGCTCTGTAAATTACAAAATTGGTTTCATCATGAGAATAACAAACTCTTTCTTTCCTTCTCACAGTGACACGGAGTCTCTTCCAAAGCTGTGTGGTTTTTACTCCTCCGGCATCTCTGGATTACCGCATCGCGCCGGCGAATTATGCTGGGGCATGAAGCGACTGTGTTTAGCTACGACGAGAGCTCGCCCCCCTCCCTGTGAAGTATTACAGATAGCTATGGAAATGAATGCAAGGACATGAAACTACACTGAGAGTCTTGTCGTCACAGAGCCCTTTCGGGGCAAACAAGTTTGAGTCCCGAATGAGAAAAGCTCTAATAATCTTGGCGTTTGCTAGCATGGTACGTTTCTCTCCCTCAGTTTCTACACTAATTTAAATTCCCTCTCTTTGCACAGTTTTGCTAAAGATTCGTGCCTCTTAATGGAAGTCCGTAATTAAGAGGAATCAGCGCAATTATTGCACTACTCAGTGTTATCTTTGTTGTTCATTTAAGTGGTCACTATAACAGAAATAAAAGCCTATTTGTGTTCTTGCCAGTCCAGCACAAAATTGCAAAACAACTTATTTCTCCGTGTCAGATAAGGACAAGATGGACACGTCACCGAACACAGATATTAAGCCCATAAATGTGCTGCATGCCTCATCTCCAAATAAATAGTAAAGTAGCCTCAATTAGGACAAGAGAACGGGGATTTGTTATTCCTCTGAGGCAGGAGAAGCCACGAGAAGACTTCTCCCCAGCGTTCGCCGGCCTCCGCCTGAAATCCCCGAGCTGCTGCTGAGAGCAATACGCCCACTGACAACAAAAGCCCGCTCAAAAAAACACAACAATACAACAACAATAACAACTAAATCGAGGCGCAGTTTGTTTGTGGTGAGCATCGTCACATTGTGCTCAATTATTCTTGTGTTTATGCAGAACCCAAGCGAGGACAGGCTCCGCGGCTCTCTGGCAAAAAGGATAACGCTTGCAGCACCGTTTACGGCGACGCGTACTAACTTACGTTGAAATCTCTTCTCTTGCCCGTGTAAATGCAGCTACTGCGTTCACCTCTCATGTTCGTAAGTGTTTCCATGGAGATATTGTCACATCACCCCATGTAAGAACTGATTAATTTGACTCGGAGAGAAAACATCTGCTCACATACATGTTAACATGGTTATTAGGAGATAATGCCTTCCTATTTCGCTTGTCACCTTCATTAATCCAGATATACATAGCAACTGAGTGGTACATCCTGATTAAATGAGGGTTGAACACATTGTACAACGTTGTATTTTCTGGTTGTGCCAAAAATTGTGATTTCATAATGCACTGAAAGTCTTCTACTAATACCATAAGGTTGTTCAAATTAGAGCATCAGTGGTTTACATGCTTGATCTTGATTTGGCCAACATCTTGTGCCATTGCCTGATTGCCTCAGTACTGCATGCAAACCCATTGAATTAAAGTTGCTTCTTGTGCCTATGAAGATTTTGAGCTGCAACACACTAACTTGATTTTACACGGTGTTCACTAACACTAACTATCCTCTTTAGAAACGTTAGAGCTAATAATGTCAGGGCCTGTAACTTTGCACTAGATGTAACGGTGTGAATGGGAGCGAGTTCAACACGTTTGTAGGCGGCGTGACAAACTCGGAACACATTTTTGTTACTGCTTTAGAGATTTTAACCTTCTCCAAAATTAGAAACACTGAAAAAAATAAAAAATAAACTTACCTGACAACTTCTTGAAGGTGATTATTGTTTCAGGGAACACATTTTCAAGGTTACAGCTGCAGAGCGGTGGACTATTCAGCACACGGTGGCAGACATGTGAACAGACGAGAGGGAGGAGGGATCACTTCTTTCACTCTATATTCCAAAAAAACCCAAAAGTTAGAAATGATGAAACAATACAAGCAAAGCAATAAATAAGACCAAGAATAATGTGTTTTCCCTCTGGTTAGTTTGACTTTGCTCCAGCCTCTGTCCCTTTTCAGAGCCTCAAGCTGATTTGTGCAGTGATGTGTCCAGTTAAAAATGATGCTGTGGTGGACTGAGTGTTCCCCCCTTAGGCGGAAGAGCACAGATCTGTAGCTATATTAGCCACCTTGTCCTCTGATGCCAACTTATATTTGACCCTGGGGTAAGGCATCTTTGGGGTCTGGACTAGATGTGCTGTTTATCTGAGGATGTTATGGGTTGAAGATCAGAGCGCAAGCACAGCAGGCTGACATTTTTATTCTCCTCTGGGAAGAGATGGATGTATGCACATTAAAATCCAACCATCTACACCGGGATGATGACCGTAAGCGGGAAAGCTTAAGCTTCGAGGTGCTTCTGGACACTGAGCACCAGCTGCCCAGCGTTGGTGTCAACACTGCCCAGCCAGCAATCTGGTGTACTTCTGGTGCTAGTTGGCGTGGGAGGTTCAAAACGCTGGGGCCATGGGGGATTTTCTGACAAACCAACCAAAAAAGAAAACAATAAGGTGCATGTTAAATTTGGTTCAGGTCATTTCAAGTGCCATGTATTGATTTTCATTTTCAAATTTTTAATACAGAATATCGTATTAGCATATATTTTTGTATCTATGCTCTACGATCATATAAAACCAGTAAATCAATGAATAAATAGATAAATATGGCTCATCCTGAATGCATCCACATCTAAAGATGTGCATACCACAGACTGCAGATATCTGTATCATATCACCTCTATGTTTGTGGAGTGTCGGTTTCTCCTCTAACAGCAGACACATAATATAACTTTGCTCTTTAGCACCCCTAGTGGTAAAAAAACACACATGCCACCTTTAAGTATTCATATTTTAGTTTGCATCCTAGGCAACAAACAGAAACTGAAAACTTGTTTAGAAATCGTACATGGACAAAATGTAATCCATGGTTAACGTGTGAACTGAAGTTGTTTATTGAGTTTATGCTGGTCCAGTTTACTCCATTCATTGCTCTTGACAACAGTGTAGCTGTCTCATTTTCTTGTAAACTTTTTTTTTTTTTTCTCAAGAAAGGCGTAAAGTACTTTCACACCTCCACATTTCAGACTGATGGGACTTTGGCTAAAAGCCATCTGGTGTGAGCTTTATGACACCCCCCTCCTAATTTCGACTATTACTGTCACATATTCAGCAAAACTAATGAAGCTGGAAAAAACATACACACAATTTTCCTTCAGTCTGACTGACAGTGCGCGTAGATGTTCTGGTCATGCTGTGTGAAGCGGTGTATTAAATTATGCCTGGAGGGATTATAATTCCAGTCTGTGCTCATGATAAACACAACCAATCACTCCCATGTCTGCTGCAGAGTAAACACGCATAAGTGGGAGACGACACAAAGAATCTGGCTAAAATTGAGCAGAGAAACTTTGCCAGGGCAAAATCCCAACAGACTCCAGCAGAAAGAGAAATCCTGCTGCCAAACATTTGTTGTGTCTGTGATCGCTTGGAATAGCCCCTTACAGAATTCACTCCTCTGTTTGTTTTTTCCTCAAAACACCTGCAAAAAACTGGGAAGACAAATCAGGGCTTAGCCATCACTCCAGAGCTTAGTCCAGTGGGTAGTGCATTAAAACATTTCAAAGTGACTGAAGCTAATCATGCAAAGAGCAGCATTATTGACCTGTGATTATGCTGCTAATGTTTGGCAGGCTAAGCAGTTTACAGGTTTATGGATGAAGTGACAGACAGATGATGAGTGTGGGGTAGCTTTTAAGCTTTGTCAAGCTCTGTCAGAATATATTAACACTCATCATCATCATCTTTGATCATCAACAACAGCAGTCACAGAGCTCTCTTTTTATGTAGTTCACTTCGTTTAGAGTGGCAAAGGGATGACGCATTCAGTGATGAAAATGAGACGGAGAACCAGACGGTAAATTCACACAAACTGGACAAGTAAATATGAACAAAAACTTTTGCTGAACGTCTAGCTGCACAAACGCAAAGATTTCCAACCTTTCTCATTTACTCAGAAGTTCACTATAAGTGGGAAATACACAAGTTTGTAGACAAGGCTTATATGATAAGTGTCATATTACTATCATGTCTGTATGGTGATTATGATGGTTCTGGAAGCAGCCTTCTCTTACCATATACGCCGATCAGCCACAACATTATGACCAACAGATGAGGAGAATTAAATAGCATTGACGATATCGTGACAATACAATGTTCTGCTGGGAAACTTTTGGATCTGGTATTAGTGTGGATGTTACTTAGACCTGTAGCACCCACCTGGACCAAACCACCCCACCCCATAACAATTAGACAGCAGGATGCAGCCTGACACAGTCACACACACAGAAATGGTTTAGGATCAACTCAAAAAACATGAAAAACAGCACAAGGTGTTGATCTGGCCTCCAAATTCACTAGATCCCAAACTGATCAAGTATCTGTGGGATGATCCACAGAGGCCCGTCCCCTCAAGCCATAGAAACCAAAGGCCCCACTAACAACATCCTGTTGCCAGACACCACAGGACACCTCCATAAGGTCCATGTTCATTCTCTGATGCGTCACAACTGCTTTGGAGTCACAAGGGAGACCTACACAATATTAGGAAGGTGGTCATAATGTTATGCCTGATCGCCGTGTTCAGTAGACAGGGAAAACAGCCAGACTGGGTTCATGAAATGGCAATCAATTCAACCTACAGGCATCTACGAAGCTTGTTATGTTTTGTCTGATTTGTTAAGACAGGAAAGTGTGATTTCTCTTTTCAAACTAACACCAAATAATTAGTAAAATAATAATAATGACTCATTAATGAGTTGATGCTAAAAAGAGTCATCACATGCAGCCCTTCAGAGGAGTAAACACCATGTGGTGCTGAACATGTCATGGTACAGTGAACCATCAGGATGCCCAGTCAACCTCTTCTTCAGCTTTTATCTGTTCTACAGAAAAGAAAACCTGAGTAAGCTTCCTTGGTAGAAAGGCAAAAACACTTCAGAGCAAGCTGCTTAGCAGTCATGGACTCGCACGCGGTCCAAGCTGAGGACAAAGAGTGAGCACAGATTAGGGTTATGGCTGGACATAACCTTTGTCTTTTTAATTCGGCCCAGAGTGCTGACGAAGCAAACCTCAATGAGTTCACTGAGGCTTGGACACTGTGGCCTTACTTTCATACTGACTGCTCAGATTGTGTGGAGAGAATGTAATTCAGAAAACTTGTTTTAAAGGGGCACTGCGCAGATTTAGCATTGCACTTAACGCTGTCAAACTCAAGAATTTTGGACATGTTCAAGACAGATAGATTACACATTGCAATGCCTTTCATTCATTCATTCATTCATTAACACATTCACCTGCGTTGCCACATCCTGGTGTCTAATTTAACCGCAGCTGAATTCAACATCAAACTTTATAGTCCGAGGGTGCTTTCATATCTGCAACTGATACAATACACCAGTCAGATATATCATTATGACCACCTTCTTCATATTGTGTAGGTCTCCCTTGAGCCTCCAAAGCAGACTGTGGTGTCTGGCTGGCAACTGGATGTTTCTAATGGGGGCCTTTAGGTCCTATGGGTTGAGGGGATGAGCCTCTGTGGATCATCCCTCACACTAGATCAGTTTGGGATCTAGTGAATTTGTTCCTCATGCTTTGTTATTTTTTTAGTTGTTCCTCAAGCACTTTTGCGTGTGTTCCTGTGTCAGACTGCATCCTGCTGGGGATGGCTGCTGTTTTCATCTTTTGTTTAACTGCTCTAACCCGACTTCATGCATCACCCTCTTGTTTGTTGCGCTTTTAAAATACAATGATGTCAGATACATGTGTCGTGATCAGTTATACAGTCGACGAGTCTTGCTACCCTCCTGTGCAGCTCAAAAAAAGACTTTGAAAAGCTCACTGCGAGCACTCGCATACCGTACTATAGGACAATAATAAAGTATGAGGTGTAATATATAAGATTTGTTCTTGATTTCCTCCTATAGCTACAGTGCCTCACTCGACAACTTCTGCAGACAGCGACTTCTGTTTTCTCTCTCTCTCTCTCTCTGTCTCTCTTTCTCACTGTGGAACAACTGTGCTAAATTCAACCAATTTTCCCTCAATAAACAGCATAAGACAGATGGAGTGCTTTCATCCAGTCAGCAAATCATGTTGGGCAAGATTGATGTTCTCTCGTTTTCTTACTCTCTCTCACACACACAAACTCACACTGCCTCTCTCCCTCAGATCGCTGTGTGTGTGTGTTTATGTGGTCAGCAGCAGGAGCTCTAAATTGGCAATCCTGGGAGGACTGCGCCACTCCAGCCCGCTGCCTTCCTCTAATCATCATGTTGTTAAGTCCTAAAAACAAATGTTGGCAAAAGAAAAAAAAGAGACTATCATACTATAAGTAATGCTACAATTTATTGGAGCGTTCAATGGCTCGAAAGAAAGTGGATCAGGACATTGAGGTTTTTGAGTAAAACTAGTGATTCACATAAAATATAACATGATGTTGCAATTATAATAAAGACATTTCTACTACATAAAAGAGGCTGCTGAGATCGAATTCAGAAGCTTTCCTTGTCCTCTTAATTACAGCGACTATTTTCGGATTTCATAACTGTTTCCCAGATATCCTGCACAGTAAACTTTAAGTAACTGGTGTAAAACCGCTCTGGTTGCGTCGTATTTTGATGCCAGCCTCTCGACGACCCCCAAAGGTTTCATCCTTGATCCGCAGGGATTTATGAGCCACAAGTCTTCCATAATGCAGGTTTGGCCACAAGTTCATTTGAGGTCAAACGTCATCCTGTGTCAGTCTCTGTGCTCAGGCAGTATTTTTCTGGTAAATAAGACTCAGTGGTCCTCTGAGGGGTTTTGATAAAAACACTGAAACATCAACAGTTCTGCAGTGAGACAGCTGTCTACATGTAACATAGCCGCCGTTTTGTCTTTTGATCCAAACACAGCTAAGAAGGGAGATTGTTTAAAAGAAAGGCTTTTCAGGTTCAACACTCAAAAAAAAAATTGTCTCCCACTGCTTAGTCCCAACAAATATAACAGCTATTTTCTGACCAACAGTCTCACATGGTGAAGATGAATGGGTGGTCACCATAGACTGTATATAAATATGGACCACGTGTCACCACTGCCTTGCATTGGCCAAACTGATCCTATTTCCCCTTGGATACGGGCAGCGCCATCTTGGAACTTTGGAACAGTTCGGTCTGAGAGTGGATTGATGACCCGACCACACACCAGACTCGCATTTAATTAATACTACGCACTGCTCTACCTCCACCAGTTTCAAGGAAATGTCGAATTATACACTGTACTTGTAAAAAAAGTGCAGTGAAAAGAATTGTACTTTTTTTTTTAAAAAAAAGTAGGACAGCTAAAATGACAGAAAATAGCCTTAAATTATTTGAGTGTATTTCAGTGTTTTAGTTTGGCCCAAGTCCCACCCACTAACTTGGAGGAGGTGGAGCTTATGAGCTATACTGCGGCCAGCCACCAGGGGGAGCTCTACTTGATTTGGCTTCACTTTTGAGGAGCTGTGTCTATGGCGTCCATCTTTATACTGACTATGGTGGTCAACAGTCACTGATCATAAAGGGTTACACAGCGAAAAGTGTCAAAAATGAATATTACTAAATACAGCATCATTGAGATGCATTAAAGCGCATGTTGGATGCAAAACACGAGCAACTAGCCCATGGAATCTGTTTATCTGTGTAGTGACCCCTGCAGGTTACAACAAGTACAGTCTGAGCGACAAAATCTTACCATTTATTATTTAGCATGGTACAGTACCATCAGGAAGTCATTCACTTCCAAATATAAACACATTCTGTAGAAAAAGACACAAGAATTCTAAAATTTAAAAGAGAAAAAGCTGACTCTATCCCTGAGGGAGACAATTAGCAGAAGCACAATCCTCTTGTTTCATCTCCGAAGAGTCTCAGCTTAATCTCTCAGTATTTTCAACTAGCTTCACGGCTGTGGCTTAATTCACATTCTGAGCACTGCAGATCTATCGCCGGCTGGCTTTCTTGTGAAAACTTCAATATGGATCTGGGTTTTTGACTGGCTTTGTACTTTGAAAGGTCACCTGCAGGTTGAGACTAACAGTGTTTAGAAAAGAAAACCCCAGTGAACTTACAACCGTTACTACATTGTTACAGAGAACAAACCGAGCTAGTGAACCCAAAAGCAGACACAGACAATATGGGAGGCAGGTTGCCGCTGGAAAGTAGCTTATTGTGAAATGGCAGGGGAACAGCTCCAACTATAGAACTGGGACCGAGGTTGAGCAGGGAGTCAGAGATAGTGGAGCCGGGGCGGGGAGGGGGAATGGGCTGAGGTCTCAGTGGCAGAGAAGCGGGGAAGCAGGGAAGGCAAGGTGATGTGGAGAACAGAGGCCAGAGGCACAGCAGGCAGGACGGCAGGGGAGAAGGAGGACAGAACGAGTGCGGGGGAGCTGAACTGAAAGCTCATAAACCTGGCCTGAAACATAAGAACACTTACTGTTTGCAGAGCTTTGAGTCTGGCAGAGGGAAGTTCTCTCTTGATCGTATTGCTTTTCTTGACCTAATAAAACATTAGACAATATAACTTTTACGTCTTATCCGTTCCTCGTCCTCCACTAAAATGTCTCCAATTAACGCTTGTCAACAGATATGTTTATAGAACAGAAACCTGGACACAGTGCACCAAATACACTTAGGTCAAATATGCATGTTTGAGTTCCCACATATTCCCATTTCACGTTAATTATGGAATTGGCTTCTGTTGGCTGGTCTCTACTCCGGCAATTAAGCACACACATGCTGGCACATTAGGAGATGGACAGTGCCACAGATGGGGCATTTTCACCAACGGACAACTGGTTTTGTCATCTTTATGTGCTAGTTCTGTTTGGTAGCTGTTAGACTTTGGCTAAACTAAAATAATTTAATAGATATCCACGTGACCTTAAATGTTTGAGAACGAGAACCAGACTAGTCATCTGTTGGTCATACCATGGAGTCGTAACACTCTAAACCAGGGTTGTCAAATTCATGTTAGTTCAATGTCAATGGGGTCCAGACCAGTAACACAAAAGTAACTCCAAATGTTTCCCTTTGCTTTAGTGCATGTTTACATTTAATGACTGGACATTTCTTAAAAAAAAGAAATACAATTTCTGTTTAGTTCTAGGTCCCAGTGTTGAGTGTTGTGTATGTCCACAATTCTTACTAGAACCCTAGGAATAGCAATTACTTTTATTGGAAAAATTGTCTTCAGTGTAAATTTTGCAATTTGCAAATTCAGCCCGCGGGCCAGATTGGACCCTCTAGCGGGCCGGTTTTGGCCCCCGGGCCGCAGGTTTGACACGTATGCTCTAAAGGCAGGACGTAGACTGGCTATCTGAAAGGGATGCAGAGGCACATGTGACATACTTTTTAATTCCCTGAAAGATTTAACGTTTGTCCATTTTTAAGTTGGCCGTTACAATATCTCTACCTCTGTTTTGTTGTTTCACAAAGCTGCTGTGTTGTAGGTAACTATTGTGTTGTTTAATAAATGTGCATCTGATTCATGTTTTCTTGAGACACAAGTAGATAAAAAAAAACAGCCAAACAGAAATCATACAGCTTAACGTACTCTAACAAGCCCCAAAAATGTTGAAATGTCTTGCTGTTTATGTTTTTGAACTGTGATCTAGGGGCAGTGTGGAGGAAAGTGTGGTGCCTATAGCCAAATGGATTATGAGGTCAGCCTTGACAAATAATCCGATGCAGCATCGCCAATAAGATTACCATATGACAGACTTCTACAAATATAGATGATCCACAGAGGCTTCGCATGGAGTTGGGTCTTGGGCAAACAATACTATTTTAATCTCAATTTTAGAAAAGAGTCATAGCAACGCTTGCCAACATAAATCCCAGTGGGTTTAAAAAAAAAAAAAAAAACACAACAGCAAATGATGCTGGTGCCACACTGGGAAAAGCACCAGTGCTCAGTTCCCCGTAGCTTAGGAGAAAAAGATAAAGCCGGCGAAAAGGCTTTATGTCAAGCTCTATTAATCCATGGCTATGCTTTAGAGCTGGCTGCTAAATCATCTGTGAGTGTGCAGAAAGGTACTGTAGCTTAGTGCTGATGTTGCAGCTCCGCTCCACACATGGGAAAACACCGATCCGCCACCGCGAGCGAGGATCCACTTGCCGATGTAAGTCTCATTTACACCGAAGTATCTATCCTCCATCATCAGCAACAGTTCCAGTCACAGTTTCGTGAAAGACAGCGATGAATTAATGACGCGGGATACTGCTCGCAGCTGTTTAAATGTTGTGTTTAATTAGTGTGCCATCAAAGTGTGAAGAAGGTTGATGAAGATGCCGCAGCCTTGCGTGTCTTTGATCTTGACACACTGTTCACTTTGTTACACCAGATACAGTCACTACATGCAAACACACACAGTTTCATGATACAAATGGAAAGGGGAAAGAAAGGATTTATTTGGGGAAACATGGTCAAACTGTAGGTCTGGTGTTGCTGAAGTGTTGCAGAAACAGTCATGGTTTCCTGGTAGTGTATCCTAAAAACTTGGGTACCTCTTGTGCCTCCAAAACAGTTGCGACCCATCAGAGAATGGACATGGGCCTTCTGAGGGTGTCCTATGGTGTCTGGTAACGGATTAGTGGGGCCTTTGGGTCCTATGGGTTGAGGGGAGGAGCCTCTGTGGATCATCCCACAGATACTTGCTACATGTCTACATCCACCAGGATGCCAGGTCACAAGATGGTCAAAGTTACTCACTTCTCCTGTCTGTGGTTTTAATGTTGTGGCTGATCGATGTTTACATGCCCCAAAACATCAATCAGGGAGTTCTGCCCATTCTGTCAAATCTGCCATTAATTTAAGAGAAGAAGAAATATCCCCCCACCCTTTATTGAGAACATTTCAATAAATAGATGAAGATGACCGATCTGCTCACATAGGTTCTGGTTTCATTCATCTTCATCAGATGATCAGATGCTTAAACTCTAATTCCTTTTAATCGGATCACATTGAGGCAGCCCGGTCTAACTGAGGAGTTATTTAAGGTATTTTGATTACACATAAACAAGTCCCCCTATGAGCATGATGACACGTTGACACTAGGATATGCAGCTTAATTTGTCTTCATAAGCGCCACCTCACAAAGTAGCTGGCACGACTTTAGGCATTTAGTCTTATACCTAATGTTTAAAACCAAAAGTCTCAATGAACTGATGCTACATATTGTCTGTGCAGGCAAAGTCTCAAATACTTTATTCCATATATTACTGTTTAAAAAAACCTTTAGTGTTACCAGCCGAGTGTTTCTGCATGTTTCTGGTATGTGTCTTTCCTCTTGTCTCCTGTGTGCTAACCCCCCCTCATGCTGCAGCAGGTGATTGAGCACCCCTTATGCTACTTGGGCAGCCGTTTGCCAGTGGGCCGTTCTGGACAGACTGGAGCTGCATGTGTTTGTTGCTTAGCGCAGCACTTTTCTCTCTAAACTGAGAGAGGGTGAGGGAGGTGTTTTTGGATTTAGCTGTGTGTTAGAACCTTAGTTTGTAGTTTGAGTTAAGGTGTTTTGAATGGGTTATAGTTTGCTTGTTACTTTTTTAATTTATATAAAGTATCCTATTCTTCAGTTTCCCCGCTTTTTTTTTTTATTCTTACTTCCCTCATACCCAAGCTGACAAGGGAGTCTAGCAGCTTGTGTGACAGGTATATTTGTTACAGTTAAAAGTGGAATCAGTGAGTCCCCTCTCACTGTCCCACTGCTGTATATACTCTGTAAAGTGAAATGTCCCCTGCAAATACACTATTTACTGTTTGAGCAACATTTGTGCTGAACTATAATGCACAGCTATTTCAAAATATTATCCTGCTTTTGGGGAACAGTGAGAGCAAACTGTACATTCAGCAGGAACCAGTGGGCGACCGTAGTTGTTCGTATTTTCATGGGATTTGATAAAAATAATAACCTTACTTTTTTTTTTATTGGAAGACGTGGATTTATTAACCGATCCCACTGCTTTAATTAAGAGCTGAATTTAAATGTAAATGGCTTTAAATGCATAGCATTAGAGAGCAGAGGATTACTGAATGTCCCATAAGGACGTGGTCCCTTCTGTCATTTTGGATGTCAAAGATTTCTTCCTGAGGTGAGATGCCTTCAGGACAGATATTATTCCAGTCAGGCTTTTACCCCTAAATGGATACTGCAGTGTGGCTGTTAAGAGAAAAATGCCTCCGGGCCCAACAGAAAGCCCCCCATGCACAAATGAAGAAGACAGAATTAGAATTCATAGCCGACCGTCCGTCGACAGAGACTTCACGTTCCACTCATTTGAATCAAAATTAATGCATTTAAAAATCAATAAAGATTTCTCTCAGAGGTGCCCATTCCTGCCCTATGAATCTATGAATGTGTAATTGGGAAGCGGCGTTCTCACAAATTAAAAGATAAATGAGCAATATCGCACCGCAGTTGTGCGGTTGGAGAAAATAATCTGTCCGTGTTTGTCTGTCAGTACGAAGACAACTCATGTCTCTATTTAAAACTCGCCGAGTGAGTATGAATAATTCATGGAAATTCATTTTGGCCCACATGACAATCGGCTGATTTTTTTTTTACAGCTGCCATTGTCTCATAGCAGGCATAGCCAAGTTAATAAACATGTTCTATTAAATATAATGCAAAAATCGATTTCACATAAATAAGCCGTTTGTGTGTTACATCTGTTAAAATTAAATAGCAGTGCAACGCCATGAGATGCACATGCAATAGAAAAGCGCTGCAAACCAGATGATAATGAAGTCACATAGTATATTTAAGAGAAGCTGGCTACTTGCTGGTTCAATAGTTCAAGGTGTTCTTTTAAACAGGCTGAGGTACTGAGCAGGAATATAAGGGACAGTCCTTGACTGGTTCTCCTCATATTTATCAGCCAGAAGTTTTTGTATTACTGTAAATAATACAGTTCAATCATCTGTGTGTAATATGAAACATGGTGTTCCTCAGGGGTCGGTGTTAGGACCATTTTTATTTTCTTCATACATGCTTTCTTTGGGAGACATCAGTTGCAGTCTCCTTCCACTTTTATGCATCGATACCCAGATCTACGCGCCTTTCAACTCCTCGGACATGGGAAATCTGAGTTCATTACACAACTGCCTACACAACATCAAAAACTGGATGAACAACAACTTCCTGCAGTTAAACTCAGACAAACCGGAAATGATTATTATTGGACCCTAATAGCTGCCAAAACAAGTTCTACCCTGGTTCCTTCTGCAAGAACACACACACAGTACTGCTGTGTCGACTTTTAAGGTCTTATTGATCACTTTTAAAGCTCTTCATAGCTGTGCCCCGGACCACATTGAGGACTTTTTAGCACCATACATTCATTGTGTTAGTCACTATGTCACAAACAAGTACATCTTAGTGGAGTACTATTAGAATATTTCAAAACACAGTCATCAGGTACTTGAGTGTGAATCGGATGCATTGCTTAGCAACAGCAAATATAATGGCTCCAAAATTAAATTACTGCTGTAAGCATATCAATAAGACATCAAGGCTTATTAACCTTAGTAGTTTGTAACACAGATGTCTTGTTCTCATAAACTCTTGTGTAAATTACACAAGGGTTTTTAGTAAAGACATCAAGTGACTGCAGCAAGAAACCGAACGCTGAATAGTGAAATAGTGGCCACATACCATATACCAACACCATCACTATAAAAGAACATGAAAATATGCTTCACCTGAGCCATATAAGTCTGGAATTGGATTACACTTGAAAGTGGCGTCTTCGGGGACAAAGGGAAACATAGCAGTGTGAGGGCATCCCGAAGGTTTGTCATGGCAGCAACAACCTATCATCCCTCCAGCTTGTTGCCCGAGGGTTTCCTAAAACGTGGATGCCTCCTGGATGTCTCCAGGTGCCAAAACCACCCCGACCACACGCTACAGTTTTCTCACCTTATTCTTCATAATGAGCTTAGTCAACATTAAACGATATGTTGGCAATTACTGTACTTTATGCAGATAGTTTTGAATACTATGCATTTTGTGAACTAATTTTAATGTAATATATTGTATATACAGTAGGTGCACTGCTTCCATTTGCACTGTCAATTTCCAAGCAAACAGAGTTGCTTTTGAAAAGCTTAGGTCTGTATATACTTGTCATGTCTTTAATGGATAAATGTTTAAAGGTCAGATATTAGATACACCATCCATTGACCAGTTTCTGTTTAGTCTGAAGTATGCAAAAATATATATTTTATACAAAGTATGTATTCAATAAATTGCCCTGAAATTATAATTTGATCTAGTTCAAAATGAAAAAGAAAGTCAAACAGATACCTAAGTAGATTGCAGACCTTGGTTACACATGTGTTTGAGAAAACTGTGTGATGAAGGTCAATTCAAATTTAAGGTTATGAAATGCATTTCTTCCTGAAAGGCACAGGGAGGAGAAAAAGCAAGACTGAACGAAGAATTTGAAACGTTTAAAGCGATAAAAAAAAAAGCCAAAAGAGTCACAGAAGGTCATTTGAAATCGTTTTTTTATTTTTAGTAAGCAGACTTATAGCATTCTCACAGCAGGCGATGGGCTCGCTGAGCTCTTGAGAACAGATCTGTATCCGTGCTGTGGTGAAACAACAATAATGTCAGATGATGTGACCAAGCAAAAGTATGAGGGATAAGAAACAGAAGCAGATTTCTGCTACTATCAATGTAAAAAACAGAAAGAAATCCTGTGATATTCTTAAAACTACTGTATGTCCTTTAAATGAACGCCAGCCAAGCAGGGGTTAACTAGTTACTCTAACTATGACAGTGTTAACATGTTTATGTTTGAGGTATGTTATCCATGTCCTCTATCTTTAGCATGCTAACAGCTGGCACAAAGTACATCTGATGGTCTCTTTACACAGAGACTTCAGTCGTGAGAGGTGAAGTTGTAAAATGTAAGGTTGTCAATCTAAAGTGACATCCTTGATCATGCTGTCTATCACGAGTTGATGATCTGAAGCTTCGTCGACAGCTAGCTTGCAGCTAAATTTAGACAGTATTGCTGTCTTCATGTTGAAATAGCGAACTTGTGGTTGGTATGGTAACGCCGACCATGAGAAGAGCGCTGCCGGGCAACTGTTGGCCTCTGGAAGCCACTGATGCTAACAGTTTAGCAAGCTAGCAACCGTGTAACATGAGTGTAGGAAATGTAAAGACTGATCATTGGGAATATCACCATTTTACTAATAAATATTATAAAACTGCATAGAAACCTCTACACAATTAAATACAAATATTTTAAAATATGAATCAGCCACAACATTAAAACCACTGACAAGATAAGTAAATAACATTGATCATCTTGTGACAATTCAGTGTTCTGCAGGGAAACTTTTGGACCTGGCATTCATTCATGTGGATGTTACCTAGACATGTAGCACCCACCTAGACCAGACCAGGCACCCCCACCCCATAGCAATGACACTCCTTGATGGCAGCAGCCATCCCCAGCAGGATGCAGCCTGACACAGGCACACACACAAAAATGCTTTAGGAAAAACAGCACAAGTTGTTGACCTGGCCTCCAAATTCACTAGATAACAAACTACACTAATACTGTAGGTCATAATGTTATGTCTGATCAGTGTGTGTCAGACATTTCTGGCATTTCCAGAAAACTAACTCAAGTTAAAAAGTATGACTACCACAAGAGGGATTCACGTTCATAAAAACTATTTGTGTGAACACAATTAACATTTAAATTTTGCATATGTTACGGTTTTGGGGGTTATTTGTTTCATACTTGTGCTTTTCCGTTTTTTTCTCTAAGCATGTTGTTCTTACGTCCTGTCTTTGTTTAGCTTCCCATCTGTTTTCTGCGCCACCTGTGTCCAATCAGCAGATTTCTCACCACAGTCTACATATGTCTTGCTCTTCTCCCCTCTGGACCAGATTGTCTTTGTATTCACCGCAGTTGAGCTTTGTATCCGTTGCTTTTGTTCTCATGGCTAATTAAGTATAAGTATCTTACTCAGTATAATTAGATATTTCAGACTATCTAACAGTTGAGACGTTTCAGTCAACTAATATTCAAAAAACAACGTCATTAATGCAGCTAAAAAATTATGAAACTATTTTTGATGTTTTGTTAAGTGTTGGCAATACCTGTACTGTAGATTTAAACATTTAATAAGTAAAACATTCTCACAGGAGCAGGTGTTTAAATGCGGACATGGAAACCTCAAAATGTGTATACTGAAATACAATTTAACTGTACACTCAAGCACAAAGTCTTGAGAAGGCCACATGCAATGAAGTATTTCAAAGGGGAATTAGATTGGACACAATATCTTCTGAGCAAATTATATTTTTTCCCATTGAATTTCCCCCGAATAATTTACCATACATTATATTCTGACATCACTTTATTCTAACGTACAAAACCGTGCGAAATTGACAGAATAATGGAGAATATATTTCGGTAATTGCATTTACACTGGGAAATTGTCGGAGGAGAGGCGGCCTGGTTTTGCTTGTTGCTCGGTGAGTCACATAAGACTATTCGCTATGAAATCACCGGATCCTTTTTTTTTTTTCTAAAAAGCATCCGCAGTCTATTTCCGTTTAAGACAAAACGCAGTGTAACCGGTTCTGGTTGATATCGAGCCACGGGGAGTAGAACTTGTGCAGCTCAGGCACAGGCCGCCTGCTGTTAGCATCCCAGTCTCTGGAGAGTCAACAGCTAAGGGTAGACTATACACCGACTGAATATGTATCAAATATTCACCAGGAGGTGGATGCGCAGAGAAACCATCATGTCTTACACGCTATCAATCAAAGCCTCCATCGTTGTTGGAAACAATAGATGCTACTTGAGAGATGACTTTAATGATACATGCAGTGATTCCCATAAATAGCCCACAGGTAACCGCAGGGTGAACACATGCTCCTCATTAATACTGATAGACTAATATTTATTTTTAGCCCTGTAGAAACCACGCGGCTACTAGTGCATGTGTCGTCCATGTATTATTCAGGCCAAGAATGATGAACTTATACGGTTTCATTTTTCACTCTCTCATTGATTTCTTGCCTTCTGTCAGTCATCGCAGATATTGGCCCATAGTCAGCCAGTAAGCAGTAAGCTGGAGCTTTAGAAGAGGAAGGAAAAGAAGACATGACAGGAAGGCAAGGTCAGATTTCATTTAATATGCACGTTGCCTCTGCCGAGAGAAGAAAGCACTGCAGCGAGAGAGTGAACTGAACTGAAGGTTTGTTTTGATGGCGGGCTAAAATAAAGCACACATGTCAGGAGTGCTTGCTCGACTTAACAAACTTTAGCATCTTCTCTGCGCATTTGTGAAACTGATCCCTGATGTCCACTCTCATAAGCTATTTATACATAAAGGTGGTGTCGGTTGTGAAATACAGTAGGATGAGGAGTCAATAACCCAGGTGAGGATGTAAAAAAATAATATATAAAAGCTGATGCTACAACCTGGGTGAGGAGGGTAAAAGCTGGGCTGCATGATATTGTTTAGGGGGATCTGTCTGGTTGTTTCATTACCTCAAAGTAGAACTAATGGAACCTGAAGTGGCCTCAGATCGTGACAAGCATGGACTGGAGCAGCAGACTTTTAAAGGTTGACCTACATATATAAAATTAAATAAAAACTTGAGCTGCTGTATTTCTTTAATCAATTTGAATAAATAAAAAAAACACAGTACGGTTGAACAGTTTTTAAGGGTGGCACAGTGGCATAGTGATTAGCTCTGATGCCTCACAGCACGAAGGTTCTGGGTTTGAATCCATCGGCCGACTGGGGCCTTTCTGTGTGGAGTTTGCATGCTCTCCCTGTGTCTGTGTTGGTTCTCTCTGGGTACTCTGGCTTCCTCCCACTGTCCAAAGACATGCTGACCACATTTTAAATTATAGTAAGTCTAACTAACGTCAGGGTGGAGATCAATAAATAATAACTTAACATGTGGGTCATGACATCCACACATAAAGCAGGGTTATTCTGGGTACTGGAGCAGCAGTAAAGATCCATTACCATCAGCTGCTCTTAAATTATTCTACTGCGCCCCAGATGATGCCATTTTATTTATTTATTCATTTTTTTTGCAAACAGAGCACGAAACTGAGATCTGATCTGATGTTAATGCCAGGTCTGAACATACATACCTCAAGCTGGTCACTTGTGATGGCATAGCCCAGATTGGATCTTAATGCAACCTCTGAACAGGCCCTAAGAGTAAAGAAGTGATGTGTGGCCAATATCAGGAGGCCAGAGAGAAGCGTTGCTGCAGAGGTGGAATATACAACATTTGGTTACAGATTTAAACTGTTGCTCAACAGATAACGTGGCATCCATAAGGGATGGACAGCTGGGAACAACGGCACTGCTAATGTTCCCATAGCGGTTTTGCTGCTGTGAAGTTCTGGAAAACATTAACAGCAAGTAATAATAACCAGCAGCACTTACAACTTGACACAGGCAAGAAGAGCAGAATCAAGGAGGATGTCCTTGACGGCTGTTCTGGTCTCAAAGCTCCCTCCAGCATCACGGTCGGACAGGCTGCATTAAAAGGAAATCCAAGGGAGGGAGCCTGATCTGATACCAACGTGAGGGATTAGCTCACTGGCTACAGGGTGAACACGTCCAGCAATCAGTTATCCAGAAAGATCACAGGAGTTGGTTAAACTGTGGAAAACGCCGCATATATCTCAACTTTCAAGTTTAGGCTAAATAGAGAGAACAGTCAGACGAGGTCAAAGAGTCGGCGTCATCTCCTTGCTTGGGGTAATATGTTGGCGTGTTGTGTTTATGATTGTTTCACTGCTTCTAAGTGGGTGAAAATGAATTCATACAGGTCTAAGTAAACAACACCTAGACGCCGCAGCAGCTTTTGAGTCCTGACTGATTGGTTTGGGTAAAATAATAACCAGCAAACTGTGACGGTGCTGAGTTTACTATGAGCACCATTGTTTACAGTTTCCTTTATAAGCAGCTCTTTTCTTGTACATTCCCGTTGTGATTGTTTGTTTTCACCTGTGCTTTGTTACCCCTTGCCATGTTAACCCTCGCCACGTATCTCCTCCTTGCTAGTAATTCTTGTACATTTTTGTTTCTTCTTTGTTTTTTTGTTTTTTTCCACTTTATACGACACTTTGCCTCGTCCTGCTACTTTAATTTATTTTTGTTGGTTGGACTCCTCTTTCTCGTAAACAAGCATGGATCGGATCAGGCAATTCAATCTGATAATTAGGCTGCTTGTTTGTGAGAAAAAAAAAAAACATCCCTGAGGACTGCAATCAGGTGTTTTTTTTAAAGTCTCATAACTCGAGTCTGGAGTTTCGCGAAAGTATTGCAAAAGTGTGGCCAAACGTCTAAGCTCAAGAATTGCTCCATATGCACGACAAACCAAGAACAAAGGTAGTCTGAGGAAATATATCACTCATTCAGGACAGCACACTGTTATAATTATACCCCAGAATTACAGTGCTGTCATGGCCTAAAAGGAATAATTATTTTCTAATCAGACAGTTGAGGGGAAGAAAAAAAACACTTCTATTAACGTCACCGGATGGCACACCAGCACCTAGTACAGAGAAGGGGAAAAGAAAAAGATTTTATGTTGGAAGAATGTTTCATAATTACAACTTTTGTAAAGATTTGGAAAGTGAAACCACTGTTAGTGACTATATGGCAGATGCATTCTTCGCCTCCAATTTAAAAGCGGCCTCACACTTGCTCATCCATTCACTGCTGTGACAGCCTGATATGGAGGCAGCCGTGAGGGTCAAACTGTGATAGAGTGAATAAGTAAATCAACACAATAGTTGACGTCCAAAGTTTGTTTCTCAGGTGTCCCGAGAAACTTGATTGAATGCTGCAGTTCCTTCTCTACGGGGTAATAACAGCCAGGAGATGAACCCCTGCGATTGAGGAAGAGGAAGCAGCAGGCAGTCCCAACACTGATAATTCAAGTTTAATCTGAGCTCTGCAGGCGTACACAGCGCCACAGATTTACTCCCAGTAGCCTAATGTTATCAGACTACAGCAAACACACACACACACACACAGAGGTCTGAGAGAACGGTGGATGTAACGTGAATTACACTGATTGCCAAAGAAGTTATCCTCGATAAGGAAGGAGTCGCAACAACACTATGTTTACACGCTGTGTGGGCTGATACGAGGGACTATTTCCCGCAACGCAGAGCACGATATGGATCGCGCCGCGCTACCACGTATAAAAGAGGTGTTCGGAGTCCCAAAAAAAAAAAGACGAGAATGGCAGCATTCACACACGAAACGCCGATGTTATTGTTGCCATGGAGACACTGATAAGACATGACAGGCTGGGATTCAACGGATGAGCTGCCAGTTCAGTCACATGTACATAATAATTGTGTGAAGGCGTAAACTGGTACGATGAATGCTTAATTTGTTCTTGAAGAAGTTTTAGAGTCGTCCTCCAATAGTTATGTGCACGAAAACGCATAATGTGTAACAGTAGTAAGTACTGTGTGGAGCTGAAAACCAAAAAACACCCAAAATGGAAAGTCGCCCAAAGACTCCTATGTTAAGGTAGGTTCTCATTTTTTTTTTCAGATGCAATGCAATCTGAATTGGATCTGGAAAGGCTTGCACTTGTTTTTTTTCCCCGGTACCAATCTCCATTCCCTGAAGGTACCCATCTCCATTTCATTGCTATGAAAGAGAGGAAAGCACATTTTCTATGTAAGTAATGTAATTTAAATAGTGAGTTTATAATAATTTCACCTGCTATATATTAAGTGCATCCAAAGAAATGCTGGTTAAGTTAATTGGTGATTCTAAATTGCCATAGGTGTGCATGTGAATGTGAATGGTTGTCTCTCTGTGTTAGTCCTGCAATGGACTGGCAACTTGTCGTGGGTGTACCCCGCCTCTTGCCCAATGACAGCTGGGACAGGCTCCAGCGACCCTTCACAGGACAAGCAGGTACAGAAAATGAATGAATGAATGGTTATATTAAGAATAACAAGAATAATAATTTGTTCCGCAATGGGGAAATTGCAGTTTACAAGTTACAGAAAAGTATAAAATATATAAAAGATAAATAATTAAATAGAATTAATTAGATTAGATTAGATTAAGGGCAATGCTTGCAAATGTTTTCATTTATTGCAACCCCACTGCTCCTGCTCTTTATTCCAGCTTTGCTTAACCCAAAATTAAATTTGATTAACTGAACTGCCTTTACATTAATAGCTGCTGAACTGATAAATGGAGACCTATAACCCTTTTGTTGACCACACTGGAATATCCATTCATAGGTAATAGCGGTGGCTGTTTTGTCTTTTCACAACTACAGCAACAACTAAGTTGTTAGACTTAATATGTGATAAGCACCTTGTGTTAAAAACAGAATTTATATGTGCTGAAACACTGACAGCAAACATTGAGATTAAAAATCGGTGCCAATATTTACTGTTAGTGTTTTACCCTCATTGTGTGCTGCTTGGTTTTGACTTACATTTTTATTTGATCTTAACCCCACACATTGATATTTCTCTAACCTAATGTCAGATTCGTGCAAAAATCAAATCACCCAATGCATTTCGTGCTGCATATATGACGGGTCTGCATTAGTTACTCTCTGTCAAACTGAGTTGAAAGCCTTAGGAGTGAAATGAAAACTTACTTACATACGGTATAATTCATTGCAGCTCACCTTTCTTATAGGTGAAGTGTACAAAAATACTCACAGACTGGAGTCTCAGCTAACGGTGACAACCAGGCATTAATCTGTAACAGCTGGACCTGACGTGGGTTGAGCCCACATACAGAAACCTTTGTTACGGCTGCTGAGAAACATAACTGCCCTCCAGAGAGAGCACAGGTCTCTGACGGGTTTGAAGACCATGAAAATGATAATAACATGGCCTCTACAGGCTCCAACTCTCAATTCAGGTGAGCACACACACACAAAAAAAATAAAAAAATTGCGTGTTGAGGTGCAGCGAACATTGTATCTCAGCTGCACAAGATGGACTGAATAAAATTTTTATCTTTGTCAGAACAAATTATGTTGCAGCTTGAGCTTGTGGTGAAAAGCCTTTGAATAGTATTGTATGTGTGCAGGGTGTTTCAAAAGCCGTGGAAGGTTTTCAGTCACACGCATGGGAATGGATGGATGGTTGACATATTGCACCAACCAGGTCAACACAGGTAATCTTTTGGTCCCCAAATCTATAAGAACATGGTTTCATCATTTACATCCAAGACTGTCTCCAAATCGAAGGTTTTATCATCCCGCATCAAAACAACATCCTGCATCAAAACAACACAGCCGAAAAATGCTCACACACAAGTGAATAAAGGTGTGCTTTTCCTATTCTTTATAAATCATCTGTGTGCTTTTTCTGAGGGGGGGATGATTCCACTGTCTTCATAAAAGGCCCAAATTATGAAGCTATCCCAACTGTTTGTGTCACATTAAATGAGAACATGAGTTTTGTATCAGTCTGTGCAGTTCATATACAGGAAAACTAAACATAATGCTGTTAAAATGTGGTTTTCTATGGACAAATGTATGCAAGACTAAATAAAGGACACCTAGTTAGACATTCAGTCTAACTTTGCTAGCTAGCGCTTATAAAATTAAGCTAGCTGACGTTACATCTGAAGTAATTTCCTCTGGGTTTTGACCAACGCTCTTTAAATAATTGTAAATCTCCACGGTCTAAAAAGTCAAGAGCACAAACATCGGTAACGTAAATTTTTAGTAGTGAGCAACACAAATGGCATCAAATGCGCTGTGGGATGTTAAATTCAGTATAGAGCAGGTGAGCAACCGGTGAGGAAGGAGAAAGAGATGCTTTCAGGTGCAATAGGAAAAACAATGCTGTCATGATTTTGTGATTAGTTTTCCTGGGTTTCTGTTTTATTTTGTCAAGTTCTTGATTTCCTGTTATGTGTTACTCCCTGTATTTCCCCTTCTGATTAGGTCATTGCTTTCTCATTGTGCTATGTCTTGATTTGTTTCACCTGTGTGTCGTCACCCCTCTGTTCCCTGTGTGTACATATAGCCCTGCCTTCCCCTTTGGTTCTTGCCATATTCGTGTCTTTCCAGGTCATAGTTTTTCATGTCTTCGTAGTGTTTTGATTTTTGTTTTTGGATATCTCATCTGCACAACCTTTGGTTTTGTCAGCTTTGTTTTGTTTTCCATTATCTATCATCTAAACCATCATCTAAAGTCCTGCATCTGGGTTCTTACCACCATTACCTCGCATCCCGTCTTGACAAACGCAAGCATAACATTGTTTGAAAGGCGCAAAAAATATTTCCGATACGCTCTGAGACCATGGTGGAGCAAATAGCCGCCATGGTATTAACATTGTATGGGAAATACTGAGAGGTATAAAATTGCAAAATATAAAACCAATGCCCTTTTATGGGACTGAAAGGTATAGAGGGGCGTATAGCAGGTACACTATCAGAAAAAAATAATACCTGAAAACATTGAAATGAATTTGGCATATTCACGAGAAAAAAAAGATCCAAAACAAAAAACTTAGAATAACCTAACTGCATCAGTGTGTTACCCTCAACTATTACTGAATCGTAGCACCCTTTGAGTTTATTACAACACTCTGTCTGTTTGGATACAAGTCTATCAGTGTGGCACATCTTGACTTGAGGATGTTTATTCGTGGTGCTGCCTGTCTTACCGGGTAGACTCTCGAGAAAGAGATTTTTTAGTTGAATGAGAAAAATGAAGGTTATGAATAAATAAAGCGCAGTCATAGTATTGAAAACAAATTATTTAATTTCACCAGCACACAGACAGCGGGCAGCGCTGGCATGCTTCAGCCATGGGTAGCATGTCTATTCTTAACCGAGTTGTTTTGATTGAAATGTATTCCCTGGGATATTTTACCCATTTAGGATATAGATCATCACCGGTTAATGAAATTACCAGCAACCTTTAAATGTCAACCCCTCTGTCAGGATGAAGACACTGAACTTGTCTGTACCTCCAGATTGCTTTTGGCTGTTATGTCTTAATTGGTGGATGTTTAAGCTCTTGGAGTCGACGTTCGTCTGTTTGCCCTTGGGTAAAGTCAAGTCTTTTGTCAACAGCATTTGATGTACCTTGAGTTATGCTCTGCTGTGCTCCAGTGTGTCACATTTGGCAAGATGAATGATCACAGCAATAAATTCATCCTTACTGTAGCAATCCATCAACATTGCCAGGAGAACAACAGCCACCGCCTGCAGCTTCATGCAAGCTCTGCTGACGCAAATTAGAATAAGAAAGGACAACATATGGATCAGATATCACCGGGAGTAAGGGGAGTTCATGAACAACCCGTGACAAGTGAGTGGCACATTGTGAGTGAGCATCCAGGGGATTTGATCGTGCAACACTGTAGCTGCTGTTCATCCACAAAACGCCTATGCGGGATGAAATGCACAGAAAAACTTGACATTCCTGTCATAACAAAGGATTATCACACTCATCATCATCTGCTCCAAGCCCACAAAACAGCCCGGAGTATAATCATGTCGCCTTGCGAGTCCACTTGAGGAATTTCAGTGCACACAATTCAATCAGCCACATTATGTGGAAACTCCCGTCAAGCCACTCCAGTCTCTGCTCAGGTCCTGCTATAGAGTCTTTCACTTTTATTACTGTTTTAAAAACGCTCTCATGGGTGAAGTGGTGGAGACCGCTGGAACAAGCCGTGAAGGGTGTATTTTCACTGTTAAGAAGAAGAAGAAAAGAGCTGGAAGCCGTGCAATCCTCTACAGATAAGATAAGATAAGATAAGATGAGATAAGGTTTATTTGTCACATGCACAGTTATACATAGTACAATGCACAGTGAAATGTATTGTTGTACCTGCAGCCAGTAGTAAAAAAATAAAATAAAAAAAATAAAAGTAAACACAAGGTTTAAGAGTCAAGTACCATGGCAGAGTTGCAATTCAAAGCATCAGATAGAAAGCGGGAGGTTGACCACATGAATGGAAGGAAGCCCATGTGTGTATAATAAACCAGAGAGCACCGTAATAAAATGCATTTAGTGAATTTAGCCTCTTGCAATAAAGCCAATTTATACAGCAATATAATAGAGGATGGAGATAACAGCAGATTATTTCAAGTCATTCAGCGTTATTGAAGAGTTTATATGTGATTAGACACCAGAGTCTATAAAACGCTTCTGTCTCTTCGTGGGATTTGTTTATTTACTGAAGTGATGGAGATGTCCAATTCTACAGCAAAAACTTAACTGCATTAGTGTGTACAATCCTAAACTATGACAGCCTTGAGTTTATTACAGCAGAGTTAAGGTCACTGAACTCTGTTTGGTTTAAACCTTGGAAATGGATTTGTCTACTAATATCTGAGGTTTACCTTAAATGATCAGCCTTGTCTTACCTATCAGACTTCTTGATCATTGCTGTGGGGTGATGAAAACTAATACTCTGTTAGGCCCAGAATTTATACGTATGTCCTATAGGTTCGAAAATATTCTCAGATGCTTACTTACTCTATATACACCGATCAGACATAACATTATGACCATCTTCCTAATATTGTGTAGGTCTCCCTTGTGCCTCCAAAACAGTTGTGACTCATCAGAGAATGGACATGGTCCTTCTGAGGGCGTCCTGTGGTGTCTGGAAACAGGATGTTGTTAGTGGAGGTCTTTGGGTCCTATGGGTGCACCTTGTGCTGTACCCGTATCTACCTGTATAGGTTTTTTATTATTTTTATTTTCCTTCTAAACTGTCACCCATCTGAATTTGTGGATGATGGACAAGTGGACAAGTCATGGCATCAGACAAGCTAATAATTCAAAGGCACACTGCCCACCTACACAGGAGACACCACAACAGGTTTCTCTACAACAGGTCAACATGACATATGGAGTCATCGTAGCTAAAAGCAGAGTCAGGACAACCTCTCAAGGCACGAAAGTAGCTGGAAGTGTGTGTTGAGTGTTATATAAGGCTAACCTACAAGAACTTGGTTGGACGTGGGAAAAATATGACAGGGTATTAGTTTAAAACTTCATAAATCCCTTGGCTGGCAGCTTAGTGAGCACTCTATCAGGAGGCTTATTTCACAAAATGTCAGGCTTACTTTTTTCCAAAGTGTAGCTGATCACTTCACAGCTCAGGCTGTGAAACGGCAAAGTGTTACTTTAGAGAGTTTTTTAAAAGTATATTAGGAACTACACCAAATGCTAAGACTTGCACAAAGTGATTTCTGTCCCTCGTGTTATAGCACCCGCAGAGATTTTTTTTTTGTTGATTTTTTTATCATTATTTCTCTATTACTGTTATTTATTTATTTAATTGAACAACCTGCACGGTGCAAGTGATTTGCAGCTGCCAGTTTGACGGTGCACAGTCTCGCAAGTGCTGCTACGTGTAGACTTGTAAATATTATATATGATATTTAATAGACACCACAGTCTGATAACTCTATCAGAGTCTAAAGTCATGAAATCATTTACCGCATAAAATTAGACCAACACTGACACCTTTTGTTTCTGAGAACTTGTGATTTTTTTTTCAGTGAGCTTTATTTATACAGTCACATTAGTTTAAAAAAAATAAAGTTGGAAGTTTGTCCTTATCCTAGTCTTCAGATAGATGTGTCTTGTGCTATTAAAAAAATAAATAATAAATAATCGGTCTGAGGTAAACAGAAGAATAGATAGCATTTTGATTATCACGAGGCGTAAACAATTAACAAAGGAAAAACTTTGTCGACTTTATTAATTTACTCTTTTCAGATTTTTATCTGATATTAACGTTGCCGACAACAAACGTTGGTCCATAACACAAATAGCAGCAAGTGGCAATTTGGTTCAGAAATAAAACATGAGATAAGCAGCACTCTTAATTCAGTCATGCAGAATCCTATCTCTCCTGGCAGCTTATCTTCCTTTTAAGCTTTCAGTACTCCTTATTATTCCTTCCTCAGTAAAGACTGCATTTTACAGACTTGGATCGCTCAAACTTCCCTTCACTTAAAAAGAAATAAATTAAATGCAACCGCAATCCTGGCAAACGCTGACGACGCGCTTATACAAGTGGTTGATACAGAACTTGATATAGACTGCTGAATCTCTCACAAAGAACTTGGGATTTGTCTCGGACGGCAGCTTAAAAAACCCAAACTTCTTAGTCGGGGGATTGGGCTTTGTCTCCTCACTGCTTTGCAAAGAGTTGCACACTGTGGTGTGTCTGTGCGTGTCTGCTGTTTTGGTGACTCACTGCAACCTTTGCAGCAGCCAAAGTCAAAGAAGCGGCGTAATGTCAACAATAAGCAGCACTTTTGATCACAAGGATTACCACTGTTTGAGTTTATGCCACCGCCTGCTGAGCCCGAGGTCAAAGGTGTGAGATGCTCAGTGTCAGCGATGCTTGCTTGCAATTGAACCTTCAACAACCAATGTACGCCTGCTATTCACGTATTTTAGATCAGTGACAAAATGATTATAGGGGTCTGGCTGATGCATCAAGTAGCCAATTTTTTCCCACATTTTTGCCTAAATTTTCTGTTTGGCTCTGTGTCTAATGTCATAATGCTCAATGTTATCATTCCCAGACCTGTTTTTATATGAAGCACCGTACATTTCCTCTTGGCAGTTCTGCACTTGCCATAAAATGTCATCAGATTTCACACTGGAGCTTTTCTTTGTGGCAGGATCAAGTCAAAAGTATGTTTATATAAAATTTCTCTGTGCGCCTGCATCCTGCTTCATTAACTGCGGACACTTTTCTTTGATTCCCCCAAAAAACTGCCTGATCCATTTCTACCTTCCCATATAGCATTTAAGCTAATGCACCCTCCTATGATGCAACATTGCAACAAACCTTCCACAGGTTTGTTGCAATGTTGCATCATGGGAGCCAAATTTTTGTAAACTTGGTTTAGCCGACGCTCAAGGTTTGTAGCCTCAAGTCAGTTAGTGACAAATAAACTGAAGAGGAAGTGAAATGGGACTTGTACTTTGCCCTTTGGGTTTTTACTATCCTACCAAACTTCAAAGTAGCTCAGAGATGTGTATTGGATTTAAGAGTTTCCGTCATATAAATGTTTTTATAAGAGTTGACACAATGTGCTATATCTCCAGTGAGATCCCGTAGTTGACACATTCTATTATCTGCAGCACCACTTACCGCTCCAAGAAGCTTAGAAACACTTTAGGAAGCCACATAATATAGCGTGTGGGAAAATAAATAAATAAATAACTGTGTTTAAATATAGTACAATGTTAAAAGACCAGAGACATTGAATGCTTTCGCTGTTTTCTCTGGAAGTAATTGCAATTCCAGTCTCTGGTTAATAAGAAAATATGGAACATTTTACCGCCTATAAATTAAATGTCCCTTAAGACCTTTCTTTCCATCCCATGGCGACTGGTGCTGGACTTCAAAGCGAAATCCAATTAAGAATTAAATACCACTGCCACTACCACCGCCTTCTTGCCCCTGTCCTTTTCATATCTCAGCTCTCTTATGCCGTACTCAACTTCCAGCTTAGCTTAAGTTGAACACCATGCTAAAGTCAATGGGAATGACTTTGAATGGACTTTGGAGTTACCACAGCTCTGCTGAAGCTCCACACAGTGGACCAATAATTTGATGTGTTGCAGACATTTTGTTGTCCTATAGCATGAAAGGTATACTGGGATCTGCTCGGACTTTGACAAGTCACTGATCATGTCTCTGAAATACATCAACTGAATGCAAGGAAATGAGCAGAAACTCGGGATCTCAGGCTTTAGAAGAGAATGACCAAGACAAGCAGCGTACTTACTTCAACCTGTTGGCATTGCAAGCTGTTCTCAAAATAGAAAACATAAAAAGAACAAGGATTCATGATGCAGGAAAGGGAGAATACACACACACACACAAAGAAAAGCTTTCACAAGCTTTCCCAATCTTTACCTAGTGCATTTGTGCCTAATTGGTACAGTGCATTCTTTCTTGAGTGTTGTGTCTTTCCTGGTGACATAATGTCAGATTGAGGCCTTCAAGTTCTTTTAGAAAGAGGTTGTGATGACAGTGCGACACTGACACTTGTGCTTCAAACCCTGAATTACAATTCCACAGAACCACTGCTTCAAGGCTTGCTTTGGTGCAAAAACTAAATAAATAAAAAATCACTTGACATATGACATCCGAAGAAGGAACTGCTTCATTGCCTGAATGAACTGTAGGACTGGTTCTCGGTGGAATCAGATGATTCACTGGCACTGTCTCGATTCTGACATGAGAGCGTTTTGGATTGAAGGGCCTCAGGATTTGCTGAGGGACTGGCATACTGACTTTCTTGACCTGGTTGGTTACTGCTGTCGGAGTTACATAAGTATTTATTTATTCCGCTTGGAGAAAAAAAAAAAAAAAAAAAAATCGGTAAAGGTAAGTTCCCTGACCGGGAATCGAACCCGGGCCGCGGCGGTGAGAGCGCCGAATCCTAACCACTAGTCCACCAGGGACGTGTTTAACTGGTAATTTGTAGCCGGAACTCAGATCTAGATGGGTAGCCGACTGTAAAGAGTATGGTGGTCTTGAGATATACTCAAATGTTGTGCAAGTTCAGACTAAACAAGAACTAGTTCATAGTTCAGTTCACAAGTTCAAGTTCTTTTTTTTTTTTTTAATTTAAACTAAGTTCATAGACTACAAAATGAATAGTTAGTGTTCCTTTCACTAGAACTAAAGGGCAATGCCCAGCTCCTGAAAAACAACGCCACACCACAATCCCTCCTCCAAACCCATCTGATTGCCAGATGGACCAGCGTGATTCGTCACGTTCTCCTCAGGAGTCCAGTGGCAACATGCTTTACACTACTCCATCCAACACTTTGCATTGTGCTTGGTGACATATGACTCGGATGCAGCTGCTCAGCCATGGAAACCTTCAATGAAGCCCTCTACACACTGCTCTTGAGCTAATCTGAAGGCTGGAAGTTTGCAGGTCTGTAACGACTGACTGCAGAAAATTGGTGATTTCTACACACTATGCACCTCAGCATCCACTCTGTCATTTTACATGGCCTGACACTTTGTGACTGAGTTGCAATCATTCCCAATCATTTCCACTTTGTTATAATACCACTGACAGTTGACTGCGGAATATTTAGTAGAGAGGAAATTTCACAACTGGAATTGTTGCACAGATGGCATCCTATCACAGTACCACGCTGGAATTTAGGCCCCGTCCACACGTACGAAAACGATCTTCCTCAGGCATCGTTTCAAGAATAATTGCGTACACACTGATCCGTGTCAACACGACTCAAAACGCGACTTCATATTCCAGGCCTATAGGTGGCACTGTTTCAGTTTCAGAAATTCAACAAAAACAGAGAGGAAGAGGCGGAGCGGTGGATGTAAAACGTTGCTTATGTGGTTGTCCATCAGCCTTTTTTGCTCAGCGTGGTGGCACAGGAGCATGATATTTTACCCTAGTACCCTAATAGACTCAATATCTTCTCCAGCAGGAACACGAGCATGTAGTCCGCCATTGTTGTTGATGTTGTTATGAGACGTCTCGCGGGAGGTGGAAGGCAGCTCGAGGGGTGTGGCGATGACATCATCGAAACGCACATATGCGTTTTTCCCCATGCACACGAAAACTCTAGAGCTGCGTTTGCCAAGTTGGGACCAAGTTTCAGAAAAGTGCATTTTAGGGCAATGCATTTACAAGATTCGTGTGGATGATCGGCCAAAATTATGCAAAACATCTGCATTTAAACCAAAAAGCGACTCCGTGTGGACGGGGGCCTCAGTGAGCTCCTGAGAGTGACCCATTCTTTTACAAATGTTTGTAGAAGCAGTCCGCATGCCTTGGTGCTTGGTTTTATAAATCTGTGGCCATGGAAGTGATTAGAACACCTGAACTGAATTATTTGGATGGGTGACTGAATAGTTTTAGCAATATAGTGTAAGAGGTGCAGAAGAATAAGGCCAAGGCTATCTATCAACCACAGTGACCTGTAATTATGTGGATGACTCTGCCAAGCTGGCCGCAGTGCTGTTGGGAGTGCTGCCTCTAACATTACTGTCACAACGAAGTCTCTCATAGAGAAACAGGGCATTGGGGAGGCAAAGGGATCTTAATTGTGACAGACACAGGAGCTAATATGTTTGCCTCTGTCAGAAGTTTAAATCTAAGGCATGTACTTTGCTTTGCTCATTCATTAAATTTAGAGGTGAAGAAGTCAGAAGATAGATGAAGCGTCCAGTGATGACGCTTATTCAGGAGGTGGACACACGCGGGATCAGTGTGTTCCTCATGCTACAATGCTGGAGAACTACTACTACTAACTCTCACGCACAATATAAAGGACGTTCTTGTGTAAACCAACCACAGATCACAATCGTTTCATGCTTCTCAGTTAGATTCCAGGTTATGCTGTTTTTGTTTTAATTTGGTTTCATGAGTAAATCCACAACCACATGTTAATGTCTCAAGATATATTTCTGCACATATTAAAATAGTTTAATTCCACATTCACCATCGCTGCATGATTTGGCTGAACATCATGTTCATCAGGATTATATTGCGGAAAAAAAAACAAAAAAACAAAGGCTGGTTGCACTCGTTTGTATTTGTGCTGCCAGTGGGTTCCCACTCTGACAGGTCTGCACAACACTCCCTGGAATCTCATGAATATATTTAGGGCCATTAAACCATTTTTAAAAAGCTATTTTGCATGCATACAGTATAATCATTACGATGCAAATGAAACCGGTGGGATGGTAAATAAGGTGTGAATGAGAAAATGGAAAATGGATAAGGAATACCACTCGGATGCACATCTGTGGGAGCAGCCATATTAGTTTCTGCCCATTGTAGTCAACCGTTATTTATGGTTTTGTTATTTTGATATGAGGCTGCATACAGTATACGAGCCTTATCAAGAGGCATTGTAATTTTGTACAGTAGTACAACGCAACTGTATTTACATATGGACCTGTCACGCTCTTTTCTACTCATTTGCTGTTGGCTCCATTTGAGTCTGTCACTTGGATGTAGTCCAGCAGTTTCATTTACGAAATCATCCACTGTGGAAATTAGTAACGTCCTACAAGACATCTGATATGACATCCGTGATAGCGATCTGCCAGGAGGTAAGCTGGGTTTGTGAAGCGACACCTGAAGTCGTGAAGCGACACCTGAAGTCGTTATCCTCATAAACCAGGGAACTCAGGGGAACTGCCTCACAACCGACAAACCCAGACAGAAATAAGGTGTTGTGAGCAAATGCTGTCATCCAGCATTCATGTGTGCCTATAGGGCAGATGAAAAGGTAACTAGTTGGTGTTGTATAGATATATGTATGATAATGAATTAGGTTTAAAGACCAATAAAACTCACAAATGAAGACCTTGACAAAATTGTTGTTAATTAACACTTAAGTAAACAGAGTTATTCGGGAGAATTGGGAGGTTTTGGTGAACAAAAAGTTGACATTCAGCCCAAAAATCAGCCATGGTGGGTGTTTCCGTTGATTCCATTTGAGTTTTAGATTAGATTAGATTCAACTTTATTGTCATTACACATGTACATGTACAGGGCAACGAAATGCAGTTTAGCATCCAACCAGAAGTGCAATAGGCAGTTTATACTAATACTCGTACAACCACTTTGGCGAATATAGATGTCTCTAATAAAACTGACTAAATAACGAGCCGGTACAAAATATTGTTTGTCCCTCAGGGTCAAAGGGTAAAATCAACAAGCCTTATAAACTGTATTCAGCAAAAACTTTGGATATACATATAGATCCTAAGTAAAAATGTTCTTATGTTTAATAGTTTTATAAAGGACGCCATATCTCCTCAACTGAAGGAATCCATACTTAGACCTCAAAGGGTCATTTCAGTGGAAGCCATATAATACCAGAGGCAACTACTAGCAGCAGACTAAATAACATGATTTTTACTTAAATGATTTAAAAAATAAAATACAATCTGTATCTGACTAAAAGTAATCTCAGCCTTGAAAGGCCATTTTACTAATCACATGAAGGACCTCAATCAAAAAGAACATGCCAGATCACCAAACCATCAGTATCCTCATTCACGCACATTGGTTTGTTTACATGTGTGAGGCTTTGAAACTTTTTTTAGAGACAGAGCTTCACCTCCCCAAAATCAACTGGAAAAAAAAAAAAAAAAAAAAAATACCAAGTCCAGTGTACAACAAGTAAAAGCTATTACCACAACTAAGAAGTAATTGTCATGTTTGAGATTCTGACGTTTTCTGTGAGTCTGTTTGGTTGCTTCAGTTCTTCCTTGTTGTTTCTTGTCCTGCTTTGATTGCTGGATTGGTTTCTCCTTGTGTGCTCCGCCCTAATTAGTTTCACCTTTGTCTCGTTAGCCCCTCAGCCCATCTGTGTGTATATATAGCCCTGCCTTCTTTGTCCTCTGTCAAGATGTCTGTTATACTTCCCTCTTGTGCTGTCGCCTTTTTTGGTTTTTCCTTCCAGTTCTTTTGGTCTTCACAGTCTCTTTTGAATTTGTGTGTTTTTCTTTACCCTGCCATCCCTGCAGAGCCGTAAGCTCTGGTTTTTGAGTTTTTCTTAAAGTCATTTTGTTCCCAACTCTTGGGCCTACCTCTCCCTGTGCCGTGCATTTGGGTCCTGCTTCACCAGAAAACATGACTTTAATATAATGTGCTGGATATCCTATTTACTGCTACATCTTGAGCACAGACACACACAAAGGCACAGCTATCCACGGTGGCATATTGTTAGGAGCGGCATGGTCACTGTTTGGTTATCTATTGTCCTTCCCAGGGCGTCCTGTCAGATTAACAGAATTTCACTGATTTGACCTATCTGATGAGTAGACAGCCTTCACATCATAGATGTATGATGGGGGTTAAAGGGGATCTATAGCAGACCTCTACAGTAGACTGCTATGTATTTAAAATGATAACATGAGACGCTATCAAATAAACCTCTAATCCATTCATTCATTCTACTGTTAATATACTTTCCATTGTTAGTCCAACTAGCAGCTACAATTACCAAATTACATAAGTAATTGGCTGGCTCACCTAACTCTGGATAATTAGATCAGTGAGCTGTCCCAACTAAAGACGTTCTTCATTTATGTACCATAATGACTGTTAAGGGCAGCTAATTTGCTTTTAATCAGACTTGTGACTCTTTGGTTCCCAAACCTCTACAACAGAGATGGAGAGTCGACAGTAAGCCTGACACGTAGAGTTAAATCAACCGATAACTGCAATATGTCAGTGTAAAATAATGTGATTTGGTTGGTTGGTGCTTGGGAGGGAGATGAAGATGTAGGGGCAGTATTTCTGAAATCCAAGTGCCTGGGACAAAGACGATGTTACAATGTTTGGTGTTTTGTTAAACAAACACCATGAAAGAGAACATCCTTAAATTAAATTATACATATACATTGGACGGGGCAAGATGGGCCTCGTCCTGTTTGGAATAAATATTGGATTTCTCTGCATCCATCACAGGAAGTGAGAATAGATTCCTGTGATAAATCTTCACTTCTCCACACGCCCAGTATGCCACTAATTAACATTCTTTTACGTCACATTAAGCCGGTGATCTTCCACTTTCTCTACACCTATTTTAATTAAGAGAAATACTGCTAGGCGCGGAGATTAGTCACTTAACTTCCCCAACCTATCCCATCAATCTTATTTTGTATTCATTACACAGTGTCCTGGTCCATTTGTTTTGGTCCTATTGTAAATGCCATAATTGGACATGTTTGGTTTTCATTTATGAGCTGCACAGAGATGCTTTCTCCGGCATGAGAAATGGACAACAGAAATGTCCTGCTCAGTTCAGTTAAATTCATTTTAATTTAGTCTCAGTGCCTGAAAGCATCCTGGCTCTGAATGTTTCACTGAGGTTATGGTGACAAGGAGAAATTCCCTTTCAACAGGAAGAGACCTTGAGCAGATCCCAGCTCGTACACTCTGAGAAATGACCTAAGGGTCATGGGTTTGCTTCGCTGTGTGAAGAATTCATCACTGCCGAATTCAAAGAGATTGCTCACTTCCAAACAGCTCATTTGTGTCGAGTAAATAACACTCAGTCGTGTTAACTTGGTTCAACAAGTCATTAGCAAATTTAATTTAAAAATGCTAAGTTAATGCAACTTAACTCCACAATGTAGCATCTACTTTGCACGGTTTGATTAGATTAACTCAAATTGTGATTAATTGTGTGTTGTTTTTCGCATTTTTAGTTTCTTAGAGTGTAGGGAGAGAAAAAGAGGAAACTAGGGTGGGAACAGAAGACAAATGAAGAGGGATAAATGAATATGATCATTCAATAAACCACACATCAGCCCAGTGACTTTTCCCCCCTCATTTTATTTTCTATTTTCTCAAAATCCAGTTAATAGAGCTAATAAAGGACCAGTGTGTGTTATTTAGGGGGAAATGGAGAAGTAGAGTCTGGTATTGACCACAATTTCATAGTGTTTAATCATCTGTATTACTGTATATAGAAAATTAGCCTTTTGATATCTGCAAGGAAAGTCTGTCCTCTTGCACGGGATCCATCATGTTTTTGCATTTTGCCTTGTTTCTATAATAGCCCAGAACAGACAAATCAACAGACATTTAGTGTGTTCAAACCTAAATAATAATTGCTCATGGCATACAAAAAACAGAGTACATCTACTTTATATTAAGTAGGATAGTATATAATTTTTTCTTTTACCTTCACTTTCTTTTCTACGTCAGGCTGAAGCATGGCACCTTTCAGAGCGACATGGCCACCTTGTGATTACTCATCTTATCGTATGATCTTTATCTTGGATCAACAGAATAAATATATATCTTATACGTTTGACTCACGTGAACCCTTCTCCTATCATTATATAACCTGTATAAACTTCAGTATGTGATGGCAACATAACCTCAGATGCCATATAGAAGTAATGCTATTTAGGTAAATTATCTAGACACTGTATGAATCAGTGTTGTAAATTCTTTCTGTAACCTTTGAATGAATTTTAAAGTGAACCACATCATACACACACACAAAAAAAACTAATTTACACATACTGACTGCAGGGTTGCCCCTGGAGATTCAGCACTCTGGGGCACTTGCCCACTTCGCTCAGTTGGTAATCTAGCTTTGGTGTTACTTGCTGCAAATTCTTCCCTGAAGGCAACAACCCAAGAGGGCAAAAGGTTTTTTTTTTTCTTTTACTCTCTGCAGAAAGACTTCTGAGAGACGTCGATGTATGAATGCACTAAGCAGAGGACATTTAAATGAGAAGAAACACTCATCCACTCCTGAAATATCCGATAATTCTCAATACGTCTTTGTTTCTCATCGTCTGTAACTCACTTACTGTGAACGAGCAGCCGGACTGAGCGATCAAATAATGAGCAGAGATGGATGTTTTTATGCGTTATGCAGTTATTTTCAGGCTTTGTGCAAAGCCCTGAGAGTTTACCAGTTCCCTAAATGTAAGAGGCCTGTGAGCTCTTATTAACATATCATGTTCCAAAATAAAACACACACACATTCAAAGACAGACTTAGCATCTCTTCATATCCTGCAGAGCAAAGGTCCTGAGATGATATGGCCCTATCAAGGAGTTAAAATTATTCACTCTGCTTCTGTAGGATTGTTCTGCATACCAGATTCACAGCGTGATTGAATTTTCCACCTACACACTCCTCCTCCTCCTCTTTCTCTCTCGGTCACTCACACCTCTCTAAAGCAACGCTGTCATCGTCTGTTAGCCAGCTCAATATTCTCCCATTGGCGTTTTCTTTTTTCTTCAAGAGCCGGAATTATAAACAACAAGTAGGGGAATGTTCTGGTTGTTAAATTCAGCCAGCAGCGAGAAAAACAACAAAGTCAGGTTTTGTTGCGTTGACAAAAATACAGAGTGGCCTTTCTCCGCGGGGAGTCGACTGTCATGGCATTTTGATACAGGTACAGACACACTACATAGCGCCGTAGCAGACTGTTAGCAATCATCAATTATGTCGCATCTCTCAACAACACCGGAGGTTTATCCGCTCTCCTGGGACCACTCAAGATGAAGTGCTCGTTCAGTTAGCGGTGTTCCCTAATGCAGCCCGTGCAACATGTAGGTTTCTCTCTCTATCTTTCCATCTGACCGTGGAGTGTGTTCAAGCATGTGTCTGTGTGTAGGAGGAGACAACGTCATCAGGTGGCCTGACTTCATTGTTTTCCTGCAGAATAGATCCCATTCAGAAAGATCCAAATTCATCTTGTTTACTTAATCATTTTGTATAACAAGCTAAGTATTGCATTTATTCAGAATATCTGAGCACACACAGTATTTCATGTTTATGTCACAGAGGACTTTACCCTCCATGAGGTCAAGGTTAGGCTCAAAGTGAGGCCGACTCTGTTATCAGGCAAAATGCTTAAACTATCTAAAATATGATTTGATAACGTATTTTTTTTAAAGAGATCTAAACATGATTTGTATTGAAAGCTGAAAGCAAATGGACAATCAGTGCAATCGTGGAGATAAAGAAAGAAAGCCTCTCTTAACATAACATTATGACCGCCTTCCTAATATTGTGTAGGTCTAATGGACATGGGCCTTCTGAAGGTGTCCTGTGTCCTGTCCTGTGGTGTCTGGTAACACAATGTTGTTAGTGGAGGTCTTTAGATCCTACAGGTTGAGGTGAGGGTCCTCTGTGGATCAGTCTTGTTCCAGAGCATATCACAGATACTTGATCAGTTTGGGATCTAGTGAATTTGGAGGCCAGGTCAACAAGTTGTGCTGTTTTTCATGTTCTTTGAGTTGTTCCTAAACCGTTTTTGTGTCTCTGCCTGTGTCTGCCTGCCTGGGTCCAAAAGTTTCCCAGCAGAACATTGTATTGCCACAAGATGGTCATTGTTAATTACTTCACAAACACGTCAAACATGATGTAAAGCCGTGTGGAGTTTAAACCCTCCACATGTTTGCCTTGAATTCTTTTGGGGTGCAAGGATCTGTGAAATATATGCAGGTAAGGTCGTCACACCTCACACCCACAGGCTTTCAAAATATGAAGGAGAAGCAACATGACAGTACTGCCCAGTACAGAACAACAAAGTTAGTCACTTGCAGGTCAGGTAAAACACATTTTTCTCTGTTGGACAAACAAAACACACACATGGCTCCAAGTGAAATAGTTGTGTTCTGTGTCTAATAACGAAGGAAATTATTTGTCTGGAAATGAAGAAGATGATGTGTTCACATAGTAGTGTGTGGATTGCACCTGGGGTAGGTTAGGTGCTTGCTCAAGGCAGCTCAGCCAAGGCACAGGTTAAGGGTTAGTGTTAGATTTACCAGATGGCGTTTTGGTATTGGCTGTTATGAAAGAAGCATGTGACTGAAAGAAGAAGTAGGGAGGAGTTTCTGCTCCTGGTCAGCTCCCTCGGAAATATTCCATGTTTGTTTGAGGCAATTCTGATTAAAAGCATCTGAGAGGAGACGTTGGGATGGACCCAGAACAAACTCGAGGCATTACTGGAACATTTTGGGGTCCGCCAAGAGGAGCTGGAGCGGTCGGCTTGGGAAAATATGTCTGGGCTACCTCACTTAGCTTTTCAGCCTCTGGAACACAAACAGAGGAACATAATGAACAAAGAATAATAATATTTAAAACAATCATGGTTAGAAAAAAATGAAAATATGTTCATAAAATGTTACAAGGGCCGGTTTGAGAAGAGCTTCCAGAGTGGCCATAATGAAAGTTGTCTTTGACTTAACTTGGGCCCTGATTGATTTTGCACCTTTGTTTACATCACATCTTCAAATGGAGTTCAAATGGAGGGTGCAGTCATTCCTGGTGTTGATAAAACATTGGCTGAGAGTCTAACTGGCTGTTTGAAGGGTAATACCCAGCCATACAGAGGGCAGGGGAAATAATTCATACACACTCGAGTGCACATGCTCTTACGCTTTGACTTGCAACTTTCTTTTCTTCTCTTTCTTCTTCTCCAAATCAGTTGCCCCCCTGTCCTCGGCCGTCTCTCTCTGTCGCGCTTTACAGCAAACACTCTTATACTTTATCTCTGTCCTCTTTACTTACTCTCACTGTCACCGTCCCCTCTCATCTTTCATCTGCGTGTGTCCGACGCCTTGCCAATCAGAGCAGCACCGTCAGCATACTGAGAGGCTTCGAGAGAGACAGGACTGGGGGGAGACGAGACGAGACAGATCCGGGGAGACGCAGAAGACGCGAACAGGCGGAGGACATCTGGAGCCTGGTTGCTAATTCATTCACATATGATAAATGAGCCGTTCTGTGCTTGCTAATGGGTGGGAGAGGTGGAGACAAACAATAAATGGATTTGCTAAAATACATGAAGGAAATCTTAGTTTGCCCCCGAGACATTTAATCTCAAGATTGAGTTTAAAAATAGGTAAATGGCTGGAGTTAAGTCAGTTAGACTGGCTCAGAGAAAACTTGAAAACCCTTCTTTCCCAGCAGCACCTGTAAAGCTGACATTTTAACACATACAATTTGAATGAGTTCTGAAAGGGCTGTCTCTTACACGGCGCGACCAGATTCCCATGGAACTAGTCAGAAACAATAGTTAAATGGTTGTTTAACTACTCTGTCAAGCAAAATTTCAAAATGAAAATTAAAGTTGAGAGTAATGTGTGGCTGTGAGGTGAGACCACTTCACTGCCGCCGTGTAAAACGCTTTCCCTCGCTTTGGCTTGTTCAGTATTTCACAAGGTCGAATTGCAAATGTTTCAGTTCATTGGACATTATCAGCCCCACTACCACTGCTCTTTATTCTAGATGTTAAAATGAAACCTGATGAGCTGAATCCGATGATTCTGAGGAATCGATTTCCATTACATCCACCCATTATCTGTTACCACTTATCCTCAGAGGGTCACGGGGGCGACTGAAGCCTATCCCAGCTGTCACCCTGGATTTATCACAGGGCTAACACGAAGAGACAAACAACCCTTCACATCCACACCTACATCAGATTTAGAATCATCAATAAAACAATAACACACCTGTCTTTGCAATGTGGGAAAATCCACGCAGGCACCAGGGAGACTGTCCACACAGGTGGGTATGTAAGGTAACAGTGCCACCACTGTTTCACCGAGGAGTCCATTTCATTTTAATAATTAATACACTTAAAAAATCATTATAGATGATGATGGAAATGAACAGCAGTGTTATGCCCCGTCTAGGGGTGTCTAGGACACAACTTGAGTTAAGGCCCCCCATCGTCCCCAAGTCCCAAGTAGCCACCAAAACACTATCGAATGCAAAGAAAGAATTTATTTACAGAAAATAAAACTATTTACTAATGAGTGGATAGTATCTTCGGGGTGGACCAAGGCCAAAATAACAAACAAAACAACCCTACTTAGAAATAAACCAGATGACCTAACAAATGCACTTACCTTCCTACCTAAATAAACAGGAGAAAATAAGGTAACAAAACTGGCAGTCCACCCCTACTACTCAAAGTAAACGAACAAAACTCATGAACAACAAAGAAGCAAAAGCTGTGGCTGGTTGGGAGATGAGGAGGATGAGGAGAAACCTGATGCTAGCGGAGACCCGCCATCTTGGCTGCTTATATACGATCATTTATACCAATCACGTCAGGGACATCACACACCTACTCAAAGTAAAGGAAAGCAAAATGACATCTATAACCATTACGACAACAGGCGTACACAAATACGGTGTAGTTTGTAGCTTATGCAGAAATCTTTGTACTGTGTAGCCATCTAGTGGTAACGTGTGGTACTGACACATCGCAACTTTTTTATTATTGCACTGTAAATGTGACAGCGTCTAATCACTGATAAGAGCTGCCACTGATGCTACTTTACGTGTTTAAATTGTAAAGAGAGATTATTGTGTTATAACAGTTTATACATGGGCACAGTGCCCTCCTAGAGTTATGTCATTCAATTCAGGAAGTAAATGCAGACTGCAGGCAGAAACACTGCTCTACTACCAAAAGAACCGCAGAAAACTATGCTCCTCTCCTTCCAGTCTTTATGCTAAGCTAAGCTAATTGTCTTTTGGGAAGTCTTTAGGGACTGCATTTTCTTGCAAAGAGCTAGATGAGGGAAAAAGTCATGTTATATAATATTTGGCTAATTTGTGCCAAATTGTGTAGCAAGTTTCAAAATCACGTCTGCAGCAAAAGCAAAATTATGTTCCAGTGTTGTTTTCCACTTCAACACAATCTGAACCTTTCTTTCTGAAGGCAGGAGACTTGAAGATGTAAAGAGCAGGAGGCTGTGAAGGATGAGAAGCCAAGTTGTGGCCCGCGTCATGCTGCCTCACCTTAGTGGATCGTAATGAAACATACGCCCTGCATCATAATCACCAGTGACCCTCATGCTGAGCCTTGATTGGCTCCTCTGCGGCCTCATGGGTGTCCTCTGAGCAAGGTCCCGACCGTCCACTTGTCCAGACCTGACGAGAATATTCATGACCGTGTATGTTTGAAAGCTTGGAGGCTTACATTGATTTGGCTAAAACAACCAAGGGTGCTCCTGCCGAGAGAATATATGTATTGGATAGAAGAGGTAGAAAAATGTGTGGTTTGGCTTTAAAATGTCCTCATCTATACGTGAGTTAACAAACTTTATTCGTTTTAACTGCTGTAACCTTTGCTGAAGGTATGAGGCTGTCGGTGTAAAACCGTTTTGATCTAGACAACCTATAAAGAATGATGATAATAGTGATATAATGACACCATACTGCTGAAGCAATTTGAGTAAAGAGAGCCATATGGCGCTGAACATGTACTCTTCCCGTCAGCCCGTTAATTCTCATCTGAATTCGACCCCGCTCATCTAATAAGCTTATGTTTTGCCATCGTCCTGAAGGATAGCAAAACGACAAGCTTGTATGGTAATGTCACCACATGTGTGAAGGGAAGGTTAATCGTTTGAAGGGAAATTGCCCTGAGCACGTTTCATATTATTCCTCGCTTTATGATGTTTCAATTTATTCGTGTTTAGATCTTTTAATTGCAGGGAACTCACGTATGAATCATAATGTATTTACAGATTTTTTTATTGGCTGTAATTAAATTTTAAAGATTGTGGTTGTTTAAAACTCTTCTGACAAAAGAATTCACACATTATGTATATTTTTATGCTTGCACTAAAATTCCCACAACCATCTCTGCATTTGCTGCACTGAGATGAATACAAATGCAGTGTGTCTGGCACCCACAGGGATGCGATGAGCCGTAGTAGGAACCTCACATCCAACTTAAATTTAAATCTCTAAGCAGGAAATGCCACCTCTTGGTCATTTCTATGCAAAAGGTTTCTGACACAGGAATACTTTTTTTTTTAATGCAAAGACAGCCCACATTAACCTGATCTTTATCACAGTACTGGTTAAGGCTGCACTATTTATCTATTAACGGTGGTTCATTGCGTTATTGGGCAAGGGTTAGCCACAGTGAGAAACTCTCAGAGACTTAAGTGGTGTCCTGACCTTCGTCAAGTCTTTAGCATACACCACTCACAGTGCCATTGATGCGTATCAGCTCATCTGAAGAGCGATAATTTTATCACATTTACTCTGTAGACCAGTGAAGATCACATCCCAGCTATAGCACCGTTTTACATGCAGCAGTGTACAGGCACAAACTAAGACAAAGAGACGAAAACTGCTCAAGTCTGTATGGATCACTTTAATGTCTTTGAGCGGTGACACTTCTGTATGTTCAAGCTTGTTTGCAGCAGCAGGCGGCAGTTTTTTGGGGTTTTTTTGAGGCCTGTTGCAATCAGCTGGTGAAGAGAGCAAAGCATTTAACGGGGTTTTGTTTTCTTTCAGGAGCTAGAGGAAACCAAAACGGAGCTAAAAGCGGCGTAATTACGGGCCATCTGCAGGGCAGGCCAAAATCACTGACTGTATATCAACACAGATGAACCCAGCGATCTCAAAAAATGGGAAAAGAGCTGGAGCGCAAGGCCGCCCATCTTTCAGACAAAAAGGACACACCCTTATTTGTGCATAACTTTAAAGCTTGACATGGTTAAAATGTGCAAATTATCTAAAAAATGTGTCTGTAGTGTAGTAAAGGCTGTAAAACAGCCTGGAGGTCTATGGGAATTGTAGTTTGGATTCAGCCTCAAGAGGTCATTCGAGGAACTGCGGGTTCTGCCACTTGCATGGTGTTGGCTTAAAGCGGAACTACTGTTTTACAACATGGACCTTATTTCTGTCATAAAATACGATCATTTACTCACCCATATAACGTTTGTGTAATTTGTAGTCTTTCGGGAGATAATTAGATCAGCGTATATCCATATAGTGAGAGTGACTGGGGCACTGAAACGTAGCCTCTAAATAACGCATTCATTCATTCATTTCACCAATATTTTATTATCGTACACTAGTGCTATTCCCCGTTGAGTCCGGGGTTACCTGTTATCATCATGATGTCATCTCTGCTACTGCTAGTTTTTTGCAACATGGCTGAATATTTTTCCGACTCTGAAGTTGTGGACGAACCACAGCAGGAGCAAATTACAGATAAACAAGCCAACCGTCAGAGACAACATCATCCAGGTCAGAAGACATCATGATGGTGAAAAGAAGATTGAAGCAATGATATTACTAATGACTACTCAGCATCTCGGTTCCATCAAGTGTTATCTCCTGCAATGCTAAAAATACTTTATGAGAAACATGGGATGGAATATAAATTAGCCAGCAATCAATAGGATTTTTATTTATTTTTTACTCACTCCGGCTACAGTAAACAAAACCACGGCTGATATTTTTATACATCGCTGACTTCTGGTTGAGTCTGCTGTAGATATGACTCCTTGACTCGGCGAGCTTTCTGTTCAGCTGCACATTGATCTTCTTGATCATATCTAAGTGAGATGGATTGAGACGGAGAAGATACAGCAGTGAGAAATCTTGTAACTTTCCCTTTGATGTTATTGAGATCTTTGACTTTCACAATCCCACAGCTGCGTCTTCCAGCGGCTGAACAAAATGTGTTTAAATGTAACACAAAACCTGAAAGACGCCAGATTCTCCTTTTTAGCGAGTGATTCGAGAAGGACAGTCAAAGTTTTCCAGGAGCTGATTTTAACAAAGGTTTAAATTAACACCATAATTTGAATTTCTTTTATCATATATTCCCTCAACTGTTTTTCAGATGCACTGAAATAGTTGGATGTCACTGAGGAGGTACAGGCATACAGATACCGTGCTTCACTCACTCAATTTTCTCGACGCCTCGAATGCAAATGAGTGCATTTGATCTAGTGGCTGTTGTTCAGGAGACATATAGAGGCAAGGAGATTGGTTACTGGGGTTGATAATTAAAAAGAGACGACTCTTCCTTCTGCTTCCTGTGTTCATAAGCGACAGAACAAATTTCTCCTCTGAAATTATCTGAGCAGGCAGACAGAGAGCTGAGTAATGGCTGATAGTTAAAAGGAAAACCAACTACCCATTGGCTCATTGTGTGTCAGAACGAAATGGCAGCTTTTTGCAAGCCTCCATTACAAGGCTTTACTAATTCAAACATGCAAACACGTGTGTAAAGGGTGCTGCTTCTCGTGCATGATCCTAATACAGTCTTTAGGGGCGAGTAGAAAAAGACTGGGTGCCAGCACCGTATCAGCAAGTCAGCCCTCCATTTAACTAATCTGCAGGAGATAGCTCAACGAACTGTAGCAGAAAATATGAGTAAACTCGCTCTCACATTATTCTCTCGTTGCATATTTAACTACTATAATGTGCAGACAGGATTTAGAACAGAAGCTAATAAAACACTTCAAACAAATAGTGAATTTTATTCTCACAGTACCTTCAGCCATTACCATAGTGAGTCCCTCATCTTTTGGCACAGAAGATGTCGGTTAATAAGTTCAAGAAATCTGTGAGGATTTCTGCATCGATTTTCCACTTGAACTGAGTCGGTGTAGTTGATATATTTTTTTCTAACAGAAGTGTATCAGACTGCAAGGCACAACATCCCATCACCTTCTCTCATTAATACGTTCATCCTCTTTAACAAACAATGGCCTTCATTTAACCCATAGACTGTATATAAATATGGACAATACATCCCCGCTTACTTGCACTGGCCAAACTGACGCCATTTTCCCAGAGATACACCTTGTGAGTTTGGAGCCAGAGTCTGTGCAGTACAGTTGGTCCAGGTGTGGAGCCACATGGAGCAGCATTATCAACGACCCGCCTACACTTCGGCCAGACTCACAAGCATTTTCATTTAGTTAATACCGTGCTTGGCTCTACCTCCACCAGTTACAAGGAAATGTTGGATTATGCACCGTACATAATCACTTACTTATTTATTCATTCATTTATTCTCAGGGTCTTATAGGAGGGCTTGGCATGGCAGCTTGAGTATGCATCAGTATCATATTAACTACCTAAACTGACAGAAATCATCCTTATCATCTATCATATTCATCCATATTGGATGTCTGTCTTAATGTTTTAGTTTGGCCCAAGTCCCATCCACTAACGTGGAGTTTATGACCTGTCCTGCAACCAGCCACCAGGGGGAGCTCCACTTGCTTTGGCTCCACTTAAAACAGCGGTTCCCAAAATTTTCTCTGCTGCTCCCCCCACCCTAAAAATAATGTTTTGTTTTTGTTTTCTATCTTCATTGCAGTTTAAACCTCAGACTTTTTGAATAAATAAAAGTAAACTTTACTGTGTAATTATGTTCAGTGTCACAGGTTTGACAATCCTGTCCCGCAAAATCTCGAGAGAAAGACTCCCAAATCCTGTCCCGTCACCTATGTTGTTGGCTAAAGTTGGACGCACTTTTTGATTTAATCTCTATCCCGTCCCTATCACGTTACCAACAGTGAAATTGACTCTGTACCCCTAAGAACCACTGACTTAGGAGGAGCAGTTCCATCACGCATTTTTATACAATCAATGATTCAACCAATGAGCACAGCAGACATCATTCATGACTAAAGCAAGGCGGGGCATGTTTACTTATCCCGCTCATAAAAGAAAAGTTAAGTGGCTCCTATTGAAAACACAAGAACCACTAAATACAACCAACAGCTAGCCCGGCCTGTTCTGACTTTTCCAAATGTTCCCATCTCTAAACAAATGCTCGGTTGAATCCCTCTCATGACGATATCTCCTAAAACATCCACTTTCATCACAATTTGTATCACGTTTTGTTCCGATGCAGGAAGAAGCGTGACGTTTCTACCTCGACAGAAACATGGCTGAGTGATGGATGGCTACATAAAGCGCTCTAACATTGAAGGCCTAAATTTACCTCCTGGCTCCTAACCGTGACCACAACCTTAACCTTACCTCAACCAAACGGTTTTAGTCGCCTTAAGCTATAAATGGCAGTGCTGTGGTATGTGGCATTGGTTCCTGCTATGTCCCTGTGCAAGCAAACTTCAAATAAATAAGCAGAAATACCTACTGCGGCGAAACCACTTGCTGCACAGCTGCTCTTGAAATTCAATAAGTGGCAACTTATGAAGAATACTGGCATGCAGCCTCACAGTTTGTCATGGTTCCTCTTTGATTTTGATATGTGGCTCCTGACTTCAGCACCTGGGAAGTTATTTCTTATTAATACAGAGCAGGAAGCAATCCTGCTTTGTTGATATCCATAAATTCTGTAATTTTAGGGGAAAAGGTTGACAATATGGCAGCACCTCCAAATCTGAACTGCATTCTGACTCTGTATTTTTCACAGTAGATATTGCATATATGTATGAACAGTAGGGTTTATGATGTCAGCTGAACGTGCGACTAGAAGTTAAACAGCTTGTGTTTTCAGACCACTGCGCGTCATTCAGTTTTTCATTCATTAATTTTCTGTAACCGCTTGTCCTCTCGGAGGTTGCGGGGGTCTGAAGCTTATCCCAGCTATAATGGGCGACAGGCGGGGTACACCCTAGACAGGTTGCCGGTCCATTGCAGGGCTAACACAGAGAGACAGACAACCATTCACACTCACACGTACGGCCAATTTAGAATCATCAGTTAACCTAACTAGCATGTCTTTGGACGGTGGGAGGAAGCCGGAGTACCCGGAGAGAACCCACACAGAACATGCAAAGGCCCAGATTCGAACCCAGAACCTTCTTGGTGTGAGGCATCAGTGCTAACCACCATAACACTGTGCCACCCGTCATTCAGTTAGATTCGTCAAAAGATGTTATAGGGCAGGTGTATGTGTTCATACATGCATGCGTATAGAGCGTGAACAGACCCGTTACAATATGTTAGAGGGAATACCTTACAGAGAGTGCAACAGGCAACATTTCATTATTGCATGATTGCCATATGCTTGTGAGACTGCGGGTTTAAACCTGGTTCAGATCCAGCAGGTGATTTATGTTCCATCTGATTCCATCTTCTTCCACTTCACCGTGTGCTGTACACAATCCAGAGGCGTGTTTAATTAGAGAGCGACGCGGTGTCTTTGAATCTTACAAATTGCCGAAGGCTGAAGGTTGATGGAAAAATTATTTTCCCTGCAAATTTTCTGCTCATGTCTGGACCAGGCTAGAAGCCGGCGATGGACTCCTGCCAGCTTGTTGCAGGTGATGTCAAATCGAGTAACTCCTTTCCGTTAGCGAGACGAGAGGGAAACAAGGCCATCTGTGCTTGTGGAGATTTAGGAGGAAATGAACACTGGCTTATAAAGTTCACTGTGTGTGTGTGTGTGTGTGTACACTGTGCTTGTAATCATAATAATAGTTATATTGTGCGGCCCTGCTTCCTCTTTGTGGGTATTTTCGCATGAAGACTTTGATTAAAGCTAAGCTAAGGGTTAGAAGAGGGGGACCCCAACTTTTTTTTTTGTTTGTTTTGGATTTGCCGGTGGGTATCCATACTATTTTGGTATCCAAACAAAGAAATTTCACAGAGATGCTGGTTTTCAGAGTGACTGTATCTACGTTTATAAAGACTTCGCTCAATTATTGCGTCACACTGGAGTTGATGGTCATGGGACCTGTTCGCAAATGAGTCCCAAGTTCTGTCAACAAACAGCAAAACTAGAAAAAAACGTGCACCAGCTGGGATAAGAAAGGTGAAGTTTAGCTTTGAACGTAGACACTTTATCTGACAGCCTGGTGAGAGTCATTCATCCCTGAAGTGAAAAACTGAGTTCACTGAGCACACTGAAGAGGTCACAGGTATCCACTTCTCTCAGCGAGCTGCCAGTGGGTGACTTGTTCTCTGAAAGAAATCTCTCTAGTCTAGTGTAATTATTGCACAAATAGCTTAATGTGTATTATTCTGTGTGCGTGTGTTTTTTTTTTTTCTAGATTCATATAATTTCCTCAGAAATCCCTGATAAATTATGGCCCGTACATTTCCAAAGCCCGGTGCTTGGAGATCTATGGGTTAGGATTAGGGCTGGGGTAAGTCAGTTTAATGTCATCTGAAGCAAAAGGAAATACAGCTACACAACTCTACATATGTGTGCGTGCGTGCATGTGCGGGCGAGTGAGAGAGTGCATCTCGGGTATTTGTTAGCTGCTGGCAGTGATTCAACGATAAAAGCCTGCGGAGATGTGCGGACACTAAAAGATTCACGGCGTGTCAGTGTCATATGATTCAAATTTCTCTGCATTATAAATGCAAAGATGAGTTTAAAAATACACAAGACCCTGAATTATTCAGCTGCTCTGTTCATACACTGAGAGGCTTTTTGACTTGATGCTCAGCAGCCACAGTGAGTAATGTGGCAAACGACTTAGGGGACGATCAGGGCTTTTTTTGGAGGCGGTACGTCTGACGTAAAACTGCGTTTAGGTTCTGTATGTATGCTACAAAATCTCCAGCGCAGTTTAAATCGTAACAGAAAAGCAATTAGTTTATTAAAAGCTGTGGAATCATTTTAGGGGCAGAGAATATGCCACCCATGGAGTGTGTAAATAAGGCGATTGATCTGCATGCATGCAGCATATCCTTAACTCTGAATATCCCTATCTAAAATGGCACGACGGAACATGTTAATAAACAAACTTGCATTTTGTGTTTTTTCCTCTTCTTTAATGAACTGAAACTGTTTCAGATTAATACTCTGGATTAGATCCATTACTGATGTAATGATTTTTATCAGGAAGAACCACTTTCTTTAGGTAATACACACAATGTCTATAACATACACGACTCAGCTGGAAACATACATTGATTCATGACTCAAAAATACCTGATCTTGACACATTTTAGGATAAAATTCCCTTTGGCAGTTTGGGATCAGTGGGGAGCTTGTCATGCTGGGCACTGGGTGCGTTGTGCTCTATGCGGAGAGCCATGTGTGTATACTGCCACCCAGTGAAAGCTGACAAAACTGCAAGACCGGATGAGTCATTCTTATCCCACGACCGACTGTCTTCCTCGGTCCTGCCTGCCCTCCTCTGCTGCAGAGGAACCTGGGCTGGGTCATAAATTAGTCTCTTTTAACATTCACAACTGATGGAAGGCAGTCTCAAGGTCTGTGAAGACGGGGTTGAAAGGACTGTGTAGACGGTGAGCACAAAGTGGAGGATCAGGGACGTGTGGCGGTGGGGGTGACAGCAGGAGCAAAGCAGGGATTTGCGGCGCTGTGAGGCAAGAACAAGACTGCATGAGCCAGCAAAGCAAAGCCACAGACAGCTAGTGCTAACCAGCCTAAGCTAAAAACAACAGCTGCCAGTGGGGCAAGGAGAGAGAGATACATGGAGGTCATCGTTTTGAACTGTGAAAGCGCCTGCAACAATCCCCGTTGCGGTGCTATTTCTGGAAAGAAACAAAAGTTTCTTTTCAGTGGCTCACAAAATGACGTTTGGCTTCTGTCTAATTACAAACTTCCTAAAACCCAGGGTACTTTTTTTAAACCTGGCACTAAACACAGTCCTCAAGGGCAGCAGGCTGTAAAAGTTTCAACATATTTTATTTCCTCTATAACCTTGATGATGGCTACCATATGTTTTAAAGAGGTCACAGATAATGGCTTTTGGACCCTTAATTTCTTCAGCAAGCACACTTCAGTATGTGTCATTTTAATGTGACCACACTCATTTAGTATTCAGCAGAACATTTAGAGAGAACGTACGCCGAGGAAATGGAGACAAGCCACATTTTTTTTTTGCTATTTAAGCAAACAGCGATTCAGTCATGCAGTCTACATGTTAAATCGCTCATTGTGCCGTATGTTAGTCATATACATTAACATTCAGAAGGCTACATAAGAGATTTTTCTTGTCAGGAGCCATGTCTAATCTGGCAAGAGAGGAGAGAAAATGGGTAGTGTGGAAACTGTTACCTTGAACGTGGAGCTGAAAGGAAATGTCACAGGTGTTTATCCATTTGCTGAACTCCTCTCTTCCATAACCTGCAGCGAAATTGCCGTAAGACCTCTAAATGAGTGTAGACTGTAGTCAATTTCCAGACCCAGAGCCCCATGAAGGCAAGTAATACCACAGTCCAGTCCAGCATGAAAGGTATTAAGGCAGCCGCTCATCTGAAGATAAATAGCTCTCTTTACACTTCTCAAGTTAATCTCTTTAATTGTGTGTCTTTTGTTAATATTTTTTTATTTTTTTATTTTTTTTGCAGCCCTTCATTTAGTAGTACAAGAATAAATATGCATGTCGGGCACTTTTCTCTCCCGGAGACCCTTCCTTCTGTGCTCAATCACAACTTGAGACACAATAGTCCATCACATAATTACCCTGTGACAGGCAATTTTAGTCAGACGTATCCTGTACACATACTGTTTTAACAAGCCGTCATTAAGGGAGGATAAAAATAAAGAAAAGGTTTAACAGCCGTCATTAATTACGCTTTGACACTGACCTTTATATTATCATCAATTTAAATGAAATATGGAGTCACAATTACGACACATTAAACACACTTACATTCAAATTCTCCACCTGTCCAACGTCTCGGTGTCCTCGCCAGTGTCACTTTCAGGAAATAACATCATTACGACATTTTTAACCAGGCAGCCTCAGGGCGCTGAGCTACTCGATACGTCCTCATCTGTCTCCCTCCCTCAGATGCCGTCCACATCATAAACTCTGGCAGTCGGCACAAACACACACACACACACACACACGGTGAAAGCCGAGGAAACGCGTTGTGAAGGAGCGGTGACATTGACAAAGTGAGACTGTGGCCATAGTGCAATGTAACAGCACGCTGCCACTTATGAAAACACCTGCTACACACTGTCAGCAACTTAACCTTCTATCACCGACATCCCCCACTGGAGGATTAGATGTGACAGATGTGGGACGGGAGAGGGTCAGGGGACGGGGATGACAGGGGTGACAGGTGGAGGGTGACAGGAGTGACTTCATAAGTAAAAGTTTTATATATTTTTTTTTTTTGGAAAGAGAAAAATAGGTAAGGAGCTGAAAGAGGAATGAGAGGAGCGAGTTAGCGAGCAAGAGAACAAGAGAAGTAATTAGAAAATGTGTAACAAGGGTGTTGCAATAAGACACTTCATTAGTTTGTGCAATACAACAACATGTCAGAGACATTTTATTTTACTTTTTTTTTTTTCGCTTTGGCTTTGATGCCAATTAACAGGAGCCACTGTGTCTTTTTGTCTGAGTGGATTAGGTCGCCTGTCGCCGTGGAGTACATGGAGGTTTGCACCAAATTTCATGGTGGCACTTGAGGAAAGCTCGTGAAGACGCCGCGTCTTTGGTGACAGTGTGAGCGTCTGCAACAAATCGTTTTGCCTGTTCTCTGAGAAGATGTTCAAATGATTTTATTTTTATGAGGTAAATTGCATATTGTCCAAACGTAATGAGGTTATAGCCTGGGAGTCAATATGTCGGAAATGTAAGAAGAAGGCCCCTGGGGGAGTATTGTTGATGTACTGTTGGGCCTTTATAGGTTTAAGGAGGGTAAGAAGTTTTTTTCACACAGCCCTAAACAATTTCTTGGTCTGTCCATCCTGACGTCCCTGTTGATAATAGCCAAAATAAACTGTATACTGTCTGTCTAAGGCAGTAATTAGGACCTTGGACATCTCCTGAATGTCAGGAGCAATTCCATGACTCGAAAAAAAAAAAAAAAAAATCAACTTGAATCAAAAGTCAGAGGTTCACCAGGTTCATTAGGATTCACTTTGAGGAGAAAAGGCTTGATCAAAGTGGTGCGTGTATAGCCAGACTGACAGACCTTGAATAAGAAAGTAAAGCCACTTAATTCCACATTGGCGGTGTTGTGAGTTTTGTACAGTATATATAAAAGATGATAAATGCGCTCGTTCACAGTTGAAAGGCAGCTAATGGAGCGGGCAGACTTGTTCGGGGGAAAAAAGGCACTTTAACAAGGACACTGGAGACACAAAGGACATAGAAGTGTTATTGAATGAACTCATCCTTCAAGACCGATAAAACACTGAAAGTAAAAATTTTGCCGTGTTAATTATTTGCAGGAGTGGCATCCTCCTATATGTTAAGGATGTTGTGAATATTCTCAGTCTTTGTGATGGTGAATTTCTAACAAGGAACCCACAATTAGAGACATATCGTGGTAGCTATATAACCTCTTTGTTAATAGACAATAAATTAATTGTTAATTCTCATTAGCATGATGAGACTTAATAACAGCTGTAGCCATGAATGATAACTACAAAAACTCAATTAAAAAACTCACTATGGCTCTCCGCCTAGGAGATTAAATTTAATTGTGTTTTACTGCATTTACAGCGAACTTAATGTGCGAAATGAATAAATAAACAGATTTTATCGCATGTGACCATTACATTGACGTGGAGTTGTGGGTTTTCAGCTGAGTGTTCAGTGTGGTGATGGCTTTGGGGCGAAACCTGTTCATAAGTGGAAGTGAGTGTTTTTGATGGACCTACTGGATAGCGCTGTCCAGAGGGCAGCAGTTCAAACAGGTGGTGTGCAGAGTGATGTTGGTCCTTCAGGATATTGTTGACTTTTTTCCAGGCACCAGGAGGTGAAAATGTCATCCAGGCCAGGTAGGCGTGTGATTGCAATCCTCTGAGCAGTGATTTTCTGTCCACTTCAGATCTGGTCCTGTACCACAGGATGCTGTGTGTTAGGACACTCTCGACGGAGCAGCGGTAGAAGGACACCAGCATGTTCCTTAGGATCCTTAAGAAACAGCCACTTCTGTGCCTTCCTGACCAGAGTATATGCGTTAGTAGTCCATGAGACGTGCATGTCCAGAAATCGTGCATGTCCAGAAATCAAGTACTGGAGATCCTTTCTACTCTCTCTCTATTGATGCAAAGGAGTAGATGGTAATCCTGCTTCTAATAAAGCACGCCACTCTGTCGCCATTTGATATAAGGTCTGTAGATTGGAGTCAGAAATGAGGAGATGTGGTCAGACTGTTCTGGTGTGCCAGTGGTGAAGCATTAAACCCACCTTTAATGTTGGTAGAGCAAAATCCTAATGCAGTATTTTGCAGCTACAACCCAGCTGCAGATCAAGTAACAAAGGACCAACATACTCTTCAACCACTGCAACAATGCCAACTACTAAATAATATAATGTAGTAAGGAAAAGTGTATATCTCTGAAGCCCTTTCTTTAACAGTTGAAGGCCTTATAACTAGACAATGAAATTCACCATCAAGTTGTTGGTGTGTACCTTCCTTCTCTCTGTTACCACAGGGCATTTGGTGAAGTTTTTAATTCACTCCTGTCGAGAGGATTTGGACCGTTAGTGGATGCCTTTTCAGATGAGTGAGCATTGCAATAGTACTTTTACTGTACTTCAGGACTGACTTACATATTTTGCATGTCACGGTAGAAAGGGGTTAATCTTTAGTGAAGTATTTCCTCACACTTGATGAACTGCTGCTAGTTTGCTGCAATGACTGACGCAGGCTCTTCACCTGTCTTCAACAACTAGCTTACAATGAGCCTTTCATATCTGCAGAGGGAGAGGGTCCTCTTCTGGAGAATCAGCCATGTCCTGCTGACATGTATGTACAGAAGCCTGGTATGGACACACAAGCCCTGTCTCTAGGGAGGGCGTTTCTATGATAGATACTGTAGACAGACAGACGAACAGACAGACAGATGCACTTTATTAATCCCAACCTGGGAAATTTCACTATTTCAATGTACAGACATTCAGCATACTTTACATAATCTATGAAAATAGAGGAGTATATATGAAAATCACAAAATAAAACAAAAAACAATAATGGATGTTAAAAATGAAATGAATAAATGAAATAATGCTACCATGTGCAAAATGTGCCAGTTACACTCAGTCAGACTCTTTTGCAGAAGGTGCTCCCTTGTCTGTCTATTGTGAGGCGTAGAGGGTGGACAGGGTCATCCACGATCGATAACAGTTTGTTCAGTGTCCTCCTCTTCATCGCTGCTTCAAAGGTCTCCAGTCTGCAGCCAAATTTGGTTGCAGCCTCTGACTTCCCTGCTGTAGACCACTTAAGTCACACGGGGAAACACACACGGTTACTTTAAGATTTTAGTCTTGGTTGTGTGGTAAGAACAAGTGTAGTTTTCTACCACAGCAACACTGTACTTTCTGAGACTGTTTCACAGTAAAACCCTGAGTTTTGCCAGTTAAATGAACATGAATGAGCAGAGAAACTCCACTCAAAGTTTTATTACATCGATGAGAAATTCAATATTTATACCTACAACTTATTTATATCTTAGAAAATAAGAATGTGTTAATGTACTTGAAACATGTTCAACTGTATTACAGATGTACAGATGTTAAACACTAAGATATAGCACAATATGATGAGTATTTCTAACTATTATATAAATAAATAAAGTGTTGCTGCAAAAGGTAATATTTTCCGTTACATTCACATTACTGACCTGGAGTATCCGGTGCTGCGTTACCATTTTATTTGAAGCTGTCTTGCTTCAGTTTCCTTTAAGTACTTATGGGCTTAACCACTCAGCTCTCTTACCACAAGTTGTGACTGTTTAATCCCATCAACAACAGGGACTGCTGTCAAAAGATCACTGAATATGACAAACGACAGAAGGACTACAAGTGGGATTCAGTTCAGGCTAAAAAAAATTTGATTCATGCCTTCCCAACTTCCTTCAAGCTTACAGGATTTTCATGACCAGATTAATCTTCCACACTCTGAGTCAACTTTTCCTCAAGCACAGCAACAGAGGTTTCTCCAAAGCACTAAGACATGTTTTGAGGGGATTTTAGCTGGTTCAAGAAGTTGTGGGAAGCCTTCATCATTTTTTTTTTCCACTTCGCTGTTTCGCTGTTGAATGATGGAGTTCTTACCATTTGAGTTTTACTGCAGTGAGCAGATAACACAAGCAGCTGTCTAATTTATTTTACTTCTTGACAGTGTCCACAAATGATTTATTACTTCCTGTCACAGGCTCCTGATTGGGCCATTCCTGTTTAATGAGGCGATATTAGCATAAACAGTTATATGAGGACACCATCCTTGAGGTCACCACCGGCCTGCCTTGATTGGTGTGACCGTTTGAGAGAAGGGTCTCCGGGGGTTTGACTCAGAGACCATTTAACATTTCTAATATGCGTGTCTGCGTGTGGGCTGGAAAAAGGAGACAAATGTCACATCTTTGGGCCCCGAACCTCAGTCCTGAAATATAGAAGGTATGATTGTTATGATTTATGGTCTGCTGTGATTAAACCTGATTGGCCGTTTCCATGTAATTTACATATTGCTGAATGTCAGGGATGTTTATTATCTTATAGCTGTCTTGACTGTCTGGTGGGAAATCAAATATACAAACCATATTCATTGTAAACTCAGCAAGCATTTACATAAGAATAGATAGATAGATAGATAGATAGATAGATAGATAGATAGATAGATAGATAGATAGACTTTATTATGTTACAACAGCAGAATACAATAGAATACAAAAAAAAGTTAAAGCAGGTCTTAGATGTTTGCAACAGAAAAACAATATAAAACAACAAAATTGCTTTTTTTCTCTTTTCTTCAGCTCTTATTACAATATTTTAATAAACGCTGTGTTGCATTTTTTGGTCTGTTGTATGTCAGGTCACGCTGTGTCACAAAATGTGCATTTATGTGTTACAGGTATATCTTGTAGAGTTTCGGCCGGATGTCGAAGGTTCCTCCTCGGCCACCGTACTTCTGTACTGGAAACGCAGCGTAGTGTTTGTGTTTACAAGACGCGCTAACCGCTAAAACTAGCTGAACACATGGCCGAATATACAAATGTAAAATCAACCAAACTGGTTTTAAAGGGCCTCAACAAAGGGTAAGCGTTCATATTTACTAGTACCCTCGGTTCATCTCAGCAGCACCGTTACTCGAGGCTGCCTATGCGAGTTTCTCTGCTAGCTTTAGCTAATGCGCTAAGCTAGGCTAAAGCATTGATGATTAAGGAACAACTTTGCGAATATAAACGTGTGCTGTGAAAGGTGTGTCCATTTTTATCACAAGCCAGCAGAACCAACACACTGACAAAATAGAGCTTCGGTAGACTTTAAAGTTTAGTCGCTTGTTTGAAGCTAATATGTTAGCACCTTAGCTGGTATGCTAATATATTCCCATCGTTCTGTTTGGACAAGATCTATATGAACTTATTAACGATAAAATCTAAAGGTACATAGAAACATTACAGCTGTAAGTAAACAGCATCAATAGTAAAGCCAAAAAAGAATTGAGTTACATCGCAGTCTTGGACCTTAAAAGTTTTTAAACTACAATTATTAACATATTAGTTAAATGGAGCTAAAATTCAGCTACCTGAAATACTGGCTGGAGTCAGAGAGGATCCGCTGTGCCTTCCTCCTGGCTGTAAATGTCCTGGATGGCTGGCCGCTTAGACCTGGTCATGCACTGGGCTGATTTTACCACCCTCTGCAGCACTCTCTGTCAGAGGACGCTACAGCTACAGTACCAGGCTGTGATATTCCTGGCCAGGGTCACTCACAGTGGTGCATCTGTAAAAATTAGAGAGTATCCTGGCGTCCATACCGAACCTTCTTATACACCACAGGATGTAGAGGCACTGTCCCTTTAGGATGGTGTCTCTGTGGTGTGACCAGTTGAGATCCTCACTGATGTAGATCCCCAGGAACCTGAAATAGCTGACTCACTCCACTGCTGCTCCCTCAGTGTGGATGGGGGCGCATCCTCCTCCCTGAAGCCTCCTTTCAATCAAGATCATTTCTGTCTCTCTTTGTCTTGCTGACCACGAGCAGGAGGTTATTGGCTGTGCACCATGATGTCAGTGCTCTTACCTCCTTTCTGTAGGCTGTGTCATCACTGCCCTTGATGCAGCCAATGTTGCACCATCTGCTGTCTGTCAGGAAGTCCAGGATCCAACTGCACAGGGAGGGGCTGATGTTTAGGTCCCTGAGCTTCATGACGAGTATGGATGGGACTATGCAGTTAAAAGCAGAGCTGAAGTCGATAAATACCATTTGCACGTATGTGTTCCCCTGGTCCATGTGGGCCCGCAGATCTGTTTGGCCTGTAGGCAAACTGTAAAGGATCTTGTGTAGAGGGAGGGGAGGATGAGATGTGAGCTTTGAAGGCCTGTCCTTGTGGGCGATTTGTTGTTGATGTTGAGAGTCTTGTTGTTGCATTTAAAAATAAAAGGTTTTCACCTTTCAAAAATGTATTTGCCAGCTTGAAAGTGAATGTGTATGCTTTTATTGAATGATTGTAATTTAAGACCATCACATCAGTCTTTTGAAGTACAGTATGTTTTTTCAACAGGAAAAAGAAGAAGCACAAAGATAAGAAGAGAAAAGCTGCAAATGATGAGGACAAACCCGATGTTGTCGGTATGTGTATTGACTTTATTTCCAAAGGCCAGGACAAAATTAGAGCACGCTGATGAAACCTTGATCGTGGCATATACTTATAAAATTAACTAACTGTAACTTCGTCTGAGTTGCAGCCAAAGCGCATAATTTTATCTCTGACCTGGGTCTTTCTGCTCAACAGGCGGTTGGTGGTGTGTTAGTACTTTTGGAGAAATTACAGGAACAGTTGCCATAGAGATGCAGAACAACTCGTACATCCATGCCCTGGATACTGGACTCTTCACAGTTGGTGCACCTCACAAAGGTAAGAGGCCTGTTTAGGGTTATTTCAGGTTCATCTCCTTCATCCACCACATGTTCCTCTTCACATGTTGCATGTGGAGGGGGAAGCTGTGCTGTATAATCTCATAAATAAACAAATAAAAAAATAAAAAACACATTTCAACTATAAAGCCTTTGTCTCTGAACATCAGAATGCCTTTATTGTCCTTGCACGCAGTACAATGAGAGTTTAGAGTTTAAGTAGATGTGTTCCAATGGTTTTATACATTTCTACACAAAAATGACCCAGAACATCACGTCCTGACAGCAGACAAAGAAGACCCAGTTGAACAGAAATATTATGCTTCGCCAACATTCTGTATCTGTGAGGTGCAAAAGTAAGTGCGGTAAGTTAATTTCATTGCCAAATTAGAGCCCTAATTCAGAAGCCTCAGAGAAAGAGTTGTTCATCACTCTGGAAAAACAAATCCACAGTCGAAAAAATGATAAGCAAATGAAGGAGATTCAAGACGACTGTTACCCTCCACAGGACCAACAAAGATCACTCCTAAAGCAAGAGGCATAATAGTGTCACAGAGGTCGCAAAGAAACCCAGAGTAACTTATAAGCAAGTAAAGTCCTCTCTAACATCAGCTAATGTTACTGTTCATGAATCCACCAACAGGTGAACACTGAACAACCGTGGTGGTCACCGCACCATCGTGGCAAAGACAAAGCTCTAAATAAAGGACGTTTCTGCCTGTCTGGAGTTTGATCAACATCATGTGGACAAGTCATAGACTGTTGACCAAAGTAGATTTTTTCCTTTTTAAATGAGAGGCTCATGTTTGGAGATGAAACAACACTTTATTCCAGCATCAGAACCTCATCTATGAAACATGGGGGTGGTTATGTCCTTGTTTGGGCCTGTTTTGCTGCATCTGGGCCAGAACGGTTTGTCATCACTGATGGACCAATGAATTCTGAAAGAAAACGTCACAACATCTGTCTGTGAGCTGAATCTTAAGAGAACCTGGGCTATACAGGAAGAAAAAGAGCCCAAGAACACAAGTCGTTCTACAAAATACCAGTCAAAGAAGAAGAAAACGAATGTTTTGGACTGGCCACGTCAAAGTCCTGACCTTAATCCAACAGAAATGTTGTGGAAGGACCTGGAGCAAACAGTTCACGTGAGGAAACCCGCCGACGTCTCAGAACATGAAGAGGATCTGTACTGTGGAATGGGCTAAAATCTCTACGGCTTCACGGCTGCAAATACTTATAAGTGGCACTGAAGAAGACCTTTACATGGGAGGAATTCTAAAACAGGATTATAATACAAAAAGAAGAAGAAGCATCATATACAACAGTTCCCTCATTACACAGTTGTACAAACTTCAATTTAGACCGGCCACGATAACCCTAGGAGTTAGGATTACTACACGTTCTAGTCATTGTGAGGATGAAGGGGGTTCTGTCCTGAGAGCAGGAAGTATTTAAGTAGTAAATCCAGACACTAGCCTGAAGAAACTGAACAGAGGTTGAGTTAAGGAGAAAGACAGAGCTATCTGTGAAACATTCTGCTCGGAAAGAGGCACCACTGACGATTAATTCAGCCCACGTTTGTTGAGAACCAGCTAAAATGGCTGGGAGATTGAAACATCTGAATTCCCTCAGTGGGCTGTCATCCTCTGAGTGCACATAAGCCCATTGCTAGAAGATGAAAGAAGAAACAAGCCAGCAGAATACAAAGAGAGATTATAAAAGAGTTTGTATTTCAACAACACTGTGGACGATACAACCTTTTAGAAAGGTGCACAAATGGACGCGTTCACCTGCAGGTCAGAGGAAACATGCTGGAGTTGTATTAAGCAACTCTGTGGGTCATGGTCTGACATATTCCACACAGAATCAGTCTTTTGAAAATGGCTCAAGTCTCATTTTACCTCCGCCGTGTTAATGCTTTGCTGTTTTTTTGATGGTGCGGCTCTGATTTATTGTAAAGGTCATAAAGTGGCCTGACGACGAGCAGGTCACAGCGAGCAGGTCACGAGGAGCTCAGGAGACTCGAGGATGAAATAAAACATTTAAATACAGCACAACAGTTCCTTCCTTTTGTTTTAAGGAAGGATATACTGTATGCTAAATGTCTCAGTGCTGGGGAACTGGACCCACATCAAAACAGCACTGCACAGCCAGAGGGTTTGCATTATTAATTACAAGAGTGCATGAGTAAAACATGAAGCTGGTCTCAAGGATAAACTTGAGAAGAATTTACACACGTTTTAACTTTGCACATGCATGCTACAAAGTGATCAATGACAATTTAAATGTGTGAAGAAATATTTTACCTTGGTTGTTGGCTCGCTGCAGTATTTTTTTATTCATTAATGTTTGTATTTAGCTGTAGACAAGACAGGAGACTAATTACTCAAATAATTGAACTATACAGAATGTGATAGACTGGCATCCTGTCCTGGGTGTACCCCGCCTCTCACCCACTGCACTCAGGACAACAAAAGCCTGAGATAAATAGTGAGACATTTAACTTAACCAAAAAATGCCCGAATGCGATTGGGTCAGAATTAAGGCAACATTAAGACAAAGGAAAACACGTCTATGATATATTTAAATAAAGTGCTCACTGTGAAATCTTATGCTGCAGATGATGAGGGACCCGACCCTCCCGAACAGTTCACAGCCATCAAGGTCTCAGACACGCGGTGAGTATGCAAAGATGAAATTGCACATTGTATTTGCATCCGTCAACAGTGGATTTACTACCTTGTTTCTGTATTCTGTATTCTGCATCTGTTGTCTCGAAGCAATTTACACGTGCGTGGACACTCAGTCCTTAAAGACGTGCTGCCTTTTATTAAAACTATTTCTTATGCATTAGTTTTGGTGATGCATCTCCCATTCTTACATTAAGGTAGCCAAAGCTTTCTTGGGAAGAGAAGAAAAGCCAACATGTTTTGATTATTTGATCAGACTATAAATGTATTCAGTATTTTTTTGTTTGTTTGTCGCAGGGTAGCCTTGAAGTCTGGATATGGAAAGTACCTGGGTATTAACTCTGAGGGTCTAGTGATGGGGCGCTCCGACGCTATCGGCTCCAGGGAGCAGTGGGAACCGGTCTTCCAGGATGTGAGTAAATCCTGAAATGTTTCTTCTCCTAATCTGTGTAGTGGGAGTGTGAGAAAGATTGGCGAGTGCAAAAACATGCATGCATTCTTTTAGATCAGGCCATATATGCCCGCATGGTTGCAGTAGACTGCAGGGAAACAACCACGTCAATAATAACATACAGGACTGCAATTAAAAGTTCAAGCATTTAAGTTCAAGGGTCATGAGCTCAGGGCGCAGTAGGGATTTTTTTCCTCTCCATCTTAATATATTTATTTTGTCCCTTTTCTTGCATCACTGTTGATGCAAACAAGACAAGAGATGCTTTTAATTTGAATTGCCTCATCTACATCCACACACTGTCTGACAACACACACACTCCAGGGACTCTGGTATTTGACTTTTCATTGCATGACTCTTCAGGCCCTTTTCTTTGTGCCTTTACAGCATGAAGAGATACTTAAGTTGAATTAGTTCTGGAAAACTAATATTATTGTTATGGTAGGAAAGACACCATCTAAACTTAACAATGCATTTTTATTGGCACTATTACGATGCAATGAATTCTTTGGTCGTTACGTTTTATTAATATGCCACTGTCTAAAAAGGAAACCCCTAAATGAGAAGTGGCTAAAGCTAATGATATAGCATGGTATTCTTATTATTGTTATTTAGGCAAAAATGAAGCTTCTCCAATGCGACTGTAATGTTTTAATAAACCTAATGATTTGGGTGTTTTCTTCTATGTCGTATGTAAAAATAGAATGAGATCCTATGAGACTCTATAGCAGGGGTGTCAATCTTGCTTTAGCTCAGGGGCCACATACAGACCTATTTGATCTCAACAGGGCCGGACCAGTAACACAATTGTTTATTAACCTATAACTAGCAACAACTCCAAATGTTTCCCTTTGTTTTAGTGCAAAGAAGCACATTATGTTGTTGTTTACAATTATTAAATTACACTATAACAAAACATTTCAGACATTCTTAAGAAAAGGAAGTGCAGTTTGTGTATAGTTGTATGTCTCAGTGTTGTTATGTCCACAACTCTTACTGAAACTGTGTGAAACCTGTGTGAATGGCAGTTACTTTTATTGACAAAACTTTGCAAATTCAGCCCACAGGCCGGATTAAACCCTCTGGCTGGCCGCTTTTGGCCTGCGGGCCGTATGTTTGACACCTGTGCTCTATAGATAATATGGTAAAATACATAAGGAACTGTTTTTGTTTCCTTGAACGCCCGTACACTAATATCAGCATTTGAATTAAATGTGTTTGTCTCAGGAGATTTACATCTTAATGGCTGATGTTTAGCCCATAAAATCTATTCTATAGAGTGCACATATCTTATCACAGCAGCCCACATGTTTGCTTTGATGCCCCGGCGGGGAAAAAAAAACTGCCCTGTTCAACCTTGAGAATCTTTTTAATGCCAAATATCTCGGAGCCTTTCATGGTTGTCACAACCGCAAATCCCACCGCAACTCTATCTAATCTACTGCCTCCTTCCTCCTGTTTTCTTTCGCTCCTGCCTCAGGGTAAAATGGCTCTCATGGCAGCAAATAGCTGTTTCATCTCCTACAGTGACAGTGGGGACATCGTGGCCAAGAGCAAGACAGCGGGGGATGACGAGATGGTGAAGGTGATGTGTAAATTGCGTTCTTTCACAAGGTTGCGTGTTAATCCTTTGATTTTAAGCATGCAGTCTCTGTGGGGACCTGACCGTTGAGATGGAGGTAGAAAAATATTTGTGACCTCACTTCAAGGTGTTCAGGGTGTTGATATTAAATGCACAATCTCTCTCCCTTTCTTTTCTTTTTTTTTTCTCCCCTAAACAATAAGCAGATCCGAGCTAGTGTGGAGCGCGAGGTCAAGCACAAAGATGACCTTGCAGATGAGGACAGGGGCAACGTGAAATCCTGCGAGATCAATTACGTGTACGTAACCTCCACTGTTTGCGACTATGGCGTTCATTTAATACAAAAGGAGCCCAATGAGAAACAGACGAAGCAGACCCGTGTTGGATTCTCTCTGCATGTTATGTTTTAATTAACTGCCTGTTATTCTGCAGGAACCTTTTGTGCTGCATTTAAAGTGTCGTTTAAAAGACAATCAGGAGTTCTTTCTCCCAAGTATTTTTAAATTAGGGCGCTGTGAGTGCTGAGTCACTAGAAATAAGAGTCCCCTTTTATTTGATTTAGTTTAACAGCCCTGTAATAAGTTTGTCCTTTGGTCACCAGGAGGACACGAGGGGCTGCAAGATGGTTAAGGGAAAAAAAACAACACAGAAATGTTTATTTTCTTCTAAATAATTTCACCTCTAACAGTGACTCAAACAATGAACATGAAGTAGAATGAAGTAGTTTTTTAAAGTACTGTAGTTCACTAGAGTTTTAAAGTACTGTGCTTGAGAATTGTAGTTTTTACTTACATTTAGAGTAAACTTTAAGTTAAACTATTCAACTGTAATAAAAACATTTTATTTTAATTTAAATTTGATCTGTTTGATAACATGAAATATGCACCTTTACAAAGTAAGCTTAAGCCTAATTAAGACCTTTATACTGTAATTATATAAAACAGTACTGCAGTTATATACTGTTAATGTAAAATACTTATCTACTAATGCAGTAGTCATGGCTTGTTCCCTGTTGTTGGGTTAATTTTGCACTTTTTGCATTTTGTTGGCAATGATCGTAAAATTAAATCTAATCCAATGTACAGTAAATTTCACCTTTTAATTATGTAGAAATACTTGATTCTTGCTCCTCCACTGCTGGTTATTACTGCTGTAAGTCTCAAAGAACACATATCCTCATTCAAAGAGGTTAGAAGACTGAAAAAAGAGGCACAAATGGGGCAACGTTGCTTCACTGACTAAAGTGCAATCACCTCTCTTTTGGCACAGTGTCAATCGTTGCTCATTCGATATCATTTTCCAGGACCTGTGTGTTTTCTTTCAATGTGATTTCCCAACAACAAATAGACGTGCACTATTGTATTCTTAAAATCTACAAAGCTCTTATGTATATATCATAAAGTAATTACGCTTCATGTTTCACAACAGTTTGACATTTAGCAGTTTAACCAAGACACCGTGCAGCCTCCTCTGAAGTGTTATAGCACTTTATTTTGATAAAGGGAAGAGCTGTGATTTCCTTCCCGTTATTTTCGCGTCCCGTCAGTCTGCACGCTGACAAGATTTTGACAGCGAAATCACATACCTGGATGTAAGATCACGCCTTTAAGCTTTCGGCTCATCAGTCACATGTCTCCATGGTGCAACTGATGGTCTGCTGTTAGAGCTTGATGAGGACACCGGCAACACCACATTTCAGCTTCTGATGCCGCGAGTATTGTATATACCGCCTGTCTGGCGCCTATTAAGTTCCAAGGGATATGTGTGGTGCTATATATTTTTTTTTTCCCCTGCATGCTTTTGGCTTGCTTTCCCACTCTATTATTTGTTTTAGATGAATGCTAGGGAAATGGACTCATCATGCTGACATGTTGATAATGGCTGCCCTTGAGCCTGTGTCTTGATGTAGTGTTTAGCGTCTGAAATGCCTTTCAGGATGAAGTGCAGCTCGGGGATCATAAACCACAAGCCGAGCAAAGGGAAACTAAATATCCAAGAAGTTTCTGACAAGATCTGTGCTTCTGTTTTATAGCATTGTTGTGCAAATTTTTTCAAAGTAAATTGTAAAGATGGCTCACATTGATATAAGCGATTAGTTGGAGCTGTTCCAGTGATATTTATGATGTTCATGTCGGGTGTCCTGCTGAAGATTAAACTAAAGCTTAAAAGGCACTGCCTGAATGTTTCCATAATGACACAGTTTATGTTGCGGTTTAACAGCCACGCGTCTGCTTTAGCGAATACTGGGGTCGTTTTAAAGGTTTACCTGCACAGAAACGTGTTGTTCATGCTTAAAAAAAGACTGAAGATTTTGAGACTGATTGTGTGTGAATTAGGCAGTCAGTCTTTCCCCTTTGCATAATTATGCTTTTGTATTAGCTTAATTAATGTTGCTTCATGAATTACAGGAAGAAGTTTCAGAGCTTTCAAGATCGGCGGCTGAGGGTCAACGAAGACGAGACCACCACGCTGAAGAAAGCCAGATTGGACGGAAAATTTCACGAAACTTTGCTCGACAGGTGTGAAAAACAGCTCATTACGCGCTTACTAAATGTTTGTATCAGGGTTTTGATGCAGCACTCTACTTGAAGTTATTGATTTCAGAGGAGTGTATTCACTTAAAAGACTGCACTGAAATTCAGACTAAACTTATTGCATCAAAGAGTATCTGGTGAAAGGGTTGGGTTCAAGATCAGTTTGCATTTTCACTGACTTTTTTTTTTTTTAAATGTGTTTTCAAAAAGTAAAAGAATAATTTCAAAGAATGCTGCGACCCTCGTACTGCATTGGTATCAGCCTCCTTTATTTTTCAGTATTTCCTATCTGGATTTGGAAGTAAGTTGTAGTTCAGGTAGCCTCATGCTGTCATCACATTTTTTGTTTTTATAATGTCACAGTTTATTCATGGTCAGTTTTAAATCCCATATCATTTTTTATTTGGGACATAGACTTAAGAGGAAGTGTGAAATAAATATTCTGCTGTAACACTGAATCTAACTTATCAATTTTATTTTACAGACGAAGCAAAATGAAAGCAGACAGGTACTGCAAATGAAGACTTCCTGGATTTCAGCCGTGTCTTTGTAAATGTCTTGATTTTACAGATTTGGTCATTTATCGTGGCATTTTTTTTTTCTTTTTCTATTTTTAATAAATGTTTCATTGTCAAATCAGGTGTACTGGTTGGTTATTGTTTTCCGTAGCCAGTTTATATTTTTCTTTATGGTGACTTTTTCTGAATTTCAGCTGACCTAGTTCCTCCTCAGTGTAAATAATTAACCATGATTTCATTTTGCTGTGGAGTAACTGTTGACACTGGGGATATAGGATGTCCTGTGTTCTTGGTATACCTGCAATATGATGCGTTTGCATACATGTGTTAAAGCCCATCGCTGTGCTATATAAACTATAAGAGAGATGGTAGTGTTCAACGACAAGGGTCAGAATTTATGATTACGTTCAGTGAGGATTCAGTTGACAGCCACTGTTATGGTGCAACACTGGGCACAACTGTATTAAATGAATAAATAATAATGATAAATATGACCAAAGAATTAAGGGAAATTTACTCATACAAGTTGTAATGTGGGAACTAAAGCGCTAGAATATTGCCTTGGCCTATGGATGGTATTACAGAACAAGCCCACCAGTCACAGGTCCAGAAGCCCAAGAGGTCAGAGACGTGGCCTTCATCTGCAAAATATTCCAGGACGATACACAAAACAGCCGAAATGACCTGAAAAGCAACCACAGACTAACCTTACACAAAATGAACACACAGATATTAAAGTACCTTAAAGATCCAAATAATGTTGTAGATTCTCAAAATGACTACGAAGATGCACATCACATAAGACGCAGAGCTTGACACCTTTCTCAGCTTGAGTGTTTGGCATTTTTAGTCAGTGTGCAGTGCGTTGCATTGTTTCATAATCAGTCAACTGTAGCCATAACGTGAATCTGTGGTTATTTTTACTGATATCAGACCAAATGTAAAGTTACTCAGGGAAAAAAATGGTGGTTAACAAATATATTTAGACACTATGTAAATACAGGTGTCACATGAGTGCACTTGTCGTTAATTTTCATTTCCGTATGGAAGCGACCACTGGCCCGAGACAGAGGGGTGTTTTGATCCACTTTGTTAATTCATTTAGCAAAATCCGTCACTTGTATGGGTAACAAATGAACTCAGTCGTTCCTGTTTCGCAAGTTCGAAGACATATGTGATTAATTTCCCTTTTTCATGGATTCAAAATACGTTTAATAGTTTTTTGAGAACTTCCTGTTTCCCCTACCGCGCGTGAAAGTGAGCGCGCTGTCACGAGGTAAACAGTAGCAACTTCCGCAGTAAACTTAATAATAAACGGACGCTGGGTGGACGGCAGTAGTTTAGCTGACATTTTTCCAAAAATGGGTCACCGTGTTTTTCTCCTTTTAGCGGCTTTTGTCGCCGTCACATCGGCACAGTTCATTCCGCCGGTAAGCGACTTTTGTGCTTCATCGTTGTGCTGTTCAGCACATTGTGTACTCTCTCTGAAGTGAGTTGTGTTTATGCCCAGTTTCTGAAACACGGGTATTTAATTTGTTTTTCAGTACACGGAAGATTGTCGCTCGGGAATGTATCCACCAAAGGGTCCCACGTAAGTAACTCGAGTTTGCAACAGTGAAAAAAAAAATAATTGTTTAAGCGTTACAAAAACTCTTGTTTGCTGAGTCACTGATTTGTTTGGTAACACCTGTTTTAAAACAGAGCTCTGCTGCGTTCACAAGCTCCTCGTAAATGCTGCTGTCAAAATGCCAAAGATTTGTTTAGTTGGACTTCCTGATTGTAGGCGACCTCATTAGCTATAAATGTGATTTGTTGGCTTTTGTATATTTAAAAATAAACTTTCAGATGTGAATCACTTAGTGGTGGTGAATGACGAGCAAATTTCTACTTTTGGATCCAGTCAGTTCATACTCACTCTCACTCTGCAAGTTATCTATTATGACCATTTCTATTATGATCAGTGTTTTTTTTTACAAAATAAACCCTGATGCAAGATCAATTAATGACATATGCGAAGATATGTTGCCGTTTTTTCGTCAATATGTCTGTTTGACATATAGGTAAAGTCATAATAATACAGCTGTAATAATACAGAGTGTAGCGATAAGTCGTCAGCATGCATTTCAGACTGGGGGAGTAGAGTTTGAAAGGTGTGGCTGTTGGCGGAGCCATCCAGAATCAGCTGAGTTGGAGGTGAAGTGTAGGATCTGTTAGTTTTTAGTTCTGTATATCTGAGTTTCGGCTACTGTTCTTCAATACGCCGGCTGTTGCAAGACCACCAGTTTTGGCTCAGACATTGAATTGATTAGGTGTGTGGAAAGAAAGCGATACCATATCAGATACCAGCAGCAGAGGCCTAGTGGTTTACAGGAGTCACAGATTGCATCAGTTAAATATAGATTCAAACGTATTTTTTTAATTAAATGCGGTGAACTCCTTTAGTAGCACTTGAAGGAAGCATACGTCCATACCTACCTCTACCTTTCATTGTGGATAAATCTGATTGTTTCATCCGTATAACATCAGTAACCACTGAAAATCTCTTGAGGTGGGAGTGAAGATAGGAAAGCGGATAATAACTAATACGCTCTCCGCTTTTCCTTTACAGGTTCAAAAAAGAGGTCGCTTGGTACACGATAGACCTCGACTTGCCACCAAGCAAGAGATGGACGGCTCTGATCACCGACAAAAAAACAGATGTAAGAAAAGTTAATAATAATAATAACTCCCCGTCTCCCAGAAAAACTCCCTTTGTCAACTCTTGATCTGCCTCCTTCCAGCTGGTCAACATGATCCAAACCATCAGAGACCTGGCCAACGCTTTCGTTCCCAGTGGAAATCTGATCGAGCTGGTTGACATCACGCTGGTGAGTGTCGTTATCGAACTCCGATACTCTTCTGCTGTCGTGAAAGGCTGTGGCGTAGTGATTGCAGCGTGTTGTGAATTGCTTTGCAGCCCTTAATGGTGGACACGCTCCCGAGCCCGTTCAATGATGAAATAAAAGGGATTGCAACTGCCTCCGGGATTCCTCTCGGTAAAACCAAATAAATAACTGTACCAGTTAACAATACAACCTATAACAAAACACGTCCATTCACATCCATTTTTATCATTTAGGTGAAGTCGTCTTGTTTAACATCTTCTACGAGGTATTCACCGTGTGCACGTCGGTTGTCGCAGAAGACGACAAGGGTGAGTGGATAGTTTAACTTAGAATCACTTCAGTGACACAGAATAAAGCATTAATGTCTGTTTGCATTTTGCTTACAGGAAACCTCATTCATGGCAGAAATTTAGACTTTGGCTTGTTTTTGGGGTAAGAAGATCACGGCCTCTAAGCTTTAAACGTTTAAGCTGAGCCTTGGCTCCTGATTGGTGAAAGCACTGGTTCCTTCTTTACAGCTGGGACGTGAAAAACAAGTCCTGGACCGTTAGCGAGAAGCTGAAGCCTCTGGTGGTCAACCTCGACTTCAAGAGAAAAAACCAGACCGTCTTCAAGTCTACCAACTTTGCCGGATATGTCGGCATGTTGACTGGCATCAAGCCTGTAAGTCATTCAGGATCACCTCTGAGGACTCGGTTAGCATAAAATGTTATTTAAGATAATCCAAGCTTTTTAGTTTAGAAAGATTAAAAGGGTTGTTCTGCTTTTTCTCTCAGCACCTCTTCACTCTGACCATGAACGAACGCTTCAGCCTCAACGGAGGATACATCGGTGAGTTATTCTGTTTTTGTCACATTAGAGATGTTTTGTTTTTTTGTTGTTTTTGTTTGACCACATGCCGTCATGTTAATCTGTGCAGGAATCCTGGAGTGGATCCTGGGACAAAGAGACGGGATGTGGATGAGCTTCCTCACTCGCTCTGTCCTAGAAAATGCAAATAGGTATCCCTCATTAATATTTAACAGCTGAACGGTGATATACACCAATGAGCCACAGCATTATGACCACCTTCCTAATATTGTGCAGGTCTCCCTGTGCCTCTGACTGATCAGAGAATGGACATGGGCCTTCTGAGGGTGTCCTGTGGTGTCTGGTAACAGGACATTGTTAGTCCTTTCACTAGATGACCGATGTTAATTCCTTCTCCTGTCAACGGCTTTAGGGGTCAGCGTTGTGGCTGATTGGTGTATGTCCAGGACAGCAGTGTATTTAAATGTGATGTAAAACTGAACCAGATAACAAAATACCTCTCCTTGATGTGACGTATGCTTCTCAACAAATGCCCTGTTCACTGTTAACTGTTGATATTTTCAGTATCTTTTAAAACAGATGTGAAAGCGGAATCTACACATCTCGCTTTTTAGATGGCGGACGATTATTTTATTAACAAAACTAGTTCTGCAGAGCGTGACGGCATCGCTGTTAGTCTTGGTCCAAAAAACACATTTGACTGGCACGACAGATCTTTACTGGGCGTAACTACAGGCTAATGATTTTATTAGGTACAAAGTTTGATACGTCTTAAGGATGAGACATCCAGTTTGCAGAGAAATAGGCATTTTATTATGCCATCATTTTATATATATTTTTAATTTGAATGAAATGTCCTATGGGCTTCTATGAAATTTGATCAAAAGTAAAGTTGTCCCATAGTAATTTATTTATTTATTTAAATTCATAAGAACTAAGAACTGAAGCTTACATCAGGTTTGTGGTTTGTAAAAGCTGAATATGTGGAGTTCCTGTTCCAACTATGAGTCTAATCCTCTCCAGCTACGAGGAAGCCAAAAGTCGCCTGGCTCAGACCAAGCTGCTCGCTCCAGCTTACTTCATCCTTGGAGGAAACCGAACGGGACAGGGCTGCATCATCACCAGGTCCAGGGAGCTCAGTATCGATGTCTTGGAGTAAGTTCTTTAGCTTTGGCACAGACTGAGTCCTACTTGCACAATGACATGTGTTTGAGTGTCCGTGCACTTTGGTCGTTTAGGACCAAGAGATCCTTAAAAAAGGACTGATATGGAAACTAAAAGATACTGTGATGTACTAGACAACAGAGGAATGTGAGTGAAGTCAATCAAAAGTAACTGTGTCACTGTTGTGAAACAGTTGCTCAATCAGGAACTAATGACCGCACTGGTTTCAGATCACCTGATTTAACTCTAAACCACAAATCAGTCATGTCTCGTGTCCAGGCATGTGACGTTTTTAACGTACTCATTGTCCTTCAGGATTGACCTGAAGCTGGGCCGCTGGTACGTCCTGGAGACAAACTACGACCACTGGAAGGAGCCTTTGTTCCTGGACGATCGCAGGACTCCTGCCATGAAGTGCATGAACCAGACCACACAGAAAGTGAGTTACTCATCACGCTCATTTCCTGTCTGCACAAATCTGTCTGAATAAAACTGCCAGTCATGACAAAGCTTTATTTTTAGAGCAAAGGTTGCAGTTACATCAATGTTTTATCAAAGTGATTTGAGCTTTTATTTTTATTTTATTTTTTAGAACATCTCACTGACGACCCTGTATGATATGCTCTCAACCAAACCGGTGTTAAACAAGGTGAGCCTCATCTATCATTTATAAGCTAGTTAGCCTCTGAAATGTTTTATTATATTCCATTTATTCTATGTTGTCTTTTCAGTTGACCACGTACACAACACTGATGCAAGTATCTGAAGGCAAACTGGAATCCTATATCCGGGACTGCCCAAACCCGTGCATGCCCTGGTGATTCTGAAATGGAGACGCTGTGTCGTCAACTGATTTTGGGACAGAACTCAAAGCTTTAAGTGTTTGTACACCAGTGTCTCTTAACAATGCACAACGTTTTGACCTTCGGGGGGTTTGCTTTGGGAACAATTCAGGAATACTTTAAGCTCTGATAATACTAAATCCTACTGTTTATGTTGAGGAGGGAAATCTAAACCTGTAAATATTTTTTTCTGTAATTATATTTGTAGAATGAGTCCATCAGTGGCTCCTAGGGGCCAAAGAGAGGAATGCTAATGTGCATATAATTCAGTAAAAGCAATGTATTCTATTGTTTTTAATTTCTCAAATCTAGCTCTTACAAAAATAAAATACTAATAACGGTTAAGACACAGGTACTGTCTGTCACTGCATGAGTACTGACTACTTCACACAGCAATTCTGACAAATAAGTGCAGCAGACTTATGTTTTTTTTTTTTTTTGGTATGTTTTAAATTATGGTTAATTAATAAAAGGATGTTCAAACTTGATGTTTTTCTTGTGACCTGTGACCTGGCAGCATGTTAAATTTAGGCATCTGATGGTCACTTTGGTGTGAACACCCTGAGGATGCATTGAGAGATCTGCTGTATCAGCAGAGTTTTGCCTCATTCATTCAGAAACATCATCTGATCAATGTATGTATGAAGCACTGGAGAGGTTTAAGGTCCACATGGTAAATTCATGACAACACAATATTTGAAAGTTCCTGCATTTTATTAGTTAAAACTTCTTACTGTAGTCAACAATTTAATTACAGTAAAATCATGAGAGACTAACCATTAACAGAACAAAGCTGAATATAAACATGAGTCTGAAAGAATAAAAGCAAAGTGTGATCTTGGAGCTGTGGTTCAGAGGAAAGCGTTCAAGCCAGAACAACTAGCTGGAGGCGGAACTTGTAACCTTATGTCTTTAGAATTGGGACTCGAGTGCAGAGAAGACGAGCTGTACATCAGTAAGGCCGGAGCGAGACAAATAAAACAGAAAAAATAGAAAAGCTCAAACTGATCCCAGAACCAAGAAGAAGACGAAGCTGCATCTGAACAGGAGTTTCAGTACTATAGAGATTCAAACAGGCTTAATCAGCAGCACAGAGATAACCCCACACCCAGATTATCATTAAATCACATTAAACATTCAGGAATACAGTGAACTCAAAGGGTGGATTATGTGTAGACGCTTAATCTGTCGCGTATGAAGAAGAGTCACAGCTAATTTGTGACTAATATTATATATGCTCTTTTAAAGTAACAGATTAAAAATGAACAACCATACATCCAGAACTGATTGAGAGTATCAGTATAGTGTTAAAAACAGCAGACATCTGTAGGATCCTTCACAGATCCTTGGCACCAGCCGCCTCTGCAGAATAAAACAAAATACACAATTTAGTCAGAAGGCAAAGCTTCGCTATTTGTTACTGGATGCACACGATATCTGCTTCGGCCTCTATGGATGCGTACATGGCAACAAGAGGCAGTGGCTGAGCTTTTGTACCGTGACTGGCATTCACACAAACAAAACTGTAATCTTAACTGACAAGAGCTGTAATCCATACCTGGTTCCTTCAGAGCCTGAGCGTTTCCCACCAGCCCAGTCAGCAGTTCAGTGTTCCCACTGAGGATCTCTACAGACAGGTTGTTATTCTGCTGCTCCTCCACAATTCTCTTCTGAAGCGCCTCCTAACACAACAGCGGACACAGTGGATCATTAAAAGGACCTTTTTCACAGGGTTTTACACACCGACTTCCCTTTAGGTCGTTTTAAAAGGGTTTGAATAATATTAATTAATTTTTTTTCCCATTTACTGTCAATTTTGATATTATTATTATTATTCATCAGTTGTTACAGACCTCACACATGACTGTAAGCTGCAGTGGTAAGTCATCCACCTTCACAAAGTCTTCCTCGTCAGACTTTTGGCTCGTGTTACCGGATCCCATTTCCTGAATTGATCATATTAACGAAATTAGCACAGAGCAGCAGCAATGAAAGGTTTGAGACTATGACACATAAGGATGAGCCTAGAAGCTGGCTCAAATGCCCCCACACAGACAAAGGTTTTGTGGGGGAAGTTGACCTGGAGTTGCTCCGTCTGGAATTTAATATGCCCCGGTAAATTGTTTGGGTGTGCTCTAAGAGGAGTAACAGCGATGTAGTCATACATGTCATCTGAGGGCAGTGAATTTGTTTGGCTCTGACCAGACGACATCAGAATGAGACAGAGACAGATATCCTGATCATTTTCAGTATCCTTGCATCGGGGACAACGTGGACTTACATCTACACTGATCATGACGGGCGAGTCTGTGTCAGGGCTACTGGATGTCTCCTTGGGGACGTCCTGGCAGACAGCAGAGCTTCCTTCTGAGGCAGCAGCGGCTCCACCTGTACTCTCCCCCTCAGGGCTGTGGCTCTCCACCCCGGTATGTTCCTCTACTGTGGAATCAGTCCCAGCTGACTGGTTGATTTCTAAAAGACAAATAAAAAAAGCCATTTGTCTGTTTGGCCTAGACAAACACTGCATCTGAAGATTTCTGTCAAACAAAAGCCACTGACATTTTGTTTTCTGGAAGGAAATTCCAACACAAAGCATGAGGAATGACTCACCATCATCATACTCTGAACTCCTCTCTTCGGTTTTTATCTCCTGGGTTTCACTGGCTGATGGCCCCTGGAGTGCAACACAAACAGCCAGGTCAGACTGAGTAGAAGTGACAATAATGAAGTTCAATAATGAAGCTACAGCTGTTGCATGAATAATCATATCTCTGTAGGTTACCGTGATTCTGACCTCCTGCTCCGCCTGTCCATCACCAGAAGCCTGCAAGGATGTTTGAACATCTACAGGTCCTGCTTCAAACTCCTCTATTTCTTCCTCCTCGTTCTCATCCTCTCCGCTGCCATAGTTTGTCAAGGCCTGAGTCTCTGCTTTGGAAAGACCTGAAGAGCAACAAAGAAACAGTGATGTACACTGGGGTTCAAAAGTCTGAGCCTGCATTGGAAATCTGTCATGTTTTCATGTACACTTGGTAATATCCTGAAAGATGAAACAGTAGTGTAAATGAAAAAGAAATATTGACGAATCTACACTACTTCTAGTCAGCAGTCAAAGCTCTGGCCATGTTGGCTCCAAGATGGCAGGTTCCCCAAGACGCTGAAACAACCCACGATTCACTTACTGATTGACAGCGGCAATCCCTGTCTGTCCCTTTCATCCTCATCTTCCTCTTCAACTTCTGAAGCTTCGCTGCTCCTGTTGTTCTTCATCTCTGTCTGCAGGTAAAGCTCCTGGAGAGAAGCAGCTCCTGCTTCCTGCTCAGCTTCATCTTGGTCCTGAAAGAAAGTGGGAGGCGTTACTGAACAATAAATTGCTGGTGTATTCAGTGGTATTGTGAGTTTTATCGTTAGTATAAAAATGACCTACCTTGTCTTCATCTGTGTATGCTACAGAATTTGATTTATCACCACCACCAATTGCATTTTCCTAATTGGAGGAATAAGTGAAAACAAAAGTGGACTTAGTCCATCAAATGAATATTATATGTTTACAATGACTAGGAAAGTAGGAAAACAAACAACTAACCTTTACACTGTACTTGGCTTTAACTGGTTGCTCAGCCCTCTTCTTATTTTTCTGTCTGGCTGCTAAAGCTATGTTGTTGCTGCTGCTGCTGCTGTTGTCCAAATCCTGCATGAGCTTGAAGAAAGCCAGTTCATTGAAGAGGATCTCTGAGATCTCCACCAGTAGATCCTCTCCACAGTCCTTCAGAGTACGGCCCACAAATTTACTCAGAGAGTCCTGAACCAAAATGAAACAGAAGAATGTCACAGTGGCTATATTTTTATTTGATCTGCTGAATAGCTGCATAGGCTGCATTAGAGGAAGCATTGACTGGTCATACCTGCAGTATCCCTCCCAGCTGTCTGTGGAAAAAGCGTACAAACTCTTTGCTCTCATCATTTTGCTGGGTCAGAGTGAGGACCATGCGTCGCACAGACGTCAGCAGCTGAAGGGAGCACACTTCATCCATGTTCTCCTAGGAACAAAAAAGTTCAACAATAAGTAACAGAATAAATAACTGAATAGTCAGTGCTAGAGCCTGCACTGGCAATCAATAGAGCACACTGACCCTCCATACAGACAAACCAATTTTAATATTCATTTTTATCTACAATCCACCTCACAGTGCCTCATGTTGGTTATCCTACCTTAAGGAAGGGAATGACTTCTGTCATGATGGCTTTGATCTGACGATCCAGCTGCTGGGTGTCAATCTGAGGGCAGTGCACATCACCCGCTGCACCTCCTGCTCACACATAAAACACACTGTTGTGTCATATGGAAATTCATTCATTTGAAACAGCCAAAAGCCCACGACTGGTTGCTACAGGTCTTTGCACATGTACACAGGCAGGGTCATGTGGGTACCTTCCACTGGTTCAGCAGGGTTAGCAGAAGGACGTTCAGCATTTGAGACTTCAGAACCGCCTGCACCTGCAGTGCGGGCGTTGCAGGGGTTAAACTCAGCTTTAAGCTTCATGCGCTCATACTCCCTAATCCTGGCCAGAGCCTTGTCTAAATGAATCACCGTGTTGCCTGTCAGAGCAGCACAGAAAGGAGAGCAAGGAGAGACACAAATGGGATCAGAAAAGTTCAAAATCAATGAAGCAAGAGAAAAGAGAGCAATGGATTTCAATGCATTTGAAACCAGGTTTACACGAGAAGATCAAACAAAGCATGGCAAACTCTGTATTAATCTATAATGCCAAAATCTGAGAGCTAGAATGTTCCTTTGCCAAACAGTCCTATTCTGTAAGGTGGAATTATCCTTTACTTTGAGTATGTATTATTGATCCTGAAGTGTAAACCTGTCAGTTTACAAGCCCTGAGAAGCCCTGCTGAAAAAAGTGGGAAAGGGTACCAAACTCGCTGTAGTTCAAGGCAGTAAGCAAAGCATTTCAGTGCTTAATACATGTTTAACTATACCCAGGTCATCGTTAGCAAATGGTTCCAGGTTGGAGGAGGTTGACATGGTGCTTTCATTATCCACAGACTCTGCATCATCCCTTTTCTTCATTAGGTGATGTGAAAGCCTCAAGTTCTTCTCCACCACCTCCTGAAACAGATGAGCATCTGTGTTGATGGACACACGCACACGGCATACTTCTTACATTCATCCACGACTGTCAGAAGACAGACTGGCTTTTTAAACATACATAACCCCCCTTAAGAATCCAGAGAGGCAAGAGAATTTGCAGCACGTACAATAAACTGCAATGGTGGCTTCCCTTTCCATTGTCCCAACATAGAAAATTAGACATTTCATCCATCATTCCTGCACAAAAGCATTATTTAGACAGACAAAAGGCCTGGCTCCCAATTAGCACAACTCTGGGGACCTTGGACTAGAACAAAGAACACATGTCTGATCTGGCAAAAGAGACACGGAGAGAGATCAGGGTCATTTTTTATAGACAGGCTTCTGAAGCCTTGCTGTCAAGTCGAATTCAAAGACAATGGAAATTAGAATGAGACAATAAAGAAAGACATGGAAGGATGAAAAGAGACGAGACGGGAAGGGAAGAAAGGAGACAAGGCTGAGCGAAATTAATAATAGATGTACTGAAATGTAGAAAAGGAAGCGTGTGGAAAAAAAGGCATGAAGGATAACAATGAGGATTCAGAGAAAGGCAAGGAACAGACAAATCCTTTAAGATGGAGACAGAAATGAAACAGGACAAAAAAAACAAACACAAGAAGGTGTGAGAAACTCATACTGGGAAGCAATAATGTGTCTCTTACTGCATCACTGGTAGTCAGGCTCTCACTGGGTGTGAGCTCAGACTGAGAGCCTGCAGCCCACACCACAGGACCAAGAGGAGGCAACTGGTCCTCGGTTGCACTCTTATCTGCAAGGTGCCGGGTTACTATGTCCTGTGCCAAACACAAGGAGAAGGTGTTTTAGGTGTCGTCTGAAATACTGAAGAAAATATTTCATGTGAAGCATCAAATTTCACCTTAAAACTCCACAAAAACATTACAGCTCTCAAATTCAACAGGTTTTATTCCCTTGGGTGTAACATCACATCTAAAATCGAATAAGACATAGCTGGGTGTTTTAAAATGATAATCATAAGATAAATACTTCTGAGAATAGACATTTTTTAGGACATATATAATATAGACAAACAGAAAATAATAAAATGGGAGGAGGGAAGAGACTTTTTTCCCTTGCAGTTGTTTTTAAAAGCCATTTGTTTCCACCAGTCTCATGACTACATTCCAAAAGTACTCTTGTCCTCCTTTTTAACAGTTTCTCATTGTCTCCAGTGAGTACAGTCTGCCCAGAAACCAGAGACATTTGCTCTCTCTCTCTCTCTCTCTATGACTTCTCAAATATGACGGCTTAATATAAAAAAAACCTGTTAGATCAAAATCTTATTTGTATTAAGTCATACTTTGAGATCTTCTGTGACGTCTTCCAAAACAAAACACGTTCCATATTCTATTTAGGGGCAGGTGAAGTATTAAAGCAATCATCCGATCCCAGAATAAAGGATATTCAGGTTCAAACTCCAGTTGAACATATGAGTAAACAGAGCGTCTGTACTCACCTGTAAGGAGTATAGTGCCCTCTGGCGTAAATAATCTGTGTTGAGCAGCTGCAGTTCATGGAAGAGCTCAATGAGAAAGTGGGGTCGTGACTCATTCTGTGATATCAAAGTAGCCACCTCAGAGTAAATGGTCTCCCTCAGCACTTCGAACAGTGAGAAGTCACTGCTTGCATCTGCAATTTCAAGAGTTTACAACATGAGATTTTGATGAGAATTTCCAGCTGTTAATAAAAATAATATATTAAATTTGACTGTGTCCAAATTTGAGTCTTTGATTTTGGTTCAGATTAAGGCAAAAGAAAAAAAGCTCATGCATGGGATGGTTAGGTGACATCACAACCAAATGATGCTCAAACTTGTAGGATGAAATTACCTGGTGCTTCTGTGCATGCAATTCTGTTAGAGAGGAAGGGTGTTCTCCAAGCATAGGCTGTGAGTAAGATAAATTAAAAGTGACAAAGTAAATTATCCCAAACTTTAAATTAAACCCATGGCCAGGACAAATGCAGGTAAATTATGAAAAGAACAAGATGTTATATTTACAGAAAACAAACATTCTGCTGTAAAGTAATATTGACAGTAAATAAAAATGTCTACTGTAATGTGAATAACAAATGTGTACATAGAAAAACAAAGCACAAACAAAAAAGGTGGAAAGCATGAGTGCCTAAATTTGGGAACAGGTATTACCAGAGGAGAGGTCATTTCGTTTGTTTCCAAGCTTAGTCTTGCTGTCCAGTTTTTCTTGAGTCAGCTTGTCCAGTAGACTCTGGTTCTGATCCTTGTGATGAGACGGGGCTGCCCTCTCCTGGGCGAAGCCTGCAGTGCTGCTGGCACTGTCACTCTCACAGCCTGAGGGAGACATGAGTCACACAAAGATACACTCTCAAATTTTTCTCATTATTTATTTGCTAGTTTGGTTAAGAACTGCAGATAAAATGCACCAAAGGTTAACACCTTTGCAATTCAGTGTAAATTAATTTTTTTTTTTATGATTATTAATAGAGCACTAATTCCGCTTTAATACCTTCACTGTTCTTGCCGTGCCCCTTGCTCCTCTTGCGTCGGTTCTTGGGAGTCTTGCTCCTGGAGGCGAGGTTGGCTTGTGCCGAGGCCTTGCGCCCAGTCTTGTAAGTCTTTGTGATGGTGATGGGATCAACCGGATCAGGTAAGCTGCTGAAGCTTTCCTGTGACGCCTTGTCAAAGTCTTGAGGTCGTGCGTGGCGGTTGGCAAATAAGGGGGAGGAAGAAGGAGACTCTTGGGGATCATTCTTAGATGGATGATGCCAGACGGTATTGTTTGTGTAGGTGCTGTTAAGCCAGCCAGACGCTCTGAAGGGAGTCACATGGGAAACGAAAGAGATGAATAACAATGCTCCACATTCATCTTCATCTTCTGTAACCGCTTAACAATGTTCAACAAATAAATACAAATATATTTTCAGGTAAAAATGATGGACATACCCTCTTTCTGTAGTGGTGTTAAGAGGAGAGCGCTGCACCGGAGGAGGGAAACTCATGTACTCCGTTTTAATTGAAGTGTTGGGGTCCAGTTGCTGCTTGTGATGCTCAGGAGAAGTCTGACCTACTGCACCTTGAGGAAACTCACCCATGGATGCAGGGAATAGTGGATATAGGTTAAAGCCTTTAGGGGGAAAGAAATAATAAGAAGACTTAATTAGATTAGCAAGTTAATGGTTCAAAAAAACAGGTCATGATAGAAGGACTTTTGACATTTCACTGCTGCACAACTGAGTCGCGTTAGTATTCATTGGTTAATACACATTCAAATGCACTACTTTAATACAACTAATAATAAAAAGATATCACTGGTATACAAAAATAACATGAAGAACATGTGTGTTTTATACCTAATTTATTTGTGGACTATTCCTGTATTTTGTTAACACAGGGCATATTTGAACTCACTGTAAAAGCCTGGTCTTATGAGCTTCAAAAATACTTGTCTATTGCTTATGCACTATACAGCATTCTACAGTGAGTTTATAAGAGAATTAACCACAAGAGCTAATAAATATATATATGTCATACCAGGAGGGAATGGGGATACGGCAGAATTTGACATGTTGTTGGCAGAAGGATGCAAGGTGGAGGAGAAGGGGAGGAAGACACTAGGAGAGGCTGCGGGGCCAGAACTGGATTCTTGGGATGAGCCCTGCTTCTGTGTTTGCCAACCGGCTGCAGAAGAGGAATGTGGCTGCTGCGCCTGCTGCTGGCGAAGGAGGTCGTTAAGGACCTGCTTTAGTCTAAGATAAAAAAGAAAAAGTGACAGGACATAGAACATTTTATAAGATCTACAAGTTGATAGAAATAAAGCAGTTACACTTATTTATGATATTGTTTTCACCTTTGCACGTTGTTTTGCTGCCAAGTTAGCTGTGTGTAGCACTGGTTGAGCTGGTGCATGATCAGGTGGACCTGTGGTGATGATAGGTTGTTTGGTAACACGCTGTACTGACCGGTGAGCAGAGTTTGCAACATGTAGGACAGTGTCTGTGGAAAAAAGGAGCAAGGCAAAAATAACATTTGTTATGGACTTGTTTGTCAAAGATAAAGTAAAAGGGGCCAAGCCAAGGGCTGGACAGAAAGTTATTACGAAGGTCATTCAGTGTCTGTACGTGTATTCATTGAGTGCACTAACCTGCTGGTCTTGCAGGAGTGTCTGACACATGCTGGTACTGAAGTCCAACTGTCTCTGCAACTGGCTGACTTGTTCCTGCCAGTGGCCCGAGCCCTCGGCAAAGGAGAGCTCAGACGCCCAGCGCAGGTTCTCCTGCCTCTGTGTACCTCCATGCTGGCTCGAGGACTGGTTCAAACTTCTGGACTGCTGCTTGGCCTTAGTCTTGTTATGAAGATGCCCACTACCCTCACCTGAAAAAGCTGCTGGAGGCTTCAGATTACTGAAGATGAAGGAAAAACAAGAACATGGATTTAGAAGACAGAATATAGACAAAACTGGAAAGTTTCACAAATCCTTATTCCACAACTTGGTCTGACCTTCCTGGATTCTTCCTATTACTGTAGGAGCACTGGTTTCTGGTGGGTGAGTAGACATGGATGTCGTCATCAGAACTGCTCTCTGTACATTCCTCCTGCTCCTCTTCCTCCTCTGCATCCATCTCTGAGTGGTATTCATCCTCCTCGTCATCATCATCATCCTCAAGGTGACAGGGAGTGGAACCCCAGGTAGCCATTGTTCTAATGAGTTGTTAAAAAATAGTTTTAGTGCTCTGCTATCTGAAGAAAACAGAGCACAAGCTCATATTCATTAAATACTTGATGAGACAAGTCCATAAAGTAAAAGGTCTCCTACCTTTCATCTCTACTGACAGACTGTGAGGCTGTAGGAATCCCCTCATGGTCTTGGCAGGAAGAGTCACCAAGACCACTACGACGCTGGTGCTCAGCCATCAAGGACTCTAAGTGCTTTCTGCGCTGTCGCAATTCTTCACGCAAAATTTGATGGCGACGCATTTCTGACCAAAGCTGTTGGCAACAGAGCAACATAGAGAATTGGTCAAAACATGAGGCTTGCTCTCAAAGTGTGACTAGATGTAGCTAATACTCGAATGTGTTTTGATGTATAAGGTCTGTCACCTCGTTGTCAGTGACTGAAGAAATAGCTGCTTCTGGTGCTGTGGGTTTCAGCACAGCTGAGTTGGTTTTGGGTCCGCAGGATGAAGAAGCCTGGACAGTGGCAGGAGTGGAAGCTGCAACTGGAACCTTCCTCAGCAAACCCTGCTGACTCACTGTGCTGGACATAGATGACTGCAAACAGCACCAGAGAACACTTTTTTAACACTACTGTAACACTTAATGTACTGAATTTAATGGAATGTTTTTTTTAAGTGATCCAAGACTACCAATGTACAGAATGAGTACAACTGTGTTTTTTTTTTTTTTTGCTTTTCGTTTTTTTTACATTCATCAAGTTTAGACATTTCTGTTTTCTGCATGGGTTGGCTTGAGTTTAGTTACACTTTAGAAGAACTGCCTTCAACTGTACTTGATAGCAGTTCCTAAAGAAACCATATTTAGGTTTAGGGAAGAAGTAGAACTAAAGCTTCACTACACTTGACAGTTGAAGGACTGGTCAGCCCATCAGCTATTCAGTTGCAATACTGGTTGCATAAACACAGATGAACTCACAAATCACTTAAATCAATTCCGAAAATAAATAAATAAATAAAAATATTAATTTACAAACCCAGTAATCTCCTTACATTTACACATTTGGAGCCTTTGGAGTTCAGAAACTGTTGCTTCTGTCCCAAAGCCTATGTGGGATGTTCTTTTATGTGTGACTGAATGAGTCAATACCTGAAGGTCAGGACAAGCCCACTGGAGGTCCTGGATCTTGCCTTGGATTTCAATAAGCCTCTGACGCTCTTCATGGAGCTGCTGCAGCTCCTGCTTCTGCTGACGCAGCTTCTCTTCATACAGCTTCTCCCTGACAGAAAAATAGAGCAGCGTGGATGTAATGTAAATGATACCCAGAACACCTGTATGAATTCTCAGACAGACTTTTGAAATTGTTACCTGGCCTTGCTTGACAGGGTAAGGTCTCTTGGACTGGACTTAGATCCTGCCCCCAGTGTCCCAGGCACAGGAGTTCTAGTGTTATTTGGCTGCTGGTGCAACGTTTCATCTTCATTAGCTGTTGTTCCATCTGTGTCATCACTCTGGATATAGACAGATTACGACTCCGTGTGTCATTATTGACATAAAACATACATGAACTTCACCACTGATAAAAACACGTGCTGCATATTTTCCTGGCAGCTGTAAGCTCTTTATTTGTTCAAATGTGTTTTTCTTACTGCACTAAAGTTTCAGACAGGACAACAACAGCATGTTGGTTAGTCTTAAATGGTCTGCCAGTGTGCGATGTGTATCACCAGATGTTTTAACTGACATGTCTTACAGCTAGAACTGGCAAAATCTCTGCTCACATTGCAAAATTATAACTGTTTTATCTACAATTCCAATAAAGTTTATTCAAACATTATGGCAAAAATAATCAGTAGTGTTCTAAGATGAAATTGTTTTAATGGTTGGTTTAAGTTGATTCAAAATTTGCAGATATTAGAATGTTTTCTTCTACTCTTTCATCCACGAATTAACACCTACATCCAGACTATACAGAATCTTTAGTAATATTCGGTCATCTGCCTCACCTGAACCATGGCCACCAGTTCCTGCAGCTGCCGGAGTTTTTGCTTTGCTGTTTGGCGATGAACCTTCTGAGCAAAACTTGCATCGTTCCCAAGGCTGCTCCTCCGACTGGACTCTGATGCCTCACTGTCTGGAGCCACAGCCTGTGCCCCTTCGTCGTTATCAAGACCATCTTCATCCTCATCGTCATCCTTCACCTGATTGTAGGGAATGTCCCTATTGTACTGGCACTCTAAACGAGAACAGTTTCTATTAAAATGTTTTGCCTCTTTAAGATTTTGGCATTTACATAAATGTCAAACTGCATGCTCCTGAATCAGTTCTTCATAAATAGAAACAGTTTTTTTTAACTGTGTCTAGATTTATTTATTTTTTTAACAGAAAATACAGAACAGTGAGAATGTCAGGTTTATTGTGTGCATAAGCATACCTATGACTGACGGGGTGTTGAGACTGCGGAGGTTGGCTGCTGACCGGTTATTGATCTCACACTCGGTGTTGAGCCTACCTTCCCGGTTGTTAGTGACACTACTCCTGACACTGCGCCCGTTGGTCAGGCTATTCAAGTCTGCCCAGTTGCCACTACGCTGTGGGTTTCTAAAGAAATACGATCCATAACTGTTAGTTACATGCCAGAAGTAAAGTTAAACACTTAACAGAAGCTTATTACTATCATATTGTGACTTCACGCCAAAGACCACAAAAAATAATTTCCCTTCTGACTAATTTAGCCATTCATTTAACAACTTAATTATCTCACCTGATGTTAGTTACAGGCTGGCGGTTCTCCTGCTCTGAGTCAAACATGGCCTCAAACATAGAGCCGTCTTCGGTCTCATCTTCCTCCTCCTCCTCCTCATCATCATCCTCTTTCACATTCTCATTGACCGCATCCACCATCATATCAGAGGTCTGCTCGTAGTACTGAACCAGTTCCCGCAGCTCGTTCAAGCGCTTGTGGACCTCCTTTAGCTTCCTGTAGGAAAATGTGAATGAAGTGTGAATGTACACCAGGTTTAATATTTTAAAAGGTTATGTGACACGCCACAACAACATCTTTACAATTCATTCGTCTACAAAAGGTTCAAGTATAGACACCTACAGGAAAAACATCTCGGAGGTTGAGTGTCTTGTTTCACAATACTGAAACAAAGACTGAAAGTTATCAACAGGAGACCATATACTAGGTTTTGAGGCTGCACGGTTATACTACACCAAACCCACTCTTTTCAACATGCTATTGATATCTGACCTGCCTATACAACTGCTTCAAGCTGTGTGTGTGTTTTTTGTGTACCTCAGCTTGTCTGCAGAGTGGGAGCTGTCCTGCTGTTGTGTGAGTGGAGGATGAAAAGAAGTGGAAGCCACAGCCTCATTAGAGCAGATAGCAGATGGACAATCTGAAGATCCTCCCATACTCCGACTGAACCGTGCAGACAAGCCACGACCTGAAAGAACAGTGAGGGAAGCAATTCATCCATATATCATGAGGATCAAAGACACAGGATAACTACATAAAGGCTGGAAACAGTCTTACATGAATTATTATTGAGTGTCTGGTCTCTGAGTGAATGCAGTTCCTGGAGGATCTTGTCCATAGTTTGCTTTTTGTCTTGGAGTTCTTGGAGCTTGGTTAGTTTGGCACTGGCAGCTGTTGCTCCAGTGTCTAGACCAGTATGTGGGCCAGAGGCAGAGTGGAGGAGAGGTCTGTGTTGAGGTGGAGCAACCTGGGGAGCCCTAGACCAGCACACCTCTCTGGATAGGAAAGACTCTCTGCTTGGCGACGGTTATCTGGCACTGCTTTAGTCTAAAGAAAAGAAAAGAGAGTTGATATGTCTCGTCAAATGAGAGGCAGACTAAGGTTGCCATCAGTGCCAATCATAGAATAAATAAATATATTATCTGATAAATATCTTAATCCATTGACATAATATTGTAGTGAAGTGTGTATCATGAATAATTATTAAGCACATGAGTCAGTAGACAGTGTCTACATAATGGTACAAATCATGGAGAATATGGAATGCAGTTTCTACTGTACCTGAGAGTCATGTAGCTGGTTGTGGAACCGCTGGATCAAATCATTTAACTCATCATTTAGTTCGGATGTGATGCTCAGACCAGAAACACTACCAGTGGTTTCTGTGACAACTAACGACAACAACAATTGTGAAAAAACAAGAAATGTTTTGTTTAAATCATTGCTCCTGTTACTTAAATTGATTTCAACAGACCTGTAATTACTGCATCTTTGTGTACGAGAAAAGTGAGGTATACTACTTTTTGTTCTAAAACTGTATACCAGAATGATGTAGATGTCCTTCCTCAACCCCACACACAAATAGTCTGCACATACTGTGAAGATGTCACTACACAAGTGTCTCACCCGTGTCTTCAATAACGGCAAGTGCTTGTTCTGCACTGTGCTGCATGGCCATTAGTGCTTCCTGTCTGCCCTGCAGGGCCCTGAGCTGCTCCTGCTGCTCCAGCATCTTCTTTAGCAGCTCGTGCTGCTTGCGCAGATTCTCCAGTTCTTCCTTCTGGTCAGCCCGCACAGCTTCTGGCCTACCACCCTGCAAAATTCAGACTCATACCATTAAAAAACACAGCTTTAATCAAAGAGTCTACCAAAATCAATACCTACTCAGATGAAAGGTTAGAAGAGCTTACTCAATTACAACGGTTTGATTTAGATTTCCAAATCTGAGAATGTAGAGAAAATGGCACATTTTATGTAAAATATGCAAAAAAATATACACACGGTTGCATTTGAAGCATCTGAAGACCGGACTTCAATGTTAAGAGAGGTACTCTCCGCCAGTGAACCTGAGCCAACTGCTGAGTCCAGTGTCCCCACATCATCATCCTCATTCTCCTGAGCCTAAGGAAATAGTAGAGAAAACAGCAACAAACGTCAAAAAATAAAAAATAAAGACACAGATAAAAATGTCCTTATGCATCAGCAGAGAAAATTTCTTAAAATGTAGAGATTTAAGAAATGCAGTTCGGTGTGAAAAATCAGGAACCTGTTACTAATGTCAGCAATTCTAGGATCAGTTCAGTACCATTACATGGTTGTCTGGAAACATATCAAAAAGCCCAAAATTAGTCATACAGCACATCTACATATGCTGGCTAAAGTAAAACACCTGGCAGACTGTAACACCTCCCTAGCTTTTTGCCCCCTAGCTTAGCCCTGGAAATTCAATAGCTATATACTGTATGTATTTCGGAAAAATGCTGAGATCACATTTAAGAAAAAAATAATCCCACAACAAAGACAAGTGGCATGTCAAGTTTTCAAGCTTTATCATAAAATGAAACACAACCCAACTGTAGAAGTGTTTCAGGTCACAGCAAAAGACAGACATTAAGATTTATGCATGGCAGTTTGTCAAAATAACAGCAGAAGCAGGTTCGATTTCATTTATGAATTAGCCAGGGGACATGCTTTGCACATGACAGAACACATTTGTCTAAAATATTATAGTTGTGTACACAGCAATAGAAAAGCTCAAACATGCATTCCGGCAAAGATATATGTGAAACTAGACAAACAATGACCTGACTTACCAGCATTTTCTGCAAGAACCGTAAATAGGACTTCTCCTGCTCCTTGAGGTGATCAATGAGATGAGAAAGACGCTCCACGTTGGCCGGCACATCATTCTTTTCCACCAGGTCATCCCGCATGGAGCTGGCCTTACTGATGTACTCCCGGATCTGTACCAGTTTGCTCACCACCTGAGGCCGTAAGAAAAAAAAAAGGAAGAGGAGGGTGGTGTATGGGTGTAGGTTTCGGAAGGGAAATGAAGAGCAGACAGAGAAAGACGTAAGAAAAGGTGAACAAGCATCTCTAGCGATAGCTCAGACTGGGCTTAACAAGGGCAGAAAGGGGGTTGGGCGCAAAACTCACTGGGCACCAAGGGTGGCATATTTATAAATTGCCCTAAATACAGCTTAGTTTCAGCTGCACTAGCTCTCCCTCACTTTCATCCTAGTTCTGGTTTCTGAGAGTAGTCTGGAGTGCTGTGATACACAGACATGCCACATGTACATTTGAAAGGGGACTTAAAGATTGTGAAGTTTGAATTAAATGTGAAATGTGTGTCATTCAGAGCAGTTATGATAATTGACAAAAATAATACATACTAAAATTTCAAATCAAAACCATGTCACTGGGTCTTAGTCCTACTTAACCATGATACCAAACAAGGTTTATCTTGGTTTTTTGTCTATCACCTTCAGCACCACAACCCACTAGGCTGGACTATGTTGCGTTTTTGCTGGTAGTGCTACATATCTCCTAGCCCCATCATCATATGCAGTTATTCTCAGTGTATCTCATCTTCCTAGTCACTCCTTGAATTATATTTGGTAGCAACTCTACAACAGTTGGAAGGAATTTTCAGATGTGATGATGTAATGATAATACAACCATGTAAATGCTTTGTCCACCTGTGCAGCTTTCACCGAGTGGTTAAAATACATAGATAAATTACCACAAGGATGGAAACATGGCAGAAGCAAAACCACCAATTGTTGAAACAAGTGTTAAAAATAATAATCGATATTGATTAGGGCATGTTAACACATACAGTATATCTTATCGGATCATTTATTTAGTACCTAAATATCACCTCAACCCATCTCTAAATAGCACCCACTCAATCCTCCAGACTCCCAAGACACCAAGTGGAGCTTAAACAAGAGCTAACTATGGCCTTAGTAACAACAAAGCCTTACCTGGCTGCTGTCTATTCTTGGCTCTTGTCTCCCATATTCTCTGTGCACTACGGCCCCTCTCTCTGTGCCACCACGACTTAGCCTTGGAGAGTCCTTGATAGGAACCACCGGGGTTAAAGCGTCCCTGAGTCCTGGGCTCTGCTTCTTAGTTTCCTTGGTGATAGCTGGGGTGGCAGGGGCAGAGGAGGAGGGAGGCAGCAGCTCCCTGCTTTTGTTAGTGTTCACATGAAGAGGTAGGAAGTTGTATGGTTTCTTGTTCTCTCCAGCTAGCTGGCGCTGGTTGTTGGCAGCTGTGACACGCCCCTGGGAGTCACTGCCGATGCTCCTCTGAGGAAAACAAGATACAATACAAACAAATTAAAACTCAAGGTTCTGCGCAAGTTCTTTTGCAAAGAGTTATAGTTTTTGCTAGCCTCCATTTTGTCTGTACCAAACATCTCCTTTTAACTGCACAGATATTTAAGCCACAAAGAGTGGATGTCTTTTTTCAACAAGAACGCATACAGAAAAATATGTCAGTGTGGATAACTGTGCTACAGGTATCTAATTGTGACTATTATTACCCTTTGACACTGGTCTTCTCCAAAAAGTTAGAGCCTAACAAATACTTATACCTTTTCACTGTGTTGTTTTGTTTCCTCCTTTCAAGGTTCTCACATTTGTATTGCATTTTTGTGTACCGCTCTGCTATTCTACCACTCTCAGCAATGCAGGAGAACAAGGTCAGCAAAACTTCTCTATATCAAATAATGAAAAATATTCTGCAATCTCTTCCTATATTAGCTGACTGCGCACCACAGCAGTGCAGTGGCATTTAATCACAGAACGAGAGCTAAACCTTTTCGTTTTTATTTGACAGCGTGATAATTGTAGCATAATGGACAAAGGTTTTTTGAAGGGGGGGGGAATTCACAAATTCCTGCATTTAAAAACAAAAATCAAACCTATTTTGTTTCTCTGCTGGAAAAAATATAGAGGGTGACACTGTTTCTAAATATATATTTTATATTTCATTTGACTGGTACACTGCTTATGTCAGCAGAGATGATTATGGGACATTTCTGAACTCCAGTGAACTCCAATGTATATGTTTGTAAAATACATCCACACAGTAGAGGACCTGATCATCAAAACATTGTTCCACAGTGCTAGAAGTGGTAAAAAACTCTACAGGGAGTTTTTTTGAAAGACTAACCAATCGGCCCCATAGTAAAATCCCAATGGTGTGTTACCAGACTTGTATTTTGATATGAATTAAGTCAGGGTAGGTATACTATATTACTGCACACATGGAGCCAGCCAAAACAACATCACCTTAGACAGGGCTAAGTTGGCATGTCGCTATCAGTAAACCACCCATGCTTACCAACCATTATGTCAACGTATGTATGTATACGTATTTTAGTATTCCTGGTACACAAATTAAAAACATGCCGACACAGAGCAAAAAAAAATCAAATACAGCAGCATTTTACCTCATCCAAGTCTGTAAAATTGATCCTCTGACGGAGTTTGTCTAGCTCAGCCTGGTCTGGGACAGACATTTGGGTGGTGTATTTGATGTGTGGGAAGGAATGAGGAGTGCGTGCTCTCCTGCGACCGGCCCCAGGGGTAGACTCCGGCGAAATATCATTAGTCAGGCGGCTCTCCACCACTGCACAGACAGACACTGACAGCTTTTTCTTGTTCTTCTCCGAAGATCGATTGGCTTTCTTCTGCTGTACACCCCAATCCTGGTTAAAACAAAAGACAAAGACATTTGCGTTGTTACTTATTATGCATGTTTACACATAAACAGTTACCATACAGTATTTACAGTTGCACTGATAATGTTTGATAGCAAAAACATAATGACCTCTGTGTAACAAAGCAATGAGTACTTTACAGTTTGAATTATGAAGAAATTGCCTGTAAGGGTTGTGGTTCCCCTTGAGTACGATGAAAGTGAAGTTGAATGTTTAAGATATTTCTAGGAGGATCTGGCCGGTTCTTACCATGTTGTTGAGCCTGTCTTCCAGACTGCCATTGGTAACAGGCCAGTTGTGCAGGTCCTCTGCACTGTCATCAAAAGGAGTGCCTCCGGTTGCCATGTCACCCACTTACAGCTTGCTGAAATCCACAACAAAATAAATACTGGTCAACACACAGAAACAACTGAACAATAGGCAGGTTATACACGTAAAAAATGATGACTAAAATGACATGCAAAGTTAGTTAAGGATTCCTCGAGGCTTGATGGAATTCACAATAAACAATGAACTACAGCTCACATTGAATAAACTAAGACTCCAACTATTTTCAAAAAATGTACACATCTCTGCCTGATAGTACATAACAGCAAACTTAGCCTCTGTGAAATGGGCTACTTGGCTAACGGTCGTTAGCTTATTAATAACATCGTAGTAGCAGCCATACGTTAACTGATGTTGCTAACCGGTAATGATAATAACGGACACCTCATTTATGAGCCCACTACAACTGTTACACCTAATGTTAACGGATGACGCTAAAGCAGCAAATGCGTCGGCTCTTACCAACAGGAGTAAACTTCGAGTAACGTTACTTGCTCAATGCCAACTGGTTTGTAAACATCGGCAGCGTTGCGAGTAACCGTGCTTTCTTTTTTTTTGTGAGCTAGCAGCCGTTGGCTTTAGTGTGTGGCCCGCTCGGTTTCCCGGGGAAAGGTACCAGACGTTCCCTCCACCGCGAAGCGACTTAGCGCGAGCTTTCTGTTCAGTTGCTGCTCCCCGCAGGGACCCAGGCTAATGTTACCTTAACACAGAGAAAGTGACGCGACAGCAGCCACTTTAGCTCTTGTAGTTAGCCCAGTTAAACCTCAAAGCCAGAGCACATAGCTTACATGTTACAGAACTTTCCTAGCAAAACATTTGTGACCCAGTTCTGTCCCGCAATCGCCATGGCAACACTCAATAACCCCACCAATCTGCACCATTTAACACTGACGCTAGCCTACAGAAAGCAAAACATGCTAACAGTCACCGAAGTTGTCAAGAATGCTGATGTAGCTGGCTAATGCCTAATAGCTGGCTAATAGCTCGCTTCCAGCTGCTCACGAATGAGCTAACTTTAAATGCTTGGGGTAAAAGTTGAAGCAAATAGTCATCTTGTATAACGTTAGCAAAGCTAAACATTAATCCGAGGAGTGGTGTTATTGCCTTTTTAAGACAAGTCATATACACCGCAAAGACTAATTAACATTAACGCAGCTAACAATAAACGCAGCCAATTAAATACTGTCTTCAAGTCAGGTTGTTAAAACTGCTTGCTAGGATAGCTAGCTTGCGATATAAGATAGGAAACGAGATGTTACCATTGAGAGCCTGAAACGGAGGAAGTGTCGTTGCCTAGCTCCTCGTACACTTCAGTAGAAGTTTTATATAATCTGCCTGGGTCTTATAAAAGCCATTTGATAAATAGCAATCACTGACAATGCTCCATCGGTCCCCAAATGTAGCTTCTAATGAAAGTGCTTTTAGCCTGATATAAACACTCCCGTACAGCAGGTGGCGGTATACGTTGGTAATGGCTACTGGCTAAACATCGACCACCGGAAGTGTGCTTTCGGGAAATAGAAAAGCAGTCGTTCAATGTTCGTTTGTTGAAGGATCAATCTCAGAAGAACGTGGGATATGAGAGTTTAAGCTTGCGCGGAGAAAGCAAACGACCAAGCAATCATCCGATGACCACACTTGTCGTCAAATAATATCCCGCTTTGAAAGTAAGATTTTATTTTTGCTTTTTATACTGGCTGCGTTGCTAAAGCCGTCAAAGCTAATCTGAGCTAGTTAGCAAAGACAAGCTAACCAAAGAAAGCTAACTGTGTTTTTCAGCTCAAAGAAATTGTACTTCAATATAACGTTTTTGTCGTCGTTTTTTGACATTTTGCCCTTTAAATCGGCAGAGAAAAGAATGGGGTCGTCCAAGAAACACAAGGAAAAGAGCCGCGACAAGGATACAGAGGAGCGCCGTCGTGAGCATAAGAAACATCGCCACAGAGACCGAGAAAGAGACGGTTCAGATCGGGATGGCACTCGGGATAAAGATAAACGGAAACGCTCCCGGTCCAAGGAAAGGGGCAAAAGAGAGAGCCGCGGCAAAGGTGACAGGGGTAGCGGGGAGCCGCGAGTGAAGAAGGAGAAAATAGATCTTGGATATGAGGAAAGCAACGTAGAAGTGCAACCTCAGTCTGCAAGTGGAGATGCCTCTCTCAGTATCGAGGAGACAAACAAGCTCAGGGCGAAATTGGGTCTAAAGCCCCTAGAGATGAATGATGACAAGAAGGAGCTTGGGACCAAAGAGCAGCCACTGGTGGCCGAGACCATCAACCCTGTTCTGATCCAGCAGCAGAAAGAGATGAGAGAGAAACTTGCTGCTGCAAAAGAAAAACGCATCATGAACCAGAAATTGGGAAAAGTCAAATCCCTGGCAGATGATGACTGGCTGGATGACACTGCGGCTTGGGTAGACCGAAGCAGAAATTTGGCAAAAGAAAAAGAAATGGCAGAAAAAAGAGCCAAGCTTCTGCAAGAGATGGATGAGGAGTTTGGTGTCAGCAGTCTTGTGGAGGAGGAATTTGCACAAAGCAAAAAGGAGTCGTACACATGTCGAGATCTGAAGGGTCTCAAAGTGCAGCACAAGGTGGAGTCTTTCAATGAGGGCCAGACTGTCATCCTGACCCTGCAGGATAAGGGTGTTCTTGAAGAGGAGGAAGATGTGCTTGTAAATGTGGGACTGGTAGACAAAGAAAAAGCAGAAAAGAATGTGGAGTTAAAAAAGAAAAAGCCTGATTACAAGCCATATGATGAAGAGGAGAGCGTGGATGATATGGTTTCCTTTAAGGCCCACTCTGTACTGTCCAAGTACGATGAAGAAATTGAGGGAGAAAAGAAAAAGAGTTTCCGGTTGAGTACTGGAGGCTACGCCGATGGGGCACGAGAGCGGGAACTCCAGGCCATGAGAGAGACGCTCAGAGGTCAGGCACAGTCTCTGGAAATGCCATCTCTTTCTATTGCTTCAGAGTATTACACACCTCAGGAAATGGTGGGCTTCAAAAAGACAAAGCGCCGTGTGAAAAAGATCAGGAAGAAGGAGAAACACACAATTGCAGATGATCTTAGCCTCGATGACACTCGCAACACTGATTTTGGCTCCAGGACTCGTGGTCGAGGCCTCAGACAGAAGGATGATGAAGGTAACCGCGAAGAAGTAAAGGAAGAGGAGACCAGATTGCCCCATGATATTCCTCGCATGTCTGATGACATCAGGATGGCAGAGATGGACATAAGTGATGATGAAGACTTTATGTCTCCTGAACCTGCTGTAATCGAGGAAGATGAGGCAGAGCAGGAGCTGCAGAAACAACTGGAGAAGCAGAGGAAGCTAAAGCAAAAACAACTTCTCAAAGACTCTGGGGAGAAGGTGGCAGAGCGGATTAGGGGGCTTGGTGAAGCTGACAGTGACAATGATCCTGATAAGAAGAATAACATCGTTTTCAATGCCACTTCAGAGTTTTGCAGAACTCTGGGTGATATACCAACATACGGACTGTCAGGCAACAGAGAGGACCAAGAAGACATTATGGACTTTGAACAAGAGGAAGAAAAAGATGACGCTGGTGGTTCAGATTCTGAAATGGATGAGAATGTTGGATGGAGCACAGTCAACCTGGATGAAGAGCAAAAACAACCTGATTTTGCCACAGCCTCTGCCACCATTTTGGATGAAGAGCCCATTGTCAACTCTGGTCTTGCTGCTGCCTTGCTGTTGTGCAAAAACAAAGGGCTGCTAGATACTCAAATGCAGAAAGTTGCTCGTGTCAAAGCAACTAAGGGGGCCCTGCCTAATGACAACTACTGCATTGAGGACAAGATGGGCTTTGATGACAAGTACAGTCGCAGAGAAGAATACAGAGGCTTCACGCAAGATTTCAAGGAGAAGGACAGCTACAGGCCTGATGTCAAGATTGAGTATGTAGATGAGTCAGGGCGGAAACTCACTCCAAAAGAAGCTTTCAGACAGCTTTCACATCGATTCCACGGGAAGGGGTCTGGAAAGATGAAGACGGAGAGGAGGATGAAAAAGCTGGAAGAAGAGGCTCTGCTGAAGAAGATGAGCAGCAGCGATACTCCTCTGGGGACTGTGGCTTTGCTTCAAGAGAAGCAGAAATCACAGAAAACTCCATACCTTGTGCTTAGTGGGAGTGGGAAGAGTATGAATGCAAACACCATCACAAAATAAGTACTGGGGAAAAGTGTTTTGTGTTTAGAAACATGTACATGCATAGATATTCTCATACATACGCATCTTTTAATGATGATGATTTCTTCAATTTCATGCCATAGTTCATAAAAGCTTTGTTGTTATATTATAGACTTGTTCAATAAAATGAACACAAGTAAGAAACTGGTGTTTTGTGTTTTTTTACTCTTTATTTAATACATGTTCATGATGGAAACAAATGGTGAAGCTATATAAACTCGCATGGTGAAATTGCACATTATGTAGTTATTTCTTGAAGAACCCAATGATACAAATTTCCACTTGTATCTAAACTCTTCTTTATGCACAATTGAATTGGGACATATGTCACATTTTAGTAGTTATGTTTACCAGCATAATTTTGACCACTGAAAGTAAACACGAGTAAGAAAATAAATATTCATTCTGCAAATGTCTGCATTAAACGTTGTTCTGAAAAGCTCTGGGATCACTTTATCCACCAGGTAGCAGTAATGATACAGTCTCAGAAGGCACATGCAATTTAATACAATGTTAAAACTGTATTGTGTATATTAATACATTTTAGAAATAAGTGCATCAAATTAAATTATTAAATAACCATTATTACTCAATACAGTCAAATTATTGCTCTATTTTTTTTAAAACGTATTTTTTGTAGGTTTATTTTCGGAACTAAAGTTCACGGCCAGGGGGCTCGTCGAACACTGTTTTGTTGCACAACCTGTAGCAAAGCTATCATTAGCGGGCTAACATCGCTTCGTCCATTACGACATGCACACCGATAGGTAAGTGTTGCTTGGTATAGCGGTACGGTTAACAGGTCTAAATGTCAACATACTTATTGGAAAAATAAAGAGTGGGATGTACGCAGACTGGAAAACGATCGTCAACGTCGCCTAAGACGTGTCAGCTTTTTTTTTAACAGCTTCCTGTTATTTAGCTAGCAACAAGCTTAGCGGCGGACAGAGTTTTAAGTAGCTTTGGACGTGTGGAAAAGGCATCTTGTTTCTCGGTGTAACTTACCCCACAGTATCCAGGCGGTGTTTACTTTAACAATGTATGTCGGCTTGCAAATAACTGAAAGGGTCAAGCTGTCTGCTATCGGCAGACAGCTGTGTCTCCTCAGTGTGTTGACAGCTGCAAAATGTTATAAACGACAGTTAGCTTGAAAACAGCGAGTCTTGTTGAAGTTGACACGTTTAACTCGGATTCGATCTCAAAACACGAGATCAAAATGCTAATTCACAATCATTGCCTGTTTTCAGATATTTAATGGCTGTACTTTACTGTGATAGTACACAGTCATTGACAACATGCCAAGTGTGGCAGTTCCAGCAATAATTCATGCAGCAGTGACACGTAAATCAGCTCGTATGTCTGTGTCCATTTAATGTTTTCATCTTAAATCAGATATTCATTGAATCCAAGCAACAGACTGGCGTTTATTTACCAGTTTAGCGTAGATGAATATTTCTTGATCTGAACACCTTTCCTCAACTAAGACATTGAATTACACATAGTGTATTTTATAGCTAGTGATTGATAATCTACGTAATATAGGGTGACATTATGACCATTTGAATGTGTGTATTAAGTGCAAACAAACAGATTTGTTCTGATTTGTCTGTCATAAATTAAAGCCCTGCTTGTACAAGCTTGTCATGTGTTGAGCATGATGAGTTGTTCAGCATGAGGATAATGTGTCACTATAAGTCTTATGATCTTTTACTCCTCGCAGGCTTTAACCAGTGAAAGATAGGCAGTTTGTGATGTCGGAGCCCAAACCCCCTACTCCAACCCCTGGAGACACATACAAGGGTTGGCTCTTCAAATGGACTAACTACATAAAGGGTTACCAGAGGCGTTGGTTTGTTCTCAGCAATGGATTGCTGTCTTATTATAGGTGAGTTGGATACAGAAATTGATGTGTTACAAATGTACATGGTTATCCTAGGCCTGAACAAATGAGGCATTTGGTGCTCAACTTGGATAGTTGATTTATTCTGCAGCAACAGATAAATCCCATAGTGTCTGATTAGCTTTATTTGTAGTTCACATACATTATTGTTTTGGTCAAAATTAAATTACTTAAAAGAACCATGTTTTGGCTTTTCCCTGTTTTGTTCTTCCGGTCTGCAGGTCCCAGGCAGAGATGGGTCACACATGCCGAGGCACCATTAACTTGGCCACAGCTAACATTGCTGTGGAGGACTCGTGCAATTTCGTCATTTCCAACGGAGGTGCACAGACCTATCATCTGAAGGCCAACTCAGAAGTGGAGCGCCAGCGATGGATCACTGCTCTGGAACTTGCCAAGGCTGTCCGCGCACAGGCAGAGTCTGGTGAGGGCGAGTCACAAAGATGTGGGAGAACATCTTCCTCCTGAAAACTTGTACACGTTACAAAGCAGCCGGGAACAATTGTTTGTATTTCTGTGTGTGTAAGGTTTCCTTATAATACAAGTTACTGGATATTTACTGTCCTAAATGTGCTCCCCCTTAGATGACTCAGGGGATGATTGTCCTGCAGTCCCCCCCACATCAGGACAGGGAGGAGGCGGTCGTAACTCAGAAATCCAGTCAACACTCCGTACACTCAGTAGCAAGGTGGAGGACCTTAACACCTGCAACGATCTCATTGTCAAGCACGGGTCTGCCCTCCAAAGGTATTGGTCACATACATAGACAATATTGTTTAAATGAAAGAATGATTGTAATCTATTGCGTTGATTATTTGTTCATTCATTACTTTTTTTCCAAAAACTCAGGTCTTTGTCAGAATTGGAGGGGATTCGTGTTGGAGGGGACATGGGGGACAAGATCAGACAAGTCACAGAGAGAGCCACGCTGTTCCGAATCACCTCTAATGCCATGATCAACGTAAGTTATCCAAGTGTTAATCGACGAGGAGCACAAAACACTGTGGCTGAGTTTGTTGTTGATATGTTGGTCTTGTGTTTGCGTGATTCCCAAGGCATGCAGAGACTTCCTTTCTCTGGCCCAGAGCAACAGTAGGCGATGGCAAAAGGCCTTACAGACTGAAAGAGACCAGAGGATACGTCTGGAGGAGACCCTGGAGCAGCTAGCCAAACAGCACAACCATTTGGAAAGAGCTTTCAGAGGAGCGACAGTTCTTCCTCCTTCATTCAGCAATCCCAACCTAGCTAACAAAGGTAGGGTTCTTAATTATAGCCACACATCTGTCTCCGTCTCACATACCTCCCCGAATCAAGTCACACTGGTTAAGTCTTTTAGCCATTTAGCCATCAACTGTTTTGCCTCATTTTAGGTAGTGTTTCAGAAAAAGGTGACGCCAGCGACGAGGACGATGACAATGAGTTCTTTGACGCTATGGAAGATCCAGCAGAGTTCATTACTGTCCCTGCTGACCCCAAGTATCACAGGTTATTAACGGTCTTTGTTTTTCAAATGTGATCTTATTTGTAATGTTAATCTTTTTTTTTGTTTCTTCTCTTGTCTAATGTTTTGTATTTTATGTTTTCTTTTTTCTCTGTTTTTCAGGAGGTCCGGCAGCAACGTGAGTGGTATCAGCAGTGAGACCGGAATGGACGATCAGTCAGTAAATGTGTGTTAAGTTTGTTTGTGCAAGCAAAGTCCTGGTTTGTACTGACAACACCACCTGACTCCTAAGTATGTTTTCCTTTTCTGTCATCAGTTTGATGAACTGTCTTTGGCATCCAATCCGGAGTCTCCGCAGCCTCTTGAGCTCGAGCCAGTTAGACAAAGAAGAACCCGTATCCCGGACAAACCAAACTATTACCTCAATCTGTGGAGCATCATGAAGAACTGTATTGGAAAGGAGCTCTCAAAGATACCGATGCCTGTAAGAAACCTGCACGCTCCCTGGCATTTTAAGCGGCTTGTGAAAAAAAATCTGAAATAATTTCCTTCTTTCTGACTTCGCAACTTTCTAGGTAAATTTCAACGAGCCCTTGTCAATGCTGCAACGTCTATCTGAAGACCTGGAGTACTACGAGCTCCTGGATAAGGCCTCAAAGTGTCAGAACTCCCTGGAGCAGATGTGTTACGTGGCAGCTTTCACAGTCTCTTCCTACTCCACTACTGTCCACCGCACAGGAAAGCCCTTCAATCCTCTGCTGGGAGAAACGTTTGAGCTTGATCGGCTCAGAGAGTGCGGTTATCGTTCTCTTTGTGAACAGGTTCGTAAGAAAACAAAACAAAACATCAAAAGAGTCTCTGTTGCGTATTTCACGTATACCTTCACATAATTACAGAATATTTAAAATGCTCTCCTTCTTCCAGGTGAGTCACCACCCACCTGCTGCAGCTCACCATGCCATCTCTGAAAAGGGCTGGACCCTCAGACAGGAGATTGCATTGGCCAGCAAGTTTAGAGGAAAATATCTTTCTATCATGCCCTTGGGTGAGTGAGTGTGTGTAACTGCAGACTGACAATTTTGAAATAATAATTATGTGGGATAGATTTTTGTTGAGCACAAAAAAAATCTGTTCAATGTAACTCTTCTCTCCTCTCTGTCTCCAGGTTCTATTGAGTGTATATTTGAAAAAAGCAACAATCACTATTCTTGGAAAAAAGTGACCACAACAGTACACAACATTATTGTTGGGAAATTATGGATTGATCAGGTAACCTGAAAGCTCATATATTAGTCTTTGCACATTACACGCAAGCCTTCATAGATCGTTTTGGTGTTGTGTTTGCTGTTGGGATGGTGTCATCATGATATAAATAAAAACATTTTTTCTCTTTACATGTCCCATGACAGTCAGGCGAGATAGATGTGATAAACCACAAGACAGGAGACCGCTGCCACCTCAAGTTTGCACCCTACAGCTACTTCTCCAGAGATGTACCAAGAAAGGTGAGCTCTCCTTTCCTTCCTGTTTCAGTTAAATCATTTGTTTCGGCATTAAGTTTCCTCCTTCCAGAATGACTTAAACCCCTATATTTTAATTTTTTCTCCCTCGTAGGTAACTGGAGTAGTCACAGATAAGGATGGAAAGGCCCATTACGTGCTCTCAGGAACATGGGATGAAAAGATGGAGTTCTCCCGGATAATGCAGAGCAGTAAAGGCGAAAATGGCGCTGAAGGCAAACAGAGGACTGTCTACCAGACCCTCAAAGCCAAAGAAATCTGGAGAAAGAACCCTTTACCGTTAGTGCTTGTTTAACAGATGTCTGGTGATGTTAAGATGTTTGCCTTAAAGCAATCAGAGCTGTGGCCATGCATTTTAACATGCTGTAGTTCTGTGCCCTTATTGTTTTATTGTGATGGCTTTACAGTGAGGGAGCAGAGACCATGTACTTCTTCTCCACGCTGGCCTTGACTCTTAATGAGCCCGAAGAGGGTGTGGCGCCCACAGACAGTCGGCGGCGCCCTGACCAGCGGTTAATGGAGGAAGGCCACTGGGATGAGGCTAACGCTGAGAAGCAGAGGCTGGAAGAAAAACAACGCACGGCCCGACGAGAAAGGGAGAGGGAAGCTGTTAAAACGGCCAGCACGCCCGAGGAAGGTAGGGACGGAGACGAGCTTTGTTAAGAAGTTTATCTATTCGTCTTCTGTTTCCGTCCAGTTTTTTTCTCAGTTAATTCATCTTTTGTCCACTCTGTCTGTGTCGGTCTTCCTTGTCTGCCTCCTCCCCGTCTCAAACCCTAAGCTATCACTGAGGATTCAGTCAATGACTCACCTTTGAAAAGCAAGTACTCTCTTCGTCTCGTTCTCATTCCTTCTCTTTCTGTTCACTCCAGAATCAAAAGCAGACACACACACACAGCGTGTTTGCGTATGTGATGTCACGATGCTAAATGTCTCCTGCATCGCCTCGATAACCGCTCATTGACATTTTTTAACATCCCTTCATCCATTTCTGTTCCATTTAGCTGAGGCACAAGAGACCGGCACTGAAGCAAGTGAGGTTTCTGATGAAAGCAAGTATCAGTTCACAGTTAAACATAAAATGTGCTTTTAAAGGTGCTTTGTGTCGCATTTTACAGAGGAGTAAGAAAACACCCAAATACTGTAAATACAAGGGTTTATACGCCACCACTCAATATTTCCCAACCATTTTCAAATTGTCTTAAACAATTTGGACTGGAACTGAGATGAATAGCAGCTTATACTCTCCTCTACACTAATGCTAAATTACATTGTATGTAACTCACTTCTTTTTAAACAGTTTATAGAAGTAACCTTAAATTTATTGCCGCCAGGAGGAGAAAGAAAACGCTTTTATTTCACAGTTTCATCAAAATTTTTACAGGAATATATTGTCTAAGGGGGTTTACACAGCTACAGGATTAATCCATTTGAATTAAACCATACTGTGTTTGACTCATTGGGTCATTGGGCATAGGCGGTCTCTGTGATCAGACTTATTATTCAGATTCTTTTACTCAGTCATCAGTTCATCGTTCAGGTGTTGTTTTTTAGTCAGAGTCCGTTCAGCCTGGTGTAAAATCATAGTCATAGTCTACAGTTACGAGCAACTCTGCCTTTGCCTCATAACAAATTCCACAATGATGTTTTCCACAACTGCGCTAATCCAGAAACAGGATCTTCTTCCTGTGTTTACTTTTTTTGCTCCCTCCCCGACACATCCGACCAACTGGCGGAGTAAATTTTCCAGAGTGTGTGGATGCTTTTTATAGTTTCCTTGAAAGTCAGAGTTTTTACAAAAATCCTCAACCGATTCGAACCGGCGCAGACCAACTACAAATGTGACAGCTCCCTAAAATGCGCCACATGGCACTCTTTTAAAATGTACATAAAGACATCTGTGTGGATTTTGGATAGTGTCTGAGTTGTGGATTTACATTTTTTTTTTTTTTGTGCTGGGTTTTGCTCAGCTGACACAGAGGACTCTCCCCCTCATACGCCTGTTGCATGCAAGTAGCTCCTTACATTTTCACTCTTTACTCTTTGTATCATTTTCATAACATTCGTTTGTGTCTCAACTCCCAAATCATCCTCCACTTTTTTTTTCCACCAGCCCCCTATGGAGCACCTCTTTCCCCTTATCCAAGCAAGTATTCTGATCATAACATAACACAATGATTTTCTAGTGACTTAGTAGAATAGAGATGTAAAAAAAACTATTCACCTTCCATCATTTTCCTCTTTACATTCTTTACAACTCATTGTTTCTTAGTGGAAGGCAAGGAAGGTCCTTATGGATGTCCTTTTAAAAGCAAGTAACACCAGCCCTGCTCTCTGTTGTCTTAGTTATTCTAGACTAGCTGTAGATATCTGTAAAATTAGAACAAAGAACCTAAACTTAGTGACATTTTGTCTGTCATTGATCACCATGCTTTGGTGCTGGGCATTTAGTCTATTAGTGTGACCCTGGTTCGTGATGGACAGGTGTTTTTGAATGCTAGTCTGTAATCTGCCTCCTGCGTTAAGGTGCATCTGAAGACCAAGGAATCAACATTCAGCGTGTTTATCTCTTGGTCAAATGTCTGAGAGCATATCGGCTTAACTTGAGCATGATGTGTCGTCGTGGCTCGGTGGCTTTTCAACCCCTCGCTCCAGGCCCCTCTAAATCTTCTTCTTCTTGGTGAAAAGCTCTTATTTCATTTTCTCCAGGCGCCCATCCAGACAACTACCAAGCACTGTGGTTCGAGAAGATCGACGATCCCGTGTCCGGACAGTCGCTGCACGTCTACAAGGGTGGTTACTGGGAGGCCAAGGAGCAAGGCAGCTGGGACATGTGCCCTGATATTTTCTGATCGCAGGTGAATCAGTTTCCCACAGCAGCGTACAAATGAGATGAAGTGGGGATTCAAGCCTGACATCAACCTCGCCTCGTTGTCCGATGTTTATCTAATCACACACCTGGTTCTCAAATTTCTGCAAGACTTCACCCTTCAAAGTTGACACAGTGCTCGTGTTGTAGCTGGTTAGTCTCCAGACCTCCCTCTCAAACAGTGGTGTTTATCTTGGGTTTGTTCCCAGTCCGGGGACGTTATGAGTTAATTGCGTTGATGTTATTATGCATTTGTCTCGGACGCACCACTGTTGGAGGCATAATTCTTCCAGATAACATCTTACAAGGTTTGCTGTGATGCAGTGAGCTCCTATCTAACATGTGATTGATGTAGTTGATTTTGGTCATGCATTCTCCATTCAGATTATTCTGTAATAAATGTATTGCAGCCTCCCTGGCACAGTAACACTGTAAGTCTGGGATTCCACTGGGGGCGACTCTCACACTTTTTTGTTAGTTTGTTTTTCTGTCCTTCTTATCTAGTTTCCTCTTTACTCAATCTTCTCTGCGCAGCTTGACGGTCAGTCAGTCAAAAATATATTAAGCACACAGAAGAAGAAGGATTTCCCCTTCTGGGACACTACTGAAATGTCCTGCGGCGCTTGTGGTTGAATCGCAAAACACTCCGGTAGAACGCATCACAGCTGCCCCCATGTGGAATTGATTCAGAAAAAAAATAAAGTATTTTTCTCTCCTTAAGGAAGCAATTAATGGTATATTTCAAGAATAATCTTAGACTGTCACAGACAGAATCACACGATACAGAGTTTGCCTTTTGATTTCTATTAATTTTGGTGCTTCTTTATTCGATGTGGGGAAAAGAAAAATACATCTCTGGATGTATACTATTTCTGAATATCATTTTTTTTTTATGTTAAACATGTATGAATCTGTTTGAAACCCCACCAGTACTCCCTGTGAAATAGCTGGTAGTGGGGAAGAGATGTAGGAGTAGTTTATTCCGTTTATTGCCCTCGTATCGGCCTGATAAGCTCTGGTTTGATCATCTGGAGAATCCCCAAACATCTATCTTAAATGGATGTGCTGTAAACTTCATTCCCTGTGTAAGTTGTATTTTTTTATACACTTGGAAGGATATTTCCTTTTTCTATTCTTTTTTTTCCTAAACTATTGAAGATTTACATTTGTGCGTAAAGTACATTAGTGTTAATACATTATTTCCTATGGTAAGATATTAAATACCATATATGTACCAAACTAATTTTCTATTGGTACCAATGATAATAACAGTAGCACTGCTGCCAGTAGTGGGCAGTAAAACATTAATTTAGTAAAAAGTTTACTTTTTTGTTTTGTTTTTTAACCTGGTGAGATGAAACCATGTTGACTGATGAACTGTACTACATAAACAGAATCAAGTTCCGAAGAATCAGGAAAGCTCCCCTGATATCTGATCTATCTATGTGTGTCACATCAACCTTTTCAGTTCTGCTTTCCGTGTCGAGGCAGTTTGTGTAAACGGCCGTCGCTCAGCTGTGTTCTGATTCTACTGGCTTGACGATTTGTGAAGTGAAGGGAGAAGATTAGGTTTTACTTCACACTTACTTACTGATCATAGCTTTAATCTTGATTGAGTATGCTTAAGTCTTTTGTGTGGATTTTTAACAGACAGCAATAAGAGTGCCTCGGCTCATGCACTGTGGCACAAAGTGAAATGTGAGGGCAGTGTGACGCGAGAACGCTGCAAATGACTGAATCCCGTCTGTGTGTTCGCCTCTGTTGTTGTTGTCGTTTGTCGTGAGTGAAGAAAAGACTGGGTGTTAGATGAAAATATGGATGCCGTTTTATATTCAAGTGTACTTAAAGTGGGAACACTAAGAGTTAAGAGGACAAGACACAATGTTCCAAATATTTCCCTGTAAATATATAAAACTGAAAAGTAAATGTGGTAATAACTGGTTTCACTGATAGAGAATATGAAGGCGATGATGCACTTTTGTTTTATTCTTTTCCTCTGTTAATGTCGTCTACTTAGATCTGGATGCAGTTTACTGTCTGAAGTGAGTGTACGTGTTCCACTGAGTCACCCTTTGTCTCTACTTTAATCATAAACCTGTTGCTTCATACTATCATTTCAGTAGATGATACCTGTCGGTCCTTTGTCTTTTTTACATGTCTTTATTTTTGTTTTAGTCATTGGTTATAAAATATCTTTTCTTTCATAGTTTCCAGTTAGAAATTCTTTCCCTTTTTTGAATTGTTTTGAGCCATAACTTCTTCCAAACAGAGACTGAAGGTTTTCTCACACTTTAGTATAGTAGTACTTGAGTGATTTGAGACTTGATTTGACAAACTTTGTCATTTTATGTGTTTGTTTTGATTTTTTTTTTCTTAAACTATGTCCATTAATAGCAAACCTATTTATTGATTTACAGTTCTGAGCATACATTTCACGTTTTCTGTCCTTTTAATGCAGTTTTTAGCGAGATCGTGTGAAAGATTGATTGTATTAAAGTTTGAATTGATCTGAAGAACCTACTTGTGCTGGTTTTTTTATTTCTTTTTTTAGTAAAGTCTTTTAACTTTCTGGACCTCAGGAAAGTGGCTCCTTCAAGAGTATTAAGTTATTGCATTGCTATGAATCTATTCATCAATAAGCAGTATTTTAATTTGTAAGTAGAACTACTCCTGTTGTGACTATTCTCTTACAGTTCAGATTTTCCATGATGTAAATTTCGAATTCACCTTGAGAATCAGTGTTTAGGATCAGAAGTTAACCAGACATATACCCAGAATCTGTGAACTAAGTCACAAGTCTGGCCACAGTTTTGTTAACCAACTACTCATGACACATCACAGTGCTTCCCCTGGTTAACAGCTTTTTGATTTTACATTATTTTTTATTTTTTAACAGAACAATTATTTTCAAACAGGAATCATATTTAATAACAATACTTTGGAACACTCTTACAGTATTTTTCTCTCCAACAACTTTCACAATAGATTTCTTTTTTGTACAAAGTACAGATAGAATTACAACAGAGATTAACTTGAGCATGGCTTCATTTCCAGTGCCATCGGACCATTTTAAGAAAACTGAAATAGTTCCCCATTCATGCCCTGTGTATTGTACCTATCCACTTACTTACTTTTATTTATTTATGTATGTATTTATTTACCCAAATATATTTCTAGGGGAAACACTGCATCCAGGTGTATTTCTCTGGAAATGTGGGGGATTTCAGCGTTATGTTCGGAAAGTGAAAGGTATTTGACACTTTGATCAATCAAGTTTGTTTACTGTCATTGCTTAAAAAACATTATTGTACAACATTGTACAAATCAGTGTACAGTTCTCCACCTGTGCTCAGTGTACAATAAATAACGACAGTTAATGACAGTACCAATTCCAAGAAATTCACTGAGGTAGAAAAGCCCAGTCAAACCAGATTCTTCCAATTACAGGTAAGCAGCTGCTTGTCACAAATACCTACAGTTATTCCTATTAAATCTTTAGAAAAAAGTCTATTGCTCTTTATTTTGGGGGAGTTTACCGTAACCTGGATGAGTATGTATAAAATCCTGGAGCGCAAGTAACCTGCGTGGGCAGCTTCATTCTCTACTCTCCTCCCACGCGGGTCGCATGAGTGTGTAAAACAAGCGCAACTGCGTATGACATCAGCACCTTTGTTGAGCGGCTAGAAAGTAGACAAATAATATATAAATATATATATATATATAAAAGAAAATTGTATGGCTGTGTTATTGCAATATTACTCAAGTTAGAAAACAAAAAAGTCTGTGTCTGGAGCAGATTTTAGCTGAGTAGTTCTGATCCAGAAATACCAGCATCTTGTACTCTCCTCCCACGCGGGTCGCACGAGTGTGTAAAACAAGCGCAACTGCAAATGACGTCAGTAGCTTTGTTGAGTAGCTAGCCACAGCAGCTGCTAACGCTACGTCTGTCTCAACACGTCCCTTCACTGAGCTGGTTGTTTGCGGGGGCTGCTGCATTTTTTTTTCGCCGGGCGTGGGATATTTTTTTTATCTGATCAGCGTTTAGTCAACTTAAAGATGTCTGCAAACGGATCTAGAAGTGGAGAGGACTCTACAGACGCAAGACGTGCGGACGGACAGCAGTGAGTGGTTGTAAATGTAGCTAGGTAGCGCTTTTATGTGTAGAGGTTTATTGTTGCTTTGTCCCTGGAAGGTGAGCAGACAGTGATGAGGAAATAAGACGTTTAACAGCGGCCCTAAAAGGGTTTAAAAGAGTTGAAAGTCCCATGAAGCATTGCAGCAGTCTTGCATTGTTTTAAAATACGTCCTCCTTATATCAGCCCGTTCTCTTCATTACTCAACACTCGTTTTATTTATTTATTTATTTATTTATGTTTTTAACCACTGTGTTGGTTTCGTTGTCTTTCAGGTCAGCGGGGTCTTCCTCTGCAGTTGCCCCCGTGGACGTGGACGCAAAGCCCCACTCATACAGCTTCAGGTACAGCCTGAATTTCCCCAGCATCGGCCAGTGTATCATCATCAACAACAAGAACTTTGACAGGAGCACAGGTACTTTATTCTGGTTCTTTATTCCACCCTTGATTATTTAATTAAAGACCAAACTGAAAAGACAAAAGAACATGTGCCTGCAGGCTTGTTGCATATGGGTAGGCTGGGACATAGCATACTATCCTCCACACTGAGCATTTGTAAACATTAAATTATACAAGCTAGAAGTGAAACCAGATACACGCTGTGTCCTACGCTTTGTTTGCATTGTCATAAAATTATTTGATTAGTAAAGCAGGATAGGGACGTCCTGATCTTTTAATATTCAGTATCGGCCGGTACATGTCCCGATCTCTTTTTGCCACGGGAACAAACCTGAAACAGATAACTACAGAATATCTTACATAAAATGAATAGAGACCGAATCTGAAATGATTCATTTTAATTGTTCCTGTTGTACCTGTAATATTTCCCAGTCTCAGCAGGTAGATTGTTGTCTAAGCAAAACATCTTAGATATTTACTACAATGAATAATGTGCACCAAACCTTATGAGGTTTGTTAGGATACTTGTGTAGCTCATGCGTGGACGCTTCTACTTGTTATAGAAAAAGCAGACAAACGAGGAAGATGTGTATTTTTGCCTGTTTTGTTTTTTTTTCCCCCAAAGCTGAAAATGGGTTTGCGCATTGATACCGCCACAAAAAAGCATTCATCTGGGACGATTACGATTCACTGTCAGCGATCCGAATCATCGCTGAAACTGAACCAGGAAGGGTGTGCAGTTTTGACTATATGGAAAATCTTTTTCACTTGTTTTGTTGTCATCGTCATTTTTTTTTATTTGGATGGAAACGCCCCACACTTTGCTGAGTAACATTAAAAGAAGATATTGACCTTGGTAGTGTGGATGAGCTCTAAGTTGTCTGTTTATGTAGTTAATACAGACTGGAGCAACACGTTAGCCCAAGGTTAAAGGGCTCAAATGTTCGCTGTTAAAACTTTTATTAGGGCTCGGATGTTAGTAGGAACTAAAGCTCCCCGTCCCATATTGGCCTGTAAACAAGCACACAGAAATGACTGGATGTAGCCGTAAGGGGAAGCAGTTCATATCTACAATACTGTAAGTCATAGGTCAGTCATTTCCCACCAACCTTTTGTGAGATGACAGGTGTGCTAGGAGACCCAATTTACACGTCCTGCTATGGATACCGTTTAACTACATCCCATGCCACCTAATTAGTCGTTCAGATTAGCCCTGCTGCAGTCTGCATTTTGGCTGTAGAGAGAATAGGAGCGGGCATTGATCCCTGCTTTTGATAATGGAGCACGATACAGTAGCTTCTGGTGCTTTGACCCGTCAGTGGCTGACCAGGAAGTTTGCCAACTCTCATGACTTGAAGCATGATCTGAAACTCAGCACATTGCTACCCACTGGTTGATAAGTTCCTCTTAGACGTTTCATGTAGAGTGGACATTTCACATAAATGGAAATGTCCTTCCTGTGTCTTTATTCAGTGGTTAATGCCATTCAATGAACCCTGGTAGTCTTGCTTTAAGATGTCAAGATATATAAGGACGGGATGTACAGTTGCCGTCATGTTCCTACGGGTGCTCGCAGTTACTTAGCTTGCCAGTGAGTTGCTTCGCTGAGGATTTAAAGTATTCTTGATGTCCTGCAGTAGTTTTAGATACCTTGAAACCTTGAGCAGTCCTGACTTATACTCCGTAATCTCACATTGTAATCTTGGAGAGCTGAAGGAAAGGGTCTGTCACATTCAAAGAAGCCGACCGAGAAGACCTTGGACGTGAAAGGAATGGAGCGTCGGTCTGCTCTCACAGAGCATCGGCGTCACTGCATGACGGCCTCATCGTGCTGAGAAACTTGTGTTTTGAAAACCTGTCCAGCAGGACTAAAAGAGCACACATGACTGCTCGAACAATGTGTAGAGAGGCCCCGATGTTCTAAGAGCAAGTACATCATGTGAGTCCAAGGATTCACAAGAACGCAATTATAATTATGTCTGCCTTCAGATTTGGTCGTATTTACAATGTTTAAAACAAAAAGTATTTTTCCTGACATTTGAATATGAGACAGTAGAGGTGGATTTTAAGTAAATATATTAATAATTAATTAATTTCGTGGTCCTTCTGATGATAATTGTCATATTATGTCTTTGCATTTCCTACATAACTCACCCTGTCGTTAATTCTTTAACTCTAGACACCAGCAGCGGTTGCCTTGCAGCTGTTTTCTCATGGCTTAGCGTTATGACGTGTACATGGGTGCATCTTGTGTACATGACTTCCCATGTCGTAACCACAAGCCCACAAGATCTTTTTACAGGCGGCATATAATTAAAAATAGACGCGTTTTCTATTTTCAAGTTAAAAATTATATTGGTGGTAAATCTGAAGACGTGAAGACAGAGTTGGACTGTCTGCTGACGGACCTTTTTCGTGCCTGACTTTTTGACCACGAAGGCAGAGAGTTTAGTGAGTTAACAACAGGGTGAGTAGGGAAAGCCCAGTTTTATCAATGATGACCCAGTTTCTTTAAGTGTTCGAAGTGCAGCCATCGTTACCAGACCTCTGCTTTCCCTACTAAGTCCGAGTGTTTGACGTGAGAAAGGCCTGTAAGCCGTGGTGGTGCGGCAGGAAGCAGTGCAAATAAATTCAGCCTTCATTAATTCTATTATTGACACCTGTATAGGCGTTGTCTTTTTTTTTTCAGGATGATTAGATCTCTTCTCTACAGAATATTACCTGCACAACGGCCGGTTTGTGCTGGTTGAACATGGTTTTCACCTCATTTGAAACAGGGATTGGCAAGAGAGATCGAGTTACTCTGGTTTTAGCTTCTTTAGCTTAAATTCCTCCTCCTTACATCCAAGGCCCTTAAAGGCCTAGCCCCATCATATCTTTAAGACATCATTGTACCATATCATTCTAATAGATCACGTCGATCTCAAAGTGCAGGTATTGCGGGACATTTTGTCATAACATTTATGGCATGGTAACTTGTGGATACTTTGAATTTGGTGTTTTGTTCTGTTTGTTTTTTTTTCCTCCTTAAAATCCTTGCCTTAAATTGCCCTCCAGGGACAAATAAAGTTTGCTGAATCTGAAAACCTACCCACGTAGCCGATGCAAGCCGTTTATTCTTGTGCGCTCATCAGTCTGGCCCGCTCTGTAAAAAAAGCCACCCAAACTCTAGTCTGCACTGTGTTTTGTTGTTTTTGTTTTTTTGGCCAGACAGGTTAATTTTTGTTTCTGCTTCACTTTCAACAATAGCAACTGAAACTTTTGCTGAAATTTTGTTGAAGTTCCGCAGAATGTTTGCATCTCTGAACTTCCTCAGCTAACCTTTCATGTAGTCCATCTTTACTAATCCATGACAATCAATTGGACAATTGCAGAGATGGAAAATCAGCAGGAAATACTAAAGCAGAAACACACTGCTAGCAAGCGAACCTGTCACAGCTCTTGCTGCCTGCATTGGCGCGTGTTTACATTTCTGAGCAGGTGCACAGCTAGGGTCTGCGCTATCACCGTAGCTACAGACGCAGAAGCCTAAACTGCCCATTACTTGTGGCTCCCACCTCCCAGTAAGAGTTCTGGAGGCAGACACCCTGTCTACCTTTAAGGTTAGGCTTAAGACTTTCCTGTTTGATAAAGCTTATAGTTAGAGCTGGCTCAGTGACACTGAACCATCTCTTAGTTATGCTGCTATAGGCCTTGGCTGCTGGGGGGATGAATCACTGAACTCCTATCTTCTACTTTGTACTTTTAATGTCTCTGTCAACACTTTCTGGTTGTAAAAAAAAAAGATTAAAGTTTATCTCATCATCTACAGCCTCAGGGTGCCACCAATGCTGCATTGCTTTGCTGCTTTCTTGTCCCGCCAACATTAGCATCGTATCAAATTGACTATATCATGTGCTAACAGTTGTATGTACTCTCAGGGAGATGAGAGGCGGGTGCCACTGTGTTCTTCAAGTAATCTTTGTTTGTTTTGTTCATTTTAGGCATGAATCAGAGGAATGGCACGGACGTAGATGCAGCCAACGCGATGAAAGTGTTTACAAACTTGGGATACAAAGTAAAGATTTACAATGACCAGTCAGTCGAGCAAATGAAACGAGTTTTAACTGCTGGTAAGTGACCCCCAAATATCCACACACACACACACACTCAAATTCATACTCTGACTGCTAGTCCTGACTCTTTTTGTTGTCGTCTAGCGTGTGAGATTAAACATTTCTTGGGTTTTTCAGTTTCAGCGGCCGACCACAGCGGCTCAGCCTCGTTCGTCTGCGTTCTGCTGAGCCACGGAGACGAGGGCCTGTTCTTCGGCACAGATGGCTCCGTGGAGCTGAAGTACCTGACGTCGCTTTTTCGGGGTGATCGTTGCAAGTCGCTGGCAGGGAAGCCCAAACTCTTCTTCATCCAGGTATTGTGCAAGTTTATTTATTTTTTTGTCCACCTGCCCTGCCTCCTCTCACCTTGAACTTTGCTCCAGTATTTAAGCTGTAAACTCATTTTCCTTTATTTACGTGAGCAGGCTTGCAGAGGTACTGATCTGGATCCAGGAATTGAAACGGACAGTGGAGACGACACTACCAAGATCCCCGTGGAGGCCGACTTCCTCTACGCCTTCTCCACAGCTCCAGGTTAACACATAAACAACTGCCTTTTTGAATACATTGGGCACATACATTGGTTATTTCTTTTTTTTATTTTTAAACTTTTAACTTAATACCCCTCCTTATTCTGTCTCTCATCTTTGCGCAGGCTACTACTCATGGAGGAACACTATGACTGGGTCCTGGTTCGTCCAGTCACTGTGCGACATGATCAGCAAACATGGGAAAGAGTTGGAGCTCATGCGCATCATGACACGAGTGAACCACAAGGTGGCAGTAGAGTTTGAGTCTATCTCCAATTCGCCAGGCTTTAATGCGAGGAAACAAATCCCCTGCATTGTGTCAATGCTGACCAAAGAGATGTATTTCTCTCCTTGATGTCCCCGCTGCATGAGAAAACTCCAGGCGGTCAGGCATTCATTTTCAGGATGAGGAGGGGGAGGAGGGGGAGGAGGGGGTGAAATATTTTGGTTTACAGTTTCTATAAAACATGACTAACATTTCACAAGCTTTTAAGGTTCAGTCGTTGTGTTGTTCTCATACGGACGGACGGCATTCATTTGTTTAACCCAGTCTTTTCACACATTTAATCCAAATAAGGGCTCGTGTTAAAACTATGTCAGCATAATATGAGAGCTTTGAAATCTACAGGGCAGTAAAGATCATGGACATTTTAATTCCAGTCTTGCCGTGGGCCGCCACTAGGTTCCCCTCCACATTTCAGGGAAATATGCTGGGAGCCAGCTTTATAGGAAGTTTCTATGTGTGTGTAATCATGAAGGCATAGACCGGCTTTCTCCCTCAACATTTTTTTTTATCACTGGTATATTGTAACTCATAGTGTCTGAGAATAATGAGTCTGGTATGATTGGATCATGTATTTACAATGTTATCTCTCTACTGGGGTGTCATAGTGTTGTGACGCCTGACTTTAAGGTTTCACAACCAAACCAACTCATCACACCTGATGAGTTGTGTAAAGCAAACTCACTGGGTAGGTTTGTGTATGTGTGTAGCATCTTGTAAGCTGTTTTATATTCGGTGCGTCATGAAACTCAGGGTTGTGTTTTTGTTTTTTTCCCCTCAGTCTTTTTATAATATTTCTAAACCTGGGTTTCTTTGGGTGAACTATAGGCTGTGAATATTCTCAAATTGGAGCAAACGCGCCATTTCTAGCATGCACGAGTTAAGTCAGATGATTTTCCTGGTGTCTTATTCATACTTGAACTTTATTTTTCTTTTCTTTTTAGCAGCGATTCAGCAGCCAGATTATCCTCATATTAGACCAAAACAGTTGGCATTAGATTGTTTCTGCAAGTGTACACACGGCAACCAGTACTCTGAAGCTGAAAAGAAATTGATTTATTGATTACTCAAATGACAGAACATTAATTTGCAACCATTTATGGAGTTGATTCAATGTTTTGCCCTTTGTTTCTTTAAGGATTTCTTTTTTTAAAATGATGGTACTAGTATTTTTGTTTTTTTAAACTGGTCTTAAAAAGAAAAATCTGAATGAATCCACTTTGGCTCAAGAGAATAATTATGTGCCTTTTTTAACTAACCAACAGGCCAGTAATGGAAAAAAAATCAGATGTATTGATTGAAAAAGGCTGCAGCATTACAAAAGATACCTGTTAATTATGTGACTCAGAAAAGCACAAACTAGCTTCACAGTTTAACTAAAGCAATCCAGAAGCAGTCCTTTAAGGTCCAGTAGATGATGGAGCACCCATCATAGTTTTGTGCATCCATGCTATAAATGTATAAGATTTGTAATTTGTCCAAATGTGTAGACACGGATGCCAGTGGACTGCAATAGCATTACGAGTCAAATGTCTACATGTAGTCACCAGCATAGACTAATACGCTGATCCCGGTTGTGTTTCTTTGTGATAACTGATAACTTTCAATATTTACAGCTAGTCTGCTGTATCTGCTGTTGAAATATTTCATGCATGGCTGACAATCCAGTTTTCAAGTCCATATTATGCAACGTTTTGCTAAGAACACCACTTTTTGTATTCTCACTGTGTCGTGAGCTTGTACACCTGAGGTTGCTGTAGTTGCTCTCCTGAAAAAATAAAGACCACTTTTCATTGTGTCATTAAACAGTGTCCCACGCTTTGTTTTATCGCAGATTTCCAAACTCTTGCAGAGGCGTTCTTGGCAATATCACGCCAGTTTTGTTCATATCTCAATCCTCATACCAGAGCTAACCTGCGCAAACAGTAAAGGATCTATTTGTGTACACTGTCTTGAGTGTAAATAGGGAGGATTACTCCAGATTTGGCCTGGAGGTGAGGAGAACTGGGCCACCAGATCCTGAGGCCCGGTGCCAAACATAACTGGGCCTCAGATTCTTTCCCTGCCAGCACAGAGACACTTCACCTAAATCTGCTTCTGCAAACATGTTCTGCAAGGAAAAACACGTGGCTAACACATCTGCATGCAACAACATATACTGTGAAATTACAAAGCTGCACACGAGAACAGTATGACTGAATCAAAAGCCAGAGTTAATGGTTTACATTATTGTAGCAATGGCTCGCTTTACGCTGCATCTATCACCTACCCATAGCAACATGTGCATTTACTATGGCTGATTTGTTATCTGCTGCTTCCCATGAAGGCTACTGTACTGCCAGCTACTGTGAATGACCCGGCTTGAGTCCGTGTTTTGTTAACAGATGCTTCTTTGAAATTAAATTGCATTTATCATAAGCAGTAACACATATTTTGATGACTGACAAGTTTGTCCATCAAGGGACTGGTGCTGCTAGTTAGCCGTTGCTACACACACGGGTTATACATGGGATAGCGCTTCTCCAACAGTGTTTTATTAAGTAGTTGTCCCTCATAAACAAGGAAATATACTGCTATTGCTTCCTTCCTTTTACATAATCACACAACATTATTTTAACAAGTAATCCAAGTGCAGTCTGGTTGGACTGGTTCACCAAGAAACAAATAACCATTAGCTACCATTTAACACCCTTGAACTAACAATGAACTGAATTGATTCATCTAGGGGAAAAAAACAATCAGTCAGAGCATTAAAAGGGGTTATTCCAGCTAAACTTAGTAGTGGGATGATTTATATGAACATATTTTGTCCCAGCTGCCTTTACGGTCAACACGGAAACAACTAAGAAGTCTCAACGAATAATAATAATAAAAAAAAAATTATAATAATAACGATTCAAGAAAGATCCTCTACATTATGAACACATTGCAAAAGTATAACAGAATGGAAGTTTATTTATTTATGCCCTCGTTTTATTAAGCCAACAAATGCACCTGCCGTCTTCCATACAGATGTAATGCTGGCGATTTTTTGCACTTATGTCTTCAGTAATAACGAACACCAGTTTTTAAGCTGAAGGCACAGAGTTCGGGATATCTTTAGCATATTTGTGTGTTTTATAACGTTTAAGTCCGTGTGTGCTCTGGTACTTGGCTCTGAAACGCTGAAGTTGACATTGCATTGCATCATACAGGTGCTTATATAATTCTAAGCTGTTTTTGTTGTTGTTGTTGTTGTTGTTGTTGTCGTCGTCGTCATACTGGCGATAAAGCTTACATTTGTCTTGGCATTTTGAGCCTCACACACCGTGGACTCACTGTTTTAATAGTTGACAGCAATGACGCGATTTCTTCCAAAAGCGCCGGCTTTGGTCGACCGAGGCGAAGTGCACTAGTTTACGAGGAGCGCCTGAACGCAGCACAAGTCCTCGCCTCTTTTGTCGCTGTAAATAGGCTCTAATACTCTTTGACAGTGGGGAGAGAGGTGGCTGCAGTGGACGGCGTATCAGGTTGCTGATTTCCCTGGTTTTACATGGAGCACCTGTGTCTAATGTCGCGCTGCAGACCCTGGACCAGCACTGCTGTCCGTCCCCTCAGTAGTCAATGCCTTAAACATGCCCATACTAGTTAAGATCAACCAGCAGCTTTTTCTTTTTTTTCTTTTCTTTTTTTTTAAGTCTAGAGCAGCAAGAGACCTGCTGAACAATGTACAGTTCAGAACCCGTAGTTTTCTTTGATTTCCATGTGGATGGCTGAAGCGAGAATGGACAAGTTCCTCCAGATAGCCCCGCACTCTCTGGCTCTGGTGCTGTCGCAGGTTTGCAGAGAGGGGGATGAAGAAGAGGACTCGCCGTCGTCATCATCATCACCACCGCCGCCACCACCAGCAGCAGCAGCAGCAACAGCAACTCCACCGCCGCCACCGTCGGCCGTGCCCTCGGTGACTTCTCGCCATCACACCGGCTTCGAGGTGTTCGCCAATTTCAAAGCCGTCAACATGCAGCATTTCTGGAACAAGGCGCTGACGCAGGCTCTGTCGGAGATCTTCTTCCTCGGCTGGATAGACGAGCATGTGCTGCTGATCCAGGGCAAAGAGGTGCACCTCCAGGTCCTCAGGAACGGATGGACGAGACGGACCCTGAAGCCGCCGAAGGGCTTTGACATCAAATGCATTGGTGGGTAAACTGTCCAGACAGGTATCACTAACAAGCACATAGCGACATAACTGGTTTCCACACGTTTTCATTCCACGTGGATGTGTTTGTGTATTATTATTATTATCTGGGATAGGTCTGGGTGTTTAGAAACAGAGCTGTGTTCACTTTGGGAAGTTTGAGTTGCAAGATCACGAATAAAGCAACCAAACAAACTGCATCCAAACTGTTATTTTTTACAATTTAGTCAACTATTATACATATACGTATATATCTGTATCCTACTATTACACTTTTACATGCTATATTTGCAAAATCGTTTTAGCTTGTGGCCCATTATTGGGTTAATTTTACACTTGTTTCTATTCATACTTCTGCCAAACTGCATTTCTTTCTGAATGTATTCAGTGACAATGAAGCTGAATCTAATCCTCAGACTTAAATCGTAACTCTCCTGCTAATTGTGTCTGCAGGGAGGAGACAGTTAATAGCAGTCTGCTAAGTGATATACTGTAGATATGCTTGCAGGCATCCTTCGTGTAGACTGTGTATGAGTGACTTGGATTCGGTGTCAGACTTGACTTCCCCTCCAAAAAACTGTGCTGTGTAAAAATTCCAAATTGAAAGTCTAAATTTTGACCCAACAAATGAGTAAGTTTCAGGACCACTAATAACATAATTAAGCTTTATATATATATATATATGTGTGTGTGTGTTTCTGAATACCTCATCGCTTGCCTAATGCCAGCTGGGATAGGCCCCAGTCCTCCATTTACAGGTTTACTGTAAAAGTTATAGATAGTAGATGGGTGCATCTATTTACTAGCCCATGTGTTCAAAGTACTTGACTGATTTTTAGTTATTAACAGAGCTGGTGACTTCCATATTCAGGCTTTCATTATGTTGTCATTTGACTTATAACTGAACTAGTCACACACGAACAATAAACAGAAAGGGTTTTTTTTTTTTTTTAAGCCATTCCATGTCCACTTGCTGTTGACCTTATCACATGATCGTCATCAAACACGACTTACAAACATTTCTGGTTCTTCTTTGTTTTTATTCCCTGCTGATTTCTGCGCCACCTTAATTGCCGGGAAATTCTGCTGAGTGGCGTTGAGCCCATGAAAGAACATCCTTCCTTGTAATTGTCAGCTAAAATACTTTCCCCTGAGGTTTTTTTTTTTAAGTAGATATTGTGTCTCTGTGAGTGAAGTTATAATCTTCTGCTGGCGGCTTGACTGAAACCAGTCCAAGCTCGTTGGGAGTGAAAAGGGAGTTTAGGCATCGTCTCACCTTGTAACCTCAGCTGCTTCATGCCATGTGGGCTTATTCATTCAGACAGAGGAGCCAGGACTCAAGCCCGGTTCTGCTCCGGTTCAGCATTCCCACACTCAACACTGCTCTTCTTCTGACAAGGCCATAACTCATGTATGTGCTGAGACAGGTTTGGATGACTTGAGGTACTGTCAGCAAGTCTAACCACTGCGTCTCACAAGCCTTCCTGTGTGTGTGTGTGTGTGTGTGTGTGTGTGTGTGTGTGTGTGTGTGTGTGTGTGTGCAAATTAAAGAGAAGCGTGCAGCGTGTCAGGAATCATCTCATTTATGTGTGTTTTATAAAAGAGCCTCAGTCTGGATCGTCATCAATGAGCAGCATCAAACTGCAGAAGAGAAAATAGTTGTGGAGCCGGGGGGCCGTTAATGTGGAAGTTTTAATGGAGCTTTAAACTTTTAATACTTGTCTGTTTTGTCAATCGATTGTATATGACTGAGTGTAAAGTTTCTGGCACTGTTCAGCTGCAGTCGGCTTGTTTTTTGTTTTTTTTGTTTACATCGCTCATTCTTGATTCACTCGACAGTTAGAGACTAGCTCATAGCTCATCCATGTTGGTCCATGTCGGCAACTTATGTTGAGATCATATGTCTGTGCTGCGTTTTCTGCATGTTGGGCTACCAGCAGATGAAAGCAAAAATAAAACCTTGCCCGTTTAAGGAGCGTGGTTGTTTGGCTGTTGTTCACTGATAGATGAGCTGCTGCTAAACAGTGTCCTGTTTCCCTGGCTGTGAATAGTTGATCAGTTTCTCTTCTGGCAGATATTTGAGTAAAGGAGATGTTCTTCTTAAACATACGCAGCAACCAACCAGATTTTTCGCTGTTCTTATCGAAATGTAGGTGTTCAACCTTCAAGTCGTGTTCAGAGGTGTCATAATTTGCTCAGTCTTGTTTAGATTTATTTAATTTTTGGCTGAACAGCTAGAATATTTTTAATGTCTCTCTTCACTAATGAATGGGCATCACTTAATGGTACGTTTCGATCATTTATAATAGCCATCCAAACTTGCATACCTCTGTTGAGTTGGTGATCTTTGATGCCATACCAAAGGAATGCAGACAAATGCGACCCGGACCGCCCTCAAGTGTGGTCAGGGATCGGATCTCTCACATGCATCCTGGCTGTGTTCACACCTACTTTGAGCTCATCACTTGCGATCAGATTCCCCGGGACGAATGTTAATACAAGGTCTAAACAGGGTCTTAGTCACATAGACCATAACTATCTCTAATACTACTACTGTAACTACTACTACCTTTACTACTATAACTACTTCAGGTTAATAGGAGAAAACAGGGGAAGTGGAATCTATTAGTGGAAACTTTAACAGTATAGTGAACAGACAATATTATGGTTTTAGTGTATGACTATGCGTTCTTTTACTTTATTGACTCTGCATATGCGATCAGACATGGATTATATAGTACAAAAGCGGCAACACCTCTGTCCAAACATAGACTGTGACTGTGTAAGAGGAGGCGGCCTCGTTGATACTACACCGCACACCGAAGCAAACACCGATAACTCAGGAATGTTTGTCTTATAGCTAATAACTCACCAGACTCTGCAATACCTAAACCAACACACTTTATTTGCTGTCAGTTCAGATGCAAATGAGATGCTGATAAAACTGATGCATTTTTTCACAACTCGAACCCACAATCTCGGACGGACTTGGAAGTCAACCGACACAACAGTGCATGCCATTGTGCGTTTTCTACTGACCTTTGTGGGCCACCACATTATTGTGCAGCTTAATCAATTGGTAGTTTAATGGAAAGGTCATTCGAATTCAGCTAACAGTTTAATTTGAACTATTTTGCCTCTTGGAAATGGGCTAAACCAGCTGTAATGTGCAACGCATTTCTCTAAATAGGTTCGGTAAATATCTTCTGATGTCTTTAAATCTGTCACAAAGTTCAGACAAATGTTCACCACAGGGTGTTCATTAACTATATGTGAAGCAGGTGAGGGTTTGGCATAATGTATACTTGCACAATGATGTGCTATTTCATTACAGAGGACATGAAATTAAACATTTGCTCCTTAAAAAAAGAAAAAAAAACTTAGTCGATGAAATAAAATTGTTTTCAGACTTTTACGAATTTGTATTTAGTCTCAAAGCTACAGTTTCACACAGTCCAGTAAGTTATTCACCAGGCAAACACAGGAATGTTTAATAAGGGCTCAGAGTCAGCTGGATTAAGATTTTTTAGTCAAAAGTTGTGGATTTTCTGCTTTGTTTTTTTTTTTTTAATAGACAATCTGATTAACTGAGAGACTTGGGCTCCGTTAGCAGCTCATAAACAATGTGCTGGGAGGAGTGTGCGCTGTATAGGAAGGAAAAGTGCAGCATTTGTTCAGGAAAGCTGTTCTCCCCTGGATTCCATGCTGTAGCACAGCTCTCCACTGGAAGGAAAGGGAGGGTCCCACGGAGAATTGAGGGAAATGTTTGACGCAGCACAGAAAATCTGTTGCCATATATCTTGATGTCAGATCAGGATGTGTTATGTCGGCTGCTGTGAGGAACATTCTTTTGTCTCTTAATTCCCCGTCTGGCCCGGAGAGTTTGTGTGTTGTCATAAATGTGCCACTGGAGGGCAGACTGCTGGCAAAAATGTTCCTGTTTGTGAGGAAGTTGGGTGAAAGTGTAACAGGCCACAGATCTGAGCTAACTGATGGTTTACAACGAATACTACACTACAATAATAAGATTAATGGAAACCATGCAGCTTTGATATTTGTTTCATGTGGGATTTACAATTATGTTTTTTTTAGTATGAACAAGAAAATATTATTCTTGTTAATACATAACACAAAATGTATTCACCCATATTTATTAAGGCAGTCTCAAACTTTAAATCTTTAAATCTTGAACATTTCAGTCCTGTCATTACTGGTGGATACAACAAATGCGGTATAATACTTCAGAGGGTAAGAATAAACTACTATAGTTTAATTACAAAAGTCAGACAACAGTTACATTTTCACCATGAAGCAATATAGCATACAAGCAGACTGTGATTTAAAGCTGCGCGTGACATGAGCCTGTGAACAGCATGGCACAGTGAAAGGAGTTTTGACCTCTCTGAGATGTTAGACATGTGCATCCTGTGGCCTCGATGGCCCGCTGCGCCGTTGAGTTGTTTTGTTGCCATATTTTTATGAACAGTAGCTATAGGCGGTGACAAAAACACGTTCCATGTCTTGTAGCTACCTCATAATTAACGTGTTTCGTCATCTTATGAAGATTTAGCATTCTGCTTTCTTATCCAGGTATCTGTTTATAGAGGCTATATTAGCATTAGCTTATTAATAGACCTGTGAAGGTTCTCAGTCATCCAGGTCATGGTATATCCATGAAAGGTTCAAAAAAGGCAATTAGGCTTGCTTGAGTTTTTTTTAAATTTTTTTAATTTATTTATTGAGAAGATGTTTCACCACTCATCCGAGTATCTTCTTCAGTTCTAGAGGACTGGTGGGAAGTCTGAGGTTTAAATAGGAACTACTACTGAAACTTGCAGGAAACAGATTTATCAGTAGAGCTTTTTTTATGCAGGGTTGTCACCACAGACACCCATATTTTACAAAATGTGTAAATGCTGCAGTACTCTCATTAATGGGCCATGGGCACATTTTTGCAACTTAACAGACATCTAAATGAAAATCTTTGAGATTGTGACTTTAATGTGGTGTCACGTAACTTGGATCTTGGTCCAGTTGTGTGTTGGCGTTTGTTACGTTGCAAGGCAGCTGAATTCTTGTGATATCATGACTTCACACAGTGGTTCTTCTTGCCAAGCGTTGCACTGGTGAATGGTTAACCCAGGTGCAGAGCAATAAGACTTTTCTGTGAAGAACCACCGGCAGCTTTGTCTAGGTGTCATGACTGGCACCACATTGATGTGTGCATTTTCTGTACAAAGGAAAGAGGTATCCGCCGTCATGACAGGCTTCCTCTCTACGAAGCTAGCTTCACTGATTGTTTGAAAGCTCTGCAGATGTGTGTGGCCTGTGATAGACAGATGGTTTCTCCAGTTCAGGTATTTTTTTGCCCTCGTTTAAACAGTTTCCACGGATGAGTCTGGTTATTGCATGTACTTTGTTGCCATAAAAGAAGTAGCACATCTAAACTCAAGAGCCAAACAACTGCTGCACAACTACAACAAACAGCTGCAAGTGTTAAACATTTACTTTTTAATTGCAACTGCCAATTTACATTTGTGGAATTTATCATTTAAAAGTCTTTTCAATCTTAATGAGTTGTTTTAGTTGCTGTTGTTTAATTATTATCATATTATTATCGTTTCCTGTGGAGATGTCCTGACTGTGCATCGTGTTTTCTGTACCTCCTGGTTTTCCGTAGCTCCTCCCGGCTGCTCTTCACAGTGTTGCGTTTCATTGTTGAGGGTAAGTTGTTGGAGTAAGCGCCGCCTCGCTTTTTTCTTTTTTAATTGTTGCATTTATGCTGTATGCTTCGGTGCATGCGGATAGCTAGCAATGCAGCTACGCCATCCAGCTGTTTTGCGTTGCTTTGGCCATTAATTGAAGTTTCCTAGTGGTTGGAAAATTAACTTTTTCTGCTCGATTTACTTTGCGGCCAGTTGTTCTGCGTCACGTGACCGACGCGGGGCTGCCGACATTTTAGCATCCTGATGTCCTAACGTGAAGTCTGTTATCTTGGGGGGAGCGGAGGTACAGAGAAACAAACGCGAAGACAATGCATGTGCCTTATTTCTCTCCGTCAGGTATGTATTTTCTTTGGTTTAAATGTTTTAACTTTTGTTGTCAGCCCACTTCTATGCGTCTGTTTCTTACTGTGGCCACCAGATGTCGCTGTTTGACGCCGTGTCCATTGTTATTCTCACGGGGTTGAGATTTGTGGTCATTTACGGTAAACACTAGTTCATTTTCATGTGTGTACGTTGGGCTGAGAGCGATTTGCAGTGTCCAAAATCAAATTATATGCGAGTATTTGTGTTAATTTGAAGGAAAGTTATAAAATCTCAGTGTGTGGGTGGCATTGTTGAGGGAGCGGAGGTAGAGACAATCAAATGAGAAGACAAATAGTTTGTCTTGGTCAAAATTAATGCTGGAAAAGTCATCCCTTCAGTTTGTCTTTCCCTCTCTACCCCCTGTTCAATACCGCTTCACAACTAATGTGACTATGGCTAGGCAGCGGGTTAGTAAATTGTGACTACACATGCTGCTGCTAAAAGTTAATTCACAGCTCTCTTGTTGATGGTCGGCTACAGTATTTTTGTGTAAATCACTCCACGCTTTGTTTTTTTTTCCCCTTTTACGTGGCAATGACAACGCACAAGCATCAGATTCTTTATTCAGAACAGAGTGGCTATGAGGAGATATTCACTGAATTCAACAATTGAATTACTTACTTTTACTTTATGTATAGGCCTATATCAAAAGTCACAGTTTGGTCTCAAGAGGCCTTAACATGTGTAGAGCATACAACATCTTCTGTGACCGTTCTTACGTAATTTGCATTTGAGGAAAAAACTATTTCCCCCTCAAAATGTTCAGATAGATTGGAAGAAACCTCAGCGAGAGCACTGAAGGAGAAATCCTTCAACCATGTCGCTTTCAAATGCAACTCGTGAGCTTGTGGCTGTAGCCTGGGATGTTGTGTACACAAAAGTTTAAGTGGAAACATCAGCCTTTAAGTTATGAAAATGCCACTTAGCCTCTCAACTTAGCAAGCTTATGACCAAGTGGCTTAATGTAGGAAAGTGCATAATGAAAGGCTCAGGCCATTGGCATCTATCAGAATTTTCCTCAAACATAGCTTATTATTGAATTCAGTTCAGTTATTTGACTCAAGTACAATGTTTTCCCAATACTACTTACTTTCTTCATTTCTGAAAGCATCTGCAAATATCAGTGAACTTGTACTTCTCCCAAAACTATCCGGTTATGAGGACGTGGACACCACAAGACGAGCCGTCAGAAGGCATTTACTTGTGAACGGGGTGAACTTGGCAAAATTTGGCAGAAATAGTTGTCCCACATCCATGACATGTGAAATGGCCTACCAACCTCAGGTAGAGATGGATAGATGAAGAGAAATCAGCAGTGATACAGTTAGCTAGCTTAGCATATTAGCATGTATAGTTAACATTTGACCTGCTTTGGATCACTGATAAATCACTGTGTGTTAGCCTGTGTTAGCATTAGCTCCAGTCACATACAGTATGTTTATAAGAACAAGCTCACAGTTTAGCTGGGCTGCCTGAATACAGTTTCATAATTTGGCTAATTGACATCTTTGTAATGTTTGTATTAATCATCAAACAACACAAGGCTCACAGGCATGTTGTTGTTGCATAACAAGCTAATGTTGATGGGTCAGCTAGATAATGAACTAAATGTTTCAACTCTAATTCCCTCATATTTGGGTCAGGACTTTTTGGGACACTTTGCAAGGATTCAAGGACTAAATCATTGTATTGTATTTTTTTTTTTATACTGTCATGACATAATGCGCTTGTTTTCTAGCAGTCGGTGTAAACTGCGTGTTCTCGAGAGCATTTCCAGGTGCGGTAGGGTCGTAGTTGTGGAGCAGCGTTGCAGGAGCAGGCTATTTTCTGTCGGTCCTTGTCTATGTGCTGCGCGTCTGCTCTTTCTATTTTGGGTAACTGGCTCTTTAAGAGAACGGCACTCGGAGGTAACAGCTATGAGATCATCGGCTTGCGTCGTCATGGCAACTAAGGCTGTTGCAGCACTACTGAGAAATAAAATGGCTGGCGTGGTGTCGCTCTCCCTCCTCCTCCTCCTCCTCCTCCTCCTCCTCTCCCCTCCTTCTGCTCTTTCTTTTTGGGATCAGTGAACTGGAGCAGATTGGTTGTGACACCGTCCTGCCCTCTCCCTTTGCTCCTTATTCTTTCCCTCCCGACCGTCCATTCACACTCCGCACATGTGATTCATGGGAGTCCGCTTTTTGAGCGGGATCTGCCACTCTGGACACAATTAAGGTTGATGCTTTGGACTTTTATTTATTTATTTAATTATTTATTTTTATTCCGTTACTGGAGGCTCCACACGGTTTATTTACTGAAAATCACACGAGACAGAGAGAGAGAGAGAGAGAGAGACGCAAATCAGCGGGTTTAAAAAAAAATACATAAAAGATTGCTTGTGGCTTTTGTCTTAAGAGTCCAAAGGGACACAAAAAGAGGAAGGGTGATGGTTTAAGGGGCCCCTCGTCCTGACATTCAGCCAGATTTCTTTCTTTTCATTGGACATAATATGAGGATTGAATATTTAGTAGGCCTTTTTTTCTTCTTGTGTGTGTGTTTCTAGCTGTTGATATTTGCTCTCCTCTCTGCCTTATGTATGTCCCCTCTCTCTCTCCTCTCTCCCTCTCTCTCGCATCCTCTCTTCCCCTCCCCTCAGCCTCAATCACCCAGACACAGACGCATGCATGCTCACGCAGAATCGCGCGCAGCAGGCGGGTGCGCGCATACACATTCTCTCTGTCACACACACACACACTCACACAGACACACACACGCACTTCTACACACACATACACACATACTCACACACCCTTCCTGGAGGTGCTGGGAGCAGCTGCAGCATTAGCGTTGAAAGAGATTTGCCGTTGACTGGAGTTTGCATCCCCCCCTGTTAATGAATGGATGCTACGGCGATCGGCTCGGGAGCTCCTTTCGTTGGATTGCGGGAAACGGTGGATATCTATTCTTGAATTTATTTATTTATTTCTATGCTCTCCATTTTTTTCTCCCCACCCTCTGCTGGTGTGCTGTTGTCGAAAGGACGATGGGGTCTTGTGCTTGATCGGATAAAGATGGAGGTGAACGTGGCGTCTCCGGTGCTTGGCATACTACTGAGGTTTCACTGCCCGTTAGGGTGAATGGAGCTTTTATTTGTGGGTTTTTTCAAGCGGGCTCTTTTGTTTTACGGGGATCGGCCGAGCACTCCTGTGGTGAATTGAGCTATTGTCGAAGACTGGGCCTCGTAAGCTTTGAATCTTTGACCGTCCATCCTTCCCCTCCCTTCCATCCTCTCATACCTTCTACTCGACAGGAACAAGCAGATCCCAAAAACCTCCGCTGAAATCTTTCCTCGCCGTCCTCCTTGCTTCCAATGCCCCATTTCCCTCATCTCTACCCCTGCCCCCCCACCTCTCTCCTGCTCCCTCCTCCCACATCAGAGTGGCTACGTAATGTGCCTCCCTACGCATGCAAATGGGGATGCTACAAATGGTGGCTGGGACTGATGTCGATGAAAGGGTGATGCCGCGCGCAATCACCTGCACCTCCGCCGCTACTGCCGTCACTCCAGATCAGCCTGGGAGAGCCCAGCAGCCGATGACAACCACCCACAGTGCGAACACAGTCGTTTGTAGCTTGCCCGTGGATGTAAATGAGACGTGTGTATGTGCGTGAAGGTGCACACTGGTTCCTGCCATGTCTGGTGTGTGATCGCTCTAGCGGGACGTTCTTACTGATGCGGGGGAGGCACTGAGCCTGAGGTTGGTCGACCTCCCCCTGCACACACCCCCTTCCCCACCTCCCTCCTTCCTTCCCCCGTCCTCCCCCTTTTTCCACCACTCCCCCCCACCCCCCACCCCCTCCGCCCCCTCGTACACCCAGAAGCCTCCGGGGGGTGAAGGCCACCTGGTAAAGGGGTCACAATGAAGAAGAACCGCAGCAGCAATCTGCGGCGGGCCTGGCCCAGCTCGGAGCTTACCGAACGGCCGCTGGAGCACAGTCTCTCCCGTAGTGAGAAAGACATCCGTGTGCAGAAGCATCTTCCTCCTCCTCCTCCTCCTCATTTCTCTCCGTCCCCGCCAAGTTATCGTGCGCCAGGTGAGTCTGACACTCCCACCAGCAGACGCTCCACCCTCCCTACGCACATCCGCTCAGAGTTTGTAAAGACGCCGTTTGACTTGGAGCTGAAAGTAGACGACATTTATTATTTAACCCGGAAATATATCCACGCATCCCCTCTTTTCCTCGCTTTTCCTGTGTGGACGTAGTATGAAAAATAAATATTTTTCAGTTATTTAATCTAAAGCATTCCTTTATTTTAGACCCTGTGGTTCCAAATCTGTGTAGTTTTTCTGGCATTTTTACTATTTTATTTACATTTACCCACCCGCCTTTAAAATGTGGATAAGAACAATCAATTCCGTGTTATTTGAACGTGTTTATGATGTGTCTGGATACCCGAAAGGGCACCGGTTGTAGGATTGCATCACCTTTGTGCTATATTTTGTGGCATATTCTTATTTTGCATATGCTCAGTCGTGAAGTATTGAAATCAGATCCTTTCCGTCCTTTATATTCTTAAGATTTGCTTATTTATCTGCCCTCTCCGGCTAAATGTGCGAGATGCTATAAAAGTGAAGGACAAGGTGACTTTCTTTAGTGCAGATTCTCTGGCAGATCTGGATTTTCTTGTAATTACTGGAATCCAAGAAAAGCTTTGCATACATAGCCACATAAGGCTTAGGGGGGTGTGATACTAAGCAGAGATAACGTCATCGTGTTGCTTAACTGACCATTCAGCTGAGAGTGCTGAGGAGGCAGAGCCCTGCACACATTTTCGGCTCAGGTAAAAGGAGCGTGGACAGCAAATGATGAGGAATCCGCGATCGATAACGTTGAATCTGTTGTTTCGCCGCCAACACGAGGAAGCGTAATGTCAAATAATTGAATTTAGAAGGTCGGATGTTAGAGTTTTGGGCATCGTATCGCGTGTTTGTACGTCGATCTCTTGATTTAGGTCAGAGGACAGGGTCACTACAGCACAGATGCTGCAGCGGTGGATGTTGTTTTACAACCTTTCAGCAGCACAGATGTTTGCTCTCTGAGGGGCTTGAAGCCAGGCCGTCTGGTTGTAGGATGATCTCAATACTCGCTGCTGCTGCTGCTGCTGCTGCTGCTGATGCTGAGAGCAAAGCCAGCTTAAAGCAACAGTAAATTTCCGTGTTAGCCCTCACTTTGGTACTGAACCCATTTCTGTTTGGTTACATTTCAAATATGCTGATTTTGACCTACTTGAAACGCTGCGTATCCTTCTTTTTCTCTGCCCGACATGACGTGAATCCGCTAGCCGGGGTTGTAAAGACTGAGGTGATCTCATGCTCACACTACGGTTGCTGCAGCGGCCGCCTCGCTTTGCTAACCTACGAGAAACAGGAGGAGCGAGAGGCTAAGGAAGCACAGAGAGGAGGGGTGGAGTCGTTCCAGGCAGCGTAGACACTGCTGCTGTTTGACCATTACATCATAGCTTCACACGCTGCGCCTGCTGTTCATTCATGATCTAACAGTTGTGCTTGTGCCTCCTCCTCCTCCTCCTCCTCCTCCTCTCCTCCTTCTCCTTCTTCTGCAGGTGACGTGTCTCCGATCAGTATGTCACCTATCAGCCAGTCACAGTTTATCCCGCTGGGGGAGATCTTGTGCTTGGCCATCTCTTCTATGAACTCTGCCCACAAGCCTGTCAACCAGGAGGCACTGGTGGAGCACCTCACTGCCAGCTTCCCAGGTACGCCTTCTCTCCTCGGTCCTAAAATGGTACAGCACTAAAGCACAAAATCAAGGGTTCCTTTGCACACGTTACGTGGCATGTATGGTATGAAAATAATAAGAAATCAAACTACTGAGCTATATCTAAAGCTGGTTTACGTATGTAATTGCTGTAATAAGCTGGTTTGTGTCCTCTCTTCAAGCAAAACATTTCAAGCACATACTTTTATGTTTTATATAAATCTCCTCCAGAGGCCATGTTGAAATCTGTGATCTCACTAAAGACGTTTAAATTTAGCAAACGGTCGTAATATTTCAACAAGAATACGACTGAAACTTTTGTCACAGTAAGAAAACCACAATATATATAACAAAAAATTAGTTGGCAGCTATTTTTAATAATAAATATGAGAAATGCTGGTCGTTCTTCAACGACGTGATTATTTTCTTTATGTTGCGTTACTAAAGGTTAAACATAGACAAGTCAAATGAAAGGAATGATCTGTAGATGTCACTCTGAGCTCTGGAAAATACTGATTGACAAAGTTATTCAAATCCACAACCGCTCTTTTAACGGTGTTGATGAAACAAGTCTAACATAGTCTGAAACATTGACAGCATACCGTCCTGTTGTCTCATCCTATGTATTTTGTGAGACACTGTTTAGGAAGACGTTATTTATGATTCTTTGTCGTGGACCATTCAACCAGACCACCATTAATTTTTAAATGTGGCGACAGTGACGATAGCAGACATGGCATTAAAAGAGACGGTGTTCATTTTTAGGTTTAATCAGAGTGTTGCCAGTTTTCAGTTATATTTGATGATAAGCATGTCCTCCTCATTCGGCTGTAATCTATACTGTCTAGCTGGAAAGGATTCGAACATATAGGTTGCGTCATTTCTGTGTTTAAAAACTGGCACTGGGATGATGTAATGTCAGGCAACACAAGGTCTAGACAAAGGTTATGAGTGGTGTTGTGTTAAAATGGACCGCTTTCAGTCATGGTTTGTTATTTATTAAAGGTTTCATCCCACCGATTGTATTTGGGATATTCTCACAAGTCATTTGGTAGTAATTTGTTAACTTAGCGTGATTTGAATATGTATGGTTTGTTAGTGTAGTAGCTAGAGTGCAAGATATTCCTTAAAACTCATCTTGATGTTTCAGCAATAAAATGAACAGATCCTTACATTAACTTTAAGATTTAAATAAAATGAAAACGCTTTTTTCTTATGATTATTAGTGAAGGTGAAAAAATTAAAATCTCTTAAAGTGTAGCTTTGCTCAAACAAACTATTTTATTTTCCTTATGATTTTATTTCTATAGCCTCAATATCGAGCTAAATTGTCTTGAGATGCATCGCAAAACTAAAGCTGTGGCAAAGACAAAACTTCCCTTTAACAGGAAGTAACCTTGAGCAGAACCCAGCTGAAAAGGGAGGGGACCCATCTGCTTGAGGCCGGAAGAGAGACAGGAGGAGTTAAGAGCTGCAGAAGCAAGCGGATAAATGTGTATATATACATCTGGACCAAGCATACATGATTCAAACAAGATGCATGATGCGAAAGAGATTAACCACTGAATGGATAGAGCCAGCAGTCAAAGTATTGTGGAAAGCTTATGAGCACACTTCATACCGTGTGCTCAAAAATAAACAAGAGCACAGGGGTTAGGGTTAGAGTTAGAGTCCACCAGGGGTTAAATATTACATGCTAATAAAATAAATATGCACAAAATGACCATTGAAAGGCTGGATACAGTCCATGCAATGTGATGCTACGGCACAGTCTGGAGTTTTATTTCTTTAAAGAACTGTGATGCGCAGTTTAAGGGGAAACTATTTTGAGGTTAAACAGTGTTTAAATTTTTTTTTATAAATATTTTATAAATGAATAAAGTCACCCTCATGTTTCCTCTTTTAAACTCACATTTTTCTATCGATCTTTAGGATGCATCTAGCATGTGACACACTGTGTATTTCTTTATATTTTAACTTACAAAAGTGAGGCGCTTACTTAATATCTACACGGAACGAAATCTCTCTTTGTGAATTATGATCTGTTCCTTTTCAATTTTTAACTGTTTTACTACAGATTGTCCCAGGGCTGCAACATGGAGTTTTATTTGAGCTGTTAAATATAAATGATATTCTTTTTATTTTTTAAGAGAAGTGCTTCATCTAGGTCTAATTTGTGTTTCCTGCAGGTGTGCCTACACCCAGCTCAGAGGTTCTGCGACATACCCTGAACATGCTGGTGCGCGAGAGGAAGATCTACCCAACTCCAGAGGGCTACTTCATCGTCACTCCCCAGACGTACTTTATCACTCCTTCCCTCATCAGATCAAACAGCAAGTGGTATCACCTGGATGATCGGCTGCCAGAGCGCCAACAACAACAGCAGCAACAGCAGCAGCAACAACAACAGCAGCAGCAGCAGCAACCTCAGCATTGTACTTCACCTCAGTCTGGCAACGTCACCCCATCCACACCTGGCTGCCTGAGAGAGAGGCCTCGCAAGAATCACAATGACTCATACAATTCTTATCGCGAAGACCCGTCCAAACTTCACGCCTCTGCGCTCCAAAGTAAGTCACCAAAGGAGCACAGGGGAGATTCCTATCAGAGTAAGTCACCCAAGGATCACAATGGCGGGGATCCTCCACCCAGCACATCAGCCAAGGAGCACCGAGGAGAGCCGCCGTCATATCCCTATCCCCCGGCTCCCACCTCCCCTCCTGTCCAACAACCGCCGCCTCAAGACACAGCTGATAAGAACAAAAGCATCACTTCTTTCCCTTATAAAACTGACACTCTGACCAAAAAGAAAGAAGGAAGTGGTGGCAGTGGGAGTGGTGAGAAGCAATCTAAGAGGTTCGGACTTAGGCTGTTCAGACTGAGCTTCAAGAAGGACAAAATGAGGCAGCTGGCCACCTTCTCAGCCCAGTTCCCCCCGGAGGAGTGGCCTCTTCGTGACGAGGATGTGCCAACCACGCCCATTCCACGTGAGGTGGAGATGGAGATAATTCGCAGAATCAACCCTGATTTAACGGTGGAGAATGTTGCGAGGCACACAGCCGTGATGAAGAGGCTGGAGGAAGAGCGTACGCAGAAGAACAAGGCGGGGTCTTCGGCCCAGCACAGTGCACGCAGCAGGAGGGGCAGAGGCCACCGCAGGGCTCCTCATGGTAAGTCCCGCTCTCATAGCAAACCCCGGACCTCCAGGGGAGACCCATCCGAGGGTTCAAACTGGGATCTTGTGTTCATGGAAAGGGATTACCGCTTCTTTAGCCACTCTTTAGTTCGCTCGCCTCGGGAGGCTATGTACACGTTGGAGCGCAGGCGAAGTGGAGGTGCAACGTACCTGGTCCACAGCAACCCCAACATTACTGAATCGTACTGCCCTGTTACCCCTGAGTGGGACGTGTCTGGGGAGCTAGCCAAGAGACGGACGGAGATGCCCTTCCCCGAGCCTTCGCGCGGAACATGCCAGTCCAGAGTGCAAAGAAGTCACAGTCACAATCAGGACAGGAAGTCTCGCCACGAGAGGTCAGATCAAGCTAAAGAGCGATCTCGGTCCATGGACAACTCTCTCAAGGGCCCGTCGCTGGGCGCACCAGAAGACTTTGAACCCAGTCTGGAGGAACGTAGTCACTACTACACGGACGATGGCACCCTGCGAGCCACGCAGAAGTCCTCCCACTACTCAAGGATCATGTTCTCTGCTGCTAAGTTCCACTCTGATTTTAATGTGCCTGATTTGGGGAAAGGGAGTTTGGACGAGTCAAGGATCCGGAGTACGATAGAGAGGAACAAAAGCAGAGACAGCTTGCCAACGTACAACGAACTGATGGGACTTTCTCCTAAGCCCTCAACAGATGAGTACTTCCAGTGCAATACGTCAAATGAAACAATCCTAACTGCCCCTTCGCCTCAGGCAAAATCAGAATATGACACATTAACCTCATCAGGGGGACTCCGAAAGGGCTCTCCGGCTGACCGCCAAACGCCTCACCTCACCTCTCCTCACACGATGGAGTACAAAGAGGACTTGTCGGCAGCAAAGGGACAGAATGGCTCAGCGCGACTGACGCCAAGCCAGACGCCGGAGCCGGCGCAAAATGCCCGTTTGACACCACACCAACACAATGTAGATCCTGGAGGGGGAGGAGGAGGCGGTATGGTGATCAAGAGGAAAGAAATCTTCAGCAAGGACACTTTGTTCAAACCTCCACACAATGCCTTGTCCACTGGCTACGTGGACAGCAGCTACACCAAGTCCGGCACATTGCGGAAAGCCTCACATGCCAAATCAACAGAGGCCCTAGACAATCCTGAGCCCCAGCAGCCTTCCAATTCAGCCACTTCCTCAGCGTCACCCGCAGTTTTACAGGGCTGCTTAGAGCCAACAGTCCCCTCTGCCTCCTTTGACTACTATAACGTGTCAGACGATGAGGAAGAAGAAGAGGCAGAGGAGGACTCGCACAAAGAGTTGGCGACGGCAGAGGACAACAAAGACCATGGGGAAGGGGGTGGTAACGGTGGAGGCAGCGGTGGTGTTGGGGAGGGAACCATGCAGTGGCTCCTGGAAAGGAAGAAGGACCATGATTTGCAGCGGAAACTGGAGACCAATCTGACCTTACTCAGCCCCAAGGAGACGGAGAACAGCAACAGCCAGAAGTCAGCCCACTCTGCCCGTTTGGACAGCATGGACAGCAGCAGTGTCACAGTGGACAGTGGATTCAACTCCCCCAGGTATGTCCTAGAGTGAACTCCAGATAATTGCACCTGCTTGTGTGGTTTATATATTGACATAAAACACATCGGGTCCTTTGGGTTCCTGGAAAACTAGCTTTAGTTAAGGGCCATGTATGACATAGCCAACATTTAGTGAATGAACTAGGTCTTCTTGCACCTCAGAACTAAGTGAGAGGTGTCTTGGTGGTAGCTGAAGTCTTTATTATTACTATTACTGGCAAACTAATGTTCACCGGCCTACTTATAACTGTGTTCAGTGTTATGTGTCACAAAGGAGGATGGAGAGGCCGCGCTTCTGTCCATGGTTCAAGTGAACATTGTTTCCAGTCCACCCGTCTTTACTAGACAAGTACCAGCCTTCTGCTTCAAAATTAGTCCTTTAATTGTTCTGAAAAACCAAAAACCAGACATTCAATATGTTGTTTTATGCTCAAACTCTGTTTCACCTCTTCAGTCCTGGACTTTTGTGTAAAGTTCACTCCAAGGTTTGTAATTGTATAAAACCAAAGTGTGTCCAGACTCGGTTTGTTTTACAGTTTCTGTCCCATCTCAGTAAAAACATGAGTCAGCAAAATAACTTCTACTGCCCTCAGTTTAATTGCATTCATTCTGTTGGTAGCTCTCACTCGAATGGTAAAGCAATCTAGTAACACACAGTGGATCACGTTGAGTTCTGCACCGTGTGTCATTACTGTAATTTTGTCTTTTTTCCACTTTAAAACCCAGACGTGCAAGAAGTAGGTGGTCTATGAAATCAAGCACATTTGGGCATAACTAATACTTTTTATATTTGCAGCTGTTGTCAACATCTGTTTATTTATCAAGCTGTGAAGCATGACACCCGTTTATGAGGTGGTTTTAAAGACGTATTCGCCAAATTTATCGTTGCACTTCCTGTAAATTTTTAACCAGATGAAAATGAAAAGACAGAAGTAAATGTCTCAAACCAGAATGTCAGAGACTCAACTATCCTAACTATTTTCTGCAGAGTGTGGGTGAAGTGATAGATCTAACACCTCCCACAATGCAATGGGGTAGCAGCTGTCGTAGAGAGGTGAAGTCCCTCCCCTTCCTGTGGACATCATGGCACCTTATTATTAAAATAAAAATAAAAAAATGTGTATTTTATATTGAGGGCATCAGATGTGTGGATCGTGGCACAGATCATATGGGAGCCATGTCTCCCAGCACACTGACTGACTACTTTTCTAATGTCCCGTGGTGGTCACCAGAAGGGCTGGGGCTAAGCCTCTTTATTAAACCCTCCTCTTAAACCCTCGTCTTTAACTCTCAGTCTGAGGGAAGACAAACGATCATCGATGACACGATCCGACTTATTTTGCAACAAAACTGCCTTCAGAACCACAGCAGATGTTAAATAATAATAAAAACACTTTCACGGACAGATGTTCACGTCTAATATCTTTGAAATGCCCCTTTAAACCTAAATATTTCCCCTCCTGAGAAAGTGTAGATGCACTGATTAAAATAAATGCTATGACAAATTTATCATTAGTAGTTGAAACGTGGGCACCATTTTTATAATGTGTTGTTTTTAGCTGCTCACGTGAAGCCTGGGTCCATATATCCACTTTCTTCTATTTTTATGACTTTCATTCTACTTTTGGGATGGGTTACATAAAAAGCTTTGGTACATTCTTAAAAGCTTCTTTTAGTGAAACATTTTCCTTTCCTAGAAGAAATTTGTTCTCGTCCTGCAAAATGTGCTCTAAAAATGCTTTCCTTTGTATTCTCTTATGATTTCTTTCTCAGAAACGTATTTATGCCTTTCATAGCGTGTTTGAAAGCCAACAACCTGATGCCGTGTTGTCTTGTTTCGTACAGGACACGTGAAAGCCTTGCATCCAACACATCCAGCATAGTGGAAAGCAATAGACGGCAGAATCCAGCGCTGAGCCCAGGACACATTGGCACCAGTAGTATCGGACTGCCATTCAGTTTTCGCGCCATCCCGGAGCCCCCCACCACACAGCCTGAGAAACTCCAGAAGTCATCGAACTGCCTGGCCTCCATCACCAGCGTCTGACAGGCAGCACGGACCGAGACCATGAAGGTGGTGGAGGTGAGAGGAAGTGAGCGGTTTCACCATTTTTCACCCTCACTTTCCTCAACCTATACACACATAAACACTCACACGCGTACATCTTCAGACTCCTGAGAATCCATTTACTGGGACTGTTATAAAAACAGGCATGGCTTCAAGAGACTGTTCCCACAGCTTCAAGAACTTAACTGCAAAAAAGAGAAGAAATACTACAGAATATCAAGACCACTGGAGGTGAAGAAACCTACCTGAAGTACTCGGTGACATGGACTCTAGTTTGGCTTATATCAAGATTCTTGATTATTGGTATTGGAAAGTAGTAGACTATAGGATTCAAGTTACATTTGGAAATATCAAAAAAAAAAACTTTTTATATTGCTTAACAATACATGTCCAACTAAATGTTCTCCTTCCTGAAATAGCGTCAAGTTCTTCAGGACGATTTAATGTATCAGCACAATGTCGAGATAATAAAAGTTGATCCTGAGAACAACGAGTGAAAGATATACAAACATAAATCAGCCCAGATTTGTGTACCACAATGCAAATGATGTATGTATACTCCATACTTTTGATATCCTAATTATTATAATGGTGGTATTAAAGATGCTATGTGACCAAAATGATGTTTTGGGTAAAATGAGCCGCACCTCACCACCTGCAAGCAGAACATCACAGAGGAGTCTCACCACGAGGTTCATTTATTATCTGAACTGGGGTTTTCACATACGTCACACGGTCGCCTTCAGCAGACGGGGTGTGTGTGGTCTGAGACACGTCTTGATTCGGGCCTTAGAAACTTGTTGACAAAACAGCTTCACCACAACATTCATTTAGGAGCTTTTTCGGGAGCGTTTAATCAAGTCACATTATTTATGCTGCAGCTATTTTGTTCTTGTGTGTGTGTGTGAGTTTTTTTTTCAGCTTCTGTGTCCTAAGAAAATATTTTAATTGTAGTAATCTAAGTTTCCTGAATTTTAAAAGAAGTTGGCGTAAATGCTGAACGTTGAACAAGACATGATGCATTGTGGGAAGTGTAGGCAGAATTCAGTTGGTTCAGCTGCTGTGGTCTTGGGTCATTGAGGGAAACTTCAAATGGTGATTTGACTGTTTTATTAGATAATAGTGTATTCATTCATTCATTCATTCATTCATCATGTGTAACCACTGGTCCTGTTAAGGGTCATGTGGTCTGCTGGAGCCTATCCCAGCTGTCACCAGGTGAGAGGCGGGGTACACCCCGAACAGGTCACCAGTCTATCACAGGGCTAACACAGAGAGACTGACAACCATTCACACTCACACCTACAGGCCATTTTAGAATCACCAGTGAACCTAAGGAGCATGTCTTTGGACGGTCGGAGGAAGCTGGAGAACCTGGAGAGAACCCACGCAGACCTCCACATAGAAAGGCCCCAGCCAGCCGATGGGTTTGAACCCAGAACCTTCTGGCTGTGAGGCATCAGTGCTAACCACCACACTGAATGCTTTTGGAAATTATGACAACCAAATACTAAATACACATGAAGCACTGAGGGAACAGTGGGGAAATGAGTTACAGGACTAAGTACAGCTGCTCCAACTGCAAGAAACTCAACTGTCCTGAACGTTAAGTGGAAAGCTTTAAATTGTCTACAAAACCAGGATTAGTTTTTTATATTTTTTATAGGATTATGACAGCCAGGTCCTGCATCAAAGCTCTTGAGTTTTTGTTGGAATATTTCTGACGTGAAAAGTTTTATAAATGACTCATGGTCCAAAAATATCCGCTGACGAGGTTGCGATGGGGGCGCGCCGTCGGGACGGGGAACCCAAGCAACTGTTTGAGACCTTCTGGAAAAGGAGATGGTATATTTAGCGATGACAACCACAAACCTGCTTAAACCTATGATGCCTGCACACGGCAACATCAACACCACACATCTAAAATTGTGAATAAGACAAGAAGGGGGGGGTTCATGTGGATTGGGACTCTACGATAAGACAGTTTCACTCTTGCTAAACATTTTATCTGCTGAAAAAAAAGGAAAATTAAGCACATTTATGTAGAATTACTATGGCAATTTCAGCCTTTCATAATTTAGAAAGAATCATGTGTTCACTGTGGGTGCACTTCAAGAAAAGTCTCTAGGAGAAGCAGGAGTACTGCATGACTAAAAAGACAAGCCTTGTGTTAGTTTCAACAGTTATTGGTCAAATAATAATAGAAAAGATGCAGGTCTTAACCAGGTTTAAGATTCTTTAAATAAGATTATTTTTATTGTAAATCCTACATTAATCTGGACCTGTACATGGGTGCAATAAGTTACTACTTAGTAAAATTTTATTTTATTATGTAGGATAAAGAATAAGGTCGCTAAGGGATTTTGCTTTTCAGTGTGTGCAAACTGACCCTTAAAGCAGATGTACATACACAGACGCTATGAACTGTAGGTGGAGACAAACTCACCAACTGCAGCAACATTTAAAAACCCACCATGTCAAGATGACACAGTCCTTCAGTCCAACCAAAGGTCCTACGCAGCACGCACGGCCAGGAGCTTTGTTCTCACAGTATAATTCACAACAGTGTATTGTCTTTAAGTATTTTACATCTGTTCACTCATTGTTTAATTGAGGGAAGCTCCTGTTCTCCTTCTTCTGGAGGGAGGGGGGGTTGAAGCTCCATTTCAGAGCACTGACCTTTGAAAAGCTCAGACTGGGCGCCCTCTAGTGGTTATCTGCAGCGATGACACTGACAACGCAGCTGAATGCTGTTCAACCACTAGATGTGTGACAACTGGACAGAGGTGGTTACAGTACGTTCTGTGCTTAAGTAAAAGTAAGGGTACTACTGTAAAAATGCTCTGGTAAATGTAACCGATCCAAAGTACAGGCTTTGAAATGTACTAAAGTAAAAAGCCATTTGCCATTAATGAAAATTCATCCGTTGATAATTTTGCAAAATGAAAAACATTTTATGAGAATAATCTGCACTGAAGTTGTGCACAATGCCAACAGAAACTACACCATACCTGAATTCTTTTTCAGATTAGCCCTGTAAATTAGACAGAGAATCTTTGAACGCCAGAAGCTGGTGGAGCTTAGGTTGGCACAAGACAACGCATTTGCCATGAATCATTATTGGAGCATCAACCAGTTCTCCTAAATAAGGCCATAGATGGGGAAGGTCTCGCTCTAGTCATGTCCGATCATGTCACGTCTTTCACGTCTTGTCATCCGTGGAGGTTAAAATAGTAACAAGCCTGTTTGTCCAATGTAAAGAGTAGAAATTACAGATATCTGTGTACTGTAGGAGTAAAAGTAAAAAGTCATCAGAAAAATAAATACTCAAATAAAGTACAGATACCTGAAAAATCTCCTTAAGTACAGTAATGAAGTAATTGTACTTTGTTACTTTCCAAGTGTGCAACTGGAGCTCATCAAGCTTGTGCGTTTAAGGCAGGTGGCCTGTCCTGCATGAAATGTGTGAAAAATGCTCACAGATGGAACAAAGGTCTGAAATATAAAACGTATTTCTGAGGTGATTTTTACTGGACTGATAGTAGAGTAACATTCTCGGTGGAGTCCAGCGTTTGTCACTGATATATAGACTGATATATTTTAAAAAACAAAATAATAATGACAATAATAATAGTGACCAAGTAGAAACATAAGATCTGATGCCAGTTATGTGGTCGTCCCTCCGTGGGAGGATTCATGTTTATGTCCAATCAGTGCTCCTGGTCCTGCACCGAGACGTAAATCATTTATTTCTTTTAACGTAAAGTCCCTAATTCTTTACGTCAACGGGTTAAACCAAAACCACAGGAAAATGGGATCCTATGTCTTAAAGGTAACAAGACAAACTGCTGGACATTGACATATGGAAAACTTTTTCCTGTTAAGCTTTTAAATGCATAATTTAAGTGGGAATTTAAATACAGTTTATTCAGTCGTAACAGCATCTTTTAACAGTCATCAGTCAGTCAGTCATCTTCTATATCCGTTTAGTCCTGTTCGGGGTCACGGGGGTCTGCTGGAGCCTATCCCAGCTGTCCATCTTTTAACATTGAAAAGAAAATATTCAGGATAAGTGACAGAGAGACACTAGTAATAACGCATTATCTGTCGTTCATTTTGCCAATATTTTGTTATTATACATTAGTTCTATTCCTCGTTGAGACCGGAATTACCTGTTATCACCATCCGGGGTCTAGATTGACCTACAGACCCCGGATGATGTCTTCGGACCTGGACGATGTCATCTCTGAGGGGCAAATTATATGGGTGAGTAAACAACGGTAGAAATAAGGTCCAGGTTGTAAAAAACAGTAGTTCTCCTTTAACATCACAGGGCAAAGTGCGTTTTTGAATTTTTGGTTCAGATCCCTTGAATTTTCCTCTAGTATAACCATGAGGTTGTCATTTGTGGTTTGGGCCGTTTGGAGTTAAATGTCTCAACAACGACTGAATGAATTTCCACCAGATTTGGTTCTGATTTTCACCCCCCACCCTCCCACAAGATGGCCTGAAACAGCTTTGGTGATTACCACACCTTCGTCTGAACTAGTACAAAGAAACTGCACAAGGACACATGAAACACACGCGTAGTTTGAACCTGTGTGTATTTTAATGACTGATGCGAGGACGTCTTGTCAGAGTCTCTGAATTCCACAGAGGCGGGATGATAAAAACAAAGACTACAGTGGGTCAGGGTCACCTGGAGCTTGGCACGTACAGCGATGAATGATTCAACTTAAACACATACGACTGACAGACACACGCGCACATACAGTGTTCTTCTATAGTCTCCTACGACACACACGTACATACACATTTGCATTTAACACAGAAATAACTTTTACGCAGCTGATAGTCCTTCAACGTTGTAGCTCTCTCTCTCTCCTCCCTCTTTTCTGTTTCAATTTTACAAATGCACAGAAAAGAACGGAGGTGGTCAAAAAAAAAAGAATGAAATAAAACATGAGGTGTGTTTTTTTGTGGACGGTTAAGCGTGTGTGCACGTCTCTCTGAGAGCAGCTACAAAAAAAAAGAAGACACACATGCGCTGTAGACGCTCTATCTCACAAACGGACTACATTTCCCATGTTTTGTTTTTATTCACAATAACACCATTCAAATCAAATATGCTGCCGAAAAACCTCAAAAAAAAAAACACCCGGCTGACACAAAGACACCTGTGCGAGAGCAAAGGAGCGACCTCCGATAGCATACATTTGGTTCTAAGGCAATATTGTAGTTCCACAGGACTAGTGCTGTTGACGCAGTCTCCATTTGAAAACCTTCATTCAGTCATTCAGTGTATTTTTCATTTATTTATATTCTTTTATTTTAGCACCATGGGAATCTCTCCTTCAATCCCTCACTTCACAACAGACGCCTGTGAAAAATATTCCCTTCTTTTATCCACTGAAAAGGAAAGAGGAAACTCTGGAGGAGAGGAAACATCCATGAAAGTTGATTTTTTTGTGTGTGTTACAGGATGGTACAAACTCAGAAACACTCACAACATAACGCAAGGCTTAACATTAACGTCACAGATCGATAGGAAAGTCTTTTTTTGTTTGTTTATTTTCCCTCCATTCCACAATGGTTGTCTGCATAAGCTTTAAGCGAAAAAGGGGCGAAGGACGGACTTGAGCCTTTTGTTCTTTTTTCTCCACACTCAACTCACACGCACGCACACACGGTAAACACAATGGGTTTTTATAATACAAAGACATGAAATAAAATAATCTGCAGCCGTTCTGAGCTGGGAAACAAGAGTCCAGATCCCAGGCATCAAAGGCAATAAAAATGTCTCGTCAGCAGTTTCTTTTGAGTTACTGTGGGTAAAAGAGAAGCAGCCGTCTGATCACAGTAAGTCACAAGGATCAAGGAGTCGGGAAAAGACTCCACGCTCCCTTTCTGGATGCAGTTTTTTTTTTAGCATCCACAGTTTGCGGTTCTGAGTATGATTCTAGTGGGTGTGGGTGCTTGTAGTCTTTTGTGCAACCATGACTGTCTCCGTAAACTGATATGAATCTCCCGCAGCCCTCCTCGCGCACTTGAACGTTGGCGGCTCGATGCAGCACCGAAAAAAACCCTCTGGAACAATTCCCCACATTTGTTGGTTGTGTTTTTTTTCTCCCCCACCCCGTCTCGTCTCAGAGTGCGATGACCGGCGTGCAGCCGCAGAGGGAGACAAATATTCACAGGAGAATCGTCTTCCTCCGGCGGCTGGCGAGCGTCCACGTCCGAGAAGAGGGGATGAGCTGTACTTTTCTCATTGCCATGGTGAAGGTCAGGGTAACAGTGGCGGGGCTGCACAGAGGTCAGAGGTCTGAGGTTATTTCCTGGTGTGAAGGTTCTCCTGGAACTTGGTGCTCGTGTAGCGGATGTGGAAGCCCTTCTTGCTGATTGTGTCATCGCTGTGGAAACGGATCAACATAGTGTCCCCCGGCGAGTAAATCCCCTCCCTGGGCTGAGAAAGGGAAGACAGAGAGAGAGACATGAAGCAGCTCCTCAGGCGTTCAGAAGATCATATCAGTGCTGTGGCATGTTTTAGCCCGTTTACCGCAGCACTTAACGTCACAGGGTAAAGTGTGTTTTTGAGTGTTTGGGGTCAGATCCCTTGAATCTTCCTCTTGTGTAACCATCAGGTTTTTATTTGTGGTTTGGGCCGTTTGAAGTTAAATGTCTCAACAACGACTGAATGAATTTCCACAAAATTTGGTTCTTATTTTCACATCCCCCACAAGATGTAACAAATCAAATACATACAAAACTAACGATATCCACTGATCCCTGATGAGTTCTTGCAAAATTTGTGAGAAAAACAAAGATCACATGAAAATATATCTTGCCAGGTTACAAAGCCATACGCCTGTACTGTATCAGCAGTGTGCTTTTTTTTTATGACAGCTGATAATGAAGACAGACGGGAAGTAATGGGACAAGAGAGAGGAGTAAACATGCAGCAAAGGTCAAAGCCCAGAACTAAACATGTTCACGGCGAGCACGGTGAACCAGGTGAGCTGTAGGAGCACCCCAAGGGACGGTTTTAGGCGTCCCACTGCAGAGTGACTCTTATTTGTCAAAATTTGTCCTCCAGCATGCTAACTACGTCATTAGCTACACTCAGTGCTTGCTTTCAAAGACTGTTGTGCGTCCTCTCCTCCTATAGTATGTTTAGTGGCTCATTTATCTGACTCATTGGATGTTAACGTCAGTATTTTGTGTTTGTATTGCTTGTTGGCACATGTTAGAGTAATAACATGATGAATCAAGATGTAAACCTTCATCACTACGGTATCAGAGACAATGATTAGACTCTATGACGTTTCTGATTTATTTTTTCATACCAACCTGTTTCTTTGAGAATACAAGAAATAGTTTTTAATTCACTTCTGTGTGTAAATCACTCTTGACACGTCCATGGTTCATCACCATTAAAACCTCTGTGTTCTGGTAGTTTAGAGACAAACTACTCCTGACAACCTCAGATCAATGTTGCTGATTGTCCTACTTCCATCTTTCTTGTCTGCATCTTTACTATAAAAACATTCCCAAAACAAAAGTGTAAATAAATGAATACATGGAAATCAACAGCTGTCTGGGACAATAAACCTCTTAAACAGTAACTGTAATGGCTTACCCCTGAACCGCAGAAGCGTCCCAGTCGGTGTGAGTTGGCGTCATATCCGTTGTACAGCTCGATGTAGTCATACCCGCAGTCGGCCTCCTCCTCCACCTCGAAAGTTATGAAGCTGAGCTCGATGCCGTAGCCCTGCTCTGCCATCAGCAGCCACTCGCAGTCGGTGTGACCTGGGTAATTGTTGTCTCCAAACTGGGAGTGAGAGTAGAGGTTCTTGTGACGAGCGTCTGCTTTGAGGCGTCCTCCGCACTCTAAAGGAACACAGGTGATGAAGAAGTGTTGTTGTTTGTCACAGTTGGCACACTGTTGGCATTTTGTCACAGTTATTGAACTATAGTAGTTTGTTGAAGGATGTATGTGCAGATACAAACCACTAGAGGGAGATATTCCTCCTAAAAACCACTCACACTCAGCAACTCTGAGTTGGTCTCTCTGAGTGATGCTCTTCACCGTCATAAAAGCAACTAAAAGTGCTGCACGAGTTGACTTTAAATAATTAAGAATATAGACGTTGAAATGTGCTTTCACACACACACCTGTGGAGTGTGCAGCTTGGAAACCCTTCCTTTGCACCGAGGCGTCAGAGATGAAGCGGAGGTACATCTTGTTGCCAGTAGAGACGAGGGGCTCCGGGGTTTTACTGCCACACAGTCGCCCCAAGATGGCCGCCGTGTCGCTGTCTCCGTCGAAGGCCTCCAGGTGGTCGTACGCGCATTCCTGATGCTGCTCGATCTCAAACTCATTGAAGGCCTGCGGAAGTGGAGGCAGAGAGGTCCGTGAGTAGACAGCGGGAGATCAAAACAAGGATCTTGACCTCTTGTGTGTTTTTGGATGTCTTAAGCAATAATTTTCTTGACACTGTCCCGTCTTGGCAGACACTCTAAGGCCAGTTTGTCTTGTTTTGTTCCTGTTACTTCTCATGTGGATATAAATGTCCAAAAATAAATCACCTTACATTCCACTTGACTCTCACACTGACTGAAAGTAGTCGTGGTTTCTTGCTATATTTTTTAGACCCCCTCCGTCTTTACAGCCACATAGCTTAGACCCGACACGCAGGCACACAGTGTCACGATTCATAATCTAATCAAGTCACTGTGCACTGAGTCATAACACCTTGAAGGCCTCTCTCCCACTCAGTCAAACCCCCTCTCTGACTCCTGCCTCCATCACACCATCACCACTATTTCTGTTACCAGCCAGTAACAGAAGAAGGCAGAGGGGAGCTGAGGGTGGGCTGCGACGTGAGGATGTCGTTGCAGAGCGGGGAAGTGTTTGATTCTCGGCTCGTGATGGCTTCCAGATGTTTCCATCGCTGGTGTTTACTACTTCTCAGAGAAGCATGTGTGTGTGTCAAATAGAGAGAGGAAAAAAAAGCAACAACAGAACGACCTTCACGTTTCTGGTATTAAATTCATCCCGCTCTGATGTCATTACTGCGGACAAAGAGCGCGGACCTTCTTAGCTCTCACACGCGTTTGTGCTCCTATGTTTGTGAGGACTCTCACTGATAATCCTGAGCCGCTCACCCTAACCTTTATTTAGCTAAACGCCTGATCCTGAGCCCTAAAACCAAGTCAAATAAAACGCTTATGGTCCAAATATGTCCTCTAAAGCTCAAACTGGTCCGCGCATAGCTCCAGCTCTACATAGACACATTAAGTGTAAGTAACACAAAGCAACACGGGGGTAAAAAAACAAAAACAATCTCCAAATTTTTGGATGAACCAGGGCAAAAATCTGTACCTGTGTTATCATAGCTGGTGATGTAATGTGTTTCCGGTTGCATAAGCTTTAATAAGAGATTATCATGAACTAAATGACCGTTGATGACAGTTTAGAAATCATGCAGCGAGCTCAGCATGTGGCAGAGTGGAAGCAAGGTGGGGAGCCAAATCCTAATATTGGGACCACAGGCTGTACTGTGTGTGTGTGTGTGTGTGTGTGTGTGTGTGCACACTGTTAGTGTGTGTGACACTATTTGCATGGAAATAAGAGGTGGACTTTAGGAGGATTATCCAAAGCACACTGTATGAATGTGAGCATGTGAGTGTGACTGTACTTGCACTTGTATCTAAGTGAGGACCAATCTGAGCTCTACACTTGTGATGCTTTTTAAGAGCTGAAATCTGTTTGTCAAATCAATAAGTGTGCATGTTCTCCCTGTGTCTGCGTGGGTTCCCTCCAGGTTCTCCAGCTTCCTCCCACCATCCAAAGACATGCTCATTAGGTTCACTGGAGATTGTAAATTGGCCGTAGGTGTGAGTTTGAATGTCTGTCTCTCTGTGTTAGCCCTGCGATAGACTGTCCAGGGTGTACCCCGCCTCTCGTCTGATGACTGCTGGGATAGGCTCCAGCCCCCCGCAACCCTTTACAGGACAAGCGGTTACAGAAGATGATCCAGAGCACAAATTGAGCATGTAATTACAGGCAATGATGTGTGATGCCGGTACTCTTGATTGGGAGGGGTTGTCTCCACAGAGAGCGTTGCAGCAGACACTTAAATGTATGATAAAATTTGCCTTGACCCTTCAACTGTCATGGCTACATCAAGTAGAAAATGAAAATTTGACAACAAAGACGAAGAAAGTGGAAATTACAATATTTTTTTACTGAAAGCCGAAATAACTATGTCCATAACGGGAAGAGACACTACGAGACAACACATGCTAATACTTAAGACAAGCTATCCGAGAGCGACTGAGCTAAAAAACTAAAGCAACTCCAGGACAACTTAGCCACACAGCAGCGGTTCTTTACGTGGGCCAATGAGTCCAATGAAAACACCATCAAAGTCAGCTATGAAGTGGCTATGTTAATCACGACTACAGCTTGAGTCAAGATGCATTACCTATGCATCTAACTGCTCAAGGTACATTCAGAGGAGGTGTGTGATACTTGTGACCACATACTCTTAGTGGTCGAAGAACCTATGATGGTTGCCATAGGCTACTGTAGAAACATGGTGGTGAAACATCTGTGAAACTGTTTCTATAGAGCGTAGCTGCATGTTGATGCTTCTTCTATTTTCTTTAGGCTGAAACATTAACATTTGCTAAATGTTACCATAAAGACCGAGCATGCTCAGCTTGAAAATACCTTATATGAATGAATGATAAATGTGGTTGTGACGGTTGAGCTGAGACAAGTTCAGACCGCTCGATACGACTGATCACGTGAACACACCTGAGTCAGGACAATCTTTCTTTGCATCAAAGCTAAACTTTCTGAGCTAATTCACCGTCACAAAGGTTGACGGTATGTCCTCTTATTCGTCCCTCCTCTTTCTGGGTGCAGGACACATCTGCAGGACATATAACCATGCAGATCTGAGTTACAGCTCTTTCAACCTTCAATCCACAAAGCACACGACACTTCTAACAACAAACGCAAAACCAAAATGTCCCTCAGTTCTAACTGTGTGAAGTAATATAAGATGTAAGTTAATGTGTTAATGCACACAAGTGCAACGAAACAGAGAATATGGAGACGACTCTGTACATGTGTGTGTGCATGCAGGACAAAGGCACACATAGATATATACAGAAAGACACAAGGACACAGATGGCTGCTGCCCAAGGCGTCTAACTAACGCATGAGCACACGCTTGCAGTCAGCCTGGCTATATGAACGTGCAGTCCCTCCCTAGCTCACATTTGGGTTTCATAAGTGGAACATGAAAAGGGAGATCATCGAGCGGAGAGGAGAACAGCCTGAGGCTCCTACACACACTGTGAACCAACACACAGAACGGTGCATTGCCACGGAGCAAGGAGGGAGGCAGAGAGACAGATAAACATGTGTAGCCTGCTTCACGTGATGCACTTACAATCTTGACTCTGTGCCCCGGCGTGGCGGTGATGTCCCAGGTGCACTCCTTACGGCTGGGATACTTGTCCGGCCAGTTAGGGCTGCTCAGGGTCCCGCTGGGGCTGTGGATCTTGTGCTCACACTCGGCTGTTGACACACACACACACACACACACACACACACATACAGAGGAAGTTAAAATCATGGCTGCACAGGAAAAAGGTCGGAGGAAATGGAAAGGGAACAGGAAGGAGAGAAACGAGAGAACCAAACGAGAGAGAGAGAAGATTTCAAAGAAACACATCCTGGTCACAAGTTCAGTGTGAATTTCACATGAAGGCCGCACGCATGCTTTGCACTTCACAGACTGTAGCTAGAATACCGTGCCAACACTGACAACATCTTAACACAAAAACAACAACGTAATAAGACGTAAGTCACTGCAGCTGCATTTGTGGAGAAATAACGTGTGCATTCATTATTTAAAAGAATTTCTCTGTCATTGTTTTGAACTCTGTAGGAAACTTTAATGCTGCCTGTCTTTAACTTCAGCTGGTAATACACAAGCATGCTCTTAGCTTTTCCTACAGACAATTATTATTGGAAACATCTGATTAAAGCTATTTTCAAAACCACACTATAGTCATCTGGGATGGATAATTTCCAGCGGGCTAATTCTGGATAAATTCAAGGGTTGATGTTGCAGAGTTTCATTCCCGACTAAATGATGTGTGTGCGGTCTAACCCGCTCCTCTTCTTCAAACCAACAAACAATGGGAGAAATAACTAACAACTTATTCTTCTTAAATAGATTATGGCAGAGCTATTCAGCAGTTAGCTGCTCTGTTATTTGCACCAATTCATTTTTTCCCACAAAACAGTTTGGAGCGTTTATCGTGCTTAATGATAGGAAAGGAATCCAAGCATAAATACACCTTCAAATGCACTGAAACACATCATCTCCTGCACGGTGTAGCTGCCACCAGTGGACAAGCTTCAACTCTAACTGCTGGCTAACTCTGCACCCTGCTAACGCTGGCTAGCATCTCTTCTTGCAGAGTTTGCCTCAGTTAGATTCCCACAGCGAGCCGTCTAAGTCACACATGGCATCTGCGTGTGGTGCGAGTCTGACGACCGTCACGGCTTTGTGAAGGTGATGGAGGCGGGAGGCATGCACAAGACAAGATGTGATGAAGACAGCTTTTATTTCTCACACAAACCAAACCAATGTACAGGATGATATTAATGAAATGGATGTATTTTACAAGAACATGTATAGATGTAAAGGAGGCAAGGTATGAAATTCAGATGTCACATGCCACACACACACACACATTGTTACAGAAAGCCTGTTGAAGTTGTACAGATTTAACCTTGGGGGACAGTTTGGTTTCACAGTCGTGTTGTCGGACATGGCAGCAAAATCAAACCATCTTTTTCACGTTTAAGTCTTTTCCATTTAGTGTCTCATAGCGCAACACACCTCAGAACTTGGAACTTCCACACACACGTCTCATGTATGTACATAACCCCACACGGACACGTGAGGCTTGTATGATGGGAATATGGATTTGCATGACTCTGCAAAGGCTACTGGGTCAAGCTGGCCTAATGCACATATAAACACACACACATACACACAGGAAGGCAGCGCTACATGCAAAGCTTTCAAGCTCCCAGATGTTTGAAACATGAGTCTTTTTATGAGCAGCACAGGGAGCCTTTGGTGAGGTGCGCATGCAAGTACTGGCGTGGTGTGTGTGTGTGTGTGTACGTGTTCAAAAGTTCAACTTCAAAGAGTGTAATATGTCACCTCAACAGTTTTCTGTGTGTGTGTGTGTGTGTACGTGCAAACAGCTTTTAATAAATAAAGTTTCCTGACAAAGTGAGACGTCTTCCGCTCTCTGTCTGTTTGTTTCTTCTCACACAAACAGAAATCAAAGCCGACACGCAGCTTCAGTTAATCTTTTGGGACAAGTTTAGGTCAAGTCTCGAGTCATTTTAGGCATATTCAAGACATGTCAAGTCCCAACCACTGAAGCTATGATTTATAATGTAAGAATTTTACACAATATTTCCACTGTTCCATCTGAGGCCTGTGTTGCATCTTCGTATCTTTCAGGCAAGCACAAGTCATTTGAGACAATTACAGGTAGAGTCAAAAGTACAGGAGTCTAATGTCATAAGTTAAGTGAATAAAGTCATAATGACTAGAAAACAGAGCTGAGTTTAAGTTTTTCAGCTCAGTTCATGTCCAAGTCAAGTCACAAGTCACTGAAAATAAATCTATTCCTATGGGACAAGCACTTCAAACTACCCAGAATACCTAGAGTCTTAAAGCTGGAGCAGGACATCTTATTTTTAGCATCACTGGGAAAAACTTAAACTTAAAAATATTATAATTTAAGCGGTACGAGAGGGAGATAGAAATCTGTACTTTCTCCTCGGTTTGTTTTCAGGCATTAGAAAAATCTACCTTGCGACCAAGTCTTCCCACTGATGCAGATGTGCATGCGTGGCAGAATGGGGGACAATTATGCAAAAAAATAAAAATAAAAATTTGCTATTAGAGCATGCACCGGCCTACACTGCAACGCAACTCAAAAAAATAGGAGGACAGCTACTTCTCACTAGCAAGAGCCTCAAATCACAGCATGTCACCTTAAAGGGCTTTGCAGGCCGCCAAGTTTGCAAAGAATGCAGGTCGGTGATTCATGTTAAATATACGATCAGGGCGATAGTGTCTGGAGTGAAATTCCCGTGAAGTTCCCGTGCTCGAAGGGTCTTTAATAATTTGCCTTTTCCCAGATTTCTGCCTCCACCAGCTTTAAGGTCTTTAGAGTAAGTCTCAAGTCCAGATCTATAACGAGCTGCAACCAGTATTGTTTTCAGCCAGCCTAATGATGTCTTTTAGGGGAAGTAAAAAAAAAAAGGAGGTATGATTTATTTTTAGGCTTTCTGTGCACAATAAATATTCAATATACGGGGAAACAGAACTGCAGATCTTCTGTACTCAGTGTACTCAATACAACAAAATGGTAAAAAAAACACAAAAACAAGATATGTACAAAAGAGTTAAGAGAGAGCTTCAAAATCACACAGTGACAGCCTGATATTCTATTACACAGGCCTAAAAATGAAAATAGTTCAAATTATTCATTATTCAAGGTTAATAAACCTGCCTGCTGGTTTTATTGGGTTTCTCCTGTGTTTCTAAATGTTGTTCCAGTGAATTACCAGGTCACAGCTTCAGTGAGCCAAGTTTCACAGCTTTCAAGTCAAAAACACATGTTCAAGTAGTCTACAGGTTACAAGTGTATATATAAAACTACTTAAATGTGGAGGGCCAGCATGTCGTCATGTGGATGTGGGTAGACAGAGTGCGGGCCGTGCGATGGACGATGACCGTTTTTATGAATGAGCGCATGCTTGTGTGCGTGCGCGGCGGCATGCTGGTGCGCTCCGGTGTTTTTATGCCAGTGTGTGTGCCGATGTGAATGTACGTGGAACCCACCTTCCTTACAGTCATGTTTGTTCTCATGCAGTACAAAGCCATGGCGACACTGACAAACGTACGAGCCCACTGTGTTGATGCACTCGTGCTGGCAGCCGCCGTTGTCCTTGCTGCACTCATCTTTGTCTGGTGAAGAGACACACATGCAACACCGCATCACTTATGTGGAAACGTCAAGAGGGGGGGTAACAGTGGAGGGAAGGGGGAAGTGGACATGAGGAGGTAGAGAAGACAGAAAAGGAGGAGATGTGAGGAGGAAACACAAACTGGGTCAGACAAGTTAGGGAATGTGACAAAAGTGTTAAAAACGAAAGTAGTAAAAAGATTAACATGCTCAACTGTGACATTATGTAGAAGTTTTTATTATAAGGCAGAAAGTTAAAGCTCAACAGGATGGTCAAACAACTAGAGCCATCCCAGCTTTCAACACTGCCCAGCTTAGAGTACCATCTGAAGTTTACTTTAAGTGAGGTCACAGGAAAGGAGAGTTTAACATATTAAAATCATAAAGCTTTGTATTGTTAGACACTGAGCAGAATAACACCCAAACAAACTGTAAGACCACTTCAAATGCTCTAAGGTTTGTTAGTCTGTGTGAGGCCAGAGCTTTGTGGGTCGGGTTCACGGCTGCTGTGTGGTCACACTCAGCCTCTGGCTCTGAAACTCCTCTGACCACAACAGCTGTTTTTTCAGATCGGCTGTGACTCAAACTACCGCCGCTGTGTCTGCCTCATGCGTCGACCAGAACAGAAATCATATCTTTATACACTGGGATCCTGTGAGCCACCAGTTTGAAATTTGACCCAGCATTTTTGTTTAATGCTTCACTGCGTTGGCATAATTAAATCACTATAACATTTTACAGACAGGTTTTTTCAGTGTGTTTGGGAGACACTTTATCGTCACGTCTCTGTCAAATATGTAGGTACAACCTGCAGTTAGCCAGCTCAATTCATTGTAGACTGGAACCATGGTCAAACCGCTAGCCTAGCCTAGGCTACCTACAAAACAGCAGAACCTCTAAACTCATGACAGCAGGACGCTTTGACAGTGTCACATACACTGTTCAGCCACAACATTAAAACCACTGACGGGAGAAGTAAATAACATTGAACATCTTGTGACAATTCAATGTTCTGCTGGGAAACCTTTGGACCTGGCATTCATGTGGATGTTACTTAGACATGTACCACCCACAAAAAAAATCTTTAGGACCAACTAAAAAAACATGAAGAACATCACAAGGTCTCCAAAGTCACTAGATCCCAAACTGATCAAGCTTCTGTGGAATGATCCACAGATTCCATCCTCTCAACCCATAGGGCTCAAAGGTCACCACTAACAACATCCTGATTTCCAGTCTCTGATGAGTCACAACTGTTTTGGAGGCACAAAGGAGACCTACACAATATTAGGCAACTCAGGTCATAATAAGATAAGATAAGATATGTTTTATTAATCCCACGAATGGGAAATTTCCTTGTCGCAGTAGCATGGTAATGTTATGCCTGATTGGTGTATTTTTATTTAACATTTAAGGCTTGTTTTTCCTCTTTTTTCCCCTCAATGGGCTCCTTTGGCTACCTATTCCAGCCAGTTAAAGGACCATATTTTCTGGTCTATAAGCCTCAAACTTGCACACAGCAAATTGGCACAAAGCGGAGAAGAAGATGGCTGCTCCGTGGTAAACATGGATATAAACAAACTAGGTTTGCAAAATGGTTGAAGTTAGTAGGAAATGTAAACCTAACTTTATCCAATTTTAAGAGCATTCAAAGAAGTAAAAAAAAATACCAGATTCACTCGAGTTTTGTCAACGGCAAATACTGTTTCCACACAATTTGCTTAACAAACTGTTTTGACAGTATTATAATCATAAGCTTCGTGATTTTTAAAAGACTGTCTCAGTGATACGGCTGCATAATTCTGTAAAACTAAACTATTCCACTGATCTGTTTTATTGTTTTACACACATATCTTCAAAACTCAAAGTGATGCGTTTGGTATCTTTGACATTTAGTTATGGGCGTGCACTAAATTTTAGGGGTCTGGGGAATGTGGGTAAAGATTAGCTTAGCAGCGGGCTAATTGGTTTAAATGTTTAAACTGCTGTACATTCGAAACAAAAACTGAACAGACCAAAACAATCAAGGTGTTATCTCACTTCTAAATCATTTCGCCCCCTTATCCTCTAATTTGCGACTACTTTAAGCCACTTGGCATCGCCTCAGAATTGCTGGGTGATGACAAAAGCCCTTTAGTGAGGCCAAATGCTGGGGCAACGGAGCGGATCACGGGGCGCTGGTGGTGGAAGGAGCAGGGAGGATTTGCTGTGTGTGTGGGGCTGCCACGTAGACAACAATGATGGTGTCGTAGAGGCCGAAGAGGTTGGGACGGACAGATGACCGCACTAGAGAGGGAGTGGGAGACAGATTCCCGGTAAAAGATGTGAGATTAGACACAGACGCTGAGTCTCACCTCAACACAAGAGCGTGTGAATTAAACTAGATCTGCTTTTAATGAAACCTCCAAATCCTCCTCTCTCTCTTTCTGTGTGTGTGTGTGTTTGTCTGTGTCTGATGTGGTATTACGGTGCTATTGTGGGCTCAGTCTCACCCTATCACAGGCTAAGGAGCTTTGCGGCCGATGCTACACAGTGTTCATTGTGGCCGTCTTCAGGTCAAGCACAAAATGTCCACACGCTTGCACACGCACGCACGCACGCACTCACATGGATTAGTAGTATGTGGGAGGCTGCAGGGACCTCCCTAAAGCTGCTGGCTTTTCGCCAACCAAAAGCTATCCCTGGAAGCATCTGACAATGGTTGAGACACACAGCAACTTTTAGCACACCCCCAGATACTCACACATTATCTTTACTTTAGTAATTCACCCACAGCGGTGCTTTGAGATTTAACTGTGTGTCCCAAGTGTTCTGCAGGTTCCTAAATTTTGATAAGCTTATCCAGATGACAGCTTAACTTACTCTGAAGCAGGAAGTAGCTGAATCATAATTCCTTAGCCTGTTTTTAACTGTTTTTCTTTTAGTTGCTCCAGAGTAAATGTTAAAGAAAAGAGCAATCTGGATCTGTTATTCAGGAAAGCTTCCTGAAACTGTTATTATGAGATGTTAACATCCAACAAATTCATCCCTGAGACAGCAAGTGGGGATATTTGTTGTATTTTTAGTGGGAAATCAAGACTGTGTCCCAGTTTCTTATTCGTTTCACACAGAATAGGTGACAAAAACAAACGCTATTGTTACTATTGTTGCTATTGTTTTTGAATTCTGATGATAGCGTGATGACGCATATGACTAAATGACTATATATTCCTTCAAATATTACAATACTGATCTATAGGCCTCATATTAGTGTACTGGCACACGGCAGAGTAGGAGCTGCCTCTTAGTAAACAAGGACGTAAACACAACAGGTTTACAAAAAGTTGGTAGGAAGTGTTTTAAGAGGGAACTCGAGCCAAAAAGCACAAAAAAACTCTATAGAATAATTACATGTATAAACTGCTACAAGTTACTATTAAGAATACTTTTGAACACAAATATATATCAAGACATGAATATTTGTAGGTGTGGTCACGTGTTGAACAGTAAATACGCTCAACATGCGACAAAAAGGTGTTAAACACAAACTTATCTTTGGAATTGTGCAATTACGGCCTGCGTTGAATACGTTTGAACAACAAACGTTTGTAGAATGATATCATGCTGTATTGTTCAAATGAATTATCTGATATGAAACTGAGTGCTTTTAGCATTTGGTAAGAAACTGGGCCACAGCACCTTTCCCTGTGGAGGAGAATGGATTAAACAACGATCCACGTCATTAAAACAGGATCCATCCATTCCCTCGTCTCACACGTTGGACCAGAGCCAATCAGAGATCCCGATGGTGAGGTCATTTTACCTCCGACCTTCGACGAGGTTGCCGGCCTGCTGTTGACGCGGACACGACTCGGAGAGCGGCCGCGCTTTATGTCCTGGCATGACTCAAACACAAACATACGCTGCTGACACAGTGCCAGTCTGTCTGAGGGAGAGAGGGCAGAGCGGAGGGTGGGTGCGGGAGGCCCGGGGCGTCGGGCGGAGGCTCAGGAGACACGGCATGACAGGGAGACACAAATAGCTACACACATACTACACCATAAAAGCAACCACAACATTAGACATCTGTTTTGAGAGTGTTTTACAGCATCCTAAGGCCACTTCTTTGTCGGTTCCTGCAAGCCTCCTTGCAGATCTTAAATTTAAATCTTGAGATTTATCATAGTGTGGAGGTCAGTGACTTTAATATCAGAGGTATAAGGTGGTTCCAGCAACATTTTATTTTTAGTTCTTAATTTAAAAGCAAAAGTCGGGACTGTGACAACGATCTTAACTCTAAAAAAGTGTTTAACCTGCCTGAATGAAATGAATCATGGAATCAAAATGTTTTGCTCTGGTAATATGGTCTACAAATGACAAACTTTAGCCCCTTATATATTTATAAAGGTCTAATACAATATTGTATGGATGTATTTGAGAGACTACCAAAGCACTGGGTGGGATGTAATGTCTCCCATATGTGTATCTCATGATTAGAGCGACTAAAACGTGTCTAATTAGTATAAACACATTAAGAATGAGTTTCTGGCAGTTTCAGTGGATTCTAGTGGTACGGAGCATTTAAAACCACAAACCACCCCTGCACTATAATCCACTTTTCTCATGTCCATCTATACTCTCTGGCTGTTCCAATCAAAACACACCACTCCCTCCTCCCCCTCCTCTATCAAAACAAACAGCCACACGTGTCTTACCTGAGAAGAAGTGAGCCTTGAAGCCCTTCTTGGAAACTGTGTTGTCCGACTTGAACTCAATCCTCATGTTGTTGTATTGAGAGGTGATGACCTCTGGGACTTCGGTGCCGCAGTATTTACCGTGCAGCTTAGAGTCGGACGAGAGGCCACTCCTCACCTCGACGTAGTCGTATTTACACACCTGGATGCGCAAATAAGGCTCATGAAACACACGTCTGCAAGGTGGCTTTTTGAAGTAAAATCAGATGGCATCGAGACAACGCTCACCTCATTGCCCTCCAGCTCGAAGGCCTCAAACTGCATGGAGATGCGGTACTGGTTGGGAGCGACCACCTGCCACACACAGTTCTTGTTGGGTGGATATTCCTTAGGCCAGCCAGGAGTGCTGATGGTCCCGTTCAGCTTGGAGAGGAGGCCGCCACACGCCGCTGCAAAACGTACAGATGCATATTTTGGCATTTTTACATGAATGTATGGAAATGATTCATCAATTAGGGCTACCATTGGTTCAATTTCCTGTTGAACTTAAGGGTTAACAGAAATGACGTATTGATGAGGGACTCAGTGTGATTTTCAGATGGAGGGAAGTTAAGCACGGATTGTGAAAAGCCTTTAATTCTTCTGATCCCTGCTGAATTCATAAATTAATAAAAAAGGATATAATAACAATAATATCAATATTATTTATGAAATATTTGTATAGTACTTTTTAAATCAGCAGAACAAAGCACTTAACAGAGACATAAAATGTTGTATTAAATGTGTAGTCAGTGCAACGACGGATTTGTGCAGCTCCTGAGCCTCTTATGAAAACTAGGCTCATTGTTATCGGGCCAAAACTGAATTTAAGACTCACACCAGTGGTATTTAAATCGGCATTTATTATCAACCTTGCACAGCTTCTCTTACTCATGGGATTTCTCCCTTTGAAGTGTACTGGTATATAGAGACTTTATACTTTGTTTTCCCACAAATTAAATCACTGGGGATTTAATGTAACAGCAGCTCTACTCTGAATAGTCAGTGTAAACCCACAATTTGGATATTTCTCTAGCTTGCCTTTCTCTCTCTCTCGCTATCTCTCTTTCTGCCACAGAAGTGGTTTGTTCATTTGCTTCAGTATGTGGGTCATTACGGGTCGTTAATCTATTTTGTGGGATTAAAGGACCTTCATGGCATGCGTGGCACTGGGACAACCAGGAATGCGGCTTTGTGTCAGAAAGATGTTTTTTCCTGTTGATGGAGGCTGTTCCGGATGTTGTTGTTTTTTTAATGATTTAGACTCACATCCTTCACAAACACAACGCGGCACACACAAGAATGCAGATACAAACGTTAATGCAGCACACGCACACTCTTACCTTCACAGCTCTTCTTGTCAGGGGCTAGCTCATATCCCGGGTCACAGGCACACTTGAAGCTGCCAAGAGTGTTTACACACCTCTGTTCACATCCACCATTGTCTGGCTTGGCACACTCATCTTCCTCTGGAAAACACACACGTCATATTATGTTACTAATGCTTTAGGAATAAAAAAAAAAAACTCACACTGTCACACTCACACACCTTTGAAAAAGTTAGCAGCAAAGCCGGCTTTGTTCACCGTCCCGTCTGAGACGAACTTCATCCAGAGCGTGTGCGAGGTAGATCGTACATCCTCAGGTTTGTCGTAGCCGCAGAATCGGCCGATCAGGGGGCTCGTTTCGAGTGGGCCGTCCCGGACCTCCAGGTAGTCATAGGCACAGCTGTCATGCCTCTCGATCTAAGAACAAAAACAACCGCTGTGAATATCAACTTCCACATTTTACATCAGCGTCACTATCAACCGTCTCTGTTCAATGAAATGTTTTGTATAATATGCAGCACCGTTCAATACTTGAACTCTCCTCCTGCTCTACTCTCACCGCAGCAGGTCAAGGCAGATGTCAGCCCACACTGTGTCTATATCTACTGAAGGATTCTTCTTGTTAAAAGGGGATTTCTCAGGATGAAACTGTTCACCAAGCTGCAACCTCTGGGTCTAAAGAATGCCAACAATGAACTCCAGACAGGCTCCAAAACCAGGTCAATCTCCGTACACCGCCATGTAAAAATCCCCGACCTTACAGCAGAAATAAAGAGGAATGCACTCAGCTGCCAATTCCAAAATACTTACCTACTTTGGGCACTGATATGAGTACTTAACAAGTCTTTCAGGCAGGATTAGGCTAAGGGGGAATGTTCAATTAAGAAATTATGTCCGACAACCAGCACACCAGGAAACCTTCTCTGAGCCAAAAAGCCAGCTGACCTGCACCTACAGCTGCCTGCTTTCTCAGCTTACTGCTACCTACTGCCACCACCTACCAGCCTTAAAATCACAGCAGTCACAAGAAAAAAAAAAATGTTTCGATGTAGTGTCAGGTGTAGAAGGATTTTTACAAAAATAAAGGATTTCTAAAACTACAAAAACATTAACAAGGGTGAAAGAATGAAGCGCTCCGTGCTTTAACCTGGAACGTTGACCTCTGACCCCACATGTGTGAAGCCAGATTGAGACGTTTAGCAAACTGACATTTTTACAGAGTTCCAACTACGAAGCTAATCCTCACCTGCCCGCTGTGTGTATCTGTACACACACACACACACACACACACACACACACACACACACACACACACAAAGATACATCCACCACCTTTATTAACTTCCTAGCCGCTATACGAGCGTGAAATTTGACCCATACATTCCTAAGCACACACACACAGAGGACTGGCAGAGACACACACACACACACAGTGGTGGTGAGTTACCTCAAAAGCCTGGAAGCTGAGCCCGACATTGTATCCCTCGGACACCGCGATCCTCCACACACACTCTTTGGAAGGCCTGTAGTCGTCAGGATAATTGGGAGACTGAATCTGGCCTGAGTCCTTAGTGATTTCCCCTCCACAGATAGCTGCAAAAGGTCGGAGAGAGAGGGAGAGAGGGAGAGAGAGAGAGAGAGAGAGAGAGAGAGAGAGAGAGAGAGAGAGAGAGGAACAGGATGAATTTGTGTCAGCCGCACTGACCAAAGACACCTGAAACACATCTCTGTACGCTATAAATAATGAAAGACACAAGGAAGCGTCTCCGAAAAGTTGCAAGGTCGTGAAAGTTGGAGCCCGCCTGGCGTATTTCACAAGTCACAGAGTTTAAAATCTGTGGCTTTGTAAAAGCTGGCGATTTAATTTGATATATTGATTGGCGTTACCTTCGTAAATGGCAGCAAAGCCTTTCCCCACCCAGTTGCTGCTGCTGCGGAACTCGATCCACATTCGGCTATCAGTTGAAATCAAGACGTCTGGAACTTTGTCTCCACAAAACCTGCCTGTAAAAAAAAAATAAAAAAATGCACACAAATGCACCAAACCCATTCAGACGTGGTGTTTAACCGATGTCGGGGGGAAACAGTTTTTGACGTGCGATGTGAAATAGCTGCATACATCTTTGTTACACTGTAAATGTGACATAACTAGACAATCTGTGTTCAGCCACGAGATAAATAATAAATAAAATAATAATAAAAAGTGTTGCGACGCAAAGCAAAGTCATCTGGTAACACTTTACACCGACCACAGAAATACACACAAACTGCACAAACTGTATGTAAAAATGCTATAAACCATGTGTTATAATTCTACTGTTTACCTTGAAAGCACCGTGAGGAGAGGAGTGAACTAAACCGCCGTAGCAATACATTTCAAGGGATGTACAATTCAAAAAAGAAGTCTCATAAGACTTCACCGGATTTCTAGCTTTTCTATTTGTGTCCATGCAGCTTATTGTGTCTGTATATGCTGACAGTCACAATCTTCTGTCAGTTAAGAACAATTAAATAAACACTTTTAAATAAAAACTCACTACATTTCCTACAACTTACGTTAGAACCCATTGAAATAGTCTGAACAGTGTGCAGTCACATTATTTAAAAACCTTTTGTTAAACGCTGAAATACATTATTAAGACATAGGCTGGGAGCAGCAGTGGTCCGTCTGCTGAACTGATAAGATAGTCGGTCCTCCTCCCCTTGTGTCTTTTGATCTTACCGAGGAGCGGCGCTTTCCTCCAGTATCCGTCCCGAACCTCAATGTAGTCGTACCAGCACAGGCTGCTTTTATACAGATCCATGGTGGTGAAGTTAAGAACAATCTGGAGGAGCAAAAAAAGGTTTTAAAATAAAAAAAGGATGGCACAGCAGTGGAAGAGTGTGTTAAAACAATCAATATACAATCACTCTGTCAGCGGTATCTTATTTTTATTGGCTGCTGCAAAGCGTGTGCGTGCACCTTTTCTCCGGGTGTAACGGATATTCTCCAGACACAGTGTGTGTATGAGGGGTATCCGTTGGGGTAACCAGGGGATGAGAAGTTGCCCGTTGACTCTTGGAGCGTCTCCCCGCATGCTGCAACACACACAGATGGAGTTACATTTTTGCGGTGGGTCCCGCTGTTGAGTATAATCCTTTCAGCTGTGCACTGATGACTTATTATTGGTATATTATGAACACATGGCACTCGTAGCTATTATTATTTTAACTCTCAATCTGCACAGGATTCAGCCTTTTACTGCAGTGCACCAAAAATAAAGACATCACAGCCTCTCACACACTCTCTGATTTTGTGCCAAAGTGTATGTCTATATTATCTGATCTCTCCATATGGAAACCGTTAGGCACCTATTTCTAATTTAGAGACCAGCGAGGGAATTAAAATTACCCTCCCAAACAACTGGCTTCTTCCAGTTTCTCATGTAGGAGGCTACAGTGCGCGGATTTGTGTTCGGCATGCATGTGAGGTCGGACCTCAGTCACGAAGTCCCGTCATGATTTAGTGGAATTAAACATTCCCCAGTAGCTGAATCATTTACAAGAGTGGAGGGCTCTTAATTCATCTCTGCAAAGACAAAACAAACGCAGCTGACGAGTGTTAATGGAAAATGATCACACAGCATTCGGAGTTTAACGCTGTCGCTCCCTCTCAAAAGGACGCTAGCCAAATGTGCCCCTCCTATCCCATCATGCATGCTGTTTTCCCTCCACAATGCCCTGGGGCTGTGTTCATCTGTCAGTGAATATGGTATCACTCAAATGTGACCTTTTAAGGTTGAAGATGGATCTGTTTCCAGCTGGGACACACTTTACACAATCATCCTCTTTCCAGTATCAAATGGATAAAGAGGGATAAAATGATCAGATATATTGTGATGTGGAAATATTATTTTTTATTTAATTTAATAAGACAAAACTCACATAAACTATTTCATCTTGCCTCGTGTTCACCACATCACGCGTCTATCTTGACCAACAGTGTGACGAGTGTGTGTGTGTGTGTGGTGTGTGTGTGTGAGCCAAAAACCAACGGCAGCATTTGCGATCATAAACCTTTTGCGATGTTGCAGAACAGCCCAGTCAGAGCAGATCCTGATCACGTCAGAACCGCTCACCAGGGACCAGAGGAACGCCAGAACAACACGGGTGTGCGCAAAAGCTGACTGGAAGAGAGAGTGTGTGTATGTGTGTGTGATGTGTTTGAGACCCAGCAAAGCACAGAGGGAATCATCACGCGGAAAAACAAATTACTCAACTTTACCTCTGTGCCTCTGGGAGCAGAGGGGCGGGCCAATTATACGGCAAAGATGCGAGCGGATAAACAGAGGTCGTCTTATGTTTCAGGGGTATGACGACAGAACAAACACAAACCCACCAACTCACGCACACGCACGCATTACAATCTCATAGTAAATATATCAGTACCTGGACATCTATACAGCTTCCTTGCCTGTGCAATGTCTCCTTTACTGAGCCTGGTCCGCTGGCCGATCGCAGGCCGGACCCCGTTTTCATCTCTGGACGGGAGGATGGTGTCGAGGAACATCCCGCTTCAGGGGAGCAATGAAGACAGTAATGAATATGACAAGAACGGCCGGCGATCTCAGCACACTTGTGATCATCCCTCACGTTTTGTGTGTTCTCTCACATGTGGAGTTGGAGCTGATTGTTGAAAACGTATTTATGGCTTAATAAAAAAACATTCTGCCACTTTTACTTCCTCACGTGATCACATCCTGTTTCTGACAATTCAATTCTGCCATAGATGGAAAAGGTCATCAAAAGTCAGAGCGTGTTCAGGAATAAAACAGACTGCCCTCTGATGTTTGTGGATTCCTACACAATTCAGCTCGCTCATTTCCTTCAGGTTGCTAAACTAAAATAAGTAAAACATAAAACATGTACAGCAAGTGTTTAAAACGAGGCGCCACAGTCCATTGATGCAGCTAGAATAAGTGTTTCCCGAGTGAGATGTGAGGTCAGACTCTGTATTTTTTTCCTGTATTCAGGTGTTGCACACGTCTTAGTAGTAATTACACATCTGTCAAGTCTAAAAATGTTGTCACCCATAATTTGGCACGTCTACTGTGGGAATAAGAGCCAAAACAAATTGTCTGTCGCCAGTTATACCTGCTCATTTATACAGTACGGCTTGTTGTTTCGATCAAGATGCTGAAAATATTTGCTTACAGACAAACAGAAGGGTAAACCATCGTATAGTCATTTCAAAATGTTGCTCTGAAGTCTTTATTTGGGTGATCAAAGTTGGTCAAAAATGGCTCAATAACCGCTCCCACGTAAACACGCTAAAACCAAAATTTCAACACAGACAAACACCAGTAAATCCATCAGGGACACTTTGTTTTCTTACATGAGCTGCAGAGCAGAGTTTAAAGTTGAGAAAAATGACTCTTGGCAGATTGAGAACCTGTAAATTTGATAAATATCAAACGACAAGATGTCGCGGGCTTCTTACCGTGAGAAGGTGTTCCTGGCGTAGTGCATGATGCTATCAAAATCATACGGCTCCCCAAGAGAGTTCACCTCCCCGGGCTCCATCTTGAGGAAGTTATATTCTTGGCCTGGGAAGCACATTTTAAAAGAGACTGATAGAGTAACATTTGAGGGTTTATCACACATCAACAATCGAGAGTGTAAACCTTTAGTTGCACACAAACATGAGAGAATCACGGAGCATTTTTCCCTAAAATGATAAACTCGCAACAGAAACGTCGAAATACTTGAAGTCAAAATAGAGCAGAGCTGCTGAAAGCTCTGATATGTGTCTATATATAGTCCGGGTCTGATGCCCTGCTGTGTAATTTGATTTAACACCTGTCAGGTTGCATTGTGGTGCAGAGGAGTGTGTTTGTGGAGACCTGACAGACAGCGGTGGCGGCGGTCTGGGTGACTTCACAGTCATTAAAAGGCTCATTCACACCCGCTCAGAGCCAGACACGAGCGGGAATTTTGGAAAACGTACCCACGCTGCCCGTAAATGTCGTTACTTGTCTCTGGCTAGCAACAACCTGAATGGATCTAACAGGGACACCAGGTGCTATTCTTGCGTCTCACCTGGTTGGATGTTATCCCGGATGATGGTCACATGATCGTCACGGTCGGGCCGCGTGTGCTCGTGCCAGAAGCCGATGACGTGGCCCAGTTCGTGCACCACAATGCCGAACTTGTCGCAGTTCTTTCCGATGGAGATGGCCTGGGGCCCGTTGCCGCGGCGACCCACATAGGAACAACACCTAGTAAGAATTAGTAGGAAGATGACAGCAGGGAGATAGGCGATGTTTACTACACGTTTGGCAGTGGAAGAAGGCTTTAGCAGTGTTGTGTTCAATTAACAATGAGCACGCTCGCACATGAAAAAACACACGATGTCTTTCAGGATTTCCTGCCGCGTACTACATCCAGCAGAGGAAAAGAGGCAGGATTTATTTACATACAACACTCCGATAACACTGCAGTTTCATAACCCAACGTGAATAAGCTGTGAGAATTCACATATCGCTGCTCACACACACACACACACACACACACACATTCATTCTCCTTTTCTGGTTAGCAGAGACATCCGTGCCAGGCTAACAAATCTGATTAAAGTTATCCAGTGAGCTGATTGCATGGTAAGGATCAGCAGTCACTGGAGTAGATAGAGTCTTTTCTTTCAGCATTTGCAGTGCCAGGATAAGTAACTTTATACACACACGCACGCAGGTGCCGCACAGGTAACCGCAGGTATTTGAATTTAATACAAGCCTCTCTTCCTTCGTTGCCTCCTTCCCTGTCTCTTTTGCTCACAGACACTGCACATCCACAGTGCAGGATATTTATACATCAGCTTAACGTGTCTAATCTCTGATGAAGTCAGCCTATCACGGAACTCAAGACAGCTAGCATCATCTGTTAACATGCAGAGCTCTAGCTCACCTAAAGGGCTGCTGGCGTTTACATTTATAAATCGAATACATTTCTGAACCATTCATGTGAACACGTACTGTGTAATTTGTTTAGTAAAAAGCACAGCAGCCGATATTCATCATGAGGTTTGATATTCAACCATGTTATTATCTAGCCAGGATCTGAACAAGGAGATACTAAACACTGGATCTTGGACATATAGTTTGTTGCTACGTTATTTTAACAGCACACATTCACCAGTTGAGTGGTGTATGTGTGCTGTGGTAAAATGGGTGATAAAAATACTGATAACTCAATAGGTTTTTGAGTTCCCAAAGTCAGGGAGTGTAAATAAATCAGTTTTCTGTAAAACAGAAAAAAGGACCTGTAGTTCCCCCAGTGGCCACTTGAGGCAGGCTCCAAAAGTTAGTCAGTCCCCGTAGGACCCTATTTAACTAGAGTCCCCATTTGTTACATTTGTATCGGCTGAATGTTTATGTAACTCACCAATATACATTCTATTAAAGCTTTAAGATAAGCAAACATAAGGGAGTCGCTGCTTTGCGTGACTGAATGGTGCCCTGACAGGTTGCTAGTAGCCTAGGTGTCAGTTGCCCATGTCAGGTCCAACCATGATCCACCTCTTAACCCATTTTTGAATTCGTCTGAATTAGTTAGGTGGAGTCACATACTGCTAAGATTGGCGACGGTCAGCGCCACCCAAACTGAGCTTCAAAACCGCTTTTAAAGTCAATAATGGGTAATATTGTTTCTATAAAGTCAGTGGCATTTATCGAACAAGAATCATCACTGTTTCACTTTCTTTGATCCAACACATCACTTCAGCACCAACGCAGCAGATTCATAGACGTAGCTGGATATCCTACTCTTTCAACCGTCCGCACAATAATGCCTTGGCCACTAAAACATCACGACTTACAACAAAGAGTCAGTGAAGTGTCACCACTGTACAAACACACTCTGACCCCACCGTGCTGCCACTCGACAGAACAATGCACTTCTGCAGAGTATGAACAAAAAAACTGCTCGAACATACAAACACTTAAGCCAAGCAGTGTGATTGGTGGGATGGGGAAACAGGAGCAGGACAGGAAGGAAAGCGCAGCCATTGTTGAGTGACCATATCGTCTCTCGCCGTGACAAGGTCACCAGTGAACTCTAGGTACACACACAATCACAGAGGCGCAAAGCAATCTCCCAAACTCACCCGCATGGTCTGTAGGTGAAGACTATGTAGCTTTCTTCATCTGTCTTCTCGATGAAAGTTACGCACGTCTGTTTCTCCCAGTGGCGCATGGCCTGCTTGAACATGGCCCTCTGACTACCTGAAACACACACATTTTACATCCCACTTTTACACAATCACACGTCGACTGCTGAGCAGTACGGGCAGCAGTCCAGCGGATTTGCTTACCAGTGAAGTTTCCTGCTATGACGTAGGGAATGACTCCTCCGGGCCATATCCTCTCAGCTCGGGATGTGGCTGCTCGAGGAATACGACTCTTCGCAGCCTTCCCAGTCTTCCCACCTTTTCCAGTCGGGCTCTTCGGGCTGGCGGCTCCCTTGCTCTCATTCTTTGGGAGTAAGTCTAACCAAGTGGTGGGAGAGAAACCGCAATTAAATCCTGCGGCGTTCTGGTACAATAAATGACAGGGCTGTTAAATAAAACAAATATCAGTTCATAACATGACCTTTCAGAGTTTGCTCTGAAATCAAAGAGTTAGAAAACTCAAACAGAAATAGCTCTGTCAGTGCAACGCACACTGTGATTAAAGATTTAATTTAAAGGCGTTCATAACGTATGCTGGGTGAGCTGAGTGATAAAAAGATAAAGCAAACATTCTGTGACTTCTGTGATATCACTGTGCTTCCATATAATAGAAGCTGTGGTAGAACTTGCAGGCAGCATAAAGGAAAGCAGCCTTTCAATCCAGCTTCATGGTCTGTTGACTCTTGATGTATTGAACACAACTTTGTCATAAATAGTATTTTAGCTTATGGCTGTTGTGTGGGTTTGACTGCTGTTACTTTCAAGAAAATCTGAATATTGGTGGTCTGCATGATTAAATTCTCATTCACATTGTTGAAACATGATGCTCTTATATTGTAAATACAGTCCTGCTCAGGATTCTTGAGGTTGACAAAGGGATTAGCTGTAAACCAAAATGACGACTTGTGACGTCGGACACAGAGATTCAAATTACTTTTCTGCAACAAACTAGTTGCTCCTATTTAAATGTCCTCCAGTAGATTGTTATTGTTTATTTACGTTCAGATACTGTACATGCATTTGTCTTCAATCCTGGTCTGAAACTCAGCAGCATTTCCTGCAGCATACTTGTAACACAGCTACCTTTCTGATAATATGTTTGTTCAGTTGCAAACTATATGATCTTATTATCTTACTTTGCATCGTTTTCAAAATGTTTCTGCCTCACAGTCAACCCTCTGTTTCCATACACTTAACTTGATGAAATCAGCTTGCAGATACTTAAGACTGTCAGTTACTGCAGTGAACATTTTCTGTACTTTTTTTGGCAAATTGCAAGATGAGACCAAAACCATAGTCTCAATAGAATATACGTAGCAAAACACTTTAGAGAAGTGTCCCTGAGCTTTGACATGCAAAGCCAATGGTATAATCTCCATAACTGCGTCTTTGGAAGCAGAAGTCGAAGCATGTGGTGAATTTCACTTTTCTTACCGAAGCCGAATCTCCGTATTCTTTCCAGAAGTAGATATAACGATCCTCCCTTCTTCACAGTTTCATGTTCTTCCAGGCCACCTGACACACACGAGAGCACAAAAATACATAAAACAAATAGTGCTAATACTTCTACGCTGCAGCTGGTAAAGCAGTTTCGGTGGAAACAAGAAAAGGAACGACTGCAGATTAACAGTGCGACACTGATTCCACTCACCAGACGTGTGCCCCTGTCTGGAGTGTGGGTGCATGTGTGTGTGTTGTCTCAGGTCTATCGTCCTGTCGATCTGGAACATGCGCAGGTCCTCCTCATCTAATGCAATGTCGCCCCAAAATACAGCTGGAAGAAAGACAAAAAAGAGGTTTTAATTATCTCTAATCAGCCTTTGTTTGTGTAATTAATTATCAACCATGGAAATAAGATGACATATCTTCATACTCAGAGCAATGACGATAATAAAATAGTTAGCACACCAGTTTGATTATTGCGTGTATACAGTTAAAGAAAGGAGGGTTAGGGTTCGAACCTTCCTGAACAGGATCTCATTCTTTCAGTTCAATAATGTTAACAGGTTTTAGAGTTTGATATGGTACCTATTAACCTAAACGTTCTCTGAGTATGAGCAAGGCGTACTGGCCAGTTCACACTGGTGTGACCTGACTGGTATGAGTGGCGTGAACCAACGCCGGTGCCTGGTGAGTTAACACTGTCAAGACTCAAGTTCAGGTTCAAACTGTGTGACCCACTAAGACATCCAGTGCAGAGTCTAGACTTCCTTTGATTAGGTAAATGCTTTTAGATACTGGACAGCATGCTACAGCTAATGTCACACACACCAGGAAGTAGCTCAGTGACATGAGGTGGAGTGATCACAACAGTCAGAGTGTATGCATCTGAAACTTACGTTTGATATTAGCTGTACCTCGGATCAGCTTGGTCTAGAGATCACTGCTTTACCCCACACACGTACACGGGGGGAGAGAGAGAGAGAGAGAGAGAGAGAGAGAGAGAGAGAGAGAGAGAGAGAGAGAGAGAGAGAGAGAGAAATCCCCCTGGGAGTCTTTCAATAGTCCAATTTCAGAAAATGCGTAAGCCTTTTTTGGTGACACTCCCACTACTGTTCCCTGAACTTGTTCCCTCCGTCACACATTATGTTATTGAACTCGTTCCAGAGATAGAGGACAACATCAACAGTGCTCACGTCTATTGAGATGCATTGTAAAGTACCCCCTTAAGTCATAACTGAAAACATGTGCTTTAATGTGTATGTGCTGCCGTGATAGCAAAACAAAAATGAAAAACCTACAATTTGTAAAATGGCGATCAAGTTATTTAAGTAAATAAACAATGCACAAATGCAGACTTCCAATATACCTTGACATTATGGGATTTGAAAGAGAGTGAAGTGGATGATTACAGCAATTAAACACTATATATTTACCATCCTTCAATCCATCCATGCATCAACAGAAACCCAACCATCTCTGTCATTGCTGAGTACTGACTGATGAGAAAAAAACATTTACATATGCTTTAAATGAATCTGAAACACAAAAAAATGTGAAAAAAAAGTAGAAGTAGCAAAAAAGATCATGTTCATATAATCATATAATATGTATAATATATATATGAGGAAAAATGAATGCTACGTCAACGAGGAAACGTGGCACTCTGTAACGGGAACAGAGTGTCGAGTTTAATGCCAAGACTTAAATGCCAGGTGTACAGGCACGCTGCCACGACAGAGGTCAGAACCATAACTGACCTTTTCTAAAATTATGCCTCATCAGCTTCAACCCTCATAATTTATGGCTCTGTCACATCACCACACCACAATCTGTGATCTATGTGTTTTTATCACACATAGCATCAGACAAAGCTCATATTGGGTCCCTCGTTCACTCAGTGTGTTTTTTTTTCTCCTCCTCCTTATCTACAGCAAAGCATATCTGCAGCTCGTAACAATGAACAAATGAACGATAACCATCGCTAAATGATTAGCTGAGCGGTGTTATTGCCCTCCACGGGGATTCAAGACACTAATACATTAACAATGGCATGGGAGAAGCTCGTCACTTAGCTAATCAGGATTGCCGCTAAAGGAAACGAGGGTCAGGATGCCATTGTGCTCAACTCTGCACTATTGTTGGAGACAGGAGCAAACCACAATGACCACGGCTTTCAGATACAGACGGTGGTCAGCGGTGGTCCGATAGTTGTGGAGATAATGTCTGGGTGAAAAGTTAAAGAAGATTGATACTGATCTGTACACTAAAGCATTGCATAAAGACTGGGAATACGCATTAGGCGTCTCCTCAACAAGATATACTGGGGCATGAATTACTCTCTTGATGGCAGGCAGATCTTGCTGCTCCAAGGTGACAAACTAATCGGATGCCAACTGCGGCAGCTCGCTTTCTAAATATTATCTCAGTGATTCATATATATACATTTGAATTGAATTGAATGCGAAGACAGTTTAGTCTCTAAATTGTCTAAAGAGCAAAGCAGCTTCTTTTGTGCAGCAAATGGGCACATTGTCAAATATATTAGGTTAAAATTGATTTAAATTGTACAAGTATAAGCTAGTTCATGCTAGTGTGAACGTAGCTGTAAGGTAAACACAGGGGTTGGGTCCTTTCATGAGCAGGTACGTCAGTCACACAGCATCAATTAAGAACCAGTCAAGCTTATTAGCTTGCACAACAGACTTTTCAGTAAAATTAAATGTATTCTCCAGCTGAAAAGTGGAGCAGTCAGAAACTGCCGCATACATATAAAAGAGGTTTTAACTGTTGCTGAAGATGCCGATCTGAAGTCACAAAACGTTTATGAAGTCGCAAAAGTAACACAATTACACGAGCTCTTGTTTTTAAGACGTGGTCTGAACAGGCCTGTTACAACTGTCAGACACCAAATTGCGGTGTGGGCGACACAGTTCCCGCTGACACTCCCTCTGGGGCGTCCCAGCCTGACATCATAGTGAGCTAAGAACAGGACAAAATACACGAGCAGAAAATCCATTTACACCTAGAGAAACTGCCACGTCTCTGGCAAAAGGTCACAGTGAGAATCCTCACATCAGTATCGCATTGCACCTGCAGTAGAAATGATACTTCCCCCGTTGCTTTTGTTTCTATTTATGGGACAGTGTGCTCGAGATCACGCACCTAGTAGTTTCGGATATGTAAGGACAACGAGGGAAACTACAAGGACTAAAAGTTTTTCCAGAGAAAACGAGCTGACACAAGCAGAGATACAAAGCGAGAAGAGGAGGGAGAGCGCCGCGATAGTAAGTTCGGCCCATTGATTGTTGGGGTCTTGTTAATCCATGGAGATGCCCATAAATAGCACAAAGTCAAGCCAGGGGGTGAGGAGGAGTGAGGACAGCGAGGCAGGGAGATGCGGGAGGAGAGGTATTGATCCAAAAACCCCAGGATGTCCCGGGAGGCCTACATCATGCTGACCATGGCCTTACTGTTCGCCCTTCAGGAGGGGCACTGCAGCAAGCACACACACAAAACGAATGCACCAAACATCAACTGAGGGGAAGACGACGCTCACCACGCACGGCACGCTGGGGAGCAGACCAGATGTGTCGTGTGGTCGTACTGAACAAGTTCACTCTGCAGCCTGTGTGTGTGTGTGACAGATGTACAACAGCGGCTCAGTGTGTGTGTTGTGTATTTGTCAGTCTGAGAAATGGAATATGAAAATGTTCCTCATCTATTCGCTCACAAACTGGATGGAAACATGATTGAAACCATCTACTTAGCTGTTACATGTTTTATAGGGCTGTTGTCCTTCTCACAGGACAACAGCCAAAAAACATTCGATTTTAAAAATATATATATATTTTACTATTGTTTTCACACTTTTCACATTATTTCTACCATATTTAACCTCAATATTTATTGGACATTTACATTTGCTTTGTCAGACGGCGTAGGCTGCAGCTTTGTGTTGTCTTTTATTCTCAATTGTTGTAATTTTGTTAGTCAGTTAATGACTCTCTTAAACCAACCCCACACAATGTGAGCCTTGTTAAATCTGGCACCGTCCAGGCTTCTTTGCTATAATATATTAATAAATATATATACTTTCCCCTCATTTAGATATGCTCTAATTAATGAGAGTTCCTAAAGCTCAACTGGTCACAGTTCACAGGAGACAGGAGGAGTTGCCATGGTTACATTTAAACGCATATACGTTGCAAAGCACGATAACACATCATAGACGTGAAACAAGCTGCGTCAAATCAGTTCTCGTGTTACTGTTTGCTATAAATTTCAAGGCTTTTACGGTTTATTATGACATTAACAAACTCCACAGCACAATACAGTAGAGAATTGTGCACTGCTGAGCACTCATGCTGTACGCAGTGGGGTGCATCTAACACAAATACACACACACACACGCCTCACTAAGCTCCTCATTAAGCAAATATAAGGTCACACTGTAGGTGGGCTAAGATGTGTGTGTGCGTGCGTGCGTGCGAACGTGTGCGCGCGTATGAGCACTCGCACTCGTGTGATATTATTATATTGTATATAGCTGCGGCTGTGAGCGCACCGTAATATGAAAAAGAGATTATCTCGACCCTGTTTGAGGATTTTCTCCAAAAGTAATTATTGTGCAAGCCGCTTGATCCACCTTAACCCTTTGCGGGCCACAGCAGGTGCTGCCGTTTGAGCTCAACTGTACGCCGACGGTGTTGGAGGCAGTTACGGAGAGGCGAGACCGCCAAAAAACGTAGGCTGCAAAACTGTACAATAAAGTATTTTTTTAAAACAACAGATTGAAATGTGACGGTAAAAAGCCCACACTGGACGGAGGCCGTGGTCAGCTTGGGTTTACAGCTAGTGTAGCACTTAGAAGCGTAGGGGAAAGTTTGGAAACAAGTCTGGCAACATCCACCAAAATTATTCAGTCCCAAACAGCATTTTACATCACAATAATATGGCTAAACAGCTCACAATTGCCCCAGTCAGAACTGCTCTTGATTTATTTCCTGGGTCCATTGCCCAAACCAACTTTACACCTTTAATACAACAAGATGAAAGGCTTGACAAAGGTCTTGGTAGGTAGTCCTGCCATTTGTCTTAATATACATTTTTATCTTTAATACATGCATTAAGTTAAACTCTGGCATACTTCTACTCAGCCATGATTTGTTTTGTTCAACAGGAGGTGCAGCATCGAGTATTGCTGCAGTTCCAGTGGAAGAGTAGATTCAGATTCAGATTCACATTTCTATTGATCCCATGAAGGGCAGTTCATCACAGCTCGCAGACAACATACAGAGGTTGGTGAAGAGCAGCGAGATAAATAACAAAATGACAAAACATATCATAAACTGACATTTTAAACTTTAGTAAAGAGCATCTGTTAGCTCCAAACACAACAATAGCGAACCTATGGAGAAGGAATGCTTCTCATTTGGCCGTTTGCACACACAAGCAACCTCGGCTTCGGTGTCTTGCCTAAGAATACTTCACCACGTGGAAGGACCTGGACATTGAGCCCTGTCATTAGTGGACAATCCACGTATAACCTGAGCAACAGCTGCCAGGTGATATGTGAATCGTGCTTTTCACTTTTAATTTCTCAGTTCTATCACATCTAGAAACGGCAACAATGGAGGGATTAAATGGAAATGTCCTGTTATTATTATTACGGAAAGATTAGAGAAGGTTAAGCAGCTAAAATATGTAATCTTACAACGACCATATTTGGGAATGGCTATGGTTTTGTTGCCAAAATCCAATTGTAGGTATGCGACCAGTTTGTGAAGTCTGTCCTCCATTTACCACCACAACCCTTTTATAAAGAGCACCTTGCCCTCTGAATCGAACATAAATCACCAAGCGTGGTCATTTGTACGGACACTGACCTGGATTATGCTGCATGACTTGTCTCTATGGATGTTTTATCACTGCTTGAACCCAAAATAACTGCTGTGAGACCAAGCTGTCCACGTCCTCCATTGTCTACTGTGGATCAAACTATAACTTTAAGTGGCGCTTTAAACTGAGAATTATGAGCTGCTTTGCTTCGTAAGGTGTGGGAATGTGAGGAGATGCTGGAGTCTGTAACGTCACTGGCCAAAAATGTAAAAAATATTTTGATGCGTTGTCCAAGTTCAAAATTGTTCACACCCCTCCCCCGCCGTCCTGCAAGTATGTCTGTGAGAAGGAGACACTGGCTTGGAGATGTGACCTTAACTTCTGTGAGAAAAGATAAAATTATCATGAGCAAAATTTTGCATTGGTGTGGAGATGAGTTTTCATGTATGAAACTGAAACCATGGCCATTTCAAGTCACCTGTGACACAGACAGGCTAAAGTCTCTATGTGGACCCATGTGACCTCACAAAGGTCTACACAAAACACCCGCGAGCACACTTTAATTACATATCTGTACCGGCTTAAACACAGTCCCAGACAATGACAAAGACCTAACTACACACCACATCGCTATGTTTACCTCCACCACAGCGTGTCTGTCTGCAGATTACAGTAGGAACAGTTTCTTTGCGCATGTACACAGATGAAAACAGATGCTAGGTCAATGAGGTGCACATCTGGACACCCAGAACGACCCGAAAACGAAGCCCAGACTGGCCATAAACAAGACCAGTTAACAGCAGAAAGCTGTGCGGCTTTCATCGTTTGCCAAGAAGAAATATTTATTTTTACTTTTTGAAAAACCCAAAAAAAATAAAAATAAAAAAGAATCATCCCTAAATGAAAGGAAAAAAATGACTTGAGCCATAATCACCTTAAGTTACAGAGTAAAAACAGCTCCTTTGTCTGTTGTTATACAATAACTGGATTCAATTTCAGATCTTTACCGAATTCAGAGCAAAGTAAAGGGAACATTTGTGAGTTCAAAAGGACGGTGCACTTACAAAGGCCACTCCAAGTCAAAGTGAAGGGGATAACAGGCAAAGAAATGTCTGGCATGAGAGGAAATAACATAATATCATATGACACACACACACATACACACACAGAGCTGGTGTAAACCCCTTAATCACTTTACTGTGACACTGAGATTCCTCTCCAGCTGGTCATGGGTTTGGCCAGACACCGTGACGAGACGTGATCGTGGCTCGGTTTACTGTCAGATTGTCCTGGGTGTGGACTCAGGGTGCTAGCAAGCAAACAGACCATTAAGTGGACAAATCTTAAGTACAAGTTATGTAACTGAGAATCATTTTAGTTTTGTTATGAAGACGGGCAGACACACAACCTTCTGGTTGCTAATTCAGATGCACAACTTTAGGAAGACTACAACAATGATTGAGTTTCACAGTATTAATATATTGAATAATGTTGAATTTCATTAAGTTGAATAAGCAGCTTCAAACTGATATTTAATTAGTTTCAAACTGTCTTAAAAAAGGATGAAAGTTGGCAACCGGAAAGATAATTGCTATGTACACAGGCACTCATTGGATATGGCAGGTCAGATAGCTTCAGCTTTCATTCAAAACACAACCAACTTACCGCAGACAAACGGACTCATCACATGGTGAAAAGCTATTAGAAAAGTTATTAGAAATGTATAAGAAGCCGGTGATCAAGTGACCCAAGTGATTAAAGGACCAATCCCAGAGCCCTGAAACTGAAAGATCTCAAAAGTAAGAGTCAAAATACCTTCTCTGTGAAATGCTTTTGTCCTTTATCCAGAAGACAAGGCTGAATAAACTTGTTTAAAAGTGTAAAATGGAAATACTTTTGATTTTGAACCATTTCTGTCTCATCAATTAAACTGATCACGTTTGATAAAGCTTGCATTCAGATGGATTCGATACACTCATCAGAGGCTTGTTCAAGTAAATCATCTTGCAGCCCCAGTTCACCTGTTTTAAATATTACTATGGGTCAGGTTTCCAACAGCTCACTGCATATTCAATACGATTCAGTCAGAATCAAACAGTAAAAATGGTCTCAAAACGCTTTACAGAGCCCAGAGCCTGAAACCTCCCCGAGCAAGCACAGGAGACGAAGGAAATCAAAAACTCCTTTGGAAATGGAAGAAACCTTGAGAAATCTTTGGGGACCCATCTGTTTGAGAGCTGGCTGGGTAGAAAGAAAAACTAAAGAGGTGGGGATCGAAGAGAAAAAGGCAGAAGGAGGAGGAGGAGGAGAGAATCAGAAGCAACAAATGTCAGGATGTGTCAGGATGAAGCATATTAGCATACATGCAGCATGAACACATGATACAGGATACACTGATGGTGCATGATTGATAAAATGGAAAGAGCACTTGTGGTATTAATATGCTGGAGACACTGATCCTGCAGCACGATCAACAAGCTGCGATGTGACCTGTATTAGTAGCCGTTTGTGTAGTTGTGTAGTCCATTAAAATCAAACGTTATTAAAAAATGGACAAAAGAGGATTTTGTGGAATCAGTATCCAGGCATAGATCAGGGGTTTGACTTGGTTTGTTGGCGTTTTTTAGAAAGCCAATTCGGTCTGGAAATTAATTAAATCAAGTCATGGTCAGGTTAAAGTCAATCACTGTAATTACTTTATCTATATTAAGCCCTAAATCAGTCTGGGAGGTCACCAAAATCGGGTTAGTAGGAGAAGGAGGGCTGATACGAACAAAACAACAAACAAAACACTTTTTTGCATTTTCCAGTAATAGTGCGGTTTTACAGAGTATGGTTTGCATGTTTTTTAGAGGGATATTTACTGCAGTAGGATAATGACTCATGTCAAAGCTGTGAAAGAACTACTTGAGGAGCAAAAAAACACTTAACCCCGCCAACCTTACTGGATGGTGCTGAGGTTACGTGCTTTTTGAGTTCATGCAACTCAAGTGTTTATGTATTTAGAGAAAGACTTTTGGAGCCCACTACACGAGGCTTACATGTACACTCAGAAATGTTCTCTTTCTTTGGTTCACAGTTCTTACAGACAGACGCCAAGAATGAGTAGATACAGAGTCTGAAACCTGTTTGGGTGCGGTATCTGAAAACAAAGGCCACCAAACCGGATTTGTTTGTGTTTTCTTGACAGCTCCCCATCATCCAAGTGGATTTTTTAATTCTAAGTGAGGAGTTTAGGTTTTTATTTGGAACATCTGTGGGTGTTGTCAACCCGAAACTCACTTGGATATCTTTTAACAACACGATACTCCTACTTGGAAGAAGCTGTTCAGATTAGCCTGGGTGGTATCTTCTTTGCAAAATAAATGGTACTCTAACGACCCATCGATGTCTGGAAACAAGGTGTGACTGGGATGAAACTCCTTGGGTACTTATGTTAAGTCTGCCTCGCATGTCCAGGGAGGGGCTTTATAATTTACATAAATATTTTCCTTTGTGCCTCTTTCAAATCATCTATCTTCTCTGGCGAAAATGTGAACGGTATTGAACTCTGGGGTAAAGAAACGACCACTTCACAAACGTACGTCTTATCACAGAGAAACCAGCTGTTCAGCCGCCCACATACACCTGTATGATATGTCAAGATCCAATCTGGGCTTCCCGCAAGTGGCTGATATAAAAGACAGGCATGAACACCCCCAGAGACATTTGAGAGATCCAGTTTCTGACCACATTTGGGGGTGAACCGGGTGGCATATGTCCCCATTCCTTTGGTAGTGTGAACACAATCAGTTCTGAGTCACATCAGAGACGCTGACGCAGGAGCACCCCAGCGTCATCAGAGTTTTTGCCTCATTCATTCAGAAAAAAACATATGGTCGCTATTATAAATGATCGCCTGTAGCTGTTAACTGATTACAAATACATGAGTGTGATTCTGTGTCCATTATTGATGTGGTCATGATGATCTACTAGGTGGTTTAGTATTTCCTCAATCACTAATGTCTTTATTTATCTTTAATACCGGAGGTTACGGTGCGTATGGAAACTTCCATTGTTGGAGCTATAATCTGAGTTTTGTGCATGTCCGACTAACGTGAGGGCGGAGATCAATAAATAATAACTGAACGTGTGAAGCCAAGTCATGATGCACACGCATAAAACTGGGTTGTTCTCAGTTCTGGAGCAGCGGTAGAGATCCGTTAAAGACAACAGCTGTTAAAATATTTCGACCAGATGAGCGCAAAACTGAGATTGGATCCGGATACGCATTTGGAAACGCATGTTAATGCCAGGTCTGAACACACGTACCCACGGCTGGTCACTTGCGATCAAATCACCCAGATCGGATATTAATACAAGGTCTGAACAGGTCAGTAATGTTCTCCTTGGGGTCGTGGCCCCAGCTGGGCCAAAGCTCAGAATAGCTAGTTTGACTGTAGGAAAAGTGTCCTCAGGCATTAGTGTGTCTGTGAATAATTTTCGCTGCTATAAATACCATCAGGAAAAGCTAGGTGACATAAAAGCACCTAGACTTTTAATAATTGAGCAATGCGTGGCAGGTGGGCGGAGTGACGGCGGTGCTGACTCATGGCTTCTGCAGCTCCAGGAACAATGACGCTCCAGAACAAACAGCCGGCTTTCTGCACGGCCGCAGAGTTTGTGCTGAGGCGGGAATCCTGAGGAAGACTTCGGAAGCTCAATGGCAGGAGCACTCTGCTCGGGAAAATCCTGTTTAATATAATATAAGTGAGACCACTTGCTCCCTCGCTAACACACACACACACACACACAAACACACAATAAAGCCACGGTGTCAAACGCACACATACACACGTTGCTCTAGTTTCCTTCCTACAGAGGAATGGGGGAAGGGGTGAACAGTAGCTGCTGCCCGCTGTCACGACATGGTAGGCTTCACTCTTGAAATGAAAAAGTCAGCACACACACACACACGACATAAATGGGCATGGACGCACACATAAACCCTCTTTCAAGGTGTAGGTGTGAACTCTGTGGTGCCGCTGCATACAGCGGAAAACGGGTGCATGTGGGCACGCTAAGAGCTGCAAAAACTGAAGCAAGGATGTGAATATGAGTCGACAATTCAACCAAAATGATGGCACTGTATTAGAGCAAAATGCGGGGAAGATACTAGATTAAAAATAAGATAAAGAAATGACAACTTTTACTCCTCAAAAAGCAGCTGCAGATTTGTACCATAAATTTATGGTTTGCACCTCAGTTTCAACACCAACATTAATGTCAGCATAGCCCTTCGTCGTCGCCACATGCTGTGTACCGTTAACTGTAAATCTGGCGTTAAAGCTACCAGTACATATTAATTGAATTGAACCATTGACTTTGCAAACTCTATCACAGTTGGAGCCAACATGGAGCATTTCACGTAGGCAGCACGCTGCAGATGGTCCCTCCAATGAGAAAATCCACATGGAAACCGTGAGGTAACTTCACATCACTTAAATACTCCAGAGCTCTACCTTGAATCACTGTCAAGTTTAACCTGATCCTAACCATCGAACCTGCGAGGAGACAGGCTTGTATTTCTGCAAAATATATAGAGGCAACAGTTTAATCTAATTTTTGGTAGAACCAGGGCCCAAGGACACAGTACTGCCATTCCAAAGTTTTCTCATGTATCGGGGACTTTTCCCATCCTACTGGAAGTTCTCACAAGCAGTACGGACCCTCTCCTGTCCATTCACGATGGTACTTCAGCTTCTTTACACAACCGGCGTAATATATCCCTTGCCTCTTTCTGGTCTGTTCTCGCGAAAATGTAACATCCCGTGCTAACGCATGGCTCAAAGTAATTTAAGACAAACGGGAAAAGCAGAAGCATAAGAACCTGAACCTGTCAGTATGTCGGCCTCTGTGGCAAACGATGCCTTCACTGCACGACACCCCAATCCACTTTAAATTATTTATATAGTTTACACAACCTGAAAGAAAACCGGACATCGTGCACGGTGATGCACAGCTCTTAAATGGTATCACACCATCAGATGAATAAGTTACGGTCACTGCACGCTCCTGTGATACATCACTATTGCATTTACCAGAAGAGACAAGTCAGTTGGACACTTGGATCAGTCCTGAAGGAACACCCCACAGCGTTCGGACACGGAGGTTTGTTTAGCTTTCACTCCGTGTGTGTGAGGATTTTATGAGAACAGTGATTTGGAAGGAAGCATGAATGACTCTTGAGTTAGCGTAAGAGCGCCTTCGCGTACGTACGTGTGTGTGCGTGCGTGCGCGTGTGTGTGTCATCTCCAGCTGAGTGGCAGGATGCAGACAATCAGGAAGAGATAAGCGCGGGTGAATGGAGGGAGCCTTGCATGTGTGTGTACCAAGTGTGTGCGCATGTGTGCGTGTGTGTTCGCGTGGGGAAATCACTTCACAAAGGCCTGGAAGTGTGTGTTCCCCTGTCTACCAGCGCGGGACTCGGAGGAGATAAGCAGACAGCCAAATATTCCCCTTGTGTTTTCCCAGCAAAAACAGGAGGCGGAATACCAACCACTCAGACCGATGCCACAGGGTCAGGCCTGGAATGAGTCGCGCTTCCACTTCTTACAAACTGTGCACAGAAACACACGGCCACCAAGTCTTTGCACACTCACCACAAAATTACAAGGAAAATAATCAGCTGATAAATCAATAGGGTGATTGAATTACGTCATGATTTAGTCCTGAAAATCAAGCATGAAGGCTTCAACTCAGTTGCATCTCAGCCTGCGCTACAAATTCATGCATGTATATGCACGTATGTGACTGTGCATGCATGCTCTGTCTGGTGCATCTGTGCATCTGTTTCTGCAGGTATGTATTTAGACAGTCAGAGTCTGTGCTTGATTGTGCACATTTAAATGTCAAAAGATGTCCAAAAGACGGCTACAGTCAGATGGAAAATCAGGTTGTGAAGACGTGAGCAGAAGATGTAGAGTAGAAAAGAAAGTTTCTATTACAGTCAGCTATACAATTATTTCATATATGATAATTTAACTGCTAATTTGTGCATTTGCACATAAACCGGTGACGAAAAAAGCAAACGAGTAAACAGCCACCACAACTTTCCACAGCTACTGTACGTGAGAGGCTGTTATCAGCTTTCAACTGCCTATCAAAAGAGTTTCATATTAATTTCCTGTTTTCAATCCGAGCTTTTAGTTCAATTTGATATTCAGTGGAAGACATGGTTTTGGAGTTATGAGAGGTTTAAACATCTACAGCTCAGTGAGAATCCAGCACCATCAACCTGCTGATGAGGAGTGTGATGAGCTGAGATGAGATGGTTTTTGCAAGTTAATAGTGTGTCAGTCCACTAATCAAACGGTGTTATCACAACAGACTGTAAAAGGGGGAATGAAAGAACTGAGTAAATCCTGAAAGTCTCGGGCTCTAACGACAGAGCAATGTCTGATCCAACAGAACAGAAACGCTCTGAAATGTCTCAACAGTCACATCTCCAACAAAAACTAAACATGGCGTAAAGACAACACTGCACTCGCCGTTAGAAGATTTGTTGAAACGTGACACACGGGGCTGCTAAAAAATGAAAACAGACATTAATTATTATGAAAATCTGTGCACATGTGTGTGTGTGTGCGGCAGGAAATCTGAGCATGTGAGTATAAAACATTCTTTATGTACAGTGACACTTCCAGCAAATAAAAACATATGCCTGTGTTTTCTCACTTAGTTATTTTAACCTATAAGAGTCACTCAGTTCCTCAAGCGCACTGTATGCAGACTGACTGTCTCCCTGTAACCTGCCCGGGCTTCCATCCAAACACACGCACGGTAAGTTTGTTGGCATAGCTAAAAGCCGCAGGGATCACAGGTTCAACATAAAAAGATAAATAAATAAATCACACACACACAGATCAGTGTAACATGCACATGAGCAAACACACACGTAGACACACACACACCATCCAGTGTCCAGGGTTGTCAGGTTTGTGTATTTGGTATGTGAGGAATGCGTGTTGGTCAGCATTTGGACGCTCCGTGTTCTAGGTGGAGTTCTTATCAGGCCGACGTGTCATCACAGACAAACATTAAACGCACATCGGCACACGTGTACACAAACACACGCACACGGAAGCACAGACGGGTGTAACCTCGACAAGAATCTGGGCTTTAACAGAAGATGACGGGCTGTACCAAGAGGAGAGGAGAGGAGAGGAGAGGAGAGGAGAGGAGAGGAGAGGAGAGGGTTCCTCTGCCTCGTCTTCAGAAATGATGCTTGTAACGTTACAGCAAAGCAAAAATCCAGACTGAACACCGCAGTACCGGCTTTGCAGGTCAGGACAAAGAGTGTAAAAAGCCTTTATGTCCTTTATGTTAAAAACAATTTTTTTTAACAAGTGTTTTTACGCATGTGTTGGTGCTTTATACGCTAGTAAATATAATACGAGTGAAACAAGCAGTCAACACCATGGTTAAGCTTTTCCAAATAATTTCCAGACGATCAGGGTTTCATATGAACCAATGCTGCCACTTTATTGTTTAGGGCTTCATGTATCTTCATGCGGTATGGTGAAACAGCCAGGAAGCTATAATGACATACTGCATACATTTTCTATAATATAGTTTCACCATTTTCTGGAAAACACGTTCAGTCGCACAAAACTGCGAAAGGGGGGGAATCCTGAGCCTCTGTGTAATACCAACGGGTATTAAAAAAAAATAAAAAATAAATCTGACAACAAATGGGTGCAGTTTATTTGGAAAGAGTGTTTTGAAGATTTTACCAGAAACCAGATGGATTTTGCCACTAAACTCATATTGAAGTCTGAAGCTCTTCCATCAACATGCTGGTCGACTGGAACAGTTTATTTTCTTGTGGCTTCTCCGACTCTGTCCAACGAATTCTGCTGCTAGATGCAGTTATTCTGATTGACGTCAAAGGTCGTTTTATACGACTCCGGGATGTCGATGAAGAAATTTGCAGTTAAAAAAAGGTGTTGTTGATGACTGCATCCTCCAGAGATTTCCTACGGTGTTTGAAGAATTGTGATAGTGTGATTTCCAGATGTCTGTCCTTAACTCGCTGGAGCTGGGGACGAGGTTTATTTAATATTAAGCAACATAGGTTTTACGTGTGGCTGTCTATGCTGGAGAAGTGCAAACACGTATGGTGAATTATTTCAATACTACAGCACGTCTTTGTCTAACACAGAGCAGTTTGACAGTGTCTGAGCTCCTAAGATCAACCAATTTGCATACTCTCAGATCCGCGCACACTTAAAAGGACAATGCGTCTAGCTATACTGTATCTAAGCCGCTTTAAGGCAGGGAAGGATTTATTTTTGTTGAAAGGAAATTCTAAATATGTAATATGATGAACAGAGATGAGTTTTTCTCAACGCCAGGTGCAGACCTTTAAAACCAGAAGATTTGAGTGAAACTGTTCAGTACTGAAAACTGGTTCTTCTTCATGTTGACTTACTCCTTCATCGTGTTGTTTCTAAATCTGGAAATTAACATTCTTATTTATTAGGCACAAAACTGGAAAACCAGTTTACTATATGTAACAGTATCTGTTGTACTGATGTGAGATACTGCAAAGACATTCAGTTTCTGTCCGATTACTGAAACTCTTGCATTCGTAGCAAAATTGAATATTTTCAATCCCACCCGCTCTGTGAAATTACTAAAATGTAGATACACACTAATGAATATGACATCCAGAGTGTGCAGAGGAAAGACAGAAAGCTTAGTTTAATCGAGTGACAGTGTAAAAACCTAAAGTGAATCTCCAGGATTTGTGGAGATTCACTTTAAGTAAAATCTTCTAGTGAATCATCCAAATGAACATGAGTTCATTTGGCTGGAATGTGGAAAGACACCACAGATAGAAACACACCCCAATAAAAGACCCATAAAACACTGAAGAAGAAGAAATTTATATTTTCTTTCTTGCATAAAACCACTTTACGGTGTGACAACTACTCACTGACACTGGGAGGAACAAAATAACTGCTGACTTCACTGGACACATTCCTAATTTCATTTATGCAGAAATGCCTTATGTCCTGTCAGAGCAAACACGGTTGCAGTTGTTCCATGGCAGCTCCAGCATGTCATTAAATGTCCAACAACAATTTTTATCACCGTGGTTGTGTGTGTGCATGTAAGAGGTTCCTGTGTTGGTACAGTTGGCTCCAGCTGTTTCTCATCTTCACTGACGCTTGATTTAACATCTGTAGCAGCGCAAAACACACACACACACACAGACACACAAACGCACACTCTCCCATCCACACGCGTAAACATTTTGCCACTATCAGAACCGAGATTTTGGTTAAAGAGGATCCGAGCGCGTAATGCGTGAAAGGAGAAAGAAACTGGCTTTAGAGGACGGTCGCCGGTCTGCACGTGGCATCCGTCTGATACCGACTTATCGGTTTTGAAGGATAGAGATAGAGGGGCATCTGGACCAGCGCACGCACGCACAGCTACACACGCGCGCGCACTGTCATCGCTCATACACACATACACGTGCCACCACAGAGCTGGACGCAAGGCTGGCTGTGACCAGACGCAGCTTTGTGTTGAAATGAAATAAAGAAAACGACTCACCAGCTTTGCATGGGTCCTTGTAGTCAATGGCCTCCGCTTTCTCCTCCTCATAGTAATCATAGTCCGGCTCCTCGTAGTCGAAACAGTTAGAAATAGACACTTTGCCCCAAAAAGTCAAGCCGGCAAGCACCAGCGTGATCCAGCGCATCTTAGCGGCCAGTGCCGAGGGCACTCGGTCCATCTGAAGACTGAAATAAACAAATAAAAGGCCCCTCTGCTCGTCTCCTCTGCTGCTCGGGGATGTCAATCCACTCTCCAAAGAAAGCGACGGCGGCAGGAATTTATCGGGTCATCGTGAAGATCGGCGTCTTCTCTGGCAGTCTGGCTGTGGATACTGTGGGCTGCGGTGGGCTACTCTAGCCGGCTCTCTTCCATGGCAAAAGTACGCTGAAGTGTCTGCCTGTCCGCCCCGGTGTCTCTCAGTCAGCAAAGTGTCCGCCGGGGAGCTCCGCTGTCCTCCGCTGGGGCTTCGCAGGTGAGGCTGCTGTGGGACAAACGAAAGAGAGAGAGAAAGAAGCGGTGAGGGGATCGGAGGCTGAGTGATCTCTGAGCGTAAAGACGCACGGTGGTGTGTCTGCTCCACACACGAGAAGCATTCACCTCGTATATTTCAAACCAAGTCTCTCTCTCTCCCCCCCTCTCTCTCTCCCTCTCTCTCTAGTGTCCGGTGGTGGTAGCCTGCTGTCTCTCTCAGCCCCAGTCAGCGCACCGCCCTCACTCACAAACACACACTCACACACACACACACACACGCAGAGAGACACCGCCTCATACCTGCACTGTTTCACATCAGTGGTGCAGAAACTTAGTTGTCTTCTTTCGTCTGTACCCACAGAGTATTGGCCACACACACACGCGTAACCTAATAAATACAGCAGAGGCTTCCTCTGAAGTTGGGGGGTGCGTATTCTACAACCATTACAGGTTATTGTAGCTCACTCGCACAGATCCGTTACAGTAAAAACCGGTAGCGGTAAAAGTCACACGGCAGCCACAAATTTGCCCGTGGCTTTAAGTGGATGTTATCTGGTTATTAAGGCAGGTGCCAAGTAGGTGACAGCCAAACCATAAAAAACGACTGGGATGGCTTTACAGCCAAGTCAGTCTTTATACGGCCTCTTTACTTTTGCTCACAGATAAGAGATGATTGGGAAAAGAAAAAAAAATCTGATTAGCAGCCTTAACTGCTGTCCCAAACAAGTAAAGATTAAATCGACTTTGTGCGTAAAACGAGGTGTAGCCCAGAGGCCGTCGATACTGAGCAGCCAACATAAAACAAAACATTCATGAGGCTACGTTAACCTGTCACTGACTTGATTCACCAGACTGCTTTATTTAGAAAAAGTTTCATTTCTGTTGATTTAGCAAGATAGATAGATAGATAGATAGATAGATAGATAGATAGATAGATAGATAGATAGATAGATAGATAGATAGTCTGTGGTTCACCTATGATGTCTTCTCTAATCGGTTAACCTTGCCAGCAGTAGGTCGGTCAACAACAGATGAGTGAAGCGAGTTCACGTGGGTTCATGATACTCCGCTGCATCCTTGTCCACGCACACACAAACAGCGGCCTTCACACCGTCCATGTGTGTGTTTATTTGTGTGTGTGTGCGCACGAACGTTTTAAACCGAGCTAAACTAAATTCACAGTCAGTTTTCCCTAAATTTGCACGCGCTGTAAAGTTGTCAACAACCACCTATAATCTCCCCAGTGCAGCCAACACAGGCCTTAGCGCACACACGGACAGGCAGTAAAAATAAAACAGCAACAGTTGTTGACAGACAAGCATAGGAGCCTGTGAACACCTTGCCAAGGTAAATCCTCCTGAGACGACTTCACCCTGCGTCTCCACAGCTTTACCTGCTGCGTTTACCTGCCAGGGGCGCGTCGGTTTGCTGCGGCCTCACGAAGCGACCCATCGTGCTCCAAAGGCAGGGACCTTCTCCGGGGGTGTCAGGGGGTCCCTGCAGTGTCACTCGGTAGCGGCAGTTCTGAACGTCTCCCCCATTTATTACCGGGAGATTACCGGAGCGCTGCCTCTGCTGCTCCAGACTAATCCTGCCCTCTGGGAGAGGTAGCGGCGCGCTGACGTCACGCTATCAATCCAGCCGCAAGCTGTCCACCATGCACGGCCCGGGCCGGGCGTGCACACAAATCCCCTGGAGCCAACACACACACACACACACACACACACACACACACACACGGAATTAAATTAGTGCAGGTCAACACACTCCTGATTTTCCCCCCACAAATACTTCTGAACGAGATATACAAAATTGGTTCTGATAAGGAGCCGGTCTGAAGATTTAATGCCAGGTCCAGAGGTGGAGTGCAAAAATTTGGAGTTATAGTTCTAGGGCAAGCAAACTGGCCCAAATGGCAGTAATTTGCTAACACAAGAGGTGTAATTAAAAAAAAAAATAAAATACAGTTAAAGCAACAAATAAGGTACCATGAGTCTGTATATTTGAGGTCAAAGTATTTTTTATGTCTATAAAACCTTGAAACTCAAATCTCCCACAGTATACAAACATGTGTTTAGCATGTGAGCATATTACATCAGTTAGGACTGTGACGATTATTAATATCTGTACAAAGGTTCATGGAAATCCATACAGCATCTGTTGAGATCTGCCTGGACAGAAGAGGTTAACTGACCAAACACTGCTATACGTGGTACAAACAAACAAAAACTCCATGAGTTTCTACTGACAAAGAAAATATCTTAAATCACAAGTGATCCAGCCTCCAAACAACACCTCATGCGGCCTGCAAAGTATTCTCCCTCAGAGGAACCTGTAACCTGTGAGTAAAACTGATGTTTAAACCACTTTATTAATGCGCTTTGTTTCAATGGTGTCTATCAGTTTCTGACCTTTTTTGTCCTAATGTAGATTTCTATGTTATGCAAAGAAATTTGAAAGATGTGAATTTGAAAATGTATGCACGAGTGAAGTGAGTTGTCAGCTTTACCCTTTATTTCCGAGTGGTCTTCTTTTATCTTAATTCATTTGTCAGAAATACTCGTCCAACCATCCACCTGTTCTTCCAAACACCATTCATCCTTCTGCTGTTCATTAAATAATGAGAGTTCTTCTTTTCAAGGTGGTAAATTTACGTAAAGGTTGTTTCTGTAATTTATTTCAGTTCAACTTTATTTACATAGTGGAAATAATAATCAAAATTGTCTGTAGATGCTTTATACAACCGTGAGACCCTGAAACTCCCAGAGCGAGGAAGACTAAAACTTCCTCTAAACAGGAAGAAACCTTGAAAGAAACCCAGCTCATAGGGGAAACCCATCTACTTGAGGCCAGCCGGATAAGAGAAAGGTGGACAAGAGAAGAGAGCAGCAGATTGATTAATGCATACATGTAAGCACATACACCTGGTATCAGATAACATGATACTTAGGCATCAACACAGCATATAGAGCAACTTGGTGGGTATGCAGTGTGAATGCAGATTGAAAAATGACGCATAACATTTGGTAAAAAAATATATGCGCAGACGTAAAGTGATTTCAGACTTCACTCCAAAACCATAATAGATAATCTCTATTAGATAAAACGTTGTGGTGGAGCAGCCATGGAAAATGCTAACCTTCTACCAGGAGCAATTTCAATTCAATTTCTTGACCGAGGACACGTCAGCATGCAGAGGTCAGGGATCAAACGGCCAACAATGACTGCCGCGCACATTTCAGTCTGTCATCTGAGCATGTTTCTGTGTGTGTGTGTTTGTGTGTGTGTGCGTTTCTGTATTTGTGGTCTGGATTTCCCTTTGGACCAATCGCTAATTACCCCGGAGAAAGGCACTGAGTGGCGTTTTGGGCCTCTCCAACTACTTACGGCACACCTCTGTGGTTACCATCCAGCCAATTTATTCAGCAAAATGCCTCGCGCTTAAAAAGGATCCAGCTATTGAAATTAATGCTGTGTGCAGGTATTTGTGTCCCTATTTAAAGCGTTTATCGATTCGTGAAACTCTCTGAAAGTACCTCGCCAGCATTCTGACCCTGCACAATGACCACCTCCACAGCCCTCGCTGAACGAACACACAAACATCGGGAGGAACCCTCTAACTAAGCAGCAGCCCCTTGAGACTCTCCCAAGTGCTGCGGTCTGCAGGTATTGAGGCACTATTTTAAGCTTTCTTTTCCTGAAACACACATTCCCATCAATTCTATATGCAGTCGCATTGAAATCCACAAGGTCTGCACTGCACTCCAAAGGCATACTTTGCCCAAAATCTAAATGTGGTTTGGCAGCAGTTTGTACAAAGCGTTTGTCTATCTTAGTGGAGATGCCATGCGATGTGCTTGCCGGTCATCAGGGGCAACTTTGGGTTTAGTGTCGTGCACAAGGACACCGTCCTAAGCCTGTGATCGAACCATGAATCCATGCAAGCAAATCCTATGCAAAATTCACAAAAGCCCACATGTTCTTTGTACTTTTATCTAAATATGTCTGTTTCAGCTCTGATGTACAGTACACGACTAAAAAATAAAGAAGAGCTACAATTACACAACATTAAAGTATATTTTGATGTTTGTGCATCAGATCTGGGGTTTACATTATGTAATGTCAAACCCAGCCATCACTGCAGTTCTACTCAGTTCTATAAATTGTTTTAGCATCTTTTATTTAACAGTTTTGGCTGTACAGTGTGACTGTCTCATCAGCTTCCAGCCAAAGTAAGCAGCTGATTTCAGCACAAACGCTCTATTAAACCAGCAGTCCACTACCTGACACGGTGGTGGCGGTGGTGGAGCATTTAGCAGCTGAAGAAGCAGATGTTTCCATCAGGAGACATCGGAGAATTAATATATGACATAAATACCTTATCGCAAGAAATATGAACGCTGGTGTTGCTCCAGGTGAATAAAAACACTGACGGCCAGTTACATCTGTGGAAACCAATGACGGAGTTGAATGTGCTTAAATCTTTAAGAATGACTTAGCACCACATGAAACCCTACTTTCTGCTGACCTCCAGTGGTGTACCTCACATTGTATAGTCTCACATTGTAGTGTGTACACTGTAACATCACTGCTGCCCGTGGTTACGGGCGCGGCACACAGCTTGACCATGCTTTGCATTTGGTCAGAGGCAAAAAGGTGAGAGGATGGAAAAAAACGCTTTCGCTCTTCAGTGATATATTTATTTGAACTTCACCGCTCAGAGATTTGATTTACTTGACTCCCTGGAAGGTCTAACTTGATTTGACTTTGCGGAGATTGGAGTGTCAAGTTCTGTGGACCAGGCTTGTTCCAGTGCATTGTGCAATTCCTTGATCAGTCCGGGATTTGGGGAGTGTGGAAGCCAGGTCACCACATTCTGAGCTATTCCTAAGAAGCATTTGTTTTGTAGCAGGCCGTGCTGTCCCGCTGGACAGGGTTGCTGCTGTTGGTGAGTTTCACTGCTGTGGGGTGGGTTTACCTGGTCAGCAACAGGTGACAAAATCAATGCTAGGACCAAAGGTTTCCCAGCAGAACACTGTAATGTTATTCACTTCACCTGCCGGTGGTTTTAATCTTGTGGCAGATTGGTGTACTTTTACTGGTCCTAGTGACGGACATTTTTCTGAACATTCACATCTTTCCCTCGAAGACTTTAAACATGACATGGGACTTGTTTTAAGCAAGACTCGCTGCTTGACTTTGACCTTCAGCGTGTTTAGCTCTGTGTTGCCTGTATTGCCTGACTCAGTGTTTAAGAACTTACAGAACAAATTATGTTTTACTTTAAGTTCTTGCATAGCAGAATAAAACTGAGCCTGTGTAACATTAATACTTGGGGTCATAACATGGTTGTCAAATACAGTTTTACCAGACAAATATCTGAGGACTGACACACCACTTGACCACAGTGACAACATACATCGATCAGCCACAACATTATGACCACTGACAGGAAGACAAGAAGTAAATAACATTCATCATCTTGTTACATTACAGTGTTCTGCTGGGAAACTTTTGGACCTGGCATTCATGTGGATGTTACCCACCTAGACCAGACCAGGAACCCCCCCACCCCATAGCAATGACACTCCTTGATGGCAGCAGCCATCCCCAGCAGGATGCAGACTGACACAGACACACACACAAAAATGGTTTAAGAACAACTTAAAAAAAACGTTAAGAACAGCACAAGGTGTTGACCTGGCCTCCAAATTCACTAGATCCCAAACTGATGAAGTATCTGTGGGATGCACTGGAACAAGCCCAATCCATAGAGGCCCCTCCCCTCAACCAATAGGACTCAAAGGCCCCCCACTAACAACATTTCCAGACACCACAGGACACCCTCAGAAGGCCCATGTCCATTCTCTGATGAGTCACAACTGTTGGAGGCACAAGGGAGACCTAGACAATATTAGGCAGGTGGTCATAATGTTATGTCCGATTGGTGTAAGTATCTTCAATAGATGGTCACTTCACATGCCTCTGCAGGTAAGAAAAACCTTGGACGGTTGAGTCAGGGGGGTCAGAGCAGGGAGGGGGAAGGAGGGAAAATAAAGACAAAGCTAAAAGGATAAGAACACCTGAGGTCTTCTCTCAGGCCTGCTGACTGTGATAGTGTCTGAAGTGTTTTTATCAAATTCCTCCAGAGGAAGCAAAGAGGTGGCCAGAGACATCCATCACCTCTTTGGCTAAAATGCCACAGGAAGACAGTCTGCTGACACCACAACGGAGCACGGCAGAGGATGATAATGCTTAGATATTGTTCAGCGGCTTCAAAGAATGTCAATGCAGTTTAATTTTCGCATCACTTTCACTGCTTAAATTTGATCTCACCTTTAGGAGGGAAGAAGGATAGTTATAATTGGAGCCAACTTAAGGGGAATATTGACCTTTTTTTAAAGGCAGCCGCTGAATAACACCTGCAGTCAGCACAAGAGAAGAAGAAGAAGAGTCAAAGTGAAACTTGGGATTTTAACTTTTAAGTTCAGATGCGACGTAAATGAGTTAGTTGAGAGGATGTACATATGCCCAAAACATACAAGACACACATACAAGCTATGTGAAGTAGCCCCTACTTATGTAAACAGAGAGAGCGGAGGGAAGACGAGGTACAAAGAGGAAATCCTCTGTTTAAATGCCAAGCTGTGCGTGCCATTCTCTCTCTCCTGTTCTTATTTCCTCTTTTCTCCGTCTCTAATGGCTCACATTCTGCACCTTGATCTCTTCTCCGCTGCCTCTCGTGCGTCCGCGCATGTGGCCGCGCATGTGCCAGTGCGAGGCGGCCTAGGGAAAGATGACACGGGCCACTTTTGTCTCTGTGCCACCAGAATTTGCCGACGGGGGAGAAGAAGAATGAAAGCAGGATGCATGCTGGTGTGAAACGCTGGCTGCAGCTGCAAGGAGGTGCAGACGGAAAAACACAGCAGCGAGGAATAGTGGAAAAGGTGAGACGGTGACCCGGTGTCAGATATATATTATTAAAATATACATGCCTCTCTGTAAAGTGGTTGTGCTTACTGAGGCTTAGATCATTTGCCTCCATATAGAGTATACACTATACTGCCGGCTATTTTGGATCACAGATGTATTTGGTGTTATACTTTCATCAGGAATAAAATTGTGCACGTATGATTTCACTTGCACACACAACACATGTTTGTACTAGCATGCAAATGTGTGAAGGGGCGGCTTGAAATAGCAGCAATTTCCCTACAAAAATGAGTCTTTTTTAGAAAAAGTTGTCCTTTTATCAGAACGATTCATCAAGTACAATTTACATAGAAGTAAATAGACTTCTTCTAAGTACTGTGAAGTGGGGCTTTGCTAGAACACCGTTCAACTAATCTCACCAACGTTGCAGATTTTATTTTATTTTTTTAAGACTAAATATTTAAAAAAATGCAAAGAGGAGGACGACATATGGATAAAAGACCAATGGTGCTGAGTTGGATTTAGTGAACTGAAGAGCGACAAAGAAGTGCACTGAGTGAGCGGCGAACTCCCTAACAGAATAAATCCTCCTGTTCACACCACCTCGCCACTCTGAAAGCCAAAGATGCTGAAAGTGTGTGCGTGAATGTAAACAGTAGCCCCTTGCTGACAAAGCACTTCTTCAGGAACTTGAGTTTGTGTGTGTGCGCACACTTGTATTACTCACGCTGTGGGGACCTAAGTGTGTTTACACAGTCACTCTCGGGGACGGAAAGCAAGTCTCTATGATGTAAATGATAAAAATTTTAGGGTGAGGATTTGGTTAAAGGTTAGGGTAAGGTTAAGTTTAGTAGCAGTAAAGGTAAGTCTCCAGGAATTTAGGGCAAGTCAGTGTAATGTCCTCTGAAAGGATGGAAACTCAACTTTGTGTGAGTCTGCGCCTTGGCCTCTGCACCCTGCAGATACGCTTCCTTTCAGATAGAAATAAGCAGCAAAGACCTCAGAATCAATGAGTGTGTGTGCGTGTGAGAGAGAGAGTTTAATTTATTTCTGAAGAAAGACATTTCAGCCGCTACAAGCAACTCTGATGCATTGTTAAAACTGATGTCTTTCTCCAGCTCATAAAAAAATATGCACATCTCGCAAAGCACTTCCTGAAAATCACTGACAGACTCATAAACTCACATGCTCACGTTAAGCAGAGTCTTCACTGGGGGAGCCGCTTTGTGCCTTTCAACCTGCAGCGCCTATAAAAAATAGAAAGACCTTTACAGTGCTGTCAAACATACAAAGAGTAAGACTTTTACTTCATAAGACTGAACCCTGTGGTTCAGTTGAGCCAAAGGATTTACAAACTCTTACATTGTAACATGGCACATGACAAAGAAGTTCATCCCCAGAGCCTTGTGTTTCCAGTAACTGTTACTTGTATATCACATTTCTTTCATGGGGCTGCACAGTGACGAGGTGGTTAGCACTGACGCCTCACAGCAAGAAGGTGAAGTTTGCGTGTTCTCACTGTGTCTGCATGGGTTCTCTCCAGGTTCTCCGGCTTCCTCCCACCATCCAAAGACATGCTCATTAGGTTAATTGGTGATTCTAAATTGGCCGTAGGTGTGAGTGTGAATGGTTGTCTGTACCCCGCCTCTTGCCTGATGACAGCTGGGATAGGCTCCAGCAGACTCCACGACCCTTAATAGGAACAAGAGATTACAGAAGATGTATGAATGAATTTCTTTCATTTTGCATAAATTAGAATTGAAATTGACTGGAGTAAAATTATTTTTGTGTTGCAATTAATATAGGCTAATGACGCTACCAGGTGGCTCATAGAGATGGTTACTTTCTTTTCCTCAATTCGTTGAAGAGTTGCCGTAGTTTCAGTCTACCGAGACTGACCACAGCTCCATATTTTGCATCTTGAATGAGGTGGTTTGTCTCGACCACACCAATGAATAGACACGGTTTGTGTTGAACACTGAAGATGCTATGTTGGGAAAGTAAACAAAAAGATTTAGCATCTGCTAAAAAACATATACACAGATTACCACTAACTTTTCCCTTTGATGGTTTGTGTTTTTGTGGTGCCTTCTCTCAGTGTTTGTTGGCCGGCTGCCTGACTGGTCCTTGGCTTTGCTTAATTCTTATCTGAAATAAAATAAAAACTCACACAACATGGGAGAGGATGTTTTGTGTGTTAAATGGTTCCTAATGATCTCACTGTCCGTGACACCACTTTATCTTACACATCAGATGAAAAAGATTATACGCACTTTTTTTTGCACGAGTACTATTTTCCCTCGAGATGAGGTTTATTCAGTCGCTTTGAACTTCTGAGGGTCGGTGGGCTCTGGGGGGTAAACCATTCTTTTAATGAGGAACATTCACAGAGTCCATAAACTCCACAACTAACAAGAACCACTTCCTATGATGAAAGAGCTTCGTGACCATGACAGTGGATTCTTATCAAAGGTTATGGAGAGCTCAGTAGACCACACTGAGTGACAAAATCCTCTCAGTGATTGTCAGGTCATCAGCACGATACTGTCATCTGCAGGATTAAAGCCGTAATGACAAAGACGGATTTCTGTCACATTGGACACATGTGCCACCATGTCAGAGTGTGAAATTATGAATTACAGCCATAGACGAGCACAATCAAAATACTTAATTCATAGCTCAAAAGGCAAATGCATTTAACTACTGAAATGATCATGTTTTAATTGAAACCAGTTGAATGATTATCAAAATACTTGCTTAATTTTCTGTCCATCATGTAATTAACAGCACATAATTAACAGCGTTTCAGCACTAATGTCAACACTCTTTCATGACAAGTCATTGTCTTCACAAATTTGTCTTTGGTGTTGGAAGACTGATGCATAATTATTTTGAGTTGATCAGTAAAAACAGCACCTATTGTCTGATCGGATTAATGACCTATTCTCTCTCCCGGCAGGTCTCCTCGGTGTCTCGCTCTGTCCTGGGGCCAGAGCAGCTTGATCAATTGTATTGATGCGAAGATGCTAATAGCAGATGCTAATAGGGCCGGTATGACTAATAGACCGAGGTTGCCATTGATCTGCAGAGTTAGCATCTAATGCTAAAACAGCTGATTCAACCGCATAGTTGGACCAAAAGTGCCACCGTTGCTCAGTGTGTGTCTGTGTGTGTGTGGGTGGGTGTGTGTGTGTGCACACTGGGGATTGGAAACTTAGGGGAGCAACACATTTCTGCTTAAGGCAGTCCTGCAGTAAATCTTAGCTTCATGAAAGTTATGGTATTCAGCATTTGTTTATAATAACTGAGAGAGCTGTGGATTCAACTGTGTTTTCATGACTATTGCTAGTACTGTTGAGCTGTATTGTGTTGTAACGACACATTTCTATTATTTTGACAACCCCATTTTATTCTGTGAGCTAGGCTAAATAAAAGAAACACTTCAGTGTTTACTTTAATACAGTTTAACAGCTGAGAGATTTAGTGTAGGGCTTTTATAATACATTTGCTCTCACAATCACTAATGTAACTAATCTTTTGAGTGTAAATGCACGGTATGTGGAAGTAAAGAGTCAGGTTTAAACAAAGCTACAGTCAAACAGTAACTGATTTGTCCTTGTGTGTCGGACATTCGGCGTCCTTTATTCTTTACGAACCGTTCCATATTAGAGTAGGAAAGTAACTGATAACTCATAACTGAGAGACCTTTTTCACAGCAAACATTAGTCATAGTAGACTAGTAGACACAGGTGTAGACACACGTGTTACTAATAACATTAACAATGGCTCTGTGTGCAACAGAAACTGAAAGTGAACCAACATGCACCAGAACAATGAAACCAAAACATCTAAATGGAATTCAGGCATAATTCATTTTATTATTTACACCTGCCCTTTTCCTACGTTTACATGAGCTGCCTTCAAATGGAAAACATCAGGTCATGGTTATGACATCAGAGGTCTTGTACACAACTCGTGGACTCAAAGCATACTGAGGATTTCCACTTACGAGGTTGTGAACACCACAAGTGGGGGTCATTTATGTGGACCTGGTAAGCATGGTAAACAGAACTCCATTTAAAGACAGTAATATTGGTTGTGAGGAAGTCGTATTTTGTGCATTAATGGAATGAGCTCATACAGGCTGTTCTACTTATATGATATATGGTAAAGATTATGCAAAGTTCCTGTACGTCAGTATGTTTCTGAGTAATATAAGCAAGAAAAGTTTGTGCTATTGAACTCAGCTCGACTCATAACATACACTGTAATGTGTGCCAATGTGCCTCAGGTGTAATGTCGCCTGCATAACAAAATAAACATACATACAAATTACAAATGTCCACACTTTCATGGTCAATAATTAAACAAGATATTTAGCTAGAGCAAGTATTAAAGCACACATTCACTGCTTTAAAATATTTAAGGTTCATATTAATATTTATTATCGTAGTTGTGCTGGAGACATTTTGAAATGTGAAAACAGATAAAGAAAATCTCATAGTATATAACATTTACCTTCTTTCCACAGGAAACCACACGTCTACTTAGGAGAGCCATCTGGTAGATAACCACTGTGAAGGAGTGTAATTATAGCATGGGAACAGTCAATTAGATTGACTTTATATTTAACTCCTCCTTCATAACTGATCAGGTCAGTGAACCTCACATTGGTCTTATACAATGTGTATCCTGAAGTTTGTAATCTAAATGGCTAAACGTGTGTATATTTTAAACATACAGCCAAGAAACAACAAGATGATGCATTTTGATCAGCATATTAGGGACTAGGAAGTGCATGTTTGCAAACTCACTAGCTTTGCACACGTTGTATATGTTATTTTTAACTAAAAACAACTAAACCTGTCATACCACTTTTACCAAACTTTAAAAGGTCTTACTTGAATATTCTCAATGCACATGCCTTGCATCTGCTGCAGAAGAAGTGCTTCAAAATACAAAACTGACTCAAGGAAGGCTAATGCTGTCGAATAGTTCCTAAACATTGTGCAATTTGTAGTGAAGTTGTGGCTAAAATAAAGATTTAGTCTTGTTACTTATCTCGGCAGTGGGGAGGTTCAAACCAGAGACAGAAGAAGAGATGATGTTGGACTTAACTCTTGAGCTGCTTTTCGTCTGAGCAATGTCTAAGTTGACAACAATGTGCTAACTTACTCTTTACAAAACACAGGGGTTTGGCTTTTTTCGGCGTTATTTTGTTTTCTTTTTTTGCCCCCTAGTGGTCAGATTAAACATTTGTCTGATAAAACTCTCAACTTTATTTATAGAGCACTTTAAAGTTGAGAAAACAGAGCTGGGGAAACTCTTTCACGTTAGAGCTGCAAGTTTAATCAACTAGCCAATTAATAAACCACTTGAAAGTGAATATTAACTTACATCTTGTTTTTTTTCTTTCCATTGTACCACATTCAAATGCAGTGTTTAGCTGGATGTCACTGTTGTAGATATTTAGTCCTCAGGCTCCGAATAAAGTTCAATCTGCGTCAAGTGAAGCTCTGCTGCCACATATATCATTGCAAACTTTCATTTATTTATTGTTTTGCCGTAATATGGACACTGCAATATCTAAAATACTTCCGGGTGGGCTTTCATTGACGTGTTTTCGTCATACGGTACGTAACCTGTTTATAGCTCACCTGGGCTGCTAGCTAGCTAGCTAGCTAGCCATAAAAAAACGTCCCCACACAACACAATGAGTCAATGAGGAGCTGCTTGAGAGTCAGTACAGGTAGGTAATGCAATTTAGAATAGTGAATTATAAACTGCACTTATTGTAGGCTATAATAAGTAGCTACAATGCTTTATTGCACACCATAGACCCCAGTGCCAATGCTCATAATTGCATTACATAACTGTAAATCACTTTAATTTCCGTTATACTTTGCCTTTACATGCAAAGCTGCTGAACTAATAAATGGAAACCATCCAGTGGTTATCTTGTGGTAAGTGGTGATATTGGACATCAGAAACCAACTTTTAATGCTGTGTTCATGTCTAGTTAGGTTAATTTACCCATTGAATAGGTAGCTGTAGACACAGACAGTTGTCCTCTCTGGGAGATGAAAGTGGGAGCTGTTTTAGTCATTTTTTTTTTTTTTTTCATCCAGACACATTGCATTACACCATTTAGGTCCCATAGATGTAGCTGATAGGAGTTTGTGTGAGTGCTTTTACATAGACAAGCAAAAAGAAACAAGATGGCAGTTTGACAACATAAAGGGGGATTTTTATTGATCAGTTCATTCTTTGCATTTTGAAACAGTTTCTATAGCTATACATTCAACAAATCATTTCCCTTGTCTCAAGCTGGGTAAACTGCATCCATACAGTCCTTCCGAAAATTAGTGTTACAGCTATTTATCTTTGAAAAACGCTTCCTGCCACAGTTCCTTATGTATTACAGTATTTCCTGTGTAGTGCACATACAAAGGAATGGCTTTGGATAAACTGAGGAGGACATACTTCTATGTTTATTTTATGGCCTTGTTTTCTTTCTTTCTTTTTTTTTTTTTTGGTTACAAAAACCACACATTTCTTGCTATACTTATTTCATAAATACAGTATATATTATAACCATTCATCTTGTGCTAAAATCAAAGCTGTGCTGCAGTTTAAAAAAAAAATATCTCAACATCAATAACGTACAGGGAGATGAGCTTGCCTGTGCAGACTGTTTACAATATATTGTTTACAGTGATTTTACAGTGTTTTTAATGTCCCTGATTATCTCAGAACCGTAGCGTTGCTTTATTCTTATTTTATTTTATATTACAGGAAAGGTGAAGTGTGTTAACAGTTAATCAAACAGGTGTGAGTTATTGTGTGCACTGGGGTTGTTTGTGTATTTGTACTAAAGCCTGGAGAAACAGAGACACTTAAAACATAAACAGAAAGAATTCTTATAGACGGAACCATGTGGTAATGACGTAAACAGCTCTTTTACATACAGAATTACTCAGTCATTCATTGGTTATATAGATGGGTGCCATGGTTACCAATCACGTGTACGATAAAGAACACAATACCACGGAAATCAACACCAATCTCGCTGCCAGCAAACTGCCTGCAAGTTCCTCCTCGGCCTTGCGCCGCGTGTGCAGGATATTCAAACAATCTGCAGGAGTGTGAGGCAAACCGTTAATAAACAACTTAACCGATTAAAAATAATGATGGAGAGAGAGAACACAACCAAAAAGAGACAGTATATTCTTTTTAGAGTGGACGGGCACACAGAATGTTGACTATATTACATCGATGTGCGGATCATCGAGACAAACGCTTTAGAAGTTCAGTGTCTCTGACATCATCTTCCACCAGTCCATCAGCTCCTCCCGCTCCTCCTCCTTCCTCTCCATCAGGGACTCCAGCTCGAAGTCCACCTGAGATAAACAAGACACGTTAAGATCTCAGAAGTAGAAGATGCGGCTGAGTTGGCAGTATTTTGTAGAAAGGCCAAGCAGCACTTGTAGCGTGTTATACATCTTTACTGGATCGACTCGTAGCCGATGCGTTTCGGCTCGTAGTATTCATCAGGGTTGAAAGCTACAAGTTGAAGCGTGACGGTCTTGTTTAGTACACTACAACTGCTGCTGGGGTCTTGACCTTTCTACAATCCTTTTCCTTCTCCATGCACCTTGGTAGCAGGTGAAGTCATGCCAGAAATACAATTTTATTTGCTAGAACTTTAAGTTTTAAGCATTTTTTTTAAGTTCATTCTTAAGTTGTGGATCAACGTGTGTACATGTACAATTGTCCACTTTGTCTCTCTGCAGTCATCTACTGACTTCTGGCCCACTGACACAGAACTGATCACGGCATCAGGTTTCAGCACAAAGGGAAGATCAATGAGCCCAACCACATCTTGCACCAGAAGACATCTTTGAATGGTAACAGGGGTTTGCCATTTATCCCCATGTAAGAACATCTGTTATCAACATTTCACCTCTGAGCTGGTATCAGTTGCTCTTGATTTACTCCGGATGATTATACACATATATAACTATCAGGACTGGAGAGATTACACTCTCTATATATACTGACTGATGACTGATGCTTCTCTGGACTCAAGTGACCTTTTAAAAATATGAAAAGATGACACGCTAAATGGTAGATTTTGCTTGGTTTATTGGTTTGAGTGTCTTACCCTGGTTGCAGGACTGTGGGGAATAGCAACCTTCTTGATGACGGTCAGGTACCCTGGGGCAGAGGCTGCCACTTTGTAGTTTCCTGGAGCCAGCAGGCGCCAGTAGTCTCCATCTTTGGCTAAACATATATTGTTGCATTAATACATGTACATCAGCAACACACAAAGCAGACAGGAAAGAATCCCATTCATAGCAGTGAATCATTTACCTATCCATTATGATCTCTGTGTCATGAAGAGATAGTAACAGAAGTGGTGCAGTACTGACTATGTCCACAGGGTGGAGGCATTGCACCATCTTAACATATTTCTATGCCCAGTGTAACGGAGCGTGTGTTAAGTTTGCATTGACTACCTGTGGTGATGTCGTGGTCAATGCCCTCCACGGAGATGGTGGCATTAGAAATGGCGTTTCCTTGGAGGTCACGGACAAAGCCCTTGACTCCACGGTGAACCTACACACAGACACACAAAGAGGCATATTAAATAATTTGGATTCATGGACTTTCATGGATGTAGTGTGAACTTGTGGGTAGTCTGACACCACCAGTCTGCAGTTTGTGTCCCAACATAACCTACAGTTAACAGTCAATGTTACTTTTTACCATAATCAAGTGGTATTAGCTACCGTAATCGAAATAGTGTCAATAGTAGTTTTGGGAACAGCCAGAGAAATTAGTTCACAACAAACAACCTCATATGAGTAATTTTCCACTTTCTGCTCATTTATTCACTGGAGACTGCGCCTTTGGTCTGTTTCTGGGTCAGCTACCTCCAGTAGATCAATGAAAACGGATGAGACCGCAGAACGTGATGATTTATAGTGTCTGTATTTATAGGTTTTCTCTGTACCTGCTCGATGTAGCTGACGAGGGAGTTGCGGTTCTGCTCCCAGTAGTTCTTAAGCGTGTCCTCACTGGGGAACTTGTCGCAGCTGAGCTCCAGAGTGATCTCGAAACAGTTGCTGCTGAGGTAGTTGAAATCCTGCATTCCTGTAACGGGATAGTTCAAATAAAAAAAATGGTGACAGGAACTAGAGGGGCAGAGGATTTCAGACTTTATGAAAGCAGGTTGCCTCTTACCTCCTGGGACACTGTACCACGCCCCGCCGTTAGTGATGCCATCTTTGAAGCTGGAGTCATCGTCGTTCTTGCGGCACGGGGGTCGCTGAGGGTCGGACATGACGGGGTTGTACATGGAGTAAGCTCTGGCCAGAGACTTGAACATCACATCATCTGGACTGGCGCTGTACTCATGGGTGGATCCTTGGAGGGGGAATGAGAGGGAAGAGGACAAACAAGCGCGCATTGTTTAGACAGCGGCCGTGATGCAGTGATGGCTGTACACCTGCATCTGCAATGCATTAAAGCGTGCGCCTGCACAACACGTTTTGTTTACGTTGAATAATAATGCAGCGGAAGCGTCAAAGTAAACATATTCCATCTGATTTTAATTCATTTTACAACAACCTGGAAAAAAAAACGAATAAAATGTTTGTTGTTGAAGTCAAAGCAAATATTTGCTCCAATAAATCTGCGGTAACATCCTGATATAAAAGAAGGAAAGTGTTTATAGACGGTTTAACAACCTAAACAGAAAAAAAACACATGAGATTGTGAGTCCAGGTGTGTTTATGCACGTACCAGTGCGGGTCTCATCGTATGGATAGTTGGCCACAACATCTCCGCCATGCAGGTTGGCTGAGAGGACAAAAGGGATGTCCATGATCCAGTGGATCACAGCCTTGGTCTCTGGAGCCAGCTGCAAAGGCAAAAACTCTATTGAAACTAAATAACAACCACTAACACATAGAAAACATGTACTAGTCCTACAGACGTGTCACTTCCAACCTGCACTGACCAGATTTCTTATAAAATTTTAAAAGGAAGCTGCATGTTTGAATGATAATTTTTTGTAGGTTGATCTGTGGCTACATTAGCTACTACATTATTCCACTAATAATCCGAAAAATAGACCCAATCGGAACTAAAATGCCCGTGTAAAACCTCAGTTTGAGCTGCTTGGATTGGGAGGGGCAGTTTAAACCTTTGGTAACCAAATAGGAAAATATTAGCACCTATGTCAACACTATTAATGTGATGGGAAAATAGTCCCAACAAATGTGTTATTCATCCTATCCGTAGCCAGATGTTTAAGGGCATTATTTAGGAAGCTATATGTGCACATTTGTGACACACTCATTAGGAATGAATTAGCTTTGAGCTGCGTGGCACAGGCTGACAATTCAGAAACTCACAGTTTTGTTCATGAGATTCGTTGAGAACCAGATATAACACCAGCTTCGTATTTTAATCATTTAATCTGTTTCCTTCCATACCTTGGTGTTTTCATCCACGGCCTTCTTCATGTTCTGCAGCAGGTGGTTGTTGGCGCCACCCTCACGCTCGTTGATGTAGATGATGCGGTCCAGATCAGGGAAGTTGCGGTTCAGGTCCACTCCCTGTGCGTTACTGCGCCCCACAAACCAGTCCTTGATCTCCCCAGGCTGCACAGGACAAAGGAAGGGATTGTTAAAACTGCTAGACTATTGCTAGACAGCGTCTGGAGCTTTAAAGCAAGGAATTGCGGTGGCTAAGTCAGTGTTTGTAGTCTTGTGACACACTGCAGAGTGTGATTATCTGTTGCTCCGTCCGGCCCTCACCTGAGAGGCGGCCTTCTCAAAGCCGTCTGGGTTCATGGAGGGCATGAGGTGGATGCGGGTGCTGTGGATGAGGTCCATGATGGTGTCGTTGCCTTGCTGGTACTGGTTGCACAGGTACTGAGCCAGGTAGATGATCAGCTCCCTGCCCACGGCCTCGTTGCCGTGCATGTTGGCGATGTATTTAAACTCTGGCTCACCTGTCAGGAAAAAGAGGACACTTGTGTTACGGAAAAACCTATGATTTGGCTCACAGTGAGAGGAAAATCTGAATTTGAATTAAATTTGCACATAAATTTGCACACAAGAATGATTTACAGATTAGCAATGAATGCCCCCTTGACCACTTTGAACCAATCACAAACAGGCCACGCAGACACAAAAGGAAATATCGCAATAACGTCAGCATCTTTGTTAGGAGCAGCTATTTCAGTCGGTAGTCATGGTAACAATCCTTTATCTCTGTGGATCCGAGGGAGCAGCGCTGATACAGAATTCCCATTTGTCATGGAGGTTACCCTGGACACACTGAGCTTTGGTGCATCTATACACCCACACACATGCACCAGCACTGACGACCACGCTGAGTCCTCAGCTAAGAGGTTAAACGCAGTCTAACACGCCGGCTCAAAGTTCAATTTGGGCAGTAATGACTGAGACACAGTGGATTAGGGAGCGACACTGTCACAGTTTGTTCTGGCTAATGGTCAGAGCAGAGCGGACAGCTGGTGACAGGTCTGAGATCAGATTTACAGCATCCTCAGGGAAACCTGCAGCATTTAAAATGCAGATGATGATGCGGATGTTTTAGGTTTCATTCAGCAGTGAAACAGCGTTTTTGATTTATATTCATACACGATGATTTAAAAACACAATGATAAACACGTAAATTGATGTTTCATTATTATTAGAAGTCAAAACCACTTGTCATTAATCCCCAGAGCCCAAGATGACACCTTCAGTTGTTGACCAATAAGTTATTTAGCTTATGGTATCGCGGTTGAGCATTTATCCACCAGTTTTATTTCTACTCCTTGAAAGCCCTTCATGTGCATTATGTGTAGGTACTGCTTTTTATAACGGCTGGATTGTAATTATTAAATCGAAATTCATCAAATTAATTTTCTACCATCCGTTTGATGCTAATAAACTAGCCACATAATAAGCCTTTGAACCGAACAATACAAGGAAATTAGTGATCGACATGTGGAGACTGATACTAACAGATATACTGGAAGGTAAACTGTGAAGTTTAATCACGTTTCTCTTGTTCAGCGTAAAATCCCAAATAAGACCCAAAGCAGGAAATTAGTCAAGACTCTCATGTTCATGTACACAAATATAACATTGTCCCCTCGCAATCTGTTCCCCTCCGGTGAATGAGGGCCGTCGCTCTGTCTCCTTATCTCTTCAATTTCCGATGCTGTCATAACCAGCCTGTCCTCATCTTGTCACTCCACATGCTCCTCCCCGCCTCCACCTCTCCATTGTCGTCGTAAAATGTCTTCATCAGAGGTTTCCTTCAGCCACCTGCCGACTAATCCTCTGCCACCAGCATCTCTAGACTTCAAACACGGTCATGTGTCCTCAGTAAATATTCATTCTGCACACACTTGATTTCCCCCTTTTTTAAACGAGTGACTCTGTTATAGCACAGCGCTGCTAAATAGACAGCCAAAATTGTAGTTTGTACTTTTGGGATTCTGGTTTCCTCGTTACTGTTTAATTAGTTCAGGTGATTACTGTTTACTGCCTGCAGTAAAAAATTCAAAATCAACCTTTATTGGGAGAGTTTTTAGCTCTCTGCAAGGCCGAGCAGCATCTTCTCACATTTCGAAACTCAAGGACAGTCAGATTTACTAATTGACATAAACAAGCAATTGTTAAAAAAATTTTAATCATCACTTCTCTGTTAATGAACTAACCTTTCAGAGTTAACCTTTAATAAACATTTTATACTTTTATTACACCATAGCATTTGGTGGAGTGGTAATTTTGGCTGTGTCAGCTTTTTCTCTGAGCTGATAGCTCTTATCTTACACATAAGAGCTATTTCTATCTCTATGATGTTTATTCTCGTGGCTCATGCTTCTGCCATCTGTTTGTATATACTAATTAGCCTCTCCCTCTGTTCGCTCGGTGTCTTCATCTAAACAAATACGTACACAAAACACACACACACAACCGTGACAAAGAGACTCTTCTTAGCAGCAAAATAAAGTCCTTTGACGGCATGGCGAAAAGGGTGGCTAAGTACGAGCTACAGTACACGGCACACGCTCTTTTGATTAGCTACAAAAATAAAGATTAATGGCTCTCTGGGGCTGTGCGAGAACAAAAGGACTACTCTGAGCGTTGAGGGGAAAAACAGCCTTTTGTTCCGATCAGTTACGAGTTATGAAATGTAGCTCGCGATGGGCAGATGGTGAGGAGTGTGTGTGTGTGTGGGTTGGTTTGTGTGTGAGTTTGAAGCCAAGTTGCCGTAGGGTTCCTGATCTTACCGTGAGCTTTGTGTGTGTGTGTGTGTCCACTTGTAAAGCTATCTTTCTGAAGACCAGTTTTACACCATTAGAGTGAGGACAGTCACTCATTTATGAGGCTGCTTGAGGGTTAAGATGTAGTTTTAGGGTTTTAGGGTAAAGGTTACAGTTAGGTCATGATTAGGGTTAGGCACTTAGTTGAGATGGTAAGAGGCTAGAAAATGCATTATGTCGATCAGTGTCCTCACCAAGAATGCTGTACAAACGTGTGTGTGTTTCTACCTCTGTTCTGATTTGGCCTTTTCACTTCATTAAAATTAATTTTAGGAGTAAAATACTGTCTAGAAATAACGCTTTCAAGATGTAACTGCGTTTAAATCTCTTTTTCCTTTCAATCAGTATTAGCTGACTTTTTTCGGGTGTTTGATGTATTTGCAAAGTAATGATGCCGGTGGCTTTATGAGTGAGTAACCCACACGCACCCAGCCCAGCGCACATCTGGTAGTCAGGTTATTTTTAAATGCTCAAATGTGGTTCCTCTCTTGACTTGCTACTAATGATTTCAAGACTACAATTAACTCTTTCTGCCCTGATGTTGGTGAATGGGTTTTACAGGCTTCTTGGGCCTGACAGAGCTGTCAAACACACACACACACAGGCGCAGTTTGAAGTCAGATCCTGACAAAATGAGTTACTGTGATTCAAGCTATTACACAGATGTTTACTATCTGGAGACCCTTTCTTTCTCCCTTAAGAAACATGCTTTTAAGCTGTTGATATGGAACTGAACATGTTTTACTTTATGTAAAACACATATAGGAGCTGTCTCTCTGCGTTAGCCCTGCGATAGACAGGCGACCTGTCCAGGATGGACCCTGAATCTCGCCTGATGACAGCCGGGACAAGCTCCAGCCCTCCCAGACAAGTGGTTACAGAAGGTGAATAAATGCATGCAGGCCAGGCAGGACGAGAGGTAATGATGATTCACTGCTCAAATTCTGCATCGGCAAAGATAACTAATGCAGCCATTTGTATTCATATCACTGTCATTTCTGCACATCCACTCAACAGCTCTGTCTGTCTGTCACTTCCTCTTTACTCCTTGTCGTTTTCAACACTGAGCTTTTATCCACGTCGTGTGCACACATAAAACATGGAAGAGTCAAACAAAAGGTGAATGTGTGATATTTTTCACATATGAAACACATCTGTTATTTTTTTGGAGACTTCGCTTTGAAAATTTAAGACCTTACCTGCTATAACAATAGTTTCAAGGGCAAGTCATACTTCATAAAGTACAGTGGTGTTATTTGTCTATTTAAAGCAGATGTGGTGGATATCCAGCATACGTAAAAAGTCTCAAATTTAACCATGCAGTGTTTTCATCACCTTTGTATCACATGATGACCTGATTTTGCAAGCAATTGTTCAATATGGCCTTCCTTTTTATTGGTTTTCATACATGTGCGTTTAAAAAAAGAAAAGCACACCATCTCCCTCCAATTGCTTCCTGCTTCCGACGTCTCAACATCACACACTGGACGCTGGCAAAACTCACTGCATCATCCTGCGGCGTCCGTCACAAACGATCAGAGCGTCTGGCAGGTCATCAATACTGTCTCCCTGGCGACCGCGTAGTAATGACTGCGGCTGCAACGTCATTTGGGAAGCACCGCATTAGAGTGCTCTCAGTCGTCGTGGCAACCCTGACAGGGGCAGGTGCTCGGGGGAGATGAATGGACCGGGACATCGAGTAAACACACTCTCGCCCTGTCTGTCCGCCTCGCGCTCGTGTACACGCACTCCCACGCTCATACGGGAGCAGTTTGTTAGCTCGGGAGCGACCGTCTCCTGCCATCTCATATTACAGACAACAGGGCTTTTGAATCACGCCGTGTGTAAGAGCTGTTGTACGACAAGCTTCCAAATTAGCTGTTCTCTAATTAACAAAGACACGAATTCTCCCTCAGCTTTTTACTTTTTATGTAGATCTGTGAATTTCCTACTCAAACTGCTCTGGTCATTTCAGGCTGGTTACAGATGTGAACATATACTACAGTAGTTTTGTGCATAATGTCAGGAGATGTAGTTGTTAAGAAGTAACCGTTAGTTGAATAATTAACTGTTTTTTATAACCTGGACCTTATTTCTGGCATAAAATACAATCGTTTACTCACCCACATAACTTTGGTGTCATTTGTAGTCCTTTAGACCTGCGTATATCCATATAGTGGGAGTGAATGGGGCACCGAAACGCAGCCTCTAAATAACGTATTATCTACCGCGAAACGCGTTCATTTCACCAATATTTCTTTTTCGTACGCTAGTGCTATTCCCTGTGGAGTCCGGAGTTACCTGTTATTGTCATCCGGGGTCTTTAGATTGACCTACAGACCCTACAGAGATTATTTAGAGGCTGCGTTTCGGTGCCCCAGTCACTCCCACTATATGGATATAAACAGATCTAAATATCTCCCAAAGGACTACAAATTACAGAAAAGATATATGAGTGAATGAACGATCGTATTTTATGCCAGATATAAGGTCCAGGTTGTAAAAAAAACAACAAAAAAAACAGTAGTTACTCTTTATTTGTTAAAAGTCTGCTCTCACATGATGGTACATTAGCACCGCAGCAAAGCCTTGTGGGACCTGTATTGTTAAGCTGATTGCATTTGTTAAGGTGTACGTTGAGATGCAGTAAGTGAAGTGTTCAAACAACACAAAAATAAGCGGAAAAATCAAAGCGAGACTGGCAGTATAAGAAAAAAGCCATCTCAGAGAACAGCGCAGTGAAGGCAGAGGAGGAGGAGGAGGAGGGGGGATGAACGTGGCTGTCTGATCTATAATAAATGACCTCTCGCTGATGCCTTGGCTTTTCTCTCGTCCTCTTTCCGTTTCTGTCTCTTCTTTATTCCCTCTACGCCCCCTTGGCCTCTCTCCTTCACACTTGTGCCCTTGTAACGTTTCCCCGTTTTCTCAATCATCATTCCTTTCTTTTTTATCTGCCCTTTTCCATCAGCTCCTCTTGTCAGCTGTTTTTCCTATCTCTACTGGAAGAGGATCCTCAAAGTGAAAATGTGCAAAGATCTACCAGATTTATATTTTATTCTCTTCCACTATAAAGGCCTCTAATATATCCAGTTTAACAGACATTTTATATCCTACAGATCGTATGACATTGAATATTACTTATTCAGCGGCACATCTGGCTGCTATACATTTTAAACCGGGCATCGGTGTGCGTGCTCACTGGGGATTACACACTTCCTCTGTCGCCTGATAAAACCGTCCGGTGTGGAGTCTTATGACCGTCTCCACGTCATGGGATTTGTTTGCAGTATATTGGACGAAGCAGAGCCTCATACTGATGTGATTTTTTTTTCTCGCATTCAGACAAAGCCAAACCTAAGACAAGATGGGGTTTCAGCTTGTATTAGAAAAGTGGTAAACGGTTCCAGACATGAGAGTCAAAAGAGTTTAGCCAGAGCTCCCCCTTTTTCCCCGAAGAGAAGCCCTTCTTCTTAACTCAAATATGAGCCAGCTGCGGGAAGTAAACACCTCTTTCACAAGAAAAAACATGTCATCGATGGTCAGCGCTGGAAGTATTCAGATCCTTTTCTTAAATACAAGAACATAATCACTATCATCAAGCTGCTCTTTAGGTGAAGTGAAAAGTAAGAAAAGGGCTCTGATGGAGTTCATCACATGTTTAAGTAGTAGTGGTTAGCCCTTGGGTTAACCCACCCAGATGTAATGAAGTGAAAAGCACATACTCCTTTACAAATGCAATAAGAAAGAGAAATATACACAAAATGGAAATTAAGGCTAAAATTTGACAGTTTGGGGAAATAGGATACATTTGTTCTTCTGTTTAGACTTCAGCATCAATTTGACACCATAGCTATATACCGCAAAAGCTGCATCACCCATCTCTGCAATTTTGTTTTGGATCAATACAGATGGAGCACATAGAAGAAAAGGTTAACTGAGGAGGTTCAGAGACACAAACATTTGTATGACTCGTCTTCAGCAAACATTCAGCGAAAGTTTCAGTCGCCATTGTTGAAAGTGAAGCAGGAAGTAGAAACAAAAATTAACCTGACTGTCAAAAAAGACACCAGCGCATGGATGGTGTTTTTACAGGATGAGCCAGAGTGATGAGCGCACAAGTATAAACGGCTCGTCCTGGTGTGGGCTAAGGGCACAGGTTACGGCATCTACATGCCGCAGAACTCTAAATGACACTTGAGGGTTATCAGAGAAAGCAGAAGCTTGTTAGCTAACAGTTGCCTATGTGCACATCTAGCAAACACTGCGCAACAAATCCAACAGTGACTCTCCTTGTATTTCTGTTTTGGTCTCCACCAACTCCAGAGAAAAGCCAATGTTGCTATGAGCTGCTAGATGTTTTACATACAAAAGTACTGCAGCTAGTTTGCTAACTTCGCTGTGCAGATATAGCTGTTAGCTAAGGACGTTCTGCGAAAAACAAAACTACAGTGAAAACAACATTATGAGTGCATCAAGAGTGAATCAAAACCTAAATACAAAGATAAACCACGCTATTATCTGGTACTGATTTCAGGGCTGAGGGGAAAAGCAACACATAACTGCACTTCCTCAAATGGCCACTTGAGGGCGGACCCAATATCGAGTCAATACCCTAAGACCTCCACGTTATAGATGAAATTAACACATCTACAACATGGTATAAGCGAGCTAAATTTTGCCCAAGTATCAATGCTTAAATTTAACCTAACTGAGGGCAGGTTACATTAGTGTCAGGAGGGTTTTTTCACAGGTTGCTTCCTGTCTGCCTTTGGGTTAACCCACCTGGCTTAGCTTCACCTCTTTTCCCATATTTAATCAGCCAGGAGTTAGCTAAAGTAAGGCCCTGCCAAGATGCCATTGTCTGGAGCAATCACACTAAGCTTCATAGCCATGCAACAAGTAAACCAGAGGGTGCCGTCACAGATAATTGTTCCAACTTTCTGCCCATGATCACCTTTAGCAACACTTTTCCCATAAACTGTGATTCATAGCTAAGGACAAAAATAAGAACTTCAACAGCAGACTGAGTGAAATTAGTTAGGCCTTGCTACCCTTATGTTCCACGCTGCTCTCACTTTATATTAATATGTAACCAGTGTTAGCAGCTCCTGTGTATAACAGATGGCCGCTTACAGACAGATGCATCTGCTCAGGCCCATCGTTCTCTCGAGCTAGTCAAGCAGCCAACCACGAGCCGCCAGTCAGCTCAGCGCACTAAGCCGATCTGTTGCCCCGGCAACTGCTATTTCGGCTCCACCTTAGTTTCAAGACATTGCAGGGTCAGATCAAATATTGATGGGACACCTTAAAGGAGATTTAAAGGTTGCAGATTTTTATCTGTCACGCCCACATATGTGGACCCTCTCCCTTCTTTCATCTCCTTTTCCTCCAACGGTCTCCGCAGCTCCTCTCCCTCTTTCCTGCTGTGTTTCATCCCGCTTCCTTCTGGCTGTTGATGTTTTGCTCGGCAGAGACGGAGGGGGAGGAGAGGAGGGCGGCTACCCCTGTTGGTGAAGCAGCGGCTTGGAAACTCATCTGGTAGTAATAAGGGTTCCACATTGCTACTGTGACTCATGGCTGCGCACGCCCACCGGACTATTACAGGCTTATTTAGCATGTACGGCCATTAGACCCTGCGACCATGCGAGCAGAGCTCCACGCCAAAGAGAATACAACCGCAGAGGAAAACACACCTTTACAGTGAAATACTACCATGACACATGCAGTTAAAATCCCACAAGGTGCTCCACTATATGAGGTAATTACAGAGTCTCTTTTTTATGTGAAGGCTCATTCTGAGGACTGCCAAACCTCTAAATTAATCACCTCGTGGAGTCTGTCACAAGTAAAGCCTCTGTTTGGAGAGCTGGAATCACTGAACCATTCCCGAATGTTCATTAAAGGTTAAATGTACTACAGACTAATCCGTTACAGTGTTCTTCCTTCTGTTTTTCACTGTGACAGGTCTTTCAGGGTTGGGAACTGAGTTTTGGATTAAGGGATTATACAATTGTGAAAATAAAAAACAATAATATTTCAGTCAAGGATTGAACAATAAATCCTTGAAGTACTTCCATCATTGTCCTTGTTGTTATTAAAGTCTGCCAACCTTAAAAAAATAAATAAAACCAGGCATCCAGAGCCTAAAGTTAAGAAACAGAATAACATTCTCAATGAAACATCATGAGGATGAGTTCAAATGAACATTTCAGAAAAGCTGAACCTCTGTGTCTGTCACACAGTCAAAAGCTGTTTCTTTTTGTCTGAAAACTAGTTTTCAAAATGCTGCGATGACTCTAGATTCAATTAAAAGATGAGATCACAGAATGTATCTGAAGTCATGAAGGCAAGAAAAGGTGCATCTCCCTCATTTGTAGTTCTTCTGCCTGTTCTGGTTTCTTTCATCCTGCACAGTATAGGGCAGTGTGGCTGAGATCATGGCAATATTCTGGTAATGGCAGCTTCTAATGAACATCTTAGCTGTGCAACCCTACCGGGACTTAGTGGCTCATTTATTATTCAGTCAGAGCTTCCTCATGTGAACGCACATTGATCACTATTCCCTCATATCTTGAGTCACATTTAATGTGCTTACTAGATGAAAAGATCTCTGATTCAAGAAGCATCCCGGTGAGCCTTTGCTTTCATCTGACTCATTTGGGATGTTTTTCCCAGAATCACGACACAGGATAAGCTCGGAGAGATCTTATCAACCAGCAAAATGGCGGCTTTGCGTAGCTGATCCAACACTCTATCAACTAGATTCTTCTGAGGTGATGGAGAGGGCCCTGGGCTGGCCGTTTTACGCACACCACCACCACCACCACACACCTGCGCTCTTGCTCTCTCGTTTTCCAGGTTACAGCAGCCGCACCGGCCATTTCTGCACAACAACCCTCGGACGAATCAAGAGCATCACCAAGCTGCTATGCGCAATAGTGCGTGATGTGTTTGTGTTACCGCTGCGTGTGGCGATGACTTCCTAGCGAGAAGGAGAGCGGGGACAAAGGGAGCGGGATGGGGCGCATATTGAAGCAGACTGTATGTATGCGTAAAACTGACCAGGTTCGTGCGTCCCGGGATTGTCGGTCATCTCCAGCACCAGCAGCTCGCGGCCCTCGAAGCTCTCTCCGATGGTGTAGATGCGGGTGATGGTTGGACACTGCAGCCACACCGACACCAGCGCTTTCCGCAGCTCCTCATAACGGTGGTACTCGAAGGAGATCTCACCGTCGGTACCGGCTGCGTTGACCAGGGCGACGACCGCGGCCCCGAACAAAACTGCTGAGAGGAAGTGTTTCATTTTGAAGCGTCCTCGTTTTCACTAAGCCCTGTCTGCCTGCGGCTTGGTCCCAAGCCTTATCTCTGTGCTGCAGCCTCGCTCTTGGCTATAAATATCTCTCCCTCTGCCTCGCTCCCTCTCTTCCCTCCGTGAGTGTGATGCGCTGCTGTACCTGAGCGCAGACTCCCCACCAACCTCCAGTAAAGCCAGACAAGAGATTCACATATCCGGTGTCAGGTTTTTTCAAAATAAAGAATTGAATGTGAGCGAAAAAGCAACAGACAGTGGGGCCTGTGTGCCTTCGTAGATTTGGACAAAAAAAACAAATTGTGAAAAGGGGGAAACAAGTCACTCAAGGAAAAACAGGTTTTTTTTCAACAACATATGACTCAGAAGTCATTACCGCTGTGCAGCAGTGAACAAAAGTTGCAGTTTTAGATGGTTTTATTTTTAATTTCAGCATAATTTTCACAATGTTTGTTCAACTGATTTCCGACTTTTTGGTTCAATACACACCTTGCGATGCCAACCCTGACTCATCATCAGTGATGTAACCAGGGGTCATTGGATGTTTCAGGTCTTTCAGCATCATAAACCATGATCAGTGCTTGTGCCTAGGTAGGGTAGCTTGTGTGGTCTACACATTGCTCCTCAGTGACGTTCTTCATGGCTTTCTTGCTGTGCAGTCCCCTTATGCCCAACAGCTTGAGAGCCCTGCAATAGTCACTGGCAAGTGAACCCTCTGCATCCAAACTCTATAGTGCTATATTGGGTCTTCCACCCGTTGCTTTGGCGTTCGCCTGCCAGCTCCTCATACTTGGCCCACTTCTGCTCAAAAGCCTCCTCCATCCGGTCCTCCTGGGGGACAGTCAACTCCAGCAGGACCACTTGTCTCAATGACTCTGACACAAGAACCAAGTCAGGCCTGAGTGTGGTGACTGCGATGGTATCAGGAACTTTAAGCTGCCTCTCTAGGTCCACCTTCAGCCACCAGTCCCTAGCTGATGCCAGCTGTCCCCCTGCTTGGCTGTGGTGTTGTTGTGGCTTCTCTCCGGCCTTGACAAAAGCAGGAGGAGTGCAAGTGGTGTTAAGCCAACAGAAACGTAAATTTCAAACAGTTTTATAACCGAACTGTCAAACAATTTTAACAAATGCAACAAACAAAGGTCCTGCTACCTTTGAGAAAAACACACAATTTGAAGATGGATTCTGAAAGCCCTGAAATGCTGCTGCAGTGCTTTGAACATCAACATAAACTTCAAAACAAAACTAAAAGTAGCATTTCAAACGTTTATTTGTACCTATAAAGTCAGGTTGTCCATATTATCCATTCACTTGCGTCCTTGTCCATGTCCTTCACAATAAACTGTCTCACTTCCTGTTTGGTGGCTGCTGCTTCTGGCTGACTTGACGCAGCTGTGTGGTGCTGGATGGTGTGTCGCTGCGGGGTGTGTCCACGGTGCAGCAGAGGTGATATGCATTCAACCCATATTCTCCCAGAGTGTGTGTCAGTTTCCTTTCAGCCCACACTTACTGTGTCTCCGCCAGCGGAAACATTGACTGAGCAGACTGTGGTGTAAGTGTGATGTGAGCATCAACACAGTGGCTACAGAAACATCTCCATCTGTCAACAGCAGACACTTTAAATACTGTGTTACAAGTCAGGATCCGATTGGAGTCAAAATAAACCTTTACACAACCAAAGTCTTTAAATGTGTCCACAGATTTTATTCCAATATTAACAGAAAATAGTAAAACAGTATTTGTTGTTACAATCTTAAACACAATAATAGGCCTGAACAAGCTGGATGTTCCATGTGAGCCAATCACCTTTCATCAAAAAACAGTTTACATGGATTTGCATCAAACATATAGGGGACTTCTTTTAGAAGTCTGCGCACCAAACAACAATCGCAAGTGACGACCGTGTCACTGTGACTCAGGTCAACTCAACAGGAAATGCTAAAGTGCTGAGACATTCAGAGGTACTGTGTAGAGAAGCATTTCATAAGAGAGTAATATGGAACAGCTTTTTTTCTCCATTTGATGAAAAGCACTGCAATAAATCAACATGAGGGTATTTTTTATTCAGCCAGCAGCTGTTGACAAAAGCAACAATAAATCTTCATTAGAAAGGCACAGAAGGCAGACTAAAGTCAACATGCAGTCAGGTTCAGAATCAAACCATTAGTGTTGCTGATTCGTTTTTCGTACACCCTTGGTGTGCTTCATTAGGTGTACAGAGAAGAGAAGCAGCGTTTGTTTGTGTGCTCGCTGAGTGTCTGTGCGATTCACTGCCTCCTTCCCCTCCTCCTGGCAGAGCGGATGTGTGTGTTTCTACGACACGAAAGGCTCGAGTGGATTACTGCTCCTTCTTGTCTCCCTGTTTCTGCATGTATCTGCTGTACTGGTTGTCCGTGTTCAGCAGCTTGTCCCACCAGGTGAAGGTGGAGGCGTAGTTGCCTACGAAGTTCATGTGGTGGAAGTCGTGGAAACGGGTGCCGGCGTAGAAAGGGATCAGGTGGAGCGGGTTGAGAGGGACGTCATAGCCACTGACGGGGAACAAGAAGGAAGCGACAATTAATAACTGCCTTATAGTGTGAACACAGCGTTAGCCTGACGCATTCCTCCTCAGATATATAACCGCACGTTGCAGCAACAAAGGCAGCCACAAGTGTGACTGGTTTGAAAATGCATTTCTAAGTCCGCGTTTCCTCATTTCTCATCTTTCTAACATTTTGTGACACATTTATTTGCTTTCTGTATCTGAGAATGAAAGAATATTTGAGTAAACTTCTAAATTACCAACAAAACTTGCATTGTTTAGCTTAAAAAGCTAAAAAGCTTTAAAAAGAGAGAGGGAATTAAGATGCAATTTGCAAAGCTCTTTACAAAAACATTTTGCTCTACTGTACATTACGGAAATTAAATTTTTAATTAAAAAAGAAAGAACAGCATTAAATTATCTAATATAATGTGCCATGCCCGATGAATACAAGGTGTATGGAGTTATAGCATTAGTGTGTGTCTGAGTGACTGTCCTTTACAGTAAATGTGTATACAAATGTTCCTGTAATCGAGTAAGCTTTATTTATTTTTCTGGCATTGGTTTTATTCAAAAGGTTTGGTTTTTTTTTGAAGGAACACAGTACAAACTAGTTTTAAAGAACAAGTTTTTTAAAAAATGTTTACATGTAATTCCCAAAGCTCATGTTCTGACATATTCTCTGTCGCCCTCTGGTGGTCAGTCTAACGAGTTACAGCGTTCACATGATAAGGAACGTGCAGTTTTACATGTATCCTATCACCATCTGTTGTACTGAGTGATGCAGGTGCTGCTGTGTTTCTTAAAATCCTCAAGTAAAGCAGAAAGAAGAGGCCATAAGAAAGTGTCCCACCTGTGGACATCAATGGTCTCCAACAGACGGAAGGCTACCCAGGCCCAGAGCAAGAACACATGGTTACAGAAGATCATGATGCCGATGAAGAAACCGGCGCCCAGGATGAGGGTCTCTGCAGGATGAGCGTATTCTGCCTGCATGCCGAACGGAGCCTGAGGGGACAGTGGGGAGCCATGATGTGTCTGTCTTCATTTACATTGGAGCCGCAGCTTGTTCAATGAGTAACTCTTCAGTAAATGGTCTAACCAAAAAAGTGTTTGTTCATCGATCCTATCGCTTGTGTGTTTTACTCACAGTGAACTCGTGGTGGACTTTGTGGATGTATTTGTAGATACGTTTGTGGTGAAGCAGCCTATGGAGGAAGTAGTGCCAGGTGTCCTCGACGACAGCGCAGCCAAAGCACTGGGCCAGAACGTACGGCCTAGAGGAGAGGACAACAATAAGACGGGGTTAAAACCATTCCTCACGCAATTCTTAAAGGACCAGTGTGTAGGGTTCAGTGGCAGCTATCAACAAGATTGTAGCAGATCAATATGATGCTAAAACTGAAAATGCGATAGGCGCCTCTCTAGAGTCAAAATCTATACTTACAAGGACACTTATATCCAAGTAACAATCAGAAAAATGTCCCATTCAGGAGAAAAATGTCTCATATAACCACATCAGGCTGAAGGAATACAGAGCTGGACTGAGAGGGGCGGTGTTAATCTTTGATCAAACATCCATCGGGAAAATATTCGCACCTAATGATCCAATCTTTTCTTTCTGGATGGAATAATATAGTTTCCTCTACATTTTGTCCTTACATGGAATAAACAATTGGTGATGTTTGTGACAACTTGCTGGAAGGGACAGAAGATGATGTAACAAGTGTTTGAAAACTGCAATGGGAAACGTGTCACATCACTACTAATCGCATTTTTAGTATGCATGGAACTGGATAGCTCTTCAACCAATCAGAGGCATTTTGTTACAAATTAATTCACGTGGCGCTCAGAAGGCGTCTGTTACTGTCCATCTCCACATACAGCCCCAAACAACTTGACAGGCAGGTTTTTGCCGGGACTCATTCAAGTTGCTAGTCAGACTGTGAACTGTGACTCTCTCTGAGAACAGGTTACCTTTTATTTTACCTTTTATTCCTATATTCGCTGGCTACACTTGAAACTTAGAGGCCATATGGTGAAAAATAGTTACTGAAGAAGCACTCTGTGGTCTGAAGATATGGATTTAACCTTTGTTAATGTGTGTGTGCTGCAAGTTAACTATAGAAATCATGCGATTAACGACTCTATATGTGTCTGCCACTTACCACCGTGGCATAGAGTCCCAGTCATAGGGGATGTTGAAGAACTCTGTGAAGTAGTACGTCCCACAGATCAGAGGAAGCTGGATGCAGAAATGGTTGAACAGCAGCATCTTGAAACATCTCCACTGCTTCTCCCAGGTCTCTGGCTTGTCCTGCACGCCACACACACAGGAAAGAGCTATTTAGAAAATGTTTCCTCCTACTTAAAATTGTGAAATCCTGTCCAACAACGAAAAACACAAACCTGTTGGATTTTGTATTTCTGCATAAAGGGGATAAACTGGAAGAGGAAACTGGGCAGACAGAACAGGAAGTAGATGAACTCGTGGACGATGAGCGACCCCCAGGTGGCAATCTGAAACTTGGTGTAGTTGTCCAGCATGTAGCCCCAGGCATGCTTCATGGAGGGCTGGAAGGGGTTTTCAGGCAGCGCAGCGTCTACGTACTCCACTGCAAGGTACGCAGTGCTCAAGATGTCTGCTGTGCCGTTCACCGCCATGATGGATGCTGCAAGGTGACTGCAGGTGTGGAGAGAAGACTGAAAGATCGAAACACGGAGGGTTAAATGTCATCAGAGGCATTAATTAGTGGGAAATATATGTTTATTTACAGGTTAGCACTGCATTACTACAACTCTATAAAAAAAAAAAAAATCTATTTATTCATTATTCTGCATTGGCTGCCAGTGGTCAAAGATCCTTCATTAAGAGCAGCAATAAAACAGTATAAAACCTCTTTCTAGGTTCAAACTTTGATCCAGTAAATTGCCTAAATTTAAGAATAAATGCACTTGATAACTTGACATTGTACAAAGTAAACTGTATTTTGAATTAACACTCTTAAATTGCAGTTAAACTAAATATACCAAATTCATGTAAGGAGCATAAAAATAAAAATACGTGTACAGTTGTTTGTAGTTTTTTAACGATAAATATAATAAAATTAAATAACGCAGGCAAAGCAGGATACAGCAGAAAATGTTTCTCATCGTGTTTATATAACTATTTCTGTTCATATCTGCTCTGTATAATAAAACATTTAAGAATTAAAACGTTTTAGGCAGGTAATACAACTAACAGCCTTACTTGTTCACTTCCTGCTATGCTACGTAAATCTAGCTCAACCTGCAGCCCTCATTCGTCTTTAATAAACTAAATGTCGAACAACCTTTTAATTTCTGAGTTTATAATTCAGCTAAATATCCCGTTTGTGGCTGACAACAATATTAAACGCTCACCTTCCGCGGTACGTCCCGTCTACCTGAGCAAGAGGCGTTTGTCCGGGAGAAGTAGGGTATTATTGGAGAGTCTGATTGGGCGAGAGGAGAGGAGACTGACGTCGGAGGGCCGAGCGGCCTCGCTGATTGGTCAGCGGAATGGAGTGATGATAGCAAGACTGGAGGTCTCTGCGGCAACAGCCAATCAGAGGCGAGCTCTGCTTTCATAACCTCAGTCTGTATGCGATAGAGATGGGGTGGTGCGTCCGGATTACTTTGAGTCACACATGAATATTTGACTTTATAACACAGTCTGACTTCAGTTTTAACTTTTTAAGTGCCGTGGACATGAATATATTGTGCTTTTAATTTTTCCCAGTTCTAAATTAATTTTATACTCAACTGAAGCCAATATTTGTTTTTAAATAGGACAAAAATATTTCCTGCTCTTACCCTTTTTTACATATAGTGACATGAAATGGACCCCTTGATATATTTCAGTTCTTCTTCAAGTTTAACATAATTCTCAGCTGACATCATGTTTTTTTAAAGCTTTTTGAACCAGAATCAGACTTAGTCTTACTCTTTGAAATACAAACAAGATATTATAGCTTACAAAAAATCTTAGAAGTGCAATAAGCATGCAAAAGCTTTTTTTTTTCATTTAACAAATCCCAAAGTCAGTATTAAATGTGAAATCTCCAAACAAAAGTATTATACAAGACCTTTGCGTAAATAAAATTAAACTGTCTGCATGAAAGGTGAATAAATTACTTACTTGACAGCTTACTCCGTGCAAAGGTGTAACTGCCATGGCATTAAAACATCACACACAAAGCGTTCCATTTCAATGTTTTACTGATTTGGCAAAGTTTTAAAAATGGATATTATCATTTCACAGCTTTAAATACAAGAAGCATATTTATTAATGATAATATAAAACAAGTAATTAAACATTTTCAAAGTCATTAGCCTACGCGACATTCCTCAATACACTGACAAGAAACAGCGATACCAGTTACTATTATAGCGAGTTTTGATATAGCAGGAGAAGCGAGAGAAAGAGGCTGAAGGAAAAAAAGGAAATCAAGAGTAGGTTTGGTCACTTTCCAGAAAGAGAAAAACAGATTAGTAGAGCAATAAAGAGAGACAGAAAAGAAGAGACATATTAATTGGCACATTCATAGTACGTCAGGGTGTGCAGTAGTTAATACGGTTGCTACACCAAAGGAGGGAGGGGTAGCAGGTTAGACAGGGACCATGCAGTGAGTTCAGGCTGCTGTTGTCATTCGTGGCTACAACCACGGTAAATATGGCTGCCAGGTGACAGTAAAGCACTGATACGTAAAACCGTTTTCCATCTCAAACGGCTTCTCCCTCTGTCTGTTAATGAGTCTTCTCCTTAATCAGGAGAGTTAGTTTTCCATTGAAAGTCTCCAGAATAAATGTACACTATCAAGTTCCTTCAACCGCTTCTCACGGCGCTATCATGAATTAATGCGGGCTAATGCAACCGTCACAGCGCTCCGACGTTCAAAACGAGTTTCGTTATCCCAGAACAGCGAGTCCAGCCGTGCTCCATCTAGTAACAGTACTCAAGGCATAACATAGAAGAAGAAGTAGAAGAAGAAAGAGGAGGAGGAGGAGGAGGAGGAGGAAGATGAGGAGGGAAGCGGGGTGTACTTTGACACTCAGGCACTCTTGAACAGCCACACTGCAACACTGTAAAAGGTCAGAGGTCAGACTGAGTGCATTCATGCGGCGTCGAACCGGGCGTCACCACACGCAGACTCAGATGCGCACAAACACACACATGCTCACATGTGCAAGCACCTTTATACGCTAGCGCGCACACACACGCAAACACACTTCTCAGGGGGATTAAACAAAGGGGAACGAATGTCAGTCCCAGGAGGTCCTTGTCGGCCTTCCTCTCCCATAGAATCGATCAGTGGTCTCCCTCAGAGCTGGTTCGTGTTAACATTACTAATGTTAAAGTAACTTTGCAGTTCTAGTAGCTTCATATCAGTAGCGTTTCAGTGGCACTGCAGTGGCACAGTGGTGCTTCAGACTGGTTTGTCCAGTCGCTGCTGCAGTCCTGCCAGGAGGGGCTTACAACACAGGTTTTGATCCTCTCGTTTGTTACAGCTCCCCCATTTCAGGTAAGTGCAAAAATCTTCATCATCCCCAACAACAACAATCTTGTCATTATCTTCGTCTTCGTCAGTGCCTGTGCTAATGCTGCCCAACACTGAAGCATTGGCATCATAGACAGATCCAAGATCAGTATTCAGCAGAATACACTCTGCTCCGAATCAGCGGCAGGTGTCAAGAGCAGTCATAAGGGCTTGTCAATCACAGTCACACCTGTAGTAAAAAATAAATAAATAAAAATCAGATGGATCACGGACATGACCACATTGCTGTTTCATTAACGGACCAAACATCAGAGACCACATTTAAAGTCTGTCATACCTTTACGTAAATTTGAAACTCATTCTTGAGTTTAAGGATTTACAAACACAAGATGTCACATGTAAAATAAAAAAGAAATATTCTAGCTCAAAAATCTAAACCTAAAAAGTCAAATTTCTTTGATTTGAATCCTCCACTGAAGTGGTGTTCAGATGATCCGATGTGTTCAAGTAAAGCTGGGGACACACTACACACAACGTTCACAGATTTCTTCACAGATTTGGAAAAGACTAGCAGTACACACTAACAGACCGGCTTCAGCAGATCTTTTTATGACCACTGAAAGACTGAGGATCACACACTTCTGAGGGATCACATATTACATAACTTGTCAAACCAACTAATGCCGAGTGAACACATCAAACTCCCGTGCAAACTCTGGCAAGGGCGACAGTTGTGGTTCGCTGTGTCTTCACTCTCCCGCTCTTGCTGTTTGCTCTCTTTGTTTTAATATTTCCGCTACTTCCTGTAGTCTTCTCATGCCATTTCCTGCGTCCCACCCTCTTTTTCATTGGCTATCAGCAACACGTGTTTGCAGTTGGGTCAGTAATCAGTTCTCACTAACTGATCACATCCAGATTCAGCTCAAATATTTCAAACATGCTCGACTGACTGCGACTGAGGTGGTGTCGAGTCTGTTCCCCTCGCACACTAACAGATTTATGTGCCGAGTCCCCATGACAACTGTCCCCAACTAGTGCAGACCGGAGCAGACTTGGCCCAACTGGGAATTATGGGTAAAATCCTGCAAATAATCCTGTAGAGTGTCCTTAGCTTTAATGAACTTGCACTCAGTCTTTGACACTTTGTGCTAATGCTGCTCTGTGTCAAAGACTGAGCTATATTCAACAAATGGTAGGTTATCATGACCTGGACCAGAGCAGACAGTTTTCAGCAGAACACTGATTATCAAGTAGCATCAACTTGTGTGTAGAAGAACTAGGTGAAAGTCCCAGATGTTACACTGTTATCCTGAGAACAGAGGAGAATTCGCAAGGCTACACCGAAGATTTCTAAATGGTCAAATTAGGTTTGAGCATCTCAGCGTGTGGCGCACTCACCTGCATAACTGCGGCCCGTGCTCATGCAGGTCGGCAGTAGCGTCCACTTGTCAGAGTTTGGATTGTAGAACTCCACCGAGGCCAAATTGCAGCTGCCGTCATCTCCTCCCACCACGTACAGTAAGTTATTTACAGCGCACACACCTGGAAACAGAGAGTGGCGATTAACGGACGGCTACGACGGAGAGAGAACATCCCAGGTCCGAGCCGGGCACGCCACGTAGCATACCTGCGTTGCGTCGACACATGTTCATGTCGGCTACTTGTCGCCAGCTGTTGGAGGCTGGATCATAAACTTCACAGCTTTTCCTCACCAGTGGGCCATCGTGCCCCCCCACAGCGTACAGTAAACCTTTTAAAACACCTACCCCTGAAGGAAACATTACATATGAGGTTAGTAACAGTTATATTATGTCATTAATTTTGCTTTGCTTCCTCTAGAAATCTACACGAGGACAGAGACTAGAATAAGTAACTAAACCATCCTTTCCCACATAGCGTCACACAAACACACCTGCTCCACTGCGTCTAGTGCCCATCTCTGCAGTGTAGCTCCACGCGTTGCTTTTAGGGTTGTAAGCTTCTACCGTACTTAAACACTGCCTGGTGGCTCCGTCATAACCTCCGACAGCATACAGGATCCCTAGAACACACACATGCATTTTGTTAAACAGCTCTCGTCATTAAAGCTGTAGTTCCTGCAGGACTATGGCATTGTGTTGTTGGGTGCTTTTTTGCTATTTTGTCCACATTTTAAATCTATTTCTGACTTCAAAGGGAAACTGGGAATTGTATTCACCATTGACGACACCCACTCCTACACTGCTGCGTCGGGTGCTCATGGGCAACACATGGAACCACTCGTCTGTCTTTGCGTTGTATGCCTCAACTGTAGACAGACCTGCAAACACGCCAAGCCTTAAAAACCACAGCACAGAGTTACAGACTTTTTTAGAGCTAGCTTTAGCATTACACTGCAGTACCTGTGCTGCCGTCAAACCCTCCGACAGCGTACAGGAGCCCGTTGAGAACAGCGGCTCCGAGCGTTGATCGGCGGTCCTGCATGCTGCTCACACTCGTCCAGCGGTCCATCATCGGGTCGTAACAGTCGACCGTGCGCACGCGCAGAGAGCCGTTGAAACCGCCGACAGCATAGACACACCCGCCCACATACACCACTCCTGAGGGACGACAGAACAACACAAAGATGAAAATTTCAGTTTCATTACAAGGTGAATACCATCAACCTGCAGGTGTCCAGCACTGCACACTAATAGTGTCAACTTGCTGTTGCTGCAACCTTATTACAAACCATCAAACTGATTTTCCTTTGTGTATTTTCAAAAGATGAGGTGGAACTTAGTCGTAATTACGCCACCAGGGGGCACTGTAAATTAATAATGCTGCTTTTAGGAACATCTAGGAACAGAAAGCGATAACAGGGACGGTTTTACAGGTGAAGGCCACTGACATGTCTGCCCCCCTCATCTGTTCTGACCATTTTTCACTGGTTTTGCATTTAACCAGGGTCAGCGTCAGTCCTGGTAGCGTGAGGCGACAGCTAGACAAGACAGAGGTTGCACAGGGTGTACAACTTCTCCAGGATGCGACATCAATACGTGCCATTGCCAGACGGTTTGCTGTTGGTCCCAGCACAGTCCCAAGAGCATGGGGGAGATTCAAGGAGTCAGGCAGTTACTCTAGGAGAGCGGGACAGGGCCGTAGAAGGTCCTCAATTCATCAGTAGGACTGTTTTCTCTTACATTCTGCAAGGATGAACAGGATGAGCACTGCCAAAGCCCCTCCAGTAGGCCTCATCTAGTGGGCCCTGTGCTCAGTGCCCGGCACCATGAAGCTCAATTGGCATTTGCCATTGAACACCAGAATTTGTAAGTCTGTCACTGTTCAGAGCAGGTTCACCCTGAGCCCATGTGACAGACGTGAAAGGGTCTGGAGAAGCAGTGGAAAGCCTCATTAAATGCCTGAATATCTCACGACTTCCCCATGCTTGAGGAAAAATATCAACTACGCAAATGGAAATCCTCCTAAAATAAGTACATAATGAAAATAAAGTGTTACTGTTATCAGTATAGGTTTAAAGTACTGCATAGTGAAACCTTTTCAGATTTGCTGCTGTATTTATGCTATATTTACTGTTTCATGGAGAGAAAAACAACTGCCAATAATCCTAAAATTGCGTGATTTGCAAACTGACCTCCAGAACAATCGCCTGAATGAACGCTTCATGTGGTGATTCCAAACCCAGTAATGTTTTACCAGGCGTAGTGGGGTCTTTAAGATCCTGTTACAGACTCAGCTTTGTAACTGAGGGTTTCCCTACCTGCTCTACACCTCCTTGTTGGGAGTTCAGCCACCTGGTACCACCGCTGCTCCTCAAAGTCGTAGCATTCAACACTCCGGATAGCCTTGGGAGCCTGACCCCCGACCACCACCATCACCTAAACACAACAGCAGCACTGACATAAGAAGGACTGTTTGAAACCAACTATAAAGTGTGTCCAAGTGTCTCCTCCGCTCTGGAGACACTCTGGTACCTTAGGACAGCAGGCTGGAGTCCTCATGCGTGTGCGTGCAGTCTTCATTAGAGCTCTCTGGTCGGCTGGCAGCAGGTGGTACTTCATGGCCTCAATCAGGTAGTCTTTACACGCACTGCTATTCTTAATGAGAGACTCCTCCTCCACCCGCTGGCACAACAAAACAGTGAGAGAAGAACTGATCAGCGCCACAATACAGATGTGAATTAAAGTCAATGGAATTAACGTTACAAACGTTACATTACGTTACTGAAACAAAATGACTAAACGTCCGTTACATCAGCTGCTCATGAAAAACGAAAATCTGAAAAGACACTAACGTCCATCCACCACAGTTAAGTTGCAAACCCTATAGACCACAGGTGTCAAACATACGGCCCGTGGGCCAAAAGCGGGCCACCAGAGGGTCTAATCTGGGCCACAGCAAAGTGCAAAAATTACATAGAAGACTGCAATATTTCTATTAAAACAACTTCTATCCCTAATTTGTCCACAACCCCGAGACCCAGGACTACACAGCAGACAGCAATGTCAACAAATCACACTTATTTTTCTTAAGAAACTCCATTTTCTTTGAAGGATAGTTTATTAAATGTAAACATTCCCTTAATGTACTTGTTCTTCTTTGCACTAAAACAAATGGAAAAAAATCTGGGGTTGTCGTTATTTATAAGTTTATAAGTATTATTCTGTTATCTTACTGGTCCGGCCTGCTTGAGATCAAACTTGGCTGCATGTGGCCCCTGAACTAAAACGACTTTGACGCCCCTACTATAGACCTACATGACCACATTAAAACTTTTTGCATCGCAAACACGAAACGTCTAAATCCTAATGAATGAAGCATCGCTCACGTTCCCTTCAAAGTCAGCCGTTTTGTTAAACTTGAAACTTGAAAATCTGTTTGGATGACAAAGTACCAAGACATACAGCTTGATTTCCTGTGTTTGCTTATGTCAGTGTTTGAGCTATACAACAGTCTGGTAACGATTAGTTGCTTTTAATGAAATCCTTCTTCCAGCATGCAGTGATGATTGCTCTGTTGTCTTGTATATGATGTCTATTTTCACATTTTATCAATGTTCATGTCGCCTGTAACACAACATTTAAAACAAATGCCAGTTTCACTGATATATTTGCTCTGCAAATACGCCTCCTCAATGCATGGCTGTGTATGTGACGGATAAATCACTGAATTTTGAGGAACATACAGCATCACCAAGCAAAAACTTTCATATAAAGTTCACACATAAACTTTCTTATACGATAACAAAATATTGATAAAAATGAACTGCGTTTCGCAGCAGATAATGTGTTTCGGTGCCCCAGCCACTCCCACTATATGGATATACGCAGATCTAAATGTCTCCCGAACGACTATAAATAACACCAAAGTTATATGGGTAAGTAAACGATCGTATTTTATGCCAGAAATTAGGTCCAGGTTGTAAAAAAATAATAGTTCCCCTTTAACTTTTCAGACAAAGTGGCTATATCCTTCAATATACAGTCTATGCGATAGACAAATAACAGAGACTATCCAGAATTTGATGAGCAGCAGGATGAAGCATCAGTCAACACATAATTGTGATCTGTATGAGACGACATCAATGTTACTAACAACAAGTCATCTTAAATGTTAAAACCCAACTACCTGGGATCATTTCATGTGGCTCATTGAGACTATACAAAAGCTCCAATAACAAACTCATAAACATACCTGCACCAGGTATTCTCTGGAGAGGAGCGGCAGGCGGACGTGTTCCATCAGGTGAGCCAAGTGTTCCTGGCGGACGTCTTTGTCGTGGTTGACCCAAGCTATCACCGCTTCAAAAACCTACACAGCAATGTAAAAGCACACGTGTGTCGTTGTCTGTTGGTTGTGGTGTCACGTCTGTTTGTAGCAGGATGAAGAGCGTGTACCTTCTCCTCTGTGGGAATCGTGAGCTTGTCACTGGCAATGAGGCTGGACACCTGCTCCATGCCCAAATTGAGGAACTCCTCACTCCCAACCACCTCGGTGAAGTGTTGCTCTGTCAGCAGAAACATAAAGTGTAGCTGCAGACACACCTACTTTCCACAACTGCGTTTCTTCTCCAAACTTTAATTAATTACACATGTCCTCATTCCGTCTCCGCCGCTGTCCTACATCCTCCAGGACACACACTGACTAATTTAAATAGAGCAGTAAGACGTGCCGCCACACGCATGCACATAAGTGGCTGCTTGACAAACGCAGCACTTACCTGCATAGCTGTTGGCTTGTCCGAGGAGCTGGGAGCAAGCGTGCAGGTCAGCGAAGGCTCGTATTCCCAGACAGTTGGACGGATGAAGCTGAGAGCTCAGGAACTCACAGCAAGCCTTCTTCACCTCATTCAGCTGGAGCAGTCCTGCTGCAGGCAACAGCGCCTGACGAACCAAAACGAAACGTTTGCACACAGGTGGAAGATTTGGTGCCACATGCATGATACTGAGTAATGAGAGCAGACCGGTTGGACTGGTATATAGAGACACAATCTTGTAATCAGATGTTTAATCTGTGTCTTTAATCAAAACACTCTGTCTGAAGTATGAGCCTTTAACAAGTTTAGCATTACTGTTTTAAGAACATTTATTTATTTTAACTTTAAAGAGATTGAGAGATTTTTCCCACTTTTATAAAGGCAATCCGTTGTCCAGCGACATCACTTGCTGTATATACACCAATCAGCCACAACATTAACACCACCAACAGGAGAAGTAAATAACATTGACCATCTTGAGACAATATAATGTTCTGCTGAGAAACTTTTGGACCTGTCAGTCGTGTGGATGTTACTTAGACATGTAGCACCCACCTAGACCAGACACCCCCAACCCATAGCAACCATTCCCAGCAGGATGCACCCAGAGACAGGCACACACACAGAAACGGTTTAACTCAAAAAAACTAAAAACAACACAAGGTGTTGACCTGGCCTCCAAATTCACTAGATCCCAAACTGATCAAGTATCTGTGGGATGCTTGGAACAAGCCTGATCCACAGAGGCTCCTCCCCTCAACCCATAGGACCCAAAGGTCCCACTAACAACATTGTGTTGCCAGACACCACAGGACACCCTCAGAAGGCCCATGTCCATTCTCTGATGAGTCACAACTGTTTTGGAGGCACAAGGAGACCTACACAATATTAGGAAGGTGGTCATAATGTTATGACTGATCGGTGTATATTCGATTTTAGGTATTATTTGTCACATGCACGGTTATACATTGTACAGTGCACAATGAAATTTATTTTAGTACCTGAAGCCAGTAGTAGCAAAGCACAGCACACAAGGTAAAAAATATAAGTGGAAATGTGTAAGTGAGAGAAAATAAAATCAAATATAAACTGTAACCTTAAAAGGGGGTGTCTCTTTTATACAAAACATTTATAATATTGCAACTGTGTCAATAAAGTGCAAGTTACCATTACTGACACCAGTACACCTACAATAATCTGAATAAAACCATCTCATTCAACCATCACTACCAGAACAGACTGGCCCGATCTTTCCTGATCCGTGCACAGGACAGAACTGAGCAGGAAATGTATTTTAACGTCGGAAGAAGGTGACATCTATTACTTACACAGAGACTAGAGGGATGATTTCATTAATAGAAATTAATTTCAGGCAAAGCTGGTGGGAAAATGGCTTTGTTCTAAGATACTGCACAAAGAATGATAGTGAGAAAAAAGGTCAGGAATTCATCTGTTAGATTTTTTGGCTTTGTGTATAAGTACAAGATTAGGTCACTGCTAGTTCACTCCTTCCCAGGATATCAAAGTATGCAAATGGTTCGCATTAACTGTATCTTTAAAGTTGTCTTGTCAGTTTTGCGTAAGAAAATCTCATTTATTAATCCTCTCCTATAAGCTTGGATTTGGGAGTGATCACACTAAAACTGGTTATTAAATGTTCAACCTTCAACGTGACATGAATAAATAGAGTGTTTTTGCACGAGGTTAACACAGCTATTGATTTGAATGAGCTTCATTGTGTCCACGTCAGCCACAAGGAAATAAAAGACCAGCAATACGACAGCAATTTAGCCTTCAGAAAGATCAGATCCTGCAGAGGATCCACAAGCTGTTACACGTGTGTTTACCTGCACATTATCCTCTGTGACCTGTATCTCTGCTGTGTAGATGTAGTCCACCAGCAGGCCCAGAGTCCAGCCGTCCATCTCCTTTATCCTCACTCGTTTCGCCCTGCTCTCTGCCATCTCCCCTGTTGGCACACGTGCACACATCAGCCTCGTAACCGGCGAACTAAAACATAAACAGACACCCGCCAGATGTGTAGCAGCAAAGCTGGAAGCCGGAACCTTACCTGTGAACATTGCATGGAAGTAAGGGCTTCCAGCGGCCAGAACCACTCTGTGAGCAGCGATCTCTACATCCTCTGCCACTATGGTCACGTCACACAAAAGGCTCTGGCTGAGAACAGGCAAGAGAAACAGAGAGGAAGAGGGAGAACATCTGTCAAGTTTACACGGAGGCACGCAAAGAATTCAGGGATGGTGACATGCCAAATAACTTAAGAGTGACACCTGCGCAGCTCGTTCATGACTTTGAACGCCTTCCTCATGTGCCGAGGGTTCAGGGTGACAGGACCCTGCCTCTCGACTCCGTCTTCTTTGTCCAGAGAGTGTGGACAAAGTCTGGTGCACCTGAGAGGAGCAGCACAGACATGTAAACATTAAGGGAAAAAACACACACACACGGATGTAAGCAGAGGATAATGAAGCTATCGTGATACACAGCAATCTGTGTGGTATGCTGCTTACACAAGCTCTGTCTGTAGTCAGTTTAAATCCTACCTCGGCCTGTTTCAACAGAGAAAGCTGTTTTGTTTGGTGTGTAGCAAATATTGATTTGAATATTACTTGATTTCCTGATTATGAACCGGTTTACTTACAAAAAAAACCCACATGCACTCAGTGACCGCTTTATTACATCAAGGATTGATTTTCAATCAGGAAAAGCAGCAACTTCCCAAGAGACTAAGACGCACAGGTTCACTGTGTGTCACTTAGTTTGGGTAATTTGATTAACCGCCAATTTGTTTAGCTGTCCCTCCAGTCCTGCGGGAGTCTGGATCTTAAAGAGTGTGATTATTAGTTTACACTGACGCGGTGCATATTCCAAAGTAAAGTGGTGTTTAGTTAAGTTATCACAGACTGACTGCAACACATACAACCTGCAGGGCTCCGATGTAAATTCAGCGTCCGTGGAGATTAATATGAGACTCAGCTTTTATTATTCATTGCGACGCACGTGCGTTTGTAGATGCTGCACGTCTTTAGTGATTTAAAAAGCATCCGCGGCATGTTCTCAGATCATTTACGCATTTAAGTAGTAAAACTAATGCGTCTGGTCAGCATATATGTAGCACAGCGGGACTAGGAGAAACAGGATTTCACAGCCTCTATAAGTTTTTATTAACGTATCGTGGACGTGGCAATAAACACAACTTGAATCTTTAAGTAGAAGTCCTTCAGATGTAATATTCATTCTAAACAACGCTTATGCCTTCTGCATATATTTCAGTCCTGTCCATTGGTTACCCATTTAGGGGCCGGGCTCTTATCCTCTGTGCCACGAGATAAGCCTGTGAAAAACTACGAAAAGTTCTTCCACACTGGTCTTTTTAAAGCTCAAATAAGATTAGTCATTGGAAGCCAAACGTGGCCAGAAATATCCACCCCAACAGGTCCTGACCTGTCCTGAGAACCTCCACAGACATGTTGCAAAAAATAATCATTAACTTTAATAATGTATTGATATGAGAATTATATGTTTTGCATGTGAAATCTTAATCTGAAATGTCAAATCTGTTTAATGTTATGCAGTAAAATGTGCATTACTGGTCTCTGATTAGTGTAAGGTAGTAAAACACATGTCAGGTGAATACAGCAGTTGTGTAAATGTTCTTTATATATCAGCACACACACACTCACACACCTGTCTTCTCTCTTTCACTATAAAACACCCATAATTATTTTGCTCCTGGCGAAATCACGTGGCCCTTGTTTTCTGTCACAAACACACCCACACACACATGTTTGTGTAGCTGTTAACACACATCCCCTCAACAAAACACCTCCGTTGAGCCAACAAACACAACATTATGTATGTGTGTGTGTATACACATATATATTTAAATATGTGACAACCAGGGGTCGTGCAGCCTGCTCCTGCGACCACAGACGCGGTGGTCTGGTCCCCGGGCATCAGCGCTCGGTCTCCCCGGTCAGCGAGCAGCCACACCGGCTGGCCGCTGTCTCTGTCAATGCGGCACCATCCGTCAAGCAGCTTACTGGGAAACGTCAACACACATACACACATACACACACACACACACATACACACACGGACGGACTCAGCAGCTTTTTGCACTTACAGCGGATGACTGTCCATGATTCCGGTGTTTTTCAGAGGATGAAAACTTGGCCCAGCGGCATGCACCATTCCATATCCACAGAGGCGTCTTTAAAAGGGTCTAAATTCAGGCGATCATCTGTCCAGAGGCGGAGAGACGGGCTGACGGCAGCCCCATTAAAGCAGCCTGCTTCATATAAATACACAGCCCGACTGCGGTGACAGTCTCCACAGACACGTTGCGATTCAAGCCCGGCTGCTGTGCCCAGCGGACCGCTCCTTGTGACGGCCCAGAAAAGCGCGCAGGAAATGAGGCCACCGCTGTGACAAACGGGGGTTTATTTTTAATTCTGTGGCCCCCCCTTGCCTTTACTCCTGGGTGTTTATGGGTGCGAGAGGCGGACGGACAAGGCTACCTGTTATTTTCCAATCGCTGATTAAAACGCACAAACAAGGACATGTCTGCAAAGACGGTCCTCTGAGCAGCCAAGGCGTCCCAGAAGAAAGCGCAGTCTCCCTCTAGCTGTGGAAGACTGAGGAGGGCGCATGAACAGCAGTCAACACAAATACTCCTTAACTGACATATGGACTTACTATCATCATGTTTGTAGAGTAAATTGTATTGTAGCTGGTTAATGCTGCTTCAGTTTAACATAGAAACTAAAAGTGGTTGATTTACTCGCTTTCTTATTTGAATTTCATAAGTCTATGATATTTACACACATATTTATATCACGTTTCATTAAATTCCATTTCCTTATGACTTAGATGATTTATTTTCTTTTTACTACTGTATTGTTTTCTTTTTTTAAAAAAATCTCATTGCACCGTACATCCTGTGCTCTGCAACCACAATGAAAGATGTTCTATGCTAGTTGTCGTATTGCATTCTCATAATTGTAAAACAATTCTTGCATGTCACCTCATACATTTTTTATTTTATTCAAAACAATTTTAATTTGGTTATGTAAGATTTTCCCTTCAACCCCAGCTTCGTATATCCATGACATCCTGAATTCAGATTAACCTGGGTGGTAATCAACAGTCCATTAATGTCCAGAATGTCCACACTCGAGATGTGAATGCAGGAGGACTGCCTTTTTGAGTGGTGTCTCAATCCACCTCCTCCTTTACTGCTCCTTTAAGCCACCTCTCGTCTCTCAGTAAAACATGTGTGTGATTGTCCTCACCTCATAGAGTGTCCTTTATGAATCTCGTCTAGTTATTTTATTAAATCCAACCTTATACGAGGGACGACAAGAAATATTAGCATCTAAATGGCCCAAAGTACCCCGCTTCTCACCTGATGACAGCTGGGACAGGCTCCAGTCCGTCTGCGACCCTTCACAGGACAAGCAGTTGGTGAATGAATGAATGAATGAATGAATGAATGAATGAATGAATGAATGAATGGCCCAAAGTTTTGTACAGAGCTGCACTCCAAACAAGTTGGACTTAGTTTGCTTCAGCAATCCATAACCTTAACCTGGTAACTGACAATACTTATATTTCCTCATAATGTCTTAGAAGGTCAAAAACGTGTGACTGTGTCTAATAATTGACTCATGTATGTTTTGTTTTTTGTTTTTTTTCCGTTTAAATTTCCCTCATTGATTTCAGGAAAAGGGCACAGCCTGAACCAGAACACACATAACAAGCTAACTCAGTCCACCAGATATGATCTCTCAATTAGAAGGTTACTATTGACCTAATGAATAATTCACAATCCAGTTTTCCTCGTGTCTGGACCACAGACTCCTGCTTTGTAGAGCTTTGTCCCCGGAGCCCATCTGCGAGGATTTTAGTCTGAATGTAGCGTCAGTGAGCAGGCGAGAGCTGTGAAGCCGAACAGAACAAGTCTGTTATGGTGTGAAAACACTGAATACATCAGAGACAGCAGGCTGTCAGGAGGCTCGCTCTTCAATCATCATTCCTCTGTCATGATTCAATGAGTGAGATGTTGGCAGGTAGTCTTTTTTTTAACCATAATGACGAGGTTAAGTTGTGATATTTTATGTAAATACAGCTGATATTTCTAAGTAATAACTGCTCCGGCTACTGCTGGAACGGTGAGTGATTTATGGGGCACGTCACTGATATAGTAGATTTGCATAAAGTTGGAGGAATAAAGCGTCAAAGCTGAAGCAAAATCCTTGACCATACAAATTGAATGATGCAACTTGATTGCATCAATTTGATCCTTTCGCTCTGATAAGTCCTTAAAGCTTCACGCCCCACAGTTAGTAACAGAGGCTCAGTCAGAGCTGAGATAACCCTCCTGACGTCATCAGAGGTCACCTTAATCATAATGTCCTGAAAATAAATCTTTATGTGTGAAAGGAATGCATGGATCTTGGTTTCAATAACACATATGAAATGTATAAGACTCAAGTCCTGATTCAAAATACTCACAAATTTTATTTTTACAGTAAAAACGTCAGCAATGGAAATATTTACATGAATCAAAAATACACAAGAAAAAAAGGTTGAAATAAAACTATGACATCATTTCCTGGCAGAAAACTGTTCTTCAGTTTTGTCACATGTTGGCAGTAGGCATCACATGATGTTTTTCAAATACACTTCTGTCCCACAAGTCATTTACTTCAAAATAAACCCTGGGAGTGCATTTCCTGTTTTAGCCTCCAACCAGCTGTGGTGCGCTCTCAGGTCAGAACATCAACCTTACAGATGTGAAGAAATCTTTCTGACTGTAGGATGGTTTACAGTATCTTTATCATCCAACCTGGGTGTGGGGAAGTTTCTGTTAATGCAACTGCACCCTTGTTGTGTTAGTTTGGTTTTAAAGGGGCAGGGGGCAGACTGGCAGAGGCCTGCTCCAGAAAGGCCAGCGGACCGGGAGGAGGGAGGTCTGTGGGTTTACGGTGCTGAAGGCTCACGTCCTCCAGCACTTGTTGCCAGTGGTGCAGCTTGGTCAAGTGCTTCTGAACCAGCATTTCTTTCCTCTGTAGCTCATTACGCAACTCTGACACATCCTGAAGTGAGAAAAAAAAAAAAAAAAAACGTTCTTGAGAAGAGAGAAGGCATACTGACAAATGGAGAGAAATAAATAATACATGAGCGGCCGTTTTAGGATACGCCTTCGCAGAGAATTTAAGGATCAGGAGAAGATTTTACACACAAATGTTAGGAAAGCAGAGGAGCAACTACGGGATTTGGAGGTGAAGAAGACCACTTCAAACTGTCACGATGAAGGAGAATGCAACCTAGTGTGGTACCTTACCTCTTTTACCACCTGCTCTGGTTTCTGCACAGACAGCTGGAGTCTTTTCTGTAAGAAGAAGCACTCTGTCTGCCGAGCCACATCCAGGAACTTTTGTATGCACTGGTCCACCCCTACGGTTAGCAGACAGAGACACATCCTTCAGAATGCACACTGCAATACAAAATACAGGAGGTAATAAAATACAGGGGTTTACTCACCAGTTCGAATCTCCTCCTGGTCCGTTCCATTAACATAGTCTTGGCTTACCAGGGACGCAAAACAAGCCTAAAGAATGAACATACAAAAAAAAAGGCATTAGCAGAGTAGATTTGTTGACGTGTGTAGTATAACCTCTTGCCCTATAAGCTGTATGACTGCAAGGATTCACTCGCCACTGGTGTTGGCTGTGCCTTTTAATGATTTTACAGTCCATACAGGAACTTCAAACATCAGACACCTCGAAGTCAGTGCAACTACTCAGACATATAGTTTTTGTGCTATTTTGGTTCAGTTTGCAGACAACTTGTATAGCATTTGTAAATCTTGCAAATGTCAATTATGGATATAAAATGTAAGTGTGGACCTGTGTGTCTGTTTGTACTACATTTCTGCGTATAGGTGCTTGAGGGAGGAAAAACCTAGCTATTGTGGTGTGTTACTGGACTAATGAGGAGTATACAAGCGACAACAGGCTAACCTAAAGTTAGCACTGATGCTTGCTGAGTTGTTTAAACAGATAAAAGCCAAAGTAATGTGATTAATGCTACATAAAGATGTCTTTTGATATCTCTCTGTTAATCACAATGCAGTACAGCAACACCAGTTTATCATTAAACCTCACCAAACGCTAGCTAAAGCAGCTAACAACAGTTAGCACGCACGGCTAATGAAAGCTAGCATACCGGTGCCCTACCTCGAAGGAGGCCTCCAGTTCATCCACCAGCGTGTTGTTTCCGTGAGGCCTGGCGGCGGTACCGGGGAATCCCGGTTGACCCGGTCCACCGGGACCACCGACATTCAGTGCACCGGGCGGCTGCTGGCCGGGAAACATCCCACTCATGGACGAGGCCATCTTGATTGATGTGTTTCCTGTCGCTACACAACGCGCACATGCGCAGATACAGCATGATGTTGCGTTCTGTAGCCAAAAGTATGTGGACACTCAATTTTGTTGTTGTGCCTTCTCACGGTTTGGTCAAAGCTCTTTACCTTCAGTCATACTGTATATTGACGATGTTAAAGCAGTATCTTATCAGGGTAATGAGTTTGGGATGACCACAAAGAGGCCACAAAGAGACAAGTAGTGTCAAACACACTTTATTTACCAATGAATTTATTCAACATATAAATGACTATGTAGACATGAATAACTCACAACCATTTGGGGGGCAGAAAGGGAACTTACATAAGGCCTAAACATAAATAAAAACAGACTATTTCTATTTTATATTTCTGTTATCAAATATAGATGGACCGTGACCCTTGGCGCGTAGCTCTGTCACATTTGAATCTTACTAGAAGAGTTCTTCCCAAGTGTGTGATCAGATTTTGTGCACATGTCTCAGTCACTGTGAGCCAGCCTGCCAGCAAACTCCACCAGCGTACGTGTTGGTCTTCCGGACATGCCTTTCCTCAAGTAAGGAACTTCATCCTTGTTGCTCATCACGCCAGCGATGTCTAGATGAGCCCAGTGAGGAGATGTGACAAACTCCCTCAGGAAAGCAGCCGCTGTGCAGGCACCGCCAGAACTAGGGACAAACCAGCAGACACCAGTCAGATACAGGGAACCTGGGCATTGAAGAGACTCCTCTGCTACTCGAGGAGATGCTGTGTAGTAACAGAGCTACTTACCGGCTGTACTTGCCGATGTTGTTGAGGTCGGCCAGCTGGCTGTCAGTCACCTGTCGGGTGTAGTGCTGGAACAGAGGCATCCGCCACACTCTGTCACCTGTCACAACACTGGCCTACACACACACACAACCACACATATGTCAACAGAGGAGCTGGGAGACTGAGACATTGTGCTTGTTTGTGGTATCTGCTGTACCTTGTGCAGCTGCTCCCAGAGCCAGTCAGAATTTGTAAATACTCCTGTCGCTGCTGAGCCGAGAGCTACATCCATTGCACCTTAGAGACAGAAGAAGCAACATTTCAACATGAAAATAACTTAAAAGTCTAATAATGTGGTGAAAATAAACTACTTCCCACCTGTTAGCGTAGCAACATTGACAATGGCTCTGGGGTTGAAGGTGTGTCCATAACACAGAGCATCAGCGAGGACCAGTCTGCCCTCTGCATCTGTGTTATCAACCTGAACATAACAACAATAAAACCTCTTCATCTGCACAAGCACGTTCCGACAGCAGTTTCAACCTGTCACCTGTCATCACGGCTCCACCCACCTGAATTGTTTTTCCATTCTTGGCCGTGACAACGTCACCCGGCTTTGTCGCCTTTCCGCTGGGCATGTTCTCACACAGCGGGGCCAGACCTGAGTGAATCGTGGTTAGTCAGACGCGATCGCACTCTTGCGTGCATCATGCATGAAAGAAAACACAGCATGTAGGATCAAGAAGCTCACCGACGATGTTGACTGGCAGCTTCAGAGCTGCTGCCGTGACAATGGCAGCGCAGACGGTGGCGGCTCCACCCATATCTGCTCTCATTGCGTCCATAGAAAGAGAGGGCTTCAAAGAAATACCACCACTACAGACACAGAGAAGAGAGCCACAGTGTTTTAATAAAATGTGCCTCATTAGATGTTTGTAATGGGCCGTGTGTTGTTATTGTTTACCTGTCAAACGTGATGCCTTTGCCCACCAGCAGCAGCGGTGACTGCTTACTGTCAGGTGAACCATTATAATGTAGCTCCAGGAAGACAGGGGGCTCCTCTGAACCTTTAGACACACTGAGGAAGGCTCCCATCTGCTGCTCCTCTATCCAAGCCTGGGATCTGCAAAAAGATTTATTTAAAGATAAATTAAATAATAATCTTATTTTAAGTTATTAGTTGTTAACATATCGTGAGAATAGGACTAACAGCTTTCTAGTTTATGTGCTGCTGCTGAGCAGAGCCCGACTGAACTGACACAAGTTTGAGTTACCGTGGGTCATCTGTTGGATCGGACCTCACTTCCCACGTCCCTCAGTGAACCTTGGCAGCCCATGAATCTGTCTCCAGCTCACTACTTTTCTTTACTTGGACAACTTTTTATTGGTACTGCCCAAAACCACCCGGGAAAGCCCCACAAGAGCTGCAGTTTTGGGGATGCACTGACCCAGTTGTCTAGACATCCCGATTTGGTCTGTGTCATAGTTGCTGAAATCCTTCCACTTGCACATTTTTCTTGTTTCTAATATCAGCTTTGAGGACAAAACGTTCATTTGCTGCCTAATATACCCCATGTACTGACCAGGTGCCATTATAACCAGATAATCAGTGTTATTCATTTGACCAGTGATTATGACCAGGTTGTCATAATGTTATGGCTGATCGGTGTATATTGTCTTTATTTCATCATTTTATCAAATATGTATTTGTGAGGCAGTGACTACAAAATTTGGTGTTTCAGCACATTACTGCTGTTTAGTCCTGGGTCTCAGTGTTGTGTTCTGTCCACTTCTCTTACTAAAGTAGTGGACAAATTAGGAATGGAAGTTACTTTCATTGAAACTTTGCAAATTCATGCTGCGGCCCAGATTAGATCCTCCGGTGGGCAGCTTTTTGGCCCACGGGCCATATGTTTACCACCTGTAAATAAATACCAGTGATGATGATTAACGATGATGCAACCAACCTCTTATTTATTGTGACTCGTTCAGAGTGTGGAGCTAGTTTCTCCTCGATGGTGTTGGCAAAAGCAGTAGGAGTTATGTGATTGGCTGGAGCTTCCATGAGAAGCCGGGCCAGGTTTTGGCCTTCGGCATACATAACTCCTGTCTCCCAGCCCACTTTGTCAGCACTAAGAGCAAGTAGAGAGAAAACGTTACAGCATGTTTTGCTTCAACATTAAACTTGATGAACTCCAGTTTGCTGGTCTACCTGCCGTGAAGCTGTGTTGTTACTTTGGTCTTCTTCTTGGATTTGAGTTGGTCATATTGAAACAAACCCAGAGTGGCACCTTCTGCTGCCGCCTGGGTGTCTCCGCAGCCGTCCACCTCCACGTGGTTCACCTCCAGGTCCTGGAGTAGCCGGCAGCCGGCTGAACGTGCAGAGACAAACACACGGATTAGCTGAAATCAATATAAACCCATGTGAAGATAAAGGAACGTCTCTTACCTGACACTGCCTGCCTGATGTTCTCCTTGCTGGTGTCCCAGCTCTCTGCCCCAGAAACACCAGCATTGTGTTTACCCAGTCCCACTACTGCCACGCAGGGGAAGTCCTGGGGACGACACAGGGGAGGTCACTGTAAAGTTGTCAAATGTGAGGGGTTTATAAAGTTAATGTGACACCTGGTTACCTTGTGAATCCCATAAAATATTCTGCTTTTTCCATTCTTGAGCACAGGTCCAGAGCTGGGGAAATCAAAATAACAGTTTATGAGCAAAACACAACAGATTGATAGTCAGACACATACTATGTCTATGGATTACTAATACACCATTATTAAAACCAATATAAAGGATGCAACAATCACACTCGACTGATCTCGACTCTAGATCATTTATAAGCGCTTTCGGATGTAGACAGGGGTCACCGTTGATACCCTGACTGGTCTGTAGCTCCATACAAACCAAACCATGAAACAGTGCTCGCTCTAAATCCTTTTTACCAGAATCAGCGTCAACTTTTTCAGATAGTAAAGCTACTACCCACAGGTCAGCCATAGATCCTTAAGTCCTCCTTAAGTGAGCATTAACTATCCACCACATTTTGGTTCATCACTTTTCCTTCCTTGGTCCATTTTTGATGCAGCCCAGTAACACCCCCACAACAGCATCAAATTTCTTCTTGTCAAAGTTGCTCAGATCCTTCCAGTTCTCCATTTTTCCTGCTTGTAACATCAACTTTGATGACTAAATGTACACTCGCTGCATAAACAAGATAAACAACCCATTCATAGGAGCCATTATTCAACTGACCAGTCATTCATTCATTTTCTGTAACCACTTGTCTTTTGGAGGGCTGCAGGGGGGCTGGAGTCTATCCCATCTGTCATAGGGTGAGAGGTGGGGTACACCCTGGACAGGTCATCAGTCTATCGCAGGGCTAAGAAACAGACAACCATTCACACTCACATTCACACCTATGGCAAATTTAGAATCACCAATTAACCTAATGATCATGTCTTTGGACGGTGGGAAGAAGCTGGAGCAGCCAGAGAGAACCCACGCAGACACAGGGAGAACATGCACACTCCACATCATGAAAAACATAAAAGGTGCTTTTCTTGCAGGACTGCTGTTAGTTTTGCATTAGGGAATCCAATGAATTGATGACTGTTCCCAGAAATCAACGCTGTCAGTTTGCGGAGACTCACATTTTCAGGAGTTCTGAGAGTTTTCCAGACAGGGTTTTATCGAAACCTTCTGCCGCCTCTGTCAGGTGAAGGCTGCCCTCCTCTCCCTCCTTCTCAAACACTCCCAGCACCAGACCCTGAAGACACACATGATGAACACAGCAGTCTGTTATTGATGACAGAAACGATGCAGAGGCTGAAACACTCAGAGACAAACACGCCCACGCACTGATGCTCACAAGAGCCAACACACAGCACAAACTCAGATGGATTAAACCCTCTGACATACAGTGTGAAGTGCGCATGAGTCACTGATGTAACTCAGTTGTTAGTCAGCTGATGTGAAATCTACTCACTTTTCTCTCGTTCAGGTGAGTCTGAGCGGCGGAAAACGACCTGCAGTGGTTTGTCCGCACCGCCGTCTGTACGGCCCTCCTCATGAGAAGCATTGTCACCGGCTTGACATCAATGAAACCGATATAAATCACTGCTTCTGTTGTTTAAAGGTCGCTTACCTCACATGTGCAAATACAAGGCAAACGACCTCACTAAGTCGCGTAGTTTTTGCGTCACAGACAAGCGACAAAGACTGGCCTTTGTCGCCTGTTTGTCGCCTCCTAGCGACAGATCGAAATAAATACATCGACTGATATATTTACAAGGATGTAATTATTGGCAACTTCAAACTTAAAAGTCATTATTATGCACACGTTTTTTGTTGAGGCAGCAAAAACAGTCACTGGTTAATATTCATAAATACCATAATGAATTCTCTATAAAAGAAGTTACTTTCTAATTATTATTAGCAATGCTTTTTACAAGACTATTAAAATGGTGTACAGAAGCTACAAATATAACAAAACTATATATGCTGTACATAAATTAGACTTAATGATGTGTACTAACTTTATTTACACCACACACATCAATGAAAGTCCAATCAACTGACATCTGAGATCAAGTCAGCCTTATTTGAATGTGTTGTTTTAGCTATTGAGGGATATTACATATTGTGCATAGTACAATATGTACAGTATTCTGTACAGTATCTAACAGAATAAGAACAAATCTTCAGGGACTTACAAAGCCATACTTTTGAAAAAAATCAAACAAACAGAGGAAATATGTTCTTGTAAGTAAATGTTTATTTGATGCCATAGCTATGTAGCAAAGATATGAATCTGTCAGATGTTTGAACCGAAGTTTCTCTGAATGTGAGGAAGCAGAAGAATCAATACGTAGTTATACATTTAAGTTGGTGCAAAGAGTGATAAAAGTCCTTCAGCAACACGCAATTTGCTTTGTAAAAGGCTTTTGTCAACGTCCACAAAAATCTTTTAATGTTGACCCTGCCTACAGAGCTGTGTATATGTTATAGTAAAACCTTTTCCTGCTTATGCAGGATCATACATTAATTTATTCACCATATATACTTGAATAAATCAAAGATAATCATGCAAAAATAAAAAACAAATAATATAAAGATGCAGCAGAAATGACTTGCACCAAATATTTGAGCCTTTGAGACTTTGCTCAGTCCAGTAGGTTGTGAAGTACATGTTTGGGGGAAAAAAAACTCATTAACTCATATATTTACATAAATTACTACAACTGATATACACTGTGAGATGTTCACGGCTCAGAGATGGAGTTTGGAGTGGAAGCTGTGAGGCCTTTCCAGTTTGTTCAATATTCCTCCTCCGGAGCTGCAAACGTCAACCAACACAGACACAGAAAACAAACAGTTGCTCATCTTGTCTCAGCCTCTTCTGTGACTTAACAGTGTCTGAGGTCATGTGGTTTTCACTGGGGTAACCAACAACAAAGTTATAAGTCTGGCCCAGCTGCAGTCTGTCTCTGTCAGGAGGCAAAGCAGAAACTCCAGTTTCCTGCCTAAAATGTCCTGTGCTCATGTACATATGCAACTGCTTGGCATAATTTGAGAGGAATAAGTCAGGAGGCAGACTGCGTTCTTTTGAACACTTTCACTGCTGTTCAGACAGCAACTCATGTGTGTTTTATTTGCAGGGTCCAGGTTCCATCTGAACTTGGACACCTTGATTTCTTCATGTTGTCCATTAGCATTGCTATTTCTATTCTGTATTTTACTATGCAGCTGCCCTGTCTACAGGATGCCAGTTCTGTTGTTACTCATCTTGTTATTTGTCCTCTTCGTCAATTGAAATGTTTTTCATTGAGTCTTTCTTCATCTGATCAAATGTTTAGGGAGAGAGGACATCATGTCCACTATAGATTGTCCAGCTCATTTTTGGGACTGGACATTTAATCTGAATATATCACTTAGTTACCTGAACTTGCTGCCCAGCCTCAAGGACAGACATTCAGAGAGTTGTATTGTCAATTTGAAAATTTGTGAAAATATTTGTTCATGAAGCTGCAGTTGTGTCTATAATGAGCCTTCAAGTGTACAAAGTCTAGAAAGGTCACTGGCACTGTTTCACTCTGTTTGCAGCCTTTGTCTTTGCTTGTGTCAGACATCAGTGATAGAAATTCTTTTCAGTTGGTCTCTCAGTAAAGAAGGTCCACAGCAGAGACAGTGGGTGCTTCAGGTTTCTTGATCTCTGGTTTGGGCAGCTTGATCCGACTCATGGCAACCACTCCACAGACAGCGAAGTGAGTCGTGATGCTGCCCACGCCGAGCCAGAAAGACCAGTCCAGACTGTCGACCACAACAACGAGGACGAAGAGGTTCTCCCGATAGTTGGCCACCCGCTCGGTCAGACGGTGGTGTCGGACTGCAGCCAGGAAACACAGAACACCCAGTGCCCCGAAAAGAGCTGGAAACAAAAGAGGAGGGAAATGAGAGAGGCCAAATATTCTGGGAGAGGAATGGAAACCACAGGGACTGGAGGAAATGCTGCTAAGAAGAGAAAGATGAAGAGAAAGCGGACAAGTTATTGAAGGGATGCAGCATCTGACAGAGACAAACTGTCCTCACATACCAGCGATGAAGTTCCACAGATACAGTCCCTTGTGCCCTTTAATGCTCTGGTAGGGGACCTTGCGTGCGTTGTAAATGCAGAAAGAGAGACTGACCAGCGCGAAGCCCATGGCCACCAGCAGGAAAAGAATCACCATCATGTGAAGGCCACCATTCAACGTCTTCACAAGCTTTGGAAAAACTAGAGACAAAAAGACCCACTTGAGCTGTCAGCAGTGTGAGGTGGACAATGAGGTGATGTCCTCAGTATAACTGATGTGATTTAACAATATTACATGAGGCATTTATCAGATTATTTCAGTATTTTGATACTGTATGATTAAACAACTTTTAAGACGATCAACTTGAAAGCCTTCAACATTTATTTCCCGTAATTTTAGAGATATTATGGAAAAAAGATTTAAGTGAGTAACATGCCAATACTTTCTATTTTCTGGATACATCTTACAATCAAATGGCTTGGTTAATTGTCAGTAAGACTTAAAATAAAACTAAAAGCTTTTACCAAGAACACATTTTTAATTTCCAGATTGTAAAAATTCATAGTGGCAAGGTGATTTTTTTTATAGTAAGAAACAAGTAAAATCCATCTGATTTCAGACAAAAGTCCAAGTAAAGGTTATGAAGACATTTTTAATATCACCTCACCTTGCAACACAAAAGTTTTAAGAATGGCTCTTAAATTACCATTATGCCATTGCCACATATTTTACTCCCTATTTTAACACTTGATTTGTGTGACAGATTTAGCCACTACTTATGCGTATTTGCGCAAAAATAAGACTGTTACGATGTTGCAGTAACTTTACATCTTCTCTTTTTGTTTGAATGATAGTAAGGCTATTACATAATGGGTTGTTTTATTTGGTCATGATTATGCCTAAAGCATCTGGCCTCCAAAGCAGTCTGGTAAAGAGCGTACAGGCTGTATCTTACTGTATATTTTGGAGCGCCTGTTCCCCAGCCCGCAATTCTTGGTCTTTCCCCCTTGGAACAATCCGTAGTAAATATCCCCGATGAACTGGTCCAGCTCAGGGTGGGACGCATTCACTATCTCCGCCCCGGTTTTGCACAAGATACGCCCGGTAACCCACCGCTCCGTGGACAGTGCCACCACCAAGAGCACCACCGAGCCTACGCAGAGCACCGAGGCCACCGAGAATGTTATCCGTTTCCACAGAGAAGGCATCTTACGAGCCCATGGTGCCCCGAGGAAGGTAACACGACGCCGGGCAGCGACCGCGGGGCGCTCTCGGCGATCACCATGAGTTTATTCCACGGTTTAAAAAAGAACAAATAATCACAATCGGACGAAAAAAGTTATTTCTCTCAGCGCGATGTTTCATGTATGGACACGTGAGTCACAAGTTGGGAGAAACTGAATCTATGACGGTCAAAGAGATCCCTTACCGGGAGAAACTCTATCCCTGTCCTGGGCGCCTGGTTTCTGCTCCCTCACTATCACACTCACTTCTCTTTATTCATGGCATGAATTAACCTTTGCAACGTGGCCTTTGAATGTAGAAATCCAATTGGTGACCTTAACTACAGCTGTAAAATCATGTAAGAGCGTTTAATGATGTCAAAATGACAGATGTGGTTAATCATGAAATCCTAAAGGTCAGCTTAGACTATTAGGCTTTTTGACAGCCTCTTATTCCATCACCTTTTGTTAATGGACGTTTATATTGTGCATAGAATTTAGAACTAGTACTTAATAGTATGCCCCCTTGAGCATCCACATACAGGCTACCTATCTTACATTTCATAACGTATAACATTTGAAACATGATCTGAAACATGATCAGAGTGCAATATAATGACATTATCTCACACTTCCACAAATTTAGTTTTACATGACATATTGAAATTCATGTTGCAATATTGTGAATAGTAAATAACACTGACTATCTTGTGACAATACAATGTTCTGCTGGGAAACTTCTGGACCTGGCATTCATGTGGATGTTGTACCACCCACCTAGACCAGACCAGACCAGGCACCTCCACCCCATAGCAATGACACTCCTTGATAGCATCCCCAGCAGGATGCAGCCTGGCACAGACACAAATACAAAAACAGTTTAGGAACAACTCAAAAAACATGAAAGACAGCACAAGGTGGTGTTGACCTGGCCTCCAAATTGACCTGATCCATAAAGGAGAAAGACCAATAGGACCCGAAGGCCCCCACCAACAACACTGTGTTTCCAGACCCACAGGACAGGATGTTGTCTTAGGCTGATACTGTGCTTTAGAAGTGCATATATTTATATATTATTTTAATTCTATTTGGTTTTGTTTATTTATTGTATTCATTTTTATAGAATCGTTGTTCTGTTGTTGTGAAATGTTCCGGATATTTTGGCGACACCTGCTGGTCAGTTGGCTAAATGCACACTGTGCGTGAACACGTCAGAGCGTGTGACGCAGATGTCAGTCTCCCAGGCAGCGCCTGAGACCGTTTGGTTGAAGATGGCGGATTCGCTGTCGACAGGTCCGGGAGAGGAGAAAGAGAAAGACACGGAGGGCAGGGAGAAAGACCGAACAGCTGCGAGAACAGAGAAGAACAAGGAGAAAGACGGACTCACGGAGACTTTGGGGTTCAACGATAAAAATGGCGACAGTAAGAGCAAGAAACGCAACCTGTCAGGTGAGAGCTAGCTTCGTCTGCACAGCCACCGACCCCTAGTTTGACAGGGCTAACTAGCTTCTGAAGTGATTATTTTATTTACTTGATTTAGCTGGAGGCAGATAACGCCTTTATAACGGTGCTTGAGCACGCAGTGGAAATAAAATGTCAATCAGCTGAGCCTGTGCAGCTTTGGCCGCTTCTCCGAGTTTGCACTTGATCTGTGGACGAAGCTACCTCCTTTAGCCACTGTTTGTCAAACACTAAGCTGTGCTAAAGTAACGCCAGCCCGCTAATTTATGTTATATGCATGTGAGTTATGGCAGTGTGATAGTCCTGCAGAGGTCCGAGGCCAGTTTGCTTCTCTGTCAAACTAGACGTGCTTTTGCGCATGCGCAGTCAGTAGTGCTGCTTAGTGGATACATACTGGATGTAGCCAAAAGTATATGGACGCCACTGCAAAGGGAAATGCATAATCCAGCATTCATTTGAAACTTTTGCCTGGTAAACACACACTGCTTTTAAACTATAGTCTGTTGGAGAAAAAAAAGTCAACTGTTAGAAAATAACCATGACTTATAAAGCTCTTCCACAGGGCCAGAAAAACGCAATTAAAATGTTGTTTACTGTTGGTTAGATTACGCTGATCTCTTTGTGAGAATACAGCTATGATTGAGCAAACACACAAGGAACGCAGGAGATTGAATAATCCCCATGAGAGTTGACATGAACACTGATGAAAAGGACTCTTTGCTGGTGGGATTTTATCTAGATAAAATGAATACAAAAATAGATATTAGAGCAGTATCACTGGAAGGTGAAGCTAATCTAGCCAGGTGATAAAGCTCAAAGGAAAGCTTCATAAAGGATTAGTTTAGTTTGTATTATTTATTTGTGTCTTTCCTCTCTGTCCATATGTGTCTCCAGACTTGTCTCTGGTCAGATTTATAACCACTGAACTCACCAGAGGCTACTTCCTTGAACACAATGAGGCCAAATACACTGAGCGCAGAGAGAGGGTCTACACCTGCCTCCGCATCCCCAAAGAGCTGGAGAAGGTAAACAAACGTTTAACATTTATTTTAGGCAAATATTAAGACCTTTTTACAAATTAATAAATGTGCTTTTCCTTTTTTCCTTTCCTTTTTTCTGTTTTTAGTTGATGACATTTGGCTTCTTTCTCTGCCTGGACGCTTTCCTCTATGTGTTCACCTTGTTGCCCCTCAGAGTCATTCTGGCCCTTTTACGTCTCTTCACAGTGCCATGCTGTGGCCTCAGGTAACGTATATGCTTGAGTATTAACAAGGCATATTTCTAATTTATTGCAGAGATTGTATTTGTTGGTATTAATGCATGCTGTTAGTCTGAAGAGCAGCCTGAATTTATTATATTGTTGGTCATACTGCTTATTATTAACTGGTTTGTCTATAAAATATTTTTAACGTAAGTCCTGAAAGTAGACAAATAGTACCCAGTGAATGTTTTTGTACTAGTTTATTCGAGAAAATGAATCATTTGTACATACTGTATCTGTGAGGTGCAAACGTAAGTGAACCTTGGTTTCAGTATCTAGTGTGACCCCCTTGTGCAGAAATAGCAGCAGCTCAATGTCTCCAGTAACTTCTGATCAGTCGTCTACAGCAGCTGGCAGGGATTTTAGCCCATTCATCAGTCTAGGGTCGCATCAGCTCTGAAATGTTGGTGGGTTTCCTCACATGAACTGTTAGCTCCAGGTCTTTCCACAGCATTTTTATTGGAGTAAGGTCAAGACTTTGACTTGTTCATTCCCAAAACATTCATTTCATACTGCTGTGTTGTTTAACCAGTCTTCTGTCAAGTGACTTGTGCTCTTGGGCTCTTTTTCTTACTGTATGGCCTAGTTTCTCTTAAGATTCAGCTCACAAACAGATGTCCCTACATTTTCTTTTATAATTTGCTGGTATAAGTCAGAATTCATTGGTCCATCAGTGATGACAAGCCATCCTGGCCCAGATGCAGAAAAACAGACCCAAACAAGGACATTAGCACCCCCATGTTTCATGGATGAGATGAGGTTCTAATGTTTATCTTCAAACATGAGCCTCTCATTTAAACCAAATAATTCTACTTTGCTCTCATTTGTCCTCATAACATTTCCCCAGTAGGTATCTGGCTTGTCTACATGATGTTGATCAAACTTTGAAATTAACGCGTAACCCTACATGTTACTTTTGCACCTCACAAATGTGTATTATTGGCTCATTTTCCAGAATAAACAAATACCAAAGTATAGTATTTTAAAAAGTGGCTGATATTTTGAGTCATTTATACAGAAATTGTAGAAAATTCTGTAGGTTGGAAATACTTTTAAGCAGAACTGTTTTTGCTGTTCTTCTGTTTGTGGTTTGATAACCCAAGTAAATGAAGACGGACTATTCTTCTTTACTGTTCTCTCATATTTTATTTTTGTGACAGAAAGTGATTAAATTTCATTTAGTTTAGGTGAATATCTTCACAGAGCAATATTAAACTTTGAAAGCAGAGCAATGCTTTTCTCATCCTCTGGAGGGCGGTAGAGCTCTATCCGATTTTGTTCAGACTAAACAGATTTTAATAAACTGTTTCGTTGTCGTCTTCTTCCCTGTGCTATTTTCTTCTGTGAGCATCCTTCATCTGTAATTTGTGATTGTGTCTTAGGGGCTCTCGCTTACTCCAGCCAGCCCAGGTATGCGATGTGTTGAAAGGCTTCATCATGGTTCTGTGTTACTCAATGATGAGCTATGTGGATTACTCCATGATGTACCACCTCATCAGGGGCAGTCTGTCATCAAACTCTACATCATCTACAACATGTTAGAGGTACACCCAGATAATACGTCCTGGTCTTTTTAACTGATTGATTTACTGATTATACTGTACAGACAGCATCTCATTCACCAACTTGTCCCCTGTCTTCCCTCACCTTTGTGTTGTCAGGTGGCAGACCGTCTGTTCTCGTCATTCGGCCAAGACATCCTGGATGCTTTGTACTGGACAGCCACAGAGCCCAAGGAAAAGAAGAGAGCACACATAGGTGTGATTCCTCACTTCTTTATGGCTGTGCTCTATGTCTGTATCCTCACTTAGAGCTATCTGCGATTGTAGTTGTAGGAGAATCAACCGTTTTAAACAAGGCAATCTTAAAAACAACAATGTCAACTTAAATGTATGCTATTATTACAAATTATGACAGCTCTACCATCAGATTTTTGTCTTAGTCAGAGAATGTCTAATCCAAGAAATTAATTGTTTTGCTGTCATCCTCCGAGTATGTTTTTCCTTAGCATGTGTTTATCTAGTCCTCCATGCCATCCTCATCATGGTACAGGCCACAACTCTCAATGTAGCCTTCAACTCCCACAACAAGTCTCTACTCACCATAATGATGTCAAACAATGTGAGTACAATGCATTGTAACATTAAACAGTACTGACTCAAAAAAATGTTCCCGCAGCAGCAAATTCAGTTGTGATATTTTGGGTATTTTTGCAGTTTGTGGAGATCAAAGGAAGCGTTTTCAAGAAGTTTGAAAAGAACAACCTTTTCCAGATGTCAAACAGCGGTAAGTGGTGAATGATTTGTAACCTACAACCAGATATGTTTTGGTTTTTGTTGTTTTTTTGGGATGTTTTGTACCTTGTACTACGATTGAATACAAGGTGAATTTCTGGAATCGGGCTCAGCTGCAGTGAGCACAAAGTAGGTTAATCCAGGATTGATTTGTTTATTTCCCGCAGACATAAAAGAGAGGTTCACCAACTACATCCTCCTGCTCATCGTCTGTCTGAGAAACATGGAGCAGTTTTCATGGAACCCTGGTAACTAATGCAATGCTTTGTAAATACTGGGGCAAGTTTCTCATAGCCATAGAGTACACATAAAGAGATGTGCATATCACAATTCCCTGAACAGGTTCACCCTGAGGTCCTTTCAATGCAGCTCAGGCGTTCATTTCTGTGACTTAAGTATTTGCTTTGTATTAAATAATGACACTGATTAGCCTTTGATGTGTTTGTTTTATAGACCACTTGTGGGTGCTGTTTCCTGATGTGGTCATGGTGATTGCCTCTGAGGTTGCCGTGGATGTTGTCAAGCACGCCTTCATCACCAAATTTAATGACATCAGCGCTGATGTGAGTCCTCTCTGTGTACTTTCGCAAATTATTAATTTGGTTTGTGGTTACTGTCTAAAGTGTGGCGAGGGATAGTCATCCACAAACAGCACAACATAATCTGTCAAAGTGAATTAACCTCTGGTTCACTTCTGCTGTGAAGCTTTAAACCAGCCCTCATGCTTTTTCTTTAGCTCTTTTGCTCAGTTTTTTATTTCCTTTTTATGTATGAAGTGTTTGGTAGTTTAATAATGAGTTAGGACTTAATACACAGTGGTTGGATAATAGATGTGTAAGAACCTTTTTTAATCCAAAAAGTGTGTGCAATTTAAAATATTTGTGCATTTATGTCTACAGACTTCAATTCTGGGGAAATATTTGGATATTAATAGATAGAGGAGAGACCTTATTAGGTAATGGTCCCTGGCAAAGTTCAAACACAGTCTGAAGAGAGCGCTGTAACTAGACAACAGCCAGGGAACAACAGTTTAGCATGATTATATTAATTATTGACTGTTGATGAACCCTATTTTTGGCGGTTCCTGTCAATGTAACCTGTGAAAGTGACCGACTATTAATGAGACACTGTTAGTTGGATATTAGACTGGTCTTTAATAATGTAGCAACTGAACAGAGTCACAGAACACCTCAAAATTAGCAGGCGCATCAGAGTACAGTTATGTAATGTTTGTTTTTTTGATCTTCACGTAAGCCAATATTGATGTATCGAAACATGCCTGGATCACGTCAGGACATCTTTAAATACGACTGATCGCCGTTACCACAGCCTAAACCATTAAGTCCACCGCAAGACACAACAAAAGGCTTCACCTCAAACTTCTTAACTTTTCTGTTATTTAAAGAGGCACGTACTTGTTAAGTCACTACATTATACACACTATTTTCATCGTGCGGTTGTGTTCACACCGCTGGTCGAAAAGCAGCAGCAAGTCATTCTCAATGAGAGGCGGCAACATGAAGCTTGATGAGATTTATGAGGAGTGATTACTTAGTGTTAGGAGTCTTTAGATAGGTTTGTTTATGTTTGACACAATGCCAACTACTTCCATTCACAACAATCTGATCTGTGAGATGCAGTTGAAAACTCAGGAAGAATTGTACAAGTAGGCTTGAAGTTATGATTATATTCAAGACATTTGAGTCTCTCTAATATTCTGTCCTAATTCACAGACCTACAGCAGATCCTATTTTGTCTCTCTTTGTTTTGTCCCTCTCTCGTTCATGCCATCTCACACTGTACACCCGCCCACTCTCTACTGTCCTCTATCAGTCAGCTGAGCTATTATCTCACATTTCATTCTGACCACATTAGCTTCACGCCTCCTTCCTCCGTGTGCTGTCCTCCTCTTTAATTTCCTTCAAGAAGTTGTAACCAGCATTACGTAACAGAAACCAGCCCCCACCGGAAGGGATTACCCCCTGTATCTCCAAACTGTCAAAACTAATCACACAAACCTCACTGACGTTGTTAGTGTTCAGACGTTTAATCTGTAGGAACGCAGTAGTCTTTTTACACTGACTTTAAAAAATGTGGCTGTTATTATGCCTTATTGTCACACACAACAGTAAATAGCTAGAAGATGAAGTCACTAAGAGGCGTCAAGTAGAGGAGTTAACACTTATTACCTACTGTCACAATGTAGATGCTCTCTAAACACTGTACATGTGTGAGATGTGCCTGCGTTGACTGATGAATGTTGTGTTGCTCTGTGTCATTCTCAGGTGTACGGGGAGTACAGAGCCAGCCTTGCCTTTGACCTTGTCAGCAGTCGACAGAAAAATGTGAGTCATAGAAGTTCATATTTCATCTGCGTCTCCACCAAACAAACATTTCATTGTTTACATCAGCTCAGCTGACCACAATATTTACGTACAAGGTTCTGGGATTTAAAACTTGAAAACGCCCAATGACGTGCTGCATACTGCTGTTGACTAGGCCATGTATCTGATGTCTTCATGTTGGTTGGTAGCGATATTTCTTTGTTTGTTTAGCTGCTGAGCGGGCCATACAAGCCAGCAGCATTTGGTTATCTTAAATTTCTCCAGGTTTGAATTGTCCACTGTCAGCTGCTCTGTGGGCCATATAAGCCAGCAGTATTTACTTAGTTCATTTAGATTGTAGGTTTAATCGTCATATCTCATAACTGTAGGCTTGTTAGGGTTTCTCAGTTGGACAGGGCCTCTAAATGTGTTTTGCCTGGGATCTTGGCACAAGAGATTGTTACATCTAATCCTGTGTATTAACCAATGAGCCACTATATATTATAGATGAAAACAGCCAGAGCTAATGTCTTTTTTTGTTTAATTCATTTGTGTACCACTACCCACATTGAATAAAAACGCTCATTGGTCATAACCATGTAAATTATTGATTTGCATTAGCAGAGTGAACAACATGATGCACATTATGCATCATGTTGTTCACTCTGCTAATGCATTTTCAACATAAGGTAATAATGCTCCTAATTGTTAATGAATGTGAGGCAAAAGCAGATTTTTGTATTTTTGAAGAAATGTCCACTGATCCCTTCTTGATTTTATTTAATTAAACATGTCATGAACTGAGTTATGCTACTTGTTGATGCTCTACATAACGATGTGTTAAATCTGTCCCCAGGCTTACACAGACTACAGTGACTCGGTGTCCAGAAGGATGGGCTTCATCCCTCTTCCTTTAGCGCTGCTGGTCAGTTATTCATTATGAGGATATTTAGTGTTATTGAGATGCTTTATATTCTAATGTTTCCTGTGTATAGAGTATGAATCTGATGATGAGGTTTTGTTTTCAGCTGATCAGAGTCGTGACCAGCTCCGTGAAGATCCAGGGTTCACTCTCCTTTATGTGTGTGCTGCTGTTTTACTTGGGGTAATTATTGCACATACATATTCAGAGCTTTTCATTCCTGATGTTTACTTTTGCTTTCAGAAGCTTCACTTTCTATCCACATGTTTCTTTGTGAACAGGATGATCACGCTGAAGGTGCTCAACAGTATCGTTCTGCTGGGAACATCTTGCGTGTTTGTCAAACAGGCCAACATGGAAGAAAAGCTCTTCAACCCTCCACCCTCTGTCGTCTCCAGCCGTGCAAACTCCAGAGCTCACCGGACCAAACATGTTCACACTTCACCACAGCAAGGTAGATCAGTCACTGTCTGTCACTGTGAGGGCTTGGCGATTGAACAAATGTATTGCATATATCGTTCTTTGCTTTTGTTTTTTTGGTTGCCATGCATTTACTGCATTTTCTCCCACTTTATTTTGGTAATTTTATGTTCTGCTTCCTTGAGACTAACTAAATCATGTTCTTATAGGAACTGAGAGTTTTAATTGGGCCACGTTATGCACAGTCTTACTTTTTTACTCTGTCACCAAAGATGGCAGTGGCTAAATGACAGTTAAGCCATCTGAAGTGTTGCTTTCTGAGTGATTGCTGCTGAAAAGAAAGAAACATTCATTCATTCATTCATCTTCTGTAACCACTTGTGCTGTGAAGCGTCTCGGGGGAGCCTATCCCAGCTGTCATCGGGCGAGAGGCAGCGACGCCCTTGGACAGGTCACCAGGCCATCACAGGGCTGCTGAAAAGAATTATGTTTGAAAAATATACCAAAAAGAGAATGTGCAGTATAAGCAGTAGACTAACATTGGCCGTTGGAAAACTTTATCATAACAATTCCATCTATTCCTGATTTGCTTAATTGAGTTATTTCTGTATTATACTTCGTATAAACTCTCTGATCTCTCTTTCTCCTACAGAACCCACACCTGACAAGGGTGGCGTATCCCTGGCATCAGACATTTCTCAGCCCACCAACGTAGCAGAGAGCGCTGCTCCCACACTCCCCAACAGTGACTCAGACACATTCCTGACGACGCCAGATGAGGAGGACGATGACAAAATCATCAACACTGACACTGGACTGGATGGAGATGGACTCAAACCCAGAACACCCAAGAAAGACTTGTTGGAAATTGACCGCTTCACCATTTGTGGGAACCGAATAGACTGAACGCCATAGGAACAACCTGTGTCCCGCCAACACAGCACAGTTCAGGGATCAGACACGGGTCATGGAGCATGCTCAGACCTGACTTTTTCTTGTGCACCTGACCCCTCGAGTATTTATTTATTTATTACTAACAAAACCAGCCAAGGCATTAAGCTGTTACTAAAAGCATAAGAGGCACTTCAGATGTTTCCAGCTGGTCCTGTACGTGTCCAACGAACCAAGCGGACTCGGAGGCAGCGTGATGTCATGGCAACATGCAGATACTGTTGCTATTGAAGACGACGATGGGAAACACGATGGAGCAGACCGCAAAGACAGAAACAAAACCGCGTATGTGAAGTCATGTGTGACCCTAAGAGCGTTACAGCTGGACTGTGCAAGTGTTTGTTCAAAAGCACAATCATATGTACAGTGAGGAGTTGTTTTTAGAAAGAACAAAATTTTTACATGTTTTTTTTATTATTATTTTAAAAATACCTGGAAAATTCTGATGTTTGAAATGAAGTTTTTATGACCAGTCTCAGATCTTTTTTCTAAATCGACCGCGTTCAGCTGGAGGACGTTGACTGGCGACTGACTGAAATGTTGAACATGCAGACACACCCATCAACACACATTTACAGAGATCCAGATGCTGGTCAACATGTTAAAGCATGGCAGCAGTGGCACTAAGATAAAGTTAGTGACGGGAGCCTGTTACACAGTTTGGTGACATTAACTGAGGTTGATATTGGTCAAGGCATTGATGTGTATTTTGAGGCGATCTCCCAAGCCATGCTGGTTTAGGAGATATTTCATCTTAATTTTCAATTTGTCCCCTCATAGTTCAAGCATGTAGCAACAACAACACATGCTTATGAGCGTTTTTATATGTTGGATTTTTTTTTTATGATGGAAACTGAACTGTGATCTGATTTTTAGATTCATGGTGTGTGCACTAATTCCTCACTGATCTGAGTGAGAGTGGTATGCAGATAAACTATTCTAGTGCTGCTGTATTGGTGAGACACCTCTAAGTAAGGGCGAGTACCACAACCGCATTGTAACCACAGTCGAACAAGCAGATTCAGTTTTAACGGAGAAGAGAAAAGGTTGCTATTTTAAAGTTGCTGGTGTTGTTTGTAGTTGTTGGCTTTGATTATTGGATTAGGGTCTCGCTACAGTAGATATCTGTGCATTAATTGGTCTGAGTTGCTGTGAAAGCCGATGTTTAATCAATTAAGCATATCAAGTTCAGCTTAGCCCCATGTCTATCCTCTCATGTTATTTTTATTTACTTAATCCAAAAGTTGCTTGACAGAAATAGCCAGCAGTCTTTGTTCAGTTTCTCCTTTGACAAGCAGAACATAACAACATACACAGTGTATTTTATATCATTTTATTATTCATGCTTGATTTAATCATTTATTTCTGACCCCCATGAAAACAGGGCGTCCAGAGTTTCAGCTTTGGTTTAACAGGTCACTGACACCATGATGTGTTAGCGGTGTGCAATGAGAGCATGGAAGCCTAGAAGTCTGTTTCACTTTTCAGAAGAAGAAACTCCCAGATACTGGCGTCCAAAGGGTTAAAAAAAGATGCTTTGCTTCACTTGATGTAAAAGTAACACATGAGAGGAGCAACTAGCTTCACTATAGGAACACAGTCATTACAGTGAAATACAGTATATAACTGCTAACATGTCAAAGAAGGATGAAGAGTGTGTATGTGTGCGTGTGTGTGTGTGTATATAATGTGTGAGGTATTTTGTGGCTGGATCTCACTACCTAAAGAGAAATGAATGGGTCAGATATTTTGTTGTTTTTTTATTTTTCATGTACAATCTGTGTAATTCATCTCCTGTGGCAGAAGGAGAATAAAACAAGACTTTGTTTTGTAAGGCTTTCTGGTGTGATTTGAATGCCCGTGTGTAAGACTGGGAACAGTGGCGGTTATTTCAGGGAAAGGAGTCACTGCGGTCTCTGTTAACAGGGGAAACACTGCAGTCCACTGTTCCCCCTGAATGGACGTGCGGAGGGGGCGTCTGTCATCACACACATTCACACACGCGGGGATTTTCTTTTTTGTTTTGAAGGTCCAGCCGTGATAAATAATCCGGTTGTGGATATATGATGTTCCTCATTATGTTGCCATAAGTTTAGTGTAGAGTTGTGTGTCATGTAAGGTGCCATGTGACTGAAAGGGAGCACTACACATCACACATCAGACACTCCAAAGCAGTTTCCCAAAACCTTGACCAAACAATAATATTACTTTTTGAACTAAACTGTGTTTCCCCTTGATGTAACTGGAATCTTCTGTGTTTGCCAACTTTTTAAATGATGTCATTAGCAAAATGTAATATTAAGAATAAATAAGTCAATATAGAGGAAAATCTGTTATTATCATTATGGATGCTTTAATATGTGGCATTGTAGACAGTAAACAGTAGACAGACTTGCCAACATTGTGAATTTAAAAACACAACTTGGTGTAAACATAATTACATATAATCTAGCTAATCTACAAGAGGGACATTTTAGTTTTTATAATTACAATGTATTGTAATATTGTGATGTGCTGCTTTGAAGGAAGTTTGGACAGTTATGTGATATTGACTCAGGAGCAGCAATAGGGCAGAAAATAACCAAAACAACCACAAAAACACAAAACAAAAGACAAAGTGGTGTAAAATTATTTAAAAAAAAAGACATGAAGCGAGACTCAAAACACTTAAGTAATAAAACTTATCAAACAAATAATAAAAAGGCACAGGTGAAACCACTGTGACGGAGAGTGAGCATGTATGGAGCCACGGGTTTGGCTGACGGAACTTCAATGCAGCCAAAACAAACGGTATTAAATCTCACCTGCGCTCGTCAGGCTTCGACAAACGTGCAGGAAAAGAGGTGTGTTGAGGTCATCCTTCGGTAAACCACAGCACCTGAATGCACCTGTTGAGCGAGAGAGAGAGAGAGTGGCGGTTAGTCAGAGTGGTGTCGCGCGCCACAGATGCGCCCTTCGAGTTGTCCGCGAGCACGAGCCTACTTGAGCCCTTTCCGTGCACGGCGGGATTAGGCTACTCTTAGCCCGCGGCCGGTGAGAGCGAGGACACCGGGACAACGAACTCATCCTCGGCTGCCGCTGCTGCCCTCCGAGTCGTCGAAAGAAGATGCCAGTAATGAGTCCGCACCGGGAAACCAGGAGCTAACGGCTGCCACAACCTCGACCGTTGTATGTTTTTAAAAGTTTTTACCCTGGAACCGTTGTTTCTTTGCAGAGGGGACCAAACCACCGAGAGAGAGGGACAGGTGTCAACCGCCGTTCCTCCCCCCTTTCCTTCCCCCCCTGCTGGACTGTAGCACGACCGGGGCTGGCACTTTACTTTTTCTTGTCTTTTCTTTGAGCACGGAGCTGGACTTTTCTGAGCCATGTTGTGGACACGGTGGCTCGTCCTGCTGCTCTGCTGGGGCACCACAGGCGGTGAGCAGCAGGCTGATGAGAGGGGCGCAGCACCGGCTGTGGCCCGGTCGGACTCCCGCAGGCAGCGCTCCCCTCCACCGGTGGAGCCGTTGGATTTTGGGTTTGTACCTGCGGCTGTCTATAATACCCACGCTTACTACGAGCCAGGGACCATAGGGATCCTTTTCCACATGGTCCATGCGTTTCTCTACGTTGTTCAACCCAACTCCTTCCCCAAAGGTGAGATTATTAACGTCCCCTCTCCTCCTGGTCACTGCTCCCACATATTATCAGTCTGTCTGTACTGAATTCATGTAATTAAATGGATAAAACTGGACAAAAACACGACATACATGCATCTAAAAATAACAATTTAAACGTGTTGCCTTAACAGGTGTTATACATCCAATTTGGGCACCCATCAGATTTAATCACCTCATTAGAAATGGCATCCTTACTGCCACTGCAAATGTTTGTGTTATGGTCACACACAGTATTCTGGCTTGTATTTGTATTTGTTGTGCCACAAGATGCTCAATACACGGTCATACATCACACGACTGCATATATAGCAAAGTTACAAGCATATAAATCTAGAGTATGAACTGATGGATGATCTATATTGGTGTTGTGTTGTGCAAGAAATAGCTATTATAAAGCACTTAATAACAGTGAATTGAGTAATGATGATAAATGCAAGAATGCAAGGGATTGTTGCACTCTAATTAATGACCATTTAATTCATTTCTTTATTTAAATTACAGTCCAGTTGTGTATGAGTTATACGTCATACCAGTTTCTCGGGTGCTGTTTCACATGATTTAGTTAAAACCTTTAACATCTCACGTGTTAGTGTTTGCTTAAACCATCAGTCATCTAAAACCATGTGTTTAAATGATGAGACGCTGTGTTCCTATTAAAGTAAATCTTATTTCTTTATTCATGTGCATCAAATTGAGGGATATTTTTATGTCTTCACGTCTCAAAATATCCCTTCATTGAAAACTCTTTTGACATGAACTGCTCCACGTCCACACTGAAGCCATTGCCCGTGTGAATGGGTCACAAGTAGTCTTTGCTTTATTTTAAAGGGTCGCAAAGCTCAGAAACCTCTGGCCTGGTTGTAATGATTCTGGCGATGCTGATGTACGTCACAAACTAAACAGCAAAGTCCAAAAAAACACTTCAAAGACTCCGCTGTGGCACGAATTGTTTGCCCATTGCTGTTGCACAGTCAGTCTCTGAGAGGTGAGTCTGTGGGGTTAAAAGAGCATGATCATGGCGAGACGATGTGCAGTGATCGTATGTGCTTGTTGAGCCCATAAACCAATGTTACGTGCAGATTAATGGGATCACTGGCTGTCAGAAATCATGAGTGATCTTCTGTGGGCCCAGGTTGTTAGCACTGAGGTGATTAATAGGTGATCAGATCTGCCACGCGATCAATATATACATAGAGGACGCTTATCAGCTCAGGGTTTAGTCCACTAACCTCGTGGTGGATGTACAGAGACACAGGGCGTTAAAAGTCAGTTGTTTATGTGTCGTATGTATGGTATGGTTACTATGCGTGGTCACGTTGGAGGATGACAAAGTGCAATAGGATTGAAGGGTTTAAGTTGCTGCCATTTTGGTGCCCTGGGTTAGGGCCGCTGGCTGGGTAATCAATTAGTAGATCTGCGATTAGAAGAGGCTTTCTCAGTCACCTGCATCACTGCGTAATAACTTAATCCACTGGACCATATGCTGCTACTGCCATGGACTTTACAGTGTGGTTCACTGTCACCTACACGTACAGGTAGAGACCACCCCGATGTCACCCACTTCCACATCGTACATGTAAAATCACTCCTGTTGTTCACACTCAGCAAAGACACACCCATAGCTCAGAATCCGCTATTATATATTATTGCCTTATCGATACCTTAACTGCAAGGTCATCTGAGTGAAGAATAAGCTAAGGAACCCGTTTTAAAGTGGCAGCAGCAGAGTTAATCAGATACATTAAGTTTGAACACATGAGTGAAATTGATTTCTCTATAAATCCATATTAACAAAGATTTTTATAAAGTTTTGATTTTGTTTGTTACTGAAAAATCTCTAATATGAGTGAATACTGCTAATAATAACTTATTTTGTGAGCTTTTGCATCGCATTATATGAGACACAGTTATCATTAATTATTTCCCTTTGTTGTTTTCCAATATATATTATCATTGAAATGTTTAAGTGTGTTTAGTGTCTTGTAAAGTAGTACAGATGGGGGGGGGGGAATGGTATTCAGTGGTTATTTGTGACAAAACTTTATTGATACATTGATCAGCTGCCAATTTAAGAGTTATTAATAAGCGTGTGGAAGTCAAATGTATGGACTTACTTTGGATTTTTTTTAACAAGAATGAGAAAAACAGATGGAGATGACACGTGGAGTGTTGTCAGAAAAAAAATATATATTACAGACGTGACAACTCTCTTCACAGATGTAAATGGAGTTTTACTAGGTGAGCGTAGTCCAATGAAAAATACCCAACTGTGGCAAGTTGAGTATTGTGATAAATGTCAAAGTTTATAGATCAAGGCCATTAACTCTTAATTTGATATCGTTTAGCGTATATTTATTGATCTGTTTGACAAAAGTGGCAAAAGTCAAAGACAGGGGAAAAGCTCTGTTGTCTTGGTTAATTTGACATAATTTATAATGATAAAAACTAAATGAAGAGGAATAGCATTAAGGAAACAGATTTTGGACATTGTTGCATAATGAGGAGAGAATAAAAGTAAATGACTAATACAGTCGTATAACTGTTTGAACAAATACTGTATAGTAAATTCTGTAAACATATACTCTTGCTCACAAAGTTTAAATCACATGCTTTTACCCCTTCCCATGAAATGATTGTGGCAGTGTAATTTATTTTTAATAGATAAAGTGTATATCTTCTCAAAACTTAATTGATCACTATTTTCCAAACATAAAACTGGTGTGTTCAAAAACAACAGTGCATATAAAACTTTGATTATGATTTTCAAATTGAAAACATTTGGATACTTTTGATACGTTTAACAAAATATTGGTATATGCTTGTAGACAGATTATTTGTATTGTACAAGTACATAATACAAAGAACTTAAATTCAGACTATAATTAAAATCATAGCCATGCATCTGTAAATTTGCTGTAAGATGCATTTATTTCTTATTTTTAAATATAAATCATAACTAACTATATATAAATTGATCTACTGTTATTACCTGATTTAGCAAAGACCAGAACATTGGAGAAAGATAATTATTATCTATGCCAAGAAAAGCAATGGTATTAAACTATTAGTAATAACAGTTTGCTTGCTAATCAAATATGTAGTAATTCAAGGTTATGCAGTTTTTTTTCCAAAACACTCTTGTTAGTGGTTCAGTATGTTACATTGATGCTAACTGATGCTAGCCTGTCACACTGACTGTTGGTTAGCTGTGGCAAAGGTGGCAGATTTGGTTTATGGGTAAGTTAGAGGTGAAATGTAAATGTATTATGGAGACTGAAGAAAGATCAGATCAGTAAGAATATCTAAGCTTGAGGCAGTTAGTGCAGTTTGTTTTCCATTTGAACTGCTCTCATCTGAGCGTCAACATAATATCAAAGACGTGAGAGTTTCTGTTCACTGGCTCCACCACTGATGCTTGACCGTCACTGGCTTTTCTTTAAGACACACTTTTTACAAATCTGTCTGAAGGTTGGTTTTACAGCAAAGAAGCATTTTGGGCTCTTTCACTCACTAAGGCGACATTGCCTTATCCCTCTGCTACACACAGGGTGGATTAGAGGATTAGCAACCACAGAGCTAATGCTAACACTGCTGCTACCACTGCTACAGATGGCATTGTCACACACACAAATGTGTAGACACATGCACAGGCACACTCACACAGGCACATCCTGAAAGTGGGTCATAGTCGTGGTGTTTGTTAATTACTGTGATTGGTGGTGGACAGGTTGTTTATCAGGATGCAAGTGTCTTAAACTAGATTCAAGAGAAACTCGTATCAGTGGAGGATAGCTAGGCAAGGGTGGAATCACTATAAAACACATGTGCATCTTACACAGAAGACACATTTATCTCAACACAAAATTAAAGTAAAGAGTTTTTATTGTTATTGTTAATCACTTGTAATGAATTGATTTAAACACACATTCACTGCCTCTGTGATGATTTTCGGGTGTCCTTAGACTTACGGTAGTAAACTAGATATTACTGGATGAATTTGCATGACAATGGCTGTTTCTTGTTTTCTTTCTCTGATCCTAAAGTCTGGTCCAAAAGAGTAAAAAGACATTACACATAATCCTCTTAGTAGTTTTGCTTCAGGTCACAGTGGGCTGTGGAACTTTCTTTAGATCCTATACCGTAAAGAAATACTGCACTCTATGTTTGTGTAACACATATGAAACATACCGTAATATACTGTATACTGTATATGATGGTTGTATCATAAAGTAAAATGCTATAACGGCTACTAAACTGTGCTTAAATAAATAATACTAACATCATTTGAACATTAGCTGAACCCATCAGTTAAACTTTGTCAAAAGCAATGTCTATATTAAGTCCTATGGTAACTTAAAGCAGCTGTTCCCAAAGCAGAGGTCAGGATCAAGGAGTCACGTGATGAATCTGGGAGGTCACAAGATAATGAACAGGATAGAAAAACAAGAAGAAAAACATGTCTGGGGCTATAAATCTTGCTTTTTTGATAGTCCTAGCTCTGGGTTATAAATCTCAGATAGGAGCAAAATCTAAGATTTTTAGAAGTACAATACAGACACAATACTTTGTGAAGACGTTTGACATGTGTTGACAAATTTGACCAAACTGAAAAAGACTAGCTTGGTGAAGCTAGACTAAATTCTTGTCTTGCGATGTGTTTCATCCGATATAGAGAAAAAAAAAAACTAAAATCTCTACACGCAGTTGGATAGTACCACAAACCAATCAGATTTTCATTGTATTGTAAACAAATTCCACCCAGCGGCACTCAGATGACGTGTATGACTGACTACATCACTGTTACTCTTCTGTTCTTCACCCTCCCAAATGATATGATTGGCCGGGCAGATCTGTGCTGCATCACTCCTTAGTGGAACCATTCCAGACCAACGTTCCACTACAAAATAAATACAAAAAAAGTACTTCTATTTCAGTTAACAAAAAATGTTATTTTCTCACGCAGTTTTAGATTTTAGTACTGTAGTACTATAGTATTTGTTAAGTACTGTATAATAAGCTTCCTAAGAAGTATAAATAACTATCACATCAGAGTTATTACTTCATTTATATGGGTGACAAGCTAACACGTTCAAGTGAACTACTGCCGAAACTATACAATACTTAAAAGGACAATAATGTCTTCAGAATTAGTTCCAATGTGGTCCTGTTATCCCTCCAAACATATTTTAGCTAAGGGCCAAAAAAAAGAAAAAGAAAATAATAAATCTGTAAATCATTTTAATGGGTTCATTCATTTAAGTGTCTCTTCAGAGCCTGTTGTGGTGTATGAGGTGGGCTGGTTTTGCTGTACTTCATACAGTGGGAGGCTTTTCATTTAAGAGGCAGCAGAGGTGGTGGTTGAGTTGCATAAGACTTGTTCACACCTTCTGGTAATCCCTCAGAGCAGGTCACCGTAGAGGATTGTGCCAGCCTATATTTACACATTACAATAATAGGGTTGTAGGTTCTGACTAACTAGCTAACTAGCAGCAGTGTTTGACATGTTTGCTGTTGATGTTTTTTGTCTTTCAGTGATTTTAATGACTGTGTATTTGCTATTTCTAGCATTTGGTCCTGTTTGTTTAACTGAAGTAAAAAATATGTCAGGAAGGGGTTCCTTAAATGTCTCTCATTACACAAATGTTCTGTGGCTTCTCTTTTACTGTAAAAGTAAATAAATCATGAAAGGGCCTCATTTATTAGGCACAAAACTTGCCTATTTTGATTAACAAAAATGGCTGCTCTGTCCAGTCACGCGGACAGAGCAGTCAGATGTGACTTTATGTTGGGCAGTGGTCTGTTCTTCCTTTCTGGTCTAATACTACTGGTTGTTTATCCCCCCTTTCATTTCCAGTAGTTACCACTTATACTGGGTCACTGAACTAAGCTGTATAAGCTTAACTGTCTTCAGTGGCTAATGCTAACTAAGCAGCTGAGAAACAACAGGTGGCACTGACACAACTCCGATGTGCTCATATGCTGCAGTTCATAAAGATAGATGTCTTCACCCTGTGTGACAGTCTGGCATCTTCTTCTGACTGTTTCAACTGCATTATCATTCATAAACAAAAGCTGAAGAAACGTCTGTTGCCTACCTCCTACCACAAGAGGGCGATAGTGTTGAGAGGATTATTCATATGATCATTGAAGACACCCTCAACCACTGTTCCTTTTACCTGTTATTAACCAGAGAGGCTTATTAATTCTAAAAATGTTAACTGAAAACAACATTTTATTTGGAGATGCTTGGTTCGCAGATAGTCATTTAACAAAATTAAAAATATTATAAAACTTATTTGATGAATCTGTAAAGAAAGTAGCTACTACTTATAGAGAGGAGTGAGCTAATCAGAGCTTTAGTACCACCAGTACTTTACATGCACAAAAAAACGGAAGGTTAGACACAAATCTAATCTCTGTACAGTACCTTTCAGCTTTGTGTGGTTTGTCACCTCACCTGAGGGTCAACAGGTGTTCCAGCAGAAGGCACAACCAGACACCAAATGCGTGCACTTGTACTTGTATTGGTCACATTGTGGGGACATAAGGCTGTTCTTACAGTCATGTGTGGGGACTCATGAAGACAACCTGAAGGTTGCTACAAGGTGATTTGAGTTGAAGTCATTTGTAAAGGCAATTAATCTAAGTCTATTTAATGTCCCCTTAAGTGATTGAAACTTGACTGCGTGTCTATGTGGCAGCTGTGGCAGCATTCACATGCTAAACTGGCCTCCATCTGCTTGAGCAGTGGCACCTACTGTACCAGTCTGAGAGGAAGACTAGTTGTCTGGTAGTATTACAAAGAAAGATCTTCTCTGTTCATGGTCATACCATCATTTTCCTTTTAGTTTGATATTAAAGAGTCGACAAGCTAATAACAAACAGTTTAAAGTGACTATACAACTTGAAGCGACTGGTGGTTAAATGGTAACATCATGTTCATTTCTCTATGAATAGGTTTGGAGACATGCATGTATATTTCAGTTTAAGCAAGTCATATGTTTCTATACCTGCTGTACATGCCAATGGATACATGTGACTTGTTTGAGTTTGTGAGCATGTGTGCATGTGTGTGTGAAGGTGTTTACCTGCCTAGTAACAGTCTGGTGAGTCACGGTCCAGGTAGGCTTAGTGTTGCCTGACCTATATACAGTAAACACACAGACAGCTGGACTGATCTGAAGTTGTCATTGGCAAGCTGCACGGCTCAAAACACACAGCTGTTAGATGTACTGTATCAGGGAATACACAATACTGTCCTCGGAAATGAAAAAATTATTCCACGTAATCTGTGTTGTCTGCTTACGAACACATAAATGGATTTATTTCCACCGCAGCTTTTCTTATCATCACCAACACCAGATCAACTTCCTGTACATCCACAACTGATTATTAATTTTGCATATTTATCCTGTTTTGTGTTTAAATTATTTTATTTTTTTACAGATCTCATCGTAAGGGTCATCCAGCAAAACATGGGGGGAATCAAAATAGAGGAATGGAGAAAGGTATGTTATTTTTAAATGATGAATTAACATTTCAAGTGTGATAGAAAATACATTATAGGAATCTTTAGGCTTTAAAGTGTGTCATTTTCTGAAATTATAACATAAAGCACCTTGTTGCTGTATTTAATTGTTTAGATACTGTACAGCGAGTCATAATGTGATCATGTTGTGCCATAGACATTTTTCTGAGATCTTTATTTGAACTTGGTCGTCACACTGATATTGTTCTGTTTCTTTTGCTCCGTGTGTGAATGTGTGTGTACTTTCTGCACATACAGCCAGACAACGTCGTCCTGTTGCTTCAGGTAAGCTCTCCATTACTGACATTTCATGATACACTCTATAATAATAACACCTATGTGAAAATCATTGACTGTATGGTGAAAAGCAAAGAGTGGACTTGTGATTGCATGTACGCTCTTCTCCTGCAGTGGATCCACTACGAGGCCGGATTCATCGTATGTACGACCATCGGCATCTTGTTCGTGGTCCTCACCCCCATCATAGCCATGTGTTTCTGTGTGTGTCGGTGCTGTGAGAACTGCGGAGGGGAGATGCATCAGAGACAAAGGAAAAACGCTGACTGTCATCGAGGTTTCTACACCGCCTCGCTCATCGCCACCTCCATCTTCATCATGTGAGTCGTCTCAGTCTCTGCTATCACTGAATTGCAAAGAAAGAATTTAGGAAATCATTACTGATTGCATTCTCAATGTGTGCATCCTCGATTATGAGTTACTGACATGTGTGATGGTCTTTTAGTTTTGCAAAGATCTCAAATACCTAGGTGATGTCCCTGATGGTTAGAGATAAATATATACTAATTAACATGTTGACTTGACTAAAAAAGTCACTACATTGTTAAATTGTTTATAACATGCTAACACCAAATCAAAACATGATTTGTATTATTAGGTGAACTTTATTAGTAAAATCTGTGTCTAAATCGTCTGCTCACATACACACACACACATACTGTATACATGTAGGGTACCTGCTGTGTGGATTAGACAGGTGCACAGAAATACGATCCAAACTGTGCAGGACAGTTAGGTGTTACTGATATCACTTGGCTGACTGTGAGAGGCCTCTCTGTCTGAATGAGTCCTTTCACATCACAAACATGCATGCTCACTCACACACAAACACACACACATACACATATAAACTATTCAGTGGCCATTTAGAAATGATTGGATGCAGATTTTGTTCTGCGTGGTTCTTTAATAGTTTCTCCCCACAGGTTGTTTCTGTTAATTTGCGTTGTTTCTCCCTGTGTTAGCTTTCGTGTTTCTATTGAAAGTGAAGACTTTTTTATGGGTTTATTGTTTAAAACAAAATCCAAGCCAAAATATCACATGATCTAAATTATCTGTGACGTTTCTCAGTCATTCTGGTCATTGTTAATTCAAAAAACAAAGCTGGTCTTTATCCTAATTCCTGACCAGTCATTTAACTGGAGAAGACATCTGAAGAAGCTACTTGCATAAGTTGTGAAATGTCTTCAGTTACCTTACAAATCCAGTTTGTGTTTCAGCTTTGTGTTTTGGACGTGAGATGTAAAAAAATAAATATTCATCATGCTTTTCTTTCACTATTCAAGTTCAGTTAACATTATATCTCATCACCTTTAGCATAGAACATCTCTCTACTTTCAAAACCCATTCACCTGCTGTCCCTCTTGTATAGCCATACCGCCCTCTGCTGGTTAGCGTTGTCACTATGTTTTTTTTGTTTTTTTTAATCTTTACTAATTGTAATTGTATGTGTGTTTCAGTTTGGGAGTACTCATTGCTTATGCAGCCAATCATAATGTCAGCACCCAGATCAAGGGCACTCGACGGCTCATTAACACCAACCTCAGAGACCTGAAGACATTTGCTAACAACACACCTGCGGTACGCCCATACACGTACACATCTAAATGTACAAGATACATACACTAATAACCAGGCTCTAATGTTGTTTAATATTTCCTGTTGCAGCAAATTGACTACCTAACAGCCCAGTACACCACAGCAAAGAACAAAGTCCTGTCAGACCTTGACAGTAAGCTGAAATCCTGCCTGTTTACATTTAGTACTTGACTAATGTCTCTAACTTTTTACCTAACTCTACTGTTGCCATACAACCTGATCGGATCTGTTTCCTGACAGACATTGGACCTTTGCTGGGTGGCAGGATCCACAGTCAGCTGGAGAAGGAGGTGATTCCCTCTCTGGACTCTGCGCTGCGTATGGCCGGAGGTAACACATTCGCTGTGTTAGATTTTTATTTGACTTCCTGTTGAGCTTTCGCTGCATTGAGACATAGTACCACAAAGTAATGTGGTACAGTTACCAGTTATATTAGTGCCAGAATGGATCAGACTAACTCCATTTTTCTATTCAAAGACAAAATAATACAGTAAACTTGGATTTTAAAGCCTTTTTTGTTCATCCTGCACCAAAGCTCATCATAGTGTGACCTGACTCTTCCCTCCTGTTTGATCTCATCATGAATTCTGTCATTTGTTGCTGCATTTATTTCTGATGATTGTCTTTTCTGGGTTAGTTACTACAGAATGTGTCTTTGAAGGGGAAATCCTAACCATGTTTTACTTTCTTCTTTTCCCTATGATTCCCTCACATTTCCTTTTATCTAAAGCAAAAGTTGAGAATGCCATCAAAGGTAAACAGAGCTGATCTGAACTCAGTGGTGCAGTGCTTGTGACTTGTGTTAGTGGGAGTGTCCTGTACCACTGTGTATTCATTGGAAACCCTCTGTGGGTTGTGGCACTGTGGTCAGTGTAGTCAGTGACACCAATCCCTGTGGTTAAACGACACACTATTGTATCAGAAATCAACAAACTTCTAATTCAGTTTGATACTTCTTGTTTTGTTTTTAGCCATGCGGGAGACCAAAGAGGCTCTGGAGAACGTCAGCTCCTCCTTGGAGGTGCTGCAGGAGGGGATGGGGAAGCTTCAGGCCAGTCTCTCAACAGAGCGCGCTTCTCTGTCCAACACCCTGTCTGACCCTGCGTGCACCAACGGAGCTGTGTCCCATACCTGTAACACCATCCGCTCTGCACTCTCCCAGCTAGGAATTAACGCTGACTACTCCAGGGTAATGAGGACCTCTGCAATGTCTGAAAATATATGCACCACCACTTTTAATTAGGAGCAATATCTCAGTGTTTACTCGTGGTATTTCTTTTTCTCAGCTTCCAAATGTAAATCATGCTTTGGCCAATGTTAATACTGTCCTGAGAACAGACCTCAGCAACATTGTACAAAAGGTCAGTGTCGCTGTCTCCAGTTCATATTGTTCACCTTACAAGTTTCTGTCTAAGCCGTCATCTTAATCCCTCTCTTTCTTTCACCTCCAGGGTTACACATCCTTTAATGACACTCCAAGACTGGTTAAAGAGCAGACTAAAAACATTGTCTCAGGTATTTAAATGTGTGTTTGTTTCTCAAATCCAATATCAACTGATGAGATAAGAACGAGTCTGATTGTATCTTTTCCAACTCTCGCTTGTGCATGCTTACAATGAAACCACAGCTCTGCCTCGTAAGTTAAATTTTGCCTCTTTTTCTGATCTATTAGACCTCCCAGCTTCCTTCTCTCTCTAGATTTTGTTGCCTCCAACCTTCATTTAGTGTAAGCCATCCATTCATTTGCCTTGTGTTTCTGCTTTAGGCGTAAAAGGCATGCTGGATAAGATTGGTGCAGAGATCATTGGCTTCTCCAAGATGTTCCCAGTGGAACCATCTCTGGCCAACTTCACTATTTTCCTTAATGAAAGACAGAAGAGCATTGAGTCCCTTTACCCACAGGTGGACCAAATGGATTTCTACAGGTTTGTGCATGTGCCCGTGAAAGCATTTCAGGCTTTTCTTGGATTAAAAAATCCTCCATACAAGGTTAAGCGCGTATTTTAAGAACAGGTCTTAGTTGTAGCTGTTGGAGTACATTAAGGGTTATGGTTGCTTATTGGATGCCCCTCCCCACGCGTAGGTGTCAGATTGGGTGGGTTGCAGACAGAGATTTGATTCAGAGATTTCACTCACACCCAATTCATCCTATGATTTGACATAGAATAACGTTTTATGTTATTTATGGCACTTTTCATACTGCGTGTGAATTGGAGTAAAATTCAACAAATCTGAGTTATTGCTCTTACATGTGAAAAATCTGCGTACTTTTCAGGTGGATCGGGTGTGTCGGGGTGCTCTGCATGGTCGTCCTGGTCCTGGCCTTCAACGTCCTAGGTCTGCTGTGTGGCACCTGTGGCTATGACAAGCAAGCTACACCCACAACCCGCGGCTGCCTATCAAACACCGGAGGAAACCTGCTAATGGCGTAGGTTGACGCAACAACAACTCCAACCCAGAAACTGCAAGATTTCTGTAGACTTTTCATAGTGAACTCTTTTACTTGCGATGGTGCTGTAACATGTAACTTTAAATGTGACTGCAGTACATTGAACTACATTGAGGTGACGTTTTGAGTCAGTTAATTGGATTGTGAATTAAGTCTGCAAAAAATATTACATGCAGATATAGTTTGCACACAAAAGCGGGAGTGTGTAATGAGACTGAATAGAAAACAATTTGCTTGAAAACAAATAATGTTTCTGTGATTATGAATCCCACTCTCTCTCCACCTCGTGTTCTTTCAGTGGGGTGGGCTTCTCGTTCATCTTCGCCTGGGTGTTGATGGCAATCGTCACCGCCCTGTTTGTGGTCGGCGGCAACGTGGAGAAGCTGATGTGTGAACCTCTGGCAAACCGGCAGCTATTCAAGGTACTAAATACAAATTCTCCTCCCTCTAGAATCGCCTTACTTTTTCTCTTCTCACTGCCTCTCTCTGAGTTTGTCTTGGAGAGTTTTGTCAGAGCAGATTTGTATTGCACAGATGACAACACTTCTGCTCTGTACTTTTTTGGTGTAGATCATAGACACACCGTTCCTGGTCCATCCTGAGAAAAAGAACTTCCTTCCTGGGATGCTGTTTCAGAATCCAAACATTGACCTGACTTTGGGAAGCATGTACAGGTAACATGCCCACAGCTGATGCACACATAGCATAAAAAAAAGAAAGCTCATTGTTTTCATAGAAGTTCACGGAGGTTCAGTATGTGATCACAGGGTATTTGTCTCATAGGGACTGCTATGAAAACAACGGTCTATATCACGCTCTGCAGCTGGAAACAATGTTCAACATCAATTCTTTCCTCAACAGAACTGTGGTAAGTGACTCTTTACTGTGTGTCGCTTGCTGATCTAGTGATGAGACGATTGAGAACATGGTCACTTATGAGTTTATACTGTGTGTTTCACAACAGTACAACAGGGATCTGGCTAAAGTTTTGGAAAGTGTGCAGGTGGATCTGCAGGACATCACCCTGCTGGAGCAAGCTGGCAGAGACAGTCTCATCAACTTCGCCAACTCTGGAATTGGACAGATCGACTACAGTGCTTATCTTGCTGAGGTAATGTGTGTGTGTAATGTATGTGTGTGTTTGTCCTTTCACTGTGTGACATTTACAAATACATGTGAGTTCATATACCTAAAAGAAGCTTTCTTAGGGTTTTATTTAAGGTATTTAAGTTCAGCCACTTCAAAGTGTTTGTATCTCTGCCTCTCCTCAAAGGTAAGAGGAAAGCTACAGATCACCTCTGTTCATCTGCTAATTGTATTCATTGTTTAAAAAGAGATATAAATGCAGACATAGTTTAAAAAAGATTATTACATTTGGGCTGGCATTGTCCATTAAAAACTCCAAAAGCTACAATAAATGCAAACAGAAAACCTCCAAAAACTAATCAGATATCTTATTTTGTGTGTGGATTCCTTCAGGTAAATAAGGGAGTCACTCTCGTAGATCTTCTGTCCTTCTCTACTGACCTGGAAGCTCAGGCTGACCAGCTGGTGAGTCCCATTACTATTTTGCCAACAGCATTCCTGCTATTATTAATGAGAAGCCAAACTCAAAGCCAGATGAACACACGACACAAGACGAATCATGTCTTGTAAGTTTACTGTGGCAGTTTACTGACTGTGCAACTGCATCCTCAACTCTTTGCGTTTGTTCCCAGCCACGTGGTGCTCTGGAGAACGCACTGAAAGGTCACGCCAGCAGTATCAGAAACATTCACAGGGAACAGGTGGTGCCCATGGAGCAAGCAATGGTAATTAACTGTCTCACAACACAAACAGCTTTAATCCCAATTAGACACCTATACATACTGTATGCACAGGTGGTAAATACAGACAGACACCTCCATCACCTTTTAAGTACACCTAATGTCTTTAATAACCTCAACGACCTCACTGCAGCAGCAAAGCTACGCTCACGTGATTCAGTTCCAGCTCTAACAACCTGTATTGTGGTCCGCTTTAGCTCACTGACATGATCACTTATATCTGAAGACATCAATTATTGCCTGTGAAAGACATAACAGTTCTAAGAGTGTGTCCTTTTCCTCCTTTTCTTTGGTAAAACGGCAACAGAAATATGTCAAAGCGCGGGTAAGCCGCTGCACAGCTCTGTGTCTTTTAGCGTGTGTTTGCTAGCAACGTGGTTCATGTTGTGACATCCGTTGCGTGATGTTATTGAGTATATGTAAATGAGTATTTCAACATGCATTTGTTTCATGTGTAACAGTTTGTGTTTTTGTCTTGTCACACAGAGCACGCTGGGCCAGAGTATCAAACAACTTCAGAGGACTTCCAGCGATTTGCCAGTGAGCTCCAATAGAAAAAGAAATCTCAGTTATTTATTTAGTTGACTCGTCTAGTCCTAATGGATTTATGGTTGTCTCTCTTTCAGGTGAAGGTCACTAACGTCCTGAGTGCCATCGATGCAGCAGAGTACCTCATCGTTCATAACGCCTCCCATGTGGTGAAGCAGGTACAAGACCATGTGACTATCAGCCTTATAGAACTGTGAACATGGGATCTGTTTTTAATCTTAGTTTGTTGAAGCTAGGTTTAGATTTATTACAAGTTGGTGCAGTAAAAATACGCTCTCATCCACAAATGAAATAATAATTAAATTAGACTCTGACCTCAAGATCATGATTGTGCAAATGTCCCTAACGAAAAGGAAGGTATCATTTGAAGTGAATTAAGAAGAATATTAGTGGGTGGGACTCGACTTTTCACAACTCAACCAAGTGTCTTCTTCAGGTCTAAATGACTTCTGGAGAGTTTTTATTAATTGTGTGGGGCCGACATGAAACGCACATGACCATGGTCTATTATCTGTCTGTCTGGGTGGTGTCCTGTTAATGCTTCTCAAAGACAACATTAATGACCAGAAACTCAGAATTCAAGGTGTGATTTTGTGCTGAAACTTTTTTTGGGGAGAGATGTCTAGACTATGCTGAGTGGCTGATTCATTATCACCTCGGTCCACTTCCCCAGTTCAGATAAGGGTCTTCCAGTTGTTTATGGATGGTGTTTGAACCTAAGATGTATGAGAGATAAGAAACATGCTTTGTAATATGTGTTTTTTGGTCTATGATTTGGCCTAACATTTTCACTTGATGAGCAAATTATCAACAACTTTTGCATTCCAGTCTGAACATAATTAATCAAGACATAAACTGACATTTTTATTTTATTATCGAAGCAGTTTGATAAAATATTAGCAGGGAATGAAATAAATGTAATTAAATAAAAAGGGATTTGAGGGATTATTCTTTCAGAGGACGAACCCCTATCCCAAAGTCTCAACCCTAATCATCTTTTCTGACTTCTAGGAAACAAAGGGCTACACCCAGACCTTGGTGGGATACTTCAAACAGTACACAGATTGGGTTAAAAACTCGGTGAGTATTTAGTTTATTCTTTTTCCTCTTCTTTTAAGGTTTTTTGTCAGAGTAGAAAAGTAAAAAAATGCAGTTTGAAACTCAGAAGAAGAGTGTTCATACAGTGTGTGTGTGTGTGTGTGTGTATTTTCCCTACAGCTAACTGCAGAGGTGGCCCAGTGTAAACCCATCAGCAACATTGTGGACAGCATGGAGATAGTAGCGTGCAGCTTCATCCTCGACTCCGTGGTAAGACCTGACCTGCGGTTACCTGTGTGTGTTTGTGTGTGACTTGTTGGCAGGCTGCTGAGGTTCACCGATTCATTTCTCAGCTGTATGTACAGAACACATACCCTTCACGCATCTGGATGGTAGCTAGAAATATAAACAGCTCTTTGACAGTTTGAAGGAGCCCGGGGTTTGGCGAACGAAGAAGTACGAGAACAGTTTGTTCTCAAGTCGCACACACATGATGCTGAAATGCAACCAGGTCTGTTTTGATGAAGGGCGGGGAGGTCCACACACGTAGACACTGTTTCCACTTGGGCCCAGAAGACTAGTAAAGTTTTATTTTTACATATCAGCTAGGTTATGCGTGAGAGATTGTAAGGGAGAGTTTAATGTGGTCTCGTACAAAGCCAAGACTGTGAGCAGAATAAACAGAGATTTTATGCGTGAACGCCTCCAGCGACTGTACATGCAGCTATTTAGTGTGTGTGCATATTTTATTTGTTTGTCCTGACTTTTCGCATCTAATGGTGGCCACGATCCAAACCAAAACATATTCACTGATAATTATATGAGAAGTGATACAAGCAATGTGCAGTAACTAACTTAAAGTTTTACTCACCAGCTGGTCAGCCTACAACACAAATCTGTTTGTTTGTGAAATATGATGCACTTTCAATTATCCATCATTGTCCACCTCATCCAGCTGTAAAATCAGAATATTCCTAATACAATGATATTTGCATGGGTGCATTTTGCTGCATAACACTACACTCATGTGTTGAAGCTAGAGAAGTATTTTTAATTTCTTTCTTTCTTTCTTATTTCAGTGTTAAACGTCTACTTTATGATGTTTAGGTCTGATTGATAGCGATTAAAATGTGTTGCTTGTAATTTGTTTTTCAGAACACGTTCTGGTTTGGTCTGGGAGGCTGCTGCATCCTTCTGATCCCCAGCATCATCTTCTCTGTCAAACTGGCCAAGTATTACAGAAGGATGGACACAGAGGACGTCTTTGAAGAGTGAGCCCACACAAATAAACACAGATAATTCATCATTTGGTGGTTTGGCTCTTAATTCTCTTTTCTGGTGTAAATCAAAGCAGGGTTAATTAATCATTTTCTTTCCTCCTCTCTCTCGTCATTTCTTTTCATGGCCGTATTTACACCTCGTGTTACTTCCGCCCTTTCCTTCCAGCTCCTCGTACCCGTGGCTCGTTTCTCTTTAATGTTTGTCAGACTCGTGCACCTTCTCACGTTCTTCCATGTGCCCACTTTCTTTTTGGTACGGGATTCTTCAACCTGGGACCTCTTTGCCCCTTTCACTCTTCATCTGAAATCACGAGCGCCATCTCTTGTCTCTTTCCACGGACTTTCCCTTCACTCCTCTCCGTCGACTTCCATTTGCATCTCCGGTTCACTCCATTCTTGTTTCTTTTCGAAGGAGCCTTCATGTTGTCTTTCTCATCTGTCCTACCTCGCTCTTTGTGTTGCAGTATGGCTAAAACAGGTAATCATGGTGAACTAGTGTGTGATATCCATGGAAACCTCGCTGTGGTCAGGTACGAGTCGTGCCCACCTAAATCCGCTAGCTTGCATGCTGCAGTGGTAAAACGGTGGAGGGATATTTGTTGTCTCTACAGACGTAGAGTTTGTTGCACAAATGTGTAATCTGTAAAGAACTCTGTGTGTGTGTGTGTGTGTACGTTTAGCTCTCCCTACTCTGACACTCTGACTCGGTTCCCTCGGGCCTCAGCTCCCCCAATGTGCTCTGAGTGGTGACTCACAGGACGTTCTCCCTGATGACAAGGTATTGATCAGTCATAACTGTCCACTAACCCTCATCTAACAACCTTAAGAAGAAACGTCAACCATTCATAACCCACCGACCGTCAGATCATCATCAAACTTCCCTCACTGTGACGGAGGTTTCATCGTCATCCCTTTTTTTTTATTGCTGTTGCTACATTCCTTCTTCTTCATCATCTTCATCATCCTTCATCATCCACCACCAGGACTCATCAAAACAAAGTTGCCTATGTCTGAGGCAGCTAATCATTTTCACCTGAGACAGTCATGAGTCAGGCATCAGAACTGTTTTTCCAGTTTTCATGGGATCACACTGTCCACAAGGAAGGGAAAGTATTTACTTAGCATGATAGTTTGTGTCTTTTTACTTTTTTATTCTATTGTGTTATTTCATTTAAACAACTTGTGTGTTGTTTTGGTGCTTTGTTTATACTTTAAAAGGCATAAAAATAGCTCTACCTGCTTTAAATTTAAAGTGATATACATCACTGGCCAGATCATTAGGTACAAGAGTGGAAACTAATTCTGTTGATTCAGCTGTTTTTATTTTGGAGGCTGTGATTTGTTGTAATATTAAATGAACTGTGTTGTACAGACACATGTTCCTATTATTTTGACAGCCCCATTTTAGTCAGTTTCACAAAGTTGTATTCTTAGACTTTCTTACACTGTTTCAGCATAAACAACCATTAATTTTCATTAGTGTACCTAATGTCTTTTCCAAGGTAGAACATTTTCTAACAGATTTGTAGTGTCTACTTAACACCACAGAGGTTGTAGATGTAGCATGGAGTTATTTAAACATGGAAGTTGGTCGGTCTCATGTATACTTATGAATCAGATGGTGTGAGTCAGACTTGACCTTGTTTTATTTATGTTTTCACAGTGGTCAGGAGAACTGGAACTGATCTTCCCCTTCATGGTAAGTGTTCACCTGTGTGCTCTTCTCTTCATCTTCACTCAGTAATTAAATAAAAAATAAACAGTCTATTAGTGCAGTTCATTTTGGACGTTGCTGCTCTCTTTTTCAGGATCACTGTATTTTTCAGCTTTACAAAGTCAGGTCTAACACTTCCGAGGATAAAAGGGAAGAAAAAGAACAACCCAGGAACCGTGCGGTGAGGACATCTCACCTCCCACTACTCACTCAGGCCACTCGACAAAGACCTGCGATGCCAGCCAACTGTAAACCCATGAAGTGTTCTCTCATTCACAGCAGCGTCATCAGTATTCACTGCAGTCATCCCTCCAGCTTTTCATCCAGTTCAATCATCTGACTGAGCATTGTTTCTGCGTAGTTAGATTTACCTGTAGAGAATGAATTTGTACCTGCATTATCAGTTTTAACACGGTGACACAAGTGTACATTTTTTACACTTTCAAAACTTTTGAAAGTTTTATATATTTTTGTTAATCTTTGTTTTATAACATGTAAGTTATAGTTTTTTGTAGCAGTAGCTCATCATTATTTTTTTTTTCTCTGTGAATATTTGTAAAATGGCTTGCGTCATTTTGGTTCAACAGGCTGCACTGACCAGGCAGACTTTAAAGTAATGGTTTAACATTTTTGGAAGCACAAAGATACCACTGTGAGACATGTTAGCTTAGCTTAGCAAAGAGACAAAACTAAGTGATAAAGTCACACTCACTGTGCTTTGAGCTACTGCAAATGCTAAGGTATGCTAACACAGTGGTTTAATGTTGACCACATCTTTGTTTAGCGCGCTAACATTTTGCTAATTAGCGCTTGACAAAGCATGTTGTAAACCAAACTAGTGCGCAATTTGATGTGACTCAATGTTGGTGCTACGAAAAGTCAGATGATATCCTCTAAGCGCTGTGGACATCTGTGGAAAACTAATTTTATGGCAGTCCATGAATTTCTCGTCAGGGGATGTCAACAAAAAACAAAAATGTCTAGTGAAGCAAGTCAAATACTATTAGCATGGCTAAACTGAATTTGTGGTTACACAGGATTTGTTCTTGTCCAATTCAGGCATAGCATACAAACATATTGTCTCCACGTTTTGTCTCTAAGCTAAGCTAAGCTAAGTCATGAGGATGTTCATGTTAAGGCTACAGGTACGTATCTACAGTCTCAGCTGAACTGGCAAGGACGCAAACAATTATATTTCCCTTTAAACACTGAAAGAGTAAAAGCTGGGGTTTGCTCAGGGTAAATAAATGTGGGATTAATTAAAGGATTATCTTATATCTTACTTTAAAGAAGTTTCCCCTGGTCTTTGCTTCTGCTTGAGGCAAGATGCTACAAGCTATATTCAACTCACACACATAAGCTGTATGCGTGTTTTCAAGGTTTCAAGACGGCTAACACTTAGGCATTTCTCGACGGACCATTAGTGAGGGCCTAGTTGCTTGCATTAAAGTCCGAGAAACACACAAAAGAAGTTGGAGTTTGTGGTGAGGGAGCAAGTCTGTGAATAAAAACTTCAGTCCATAAAATGTCTGCTTTGTTTTTCTTCCAATCATTCGTTCATTAGCACACTCTTTTAAATGTGCTTTTCCATTTCAAACGTCACAAAATCAATGCAGATGAATTAGATGATACACGTGAAGCTAATCCTCAGATGTCTACACTGTTAAAGCAGCATTTTTTTCTCTACCAACACACACACACACACAGGGAGCCTGGAAACGTAGGGGAACATTTAGGTAACACATTGACACACATGCACACTGAAGGTTGGTGGGTTTGCAGGGACTGACCGGGGGGGGGGGTTGTCGGGGGTTGAGGTGGTGTGATGCTGTTGCCACCCTATCAGAGGAGTACTACACTTCATTAATTTAGAAAAAAACATTGGGCCCAGAAAACACATGCACACTTCACATGTTTACGTTGGTTCCTGCTGTCTCTTAAGAACCTAGGAACTTTTTCTCTTCCCTACTGGATTGACGGCTGTAAAAAATAAGACTTCCTGAATACTGCTGAGGGTATGCGTGTATTTGTACAAGCAAGTAAGCTGTACACGCTTCCTTCTTTGGTTATGTATGGAAACCTGACACTTTATGAGGAATATTTCAGTTTAAAGACTGTGTGGCTCTTTAATTAATTGGCAATCCTGAAATCTGTCCTGCTGTGCAGCTCTTATCCATTGTCAGCTCAGATATGCTCCATGCCTGTTGATCCTCTACAGGATGACATTATTTATGCAGTATATTTTTAAGCTAAAGTTAAACTATAAGACTTTTAAATGAGTCTGACATTTTGAATGAAATGTTTATTTACATTCTTCTTGGAGTCAGAGAAAAAAGGCAAATTCACCCATTTCCATCTATGACCCACTCAATTTAGAGTGAAGCTAGCTTAGCGGCGATTAGCTTAGCGACTGTAGCCTGGTGGAAATTGCTAGCGTAGACTTTATTTTATAAATAAAGTGTCTTCAGAATTCACTAATCCAGTTAAAACCAAGTGTTCAGGCATGCAAATGTAATTACTTCATGCTTGTTCACTGATGAGTTTTAAACAAAACGCTTTCTTCACTACATTTAATGAATTTGACGGGTGGGCAGCATTAGCAGCTCAGGTAAGCTACACTTCACTGAAGACGGGGATGGACACAACAAGCTGCTCTTGGCTGAGCATCTTTAGTTTGTGTGTAATACATTTTAACCATATAACCAATTACTTAATAACTATATTTATTTATTTTAACTATTATTTACATCAGTCTGAATAAAACTCTCAATAGTCTCAGCAGCGTCTCTGGTTTTGAGTGTCTTCCATTCCCCTGTGTCTCCCTCTGTCTATGAATCCCAGTAGTTATTTTCTGTTTTACATTTAAAATCACTTTCTTTGCGTGTTGCCAGACCTCTTTCTTCCTCCTTTTTGTGTGTTTTCTCTTCTTTCTGATTGCTGCGTGTCTCCCTTTTCTTGCAGTTTGCTAATGGCTGCACTATTCTATCATACAGTTGTACTCAAGGCTTAAATTACTTATTTTTTTTGACAAAGTCAGTCTTTGCATCTTCATGAACATGATGAGGTTTTTATTTTTACATGGTCCCAGATCAGCTTTTAACTCTTCAGCAAATAACCCGAGGCTCCAGACCCTCGCTGCTCTCCTCCTCATCAATAGTGAATGGCCCTCCTATGTAAAATTATATAATGCCTTGCAGCTCTTTTTTCACAACATTTGGCCTCATGTGTGCACCTCCTTCAGACTTCATGCTCTCCCTTGGCTCCCGCAGACGGCTCCCCCCTTTCCCCTCTTCCTCTTTCGGTTTATGTTTTCCCCCCTCCTTCCAGTCATGTCGTCTTGTGGTCTCTATATGTGTGTGTGTGTGTGTGTGAGGGAACTGGGGGGAGGAGTTTTGAGTCATTCATCTCACCTGGTATAATACATCCTTTGTGAGTTTCAGCTTTATAAAGTCACACTCACATCACATCTACCCTCGCACACCTCAGCCCTCTGTGCAGACGCAGATCCCCCAAATTGGACGCCACTATGAGAGCCAGGATGAGAATGTCGCTGCTGGTCTTGGTGGTAACGTTTTGTGTGACAAATGCTCAAACCAGCAACAGCAGCAACGACAACAAGCTGCAGGTTCAGCCACAGCAGCAACAGCAGCAGCAACAGCAACAACAGCAACAGAGCATCTGGGATGAGCCCATTAGATTCAACACCAAAGCCAAAGACTCGTGTACCATGGTGGTATCCGGAGCTGGGGACTATACTCGTTTGCGTGTTTCCTGCAAAAGTCAGACCCAGACCCCTGGACGTTCCTACTACTGTGACTTCCAGGGCAAACCCAACCACTGCCGCGCCTACAACCTCAACCCTCGCCACTACTTCACGCAGATGATGTGGGAGTTGAGAAAGCTGAGCCACGCCTGCCAGGGAGCCAAAATCTACCGCCCGCCGATGTGCAAGAAATACCCCGATGAGGCCCAGATGACCTTCCTGTCCTCCTGGCCTAAAACCACAGCCCAGAAGCCTTCAAAACCCGTCCAGGAGCCGCGTAAACCAGCGGTGCCACCCCAGACCAAGCCCGTCATTACTCCGAAACCTGTGAAGCCCCATTCTCAGCCTGTAAAGCCCCAGGCTGGCAAGGTCCCCCAGACCAGGAAAATTACCCCCAAGCCTGCGAAGACCACTGCTCGCCCCACTGAGCAGCCTGGGTCCGGGTCCTCCCGCATCGCCTCTGAGTACTGCTGGAAGAGCTTCCAAGGCATCTGCACCTACTTCATCAGCTGGTTCCAAAACTAAGATGATGCCGCAGACGCAGGTGGGTGATGTTAAAATGTAGAAGGAGTAAAGGAAAGAGGGAACGTAGAAAGAAAGTTTAGGGGAAAGTTGGGATTAAAGGGGAAAAGTAGTGGCTGTTTATGCACTTTATGGGGAAACATTTTTTATCTCAGAACTCAGGTTGGAATAACCCATTCTTGTATCTTTGACCTCTCCAGGATCTTCATGAGAGCCTTTCGCCTCTGCACCAAACTACAGGCTGAGCCCGTAACCTCCCAAACAATTAACAGATGACTGGATGATTTTTAAATCTGTATAACACACAGCAACGCAAAATGAAACTGTGGCAGGCATGCGCATCTGTTTGTATATCATGTAAAATGCCCTCCTTGTGACACATGCATTTGTTCCAAAAAAGAAAATATGAAGATAAAGAGAATAAAGTCGGAGTGGTGACGTCTCCACCTCTGTGTCTCACTGTTTCTTCTGTTCCAAGTTCCAACACTCATTGCATTCAAAGGAGTCCTTGTCTCTTTTCACCGCCGGCTGTAACAACACGTCTCCCCTCCCAGCGACTGAGGAAGTTGTTACAGCGCAGACACAAACAGAGCGAACCCAGACTGCCGTGAAGATAATGCACCTCAGTCACGGTGTGTGTCTGCGGCAGGGCTAAACACTTCCATGCATGAGCCGATTAATTAACTCCTGAGAGCGGAGCACAGAGGGGTTTGTGTGGAGGCCCGAGACAAGAAACGAGTGCAGCTGCGGCATTAGTGTTGTTTGTGTAAAATAATGCAACAGAAACTGAAATTTGAATTCTGCAATAATTCTCTGCATCAAAACAAGGTAACACCTAATATATATGACACTGAGAACATTAAAACTATTTCAGTTTTAATAAAAGAGAGAAAAGAGAAAGTTTGAAATCACTGAACAGAGCTGACGTCAAATGACCGACATCATAAAAACATTTCCACTGATTTAACTCAGTAAAGCAGCTCTGCGTTCGTTAAGTCTGAACAAATTAAGACGTAGCACAAGAGAGCTTTGCAACAAGAGGAGAAATATTATCAACGGTCCATCTCATGCACTCCAACTACAACAAGATGAATTATATTTTAAATGGTATCACAAAGGTTATGTCATAAACACATATCTAGCTCCAACACAACACTGTAAAAAAACTCTTATTATTTTTTATTATAACTCTTATTATTTTTTATCTGTGTGCTTTGAACCCTTATTTAAGTTTCGGAGAAATTCAGTTTTCAAATATAAAATGTGGCCTTAAAATGCCTCACAGCAAGAAGGTTCACGTGAGTGTGAATGGTTGTCTGTCTCTCTGTGTTAGCCCTGTAATAGACTGGAGACCTGTCCAGGGTAACCGCTTGTCCTCTTTAACCGAGGACAAGCGGTTACAGAAAATGAATGGATGTATTAATGCAGCAAAAGAGACAACACAATGCTGTGATTACCTTCACCTCTCTTACCTTGTGTCTTTTGTCGACCACTCCTCCCCTCATTGGTTTCACCTGTGTCTAGTTATCCCATCAGCCCGTGTGTGTGTATATAAAGCCGTGTCACCTTGTTTCTTGAGTTACTTTCTTGTGTTCCTGTCTGTTTTCCTTGGTTTTTGCTTTCGTGTTTGACAACTGTGTTCCTATTTAGACTAAATGTAACCTATTTGGATTTAACTGGCTGCCTTTGCAGCTCATAGAAACTGCTGCAAATCTACACTGAAATATCAACAGTGCAGGATTAAAAGCAGGATATCACTGCTGAGTTAGTAAAATGAAATTTAACAGTCTTACAGTGATGATAGCTTAAAAGAAAGAAAACAGGAGTTTAACTGTATTATTCACCTTAACTCTGTGAGTCCATCTTCAAGTGATTATTAGTCATCCATCTTGTGAACTAATGGGTTGGTGCCATTTTTCCTTTGCTTGTTAGCAAAAAAGATTCATGTTAACATATTTAATATTTAAGTCTGGACTCAGTGTAATGAGTTAACGTGAGGTAGCCTGCTAAAAAATACAGATCTGCACAGTTCCTCATTTTCTGTTTACTACAAGGATGCATGGTGACATGATGACAGGGATTCATTATCTTATGGTGAAGTCGTTTGATATTTGAATAACAAAGATTTTTTTTTCCTCCACATTTGTTGCAAATGATGGGTAAATGTTTTCTTTGTTAAAAGGTTCATATTTTAGTTTTATCCTAAATCTTCAGGCTCTAATTTGTTGTCAGAGAGGTTTATTTTAAAAGCGTATTATCGTTTGCCTGTACATTACTGGAAAGGTGGAAAATAAAAAGTTTGAGTTTGTGGTTAAAAAAAAGATACCATTGATTTTACTGCCAGATCTACTGTTTTTAGGAATCTTTAACAGTGTGCTTTTATTATTTTATTTTGCAAGAAATCTTTGACATTGAGGTGCTCATCCTGCCTCTGACACTGTGTGAAATATCTATTTGTTGAAACTTAATACAATGTCAATAAAATTACTAAAAGTCAAAAATCTTATTTTCCACCTCTACTTGTATTCAGTCAACACAAGATGGTGCTGCTGAGCAGAAAGGAGTGAGACCCAGCTGCTTTCAGTCTTTCAGCTGTTTGTCTCCTCTATACTTAAGAGGAGACAGAGTAGAAGAGAGCACTGGTAACAGGAGTCTGGTAGAACATGTCCAGCAGCTTTAGACAGATTTGTAGAGTCTATGTCAGCTGACCAGTCCAGTTTTGATGCAGCTGTCGACCCAGGTGTAGATCTAGATCTAAGTCTAGGTCTAGGTCTGAACCATCTCTGTTTATGGTTACTGGTTGCAGGTGGGGCCTGGACATATGGAAGTCCACTACATGGACTGGTCTCCATGGTTTCAGCTGGATTGATCAGAAGGTGGTTCAAAGTTGTTCACCGTTCTTGTTCTCCTGCTCTTGTCCATCCCTGATACAAGCCACAATTGCAGCATCATCTGAGGACTTCTGCAGGTGATGTGACTCCGTGTTGTACTTGAAGTCCGGGGTGTAACGGAAATATAACTTTTAAACCAAGTCTTGGCTTGCTGACCTTCCTCTGAACTTATAAATGTCCTAAGCACTGACACACTGAAGATGTTTTCTTACTGGAGACTAGTCCAAATCATAACCATGGAACTTAAGCTATATAATTTTAATCTGACCAAATATTCATGTTTAAATAGAATGGTTTACATAATGGGGACTTGTAGTCCCACTAAAGGAAGGCAGGGCCTTGTATGTATGACTGTGTAAACACATTAACTCATTCCTGCTACTGTTAACTAAATCCTCTGACACACTGACTCAGAGTGATAAACTGCAGCAAACTGTAGGATTATTGGACTTGTGCCCACAGGATCATTATGTAGCTCCTGCAGCATGATAGGAATGAAACATGATGACAGGGTGGAGGGGATTTATGCATGTAGGTCAACATCATGGCACCAAAAACACTGAATAAAGGGAAGTTATGTAGGTGCTGGTTTCATTTTATTTAGACAAATCTTGAACAATAGACAGTTAGTACAGCACTGTTTGACTTCAGGAGGAAGAGAACATTTAAGTTCTCCCTGTGTCTGCGTGGGTTCTCTCCAGGTGCTCTTGCTTCAACTCATCCTCCAAAGACACACTCATTGGGTTAATTGGTGATTCTAAACTGGTCATTGGTGTGAGTGTCAGTGGTTGTCTGTCTCTCTTTCTTGGTCCAACCATAGACTGGAGACCTGTCCAGGGTGTACCTGTAAAAGTTGCAAACAAGTTGTGAAATCTAATCAGATTTTAAACTGAATGTGAATTCTGTTGAGAAACTGTTGAACATCTTATTCATCTACAAGTTGCACACCAACATACTCATTCATTATGTTTCTGCACACCTGGTGAATCTAGCTCCGTTTTTGGTCTCTGCCATGCCCAGACAATATATTTGTAAAAAACTATTGTCTGGACTTGGATGTCTGGATGTACTTCCAAAAAACTTTTCTAAAATGGATGTAAAGCGAAGAACAGGTGCAGATTCAAATGCAGAAAACATTCTTAGTAGAAAAACAAGGTTTAGTACAGAGTCTTTTAATTATTTAGCTTGTTTAACTAAGTCTACACATATCTTCCAGAGAAACACCATTTCATTTTGTCTGCATTACAGTTACATTTATGACAAAATAACAGTAAGGCTTGTTGTGATGTGATATGATTTAAGGTATTAAATTTGAATAATTGGATCTTTCTTCCAGTGTTTGAACGTGTTTAGTTATGACCATCACTTCAATCAACTATAGATAAAACAAAATATACATAAGATGCATTATTTTAAGTGGCATTTTACTATAATACAGAATCTTAAAAATATATTTGTACTTTTTACAATGAAAAACAAGTTAAAAACTATAGCTAGGCCGAGATAAAGCAAAAATCTAAATTTGTTTTGCTGTTAATTTTCTCAAAGCACACATAGAATTCAATAAAATATAAAGTAAAATGTTGCGTAAAGTGTTTTAGGTTTTGCATAGAAAAGCATGTGCTTCATTTTTCTGCGTTGACACTTCCCACAACCAAAGCCCAACCTGTAAACATGACTGGACTGATCTGAGAGAGGATCTCCTCATGGCTCAGAGGCATCAGTCGATTGGTGGAAAAGTTGGGAGTCGAATCACAAACATGTGCCTGTGAATGAGGTGAGCTTGTCGTAGTAATACGGGCCTGTTAAAGATGTACAGGATAAAACCCAAAGCCTGCACAGACACGCACATTAATAATCAGTTTGATTTTTTTTCGACACGTCAGGTCAGGTCACAACAAAACGCATTCCCAGCAGGAGCCGCTGCCAGGGTTTCTCTCAATGGATGTGTGTCCGTACGCAGTGTTAGGTGGGAGTAATGGGCGTGCCGCAGCATCAGTGTATGAAAGCCATGTGCCAGAGCGCGTAAAGCCATAAAGGAGCAGTTTTACGCACAGCATCACTTGTCACTTACGGTGAGTTAGACTCAATATGTGTGACTTTCTTGTATGTGCTGTTCTTTAATATGGCCTCATTAACAGTTTCAGACGTTACAACCGTTTTAATTGCACCTTTAATGTGCACAGTAGCGTTCCCTAGTCGGAATACCCCTTTACTTGTGTTAAATTTATAATAATGCAACGTTTTCTGTTCTCGTTTAAAACTGGTTTTGACTTTTGTCTTTTTTCCTTTCAGGTTAAATATATTTTCTGTTAAAAGGCGGTATGTTGCTGCTAAGGACCGTCTCTCCCTGGTTGCTGCTGGCTTTCCTCGGCCTGCAGGTCTCCCTTTCCTCTGGTGCACACGCTGCGGACAAGCTCTCCAGGAGAGCGCAGAGAAGCGGTAAAAAGGGCGATGCAGCGACCGGCAAAGGGAAGTTCTCCATGAAGAACAAGATGCAGTGCACGTGGAGCGCCAAGGAAAACCGGGATATAGTGAAGCTGTCGGTCAAATGCGAGAACCCAGATGCGCGGACCAAAGGCACTGACCTGAGCTGTGAATACAACGCCAAACCTCAGAGTTGTCCCGGCTACCAGTCAGACCCCAGGGGCTTCTGGAGACAGGTGGGCCGTGCGCTCAAAAAGCTACAAGGCAAGGTGTGCAAGGAGGAGCGCGCGTTGGTGAAAGCCGGGATGTGTAGGCGTGCGCCCCGAGAAGCGCACTTCAAGCTGGACATCTCCAGCTCCGTGACTTCCGCCCAGTCCGGAGAACCGAAGATTCTGCCAGCCCGCCCCACCTCCTCCTCCACCACCACCAGCACCGCGACTACCGCCTGCACCAAACGCGCGGACCACCGGAAAGCCTCTGAGGAGTACTGCAGCAGCTCCTGGGCCAGTGTGTGCTCCTTCTTCTTTTCCATGGTGCAGAGTGAGGACTGCTAGCTAAAAGAGGACATGATCGGACTGAAAACAGGATTTGTTTCAGGACTGATAAGAGTCTGTCAAACAGCTTTCAGCACATTTTAATAAGAGTTGGTTTCCAGTTGTGGCACATCTGCATGTTATACCAGACTCAGATGTGCTCATTTATCCAGAGTTTGAGGTAATTTATCTGCAGCAGTGGGAAGAAACCAGAAGTTTTCTCAAATGCTGTGCAGTCCTGTCTCTGTTGCTGCCGAAACCATTCAGATGAATGAATATCTTTTCAAATTCAGTGAAAAACACATGATCAAAGTCTGATTTATACAAGATAAGCTTCACTCCATGTAATGCTGCTCTCTCATTCAAATTATACAGATTATTTTGTCATTATTACTACATTTTGTTGTGAAATCTTCTATACTGGTTATTTTATTTTAACAATTCAACTTTTTTTTATAGACTTCCATATGAATCATAAACATCAACACATAAGTCGACATTTTTATGCAGTCTGGACAAATTTGAACTGTATTATGAGCATTTTAAGATCTTGCAATTGTAACTGTAAGCAAATGATCTGAATGCTTCTTTCACTTGTTGTTAAGCAGAGTGGTACAGTATATATATTTTTTTCTACCTCTATCAATCGACCGTGAACAACATGTATTTTTTGCACTGCAAATAAATGTTTTACGCACTCTTGTTTGTTGCCATGGCAAATATGGCTTCTTCTTCAAAATAAGAGCATGTACACAGCAAAGAAAAAAAAACTAAATGTTCTCTCTGAGGTCTGTTGAGGTCTGTCTTTGACATTTGAGTTTTTAATTATCCAGAATAAATCAGCCTCAGGTCTATAAGATCAGAATGAACCTTTGACTTTTTTTTTTTTTTGTCAGTTTTGTGAATTACACCGCAGCCTTTCCACCCCTCGCTGGCGTGCCCTCAGGTTAAAGCACCGCGCACTCACAAAAGACTCAACTGGGGCATTTGTACATGTTCCAAATGTAAGGCTTGTTCCCCCTGTTTCCTGCAGCAGTCTCTAATTACTTTCTCAGCAATAGCAGCCAGCTGCATTGGCAGGATCTGTTTTTATGTAGGAAGATGAGATGAGTAGTAAAGCGGTGTGTGTGTATATATACACTATATTACCAAAAGTATTCGCTCACCCATTCAAATGATCAGAATCAGGTGTTCTAATCACTTGGCCTGGCCCCAGGTGTATAAATTCAAGCACTCAGGCATGCAGACTGTGAAACAAGACATTTGTGAAAGAATGGGCCGCTCTCAGGAGCTCAGTGAATTCCAGCGTGGAACTGTCATAGGATGCCACTTGTGCAACAAATCCAGTCGTGAAATTTCCTCGCTCCTAAATATTCCACAGTCAACTGTCAGCTCTATTATAACAAAATGGAAGCGTTTGGGAACAACAGCAACTCAGCCACGAAGTGGTAGGCCACGTAAAGTGACGGAGAGGGGTCAGCGGATGCTGAAGCGCATAGTGCAAAGAGGTCGCCAACTTTCTGCACAGTCAATTGCTACAGAGCTGCAAACTTCATGTGACCTTCAGATTAGCCCAAGTACAGTACGCAGAGAGCTTCATGGAATGGGTTTCCATGGCCGAGCAGCTGCAGCCAAGCCACACATCACCAAGTGCAATGCAAGGCGTCGGATGCAATGGTGTAAAGCACGCCGCCACTGGCCTCTAGAGCAGTGGAGACGCGTTCTCTGGAGTGATGAATCACGCTTTTCCATCTGGCAATCTGATGGACGAGTCTGGGTTTGGAGGTTGCCAGGAGAACGGTACATTTCAGATTGCATTGTGCCAACTGTGAAATTTGGTGGAGGAGGAATTATGGTATGGGGTTGTTTTTCAGGAGCTGGGCTTGGCCCCTTAGTTCCAGTGAAAGGAACATTGAATGCTTCAGGATACCAAAACATTTTGGACAATTCCATGCTCCCAACCTTGTGGGAACAGTTTGGAGCGGGCCCCTTCCTCTTCCAACATGACTGTGCACCAGTGCACAAAGCAAGGTCCATAAAGACGTGGATGACAGAGTCTGGTGTGGATGAACTTGACTGGCCTGCACAGAGTCCTGACCTGAACCCGATAGAACACCTTTGGGATGAATTAGAGCGGAGACTGAGAGCCAGGCCTTCTCGACCAACATCAGTGTGTGACCTCACCAATGCGCTTTTGGAAGAATGGTCAAAAATTCCTATAAACACTCTCCTCAACCTTGTGGACAGTCTTCCCAGAAGAGTTGAAGCTGTAATAGCTGCAAAAGGTGGACCGACATCATATTGAATTCTATGAGTTAGGAATGGGATGGCACTTCAGTTCATAGAATGAGTAAAGGCAGGTGAGCGAATACTTTTGGTAATATAGTGTATATGTAATGTCCCTGAACAAGTGCAGCCCCAGATGTGGATTTTAATGCTTTCCTGTGTGCTCTTGACCTTCATCACCTCTGACCTGCTTTCTCCCCTCAGTCAGACACTTAAACCATCACAAGAAGCTTTTCCACCTCTTAACGTCCGCTCTCTTTGTTGGCACAAAAGAAACATATTGTTTTACAGAGTCCTTCACCACAGCTCTAGGATGCATTCCAGCACCAGCGCATAACTAGGGAGGAAGTAGTTAAAGATTAGAGGTCAGGGGTGAAGGAGGAAATGAGGATACCATCCAAAAGTCTGCGGGTCCCCCCCTACAATGCTCATCATGTGGGCTCCATCAGATCAAAAGGAGATCCGGGATGATGCAACCAAGGACAAGTTTAGATAATGGGCAGAAAGGTTGTATGTCAACATAAAAATAAATCTTTAAAATAACAATCTTCTTTAAAAAGTTTTTTTTTTTTAACATTTTCCAAATCAAATATCTCCAAGTTATGGTAATAACGTATGCTTAATACATCAACTGAATTATAATTGAATGAATATTGACTGAAAAGTCACAGAGTTTATCTCTAACTGAAGCTGTGTTTGTGTGGGTTTGTGGTTCTGTAATGGAGATAAACATCTATAAAATAATCATTGAATTTGGTTGGGTGTGACTTCCAGTTAGCAGCGTGCCAGTTTGCTTTACACGCTCAAAGGTCAACAAGCATGATGAAAGGTGTTTAACACGCCTAGGAACAGATACTGGATTGTAGGATTAGTGACACTCACGATTTACTCACGATTGTGGGTGGGTTTGTGTAACTTCCTTGTCCATGTAGGCAGCGCCTCCTTTGTACTGTATGAGTTATATCATCACCACCATCACACACAGATTCACAAACAACAAGGGCACAAAACAAAGTTTAATCCACCGACATAATCTTTTCTCTTTGGTCTGACTCTTTGTTAGGATTTCACTTGACCTGCTATAGTGCGGGTCAAGGGTTCATGATACTCTTTCATTGGCGGATGTTTCAGAAAAGACAGTTTAAAGGAAAAACTTATGTTATCTTATGATTTGATGATGTTTAATCAAATTTCTGGCAGTCAGGAGTCAGTCAATGTGTAACAAATCCATCTAGATTCAAGGGTTATGTTTTCAGGATATCCTGAATACCTGAAAACCTGTATGGAAGATAAGATAAGACTTTATTGATCCCCAAGAATTCAGAGCGGTAGAGTAAAAATACAAGTTAGTATAAACAAAAAACAGAATAAGGTAAGAGAAAAAAAAAGTCAAATAAGTAAAGGGAAGAAAAATTGATGAAGGCTGAAAAGACTTTCAAGGAATGTCATGGTGTTACTCTTAAGCGGAGTTTATGCCTCTGAGGGACATAGATGCTGTAACTTTGCGCACGTAGCCTACGCCAATGTGAGCCATTTTTACTTCTTCAGTCTGGCTCACTCTGTAAAAACGTTTGTTGGAGCTGTGTCGTTTTTGCCAGTCGGGTTCATTTTTGTTTCCACTTCCTGCTTCATCTTCAACAATTGCAACTGAAACCTCCTCAGTTAACCTTTCCTCCATGTGTTCCATCTTTATTGATCTAAAACAATCAATTTGAAAATTGCAGAGATGGAGAAGCAGCCATAAGTACCAATCACAGCTCTTGTGTTCTGCGTCACTGCGCTGCGTGGATATATTTCTGTGGAGGTGCATGTCAGCTATGATGCTAGGCTCTGCCCTAGCCTCTGCATCAACTTAACCAACGTTTAAACCACCTATTAAAAACAAATATTGCACAGAAATTACATGAGTAAAAAGTAAAAACTGAGATACGTGCATTGCACTTGAGAAAAATCCAAAATTGCATCGAATAAAATGATAAAATGATAAATAAAAGTTCCTTAGATATAGAAATATATTGTCCAGAGGTCTACATCTTTCCGTTATGGAGGAAATGCTCCTTCTTTCACTGCGGGTGCAGCAGTCTCTGGCTAAAGGAGACGGGACTTGTTCGGGACAGCTTGTCCAATGTCCTCCTCGCACCCACCTGCTCCACTGAGCCCAAAGGACATTTTCTTTATCAGGGAAATTTATTTAAATTTGGCTTCAACGTTCACTTGTTCTCAAGAATTAATTCATTGAAAAATGGTGGTCAGAGGTCAAAGGTCACATTTTTTCAGCCTCAGCTCAGCATGTGATGCAGAATATGACACAAATGTCAAATGCAGCCCTATGATGAAGGGAGGACTTTCTGAAAGACCACACTGATCCGCAAAAGCTCCAGTAAATTCCTCACTACATGTATTATAGTAATCTGGAGACACATAAGAGTAAATGGTAGCTTGATGGCAGTGGGGTTTAGTCAAGTTGGGATAAAACTTAACACATCACTTCTTCAAAGCAACCTTCAGATCAGATCCATCATATACTACAGACACAGACCTTTTTAATCTGATGTCGTGCAGTTTTCTTTGTTGTGTAAAGCCTCCGCACACAAGAGCCCTGTCAAGATAGTAGATAATATCTGAATGAGGTGAAGAAGCCCCTGGAGGAAACTCATTCTTGTTGAGAAAGATAGGCTCATCCGCGTCACATTTAGGCATGTGTGTCCTTTTCCTGGGAGCATGCCTCGTCTTGTTTCTTCCTCTCACCGGGGCAAGTAGTGCCAGTGTTCAACAACCTAAAAAAAAATAAACACCTGTGAAAACACCAGCTTTTGTCTCCCTTTTTCCTCCGAGCCTTAAAACAACTTTGTCAAAAAAGTCCTTTGAAGGACGCTTCCCAGCTCTTCAGACAAATCCATGGCTGAGGCCCCGACTACGCAAATCTTCTCCCTGATGAATGAAACAGGTGCAAACGTGTCGTGGCCTAACGATTTGATTCGTTCCTCTTTTAATGCCGAACATTCCTCTCTCAAGCATTTACTGAATGCTTCCAGACTTCGACACCAAAGCAGTGACTATTTGATAGTTTTGGAAGAAAACTGAAAAAAGGAAAAGTCATTTGCAGTAATAGCAGCTTTTTCTACACCAGATCCTTTAAAGCAGCAAGGTAAACATGTTCAGGAGTTAATCAGTCATTGATTTGAGATAACTTTCATCATCAGGTTCCTCCTAAATCTACAGACTTTTTAACTTTATGGAAGGTCATCCAAGCAACTGAGAAAATCCTCATGACTTTTCTTAGAAAGCGACAGTGGCATGACACTGTTACTGTAATAGACATGTTGTCTACAGTGTATTTATTTTAAATATAAATACTCATACTAAAAAGGCATGCATCCCCTAAAGTTGGATGTCAGTAAACTTGTGTAGGTCTTCATTGTCCCTCTAAAACAGTTGTGACTCATCAGAGAATGGACATGGGCCTTCTGAGGGTGTCCTGTGGTGTCTGATACCTGATCAGTTTGGGATCTGGTGAGTTTGGAGGCCAGGTCAATGCCTTGTACTGCTTTTCATGTGTTTTTTTTTAGTTGTTCCTAAACCATTTTCATGTGTGTGCCTGTGTCATTGCTATGAGGGGGTGAGGAGCCTGGTCTGGTCTAGGTGGGTGCTACATGTCTAAGTAACATCCACATGAATGACAGGTCCAAATGTTTCCCAGCAGAACATTGTATTGTCACGAGATGCTCAATGGTATTTACTTCTCCTGTCAGTGGTTTTAATGTTGTGGCCAATCGCTGTATACTGAGCTCTGAAACATGTTACAGTTTGCCAAGTTTGTAGAACTCAAACATTATTGGAGACACATTATAGTCTGTTTATTATCAGGTATGAAAAAGAAAATAAGTTACATTCGTCAAATTGTGAAATTAAATCATAATAACGAGCTGCCTCTGCAAATAGTTGCTCGTTAATTGTCTTTTAATTGACAATAAACTGACAGTAAAGAATTGTTTCAGTTTCAGGTGTTACATGAAAAAGGCCATTTGGTGGTCACCACACAAACACACAGCATAAAGTTTAATTTATGGCAAGAATCTGTATTCACTCTTCATCCATTGTTTTGCTTCTGTTCACTGTTCATATTAACCAGTTAATAATAATAATCCATCCTGGAAAACAGACTTCCCATCAGTGTCATTGTGAACTGCTGTTTGCACTTAGGGAGCCTCAGTGTGGTGGGGGAGAGGAGGGGCTGCATGTCGGCAAGGCAAAAAAAAAAAAAAATCATCAAAACATAACTCAACGCTCCACTAAGTACCCAAGATGTGACCTACAAAGCTGAGTGAACACATGCCCACCCACAGACTCCCACACCCAAAAACACGCGAGGCAGCGAGGTGGGAGGAGTCGGTGGTATTGTTCTTCCCGTGGCTCGAGGTGGTCTGACCCCACGCCCTGCTGTTGGGACCTCGTTATTGGCTGCCCGTTTCTGTGGCAACAATCAGCGGCAACCGCTTCCGTGAAAAGAATAACAGAAAGCAGCGTAACACAACCTGAGGTGACCCTTCAGTTCAGTCCAACACAAGACACAAAGAAAAAACATTTTTCTTTGAAACCTTTTCACTGGTAGCAGTTACTTCAGGCTCCTCTGCAGGTGTTGATTCAAAGTGAAGGACAATACAAAAGGATGAGCCAAGCAACCGTCCACAGCTTTTGGTGCAACAGATGCAAAGAGGAGTGACAGCCGCAACCTTTTGATGAGGCCTTGTCACCAGTGAATAATCTGCAGAGCGCGAAGTAGTGAAAGCTAAATGTGATGATAACAGCAGAGAAGGAATGTCTTCTTTACAAACAGATTATTTAGATTATACGTGATTACAGCTAAATAACTAGATTTGGTACCATTTTTTTTTTGGTTGGTTTTCATATTTACATTCTCCAAGGTATTTGGTAGCGTAAAATCTAAACATCTTTGAATAGTGTTTTTTTTTTTTTTTTAAATAAATAAATAAATATGTCCTCATATGTGGACACAGGGATTATTTCAGTGCATATTACAATAAAAATGTGAAATAAAATACAAAACTTTATTTTAATACTTGAACATTGTTGCAAACAATGAAATCCCAAAGTCCTCAAATGAGTACTTGCTAATTAGTGAGGTTGTAGCTTGTTAGTATAGCGTGCCATATCAAACTAGAAAAGTTAATAAGCATAAATAAACAAGTTTCAACTCTAGAATTTGGTGAGGTTTCTTACCTCATACACTTATATCCCGTGATTGGCTATAGATATACAATGACCCTTTAAAGATGCCATTGAAATGTTTACTGCGTTCACCTAGGAGACACTTAACTTTACTAAAAGTAGTATCATCAGAGCATGCCAAGTCATTAATTACTATTGCTAGCTACTAAGAAAAAGGTCATGGTAAAAAACACTAATGGCTGTGAGGTGATAGAAGTTACCCTGGTTGAACACATGGACTCTAATCTGGAAATAGTCTTGTGTCCTGGAGGTGGACTTACTTTTGCACTTCTCGGATATGTAATATTGGCTCACTTTCCCAAATAAACAAACAAAAGCACAGAAATGTATGTATATTTTTAAGCGACCCTTAAAATTGATGCTTGAGTTCTTTTTACATATGTGTGAAACACCTAGTCTATTGTTTTTATCCAGGGATCATTTTCATTCATTCATTCATCTTCTGTATCTGCTTGTTAATTTTTTTTTTAATAATTTAAGCCTGTTTGTGTATGAGGAGGCAATACTGAAGTGCAACTTGTAATACAACAATGACTACAGACTGCAGATGCTTGTAGGATATATTGCCGTGTTTTATTCCTAAGACAATTTGCAGTGTTAATATCCGTTAAATCAATCTGTTGTGTGGCCTGTGAACTAAAATGAGTGTAAGGCTGAGTAGTGACTGCCCTCCTCAGTCTGGAGATTGCAGTAGGATGCTATGAAGTTCATAACTCTAGTAATCACCTCTACCTCCCTCTTGTGGACATGAGACGCTGGTGCATGTGCAGCAGAAAATAAGTGGACAGGAAAAGAAACACTCAGCGTTAACCTTCATGAACTGAAACATTTATTGCATATGTTGGTTTTGCCATACAAGGTGTAAACAAAACAAGTCCAATATTTTCGCACTATAAATGATGAAAGAAGACATTAGTGGACCAAAAGCTGCATATATGTGGACAAAATGTTAGCTACCCTTCAAAGACAAATATTTGGAATCATAGTTTAAAAGGACCCGACGGAGGGGTCGTCTCTCTCATGCGACACAGTTTGGCCGCAGGGAGGAGGCACTTCAGGTGTGGTTCCCATTGCTGAGCGTTGCCACGGTTACGCCTCATCTCCGCCACAGAGCAGCAGTAAGGCTTTACGGTAGTCGCCACTGGTATCTCCCTGTAACAAACACACAGACAATATGTTATGAGAGAGGTTTCCTCGCGAGCGGTTGTCGAGCAGCTTAAGTGTGTACGCGGTGCGTGTACCTTGATCATTGAAAACAGAGAGCAGGCAAACATCTTTCTGAACTCAATCCTGATGTCCAACATGTCCACTTCACTACGAGTCGCCATCACCCTGATCAAGGTGTCATCGTCAGTACCTGCACCCTGACACAAAGACGTAAAAACACACAAATTAAACACTGCAGAATACAAATGAAATAAAATTAAGACTCCCACAGTGAGGAATACCGATATACTGTACAGCCTAATGTCCTTTTAAAGCGTCGTTACAACCAATATGATGATTATATTACTTCTCTTTCTTACCTTCATGGCGTGGTACAGGGTCTCAGCGAAATAGGCTGGGACGCTCCTGGCACACTTCACTTTACGAGAAAGGACAAGAAATGATTGAAACATGGTACATAAGGGTTAAGAGACAGCTCATGATAGAGGGAAAAATCCACAGGAAGGAGTTATTAAGTTTTCTTACCCACGGCAAGAAGCAGGTCTTCAAGGTTTCCAGACGTTTCCCTCTTGATACTCTCCTCCATCTCGTATCCAGACAGCTTCATGTAAGCGTCAAAAACTGAAAAGCACGCGGTCAGTATTAATCAGAGACTTGACAAGTCAGCGTTTCCACAGACGACTGAGCAAATGCAGCAGATAACACCAAATAACTGGTCTAAATATTCTGGTGACGGAGAATCTCAAAAATCGCACAAGAAGACTTATTCTCTGTTCTTTAAAACAAAACCAACACGTATAGCAAACAGCTGCTTGGTCCGTTTATATACCTTTTTACCTAAAAATATCAAAATAATACATAAAGCAGCTCAAAGGTTGGGTCAGTGCCCGTACAAAAAGCCCTGTGGCAGACTGTAAAGCACACAGAGGGAACTTCAGGTGATCTAAAGCTGATTTCTGGTATAGCCTGTACTTGCATTTCCTCCTGGAGGAAACCTGGCTCCCACCTTCAAACACACACATACGCACCTCTCCTAAGATGTTCGGCACTGCGGTTTCCCAAGATGGTAACAAACGATTGTTCATCGGTGCCAAACTTCTCCTCTCCTGCCTTGAAGAGGGCCTATAGCCACAAAAAGAAACAACACACACCATATAAATGTACTGTATATATATTATAAAGACATGACCGGATCTTTGAGGTGCACTTGACACAGTGCACAATTTACAAATTAACAGTAAAGCATCCTTGAATGGGAAAAAAATGTGAACTGGAGTAGTAGCAAGAACCATGTAGAGGTTGGCGCTAATTAAAGTTCACAGCTCTTCCATCTTTTTAATTAAATGAAGACGTTTTAATGGGAGTTTTACATTCTCTCTCCACTAGAGGGAGTCATAACATCGTGGCAGACCAGCTGGACCAACTACTGAACAGGAGACAGTCACGTCCCCAGACAAAGAGACAAAGAAGTCATTGATAGTGAAGAAGAGAAACGTTTACCGACTCACCTGAGCGTCGCTCTCAATTGTCCCCTCCTGGATGCCCCTATGCCTGTTTCCCTGAGAAGAGACAGAACAGTTTTATTAGGAGAGGAGAGGACAGAAGAGGAAATGAAAGGAAAGGAGAGGAGACTAATTTACCTGAAGCAGGATAACCAGAAGTCTCTGGAAGTGTCCTGAAGTGTCCCCACATATATCCTCCTCCAGGTTGTCATCGTACTCTGAGAGGAACACAAAACACTCACTCACTCATGTTCCTGCTCTGACCCTAAACTGAACAAAACAATAACTTCAAACTAAAAGATGTTTGAGTTTACATTCAGCGTTACCAGCGCTATCAAACCAAACTGTGTGCATATCTTTCCTCCTTCTACATATTAAATTGTCATCCACTATGTTTCTGGCCATATCAGTCCTAATAATGAATGTGTGGCGTTTCTGTGCATGTGTTACCCTTTTTGTAAGCGGCAACGATGTCCTTCACCTGCTGACACGTTCTGGAGGCGAGTATCTCCACCAGCACCTTCTCGTTTGTTCCTGCCCCCTACAGGAAAAAGCGGGAAACGTCACTTTATATGTATGCGACTACACTTCACGTTGATATTATCATATCTGTTAACTATATGCCCCTACCTTGATGGCATTGCGAAGCAATGTCACGTCATACTCAAGGGGTGGCGTCATCAGAGCGATGATCAGCGTCTCAAATTTGCCACCCAGCTCTCCTTTCAGGTCATCTATCAGATCCTGACACAAAGATACACTTTAATTAGCTCCGATGTAGGATCAAACCCGAGCGTGGCTTCCATGTAACGTGATGCACTTGAATTAAATGGGTGTGTGTAGCCCTCATACATACAGCAGGATATATAGATTTTCTGATGGTGATTTGGAGGGGTGTACAGGTGTGCGAGGAGCCATATGTAAAGTCTGGATATATTTTGTAGGCAAATATTGAATGCACGCAAATTTACTCAACTGCATTGTTCTTCTCAGTTGTCAATAATACTGTCAGCGCACAGTTTTCCACACATTTTGATTAGTTAAACATCATGCAAAATACACTTTCTTCCTGAGGAATGAGACGATGTCTGTAACACAAATACAACTTGACTCTAGTGCCTGCACCTGGTTAGCTTAGCAGCTAGCCGCGATACAGTGAGCTAGCTTAGGGCAGAGCTAGGCTATAGGTGGTCATCACACAGTTATGTTATCATTAAAAGGAGGTGCCAATTGCAAGGCAGCTAATGAGCAGGAAGATGCATTTGGGCATGGTCTGTTGTATTAGGAGGTTGGTTGCCAACAGAGCACACGTTTTTGGTTTAGGGCTTTCTATTTGTGCCGTGTACCAGAAGAAATCTCTGCTAACAATGTACCAGCTTTCAGTTTCAAGTTCAAAACAACATGAGAGTGAGCCCTCATGATTTATCAGTAAGAAAATTATTGATGACTAAAGCAGTTTTGAGATTTCAGGAACAAGAGCACGCCATGTGTCACTACATTTCCTGCTCTTACCTATAAAGGTGTGTCATATCTCAGGTCATCTCAGTTGTCAACCCCCACCCCATCATTTCCATCTGTCTGCACAGGAGCCATAGGGACAAGGAGCTCTGCGTTTTTCTACTAACAGCCATCTACACATTAAGCCCCTCTCATCCCTCCATCCATCTCCCTCCAACTCCTGTCTACCAGTACACTTCCTTTCATCAACTAAGGCGTGGTCTTTGTCAGTGAAACAGGTGAAATGCAGCGTGATTCAGTCAGAAGGAGAATATGTTGGCTTTGAATGGAGCTGTTTGGACCAGGTATAAACATTAGCCCTTGTGCTTTGATTAGACACATGTGCTCACATGGTTTAACATCTGGTAAAGAGTCAGTCGTACCTTTCCATACAGAGTTTTGTAGCTGGCCTTGATCTCCTGCCTCTGGCAGTTGCTGCGAGCCGTCAGCAGCTGCAAGATGGCATCCTCATCGGTTCCTGTGACAACAAGCGCCATGGTTACAACCAAGCTGTGTTTGCTTGTAGCAGTTGTCACGTGGCATACGCATTACACAATGAGTATACTTTGTCTAGGTGGTATCTTGGTTACATCAATCTAGCCCACGTAATTACAGACTTCAGTCGAAGTCAGCAGATGTGTTGGCTCAAGTTTCACTTCATGTGTTTGTGAGTCACTGCTGACTGGGCGGAGCGTCACAGCGGCACAGAGGATTACTACAGCGAAGAGAAAGCCCCCAAGAAATGCTCTCTGATTGGTCTGCTGTGAGTTGTACTACACTCTGACTCGCCTTCAACTTATCAGATGTCACTGTGTGCACACGAGCATCTTACCCAATCCTTTCATAGCCTTGTACAGGACCTCAGCATCAGCATTGGCGTGGAAGTCTCTGCAGGGTTTTACGGTTCCTCTGCTGGCCTGCAACACGGAACATGTGGTCAGAGAAGGATCCCTTTTTAAGTGCATTTTCCAAAGTTACATGTCTCTTGTCTAAAATTCCTATTTCTGTTCCAGCTGTAACCACAGAGACGCTGACAAATAGACAATGCAGCAAAAAAATACTGCACACAGGACTATTGGTTGAGAAGAGCTATTAACACGACTTGCTATTGACACGACTAACACGGCTTTGGCATTTTCATAGTTAACTGCTGCTGTACTCAGGAAATAGATGTAAACAGTACTTAAGTATCACGTGTGCATGTTACTCTAAACACAGCAGGATGAATTACACTGAATGGGTCCCATAATGGAGCGAACATCTTCTGAAATAATCAAGAACAGCTGTCTGTAGCAGATACCAACTGAATACTGATACTTAATCATCCGTGTCTTTGCTGGTGACCATATATTAATGTTGCAGATTCTTCACGTTTGTCGCCATCAAATAAGGTGAACGTTTGTTAAAATTGAAGATGTGATCACTGTATTATTGTAGCCATATAATAATCGTAAGATATTCTTTATAACTCCTTGAAGTATTTCAGAAACTATGTGACTGAATGAGACGCTCTATTTCAGCATAAATACGGTAAATGTTGAATGTGCCTCACTTTCTTTCTAAAATGTTACCTGCATCCCTCCCTTTCAATCAGCCCATGGTTCATAACCTTCCTCCAATACTCCAGTATACTGTCTCAATCTTTAGACTCATGCTTACATGCATATAAAACATTGTATCTCCGACTTGTTTTGCTCTCTTGTCAAAGTGTCCATCCCCTCCATGATGCACTCAATGAACTTAATTACTTTCAGCTTAGCAGCTCTCAAAAGCATGCACACAAGCTTAAATCATCTGAATTCCCTTCCAGGTTCTTCAAAAGTGATGGATGTAGCGACATACAACGGTTACTTTCAGTTTAATAATTTCTCTAGGCGCGGAAAAGGGTGCAGACTGATCGATCCTGAAGTCATCAGGAACGTGATAGCAACGAATAAACATTAACTTTTAAATCGATTCTCATCTCACTGAGTCATTCCAGACACTCCCTTCAACTGCGCCACATTAACAGTAACATTACTTCTCATGTCAGAGGGAGGACAGGGGTTTGAAGTGGAAAACCACTGGAATGTTTCTGGAATTCTGACCCTGGAAATCTGGGAGAAAAAAAGAGGGACGTCAGGAAAAAACAAAAAAAACAGGTCTCCTAACAACCGGGATCCTGTTCCTGCAGTGAGGAATGCCAAAGACGTCCACGAGCTTTCCGTTTTTTTCGTAAACACCCTCGGCGCCGCAAGCTGAATGAAAATCGAATCAGAGCGCAGACGGCCGCCCTGACAAACAGCTGAACAAGGAGATATTATGACGCCAACACGATGCTGATTATTCTCCCTGGAATGTTTGACACAGGTTTAGTTGATAAGAGGAGTCCCCACGGTGGAGCGAGCTCAGACATGACCCTAGGTAGGCGGGACCCCCGAGGGAGGTATGCTGACCCTTTCGTGAGTAAACAGAGGCCGTCACAGCTGCTATCTCCTCTTCGTAGCACATCTTATCATTTCCCTCCAACATTTTATGGGCTATGGTTGCCACGGATACTGTACACAATGCATGTAGTCAGTTTCATTAAGGGAAGTCGGCCATTGTAGAGTCGTATAATATGTTTTATTGTACTATCACTGATAAGCTTGGATGTGAACATTACTACAAGCTACTAATGACACTAAAAGGGGAATTCAATTCACGGATACAAGCCAGCAGCATTTACTTCGTTCGTTTAGATGGTAGGTTTAATTGTCATATCTCATGACATGTAGATTTGTTTCTCAGTTGGACAGGACCTCTAAATGTGTTTTGCCGGGGATCTTGGCACAAGGGATTGTAACATATAACCCTGTGTATTAAGAAAATGTTGTGTGGCTTGTGCGGAGTCGTCCTTTTGTTTGGTTAACACAAGTAGAACAAGTTGAAAACACAATATTGACATTAGCATACATGAGTTGCAAATAGTTGCTGAATGTCCATGTATGGGTTCATTTAGCCTGGAGTTGTGTTTCTCCTGACAAATGTCACGCCCAACATCTGGTCTGTTTTCATCTCCATCCCATCCTGAGCAACATGTCTGGCTTAAGGGTTACTGTTCTACCAGAGTCATTTTCAAACTACGGCATGTGCAGGACATCTCCCGTCTCCCTAGTTACAGCAGAACTTCTTTGTGTGCGGAGACTGGCTAAAAATAAACCACAGGGGCTGTGTTCATGGTGGCAAATGAACAGGTGTGGTTCATTAATGTCTTTTTTATGGTTTTTGGATAAGAGTGGAAGTCTAAGCACAGTGTATTAACACTGTACACATCAGGCTATGCATACACGCACAATACTACACAGTAAACACCTCTCGAAACTTTATGGGAGTAAGTACACACCAGAGCTACAGAGCTTCAATTTATGGCCACAGTATAAGCTGTCAAACTAAAACATCCTCACAGCTTTTTACTGCTCAGGATTTAATCAGCTCTGTTTATTGTTAACACACTAACTCCACCCAGAGCAAGAGGAAGCAAACTGATTCCCCTTTAAGAGAGGGAGGGCGGCTTTGAAACTCCAGGCCAGACGTGGAAATATGTGTATTAAACAGACGGAGCGAGGTTTAGAGACACAGAGACCCACCCGAATGGAGCAGAGCCTGCATGAGTCATGCACCAAACTTCCCAACTTCCCCAAATGAAACCTCTCTGCAGAGCCCTGTCGATGTGCGCCCACACACACAAAGACTCGGATAAACTGGTGAGATATTTAGGTTTTCAAGAGTGAAAGTGTTCATTGGTCAGAGTCTGTGTCGAAACGCATTTGATCACAGGATCAAGCTGATGAACTCTGTACTTTTCTCTGCCTTCAACTGATGCACTTACATTTTCATTTACTTTAGAGGCTTGCCTCATATGCTGAACAGAGACTAAAATGAGGATCTACAGTGTTTTAGTAGCGAGTAAAACTTTAACTGCACTGAGATGATCATTATATAATGTGAGCTCAAGTGGGCGTTGTCCTGGAGTTAGAGGGGCTCAAAAAACAATGAGTCATACATTAGCATAAATAACGGATTCATATCTACACATGAGTAAAAAGATAGTATAAAACTGTGCTTCTTTGAAAGCTGAGATTTGAACGTGACTCACCATTTTGACAGTGTTGGAGTTTTTTTCTTTCCAAAACTAGTAGAAGAAGAAGAAGGTCTGTAATTGAAAGAAAGAAACGTTATATGGCAAGGAGAGAAGGCAAACAGTTTATTTTATATTACTTAAAAACAAACATAGTTGCAGCTAAGCTGTTTTAATTAAGTCCTGCTCTGTCTACTCCCCACTGAAGTCCACAGTAGCTGTCAAACTTCCCTGAATTAATGTGCCTCTTTTGTCCCCGGGTGGAGCCTCTCTCTCCTCTCACCTGGCGGATGCGTCTCTCCTATAAGTCACCGATAAGTTGTGACACTTGACCGTGGACTTACCGGTGAGTTGCAGCTGTCTGGCGAAGCTCAGTGGACAGGGAGCGAGAGCCGGCAGTGAAGAGAGGACTGGAGCAGTAGCCCACTTATAAAAAACTCGCTGGAGTGCGCGTGATTGTGCGGTGGGGGACGCGCGTGAAGGACCACACCCCAGTGAGCAGGGATTCAAGCGACGCCCATCTCCCGAAGCATTGTGGGAAATGTTGTTCTTGGATGTCCTAGAGATGATTTTGGCCCTAACGTGGAGTCAAAGACGAGAGGAAGAGTTAAAATAAATTAATAAATTAAGTTGTGTGGCATGAGTGAAGTAATCCTTTTGTTTGGTTAACTGACGGACGTTTGGCCACAAGTGAAATAAGTTGAAAACATAATATTGACATTGGTATATTAATAGAGTTATGAAGAACAGTGTGTTTGCAAGTAGTTGACCCTTTTGCACGCATGGGTTCATTTAGCCTGGAGCTGTGTTTCTCCTGACAAATGTCACGTCCAGTAGGCTATTTGGTCTGTTTTCATCTCCATCACGTCCTGAGCAAAATATCTGGGTTAAGGGTTACTGATTCATTTGAGAATTAAAGCATGTGCAGGACATTTCCCGTACCACAGGTATGCCCCCCGTTCTTTTGATGAGTGGATGAGAGAAGGTGATCTTATGTTGCGTGGCAAAACTTGCATGAAATATAGGGGTACAAGCACAATAGTTTCCATTTTAGTCAGTCGATTGTTTGGTGCGGGACATATAACCAAAGGTGACAGACACAATTAAAAAAAACCTCCCTATATCCAAAGGAAAACTGCACACAGACCTCTGTTGAATACTGATCAGTGGAGCTGTAGATGTAGATGTCAGTGAGAGTGTCATGCTAACACTCAAATATTGTTATGCTGTGAAAGTGAAAGTGATTCAAACTTCGGCCAAAGAATAATCAAGGTAACCAAGCATTGTCCAAGAAATGTAAGAAATATAGAGCTTGAGAATTGTTTATCTTGATAGAAACACTCATCTTGCAGCACCTCGAGGTGTATTTGGAAAAGCTGGAGCATACAGTATCACCCAACACATGATGTTTGCTTCTGAGCAAATTGCAGACATGATAATGTTGCTCCTCCATATGTAAACAGAGACTGTCAATTTGGAGTCGTTCCTTTCCAAATTTATGGTTTGGTTGTCATGGAGACATAATCTAGTCATTATATTTAAAGAGTTAATGTCTGAAAGTGGGTTTTCCATTAATGACAATGTTTAATCATTCATTTCTGTAGCCGCTTGTTCCTGTGAAGGGGCCGCGGGAGGGGGGCTGGAGCCTATCCCTGCTGTCACTGGGCAAGAGGCTAGGTACACCCTGGACAGGTCACCAGTCTATCTCAGGGCTAACACAGAGACTAACCCAGACTACTACTCACACTCACCTACTGTTTAATCAGTTCAATCAATTTACTTCATTTATTTTTTATTTTTTGACCGCTGGCCAAATAATTCAGCCACGGCTGGAGACACCAGGTATTGACGGAGACTGACCCCGAAGCTGCTATCACCAGGACAAAATCCATTAGATTAAGAACGTCCCCACAGAAATATGTGGATTCGATTTGCATTGTTTCCACCATGACTGAAATTCGTTCTTCTCCGGCATTTTGGGAATTTTCATGCCGCGTCAATATGTCACCCAGTGAGCTCAGAGCAAGAGAACAATTTAAACAAACCGACTAAACACACAAAGAAAGACAGAGATAAAGACACAGACATTGTGCTCTGTCGATATTAATGTTGTATTTTGACATCACGTCCAAATAGATACTGTTATTTTGACAGTAGATACTGTTATTTTAAAAATGTATCAAATAAAACACAATTTGAGCTTGAAAGCTGCAGTTTAATGAAATTAAAAATTTGTCATACAGCTCTGCTTCAACGTTTTTGCACCCCTACATTTATGCATAAAATGACTCTAAACATCAGTGGATTTTCACACGAGTCCTGACAGTAGACAAAGAGAACCCAGTCAGGAAAAATGAGCCAATATTACTATCTGTGAGGTGAGATTTGTTCCAGTCTGATCGTCACAACACATCTTTGCGAACGTGTATGATGGCACGGACAGAGGAGCTTTCTGAAGACCTGAGAGGAGATTTTGCTGTTGATCATCAGCCTGGAAAAGGTTACAAAAGCATCTCTAAAGAGTTTGGAATCCACAACTCCACAGATTATGATCAGGAGAACACCGAACAACCATGGTGTTCATGGCAGAGTGCCCATCTGCACTTTGATCAGCATCATGTGGACACGTCAGAAGACTGTGCTCATGTTTTGAGCACAAATGAGAGCAAAGTATAAAAGTCTGGTTTAAATGAAAAGCTCTTATCTGGGGATGAACCGACACTGTATTCCTGTATCAGAACCTCATCTCATCCATGAAGCATGGGGGTAGTAGTGCGTTGGTGTGTTTTGTTGCATCTGTGCCAGAACTGTTTGTCAACACTGATGATGGGCCAGTGAATTCTGAATTATAGCAGCGATTATAAAAAAATCAGGACATCTGTTCAGGAACTGAAACTTAAGAGAAACTCTGTCATGCAGCAAGACAACGAAGCCAAGATCACAAATAGTTCTACGAAAGACTGGCTGAAGAAGGACATAATTAATGTTTTGGAATGACTTAATCAAAGTCCTAGCCTTAACTAATCCTGAAGCAAACAGTTGATGTCAGTAAACCTGCCATCATCTCAGAACATGAAGAGGTAGCACACCGAGGAATGGGCTACAATTCCTCCCATCTACTGTAGACGTCTGCGCAGTAGTTATAGAGATGTTAAGTTGCTGTTGTTGTTGCACGAGGAGGTCACCCCAGATAGTGAAATCAAGGGTTCACTTACTTTTGCACCTTACATATATGAACAAATGATTCATTTTCTTGAATAAACCAATGCGCTTAGAGGTGGTCTATTGGTTCGCGGTTCAGTCCGCACCAATGTGGCGAACCACAGTAGATTTGTTTGTTCGGGTCGTGATTCATAAAAGGACTAGGCTAATGATTGAAATATTAGTTAGTGATAGTCACTGACTGGTGAGAAAAACGGGGTTTTGCAGTGGCAGCGTCGAGGGAAGTGACTGGACACTGGAAGTCAGGGAGGTGCCCACTTGAAAACCCCAATGACATGCTGCATACTGCTGTTGACTAGGTCAGGTATCTGATGTCTTCATGTTGGTTGGTAGTGATATTTCTTTGTTTGGTTAGCTGCTGAGCGGGACATACAAGCCAGCAGCATTTGTTTAACTTATATTTAATAAGGTTTGAATTTATCCTCTGCTGCTCTGTGAGCCTGCAAGCCAGCAGCATTTACTTAGTTCATTTAAATTTAAGGCTAATCTAGCCAGCAGCATTTAATTATCTTATATTTCACAAGGTTTGAATTTATGCTCCTCTGCTCTGTGGGCCTACAAGCCAGCAGCATTTACATAGTTCATGTAGACTGTAGTTAAATCGTCATAGGTTTGGTAGGATTTTCTCAGTTGGACAGGGCCTCCAAATGTATTTGCCTCAGGATTTTGGCACAAGGGATTGCAACATCTAATCCTGTGTATTAATGGACCTTTGACTCATCTGAGAATTATCTGATCGGCAGTTGAGTATGAGGCATCCAACTGGTTTCAAATTTGCATACACATCATGTTGTGTACTGTAATGTTTAATACCCTTTTCTGACACTAGATGGCAGAGAAGGATGATAGAAAGAAGATTGATTATGTGACTGAAGGCTTGTAACTCTGCTGTAATGAGTTTTATTATGTTGAGCTATGTTCAGTAAATACTTACTTCTGCTTTGTGAGTCTGTTTGAGTCTGTCTACCTGTTTACATTACTAATCACTATACAAAGTTTAACTTTCGTGGTAAAATAACATCTGACATTTATACAAGGGAGCAGAGGAGACAGGAACACATTCACACCGCACGCCACAGTATGAAATGTCAATGAACAGCTTCACCAAGAGCCGCTCCAGGGCTCAAACAACTTTCTTACATGGATTTGACAGGCAACCGTTGCCCATAGTTGTTTTTGCTTTAAAATATATCATCATTTTCAGGTTTTGCAATGACAACTTAATGCTGCTACCCAGTATGTGGTCAAAGACTTTAAGATAGGATACTGGCAATGCTGTAATTAGACATGACAAATCAGAGATCTGATAGCATCAAATTAAGCACATCCATGTCTGTCAGTTCATATTTTGAATAAAGAGACAGAAATACACCTCTGCGCTCCATCCCCAACCTGCTGGTGAAGGAGTCATGCCGTTAATCTCAACAAACTGTGCTGGGATGAACATGCAGGTGTGCACAGGTGTCAAACTGTTGCCTGTGAACTCTAGGATTGTGTTGATGTGTATACTAGGTTTTTCTTATCCTACAGACGACTACAGTGATCCCATATAAAAGCCGAGATGTGAGCACTTGCTGCTTCCACCAGGTGTGGATAAATAAGATACGGGATCAAGAGTCTTCACAATCAAACAAGAAGAGCAAAGATTTTCATTGTGACACCAAGTCAAATGTTACCGCCAGAGTATAACCAAATTAATATCCGTGACCAGATCAACAAAGCCAGATATGCAAAAGGTTCTTCTCTCTTCTCTACTACTGCCTCACTGTTGCTTCCTTTTTAAAACTCACCAATAAATATAGACAAGCCAGAAAGACAAGTTTACACATATCTAATAATCTCGATCTTTCTGTCGCTCAAACACACTGAGTCATCTATCATCACATTTGAAAACAGCCATCCTGCATGAATCAACACATGTGTGATGTAGCAACAGTGCAACACTTATGCATTTTGAAGTCAGCAGGCGCTTCTTTTAACAGGAAAAACATGACTGAATTAACTTACATGCTGCTGATGTTAAACAGCTAAATTTTGCAGGAATGCCCCTCGACTTATTGTCTAATAGGATGCATGACATATCCCTGGCAAATGTAATTATAACATAGTTTAATAATAACATGTTTTCAAAATCAAAACCTTGTGAATTGTCAACAGGATCAGTTTTTCTAGGAATATCAGGCATGCAGAGTGCTCACTGTAAAAAATATATATCAAAGTGTAACAAAACATAAAGTTCAGGAAATACATTTGAAATAAAAGGTCCTGTCATTTAATGAAAGTCAGTGCAGTTGCATGTGACATGGTTCACATCACATACTGCAGATTATAGTGCCACCAAGTGGATGGAGCCGCACACTGCCTTTAAAAAGACATGGGTGGGTTTACTTACACACAAGACACTGATTTACTCATGTGGCAATTTCACAGACTTTATTGGCTTACGCTAACCCACACCAACGTGTACCAGCGTGCACGACCAACACTGACAGGTGCTTATTCTTACATTTCAGTGTGAACTAGGAGGTGCAGAAAAAACGGGAAACTGGGAGATCAAATCCTGCCAGCACCCTGGGAACAGTTCCCATTTGGCAACTGATATCTGAAGCACTTGTGATTAATATCTCACAAGGTATAATGGTCGTTTAAAACACTTCTGTCCGCAGGTTAACAAGCATCCTGGGGCAGGCCTGACATGCACACTCTACATGTGTAGAGAAAGCCTTACACACACTAAAAAATAAAAACAAGATAGTGTAATATTTAGTTCCTTATCAAAACAATTGTTTCTGATTTTATTTAAAGGCAGTTAGTTTGATACATTAGTTAAAATGAATGCATTGCAATATAAGAGTCCTGCACTAAATCTTGTCTTCATTAATGTTATGGTGTTCAGCGCTTGCTTAAAATAACTTAAAATTCAACTGTGTTTTGATATTGGAGGCAGTGGTTCGTAGTATTGTTGAGATGGACATCTTTCTATTATGCTGACAACCCCACTGTAATCATTTTAGGCTAGGCTTTATAACAGAAACACTTTACATCCTCCACATTTAAATCAATTGACTTAAACTCAACATCCAGAGGGCTTTAGTGTAAGAATATTAAATCGTGATGCATTTTTTTTTTATGAATAATGTACTGTCTGATCAGTATTACACACAGTTATTGATGCACTTCAAATATTTAGAAATACACAGGACAAGATGTTACAATCCCTTGTGCCGAAATCCCAGGCAAAACACATATATACTGTATGCTTTAATGTTTGTGTGATAACAACAGTAAGACTTTGTTTTCTTGATGATGGATGTAATACACAAATCATGGACACCAACACCAGTACCATATGTTAATGCTAATCTTTTCCAGTGGCTTCTAGCAGACTTCAAAAACTATTTCCATTTGCTGCATCACATGCTATCTGGTAATGCTGTACTGCAGCATAAGCAATAAAGTTATGTTGCGTAACTTCACACACAAGAAACATTTAAGACAAAGGGGACACCAGTAGCATTGTTGCTTAAAGAGATCACCTATGCGTTGCAATGTACAGGAATATATAGTAAGGTGGCCAGTTGTGCAAATTCAGCACAAATCTGAATCATTGTTGACATTGCGTGATTGATACGCTACGTCTTCTTTCTGAAAGAGCGGGATTTAACCAGAATGACTACGTATTTAGCGGTATCACTTTTTTTTATTTACTTCTATGTTGTCCTTCCGTGGCTGATAGCGAAGATTATGGATTACAAAATTTGAGTGTGTTTCATATTTCCCAGGAAATCGGTTAAATCCGTGCAACCGACGGTTATTTGATCTAAGCACACCCCCGTGTCTGGCGGTAAGTGGTATGATCGGCAATATAAAAAAGCGGGTGCGCTGGTTGAGCTCTTAACTGAAAGCTGTTGGACTCTGAGACGACGCCGAGGTCAGGTACTGTTGAACTTGCCGAGTCACTGCCAAAACACTGCAAAAATGGAGTGGACCCCGATGGAAATCAACCCCGAGGTGGGGGGTAGTAACTACTTAACATATACCTGAACGTTTTCGCGAGCACCAGACTTACCTGTTATCTCTGTTTATGTCGTTTTCAGATGCTGAACAAGGTGGGTATCAAACGTTAGCCGCCGAGTAATGGCGACATGTCGGTAACCGTTTGATTCAACTGTCGGTAAGTTTTACATTTAGTCAAAGCGTCGCTGAGGCTAACAATACTGACAATGCTGTAAGCAGCGCCGCACGAACAGGAGTTACGACGATATTGCTAATTGTGTATGTGGAAGTGGGTCATAATATTGAAAGGAGAAGCGTTTATGTTATTTTAATGAGCGGCAGCATCCTTCACAGAGCTGCCTCCCCCCGCCCCGTGTCTGGGCTAAAGGGTGTGGTCTGACTGGTCCAGCACAACGCAGCATCTTTGTACATCCTCAGAGGGCATCTTTTGTTTTTTTTCTCGATGCCTAGTTGTTCAGTTGCTTGGTAGCCATCCAGAGCGTGTTTTAGCTGCTCTCTCTCTTGTGTGTTTCAGATGATGAGCAAGCTTGGCGTGGGGGAAAGCTGGCGTTTCGTTGACGTGCTGGGTCTGGAGGATGAGCAACTGTCTGCTGTCCCCAAACCATGCTGTGCCTTGATGCTGCTCTTCCCCCTGACGCAACAGGTAATAATAGGGTGGCTACTTCCTGGAAGAGAAGGGATGAGGGTGGGGTGACCCTGAGATGCAGGGAGGGCATGCACGGAGAAAGAAGGAGGTGTGGAGTTATTTAAATGGACAGGCTAGAGACTAGGATGGTGGCAGGAAGTGAATCAGCTTTTCTTTCTTACCAGTGTGTGTGGTCCATTCATTTATTCTGCTAGTCATTAAACTGGAGGCTTTCTGTTGTGACCCAGGGAGCCACACGTTATTACAGGGGGCCAAGGGCCAAACTATACTTTAATACAAACTAAAAATAGATTTCATTATCTTTATTCCCTCATGATCAGGTTGCTGTAACTACATATTTTCTCTTCTACATCTGCCTTACACATGAAACAAGACATAGTCTGTTGATTTCTACTTGTGTTCTTCATTCATGCGCACATTTTAAGAATCGGCTGCGCATTGTTTGCTCATGGTCTCTCTCATTGTGCGTGTGATTGTCTGTGTGCACGCCAGCACGAGTCTTTCAGAGCTCAGCAGGCCGACAAGGTTGTCGGAGGCTCAGAGGTCTATTTCCTGAAGCAGACTGCAGCCAACTCATGTGGCACCATCGCCCTGCTGCATGCTGTGGCCAACAATAACGGCAAATTGACTTTTGGTGAGTGCAACGGAAGTGGGCACTGGCAAAAATCAGAAAGTGTATAATGGCCGCTATTAGGACGCAGACTGTCTATGCGTAGTATAGCTTTCTCTTTGACACAGAAAGTATGTTTTGTTGTCGGAACAAAAGAAGTAGTAACAGCTGATACACAAATAGCGTGAAAAAGGCAGCACATATTTACGACACTGTGGACTACAGAGGTTAGTTCATCTAATACAGATATTGAATTGTTTCGGATAGAGAAATGGGTGTATGCTATTCTTGTTCTGCTTTAAGCAGCCAGTCAGAACTAATCATACAGTTGTTTGTTTGGGGCCGGTTGTTACTTGAGATGGCATGAATGAATGACCTGTTTATTGCTGATTAACCCAATGCTGGTGTTTGCAGATAGCGGCTCTGCCTTGAAGAAATTTCTAGATGAGACAGCAAACATGTCTCCCGATGACCGTGCCAAACATCTTGAGAAGAACAAGGTAAGATGGTCTCACATACACACACAATCATACATTGGTGAAGGTGAAATGAAGTTATTACATTTATATTGTTTCTGTTCTGTTACATTATATACTTTATACTTGCTGTTTGTAACAGCATTTGACGATGTGTCTTTGATAAACTCCAGTCAGAACTTTCCTTTTATAATATGCGATACAGCATGCTGACCATCTTATCAGTGGTCCTAGTTGATAAATTGGATAGTTTAGAGTTACCAAAAATGTGCTAAAGGGATACTGACTCATAACCAAATAAAGTTTCTAGAAGCTTGGTGGTGTCGCATAACGACAATGTTTGTTTTAGCCACTTGGTGGCGCCAGACACTGTGAAATCATTTGGTACCGCGAACACTGAAACTGACACTGTAAGTCTTGTGCTAGAAATTTTCTGTACCCTACTATGTTACAGTTCTTCATCTGTACACCTGTTTTAACATATTTAAACTGACGTGGTTTTATTTTTGTTTTTTGTTTTTTCACCACCAGGCAATCCATGAGGCCCATAATGAGGTTGCAGTGCAGGGCCAGTGTCGGGTGAGACAATCAAGCACAATATCAACATTTACTAATGGCTCACATCCTATTCCACTTTTAAGAAAATCTTTGTGTGGTGCATGTGTATTCAATGCTTGGTTGACCTGCTTTGAATCATCTACTTGTCACTGTCTTGTGCTGTCGCACTGTATCTTCAAGTACCTAAATAAAGCTGCCAATTACACTGATAAATACTGAATAATTACCAGATATAAGTTACACTTCTCAGACGCCCTCTGATCGTTATACTCCTTGTGTAATCTGACAACAACGATCTGCTTTCCAGAGTTTTTGTTTCATCTTATATGTTCTTAACATCTAAACTTTTACAGCCAGAAGCCGACAATATCAACTTTCACTTTATTGCCTTTGTCAACGTAAACGGAAAACTTTATGAATTTGGTAAGCATGTGTCCTCGTGTACGCTCCTTCCTCATCTGTCTTTTCACATGGTGCGTTCCTAACCATCTTATTTGTATTTAAGATGGAAGAATGAATGGAGCAGTAAAACATGGAGCTACCACAGAGGATTCCTTCGTAACGGTATGTAGAACTGTGGTCATTTTTCTTAACGAGTAGAGCCACGTTCATGCACATCATCTGAGATGAGTCATGGTGTTAAATTGGAATAGGGAGTGGCTGGTATTGAGTTTCTTTATTCAGTCAATAGATTTAAATTAAACCCTTTGATATTAAGTTTCCTGGTGGATGTTTCAAATTACACTTGTACTGCCACTCCCCGAGCCCTGCAGAGCACATTTTTAAATATTACGTAGCATAAATTATTTAACTATAAGCATAAAATGAGCAAAGTACACATTTACAGTGCTGCATAAGTCGAGCCTTGTACATTGTGAAGTTTTAAAGGTACTATAAAAACTAGAAAAAGGTTCTCATAAAATGAAGCCAGCTGAAATGGTGCAATAAGTCAGAAAAATGACTTTATAATTTATATTTGGAATTCATTCGGACCTAAGGTGATCTCTAGGAAAAACGTTCTGCAACCTGATTTAAAAACAATCTTCCAAACAACCTTCTAAAACACAGTACCTCACCACTGATAAAGCACATGTGACCAAACTAAACAAAATGAAAAAGATTAAAGGGCAACCGGAAAGGCTTTTCTCATTCTACATCTTGATCTCATCTGAACATTCAAATGGACAGATATTTCCTCATCAACATGAAGTAGACCATGTGATCAGTGTGATTCAGCTCTGTACAAAGGTCTGTAGCTCTTCCCAGCCTCCCACCCAATAGTAGCTCTCCCATTATCCCCTTTTGATTGACCAATGCAGACTACTGCCACTTGCTGGTATGAGGAGTTATTTCTACAGAACGTATGTGCCAGCTGGCTGCTGGCCTTGGTCTTTGCAATGTGTTTAAGTGTTACACTCTGGTCTAGACGCAGATTGCCTCCATTGCCTGTTGTTTGTTTTTTTTAACGTAGGGTTTGGCGTGTTCTTAACATTTTAATATACTCTGTATTGCATACTGTCTTGCAGGTGAGGTGAATATGACAATTGGTTGAAAAGTGTTAAATGTCATTTGTTAAAGTAAATCTAGAAGATTTATATTCAAATGTCTGTTATCTGTTGCAAAATGAGGAAACAAGTGATTGTGCCCATGACCCACAGATGAAATTACATGATAAGATTTGCATTTACAGTATACTGAACAGGATGTCTGTGGAGAGATTCCACTGTTTTTTTTGTTTTTTTTTGTTCTAGAGACAGTAGATGAAGCCAACATTCAGCTTACTGATGCTGTTACTGTTTGAATCTCTGCAAAGTGGAATATATATTTAATATTTAAAAGTTAGACATTTTTTTTTCTATAGGTACTGTCAAAGTGACTGAAAAAGATCTTCAGTATTGCCACTAAAAATGTTTTAACTGGAGTGTACATGAACAATCAGCGTAAGAGTTGACTCATGAAAATGTTTTATTTCTACTTGTGTCTAGGATGCAGCCAAAGTGTGTTGTGGATTTATGGAGCGAGAGCAAGGTGAAGTCCGCTTCTCTGCGGTGGCCCTTTGCCAAAGCTAGATGTTCAGAAGGTCACCAAGTCAAGCAAGATGTTAAATGTCCTGGAGCATTCACATGGCAAACACAATCAACGGGCACCCAGAGCGGCCTGTGAGCACACACATCTGCAGACACTATGCACTATAGAGCACATACTGTTTCCACACATTTCTCTCTCATCTCATGAACAAAGCATTCTTTAGCATTAGCACATGTACACAGCCTTTTGTTCTGTAAACACTAACTGATACAAGCTTGTTCAGAACGCTTTATGTGAAACAATTTAGCTGTGAGAATTGTCAAGCTTAAGGCCAGTCTCACCGCTGCTTGTGTGCATCTGTGTATTTGTCTTTTCGCTGCTTTTCTTTTTGTGCATCTGTGTCAAACTCTTAAGATGATGCTTAAATGCCTCTTTAATAAGACTCAGAAGGTGGAAACTTGTTTGAAGGAACGTTTTCCTGTTTCTCTCAATGCCTTTAGTTGCTCAGTCGTTGAGTCTTCAGAAAATCCAGAGTGTATCCGTAGGAATAATTTCACCATTGTTCTGATTATGCTCGCAACCTTTTGAGTGGCGTTCTTGGGTGTCATTATGACGTTTTTCTAACAAGCTGAGGTTTTGTTTGAGATGTTTAACTGAAAGTGACAGAGGATCCCAGTCATCGTCTGTATTTGGTTCCGAGAAATGTAAAGTAACGCACTTTGTTTGAACACTTTACTTTTTGTTAACAATCAACCGTCAAATACAATGAGTGTTTAACACAGATCCCAGACTCAGAAAAAGGGACCACCCAAATAAAGGCTGATTGTCTGTTGGATTGTTCTTGTGCATTGCAGGGTGATTAGTACGTCCAGGCGGTGTTCGAATTGTTTATCTTTCTGCACTTTCCAAAAACATGTGTTGCTGTAGTTTTACTGGTGATGCTGCTGTGGGAATTCAATAAAGCAACAATTAAACTCGTATGTGTCTCTTTTTGTTTGTGGAAATACACAAGTCCTAATGAGGGGATCAAATACCCAAGCGATGTTGAATATCCTGGTGAAAACGTATTTATTTTTGTTTCATCCCGTGAACCAACTGTGGTCAATTTTAATCAACAGAAAATGTATTGGCAACTGTTTTAGGATTTATTTGTGTGTGTGCGTGGTTATGTAGATGCAAAATGAGAATATTTAATCTTGAATGGCATCTTCCAACTGAACATGTCGCATGACTAAATTATTAATCCCAAACATACCCTATGAGACTATTAATTATTACAATTGTTAACTCCAGCTTGAAACTAGCTCTTGCAGTAAAACCCAGTCCTCCACCCTGGTCATCAGTCAGCGTCTCAGCTGGCAACCGCACCAGACTTTTTGGTACACAATGTGATGAATGGTGTGATTAACATCCCAAGGCTCTCACAGCTCATCCCGACTGGGGTTGGCTATCATCCAACTGCCTGAAACAGGATGAGGGTGGAAGACTGGTCGATAGGTTGTCTCATCACTGTGGTAACTGACCCAAGACGTTCCTCTGTGTTGTGAAAACGCAGGCAACGTGCAGTGTACACAGTCCTGGCCAGAATGAAGTGACGCTTGTTTAGATAATAAACACGAAAATGAGCGTGACAAAGCGCTCTGTGACGCTCCAAAATAGCGGGCTGCACAAAGGTAGTTATGTTGGTTCTCTGCCGTCTGGGCTGCTGCCACGTCTACTTTTAGATTGTTAGTCTTTCTCTGCTCAGGTGATTTGGTAAAGTGACACGCATAGAGAATAAAGGTTTGACCTGCGAATTGAAAAGGTCACATTCAACAACCCAGTTAGTTCCCAAGTTATCAGAAGACACTCTTGGATTATAGGCTGTTGATTTTATTCTAATTGTTTTGTTTACTGTAAAGAAAGTGGCCTGACATGGGGACATGATAGAAATGGTGGAACATGATGAACTGTTAAGTCTCACATGTTAAATTATGTTTTTATTGATCTTCAGCCTGACATTTTTGCCTCCCACACATAGACTGTATAAATGAAGTGCCTCATCATCAGGTGTTTCAGTCTCAGAGCTTTCACGTTCACAGCCAGCAGTCGGTGATGAGCTGATGTTTGGGCTTCTACACAAAGCAGCCAGGAAAAACAGAACATAACTAATGTTTAGCCTTAGACATTATTGAAAGAAAGTTCTTGAATTTATTCATGTTTTGTTGATTTTCCAGATGATTGTGTCAAAGATTTGCCCAAAAAGCAGCTGATGGCAGCTTTAACTTGTAGCACTAATAAACAGAAAATAAACATTTTGTAATAACAGATGTAATTATTGTAATATTGTTTGTTTTTTGTGGATAAAACAAGATCAAGACATTTTGAAATTTCAGGTCGGTTTTCTTGTTTAATTGTAATTAAATATCTCATTCTGAATTAAGAATTTAAACATGTTCATATTTTGCAGATGTACTTTCTTTAAGGTATGTACAGTATTTATACATCAATCAGACATAACATTATGACCACCTTCCTAATATCGCGTAGGTCTCCTGTGCGCCTCCGAAACAGTTGTGTCTCATCAGAGAATGGACATGGGCCTTCTGATGGAGTCCTGTGTTGATAATGGGGGGCCGTCGGGTCCTGACATCAAGGACTAGGTGGGTCTAAATGTCTAAGTAACATCCACATGAATGCTAGGTCCAAAAGTTTCCCAGCAGAACACTGAATTGTCACAAGATGGTCAAGGATATTTGCTTCTCCTGTCAGTGGTTTTAATGTTGTGGCTGATTGGTGTATAGTGCCAACAGAAAGAGTTGTTTGTCTACAGACAAAGAGTTGGTGTCACTACTTTGAAACTCCCTACTCTTTTAGAGAAGATTGATTAGATTAGGTAATGAATCCATTCCCTTTTAGGTCTAACCGTTAAACCTTAAAACACCTCCATCTCTCGACATTGCTCCAGAAATTAATAATTCTATACCTTATCATATTCGTTTCATTTGATTATCCATGCATATAGGCTATTCCAGTAGTCCCTCATTTATTCATAGTTGTCACTTTATTAGCCTAAATAAATATTTATTCACACTTTAGAAGTTGTTTGTGATGTTGTTTACGGCAGAGAATGGTATAAAAATGATAATAATATATATTTACTATAATATAATATAAATGATTCATCTTTCAGATATGCAAATTATTTAACTGAGACTGATAAACTGATTTAAACCGTGTTCTTCCTACAATAACAGGAGGTGGTGCCCGAACGAGACATTTTAAAAAGTGTATGGTATCCTAGAGGTGTTTATTTGGGAACATGAATGGGGTGAAATGACATGATTAGTAGAAGAAGAAGCTTTATTGTCGTATATTTTATATAAATAGTCTGTATTAAAACTAGTGCAAAGAACAGTTATAAAACACAATAGTCCATCTGTTGGTGTGGGAAGAAGTGTGTGGTTGGTGGGTTAGTTGGGGTGGGGGAGGGGGTCATGGTTCCTGCAGCAGTCTTTTCACAGCCAAGGGGAAGAAGCTATGTTTAAGTCTGTTTGCGCGGGCTAACATGACTCTCAGTCTGCCAGAGGGAAGGCTGGTGAAAAGAGCATGTCCTGGGTGGGCGCGCTCGTCCTGGATCCTTGTGGCCCGTCAGAGTAGATGGCTGGAGTAGATCTCCTTTGGGCATGGGAGTGTAGAACCAATGATCCACTGAGCAGTCTTGATGACCCGCTGCAGTTATTTCTTTTCGGATGCAGAATATTAAGGTAAGAATCAACCTGAGTTCAGTAATCACTGGACAGACAACATTTTTTTTTTTATTATTATTATTTTTATATATTTCATGTTTATTTTTTGTTTTTATATATCATTATAATACTTGTATCATTTTAATATTTTACTTAATTTTCAATTTATACATTTTAATTTATATACATTTTTAATATTCGTATTTTTGTGATCAAATCAAAACAAGAACAAAAACCCAACCCCCTGTAAAAACACAAGAGAGACAGAGGGACATACAGACAAACACACATTTTTGTTTGTTTTGTTTTTTATTTATTTATTTGTTTGGTTTTTGTTTGTTTTTTTGTTTGTTTGTTTTTGTTTGTTTTTTGTTTGTTTTTGTTTGTTTTTGTTTGTTTTTTGTTTGTTTTTTGTTTGGTTTTTGTTTGTTTTTTGTTTGTTTTTTGTTTGTTTTTTTTGTTTGGTTTTTTGTTTGTTTGTTTTTTGTTTGTTTTTTGTTTGTTTTTTGTTGTTTTTTTTGTTTGGTTTTTGTTAATGGAAACAGATAAGACAAGGCAGACAGGACAGGATAGATAGATACTAAGAAGACACTGGATAGATGATAGAGCAGAGGTCTTCAACAGGGAGCATAACCAGTTAACTTAATAAGCATGTCTTTGGAAAGTGGGAGAAGCCGGAGCACCCGGTGAGAACCCACGCAGGGAGAACATGCAAACTCCACATTGAAAGGCCCAAGTCGGCAAATGGATTTGAACCCAGAATTTCTTTTTAAATGTGAATGTTGTTAAATACCTACATACTGGAAAATGTGCCCCCTGGGATAGAGGAAAGAGCAAAGAGGAAAGATGATAGAGGATAGTTGATAGAGGATGAGAGGACTGGGTCAGATGGACCTAGATGTTTACCTGTGGTGACTCAGGAGCAACACATTGATTTTTTGCAAGCTTTCCACATTGCTGAGAAGAATCTGCAACATTTAGATTTCCTTGTTGGCGGACTGTCTAGGAAATGGAGATGGATTTGCAGATACTTCAAAACAGTGTCGTCAAAAGATGACTCCTCTGACAGCGCAGCAAACAGCAGAGCTTCTGGAGAGCCAAACTCTCTGTGAAGGTCTTTCACCATGGCTTTGGTGAGTTTTTTCATGCTGTCGTCATTTATTTTGGCAGTCGCGTCAATGGAGCTGACCTCCTCCATCACTTTGCCTGTCAGACGATCAATTATTCTGTTGACTGTGTCTTTTTTCATGGCCCTCCTGCTTCTCTTGGAGGATTTCATTATTATCCTCATAACTAGACAACAAATCAAGTCATCGCTCATGCTCTCTGTCACAGAAGTATGTTTAGCCTTTGCTGCAGGTTCATCTCTTGACCCTTCAGATGTTTGTCCAGGTCTGAAACAAAATACTTCATGGATAACGGCCGATGGACGTGGACTGGCACCAGATGGGATCTTTGGAATCCCATTTTGTCGGATCAGCTGTAGCGAGTCAACATGCAACCTGTCAGTCTTGGGCAGTGATTCCACAACTACTGAATCATCTACACATGCTTTAGGTTCTAAATCAGGGGGAGTTTGTGCCTTCTTAGTCTTGGATTTAGAGGACGTTACAGGGGTCAGCACGGTTTTCACAAGGTTTTCTATTTTGACCATTGCATCAGACATTTCCTCAGTGTGGGCTATTTGCTGTGTTTCCTCCCTCTCCTTACTGGATAGCACCTGCTGCAAGAACTTTTCCACTGAGTCCTCTGTCATGGCATACAGGACCTCAGTAGAAAAGCACACCTGATTGTCGTCACCATAAGTCCTGAACTTAGAGAGGACAGAGTCAAAAAGTTTCTTTCCCGCTGGAACACGGGGGATTTGATATATGCTGTTAACCATCAGCTGTTCATAGATTTTATCAGTCAGCTCCTTTGAAAAGTCCTTAATCTCCCTGCTGTACATGCTGGTTACTTTCGCAGGTTTTTGTGACTGACTTAATTTTTCCAGCATTCTCTCAATGTCAGGTCGGATAGTCTCAAAATCGATTTCTTTTTTCTTCAATCTCCTCTTTGATGACGTGGAAGAAGAAGAAGAAGAAGAAGAAGAAGAAGAAGAAGAAGAAGGTCTCGATTTTGGAGAATCTGAAACAACTCCTGGTAAAACATATTCAAATGCGCCTTCATCTGTTTGTTCAGGAGTCTGAACACTCACAAGGAAATCGTTGTCTTGTTTCCGAGAGGCGGCCTTCAGCTCTGCCATCATTTTCTCAAACTGTCTTCTGACAAACTTAGAAAACTGCTGTCTTTTCGTCTCTTGAGCAACAGCGGGACTTTTCCCTAACAGAAAATCCAGTGAGCTGAAAAATGTTTTCAGCTTACTCACCAGGACCACAGTATTAAAATGAGGAGTGGATTGTCTGCTTTCCTCAGAATAATGCAGGTCTTTACGTATAGCACTGATAATTTCTTTCGCTGCTGCTTGAGCCTCCAGAGAGGTGCTAAAAGGAGGTAGACCATCCTTAGTCTCTTCTTTCAAGTCTGGTGACTCGCTGCAAACTCTCACCAGAATTTCACTCACAGCTGTTCTCACTGAGGGGGAAGAGATCATAGATTGTACCTCTGAGTCACATCGCTCTGGGACTGTTACCAGGTTTGATGAAGAGCCTGAGCTTGATGATGACTGCCGACATGCTCCAAGGCACTCATTTTTCAGACCGGCTGCAAGTCTTTTCAGACATGTGGTAGCGTAATGTACCATTTGATTTAGACAGTCAATACTTGTCACAGAGCCACTGACATAAACAGCAGAGTCTGAGGTGTCAGAAGAACTGGTGAAGGCCAGAGAAAGAGCAGATTTGACTTTCAGGGAAACCTCTCTCTCAACCAGAGCTGTCAGCACTTTAACTTCCTGACATTTTAACTGTGGCTCATTAAGAGCCATAGCAAAGCTGGTAGAGATAGAGTCTCCCATGGTCAGGTTAATCGTCTCTATAACTGCAGTCGAAGAAACACCCTCAGCGATGCACTCTTCCTGAATGACTGGCTGGAGGGTTCTCAGCATTAGTGCAGAAATACTCTGTATGATTTCAGTAATCACGTCAGTCAGTAGAGCTTGTGTATCAGCGTCATGGATCTGTTCAGCAAGCATGCCCCACTGTACTGGGGAGATTCTTTCAAATTGTCTAGTGACTATGGGCAGAACATCCTCTGGTGTAATAACGACAGGGATCTCCATCTGGACCTCGGGTATCTCTTGAGAAGACATTTCGGTTTTGTTTTTTACGTGGGGGTTTTGAATGAGTTTGATAAAAACTTGGGAAACAGTTAATCAGTAGATCTAGATACTCACAGTGTGTGTGTGATCTGGAAATCAGGAACCGAACCTAAATGTTTTTGTAGACCAGACCCTCCTATTTATACTAAATCCATCATGACGTCACGCGAAAAGATCAAAGGGCAGAATGCCTTTGATCTTTTGCTTTGATGTCACGTACGTCCCTCATTACGCATGCGCGCAAATTCCTACGCATGCGCACCGAAACGCGCAGGGCCGCAGAAAATGGCGGAAAAAAATGATTTGTAAAATCTGAACCGAATTAACAGAAAAAACTGTTAATCTGACCAACCAGCGACGGTCAATTAAACAATGTATATGTATATGTAATATTAAAATTTTCTGGCCGTCATATCTAAATATGAAAACAATTTAAAATACATTAATGAGGATGACCGACGTTAAATGACAGAAAATGTTATGTCTCGGCACCGACGTTAAAGTATATTTCAGTTTAACATTAGCCTATATGCCTGGCTAATGATATGACAGAAAAGATGCGTTTAGCCATGCAACTTCCACAAGCCTTGCGATAGCTTTCCGTCAAATTTAGGTGAACTTGTTGTGCAAAGTTAACAGAGAAATAATACAGTGGATAACGTGGCGATACCTATTTAAAAGCACAATGTCCGATCATCTGACATTCCACTAGCATAAATGCTAACGTTATCAGACGAAAGTTAATCTAACTTGACAATGACGGCAAACACCGTAAGGTTTATATACAGCGTATAAACTACGTTACTTTTAAATGTTCAGATTACCGAATTGTGCATGCCTCCGATCCTAGTTTCCCTATCTAGTGATATTCATAAAGAATAGCGGATCTAGAATATAGAGGTATTACAGAACATCACATACTTCTGTGATGTTCTACCTCTATAATATTTTATAGCCGCTACAGTATTTCTATATTATAGTACTTCTAAAACCCAAATTACGCTAGTATTCCTAAAAGATTACTATAATATTTTGTCCCAAAATGCTATAAGATTCCTATAGTACTTTTTCGTCCCCCACCGAATATGCTTCATTAGCCTACCACTTACGGTTTGCAAAGATACAATTATAAAATTACTGCAAACCTTTACTCTATCAATATTTATGTTCTATTATGCATTTTCTTTGTTATATGAATAACAGAAATTCATGAAATATAGGCAGACACACAGTAATGAGATATTTATTAAATGTTGATTTTGAATTTAGTGAACATCGGCGTATATTAGGCAGGCGCAGTCATTTATTATTATTATTTATTTATTTATTTAATTTTATTCTAAAAAAGCATGTCTATGCTATGGAAAATAAATGCGATCTAATAATATGTTAATCATTATAAAGCAAACTTGACAGAAATGCACTAGCAGCTTTGCAAACGCTAACAATGCTGTCATTCACGTTCAACATTCAAGTTAAATCACGACATCATTAAAATATTTCCACTTAAATGAGTTATTACCTTTGTGCATCCTTTGGAAATAGATGGAATGCCAAATCACTTCTGGTGGACTGATAATTCTTGCAATTTATTGCAGAACACTGATTGCGTTTTGACCACTTACTGCAAACTGGCGCTAGATGGTCCATAATGGCGGACGCGCCTCCGCAGCGCCATCTACAGGCTGTTACCCATAACACAACAGAGTTTCGCCTCTTGGTATTCTATGCTCTTTGGTATAGTTACTAATTTTGCTGCTGACCAAGTGTAACAAGATTTAGAGCCTGTTTGTGACCTGGTCTATCATTCATTCATGGATTCCTCGGATTAAATGCTCTTGCTCTTTGCTCCTCTCTATTTTAAAGCCACAGCAGCACTTCCTATAGCTCAGGTATGAAGCGTGTCTCCTCCAGCTGACCTATGGAAGCTAAGAAACAACGGGACATCTTTCGCAGTCCCCCCCTCAGCTCTCTCTCTCTCTCCTCTCTCTCTCTTGTCTCTTTTCTATCTCTCTCGACCTCCCCCGCAGAGATTCCTGCCTGCGCGTTCACGTCTCCTAAAATGCGCGGCAACTGCGGTGGCCGAGGACAGCAGCGGCAGCCTCGCGCGGTTGAGCGGACAAGACTCGTTATTTTTAGCGCATGGTTCGTGCTGTGCGTCGTCTAGGTCGCGACGAGCTTTTCCTCCATCTCTGCCTGCGCCACACTTTGCAGGAGAGCGCTGCGCCACGCAACGAGCGAGCGTGGAGTTGCGGGCTGCGAGTGAGGAAAGCGAGGAGGAAGATAACGGACGGCGAGCGGGGAGGGGAGCACCGCCGGACATCTGAGGGGAGCATTATCACATTTCACCGTAACATCACACTTCTTCAGCCTCGGTTGAACGGCCTGCTCGGAGATGGCTAGCCCCGGAGCGTGTCGAGATACCCCGAGCGTCCCGGCCCGGGAGCAGGAGCCACCGGAGCCGAGCCACCCCGAACCAGCCTGCCAGGAGGCACAGAAATGGATAGAGGTAAGTGAAGACACCGTCCTGAGACTCCCGGGGGCCTGCTGCTACAGCAAACCGGGCACAAAAATGGGTCATACTGTCACACACTGTGGTTAGTGATATAAATACACAGCACCGGTGCACCGTCACCTGTTGGGGGGGACTATGCAGTGTCGGGTTACCGTACGGGACAACGGCTCTGCTGCATGCGTGAGCAGCCGTATGTGTTAAAAGTTTTCACATATGTCCGACTCTTTAAGAGTCTGGGCGCCACGGCCAAGCACCGTGGGGAGTTTTAACACTACTATCTGAGAGGAAAACAACCCAAACCACACAGTTAAAGCTCAAACTAACCGTTGGTCCGGTGTCGATGCGGAGCCCGTGTTCTAGTTGCTAGGAGGAGGAACGCCCCCCTTTTCAGGCGCGAGGGGATTCCGGTTGCCATGGTTATGAAACCAGAGCCAGGATTCACGCACGAGATGCTACCCTGACTGTACCAACGGTGGATCGCATCGGATGAGATTATCACGAGTGGTTGGCTGCATCGCTTCCACCATCATCTGCTCGGCTAAAACGCCCCTGACCATAAGCCCGAGTGGTGAATCGTGATCTGCTTGTGGAGCTGCGTTATGACCTATTTTTCCTTCTTTTTTTTTCAACGCGGCCCCGTTTTAGCCATGCTACCTGCCAGCTAGAATATCAGGCTCTGGGATTGTGCTTGAAACTACAACCAAATGAGTTTGGCTTTAGCTTCACGCCACCATGGTTGTGTTTTTCACAGGCCCCCTCCCCTCTCCACCGTCTGTGCTCGCCGTCCAGTATACACATGGCAGTATACTTCAATCTCTGGTGGATGGAGGAGATGGATCAATTTAATCTGACAAATCCAAAGATAAACATAAGTCTGCAGAACACCCAGTCTGCACAGGCAGGGGATCAAAACCAAACACAGATGAAAGTTTATTTTCACAGTCAGAAAAAGAGCACTGATTGTTATTTCTATCTGGAAAAAGAACCAAAAGTAACAATATGGAGCTCTTTTTTACTTCCTCATAGTCAAATCTGTACAGAGTAAGTAGCATCCTCATGATAACAATTAGACAGATTTAATGTAACAGAAATGAATCACATCAACGCTGCATCCATAATGTCCATTGCAGCACCACAAAGCATCTTCAGTAGATGTGCTGTGCTCCTCAAACTGGTTAACTGATATCAACTGTATCGTAACCAGTTGTTTTCCAAAGATAAAACTGCCTCATGCAACATAGCAAAGAGCTCACTAACACAAATAGGCCTTCAATCAGTGAGATGGATAGACGGGGGATAAGGCTGAAATCCAGTCTGAGATTAAGCATGCATGCAGCCCATTTTTAAATGCCTGGTTTGACAGTGTGGTTCCTAATCTGGACATCAGGAGTCAGTCAAGTCAGAAGGGTTGCATAATGATTAACAAGACGGAAAAGTAAGAGGAAGTTATTAAGACTTTGTGAGGTAAACTGTTTAGATCTGTCAGAGTCACTTATATAATGGATGAAAGTTAAAGTTGTCGGGTGTTGTTGGGTGATTAACATGCACATTTATGCGTCACCGTTATCTGAATGAATGATGACAAGGTTGATATAAGACTGGAGCAGAAGCTGTCCTACTGTCCTGCTCAGACACATGAAATATCAGGTTTCAAGTTTCAAGAAATAAGTTATCAGCTGTCTTAAATGATTCTCACACATCTACCAGAAATATCATACCTGAAAATAATACTTCAAGAAAATATAGTAAGACTCAGCAAATGAATAAAAATCTGATTTAGATTTGCACTTATCTGATCATGAAATAAGAAATTTACCACCCCTGTTTTTATTCCCATCCCATCATCATAGCAGCCATGGTATCTTCAAGTAGGTTGGCTTTATTTACATGCATCCATTTAGTGTGATGCACAAGACCATCAGAAACACCAGATAAATAACTGCATAATTGCTCAAAATAGTTTTGGCCAGAATTTCCCTTTTGGGTTAAATGGATAAGATATCATGAAAACAGTGTTTTATCCTCATCCAGGGTCACATAGGTTGATTCTAAAATAATAAGTTAATCTTAAAATGTATGTTTCTTGGGAACGATTGTAGACCACTGTCTATCCTGCTTAATGCTGGCCTCTAAGTCTTAATCTCTCTGGATGTGTTTCTCTTGCTTTGTCGTTTTCCTTCCTCCTCGTACTCCAGTTATTTTCAGGCTGCTCGGGCTCACTCTATTTACAGGGATGTATTTATATGCTCTCACAGGTGGGCACAATTCAGGGTTAACCATCCTGCCCTACGCTCCATGAAACATTTTCTGTCGTCCTCTGTGTATTTGTCATGTCTGCAAAAGTATGCAAAGTGTATGCACACTCACACATGCCAATCAGCTATGCATGATATGCCTTGCACAGTCCTCGGACACACCCCGGTTGGGTGACACTGGTCACTATGGGAACATAACACGGCCAGGTCTCAGGTATCACTGTTTCCAGGGGGGCAGTAGAGCAGTAGGCTATATTTCACCAAATGACCCAAGCAGGAAATTGGACTGGCACAGACAAAAACTTTCTGTTTTTAGACGAGACAAGGCTGGATTAGACTGTCTCAGAGCTGAGACATAGTGACAACGGTGCTCTAAAACAGTTGGATGTGACACTGAGCATGTTAAAGTCATCCTGGCTTAGAGAAACACAACTTTAGTGACAGCAGTTAACCTCTACTGTTGGCTGACACACAGCACATAGCAAGAGTTAGGGTCGCACACAGAGGGAATAAACCGAAGAATGTGTGTGACTGAATAAATGTGTGTGTGTGTGCCAGATGTCACAGCTGTCCTCGGTAGATTAATTCCAATATTTCCAGACAACCAGCTGTGTCTGCACAAGAAAAAGCGCTAGAGTGGGGATTCATGGATTTCCCATCCATCACATGCTAAATGAAGGAATGTGAAACGATGATGGAAGAGACTTTGTGTTGGCAAAGATGCCATGAACAAAGTTAAATATGTTCTGTTATATTCTTCTGTGAATAGGAGGAAGCACACAAGTACTTTAACAATGTCTGTGACACTGAGCTGTGTATAAAACATAGTATACTAAGCTCTGCTATATTTTACAATAATTATTGAAACATATGTGCAAGCAGACAATTGACAAGCTGCATAAAACAAAATAAAATGTAAAATGTCAATTTACACAGAATATTATCCTCTTGTCTGCATTTTATTATATAACTGAATAAGAAAATACCCTGATATACCCACAAATATATTTTGCATTGCTATGAAAAGTTAGCCTGGAAGCCAGCCCAGAATTCAGTGGGGTAATTTCGGTCGGGAGTTGCTCCATTTAGAATTCATCTGTCTGGACAGTCAAATGGTTTGGGCAGGTTTTATGCACTGATAGACAGAAAAGTGACAACAAAATAGTCATAGATGTCATCTGAGCGTCATGGAGTTGAACATGTTTACAACTAAATAGCTTTAATTGGACTATCCATTTGTGTGCAGAGGTATTTTCTTTTCTCTAAATCATTTCAACATGCCTCATTATTTAATCCAAATGGGGTGTTATTAGACTGATATTCTGATGAGAATTGAGTCTGGCTACATTAAGCTAGTCAAAAATATCTGATAAGCGCCTTTTCAGAATATTTAGCACAGAAACTGTGGTGATGACGCCGAGGAAGTGCTTCTGTAAAGTATAGTTATGACTTAAAGCCCCCTTCCGCTTCAAAACAGCAGTCCCACCCAAATAAGAATGCGTTTTATTTCAGACCAAGTTTGTTGTTCCAAAGCCAGGATCAACCAAAAGCATTAAAGGTTAGTGCCAACACTCGCTTCAGATGCTCCTTTTTCAATAATTGTTTTTTCCTGACATCCTGAAATCCAATTTTCCTGCAAAATTGTAATCAGTCATAAAACAGCTTGAAAGTGCATATTGTTGTAGACGTGTCAGAACTTTGTCTCATTTGTATTTTGTTTTGATTGCCCTGCAACACAAACCAAATTAAAGGTAAATGCAACACTGTTATATATTGTAATAATTATTCCCTGAACTGGAGTAAAATATAGACGTGAGAGGCCGAGACTAATGTAGGGTGGACTGTCTGGTGGTCTCATGATAGACATAAACGGCATGTATGTCAGCTGCAATAACATGACGCCAAATTATTAGCCCTTTTTGTGTATGCTGAATGCATGTTTCTGAAATGACACCACAAACGTGATTTACTTCATATTTTCTCTCTTTGTCTACTTTCTGTTTTTTTTTATACCAAGCTCATTCTTTCCATCTTTGTGCTTTGGCCTACTTCTGGTTCTCCTCTCCCTCCACACACACTCCCACTTCGGGGTTTAAATAGTAGCTGCTGCTGCCATTCACCCAGACTGAGCAGAGCAGTCCACCATGAGAAGGAGCAAGGGAGAGTCGAATTACCGCGACTGGCGCTGAAATGCCTTCTAGACGTTTGGCTTGCTGTTTGTCGCAGACATGAATGCTTACTTAATACTTTCTGTTTCTCTTTTGATCACATCCATGACAGTCTGTTTAAATGTTCATTAGCTTGCTGTCAAAAACAAGTAGGCTCACACTATGTTTAATTGCTTTATTTCAGTTTCAGCACCTACGAACCGTCGTTAACCACCTCCGCTCTCACCCACTGTCTGCGTCCTGCCTCCTCCACACTCACACACACACTGCCTTCATAAAATACAAACCGTACTCCCGTCCTCACCTCAATATAGTTCTCTCCTCGGTGAGTAAATTATGCATGACAGCGCTGTAAATGTTTCAAAGAGTCCATGAATCAGCGGAGGAGGACGAATTTCAGTTTTAGATCTTAGGATTGAGGACATTTTGGACGGTCCTGACATCCTGAGGTCAAGACTTGGATTTAGGTTTAGAGTAAAGGTTACTGGTTAGAGAATGTATTATGTCACCGAGGGTCCTCACAAAGATAGAAACTCTATGTGTGGCTGTGTGTGCTTCTTTCTGACTTTGCTTCTGTCATTGAATTCACTTTGTTAACTTGTACATGAAGGATTAACTACCATGTACAGACTTTTGTGACTGGTTTGATAGTTTAGTCAGTTTTATATTTAGACACACTGAAGAAAGCAAAGGCATCCATAGACCCATCATGGTAAGGGTCACTTGTCTGTAGCTTGAGGTATCACATGATAAGGAGATGACACTGAAACAATAGGAAAAAGAGCGTTATGGATGGAGGGTTAAGTGTGTGTGTGTGTAAGAAAGACAAAAAGAAGGGGATGCCAGTGGGAAACATCTGGTCATCACTTACATAACAAAACACAATGGATTGTTTTCACAGACACAGATGTACTGCATTTGTGTGTGTGTGTGTGTGCACTTTTCTCGCATACATATGGTTCATGTGCAGCAGAGGTGTGTATGATTAGAAATATCTCCACATTCAAACAAATGCTACTGATGTTTTGAGGTTCTTGAAATCAGTGTGTGTAGGTGAAAGCATGCTTAAGGGTGTGTACGTGAAGAATCAGAGGCGCATGAAGTGTGGGCCTGCAGTTAGCAGTTCGAGTGTTAACTGTAATCTTAGCTAATCTGGATTAGTCGTCAGTCAAACCCAGTCATCTTTGGCCACTGGTTACACAACAGCTCCTGAAAGCAGTGTGTGTGTGTGGGTTGCTGTTGTGACAGGATATCATTGTTAGTTTCCTGATTCTGTCCTCCGCTCCCGCCTGTGCAGGATAGAGGTTTTTGTCTAGGTTAGGAGGATTGAGGTTATCGTTGCGGCATGAGGCTGCAGTTCGGATAAACTGGAATGAGGACACAGAGCGGTGTCACTGACCTGGTGTCGTTCTAATTTGGTTTCTACCGAGGCTGAACCGGGAAACAGCAGGTTCCTCTGTCATAAACTTTGTGAGACATTTCCAGCAAAAATAGGCCAAAATGCCAAAATAAATATGGGAAGCTGGCTTTTTGATGACGGATTCAGTACCAGATATTGTTTTGTAGTTTTAGCAAAATATCTGGACAATACTTTCTCCAAAAAGTGAATGCAGACACTTCAAACACAAGTCATTTTGTCTTGGCAAATACCAAACATTCTCTGGTTCTCCTACTAGATTGCGTTCTCTGTTTTATCTTCTTGCAATCTTAACAGATACGCATCATGGTCACACAAAACCAGCAGGAGTTGATGGACATTTTCCTTATTCTTTCGCATTGTATAATCAAAAGAATTGAAACGAAAATTTAGGCAACAGTGTGATTATTTATTAAGTTTCTGCAGCTGGATTCAAAGTCCAACTTCTTCACATCTGTCTCGTTCCTGTCCCCCTTACTCAGGCTGTAACTGGGAAGGATTTTGGAGACAAGGACTTCCGCAGTGCATTGGAGAACGGCATCCTGTTGTGCGAGTAAGCCTGTGACATGATTTTACTCAAGATTTTTGATGTCTGAAGTAGCAGCAACACACATAAACCCCCCTAAGACCCAATAAATCTCTGCTTCACACTCTCTGTGCAGGCTGCTGAGTGCAATCAAACCCGGGCTGGTCAAGAAGATCAACAGACTGCCCACCCCCATTGCTGGACTGGTAAGGAGACACTCTCCAGTGTGACATTCGAGCTCACTAAACCACCCTGCTCACCAGTGATAAACTGACCACCGTCTGTGGGTTCCCTGCTGTTTCCTCTAGGACAACCTGTCAGTCTTCCTGCGGGGCTGTGAGGAGTTGGGCCTGAGGGGCTCCCAGCTGTTTGACCCCGGGGACTTACAGGACACTTCCATGCGAGCTAACCTCAAGTAAATGAAATGTGTGAATGCATAAAAGTTTGTGGCCTTTACTTCCTATGTATGTCCAGGTAAACAGAGTGTGGAATAATCCTAATATTCTTCTCTCCTATTAGGGACTCCGACTGCAACCGCAAACTAAAAAATGTGAGTTGTATTTGCAATTTCTTCTTCTTTCTATTTAACACTAACATATTGTTAAGTGAGTGCGCTCTGTATTAATAAATATACACCAAACCCTTCTCTCTCAGGTGCTGAACACAGTGTTCTGGCTGGGGAAGGCTGCCAGTGGCTGTGCATCCTACAGTGGTCCAACTCTCAACCTCAAGGAGTTTGAAGGGCTTCTGGCTCAAATGAAGGTGGTGAGTAAATTCAATGGAGCACAAAGAGGAGGAGGAGGAGGAGGAGGAGGAGGAGGAGAGGGAGATAGCCAGAAAGGCAGATAATGGCATGGAGGAGGTGCGGGGGATGTAGTTGTTAGTTTCCTGTCTTTGTTGGGGTCACATGAGACAGAAGAAAAACAGCGCTGCAGACAGGATATGAATTGAGACAGAGGGAGCAGGTTGTCTTCCACAGACTCCCCCATGTTGCATTGCCATGTTTCCACTGTAGCTCAAAATGGACAAAATGGACCACCATAAATTCAGTTATTCAGTTAAGCCAGAGTGTTGTTTTGAACACTTGGCCATAGCATGACTGACATGCATCTGTCTAGAAATATAGCTGCACGTCACGGTGATGGTGTCCGCAACAGCTGTTAGTCGTCCGAAGTGGTTTCCCTCGTCTTTCAGTGGCTGGACAAGTACAGAAAACTGCCTAACTTCTTCCTCGCAGTGATCACTTGATCACTTGACATCAAATAGTGTCTAGGTACAAATGCCAACTCTGACGTTCCCTGCTACCGTGTAGATTCTGTCTAAATCCTACACATTGGTGCTTTAAGTGAGCTTCTTTATATGCCTTTACTACTTTCTCTCCTTGTTTCTTATGGTTATTATCCTCTTGATTTGCTTTGTGTTTGTAGGAGACCGATGAAGGTGGAGACAGTCCACAGAAGCGTAGTGTTAGAGACAGCGGCTATGACTGCTGGGACTCTGAGAGGAGTGACTCTCTCTCTCCGCCACGACACACTAGAGACAACTCCTTAGACAGGTGAGAGACCTCTGTCATGTACTCTCCCTCTCTCTTTATGTGATTGCACACACCAGAGTATTTGGACATTTATTAAAGAAGTAAATGTCGCATGAACTCTAATATTCTGTTGTGTTTCATCTGTTACAGCTTGGATTCTTTTGGCTCCCGCTCACAACACAGCCCTTCTCCTGATGTGGTGAATCGAGGCAACAGTGACGGTAGGTTTTGATAAAAAATTTCTCAAGAAATTTTGTGAGAGCTTGTGGCCAGCCACCTCCTCTGCTCCCTTAATGCAAATTAACCTTCTCCTCAAGCTTTCAAAAAAAAACAAAAAACACAAAAATTACCAAAAGCCAGAACTATTCCTTTCAGTATAACACCTCTCCTCCATAAATAGAGTGACTGCTGTTCCCTAGTATGTTTGGGTTTTAACCTTGGTATAATATGACCGGTCAGACAGGCTGTGGACGACAGCTGAATGTCTCTGCCTGTGTGTGTGTGTGTGTGTTGTGGCCCAGATGCAGCAGCTGTTGGTCTAAGTAACAATCTCTTGGACCTGGGAAGCAGACTGAGGTCAACATCCTGCCTGTCAAATGTCAGCATGTGTGTGTGTGTGTTGAGGGGGACTATCACAGGCATCCTGTTTATGTCTTTTATGTTGACAGAGAAATATACGTGCAGCGGGGTGACAAGAAAAACAGCTGGTGATGAAAGAGCTGGCGGTAGCATCACTCCCAGTGTTGACTGTAGACAGTAGGCCGCCACATCAATACAGTATGAATGTGGCTTGTGTGTTAGGCAACCATTTAATTACTCTCTGAGTATTTACAACATTTGAATTGTCTAAGATAGGTTTGTGATGTTTCAATAAATGTAGAATCACATAACACATTAGTATTTTTATTCCACCGTCGTGTAAATAGGAAAATTTGTGGAGTGGAGTGAAGCTGGCTGATTTGTAAACTCATAGATTTTTTCGCTTATTTTAGCTTTTGTTGACGGTCCCTTAATAATCCACAAGGTGACGGCAGCCTTTCCTAAGGATGCTGTATGGATTGTATCGTGTTTTTGCTAACCCTTTATGTGTATACCAGGTGTATTTGACTGCTGTTCAAGTAGTCAGCAGTTTGCAGATGTTATTAAAGAAGGACTAATTAAAAGTAACCTTCACCGTTCTTTTCTCTGCCATGCTCCGTTGCTCTTTGTTGCCCAGGGCGAGGCAGCGACTCGGAGGCTGACGCCCCCAGCAGGAAGCCAGATGTGCGGAAGGATGACATGTTGGCCAGACGGACTGCCAGCGGCGAATCAAGAAGCTCCATCCCGTTTAACCAGTTTCTTCCTAACCGAGCCAACGCCTGCTCCTACATCCCGACCCCTCGGAGAAAGACTCACACAGAGGAAGGAGAGCAGCGGAGGTAATGACCAACACATTACGAATCATTCTAGTCTTGTAAAGGAGTTTGAAAAGTGCTGCCACAGAAAACAAAATCTGGGCAAAAATGGATTTTAAGAAACGTCCTCATACCTAATCTTTCCCTGACATTACACACCCTTCCTCAGTCACCCTCAAGAGCAAGGCATACGAACTGGGACACAACACAAAACTTCCAAGACTGTCACTTGGGCCCTTGAGAACAATGGGGAAAAACTAAAACAGGAAGAGGAAGTGGTCACCCAGGACGTGTTGGAGCAGAGGAGGTTACAGAAGTTGGAGAAAGCAGGAATCAAAGTCCTTCCTGCTGCCGTTCGCTATAGCAGGTCAGGGAGGACGGACATGAGAGCTGCTGCTGGCGTGGTTTCATTTGCAGTGACTAACAAAAAGTTGTGATGGTGTTTGTTTGTGGTTTGTTTCCGGCTTCACTGCATTTACACTGGTGCTGTGGTTTGGTGGCATCAGTCTTTCTACATGAAGATGACGTTGATGTGGTTTGTGGAGAGAGTGATTTTCATTGCTGGCGTACTGGGAGAAAGACGATTGAAGAGGCTGATTTAATCTGTGTCAGTTGTTTGTATCGTGATAGAGGCATCAGCGGATGAAAGTGCGATTGTCGGATTGTGTTTCAAGTCCTTTTCTAAAGCACGCACATAATAATACGTCTGACGGCAGATTTCGACTAACCAGCAGGACTTGATATATTTGGCCGCATGTCAATCAAACCCTGCACGTTACTGCTTTTGCTCAAAATACAACATGATGGATTTTTAATCTCTGAAATGACTTTGGTACACCATCCCGTCTCCAACCCCAGCCCTCCTGCAACGGAGGAAAAGGAAGTGCGGTCACCGTCCCCGAACATCATCCTTCGCTGTGATAATGAATTTTTAAGCTCTCAGAAATCTGCATGGGATTCCTGCTCTGACGGGGAAGAGGAGGCAGAGGTACGGAAAGTCCCAGATGTACACAAAGATGACCTGGCATCCAGACGGGCCCGTCGAGGCCCCGTTGCTTCTAGGGTGCACCAGTTCGTCCCTCCTCCTTCGTGTACCAACAAAGACAGAGAGCGCTGGGAGGGCATCAGACGAGCCTCTCAGCAAACACTGCAGGAGAAGGAGATCAGGTTAGCCACGCGTGTGCTTTTTGTTTCATTCAACTAACTCACTCCTCAACTTTCTTTCTCATTTCCTTGCTCTTTCTTTCTTTGGGTTGTGTGGTCACTTGTGGTTTGACGTGTGTCTGTGTGCTTCACTTTGATGGGTAACGTGTGCCGTGTGATGCCGCTGTACTGGCTCTGTGACTGGACAGTGAAAAGGAAGCGGTACCAGACATCATTACACGAAGAGACAACCCCTTCCTGAACTCTGCCCCTCGCCGCGAGGAAGAGGAGGATGAGGAGGAAGTGGGGGAAGAGGGGAAGGTTAAAGCGATGCCAAATAAGCAGAAGGATGACCTTGCTCGCAGGCGGGCTCAGAGTAGGCCCCTCCCACACAGGGACGGACCAATGAGCTTTGCGTCTTCCTCAATGAGCTGGGCAGATATGCAGAAGTGGGAGAAGCTCAAGATGACTGAACCAAGGTGCCCATCACACACTCTCAGTTCCAGCACACATGCGGTACACCACAATGCTGCTGTAGGTCAAGTGTGTGGTTTGCTGTGTTTAGAAGCCCACGGGAGAATGAGAGTGTGTTTGGACGTTCATTTGTCTTTAGTTTAGTCCAGTATTGAGCAGATCTTTGCAGATAAGTTAATCTAAACAGAAAACGTTGTAGATCTTACAACCCAAAGTAGGTTTTACTAGATGCTTTTCAAATCTTGTGATATTTGAAAAAAGGTGGCTTGAAGATGGAGGTGCTTAATGTCTTATTTCAGCTAGCAGCAAGTTGAATCTTCATTAAACTACTACAAAATACTGGTTAAACACGCGGCTGTCAGAGTCTGCCACTTTAACATCTCAGTAATGGTTTATTTGGAACAAATTCATGATCACTGACAAATCCCATAGCAGTATCACTCTTGAGTAAAACAAAAGAAAGCGTGAATATATAAATATCTACAGCCAAAATCATAAAGAAATTATCTAAAGGTTAAGCTAAGCTAACTGGGCATTCAAACAGAGTGATTCTCCTCTTCTAAGTTTTTTACTCGTAGTTATTTGATATAAATGTTCTTTTCGTAAGGAGCTTTGCATCTCACTAGACTACTTCTCTCATTTTCACTGCTGCTCCCCATGTTCTCATCTGCTTGTTTATTCTCCCCAGTATTGTGCACCTCAGTGCTCTTCAGTCTTCTTTGACAGGCATTGAGACAGAGCGGGGAATTGGCCGGTGTGTATGAGAGTCTGTGTGTGTGACCCAAAAAAAAAAGAAAAAAAAAGAGGCGACTGTTGGCTGTGAGCACTGCTTCGGCTTTGTCTTTCAGTCGGTGCTGATGTCATGAGATAGAATAAAGGGTTTTTTGTGTTCCCATTGGAACAGCAGTGAGTAGGAAAAATGTGGCCACCTAGAGAAGATCAAGTGTGTGTGTGTGTGTGTGTGTGTGTGTGTGTGTGTGTGTGTGTGCGCGCATACGTATATGTTCCAGTGATTCAAACACAAAACCCCATGCCTTGTCCCCATTTTGTCCACCCACACTTGCCTCATTCCACATTTCCACCTCATCCTTCTTTTGTCTTAACAGTCTGATCCTCTTGTTTGTCGTTGCTCATGATTTTTTATTTTCCACCCTCTTTCTTTTCCCCCTGGTCGTTTGCTGACTGTCGCGGGTGTGTCGGTTTGTGACCGTCTGTTCGTTTGTGGGCCTGTCTTCATTTGTGAGACTGCATTTACAGTGAGGCTAGCCCGGCCCCTGTGTGTCAGGATTGTCTGGAGAAAAATTATCGAAGTCCTTTCAGCGGATCAGCAAAGGCTGGACGAGGTCACAGCAAAGTTGTGACCTTCGGGGGCGTGACTGAGATTGAGAAGCCTAAGGGCACAGTCACGTCAAGTGAAGGGGAAGACACGGAGTTACTTAGACGACTCCTTTCCAAGGCAACCGTAGCCATGCCTACCATTTGCCTGGGCTCCCAGCTTTCAGAGCGGGAACGCAGGTATGGACGAGGCCAGATAAAAAACAGCTCAGGCTGTAGTGGCTCAAATCCTAAGTTGCTTGCATTAGTATGGACTGTGCTGAGGAACAATAGCTGTTGCTCTGTTGCATTACTTCTTAAATGACTTAACTAAATTGCTTGTCAGTGTCATTTAGAAAGTGTTTTACATTTTGAGCCTATTTGGATCAGTGCATTAGGTAGTTTGAATGCAGTTCTCTGCTTTGTCCTGATTTGCTTGTAGTTTCAGTAGGAAATAGGACACACAAACACACATGCATGGACATACAAGATATATCTGCCAGGCAGCAGATACATCAGCTGATATGTGTACATACTGGCATGTTGGTGTGAATAACAAGAGACTGCAGCAGATATATAGCAAATATTCCCAAACTCTGCTTCAAAGAATCGGTGTTGCCCTGGTGTATACATTATCTACTGAAACATTTATTTTGTTAGCCCCCTCTAAAATATTGTTGTTTTGGCTACACTCTAAAGCAACAATCAATGCATTAGTGTCTTTCTGCAATGTTGAAATCTTTTTCCTCTTAAGACATTAAGTAATTATTTTTTTCTTATTTTGTAGATATATTGTGTGTTTTTTCTAACCCTGAATGGTTTTTATTTAGTTCCTGTTTACAGCCTTTTTTCTGTACTCCTGCTTCTCTGCATGTTCATGCCTGGATTTTATAGCTGCAGTTACAGTTATCTGTCCTTGCTGCTGAGCTTTGAGCTATATAAAATACTCTTAACAGCCAGGTAGAAGGAGCTGACCCCGATCAAACCACCCCTACCTCTGTTGACCTCCCACCCTGGACACCCCACGCCACCCCCACTCCCGCTGAGGTAGATGCTCGTTTGGCTCAGTATGAGCGGAGAGCAGCGGAGGAGGAGGACGATGAGGAAGAAGAAGAGAGAATCCCGGATCTTCAGAAGGATGACATGATGGCAAGGAGGACAGGGGTTTTCCATAAACAAATCAGTGCTGCACCAGGGATTTACAACCGTTTCCTGCCTCTGCCCGGCTCCAAGCGCTGCACGCAAGGCGAGGTCACAGTAGACGCTGCTCCGCGGAACAAAAAGGAAGTGCAGGCAGACAGGAGCAAGAAACTCAACGTCAGGTGGGCTGAGATTTGGTTTGGACTGTGTCTGACAGGGTGGCGAGGCCACTAACAAGCTCGGTGTGTTTTGCATCTTCAGAGATTCTCCAGCTTGATGTTTAGTTATTTAAATTATAGGACTTTCTGTCACAGAGTGGAGGATCAGCAGCCTAAAATTCTCATGGAGGCGCCTCAACAGCAGCTTGAGACAGCGGTGATCAGAGCAACGTCTCGTGCATACGATGAGGATGAGGATGAGTATGATGAAAATGAGCCTGTGCCCGACGTGGAGAAGGATGACATGATGGCTCGACGAACCAGATTGTTCCACAAAGCAAGTGCACCTAGAGCAAATCAGTGTTTCAATCAGTTCCTGCCTTTGCCTGGATCGGTCAAATATACCGTCAGTCCAGTGTCTGCAATGAAGCCGCTTCACAGCAAGCCTAAAGTCACAGAAAAGATGGAGACTGAAAGGTATTTACTGTGTTTGAGTGAAGACGAGATTGTGGTGTTGGCCAACAACTGCAACTAATGAAGGTTTTATCTAGCAAGGCTTGAAGTACTAACATCAGCAGGTTTCTGAGGTGATTTAGAGTCGACCCTAACTTGACTGTCATCGTTTTGGTTCTGTGCCAGCAGCAGCATGTTTGAACGCTCGCAGCTGGATGCCTGATGGGGCAGATTTGCTGCTGTGGTCGGATTCCTGCAGTTCTGTTTCTCACATGGCTTGACTCGGATTGTGCCTTGTTTGGACTAATCTGGCTGTTTTGTTGGTGACGTCTAACTTTGGCTATGTTTGGCATGACTTTACTGGTTCGGTATTGAAATGTCAATTATGATTTTTGTGCCACACTAGCATGCAGTCGTAAACTGCTGCTGCTCTGCTCTAAAGGAAGTGTTTCATGAAAGGGTTGGTTCACTCATATTACCTAAAAAGGTTACCAAAAATCTGGTTTGTTTAATGATTTATGCTCAATCGAGTATAATCCTGTTTAACCCTTGTTGAGAGTTAATCTCCACTTAAATTTCACACTTAGATGTCACACTTTTCACATGCTGTGGTGTGAATAGAGGAATCTAGGTTACACAATGCACCACCAGCTGAACACTGTCTCTACATTTCTTCCTGGGAAAATGATTAGAAAACTATCTTATGGTGATTTCCCGCTTGCAAGAATAAATATGAGCTGTAGCAAGAAAATAAAGATAATTTGGCAAGTGTGTGCGTGAAAGGAGTCGCTCAGGCTTGAAGCTTTACTTCTCTGTTTGCCCAAGTGCAGAAAGACAGTTCCTAATGAACATAGTAGAGTATTTAACTGCCTAGGAGACATATGTGTCCCTCAGGAGATAATATGTTTGATTCACACTTGGCAGTGGACAAATGACTGATGGTGGCCAATAATCAAACACAGTTGTTCCTGCAATTAGTTTATCTGATTGCTTCAGATTCCTTCTGCAAAGAGGTACATTTCCAAAACATTTGAGGACACAAGTAGAATTCTGTACCTCCTCATCTGTGAAAAACCAAAACTATCTGCATAACTAGATATTACGAGTAGGAGAATATAGTTTTAACTTTTTGGTGAACTGACTGTTTCAACCCTTTCTGGCCACATCAGACCAGATCAGCTGTAGTCTTCCCTGATACAGTTTTGCCCTTTAAGCTTATTTTTTGTTAATCTTCCTCCTTGTTACTGGATCGATTTTTCAGCAGCATTGTTACGGTGGCTGCAGAACCCCTTGTCCCGCCCTTCAAAGCCCCAAGCGGCCCGTCCTGTGCAGGGCTGAGAGAGAGGCAGCCGATGGAGGAGGAGCGAGAAATGGTTGAAAAGATGACCCCTAATGCCACCGTCACACTGGTGACTGAACCCCTGTCTTCTCCTCCACTCATTCCTCCACCCGTTGTTGCTGCTGCCCAGACATGTAGAGTGGAGGTCGAGCCGGAAAAGCAGAGAGTTGAGGAAAAGGTTGGGGAGAGAGATGAGATAGGGGAGAAAAAGACGGAAATGAGTGAGAAACTTCAAGACAAACCCTTCTGGCTGGAGGACGATGAGCTACCTCCAATGATGTGAGATGCCCAATGAACTCCTTTCTCATGTGTCTTCAACGTCTTAAAACAATAACTCTGCCGTTCATCCATTATTATTCTATTAAAATGTGAATAGAAATAATAGTTTTGGCTGCAGTGATGCCAAACGTTAACACAGTGGCTCTCCTTTAAATGTGTAATTTCCTGCAACACACGGTGCTGCCCATTCCCACCCCTGCTCCCTCCTCTCATTCACTCACCTCTGTTGTTGTTTTAGGATGAGTCGGCGAGTTGCGTTTATGTCTGAGGACACAGAGTAAGTCTCTTAGCGATGATCTGAATGAGCTCCTGCATGAAAAACATATCCTGTGTACAAAAACACACACATGTTCAAAGATCCTGCAGTGTAGACCTGGCTTGACTTTATGTGTTTGTGAAAACAAGTGAGCTATGTTTGCTCGGTGCTTGTTCATTTTGCTTTGTGATTCGTTTGTAGCAACAGAAACGTTTTGTTTTGAACAGTGTAGAGATGTGGGACAAGACATACGCAACTAATACAAATCCACTAAAGAAAAATAGTTATTTACGAGTTGTGTATGTCTTGCCGCATTTGTTTATCTCATAGCAGATAATCTTTGTTTTTGTCATGATTTTTTTTGTCCCTGCTTGTTTATCATGTATTGTGTAGTAGTTTTTTAGTCACAGTTTGCATGTTTTTTATGTTTATGTTTCACAGTAAATTGAAATGTTGATTGGAATCAATTTTCATTTTTACAAAGACAAATCAGAGAAAGTAACTATTGATGGTGTTGCAGTAATGTATACATGTTTTTTTTTTTTTTTTCCAGGAGTGTGAGTCTGAGTGATATGCATAACGAGGATGAGGTGGGACACTTACCGCCACTGAGCCAATCCCGACACGAACGGATGCACGAGCAGTTCAACAATTTTCAGGAAGAGGAGGATCACTGGCAAAGCGTAAGGAACTATTAAAATAATTTAAGACGCCATTTAAGGTCCAAACAGGAATGTATCCTATTAAAATAACAATATGCAGTAACAATATAAGTTAACGCTGTGTACCTGTGACAGGACTTGGTTCGCTGGAAGAATCGCCGCCGCAGTGCGTCACAGGAGCTGATAAAGAAAGAGGAAGAGAGGAAGAGGATGGAGAAAAGGATGAAGGATGAGGGAGGTGAAGGCAACAAGAGGAAAAGCATCAAGACTTACAAAGAGATTGTGGAGGAAAAGTAAGAATGATGCTGGGGTCTTTTTTTATCTTTTCATCATCTCTCATAGAACATCATGACGACTAACATTAACGTCTTTGTGTCTCCTCTTTTCAAGGGAGCGCAGAGAAGCAGAGCTGTGCAAAGCCTACAGAAACGCAGCGACTCCAGAGGAGGCAGCCTTAGTTTTACAGCGCTACGCACTCCGTTTCACCATCAGTGACGCCACACTGGACAGCCTCAAACTGCCCAGATCTACCGCAAAACCTAAACAGGACCTAAATCAGGTGGACCAGGAACATGAGCTGACATTACCTGAAGATAAAGAACACAAACTAACATCACCTGAAGATAATGAACACAAACTAACATCACCTGAAGATAATGAACACAAACCAACATCACCTGATGATAATGAACACAAACCAACATCACCTGATGATAATGAACACAAACCAACATCACCTGTAGACAAGGAACATAAACCAACATCACCTGTTGACAAAGATCATAAGCTAATATCACCTGTAGACAAGGAACACAAACCAACATCACCTGTAGACAAGGAACACAAACTAGCCTTACCGGTTGATAACTCTGACATGTCAGACCACCTGCATAAACCAGAATCAACTGTCTCTGAAGAGAAGCACGCAAAACCTGAAGACGCGAATGCAAGCGTAGCTGATAAACAAGAGAACTCAGCAGTCATCTCCACCAGCCCGCCAACACCGGACAGTCTGCTTTCCTCAATCACAGACTCACAAAATGTGTCACCTCAGTCACTACACCTGAGTGAAGCACAGACCCAGCTGACAGAGTCTGTAGCTGCACAGAGCAACACACAAATACAAGTGATTACAGGGGATTCACAGCCTCAGACCAAACACACCTCGCCTCAGACTGCACAAGTGGAGCCTCAACCCACACAGCCTGCACGCACACTCCCCTCCCCTCGATCTGTGTCCCCCAGACCTGTCCCCCTGCTGGCGGCCAAACCCTACTGCCAGCCCAGGAACACGCTCCCTGGACACAAACCAGTCAAGGTAAGGGCTCCACTTAGTCTGTAACACCAGTCAGCATCATCTGATAGCTCCACCTCAAGTTGTTTCAGAGTTTATAGGATTGAGCACATTATGGTGTCTATTAACACGTACTTCTAATAAATGCAAAATGTTGGCCTTAAAGTGTTAAGTTCATTTGTGTCCCACTCAGATGGACGGGCTGGTGCGAGTAAATGGAGAAGCAGTGGAGCATTTAACTGTTTCCACTCCACCTACCTCCCATCGGGACTCCCTGCAGGAGATCAAAGCTGTTTCCTCCAAACAGACGGAAGAAGATGTTCCACCTGTGGAGGCTGCGAAATCTCCAGAGACGGCAGAGCAGCTGCCACCTCCGCAGAAAGAGAAATCAGCCCCGTCTTCAGGCTCTGCCATCAGCTCCCTGATTGGAGGGCGAAACTGTATCATCACGACAACTATTGTGACAGAACTCACGCAGACACACATAGAACCACTGCACCCGGATGGACAAAGCAATGGACAGGTAATTTCCTCTGTGCCTCCAAAACAGTTCAGACTCATCAGAGAATGGACATGGTCCTTCTGAGGGTGTCCTGTGGTGTCTGTCAACACGATGTTGTTAGTGGGGGACTTTGGGTTTCACACAGTTGGGTCCTATGGTCCTATGTTCTTCATGTTTTTTGAGTTGTTCATAATCTGGTTTTGTGTGTGTGCCTGTGTCGAGCTGTATCCTGCCAGCCGCTGCCATCAAGGAGTGTCATTGCTATGGGGTGGGGGTGTCTGGTCTGGTCTAGTTGGATGGTACATGTCTAAGTAACATCCACATGAATGCCAGGTCTAAAGGTTTCCCAGCAGAACATTGTATTGTCACAAGATGTTATTTATTTCTCCTGTCAGTGGTTTTAATGTTGTGGCTGATCGGTGTATATCTCTATAGTCAAAAAATCAAAATAGGGTAGTTGGAAAGCAGGATACTGTTGCCGTCATCTATGTACTATTTGTACTAATTGTCTCTCCGGGTTTTTTTTTCAGATATTAATGAAAGCATCGACATTAGAGTCAGCTTAGAGTCGGCTTATTCTCTTAGCTGTGTAAGCAGAAAATAAATCCAGGGACCAAACCAAACCAAATGATATTGTTAATCATCTCTTGAATTTAGGGAATGCAGGTCACCAGTCTACTCTGGCACTCAAACTGTCACACAAAAATCATTTGTTTATCTTATTTAACACAGATTTTTGGTTTAACGTCCTATTACATAGATCATTCGTCAGCTACATGATGGCCACAGTGTAGAACCAGAAACTTTTTTTCAGTCCCTCCCCTTTAATGGATCTCTTATGTAAATCAAGTTTCAGATTTCTACAAGTTAATTTTAATAGAAATTTACATGAAGCCAGTGACTGGCTGGAGCGCACAGAGAAAAAGAGAAAAAAATCATTCTGTCAGAACTGTCAGCAGGTATTAAGCTACTGAACTGGCTCCAAAACATTGTTAGGAGTAAATGTTGAAGGACAGATTTACAGGTTTATTTTTAACAAACTAACCTGAGTTGAATGTTTGACCTTCAGGCTGTGACCAGTCATTTGTTTGAAAGATCAGCGGAGGAAAGCAATGCCCAGCCAGCTGCACCAGCCAGCAGCATACAGGATTATTCTCCCACTGTCACAGGTAAGTCTGCTCTCCTTTCCGCCACTCACACAAGGTGTTATTTACAGCATCAGTTTTTCTGCAGCTATTCTATATTCAGTTGTGTTTGTTTTCTGTGTCCTGTTCCACAGAAGGACTCGAGGAGAGCAGTGTGACTGTGAGTATCTGTGAGCAGCTCCAGCTCGTTCTTTCTGTTCCTCCTTCATTCTTATATTTGATCCTGTCCTGACCCTTCGTCTCCACTGTAGTCGCTGTAGTGGCTGTAGTCAGACTTGTCCTCTCACCTTTCCTCTCTTTCTGTCCTTTTGGTGCGTATACATGTTTCTGTGTGTGTTTGTGTGTGTGTGTGTGTGTGTGTGTGTGTGATTGTCGGTTGGGTCTGGGTAGATTGAGACCCCCATGTTGAACTTGGCTAAACGTGTTAATCACTGGGTCTGGGACCCCAATGAAGAGCGTAAGCGCTTGGAAAGGTGGCAACAAGAGCAGGAGCGCCTCCTACAGGTACTGTAGTGTAATGGTGTGGATGTGCATGGCTCCATGAATGCTAAGCAGAAAACAGACACTACTGGGTGTGTTTGCGTCGCATGTGCGTCATGCCTGTGTTTTACAGTTTTTGTCCAGTTTTTAACATGAACAATGTTTCCCTTCAGGAGCAATACCAGAAAGAACAAGAGAAGCTGAAGAAGGAATGGGAGAAAGCACAGCTTGAGGTGCAAGAGGAGGAGAGGAAACACAATGAAGAGGTACAAACACCCACACACACACAAATAAAACCCAGTCTTCCTGGTCATTGTCTTTATCTTTTTGTCTTTGTTTGATTTGTCTGCACTTACTTCCAGGAGAGACGGATTCTAGAGGAGACTGTCACACCCCTCAACCCCACCGGCTTGTTGAACCAGCAGCCAGAGCAGACAGTGAAGACTTCCTCGGCTCCAGAAAGCAATAGCGCAAACAGTTCCCTGCAGCACAACGGCCAAAGAATCTCAATGGGGAACGAGGATCAGCATGCATCAAAGCTGCATTTTTTCCAAGGTGAGCACGAAGCAGAAGAACTCATTCATAAGAACCATGTGTCCAGATGTGTACGTGCAGACCTTAGTCATTCTTAGTTCAACCACCTGTTTCCTCAGAGTTTATGGGAGTTCATTTTCATTTGATAGACAGAAAGATGGATAAAAAATATTTAAGTTATATAGTCATATATGAATACATGTATCAGCAATGACAACAGTCCAGTTAGTTCCTCGTAGGGAGGTGTTGTAGTCGTATGGCCTGAAGAACAAATAACCTCCTCAGCCTGTCCATGGAGCAGGACAGAGACAGCAGCCTGTCACAGAATGAGCTCCTTTGCCTGACTATGGTGTCGTGTAGAGTGTGGTGGACGCTGTTCATGATGGACCGCATTTTGTTCATGGTCCTTGTGTCTTGTGTTTGCAGATTCTTCACCTGATAGTGAAACTTCCAAGAAAGAACTTTGGAAAACATCCTCTCTGGACCGCAACACTCAGCTGAACCAGGCACAGATTGTTAAAAGGTGCACTACACTCTTTAGTGTGTGGTTTGTGTGTGCATGTGTCAACAACTTGGTGTCATGTGAGGGCACCCCAGAGTACAATGTATTTACTGATGTACAGGTAGAAACACTCCCTGAATATGTTTTATGTCCTTAACGACTACTGTGATTTGGGATACATTTCAAAGGATTTCTGGCACAACTTATCTGCTTACAGGAAAAAGTATACAGTACACAGAAAGTACCATAAAATCAATGGATGCCATGTTAGGCCATTCATCTGGGTGATCTTAAAAGATTACAACCAATATTTATGTAATTTAGACATGAAGTAAAAGTAATGTGTAATCGAAAATATGAAAAGCAACCACAGTCATGCACATACATATCAGATGAAAATGCTCACTTATTAAAAAGCTATGAAAACGACCTGAATTCACACAAATGTTCTAAAATGTACCATTTCCAGATGTTTTGGATGTGCATGTATTCATAAATTCTTTATGTCCCTCAGATCTGGATCACACGATGGTGTAACAACTGAACAGCAGTGTGCCCCTTCAGCACCGCAGCCTCCTTCACCCAGCAGGTACCGATGCTTGCACACGCACACACACAGTATGCCCAAATAAATGTCTGAAAACACATCAGAAATCAGTGGAGCGAGGACACATTAATGTGGGAGAGAACACCTCATATTTGAATAACTGTTTTTTTTTCCTGCTGTCTCCGTCTGTGTAGGTGTGTTAGTGGAAAGCGGCTTTGTTCTGGTTGTTCTCAACCCCTGGGAAAGGGAGCTGCTATGATCATCGATACGCTGGGACTGTTTTTCCACATGCAGTGTTTCAAGGTGTTGTTTAATTCTAGTACACACGTGCACAGCAGTGAGGAAACTTTATACAGAAGCAGCAGTGACTCTTGGGATGTGCAAAGTCTACTAAATATATACATCATTACTGTCATCAGGATAGGGGAGGAAACGTAAAAACAATAGATGGTGCACTATTGGGGAATGATGCAAAAACAATGTATTAAGATTGTTCAAAGCAAACCTTCATATGCAGAATATTAACTGTATTTCTTTCCTCAGTGTGGAGTGTGTAAAGGGCAGCTGGGCGACGCCACTGCAGGGACTGACGTAAGAATTCGTAATGGACTGCTCAGCTGTCACGAGTGCTATATTGCCTCCCGAGGTGAGAACACATGCGCCTACGCGCTCTCAAAGAAACATACCAGGCTTTAATTTATAGTCTTCTATCTATGTATGCCTGAAAAGCCAGCCGCCCTCAAGGGACGAATAAATTAAAACAAATAAGTTGAAAATGAAAGGTTGATGAATTCCTTATTGGCAAATCAAGACACTAGAATGGCTGTGAATGGTTATATAACTTTTCTTTGTATTGATTTAAACACTCTCCCTATGAGTCTGGTAGCAGGCTAGAAGGCCTATATGTGTGTGAAATGTGTCCTACTATAAGGTCATACTTCTTCTACACATGTGAAAAATTCCATGACACTATCTTCATTTACAGCTCTGTCTGGAGTGTTATGACATGATTAACACGTCTAGTCCCACCAGAGTGCCTAAAGCACTCGAACGAACAAATTCATGTTATGGACCCAGTGGGCCAAGCATTTCTATAAGAACGCTCACTATCCATAGTCCATGCTTGACTGTTTCTGTCACCACATTGCTAAAACTGATTTATCTTTATGGGTTCAGCTGTCATGGGGGATGGGGGGTATATGGCACCTATGGTGTTTGATAATATGTCTACATGCCGATACACATATTTCATGTTTTGTCTTGCATATGTTGTGTGAAAAAAATAATACATTCCTATACTTAATCAAACTATTTTGAATCTGGCTTTTGTAGGACAAAACAAGAATACAGTCCAGTCATGTAAGAGGAATGAAAGACAACATAGCAACAAAGTGGTATCATAGTGTGGGAAGACTTAAGTATTTGATGGAGAAAAAAAAAAGTTTACAGGGCAACTGGAAATTCTGGGTGTGTGTTCTTATGTGGAAAGGACTTTCATGTATTTATTACCTTTGTCTGTACCTTCTGTTATCGAGAACCTAATCCCGATTCCGGTATCGTTCTTCCCCAGATCTTTTCTGAATGTGTCCATCTCTGATATGATTAGATAGGAATGGAGTGATTCAGCTGTTCACGGAGACAGTGGTGGAAAGATGAATTAGGGAAAAAATAGGTAGAAAAAAGCTGACCAGAGAGCTCTACTTATTTTTACTTGTATATTCTATACTGTAAAGATTTTTTATCTGTGTAGATGTTTTCTTCATAAAAAAAATACTGCTGTTTTAAAGTCTGTTATTTAAAGATGCTTTTTCTGCTTTTTCAGACTTAAATTTCTTAAAATTCTTCTTCTCAAGTTTATATTCACCTTGTCCCTGACCCTAACCTTTCTCTAATCTAAACCTACTTTCACTTCCATCTGTTAACTTAACCCTAAGATGCTGTCTCTGATTGCAGGCAGAGGTCAGCCCACTACACTATGATGACCTTTCCTTTGGAACTGGAACCTTCACCGCCGCAGTCAGCGGTTGGACAGAGAACCATTCTAGAACCTTGAATCACAGCCTGGATGTTCTGGAACAGTCGCGCAATCCTCAGAACCTGGATTTCATTTTTTCTTTTCCGAAATGCTCAAACCTGCACTGACGACCAGTGGAATAAATGACACAACAACACGCACATACACTACTATTGATGTGCTTCTTAACTGTACACAGGTATACACTTCTTCTTTTTGATATGTGTAGCATGGATGTAATCAAGAAATCAGTATGCTAAGGCCTTTGCACAACCAACACGTAGATAAGGATCTCTTCTGTCACAAGCTAAACATGTTGCTGTCTTTAACACATACAGTGGTACCTGAATCTTGACTCATTAACTCCTGCTTCTGCACTGATCATGTGACTCCACTCTCTGAGTGTGATGCAAAGTGGTTTGGGTTGGATAACTTGAAGTATCTCGACCATTAGAATGCCTTACTCCCAGCTTCTCATTCATTTGGGTTTTGTGTTTACACTTTTGCATGAAAAACAAACATATATAAGTTATTGTGAGCATTGCTCAGATGGATAGTGAGTTGATGTTTTTGTCAGCGGTGAAACTTTACCTATCCTCTCGTATGTTGTATGTCATCCATTTGAATTTTAGAAATCTGCCTAACTTACTGCAAGCTTTTTTTTCTTTACATCTAATTTTACATGAATGAGAATGCATGTTACTAAGTAATAATACTTGTTCTCTGGATTTTAAACGTTTTCCCTTTAGGATATTTTAGCCATTGTTTCTTCTGATAGACTGCATCTGAATCAGTGCCTTATGTAATGAATGTGAGGGCGAGAGTGTACTGGATGTGCAGGAGTATTTCACACTCACACTGACCTCGGGGTCTAGGCACATTGTGTTAGTGTGTGTGCATGTGTGTAAGTATGAATGTAATGTATGATTCAACTTGAAGCACAGTTCCATACCAGCAAAAAAAATGAAAAAAACAAAATGAAAAAGCCTAACCTTCCTTATCACCTGCTGTCCATTTACAGTTAACTAAACCAATGATAAAAACGTTACTTGCTGCTTCCCTGTTAATTAGTCCTGCATCTAATAACAGTTCATAATGTCCTAAAATTTCTCCTCGTCTGCCTCTATCACAAGCGTTGCCTCCCCAGAGTATGAGCTGAACTCCTCTCTCCTCTATCTGAACACCAGACAGCATCTTCATCACTCAGAGGAACAGAGCTCAGTTCATTGTCTTTTATAGCAACTGTATGTTTATCAATAAAATATTTTAAATGGGATGTTATCTGTGTTTTCATTTGCATTGACTTTAATTCAATGGGTTTACGATTATCTTGTTTTGTTATGTTTGGGGGGAGAAGTCTTTATACTGGTATCATATAAATATGCTTTCCCCGGATAACTGACAGTAAATTTACTAGTGTTAATCACTGATGTGAGATGCAAACTATATATAGAAATGGCTTGTTTTCTCAGTATAAATAAACGACAACTCCCCACTGCCGGAACTATTGAGCTAGGAACCAAGATTTCAACAGAGAACGGAACCAGAAAAGGAGAGAACCGGAAGTGTACTTGTATTTCCCGCTTCTGTGACAGATAAGATATACGCTCATGTTTGTTGTTGATTAATCTACTCTAAACGGACAAATGGGCTCAAAGGGACCCTGGCTTTATGGCGTATGTACCCGCTATTTAACGTTAACTTGTTGCCATACCAACGCGTCGCTTGGTCCCGTGCAGTGTTTTAAACTCTGTCAGTTAGACTGGGAGCTAGCTAGCTAGCTACGACTTTCGGCTAAAAACATATATATTTACATATATATATTTACAAAGGATGAGTTTAGATATGATCAGGTTTTCAAATTTTCTATCTTTAAATTCAGCAGACACTAAAAACAGATTTTCGTGGTCTGTTGGCCGTTACCTGTTTTGTTTAGGTATTTAACCAATATGGTTTTACTTTCTCTTGCAGACAGGTATTATTATGACACAAGCTAAACTGCACACAGGCACTTTGACCCTGTAAGTGCACAAATCAGCTATGGTAGAGGTTTATTGTCCTCGTTGAGGGGAAATGTGTTATTACAACGAAAAGACAAATTAGTAACAGTTAAAGTAAATTAATCACAAACAAATTTTACTTTTTTTTTTAATGTTTTGAAGTATGAGATACATGAAACAGAATACTGATATCCAGTTACAGCACAAGTAGTTTAGACAAATAGCCAAACAAAGGTCAATGAAGATTAAATGCTGGTTTCCTAGATTAGCTGTTGTCGTGTTAATAATTAAGATAATATTATGATGGAATTGTTTTATAACTTTAAAGTAAACAGTGACATTTCTTTTGGGTATAGACCAGCCTGGGGCAAAGTATAAAGTAAGATAACTTCCCAGTTAATTTGAGATTTCTATATATGTTTTTTTCTCCTTAATGTGTCCATTGTAGCAGGAAGGCCCCTCAGTCGACATGGCGCGTAGCAGTGAGGAAGACTCTTTGGTGGATGGTCCGCTGATCTCTGCTGACGCCCTGCAGTCTGCCATCAGGAGAGAGTTTCAGACTCTACCAACACCCTGCCACGCTGTCCTGCTGTCTCTGCTGCATGTATGATATGAACTTGTTCACACACACACACACACACTGTATTAATGAGGACTCAGGGAGCTGAATTACTTGTGACGTTAGAAACAACTGCTGAAAGCACAATTTATTTTTGAAAACGTAATTAAATAAATATTTGTATCATGATGATTCTTGTTTGAGTTTAGATCGTGGCATGATTTCTTGTTATTAATATGTTTTGTGATATATTGTGACCATTATAACTTGGTCTGAGGGACTTTTCACTCAATATATGTCAGTATATAACTATAAGGATTTTGAATTTCTAAGCCCTAATGAAAGTATTTTAACTTTTCATACGATGTGTCAGTCTGTGCTAAGATACTAGAAACATCTCACTTCCTCTTTTCTCTTCTCTTTTAAGGTTTTGTATGTCGTGTTGTCGATATGTTTGGCAGTAATGTGCATATTGGAATCTGATCAAGAGATGAAGTGTAAGAAATATTTGGTTAACGTAAATGGCGACAGTGCCATTGTGTACGGGAAGGTGTGCCTGTGGGCGCTAGTGCTGCTGTTCACTGCCTGGGTGCACCACCACCACAATCGAGTGCGGAGCAGAGGATACCTCAGATTCTACAGACAGATGCAGCCACTGAAACACCTGCCACTTGTTATACACTCTGCAGGTGAGACATGCTCTCTGTGGACTATTATCAACCTTTTCACACCTTATGCACCTGTCAGTTTTCTCCACAAGGTGGCAGTAAAGCTAAAACAAATGCCCATGTGTTTTTCTGTGTGTGAACAGGAAATGTTCTGCTGCTCCTTCTTCTTGCTGCAAGACTAGCCCAGAGCATACACATCTACATGTTGCTCAGTGTTCTGGGGTTGGAGCTGTTGGTGGTTGTGCCAAGCCTGCTATATTACACAGGTAAACCGACTGTTTTCAGTTTAATGTTGAATGTATGAATGTGAAGATTGACTCTTGAATTAGATTGCAGAACTACTTGTGGAGTGGTGGCATTATTATAAAATTTTACACATACATGTTTAGTATGGGCAAATAAATACAGACTTCCCCTCTCTATAAAGAGCACCAAACTAAATTACTACTAAACCGCAGCCTACTGTTGCCACACATACAGTATAGAGCATTCAGTTCCTTCTCAACTCTCCTTTTACCAATAGGCACTCAGGTTGAACTGTAAGTGGGAAAAGTTCAGGAAGAAACTCATTTGACATCTTCTATTTACAATTCAATGTGCCGTGTTTGTAAAGAGTACAGTGGCATCTAACCAGAAAGTATTATTTACTTAAAGCGCAGGCACATCCAGAGGTGACAGTACTGATAGAGATAGTGGTGCTTTGTACTACACTGTAAAGCATGTACAGTTGTGTTATGAACTGAACATAAGGAATTAACTGGTTGTTTACAGGATACTTACATTTCCTGTGTGTACAGTCCCTAGAGACATTCAGCGCTGCACAGACACATCTGCAGAGGGATCTTCATATAGGCCCTTACAGACTTGGGAAGTTGCCGACCCTTGCTGAAACCATGAACTGACCTTAGCTGTTATGCTGACCCCAGTTGTGTTAAACATACTACAGATAGAGATACAGATTCCCACGCCTCCATGCAGGTTGTGGGTTATGATGCCACAAGATTTTCCCATACAGACAAAACTTTTTTTTTTTTTTTGCCCTGTGAGTTATTCCAGCATCAGTGCAGCGTCACTGAGGATGGCAGCAATAATATCATCTCTCATTTGTAGAGGCACACCCTGTAGATTACATTACACACAAACACACACACACACACACACACACACTACCCCCACTCTCTATCTGACACCATTAGCATCACAATACCTGCCCTGCCCTTTTCAGACTCGACAGCATGACAATCATCCATTCAGCTCTCTGTCCTCCCTCCCTCTGTCTCCCTCTCTCTGCTGATCTGCTGATTCTTTGCTTCTGATACCAACACCGTGCAAACTTTGCCGGATGATACCCATGCCTATCTATGTATCCATTGTCTGATTTTCTTTTCTGCGCCTCCGAGCCCGAGAACGAATTGGTTTGACTGCATACAGTGTGGTGTGATGATTGAGTAGCTTTGTTGGAAATGACCTGAAGTAACGAACATCATCTGGAGAGTTCCTCCTTTTTTAGTTATGCTGCTTGCAGCGTAAAACACTTTGTAGCCCTTTGCTTAATTTAAGGTCATAGTGTTTGGGACAATGAGGAAAAAAGCAGATTCATTTTGCATTGGTTATTCAAATGGCGAACAAAATGTGTGCAGAAGAAATCAACAAATATTTCAGTGAAACTGACATTAGAATCGGTTAAAATCTGTTAAAACCGTGATGAAAATGATCCTGATGAAGGCCACCAGCCAACACGCGTCAGTCTAATATAGTTGTTCCATTTACCTAAAGTTATGCTGGAGTCTTGACCAAAGTTATTATTTTTTATAGTATAAAAAGTATAAAAAAGACACTAAACACCAACTGGTGGAGATATTCTATATTTTCTTAAACTTGCTCTCAAATCGCTGAATAACACAGGAGCCGTCTCAGATGATGTCACTGATTAGGATCGGCCAAATGAGAAACCACTGGTGTGTTTGGACGGTTCTTACAGAGCAGACCCTGACTCGGATATATCTTGAGAGTTAATCTGTCTCTACGGGTTTTATCCTGCATTAGGCCTGAAATAACTTTTAAAGATTTAGTATTGCTTATCATTAAATGCCGTCCAATTAGCTGCATTTCTCATTTTTCTCTGAAGACATATTTTATATTACTACAGTTGTTTTTATTTATCTCTTTATAGACGTGGCTGCACAAGTTTGAATATGAATAAAGCTTACAGCTGTAATCTAGTTGATTGAAACGTTTATTACTTGTCCTGCTCTTAAATGCAGCAGTAAACTAAAAGTTTACTTTGCACTTTGCACATCCTTCTGTTTTTATAACCATTACACATTTACAATGTTTGCAGATACAGTTTTACGTTTTTTTGGGGTGTTAAATATGGCCTTTGGCTGGTATAAATATTCATGTGTACTTAAGGGGAGTTAAATGAGAAAATTCCAGTTTTAAATGACAGTGTTAGTTGGGACATTTTACTGAGAATCAGAAGGAGACATGCGCCAAGAGTTATTCATAGTGTTTGTAATTGAAGACTGAACTTTACTGAAGAAGATTTCTTGTCTACGGTTAAATTTGGATTTTTGGCTGAGTTCATTGAATAGCGGATAAATGTCTTGAAGGAATTCAAGTACAGATACTCACTGTTATCTTGCCAAGTGAAAATGGGTCTCTCACAAACTGCATCATTATGTGGTGAATATTTTTAGGGGCTTTTTTTTATGCTTTTATTGGAGATGACAAATGGGTTAGAAAAATGCGACAAATGTGTGTGGCTGCACTCTGAAGCGGCTCGCGGCCTCTCGTGGCATCTTAACTCCTGAAGGAACACAGTTTGCCAGAACTCTGATGTTTCTAATTTAGTCAACGAATATGTTAAAATCAAATATGCCACATTTTACCACAGTAATCAAACTGTAAACGAGAAATAGGAGTGTTTGTTGGAGGCCAACACGTCAGCCTTTCCTGTCGGTGAGTAAAGGAAAACTGCTGTTAAAGATGCCGAAGCAGAGGATATTGATAGAGAAGACTCTGTATTGAAAGGAAATCCATATTAAAGGTGTGTTTGGCAGCTGAAGGGTACAGATGTTAGATGGAGATACCAAGAGAGCCAAGTGGAGAAGATAAGAGGCATTAGGATTTAACCTAGCCAAAGGGAAGCCCTCGGCCCCCTCCACCAAGGAGGTACACACACATTGTCCCTGTGTTTACAGTGCTGGTGATCCACAGTGTGTGGGGGGGGGGGGTATCTCTGTTCGCCCGTCGCATTCCTCCTCAGATCAGTGCAGTCAGGCGCGATGCAAACCAAGCGACGCCTCGCAGCGCAGACCGAGTGCAGGCACGCACTAGCGCTGACCGATGCAGAGTCAAGGTGGCATCAGTGAAGAGTCTCGAAGAGAAGATGAAGACTCACACACACACACACACACACACACACACACACACACACACACACACACACAGGGAGAGATATAATGCCTGCAGCTATGAAGTCCATACAGGAAGGCCTCGTTCAGCTTCCCTTTGAAGTGCGGGCTGATTGTCAGTGTGTGTATGTGTGTGTGTCTTTGAGGTTTTCTGTATGTTTCTGCCTCTCTCATTTTAACATGAATACATTGTCCTCTATAGACCTCCATGCACATCAAAGCCATGCCACGGCCTTCAAAGGCTTAACTTAGAATACATCTCTCTCCTCTGCCCGGCCTGAACTCAGCGTAAGCACTGCAGGGCACAGAGTTAACACACAGCCACACACATACACACTGATATAGAGGATACCACAGTCACACACGAAACCCATCCACTGTATGACGGGGGGGAATCAAAAAAGACTGACGTCACATCTGAAGATTCAAACCCTGTTTCTTTATTCAGCTATGCGTGTTTATATTAGAATAAGAATCACAGCAACGTCTGCATTATTCTGGTTTGTTGTAGCTGTTGATTACAATATATGACATAATATATATATATATATATATGAGTTGTGGTAGCACATATGAAGCCAATCCAAAACAAGTCATCTTATGTTTTTTTCTTTAGCCTGGAAGTTGTAATGTCTCCTGTAATATATTTGTCCAACAATCAAACTGTAAATTCGGACACAAGCGTTAAACAGATTTACTTGGTTTAGGATGCATTGAGTATTTTCAGGTGCAAACTTTACCTGCACAAAAAGGAGCAACTTTAAGCCTAATTTATCAAACTTTCTGTAGAAGTCTGGTGGAAAGCGTCACTTTCTCTTTGAAGCTTGTCTTCTCCCGCACATCTACGAGTCTACCCTCAGTATCCTGAGTTTATTTTCCAGTAGATATGCACGCTACAGTAAGATCCTTTCATGTCACACACTGCACTTATGAAGGTGTTAACGCAGCTCTTATCTTCGTCTTCTGGTTGTCTTGTTCAAGCTGAGAATCAGTCTGTGTGGCCGCTGGGATCAATTTCCCTCCAGTTCTTTGATTTCATTTCAGGCGGTGCACGGTTGTTGAGCACCTATATGTGGTACAATTAGCTGTTAGCACCTCTGCAGTATCACTGTTATCACCTGGAAATGTTCACTTGTGGATGTGTGATTGAAGCTCCTCAGATGTGAGCAGACCAAGTCTGAGCACTGTCTGTCCGGCCGTGTGAGAGCCTCTAGCAGGAACGTGTGAAATGTGGCACTTCTTTTACACTTTACCCTCCGTCCATCCATCACCCAGCTATACAGCTATACAGCTATACCTCCATCCATCCTAGTGTTTCTATGTGGTATAATACATTAACTTAAACTTTTGAATTTGCACATATTTATTTAATTTCATTCATTTAAATTTTTTGTTCTGATAATATCACAGCTAGCATTTAGCTTAGCTTAGGATTCATAAGCTAGATGCAGAATTATCTTTAATGGAATAACTGTTGAAACCAGAATGACCGTATTTACATTATCTTATGTTTAATAGATGATATTATGAGTTACTTTTAGCATATGACTTGTACATATTTTAGACATTTTAAGACGAATTAAGAAAAATACGTGCAACAAACACATAGCATACCTCATATCGCAGGTTCTGTCCACATTATTAGAAATTAATAGTGAAACGTAACATTCAAAAACAACATTTTAATTGCTTAGTATCTTTTGAAATGAAAAGGTCCCAATAATATATGACCTTCATTCTGTATTATCAGCCTGTACCACGTGGAAATGTTGCATGACCCAGCTCGATTAATTGAGTTTTTTGTTTGTTTTTTTCTCTGTTCATGGATAAGAAGTGAAGTGAAATACTTATGATGCAGTTCTTCACACAATATTTTTTTAAATTCCCACAAATAAACTGCAAAACAGAAGAAAAAAAAGGCAGAAATGACAGATCGTTGCATGTAGACATCATGCGAGAAGACACTATCGATGCCTGTAGATCCCTGAGCTTATATGCCTGGTCCAGGAAGTACGCAATCAATATATAAGTATAAAGCATTACTAGAAGTACTGGAAGGCCTCCAGTCCACAGTGCAGTGTAGTTTGGGTGGTGGCTTGGCAGACATAATGTCCTGCAAGTTTGCATGGCATCCTTTACGAAGGGTGACTATTGTGATTATAGTACTTTTTGTAAGAATGGAAATGAGTATTTCATCAAGAGTAATTCACAAAGAGCAAAGTTATTGTCAGGAAATGTTGTATATGTGCAAATCTGGGAAGGTGGTTTTATCTTCATATGTTTTCTGCAGCAAACAGGCTTTTCTTTCTTTGTTTTTCTTCCTCTGTTCTTCTCTCTGCCACTCCATTTCTCCGCCTGTCAGGAATGCCTCTCTCTCACACATACTTGCTTTCTATTACTTTATTTACACACACACACATTTAAGGTCTCATTATGCAGGAATGTGCAGTATTTCTTTGGATTGTGTGTTAGTGTGGATGCGGAGATGCTGCGCCATAGCAAAGTAAAGATAGCGCTCTTTAGAACCTCCCTGACAATTTCCTCTGGCTAATGACACTCAAGTCTTATCAGCTCCTCCCTCTGCTCTTCCTCACACACACAACGGGGCCTTATCACAATTCAAGCAACTCCAACATATATTTTAGCCGAGGCTCCTCTTACTGCTACTGTGCCCGCCACACCCACACCTTGCTGCTAGCCCTACCCCGTGTGTAAAGGTGTATGTTTAGGGTGTGAGAATTAGAGGTTTGAGTGCAGGATATGGCAGCCCATAAGAACTAAGTGCAGGATATAACAGCTTGTGTGTGTTTAGGAGAAAGAGAGGGATGGAAAACAATAAAAAAACAAATGTGTGCCATTTCTCACCTGTGTCAGAGGAAAGCTCTCACTGCTCAACGACATGTGTAGCTTGGTTTTTGATGGTTTTTGTAAAAAGAAACGTGTTTCTGTTTGTGTTACCAGTTAAGGTGGTTCAGTTCAACAGGGAGCGGGCTGCACCAGATGTGAGCCAGGAAGATCTGTCACACACCTACAGCGTCACGAGCCTACCGACAGAGACCGGCTTCAGGTACAGACGGTTCAGTCACTCCACCGACCACGTCTAAACGTCTCTTTTATACACTTGATGGCAATGAAGGCACTGTAACCAAAAGGCTTCAGCAGGACAACGTTAAATGTTCCTTTTTAATTATCAACGCTTTTTGCAAGAACATGATACAGTTAATGCAGACAACACTTAAGACGGTATATCAGTCTTAAAGGTGTGTCTGTATTCGTGGATGTAGGATGAGGAAATAAGCGGTACAGAAATGTATTGATATCCAGCGAAAGGTTAAATACATTTAATAGAGGTTAACCCAAACTTAATATCGTCCAGACACAAAACCGACAGCAGAGTTCAGTTGGTGTTTCCAATAAAAGCAATCTGATGAACCACGGCTCCCTGTGGTTTACCAGCACCAGTATTACACAGACATCTAATTCATAACACGTCACGTCTGAATAAAACTGTTACGGACCATTTATGCAATGGACAACTGTATTTGAAGATTAAAGGGCACTTAGTCAGAGTATAAGTGAAGGCTGACAGTATGTGATTCATGGTTTTGTGAATGGGATCAAACGGTTCCAGAGCCTGAAATAAAATGCCGCAAGTACTTGACGTATCAGCGCTGCAAACCTCAATCCCAAAGTTCCTGTACTTTAAAACCTGTATCTCGTAAACAGGAGCTTCTTTCTTTGTAAAATAGTTTCTCCAGAACTTAATTTAGCAGTACTAGAGGTTAGCTTCTTAAGCAGCTGCTCAGAACTCTTTTCCTTAAAGAGATGGTTAAATCCAGAAACTTTACGAGTTCCAGATGTGAAAGGGGTCTCATGTTGCTGTTACTTGTGTCACAGAGGGGGCTCCAGTCTGGAGGAGGTGGTGGAGAAGCAGGCCGACCTGATAGAGTACCTGAAACAGCACAACACCTTACTGAGCAAGAGGCTGCTCAACCTCACCGCTCAGCACTAACGTCGGCTTTCGTGTCGAGCCAGCCGACAGCAGCCTCCAGCCCTTTGGAGAAAGAGCCTGATCGTTTTGAAGCTTGGAGAGGAGATCAGCAACTCTGGAGGAGAAGCACTGGATAAAAGACTAAAGTTAGCAAATGCACTTGTGAGCTCCTCTGTGAGGCTCCTTCACCAGAGATGGACTGATAACGCGGGAGGAGGTGGACTGAAAGTGGAGGACAGTTAAGGAGGCAAAGTGGCGGGCGGAGAGGTGGAGTCGTGGGTCACAGATCAGAGGTGAGGGGTTTTTATCACCGCGTTACGACCCCCGGTGACCCGTGCATGCTGCCGCTTTTGTTATCGTGAAAGAAACTGAGCTGGGAGACTGTTTTAGAGATCATCTGCACTAAGGAGGGAGCGGTTATCACTTACCTGAGTCTAAACCAGAAACAACGCTGTAAAGTGTTTGATATTTTATCTGTGAATATATGTATGTGTATCAGTGCTTTATTTGGTGACAGGGTATCTGTTCATTAAGTTTGTTTAACATTTAATTCCAATAAATGTTTAATACTCTTATGGTTTTTACTCGTGTGTTTTATACTTTTATGTTATCATTTTGATCCTTTCTCAGGATGAGAGTTGACGCAGTGCTTGTAAATAAGTAGCTACTGTGTCGTCTTTGCCTTGTGTAATGTGCTGTGAGAGCCGAAGGAGACGGCAGCAGAACAATAGAAACTCTACAGTGTCAACATTAGCTGCCTTTTTCCCGCCTCACCTTTTCTGTGTTAAATTTCACCAGTCACGGGAATCTGCGTTAACGAAATATTGAGATCGTTATTTGAGCCCTTGGTGTTTGTTCCCCATTGTGATTCCTTTATGCTGTGGCCTTCGTAACTCCGCGGGGAGCACGGCGTTTACGACTCCTTTCCCATGAGCCCGGAGTATAACAGGAATCCTGCAGGTATCGTGATCCTGTTTGCTTTTGTAGCTCACAAATATAAAGCCGCGTCTGTTCTCCTTAGAAGGTAAATAGTGTGCTGAATCATCAAGACTAGGTGTTACAACACTAAAGGTATACAAACATTGAACTAAGTGGAACTGACCACATTTATTTGCACATTATGTTCTCAGTTATTTTACCACAAGCACAAAGACAATCTGCACATTTATAATTTTTTTTATTAAAACCTTAAATCAATAAACATTTGAAGTGCATACACGCATTATAAACACTTTGTAGGAATGCTATAACAATATTTCTAGCTCTTTGGTCCACAGCTTTAAGATCAGTGTTGTCTCAGCTCCTTCTTGACGTTAAAAAAACGTGGGTTGGTGCTCTCAACTGGCCAGAGCCAGATCTGTGGCCACGGTGCGGCCGTAACATTTCATGGTTTGCATTTGAACAGGAATGAGTCATCACCAAGGTGAGTCTGACTTTGAACAGATTTTTCCCAACTGCAGGATGTGTGTAAGAGCAGCTACATATACATTATAGTCTTTGGTTTGCAGGTCCCATAGTGTTGTTCCCCTGTTCCTGGTCCCGGTACAAGGATCCATCCATGGTGTTTGTGCCACGCTGCAGTTCATATTTCTCTCCTTAGATTACCATCCTTGCTGGGTTTCTTCCTGTAATGGAAAAACACTTTTTTAGTATCCTGCTATGGGGAGTTCAGCTCAGACTGCCCTGTCCAAACACACGGTGCTAAAACCTTCCAGTTCATCATTAGTGAGATTTATGCCTTCTCCCCATGCACCCGTGTTCTGCATGAACGCACAACTCTGCCACTAATCACACACACCTTCTTAACTGCCACCTGCCCGCTCTGTACTAAGTTACCCGGCTTTGTGCCATGTATCACGCAGCCCCGCTCATAACCTCCTGTTACACGGAAACACGTGTCTTACCTCAGGGGAAGGGTACTCTGGAGTGGAGAGGCAGGCAGCGTCTGTGTGGGCAGTGGTGTCTGTGGTATCTTCTCCTCAGGTTCAGGAAATCTGGAATAAAGAGATGGAGGAACATATATTTTACATTGTATATATATTATTTAAGTTAAGTTAGACTGCTGTGAAGCAAATTAACTTCTTAGTGATGTGGGATTAGGTGCTAAGGAAGATTTATGTCAGCAGGTGGACGCCTGTATATCAAGTCTAATTAATACCAAATGGAAGAAAGTATGGACTTCACCTGAGCATGAAGATGAACCTACATCTCCTACACGTTTAATTTATAAGATTTTATTATAATGGCTAAACTTGACCCCATCCTGGATGCTTTCTTAGGTTTTATTATTTAGACCCATTTGCAAACAGATTGGTCAAACCCGGACGCTCAGACTTAACACGTGATTATCTTTAAACGTCCCTAATAAATCCACTCTGACTCCCGTGGTTCACAGGCGGCCAGCCAAGCCCAGGAAGAGGTAAACAGCCAGATGACTTTATGACTCACCCCCGGGCCCCCCCATGACCAGCTACCTCTGAAAGACACTGCTCCCCACGCCTGAAGGTAGGCTTCTTTACACTTGGCACTGCTCCTCCATGTCATGTTAATAAAGCTCGGGTATTTGCATGGCGTTTTAACACCGTGATTAACAAAAGCGCGCCGGAGTGCCTTCCAGGAGGGGACAAAGGGGGCCTCTCTTGGGGCCGCTGACCGATCCCCGGCGGCGCTCCGCTCCCGTCCCCTCCCCATCTTCCTCCCTTCATCCTCTCCTCTCCATCATCATCACGATCACGACCGCAAGTCCGCTGCCCCTCTCTCTTTCTCTCCCTCTCTCCTTTATTTTTATTTTTATCAATAGCTGTTTGTGTTGTAGATTACCGCAAAGTAGACTGGGTTTGCGTAAAAAGCGCACCTGCTGCACCAACCAGGCGCAATAAGAGTATTTATCTGCATCAGTCGTCGCTACGTTTACGTGAGCGGCAAAAAAATAGGAATATTCAAGGAATTGTGGGCATAATAATGAACATGTCAAAAACAACAATTAATAGTGCGTCCCAAATGTATGACTGGTTGTGGCTTTGTTGTTGCCGATATTTATAGTAGCCTCTTCGTGTTATTTCGAGGCTAATCGTTTACTGTTAGCCTAACTATTTTCCCCAACGCGGTTAAACGTTTTAACAGTCTGCACGACCACACGTGAACGCAGCATACGTTGAAGCTCGAGATACACGGAACATCACATCCCGCTGTGATGGTATGTGACGGACCGTTACATTATACTTTAAGTGGATTATCGCAGTTTTACTAAAGCAATTGTTTAAAAAAACAACAACATTATTTTACTGTTCTAAATGTAGAAAGTCGAGCTCAACGCATGTCTGAGATAAGTCTGTTTTTATTACCGAGACTTGTAAGCGTAGAAAAAGTAGAGGCTCGTTGCTATGGTTACCTACACTTTAACGTGCGGTGCGCAGTGATTTAGAACGACGGTTTGGACTTTTGGCCGGACTTTATTCTGACCGTTAAATGTTTTCATCGTTTTATTTTACCCCAACCTAAGAAACTAGTTAATATAAAATTAAAAACATTTTTGGTCAGGACGCTGAAGTTTCATGACGCTTACCTGGCCTGGCGGAGGTGGCCGGGGCTACGACAGCTACGAACAGCAAGAGCAGGTAGAGCAGGTTGAAGATCCTCATGGCTGAAGCAGCTGTTTGCTAATTTAGAAATATTTTTCCAAAAAGTCTGGAGAGTCCTTCTTGGCTCTGGTCCGGGCTGGACTGATGATGCTCGGTGTGTTTCAGCTCTCTCCTCTGTTTTCAGTCCACAGGCCCCACGATGGGGAGAATCCAGAAGCACGCAGTCTTTTCTGAGGACAATCGGTATGAGTCCGAGGAATGCGTGTGTCCAGAGAGTTTGTGTGTCCAGTGAGAGTGTCTCTGAGCAAAGTGACAAAGGTACCTATCCCCCCTCCTCCTTTATACGGCATCACAGAGGGAGGGGGGAGTATGGAGGGGGTGTAGCTCCCACTTTAGCCCCCACCTCAACCCCTGACACACACACACACACTCAAACCAATGCACATATTGACCCCACATGTAGAGGGTAATTCAAATGACAGGAAGCCCCCTCACTGCCCCTCCAACACATATACTCTTATGCTGCACCGTGTGTGTGTGCACACACATGTGACTGACTGATATATTGAAAGAGAGCGGAAAAAGCAGACAGGTTTGATTTATCACTTAAAACATTAGAGCAAAGATTTAAGAAGCTGTAGCTGAAAGTAGCAGGTCCTTGGAGAAGCAGACCCCTCCTCTCTCTGTCCTCCCCTGCCCCCGCACTGTTGAGGACGCACACATCTGGGGCTTTTGGGTGGTGCTGAGAATGAGGCGGGGGCTGTTTGCATCAAGCATTTAGGGCCAGTTGTCCCCGTTGAATAAAATCCAGAGATGCGCTGGACTAGAAAAGTCTGTCTGTCTGTCTGTCTGGGATGCTAGTGTCACCGAATGTCAGCATGAAGGCCTCTCCTTGTTTTGTGGGAGTTTAGCGGCTTGTTTCTCTCAGTAGAGGATAAAACTGAGTGTTTCTTTGGAGCACAGTTAAAGAACTTGGTGGGTTTCTGATATGAGAACAGAATAAAGGATTTGGTTGAGTTAGTTTGACTAACTTGAGGTATTAATCCTCGATGTATTGGTATTGAGGACATGACTGTCTTATCAGTTTTGATGCGTGATGCTGAAAATACTTTCTAATAATATGTTTTTTTTTAATGTTTTGGTTTCAACCAGTTCATATGGTCTCAGTAGCAGATTAACTGATTATTATTTCTTGAAATATTGGTTTCTGCTAGTCTGTATAGTATACTATTATTATGACGTTAAAATCCAAGCAATACTTGGCTCTGCCTCTCATCCAGGTTGTCAGCTGGTGGTATACCAGGGGGATTTTCCTGTACCAGGTAACCCATGTCACTTGGCATTACCTCAGTGGTTACCGCCGGTGTGGGGACTCATTAGCGTGTCTGCTTACTGCCGTCTCTGTGGACTGAGACTCTCCATTCAGCACCCAGCTAATGAATTAACACATTAAGATGAAATGTCAGCCATTACATGTGAATGAGGATTAGAGAAGCAGCAGGACACTAATGGACCCCGGAGCTCATAACAGTTACAGAGACTTTGAACAAGCATCTGGACCGTCAACTCTCTTTAGCGCTGAAAAATAGACAAAAGAAGCCAGTCTCTCTGTTTTTTAGTTTTTTTTTTATTGTAGTGTTGTATGTGTGTGTGTGTGTGTGTGTGTGTGTGTGTGTGTGTGTGTGTGTGTTTTCGCGTCCGTGTAATTTTGTCTTTTAAAATGTTGCCTTTATTGCTTTATGGTGTTTGCAAAAATGCTGCTTGAAATGACAGAGATTCCTCATGGATTTGGCCAACGCACAGACCACACATTCACGTACAGACACTCATTCATCCCGCTGCAAACACTCAACTGAGGTATGTAGTTTGTTTCTGTGGCAAGCAGACCTTTGCATAGCAGTGGCCATTGTCTTTTAAAAAACTTTTATTTTCCCCCAATTTGAATATGCTAATCACGTCTCAATTGTCATTCACAGCCACCTGGTATCCACTGCCCACTAACCTCTGCCAAACCTCGGTGTCACCGAAATGACCTGTGACTCTCCGTTTCTCCCCATCTGCCTTTAAACGCAGACAAGTGAAACGTACAAATTTCTCCCGCTGGTGTGTGTGTGTGACTGATTAGGGTATGGCATGTTGTAATATTTGCTCTTCCTGGGGATTATACGTCTTTACAAGGATTACCCAGCCTACTCAAACACTCCCCTACGAGAGAGTCACACACACAGAAGGCAACCTCCTATTAAAGTGCCTCAGTACCTTGGCAGGGCTGCAATTCACAGAGAAACCTCACCTCACTGTCAAGATGATTAATCTGAGTTTATTTTTGACATTTCTCGAACATAAATCCACCTTATTGTTTACTTTTAATACGCCTAAATAGTCTCAAATCCAAAAATTATCAGATTACAATGATAGAAAACAGAAAAGGTGCAAATCCTCACATTCCAGATAGGTGACATTGGCTGTTTTAGTTTCATACATGATTAATCAATAATCAACAGTGCTGCAGATTCATTTTCTTCATTGAATGGTTCCTGGTTTTACCTAAAATACATCCATCCATTCATTCATTTTCTATAAACGCTCATCCTCACGGAGGACCTGGAGCCTATCCCAGCTGACATTGGACGAGAAACCGATTAACTGTTGATGAAATGAATTCTAGTCATCGCTTCAGTCCCACCTTCACAAATATAAACACTTGTTGCTAACTAAATGGATCTTGATAATTTTGCCCTTTGCCTTGAATACAATTTACATTTTTTAGACTGAACAATTGTATCAAGGAAATGAGTAACAGAAAATAAGCATCTGTTGTAGCTTTAAAATGACCCATTTGTCAAAAACGTTCTTAAATACTAGGTCGTCTTAATCCAGCCCCTCACAATGAGAGCAGACCTGTTCACTTTTATATGTGGTTGAACTCAAAACAGCGCTTTGAACACAAAAACTTAATGATAGTTTTGAGAATATATCAGCCATCATTTGCTTTTTTTCCATTTTGTTTTTCTACTTCCCTCTGAAGCACTGTGCAACACAGGAAACAGAGCCATCATTAGCTGTGATCTTTACGACTGAATGCGTGAGCTTCAGCTTGGCCTCCCCTTCTGAAATCTCACTTTCTTCTTCTTTCTTTTCCCATCATATCCTGACCAGGACCCACAGATAAGGAACTTCCTCTCTGATAAAACTTGTTAAGAGGAACAGTGCCCCATAAAATGACTCTGTTTCCGTTCCAGTGATGTGAACATTACTGCAGGTATGTGGTTATATACAGTACATACAAACAGGTGACCAGTGGAAGGTTTTTTAATCAGGTGCTAGTCACCACAAGCCTTATGACCACCTTCCTTGGTACAGATTCTTCAAGCCAATGCTATCACTGCATAAGCAATCTCCAAGGTGCTGGAAGCACAAACTCTATCATCACTTTATGATTCTTGATAAACTTAACATCCTTAGTTGAGAGAGTTTAATAAAACACACCAATGCCTGCTTACTTTAAAGATATAAATGGTAAGGCACCACCATCACTCTGTGCCTTTATAAAGGAGAACGATTTTAGCAGCAAAATAACAAGACTGTGATCCCTCATAGATCTAGTGCTTTTAGTCAGCTCTGCTTTTCTGTGAGCACTTCTAAACTATAGAATACAGTCCCTATTGACATAAAAAAACCTGTACCTCTTACAATACATTTAGTCTCCACCTAAAGGACTGGCTTCTGAATAACTAAATATGTGAACATCTTTGATTGTATCTGCCTTATAGCCTGCGTGCTTGTTTGTTTTTTCACAGACATGATAATGGTTCTTAAAACATCTTACCAAAAGGACTGCAGTTAAAAATTAGCCAGCTAACACTGCCACATTTACTATTACATAATGTCCAATGTCCTTTTGAAAAAAATAGAAAAATAAAATGAAAAAACTTTTCACCCTCAGTAAGCTCCTTTGTCCGTGCCATCATACACTTCCACAAATATGTGTTGTGATGATCAGATTGTGACATATTGTTTGGACACACTTCCGAACAGATTGACTCTAATTTGACCTTCACATCAATTTGTAATCCTCTAATCCTCCAAACTATAAATGAGATCTATTGGAAATGAAATACAGAATTAATCACCGATAATTATTCATTATTAACTAATCTATTATCTTAACTGATAGAAAATTAGCTATAGTGGCACAGAGGATTTTTTTCACATTGCCCATGTTTTGCTGTGTATAGGAGACTCTGCGTTTGTTTGGATTTGTTCATGAAATGGTTTCCTTCAAGAATAGTTGTATTTTCTTGTAGATCTTTTTTCTGAGAAAAACTTAAGAGAAAGTTTCATTGACCTTGCTGTGACTTCATTATGCACTCATTCAGGTGAACACACCGGAGAGTGTAGGTGGTAGAGTGAACTGTGGAGATGAAATGTGCCGTGATGTCTGTAATCTCTGGGGTGTAGTCCTATGTGTGTGTGCGGGTGTTGATTGTGATCTGATGGGTCAGTTCGTTGTCCATCGTTAGACTGATAGTGGGTCTGTTGTTATGCCATACGGTCGTCAGTGTTAATGAGGTCCGCAGCCAGCCAGAGCTTAATTACTTTTAAGACCCTTTATCTCCAATTGCCCAATACAGACCCCAATAGAAGTATATACACATGAACAGCAGTGCACACCCAATACACAGCCAGTATGGACCATCAGCACATCACACAAGCCAAATGAGTCAGGCTTCTTTTCTCTCTCTCCTGCAGACTCTCAAAAAAGTTAGAATCTAAAGAGTTGGTTGACTTATTTTCTCGAACTCCTCCTCCCCTCTTGTGTCAACAACTAGACGGCTGACTGCGGAGGAGTGACGGAGGGCTCAGAGGTCGAGGGGCAAGCTCAACAGGGAGCAGCCTCTAACCCCCTGGGATGTCACCCCACAAGGGCTGTAGGGGCCAAAAGTCATGCAGTTTGTTAAATCCTAACTCAGACACAGCGGCTTCACCGGACACACAGGGCTGCGTGCAGTTTGAGTTTTTCTGGTACTTGTCCGAGCAATCAGCAGATAGAAATGGAAGACGTGCACAGAAGAATGGCTCAAATTTCAACTTATTTAGTTTGACCATCTTTCTGGTGCTTATCAGTGGAGTTAATTTACAATTAATCCGATACCTTATGAAAACTGTAGATGGAGCTAAAGAGCAAATATTTGAGCAACTGGTGACATGTACACTCAATTACTAGTTTATTAGGTACACTAGTGAAAATGAATGCACCCTAATAAAACTGTTCTGCACTGAATCTTAGTTTCCTAAAGGTTATGGTATTCAGTATTAGGAATAAAATAATAAGAACAGTCTTTATAGTCATTTGCAGAACTCAAGTTGTACAGTGCAATGAGATTTTGTTTCCACTCTGTAAGGTACCCAGTGTAAATGTTTAAATACAGTATGGAAAGCAGTAGAAAACAAATATAATCGAAATCGAAATGGAAAACAATATGAATGTAAATATAAATCTGACTATGAGATCTATATATATATAGGGATAAATATTATGTACAGTGTTGTGCAAATTGTCATCCAGTATAGGTTATTTACAGCAGCAGCATGGTTATAATGTACTGCTGATGTGGCTGTGTCTCAGTTTCTTGGACTGATTTGTTTAAATACACAAGAGAGCTGTTAATTCAACTGCGTTTTTCATTTTGGGGGATATGGTTTGTAATACTACTGTATTGTGTTGTAACAATCTGCATTTAATCGATTATGCAAAATCAAATGGTCATGACTCAGGAGGCTGCATCATTAATGGGGAAGTTTATTTTCATCTTGATTCTATTGAGAATGCTATGGACATTGCCAGAACACTACACTTAACAATACAACAATAACTAATGCTCTGATTCAAAGCAAATAGAATGTGAAGCAAAGTGTTTTTAGTTCACTTTGAGTTGTGCCACTCATGAGAAGGTCACAATAGATGCACACAACACTACATTTCTGACTTATGTTTTCTGTCCAGCTTGTTTGCTGATCACTGTCTGCTTCTTGTTACAATGTCGGGACTTCTTGACTTCACAGACCTCTTCTTCTGAAAGAGAGCACACATGATCAGCATTAGAAAAGTTGACATGTGTCTGTGTGTGTCTGATAACAGAGAAGGACTGTGTACCTGGCTGGACTTCTTCTGGTCGGATGCAAACTGAAGCCAGACTGAAGAGGGAGAAGACGACAAAGGCGATGATGATGAAGGTCAGCTCAAAGGCAGAGAATGGCAATTCCATTTACACAACTACACAAGACAAAGCATGCAACTATTATTATGAGGAGGCAGAATATATAACAATTTCACTTCATATTTTCAGTTTTCTAGAAGCAAATACAAAGAGATTGTTTTTTACAAAACTGTGGACTGCTTTCAAATTGTTCAATTCTTATGCATTACATGAATTTAGACACTTAAATACACTGATCAGGCATAACATTATGACCACCTACCTAATATTGTGTAGGTCTCTGTTGTGCCTCCACACCACTTCTGACTCATTAGATAATGGACACAGACCTTCTGAGGGTGTCTTGTGGTGTCTAGAAAGAGAATGTTGTCAGTGGGGGTCTTTGGGTCCTATAGGTTGAGCGGAGGCATCTCTGTTTATCAGGCTTGTTACAATGCCTCCCACAGATATTTGATCAGTTTGGGATCTAGTGGATTTGGAGGCCAGGTCAACACCTTGTGCTGTTCTTCATGTTTTTGTAGTTGTTCCTGAACTGTGTTTGTGTGTGTGCCTGTGTCAGGCTGCATCCTGCTGGGGATGGCTGCTGCCATCGAGGAGTGTCATTGCTATGGGGTGACGTGGGTGTTGTCTGGTCTGGTCTAGGTGGTTGGTACATGTCTACGTAATATCCACACCAATGCCAAGTCCAAAAGTCGTCACAAGATGGTTAATGTTATTTACTTCTCCTGTCAATGGTTTTATTGTTGTGGCTGTTATCTACATTTCTATTTACTGTTACCTCCTCATTGCTTGAACATATACGTTTTCAATGACAATCTGTTGTTACACCTTGTTCATTTCTTTATTCATACTTTCAATTTTTATAGCATCGCTATATGTACATGTTTATTTTTTGTACTGGGTTCAGTAACTGCCAGATTGAGTCAAATGAATAATCTTTGCTTAGTCATGTTTATAGGAAGATATTTTACTATGATTTAAGGCTTTATCTGAGATTTCAAGCTGAGCCCAAATGGTTCCAACATGCAAAATACTTTTAATCCTTCTAATCTTTATGTAACAACAATGTATTGAAGCTGATGGTATAACATCTAAAACACAACTAAAACAGCTAGCAACTGGTCTTGTTTGAATATTTAAGTAGCTTTTAGATATGCCATAATCTGGATAAATGAGTATTCTCACAAGCAAACATGAGACTATGATGCAAAAAAAAATGCAGATGCATAAATGCAGAAATCCACTATGGATGCAGGAACCACTGCTCCCACAAGAGGGCGTTATCACTGTGTATCACATCCTGTACATTTTAAAATTCTTGATTGTACATATTTACAGAGTAAAAAGTCAATGTGCATCTATGTTCAAAAATGTATAATATTTCCTTTTAACCTAGCAGAGTTTTATGACACATTGCAATGCAGAATCGTCTGTTAATGATTACCTTCCTCACGTGACCGTGAAGCGGTGTCACAGTGTGAGTAACTTGAAAAAAACTGGAAGCACATGAATAAAACAAACTAATGTTAAAAATCAGCGGAGAACGTAAAGACACTGGACACTTTCAGGGAAATTTACATCAGTGAACTCATTTTTTTATTTACAGTCATGAGTTTAATGTTCAAACTTCTTCCGCTATGTCTCCTAAATCCATTTTAAATATTAATATTCATAGAGTGTATCCTAGAAAAGATGTCCTGAACACATCCAATAAAAATAGCCTTCTGCTGTAAAAGGAGGTCGGTTGCTGTCCCAAAAGGACAGAGGCTAAATGAATATGTGATCCTGCAGTTGGATGTCATAGCCTTTTAAAATAATAACATAAAAGTTATTATTTTTTCCAGTTTTGTGTTATCAGAATGGTTGAGCGACTCATTAAAGTCAAACACAGATGGCTTGTGATTCACACATTTTGTTGCTGCTGTAAATGTACCATTCACACAAGCTCCACCCTGATCGCTGTCAAGAGTGATTCAGACGTCTCACATTCAAACAGAATAAATGAGTGCTCGCTCTAACCAAGCACACCTTTTGTTTCTGACCTATATTCTGAACGGCCCTGAATTCCTCACTGAGCAAAACAGCGAAATACAAGAAATATGTTAATAACAAAAGTGTGTATAATGTTCTGAGACATACCGGTTGAAGAATTACAGCTGTTGTTTTCAGATCTCAAGAAACAGTTTTAAAGTCTTCCTGCTTGTCCTCCCAGACAAGATGGCTTGAGATATTGTTTGTTCAAGTAGGCGTTTCTTTGTTGAATTCTTTTTTGACAGTGCACACAGTAGGCCACGCCTTTCTCATGTTGGAAGCAAATAACGCTGGATCCTTTAATAACGTGGATACACCTTCAGAGGTTACCATTTAGACTTTGACTTGTGGTCATAAATGATTGCACATGTACACATACAAAGCTGTGGCTAACACGTCGTTACATTGAACAGCAAGAAGGAGTTGCTAGTTCCGTCTGTAGTTTCTGAGGTCTGAGTCGGTGGCCTTGCTGGAAGTCAGACTGTTACCTCCTCACTCTGTGGATTTATGTTAGTCCCTGCAGAAAATGAAATAACAAATATAGTGATTTTATTTACTTTTTCACCTTAATATTAAAGATTTTATGACAATGGAGAAGAGGAAGAGGAAAATACTGATCTGGTGTCGACTTAAAATTAAATTTAAATTAAAACAATTGTATAGTATCTTTCAAAATAACATAAAATACTGTGTATTTTCTAAATAAATTAAATGATTACATTTAGAAATAAATCATATATGCAAATTTATTTCATATGTTTTTTTGTTTTTTATCTTTGCCTTGACTGTTGTAAACTGTCATAATCCTCCATATACCAAAATATCTATTGTAGGAATCACAATCAATCACATTGGTTTCTAAAATAAGGTCTCTTCCTAGAGTTCACCATTCATTGTGGTCAGGCAGGTGAGCTAACAGAGTTTTAGAAGTGCTCTTCATGGAGGATTTTTAATTAAAGCAATATATCTGGCAAACACTATGGACTGCTAATCACCTGAATAATACAGTGAAGCATGGTAATGGTAGCATCATGCTATAGGAGTGCTTCCCAGCTGTAGGGACATGCTGCGTTCACACTACAACAGCTACAGCTGCTACAGCTATGGCTACAACATGATTATTGTGGCTCGATGCTTTGTTGCTAAGTCACAGCTAAAACATCAACGTTGTTGGAGACATTCTTGATTTAAGCTGAACTGTAGCTTGTTGCAGTTTTGTTTTTAGTGTGAATGCAGCAACAAAGAAACAGGTCAGAACTGAAAGACAGACCACAGCCACAGCATATAGATAGCACTATAGACTATAGAAAACTCGTTTTCACTTTGTCATTATGGATTATTGACTGAAAACTCTATGGACAACAAGTATCCATGAGTGTAAAAACACGTATAGAAGCATAGAATCTGCCTCTGATGAGGCAATGGATTATAGTGTTTGCATTGCATTTCTGATTTTATGGGGTTAATCCCTTATATTCCTTATATGCATCACTTCATGTATTGCAAATATAATAACTGACTGAGACCAACAAGTGCAAGAATCATACCAAATTCAAATTTACTACACCTGTCCATAGAAGGGCTTTTTTAAAACTACGAGATTATTTTCCTTTCAAATTTTAACTGTCCGAATTTCCACAGAACAGACCATCTTCAACTTAATTATGAAGATGATGATTATAATACTGTATAACTTGGTAAAACACAGTCAAGTGTTTACTTAAACAGAATATCTCTACAAATCAAATATGTATTATTGAAGTCAGCGATGTAGCAGTTAAAACTTCGGTAAATGATTCCTCTTACATTTTCAAACTGTCATGTAACATCATTAGTTTGTATCATAGCATCCAACTTGTATGCTTTAGTCAGATATGTGTATGTTTATCTTGCTGTTCTCTTTCTCTGTCTGTACCCGGCTGGCCTTAGGCAGATGGGTCCCTCCATATGAGCTGGGTACTGCTCAAGGTTTCTTCCTGTTAAAAGGGAGTTTTTCCTTGCCACCGTCGCCTTCAGGCTTGCTCTGGGGGTTTCAGGCCGGGTCTTGTAAAGCGTCTTGAGACGATTTGTATTGTTATTGACGCTATATAAATAAAACTGAATTGAACTGAATTAAATAGAGCAGAAACTGAGTAAAGCAAGATGCCATTAAAGGCGCACATACAAATGATCAACACTAATACATACATTTAGTACACCTGTGCACTTCGATGTGACTGTGGTCATTTTGTTTTCCCCTTGTTAGAAAAATATTAGAGCCATCTCTAATATTTGTCTAACCCTATTTTTGTTTTTACAAAACTAAGCAAGGCTTAAGTAATAAACTATTTCTATCGTCTTATATTTGCTACTAAATCTGGTAGTTCACTCTTGCAAGAAACCTATATGGAAATACAAAAAAAGAAAACATCTGTGTTATGTGTGTGCGCGTGTGTGTGTGTCTGTGTGTGTCTGTGTGTGTGTTTGCAGCCATACCATCTGAGCTTGCACATTCCTCTTTGAGAATGCCAGTAAGAGTGAAGAGGGCGAAAACCAGGAGAGAGAACATGATCGTCAACACCTCCAGCTCAGTTAACAGAGAGGCCATCTAGTTACACCCGCTGCCACAGCTGTATGTGGACAAGTGCATCAGTACAATCACCTTCTTTTCAAGGGTTAAAATTAGTCTTAAAGACTTACCCTGTGTGTTACAGGAGCATGTAGAAACATCACACAGCAGCTTCAGGACACACAAAGTGATTCTGTGTGTATGTATGTCTGTCTGTCTGTCTGTCTTTCTCTCTCTCTCTCTCTCTCTCTCTCTCTCTCTCTCTCTCTCTCTCTCTCCCTCTCTCTGTCACACACTTGCAAGACCTGTGAAGAGCTGACTTACACACATCCCCTCTCAAGTTCAAGTGAGATCATATTAACCCTAATTATTAATGGGCCCCATGCCTCTGTGTGTTTGAGCAGAATCTCCACACGTAAAATGCACAAATGTATTCATTTTTAGATTCATGACTACCCTCGGGTATTTGCGCTGGAAGATACGGGTATATGGGATTTTGGCATTCAAAAATGCTACTGACCCCACTCCAACGTGGCTCTGAAACTGAAACTTTCAGTGGAATGCAAAGTTCTAGTGGTTTTTTGTTGTTGTTCGTATGACACTCAACAATGTGGTAATTCCTTGTTGCAATGGAACAACTGTTTGTTGTAACCCTGACTCACTGCAGATATGCAGTAGACACACTAGCATGACACACATGCCGATTTAAGAGCATTGTCGGTTTTGTTTTGTTTTTTTGGACACCACAAAGCCGTTCTGACTTCCCCATTTCCAATGCAAATCAATTATACTGAAGCGATGTGACAGTGTACCCACATGTGAAAAGGATGTGGGTGGGCATACATATCTGGGACACTTACTTGACCGCTTCTTCTCTTAGTCCGCGGCCGTTGCTGCTGCTATCAAGCTGCAGAACTTTATGCAGACATTCAGCTGATCCTCTGCTCCCTGCAAAAGAATCAGTTAACCAAGGCATAATAAAAGATATGCTTTATGTTCATATTTGGTTCTTGACTTGTTTGCCATAAAGCTACAACAACACATTAATGACCAGAATGACATTGAGGTATTTTCCTGCAGTCTGGGGAATAGAAAAACTCAAGCAGTGGGGTGACAGAAGACCAGCTTAAGTTGAGTTCAACCAAATAAAAGGTGGATATTGTTTTTAAAAATAGAGAACTGAAAGAATAATTAAAGAAACAGACCCTAAGTGGAACTGTAAATACAGTGGGCTTTCTAATTGACTTACAGCATAAAGGAACATTCTTTAAATTGTTTTGAACTTCTGTCTGTGACAGATAGATATTAACAAATGAATTATCAAGGGGCTGCCCAGCCTACCAGTTTGGCAAACCTTGACTGTTTCAACAAGGTGCAATTCAGTCATTATAAACGATGATTAAAATATTGTTCACTGTTGAAAATTTGCAGAAAACCACAGAATCATCCCGACAAAAATTTAAACACACCATATATAATTAAGACATGGGGAACATTTTCAATGCCAAACTGCTTCTACTCTACAGTCATCTGACTGGTGCGTGGGTGGTATGGTTGCAGTGGTTAGTTCTGTCATAGCAAAATGTTTCTGGGGTCTTTCTGAGTGAAGTTTGCATGATCTCCCTGCAGGTCTTCTACAAGTGCTGTGGTTTCCTAATGCTGTCCAACAGCATGCATGGTTATGGTTAGGTTAGTTGGTAGGTGTGCATGTGAGTGCACCGTAGTGTGTGGCCTCTGGCGATGCCTCTTCACCTCCAGTCAGCCACTGCTCTTTAGTGAGTCCCACATTTCCAGTTATATCAATCATAATCCTCATGACCTGAGACAATTTGAAATAGGATTACACCGTCACTGCCCACACACCTACACGCACACCTACACACACATTCTGTGAATATGTAGACTGTATTTTATTTATGTAGGTCTCTCACTTCATGGTGAGTAATGTGCTTTTATTCCTTTAATATGTCAAAAGAAGTGAGGTGGCGTAACATCTATCACCTATCAATCAGGCAGTGTGAGTGTGTGCTTGTGAGTGACTGCTGTCCATGTGCACAAGTTGTGTAAGCTCATTAGTAACACCACTGGTCACAGGAGGAGATTGAGGTTAGTTTAAGCCCTAATCCTCGAGGACCTTATGCTAGCTGTACAGCAAGCACGACCAAATCCTTGCTCTGCCCCTTCAAGAGAGGCGCACGCACACACACATCACAACAACGCACGTTTTCCCTGCCTCCTTGTTTACTGCTCAGCTCCGTCTCAACTCTTCCGCTCTTGTCGCTCTCTCTCTCAGCAGGAGGGCAGAGGAGGAGGAAGAGGAGGAGGAGGAGGAATTGGTGCGCGCTGTGGAGTAGTTTCCCAGTCGTCATGACGACCTCACACCCGATCATCTTCGGAGCTGTCTTCTTGTTGCCACGGTGACCTGATCCCATTCCATCTCCGCTCCTGTTGATGATCTGGATTTGGACTGAAAAAGGAGAGCGATCCCAGAGCACCGTCGGCTTTCTCTAAAAAACAGCTCGTGGATGGGACAGCGCATCCCACACAGGAACGCAGATCTGAGGACAGGAAGGAGCGGCGTGCTAGGAATGTTGTGGGAGTAACACCGGAGCGTTGCCTGGAAACAGCAGCATGCCCATACAACAGATAACTGTGGTTCCGGCCAGGGAGGCAGTCAGCAGTGGCAAGAGCGCTTCTCGCTCCAAAGACAAGAACGAGGTGAGCTTCGTAACTGTTCACGAGGCTGTGTGCAGTGACTTTTTGGGGGCTTTTTTGTGATAATGGTGTGAAAAGTTGGAAACATTACATTCATTTCAGATACCAGACAAGTCACTGTGTTGACAGAACGTAGAATTGATTGGTCCTTGAGTATTTATGACTACACAGGAGGCTGCAAATACACAAGTGTGAGGTGTGTGAGTGCTTGTTTGTGTCAGCGAGTTTTAACTCACAGTGTTTTCAACTGTAGATGTGTCCTGCAGCTTTTAATCTCTTTTCCCTCATTTGAAGGTTTGGTGTTTTGGTTGCATCTTCTGTAGAACCTGGCATTCTGCCAGTTCACACCATGTCAGAGGACATCACAGCACTTCATATCATGTCACATCATTTCATTTTATATTGCGTCACCTTACATCATCTTGCAAGCTACAAATCGTGTTTCTCAGATGGCAGCATTGTCACCATGGCCATAGGTGAACTGAAGAGTTCTATAAATGGCTATGTAGACAAGTGAGAGGTCAATAGTAATTTCCAAGTTTCCAAGATTAGTCACAAATCAGAAAACAGGAAGTTACGCAGTGTTTGACAGTAAGCGTTAGATTGAAATAGTTTCACCTCCTCAGCATGCTGCAGCATTATTGTGCTTTTATGTAGTGTCATGCAGCAATGGTTTGGTCAGCCTTCAAATATTTAGGTAGCATGGTTATTTAAAATAAGTGGTCCCTCCATTAAACATCACTGCAGTGTATAAATCTTCTTCTGTTTTACCGGGTACAAGTTTTCTTAATAGGCTAAATGGTGTTTACACCCTGCAGACTATAAATAACATCCAGTCACATGTCCTGGCTTCCTAGTTTGTAGACAAGAATGAATGATTCATTTTACATATGCTGCAGACAGTAAGATATAGATGACAACTGCCTACCACCTTCCTCTACTTATGGTGTCAGAACTGTTTTCTGATGCAACTCTCAATACAAATTTTAAATGATAACAAGCTATATATGTTAACAGTGTACATTTAAACTAGTTTACTTTTGTTTAAGATCATCTTGTGGTTTGTAAGCATACAATTAATAAATGAAGGAGTAAAATACATCCAGCAACAGAAAGAAAATACAACATTTACTACATTTACCCATTTACTACACTGCCATCATTGTACTGAGTTAATACATAGTAGATTTCTTTAAACAAAATTAATAGATTTGTTTTATTAATTTAGCCCCAATATCACAAACACTAGTCTGAGTCAGTGGTAGTCTGGGCAGCCAGCAACATCCTTCTTAGTTGGCTTTTATACTACATTTGAATGGGAACTGATGGCTGACTTTTGAACATATCCAAATCACCGTAAACCATGCATGTTACATTCATGGTTTACAACTTTTATATGAAAAAAGTTAACTTGCAAACACATACATTCAAGCATATCATGGCAATTAAATATATCTGCAAATTTACAAATGTGCCACAATTGTATTTCCATATTATGTTGATTAATATCTTACCATAATAAGGATTGCGATGGAGTCTTAAACAGAAACCACAATATCTGCCGAAGTCGAAACAATCTGGACTGAATACTAAAGTCAAAACCTGATGACAGTTGTTGTGTTGTTGATGGTTGTATCTCCAAGGTAGCCAAACAAAACAATAACTGTCATCAGTTTAATAGCAACCTTGCTATTACTCAAAAATGTTGCTTAGTTTCTTAGTAATACATTCATATGAATGTATATCTCAAATATTCTCATCTTAAATCTTAACCTAATTGTGCCTTGTAAATTATTTTGTGATATAAACATTTTTAAGGCCCTGTAAAGCTGAGGCTGTAAACATGTCGTGACCTGAAAGTGTGCAGCTGCAGCCTCATGGTTGGTTGTCTAAATGTGTCTGTAGGTGTTTTTGAATGTGTTCCAGAGTACAGAACTAAAATATATCCCTCAGTCCAAGCTACATCACTTAATCCCCTCTGCAGAAACATGCACATGTCCTCACACAGACTCACCAGAGTCTATGCTGGCTATCAGACTGTCGGCAGAGGAACAGGTGCTCAGGTAAGTAAGAATAGTCCATTTGATCTCAGACGAACTTTACTGTTGAACTGTAAGTTGGTGCTCCAGAAGGTGCACTGGATGGACAGTGTGGTTAACTGTGGTGCTATGATGTTTGGTTTCTCTCTGCACCGTTCTGCAGCAGCTTTGTTAATTAATCAATTAATCTGCTTATATATGAGTCTACTGTATCATGCTAGTTGCTTGGTCTAAGTGGTTGAAAGATCAATACAGGTGTTCAGATATGCAGATGGTGAACAGATGTCACACACCAGTAGTGAGAGATGTTTCAATGACACGTTATCTGAGGTTATTATTGTACTTTCATCTCTAATATGTTGTTTCAGTCTGCGGTTCATTCACTGTATCCTCTTTCTGCTGGGCTCTTGGGAACAAAACACTTACATTCTTCTCATGATATACCTATAGCTTGATATCATAGTCTTGAATTACAGAAAATAACAAAAGCTTCATATTTTACAAAGTTTAAGGTACAGACTCACCAAACTGCCATCAAAGAACTACCGGCAACAGAGGCAGACTGAAATGTCACCTTTACAGGAGTAGCCAAAGTGCATCCCTCTCCATCTTTCCAATGCATATCCAATATTTACATGCATTTTAAATAAATAAATACATTTTCTCTTTTGTGTGGCCTTTTAGCAGGATTAACACACCTCTTAGGTTCATTTTATGCTTTTGTACAGTAAATATATATTGAAATATAAATATATTGTCCCTTCAGTCCCCAGGGACTGCTACTGGGCTTGCTCCTTTTAAGCCAGTTTACCTTCAGCCATCTTTAAGCAGATGACTTGTTCCTATACACTATGCATCAGTGAAGTCACCTGAAACACCATTCTAACAACATAACAGATGATACTCATCTGTGGATACAACATAACCTTGAAGATGAGATTTAAGAAGTAGAGGATGTTCATGATTAATGAAACTCCAACTTTAACTGTTTCAACTACATACAAGCAGACAATTATTTATTTATGCACCAGTGTTCTCTCATTTCATATGTAGTCTGCATGTAAGTAATGTTTTTGTATAGAGACAAAAAATTATATAAAATAGCTTTATAACTCTTGTGTGCAGAGGCATGTTTAACTGCATCTTCCATTCCAAAGGAATGAAGTCTAGCAGGCAGCAGAATGGGAAGTTTGCCAACTGGCTTGTAGCATTTAGCAAATGCTTTCTCACACATTATCCAAACAAGAAAAGCTAAAACAAGAGCAACTGGACTTCTGTAGAAGCTTCTACTACTAAAACCAGTATTAGCTATATTACCTGGCCAAAACAAATAGTTTATGTCTTCATTTAACCTGTTGGACAAACATGTTTTATCTCATTTTGGCTTTACTCTCATATCAATATTTTTCCTTAATTTGTTTGTAATCCAGATTGCATAGAAGCCTGACTGAACAGGCTGTACTGGTTTTGTCTCTGAGTAATGTAGAAATACTGAATGCCAGTGCAGAAATATCAAGTTTTACTAGTTTGTTGTGCGTCACATTAACCTGTTGTTCAAGAAGCCATCATGTGAAAGCTGGAAACTTTTTACAACTTTATCTGTCGAGATAAAATCTAGATGCTCTTGAGATGGATTGGAAATAACTTACCTGCTCACAAGGCTAGCTTTCCGCATGCTTTCAGACAGATGGTGTTTAGGCAGACAGACAGCAACCTGCAGTCACATCCAACACGTCACTCAAAGTGGTCACTCCCTAAATTATATGAAATTTAAGCTTTAAGACAATGCGAGGAACTGCAGTTTATGGGACTTCTGCTTTTGTGTTGGTTTTTAGGTTGCCTGTTGGAACTAAGCATTGTTTTGTTTGCTGGAAAGAATGACATAAAAACCACAAAACCACAAAAGCTTATTGTTTGAAGCGATATTTTCTGAAGGCAACACAATAGTCCGTGATAGCCTACATTGACGTTTATGAAATCTGGAGCGTTACATGACCCAGTACAACTCGACTGGAAGAATGAAGAATGATTCAGGAGCACAAACAGTTGCGTTCTCTTAAGAATGGTTATTCATTTCACTTAAACTTAACACAGATATATGTGTAGGTTCTGAGTTGTGACTATTGATTTAATGTCAGACAGCATGTTGATTGATTCATAAGGAGTAACTGATCCATCCTTTAGAACTGAAGAAAACCGGACACACAGTATATGTGTCCTCTAACACTTCAAGTAAGTTGCTGTGAGCAGGGTTTGCTTTGACTTCACGCTGATTTAAATGTAGCTATCAGAAAATCCCTTGATCAGCTTAAATGATGCCGTCTACTTGCTAGCGTGACGCTTAGTTGTACCTACAACTGTGTCTGTGTGTGGGTTGAAACAGGAAAGCTCTGCTTTTCCTTTTGTCAAGTTAAGAAAAAAAAAGAACAGAAAAGCCACCCACATGAGACATCTAAAACAGCAATCCTGAACTTCAAAAATATCTTGTAAGGTACATAAAGCTGTATAAATATTATCCTATGAAAGAGTCCATTTCAACGGCTCAGCCAGAGACAGAGAAGAACAAACCAATCAAACTTTACATGTATCAAAAGCATGGTAGTTTCAAATAATTAATATTTCGGATTTTGAGGAAAGTACCAACTGGAAATTTTTAGGGGTGAAATGATCATCTTGGAACTTTCCAAGGTTAATGTAGGTGACTCAGTAGAAACAAATGGCCATCTGGACGTGGAGAGTACCACAGACACTGTGTGTGTTTGTATGTGTGTGTGTGTGTGTGTGAGTCAATTTAACACATTGCTTATACAGTATACAGTACAGGGGCTGGAGGAGTGTTTCCCAGTGTCTCTAACAAGACCATATTTATTTCCTCAGAGAAAAACTACCTCTAGAACGGTACAGAACTGTATCTGTGTCACTCAGCTCTATGTAGACAGGGTTTGAAAACTGGCATAGACCACAGAGGATCTTTGCTTTCATAGTGGTTTACCATTGTGTTGATAACACCTACTCGCAATTATCTGCTAGTAAATGAAACATGTTGCAGGTTACAGATGCCCGGAGGTTGAATTCAAGGTTTACCAGTTGAGTTCAGACTATCTGTCCTCTGGTAAGCTCTCGAAAAAGTATTTTAAGTTGACTTTAAATAGAGGCACATTGCAGAGCAGCATCTTGGCTCTTAACAGACCAGCCCGGTAATAGGATTGCTGGCCTTAGTTCAGGTCACAATGAAATAGCAAGGACATGTGGCTGCGCATGACTCCTGATGCTTAAACTGTGCACAGCACAGAATTTGAGTCTGCTAACACATCATTTGGATTTCAATCAGGGGCATGTTTCAACCAATAAAGAGAGAAAAATACATCTATATGCAACTGGATGGCCCTACAACCAACCAGAGAGTTCAACTCCATGGCACTCACATGATGTGTAAAGCCAGCCCAAATAATTTGATTGGCTTGGCAGGTCTTAGCATAATCTGTTTCCCAAAAGAGTGACCCCAGACTAACATTCCACTGTAACATGTTTGTGTGCAGGGGTGTCAGCCTAGCTTGCAGGCTAGCCTTTAGCTATTTTAAAACTTGAAGGTTACTATAAACTATTATAATGAGACGAATAAGCTCCTAATTCCAGTTTCAGTGGTTGTAAAATTATTTTTATTGTTACATCTGTTGCTGTGTGCCAGAGAAATGATTAGTTTTAACACTTCAGACTACTACAGCGCCATTAAAGCATCACATCTTTCTCTGTGTTCCTGGGCTCTAATGATTTTCTGTCTCTCCGTCTCCCCGCAGGGAAGGAAGGCACCTGGGCGCTCAGGGAGTCGATCCAGCAACATCTCCAAGGTAACCGTTGAATATCAGAACTTAAAAGGACTAAAATCAAGGTCTCAGCTCACGTTATGTAGCATTGTTTATCCAAGCAGAATTAGATGTGCATCTGTGTGGAAAGGCTTATTATTTGTTAAACATTAATAGGAGGTTGCTTTATGTGATACAATATTATTCTTCAAGCACTACTAATTAATAATTTCCAACTAACTATGAAGACGTTGCATTTACTGCATTTGCATGCTAACTTAAAGTCAGTCATGAAGCTTGATATTTTACCAACACTTCTGGTGTGGTGCAAAACAAGGTAATAGCTCAAAACTCTGGCCAGTGAGCTCCCCCATGTGTTAAGGACAAGTCCCGCACGGACAGGTCATGGAAAGTTTAGTGTAAATACCACAGAAATAGCAAACAATGTTTATGTTTAGAATGAATAACCTATTACAGGCCTGTACCAAATATGTAGCACAGTTCTAGTCCAAGCACCAGCTCTGGGAGCTTATGATACAGAGGATTCACTCATAGCGACACACGTGTAGTTAATATATATGGTTTTAGTCTGCTTTTTCTCAGTCTGTTTTTTGCAGAACATTTGATTTAGCAAACACAAAAGAGGAATAAAGTTAAACTCCTCAGGTACACAACAAGAAAAAGTTTGTTAACACAGTTTATTAACTTCAGTTTTGTTCCATAGTCATGTGCCCAATTATTTCACTCTACCACTGGGAACCACAGAATGATTTTATACACTAATGATAGTGGATATAAAGTGATGACCACTGACAGATTAGAGATTGTTGTACTTGCAGAGCAACATGAGAGCTAAATAGAGGATGTTGGTTTTTGCAGGCCAGCAACTCTACAGCCGGACTTACTACAGCCTCAAGGACATCTATAACCCCGTCTTCTCAGGACATATGCAGGTAAGACAGATGTCTCTCAAAGCAAACTCAAACATCAAATATCTACACAAACAATCAGGAGCAGCCAAAGCTCTCTATTATATCAGCATGCACAGTCTCCACTCCACTGAGTGGGAGACTGAATTAGTACGGTCTGCTTCACCCTGAGGGTGTAACAAACTTAAAATGGAAGCTGAAATCCAATGATGCTCTCACAGTGCAATCAAAGGGAGGAAGATGACTGATTGCAGTAAAGGGATCCTTCAGCTTATTATCCCTACTGCTCATACGGTCATCATGCTGGCAGGCTCAGTCTGTCAGATTCGTGACTGGAAGGACGCTGCGTCCATCGGAAACATGGACAAATGTGATGTGACTGAATGCTTGGACTTCACTTGTCACCTCCTCAATTCATTCCATAATTGTCAGTTGCTTGTTTGATTATTTAGACAGTGAACTGTCATTTTGTTTCATGTTTCCCCTTTTCAGTTTTAGTAGAGGCTATAAGTTCACTCAAACAGTATCTGTCCCTGATTGATTAGGTGACACTGAAATTACATTAGTGATTGCTAAGATGAAATAACTTGATACTTTTCACACTGATAGAAAAATATGATAACTGAATGGTATGGGAATGGTAGACAACCTTCACTGATCACAAAAAACATGTGGCGATATTGCTGGTAAACTCACAGCAGAGGAAAAATTACAGTAAACAGATTTTTTTCTTACTGGCATTTATTTAATGGAGATTGGCTATATGATATATATGTGCCTTTATTCACTACAGTGGAATTGAATAATATTTGGACTGTGGAGCTTTCTATCTGTTTATGTCCAGAAACAACAGTTTTTCTCTGCAGCCTTCAGTGTGGACAGTTCTCATGCTGATATGTCCTGCTGAAAAAATTCTTTGAAACTTGGATCCTCCAGTTAATGTTTATTTTTAAGGCAACAACAGAGATGAAATTCTGTTTACCTCCATTGTTCAGGAGAAGATGCTTCAACTTATTGAAGCTTCCTGTTCCTTTATGTGATTTCAGTGAACTGACCCTTTAAGTTCATATAATGAGGTTTTGGCCCTTTTGTTGAGTTGATGTCACATTTATTGGTTGGTTTCACATTATCACTCATCTCCATCTGTGTGTGACTGTGTGTGTGTAGTTCTGGCCAGCTGACCCGCTTAGAGGAGGATGTTGCTGAATCGCACAAGCACAACAAGCAAAACAAGCACACACGCGTCTCCTCTGCAATGACAGTCACCGGCACAGCTGTGGGTTCGTCAGCCCAGAAAAAGCAAGTGAAGCGGCGTCATCGCCGCAAGAGGAGCAGCTGCACTGCTTTCGACTGTGTGGAAACTAATGGCAAACTGGAGCAGAGTGACCGTAGCCTCAGCTCTGACCGGAGTGAGCTGGAGGAGAAGAGGGAGCACTCCAGCAGGAACCGGAGGGAGCTCCCACCTCGCCTCCGCTGCTCAGGTGCCCCGCTGTCTGACTCCTCCACTGAAGATGATGTGTGCCGTGAGGCCCGCAGCTGGAGTAAAGAGAAAGCGCGGAGGGCACGTCGCCGCAGTGGAAGTCGAGAGAGGGATGCAATGAAAGGAGAAGACAAAGGAGAGGTCATGGAGCTGCAGTCAGTGGACTCAAATGAAGGAAAGGAGAGCCAGCCTCTGGTGGAGGAGAGTGGAGGGCTTAAGAAGCGCCACAACAACAGGAGCTCATCGAAGAAAGATGGGCATGTTTCGCCAAGAGAAAGATCACAAAGCAGAGATAAGGAGGAGAAGAAGAGTTACAAGTCACGGAGCCCTGGAGGCAGCTCCTCGCTGGCAGAGGACGGCGAGGAGCTCATCACCAAAAGATACCAGGAAAAGGGGTCAGGAGGTGGCAACATGTCAGTGCCCACACCACAGAAACACTGCAGTGTGAATGGGGGTAGAGTGCCACTGTCCTCTGATGACTCTGAGCTGGAGGTCTGCAGGTAAGTGTGTGTTTGCGTTGAGCACTCACCGTGTATCAAGTGTAACTTTATACATGAGAAGAAAGACAGTCCATAAAAACACAGGCTCCACATCATTTCTGTTCCTCATGTTTGTTTTTTTTTGTGGATTTTCTGTATTTGTGTGTTTATGTGTAGGATCTGCCACTGTGAGGGGGATGACGAGTTCCCGTTGATAATGCCTTGTCGCTGCACGGGGAGCCTGAGTTTTGTCCATCAGGCCTGTCTCAACCAGTGGATCAAATCCTCAGACACTCGCTGCTGTGAACTCTGCAAATTCGACTTCGTTATGGAGACGAAGCTCAAACCATTACGCAAGGTAAGCACACACTCGTGAATCTCCATCAGAGCCACAAAGATTAAGTCAGGAGCATCAGTTTGCAATTGTGAACATAATTCTTTCTTCTCCGTCTTCCAGTGGGAAAGGCTACACATGTCGAAGAGTGAGAGGAGAAAGATCTTCTGTTCAGTGTTGTTTCACCTGATAGCAATAGTGTGTATGTTGTGGTCAGTCTACATTTTGGTGAAGAGAACTACGGAGGAGATCAAACTTGGGAAGAATGGTCAGTACTCACCCCCCTCTCCCACTCACATACCAGAGACATGCAGAGTTACACCTTTAATTGTTTCTAGCTTTAGTGAAACATCACCCTGAGGTGTCTGGTTCACATTCACATTTCACTCTCATTTACACATGTGTGACATGTTGGATGTAATGTCTTACGTTATTTAACAGGAGGCAAATACATCTACACTGTGTGTAGATGTATTGAGCTTTAGCTTTATAGCTCACTCGGTTGCTGTGTTCAGCTCTGCAGCACTGGATGCTCTTTGATTTAGACTGTATTGTTCTTCATGTTCCCATAGTTACGGTGTTGGCAATCTTTTATTTACTTTCTGAAGCAGAGAGACAGTGAAGAAAACACAAGGTTAATAGCACTGGTGATACATCTAGCTGACTCTTTAAGTGTCTCACTGTGCAGTTCACATCGTACTTCAGAAGGAACATGAGCAGAGGGCTTGTATTTGTTATTGAAAAGCAGTCAGCTACTGAGACTCTTTCCTTATCTTCTTTAGCCTTCTCCACTGGTCGCAGACACAAATGTGGGAAAACACAAGTCGGGAATTACAGTCTTGTATATCTGTTGACAGTGATTCCTGACATGCTGTTACATTTTTGAGGAGGAGTCCGTCAGCTACTAACATAGAGTCTTACTCTATCTAGCATTTCTGGACCTTTGTTTTAATTGTACTATGTTCCATACAACAGATGATGGAAGAATGACCTTAGATAGTATTTAAATGGAACAAATACACATTGCTGTTAATTTAGAGAACTGTGATCCAATCACAGCTAATCCACTCAAAACTGAACTCTCCAACACCTCCTACCTTGTTGAGCTTCACGCCTGTCTGACTCTGGTTATGTGATGTTGAAGAAGAACTTCCTGTGTAGTTACTTGTTGTGATTTGTGTTTGAGCTAAGTCTAGTAAACGGATTGTAAGTGCAAGTCTGTTACTGTGACCGTTATCCCCAAGTATTCCTCTGCACAGTAGACGTCCAGTTCTAGACTGAAGACATCTTTAGTTTCATGATTGTTTAAATTAGTTTATATAACGATATATTCAGACTTGAATTACACCGTGATACACTTTTAAATAATTTAACTGCTACATCATTGACTTCAATAATACATATTTGATTTGTAGAGATATTCTGTTTAAGTAAACACTTCACTGTGTTTTACCAAGTTATACAGTATTATAATCATAATTAAGTTGAAGATGGTCTTGTTCTGTGGAAATTCCGACAGTTAAGATTTGAAAGGAAAATAATTAGGTCACCAGCAGGAGCTGTAGTGTTATTTCGTGACAGTGAAACCCACAAAGCATGAAAACACAAGTTTCTGAGGTTAGAGGCGGTAGAGTTCAGGTAGAGTAGAGTTCAGGGACAAGAAGTGAACATGGTGGGTGCCTTTCATCCAAGTTTTAAATCTCATTACCATAAAAACAAACCTACTTTCATATGAACGATCACCTGCGCACGACAAGTTGTGCAAAACAATTTGCATATTAGTGAAATTAACGGAAACCAGTGTCTATGTGAGGAAAAGGTTAAAAGTGGGAAAACTGTTTCAGTGAAGGTTAAAGTAGATGATAATGTTAACTTTCTCTGAGAGGCCTATTATCCTGACATCACTGCTAACAAGTGAAAGTAAACCCTCAGTGCTTTTATGCGTTCCTAGATGTGTTTAGTGATGGTGTGTTGTGTTGTGATAGGTCGTGAAATTAGTTGCAGCATAAACATTAATACTTATTGATTTACATCATGAATAATATCATAGAACAATGTTCTCTAGAGAGCATAGAGAAATTACACCCACTCTTGATTGCAGACGATTTATGGAGAGTTTCTCTTCTGAAGTACTATACGCCGCAGGGTAAGCACAGCTCTGCACACACCACCAGCATGGTCCTTCACACATCCTGCAGGCTGACTGACAGCTGCTGCTTGTCTGTGTGTCCCCTCAGGTGTGCTGGAGTGGCCCTTCTGGACAAAGCTGATCGTGGTGGCCATCGGCTTCACAGGCGGCCTCATCTTCATGTACATCCAGTGTAAAGTCTACCTGCAGCTGTGGCGCCGCCTCAAGGCCTTCAACCGCATCATCACTGTGCAGAACTGCCCGGAGAAAGACCTGCACCACCCTCAGACCCGGCCCAGCGCGCTCACCAACGGCAAGCACGAAACTGTGGAGGTCCCGGTTTGTCCGGCCCCCGTCCCAGCTCCAGAGGCTCAGATTGACTCTGACATGTCTGTGGAGGCTGCGGTGGCGCCGGCACAAAACCCCGTCTGACTGATTCTCCTTCCTGCTTTGAAAAGAGTGCTAAATCACGCCCTGCTCATCCAACAACTCCAGCTGCCGTGAGCATGTTGTGATTTAGACTCGTGTTTTAATGTTGTTCTCAGCTCTGACTGCTGATCTTGAGATGTAACGGTCGGATTTAAGGTGAATGAACTGATCCAGTCCTTCAGTGATCCAGCAGAACTGAGAGCAGAAGGCTGCAGTGATGTAAAGGTGTAAACTAAGAAAGAATGTGGCAGACGAGAACACAGAGGGAGGCGTATGAGATGAAAAAGAAAATAAAGCCATCAGCAAAGAAAGTATGTGAATATTAAAATGTATTCCTGTATGCACTTTCTCAACCTGCACTGGCATGAGTTACCAAGTTGTGAGCACCCTGTGGAAAGCTATTAAAGGTCTCAGTGTGCTTCAAATGAACCTCAGACTACACGTCTTAAGATCATGTCTTGAGGCAAAAATTTTCTGAATCGCCTCACTGAAGCAAAGAGAAGCTACAACCTATTTTGTTCGATTCCCCTCAAATTAAATGAGGTCGATATTTGTAACAGAACCTCACAGCTTTCAGCAGCGCTTTCAAATCTACTGTTGGTGTGGCTCTCATTTTTGTTTGTAAATAGAAAATGCACCTGAAACAAAAGATGCCAACCTCTGGAAACGAATGTGAAATGGAGGCACGCATCTCTCCTGAAACGTAATTATCCTGTTTTGTCAGTATTTGTGTATAGAATGACAAAAGCAAGCTAGACAGACATCGCCATCTTGGCAGTGCCTGACCTCCAGCTAATTCAAAAATATCCAAAGAGGTGGAGGAGGTCAGGGAGGTGGGTGACACTTAGGCAGACGGCTAGCAAGCTGTGAAGGCGTCCACCTGAGCCACACCCTTAAAAAGCCATAACTCTAAACCAAACTCTAATTTAAACATCTATTTGGACTGGTTTGCTTGTGGAGCCTCTAGTGGTAATTAGAGAAACTGCAGGATTTGGCACTTCTGCATTATTTCATGTCAAGCACCAGAGATTATTGCTTGTTGTAAAGGAAACACTCGGATTGAAGCATACTGAGGCCTTAACTCTCCTTCTGGACAATCAGGTCATCAGGCACCAAAGATATTATAAACAGAAAAAGAACTATTTAAACAAAAAACTCTAGCTCAGTTGGAAATCTAAGCTATTTTGGAAAAGTTATTTGCTGTCATAGGAAAGTTTATTAAATGTGTTAACATCACGTAGCCCAGTTGTTTCTGTTGTGACAGTCTGCAGGTTAACGCGTCCTCCTGCTCCTGGTATTTACACATCGTAATTAGAGCTTTCATGGAGACCATCTGTTATGTTTTTACATTAGATCCTAGGAGTGTTTGTCTCGATGTGAACCAACACACGTTGTCCATCTACTATAGATGACTGTTGTTTACACTTGTCCACTTTTCTACAGGTTTAATTTGGGTTTTTAACCAGAGTCGCTGGTAAGTCACTGAAAATACAGTTTCCTCTGTTACTGAAATCTACAACATGGTTGTCAAAACCTTTTTTCCTATCTCTGATTGGATACACTGGAACATTCAGGTTACATACAACACATATTGGTTTGTGCAATAAACTATGAATGTAGAACCCCTCAAAAGGCTGATGTGAAGTTACTGAGCAACTTAATTTAAAAAGTCAGCTTGATGATGTTTTTGTTTACCATCTGAGAGTTTAGCCCCATCTTGAGGTTAGTCGTGGAGTAGCAGCATCTTCCCATACAAAAACACATGTAAAGTCTCTCCTGATGGCCAGTCTGACGTCCAGCTCCACCAGCAAACATGAAGAGCCTCAGTCCAACAACTAGTCCAACAACTCGTCCACCAGCTCATCGTCCAAATCGTCTTCGTCTTCATCTTCTTCATGATCATCCTCTGCCTCGTGTTTCTCACCTCCTTCACTCTGTTTGTCCAGGTCTTTGTTTGACACCTTTCGCATTTTAATATTCGGGAGTTTCTTCAGATCCCCATTCCACTCTCTAGCAACATAAAGAATCAATAAGTAGCATGTATGTATAATGTGTATAATGTACATGTATGTATATAAGCTGAATAACATATGTAAAGCCCATCCACTCACCTGAATGTTTTCAGATTCTTTGCATTGATGATGTCAGGAATCTCTGAAGAAAACAGGATTGAGGAGTATTTAGCAACGCTCAATGTGTGCACATGCAGTGTGTGTGTGTGTGTGTGTGTGTGTATTTACAGGAGAACTCACCAAACCCAACGCCCTCGAACAGCGCCCGCTCCCGCTCGATCGTCTGTTTGATGGCAGTCTCCCTGGCGCCGTGGAGACGACCCTGACGACCTTTGATCCCGTTCATCAGCTCGATCTGCTCGAGCTCCGCATCGAATCTGTGAAGGTACCTGAACACAAAGACGACACATCAGTCCACTACAACATGAACGCACACTATTTAGAAGACACGTGAATACCTCATACAGTCTTTACCTTTCAATAACTTCACAGGCTTCTTTCCTTGTGTAAGTCGTCTTTGTCGGCTCCAGCTGACTCTGAAACCACAGCAGCTTCTCACCTGTGATTCAAAGGCCAGAGTGTTTAATAAACTGTGATTCAGACCGTATAGAAATATGACATAATAGGCCAGCTTACCAGTGTTGCTCAGACGTGTTGCTTTGTCAGTCTTCTGCCTGCAGCATCAGAGGAAATCACTTAATTTAAAGTCATCCAAGTTGTTATTATAGAGTGAAATAAATTTTCATGAAAAATAAGATGTTAGATTTATACACTTTCATCTTTCCTTTCATTTCTAACAATAGCTTTTTCCTGTAAGTGACCATACATACATACACTACTGACGCCCTGTAAGAAAATCATCTGGTCAAATAGCTGGCCAAATATAACACAAATATAAGTATTCACTTTGAATCAGTTCTGTTGTATTCTTTACTGTAAGAAATGACAGACTCCTAGTTAGTTATTACACGGAGCAGTGTTACACAGAAGTTGGAAATGACCACTCCCATGTCGCCCTGACACTGACATTTTTAAACAGATTTGTCAACTACTCCTTACAGTCAACGTCCACCTGTTTTGTTGTGTATTATTTCCCCTCCACGCACCTTTCTTTCCTTTTAAGTCTGATTTCCTCTCGGGCGAGATAAGCAGCTTTCCTGCTGTACGGATGAACGACCTTCTCCGGCGCTTTTCCTTTCTGGGTTTTCTGAGCTTTCGGCTGCAAAACACAAACCGAGCGACAGTTTAAAACAAATTATTCCTTCTAAATGTTATTATTAATGTTGTGTACACACTGTACTACGATAAAGAGTCGCCTCACCATGTTTACTGCTTGAAAACACGTGTGGCGCCACTATGTTGACAACTGGACCGGAAGTGGAAATGGTCCGTCAGTAAATTATGTCCGGAAGTGTTGCTGAGAAAATAAAATATGCGTCCGGCTTTCAATTTTTCGCAATTCTTTCTTTCTTTCTGTCCTTCTCTCTTTCTTTCTTATTTTCTTTCTTTATTTCTTATCCAAATGATTTTGAAGAAATAACTATGATAGTTACAGGGTGATGCTTTGCATTTCATTTTAGAAGCAAAGTAAACAAATCTGGCAAACCGTGATTTGTGTCACTCTAACGAACCATTCTCTCTGAAAATTAACAGTAATCCGGTTAATCTGAACTTTTATTTGAACTTTTATTGCAGCAGATATTGAGTTGCTAGCAGACCCGCATGAGTTTCAGATGTTCATCTTTCATTCATTTTCTGTAACCGCCCGTCTATGGCAGGGATACAGGTGTTAATCATAAAAACTTTAACCCTAACCCTTTTACGAGACATTTATAAGTGAAGAAGCTACTTGGGCGAGAGGTGAAACGTCATCAAGAAAACTTGTTTTTAAGCTTTGTTTTTGAACATCTCATGAACTAGAGGACTACAGACACACACTGAAGTTGCAGGTTTTGGGTATGTGATTGCTGTAACACTGGCAAAATAAAAAATTAACAGCCAAAATGAAGACAATTTGTTTGATTCATGAATAAATATCAGTGAGTAAAAGGTGAGAATGAAAAATGCGAATAAAACATGTGCGCTGAGACAAAAATACTTAGCTATGAGTCAACTATCGGTTTAGCTCAAACTGCTTCAGTGGACCAGTTGGGACCAGTCAGGGTCCTCAGGCTTTGCTGGGTGCAAGTGCTAAAAGATCAGATATGAGGCAGCAGAACAGACTGAGTACAAACACACTGAAAGACCATAACAAAACTATGCATAAACAGTTAAAATATTTTTAAACTAAAGAATTTATGTTCTGCTGATAAACATCAATATTCACAATGTCATTAACTACTACAATAATACAATAATACTAAAAAAAAAACTTCCTCTGACATATGGAATTATTAAGTGTTCTTCCACATAAGTGATTTACACATCTAACCGAGCGTTTCAGGTCACATGACTCACAGAAATACAACTTGCTGAACCAGAACCTCAGTAGTCACGGATGTTGCACCAGGCTTGTATGAGCTGGCTCTTCAGTCACAGACAAAGGTTTCACAGACTAAAACAAAGACTCTTCAGAAAAACGTCATTAGTTTTGGTTTGCTGGGAACCAGGAGTTTCAAGGATATTCCAGGCAAAGGCGTCCCTTTTACGTAACGGGAGCAGAGATCAATTCACACAATTCTTTGCTGCCAGAAAATGTACGTTATTCACTGGCGGCCTTTTGAGTTAAATAAGTCAGTCAGTTAAGAATTTAGAAATACTTTTGGTGAAGCCATTTTTCTTTTACTGCTGTCCAAGATCAAGAGGACTTTGAATATCAGAAACACATCTCATCTTTATAACAACGACAGGTTCGTTTATGAACAGAAGCCATTACTAATGATTTAATAAGAAGAGCTGAGTTGTCAAGTTGTGGAAATCCCTCTGCTGAACTCTAAACCATTAAACTCCTTAGCATTACAAAAAGAGACAAAAATCTGTTTATTAGCGTCTAGACTCTAGAACAGCCTGGTAACCTCAAATATGTCCTTACCAATGGCCTAAGTACAGACATTTTAAGAATCAAAAAACAGAAACAGAACAAGATACAAAATACAAAGCATATACAAGTTACCGTGCCATAAATGTTATCCCAAGTGTCCATGGATAATGTAACTGCACTGTGAGGCTGCATTTAGCTCAAAACTCAGACAGGTACAAGCTCACACAGAACTTCTTTCAGGTTAAATATTCAGTTTTTTTTTGTTTTTTCTTCAGTTTTGCTCTTGAGGAAAGTGTTTACCTTGGTTACTTTACCTGTATCTCTCATTAAATACTACCTAACCCCCTTCATTTAGAAATACTTTAGAAATGCAGAAGTACTATGTTAATGCCACTTTTGATCTGCTGATAACAGACGCAGTTAATGGAAAATATCATGCCGAAACACACTGTCATCTCGTCCCCGCAGTCAGATGAAGAAAAAGATTGCCTCTGAAAGTAGGCCACCGGCATACAAGAGCCCATAGATAATCATAACAGCATGACCTGCGGATTCATGATCAGTATTTCGACACAGACACACACTCTGTATCCGGCTCACATCAAGAAACCCGTCAACAAAAACGCATTCACAGGTTGCTTTGAGCAGTAAGTAGATGACAAGATTTCTCAAGAGATACCCGAGCAGCCGGTGCTCTCTGCGCTCACACAAACTGTTATTTCCTTTCTCAGAGTTTGTTCAGCTTCCCCCTCACTCTGTAGGGCCGCATACCTAACCGGCAGGAATGTAGCTGTAGTGCAGCCGAGGAGCCTTCAGACTTGTGCCTACAAGCTCACAGCTGATTGCATCACATCCGAGTGAGTTATCTGAGTGAGTCTGAGGGTGTGTGGGTTTTTTCTTTTCCTTCTATTTGACATGTTGGGTCAGATCAGGAAGTGTGATGCTGTGACAGTGCAGGAGGAAGCGGGCGCACAATGGCACTATGTCTGCCTCTTGGCCTGGTAACATGAGAGGACCCCGGTTTAAGACCCCACTGCTGCTGCTGCTGCTGCTGCTGGTGACCTCTCCAACGACAGGTAGGACTAACGTTACATTCTTTACTCACTGAATCGAGACAAAGCGGCTCTCTCCACCTTCGTGTCTCCACCCTGCTTTCCCTTTTCTGCTCCAGTGAGCTTTTCTTCCTTTGTGTAAGTTACTTCTTGACTGAAATAAAAGAGAATTTATCGGTGATACTTGGGAAAATGTAAGGACCTTTGACACTTTTAGAAAGACAGTAGATCAGAAAGCTTACATTGAAGGGCTCACAGGTTTAAAACCTTCTGCTCCAGGTGGGCAAAGCCCTCCTTCCGTTTGAGGAACAGGTCTCGCCTTATTCACTAGCATTTTTATAAACGTAAGAAAGGATCGGCCTGAGCATTTTTTTCATAAATGTCACACATTATATAGTACAATGTTCAGATCTTCCATAAAGTGTCAGGCGTCTGCGGGGAAGAAGTTGCTCAACATCTCCAGAAAACATGAATTTAGCAATAGATTTGATTTTTGTTGCAACCGTTTTTGAAAATCATGCAGACGGAAATGTAAGGTTCCTGTCCGTTCTGACTCAGTTACTTGTGTGGCTTCAGAAACCGAGCGCATGACATCTCTTTCAGGAACAACATCCTTCATCTACGCATGTTTTTTAATGTCAGTGCTGTAAATGTTTCCCTCTGAGTTCCACGCTCCCTTTTTCAGTGGTAATGTAACGAGCGGTGTTGCATTTCAGCACAAGAGGATGAAACTTCAGATCCAGCACCTGAAGAGGCAGAAGAGCAAGAAGAGACAGAAGCTCCAGTTGGTGATGATCCAGAATCAGGTGAGGTGTTAATAATAAAATATGTGGACAAGAGGACAAGAGTCATTATAGATTTTATTTATTTTCATTTCATTTTTCTTCTCATCTGTGACAGTTTTTTTTCTAGTTTCTGTTTAGTTGTTTTTAAAGTCAAGTTATTTTATTATAATGTGGGTTTATATTTTAAGAGCATGATTTCAAAACTACAGAATTACAACACTACACAACTCACACAAGACAGTTGACTCATAGTCATGTAGACATCCCTACTGCCTCTTCAAGCCTGTTGAAACTAACATATACTAATATTTCCCTTTAAAAAAAAAAAAAAATGGTATTTTTATATTTCTATAAAATATTTCACAAGTTTTTTGCAAGGAACAAAAAACCACAAATATAACAACAACGTACAAGGTAAAGAGAGGTGAAATCAGGCACCACACAACAAAAAGCAAGCTGGTGGAGGAGGGCATATCCTATATTGTGGCTTGATATCACACTGATCTGTGACACCGCGTACGTTTTCTGAGCCAGATCGACAAGCCTCCTCCTTACGCATGACTTTTAGCTATGACGCATGAACCTCGACCATAATCCAACCAAAACGAAATAACCTGAAGTAATCAGTGTTTTATGTGCAATTATTTCTGTTTTACTGTATTACCTTTTTATTACTGGCTGCAGGTACAGAAATACATTTCACTGTGCTTTGTACTATGTATAACTGTGCATGTGACAAATAAAACCTGTCTTGCCTCTCTTAGTTCATGTGAGAAAACCCATCATCTCAGAACTGAGGTGGTTCCGTACTTAGAAATGGGCTAAAATTCCTCCGAGCTGACCAGCAACCACTCACCGGAAACATTTAGTTGCTGTTATCGTTGCACAAAGACACACCAGATACTGAAAACAAGGGTTCACTTCTTTATGCACCTCACATGTGTGTAACATCGACGAAACTTTTAATCAAAACTCTTTCCAAGACTGTGCCAGGGTCTGACCAGTAATTGTAGATCTACGTCGAGCAGCAGCTACAACAGTAAACTTAATATATAACAACACAATGGTCGTCCTGAAGCACATATAAAAGTGACACAGGGCCCCATTTACTGCAGAAATTCTGCTTCAACTTTTAAATTTAATTTAGTGGTAAAACTGGATTAGACTTATTAAGTAAATGATCTTTTACTAAAAGTTTGAATACTTCTTTTGGATGTTGATTTGTTTCATTGATTTTTACGAGTCTTATTTTTAGTTTTGTTTTTTCAACTTCTCTCATTTGTGTGGGTGATTTTGTATTTTGGGTGTCCACATAATTTTGAGACAGAGAGAGAGGGAGATCATAAATCATGTTTACTTGCAGTGAATGGTGATGTACAAACGACACAAGAAAGTGACCCTTCTGAGCCACAAGAAAGTGACCCTTCTGAGCCAGGTAGGCCACACAGCTACATGTTTGTGTTGTTTCTTTGTGTTTTGTTTAGGGGTTTGTTTTGTTTAGTTGTTCAGCATTTGTTTGATCAAATTCTTCTCGTTGTTTCTGTTTGTAGGGACCCAAACGGACAATGGCGAGACTGGTTCAGGAACGCCTGGTATGTCAGACCAACTGTCCCTACACACTGGTATAGTAATGAATTTTTATAGCAATACCCAGGGTGCTGACCTGTCTTATCTGCATTGTCTAAGTGATACGTCTCGCAACGACTGATCTGCTGTTTTGCTTCTACAGACGTTACTCCAGCAACAGACTGGACCACCCTTCCACCAGAAGATGAGCAAGGGTTGAGTCTCATCATTATCTTAATCCCTGTGGTGCTGGTGGTCCTTATCATCGGCATGATCGTTTGTGGCATATTCATCAACCGCAGATGGAACAAAGGCATAAGAAGTCATGGTATGGCACTTTAAAGGTTCATTTATCTCAAATCACAAAAAGACCAAACAAAACATATTTTAATGCAGGCTCCAGATGCATAGTTTGCTTTGAGGTTTTCAAAGTGTGGTCTTAATGGTATTTTAGAGTTTCACATTTCCTCAGACTGATGACTCATCCTGCACTAAGTCAGACGGAGAAGCAATAAACTCTTTCAATATATGTAAAGGCTATGATACTCCAGGCCAGTGATACATTGCCAGTGTTGAGCTGACCTACTGTCCTTGTGATGTGTTCAAGTGCAACTTCTTAGTCCAGACAGAGGCAATGTTACTGTCAGTTTGGTGTTTCCGTATCTTACAGTGTGCTACATTTAAACTCTGCTTGTTTTAATCTACAAATGCACTGTATTTAGTTATTGTAATATGTTAAATGTGACTGCAGCCAGTTTTTTTTCTCCCAGATCTGACTAAAGAGGATCCATATCTGGACGGTTCAAGCACAGAGAAGGTGCCAATGTGAGTTAATTTAATAACCTTTTGCATCATCTGCTAACATGAAACGACACTGGCAGTACTGTAAAAGAGACTTAGATAATCCTAGATGCAATGTTTTGTAATAGTACGTCCTCAGTCTGTGTGCAAGTCATTGTGGTGTAAAATCTTTTACGTAAGTTGAGGTTTGCCGTATCATGACCATGGCACTAGATGAAGAGATAAGAAATACTTAATATAAGAAATACAATACTGGGTGCCATATGAAGTGCAGCACAGTATTTAATAAATTAAACTTACACATTAGTCTCTGAAAGAGTTAGTGTTAACCTGACAGTTTATTGACTTGCATTAGCAGCACATTAGCTAACAGCTAGATTAGCAGTATGTATAAGATATTTCTATTTATTTCATCAATAAGATCGCTGTTCACAAAATGTGAGATGAAATAACACATGGAGTAACAAAATACACATAACATAACTGAAAACATTTGTGCTGCCTTAACAGTATATTATGAGATAAGCTTTTCTCAGTTCCCTGTTTGTTAGCTTGCTAACCGTTAGCCTCAGTGTTTTCTGTCAGTGGTTGCCGAGCAGCAGCCATATTATGATTTACAGCTGCTACTACCAGGTGACACAACTTCCCGTTTTATAACCACAAGCTAAAAACTAAACGCAAAGATTATTTTATATTTCCTGTCATTTAGTTGTTCAGTCTTGGTTCATGTTCTTTAACTGAGCTGAACCACACATTTATGTATTTATTAGCAACATGCTATAGCTAACAGCTAGCATAGTTGCAGTAAGTCAAAAAACAAATTATTAAAATATAGTCAATGGTGGACATAACATTGTCAGCTCATGTAGAGTGGCAATTTGCCATTAGCAACAGAATGAACACAGTGCTAAAGGTCAGAAACAAGGTAGTTTGCTGATGTAGATTTTTAAAAGATGTCTTTGTATCTTTCAGGCCGATGTTTGAAGAAGATGTGCCCTCTGTACTGGAGATGGAAATGGAAGAGTTTGACCAGTTGATGAAAAATGGTAAACAAAAGCAACAACAAAGCTGTTTAGAAGACAGAAATCCACAGTCACCAGTTTAACAGAGATCCTGCTAAAACGGATGCAGTCTAATAGAAAAACTAGCAACTTTAAATGTGGTTATAATGTTTGTTCAGAATATATGTCCAAACCACTGTAGAAAAAGAAAACTGTGACTTTTTTGAGGATAAGTTTTATATTAGTAACAGAGGTGTACCTAATTAACTGGCGAGTAGTTTCAAACTGTATCATGAGGTGGTTCAGTATATCCAGCAGGTGTCACTGTTGCCCTATACGATTTGATAGTGGACTTTTTTTGCTTTGTTGCTTGTGAAAAACATGTTTGCAAATTTTCTATCTCATGAATCAGTGAAGGTTTGCTGAAAGTCTGAGTTTGTTTTCTGGTTTGTTTGTTACAGGTGACACTGCAGAAGTCTCTACGCATGCTTAGCTGTATTTGAGGTGAGACTGCTTTTGATATTATGAATCCATAAAGACCTTTTTTTTAACCTCACAATTGAACATAATCAGACGTCTTTAAAAAAGTACAAGCAAAATTATACTTGCTACTAATATGAAGTGATGAGTAGGCTTGAAGTGTATTGTAAGACTGGTTTCCACATGGCTCGTCATTTATTCCCAAAAAATGTACTCAGTTTTGCTGAGCCTAATGTTTTTTCAATACACTCATTGCTACTTATCTGTGAACTTAAACAGTCACCCTGTCACAGCATGAGCAATTCTCCGATAAGCAGATAAAAAACTTCCGGAGACGTGTTCCTGCAGGTGTGAATGCAACATGCACAGGCTGACTCAAGGGAATAAAAAGAGAAAATACTGGTGTTTCGTCATGCTATACAGTGCAACCAACAAATCACATACAGCTCGTTACACAATAATGCTAACACAACACAGACCCAACACTTGACTTGGGCAATAATTTGCCTTTCCAAACAGTTTCCTTTTTCCTGCCAGCCTCTGTTTGTTGTGATGCACCAGCTGGTTTCAGTGTAGCTGCGGCTGATGAACTGTGACCCTTTTGTCATTACACATGGTGCCGTTTGAAGCCACGTACACCCCTGACATCTGTTAGTGATTACAACAGGCATGCATGGAAGTGTGGTGCAACTTAACCCTGGAATATTCTCCGTTTACTGGAAGGCCTGGGAAGATGAGGTCAAGGTCCACTCCTCTCACTGTTGACCAACGTCATGCACACACCACTTTTTCTCAGGGTTTTATTTCCAAAGCTGTATAAAGGCTAGAGGGCACTTTCAGTCAACGGGGAGGCACTTTGTACTCGTTAGGTTACACAAGCGATCTCAAAACAGAAGTAAATTTGCTGTTACTGCTGTTGCTGTGGTTGCACAATGCGATGCCATCTACTGCAGCCCTGTGTGTTAGACATTGAATTGTAGTTTAACTGCACAATAGAGTCTTAAAGTTAGCAAACAGAGCTTCATCAGGAGTTGTGTTTCTGCCCACCTGATGAATGTAAAACCACCATTCAGTCCTAAAATGAAGCTTTTAGTTGTTAAATTCATTCATTTTCTGAAACTGCTTGTCCTCTGGAGGGTTGCCGGGTGGCTGGAGCCCATCCCAGCTGTCACTGGGTGAAAATCGGGGCACACCTGGGGGACAGGTTGCCAGTCTATCACAGGGCTTAGCTGCTAAATGCTTTATTCTGATTACTTACTAATCAGAATAAACTGTGTTAACAGTTTGGTGGGAAGCAGGTACAATCGTGGAAACCAAACAAACAGCTTGAGGAAAACTAAAACTGTACATTTGTGTGCCAAATCAAAACCAAAACAATGAGCTGAAAGACACTAAAGCTTTCTGAAAATCAGCTGTAACAGTCTGGGTTTAATTCTTCAAGAGATTGAAGAGTATAGAATGATATCTGAGTTAAAAACTCCACACTGTTACCACAAGGCTCAGTCAGCCATGTCAAGCACAGCTGTACCGTTCTTATTTTGTTTTACATGGATGAAAGATAGGCCCCGTATACTGTAACCCTTGAGCTGAGAGGCAACATGAAATGAGGGAGTTTGGTGCCGACATCAGTCCCTCATGAGTGTGTTCAACAACTAAGAAGAAGTGAAACAAAGAGCTGCCTGATGGCGTGCTCGCACTTTTATCTATAGTAGTGAGTACGGTATGCCCTAAAGATACAGTACATGTGACGATTTCCACACAGTGCTGCATGGGAACTGTGAGTGAGTGACCTTTTCTCTTCCTGTGCACATAAATTATTTCAAAATCATCGTCCGACTGCGCCTTTCTGTGTGGAGTTTGAATGTTCTCCCTGTGTCTGCGTGGGTCCCTTCCTCCCACCGTCCAAAGACATGATCATCAGGTTAATTGTTGATTCTAAATTGGCCGTAGGTGTGAGTGTGAGTGGTTGTCTGTCTCTCTGTGTTAGCCCTGCGATAGACTGGAGACCTGTCCAGGGTGGGACTGCTGGGATAGGCTCCAGCACCTCTGCGACCCCTCACAGGACCAGCGGTTGCAGAGGATGAATGAATGAATAAATTTATTCCCCTAGCTTCATGCATTTAGTGGTTTACCTCTAAAAGATGAAATGTCTCAGTGAATCATCTGCATGCCTGAAAAGTGCAACAACTTAAACATGTAATGTACATATATGAGATAAAAAAGAAGAAATCAAATATGTATATATATATAAATTAAATGAAACTAAAGCACATGACAGACTGACAGATAATATAGTGTCGTGTTTTAAAAACTGTTCATCTGGGCAGTCTGAAACATAAATAAAACACATCTGTGTCTGGGACCACTGCCGTGCGGATTCCATCTCAGCCTACGGCCGCAGTCAAAGTCTACGCTCTGTATTGTGGTTAGTTTTGTTGTTGCCATAAGTCATAAGTTTGTTATGTCTTCCTCGACACTGTGTGAACAACACCCCACCATGTGTGCTTTTCATGACAGTAGAAAAGGCTGCAGATCGACTGCATGCTGCTGTCAGGATGTCAGGAGCGTGAATACAGTTTATGAACGTGTGAGCTGAAAAACACTGGTTCAAACGTCGTTCCCTCCTTTGAGTTCAAGTGGTTTATGTTTTAAGTTTTAAATCTCTCCCTTGTCCGCAGGTTGAAGGATGCTCTCCAGGTTTGCCAGTACGACACAGTCAGCAGTGCACCTTTCTACAGTAATCCAACGAGGTTCATGACCACTGTCAGTAAACAGCGGCACAGCTCGGAAATAACACTTACAAACATTATTTATATTTTCACAGCAAAGCCGTTAGCAGTTAAAAAAAAATGCATCTGTAAAGCTTTCTTAATGCTCATGTAGTGTTTATTGCTTTGCCTGTATGTGATAGAGCAGATATCATGTAGAGCCCATTAAGTAGAAGCGACAGCTAAGTATTTTATGTCTCTGTGAATTCGCCAGAAAAATAGATTACACTTAAATCAGTCTTGTAGCAGCCAAATGTTCCCTGTCCTGCAGATTCATGCTGTTAATGAGTGTGTGGTTAACACAGAGTACATTAGGTCAATATCCTTCTCCACCACTCACAGATATGACTGCTCACACTGATAGCTCACCCTCAGCTCCGTCCTGCAGGTTTTAACTGAGAAATATTCAGCTCTAATTGTCGTGCCTCTCCGGATTCGTTCAGACAGTATTCTCGCTCTAACTCTGTGAGCCTGAAACCACGAGGCTTCTGTTTCTGAGGCTTCTGATAAATCATGGCCCATCACTGAAACAGCTTTCCAAACGCCGCTGCCGAACAGATTTTTATCTCGCCGCAGAAAATAGAGAACCCTTTGAGCGAACGCCGCATATCTACAGATCGTTTTGTTTCTAGTTCTGCCTTGAAAGCGTTGAACATAAGCAGCAGTCATTACACTGATCTGAATGCGAGATCCACTTCCTTTAACTGTCAGACAGTATTGTGCGGGGTCTTGCTTTGTAAATATGAGAATACAGAAGACGATAATAAGATTTTGTTTACATGGACTGCCTTTTGTACATATTTTAGATCAGGCACCCGTGTTGTTGTTGTTTCGCCGATGAAGCTTGTAGTAAAATTTCTATAAATAAAATCTCATGGGAGAATTATAATATCTCATGTCTTTTGTTGCAGACTGTAATATCTCATGAATTGCTCTCCATTAAACTTTTGACATTCCTCGTGCTCAGCACTTTGACTTTTCCTATTTGTGAGGTTGGATTTTAGTGAAATATGTTCTGTTAGATGAATTGTCAGATTTGCTGCAGACTTCCTAGGTCCTCAGAGGATGAAGCGTGCACCGAATCACCAGCAGCACTTCAAACTTTTTGCCTATTCAGTAAAGTATGGGAGCACATATTTTGCGGTACGCGCTGAATCGGCACAAAGTTTGCAAAAAACTATTGTTAGAGTGATTGCAGTTAATCCAGATCACTGTAATCACTTACTTTGACAATACCTTGACTTTTCATCCGGTGCTATGAGATCAAGTTTTCAGCGTCTGCTTATTTATGTAAAAACCAAGCACCTGCAAAAAGCCTTAGCCGCTTAGCTGCTAATTAGCACCCTTTTTTCTTCTCAAGCTAACGTGCTAAATGTGACAACAATAACACTTTAACTGTGAGCACGTCAGCTTGCCAGTGTTAATATTTAGCTCATGTAACAACCTCACACTGCTGCTAGCTTAGCTGTAGAGGCTATAGAGTCCTAGTGTTGTTGAACATCGAGCGCCTATACAGCACCAGGCCGTATTTCATATAATGCACTTCTCTTTTTCTGTCTGTGAAACCAGTGCTTGTTTCCCTTTTTAAACAGTTAGCACAACAACAATTACATTTTATGACATGCTATTAGTTTGGAAATGATCATCAGACGATCTGAGATTATAAAACAGCAGGGCTGAGCGTGACACGGCTTGTGTTAATATGGTTATAAACTCTTTTATGCTCGTCGTGTCTGCTAATGTAAACCCTCTGATGAGTTGCGCCCGGTTTCCTCTTTGAGCTCTGTATGAATGTCTGATAGACAGCTGTGAAGAGTTGATGGGTTTCATACCAGAGGAAGGTCTGAGCCAGGACAGGCAATCCATCCAAGCCGCTGCATACAAATGAGAAATAAATCTCTTGCTGCGTTTTCCGCTCTTCTTCACTCATTAGATTTCCAGACAGCGGTCCCGTCTGTCACGGCGCGGACAGTAAACGCTGACTAAACCTCCACATTTTCCTAATCAACCACTTACACCAAAACAAAGTGACTATTTACGCAGGTATGCCGGTTCAGTTTTAAAGTGTCTGCTTTTGATTTGATAGCAGTTTAAGTCAGCCGCATCATACCAACAGGCTTCTTTAATCCTGTTTTCATAACCTCGAACATTTTTGCAAAACAAAAGCCATCTCTTGTCTTCACCAACAACCAACCACTGACTGACGACAAACCAGCACCAACTGAAGAGTCATTGAAGTCGTTCAGTGACCAAAACCTTCAGCTTTATGTCTAAAACACTGACTCATTGACATCATGTCTGTGTGTGAGTCCACTTAAGCTTGAAGACAAGGGCCTTGGAGATTAATTATCAAATGCTCGGGGTCGTTTGCTTTCCAGCTTGATTATTGGCAGGTGGAAGTGTTTTTGGACAACCTTCTTAAACCTTCATACACATAGCCTACCTTTATGTAAATTAGTACTATTAATACTACACCGGGGCCTTCATGACCTGTCTTCTTGCTTTAGTTCTAACTCTTTAGTAGTCCCATATTAAGCCATCACACCAAGCTGTTTGTTTTGCCTCGGGCTTCAAAACGAGCTGCTTGAAAAAGTGCGTCTGATCATCTTTATTTATTTCCAACAGTATTTCACTTGGTTCTAGTTGTAAAGTTCGTCCGTCCACGAACAGAAAAGTAATAATTCAAGTATTTTATTTTCTTTGTCCTGCATGATCGTAAACTAAACATCCTTGTACTAGACGGACAAAACCAGTAATCAGATCACGTCTCATATCTTACATCCCTAGACTCTCTAGAGGATCGTGATTACATCCTCTGACATGTCAGTTGATCGACAAACTAATTTAAATATTAATTGAAGAAGGAATTATAAGTTGCAGCCGTGCATTTAATTATGTTTCCTTCTGTGAAACACTTTGTTTTCTTCTTTTAAAAGGAGTGCTTCACAAACTAAACACGAGATAGTCAAAGTAATACAGAATAACTTGAAGCACTTCTGTCTGACTTCCACTTCACCTTGTGTCCTAGGAATCTGACACATGAATGTAGATTCAGTGGTATGTGGGAGGACAGGTATGTTTATAACTCTGATTAAAGGCTTGTCTGTTACGGTGAACAGAAATGAGATGTAATCCCCTAAAGGACACACTCGTAACATCATGTTTCCAGTGACCCGTCTCTCTGAATTTACCGAGCTTTGTTGACTGAATCACAGTCTACCCAGCAGGCTCTGTTGCTGCCTGTCACACTCTATCAGCTCCATTTCACAGCCGCACCAGCATCCCTGTTTGTTTGCCTCCGAGAGCCGTGATGTTAACAAAGCACCGTCCGTCTGTCGCAATCATCACATTCAGCCCGTCCTTGGGCAATGCTGGAGTGGAGAACACACAACACGCCAGGGAATCAGTTCACCAGAGTTTAGACTTTTTAAACAACATAAAACTGTCCTCTGTTTCTTTTGAAAGATTTCTTCTCGCGCAGATTTGACAGCAGCAGACGCATCAGCCAGGGTTCAAGTCCCCAGTGGAAACCAAGATTTCATGCATTCTGTATTTGTGTGGGAACTTACGCTGTGAGGGTAGTTTATATTTTGGTTGAAGTTTTAAATATAAATTTACTTCAGTTTGCTCAGCTCTGACTACTCCCAAAGCTACTGGTAGGATGCAAGTATAGTTACTCTAGTACTGCACTATAGTACACATTTATGTATTTTACTTCGATGCGCATGCTTTATTTATTGATATAAAATATAAATCAGCTAATACAGTTTTTGTATATTAAGCCAGATGAAAAGTAAATATTTCAAATTAGCCCAAACTGCAACATTCAAGTGATGCATTAATTAACTTATAATTATAATCCAGTAATGCAATAATATAAAATATATAATTCTGGAAAGTACTTAAATTACTTTAAATATATCTGGATGTCAGTGCTTTTGTACTTATACTTAAGTAGGATTTTGAATGCAGGGCTTTTTTTTTTAAATTTTTTAGAAAACAAGAGAATAAGCTCTATAATTATTCATCAGAATTTAATCCAAATACATGTCAGAAGGGGCCCTCAAAGGGTCTCAAGAAAAATACATTCCCACCATTCATAATGACAGTCTAGAGCACTGATGTGAGCACAAAAGACCAGGAAGTTGTAATGAAATTCAAAGCGTTACAGGAACGTTAGGTGAAATAACCTTTGGGGATTCGAAGTGGGCGGGTACAACGCAGGCTTGGAGCGTCATGTTAATGCAGACAGGAGTTGGTGACACTACTTTACTTCTCAGATAGAGAAGCTAACTCCATCCCTACACTAAGAAAATGTTCTGCTTGATTCATTCAGAAACATTTGGGATGGGATTTGGGTTACCTGGGCAACCAGAGACTGAGCTGCAAAGCAATAGGCGACAAGGCTTGAGAGACTTGTGATAGGACTTACAACAATTTTTATTTAAATAAAAGGAAAAAAGTCAAAATAATTAGAATATATATTAATCTACTGGTGTGTGCATGTTTGTAGCATTAGGGTACATTTTTAGCACGTCTAAAATCCACGTTTGGCTCTGGAAAAGTAAATATTTGCTCAGATTGACCAGTAAAACGACAACAACAGCAGGCAGAAAAATCAGACTAACAGAAAGTTCAGACTGTGGTTCAGATTTCTTTAAGGAGTCACTTACTGGAACAGTTTCCATAAATCACACACAGCTACGGCAGCTTTCAAACCCTCATTTAAGAGTATTTAGTGACAAAGGCTGGATATTTACTGCCATCCTTTGTTTCCAGGGTGTGCTTTTCAGTTTTCATTGACCAGATGCCAGTCTCAATTCCACACTTCTCAGGATCACATGTTTGGTGCTTAGTGATATCTCGGGGTTTCAGACTGTCCCTGCAGGATCCAGATACAGGGCATGAAAATGACCATGAGCCAAAGCTAACCATGGCTGGCACTGCAGGGCTAACTTGAGCAGCAGCCGCGCACTAATCCACAATAGCTTTTTCCCCTTCCCTTTGAATAAATGAGGCTCAATACGCCGAGAAGAATTAGGTCTAGGTTTTCAGCCTGCATGATTTCTTACACACCATGCAAATTTGGATTTGGAGTCTCTCATTTCTGTGTTATATCCCACTCCACTCATTGTAGAGCTTTTAATGATAAGTAAAAACTAAGGCAATTCATCATCTATGATTTGTTTTGAACTGTGTCAAATGTGTGGTGCAATACAAATAAAGTGTTTTTAATAATCGTCTTGCCCTTTTCTTCATGTCTTTGAACATATATATTCAAGGTAAATACTATATAAAGTTGGGATGTATAAATTGTTATGCATCCTATTTGGTTAATCGCATTCAAAAACAAACCTTCAGTTCCTGACGACTTGATCTTTTTTTTTTTTTGAAAAATACAACAAAAAAGGGAGAAGAAAAGGAAGAGTTATAAAAATGTTTCGCTATCAAATCAAATGCAAGTTATTTTCTGCAATGAAATTAGGTGTTACAAATATTTATCATAAATATAACAGAGAAATCTTATCTTATCTTATTTTTACTTTATGATTTCTTAAAAAAACAAGTAGTTTGTTTATATGCCTCTGCGTCTTATTTTTTTTTACATGTAATTTTCACATAATTTCAAGGTGTGTGTCACAATAACGACACCGCATCAAACCATTTCCAATGAATTACACTTATTTTCCACTAGGATCATCCAGGGGCACAACTGTTACGTAGTATTCGCGCGCCCAGGAGAAAAAGAAGTCGGTCGCGTCATCATGTTGCGACAGTCATTCTCTCCAGTCGGTGGACAGCCAGGAGACGAACAAACCTGGCGCTTGTTGAGGAGGCTGTGAACGGCAAATCACTCACAACTGACACGCTGTTTGGTCTCAGCGGGTGTGTTTTTCCTGTTGTAATGATCGGAGGCCGTTCTGTGACGTCCAGCAAAAGTACCGAGTCAACGGGTCGACCAGCACACTTGTACATTTGACTGAGCAGCTAACATTAGCGTTGTTTTACTAGCACGAACTTGGCTTGTAGGCTGCTCTGCCGAAGCTAGTTAGCTGGTCGTGCTAACGTGCTAGCTTCTGTTAGTAAGGTGCAAACTGACTTCTGCTGCTGGTGGGAAATCCAAGAAACGAATGAGCGTTTACCTCCAGCGTTAGCTTCTTCAAGCTCTTAAGGATATCTTTGGATACCTGAGCGAAAGGAATCGCCGGAGAGGCCTGCTGCCCCGTGTTGCCTCCACATTTTCAAGGTAAATACAGAATAGAATTACAAAGTGCAACATCAGAACTGTGAAATATTGCAGTAGTGGACCAGTAGAAAGGGGCCTAGCATTAGCCTGCTAACACTCAACTCGTTAGCTAGCTGTTAGCATTGCTAATGCTAACCAACTTAACGTACTTCTGCTGTTCTGGACCATGTTGGCGCAGTGAAAGAAGTTAAAGTTGGCAGATTCGGCTCGCTGTAGCTGGACGTAATGCACAAATTAAAGTTGGTCGAGTTTGTTAGCTGCTTGGGCTAACTCTCTCACCAGCACTGAGCCTTTTAAACTAACTGAGCCAAGAGCTGCAAAGTGCGAGGACTCCGGTGTTGTTGCATGTGGATTTTGCGAAGCGCATTAACTCGATAAGTGACGGTTTCGTATTTATGGTCAGAATTAAATCATTTTATTCATACAGTTAATACCGCGTATCATAACTTTTAAATTTGCATCGATTCGTTTTTGCAATCTGGACAGCTCTCTGTTCTCGGTGTGGCAAAAGAAGTCCACGTTACACTTCTAACTTGGAATAATCAGATATGAATCAAGAATATCTACGATGCAGGGATCCTTCCTTCGGGTTAGACGTGAAGTAGTTTGTACAGAATAGACTAACATATTCAAAATTGATCATAAATTAAAATGTGGTGATCCAGGAGCTGAACCACACAACCTCCAATCCACATGTGGACGTAGGTAGTTGTACTGGGCATGCTCATGTAACACTGGGTTGCTTTGCACGGACTGTTTACTCCTCTCCTATTTACAACAAGCTACCACTTTATTAAAGACATCAAGTCCTGCAGATTATCTGCTCTGTGAACGTCGTAGTGTTCGCATAGTTTGCCCACACTGTTCCAAAGTTGTCGATTTGACTGTGTGGCCATGTTGTGTCTGTGTTTAATGTTTGTTCTGTCCTCATTGATCTGAGTCTGTGATGTTACGGACATGTTTTGTTTTCATAGAACAGTCACGCTTATGACTGCTTAACATCCAGTGTTTTTATTTCCGTCGCGAGGCTCTTAAACATCCAGACTGACGACAGAGTTTATCTCCTGCGTTGCCAGTGTTGGACTTGTATTTGAGCATGCATACCATCAGTGCACCATGTCCGGTTTTGTTGAAAAAAACGACACAAGTACAGTCCAGGTGGCCGTTTCAGATCTTTACAAGCACGGTTTAGGTCTTATCGAGGTTTCTGTTAGCAGGATGTAATGTTTACATCTGCCGTTCATCGCTGGAAAACTGTTAAAATGCACCTAACCTGAGGTTGACCCCATTTCTTTACACCTAAAGATAAAGACAAACTTATGGTTAAACTTATACTGATTACACCCAAAAACAAACCTGCGTTATTTAAAAACGATCAGCGGGTTTCTCTGAGTTTCAGTTTCACTATTCTCCACACCCAAATTCTCTCTTATGTTTTTCTCCATGGTGTCTTTCTCCTGTTCATCAGTCTAAAAATAAATGGCAAAAAGAATAGACAGGAAGGAGGGTCGTGAGACACACGATTAAGACGCAGACACAGGTGTTAGCCACGTCACCTCGTCCATTTCAATGGTGTTGCAGACTCGTAGTTGCTCCACTGCACTCAGCTGCTCAAAACCACAGCTAGGTGGCTTTATAATAGGCTGAGGCTCATGCAGAACTGATTTTCTTTTTGTGCAGCCTATAAGACTGTACTACTTGTTTTAATATATTTCCAGGCGTATTGTAAAAAGTTAGATAATTCAAACCAAAATGAGCTCTCTGCCCATCTGTGTATTTGACTAGAAACTGCATGTGGTTTTCCTCAAGACTTTAACACACTGCTGGTTAGTACTCTCTTCTGTGTTTTGCAGCTTCTTGTTGTCTGTGCCTGCTTGCTGCACGCTGTGGTTAAGCTTGAACACTGATTGAGGTGGTCTTGTGGCGCGGAGACTCGTCTTTGATAAGACTTGTGGAGTTTGTTAGTTCTTCATCAAAAAAACAAACAAAAACGGATGAAAACATTTGTTAAGAACTGCATGTTCTAAACGAGAGACCTGCTAAGAAGGAAGGACAGGATCATGATTTCCGTGCGAGTTGCCGTTGTAGGCATTGTCTTAAAAGGACAGATTTATGTTTTGCACAGAGCTAAGGTTGTTGGGAAACGATGGTTTAAGTAGGGTAACTGTTGAACGTTTATACCACATGGATTACAAAACTGTGACAGCAGAGGCGCCTTTCTTTTTTTTCTATGCACAGAGCGTAACTGATGTTGACACGCTGTCAGTAGACTGATACTTTACTATTTATTTTCAAATGACACCATTACAACTTTCTGTGAGAAGAGGCGACTGCAGCCTCTTTCTGACAACAAGACGCTTCATAAAGGAAAGCTATTTTCCAGTGATGTTGTATTGATTCATGTATGGATTGCTTATTTGGTCATTGTGGTGTAAATTGTGAGCGCCGTGCAGTTTGGAGATACGCATTTGGTGGCATTTATGTAACAAAGGAAATGGTTTCAGCAATCACGACACTTGCGGGTTTTCTATCAGTGTTTGAAATCTGGGTTTATTTTCTATCAATTTTCTATTTATCTGTACCAAAGATATTTAAATTACTTTTTTTTTTACAAGGTCAGGAAAGCACCAAGTCAGCTGTTTGATAATTGACCAAACCAATTAATCTGTTCTCTTAAATCATCATTTCAACTTTTAAATGTTAGTGTTTTAATCCTCTGAGGCCTTGAGGCATATACTCCTCATTACTCGATACTCTCAGTGTGGTCATTATCCCCTAACTGATCCCTTTTTTAAAAGAAAGAAAAAGTGCAGATGATTAGAGTTTGTGGCTTTTGCTGCAACACATCCACCATCCAGGCTTTAGAACAGATGAATTAGACAAATAATAAACAGATATAGACGGTTTCTATTGAATGTGATGATGTTTGGGGTAATTTTATTATCCATAACCATTATTTAGACTCAGAGTGCTCTTAATGTAAACCAGTGCTTCATGGTCAACAAGTGATAAATGTGTGCAGATGTAAATGGATGTACACTAGTAAGCCACATTGAAAACCCCCTGCTTGATTCTTCTGGTGTAATTTTACATAGCTACCCTTAAAAGTACAGAGCTCTGCACCGCATCAGTGTTTTGAAAGGAGGTGCGTGTCAAAGTAAAAAGGTCTGTGAGGATAACAGAGTGCAAGTACAATGATAAACTGACACTGTCGGGACCAGAGTGGCGTGTTTTCAGTTCATTTGGGTCAAGGTGGTGAAATATCATTTTCTGCCTTTGATGTTTGCTGCAAGGCCTTGAGGAATGAGAGACGAGGAGCAGCCCAGACTTTGTTTGCGGAAAGCTTCACATTCCCACAGTCCTGGCTGTTGCTGTGTTACGGACCCCAGGGCTTTCCTCAAACCATTCTTAAATGGACAGTCAGATTTCCTGTCTTTGAAGCCCGTGTTGACAAAACACAGTAGATAGTAGGCAGTGACACATGACTGGTCTTAGGAACTCACACTTATTCATTCATTCATTCGTTTTCTGTAACCGCTTGTCCTCTGGAGGAGATTAGGCGAGAGGCGGGGTCCACCCTGGACACATCAGTAACTCACACTGATAAATACAATTAAATACACTATAGCAACTAGTGTGTTTAAGTGAGACCAATGAATCCAGACAAACATGTGTAATGCTGGATAATTTGGGGGCTTATTGGGCCTGCAACAATCTAGATGCCTTTAGGTTTTGTCCAGTTGTCTTCACATCTCCAACGCCCAGTTTCCTTTGTGCTGCAGTGCTTGTCTCTGAAAACCTTGTGGTTTTAGGGCAGGGTGTGGACAGTTTTGCACATTTGGTTGGAGGTTAGTTGTTGGCATTATGTCCATTACCCTGATGACACATGAGCTTCCAAGTGAGGGTTCGTGCTATTCCCTCAAATTCAGCCAAACCTGAAATCAAATCCTGTCGTGCGTCACTTGCTGCATCAAGTGGTTTTAAGGGAAAATCAAGTGCGTAATAATTGCTCATCGGTGTCCATTTGTCAGGAGAGAAACCATGACGGTGCAAAATGACAGAAAGCTCCGTAATGATTAAGGAATACATGTGCATCTGCCAACTCTTAGCTCAAACTGGTGTCTCGATGGGACATCTGAGAGCACACAGCTATTGGAGGTGTTTTTTTTTAATAAGATGCATCAATTAACGTTTTAACAACACCAGATAAAGGCACTGTGGATGCTTTGGTTTCCTGCCATACACTGGGAAAGCCGCAGGTCAACGGGCGCAGTATGGCTGGAAGACGGTGGGAAGGGCTACAAGCAGGAAGAGAGGAGCTTCTGTGTTGAAGTGGAGTGCAGCCTGATCAGACCGGGCAGTTTTCCAGGCTTTCTGGGGACCCAGAGTGCTGGTTAACGAAAAGATAATGAGACATTTGGTCAGAAGTAGAATGATAGGATAATGAGTGATTTGTGACATGCGCTGGGTTTGAGGGGAACTGAGAAATTGATCATGGTAGTTTGATGACCAGGTACAGTCCAGAGAGAGGGGACGGGAGCCAAGGCGCGAGTCGACGTCTTCTGGTCAAGATGAGTTTTAGGACCGTAGAGAGGCTATGAAGACAGAGGGAGAGAGAGAGAGAGAGAGGGAAACAGGACAAGTCAGTATTACTCAGTGGTGTTGGGTTTTTCAAGTGGTGAACAGATGTGGTCCATGCCAAGTTTAAATTTAGAGTAGACTCAAAGTGGGAAGTGTTATTTGAGTCGCTCTCCGTCCAATTTGGCAAAATCAGACAATCGTGGTGTGTTGTTGAGGACAGATGGTCCAGCGAGGATGGGATAAGATATATTAAAAGGTAGATGTGTCGGAATCCGAAACCTGAGATGACAGGACTGAACATGGGGGGGAGGACATGCCGTATACTGCAGACGCAAGTGTGTAGGAAAAAGGAGAAGGAAGTAAAACCGTCTGAGGAGAAACGGAAAGAGTGGACCACTGGAGGCAGACGCACTAGAGAGAAAGTGAGATCAAGAAAAGAGGAAATTAAAGGGCTTTTCTGTGGGGAGGTCCTGGAGGGATGTCCTGTCTCCTGGAAATCCCGAGATGAGTGAAACTAAGCAGGGCTTTGCGGCGTCAAAGAGCAACGGCGTAAAGTACGAGAGTGCATAGCTGAAATAAAGGTTAGGCTGCAATTAGGTCGAACATTTAGATATTACAACACACACAGAGGCTTTCATCTACGCTGCCTCGTCTTCTGAGCTTGGGAACTCGAACAACGCAGACATTATTATTAAGTTTAAGGTAATTGTTGAATTGACTGTAATGGCCTGAACAGTTGTGTACCTGTTACTCTGCTATTTTTTACCACATTTGTTCCTCGTGGCCTGTTATCTGATGATGTGTGGTCTCGCACTGCTTTCGGCCGCGGCTCTGTCTCTGATTTACCGGACGCTTTTCCACATGAGACGTGCTATTGTTAAATATTCCACTCGCTTCGTCTCATTCGAGCCGTATTGAAGCCGCGTGTGTGCGGATACTTCCAGTTGTGAGTTTTTGAGAACCCCCTCTGTGATGGCTAAAAGCTCTCATCGAACCTAATTTAATTTCTCTCCCTCCAACACTTATGAGAGAAAAAAACGTCCATATTTAAAAAAAAATTTGCATTCTCTTGTTCTGCTTATCGAATACATTTATTACCCAGCTCCTCCCCCTTTAACCCTTTCGTTGCTCATGTGATGCCATCCTCCTCTCTTTGCTGCCGCGATACACCGTCTTTAGAAGTTTGAATCCACTCCGAGGGTTTGCTGGAGATTTACAAGCGGAGTGTGGGCGTGTTTTGCAGTTGTGAATGGCCCTCTGCTCTGTATCTGTGAGGCACAAGTAGCATGTTAATAATTCAGTGCTGTGCCATGTAGCTCTGAGCTGGTTAATGAACATGGGGAGAAATCGCCCAGGCATATTTCTTTGATGTGGGCTGCGTTGAGAATGCTAGGTGACGGCGCCGCGGCAAGAAAAACCAACAGCTTGAAACAAAACCAGTTATATTCAAGTTATTGTTGCTGTGGCAGAGTGTAGACGACGATTAAACAGAGACACGAGAGTGGAGGGGAATCTGTCTTCATCCAGGGACTGTCTTTTGTTTTCTTCTTCACGATGCTGAGCAAGCACAAATTTAACAGCCAGGCTCTTTTGCCTCTCGGGGGTATTTTCTGCATCCCTGTCACTTCCTAGCGCTGAAAATAGAGGTGTGTGCTGTATGTAAATACAATCACACATATTATATATTCTATATTATATTCCACACAAGCAAAGAGGCCTGGCTTTTTTAAAAACCATGGAAGTGCACAGGTGGAATAGATAACATTAGCAGCGCCTCAGTTCCCTTTAGCGTCTCAGTGAAACAGTGAGCACAGGAACTCCTCTAAGTGGAATGCAGCCATCAGTTGTTGTTTTCAAACAGAGCCCGTGAACTTGTGGTTACTACACAGGAAGTTTAATACACAAAACGCTTGTCATTCAAATGGTTACAACAACCATAAGTCATGAGACAACGGCTGCTAGGCAACTGCTGGCAGCCAGAAGCCGCTGACGCTAACAGTTAGCAAGCTAACCGCCGGCTAGCATACATGTGATAAAAATACAAATAAACTTCCAGGCGACTAAACTTCATTTATTTTTTGGAAACAAACTAGTCACAGCTCCTGAACTGGGACATTATTTAAAAAGTAATGTCCAGGTAAGAGGTTGTGAAAACCCTAAAAGAGGAACGTTTGTGTGGACCTTTCTCCTGACAAGACCCCACTTGAAGATAACAGTTTGGTTTACTCTTGCTCCTGTTCTCTTGTTATTTCTGTATGCACTTCACATTTTTCTCATGTTTTCAGAACAGGTGGAGGCAATGGAAGTTAATTTTTAGCACCTGGTAAATTCATATAGATTTAAAACTACTATATCCAAACTTAATTATTCTTTTGGATCTCTTACATTACATTAGCCTCTTGTTAGCTTGGTAAGCTGTGCTTCTAGGTGCTGTTCTGGACGTGAGTTGTAAGAACAGCGCTATTATTATTATTATTATTATTTATTATTATTATACTGCTTGATATTTAGGGGGAATGTGTTTCTTTGTTTTCCTGCTGATAGTTAGATTTTGTGGCTGGATGCTAAATATGACGCCGCATCTATGAGTGGATTAGCTTTATGTAGCATCTGTCCAGAGGTAACAGAATCCACCCAATTTGAAGTTCACCAACTAATTATATATTTCATGGAATAGATTTTTTTCATCTATTGTTATGTACAAAGACCCAATTAAGTCATTAATTAAATAATTAATAGTTTGTACACATATTATTTAGTTTTTGTAGTTAAAATAACTTGCAGAAATAGTCTAAATGTTGAATTAAATATATGGATGTAAAGATCTCTCGAACTGATCCTGATCATATAATATTGAGCATCGGCTGATTTGAGTCACAATCCGATCTTAAATAAACCATATCTTCTTATCTTACTTTAATTCTCCTTGTGAAGATGTTCTGATGCTACAGAGACGTGGCTTTGGTTTAATGCTAAAATAAATATCTACAAAAGATGCAGCACTTCATCAGATTGATACAGAAATCTTCAATGCTGAATTACTGTAGAGTGGCTGAGCTTCTTTATTTGAAACAGTGTTTCACAGTTTTTACTGAAGGGCATTTTAATTTCACTGTTGCAGCCGAATAAATAATAATTTTGTCACTTTTCCAAATCCTAATAAATAGTGTGAGCATTAATCATTCGGACTGACAGCATCATGGGTGTTTCATATGCCAGGACGTCGATCTAAAGGGGATAGAAATGAAGACACACACACACAGAGAGCCGTTCAGCCTCGCTGTGATTCCCCGTCACAGGCTGCGTTCAAGGCTTTGGGGCTTTCAGCTCAGACCTTAACACAATTGCATCTCTTCACTGCCACCCACAACTCATTCCCTCTCAAATGCCCACCAGTCCTTCTCTGAGACTGCAGCAGAGGTGCAGGATGAAAACCGTTTAAAAGGAGGCCTCTCCCAGCAGAGGGCTCGTTGGCATGGAAACGGCTGCCGTTGTGAATGGGGGGCTTCTCTTACACGCCCGGTCAGAGGTCTCCCACTGTCTCATGGTCCAAGACGGAGCCCTTTAAAACTTCGCTAAGCCTGGGTCTAAGTCAGGTGGTGGCACAGTTTGTTGGTTTGCTGTTCCTTTGATTGTTTTACTGCAAGTCTTGAGTTTATTCTCCACTTCAGCGTCATTCACCTGCAGCTGTAGTAGCAGGGACGTTTAAGTCAACTGTTTCTCAGGCAGGGAGCCCTCTTGTCTGTATTTGTCCCAAACAATCAGTGCAGACTCTGAACTGGTTCCACGTCTTGTTGGTTTCATATATCTTGCCGAAACCTTTCTGATTTTTTGAACCTCGTCTCACATTTACAAAATATTATTTGAAATAAATCCTTGCAGCTTACTGCTTTAAGGGGCGTTGAGCTCAACACAGTTGGCGCTGGGTCGTCTCGGCTCATTAGTTGAACAATCTGTGGTTTATTATCTAAATAACACATTAGAGTAGAGTCAAATGTTTAATGTCACAGCTGCTTTGACGAGTTTTATTATGTTTTAAATGGATATAAGGAGTTAAGAGGTTTGTTCTGTGGATGGATTGATAGCTTCCCCTTTAAAACTAAGTATAGAATAGCAGCCATTTTGTAATTAGCCGACACTCATCTGCCAGAAAGAGGTCAGGATGGACAAACACAAAGCGATAATCTAAGCTTCGTGTTCAGATGCCGCGTGGGAAAGTCCACAGGTCCGTCACCGAAGCAGAGAACCGTCAACCTAATTATTAATTTCCAAATTTGGTTTATTCGACGAGATCACTGCAGCACCTCGACCGTGTCTTTTTTCCTGCCAAACAGGTGTCAGACCTCAGTTTTGAACCATGAAGTCGTCTCCAGCGTTTTCTCAGCGCAATAAATACGGATGCTGCAAAACTGATTTGTTTCACCCATAACTGTGTCATTTAAGGCAGACATGCTTCCTCTTAAAATAAGATTTCTACATGAAAAGCTTGCCTGTGTAAAGTCTTAAAGAACAAATTGGCTCAAACCTGTGCTGTTCAAACTTATGTAGATTACAGCTCTCTCCTCTGTGTGCCCACAGTCTCCTCCTTCTGGATGAATTATTTACTGTTGATCAAAATTAAAGTAGGTGTGGAGACTGCTGGTGCCGCTCTAGCTCCGCTCGCTCGCTCGCTCTTACTGCGGCTCTAAAACACATCCTCTGGTTTCATCACCCACTGACACATTTAAAGCGGAGGAATTGAGGCTGCAGCTAGAATTATTTGACGTTATTGATTAATTTGCCTTTTGTTCCGCGCTGCGCCTCGCGGTTTACAGTTTCCAAGTTTCAAAAGGCTGTTTCCGTCAGTCTTGACTGTGTGTTCGAGCCCTAGTCTGTACGTGTAATACGAAATGCACTGATACGAGTTAAAATGATTTGTTTTCTGCTCTGTTATTCCGCGTGTTGCTTCATTCTGTCTCTGTTTAAACGGACGCTCATTATTAGGTACGAGCTGTTGAATTTGGGATTAGTTCGAATTGTGTGAATTAGAGGCACTGTAGGAATGTGTTGTATTGACACTGTAGGATACCCTTCCTCAGACTTGACCTTTTCACCAGAGACTCGGGCAGCTGGCAGCTCAGTTAAAGTGCCTTTAAGTCTATTAGAGAAGATAATCCTAGAGGGAGAGTTTCTGTGAACAGAAGGAGCAAGCAAAACACCCTGTCGGTTCACTTTCCTCACAATCCAATTGTGTCCCATGTACACGCACACACACACACACACACACTCCAACCTTGCAATCCAGGCGTTCTCCAACACATGGCCACCATATGCTTCCTTCACTGCTGTCCAAAACGGAAAGATGGCCGCCTTAAACAAGACGTTAAAACAAACAAATAGGAAAACAGAACGTGCGCGTTGCGTGACCCCAAAGTTTTGGTCTCACTCTCTGACGGGCATGTTTTCAAGACTCATGCTTTGCTTATTTCTCTGTTTCCTGCGCCTCAGTCCTCACTTTTTGTTGCCTTCTCCACGTTTTCTCTAGCCGCCTGCCGTGCACCTTCTCTGTCCCTGGCTACGACGGTGGTTCAGCAACACTTCAAAGTCTGCAGCGCTGCAGATAACACTTTGTACCCTCTACCCCCGAGCAGAGGCAGATTCCAGAGCCCCTGCGAGGTCCCTTGACTGACAGGTTTGGCCTCATATGTTTCTCTTGTTGCTGTTTTTTTTAATGTGTTTTCCATCCAGTGACCAGTGTTACAGCCGAGCCTCCTCAGAGATGAGCAGGCTTGGATGTGCTCTTGAATAGCACTGTTGCAGCATATTTATTATTATTTTTAGCAGGAGGCAGACACATAATTCTGAGTAATTATCATCATTATTGTTATTATCATATTTTAGAAATGGTTCTTATTAGTGATCAGAAATAGCAACATCCCTCTGAGCGTTTATTTTAACATCTTTAATAGCATTTAGTCGTAATATTATTTATCAATTAACTACCATGAAACATTTTAGTTTTTCTTCTCTTCTATTGAGCCACAGAGTTTCTTCGTGAGAGAGATCTAACATAGTCCTTCTTTTAGAGTACTGTTACGGTGATAACTTGGATATTGGATTTAACAACAAGTAGCCACAGTCTGTGCAGTTCATGAGAGACGGAAGATTTAATAAAGCATCAGCAAATAATCTAATTTATTCTAAACAGATGACTTTCAGTCTAACTTTGCTAGCTATCGCTTCTCTCTAAAAGTCAAAAAGCTGTGGTAACATTTTTATTTGTGAACAACACACATGCTGCGTTAATGCCGTTTTCTCCGTCAGGTTAAATTAAGTACAGAGCAGGTGAGCGACCAGGGTATTTGGACGGTCTGGGGGTGGGAGACAGCTTTGGTGAGGAGGCGGAGAGAAAGATGCTTTCAGGAGCAACAGGGAAAACAATGCAACCACAGCGTTGTGTGAAATGTGCAAAAAGTGATTCCGATTCGTTATGAGATCATGGCGAATTAAATTAGACCCTGGCGGGCCACCATAGTTTTAGCATTGTATGGAAAACCCTGCAGTAGTCTGTGTGCGTTAAATGCAGAGAACAAATTCCTTGTAAGTGCTCTTGGCCAGAAATGCAGATTTACATTTACATTTCTTTTATATGTACGAACAATTGAAGGCCGCTAGAGTATTTTGCTCATGGTCAAAGTCATGACATCTGTCGGCGTATCAGTGTTGCCATGGCAGCAGCTTGTTGCCGTTCAGGTTCCTCATTATGTCCTGCTGGATGAAACACCTCTTTCTCTGCTCTCCAAGAACGTCTTGTGTTTTTATGCGACTCTAACCGTCTCTGGCGAGATGTCTGTTGTGTGATTGGGAGACAAGTGGAATCAAACACGTAGCACCAGGAAAAAAAATGTGATTGTAGAGAAACTAAAAGATTATGATTGACCATTAATTATTGTCTGAACTTCTGAGTGGTGCAGTCTGCATTCAGAGCAAAGGTTCAGCTGCCATAGATGAAAGTCAAGTTGGGTGCAACTGTTTTTCTATTTCACTTTGTGCCAGACGCCCTTTTCACTTCCGTCTAATCACCCTTTAAATTATAAGGTATAGGAGTGCGATGATAACTCGATGATGAGCCATTTCTCTCACTAAATGTGACTTTTACGTGCCTCCTTATTTGTAAGCTTAAAAATGATTGCACGTTAATTGTAGCCATTGGAAGATAATTTACAGTTGTGAGTGTTTGCGGCGCAACATCAGCCGCAATAGCATGGATAGCATTTAGAGTTAATTATAGCCGTACTTCAGTTAGCCGCGGTGTGAAATTGACGGAAGGTCACATTTATAAATCCTTATTGAACGGCTACTTTTTAATCGTTCGCTGGGAGCTTTTCTGACGACTGATCCAGATTAGATGTTAAATAGTGAAACTGGGAAAGGCAGCTTTACATGTGCTGAAATTTTTACTGCTGGCTCTAATGGTTAATTAAACGAATACAAATGACTTGCACTTGTCTTAAAATATTTCTTATTTCAGTTTCTATTGAACTTAAGAGTAAGCAGCTCAGGGTGAATATCGTGTTGACGGTATGGCGGCACATGACCCGACCGGTGCTGGGTCTCCCTCGAGTTGTGACACATCAGAGAATGGACATGGTCCTTCTGAGGGGGTGTCCTGTGGTGTCTGGCAGCAGGATGTTGTTAGTCGGGGACTTTGAGTCCTATGGGTTGAAAAAAGGAGGGGCCTCTGTGGATTGTCCCACAGATACTCGATCAGTTTGAGATCTAGTGAATCTGGAGGCCAGGTCAACACCTTGTGCTGTTTTTTAGTTGTTCCTAAAGCGTTTTTGTGTGTGTTTCTGTGTCAAGCTGCATCTTGCTGGGGATGACTGCTGCCGTCAAGGAGTGTCATTGCTATGGGGTGGGGGTGCCTGGTCTGGTCTAGGTGGGTGGTGCATGTCTAGGTAGCATCCACATGAATGCCAGGTCCAAAAGTTTCCCAGCAGAACAATAGCTTGTCACAAGATGGTCAGTGTTATTTGCCTCACCTGTCAGTGGTTTTAATGTTATGGCTGATTGATGTGTTAAAGCAGTGAAATACAAGAACCGTTGCCTGAAGTTAAAAGTAGGTTTGGCACGACTTAAGAGTAAATTACAGCCACATTTCAGTTAAAAATATGTCGCTTACGATATTGGGTAAAAGAAAAAAACATTGCACTTGATGTGTCGTGTTAAATCCAACAGTAGCTGCTTATTAGTGAAACTTGTGTTTGCAGAACTGGTAAAACCTTACAGAGATGACAAAGATTCACATGAGCACGGAAAAAAAAGTTTTTGTAAAACCTGTAAATGCTTGGCTTTATTTTCCTGTATTGTTATTAATAGTCAACTTCACCCAAAACATCATCCATCATGATTCGTTGAGTTTTATAGCCCCTGCTCTCCATGATCGTAACGTGAACCAGTTTAAGAAGCTGCTCCTGAGACATCCAGCTGCACGCTGTATGATTATTTTGATGGCCAGGTCTCAGCTGCTCGGTGTGGAAAGCTCCTGGACTTGAAGGAAGAAGCTGTTGAGAAGGTGGGGTCAGAGAGGAAATGAGGCTGCATTCCAGCAGTGATTTATGAAGTGTCTTTCATTCTCTTTGTACTGGTGGCGAGTTCACAGCTGCTCCAGACAGCTCGCTGATTCGAGCGGAGCCGGGCTCATGTTAGCATGCATATTGAAAGCAAGCCTTGTTCCCATATGTGCAAGTTGATGCAATGCTGCTAGGTGAGTGTTGTAAATTTAAAGGTTCTCATGTGGCTTCACTTAAAAACGTATCTTTTTTTAAAACCTTTCATCGATAAATCATCTGTGGTTTTCAGTCACAAACAGAGGAAGTATTCAGAGTGAAGCTCCGCCAAAACTAAGCGATGACAAACTTGAGAGTGAGTCACGTCTTAAGCTCGGGTCCAGTGTGACTAGACGGGACGCATCATATTAATAATCTGTTCAAGACTCCAGCACTGCTACGTGAGAACAGCCAGACCGGGCTCCGTGTTCACACTTGAGACAAGAATTAAATAAAACATCCACAACATCCAACGTGCCTTACAAAGCAATGAACACAGTTTGGTAAATGAAATTTGATTAGCTGTTTCAGAGTGGTTAGCTTGTAGCTCAGCCTGCAGCAGCCGTCGTTCTCTTTAACTAAGAAACAAACGTCTGTTCTGAGAAGTTCTTTAATTCGATTAGATTATCAATCCCCGTTCTGTTTTTGCACATATTTCACAATATTTTTTTGCAACTTGAAATTATTCTTGTTACGTAACTTCTGCTGTTTGTTCGCTAATTTGTTACGTAATAGGAACAATGTCAGGCGTGTTTGTTATGTAAAAGAATGAAGAGAAATGCGATACTGGCTTATAATGAAGTTGGGCTGCTGATAAACCCCATCACAGCCCCCCCCTGCTTTAAACTCAAGACACATGAAAGTGCATGTACGTGCTGAGATGCGGTTTACTTCTTTTTCCCGAAGAAGACAGTGATTTTATTCACTTAAGAGTGTTGCATAACTCGGTTCCTCTCTCCGCTCTCAGAATTTAACCAGTGTAAGTCATTCTGTACCAGGGCCAGGAAACACAGCAGTTGCATTCCTTCATGTGGACTCATTTTGTTTGGCCCATCCCGACACAGCTGACTGAAGTAGCAGGAATCTCTTAACCTCTGCGCTCGATTCCTTTTCGGAGCCTTCTGAGACTGAGTCACAACTTTACCTAGAAAGCATTTAACTAGTAAAAGTAGTTCAAATGTGGCCTGTGTTGTTTCTGAGCACAGGAGCTGGATGCGGTGCAGAATAAAGGTTGGCGACCTTTCTGTTCAGTTTAATAAGAGACCTTTGGACGGCAAATCCAGCACTATGTCCCCTCGTAGCACAGATAAGTATATACTGTACTTCTAATCTTGAGTCAGAGTGGCTCTGGCTGAGGTTTTTATTTTTTATGAGAGTGTTTCTGGCGCTTTGCAGCCTAGAGAGTGACTGAACAGACAGGGACTTTAAACATGACGGGAGAGAAACGCCTGCGAAAAGTATTCGCTGGGAACTGAGCTGGAGATGCTACAGCCGCATGGCACACATCCCAACTACTGGGCCTCCGCGGCTCTTGACAAGGCAGCAGAGCACAGCTTGTCCTGTTTTTACATGCTCCCGGGTTATGAACTCTTGTGTACGTATTTGTCTTATTTACCCAAGATTTATTTTTATCTGACATGTGGCGTATTTGTCTAGATGTTGCATTGATTAGTTGATGCTTTTGTCCCCAGACGGCTCCAAAGTAACGTCAGTATCTGGGCGTATTTTAATGGATGCTGCTGAGGCTCTTAGTGTTGGATCGCTGCTCTCTTCACTGAGACAAACACACTACTCCAGAATATGATCTCCATCATATAGCCATTTAAGTTGGCACAACCATCAGTATCTGGATCAGGTAGATGAAAAGGTGAGGTATGTACACCAGTCAGGCATAACATTATGACCATTATGTGCCTCAAAAACAGTTGTGACTCATCAGAGAATGGACATGGGCCTTCTGAGAGTGTCCTGTGGTGTCTGGGAACATGAATGTTGTTAGTGGGGTCCTATGGGTTGAGGGGAGGGGCCTCTGTGGATCAGGCTTGTTCCAGTGCATCCCACAGAAGCTTGATCAGTTTGGGATCTAGTGAATCTGGAGGCCAGGTCAACACCTTGTGCTGTTCTTCATGTTTTTTTTTAGTTGTTCCTAAACTGTTTTTGTGTGTGTGTGTGTGTCAGGCTGCATCCTACTGGGGATGGCTGCTGCCATCAAGGAGTGTCATTGCTATGGGGTGGGGGTGTCTGGTCTGGTCTAGGTTGGTGCTACATGTCTAAGTAACATCCACATGAATCAATGACAGGTCCAAATGTTTCCCAGCAGAACACTGAACTATCACAAGATAAAAATAAATAAATCTCAATCTGTATATATTATCCTATAGTTTATATGTACAGATTGAGATTTATTTTATTTTATTGTGTTTTTATTCTTATTACTGTACTAGAGAGTAAAGTTACCGGAGTCAAATTCCTTGTATGTGCACATACTTGGCCAATAAAGGTGATTCTGATTCTGATTCTGATTCTGATGATCAATTTTGTTCACTTCTCCTGTCAGTGGTTCTAATGTTGTGGCAGATTGTTATTAAAGCAGTAAAATACAAGAACCAGTGCCTGATGTACAAGTCAAAGCTAGCGTATAAGGTTTGGCAGGTCACCGGTCATAATGTTATGCCTGATTGTTGCATGTTACTCCACTGTGTCAGTTTAATACTCATGTTACAGCTCACAAAAGAGCGTGATATTTTTCATCTGGTTTACTTTGCGTTGGGATTGGTCTTAAAACGGCCCACATCTGGAAACATCCCACGGTGGCTTTATGTCGCACCATTACTCGATTAATGAATTAGTTCCCTGCAAATTCAGCGCTGCGCTCCGCTGCAAGTAAAGCCTGTAAGAATGCTGAGTTGCAGAGCTTGTCTGTCCCGTGTCTTTCTGTCTCACAGTTATCAAATGTCAAACAGCTGGAAAGCCTGTCTGGGCATCTGCTCATTTCCCAGAACTTAATGTCCATATCCAGTTTTGTTTACGTCAACTATCCCCCTTCTCCCCAGACGAGCCAGCTCCTCGGCGCTGCTGGTCAGACTAGTGGGCCTAATTATGTTTTTATTTCTCTTAAAACACCTTTCCTTGTTTTGACCTGCTGTGAAACATATTACACACTAGGGTGCAAAATTAATGACCAAAACTAACGGTTAGTATTCTGTGGTGGTGTCACTGGTGTAGACTTACCAGTCTATGGTTTTCTAATGGCTGTTACTTGGTTACACTTTTTATCACCAATAAGAGAAACTTGTACAGAATGTGCCTCTGCAGGGAGGGCACCCTCCGCTTTGGTTTGTGCTCTCGATTTTAGTAGCTCAACTTGATTGGACTGTTGTCCATCTATGTTTTTACTGTTCAGCGTGTCTTTATTTGAACAGTGATGTCATGTATGTTTAGATTCATGAAACACAGACATGTAATGTTAGCAGGATGCCCAATACTTGATTAGCACTGAGTGTGCATGAGCGTTTCCGGTGTCTCAAATAGCCAGATGGTTCATATTTGATATCGGACCAATGCGCCGTCTTGATGCAAACGCCAACAATCACAACAATGAAACATGTGATGTGGCTATCACGCTTGAAGGATATGTGAAAATATGTTTTAAGTCAAACTGAACATTAAGATTTGACCAAAAAACGTTTGGGATCTATTCATCGCTAATAAAGAGGGCTGACTGAGCCGTTAATCCTGCCAGATTAATGTTGAATAATGCTGATAATCAAAAGGAAGCACAAACTGTTGCACTACATGCTATAGGATTATGAATTGCTCATAATGGCAGATGTTGACATTGCTCCTCTTACAGCTTCTCTACACAAGAGGGATTTGAGCTGATTTTTATTTTAAATCTGACGAGGATCTGTCTGCACGTTAACAAATCTACACATACACCAATTAGTGGCTCACGTCTTGTTACAGATGTATATACAGTCAATTTATTGGGTTCATTTGCAGGTGACTGTCACTCAGTTGTGTGGCCAAACACATTTAGATGCACGAGTGAATCATAACCCACTCTGGCTGAGTAGACATTGTGTTAGTAATGCTGGTGAAGGGGAAACACCCAACCAGTTTCCCTCAGGCACGCCAAAAAAATGGTTCGATCCTCTACTGAAAAGAGGAATGAATATACTCATATCGCTGTAGTTCAGATTTCATTATGCAAAATTTCAGTTTGACGTTACAGCTGCAGAGATGTGTAGCATCATGTTTTTTTTTGTCTTTGCTGGGTTGCCAGCGGCTGCCCCCCGTTCACTTCCCATCAGACGAGACAGGAAGAACTGACGCATGTGTGATGGTGACTCACTGTTACATGCTGATGCAGGTGTCGTGTGCTGTGCCAGGTTGTTGAATTCTTCCAGCGTAGTTTTTATTCTGGCAAAGCCTTTTCAAGATTTGGCGTGTTCTGTTTTGGAGGTTTTGCAGGATGAACTGTGAAATCCCATCATTCTTATCTCACTACTCTGGCCCTCCTGCCTTCTCCGCTCATATTCCAGGGCGGCCACATGGCTTCTTAACTCTTTGATGACCCCTCTCAGATTGTTGCACTGACAGCGCTTTCTCCCCCTCTCTTTGTCCACAGAAAGAATCGGCCCTTGGAGTAGGAACCCGGAGTGAAGAGAGGACCAACTGTGGCCTGAACAAAGACAGACAGAGGGAACTGTAAGTAAACGCTGCGGTTGTGTGAACTTCTCAGAGGGGGTCAGGAAGTTTTTGTGTGTGGCTTGCGCTCAGTGAGGCGTTCATGGCGTAGGTTTACACGCAGGCCTGGTGGGATTTGTGGTTATTTTGAATGGATTAAAAGTGTTCACATGCCAGAGGAGCCTTCTTCCAAATTGCCCAGGCGTGGTTTTCAGGATCAAAATATACGGCGGTGCTTGTGGACACCCTTGTATTGACTGTGCCGTCAGAATTTAAAACCTGCAGCCCGAACGTTGGCCCCAAAACGAATGATGACATTTCATTATGTTGATGTCTTATCATTACATTTCCAGCTGCAGCTGTTTCGTCTTTTTTTTTTTTTTTTTTTACTGACGTCTAGGCCACTTTGTGTTTTCACACTTGCACAAATGCTGTAAAAGACATTCACCAACCTCACAAACAGCCTATGCTGACAGGATGTAAGCTTGAGACCAGCTGTTTCCTAGCAACACATTTCCTCGTGTAAGTGTCTGTTATCAAGTGCATTTTTTCCCCCTCACCTCACTAAATCCACTCTCCACCATAAATAAGTTCTCTGCCTATATGAGGCACGATTTGAAGAGTTTTGCGTCCAGTGTTGTAGCTTAATAATAATAATAATGTGCATATTAAAAAAGGCTTGCAGTGTGTTAAGACATAGAAAACTGTCTAAAGTCGTGGTAAATCCGCTTTACTGGCCATGTACCCACAGCAACCATCCAGGTCATTTGATGCAACGTGCCACCACCAGTTTGGACCTCCCTTTATCTTCAGAACTGCAGTAATTCGTCACGGCATCGATTGGAAACATTCCTCAGAGAGTTTGGTCCATATTGACACGATAGCTTGACGCGTTTGCTGCTGATTTGTCGGCTGCACATCCAGGATCTCCTGTTACACCTCATCTCAAAGACAGACAGAGGGATTGAGATCTGGTGACTGTAGAGGCCTTTTTACGACAGTGAACCCATTGTCATGTTCAAGAAACCGGCATGAGGTGATTTTGTCTTGGTGACATGGTTTGTCCTGCTAGAAATAGCCATCAGACGATTGTCTGTCGTAAAGACATGGACATGGTGAGCCACAGCACTCAGGTAGGCTGTACTTAAGGGACCAAAGCGTGCCAAGGAAGTATCCCCACACCATAACACGAACAGCAGCAGCCTGAGCCGCTAATAGAAGCTAGCATGGATCCATGCTTTCATGTTCTGCTCTTAGCTAAAAGGAGTGGCACTCAGTGTTGTCTTCTGCTGCCAGAGTAGCCCGTGTCCTTCAAGGGTCAACGGTTTGTGCGTTCAGAGATGCTCTTCTGCTCACCTCAGCTGTAACCAGAGGTTCTTTGAGTTACTTATTGTTGCCTTTGTATCAGTTCGAACCAGTGTCACAAATCTCTGCCCATCAACAAGGCATTTCTTTACCCAGACAACTGCTGCTTACATAGTATTTTCTCTTTTTCATTATCTATAAACCTTAGATATGATTGTACGTGGAAATCCCAAGACATCAGCAGTTTCTAAAACGCTCAGAGCAGCCTGCCTGCCACCAACAATCACATCACATTCAAAGGCATTTAAGCCACATTTCCTCCCCATTCAGATGATGCAGTAGTTGCTGCCATGTGATTGGCTGAGTTGATGTTTTATTAACAGGCAACTGAACAGGTTTACCACATGAAGTCTGCATGTCATCCGTCCATTTATACAGAGAGTTGTGAGAACACTTGGAGCAGAGTGAGCAGCTTTATGATGTGCCCAGGGAGCAATTTGTTTTAGGGGTTAATGGCCTTGTGCACGGGGCATGTTAGCCCTTTGACCCTGCAGTCCCAAGTCCACATCCCTAAACACTAGCCCACTCTTCCATGCAAGGTATTTGCACATTAATCAGTGGCTAATTTCATCATATTTAAATTCATTTAGTGATTATACAGCTCTTAAAACTTACATTAATATACGGTATGTACATGAGTCTAAACTAGGGAAAAAGTGCATATTCCTATTAGTCAAAATTCACCTCATCATGTCAGACAAGGTCAAAACTCCCAAGCTTTCACTCTTTCACTCATTTTAAACTAATACAAAACATCCTTATGATTGCAGTGATTGACTAAGTCGGTTCCTGGACATCTCAGTGTTGTCATATCTCCCCACAGCCTTTACTTGTTTTATGATGAAGTGGAAAAAGCCTCATACGTCCTTGCTCTACTTTAGTTTCCTTTTTGAGAATGAGCAGACGATGTGTCAAGTGAGGGAATGGTGAGAAAAAAAAATCCATAGACATCAAGATAAAAAAAAGAAAGAAAAAAAAGAAACCGATTGTTCTGGTGCCGGCGCGGAAGACCACACCCTGTGTGTCACTGCGAGCGTCCCGGGGCAGGATGCAGACCTTTCACACTTGTGCACGAGACAGAGTGGAAGTTGTTGCAGTTGTTATGAGAAAACAGGAGGCGAACCCGTCAGTGAGGAATCCTAGGTGTGTGTGTGGTGTTCAGTTGTATAAAGGTGTGTGTTCAATCCAGAAAATTAAAAGGCGTGTGATTGATATTGTATCTTTGGGATGTTTAGTTTAGACGTTTGGATGAGCCGTCCTATATTTTGGCAAGGTTTAGCAAAGATGTCAAGTTATGTTTTGTTTCCTGTGAGGCGTCCGACTTTTGGATTGTCGCGGTGATGCATGTGTGGATGTCAGTGATGACAGCCGAGCACGTGATGTCTGTGCACTCATTGTTCGGAGCTGTTGGGGGGTCGACTCTTCCTTAAACCCAAGAGTGCGGCGCTCGTCCTGAATTATTCATCCAAGGCATGCACTGGTGAATTAAAGGTAAAGTGATAGCACATAGCGGTGCCTTGCTTGGCTCGCTGCTGCATTTTTAAAGTGTGGGCTGGCACTCAAATGTCAAAATGTTAACATTGTCTTCCCCCGAAAACTGTTTATCCGGTCCATGAGACCAGAGTGAGGACATTTGATACGGAGTGTGAATTATTTAGGCTGATGGTTCTGGATTGAATTTTCATCCAAGCGCTGCTTCCCTTTTTGTGTCCCAGTGCCCATCTCCCTTTGCTCCAGACATGAATGCTTAATACGTTGCCCTCTGGAAAAAATAAATAAAATACAGAGGATCAGTTATGTGTCACCCTTCTTCTCAGATCACGGCGCTTCTCAGTGCTCACATGAGGGTCATTAAACATGTTTAATTATCTGTGCATAGCAGCTGTAATCTCACAAGGCGTTGCCTCTTTGGATGACTGGTGAATTTATTTGATTTTTTTTTTTAACATGTCCAGCAGATCGTGACGCTGACATGACAAATATTTCTGCAGAAGAAGAAAGGCTGTCGTAATTTATCTGGAAATAGTTTTGATATTTGTCCGGCTCATTGAACAGCATGTGTTCCTGCTGGTTATGTTCCATGGAAGGGAGTATCACTTTTAGCTTGACCATAGTAAAGACGCGCAGAAAAGCTTCCTGTGAAAAGATGACGGCGTATATTGTGAGTCTGAAAAGGCGTCCTTTTTAAATTTGAACTTGAAAACTGCTTCCTGAGCAGACTGATGAAAGAGGCTGAGATTTAGCCATCTTCTGTGTCACTCCCTAATCAGTCCCACACTGCTCACCCACTCATTCTGAGTAAATAATTCAGGAGTTTTGCCTGCTCCGGAGAAGATCGGACACACAATCGAGGATAGGTAGGGACCGAGAAAACTGCTTCTGATGCACATTCAGTTCTCCAGGATAATTTTAATGTGGACCGATTTTCTTACTAGTAATTGACTTGATGTTTATCTGTCGATCCAAGTGATTTACACAAGTGATTGAGATGTAAGTTCTTGAGACAAACTACTACACATTAAAGTGAGGTATCAGGGAACCCATTCAGCACAGTGTTAGGTTTAATGATTTTAATTTAAAAATGCCATCTTTTCCTCATGATTAGATTTAAAAAATGATAAGAAGTATCAGTTATTGTGGTTGTAAATTATACTACACTGAGATTGGATGTGTGTTTTTCATCACAACGCTCTGATGCTGCCTGGCTTGCATTGTAAAACTAGCAGGCACCAACGTGAGGGTCTGTGTTAACGTTTCAGGGGTGTGGTTAACGCTTTCTCAGTCATTCATGCTTTTGAGACTTTGTTGAAAACAGGAAATCCAACTTTGTCCCCGTGTTGCGGCGACAGGAAGTTGTAACTTTACTGGTTTCTATTTTGTTTGGCGTGACGCCCGGGCGGAGGATCTCTGATCAGGGTCAAATATGTGTTTTGGTTAATTTTATGATACGCGTTTATCACTGCTCTGCAGCCTCGTCGCATCCCACATTTAACTTAATGAGAATGAACTGATGGTGCGTTAAGTAGCACATGATTTTAATAGCCTCAAATGCTGTTAGCTGCTGTTCTGCTTGAGCTTTCAGTCTTTGCCCACTAGAGCGCAGCCTACTCAGAGGTAAAACTTCTTTCTCTGCAGGCCCACTCACATTTTGTGGATGTGATGAGTAAATATGTTACAGATGCATTCAAGCACATTCACCATAAACACTGTGGATCTACGTTAAGGTGCTTGATTCGACTCGTCGGTGTCACATTTCAGCGTGTCAAAACGCATGCGGATCAGCGAGAACATAATTTGCAAACCCACTTAAATGTTTCAGCCGCTAATTTGTTTTGAAGAGATTATTGGCATCATATTAATTGTCGCTCATTTGCCGCTTGATTAACCACTGCAATAATTTGTCAGGATATCAGACTATGAATGAGCGCTTGGGTTGGCCGGAGCGTGTTTTTCCTCCCTTTAGAGATCTGAACCACACGGACTGAATAGCAGCGTGTTTGGTGCTGATTTTCCGTACTAATGCGGATGATTTTGATCTTGTTTGGGGAGTTTATAGGTGGTGACTCTTTCTACTAGAGCCTAGTTGCAGCCTTTTACTTTATTAATCATTAGTGTGCCAGCCTTCTCATTGAACAGCAGGCTGCAAATTTGACAAGAGTTACAATCCACTCAACCTTAAAGCAGGCGGCCTCACGCGACTTTAAAACGTTAAATCAAGTACACAGAAGCAGATGAACAGTTTGTTCAGTTGTTCGCAGAGGAGGATTTGAAACTACTGCACTTTACACACGCATGGCATGTAATGCAGTTGTGATAGCGAGCTGTGTAAGTTTCATTACTTTTTATTCTTTCCGCATTCTTTACTTCTTTCCTTTAAATTGATAACAACAGCCACTGATATTGAATCAGCACTGAGTATCTGCGTATAACCCGATTAAGTATTATTAGAATCAGTATCAGGCGAGGGAGCACGGGATGTGTGCGTCTCATGCAGTCTGGGAAGTGGTTCAAGAGTCATTTTCCATAGTTGAAAAGCCACGTATTAAAATGTTATCTTTCAGTAATGAAGAATAATGGCACGGACGATCTTTGCAGATGATCTAGTGCATGACTTCTCAGAATGAGAATTATTGGCATACTTGTGGGTAGTGCCACGGTGTTTTTGTTTGAACTGCTATATTCCAGCCAGAGTGGTTAGCGTGTTAGCGTGTTAGCGTACCATCAGCATGAAGGTTTGGCTTTCTTTTGATGATGATTGATTTCTTTTTTAATTTGAAAATTACATTTGTCTAATGTGAGTTAAAAGTTTTGTGGTTATATGTGGAAAGCGCAGTTACGCAGGTTTTGGCTCAGTATGATCTTCTACAGGAAATAATGCTCTGATCAGGCATAACATTATGACCACCTTCCTAATATTGTCTAGGTCTCCCTTGTGCCTCCAAAACAGTTGTGACTCATCAGAGAATGGACATTGGAGCCTTTGGGTCCTCTCTGGGGGGAGGGGTCTCTGTTTATCATCCCACAGATACTTGATCAGTTTGCCATCTAGTGAATCTGGAGGCCAGGTTGACACCTTGTGCTGTTCTTCATGTTTTTTTTTAAGTTGTTCTTAAACTGTTTTTGTGTGTGTCTGTGTCAGCCTGCATCCTGCTGGGGATGGCTGCTTCCATCAAGGAGTGTCATTGCTATGGGGTGGGGGTGTCTGGTCTGGTCTAGGTGGGTGCTACATGTCTAAGTAACATCCACATGAGTGAATGCAAGATCCAAAAGTTTCCCAGCAGAACATTGGATTGTCACAAGATGATCAATATTATTCACTTCTCCTGTCAGTGGTTTTAATGTTGTGGCTGATTGGTGTATGTAGTACAGTATGCAGATGAAAATTTGCTCTACTAAATACAAATTTGGCTTCATACTGCTTCCATTAACATGGAAACAAGAATTAACAAGAAAACTTCTCCAGCCGATGCTAGGATGTCTGCTGGACTACAGAACTGTAGCTCTTTGAAGCTCTAGTTGAAAATAAAGACGGCTATAATGGAATTAAATTAACTTACACAGAGCACAAATTCTTCCAGAGCACAGCGTTTGATTAGTGGTTAATGCAGTATTCAGTGCTGTTCATATGGTGAATGATATTGCAGTGAAATTCACGTCGTATGCAGAGCCACCTCGCCTGCAGATGTTTCCCATTGATGATCCCTGTAGCTGCAGCACGTAGGCCTGCTGTTGTTCCGTCTTCCTCTGAGACACTATGCTATGGTGCAGTGAGTCTCCACTTTATGGATCAATACTGAAGCAGTGAGCTGACACGGTGAAAAGCAATATTCATAAATAATGAACAGGGCACCCTTTCACCCGCCCAGTCTTCCAGTCCCAGACGAGAAAAGAGAAGAATTGTGAACAAGATGCTTATTTCCTTTTTTTTCTGCTTATGCTGCGTTCTGATTTCAAGATAAGGTGGAGTCATATCATAATGTTAGCTACCGCCTGCATTAAGGGATAGAAAACCATTACACTTGTTCCAGTTCCTTGCTTTATATATTGTTATAGACGATCGTAGACAGAGGTCTCAGTGTTTCATTTCTCCCCTGATGGGCCGTTTGTTCCAGGAGATGGAAACCCGTTGTTTCAGGAAATCTCTGTTGCATTGAATCACAGTGAGCTGCCCCGTTCAGTATCGCTCCCATCAACAGAACAAATATGCGCCGGTGAACGAGCACGGAAAACGGCTTTAAGTGCTTCATTACTCTTTCCAGCACCTTATATGTTGGGTGCAGTTGGCAGTCGGGTCGCAGCCGCACACCCGTGGCTGATGCACTCCGCTCAAATGAACGGATGGAGCGATAATTGTTTGTGCCACTTTTGCAGTATCCGTCTGAGAAGAGGCTAACCGTAGTCAATTGTTGAGTCAATCTTCGGTCATTAAACCCAAGCCGCTGAGGTGAATACTGAACAGGGTGGGCAGTCTAGGTGTGCTATCACCGGGTATGCACTTCAGTTTGCCTCCTTAAGTTGTATTGAATCAGAAGTTACATTTAAAGAAAGGACATTAAACATTAATAAAAAAAAAGCGTTCCTGGAAACGCCTCTGATCAACTCTAAATTGCCTCAATTACAGATTTGTCCGTAACCCACGTGATGAGATTATTACAGTATTAATAAACCACGTCAGCCATTGCGGCCAGACTTGCTGCTCATCTCAGAAGCCTCCAAACAAGTCGTTCTCCTGGAACTCCCTGTCCCTTGGGAGGACCGCACCGAGGAGGCTAATGAGAGGCAGAGGACAAGATATGCCGGAGCAATGGGTGGCGAGCGCGGTGGGAGCCCATTGAGGTGGGATGGAAGAAGGTTTGCAGGCCAGTCTCTCTGCAGGACCTACAACACGCTGGGCTAGTAAGCGAAGGGCCATCGAGGAAGTCACTGAGGCGGCAGACGTCGCATCAAGGTGGCTGTGGATGAGGAGAGGATAGCCGAGGACACAAGCTGGGGCCTGATCAACCCAGGCTGGGTCACCTGGGAGACAGAGTGTGATGTTCAAAAGACCTGAAACACTCCATGACCCCGGGTAACATCCCTGAGGATGTGTCCAGGTTGCATCAAGTTGATGCATGTCACAAGCACCAAAATATCATTCATTTAACTACGTAATGGTCCAAATGACCAAGATTCAAAACAAGACAGCCTCACGGAGCTGAATGAATTTTAACCCAGAATGTTTGAACCATTGTACATTTTCTTAAGATGTGTGTATGGTACAGATCTACAGTATTTGGCTGCACAGAGACTTAACATGAAGCACTTTACACATTCCTGAGCTTAAAAGAAACTCTGAAGCTACACAGTGTCAGTATCTGCATTGCCCCACTGTATGCAAAAGCACAACACAAAGAACTGAGGTAACTTGTTGCTTCACCTGCTTCCTGCTAGCTTCTTTAAGGACGCTTTCCGATTGTTTAGAAATACACATACGTTACTGAACACATCTCTTAAAACATCCATTTCTGTAGAGTATAAGTTGTATAAGTTGGACAGTTTTCTCTTGATTAGTAATAAAAAAAGTCTTTCCAAATAAATATAACAGCAAGTCTTTACCTGGAATAAGACTCAATTGTCAAATCTTAAAATCGCTACGTCACAGAATCACGTAGTAATTTAAGAAAAGATTACAGACATAGACTGAACATATCGGTTTCATGTCAAAGTCCTTGTTTCTTGTCGTCTAATGATGCCCTAACACATGGAATTTAAAAGTCAGCCCCTCCATTGAAAGTTGATTCCGGACATCAAATAATAACAGTTAAATGTCGTTAAATGTCCCGTTTGATGCTAACTTGTCCAATATTCTTTGGTTTTGTGACTGGTCAGAGCAGCGTCCCCCCTTTTTCAGTGTCTCTTTACTGGTGGCGGTAGAAGGCGGCGATTTTAAATTTAACATCATTTAACATTGTTACATGCGCGCTATTAATAACGAGACGTTCCTTTAACAGAGGACCTATTCTCAGTTTGATGTCAACACCATCTTTGTCTTTGCCATTATTACTACCCCTCCCTCCCTCCCTCCCTCTCTCCCTCTCTCCCTCTCTCTCCCTCTCTGTCTCTCTCTGTCTCTCTGCCTCCTGTGACCTCCGGGTTTTATCAGCTTCTGTGCTGAATAATGTTCACATTGTCCCCCGTGCGTAGATTCCTCAGGTTTAAACGTCTGACGTGAGGTGAGCGGGGGAATGTGTGGGCTCACCGGAGCGTGCACGGATGTTGACACGCGAGGGGATCTAAAATGATTTGCTCCTGTCTTTCCTCATGTGTGAACTGGCTCTAATCACAGACTTGCAGCCTGTGTGTGCTGTGTCATATTGTGCTTTATCTGTTCGTCCTATTAAAAGCTTAATGACTGCTTAGAAACAGCAGATTTCAGAGGGTTTGTTTTCCGCCTGCCTTTTCAGTTTGTCTTGGATCAGTTGGAGAAGCTGTCACAGTGTGGTGATTTTTCTGCCTTTACTGTCCATTTATTTCACTGATTATTATAGTGATCACCAGCGGCGTCTTGACCGCGGTGACGGATTATTACCATAATAATCCTGTCCGCTCTGTTATTGTCTCCTAAATGCTTTCCCTCGGACCCCTCCCCCCGCCGCATCCCGGCTGTATCCTGCTTATCAGTCTTTTATGGTGCATGCAGAGTGGCTTGGATTTCTTGTAAAATTCTGTCCACTGCTTCCTCAATTAACGGAGCGACTCGGAGCTCGGATGTCATACGAGAAAAGCACTTTTGTCGGCAAGTTGGAGGAGCTCAGTCTGAGTGGTTTACCGCTGGTGGCTGTGGTGGTGGTGGTGGTGGGGTGCACAGCGGTGGCAGCAGCAGCAGCAGCAGCAGCAGCAGCAGAGCCGACGGGGATAGCATCCTCATCGCAGAGCAGCCGGAGGGAGAGGAGAGCCACGGATGGAAATTGTGGGAGACAGAAGAGAGAGAAGTGGCAGACACACTGTGTATTGTTTGCGCTCAGAAGAAGGTGTTTTGTGGATGGAAGTGAGTTTGCGAAAGGGGTGGAGGGGGCTACAGGAGGAGGCGTGTGCTGCTCAGAGATAGAAGTACAGCAGAGGCAGCGGAGTAAGTGGGAAGCAAACACAAGGGAAATGGACCGGCAAACTGTACTTCCTGACTCAAGTGCCCTCTGTGTGGATTAAGGTGTGTGTCGGCATCTGTGTTGCGCTCGCCGTAGATGAAACTAGCCCGGTCTGTGGCTGCGGAGTACCTGTGGATCAGCACCATGTGGAATACATTAAAGAGGAGGCATCAGCTGTGAGAGAATTCAGTGAGCACGAGGAAGTGGCTGCGGCTTGCAGCTAGTCTCTTTCCCCCACACGTCTTCTAACCCCAGAGCTGCCAGGCTACTAATGAGCAAGTCGATGTGTGGCTGTGGCTGCAGCTTCATCTCCTCTCTGATGAAGAGACTGGGCCGCACAGCTTGCTGCTCAGATCTCCTCTCCTGCAGCCATACTTCAGAACAGCTGCAGCGACTGGCCACTGGCTGCCCGCCTCAACCAAAGGTAACGCCGGCTCCCCCCTGACACCGCCACGTCGGTGTCCTCGTGCCTCCCGGTCAGCCGGGGGATGTGCCGTCTGTGTGCATGAAATCATTACAGGGCCTTATATCATGATTCCAGGAAGCTTGGGAAGTGTTGTGTCCTCGTGTATCGACGGTGGTTTTGTGAAGTGATGTTCAGGTGTAAGAAGTGATCAGCCAATGTAGAGCAGTGCAGTAATTGATTCTTTAATGGAACCAGGTGATTTAATGGCCGTGTTGCTGCCTTGACAACAGTGGACTGGCTTTCAGTTTGCACGGCTACTTAAATGGATGCCTTCAGTCAGCCTGTGGTTTACAGTGATTGCTGCCCCTCCTTAATAGGAGGAAAAGCTTTTTCTAATGGACCAAATAAAAGCCAAACAGCACTGTGTGCGAGTGCCCGTGTGCTCATGCGCTCACGTCGGTGTCAGTGAGCATTCTTGGCTCTAACACAGGTTTCTGTCGCATGTCTGTAGCACCAAGGGTTTCAGCTGATTAATTTCCAGTTGTGCACATGACTGTTTTAGTAGTAAGCTGGCACTGAATGGATTTAAAGCCCCTTCCTCAGTCCTTCTGGCATGTGGCCACTCTCGCAGCGGAGGAGATTGATTCTCTTGGTCTCCAAGAAGATTTATTCTCTCACGAGTAATGACGGAAACCCACAAAGGAAAATGTTGTGGTATTATTGAGCTGTTGCATGGCAACAATTCAAATGAAAAAGAGATAAGTGACAGTTTTAGAGGAGGCGTACCGCTTATAGACAAAACCTTAATGTGACTTTTATATTGAGCAGAAGTCATTGTTTTCCCGAGGATGCATTGTCCTGAAATGAAGCACTGCGCCGTGGAGAAGTGTCGTCCCTCTGCGAAGCAGCTCGGGGATTTAAGTTTCACTCTCTTCCTTTGAGACATCACAGGGCACCAGCTCAAAATAGAGCCATCGATTAATAGCTCCTGCACTGAACCGAGGCCGCAGATGTTTCAACAAACGGCGTTTAGAGGATTGCAAGACTTTAGAGCAAACCTGCACACTCACTACAGGCGGTTTCATTTCTTGACTCGAAAGATTAATAACGGCAAACTCCGAATCTAAATCTTCTTAAATACATTAGACATATATTATTATGCTGAAGAAGTTACTTAAGATGCAGAATGTTTCCTTAAGCTATTAAACATTAATGCTGGTTTCTTTTCTTCATTAACCTCCCACTGTGGAATTTAAGTGGAGCAACTATACATCAGCTGCTAGATCTACACGTACTGTATATCTGTGTGTGTGTGTTAACAACAGCCAATCCTCTCTCTACTCTCTCCCACTGTTCTGTTAAGGTCACATTGGTGTGATTTATTGCTGCCATTTGGGATTGTTACACTCACTCCTTCAAGTTTCTTTCCTTTTTCTCAACAAGGTTTGCATGCTCTGAATTTCCAACAGCTCCAACAGAGTCTCCTGTAAAGTCTGGGTTCATCCCTTTCAGAGCTAGACATTATTACTGCACCTGACCTGAGCTCTCCAACTTCAAACCTTTCACCATATGAACAGCGATATTTTGTATTTTTTAAATCAATATCTGTTTGGATCATTTTGGGCCTGAACACCACAATAAGATTAGATAATCCTTAATTTATCCCACAGTGGAAAAATGTGCAGCAGCGTATAGTTTAAGGAACAGTGCACAGTCAACATTAAATTGTAAATTAAATACACACGTACGGACATCGTGTGTGTGGTCTAAATAGATTTAGTTCAAGGATTTGAACCAAAACATGACTTGAAACCTTTAGGAGTGGCAGACATTGTTGGTTGGGGTTTTTGTGATTTATTTATTTATTTTTGCAAATTCTAATCTGATCATCCTGTTCCTGTTTTTGAAGTCTTCTCTTTATGGTAGACCTGGACAATGTTATGCCTGCCTCCCTGATGTTGTGAAGGGCTTTTTCTTTACTGTAAGAAGTGTCCTGTTGTCGTCCATGAACCTCCAGAACTTTTTATGTTTCATAGCTCAACATAACACACTGCACAATTAGTGTGTTATTTTTTTTTTTTTCTGCAAAGGTAGTAAACTGTTGGTTGACTGGCTAATTCCAGTCCAATTAGCTTTGTTCCATTGAACAAGTACTTGGCTGCATATTAAGCAAAGCAATCAATAAACCATTCCTCTAGTTTGGATGTGAAACCCAAAATGAATGCTGCAGAAATGCACACCTTTACTCTATAAGTCATCTTCTAGAAGTGATTTATTTTTTATAAATATCTAACCATGTGTAAATACAGTGTAATTACAGTTGTCGACTTGGTGCTGACGCCCCTACTGTACTGTTGCCACTTTCAGCACAAAAACATCACATGTTATCAGTTTGTATCTCGCTCCGTCCTCTGGGTCAGTTTGATTCAGCGATAATTGAGTGCTGTAGAACGGTAAGCTGTGTTTCTGGCGTACTCCCACAGTAGTTTGGATGCCAGCTACGTGGTGGGGCAGGAACTAATTCTCTGCTGCCATCTGTAGAAAGTTAATGCGTACCTGTTTAACACCTGCCCCAGCACGGACTGACTTCTCATCCCAAATCCATCCAAGAGAAGGCAGCATATGCTTGCTCAAGTGCCCCACGACGACTCTGTGCACAGGGCTCAAGTAATGTCTGTTTGTGCCACAGCTGTGGCTTTATCCGCGAGGTGCCAACTTGGCACAACGCACTGCAGAAATCTTAACCCCTCTCCATCAGCAGCTATACCAGGGACTGTTTGGATGCATGTTGCACTGCCAAACTGCCAGGCACACAATGAACGCCTTATTATTTGAACGGGAGGAAACGTCTTTTGCGCAGCGAGGAGCATTGAATGCATGCTTAAGAACGCAGTTATTTACACAAACTGGTTTGCAGACGGGGATGTGCTTCCTTTTAGTTGTGAACCCAGATGAACGTCTGTGGTTGGTGGAAGCCCTCAGTTGGGATGTGATCATGCTGGACCTGTCAAATTATTTTAGTGGACTTTACGCGGTGATGCACAGAAGATTGACATTGTCATCCACGGCATCTGAGCGGCGTGGAGTTGAATATGTTTGCGACAGCTTTGATGGGTTGTAGGACTATTAAATTGCATGCAGAGGTTTTTTTTTTCTTTGTAGTTTTTGAAAACTGCCCCATATTGAAATCCAAATGGTGTGCTAGCAGACTCTGAGAAGAATTGACTTTGCCAGACTGACTTCCTTTTGTTTCAGGTTCATGTTTTGCCTCTTGGGTCATCAGATGGATTTATAAACTCTAGTCTGTATAGATGGTGCGTGAGCAGGCAGATGTTCTTACACACTCCGACAGAAACACTAGCAGTCATGTGGAGTCTGCTTTCTTCTGATTCTTTCCAACTCTTCACAGTATTATGCTCCATAAATGCTCATTGTTTTACTGTGCAGCTTTCTCTGCAAATGAAAATAGTTGATGTCTAAAACAAGAGTAGAGTCGAACTTGAATTTAATGTCAAAATAAGCACAAGAGTAATCTTAATGTCTTACGTGATATGACAGGTTGGTAGTAGATGATGATAATAATAGTAGTAGTTTAAATTAACATCAGAGTGTCTTTTTTCCCCTCCCACTGATCAACAAGGCGTCATGTGTGACTCTAAACCAACTGTTGTGATCATAATCTCAACAGCTCAGATATAGTTTTCTGTTTTTGCTCTCGGAGCGTTTCTATCAGCAAACACAAATTCGCACCTGCCCTCCCCAGTTTCCCAAAGCTATTTCTGTCCACTTCACAGCTCTCGCAGTGCTAAGAATAGAGACTGATGAATGAAACTTGTGTATGTATACTAAAGGCCATGTGGAAAGCCTTTTTTGGAGCAACACATATTGCTGGGATTTAATGTTGCTGTTTTTGCGTTACCCTCCGTATTAGCTTTACAAAGCGTTTTCTGCTTTACCAGTTGAACCAGAGCTCAGAAAAACCCCTCAGTAGTCACTCCTGGCTCTCTCGCATGCTGTTTGCACAGCTCATAACTATCTAAATAACCATATCAACAAACGCATTTCAAGCTGCATTGAGGACACTAATTACAGAATCTTGGTTCTTCCGGTAAAAGGCAGGGGCAACTTCGGCTATTCATAGCCTTCCTTTTCTGAGCTCACAGCAATGAACCGGCAGTCCCAAGAGTGGGTGCTGTGCAATCTGAGATAGGTCTAATGCTTCCCACCACAGCGCTGGGACTATACAACGGAGAGGAGGAGAAGCCTTACAAAGGGACCAGTGACTTTTCCCTCAAGGTCACAACAACTGGTATGAAATGAAGCAGATAACGTATGTGAGCCTCAAAGTGCTTTCTCATCCCTTGTGTAGTGTCTCGAGGAGATTTGGACTGGCTGTCTGCATATCTTGATCCTTGATTTGTCACGGCAGAGATTTGTAATAGCTCTCATGTGGCCATTTAAAATGCTTAGTGGCACCTTTTACAGCTACTGCAACAAAGATACGTGAAATGTAACGTAAACCAAAGACCTCATACGTCAATAGGAACAGGAAGGAAGTCTGTTCAGCTATAATGATCTTTTGACTTCCTTATGAAACAGTGACGGATGATCTCGTGTTGATGGTTTTTGATTTTATTTATTTCATCATACAGAACTTAACTCTCACCGCTAATGTATTGGAGCTGTAGCGTTAGGACCTCCACTCCTGAGCTTAGTTCATACAGTTTGTCTTATAGCTGCACATGAATTGGTGGAAGGGACTGATACTAAAAAAGCTCAAAGGATGGACCTGCTTTACCTGCTACCTACTCAACTCACTACGCCTATGTCACACATCCCACTTATATACTGATCAGGCATAACATTATGACCAATGTCCGAATATAGGCACAAGTCTCCCTTGTGCCTCCAAAACAGTTAATCAGGGTGTCCTGTGGTGTCTGGCATCAGTATGTTGTTAGTGGGGCCTTTGGGTCCTATGGGCTGAGGGGAGGGGCCTCTGTGGATCAGGCTTGTTCCAGTGCATCCCACAGATACTTGATCAGTTTGGGATCTAGTGGTTTTGGAGGCCAGGTCAACACCTTGTCATGTTCTTCATATTTTTTTGAGTTAAACCGTTTTTGTGTGTGTGTCTGTGTCAGGCTGCATCCTGCTGGGGATGGCTGCTGCCATCAAGGAGTGTCATTGCTATGGGGTGGGGGTGCCTGGTCTGGTCTAGGTCTAAGTATCATCCACACAAATGCCAGGTCCAACAGTTTCCCAGCAGAACATTGAATTGTCACAAGAAGTTATTCACTTCTCCTGTCAGTGGTTTGAATGTTGTGGCTGATCGGTGTATGTGTACTCTGTATGGACACCTCTACACCTACCATCAAGCTATCTTCTTTTTGGCCAGAGCCCAAGAAGAACAAATTTCATTAGAAAATGTTTCTGACTGTAATAAAACTACAACGACATTTTCATATTTAATAACTATCTGTGGCAAAAGTCAGCGCCCCGTCCTTTACTTAACTGTGGTTTCTGGTTACTGAGATTCCATTCTTCATTTCTTTCATGTTATTAATAATTTCAGCCTTTATTGCGATCCTGCCCGGGTATTCGTGACAGCTGTGAAGAGGTGTGCTGCTGTTTGCTGACCTAAGTCATCCAAATATATTCTGTAGGGTTCATTTCAGAGGGTCACTTGTCCAGGCCAGAGTTTTCACTTTATTCTTAACAACTACTCTACGTGATTGTTTGCAGTGCGTTTGAGATAAATCAGTAGCTTACAGATATAGCCGTCTATAAATGTAATTTCACCTTCTTCTTTTACACGCATGCAGCACGCCCTTATAGCACGTCTGGTTGTGCTCATAGGTCTCTTGCAGACAGCTGCTCTTCCCTCTGTTATTGAAAGTATCGTTCCTGCTGTGATTGTCGGCCACTGCTACAGTTGTGCTTCCGCTCAACGTTTACTAGCCCTTTCCTTCACTTGTACTCTCTACAATTAAGTCGCAGAGCGTGGAGTTCAGGTAATTCTTTACTAAATGACGGGACAAGCCAAAGCAGAGGAAGCTGTGGTGTCCAGTTATGTTTTTTCTTTCATATCTTTGCGCATGCAGTTGGTCTTATTTGCAAATTGTACATGTACTTCCTGTTGTTGCCCACTCAAGCTTAAAAGAATCCAGTTAGTTCATGAGATAATCTGAAGCTGCTGGATTAACATCCACCCAGGGGGAATTGTAGACGTGTTTTTGTTGTTTTCGTGTAGCATCAGTGTGCTGCCTTATTCCAGCTAAGTTTGAGCACGCACAGAAAAACACTTTCAGGCGGATTAACGGTGTTCGGTCAGCATTACTGCTTTTCTCACTCTGCCTCCTGTAGATAAAGCTCCCGTCTTTTTACGAATGTCTTTATATTCTTCATCTTCCTTGAGATGTTTAAAAAAGATTGTTCCCATGTGTTTAGTCAGTGGGTTTAACTAGTAAAGTCATATCAGCAGCGCAGCACATTTAGAAGCTTGACAACGTGTCTTTCTTTTGCATTGATTGCAAACTGTGAAAAATCTTCAAGGCGATTCTTTGAAAAAGCTTCTGTTTCTTCAGAGCCTGGTTGTGTTTTTACTATTAAAGAGATTGGGCTTTGTTCACTGGCTTTGTTGGAAGTTGGAACACCTAGTAGCTCTCAAGGCTATTCTGCCCCGTCCATCCACATTTGAGGCTGAGCACCCAGCTCTGTGTGATCTCAAGCCAAACACATTCACTCCCACCTTTTTTGCCTCGTCTGCTGCCGCTGAGCTGCACAAACGTGACTCCAAGAGCCATTATTGTCCATTATTTTATTTTGGAGCCAACAATAGAACTTGTGTTGTCACATTTTTTTTCCCCTCGAGCGGTGTCTTTTTTTTTTTCATTTTTCCCATAGATACAAAGCACAGCAGTAAACAACTGACAAATGTTAATCAGCCGTGTCTTTTTGTGTCTTTTCTCTGCAGAATGTCAAGCCCTTCTCCTCTTCAGACAGCCTAGCGAAGGTCCAGGAGGTAGCAAGCTGGCTTTTGGAAATGAACCAGGATCTGCTGTCGGGGGGCAGCAGCAGCAGGCGGAGTCGGGGGCCCGGGGGTCCGGCAGTGCGAGGTAACGCCTCCTCCACGGCTCGGGCACCCCAGCAGGCGGCAGAAGATGACGAGGATGAGCACATGAACCAGGTAGTCGAGGAGGAAGAGCAGCTGCCGCAGAGGGTGAGGCTACTTCAAGAGTTCGCTTTGCGTTCACATTTTACGATGAATAAGTTTTTACATAATGTCCTCAAACTTTTGCAAGCAGGAACCTTTGTGCAAGTTGAGGCACAGAAAACAGGTTGCATCTCTTACAAAACCATTCCTCACAGATATTGTTTATTTCCTTCTTCTGTCTTTTCACAGCCTGAGGCGTCGCAGGTTGATGTCGAGAGAGAGCAACCATGGGCACCCGGCGAGTCGGGCACCAGCAACGGCCCTCAGGGACACGAGGAAGGAGCCGAAGACGAGGAGAGCCTTCCCAACGAAGTGAACGGCCGAGAGAAAGGGGCCCGGTGGATGTGGGGGGCAGAGCAGAGACGACTGGAGGGCCAGCCGCTGGGCGAGGACGAGGAGGAGGAGGAGGAGGAAGAGGAGGAGAACAACAACAGCAGTAGCCATCAGGAGGAGGAGGCGGAGGAGAGGACAGAGGGAGGGGAGGAGCAGGGGAGGGAGGAGGAGGAGAGGGAAGAGGGCGAGGAGGAGGAAGAGGAGGATGAGGACGAGGAAGAGATGGACCAAAACAGCGATGACTTTGAGCATTCGGTGGAGAGCGGGAGGGAGGAGGAAGAGGAGGAGGAAGGAGAGGGAGAAGGAGAAGGAGAGGATGGCTTGCGGTCTCCCTCTCTCAGGAACTCAATGTCTGCCCCCAATAGTAATCTGGATTCGGGACGTACACGCCAAAGCTTTTCACAGGTAAGTCGAGCTGTTTTCCATTAGAGCTGCTTTCTAGGGAAGATGAGGTCTCTGCGTGAAGGTCTGCACGTTATCCAGAGGGATGACTTGGAGGGGGAAGAGTGGAAATTAGTGGAAGCAATTTCTCAGTCCTGTGAACATCATTACACCTATGACTCTTCTGCAGCAGACACAGCACAGAGAAGTTACCAACCCTCACACTTTAAGTTACCTTTAAACTCTTCACTGTGTTCTGTGTCGTTCACTGACAGTCTATGGTTTATATTTAAGACAGTGGCTCCCTCTTGTGACGTAAGCATGTTACTGCACTACACTGCTTGGATGGTCACTGATCAGCCACAACATTAAAACCACTGACAACTTTTGAACCTGGCATTCGTGTGGATGTTACTTAGACACGTAGCACCCACCTAGACCAGACCAGCCCCCCACCCACCCAATGACAATGACACTCCTTAACAAAAAGAAAAACAGCACAAGGCGTTGACCTGACCTCCAAATTCACTAGATCCCAAACGGATGAGGCATCTGTGGGATGCATGAGAACACACCTGATCCACAGAGGCCACTCCCCCTGAACCCATAGCACCCAAAGGCCCCCACTAACATCATTGTGTTGCCAGACACCTCCATTATCTCATGAGTCACAACTGTTTTGGAGGCACAAGGGAGACTTGCACAATGTTATAATATTCTCCCTCACTGGTGCCAAGGAACTAGGGTCTCAGAACAGCTATGATACTCGCAGACCTTTTTAGAAATATTACATTTTTTTCACTGAAGGGCATAAAAAAGCTGATTCATACTGTGTTATAATGGAAAGTTTCTCCATTTCAGTGACGAGCTTTATTCAAGGACCATTTTCTTCCGTCTCATTCATATATATGTACAATGCACCAAAGCTGTTTTATGACGTGGTAAAAGCACATTCGCACTTCACCGATTGACGGCTGACGCACGAGTAGCGAGTGTAGCTGGAGCACATCTTTCCACGCTTAGAGAATTAAGGCAGCGGGTTCAAGAGGGTCTGATGCCGCACGGCTCCTTCCTTCAGCCCCGGTGTCTTGTTTCGGTGACGGCTGATGACATGACGTGCGTACAGTATGCTTCAGTGGCCTTCGCAGCACCTATATTTAAAAAGCAGAAAGCGCATCTCGCCAGTAGGTTTTTTACGGAAGCGAGGGATTATGGTCGTATTTGACAGTTTGGTTGGAACGTGCCGACATAAATTTTAAGACTCAAACCAATAGACAGCAGGGATCTTGTAGTACTGACATGTTACTGGACGGTCATGTAGTTTAAGTATAGACGGAATATATTTAAGCCATTCATCCTCCTTGTGTTCATAAGTGCCTGATATGTTTGAATCGGTTCAGCAGACGTTGGTATGAGTCTGTTTAGAATAAAAACCAGTGAATCTTTTGTTTCATCTAAATTACTGGTAAAATCTGACAAATCGCTTTTAGAAATATGTGGATCTGTGTCATAGAAATCAGTTGCATAATCCGTGACCTCAGTCTAGTATTTGACTAGTCAGAATAATGCCAGACAGAGACCTGCCTGCCAGATCATTAGGTACACTAGTGAAAACCAGCGTCATAGCTGTTGTAATGTTCCCTTTATGTTGAAACAGTGTAAGAAATCTGGTGATTCAACTGATGATCATTTTGGAGGATGTAGTTTGTGGTGTTGTTAAACAGTTTTTGCTTTTTAGCCTAGCCCACTGATGGCAAAACACGGTTGAATCAACAGCTCTGTCAGTTATTTTAAGCTAGTGCTAAACACCTTAACCTTCATGAAGCTAATATTTAGTGCTGGGCTGTTACAGTAGAATCATTTTTTAAATTTTGTTTTGGCATTTGAGTGTATATTTCTCTCTCTCTTTTTCTCCCTGAGCGGCGTTTCATGCTACCGTATCACACTGTACATTCACTTTAAATACACCAGCGGTATGACAGAGGACGCCAGAGTAATACTCTGATCTCAGCGGACATTAATGACTCCTAGCTGTGATGGATTTCAGCAGCGTCGCCTCATCACTGGTGTCTCACCTGTGCGTGAGTCTAAAGTTCAAATGAGTCTCGATGCAGATATTGTCTCTGTTTATATTGTCCTAAATATAGCAGTTGGTCTGAATTTGCTCCTCCGCGCCTCTCGCCATCTGAAACAGCTGTCAGAGGGGTTTCTCAGGGTCTTAGTCAGTGTAGTGGCCCAGCTGGCTTTGATGTTTGAATGGACACATTTTGTTCAGCTGTGGGTTCGGTATGCTGGGAATTAAGAGCAGAAAGAGTCTGATGACATATGTCGACGGTTCCAGTGAGAAATGTGGAACTTAAAATGATTTACAGAAGTGTCAGTATTGTAGCAGATTGTTGATTGTTACATCTGACACCTACTTCCACAAAAAAAACTTCAACACGTTGATGGTAAACTCAACTGCAGAACTAAAATAATACACACCAGAGTAACACTGATTGGTGGAACGATAAAGTAGATGGAAAAAAAGAACCTGAGAGCACAGTAAAAGACTTGAATGCTGAATTAGTTTCACTGCTTAACTCCTCTTCTATTGTTGCTTTAAATGGGGAGAGCTCAGCAGTTCACAGGGTTAACTACAAGGACCTACAATAGATAATATACTGTAGTTCTTGGTCACAATACAGAATACACCGTTGTGTGCCTTTTAAATTGAGTGAATTGTTGAGTTGACTCATTTTCAAAGTTTGACATAAAAAATTAAATAGCATTGACCCTCTTGTGCAATATTCTGCTGGGAAACATTGCGCAAGATGTTTCCTGTCATTTTTTGGACCTGTCATTTGTGTGGATTTTGCTTAGACATGTACTGCTCAGACCAGAACAGACCAGACCAGACGCCCCCACCCCATAGCAATGACACTCCTTGATGGCAGCAACCATCCCCAGCAGGATGCAGCCTGACACAGACACAGAAACGCTTTAGGAACAACTAAATAAAAACATGAAGAACAGCACAAGGTGTTGACCTGGCCTCCAAATTCACTAGATCCCAAACTGATCAAGTATCTGTGGGATGATCCACTGAGACCCCTCTCCTCAACCCATAGGACCCAAAGACCCCCACTAATAACATCCTGTTACCAGACACCACAGGACACCCTCAGAAGGCCCATGTCCATTCTCTGATAAGTCTGAACTGTTTTGGAGGCACAAGGGAGACCTACACAATATTAGGAGGATGGTCATAATGTTATGCCTGATCGGTGTATTCAGTTTATCTTAAAAATAAATACGAGTTTGTGCTTTGCTGACTAAAACACGTATAACGGTGTTGTAAGTGAGACTCCTGCGGCGTCGGGTGATAGATACATGCAAACCCATATATCTACATATATGAAACTTAATGTAAGTTCGCCGCTGTGACTGGTTCACATCCTGTACATGTCCTGGCTTGTCCTCAGCGAGGACAGATTGTGTTCCCCGGCTCCAGGTGCGGTCAGGTCAGGTCACCCGAATAAGACGCCTCTTCTTACCCGACACTGCTGTCGTTTGATCCCCGCCAGTGGGGTAACACTCCGGGCAATGCTCATCACTTAAGCTTTGCGAAGAGCTTCGTGAATCTATACGCCGACATCAACATCCACGAAGGCCTGAAGTGCAAACACATAACGGAGTTGAGTCAAAACTTCATTCAGATTTATATTGTGTCCACATGCCTCTCAGTTCAAAGGTACACGGATTAAAAGGGCACATATCATATGATGTTTTCACATGCTGAACAGCAGAATGTATAGTGCTATGTAATCGTGAGGCTTGTCGCCACTGGGCTGGTGTAGGTGTTCATATCTGTATAATGTGTCATATAGATTAGTCTGTGGGAAAGCAGGTCATGTGATATTGGCAGGTGGAAACCTTGAGGTTGTTTAAATTAGGTGTTAAGTTTTAAGGAAATAACATCTACTTCTTTAATCCATGTCTACAGGAAACGTATAAATAGCATTTACATGAAAGTCCATGTATAGATAACAGAAGCGTTATTATAATCCCTTTAAACTGTGACTGGACCTCTGTTGTCAGAAAGACTAATAAGCTACCAAGTGAACTTTCCACAACTCGGTACCAATCAGTCCTTTTATCAAAGTATCAAGACAGGAAGTTGAAGGAAAGTAGCGGGAATATTGGTTGTAGTGCAAACCACAACTGTCGCCCTCACAGGAGTTTGATGCGATCAGTCGGCTTTAGTTGGTTTAACAAATCGTGTAATATGTGATCCCTCATCAGACACAGTTGTTAAGCGTGTGATCCCCAGTCTTTCAGTGGTCATGCAATGATCGGCCTGAAGCCAGTCTGTTAGTGTGTACTCCCAGTCTTTTCTTTTTAATATCCATGAACATTGTGCAGCTTGTCTCTAGCTTTAGGGTTGTCCTCAAACAGCCTTTACATACAAAACTTACTAAATACTGTTACACGGCAGGTCAGAGAGAGCATGAGACATGTGAGGCTTTAGTCTTAAAGTCTAATTTCAGTAAACATGAAAACGATGCGGCCATTGTAGGTGCTCACAGCGCATTACATTACTCCCCATTCTTCTCAGAATTCATTGAACACATCACCCTTGACTAATAACCGAGGCATTGGGAGATCTTAGAGTATTAGATGTCTCCTAATGATTCATAATAGGCCTTTAGTTGCAAGTCAGTCTGTGACGAGACCAGAGTGGAGTGACATCAGAGGTGGAAGAATAAAGCATCGAATTATCTGGAAAAAATGTTACTGTACCTCATCAACACCACCGCTCAGTTGCTGTGGACAAAACTAGCCTGAATGTAAAGGCAGTAAAAGCATGTTCTTAACTGGAATCTATATATTTTCCACTTATATGTCCTTTTATTATCAGAGTTGACTCTATCGCCAATAAACCACATGAAAATCTCTTCCACACTGAACACGTAAAGCGATGCTTTTGTCCTGGTGTTTCTGCTCTGTTGCCTTGAGAACAGCTTTATCAGGCAGTATCTCTGCTGACTGACACCACCGCGTTGTACTGCACATTGAACTGCAGCCTGCTCCATCTATATGTATCTCTGAGATGGAATAAACGATAACTTGCTAGCTGACTGGGAGCATTTCAGCTACATTCAGTGCTCCACTTTCCTTCATAACTCTCCGTTGCCACCAATTAAATATATTTCCAAAGAAAGGCAGCTTGCCTTATTGTAGGTGGCATCTCCCACACACTGGCCATGTGACACAGGCAGATTTGAGCCACAAAGAACCAATGTTCTTATCCGCCCACATGAAAGCAACTAGTTTGAGTTTCTAGCAAAAAAAGCAATATTGATAATTTTTTTCCCACAGACGCTCCTCATTATTTGCAGATGGACCTCAGTCGGGCTGTTGAAGAATAATACTAAAACATATATATTTTGACTCAGTCTTCAATGGAGGACTGTATATTTCCTGCTTCATTAAGCTACTTTTAAGACACTAAAACACACACACACACACACACACACAAAAGTCAAGGATGACTCAATAGATATGCCCATTGGCTGTGTAAGCTCTGTGCTCCTATACAATCAGTTTGAAATTAAATAATGCAACTATCGTGTGAACTGATGTTAAAATCAGCTGTTTAGTGTCATGTAATGGTCTTGGGCAGTGTTTGCTATTAAATGAAATAGCAAACACTGCCCTTCAGATGCACACAGTGTCACCTAATTGATGTTCCTTCAGCATGTTTGTCTGCATCTTTTGTTCATTCAGACAGTAACCACAATGAAGTGTGGACAAAAGGGTTTGCCTCTCCATAGAACATGTACTCACAGTACTCTTGCAGTGTTGTTATCAAGCCAGCTGTGTTTATTTGATTGACCCAGTGATTAGAAATTTAGACAAAGAGTCTTATTAATAAAAAGTATCGAGGAGAGCCTCTTTAAAATGAGAAGCAATTTGGTGCGAGTGTGAAATATCGTTGTTCCAGTCTCCGACACCAGAGGGAGACAGTGGTCTGAAAGTCATGCACATCCACTCTTCCATGGCCTACAGGTTGTGATTGGTTTTTGTGGCCAGACTGCACATAGAGGCTTTACCTATCCACTATGCTTTCCTCACACTGTCCAGCCCTGTGAGAAAGGGCTTTTACATGTAAAGCATCTGGTGTTTGGCAAAGGATGTAGCTCCACTACTGACAAAGAGTCACGTTGGAGTGAAAATGATGATTAGTATACTCTATGTGGATGCGTAAAGCTTATAAAACCCTCCCTCATCCTCTCTCATTTCTCTGCATTCTCTGCACAGTGTTTGAAAGTACGCTTCAATATTCTTATCTCTTTCCTCAAATTAAAGGCTCAGTGCTTTCTGTCATTAGATCCCATTAGGAATGTATTCATTTAGATTTCATTTTATTGGGTCTAACAAAAAGATTTCCCTTTCGCAAAGTCACTTAATGTTCTCCCGTACTGCTGTGATTTTATATGAAGGCAGTTGGCAGCATTTAAGCAGAATTTAAACTCTGTCCAGACTGCATGTTGGATGGTCTAATAGCGTTGGACTGGTGGACTCCATAACCAGAGGGCTCCTGTGCAAAAAAATAAAACTTAATCCTATACTTGCCGGTAAAATCGTCTCACGATTAGCATTGTTCTCCCCTTTTAAAGAAAGTCAGATATCTCCTTTAAGATTCCTCCCTACCCAACTACCACACATACATGCTCTCCCTTGCTCAGAACCTGCATCTGCATTTGAACCCTGTCAGCTCACTTGCTCCAAAACCCTGGGAAGGATTTCAGAGTGCACTGAGTAACTAGAAGCCAAACATTCTTGACTTGTCACCTCCAGCAGTCTTGGGATGTCCTGTCAGGGAATGCAAACCCATTGACCAAGCAGTAATACTGAGCAGAGTGTTAAAAGAAAGCAGACAAAATAGTTGACCCCTGTAATAGCTTTGTCAAAATACTGCAAAGGCATGCTATGAACTTATACAACACGAGCTTATACAACAGTAACTTAGTGACTATAACATTTAGACTTTTTTGTCAGTGGATTTAATGGTGGCACTGGGTAGGTCTCTCCTCTGGGTAGCTTTTGGTTACTGTAAAGCTCAGCAGGGCCGCATGTTTCTCCTGCTTTTTTGTAAATCTCCAAAAATATAACTGATTTTTGCCTTGGGAGGATATAAGCATACACAAAGCCAGAAACACTGTGGGAACTGAGGAACTCCTTGAACTTTATAACCGTTTTGTCATTAGAGCAATGTCATATTTTGGGTTTTGTGGTCACGGGAATGCAAACAGATATATTGTAAGTTCCCAGATCATCTAATAGAAAATAATATATTAATAGCTGTTCTACCAAGCACGGAGAACAAGTGTTGCAAAAACTGAAAGGCTGCTTGCAGTTTAACAAGTAACTTTGGAGTGATCATGTTTTAGCAGACTGGAATAGTGTGTCTTTCACATAGCTTGATGACGGCCTAAGATTAGTCTGGAAGCTCAAGTAACCTCTACAAGGCCCGGGGCATGTCAGAAACAAACAGGCGCTCCGTGGTGCCTCGGTGGTTATTTCACACTGTATGTGGAATAATGTCAACCATGGTTTGTCAGAATAGTCAGCAGTCGCCAGGCATCTTTTTAGTAGTGTCACGTAGGCTTGGTTGGTATGCATGGAAAGGCTTGGCCTTTTAGCTCATTTGCCTAATTCCAGTTTTGGTGTTTGGTGTATTTTAAACACTGTAATATTGAGTTAGGGTTAGGGCTCAATATCAGCTTAACCTAAAGATACCAGCAAAGTTTGACTCATCCAACATAATGGTATTCACTGCCTAAAGTTGGACACTTGAATACAGCAGCTGATGGTAAGCTCATCGCTGATGGTTATTTGGTGCCTGTGTTAAGGCCAAGTGGTGATCTCCATGGCTGAAAAATGAAGCCAATGCCGAACAGCCAAATGGCTACCTGAGACTGACTCCTACAGCAAGGCGCCCATCAAAAACAGAAATAAACACGTCTACAGCTTGGTACCATTTTTCTTTTATTTCTCTCGTTTGTATTGATTCAATTAATGACAACTGTGTGAGCGATGCCTTTTTATAATAACTCTTGTTTGCAGTCCTTTCAAAGGTTAAAGTTATTTAAAAACAAACAAAAGTCATAATTTAGGGCCACTTAAGCGACAGGTGGGTGCCATCTCCGGTTGCTAGCTGTCTTCCATAGGCGCCACCCACCCGCCTCTGCTCGACTCACATGCTGCCTCTTTCCATTTATGAATTAGTCGAGAGTAAGGCACTGCCAAGATGGCGATGGCCGGAAACACCACCCTGGGCTTCAATGCTGCGATGAGTTCCTCTGTCTTTAAATATAGTCCATAGCGGGGCCACATTCCATTCGTCGTCTATCGATACCCGCATGACAGAAAGTCAAGCGTGCGTTTCTAGTTTGCCAGCGAAATCTCCTGGCTCACATTGTCATCAACGTTATTTCACAAGCTCAGTTGCAGGCGGTTTTGTTGAAAAGAATCCAAACAGCAAAACAGAAATGTGTGATTTGGGTGATTAAAAAGTTGAAACTGGCCGTTAGTTGTGGTTGTGGACAGATATGTCTGACTGCTGTCTAGTGCTAGTAATCTAAAATTTAAAACTCTAAATAGGTGAAATTACCAAGCCAAATCTCTTGCTGGCTTCCTCTGTTGCTGCTACATCATAGCTCATTTGGCTGAACAGCTGTTGACGAGGGCTCACAACTTCCCCCGATAGTGCTGAACATACTGTAAAAACTCTGGGCGTTGGTCCGCCATGGACACCCAATGGCGTCCAACAGCTGACTGGTGTGTCGGCCCCTTAGTGTACTCTAATAGATGTTCAGGCTCTGTAATCCTCCCCAAACAATGGTGGATGTGAGAATAGAAGAGAGGTTAAGCCCTGTAGGTCTTTTGTTACCGTGTGTTTGGACATTTAAATGCATGTGGGGAAAGTTGTCTTTTGGACCCGTATTCAGTCTGTAGAGTCACACATACATATGCAGGACTGATTGTCAGCAATTTTCTCCTCTGAATTAATTTTCTCTTTATGTTTTTGGGGAATCAGCATAAATATTAATCCCCGGTACTGCATCACGTTTTGCAACTAAGCACCTCCACTTGCTTGAAACGTCTTTATTTGTAGCGTCACGCAAAAATACTTCAGTGGATTTAAATCTCTACATCCGTCTTGACACTCATCAGCTCGATTCTCGTTTAGGTGCATGTGTCACACGTGCTAACATTGGACAACTGTGTGATGGTCTCCTGAAATATCTGCAGCCTATTTGGTGACATAGTTGTTGACATTCCTTAACACCTCCGTTCATGGAAAAGTTGGAGAAATTTGGCGAAACAGATCTTGGCTTTTAGATATAGGGATGTGTTGTTTGGTTCTTTGTTGACAGTTTTCATGGCAACGCTTAACTGGGCCTGGTGGTGATGTCGTCGATGACTTGGGTGGACCAGAAGTAGAGTCAGAGAAATGACCACAATGAGGAAGTTCCCTGGACACGTGCTGCGTCGGTCGACTCTTGATACACATTCCACCGCTGAGGGCCCATGAAAGCAGATTCCACAGCGCCGTCTGAGAGGGGAGAGGCTGAGTTGGTCCATCCATTCAGGCTCTGACAGCAGCTGCTCCTGTGACTGGCTTGGGCGCAACAGTGACCTAACACCCCAGAGATATTTTAAAGGGTGGCAGTCAGCAGGGGGATGCGCTCTGAGTAGGTCGGAGCTCAGCTAGTGCAGTGTTTTAATACGTCTGTACAATGGTTGGAAGGTCCAAGGAAGTTACAACAGTATTTTAAGGAAAGTACTGCCCGAATTAGTTGGTCAGCTTTCGAGCCTCCTTCTGGGACATGATCCATTAGACGTCTTATAATTTATTTTTATTTTTTTTGCAATGCTGCGGCATTGCCCTATCCCCCGTTTCTCGTCATCTGGTGCTCGGAAAAAGATGCCTAATGTTGCCTGTGGGAAAGAGAAGACTTTGCATGTCCCGCTGGACAGTGAGAAGCTCAACCTGGCAGATCCTAAGGACGTCACCAGGGAGTCGTTGCCCCCTCAGAAAGTACTCAAGATATTTAGCATCAACATCATTGCTCAAGGATTGCCTTTCTGTCGCAGACGGGTGAGTATTGTACGTATTGAGTCGCCGACATAGTTTGACATTGGTTCAACGACAGACGCCAAAATGTCAGAGGTCATTGTCCTCTCGCCCATTTTCACCTTGGTAACTTTGTTGAACTGCGGAATTATAAATCAGATGGATAGGTAGCTACGTTCTTTTAAGCAGAGTAAACCACTTTTTGCATTATCTCCCCTTTGAGAACAACTTATGAACTTGTGCAATAAGTTTTTCATTTTTACGTTGCTAGACCTATAGTGCTACAATTAAAAATAAAAAAAAATAAAGATAATTATAGACTCTGGATTTGTCCTTTTGCCCGACGTTCCCATACGGACATTGATGCAAGATCCACGTGCTACAGCTCCACCCATGGCATGAGCAAGGACGCCACCATATAACCTTAAAAAGGCTGCATCCATTGAGCCTATTTTTAGGTTTCGATTGATTTATTCTTGATTGTATTGGATCGATAGGTCTTCATTGAACCAGTGCTTGAGTTGACCGTTTCAGTTATGATGGGCTGGAGTGCTGATTTATTGTTAATGCCTTCTGCAAAAGCGGATAGTTGACGATTTTATGGTGTTAATTGGGAATTACGCTTGCATTACAATCTGTTGTTCTTATTTCATCAGTCAGGAAAACTTGAAGTTGAAGCATTTCCGAAAACACTCCCTAAGTATGACGTTAGTGAAGCAAAATAGGATACTATAACGGTAACACTGACATCACACTCACATTAAAAGTTGGCTTTGTCAATATAAAAGGTGACTTAAAATGAATAGATTAAGGCCCCCATGACATGTAAGCAGCTTCTCACTTGAAACAAGGGCATTTCTTTAAGGAGGTAAGCCTTCTGATTGTCTTTTTAGTGACTATATATTATCTGTTGATTCCGTCTTAATATTTTATTGATATAAAATATTTATTTCAAATTAATTCAGTGGAAAAATAAAACAAATGAATGCCAATAAATTAAATGAATCATGTATCCCCTTCTATAAACCTGTTATCATTTATATTAGTCGCTCCATTGAGTTGAACGACTACATTTTCTCAAAATGGAAAAGATTTAAAAGCCCACGTATTATTGTTTTTAGCTTTCTCATCCTGTGTACGTGTTTTGTCTCTCTCCGCTTGACCTTGAAATACATATCTGAAAAAAATATCAGCAGAATTCCTGGACAAGAAGAGTTTCCATCTAAAACCCTTTCTTCATTTCATCAGTCTCTCTTGGGGAAGACTGTGTACTTATCGTGACAAACCAAGATGTAATCGTTCATTAAAGTTAAAAATTATCAAAATTAATTATCAAATTAAATTACCAACTTAATCATAGTGGTTTGGGCAGCGACATAAGAGATGTGAAAGGCAGGCAGGCAGAAATGTCGCCCTCCCCTCCACATAGTCAAATCAATTTAAAAAGTTGATTTAGTGAGAGGAACGGTCGTCAGATATTGGACTAAAGACTGTGTTTTTAAAAAAAAAAAATAACAGTGCAGCCGTGTGTTGCAGCAGCTTGCCATCACCCTCTGTTTACAGCGGGATGTCATGTATCATCTCTAATTACTGCATCTGCATGTAACCCTTAGTTTTATAAGCTGCCTGAATTTAGCTTTAAACATTCTGTCTTGGTTCCAGCGGGTTTGTTTTTTCCAATGAAATGATGTAGAGATCTTAATGATTAAGATCGTTCTTTGTACATTTGAGTGACACGAATCACCTCTCGGGATGAATAATAACGACTCCTCCGATGTCACCATCTGCGCACGACGTTCACATTTTGCCCTTGCTGTTGTTCTAATACCCGCAACAGTAATGACATCCTCATCAGCCTCAGCTGTGCTTTCAGTTCAGTGCTGTTTAGCGAATAGCATGCTAACGTGCTCAAGTAGCCCTGTTTAGTGTTGGCACGCTAGACTGTGAGCACGCTGGTGTCATCTCACCAGATCTAGCTCATGCACTGAATTATATTCTTAGTGTTGGGGATCCACAGCCATCAAGCTAATGTTTAGGATATTTGAGAAGGAAGACGCAAGATAAATTGTAAACTCCGTCATCTGTAACGCCAGTGACACCCCCATATGTCTAGATACTGTCAGAAACCTACATGCACGTTAATTTGCATTAAAGGACTAAGGCATCTGTTTGTTTTCGCGGTTTAAATAGGTAAGAAAGTGACATCTCAAGGCCTCGTGTTTACCTTTGAAAGGAGAACTAAATGGAATCGACCACACGTCCAGTTCATGGAGTCGTTCCTCTTGTTAACTCCATGCAGGGTAAAAGCCGCGTGGACTGTGCTGCATGCGTGGCAGCTGTCGTGGAAAGGCATGTCTCGGATCTTTTAGTGTCGCCGGAAACAATGTCTTCAGATAGATACTAATTTTTATGGTTCAGCTTCGTACCACGATTGTTGCATTAGTTTTTCTTGCATGTGATTTACCACCTTCCTAATCGGCTTCTCTGCTTTTTTTTTTTTTTTTTTTTTTTTACAAATACTCTTAAATCTATATTGAGAAACTTCCGATCCACACTGACTTTTAAAACTTCTCATATTGTACTGAAGAAAAAATAACGGTGGCTTAAATTTCCAATTAAAAGGAAACCGTGAGAATCGACACTGCGTTTCCGGTCTCAAAAATAGACATCCAGCTGTTGCAGGAGATGGGAATCGAGATATAGAACATTAACAGCAGGACATTTTAGTCAGGGTATTGCTTTTCTCACCCGCCACGCCCTGCCCTGCAGGCCTGTCGAGTAAGGCAATCTGGACGTGCCCTCGGCAGCTATGTCTGCACCATCAGCTATCGGCGAGATGCATTTGCTGTTTGAGCAGGTGCCGTGGGTGTGTTGAAACGTTCTTTATCAAGTTCCCCAGAGCCTCTGCGTTTCCTGTACGCTATCTAGACCCACATTTATTACATGCATACGGCTACTGTAAATAGTTTTTTTTGTTGTTTCTATTTCTGTTTGATTTGCTGCAGTCGTTCGTTTTGCTGAAACGTGTAACAGACAGACATTTAACAAATACAACCGTAAGAACTACTGCGAGACTTTAATTTAATTCTAGTCATCAGTTTTTAATATATTCTTCTAATTAATCTCTCATAATGACACATCCAGGCAGACTTCTATTGCAGTTTTTTTTTAACCGTCTATTTTTGACAGCATATGTCCAGATACGCAGAGGACGTAGTCACTTTCAATTTTAGTTGTGTGTCCCTGTCTGATACGTGACAAGTAGAGTGAAGTGATACCACACCGGATCCTGCTCCTCGGAGGTCAGATGATCTGAAAGAGGGTCGAATGATATTTTGCCCAGTGTTTGTATTACAATAACAACGTTTTACGCTTCTGCAACCTTGATTTCACTTCATCCAGCTTCACTGACATGTGACCGTGTTTAGTTAATACTGGAACCGCACTTTTCTTGTAAAAATGCACCTTTTTGACTCAGTGACGATATCACTACAACATCAGCAATGCAGCAGTTTAAATATCGTGTTGGTTGTGTTCGGGATACACTCGGTAATTGTTCTTTAATCTTCCTCATTGTTGGGCTGCAGTCAGAGGGGTGTATCGCTTTAGATAACACGCCCGCCCTGGAGGAGCAGCTGCCTTTACTCGCGTTGGTCTCTGTAGATAAGTGTTGTAAAGAAACTAAAGGTTCCCTGACGGCGTCACGCAGCCCCGCAAACACTCTCAGTCGGGCTCATTTTTCTCTGCTAGTGGACAGTCGAAATGCAGAATATTGTGTTTGACAAGATAAAAAGCTAATTAATCTTTTAAAGATTTTATTCTTTCTTCTTTTTTCCCCCCTCTTCCATTACTGATGCAACGCGCTGTAACACAGTTTGAGAGAGATCCCTTTCTAAGCTAGGCGTTGCTGTTGAACTGCTAGATAAAAGCAGTCAGGCAGTTCCTTGACGTATATGGTCTGTACAGTTTGGTATGAACTCAAAAATTCTCCATTTGCATCTCACGGCACCAGGAAAATCAAGAAAATTGCCCAGTGTTAATTTCTCTACCAAATTATTTATAAGATTTAAATATTAATTGGTATTTTGTTGGCTTTGAGTGGGGATTAAATTTATTTTTTACTTTTAGTCATTAGAGGGTCACATTCCAGAGATTACTTTTTATTTTCTTACATTTTACAGAAAATCGACTGAAAATAAAAGATAAATCAATCAATAACTGTTCATCCTGCATCCCTCGCTGCATTTATTCATAAGGAAGCAGAATATAAAGCAGCGCACAGTATAGTTTATAATAGACGTGTTTAATTTAATGAACGATGTTACATTGATCTGTCTGAACCCATTTTTTAAAACGCCGACTCTTGGCGTGAGTTACCGATGCGAAGAGGCGCGTTTTTTGTGCCCTCCAAACTTAAAGCCGCCCTCTGTCCTGAAGTAAGGACCACACCACAGTGCACCGCAGGAGGGATTCCATTGCCCTTGGCCTCCAAATAACACAGAGGAAGGCATCTGCCATTGGCTATTCTGAGAAGCGGTCCCATTCCAGGGAGCACACAGATCCATTCGGCCAGCCACCCAGCACCCAGATCAGCCAAACAGTTCTGTTTACCCCCCGATTTAAAAGCACACTCATGACTATGGAAGCTAAGCAGCCCGTATCTTTATCTGACTTCTCAGATTCTTTAGGAGACTCTTTAAAAATGGAGCATACATTAAAAAAAATAAACGTAATCATGCAGTTTCTGTTTAGCCAGTAATCGCTTATGTCAAACTGTGTCACATGATCAGGGGATCATAAGCCTGATCTAAATACCTCTCGAGTTCAAGCTGGTATAGTGTCATAGTGTTTTGGTGCTTTACATACAGAGCATACTGGATGGTGATGTGCCTCCCACCTGCCAGAGGGCCGCCTGAAGGCACTGACATTTCCCACGCTGTTAGACAGCAGCTGAGAAAAGATAAACTCTTCCTTTAGAAATGTGTCACGGCTCCCGAGCGCTGTCTTTTTAAGTGCAGGCAAAATAAGACCTCTCAAACACTTTATCTTTCACACAAACAAACACCCACGTCTCTTTACCAGTTTAATAATTCATCTCACTTTTCCTGTATGGTACGCGCTCTTCTTTCATAAGCCACCGGTCATTCACTAGACTTGAATCTGAAAGAGCCACCTGGGGCAACCAGCTCTTGAGCCTCGTGTGTATTTTGCTCTTGTAGAAATATCTGAACTATTTGCATTTTGAGTAGCAGCTGCCTGACAGTCAAAAAATAGCAATTAAGGGAACTGATTTATTGCTCTTACGCTCTTTTTGTTTCTTAAGATGGATAGAGGTAAAAACTGGAATAATTGAAGGGATTTTAGGAAGAAAGGTACAATATTTTGACTCCCCTGTCAGCTTGGTTGCTGCCAGACTTTCTGAGTCGCGACAATTGGCAGTAAATTGCCAGCGCTTTGCTCGGTTAGAAAGCGTTGAATGTAGAGCTGGAGAAATTAATCGATTAGCGAGTAAACAGAAATTTCATTTTCTGGGTTTAGCTTCTTCAGTGTGAGGGTTTGCTCCTTTTCACTGTACCTATTTGTGAATATCTTTGATGTCTGAGCTATTTGTAGAGTCTGGAGTCTAGTCTGGATTACTGAAATATGAAAATAGGGCTCTAGCTGACTTCCCTAGGAACTTCAGCCCCGTCCACATGTCAAGCAATTCGTTGGTCGCCCATTTTGTAGTCAGACAGGTGGTTGTCAACGGGTCTTCCAGCTTGTGGTTGCCTAGGTAACCCTCTTGTATAGCTCCCACCTCAAATGTTTGTGAGTGAAACGGGGACAACATAAAATACTGCTAGTGTATGTATGGAGCTAGTCCGTTCTTGCCATCACTGCTCTCTGACAAGTATTGTCACCACCGCCGTCTGCCAAGGTGAATGTCGTGAGATCGTGTGTCAGTCATTGGAAATAGTCGCCTCGGTCAGATTTTTTTTGCCTGCCATCTCTACAACGTGCTAGATTTCGCTAACATTTCATGGTCTCTCGTCCCCACGTTGCTGCTTGTCACTTCCTGTGTCCACAAACCTTTCTGTCACCGGCTCAGATCAGCTGTCTGCTAAATAATACGCATTTAAAAATGACTAAATGTGGCGTTATGAAGAAACTTCACAGTGTTTCCCCCCACTGAAATGCAGTTTGTCCTTTACAGTGACTTCAGCAGATGATTTTCTTACAAAAACTCCAGATAATTCATAAGATGGCCGTAACCATAGTGACGGTTGTATTAGTTTTGGCATCTTCTGCGTTTTAGCCGAAGCTCTCCACATCGGGCTCCTCCGTCAGAAACGTAAGCCGCCTTGTCTCTTTTCTCCCTTGTCCGAGTATCGGCGTTTCTCATCTCTGACCTTCAAACAGCCGCTCCTTCGCCTTTCACAACGTGTCCTGCTTGCTGTTATCTGGTCATCAGCGAAGACAGCCCGTGAATGGATAGCTGACTGGCTGTAACTGATGCGACCGTCTGCATAGTTTGTCTAATCTGTGTTTGAACCCTGCTGCCTGACTCGGTGTGTGGTCCCCGCGCTTTGATGTGCTCCTCTGGTGTGCTGCAGAGCTGTCTGGACGCTCGCTGCAGGTCGTGACTTCTGCCAAACTTCAGCAAAAAAAGGCCAGTGTCCAAAGTCCGCTTGGTGAAGTTGTGACGCCGTGGAAAAGGGGTGGGAAAATTCGGCGTTGTATGTTTCTCTTTAAGCAGCCTCTTAACACCACAGAAAGAATGAATAATATCAGTATATTAATATTTTAAATACCACTAAGTGTGCGCACACTCCTAAATCAGACCTGATTTGATAGAAGCTTTCACTCCTGGCCTCTAAAGCTATTCATACTGCCTCCTCTTCGCCGTCACCTGCACCTGACAGAGAATCAAGTGCCTCTTTTTTAGTTTAACGGCAGTGAGAAAGGGTTTTGTAACCCTTTGTTTGCATACCTGAGTACATGCCAAAGAGGTCTGTTCAGAGCTTAAGAGAAAATTAAAATACTTACTCAGCAACATAAGGATTACACCCTCCCACGAGTCTGAAGGCCACAAACCATATTCTCTAGTTTTACTCCGCTGTGATTAGTTTATTTTGAAATATATAAAAAGTTTTTGCATTTTGCAAAGTTTTTGCATTTTCATTGCCTTCAGATCAAACAGCACGTATGAAGAATGACTAATGAACATTTTTCACTCTTTTTTTTCTCAGCTAAACCATAATTAAGAAAGTAATCAGTGGACTAATCAATAATTAATGCAGTTATTAGTTTTTTGCTGTCCTACTTAAGAAGTAGAAGAATTTTCTTAAACCATAAAAGAACGCTTAATCCTTCAGTTAATTCAGTACGGCCAAATTTGGAGATAACATGTTTTTCTTGGACCATGACACCATGTAAATCTCTGCATAAATCTTTAATGATGTTCACTGGAACACCAGAATCACGCAGAATTAATCAGAGCAAAAAGGGAAACTGTGACTGTGTACCAAACGTGAACATTATATCCCCCAAGATTTACAGTAACTCCTTCTGCAGCTGTCAGTGACCGTGTTCAGCCCATGCGACCTGATTTATTGTCTGACATTGATTAGCAGCATATAGAAAGTGAGCGATGATGGATGGCCGCCAGGCTCGGGCCCCCGACATACGTATTTATAATTTGCTCATTTTATAAATGACCTTGCCCGTGGTTTATCGTACCTCCAGGTATGACGAGTAAGGCCGCGTTAGGGTCCAAAAATAGCATCCTGTTAAGAACCACACGGGGCCACGTTGCTACAGGTACCGGTGAGAAAATGAAATGCGATCCGAGGGGTTTAGTTTGAGGTGTACATCGGTGTATTCAAAAGCTTATCACATCTCCAAACACTGCACGGCAGTTTGTAATACTCTGAGGAAGCCTTGTACGACTCCGGCGGCACTCGTTTAATCTCCGGTCACAGTGTTCCTGAAGCAAACAATAGAATTAACACTGTTGACGTTAGAAAGTTATCCAACAGGACTATGCACTTGTCTATATTTGACTAACCAACATAGCCCTTTGTGGAAGAGGAGAAAATGTCCGTTTTATTCCCTACAGTCCTTTTTTCGACCTTAAAATAGCCCACGAGAAAATCCAGTCTTTCTTTTTTGTGGTAGTCATACCCTGAAATTAAGACTTTCACCTTCATCAGAAGAAAATTAGAATAATATAAATCCTTCCTGTCGTTCAAGGACATGCCCCTCCTTTATCCCATTAACACTACAGCACACTGGAAATTATATCTCTTTAGCGATGAGCAGAGAACAGAAGGAGGACAGCTACATACTTGGCAGAGTATTGACTTTCATAAAACCCTCGCCTTGCCTGCCTTATATCAGTTTCGTAATTCTCTCGCTGCGGCCCGTTCTCTCTCATTCATTCAATGCCTTATTCCTTCCATCGAGAAAGGTGATTCCTGGTCTTATCTTGGAGCAGCAGAACCCACACTGTTACTCTTCACACTGGACGTGATGCTTATTGCCTTGAATAAATTGAGTCATTCAGTCTCAGCACAGATGACTGAACAGTTCTCCAACACAGACAATGATTGATTTGGAAACCTTTCAAAAAGCTCCACATTTTAAAAGATTCTTACTCATAACAGACAAAAAACAGACCTTACATCAGTCAGCCACAACATTAAAACCACTGACAGGAGAAGTAAATAACATTGACCGTCTTGTGACAATTCAGTGTTCTGCTGGGAAACTTTTAGACTTTGCATTCATGTGGGTGTTACTTAGACATGTAGCACCCACTTAAACCAGACCAGGCACCCCCACCCCAAAGCAATCACACTATTTGATGGCAGCAGGTCACAGGCACACACGCACACGCACACAAACAGAACAACTCAAAAAAGTGTTGACCTGGCCTCCAAATTCAATAGTGCCCAAATTGATCAAGTATCTGTGGGATTCACTGGAACAAGCCTGATCCACAGAGGCCCCTCCCCTCAACCCAAAGGCCCCCACTAACAACGTCCTGGTGCTGGACACGTTGGATGAGTCACAACTGTTTTGAAAGCACAAGGGAGGTGGTCATAATGTTATGCCTGATTGGTGTAAATACTTTAAAAGTATTGTCTAAAATTTAACCATCTGTAACTGATTGCAGTTTGAAGTTTAATGCCTTACTAAGCAGCCATAATAGCAGAATTAAACTGTTTTAGCAACAATAGACCTGTAAGGTGAATTAATGATGGCTGCATTTCATTCAGAGTACGTTCCACCTTTCCAGCGAGCTGGTTCGCTCTATTAAACCATCATTAAAACACCTGCTCTTTCCCTACTGTGGGAAAGAGCAGTCAAAATGTCAACCATGAAAAAGCCAATAGCTGAAGAAATACCGAAACAATAAACACACACAGTACTTGTAGAAATGTTATATTCTCTCACGTACTGTTAAACAGCAGTGTCAACAAAAGTTTGGTGTAATACAGTTCTGGTAGTAGATTAGAGTCGTGTCCTGAGCTACTGTCGTTCACCATAACTCATAAAATATGTTTGGACACTTTTACAAATGTTTTCTCCCATGAGCAGATTGCTGTTCATGGTGCGACTTGAATCAAGACGTACCTAACGCACGGCATTAATCTTGGAGTTGAAAATATGAATCCTAACATACAGAAGTAACAATTATCTGGTGCCTCATCTGAAATGGCTCATTTTTGCGAAGCAGAGCAATAACCTTCCCAAGCAGTGAGTTGTATTGGGATGAATTAAGTCCAGCCGGCGTGGTGCTTTGAGCAGTCCATCACTGCTGAGGCTTTCCTAATTTCAGCTTGAGAGTTTTCAGCGTATTGAACTTTAAAATGAATGCGCTGGAGCAAAGTGAGGAGAAAGTGAAGAATAATTGTGGTTTCACTGCTGTGACTGGACGCCTCTGTCTTCTCACCTCATGTGGACCTCAGTGACTTGTGCGTGGGAGTTGTAGCTTTCACATTTTGCTTTCAGACTACTCCTCGTAGGTTCAGCTCTGGTTTGTTTCTGTTTAAACTGTTTTTACGTGTGAGCTGTTGGTTGAGTAAAGGATCGGCGCTCGGGCCGTTTTCATTGACGTTGGTTTGGACAATTGCTGGATGAACCGAGAAGCTGAAATTGATTTCTGAAATGAACTGAAACAGGATTGCTTCATCGCCTACAAAACGTTACGTCAGACACCCACAGTAGTCACCTTCATTACAGAGCTATGAATCCCACCCTTCTGTGGTATTTGCAATTCAGGCTCAACAAAGGGCCGAGCTGTCAGTTCTTTTTAACAACATACATTTGTGCAGGTTTATAACAATGGGAGTTCTTTTTTTCTGTGTAAGCTGATTCAGTACAGCCCTCTTCTCTACTTCTTAGTTGTTCAGATTACATCCAGTTGTATTACTTTAGGTTTGTTCAAGTTTATAGGCAGTTTAGGCTTCTGCGTCAATTTGATGGCGTAGCTATGGGGACAGCACAGACCCTAACACCTTAGCTGACCTACAGAATTGTAATTATGCGCCGCAGCAATGCAGAATCCAAGAGCTGTGATTGGTCCACTTGATCGTAGCATGTTTCTGCTTTAGTATTTCTGGGTGCTTCTCCATCTCAGCAATTTTCAAATTCATTGTGTTGGATCAATAAAGTTGGATCACATCGAACTAAACGTTAACTCAGGAGGTTCGGAGATACAAACATTTACATGACTCTTCTTCGGGGGAAATTTCATCGGGTAAAGTTTCAGTTGGCATTCTTCAAAATTAAGCAGGAAGTGGAAACAAAACTTAACCCGACGGGCAAAAAAAGACACAGCACCCACCAGTGTTTGGGCGCACAAGTATAAATGGGCCGTAGTTCTGGCCTAGGAGCAGTTCCGTTTTTTTAAATGAATTGTTGTTGTAACCTCAGCTCCTGGATGTGCTACCAGTCTTTTTTCCTCCACCTGTGTAAAATCTCCAGGTAGAACAGTAGCCTACTTTTAGGTTGATAGATAATTAGATGTGGTTTGCTGCTATATAAATCTCACTGTCCGTATCCCCCTGGCTTCCCTTGTTTGTGGTTCAGTCTGAGAATATTTATTATTTGTGACAGTGCTATGAAATGTTCATCTGTCCAGCCAAAGATCAGGGGAGGCTGGAGATGACCACCTAATACTAAGACACTAGGCACTTGTCTAATGATGAGGCAGTTATTTTCATCTGGTGACTTTACAAACCTTTACAGACTATGGCACCTTCAATCATTGGACCCTTAGAGCCAATAATGTAATTAATTAATGGTGTATACCTGAGAAAATAACCTTTCCCTAACAGACATTTGTTCTCTTTCCCTCCTATGTCTATCTTCCTCGTTTGCTGTGAACACACAGGTAAGAAAAAAACATATTTATCTTCTTTGTGTGTCTTGTCTCTGTCCATGTGCAACAGAAAACCCACCGTTCTCGTCACTAGTGATTTATCCAGCCATCCTGCTACAAGTCAAAGTGCTGCTTTGTCACCTGTAGGGGGCAGCATGGTCTAAAAGTTAACTGATCACTGAGGTATTCGAGAGCTCAATGTCATCCTGGACATTTAAAAACAAGAGGGCTTATGCTTTCCTGCTACAACCTTTATTAGCTGCTTGTGTTTAATTAGTCCTGCTTGAGCACTGATTTTTAGGAGCGTTGTTGATGTTGTGTGTCATAGTCTGATTAGTGATGCTCCATGTTGTTATATCCAAAATCATATCCATGTTGTTGCTTGTTTTTATTTTTATTTATATATCAGGTTGGGTGTTGAGGCTCTCTGTGGTCAGGCTTTAGTTGTAAACCGTGGGCCTCTTTAGTGTTGGCACAGTATGCCTGTTTTTGTTTTCCTCCATCTCTATGTTCTTACAGGAATGAATATGCATTAGTCTCTCACGTGTACCTAAGACAAAGGTCTGCTGTCTTTCACTCTCCCCTCTTCAGTCATTTCCCACAGGCAGACACTCCCAGCTAAGAGCTTCAATAAACATTAAGGTGGTTATGACTGTGAGTGCAGCACTCAATACGACATTAAGAGTCTAAAGCAGCTCTCACTGTGTCGCACATCTCTGCAGGTTTTAATGAAACTGTGAACAACATTTCCCAACAAGGTCGCGCTGATTTATCAACACCTTTGTTTAAGTTTTGTTCGAGAAGCAACTTAAGGTTGACATAAATAAAAATATATAAAAATATATATATATATAACTTGCTGGCTACATATACTGATCAGGCATAACATTATGACCACCTTGCTAATATTGTGTAGGTCTCTCTTGTGCATCCAAAACGGTTGTGACTCATGAGAGAATGGACATGGACCTTCTGAGGGTGTCCTGTGGCAACACAGTGTTGTTAGTGGGGACCTTTGGATCCCTGTGGGTTTACGGGAGGCTTGTTCCAGTGCATCCCACAGATACTTGATCAGTTTGGAATTTGGAGGACAGATCAACACCTTGTGCTGTTCTTCACGTTTTTTTTAAGTTGTTCCTAAACCATTTTTCTATGTGTGCCTGTGTCTGGCTGCATCCTGCTGGGGATGGCTGCTGCCATCAAGGAGTGTCATTGCTATGGGGTGGGGGTGTCTGGTCTGGTCTAGGTGGGTCCAAGTAACATCCATGTGAATGCCAGGTCCAAAAGTTTCCCAGCAGAACATTGAATTGTCACAAGATGGTCAATGCTATTTACGTCTCCTGTCAGTGGTTCTATTATTGCGTCTCACAATAATAAGTACATTTTTAATCTGGTAAGTTTTAACCGGTTCATTGATGCACAAAAGTACAGTTGACTGACAGGCTGAACCAGGTCTGTAATAGTAACAGTAATTGTGATTTCCCTCCAGTGACATAATATTATTTGACTAATGACACGATGTCTTATTGTTTTCCTCTCTGTCACATTGCTGTGATCTGAAAGTAAAATTCCTCAGCCGTAAGCCCTCGGGTGTGCTAAGGTTTGGTGGGGCGTGAGTCAGAAGATGCATAGTTGCTGTCTGTACTGCAAGTGGGCAGGTCGTGTTGGGGCGCTGGGATAATTGAGGACCTGCTGCACTGTTTTCGGCGTGTATCTGTTTTTTTTTCCAGGGCTTGTGACTCACTGTAGACTGCCATTGATAGACTTTCTCAGTCCAGTGCATTCATTTCTGCGATGACTGACTCAAAGGAGGATCTTGTTTTTTCACTTAATATGATGGTTAATTCAACATAAAAGAGCATTAAACACCCTCGCTGTCATTTAGATTAAACTGCTTCGCGAAGCCAAGAGATTTCCTAATGTTACGTAATCTGTATTTAATAAAATATAATAATTTCTGCTTATATAATTAGTCCCAAGCCACAGCTAGTTTGTCTTGTGAGAGACTTTAAACACCTCGTATCTTATTTAGAGCTCTCTATTCGTCTATTTTTATATGCATAATAATATAGACCTGGAGATTTATACAGACGTTTAGCACATCTTGCAGCTCGCTGTTTACAGTAGGAGGTTGAGGCTTAAAACCAAGTCATGAACTTAAATTATATCCCCGTGCTAAGTCAGTGTTTTCTGCAATATAAATAAGTAAACAGTATGACTTGTGTCCCACTCGAGATGAACTTTTCCCAAACCCGCCATCACCAGCATCCAAACTACCCCGTCCCTTTACTGCGGGACTCTTTCTGTGCCTTTAGCCTCCGTGTTGCTGCCTCCGCTATGATTAATGTTACAAGCGCTAACCAAACAACTCCAACACCTCTGCAATTACAGATAATTTCCTGCTGCTCTTGACATTTTTCCTTCCAATCAGGCGTCTACACATATTAATAACGTTTTTACCAGGCAGCACATCTGCATTCGCGTTGAGGTCGCGTCGGGCTGCACAGAAAGAATAAACCAGTCGGTTTCTTTCTCACTGTGCATTGGTTTCCTCCTGAAGGAGAAAGTAGCTCCTAATCCAGTTTGATAGTATTTATCTCCATACGTATTCTGTCTCCTCGGGACAGCTTTGACCTCACATTGAATGAAAACCTTATCCACGTAGAAAAGAGCGAGAATCTAATTTCAGCTCCTCATATTGATTCTTATTCACCCAACTGCCTGTGTGCATATATCAAAGTATACACACTTTATCTCGGCGTGAAGGGAAATTATTTTGCTGCTAGGGGATAATAACAGTGGAGTACCATTTGGAAAGATGTGTGTGTGTGTAAAAGCAGTACTTCAAACCCTCCAGTGTTCTCTTAAGTGCTACCACCATTTCATATTGCTCAGACATTAGACGGGAGGGGGGCATTAAGTGCCAGACCAGAAGAAGTTTGTCACCCAGATTTTTTTTTTGTTCAGCCTTCTGCCAAGACAACTTTCCATTTGTATGATTTGTCTTTGAAATGTTCAGGCCAAGTTCGATTGGCGATAGCAGGTACAACGTTTATAATCTGGTTTTGTAAAAATATAGCCATCTGAGAGCAAAGCTATTCTTAAACCTTTACTTTTGTACATAACAGTAGACAGTGTCTGGGTGTGTCGAGATGCAGTTTTATCCCATTCCCCGATCGGCCAATCTGAGTCCTGATCCGATCTTCATGAGAAGTTAGAGCTGTGCCACATGTTAGCTGCAGCTCTTCATCTAACGGCTCACTGTAGCTGCTCCTTCTTGTTCTATCACTCCCTGAAGGACTTGTTTTATAGACACATTTTTGATGAATGACGGCGCTAAGCTCACTGGCAAACCATTCCTGTACACGTGAGTACTACATAATAAAAGTACATTCATCCTTTGTCAGTTACATACTTTTAACGCCAGGAAATATTCAGTTTCAATCAACTGTTGTCTGATATAACGCACCATTCTGCGTATATTAACATATTTTTCCTGCACCGACACCCAGTTTATGCATTAATCTGCGGGCCATCAGTCATCAGTATATCGTCACTTGTCAATAGATAGTAACTTATCAGCCATTTATTACAGTGACAGTCTTCAAGATTGCCAATTTGAAAAAAGAAAAAAAAACGAATGAGAAAAGAAAACTTTCTTTCTTTCTTTCAACCAGCAGATGACTAATATCAGTTTTATATAACGCATGAATGCCTGTATTTTTCAGATTTTCAGACGTGGGAATCTGAGCAGACCGCTTAGTTTTTGTCAGTCAGTTAATCTTTCAAGCAAAAATACCAAATATTCTGTTGTTTCAAGCACCAATCTCTTTTCTTTGCGAGAAACACTGGAATCATATGAAATTAAACTAAATATATGTAGGTGGGTATTCTGCAAATGTTGCAGAAGTAAATGATAAGTAATCATGAGTGATAATGATAGTTGTCCTTGCAGCACGAGGGATTTTAAGTCCAAACTTAGCTCATGGCTAAAATGCAGTATGGTTAAGTGCCCGAGCTTTATAACCTTGAAAAGTTGTTTTCTTCTTTTCAAAGTTTACGTTGTGTCTTTGGGGGGGAAAAAAACATTTTGGCATTCCTAGTTTTTCAAATTAATGGAAACAAATTATCCAAGGTCACAACTTGTGACTCTGCTGCCTTTTCTCCCGGTCCCCCAACAGTTAGGGGCTGTTAGTTTAGCACTGTGGTCTTGAACTGAACGTGGACCCTGATGCAGTCCCCTGCAGAACGTGGGTTTTGATTAGCAATTCATGGCCTCCTTAAGGGAGTGTAACAAAGCAATCAATATCCTCTCCTCTGATGAGAACGGGGGTGGGTGCACGTTGTAGGGATTAATTTACTAATACAAAATGTAAAATCAATGACGGGCTCCTCATATTAATTCGCACACGCACACAAGGATGCACACATGCGTGGACGTGGACCAGCTGGGTCTTGGCTGTGTTAGTCTGTTATATTACAGTGATGGATGACAATGAAGGGGATTCCATGGCTACATTAGATTTTCCGGCAGCGTCTCCTAACTAGGCAGCAGCATCCCAAGCCTTTCATTTCGACAGAGCTCTGATGTAATTAGCGCAGCCTCATTACCGGGTTTGCTTCCCCTCCCACTTGTTTACCATTAGTCCAGTGGAAAAACACAGCCACACTGGTGCAAACTTCAAGTTTAGCCAAATTAAAGTCTCTCTTGACTTAGATTAAAGTTTACTTTCAGAGGCAGTCGTTTCCCACGGGAATTATTAATTTATTTTCTTCTTCTTTTTTTTTTGTTTAGTTTGAAAAGTCGCCCTTTACTTGTTTGCTGACTCATTCATCTTTAATGGATACAAAATGCACTGAATCATTACTCCTGGAAAAATACAGCTCCAAGATGTCTGAAGCATAACAGCCGCCGCCATAACACACTCATAACCGTCAGTGGCATGTGGCATTGTGGCTCGTGAAGATGCTGGGCTATGACAAGGAGGAGTTAGTGGACAAGAAATGGTTTCTGATTCTGCTGGGTTGAGAGTTTGGTACATATTTGATTTTGCCTGTCCTTCAAGAGTCAGAGCGTCCTTATGAGTGCAGAATTCTTGGACTGCAGCTTTTCTAGCCTCTTCATTTGTCATCCTTTAGTTGGTATAGATTGGTGAAGTGTGTGACTAGTAGAAGTCCTGATTCAGTCACCCTTATGTATGTGATTTTAGACAGCGTGTTTAATGATGTTGAAAATCTCCCCATATTATTTGGACTTATTTTGGACAGGTCTACAGAGGTGGTCACCTGAACTACTTTTCTTTATAACCAGGCTGCAGTGGGTCCCACCAGAACTGTTCTTTATTCAGTATAAACCTGAATAAAGAACAAAAATGCTCTACACATGAACTGTCTGTCAGGTTGGGGTTAGCTGTTGAATTGTGAAGGGTCTGAATCACCAATTAAATAACTGCGTAGGGTTGTTACTCATGCTCTTAAAGATGGAGTTGTTATCTAAGGAGCAATTTTGTAGCACAACTGTGAATTTCTATCGTACTGATGTGGCGCTTTCCTGAACATCAGCATCCACAGCTCATGCATGTTAGACGTCACTATAGATGAAGTTGGATTCCCCCGTGTGTACTTCATGCTTCGTCTCCCCTGATCTTCTCTGGGCCCCTCTTAGACCTCCTTACGGCATCGGCACGCTACAGTGGCCAAGAGAAAGCGCTGATTTCGTCCGACTGGTCTCTTTAAATTGTGATGAGCGTGGGAGAGTGGGACCCCACGGGGCCGCCCGAGACTCTTGTGGCCAGGTTGTGCTGCTGCTGCTGCTCCTCCACCCGCCTAGCCAGCTGTAGATGCACCTGCCAAGTCAGCGCCAGCTACAAAGTTCATATTCTTGTTCTCGCCGCTGTGATGAGGAGCAGAATCTGCAAGCTAAGGACTGACCACTTTTTATGTCCATAGAGGGATATGAAAACGTCTTCCTTTGGGCGCTGCTGGTTGAATTCTTGTTTTATGTAAAAATCAGTTTATTTATTTACAGTATTTTATGTTTTTTCCATCTCTGGAGCCGTACTCCTTTGTCAGTTTACCAATTCAAGTTTTAAAACTCAAAATTTTACTACCCCTGCTGACGCTGCCAGGCCTTTGTAGCATTTTATACCGTTTATGAACACATAACCAACCGTAAAACTGAAACTATATCGTAAAATCTTTTTTTTTTTTTCTCCCAACTTAAGCACACAAGACATTCAGTTTCACACTATGTGTTTTTATACAATAGCAGGCCCAGAGGAGGATAAATGAGATTACCATCAATATTTATTAAAGAAGATCGGTTAAAGTATTGCTTGTCGTAAAGCACCGGTGATCAGATGGAGAAAGCTAGCAGCCTAGCAGACGGAGCTGAAGTGCAGGAAGCGTCCGGGCGGCCGTATATCTCAGCGGATTGATCCTGAACTCTAAAGAGAGCTGAGCTGGTGCAGACGTCGCAGAGACTTGTCAAAGTCACGTCTAACGTCAGAAACCTGGATGTTCTCAGTCATGTTAGACGGGTTTAAATGATGTGGATTCACACGCAGGTACAGCTGCCCTGTGGCAACTGTCTGTATCTGTGGTATTTTTAAATATCTCTATGTTCTACTCTGTTCATGCAAATTGGAGGAAAACTCCCATGTGTATTATCCTGAGGCTGTTTTAGTTTAAGAAAACAGTTTGAACAAGTGTTTGTTAAATACGTCGCCCTAGTGCTTGCTCTGGGGCTTTCAGCTCTGGGTTCCTGTAAAGCTCCTTGAGACAGTTTGTTATTGATGGAATAAATAAAATTGAACTATTATTATTATTATTATTATTATATTATCACTTCCTAAATTAAGTCCAGTCCTCTTTTTTAATTTTTACTTTTTGTTCAAAAATGCTTCCTAAACACAGTTTAGCTAATATGAACTTTCATCAGTCTGTGTTAGATGTATTAAATGGATATCCCTCTTTGTTCTTATTAATAAAGAACTGATTTCACACACAGGTATGATGTGAAAACAACTAACTTCTAATATTTAGAAGTGATTAAAGAGACCACAGTGAGCAGGTTAATCATGTGTTAGCTTCTGATTCACGTCTGTTTAACTTTCTCAGCTCATCTTCAGATGTCCTCTTCATACGTGTCTCCTGCTCCTAAAGTGCAGCCCGTGTGTTAGTGAGTTAATGATGTGAGCCTGTAAGTCTGAAGACAAGAAGTTGAACCTCTTTCAGCTTTCTCCTTCTACTCATGGGTAGGCCTGTCACGATAACAAATTTTTCAAGACGATTAATTGTCCCAGAAATTATTGCGATAAACGATAATATTGTTCTTTTGAGACCACTTTCATCAAATATAATGATAATGGCATAATAATGCAAGTACACCCTTCAAAGTCTTATTTCTAAGGACTCATGGATGGAACATTTAAATATCAAAAGAAAGAAACAAAAACAAAAACATAATCAAGGGCTTATGCACCATCATTCGCATGCGTCAGGATGATGTGACATTTCCTTCATGAATTAGACATGACAGTCGACATTTAGATGCAATACTACGTCAAAGGCTGGAGCAACACGAAATTCGGAAATGAGTAAAATTCCAGCGGACAACGATCGGTTCGGGTTTCGTAAACGACGGATAGTTTTTGAGGCATCGCACAGAGGGGCTATGAACAAAAGGGTGTAGAGCGGCTGCAGAGTAAAATCAACTCTCTTTCTACTAGGTGCAAACCGTGCAAAACTATCGACGTGATAATATGTCAGTGGTTTGGAAGTATTTCCAAGTGTCACCTACTAACAGTAAATTTGCGATTTGTAATGACTGCAAAGCAAAGGTGCTTATGAGAGGAGGAAACAAGGCGTCTTCCTTAAATACAGTGATCCTCACTATTTTTTTTCACAAGAGCCACATTGGCAGTGCAAAATCAAAAGGCGAGCCACTTTTACGACAACATACAAATTGGACATCCCACAAAAAATAAATAACACGGCCAATTCATTTTCATTTAAGACCAGATTTACTTTAATGAGCTTGTTTCTGTCTCTTTTTTATTAAAAACTGGTCCATTTTGTGTTTTACGCTAGCGGAGCTTACGTCGTCTGCCTGCAAACGTGCGTTGTGGTCAAGTTTTGTAAACAATGACACATGGCCACTTTCATTCGCGCTTTCCGTGATTCAGCTGCGTGAAATGTATTAGCTACAACTTATCGCAACGAGATGGCAGTTTAAGTAGCATTGCCGGTAAATAGTGGATTTCAATTAACGGCAAATGGCAGTGTGATACTGTAAGCTATATGCGAGCCGCCAATTATAGCTTGACGAGCCGCATGTGGCTCGCGGGCTGCGCAATGAGTAACTGTGCTTTAATACAATACAATCAACCCACCTCAAGAAGAATCATGTGGAGTTATACGCTACATTTGTCTTCCTTGTTTTGATATTGTCTGTAGTGTTTGAGACAAAATATTCTCTCTAAAAACACAAAAAATAAATAAATGGCACTTTTTTCGGTAACTTATTTTTTACAGACAGTGATTCCATTTGAAAAGCCATGTTGCATTTATGTTTGCATCCAATGGGACGTCGCAATAAAATTAGGCATAATGTGTTAATTCCATAATAGGTGATATGTTATGTTGTTACCTAACAATTTAGGTGTAAAAAGACTGCTATCGGTATCGGGTGATATCGGTATCGGAAATTAAGAGTTGGACAATATCGGAATATCGGATATCGGCAGAAAAGCCAATATCGAGCATCCCTAGTATTATTACATATGTCTGTAAGCACCATGCAGGAAATAATGACTGACTGCTTGCTAACAATCAGTTGTAATAAACGTCGCTGACACATGAAAATAAAGCGGCGTCTGTGGCAACTAATGAGAGAAAACTCAGATGTTGTCTTTAAAAAAGGTTGTCCCCAGCCTGTTGGCCCCATGGCTTGACATTGAGGGCATTGTTAGCTACAGTAAGCAGTGAGTAAGTGACAAATAGTCATCGTACAGGAGGAAAGGAGAAAAAAAAACAAAAACAGGGTACACACTCAGTTGCAATTTCGTGGCACACATGCAACAAAATTGACCTTATTCTTCAAAACCTGAAACCTTCATTAGCAGACACTGAATCCGATAATGAATAGCGAGACCTGCATTCATTGCCAGAATTGGTACGACTCTAATGGCAAGCGAGAGCCTCATCCCTGGACGAGGCCAGAGGCAGCACACTGCAGCCTGGAGGCCAGCGAGAGCGAATCCTGTTGCCAGGCAACGGTTTACAGATAGATGGGAGAGGGGGTGGTGGCTAGTAGTGGGGTCCTCCAGGACTGCCCACACTTCTGCCTGTCTTTCGTCATCATCGCGTCAGCGTTTGGTCTGTGGCTTTACTGGCCTTGAATTATTGATTCGATTTTTCTGCTCTGCTCTTAGATGAGATATCTGACAGCACCTGTGACGGCCGTATCTCTGGATACAAACGCTTGTGGAGGTTGTAGAGAAGAGAGAGTGATCCGAGCCATAAAAACTTTGATAATCTTAGTGCTACATTTTATTCTACGATGTAAGGACTCCTGGGGATAGATGAATGTACTCAGTGCTTTCTGTTCTGCATGAATTCCCAAAAGAAAGTAAGCCACGAGGCAGTAGGAAGACTTCCTCTACCTCATCTATCACAGAGTTTAAGATTTTTTCCATTTCCTCTCTATTTTAGTTTTGTGTGTTTAGCTGTTGTTGTTGGTTCGGGTTGCCCGTCTGTGATGGAGCCTCATTTGTTTCCTGAATGTCTAATCTGCCAAGTTCATGCCTTCGGCCGCCCACTGAGAAGGGCTTCCTTGTTCTGCGTCTGCCTGGCAATCCCAGTGACTGCTGCTGTCCCCGGCCTCTTGTGCGTATTAGCATACAGCTGTCCCACAGGATGTAGCGAGACAGGCACCCATGAGCTTCAGAGGGGAGCTGGGCACTCCCTCTCCTCTCCCAGATTCAACTCGCGGCCAGCAGCAGCAGCAGATGGACCGTGGAGATTAAACCACTAGGGCGCATGGTGGCTATTGTGGACTTGGCTATTGTGTAAGTTTAAAGGTCATCTATAGGGTCAAGTCTGAATTGGTGTGATGAGCCCTGCCTCCCAATAAATAAACTGCATTGGTGAAGATTTTGCTAATGGGAGATTTTTGGGCAGTAAAGTGTATGCTAAGGGGACGTAAGAGTCGGAGGCACTGAGGTCATTTTTTGAAAAACAGTACGTAAAGATAATGTAACTTAGGACTCTGTAAAAATGGCAATTGCACCAAATCCACAGAACAATACCTGGGTTTTAGGAAATTACTGCGTCTTATTAATAGGTGAGAGTATATGTACGTCATTAGGAGAGAAATCGGGGGCAATGGAAATGACCGGAAGAAAGACTGTGCAATCTGGAAGGTACTGACAGCTGAATTCTTGAATCGTAAGAAAAGCAAACTAATTATATTAAGACAAACCGTTAACAGAAACTAACCAAAAGATCGCATGAAACCGTCTCTTCGGCTGCTTGACTGACGTTCGCAATCTTACATTTCAGCCTGAATTTGACTTGAAGCCCGTGAAACGTGGTAGAGAAAATGCATGGCGACTGAAAGCAGCGATGCCTTTTCATTTAAATATCCTGTTCTGGGGCTTCATGAACTGTCAGTGCCGTTTAACATACTTTAAAGTGCTTTCTTCTGAAAGAAATCCGTCAACTATACATTTTAGCTACTCCAAATAAATGAAACCCACTCAAATGTCAGTTTTTATCAAGCTCCGTGTAGATGGGGAGGTTTGGAGAACCAGCTCTGGTAGCTGTTTACTTCTCTCTCTCTCTTTCTGTGCGGTATTGACCCCCAAGTTGTGTGCAGCTATTTTTGAAATGCAGGCCATCGTCCCCTAAAGAAGACAGTGTGGGTTTTTTTTCTTTCCGTCAGCAGAAAACATTAAAGCCGTCCATGCCGTTTGCGGTGCGAGAGCATGACGGTGTGTGCCCGAGCAAAGTCTATTTCTGTTAAAGTTGTTCCGACCTCACTTCCACTTTCCACTGTTGTGCTCATTTCATCGACTGGCCAGTTGGGTTGTTGGCTCTTTGTTGGGAAAAGGTGGAGGAAATGAAGTGACGGCTGCGTTTAATAAAAGAAGTGACAACTATCTAGTCAATACGGGCGACATGAGACCAGACTGAGTTACATCCCCTCTGAAATTTATAGTTTGTCCCTTTGACAGAGACAAAGGCACTAAAACACGCGTGTATATAAATATGTATGAGTACGTCTTCATGTGAAATACAATCAGCTTTTGATGATCTCCGTAAGCTTTGAGTTTTAATATCCCCATGTGAATAACAACATTTAAAAGCCAATAATTTAAGCTTTAAAACCTACAAGTTACGTGCACCATTTAAATGGGAAGGGACGCTGACTTCTCTCGTGTCATCTGCTGCTTCGGTGCCTGCAGTAGCTCGTACAGATGCTGTTTAGCTTGCCCTCGGGGTAGATGTTTTTTCAGAGTAGACAGCTCATCAAGATGAATGACACATTTTTAAGAATGAGGTGGGGAAGCTGACAGCGTGCACCAACAAAACACTTCCTGCCACACGGTTAAAATTAGCATCTTTAAGCCAGTTACAGCTTGACCCCTGCGCTAAATGGACGGATCGTTTTTTTCTAGTTAATACGCAGCCCCTGACCTTAAACCGAAAATACTGACAAGATGATTGCTCATTGTTAATTTTAGGCGATCTGCAATCCAATCTGTTGATTTCTCTCAGAAATGGTCAAAATGTTAATATTAAGTCACATAAAACACACGACTGTTAAAGCTAAGAAACCTATTATGGCACAGCCACTCTTTGGTGTATGAATATCAACCCATAGCCAGTAGTTTTCCTGTACTGCCTGGTGTATAAGTGTGTCACTGCATTATACCTTCCTGTTCCTCCTCATGGGGAATCCACTGTGTATGCATCAAATCAACAAACACACACTACAGCTCCTAAAGGAGTTTATTTTTTTCCTCCAAATGACCTAATATACTGTACTCTCTCTCTCTCTCTCTCTCTCGCTCTCGCTCTCGCTCTCGCTCTCGCTCTCGCTCTCGCTCTCTCTCTATCCATTCTCCGCAAGATAGGAAGTGGAAGACTGGTGTTGTTTTAGTGTGTAGGAGGGCTCTAGGAGTGTGTGTCAGACGCTGTTTGAGTTGGAGGCAGGGAGGAGGAAAATACTGCAGCAAGGGCTGAGTTGAATCTGTGAGAGTCTGCTTCCACTGTCTACCCTATTTTGGGGTGGGAGGGGGGGTTAAAATGAACTTTTTGCCTTTTCTGGATGGATGTGTTCTTGTTGCAAATGCGACTGTAACACGTGGTTAAAGTTTGGTATTTGTGGAGTTTTGACGAAGCATGCAACGCTCCATCCATGCCTGTGGTTTGCATGTCCATCCATTGATGATTTATCTTCCTCTGTGATGTAACATCGGCCTTTCCAATTATCACTATGAACCTGTTTAGTACGTTTACTGTACATAAACAGCTCTGTGCATCTTAGCTGGTGGCTTTTATTAAAACATGTTACTATTCATATGTTTCATATGATTTTATCTATATTATAATTTTCCTATCGTGGAATACATTTTTGACGCATTATTCTTCCTTGTGAAGCAACAATCTGTGCTGAGGAGTACAACCAAATGCACATTCTCAATAAATAAACAGTGCATCTCTTCTGCAGTCATATCAAGTGTGTATGTGTGTGTGTGTTTTACCTATTCTCATGGCCAAATGTGTTGTTTTGTATTTAAAGTGCTTTATATATAAAGTTGAGTGTGCTTTTAAGGGAAGGGGTTCAGCAAACATGCTTGCGAGCCATCCAGGGTTCACTGCTCCTCTGCCCTTCCTGAAATGAAACATTTATGACCCTTGACCCCTGTCATTCCTTGCAGCCTTTTTAAATCTTGGGTGGCACAGAATCAATCTCATCCACCGGGGCGGTAATCTCATAAAATTCATCTCAGTTCCTTTACTACTGTGCCTTAACAATTTTATAACGTAACCTTGTTCGGGACAATAATCTCTTTTTATCCCCTCTTGTATAAAAAATATATATATATATATATATATATATATAAAAATCTAAGCAAAACTCCTTCTCCTTTTACCTTGCGTTGCCTCGGCCAAAAAAACGTCACTTGATCTTCAGTCCTACCAGTAATGCAGATTAAACACAGTGAATATGATCCCATGGCTCTGCATACATGAACTGAATCACTGCATTCTTCACCCACAAGAATCTTTAGTTCGCCTCTGGCTGTTTTTTTCTTTTTCTTTTTCGTGTAAGTAATCACCTCATGTCCTCTGAGCTCAGCAACTACCACTTAGAAGTCTCTGTCTCGGTTAATGTGAAGAGAACCAAGAAACATTTCACTGCGCTGCACCCTCAGTGCAGTTTGACAGCAACAAGGAGCAGGAGAATACATTTTTCTTAACTTAAAGACAATGTATCTCATTTGGTTGAAGCCATTAATTCTGCATTAGGAGCTTTATTATCATGAATGTCAGATTGTTGCTAGACGTGCACCTCCATAGACGCCAAGCGCAAGAGCTGTGATTGGTCCACTTGGTAGGAGCGTGTTTCTGCTTTCGTATTTCCAGCTGCTTCTCCATCACCGCACTTTTCATCTTGATTGTTTTGGATCAATAAAGATGGAACACATCGAGGAAAGGTTAACTGAGGAGGTTCAGAGGTACAAACATTTGTATGACTTGTCTTCGGCTCAGTTTTGGTGAAAGTTTCAGTCGCAGTTGTTGAAAGTGAAGCAGGAAGTGGAAACAAAAATTAAAAAGACAAAGCGCTGATTGGCATTTGGTTGGCGTTTTACAGAGTAAGCAAGACTGACAAGTGCACAACTGTAAATGGCTCACACCGGCGCTGGCTATGTGCGGAAGTTATGGTATCTATGTCCCGCTGTACTTTAAATGAGCCTTTACTACAAAGATTTGTTTGTTTGTCCCCCTTACATGTACTTTAATTCTCTTTTATTCATACACACTGTCAGTCACATGTAATGTTTTGTGTCTGTCTCTATTTTTTACATGTTCAACCTGCATTTGTAGTATTATAACAATGGCGATACCCTGTGGCTGGGCTGTGATCTTTTCACGTAGTAAATGTATACTTGAGTAAAATCTGATCGCGTCCACTCCACAGTTGCGTTGCAGCGATGTTGCATCACCGCATCCTCGCCAACAAACGTCCAAATCCAAAGACGTCTAAACTTTGATCTGCTGCCTTTTTGATCTGTCTCCTTTGAAATGCAGCCATTATTTGAATCTCGCTTTGTGCCATCAGACAGGACAGCTGATTGCAGTCAAGTCGAGCTCTAGAAGGGTTGCAATCGCCCACTCTGCTGGTGGTCCATCGCAGATAACAATAATCCCAAACAGACACTTTAGACAAGAGCCGTGGCTTGCACAGCGTGGCCGGTAGATACATCTGAACGAGTTCAAATGTGCCCTTCGCTTCCCAGAAATTGTATGATGCATCAACATGGGAGTCGCGTATCCCACTCCTCCCGAGTGTTGGTTGCTCGACCGTCTAAAATAAGACTGACAAAGTGAGTGCTGCGTTCTCAACTTTAGGTTGAACAAGATGTCCCACCTGCGTTCTTTCCGGATTACCTCATCATTCAGACTCACCTGCCAAAAGGTGTTCCGCCTTTGATTTTCAGAAAAGGCAACACCAGCACCAGTGTCCTCAGGACAAAATTGCTTTCCAAGTCTCCTCTGATGACTTTTGTTCTTTGTTTCTTGAACTTCATCATTCTGCAAGTTGTTAAAGTATCACACCATTAATCTTACCAGTGCAGGAGCACCGCCTTGCGCTCTTTGCTTTTGTTTTTCACGCTGAGAAAGATACTGCAGTTTGCTCTGTGCTGATCTCCGTGGCCTTGTCCTCACTGTAGTGTTTGTCGACCCCTCAAGGAAACTTTTACTGAGGCGATGGAGCCGTTTACCCCAAAACTCTCCCTTCCTCTGCCTGTTTCAGGGGGCGGCTCAGTGAGAAACCTTATTAGTATTATTAGAAATGCCAGTGGCGTATAACTTTGAACTATTTTTAAACGCAGAGCGTCGTAGCATAGGGGCGGCTCGGTCTCATCACAGGGTGAACACTTAATAAAAAATGCTTAACTTGCAGATTAGCAACAGTTTAAATTATATAGGCTATTATTTTTAGTTGTTGAATATGTTATTTACTGTTTGTAAAGCAGAAATCTTACAGTGACTCTCGTGGGTTTGTGGATGCAGGCCTTGAGCTGAATGCTAATGCTAACATGCTAATATTCTCTCAATGATAGTGCCAGCATAGTGATGTTTGGTGTTATTTTCAAGCTGAGCCGATGCTGATGAGAATGTCATTCGTTTTGCATGTATTTAGTTATAAATCAAATAGCTAAGATGTGGTTGTGTCATCATTGAATTTCATTTCAATCCCTTAGGTGGTTCGGTAGCCATCAAATATGTTGTGGTGTTATAAAAACAGCATCCTCTGGAGAATACATGTGAAGAGAATTTCTGTTCACATGTATTCCCATCCCTGTTTTAAGCATCATTGCCGTTTGAGGAGCCACGCTGCAAGCTTTGCTTTTAAATACTGGGGTTAATGACCTAAGAGACGGGCGAATGATCAGTGCTTTTCCTTATTTTACTGCCTTTATTGGACCGTGTTAAAGAGCATCTTCTGATCTTTGCTCAACTGAGATTAAGGTCAAAACTCAGTTCAGAGGTTTCCCAGGCTTATTTCCTTTTGAAATGCTTTATTTGGAACGGCAAACATGCAAATTACTGCTTTGTTGGAGAGATAAAGGGTGGTGTGGGTAGACTGTGTTCAAGAGGAGATTGGTATCAGGGGAGGAAGAACACAAAAAGGCGGAACGATGAGCAAGTTTCTGTGGCGCTATCAGGTCGGCCGTGGCAAGCCACTGAGTCACCGTCAGAATGTCCCCACGCAGTTTCCCGCCACCCTCTGAAGCATGTTTAGGAGTCTGCAGATGACGGGCTTCCGCCGGCACGCGCAGATTGGCTCGCCCCGCTTCATCTGGGATGTAGAGTGGTAATTCTGGATGATTAAAGAGGTTTATTCGTTTCTGTGTAAATGTTGATGCCATCCCGGCCAAGTTTCACCTGGCTCATCGCGCGCATTTCCATAACCCTCTTTCATTTCTGAATGAGATATGACAGCTCAGGCCGCATCCAAATGCAACAGCGCGATAGGCCCATCATGGGAAAAGGATTAGAAGCAGTGGAAAACCTTTCTCTTGTACAGCTCGCCGTTACAGGGTATATGTATGTGACCTGCACCTGAGGCACTTACCTGAGGAAACTTTTGGAACGGATTCATTACTCTTCCTCTGTAGAGCCGGGGCTACGCCGAACAGGCATAACATTATGACCGCCTTCCTAATATTGTGTAGGTCTCCCTTGTGCCTCCAAAACAGTTGTGACTCATCAGAGAATGGACATGGTCCTTCTGAGGGTGTCCTGTGGTGTCTGGCAACACAATGTTGTTAGAGGGGGCCTTTGGGTCCTATGGGTTGAGGGGTGGGGTCTCTGTGGATCATCCCACAGATACTTGATCAGTTTGGGATCTAGTTCATTTTGAGGCCAGGTTAACACCTTGTGCTGTTCTTCATGTTTTTTTAGTTGTTCCTAAACCATTTTTGTGTGTGTGTCTGTGTCAGGCTGCATCCTGCTGAGTGTCATTGCTATGGGGTGGGGGTGTCTGGTCTGGTCTAGGTGGGAGGTTCATGTCTAAGTAACATCCACATGAATGCCAGGTCCAAACGTTGAATTGTCACAGAATGTTCAATGTTATTTACGTGGTTTTAATGTTGTGGCTGATGTTTGAACCATATAAATGAACTTGTCTTTGGTCAGGCTCTTCAAATGAGGAGTGAAGCCATTCACACAATCAGAGCTGTTCAGCTTTGTAGATCAGATCCAAACAGACGATCAGAGCTGTAAATTAGTGAGGGTCACAAATTTGTCTTTGAAGCTGTTTGTTACTACGGTTTCCAGAAAGATCCTGGGTCTGCGCCGGTGTCGGCTTTGGGCACTTTGGACGATGGTCCCAGGGTTTGATGCTTGTGATTAGACGACTGAGAGCATCATTAAGTGCAAAGCGACACAGATTCTGAGATTGATTAGGCTATACTTTGTTCATCTTTGCACCCGCACCTTCCTCTTTTGTCCTTTTTCCCAGCATGCAATGAAACCTGGATGATTTCCTGGTGTCCTCCTGCTGGGAACAATTATAGCTTGTCGGGAGGTGCATATTATTCGTCTCAAGTGAGATTGTATGAATATCTGAGCAGAAATCAGTTGATGGTTAGTCCTGTCAGTAAAGCATTCAGCAGCTGAAACTACAGAGGATGTGCTTCATTTGGAAGGTTAAGTTAGAGATTCAGAGGCGAACCAGAGGGCAGCATGGCAAGACGTGTTGTTATATGGCTCATTTGACATCTTAATCTTCCATTGTGTTATGCTGCAGTCCTTTCAGAGATTTATACAGCTGTGAGGCCAGTATGACTAGTGGTCGACACATTTATTCACTGTAAAGTCTGAGGTTTGAGGACTACATTTTTCTTTCTGTCTGCAAACATCCGTCTGTCACTCCAGACTGAAAAATTCTCTGTGGGAAAATCTGTCGGCCCAGAGTTTTCTGTGATCCATTTAAACTGTGCACATTGCTAAATGAGAAGACATTAACGCCGCTAATCCCAATAATTTTGCTTGACAAGAGACGGCACAGAGATGTAGACCAGCTCTGCTAGCGATGTAGCGGTTACACGGCTTATCTTTGTAGCTGAGCTGCTCTGTCGTCAGTGTTACGGATATATTTAGGAATGTTTACGCCGTTTAATAAGATATGTTTTGTGATGTATTCTTTATGATAATCAGGCGTAGTTTGCACGTGTTGGCGTCGCAGTGCGCCGCTGAGAAGAAGCAGAATAGATGTAGCAGGAAGCCTTTTGTTTGCTGTGCAGAGGAAAAACCACACTGTTCCACACCACACTTAAGAAATTACACATTTTTTTCCTCCATTGTAACAGGGCTGTTGTTTTTCTCTTCTTGTTTTCTTTCCCATCCTTGAGAACACGACAGAAAATAGATTTTGTTGTGTTAAGGCAGTGCTTTAAATGTCTTTTATTTGCAAGTTTAAGTTAATTCAAGGGGAAACTAATTGTTTAGTCGCACTACATTGTGTTTATTATATTGTGACCTTCACCACCGTAGGAAAAAGTCTCAGTTAGACTCTGTTACATACATTATCAGTATTTTCTCACGCGCTGCCTCTTCAGACGGCTTCAGTCTTTTAGCTCATGTTGCGTTTGAATTTTTTCCGTCCTTCTCGGCGTTGACGCTTTTCATACATTTTTCATCGTCGTCATTGTGTGGACCCTTGTATTCTCAAGGCCTCGTTTTAAAATGGTCCATCTGCCTGCAAAGCCAATTTCTAAGTAATAGCCAATAATTGCAAATAGTGACCTCTGTTATCCATTTATTATCAATGAGCGCCATTGATGTCACAAGGGAGATACCGCTGCCTCTCGCTTTAATTTCTTTTTTGACCTGACCCCTTCAAACCTGAATGTTTCAGTCGCGTGGGTGGCTGTAGGATATGTTAATTCAATTCCATGCAGATGAAGCTATTATTATAGCGCGCAGAATGCCATGATCCATGGTTTCCTTATTCATCAAACCCCCCCGCATGCATTGCATCTGTCCAGCCTAGAATGGAGATCACACTTCACCGTTTCAGAAAAAAATCCATTGAGAGCAGACCCCCTAGCTCTCAGTTTTTTCCCCCTTCTCCACAGTGAGGACAATCGCACAATGACACAGACCCCTTTAGTGATGCATCGCTGCCCAAGAAGTATTTGCCTCCTTCAAGTTCACCACCTCACATTAAACATTTGCTCAAGAAAGCCCCCTTTCTCCCGTAGTGTAGCTTTTTCCCACCAACATCTGTCGAATGGACATAGTTCCCATCGCCAAGTCTCCAATCCTGCTAGACAGCTGTTAGAAGACCCATAATTAACGTTTCTTAGTAGTTTGTGCAGAAAGGATTATTGTATTAATTTCAACAGAAACCAATGTGACAATTTTGATAATCTACTGAGGATTATACTTATTTTCTTATAATGTGCAGATTATTTTCGTGGTTAATTGCATGTTTGGTCTATAGAGTGTCAGTTTCTATTCCCCAAAGCCTAATCTGACATATTTTAATGACTTCTTTGGTGTGACCACAACCCCCAAACTTCAGAGACGACCGTAAAACCTGCGAGTCTTCACATTTTAGAATCACATTCATTGATTTATTAAATTATTTTTTTTATAATTGTTGTGACTAGCAGATTGCTGTTTCAGATCTAAATCAATTAATTGCTTTGTTAAGTCAGTTTTAATTTTAAAATTTAAGATCTTTTGATATATTTTTGCTTATGTTGATGGCAGCTTTTTTTTTTAATGGATTCAGTTTATGAGTCCAAAGATTATTAATAAATAATCTGAAGGAAAGAATGTCTTCATGCACCCAAGGATGCTCAGCTTATCTGCAAGGCTTGTACAATATTTGTTGAGTCGTTTTGCAGAAACCTTGGCACTGATGTTGTCTGTTATTTGTGCACAGTCAAACGAAACAACATTTGCATTTCCCCACGAGCGATCTTCTGCGTAGCGGTGTAATGAGTGTATTTTTATACTACTTCTCTTGTTCAAATATTGCAGCAATAGGATTCTCTCTCTGCTGGGAATGCTACTACCTGCAAATGATTGATTATAATGAACAAGAACTGAAACGAGTTTGCCTGGAGAAGAAGACGTCTGCTCGCTGCAGCTTTACGTTGCAAACCAGCAAGGTTTTGGTTTTGATAACTGGAAGGTCAGTTTCAGGGGGAGAGGCCTGTTAATGCTTTACCAACCGGCAGAAGGAGAGCGACAAAGGAGGCCACGGCCCATTCAAAGGCCACAGTCCGGCCCCTCTCGCATGCCAAGCATTCCAGTGTGCTGTGTAAAGGTTGGGCCGGCAGAGAGCATCAACAGGTCCTTTCTCATGAGAGACACCTTAAACACACACAGACAAAGCTCAGACCGCCTTGTCTCATGCACCCCCGACCTGTCATCCACCGATTTCAATGGCTTTATGTGTGTGTCTATTAGCGTGCTGAGAAAACGTGACCGAAATGGTGAGATATGATCCAAGTCTCGCCGCACCTGTCGTGTCCTCAGATAAGGCTTTTCAAGCAGCAGAAAACCGGTTTGTGCTGCAGTTCTGTTTGAGAACCAAGGAGCCAGTCGTCCTGTAGCGACCCGATGCGTTTTGAGAGTAGAGCTTCGCACCTCGGCTGAAATGCAGAAAATATCCGCACTGACGCACACTTGTGAGGCCAGTGTCGTCACGATTCCTGTTTGGATCTGAATAGCAACCGGTTCCCATGGGCAACCAATAGTTTATGTTTGAAACCAACCGGATTCAACTCAAAATGGCCGGAACTGCGTATGTACGTACAGGCCGAACCGGTTCACTGTTGGTTTAAAAGCTTCAACGGATTACTCATCTTACAGTAGATGACATGATGATTGGCTTTTATGTACATACGGTTGAAGAAATTACCATCTAAAATGCCTCACGTGTTGTCGCATCGATTTTTTTTGCTCCTTGTCCGTAAGTCTACAACACTCTGTCAAATTGTGACGGATTTTTACCAGACTTCTCCTGCCCGTCACGTCTAAAATCCCCCTCCCCATGTGCTAGGTCACTCAGTAATTACAGGTGTAAGCCAGGAGTGTGTGAAAGGCTGTCAGAGCTCAGTGCTCCGTCACTTGTGAATGGAGCCCGTCCCGTGACCCCTCATTGTGTCATTGTGTCCCCCTCGTTTCTAGGATCCCTCCTGAGGTTCTGGAAGTATAGCAAATGTTGACTATCTATTTAAACCGACCGAACTGGTATGCACTGGATATCAAAGAAGATTTTTGTTGGAGAAAATTGTTTGGCATTTTCAGAAGCTCGATGGAGAAATGTGTTTGTGTTTGTTTTCTTTGTTCAAATTAACCCAACAAATAGTGTTTATCTTGTACGGCCAAACAAAACAAATACATTTTGTTGCTTGAAAAGATCTGAAATGTGCCGGCATGTTCACCCTCAACAAATCATTTTTAAACCAAAGCTGCCATCTTGAGGCTTGAAGTCTTGACTAGCCGTTATAAGCGCTATCAGAAGGGCGTAGTGTGTTGTGAGCCGTGCCGGTGCGATCGGCCGTTACCTGCCGCCCTGAAATGCAAATATTGGCCTTCTAGATAATGGGCAGGTGCAGCGGTCGCGGATCCATTCACAGGCCGCCCGGTAGCGTTTAACAGCAGTCTGCTTTCAGTTGTGTGTTTGAGTTTGGACGTTGGTGGTCTCGAATGCAGTGACCTCGCCAGACGATTTACACCCCATTATAACAGCTACACATGCTGCTGCGATGCAATCAGTTTCATCAATATTGAGACGGACGTTGAAGGTTAAACTCATCTGTTCTAGCTGTTGGGTTTTGATTGTTGTTTAACTGTTGCAGCTGTGAAATTTCCACACAGCATTTAACAAATATAATCAGGCTCTCAGGCTGGTTTGGCCAAAACTAGCAATTCACAGAAGTCTATCTCATATTTTTTTCATAACCATTTTCTGATAAAAGTGTAGATTCATTGAAAATATATCCTGCAGATGAGTTGCATCTCCAATAATAATAATAAACTAATTTCTAAAGTCGACTATTTCTCTCAGTAATGCAGTGTAGCAGTGCCACACTGCATCTAATGTGTTTGACGCAGGGCCTTTTAGAGGTGAGGATACCTCTCATGTGTATAACGGGGGGTGGGGTGGGTTGGGGGGAGTGGTTGGTATGTTTTTGCAACAAGTGGAAATCCACCTCTGTGATGTAAAAGACATGACAAGTGCGTACCCCTGCCCGTCCTGTGTGCGCCTCCTCCTCTGTCACGCGTATGTCCCCCTCCGGTGCCGCGCTCGCAGAGGATGCGCTGCGCACCGTGTTGAATGTTGGACTGCACCATTCCTGCCGTCTCCACCGGGGAGGCTGTAATCCGATCCCGTTTGGAGGAGCCGTCGTGCAGATCTGCGAAGGAGGAAGAGGAAGAGGGCACTGCTCTGCGCTCTGACGCGCTCCCCCTGCACTCCTCCCCTTTTCTGCCGAGTGTCACCCTCTTTCTCCCTCATCTGTTCACTCCCTGCTCTGCGAGGCTGGTCGGCGGCGCACAAGCCTCCCGGATCGTCGCATCGCATTGTTCACCCATCGACCTATCCCCTTTTCTGAAGTCGACGTGATACGGCGGAGATTTTTCCCCTCCTTTTTTTTTCTCTCTCTCCTTTCCTCTAATGCCTCTACCGGGGGAATCTGCTGCATGCACGCCAGTCCGGTGACGTGCCCGAGCATGTTCACATCAGAGACGGCGTCGGATTTACCTGAGAGTACACTGCCCTCGCACCGTCAGAGCGATCTCCCCACCGCGCGCACACATTTGGACTTCACCGATTGCCACTGAAGAGGAAAAAAAAAAGGAAAACACACCGGATTACCAGGATGGGGTTCTACGGCACTTTAAAGATGATTTTCTACAAAGTGAGTAGGATCTCTGCTCGTATTTAATCGCCGCGTCTCTCCCCCTCCACCACCATCAGCACAGCTCTCGTCTCTTATTATTTAATGTTTGACTCGCTCTGTCGCCCACATTTTCTTCAGACGCGCCTCTCTCGGCAGATTGTGCGGCCACTGCGGAGGATGAACAGCAGTGTAGCAGACCTCCAGAGACGCCTCTTTAATTGCCTGGGCCTTAATGTTATGTTAGCACTGCGTTAAATGTTGTGATACCACGACGCGCCTTGGCGTCTGTCCCTTCCTCGTAACTTCAGCTGTGTTAATGAAGATTATCACGGTTTTCGCTTTGGTGCTTTATCACCCATTTGCTTCTGCAGTGCTCCACGAGAACATGTCCACATCTGCGCTTTATACACTCGTGAATTCTTCCCCCCGTCCGTGGCTGATATAAGACCCCATTTTGCCCCAGTATTGATTGCATGCGCTCTGCACCTGTACCTCAGCTGTGGTCCTCCCTTCCACAGAGATGCCTCAGTTACAACATACAGTGTATTCCACATATGCACTGCTGGTGTCACCTCCATCTTCATTGCAGTGCGTGCGGACTTTACCTGTCAAAACATGACAGCATTCGCGCCCCCCGCCTCCTGCCTCCTGCAATCCTCCCCACTTTGCAGGGTTATGAGGAGGATTCTTCATTATGCAGCAGCGGTTGTCTTGCTCTGACCAAAACTCAACTGCTTGAGATGCATGTGATCGGTCCGCCGCTGCCTGCTCGAGTAGCCTGTTCCCTGACACTGTGCACTCCGCCTCAGGCTCCAACCACAGATAATGGGTCACTGTGTCAGACTGCGTGAGGTAGAATATCCTCAAGGATGTTGGGTGTATTATGCTGGATGGCAGCCATAAAACGACGCTCCCTTTACTGGAAATGCAGAGCGCAACATAGAAAATACAAAAAAAAAAAGGGATATGAAAGGGAATCCATCAGCTGGGGAGTGTAGTGTAAACAAATGTCCCTCGCGGCGTAGGATTTTACAGAGTTGGATCTAATAATGTTTGCTCATTTGTGTTCTCCATCCATTTTGTGCATGTAGTCACTTTAAGGTCAGGATTTTAAGTCATCCTATAGGGCTCGAATAATTGAGTCATTGCCGTTTATTTGCGAAGACAAATTCAGTTCAGCCACGACCTTAAAATCCTCCCCACTTTCAGTTTTTGAGATTGTTTTCCGCGCCTGCGACGGTGCTGATTGACGTGGGGGATTGTCTTTTAAACACAGTTTGGAAAGCCGAGAAAGGCTTTCTCAAGTGACGGATGCTGCAGGATGTACTCTGCCTTGAAAGGAATCCACACGTTATGTAAGAGCGATTGCTGTCTTTAAAATATCATTAACTCCCTGCGTATCCATCTGTCGTGCTTTTGGCCGGAGAGTGAAGGAGACGAAGGAGGGGACGACTGATTGGTAGTGATTTACCAACACGCTGCGTTCTCTGGTTACCTTTTCCCAGGCTCAAACCCATGCATGCTTCTTTTCTTTTTTTCTTTTTTCTTTTTCCCTTCATGCTCACATTTAGTTTGAGGTTTTCTTACACAGGCGAACACACTCAAAGCCAGCCGCCACAGCCCCCCGCCCCTCCGCCCGCCTCCCTTTTTTCTCTCTCACACTCAAACACACACACACACACACCCACTCACTCACTGCATGCACACACACCCACTGCATGCATATGCACACCCAGGCTCTCCTTGGCTACTGAACTGCCATTGCAGTGAGATCACCGCTTCAAGAAAAAAGGCGGTTGGGTTTAAGAGCCACTTCTTAAAAACCTGTGAATACCTTACAAATCACCCGCTTTATAACATCCAGCACGTAGACACGTCTAACATAAGCTTTAAGACCTGGATAGCTGTTCAAACGTTTGGAATAGACCTGTTGTGTTTTTGCCAGATATCCTCGTGCCTTTTTTTTTTTTTTAATTTTCAGCGTTTTATTTTATTTAACGCTCTCCACTTTCGCCTATCAGCAGCTCCATGCATGAGCTGAGTTGCGAGGAAAAGATCACCTAACCTGTAGCACATATTGGTGTGCAAATCATGCACACATGCTTGCAGACGCTGTAGCTTCGGCCGTCTGTCAGTCGTTTCGTCGCACCGCATCTGTAATCCTTGTCTAATACATAGGCAGGAATCCTGTATTGATTACTAATTCATGGGCGTCTCTCGGGTTGTAGACAAAACTTTTTTTTTTTTCTCCCCACATTCCTTTTCTTGGTTCATCACTCGCCGTTCTCAATGCTCAATTGTGCCCCTCAGGCTGAAGACAAAGTGTACAGATACACACACACGTACACACACACAACAAATTATAGTGATAAACAGAAAGAGAGAGAGAGAGAGAGAAAACACATCTTAAAGAGAGGCATGCAATCATGCCACTGTAGATCCAGACAGTATGGAGTCAAATGTCCGCTGCTGTTTTCCTGCGTAGCGCTCAAGCTACAATAACAAACCAAAAAAATGCATCAAAAAGAGCATTGTTTGCCTCAGAGGAGAGGCTAAATTTAATTTTGGTTTCTGGTTTCCACAAACCAATATCAGATTATACAATGGCAGAAGGACAGAAGGAACAGTTTTTTTTTCTTCTTCTTCTCCTTTCTTTCCCAGGACAGGTTGGGTCTTGCGGGACGACAGGCTGCGCTGTAGCTGCAGACAAACTGTCGCTAAATACTTTTGACCCCAAGCCACGAGCGCCGTCATCCTGTGAAAGACGTGCCACGTGTGAGGAGTAAAGCACGCATGTGGACGCGGCGAATGCCAGATGGTTAATGTGTTATGATAAAGATTTTTAAAGTATAAATGGCACACATTCCCTACCTATTTCTAGCTTCACTTTTTCTAACGAGGGTGCATTTTTTAGATGTCTATCTTTTGGACATTTAGTCAAACATAGCAGGGAAATATGGAGGGCAATTCATTAGGTACCCCAGTGAAAGCAAATGCATTCTGATATAACAGTCCTGCACTAAATCTGGCCTCCATGAAGGTTGTGGTACTAACTTTTGTTAATTTGGTAACCCCGTTTTAGTCAGTGGTCTAGACTAAATAACAGAAACACTCTAGTGTTTAATTCAATCCAGTTTAACGGCACCACAAACTACATCCTCCAGCAATGATCATACCGTTTAATCACCTCCTTTCTGACTTTTTTTAAGCATAAACTCAACATTATAACAAAGGAGGATGTGGTGCATTCAGTTTCAGATTGGTGTACCTAATGATTTGTCGAGGGTGCACTTTTTGCTGGTGTTCCTACGATGTAGCTCTGAAGATCTGAAGGAGCTTTCACCTAAACAGACACATACTTAATTAATGAATGAACAAGCTCAGGCTGTCACGTTGTGTATCTTATTTCGGGCCAAACACTAAAAATCAGTGTTCGGGTAGCTTGTTTATTCATGAGGGACTGGCGATGAGATGGTGATCACTTGCATGTGTGTTGAGAAGCCTTGCCAGAGAGAGACGGAGAGAGAGTGAGAGAGAGAGAGTGAGTGTGTGGCAGGCATGGGATGAAGAAAATTGGCTCGCCCGGGCCTTTACACAGGCGCCTTTGTTTGCGCAGTAGGGTAGGTGGTAACGGGGATTGGCTGGTGCGCGCACATGCAGGTGACAGAGAATAATAAAGAACTGACTCGCTTTGTTTTTCTGTCTAAAGCGTCGGGATGAATCAGGCTTCACTCTGAAAGAATGCACCCTACACCCTCCCGCCAAAATGTTGTTTTTACTTTGTGAGCACGAACACGTCGAGGCCTTGAAGTTTGGAGGTGTTTGTTTACCTATGAATATTGCCGGGTGTTTTGGTTGCCCGGAGATCACCGTTCGCTTGTCATGTTCTCAATCAAAATCGGGCATAGCGCGGTAAAACAAACAGCGCTCGGCATTCCTCAGCCTCATAATGCTAGCCTGCTTCGTCTACAGCAGCTCGTTTGGTCTCTCCCTTTTTTTTGGAGCATGTTATTAAACTGAGCATTAAAGTTTAATTTCCTATTTGCATAAAGCCGTTGTGAGTCTGTGGCGTCTGGATTTAATATGCAGAATTTCAGACATAATGTTAACAAAGTCTGTAACTTGCCAAGGCAATTTTCTGTTTTGAGAAATCTCCCTGACCTGTGTCCTTTTTTTAAATTTGATTTTCAAGCGCTGGACTCTTACTTAAACGTGGAGTGGCTTAGACTCGCCTTCAAAGAGAAATAAATTGATGGGTTATGCAAAAAAATGTGCTTTTTGTATGTGCGTGTTTTTAATACAAACCCCCTCCCCCTAATGATTTTTCTATTTTCTCTATTTCCTTTCTCAGATGAAGAGAAAGTTGGACCATGGCCCCGAGGTCCGATCTTTCCCTTCAGGAAAAAAGCCCTGCAAAGGCCCAGAGTATCCGAGGTAAGAAAACCTATAGCATATATATGTTTACATATATATACACTTCACGCATGAGGCATCCCTGCAGTCTAACAAAGATGCTCCTGCTTCCAGTTTTCCAGGGGTCACAAGCTCCTATAGAGCCACATCTCATTATTCTTTATGCTCTACACATAATAATTGCGCCTACATTGAAAAACAATAAAAAATGCAGAGACGCACGAACTAAGACGCTATACGTGTCTTTAAACAGAAGGATGGTTCAAGCGTATCTGCAGCATCCAGCCAGCAGTCCCAGATGTTTCCCTTACCCTGAATATTTAATGCAGGTGTTCACATGTAGCTGCTTTAAAATTCAAACTGAACACAGCCACTTAGCTGTAAATGTTGCTATGTAACTGGCTCCATCTCAGCTTCCTCTCCCATTAAAAATGAATCGATAATGAAATCGACCCCCAGCTTCCCGTTTTGCCGTCAGCGAGCAGAATCCGAGGCGTTGAGGATGCCCACTGGATAGTTTCTCCTGCTGCCCTTACATTACACGGGCACATGGGCGCTCTTTGAAGTCCTGCACCGCCGAGAGTCGGCTGCTGAACAGAAACCTGTGGGAATCTGCACACTTTTGAAGTTAGGGTTAGAGTCAGAAATACACACTGGCTTTGCCATTTTATTAGGTATATATGTGTTTAAACTAGTGCAGTTGTGCAGTAGATTCCATCTTCGTGAAGGTTTTATCGATCAGTTTTTGTTGAAAGTGTTTTAAAGAGGTGTGGTAATGACATTCTGGAGGCTGTAGTTTTGTGGTGCTGTTGAATTGCATCACATTATACAGAGAGGTTTGTGTTATTGAGCCAGCGCTCATTGATATAAATGAGGTGGATTAAAATGAAAGCCAATAGTTTGTAATACTTTCAAGGAAATGTTTGCAGAGTTTTTCTGACTTTGACGTACTGCATATGATTCTAGTTTTCTATTTAACTAGACATGGGCATAAAATGTATTAATCAATACATTTAGCATTTTATTTAGAGTTTTTTTTCAGCTATTACCCTTTTAAATGTTTGTTATATGAGAACATTATGCTTACTGTGGGGCTCTTAGACAATAAATGGCTTCTTAATAGTGTCAATACAAGAGATTTATCCCTTTATTATGACAATAAATGTTTTAATTTGCTCATAATTTGTCTGTAATCAGAGAGAAGTGAGTTAGTTAAGGAAAGAGCAGAGGAAAACACAAATGGTACTCCGGCTTTGCAGCAAAATGGAAACAAGGTCTTGGCTGCCAAATCAAATCAAGGATAGGAAATGATTCTTTTAATTTAAATTTGTCTTTTGTGTCATATTTGTTTGTAGAATTACATATCTGAAACGTTTTATTATTAATTCTTTGTGAAAGAATCCCCACTCTGATGTCTGCAGCGGGCTGTTTGCCTCTGAAGGCCTCGGCTCAGCATCGATCTTTAAGCTATTATTCCTTTGAATTGCAGCCCGACAGGAATTGTCCCATGTCCATCCACACCCACCACATTTGGTCATATCAGAACGGCCAACAGCCAGGGGCAACAGAGACGACGAATCACCTCAATCCAGCCACCCACGGGTCTCCAAGAATGGCTCCGAACATTTCAGGTGAGCACTCTGCGGATTTGCGGTTTTCCCTCTTCCTTTCCGTCTTTTCCCTCCCTCCCCGGGCGATGCCGAAGCCTCGGGAAAAGCTCATCAGAAAGCATATGTTGTGCCCAATCAGTGTTCACTTAGTCTCAGAGATAATTGCTGCCTTGTTGTTGTGGCCCACCACATTACCATAGGCGCTGTTGCGTGGAATTGGGATTAGCCGTACCTGTTCAGACTAAAAAGCAAAGTTATGAGATCAGACGAATCTATTGTAGACTTACGGTCTATATTAAAAGCTGTCAACTGTGATCCTCTGTAATACAGACACTACTACTACCCTATGAATATCAATGATGATTCAAGTTGGCTTAAACTTTAGTCATTTTTATTCTTTTAGCCACCAGTGATAACTGTCAGTAACATTAGATTACAAAAGGTAATCATATAGTTTACCCCATGTTAATATTCCTCTATTATCACTGCATGAACTGATGTAGAGTAATAGAGCCATTTCTTTCCTGTTAGACTTACACGCTAATGACTTGAGACCTCAAGGAAATAAGATGTCATTTAAATATATTAGCCTTGATGGCGTCCCCTGAATTTCCATATAATGGGTTGCCATGGATTTCATTACCTAAGAGAGTTCAAACTTATTATCTTTGAATAGCCGAGTGAACCTGTGACACCTCTGTGTTTATTTTGCGTTTATGTGCCTCACTCCTGAGGCCTGACCCGTCGGCTGTCTTTAATCTCGCAGCGCAGGCCACAGGCAGCCAAACTTCAAACATGCTTTCTTTACATTCCTTCTCCCGTCGTAGCCTGCTAGCCAGAAAGAGAGAAACACGGCCACAAAGCAGCTCGCTCTGGAGAGCAAGATTTAGTCGGAGGACTGAGTTAAACACACATGAATCTCATTTTGCTGATTCCTGGGACCAGATTGATGCCACTCTCTGCATTAGTGCCTCTACATTAAATGTGAAGACGACAGCCAATTAGCTTAAGTTGGTACGAAGTGTGAGAGCCGTGAAAAACTGTAACCGTTCTGTGTTCACAGGTAACGAAATCCACCTACGAACACTTCAGGCCCGCCAATTAACATATCTATTAGTTTAGCAGAGGTGTAAAATCAGCAAGCTTGTCAATGTTTATTGTTACATAAATTAGTTAAACAAAAATGGCATTATGGTGAGTGTAAAAGATGAAATAATTGCCTCTTTGCAGTCTTTGTAGCTCCCAGTAATCCTAATTATCCTAATCTGTGTTTTGGTTGCAGTCTTCTTTTAAGGCTGAGGAGTTCAGTCTTTATGAAACTAAGCGCTTTCCGTTTCCCTTTCTCTCTTTTTTTTTTTTTGCTTCCTGCACGTTCTTCAGTGTTTCCCCGAATGTCTTGAGCTGAGAGATTTTGTCAGCAGCCCATCATAATGATTAGCTGATCAAAAGAGTACCACTTGTGCATCAGTGTGCCAGCCCGGGTCCTCTGCGTGTCTGAGTGGTAGCGCTGCGATCCCAGATGTTAACTCTTCGGTTTGTGCGCTGCCATTCTCACATTTAAATGACTAAACGAAGCAAAAGTAGGTCTGGCACGTTGGGGAGGAGGTTTAGTTTATCTCCAGGAATACATGGAGAACCTCAAACATTTACAGCAGTGGTTACAGTCTCACAGGAACCAGCAAACCCTAATGAACTTTTATTTGAATATTCTACATGTGAGCTTTTAGCTGTTCTCGCCTAGAAAGCATTCACAGATGATGTTAAAGCTGTGCTCGATAAAATAAGAGAATAAAAACAGCATTTCATAGTTTACCTACAGTTTTCTAGACGCACCTCATCTCAGATTGGTAGCGGTAAACCTGTGGCGTTCAGGATTCAGTTTGAGCTAAAGTACAAATAACCTGTGGCTAAAAACTGAGACAACACCAACGTAGCTGGTGCTCAGGCCTCTCTCTGTTGGGTACCCGAACCAGCACCTCTGGCTAAAGCTTTTAGCCGCCAAATTACAGGTGGTTTGCGCGTGCCAGGTTTTTCCACCCGGCGCCACGGTCTGTAATTATTGTTAGAGTTCAGTGCCCCGTAGAGGAAAAACAACCGCGGCTGCCGGGTCGAACACACAGTTTATCAGCTGCCATTAAACAACCCCAACGCTCGAGCACAAGAAATAAGGGTCCTAATAAACGTTTGGATGGGGTCTGGTTACGGACGTTCACGTTTTCCACTGATGTGTTGGCTGCTGGGAGTACGCAGGTGCCTGAAGCTACTCTGTGGTGCTGTGGCAGGCACGTAGGGAACATTAACAGTGCACACGGCAGGATGTTTCCAAAGCACGCCGGTCACAGTTTCAGACTTGTGGGGAGGAAATAAAAAAAAAAGAAACTGGGGCAGCCATCCTCTTAACGCCCAAGTGCTTTGCATTCACTGTGCAGTCCAGATGTGGACGTTTAATGAGTATTACGCTGATGGTGTTCAACTAGTGAAATAGGCAGAGTAGAGAGAATACAGTAGAAGGAAGCACAATAAAAGCAAGAAGAGTACACAAATATAAAAATGTAACTGTGCCGTTAAAGCTATTCCCTTTAGCTGATCTATAATTTGCCCCTTTTGGAGAGAATTATTCCGGTTGATTCACTCCTGATTAAAAAAACATATTCAGTACATCAGTTTTATAAAAAGCTAAATGCAGTTTTCTCTTCAAGGTCTACTTTGAGGAGAAAAAAAAATACGTTGGTGAACTATAAACTGTGATTTAAAATAATAATATTTAGCTGAGGTCTAGAGGTGTTCGTGATTGACAGGCAGTGCAGCTCAGTATTTTCTGCTAAATGAGCTCCTTCCCTTTTGTCCGTTGTTCCAAGCCGCCACTTTGAAGCAATCATGTTTCGTAAACCGTCATCAGACTGATTTTTTTCCTCTCTCTCTCTCTGTGCTCCAGAGCTGGACTGGCCCAGAGAAGCTGCTGGCGCTGGATGAGTTGATTGACAGCTGTGAGCCCACGCAAGTCAAGCATATGATGCAGGTGATTGAGCCGCAGTTTCAGCGAGACTTCATCTCCCTGCTGCCCAAAGAGGTGAGTTCTGTCCCAGCCCTAATCCCCCCCACTCCTCACTTCCCTCTGATCCCTCTTTCCCCTGATCTGAACTCCCCATGTTCATTTGTCAATGAACATATCTGACGGAGAGACGAGGCGTCCTCTCGGCCTTAATCCCGTCATGGCCTTCCCTCACAGACCTCCGCAGGTTTGCGTCTTGTTTTTGTTCTACATCATAACTGACAACACAAAGTGCCACGCTCATAATGAGATCACATAAGAGATTCCTGCAAAACAGCCTCAATCCGCCTTATCTCGTGCAGCAGATCAGATACTTTACACCTCGTCTGGCAGGTGTTGAGATGAGGGCGGTGGTGGTGCAGAGAGTGAGGCAATAAGATGCAAGATTTCAAGGTGTCAGCACCGCTTGCTCCAAAACCAGATATACAAACAGCTTCATGTGTGTTCGCAGTGGGACATGAGCCCTCTCCTTTCATTCTGTTTGCCCTACGCTGCGCCCTCTTTTTTCTCCATTTCTTGTTTGCTTTGACATCTTTTGATAATCCCGTCTCTCCTTTCAGCCAGAGCTGCTGGAGATGCACTGGGTTGGGCTGTCGAGTAATTTCAAACAGGACAATCCCCGCGGTTGTGCCGTAGATACGGTAGTTGGAATTGGAAACACCGAACAGAGTCTGCAGAAGGCTGCGTGTCGGGTTTTAAAAGCAATCACTGGCTCGGAGCCATTTTTAAAACTTCTGAAATATCCTCAGCTCTGGTAATGACTGCTGGCCTCGGCAGGATTTTAGGTGATTGAGGCATGTCAAGGATGGATGTGATGGGGTTTTTCTTCTGTTTCTGGAGCGAGTGACTTCAGAGAAATCTTGAATTAAACTGCAGCCCGTCAGATTGATAAAAGCTACACAATATTATCAAAAAGTACTGAACCTCCCGATATTAGAGCCATTTTCACAAAAATAGATTGAGACAGCAGCTTCTGCACACAACTACTTAGTACTCGACAATGTTTCACGTTCAAGCACTTATATTAAGCTAAAGTTTCCATTCATCAGGACATTTCCCTGGAGAAAATACAGCAAAGCACGACACAATAAATGAAGTGGAGGAGCATTAAAGATCGGCCCAAGATAGCTCTCCCTCTAAAAACTCCTTCCCCTCTAATTACCTCCAGCCACACCACAAGTTATGAGACATCTTTTTCCTTCGTCTTTTTTCTGTTTTTTTTGTTTTGTGTTGCCACTGGTAGCCGTGCAGTTGTGGACTTGTTATAACTGGCATTGGACCAGATATGCACCAGTTACTTTAGATCATTTATCAATCCTTTTTTATTCTTCAAGTATGCCTCAACTTTTTCTGGGTCATTTGACTCCATCGAGACGTTCCTGACGCCACTCCTTGAATGTGTCATTGTGCGTTTTGGATCAGCATCGCCTCAGATTATTGGAGTACAATGAAAGAACTTGCGCAACGGGTCAAGCTACATACCGTCAAACAGACTCCTAATCCTTTTTTACAATGATGTGGAACAATGACTGGACCTGGTGCTCGATGCACCGCATTGTTTTATAGACATTGTGCGTTGCGCGCTTTGTTTGAGTGACTGTGTTTCATTCCATCCCTCGGGACTCCAGATTTATGCTCATTAAACCAGGTTTTGTGTCCTCATTCACCGGCTTTGCACAAACAAACTCCAGCCCTGTCAGGATTACCTGCTGCGTCAAGCTTTTATTCTATATTTCTTTATGTGCGACAGAACTGTTGATTTAATTCAACAGTGGCGTCTTCACTTGACAGTTTGATTCATGCTGTTAATGTCTCGCATACAGTTTGTACAGAAAGTGTTCACTTAGCTGTTCCCTTTTGTCGCTGTAGTTTAGTTAACTTAAACCCTTTCCATCACCAGGTGTTTGCACTGTTGTATAAGCCAGCTATGGCACATAATGGCTGCTTTTTTGCGTTTCCTTTGCCATTCACACCTCTCGCATTCCTCGTCCGTCTCTCTCAACAGCTGGCTTTGTATGTGCTGTCATTCCTGGAACCGAAGGACCTCCTCCAAGCGGCGCAGACGTGTCGCTACTGGCGCATCCTGGCAGAAGACAACCTGCTGTGGAGGGAGAAATGCAGGGAAGAGGGTGAGTCTTGCGTCTTTGCAACAGATGCAGGGAGTCAGACACGGAGCAGCGGCCAAGCAGGAGCCGCCTGGTGCTACTGCAAATAAATTTACCCCTGTTTAAAAACTTATTTTATAGGAAAAAAGAGAGCTTATTAGTCAGCTTCTGTCTCTGTCCAAACAGGTATTGATGAGCCTTTGCCCCTGAAGAAGAGGAAAATTGTCAAGCCCGGCTTCACTCACAGTCCCTGGAAGAGTGCCTACATCAGGCAGCACAGAATAGACACTAACTGGAGGAGAGGAGACCTCAAATCACCCAAGGTAGCTCTTCTTTCAAACTGAAATTCCCCTCAGGTTTGCTGATCTTATAGATCTGATATCAAATGGCTTTGAGTCACAGAAAGAAGGTTCAATAAAGGTCTGAAGTGTGGAGTTGATGGAAACTTAGTGATGGGTCAGGTCCGTGCTCTGCGGTATTCGTGTGGAATAATAATTGACTTTGAGCACAGCGTGATCCTGCTCTCCTTCAGCCTAAGCCCTGCCTTCGTCTTTTATCTGTTCAGAAGTTTCCCACAAAGTAAAACCAGCGTGAAAAAGCCGATCCATTCGCTGGTTGCGAGGCGGCCGGCGGGTCGTTTTAGGCCACCTCCGGCATGAGTTTGGCTCCTGTGCTCTTCGGTCTACTGTGTGTATGCAGCGGGTCCTGTCGTCTGCTGAGCTAGCACTTCTGTGACCCAGTAGCAGAGACTGCACAGACGCACACCATCATGCAGCGCTGCTTACAGAGCCGTGTACACCTGCAGCTCTGCATGACCTTTTCCTCATATCTAATTTTGTTTTTACTCGTATGAACAGAGACGCGTTACCATCGGCGTCAGTTCTTGTTGTTTGTCCTCATCATTGCGCGTCCCTCCTCTGTGTTCTTCTCACTGATCTCCCTTCGTTTGGTCGATGTGAAGGTGCTGAAAGGCCACGATGACCACGTGATCACCTGCCTCCAGTTCTGTGGCAACCGCATCGTCAGCGGCTCTGACGACAACACGCTGAAAGTCTGGTCGGCCATCACAGGAAAGGTAATGACTTCTCCTTTAATTATCATCCTTCCTTTTTCTAGTCACTTCTGCAGTTGGAACGTTTTGTAATTCTCAAACATTAGACTTTAAGATCTGAAATTGAAGGAAATGGTTGTTGAGTAGTGATTAACTGTTAGAAAGACTTCCTGTCATCACATGTAGCATATTATACATCTAGCTATACTTAAAGCAGCTCCCTCTAATGTGGTCGCCATTAGCAACATTTGCTCTACTACACCAACTCTTCCTGCACTCCACTCTGTGTCAGTCTATCCTCTCTTCTTACATTTATCCATTTTGCTGACTTGTTACACAGCACATGTCCGCATGCAGTGTTAGTATTCATCACTGAAGCTGGTGCAGCCACACAAGCCTTGTGCTGCAGCTTTACGCTGTGTGTTAAAAAGAAAAGCAGTGGTTGGGGCTGTGGCATTGGAGAGGGATTCACAGGTTGCTGTAAATCACGGCGCTTTCATGCTTCTGTGCTACGTTTTCAAAAGAGCTTAATACTAAAAGAAAAATCCTCTGTTCACCGTCATTGCATATCTCTCATTCTGCTCCGTTCCTTTAACTTTTACCCAAATAAATTGGATAACGCCGGGCTGTGAATTCCACTTCCCAATATAAAAACACTCAAAGAAAAGCTCTCAGAATTCGATATTCTGCATGATCGCACTGCAGCAGGTTTCTATTTCTTCCGGACACAATAGAGCAGACAGTTTGCTTTCATTTGCTGCAAAGACTCGGCCTAACCCATAAAGTAAAACTGGCCTCCAGCCAACGGGTGATTACACGCGTATCAGTCACAGCATTTGCTGATCTGAACAGATTTCTCCAAGGTCATCCGATAGGCATGGAGCGCGCTTTGGCTCTCCTTCACCCCAAACACTAATATCAGGATGACAGGTTGTTGAGTTACAGCCGCAGTGGCTCCATATGGGTGGTGGAAGTCTGCGATGAGTCACATCACCAGCAGGCTCCACTGCTTTTTTTATTTATTTTTCTGAAACCACCCTGCCTTCAGACAGACGTCACAGACTCTCACTATATCGCGTGTGTGTGTGTTTCCTACAATTCTAATCTGCCTCAGGGCTGTTTGTTTACATTAGAAGAAGAGATGAGAATAAATCCGTTTTATGTCTGGGTGCTGCATTCAGAGCACACACCCCCTCTGTGGATTTCATCTCCTTTTGCTTCCTTAGCTCTCAACGCCAAAAAGAGAATCCCTTTGTGGAGAGGAGCAGCCAATTAAGCCGAGTCAACCATTTTGTTGAAGTGGCCGTCGATGCCAGAGAAACTGTAAAGTAAAGATACAGTGACATTTACCCACATCTACATTTGCTCTTCCTCTCTGCTGTCAAGATTTCTTTACAGTCCTTGCCAGCTGACTTGAGGACTTGATTGCTATGTTTTCCTCTTTTGCTTTGTCCTTGTTAGCTGTGGGCCTGTAGAGTGGCTATCGGCGCCGTTGAAGTGTTAGCATAGACGATGGCCCTCGGATGAATGTCTCTTGAAGCCTCGGACACACATGCCTGTACCATTCCTCTTCTCCTTCATACTGCAATTAGCTTGTAGTAACCAGTACATCTGCTCGTGCTTGAATGGAAAAACACCGCCTCCACAAGTCTGCTGCGAACGCCCAAACTTCTTACTCAGAATCGGATCAATATGTGATGGCAGCGTGATGATCAGAAGATGTGAGCAATCGCGATTAGAAGTCTTTCTTCTTTTAAAAGTCTGATGCCATTAGGCTGAAAAATGTTCTTTGCTCACTCAGCCCCGTTCGCTGAAAGGAAAGTTTGAGTGGCTCAAAAGCAATCCTTCAAATTAGTAATGAGTTTGGTGAAAGATTATAGATTTCAGGAGTTATACTGGCTCATACGTTGAGGGATCAGCGGCGACCTGTCCTTTTCTTCGGGGGAGCATTGAAATGCTGCTCAGGCACTTGGTGAAAGATTTAAATTGATGGGATGGGAGAAGGAATTGGTCACAGCATAGACACGCTGGGCCAGAGGTAAGACGGCGTTAACACTTCTCAGCTCCTTTTCCTTGTGTTCGGTTTCGGAGCCATCGGGAAGATCCCTCCGTGATGGGACGCCAGGTGGTGAATCGGGGGCTGATGCATCATTCAAAAAGTTCCTCGTGCTAGTCTCTGCACACAGTGTCCCCGACCCAGCTCTTAAATACTGCATCATATATGATTCTGACAAGCTCATAGCAGATGTTTCTATCAGCTGTTCGACTAATCCGTCCAGTGCAGTTTTCTGGTAAAGATTTGTTTGTGAATTGTGTGACTTTTTTTGTGTGACTTCATCAACGCAGATATTTGTTAATCTTTCATCTTCCCTGCTAGTTTTGTCCTGCCCTTGATTTATCGTGTTATGTAAGACGCAGTGAATTGAACCCACGCTGTGTGGCAATCAGGGAATTATTAGAGGAGCATATTTTTTTGGATATGCGTCCACACCTCTGCAAAATATGGGGCCGTTACTTGGCGATCAAGTCAGACAGCGCAGTTTGTTGGTGGTTAAAATGTTGGTCGGAACAAACAACAGCAGAATATCTGTTGAAGCCTGCAGATGCTGTTGCACTTTGTGGTCTGGATGACTTTCAGAAAGTCTTGTTTTCCTCTCCGAAGAAGCGCTTGCCGAGACGGTTGTTGAAGGCTTTGTCTTTAGTGGGTGGAACCTTTGTCTTTGCACGTCTCCGGCTTCAGCCAGAGATGTCACTCTTCCATCCAGGCACACAAACAGCCGCACACATCTCGCTGCTTCAAAGGTGGCTGCCTGGTGCTTAACAGAGCAGCACATGTCCTTGGTGGTGCCTGTCAGCGGCAGCCTCAGCTGTCAGCTAGATTTAAGATGGCAGACCTGCGGACGGCTGTCGTATCCACGGAGAGGTGTCCTCTGCCAGATGCTTTAGCTGCATCGACACGCTCTTTACCTTCTCCTCATTTTAACTAACAGCAGGGAAAGCTCCAGAGATTAGAGGATGTTTTTGGATTGTAGACTTGGAAATGAATAAAAAGAAGAAAAAAAATGAGTGGAAGTATGTAAATACATGTACACTGATCAGCCACAACAATATAACAATTGACAGGCGAAGTAAATGGCTTTTACCATTTTGAGACAATTTAATGTTCTCCTGGGAAAACTTTGAACCTGGCATTGGTGTGGATGTTACTTAGACATGTACCACCCACCTAGACCAGACCAGACACCCCCACCCCATAGCAATGGCACTTCTTGGTGGCAGCAGCCAAAAAAAAGAAAAAAGAAAAACATGAAGAACAGCACAAGGTGTTGACCTGGCCTCCAAATTCACTAGATCCCAAACTGATCAAGTATCTGTGGGATGCACTGGAACAAGCCTGATCCATAGAGGACCCTCCCCTCAACCCATAGGACCCACAGGACCCCACTAACAACATTGTGTTGCCAGACACCACAGGACACCATCAGAAAGCCTGTGTCTATTCTCTGATGAGGCAAAAAGGAGACATACATAATATTAGGAAGGTGGTCATAATGTTATGTCTGATGGATGTATGTCAGGATTGTTATCCTCTGCTGGCTGAGATATTGTGCTTGAATCATACTCATGTCGTCTAATCAGCAGTTTAGTTTAGTCCGCCTCCATCTCTCTCCTCAACAAACTGAAACCGTTTTGCAGTATTGCTTTTCTTGTCTTCCAGTATCTTACACAGGGAGACATAGACTCTTGTGACATGAGCCAAAGCGGATGTTTTCCTCAGACCATAATGAGACATTTGTAACCTCTCTTTTCCTGTTTTTCCCTCTACTGTCCAACAATATGTAGATCAGACTGTAGCCACAGTAATCTTTTAATCGTGTGGTGTTAGTCTATAATTATCTGATGGATTGACTTGAGGCAGTTTATTTTAACCTTTACGTAGCGTAAGCTCTTTGCATATTTAACCCTACTGACCTTTATTTCCCGACATTCCCGTGAAGCCGAGAAAGAAGGATTATTATTATTATTTTTTCCAATACATGTGGGATTCTGCTGAATGTAACGCCTTTCACGGTGTCCGGCTCTTACACCGCTAAACCGAACACTCTCCCATTGTTTGTTTTGTTCTTTAAAGGAAGAGGAGATTTAATGCAGATGTAAAGCATTATACGACGAGCCTCGTCTTCAGAAAGGACCTTCACGGGTTCATTGAGCGAGCGCTAATCTTCTTTCATCCTCGTGGACGGGGCTTATTTCATGTGTGTTTCATAGACGGATAAAGAAGCCTAAGCGCTTCATTTTCAGATATTCTCTCTTCCCACGCAGTGTTTGAGTAGGCTCTAATCACACCGTGATTCTTCTTCTTGGAGCCTCCACCACTGGCTTTGATTCACGAGAAAACGCTTGCGTCCTCGCATCTCCCCAGTGATGATCACAATAAAGTGCAGGCCTGTAGTTGTATGGTACGCAGCAGTGGCGCGTACTCATCACATATCTAAATTTAAATGAAGGTATGTGAGAACATTGTAAGTAATCCTGTTAATTAACCACAGTATTCCTCTAATCAGCCATAGTTGTTTATTTGCTGTGTTCTCCTCTTCATTGGTGCGTTCTTAAAGGGAAAAGGAGCTCAATGATAAAACAAAAGAGACTTTTAACACTGAAGCGATGTTGATTTTTACGGTCGTGCCACACTGGCCCACAGTTAATGAAGTGATTAATGTTATCACAGGACAGAGAGGATCGAGGAGGGGGTGCAGGCTGCAGCTTTGTCGTCTTCTTCTTCTTTCACTCTGACACAAAACCTCCCGCCCTGCGCTGCCATTCACCGCTCAGCGGCTTATCAGCTGCAGTCAGGGGTCGCATGTCGTACACTTCAGCGACGCGCTTCGCCTCTGAACCCGACGCAGCCGCCACTTCCAAAGTTTGCTCCTCTCGAATTTTAATTCAATTGCGTTTGGTTAATTAAATCAAGGCGCGAGTGGGACAAAGTGCGGAGACAGAAAATGTATTTGATCAGTAAGATTTCCATAACGGCTGTGATCAATAGCTAATCTACCATCCCTAATGAGGATGAATGGACGCCTCTTATTAAAGGCAGTCGTAAACGCTTTCCACCAAAAGAATGAAGCGCCTGCTTTTCCGGCAGATAAGTTAAAGCAATTATAAAAACTCATGGAGGGCTCAGGGGGATGTTTTGTCCAGGTGCAGTAGCAGCAGGTGTGAAGTGACGGAGCTCCTTCTTTCACTTAGAAGGTCACACAAATTTCATTTTTACCTTTTTACATGAAACCAACAGGAGGTCACACCACGAAAGAAATTCAATTTCATAAGTTCCTAGACTGATTTGTGCAACGTTTGAATGTAATCACCTTGAACGTCTTTCAAGCAAACTATTTCTAACTTCTGCAGCAGCAGCAGTGGGAGGGACAGATACTGACTTCTCCTTCTTCTTCTGTGCTTCTTTTCAGTGTCTGCGGACGTTGGTGGGCCACACAGGCGGCGTGTGGTCATCCCAGATGCGGGACAACATTATTATCAGCGGCTCCACTGATCGCACACTCAAGGTCTGGAACGCAGAGACGGGAGAATGTATCCACACCCTCTATGGGCATACCTCAACAGTGCGCTGCATGCACCTACATGAGAAAAGGTATGGGGCCAAACTCGCCACGCTGAGCCTTTTCAAGTCCGGGATTAAAAAACGACACCCTGCGCCTATGATGCGATGCAGATTTATCCGACGAGGAGCAGAAGTGGCTGCATTTCTTAATCGCTTGTGATTTAATATGAATTATCTTTGGATTTCAGACAAAACAAGCAATTTTCTTACATCTGATAACCGACAGATTAATCGATAACGAACGCAATAGTTATTTGCAGCCTTAACAATATCGATTTGAACCTAGCAGATATCATTATTTTTTTGCACATTAGCTCATAAATATAAACATTTAATTATAAAAGTGACTTTCTCTTGAAGAAATACTTTCATATTTTATTACTTAGATACTCTTACTCAAACTTTTGATTATCTCTCACGGCCACAGAAACCTAGCTTAGCATGAGTCAGCATGGGTCAGACCACCAGTACCAGCGTAAGACAACTTCCTTGTCATGTAACTCAAGCTGAACTGTTCCTCTACGGTTTTCTAGGATTTAAACCAGCCAACTTAACAGCCACCCCGTCAAACTAAAAGAGCAACTGTACAGCGCTAAAAGAGGACAGTATCTCTGAAAGTGAGCATGTGGTCTGATGAAACAGACCCTGTGAGCGTTTCTTAAGTGAAGCCGCTGCTCACTCATTCACTCAGTATCACACTCCGGAGACTCAAAGTGCTCTTTTTGCCTTAGGGCCCGTAAAGGTTTTTTTTTTTGTGTGTAACATCTGATTACTCACTCGGTGGAAACACTCAGAGCTGCAGGCGCCGAGTGAATAACATGTTGGTGATTTCCATCTATGTAGCGCTGTGAGGAGCTTTTAATAAATAAAGATTAGTACAGGGTGTGTTGTTTTATAATATCTATGTCCTGTGAGAGAGATAATATCACAACGTGGAGGAATGTCTCTTGTTTATGGAAGTGTCTGGAAATGAAGGAGAGCCACATAAACCTCAACATTAAATATATTTCATCTCTTTGTTAAAACATCCAAACTGTCCTTATAGTAATAATCTGAGGAATGTAATGATCCTAAAGGGGGTGGGGGGGGGGGTCCCTTTTCTTTAACCTGTAATGTATATTTCCACACTGAGTGAAGACGTCGCTCGAGGCGGCTGTCTGAGTTAATAACTGGTTTTTGTACATTCAAGTATGAACATGAATGTGATCCTGCAGGTTGTCAGAGGAGTGAAAGAAAATGTTCATACCTCACTCATCCTCCTGTCAATGCAGCTGCAGTGGAATGAATGAGGACTTGTTTAAGCTGTTGAATGTAATCTTACAGAAGAGATAACTTGAGACGGGCATTGCCTCTGTGGGAAAGTGCAGCTCGACGGAACGATTTTTTGCCGCGCCCACACTCTCGCATTCATCTCTGACAGTCGGTTAAGTCTTTAGTATCAGCCACAAATCCCTGACTCACTGTGTTTTGTTCCTCTCGTCTTCAGGGTGGTCAGTGGCTCTCGGGACGCCACGCTGCGCGTCTGGGACATTGAGACAGGTCAGTGTTTACACGTCCTCATGGGCCACGTGGCGGCGGTGCGCTGCGTCCAGTACGACGGGCGGCGGGTGGTCAGCGGTGCCTACGACTTCATGGTCAAGGTGTGGGACCCGGAGACGGAGACCTGCCTCCACACCCTGCAGGGCCACACCAACAGAGTGTACTCATTACAGGTGACTAGAGACTTCCTCCCATGAGATTAAAGCTGTGACTGGTCACAGTGTAACATAAGTCATACATTATGTTTGATAAATGAGTCCATTGTTGGTCATAATTTTATGCCTGATCTATGTGTAACAGCCAAAGTATTATTTTGCCTTATTAATATCTGCACGTAGAACAAAATATATGTTTCAGTATGCAGGTATAGCTATTTAACCTGACTGCTCTGAGGTTTTGATGTATTATAACGTAACATGTTGTGCGTTCGCTGATACCATTCGTCCCTGTGTGTCCTCTAAGACGTCCTCTCATCCTCTGTGTGATGACGGAGCACTTTATCTGGTGCCGTAACCCTCAGAGATGCGTCCGTTTATTGTGGCGATAGATTAGTTTTTGTATCACCCTGCTTTGTTAGACTTTTAAAGTGTCGGTGCTCGCCTACTTAACAAAAAGAAACGCTCTCTCAGATCAATAAAATTCATCCATTTCAATGGGTTCAATCTTTAGTTTCTTAATAGAAACCAAGTATGCCGCTGTGCTGGCAAGGCGCCTTTGCCATCAAGTGAAGTTAAGGCGACAGCTGCAGCCATCGTGAACTGACGGCTGGTTTTTAATCCAACCCTCTCTTCTGTCGTCTAGTTCGATGGGATCCATGTGGTGAGCGGCTCGTTGGATACGTCTATAAGGGTCTGGGACGTGGAGACGGGCAACTGCATCCACACGCTAACTGGGCATCAGTCCCTCACCAGCGGCATGGAGCTCAAAGACAACATCCTGGTCTCAGGCAACGCAGACTCCACTGTCAAGATCTGGGACATCAAGACGGGGCAGTGCCTGCAAACACTGCAAGGTGAGTGTGAAGAACTAAACAGTTAAAAACGAATTAATCCAAACTGATTAACTGCAAGAACTTACACCAGAAGGACACTGTTGATGCTATCATTGTATTTCATAATATTTATGTCGTATTCACTGGAGAGTTTGTGGTTTAGTTGTTTACTTGGGCAGAATCTGGAGATTTTTTTCATTATTTACGAGCATGTATGTATGAGCCGCCTGAGTGAAAAACATTGCAGCACAAAAAATGATATAGATTCTTGGGTTTTAAATTATTTAGAGCTTTATTAAAATTCACTTGTTGTACGGTTCATAAACAAGGGACGCTCGTGGAGAAGTCTGCAAGTTGCACATGAAGTCAGCTTGGTGCAAACTGTTAGCACTAGATCGATGGCTCTGAAACGTCTGAAAGCAGCAGGCGGACCGACCTTCAGCTCCGGCCCCTGCGAGCGGTGACTGTACAAATACAGATTTAACCAAACAGACCTGAACTCTGGCAGTTAAACAGTCCAGATAAACGTCTCCGAGAGCTGTGTTTGCATTATAAATAGTGTCTAGAAAAGTCTGAGAAGCCACTTTTTGGTCTGTGGTAGATCTTTTACTTTCTACTACTTGCCAGTGGTGACTTTGTGTTTCCTGAAGTGTAGCTGGTGCAACAAAGTGGCGAGCTTCAAAGCCAGTGGGCTAAAAAAAATATATAAATATATGAGTAAACTACAAACACAGAGGGATGACAGCATCCGACTTGTTGCAGGAAAATCCCACATAAGACTGGACTAAAAGCCAAAATAAGCGCAGAGCAAACACCTTTGCTGGTCCTGATCAGAGCCTCTTTTCCTTTTGTGTCTCTTTGAATGGCTCTAACTCCATTAGCAGCGTTGGTGCCTCACAGGAAGTTGGAAATCCTTTGCTGAATAGAGAAGGAAGCCGTCGTGCCCCACCCCTAAATGCCCTCATTAGTAAACTGCAGCCTTGTATGTTGGTCCTGCAAACACACTCACAGAGCAGCCGAATAAAAGGATGGCCCAGGGAGGGAGGGAGGGAGGGAGGGAGGGAGGGGCAAGATGGGGGAGGATATTTGTGTCTGTCTCGTAAAGAGAGATGACCACAGTGAAAGAATGAGGGTTGGGGAACTTTGTAGGTCATGTAATTGGGTCGGCGACAGTTTCTGCCATTCATTAGTGCGTTTCAGTAAGACAATAGGCCGACAACAAGGCCGTCACTGTCAGCTGAAGAGATCATAGGTAATGATGGAGCAGGCTGCTTTGTTGTGGTAACGCAGAGGGAGGAGGGAGGATCGGGGCGGGCTGGCGCGCTGGGGGTTGGGGCGGCGCGGCGTTGAATACTCCGATAAATAACTCAGCCTTTGAACTAAGCAGGGACAGAAATGGAAACGATGTGAAGCTTATTCACGCTGAGACTTCAACAAATTTTCCCCTGCAAATGGATCGCGGAGCCGGGAAGAAATTAAACGCGTCTGAATGAGGTGGCTCCTTGGAAGGAGAAGCACTTCATTTGGCAGCACTTGATTCTGCGCTTATTTGTGTCGGCCTAATTGATTTCATTAAGATATCGTTTTCAAGCCCTCTGAGAAGTCCCGGCTCACGGTCGCAAATAAAGTCACCTAAACCAAGTCAGAAACAGCCGCCATCTTCGCTTTAGCTGTGGCCTCCTGCCAGACGCCCGGCACACGAGCAGAGCAGAGGTGTAGCTGAAGCTGCTTAGGCTGTGTGACAGTGACAGGCCTGAGCCCCGGCGTCGTACCGCAGCTCATCCTAAAGCCTGTCTACAGTAGGAAGACCTTACTCTGTCACAACAGCTTCAGGAATAAAGGAGCTCTTTCATCCCCTCACAGGCTTATAGAGGTGTTGTTTTCATTTCTTTATTCTGTGCTCTGGCTCCTGCTGCCTTTTGTTATTTGCCTCAATATTATTCTGTTTTAATACAAACTGTTCCAGCAACTGCTGAAGTCAAGGACGGGGTTCTCCTCCATAAAAAAAAAATAATGTTTATTAGAGATGGTAAGCCTCGCTGATCCTGACACATCTGCTCTCTTGATCGATCGTTTTTTATCGACGGCCACCTGAAATTCCCCCGAATCTTGATGTTCTTGAGCCTGTGTCAGTTTATAGGATGTCGGCAGAGGGGGGGTCAGCATCTGCAGCAAAGCCCTGCAGCGGCTAAATCAGGGCTACGAGTCCCTCTCTGACGAGGTCAATGAGGAATAAACTAGGTTCTGTTGTTTTTCTCACAACCTGCAGCAGCCTTGAGGCGTATGTCTGGGTGAGACCGTGATGTTCAGAATTGCTAATAACGCCCCTAATATTTCCTGGAAACACACAGAGGAATGTAATTTAAACTCTGGGTGCTTCGGTGAAAGATGAGGGTCCTAAAAAGGTTGAAAAGCTCCTGCTGTGGAAACGGGTGAATCATTTCTGTCCTCCTTTACCCGCCTTTGTCCGTCTAACGTCACTTCCTTTGTGTGCTCAGGTCCCCACAAGCACCAGAGCGCCGTCACGTGCCTCCAGTTCAACAAGAACTTCGTCATCACCAGCTCGGACGACGGCACAGTCAAACTGTGGGACCTGAAGACGGGCGAGTTCATCCGCAACCTGGTGACTCTGGAGAGCGGCGGCAGCGGCGGGGTGGTGTGGCGCATCCGGGCCTCCAACACCAAGCTGGTGTGCGCGGTGGGCAGCCGCAACGGCACAGAGGAGACCAAGCTGCTGGTGCTGGACTTTGACGTGGACATGAAGTGAGGAGGAACACGGTGGGGAAGGACGAAGAGAGAGCGAGCCATGGAGAGGAAGGAATAGAGAGGGGATGGGAGATGAGGGGGCCTGGAAAACGGAGGGCCAACACCCAGAACTCTTCACCCAACCACCACCGCCACCACCGCCGTCGCCACCGCGTGGGACGTCCTGTCCTCTGCCATTATCTTCCCACGTCCCCCTCCTCCCCTTTCGGGCAAATGTTACTGACAAAGACACAGACCCTCACGTGTTCAGCCCCTGCTTTTGACCCCCCCGCCACCGGTACCAGGTGGAGTCAGAGGGGATCGGGCTGGAAACGGGGCACGGAGGCGGGGACACGACTGGTCTGTCCATGGTCTGTCCATCCATTGGCTGGGAGAAGAAAAAAAAAAAGAGGAGTAAAGAGAAGAAGAAGAAAGGAACGACTGAACTCTTGAAGTGACTCTCCACGTTGTGGTCCGGGGTCGTCTTCGCACAGAGACTTGTTTCGCTCAAGCCTGACAGATTTTGAGATGTACAGAGATATATTATTTTTTAAATGTCCCCCACACACACACCCCCACCCTCCCTCCCATCAGGCCACACGCATACACTCAAACAGCCAACCAGAACGTGGCAAACATTGCCCGCGGGTAGATTGAGGAAGGCGGGAGACATTGAAGGTGAATCTCCACACACAGTTACACATACAGAGCTGCTCGTTGTCGTGGGGAGGAAGCGATCGGAGGGGTCAGTGTGTAAATTCTCGTCATTTCCATTCTTAGCGTCCTCCACTCAGTTTCTGTTGTTTCAATTTCTTTACAATATCGCACACAAACACAACTGTGAATTTCAACAACTTTTTGGTTGATCATATGAAAGGGGTTTTGTTTGTTTTTGTGGTTTTTTTTTTTTTTCTCCTTTCTTCACTGTTGCCAACAGCAACAAATCCCAGTATTAGAAACCCACCCTGTTTAGGTTTGCTGTCGTTATGTACTTGAGTTGTTTGTTCTTCCTCTCTGTTTTCCACAAACCTGGGTTTGGAGCGCCGTATCCAAATAAACATCAATGCTGTCCAGATTTTTTCAGAGTCTAGCTGGGGTGGTTTCCTCAATGCCAGCGCTGTGACGAGAGCTTCTCTGCTCCTGGCGCTGTGGATTAATTGCCCCCGAGCCCCTCAGCTGCTTCCCCCTTCTACTGTCCCCCCCCCACCCCCCCAGAGGCCAAACTGTATTTATGCTGCTAGATGAATGGAAAAAAGAAAAAAAGATGGAACTGTTAACTTTGCTGTGACGTTTTAGTCCCAGGCGAAATTCCAAATTGAACTCTATATGTTTGGACTTAAACAAAAGACGACAAAATATAACATCAAACTTTTTTTTTTGTTGTTTGTTTTTGCCACTGAAACTTGAGCCAAACGTGCCTCTACGAGGCTGAGAGGAGGGAGCGTGTCCGACAGATACTGACGGGATCGCCTGCAGAGAGGAAACAGGGGGATGTACACTGTTGACGTGTGTGTGTGTGTGTGTGTGTGTGTGCGCGTGCATGTAGTGTGTGTGTGTGTGTGTGTGTGTGTGTGTGTGTGTTGGCGTGTTAATGGGCAACTTGTAAACACATTCCTTGGGACAAAGCTCTTTCAGCCTGTTCTTTGGGGAAATGTACAAATGCTGTGTGGACTGGCAAAAAAAAAAAAAAGAGGAAAAAAAAAACTAACTAGCAGATGTATCGATTTTAACACATGAATGAAAGAAGTGTCTGTATCCGTGTGAGATTGTTGTTCCATTCAAAGGTGTCTGAAGCAACAGAGGAGACCATCACAAGCATCACCTCACAGGGCGAGCTGCCGGGGAGTCATAGTGTTACACGTGTTGCAGTTCAAATCACCGGGGCGGCCGCGGCCCCGTGGATTTTTCAGTTGCGGGGGGGTCGGGTGGGGGGTCAGGTGGGCGGGGTGGGGTAAATAAAAACACAAAGGCAACGTGAACAGAAACATTGTAGCCAAAACCGTCTCAATCTCCAAGAGTCACAACTCAAGCTGAACTGTGAAAGTGGTATAACACTGTATATTAAAAAAAAACAAAAAAAAAAAACAGAAAAGAAAAAAAAGAAAACAATCTTGCTCTATCTCCTCTTGTTGTTTTCTCCCTCTGTTTTAATTTATGATCTGGTTTGAGAAATCAGATTTGTTGCAGGTGTTTTTATTTTTTTTTTTATTTTTCAGTTCATGTAAACTGCCTGGCAAAAAAGAAAACAGACAGAAAAAACCTTAAAGGGATTGTGTATTTGTTTGATTCACTTAGAATTTTATTTTCTTATAACTTAAGTGCAATAAAATGTGGGTTTTTTCTTTTTTCATTTCAAGCATATCAGTTGTCTGTTTTTGTTATCTGTGTGAAGGCATCTTACATGTTCAATAAAGCAAATTATTTGGTTAATTACATTCACAAGGGAATAATTTGAACATTAATCACAGCGCAGGTGTCCTAGGTTCACTGCTCCTCTGAGTTTTTCATCTCTGCTGTTTCTCGGTTCACCTTTTAGTGAAAGGAAAATCAAAAGGCACGTTTTTCTCACCAAAACCCATGAAATAAATAAAGTTCAAAACAACAGGAAATATTAAAAATAACTGAAGAAAGATCAATTGGCAGCACCTGAAGCGCTCCATTGGACGGCAGAGTGGATGCACGCTCAAATTAACACATGAAGTAAGATGGATATACTTTATAAGAAGTCCAGATTCTCATGAGATCACACCTCAGCGTCATCTTGTCAGGCCTCAGCTTTGTGCTCATGATTCAATTTCAGCCGTGCGACTAACCACAGCCATAAAGTTCAAATTGTCACGAAAGCAAAAAGTTGTAGACGACGTATAATCCAATCACATAACAAGTGGTGAAAATTGCTGCCCTCTAACAGTTAGTTTCTAAGGACCACTTCTCAGACGGCTGCGTAACAAACACTGACTGTATAAAGGGGCATGAACCCTCTGTGGTGGTTTACATTTCTTAAAGAGAGATTCTGAAGCTCAGTGCTGCGGCTCCGGCCGCCGCCATCTTGACCGAGTCTCATAAGTAGTTCAGGCTTCTGCATCAATTTGATGACGTCGCTACGGCAACAGCCCAGACCCTACGAAGACCGAAACACCGTAGCCTCACGTTCACCTCCCTGTGATCGGTCTGCTGGGTAGCAGCGTGTTAGTATTTCTGGCTGCTTCTCTTCCATCTCCACAGTTTTCACATTGATTGTTTTGGATCAATAAAAATGGAACACACAGAAGAAAGGTTAACTTTCACTAACTTTGTACGACTCGTCTTTGGTGAAAATGTTCGGCAAAAGTATCAGTCGCCGTTGTTAAAAATGAAACAGGAAGTAGAAACTAAATTAACACGACCGGCCAAAATAGTGGAGCTGATGAAAGCAACACCCTACATCATGTATAAGACACTGGTACTTATATTTAAAAGAAGTGAGGTATATAAAATGAAGCCCATGTAGAGTTGTCAGGAGAGTTACCTGTAGAAAAGCAGCAGGCTGTGAACTTCTTTCCTCCTTAAAGTAACTTCCTCATTGGTTTCATTTTTCTGCTCCGGGGGGTTGCCACTTGCTAACAAATCCTCCTCTGCATCGCTTTACTCATCTTCTGCTGCGGTTTAATGGCGCCCGCCCGCTTAACTCGATTCCAGCTGTAATGCATCTATTCCCTCTTTTCTTTTACATTTTCCGGATATTAGTTTTAAATTTGAGCTGACTTATCTCTCACTGAGGGTGAGGGAAATCTTAAAGAATCGGCTCATACTTCCTTCAAAGCTACAAACACCAGTGAAGCTTTATTTAATTGTGAATATTTATGACAGCAATAGTGTTTCTTGTTGATGGGGTTTTTATTTTCAGAGGAACAGGCCTTGTGGCTTTGGAATCTGTTTTTTTTTTTCTCAGAAAGATGAGAATTATCTGAGTTATTATCTTTGAAGACTGACACGAGGTCTTTTTTAGTAGATCGATATCATAAGCATTGATACTGGACAATTTCCAATTCAGATGAGATTTCAATGAAGTCTGGAGGTCAGCTGAGAGAAAGGAGCTGTCGCTAATCTTGGCAACTTCTGACATTTTACATCCTGGAGACTTGATGATGGCAGTTCCTTAGGTTTTCATTTCACGGGCTTTGAAGAACATGCAGCCTTGGTAGAGGAGGTACTGTATACACTCTGCTTTCTCTACATGGGTGAATTATTTTTCTCCATTTTGACTCATCTATTTGTTTACTAGGACGGTAGGCTGCTGCTTGTGAAGCACCTGGAAATGGGGGGATGCAAACCTATGAGCCTTCACATCCAAGCAGCTTCATGTCATTTTTGTCGCTGTTGAGCCTTTAAAGCACAGTTTAATGATAAAAACTTGAATTTGGATATGACACACCACCACCTCAGAGAATCATTCTTCAATCACAACCTACTTTTAATTAATGAAAACAGTGTTGTTCTCATTTTAAACCCTTCAGCCTGCAAAGATGATTAATATAATTCCCGCGCCGTGAAGGTGGCTGTGCAGCGATTTAGATGCGACCCTCAGACCGTTATCTGCCATGAGGCCGTTCAGCTCCAGTGGCAGCAGTAACACGGTCCACGCTGTGCTGTGGATTCCCTCCTGCCTGTTGCCTAGCGATAGCTCGTCCCTGGCTCGCCGTCCACTCACAGTGTAAACGGCATTGTGGGGAAGCGGCGAGGGCTGTACGTCTTCACATGAATGGACGCGTGGGGGAGTTTCCACTTTGGTTGGCTGGGCTACTCTGAGCGTCTGTTTTGTTCCCAGGATCCACTCATGTGTTGTGAAAGCAGTGGCTCTGCCCCACTCCACTGCTCACAGAGGATGGTGATCAACTTTTTTGTTTTGGTAACCCAAGCATGTGATGTTTTTCTTTCCTGTTGGAGATGAGGATATGTACAAAAAAAAAAAAAAGCTCCAACAGATGTGTGTTTCAGAGCTGATCAGCTGTTCTTTAATCTAGTTTTCATATCAGTCATTCAGAAGTGTGGCTTCAGAGGTGGCAGCGCCTCTTATCCCTTTGGTCCGGATTAAAATATCCGAATCACCAGATGAATTTTAATGAAATGCTCTCAGGTCAGGGATTCACTTTTGAAAACGGCTTTGTTTAATTTACGATAGGTTCCCATTAGCCTCGGTCGTATGCTGGGTTTAGTTCAAATTAACAAATTCTGACACATCAAACTAAAAGCCAGCAGCCTGGGGTAGCCTGGCTGATGCGTTTAATTGTGGGGACTAATACAGAAAAGAAAATACCCCATGCATGCAGCTGGATAGTCGTTCAACCCGTCAGAGCAATGAATAATGTGATGTAGGCTTCTAGACAAATGCTACATGCTGTTAACTGTTTGTGAAAGTTATTTTTGCAACAGACAAGATATCAAAATCAAAACATGCTGGGGATGACTGCTGCCATCAAAGAGTGTCATTGCTATAGGGTGGACGTGCTATAGGCCTGGTCTGGTCTAGGTGGGTGCTACATGTCTAAATAACATCCACATGAATACCAGGTCCAAACATTTCTCAGCTGAACACTGTATTGTCACGGTCAATGTTATTTATTTATCCTGTCAGTGGTCATAATGTTGTGGCTGATCAGTGTACACCAAACACAGCACGTCTTAAAATGCTTTTGTGAACAGAAGCCCAAACTCATCAGTTTACTGTTCAGCGTGCCAAAGACAGGCGCTAAATCCATCTGAGGAGCTGGAACAACTTATCCTTCTGTCCCGTGTAGTTTATCACAGCTGAACTGATGACAGATGCCAAAAATTTGGGTTTAGTTAAAAACAACTCAGATGCCAGAATTCACCTTCCTGTTTCTGGCAGCATCCAGATGACATCACAGACAAACTATGATTTGGTTGGCACTAGGTATCTGTGATGTCTCTCAGCCAAGTCACAGTGAGAAAATCTGACTCAACAAACAAACAATCTGACACAGTGACCAGTGGATCAGACAAAAACACGGCCTCAAAATAATCAGTTCATTTCTTCTTTTTCACTGATTAAATTATCGTCTCATGTCCGATTAGTATGCCAATGTTTGCATTTAGTTCAAAGCACACTCTCAGAGAGATGACAGCATGGCTGCTGGTCAAAAATATCTCTTTGATGAAAGTGCACATGAAAGTGACAAGGTGTCCCAACAAGTATGTCTCATTACAAGACAAGTGATTGTTGAGTATTTTATTCTAAAAGTTCATTTTAAAGCATTAATTTCCATGTTTATTTATGAGGTATGTACTCTGACGTAGTCTGGTTTAGATGAGAGCATATCCCAGAGCAGTTCACTGAAACAAGAGCCACTCAGAGAACCAGGGTTACAGGAGACGTACATGGAAGAATAAAGTAGCATCTCTCGTTCATCTTCTATACTCGCTCGTTCCTGTTATGGGTTGTGGAGTCTGCTGGAGCCTATCCCAGCTGTCATCGGGTGAGAGTCCATCACAGGACTAACACAGAGAGACAGACAACCATTCACACCTACGGTCAGTTTAGAACCAACAATTAACCCAATGATCATGTCTTTGGATGGTGGGAGGAAGCTGGAGAACCCAGAGAGAACCCACGCAGACACAGGGAGAACATGCAAACTCCACACAGAAAGGCCCAGTCAGCCCATGGATTCAAACCCGGGACCTTCTCGCTGTGAGGCATCAGTGCTAACCACCTCTCCACTGTGCCGCCCTAGCATTTTTCACCTTTTCCAAAAAAAAAAAAAAGATTAATTAAACCTTTGAAATAAATACATGTTAGTCTTGGTTCTGTTCTGTTCTGATTTGACATAACATCTTTTGAATTAGCCTTTTTTTTTCCTTAAACGCTTCACGCTTGATATACTGTAACAAACAAGACGGTGTGGAGCAGTAGACACTGATGTATCTCCACAGGCGGTCCTTTAATGAACTTAATTTTAGGAAGTGATGAATCATCTCATTCCTTCAGGTTATTAGTCATTTATCTACTTTACCGCCTCGATTGCTCTCCACCACCTCTTGATGAATGAACGTCCCTCTCTGTGCTCTCAGACAGAACACGGCTGCCGTTGCCCTCGGCGCTAACTCATCCCGTGACAAACAACGCACCATTGACATGAGAGGTGGAAACGGGGGAGAGGCGCTCCCCCCTTCCTGTTAGTCTGAACGCGAAGCTATGGGAAGCGTTTAAGGGTCGGGATGTTAAGATAAAAGAGGTGGGGAGAGGCTCTCACACCTCACTCTATATCCCTCCATCTCTTTGTTCAGTAATCCTGCCCTGCAGCGTCACGGCTCCTCTCATTGCCAGCAGATTCTCAAAGGGCCGTAGCATTAGCTGTGGTGGCGTTCCACATCTCCTCTTAATCCTATTTGGACCTTTGTTGTAGGCTGAGAACTGATAAAGGAGCGTTTAATCGGCATAACCCGCTGTCAGTTCTGAATGAGTTACAGTACGGGAGCCCACCATTGATCCGTGCGCACATATCTGTAACACCTTTTCCTTCCTTCCTTCGAGGACATGATGTTGATGTCTGCCATTAATCTTGACGCTTACCCCCGGGATAAAGTCGTAGCTTTAAGGTTGAGAGGTCAGCTGTTTCACTCAATCCCTCTCTTACATCTCAAAGTGTGTGAATTTGGCACGTCTGACCTTTCCCTCCTTTACACTCGCCTTGCACCAAAAGCAACAAAAAAAGAAAAAGGAAAAAAAGAAGCCATTGAAATGCCAGGTTTGTCTTTGGCAAAATTGGCAATTTGAATGGATTCCTGCGTTTGCTCACAGCTCAGCGGCGTACCAAATCACATCTTGTGTTTCATAATGAGATGTGTCAGAGCCATTCTTCAGTCCAGAAATCTGAAGAGAGCCAGAAGCAGAAATATTCATTCACCTTTTCCTCTTCTTCTTCTGTTTTTTTTTTTTCCTTTAACATCACGTTTAATGACGCCCAGGTGAATGTGAGCCAGCCATCGGATCAGCTGAAGCTCTTTGATTGCCCTGATGGGATTCATGCCTGACTGCCACTTCTTTAGCATCAAGAAGCTGACAGAGGGAGGTAAAACTGCGGGGGTCATTTGTTCGAATCGGTCCCACAGACCTGCAAAACGCCGGGCATTACTTTTAAATTACAGTCGAGATCTCGGCGTCTCCATAAATTACGAAGCTGTCGCTGCGAGGGGGAATATATTAGAAGACACCTAAAATGTTCTGTTTGATCTGATCATGCAGTTACTCAGATATGGCATGTAGAGCTTTAATATGACACCCAGTGCAAACAGTAAACAGCAGAGCTTCAACGCGTGGAGGTAAATTAATTTACTCCGAAGGCTTTACTGAACACCTCCACTTACTTTGATTCCTCTTAAACTGATCATATGATATAATACATCATTATGGACCAAAATCTGTGTCTCAGTCGATGGTTATGTTAACATGGACACCAGTAATAGACAGTAGTGTCTATCTATCTATCTATCTATCTATCTATCTATCTATCTATCTATCTATCTATCTATCTATCTATCTATCTATCTATCTATCTATCTATCTATCTATCTATCTATCTATGTGGATCCATCCTCTGTTTTTAAATAAATTCAGGGCTGTCAGTAATGTCTGTGAGGAAACTTCTTCCTCTGTTTTATCTCCAGCAGACTGGAAGCAGATTTCTGATCAGAATGATTTCAGTCAGGTTGAAGATCTATTGTCCTGATAAACCATCATGAGATGTGCCCAGGTTACCGTTCATGTGAGGTCAGATGAGCCCTAATTAATCCCCGCTGCCTATATAACCTCACACTGTCCTGAGAAAACGGGGTCGGACCACAGGTTGTTTACATTTATAAAATAGATCAAATTGCAGCTCAAAGCTCATTTGTTGGATGAATAGTTTTAATATATTTCACTACTAGTGCATTTTAAGTTACATAGTTTTCTTTTCCATAGGTGATTTTAAATAATCCTGTTTCTAAGTGAACAGTGTGAAGACTCCTGCCCGAGGGTCGTCCAGGTCACATGTGATTGTCGAGGTCACATGGCTGTCAGGAGTGTTCAGAGACGCATGACTTATTGTGTGAATCATGAGGGAACAGCCCGGGGAGGGACATGTCAGAATGACATTACACTGTCACTGATTCAGTGCCTCTACTGTAGATAGGCCGTGACCTGGAGGACTAAAAGCCCCCTTAGTCACAGCAATTTTGACATACCTCCCCAGGGTGCCCTGGTGGTCTAGAGGTCTCAGCGCACCAACCACGAGCCACATCTTTCTTCATCCTCCTTCCCTCGAGTGTGACAGGGGAACATTTTAAACATAATGTCCCCATCACTCTCCTCTCTGCGGGACACGTCCAACTTTGCCAAAGTTTGACTGTTATTTCAATGCAAGTTTAAAAAAGCGACAAACTGGAATTGGACAACAAATTATAAAGTCAAGGATTAATACATTTTATGCTGCTTTTTAAAAACAGCTGCACTGATCGCAGCACCAAAGTTTTGATTGTATTTGCTGAAGTGTTATTTTAAACCAATGACATATGCATCATCACATATTAATTGGGCAAAATTACTATTTAAATTCATATTATTACTGTTGTACTATTTTAAATCTGGAAGAATAAAATGTTTGATATAAAGAACCAACCTCCAATCTGTTATAGTCTCATTTGTCTGCAGTTTAATTATTGAGAGATTTAAAATTATGCTTTTAGACACATAAGGGTTTCTGACTAAGGATTATTGCTATAATCAGTTCAACTGTTAATTATTTTTTCACACAAATCTTTAAGGAAATAGTGGAAAATGTCCACTATAATATCCAAGAGCCTAAAGTCACGTATTTAAATAGTTTTGACTTAAAAACTCAATTACATTCAATCACTTGCATAACAGAGAAAAGCTTAGAAAGCCTTCTAACTTTCCTTAATAACTTATCCATTAGCATTAACATAATCACAGGCTTCTGTTCATATAATCTAATTGGTTAATTGACCAGTACGTTCCTCAGTGAGTCTCTGTTTGTTTGACCTTGTCTTTGCAGGATTTAAAGGTGAGAAAGGGAAACTGTGTTTTCCTGCCGCCGAGGATTTTAAAGGAGCATTCGGCTTCACGCCACACCAGAGCCCATCTGCAACGCTCGTGTGCGTAGGCGGTGAAAGTATGGCAGGGGACGGATGCCAGCACATACTGCTATGGTGAGGGCACACGCGCTCACTATCCGAGCACCACCTGTCTCACTCGGGCAGCCGATGAGCACAAGGTGCGCAACGGTGTGTGCTCTCATTTATCAGCAGAGGAGATGAGTAAGCAAATTCACCTCAAGCGCTAATTATACGGTCAATTTTCTGCAGCAGAGGATGGAGTGTGTGGGCATTTGAGGACGGGTTTGTTATTGTTTGCATGAGCATGGGACGCACGTTTTAAGGGTTTAACTGATTTGATGTCACATGAATGCAGTTGTGTTTTCTCCTCCTTGTCTGTCAGGTTTGAGGTTCAGTCACATGCTCCTGTTTGCTTTTGTGTGTGTGTGCGTGTGCGTGTGTGTGTGTGGAGGCTGTAGCTGGTGCTTTCATGCGGCTGCCTCTGCACGCTGAGGCTTGGCAGAGAGACGCTGCTTCTGACAGCTCCTGAGCAGGATAGTGCTGCAAGGCAGAGCTCGGGCATGACAGACCCTTCTGGAGCACGTTTATGACTCGACAGAGCTGATGCGCGCGCACACACACACACACACACACACACACACACACACAAAAAAAAAACAATCCATAAAGCCCTGACCTACGGCATAATCCTCAAACTCTGTACCCGTGCTGATATATACAAAGAGTTGAATTTAGTTATCACAATGTATGAGTTTGGATCTTATTTCCCCACCCAAGTGTGGCTGCAGATTTTGTTGTGATTCAGGTGTACGAGACTCCCCACACCACATGAATGCATCTGCTACAGTGGATGAGACTTAATCAACTCTCTTACGCTGATTGTTGTCTGCAGCCTCTCGACTAAAAATAAGCCGCTAACAACGGGCTGCTGGTCCTGACCAGGGAGAGATGCCTGTCTTACAGTAGGGGGGCCGCCAATGAGCCGCCACATAAAAGGCGAAGCGACAGGTTCCAGCAGCGTTGGAGAACAGAGGTAAGTCTGTTCCCTTTGAAGGGATAGTTAGTTTTCTTTGAAGTCAGCTTGTGTGAGGGACTTACCCATAGTTAGTGCAGCACCTACGGTACATCCTGGTGGGCGCACTGAATTTGGGAGCAAAATTATGAACCTCTGTGGACAGGATCAGCAGCAAGATGAATCTTAGTCAACTAATAATCATTAATATAACTACATGCAGTATTTAAAGCGGTCTGATAGCCTTTTCCAATAAGGAGTAACTCCACCAGACTCCAATAGTAAAAACAGGGATTTGAAGATTTCAAGATTAACACTTGAACATGCATGAATATTATATTAGCTTCCTAAAATGACAGAAACCATCCTTGAAAAAAAATATTTTAGTCTTTTATTTTGGCCCAAGTCCCATCCACTAACATGGAGGGGGTGGAGCAGTTCCACTGTCTTCCCGTCTAAAGTAGACCTCAAAAGGTAAAATCCTATTGGTCAGCTCCTTCAACCATCCAACAATCAATGCCATAATTTAACATTCAAGATGAAACCCAGAAGGCAGCGCTTGAAGTGTTGGTCGCATTCTCTTATTGTTCAGGACATCTGTATGTGTGCATCTGCAACAAGAGTGCAGCTCAGGAACAGGAAGTAAACCAGTAGTGTGTAGGATGTTTGTTGGGTAATCATTTCAAGGTCGCCTCTGTTTTACTTTTTCAAATACATGTTTTAAACCTGAACTGTCGTTACTGTCAAATCGCATGGTGAAGAACAAGCATGACTTAAAATAGAAGGAGGGGTAAAGTGTTACTGCACAGTGGAGAAGCAAACACTCTGCACAGATTACTGATTTATGTTTAAGTTATTTTATACTGAATAGAGAAACCACTGACCGGATTGTCCTACATTCCCACTAGTGCTTTTATGTAGACGACTTGAAGCAGGAAACAGCTGCGCCTCCGTTTCCCAAGACGATCAAATCAAGCTCAATTGAGCGTTACCAGGTTGTCAGAGGAAATTAGAAATACATTAACCCTTTATTAATTTGGTGATGCTTGATCACTTCTGAAGACAGAATCGCATCGGCACTTGATGTGTCCTACAACTTGTTACGTCTCGACTTTTTGAGACTGTTTCTCAGGACAGGGGGACGTATTCCATGCACAGCCGACACAGTATGGACACTCATTTACTATTTAAATATTCCAACAGCACTGGGATGGTAATTGACCTCCCCACTAATGAAAGAATAAAATCATGATCAAAACTTTCAAAATAAGACATGATAACCCAGATTTTTACAATTAATGGGCACTGTCAAAGCTCAAAGTTCCACCTTAGATTAAGCAAGATTCACAAATCATTCAAGTGTAAGTGAAATAATTGGGAGGAAAAAAAGCTCTTCTTTATCTAGGTTAAATAGTACCGAGAGACAGAGAGAGCAGGGAGGACGCAGTGGAGCAATTACTGGAAGTGCCTTTAATAACGGGACACTAATTATACCCACCATCTGCAAAATATTGTGCAGCAGCGGTTCCCAAGACTGCCATGTTGTTAGGCTTTCATCGCGATCACACTTTTCCCCAGGAGGAAACACTTCAGTCCAACTCGGGAACAATACAAATCTGTAAACGGCCTCTGTTAAGTGCTGCAGTGTAACAGTCTGATTATCATCGTGTTACAGGTCACAGCAGCAGCACTGAATCACATCTGTCTGAGTTAACTTGAAAAATGTAATCACAGATATAAGTGATTCAGTGCTCTATGGGGTTATACAGACAACAAAGTTTAAAGCATAGATATAGATGCACGTATATATAAAAAAAGCCATGCAAAAAGCTAATTAAATAAAACGAAATGTGCAGGCAGGCTGCTCTGAGCCTAAGGTGCATAAACATTGATTTCTATCAGCACATTCAGAAGGAGCTCTGGGAATTTGAAGAAGACATCTGTCTTGTGACCTGAGAAAGCTGCTGGGCTGATAAATTGGAGCATGTCAGATGTGTTATCTGGGTCCAGGCTGAGGATCTTTAAGTGAGCTCTGCATTGAACAGGTAGCAACAGGTGTGTAGATACAGACACAATTTGTCCGTCACAGTAAAAGTATTTTTTTTCCATTACAACGGGAGGGAACGGGATTAAACTGTGACTTTCATTTATGTTCCTCCAACTGAACACACAGATTTAGAGAACATTTTTGTTTGTGGTTTTTCTAGAGATAAAGACATAAATAAATTCCATTCACGTCCATTATTTTGGTCAAACTTCCATTCAGATGTGTCAAGTTTAATCTAACACACAGAAGTCTTGACCTGCAAAGTTTTCCTTTAAATATCAGTGTGCACCAGAAGGGGTAGGACTTAAAACATTATGTCCACCCAGCCTTCCACTGTTTGCATATCTTCAAATATCCCTTTTGCTACAGGAAATGACACCAACATCCTACAAACCAGCAACCTGCACTGTAATACTGAATCGTACAATAAGCCAGGGCCTGCTTGGATCTGTCTGTGACTGCCTGTGAGGACCTACAAAGAATACACAATATTTTCTGTCCAGCTGCAGCATTCTTGCAGGATCTGTTCTGTGACGCGGCCATTGTCCGCCTGAGCTCAGTTGTCACATCCTTTGACTCCGGCAGCGGTATGCGCCGGTGACCACGACCTGACTCCAATGTACCAATCTGTTACACTCCACAAAAGCCTCTGTGATATGGGGTTTAAGAAGCAAGAGGCTCACACAGCCAGCAAACCGTCTGTGGTTTCATGAGTGAATTGAGATTTATTTGAAAAAACAAGTGACTTTTGTGTCTTATAACTGAATGATATTGAGTGTAGTGAGATGATGGTTATGATTGATGTGTGTATGTGTAACTCCTGCCCTTAACCCATTGACTTCTATTATTATCTGTTGTTGAAAAACTGTGATGTGTGGAGAAAAGATCTAGTAAGTAGTAGTATGTGGAATTAAGACAGTTTGTTCATGGTCAAGACTTTTTAAATCAGTGTTTTTTTAGGATAACTTAAAGGGGAACTACTATTTTTTACAGCCTGGACCTTATTTCTGGTGTTTCTGCTGTTTACTCTGTGTCATTGCACTCGTTTAGGAAATAATTCGATCTGCGTATATCCATATAGTGGGAGTGACAAGGCACAAAGACGAAGCCTCTAAATAACACATTATCTGATGAGAAACTCATTCATTTCACCAGTATTTTGTTATGATACGCTTGTGCTATTCCCCGTTGAGTCTAGAGTTACCGGTTATCATCATCCAGGGTCTGTAGATTGACCTACAGACCCTGGATGATGTCTTCTGACCTGGACGATGTCAACTCTGAGCGGCGCGCACACCTGTGACAGCTTGTTTACCTGTAATTTGCTACTGCTATGGTTCATCCACCACCTCAGAAACGGAAAAATATTCAGCCATGCTGCAAAAAAGTAGCAGTAGCAATTACAGGTAAACAAGCCGACCGTCTAATTATTTCCTAAATGATTGCAAATGACACAAAAGTTATTTCGGTGAGTAAACGATGGTATTTTGTGCTAGAAATAAAATCCAGGTTGTAAAAAACAGCAGTTCCCCTTTAATGCTCAGTTCAGGACAGTAAATTATCTTGACCCCTGTCGTGACCTCGCTGTGACCGACAGCTCTGCTACATCAGCTCCGCCACCGAGCAGCTTTCAGTCCGTCTGCAGGATGGGATGTGTTTCCGCAGCAGCTTTACAAAGCTTCCAAGACTGATTTACCCTGAAACGTTGTGTAATCACTATTGATGCACATTGTTCTCGTTTTGTCTAATCACCTTAATTGCTAAAACACTATTTTAGAAAGCAGATAATCATAATCATAATAACTCTGCCGCTCCTGCTAATCCTACCGCATTTTTCTTTTTCTTTCTTTTCTTTCCTGAAATCTTAATTAATTAGTGTTACATCAAAGGAGCAGTCTGAGTCTATAAGCAGCAAATGTAATTAGGCCCTAATGAAGAAGAGGACTGTGTTGCTTTCGTACCTCCACAGTGACACTACAGGCTTGTGCCACGTCAGTATCTCACTTTTTACCCCACTCCCCCCCAAAGGGAGTTGATGAGCCAGTCGCAGGGTGAGACTTTAAACCCCCCCTGGGTGAGATGAGACATGCAGGGGAGAAGGAGGAGAGTGTTGCTCCTAATGACAAGTGTAGGAGAGCTCAGACTGTTGAGAAAGCCCGACATCAAAGGGGCGAAAAAAGGAAGGGAGAAAGATGGCAAACACAGGCAGGCATAACATGTCAGAACAGAGAGCAGGCTGGGGGTGTCTGAGGGAGCAGAATATAAAGGTTGGGGATTTAAACTGAAGCCGAATGCCCTCGGAAGCTGTCAAGGAGACCCCCAAGTGCTCAAGGGTGTACACTGTCCAAGCCCTCGCTATCACCTTTTGAAGCGCGCTTTTGTTTGTGATGTATAATTAAGAAAAGTGCAGCTGGATGTTGGCGTGTTTTAATGCTCTGGACGGTATTCTTGATTGATAATAACGATGGTAGCCCCCGGCTGTTTGAAAACGACCCGCATGATGATGTGCAGCACACCAACCTGATCAAAGCCACAAAATATGAAATGTGAAGATTAATGTCTGAAATGAGACGGAGAGGAGTGAAGAGAGAGAGAGAGACACGCCGAGGAGGAAACGCGGCCGGCTTCACCATAGAAACAGAGGCTGAGCAAATGAATGCATATCAGACAGAAATAGACTTGTTTCTCTCTGAGGAGGACTCCATCAAATCCTGGTGAAGTAAGGCATCCATAAGGGCCTCCCCAGTGGACCATGATCTATGCGATCGGTTTTCCCGACACATAATAAAGATGCTCTGGGCCCGTTCAGAGCAGATTCGGTGGTTTGCTGCGCAGCTGGTGACTGCCAGAGTCTTGGGATAATGAGGCCCGGGATAAGACGACTGTGAAGAGGGATTGGAGGAATCTAAAGCAGATTGTTGGCAGGCTTGTGTTGTCTGAGCCGGGCTCTTACACCGACTGCACCGGAGGACGACTCTTTCAGACGCGCGGAGGGCAGGAGGAAAGCTGGAGGCCCGTTTGTGTGAAAGAATGAAAGGAAAAACACCCACGTGTAACAGCAAAACATTCGCCTTTAAAACGTGTTAGGTTTCCCCGCGCAGCCCGTCGCTACCAAAGAGAGAGGAAGCGGTATAGAGGGATGTCAGTCAGACGCTGAGTGGGATGAGATGATCTGCCAGCACACGAGATGAGTTGACATCGGCAAACATACTGTACGTTGTCTGTATCAGAGAAGCTGCCGAACGCTGTCCTGGATTCAGCTGTTCTGCTGTTTCGCACACAAACCGTGCTTAAATCTTTTGCGCGACTGAACTTGGCAGGTGTGGGTTTAAAAACTTTTGCATGGGGTAGATGTTTTGCATCATTCAGTAACTGCTTCTTGTACCTTTGTGGCTCTTTAGGCACCTCTTCCCTTTCATTTTGAATCTTGGCGGTCATTGACAGCTGTCACCCTCTAAAATCACAGTCCCAGTTTAAAGACAGGATGAAATTCGCCTCTCATATAAAGAAATACATTTACATTTTGATGTTGTAAACAAGGGATCAGCCTCACAGGAAACTCTGTGTGGAGTTTGCATGTTCTCCCTGTGTCTGCGTGGGTTCTCTGCAGGTTCCTCCCACCATCCAAAGACATCCTCATTAGGTTCATTGAACAAGGGATCAGCATTGGGGCCGATCCAGTCTTTTTTTAAAGGATTTTTTGCAGTTGTTTATTTTCTGCCATAAACCAAAACTTCCCAAACTTCCAGAAGAAGAACTGAAATCATGTGACTATCAGGTCTGATGTGTGGAAGTACTTTACTCTCAAAAATGCAGTCAATCAGAGAGTAATTTGCAAATTCTGCAATGTGGAAGTTTTGTGAAGTGGTTGTAAGCAATTGTCATTCAATACTACCACCTTGATTTGACAAAAAAACGTTCAAAAGAAGATAAAAGTCTTCTCAAGAGGGTCAGAGAGTTTATCACGCTCGATGACCAGACGACTTCTGAAGTGGAAAATCATCATCTGTTGGAGTTTCTGGAGCTAAGGTTAAAAACTAATACAGGTTAAGGCTTTATTATTGTATTAACTATGACAGCGCTATTTATTATACTTAATACAATCGCATGGTGCTCATGTGATCTAGAGGAATACAAGTAAGATAAGAAAAGGCTTCATAAATCTCCCGGAGGAGGCAGGAAATGTTGTTCATTTAAGGTGAGATCGGGACGCAGATCTGCTGAGACTCAAATGTTAAAAGATCGGATCAAATCAGGACGGGGAAGAAAAACTTGCTCTAACATCTCTGTTATAACCGCAGAAAAATCTATCAGGATGTATCTTTGGAAGGATGCTGTTCAGCTGTAAAGAGCAGAAAGAGTGTTAAAAGGTTAAAGACACAATCACTTCAGCTTGTGTACTGTTTTTTTGTCAGGCTGCCAGTCATACTATCTCCTATGCTGTCTCTTTCCTTCGGCCAAATCAAGTCTACGGCACATCCCCCCTGACTTCACCTCTGATCCCTCCTCCGCGTTACACTCACATGTTTCACATCCTGTTGCTTTAAAGCTGAGCAAATGTCTATTTATCAAAAACATTAACTCCTCCAACAAAAACAGGCTCCAATGCCCCGACTCCAGCTGGCAGCGCGGTTCACAGGGCCATTCATTACCCTCTCTCATTCATAACTTCCCCTTGAACCAAAAGGAATGATTAAAAAGGCCCCGGCTGGTTGGAGAGTTTCAGATTCTGTAGTCGCCTCAGACTTCAATCATCCCCTAATTGAAAAGTTATAATGAGGTTCTGCCCAGCTCTGCGAAAGCGTTCCAGCTTGACTCCGGTTTACCATCGAAGCTCGAACAAAGCCATTTGAATTTTCACGCAAACAACCCCCGCGGAAGCTGATCTTCACCAGAGGCTTTGATTCAGATTCTTTATCAAGCTTAAAATGAAGTTACATTAGACCCTGATTTGATGCAAATTGAATGCACGAAAGCAGTTTGTATTTTTCATTTTTTGCTGCGTGGGTAATTAGTTGGCTACCATTCACAGTCACAGAGGAAAAACAATGCATACATATTGCATTAGGGAGCAGACGGTCGGGGAGGAGCATCATTAATCAAGGATCCATAAACACGGCTCATAATGTTAATCCAGCACTTGTTTTCAAAGCCGCGGACAGACACTTGTAATGAGCAACCTAGCGCAGAGACAGATCCTGGAACAGATACATGTTAAATTCTCCATCAGTAAGAATGGCAGACTTCCCACCTTTCCGTATTTGCTTATTTTTTCCATCCACTTTTATTTTCACCCCCCGAGGCACAGCAGCTCTCACTCTGTTGGTATTCCTCATACGTCTCATCGTGCTGCTCTGGCTTTGAGGTTTTATATATGTGAATGTATTTTATTGTAGGGGTGCTTCAGATGAAGGCTGGCTGCCTTCCTGTGGACATCACAGCAACGCTGGCGGCAGACAATCAATTGCCACTCGCCTGTATTGCCCTGAAAATAATTTCCAAATGATTACCTGCTGGTATCTGCTGCTGCTGTTTTTCCTCTGCGGATCCGTAATGTAAACACCAGGCTGTACATGTGTGTGTGTGTTTTTACGATGCAGCTGCAGCAAACTAAACTTTGCTGGAAAATGATCACCCCTGGGTGCTGAGGGAGTGAAAGCAAGAGAAGACGATGGGGAAGAAGCATGAAGAGAAAGGAGGAGATGAGCGCGTGTGGACGAAGCAGGTGCAGACTTAACATGTTGAAGGCCTAATGAGAGGCAAGAGGCAGTCTGGAAAAAGCGCTGCAAATGTAACTCTGCCCCACTGCTGAGTAAACACTGATCTTTACATAAAAAACGTGGTAGCTAAACCCTTAACTGGGCGCACAGCTCGGAAATACGGCACAGTTACAACATTATCTCATGCTTCGGCGCCCGTTAGCTCACTGGATATGTTACCGAGCAAAACCGCCGAGATAGATCCCGAACGCGGGCAGCGTGGATTCATCTTGTTTTCTTGTACGTCGTCCAGATCACGGTGAGTCACTGCTTGTCTGTTGCTGATTTCCAGAACTACCCCTCTCCAATATCCTGTTGGCGTCCTGCCAGAGGGAGAGGAAAAAGAGAGAGTGGGGAAAAAGACGCACGCGGAAGCAGCAGCTCAAACTATCATGAGCCCAAATGAATCTATTACCATAAGTCTCACAGCTATTCAGTTGTTTCATATCTCTGTGCTCGGGGGGGACGACGCTTGGAGCCTCTCCTACCCATCTCCATTACGCTCAGCTTGTCAGCCAGCAAGCGGAGCAGAACAAGGAAGGAGGAACAGTGGTCATAATGAGACAGACGATAACAAAGCGGAGGATGGAGAGATGGCAGTGACGGAGTGAGGAGATCTAAACGGCCCCGATGGCCTTAAAATGAAGTGCTGTCACTTCTCAGGCTTCCATGAGAAAACTCTGAACTTTGAACAAAAGAAATGACAATTATCAGGTTTTACATCATTTCAAGTTGTTGGCCCCATGTTCGGAGCAAGCTGAGCTCTGGTCCCTACATCGTTTAGGGGAAAATTGAACATGGCTGCTTACACCACTGGTGTAAACTAAAAAAAAAAAACATATTACTGAAACTTGTTTTTACAAGTTACTCGCCTAAAATAGCAGCAGCAAGTCCAGAGGATTTTGAAGTGATGAACGATTAACTGGGAGATGAAACGATCCTCTCCGTTGGTAATTTTCTCCAGAGTGTTATCGCCTTTGGCTGTTGAAGAACCAGTGCGAAATTATTCATTTGCAGCACCAAAATAAAAATGGATAACTTCTTGTGCTTCCAGAGTTTTGTTTCAGACTGCTCTGTGGGGATCGGTCTGATCCAGCGTGCTACACCTAAACCTTTCAAGCTGTTTTGCCTGCAGCTTCAAGCGCGTGCATTCACAGTCCGTCACAGGTCACCGGTCCTCAGCCTGTCCACCTGCGCCCTGTCTGCGCCTCCGTCAGGACTGCAGGGACTAGACTGGTCCTTCTGGCACAGTAAGAGTTCAAAGGGCAAAATATCTGTCTTGTGGAAGTACCTTCAGTACCTGAGGATTCGACTTGACATTGACAGTCAGATACTAAGTGAAGGATCCTTGAGTACTGTGTACTGAGTAAATCTGAGTACAGTAGAATGCAAGCAAAAAGTCAAACAGTGTGCTCAAGCACTTAAGATTTCACACTGGGACGTCTCCTTGTAGAGTAAGGCTGAGTTCAGGCTGACATTAGCACTTATAAAAAACACATCTCTGTTGTTCAGTTCAGTGAATAACCTACGATGGCACAGGAAACTTTTGCAAAAGAGCTGCACTTGGCTTAAGTTTTACTAATGCAGTAGAATCTAATTCGTACGTGCCTTTTGCCCCGTTTGATCTGATGACTAGTGGACAGCTCAGTCACACTTTCACATGAGATGAGCACTTTCCCCAACTCCCCCAAACATGTTCATCATGACCATTGCGACTCCCCCTTGCGTCTAGAAATGAACACCCATCCCTAAGAGTCCATTTTGCCTGTTGCGGTTGCTCTCAGTTGTGACTTTAATATGACGCCGGGTGCACAAATGTGTTCTTCAGCTCAAGCTGGGGATGTGAGTTGAGTGGGTGCTCTGGCTCATTGACTGGACGCCACCAGGAGGGAGACGGCGAAGACAAGACGTACTGAAAAGGTACGAAAAGATTTTGTATCACACACACAGAGCCCTGCATGGGGTTGTATGCAGACTTTTAAATTAAATATTTAAATTGAAGAACCATCAGACCAAGGGAGCACAGAGTTTGCCTGGTCCAAGTGAGCTGGGAAATAAGAACTGAGACCACATGCACCCAGATAGAAAAGGTGACATTCACACTGAGCGGAGTCAAGGACACACGTTTCATCTTTTCTGCAACATACGAGGGGAGTCATTAGGTCATATGACGAGAGAAGTGGTTCGTTTTTTGACTTCTGACTCACATCTTTCCAACACAAATACATCTTTTGTCATCTTATTGTATAGGAGTTAAGCATCCACCTACAAATTAACCCTGAAAGTCATCATTTTGGAGCCACAAACCAATGATTTAAAACATACTAGAAAGAGCTTCCTCTCATACAGGAGCCAACACAAACTCTCTGACAGTCCCTGAAAGTCAAAGTTGATGTGCAGTCGGGATCAACACTCCAGGAATACTCCGGGAAATAAAGTATTGATGAGCGGTCCCTAAATAATGGATCCAACAGCAGAACAGAATCTGTAGCTGTCTTTCCTGACAATACAGTAAAAAGAAGGCACACCATCATCAATTAACCATAAATGCCTGCTCATAATATTCTCACATATTTCCAAAATAGTCTTCTAATAATGGCAAAACATTACTCCAAGACGCAGCCTAGTTTTTAGTCCTTGTTCCTGCATTCCTTTTCTTTTCCTTTCTAATCAGCAGCTCAGCAGTACACAGCACGGCTGTATCCCATGAAGTTTGTCTCGTACAGTAGCGAGCGTACAGTATCAGAGCCCTAAAAGGGAACACAATGGTGTCCCCAGATAAAAGGCCCCAAATTGGTATCCACAGATGAGGAACAAGGGTGTGTGTTTCCAGCCCGACTGTCTCAGTCTCCCTCTGCTGCCTTGACAGCTGTGTCTGTTTCACAGGCCTCATTATGAGCCGCACTGTGTCTCCCTCGTATTTTTTTTTCTTTCTCTATCCTGGTGGCAGGGTCTGATCTTTGACTGCCACTACCTTTTTTTTTTTCTTTGCAGGTCCATCTACTGCCCTGACTGACAGGTAATTACCAGCCAGGTGACAACAGCCTATTCCAAGAGTTGAGAGGTCATCAAGGTGTTTTTTTTTTTTTGGTCCAGAGTTTTCCCGGAGTTCCTACTGAAGTTCCATGAGCCATTTCTTTCCTAGTGAGGCCGAGGCAGGGGGTAACGGGGCAGAAGTGATCAGTCTTTATGTGGTGTCAGAGCTGCTCCCATCCACAATCCTGTGACTAAAAGGCGGGCAGGGGACATGACTTGCTTCGTGTCTTAACCCTTACATCAGACAGGCTGATAATTGTCCTGATTCTGGTGCATCTGAGGTTAAAAGTTAAAAAAAAAATGAACAGAGAAGGGAAAGGAAAGCAAAGCCTGAAGGCAAACATGTCAACAATCAGATAAAATATCTGAGGTTGCAGAGAGATAGTGATTTGATGGCATCTTTCTTATTTTAATTCTACAATATGATCGACTGTCATGAACTTTCGAAAGGTACTTGGAAAAATCTTTCTCTGAGGAAGTTTTCTATGACACCATGCTGTGAGATCTGTTATTTCACTATTTTAAAGCAATAAGAAAAAATGTATAAAATGTATTTTGGCAACTTGACAGAAGCGAAAATATTGTGTCAATTTTTTTTAAAGGTTCAGTAAGCTTAGTGAAAGGCAGAGTTATCTTTTGGTGTAGTGAACATCTAACGCTTTTACAGCTTTTGTAGAAAAAGCCTGTTGAGCAATAGAATCATTATGTTTCTATTTCTTTGTCTGCAGACATCATGAAACATGGTTAACACTAGCTGAACTGATATGATAATAACTTGCCAAAGTGAAAAGGAATATTTTTTTTTCTCATAATGGACAGTAAGTTACTACTTTTGTTTCATCTTTTTTTTTTTTTTCATTTGTTTACACATACTTCGGGTACTTTTTGGTTACAGCCATGTGCTTACCTTAACTGATATCACCACTACAACACTAACCTAATTTACCATTTCATTTTTACAAATCTCAAAGCTTGCTTCAAATTTGCCTGGAATTTTATGGAAACCTATTGACATACGACAGTAAAGGTGTTAGTGTGTTAGCAAACAATCACACGTCGGACAGGCAGGGAGCACTATCACTGTCAGTTTAGCTCTGTTTTGCCTAACCCAATTTTAGCCTGATGAATCCTGCCGTATTCATTTGGAATATGTCTGGAAAAAAGTGAACTGATGAAATACCATGGTCATTCAGTATATTCAGTCCTCATTACCTCATTCTTTGGACACATAATGTTGCTGAACCTAGACCGAGCAACTGCAGCAACCCCAGATCATAGCACTGCCCCCACAGGCTTGTACAGTAGACACTAGACATGATGGGTGCATCACTTCATCTGCCTCTCTTCTTTCTTTCCAACCACATTTTTATCTCAAAGACGATGGTTCTCCACTATCCTTCCAGTTTTTAATAATGTGTTGGACAGTTCTTAACCCAATTTGAGTAGTTTCCTCAATCTCCTTAGATGTTTCCTCTGCTTGATGCATGCCAATGATTTGGCCCTTCTCAAACAGACTAACATCTTTCCCACAACCACAGGACTCATTGCATCAGTTGAGGCTAAATAACTTGTTGCCAGCTGAGAGATAATCACCCATGCAGTAATTACCCAAAGGAAGCTCGTACCTATTTGGTTAGTTAAATCCAGGTGGTGACTTTTTTTTGGCCACGCAGTGTTCTCCACTATGTTCACCAGTAAGTAGCTAAATTTGTCAGATGGAAAAAAATACTCAACATTTTTACAGTTTTAAGTTTAAAATACCTCCAAAACAACCAAAGCATATGCCACTAAGAGTGACTCCTTTCATGCTGCACATAGTCAGATCAATCAGCTTTAATTTAAGACATTAAAGGAACACCGTCAAATATGTATTAAAATAATCTTAAAGGCAAAAATAAAGTGAGCTGGATGTGAAAAATGTGAGTAATAATAGTAAGCAGTGATTTAAATCTTTCTTAACAGCCTCTCAGCGTGGGCACGTGTGCATCCATAATGTGAAGGTTATAAAAGCCGGCCTATTTGGACCCAGGTTGTGCTTCTTGTCCCTTTGTCTTGCTAAGTGGCGTAATTGTTGTCTGTGTGATCTGGTCAGGTTTGTGCAGCCCGTTTCCCCTCATTTATCTCATTCACTGAATTAACACATTAAAACAGAGTCCTGCAGCAACATTTGTTGTTCAAAGACCCATTAGCCGCTCATTTAGCATTAGCTTCTCAGCAGTAACGATGACTGATGCTAACTAAGAGAGGGAGGATAAAAAAGGCAGAGCAGGAACTCAGCCCTTTAATGCTCTGTGCTCGCTAGTCAACGACCGGCTACTCAGGATTTATTCAACAAAGCACCACAAAATTTTGACTTTACACTTTGAACGATGCATTTCTGGACAGACTGCACATACTCTACTCATCTGCCCCTGCACAAACTCAACTGGTAACGTTAAATCACCCCGTGTCTAAGTGAAGGCATGGCGCCTGCCAGAGTGACGCCCTTGGGATATTTTCAGCACAACAAGAACAAGTTGTGTCTCTTCCGTCTTCTCAGCGTACTGTTATTGCACACTTGGACGTTGGTTACATAAGACTCGGTAGCCTTTATTTAGCCGGAGAAGGCTCTCATTTGAGGCGCGGCATAAATGATGCAGGCCTCTGGATGACGCACGCAGACACAAAAGCAATGGAAAGGTTTCCCACTGCGGCCGCCACTATGGGCATAACGGTCGCCACCACGCTGGCAACACGGCTGAGTCATGGACTGGGCCACATGTATGACGTCCGCACCTCGGGTCTCCTCACAGCAAGTGGACGGAGGAAGCCCTCATTTTGGAAGCTCGTGTGCCTGATTCAACTCAAACTTGAAAGGCGAGCTCGGAACGCTTTTGACTTAAAAAGAAAACCTCTTTGAGTTAAACACAGATGCTGCTTAAACGCTAGAAATGACAAACAGTCTGTCTTGCAGACACAGAGACGTACATGAGGGTGTGGTGGGAGTCGAGGCATCCGCTTCCCCAGACCAACACCACAGAGCATTCTGGAAACTGCTGACTGTTCTCGGCCGCAACCACGCCGCCATGCAGAACCATCATTTACCAACAAGATGGTGCCGTTTGCACAAGCTAACCCTAATACTTAACTCCCACACATGCTGACAAGCGCTATTATCATCTCAAAATTACAGTACTCTTCCTGCCCTTCACTCCGTTTGTAAATGCAGCCGAGAACAGCAGCCTCCAGTTAGGTCCCTCTCCGGCCACGTGATGCATCTGCACGCATCAGCTGCAGCAAGACAACCGGAGGACGCGGTCTTCATCAGAAAGCGCCCTGCGTCCCTGATTGACATGCACCAACTGTCCTCAAATAGGCTGCTAGTACTACTGCTGTTGTTGCTGCACTGAAAGAAGAAGAAAAAAATAAAAGAGGCAGGCAGAGCCGTAGCACAGAGACACAGATGAAAAGCCCTCAGCTTTCTCTATGATCCCGCTTCTCTGTTGAGCCCTTGGAAAACAGAACAGAGCCGCACTCTGAAGCTAAACAGGCCTGCCGATGGGAAACCGTTAATCTCATGTAAACCCGTCTAATTGATACTTTGCTGCTGCTGCTTGGGACACAAGTCCGTCCTTGATTTATACCTCCTTGTAATGTGAGATTTGAAAGGTTAAACAGATCTCCAGTCCCCAGATTTGACAGAAGTCTTTGATCTGTGACAAACATTAAGAATTTATCCCTGGAGATGAAGAAGGCGAAGCCTAGCCACCGAGGTGTTTATGTCTTTATCTCGTATTTGTCTACTAAAGGTCAAGTGATCCCACTGAGTGAGATTTAAAATAAAATAACACAAGGTATCACGGGGGTTCTCAGATGTTTACTAAACGAATGGTCTGTTCCACTTGTTCTGAAGCAGCGTGACACATAATTATTTCTTTTGCCTTCATCTTCATTTCATCTAGGACTTCTAACATGAGCACGCATCACCTGTTGCTGCCAAATTTAACAGACCCTGGTGCTGCATTACTTGCATCGTGGCAGCTTAAATGGAGACAAAGGAGGGCTTGACAGTTTACATAAAGCACGGCAGATATGTGCCCTGTAGGCCTAATCAGCAACACCAAAACATCTCCTTAATTAAAAATCATTAGCTTGATGCACCCACTATTAACGGCACCAATTAATTACATACAGAGCTAACGTCTCATAAATAATAAAGCGCAGGGTGGATGGATGAAAGGATAGATGGATGCGCTCGCTGGAAGAACAGATGGATCTCCTTTTTCACTGGTTTTGCTGCGTCACTTCACGTTCAGGCTCCCGCCCAGACCACTAAACTACACTAATAGAGGTCTGGTGTCAGCGGCCTGGCAGTGATGGCGACAACTTTGTTTAGGGGAACAAATGAATCTGTCTGAACCTCTGCATGAGCCATCTGTTGACAGAAGCCTCCCCCCGCCTGCCCCGCACACACTGACTGCCACTGCGAAGACACAAGGCCCCGGTTTGAGGGATGGCATCACTAATTTTATTAAGAATGCAAGAGGCCACAAGTGTGTGAATGCGCACACTGTAGTGGAAGCGTTTGTGCCACAGCAGCAGATGGTCACTGCTTAGCTCCAGTCAGTACCTCTCATGTATTATCACTGCATTCACAGAGCTCCCAGACGTTTTTTTAAAAAAACGCAGAGTGTAAAAGCAAAGCGAAAAAATATTCCTCCAAGTGCTACACAATAAAACTGTTGAGTAGTTGCTGCATAACTTTTCCTCTGGCGCCAGCACGATGTTTAAAAATGTCTCGAAATATCTGAACTGTTACAGATTTTTTTTCTAGTGCCATCAGAAAATATACACGTTCTCTTACTCACTCACGTCTGAATAGACATCTTCCAGACTGTTCAAAAAGACGTACAGACATCAAGTTATTTGTTTATATTTGGTCAAATGGGATCGTTTTGTGCTTTGTAAACTAAGAACTCATATTTCACTGATGTCATACAAAAAAAAGAAAGGTGATATATCATTTTGAAACAGGCAAGTTGATCACAACAAAATATTTCTTATCACGCAGAAAACTTTATATTCTTTTAACCAGATGTTTAGAAAATGGATGCTGGCAAGACTCTAACTTATTAAGTTACTTATTACTTATTAAAAGTAATGCTTTGCTCTGTGACCTAATGTTAAAAAAAAGATGCATGCATTTCTTACATGCATGTGCAGATAAGCTCTGAATGATCATGTAAAAAGGTTGAAGTAAATAACTTTCTGCTTTGGGTCTGAGACTTCAGCCTTTATGCAGGAAGAGCAGCGAAAAGACCCAGAATCTCCCAACTAAGCAAAACTATTGTCCTGGGCAACGTGATGGCCACTGTTTTCTACGAACCAAAGGTGAACAAACTGAAAAGGGAATCCACAAGCTCCATGGATGCTGACTTCTGTCTTATTTCATCTTATTTCTGGCATAAAATATGATTGTTTACTCACTCGTATAACTTAAGATATTTAGATATAAGATATATCAGACATTTAGTTCCAGCAGAGTGCCGTGTTTAGTGGGAGTTATCACGGCACCGAAACGCAGCCTCTAAATGACGCATTATCTGCCATGAAACTCATTCTTTTGAACAATATTTTGTTATGATGTGCTTGTGCCATTCCCTGTTGAGTTACCTGTTATCCAGCTTCTCACCTGGACGATGTCATCTCTGAGTATTGCACACCCCGCAAATATTTTTCTGATTCTGTTTATGATGGACGTCCTTACCGTTTTGAGCCAGAGTATACGGATGAGGAGCTCGTTGAAAGGAGGATGCGGAGGCAGAGAGCGGAACAGCTGGCCAAAGAAAAACAAACCGCTACACGACTGTGAATAGATAACAGGTAACTCTGGACTTCGACAGGGGAACAGCACTAGCTAATCATAACAAAATATTAATGAAATGAACAAGATAATGCATTATCCAGAGGCTGTGTTTCGGTGCCCCAGTCACTCCCACTATATGGATATACTGTACGCGGCGCTCTGCTTGATCTAAATATCTTCTGAACAACTCCAAATGACAAGTTAGTCATTGGAAGTTATATGGGTGAGTAAACAATTATTAGAAGGTCCAGGTTGTAAGAAACTTTACTTTACCTTTAGGTCACACACTTATCAGTTCCCCCACCAAATAAACATTAGAACGAGAGAGCAACAGAATCTGTGCTACAAATCTTAAAAGGCAGCGATGTCTAACACAAACATACTGAGCATTTTTAAGGAGCTCACTCCTCTTCTCTTTCATGTACAGCTTAAGTGTTTTTCCTCACTGTCTGCCTGAATGCCCGTCTTTGTTTCTGCTTTCTCCTCCCTGCCTCTTTCCCACTTCCTCTCTGTGGAAGCAAAATGAAAAATGCCACTCCTTCATATCTTAAAAAAAAAAATGCCTCCCAAGGCTCCCTTCCAAGTTGAAAGCAATTCTTTTAATATACTGCAGAACAATTTCATGCCCAATTCATTTATTCCCTTGGTACTTTAATTGTGAACTACTTCCAGATCAACTGTAAATTTCCTGTCTAATATTGTTAGAGTGGCACTGACAATTCTTTTCAGAGTTTAGTGTCTGAACTTTATTCTCTGTAAGTGTTTTATTACATACCTTTTTTGAACTGAACAAGTGCAGGAAATATGAAACTTTCATAGGTTTGGAAAACCGTGGTCCCACATGAGCTAATGAGCGTCGGCTAGACGTATGTTCTCGTCCCCTTCTCACGAAGTGAATTTAATATGCTATACATCGGCTTCACGTTCTATGTTATTAGTTTTGCTTATGGGACATGGGTTCAGATCTGAAAAACTAAAAGAACAAATAAACACGGACAGTTTCATCCATCCACCAAAGCTCAAAGCTCCCATCTGCTACATCTCCTTTCTCTCATCCTAAACCCACTGCTGGCAGTTTTCTCCACGCTAAACTTATTATGCTATGATCCAGCTGAGGCAGGCACAGGCCACAAACCAAACCCACCTCCAGAACAGAGCTGAAATAAAACAAAGTCAGCCTCTATCTGCAGCGCTGGCTTCAGCACCAAGCTGAATGAAAATATAAAGAAATCATTGTTTTTTTTTTATTGTGTTTGAAGTAGGATGTACTGTAACTGTTTTGAAAAACAAAAAGGGACAGAGCCGGAAGATACGAGTGATACCACGCGACCTAAACACAACACTTCTCTCTGGCAACAGTCAACAGTGCAGTGTACCCTGAAACAACATCTTGCAAAGACATGAAGTATTTATAGAAAATATTTTCCTTCTAGTCACTGTAATAATTTTAATTAAACCAGTACCATGGTGCTCTCATATCAGCATCTACATGGAGATCTAATAAAGCCTTCAAAACAAAAGGTCGTGGAAGCTCATGAGTCTGTCTGACGACATCAGGACCTGGCATGGGCCACTGTCAGTGTTCACGAGAAGAAAAATTACGCCGACTTATTTTTTTTGTTTGCCAACCTGAGTCTCATTGGCCTTGGACCCCTACATGTGTTTATTCCACACAGCATATGTTGAGCAGCGGAATAGATGTATCAGGACTGAAGGTGAAAACAAGTAAACAAGGTAAAATTGAAAGGAAAAGGGTTGCAGTGTCCTTCAGCGTTTGTGTGCGGGGTCGCACACTTCCAGTCCAGTAGGGATACTCATTCATTCATCTTCTGTAACCACTTGTCCTCTGGAGGGTCGTGGGGTCTGCAGGAGCCTATCCCAGCTGTCATCAGGCGAGAGGCGGGGTACACCCTGGACATGTCTCCAGTTATCACAAGGTTAGATACTCACTTATTTTATTTATCTTTCTACAAGGTGGCACAGTAGCAGGTGGTCAGCACTGATACCTCACGTCCCGGGTTCAAATCCATGGGCTAACTGTGCCTTTCTTTGTGGAGTTTGCATGTTCTCCCTGTGTCTGCGTGGGTTCTCTCCAGGTTCTCCAGCTTCCTCCCACCGTCCAAAGACATGCTCAGGTTAATTGGTGATTCTAAACAGGCCGTAGGTGTCAGTATGAATGGTTGTCTGTCTCTCTGTGTTAGCTCTGCGATAGACTAGCGACTTGTCCAGGGTGTACCCCTGCCTCTCGCCTGATGACAGCTGGGATAGGCTCCAGCAGACCCCCGTGACCCTTAACAGGAACAAGCGGGTCCAGAAGATGAATGAATGAATGAATTTTTCTTCAATATCAGACATCACTCCCAGCCTTTCTGTGGAAAAAATCAATGTACAACCACACATAAACACTAACAAATGAACACAAAGACACACCAGTCCTACACTCTTTACACTCTAGTGTGTAATATCCACACAAATACACAAAGGGTTCAGCTTTGTTATAATTCATGTCAAGTGAATGAGTGTTTGCTGTTGCCCCAAGAAGGACGGGAAGACACAGTATACCGACATCAAGTGAAGGAATGACGTCTAGAGCATATGGTATAAGTCTGTTGTGCAGACTGGCATGAAGTCGTTCTCATACGGGACACATTTATCATTGCCATAAAATACTTTGTATTGTAAAATATGTAAAATTGTTGTTCCAGTTCATTCAGTCGTTCAAAAACCTTGTCTCCTATATATTAGCTTTGTTTATTCTTGATTGCAACAAAAGCCCAATTATCAATAAATCTATCAGTAAATGTAGTAAATGGCAAATAGTAACTGTTGTCTGTTGTCTTACAGAATTATAACTCAGATAAAATCAACTTCTGCAGAGCATTCTTATATACACTGATCAGGCATAACATTATGACCACCTCATATTGTGTAGGTCTCCCTTGTGCCTCCAAAACAGTTGTGACTCATCAGTGAATGGACGTGGACCTTCTGAGGGTGTCCTGTGGTGTCTGTAAACAGGATGTTGTTAGTGGGGGCCTTTGGGTTGAGGAGAGGGGCCTCTGTGGATCAGGCTTGTTCCAGTGCATCCCACAGATACTTGATCAGTTTGGGATCTAGTGAATTCAGAGGCCAGGTCAACACCTTGTGCTGTTCATGTTTTTTGAGTTGTTCCTAAATTGTTTTTGTGTGTGTGTCTGTGTCAGGCTGCATCCTGTATGGTGTATTTTAGTTTTGCGTGGAAGGTGTAACAATGTGAACCAACCTTGAAGAACTGAATTCCGACTATGACAATGCCTCAGTTTGTCTGGAACAAAAAACTTACACGCAGCAAAGATTACAGATGGCACAAGCATTCTGTACCTGCATGAAAGGAAATGACTCCTCATACGAGCAGGTGACAGCAGTCTGTGTATGTCAATATAAAGTGGAGCTGTGAGGCTAAGAAGCTAGGAAGCGCTACAAAAGGGGTCCTCTCCTGAATCATGCTGATCAGCTGCTCTACAGTTTATTCATTCTGGTTCAATGTGTTGTTGTGCTGCCCCCGACAGTCACTGGTGATGTGCCAACATTGCAGGACACACCACAAAAGCTAGGGTCACAGTGTCATGTCTTGTCTTGTCTTTTGGCCAGTCTTGTGTTTATGTGGTATCTTTAGTCCTTGGTTTTTTCTTAGTCTTGGTTTAGTTTTCATGTTCATGTGTTCTGTTTCCTGTTTTATTTTATCAAGTTCCTTGGTTTCCTGTTTGTCATGTCTGTGTCTTCCCTTTTGATTAGATTATTGGTTTCACCTGTGTCTCGTCTCTTGATTTGCTTCACCTGTGTCTTGTCACCCTGTTCCTCGTGTGTGTATATATACCCCTGCTCTTCCCTTTGTTCCTTGTCGCGTCATTGCCGTTTGCCGTATGCTGTTTGTTGTTTCATGTTAGTTGTTACTCGTTCCTCGATCCATGCTTCATGTTGTTTCATGTTCCTCGTCTTGATTCACGTTTCATGTTCCTTGTTTCACGCCACCGTTTCATGCCACATTTTGGTTTTGTCAGTGTTTTTGGATTTTTATTTTATTTTTGGATTACCTGCAACTTCAGCAGCGTTTTGGTTTTGTTATTAAAACACCTCTTCGCCTACTTCTGCCTCAAACGCCTTTTGAGTCCTGCATTTGGGTCCTACAATCCCTATACCCCGACGTGACACACAGATGCTCGCAGGGTGTCACGGCTCAAATATGAAACAGTTTAAACTGCCATGCACAATAGATTTAGCTATATCCTTTCTCCCTTTAGCATTTATAGATGTTCAGGGCATGGCTGCCAATACTGCAAATGACTTTAGGTCAGTATGTGAACTGTTGAATTCATCTGAAGAAGTATATTTTTATGTACAAACATAGTTCCATAAAGAAAAAATCTGCAGCTATCATAAAATACTTTCATCAATATAACAAGATTAAGTATTTAACTTATTCAACTTCTATCATCAGCTGGCTTCACGGCTGTGTTTTGAGTTTCTATTAACCAATCATGTTAGCCTCTTTATATTTGACGAAGTACGTGATTAGCTGATCAAAGACGCAGCCTTGTTTCCCTTCGTCAGAGAAGTGCAGCTTTTATCTGGATATTGGCATTGTATGCATGCACCAGAGATAAAGCTGCTTGCCAAAAAGAAACACAAAGAAAACACTGTGTCAAAACACCGTGCATGTGCAAACTCATTCAGCATCCATGCGTGCACAGAGCCTCTCAAATCAGAAAGGCTCGTTAAAACCATGCTTTGCAGGAATTGCACCACACCTCTTGTCCCCGATACACAATGAGAGACGGGTTCAGTAATTTGAACACATATGCACACGTGATATTTATGTAGTGAACTATCCACCAGGCTTTAATTAAAAGATAAACACTGCAGGCCTTTAACAAGAGGCTTAATTTCACTAACAGATTAATGTACACCTGCTCCTTCAGGATGTTGGGGGACGGATTAGTCTTTGATTAGATTCCATAGCTGATCGGGCAAAGCGAAGACGGTCATTACCACAAACCGCTTGAACTACAAACCTCACCAGCTCCACAGGGGCCGAGCATTTACTGCTTAATACTCTGCAGTAGCTTAACAGGTGGAGGTTTAAGAAGCATTTCAGGCGCAGCTCGTCTGCCAAAAACTAGTGCCTCGTGTCCAAACTCCGAGTTCAAATGCAATCGATCTAAAAACGAATAGGTGCTCTGCTAAAGCAAAAACACATCAGAGACAGGCGGTAGAACATCTGCATCACAGCTGCAGGCAAAACGATATAATTACTGGGGGGAAATAAACAACTGAAGATGGGAAGAGAGACAAATTTGAACTAAATGATTTCAATAAACATGTCAAATCCTCACGGGACTCGAGACCTGTCCAGGGTGTACCCTGCCTCTTGCCAAGTGACAGCTCCAGACCCCCCGCGACCCTCCAGAGGAAAAGCTGTAACAGCAGTTCAATGAATGTTCCAACAGTTTCTACTTCAACTCATTCTTACAGCTATTAAGCTCTTATTGACATTTCAGGGGCCAGATGTATAAACACTACTTATGCACAAATACCAAGCACCTGCCATTTCTCACGCATAGCCTGGTATGTATAATAGAAAAATACACTTGATTAAATGTATGTCCCTTTCTGTAAAATGTCATTCAAGTCGCATAATATAAAGGTAAGTACGTGCAGAGAGTTTTTTTATTCTTTTTATTGACGTTAGTCCTCTCTCAGTCTTTTCATTTGATCCTGAATTGTGAACTACTGCAATTTGTAAAGTCTTTTCTTGCATAAAGGAAAAAGACAAATAGTTCTTATGAAGCACAAGAGGAAAAATCACAGACGTCAAGAAAGTAAGGATTAGGAACAAACACAGTGGATCAAATTCTCACAGAATGTGTTTATTAGTAATTCATTTAAATATAATGTATTTGACTTAGAGCAGTCAGATCCCCTCTCATTTATATAAAGAGCTGTTTGTGCCCGGTCCCAGCTGAGCAGTGGTATCTATAAAGGCAGACGCACAGCTTTAAAATGCTGACACAAATCATTTGTGGGCATATTTCTTCTGTGTTAGTGTGCTCATAGAGTTTTAGTCAAGAATCTAGAAATAGTTGTATTTGCATTTTAGAAACTACATCAAAATAAATTGCGCTTTCTCGCGCTGCACCTCAGAGTTAACGCTTTAGTAACACCAATGGAAATCATTTTGATTTCACTAATGGAAGAATATATTCACAGTGCATACATATGAACTCATCAAACTGCATTTACATTCAACAATAACAAGCCTTCAGAGAAGGGGTGGATTCATGCCGCAGAAATGTGCTTGTTTCCTTTTGGAGAGAGCATTAGACTGCTAATACCTGTCTTATATATGTGTCTGTGAAAAAGAAACACAGTACCATCATTTGTACTGAACGTAACACTGAGCTCAGCATCCTAGAGCCTGGTCATCACAGTGATGTAAACAGGTTTGTGTCCACTGACAGTATATGACAGAGATACTGCACACAAGTGTTGAGCTGAAACAATGAGATGCGATACTGGATTTAAATTAGCTTCAGAAGTGTTGGTAAGCCTGTGTTTGACATGTTTAAACTGCTTGTCTGACTGTTTCCCTGTGTGTTCAGTCTCTGTGCTAATTGAGGCTCAACAACACACAACAAAACAAGACAAATGAAAGTGTAGATCTTGGCATACAACACATCTGTGAAATGTTCTTTTGAATGAAAATAAGAGCTAATTCTCCTATTATTATTTTTTTTAGCAATCCAGTCTATTATTGTTCATATTATGACAGTCTGGATATTTTCTTTCATCAAGTTAAAGTAGAATTTATTCCTTCCATGTGCTATGCGTCGTTAACACCTTCCCATTCACGCTCTAGGTATCTCCACTCCTAAACACGAGCCTCTCCGCGGCTAATGATGCCTTCCTTGCATGTTAAGTAATTGTAAAGCTCAGCTGTAGATTACAGTGGTAATGAGCAGTGAGTTGTTTCCACTTCAGTCTTCATCAGGACCCGACCCCTGCAAACGGGCACCACCACCACAGTGTTTATCGTCTACTGCTGATCATCCAATCAGATCCTGCGAGGAATCACAGCCTGTGTCCTGCTCCCCTTCTGACACCACAAGTGGAAGCCCAGGCGAAACAGCTCTGCACAAACAGCCCGTGGCAATCAATAGCCAACACAAACACACGACGGCTGGGCTCTTCTGTAGCCTCTATCTATTGCCACTGAGCACTGTGCAGCTAAATAACCTTTTAGCAGGCCCAGGCAGCCGAGACAGATGACTTTCCTAAATGAAGCTTCTGCTGATGCTGAGCCTTAAATCAATGGCGGTGGCAGGCATTGAAATGAGCCCCTGCAGCCTGTGCTCACAGTTTCCTCTGAGGGAGCTGGAAGTGGCGGCTACACCTCTTCAAACATGTTAATATTTTATCACCGACACACTCATTCCCTCGTCTCTGAGAGAATATTTTTGCTGTGAGGAAAGTTAGGACCAAATCTGGCACAGGTTCTTCATTTAACTTGCAGGATCTGAAATGAAGCCTTTTTAACATCCTTTGAATCATTTCATTATTACGAACTTGATTTTAGGTAAAATGTCAACAATGGACGCCTGATATTACGACATGTACAACTCTGATCTTTGAAGCCTTTAGATGTGAAGGCTCAGAGGAACTTGCAGCTTGAAATACATCCCTTTCTGTCACTCCAAACATGCATCATTCAGTACAGTGAACATCCAAGGGAAGCACACACTTCTGAGTAAGTGGATGAGAAAAATAAAAATAAAAAATGGGAATGTAAATATTGTGCAACAGGAAATAAAATGTGTACTGTACTGTAAGTTGAGCTAAAATATTCATGGGCGTAAATTAAGACAAAACTTAGCCTACATACTGCAGTTAAGGTCTGGGTGTCCATTGAGTCAGCATTAGTGTGGACATACAGTGCATAGCTGCTTTTACACATCCTCCTTATTGGCTGCAGACCAAACTGCATCTATGAGCAGATAATATTAGAAGACGCAAAAGAAGAAACGTTTATGCCTCCCTCACTTTCTTCCACCATTATCAGTTTGCAAATACAGAACTCAGCATCGATGCACCACTACTGTTTTTATTCTCTCCGTTTCACAGCTCCTAATGTAACCATCAAAGCGTGACTTGCCTGTCTCTAAAACACGCAACAATGCACATAAAACAGCATATTGTGTGGCGTTTATGAGCATATGTCTCGATAATTACTGCCCTTGTCAACACATTATTTGCCATCCCTTGATGTTTTGCATGCAGAGACAGACAGAGGCACTAACCTGCTATGTAAGGCCTTTTATTGAGATGCAAATGTTGTCTCGGGGATTTTAGCTCCCAGTCAATGGTTCATTGTGTAACCCCCGGCTTCCGAGTGCTTTGCAAATTTATGATGTTATTTGTGATTCAAATAGATCCACCAGGGCAACTGATTACACGCAAGCTTTTTGTGCATATTTGATGTCAAACTTTGGGTGGAATATTGGGGTGAAGATGTGTGTGTAGGGGTCCTGTGTAGACTTTCCCTTCCTAAATTCCTTGGACGTGGCAGCTCTCTTCAGTATAATTCATTCACTCCAGTTAATAGAGAGTTATAAAATCTAATTTGAGACTAAGAAAATAATGGAAGATTTGACAAATGATCATCGATGCGTTATGAAGAATCTTCCAAATAGAGAAAGGGACGGCGCGCTGATAATATGAAAGCAATTTATTTCGACAGGTGGAAAATGACCTTGAGGTAATGATACTTGAGATGGATAGTGATGTATTTCTGCCCCCACTGTATGCGTTCCTATCTATGTACATGGGTAGTGTCATTTTTAGTCCTTCCAATCCTGTTCAAACAATGACAGGCAATTGCATCCAAACCACAGAGGTTAACGGTTTAGTAAACATTAGTTAGATAAGGTAAATGAGGTAAGTTAATCTGGGAAATAAAATAATGAATGGGAAATATCGAAGGGTGCTGGGAATCGCAAATGATCAGTTATATTTACGGTTCAGATCTTTAGCTCTTGAGTGAAGATCAAGATCAAGTGGCTTTGTAATATTAAGCCAGATGCCCGTACGGACATGGAATCATTCCTCCTCTCAATAATGGCCATTAAAATATTTGTACTGTACTCTGCTTTTCTGCAGGGGAAGGACAAAAAAATGCACTCATGCATCATTTCCCACGGCTGAATACGGTGGTGCTGAAAACAGAGTCTACATGTCTACATGCCAAACTTTAATAATAGTAATACTTTTCACTGTATTGATCCCACATTGGGATTTTCTTTCTCTGAATTTGTGCAGAGGAAGAAATCTATGTGTGCACACTCGGAGCAGCCACTCAGAGCAGCTCCGAGTGGTGGTGCCTCACAGAAAGAACGTTCAATTCCTCGGGGCGGAGAGGGTTCGATTCTCAGGGCCTTTCTGTGTTCAGTTTTGTATCCATCAAAACACGAGTGCTAGGCACCGGGTCAGATTGGCCCACAGTGGCAGTACGCTCGGTCACAGCGGCTCAGGACTAACCCTACATCTGACCGTGCAATATCGTTGTATGATGTATAGTGTATATGTTGTATAATGACAAATAAAGCACTTTAACTTAACAAGGATGCCTTGCACGAAGCACCAGTGTGTCTCATTCATCCCCGTATCCACTGGAGCTGTCACATCTGTTCACATTGTCTTAAGGTTTTAAGATATATATGATTAAATGAGCTTTGAGTGACAGGTGGGTTTCCTCCAGTCGGCTTTGGCATCATCTCCCTCCTCCACTCCACTTATGCTCCACATGTTTTGCACATTTCAGATTGAGCCAGAAGAGCCGAGATGTCCCCCAAAGTTTGCTTAAAAATGCTGCTCTGTCCCATGGGTGACGCCACTGAAGAACCAGCCACGGTCGTCATATCAACGGTCAGAACTGGCCTGTGCGATGTGTGCAGTGCTGAACGAGTTCACCCTGTAGCAGACTGGTCACTTGCAGGACTTCAGTAAACACAGTGGACAACTGTGCACGATGGCGCTGTGCTCTGACACGGCACTTCTCAGGTCAAATCATTAAAATGCCACTCTCATCAGTTCATTAAAACTCAACAAAATTCTGCCAGCTTTTATTTTAATGAACCGAGGACGATATTTTCCCACAGAATTAAAAGGCGCAGACAACTGCTTCAGTAAGAATCATTCACAGATATGGGATTGTTTGATTAAAAATTGTATATTTTTCTTGTCGCTCACCCTAGTAGCAGAAACCGACGCGATTCTCGTTGCAAACGCTTCGTCACCTAAAAGACTTACGCTGCGACGCTCTCAAAATACCACACAGCAGAAACGCATGCAGACACCAAGGTCACGAAATGACCAAACTTGCCAAGCGCCGCGTGCGCTGTCCAATGCGCCAGCACAAAAATAGGGCCCTCTTTGTGTTTTCACAGTGCGTGTCTCCCTGCTGAGCAGCCGTCGAGGATCTGTAACACAAAGAGGGAATTTTACAGCAAGAGGCATGTAGCTCTGGAAGATGTCCACTTGATTTGACTAATCTGGAAAGCTGGAGATAATACGAGGCTTAATATTCCCACAAAGAAAATCTGAAATCCTCTTTTTTTTTTTTATTTATAAAGAGGGGATTGTAGATTTTGCCCCTCTGCACAACAAGCACATTAAAAGGGATCTCTTAATGGCAAGTGAGAAAAGAATGATTAAAACACGTAAATCCTGTTTCTCTTTTCATATGGGTAATGTCTTAAGACAGGATTTAATATCGGAGAAGCTGTCCTCTAAGACAACCAACAAGCAGACCTAGTCTGTCATCACTTTAAAGGAACCTGCCATCATCTCATCTGAGAAGAAAACATTTGTTCATTGGGTTCCTCTGTATGTTTTGTACCCTAGTACTGTGAGCACTGCGGCTCCGACTGCAGTTCCAGCCTGGTCATCCAGTATTTAGAGCTATATTTTCCAAGTGGCTGCAAACATAATGGCCTGCACCTAAGCCACAGCAGCTAATACACCATGCTCTTCACATAATGGATGCACATTTACCTCGGTCTCTCTCTCTCTCTGTGTCTCTTTTCTACTCGGTCTCTCATCTCTCGCCCTGCCTCACAGACTCGAGCCCGTAATGACGCCTCACTTCAGGGTGAACACGCTGCCATTTTTCATAATTACAGCCGGATGTGATTTTCATACAGCCTCTTGGTTGACATTTCTGAGCACACACAGACACACACGCACAGCCATTAGGGGCTTTATGAAGACAGAACATGTGAGAAAACAAACACCTTTAATAAATTCATATGGAAATAGCAGCGTAGCAGCGACATCCAGGTTTAAAAAGTAGAAACCATTTGTACTGAAAATGAGTTGATTGTTTGATCATTATGAAAATGGTCGTGGATTAATCTCTTAATCTCTAAATGGGAACCTGATAGCATTTATTTAGTATGCACGGCACCAGTTAAGCGTTTGGTCAGAGCTACACATTTAGAGGTTTTTCTTTATTCTAGGTTATAAAAGAATACTGACAACATCCATTCATTATCTATAACTGCTCACACTGCAGAGGGTCACAGAGGTCTTGCGCTTATCCCTGCCAGCATTAGACAAGAGGCGAGGTAATAATAATTATTCCTTCATTGATTCCTCGTGGGGAAATTCTTTCTCTGCCTTTGACCCATCCATTGGTTTGCACAGTAGTGTGTACACTGGGAGCAGAGGGCTGCCACTGACCCTTTGGTCCCAGAGCTGCTTCCTTAACCGAATTGGTTTCATCAGTTCTTTTTTAGTTGTGTTGTGCCAAGGTACTGCTGGTAGACAGCAATTTTAAACTTCTGTAGGAAGAACTGCTTACTTGAGCAGTTCTTGCGATAATAATATAATTATGATAAGAGAAACAACAGTCTGTCATTTCTTTAAGGTTTCAAGGTTAGTCAGATCCACGGACTTTGAAAGTCTCTTCAAGAGTAATCGCATAAATCATCAAGGGCTTGTGATGAAACTCTCTCCTCTCATGAGGAACGTCCCCAAGAAGGAAGAACAACATTTCCCTCTGCTGCAGAGGAGAAGTTCATTAGAGTTACCAGCCTCAGAGATCACTAGTTAACACGGCTCAGATTAGAGCACACATCAAAGGTCCCCCAGAGCAGCAGACGCATCTCAACATCAGTTGCTGGGAGGAGACTGCGAGAATCCGGCCTTCACGGCTGAACTGATGAGAAGACACCACTGGTGAGAGAGAGCAGAAACTGTCTGGAACTTAAACCGTTGTGCGATTGTTTTGTTAACTTAATCAACTTAGTAATTCACATGGTCCAAAAACGATTACAACCTAATGAATAAGAAACACCATGACCTGGGAGCACTGACTGAATATAAAAAGACAAACCACTCCTGGTGAACGCCCTCAGCTTTCCTGAAGAGTGGTTCTGACTCATCCTAACTCCCAGCTAACCCAAAAACGGCCAAAGAGGTGAAGCATGAGTTGAACCAGAGCAGCGGGGTGACGCCAAGGCAGACAGCTAGCAGCCTACAGCGGCACCCACCTGTCACCCCTTAATTATGCATAACTTAAAGCCTTGATATATTTGAATGGTAGAAAAATCTACAGGTACAAGTGTCACAGATGGAGAGAGTAGCTGCAGAAAGATATGTTTGTTAAGAATGAGGATGAGGTTGCTGATTCCCTGAGAGACATGTGCTCCTTTAATTTTTCTTTGGCAAAGTGTGTTGTCCGGGTGCTTTAGGAAATTATAAATCCTTTCCTCAGCTGGAGTCACATATACCATTGTGACCCAGATCTCTAACTCTGCTGTAATAACCTACATTTTCAGTAGCAGTAGGACTGCTTTGGTTACTACCTTAATGACGAGGCTTTTATGATTCAATGCAACGGTGCATGACCTTTCAAGAATATCGCAGCGCGAGAACAACATTTCCTGGGAATGTTGTTCTAGCGCCAGGGTTCTTGCTGCACGAGGTGAACAAAACAATCAAAACTCTTATGTAAAATAAAAGAAGTAGTTCTATTACCAGGCCACGACTTACCTCCACACGCCTTCTCATAACGCTGTTGCAATCGCTGCACTATTTCCGGCAAGGAAACATTTTTTCAAGTTTGAAACTTCTTGTTCCTTGATGGATGAAGGACGTGGAAATCTATGTTCTGGCAGATCAGACTCCACATATCTGGTCTCTGTGGAGCTGTGTTAGTTTCTCTGAAGAAAAAAAAAAATCATGTTTTAAAACTTGATTTTCAGACATTTTCCACCGCTGTGGGAAAGACTTGCCTGATGACTTGCGTGGGTAGTGGCATGTAGAATAAGGATTTAGTTTGTTAATTTGGCTCCTCACAGAGCACACAGTAAAACCACTGCCTTGTAGTAATCCATTAGGTAACAGAAGCAATCTGTAATTCTGCTTATGGTAACTACTGATTAACTAGTTAGAAGTTGACACTGAAAAGCAAAACTCTATCGAGTTTGAGCGCACAAAGATGAAAGAAAGAGTCTTCTACCTTTTCTCCATCAGCCTTGGTTACTACTTTAGTCTCTGCTCTTGTCCTACATTTCAGCTCCCAGGTTCTTTTCAGCTGCACTAACATGTTTTTCCTCCTTGTTCTGAGGTTTAAATGCAAAGTGACGGAGTGACAAAACCCTGTCAATCAAAATGTGTTTCATGACCACTTGAGATTCTCGGCTGATCACGGAGTGTGAAAACATCTGAGGCTCTGAAGCCAAGGTCTCATCGAGAGACTGCAACAGCAGACCTGACTTGACTGTGAATTGGCGGCGAAACTCTCTCACTCTCAACTCAAGACTTTTTTTTTTTTTTGCTTGAAAATGGTCTTTATAAAAGTGTGCTTTGCAGTAAAGCTTCACTCCCATTCCTGCTCCCTCGGAATCAATGCCGAGCTTGTGAATGCAGACAGCCCATTTGTCAAGTCTTTCAATTAAGAGTGTATAATGCCACTCTGTTCCCAGCCAGGAATTTGGTTTTTGAGATGTATAAATACACGGGTAAACACTCTTATTTACCTCAGTGTTCTCAAACATAATCACCAGTCTTGGCTCCATGCTCTGTGCCCTGCATGAAATTAGCTTGCTATTGATTCCTTAAACATCTCCTCACGGCTCTCAACATCCCAGGGCCCTAATTGGCTAAACCGCGGTTTTAATTCCAAGCAACGTGACAGTTTTGCTCTTAATGTTGTCGACTGCTGCAGAGAGGTTTAGAAGCTGTGAAATAGCACTATAACAGAGCTTTTAAATTATATTTTACATCTTTGCCTGCGACTGGACGAGCTGGAATGTGACGGCCTTGAGGTGACATTTGGTGACATTTAGCACGGGAGCGTGAATGACTGAGTCTTAACACAAAAGGTCATGTCATTTGCCAGTGTTTGCCCACTAGATTTGACTCTACATTTCTGTATTTGTGCCCAAAATGTATGCAATGATCTCTCTCCTGCTATGTCTGAGTGATTTCTGCACTTTGAGTCAGTATGTATTTGTATGTACTATGTATTGTTTTTAGTTTATAAAAAATATTACTTAAATGCACTTTCTTATTAACTTGAAGTGCACAACAGAACAATACAGTTACTAGAAAACTAAAACCTGCATACAGTAGGTGCCCTTGTACTCTCACTAAACAAATCATTAGGTGTACTAATGAAAATGAATGCTGCCCTTCACTAAGAGCCTATCTCTAGTGCGACCTAGGACGCGTTGCGTTCACATGACCAGTGTAATTCGGACAACTGCAGACACATGCCAAACCATCACCAAACGTGGTCAGAGATCGGATCTCTCAAATGCGATCTCAGTGCGTCCACACCTGTCTTTGACATCAGATCAGAGCTTGATGGGATCTTGTAGCAAAGCCTAAACAGGCCTTTGTTACTGCTATAATGTTCACGTCGTACATCAGAATTTGTTTGTTTTTCCTAGTGTACCTAATGAACTGGCAAGAGAGTGCACACACAGTAAACACATCTCTCTTATTTAAAAAAATATATATAATCAGGTTAACTAAACTATGCAACAGACTTAAAAGGTTGTCTGAATATACAAACATGAAAATACAAGGAGAATAAAATACCAAATGAAATGTCACTAAGTAATACTTTCAAGAGCCAGACTCTGATCCAGGTTTAATCATTAGTTAATATCATGGCATCGAGTCATATTCATGGTAGCGCACATACGTAGCAGCCCAACCCAACAGTAACTACTCCGTTAGTGTGCGTAAGTGAGAGGCAGTTTGTTCACTAACCTAACCTGGACGTAGAGCGTTAGTCTGCTAAAGTCAGGTAAATGATTTATGTAAAATTGAATTTTATTTGAAAAGTTTTAAGAGGATTGCCTTGCTTGTCCAAATAGAGTCAGTTATCCTGAGCACTGTATCTGCTGCATCTCCCACAATGGACGGTCATACGTCATAATAAAAATGGCAACCAAACTACTAAAAATACGACTTAATTGGCCTTATTATCAGAATATGAGCTTGGTAACACACCATTTTGGTTTCATTATGAGGTATGTTTCAGTTGACACAGAGACAATTAAATGAGTCCTACAACCAAGCAGCAACTCAGCAGCGCTCAGATGGTGCGTGTGACTACATCGCCACATAAACCCAACCCAAACGATTTGATTAGCCAGCCAGATCTTTGTCGGGGCATTATGAATTTCAAATTAAGCGACTCCAGAGCCACACTTTTCCCCCACTTAAACTTTGTAGGCGGGCGAACTTCAGGCATACAAGCTAAGCTCTAAAAAGTAAAGTATGTGTATGTCAGGAGCTCGAGTCCTCAGTTAACCTGAAACCTCCTCCTCCTCCCGTGTTAATTGTCTTTCCATTCTTTAACCACACAGCATTTTAAAAAGAAGCACTACATTTACTATATTCCCGCCTACAACATTTTCAGGTTGTGCAGCATCGCTGTTCGAAGTTCAGGCCCACAGCGGCTTCTAATTGGACAGGGACTGAAGGGGCACTTGTGATGTGACGGCAATGACAAGAACAGCAGCGTTCAGCCACACGGCCTGTGGGAGCTCTCGCCACATCTTCTGACAGAATCGATGAGTGCGGCCGGCCCCTCTGAGGCCACGGGGAGACTAGATCAGCAGAACTAATTACTGTTCATTTCAAAAGTTAATTTGTTGCTGGTTCACTGCTGGTATTATTTTTCTTTCTCTCCCACGTTGGTTCATTAAAGAACTCAGCATTATTTATTTATTTTGGTTTAGCATGCTCCCCACAGCTCACACCACAGACTTCATTTGAGAGATTTTAGTCCAAATGACAATTAATGACTGTGTGAACTCCAGTTAATTTTACAATAACAACTGAGATTAGCCAACTATTATTAGCAGAAATTATTCACTACCTGGGCTTAATATGAACAATAAATCATCCTGATATCTAAGAGTTTTTAGTATTCAAATGTAACACCTAAGAAAGACTTTTGAGAGATGACAAAAAAAAATAAATAAAGAAATGAACTCGGTCATGTCACGGCCTTTGCTCAGAAAACAACTCCAGACTGACAGCGTCCAGTCTCTGCAGCCCCCGACATGTTGTTTACTGCTTGACAGGAGAGTGTACACCAGCCTGATAGATGTGTGCAGACACACACAGCCTTCCTCTTATCTGGAATCCAGGGGTGAAGCCGGGCTGCACAGCTCTGAGTTGACACGAGGAGACAGGCTCGTGTAGGTAGCTGTGGGGGCGTCGACCGGCTCGGCCTGTGGGGAATCCACAACAGGAGCTCCTCGATGGGTGGGAGGCTCGCTGCAAACTTCCTTCTCCAGCAGAGCTGATAGATTGGAGCGTGCATTGACAAGACACAAGGCAGGATGCTAAATATAGCAGTAACTCAAAAAACACGAGCCAGCTTTTAGTAGTATCACATAAAAAAGGAGTTTCCATGTTGAGTATCTATTCATTTAGCTCACATGATAACTTGCTGCAGAATAACATTGTCATTCAGTTATTTCAGCTACCCAGCTAACTAACTAACTGTATTGTATTTGCATAACCCATTGAGCAGTGGCTGCCTCACATGGATTAAAAGTCTATAAGTGCATACCACTCAGAGCTTTAGAGACTTATGTTGTATAAGCTACTAAAGTAAATATTTCAGCTTAAGACTAAACAGTTCAAGTCTCCACTCTGCAGACGATCCAAAACAAAGATGACAAATAACAAGTCACCGGTTCACATCGGAGCTACCTCTGAGGACAAGACGCTCAGGTCTGTGGTATTTCCATCAGAAGCTGAGTGTCTCAAGGGACTTCCTTAGAAATTAATAAAACAACGGTTTCATCTCAGCTTTGTGTTTTGAGCCCTGCACCGTCAGACAACACTTTAAAGACAAGGTGAAGTTTTCCTCGGCTTAAAACAAAGAAAAAGCAAAGGCAACCGGACTCGTTTCAGTTTTCTTGAAGACGTTTCATCACTCATCAAAGTGTCTCCTTCAGATCTAAACGACTGGTGGGGAGTTCAGGTTTTCATTTGGGACAAATGTGGAAGGTGATCATTTCGTCTTTTCGATACACCATGACCTAGGAACCATTTATATTTCACTTTTCTTAACAGGAACTATTCAAAATTCTTTATCTCATCTGAAATTATCTTAAATACCAAACAGTGGCAGCATCACTGAATGCCATAAACCCACTTAGTCATCACTGGTATGCTGCAATTATCCCAAATCATGTGGAAAATCCGATGTTTGAAATGAAATAGCAACGTCTCCACACAGTGAAGGGTATTTCTGAGGATTGTACAGATTTCACCTTAGGAAGTAAGTACAGTGGAATTTAAATTTCTCCTTGATGCCAAACAAGAATGAACCAGACGGTGAACTCCAGTCCCAGCTTGGCTTTTTAAAATGCAAAGTGTTTTCCTGTCTTGTTGGAATTAAAAAAAAACCTTCGGCATGTTTGCGTGACGCTCTTGTGACTGGGTGTAAATTAAACCAAGCACAATGGAAGACGCCACTCCTCACACCTCATTGGCCGAAACAGACGATCAAACAGAGTGCGGGGGTTGACTATAAAATCTTAAGAGCGCATAATTTACAAGACAGTCTCCATGGAGTCCAAAATAGTCATTACTTTGGGGCTTGGATTGCATTCAAACATATTTAATATTTCACGCTTTAGCTAAGAGATGGCATTTACTAAATCATTTTATTAAATTATTTGGTTATCAGTTAATTCACTCTTGGCGAGGCTGTCTAAATTTTCTAGTCTTATTTTCAGTTACGCCGTCTGAATTGCACGACGCTTATTCGCTTCACAATTGGATAAAAACACTTAAGTGTCTTTTGCCTTTCTTTGACGCCGCGGGTCTTCTTTTAGGCATCTCAGGATCAGGTTAAAAATAGATCTTGGTTCATTTTGTATGATCAGCCACAACATTATGACCACTGACAGGAGGGGAAACTAACATTGACCATCGTGTGACATTTCAATGTTCTGCTGGGAAACCTTTGGACCTGGCATTCATGTGGATGTTACTTAGACATGTAGCACCCACCTAGACCAGACCAGGCACCCCCACCCCATAGCAATGACACTCCTTGATGGCAGCAGCCATCCCCAGTAGGATGCAGCCTGACACAGACACACACAAACAGTTTCGGGACACCCTCAGAGGGCACAAGGGAGACCTACACAATATTAGGAAGCTGGTCATAATGTTATGCCTCTTTTGATATGCTATATTTAGCCTATGTAATGTCCTCTGAAACCAAAGAAATGCAACTGTGAGTGTTTGTGTGTGTTTGTGAAAGAGACAGACCCTGGGAGTTTCCTCAAAGAAGTGTATTTCAAGGCGACGGGAGACCGTTAATCTCAGGTGGGCTGAGTCCACAGTGGTTTCTGCTTAATTAATAGCGCGCCATCTGTCTGTCTCTGGAGGAGGGAGACCACCTGCTCAGGCTTTGATCTCACCTGTCACCTGTCGGCCCGTCTATGAATATGAGTGTGAACGTGAGCGTCTGCACGTATGTACATAAGCGCGTCAGTCCTCACCTTCTCATTTCAGAGCTGCTCGATCTGAAGGACGTCACCAAGTCTTTGGCAGAAGTGGTTCAGTTTTGTTTTCGTGTGAAGACATAGTTAGAGTTTGATTACATTCTTATGATTTATGAGTAGATCCATGTAATTATTTTCCTTAAAGCTGCTGTAATACTTTACATTAACAATGGATCAAATGAATGTGTGAAAGTTGTTGCTCACAGCGTCAAACCCATGGAGCGTTATCGTTTCACTCTCATTCTACTGAGCATTTCAGTGTCTTTCAGCTTATTGTTTTTGCTTCACATCCCACTGCTGCCCTGTTTCCAGGTGCAGCTAGGAGTTGTTTTTAGCAACAACAACAAAAAAAAGAAATCTCTGATAAACCCAGTGTGAGCTGCCTTTATAGCACAAAGCGGGCAGCAAAGTTAACAAATAACGTTGCCTCTGGCAGCTTAAAGAGCAGAATTTTCTTTCCAAAGGTTTAGTGAGGAACGAAACAGAACAAAACAGAGGGTTTTTTTAGGTTGCTAGAAGCGTGACACTTTCTAAAGACTATACTGTTGTTTTGAAGCCAAAGGTTTGTTTTGCTCCAACATATCTGCCTTGTATGCTTTTTGGGGTGATTAAGGGTCAAAGCATCAGGTTTAAGACAATAGTGTCAGAAGTTTAAATGTAAACAATTGCCAAAGTTTTTGTCAAAAGAGTTCTCACAATGACTGAGCTAATCAGTGGCAGGTAAATCTCTCCATGTTTTGCTATACAGCGATCAGACATAACATTATGACCACCTTCCTAATATTGTGTAGGTCTCCTTTGTGCCTCCAAACAGTTCTGTCTCATCAGAGAATGGACATGGATCTTCTGAAGGTGTCGTGTGGTGTCTGGCAACAGGATGTTGTTAGTGGGGGACATTTGGATCCTTTAGGTTGAGGGAAGGAGCCTCTGTGGATCAGGCTTGTTCCAGCGCATCCCACAGATACTTGATCAGTTTGGGATCAATTTGGAAGCCAGGTCAACACCTTGTGCTGTTCTAAAGTAAAGTAAAGTAAAAAAAAAAAATTGTGTGTGTGTGCCTGTGTCAGGCTGCATCCTGCTGGTGATGGCTGCTGCCATCAAAGAGTGTCATTGCTATGGGGTGGGGTGCCTGGTCTGGTCTAGGTAGGTGGTACATGTGTAAGTAACATCCACATGAATGTCAGGTCCAAAAGTTTTCCAGCAGAACATGGCAAAATCAATGTTATTTACTTCTCTTGTCAATGGTTTTAATGTTAAGCCTGACTGCTGTACACATATATGCGCCCAGTAGGCTACAGTCTAGGAGAATGGATAATGAATATATAAAAAAACAGGAAGGATGAGTGCAGTCTTAAAAAAAGAAAGAACTCGTTAATGACGTCAAACACATAATACCACTGGTGTTACTTTTCCTCACTGGAAGGCAGTGAAAGGAGACAATGCACTGCTGTGTTTGTGTAATTACTCTCACTGCGAGAAGGTCAGACAAAGTTCAGCACCGTTACTTCCAGTTACAGTACAAATCCATTACAGCGCGCAAGGACCGACTTGTTGAAAATTCAATTTGTCCCTTGTTTCCCTCTTATTGCATTTCTTTATTACATTATACACTACATGGCCAGCGGTATGAGAACATCCAAACAAAGCACATCTGTTACTGCGCTGCAAGTTTTTAGAGCAACTTAAAACTCATACACTAGCTGCTGGAATAGGTGAACACCTGAACATTACGCTCATATGCCACAGAAGATCATTCCAATAACAATTCACATCAGTCTGTTGCTGCAGCAGCCTCCACTTCTCTGGTAATGTTTTCCATAGGATTTAGAATCTGGCTGCAGATACACTATATTACCAAAAGTATTCGCTCACCCATTCAAATGATCAGAATCAGGTGTTCTAATCACTTGGCCTGGCCCCAGGTGTATAAATTCAAGCACTCAGGCATGCAGACTGTGAAACAAGACATTTGTGAAAGAATGGGCCGCTCTCAGGAGCTCAGTGAATTCCAGCGTGGAACTGTCATAGGATGCCACTTGTGCAACAAATCCAGTCGTGAAATTTCCTCGCTCCTAAATATTCCACAGTCAACTGTCAGCTCTATTATAACAAAATGGAAGCGTTTGGGAACAACAGCAACTCAGCCACGAAGTGGTAGGCCACGTAAAGTGACGGAGAGGGGTCAGCGGATGCTGAAGCGCATAGTGCAAAGAGGTCGCCGACTTTCTGCACAGTCAATTGCTACAGAGCTACAAACTTCATGTGACCTTCAGATTAGCCCAAGTACAGTACGCAGAGAGCTTCATGGAATGGGTTTCCATGGCCGAGCAGCTGCAGCCAAGCCACACATCACCAAGTGCAATGCAAGGCGTCGGATGCAATGGTGTAAAGCACGCCGCCACTGGCCTCTAGAGCAGTGGAGACGCGTTCTCTGGAGTGATGAATCACGCTTTTCCATCTGGCAATCTGATGGACGAGTCTGGGTTTGGAGGTTGCCAGGAGAACGGTACATTTCAGATTGCATTGTGCCAACTGTGAAATTTGGTGGAGGAGGAATTATGGTATGGGGTTGTTTTTCAGGAGCTGGGCTTGGCCCCTTAGTTCCAGTGAAAGGAACATTGAATGCTTCAGGATACCAAAACATTTTGGACAATTCCATGCTCCCAACCTTGTGGGAACAGTTTGGAGCGGGCCCCTTCCTCTTCCAACATGACTGTGCACCAGTGCACAAAGCAAGGTCCATAAATGACCTTGTGGATGTGGATGACAGAGTCTGGTGTGGATGAACTTGACTGGCCTGCACAGAGTCCTGACCTGAACCCAATAGAACACCTTTGGGATGAATTACAGCGGAGACTGAGAGCCAGGCCTTCTCGACCAACATCAGTGTGTGACCTCACCAATGCGCTTTTGGAAGAATGGTCAAAAATTCCTATAAACACTCTCCTCAACCTTGCGGACAGTCTTCCCAGAAGAGTTGAAGCTGTAATAGCTGCAAAAGGTGGACCGACATCATATTGAATTCTATGAGTTAGGAATGGGATGGCACTTCAGTTCATAGAATGAGTAAAGGCAGGTGAGCGAATACTTTTGGTAATATAGTGTACGTACCTAAAAAATATTTTATGGGCTTGATGTCAGGTTTCTGTGAGTTAGTTATTTCTCACTGAAATGGACTTTCGTACTTTGAGTCCTTTTGAGTATTATATACGAAGTTGTCAGTCAACACTGCTTTCTGATATGTATTTAACATTTGGGCTAACTTTACTGTATCAGTATCATTTGTTCTGTGACGCTTGTATTGTCTCATTTTATTGCTTCACTCTTCCTCCGTCCTTTAAAGAGCCAGTTAATGCACACATCATTAGTCTCATCACTGATCTTCCTCCTCACTGCGGCCGAGGCCTGAAGGCTGTCAGCTGTCACAGCTGGAGCCGACGCGTCTCCTTTAAAAGTCAAGGTGAAGCGTAAGTGTCTTGTGTGGGAGGACACAAGCCACAGATTACAAAGCCTGCATCTCGAAACTGCCTCCGACAGCAGAGGTAAAGCATGCCCGGCTTACACTTCAATCCGGCCTCCCCTGAGAGAGCTTCCAGGAGGTAGAAAAGATTCACACAACAGTCCGAGAAGAAAGGAAGCTATCCGAGTTTGTCATTGAGCACAGCGAAAGTCACTCTGTTACCATTTCTTTCATTTCCTTTCACCGCTGGTAGCATTTTAATTTCAGAACTGGAAAGTCAGTCTGTAGTTGTAGAGTAATTAAAGCCGTTCAGCTGTATACACTGATCAGCCACAACATTACAACCACTGACAGGAGAAGTGAGTAACATTGACCATCTTGTGGCAACTGTTGGACCTGGCATTCATATAGATGTTACTTAGACATGTAGCACCCACCTAGACTAGACCAGGCACCCCCACCCCATAGCTATGACACAGCAGGATGCAGCCTAACAAAAACAGTTTAGGAACAACTCAAAAAAACACAAGAAGGTGTTGACCTGGCCTCCAAATTCACTAGATCCCAAACTGATCAAGTGTCTGTGGGATGGTCCACAGAGGCCCCTCCCCTCAAAGGTCCCCACTAACAACACTCAATTACCAGACACCACAGGACACCCTCAAAAGGCCCATGTCTATTCTCTGATGAGTCACAACTGCTTTGGAGGCACAAGGGAGGCCTACACAATGTTATGCCTTATCAGTGCATCATCTCATAATGTATAATCTCCTAAAGTGATTACTATTCTGCCACCGGGTACAGTGAATTTAAATAATATCCGATTATTCTGTTTGTACGTTGTAGTTGCTCTTATGAAAACTAATTCATAGTCATTAAACCTTCTCAGACACTAATCGACTGATTTACTTCTGTGTCATGCAGCGTCGCCGTCCAGGAAGTGAGGAGGAAAGAGAGGAGACATGCAACGACAAGGCTCCACAACCTGTGAGAAAGCACTGAGACAAAAAGGTCAGTCTTAAAATGTTAGCACACTAAATAATCCACACGTTCAGTTGATGCAGAGACAAAACTCAAGATGCATGACTTATTTAAAACATCTGCAAAGTTTCCTTCTCCATTATTAATAGATACTCCTATTGAGTTTTCACCAGTAGCAGTTCTGAGTAATATTTCAGTGACTGGGTCCCACTTTACCTTTTCTCATGCATACATGTTGAATATGCACACAAGTTGTTGTCGACACAAGTCATATTGGTGTTGATGGTTCCACGACAACCGACTGAGTGACAATGGAGAATTTTAAAATGTGAATGTTTTATGAGGAAGGAATGTTTTCTTAAATTACAATGCTCTTTGGTGATTAACACAGAATGTGAACATTGTTTTTGCTTATTTACAAAAAAAAAACTCCATCAGAGACTTGAAAGTGGCCTTTTACAGTATATGAATTATAGCACGAACAGTGGCAGGACAGGAGGCAGACTTCACTACAAATATGTGAGATTTAAAACAGGTTTGTTCAAAATGTCACTGTGCACCATCATTCACCATATCTTTTCTCTGCTGATCAAGTCAGATCAACCACAGGGACTTTGCAAAATTAAATTGAATTAGATGTTTATTTAGAGGAAACGAACATCACTAGATTCTGAGGTAATGTATAAACAGAGAAAAGGACAGACTGCTCTCAGGAAGTAACGATGAGACACTGTCTCCTCAGGATGCAAAGAATCACGAACAATCAATGGTAGCAATTTTAAGTTTCTAGTATTGGAAATAGAAAAGGAGGCCGGCGCCACATTTATTACTGTATTTTTATACTAGAGTATCAGTATGTGAAGTGACAGACTGTAACTCGGCTGCGTGATGGATAGTTCCTCAAAGTTTCCAGATGAGTTAGTGGCTCTGTGGTTGGCATGTTTATAACTCGGGAGCATGGGATTTTAATCCACAGATGCTGCGGCACTCGAAGCATCCTGTGCTTTTATATTATTTATCGACCAGGGGTGGAGTCAGACTGCTCGTTTGCGTATATGAATAAATTTGCTTGTAGCAGGAGCCTTAACATGTAAATCACTCATTAGCGACATAAAACACACCGCTCTCTATTTTGATTCAGTGGGGAGCATTTTCTGTGACGATTTTAAAGACGGGCGAGAGAAGGAGAAGGAGAACAATGTGTCTCTAATTCTCCAACAACAACTAAAACTCAAAAATACTCAACATCCACATATGCGGAAATCACTGCAGAGATAATAAACTAAAGTGAAATGTTTGTACAGATCAAATTAATGCTGAATTGATTTGTTAAAGCACAGAAAACAGAAGAACTGAAGAACATTAACGTACCAGCAGAGTCCTGTGTGAGTGCTATAGTCTATATACCGCACAGCTGGGAAGGTCCAGTGGACTTGAAAATCGTCCAGTGGAAAACAAATCATGTTCTGCCTCTCAGTTTAGACGCCAGACTTCCCAGGTGTTCGGGTTTATTGGTCTTGAATCATCGAGATGTATCAGGAGTGACCTTGACTTCACTGCCTCAGATTCCTATGCAGGGCAGATTAAATGGAGGGAGCAGGGGCATGAGGAGCAGAGATACAGGAAGGTAACTGCCCTTCTTGTAGGTTAATACTCCATATTCTCCCCATAGTCTGCGCCCTCATTAATTTCCTTTCTCTTGTTGATTGCTCAAACACCATCTCTAGTTTTTTCTGCACTGTCAGCATTGTTAAAAAAAAAACTACTTGCAGTCTTGTCCAGAAGTGGAATATTAAATTTTAATCCCACCAATACAGCCTGATAATTGCATTATGATTTCAAGTCAGCTTCGGATTTGTAAGGCAGTCATAATGTGAAGGGATGAGCTGCAATGAGAGTGACAAATGATAGGACTAATCAAACTACGCCCTGACTGCAGATGAGCTGCAGCCTTAACCGGAGACACACTGCTGCAAACACCCACAGTGGTAATGAGCAGCTTTATCCAGCCTGCACTTGTATCCAAGGATGTTTTTTTTTGTTTGTTTTTTTTGGCACATGTGCAGGAGGATGTTGTATGTCTCTGAGCTCTGCCTGCTCCTCTGCGTGACCCGCCGCTGGCCTGTGCACAATGACTGGACCCTGCACACTGACAGGGGGATAAGTAATAGCTCCACTATGGCTGCCAGCCTATACAATCATCCCCGCTATTGCCTCCGCTGATTTATTGAAAGACAACGACCTTTGGTTCCAGTGAGCCGGCTCCCAGTGGACGCATTGTTTTCCATTTTGGAGCCACACATAGCTGTGGGGGAGACACCGTGGCCCTGACATGGAGATCCTGTCACCGCTACATTTGCTGCTGTTCATAAAGTGGTAACGGTAAGTGATTCCACCTTTGGATCGCAGTTTTGATGAGTAATTTAACTTCAATACTCATCTAAGCATTTCCAGCGTAATGTTATTTATAACACACGACTTCAGTGAAAGACACTAATATACCACAATGCTCTTTAATCATTCTCACTGTTTACGTAGATTGCCTTTGACCGATGACTAACATTTTAATTAAAATACGTTTCAATTACCCCAGTTGATGGAATACAGATATACTGTGGTACTGCTAAATCACAGCGACAGTAAACTGGACTGTTCTTGAGACGAAGCTAAATCACCTCACAGTCATATTTTGCATCCGAGTGTTTGCTAATTTATAATCCATTTCACTTTGTCTGGGCAAAATGCTTTATGGAGAGGCAAATATTTCCCCCGAGCCAAAAGTTGCTTTCCGTGCACAGTCCTTCATCAGCTCTGCCAGGAGCAGCCGAGCTGATAAAATAATGTTGCCTCAAGCAAACTTTGACAATGCTACAGCAACTTTTGGTGTTAAAATTCAAGAAAATAAAAAGAAGGAAGATATAGGAAGGCACTGACTATCTGGAGAGACAATGTAGTTTCTTCTCTATTACCTACTCATTACTGAGAGATGAAATCCCATCTACCAGATGAGAATAAAACAAGAAGAGGAAATAAAGAGAAAGAAAATATAGTTTCTTAACTATCATCAGTGTGCCTTGACATGATGTGGCTTCCTGAGCGTCAGAAGACATCGTTACAGAAAAGGTGCAGAGAGCTGTAACAAATTCAGAGCAATTTGCTGTTGGAGTGAAATAAAATTTTGTTAACAAAGGCATCGTTTCAAACGGTACACAAAACTGTCTGATGACTGTTTTATTAGGCTGCAACGCACCAAGAGCTGGGGGATTGGATCTGTCTTTCCATTTAAAATGCTTAGACTACCCTCGCTGAGAAACGACGGACACAGAGAACAATTTGAGGACACTCAGCTGCCCAGTGGGTTCAGAGCTGTAAGCAAAAACTGCAGCTCCTCAACCGGTCCCTTGAGGTTGGCTCCACAAGCTCGTCAATCCCTGCAGACCTCCACATAAAAATGAGCATCATCACAGCAGCTATAAGCGTGGTACCAAACCTGACCTGAAAAAAAAATACCTCATCCATTTAAATGATATCACGACTCAAAGTTAAGCATAATTCAGGGGCCACACTGAGTGACACGTGGGCGCCCTCACAGGTTGCTCGCTGTCTGCCGAAGCGTGACTGGCCTCCGGTCCACTCACGCTCCGTCAAGTTTTGTTTCTCTCGAATACGGTTTAATGTTGGTAAATGGTCAGTGGTTCAGGTGCCAGCCATGAACCATCACATCCCTGGTTTGTTGGGGACTTTTAACTAAGTTTTTATTTATTCATCTTATTTACCTGAGTCCCCACAGATCCTAGATTCATTTATTCATTCATCTTCTGTAACCGCATTGTTCCTATCAACGGTTGCGGGGTCTGCTGGAGCCTATCCCAGCTGTCATCGGGCGAGAGGTCACAAAGAACATGCAAACTAGTTGTGTGTTTGTCAAAATTACAATAAGTTTTGCTTTGTTTTGATTTGATTTGTGTTGTTTGTCACGTCTCTCCTTATATAATTGTATGTATGGGACGGTTTTCCACAATTCATTCAGAAACCATGATTACAAAAGAACACTCCCTGGAACAGAGATATTGATAACACTACCTCTTGACGCAAAACAATTTGTTTATAATAGTCTTATGAATAATGATGTGCTGATAGGCTCACAGGATCAGAAAATGGTCAGATGAGATCAGAAGTTTGCTCTGGAAAGTTTTGTCGCTATTAATTTGGGAAACAGATAAATGCTGCCAGGCAGACATCTGTCTTCATGTTTGTATATCTGCACTGGGTGTGTGTGTGTGTGTGTGCGTGTGTTGATACAGCCAAGCATTGCAATATTTCACATGGCATTATTGCACCCACACATCACTCTTTCTTCAGGTGACAGGAGGAAACTGGTTAAACAAAAACGGAGGCATAAAAGAAATAAAACTTTTCCCTTGCAGTACTGCATCGTAATATCCAACAATATCGGATTGTCTCTTTTGACTGCCTCATATCTAATATATCACATTACATATAAAATCGGTTATGTTATTACGAGAGAACCAGATACTTTCCGTGCCGTCGTCACAACAGGGGGAGACTCGTCCTCGCCGGCCTTGAAGCTCCAGCTGTCGTCTCCTCCTGTTATCTATGCAAATAAACGATCTTGACATTTTCTTTCTCCCAGAACCCTGAACACCAGAAATAACTCCCCTTTCTTTGCCACTCTGTGGGAATTATTCCAAGTTTTTATGCCTCACCAGAAAACTGGAATGATGGAGAGAGACATAGACCAAGAGACAGAGAGAGAGACAGAGAGAGTGAGAGAAGGAATCGAGGAGGAGAGATGGAGTGGCAGTGAAAATCCTCTCTCAGCTCACATATCGGGGTTGTGTTCTCCATCAGTGGGTTTGAGGGATTGAGGAAGAACAGAGAGAGACCCGGTCTGCTAGGTGACATGGTAGAGGACACACTCCTTCACTCACACACATATATACACTGCTCACACACTCACACACACGCACACATCTTCGAATATTTACCAGTTTCCTCTCCACTACTTTCTCGCTCCACTTCTCACTCGTTCAGCTGCAGTTTTCTGCTCTTTATTGACTCCACATTCCCTTCTATTATTATTTTATATCCACGTCCTTCATATAATCAGCCGGACTGACTCAAGCCAGCATGCACAAATCCTTCTGCAGACAAACAGCACATCTGAATACTGAGCACTGTGTACGTGTTTGCTTGTCTTCTGTCTTTGTCGGGGGTGAAAATGCGGTTGGTGACGGATAACTGGGTGACTGGGTGACAGGTGAGCGGAGCGCAGCCTCACGGGTTCATTACCGGCTGCTGGCAGACTGAAGCACTCCAGGGCATGGTGGTTGGTGGTAACACATCAGGCCTCCCCATCAACATCCTGTCACCTCCATTTTCATACTCTCGGGCTTGGCACAGCGGCTGACCTGGCCACCCTACCTAGCCACAAATCCACGGGAAAATATCCTTCTTGAACGTCATCGCCGGGCGGCAAGAAACAGGAGAAAATAGTCTTTAGTCACAGAGAAAATGAAAGAGGTGTCTTCGGCTGACCTTCAGGGAAATTTGATACGCAGTTCGTAATAAAGAGCAGACTGGCAGTCACTGATCGTCTGCGATAAAAAGATCTTTCACCACTTTCTCTTGTAACTGTGAAATGAACCATTTTTGCACATGAAATATTTAACATTTCTGGCATCATACGTGTTAAAGCTTTGCTATACCGTTCCATAATGGCTGCATTAAAAGATGTCAAGCGGTGCTCGCACAACATTTGGCATCCGGGACGAACTGATATGACGCCAATATTTCAATGTTCCCACAGGCTGTTGAAAAATAACATTTATTCAGCAGCTGAATAAAAATAACTGCTTACCTTGGTAATTTAATGGCCCATAATGAGCGGAGAGGACGCTCGCCACCGCTTCACACGAGTCCCAACAGCTCACCGTAAACATCTCCTCATCAATGTTATCATTTATTAGCAAGATTATAGACCTCTGCTGCCCGTTTCATACAGCCTGACAGCACGCAGGCATGGTTAAAAGTGACAAGATGTCAGGTTGTGACTCGCCCAATTTACTCCCATGAAGGATTTGCTGCATGTTCATGCTGTAAGCAGTTGGCATGAATGGAAGCCGAGAGGGAGACGGATGGTTTTCTTAGAGGGATTTCTACTCGTGCTGTGACGGGAAAAACATCTAATAAAACACATTTTTATAATCTGGCCCCAACACAAGAGCAAACAAACTAAATATTTAATGGTTTCTTTCATTTTCTTTTAAGCATAAGAGACGATACTTAAACGATGATGATTATTACAAGGCACTTAAACCTAGTCAGTTGGTTTGAAACCACAAGAGACTCCATTTCTTAAAAGCATTGATTTTTTTGGGGTGATATGAACTTACTGGTTATACACCGATCAGCCACAACATTATGACAGGAGGAAGTAAATAATATTGACCATCTTGTTCTGCTGGGAAACTTCTGGACCTGGCATTCATTCATCAACCTAGACTAAACCGGGCACCCAAACCCCATAGCAATGACACTCCTTGAGGAACAACTCAAAAAAAACATGAAGAACAGCACAAGGTGTTGATCTGGCCTCCAAATTCACTAGATCCCAAAAATAAATAAAATAATAAAATAAATAAAATAAACTACAACAAGTCTGATCTCCTCAACTCATAGGACTCAAAGGTCCCCACTAACAACACTGTGTTGCTAGACACAACAGGACACCCTCAGAAGTCCCATGTCCATTGTCTGATGAGTCACAACTGTTTTGGAGGCACAAGGGAGACCTACACAATATTAGGAAGGTGGTCATAATGTTATGCCTGATCAGTGTAAAGGCTTGGCATTAATGGAAAAGAGACTCAGCTTCTACACACATGAAAGCTGTCTCAAAGTGTATGCTTGGATTTAGTGCAACACTATTAATGATTTTTTTTTCTTCATTTCAAACTGCAATCAAAAGGTGGTTTTTCACAGGCTTAACTTCAGAGGCGATGTCTCCGAGAAGTTCCCCAGACAATTTCACTGCAGTATGAGTGTACTTTTCACTGTTATCTTTTGGGTAGAAGTGGTCGGAGAAGGAAGTCATGCAATATCAGTCTGCAATATGTTTAGCTGAAGTAAGAAATAGCCAGCCTTGTAATTGCTTTGGGACATGCTAGGATGGTTCCTCTGGCAGCGGGAGATTTTCCTTTGGTCAACCGTGAGGGCAATGAGACAGATAAGAAAGAGGGGGGGAGAGAGAGAGGCAGAGACAGGGGGGAGAGAAGGAGAGAAGATTTTGAGATTTTCTGAAGTGTTCAGACAAAATAGAGGTATTATCATCCCATGAGGTTACAAAGAATACTGCACAGTTGGTTGCCTTTACAAAACTCAGAGGTTTAGGAGAGGAAAACACATAAGGGTTTCGATTTCTCAGTCCATTTTTGCTCATGGGCGTCCTGTACGTCTGTCCCCGGCTCTTTGCGACTGTCACGAGAGCCCTCAGAGGAATCTTTTCTGCTTTCACTGTTACCCTCAACAACTTCCCTCTGAACGAATACAACCCCCGTTTCATTACCACTTCTTTAAAAGATGGGAGAGGGAGAAACACCTGAAGCCACTGATGTTGTCAGCTGCTTCCTACAGTTGTAATGTCACTGGCACTGTCAGGACAGAGCTTGCTTACTGTCTCTAAGCTGGGTCTTTTTAATTAATAGCTCTGGGGTTGTTCTCAGTGTTCAGCTGTCTGAAGTAGGAACAAGTATATAAACATGAAGGCTCTGTCCCTCTGTAGCAGGAATGTATGAAGGTTGGAGCTGCAACAATGACGCAATAAACAATTAACTGATTAGCAGGCTGCCAGAAAATACTATTCTGGTTTCTCAATTCAGCCAAAATTACAAAACACTTCATAGTCATAGTTTTTGGAAAGTTAAATGTCTTTCTATTGACTTCTATTAACCACCACCAGCCAAAGCAGTCTTTCCATTAGCAGATTTGTTCTAAGCACATAAGCTATAGGCTAGAAACAAGAAGGCGTAGATCAGGGTGTCCCAACTGCACCCCAGGACCATTTTTAATTGGCCCACAGAAAATTGTACCGCTTAGTTTTAAAGGCAGGTGGCCCAAGTGTTTTGAACGCCGCAGCTTTTCCACAAACAAGATTAGTCTAAGAAAACTTTGATTAGGCCATACGGGTGACCAGAAATGGCAGAACCAAAGACACACAAGATGCCAAATGAGTGCAGAAATATTCAGTGGAAAATGAATGTTTCTGCACAGAAAACAAGGTGAAGTGTGCCTGTTGGATATGCAATGAAACTGTCGTTGTGACAAAAGAGAGTAATATACTACGATACTATGAAACCAAATGTCAGACCTACACTGGTGTCGAATGGCATAACATAACAGAGTGACACAATAACAAGTTTCCAGGTACTTGACTCATTGTACGACATGGGAAACCTTTCTCGGATGGTGACTTGTCTGCAAAGAGAGCACAAAATCCACAGACGGCACATTTTTTTTAATGGGGAAGTTGATGATCTCAGCTATCTCTGTCACCAAACTTACTCCTGACCTGCCAAACGTCCTTCAGTCCAAAGCTCAGCATCCTTGCCCCCACTCATAACAACTTAAAACTTATATTCTACAGTATTCAGGTGTTACTACATCCAATTACTTATATGAACAACAATCTTGACATATAATCATTTTACCCCAAACCCTACCCAGCATCCTGAATAAGATGCAATCTGCAGCTGCTGTTTTGCAAATGAGCTGTCAAATCTTTTTGTAACAAAATAAATGAAAACCCTTCAATGGAAAGCTTCATTGTATATCAAGCATAATTCATCTACATTTAATTGCAGATATACCTCAGCTGAGTGGTCCAGCCTTCGTATATTTTTTCTGTATGTGGCTCTCTGTGAAAAACATTTGGGTACGTATGGAATCATATTAAACAGTTCTCAGAAGATTTGTTTCTCAATAAAGAATATAAAAGCTGATTTTCTATCAGTGTTACTTTCAGCACATCTGACTGTACTGAACCGTCGCAGCAGAGAGGAAACTGAGCCGCAAAGCTTTTACCAGTTGATCCATGTTCCAACCCTCACTTATGGTCATGAACTATAATCAGAAACACTGCATGGTAACCGAAAGACTGGGTTACAGATACAAACGGCAGAAATTAAGTTTTCTTTTGTAGCGTGGCTGAGCTCAGTCTTAGAGATAGGGTGAGGAACTTGGACATCCAGAGGGAGTCCCAGACTTTGCAGAAGGGATTATATATCTAAACCGGCCTGGGAAAGTCTTGAGATACCTCAAGAGGGCTTAGAATCTGTTCCTACGGGAGGGACACTTGGAGTTCCTTGTGGAGCCCTTTGCCCTCGCAACCTGACCTCGGATAAGTGAAGGAAAATGGATGGATGGATATCTAAAAGCATGAACAGACTGAAGACTTGACTTTAGAAGTGAAACTGAGCTTTAATGTAACAATAAACAGATATCTGTGTATGACTATGCAGATATCTGTAGGTAAAGTGTAGGATTTTGGTCAGATTCGTACTGACCAATCATATCTGAGTTAGCTGTGCATGCAGGTAAGTGACCAAACATGTCACAATAGACAAGGAGGCGCCTTAAACGAAGCCGTTGTAGTGGTTTTAAATGGTTAAGTCAGTATAAACTGTCCAGTCATAGACAACGTCTCTCAAGTCCAACTCCATTCTCCCAGCAAAGAAATTGGCACAACATAGACAAATGGCTCAGGTCTTGCATACTCCTGGTCATCATGAAGGTGAAAACAGGAAAATAGACACAAAGCTAACATACTTGTGTTAAATAAACAGATGCACATACATTTAGTGACACTGTTATACATCCCTACCCTGTTGATAACAGACGGCATCTAAACTTTTGGGTTCCAAATATGATGATTCACGTGTGGGGTGACTGGAGGAATATTCTCCCTTCCTTTGTTCTCTTTTTGTTTTTTTCAGCACATCCCAACGAGACACAACAATCTTATTAAACTGAACATATTGCTGCCTGAAGCCACAGACTTGACACAACAGTTGAACCATTTTGTTTTAATCTCTAGTAACGTATATAGAGCAGATATTTTCATTCTCGCTGAACCCCATTAAGCCGCGCTCTGGTTTTTCACATTATAACCAAATGCCCCGAACACATCCTGTTGCTCTGCTCCAGCAAATCATAACAAACTTGCACAGACACATCATCACACAGTAATTCCTCTGCTTCTTTTCCTCTTTGTTCTATGCTTTATTTCCCCACGCGCTCATTTTCCAGTTGGCCAGTTAATTGAATTCTGTGGTGGATGTAAAGTGGTGAGTCCTTAGCTACAGTGCGTGAGGTAACAGAGGTTATATCAGCTAAAGCTGGGCTCAGGCAGAGGAGCCGGCGGTGCGCTGACACACCCGTGGAGTAGCTGATCATAAAATCTGATGCTGGATGCTGAAAGTTACCACAAACGCTCAATGTGGACACAAGAGTACGTCAACTGCTCTTGTACAAAAAGGAACTAATACTCATAACTCAGTGATTTGCTTTCGGCTACAGTGAGAGGTGATGGGTAAATGCAGCACATAAAGATGCTTGATTATCTTGATATGCCACATGATCCTGCTGAGGAGACAGTATGCCTGGAACAAATGCCACCGCCAAGTATTTATTTTATTATTATGTGGCATCGAAAAGAAAACTATGTCTGCAGCACGGCATTAAAGTGCGACTTCTCCTTCTCCTCTGAGCATCACTTGAAATTTTTATGTGCATCATCCTACATAGCTCTGGCCCTGCACATTCCTTTTTAATCCAGTCTTTTCAAATATTTCCTCTTATGCATTTTATTTTAATCATACATGCTCAACACCTAAAGCACAGCAGTGCAAAGAAAAAAAAAAAGTCCTCCCAGCGGTCTTGCAGAATAATTCTGCATCCGAGCCGACCTCACTGATGGCTCTGATAGTGGCTTTAAAAATAGACCTGGCTGTCCGCCTCTCTCTCCTCACTTCTCACAACACGCCACTGTCAGTGTGTCGCACCTGCTGTGGTGAGACCATTGCATAACCATCTCTGCTCATGCAGAAGATCAGTGTTTCTCTCCAGCGACACACTGAGTGTCCGTGCTCCCCGAGGCTTCCAACAGACAAACCGTGAGCGTGACCAAAGGACGATGAAGGTCGGCACGAACATCAAGCTGGACAAAATGGATATTTTTTCCCCCCCTCTACACAAATATCCTGCTGTGCTATTTCATGTTTACAAAGTCATCTCATATTTTCCAGCGCCGCGTGACGTCCTCAGCTAAAGGTTAAGATGTTATCACAGGAGTGCTTTTACCAAGTACGCCGTCATTTGTAGTATCATGAAGTGAAGTAACCTCAGCATTTTTCCTGGAAATCAGTACGATGTACAGCCTTGAATGAAAAGACAGGGGGAATGGAATATACCTGTGAATGTTGATTTATAGATAAATGCACAAATTCACACAGAGGATCAACTCAGCGTTAACTTGTTAACTTATGTCAGAAACATTACTAAGCCCTAATGTTATTAATAATTCGTGGTTTTCCAACTGAAATCAATGTTCATTTGAAAGACTCGATGTCAGTTCATAAAATCCTTACATAAGCTGTTTCCTGCATCGAGGTTAGTCCATGTGTGAGGGTGATCCGGACCGTGAGAGAAGCTGAAACTCAACATATTCAATAAAAACCTGCTGGACAAAAGCAAACTAGAGGTAAAATATTGTAAAAATACCATAAATTTAACTCTGACTGAACAAAACTGTTTAAAAAATGGAAATATCTGTAAATAAACTGAATTGAATCGGGATCAGTAGCCATGCTGCGGGCCTAGTTATGAAGACTGCAGACTATTGTATGTATGTAGTATGTAGCTTTAATGCTGCTACATGGAAGAGTTTACAGTCTAGATGGCAACCTGTTGGGGAAATGATTGTGTAGAACCGTTCTGACAAATGCATCACATTGCAAATACAACAATTTTTCTCGTAACTGGGCGTAAAAAGTAAATTTTACAGCTCTGTCACTCAGTCATTTGGGTTTCTGAGGACTGTAGCTGATGGTAACTGATTAAATGATCAGTCTCTGCTTTGACTGAAGGTGAAACGGCTGAGGTCGCTTTGACATGTAGACAAAACATAAGTAAACAGAAAATCGTTTTTTGTATTTAGTCACTATTGACACTCAAAAGGATTCAGTCTTACAAGAAGATGCAGCTGATGTATAAATCAGAAATAGAGAATATTTCTAACCCCAGGTAATGCATACTGGTTTGTTTTAGTACCAGTTCTATGCAGTTCATATAGACCCCTGACGTACTTGGTGGTGGGCATAAGAAGCTGCAAATCCAACCCAGTTAAAAGCTATTTCAAAGTACTGAGGTTTTATTTTCTTTGTCCCACAGTGGGATTTGTCAAAGCTTACAGCGGCCAATCGTTTTTTTTTTTTTTGTTTTTTGTACGTTTGATCTGATTAGCAGAAAATAACAAAATAACAAGAGCACTCAACCTCTGACTACAACAGGCTGAGCAATCACGCACATATGCCGTCAAATGCGTAATTTTTACAGGCAAGCAAGTAAGTGAATCATTAGCTTTGTGAAACTCTGTAAAAAGTGTGTTCAGTCTCAACAAAGGGAAGTCCCTACACTTGCTGCAAATAATACATAGCACTTGTGGTTGATTAGTCCGCTTTGTGTTTTAATGTTGACGTTAATTGCTCGGATTAACTGAGTTAGCTTATCTGTAAACTGTCCTAATGTGTCGTTTCCACAGCCATTAGCTCTGTCCACTTTAATGTAAGTGTGAAACACGTCTAATGGTTTAATGCCCTCTTTTATTGAGAAATGTACTCAGATGTTGACTTGAATCGTAGCTCTTTCTTCCCGCCCATTTGACACTCATGCTTTAGTCTGTGCTGATTATGTTTGCAGATAAATAGTCCGTGCAGCGACTGTGAAAATACTGATATCACTGGTAAATTTGAACGTCTAAAGAATTTCGGAGATAATGCATACCGGTTTTTTTTTTGTCCTTCTCCTGCTAACGCCTACATTTATAGGTTAACCATTCAAAGTGGATGAAATACTCTCACTTCATTAGGTACAAGTGAGAAATGAGCGAATAACGAGTGAAAATGAGTGCATTCAGATACAGTCAACAAACAATCCTGCAGTAAGTGGTGTCTTCATGAAGGTTATGGTATTCAGAATAGACTGTTTTTATTTTGGAGGCTGTGGTTTGTAGTACTATTGAATTGGACTGTGTTGTATTTACCAATGTTTCTATTACTCCAACAACCCCATTGTAGTCACTGAATTTTCTACATTTCTGCAAGCAAAGGAAAATATAATATTATGGGTTTGTATTAGTTTATTCAGGAAAAAAGGAAGTGAACCCTTGTATCTGTATCAGTATCTGGTGTGAACCCCTTGTGAAGCAATAACATCAACTAAACATCTACGTAGCTTCTGATATGTAATCTGCAGAAGTTGGGATGAAGTTTAGCCCATTCCTCAGTCTAGGACCACATCAGTTCTGAGATAATGGTGGGTTTCCTCACATTAACCGGTCTTTCCACAACATTTTTAATCAATTAAGGTCAGGACTTCAACTTGGTAACGTGTCTTTTGTGGAACAACTTGCTGAATGACCAAGTTTCTTCCAAGATTCAGCTCTCAAACAGATGTCTCTACATTTTCTTTTATATTCTTTGACTATTGTTCTAATTTTACAACATTTTCTGTCTTAATTGACCTACTTAATGTTCTCGATAAATGCTGACTAGTATCTTTTGTGGACCATATTAGGCTTTCAACACAGAAGAGAAGATGGTAGTTACTTTTTTTCCAGTTGCCTTAAAGATGCATGGCAGCCTCCAGCCAAACATAATGACTGCATAGGTCAATACAGAGATAGAAACTGAACAGCGTCGATAGTGAATGGAGCTCTCTAGAGAAGTTAAGGATAAAGATGGAGGATTCATAACCTTTCGTGATCCTTTGCAGCTATGCTATTAGACTGAATAAAAGTCCATCTCTAACTTTCAGACTGTATCCGTCAGTTTATTTCATCGCAGGTGGAGATGTGTTAACCTTTTGCCGTACAAATACCCCGTCCCTTTTTATTGATGACCCTCAGAGGAGGCCCTGGATACTGGGGAGGAATGATAGATCGTGGCATCGGTGTGGCCGGTAGTTCTGTCACGTAGGGGGTTGATTTAAGAGGAATAAAAATCAGCACAAAGTCTAAGTGAGGTCTTTAAATTGAAGTCTCAGGGGTTTGACATACTTGTCACAGTGTGGATTAACTGTATTATTTTGGGGGTCACACGGTAACTTTATGTGATGTTACAACCTTGTGCAGTTTTCTTCATCCAATCAGACAGACAGTGACCCACAGGTACTTTAAAATGTGCACAGCTACAAAGAGAAGTAGATTTTATTAATTATACTTTTATGCATTGGTTGGAAAAATGTTATTTTTATATTATTATCAGCATAACTAAACATAGCCATGCAAATGTGACCTCAGAAACAACAGCTTGACCTTAATAGTAATTAGTTATTGCGTGGCTCTGACCTTTAATCTCAACAATTGAATATGTCGACCTCCAGTTATTAGAACAAAGCCATAAGAGAATTCTGTTTGCAAGCAAACCAGCAACATCCATAATGTACTCATTTGTGCTACAGATATAGTTTCGAGTGGATGTGCATTTCCAGGTATCTGGAGCAGCTACAGTAAAATGATTTAAAATGTTTTGTGTAATCATCACTGCATCACGACTGCATGAGAGTCCTCTGATTTACATGATAAATGTAGAAACAAGCCCCTGCTGAGTCCCGCCTTTACATTTCCACCTTTAATTTCCATCTGTGGCGGAACAAGAGGGCAGGTTATGGTCTCTCAGACGCAGCGCTCAAGACTTTCACATAACGTCACACATTTTCAGAAAATCCCTGACACGGATAGCTTTGTAACAGGCTGTATATATGAGAAGTGCAACTAGAAAGAGTATTAAGAGAACAAATGTGCTAGATTAAGAACAATGACTGGTTCTTCTCCCTCCTCCGTACAGCTGACAAATCGACGCCTCCTATCCAATGTCAGTGATGTGATGGGAGGGTATTTCCGACACTTTCTTCCAATCTTTCAGCATGCGCTCTCTGTAATCTGCAATGCTAATTGTAGCTATGCAGTAATTCCTACTGAAATATTTTCACAAACAGCTAAATATTGTGAGAAAGGAGCAAGGTATTGCATGTCTAGAAGGGTTATGGTTACAATGATAGCTCACCTGGCTGAGCAGGCAGTGGTGCAGGTTTGACTCCAGCCTGTGCCCTTTGCTGCATGACATAGCCTGTCGCTCACCCCATGACTTCCTGCAATATAAATGTAAAAAAATAACTTTGAAAGGAAGTTTTAGGTCAGGTTTGTATGTATGGTTGTCTAAAATAGGGGAGCGGTTTAGATGCTGCTCACCTCCAGCGTCATGACACGTACAGATATTATTGTGTGGTTTGTCGTTCACGTGCAGGTAATAACTTTGTCCATTCTCACTGATACCGATATGAGAGATAGTGAGTGGTGAAATTTAACAAGGAAAGACAAGAAAAACATCTGGCTACTACAAAGCAAAGTGTGAGGTCAGTGAGTGCAGCGCCACAGTGAGGTTTATTTAACAGCTCTGTTTGTTAAATGACAGAATATGGAGATGTGTAGTAACACAGCAGTTCCTCTCTTTCTCTGACCCCCTCGCCCCCAACATCTTCCGCTCTTTCTTCCTTTAGGAAAAATAATCAACATGTAAATAGATTTCTTGCCCACCCAACGAATGAAATATTCATTTCCCTGCGCTACACTATGAAAATACCTTCAAAAGTTTCATCATCATTGAGTTTGTTCTTAGGCAAATTGTCCTCATTTTGTTTTCAAATGGATAAATTCATTTTTTCCGAGTCTGCATCTTGAAACCATCGAGATTAACAACCAGCTGGGAGCTCTGGATAAACCTTTTTAAACCACCAGTAATAAGGCTGAAGTCTTCCTATTCAAGTGCCATAGCAACGTGAAAACATTGCATATAAACCATTACAAAAAAGCCTGGCCTTTCACTGCTGGTCCGTTTCTCTGTGTTTTGTTCCGCTTTGTAAGGCTCACCTTGAGAGGACCAACGTCTTACCAGCGCATTCATGCGTTCAACCAATCAACACACACTTTTGTCACACAAGGTTCATCTGAGCCTTCAGCAGCAGCTTACAACAACATTCAGGACCACAGCTGCCTTCAGTTCCTGCAGTGAGGCCACGAAGTAGAGGTACTACCTCCACTTACTTAATAAAACTCAGGTTTGAAGTAACTGTCTTATCAAGGCTCTTGTTAATTCTTCAACATAACTAATATAATTTCACTTTCACGGACGGAGTTGTGTGAATCTAGCCCGCGTTACCATGAAGGTCCCCGTGAGGTTAAAATGAAATAAACAGCTGACATTATTAGGAATGAGTAAGGAGCTGTGGTGAACAGGACAAACAAACAAGCAATTTATCTGTCCAATGAGGTGTTGGAGGCGACAAGAGGGGGGCATGGTGATTATTTCAAATGAGCTTCTTTATTGCAGTCATCCATCAGCAGGGAGGAGCAGTGTTTAAACTTTTCCTCTTCTTGTTAGCTCACAGTGCCGGAGACAGATATTACTGAAACAACACCGAATCTCCATCCAATCTCATTTAGAAGGCAGAGGGTGCTGCATCAAAGTAAAACGCTGGCATTTTTGATCTCGCAAAGCTCTCAATAATGTAAACAGTGGGGGAAATCACAGTATTTGCTTTGCCAGGTTGGCAATCTCTTTGAAACCTAGACTACAGAGCAGCCTCTATACAGGGCTCCGTGTGTTGGTTTACTGATTTCAGTTTCAGTTTACTACCAAATCAACAGGTTGTGCTCTGAAATCCAAGTTGACTTTCCATAGATATTTGGGCCAGTGTTTTAAATCTGTGGTGTAGACATGTGGGTCCTGGCCATAGATCCTTGTCATGTCTGCTCTAGACAGCAGTAGGCAGCTGGCCATAGCAACTAAAGAAACAGGAAACAGAAGAAGGGTGAAAACCACTGACTGTGTAGAAAGATGTATGAACCCAAAGGTTTCTAAGCTCAGTGTGTGTGTGAAACCGACCGTCGCCATCTTGCCGTTGTCCGACTCCTTCCAACTTCTGTTAAAAAGAGGAGGGACATGAGTGGAGCCAAAGAGGGCGGGCGACGCCTACGCAGACAGCTAAGCAACCTGAGAGAGCTCCTGACTGTCATTAAATGCACCCATGCCATGAATTATGCATAACTTCAAGCCAGGTATAATTTAAATAATTATATAAGTTGCATAAATATTCACCTCTGCACAGTCGTCATGAATAGAGCAGTTAGCTACAGAGACCATGACATTTTTTTTTTTGTGCCAGCCTGTAAATATTATTTTTTTCCGCAGCAAAATCGGTAACTTAAACACGGAGGTCCTTGGAAATTGTCTCAGTTCCGTGTTGACTGCAATTTTCATCCCTGGAGGTTAGGGCTTGGTGCAAACTCAAGTCACATATTCATCTCCTCATCACTACTGGAATTCAAATTACACATAATTTAAAGAAGCTATGTTTATAGCCCATCATGCTGTTAGGTTGCGTTGCTCTGCGTACACTGATGCTGCAGATTTAAAAAGGCAGGTAGACAATCTAACTGACAAAACGAGGTCTGAATCACGAGCAGAGAACAATCCGCTCCAGTTTCCTGGGAAACACACATGCGGCATGCAGCGATTTTAATTGCCTGCTTGTTCACAAACTGAAGAATATCCAATGTTGTGACACGTACTGTCACACAGTCACATTATTTAAGCCTCATTTAGGTCAAAACTTGGTAGACCTTGAATGTTGTTTTTAGAGCACACTAATAAAAATTGATTTAATTTCCTCCTGCGGTATTTTCATTTTTGCTTTTCATTGTAAAATGCCAATACAAAATCGGCAAATGAAATGAAGCATAGCTGAATCACACCCCCGGTGCGCAGGCATGCTTAAATAATCCTAAAAAAAAGAAGCATGTCTATGAATTAGTGAGTGATTCTTACAGTATGTGTTGTCCACGGCTGCCTCGTACTGTATGAAAAGCTTCTCCTTCAGTTCATTAAATCCCTGCAGCATTCTGAAGGCAGCGGGACAGATATATTGATGAATCTGCAGCCTCCAATTTGAGAAGTGCCAAGTCAGAGTGCAATGCCATTAAACACGGCCGTCCACACTGTTTACCTTCATTAAATCATGTGCATATGACACAGAGGCCGCTATAAAGTAACCCCACACACCTCTGCGCGCCACATCAGACACATCAGACCGGGGAGGCTCATTAATCCTGCGTGTCACTGGATCACAGCCTCCTTTCCTAAAGAAACCAAAAAAAAAAAAAAAGTCTTATCGATGCAAAAATGTTGCTGAATCACATTTTAATATGTAACGCAAGCTTAGATTAAATCATCAGTGGAAGAGTTCAGGCTGATGTAGAGTAAATAATGCAATAATTACTTTGCAAAGATATTTATTAACTCATTTCTGCCACCGTACTAATTAACTGCACATTTGAGGTGTTGCGGTCCCACGTCATGCTGCTCTGCACCATCCACACAACAATATGAGTTCATCTTTGCACTTTTTGAGCTGTCGTGATCATTTTCCCCTGTGAATAGGTGATAAAGTAATTATCAATCATCTCACCCTCTCGGCTGTATGTCACCTTCAGACAGCTCCTGCATCTAGATCACGCACTTTTGCACTGGTGCATTTGACACAGCATTAAAACTGGACCCACTTACTGAGAAGTTTGTTGGGAAATAAAAGCATCGTGCAAATGTTCAAATATGTTCAGAGGGAGAGAGAGAAAAAAAGCACGGTTTAAACATGGTAACAAATAAATATGTATAGGCCAAATGTAAAGTGGCACTGTTAGTGATTGTGAAGTGTTGTTTTACATCCGCAAGTGTTGTCATTTGTTTGATATCACCCGTCACTGACAGCAGCTCCCAAATCCCCCCAAATAAATAAGTCCTGGTTGGTGCATTAATACAACTAATTCTCCTGCATAATTCTAAGCAAACAACAGACACAGGATAATCTTTGGAGGCCGTCAGCCTGCGTTAAGCCATCTATTAAAGACCCATGGATGACATGTAACTAGCCACCGTTTCATGAATCTCTGCAACGAGGTTCGGTCCTTCCTTCTGCACCTGCAGACATATAATTCAGAATGAAAATCTCGTTTGCCCTTTACAGTCTTCGAGAGGGTTATGAATGAACATCTAGTCAGCTGCTACTGGATGATCAAGACCTCAGACGGTTTGTTCTCCTGTCTGCTGGAAAAAGCAACTGCAGGGCCTCCAACTAAAACGTTCTCAGTTGCCGATTCATTCTGGACTTAAAACTGGGACGAGACATAAGGTGGACTTGACAAATGAACAACACATGCAAGAAAAGTTTAAATAGATACACAATAAACAAATAAAAACAAAATTTAGTAACCGTGGGGGAGGACTGTGATACCGTCAATTAACATAGAAGCCACACAGTTCAATTAAGTACAAAACAAACTCAAAAAGCAAAGCTGCCGGTCTATTAATAGACACATAATTACTATTATTTCAAACCCTCCTCCAAGCTAAATCATCAGATTCATCAGTGACTCAGCACCCACCAGTGAATCACTCAGTAAATCCTCTGCTCTACTACTGAAACATGAACCACGTAGCCCTCAATCCATCTTAAACATAAGCACCACTGCACATCTAGTACAAATATTAGCAGCAAATACAGACATTTGTTAACCACGACCTCCCATTTTCCCTTCCATCATTAGGGACTCCTCTACTGGGGCCCACGCTGCTTTTATTATTACCAACGCTTTACTTTAACTTGCTGGGTTTTGGCTTGTTTCAGTCGCAGTAACACATATAAAAGTAATTTGCTGCTTTGATTTGGTGGAAAATATTTTGAGATGTATTATCCTTCTGGTAGTTTTTAAATGATTTATCTTTACAGTTAATTACTTGTTGCAGAGCTTTCCAGCTTACTAATGAACTGCATTTGTGGAGTATTCTGGCACAGCAGTCATATTTACTGATATATCAGTCACAGCCAAACTGTGGCATTGAAAATTTATGCCAATTTAGTGAGTTATTAATTTGAGGTTTCTATCCTTCATTAATTTATTACCATTATTTTTCAGCCTAGAAGAGCTTCCAAATCTTGTTTGCGCGGATTATGGCAAACTGATTATTTCAGTTTAATTAAGCCAGAGGCTGAGGCAGTTTTCTTCGTGGTTCTGCTGACCTGGAAAGGACAAACTACTATCCTCATTAAAGAGGATCTCATCAAGACATGCGCATGATGAGGCTCACTTTCAGATGCCCCACCAATGATCTCACAGCATCTGATTAATTGTTTGGGTAACCAGGCTGCAGTTAATGGGGAAATAAATACGATTAGCGACAATGACTCAGTCATTAACATGAAACAAAGGGTTGAGCGTCATCGAAGCAATTTACTGTGAAACGGCACTTGTCAAAAAATAAAATAAAATCAATGAAATGGAAACAGAAATATTAATGAGAGAATATCAATGTGTTTCTTTCCACTCTATCCACCAGAGGAGAAGAATCCATAGGGAAGAGGGCACCAATATCATTAAGCCACATATATTTATTGTATGTATCAAAAAAGGAATGTGATGCCACTTTCTATTTGGCAAAAGCATCCTAAAACAACCTCCATATCAGTTTGTATTTGTTTGTGTGTGTCTGCCTACTCCTCAATCCAATCCACTCTAAACTTGCAAGGTTCAGTCAAGGTTCTCTGGGTCAGTCTCTGCATAAAACATTTGTTATTACTTTTTAATCATTTTAAATGTCACATAAATACTTGGCTGTTTTACTTTTTACTGGCAACTCTATTTTTAAAAGCCGGAACTCCTGTCCACAGAAGAAGCAGCGGCCGCAAATTAATCAAGCCCAGGCTGTTTAGACCACATTTGAATTGGAAATTACAAAAAAAAAAAAAGCAGCTGAAATTACTGTCAACAAGTCAGTGGTGCCAAGTGGAAGTGACTGACGCAAGCCTGTGAATAACCGGAACAGGTACAGGTCATTCGTTTGACATTAGCCTGCTAATAAGCCACTGACGCCTGTGTTTGCTCACGGCCAGCTCCACATAAAGCCTCGTCCAGAGGAAAGAGACTGAAGGAGCAGGGAATAACAGACAGCATGCACTCAGTTGTTTAGTTAATAGTGGAAATAAATGCATTATAATCTAAAAGTCCTGCTTTAAATCCTCCTTATATTTAGCCTAGCCCACTAAAATGAGGTCGTCACAATTTAAAATTACTCCAAACCACAGCCTCCAGTGAAAACACAGTTGACTGAGCAGCCCTCTCTGTTGTTTTAAACTAATGCTGAATGCCATAACCTTTGTGGAGCTGATGTTTAGTGCGGGACTTATATTAAATGCATTTGATTTCACTAATGTACCTAATGAAGTGGCGAGTAATGTATGTGGAGCTACTGGAGCTATAATTTGGTGGGTAAGTGGAGTAGGTCGAAGGCAGAAAAAAGGCAAACCACACGCTACATTACATTCACGCTACGAGACACGGAGTCACTGAAGTGTTGTCATCTGTTAAAAAAAATAAATACCTGGCAAAACAAATGCATATGACTGCTTGGAGAAAAAAAAAGTTGAGGCCAGTTTAATTTATCAGCACGTCACAGCAGTTGTCCGGCGTCAGTCTGTACCTTTATATCGGCAGCTCTTATTGAAAATGACTTGCAGTGAGTTGCTTTTTCACTAGCAGTCTGAACACACCATGAAAGGTGAGGGGGTCAAGCGGGTCAACAGGTTGCCATCATTTCTGTTAAACAGAGTTACCCTGTCAAAGTATCATGACTATAGTTTTTTTTTCTCCTTAAACTGTCTACTGTTTAAACATTCAGGTCAGCAAACAGTTTATACAAAATCCTGCTCTAAATAGTTCTTCATGTGAACCTTCTCTTTCACCCTTTGACACATACACATATCTGCATAGCATAACAAAACCACAGGGCTTTCCTCCCTACCACAACTGATCGTGTCAATCTCCCATCCCATGATGCATCATTAATTGACCCCCATCCATTGGTGTCTCCTGATGTGGACAGTAACAGCTCACTATATAAAGCCTGTGGATCAATGGGAGTGTAGTTCAAATGAGAATGTGATGACCAGCGCCGGTGTCAGCCCATCGCAGCTGTAATTGGACGCACCTGTCAATCACCGGCAGGGTTTGTTAGCAATGAACCGACGACGCAGCTTTGGAGTCCTGCCTGGGCCGAGCTGATGGATATGGGGATGTCAGTCAGTGTCAGACAGAACGGGCGCTGACTCTGCGGATTTAGTGAATTTGAAGATGGCTGCCAAATGGGCTTATTACAGTTAATGGGCCGGTTTTCCACATGGGAGTCATTAGGTTTGTATAGCGAGTAACCTTAAATATGAACTATAGACTGCAAATAGAAATAAACATTTAGCAAATATCAATTCATGGATTCATCCATCTTCTGTAACTGCTTGTCCTGTGAAGGGTCGCCGGGGGGGGGGGGGGGCGCTGGAGCCTGTCCCAGCTGTCATCAGGCAAGAGGCGGGGTACACCCTGGACAGGACGCCAGTCTATCTCAGGGCTAACACTGAGTACTTTGTGTTAGTATAATTCCATTGCAGCCCAACCAAGAGACAAAGTAACACTGAAAATACTGTAAACTTCAACGATACATAGTTGTCTGCAATGGTCCCTGCAACTAGAGGCAGTTGGTACCAGGAAGTCAAGTGGAAGAGTGGGAAGCGGTGAATATATGCTGGCCTGATTACAGATGATGAGGAGCAGCTGTTGCGCACAGGTGAGCTGAGCTGACAGATGAGGTGGGCGTGGCTAGAGTGAAGCAGAGGCACGAAGGGGGCGACAGGTGACGGTTACAGCTTTGACTTTGCATTTTCACAACAAACTGCGTGTTTGTCTTGTCAACAATCTGGACTTAATGTAAAGGGATAAAAATTAAAACATCAATCATAAATGTTTAGATTTTCATTAAAACTCCCATTTTATAGGCCTTTTTAAGAGGTTAATTTACGTCTCACATGTTCCCAGGATGTGTCTTTCAACACCGCACAGATCTTTCTACCATGCCCGTGTATGCCTTTTTTTTAACAGCTGCTCCTTATGGACTGTTTCAGTGTCTGTATCTTTAAAGGTACAGATCAGGGAAGGCCTGTCCTGCTGCTGCAATCAATACACATGCAAACACAAGGCAAGGCAACCATACAGCTGGTAATGAAATAATCAGACCCAAAACAATTTTACAGTTTGATGTGTTTTCCAGTTTTATGATGTGTTGATGTGACTGATGTGTATTTATGTGGCTAATGCTGACGTAAGCCTTGTCTGCTTTTGTGTTTCCCTTTATTACATTCTAAGGTGTTAAAAAAAACATGAATGGCTTATTCAGATGCTCTTTTTTTGATTAACTGAGTGCATGTACAAATGGTCTTATACACACTGGGGACATGTAATTATGTTCAATAACAAACAAAATTGGAGATTTTGCATAATATGTGCACTTTAAATTTTAGTAATCATGATAATACCCTGCAGCAGTTGTTCTGTTACACTAAATCAACAACTTTAAGTCCACAGTGAGTCTGCTGGTATGGAAAATAAGTGGCAAATATACCACTTGACTGAAGCAGCGTCATCCCAAAAGCAGAGCTCTATTGATTCCACACTTTTATCTCCTTCCTTTGTCTCCATCTATTTGTCCTTATCTACTTTATCTACTCTGCTCAGCCAACACTAATGTGTACAGACATGCAGTCAGTGACGCTAATGCTGTGAGCATCTTTCAGTTACAATATAGCACATGCTCCGTGGCAGCGGTTATCAGAGCACACCGCCATGGGTGCCGCAACGGTCAGGAAGCTATAGGAGATAAGATCCCATCTGCTTCTGGGAAGCAGACGCCCTACACAGATGATTGCGTTCCTTTACTTTCAATCTGTGGCCAAAGCAAACTGGGTGAAGTTGAAGTTTGCTGGGGAACACAAGTGAACTTGAATAAATTTAGGGAAAACACGGTGTCTGTAGCTGTCTTACATAGGCCACAGAAGTTTATAACCATGTTCTAAATCCCACCTTCCTAGTTGTGGTAATGCCTGGTGCTTCATGGAATATATTGAGGAATGTGAAATGTTGGTTGTGGATTAAAGTCAAATAACAGAAGCACTTCAGGTTCAAGACAAATTATTCAGGGAGAAAACTTTTATTGGTACTCATATTGCTCAAAACTGAAATACATGTGCAAAGGACTGTGATTTTAATGTGAAAAGAAAGAAAGACAATGTTCACATGAGTATCTGTGGTGAATCTAAATACCGTTATGTAAAAATAAAATGAAGTAAGAAGTAATGAAGAAGTATGTTCAGTTTGAGATTGGACTGTGGCAACTCCACTGGAATAATAAAGACTCTTGGAGACAGAAGCACTGACAGAAAATCACAAACTCACCCATCATCTTATACAACTCATACCATCATTTGGAGAGAAGCAGGTACACCCAGGACAAATCACCAGTCTAACACGGTGCTAACACATTGAGACAAACAAGCATTCACACTCATATCCACACCTACCTACCCAGAATCACCAATTAATGTAACAAGCATGTCTTTGGACTGTGGGAGGAAGCTGGATAAAACCCACAAACACACAGGGAGAAGATGCCAACTCTGCACAAAAAGGCCCCGCCAGTGGTTTGGACCCAGAGACGTCTACGTTAACCACTGCACCACCGTGCGTCTTGTGTTTTGACTTCTCTGAATTCCGAGTCCATTAAATATTTTTGGAGCCACTTTTCCTTTTGTCTTAAATCATATTCTTCTGTAAGGCAAAGCGCAGTGTACTAGGAGTACTCAGCTAAATGGTTTAGCATGAAATTCTGGACTTTTCTCACAACTGATCACCATCTTGGTGACGTAGCTAAAGCTGAACATATTTAGAAAACGTGGTGGTCAGCACTGACGCCTCACAGCAAAAAAAGTTTGGGTTTCAAATCTATGAGCCGACTGGGGTCTTAATGTGTGGCGTTTGCATGTTCTCTCTGTGTCTGCGTGGGTTCTCTCTCTCTCCAGGTACTCTGGTTTCCTCCCACCATCCAAAGACATGCTAGTTAGGTTAATTGGTGATTCTAAATTGGTGAACGGTTGTCTCTCTGTGTTAGCCCTGCAGCAGACCGGCGACCTGTAGAGGATGAACCAATGATAGCTGGGATCCTCCAGAGGACAAGTGGTTAGAGAAAATGAATAAATGTTGCAGCTGGATATGTACACATCTACACAAATGTTTACTTTTCACTCAGTATTGGTAGCCTATACATTTGTTGAACCAAGGCCGTCTGTCTGTTGTAGACTGCATTGACTGGGTACTGTGAAGCCTTACCTTGGTATATCAGTCAAAACCAGTCAAATGTTGTAGTCATAATTTCCAGTGAATGCAACTTGCCAGTTTTAGAAACAACATTCCCCCAGTACATTGGGTACCAAATTGTGTAATAGCAGACACGCTTCTTGCATTTGTGTGAACTGATGATGACATGATAAAATGTTGAGTTTCTGCAGTTTTATTTTTTACCTACAAAGCATCATGGTCTGCAGCAGGAGTGAAGGTTTGACCAGCTGGTGTTCTGATCGTTATCTTAACAGCCAGGAATAGTTTTATTAAGTATTACCGTACATACGCCTTTGTTCTCCATGTTTGATAATTGTTTTATGGGGCGTGCCACATAATCCAAGCTTTTGCAAAACCTTTAACCAAGAGCAGAATGTATAGGATGCGTTTATTTGAATGGTCTACTGTGTTTTTCAAAAGAACATGCCAATTAGTCAATGCCAATATGTGAATGTACTAGCTGAGCTCTGAATGTGACTCGCGCCTGCTATACAAGCACACCTACGTAACACCTTCAGAGGTCTGACCACATTCATTAGTGCCAACCTGTAAAGCCTAGAAGGTAGGAAATAAGCAGACTGGTTGGTCTGAGTTTTTTTTTCTTACCTGCATGAACATAGTGTGAGAAGTAAAGTGAGTCACAGTGACGTCTGAGCAAGCGATACATCATGACTGACCTTCACATGAGTGCTTATTCTAGTCCGTGGAAGGAAGGGCTGCCTGGTATATGCGGTTGTAGTTTCCAAGGTAACAAAAAGTGCACTCTCGCATCCTCAATGAATGTGGCCATTATCTCCCTTTTCCCTCGTAATGTGGGCAAAGTCTGTCAGACAAGAGATTTTCTGTGACTCCAAGAATGTGTCATCACACATGTTGACATCAGCTTGAAAATAATGACACAAGGTTTCACTGCATCTTGAAGGACTCACCTTTATAACAGAATGACGATCACAAGCCGCAACAAATACCTTAAATACTGCAAGCACATTTTTATCAGTTTACTTTTCTATACTCTGTACACATACAGCTCCCGTAAAGGGTTTAGACCACAGACTTCAAATACAAGACAATCACATGCTATAAAGAAATGTGGTATTCGATGCCGTGATGGTCACGGTCGCCAAAACGACTGGCTGACATCCGAAAATAAAAAGAAACGTGACATGTGCTGCAGTGGGAGGGCTCTATAAGAACTTCAGCACTTGAGTTTCTTGTGAAGTGTAAATTACCTGGCCAGAACAAACAAATTCAGAGTATGTAACAGCCTTAAATTAGCTATTGTCTGTTTAGATGCACTATATACACCTTCCCCAGTCAACGTACAGTCCCCCAAACACAGTGCTCTAAGATGACGCTGTCACTAATCAATTTAACAATGTGCTTCTGCAATTCATTACTTGAAAAGCTCTTTTCAAAAGTGATCCACAAAGGCAGCATATTAATAGATCATTAATTAAATCATCAGGTTTTCAAAGACCTGAGACTGTAGTGTGTAGTTAAAAAAACAATCCAGCGCAGGAAAATGTAAAAAGATTTATACAAAGAATTAATCAGCAGTTCAAAAGAAATTAAACAATAAGTTTAAATCAGGAAAAGCTCTCAGATAAAAGTCTGTCTAGAGCACGGACTTCAAGGAGGTCACTGACTCGGCCGACCCGATTTCCACTGGCTGATCGTGTACAAGAAAGTCAGAATTGCTTCTGCCCTTGTGAAGTTCCGGTATAATGTACTGCAGAGGTTTCAGTAATGTACTAGAAAGTGGTGATTGAACACCAGCACTCGTGTACCGCAGGACAGCGACAGAGCTGAGCAAGGAGATTTTCTTTCAGGTGATTTATTGAGATGGAGCTCGAGCTGAACAGAGACTCAGCTACATGAACAGAAGGACACAAACATCAGTATTGTTTTTCCAATTTAATTTCCTCAGAGATATTTGAAAACTGATCTTATCGTAATGGTAAAACTCCCGATGAGATATTTATTGGCGTATGTGTTTGCGGAGGAGTGCGAGGTGTGATTTGGGACTGAAGGGGGCATGGTGTACTGTTTTCAGAAAGGCAGCGTTGAGTAAATGAAGGAAAGATGCTCGGAGGAAAACGAAAAAAAAAAAAATCTGACGCCTTCTGAATTAAAGCATGCACAAAATGAATAAACTTGAGCTATGGCACAAAACAGCAAAATAAAAATAAGAACTGCATGTGACAGACAGCAGCCTATTTGCTTTTAATTTCTGAGTTTTACGTAATGTTATCGTTAGACGCGTTGAGCTGTTGGATGATGGGGGGGAAATGGCCCGAAAGCTATTTTGAGCACCTGTCACTTGACAGCTCAGTGGGAACTGTGTAGGAATGGAGCTGGAGACGTGCAGCATTAATTGAATAGAAATACACATGTGCCTCTGACTCACATTTCAGTGGAGGAGGAATATATGGCTACTGGGGGACAGAAATGGCTAAAAGTCTGCCAAAATAACACACTAAGCTAAACATTGAGAAACTGAAACAAGCAAATCATTTCTGTGCTTTTGACTTTTGCAAACAGTGGCAAACAGTTGCAGAAAGCTAAGTATGGGAGTGTTGGGAATTTTATTTGCCATCTTATCCACCAATGAGTTTAAGAGGGACTTTGAAATGAAAATGAATGACTTAAAGGGGAAGCGTTACTGTTGAATTTCGTAGCAGACACAGGAATTGGGACTGAAAGTATAAAGATGGTGAGCTTTTATAGGTGCACTTATTTCCCTGTGTTGCGTATCTACACTGAGCACAGCTCCTTCTAGTGTTGTCTGCTCTACTTGTGTACACTCGTAGCAATTTACTTGCCACATTAATCTGGGTGGTATTGGATGCCTGAAGAGAGCAGATAGTTGAAGAGCCGCAGGAGGGAACAGTTTTGTTCTTTCCCTGTCCTACAGCTCCGTCTGCTATCAAAGCCGAGAACCACCTTTCAGCTAGCCACGCCATTTCAAAAGGCATGCAGGGGACATTATGGATTCCTACATATTTTATAACATGTTGCCCAAGAGAAAGATTCGTTCGAGCCGCACTCAGCCGCTGAAGACACTCAACCAAGTGCAGCATTGACTGGAATGCCGAGTGCATGTGCAAGAAGAAGAATTAGAAGCACATTTGAGCCAAAAAGTCGTGTCACCTGTGAAAGAGAAACTTTTATCCTTCAGCTGAACACCACTTACAGCCCCTTAAGATATATATTCTGTTTGCTGCATAATTCTTTGCTTACTCAAAGAACATTTCTGCCGTCAGCTGTAGGAGGCTTTAGGCCTCATTACTCCTGTTCACAGAGGATGGAAATGAGCTGAGTTCTTGGCTCCTCAGACACAGTTTGGCAACACCTCTGGCCACTTCTGGTCCGCTGACAAGGATGCCAGCTACCTCGGATAATGACCTGTGAATCACCGTCTCCTGTGACTCACACACGGGGGAGAGACTGGGGGGGAAAAAGTCGTTTAATTGTCAAAGATGTCAGCTTTAAGGAAAAAAAAAAAGAGTTCATGTCCACCAATAGCTACACAGCTGAATGAATACCTTTAAATTGTCTTTTCCTCGTGCTCGGCACAAGGAAAACGTTACACGCTTTGTTCCCGTCACGTTTGCTCATTATGGGAGAGGAACACACCAGCTGTGACTGGATTCACTCTCTTACCAAAAGCTGTAGCGCCTCGCCTCAATTACATAAAACGAATGAAGAAGCATTTTCCCCACAAATGAACGGGGAACACGCTAGGAAACAGAGACTGGGAGAGCAAAATAAAAACAAAAGCAAGGGAATGGTGTCAGGTGAATAAATGATATGTTCACGGGTAACAAATTTCTTCTAGCCCTTGGGCATGGAGCCAGTGTATTTCACTGTGTTGTGATCGCTGGTGCAGAGAGCAGACCTGTTCCTGTGATATATTTCCTCCTTAGCGAGGGTGCTGGCCAGGGTGGACCACAGAGGGGTTTTTTTCGTACAAAGCAGGAAGCTTCATGCAAGAACCAGTGAGACGAACATGAATTTTGTTTTCAGCACAAACAAAATGTATGAGTGATCCAGACTTGTCGCACTATACAGGCTTTTTTTCATCACGTGTGGCTTCCCACTGAGCAGTAATAATAGTCTGTTCATCACATTATCATCATGACTTGCCAGTAGTCTGAGAGGCTTTTATGCTTTTTATATCTGCTTTTGTCCCCAGTAGCTCACTCTTTTTCAGTATTTAAATAGAAGCAAACCACTTTGCTATAGAAAGGTGTTTTTAGCATCAGGCTTCATGTTACTAAAGCATTCCCTCTTTATTTCAGTCACACTGCTCCGATGGCACATTAATAACAGATGTGCTGCTAACACTCTCTAATTGATTCGTGTCCTCTAATACTCCACTGACATCTCACAATTTGTTAAGTTTGGGTGCTAATTAATGATGGCAGAAGGTCGGCAGGAATTCTTCCTTTAACTCTGAAGCTGAACAAAAAAGTCCAAATGTAGCCATATATGGCAATTATATGGTACATGTTCAGTGTCCAGTGATCAAATCTCATGCACCACCAGTGACTCTGAAACTTTCTTGTGCAGTTAAAAGTTTAGTGACTTACTTGAAACACTCGTACAAACAAGAAAAACAGTAGAACAGCAGGAACCAGGGAGCCAAGATGAGAACAGAGACAATGTCTCCAATTACACATTATTCATATTCAAGGGCAATAGAAAGGTTTCTTCACATCTGCGAATGCAACTTGTCATGGCATCATGAGACGATTTGGTGTTTACGGTCTAAAACGTGTATTCTTCCCCTTCAACCGAACATAACACTTAACAGTTTTTGGAGAAAATAGTATTCTCTGAAGTAAATATACTTGAGCAGAAAGGCTCTTGTGACATTACAAACGAACCTGATGAGGGTAACCTGAAAACTCTCATAAGTGTTTTTCTGTTTTGTTATGTTGAATAACTTGGGTGTCTTTCTTTCAGATTTTCCGAACAGAGCGCTATAATCATGTGAACAACAGGCAAAGACAGCAACAAATGCTCCTATACCACAATGTGACTCTGTCTTATTTGTTTATTGCTCATCCAATATTTTTGTATTCTCAATGGATTATATCTAATGTGACTGATCCCAATGTCAGAGACATGCACAGATAAGTATTCATTATGCTCAGGTTTTTCTTACGGCGCCTTCATCTATATGTTCTTGTATGTTTATAGTCCATGACTACACACATGGTTTGGGAAGCCAGGGGCCCATCAAAGGCTGTGTGTTAATCTGCTGTGTGTGAAGATAAAATGAAGGGCCCTCTTTTTCCTGATCATTGTGTCCGGATTAAAAGCTAGGTACCAGCAACGACACATGCTACAGACACAAAGCTAAACCTAAAACCAGGGGTATCTCTGAGTCTGACAAATGATGTTTTGCAAGGTAGTAGTATTAGTAGTGGAATGAAACCAGCAGAGTCTAATGTTTCTCCATTTATGGCTTCAAGTTAAACTATAACCTGCAGAGCCATTTCTAAAGATATTTAGTTTAGTTTGTTAGTTGGTTATTTTGAAAAAACTAACAAGTCCATATACTTTTACTTCTCTCATTGGTACATTGCTTGGAGGCAGGTGTTTTTTTCTCTTAATACCTTGAAGAGCCATTCAGTTATTAAGCAGGCCAACAGTGAATTGTTGACACATGATTGGATTGAGACTCTATCAGCTCGAAATCAAAATGATCAGGATCAAATTGGGGGCAAAGACTTGATCGGTTATCTCTACCCACGGTAGCCAGAAACAGGAAGAAATAAATAAATCAGTTCAAGTTTTAAATGACAAAAATGAAGACCAAGAGTTGAAACGTGTCGTCTAATGTGGTCGTTGTATTTACTACAAGTGCAGCTGGACTCATGGCATTTCTTCCATGATGGTAGCTTCTCATATTTTTGGCGTGTATGATCCTCATCTTATTAGTGTCAGAGTCCTGAGCCAATTGTGAGACCATCAATCCAATGGAGGCCAATATCCTCTCAACAAGCTTTCAACAAGAACCAATAGACCTAAAACGAATCCAGGAGGGGAGTTAAACTAACAAGAGAACGGACTCCACACACACGTTTAAACAAACAGACTTCAGCCCATCTATGTCACGCACAACTGCTCACAATCAGCCTCCGTCCTTCCAGTCAGCCAGAAAAAAGTCCAGGGGGAACCACTGCTTCTACTATACGTTGCCAGATGTTAATCAATCCCTGCAAAATCAGATCAGTTCAGCATTATGTCTGTTTTTATATTGTTCAACAGACAACAGGAGGATAACACAGAGTTATATCCAATCATATCCATTATTTTCTCCTTCACCCAAAGCTCAGGATCAGAATATGTTCTGGAGATTTCCACAACCAGCTCTGTGCTACATTTCACACTGACTGAGGACTGAGGCTGCTCCTCAGTGATGATCTACAACGAGGCCTGTGGAGCGTTTTAAGCTGCGTTTTTCTATCAGAGTAGCTGTTAAGAAGATAAAGAGTTACAGCTCTCGTTGTTCATTGGTTGCATTAAAACACAGCTAATTTAAAGATTTCTCCTTGACAAAGGGGGAAATTCAGCCGGCTAGTCGTCCACTAATTCGGACACAAGGGGGTAAATCGGGAACACAACTCAGAAATCAGTCGGTGCAGCCCTAAGATTTAGGTAAGCTAGGGTTCATCCTTACTCGCATTTTCACCTGTTATCTGATGGGTGCTGCTACTTCACATGTTCTCCAGTCAGGTCCTGAGCTCTGTAAAACACCCGCCGATAAAGTGAAAGCTACGACTGCTGTTTTCTAACGAGCCGACGCAGACATCAGCGTTTCATTTCTGACATGATTGCAACGTCAACGCTGCTGGGCGGTAATGGAGGTTTCTAATAATACAATATTTTGTGCAATATGCTTCCTCTGTTAACACAAGTATTTTCAGAAAGACGAGGATGGTTTGACATAAATGATGATGCAACAGGAAAGGTATCAAACCTTCATACTAGGTGTCATTGCTTTGGAGTAGTATTTTAGAAGATAAAGTCATTATTTCTCACAGATACCACAAGGCAACATTTAACATTAAATTACTTTTATACTGAAAATGCATTTCATATCTGCTACCGCAAATAACTGATTTCTGAACATTAAGTGTAAACACTATGCACTCTGCTACAGCGCAACAACAACTAGTTACTGTATCTGCTGCTTTACAGTGACAATGAGGTCCCTTCTCTGTGCTGGTGCCACGGGTCTGCAGGGGAATAATGGATGTCTAATCAGATTATGAACCGTCTCTGTGTCCTTTCAACCTACAACAGACTTAGACATGTCCAGGAAAATCAGTTCTCCACTTCTGCCAGTGGGCCTGCTCCCCTTTCATCTCATTGTCTGATGAAACATGCAGCTTCAAAAGGCTCACATATTTTCCATCAGGGGGAAAGTCTGGTTCAAGGAAACGAAGAGAAACTTTTTTTCTTATCACCTTAGAAAACGGTTGATGCCGCGTGGCACAGCGTTTGTTGATATTGTGACGATAGCGCCTAAGAAAAAGGAAAAAAATAAATCTCCGGCTACAAGACGTTAAACAAATCTGATGCCTGAAGGAGACGAATTTAATCAGCCTGAACGAACATGATCTAATTACACAAAGGCCGTGTTTGTGCTGTATCTTTCTATTTATCTCTTTCTTACAGGTCTGTGGGCTTGTCTAAACGCTGCACGCGTAGATTTTATTTCTACAGCTACATTTCCAGAAACGGTTATTATTCCCCTCGGAGATTAAATCTAAACGTTTCCTGTGGGTCCAACACATGACACACTAAAGATGTCATACCATGTCTGCTTGATGGAGCTTGAAGCAGCACAGACACTAATGGGCTGGTGTAATGCATTTGTGGGGTCATTCAATTAACATCTCAGGTTGATGTCTGCTGTAGATTTCAGATCCAATGGCATGTCCTGGAAAAAATAGAAGACGGTGTCTATAGTCTCTTATGGCTCTCCAGCCATTTTCTGATGTAGATCATCTTGACAGAAGCAATATAATGGACCCGGATGGCTTACACTACAGAAGCTTTTTCCTGTGGATTTTGTCTCCACTGCTACAGATTAGCCTTGTGTAGACTACACAATGTACCCTTTGATTTTCTTGTTTTTTGCAGATAAGTTTTTTGGAGATTTGTTTATTCATTGAGAGAAAATTACTTGTTTTCCATCTTGATTTTGATGAGCATGAAGCCTCAGCCTCAGGCAGAAAGACAGAAATAAATAACAAGAATAATAAAGAAGAAGGACAAGAGGAGAAGTACATCAGGTAAGAGCCTTTACGCTATGACGCCACACTGTGATGCTCTCGACGCTCTTATTTTCTCAAAAACAACTGATAAGGACGCAACGACAACAACTCCTGGGCTCTGACCAACCAACCAACCATCAAACTAAATCCACTGTGATAGTTCAAATATTCAGAGGCTCAGCTGCAGCTGGGAGACTTCAGTAAGTGTGCAACCACTTCATCTTCTTCTCCCTACACAGACAAGTGTCTCTCCAGCATCTGGGTCTCCCTGGGTAATACATTTCCTCACTTTTGACATTTGGCTTTTTTTTTTTTTTTTTTTGTGAAAAAACGATTCAATGCAAAATGACACATTTTATAACGTCAGTGAGTCTTAGCAAATGTTTAATAACTATAAATCCCTGCTATTTAATACAGTGAAGACAGCCAACAGTGGGTGTATTTTTGTGGAAAAGGTTAATATAAAAATGAAACCGAGTTAAAACTTTAAAGCTGCGTGCTGTAAAACCAAAACTGACTGACTGTCTTTTCGCTAAAATTTTTATTCGTGTTGGGTGGAAACTATAAAGACAGGTACAAAATTCAGTGTGGCCTTATCATTACACTTGACCTTTTCCACAAATGTGGAAGTCATCTGATCTGTTGTTAATATAACAATACTGAAAAGAGGAACGCATACATGCGTTACCTACATGCTTCAGCTGCACAGAAAAGTCAATTATGTGCCGCCTATGGTCATGACCGAAGAGGATTGGGAACAGAGAGAGCGGCAAGACCTATCTGCTCGGAGAGCAGCTATAGCGGCATGTCAGTCTAGATAATTAAGGCTTACACTGAGGGAATGGGACTTTAATCAGCAGAGCTCTGTGTTGATCATCAGTGTTCAGTGTTCCACAGAGTGCCATCAGTCTGTTAATAAAGTCACTGACCCTCAGGCTTGTTGGCTAAAGGCAACACGAGTATGTACATTCATTCAGACACACTTTTGCTCATATTTCAGTCCATGCACTCTTCTGTAAATTCAGTTATCCAGGACTTTAAACAAGCCTATGTAAGCTCAACTGCATTACTAAGGCAGTAATGCTGATACTGGATGATTCTTCTTTTATTTAAAACATCCAGTGTCCAGTTTTTTCAGATCATTTGGGAAGCCCTTGTTGCTACGTTAGATAAACAATAGCAATGTTGAAAACTCGCAGACTTAGCTAGCATTAATACTTGTAGTTGTGTGTAGGTACTACTGGTTGCACAAGCTCAGATCAGAAGAAGGTAATGCTTTGGAACAATGAATGCAACTGTGCACTGTGGACACGTATGTATAGCCTGTATAGAAACAGGCTACAACTCAGCACCATCAATAGCATTTAATGGTATTACACAGTGTGTGGTAAGATGGGTTAACCCTCGTGCTACCCTCCTGCATGCTCTCTATGTGTCTGTTCATTCACTTGGGGCCCCAGAGAGCCCAAAGGTAGCACAAGGGTTAAAAAGAAATGTGGTATTTCTCTGAAGCCTTCTCTGCGTACTGCAGATAAAGGTCTAATAAATCTGACAATGAAATTCGCCAGCAAAAAGAAGCCGTATAGGCGATTTATACCTCTGTGTTAAGTTGACGCAGAGGCTGAGGCGACAACACAGACCCTAGCGCTGTAACTGACATGCACCTCCTCAGAAATGTAACTACTCCCCTCGGCAAAGCAGAACGCAGGAGCTGTGATTGGTCTGCTTGCTAGTAGCGTGTTTCCACTTTAGTATTTCCATCTGCGTCTCCATCTCTGCAATCGACTGTGTTGGATCAATAAAGATGGAACGCATCAAGGAAAGGTTAACTGAGGAGGTTCGGAGATACAAACGTTTACCTCTGGCGAAATTTTGGCAAAAGTTTTCATTCATGAAAGTGACGCAGGAAGTAGAAACAAAGATGAACCCGACTGGCAAAAAGTGCCGATCTATGTGGCATCTATGTCCTGCTGCTTCTGGTGGCTGTGGATAGAGATATCCAGCATGGAAAAATACTTTGTAGTAGCGGGTTTCCTCCTTAATTCCCACTTCACTACATAAAAACCCATTTCCCGCATTAGCCCTGCACATTAGTATTGGAAAAAAAATCAGGTGTTTTTACATTCGTGTATACTAGCTTGCAAATACCTTGCAAGCGTCTGAAAAATACTTACATGTGGTGCAGTTCTTTGATTGCAGACAGGCTTTAACAAAGAGAGTCTCACACGGAGAAAAACCAATATTGAACTTTTAAGAGAGACATTTCCTCCAACTTCAAGTGTGTTTGTTGGCATTAAATGTGCAGCTTGTGGATAGGATGTGTCAGGCAGCTGGGTGGATCTAAGAAAGCCCAGCCATCACTCTCCTTTTGAAGCCAAGTGTGAAATGGGCTTTAAATCACTTTTACCCCGAGCCCTCACATTATTGATGGCAGCCTCTGACTCCCATGAAAGAGGCCGTCTTATCGGTTTAGCACAAATGCTGAAAATTAGCAAAGTAATTATTATGGCTTTAGCTTCATAAACGCAGCTAACCACAATCCTCTCAAAGACATGCAAGCACGGAAATTAAATATTTTAGGAATGCCTTGGTGAAGGGAACAGGCCAGAGGGCACCTTCCTGAATCCAGCCTGATTCATGTGAAATTTATTTTCTCATTTCTACAATACCACAACAAAACACTGAGTTCCCCCCTCGCTCAATATATCAAGAGAAACCGGTTCATTTTGTGTTTCATTAGGCACAAATGGATGGATAACAAACTGAAAAGCAATGAACATTGCTTCTATGTGTTGTTGACGCCCGGAGCCTTCATGTGTGATTTACTGTGATCCCAAACTTAAAAAAAAGGCAAACTTGGCTTTCCTGAAGTGTAAACATGCCAGACCTAGCTGGGATACAGTTAGCCTAAACTGAAATATGGGGTAGCACTCATGGGACTGAATGACCTGCCAAGATCTAGAGCATTTCCCATCTGAGACTCGCTGACCTTCAGTCTGTCTGAGCACAAGCTCTGTGCAGCAGAGAGGAGAGAGCAACATCAGGGGAGTAATGCTCCTTTAATTACACTTGCTGGACAAACACAGTAGCACTATCACACCTGTGGCGCGCTGCCAGGTCCAGTGCCAGCCCGTGTTGGTACACTATTGGCTTCCAGCAGCGGCAATTCATCTTCACTTTGTGTATTTCTCTGGGAGATATAAAATGACACCGTTCCCACTCTCATCTCATCTCATTCTCCGGAAGCTGTCTCCGCTGTGATGAATCATTTCATCTTCTGCTCATCGCTGGATGGTGGGGAGACAGAGCAGCAGGCGTTTCCAAACTAAATGTATAGCGTGCTCATTTGTACAGGCCTTAGACAGCGAATCTAAGCAGCGAATATTTCCTGTCTCCACAAACGATTGCTATTGTCGCTCCACCGTATGCTGCACACATACACAAACGCACACATTGCACGCTGTAATTATATTTTGTGTAAATGTGCTTAGTTTGTTAAAATATAATGTTTATACATGTAATTTAGCCTTTATGCAAACACCATCGACAGCCTACATTGGCTAATCCATCTAAGAAATCTCTTCTACCAACAGTAATTGTCCAAAAATAGAGCAGCGACCTAAGCTAGGGACATCAGATCTGTTTTTGACACACGTTTAAAGGTAACTGAACACAAAGGACTCCAGACAACAGAAGTCGACTTTGAGTTTCTTCATGCCGTTTGTGTCTGGACCAAAAAGTTGCACTTGACCAACGACCAACAGGCGATTACGTCCAGCGTCCGCGTGAAAAGAAATAGGAGCAAGAGGCTCGGAGGACAGGAAGTTGGGAAGAGAAACCGTCGTACAGGGCGGGTCTCTCCTACAGTTAATGATTCTAGATGATGATCATGATCTTGTTGAAATATTTGTGTATTTGAATCTTCAGATTAGGTAAAATACTAACATGAGTAAAGCCTTCTGTATATCCTTTGAACTTTCTCTTTACCTTCATCACTTCCTCACTGGTTCTCCAACACCCAGTCAAAATGTTCGCTCTCACTGGTTCAGCCACAGACGTTCGTTCATGGTACACAGAAAAGGAAAACAACCACTGGTCACTTTGGTGTGTTTGAATAGGATATTTCATCTTAAGGGGAAGTTCTTTACATAATGCCATAACTGTAGTTTCTCTCTTTCTCTGCACAACAATGAAGGGCATATTTAAGACGCATGTATTTCACAAAAAAAGTCAACTGTTGCTCATTTAACTTGCTAACAAGAGCTGTTAATAATCTACTCACAAAAGCTGTCATTTCATTAACAGTTAATTGTACAACACAGAACCCTGCGTTTGTCTGAAATAAATGATCAATTTCAATTTCATAATTAACAGAAAAGTGTCACAGTAAATCAGCAAGAACAAAAAATATATACAGTATAATGTGTGCAGAATATTTGAGGACACCACCACTTCTCAAGTTATTTCTCTGAGTAACACTGCAGCTCCTCTTTCATCCGTGCCCTTTCTCCTACACAAACACTGGCATGATATTCATTAGGAAATCTATGCAGTGTAACGACTCCGACTGTGCCAAATACAACTCACACAAGTTCATCATTACAGTGAGGGTCAACAGAGACCTGGCCAGAGAAGCACCGCTTTGTTAATCCACTGAGGCAATCATCAGATGTATTTTCCTTCATGCAAAATCACCATCTTTTTCTCCATCTCTCTGCACACGTTGTACAAAGACAAATGCCCTGGGTGGTAGAGCAAAATAGATGTGAATATCTCAATTATGAGGGCAGCTGTGCCCCTTGATTGATACAAATGTAGGCTGCATACACGGGGATTGCAATTTTCACCCTGTCATTTCGATCACAGCTTCCCATCAGCCCACGGTTATATGCAGTGCAGTCACTGATGCTATAACTATTGTCTGGACTGTGCGGTGAAATGATTGTGTGTGTGCGGGCGTGTGTGTGTATATATAATCTCTCCTGTGCATTATTGAACAAATGGGCAAGCTGATAGCAACTAAGCGATCGTATCTAGAGCTGCAGGATGCCTTTCAGTGGTTTACAATTGAAAACACTAATTGATTAGAGGATTAGAACATTTTAGTCCAAGCAGTCATCCTCAAACAGCCACAAGTGAAAGGTATTCAATTAATTTCACAGAGAAACTACGGCCAATAATGTCAGGCTGAATCACATAATGTGGGCAGTACAAAGATTTACATAACAGACTTATTGACATATTGCTTGAGTGTCAGAGCTTATATACTGATCAGCCACAATGTTATGACCACTGACAGGAGAATGTTCTACTGGGAAACTTTTGGACCTGGCATTTGTGTGGATGTTACTTAGACATGTGCCACCCACCTAGACCAGACCAGGCACCCCGATCCCATAGCAATGACACTCCTCGATGGCAGCAGCCACCCCCAGCAGGATGCAGCCTGACACACACACACATAAACTGTTTTGGAATAACTGTTCCAGAGGCCTAGACAATACTAAGAAAGTGGTTATAATGTTATGCCTGATCATTGTATATTTACTGTATCATTAGTTTGACATGCAGGAGTTACGCATACATATGAAGCTGCTTTGTACCATCAAGTGCAGCACGAGCACAGCACACAATTTACTGCAACGTCCTTAACTGTACAGCACATCTGTTGCGAGAAGTGAGCCGGGTGTTAAGCAAATGTGGACAACAGATGTTGCTATATATGTTTGTGAACAGCTGTATGACAATATTTGTATGTGCGTGCTGGTTTTATTAAGCATGTAAGGAGAGGATGACACGTCTAAACAATCTTCTCTGTTCCATAACAGCATCAAGCATTGGATTCTGATTCAAGGTGAGAAATGGGGAGTCAAGAAAAAAATCCCCCATTACCTGGATACATCAGAATCACAATGTCATCATTATTGTAACACGGTAGTGATTAAGGAGTTTTGGCTCTGCGGTAATTACAGCTCGGGGTGAAGAGCTTGTTTCTCTGTCAGACGCTTCCTTCTCTGTGTGCGGAGACTGAACCTGCTGCTGATCAACCACATAATTGTGATGTGGAAGACAACAAATTGTTCAGGACTGAGTTTGAAACGGATGATAGCCGTCGTAAACACAGAAAAAAAGTGAATAGATAAGCACTCGGTGAATCACTGTCGCTTTAAATGCTCCCTCTGCTTTTAAGAGGCTGAGCTTTATGGCAAAGCCATAAAGGAAACAGCAAGAATCCTTTACATCGGCTTTTAGACTGTGAGGAAAACCAACAAGTCATATGAGCGGCTGTAAATCTGTCCGCTTGTCTTTATGTAGGCAACGTCTTCTTCTAATGGGTGTAATAGACTACGCTCGGTTGTGCAGAGGCCGAGCAAACTGCAGCACGTTGTACTAAATTCAGTAAATTTACACGCTGTGTTCTCTTACTAAGATGCTGACGTTTATTTGGACAACACTGCATATGTGACAGAGTGGGGGCCTTCGGGTCCTATGGGTTGAGGGGAAGGGCCTCTGCGTATCAGGCTTGTTCCAGTGCATGATCAGTTCGGGATCTAGTGAATTTGGAGGCCAGGTCAACACCGTGTGCTGTTCTTCATGTTTTTTTCTAGTTGTTTCTAAAGCGTTTTTGTGTGCGTGCCTGTGTCTGGCTGCATCCTGCTACTTACTTCTCCCGTCAGTGGTTTTAATGTTGTGGCTGATCGATATATATATATACAGTATATATATATATATATACATATACACACACAGATACTCCAAACCAGAGACCCACACAGTAAAGAAGGGAAGAACAGCAAATCCAAAAGATGCAATCAACTTAGTCAATTGACATCTACAGAATCCATGCAACACTGAAATCTGATTATCTAGAGAAGCAGATTACAGAAGAACAGTGGCAGACAACCTTAAAACAAACCCTCTTCAGTCTCTATTGTCTTTTGCAGTTCAACATAGTCTATCGTCTGCGCTGGTCTAAACAGAAGCCAGCTGAATAGTTCAATTAATGGATCCTTCCCGTGATCGTTCTGGGCCTGCACCGGCATCATTAGGACGTATGTTCTGGAGTGGTCAGCGGTTATCAGATTATCGGAGAAATATTTTTCTGTCTTTGGGGAAAAATGTTGCATAGACACATTGATTTGGATCCTTTAATGGTAGCGCTGCAGTAAACTTAAGCCTAATGAATCGGGTGATGAAACATCTGAAATTACAACAGATTAAATTCCCTCTAATTTTTTCTTTTATTTTACTAAATGTTCTAATCCCTGCAGCCCTCCATGCAGCCAGTGTTGTAATGTTAGAGGGGTTTTAGTGACCTTCAGTGCGGGGTCCGGTCTGCAACTTTTTAAATTTTGGTTTACCACTTACACTGAAGAGGATTTAGCAGCAAGAGGAGCCAGATATTTCCCTCCGGAGTTGCCAGAAACCCAAAACAGAGCTAAATGAGAATGAATATTGGATTTACATTTAGCAGATGGCCAGCAACCTGACTCCAAATGAAGGAGAAGGTCTCTGCTTAACTGCTGGATGTTTAAATAAAGTTCACCATATCGACTAACAGAGGCGATGATCTTTCAGAGTTCAGTGCTTTTGTCCTCTGCGTCTAAGAAGCTCCACTAAAAACCAGCTGTTGCAGGTTTTATGCTGACTAAGTTGTTTTGAAAGTAGTCGAGCCCTGTACTGTTGTCTGGCATCATAGCTGTAGACAAACACTCATGTGACATACAGTAGATTTGCATTGCCAGTTTCAAATTATCCCCTTGATTGAGAAGGCAGAGAAGAAGACTGTACTGATAACAAGTCTCAAGAATAAACTCAATGCATTTAGATGAGAAACACTTAGTCTAAACATACATTTCCAGCAGCTCCTTGCAGAACCTTTCACTTCCTGCTGATCAGATAATTCATTAATCACTTTACTGATACAGAAGATCATTTCACGGACACTTGAAGCTTTTGTCACACACCTAACTGTACAAGTGTACTCAAAATGTTTACATTACACATTTTTCCACATCCACAGACATGCAGCAAACTTCCAAATGCAGCAAACCTCCAAACGTCACTCAGGTGAGCTGCAAACGGCTGTAGCCTCGAGCCCAAGGCAGACATACCATTTTGAAATCAATACCAGTCTACAGTTTTTCTGAGATACTTAAAACGGGAAATTGCCTTTTTTTTACGAGGCGGCTTTACATCTAGTAAATAAAAAAAGACAGCCGTGTAAGCATTTATGACCCGTTACTCTCTAAAGTAAATGCAGGCACAGATGTGACCAAAGGGTCGACGTTGAAATCAAATTAGAGGCGCAGTGATACAAACGGATGTCACCACATTAGCTGAATCTCTTTCGTTTTCATTCAGGATCGACCCTCTTAACTGGACCCTCTGTGGCTCAGAGGCAGCATTTGAATATCAGCAGCCTGTTCATCTCAAAGCTCATCTCAGTGTGCCTCCCATGTGCTTCTTATCTGAAGGGCTTTTAAACTGGCACGTCCCTGAATACGCGAGCCCACAGGGCTGCAGTAAGCCGGAGAAGCAGTCAGGACATTACTGCACCCAGAATTCTTGTGCCGCTTGTTCGGATTGGAGGGGTAATTCCCATCCTGGCATCTGCTCTGCCTCCCAGTGAATGGGGCGACCATGCATGTGCGGCGACTCCGAGCCACTCCGGGGTCTTTGCGGTACGTGGGGACGGGTATGGATGTCTCAGCCATGGCATCCTTCCATGGCAGTAGATTTTAATGTTTCCACTGAGGGGAGTAATTGCAGACAGGCACGGCCAGACTGGCAGCGTACACAACACAACACACACGCACACACTTGCACATTCTTGCCCACTTCCCACCGAGTCGGGCTGTAATGACAGTGCTAATGGTATCCTCTATCAAAGGCAAGAGAATTAGCCATGAAGGACAACAAATTTCAACATCACAGACGCGAGCTTGTTAACTAGGGCGTTTAGATGAGCTGGGTAAACAAACTCACAGCTGTTAATAATGTCAGAAAGGCATGAAGGGAATTGTAGTAGTAATGATGCAACGGGAATGATGCACGCTAGCTGTCCAATTTCTACGCGAAACGACATGAATAGACAGAGAAATAAGCCGATTTTCAATCATGTCTGAGTCTTTGAAACTGATTGATGGCGTGACATTTCCACATCGCAGTGCCAAGCAACCGCAATTAGTTGTGCTGCAGAGATAGGATGATTCATGCTTTTTTTTTTCCTCCAGACCAATGATCATGCAGGTTTTTATTTCTGGGCACGGAGGGAAAAATCAGCACAATAAAGTTCTAAGATGCTACATAAGGGCGTGATATTAAGTACTCAGCTCTCTGCTCTCGATATAGTTGAGCTACTGAGCATGACAATGCGTTTGATCACCATGTTCCCTTTGCTTTGTATCTCAGCGTAATCAGAGAAGTTTCAAGAGTTGCATCTGTGGATTAGCCGAAGCCCGGAGAGAGCGCAGGTTAAAACTGCTCAAATTATAAGGGAGAAACTTTGATCCTCGGTAACCAGGGTTACGCGAAAGAGTTTCCCCAATATAATAGTGTTCGCCTTACACTGCCACACTGACGAAAGAAAGTGAAAAACTTTTCCCACCTGTCCTCTGGGAGGAAGCTGGAGGCAGACGTTTGCCAAAGGTAATATTGTCTTTGGAAGCGGCGGTGCAGATTATGAATTATTCATCATATCTGGTCAACTTCAAAGGCGAGATGTAAGCAACAGTAAGGTACCACCCTTTGAAAGGTATCACCACAGAGACCCTCCGTAGGTTTTAGTTCTCCCCAAGCAGCTTAACAAGATGTTGTCTTAGACATCAGATCACAACTCAGAGGAGAGAGAGGAGAAGGAGGCAAGAATTTTCTGATCCATTTTCCATTTTGATGTTTGACAGCAAAAGATCATTCTGAAAAAAAAGAAACTGTTCGCTTTGTCTCCACCTACACCGTGCAATGTGATGTAATTTAGCTGTTCCACCTAGTGGAACCTCGATTTGAACTTTCACTGACACCGTAATAATACGTGCAGTTAAGTCAGGTCATTGAGATTCAGGAGGCAAGAAAAGTCAAACTTTTCTTTCAGTTACAAACGAAACAACAACAAGTTCTTTCGTTGTTTTTCACTAGACAAATGTTAAAAAAACGTGCGGAAGAAAACTGTGACAGGTAATCTCAGTGTGCATTGATGAAAGAATTGCAACTGCACTCGTGAATTAGCACAATAAACTGATTCCCCCAAATTATCAGCCAATATTAATTCACTGCAGATCTTGAACCGGCACATACCGCGTGTCAGCTGGCGAGTTAACAAGAAACTACAGTGATGAAAAATGCCCAGGACGACCTCGCCACTAAAACAACATTAGTGGTAGAATTTTTAAAGCGTTTAAAAACAGCTGGTGTTTACGAAATGATGAGGACGGGAAATGGGCTGGTGTAAAATTGAATAATTGAGCGCATTTTTCCAAGTAAACACAAAAGAGAGCAGACAGACCCAGTTCAAAATGGACCTGAGAATAATTAGATCTGATGCAGAACACAAACTACGACAGCAACCAGATGCTCCAGCAATACTTAACAGTTTACTTAGTATTTCTCCCAACAACATGGTGACACAATGTAAATAGTCTAGATGAGTAGAAAGAAATTTGGACCTACACTGACTCAGTGCCAGGTGTTCACAAAGTTATGCAACCAATATTAGCCACAAAACAGATTTGAGCTGTTTGACTTGTACCATGAATGTGTACTGTCCTTATCAAATAAATAAATAAATAACCATTTTCAAATTTTCATTTGAAAATGGTACACAGCAATACACAGCAAATTGTATAGCCCAAATCGATCCATAACTTTAGAACCAAAGGGAAATGGGCCAGAGGAAAAACTTACTCAATGTGCAAGAATGAATCATAACCAAGGAGACTTAATACAGAAATAGGACAGTCACACCCAGTGCAAAACAGACTAGAAAATCATTAGATCTGATCCAAGATGCAGTCGACCCAGCAGATATAAAACACCAACTCTGCCAGCAGCATCATGCCCCAGCAATTTCTCCTTGCAGCCAACACTGTAAAAGCAGACCTTTCTCCCACCATGATTATGATGCATGGCAGACTGTATAATTCATTAGAGCAGAAGTCTTCAGCAGGGGGTCGTACACATGAGCATGAGTCCAGAATATTGTCATAAATGAGTAAACGGAGGCAGAAATGCACACGTTCAGCAATACACAGGAACTCTCTCAAACTGGGCACCGGTCTTTACTCACAGCACGTGACCAGCCTGGACACGTCCCTCTAAGCCTCCAGCACTCGAAGAGGAGGACCCTCCCCTATCACTGCTGTGCCAATCACCACGTCGCATGTTACATGCAGCCTCTGTCAGGTTGCACGTGACTGAAGGGAGCCTCCAGTCCCCAGCTGACGGAGATATCCCAGACACAAGGACGCATGCATCATTTGAAAAGAAGATACCTTTGTATCATCTTTTTATCTTCACCCACAAATCCTTGTGCAATAAGATATTCCTGGCTGTAACGCTGCAGCTCCTATCCACAACAGCCAACTACTGAGGCCAGCTTATTATTATGCCAAGTGTATGGACACTAATATGAGCCAAAATGGATTGTTTTATAACTCCCCCCCCCAAAAAAAAAAAAACCTCCACAAGCACAAGAGACGCAAGAAAACAGGTGTGTTTCTGCAAAGCAGTGGCACTAATAGGCCTCACTCATTTTTGTTTCCACTTGAATGGCTTGTATGCTAGTTGACAGACAATGTTGATACTGGCATAGGTATCAGCCGACAAGGCATGTTTACAGGTGGCAGTCACACCCTACTCAGTGTGCCCTGAACATGTTTCAAATAAAAACACAAATATATAAGACTGTACATTATCTGCTTTACAGTGAATGCACAATAGCAAGGTTTGTTTATAGAAGGCACTAGGCCCTGTTCAAAGGGGAACTTCTGTTTTTTTACAACCTGGACCTTATTCCTAGCATAAGCATTTAGTAAATACCGACATGCAGCCTCTAAATAAGGCATTATCTGCCACGAACCTCGTTAATTTCACCAATATTTTGCTATGATACGCTAGTGCTAGTCCCTGTTGAGTCCAGAGTTAGCTGTTATCATCATCCGGGGTCTGTAGATTGACCTACAGACACTGGGGGATGTCTCCTCTGAATGGCGTTCGTATCCCAACGGTCGGCTTGTTTACCTTAAATTTGCTACTGGTATATGGCTGAATCTTTTTCCGAACCATAGCAGTAACAAATTACAGGTAAACAAGCCGACCGTTGCGGGGAATAGTATTGGCTTATAATGACAAAATGTTGGCAAAATGAACGAGTTTCGCGGCAGATAATGCCATATTTAGAGGCTGTGTCTCGGTGCCCTGTCACTCCCACTATATGGATTTACATTGATCTAATTATTTCCTATACTTGTGTAAATGACACAAAAGTTATTTGGGGGAGTAAACGGCCGTATTTTATGCTAGAAATAAGGCCCAGGTTGTAAAAAACAGTAGTTCCCCTTTAATATAAATCACATTTTTATGTAATATATATATATATATATATATATATATATATATATATATATATATATATATATAGTTTCAGGTCACTGCTCCATCTCTTTATCAGTGTAGAGACAATGAAGAACCCTGCATTAGAGTGTTATTGGGACTTAGAAATAAAATAAATAAAAGAGCCCTAAAATAGAGGAGAGATGGGAACAATCAGGACCAGAAGCAGAGTGAAAAGGATGATCGGGGCAGATTGTTGGACTGCAGACAATCCATCTGATTACTTTCTGCCTATGCTAACGACGCCTCTCACAACGGCAGGGGCACAACAAATATCTTACAGCTCCCACTTTCCTATAACAGCCCACTGCGAACCCATAAATCAACAAACTACCACCAGGCCATAACATTAACTGCTTTGTTTCTCAGGCCACTGGGTGTAACATAAAACAAAATATGCACATCATATAAAGAAATCCAAAGGTGCACTGTGATATGCTTTCTGCCCATTTCCGGATGTGGGATAGCGAGGAAAGCAGTGAAACAAACGGGCAAAAAAAGTATATGGCTGTAAGTTGAATTTAATTTCACAGGACATAAAGCTGGCCTTTATTAATATTTCTTCTCAGACGGTGAGGGCGTGCTTTAAATCCACAGGCCGCGGCAAAAATAAAACCATAAACAATAACTACACATCCTCCCTTCGTCCCTTAATGACACTCTCCGAGCTGTTTTGTCGTTTTGTCTATTTGTTAATGCGTCTCGAAGCAAGCTTCTTTCTATTTTTTTCTTCCGCGTTTTCAATAACTGGAAACAAAAACATTTTTTATCCTCTTAACATTTCATTAAAACGGCCGAGGAAGTTTGGAGAGAAACAAGCGGGGAGGAAATGAAAACTTTTCTGATATCTGATGCAGACAGTGTAGATTAAGACTCAGCTTCATTTGCAGTAGGCCCCCCAACTGGGGTTGTCGGCTGTAATTGGCGTGGCTGAATAAAACATTTAATGAGAGTGCCCCGCAGAACTGAAGTGACAAATAATATATTTATAGGTTGTCCTGTTTGCATTATGCACAAAGATGTTTATGCGTGTCGGCCTTAAACTGTAACTGCGGTGCGATTACCAGCCCAAGAAATACATTTTCTGTGCCTGTTTCTAACACTAATGGTCAGCGCTTAATGGGAATTGCTTTAATTTATAATTCAGAATCCTTACAGTACGCGTGATTGATTACACACAATAAACAGCACAATGGGCTGCCTGCTGCTAAATGACCACGGAAGACACTGCATCCATCCACTCGCTCTGTGAAAGGGATACAAATCAGTCCGGCAACACTCCTGCACATCAATCTTTCCTGCCTTGTTGAATTCCTAAGGGGGGAGATTTTTTTTTAAAGCAACAGCAGCAGGATGCTTCACTGTGTGGACTATTTTTTTTTTTTTTTATAATCCAGATATAAATATAGAATACAAAAGACATCCATAACCCAACCCCAGACACGTCCAGGCCATGACTTTTACTAAGTGGAGGGTGAATGAGCCCCAACAGCCTTCAAATGATCCATCTTCTCTGCCGCCACCATGACCAAGAGGCAGACACAACAGCTGTGAAGAAATATGTAAAAGCAAATCCAGAAACTCACCCAGTGATTGCTATATACGAACCGCTAGAGCAAGACCCGATACATAATTTGGATGCTGAGGTACCTTTTAAATGCCTACGTGTGTCGCGCATTTAAATAGCAATTTGATTCTCCGTGAATCTGTGTGTTGGCGGCTGCAATCTCATTATGATCGAGTGCGGTAATTAAGATCTCATAGGGATTGACATTTCCATGTGCATTCAGTCTGCAGGATGGTGAAGTCGACACCATCTCTTCCCCTTTGCCGGGAGACTGTGAGTCAGGAGAGATGACACCGAGTGTACCAAAGGTCTTGCTACAGCAGTAACATATAAATCAGCTCATCATGCAAAATATGTGGAGTCATTTATTACCATGTCAAATTAGAACCAAAGGTTTGAATTCATAATGCGTCTCTTCTACGTGCAGGATATTTAGTCATGCATGACAGGACGTATGTTAAACAGGGTATTAACAGGGTTTGCATTATTTGTTTTAAATAAAAGTTTCAGTGGATAGTGATCAATCGTGTCTCCAGTGCAACTGAGCCGCAGCTGAAACGCGGATGAGACCGTAACCCGTGTGACTGCACCACAGCAGTTGGCAAAACTAATTGTACCTCGGCTCAGCTGGTTCCCTCGGCAACAGCATTAAGCATGCTGTAAGAAACCTGGGTTTGCCTGGTTTGACGTTAACCTACGTTTCGAGTCCCACACAACAAAGCTGATCAATCCCGTTTTTTATCATCTCAGAAACCGTTCCAAACTCCATCCCATTTTATCTTTTAAAGACAGACACCGGTTTCTATGTTTTTATTTCGTCTTGCTTTGGATTATTGGCATCATCTTTTTTTTTTTTTTAACCCGTCTGAATAATAAATCAATCTTTCTACCACAAAAATTCGGTTGCTTTTAAATAAAACCAGGAGCGGGGATCGTATTGCTCCGGCTGTAGCAGGTCAACACTGCGATCAATTTTAGGGTCTTATTGATCCGTTAAACGGATTCACGGTCGTGACCCTTTCTATATCGCTGACCTTTCAGCACCATATGTGCTAATGCGTACTGTGAGATCCTACAGCAGACATCTATCGTCTGTTCCAGGCTCCTGTCTGAAAACAAATGGGGATGGGGTATTCGCTAGTTAGAGCCCCAGGGCTATGAAATGATCAGGTTTGTGAATCATCTTTTAAATCTCGTATTGAAACATATTTTCAGTGAAGAAGTTTTGTGCTTTCTTTTGTTTTTTAATCACTCCTGTTGATTTTTAAAACTGCAGTTTGTTGTGTTTTGTTAAACAATTTTGGAAAAATTGCTATAGAAACAACGATGGCGTTATTCAATTCAAAGAACACTTGGATTAAAATTATTGTTTCCATTACTTGACATCCAATGCACTGACCCCAAAAAGCTCCCACCACCCCGTTCATCCCATGACAGAACATACTGATATCCGGCTAGCCTCCTGTTCACACACACAGCAGATAATTCCACCTGTGCCGGCGTGTCTCCAAATTGATTCGTCCCTCTCCGCGTGTCCCTTTGGTGCGGCTTGGCTGCGTGATTGAGGTTCTCCCTAATGAATTCTCGGTGGCCAGATGCTGATGCTGTGTTAACCGAAGGCGGAGAGGGCCATCCATAAAACCAGAGGGTACGAGTCTCATTGAGCAGTTAAGCAGCGGTCCTGAGGGGACAGGGCGAGATGAAATACAGAGGTAAATATAATATCCAGCAGCTGTTTTATTGGACAGTCTGGCCGTCTCTCAGCACACTGTGAACATCGTCATTCGTTTACATTTATTATTTATTTCATGGAAATTACCCACCATTGGACACATTAGTGTCATCTTTAACAGGAACGTAGCATCAAATTATCATCACTGAATGACTACATCAGGCACAAGCTGGACAGACGTCCGAATTGTAAGGCGCAACACAAAAGATCCTGTTTAACATAAAGCTGCCATGATGGACACAATGTCACCCTGGCTGTACAGAATTAATGGTAAGATAAAATGAGTTGTCCGTCTGGGGACATGCCAGACAGGAGATGGCTGCCATTAAGATGAGAGGGCAGGGAGGCAGAATGCTCTCTCCCGCTCATCTGTCCGACATTGTAATATGTGCTGACAAGTTTATTGCTGTGTCCCATCCTTGAACGAGCGGCAATTACTGTAGCAAGTGCTGATAGTCAGCGGCCGTGCCAAAGGAAGTTTATCATGTGAGAGGGGATATTTTTAAAATGAGTCGATGAATTACTCACTAGGATGTGAGAATGATTCAGAGGGTAGAAAATATTCAAATGGAGGTGCAGAGTGGAGGAAAAACGACCCAAAAATGAGTGTCAGGGAGCACAGCGGCACTACTTGAGATTCTTCTTTTGCTGCAGACCACACTAACCTAATGACTGACCAGGGAAAGTTCAGGGAACATGTGAACGTTGAGAACGTTTATCTCATATAAACAGAAAGAGTCACTGCAAAAAAAAAAAAAGAAGCCCATCAGTACTGGGAGAAGATGGTCCCTACTTAAACAGGGAGTCATTTTTTTATTTTCTTATTTTATCAGTTCTTGTGAGGAAACTGTTAATGACAAGAAATGTTACTTATTTTGTCATGTGTCAGTGACTTAGTAACACATTTTTGTAAAGTACATAAAATACATCAAAGGTCTTGTATAGGGACAGTAGTAAATATAGTGGTAAACTACCGCAGAAGAAACGGGTATTTGACTAATAAATAAATTAAATATAAGTCTTGCAAAATCTGTCCAATTACTATGCTACGCCTCTACCCTTGTAATCTAGACTTACATGATGAGCCAAAACTTTAAAATCAGGTGCCAGATGACAGGTGATGTGAATGACATTGACCATCTTGTTATAATTCAGTGTTCTGCTGGGAAATGTTTGGCCCTGGCATTCGTGTGCATGTTATTTAGACATGTAGGAACAATTCAAAAAACATGAAAAACAGCAAACTCACTTCCCAAACTGATCAAGTATCTGGTGGGATGATCCCAGGCCCCTCCCCTCAACCCATAGGACCCAAAGGCCCCCACTAACAACACTCAGTTGTCAGACACCACAGGACACCCTCAGAAGGCCCATGTCCATTCTCTGATGAGTCACAACTGTTTTTGACCTACACGATATTAGGAAAGTGGTCATAATGTTATGCCTGATTGGTGTATGGCAGCAGCTTAAAGAAATGTCTCCACTTAGGTGTGGTCTGGCTGCAACAATGTCCAGGTGACCAACCGTTGGCAAACAGAGAAATACAGTGGTCATAATGTTATGCCTGATCAGTGTTTGTACCATCTGTCTATGCTAGAGAAAACAATACAAATGAAAAAAACTCAATGGGTTCAAATGAATGAAGAAATCCTTTAATACGGTCTAGTGACTGATACTGGGATACTGAAAAACAGAAGGAGGCGCAGTGACGCATGCTGCTTTTATGATTTAATACATGTGCATTGTAGTACTTTTGTAAAGCACTGCATTATGTATCTACTTCTAATGTGTGCAGAGACTGAACTGAACGGCAGTGAACTGAGCCAGGCTTAATTGAACCGACTCAATCTGATGTTGAGCGTTCATTAAAAAGTGAAATGAACTGGACAGCGCTGAATGCAACAGAACTGAACTGAACAGAGAGGGAGTGAAGAGGACGTGCTGCAAACACAAGTATCCTACTTATCCAGTCTGGTCACACCTTCCTGCAAATTATACTGCTTATTATCCCTCAGCGCGCTATCGCAGCCCTAAATCAGACTGAATTATGGGTGCACAGCCTCTGCCTATGACTGAGCAACCCTGCCAGGCTGTGTGACAGCCACAGAGAACATAATCTTACTCCTTCTATCCTCTGTCTGTCTCCCTTTCATCCTCTTTGTTTCTTACGTTGTGAACCAGTGCGTCTCCCCGAGTCAATCTGCCTTCACTTCAGAACCGCTCTCTCCCTTGATTCTCTTTATCTCTAATTTCAATTTTCTACTTCTCTAAGTTCTCCCGTTTCTCCTTATCAAATTCCGACTGAAACTACAGCATCCGTGCGTCATCTTTCCCCTGCCTGTCACACATAAAATAGTTGTCGGTTAACACCGTTCTGCTCACTGGCACACAACGCTTTTTGAAAGTTTCGCACTCCTCACAGGCCGCGTTTATAGAGCGCATTGATCTGCTCATCAGCAATGATGTTTAAACTTAATACTTAAAGGTTCCCTGCAGAGTCCTGACCGCTAGTTGCTCCGGCTTTGTTTGTCAGATTTGTTTATGTGCAGCCTTACATTTTTCCAGCGATCTGCAGCCGGTGGTAGCGCACCAAGACACACAACTCGACAACAAAGGAAGAGAGAGGGCAGACTTCAAGCAAGTAAACATGTTTTATGCCACAGCTTAAAGATTCACAGCTTATGGTATTGAATGTGGGATTATCTGCAGTTTGAATGTTTGCCTCAGCCTCTAATAGTAGTTAACAAAACGTATTGAAGCTTTAGACTGATGGGCAGACAAAACAAGCACATTTAAGTGACTTCTAATAATTGTGAGGCTAGAGACAGAGCTGGAAACATCCTCTATTGGATGCTATGTTGCAGTCATTGGGTGTTTTGGTTCTTTCATCATCACCCATCCTCGCCTGGATGACCCAGTTGAGAGTGTTCGTTCTCCAGTCTGAGTCCCGGGAGCAGCAGACCACCAAGCTTTCCTCCTCGGCCAAAGCCTCGTGGCTTTTTCCGCTTCAGTAGTCACACTGATGGGCTTCTCCTTCACTTGCTCAAACACAGGTGAACTGAATTAGGACTCTGCAAAGTGACTGAACTACAAAGTCCCGATAGCCCAAATCAATCAGGTCACGGTGTGTGTTCCAGCCCTGCCTCACACATTGCTCCTTTGACTTCCGGTACTCGGCACATTTTCAGTGAGTCCTACCTCAATCACCTGTTTAGAGGAATTGGAAAAAGGCGATCATCTCTGGGAAGGCCGTTGTTATGTTAATGCGATCTGAGAAGTTTAGCCGCATGACTAGACCTACTAATATCTGCTAATGCGCAGGCAAGCCGAGGAAGCCTTTAGCTCATTTTGGCTGTGAGGCAGGATTTTCTCCAGCCTTGACAAAAGAGAGCAGTCTTTGTGGGACAATGTCTCTTGCCGATATGGATTTTGGCGCCCACCATATCAGCAACTACTTTGATAGCAACCTTCCATAAAAGTCTTCACAAAGGGAATCAGGTCAGTACGAAACACGAGTCACTTTTTTTGTAAAAGGCATCATTAATATTCTTCACACATTGTTATAGAGTCGCTCAGAGCAGCTCTGAAAGAAGAAATACATACAATAAAAAGAGATGGCAATGCAGGCTGCCTTGGTGGCGTCGCTATATCCTTGAGGATGCGCCCCGCTGTGACAATACTGCATGACAACACAGAGTACACAGCAAACAATGGCTAGCACACGGCGAGGAATTCCAGAGGGAATCAGCCCAGGAATAAAGATGCTCCGCGGTGTGCAGACAGGTGTGGAAGAAGAGAGGCAGACGCAATCGGGTCGTTGAAGGAGCAGAAGCAGCGGCGGCGGTGTCACGGTTTAGCGTCGGGGTGAAAATAAAGGTGCCAATAAATCTTTTAGTGGAGGTTTTACGTCTTCATCCAGCGTCAGAACACGGACATAAATGTGCTATCGCCACGCACGGGTGAAGACTGGGCATAAGAAAATACACGTTACTGATGTGAAAAACTACTTTAATCAGCTCTACACTTGACCGTTTTGTATTTCTGAATCAATTATTGCTGCAAATAACGCAATTGCAAAATAATAGACACCCTACCATAGTGTTTAAGTGAAGTTTAAATAACTGAGGTTCAGGAACAGGGCCACGTCTCAAACACCCAATTACCCGCACCCGCCTATATAGGCGCGTCTAACCTCTCCTCGCTGTTTGACTCAGTTCTCAAACCTCTCCACCCTAACCCAAACCCTCTCTCTTCTTCTTTACAATCTCTTTGCAGGGTCAAGGAGTTGACGCCTCCAGGATTATGCACCCACCTTGAATCTCTCTCCCTACATCCTACATCCAGACTTCCAAGGATCGCCATTCAGTCGCTATTATATTTTCTTTCCGTTCCCCTCGACCCCTCCGTCCCTTTTCTACAACCCCTCCATCCCTTCATCTCTTTCACCTTCTCACCCCACCCCTCGACCCCTCTGTTCCCTTTCCTAACCCCTCCTCCCCCAATCGTAAACTGATGTATTAGACAAACTAAAACTGTGATTAACATCTGAACCATATTTTATGGTCAATATTTGAGGTATTCCATCCGTAACTACAAATACAAACCTCATGTTGGTGGCAGAGTTATTCAGAGTCATCATTTAGAAACACTGAATATCTGTGTGAGATTTTTTTTTTTTCTTCCCCAAACCTAATAATGTGACCGCTTTCCAAAAACCAAAATGAAAACTTGTGTTTTAGTAAGTGAGCCTTTTGTATTTTTAAAGTTGGGTACGAGTATAAACGCGAGCTTGCTGTGTAATTAAGTGACAAACTATCTTGGAAACATGAAACAAAAATCAGAAAAGCAGAATTAACTGTGGAGTCTCAAAGGGCCGAATCCTCGCTCACAGTTTTACATATTTTTGCAGTTTTTGGTAATTTGACTTGCAGAAACGTTGCAGCGTATTCCCCCGCCTTGTGCTACTTGTTACATCAGGATGAATGCATGATTAGAGCTCAGCGTTTTTTCCTCAGCCAGCAGCAGCAGCATTACTTACGCTGATTGTATTAGCATAGCATGCACTGTATTTCTGTTGGTCACCTGGCCACAGCTGCACCTCAGAGAAGACGTGTTTTGCATCCTGTGGCCTTACACCAATCAGGCATAACATTATGACCTATGTCCTAATATTCTCTCTTGTGCCTCCAAAACAATTGAGACTCATCAGAGAATGAACATGGGTCTTCTGATGGTGTCCTGCGGTGTCTGGCACCAAAATGTTGTTACTGGGGACCTCCGGGTCCTATGGCTTGAGGGGAGGGGCCTCTGTGATCAGCTTGTGTTCCTAAACTGTTTTTGTGCATTTGTCTCTGTCAAGCTGCAACCTGCTGGGGACTGCTGTGGGGTGGAGGTGCCTGGTCTGGTCTAGTTGCTAGGTCCAAAATGTTCCCAGCAGAACATTGTACTGTCAAAAGATGGTCAATGTCATTTACTTCTCCTGACAGTGGTCATAATGTTATGCCTTGCATTATGTTCCCCAGCTTCCACATGGCTCCTGTGCCTTCCAAATGATGTTACAGAGCATCTGAAAACCAGACCACACATCCTTCATCCATTACTCCGTGGTCCAGCTGTGACGCTCATGTACCCATTGTAGGTGCTTCCAGAAGTTGGACCAGGGTCACCATGGGTACTGTGACCAACTTGTCTAGCCACCAAAATGTTGCCTTATCAAAGTCACTCACATCCTCACACTCGCACATTTTTCCTGCTCCTACCATCAGCTCTAAGACTCAGTGTCGACTGGTTGCCTCATATATCCCAACCACTGAGAGTTGCTATGATAATGAGATAATCTGTGTTATTAGTTTCACCAATGTAGCACGTCAACGTATGTGACACGATCAATGCACTGCCTTCGTACTTTTGAAATCTCGAAAGAACTGATTAATGATTAGATTAAAAAAGGCCCGTGAAAAAGCCCAAAGCTCGGCACTACAAGAGTAAGATCAATGATCTTAAATTACGTGATCTGGGGTCCAGTGAGCCTCCATGAAGCACGCTTTCATGTGCACCTCGAGCGACAGGCACACAGAGATGGTCAGTAAAGAGACAGGCAGGGCAAGTATAAGCTTAATTCATTTTTGATGGCCCACAGATGTGGCAGGTATTCTGGTAATCTGATTGCCCAATACACCAGTGCGGTGTGGTTATTTGACAGGGGGGCAATTGATGACAGCAGCATTCATGTCTTTCAGGAAGACAGTAGCGTAATTTTGTGATGATAAAAAGGTAAAAGTAGTTTTGCATTTGTTCTACACTTTTGCCAGTTGGCATTCAAAGTGCTTTACAGTCACACTGACAGATGCATCCAACACACATACACACATCTTGGGCATGGGGACAAATGGGGGTAAAGGAGATCAAACCACTAAGCCTCTGGTTCATGGACCACCCTCTCTACTGAGCCACAGCCACTTTGTCAACACGAGGCTAGGTGAAAATTGCTGAGTCAGTGGTGTGGTGAATGTTCGTGGTCTCTTCTTCAATGCCATCCCCTCCACTATTTTACCATCTGAAGAATAAAATAAAACTGTTAAAAGTCGTTTTTGCTTTTAACTTTTCTCTCTGACATCATCCCTGAATGTCAGAGGGAGCATCTGTGTTATGACTGCTTGCTAATGATGCAAGTAACGTTAACTTTTGATAGATGGAAGTGTTAAATGTGCTCCATGTGCAATGTAGAACATTGCTCCTTTTAATATTTAAACCGACAGATAGGTTTCCAAACATGTGCATAAAACATCTAATCGTACAGAAGGATCTACTGAGGCCCCGAAGGCAATTTGAATCAGCACTTTTCTGTCTCTGTTTCAACATACACTGAAGAAAATAACAGTCATGAAGGATGGATTTCGTTTTAACTACTGTACCTAATGAACAGGCAGACTGTTCAGACTGGGATCTGTACTTAAGCACCTCTTGACTATACATGTTTACACACACTGAGTCCTAAAGATGTGTGGAAACCACGCACTGAGGTCTGACGATGTCACACTGAGCGAGTGTGAACAAGTGACTGGAGTGTGTTTGGCTTCTTCTAAAGGGGAAACCTGCCCCCCGCCAGGCCTCAAAGACTTTGACGGAGAAGCTGGGAAGGAGAACAAAGAGGAGGAGGAGATGTACTAAAAACCCAACGGTAGACATAAAAAAAAGAAATCTGCACAAATCTGTATTATTTAACCAGTGCATACTTTCTATGTTTCAAGGATGGGCCACAACCGCTTTGATCCACACGCATAAATATTAACAACGCTCATTTTTACTATGATGTTGACTGTGCTTCAAGCTGACAGCTCAAAATACATTTCACATATACAGTACACTGTGTATTCATTATTGTGTGAAAAGCTTTGTTTTGTCCACATTTACAAAGATGTTACAAAGAGAACAGTGAGTCCAGACAATCTAATATTTGTCAAATGTAAGTATGCATGGCCCAATGTGACTGCTTTTAAACCAGTCAATATAATAATATTCAAACACATGCAGTAGATCCATACAGGCTAGATCCGACTCAACTCCGCTCTGAACAGCGTCGGATGTCAACGTAGCTGATATCTGTCCAGTTCCTTAAAGTGTTGTATTTAAACATAGCACAAAGTGGCTCTAACATATTTGGTTCTAATGAGAAGTAATAAATAAAAACTAAAAAGTTATGGTGATGAATGTAAACACGAGCTAATTTGATGAAAAGTAGATTTAGAGAGTAAAGGAGGGGCGGTAGGAGCAATCCCCTAACCAGCGTGTAGCATTACAAATAGAGTGTTTGCCATATGCTTGCTGTTGAAGAGGCAGCTGCCCCCGAAGCCTCGGATTCCATGTGTCTGTGATTTTGTGTCCCGGCGCCAGTTTGATTCTGCACTAATTACTATTTTGGAACATGAGAAAAAAAAAAAAAAAAGGAGGAGAGAGAATTAAAGTAAATGGAGCAAAAGCTTTTCTTTGTTTTTAAAAATAAAATCTAACACCACAATGACAAAATATAAGACTCCAGAAGTATTTCCAATTTTGTGTGAACAAGATCATTTCATATAAATCCATATGCCGTCTACCATGCAGCCAGCCCACTTCAGGGACAGCTGCTGAAAACTGTTAACCTTATTATACACTGAGATTCTTGCTTCTCTAGCACAAAAAACTAAAAAAAAAAACTCATCAGATCATCTGCTGCATATTTCAAGAGACAATTATCCTGTCATGGCAACAGCCAGTTTACACTTTCAGTTTTGCCGTCAGACAGAATCTTTATCCCAGAGCCCATCGATCGCTCCCCGTTCTGCTGTTGTCATCAGTGTTTTCACCTTGAGCACAAGAACATGCTGTTATCACCAGCGCCAATATATACAATGCCAGTCAGAAGTTTATAAACTCATTCTAATTCAATGGATTTTCTTTATTATTTTTATTTTCTGCAGATTCATACAGAAGACATCAACAAAATAAGGAGTTGTGTAGTAACCACAGTGTCAAAGTAACAACCTTTTGCTTTAATTAGAGCTTCATGAAGTAGTCACCTACAATGGTTTTTACGTGTGTCTTCTCAATGTGTTGGACGACATCAGCTCTGTTGTGCAGATGTAGGGCTGGTACACAGTTCTCCTACAGTGATTAGCCCTGTTCAGCTGCTGTTCTAATCCTTATTATGACAAGAACCATCCAGCAAAGGGTCACCCCCTTTTACCATCAAGCGGGAGGAGGTAGAGAGGGTCTCCTGTATTTTTCCGTGGACCGGTATCACCTAGGATCTCAAATGGGGAGAAAACACTACTGCCAATATCAAAAGAACAGCACAGCAGCCGCCCCACTTTTTACGGACACTCAAGAAAAATAACCTGTCTGCAGAGCTGCTAAGGATCTTTTATCACTGCTCCATCGAGAGCGTTTTAACGTATTGCATCACAGCATGGTATGCCAACTGCACAGAGAATGACAAGAAATCCCCCCTGCCCTCACTGGACCTTCTGCCTCCGCAGAGCGAGCCGTATTCTGCAGGATGATAACACACACCTCGTACCACCCTTTCTCCCTGCTTCCATCCTGCAGCCTTTACAGGGCCTTCAAAGCTGCACCACCAGGCTGCAAAACGGTTTTTTATCCAACCCAGGACCAGATCAGAACTAAATTGTGCTGTTTTTCACTATGCAATGACAGTGAAGGTAATTCTAGCTAGTTTATTCACTTTCTCTTGTTGTGCATCGAGCTCTCAAGCTCTGTCACAAAAGCTGACAAAAGAAAGTTAGATGTTTTCTCTGTCCTTTAATCATGATTCATTCACACCGTGTAGGTTAAGACTGACGCTTCTTTTGAAGTGTTGGATTGAAAACTACTTGAATACAGTCACCATTCACCAGGGTGGATCCTGAGCATACACCACAAAGATGGCAGTGACATCGTAAAATCACTGAATTGCTTTAGACAATATCCAAACATCAAGTATTTCCACTTAATAGCGTTAGAAGTTTAATTATAAATCAGTTAAATTAGTAGTTTTCATCAGTCTACACTGAGTGACCTATGATGACATTATTTTAACAATTGCTTTCATAAATCGACTAAAGTTTAGTATTCAGACTCTCTATTCAGTAAAGCCCCTGCAGTTTAGCTTCAAGACGTCTTGGGTAAGTCTCCACAGGCTTTACACACCTGTATTTGAGCAGTTTATCTCTGTTTATTACCAGCAGATCGTCTCTAGAGTCGTCTGTTAACGGCCATCCTCAGGTCTCTCCACACACGTCTTGTGGAGTTTCCGTTCTAAACGTGGAGCTGGATAATCCGCGTGCAGCAGCAGAGAGGAGGATGTTGTCAAAACTTCTCTCCATCACGGAAAATGTCTCCCACATACAGTGTTATGATTTGAGACAGTCAGAGGAACACTAATGAACACTGAATGCTCCACTAAGCTTCACAGGAGCTCTTTTCCTCCCGTGAACATCCAATTATAGAATCCCTCCTCTTTTTGTTGAATTTTCAGTTTTAAATCTAATTTAATTTTACATAATCTGAGCACCTGTTCCAAAACAATTCCCCTGGGAAAGTGATTCTGATTCTTAAAAGGTGATCCTCGGATCATGTGCACTTAACTAGTCACTGTCCCTGTTGCTGAGAGGCAGCTCTACTACGCCGCCCTGCCACCGCCATCTTTCTCTCTATGGACGTTATTAACCACATGATGAGCAGCGGCTGGTGTTCCCCAGACACAGTGCCTGGAGCTCTGTCCTAATGGTTCAGTTTTTGTCTGGTTATACTAAAGCTGCATCCAAATATTTAGCCATTTGTTCATTAAGGGGGTAGAGAGCTGCCTGGTAGACAGCTCGAAACACAAAATCACAATCTTTTTTGGGGGGAAACTTAGTCTGGAGTCGCTCTGTTGGGAGATGATTATGCCCCGTCAAAGATCTGCCATGCGATCAAACTGTTTGGCGACAGAGAAGTAACAGTGACGTAGTCATTTGTTTATGACACAATGGCTCCGGCTGGCTGTACGACTATCAGATAGGATGCGGTGAGCATGCACTTGAAACACGTCCGATAATGAAATCCCAACAGCATGTTACCAGACTCATTCTCTGAACTGAGTCTAGCTACGACAGGCTGGGCTCTGGATATTTCATTTTCCTGAATAAACAAAACCACAAACATAATATTTCTCTTTCATTTGCTTAATTGCGTTCTTTCTTTGTCCACTTCCAAGACTTTTATGAAAAACCACTGAAGTCTGGAGTCAGCTGCTGAGGCAGAACAAGCAAGAAAAGGCACATGAACACAGCGAGTAGGAGGTCTAATAAAAATGAAAACCATACCAGCAAAGGAAACTTGTGCCATGATGAAACAGCATATCATTTTTTTAAGCAGTAACGAAAGGCACAGGTTGCAGTGATCTACCATCCCCTGAGCAGGAACTGGCCCTGTCATTTCACGTCTTGGTGGTAGCAAAGTGCTTCCGTTTCACAATTATTGACCCCACATTCCTCCTGGGAACACTTCAAGAGATTTCTGCGGGCATTTATGTTCTTTGCTTCGAAGTCCCAACAGAAAGGTGTGTGGAAGCAAACAGTTTGCCATCTCACCTGCAAGCAACTAGACACATGGCTTCACACAGGGAATCGTTTGGATGAATACAATGGTAAAATATTTGAAACACACATTAGCAGTGTTAGGTAGCTGCCCCAAACGCCTGCGCGCCATCCATTCCTCATGATGGGAGAGATTGCATCTGCTACCATAGCCTGCATAGTTTAGAGTATAACTAAAGTACAGTTTTTTAAGCCTTGCAGCCCTAAAATTCCTTTGAAATAGTTTCAACTGCTGCAGGACACTCCTCACCTCCCCCTGCTATTTCCATTTCTTTCCAATTCACAGACTCCCTCTGGAAAACTTGAATCCCAGCAGGACATCTTGCCAACCCCGATGCCGTGTCAGAGCGGTGTCAGAACACAGGCCCAGTCTCTCATAGAGGCTAACCTGTGGGTCAAATCTGTCTACATCTATCACACCAGAAACCACCAACCCAGACCTCGCAGAAAATACCAGTCAAGACACAAAAAGTAATGGACCTGTTAGTAATGGCAACTCTCACAGAGGTAGCATCTCAGACAGATGGGTGAAAAAAAACACATGCTGCAGTGTCAAAGCGCTGACATACTTGCAACGATGCACGTTATTTGGGGCAAACATATAGGACATTGCAACACGCTGACAAAAATAACCACACGTGAACATTGTTGGTGTTGGTAATTAATTCTTGCAGCACTTTCAGATCAGCTCTCGTCAGTGGAGTGACATTTTCTGATTTGTAATGAGGAATGGGATTTGCACGGAGTTTATCAAATCCATAATACTTTAGAGTCATTCAAGACAGTGGTGTACACCGATCACATGTAACATTACGACCACCTTCCTAATAATGTGTAGGTCTCCTTTGTGCCTCCAAAACAGTTGTGACTCATCAGATAATGGACATGGGCCTTCTGGGGGTGTCCTTGGCCTCTGTGCATCAGGCTTGTTCCAGTTCATCCCACAGATACTTGATCAGTTTAGGATCTAGTGAATTTGGAGGCCAGGTCAACACCTTGTGCTGTTCTTCATGTTTTGTTTTTTTTAGTTGTTCCTAAACCATTTTTGCAGTTGTGCCTGTGTCAGGCTGCATCCTGCTGTGGATAGTTATCAGCGCCAATCAGCTGATGACATGATGCATGCTAATGTTCTCCCTTTTCCCTGCGTGATGCTACGCGTGTTAAAGCCTCCATCAGTAAACTCTGCAACTGTTTGCAATTTCAGCTACAAATCCCACTCATCTCCAGTCAAGCAGTATTCCAAAACTGTCCCACTGGTACCTTGAATACACACACAGGTACGTAGCTGAATATAATTAAGTAAGGATGGTAACATAGTTTCTGGTCTCCATCTGCTAAACCTGTTTTCGATGGAAAGACACAACAGCAGAACTGTTTATCAGCAATGGGAAAAGAATCCCCCCTATTTTTAAACCCATATATAACAAACATGACTATACATGGTCATTTTTGTGTAAAAAAATATATAAAACCCAATGAAATGTTCTACTTTCTTGGTAGAAGTCTGATCTTTGTATTACAGTGTTTCTGGTTTGTGCAGAAGCCGAGTTTATTATACATCACTAAATCCAACAAAATTGGGCTCAGAGGAGACTGTACAACATGTGGCCTGCTGCTTGCCTTCCGATCCAATGACAGATATGGGGTACGTACTGTGTGTTGGCACAAGCAACATTTATAAAACTGGTGAAAGGTATAAGGGGACTTTGGGCTTTTAGAAAGCACTCTGATGTCCTGAGGAGATTTTTGAACACTGTGTAACAGTTGCAGAATGGATATTTGGCCCCAGCGAGTTCAAAAATCATTTCTGTGAAATTGCAGCTCCACTCGACTCCAGCTCACCGCCTCGACAGACAGAGAGGAAATCTGACACTCTAGGAATGAAATTTCGACAGTCTCGATCCATTTTCGTCTGCTTTAGATGAGCTTTCTCTAGCACTAATTTCTCTTTCACAGCGTTCAGACTTGGGACACTGTTTTTGTCTCAGCTATATATTGTAATTGTATGGATGTGATGAGCAACAGGAAATAAATGGGCTAGAAAGACTAGCCCATTACACTAGATTTATTTAGGAATCAAATCAGTGCCACAGAAAGACAGATTACTATAATTGTTTTCACATATCTATTAGTTTAGTGAAAAAATACACGAGTGTATTTATAACTAGACAATTCCCCTGCGGGAAATCGCGAGAGTGGGGCTGTGTCGGCAGCAGTTTGCGCTAAGATGACATGATACAACACTACGATGTTACGATAAATGCTACAATTTTTCACCTAATCTTATCTTCGCAGTTGCTATTGCAGAGGCTGTAGTAGTGCTTCGCACAGCCCACTACTGGCCCTATAGCTTTGCTATATGGGTCAGTAGTACATGCAGCACACCCCTCCCAGCTCCACCTGAAAGCCAGCATCAGGCTAAGTCATTGGTCAGCTAATAGTTAACATATATTAGCAGTGAAGTTATGTTGGGCACAAACACACTTAACACATGGATAATTCACCCTAATATAGTCCTGTATTGAGTGAAGTGGTCATAATGTTTTGGCAGCCTGTGACTGTCATGTAAAAATGGAGTAGAGGGGTCATAGTGTCAGGTGTGGCCTAGGCTAAGAGGAATAATAATTAAAACATATTTTTATTGAACTTCTTGTCGTTCACCAGTTATTCATTTTCTGATATTTTAGCTGTGTATAACGCAGCATTTCACTGAAGTTGTAGCTTAATAGATGGCATATTTTATGTCTGCACCGACCTGGCGCCTGTATAAAGCACTAAATTAGGTTTTGACCACATAATGAATGTAGTAACCTAACAAAAACATAGACTATAACCTATAACATTTCATAAATGTTAATGTCAATTTTATATTTCCATTGAGCTATCACTTTTGTACAGTAAATGCATGACTTGAACATTTTCTGTTGACAATATTGTTAGGTTAAAAATACAAGGCAATGCAGATTTAAGATTACACTATTGCTGTAGTAGCCAGGCTAAGCCCAGTGATAGCCTCGTTTTTTTGTCCTATAGTTTAGTTTATCCTACAACATGAACAGAAGGGATTTTGAAAATGAGATAAACGGGTCCAAAACGGACCCGTGCCGGATGAGCCATATGAGTCCGCTGCGTGTCCGCAGCGGACTCATATGGCTCAATTAGCGGGTCCCAAACGGACCCGCCGCGGAGGTGAGGCTTTAATCGCGGATGCGGAGCAGCGCGGAGCCACGGCGGAGTTCCTCAGTGCATCTGGACCCCGATACGGGTCCGTTCCGGAAGCCGACATACATCCGCGGCAGGTCCGCTGCGCAGTCCTTTTGCTGTGTGGGATGATGCACGTTTATGCTTGTTGAACTAGTGGTACTTATTGCCTCTGCGAAGGAGGTTATGTTTGTTGACTTTCAACTTGTGAAGGTTTTATTTCACTTACACTGACACGTGTTGTCGTCCAGTCTCCACAGATCACTTAACTCCTCTTTGCTGCCGCTGCACACGCTGCGTTTCTCTTTTCTCTCTCTCTCCCTCGCTGTGTGTGAAGAGCAGCCCCGCCCCTCAGTGATCAGAGCGACAGAGCGGAGGTTTTATTTTTATATTATTTTTTTCAGAGAGAGACCGAGAGCAGTGCAGGGACATCTAATATGTTAGCATGTTGGCATATGTTAACGTATGCTAACTAACATATGCTAACTTCCGTCGAAGTTAGCATATGTTAGCATATGCGCCACAGGCCTCGCTCCGTCCTTTTTTTTTTTTCCCCAAGCCTCGCTCCCTCTGTGTGTGTGTGCGCGTGTGTGACGTCAGTGAGACAGAGCGGGAAACAGCCCTCCCCCTCCTTAACTGCTGCTGCGCAGGTGCTTTGATTAACCAAGAAGCACAGAACCACTCCCTCGAACCACTGCCATTTACTAAAAACGTATGCCAGTTACTCACAAACTTTTTTCACAGTGACTACCACAAGGCTTCCATGAACACAGACATGTATTTTTTATTCTTCCTAGTGTAAAAAAAGTGGACATTCTAGCGAGTTGAAAACTACCATCCGTTAAACTTCTGTGACAAAAAACTTTGCTGAATTAACATTGGGTCCTATGGAGCAGTTAGGCTGTCCACTCCTCACTTCTAGGCTTCTCATTCAAAAACTGTGAATCCTATCGGTTAGGTAGACACATTGTAGGCATCAGGACAAGTATGACTACTACTTTGGAGAAAATTTTGTGTGTAGAGTGAAATTTGTGGAAGCAATCACAGTTTTAAAAAAATATTTTGAACATTTTTTCAGAGCAGCCCGCCCTCTAACTGTTGGGCCTCTCACTCTAGCGCGAACATTCCGCGCAATACACACCCATTATAAACCCGAAAAAACAATTTTCGCGACTATGTCGCAAATAGTTCCGACCTGGAGAAACTGAATAATAGCACACCCGCCCCGATCGATACGCACGTTCTGATGTATTTTTCGTGTATGTGCGATGAACTGTGCGGGAGGAGATAGCGACCGAAAATCCGTGGGAATAATAATAAAAATAGACGACAATAACAAGTAGTGGGCTGTGCTTGCACAGCCCCACTAACAAGAAATGTCAGTGCAGAAATAAAATATGTTGAGACTAGCACTGTTACTGTAAATTTCTTTCTTTTAATAGCACTGTGTGTGTTGTATGTTAGTCATCAAGACATCATGCAGTTTTAACTCATTAGGAATATGTATGATTCTACTGTCATTATGGCATTACGTTTACAGTATAAATATTAAAGGCAGCTGATGACGAATCCAAAAAAAAAAGAAAAAAGGAAGGAATTGCTCCATCATTTTGTTCTAAGAGTTCAGGAAGGGTCATGGGGGTCTGGAGCCTATCCCAGCTGTCATCGGTCGAGAGGCGGGGTACACCCTGGACAGGTCACCGGTCTATCACAGGGGAGTCCAGGAAGCAGCTACATGTTTTATTTTCAACATAACGTCCCACAGAGTAAATATCTGTATAGCTTAAATCAAATCATTATAAAAGGGTCATTATCGTGGTTTATGGTTTAAATGGTCTGTAGAAAAAAAAAAATATATATATATATATACACTCACCGGCCACTTTATTAGGTACACCATGCTAGTAACGGGTTGGACCCCCTTTTGCCTTCAGAACTGCCTCAATTCTTCGTGGCATAGATTCAACAAGGTGCTGGAAGCATTCCTCAGAGAGTTTGGTCCATATTGACATGATGGCATCACACAGTTGGCGCAGATTTGTCGGCTGCACATCCACGATGCGAATCTCCCGTTCCACCACATCCCAAAGATGCTCTATTGGATTGAGATCTGGTGACTGTGCAGGCCATTTGAGTACAGTGAACTCATTGTCATGTTCAAGAAACCAGTCTGAGATGATTCCAGCTTTATGACATGGCGCATTATCCTGCTGAAAGTAGCCATCAGAAGTTGGGTACATTGTGGTCATAAAGGGATGGACATGGTCAGCAACAATACTCAGTTAGGCTGTGGCGTTGCAACGATGCTCAATTGGTACCAAGGGGCCCAAAGAGTGCCAAGAAAATATTCCCCACACCATTACACCACCACCACCAGCCTGAACCGTTGATACAAGGCAGGATGGATCCATGCTTTCATGTTGTTGACGCCAAATTCTGACCCTACCATCCGAATGTCGCAGCAGAAATCGAGACTCATCAGACCAGGCAACGTTTTTCCAATCTTCTATTGTCCAATTTCGATGAGCATGTGCAAATTGTAGCCTCAGTTTCCTGTTCTTAGCTGAAAGGAGTGGCACCCGGCGAGGTCTTCTGCTGCTGTAGCCCATCTGCCTCAAAGTTCGACGTACTGTGCGGTCAGAGATGCTCTTCTGCCTACCTTGGTTGTAACGGGTGGTTATTTGAGTCACTGTTGCCTTTCTATCAGTTCGAACCAGTCTGGCCATTCTCCTCTGACCTCTGGCATCAACAAGGCATTTCCGCCCACAAAACTGCCGCTCACTGGATATTTTTTCTTTTTCGGACCATTCTCTGTAAACCCTAGAGATGGTTGTGCGTGAAAATAAATATATATATATTGTTACTTTCTCAAAGTCAACTTTGGTTTAAAGAGAATAAATAAATTAAAAAAATCAGGCTTTACCAGTAACCAGTAATTGTATACAGTAGCTACTGCACAAGATGAAAGAGTGTGTAAGAGCCGTTTCTTCAAACAACACTTTCCATTGGTACTTGAACTGCAGCTGTGGTGATAATTTCCATTGAGAGCTTGTAAGAGTCATAAAAACGTGGCAGAGAAAAATGACAGAGGAAGAAATGAATAAAAATATATAGGCACTCCTGCTCAAGGACATTTTCTTTTCAGTGAATGAAAGGCCTCCCCTCTTCTGCCTCAGTGGTCCCCCTGGCTGTGATTGTGTTTAACTGTGGGAACAGACCACTCGGTGGCACATTCTGAATAGGGGGCCTTCGCCCGGTGGCACTCCCTAAGTGGGCCTGCCAGCCAACAGGCTCTGGACCAGGTCTTTCTCCTCTTCCCTCTCATCTTGTCATTTTATTCTCTCATACACACACACTTATCAAAGCCATTGTTTAACTACCTTCATCTTTCTGACCGTTTGTTTTTATTCACTCCTTCGCCAGTCTTCTGCTGCAGTGCCCCCACACGCATCGCAACAGAAAAGAAACTTTCAAGAGGTAAAGGGTGAGGAAAAGCCCAACGCTTGTGTGTGATAATTAGTCATTTCTTCAGTAGCTCTTCAAACAGGCTTTCGTGGAGGCTGGGGTGTCTATTGTAGGGGGGCGTACTTGGTCATTTGGAGCTGGATCAGATTCCTTTCTCTCCCTCTTTTTGGGGGGCTCACTAGCCCTGGTGGTCCAAAACATACCAACACAGTCCAAGTCTATTAAACTATGGTGATTTAAGAGCCTGATGAGGCTTGATTTATCCCCACCTATAGTAGTGCGGGGCCCTTCCTTTTGGCCAACATATCGCCCCCCGCCATAGGGGTATTGAGAGGAATCGAAAGGGGGATGATGGCGAAAAAAAGAAAAAAAAAAAGGCGGGGTCCAGGCAAAGCCTATTAAAAGACAACAGATCCTGCCATGCAGAAACTGGTAACAGAAAAGAAGTTAATAATTGGTTTTTGTACATGTAGGAAGAAAGAGCGATATCATGCAGAGATGCCATGTTTGCCTGCGAGCATTTCTGAAATCTGTTACCTTGATCCCTTTGTCCAATAACCAAATCACTGATCAAGACTTCAAATGTTTTTTTTATGTCCAATAGTGAATGAAAACCAGCTCGGAGACGTAATGAAGCCAGACTGGAAAGGGGGGGGGGGGGGGGGGGGGGGGGCTTAGCCAAAATGCTTTTGTTCAAAGGTGAACCATGATTTTTATTATTCAAACGCTCCCCTTTCAAATAACTCTAATGAGCCAGAGGGTTCTTAGGTGATTAATAAATGAACAAACTGTCTGAAGCGCTAACATACCTTCAAAATACTCTCACATCTCATATTATATTGAGAAAGTAGGAATATTATAAAACAATAATGACGAGAGAAAGCATTCAAAATAGGTCCAGTGTGAAGAGATGCTTTGAATTGCAGACAGCGAATTCATTTCTGGACGGAAAATTCATTTGTGTGACATTACACAAGAAGTCCATATTATATAGTATACCAATAGTAATTTACAACAGTGGTAATTACAATATCCTCAAAGCCTTATGGACCATTATTTATACCTGTCAAGATTTCCCTGGGAACTTCCCTCATAATAACAACATATCGCTACAAATCACAGCAAGTATAGCCTCTGTCAGTTTCTACAATCCACTCCACATAGCGGGAGGTGCCATGTGCTGCATGTAACTACCATAGATATCCAGGGGCATTAATAATGACTATGGTTGATGTATATTTCAGGTTCTCACTTCACGTGTTTTGAACACCGTGCCTCCCCATGATCTGTGGGAGGACACGGACACATACCGCAGGAAACATACATAATCCATGAGCTGCCATGTTTGGCTGTAAATAAGGATGACTAGGCTGCTCAGCTGGCCGGTGGGAGGTTGTGATGGTCGCCTCTGACTGACTACCAGATGTGCTACCTGGTTCAATTTTTAAAAAGGTATGAAATACAAAAAAAACAAAAAAAACAAAAAAACATACCAGACCAGGACTGAAGCTGTTAAACTTGACATCAAGCTGCCTTCTCCTGAACTAACCTCATGTAACTGAACACAAGCACAGTCCTAAGAATTAGCAGTTTTATCTGTGTTTGTGTTTACACAGATTTGATATAAATACCAAATTACGCAACTGTTTTTTTCCCATATCAAGTTTTAATAGTTCTTTCTTGACACTGTGCTATTTGTTTTTAATTGCTCTTCATATTTTCTATCAAGTGCTTTGAATTACCATGGGTGAGAAATGTACTGTATATAAATAAAGTACCCTTGCCTTGCCTAACTACGTACATATGGGACTGCTAGTGAGGTTAATAAGAGTTCAAAGTAGAAGTAACAAAGCCGACTTCACCTTGGTCAGGGTAATGCACACTTGTGTGTGATAAGTCGGCTGTAAGCTGACTCTGGAGAATGGTGCAACTGAGGCAGCCATAAAGGGCTTTATAGTCCCTCTCCTGGCACAATATTGTTTGCAACCATAACCCCGTTCAACTCATCCAAAGTGCACACGCCCTATTTAAAGTTCACCGTGCGAGTAAAACGAACTGTCTAACACTTTCTTTCTGTGTAGCTGTGAACTGTGATGGGAGCCATTGTGTTGCTATGAGGTATTAGTGGTCGCCCGCTTTCCCTGCAGTGGTGCTGAGTGATAGGCTGCCACTGAGAACACGGGGAGAGTGCTGATGAACCCTGTTACAGGCCAAAGCGAGGAAGCTACCCAAAGCAGTAAATTGACAAGTAGTAGGGTGACGGGAGAAGGAGCCGGGAACAATGGGAGAGGAACACGAGGAGGGTAGGGAGCCAAAGAGGCAACTGTGCAATGACCAAGGAAGAAAGGCAAGGAAAAGACAAATGAAGCCGTAAAACACCCACAGCAGGTGTGTTTTTCTACTACAAGGATGCACACATTATCATGAGGGAACGAATTGGGGCGTGTTTGCTGGTCTAACCAGGGCTAATCTGTATTCTGGCCCTGCTCTGTGAAACACAAGCGGGTGGCATTCATACAAAGAGCATCAGCCACAGCTGCTGCTCCGAGAGTGACCAAGAATTCATACACCATCACAGCAGGGCTTCACAGCAAACTGTCAAACAGATGGAAACCAGGTGTTACAGAAGGACTTGCAGACGATTCAAAAAAGAAAAAAAAAAAGAAAAAGAAAAACAGGAATGTATGAAAATACAAAATCACCAAACAAACTTTAGTGTCTATCTTAAACACTCTCGTTCTGCAAGCAGTTACTATCAGACAATAGCAACTGATGACGGGCCTCATGCATGAACACTGCATACGGAAAAATCTCACCGTCGTCGTGTACAATTTAACAGCTTTTGTGCAATTCATCATTCGTCAATAATTGCGTACTGTTTGTTCTGTTCTTAGGTAAGAGCAGATTTTAAGAGCGACTCATGATGCACAAACGCTAACTTGCATTTAGTCCTGTGAAACACCAATAATGATGATGGAAGAGAAAATGTGCATCATTTAAAACACAGAGGAAGAACGTTCTACGGTCACCGACTCATAATCTACTCTAATAATTTTAATTGACATTAATTTATTTAAGACCATCATCCTTTTGGGAGTCAATGATATTAAGACTAACTGAGGTGGATCCCAGGTGCGATCTCGATGTTTATATACTTAGGATTTAAAAGAAACATGTGACTTAAAACTCAGATGAATTAAAACCAACATGCTGTGTTTAATGTAGAACCAAATACTTCAATTCAATTCAGTTTTATTTATATAGCGTCAATAACAATACAAATCGTCTCAAGACGCTTTACAAGACCCGGCCTGAAACCCCCAGAGCAAGCCTGAAGGAGACGGTGGCAAGGAAAAACTCCCTTTTAACAGGAAGAAACCTTGAGCAGAACCCAACTTCAGTCAGCTTAGTTAAATTCCTTTTGAAGATAAAAAAAATAATAATAATAATTCCACTGATGCCTACCACTGTCTTCAGATGTTGCTAATTAATCTTCAGAGCTGATGATATGTTTCCTGGTTGTTTCTACCTCTGAAGAAGAAATTCTCATTTTATGTTTTCTGCTCTTTGGTGACAGTTCTCTTCTTAACTTGCTTTTGTTAGGTTTATTTCTGTTTATTTCGTCTGGGTACAACCTGTCCAACTGCAGTGGTCTGAACACAGCACTTTTGTCCTATACAGGTTTATTGGGGTGTTTCCTTTTCCTAATTGCGCTACGCCCGTCAGTCTGTCCGTTTAGGATCAAACACAGTTCTTATGCAGGTGGCAAGAACAGAATTGGCTGTCTGAGCATGTTTCATAAATCCCACGTAGAATTATCTTCTTTTCATCTTTTTGCTTTGAATAAAAACAAATATGGGAGAAAAAGAGGAAAACATGCGCGCATGAGACCCATCGCCCCCACTGACAGCCCTAAATATTCTCGGTGACAGTTGCGCTGGGTGGATTTGAAGCACAGAATCAGGATGAGGACATTTTCTACTTTTTTCCCCCCACGTGGAGAGTGAAGGATTGCATTCACGACGGCGGTTGCGGGTCAGAAGGTTACAGCGGTACACCCAGCAGCTGGCACAGCTTAGCACTGGCCTCCATCAAAACAACTGTCCCAGGTAGGCTCTCAGGGAAGCTGAATGTCCTTGCAGGCCTGATCTTTGAGCACAGCAGCAGAGCCACAGTGAACCAGCAGGTTGTTGTCAGTGGGCTTAAACACAGACTGTTCTCTGGTTTCAGGTTTCCATGGAGAGGCAGTGCTGCAGTGCTGCATCATTTAAACATCGGTGGCCTGCCGTCCTTCCACATGCCCTCCTCCTTTCTCCGTGAAATTGTTCAGGATATTAGAGTGAGCAAACACATGCTCCACTGTTGTGAAATGTCTCTGGCCAGTGTTTTCACAAACTCAAGGTTTTCACAAAATAATCATTCATTTCCTGAAACTAGCACACAACCCTGCATCCATGAAATTAGTCTTATACAGCACAGTTTTCCAGAAACAAATAGAAGCTGACAGAATAACATAATTATTGAACCTTTTTAAGGAATGTATCTGCAAGTTTGATAACCTAGCTTTAATTCCCCTGCTATGTTCTGCTAAAGCAATACTCACAGCAAAGAGAAATATTATAGACTTGGTCAAAAAAGAGACTTGAAGTGAAACAGCCTACGTTTATATTACAAAAAACACAATTGTTCATTACGTTCAGCAAAGTTTTGTTGCTTTAGCCAAACAACAGGGTGCTACATCCACTGCTAACTATACTGGAGTACTACTAACTGTTAGTAGCACAATACACGATCAGCATGACACCAATAAGCCACAACATTATGACAGTTGAAGTAAATAACACAGATTATCTTCTTATCGTGGCACCTGTCAGTGGATGGGAGCAAGTGAACATTTTGATCTTAAAGCTGTTAGAAGCAGGAAAAATGAGGGATCTGAGCGACTGTGACAAATTGTGATGCCTGGACGACAGGGTCAGAGCGTCTCCAAAACGTTACCCTGACACGTACCGCCTGCTGAAGCATTGTTGCTGATCACGAACATCCTTTAATGAACACAGGGTTCCCTGACGGCAGTGGCCTCTATTGGCTGGATAATGTGCCCTGCCAGAAAGCATAAAAATGTTTGAGGAGTGGTTTGAGGACTACAACAATGAGCTCAAGGTGTTTACTCTGCCTCTGCATTTTCCTGATCTCAGTGTAACAGAGCATCTGTGAGTTGTGCTGACCAAACAAGTCTGATCCACGGAGGCCACACCTCACAATTTGCAGGACTTTAAGGATCAGCTGCTAACGTCTTGGTGCCAGATGCCACAGTACACCTTTGGAGAGCTTAGTGGAGTCCATTGTGCCTGTAAAAGTTGTTTTGGTGCCAAAAATAGGGACCGTCACAATATCAGGCAAGGGTATCAAAAGTTACGGCGGATCTGAATCTCCTGAATAGGCGCAAAGTTCAACAGTGAAGGAGAATGTGCGCCGGCTACACGCAGAAAGGTCTCAGCTACTGTGTTCACGATCCATGCACAGTGAGATGATGAAAAATTTACAATGGCCATCCAGCAGTCGTTGATGGATTACTGCATGATGAGCCAAAACATCACGAAGGCTCAAAAAGCTAATGAAGCGTATAAATTTGATTATCTGCTCGAACAAGTCTTATCTGCACCAGCTTCAACTTCCATCAAGTGTCAAGGCTGGTGGTGGTGGTGGGGGCGCTGGTCATAATATTTTGGCTCCCGAGTATAGTGAGCAGAATAAACTCTTAATTTAAGACACTCCTGCCTCCTCCTGACACCGACATCCTCTTAATTTATAAATCCCATCTCTCTTGTCATAATGAAAAAGATTATTAACGTAGAAATCCTCTTTGAAAAACGTCTGCCCATGTAGAAACTGAATATTAAAGTGACTCTTTATTGTAACATCCTACACTGCCAATCTTCTCGGTCATTACACTCTCTGTAAAATGCAATATGGTCGCACGCCTCAGATGTTAAAACTATTTGACAGCTCGTGCTCCTTATCAGTCATCCAGCCTTTCATTATTTTAAAACTAAACTATTTGCCTACCCCTGCTTTAGCCCTTCCTACACACTTTAATATTATTCTGCTAGGCTCAGGGCCTTTAATATGTGCTATAAATTCTAGGATACGATTCAATATTCACAAACCTGTAGAGTAGAAAGTCAGCAATGGTGCCAGAGGACTCTTGACCCGTTGAGAGCTGCTGTGAATATCTAGCGCATGATTACAAACTCATATACATTAGTCACTTCTTGAACTTGGTCAGTTTCCTTCTGTCTCAGTGTGAGTGAGTCACCGTTTTATTTTTATCACTGAATAAGGAACCCCCCCCCCCCCCCCCCCCCCCCCCACTGACTCCCTCAGGCTGGACTCCTCGGGAAACATCACAGAGGAAGCAGAGAGAGGGAAAGGGCTCCTCCCTGTGGTGAGACTCCAGCTGTCCATCTCGAGGCGAGGGTGAAAGACTCCTCCATAGCAACAGTCCAACATAGCAACAGCCTTGATAGCTTTGGATGCCATTCAGTTAGTATCTTGCATATTCGGTCCTTGGAAACAGAGGAGGTAGTAAGGGAGAGTCATATCCAGGCCGCTTAGCATAAGTTGGGTGGTCTAAATTGGGTCTGTTTTTAAAAAAAGATAATGCATGTGTCTTAAGTGCATGTGTGCGATAGCTCTGACTACAAGCCGTGAAATAAGAAGCCAGGTGCTGATTTTTAATTCATACTAGACGCAGGAAAGAAAACAGCAGTGCGAAAAAAGTAGGAAGTCTACTAAGAACAGAAATGGTAGCGTAAAAAATTCAAAGACTTGGCATTGGCAGCATTTGAATAACAACACCTCTAAGGCCCCTCTGCTAGAAACATCTTAACCAAGAATTTGTCGCTCTCCATTTGAACCTCTCCCTCGTCATTTCCACACTCCTCACGAGGATTGATTCAAAATGCTAAGCTTGAAATGAGACCAGACAGGACAGAAACTTGCCTTATATTGAGCTTGCCTCAGCCAGCCTGAGTCCAATTTCAGTCCAACAATGCAGCACTTTGATCAGCCTCTATGGCTGATTTAGGATGTCACTACTAACTGTCCATCACTCCTACGCAGCCCCTCCAGGAGCAGTCGAGCTGAGCATGCTGCGATGGGGACATGCCAGGAAATCGGGGAATAGGGCGACAGTAGACGACGGTGAATCAAAGATGTACAGTATGTCAAGGCGAATGGTCTCGCGTTTATGTGAGACACTTAAAGCAGCACGAGACTTTGGTCATCTCACTCAAGCCACCTGCCTTTCTCTTACTATCAAAGAATAAGTCTCATGATATTTTGTGTTATCTTTTTGCCACAAAATGACAAAAACTGTGAGTAGCCATACACACACAGCAGCTTAATCCTTCTGTCCAAAGAAGCATCAGTGTTTTTCCAAGTACTATAAACAACATATCAGCCTGTCTCAGTGCTGCAAGTATGACACAGTTCTTCGAACAGTCAGTGTGGATAATACTTTGCTGATGTAAACTGTCACTAGACTGTAGGTGAAATTATTCACCAACAAATGCACTGTTTGTTTACATTCTGTAACATTTGCTATAAATCAGAGAGTATTTTAATACACCTAAAACAAATTAAAGTGTGCAACTGTGGTTTCCTCAGTCAGAAGAAACAGGGCTGAGGTCTGACAGCTAAAGGCAGGGGAGGAAAGGTAAAGTGCACTTGGAGACAATCAAGGCATTGTTTGGGCATTTTTTGGAGAATCTGTTGACATAAAAAAAGATTCGCAATATTGCAGTTTTATGGCCAGCACACTGAGAGGAAAGTATTACTTTCAAGTTCAGTAGATGATCCAGAAAGTTTTGGTCTAGGGCCCGAGACATAAATAAGGTATCAGAACAACTGTATTGATCTGCAGACAGTAGACATGGTTGGAGTACTCAGCTAGCAAGGTGTGGTCACATGACCTACATCGATCAGGAATAACAATATGACCATGTTCCCATATTGTGTAGGTCTCCCTTGTGCCTCCAAAACAATTGTGACTCATCAGATAATGGACATGTCTTCTGAGGGTGTCCTGTAGTGTAGGCCTATTGATTGAGAGGAGGGGCCTCTGTGGATCATCCCACAGATTCTTGATCAGTTTGGGATCTGGTAAATTTGGAGGCCAGGTCAACACCTTGTACTGATTTTACTGTTTTTTGTTTTCTTTTAGTTGTGTCTCAACTGCATCCTGCTGGGGATGGCGGCTGCCATCAAGGAGTGTCATTGTACCTGGTCTGGTCTACGTGGGTGGCATATGTCTAAGTAACATACACATGAATGCCAGGTCCAACAGTTTCCCAGCAGAAAACTGTATTGTCACAAGATGGTTAATGTTTTTTACTTCAACTGTCATAATACTGTGGCTGATAGCACACAAGAAAGACTATGCAAGTATATGCACACAACAGTGCCTCCCCGTTTAGACAACTCAGAGCATGAAACTTTAACTTTATCTCTTGACAAGCCAAGATTCATCAGTTCAAACCCTTACTCAACAGTTTGACTTTTTACATGCAGAATATTGACATCCTTATGTTTTAAATATCTCTTAACAGTGTGTTTCATCCTTTACTCCACAAGAAAAGACGTATAGTTCCAGCAGCACTGTGTGTGAGCTAAGCCTGAGTCGCTTTAATGTTGCACAGCTCAATCAAAAAACAATCCCTCTCCTCTCACTGTCACATCTTAGCTTTGTAGCTCTTGGCTCCTTACAGCCATTATGTGAACGGGACCTGTGCCCGTTCTCTCGCACTTTGATCATTCCTGCCATTATTCACAAGCCAGATACATCTGCCAGATGTGTTTTACAATTAAGGTTTCATGCCATTCAGTACCTGCAGCAAATCAGAGTCAAGTATTTGCAGGGGTTGGACATAACACCTGCAACATTTCTGCAACTGAACGCAATCCACTGCAGTAGCTAGTACAAGAAATGCTTCAATCACTGTGAAGACAATGCTCCGGTTTTGTAAGGACAGATGGTGTGAAGAATTTTCACTCAATAATTTAAGGCAGCCCTACTCTTATCTGTCAACTTTTTGTTATATAAAACACTTAAAATTAGGTCCCACTTTCTTATTTGCTTCAGGTCTAAAACACAAACAGAGATGGGAAGATGTCAAAGTAGATGTCTGTCAGTAGAAATATTCTTTGGGGATTCTTGGTCCAGCTCAAGACAAAAATAGATATCTTCCAACGTCTTCCAATTATCTGGTCACTTCATCCATTTGGAAAGAAAATCCCCTGTTTCACCATTAAAATAAATGTGGTCTCGTATCATTTGTTTGTATAAATGATTTTAAACATGAACCAGCATATAGCCTGGAAGCAAGCACAAAGTTCCTCCGCCCTCAAACTTTTCATGGGGGGAATTTTGGTCTGGAATGGCTGCACTGGGAATTCATTACATCCCAGCAAAGATTTCTCAGGCCAATTAATTCTTTTGGGTGGGTTTTATGTGGGGATGAACAGAACAGTAACAGTGACGTAGTTGTATACCTCTTGAAAGCCTTCTCTTTCAAATTAGTCTTTTTCTTAAAGCTCAATGTAAATCCGAGGATATTCAAAGGGATTCAATGCACTAAAGGGTCCCTTCCAGGAAAGGAAATCTCTACAGTAAATTCTGCAAGAAGATTAGCATAATAAATTAAGCACCAGATACAGTTATCTTTGGGTCTGCAGGATTAAGCAATGCTACACCCTTTGTTTCTAGGTATGCAGTTAAGCAGTTAAGATGTCATGTATAGAGTTTTTTTTTTAATTCAGATGGAGATAATGTGTAGTGATGCACGTATATTGGAGCTCATCCCTACTCTCTACTGAGGAACCGCTTGTTGGGTTGCACTTGTCCTTTCAGACAATGGCAACATAAGTCTGTTGAAAGAGTGCATTGGCTTTTCATGCCAATTTTTTCACAATCGCACATTGAAACCAACAGCATTAGCACATCGGCTTCACACTTGACTTTCTCTAGCTGGCCCAGCAGAAATCTAAAAATCAAGCAAAACCAAAGGCAACAGGATTTGTGGGAAGCGAGAGAGTTTGGTTTTGTTTATTTGAAACATATGTGGCATTCAAGTGGGCACCACCCACCCATGTTCCAAATAAAAACCCCACCAGTCGTTTAGAACTAAAGAGGCCGCTTGGATGAGTGGTGAAACGTCTCCAGGAAAACTCAAGCCAGACCATTTGCATTTGGTTTAGTTTTGTTTTTAGATTTATAAATGAACTGGATTGACTCTAGGATTTCTTTTACACAAAACCTTCCACATCCACTATCTGCGATGAGGTACCTCTCATTTCTAGAAAGACCGTATTTAAATTTACTTCAGAATAAAACACACTGCAAATGAAAAATAGCATACACTCCTTCAACTGTAATTAAGAGGAATCTCTGGCACTGTTAGTGACTAGTGTGTACCTGACGTTCATTGAACCATTCATTCATTCTTGCCAAGTTCACTTCCGTTCACTCGCAATATTATTTGTTATCATCAAAGAGCAAACCAATCGTACAGAACAATAGGTCAAACAAATAGACGAGATCATCCAATGCAGAACAATAAGTAGACAAAACAGCAATCGGTAATGGGGGAAAAAGCCCACAAGAGCAACAGAGATCTTGAATCTTGAGCATTAAAATAAACCTAGCAAACTGCAGTCAAGCAATGCAAAGGTCATTTAGTCAGCCACCTCGCCTGGAATGGATGCATTATTAAATGGATACAGAGTAACAGAGTTTATTTGGTGTCTGAGACCGACTCAATCACTCCCTGCGAGCAAACACCAAGCTCAGCACAGAGGAGATTGATGAACTCCTCCACAGGGGCAATCAGAGCCTCCAGGTGGATTCTGAGTTGGAGGCAGGGCTTATGAAATGCTTGAAGACGGGTGAAGTGATGTCTGCAGTGTGTGCCAAGTACTGGCTGCTGTATGGCCACTCTCCAACAATGCACCTCTGACCATCAGGGAAATAAACCACCTACTGAGTACAGCCTCTTCTGGGAACGGTGTATGCTTTGACAAATATCTAATAAACACTTTTTCTGAGCACTGTGGAGTTTAATTTGGGACAACAAAATACCTCTGGTGGATTGTAGGACTATCCAATTGCTTGCATATCGCATACATGTATGTGCTGTATGAGTAGTTTAGCAGCAATGTAACTTCAAATAGGAGCTGCCACGTTGCTGCATAAATATGATATAGAAGTGTAGAGAATGGTTTCATAAAAAATAAGTTTAAATCCTTATCTTTTGCTTAACTAAATACACAACATTTGAATGTATCTACCTATTCTTTGCACAACAAAACCCATGCTGAGGTTCCCTTGAAGCTATTATTCCAGGGAAATAATTGCATGAGCTGTGTGAAAGACAGCACTTGTGTTTGCAGTCCTAAAGCCATTATACCATAAATCACACCGTGTAACGCCATTACACAATAATATCCTCTACTTGAGACCCAATTAACAGTGAGCCATTTGGCAACTCCATGAAAAACAACATCAAGAACCTGGAGGGGGGGTGCGCTGGAAAAATCAATTCATTCCACACTGCTCCAGTGTTGAAACGTACAGTACTTCACTGCTGTGCTACAGTGTTAGAGCAGCACAATACAACAGCAGCAGCAGCAGCAGCAATTACAAGAAACTCAACTACATTGTATAATAGAGAATAACAACAAGGCAGCAAACATCCCATCTGTCAAAAACCCCTGCAGCAGCCAGCAGCTTCAGTTCATAGTATAAAATTAATCCAAGTCCATGTTAAAACGTTAGGGTATCAGTTAGTCAGACAGAGTTAAAATCACATATTCTAGGCAAACATTTTGTTGCTCGCATAAATATTAATTATTAATGAACATAACGAGATACATAACAAGCTTCAATTATGCCAGCAGGAACAGCTAATTCTTAATCTTACTTTAGCCTGGTGAAACGAGGCAGCCATCTTTGTAGACTGAGTGAACAATTATATCCTTAGTTAAAAGGTAAAGGTTGAGGCGGAAAGGACGGCGCTTGGGTTCAGTTTGCGATAAAATGCCGCACCATTTATGCTAGTATAACTAGCCAACGAACAAACATACATAAACAAGAAAACTTCCGTTAAGTATAGCCTACCATGCAACCGGGGTATTTTCGCACAGGTACGTTAACACAGCGGCAGGTGGTAGGTGAGTTCGATATATACTACGGCAGTGCTAATATGTCACGTGTTTTAACTTTATTTATTATTTCTTTCATATTTTTATTACTTTGCTTCCACCGTGTTCCCGTGTTGTGTTTGTTATTATTGTTGCTTTGTGTTTTTTAGTCTGTTTTGACTGCTTGCATAATGACATGTAAGAAAGCTAACTGCTTTGTATTTTGATTTTAAACATTGATTAAATTGTTTGCATTTCTTTTTCTTTTTTTAAGATATAAAAGGTGTTGCAAGACTCAGAACAGAAAAAGATTTGGACAATTTGGTGTCTGTTTGCATGATGTGTTTCTTTTGGACAAATGTGTTAATATTTGTGTTAATATTAAGACTTCAGGTCCTACCAATTTTTTTAATGGGACAGTGGCGAAACCCATGTGACACAGAAACAGTTTCCTGTTTCTGTGCACTCCATCCGTCTTTTGCACAATCCGCCTCCTCCCAATCTCCACTTCTCTGAGTTCATCCCAAAACATCTTCATTCACATGTGCATTATTTTTGTTGGTGAATTTAAAACTTCACCTCCACCGCTGTCTGACTATGCCCTTTGCCAATAGATGTCCTGCTTTGACATGTTAAACTGTACACTTTTAAGACGAAAAGCTTAACTGGAGGTACATTAAACAAGATTTTGGATTAAGGACATTCGTCCAACTAATTGTTACAGGCGATCCAAACTCTCAGATGCCAACTTTGTGAAAGACAAGGTCAGATGGATCTTTTTTACTGTTTATTTCATTTATGTAGGTGACATAAAATTATATGTCTTGCAGCAAATTCCATCAGCCATTTTCTACATCACAGCTTCCACAGAATGCAATTTACTGAAAAAAGTATAAAACGTAGAGATGGGAGGGGCAATCTTTCAGCAATGTACTTTATAGATAAGCAACAGCGTGTAACCGAATGCCCCCATGCAGACAATAGAGACTGAATCACTTGTAAACCATGAAAGCCCTCATATAAATGTTTAATTGTTGGCAGGGAATAAGGCTTGTAACACTGCTGTTTTGGCTCAGCTGTGTGCTCCGAATGAAAAGGGAGAAAACTGCCAAGGAGTTGACGCTCAGAATGGATCCGTTTGGGGTATTTAGGATGTGGCTGTCCCTGGCAGGCCCACACAAAAGGGAAGATCATCATGTCTATCCATTAGCAATGGTCAAAAGAAAAAGAGTCAGTGTGTGTCTCTTTGTGTGCGTACATGGGTATGTACAGGATGTGATGTGATGTGAACCCCTGCTGCTGGATAGCCCCACTGTGTGAGATCTGACAGCTCCCACTGCTGTCTTTATAACTGGATAAAAGAATGTCTATGTGTGTGTGACTCAGATAGTGAAAAGGAGGAGGAAGTGTCCAGAAAGAAAGAGACAAACCAAAGCTTTTTACACACAAAAAAATAAATACATTCATTCAAGTAACTGTCTCTTTGAGAGCATATCTGGTCCAGTATGAAAAACAAGACTTCCCACATCTTTTGGAAACTCACAATAAGCAACTGCAGGCCTGATGGTGTTTCCTGTGCCGACAATTTTAAAGAAGAAAACCCAAGATTTAAAGACATCAAAAGTCTAAAATGTAATTATGCCCCCAGCGCCGTCTTCAGACACCACAGGAACCATCAAACTTCTTTCTGAAAACACGTAGTCATGAGCATCTCCTCAGTTCACTTTCGTCTACAAATGACAAAGTTTTAATGCGACACAAGGCTGCACTTGAAGATAACAGGCGTTTACTTTTTTTTCAAAGTCAAAGAAATTCAACACATTAATAAATGCATCCATCCAGGTCTCATTTTTTTGTTTGGTTTGGAGAACTCCAAGCATATAAACATACAATTTACCGTGACACTTGTGGTGTGGCTCCTACTCTCAAACTTTGATGTGTTTGTAGCATTTCCACCCATTTTTCCAATGTGTCTTTAAAAACAGCTTTAGTTAAACTGCAGGTTGAGCGCACAGAAAGTAAACTTACCAGTAGTGAATGAAATCCAACATCAAATATTAGTTTTAAGTGTATATAAAGTCTTTAGGACATAAGGTTTTCTGGTAGTCTCCCCATCTCTGCAGCGTTTTGGGAAAAGGAAGGACGTTTTAAAACTTTTGCGTATAACATAAAGATAACACACATGTGTATAAAGAGATGAGCCCCCGCTCTGAGTATCGCTCCCTGTGTTCCTCCGTTTGGGATAGTTTCCATTCTCCACATCCAGACTCATTCATCCCTTTCATCCTACCTTACTTAGCTCTGCTTCCTTTGGATCCCGTCAACTAACCTTTTGAGCCATTTTAAAAAAATCTAGGCTACTGTTTTTTTACAACCTGGACCTTAATTCTGGCATAAAATACGATCATTTACTCACCCATTTAACTTTTGTGTCATTTGTAGTCAACTGTGAGATATTTATATCTGCATATATCCATATAATGGGAGTGACTGGGGCACCGAAATGCATGTTAAATGGGTGAAAGTTAAAGGTTAAATGGGTTTATTTTTTATGTTTACATTTATTCATCTGGAATATAGTTTTGGTCAAGCTAGACAAACATGAAATGCAAACCACCCCAAACCTCCAAACTCAGTTCAAGTATTTCTTCCATATTCCACCTGAAAACAAGTACACTGTTGCAGGAACACGGATGCGTGGTATTCTAGTTTGGCATCTTGCTTTATTTATCTGTTGTATGGTTCAAAGTGTTCTGGGTTGAGAGGGCCATCTGCTAGCGGAGACTGTGATTTTTTTTAACAGTATGGCTGAGATATTCCAGGCTCAACTTTGACAGAGACTGACAGCAACCTTCTGGTTAGTGGAGAGCATAATAAGGCACCAGATTTTACTTTAAAAAAAAACTTTAAGCCACGGCAGGTGATTTTTGCCGTGGGCACAGCAGCTGCAGTAACAAAGCTATAATATGTCTGTCTTAATAATGTTGGTAAGTAGAAGCATAAAGGAAGGTGTTTAGGCATTTAACTTTTTTTTATCTATCTATTTTGAATGTCTGGAAAATCATGTCTGATTGTTGTCTGGAGATATCCTTTCACACAAGCAGCAGACAGCTGTGTCAAACCTGTTCTAACAAATACATTGTTTGGTTTAGGCAAGGTATGGCACCAGGTGAATGGTGCAGGAGCGCCAGGAGGTTTGACATCACACATAAACCCACTCTGTGATTTCTCCAGACAATTACCTTCTCAGTTAAAATGTCAGTAGGATATTACATAAATTTTGGTAGACATCTTTTAATCCAACTGATTCTAAAATTCCTGTTTAAAGCAGGGGTCTGGTTTAAGCCTAGACAGTGTCGCAAGTATCGTCCTGCTTTGAGCGACACTCATCCAATCGTGAGTTAAGAGTGACGAGATGACAGTGAATTTAAAGGACGATGGAATGAAGGGCTCGGAGGAAGGCTCGCAAGTAGTTCATTGGATGAAAGCAGTGACATAGAAAATCGAAGAGATGAGGAAAATACAGCAATAGCCCACATTCGCCAAAGAGGAACAGATCGTGTATATTAAACTTTTGCCTAAGCCTCATAAAAATCCAAGCAAACTAAGAAAAGTGAATTGCTTTGTTTTTTTTTAATCAGGTAAGATGGAAAATATTTCTATCCGACTTCTATTACCATAATTTTGAAGTGTCCCCATTATATTTTTGTCTAGCAAAGTAGGCAGGAAAGGACCACGTTTGACTCTCTTGGGACAGCTGTGATTGTAGCCTGCTACCTGCCCAGCACACATCTAGATGGTGAATACTGATCCAAAAGTCACGATCACCCATTCAAAGGTGCACACAGTTTTGTAATGGCGTCCACTGTGCGGGGATGGCTTCTGTTTTGCATGAGCCACCGCTGAAAATGATTTCACTTGCAGAATCTGAGGGAATTCATTTTGAAGCAAAGGATTCATGATGAAAAACAAATTTTTGGGCTGCTTTTTTTTTTAATTAAGGAAGGAGGCTTGTTGTTGCTATAACGCTCTACACCCAGGAGCTCAAAATGAAATGAAAAAGATTTATTTACACATTACATCACCAGGAGGGGAGTTTGCATATTTGAGTTTTTGGGTGCGAACCAAGAAAACGGACAATTGCTCATTTTCAGCGTGGAAAGCCGTGTCATATCTTCTTAAGTCAAAAGCTGTTTACTTTGAAGTCTGGCTCGGCTCATACGCAGAAACATCTCAGTGATGCATGGCTGTTCTCTTTGCAGCCTGCGGATGACTCATGCTTCTGAGTGAATAGCAGGATATACAGCTGAGGGCAATGTTTGTCTCTCCAAACACATCAAATGAAACATCAGGCAGGACGTTTTCTCCTCTGTGCTACACTAAATGCCCCTCTCTTGCGCACACAGCTGTGTTTTACATTTCAAATCTTTGCAGGCAGGAATATATTACACAACTGCATTCACTTCAGTGCACAAATTACTGTTTAAAATATGATGGTGAGGAGATTTAGCTGAATTATTACACAACAAGGAGGTCAAACAGGTCACCCAGTCTTCACTAGTTTGAGAGCTGGATCCTGGATTTCATCCTGAAGAGCCTTTGGGAAGACCTGCTGGGACCGATGTATGGATCAAACTACAACTAAAAGCAAAAGTCAGGCCTTTTAAATAAAGCACTACATACACTGATCAGCCACAACATTATAACTAAATAACATTGATCATCTTGTGACAATACAGTGTTCTGCTAGGAAACTTTTGGCCCTGACAGTCATTCATACGTTGATGTTATTCAGACATGTAGCACCCTTCTAGACCAGACCAGACCAGACACCCCCACCCCGTAGCAATGACACTCCTTGCTGGCAGCAGCCATCCCCAGCAGGATGCAGCCTGACACACACACAAAAAATGTTTAAAAAAAACTCAAAAAAACATGAAGAGCTGCACAAGGTGGTGACCTGGCCTCCAAATTCACTAGATCCCAAACTGATCCAAGTATCTGTGGGATCAACTGAGGCCCCTCCCCTCAACCCACAGGTCCCTTTGGCTCAGTAGTTCAACCCCCAGGCACTGGTGTGTGAATGGATAGATGTGTCTGTGACTGTAAAGTACTTTGAGTACCAATAGGTATAAAAGCACTTTATAAAAGAAAGGCCATTTACTAGCAACATGGCATGACTTCACCCCCTAATATCATCCTCTCTTTGCCTCTGAAAAAGCCCTGATCAGTTCAGGGCACTAGACCCCTGATGGATGTGCTGTGGATACTGGAAATTACAGCAAGCTAAATGAAGCTGAAAAAATCCATTATTATTATTATTGGCAGTGATGAAAGAAGCTTTTGTTGCAGGACTGTTGCATTAAACCACATTAGTTATAATGTTCAATGAGACCACATGTGTTTAGACTTCACTTGTAACAAACTGCTTATTACCGTCATCACGTCCTCTTTGAATAAACTGAGAAATAAATGAAAAATACACAGAACAGATTTGGAGTAACTTTTACTTCAGGAAAGCAAGCTGTGATAACAACAAAACCTTGATATGTACTGGGAACGAAGGGCAATTTAAAAAAAACCCCAAAAAACTAAGATATAAACACAATTAGTTTTGCCTTCCTTCCTCGCTATTTTTCATGTCAGCGCCGGTCAGTAGAATAGCGCCTCAACTCTAGCAGCTTTTCCCCTGTCACACTCCTAAACTGGGAGCAAAATCAATTTAAAAATGTTCAGTGAGATTCATCTTCTTTCTAATCCTCCCCTGAGGCTCTGCACAACAGCAATATTTCCTGTTACAATGAAGCAGCGCCGGCTCACACCAGCTCAGGCACAGCAATGTTCAGACTTAAAACCTAACTTCAGCAATACTCCTTAAGTGCCTCGCATATTGAAAAAGTATATGTAGGCCACAGAAAATGCACAGCAGCAAAGAGCTATTCATGGTTATACATCAAGCCAACTCAGAAACAAAGCCATTTGAACCAACATGTAAGACAATGTTCATCAGTAGAAGGCCATAGTCCTCAGTCTCTCCACATCTGTACTTAGTCCTTGTACTCTGTGTACTTTTTGGCCGAGCCCTGCACTTTGCTGGCAGGGTATTTGAGTCGGTTCAGAGCCATTTTCCGCAGCACCGCCTGTGGCAGGTCGACGCGACACTTCTCGGCGAGCTCCACCAAGTAGATCATCACGTCGCTCAGTTCGTGCGCCAGCTGCTCCCGCTCGGACTCGGTCCAGTCCGGCAGACCCTCGGCCACCTCTCCCCGCCACTGGAAGAGCTCTGCCACCTCGCCCACCTCCCCGACCATGGCCAACAGCAGGTTGCGGGGCTGGTGGAACTGGTTCCAGTCCCGTTCGTCCGTAAACTCGGCCTGCATTCGCCGGATATCCTCGACGGTGGGCTCGGCGCTGAAGGTGAACCTCTGCGGCCGCTCTGCTCCTCCATTCTGCCGTTTGCTTGCTTCTCCGTTTGACCTGGCAAACTCTTCGCTGCTGCCGTTTGAAGCAACTGACAACACGTCGTCTTTTACTCCAGATGCTTCTTTTCCGTTTGTTGCCATCATATTGGACGAATTTTGCCAAATGTGCCACGTAAAAAGTTTTAAAAACGTGTAAACAACCTGCTCCTCTGCTGCCAGGTGGAGAAATCCCGCCAGTGGTCTGAACGGAAATGACGAAACTTAAGACGCAAGCAGGAAGCTTCGTATAGCTGGGGGTTGTAGTTTCAACCGGTGAACTGGCGACGTAGTCGAACGCCTTAAATGTCACTTTAAAAGACTACATCTCCCGTGCTCAGTAGAGGCAGAATGACAAACATGGCTGCCCCCTGTGTAGCAGTAAGTGAGCTGCTGCATAATATGAAACAAATATCTGTATTTTATCCAAAGACTTCACTTATAATCAGACGGATAAGCACAACGCGCTCACGATGCGACAGTCAACCACAACCGAGAGCAAAAAGGTAAGAGAGGCAGCGAAGATTAGATGTTTACAGCTTACTGACCTGGCTTCCTAACATATATTTAACGTCAAGTTTATAGGCATTATCAGGTAAACCTGCCTTATGCATGACAGTATTCATTACACACCAACATGTTTAAATGTTCTGCTGTTGAAATTATTTTAAATTATACAAGCAGCATTTTAATATTTTAGATGGGTTTTCTTGTGTAATATACTGTCTTATTTACTGAATATTTAATACACTGCGTTTGTGTATATTTATAAAGTTGGGGGAAGTCCTGACACTTCAGTCTCTAACAGGTTTCAGGATGATGCAGGGAATTTACATTAATAAAAGTATAACAGCGAACCATACTCAGGATGCTTTCTAGGATTATGACATTCAGTAATCTGGCACATTATTGGCTGCTTGCGTTCATCCTTACTGGACGAGGCTCTCATTGCTTAAGTGTATCATGTTGACCAAATATGGAAGTACAACGTCTGAGCTGTCATGTACCTAAAGATGCTCGCTCATTTGTGTCCAGCCAGTCAGTGATTTAATGTTGAAAGGATTGAGATGGGTCTTGATTAGACTATAGAAAATTATTTTGTTTTATGCAGCTGTGAGTAGTGCCTCTGCTTCCTCTGTGCATTGCATTATGAGAAGATAGTATAAATCTTGTCACTTTCTGGTGTAAACACACTATAACATTATAATAACCTGCTTAGAATTTGTATGTAGTAGGCATTTTATTGGTTACCTGTCAGTCAGAGAGAAGCAACTTTTATCCTTGTAATGTTACACACTTCCCTTTCTTGCCATCTATAAAGTATAATTTTCTTTTTTGTCCTTCTACCATGTGCCTCAGCTCTCCCCAGCAGCTGGTCGGAGTGGTGGGCTTAGAGATCCATGCCCAGATTAACTCCAGCACCAAGCTTTTCTCTGGCTCCTCAGGTTCGCTTCTCAGCTCCTCCAAACTCCCTGGTGTCCTTCTTTGACGCATCCTTACCTGGCACGTTACCCGTGAGTAAAGTTGGACTTGATTAAAACTTAATTAAAACACAAATCGCTATTTTAAACTCACTTCTTGTCAGATTCTCGGCTAATGTCCCTGACGTGTCCCCAGGTCCTGAACAAGCGGTGTGTCGAGGCAGCAGTGATGACGGGACTGGCTCTCAACTGTACCATAAATAAAAAGTCACTCTTTGACAGGAAACACTACTTTTACGCTGACCTCCCTGTAAGTTTTCCTCTCCTCAATCTCGGTTGTGTGCCATCTAGGGTTCAGTAGGTAGGAGAGTGATAGCTCAGGAGTTAGGGGTTACCTCCTCTGACAAGCACCATTACAGAGTCACTACCCTCATTCATTTCATGCTGCATCATTGCTTTTACTTTACATGAGCCGTCCTCATCTTGCTCCTGCTTCTCCATGGCAACCCTCCCAGTCTCTTGGCGTAAGCTCTAATTTAAGTAGTGAGCAAGTGGTGCTGAAGCAGCAGAAATGCAATCGGCCACCTGTACAGACAAATAACGCAGAAAATTACTTTACCACTTTTTTACTTCACTGCACTTCTATTTTTATAATATCCTTAGGTCCTTTCCCCATGCCCCTGCTGATCATTTGAAGGTTGCCGCCGTTTAGTTACACTTTGTATTTGAGTCATTGCTGGAGGTAAAAACCCTGGATAGAGATGTCCAATAGAACAAACCTTCACATACGCACACCTCTGTAGCTGTTTCCTTCAGGTTATGAGCCTTCTGAGCTAATAATATAACATTAAAACAAACAGTTTTAGAAGCAGAGGTCTTCACATGACTCTGATAGTATAATAATTGCCAGTAAAGGGCTTCAATCGGATGCCACCCACTTCCTCACAGTCTGTGTTTTCTAGTCTAATCTCATTCCTCCCTCACGTAAAGTCACTACTGAGTGAACTATTTAAAGCTGAATCAGCTAACAGGTTTATATACTTTGGACATTTGGAAGGAAGAAAAGCAAACTGTAAACATAACTCCACAGTATTGTCCATGCGATTTAATCTTTAGTTCTGTCCATTTTTTTTTTTTTTAAAGTACATCCTGTACTCTCTCTTCTTTTTAGCTCTGTTTTGGTCTCCGCCATCTCACAATAATTTCAGACTCTTTCACTTAGCTTCTGGCTTAGCTGAGGTTCAGAGCGGATCCAGCTAAACGAGAACATGCAGGGATGTAACATTCAGCTGTATCCTAAAGTAGACCAGACTCCTGTGGCAAGACAAAGGAGAGGCTTGTCTGAAGCAAAGCCAAACTGCAACTTCTTTGACTTCGGGTTCAGTTTGTGGTAAACGAACCATGTGTATCATTCTTGCAGACATTTAAATTTCATTTGAATCATGTCTGCAGCAGGAGTTGAAGTGATCTGAACAGGATATAGCACAGGCTCAGATTAAAGCAGAGGTTCAGTGGGGTGTATATTCTAAACCTTAAACTTCTTCAGCGACAGAACAACAGCCCCACAATGTTCACCGTCTGGCTGGGAGCTTTGCTTGGTTTGAATAGTTTGCTTTCTGTGGGTTTTCACTGAAGACAGCTGAGTTTGGAAATGATTAGAGCAGTTAGGGTAACGCAGAACAATAGATATAGAGACGATTTAAAATAAAAAGCAAAAAACACATTAAAATGCTCTCTCTATATATGACTGGGGACTAGAGCATGTGTGACTAATTCTCTGCTATTCACACACCAATATTTGAAACATAAAAAAAAATAAAAATAAATGGTGGGTATATTTAAAGAAGAATTGATTTTCTTTTTATGGTGTATCAAATGAGAATGTGAAGATAATGTGGGCTAATAAAACTCCAGTGAATTATCACCTTTGGCTCCACAGAGCTTCCTTAGCGTTTCTCCTTTTGTGTAGATGGCTGACCTGCAACTTTACTGCTTTGGTTCAGTCTCACTACTCTCAGAGAGCTGTTTGGGAACAAAGCAGGCGGCGGTTTCCAGCAAACATCCATAAAAACTCGGCGTAAACTCCTAGCTCAGCACAAAAACAGCAGATAGACAAAGGTAGGTGGAGAACATTGTGGAGCATTAAGAAGCTTATATTTCCCTCAGGAGTTGGTGGAGACCAAACACAGAGCTGAAAGACTATTTGAATATCGGTCAAAAACACAAATAAATAATTCTGCTTTGTGACTGAATCTTAAAGTTGGTATAGAAACTTTAAAGGCGATCATATGCCATCAAGTCTCTCATGTTTTTGGTCATAACATTTAAGTTTAGTTAATGTTTAAATATCATGCATCACGCTGTACGATGTGAATAGAAGTGGTAGCGGTGGAGATATCCCCCTCTTTAACACTGATATTTCCATTAAACAGTCATATCCAAGTAATGTTCACTTTGCTCTCTGTAATGGAGTGCTCGCACGGCAAGGTTTTACTACCCTTCAGAGCCCCAGGGTAATTTTACTGCCATTATGAGTGACATTTTAAGGCTTAGATGGAAACGAACAAAATGTCAGGGGAGCGCTAAAGTGATTTGCACCACAGAGACCTCCTCCCCTCCTAAGACATGTGGAAATTCTCAGAAGAAAGTTGAAGTTTTGCATTTTGAATTTGTCTGTATTGCCGGGGTAAGATATCACACTAACACGCAGCTATAAGGCAAGATAATGAGGAGGGTAATTATGGAGCAGAGAACTTGGGAGAGATTTCTTTTCTCGCTTTATGGCATATTTTCCATGAAAATCTCAAAAGGAGTGGCTTATAATTGGGGTCTGCTCACGAGGTAGCTAGAGACGCACAGAAAAAGGTGCTTTAGCTGGTGTTTTTATTATCGCGCTCCAATGAATGAGCTCTTTTTGATATATCTGATTAGTTCACGCTCTGCTTTCTGAGCTAACTTGACACAGATCTTGGCGGTTTAAGTTTCGAAATATCACAGATCAAGTGCAAAGTACACATTACCACGGTCAATTATACATCATCTCCACAGAAAGTCCACAAATCTTGGAATTCCAGTAAAATCCCCCTCCAGAAGCAGAGAGATTACGGCCGGGTATCATCTCCTTTAGATTCCTTCTCAACAGTCGACACACACAGCAGGGACGATAAAAACCAGATTACAATTCTTCTTCTTCTTCTGTGAGATTTCCCAGTCAACTCACGCCAGTAGCCTGAGCCTGAACTTTTATTTGCGTTTTAAATTCGCTGTGTGCAATGATCAGGGTACCTGCTGTCGCCTCGTTTTTTTCCCTATATTTAGTTTGCATTAGTGTCATCAGCTGCTCAAACAGTGTCTCTGTGCTGTGTGAAACAAACAGCCTGATGAACTCCAGTCAGAGCGGCTTTAATTATGCAAATGATGGGATTTTTTATTTTTTATTTTATGTGTACGACCCCAAGTTTGAGTCTAATCTGCGGTGTGTGCTTTTGAAATCAGTTGCAGGAGCCAGGGAGAAACTGTCCCGCCCTTGAAAAATACATTTGTAAATTGCGTCGTACATTATTGATACGTTCCACTAGAAATCCTTGATTGCATTTTGTAAAACACCACAGCCGCTCATTAAATGATTAATGCTGTCCGGCCCCCGTTCCTTCTTTGAGCCGAGATGTCAGGCGAGGCACGTGTATAACGTTTTTACCGGCCCTTTAATAACACGCCCCAGCATCTCGGCGCTAATCTAAATAATTACTATTTCCTTGAGGTGTTAGGTTTCCAAATAAACAGGTGTGGCCCGGGCCGTGGAGGCTCTGACATGTGTTAAAGGAGAGGAATGAAATCTTTGTGACCTCGGCGGGGTAGCTGAGGAAAAACACCAGCGAGCTTCAGTGAGGAATGAGACGACCCGCTGAGACTTTTTTAAAACAGAAAATGACTCAGCATCTCACAACATGGGATTAAGTGTGGGGGGATTAAGCGCTGAGAGTGTGTGTGTCTGATCCTGTACGTACAGTATGTAAGCATCAGTTTGGATGTGAAAAAAAAAGTCAGAGTGTAATTGAGAAAGCTTAATGTGACTACCAGGATCTTATTAACAGCAAACTTGCCTCATCCTTCATTATGCTGCCTGAAGTAGTTGATTTATTATGCAGGGAATGCAAATAGTCCCCACTTATACAGATGCTCCCTAACGTACGGTATCCATACTTCATCCTGCAGCAGAGGCAAAAGTAGGGAATGGGGGATTTCTGTTAAGCTCTGTTCGCAAAATCCAGCAGCTTTAAGGAGTGAATCCGCCGAGAAGAGCAGACAGTGAAGCAGAAAATCCCAGCATTGTTTTTCCCTTTCTGTTTTTTAAAAAGAGGAGGCGTGGAGGTGATTGATCATGTCGATCAGACATGCAGAAAGCTGGTGACTAACACCCCCTCCTCCTCCTCCTCCTCCTCCTCCCCTACATCCTCACTCTCTTTAGCATAACTATGATTAATGTTTAGTTCTTGTGATGTGGTCGCCATAGTAACGCGGGGAAATTAATACTGGAGGCAGCAGGTTCTTTTAGGAATAGACGAGCGCATGAAATATTTATTCCTGTGCTTTTGTGGGAAAAGAAACCTTGAGTGGAGTGGCAGCCGAGGCTGCGTTTAATCGAGGCTGTCTCGTCCTTACATAGACACATGACACTGGCCGGGTTACTCACCGTGCGGTGTAATCCCACTCTAGGAATTTGTATCTTGCAATCATAATTTGATGGCATTAGGGTACAGATTTAGGGAAATTAGAAAACTTTTACTGCCCTGAACGTACTCGTATCGCACTTTTTAATACACGTCAGGCACTGATGTCTTATAAAAGCTCAACCTACAGCCGAGGATTTTCAGTAGGGACACCTGAAATGAATGGAAGACGACATTAGAAAGGAAGTGCCTGTGCTACTTTTTGTCTTTTAGTCAAATCTAATTGCTGGCACTGCAGGGAGGTGACAAAAGCTTCATGCTAGCATATTTTAAGGCTTTAAAGTAAAGTTTTAAATAATTCGATTTCCCTCCTCTCAGGCCGGATACCAGATCACTCAGCAACGGCAGCCGATCGCCGTGGACGGCACGCTGACCTACAGCCTCCTCGGAGGGAAAAAGAGGGGCCAGGTGATAAGAAAAAACGTGCACATCAAACAGATTCAGCTGGAGCAAGACAGCGGCAAGAGTCTCCACGATGACGTCCGCAGCCAGACGCTCATAGACCTCAACAGAGCAGGTAATGCTGGAGAGCATCCATCAGTGCTGGACCATTTTCCCCAAAAGGCCTGGGTATATCCGATTCCTCCTGTTTTGTCATTTTCTAGAAATCATTAAATATTCATTGGCAAGTTTGTTTTGGGTGAAATGTTTGTTCATTATGATGCACATGATTCTTTTGAATCAACAACCACCTAGGGCGTGAGCAGTACCCAACAAATATACAGTTTAAGGCTGTTTGAGTAAAGTTCTCTAAAAGCCACAGTGTCCAGCTGTTTAGATAAATTCCTTCCCACAACCTTTTTAATAAGAAATGAAACGGTGAATGCACTTGGCCCTGAAACCTGTGTGTAGTATACTAACACATTGTCTGAGTTTTCATAAAATTTCTTGACAGTGCAAGAACAAGTTTTTGTTTAGTGCTAGCCGAAAACAGTGTTTGACAGAGATTGCATGTGAAGCTGCTGAGGTTTGTCACGGCGCTCGGTGGGATCGGTACCTTAAAGCAGTAAAACACAGCCGCCTTCTTGTGCGTCAGGTGTAGGTCTAATGGAGCTGGTGATGGAGCCAGACATGAGCTGTGGGGAGGAGGCTGCTGCAGCTGTCGGCGAGCTTCAGCTCATCCTGCAAGCCCTGGGCACCTGTCAAGGCAACATGTCTGGTATGGAAATCGCTCTCTGTGTCTGCCTCCCTCTCTCTATTTTTTTCTTTTCTTTCCGAGCTTCTAAACCTCTAAACTTATTTCTTTCTCCGCATGCATTGTTGTGGTTCTTTCTCCATAGAGGGCCAGATGAGAGTGGATGCCAATGTGTCCGTGCACATCCCAGGTGAGCCGCTGGGCACCAGGACGGAAGTGAAGAACATCAACAGCATCCGATACCTGGCCAGGGCTATAGGTAGGCACTATTTAAAAAGCTTCAAACTTGAGATAGTGAGATAGGTGTTATGGGACTTGGATCCCTTGGAAATTGTAGTATTATAGTAGCCAAGAATTGCACACTACACTCGCTGTATAAATATCCCACAATGCAGCAGAGGTGAAATTGGAAGGCTGCCACAGTTACATGGGACAACTGGAGTGAGTGCGTGTCCGATACCTGCCGCTCCTTGTTCACATGGAGTAGTATGTTGGATAACAGTGTTGAGTATGTAGCGCGTAATTTGTTGCTGGAACCACTGACTTCCTGGAGTATCCGTTTGGTTGCCTGGCAACTGGCCCCAGTGGCATTATTGCCAATATTTCTCAGTGGGATATAAGAAAGCTCGATGGCATGGTAATTACTCTGAAGTGGGCTGGTTTTATGTGAATGGATATTTAGTTGACGTCTTAAATCCCTTTCGAAAAGAAAAAGCTAATTTGTGATTGTAAAATTTCAGAGAATGACATTAATGTTTTCATCGCCGATGTCGTTTTTAATCACTCGAAATGTTTTTCTGACCGCAGGTAGCCTCGCTTAAAATGACACGTTCCTTTTCATTCTACTGGGGGAATTATACTTGTTTTTCCGACGTTTCGTTCATTTGACAGCTATAGATATAAAGGCACGGCGTGACAAAACATATTTTTATGTCAGCGCTAAAAAATAAGAGTTTTTTTTTGTAGAGATGAAAACAAGATGGCTTGATTTATGAAGAGACATTATGACAGGAAGTGTAGTCAATGCTGACAGTAGCTTGTGAAGTGTATGTACACGACTGACAGCCGTTCATAAACTATTAGCTGAGTGATAGAAGCGTGTGATGGTGAGCTGACTTCTCGCAGCGGCTTCACTTAAAAACAACAAAGATTCTCTGTGGGCTGTAACTTTACTGACTGAGCTTCAAGCTGACGCAGAGTCCCGGCCAGTAAATTTGAGCATTTTCCCATTCAGATTTTTTATTATTTATCAATGTATCACATTGGCTCAGTGCTAAAGTGGTGTTTAAAAGTCACAGAGAAAAACATCATTCATCAGATTTGTAACATGGCAGCAGTCTGAGACCTGAGGATTGCCGGTGCATAACAGCAGGTGTTTGGCATTTAACGGCGAATTATGTTTGTGGTCTGAATTTGTGCTCCTGTTCTCCCTTTTATTCGCCAGACTACGAGATCCAGAGACAGATTGAGGTCCTGCAGCGAGGGGGGAAGGTGCAAAACGAGACCCGAGCGTATGATTCCAAATCAGGGTAAGAGGATGAAAAATCAGCAGAGTGATGCCAAGATTTAGCCACTATAACACCCTCTGACTGGGATCCTTGCCTGGTTCATTAGTCCTGAGCTTTGCCGAGGACGAACCATCATGGTAATGATGATGAATAGAGCCATTTGGATGCTACCGTTGTCCTGCGTTATCTGTGAGCCGCTCCCGGGCTTATGAGCTCACAGAATGAGCCAGCTACCACACAGCTGAGGCCTTGATCATCTTCTGGTGCTCTGCCTGCCTCCCGCGAGGCCTCGCATGTCCGAGGTAGACTGGGAAGCGTGTTAAAACAGTGTGTGTGTGAGGGCCTGTGATCGGCTCTTTCTTCTCGTTCCTGAAAGTGGCAGGAGATCTGACGACGCTGGTTTAAAGGGGGCCATCGCCACACATAATGATCACATTCTTCTTTGTTTTATTATACATTTGTCTGAGCATTTTTTTATCATTGTTAGGCCGGCAGATTTGTTTTTCTCAAATTATAAAGCATCTGGGAATGATAACAATCAGAAGCTGTATAAGAAGGTTGATTTATAACGTTTTGTCTTCTAGGGAGACCATTCCTATGAGGGACAAAGAAGGTCTTCAGGACTACAGGTGTGTGAGTTTGTGTGCTTCCTGCATATACTGTATACCGTATATTAAAAGATGAACGTAGCCGCCTGGACTGAAAATGTGAAACCAAAAAAAGTGACTTAAAGTACAATACCACTGATGGTCAGTAGAAAAAAAAAAAGCTTCAGCTCCACTCAATTCAAAAAGGATTATCTTAAAGGATTATTTTAAAGGATTATCTTAAAAGATTGTCTTATCTTATAATTAAGATGATATTGCGTACAGGTATGTTTGGGGGCATCCTTGATTCATATGTCTGGTCTGAAGTAATTCACAAGCCTTCCTTAGGTTCTCCTCAGATGTACCCATCACTCCTCCCCAGCTCCTCCCTCTCGTCCAAAATAACAATGGCCAAATGTCAGACTCTTGCTCCGTCTATCTTTTACATACAGTTAATAGTCATGGTAGATGATGATGTCCTCACTGGAGACTGTCGAGCAGCACTTCGATGGAGAGAAATAAACACCAGCCTAGACCTTGGCTGTGGCTGTGAGTGTGTTAGATGATTGAGTTCGGGGGAAATGATAGATTGACATGTTTAAGCCAGACAGAGTCAAATCATTCGCAGACCAAATGAAATATGGTACAAGTGTGGTGTCAAGAGGACTATTAGTGTCTCAACAAAAGCCTAAGCTCCCTTTCTCTGAGCTTATCTGTGCTGCTGATAAAGCATTCTCCGCCTCTCCCTCCCTTTCCCTGCCTTCCTTCAGGTTCATGCCAGAGCCCAACCTGCCCCCTCTGATTGTGTATGAGGATAATGCATCGCTGCCTGCTGGCATTGATGCATGCCAGGCGGTGGTGGTGCAGAAGATAAAGGAGGCGCTGCCAGAGCTACCCAGTGTCAAAAGAGACAGGCTGGTGCAAATGTACGGCATCCTGCCCGAGCACAGCTTCACTCTGGTGGTGAGTTTCCGAGCGGGTGAGAAAGAACCGCGTCCATTCACCAAATTAGTTGTGTAGCTTTCTTTTAATTGCCGTCCGATCAAATCCAATCAGGCCTGGCTGCGGTTCAGCGTGAATAGAGCAGGAAGCAGCTGTGCGCCGGTGAACTCTGCTGAGCCGATTTGAGCCTAATTAGATAACGTATCTGTGAAAACCGTTTTCATGGGTCTGTGCTGCAGAATGAGGACGGGCTGGTGGAGTACTTTGAGGCGGTGTTGAAGGCGACCAAGAAGGAGCCCAGGAAGGTGATTGGCTGGGTGACAAATGAGCTGGTGGGTCACCTCAGGCTGCAAGACGTGAGCGTGAAGCAGAGGTGAGAAGCACACAAACAAACCCTCGTCTAATAACATAATGCTCAGTATTTATCACACATGCCAGGTGCAATAAGTCTCCTCTGAGAGATAATGTTATGCCAACCAGGCATAACATTATGACCACTGAAAGAGAGGTAAATAACACTGGCCATCGTGTGACATCGTGTTCTGCTGGGAAACCTTTAGACCTGGCATTCATGTGGATGTTATTTAGACATGTACCACCCACCTAGACCAGGCCAGGCCCCCGCACCCCATAGCAATGACACTCCTTGATGGCAGCAGCCTTACTCAGCAGCCTGACACAAAAATGCTTTAGGAACAACTAAAAAAATAAACATGAAGCCTCCAAATTCACTAAATCCCAAACTGATCCAAGTATCTGTGGGATGCACTGGAACAAGCCTGATCCACAGGCGGCTGTGTTTTACTCCCTTCCCTTTAACCTATAGGACCCAAAGCCCCCCAGTAACCCCACAGGACTCCCTCATGTCCATTCTCTGATGAGTCACAACTGCTTTGGAGGCACAAGGGAAACCTACACAATATTAGGAAGGTGGTCATAATGTTATGCCTGATCTGTGTCAGGATCAGAAGGATCGATGAGACGCATACAGATGCGCTGAACTTTATAATTGCTGCCTTCAACTTTAGAGCCAAGAGGTCATGGGATCTTTTTATTTTTTTATTTTTTTTTTATTTCCTCATTCTCTGATAAACAAAACAACGTGAAAGGTTAAACTGTTTATCTGGTGCTTTGGGATTAAGGTGCCGGCCATTATCCACAACATACTCTGTTTAGGTCAAGGCCAGACACCTTAGTTGCGCCTCTGTTTCCCTTGTTTCCTTGTCTGTAATGAAGCCATAAAGAAAGAAGTTTTGAAGAAAATGGTTCAGTCTGTCAGATTTGTCTTTCTGCTCTCTCCAAATCAGTGGTTTCATTTATGTGTAAAGCCGTGTGAAAATGAAATGCCACCAAGAAATGATTGACTACATCTATAGTGTCACAATTGTAGCTCTTTATCCTGTAACACATGACTAAACTTTAATCAGAGGCACTTAAAAGAACAAGCTCTTTTGTAGCAGATAACTACACAGGTAGAGTCTCCTCTTAATAAACACACACGTGAGCATTAGCTCTGAGTTACATACACACAAGGAGGAGGGTGCAGGGGAGTGGAGCAAACCTGGCAGCGAACGGCGTTGGCATGTGTGTCTATCAGCAGAGTTAAGTTGCCAAAATTTGCCTGACAGGATTTACTAGCGTGGAGTAGCCAATAACAAGAGGAGGGGGGAGAAGCAGGAGATCATGTGGGAAGGGTTGTAAACACGAACTCCAGGAGCTCGCCTGTCAACAGCGGTCCAACAGGTCCAACATTACGCAGGGTTTTTAATCAACACTTTGCTGTTGTTAACCTCTGTCACTGTCCTTCGCTCTCTGCGGCCAAACGTCACCCATTCTCATGTGCAGCTTGTGATTTTTTTTGGTGCCTGGTTGTAAAACGGGAATGCTGAGAGAGCGCTAAAGTAAGCCTAAGCGCCATTGTGTCAGTGGCTGAGGAGTTTAGCTTTTTTTTGTTATATATATATATATATATATATATATATATTTGAAAATGAGCGTACATCAGCCATTCTTAGATTAAATCATTCTCACTGTGCAACAAAAATGGGACTTGGTAAATCATTGGATTATCCTGTTTTCAGTCCCTTAAGAGAAAAGCCAGTTGTATTAGTGGATCATTACATTTTGGACAAAGTGCTTTGATTAAAGCTGTAGCTCTTAAAGTTGAATCCATTTAAACTTTTTACACAAAAAGAGTCGCAGCGTTACATTTCATGCTTCCAAATCACATCCGATCTCTCCAGCTGTTCCCGTTCGCGGCACACTATGACGCTAAGAATATAACCCACTCATTTCGGCTCTTTTTAGCAATTTTCTTTAAATGGTGGTTTAATTTTTACTGCAGCCAAAAGAAAAACGGGGGCGGGCGGAAGCGAGTCCAGCTGAGACAAGCAAAGGGACGCGGTGATAATTTCTCAGGACTAAAACCCTTGTGTCACTACACTGCACATGAAATTGAAGTAGCGTCGGCACAGATGCTGTGAGATTTACTTTATCTGCCGTTCTGTGACGGTTGTGGGGAAGCATTTGTGTGTGCAAGGCAGCCGCGGAATAGCTGCTGTTTATTTATGCATGATGTTGCATTAGTTGTGGTTGAAAGGAGGATAGTTAAAGAAAAACAAAGAGTGGCCCGACAGGACTGTCAAAAGCTGCAGATTGGGAAGAAGCAGGGAGACTGAGTCATATAAATGCTCAGAGAAACATTTTAAGTACTTGGGACAATGAGGAAATAATTGGCATTTTGGGCACCAGAAGGTATCATCTGTTAATGACTGCAAATATGCTCGTTCTTGTGCATATAATCACGGGTAATATCAGATTTTATCCTACCAGGGCGGCCCAAGTTTCTTTTACTCCTCTGGCTCTAAACTGGATTAATGAAACAAGAAACGAGGAAGCAGATCGGTCGGTCAGTGAAACTGCAGACATGTCATTAAGAGCAGGTCCAGGCGGTTCCACCAGCTCAGACAAGTCACTTTCCAGTCAGGGTTTCCCCACTCAGGAAAGCAGCTGGCGGCTGCCTGTGAGAGGGGAAACTCAGTGGCAGGTTTGTGGCAGGATGGCGACAGCGGGATGACAGGACTGTGAGAGGCGCACATGATTTTAATGTTAAAAATGTCAAAGGAACAAAATATAATGAGGGTTCTCTATTTCCATCCCAGCTTTCTTTTTTGGCTGTGCCCCCTCTACCAGATGAGCTCAAGTAGCTCTTCTCCTGCACCACCCAAACATGTGCTTATGAAAGGATTATGAAATGGAGAATTTAACCATATTCATTATGTAAAAGTGGACACTACAGCATGTTTCAAAGAGTTTATCCATTCGTCTTTCACTGTATGTTGATGTATTAGTCTACTTTTTGCCATTTCTACTCTGTTAGCCTATTGTTTTATCCATTTCAAAAAGTTTTGTTATTTTTTTACCATTGACATGTATCCATTGTTTTTAACAATTTAGCTAACTTTTCTTTAGCTAGCTCAACAGTATTTATTCTTTTTCGTGCTATGTGTTCAGATATTAGCTAACAGGGTTGAAATAGCTAAAAGCAGGATAACAGTTTGTACAGTGTATTGTATAAAACATTTAAAATGGTTTTATCTGTTATCTGTCACCATTGACGTGTATCCAGTGTGGTCCCCAAAAAACTGCAAGAGTACCCTCTAAGGTGCAAATACCTGTGGTTAGGAATCACTGCTCCATTGCTCTTTATAAAGATTCATCCACACTGACTAGGACATGTTTGGAATAGATTTAGCCGATATCGACTGACCATTAATTATTATTAGTTACAGACTTTTTGATTTAGTTTACCAGGATGGAACAAGCAGACATGGGGCAGACAGAAACACAGCAATCAAAGCGCAAATGTCGAAAGACTCTTTAGTGCTTTCTCTCCATCTCCCCTGCCATTTATATCACTTATTCAAGTCCATCTATTAAAGTGAAATTAAATTACCCCTTAATTTGATTTCAGTCCAATCACTCCTTCTGCCCTGGCTGAGCTGCTGGATCTCCAAGAAACAGGACACATCTCCTCTTCGGTTGCCAAGCAGGTCAGTCAGCTACACAGACCATGCAATTACTCCCATCCGTCTGTGCTTGTTCGTATTCTGGCTCTCACCTGCGTCTTACGGGTTTCTCTCTGCTCTCAGGTGTTGCAGGAGATGTGGAGGTCATCAGGCAAGACGGCCTTGCAGATCATCCAGGAGCAGGACTTGGGGCTTGTTAGCGACTCTGCACAGCTGCACGGCATCTGCCAGAAGGTGGTGGACTCGCATCCTGAAGAGGTTAGGGCTGAAACACAAAACCTCACACGTAATTAAAAAAGAAGGAAGGTATATTCGTGCATGTTTGAGTTTTCTTTGCCTCCCCGTAGGTCCAAGCCATCAGAAATGGGAACAAGAAAGTTTTGAACAAGCTGATGGGCCTGGTTCAGAAAGAGACCAAAGGCAGAGCTGACCCGGTTCTGGTGAGGGAGATTCTGCAGAAGAAGACTTCATGAGGGGTCGGACCGCGCTGCGAGACACAACTAATTTATACATCTGTGTGGAAATATTGAATTCATGGCTGACTTATAAAACCACATTTACTGGTTACTCGTGGTCAAGGTTAAAATTAAGCTTATTAACAGAGGTTGTCATTATGTAAATAATGTATTTACTGGACATTATGTTGGTTATTTATGTGTTTGAAAGTAATAAAGCTTTTCAGGTGATCACGGTTTGTAGCCAAAAAGCATTCTTGATCCCTGTGTTTTAACTTATACCCAATAAGATATTCAATGTGGCTTTTATTTTTGCTCCATATTCAGCCGTCTTTACTGTAAGCTGGGTTAGACGAGGTGCGCTCGAGAAATATTCCTCTGAACGGACCTGCATATGATTTAGTGTAACCCTTTCCATTTAACCTAATGTACCGTTGGCTGCGGCCACACGGACCATTATGCTCATTTGAGAAGACGAAATTGCTGACGTGCCTAACAGACATTTCATTTAAGTAGGAGTGATCAGTGAGCTCCCTCTTGTGGTTTAAGCCGGCCAGTTTTTTTCCACTACATCAGATGTACAGTCATCCCTGTATTCATGTTTTAAGGCTTCTTCTTCTCTGAGGTACATATATACTGAACCCTTATAAGCTAATGATAGCTGCCACGTCAGTTACGTTCAGAACAGATGAGTCAAATTTTGTAATTACAGATTAAGGAAGGTGGTTGTAAACTTAGTGATCAGATTTTACTGTGTTCACATCAGAAGCATGTTACTACAGACTGGTTTCTGGTTGTAAAGGCTGACCGGATCCAGCGCCCTATATTCTGACCCATTTACACATTTTCTCCAACTTGCTCCATATCTCCTCTGTTTACTGCTGGTTTAATGACCCGTTTGCTCAGGTAACGGCTATAAAACGATGCAGCTTAGTTATTCTTGTGTACTCCGATATTAATGATGCGCAGGATGTTTATAAAGTGTTGTACACCACAGTTTGCCCCATCGCTGCTGCATGTCCCAGTCACTTGCATGTGAACGGTGAATGTAAAACGATGTGTTTACCCAAGAACAAGACCTAGTTTTGAACAAGATCTCTCTCTGGGGGTTGCTCGGAAGCTGAATGTGTATTAAATGAGGCCGTCAGTGTCTACAGAACAAACAGCCGCAAAGCAACTCCGGGAGAAAAAGAACAAGTTTAATGCTGTGTCGGATGAATTCTCCTAGGGAAAGAAGCTGGCTTTCTGGTTTGAAAATCCAGCGTTTTAACACACTGAGCGAATCCCGTTTCATTTACCAGAATTTTGCTTTATTAAAAAGAGGCATACCATTGTATTTCATACATCGACTACGAACAGCAACCTGGTCAAATCACGAACAGAAAACAGGCCCGACGCCGTCAGAAAGGACGAATCTTTGGAATATAAGGCCAGGCAGGAGCCGGTCTATATTCTTGGTTGTATTGATTGCACTCAAGCCGCAGCGGCTGCCACACTGTGCTTAACACAGACCGAGTGGCACTGTGGTATGAAAAGGCCGATAAAGTGCTCTGACACATTCAGAGAGTTATTCAACAGTTCTCAAGACGATGACTGATACAAATATACATTTTTTGATGTGATTGTTGTGGTATAAACGTGTCAGCATACAAAGATTCTGATGCATAATTCATCCGCTGCCTGCATAGCGTCTAGCAATAGACTGGATTTAAATAGGGAACAGAAATTTAAGATTTAAGATTTAAACCTTAAAGTTAAACCCAGCACATAATCTTCTGAGCTAAACTAGTGAAATGAGAACGTCGATCTACTTAGTTACCAGATAGTTTAAACCGCATAATCTCCTAACACAAAACTGTGTTTACTTGTACTTAGATCTACTTAAAGCAGGCCATTGTCTCAGAGTCTGAATATTTTTTTTAAAGTGGAAAAAATATCTGGAGACTGAGGAATTCTAGATGTTTGTGTCTTGATTCTCTTCCCACATTACTTTATAATATCACCTGCTTCAGGTAATCAGTGACAGATTGTTTTGCTCCAAGAGCGTTTATGAAAAACACTGTAACAATGGATAGCGTCAAGTAAAAAAGTAAAATTTGTATTACTCGTACTGTTTAAATCAACTACAAATCAGGAAATAACTCAAATCTGAACTTTTACAAGCATATCTGTCCCGGCAAATTCATTTTTACAGAAGCATGCTTTGTAACAAAACATATAGCTCTTGTATTCATCGTCCATTCAAACAATCATGTGCAATACCTGGATTAAAACGAGGATTTAGAACATGCTGCTCTCTGTAATCTGTTCCAACATATACAAAACTATATGTCTCTCTCTTTCTCCCCCCAACAGTGAGATTTTATCACAACTTAAAGACAACACAACCCCTAAACACAAGATAGTGATGACAGGCTATCAACTAAGAAGCCTCAGATACAACCGTGTTGGAAAAGAAATGTCAATAAAAATCAAAAAAAGAAAGAAAAAAAAAGCTTAAATACCCCTTCCCATTGTGAAAATATGCAAAACTTAATTACAACCCAAACATACTTGATTTGCATAGCGTCCTACGTGTCCAGAACATTTGTTTTCTCACAATATGTACATTCTACAAATCACCACTAAAGTAAGGCAAATTAAATATAGCACTGAAAATCAAATCCCTGGTTCTGCTGCTCTCGGTTTTGTCAGCGTGCGCGGAGCTGGTGAACGCGTGTGGATGGGGGCGCATTGCAGGAAAACCGCTTCACCCAAGGTCCGTTTTCGAGAAGAGAGGAAACGGAGCGTGCATTTGAAGAGTCCTGAGGTACCATCAGTGTGAAACAGAAATCAACACAGACACCATCTTGTGAAAAGACCAAAGTTTAGCCATGTACCACTTTTTGCATAAGTTTGAGTTTGGATGTGCTTTTACAACGTCGCCAACGCTGCTGCTGTTCAGCTACAAGGCTAATAGCAAATCAATATTGAATGTAATCCCACGGCGTAAAGGCAACACTCCTAAAAGGCCACCTGAGTATTTTAGAAAAGTGAGAAGCAGACATATCGCTGTGGTTTGAGCTGGTTTGTGAACACATTCAGGACCTTGAAGGCTGCTGTTTGATAAAAACAGATGTTTGTCTAATCATCTCTCTCCGGTCTTTGGTTGGAGGACCCGGAGCTCGCCTTTACAGAGATAATCGGCTGGTGCAGTCTCCACCAAATAGGTCACGGCTTTCCAGCTCAAAGTTTACAATAAAGTTTAAAAAGAGGAAATTTAAAAAGATTGTTTTGATTGGAAAATAAATATATATATTTATTAAAAAAGTTCAGAGGTTTCCTCATTAAGTAGTGCCTGAAAAGGACAAAAAGTATCAAAAGAGAATTTTATAATCTTTCAGAGTTAGGCCTACTGGGACGCAATTACTCTTCCATAGGAATGTAAGATAAGATGGAGTGCTCTTGTGCAATTGCAGCCAGTTCTTTGAGGAACTCTGTGAAGAGGACGGTAGCAAAGATTTCTGTCTGATCCAGAGAGATGGCTTTGGGTTTTGGTGGTGGAGAACTCTTCAGGATCCTCCCCCCCTCGTGGTGGTTGGAGCCTCTGCCGCTGCTTTTGTCTGAGGAAATACGAACAAGATAAAATGCACGTTATATATACAGTAGAGGTTGAACGACTTCAGAATTTTTAAAGTCGACTAATGTGGTGAAAATCGAGGCGTCGACTAGTCGATGACGTCTCTCATAACAACACAGAAAGAAATGCTGGTGTAACAATGTAATCTATGCTCTTAACCTGAATACATATTGTAGCATCTCACATAAAAGAAGCTATGGAGGAGGGATAAACACCCCACAATGTGTTGACCTGGCTAGATTCACTAGATCCCAAACTGATCAAGTATCTGAGGGATGATCCACAGAGGCCCCACCCCTCAACCCATAGGACCAAAAGTCCCACACTAACAACATCCTGTCGCCACAACAGGACATCTTCAGAAGTCCCATGTCCATTCTCTGATGAGTCACAACTGTTTTGGAGGCACAAGGGAGACCTACACAATATTAGGCAGGTGGTTATAATGTTATGTCTGATTGATGTGTATAGATATACTCTATATGTGTGAATTTAAGACATTCTGTAAACAGAATAAATTTACTTTTTATAAATAATGTGAACTAAAAAGTAGGATGTGCGTTTCTGAACACACACACACACACACACACGCACAAAATGAAAGCAATTTAGTTAACCAACTAAAAAATTCCCTTTAAATTTTCCAATTTGGTCTCTGATCTCTCCACAAACATTCCTCCGGCAAACCTTTTTGTAACGAGTAAAGCTCTGGCACCACGGGGGATCTTGTTCAAAAACATGCCTAAACCTCCAGGGCTGAATGTGAGGCCAATGCCAAACTACAAAGATACACGAGTTAACGAAATCAAGTAGAATTTATTCCAGGCTGCAATGTGAGCCAAAACATAACTTATCTTGAATGCAGATGTCAACGCGACCCTTTTTTCAGAGGTTGAATGAGAAAGTTTGCTCCTGATCATCAGGTTTACACTGAAATCCTTCCAAATAAGAAAGGGATTCCAGATGTCTTTTCCCCCAGCAACGCATTTTAGTCCTAAGGCGTTCCCAGGCCAGCTGAGATATATAATCCCTCCAGTGAATTCTGGGTCTGCCCCAAAGTCTCCTCCCAGCTGGCTGTGCCAGGTAACCCTCCAAAGGGAGGCACCCAGGAGGCATCCTGCCCAGATGCCCAAACCACCTCAACAGGCTCATTTAGATGCCAAGTCGCAGTCGTCTCTACTCTGAGGTCCCTAGCTCTAGCCTAGCTCTAAGACCGAGAACCACCACACTACAGAGGGACCCCATTTCAGCCACTTGTATGCAAAGAGTTTCTGATGATTTGCAAATGTGACATCTAAGAGTAAAAGATAAAGAAATACAAAAGCAACCACCAGCAGCTGGTTAGTTTAGCATAAACACTGCAGACAGTCACTCTTTTTCTATTTTCTAGCTAAGCTAAACTAAACAGAGATGTATCAATCTTCTTCTAAATGTAGAAGAAGTATTTTTAAAGTATGATTGAGTAAAATCTTTATTTATGGTAGAATTTGAGTGACATCTGCACATTTAAAGCATTCTGTTTTTCCTCATAGATTGATTTATATAGACATATACTGATTGCAATGAAAAAGGAGATCCTAGCTGTGGGTGGATTGTTACCTGTTGTCGTGAACGAAGCCTCCCTGGCCAGGAGCCAGTGCTGGGCAGCAGTGATCAACTCTTGAAAGTCCTTTCTGCTGGCAGCCAGACCCTCTATTTGGTTCTTCACAGAGGCTAGTACCTAAAAAAAACCATCACAGGAAAGAAACAAGAGTATTTGTTTTACGTCGGCAGTGTTTACACACTAACACTTTAATGAGCTGAGCTTCCTGAGTGACTGGATCACAAGTATACTGCTTCAAGTACCACTGTTCAAAGTACAACTGTACAATCTGAGCACAGTCAATATACATGAACACATAACTAATTAACCACATGCTGATTTTTTTATGATGTGCTCACAAATGTGGTGTTAGGGTTCTGATCTCAAAAGCTGCTTGGGCGTGTTCAAACTTTCACTTGCAATCGGTTGCGTTACCTGGTAAAGGGAGCGAACAGTTGGCTGGAAAACCAAGTTGGTGTTGAGGAGGAATGAGCGCAGGAGAGGCTGAGGGTAAGCAGCCAACTGGGCCAGGATGCCCGTAAGCAGCAGGTTGACATGAAGTGAGTTAGACAGCATATTCTCCAGACGAGATAACAGCACGCTGACAAATGGACCTGCAGGAAGGGTAATTAGGAATGATCTTTTAATGGTGCCCTCCAAATAAACACTGAAAGTCCCGCACAGCCAAGAATCCCCTTCAGCTCACCTGTAAAAGGCACTGAGTAGTGTCGACTTGTACTTCCGCTGCGGAACTTGTTAATCGCCCCAAATGGTGAATGCGGTTTCTCCGGCTCTGGTGTTTCAGCAGAGAAGGAGGTGAAATCCATCTCCTCTTCATCCTCCTCGTCCTCCACGGCTGCGGCAGGCTTCTTCAACTCTGCATCGGCTTTGACTGCTTTAACACCTGCTTCAGTGTCCAAGGTACGAATGAGCTCCTCATACTGAGCCAGGAGGTCGTTACCCAGCTCAGCTGTACTCGTGTTTTGGAGGTTGGCGTTACAGTCCGTCTGACCTTTAGCCTTTGTGTCCAAGCTGCTCTTGCCATTGTCAGCCACAAGTGAGCTGGGAAGCGTTAGGCTGAGCCCGTTCTTTAGGGGAACTTCTGCTGGGCCTGGCTGGGCCTCTTCTGACTGCGAACCACTGGGTTTACGCTTTGTGAGGTCGACGTCTCTGCTGTCTTTCTTGGCGACAAGATCGTACACCATTACGTCGTCCTGGAACTCGTTCTCCTCAATGTACGAGCCTTTAACCAACATGATGGCTGTTCTCCTCATCTCCTGGATGTGCATTGGCAGCTCAGCAGGAGGCATCTGCGGAGGTTTCGTCTCCACAGGAGCCTCAGCAGTCTGCACCGGGCACGCGTCATAACTATCATCCCACTCAAGCTCCTGCTGGTTGACGGAAGGCAGCTCCGCACTTGACGGGAGGCCGGGTCGAGGTTGCGGCCCCAGCGGCTGCGGGACTCTCTTGAGAGGAATTTGAGCTGGTCGACTCTTCATCCCCGGATCCTCGAGGACGCCCGGCTGGTATTTCTCAGGGGGTGGGTTCTCGCCGTCGTATGGGGCCGACCAAACCTGGCAGGCCCGAATGCAGTCGCTGATGCTAAGCCGGGCGTCATAGAGGTAATGAAGATAACTGACATCCAGGTAGATTTCGGAGCCAATGGTGCAGGAGTTACCTGAGCCATCACCCTCTTCGAGGAAGCTCTTTTTTCCCTCTGACAAAAAGAGATAAGAAGTGTTGATGAAAGCTGGTGTGCAGCGCCTCGGCACAGCGCTCACACAGAGCAGAACTAATTAGCTTGACATGTAACTACAGGGGGTAAAGTGATGTAATAAGGCGAAACAGCAGGAGGTGCTCATAATCATACCCGTTACATCTTCATGTCCTAATTAAATACAGCGCAACACTTTACAGTGCACCATATGTTTGTCTTATTTAGGACACTCCCAGAGTGTTTATAACTCCCAGAATACAAAAAATAAATGTCCCCCTTTCGTTCTGTTTCTTATGTTCGTTTGACTCCACACAACTATTTCTGAGGTTATAGCATCCACTCAGTCAAATGAGCTCATGAATGGAAAAATCTACTAAATGAATTCCCTTTGCGGCTGATTTAGGAGGACAGAAAACATTCATAAAAGCTGGTTACAAATGTGTCTGAAAAGCAGTAATCCATTGTGACTAGCCTGGAGGACAAACATAACTGTAATGCTAATGATACGCCAGAAATGTAGACATCTACTCACATAAGGACTCAGTACGGGTAAGAGGCCATTTTTCTAACTCACTCCAACATCATGCTCGTCTGCCTTTCAACCTGGGTAATAATAAGCTGCACTTTATTCTCAGATAAAGATCATTTTGAGCTGTTAAGCTAAAACTGGGCTTAGACAACTTGCTTTGGCCTGGTATGTGGAGGCAAAGCACCTGGACGTCTGTTGGCAACCACTAATCAAACGAAAAGAAAAAGAGCTCACTGTAACTTTGTAATACTTTGCAGTCACTAAACAAGCGTGGATGACAAAATGGCTGGAGGGACACAGTCAACATTGGTTGTCTGCCGGTTTAATATTTGTCTATTTGTCTTGTCAACAGCAGTATGCTAGCTGACGTTAGCATCCAGGGCTAGAATGTCTCTTGTTGCTTGACAACACCGTCAGCTGCTCCGTGTCCCCCTAGATAAATTTCTCTCTCTCTCATTGTTTACTGTGAAAGGGCTGACCCAAATATCAAACATGTTTAATATGTAATCAAGGCAGCTGCATCAGACTCTTGACCTCGCTGAAACTGGACTCAACATACACAATACACACAATCACTCACAACCACAATCGATACAGTACTCAGCCCTTTGCCCACACTATGCTGCTAATCAGTCGGACATTTACAATCACCCTAACTCATACTCTGTTAATCTGCTTATTACTCTTTGTACCGTTTGCGTAGGCGAGCGTTATGCTCAGTCAGTTGTATGGTACTTAGTCCTGATGGACCCAGATTTCTTCACCAGTTGTTAGAAAGGTTGAATTAGGATGAATCACCCTGAATCTCCTCTGTGGTATGAACCCAGCACTAGTTAAATTATCACCCACCAACTCTCAGATTCTGCTTTGACTAACTGTACTTACTGTCACTGTGTGCAAGCACTGACTTGCTGAATTTGTTCACTCCTCTCACCACTCTCTCTTTTTCATCACCAATTAAAATGATGTCCAAAACTTTAAATATAAGACTTGAGTTGTAATAAAGCAGTTAACAATTCCCTTCAATGCCTTGTTACCTGTGCTGTCAGAGTTTTTGGGAGCCTCTGCACCCTTAGAGAAGAGGATGGAGTCCAGCTGTCGCAGCGGTGGGGGGCTGCGATCAGGAGAGCAGCAGGACGGCGTTAACATCAGAATCTTGGCTGCCGATACTGAGTAGCAGTCCCTTTCCCTCACTACACGTCTCTGACTCAACATCATGTGATTACAGGGGATCAGGTACCTGGGGAGGCAGAAGGAAAGGGATGTTAGGAAACCCAAATGGTGGTCGTAGGAGGAGTACGGGGGAAGAGGATTGAGGGGACAGATGGCAACACGCGGGAGGTAGAGAGTAATGCCTCATCACGTCTTAAATGAATTAGATGTACCATGCTTTGTAAGAGTGTTAAGTCAGCGTGGATGCAACTCACCTCAGTACAAGCTGCAGCATCACATCTTCACAGAATAAGCCAATGAGAGTGCGGAAAAGTGCCAGCGACACGGTGCCCAGCTGGAGTGTTCAACGGAAAGACACAAAGAAATAACATTGAATCAAATAAAGATGACAGGGGAAACCATTTTATGTTTTTCTTAAGTATTTAAATTAAATTAAATTAAATTAAATTTGCCCCAATTTCATACCACTGTCTTGAGCTTATCAAATATAAATAGTAATTGCTGGGGCTAAAACAAAAAACAAAAATCCAAATTATGGTAAAAATAATAAAAAATAATCTTTACTAGTAGCCATATTAGCTGTTGTTTAGTAACAAATATGCTTTGGTTTGCCTGTTAAGAGTAAGAGAATGATAAATCATTAGTCATAAACTATTTTTTTATATAAAGTAAAAGCAAAATAAAAGTTGTAGTATTGTATTAGTGGTAGTATGTTATATTGTATTTTGCATATAAGAAAAGCACAACAGCAAAATTAGCCATGCGAGTATCTCTGGCAGGCTGCGTTAGCTAAATGTTAGCATTTTGGTGTTTAGCGGGTCTAATGTTTATTTTAATTTGATGGTTAGCATGCTAGCATTAGCTAGTGGGAGCATATCTGCTAATTAGCAGCAAACTTAAAGTACAGCTACAGAAAAATCACAAAGCCGCCAAGATTCATCCTATTAACCATGAATTCTGTGGAAACATTTGAAGTGTGAGCCAGTACAGGGCTCCATTAAGAGATATAACAACGCTGCTAGCCTGGCTGGAAATTAATTCAAAAACAAACGATACATGATTTACTTGTTAAGGGCAAAATGTGAATGTTTTCTCTCTATTTTATGCAGGTGTGTTGCAGCTGATGGTTAGCAAACACTGGAGGAACTCCCTGAGTCATTTACACAGTCAACACCTGAATGTTTAGCAGCTGAAATATTTGAACAGGTTATCTCCTCGTATAGGACTAAAACGATCACGTGGCTTTCCTTTATGAACAGAGCAAATCACTGCAGCCGGGCATCGCCATGGCAACAATCTGAAAGCTTCAGCGGTGACATTTAAAGTTTCAGGCGTGAGTCCTATAAGGTCATTTTTAACCTTAGATTATTATAACCAATCAAACGGTGCTTGAGTGTGTGCTTTTTCACAACAACAAAAAAAACGTGATTACAAGTTTGTCCCGTACCTGGAAGGGAGTGTTGATGCGGCTGACCAGAGTATCTAAGATGTGGACGCTCTCGTGCTGGTGGAGGAGGATGAAGGAGAGGAACGTCTGCAGCAGGGCCGGCTCGGAAACACTTCTCAGGAAGAGGTCGAGGTATGCCGTGGTGGTCATCACTTCCTCTAGGGTGAGCTTTACAGAGGCAGGAAATCAGTCAGCAGGGAACGTGTTAAGGTTTGTGTTGCACGCTGATATACAAATTTTAATTCTTCAACACATCACATATTCCAGCAGTGACAAGTACATTTAATCAATACTTCTACTGGCAAGATCCATGTGGGAAGGAAATATCTCTGTAGGGGAAGTTAAGTGACTTTAATATTGCATGCGCTGAGTTATTTTTTTTAAATTGCCTGACATTTGGTGAAATAAGCCATTTATTCTCTCTCTCCCCGTTAGATAGGAAGATAAATACCACTTTCATTATGTGCATAAATATATTAAATAAGCCACAGCCAGGAGACTCTGGGTTAACCACCTTTCCATAATACTCACAAACCTGTCAGCTCACCAATTAATGTTTGTCGGCTGATTTTTTATTTTATTTTTTTTAGATAATCTTCCAAAATATCTTATTTTCTCTCCTCATCTATGCATTAGTGACATATTTTATTCATGTTTCATCACGGTACACTCTGCACATATCTGTGTCTTCTACAAAAGATCTCTTGTCATTTAGAAATATATAAAATGCTGAATAACCTGCTGAAGAGAATAGAAAGTACTTTATTTGTAAATGCATGGCATAGTAACAAACAAACTAGTAGAACACCAACCTTGTGGAGTGCTGGTGCGAGGACAGGCACGAGGAAACCTTTATAGATGTAACTAACCAGCTGGTCTCTGATATCAGGGTGGGCCACCTGGAAACGGTCAACATCAAGGGACAACATCAGTCAAAAGTGCTATCAGGCAGAAAGTCCCGGTCATTTGCCACGCGCGGGGAATTCTTTTTTTTCATGAGCCTGCACGGCAGAGCCTCGGCACACGTGTTCACCTGAATAACGGCGTTGCAGAATTCCAGCGAGTTGAGGAACTGGACGAGCGACGGCATCTGGAGCCAGTCCTCTCTGTGCAGACAGTGCCACTCTTCACTGGGAACCTCCAGCTTGGTGGGCAGAGATGAGTAGAGGCCGCTCAGCCCTGTGGCCAGCACCTGAGGGACAGAGAGGAGACAAGCTAACAAGCTGATTTTTGAACTATCATAAAAGTGCAGCATTTAGCTCTGAAGACGGCAGCCTCACAGAGAAAGCTAGCCGGTTTCTCTTTATATATACAGTGACCCGTTTTATCCATGTTCAACTTACAGATGATTTTATGTCTAGCTAATAAACCAGACAGGTAGTAGGTGTTGGTAGTTTGCAGAAGACGTGCTCTTTTCACACCACTAATACAATTTTAGTCTAATATAATGTTAATTCAGCCACAGCAGCTGTTAGCTTCCACAGTAAACCTTAAAAGGTTAAAACAGGACTGCTGTGGAGACTGTCTGAATGATGCAAGCGTCATGTAATATATACCGTCTGTTAAAAATGATGAGGCATAAAATGATGATGCTTATGAAGAGAACATTATGGCCTTTATTAAACATTAATGAGGCAGGGTACCAGGTGGCACACGACGGCTCCTTCATAGAGGCTCTGCTTGTATACGCAGCATCTCTGGGGTAGGTCTTAAATTTAACTTGAGCAGACTGTAAGAGTTTAACAACTCAAATAATACTGCAAGTCATTTGCCATGCAGTGTAATGTAATAAAGATACATGTGTTGACAAAGCCTACATATCACCCTGCCCGTTTCCTCCTACTCAAACGGCAAACATACGGCACATATGGATGTTTGCCTCCTATGACACGACGCAATCACTAATTAATGACCACGTAAGATTTTATTTTCATTGTAGGATTTCAAACAACAACAGAGCCTATGTCTCTTTTAACTGATGAGTGTTTGTATATATCCTCTACAGGCACATCCCTCCCTGTGGATGCCAGTTGAACCAATTACAGTCAGACTGTTGTTGTTGTTCAACTGGCATCGCGTCAAAAACCTTTTTATTTATTTATTTTTATTTTTTTAACAGCACTGTCTGCGGCTACGGCATTATTTACACGGGATTAGCCTGTAACCGAGCAGTAATCTCATAAATGCCAGTCACTTAACAGTCACTTAACATTCAGCAGAAGATTATTTAACCTTGTTCTGAGTGGGACCATGGATTTATCTGCATATTGTGGCCTCATTATGAGGCTCAGGGTCTCATAAATGTCAGGGAATAATGGTGCTGCAGATTGAGTGGGACTGTTACGGACAGAATTATAAACTGACTGAATTGTAAATAATTGAGAGAGAGGGAGAGAGAGAGAGAGAGAGAGAGAGAGAGGGGCTGAGTCAAGTCACAGATACAAAAAGAAAACAAGAACGCCAGGAGTGTTAGATAAGGAGAAAAGTAAATGTGATTTTCTTTCGGGACTGACCGGACAGAAGTAGGTGTTCTCTGCGACGTGTTTGGCCACCCGTTCATTCTCAGCCGATAACGACATGATGAGCAGCAGGGCATCCCTGGCTTGCTGGCCCACTGTGCCCTCCCTGTGAATGAAGGGGATGAGCAGGGAGAAGATGAGGAAGTTTGTGGCTCCCTGATCCTCGCTGGTGTGGAAAAACAGCTCCAGAATCGAGGGGTCCTTTGCCAGAACGCAGCACAGCTGGTGGAGCAGCAGCACCAGCTCGGCTTCCACCGCGGGCGCCGCTGTGCCCGAGCAGGAGGAGAGCAGCATCATGAGCGGCCGCAGGATGGGCTTGTGGTGGAGCAGGGGCTGGTGCGCCTGGCTCACCAGCATCTCGTACATCTTCAGCTGCTCCAGTTTCATGTCGTCCGTGAACTCCCGGCGGAGGCTCCACACAAACAGGCGCTCCATCACGTTCTCCATCACCACGAACTCCAGGATGGGGCCCATGGCTCCGGCCTGGCCGCTCTCCTCCTCCATCAGCAGGAAGAGCATGTGCTCCACATAGTTCTGCACCGCGTTGGCCTCGTCTCCGGGGATGGGGCCAAAGCGAGGGCTGGAGCCAGCGCTGAGGTTGATGACCCCGAGGGAGGGCAGGGTGGAGGTGTTGCGCAGTGGATCATGCTTTTCTAGGATCTTCACCACCTGCAATATGAGACGAAGAGAAATATTACTTGACCTGAACACAGCCTGAGCATTATGCTTTAGAAATGTACACATAAAATCCCAACAATTGAAATGTTCAGTTCCATGAGTTAAAGTCCTTTCACCCCAGATACTACATCTATAAAGTATCATTTTTACAGCTTTAATGTTTATTAATGCACCTCTGATTTGACTTTTTAATCAGTCTCATCTGCTCTTTGAAATGTTCTGAGTTTACCGACAAAGAGAATCCCACCACTGTGTTAGTCGGCAACTCACTTTGAAACGTATACCACAATCAAGCATGTTTTAAGCATTAAAACCCGCCTTCCCGACAGGTTAACTCCCAGCAGAAATGAGAGTAAATAGACCAACAGCGCAGTGTTTATAAACTCAGTTTGGTAGAACAGAATGAAACAGTCCTTTGTGCACCTAGTCCCTCCCATACGTGTCCACTGCGTAGAAACCAGTGTCACAATAATGGAGCCAGTGTCCCCAGCCTGACACTGCTGCCATGACAATAACTGGCAGTGTAGGGGAGAACTGGGCATGGCTAATGGAAACAAGAGAACAGAGTCTGTAATCCCAGCCTTTGCCTGATGGGGAGGTCTGAGCTGCAGGGATCAGTTCAGGCTCAGGCTGCCCAGCCATTACGGTCAGGAAGTAGCCAGGTTTGAGAATTTATGAGGATTTTACTCTATGGATGTATGGAGCAATAAGGCTGTGGTAATGGGCTGGCTTAATGCTGCTGCTGCTGCTACTGAGGGCTTTTGAATTGGGCTCTGATAGTTCAATGTAAAAACGCACAGGTTTTCAGTTTTTGTTTCATGACAACTTCTACAAAAAGTGATCAATCGAAGCTCTTGGCACAACAGAACGCAAGATATGGGAGGTCGTTGGGATTGAGGGTAGCATCAAATTGTCACGTGTTTGTGCCGCGCTGAACTAACGTACCTCAGTAGAGAAAAGCTGTGTTTGTTATTTAATATTTAATACTACTTTGACAGGAGACATCGGAGAGGAAAAAGAGAAATTGAAGCTCTTCTCTCCTCCTCCTCCTCTTCACCACCTCCTGCAAGGAGCCCTTTAGTCCCTAACTGCTTCAGTGGAGCTGATGAGACTGTGCCAATAGATCAGACTGCAGTTTTGCTAACAACATCTGGATGTGTGAGCAAGGGAGGGTACTGCACTCAGCACATCTGCCCAGTAAAAACAATAACAGAAATAAATACCTCTCCTCTACACTAAAAGGTTTAATCATTTGCTTAAGAAAAAAAAAACAATAAAATATCCGTTGAACTTAAAGTGGCCTTTAAAACAAAACTGCAGCAGAAGGACGGAATGAAATTATTAATCATGCTATTCAAACAGGAGCCTGGGTGAGAGTTTTGAAACAGATCTTGTTATTTTTTTCCATACAATGTTGATACAATTAGTTGATACTAATTTTCCTATTGCTCCTGAAGGCATCCGTGTAAACAGCACGGACAACATACGGGACTCACATAGCATGTGAAGCTATTTGTGTTATTCACAAATAAAAATCACAGATCGCAGACGTCCAAGAAGTAAATGTTATTTTAATCAGAAGAATATAATTTCAGCAGAGGAACAGAAGTTACACTTTTGTTTTGTTTTTTTGCCTGAATGCGTTTCAACTTAAATGCATCAAGAAGCTGAACGGAAATTCAGGGATTAACACAAGTGACAAATCAGAGGTCACCTGGCATAATCCCTGAATGGGATGTAACCCTGAGAGAGGCATGACGACGAGGAACAAACTGTCCACACTGCAGAGACCACAGTTACAGATCGTCAGCGGGAACTGACAGGTCGTTTAGCTCGTCACAACAAGCACAATGAGCTCTGTGGGGCCTGGAGCAGCAGATAAGACCCAGCAAGTGAACGTAAACCTAATCTGAAAAAGACAGGGCTTCTTACAGAGGGAGAGGACCAATATTCCTTACAACACGTTACTCTGATTTCAAGGTTTTCCGAACTGAAACCGAAGTCAAGAGCACTCTTATCAGGCTGCAGATTAACAAGGCATGGAAATAAGACTCTGCAGGAGAGGAATTGTGCTGCCAGTTTGCCCAAAGCAAAACAAGCTTTAATCTGGAACAAGGAGTTCTCGTTTTTTTTTCCTCGCTCTTCATAGTCTGCCTGGTGTATTTTTGATTACAACAACTTGTACTTATTTGAAAGGAAACAGCAACTTGCCACTAAGATATTTGCATTACATTCAGTACAATTTCTCTTGTACTAAATATTTGAAACAAAACCAACTTAAATGTTCTTTACCAGATTTAACCTATCGTCATCTAGGGCGATCCACCTTTTGCATGAATAACTGGAACCACTAATACGTTGGGCAAAGTATGGTTTCTTGAACTTTTTGGCAGAAGTTCATTGTTGATCCTGGAAAGAGCAGCTCTATATTCATTCTCTTTCACCTCCATTTCTGATCTTTACCAGCTCCAGATGAAAACATCTGGGTGACAAGTTGCCAATTACGGTGCTATGTTTGGCTAGTGTGTCTATGTTTGCCAGTCAGGCATAACATTATGACCACCTTCCTAATATTGTGTGTGTCCTGTGGTGTCTGGCAACACAATATTATTAGTGGGGGCCTTTGGGTCCTATGGGTTGAGGGGAGGGGCCTCTGTGGATCAGGCTTGTTACACTGCATCCCACAGATACTTGATCAGTTTGGGATCTAGTAAATTTGGAGGCCAGGTCATGTTTACTTACTCCTGTCAGTGGTTTTAATGTTGTGGCAGAATGGTGTAGCATTATGAACCATCTAAAACCTATAAATATGCAAAGGTCTAACTGCTTGACTCAAGATGCATCCCACTTCATGAACAAGTCTATTATTAGCGCATTGTCCTTAAGGTTTCAAATGTCCACATCAGCCCTGAGTACATTGCTTAATGGACTGGCTTTACAGTTAGGTTACAAATCACGTTCGTACGTACACATCTGAATTTTTAAACACAGCACTTTAGAAGATTACCTTCACAGCTTTGCCTCCAGTAACTGTGTGCATACACCACTGTGTGCACTGAAGGAACATTTTTGAGTTTTTAAATGGAGCAGCACAATAAAGGCCTCAGAGTGAAGCCTACTGACAGACACACACACACACACTACACCAGACCACTTCCAACCAAATCACATAACTAATCCCTACAAGCCGCTGTTATTAAAACCACAGAGGAATTCTACTAAGTTTGGACTGACTGAAGGGTCAGACCCCACACTGACAACCACTAACACAGATGTGGACACAGATGACTCTTAGTTACCGACATGCTTCTCAATGTCCTCAATGTCTGGCCAGTGTCAGGCTCATGTCAGCGTGCAGGGTTTGTTCGTCTCAAAGTGGGAGGAGTAGGATTTGCAGGCTGCCAGGTCCCACAGGGGTGAACAGGGACACATGTTGCTGCAAAGAGCCAAACGGCCGAGACAGTCGGCGTCACGCTGCCAAGATTCCACTGGCCCTGACCACACTGCAGTTTACTGTTGTTGGGATAGCGCAGGAGTCGGTGTCTACCGTCAGGGTTTGAGGCAGAACTTTGGCGAAACGTGTCGTCTTTATGAACAGGCCATCAGCCAATCAGCGCAATCAGTGATGCAGCTGTAATATAACGTGGATATGATTCAAATCCTCCCAAACTGGAGATCTGAACTTTCTCAGCTGGTGCAAAACAAACAAGCATGTAATGACCAAGATATGAAAGTGAGATAAACATTCATTTATGGCTCTATTTTTGAAGACAGTAAAGAGACGGTCAACGCATCGTTTTGTTTTTCTCTTCAGCAAGATAAAGTTTTAACTGTGTTTAAATATCTTCTGTGTGTGCTTGTTTCTCCTATTGGGAAAGTACTTACATATTAAACACGTATTAAGTGAATCTAGGGATAAACCATCCATAAGCTGAGCCCAGTACGTAACTCACATGCAGATTAGCTTCCTTTAGTGTCCTTTATGTTGTTGAAACTGAGCAAACAAAGCAGGACCTTTCCCCTTCTGATCTTTATGCTAACAAAGCTACTTGCCTCCCGGCTTAAGCTTCTATACTTAAACATTCACGGCGGTGGGATTAATCTTCTAATGCTCAACAACTGTGTGGCTGTTTACGTGGTGCTGGCGTTTACCTGAGCCCAGTGGTTCTTGAAGACAATCATGCAGGTCTCCGGGTCCACCCCTTTCAAGACCAGAGACTGCTCGTCTCGGTTTCCGTTGGCAACCATAGAGGCCATCATGGTGACCAGACTGTACGTAGGTTAAACCATGTCATAGGCAGGAGAAGGAGGACATTCTTGACTCCTTGCTGGGCGCGACCATAACCACTGAAACAGGAATTATCACAGAGGACCTGAGGAGTCAGAAAACACAAGCAAGACGTCATGACAAATACAAGCACACAAAGGTTGATTCATAAAGTAGCAGCACTGGTGCAATGATATGACCGGGGTGATCGCTCGCTGCAAAACTGCTCTGGCTCTGCGTGGCTAGACAGCAGCTATGAGAGGCATGAAGGAATGAGAACAATAACAGACCAAGTCCCACGACTCAGTGGAGGAGAGAAAGAGACGCGCCATGGTTGCTCTACGGACTTCAGAGCTGAGCTGTCAGATTGCTTTCGGAATACCTCAGACGCCCACAGTGGATTCCTGCCGGCCCCCTGACATCACTCTCATAACAGAAACATTTTTGACATCACAAAGCGAACAGCAACTGGGTGTGAGCTGCTTTGACTCAGTGTGGGGAGCGAGGAGGATAATAAGAAACAACAGAGCTAGTTTTGCAGATCTAAGCCAGTTTTGGCATGTGCTGTTTTCATTTCTGGATGAGACGTTTACATCATTTTTAGGCAAGCCGAGTTTGCACTGCTCACATAGCTTGTTTTGATGGCAGTGTATATGTATTGTTTTAGCCACAAATAGCCTGAGGACAGCTTTGCAAAACAGTTCCAGCACCATGGAAATTTGGACCATGTCGACTTATTCCACAGAAAGGAAGTAATTTGTCGTTTGTCCTTGGAGCGGACGTTACTGGAAAGATTGGTTCTGCCAAAACGAGACTTAAGTTTTCTTTGACAAGGCCGGTGCAGAGAAGGAGCGTAGCGCTTTCTAAAACAAGAACACGTGAGTTGCTATGGAACCAAAAGAATATCAAGGATAAATCTAGTTCTCTGCTGCGCTGTGGTATGTTTCCATGGACGGGCCTGCACCTCAGGAGAGAGGATGGGAAGATGTGACTTATCTCCTGGTGTTTCCTGTGTGTGTTTGTCATTCAAGTTTGAAATTATTAGTAATTTTAACAATCACGGTTACTTTCAGGTGAACTTGCACACAAACTCCACAACAACTGACTTTAGACTAAGAATATATGGAGGAACAGTTGCACTGGAAAAAGAATAGATAACAATTACGATAAATTATAGATTAACAAGATGATTTTATGACATGACAAAAACCCAGATGTACTTGAAGCACTCTGTGCTAAATGCAAGGACAAGCCAACAAGATAGGTGCATTGTTAAAATGTACTAATCAGCAGTACAACTGTGGCACGTGTCTGGCCATAAAGCATTCAGGCCAAATTAAGATCATTTTATTCATACAGCAACAACAAATCATCAACCTGTACATCGAAAAGCCTGTAACCACTGACCGTTTGCTCCTTACGTTCTGTTCATAACAGCAGGTGGCAGCAGTCTGTATTCGTCATTCAAAAGGCAAAACCAGAAGGGTTACTATTATCTGGGAGACTAGGAAGCAAGGAAGAGCTTGTCCTGAGGAGTGCCTGTCCTGAATCATTCAGACCAGTTGGTCTACAGTTCATTCAAACTAAATGATTCATGTCATTGTGAAAAGGTTTGAAGGTTCAGGTTAGACACAGACATAAAATGCGTAAAGCTGTCTGTGTTCCCTTTGAGCTTCATCCTTTTTGGTTAGTTTTGTCACTTCCTTTTCTCTTCTTGTGCACTGGTCCGCGAAGCTGGACAGAGAAATCTATCTGACTGACTCAACAGGGGTCCGGGATCTAGCTGGACACATCGCAACAACTAGAAGCACATGCGCAGGAAAGGTCTAGACAGGATTCTCAAGTTATTAGCTAGTAACATAAGTAAAACACAAATGTCTGCATCAAGTGAATCCCCAAGATTCCTCATCTGGGAACCAGACAGTTACAAGACATAGTGCCTCTGTGTCAACAGAGACAAAGTAACGCACTCATACTAACTACATGGGGACATAAGGACTCTGTCACCATAGGCGATCAACAGTAAAAACACCCAGCAGCTGCTCACCACGATGCCAGACTAAAGCTTCTAGATCCTGCCCCTACATGTGTCTCTTAACCAATCACAGCTCATCACTCTCCTCTGAATTCACTTTGCCCCAGTGCCACACAAACATCCCCGCCGTCCACAGCGCTAAGGCGTAACAAGGCGCACAGTCAAACTTTCACCATCTGCTTCCAGTTAGAAGAGAGAGCTGGCTGCTTGGATTCTTGACAAGGAATGTAAAAGCAGCGTGGAGAGAGAGTGTGTTTCAGATTGTGTGTATGCGTGTGTGCCGAGGGGATTTCTTACCTTTCTTGAACCATCCTCAGCATGGACGGGCCGCTAAGCGGACAAGGACCTCATTCTCGTCCTGTAGTCACAAACAAAGAGATATGAAGATATGTCAGGCGGGGAGAAGGAAGTGAGTGTCTGCGTGCGGGAGGCGAGGCATGGTGGGAAGTGACTGGACATGAGTAAGCTGCTCCGAGAGCCACTTGGATGGAGATGGGGAGGAGGAGGAGGTTACAGGGAATGAGGGAGGGAGAGGAAGACTGGGAAGGGAACGCAGGAGTGGGAGGGAGTAAAAAGGAAAAACAGGCTGAGGGAAAGTGTGCAGGAAAGGAGGTAACAGAGAAATGACAACAACAAATACTCACGTGGATAAAACATGAGCTCAAACCAGTCTTTTAGTATTTCTAAATAAATAATCCCCGTCACATTCTCGTGATTCCTCGCTCTCATAGAATAACAGCACTCTCAGCTGTCAGAGTTCCTCACCATCATCACAACTCACCCTCTCCTGCTCCAGCACCATCCATCGTGGGACTCATGTCACGTTACATTAGCAGTCTTATCTCACATATCATACGCTTATTACTGCAGCAGTATGCTCTGAGTTAATGTTTCAGATGGTAACGATTGCAAAAAAAATGTTTTTTTTAAATCTGAGTTTCTTGGAAAACACGACACCTTTTCTAAAAGTGTGATGTTGTGTAAATAGACAGAGTGAGAGGAGCGCAGATTGGAAGGTGATTTATGTGTGTGGGTGAGCAAGCGCGCTAAAGACGAGTCATCAAACACCCAGGCTGTTTTTGTGCCTCACTGAGGACTCACGCAGAGTTTTTCTCCTTGCATTATAGAAGCCATTCAGGGAGTCTGCAAACGTTACATTTACTCGTCAGAAACAGCCCAATTATTTTACACACAAACAACTCTGTAGGCCACTTCACATTTAGATAACAGTGGACAAGAGTTTAGAAACTGAAGGACAAACCTTTTAATCGGCAACCTACTTGTTGTGCACACCTGACCTAACTCTCTAATTTGTGGCCAGGCAGCAGATTTCAGAGTGTGTGTGTGTGTGTGTGTGTGTTTTTTGCCAGGCTCGGAAACGGATGTCAGCTGTTGATCGGTCTTAAATTTATCATTTATAAGTGTAGTGATAATGGTGCTGTGTAATCATACCGGCTATGTCAGCAAACAAAACCTGATATCAAGAAGCGTTAATCATTTTACATGGCACTTGTTTTATATGCGCCTCTCTTTTCACTTGAATGGATTTAATTAAAAAGCCGTCTGAGCTCACAACATGTAAGTCTATGTTGACGTACACACCGTATATAGATATCAGTACACGATACACACTGACAAGTAAGAAGACAGAAATGGAATAAGATATGTTACCAGTAGTTTTGATATATGTTGGTATATAATTTGTTCACCATTAAGTTTATTTTTTAGTGGTATGCTACACGTATCACAGGTTGAAGTAAAGGCTAATGGCAACATGCTAATAGGCTACGATACAGTATGTTGATGTTTAGTAGGTAAAACCAGAGACTGTATATCAAACATGAGTGAAGCCACAGAGACTTTTTTTCCCCCACATACATTTATCTGAGGTTTATTATCTGTGGAATTGCTTGCAAACTAATCACTAGTACACTTATCAGAAGTGAATCTAGCTATAGCCAGTCTAGCTAATCTATCACTCTATCTCATATTGACTTATGGACAAATATATTACTCAAGTATTTTATGAGAGAATTTAATTAATTCTGAATGGGAATTGTTGAACTTTAAGCCACTTCTGTTTCGACTTCACAACGTCCAGCAAAAAGGTTTACCATTTTCACTACCTTTGTTTAGCATTTAGTATGCTAACATTAGATAACTAGCAAAAAACACTAATTGTGGTATATTTGGATTTGAAACTAAACTAACTGAACTAAGAAAACTGCTTTCTCAGTTTATCAATTAGCATACTAACTGCGCAAAGACACCTTAAGGAATCATTATCGTCTTAGGATTTTCTGACTTGGGGACAAGGCAAACCATATTTCTGCTGTGTTAAACACACTATCTGAGTAACTGACGCTCAGGTTATTGTCCAAAGTTCCCAAATGAAGAATTTCCATAGTTTAGTTTTGTAAGTAGAACAGCAAACAGTAAGATTAGCTTAAGCAACGATTAGCTCGTCTCAGACAACAATACACTGCAGACAACTCCTCTCAAATATGCTTTATCTTTATCATTTATAAGTCAAAAAAGGCAAGACTTACATTTAAACCCTAATACACCTGCATCTTCACCTTCCAACACCTCTAAAACACAAGAACAGCGCTGCACGTTTTTGAGGAATCAATCAGGCTTTTTAAACTAATCCAGTAAAGTGCTGTTCCTGACAGTCATGACCTACATTATGGGTTCGTTTACAGTTCCTGCCGTCATATTAGAGCACAGAAGGAGAGCGCCCTGTTACTCAGAAGCCACCGGTCTACTTGCTCAAAATAAACTGAACTACAGTACAACCAGAAACGGGACTGTAGGGCTCAGGCCAAAGTATAGGCTGCAGAAGAGACAGCTTCTCAGTGTGACCATTTGTGGTTCTGAATTTGGCACGCAGTGTTGTGCATTTGTCCGTTAAGACGGTTCGTAATGTCAAATGCCTCACTGGATTCTCCTGATTTGGTAAGGTCCAATTATCCAATTATGGAAATTTGATAATTACACACATTTGTTGCTTCCAGCGTCTCTACCACCAGAGACACGATATGCAAGACAGAAAGGCAGTGAGCTGCACCCATAGACTCCTTTCTTACATGAGAGGATACTTAACATTTTTGAAAGAATGCCAGTGCTGATAAATGTCACCCTCAGTGTCTTTCTGCATTTTGTTCTTTTGAGGACAATTCATTGGATTCATCTGAAACAGTTTCTTAATAGGAACCATTTAAAAAGCTGAAAGGTCTTCACTCTAAAGGGAAGCAGCATCATTACAACTCAAGTAGGACATTTCTTTGATTTAAAATTTCCCAAATCCACTGAGATATTTTATTTTTTACTCCTCGACTTTAAAATGCAGCAGTTTAAACCGACTGGCCTCAGAGTCTTCAGGGAAATGCCAGAATAAGAGTCTTAAATGTGGCAAAGTTTGTAAGGTGCATCTCCATTTATTCCTGTACATTCCAACAGACTGAAAAGTACGGCATTAACATTAAAATGCAAATTTGTAGCTGAAGAAAATTAAAAGGGGATAATATGTCAAACGCTTTAAGAAGCCGAATTGATTTTCCAGACACGTAAAACCATTACTCAAAGCTCTGCCAGGTTTCTTTGCCCTTGCTGTTTCTGATAATGACTCTGGAAGCGTTTAGGGCCTGCTGCAAACTCATCTCCTCCACATTATCACCAAATAAGTGACTGTTCTTTATTAACACGTCGCACATATCCCACATTGCCAGCTGCAAATTGTTTCACACTTTTAAGTAATTATTCATTATCACCGTCACGCAAAAACAGATGGAAGCAATACATTTCCCCATTTCTACTTAGCGGGAATGGTTTTACCAGTGGTGTGACCTCTCCTGAGGTAAACATAAATAATAAGATCTTTTCAGAAGAAGCCAAAGAGGAGATAAAGGCCCCAGGAGGATAGGAGCAAACACTGCACAGAAATAAAAGAGAAATGACAGCCTCTAAAGGCTTTGTCTTTTTTTCTTGTTTTCTGATCTGGTTTCTGCTGTTGTCAGTTTCCTGCCATCCCAGAGGGATTCATACATAAAGGTGTGGTCTGGATAAATAGCTCAAAGGCAGGACACACCCGTTACTCAGAATGAAGATCAACGTTCTGGCTACACAGGAGTTTCAAAGCCCAGATTTGATCATGGTTTGAGCGTAAAAAAGACACAGTGTGTTTGTCTAAGATGTGGTAACCTGGGCACTGCTCGTAACACCCATTAGAGTTTCTTTTCTCCAGACCGTGAAACAGTCATCACTCTCGGCCTGAAGGAGGCGCTCACAGAAGAGACACTGACAAAAAGGCTGCGGCAAGCCCTGTGACAGACAGGCCCATTAAAGTGATAGCAGCTGCTGAAATATTTAGAGCTACAGGTGAAGCCGCTGAAGGGCCAGATAGTGACAGACTTGAGTATTAATAGCGCCCTGCAACCTCATCCAATCAACAACAAAGCAGGCAGGGAAAAAAAAAAACATTTATTTTCTTATCTACACACGTGGACAAAATTGTTGGTACCCCTCAGTTAAAGAAGGAAAAACCCACAATTCTCACTGAAATCACTTGAAACTTACAAAAGTAACAATAAATAAAAATTTATTGAAAATTAAATAATCAAAATCAGCCATTACTTTTGAATTGCTGATTAACATAATTATTAAAAAAAAAAAAACTAATGAAATAGGGCTGGACAAAAATGATGGTACCCATAACTTAATATTTTGTTGCACAACCTTTTGAGGCAATCACTGCAATTAAACGATTTCTGTATTTGTCAATGAGCGTTCTGCAGCTGTCAACAGGTATTTTGGCCCACTCCACATGAGCAAACTGCTCCAGTTGTCTCAGGTTTGATGGGTGTCTTCTCCAAATGGCATGTTTCAGCTCCTTCCACAGATGTTCAATGGGATTCAGATCAGGGCTCATGGAAGGCCACTTTAGAATAGTCCAACGCTTTTCTCTCAGCCATTCTTGAGTGTTTTTGGCTGTGTGTTTTGGATCGTTGTCCTGTTGGAAGACCCATGACCTGCGACTGAGACCAAGCTTTCTGACACTAGGCAGCACATTTCTCTCCAGAATGCCTTGATAGTCTTCAGATTTCATTTTACCTTGCACACATTCAAGACACCCTGTGCCAGATGCAGCAAAGCAGCCCCAAAACATTACTGAGCCTCCTCCATGTTTCACCGTAGGGACAGTGTTCTTTTCTTCGTATGCTTGGTTTTTGAGTCTATGAACATAGAGTTGATGTGCCTTACCAAAAAGCTCCAGTTTGGTCTCATCTGTCCAAAGGACATTCTCCCAGAAGCTTTGTGGCTTGTCAACATGCATTTTTGCAAATTCCAGTCTCGCTTTTTTATGATTTTTTTTCAGCAGTGGTGTCCTCCTTGGTCGTCTCCCATGAAGTCCACTTTGGCTCAAACAACGACGAATGGTGCGATCTGACACTGGTGTACCTTGGCCTTGGAGTTCACCTTTAACTTCTTTGGAGGTTGTTCTGGGCTCTTTGGATACAATTCGAACGATCCGTCTCTTCAGTTTGTCATCAATTTTCCTCTTGCGGCCACGTCCAGGGAGGTTGGCTACTGTCCCGTGGGTCTTGAACTTCTGAATAATATGAGCCACTGTTGTCACAGGAACTTCAAGCTGTTTAGAGATGGTCTTATAGCCTTTACCTTTAAGATGTTTGTCTATAATTTTTTTTCGGATGTCCTGGGACAATTCTCTCCTTCGCTTTCTGTTGTCCATGTTCAGTGTGGTACACACCTTTTCACCAGACAGCAGAGTGACTACTTGTCTCCCTTTAAATAGGCAGACTGACTGATTATGAGTTTGGAAACACCCGTGATGTCAATTAAAGGACACACCTGAGTTAATCATGTCACTCTGGTCAAATAGTTTTCAATCTTTTATAGAGGTACCATCATTTTTGTCCAGCCCTATTTCATTAGTTTGTTTTTTTAAATAATTATGTTAATCAGCAATTCAAAAGTAATGGCTGATTTTGATTATTTAATTTTCAATAAATTTTTATTTATTGTTACTTTTGTAAGTTTCAAGTGATTTCAGTGAGAATTGTGGGTTTTTCCTTCTTTAACTGAGGGGTACCAACAATTTTGTCCACGTGTGTATGTCTCTATTATTCCATTTAACCAGCCGGGCACTGACCTCTGAAGGACCATTCATCTTTAGGAAACACAAAAGAGTTGATATTGTTATAAGACAGCAAAAAGATCATGAGAAATAAGAGATAATAGTTAATGACGTACAACGAGCAGTTCACGGTCGGCACCTTGCTTTAATTCACCAACGTGCTTTCAGAATCCAGACTCTTAATAGCACACTATATCCATAAACCTGCTCTTACATGGCCTTGATGTCGGGGTGGAGCCGTGCTGGAATTGTGTAATTTCTCCAGACCTCAGACTGTGTGGGGCTTTATCCAAATGACACATTTTGACTCTTCAAAACAGGTACATCTACATACTTGGAGTTGCCATCTGATGCTGAAGTTATATGCATGTAGATAAAAGTTAAAAGTGCAGAGAGAAGTGGACACTGGAGGCGAGACCGTTAGCGCTTGGTTAACAGTTTCAAACCACTGCAAAGGTTTTGTTTAAGCTTTGCTTTTCTTGACGATGTGTCGGCTTCGCTTGCCGACGGGACGTTCTGCCCCTGTCTGCCCTCCACTTGCAACCAAAGCCCGTTAATACCAACGGTTTTAATGCTTAATACCACTTAGGCTGCAAATAGATTCTAGAAATCTTCCCAAAACAAAGTCTTGTCCCTTCCCTACACATTCTGCATATTCATGAGCAGATGTCACCTGGGTAGTGGAGCACCTCTATAACAGAAACAGACCGACTACACAATCAACTGTCTTTCTAAAGAGTCCTAAGAGTCCAAATTAAGTGTTTGAGCGAGAATGGGGATGGATGAAACCATTTTCTGCGCTTTTTTTGAAGAAATACTGACCACATCTTGTCAGATAATAAATCGAGTATAATCTGCCATTCCTGTCATTCCTAACCTGTCATAGGCTCTTGCTTCACAACACTACCCTGACATGCCCCGAACAATGACTGTAACTAGCTTATGAGATAAGACTGCGTTATGTAAGCAGACACTGCTGCTCCATTCTGCATGTCCTGCACGTGAAGGCTAAGTGGGTGTTGGCCGCTGTATTCATCTTGGAACTGGTTTCAGAAACAGGCTGTTCCCATCATAACTGCTGAGTGAGTATAAGAGATGAAATTCATTAACATGTTCAAACAGAGAGAGGCAGGTGCTCAGTTTGGCTCGGAGGAAAGACTGGAAAAGGGAGCGTCAATAATAGAACAGCGGCACCAAAAGCCTGAAGGGAAAAACCACATCAATAACAGGGATCTAAATAGAAGTAGGCCGAGACTGACAGAAGCTGACATCGAAGCTCCAACACACCCAACGTCACATCCAGTCTGCTGAGGAGAGACGAGGATTGAAGAGCTTTTTCTTCCAGACAGGGATGGATGAGATTGTATCCTGCTGATATTGGCATCTTTCACCTGACTGTGCACAAGTTAATCTATGAACTATAAGAGTTTTCCCCAGCCAGGGTTTGAGGTGTAGCGTTTGATAAAACTACACAGGAATGCAGAAAATTACTAATGATTTTGTTTTTTTCTTTTCTGTTTTTAAAAAGATCTATTTCTGATCTTAGAAAGTACGTATAATTCAAGATCTCCTTTTATATAATTTGCACGCATGGCCATCCTTAGACACAGCTGTGTTTTGACCTAAATGCTAGCATCAGCGTGCACTCATATTTAAAACACTTGGATCATTCATTAATTTACTTGCGTCAAGTCAAAGGAGAAGTCATAGGTTTCTCACATTGTGGATTTCCTTTGTATTTATTTTTATTTTTTTTAATCAGGATGCTCATATTCTTAGTGAAAGCAGCAACACGGTATAATGAAGAATTCATTGATGTCTCTCCTCTCTACATGGAGGACAGGTCTAAATACTAGAATACTCATGACCCTTGGATGCCAGTGATGTGAAGGAGAAGCCTTCACAAAAGAACTTGACAAATAATTCGACTGTGAACTGATTTAAGCAGCAGACTTTCCATTTTGTTTTTTTGTTGTTGTTTTTTTTAACGATGTTCGTCACTCATCACTCACAAGAATAAAGCTTGACTGCCTTACATTATGTTTTTGTGCCCTTACCAAACAGCTCTGACTCATCAGGGCATAAACACAGGACCTTTGATGGGAGTCCTGCAGCGTCTGGCACCGTGATGCTGGCAACGCTCCCTTTGGCTCCTGTGGGGCCTCCGTGGATCGAGCTTTTTCCGTGACATCCAGCGGATGCTCGGCTGGAGTGAGAACTGCCTTTCTATGGCATGAGCCTGGTGGAGGGCACTGTCCTGCAGGAGGAGGCCTTTGCATTAAAGGGCTGCCATTCCCATGGGCAGCAAAAGGGTGGTACCAGTGCAACATCCATATACACATATCAGGCATAACATTATGACCATCTTCCTAATATTGTGTAGGTCTTCCTTGTGCCTCCAAAACAGTTGTGACTCGTCAGAGAATGGACATGGACCTTCTAAGGGTGTCCTGTGGTGTCTGGGAACAGACAATTGTTAATGGGGGCCTTTGGGTCTTATGGGTTGAGAGGAGGGGCCTCTATGGATCAGTCTTGTTCCAGTGCACCCCACAGATACTTGACCTGGCCTCCAAATTCCCTAGATTCCAAACTGATCAACACCTTGTGCTGTTTTTCATGTTTTTTGAGTTGTTTCTAAACCATTTATGTGTGTGTGCCTGTTTGAGGCTGCATCCTGCTGTGTCACTCCTGTCCTGTCCTGTCTCCTGTCCTGCTGGGGATGTCTGCTGCCATCAAGGAGTCTCATTGCTATGGGGTGGGGGTGCCTGGTCTGGTCTAGTTGGGTGCTACATGTCTCAGGAACATCCACATGAATGCCAGGTCCAAACTTTTCCCAGCAGAACAGCGTATTGTCATAAGATGGTTAATCTCATTTACTTCCTCTGTCAGTGGCCATAATGTTATGCCTGATAGGTGTAAAGTCCAGGTTTCCTACGGTTTCCCAGCATACCCGTCTCGTTTTAATATCGTGTCTTATCAGTGTAATCCGTGGCTCTGCTTACTTGACAAAATTAAGTGTTCTTCTTCTTTGTGTATATCAAGGTGAGTATATCAAGGTACACAAACTTGTACCTTTGACTTTCTTTAAACCATGTATTTTGCAATTTCACTGTCATTTGGACTAAAAATCTGAATCTAGGACATTTGATACCAATCTAAGATGAAGAAGTGCTCCAGCTGTGAGCTACATTTCCATGTAAAGAAAATTAATTACAAAATACAGCTGAGAGAAAATGAGTTTTGTTATCATGACATGATAAAATAAAATAATCTATGTGTGTGCTAGTGAAATAAAACCTCCTGTGTCATCATACTTGGCCCACATTTCCAGAAATGTTCCTAAAAAAACAAGACCTGTGTGTCCTCCTTCCTTTTGTTAAGCTGGAGTGTTGTCTTCTCTGACCCTCGCTGGTTAAATTACCTTATTGTATGTGCACAATGTTGGCCGCTGACATCATTCCGACTTTCATGTCGGTGAGACCACAACGGGCTTCAGTCAGCGATAAGGCCGCATTTTGTGTGGGTATACACTATCTCTGCTCCCGCTGCCTCCTCTGTAGTTTGCATTATGTCTCACCTGCTGATAACACATCCATGTTTACACGTAAAAATGGAGGCGGAAGAACAGAGGACAGAGCAGGTCTGTGATGTTTATCAGGGAGACAAGCTGCACATGCGCACACGTGTCATCTATTAAGACAAAAAAGTTTGATTTAAAAGGAAGCACGACAGAATGTCTCTCGGACGTATCTGTGTCAAATATTTTCACGGGTGTGTGTAATGGAATAATAAAATACAAGAATAGAATAATGTTTAATGGAAAAAGGAGCTGAAATCCTGTCCTATTCCGGGAACTTTTTTGCTTATAATTTTAAAGGCAAAAGAGATGCAAAACATGTGAATATACACTGTAATGAGTATATACAGGCCTCTACACCTGCACAATACTTTTTCACTTGACTGGCTTTTTTCGTAAACAGTGAACAAACTGCAGGCTCCACAAACGTAGCTTGTAGCTTCTTTCCAGTTGGACAACAAAAGTGGTTCAACCAGATTTTGTTCTTTTCACAGTACTGGTTGAGAAACCACAGAAACTTTATGAGCTGAGCAGGGGCCACTGTTTAGGTCAGAACAGACCTGAGCCATGGAATGAGACAATTTCACAAATGGCAAAAACAATAAACATATTTTTTTATTGTATAATCATTTTGGTGCTGCAAAAACAACAAAATGTCCTTAAAATAATACATTTGATTTGATTATATTTAGAGAGTTAGCAAAAAAGAGCTTAAGAGCCGAGTAGCATTAGCCTAGCCTAGCATGAACCAAGACTGGAAGCAGGAGAAACAGCTATATTTTCTAAAAGTTGTAGGGACTACAAAGTAAAATGAGTACATTTTAGAGTATAATGGCAAGGATACTTTTATCATTGTTATAGAAAAAAACCTACATCAGTTTGTGGGTGCTGCTATATGACTTCATGTAGTCCCATCAGGCACCAACACTCTGTGCGTGCTGTATAATCCCTTTTCATACTAATTAACAGTTTCCCATTTGTACATAAACACTCAAGCTGCAATCCCAAGTGTAATTTTTTTTTTTCTGAGAGCTACTGTATACCCAAAATATCTAACACCGTGCTAAAATTTACAGAAATGCCTGCTAAAAACAAGCGGATATGGATGACCCATGCTGCCTTCAAAAGGGGTTGTGGCAACGGTGTTCACTAGAAGAGTCGCTTGTGGTATTCACAACCTCGTAAGCGCAAAGTTTTGCTAGAGTTCACAAGTTGTGAGGTGTTTGCTGACATTAAAAAAAAAAATAAAAATACACATTTTTTGTGTTGACGTTTCCAACAACCTCATCTTTTGGCTGCGCTCTTGCATGTCCTTCATTAAGTAAGCCAGTCATTAACTTATTAAACTGTTAACCTCGGTGGCTTCCAGACAGCGGCTGTTGCCTAGCAGCAATCTTCTCACAACTGACCACTTGAATGCCGAGCATTTTGTCCACTTGACTTCCCATGTTGCAACCACAAGCTCAAAAGTGCCATTCGAAGGCAGCATCACGTAAGCCAAAGTGCTGTATCGTAGCACAACACCACTCACACGTCCATTTCTGCAGTAAAACAACCAACACTGTAGAAATTACACCCATGTGGTTGTAAAAGGTCGAACAAGTCAATCTAACCGAATACGGCCATTGGTAAATGGGCTGAGATGATTCACACAGAAACCATTCCAGGCAACAGGTGGCAGAGTGACGAGTATCTCTGTCTGGAGCTGACGAGCGGGATGACCTTCTCCTCCCGTCTGCATGTGTAGCAACAGTCTGCAAACCGTAGCTAACGTTAGCCATTAGCCGTTTTGTTCGTGCTCTCTTGTTTGTGTCGTAGCCTTGGCAACTGAGGTGAACAAACGTCTGACAAAGGCACCGAAGTGAAAGAGGTGAGCCTGTGTTTGTTTGACTAATGAACTGTATATAAGGATGGACAACGTGTCCCCACTTCTTCCAGTGGACGAAAAATGAAGCCAAACACCTGGACATACAGGTGGTGCCATCATGTGCGTTTGAAGTCTGCTTGGTAGTGTGGCTCGACTCGCTTTGGTTTCAAATTCTTGGAGGTGTCATGTCTCCCATATTTGCATACAGTCTATGGTTTGACTGTTTAAATATTCCCAATTTATCAGGAATTAGTCTGACATGATGCATCCCTAAGAAAACATCTAAAACATTTGAAAGAAACCATTAGAGAATGTGTCCCCCAGACTAAAACACCAACTTGATGCATTACTGTTCTGTTTATTAACTTCTAACAAGCCCAGACATTGCAAACCTGCCGCCAGCTTATGCTAAGCCATGCTAACTGCCTCCTGGCACTAGTATCATGTTTACCATTCGCAAACATCTAACTATCAGAACCAAAGCAGAAAGAACAAAAAGCCGTATTTGGAAAGGATTATTGTAAGATTTTGGGGCTGTGTTGACATGCAGCCAGATTGCGATGCATGTTTTGAGGGTCACGGTCGGGGCAAGGAGGCAGTAAGGTGGGGCTAATCCCAACCACGAGACAAAGCTAAGCCAGCTCCTTCGTGGTGGGAAAGCAGGAACGCACAAACACACGCCGATACGTTGACTATAGCACCTGTCTTGCTTAAATTCCTCACAAGTTTATGCTGATTACAGAGAAACTATTGATCACTTTCACAGTGCAACTCTGTAATATTGCCTACAGAGTTGCACTTTGCAACTCTGTAGGCAATATTATCAAGGGGGGCAGATATTCTAATGTAAGAACATCTAATAGAAACATTTCCTCCGCAGCAGAGGCACCAAATCAGATCCCAGTCACAAACTTTTGACCTGAAGTTTTATATTTAATCACATTACAATGACCATTCTTCACAGTCTGGCATGTTGGAGTGGAGTGTGTGTGACGGTCTGGGTAGCAGGTCTGAGCATACGCTCCAGGTTTGAGACTATGAGCTTTTCTGAAAATCAGCAGTAATCACACAGATGACCGATTAGCCACGCATTCCTCTCATTCCTCACAAACACTTTCACAAAGCCGTAGCTTTAACTTGCATTCTTGCCGCATGTCAGAATTTATGCTCAACTAACTCATGTTTAGGTTGATAGCTACGGAAAGTGGGAGAGATAGCGCTGATTTACATATTTGCTGCAGTCTCTGGACTGGAACAGATTAGGAGGAAGAGCCCACACAGCATGTAACTAATTATGAACAGCAGGCATCAGGTTGAACTGATTTGGACAGCATCAGAGAGGCTTCTCTATAAACCTGTCTGAAAACAAACGCAGCTTTGCTACAAGTAGCTGACATTACAACCGCAGTAAACTAAGGATCTATGCTCATCAGAACCTCACAGTTTCACATCCTTCATAGTGGCAGCATTTAATATATATTTCCATCCTATCCCTGCAGAGCAGCCAGCTGTGAACAGGGCCACACACCAGAGCCACTGGTTGTTTGCTGAGCAGCTTCAAACGGACCAGGGCAGCGACCACGGCAGCCACATCTGATGGTGACGTTTGGCACATTTGCAGAGGACACACACACAAAAAAAAACATCAAACAGTTCGTCAGGAATCATGTGGCATTTCAGTCAGTCACATGACGACCCCAGGCCTCTTCACTGCGCAGAGCGAGGGATGTGAAAGTGACAATGACCACAGCTCCATACAACTGAACAATCGCCATGACAACTGGGCAATCTCCATGTCCTTGTGAAAGCCACAAGTTGAGGATGAAAGCCCAAAGAGTTTGTCAAACTGCCATTTATTATCAAGTCAAAAATTACCCGGGACTGAAAGACAAAGACAAGACAAAAACAGAAAGGATCATGGGATAGATTTTGTGTCATATACGTAATACCATTAGTCACACCTGCTTATCGTTTACCTGGTCCCAGCTGACTGACAGAAAGAGGTCACATGTACCTGAAGGAAACACCTCCAGACACTAGGACAACATGCAGGAAAGGCTCAGTGGGTTCACCAGTGAAGTGAACGCATGTTGATGATGATGTAAGAGCTCTGTATTAAATCATCCTTTATGTGTCTCTGTTATTTAACCTCACCCGCTGACTGATATGAACTGAAACGCGTCGTTACGACCCAATACAATCCAATAGTACAAACCGCACCCCGGCAATGAAAACACTGTTGAATCAACGGCTCTCCCTTTTTGTTTTAAACAACTGTTGAATACCACATCCTTCATGAAGCACAGATTCAGTGCAGGACTGTTATATTAAAAGCACGTGCTTTCACTAGTGTACCTAATGAACTGGCAAGTGAATTAATGTTTGCTGGTAATGTGACATGTCCACCCAATCATAGACTTCGCAGACTATCGAGTCATCTGAGCTTACACATCTACAAACAGGGTGGAAACACAAATAAGGCTGAGGTCACATTTTCCACAAGGAGAAAGAAGCTGAAAGAACACATTTCTAAACCATAAGCCTAAAAAAAAAGCTCAGCTTACATCAGGTGGTTGTGAATAACACTGATTTAGCAGGTGGAAGGGAACACCTGCAGTGGAATGACACACGCCTCCACAACCCTGGGCAGCCATGAAACATTGATGATGTCTGCAGGTAACTCAACACCTGCACACCGAGCCTCTGGACACCCGAGTCCAGAGCTCATTAAAACAGGATGGAATCAGGACAGGTGGCTGCACCCCAGCATTCACCTGGAAATGAACTTCACAACAACAGCACCACGTGGATACAATATGTCGCGAGTTACCGCGAGATTATGAAACCCTTGCACAGTCATTAAGCGGTGACAGATTTATTGGTGTGCGTTGCCAAATTGTGAACTATGACTGGAGGCAGGACTGGTCTGTTTTCTCTCTGGCCCGACAGTCAAATAGAAAATACCGCAGAAGGCAGTTTAGTTTTTCACTTCTCTAACTTTACACTGACGCAAACCGAGTAGTTATTTTGCTGGATATTCCCCAGCAAACACACACACACACCCACGCGCATACACACACACCACTGGTTTTCCCCCGAACACCAGTTTGGAGATACCCAACCCTTCCCGTGCTCCCACCCGCACATGTCAATCACAGAGTCCACCACTGTCAAAGAAAACACCCAGAAACTTCACTGTCACCCTAAAAGCAAAGTTGAGCTACACTAAGAAACCAAACTAGAGGTCGTTTTTCTCTCTTACCGTCGGACTCGGACGGATCCTCCGTTTAGACGAGAGCGCACAAGAGTAGCAGCAGGTTTCCAACAACAAACGCTCAGTACGTCCTCCCAGGAAAGAACACCCGTGGGTTTTTTTCTTGGTCCCAGCTCCACACTGTCCCACTTTACTGCCGTCGTTAGGCTGTACTGTACGTAACCCACCTACTTAACCTGGTCCGTGCCGCAGACATAGGTGAAACCACACTAATCCTCATTTGAACGCTCCTCCCACTGAGCCACAGCAGACCAGACCCACATCCACTCAAGATGGCATTTTTTTTAGGCTTTAGTCTCCCCCCACGGGAAGAAAACACGTGAGAGGTGATTAGTAGAGAAGTATACCTGATTTTAAGGGCATATATCTGAAAGAAAAACTGGAGCCACGTGAATGTTGTCCTTATTTGGAGTTGTCCTCAGTCTCGGGCTCGTTGTTAAACCTTTATTTGACCTGTGGCCTGTGCTGAAATATGAAACCGTCTGTTCCCAGAGCACTTTATTTGAGTCATGATTACAGGCGTTTCCTGAAGTTGATCTTTAGTGGTTACTTTAACTGACACACGATCAAAACCAAAACAGGAAAAAAAGAAATGCATGATTTAGATTTGATATCTTTGTCGCCACCTATAGGAGGAAAGGTGAAACGCATGGACACGACACACTTTGGCGAATTATGTCTTAATTTTTCTTAAACTGATTATTAAATAAATAAATTTAATATTTTCTTCGCTAAAAACTAAACAATAAGACAAACAACGCAGACACGTGTTATCCCATTCCAGAGCACACAACACCACGTCTATTTATTCTTGACTGAAGGATGTGTTTAGACCATGTCGCCATTCAAGTAAAGCCTTCTAATTATTATTTAGCCTAGTAGTATTGAATGCGTTTCAGGTAGTTGCTGACACAGTTTAAAGCTCTAGTTTCAAAAGTTTTAAAACCAGACCGTAAAGATGAGCAGGTCTACAGCGACACCCAGTGGTGGAACATGCGGATTACATCTCACCAGAGACGAGAATTCACTTCTCGACAGGAAAGTTTAAAACAACACGAGAACTATTTCCGCTGTTCACCACGGGCATCTTTGCCAGAGGTGCACATAAATATTAACGCCAAATTAGTTAATTCAGAAATATTAAGGGCGAATGAGTGTCCGGAGGGGAAAGTTTTTCATGATGATGGAAAAATGTTTCCGGTGAAGAGGAATGGAGAGAAAGTCGAGATAGTGTCGATCCAGCTATTAATATTTGCATATTTCCTGCTTGGGCTGACCATTTATTTGTTAGTTATATATAATTATATGTATGTGACATTTAAAGCGCTTTTTTCTGACTGCACTGAGAATATCACGAAGTATGAATACAATTTGCATAAAGGTTATTTAAAAAACAATTTATAAATAATGTTTAACAGTGACATTTAAGCCCTACGGTTTTATCTTTAAAATGAACCTGTGGAGGAAAAAAAGCAAACCCGCTACTTTTCAGTGTGTTTTCCAGATGAAACCCCAACAAATATGTTTTTCTTTCGCATGTCAATTTCAAAACTCGTTCGTCAGTGGGATAAGGGAGCTTTACTGGCGACCAGTCCGCCTTTGACTCTGTGAATTCCCACGTAAAGGCTGTTCGCTGTTGCCAGCTGGGGTCCGGACAGTGACTGTGGCACCACCTCCATCCAGAGAAAGTGCTGTTGTGGGCAGGACGCGCTGAAACTTCTAGCTAGAGTACAGATAAGCCGACCGTTTAATCGAGCCCGCAGACAGATGAAAGATCAGTCAGCTCCTCTCGAAAGGTCACTTAATTTGAAATTCAAAATTATTGACAAAACCCGATGGCTGAAGCCCGGCGTGAGGAGGAGGAAGAGGGGGAGCGCAGAGATCTGCGGGACAGAAGCCAGGCAGCAGGTATGTGATGATCATCTGAAGAGCTGAACGCTTTCCACCTTGAACCACTTTACGGACCACCGGTGTTTGATTTGCTGTCTGTCAGAAATAAGTTTTATTTATTATAACCAAATTAGTGTTACTTTACATCACAGCAACCAAGCAACAGACTGGATTGTAGAAAGTGTATTCATGTTTTTATACAGTATATACAGGCAGCCACTATTTTCCTTCATTTTTAGAAAGATTGCAAATCATTCAGCAAACTCCTAAATCCTGTGGGAAATGTGAACTCCATCAAAGGGAATATCAGGATCTGCTTTAACTCCTGTCAAACAGATTTGTCCACTGATTGTGTACAAATGCAATGTAAGGGGTAAATAATATGAAATATCTGCACACCCACAAATCAGACCCTTCAAGTCCAGGAGGAGATTCCTGGAAAGCACTGGAAAACAGCATAAAAAACTACGTGAAAAACATTAACTCGGGATTCATCAGCAAGAATTTGAATGTGACAATGTGCTTTTTAGTTGGGAGGTCAAACAAAATTACTCAAGAATTAGTTAAATCTCATGATGTGCATGAATATACAAGTTAGCAGACATGCTCCGCTGCCTCTGGGACTCATCCAAAACTTAAATCTAGCATGAGGAAGTACAGGCTCCTGTTACATGTTGGTCTCATGGGTGGGATTAAATCAACTTACTTACTTCATAAACATTTTTTCCAGCGTAAGAGGTAAACAGCAATGATAGATTGGTGCCTCAACGATTAAAGGAATGTCATCTATATGATATTTATACCTTCCTTTCTGTCTTGAACCACTGATGGATTTCACCATAAATTAAAAGTGTGTCCCTCAAACTCTGAGCACAGTACTTGCTGCAGACGACAAAGCTGAAAACACACCATCTCAATACAGCAACACGTCTTAACCAGCATTTGTCGGCCACCTGGTGGTTGCACCAAACTTGTCCCTCGCTCCTCATATCACCATGCGTCACTTGTCACTGAAAAGAAAGCTGTTCTAGTTCCTGTTAGCTTTAGTGTGTGATTCACTGTACAAACTTCAGCCACTGGACTAGTTCAAGCTCTATTCAAGCAAACATTATGTAGGAATAATTTCCCTTAACTGCAGTTTAGAAGAGTGCTCCACGGTTCATTGTTTTCCTTATCAACACCTGCCGTGCCAGCGCTTATTCCCCGGCTCCCCTGCGCCCTGCCCTGTTCAGCTATCTGCAGCCGGTGCACCAGCTCAGATCCCCGTACCCTCCGGCAGCTGTCTGGACGGGGGCATTCCTGTCAGACTCTGAGCAAGACAGGCCGCTGCGTCATGAACGAGCCCTTGTCTGAGCTTGATGAAGTTTTATCAAAGTAACAGAACAAGTCTGGATCCACATCAGTTTGTGAATCACACGTCTGCTTTGACACCGTCTAATCTTCTCTGAGTGAAGGTCCACATCAGCTGCTGACATTGTGTTGCTCAGTCATGACGCTGTTATCTGGTCTTGTTTTCCATGTCTGCGTTGGCTAGTTACCTGTTAACACAAGTTAAAACTCTTGTTGTTCACACTTTGACATGAGTCAGAATCTTTCCCCTATAAATGTCTCGGCATGTTTTAGATAGCATGTGTAGTCAGCACATCCCCGCTGAAAAAAAATGTCAAAAGTTGGAGGCAGATTAAAGCTGAATCACTGATTAGAGTTCAGGGATCAGCTTCTTTGCTCGGGCTCTGGCTGGTGTAGTGTGACACATTTGGACAGACTGTTTTGCTTTCTTTCCCTTTGTGGCCAGTTCGCCCAGCTGCTCCGCGACTGCTGCTGCAGTAATGCTGAGTAATGTCAGCATGTGTTCAAGTGAGCGTGCGCCTGTGAAGGGACTCCTCTCCTGCTGACTACAGCAGCTTTCACGTCACATTTGTCTTTTCCAGGTGTCACCCAGAGATATTTACTGATCTGGAATACAGGAATACATCCGGAAAACTCTATGAGAGAGCCTGACATTTTTCTAGAAGTTATTGCTATAGGAAATAAGATTATGCTAGAACTGTAACTGCTTGTTCTCTGGAGGGTCGCGGGGTGAGGGGGCAGGAGCCTATCCCAGCTGTCATCGGGCAAGAGGCACACCATGGACAGGTCTCCAGTCTATCACAGGGCTAACACAGAGAGCTAACCATTCACACTACGGCCAATTTAGAATCACCAATGAACCTAACTAGCGTGTCTTTGGATCGTGGGAGGAAGCTGGAGTGAACATAAAAGTCGATGGATTTGAACTCGGAATCTTCTTGCTGTGAGGCATCAGTGCTATCCAAAACAGTTGTGACTCATCAGATAATGAACATGGGCTGTCCTGTGGTGTCTGACAACACAATGTTGTTAGTGGGGGCCTTTGAGGGGAGGGGCCTCTGTGGATCATCCCACAGATACTTGATCAGTATGAGACCTAGTGAATCTGGAGGCCTTGTGCTGTTAGTCATGTTTTTTGAGTTGTTTCTAAACCGTCACCTTTGTTTTGGTTATTTGTTGTGGACACGACCTTTACGACTAAGAATCACATTGCCTATCTTAAGAAAACTCTGATGATGAACTCAGATATCACGGCTGAAGTCGCATAGTGACGTTTAGGTCAGACGGAAGACACTGGTCTGTCTGAAACTGGCCATTGTTCTCTTTAAATATCAGGTATAATCTGTAATTTGGGAAGTTATATGTGAATGAAATCTGTTGCTTTTGAAACTACAGAACATAACAATCCAGTAAAAAGCAGCCTTCCCAATGTCCAGGGTTCATGATATACATTCAGTCATGTATTTGAGATGTTTATGTCTCAGGGTTATGAACTTTTACTACTACTGCACCGAGATAAAACTGATGTGCTGTTGTTGCAGCAAAGGCCCGACACAACTAAGGCGTTCCCCATTTCCCAGCCTGTGTGAGTGTACGAGGTAATGTTTAACTTTAGGCAATCTCAACAAAGGGATCAATGCGCACTTGCATTTTTCACCAAAATTGATGGTATTTAATGAATCTTGAAGTTGGTCAGCTGTTATATGTTCTGGTTTGTTCCGATCAGGTTTTTCAAAGTTAGACTGCATTTTTGAAATACTTTAAATGTGTGATGTTCTGGGATGTTTGAAATTCCAGACAAAAAAAATCAGTCAACTGGTGGATCAACTTTTTTTTGTCAAGTTCTCATGAGCAGAAATCTTGTTTAACTTATATTTCTCTTGTAGAGTTTTAATTTAGTTTCCTAACCTTCACAAACAATGCCTTATGTAAAAGGTTGGATAAGATTTCAGTCCATTTTTTAAGCAAACAAATACTCAATACCCGTCATCTGCACATCAGTGTGAACATGATTTTTGCCAAATGACCCGGGGTGACATCTAGCCTATATCCCAGTGAAACAGACGGTGACGGTGCAGCGTCGTGCGGCACAGCCTCCACTTCCTGACTGACCGCATTCCTGCTCCACAGATTGGCCAAGTAAACAGCGGGCGAGATATTACAGGGCCGTCCCTCTCTTTTCTGTTGTCTGTGGGTGTGTGTGACTGACTGCTACCTTCATGTCCTGAGTCAACACTCTGTTGAATCTCCGAGGACCAGGAGGAAAACACCTAGGTGGAAATTATCCTTTTGAGGCTGAAGATTTGATATTTATCCCCGTCACTCCTCACAGGTAGGGACATCATCGCGTATAGTAAGGCAAGAAGGGTTTACGCTTACGTCACTTCCACAAATGAAAGCACAAGTGATGAGACAGTTGAGCTGTTATGCCGAGTATAGTCAGCCTGTACGTCTACAAGGAAGTCATAGCTCTTTATTTGAAGTAACAGATCGTAAATCGTTGGGGGGGGGGGGGGGGGGGGTAGTAAAACACTGCTTTCTCATTAGGAGAAAGGTGCAGAAGCTCTTTTCCCACATGCTGTTAAAGTGTAACCCGAGGCACCGTGGGTCTAACAGATAACAGGGAACAGGTGTGACAGGTGGGTTCGACTGCCAACGAGCTCATGGTTTCTGGCTGCAGGCGTTAACAAGTGCCTGCATTTTTCTCCATAAACAAATGAGTTCTTGTTTGATCCGATTGTTTGCATTCCAGATACTGCTCCTCAGTTCTGCTCTCAGACATTAGAATGAACTTTTTTTTTTACCTTGTTTGTTTAAGATTCTGAAATTCAGGTCACTGACAAATAGGTCACTGACAAACAGTAAGGGAATTAATAGATGTGAATGTGTTGCAGTGTGTCTGAAAGCACCAAAAGTACCTTGTAATCTGGCTACAGCCTGGGTAAAAGCTATTTGTGATATAGAGGAATGCATTTTAATACTGATTTGACTTCTGGTGAATATAATTGACATTCCTGATGATTTCCGAGCAGTGTCAGATATTAACACAACACAGTTTTTACACTTATGACAGCTAGAGGATGATCATAATCTACCTGAGGGATTTTTCATACACACACACACATTAGGAGATATTAAATGAACCAGTTTACAATATCTCTCATTGTCTTCTATGCAGTTCTTTTGAAAATAATATGCTGATGCTCTGCTTGGTAATTGTAGACCTGAAAGTATCACCGCAGTTACTTCAGACAAACAGGTTGATCGAGATGTTAATTGTGTGATTGTGCTGGTTAGGGTTGGGTTCTTGTATTTCCAGCTTATAAGTCCAGTCTGAAAGTACAGTAGGTGTCGTAATCAGATGGGCTTTTAGGCGGCACACTGCGGCCGACTGCTGTTGGTCAGCTGTGCTGGATACTTTTAGACTAACAGAGAAGTTTACGGTTCATACACATGAATGCAGTGTGGTGGAAATTCATTTGATTTGCAAAACAAATGAAAACTGAAAGTATCTCACCAATGTTCAGAGGTATTTGATATGTTCCCCAGTGTTTCAGTGTTACATTCATTTCTGGTTGATCTCTCCTGAAACAATTTCTCTAAATTAGCATATTTTGATAATATTATATTGTACTTAAACATACTGAAACACCGATCAGCCACAACATTAAAACCAGGAGAAGTAAATAACACTGACCATCTTGTGACAATACAGTGTTCTGCTGGGAAGATTTTAGACCTGGCATTCATGTGGATGTTACTTAGACATGTAGCACCCACCTAGACCAGACCAGGCACCCCCACCTCATAGCCACCCCCAGCAGTACACAAGGTGTTGACCTGGCCTCCAAATTCACTAAACTGTGGGATGCACTGGAACAAGTCTGATCTACAGAGGACCCTCCTCTCAACCCATAGGACCCCAAAGCCTCCCACTAACAACAATGTGTTGCCAGACACTGCAGGACACCCTCAGAAGGCCCATGTCCATTCTCTGATGAGTTACAACTGTTTTGAAGGCACAAGGGAGACCTACACAGAATTAGTCATAATGTAAAGTGTAGAGGCCACATTTGTATGTGTGTAGAAACACAAGGATAATACACATTTGTCGTCTTCTTCTACTGCGTTTTCTTCTTAATGACGTGTGCCTGGATCTTAAATTTGCCATCTGTTTTTCCCCCGCAGATCGTCCTGAAAGAACCAAGGCAGAACATTTACATTCCAGGTACGTCACTTCTTCTGCAGCTGAGGCTTTATATACCAGTACCTGACATGCGGCGCCTCTTTAGATCCACTAAACTGTGTCCGGGGGACGTGGCCCTGTCCCTTTAACGGTCAGATCTGCTGATGGTGAAGTTGTGAATGGACCAAACAATGCAGTGGTTCCATCCTCGCTGACACACACGGGGTCAACACAGGCACAAAAACATACCGTGCTGCTTCTTTTTCCTTTTTTTCCCCCCAGTTGTTGCTTAGTTATTATATTATGGTGTCTCATACACAGATCTCTAACACAAGATACGGTACTGACCTTTAGCTCCTTCTGTTTACAGCTTTGTTTATCAATTTAATCCAGCACGTGGTAGAAGAGTGAAAGGGAAGGATCTTCCCTTCAGTTGCTTTAGATGCTCCTCCTGCACTCAGGTCGTAATGTGTGTTCATAATGAGCCCTGCCGCTGCCGCACGAGCTTCCCGTAGCTCCGATGAAGTTACTTCAGGTGCATTTTAGAGAGTAAGATGAGCAGATCTCAAACTGTGTCCGCACATTCAGCGACTGTGCTGTGTAGACTTAGAGGTGCAACCATTTGTAAGTTAGGTAGGCATTAACTGTATGATCAGAGTACATTGTGTGGTACTGTTATGAGTTGTACTGTTATTGATGCTTATTGATCAACTTCTGCTTTCTTTTTCAGTCAAGGACCTCTGTCTACAATAAGAGCTGCGATCAAACGAAGTAAGTTTGCCTGCTCTGAGCTTTAATAAGACTGGGAGCTGAAGAAATGCGTGGTTAGATAAAATGTCAGTGCTGAAATGTCATTGAAATAACAACGGCATAATGGACTTAAAGTGTGAAGCAGGTTTAATTCATACTGCTTTTTCCTTCCTTCAGCAAGATCCGGCTCTCAGAGTGACAACGCCAGAGACAGACGGTAATGTAAAATTGATCTGTCAATCCCTGTTCACGTCGACACCTTGACCGTGAATCTGAGACATAAAGTAACGAGTAAGAAAACAACTGAAGGTGAATGTTCTTTCACGGTGCCCCTGTGGTTTGTCTTCCAGGCGACCGGAGATCACCATCGTCTCTGCTGAACCTCTGGTCAGCAACAACTGGTTCTCAGGATCCACTGTGGTTTTCCCTCCTCCTCAGCCAGGCTGGTCTGCAGACATTCAGGCTGTTTCCAAGGTAGACTTTATTTAGTGTGTACCCTCAGTAATCCCTGCCTGGTTCTGAACATGGGTTGAGGGGAGGGGTCTCTGTGGATCATCTCACAGATACTCGATCAGTTTGGGATCTAGTGAATTTGGAGGCCCAGGTCAAAACCTTGTACTTCACCTGTCTGTGGTTTTAATATTGTGGCTGATCGGGGTGTTTTTTAAAGATCTGTGCGAATACCTCTCTTTTTTATGACTTAGCTTCCACCATCCTATGACCAGGTGATTAAAGAGAAGACCCAAGAGGAACATACCGTTAAACCCACTGCAGCCCCCCGCCGGAAAACCTGCACCACCACAAACGCCACGCAGACTGACCCTGTGAAGGAACACACTGCCACTGTCGCCCCACGGTGCGGTGCAACCCCACCATCAGCTGGTGAGGCATACGAGAATCATTGTCAGGGAAAAACTAGCTGATGTTTTGGCTCTTCCTGTTGTGACTTTATTTTTGTGCACAGGTAAAAAGCCACAGAAGCCTCCAAGGCCCTCACTGCCGAAACCAGTGGACAGAAAGCCAGCACCTGAAGCAGACAGGGAGGTCACAGCTAATACCACGACATTCACAAACACTGCCGACCAAAGTGACTCTAATTTGGATGTAAAGCAACTTGAAAAGGCAGACTCTCCTCACACATGCACCAGATCGGTCACTGTACACTGGGATATTCTTAAAAATCCTCATCCTGTCTCTGCTGTCTCCACTGACCCTACCCCTTCCCCGCGACGACCTGTTCCACGTCCTCGATCGAAATCCCGAAAGCAAGCAGCTGAAGAGGAGACCAAAGAACAGATTCTAGTCAAGCTCAGTGAAAACTGTGAGGATATCCAATCTGATCCACAGGAAGTTTCATCAAATAAGTATTTACAGGAGTTACTGGAGGTCTTCAGTGCCGATAACGAGCTTGAGGATAATAGTGACCTTAACAACCCATTATCAGACCAGGCTTTGCAGGGTGAAGATGATGCTGGCGAGATGAACAACAGCCACAGCCAACGTAATATCCGGGCCAGGATCCAGGCCTTTGAGAGCCAAACCACAGAGGAGGGAAATGCATTTGAACCGGCCAAATCTGAGCCGCCAACCAGGAAGCCCTCCTTCAAACCTCCAGTCGCTGCTAAGCCTTCCGTGGCTCTTAAACCTCAACTTAGCCAGAGCACAGACGACTACTATCAAAACGTACCAGACGATGATGCCCCACAAAAACCTCCACCAGCCCCTAGGCCCCAATCCCTCAAGAAACCAGTGGGGCTATCGATAAAGGAGGAGTTAGAGACTTTACATCGCAAGGCGTCCGTCCCGCAGAGATCACGTCCGTCGGTACTGACCAGAGCCAACAGCATCTATGAGGAAGACATCCCCCCAATTCCACCTCTTCCTCCAGCGAAACCACGCAAGGAGCCGCTTCAACCCAACCTGAATATCAACAACCACAACTCAGCCTCCATGGACAGAGAGTACGAGTATGTGGATGTTCCATCACGTGAGTGAACAATGACTCTTGCCTAGAAATATCAGTTTTTGTCTGACCGACACAAAAAATGCAACAACAACAAAAGAAAATCTTAGAAAAGCAAGCCAGTTCTGAGTGTGCAGTGTGTTGTCTTTGTACAGCAGCCTCGTGCAGGCATCCAACCTCTTCCAGGAGTGTTGTTTTGACCATGAGGTTGCCAAGCAACCAGCACTTCTGTATAGCCAGAGATGCTGCACAAAAATTAAAGGGTGGGTGGAGGAGCTGCTAATAAATACTGCAGTTACAAGACATAAATTATTAAAAACCAAAAAAAATAAAAAATCATTGCCTGGAACCTATTTGCGGAGACATGATTGCTGCTTTGAGTCAACATACCGACATTAAAATAAACCTTTAATTTACAAATGTAAGAAGTTGATCTTCTTCCCAGACCGACATGGACAATTTGACTTTGATAAGTGGGTTCCCTTCTTGGATTGTTGCATTTCTTGGGCCATCTGCAGTTTGAATTTATGGTCAAATTCTGTCGACAGCTAACCCAGTCAAATCAAAGGCCCAGACAAGCTGTGCCAAGTTCAGTGTACAGTAGCCACCATACCGAAAGCCCACAGGGGCCGAATGACTGAGCATTCAATATTTTGTGGCTCAGCACTAGCCCAGGTATCAGTATTTGGAAGTGTATAGATAAAACAAATAAGGCAAAAAGTAGCTGCACAGTCGTCTTATCCTGCTATAGAGTCAAGCTAGGTTAGCTAGTAACTAGGCTAACTTGTAAAATTAGATATGAAAGTGTCTGCAAGAAAAGTTGCTAAGCGTATTTTTTACAAAATGTTTACTAATCCTTTAATGGTTTATCGAATAAGACCGATAAGTCCTAAATAAAATACTTTACAGCTAGAAAACACACATTAAAACATCTTTAGCTCTGCTTTTCTTGATTAAAAATAAGGCAAAAAATATGTGATATAAATGTACGTCTATACAATCAAGTGTCTTCTCATTCAGTCTCCGTCCCAGTCAAACCTCAGCTGAGCTTGGACAGCAGCGGAGGCTCGTTCAACAGACAGAGTGTGACAAAAAGACCAACCACCATCCGAGTGCCCAGCAGAGCCAATTCAAGTGAGTCCAACAAATGTTGCGTGACTGAATGCCATCAGATTTTTGTTATACTAAAATGAAACTACTGGAAGTTGTGTACTTTATCGTTTCTGGTTCTGTGGTTTTTACCCCAAACTTAACCATTTTCAATTTATTTATACACATTATAGCTGAGCACTGGTTTGCAGGATTTTGCGGTAAACACAAATCTCTCTTCAGTGTTAGATAACTATCAGGACGGTCCTCCCCCTCTGCCAGTTCAGAAGCCTGTGGGCACTCTAAACACCTCACTGAAACAAAAACCAAGCCTGACACCTGCTCTCTCCTTGCAGGTAAGAAATGTGTGACAGTGCAGACGCACACTTCAAATGACACATTCTAGCTATGAACACCCCATTTCCTGGTGTCATGTTGTTGTTTTTTTTTAGCCCACAAACAACATATTTGGTTCTTAGGACTGACTAAGTAAATAAAATAAAAACTATTATTATTATGCACCTCCTACACAGTGCTGACAGAGTATAAAACTACTCTATGAGGGAAATCAGTCAGGTTTTTCTTAACCGTTCAGCTTACCTGCTCTATTTCCTCTGCTTTCCACAGACAAAGAAACCATTGTAGCCCCACAATCAATTCCCTGTTGAATGCTACGTCACATGGATAGCATGGGCCCAAGTGCTGCACACTCTTACACCGTTTCTGTTTTAATGCTAATACAAATGAATTCTTTTGCAGGACTCTTTCAGTACTACACCTATGCCATCGCTACCACCTCGGTAAGTGACGGTGAAACACAATTGCTAAAATTAGAATACTGAATTATGGCAGGGTGTGTGCAAAGAGCATTCTCCACTCACGTTGTTGATGTCTTTACACTTCAGGAAGCCAAGTATGAACAAATCCCTCCCACCTCGCCCACCTCCAGCCAAACCAGGGCCTGGGAGACCTCCCCCACCGAGGCTTCAGGCCATAGGTCGATCGCAGTCAGTACCGGTGAACACTTCACCTAAACCCAAGACTCAGAAATCCCAGAAGAGAGGGCTCGTCTTACCTCCAAGGCCCAACCCAGGCCACCGTCTCTACAACAAATACATTGTGAGGGAGATCACCTCTGAGTGCTGTAGCTGTGTTCCCTTTGCCACTTCATGAGCCTTGCTTTAAATCTGTCTTTCTTCCAACAGCTTCAGCTTCCCCACGGGATTGCAGCCTTTGACTATAATGGTAGCAACAGAGGAGAACTTTCATTTCAGGTGACTGAACTTTTTACCCCCATATGCAAATGTTGCCTGTGTACTGTATGTATGCATAAAATGTAATAGAATACATCAAGTGGGACTCTAATAGCTCTGTTGGCATTTTCAACAGAAAAATGAAGTGCTTCTGCTGCTGGAAGAGATCAACCACAATGAGTATGAGTGCCAAGTTGGAGAAACCAAAGGCCGAGTCCACAAGTCTCGCATGCAAATCATAACTCCCCTCGACTCTTACGCCTCTACGCCAGAGGTAACTATCTGATGAACGCTTGAGCCATACTTGCTTGTGCTTCTTCATGAAACAGCTGGCAAAAAGTGTATTCTGTATTTTTAATAGAAAAACAGGAAGCTAGGGGAAAAGATTGGATGGAAAAATTATATACGCCTACGAGTGCAAGATGAGTCATTGGGTTGGGTTGAAGTAATTTTTCATGAAGTGACAGACCTTAAGACAATAATAATATTTAAGTTGGTATTTAGTTCAAGACATCAAATTTGATTTAAAGGGCAATTTCGGAGTCTTTGTTCTCTCTCAGCAGGGTGCCGGTCCGCCTTCTTGGGGTGGTGATGATTGTGGGCTAAAGGTAAAGGCTCTACATGACTTCTTTCCAGGTAAGTCATCAGTTCCTACAAACCAAACAGCAGTTTGTTTTTCTTTTTTTCTTGCCTGACGTTAAATAGATGCCCCTCTCGTGCTTTAATTATAAAAGGTAGAGCCCAGAGGTGATTAGCTTAGCATAACATAATGCCTGGAGGTATGGGGAAACAGTTAGTTGTAGTGTTTTACGTAATATATTAACTTTGGAAAAGGGCCAGGCTGTCTATGTCCTTTCTGCTTTGAGCCTTTTAATGGTGGAGTCAGACAGGAAGTGATTAGCTTAGCACATCAAATAGCTAGCCTGTCTCTAAAGCTCAAAACTTGTAAAACAAATAAGACACTGTGAGCCAGCTAGAGAGATTTAGAAGAGCATTAACTTCAGAGAGGCCCAGAATATGTGTGTCCTTGCTTTCAGTCCTTTTGTTGGAGCCAGGAGGTGCATAGGTTAGCTTAGCATAGCAGAAAGCTAGCTAAAAATGCTAAGATACTGTTTCTAACTTTAAGGGAATCATATAGAGATAATTGTTGGATTTTAGGCATGCATTATTATATTTTTTTTTATTCAGTAAAGTCGATGTGTCTGTCTTTCTCACAGAGCAGTCAGGAGAGCTGGCTCTGAGAGCAGGTGATGTAGTGACGGAGGTGGAGCAGGTGAACAGTGAATGGTATAGAGGCACCTGTAAGGGATCTACTGGTTTCTTTCCCATCAGTTATGTCAAAGTCCTGGTAAGTGTCAGTCCCACTTTTTTAGTAAAAGCACCTTCTCGTAATCTTTGAATATAGATGAATAATAGTTGTCTTTTTCTCCAACAGCCGAATTCACCAAAAACCCTCCCAACCCTCCCAGAACGAAAAGCAAAGCCGCCACCTGCATCAGTCAGGTAAAGCTTTTACAAATTGTTTGCAGTGGTCTGTTTTTTGTTTGTTTGTTTTTTACAAACAAGCCCCATGAGCTAACAGGATGTTTGAATTCCCTGAAGCGGCCCGAGGTGTGTGGCAAGGTTCGACTTTGATGGGGAGCACAGTGATGAACTGACGTTCTGCGAGGGTGATGTGATCAAGCTGATGGAGTATGTGGGACAGGATTGGGCACGCGGAGAGCTCGGCGGCCTCGTTGGCATCTTCCCACTTAACTTTGTTGAAATTGTCGAAGACCTGGCTCCACCCCCAAGTCAGCAGCAGTCTGCCAGAGTCGCACTGCCTGGTAAGTTACCTGAAAGCACCATGTACCAAAGAGATGCTCTGCTATACCATATGCCTTTTTTGATATTTTTCGATATTTGCTTTGATATTTGCATTGAACATGTTTACATGTTCAATGCAAATATCTTCTCTGCCCTGGATTGGTCGAAAGCAAAAGAGCAGTGTGTGTCCGTTAGTGCAGAGCATTTATTTGACCTTTCCCTTTGTGCTGACTGGCATTTCCCTCTGTGGCGTGTCAGGAATTTGTTCCTGTGTTTCTGTTTCATTAAAGTATTGTTTACTGAAGTCCATTAAAGAGGCGGGAGTTTAGAAATACAGACTAGAGGTCATGGGTTGTGACAACACCCTCACCAAACATCTCATATTGTTTCTTTTTATGCGAGTCGTCAGTCTGACTCTCTCCGCAAAAACGGCTAGTCTGCGCTTTGTCTTTTTTGTCAGTTGGGTTCATGTTTGTTTCTACTTCCTGCTTTACTGTCAGCAATGGCGACTGGACCGAAACCAGGCATACAAATGTCTGTGTCTCTGAACCTCCTCAGTTGACCTTTCCTCGATGTGGTCCATCTTTATTAATCTGTATAGGCGCAACGCGTATTTACATTTCTGAGGAGGTGCACGTGGCGCGTAGTTGCATTTCTGGGGAGGTTCATTTATGGCTCTAGGCTCTGCGTAGGTGTCTGCGTTGTCGCCATAACTACGGCGTCAAATTGTGCAGAAGTATAAACTGTCTGTTAGGCTTTGCGTAGGGTAGGTGTCTACGTTGTCGTTGCCGCTGTGGCGTCAAATTGACACAGAAGCCTAAGCCGCCTATTAAATGTACATTTTGTCTTCCAATCAAGCCTTTACAAACAATACAACTTATTCCCTGTAATTACTATTACACTGTATAGTAGGTTATATTTTGTAATAAGCTGAATTACAAAGTTTGTATCCAACATCAAAATTCTGATCAACAAATACTGGATTTATTTATTCATGTTGCTTCAGCTTCCAATAATATAGACAAACAAACCAACTGATTTGTCCTTTTTCACTGAATGTTGTATACATGTCCACAGGCATGGCAGCTTCCTCTCACAGTGTACACCCTGAGGCTGCCAAACCTGCTCAGGTAACCACCATGTACACATCCAGATATATCAATAAAGACAATGCTGGCTGTGTGGCAGTGCGATTAATCCGCAAGATTGTCACTGGTAAAACATTTCCTGTTTCAGGCACCTCAGTCCAACGTGGAGTGGGTGGTGGCTCTGTACGACTACGAAGGGCAGTCAGAGGATGACTTGTCCTTCCAACAGGGCGACTCTATCCTGGTCATACAGCACCTTGACGACGACTGGAGCAGTGGAAGGCTAAATGGCAGAGAGGGCTTGTTCCCCCGGGCGTTTGTTGAGACCTCAGGTACAAAGATTTTAACATGTCTTTGTCGCAGCAACAGTGAGTGTCATACTGTGCTACCTTGTGGTTGGGGAATAAAGTTTTATATTCCCAATGAAATGTGATTCTTCAAGCAAGAAGGCACCACTTTTTGTATATTATTAAATACTTGATGGTATTTTTCTAGTATAATTTGATCTTTGAGCATGATTAAACAATTAATCATTAAAATTAAATCAGTTAGTTTGTTCTTTTCTAATTTGCCACAACTGTTTTCATTAACTTAATATATGCTTTCTTCAACAGGCCAGCAGTTTTCTAACAATGAGCAGAATGGAGCTGTTAACAGTTTAAGAGCAGAGGCTCTGTATAACTTCTCATCAGACTGCGATGAGGAGCTCTCTCTGCAGGTACATAGTTTTTGTCTCTATCAACAATATTATTTCCCCAAATTCACTCCCAAGAACACATCAGTTGAATCTGCCGTCTTGTATTTCTTCTTTCACAGATCGGGGACCTTATAACAAATCTGGAGTCTATCGATGAAGAATGGTTTTTGGGGGATTTGAGGGGAAAACGAGGCCTGGTCCCTAAAAACTATGTGAAAGTACTGGGATAGGGCTATGGCATGAACTATTGAGATCAAGAGATGTTTTCAGCACTGGAAGTCAGAAATGAACTGCCTTTAACTCTCATGCAGTGTTAACCACCAACTAGTGCAACGTTATGCAGAAATGTTTACTGAATAATTTATCATGCCTATAAATAAATATTAAAGATTGTTGGCACTGTCGTTTGACTTTGGATTCTTCAAACGGTGCAATAGCACCATCTACTGGTTTGTTCCATCATTGCCACGACATTAGGAAAATATGCTCATTACTATCTGACCTTTGCTTTACCCGACATCAAAAGGAGGACAGACCATTCAAACATAGTATTACTATTGGATTAGTTTCACATGGCTTCAGAAAAATGCAATTTCTGCATGACTTTTTGCTGTAGTTTCCATCCTACCAGCACCCTTTACCCTTAAAATAATAGAGATGACCTAAAATTGGAAAACATTTCTTACAGGAACAAATTAAAACCTTGCAGCACAGCAGCCACCAATTTTTTTGCATCCATTGGCTTTTGATTTTTTTTCACCGCTTGTCATTCTTTCCACAAGTACAAAATACAAAGACTATATAAATAGCTCAAATACCAGACAAAACAGAACACAGTACAGTTTGTTGGTCATTTACATTTTTTATTAAATCTGTCAAGGGGTTTTTAGACCGTCTCCTGGATGGGGGGCTCATAGCCGTCAGCCCTCTCCACCTTGGCTCCAGTGTCATCACCGGTTGCCTTTGTGGCACTGCCGGCACCGCCCTCACCGTGGAGCTCCATCAGCTTGCCCACTGCAACAGATGACATGAATGTTTTAACACAGGCCCATGATTAAGCACAGGTTTAATAAACTACTGAGGGCCCTTGCTGTTTTAACCTAAAAACTTTACAGATATAGTAGCAGCAGTTCAATGCAAAGAAAGTTAATATAGAAGCTAAACTTGCGGAACGTCAGGTGATCTCAACAGGTAGTAATCAGGCCATCATATGGGACCGAAACAGCTTGTCATCACTTGTTCCCACAAGTACAAAAAAAAACAAACAAAAAACAGCGCATTACTGCCGTGTATTACTTACACTCAAACTTGGGCTTCTTAAGCATCTTGACCTTGCGGACGAAGACGTCGTGTAGAGGGTAGATGGACTGGCAGGCCTTCTCGATGTCTTTGCCAACGCTGTCAGGGATCCTGGAACACAACAAAACAAGCATCATTAATATAGATCTTTTAAACAACGACCCAAACATCAGATGTTATCAGGACCAAATACAGATTCGCTAAAAGTGCTAAAAATATTCAGCTAACCTTGTATGGGTGTGATTGCTAAGCTATCAGCTAATTATCAGAAAATCTTTTAGTCAGTATGAAATGAGTTCCATTGCCATCTTGTATAGTTTAGTAAGATGTATTTGCAACCTGGTACACTGTGCCATGGTTCCTATTGAGTAGTGTTCCTTGGTACCAGCTCAATCCCTTAAACTACAGCTTGGCATCATGTTCACAACCCCGTCGGACATTCCAGTGTGACATTTTGCCAGATTGCTGACATGAGATCTAAGCTCTGGTTAACATCACACTGCTAGAAATCATTTACTCACTGCTCTACAACAACAGCCTACACATCAAATTTCACTGTGCATCCACTGGATAATATGGTTTTAGAGTAACTAAGAATTCATTTTTGGTTGGTCCACATTTAACATCGTTTCTCTTGGAGAAAATGCATTGATTAAATACATAACAGCCATTTTGACCAATACGTGACCAACAGTGTACAAGCCATTACTCTAAATGAGTGGCAAATACAGCACCCATTTAGCTGCTAGGCCACCACTGAGACCATTAACAGGTTACATTTTACAAAACACTCTGGAGCAACTGAAAGACTTACAGCTTGTTGACCACTTCCTTCAGGTCGTTGGTCTGGACCTCACGGGTCATGATCTCCATCATCTTCTTGCGGATCTGACGGACCTGCTGGTGCTGGGCGTATGAGGTCTTTCTGATCTGGTTGGTGCGCTTCTTTGTGAAACCCACGCAGAAAAGACGCAGAAGGTAGCCATCGGTGGTCTTCACGTCCACATGGGCTTCGATCATGGTCTGAGAGGAAAGATCAAATCAATCTTGACTAGGGCTTCAGGCAATATTAACATTAACACTCTTTCAACTGATGTATTAGTATTTGTGGGTGGCACTTCAGCTTTTGATGGAGCCCACCCAAGTGTACTTAAACCATTACAGGTTTCACTTTGTATTGAATAGGTACAGTCATATATTGAATTCTACATATAGAAGACTTTCATGCAATCAGCCAAGTTAAAGAGCAAGTAGTAAAGATTGTGTATCATATGTATATTGGATTCTTGTATGAAAAGATGTGGATGTGTTAAATCGCTACAAAAAATATTTAAAGTGGAAGTACATGTATCTTAGCTAATGTTTCTCCACGTAAATAAAGACATGAATGTCACACTGTGATGGCACAAACCCCACAAAGCAATGCAATTAGGAAAACTGTTACTGAGCTTATCACCTAGCACTCTACACTATCCATTTAAACCCTAGTTCAGCAATGCGCCCTCTGAAGCATTTAGAAACTTATAAGACTCTTAACCCTTTAATTTATCCCTACAGTGGATACCTTACCTACCACTTTTCAAATGGCTATTGTAAAATAACCGTCTAATGTAGGTGCTCTGAAGCTTGAGAGCTAATAAGTCCATCAGACAAGTACTGATTTGAGTGACAGCTGTAGAGTTCTGAACACACATCCACTATTCACAACATGATTATTACCTGCCATTTCTTGACCATGGAGCACATCTTGTCACGGGTCAGGTCCATGCCGTGGAAGTTGGTAAGGCAGTTCTTGCCCTGAACGTCCTCGGTGATGAGCTTGAACTTGCGGAAGGCAATCTCGTCGTTCTGCAGATCAGCCAGACTCACCTCGAACACACGTCCCTTAAGACCATCGGAGGCAATCCCTGGGTAGTGATAGGATGTTAAAGTTAGGTATGGACTATTGGGTAATGAGAAATTTCTAAACCGAATACTCGCCATGATATTTCTTTCTACAGAAACTAAGTCACAGTCACTTGAGAATAAATAGTTTGCTCCACTCTCTCTGTGTTGCCAAGACTTGCATGTCTAGAACACTCCGAACTAACATCTTATCGCCACACTACCATAGCGTTATTATAACCAACCTCATTCGGAGCATCTGTCACCAAGACAGAGATAACGGGGCTCATCTTGCCTCAAAGACAGTTTTCAATGAATGCACATTTACCTAGGTACAGTGCATTTATATTATGCAGACTTACTGGTTCCCTGAGTCCTGGTGACCAAGGTCTTGCCAAGATTGCGGATGTTGAACATGGCTGGTGCCTTGACATCGTACCAGTCCTTCTTGGAGAAAGGGTCGACACTGCAGAAGAATGGCAAACACTGATGTGAGCTCACGACACAGAAATAATTCAATGTCCACAACACACGAAGCTTCAATTCAGGAAGACTAGCTGCTCTCATTAAGCTTATACTGTTAAGGACACAGCTCAGATTAGCATGAACCACGAATAACTAGTTTACCTACTCAAAGCTGTCACGTTAATTCCTGATGACTTGCCCAGTTAGCCCTGGTTTACCGTTTATATAATTGTGTCCCACTGAACAATAATTGTAACGCATAAACTGTGCCGGCTGAGTGCCATAATGCTAATCGAGTTGGGCTACATTCATGCTAACGGGTTAGCACAAAACGTTTCTTACATTAACTGTAGCACCAATCTCTTTCAGTTTGTTTTCGCATAGTGAGATTCCCGTCTATGAGATGTACAAGTATAGTTGAAGCAAACTAATTATGAAAACACGTTATAGTATAAAAACGGGACACGGCGTGTTACAACTCCATCCAGCGCGACAGCGGTAGGCAATGACGAGACTAGCACTGGCCCTGCAGCATCTACTTCAAATCGGCTTCATCCTTCAAATATTTTTCACCAAAGTGACACGGCTGGTAAGGGAAGAACATTCCTTGTGTGAATACGCTTAAATTTTCTACTTACATCTTCTTTTTGGCACCCTTTTTGCCGCCTTTGGTCAGCCTCTTATTCTTGCCGACTGCCATGTTGGCTACAGGGAGTGAAAGAGGAGGAACTCAGAAATCCCGCGAGAAATAAAGAGACGGACCGAGGTCGTGAGATTTGTCCCATCTCGCGAGTTCTTGTAGCTTCCTGTGGCGCCCTCTGTTGGTAAAAAAAAGGTGAAGCTGCTGATAATGTGAACCTCATTGAAAGACTGTAAACACGTTAACAGTTTCTCAACATTTAATGGTGAAATCATTTCTAACCACTTTTAATTTAGGGTAAGCTTCGTCACTCCTGAGTGAAATTACTCCACAATTTAATTAATTGTATATCACTGTATCGCCAAAAAAATGAATAGGAAGGATAAGGAAAACGAATAACCTGGTAAATGAATTGTACACAGACTACACTGCAGCAACTTGAGGTGGTTATAATGATCATTAAATTGACTATATATATCAGATAAAAGTACTGAAAACAAATATTATAAAACATTTTAAGTAAATTTAGAATGATAATCTTGTAATTAAGTATATAGTATAAGTAAAAGGTTATTCAGTACGTTGTTTCACAATTAATTCTACTGTTACTACCATTATTACTGTTTTACTGTAGATTTACTTTAAAAAAATAGTCAAAATGTACTTTTTTAAAGTGAACATTTATTTAGTGTAACTGGTAACAGCAACATTAACGCTTAGATCCCCATGATCCCAATGTCTGAACAGGAAGAACTAGTCTGTAGGTGTGTTAACAACACGTCATGTGGGTGTGTAACCTGTCAAACACCAATGTTGTAACTGTAACAAAGGGAAGAATTTTGTCTGTTGGTGCAATACACTGAGTTGCCAGTTAATCAATTGTAAATAAATGCAACACTCAGGTAACACCAACATGAGTGTTATGCTGTTCAGTTTTTTTGGTGTTCTTGAGCTGTACTGCATTACTTTCCCAAATGGGATGGACAATTAACACCTGTTTGTTACCAGACTGCATTAGTTTTAGTAACTAGCATACTCAAGTAACAGTGTTTATAAATAGTGTTCAGTTACTGCATGGGGGCAGCATGGATGTTAGATTTAATGTTCAGTATCGTTCCCTTTAGGCATGCAAGGATATTTTAAGATAGGATATCTGTCCATCAAGCCCATTTTTTAAAATTTTATTTCATCTGCAGTTTCCACTGTATTGTTTGCACATACATTAAAGTTCTATTTCTGGCTTTAATGACAAGTTCAATGGATTCTTTTTTTGTCATTAGTAACACATTTTCCTTTGCTTTCAGTGGATTTATAGTGAATCTTTCATGCTTTGGTCCGACACAGTCTGTACTCTTAACAAGGGCTCATCAATTTAATTGCTGTCTCAAATGCCAAATTATTTGCAGAATTATAATCCCATTTTTAGACAATAAGAGCTTCCAAAAGGGTGTCAGTAAAAGAGAGGAGGATGATTACAGTGCTACTGAATGCCACAGACCTGTAGCCTCATTATCTACAGATCCCAGATAGAAAGTTCAGTTAGCCCTTCAAAGGTTTATTTAAGAAAGTCTACCTTTGGGCTCAGCGAACAAGTTTTATTTCAGGTCATTAAATCAGACACAAGGCCCGTGGCTCATGGGTGGTGCTACTGGCTTCCATGACTCCCACGGTCCCCGAGGGCTCAGCTACAATTTACCGGGAGGTCAATAGGAACTATGACGCCAGCTGCCTCTGTGGCAACACTCACAGATGCTCATCCATGCTGCAGAGCAAATGTATGTGCTGAGAGAATGGCCGATACTGTCAAATGTACATGGTATTCAATATATTTGAATGTTTCAATGTATTTCTTTGTTTGATTAAGTTGTTCTCCATGTAGTAACGGGCATTGTGGCTCTCTCATCTATGCAGCTATGTAACCCCCCCATGTGTCATGGGTTGTGGTGATGGTGGTGATTTGAAAAGGCAAGCAAAGCAGAGCTGTCACTTTGCTTCAATGTTTGGATTCAATGCCTCGGGATGCAGACGTCTGTCAATGTGCTGCAGGAAAGCAAAGTTCTAAATGCATTTCATCACCACTGTGTGCCTATTTTCTTTCATTTTGCCCTTCTTGAAGCTGGTTTGGGGTATTTTTCAACATATTAGACTATATTAACTTTTGGTTTACTTTGTTGGAATAATACATTTTCTAAACCCATACAGTAGCCTCTGAATATATCACAGACTGTGAAATATATATACAAAAAGGGCCACTGCACTGTTTGTAGCCTTGTCTCTTATGCACTGTTGTGTGTATGTATGCGTAGTGTCACATTAGGTAGAACTTAGCTTACATTGCTAATGGCTGTGATGCTACAAGAGAATAAAACAGGACAAGACCAAAATGTCACTATTAAAAAACCTCTACAGTGGCCTTGACATGACTATAGTGAGTGAGGCGTAAAGACACAGCATAACAGATATTATTTTCCTGAAAAGTTAAGGTTAAGACTATGATGAGTTTTCCATGAACATGTTACATGTTGCAGAATAAAGCAGAACAAAAGAGAAGATATTTCAATGTGGATTTGTGTCATTTGTACAACAATTGCAAAAGTACTGTATTTAGGGCAATTACATAACTTTACTGAGTAATACTACCATGATTAATAGTTAATTACAAGTCCTACATTCAAAACATGGTTTGAATGAAAGGTTTACATTTTTTTCTTTCTCTTATTTGTAAAGTGTCTGTTTTAGGGAAATTTGTTGTTACTTTTAATGTATGTATTTAGTAAAATTCCCTTTTATTTCGCTATATAAATAGTAGCTACTCAGACATAATATAATATTCTGCATAATTTTAAAATAGCTTTGCATATCTAAACTTTACTTCTGCTGTTTACTTCAGCTGCGGAGTGTTGTATATTATAGTGCGTCAGATTATATGAGCTCATTAATTGCAATTTATAAAGCAAACGAAGCAAGCGAGATAAATACAGTGGATTAAAAAGTTAACAATGTTCTCTTAACTTAAGTGGAGTGTTTATGTAAAGTAGCATTAAATGTAAATAATGGAGGATTGGCCTCTGTATTTGACTTAGAGTAACCCATTTGAGTAAGTGCATGCTGCTTTGCACCTCTACGTTTATATCCCTATCAGGATGATGGAACATTAGTCACAGTCGAGGCTGGATTAAAGTGTGCAGCCTCTGTGTCCAGGTGCCCGGACAGGCCCTGCTTTTGCATGTTTGAGTTGCTTTTGGTAATATAAAATTCAAATTGGCAGCACAAAAACACAAAACTAATAACTGTGCCTTGTATGGGTTATGGCACTGCCTTTTATTATTTTAGTTTTAGGTTTGCATTTCCCTAAATAAAACTGTTCCATCAAATAACTGTGTAGCTGCAATACAGCTTTTTTAGAGCTCTTTTTTTTGTTGACATTATGAGATGGGTGATTATGATGGTTTATTTTTATTATCCGCATGTGTACTGTTGGTGTACTGGACTGCATTATAGAAATATATATATTTGCAACCCTGGTGTAGAATTTGTTAATGTCTATAGGCTGAAAAATGTATTGTGTATTATACTTGGAGGGCATTTTGACAAAACTGGTTCCTAGCAGACAGTTTCGCCCCTCGGGTTAACCACGGTTAACTAACTGAGTTTACACGGACGAAGTTGTTGATTCTCTCTGAATCCCTGTGTGTCGTGCTAGCAAGCCACCTGAGCAGCACACCTGCCACCGAGCTGAATAGACCCAGCTCCCTACTGCGCATGCGTCGCTCACTCAAGGGCTACACTGTCATGGCGGTGACGAGCTGAAGCTACCGGGGTAGATCAGGAAGCAAATGCAGCGCAGCTGGGTCAACGTTGTCATTTAACCAAGTCTGCGGAGTTTCCCGGGGAGCACCGAGTGGACCTCCGTCCTTCGTCGACTTCCTCCGGAGCTGCTGACGGACTTGCTCCCCTCCAGTTTGTGAGTTTTTCGCTTCTGCCAAGCGCGCTACCTGTCAAGTGTCTGCACTCAGTGACAATAGCAACTTCCACTGCTGTACGGAGACATTAAAGTCACTGTATCCTCGTTGGCCATTCGCCGGAGAGGAGGAGGAGAAACCAGGTAAAGGGCGAACTCCGCTTCACCTCCTGTTACCTGCAGCACTGTTCTTCTTCGCGGATTTTTTTTAACAGCATTAATCCATCCGTCTGGAGTCAAGTTACGGAGCAGGGCAGAGGAGAGGAGTAGTTCAGTGACATTTCCAGCCTCGCACTGTCAGCGGCCAGCGAATTCTGCCAGCGCTTTTATTGTTGCCCACTTTCGAGGCTCATTCGCTCAACAATCTTGGATGGGGAGGGAAAACCTTCGCTTATGTGCCTGTAGACTGTCAACAACTCAGCTGAAGGGGAGATAGAGCCCTCTTTCTCCTCCGACGTCGGCTTCGCTGTCACCATTGGAGGTGAACAGGTGCCTTACCTGTGAACGCCACCTGTCCTCCTTTCTTAGCAATGGCTAGCGAGGAGGCGGCGGGCGCCGCGCAGCAGCCAGGTGATGGGAAGGACGGGAGATCGGGCGCCATGGCGCTCAACCCCGGAGTGCCTATCAGGGGGATACGGATGAAATTCGCCGTGCTTGCTGGCCTGGTGGAAGTTGGGGAAGTTTCCAACCGAGACATTGTGGAGACGGTGTTCAACTTGGTAAGCTGATTAAAGGAGCTCAGAATAGGCCGTAGACGGCACTGTCACGCTGTAGCACTGAGCCATCTGAACGATTGGAAAAGTCTGACATCATCCATATTTGCATAAAAAGGCGTTGATGATCCTGCACCACTTTAAATAATTAGATACTTTAGCATCAGTTGTGTCGATACTCGCTTAGCGGCAAACACCCCACATTGGAAAGAGTAATGAGTCAAAGCTAAATGACCTCTTTCCGTTTACCCGTTTCATGTTATTGCATTGTGCCACACTGTCAAAGGAAAACGTGCAGAAACTAATTTGTTGTCTTTATTTAAGCTTAAGCTCCACACTTGAGATGTTTTATTTTGCCTGTTTTTATAGACGCACACATCGCATGTAATTATCAAATCAAATAAACCGTGTCCCTCAGTTTAGTTTAGTCTGACATGACCGTTGTCAGAATCATCACAGCAGAAAAGCTGCAGCAGCAGATCAGTCAGTGCGTTTGGTGACACATCCAGGTCAGTCCCAGGAGGCAGCCTTATCTGTATATGTGTGTGTGTTACCTGTTGGCCACCATAAAATTAGCCAGCCTTGTCCATCTGCAGCGCTGATAGCCACTCTGGCTGGCAGAGTCCATAAAGTGACTTTTCAGCAGCTTCCGGGAATGAATGAAACTTTACCGGCAACAAGGAAATTTAGCAGGATGGGGGGGAGATCTTGCTCAGCTGGAGTTTTCAGTAGTGATGTGGGAGGAAGAGAGCGCGAGGAGAGGTGAAGGTGGAACCTGCAAAACTGCTTTGTCACTGTGGCAAAACAATGGAGTCCTTTAGAAATGGAGGCCCGTCTTCCATGGCCTGCAGTCGTGTAAGTTAGCTCCAACTCCAGCCCCCCACACACTGGAGGGATTGTAGTTTGGATGCTTCTCCTCATGTGTCATGAACCTGCAGCTCCTCTGAACACGAAGCTATTCCCCATACAACCTGCAAGGCACTTATACAGCAGGTTAAAATTAAAAACGCTAAGAGAGAGGTTGAAAGGCCTTAAGTATAATTTAGCCACAGCTACAAATCTACTTAATGATAGTCACAAGCAGAAATATTTGTTTTTCATTGTTGCAGAAAAACGAACTTAACTAAACTAAGTTTTTTTTTTTTTTTTTGCCAACCAATCTCATCTGATAATCTGGAACCAACGATGCCCAGACACTGATTACAATCTTTTGCTAGTGGAATGAAATCTCATACACTAGCTGTCTCCTAAATCTTCACTTTGGTCTCGTGCAAAGTCGGTTTACTCCTGATCATTTTTATTTTTTAATTTTAGTGCTTAAATGTTTGGAATATGTGCAGCTTGTGAAAAATAGTCCAATATTTAGTGATACAGAATTGAAATGAAATAGAATTCAGGGACCTGCGAGCCAGCGGCGGAAGCCTCGTGACAAAGGTAAAGGAAATGTAAATCACTGTCCCTGGTAAAACCTACAAATAGTTTTTATTTTTATTGACACGTAACGTGCTGCAGTGATGGTGACTTTCGATAGGAATTTTGAACCAACTCAAACTTTCGCATATTAGCGTCATTGTCTGCAAAGCAGTGCTGCGTGTCGGCTACCATTATAATTAGAGACAGAGATATGTGATTCTAAGTGAGGAATTCAGACTTGTGAAGCCAAAAATGTGAAAGCGATATCACAAGGAAGTACTCTCTCCAAAGACTGGCTGCTAATACCTAGATAGACCGTGCTTTCTTTAAACTGGACAAGTCATTTTTGCTCAGATATGACCTGTGGAGACTGTCATACAATCAGAGTGTCGACAGAAATATCTGATGCAGCTCTGCTAGCATCCTTGGGACTCCATATTTAGCCATATTCAGTGTGGCCAGCTGCATTTTAGGGCTTTGAGAGATGGTGCTATGCTTTCCTTTGCGATTGCCTCACATTATGTCCTCCACACCCTCTGCTCACCCTCCCATGCGCTGATAACTTGATGTACTACAGAGGCCAGAGTCTTCTTTTAGCGGCATCAGTTATGCGGCCGTCTTGCTGCCAGAGTCCCACGCTTCATTTAGTTAAATTCAGCTTGGTTTCCCGAGGATGATTATTTCTCGGTGTCACTAGTCATCGCAGCAGCGGTTGTGACGACTTGTGACTCGTGGGCTGGCGATATAAGGTTCAGGATTCAGTTATCTAGAAGGAAAACTGTGCTGACTTTGTTTTTGCCTGGAGTCATGAATTTGCAAAAGAGGGAGTATATCTCATGTATAGTCAAAAGGAGCTGTGGTTTAACCACACTTTTTATTTTTCAATTGTCTTAATATAGGTCAAGTGCAGTACACCTCGGTTAGATAAAAGTGAAAGTAAGGTTGCTTAAATTAGAAGACGAGGGGTCAAATTCCTCTCAGGCTTCCTCCTTTATAATAAAATGGTTAATAGTTAATCTGGTAACAGGTTTATTTTTCATTAAATGTTAATATGTTTGAGTATATAGTCATATTATGGCACCTTGTCATGGCTCATCGGACTGTGCCTCTTTTGGCTGAAGGTCTTTTTAAAGCTCTGCTAATGCCCTAGAAATACTAATTTCAGATTTCTTTTATTCTTTCTTAAAAATCATGTCCAGCTATATTCATGTTTTTCCAGTGGCTGAAATAAAATGCTGTCACACCCAAACTCCCTTTAGATATTTCTTTGCGGAGGTAGATTTGAGCTTTAACCGGATTAGTTGTTTATGATTAAATCCCCTACACGCCCATTATAACAACCCACAAGTGTTTTATGTTCCCTTATTTAACCTTTTCTTTCCTCACGTGTGTGTGTGTGTGTGTGTGTGTGTGTGTATTCTCCAACCTGAGTATAGCTAGAGACATTGAAAACACTTGTTCAGAAGCTTTAATTATTGGCAATATAAAGTTATTTTCTACATGCTCCTAGGATATGACTTCATAGATGTGGTTAGAAAAAGGTTTTATAATCGCTAAATTACTTTTTTATCTTTTTAAACAGGGAAGATTCAAAAAGCTAATAATAATAATAATGTGAAAGGGCTACAGCAAATACTTTTGAGAACTGGTGTCATATTTCACTCTCGACCAATCTTGTCATTGTTCAGTTGCGGTTCAATAAACCCCAAACCATACTGGTTCAGGAAAAAGAAAAAAAAGAAAAAATCTGAGCTTACTGTCCACAAGATCACAAAAACAGATTAAGCAGTGAACAGGCTACTATCTAACAACCTAGTCAAACCACTGGCTTCACACCAAATGTTACATCCAGTGGTCACTGCTGTGTTGGTTCAGTGCCAACACTCAAGAAAAAAAAATCAGGGTCACCCAGGCTTGGGTAATGTTTGACTTTTGTCAGCAGTTACTAGTTTACTCAGTTCTGTTAGGCCAGGTAGCATGCAGTCAGTTTGTGTGCTGTGGCTACCCACAGCTTCACAGGAAGTAGACGCTGTTGTGTTGTCTTTTATATTTTTTTGGTCTGGCTAACTGAAACAACGCGCTGAAAACTGCACGGAGCTGCGCTTCAGGGCGGCAGTTCTCATCTTGGTCGCGTCTAATAACAATACTGACTGATGTAACGGTCTGCTGACTGCTCGGCACTGGAGCGGGTTTTGCAGACGATATTGAAAGTACACGTTTGCACCGAGAGAACACTGTTGACTTAACACTCATGCACAGACTGATCAGACATAACGTTGCGACCGCTTTCCCAATATTGTGTAGGTCTCTGTTGTGCCTCCAAGACTGTTCAGACTCACCAGAGAATGGGTTTAGGAGAGGGGCCTCTGTAGATCTTCCCACAGATACTTGATGAGTTTGGGATCTAGTGAATTTGGAGGCCAGGTTTTCACGTTTTTTGAGGAGTCATTGCTATGGGGTGGGGGTGCTTTGTCTGGTGTAAGTGGGTGGTTCATGTCTAAGTAACATCCACATGAATGACCGGTCCAAAGGTTTCCTGGCAGAACTTGTATTGTCGCAAGTTATTCTCCTGTCAGTGGTTTTAATGTTGTGGCGGATCGGTGTATTCCTACATAGGAAATGAATAGATGAGAAGAGATTTTCACTTTGCAATAATGGTGTTGCCTCTTCAAAGATAATTATTCTGCTTGAGGACATCTCAAAAGAAGCATATTAAAGCAGTAATATGTAGTGATGATATAAGGGAAACAATTCTAATATGTAGTTACACACAGTGTGGCGCAGAATCTTCTAGACCTGAGTATTGTCGTGCTCTCTCTGATGAAGCGCTGACCTGAGCCACACTCATTGCTCCTCTGTGAGGTGACACGGGAGAAGGGTTAGTGTCTGAATGCAAGGTCATGGGGTTGGTTTGCCGGCTTTGTGGACAGCTGTGCAATCCAAAGCTGCGTGCACGTATGGTTATGATTGCTCCAAGTGTTTGTGTTTATTATCTTTGCAAGTCTGGAGTATTACTTTAAAGTAGTCTTTGTTTATGGTACAGGGAAACCAGATACTGAAGGTCAGTAACGCAGAACGGCAATTCGACCTCAATGAGATGTTTATATTTTGTAAAAATTCAATCCATGCCCCTAGGGCCTCACAAACCAAAGACGTTCACTTATATTAAAGGACTAAATGGAAAACTAGAGAATTAAAGACTTATTAGGAAACTTCACTTTCCTTCTCATGCCTGAATTAACTTTCTCAATAATTGTTCCATGTCTTTTTTTTCCTGTATCCTCCATATGTATTGTGAAGAACTATTATGCTCATCAGGGGCGCCGCTAGGGATTTTGGGCCCCATGAAAAGAATCTTTACATGGCCCCCCAACACAGTGGTGAAAAATTTAGATGCTATTTTCCATAAAATTATGCATTTTAATGGTATTTTTGACTATCATACCATATTTGTGAAAGAAGAACAACATTTCTGTATTATAATTTCATCATCATTAGGGGCCTCTCAGTGCCCCCCCCCCCCAATCATGGGCCCCTAGAAGCCCCCCCCCACGTCGTGGCTACGTCAACAGCCCAGACTCTACTCAGAGCCTGACGCCGTAGCCTGACGTGCACCTCCCCAGAAATGTAACCACGTGTCACGTCGATGCAGAGCTGTGATTGGTCCGCTTGGTAATAGCGTATTTTCTGCAGCTTCTTAATCTTAGCAAATTTTGAATTGATTGTTGTGGATCAATAAAGATGGAACGCACTGAGGAAAGGTTAACTGAGGAGGTTCGGAGATACAAACATTTGTATGACTCATCTTCGTTGACATTTCTGCAAAAGTTTCAGTCACCATTGTTGAAACCGCGCTTAACGCTCGAGTGACAGTGGCGACTCCTCAAATCCGTCCTTGTGCGTTCGAGCTCATTTGCACCAGCAATGATCGTTCTGGACGCCTTTGTTTAGTAAATATTATGCTCATTACTTTCTTATACTGTCCCAAAACACAGACAAAGACTTTTATTTGCCTGTAATACTTGAGAAGACTGTATTGGGTGAATGTGTACGTATATTTACCAAGAGTTTGTGGATGTGCTGTACACACAACAGGTGACCAATGAGATGACGATAGTAGAAAATTGAGTGATCACAGCAATCTGTAGCCTGACATGTCACCTTGTTACTTGAGACCATTCTATATACTGATGGAAAAGAAGGAAAATGTATAATTTCTCTCAAGCCTGCCTACATTGTACTTAAATCACCTACAAAATACGGTTTATTAAATCTATATTCGGCCTTACCTATAGCTTAAACATCTCCTGTTTCAAGCCTTTAAATATTTCATGCATTGTATTTGGTTTCTTTTGTGTGTGAGGGGAACTGGAGAAAAGTGGACTCACATTTGTTTTGTTCTAAATTTCAGGCGTTCTCTGTTTCTATTTGCGTCAAAGAGGCGAATCAGTTTTATTCAGTTTGCTCGGTATTATTTTAGGATGTCATCCTTTGTCTTTGTGCCTCCTGTGTGTGCGGTATCTGTTTGATACGTTGCGTTGTTGCCCATTTTATCTTCCACTGATGTTGACACGGAGGATCCTCCTTTGAGATAGGCTGTCATAAGTGGAATTAATTGTTCAAAACTGCATCCACTCTGTGTTTCTTTAAATAGTCTACCTGGTACCTTTCTTACTCACCGCTGCAGGGAATAAAAAAAAAAAAGTAGTTGTGCTGTGGAATTTGTAATGAATCAGGGTTTAAAATCGTGAAATTGATAACGGTTTTATCTTTGCTATGGGCAGATGTAGGCTGTTTTTGTTCTCACTAAATAAACATGAAGGTTGGATGTAGTTAGATAAGCCTCAAGGTGTAAGGCAAAGCTGATCCTTAAAGAGCATACTTTTTCCTTGTTAAATAAATCTATAATTGCACTATGACAAGCAGCTCCGTTGAGTTCCCTGCCTGTGTGCGTGATGCAAACAGAATTGCAACAAACACACAAACGCCCCCTTCACTTGCACACAGTCTAACAAAAGTGCCAGGAGAGAGAGGGCGATCCTTGTCCTCTCTCCAGGCGTGCTGTGCCCTCTCTGGCAGTAACAAAGAGCCCTCTAATCTGACACATGAATGAAATCCTATCTGCTTCCCTCCGTTATCCGTCGCATCAGCCCAATTCCACGGTCACACCTTTTTCTTCTTTCTCCGCGGTAGCTGCAAGCAGTTTGAAGCACTTCAAGGCGGTTGTCTAAACTTGCATGACCCGAGTCTGTTTATAGCGCATGATTCGTTTTAGGTTCAGTGCTCGGTGTGTCCTTAAATGACCTTTTCATTTTCCTATCTAAAAGAGCTCTTTTTTGAGGCCTTTTGGCAAGAACATGGTTTTGAGTTGTAATATCAACACCGTTAGCATCTTGGGGGTGAACACACAGGTTTGACAAGCTAGCTTTAGCTTTAGGTGAAACTGATTCCAAATGGCCACCACTGGGATCTCCGTTTTCTGTTTAACTGTAGTACTCACTGTAGCGTGTCACACGAGCAAGCTTTTGCACTTATTCCATAAAAGACAGTGTTCCTACTAAGCTGTTTACACGGTTGATAAAAATGAATATTTCACACAAGATTTCTTTGAAAGATTTCCCCCAGCGGAGAGCGTGTCATACCTTGTGAACACAGACACCCTCTTTCATTCCCTCAAGAACCCTCCGGGGAAAAGGTTGGCCATATTTATGGCTACCCAAAATCCTGTTACTATCCATGCCTTTCATAGTGCTTAAAATGTGGCCTCTTTTACTTGAGCATGCATCTGTGCTGCCGCCTTCCAAACTGTTGGTTACTTGGTTCATGCCCAACGCTCAGGCATGATGCTAGCAGACTGCTGTAAAACCCCAGGCGCTGGAGGCAAAAAGGTTTCCAAAACCTGACCAATATTGACAGATCCCACTGCTGCACTCAGGAAAAGGTTAAGTTTGGTATATCCGAAACAAATTTGCTGACCATATCCAATTCAGAATATTGTCATATTCTGAATGATAGTGGAATACTAGGGTGCATGTGAATGAGTGTTTAGCCCTCGAGCAGGTCAGATAATGCACCCATCATGTCTCATTGTCTGCTGTGTGTTGACAAACAGGCAGATGGCCTCAGGATTTAACTATGTTTGAATGAGTTATGTGTCAGATAAGAAGAGACTAATGCTTTTCATAACACATGTCTATAGATATTTGTATTAGGAAGCTTGAGATCCATTATTTTGGGGCTTTGCTGCTATATGATGCTATTTATTCTAATTTATGTGATGACTGTGTGACTGCTGCTGGTGCCTGTTTGTTTTCACATCTTTCTTTAGACAGAGTGATTATGAAAACTTCCTCCATATGGCAATTTAATGCTTCACTACCTCACGATTTTTTTCCTTTTTTGTCTTTTTCCCCCTGTTAGTAGCAAGACGTATGGACAGCTCAGCTGTTTAAGGTTTGAGGTTATTCTCTGCTGGCCGCCACAGAATTGCGATGCACGACAAAGAATAATCAATGAGTTGCATTGTTTATGCACGTTTCAGCCCAGTGATCACACTTGTAATTATTAATTTGCTTGAATTTTGTCAGCTTATTTATAGGTTAATTGGTGCACAATGAGCAAATGTGTGGCTTGAATACATTTTCAAGAGGACAGCGGTTTTTGCTCATCGCCCCCTTTTGTTTTAGTTCTTTGGTGCCAGGTGTCCTTCACCAGTATAATTCTCTGTTAATTATACATTTCTGTTTATTTTAAATAGTCTTTTTTAGTCTGAGTGTTTTGTGAATGATTAATTACTCACCAACCATTTCTCTGCATCCGGCTTTTAGGAAACAGGGGCATAGTGTAGTTGACTACTTGGCCCTCATCTCTCTTTTCATTGTTGCTTTGTTTATTGAAGAAACAAAGATACTCTGTCTGAATGCTATTGGTGCTGTTGGAGGAAGCCGGGAACCAACATGCTGATAATCAAACTGCAACCCAGAGTCAGCCACAAGGGCACTTACATTCCCTGTCTTGTATGTATTGTACATTAACACACTAGAGGGACACTAATGCAAAACTATCTAGACAGCACCAGATTGGAGAGAAGCAGGTTGGTTGAATTTACCAAGGTTAATGTTAGAGTTAAGATAAATGTATGGATCCATGAATGGATGGATTAATGCTCCTTTTTCTGGGGTCCTGACGAGGTAACAACGTCAGATCCAGAGCAAACATGCTGAAAATGACCTTAAACAAAGTATTTGTGCTGTAGCACTTGGAGTCCTTTTAGACGTTGGTGTGACATACGTTCTCCTTTCACTTGTCACCATAGTGCTGGTATGCTTCCATCCACATAACTGACCTGGGTGTAAATATACCATTAGCAAAGCTCAAAGTGGAATAAACCAGCGCATGGACCTCATTCCATCAAATGACCAGCCTCTCTTTGCTAACTGACAATGACAGACATTTATTGTCCAGATGTGGATTGTAGGTATGTTGTCCATGGGTCATACAGACCTACAATTTATGCTCGGTGTTTCAGTACAAAAAGCATTTTATTGTGTCTTACTTCTGCTTCTAAAAATGACCAAACCTTTGACGATTTTTTGGTTTGTAGCCTCTGACATGTGCAGCTCTACAGCTGGCTTCACCATGTGTTTCACTTCAACTTTGAGCTTGACCGCGAAATTCAGTGTGAAATAAAGACGTTGTACATTATGAGATGCACTCTGCTTGGATAATCAACAAAAGAAAATGCGCTAGCTTGTTAAATTCACAATGCCTAGTGAATAACACGCTACTTTCCACCTTGGATGCTGGCGTGGTGGGTAAATTGACATGTTGGAACACTACAGCACAGCTTCTGGCTAAACAGGAACCAGTATTAACCTCCTGGCCTGCTGTCTTCTTTTCACAGAGGGGGGTGTAATGATATGCTAATGCCGATGCCTCCTAGCCAGGTTTTAGTGCGAGATGCTGAGGAAGGGTGTGAATATTAAATCATGATACGAAATGCTGCTTCTTTGTGAAAGAAGTACAACAATGAAAGCATGAGGCTGCCTCACCTTAGTCCCTTTAGTAAAGATTACTCAAGTGAAAATAACAATAAGTGAGGTCATTGCAAAATACAAATGTTTTTTCATCCCTAGCAATATGTAGTATTACTGAGTGGTTTATTCCTGCTTAGGGCACGTGAATTAGTAGTTAATATAAACCACAATGAATAGCTGAAAGATGCTCTTTGGAGGTCTGCCTGGGATTGAATTGGAGATACGCCAAATGGCACGCTTTCTTTATAGCCTGGTCCAAAATAATGTGAAGTGAAATTGCATTATATGGCAATAATAGTTTTTCAATGTGTCACAAGAGATGTACTTTCTCCCATAACAGGGCTTTACGGTAGGCCCACCTACATGCTCATCACTGTTTTACATACAAAAGGATGTGAAGCCAAGTTAAAGCAGTACTGTACTTTCCCAACTAAAGGTTGGCTTAAACCGGTAATGGATCAAGCACGAGTTCACCATGAGAAGCGCCAAAACCTCTAGGTTCACTCCAGTATAAAGAATTTCTTTGTTCAGTGTCTTACAAAGAGGCAAAGCAAAAGAACTAGCACAATCAAGAGTAGCCACGTTGCTGATCTTCCATATTTTAGACATCGCAACCAAGTGCCGGCAGATTTATACGTTTTTAAAGCTCTGCATAGCACCAACACAGCATCAAGACTTCATGTGATACAACCAGACTAGGTGAGTTATGGACAAATGGACTCCACTAACCAGAATATTGCGGGAAGAATACGGTCTAGAGAGCGCTGTCATTGCTGATTTGCGATTTGCTGCTGTGTTTTAAGCAGATGGATTAGTGAACCACGACTGTCCATATTCATAACTTTATTATGTCATGGTTAGGTGCTAATTATTCAATCCACCATGTTTCCCTAAACGCATATCAACTTTTGTATTGTTGATTCTCATTGGTTAGATAACATTACCTTGCAAATAACTAAGCTAATAGTTGTATGATCAAGCTGTCATTGGGTTGTGTTACTGCTAGATTCATGTAATGGACCAGGCTTAATCCAGTGCATCCCACAGATACTTGATCAGTTTGGGATCTAGTGAATTTGGAGGCCAGGTCGACACCTTGTGGTGTTCTTTGTGTTTTTTGAGTTGTTCCTAAACAGTTTGTGTGTGTGTGTGTGTGTGTCTGTGAGGCTGCATCCTGCTGCTATCAAGGAGTGTCATAGCTATGGTGTCGGGGTGTCGGCTCTGGTCTAGGTGGGTGCTACATGTAACATCCACATGAGATTGTCACAAGATGGTTAATTATTATTCACTTCCCAAGTCAGTGGTTTTAATGTTGTGGCTGATCTGTGGATATAATATAGCTGTATTTTCACTGCACTGGAAAAAAGAATGGCTTTTGGTTGAACCTGACTACAAATCCCTAGATGGTTCCTCTTCCACAGCCTACTTTCACTCTCAGCGTGAGCAACACATCTGTTGCCACTGGGAATTCACGCTACACATACTGTACCTCATGAATAAGAGCTGGAGAATCAGATGTAACATAGTATTTAATCTGTTGAAATGTTTAGGGTTAGCTCAGCAGTGCATTTTGCACCAGCTACTTTTCACATTCAGACTTTATCTCTTTAGTTGCGGGTGCACCCCTCATATTGAGTTTCAATATAAATTATTTCCTTTCCCGCAAAGAAAACACATACAGTTTTGCCTTTCATGCTGCTACAGGGTAAACTCCTCAGTAGCTCATGAACCACAGCAGGCTTCCCGGGGGGAATGATATTGCTTCAACATCAGTCACTAAAACTGTAACTGAGTTACATTCTTTACATCTATTTTCTCTAAATAAAAAGGATTTACCAACCACACTATTCATATTTATACATTTGCCTGTCTCAGAAAGAATGGTTCATTCCTTTCACTCACATGATACAGTATATTGCCAAAAGTATTCGCTCATCTGCCTTTACACGCATAAACACTTGTGACATCCCATTCCTAAGCCATAGGGTTTAATATGACGTCGGCCCACCCTTTGCTGCTATTACAGCTTGTTAATTCAGTGGAATTCACTGAGCTCCTGAGAGTCACCCATTCTTTCACAACAAATATTTGTAGAAGCAGTCTGCATGCCTAGGTGCTTGATTTTATACACATGTGGCCATGGAAGTGATTGGAACACCTGAATCCAGTTATCTGGATAGATGAGTAATGCAGTGTATATTCACATATGAAACCCTATGAAAAAGCAAGAACGCAGTTTTCTACATGTTTTAGCGAATTAAGTCTTTAAATTGTGCACCCAATATTTTTATGGTGAAGATGGTTAAATTATTGAATACATCTACAAAGCTATAAAGCTAAACCTAGTGCATCACATTTAGTTACTGTATCTTCACCATTAGACTGAATCTCCCCATTTCCTCCTCCAGTACGATAAATTACACATTTTTCTTCTGCTGCCAGACAGAAACAGCAAATGTTATCTTGACAACGGGCCATTTTGTTGATGTGCACTGGATAGTATTAAACATCTTCAACTATTTATATTTTTATTCAAACAGATGTCAATTCTGATTTGACAAATCATCACATGTCTCAGATTTTCTTAAATTACCAGGCTAAGCTCCACCAGGAGGAGGAGAGTGATAAGAGGTTGCTCAAGGTGGAGTGTGCCCATGGTCTACATTAATGAACATGTTTGGGTAAAAGGGTCAAATGAAGGCCATGCAGTATACACCTAGATATCTGACCATCTGCCACAACCACAGTCTGTATTTTTATCTTTGCAATGCAGAAGTTCACATTTGTTTCCTCTTCATTTACATGGGCTCTGTCACAAACATAGAGAGTAACACAGAGTAACATAGTATCTGACTTGATAAAGGTGTTCCTGATGTGATTTTCTTGTTTGCAGGAACCAATGAACAGTGTTCATAAGTTTTCATATGGGATGCATACTCTTAAATCATGTTAATGTTTTGGGAAGTGCACGTCTTAATTCTTACTGAGTGATTGAGTAACAACTCCTCGTAGAGAAGGAACTTGGCAGAGATCTAGCTGATCTGCAGAGTTACTCACTTCTAGAGAAGCGATATATTATAGGCTATCTCTGATTTAAAACCGCTAAACTCCCGGAGGAGTTTTATCAAGGCCATCTGCGTTTAACTTTGCGTTTAATCGCATCCGTGTCTGCGCCAAAGATAAGAAAAAACACTTAGAATGAAAAACCCCATTATAGGACATTTAGGCTCTCTGTTCAGCGTTTAAGATGAATTTCAGTCGTTCTTCACACATAACACATTTACTTCACACATTAAAAATGCATTGATTTGAATATTGCGTCATCATAATTTACTATGTAGACTCAGCCACATCATTAAAACTACTGGCAGGAGAAGTAAAATACCATTGACCATCTTGTGATAATACAATATTCTGCTGGGAAACTTTTGGACCTGGCATTCATGTGAATGTTATTTAGACATGTACCTCCCACCTAGACCAGACCAGGCACCCCCACCCCATAGCAATGACACTCCTTGTTGGCAGTAACTATCCCCAGTAGGATGCAGCCTGACACAGCTACTCCAAAGCTTGGGAACAATCACTGGATCCCAAACTGATCAAGTATCTGTGGGATGCACCACGATGTTAGGAAGGTGGTCATAATGTTATGCCTGATTGATATATATGTTGAAATTGTACGTTTTTCATCACAAGTGAACAGAGTTGAAAGTTACACTTTTGAATCCTTTTAGTTTGAAAGACCAAAAAACATAGACTTTGCGGTAATGTCGAGTTGAGAAGCAGAAAATCCTGACATTTTAGAAGGTGAACGGACAAAAACCCAGCTTCCTATTTTTTTTAGAATATGATTTTGCATCCTAATCCACATCAAACATACATCCAGGAGTTTTACTTTAGACGTCAGAAGAATAATGCAGCAACCCATAAAAGGCAACCGCCGGCATCAGGCGATGCCATCAGATGTTTACTGGACCATCAGACAGGCATCATCTGCTCACAAACCACTGAAAGTAAATGTTGAAAGGTCGAGTTTGTTCATGCTGGTACATCACTGAAGTTATCAATCTGGCATCCTACATCACAGATGTTTAGCTGAATTATGAACAAGTCATCAAGGTTCAGCAGTTAGTTTTGGTGTCCCAGAGGCAGCCGTGTCTAGATCAGAAACATCCAAACACAGCACGGCTGTAGCTCTCCTGCTTCTTTTTGAAAGACCAGGCCAGAGTTTATTTTTTTTTCTGATTTACCCTCATAGCTCATACTTTCACACTAAAAATCGTACTTTCAAGGATTTACCGTAAACATGTTTGAACTTGACAACCATATACCCCGTTTATTTTTCTTCTGCACTGGAACTGAATTATGAAATCACAGTCAGGAGCCTGAAATGACTGGTTGGATGATGAATGCACCCAGCCCTGTTTTCACTTGTGTTTGAGAACAGTCTTTGTCGACTGGTCTTTCAGGATAAGGAGAGGAAGCTACAGTGACACCACTAAGTACAAACCTCAGGAAGCCGGCTAGAGTGGAACAACTGAGCTGGGATATACTGCAGAGGGCAGACAGTTTCCTGGTTCCTCGTTCAGGATTTCCCAGTTTTTAAATACAGCTAGACTTCCTGCTATAACCTTTTAAGCACAATAAAATAAGTATTTTATGGTTATTATTTTTTAAGGGCTGCAATAAATCTTTTTTTTTTAAGTGTTATAAATACTTTTTGAACAGTCTGTTTGTTTAACTTATCACGAGATAATGACTATAACTTTGTATCTCAACCTATAATTCAGAGATTTTCTAGTAGTAGGTGCCAGAGAGTTGTCACTGTGTCCTTATTTGTTGTTTTTCCGACAGGTCAGTGGATACTTTCTGTAGCAGATGCCAGTGGCTTTCAGCTCTATTATAAATGTATATTTGATTTACTCTTTGGGATAAATAAAGTATCTATCTATATAAAACTACAAACCCATATTTATTATTAAACTAATGTCTATTAATAACTCATATACTGCATATGAAATCTGTTCCAAAACAAAAAGTCCTATTGTAGCCCATCAGCATGTATACAAAGAGGAGCAGACTGTGTAGAGTTACAGTCGTCCTGTGCTGTCATCACTAAACATGACCTTGTGTTGTCATTGTAGTGACATAACTGTAGCCAATATACGTCCTTGGCTTGTACTTTAGTGTACAGATTTCTTGGAGCAGCATTTTATTGGTCTCAGTTTTTCTGTTCCTATGTCACTATTTCTCTCTTTCTGAAGCCAGAGATCAAAAATAAAGAAATAAAGTTCTTTTTATTTTAAATATGACTGTAGATCACAAAGTTGCCAAAGGTGTCAAATTTGTAAACATAGATGTTGGCAAATGCATGCATACAAAATACACATGACCCACATTTAGTTTGATAGCTTGAAAACAGACTTGGGTTAAAGTCCCAAAAGTGTAAATTATTAGCAGAGTGAAGAGAGAAATGCAGAAATTTGCCAAAGGGGAAAATACATAATATATATAAAGTTTGCATTATGTAGCTTTAATGACGACTTCAAAAGGAACAATATGATTTTAACAGCCTTAAAGCTACTGGGAGAAGGTGCATCTTAAAAGGTTAAGTGCATAGCATGTTTTATTTTGCTTCTTTACAAACTTTACAAACTTTCACACTGAATCAAGGGAGGGGCTTACGGGTTTTAATCGTAACTTCCCTCCGCTGTGGATGAAGGCAAACTGGAATTCCTCACTAATGACTAATGTTTATCTCTTGCCTTCTTCACCTCCTCTGTCCAGCTTCTATTTTTAGCATATTGCGCTCCTACTATGCAAACTAAAATCGCAGGCAATGCAATGTTACACAGTGAAACTCCTTGTTTACCTCGTCATCGAATCACCTCTTTTCACGGCTGCTCTCTGGCAGTCGCCTCACAGTAGCAGAGCAAGAAGTTAGCAAGAAGTTAATGTTAATGCTGAATAACCCATTCCAGACAGAGAGCGCGTAAAGATTTTGCTTCAGAAGAAAGCTTTGCAGTCAATAGATCATATTTGAACTGGCCTTTAATTTCTGGACTCTCATTCCAGCGGTAAATGACTTCAGTCGGTCAGAGTTGTGCAGGAAAAAGTAAAAGATTGCCCTCAAGCCTAGACTCTGATGTCTAATGAGGACCATTTCCTGACAAGCCTTTTCCTTTTGTTGACAACTGCGGCCACCGCGCAACTTGAACTAGATTACCAGATAGTGCAAGTGTTCAGGTCAGTTATAAAGCACAGATGAGGAGTGTTTGAAGTGCCTCCTTAATGTTAAAAGAATCCAAATGTTTCCTGCATCTGAATCCTGTGTGGTGTATAATTTAAAAACTGTTGCCCCATACTTTCTGTGTGGGAAGTGCACTTTTGTTAGACTGCAGTACGGTTGGAGGCATTTCAGTTTATCCCGGTATACTGACGTACTTGTAACTTGTCAACGAGTGGTAAAGAAGAATGGAGTGGCGTGGGTATACTGAGGACAGATGTGTGGTTTCCTCTTTGGTGTAGTTGGACACACTGGGACCGTTTACTTCAGGAAAAATCCATGCGGTAGTTCAAAAAGAGAGACATATAATTGTGTATTAACCATTGAGATTGTGCCATGAATTACACATGACATTCGTCAATATGGAAGAAAGGTGCAATGTAGACTTTATGTAGTTTGTATCCTCAATAATCCCTGCTTGGTTCTGAACATGTGTATGGACATTTGTGTGGTCTATGCTGTCCAAGAATATGTCATCTAAATGATTAAGAACAAATATAAATTGAGCACAAAAACGTACTACAAGTAAACACTGATCAGGCAAAATATTATGACCACCTTCTTAATATTGTGTAGGTCTCCAAACAGTTGTGACTCATCAGAGAATGGACATGGTCCTTCTGAGGGTGTCCTGTAGTGTCTGGTAACAGGATGTTATTAGTGGGGGCCTTTAGGTCCTATGGGTTGAGGGGAGGGGCCTCTGTGGATCATCCCACAGAGGCCCCACAGTTTGGGATGTAGTGAAACTGGAGACCAGGGGCCTCATGTACAGTTGTGTAGATTTCCTACTAAATCATGACGTAAGCTCAGATATACAAGCATTTCGAAGCACATTTCCTTTGTACATCCCGATCGAACGTACCAGACTCCTCCCCGTCCACGCCCCTTTTAAATATGCAACTCCGTGTCCACGCCTCTTTTAAATATGCAAATGATATTTAAATTTACCCTGCACCTGAGATTCCCCTGTCTGCGCGATCAGAAAACGAAAACATAAGAATGAGCCACAATGTTTACTTGCATTTGCGCATTACGTATTACAAATTCATGCGATGGCGCTTTTCTATCAATGTGTGTGCAGTCGATAGCTCCGATTACATTCAGAAAACCATCTCTCGCTGCAGATTGATCTTAATGTTGACCTGTTCAGATTGTATGGGAATCTGATCTACCTGGCTGACGTGCGTATAATTCCGTCCCACACGGCTTGTATTGTTCTGCACCCGATCGGCGGCCAGCTCCCTCTGGAATGCCCCGGTTGCGAGGAACCCCAGTGTGGTCAGTACCTGTACGGACACAGGTAACGCATGGCTCCTTGCCGTGTCGCGCTCCAATGCCGGCCGAAGCTCTGCGCACAGTTCCAGAAGGATTTCCCTCGGGAACCTAAAGCGGCTGATGAGCCAGTTGTCGTTATTAGCCAGGAAATCATCTCTGTCTCTGAATGCACGCTCTCTTCTTATTGCACCGTTTGCGATATCTTCTAATAATGCTAAGGCTGCCATTGTTGTTAACGACATTTTCTGCACCTCTTTGCGCATGCTTTTATATCCACTTATATAATTACGGACACCTGGGTGTGTTAATTGTTCATCAGTGCAAATTTGTCGTGTTTCTCTGATGTGCACATCACAATAGTTTTCACAGTTTTATGATGACAGTTTCCCAGCATGACCTCTAAGTGTCGCCAAAGGATCCACATCTGTAGAATCATACGTACGCCAGCCACGTCGTTGCCGTTGGCACGTACAAAATTCACGGACATTTCTCTCTTGATACATCTGAACTTTTACGTGAGCGAGTACGTACGGAACGTTTTTGTACGTACGCAACGTTAGTACATGAGGCCCCAGGTCAGGCTGCATCCTGCTGGGGATGGCTGCTGCCATCAAGGAGTGTCATTGCTATGGGGTGGGGGTGCCTGGTCAGGTCTAGGTGGGTGCTACATGTCTAAGTAACATCCACATGAATGTCAGGTCCAAAAGTTTCCCAGCAGAACATTGGATTGTCACAAGATGGTCAATGTTATTTACTTCTTCAGTGGTTTTAATGTTGTGGCTGATCCCAGTGTCTTTATTAGCGAGATGACATGTAGTGTAGCATCTAATGATATAGTTGCTTTCCTTTTTGTCTTTGTTCTGCTACATTTATTCCGTCCTCTGGCTCAGGTGGCTTAATATAGAATAAAAGAGTGTGTGATTAAATGAAAGCAGTGAGTCTAATCTAAAACGGCTTTGTGCAGGTTGCTTGTGTGTGTGTGTGTGTGTTGCCTGTTTTCTGCTCGTTGTGTCAAATCTGTGACAATGAATGAAGCAACTAAAGAGTTTGTCAAACTGCTCTGTAGACATCATCACTTTTAATTTAGTGTTAAAAAAAAAAAATGAACGTCAGACGATATTTAAAACTGAATCTTGGCAGGTTGCCCTTCTGAAGGTATTTTTAGAAATCCAGCTTTGTGTCTGTCCTCCTCCCTCTCACCTCTCTCATCACTTTTGTTTCACAGTATAAAGGAGACAGTATTGTTGCCCTGAAGAGATAAAATGTCACATAATCAATCCTATGATTTAAAATGAATTAGTTTATGTAATAATTACCATCAATCCCAAACAAAAAGGGTATTTAGTGACACTTCAGTCAATAACATTTGGAGCAGCCAATAGTTTTCCTGTATATGAAATGAGTGAGTCATTTATTTAAAAATGTTCCGCTTCACTGTGATCATTGAACCACTGTTTTCATGGTCATTTCATGCACAATTGTCACCACTTTAGCTTCCACTCCTGATTTGAAAATTGCAGAGTGGTTGCTTGGCTCAGGTACGAGGTAGGACGTTGATTTATTATTATTCATTCCTTTCTAACAACATAAGCGATATCAAAACAACACATTACAAGGCAGTGAAACAGGTAATAATCAGTAGTACAAGCCAAGTACTGCATGGTACGCCTAATCCTTGACAAAACTTTCCATGAGATGTAATTTATCATTGTCTGTGCTGGTGCATTTTGGTCCAGTAATTTAAAAAAGAAAAAGAAAGAAGAAGAAAATCTGGTGACATTTAAACAGACTTGTAAGATTCTATTTTATAGTGTTTTTATAAGAAACACTTTAAAACTTTTTGTGGACCTAAAAAGTAAATATGTACAGTATATTTGACTGTTAATTACAGATGGATAGGTAGTGGTTAGTATGGTTGAATAGCTTGCGTAGGTGGTAATAAGATATACAGTTAGTGTTGGATTTGTCAACATGTGTTATATTATCTAGCTTGTTTTATTAATTTCAACTAAATGTTATTTATATAGCACCATTAACAATGCACTTTGTCTTAAGATGCTTAAAAAAAAAAACTGGCAAGGGAAAACTCCCTTTTAACAGGAAGAAACCATTCGTATGGATGTTATTTAGACATGTACCACCCACTAGACCACAACAGGCACCCCCACCCCATAGCAGTGACACTCCTTGATGGCAGCAGCCATCCCCAGCAGGATGCAGCCTGACACAGACACACACACAATAACGGTTTAAGAACAACTCAAAAAAACATGAAGAACAGCACAAGGTGTTGACCTGGCCTCTAAATTCACTAGATCCCAAACTGATCAAGTATCAGTGGGATGCACTGGAACAAGTTTGACAGAAGGCTCATTCCCTCAACACACAGGACCCATAGGACCCCCCCACTAATAACATTGTGTTGCCAGACACCACAGGACACCATCAGAAGGCCCATGTCTATTCTAAGATGAGTCTCAACTGTTATGGAGGCACAAGGGAGACCTACAGAGTACAAGCAAGGGGGTCATAATGTTATGCCATGTTTTGACATTTTGATAGTGAATATAAATAAGACTGTCAGTGACAGTAATAGTCCTATTCCAGGTGAGTTAGCTGTTATATTGATTGAATGTAAGCGGCATCATAGGCATGTTGAGGGATGATTGAGTGGATAACTGCACAGCATGAAGACTGTTCAGGTTGATGAGTCCGGGACCACAGATGAGTAGTATGAAGATCCACAGGTCAGAGTTACTCACAAGGAAAAGGCCTTTGCTCACTGAGTCCCCTCATCCCCTCCATCAGAATCTCACTCCATCTCTCCCTGCTGGTGCTGGAGGGATTTTAGTAGGACAGATTATTTGGTTGAACTCCCTCTCTATCATCTCACATCAGTATGCTGAGTATTATATCAGCAGCGATGAGCTCAGGATTTTAACATGTTGTCATATCACGAATCATGTTTTGGGTCGTGTGGAGTGGGGGGTCTCGCAGAAGAACGAGCTAAACTGCATTCGGTTTGACAAGAGAGCTTGTTAAAGTGGATCCACTTAAGAGACTGTTGAAAAACTAGGCCAGTGGTGTGTGCGTGTGCTGAGAGCATGGTCACTGTGGCAGCCCATTTATCGAGTATTTTGTCAACACGAGCTGGTAGAGAGAAAATTGAAATATTTTATATATTTTAATTCAGCGGGGTATCACATCACACTAGATTTTAGGGAAATACTTGTGCTGCTGGCTGTGCAGTGGAAAAAAAATAAATGTGCTGTATTCTGACAGTTCTGAGTAAGTGGATTTAATCCATCTGACAAACTACAGACAAGACGGACATGAGCACATGTTTGATGCAGACATTCTTCTATTGTCTGTTTCTGCTGTTGGCAAATCACTTTATATTCAAGTGATTTCACCCATAGAATTAATTGCACTTTCATTAGTGAGTGAAATGAAGGACAAACATCAACAATGACACACACAGATACACAATAGAGGGGCTCATAAGCCTGCAGCCATGGCTTGGCAGCGTCACTCTGCCTGCCCATTACTTTTAGCTGGGTAATTTCCTAGCCTTTAGTAGGAAATCCTCAGCACTGCATGGCTGTCTGTCATGATTTAAGGTTACTCAAATCGCTCTGGTTCACTTCAGTTAACGTCTCTCATCTTCTGGCTTATTGTTAAAAGTGATGGTCTGTTGAATTAAATAGGGGCTGGAATAATTTACGCTGAAATAAATATGCATGCAAACAAAAAAACACTTAATATCTTTAATTATGCTCGCATTTTAATGTCCCCAGATTTATTTCCATCCATCGTTGCATTCATTTTTCACCAGATCTTGTATTGATGATGGGAGAGTCTGACCACTGCACAAAGCCTTCTCCATCACATCCCAAAGATTCTCAATGGGGTTAAGGTCTGGACTCTGTGGTGGCTAATCCATGTGTGAAAATCTCATCCTTCCTGAACCACTCTTTCACAATTGAACCCCATCCTTCCACTGTCATCTTGGAATATGCCCGTGCCATCAGGGAAGAAAAAAATCCATAGATGTAATAACCTGGTCATTCAGTATATTCAGGTAGTCAGCTGACCTCATTCTTTGGATACATGATGTTGCTGAACCTAGACCTGAGCAACTGCAGCAACCCCAGATCATAGCACTGCCCCCACAGGCTTGTACAGTAGACACTAGGCATGATGGGAGCATCACTTCATCTGCCTCTCTTCTTACCCTGATGCCCCCATCACTCTGGAACAGGGTAAATCTGGACTCCTCAGACCAAATGACCTTCTTCCACTGCTCCAGAGTCTAATCTTTATGCTCCCTTGCAAACTGAAGCCTTTTTTTTTTCCAGTTAGCTTCACTGATTAGTTGTTTTCTTAAGGCTACACAGCTGTTCAGTCCCAGTCCCTTGAGTTTCCTTCATGTACAAATGTGTGGAAATGTTCTTACTTTCACTATTAAACATAGCCCTGAGTTCTACTGTTATTTTTCCTCGATTTCATTTCACCAAATGTTTGAGTGATCACAGATCACGATCAGTTAGGATTTTTTTCTGACCACATTTCTGCCTCACAGACGATGGTTCTCCACTATCCTTCCAGTTTTTAATAATGCGTTGGACAGTTCTTAACCCAGTTTTAGTAGTTTCTTCAATCTCCTTAGATGTTTTCTCTGCTTGATGCATGCCAATTATTTGGCCCTTCTCAAATAGACTAACATCTTTCCCACGACCACGGGATGTGTCTTTCAACATGGTTGCTTAAGAAATGAGAAGCTACTCATTGCGTCAGTTGAGGTTAAATAACTTGTTGCCAGCTGAGAGATAATCACCCATGCAGTAATTACCCAAAGGAAGCTCGTACCTATTTGGTTAGTTAAATCCAGGTGGTGACTTTTTTTTTTTTTGGCCAGGCAGTCTACACAGTTTGAACACGGGCCCATTTTTGGTGCAGCTATATACTCTCCTGTACAGTAAACAGTATATGTGCTTGAAATGCAGAATGTCCACTTTAATTAGAGGGCATCCACTTCCCCATAGGAGGAAATTGTGTCAACAGCAGGGGTGAAACAGAGATGTGATGGTACAACCTTGTTTCCTTTTTTATTTATTTTTTCAATTCATTATATTTTTGTCATATTTAGCTGAATGAGGTCATTAAACAGCGAGGAGCACAAATGCCCTGGATGGTTTGTCTACAGTAGAAATGGCAGCTAAGCAGGAACATGTGCTGTGAAAACACAAAAGTCTGTTTCTTGCATTCCTGATTGCGTTTTTTCAGTTTTTACTAAACAGCAGTTCAGTTTTTTTGACACAAACACAAACTAAAGTTGTGAAATAAATACGTATTGAGTGCAGCGAGTGTTTTACTTTAAATCTTTGTATTCAAACTTTGATGAAAGTTGAGTCATGGAATTCAAATGTCAGCTTTCCAGGAATCCCGGTGTCTTTATTGCTCTGGCTGTCATCCTTGAAATTCAAGTTTATCCCACACAATGTGTACCATTGCGTAGCATTTAGTCCTCTCATCCTCCAGTGTTGTTCTCCATGGAGACCAAAGAACCCTGTTTGTGCTTTGTGTTACGGCCCAGTGGCTGCTCGGCTGCTCAGCCATGATTAATTCAGGCAGGCCCTTTGGGGGGGGGGTGAACAGCCAGGCTAGGTTACCCAGCCAGGGATCTAGTATCCAGCTGCCACTGGACACTTGCGTCTACTACGGCAGCTTTAGGTGCAGAGCTCTTATTGGGTGTAGTCGAGGCTGGAGCTGGCCACTTCTTCACCTGTGGCTGAAATAGAGCAATATAGGTGGTTACTATTGAACAGCAGACACGCTACATGTTTGGTTATTTATATTACGGTTCAAAGAATCCCTGTTGATAAATGGTAACTTCATTCAATTCTGTGGTTTATACTTAAATACGTCAAACATACTCCTAACTGTAGTACGGTTGTATTCAGATTCAGCCGACAGAGCTGAATTTGAACGTGGCAAAGCGCTACATGCTTTCCACTACATGGTACACATCAGGCATAACATTATGACCACCTTCCTAATATTTTGTAGGTCTCCCTTCTGCCTCCAAAACAGTTGTGACTCATCAGAGAATGGACATGGGCCTTCTGAGGGTGTCCTGTGGTGTCTGGCAACACAGTGTTGTTCGTGGAGGGTCATGTGGGTTGAGGGGAGCGACTGTGGCTCAGTAGGTAGAGCGGGTTGTCCACGAACCAGAGGGTTAGCGGTTCGATCCCCGGAATGTGCCACATGTCGAGGTGTCCTTGAGCAAGACACTGAACCCCCAGTTGCTCCCAGTGCGTGGCACTGGTGTGTGAATGTGTGTGTGCTTGTGTGAGTGAATGGGTAGATGTGTCTCTGACTGTAAAAAGCGCTTTGAGTACCAATAGGTAGAAAAGCGCTATATAAAAGCAAGGCCATTACCATTTGTGGATCATCCCACAGATACTTTGATCAGTTTGGGATCTAGTAAATTGGGAGGCCAGGTCAACACCTTGTACTGCTCTTCATGTCTTGTGCTACATCTAAGTCTAAGTAACATCCTCCTGAATGCCAGGTCCAAACGTTTCCCAGCAGAACACTGAATTGTCACAAGATGGTCAGTGTTATTCACTTCTCCTGTCAGTGGTTTTAATGTTGTGGCTGATCGGTGCACTTTTACGTATGACATTTACATTTTTGTATGTCCTCTGACTCCTTTCTAATTACACAATTGAAGCACTGATAAATCTGAAATGCTGTTTTCTTCTTATTTCATTTAAGTTTAGATTATGATGGGCTCTAAGGTATAGGGGTTGAGTTGGTGCAGGTGACCTCGTACGTCAATATTTCAAATCCAAAACACTGCTAGGACAGTAGGGAGTGAAAATCTGGTCCAAATCTGCCCCATTATCCTCATATCTGTGCTGTAGTGTACATCACTGCAGTCTGGTGTCCTCCTCACGTTTGTTTTGTGTCATCCATTGGTCAACTGATGAATGGAGGACTTGCATACGGTGTCAGGCTCATAAATCAGTTGTTACTGTGGCATAATGACACCCAGCATCCATTAATGCTGAACCTGTCTGCAAATGGAGACGTCCACCGGCAAGATGCTGAAAGAGGTGTGTGATTTATCAATGACCTGGTTGGCAGAGAAGGGGGAAATGGACAAGATGCCAGTCTGTGATTTATCAATGACAAAGAGGGACACGGACTGAATACCAGTCGAATTAGTACAAGGTCTAAAACAGGGCCATTATTAGGCTAAATATCACTGTTTGATGCTTTAAGGTGCTTCTCTCTGTTGGTGCACACAGAGCTGTGGGGTAAAGGATGAAGGGAATAACATTTGATTCTGTGTAAAGAATAGCTTCACTGTTTTAACGTCAAAGAGATCTGACATAAAAGAATAAATTAATATTCTGCGAGAGAAGGTTAAAGGGACGAAGGGTAAGCTGTGTGTCAATGTTATCTTTAGACTGTCCCCATATTTAAAGATGTAGTGGCAGCAGCTTTACCCCAGACCCCCTCCACTTCCCTATCTTCCACCCACACTCACACACAGAGTTAATCTTACCCCACTCATTTTAATGGGACAGTTTCCATTCCCTTACAAATCACGCAGTTTGCACATCGAGCAGGAGAATGGAATGAAGGACGTTCATTTGTTGTTGTTTTTTTGTCCAAGTCACACCTCCTTGATCCCAAACATGACAGTCTTTCTCACAATATTAATTTGACACCAGCATTGTTATTCCCCTTATCTTTTTCTATTAGGCAGGGTTCAATAATAAAAATGTCATCACAACTATTAAGAAGTGACGAATTATGACATTTACGGCTCATACGTTTCTTTTTCCGCCGATGCAGAGTCCATTACTTCTTTGCAAACGACAAGCATTCTATCTTTACCTCCTTGTCTGCTAAGGCAACAAACACAGTTTAGTGTTTTCCCTTTTTTTCCTTTTTCTCATTTGCTGTGGTGCAAATCATCTTCTCTGAGCACATCTTTGAGTGGTAAAAGACACATGAAATGGAGAACGTTGAGTAGATGTCAGGATGAGGTTCCCATCCGTGCAATTGTTTTACAATTTGCTTGAAATTCATAAGTGGAAATGAATCTCATCCCTGCTCTGTCTGCCAGGCAGTGTCAGATGCTGTTAGTTTTCTGGGGCCTCCTACATGAACAAAAGACCTCTAGATGGGCTTCTTACTGTCTGTCTGGATGTCTGACTTAGTTCATCTAACACACAGCTACTAGGGGTTGAACGACTTTGTAGTCGACTAATGTGCGGTGAAAGTCGAGTCGGCGTCGAGGACGTCACAGTAGAAAGTAATGCTTTGCAACAATGAAATCTATGCTCTTGACCTGAATACATATCGTAGCGTCTCACACAAAGGAAGCTATGGAGGCTTTTCTGCATATGTACTGCAGCTTGAACACGTCACCACAAACACCGTCAGTCTGACGCTTGTAAAATGCGACTCTCACTCGTCAAAAACAAAACAAAAACAAAGCAACAATGAACACAACTTAACTGATCGATACATGAGCTTATCAATACTCTGCGCTGCAAATATGTCAGATGTCATTAATAGCATTTAATAATACATCCACAGCGTGTTGTAAGATGGGATAAGCTATATTTCCAAAGCCTTTTCTGCATCTAAAGGTCTATTCACTAGCAAATAGTTGATGTGCAGCCTCCTCCTCTCTGTTACTGCAGGACGTTTAGTGAAGTTGAGAGGGTTTGGACCGTTCCTCTGCTAGTGTTAGCGGATGCCTTTTCAGATGAGTGAGCATTGCAGTCGTACTTCTGTTGTATTTCAGGGCTGACTTACATATTTTGCATGTCGCGGTAGAATGGCCTTCATTTTTAGTGAAGTATTTCCACACACTTGATGAACCGTTGCTTGTTCGCTGCAGTGACACTAGGTTCCTCACCTGTCTTCTAGGAAGTGTTGTTATTGTCACGTGATACACAACTAGTTAACTTCCCACTTAAAGTGTCATAGCGCAGCAGTTAAGTCGACTGGTTGGTACAGTCCCCTTAGTTAGATTTGTGTTTTGTTAAATGAGGAAATCTTTAAATTGCATTGTTCTCCTTCTGTCATCCCTCACGTGTCCTCGTGTCTGTCTTCCAGCTGGTGGGCGGCCAGTTCGACCTGGAGATGAACTTCATCATCCAGGAGCCGGAGAGCATCGTGTGCATGGTGGAGCTGCTCGACAAATGCGAGCCCACCTGTCAGGCCGAGATCTGGAGCATCTTCACGGCCATCATGAAGAAGAGCGTGCGCAACCTGCAGGCATGCACTGACGTGGGGCTCATCCAGCAGGTGCTCCAGCGGATAGCCAGCACTGACAGCATGATCGCAGGTACAGAGAACAGTCAGAGAGCAAAAATCAAAGCTTTTTGTGTAATTTTAGGATTTGAAAGTTAGCTGGCTTGTGTGGCAGTTGAATAACAACAATGCTGTAATACTGCCTTTCCTCTAGATATGTTAATATCATCTGAATTGTACTTGACAACACAGTGAATCTGTACCACCTCAGAAGAGATGAGTAGTTGGTGAATCTTTGCTTTGACCTCTGTGTGGAACAGCAGCTAGGGAACAGATAAATTCCAACTCCGTGCATCAGCGTGGCACAAACAACTCTGCAATGGTCCTGTCCACACATTAACTGCATAGTTTCATCTCCTAGCGTTGCACACACTCTACTGAGTGAGGACTTTTATCCCGTCCAGTCCTTCCCATGTCTCAGTCTAGTCTGTTGCCCATCTGCAAATTAGTCTGAATTAAACTTGCAGCGTTCGGCTCAGTGAACTTTTGCCAGCTAGGACAGTGCTGGCCTAGAGCGCATGTGTGTGTAGTCAAGCAAGGATGATCTAGCCCAGCAGTAGCTAGGCAGCTAAAAGTGAGGGCTGTAATATTATTCACTGTAGTACAAATGTTATGGTAGTTAAGTCGAAGTGATATTTATCAATATAAGATATAACTGCAATTCATCTTTATACTTAAAGGATTAAAGGACTAGACTGCACTACTTGTGTAGGCTTTAGTGGCATCTAGCTTTAAGGCTGCAGATTGCACCCCTCCTTTTCCAGGAATGTAGTTGAACCCACAGTGGCTGAGACTTCAGTATAAATACTTCAAAGTAAAATAATAATAATAAAAAGCCTCCCTCTAGAGCCACTGTTGGGTTTGTTCTTTCTGGGCTACTGTAAAAACATGACGTCTTAATGGACTTGGTGCAAAAGGACCTGCTCCCTATATGGATATGAACACAATTCAAAGGGAAAGTAGATCCCCTTAAATTCCTTACAGCTGTCCTTTTATATTATTAAATACATGACACACAACTACTGCTGGGACACCCGGAGTGTCCTGTCTATTTTAACTTGCTCATCCTACTTTTCTTCTCAAATCCATATTAGCTGATTAGATGCTCATAGCTGTGCCTTCACTCGAATACTTTTCAAAATCCCAAGATTTTTATAATCTAGAGCTTTGATCCTTTTTGAAATGACAACTTTGTAAGTGATTATATTGCATCTTCTCAGTCTTCCTGTTTTTAACATGTCCTGTTTAATACCCCGTACATTCTTGTGTGTAACCTGCGGCCTCTCATTTGTGTGCGTCCTGCAGACCTGCTGGTGGACATGTTGGGTGTGCTCGCCAGCTACAGCATCACCGTGAAGGAGCTGAAGCTTTTCTTCAGCAAGCTGCAGGGAGAGAGAGGCCAGTGGGTGAGTCAGAGTCATACCCCGGTGATCAGTCTCAGTTGTCTGGGACCTGCATGAGGAATGTGCTAGCAACACTTGAACCGCTGCCATCCCACAGGCAATGCCCGTGTAACATAGACTAGATAAATCATGTGGAAACCAGGCAACTGCTCTTGGATCCGGAGCAGCGCTACATTATTGATTTTAAGTGAGAGATTAAACACAAACACCCAGAATTTAGGTTGCTTTTTTACATTAGACGGTACGAGCCAAAACATTTCATATTTACACAGTTGGAGAACAGTTTTCCAAAATAGACTGCCGGAGCTGAATGCAGCATGTGGGAATATCCACAATGAGCTTAAGATTTATGATACACGCGCAGAAGATGGGTTACTCCAGACAGAGGCAGTGGCACAGAGGGGATGACAGATGAAGTGAGGAAGAGGAGCGGAGTAACCCATTGATCACCGACACTAATCAAGTCAAAAAAAAATGGGGCAAGTTGATTTTATGCTCCTAAATTCAATCTCACACTCCAACTGTGGAGTAATACAGTATCCGAGGAGAATGAAGAGCCCGAGGAGGTGGAAAAATCCATCTGTGTTATCAGATTAGACATTATAGATTAACCCTTTGTTAAAGAAATGTTTAACATTCACCTTGAGCAGACTTTTCAGTGCACAGTGCTGGTGATCACTGAAACTCTAATTGAAGCCTTGTGCTGAGAAAAACTCTCTAGATATCAAAGTCTCTGAGTTAAATTTAGAACGAGCAACTGCTTTTAATAATTTTAGGCTGCATGGATGAACCTTAACTGACTATGGTTCATGCTGTGCGTTTGTGTGTATGCGTCTGTTTGAGCACTGAAGCTGTCTCAAATGATCCCTGCATGCTTCTGTTTTTCCCTCAGCCTCGTCATGCGGTGAAGCTGTTGTCGGTGCTCAAGTACATGGCTCACAGAAACGGCCCAGACTCCTTCTTCAGCTTTCCAGGAAAAAATGCAGCCGTGAGTACTCGACATAAAACCCACGAGCGCAGAGAGACGACGAGCTCCCTGACACCAGCACGGAGGTTATGTTCAGAATAGACTGCTTTATTGCTTGCTTGAGTATCTTATCACTGAAGGCTCCCACTAAAAATGAATGCGTCAGCACTGAGCCACTAGAAATTGAGAACCATGCCTATGGCCCAGATTTTTTGAAAACCTTTTTTTTCTGTCACTGAGAAATATTTTACACTAATGATGGGATGAAAGAGAAGACTTTTAAAATTTCTGAATCACTTTCATGCTAAGTGCTGTGTACTGAATATGCCATTCAGTGTCCCGTGTAATTTCTCTCTAATTGACAAGTTCTACACTTTATTTGCTAGTGGGCTATTATATTGGGGACCCTTATAAAAGCTTGAGAGCTATTGTACTCGTGCTAAAATGTTTTTAAGTGTCTAGGACTGCAGGTGGCTAATGGAGAGCATTTTGATGATAATAGTGCTAGCGTGCATTCTTCAGGCTGCACAGTTGTCTACAATTTTTATTAGCTTTACAAAAATTGCACAAAACTACAGGATAAGATTATTGTCTATAAACCCAACCTTAATTTTATCAATGTTATTTCCTTCTCGTTGCCATTTTGAGTGCTCCAGTTCTGCTTTCCCTTGCACTGAGACTTTACAGCTGCATTGTTTTGCTCATGCATGCATCCTTGCCACATGTACGGTGAAGCTGCACTGTTTTCCTCTTCCTGCCACAAGGTATGGCGGTGGCTCAGGATGATTATCTCACATCTTAATACATCAGGTATTCTTTGATCAGTAATCAAACAGTAATTAAGGCCGTGGGACTAAACAGCTCATAATCGATGTCTCCAGCATTTATCTGTATGCAGTGAGGGAGAAATTGACGATTTAAGCGTAAAGATGAATGAACCTTTCTATACATCAGGTGCACAGGATGTCGTGTGTAAATATGTGTCCCACTGTTGTGTTTGTCTAGTCAGGCCTTTTCTATAGTCTGTGTCTGCGTATGGTTGCAGAGTTATGCATGTGTAACCCTCAACTTGTGGGTTTGGATTTGCTTTGGTTAGCTCTGTTGGTGTTTTCTCTGCCTTTGTTTCACCGGCTAATGAAATAGGAACTCTAGAGAGCGAACCCACACAGAAATGTAATTTTGAGCAATAGTTTTCCAGCCTTTTCTCCTCTTTGTGGGTTAGTGACATGACTGAATGACTTTCAGAGCAACCTTCTGTACTCGTGAACAGTTTTTGCTCATTTTAAAGAAACGCTCAGTGCATTTTACTCCACAGGTTGGCAGTTTCAGGGTTTCCCATGCAATGTTAATACTATGGCAGCCCGCCAGCAGGGTCTAATCTACTCTGGTCTCGTTATGGTCTCATAATTAGTATAAATAGTATAGATATTTTTGCATGTTACAGACAATGTTGTGCTTGGGTTGTTTTTCCTATTCCTCCACAAACACTGGTTGGTCACATGTTCTGTAATTTAACCTGACTGAGAAAACGGCACTGACATAGCATGTGAAGCTATTTGTGTTGTAAACAGCAACTTTTTAAAAACAGATTTTTGTGCTCTTGATTTTTAGACCTTGGAGATTTACAATTATTTAAAGAGAGTTGGTCAAAACTAAGGGAAACGACTCCAGGCATGACGTTAGCTAGCTAAACCTTATCAGTGCTAGCTAGCATTGATAAAGTTTAGATTGAAATTCAGCTGTTTTATTCACTGACACTTCATTTAATCTCACATATTTTGACCATAGAATTTATATGAACTGCACAGGCTGCTGTTTTTGTCACTAAATCCAATATCTGTGTTATTACGGTAATTTAAAGATGAACTGATACAAAACACGTGCTTTTATTTGATGTGCCATGACAGTATAAATGGTATAGCATGATTATTAGGGGCTTTTATTAAGGCGAAAAAAACAACAACAAAAAAAGCAAACGCCACGTCTCATTAAGGTTTGTGAGGAAACACTGCAGTACTCACATTTGAGTGTCTCGCCCATTCATTCTGTTGTCTTTTTCCTAACAGGCTATAGCTCTGCCGCCCATAGCAAAATGGCCGTACCAGAATGGATTTACCTTCCACACATGGCTGCGCATGGATCCTCTCAACAACATCAATGTAGACAAAGACAAGCCTTACCTTTACTGGTAGGTTCCACTCACGCTGTTCATTAACTGGACATTTAAATGCTCCGTTTTGTTTGAAAATGGTACAGATGGCGACTTTGCTTTAGTGTAAATAACACAAAGAAAAGGAAAACTGCATGAAAATGTCTTAAATTCAAGTTGTGCGTGTGATGGTTAACATCTCCAACAAGATAATGTGTTTCAAACACGCTGTGACACTGTGGTGCAAAAGTGCAGCCCCCAGCCTCACAGATAAAAAAAACAAAACCAGTTGTGCTTCCCACTTTCTCCTGTCTCTTCATCATTTGCTTCCTCTCTGTGGGAAGCAAATAAGACAAGCCTTCTGCTAATCTTATTTGCAACCTATAATGATTTTCTGTCAAAATTTAATACATACAACTGGGATGTGTTTTTGAAAATGATAACCGAGTCGCGCAGCCAACGAGCTGCTCGAGAATCTGTAATAAAAGCTCCCCTTCAGCCCTGCGCCCTTTAAAAAGAGATTAATTCACTAAATCACATGCAGAGGCCCCCGCTCTGACTGGGACAGTGGGAACAGAGGGAAGAGTCTGTGAAGATGAGAAGTGCCCGTTTGCTGTCTTAATCCTTTTGAGATCCCTTCAAAGTGTTGATGATTTGTTGAACCCAATAACCCATGTTTCGCCTTCAAATGTTGCTGGCATGAAAACGTACACACTCTAGGAAAGTAAAGCTGTACATTCGTTTGTTTTCCTTTCATTTCTTTTCAGTTTCCGCACCAGTAAAGGTCTGGGCTACTCTGCACACTTCGTGGGCGGCTGTTTGATAGTGACCTCGTTAAAATCGAAGGGGAAAGGATTCCAGCACTGTGTAAAATACGACTTCAAGCCACAGAAGGTATGGAAAGAACAAAAACGGAGAGAGAGAGATTGCAGAAATCACAGCACACATGTCACATGCGCAGAGTAAATCTAGGCCTTGCTGTGAGAATGAACCGTCACATCTTACCTGACCCTGGGGAGAAGCAAAACTAGACGACAGAGAAATGAGGACGATAGGAGTGAAGGATTATCCAATACTCTCAGTCCCTTCTAGGCACAGCACATGCTGAGGACCCTTTCAGTCAGAGGGATCCTTCGCCTATGGACAATTTGAAACCTCCTTCCCCTGTGGGCACGAAGGCGTCACCTTCCTCAACAAATCTCACAATAAAACTGATCTTAGTTGATTTTACACTCTATTTCTATTTCTTTTGTACCTAGAGGTAACTGTGATAACCTGTTATTATTTCACTTGTTGTAAAGCTTGGAGAAAACTAGAAACTGAATTGGGTCGCATCGTAGCTTGAGGGGGAGTCCTGAAATGTGATGGAATTAGGCTAATTGAGCAGGCGCAAAGATCCTCACCGAATGCTGACTTACTGATATCTCGTTGTAATTGATAAGATCACAAATACTGTAGAGCGTAACAGGCTTCCAGTGTGACGGCGTGCTTGTTTTGTTGTTGCAGTGGTACATGGTGACCCTGGTTCACATCTACAACCGCTGGAAAAACAGCGAAATCAGCTGCTTCGTGAACGGAGAACTGGCGTCCTTTGGAGACATTGCCTGGTTTGTCAACACCAGCGATGTAAGTAGCAACACTTCAAGAACCTTCTGTGCTGTTTGAAAAAAAGTTCTTAATATAAGGCATCGTGTAATCTTTCCTGCTCCTCTTCTTTCCTTCACAATTTCTCATGGATGATTAAAGTTACAGTGTGAGATCTGGGGGAATTCACAGCCAGCAGCTGGCTAGTGAAGCCCAGCGTGAAGACTGGAAACAGAGCGGGATAACTAGCCTGGCACTCTTAGGATATATGTACAGATCAGCCACAACATTATGACCACTGGCAGGAGAAGTAAATAATATTGTGCATCTTGTGACAATTCAATGTTCTTCTGGGAAACTGTTGGACTTGGCATTCATGTGGATGTTACTTAGACATGTAGCACCCACCTAGACCAGACCTGGCACCACCACGCCATAGCGATGCAATCCCCAGCAGGATGCAGCCTGACTCAGACGCACATGCAAAAACGCTTTAGGAACAACTAAAATGATAAACAGCACAAGGTGTTGACCTGGCCTCCAAATTCACTAGATCCCAAACTGATCAAGTACCTCTGGGATGATCTGGAACAAGCCTGATCCACAGAGGCCCCTCTCTTCAACGTATAGCACCCAAAGGAACACACTAACAACTTTCTGTTGCCAGACACCACACCCGCAGAAGGTCCATGTCCATTCTCTGATGAGTCACAAATGTTTTGGAAGCTCAAGAGTAGAGCTACATAATATTAGGCAGGTGGTCATAATGTTATGCCTGGTGTGTATATATATATATATCCTGCTTTCATTACCTTCATGCTCTGCATCTCAGTTATTCATACTGGCTTGTAGGCAGGCGAGAACGTGACGTTGGCATACTGTTCATTTAGTGGCTAGTCTTCTTTTGTCATAGCAGTGAATTGAATAAAATGAAAGGACACATTTCTTTTTGTTGCCACTATGTTATTATTCTTTGTATTTATCATGGGGTGGCTCTCCAGGCCTCTTTTATCCTCTCTCATTCATCCTCCCTGAAAATACCTCTCGACATTTCCAAAGTGTGTCCCCGTTGGCTCGGACCACAGTTTAAAGCTCGGCCCTTCTCCTCACCTCATGCAGTAGAGTGCCTCGTTTTTTTTCGGTTTCCGGTTCTAACAATAACCTGCCTTAACATCCTGTAATTGCTCAGAATATCTCAACCATTTTTGCACACTAGAAACAAATTAAGCCATTGTCCAGTTTGAAACGGTCTGAGATCGCATCATTTTGCTCTGACCAGCAAAAGGCTCGGCTGTAAAGTCGGTCATGTTGGTCCAGATCAAAGTGAAAAGTCTCAAAATCTGGACCAGAGCAGTTGAATGTGAGTTTTTAATGAGCTTTAGAAATACTGGTGGGCAGATGAATCATCTCTCATCTCTTACAGCCGGACCTAACCTATCATACCAGTTTTCAGGATGTAGCTTCTTAGCTTCTTATTTGCAAACCTTGAGTTTTACTGCACGAATCCTGTGTCAAGATTTATAGATCTGTTCCACCTGGTTTCTTGTGTATTGCTGCAGTATATGGTAGGTTATCCTCTTGGGTGCACAGAACAGAATTTTTGTCAAATAAAAAAAAACAAACACAAATTAGCTTCTTGACATGAGATGAGCTCTCATCATTCTCAACCTTTCTGCTTTTGCCTCACTGACCATGACCAGAAGAAGATGGCGCGTTCGCTGCAGTGGCCTCATAGTTTGAGGCTGTCTGTTGCCATTTATAGTTGACGTCAACATGAATGCGCCTCTCCCCTCTGTTCTTTCTTGCTATTTTCGGTCTTGTTTATCCTTCCTTTTCTTCACGGTTTATTTCCTGCCATATTTTTTATTTCATCTTCTACATTTCCTCCCTCCCTCACTGCCTCCTCTTCCTCCTCGCAGACATTTGACAAGTGTTTCCTGGGATCGTCTGAGACGGCGGATATCAACCGCGTGTTCTGCGGGCAGATGGGAGCGGTTTACCTGTTTGGCGAAGCTCTCAGCGCTGCTCAGATCCTGGCTATCTATCAGCTGGGGCCAGGCTACCAGGTCTGTGAAACCACTCTGTGCAACGTTTAATACAATCTCATTATTCTGTGTTGTATTCTTATATCAGACTTTCTAATTAATTGAAGCAATATGAAACTAATTAATGTAGAATGCAGCATTTTTGTTTCATAAAACTTCTTAACCATGACATTTTGTGATCCTTTAGCGTTTATTATTTAGAAAGGATTTATTAAAAATGACACAGATTACTAGTCTGTTGTATTAATGCTCCATGTTCTCCTTAACAAAGTCTCTTTCTCTCTCTGTGTTTCTGCTCAGGGCACATTCAAGCACAAGGCTGAGAGCGACTTGTTGTTCGCCGAGCATCATAAGACCTTGCTTTACGACGGCAAGCTGTCCTCTGCTATTGCCTTCACTTATAACCCCCGCGCCACAGATGCCCAGCTCTGCCTCGAGTCCTCCCCCAAGGACAATGCCTCCATTTTCGTCCACTCGCCCCATGCGCTCATGCTGCAGGTAATTACACCCTCGGAGCAGCGTTTAGCTTGTGTAGCCTATAAGAGCCGATCCCCTCGGAGTTGGAGTTTATATTGCTAGGATATGCTGTTATTCTACCTGGAGTCGGCATTCTGCACCGACATTAAAGCGATGTCACCACAAATGCCTTCCCCACCTGTACACCTGCTCTGTCCCTCCCGCTGTTCCATATGTACCGATCTTTACTCTTTTCTTTCTTCATAATGAAAGTGGCCAGGTTGGCATCTCTCCGCTTTAATAGCCTCATTAGGGCAAAGCTGTAAATGTGTTGAGCCAGGCAGACTGCTGCTGCTGCCCTTCTGCTGCTCTAATTATGAAACTGGCCTTTTCTATTATCTTTAAAATTTGGAACTATGCTCATTTAGGTAGTACTGGAAGTGTTTTCTTGTTTTGTTTTATAATTACAAGGTTCTGGAAATGTTCTATATTCTGCTTCCAAACATACAGTATACAATGACACAGAAAGCCACCCACCCCACACACACACATACACACATTTTCCTCACTCTTGTTGAGTTTTCTTTTCTCAAACACTAATTGAGTTTTCTCTCATGCCCTTTCATCAAAGAAAATTCTTTGTTTCCTTTGTGGGGGAGACTTTTGCAGCCACACAAACATATCATCTCCATCCACCATGCAAACACACACACACACACACACAGTGTGAAATATGAATGAATATGTGACCTATATTTGCAGCTTTGCAACGCCATGCTCAGAATTCCAACCTTATAGAGACGGGAAAACATTTTTCCAACACACTTTTGGTGTCACAACATGAAGCAGCACAGACACCAACTCATCCAACAGTATACCAAACAACATGTCGACTTTCTCCTAGTGTCTGTGAATATGTTTAGACTTCTGGGCAAATCCCATTTGTTTTTCCAATCAGATGTTAAGAACAGACTGTCCACAAGGTTGTTTAAAAACGATCAGATCAAATTTAGGTGACTAGTGATTTAAAAGGTTCTTGTTTTTCTTGTATGCCTTCTAGGTTTGGCAAAAAATATGTCTCCAGGCAATGAGCCTGCTGACCTTTTTTCCTTTCCATTTTTTCTAAATGTCTTTTATAGAATCTTCCGTCATTTGAGGTTGGACATTGTCATTTTGTTGTCACATTACAAGTGACACCAAAGACACAGAGCTTTCTACAAATCCAGTTTCATCTCTCCTTTCAGATCACTTCTGTATGTGTCCTGTTCTAAAATCAATCTGGAAACAATCTGGTTATTCCCAGAAAAACAGATTTGGACCAGCAGTCTGAACATAGTCTTTGTTCTCAACATTTGTAAGCCACTGGTCAAGATAAAGAAACAAAAAAATACAGAAATACTGAAGCTTCACACCGTCCTCACCAATACTGAGCAACTTAGGATGTCTAAAGCCTGGTTTAACTTTAGTGGGACACAGTTTACTCTCTGATTTCACCAATTAAAACACATAGAACTCATTTATTTCACTGTTCTCATCAGTACAAAGGTTATTACATGTTAACTGTGATTATATTTGTGTCTCTGTAGGACGTGAAGGCGGTGGTGACTCACTCGGTACAGAGTGGCATCCACTCCATCGGTGGCGTGCAGGTCCTCTTCCCTCTGTTTGCACAGCTGGATTTTTGCCAGCCCTCCAGCCACGAGCTGGACACCTCTGTCTGGTAACACCTCACACAGTGATACATTGAGCAATGTCCATAAGCCATCGTGACTGCGTGTTGCGCACATGTGTTGTAATATTAGGGCTTCTAGTTTAACAGCTGTACAGTAGCACAGTCAGTCTATGATGAACTTGTTCTTATGCACAGGGAAATTGTATTGTCTGAGCACTGTGAGCTACTTTAGCGATCAAATGTTTACTGAGATTATGAATTTGAAGCTATACAAGGCTGAATTTATGCTTGAATAAATGGTTAAATTCTAAACTGAAATTTTACTTATCTAAATAAACACTTTGCAAAGCTCAAATAAATTTGTATTGTCATGAAACCGCCTAGCCTCCAAATTGAGGCCCTGGAGGTGATGCTAACTAGATTCTGTCCTCCTAGCACAGTGTCGACTCCACACTCTCATTCAATCACATTTCATGTAGAAAATGTCCTTCACAGTCCGGGCTTTGTCAGCAGCTTACATAGATTATTGTCACTGTCTAACTTGCCGTCCGTCTGTCTCTTTGTCTTTGTTTATTCTCTGTGTGTGCTCTTAGCTGCACTTTGCTGTCCTTCGTGATGGAGCTCCTGAAGAACTCGGTGGCTATGCAAGAGCAGATCTTGGCCTGCAAAGGCTTTCTCGTCATCGGCTATACTTTGGAGAAGGTGAGACAGACACAAACGGGCTCAGCTGGCGAAGAAATACACAAGAGAGTTGTCTTCCCATACCAGACGCTGCGCTCATAATAACCCCAGCTCAGTAATAAAGCTGATCCTGATTCCCTTTCGCTGCAAATACACTAACAAACACACACACACCAACATTTAATATGCTGCTTTCCTGTGGCTGTATTTGGAGGTCACAGCTGGCTTGTGTGCTTGTTAGGCAGAAGAGGAGCTCCTCTTCTTTCTCTGCACGTGTCCTTTCCCTCCCCTTCTCATTTTGCAACTTATTTACCTTTCTAATTTCCCCATCATGGAGATTTGTTTTTATTTCACCTCCAACCGTGGTGCTTTGTGGCTCACCGTCTCCCTCTCTGTGCCCCAGTCTTCCAAGGTGCACGTGACTCGTCCCGTCCTGGACATTGTTCTGGCCTTTTCCAGATACCTTAGCAACTTGCAGAGTGGCATCTTGCTGCTCAAGCAGCTGTGTGACCACATTCTCTTCAACCCCGCCATCTGGATCCATGCCCCTGCCAAGGTAACACGAATGCACACTTACACAGCATCACGCTTACTTCACATTTGGTTACTTTTAGAAAGACGGAGAAAGGAATATGCACTCGTAAGACACGCGCAAATGCGCACCCTCATGGAGACTACTCTTGCACCGTATAGTCTTGCCCTAGATTTTATTTTCAGTGTTCCAGGGTTCAGCTTGGAGTTCAAGGTTATCCCTCCACCTGTGACTGAGTGATAGCTATTGAAATGTAGTGCTGAAACCCTTAGGGGGCTCAGAAGCTTCCACATTCTTTCTCACAGGAACAAAAAGCTAGGACACACTGAAACAGGATTACTCTGCTCAAACCCCACCAGTGCCAGTGTACGTGTGTATTTATATTTGTTTGCTTTAACCCGTACAGGTGCAGCTGACGCTCTACACCTACCTGTCAACAGAGTTCATCAGCACAGTGACTATCTACAATGCCATCCGGAGGGTGGGAACTGTGCTTCAGATCATGCACACACTAAAATACTTCTACTGGGTTATCAACCCTCAGGACCGCAGTGGAATCGTGCCCAAAGGCCTTGGTGAGACTGCGCACAAAACGCAGAAATATGCTGGATGTGTAAAGTGACACAGAAACGTGACAATTGATTTATGGCGTTCCTATTCCTGCTCTTGCTCTCCTTTCAAATGAGTACACAGGATGCACATGTGGTCATAAAAATACAGATTCATACAAACACACACTGAACCGATGACTCATGTGTTCTCACTGCAAATACTTTGCTTTTACAAGAAAATGTAGATCACCTAATGGGTTCTTGTACTGTCTTGCATCTTGTGCATTGTTACCGGTCAATGTTAACAGTCGCTGTTTGCTGGATTTCAGATGGTCCAAGGCCAAACCAGAAGGAGATACTGTCCTTGCGAGCCTTTTTGCTTTTGTTTGTCAAGCAGCTCATAATGAAGGTAAGTTTCAAATCAACAATCATAAAAATGTGAACAGTTAAATTAAGGAATATGTCAGACTTTTTCTTCAACATTGTTTTATGTTCAAATACACCGATCAGCCACAACATTATGACAGGAGAAGTGAATGACAGTAACTATCTTGCAACAGTACAGTGTTCTGCCGGGAAAATTTTAGACCTGGCATTCATGTGGACGTTACTTAGACATGTAGCACCCACCTAGACCAGGCCAGACACCCCCACCCCATAGCAATGACACTCCTTTATGGCAACAGCCATCACCAGCAGGATGCAGCCTGACACACACACACACAAAACAACTAAAAAAAAAAACAGCACAAGGTGTTGACCTGGCCTCCAGATTCACTAGATCCCTAATTCATCAAGTGTCTGTGGGATGATCCACAGAGGACCCTCCTCCTAACAAATAGGACACAAAGGCCCCGACTAACAACAAAAATCGAGACCTACACAATATTAGGAAGGTGGTCATAATGTTGTGTCTGATCGGAATGTGTGCATGAGGCCTCAGTGTGTTTCATCAACTTATCCACATTTTTTGTCACACACTAATTTTGTCATTTTTATTTATAAGTGGTCTCTTTTAAGCCACTCCTCCTCTCCCTGTTTTTATGTAGACAACTACCAGTTCAGACAAAGATGAAATGATGTATACAATTCATTTTCAGGATCACGGAGTGAAGGAAGACGAGCTACAGAGCATCCTCAGCTACCTCCTGACCATGCACGAGGTAGGCACACTGCTGTGTTTGTAGGCGGCGAGTATAGAACCCACCACCAGATGGCAACAGAAGACTACTGTACAATGTGAAACAGTTCTGTTGCTGAAGGCAGCGTTGCTGTTCCTCATTATTTTCCCAAGTCTGCCAGTCTGAGGTCCTGACAGAAGTGGGTTTGTTTACAGTGGAGTGATGCATAGCAAATGAATCATTTAAAGCAGTCACTAACGCGGTGAATCTACTGCCTGGAAATGCTACCATCCTGCAGCCCTACATCTCACATCCTTTGTTTTAGATGCTTGTCATGTATTCCATCTATTACTGCTGCTACTGTCACGGCTATACAGTGCGGGGACATACATATCAATTAGTGACTAGACATATAGCACAAGTGTGTCTTTTATTTACTGTTTGAAAGCTGGCTCACATCCCACTACTTTTGAATATCACAGAACCCTAATTTCCCTTCCTCCACGTTTCACAGGATGACAATCTCATGGATGTACTACAGCTGCTGGTCGCTCTGATGTCTGAACATCCCGGGTCCATGGTTCAGGCCTTTGATCAGCGAAATGGGATTCGGTAATAGTCAACATTTTATATCCATCACTGTTTGCTTGTTTTGCTAAAAGTAAAGTTCGTGCTATAGCTTAGTTTCAATGTTGTAGGATTATTCAACTTGTAGGACTGTGGATCATATACTCTACATACTCTTTGTTTGTTGTTTTATAATACTAGTGTGTTAAATGTTGTTTAATTCATTTAATTCATTGTGCTTCTTCCACAGTGTCATTTATAAGCTTCTGGCTTCAAAAACTGAAGGAATCAGAGTCCAGGCTCTCAAAGTCATGGGCTACTTTCTGAAAAACCTGTCCCCAAAGTAAGTACCTAAAATCCTCAGCAGTGTTTTTCCAATCTAGACAAGTTGTAGATGTGAAAATGTATTGTATTTAGCTTGGTGTGTGAATGTAAACGCACATAAAAGCACAAATTCTTTTATATGAATTAAGTGAAACAGAACAGAGTTACATTTGACGGTACCCCTTAACACACAGTCTCTGGTTCCACCTCCGCTGGGCCGGCCTCACATCTGCACGTCATTCGCGGGTTTCTGTACTTAGATTTTCTGCCCAATGTTTTACTGTGTAAATAAAGTCAAAGTGGTCCTCCTCCTCAAGAAAAACTAGGTAAATAAATAAAAAAATAAAAACAGCTCTAAACAACTCTAAACTCTTAATATAGATGCTGATGATATTTATAGTTTTTAATTACTATTTTAAAGTAAAGTTAGTTTTCAGATAGATAGATGGATAGACTCAAATGCTTTATGTATAAAAATGCAAAAACAGAATATTATATACTGTGTGTATATATATATATATATATGAAATGAATAATACAATATGATATTATACAATAAAAAATAAGTAAAACATAATAAAAATCACTATAAGATATGCACCTGGAAGATATTGCGCTGTATTTATTCCACAGATAGATTAAAATATACTAAGATAATTAATATATACAGAATATATGCATAAACGGAGAGAGATAAACTGTGTAATATAAAATGTGTAAACTTTATGGTATGCTGTATATATTTTTGAACACCTGTAAAATATTGTATCATGCAGTAAAACCGTCTTTAGATTTTTTTTTTGCGTTTTTAACAACAATTCTCCATTTAACGGCAGGCCTCACTGTCACTGCAAACTAAGATAACTAAACGCTAATAATTAAATACAAAATGTGTTCTTTATATAAATTGCTGTTGTATAACATACAGTCAGCCGTGAGTTTTATCACTTTGAGCAGCATTATTTGATGAAATGCATGTGATTTTGCAAGCGGTCCACCATTACAGTGTGAGTATGCACTTAGTGGTGCAGGAGTTAAAGAAACAACCCTTTGTTGGCAACTATTTTACGCCTTGTGATATAGATGTAAAATATCTATTAGTTTGTAGTTATGCTAAAATTGCTGCCGATGAATAATCTGAGATGAAGGAAAAACATGAGTTTGTGTCACTTAGTCAGCAGGGATTTTATTTCTCATTTCTTCCGTTCCAAATCTCAGCCAGAGCTCAACTGCTGTGTCCTCTCTGCAATTATTTGATCCATCAGAAACTCCTCATGTTGCTTTTGCCATTTCTCAAATTTATTATACTTCATACAAAAATGCCGTCACTTATTTTTAAAATGCAGGAAAATGTTATTTTCCTGACATAACAGTTACTTGAGCGAATTGCAGTTTTTTACTGACGGACCTTCTAACGTTAAAAATGTGCCAATCAGGAGGAAAGCTGAGGTCATGCTGAGCCACGGCCTGTTCTCGCTGCTCACCGAACGCCTGATGCTCCACTCCAATCAGTTCAGCATGACGACGTACAACGTGCTCTATGAGGTCAGTCCGCCTACGTTTACGCTGCAGTGACAACAATAACAAATATATCATTTTAATTTGTGCCTTATTAACTAGTCTTTGCTAGTATTCTATGACTTGCATAAAAAAATAATTTAGCTGACCTGAATTATTCAGGAAGATGATGGTGAAGCATGCGCGTAGCTCTGTGTTTTGTTTCTCTGTTATTCTTAAGACCTGTGTAGACATTTATGACTCAAATCCCCTCTCTGTCCCCACGGCAGATTCTTACAGAGCAGATCTGCACTCAAGTGATCCATAAACAGCATCCGGACCCCGACTCCACTGTGAAGATCCTCAACCCACGTAAGTGCCTCCTCTGCGCCGCAACACTCTCCTAAATCATCCGCCGCGGCGTACCCTCTGCATACCTACGGCTCCGTGCCGCAGGAGGATATTCCCCGCGGAGCCGTGCGATCGCTATATACCGTCAAACAAATGAAGCACATAAATTTTGCAGCGAGAGTGAATTTTCATATGACTGAACCTCAGATGGAAACCTGGTGCAAACACACCGCGTGACAAATGTACCCGCGTCGGCCTCAGAATTATTTTTCGCCAGAATTCATTTACATATAGTGGAATGATAAATGAAGGAGTTAGTGATTTAATCATATTTATTTGACGTTTTAAACGCAAAATAAAATGAATATTTATTTCATTTTTGGAGTAATGCTTTAATAATGCAATGTCCTGTTATGTTCATGCATTTGTTTCACTATCAAACTTGTGTAGTTCTAATTTCAGTATATTTAAACAGATGATAACTTTAATTATTTTTTTATATAGTTAGCTAAAATGCTTTGTTCACTGTTCCCATCCTATATTTTCAGGCTGATACTTGCCTCCAATTTCACGTCAGCTCAGAAAACCTTTTCATGTGTTGAAAGCTTAAGTATTCATTTCAACTAAGAAAAGAAAACAGCCTCTCTCTCCCTCTCTTTCTCTCTCTCTGCTGTTTCCACACATACACATGCTCCTCTATGAGCACACGTGGAAAACGGCTTTAATCAGTTTGAAATCCAAGCGCTCGGTATAATCACAACCAAGGTTTACTTCCAACCAGCCTTAATCTGACAAGGTCTCGTCGTAGTCACACATTGATTATCTTAGGCCTTTATTGTGTTAAAAACTCTCCTGCCCAACCATCCTAGACAGGCGGTGTATATCACAGAAACCTTGCATGGCTTTTGAACATGTGAGCGCAGTCTATGGAGCAAAGAGCAGTGGTCTGTTTCTCCTTTGCTGTGTATTCTCTTGATTTAATCTGTGACAAACTCCCAAAATGGCCCCCTGATTGCAGTCTTTAGTAACGTCAGAGCCAATCAAACAAACCGAGGAAGTACCGTTTCCCTCAAATTAACTCAAGGGAAAAAGACCCAAGAGCAAATGGAAAAAAGAAAGGGAATACGCCATCCCTCCATCCTCATTCCCGGTACATGCTGGGGTAATTTTCTGGCGGTAAAGGTTCAGCGACTCATAATTTGAGTGACTAAGGCGTAGAAACAACACAACTGTCTGGCGGGGGCAAGGGGGCATCGGTTAGCGCCAAGGTCTGGAGAGACAAGTGAAATCCAAGCCGCAGCATCTCTCCGCTCAGAGCAAATGGACACTGACATTGTCTAGATAATTCATCTAAACAGTCAGTCTCTTCGGTTTAACCCAAGCCAAGCCTTTCCAGAAGGGCCTGCGACTCTGGCTCTCTGGTTTGAAACAATACCAGAAACCATTACAATGTGATAAAGATCAGTGGCCGGGACTTTTTTTTTATTTTTTTTTTAAATTCTCCTCCTCTCAGCTTTTCTTACCGCAGGCGCAGGGTTTTCAGGTGTGTACAGCTGGGAGTTCAGATCCGTTGTGACACAGTGATTTGCACATGTTAAGACCAATGTACGATAGAGTTGTTGATTTGTGCCGATTCAGCCGATTGGTTTAATCCAAACAGAGTCGTGAATGTTACCAAATCCATACGTTATTTTATCTTAAGAATACAATTTGCTGTAACCTGTTATAATAAAATGCTCATGGTCTGTCTTTTAGACACTGAAACATTTATTTCATAACGTTTCATACTTTTTTGGGGGGTATTTTTCTGTTCCAGAGATTCTGAAGGTCATCGCTGCTCTGCTGAAAAACTCTCCGCCGTCCCCTGAGAGCATGGAAGTGCGCCGGGTCTTCCTGTCGGACATGATCAAGCTGTTCAATAACAGCCGAGAGAACCGCAGGTAAGGCAGCAACCGCATCTTAGGATGTAAAAGTACATCACACGGCGCATGGTTTACATGCCTGTGGGATTCTGCTTTCATGGCTGCGCGCTTTGTTGTTCCAGGAGCCTGCTGCAGTGCTCGGTGTGGCAGGAGTGGATGCTCTCTCTGTGCTTCATCAACCCGCGAACCAACGAGGAGCACAAAATCACAGAGATGGTGTTCGCCATCTTCCGTATCCTCCTCTACCACGCCATCAAATACGAGTGGGGCGGCTGGCGAGTCTGGGTGGACACCCTGTCCATCACCCACTCCAAGGTCAGAGTGCTCATTATATCCACAAACACACACACAGGTTAAACACATTCTCCTTGAATCCTCTATTTTTTTTTATCAGTTTTTATTTCACCTTTGTCTAAAATAAAACAACACACACTCTACAGTATTGTCAGCCTAAACATTCACCACACAGCCGTAGCTGTGACCCCCTTCTTTGGTTTGATTCCAGCTAAAAGAGCAGGAAAACTCATTCAAAGCCCTCTGCTCTGTCAACCATATGTTTAGCGTTTAACCTGACAAAATGCAATTCACCAAATTAGAAATTGAAGCGCATCATCGTCTGGCCCCCTAACTTGCAGCGTAGGCTTGCGTAGTAACTGAACGTTGCCTCTCCGTGCCCATCAGATTAGGCTGCACAGTGATTATGATTTAAAAGCTAGTTGCAGCATAAACCAATTGGAATGAATCCCTTCACTCCTTCCTCTCTTTATTTATATATAGAGTCTCTTTCTTTCACGTCGCACCGATAAAAATAAACTTCTGGCACTTCTTATTCCAAAAGCCGAATTCAAAATACTGCTTTAGAAATTCACTGTTGATATCACGTTACGCTGCTCTATTCCAGAGCAGTGAAGTAATTGAGGTTGGTGTCAGATTGTGGTCTGGGGGGTTTTTAAGCCTGGCAGATTGAAAGTTGAGTTAAAGAAGTGCTCGTGATATGAGACGCAGTCGTGTTGGGGGGTTGCTGTGAGCGTCGGCCTCCAATAGGGGGCACAGAAAGACTGTCGGTGCGAGGGCGGCAATTAGCAGGAAGGGGGGTGTGGGTGTTGTATGTGGGATGCTTTGAAGTCTCTCCACGCCTGGACCAGAGAACACAAGAAGACCCAAAGATAAGAATATGAGAAGGGGAATTATTTTGGCATGATTTTCTGGTACAGTGGAAAAATATGTCTGTACATCAGTAGATGCTGTGGCATGCTTTACTGTTGTTATTAAAATATATAAAACAGGGTAGTGACTAACAGTATTACTGTAAATATGTTACTATTCAGAGATTTGGGATTTTTAGAAATACCTTTCCATGCAACATTAACGCTGTGGTGCCTCATTTTTCACAGCCAGTAACTGATCTGCCGTTGTCCAAAAGTTTTTTTATTTTATTTTTTTAACATGACACGCTGTAATCATCTTTTTTTCCCTCTTCCTGTAATTGCACAAGATAAATGCTGTTTTCTTCTTGGCTGCAGTCACAATGCCATCCAGCACAATTTCACACATACAGCATGTGTGTGAAGAAACCTGCGCGCTTGGTCTGCAGGCGTCGGATGGCTGCAGCCGATTCTAGCCACCAAGATACATGCATCTGCTATAAAAAAAGCTAAAGAAACTCAATTGCAATTTTATTGTCCCGTTTGATAGATTTCCTGCCACCTTTGTAGCACCAGAGCTGTTTGTCACTGTTGCTCTCTCCTCCCACTGCTGCTGCTGCTGCTGCGGGGCTGTGCGCGTGGTCGTGCCTGCGTGGTCGTGCGCACACGTGTGTCTGTGTTTGACTGAGTGCGAGGCACCGGTTTCTCTTTGCCCTCCTTCTCTCCCGGGCTCCTGCGAGCCCCTTCTCGCCGAGCCCATTGAATATTCATCGGGACTGTGCGAGAACAATCAGAGAAACAAGGCCTCATAAATACAACCAGCCCACTGGGAGGCTCTAGATAAGTGCATATATGCATTCACAAAAACATATTTGCACGCTTCCCCTTTGCAAAGACTTTCTGATTCAGTTTTCCTCGTTTCAGATATGGTAATGTGACGTGCAGGGGAGACGATGCGCCTAGAGCTGAACACATGTTTTCACACGTCCTATTGTGGAGGTTTGCCTCTTAGTCACAGCACTTGTACCGCTTGTTCAATTAATGCATTTGTTCTTTGTTTGTCATACATTTAATTTCCATGCTCAAAAGGCAAAGGTTTGGTGTCTAGCTCCTCCTAAAGTTTTTCCTTTTAAGTTTATATCCTTGCACAATATAGAGCTTGCAATAACACATGCACTGGTGAGTTAAAGGTATGAGTAGTTTGTTGCAGAACATGAGATTTGGACAGTTAAGACAAAACTCTGCTCTATGTGTGTGTGTTTATGCGTGTCAGTCATCAGCAGATGAGTATGTGTGTGTCTCTGAATAGACAGATGTTCCTGCAGGTGGGCACGCTGACACAACAGCCCTCCCACTCTCAGCCCAGACACCCCACCCAAGGTGCCCCTCGTCCATCTCTGCACACAAATCAGTTGGGAAACAAGGAGAATCTCCAAAAGAGAGAGAGAGAGAGCGAGAGATCGGGGCGTGAAGGTCCCAGTGCCCTTCACACTCCCACTGTCGGCTAACTTTATTACACCTGTCAGATATTTGATCACAAAGGCCAAAAATGTAGAGCAGAAATGGAAGAAAATTTTAGTCATTCTGATTCGGAACATTAGATTTAAATAGGTTCGCTTTACAGTCTTTTGCCTTGTGGGATTATTGAGACATTAAACGCGCGGCTCAAGCTGTTGTTCTTGGCAAAGAGTTTACGATAGATGTATTGACAAGAGGACAAAGAAAGGAGGGGAGCCGCCAGTGCTAGATAAAAGCCGTGCATCGAGGGTTCTCTGTGCTGCTCTAGCATCCAGTTTGTTTAAGATCTTAAATTCTTACCATTGTAACTGTAAATTTATGATCGTCATATAGTTGTAATGCCATAATTTGTATCAGATTTTAGTCTTTATTTACCTCAAAGAGAATCTTTCCACACGCTTGCCTTCCCATCGTTATGATGAAAGTCAGAAATGACGGCTACATGCATATCATGACGACCTGATCAGGAGAAAACTGAGAAATGAAGACATTGTGAACGAGAGCAAAACCGCACGAGCAGACCTGCAGTAGCAGATGACATTGATTTTGAAGGAGGAATTGCATTTAGCTAATCGGATTAGAGCTGCGCTGCCCTCCCCGCTTCCCCTTTGTTTTGTGGTTACTCTATCTTTGATCTAAACGGGGACTCCCATGCTCCTACAACAGGGGGGTCTCCCAAAATCAGTGCTTTCCCAGCCAGACCCTCACCTACTATAACAGGTTGTGGTGTTTATTCTGGATCTGTTGTACGGCACAGTCATGGGAGCAAAGTCATATATATGAAATAACCTTGCTTTGGGAATGTGAATGCAGTGTGAAGCATCCAGGTTTGTTTTCCTGCAGGAAAGTGGCCATTTTATTCTTTTGAGACAGAAACTATTATTAAAAATACAAACTTTTCAGCCGTGTTGAATTTTTCCACCGTCTTTCTGTTTATGATTGTTCGTCCCCTTCCAACGCATTTCAAATCTCCTGCATGATCTGTGCTGTGCTGCGCCCACTTAATACCATGTTACCTGTCATATTAGAAAAGCCCACCGTGCTTTCGTACATTACCATAACGGTTTTCCATAACCCGCTATGGCCAGGCCGAGTCATGGAGAAGAATGAAATTAGATTAGATCAGCGCTGATGTCTTAGCCACCCAAGGCAGTTTCTATATATCGTAGCAAGGCTAAACGCTCTTTTAAAAAACCACAGAGACATATACTACCTCTGTCTAATGGTAACTGGATCTCTTACAGAGCCCCATTTAAGGCCAACATACATCATCTTAATGTACAGACTGCATCCTGAATCTATGACGTTATGTGCCGCACTGCTCTCCCGCATAATTTCCACAGCGGTGCACTCTGAATGCAGCCTTTTAATTGCTAAAAATGCTAAATGTCAAATTAAGCTCAAACTAATGGGGTAGAAGGTCTTGCTGTGTGATCACTGGGAAAGCAAGAAAGGGAGAGAGGGAGGGAGAGAGACCAGTGGTGCATTTAGAACAGGCTGTGCACTCAGAAAACAGCTATGGATTACCAATCACTGCTTCCCACTACAGAAGATTAATGAGCACCCATGTAGCGGGCTAATTTAGAACAATAACGCCTAATTAATTACAAATAATCAGCTTCTCTCTCCCCCTTTCCTTTCTTCCACTCAATGACTCACTTTCTTTCTCTTCTGCCTTTGCAATTTCTTATTTTTTCCCTTCCGTTTCATCTCTGGCTTTCTCATTTTCTTTGTTTCATTCTCCCTCTCTCCTTCTATCCCCCTCTCTCTCCCTCTGTCCAAACAGCCTCAGGTGAAAAAGCAGCAAAGTGGGTCTAGTTTCACTCCCCCTCCCTCCAATCCCCCGTCCACCACCAACCCATCTTTGACTTTCTGTCCTCCAAGCCCAGTGATTAATGCAGGGTCTTAAATTAGGCGTGGGAGCATTTGCCGATGCCGGACACGTACTCTGCACAGCTCGGAGACACACACTAATAGTATCTACTGCTAATCTATGACTGCTTACATGGATGGGCTCTTCCTCAAATGCCACTGCAGACCATTGTCGTTATAGACTAGCAGTCTAGTCTAACCATATCAGATGGTAAGAAGACTGATAGAGGTTAATAGGCCGTGGGCAGCAGAGGGAGAGAGGAAAAGTTTTAAATATGCTACAGCGGGGCACGAGTGGTCCCAGTGGTTAGATGCTGTAATAATAAGCTGACGAGTAATGGGCATTTTGAGAATATCTTTGAAGTTTTCTTTACAAACAGGCTCTTGGGGCAAGAGATGAGACATGGAGAGAATTAGCTGAAACGCAGACATTATAAACTACTGGATACAGAGTGAGTCAGGTTTATCACCTGTAAGATAGTATCTGATTCAACGTCAGCAAAAAGCTGGAGAACAATCATGCTGCATTTGTGCAGTATACCAACTCCACGTCCCATGAAATGCTTTCTTAATACTGGTCCTTTCTCCTTCGTGCATCTCCTGGCTTCAGATGTTGGTTTAGACAAAGATGTTGGTGGCTCCTGCTCAGGTCAGACTGGGCCTTTTTTTGCCATGGGTAGCATCCATTGCTCTGTATTTACAGGAAATGTGTAAACATGAGTAATTTCATGTCGACTTTAAAAGAAAGAAACTGCAGCTGCACATGTTCGGTTCCAGTCTGCGTCCTTTGCACTTTGTCTACTCTCTCTTACCTGATTACTTCCCGTCTCAGCATCAGACTTTATCTCCTATCGTTATTACAGGATCATCTACAAGGATCATTCCAGTATATAAGCAGTTGACTTCTTATCAGGATTGGTTAACATGGATATATATAAAAAAAACAAATTATGTTTTTGGATGGCAGCTCGTTCTTTGCACCGTTAATGGCATTAATGGCTCGAACAGTAAAAATGAGACAGAGGTTTTCATAAAGATTTTTTTTTTTCCATCAGCAAGAGTAAAGGACACGTGTAGCATTTCTAACATTATGCCATATTTTGTGTTTGCAGGTAACCTTTGAGCAGCACAAGGAGAACCTGTCGCGCATGTTCCGTCAGTACCAGAATCAGGACTCTACGGGATCTCTGCGCACAATCTCTGGTGCCAGCCAAAGTTCTGAGGCTGCCGGATGCGCGAATGGGCCGCCCGCAGAGGAGACGGCTCCCTCCACCGTCATTGAACTTAAGGTGGACGAATTGTCTCAAAAGTCCCCAGACTCTGCGTCTAGTTCCGCCATCAGCTCCAGCCCGTTGGAGACGGGTGATGACAGGGGACCTGCAGCCATCACGGTGTCCAACATCCTGGCAAGGGCTGAAGAAGAAGAGGAGTCTTCCAGAGATGGTTCAGGTGAAGGAAAGGAGGCTGAAGCTGCAAATGCTGAGCAAAGTGAAGTGACGGACGAGCAGAAAGCAGTGACTGTGTCTTCCTCTGACAACGATAACCTGGTATCATCACTCGGTGACCAACCTGAAGCAGGCACAAAAGCAGTGGCTGAGGTTAAAGACACGCCTTCAGGTGGCGATGTGCAGACACCTGTAACAGATGATGAAAAGTCTGAGAGTGAACACAACAAAGGTGACTCATCAACCTCCATGACAGAAGACTCTTTAAATGAAGCGGACACAGAGCTGCCAGTGGCTTCAGAAGCCGAAGTTAAGACCTCAGCCTGTCTGGAAAACAGTGCACTAGGTGGAGCTTCCGTCTTCAACGAGGACTTGGTCGACGTGTCGTCTGTTAGCGACCAGATCCACCCTAGCGATGTTGATGATAGCCAAGAGGAGTCCTCCTATGCTTCTGCTGCTGCTGGAGATGAAGGCGATGAAGTGAAAAAAGAGGACGACGATAATGTTGAGGAAAGCAAAAAGAATGATCAGGATGAACAGGAGTTGAAAAAGGGAGAAGAAAAAGACGTAGGAAGTGAAGTTGGAGAGAATCAGGAGAGTCAGACGCCTTCAGCTGCAACACCTGAACAAAGTGTCTCAGAAGCACCTGAAGGAAAAGTTGCAGACGAACAGTCTTCCTCCTTAGCTGAAACTTCTTCTGCAGACCAGCATCCCTCAGATACCACACTACCCTCTGCAGCCCAGGAGGTTGCTGCAGCGTCGGACTCCACCTCACTTAGCCAGCCTTCAGACACCAGCGGCACCTCAGGAAAGGAAGCCCTTTCTGTTGCCCCCGACGGTAGCAGCACTGCCGCCAGCTCTGACACCAGCAAGAGTGTGGACGCCGCCAGCAAGACCAAAGAGATCAAAATTGCCAGACTGGACGTGTCCAACGTGGCCTTAGACACTGAGAGACTTGAACTGAAGGAGACCTCTGTGACGGTACGCAACATTTCTTCCTCTACAATCTTATAATCTTGCTAAATTGAATTGGAAAACAGACAAAATTGACAGTTTAAGTTGCACAACCCTTCTAGGTGCACTTATTGTTGTTTTTGCCTTTCGTATTTTTTCAGGAAACAAGCCAAAGTCAGGCAGCAGCGGCAGGAGCAGGAGGTCCTTCAGGCCAGCCCAGAGAGAGCAGCAGCTCTGCTCCTCGCTCCACCATGTTTCGTATCCCAGAATTCCGCTGGTCCCACATGCACCAGCGCCTCCTGACCGACTTGCTCTTCTCCATTGAGACGGATGTCCAGATGTGGAGGAGGTAGGGTAACAAACCGCTGACTCTGATTTCACTAATGGTTTCGTTAACAATAATATTGATTCATTGAATAAAGATTTGTCGACTTTTTAAGCCTCTGAGGAACGGGAAGAAGATTTCATCTCACAAACCTTCTGCTAATTAAGTGCTGCATGTGTCTGAGGGAACCCTGTACAAGACTCTGTAATTAGTTAGTGGGAAGAAGATTGGTTTTATGCAGATTTTTGGCCTGTAAATGCTAAATTGAAGCTATATAAATATATCCAGATTCAGCAATTAAAGCTAAATGGTGACAAAGTATATATATTGGATCGATCTCTGGATTAAACCAAACCTTAGAAAAATAGCAGTTCCACATTTAGGAAAATATGCAAAGTTGCTTTCTTGCCAAGACTACAATGGCAGATCAATATCACTCTCCGCTGTGAGGTGAGAGCCAGGAGGTGATTAACTCGCCTTAGCGTGTGGAAAAATAGCTAACGTGGTCTGTCCAAAGTTTAAAAATACACTTGCCAGCAACTCTAAACCTCAGTTCAACTTCTTGGATGGATTTAATTAATGACATGCAAAGTGTTTGTAGGTGCTGGTTAGCATCTGTTTGAATCCTGGACAAAGCCGGGCTGAGAATGGTGTAAGGCCAGAGCCTGTCCTACCGCATCACTGCCTTCACTCTGATATATTGTGAAATAAATGTACCTGGCAATGGTTCACTCATTTAACATGACGATCATTTACATGTAAATGCAATATTTCATCAACAAAACAACCTTTTTTCTCCTTCTGCCTTTCAGCCACTCCACAAAGACAATTCTGGACTTTGTGAACAACAGTGAGAACGTCGTCTTCGTCCACAACAGCATCCACCTCATCTCCCAGGTGGTGGACAATCTCATCATGTCCTGTGGAGGCATTTTACCTCTGCTCTCTGCTGCCACTTCGTCCTCCGTAAGTGCCTTAATGCCTGTGTGATTTTTATGGTTGTGCTTTTGTCTCCGGCCCGGCAGGAAGTTATCCATCCACAATTGACCTTTTCCCAATTACATTAGCCTACAGTTAGCCGCTCCCTAACGTTGTTAGTTTGTTTTTCTTGTCTTGTCTGACCTCGGCTCCTGCTGCCCCGTTACGTGATTGTAGTTTAGCTTCTGCCATTGACCTGACTAGCTTGTCTGAGAAATGGGTTGACATTCAATTTGATTATACTTCAGTTACTTTCAGTTATGTCTGCGCTGTGAACATTTATAATTTAAAATGTCAGGATGTATTTTCAGAATTGCTCCCAAAACGTGTATGTTAAAAGTATACTCACTGATTGTTTAACATAACTCCTCTATAATATAATGTTCTCTTTGCCACCAGCATGAACTAGAGAACATTGAACCATCCCAAGGCCTGACAGCGGAGGCATCGGTCACCTTCTTACAGCGGCTCGTCAACCTCGTGGATGTTCTCATCTTTGCCAGCTCCCTCAACTTCACTGAGATAGAAGCTGAGAAGAACATGTCATCAGGGGGCATCCTCAGACAGTGCCTTCGCCTCGGTTGGCTCATTTATTTATTTATCAATCCGTCCTTTGTTCATCCTGCGCTTTATTTCTTAAATCGATCCACCTCATATCAGCTGGTTGTACCCTGAGTCTTGGCTCCCTGTAGCCTTTTTGACCCTCTGATCTGTATTCCTTTTTCCCCCACCTTCTCCTTCTTCTCAATCTCCAGCTGCTCGTATCGCCTCTCTCTTATCTTGTTATTATAACCCTGCTGCATGGCAACACTTTAACATGGCTGCTCATATGAAGCAGTGAGTTGTTGTAACGGCCTTGGCTGTACTGTACTGTACTGCAGCGTAGCCCGGGGTGTTTTTCTGCCTCCTGTTCCAGGCCATTAAAGTTTCCTCTGACAGCATCAGAAGACTAACCCTCATCATCGCTGAATAAAAGATACTGAAATTCTTACATCATTATTTTTTTTCGTGGTGCACGCTTTGATTAAAAATAGATTAACAGTGTATACACACACACTAAATGTGGCTACTCTCCACTCTGTTTTAACTAATTTCTTCATGCTTTGCTTCGTAACAGTCCATATTCAGTTATCGCTTTTTCCCGTTACGGCTGCAAACAAAAGGGCTGTCAAAATGCAAGCTTGTTATCCAGAGAACACGTCTTCTCTCAGATATTATTGCTGCTGCCTTGGTATTGCAAGAAAGCGATGCCACTAGAGTGCAGGTTCAGTTTTAGAAAGCAGCCGTTATGAAATGAATATTTGATGAGGTATGCGCTCCCCATTGCTGGCACCTAATCTGATTTTGGAAAACTGTAACAAGGTTTTAGCGTCTCCTCCCCCTCCCTCTCCCTCTCCTTTTTTATAAATGGTCGTATGAAAGAGTGGTCCTAATGGAAAAAGCGAGCCCATTTCCAGACGGAATAATTCCCTCCGTCGTAATCTAAATGCCTCAAGAGTTAACATTTGTCAGTTGTCAAGCACAGAACAGTGGGGGTGGGGCGGGGCTCCAGCCAAAGAGGAGCAGTACATTAAATTACAAACGTTAAGTGTGCCAGTTTTGAACCGGCCCCAAAGTTGCCGGACCACACGATTTTTTATTTATTTTTTGTGGCGAAGGTCGTATCTTACCGCCTACTCAGCATGTGCACACCTAGCAGTGTCATTTGTTACGGGAGCTGCACACAGAGGCTGTGATTCAAGAGCACATCCCTGCACTATGACCTTGGGAGGAGAGGTGGAGCAGGGAAGAGTGAACGGTGCTGCCAGAGTTGGCCAGAGCGCTGACCTTGTCATGGCCTCACTTTTTCTCCTTTGTTTTTGTCTCTCTCAGCTGCTCCTCTTGTGGGTTTCCCACTTTATGAGCTGTCTGTTTGCTTTGCTTTTTATTTCTCTTTAGTTCCATTTGGGTCTCACAAAAACCAAAAGAATTTTACTGTTTTACATATTTCTTGGACATTTACTTTATTTTAATGATGTCACATAATAATCTCCATCCCTCCCTAGTGTGCGCTATGGCGGTGAGAAACTGTCTGGAGTGCCAGCAAGCCCAGCTTAAGCATGGGGTGGAAGCATCTGCACGAAACTACACAGCCATGCCCAGCACTCTGCTCGGAGCGGCCAAGTCTGCAACCGCACAGGCAAGTGACCCAGATGATCTCCTGTAGTCGTCATCTTAAATATCTTTTACACACTTTTTTTTTTTTTTTAGACAAGCATCTGCTCAAAAAATACAAAATAATAACAAAAATGTCAGGAGTTCACCCTTGTACTGGTCTTTTTTTGTATTAAACATTTTTTTCCCTTTTGTCATAAACTGGAAAGGAGCCGTGTCCTTTGTCCTGTTCACCAGCAGCAACCGAGTGTTATTGCATTAGCTCATATCTTATTATGTTACAACGCGGGTCGCTGTTTGTTACACTAGACCTGGCCCTTTGTCGTTGCCCCTTTGATTTGATACAGTGACTTCCAGTAAAGTCGTGTTGCTCTTCCGTGAACCGGGTGTAAAAACCCATTTATTATGCAGCGGCTCTATACAAAAGCCATTATGCTAAGGACATGATCTCAGGGGAGGGAGAGCTTCCCTAAGCTGTTAAACCTCACTGTATGCCACAAATTCCACATGGATTAATAAACATCCCGACTGGTGTAAAAAATGCATGTGCTGTTTGCACTTCACCTGCAGATTACAATAATGCATTTCATGTGCTAATGATGTGATTTTCCCCGCTTGCATGCAGAGTCCTGTTGATGCAGTGACAGGTGGCTTGTCTCCAGTCAGAGACTTGGACCGGCTGCTTCAGGACATGGACATTAACCGCCTGAGGGCCGTCGTCTTCAGAGATATTGTGAGTCGGGCTGCGAACGCGTTTATGTATTACACACACACACACACTTACGCTCACTTCTGGTGCTTTCTGAAGAAGACGTGCATGTACAGATTGCTTAGTGTGTGTTGTTTGTTTCAGGAGGACAGTAAGCAGGCTCAGTTTTTGGCTCTTGCCGTGGTTTACTTCATCTCAGTCCTCATGGTGTCCAAGTACCGTGACATCCTGGAGCCTCACAATGACAAGAAACACCCTCAGCGCTCCCAGTCTGCAAGGAGCACAGGTACACAGAAACTCAGAAAAATGCCAGGTCCAAAAGTTTCCCAGCAGAACGTTGAACTGTCACAAGATGATCAGTGTCATTTACTTCTCCTGTTAGTGGTTTTAATGTTGTGGCTGATCGGTGTAATTTACAATGTTTTCTAATATTTCTCTTGACTCCACAAAGCAAACAGTACCAAAATATAGAATATTAATAAATAATACACCGTGTTTTATCCCTGTTACTCGTCTCATAAACTATTCATGTTACATCTGCACCTCTTGTCTTTATTTCTCTCACGTCTGTCTTCCTCCTCACAGACAGCGGTGCGGTTTCGGCTGGACCAGAGGTGGAGAACGGCTTCTCTCTCCGGCGGTATGATTCAGGGCTCGGCGACGACCACGCCTCGACGGCCGCGAGCGAGGCGGAGCTGTCGTCCTCTGGCGCGACTCACGGCCCCGACGCCATCTCGGAGGCCTTGTCTACGCTGTCATCTGAGGTCAGGCCTGATTCAAAGGGCAAGAATGTGAAGGACATCCTGCGCAGACTAGTGAGCAATCCAGCTGATGATATGATGGTGGACCCAAGTCTGCTGCCGCCAGCGTTTGTGGGAAACATGGGCGATTTGGCCAGAGACTCATCGCTGCAGTTCAGCTCTTTTGATAGGTGAGGAGTGACGTCCAAACGCACACTTATGCTAATCATAGCTAATGCAGGTTTTTCACCTTGGTAATTGTGGGTAAAAAAAAAAGTGAATTCCCCTGTTGTTGAGAGCTGATAGCTTTGTCAGTTTCTCAGTAAGGCCATATGGTATACGGCCTTGGGATTCACAAGCTTTAGAGTTGACAGTTTCATATCATTTATCCCAGCATAACTGCAGGGGACATTTGAAAGTCAGGCCTTGAAGACATTTTAGCTTAGTATCCTCAGAGGAATCGATCCAGTTCAAAACGGTAACCTTTTTGAACTGGAGGATCTTGGTCTCTGACTCTTTTCATCCTAGTCTCATCCTTCTTTCTGTAAGCTGTCGATGCAGGTCCTCTTCCCAAGCAAACCGCCTTCCAAATACCTGCCTTTATAAAAACATGAGCCCTGTCTGGGATGAAGAGACAGAACGACGAGGCTGACAGGAAGCTATTACTTTTCACCTTGCCACTGATATTTAACAACTTTCTTTTTCATCTGTCCGACGCGTCTCTTTCTGTCTTAACGTTCAGAAAAGTCCCCCCCCCCCCCATCCCTTTTTTCCGGAGTAAAAACGGTAGAGTTTTACCTCTGGGGGTGCGAGGTGAACAGTCAGGAGTGAGGCTTCAAAAGCAGAGCGGGGCACTGAAGCCGCAGACGGATCCAGGTGAGAGAGGATGGTTCCTGGTCTGGTTTGCATTTAGAACGCTGATTCTCAGACAGACATTTACAAACGGCGGAGGGGGGAGGGAGAAGGAGAGAGATGGGAGATGGGGTGGGGGGGAAGGAAGACTCCATGGGGAAGGGTGTCGAGTCAAAGTTCTCATGTATTGAAGAAAACATTTCTACATTTTTCTCTCGCTCTCTCACTCACAAACACGCTCGCACTCCCGTCAGTCTGCCTACCCCCAACTGTGGGAATTCCACGGCATCTCTGTGATCGCGTGTCTTTATCTGAGGAATGCTTTGTCAGGTCTCAGGGCGCTCCTCATATCAGGGGGATTAGACTGGCTCCTGTCCACTGAGCGCACTCGGTAGGAAGCGAGGGACGTCAGGAGAGCTGGAGAACGTAGACTAACAGCTCGCTCGCTTGCCTATGGGAGCCTCTTTCGTTCAGGCTGCACAGCACGGGCCCAGAGGGCAATCTTTACCCCGGCTACCTTTTGAGATAGAGATGAAAGCTGCTCAGAGGATTTTCACCTCACCTGGACTTTTAATAATTGAATCTTGATGAAACAGAGGAGACAGTTACAGTAGTTCTCATAAAAGCTTTTAGCATTAGAAGTGAGTAGTGAATCGATTCTGAATCATTTTAGCTGTGGATTAATTGGATTAACATTAACTACAAAGTGTGGTCCATCACTGAATAACACTTATCATCAGCCGTAGATACATTATTATTATAAAAATCCCAGTGATACATTTGAGAAGGTGACGACACCGAAGGTTTATTATCTTTTCAAAAGAAACACTAGGGTTGAAAATGATTGACGGCTCTTAACACGTGGACGCCTTTCTTGCCGAGCTTCACCTCAAGTTATTTCTGATGGCTCTGAGCCTATATATTTTCCTCAGTTTACCGCTCTTTATCACCCCGCTGTCTGCACTCTCACCAATTACCTCCCGACACATGTAGATATGGTGTTTATTATCTTGTTGTAATGCCTCCATCACTGCCCATCTCCCACTAACCACAAATCCTCCCAGTGACACCAGCACAAACCAGAGCTGACATTCTAAACTGACGTCTCCTGCCAAAACATGGCAACTTTCCGCTTGCCCAGAGGGGCTGGATTTATGGGTCCGGTGTACGAAAAAAGCAGGGATCTCCCAGATAAAAACTGGGGGTGGGTCAGAGGGGTGAAGTATCCTTACTGATTTATTTACTCGTGGAGACCTGCTGGATTTCTCCCATGCATTTTTCAGCCATGCCCCTGTTATGACAGCCAGTCTGCAAATATTTGCTGACACTAACCAGAGCTAAACAGTGTCATTGTACAAGTCTGTGATTTAGACTGCATGGTTCGGCAGCAGAATGTGTGTGTGTGTGCGCGTGTTAGACACTGGGATATACATAGTGCAGTTGTTTGCATTCCTGGTAGCAGACTCTGCATGCATGTGAGCGCTGATGTACAGATGAGTTGCGTCGGTGGTGAAATGTTATTAATGACGGTACGCGCGTCAGAGGCGCAACGTGGGCTTGGAGCCTCCGCAGAGTTTTGCAAATGTACCACTGAGACTTCACCTGTTGTGATATTCCTGGAGTAAGCCTCAGGCAGCTCTTCTGTCACTTAGTTTCTCCTTCTGAAGTTACATCATTTGGATCACAAGACATTTGTTCCCTGCAAGTTACTGGGTTGCTACTGAAGATTGGCACTAGAGTTATGTCAGTAAATAATAGATGGATTATATATTTTTCCAAACACGTACTGCTACTAACTACCTGGTAATAATCCCTCATATATTATTACAAGATGGTGACAGAATTAAATTAAATTAAAAAAGAAGTCCAAGGAAATGTCAGAAATTGCAAAGATTAATGGAAATTGAGATCTTAAAAATAAAGCCTCATAAAGCAAAATAGATTTTAAACTGAAAAAAAGAATACATCTTAACTTGTAGATAGTCTGGTAATCTATTGTATGCTGCAACTGTGATTTGGCAACATTCATTAAAAGGGCTCAATATTAGAAATTGATCCTGTCCTACATTCATCTTATTAACAGGAAACACACATAATGCATAAACGCAAAATGTGTCTTGAGACAAAATTGCAGGATGTATTTAGGACAGATCAGACACCTCTTTGCTTCTACCTTGCCTAAAACGTACTCGTCCAGTCCTGTGCACACAAAACTAAGTAAAGAGTTACTTTTTTCTTGCTTCCTTAGACCAGATTGCAACATTTTCTGCCCTTGCTCAATGTTTTCTGACCACCCCTCGTTCTAAATAAATCAACCAAATCATTTCCAACATGTGTGAACACGTGTGCCCACATACGGTGCACAACTCCTCAACATGTTTCCCTGTGGATTTTTTTTTTTTGCGGTCACTTGTGGTCCCAGTTTCTCAACTCGTAAATCCGTCATCCTCCATACCCCGCTAGACTCGACTATTGGATGCCTTATTCCCGTTGATTTGAAACTAGTTTGCTAACCTGTAGTGTGTGTGTTTAACGGGTATAATCTCGAACATGCGCGGGGTTGCATGAAACGAGGCTGAAAGAGGAGATCAAAACTGCGCTGGGGTGTGTCCTCCCTCCTCTCCTTCATGTCCGTGTGAGATAAACACCGTAGTGAGTCGGTATTTTTACGCGCACGCACCACAGACGTTTCATTCTCACGCTTGTTTTACCTGAAATAGCAGAGATTACCGGAATAACGGTGTTTACTGCACTTATCCGCTGCAGGTTAAAGCCTTTAAATAATTCAGCCTCGGCCCAAAACACACACACCTCTCTCTCCTTCCCTCTTCTTTCTCTGCCCTGGGCTCCTGTTTGTGGGTTGAGTGGGGCCGCTGACGGCTGATTAATCGGCCGGGGCGGCTCACTCATGATAAGTGTGGCTAATGACCACTGAATAATTCACTGGGCCTTTGCTGCGGAACAGATGGAAGGCCAAACACATACATGGACGTGTTCGCTGGCAGACTCCTTCACACTCTCATATGCACTCGCGCATTTATTTGTACACTCATATGCATGTATTAAAATATTTCCAGACACACCAGCGCGCCGGGGGTCTCCTCCGTCTCCGTCCGTCCCGTCTTCTGCTGTTGACACCCGGGGTGCTTCATGTCAGCGCCGCCCTTGCTGCTCTGATACCACCACCCAGTCTGCTCACTATCTGAACAGAGGAAGAAAAAAAAATAAGTCACCAGATATGTTTATCTCTACACCTCCCTGCTATCGGTGCTGATTTCATTAAGTTCTGTCACTCCTTCAAGTTTTATGCATCACCCTGAACGCTCGCTTGGTTTGTGTTTGTCTTTTAAACAGCGCCGTGTCGAGTCATCCTGGTGCAGCTCTATTATTTTCACTGGAAGGAAAGCTCAGCTGTCATGCTTTAACATTCACAGTAACTTTTAATAGATGTGATCAGCTGCCTTAAATCAACTGAGCACAGCCTTTGATACTGTAGCCAGGTATCTGTCTGCACCGCAGGGAGCCAGACCCAGCTATCCTCGTGTGTGTGTGTGTATGTGTGTGTGCGCATACACAAGGATACACACCGACTCTGGGAACGTGCAGGAATGTACGTTAGCTCTCCTGTCCGCTCGCTCTGGGTTCTTCTCTTTGTATATTCATATTGTTCATTTGATGTATTCCCGCATATCTCGCTAAGCCTGCATTGGTTTGTGTTTCTGAGAGGGAGCAGTAGCCAGTGATTAGAGCCTGCTTCCCCTGTGTCAGCACTGATAAGCGGGGCCAGGCTCTCTTTGATATGACCAGTGGTCTGTCAGAGCCCTGGTCTGAACTGACAGCTTATCTGCATGCTGCTCTCCTCCCATCTGCTGTTCGCCGGATGGGAATTGAGCTCCACTCACTCGTACCACATCACTACGAGAAACACTTCCTGTTGCTTTACAAGGGGGAGCTCTCAAGAGGCAGCATTATTTTTACCAAGATAAACACTCAGATTTAATCTAGCTGTCAGTGGTTATTCTTAACAGATAAATAATGAGCTTCAAAGAGGACGACTGTGTGTGACTTTTAATGTCAGCGTTATTGCCTCTGCTTATTTTAATCCTCAACTGTAGAATTATTTATTTGAACACTGATTTGAACTCAACAGGGAAATGTTTTTCTTTCTGTGTCTTAAGTTTAATTTTTGAAACCGTAAGGTATGCTATTATAAGAATTATAGCTACATTAAATTTCCACCAACTGGTCAGACTATGTTAGCTTTACATAAAGTTTGTATAGATTACTTTGCAATGTGAAGGTACTATCCAATATTTAAATGTTTATATATCTTCACAGTGCACGTGTATTTCATTAAAGCTTGATCTGTTGCTTGAGTATGAAAGACTACTTTCCCGTTTTTGCGGCCGGATGAATGTGACTATTTAAGTCGCTCTTCCAGTCTAACGGATTGATGACAGTCGCTGTTGTTGCAGCCGCAATGTGCACATAAGTCTTCTGAGGCTTGCTGCGAATTGGCACCATCAGCATTTTCATAACAATAGTTCTGTCAGGGTAACAATAAATGAATAATTTGTCTCCTCTCTCCGCAGAAGCGTCGTCGTCGCGCCCAAGAAAGCGGGCATGATGCCATCTCCTGGCGCTTCCACTCCCGCCCTGGCAGCCACCGCCGCGTCTGCGTCCGCCGGGACACCTATCGACGGCGTTGCCGTGGTGTCCTCTGGTGACGCCTCCCAGAGCACCTCTGCAGACTCTGCAGCTGGTGAGCGCACAGACACACATTTGTGTACTCTTAAAGACTGGAAGGGCAGTGTTTCACTGAGGGCAGCTAGCCTGTTGGAGAAAGTCAATATTTATTTAGAGATTGCTCTCCTCAGTGTGTCTGAGAGAATAATATTGTGCTTTGCAGTGTAATCCAGTAAGACTGTAGAGGGCGGCATGAAACATTAGAGTAACACAAATACAGGTACCATAGTTGTAACAGGTATTATCATCAAAAAAATAATAATTATGCATATAATATATATAATATAAATAAATGCCAATAAAGTGTATTTTGGCATCTATGTTTTCATTGATAGCCAAAACCTTTCTTTTAATTTTTTTTTTATAGCTAAAGTGACAATAAATCTGCGTAGGTGTGTGAAAAGATGTTTTCACTCTTTACAGAGTCTATGTGTAAGAGTTATGTATGTTTTAGGACATTTACTGTAGAATCAGGTTGGGGCAGTTGGACTTCAGCTGTATCTATGTGGTACTTGGAGTCAGTGAGCAGTGCTGAGTAAATATGCTTTGTGAGTGTGTGTGAGTGTGTGTGCGATTTAGTGGGGCAGTGGGAGGATTAATGGAGACGTTCATTTACTCCTCTTTGTTTGAAGGAGCTACTTCAGCTCGAGAGTGATACTCTCACCAGGCCCACATGGCGCTTTTTAGCACCTTACATGCGCACACATTCCAGCGCACATTACACTGTCTGTCATTCCTGAAGAGTTATCCCTGCTCGGAGACCGTCCTGGCTGGAAAAACAAGCCCCGCCGAAAACACCAGAGGAATCCCCCTCCTCCATATTCAGCTGGGCATTAGCTTATTTATGAGCCACGGGGAAGTGAATTTACTGCCAGATCAATCACACACGGACTTTGTACCTCGTGTGCCTCTGTCTCAAGAATGAAGTCGTAAAGCACCTTTTAGCTGTATAATGAAACCGTCACAAAAAAAACAGCCCGGAGGGGTGAATTGCTATGTAATGACTTAATGAGGAAAAACGATAATAATATCTCACATTCCAGCACAGGTGTAACATACTGTCATTTATATTTCTTTCTTAATGTTGAGAATGCGTTTGAGAATACTTCATGTCTCCATCAAGGTTTTCATCATGGAAACCAGTGAAATGTAAATTGATAAGGAAGACATATTAGGCTTGGAGTACATCATCCACTATCTAACCATAAAATTATACTTGTACCCCCACTTGCCCTATTCGACCATAAATCCCCTTATTCCATACATTTGAATGGAGACCATTGTATTATTTCATAAGAGGCATGTTTCCACACAGGTTTATGGTGCGACCCGGGCTGAATTATGTATTACTGTGTGTGCTTGTGTGTGTTTTTGCGCGTGTGCGCCCCATTCTTGTCCAGCATCCAGACTAATAACAGAGTTCTTTGGTTTCTCCCTGCAGCAGGCGGCCAGGATCCAGCCAGCGCTAGCCTGCCATCTGTCCCCCCATTCTCCCCTGTGACCCAGAACACAGCCCCCAATATGAGGTGATTCATCTTCTTTTCTCTCTCTTGCACACACACACACACACATACACACACATACACACACTCACTCAGCTGTTTATGCTCACGAGCACACACAAGTTATTTATGCATATCCACTGATTATTGCTTTTGTCCTAATTCTATTTCCTCATATTAAACATATTTTGCTGATGTTAAATTTTAAAATCTTGTGTTGCAGCTTTAACTTTTATTTACTCTGGAGTTTTAAACAATTTATTTCTGTTCAACACGTACTGTGTCTGTTTGCTCTTACACATTTTTAGTATCTCAGAGCGTCTGGAGCACGCTCTCGAGAAGGCTGCTCCTCTGCTGAGGGAGATCTTTGTGGACTTTGCCCCCTTCCTATCTCGCACCCTGCTGGGCAGCCACGGACAAGAGCTCCTTATTGAAGGCACAAGTGAGTACAACACTATTTGTTAAGGTGCACGACATTATTTCACTGCATCCCCACAGACCTCAGCGATGCACCGCTCCCTATTTGAATACATCTCCAGCCTGTTGTTAATCCAATACTGTGATGAGTGTGCGTTGAGTCAAGAGCTGGTAGTTGTGCTGAAGGTTTCCAGGGGGCCAGGTCAGAGGCCAGGCCACTAATAGCAGTGTTTGGGATGTCTGCTGCCACCAAACAAAATGGAAAGTTGATTGATAGCTGCAGGGGGGCCTAAAAAGAAGCCAGGGGAGGGTGTGTGTATGTGCATGTACATGTGTTTGTTTGATTGTGATGGTGCATGTGTCTTTGTGTCGCATGAAAAGCCAAAGGCTACTCTGCCTTCTTCCCGTCTGTGCATCCACAGCAGACTCTTGGACACTCTAGTGGCCCCCTGCCCTCTAAAAGCCCACGGCTTGCCATTAGGGATCAATGGGACATATGCTGGCCAAGACAGGCCTGTAATACAAGGCCCAAATATGTATTAGTTTACAGTAACATCATGTCGGCTCATTAGGCCCATCAATACTATCCGCTCTCTTGCAGATGGCACAAGGTTAGGTAATCCCTGTCGGTTTGTGCATGTGTAAGAGCATGTGTGTTTTCACAAGTATCGGGAAGCCTTATGTAATATGACACACACACACACACTCACACTGAAAAAAAAAAAAAAGTTCATTTGCTGAATGCGCATTTGTTTCTGACTCAGTTTCTCCTGTTTTCCTCCAGGCCTGGTGTGCATGAAATCCAGCAGCTCGGTGGTGGAGCTGGTCATGCTTCTGTGCTCACAGGCAAGTCTGGCATCTTTATCTTTTCTTATCCCCGTCCTCTGCTTTTCCACCAGTCTGATTTATCAGGCTCACCTTGAGTGCAGTAAATTCACAGCCTTATCTCTCCTCCGCGCTACGTTGTCTACCTTTCCACGTTCACCTTCCCCTATTGAGGGCAGCGAAACGCCGAGGAAAGACCTCTTCGACTGCAAATATTGGTTTGAGGGTCAAGGGTGGCCGACCTGTCCGCGTCACCTTTGACCTGAGCGCCGGCCCTCGTGGCCTGGGCCAAACTGATGAGGAGGGATAATGTAGATTTGATGGTGCTTTGCATTGATTATCCCTCTCTTCTCTGTTGTCTTGTGGGTGTTTTGTTGCCAAGTTTATTTAGCTGCTGCCGGATTCATGAATACTAATTCAGGTATCATAAGCAGGCGTGGGCGGATCAATGATCGGTGTTGTCAATAGATCACTCCAGGATGGCTGATTACCAGTACGAGACACAAAGCTGCTGAAGGCTTTTTACAGTGCGTTAACCAAAATCCAGTACACAGCGTTGTTCTCTTTCCATTTACTTTTAAATGCTTATCAAATGAAAAGTGTGTTTATTCAGGGTGAAAACACTGCTATTCATAGTTAAATACACACAAACATTTGCCCTCATATACCCACCCAGTGACAAGGAGAGCAGATAATAACTCCCCTCTGGCCCTTTCTCTGTGCATCTTTACTGTTTAAAGTACCTCATAAAGAAACAAGGTTTTCCAATAATACAAAAGCACATCTGATTAATGACACCTCTCTCACCACTGTGCTCAGCCCTTTTTTTTATCAGCTTTATTTTTCAAAGAAATAGCGCCTGTCATTTCTCCCCTCCGCCTTTTTAACCCCCATATGTTGTTTGGCTCACATTATTCACTTTGCTTCTTCTCTAAAAAGGTAATACAGTCAGATTACACATCTGTTTGGATGTCAGTGGCCGTTGCATAGATTTAGGCTAGTGGGACTCGGGGAGGGAATGCGAGCTGCACAGAGACGAAGGAATAGCAGGAGTGAAAGCTAGATAGAAAACCAAAGAGAGAAGAATGACAGGCTCTAATGCACCTATTTGTCATATCTGTCAGGGTGTTGTTTAATGCTAATCTAATCAAAGGCAGAATCTTGGTGATTGCTCCGCTGCACAGCTCATGCCTCGCTTCCCCCTTTGGTCCCTAGCCCAAGCTATTTCTTCCCTTCCCTGAGCTCCAAGCTATTCCACCCAATCTCCACAACACACACACACACGCAGACACACACACACACACACACACACTTTCTGTGAGAGGGCCAGGGATTGGCCAACGTAGTGTTGATTGCTTCAATAAATCATCCAACCAAATTCTCTCACAGCTAATGCAAATGTAATTTTATTGTTGTGTAAAAGGGGGAGACGGAGAGGGGGAGGAAGGTGGGCGCGATACACTTCTCCTCACCAGGGAAAAGAGGAAAACAGGGACAGACTTTCCTCTGGGCTAAATTACAATGTATAATTATTTGTGTTTGTTCTCCTTGTGGGGCAGTGAGAGCCAGCCGGTGCCATGATTGATGACGTTATTTAGCAAAGTTTGTTGGGCCCTCTGGCACAGGAAGCGCTCAATTCTCTCACAGGAAGTGCCTCTGTGGCCATCTTGTGACTTTTTTTTTCCCCCTGCCTCGGAGCCAAGCAGCGGAGGGAGTAGATGGAGATGGTTTTGATTGATTTTTCTCCCTTTCCACCCCCACACCTTCATCAGAGATGTGATGCGATACCATCTCTGTGAAATTTTAATTAATTTCCCAAGCTTTGAGATGGAGTGGAGCCAGGGTGAAGGGTCAGGAGGCGAGGGACTGCAGAGCAGTTTTTAATCAGGGATCCTATGAAAGTTGCATTGGCGGCCACATTAGCTTGGCATTGAGGAGGGGATTGTAAACCGCTGTTTGATAGTGCCCCTTTTCGAAATACGCACAACGGTGCTCCCAATTAAAGGACCATTTCGCTCAGACATTAACTGTTGGGGTGGCATGCCGCCTTGTTCTCATCTGTAATATTGATCCTCGCAGACTGAGGAATATACAAAGTGAGGATTAATGATCATAAACTGTAGTTGTAACAGAGTAAAAAAAAAAAGGAGAAAAAATTAGCTGCTCCTGCATGCGGTGGTGTTTTAAATTCAATAAGTGTCGTGTTTTAATAGCTGCTAACAACGTTTTATATTCTAGTTTAATATGCAGCTTAGTTTCTGGATTAACTGTTTGGTTTGTAAGATGTGAAAAGTGAGAAATGCTTGCTAAATTTTCTTCATAAGCTGGAATCTGTGAAATCTGGAATTGCATAAATAGTTTATCGGTGTTGTTATAGTTTATAATTTAACATCTGTAACCTTATCTGCAAGGTTTACAAACAGGATATTCTACATATCGTATTTATGCTATGAATAAAACAATTTATGGAACAATATTGAGATTACAAGACAAACACGTAGAGGCTTCCCATGGGCTGTGACCCGTCCAGCCGAATGGTTGGCCGTCAGCCAGTGTTGGGCTGCTGGTGAGCATCTGTGGCCCTAGTTTTTGTCCTGCGGCTGGCGCAGTTGGCCATTAGTCGGATCCCCCTCTGTTGCTTTTCTGCCGGGTTGCATGTGTTAAATCGGAAGTGACGAAAGCAAACGCAAAGGGAACACACGGAAGGTTTTTCTAATTTTTCATCTTCGTCTCATATGAACATTGCAATATGCAAATATTACAGTGTAACTGACTGGAATTAAGAATTGGACTAATTTGTCAGCATGGTTCGGGGACGGCTTTGTTGGAGCATACAGAATCCTGACACTTGCTGGTTTGGCGAGATGTTGCAACACGCATATGCTAGCTGACCGTTGGTCATCCAGTTCGATGACATCTTCATAGAGGTATTTCAGACCAAGTGGAAATGATTCAACTTTTATCTACTGAACCACATCCACTGAGGTTTGTGTAAAGAATCCGCCTTCCCCTCTTCTCACGGCCCCAACATATATAGAATATTTTTTTTTGTGTTTACACCCAGCGTGTTGTTTTCTGGGCTCACTTCTTGAAGTAGCTTCCAGCCAAAACATCTGATTAATAAGTAATGCAGTGAGACAAGAGAAAGAGCATTTCCTCTCAGCCGTCTGTCCAGAGCTTTGAGGAATCGTCTCGTTGGATACTGGACCATATACGATGTGCAGGGGCCCATAAATCTTCTCAGTAGCTGCATTTGTGTCCTGTAGATCAGCCATTATTGTCCGGCCCCTCTGTCAGCCCATCCATCCTTCTGCCATTTATCAGAAATGCATCTTGTACATGGAGTGGAAGGGAGAGAGAGTGTGTTGTGGGGTGGTGGAACGCTGGTTCCATTATAGTCAAGACTGGATAGTAAGGACTGTAGTCACTTTCTATGGTATTTATTTACAAGACGTCAAAGTTTTGTTGTTTGTTGTTTATTTACCATCATAAATTTAATGTTCGGTCGACTCAAACTACAAAGGAGCCCTCAATCAATTCTCAGGGATGCTAGAGGCCAGCCAGCCAGACGCAGTGGCTTGGTTTTCCTTTGGTTTGATTACTAAGAGGTTTCTGTGTCCATGAATCAAATTTATTCTGCAGCTTTCAGATTATTCCATAGACTGTATATAAATATGGACGATTCATCCCCACTTCCTCGTATTGGCCAAAGTGACGCTATTTTCCCGGGGATATGGGCGTGTCGATCTTGTGAGTGTGGGGCCAGACTCTGCTCATTGGCATAGCAACTTGTAGTCATCATGACGTCATGACATCCTGTTTCTATAGCGCCAAATAACTAATTAAAATGAAACTTATCAGGAAAATAGACACTTGAATATGCTTCGGTATTATATTAACTACCTAAAATGACAGACCATCCTAAACCATGTATTTGTTGTGTACTTTTGTATTTTAGTTTGGCCCACGTCGTCCACTCACATGGAGGGGGTGGAGCTTATGACCTATACTGCAGCTACACACCAGGGGGAGCTCTACTTGCTTAGTTTTCACTTTTGAGGAGCTGTTTCGTCATCCATCTTTAAAGTCTATGGGTTATTTACATTTGATTGATTCTCCCTGCTTTGTTATTGCGGTCCGCAGAATGCAATTAGCTCAAAGTGGATCTGAATTAAGAGTAAAATCTAAGTCTGTTGATTGTTAGGTTCAGCGCTTTGGTTCTCACTGAAACATCTCAACAACCATTAACCTTTTATTGTGAATACTGATGCAGATAATCCTTTAATCGTGATTCAATAACATCAATGTTAGCCCGCTAATCCAATGACTGCACATTATCATATGTTTCCAGCCAGTCCCACCAAAGTTAACCTGTTTAACAGATGGGCATCTCTCTCCCAGTCAGCAGGGAGTAAGACATTGACTTCCCCAAACACTTGGCTCCTCCTGACCCTTGACCCCCTGACCTCCAGGTTAGAAGTAGAGAGTGGCGGAGGCTTGGAAGTTTAAATCCCTGTAGTCGGAGCAGGTCGGGAGCGTACATGCGCAACACGATCAATAGCATAATCTGAGAAACGAGGGAACCAGTTTGTGGCTTAATGAGCTCAAAAGTAAGAAAAAGACATAACCAGACGCTGTTCATTTTATATATTAAGCATTCACAAGTGGCTTTTTTAGTTGCTTGTTTTGAAAGTTATGTGGTAAATGTTGGCTCGTATTTAAGTTGCTAAACAGTCGTTCATATCTGTCAGTGGACATATTTCTTCTTCTCTCCCGTAAGTGACGGATCAAAAGCAGACCGTGTTGAACGGACCACTCGGGGAGCCGAGAGAGGTGAGAGAAGTAGCAAGGAATGTGATGAAGCCGAGGGACAAAAATACTTTCTCCATCATTTTCCTCGCAGTCAGACCTACACCCCACTGTGCCGTTAAACAGGCACGCAAGGTTCAAGATCAGTGAAAATCAAAGTGTTATTTTTCCCTCCCTCCCTGTTCGCGCTCACCCTGTGCTCTGGCCCTTTACAGCCACGCCACGCGGCTCCGTGTCCCTGCCATCACTCTCTGGTTCAGAGGATGATATCGTGCTGCATATTCTTTGAAAATATACCCTCCTGTGAGACGTAGAGAAAACACAGTAACACCAACTGGCACTTAATTTTGCAGACTCCCTATCGTTGCCAACTATGCAGCCAGAGAGGGGGGAGGCGGTGGGGTGTGATGTGTTGGAGGAGCTGGGGGTCAAGGGGGGCTTCCTGACAGGAAGTGAAGTCTAGCTGAGAGGAGAAAATCAGACAGGAGACTCCTAAAAATATTGAGTGGCTTTTAATTTAGCTCCTAGTCAGGTTTACTGTGAGCAGGCTTCTACCAATGTTTGGTTAGTTATACGCAACATATAACTGTGGTTCAAATCAATGAATTACCCCGACACACTTCTCCTCCTGACTGCCTCGGTTAATGCGATGTGTTTGACAGGTCTCTCGTTATAAGATCTTGGAATGTATTCTCACTTTTCTCTCCCTGCTGTCAACTCTCAGGCGTCCTGCTGATAAAATCATCTCCTGGTGTCTTTGCTTGCTCACATTTGTAATGGAAATTCCTACATTTCTGATCAAGTTCAAATCTTAGGCATCAATTAGCTTTTAAAATTGAAAACTTCAAGTTAATTAGCCCTAGGGGGATAAATCGAACAGAGTTTGGAGTTGCATCAAGTCATTTTGCCAACTCTTTTACATAATACATCTGACATATTGATAATGCTGTCAATCCACTGGCATCCGAGATGGTCATAGGCTCAAGTATTTAATGCAGTTCCCTATGTATACGTATTTATATGCTTCTGGAGCATTATGCTTTTAGTTTGCCTGTCTCCTTCTATCTCAGGAAAGGCTTTATGGAATGTTTTCAGATTTGGCACAAATGTTGAGTCTAAGTCTCAGATGAACTGACGAGAATCTGGAGTTCAAAAGTCATCGTAACCTTGTGTCTGTCTTATAACAATTCCTACATTTCTGAACATGAGAAAGGGTTCACATCTTAAGATTGTTACATACTCCACCAGATGTGAGACTTTTGTTCTTACTCATAGGGCTGCAAGAACAAGAAAAAAGTTTGTTCTGGTCAGGTAATTTATACTCAAGTCAGAAACTCAAGTCCCGCACTCATAGGGTCCTCCCACTGCAGTGTTGTTTTGATGGCCGTGTCCATTGCACCATAGTGTTAATTTAGCACGCACAGTATGCCGACCTCTACCCTCTACCACACTGCCAATATTAGCATCTGGGAGCTCACAGCGTGACCGCTAGCAATTCCGCTTTTCCGCATTAACCGCGCCCACTTTAATTTCTGACCAATCACAGAATAGTATCCAGACGCCACACGAGAAAAAAGTTCTGCACGGCTGATGTGTCAAGAACAAGCTGCAAGAACGAAATTCTTGCTTTTCAGTGAGCCTTTAGCCATGAATTAGTTTTAAAATCAAAAAATCAGACCTAGAATGATAAATCAGAGTTTTGATATGTAACAAGTCATTTTAACAACTCATTTACATAATAGATTTGTTCATATGCTCAGATAGTTAGGCGTTTCCCTGTGTTTACATTATGTATTCAGTTTGTCTGTCCATCTCATTATTGTGAATATGATAAAGGCACAGCTTTATGGAAGTTCTTCAAGTTTGGCACAAATGGTATTGTGACCTTGTGTCTGTCTTACAGTAATCCCTGCAACATCTTTGCCATGAAAGTATAAAAAACTTTTAATCAAACTAAGAAATAAACTATGATGCCATACCCAGAATAGGGAGTTGAACATTAGTAGTTTCAGGCCAGGGTACATCTTAGAACATGTTTTTGCCTATAAATCAAATCCTGAACACAATATTCTGTCTTGACACAAATTGTTCAAATATGGCACAAAACTTCTCTTGGACTGCTTTCTGTTTTCAAATTTATTAGGATAAAATAATGAAGGGATGGCGTTTTACTTTCAAAAATAAAAGGTCTCCTTCACTGTCCCTACGATGCTATTTGATTCTTCTGCACAGATATGGATGCTTGGCAGACTCAGGCTCCAACAAGACGGTAGTTCTAGTTTTTGTTCCAGTTAGATGAGTCCTGGTTTTCACTGCTTTACAACTGATTACTGTTGGAATTTCCGCCATCACCAGACATGGGTAAACTGTGCTATTTTAAAGTTTTCTTTCATCAACCTTCAGCAGTGTTTATTCTTTATTCACAGCCCTGTAATTGAGCGTGGACCGTTTCTTTACTAGACCACAGAACATTTCCTACTGCACCACATAAAAGTTCTTCAGAAGAGATGAGAGGATAAAAGGCTAAAGAGCCGCTATTTTATTGAAGCACTGGCCCTACAGTTTTTTTTTGTTCTCCAAATCAAAGGTGCATCGAGCCGATTGGATCCAGTGTACGCTGATACAAAGAGCCCATGTTTAAAGCTGTGTTCTTAGGAATCCTTTTGTGTGGCTGCTCAAAGTTATCAGTGAGAACAGAAACTATTTTGCGTTGTTTATTTCCTTTTATTTGTTTTATTTCCTTGCACAATTACGAAAAATGTTCTCGCGTGTTACTCCACTGAAAAGTCGTAAAAATTACATTGTTGGATGAGGTGATGATTTAATTTCAACATCTGCTCCGTTTGGAGCTGAAACAGCTGCATATGGTGTTTAAATATTCTTATTCTCCTCACACCATTAAAATCCGCTGACGTTAAACCCAGCGAGCCGCGTATTAAGTTACAGGATAAGCAAAGCAAGATTTGAATAAAACACGGTTTATATTTTCCGCTTTAATTCACTTTTTTTTGTTGTTTTTTTTTTTAAGTCCATGTTTTTTGCTATGTCTGTTTGTACTTTGGGAGCTTGAGGTCCAGTTTTCTCACTCTGTGTTTGTACAGTCGTGACAGCGTGAGTCCGCGAAGCTCTTGGAGACCCGGCAGTGTAAATATTTGGACATCAGTAAATATTCCTGCGGTTGTGAATTTGATCACGCAAACACCAACACGAGTGTCTGTTTTTCTTTAGGCAGATAACATCTGAACACGCACATGCGCACCGTGCGTGACGTTACTCATGCACTCAAAGGCTGAAGAAACAGCTCACTCAAAAGAGCAATCATTAAAAAAAAAACAACAACAACACATATTTGGTAGTTTGCCTGCATGATTTCTTTTTTTTTTAATTTGTCTTACTCATCTGCACACGCTGGCTCCTTTTTTGTGTTGCCGTTCATTTGACTGACGCAGAAACCAGAAACCGTTTGCTTGTCTGTTCTTTCTTTTGTGGTTGCCGACACGCAAACATTTAACTCCAAGTGTCAAAAGTTGACACCGCATGTTGTTGATATGTCAGCGGTCAAAGCGACATTGTGTTCCGCAGAATTTAAATAAATCTGTCGCTGCTTTCTGGGGAACATTTTGTTTGCATCAACTAACCTTTGGTCTCATTGCCGTCTTACTCTGTCACTTTCCAGTCGGTGCCCCACACAAACAACTGAAAGAAAAAAAAAAGAAACGAGAAAAAATCAGTAGCTCTTAGCCTCTTTAATTCTGCTGCTGCTGCGCTGCCACACTTGACATGAGGATTTATGCTTTTGTCGTCTCATCTGAAGTTGTATTCCCACAGCCTTTCAGATCAACAAATACTTGTGATTATGAGTGATGCCACCGAAAAGCACAACTGACTTATTTATTATTTCGGGGGGAGCTGAGACGTTTCGCTCTCCAGCGTCGGAAAATGTTTTCCTTGTGTTGTGGCGAGCCTGATGTTTGAAAGGCGATTTTTGCTCAGGAGGCCTGTGTTTTCTCACCAGCGGTAGTGGTATATTTAGATGTTGATTACGGATAATCAGCTGTAATGACGGAAGTGCATGGCATGTGTGTTTAGCCTCAATGCCATCATCATGGATCGCAGACCAAACAGAGCTGTGGTACCGGCTTCACATTTAGGCGTCCGTTTCCATTAAGAGATTCAAACAGTCACGAAATAAGTATATTAAACATCTGCAGGGTTTCTGTCTATTGATTCGTTGGCAGCCGGTATCGAGGGACAGCCCTCTCTCATCCCATCATCCCTTACGAGGTCAGGTTAAAGGTGAGGGGTCACAAATGGCTGCTTGTATCCTCTCATCAGGAGTGCTGCGGTCACGGCCTCTATCGCAGCCATAAAAGCTGTGACACTGCTGACCAGGGCAGCCAAAATCCAATATTCTATCACTGACCTGTCCCTGTTTCCTTTTTGTCACTGGGAGATGTCCCCCAGATCAGGGTCATTGCTTTTTTAATTCAACTAGGAGAGCCATTTCTTAGCCCATAATGACACCATTAGTCTTGCTATCACCTTTGTCCACGTCCACCAAATGCCAATGGCCTTTTCGTCAAACCTAATTTAAAGGCGGGTCCTTTCGGAGCTGCCGATGTGCTATAAGCTTTGTTTCTGCTGAAGACGCTTTTAGATACTACGCCTGCTGCATGAAAATCTTTAAAAGACATAAAGGATATTTTATGTCACTGGTTTTCTGGTTCTCCACAGAGTGCGACTTTATTTACAGCCTCACTTCCTGTGGTGTTTATTTGAAATCGAGTGAGCACAGCCTGTGCCGGTTTAGAATATCCCCTCAGCCACAGGCTCACACTCATGGTTAATGTCCTTCAACTACCGTCCATGCTTCAGTTAGAAGGCCCCAAGGCCACTCTCACACGCTTCCTCTAAAGCAGGCCTCAGCCACAAAACCCTCTGCCAGTGCTCGGCTGCAAAACACAGTTTCCACTCCCGAGCCCAGACCTCTATTCCCTCTGTGCCCTCTTTATTTGGAATGTATTGTAAACACGGTCAATGCCAATATGGTCCTGCAGGACAAAAAGCGGTTATGAAATGAGGTTAAGTGTAAGGTTGTTTTTCTGTATGACGTGCAGTTGCTTACAGAGTGATGGCTTGCAGGGATTTCAGGAGAGCCGTTCTCTCGGCCCGACATGCGATTGCTTTTGATGGGCATGTGCCGGCCGCGCTGAAAAGGGGTCGAAATCGGCGCACGTGCACAAATATGTTTGGATGCCTATTAGAAAATGCTGGTAAACGGATCCTTCCTTCCTGCGTGTAGCGCTGATATCCCGGTCCCTGTGGGCTCTCTAGGTTTACTGAAAAGCTAGTCTCTACGTAAACACACCGTTTCCTCTGTCAGCTCGAGAGACGATGACAGCCGAGCTTTGCCTTCAGTGTTTCGCAGCTTAATTAAATGAACTGAAATTAGCTGTTTCGATCTCTTGAATTAAAAGTGTCTATAAGCCAGAATAAAATGTAAATCACTGTTATTTTCAAGGGCTGAATAATATGGAAAGTGGAATAACTTCATCCGGTGATTAATGATTTTTCTAAAGAGCAGCTTAAGTCATCAACCTGAGATTCTTTCTTTCCTCTTTTTTTTTTTTTTGCATATTTCTCCAGCTCCCTCGAGAGGAAGAAGGGGAAAAAGCGCTGTAAGGTTCAGACAGGCCCCATGACCTTGTTGCTTTATTATTCTTTTGACGGTTGTGTCGGAGGTGTTGAAATATCGAACAGAACACGAGAGACGATGACCGCTGAGTTTCCCCTCTCTCGTTGTCCCTTTCAAATGTTGAGGATTTAAAGTCGTGCGCGGCTGCGGTCGGATTGTTTAGACTGACACCTCGAACCATAACGTTAGTCAAAGACAGGAAGAAATTTGTGTACTTGATAAATGCACTCTCAACGCAGCTCTTTCACTCCCGTCTTATGCTGTGGCGGCCAATTATGTAGCTGCCTGCCTGTGCTGACCATAGCGGTGGGTATGTCTTATTGGATTATGTTTTAGTTTGATATTAGTGACAGGAGAGCTTGCGGATTGGACTCAGAGCTGCACGATTGTTCAGCTACGCCTTCAAGTTATTTAAAGTTAATTGTCGTCCTGGATCATAATGCCACTTTCTCTGAAGGTTTGGTATTTTTAAAAAGCTTATTTACATTTCAAAGTGGAGCCTTCCTTCTTTCAAATATCTGTATCCAGATACCTTCATTTAATGTCCTAAAGTCAGTAATGTTTATCATTGAATCTTGTCTAAGAGTAAAGTTTGATGTCTTTTCTTTCAGGAATGGCAGAACTCCATCCAGAAGAACGCAGGTCTCGCCTTTATCGAGCTGGTCAACGAAGGCAGGTGGGTAGCTCTGGCCTCGCAGTGCCCTGTCCTCTCTTCTCGCAGCACCTCTTCATTACCTTTCCAACCCAGTTGTCCACTTTTCAATTTCACCACCCCTGGATCACATCCCCACCCAGAGATCCCCCGTGGCCCCGGCGATGAGGTGGCTTTTCCAAGATTCTGGACAACAATCGATGTTCGGGGATTCAGAGAGGGCTTCAGGAGAGTGAGGATGGACCTTTGAGTTCAAGCCTCCGTTCAATGCCTGCTCATCCCAGGGGGATTTGGGAAGAGCAGAAGGGTTAGGCTGGAGGTGACAGGAGCTCTGATCGCTTGGGAAATAGCTCTTGATTTCCCGCTGTTCGCCCGTTAGTTTATGCCACTCTTGCCGAGCCTTTATCTCTCTCTCAATCATCTCGTCTGTCTTAAGCTATTTGTCTCTTTATTTCTTCTTTTTAAGGACATATAAGACCTTCTTTCCTTCCTTCAGCGTTCAGACTCGTGTCACTTTCAGATTTAAATGGCCACGCTTTCCATTATTGATCTTCAGCTTTTAGAAGTGACAGAGTCTAATCCCAGCAATGCTAATGAGGCTAGCGATGTCGTCCCTTTGTCTTGTTTGTGTAAGAGAGGATTTGTAGTTCAGTTTTAAGCGCTGAGTCTTATGCCACCATAACTCAGGTCTGGGTTACTAGAGAGAGAGAGGGAGTGGTGATTTGTAGTCCACGGCTGTATGCATGCCTGTGTCGAGTCTTCTTCTAAAGATGAGAAAATAATACTAGGAACAGTCTGTCCAACAATGTTTTAAAGCACAAATCCTTAATCAATTCATTGATTACGCTATCAAAATACATTTTCTTCCACTATTAATAAACTATTTTTATTTAAATTTTTATTTAAACATGACTGATCATATGTGCATATTACTGGATAGCTGTTTTTAATTTCAGTTACAGTTTTTTGTTTTGTTTTTTGTTTTTTTGAAAGAAGGAACAGCCATTAGCGCAGAGCACCATGACGCGGGGCTGGCGTTATTGATAGCGGGGCCTGAATAGGGCCATGGAGGCTGCAGAGGCCCCAGCGCCTCCGCTCCCCTGCTGCACTGTGCTGAAACAGCGGGCTTAGGTTACAGTCATCCCATGGCCCCTAAACTCCCACCCCCGCCTCTCCTCTCCTCTCCTCTCCTCTCCGCCCGGTCCCCTGCTTCTGTTATTGTTCCACTTTGCACAGTCCTGACCTGTAGGGCTGCAGAGAGGTTTCTTTGACCTGCACACATGCATAACATGCATGTTTCATCAACACTGATAAGGAGGAGGAGGTGGTCTACATGTGTAGCAACATGGGCAGAGATCCTCCCTCATGTCAGATGCATATCATTAACAAATCAATTAGCACCCGCACCCCTGTCAAAGGCTAAATCTGGTTCGGTTTTGTTCCTAAATTAGATTTTCTGCTAATTTTGCATGCTTGTTTTTCAGGATTTTATGGCTATTACATGGCTGGTTTCCAGATATCAGTGATAAATGCATGTTTTAAACAATCTGAAGCTCAAGGTTTTATATTTCTCAGCATCTCAGACAACCTAGTGATTCATTTGTCATATTGCCACACACATACATATATATTTTACATTACATTACATGCAAACAGTGTTCCCCTGCACTCAGGCCCATCTCTTCTCTTCCCCAGGCTTCTAAGTCACACCATGAAGGACCACCTGGTTCGCGTTGCTAATGAAGCTGAATTCATCCTCAGCCGACAGAGGGCCGAGGACATCCACAAACATGCAGAATTTGAGGTAAGATGCTGCACAGTTGAGGCAAGAGTATGAACTGATCTGGTTAACATTTTACCAGCTAGGAATGCAGCCTGCAGTAGCAATTTTAGCAATTTTTAATGGCGCAAATTGAGCTAATATTATGTAGCTTTAAGATCAAATGTGGCCTATTTTTAAATTGCTACAAAAAGTAGTTAAAAAGTTTTGCATCTATGGTGCTGATGTCATTTGAAGTTTAATCTGCTGAAAAATACTTGGAAAGCCATCGTCAGCCAGCTGATAAATCTGATCGGCTTTTTCACTAAGTGTTTTGTGTTTTCTTGTCTCAATTCATCATTGTTGAGGAGATATATAATTATAGAAAATAATCTAGGTTTCAGTTGTGATTACAGCCACAGAAGAATTAAATAAGTTTGCAAGATGAAACGTGAAAAAAAATTGAATTTCCTCCTTCCATGAGGTTCATTTGAAGTTTAAGCAAAGTCAACTTTGAGTTTTATGGTCATAATACCGGCACTGCTTTGATAGAAATGGTTGTCTTAATAGTCTGAGGCTCTGTCTGTAAATATATGTATTAAAAACGAATGAGCGGTAACAGTTGGTGAAAGCTTAGAGGAGCGGATCCAATGGCTACTTCAGACATGTCGATCAAGTCCGAGGATCTATCCCAGCAAATCGAGAGGATAAGTGTTTGCTTTTCAAACACAGCCCTGGCTACCCGTGAACATGCACACACACATACGCAGACGTGCTTCGAGGGAGGAGATCATGTTTGGCACGTATCGCTAACCAAACACGGCGTGGTGTTAATTTATCCCCGCGCGTCTCGGCCTGACTGCCTGCTTGCCCCCTGAAACATCTCCCCCTCTTCCTCTTACCAGTCCCCAGCACAAACGTTGCCATTCACGTGTAGCTGCCGGGCCAACTCCATTCTGACCCGTGGGCACCCTTCACTGCCCCTCTCTGAGTCAAGAGTGAGTGCGCTCCTACTCCCTCCACCCTCTGCTTTCTAGATCTCAACCAAATCATTTCCCGTCCTGCTGAGATCCTGTCCATTATACTCCCGCTGGGGGTGTATTTTGCCAGTGACAGGAATATGGCATCCTCCCCTCTCTTCCATCCCTCCCTCCCTTTTTTCTCAGGAACTTGCCAGCACTAAAAGCTGCAGACAGACCTGAAAGGTGCTGGCCTGAAGGGCTAACTGTGTGTAAACCCTCCACCGCCTCCACCCCCCCTTAGCCTTGGCCCCCACTTTGCAGTAAAATGTGATGCTTTTTTAAGGTTCAAGGAAGGGTCTCTCTTACATTTGGGCAAAGTGGAATCCCTGAAGACTGTTGAAAGTCAATCATAGGGGAGGCGGAGGCTACTTTTGCACATCAACATTTTGTCTGTGATTGCTATGTTTTGCTGACTAAACCGTGTAAGGCTGCATTTGTGACTGTCATCCAATTCTGCCGAATCTTTTTTATTTTCCCCTCATTCTGCTCCAAGTGTCAGTCAGTTTCACGGTATTATTTTACACGATCTGACCATCATTACACAGGCTGCTGGAGTAGGAGTTACTTGCTCTGGGATCGCAGGCACTTTGTTTATTTTTTTATTGTTATGCAAAGCTGTACAGTACATGTGTGCTTGCAGAAGTGCATCTAAGTTAGCTGAGGCATCTGACACAAGAGCAGCACGAGTAAAAAAAAAAACATCTAGGGGAGTATGCTGCCTGCTTGACTGGCTGACAGACAGACCAGGCAGCCAGAGTTCGCACGACAGCCTCAAATGCTCCTTCTCTGCCTCGGCCTCTCGCTGTGGCTGCAGGCCACATGCTCTCATTGTAACCAAGCATTAGTTCCTTATTTCTAACCTGGCATACAGTGGTTTGGCTGAGAGCATGCACAGCTCCCCCAATTTAACTGATTGTCCTTTGGTTGTTTTGATTAATCCTGTGTTCTCTGTATTACAGTGTTTCTTTATGCTGAATACAAGCTATAAGCCTTTAGTTATTTGCATGGTTACTAGCATGCATGCAAAAAAAGCATGACATGTACTGTTAGAGAGTGCAAATGACACACAACAAAAAGACGTTTGTGGTTCTGCTACAGTATTTAGTTTTTAGTTGTGTCGCTCTGCTTTCCATAGCTGTATTTGTGATATATAAATGTACATGTGTAGTCTATCTTATGACATTGTAGTCTTTTAGTATGTGTTGAGTTTACTGGATCTGTGTTTGTTTTGTCTGCAAACCAAGCCGTGCTATCATCTCACGTGAACTATAACTCCCCCGACTGCCAAAACCAAACTAATAGAACGCCGTTATTTCCCGTTAGTTGTATTTTTGGGTCGCCCCTACGTAATTTTACCTACCGGTGCAATCTTCCAGCCGTCTTTAATCAGATAGCAACCCGCGGCTTGTCCCAAACTATGTTTCACAATTGAATTCCCCACTTAAATGCAGTTGCTCCTCGGTGACCTCTGAGAAGAAGTGAGGCCCTGATAAGTCCCGCTCTGATATTGCTGTATTGATTTTTTGCTTCCGTACGATCTCAGCTTGAGCCTGCTGGAGCCAACGGTTTCATTTTGCACTGCCACAATAAAAATAACAGGCCAATGAAACATCCCCCCTGAGGGTGTGGGTGGAGGGTTTTGAAATAATTTCCAGCTATGTCCCCGTTTCTTTTTAAGCGTTGTTCTTCTGTAATGCGTTCCTGTGACACTACAGTATATGTTGGTTATTTCTTTTTGTTAGAAATAACACAGCGTCTCACTCCGTGTGTCATTTTGTGACATCGGAGCTGCTCCTGCTTCCAGAGCAGCGTCTGCAGCTCCTTCACTGAACTCTGCTGCACGTGAGAAATCCTGTTTCAGTTGAACAGCAGAAGGAAGGCCGCACAAATGAGAATAATTCAATACCTAAAAACAAATTTATGTTTTCTCCTTGTCAGATTTCATATCCTTCAGACGGCAGTGATGGAGGAGCCTTTTGATTTAGATACCCGTTTGCCTCAGAGACATAACATATGCTTTTTCTCTCTCTCTCCGCCTCTCTGTTTCTTTCTCGCTCACACTCTCAGTGGCTCTCTGTGGGACAGAATTGAGTTATCTTTGGCCCTGAGAGTAAGTTATTACAGTGGGCTTAGGGTGAAACAGAGATGAAGATAACTAGGGGGAAATCCAATTACCTTTTAGGGTTCTCTATCTAATAGGATCCTTAATGTGAAGGAGATCTGCAGATCGGATGCTGCTGCTGCTGCTGCCGCCCAGCACGGCAAATGATAGACTCTGATATCTTCCATGGGAGCAGGGAGGAGATGGAAAGGAAGAGAGAGAAATCGAACTCCTCCTTTTTATGGGGCTGTTCATTAGGAATGAAATGTGGTGGGCTCAGGGGCACAAGGGCAGATAAGAAGGTTCAGATATGGAGGAGTGAGCAAGACCCCAGTCATTTCTATTCTTTCTCACCTTCACTTTCTGCTCAGTCTTCTGCCCCTGTTTTTTTTTTTTTCATATCACCCCTTGATTCATCCTCTGCTGTTATATGGAGTAATTGAATTGACTGAGAGATCCAGTGAAAGCCAGACGATAGCGGCTAATTAGTGCTTGGCGTCATTGTCTCTCCTCTGCTGGGCTTGTAAAACGATCTGGTCCTCCTGCCCATGTTAATGACGTTAACATTGAGCTGATAGTCATTATGTTCTATTATCATAGCACTGATCTCTGGAAGCTTGTGCATCAGAAACCATCAGACAGTGCCGAGCACCGTTGAGGATGTCTAGGCGAGGATGTAATTGTAAGGCTGTGCAGATGCTCGTTTTATCTCCTAGGAAACCTAAAAGCAAGCTGAAACTACTGACAATGACAAGATTACTCCATTATTTTTGAAAGCTACACAAAATACATCGTTCCAAGTTGTTACGCAAATCAAATCCAGTTAGAAAACTTTGAATAGGTCAAAATGAATTCAAAACAGACATCTGTTGTATTGGTTGCAAGAACAGAATTTTCTGAACAACATTAGCCATCGACCATAACAACGGCTTAAGTGCCTGCATTTCATTTGAGGATGCCAGCGTTGCCTCCCAGAGCTGCTGCTTAGAGACATGCTGTTCTCCGTTCTCATAGCTCATTCTTCAAGTATGCTCCCCCGCTTGACAATTGGGTTATTGGGGGGGGATTTATTTTCAGATTTTATTTTCATACCAAAAGTTGCATTTCTGGTGCGAATATATCTCCTACCAATGTGGACGGAGGAGAAGTAAATGATGAAGGCTCGTGGGAGCTTTGGTTAGCGCCGCACAACCGCCGGATTCCGTATCATCTCACAGTGGCGGTCCTTTACTCTTCAGTAGTTTCACCAGCAGTGACTTTTTGTTGCAGCTCTTCTATACTAATTTGTCTAAAAATGAATTTCTTTAATTAGCCTTTTTGAAAACATGCTTCTCTGCTCTTTCCTTCTTTAATCATGTCAGTGCTTCTCCTCTCTGTAAGGCTTTTCTACTTTATCTTCAATAGAAGAACTGTCACTCGCTTAATGTTGAACAATCTCTTTAAGAAATCTTCCTTTAAATGATCTGATGTTGGAATTAAAACGTAACAATTAAAGTCAGTATTTCTTTTTATATACACATACATAATAATTTAGAAGATGGTGGAAAAGATCTGAGAAATGAAGCTTACTCCAACACACCAGCACACGAGAGAGTCAAAGCAGCACATCTCCCAGAGGCTATTTACACCACATCATTCCCAGCACTCAAACTGATAGCTGCCACCAACTGTAGCTCGCTGTCATGTAGTTGTTGCAGCTGTAATGTAGTATGTCAGCAGGGCTGGATGCCCGAGCGTCTCATTATGGGCAAATCTGTTGTCAAGAGAGAAAGAAGGAAAAAAAAAAAAACAGAACGGTTTTTGTGATCGCATCGTGACACCGTGAGGATTGAGACGCACTTTCAAAATTCAAAAGTGAGAAATCTCACATGGACAAAAACTCCTTAAGGCCGAACAGCTGTAGACATCTTCGCACATAATCCGACTTTATTGTCAAAATGCGTTGGCATGCTGCGGCGTTTCTTTCTCTCTTCTCGACTGCTTACTTTTCTTCTCTGTGCGACATGGAGTCTTTTTTTACTGAAGACACCACGAGATGGAAAAGGAGAAGCGGGGCGCAGAGGACGCTTGGTGAACAGTAGTCTCAGTCCTTCTGTCTTGTCAACATAATGAAGTCCCCAGGTACCTCCCCCGCAGCTCCCATCATTTTGTGTGACCAGCTAACCCCGAAATATGACTTTACTCCACAGTTTCCTTTGTTTCACTCTGACACAGTCCCTTTAGTCACTGGAAAAAATCTTCTGTTGATTGTTTTGTTCATGCGAGAAGCTGAAGGTGAATGCTGGATAAACGTTTCAGTTCTTGTGTTATATTCTATATATAGAGAGAGAAAAGGACACAATTAAGTGTGTTTGCTTCTTAAATTCTTTTTCTTAGAGGATTGTTTCAAATTCAGCCCGAGCTCTGTCTGATGCCACTACCTTGGGTCATGAGGACATGTATTTTTCACCCGATCGCATCCTACCTTCATTTGACTGTTTGTCATCTCCCGACGACGTTTTAACACGTATGATTTTTCACGTGGCATGACCTTGAAGAAGCAGAGCTGGAGTCATCGTGCAGAGAAAGATGGCAGCAGTGCAGACTGATGTGGCAAAGGGAGGGCGCTTTTTTTTTTTTTTTTTTTTTTTTTTTGCCGAGGCAAGAGGTTTCTGGATAGCAAAGATGAAGAGGCTGCCAGCCAAGCACGGTGACCAGTCCATTAAAGATCAGCCACAGACAGTGTGAAGGGAGGAGGAGGAGGAGAGAGATACAGAAGATATAGAAGGGTTGCGGCTGCGTTAACCTTGATGGCCGCTAGCAGTGGGCTGATGCCAGCAACGGGGATCTGTTTCAACGGGATTAGATTATTTTTTTTCCTCCGGGCGCTCCAAGGGAAGAAGAAAAAAAATCAATACTTGGGAGCACGGCATGACAGGAGCATCATTTCAGAATTGAAGTGGCTGTCAGGCATTGTCATTTGGTGACTTTTGTTCGCCATTGTACTTTTAAGCCCTCATTTTTCTCCCCCTCCTCTCCCTTTCACTCGTTTCTTCCCTCGCCCATTGTCTGAATTCCCTTGGTGACATTTTATGTTGCAATTTAAAAACTCGAGGGCAAGAGATCAACTGCAAGAGAATCTCTCTGAAACCAATTGGTGGACTGGTTTGGCATCTACTTTTGTTTCGCGACGCCCCCATCCTCCTTTCTCATTCCGTCCTCTTGTCTCGCCAGACCTCTATTGTGTTCCAGGAGGAATTTATTTGTAGTGTATTTGCATTCTCTGATACCAGACAAGGACAAGCCCGATGTATCGCCTTCCTCTGGACAGTTTCTCTGCCCGTTTGTAAATGAAACCCTCTGGGAGTGCTTGTCGACGGATGTGAGAAATTGGAGATTCTCGCAGAGCGATAGCCCAGCCTTGGAGAGCGTGTATCCCTGATGTGCCACCAGTGTCAAGAGATTGCAAATCAAGCGCTTTAATAACATCTCTGCTGGTTTTGTTTCTTCCTCCTGTTCTCCGGCAGAACCTCGAGACCCTGGTTTTGTCAGGCAGTGTGTTGAAGGCTCAGCGTGGCATGGCAACGCCGCTAGACCTCTCTCTCTGTCACTCTAATTGATAAACATAGGGCTGATATCTTGTAATGAGCCTCCATTCTCCGGCCTATTATACTGGTTAACCCTCTCAACCCACAGAGGGAGAGGAGGAGGGGAGCCGAGGCATCATCTGACAACAACTACAGCATTTAGATAAAGCTGACAGTGGTACAACACCGCCGCTGTGAAACTCCTCTCCTTGTTTCCCCTGCTTATTATTTGTAGCATCAGCATGATCGGGTGGCATTGCAGCGGAAAGCTTTTGGGGTTTGTTATCCTCTGGTTTAAATGAGATTCATTTAGAGGAAACGTGTCACAATGCCCTGTCTCTGCAGGTGTGTTGGCGCCGTGTCCTGCTATTATCTGGTTTTAGAGATGATTATTGTTCTTTCCACTCTCCGCTCGCTTCCCCCGGCAGCAGCCCCATTTCCTCCCCAAACTCCAACACACATCCAGAGTTATTTATTTGAACCGCGGACGAATTGCGGGAGACACGACTCAGTGTAATTGACTCGATTAATGCCAGCCATTATCATTTCGTCTTCACCAAGCTGTCTCACCCCCTCGGCGGAGCCAGCGCCCATGTTGCGCGACCCTGTCAGCCGGGCCGTGTAATGGAAGGTGCTGCCCATGATTGCAGTGTCGCAATTCATAACGCTCTCGCTGCCGGCAAGTTGTGCCCCTGGCGGATGCCTGGGGAGGAAGCTTTGTAAATACTAAATCGTAGTTCTGCTTAGATAAACAGAAATCGGAAAATAAATGCATAAGATCGAGTTAGATTAGTGATCAGTCCCATTGTTTTCAAAATGCCGTTTGGTACATCCCTACTTTAAATTCACTTTTGTTCCTTCAACTTTCCTTAAGTGTTGTTTCACCACTTTGTTTTAAAAATACCTCAAATACCGCCTTTTTCGTTCCTCTTCCTTCTAGTGGACCTGCCAGCATGTGACTGGAGGTTGGTGCCAACAGCGAGATTTGGATATTCGCTTTAACTCTCCTAAAAACACAACATAATAAGTCCTTCATATTAACCCGGCACATTCTCTGACTTCACATCAACGGAATGACCCCTGGAATTAACGGTGACCTGTCTTTTCCACTTAGAGGCAAACCCAGCTTTGACTTTTAATGGCGCTACTTATATGTTCAGCTTTTTTGGGTTGTTATTTTAGGGGTGAGCCTGTGGATTTGGCCTTTTCTGCCGTAGCCGACTTTGGCTTCGGATAGAAGAAAAGCCCATTACAGCACTGAGGGTTTGGGTGTTTGGGCAGGCTCAGCGCGCAGGTGATGAAGTGTTTGTTTATGGTTATGAGTTTGAACCCAGCACCGCTGATTAGTACTGCAGACTTTACATGTCTCAGACAGGGGCAGATGGAAATGGACTCCTTGCAGACCTGCCACTTGCTATCTGGCTAAATGATGGAAATCTTCATAAGTAGTTATTTTAAAAACGGCTCATTCCTGTAATTATGCATAAAAAGTGTGGATTTTTGTTGTCCCATGTTCAACAAACTGTTCAAAGTGTCACATAAAGCTTCTTCTGTAATAAATATTTTTGAGCACAACTAGAATTGTTGGCTCTTAATGCCATCCTCTGAGTCAGTTCCCCTAGCCTGGCTTCCCTCCATGTCCCGGTCGTGCACGGCTTTACCTCCGCTGATCAAGATTAATGGACACGCAGCGCAGGCACACACGGCGCAAAGGCCTTCTCTTTGCTTTGCCGTGAATTCTTTTTGTCTAAAATGTGAAACATTTACCCAGCAATCCCTCTTTCGCGTTGCCGTTTCCCAGGTCATCACGCTGGAAGGTCATGGCCCACTTTAATGCCATATAAAGAGACATAGATTGATAATTAAGGCCCAGCAGCCTGCAGAAAAGCCCCTCTAATGTGATTTATACCTATAGATTTTCTGTCAGATATGAAATGTTGTCGTTCAAATTGAAGAGGAGGGCCCATTATAAAGCGATTTACTGGTAACTTTGAGAACACATGTTATATTTGTTCAGCCTGTTTTTTGGTTAATAGTTACTGTATGAACGGGCCGGTGTGACTGTTTAAGAGACAGTTATGCACAGATCAGTAAAGCTTCTATGGCTGGTCGGACAATACAAAGAAAGCACGGTTTTTTACTTTCATCCCTTTCCTAATGCTCATCATCAATAAGAATGTATTTCTACACGAGTTTGCAATAGTTGCTCGTGACACAGAGATTGGAAATCAAGGCGCTGTTTCAAATTATAGACGGTATTTTCAGAAGGTGTTTTAGTTCCACCATCGCTGCAGAGTTCAAAGGCCCATTCTGATAACAAATTCAGACAGAGAAAAATGTCCTCCCTGCGCATTGTAGGTATCGTGTGATTTGGTGAGCCGGAGGGCAGTAGAAAATACGTGTCCACTGTTATTAATCAAGGTGACACGAGGGCAGAAATGACCCCGTGCTTTTCATTTGGTTCTACATAGCAGAGATTCTACACTGTTGTTGTAGTGGCCGTGTTGCTCCTTGCTTATTTTATTTCCTGATCCCAAGTCTGTATGTACTTTATATACTAGTGTAATTTGCAATGCGCACACTTCGCTGCTCACCTTTACTTGCAGTATGTATGTAACATGTTCCTGTCTCTCTTTCCCAGTCCAACTGTGCTCAGTACGCGGCCGATAAGCGCGACGAGGAGAAAATGTGCGACCACTTGATCCGAGCGGCCAAGTACCGCGACCACGTGACGGCCACGCAGCTCATCCAGAAGATAGTCAACATCCTGACCGACAAACATGGACCCTGGGGAAGCTCTTCCATAAGGTAAAGCTGGTGCTGTTGAGGTTTTTTTTCCACACCTGCAGTACAAACACACAGAGAGAGTATACTTGATGCTATATATAGGCTGATCCATCCTCATTTGTTTGGAGCATTTCATTGGGCATTTTATCAGAGTTGTTTCCTACATGAGACAATAAGTGATGGTGTTAAGTGAAATGCCTTTAATCACAATGATGCACCTGTTTTTTCTTCTTTTTTTTTATTCATCGCATGCAATTTTCTCCTCAGCCTTGCAAAATATTCAAATCACTGTAATGGTTTTAATCTCATCATTATCTTTCTCATCCCCCAATACTCATGACTTTGATTAAATTAGATTTGCAAAGGTGAAAATGTCAGCTGTGGGTTGAATGATGCATTGACTTGGGAGAGAGATGAAAGCCGTTTGAACGGCTCGGCTCCCATTAAGAACAGAGGGAACCTTATCCTCTGTGTTTGTTTCGCCAAATCGGCAGCAGAATCCAATGCAGCTATTCCCTAATGATGGCTGTTTGTGCAGGTAGTGTGTAATGGTGAGCTAGGGAGAGAGAGAGAGAGAGACGGCTGCAGGCTCACGCTTGTTAGGCTGAACCAAGTCTCTGGAGACTCGTCTGGCGAGGGTTAGTTTGCCGTCGGATCAGGAGTCTATCTCTGGCTGCCTTTGTTTTTCATCTCTGTTTGTTTCTCTCTTATATCAGGATGTGGTGCATTATTTGTCATATTTTTCTTTCCTTGATCCGGTCCTCCTCCCTCCCTCCTTCCAGCTCTTTCTTTCTCCTAGCCTCCATGTGTACTCACACAAGGCTGCTCCATTTACTATATGGATATTGTGTTCTACGAGCCCTGGCTAGAAAAGTCCCCCCCATTACCGCTCCTTTATGCTGTTGTGATATTGATGGTTTTCCTAATGGCTGCCGATGGGCGCAGGGAGCCATTGGCACTGAGCCTTGGAGTGCACCGCTCTTTTAATAAATCACAATCAGTCTTGTGCCATTACATCAATATTTTTGGTCAATTACTGTGAAGGTCAGGTGGTGCAGCTTCGCACCAGAGCCCTTGGTATGTGGGCATAGGAGAAACATCTGGTGCTGCAAATCTCACTGAATGAGGAAGGAAAAGGGGGAAAAGATGGACACCGACCCCCACACCCCCGAAGGAAAATAAAAACTCCTGCACACCTGTATACCTGCAGGCATCTTTACATAACAAATGTTCCTTAACTAACACAAACACACACAAAGCATGTGGTGCAGCAACACCTCTGTCTGATAATAGGAGCGGGAGTGGACGCAGAGAAAGCCACAACCCTTTTCCAGCTGTGGAAATCACATCCAGGAACACAAAGACAATACGCAGCTATGATTACGTCCCTTTTTGTTGCAGTGGTGTAAAACCCCGCGCCTGCCTACTCGCACGCCATAAAAACGTATTCCCCAAAGTTTCCATTCAATAAAGCGTCTGAAAATGAAAATATTATTTTCTCGCGAGCTGATGGGAATTGTTGTTTCCTCACGGCAGGCATCTAATATCTTCTGACACGGTGTGACCTGCCTGAATGCAATTTGTGTCTTAATATCCAGCTTACAGCGGCCCTGGCCTCTGGAGAAAAGAGGTGTTAGGTGATTTTCCCTTTTCCATTCCCTTGCTTCGTCGTTCCTCTGTCTGTGTTTCTATTTCTCTTTCACAAGATACAATTTCTTTCTTTCTTTCCTTCTTTTTCTTCCCTCCATGTCCTTTGCTCCTTCTTGTTTCAGTTTCTACTTCAGTTGTACCACTAAGTGTCCGGGGAGGATTCCCTCCGCCAGACAAAGGCATTGTCTATCATTTTTGTGCCCTTGTCTGTCACCTAGTGTCAAGACGTAGATGAATCCACAGCCAGACAGATAGGGCGACTACCTGTTCATCCATGCATTTCTGTCCCAGCACCTTGAGACTCAGGTGCACAACATGCCAGCCGGCTGTCTTTTTAAGAGACAAAAAAAAGAGTAAATGAATAGCCAGAAGGACAGACACAAATGAAACAACCGGCAGATTTCATTTTTCCCTTTCCTTTTTTTTTCTGAGCTGGGGTCCACTGAGCATCCAGCCTGCTGTGATGTTTATTTGGGTCAAGCATCATCTTTCATGTATATGACACCTAGACCAAGTCGACAGACAGAGAGGGGAGATGAGGGCAGATGATGGAGAACGCCAACTCACGGTCTCTGGGGACACACACTACCTCTCATACCTTCTCTTTATTGCATTCTAATAGGCTGACTAATGTACCATGGAAATTCACTCTGGATGCAGGAAGCGGGGAAAGTAAAAGGAAGGTGGAGTGTGATGTAAAAGCAGTGTGCACGTGGTTTTAGCCAGAGCTGCTGTTGTCAACCTTTTGATGAAGCCAGTCTCTGGGAAGCAAAATGTAAACCCTCATTCAAGTTACAGATGCAAAGCTAGCATCAGCATCCTTTTTATTTCCAGTTTACTCCTACGACAATCCTCACCCACAGCTACACCCTCGGAGCACAGACTGCTCCACTCCTCTCCCTCTGCTCCTCCTTCCTCATATAAGCAGCTCATTTTCTGCAGCACCGCTGCTCTAATGGACGCCCTTAGGCTAGAGGCTTCCCAGCCAAGGGACATCCATCTTTTGGCATGTCACACTCCTGCCCGGCAAAAAATCTTTGTGATGTGCACTCCAATTTTTCTTCAGTAAATCAAATCTTCCTTCCTTCAGAAAGACAAATGCTTTAGGGTTGGAGTGTTATAGAGAAAATCAATGCCGGCAAAATTGAAACAGTATGCCCCCGTATTGATCGGACCTTGTGAGATCGAAAACCAACAGCTTTGTAACTGTTCCACTGGACAGTTAGCTGACCTGTAATGGACAAACTATTGATATTAGCATTACTATTTTATCTTGTGCTACGTCATCTCACCAGCGAACTATTGAGGGAAGGAAAGCGTAGTAGAACAGTCAGGTTATTTCCTTCTTTTAGGCTAGTGACACAGCTAGTGACATCAAATGGTGTCAGCAGCAGATCTTTTAATCCGTCTTTTTATTAAGAACTATTTGTTAATATTGCTTATACTATTATGACGAATGAAGGAATGAATGAAACCATTCTTCTGCCCCTCGCTATTTGATATATAGCATTTAATTTAAATACTGAATCAGCACTTTTTTTTATTTTCCTTATTAATTCAACACAGTTAAATCTCTACTTCATTATCAGTCAGTCTCTCAATTTTCTGATTTATCTTTTAAAAAATCTAAATAAATATATAAAATTAGATTTTTCATACAGACATTTGATTGAGAGACTGGATTATGTAATGGTCTTAAGCACAGCATGCTATTCAGCTGTGTTTTACTACTTGGTGTCTTGAATATTTTCATTATTATTAAAGGTTTGATTTAGTTTAAGCCCAGAATGTGGTTGAAAATAACCTTCACATCACAAACAATCTCCCGATGTCTTGAATCTTTTTGCACAGTGCCAAACAATATTCTGGTTAAACAAAAATCTGCAACCGGCAGATGATTCACTAATTATGAAATCAAACTAAATATGTTAAATAATCTTAACTGGATTATTAGATGATTAGATTATTAGATAGACTAGATAGTTTCACACAGTTGCTATATAATCACTGTAGAACTTCAATTCCAGCTTATCAGTCGCCTAAACCGACTGATAAAAATTAATTCTAGAACAATATTTTTCAAATTAAGGAGTTTGAGAACCACATACTTTTTTTTATTTTTTATTTCCAAAATTCAGTGTAAATTGTTTTGCACAGGAACCTTTATTCAGATGTGTGTTATTATTCCATTCATTGTGAAAATCTGAAACGCAAGACCAAACTTAGTCATCAAGCAGTGACAATGTCTCTGTTGTCCCTTCACGGGATCATGAAATCTGAGAAGACGAGTGAAGAGCGACTGCTGATGGTAGAGACTGAGAGTTTCCATATTTATGGAGGGATGCCCCCAGTAACAATACTGGAACCACACCAATTGCCGTTGTTTTTCTTTGTTTTTTTGTTTTTTTTGATGGATGCAAAAATATGCAAAATCAAACCTGTTGTGAAAGCTGTAATGAATTTGGAAAATGACTGACACAGCTTCTGGTTGTGTTTAAATGTTCAGCTGTTAGACAAACCCATCACTTACAGTAAGAAGGTGAGGCCGCTTCATTGAGGAACATTGTTCATTGTTGTGTTGGTTAGATGGCCTCCTCGTTTTCCTTCTCTCTTTACATTGCAGCTAAGTCACCCTCCCACCAGGGGTTAATCTACTTCAGTGAGGACACTCGTGTTCACATTGTGCTTTCTCAAATAAACGATTGCACGAGAAGCAGCGGCGGGCCAGATGAATCTCTACTTGTGCGCCTTCATTCCAGACTTAAATCACAATTATGATGCATAATACTGAACGTAATGCATGTGCTAACGCCGGGGCCTGCACAACGTCTGCGCTGCCTTGCGTGCATGCTTCGTGGACACTCTGTACATTACGGCTTCACGGGTACCGTGCACGCAGAGCTGAAAAAGGAAATGGGACTCCGGCATGTCAATGGAGATTATAACCATAGGAAACAAGAACATAACAGTTTAGAATACACTGACTCTTCGGAAATGCACGACACGAGAGGGGCAGGAAGACGGAGAGGGGGGAGAGAGAGAGAGGGAAAGATGGAACGGAGGATGAGAAGGAGAGATATTTGTTAGCGAAGGATCAAAAGTTGAGATGGAGACAAAGACAAGACAGGAGCATTTTTCTAAAACATCCTCTCTTGTAGTTGCTGTATACACAAATCCATAGTGATGAGTTAAAATGTTGAGAGCGTGTCTTCTCTGCTGGATGCAGTCTGCAGCTGCTGCCTTCATCCAACCATCAGATGTGTTTTGTTGCCTTTGTTTAGAAACCATTTATTCTTAGAATCATTTGGAAGCAGTTGCTTATCATCCATTTTTAATATACTGTATAGTCTATTACATGATCTCCAGAATGAAATGGCATTTATTTACTTTGTACGCGACATAACGGGTATTTATTCTATTTTTTTTACTGGTAATGGCTTTTTCGTTTGCTTATAAATACTTGCTGTCTAAACACAAACATGACCCCGTGTGCTGAGCATCGGCAGCTGTCCACGTCCGCGGCTCCCGTGTCATCGCGGGCAGAGACAGTTGTTTCCTTTAGTCCTGGTCCCGACTACTTCAAAACCAATTAGCCGGGTGCTCGAGTTGTGATCATCAATCTGCCCCGATACCGCCGCAAACACATGGCGTAAACACACTACACGGGGCAATACGAGCCGGCCTTCAGCCTCGTCCGTCGCAGGCGTTCGCAGCGTTTAAGCCCTTAAACGGGTTTAACATAAAACCCCGCTCTTCATTAATCACGCGGCGTGACATGTGTCTGAGCCAGAAAAGTTACACTGGACAAAAAGGATGTTCCTTAAATCTCTGGGGAGAAGGTTCAAGTTTGACAGACGTGCGTTCCATCAGTTATATAAAATAACGTGCCACGAAGGCCCTACCGTGCAGTCTGGCTCATGGATATGAATTAGAATATGGCCTTAATGATAACATTTACCTCCACTGTATATACAGTACAGTGGCTGGGCCTGTAAGGAATAGTAACAAAGTGTCATGGTGAAACATATTAACAGCTGATGATGTCCATATGTTAGCATGGTTAAGTGCTCAGTATAGGCCGGGGCTCCAAAAAAATGACTCTTAGTAGATCGTTTAAAATGACACCAGAGAGGAAACTTCCAATTATGATTGTAGAAATCATTTTTATTTACACGCGAGCAGCACTTTACTGACCTCTTTTGGTTCTCTGCTACGCACAGTACACGCTACGCAAGCGTTTCATCTGAACTGGAGGTGAGAATGGACGAGAGGGTTTCCGGTTCAGCCGATTTACTGTAAGCCATCCACGTCTTCTGCTCCATCAGTACCGTCCGTCCTCGTCCGAGCATCTCGGAAATGTAATGGAATGCTAGTTATGAGGGATGAAAGAAGGCCGCCATCCCAGAAAGACCAATTACACTGTCCTGCGTCCCTGCCTCGCTGCTCACGGCGAGCCGGGACTGTGCAACTATCAGATTTATGAGTTTCATACACCCTTAAGAAAGTATATGGCCTTGGTGGAGCAAGGTCACGATAAAATGGTGCTGATCAATATCTGAATGAAAAGCCATTTGGGAAGTTTTTAGGGCTTTTTTCCCCCTCTATTCTTCTTGGATGCAATATCTGCAGAGTATCGATTGTCCGGGGCCAGTAGTTAGTCAAAGGCTATCTCCTTTGACTAACCCCTTGCAGCGTGTCAGGCCCCCACCCCTCTCTTCCTCTTGATAGATTGGTATGCTTCCAGCCACTGTAATTACACCATGGGACCAGCAGGTCATTTATTTTGCTACTTTCAACATTCGCCCCACCACAAAAAAAAAAAAAAAAAAAAAAAATCGCCTTTATCTATAGAGTCCGGACTTTCTTGTGCAACTATAGCAGAAAAAAAGGGCACATAAAACACCAGTGTCCCCCGCTATAGAGGGCTTGGTGCCGTGAAGGATGAGGATCTCCCTTTTAATCGTAGATCTTCAGCTTGTGTTCCTGATTTACTTCACACATCTGTCGTTCTTGGGAGTTCAAGTTCAGCTGCACCCTTAGAGGATCAAACCTGGGGAGGTCAATGAGCAGCAAAGCTAAGAAACTAGAAACTAAACTGTAGTAAAATAAAAAATAAAATATAGAAATATGTTTTTTTTTCTGTGGTATACTCTAGTATACAGGTGTCTAACATATGGCACGCGAGCCAAAAGTGGCCCATTGTGACCAAATTACACTTTTTTTTCTTAAAAGTTTTAAAAAAAATTTGAAGGATAGTTTATTAAATGTAAACATTCTCCTAATTTACTTGTCCTTCTTTATTAATAGCTTACTATGCTATAATCTGACTGGTCCGGCCCGCCTGAGATCAAACCGGGCTGTATGTGGCCCCCGAACTAAAATGAGTTTGACACCACCGCTCTAGTATTTGTCACTTTATTTGGTACACTTGTACAATGCAGTGCAAACCGTGCCATGAATAAATAAACTGTCCTCATTAAACTGATCAAAGGTGCCGTTTATGTGAGCTAATGCCTTTGTTTTATTCATTTTTTTATTTTTTATTTTGTGGTTTTCACAGGAAGCGATAACTACACAGCCATTATAGTTAGACTTGTGTTTATTGCTGGACTTGACTGTACCCACAGACACACACTCACACACACAGACACACAATATCAGTGCTGTATTGCACACAGAGACATATGATGGAGAGAGGGGAGGACGTGCTCATGAATAGCAGACAGACCTAGATGAGATCGTTGAGCGCACCAATGTGAACAAAAAAAACAAAAAACAGACATCCATACAGAGTGGAAAAGAAAGGGCTAACTTTATTATTTAATAAGGAAGCCACTAATCTTGACAAGAAAGATCTGTTTGGTTTTATACAGTTTGAGTGTTTAAAGAGACTAAATTATAGTGAAATATATGATATTTCACATGTTAAAATGAGTTTTAATGTCAGAGCCCTGCTGCTAGAGGTGAAGGTTAAACACGATCCCATGTTTTTGTTATAAATGGAAACCTTTAGGTTAAAAAAAACAAAAAAAAAACCTTCCTCCGACTCCTAATCTCAGCTGACCTTGAGCTTCGCCCGTGTTTTTCTTTTGGGGTGTGTTGGAAGCGCAGGTCCGCGTGTTCAGATTTGTCATACCTTTTCAAGATCAGCTCTGAAAGCTAGAGGTCAGAAGATTATTACAATGGGCCAGTAATGGCAGAATTATGCAACCCCAGTCCAGTGGATGCCCTCATTACATCGCTGCAGTGGTGATAAATGGCCTTAAATGCATGTTGTCAAAATCACAGGAAAAATGTGACTCTTCATCAGAAATACAGATGGTACCACTTCAGTGCTGTCGCGGTGAAAGTCTGTGTATACGATTTAGTATGCACTTGATACTCAGATTATATCGATAGGCCAAACACTGATACACGGTTTTAAAAATAAAGATAAAATCTGCTCCTTTTTTCCACAGCGTTCCCGTCTTTGGTCAATATTTGCTACTTTACTAATTCAACACTTTTCTGTCTCCCGCCTCCCATGAAATCTGATGTAATTAGTGTCTAATGGTGTGGCCTTTGTTGGTGAATTTACACTGAGTGTAATTGCTGCTAATTGGAAGCCTCGCACTAAGCTGGTGGTAATTAGGCCTTGATTTGCATTATTTCATTTGGCTGCGCTGCATTGTGGGGAGTCTGGAGCCTTTTTTGCCGTCCACCCATGGGACTACTTTGATCCCCACAATCTGGTGATGTTGCGGAGGTGCAGTAGCGCTGGCTCTCCGTTTTCAGATCACTTTCTGAGAGCTGTTGGATAAATTGGAGTTAATTGGGAGGAGTGGTAGGTGCTTGTGTGTGGCTTGATAATGACGGCGTGATATCAGGAGATTCGGTGAAAAGGGACGAAACCAAAGGATGTGAACATAGGAGTAATTAGTTTCAGTTCGCATTTGTGCCATTAATTCATATCCACCTTAATTTTTCTTCTCTCTGCGTATTCTTTAACGTTTTAATATGTATTTCTCATTACAGATTCGGTTGAAGTCTTGCATTTCATTTCATATTTAAAGTCGACAAATTACTTGATTCTGTGATTAATAGCGAGGATGGGCAAAATTGCATTTGGATCATCATGTACGGAGGTAAGACGGGAGCGTGTCTGTGACCCTAACATTACCTCTGGTAAATCTTGTAAACAACATTAGCGGAGGTGAATTAACATGTAGCACACATTTACATGTTAACACACATGTAGATGTTCCCTTGTACACCTCATTGGAGTGGGAAGGATGGGCATTAATGCACATGTAGAAAATCACTCCAGCGAGACTTAATCATGCCAAACAATTTCAGCGGCAAGGTGTTTGGTCCTGTTTCATTTTAATTTGAGTCTGGAGATCCCATCGAAGCGATCGCTGCCACCGTTTGACAAAGAGCCAGCGCTCCAGCCGCCAGTCCTCAACATGACAAATCCTCAATCTAGCCCTGCTCCCGCGTTTCTTCTAAACACATGGTTTATGCAAATCAAAGCAAAATGATCCTGGGGATAGCGGCAATGTTTGAGCAATTTGAGGGCCGCCAATGGGAACTGGCATTAATATAAAATAAGCAAGGGGGGGAAATGTCCTTTGCATATACAGGTCTCATTGACTGTACCCAAATTAATTTAGCAGAAAGGTTATGAATGACTGGTTGTGCCGAAGTGCAGTCACTTGTAGTGATATATGAAAGCACATCTATTCTGCACGCTCTGCTTGCTGTGATAAAGGTCATGTTATCATTTACATACCATCAAATGCTTTGAATGTAAACTCGTGCAAAACAATATTTTCTTTACCTCTTCACATTCACCCGCGGTAAACTCCGTCTATTCCAAAAGGCTGGATTCAAACGAACACTTTAATCTAGTTGGAGGATTTTCTTTCTCCAATATCGAGTTTCTAGAGATAAAATATCAAAAAACAAATAATAGTTTGTAATAAATGAATTACAAAAGAGACTGAAAATGGTGAGAAAACTGCGAGGCATCCGTCTCTTGACTTGTGAGCTGACCTTGATGGATGGTCATCATTTGTCCTTGTCAGCAAATGAGCGTTGGTGCCTTTGAAATAGAAGTGCTATCAGGCTTTCAAGACCTGAATCTATTAACATGTTTAAACTGCTCATTTGACAATAATAGGCGAGTTTGGACCTCGTACGCACCTACTTAGAAACCCAGTAATCCAAATAATACGTGATGATTTGGTGACTGGGATTGACATGGCATCTTTTAGGGCTTTGTAATGTCAGAAAATAGTGTTTTATTTAGAGAAGAACGACTTAGCTGTTTTTTTTTTTCTAGCAGGAAACTAATATTCAAAGCATAAAGAATTATGAAACTAAATATTATAAACCTTTTATATTGAGCTCCATTGATCAGCTGTCATATCATGACCCTTATATAACTCTTCTCCTTGCTTGTTATTTGGTTAAACAATACAAACCTTCACTAGTTGTAGTAGAGAATCGAGTTGATTTAACTCACTTGTGCTACCTCTACTCTAAACGCTGGTCTTTCCAAATAAGCACTTCATTAATCCTGCGCCAGCCTTCCATTATGAACGCTCCTCACAATTAAACCATTTGTTTTCCCCCCGTCACCCCGCCATGCCAGATCTACTTGGACGTCTGCTCTGTTTGGATGTAAACGTAGAATTTACTGGCGCAATTGAAATCTTAAAGAGCCCTCCAGTAAAACATATCCTCGCAGCAGTGTTGATGGTTTGCGCCGAGGTTATTAAATCGAAGCCATAACTGTTTAGTTAACCGATTAGGTGGGGGAAGAGCATCGGGGCCACGGAGAAAAAATAAAAAAAGAGGCGAGGGGTGGGGGGCTTGTGCAAACTTTCTCTATGTACAACAGATTACAAATTGTCCCGTTTCATCATTTATGTGTTGTACATTAGAAAGGCTCAGTGAGGGTCAACGTCTTCTCCGTAAGACACAAAGAAACGTAATGTAGGGCTTGCAAACACTAAAATATTTAAAAGTATTCCTGCCTCTGCTCGTCTCTCACTTTCATCAGTCGGCAGCAGCCTTGTCTGGCGTAGTGAGCGGCCCTTCCAGACACCTTTTATGACCGAACTAATTACTAATTACACAAGTGGTTGGTGCGAGCCCGCCGCACGCCGCCGCCTCTTTGTTATTTTAATTGTTGTTATTTTGAAGAATGGCGCTCCAGTAAATTCTGCCACGGATCCCCTAGGAGGATGGATGAGCTCTGAATAATTTATTATCTTTGTGGAAACACACTCGGCGTGCGGTATGGGGGTTGCATAGCGCTGTACATCTCCATTCTTGTTATGGCGGCGCTCTCATCTGGGATTGATGACGAGGTATCTTTCATTGTGCCTCTACCTCTTCCAGCAGCCCATCATTAGGACTTCACTGTCGCCTGTTTGGGGCACGCTGGATGAATATGACTGGCAGAGGTGGCCCCCCCCTTCACCCCCCAAACACCATCCCCTGACTAATTACTCCATGCAGTGATTCCCCTCCTGATGGATTAATGTGCATTGTGTGAATCGGACAGATCCCCACCTTCCGTGAGATGAGAGACGAGTGCATCCAGATTTTGAGCTGCGCTCCATGCACGACCCTGATAATTATTTTCATAGATGAATACCGTCGAAGGCAGGATGATGAAGTGGCCATTTGCGCTCGCAGACTATCACATCCAAACACGGAGCGCGGCCTTTGTCACCGGAGAGAAATCTGGTCCCGCACAGACTTGCGTCCCTTGTGCCTTTCCAGCTCGCATTCTGCAAACCCACACCTTCCACCACACAGCTTCATAAACACAAGCTCTATATTCAGGTTTTTCCAACTTTCCAATTCAAAACTAAACATTTTCTTATGTAGTAGCTCTCTGAACATTGAAATACACACTAAACAGCAGCCACTGTGTGCACATCATCCAGCCTTTTGGGACTGATCTTTATTTATTTATTTATTTATGTCCAAATAAATCAAATAATCAATGGTTTTCATTAGCCCGGGCATACTGGGTTTTAAAAGACCCGCTTGGAAATTGTATTTATTTTCCTGCGTAAAGCTCCTTTCCCTTTTAGAGGCCCCTGTGTGATCATTGGTGTTGGACTGAAGATTTGTGAGGAGCCCTCGGCCAGAGCAGCGTTCAAGAGTAGATCACATAAAGTATGCTGGGGTTCTCCCGTCATAGCCCATGCCACTGAAACCATAAACTGTGTCCTACCGCTTTCGCCGTTACGGCAAACACAGGTTTTTCAAGTTAGCATAAAAATGCTTTTTCTAAAGTCTTACATTTGACAGTCCTCATTGACTTACATTATATTTGCTTTGTTTACTGGGCTCAAGATTCTGCTAAAAAATAATAATCATAATAAAACCTTCAAAATAAAACTTAAACCTGTAATATGTTTTAGGTAGAATACGTTAGTATCTCTGTAATCAGTGTATGGATTCTGATGGTTGAATTGCTTTTCTTTTTTCACACACCACAAAGGAATTTACACTATTTCACTGTGGTAATCATTTGCAACATGTACAGATGAGCAAGCGTCTAATCCAAACTCTGTTACGACATCAGCTTGATCCTAGAAAAAGGTTTTGTAGAAGTGAACTCTTGGGAGAATTTAGTGCAAACAAAATTGCTGCTAAACTTGTGTGAGGTGGTCGGGATTTAGCATATTTTAGGAGGTAGAAACACGGTTTTTCTCCTCACCTGAGTTAGCATTAGCTAATTTTTTTGCATTTAAAAACTGGGTTAATCGAATTAAAACCATTTAAGCAATCCAAAATAGTGTCGGTGAAATGCAGGATAAAACATTTCTTATGCTCTTGCCTTTCAGCTATGGGTCATAGCTATATTTGAGATTTATATTTTACTTAAATGACTTGGAGTAAATCAAGCGCAAGTGATATTTTATTATAGACTGGAACGCAGTACACAAGCTAACTCCTCTGCAGCGGAGTCCTCATTAAAAGTTAACACTTTCTTTTCCTTGAGAGCAGAATGATTTACCGACCCGGGCCTGGTAAGGGGAGATGCAAACTGAAAAGAAAAATGGAGGCTATAGACATTGATTAATATTGGTAATGCTATCCACCCCTCCTCTGTGTTTGTAATGGCCTTCTCCTTATCCTGCTGGCCATGACTCCTGACAAGAGGTATCCTGCTGGGCTTGAAATGAGCCTCGAATGGAAGCACGTGCCACAAAAGTGTGTGTGTGTGTGTGTGTTTGTGTGTGTGTAGAAAATGATCACGCTGTCATTTGCTCATTCAGCTGTGATGATGTTTCCTCAGTTCACCTTCTCAAAGACGGAGAGATGGAGGAAAAAGAAAGATAAGAAGGCGAACATCTTTCCCTCTGAGATGGGGCTTGTCATTGTCAAGATTTGGGATCTAATTTCAAGTCTCGGCCTGTGTGAAAGTGAATGTTTTTAGGAGTGATTCTGAGACCTGAGAAAAAAAAAAAAAAGACCTGCAAACACAATGCTGGCTTTATGTATGCTTACTCGGACCGAGCGCTAATGCTGGGCTGCTGTACCATGCTGGCCGGTAATTGCTAACACATGTGCTACCTCTGTCTCGTTGCAGCCGGCCAAGGGAGTTCTGGCGCCTGGACTACTGGGAGGACGATTTAAGGCGGCGACGTCGCTTCATCAGGAACCCCTTCGGATCCAGTCACTCAGAAGCCACGCTCAAAGCTGCGACTGAACACGGTCAGTGAGCCCCCTTCGCCACCACCACCAAACCCCCGCCACCCGCCTGTTGTTTCTACACCCTTTCTTACACGCTTGGTGGTAGCACCAGGTACAAGGCAATAAAAATTAGTCCTCCCGTTGCAATAAAAGATTTATTGTACCGCAAGACACAGTAAAAATAGCACCCGCATTTGAATTTCACACAGGTAATTTATTTCATACTCTGCCTCCCATTATGCAAAGCTGGACTGATAAGTGTTAGCTTGCTTTAATCAGAAAATCAGCTTTGAACTGAGTTGTTCTAAGTAACATGATATATTAAATGTTATATACTTTTTTTTTTTTTTTTTTTTTCTGGCTGCGTAACAGTGGCTGATATCAGTGGTAAGTAACTTTTTCCCTTACAGTTTTCTGTGTTTGGATGAAAGATGATTTGATGCTTTGCCTTGCAGGATAATTTACCAGAAATACCTTGCTGTTGCCGTCAATATTAAATATATTTTTAGACGTATAATTACATTAGGTCTAATGAAATGTTATAAACACACATGTGAAGAGTCGTAAAGCTGAAGGGACAAATATAAGTTGTTACTAAAGCCAACATCGCTGATTTCTGCACTACGTTTTTTTGTTGTTTTTTTTCCTGGTGCAAATTTCCAATAAACCTTAGCTTAACGTTCCCCGCAGCTGCTTATAACCGAAATATCTAAATGACATATGTCCCTGCATTAACACCGACTCGCATTTCTCTTCTAAAGTGCCTGTAATCCCTCATTTCTGCAAATCTCCAGCACACACCAGGGTTTGCAATCATTGTCAGGCTGGGCCTACATTAACCAAGCACAATCAATTACAAAAAAATAAAAAAATGGCCAAAAATGTTCTCAATGAAAAAAGTCCTCTTAAATGTGATATCATTCCCAGAGACAAATGGCAGGTGTGACAGAAGTCAATAAGAATATGATCTAAAAGCAATAAGTGTTGGGGATCCCGGATTCCTGGGAGACCTCTGGGCTGCAGTAATGGCTGCAGCATGAAGCCAGCTGGGGAAGGAGGCCAGAGTCCAGCTGGTCGCAGTTCTCCTGCGGCAAGCCTCTGAGCTTTTTTTTAACTTTGTTTCCTTTTTAAATCCTCCTTGTTTTCTCTTCGTCTAACTCCCGACAGACTCTTATGTTCTGCCATTGGCTTTTTTTTTCTTAGCAAAGCAGAAGAAAATACATTTAAAGACCTTAATGAGTTGGTTATTAAGGTCATTTGTTTGGTATTTAATTGTTCATTCGGCCGATACGCTGTAAATATTCATCCTATCGTATATAATATTCATTGCCGGGGAAGAGAAATCCCTGCGAACAACATTTGGTTTCAAAGTCAAGTCTGTGTAAAAATAGCCGGCGGCCAGTTGTGGCAGGAGTATGCTACCTCAGGAGAGTATACAGCCTGCCTAAACTATGGGAATATATCATTAAAATAACTCTTTGACATTGAAGCCTGACGGCATCCTTTTTTTTTCTGATGTAACCTTTCGTCTTGTTTTAGTCGACCCGACATTTGTTACGGAAGTGCGGCTCAAGATGAGAATGCAGGGCTGAGTTTTCAAACGGAGCACAAAGGTCATATCTGGCTGTAATTATATTCATCAGATGCAGAGGGGAAAATGGAGTCTTACTCCCTAAGAAAATATTTAGCATGAGATCAAGTCTGAATTTGCTCTCATTTGCTACTTGGGGCAGCGCTTTACAAATATCACGCATGATCAGAAAATTAGAAGCAAGGCGGGGGGAAAGTAACGGCGTCTTTAGTTTGAGGCTATATTGTAACAGCGTTTTATTTTTCCTTTTTAAGAAACACGCATTCCTGTGTTTAACATGCATTCCCGTGTTTAAGATATAGACAACTGTTATCATTCATACTGCGCCAAGATGATTTCCACCGGAGAGCGCGCGGCTGCCAGTAGGCTTGAGTAGGCTGTTATGTATTTATGGCTGGAAAGAACCATCTTTTCTGGGGATTGATTTGGTCTGGTCCTGGGCCGTGTACCAGAGGTGGCAGAGTAAATACCTGAAGACTAATGTCTCTGTTCTGGTAATCAATACTCGCCTCATGACCACACTCCTGGCTACGCTCCCGTTAAAAACAAATTTGTTAATTCTGACAATTTAATTGCTGTGACCGTGCATGTCTCCAGTTGTATAAGCAGGTAGTTGAACCCCTCGGTTGGGGGAGAACGAGGTCCTGGAAAAAGTGGAACCTGTTGGGATTTATGCACATTTCTGCTCCCGGTGTGTGTCGAGTGACGAGCTTGAAGTGCCCTGGTAGAGTTTTTTTTTTTGTTGTTAATGTGGCACTCTTGCTCTTCGCATGGATTATTCATCAGTGTGATACCTATAATTTAATCATAACAAATTGATGCTAATTGTGTGTTTAGAATTTAAGTTGCGATTTGTTTTGGCACTTCCATTTTTGGGTTCCTGCTATTAGTATTATTTACAACACTTTTAGTTAGTCTTTTACTCACACACACACTAAATCTGAACTCCATCAGTTACCATGCTCCATGTGATTCCCCAGCCACACACACACACACACACACACACACACACACACACACACCCTTAGACACAAGACGTACAACACCACCAAAACCTCAGGGTTGTCAAATTAAAAGGAGAAAAAAATAAACACTATCTACTTTTGGAACAGGCCGTCTGAGATGTTAGCACGGAGCCTGTCACTTATGTCCACATTTCTTTTACGTATCTGGTGATAAGTGTCATAAACTTACTCGGAATAGCTCCTCTTGCTACTTTTACAGACAGACTACAAGCTGACTGGTCATTGTTATTGTTGCTGTGAACTCATTACACTGAGGAGCTATTAATAACTTGTGTTGAGGTGCGGTTGAGTCACTGGGACTCGACGCTGCTTGTTGGCACTATCTTAACGTTGGGATTTGCTGAGCATGCAGCACATGGACGTTCAGATATGTCTCTGTTTTTAACCTCATCTGACAAGTCTCCTGTCCACTTGCTTGGTGCGAATACAATGGCATGTGGTACGTATTAGGGGAGCTGGTAGTAATTTCAGTGCTGCTAACTAAAGAATCCTCCGGGGAGGCTTAATTACAGGAAGGCCATTCTAAATATCAGCGAGCTGCATATTTTCCATGACAAGAGATTTTTTAGCCCCGCTCTTCTAGCTGTTTCAAAGCATTTAGCTGCACGGCGCGGCTGTGGGGTTCTTAGGAAGTGCAATTGATCTCAGGTGATGAAGCGGCGTTACTTCGACCAGAACGCCAGATTAGAGCGCAAAGACATGCACAGAAGCAGCGAAAGCTCTCGCCGTATCGCCAGCTATGTTTACAAACAGGGGGAGACCCGCCAGCCGGCCTTTGTGCTGTGCACCCGTGTCTGGGAAAATGCAGAGATCTCTAAATGTTTGCAGATTACCGGTGTGCTTAAATGATCCATTTTGGAACTTCAAGTCATGTTCGGTTGAAATGGGAATGGGCAGTGCGAGACCCTCATTCTGTTTAAGCGTGTTTGGATAGTCTTGGTGTGGAACAGTGTTTGTTATGATGAGTGTTTAAAGGGGTTAGATGCATTTGGGGTTAGGGTTGTGTCTTTTGTCCGTCACGTTTGGTTTGCCTGCCTGGATGTAGCTCTGCAAGTAAGAAAATGTCATGCATGTAAGCATTGCTCTAAACTGTTGAATCAAGGTTAAGCTGCAAAGATGATCAACTTTGTAAATAGTCTTTTTGGAGGATAAACACTGTGCACACACTTTATGGCTACAATAACTATAACTAACTACTAACGGTAACTTTATGACTATGACAAAACTAAAGTAGCGTAAAGGTAATATTTTTAAAAAAATAATAATAATCATAACCTGCCTCAGTTTATTAAATACTCTCACGTTACTGTGTGTTATGAATTGTAATAAAAGTAATCAGTTGTGGAAACAAATATAATAAAACCCATGCTGGATTTAAACCTTTAGTTCGTGTTGCTAATCTTTCTGTTTACCAGCTGTGGCTTAAACTAAATCAGTGGGGAAGAAAGTTGATCGCTCATTTTAGAGTATAACTTATTTTTATTGTCATTGTATAAAGGGCTTTAAACTGTTATTATATTTTTTTCACTGTTGCTGATTGTTGCTTATAATCCCTGAACTTTATTTAGATAGAAAATCAGAATAGCGCTCTTGGTTTCAGTTTGAAAAAAACTTGGGTTGTTGTGAGCACATCGTCCAACTGCTGAGAAATAAAGTCAAACAAGTTTTTTTGTGCCGACCCACGATATGAATTTAAATGAACTCTGTGTATAAATGTGTGTGTGTGAATTTATGTAATGCATTAAACATAAAATAAAAAAGACTTATTCCCCCTTTCTAGCGTCTGAGGAGGATATCCTCAAAGGGAAGCAGTCCATCAGGGGTCACGCTCTGGGAAATCAGAACTCAGAGAGTGAGACGTCACTTGACGGAGACGATGACACTCTGTCGTCCTTAGAGGAGAAGGACCTGGAGAACCTCACAGGTAAAGAAGCACCTCATTATCTTCGCCTCCCCAACCCGCCTCTGCGAACGTTCTCATCCCTCCCATGTATTTTTTTTTCCCCCGCAGTCCTAACTAAATAAAAAAATAACATCAGTGTATATTTATTTTTTACTAATATCATACACATGCATTTCAGTTGCTCTGAATAGTGACTTACGGGACTCTCCTACTGAGTGCACTGGCTTCCTTTACATCTATGGCAAAGTATGGCCGACTATCCAATAATAAGTTGTTGCTTTGGTGTGACATTTTGCTTTTTTTATTTTTTAGGCTTATTGCTGTATTTGTAATTTTAATTGACAGCCTTCCATTCATCACGTTTTCAGTGCCTAAGAGAGTACAGTAAACACAGTATCCATGAGTTTTCTGTCTCTGCCAGAGGAGGCCTGCTTTACAAACAGACCTGAGTAGCAACTCTTCATTTTTTTATTTTATTTTATTTTTTATCCAGCAGTAGCTGATCTTATCCCAGGATGCTACATATGCTAAAATTGGGACATTACCCTAGTCAAGAAAATCAGTTTTACTTGAGCCTGTTGGTTAGATTAGAACTACAACACTGCCATAGACTTGATTTTATCCATTTTATTTCTTGTGCGTGTTTTTCCCCTTTTTATTTGTCTGTCATTTAAATGACGTTAATTAAATATTATAATATAGTCTGCTAATCGGATTGCAGGCTAATCCGGAATTTTCTGAGCAACGAAAGCTCCCAGCAGACTAAGCTGCAGTAAAAGGAGGCTCAGAGTGCTATTAAAATAATGCAACAGGACGACAATGGGATTAAACGTCGGATCCTGTCTAATAAAGTGATATGCATGGTGAGGGAAAATGCGCGCAAGTTGTCTGGAGAGGTTCAGCTGCTCCTCTTAAGCAGCTGTCTGCTCCAGGTGTAATTTAATGTCTTTGGACGCTCGGGACAACAACAACAACAACAACAACAAAAAGCAACAAAAAAAAATATTTCAACCATCGGATGACATGTCATTTCTCGTGGGGGTTTTGGGGAGAGAAGCAGCGGAATGAGCGTGTGTCTGTTTATTCCATTCATTTGAATGAGGGCGCTCGGGGAAATCAGGCCCGCGGCTCCGATGCTGCTGCTGCTGCTGCTGCTGCGCACATCTGCAAACACAATGGCTAGTATATGTGCATGAGCCGAGCTGAGCTTCCACCCACGGCTCCCCTGAGCCGGGCTCTCATTGTCATACTGGCATAAATTAAGATTGATGAGAGATGAACACACAGCTTCTCCCAAAAGCCCGCAATCAATAGGTTCTGACGGACAGACAGTGTTGATAGTTGTGCTTCGAATTTCATTTTAATTATTTATTTAGTTACTTTGGCCTTTAGCGTGCTATTTGACCAACTGTGAGCATATAAAGGCTGTTGGGCGATATACGTGTCCTATCATTAACGTTGATCCTGAACTTAATCGATTAATTGCGCATTTGCAAGTATAGGGGGGAAAAAACGTTTGTTTTTTGTTGTTTTTTGTTTGTTTGTTTTTTACCCCAAATAATTGCGATATAAAACTGTTTTCCGTCAGAGCTGCAGCACTGATAGGATAATAGTTTTATATCACTATTCTTGTATTTCACGTACTGCCTGTATTTATAAACTATCCTCCAGGCTCGAAAGTGCGTTTTTAAGTCATCTCTGCAGCCATCGAAGCAGTTTTAAGTTCCTTTCCCCCCCTTCCACTTTTGGAGAAGAGCTTTGCACAGGGCTCCAAAGCCTCTCTCTCGGAGAAGTCGTGCTCTCTGACCGGCTTCTTGTCTGCCTGTCTCCTCCAGGCCCTGTAAACCTGAGCACCAGCGCTCAGCTCGTGGGTCCGGCTGTGGTGGTGAAAGGCACCCTGTCCGTCACCGCCTCCGAGCTCTACTTCGAGGTGGACGAGGACGAGCCCAGCTTCAAGGCCATCGATCCAAAGGTAAGGACAGGGGAGTCGAAGCTCCATCGATCTCGTTTGGTCGCTTACTGAAGCCATGCTCGAATTTACGCATGCTCTGAAAGGATTTAAATATATTTTATATATGTAGAATATTATTTTAAAAATGTCAGTTATGCCTTTGAAAGTTTGTCTGATAATGTCATGTTAAGCGACAAAACGCTTGAACTGAATTATAAAACCTTATTTACCACATATTTGTATATATGCATATATATATATTTAGATTTAATTTAAGCAACTATTTTTCTCAATTTTTTCTGAGATAAAATAAAATCCTAGAAAATTATAACTTCAAGCAAATTTATTTTTGTGGAAGCAAGTGGAAGCAAATCTCGGAAATTATCATTAAATGATCATGGTAAAAGAAAAACAATAATGATAATATAAAAATGGGACTAGTTTACAACAAGGGAGAGCTGACCTACAGGTGGCTACGTTTGTTGTTCATAAACACTGTGTAATCATTTGTTTTTAAGTTGTGTATTTACATTTTCTTTTATTTATTTATTTATTTTACGGGAATTCAGTATGTAAAAAATCTAGTTACTGCTCAGGTTATATATCTTTATGCTAAAGGCCCTGTGTCTGTGCTGCTCTTAATCCACAGAGCAGAGATGCTCTCAGGCCTATATATTAACACGACTCCATTGATTTACATTCACTTGAAAATCCCTTTGAGTCAGTGACGCTCTAAAAATAACTTACGGCCTACAGTCCTCTTTGCACTTCTTCTTAAAAAAAAAAATATATATATATATAGAGAGAGAGAGTTTTTTTTTTCCTGTGGTGTGTTCAGGTTAGACTTTCTCGTGTGAAATTTAAAGATTCTTCTCCTCAGACAATAACAGGATAAAACGCAACAGCATTAGCTGTCACCTCAGCTGTCAAAACATGTCAAAACACAAGGCCAAGTTGTAATTTAATTTGCAACATTTTATTAACATTTCTTTTTTTAAGTCACAATGAAAAAAATGAACTTGGCACGCTACATTTTATTCTTTCACTTAACGATTTTTGTGCATATATTTAAATAAAAGTTTCTTCACTTTGTGAAAACATTTAAAGAAGACAACTAAAATTTCTTACATTTATTTGAAATTGTACCTTCACTTTCTCTCGGCAGTGGCCCAATTGTTCCATGATTTTCTTTTTTTAAAAAACAAGGGTTTTGTGTTTTGTTCGCTGCGTTTGTTACTGTTCTTACTTTCACATTGCTTGGAGACTCGGTTGGCGAATAGTGTTTAGGTTTTATCCTCCAAAAAAAAAGTCTCTCGGTGCTGTCTCGATGATCAGTTTATAATTTGTCCAAACTTTTAGCGTTGGTGAGGATTTCCCTCGCTAGTCTCCATGTCTGCTTCGCAGCAGCCTCCAGGGCTGAGTGAGGCTTTCCCTGAAACAAGTCCAAGTTTGGCAAGAAGTAGTGGGGACATCTGCGGCACTGCAGACAGGATATGAGTTGCAGCAGGATACCATTCAGTCGGTCTCCGAGGCAAGACTCGTCCCAGTCGGTCTCTCTCGGGTGTTTCTCGCACTCGTACAGCAGCAGGGTCTTCATGTGGTAGTTGTTGAGCGGCTGTCCCGGCAGCTCCAGGTGTCGGTCCCTCAGAGTCTTCAGGACGGACAGACACTTCTTCCTGCAGCCCGCCATTAGCAGCCTGTTCTCGGCCTCGCTGAACTGCAGCACCCAGGCGTCGCTCTCCGCAGAGCTTTGCTTCCCCGTCAACGAGTAGCACTCTTTGGAGAGGAGGTTAAAACCCTCGGCTTTGACTTCTGCTACCCGGTTAGGACCGGGCCAGGGGATATGAGGCATGGGCCACTGTGCTGCGCTTCTAGGCCAAATCCCAGTGCACTTGAACGCGGGGGTGATCTGCACCACGTACCTCTCCCTGATCCGTAGTTTGACCTCGCTGGTGTCGGCTACCATCTTTACCACGTCGCGGTAGCTGCATTTATCCACGGCTTGTGCCACCAGAGTCTGAAACCTTGAGCGGATCTTCCTGGCTGAAAGGTAACCCGAGGCTGTGATGAACTCGACCCACAGCGACATGCTCCTTTTACGGCCATCGCTCAGCTTCAGGACCGCGCAGCCAGGCAGGGAGCCGTCATCCACAAAGTTGAACACCCCCATTTGGTTGAGGTAAAGCACCACCTCGAACTCGTTGGGGGAGATGACCTCCATCCCCTCATAGCGCGCGTCTATCTCACTGAGGGAGCTGATGAACCGGGGCTCCTGCACTTCCACCTCTTTCAGGACATCCGACACCACTTTACAAACCTCCCTTATAGTCTTCGCAATGGCTGCTTTGCGAGCTTGGCATCTCTCGTTGTAATATTTGTTAAGCTGGTAAACCAGCTTTGCCTGCGTCGCAATCATGTTTGGGCAGAGGTCCGGGCTGTACACCGGAGAGTCGCAGTAAGTTGACGGATCCAATGCTTACCGGTAAAGCCAGAGGCAATTGCTTCCCAGTGCAGGAAAAATGTGCAATCAAAGTTTTTTTCAGCTTTTGTAGCGGATGGACGTCAGTGTGAGGAGGAGGAAACGGATAGGGATGCAACGTAATAGCCCTGCTAAATATCAGTCCAAGTCTTGAGCACTTCCAGCACGGCTGAGAAGATTCATATTCGGGTTCTTGGTTACCATCCGTGTCCTGGACTGTAGACGCTAAAGGCTAACACACCGCCTCTGCCCACTCATGTCTCCCCTGCTGTTATTCTCTCCTCTGTGCCCCTGCTCACTTTTCGTCCGCACTCAGCTTTGAGCTGGATTTGTGTAGTTTATGAATGGTTCCTTTAGAAGAGTGAAAGGGGTCGGGCTTCTCTTCCTGCAATCATGTGCAGAGCTGTCAGTGCGCGCAGCCAATCAGAGCAGCCAGCGGCAGACGCTTCTGCAGGAGAGCTCCAGTCCTCCTCAGCAGCATCTGGACGCGCGGGGCTGTCCGCTGCTCCCAGGTCGACGCAGGAAAACACAAACCTTTAGGTTCATGCGGGCAAATGCCGGTGCACACTCAGAGCAAAGTCAAACATTTATTCAAGACAGGCGCCGTTCTTTACGCGCAGTTTCTTTCGGTGCCTTTTGAGGATTGAGGTTTCAAAGCAAAGCGGCACTCTTAAACTTTACAGCTGCTTGTGTTCTGCAGATAAGTCTGTATCTCTTTTTGTCTCTGGCTTCAATCTTTTTATTTTGCTTCTGTTTGAAAGGCTCAGCATTTCCATCTTGGCTGCAAGTTTTACTTATTCATATCCACGGCTTATGCAGCATGTCGTGCTTTTATTATAGAAATGAAGTAAAGTGAACTGAAGTCATCTTTAACGCTTATACGTCTGTCTTTACGGATTTACGTTTTTCCTTTTTCGAATTAGACATCTAACACGAGGTATGGTCAGCTGGTCACGTATTTATTTTTATTTTTTTAAATGCAAATTGAATTAAAAGTTAATTGTAAAACAATATTTGTTTCTCGTTAGATTTACTCTCTTCGTAACCTTTAAAATGATATCGTTTTCACTTTAATTCTTTTAAATTCGAGACTGTCGTTTTTATATGGTCAGTCATATTTTACGAACTATGATTATTTTATGCCGTTGAATATTTCCTGAGCTCCACCGCTGAATGTGTTGAATGCACCTGCAGCTTATAGATCTCGAGTTTAATCCACTTAAAGTGAACAAAAATCACCGCGTGAGTTGACGTTTTATCCACCGGATCAGCTTCTTAACCAATCCGCTGATTTCAGTTTTTATTGGACATTTCGGTGTTATTTACTCAGCCAGTCAAATAACTGATGCAAGGAGTGTGTCCGCGGTTTCTCTCCCCTCTCTCCCTCACACACACACACACACACACACACACACACACACACACACGTTAATTTGCCCGTGGGTTTATCGCCATGAACCTTGTCCGTACTGAATAATTTAACCAGGAGTCTTTGCGAGGAGGTTGTAATTGAAGTCCCCTTGTCACCCAGACTTCATGTTGGGCAACTAAAGAAGCCATTACATCCCCCCACAGACAGGAGACACATTTGAACATGGAGGCATGGCGAAAAAATAAAATAATAAATGAAATCCTGCGGTGAAAGCAGCATGTGATATTTTGTCCAAGTGTTGCTGTAGCCTGTTTGTAATCCTGCAACGATTAAGCGCTGTTCAGTGGATGAGGACGCGGTTATTAGGCGTCTGGCGTTAGATTGGTTTAATTGAACGTATTTGTTCAGTGAAAGTATTTGTTAAATTAAGAAAAATAGTTTCGTAATTGAGTGCTTTAATTTTAAGTAATAACATTTATATTCTTTTTTCTTACTAAATTATACATAAAGCTGTTTCAACAAACCATTGTCAGAAAATAATTTATCAGAGACCATGTTTCATCTGATGACAGCAGAAAACTAGGCCTTCTGTAAGTGCCTGCACAGATCCAGTCTCTGTAGTTAGTATTTTCCCTCAAACCTTCCTTAAACTGAAAAATTGCATTTCAAAAAAATAGAAAACTGATTAATGTGAGCACGTATTAAACTCCTGACACTTTTTGTGCATTATAATTTTATACTAGTCGGAATATTGATTTTGCAATGATCTCCAGAGGCACATTTACTGATATGAAGTAGCCAAGTATGCAAGGGATTCTGAAAGAAGCTACAAACATTTCAAAAACGGACAAAGATTAATGATCCCCAGCACCTCTTCATAGTTACCACATCCTCTGGACTTTATCACCTCTTCACTCTCAAACTTGAGGATTGTCAAGTAATTCAATTTTTTGAATTTGCTCTTTAGTTTAGTGTTAACACACACATTTGAATTAAGTTAGCATCACAGTCGTGTATTTGTTTTATGCAGGCCAAAGACAGTCAATTATCGGACAAATTTGGTATTATTTAATTCACTATTCAGTAATTCTTGATTAACTATTACGATTCAAGTTTTTATTCACTAGGGCTTAGCAGGACTTGTCGTCAGAGAATACCTACTGTTGTTTCAGTGGCGAGGTTTAGAGCCGGATTAGTTCTCACCAAGAAAACATTGGAAGCGAAACGTTGATGGTGAGTCATGGCATTTGATTTTCCTGCTGCTAAACGAACACACAAAGTCTGTTTGGATATTCTTTCCAAGTACTACTACAATAACAAGAGGCTATGGTAGGACAACAACAGCGGGCTTAAGAGCTCTGATTTATTGTGAAACGCTAATAGAAAAAATACTAAACTGAGAGTTGGCATTCTTTCCGCCCAGCGTAGAGCGGAGCGGTCCTAATGTGGCTTTGGAATTCAGAAAAAGATGAAATAAGTGAGAAAAAATGCCTGACTGTTTGAATTCGGGGCGACTGTTTATTATCAAGCTCCTGGCTCCGGAGAGATTAATCGACACTACTTGGAGAGCAAGTGTCCAAATATTATGAGGGGACACGTTAACTGTTGCTTAATGAAATATATGGCGACACAAAGTCACACCATGGTGAAGATATTATGAATGCGCTCCGGCTGGCTTATCACACCACGTTACCGAGCATTTTTGTTTTTGGCTTTTTGTTTTTTTGTGACGATGTTGAATGGAGTGAATTCTGTGGATTGGGTTTTTCTTTACTTATATGCTGGCAGTTGTTGCACAGAGGTCAGGCAAAACTCCAAAAGGGAGGATTTACCTTGTGTTACGACCACAGTGTTATGGTGGAAAACAGAAGCAGAGTCAGGGCACTGCAGCCTTTTCTTTAGTTTCATCTCCTCTCCTTTTTCTCCCATTTTCAGTACCCTTGTACGGGTATGTATGCATGTATAAATCTAATGACGAAAGCCAACTAATTCTCACTCACTCGATCTTCCGTTGGTCTGTATATCTCCTGAAAACATTAAGGATCGTCTGTGGTTCCCAAAGTTTCCCCCTGGTTTATATTGACTGGAGAAAAGATCAGGAGCCCGTCAAACAGCTCTTTGATCTGAGCCTGTGTGACTCACAGTGATCCCCTCATGAGCACAACAGTGTCCATGGCTGTGTAAATCTCTGCCAGCTGATGAGTAACCTCACCGCCTCATTTCTTTTTTTCCTCCACTTCTTCTGTCCCTTCTCTGTCTCATCTATTTTTTTTTTTTTTTTCCATAGATTTATTTGTCTTTTCTCGCTCTCTCAAGATTGTGCACACTACTCTATTTTTGTACCTTAGTTTACAATTACCACAGAGACGTCATTAGTCTTGGAAGAATATTTGGTTTCATAAAGGAGGATTTTGTTTAATGCATGCCATTGCATGTTTGTAAAATACAATTTCACTTGTTCACTACTTGTTGAATCATAAATCTCAACCTGCCAGTATCTACTGCACATAAAACAAATACAAGGAAAGACTTGTGAATAATAAGAACTTTTTTTTAGAAAATGCCCTTTTCCCTTCCCTTTTTTTGGACACATGTAGACACAGACTTCACAAGCACCCGTATGCATGTGGACCTAAAAGAGAGACGGTCCCTGACGCTCTTGTTCACACGTTTCGCCGCCGTCTCCCAAACCCCGGATGGACCCAGCTGCTAGCTCTGCAGAGGGCTCAAAGAAAATCATCGCAGGCAACTAATTGCCTGGCAGGGCTCCGCATCTGCTCGGCAGATAGCAGAACTGATGAAGTCACGGAGCAGATGTGTGCTTGCCTGTGCATGTGCGAGTGTGTGTGTGTCTAGCAGCGCTCCCTCTCTGTGTTTAGACACAAGCCATCAATATTGCATGTGGAGTTATTGTTGCAGAGCTGCTCCTGGAGACCGTTAATATTGCATGTACGACGAAGTGGAATTCGTTCTACTCCCCGCTGATTGGCGAAAGGAAATATCTGAAAAAGAAAATCTGATTGGGTGATATTTGTAACCCTGCCTTATCTCCCCAGTAGAGTTTGACTTTATTACAGACTCTTTCGGTGTCCTAACGGTAAACGGTTAATATAAGCTGTGTTTTGAGTATTAAGTGTATTCATACTGCAAAAATCCCAAATTTTGCAGTACTTAAAAATGCTGACCTGCACAGTTAATTAAGTCACTTTTTGTGTTTTGTGTAGGTTTTTTGATGCAATCCACATTACATTTAAATGAAAAGGCTTCTTAAAGCTGAAAAAAATAAATAATCTTTTTACATTTATTGGCACTGTCCATTTATGACCTTTGCTCATTTCAAAAGGAAGTAGCATTTGAAATCTTCAGATTCAGGTTAGACAACAACTCGAATACTGTGACTGCAACAAGGTGTTACTGTCAGAATTAACATATTATTTGTACTTTATACTGTTAGTATACATATGCTGCTGGAAGCTGTATGCAATATGTAAAAGGAAAGTAAATGAATTCATCACAGGCCTAGTGGGTGAAAAAGTTAAATCTGAGCTCTAAGTAACAAGCTTTGTGTGCCTCATATGACGCCTCCACTTTAAAACTAAAGCTCAACTGTGTTGTTATTCCTCTATCCTGTGGAGATGTGCGCCATCTTCATAGAAAGTTCCTGCCAAAAAGCCAGATAGAAATGTCATTTGAAAGAGTACCAATAAATTTATCCTAAAGGTCAGCGTCCACCCTTGGACTATGCAGTGATGAAACCCCACGCTGAGAAGACATTGGTTACTCTAATTAGCGGGGTGGTGACGGCTGCCCGGGGTTGGTCCGAGTGGATGAATGGATGGTCACTCAGTCATAGAAAACCACCCTGGTATTATGTAGCAACCGGTCCCATATCGTTAAGCTCTCCCTAAAGTGTCAAACTGCTGGGACTACACCACCTTCCCCCTCCCGCTGCTCGCTCCGCCAAACCCTCATGGTCGCCAGGGACGACCTTCGGCTGGAGCTGCCAATCACGAAGAGGCATGGCAGCCAGAGGTCTCTGAGAGAGGAGCCTATTGATTTTCCAGTTAGAGCCTAAGTAGTGTGTGCTATAGGACTAACGGACAGCCCAAGCAGGTATGTCATTATCAATGAGCCCAAGGAAACGGATCTCCTCACTCTCACTCATTCATATCGGTCTCCTTCGCTCCTTGAGTCCTCCTCTCTGTCATGCTGTTCCACTCTATTCGTCCACTCTGACAGAGAGCATCCTGAGATGGTCAATAAATCGCTCAGCCACACCACACCAACAACTGGTAGAGTGATGGGTTAGGATGACCTTCTTTCTCTTTCTTCCCCTCTTCGCTCTTTCACCATTTGCACCTCCGTGCTCTGTAGGTACAGTGACTACAGACTTGCACTGTTTCCTTCCCAGAGACAGAGTTGTTAATATCACAAGCTCTTGTATTTGTCCTTGTATTTGAACCCTCAACACCTGAAGAATAATTTCCTCCTGCGGCTAATTTAGGCATCTGTTCATCAGGAAATTATAGATATTAAAATACAGTTCCTCTCGTTTTACCTTATTGTTTATGTTGAGTCACTCTCTGAGCATTGGGTGCTGCTCAACATAAAGTCATGTGCAAACTATTTAGAGTGATTTAAGCCAATTAGAGGAGATAAGGCCAAATTTTAAAGCTTCCTGAGGTGTATTTCTCTTCCCAAATCTTTAACTAAGTTACTGTAATCACTACGTATTTCTATTACTCAACATTCACACTGAACCGATCCTAGTCGCTAGAGTCTCAAACCACATGTCATACAGTTGTTTCAGCCCTCTTGTGTCCTCACTCGGAGTGGATGAGGTCAGCGGTGCCCTGGCCAAATGTGGAGTGTTTAAGAGTGATGGAAGAAAACTTTCAGAACAATGGACTGGAAACGTTTGGAGAACCTGAATTAGAGACTCTTCCGTTTTCTTTGTTACCATTTGTAACCATTACGTTGATATTAATCAGCAGATGCCATTTGAGATGTAACCGTTATCTGACTTTTTGTACAAAATTGTGTGTGGGCTAATGTGACAAACTTTTCTATTTATTTTTGTGTTTGGTGTGTTGGTTGTACCTTAACACTGTTCCAGACTGGAATATGTGTTCCCCACTTTTCTTTCCACCATGAGGCTGACTTGGGGTTGGTAGATTTCCTGAAAATATGGTGCTGATATCTAGGATAAAAGTGGATGTATCTGACTTTACATGGAAGGCGACCTGCAGGAAAGTGTTTTTAGTTAACAAGTTAACATTTTACTCAAAGCACTGCTTTGCCTAAATAATGCCTATATATGCCAATCAGACATAACATTATGACCACCTTCCTAATATTGTGTAGGTCTCACTTGTGCCTCCAAAGCAGTTGTGACTCATCAGAGAATGTGCTAGTGTGGGAAAGCGTCTCTGTGGATCATCCCCCAGATACTTGATGAGTTTGGGATCTTGTGAATTTGGAGGCCAGGTCAACACCTTGTGCTGCTCTTCATGTTTTTTTTTTAGTTGAAACTGTTTTTGTGTGAGTGTCTGCATCCTGCTGGGGTGTCATTGCTATGGGGTGGGGGTGCCTGTTGGTCTAAGTGGGTGCTTCATGTCTAAGTAACATCCACACAAATGCCTCGTCCAATAGTTTCCCAGCAGAATTTGTCACAAGATGGTCAGTGTTATTCTCTTGTCAGTGGCTTTAATGTTGTGGCTGATCGTTGTAAATCCCCTTCCATTACTTTTTGTTTACTCTTTTAATCGCAGTTCATTTTGGAGATATTTGAAACATTTTCTTTGTACGCTTGCCGCGATGCAAACCGTGACTCTTGTGCAAAGCAGGCTGAGGATTCTCAGCAGTGAGCGGTAACCAGGTGGGACAGGTCAAGGAAAGACAATTGCCACATTGATAACCACATAAAGAACCATTGGACACAGTCTCATCTCACCACCTAATGATGACTAATGTCTCCTTTCCCAGCGCTTTGCCTTTGCACACAGTATAACCCCCATCTCTTTCCACAAACAGGCTCGGCCTCTCTCTAGCTCTCTGTTTGTGACTTGACTTTGGACCTTAACACAACCACAGCCTCTGTGGCCAAGACCTGCCTCGCACTTAACCAAGCACCTCCAGACAAAGAGCTGCTACCCCCACTTTGCACCTGAGCCTAGCCCCTCCATCATGCTCCATCTCTGGGCTTGACTGGCCCAGTCAGGGGGGGCAGGTGCCTCCCCTCCCTTCCCTTTGATTGATCCCCTCTCTCCATCATTTATTCCTTTCGTCTGCCTCTGACACGCGTGTCAAAGGCAACGCAGCAGCCTGATGGATAGGCCTGTTTATGGATGCCAGTCTGCCTGGTAGGCCACTGATATTACAATCAGCACCTGTGTACCTGCTGTTCTCACAAGCCCCTGTTATTCAGCTGAGGTCAGAGAGACACACAACTCAGATTGAAAGATCGATGTCCAGCCCGGCGTATTGGAAATTGGACTTGTAAATGTGGTCTTGTTTTGAAAGTTTTCTGCTGCAGTTCCTATGATTAAACTAGATCCACATGTCAGAGTGAATACCAAAGCCATTGAGCTTCCTTTTACGTGTATTTCTAAAGCCTCCAAATTGCAAAGACAAAATGGCTCGACTGAGACACAGTATTCATTACAGCCGTTCCGTTCCTTGAAGAAATCGAGAGTATTTCTGAACGGCTGTGTTTGTTTTCATAAGGCAGGCTGATAGAATTGATGAGTACGCCTCATGTGCCAGAGAGCAGAACGTTACTTTGCTGAATTGTGGCGCTTCCATCGCCATTATGGTTAATGACCCATTCAGTCTGGTTTAAATGGCACAACCGTAGGGACGTCGCTGGAGATTACTCACTCATCCAAGACTCCTTTCTTGCAAATACCAGCGCAACAGAGCTTTACTCCTGCACCTCTGGTACATAAGGTGCACAAGAAATACATAAAGCTTTGGTTATAGCGTCCATCCTGTTAACATCTAAACACATAAACACGATGCACATCCTTTTCTTGCGCCGTGGGTTCTCACTTTCATTTGTTCAATGAGTCATCTAAGGTTAGTTTCACATCAGCAGTCATAATTGCTTTCTGCCCGTCTTGTAAAATGAAATGATGGAGCCAAGTTAAATTACATAGTGAAAAGTGTGAATCTCTGGGATCATGTAGTTTTCTTTTAAGGTGCACTTCACCCCCAAATTCACCCCGCTGGTATGCATCTAATGTTTTAGCTTTTTGCAGCTTGCACCTTTCATGTTTTGGTCCACTCTTCTTTCATGTTCACCGTTTCTACGTGAACACTTCTCCTACAAACCTACTGTACTACTGTAAAATGGAAACAGAAATTCAGCTGGTTATCATTGTGTGCGATGTAGAAGCAAGAGCCACACATCTCTCAAGATACCATAAAAAGAACACATCTGTGGTCCAAAACATGTTTCCAGATCCAAGCTGATGTTGCTCAATGTGTTTGGCAGCCACCCACTACAAATACACCTTAAATTCACACCATTGCTGTTCTAACTCAAAATACCCACCACTGATAAACCTGTAGCTTCGATTGAGTCACCTTCAAATTCTCAAAAGTCTCCACTGCTATTCTTTTATAAAAGTCCTATTACCTCCCTCTTCTTTCGCGTTGGACTGCCAGCCCCGAATTCTCCGAGAGGGGTGTACTTTTTCACCCCACACCCACTTAAGCCGGTGACAATAGCCGGATTAGAAAAGAATTTACTTCAGCGAAGCCTCACACCGACCCCGAAAAATAAAAGCCTATCCGTCACTAAATGGCAAAATGGGAGACCGAGGGAAAGCGGGGAGAATGCGATAGGAGCCGGTCAGCGATCTTAACCTGTCTGATGTGCGCCATGGCAGCTTATAGGAGACCAGAGGGCCAATCGCAGCGAGTCTTAAACAGCTCCTGAGCTTCAGCGGTGGCTCTGGGCTGTCTCCTTGATTTTCTGAATATCAGTGAAAAGCATATACGCTCCTTTTCACCTTTTCCTGATGTGCCAGTGTTTACTGATGCGCTTGACAAATCAAGGAATGTTTTTAAGCTCTTTTAGTCCCATCTCAACAGGTGCCCAGCAAGCCTTAAATCCATCTACTGGTGTCTAAGATGTCCATAATGCATGCACACAACTATCTATACAAACATGTTTTATATAAAATGATATAGTAATATTTTTCAAATTCAGTATAGTTACATTTTGAGTATAGTGTTATTCACGATGATTGTTTTAAAAGCGTGTCGTGGTAATGTGATGACAGCAGAGAGAATCTTGTCATTTTGAGTACGTCTGCTGCACTTTCACACCCTCTTCCCTTCACTTATGTAGCCTTATCCATCCTTTGTTCCCCGTCACCAACTCTGCCCTTTGTGGCCCCATGCAGTCCAAGCTGTGATGGGGTAAAAAGGAATCATTGATTTTGAATATTTAAAGTATATATCCTTTGCCGTTCTTAAAAGCTATCTCTGTAATTTACCAAACACGTCACACTCTGGTGTTAAAGTTAATTATTATTTTTTTTATTATTATTTTTTAGAATGAACTTTGTGTTTATGTTCATCTCTCCTGCTGCCATCATTAGTGTTTATTAATAGTTTTCCACTGTGGCATAAGCCATGAGTACAAAAGCCTTAGAAGGGCCCCCAACACATAATAAGATACCAAAGGCTGAACGTTTAATGAGTTAATGCACTGAAGTCTTCACTTCACTACCAATTAACCCCAAGACCACTGCAGCATTTCCCTAAATCCACACAAGACCCCCTTTTTTTTGTCCCCACTTCAAAAAGGCTAAGCAGGCACGAAAAGGAGAGGGGGAAAAAAAGGCTAACCTGTTGGCAAACACTGAAAAGGCCCAAAAAGGGGTTTAATCCTTATTAGGCTAAATTCAGACTAAGTGGCCCCAAAGATCCTTTCAAAGGGGACTTTCTACCGGGAGTGCAAGCTCTGGGTGACGTTTGGGACTGAATGCTTTGAGCCTTTAGGCTTCATAACCCTGCACTCGCTGCAAGCTGGGCTTGTTTATTTTGCTTTAATTCTCTCACACTCCAGCACAGCTTCCTAGTTGTGTTTATTTTTTTTTGACCTTGTAGTTTGTTTTACTTCCCTCAAGGCAAATAGAACTTTATGTGTGAGCAGTGATTACATCTTGAATTAGTTACATGATGGTAGAACAATTGGGCCTATCAATCACTGGTGGAAGAGATTGTCTTAGTCGCTTGGAGTCAAGCATGTTGACATGTGTGCAGCATTTGGTGATTGTCTTTCAGATAGTATTATATTTTCTTTGTTGTGAATAAGTATAATGCAAAAAGATTTGCCTGCCCATTAAATGTAAATGTAAGTGTTAAGTTTTCCTCAATTGCTATGTTTTGAGAAACGCTCTTTTTTGCTTGTCAACATTTAAATGACAAGAGAAATGCTACCACTTTCATAACTATTTGGTAAATATGAAGCTAGTCAGTGACTGCTTAGCTTAGCTTAGCATAGCATAGCATAGCATAACATAGCTTAGTTTAGCTTAAATCTCTAAACAAAAGACATCTGTTACTGGACAAACTTTACACATATTTAAACCTTCTGCACCTTCTAATCATGTTATGTCCAATGAGGTTGGAGCGAGTGGAGTCTCCAGCTATAGATATAAATTTAGTTCAGGATTTCTCATCTAATTAGCTCTAAATATTTAGGGGGTGTGGGAGCTGTAATACAGATGTGTTTAAAGGTATCCAGTAAGGAGCCTGTCCTATTACTTTGCATTTATATGTTTCAGTTAAACTGATCCACGTTTTGGTGAAGATTAATGGGCTGAGTCATCAAAGCAAAGTTTTGTCTTGGATTGTGTTTTATTTGTAGAAGGATCAGTGCGTCAGAGCGGCTTCAAGCTTTCTCTAGGTTGCAATTCAAAGTATACTTGTGATTTTATTTTCTTACTCATCTGCATTTCCCTTTAGATTCAAAATTTGTGGAGTGTATAGCAAAGCAGAAATAGTGTCTTGTTGTCGCCTGTGCTCTCGCTGAGCCACAAAGGCTTTGAGGACAACTGCTGGAGTGTGAAAGTAGAGTCATGTGGCTGCACTGTCTTGAGGTCATATGATTCCAGGTTCTTACGGTGAGGGAGCATTGTTTTCCTCTTGGGTGACTTGCCTGCTCTACACCGAACACAGCCCTCCTCACCAACCAACCACGCACTCTCCGCCTGTAATGACTTTTGATTGAAACACATACCTCGTCTCGAGAAGCCTTTACAATTAATATTTCTTGCTTTTTCATTACAGCATTCTCAGTCCATCCTCCTTCCTATCTTTTATTTTTTTTCTCGCTATCACTCAATCTCAAAAGCAAAATCTGTCTTAATTGGCTCCAGAGGGCTCTGGGAGGCATTGTGTCAACGGTGATGAGGGTCCTGATTGGTCCAGAGGCACAGGCAGCCAACAGACCCTTGTTAGTGTGTCGGGACCCTTTGCTTGCTCGTTAGTCCGATGAACTCATTTACTGATGGGGGGTGACAAGGCTTCGCTTACCAGCGTGGAACAGAGGAGAGTGGGGGGTTACAAAAGAGGAGGGGAGGGAGGTGAACAAGAAAATGGGAAAGGAACAGAGAGACTAGAGAGAAGTATCATAAGAGCATTTGTGTGGATGCACCAGATAAGAGTGTCAAAAAGCCTTTAAATGTCAGCTTGGGTTTGTCGACGCTTTCTTTCTCATTTGCTGCTGCAGTAAAAGTGCCGCCGGCGTCTCGCTCTGCTGTTTATTGGAGATTGCTTGATTCTGTGGTCAGTGAAGTGAGAGAGAGCCACAAGCAGCGTGTCACTGACGTTACTGTATGCGTTGGTTTGTACAGTGTGTGATTTTGAAGTCTTTCAGAACCTGCAACCTCCGGGTTTTTATTCCTTACGAATTCTATCAAGTTCTCCCAGTATTGCTTGTCCCTCGTCTCCATTTTGATGTTGATGGATCACCTCTCTTCCTCCCGCTCATTAATTTCATCACCTTATCTCCCACACCACTTCATTTGACCAAAAGGTAATAATAAATCCCTCATCCATTATCCTTTAACGGAGGCAGCCATGTGGAAATACTTAATAACAGGCAACAAATTGAACTTCAATCACCTCTTTTCTTCCGACAAGGATGCACGGCACATTAAACTGAATGCACAAATATGCATATACCCCTCATCAAACACAGCTTTTATGTGCAGTTTAGGCATTTCCTTTACATAACAGGCATTAAATCTGCATTTTAAAACATATTTTTGCATATTTTTGGACAAATAAGGATCATTGGTAACTGGCGGTGGCTTCTCTCCCCTTCAACTCAAGGGTCTTATCAGCCCAAAAACACACATGCACTCAGCCAGGCCAACAGCAAGGGCTGCTGAGAGCCTCATCTATCTTGAACCGCGTTTCCGATAGTTGGACTGTTGCATCTTCAACTCTCTTTTAATCTGGCAGGGTTTCAATTAAATTTCATCCGTGTTCCTCCGTTTGACGTTACCCATGTCTCTAAAGAGGCTCTGGTTGGTAAAGAGGAACAGGGTTTGCGTTGGAGAGTGTTCACTGGTACAGACTGAGATTCAGTGGTGACAGAATGTGTGTGTGTGTGTGTGTGTGTGTGTGTGTGTGTGTGTGTGTGTGGTTACACACCGCAGCCACAGTCACCCGGCCCCTCTTCATGTGTCCCTCTTCATTCTGCAGTCTTTTGGGCATCTGACAGAGACAAACGACAGTGCTTCAGAAATGAGCTGCAGCCCGCCGCACAAACAGGTTTGAAGGAGGCGGAGGGAGAGACAGAGAGGGAGCGACGGAGAGAAAGCGTTGCAATCAAGACTAGTTCCTTTGTTTTCTGTTTGGCTGTGTCCTCTCTCGTGACGCTTTGAAATTGATCTCAAAGCGCACCAGACCCGAATCCATGGATATTGTTCCACTTGAAATGAAACATCAATAAAACTGTGCTTCATATTCATTTAGTCAATGATGTTGAAGGTCCTGCTCAATTAGATGTTTCCTTTATGGAATATTTGTCCAGTTTTCTCCCATTATCTTTTTGATTTTATCATTTTAAAACCAAGCAATCCCTTTGTGTTCATATAGTAAAATGTGAATGAGCGTCTGGGATTTCTATTTTTTCTCCCCCTCTTCTGCTATTGTAGCCATTTCTTTGAACCTGACGGATCCAGTTCCCCTATTACTATATATCACAGAGGGCACTGGTGCAGCCATAACTCCAGCTTGGACAATAACCTCCACACCACTGTAATTTGTCCAGACGTGGTCAGAACAGCTAGAGCATTATGGCGCGGATAGTTTGTCACGCTTGTTGTCACCCACTCAGCTTTTTCATCTGCAAGGGAAAGGGCGCTGCCGGTTGGGAGAATGATCTTGGTACATGGAGTGCTATTTACAGCGTTCCGGGAGATTCATTGGTCCAGGAAAAAAAATATGATATCTGGCTGTCTCCCCCGCTGTCATATCTATCTAGAGAATCAGGGACGGCGGCTTCATCAGTTCAGCGCAGGGCATCTTCTTGACGTCTATTGTGAGGTCTGTGACTGTACTCCTGGGGATGAAACGAGTAAACCACTCCCTTTTTGGAGGTGAAAGGTCACAGTCCCAGCATTCAGTCATTATACACCTTGTCAGGAATTTTTGATCAGATATTATGGGAGATGCTGTTTAAGGGAGAAAACTATTACATATACAAAAAAAGACAATAGGAGCATGAATTAAGTCTTGTTTATATCTTATATCACAGAAATTCAAAATATACCTGTAGTTCATTCATGAACATTAAAACCACTGAGAGGATAAGTAAATAACATCGACCGTCTTGTGACAATTCAGTGTTCTGCTGGGAAAGTTTTGGACCTGGCATTCATGTGGATGTTACTTAGACATATAACACCCACCTAGAGCAGACCAGACCAGACCAGGCACCCCCACCCCATAGCAATGACACTTTTTGATGGCAGCAGCCATCCCCAGCAGGATGCAGCCTGACACAGACACACATACAAAAAATGGTTTAGGAACAACTAAAAAAACATGAGAAACAGCACAAGGTGTTGACCTGGCCTCCAAATTCACTAGATCCCAAACTGATCAAGTATCTGTGGGATGCACTGGAACAAGCCTGAAACACATAGGACCCAAAGGCCCCCACTAGCAAGCGAGTTTTATCCTGTAGTATTGGTCTAATAATGGTGCTTTGTCTTTATAAATTAAACCTCTTCATTGCCTCCCACCTGATTTCTTAACATATTTGTGTGTGTTTAGCGCAATTTAGCTTCATTTGTGGATTATGTGTTATTAAAGTTGATCAAATCTGCTCAGCAACTTCTGAAGCTCACAAAATAGAGAAGTTACAGTCTGCTTTATCAAAATTACAATCAGCACAAAACGGATTTTGTTCTGAAGTACACTTACTTGCTTCCCTGGCCAGAAAACAAATAAGTGTATTATCCAAATGGTTAACCATTCCTCTAAGATTGAATGAAGTTGGCGAGCAATGCCATTTTAATTATTCATGTAGTTGGTATTTAAAAGTTTCATGAAATGCGTGCTACGTGTCTCGTTGATGAGTTGGTCTTGGTAGTGGGCTTGGCTACAGGCTGACGGTGACTGGTATAGTCATCTCAAGCTGCCGTTAAGGAAGATGGGAGGCCGTCGGATGCGGCCCCAGCTAGCTTCTCCAAGCCACTAATCCACATTTAATTGAACTCCAGAGACTTTGAAGTGAGTCTGCGATGCAGGCAGATCTTATTCCTCGGAGAGACAGCGAGGGAGACGCTGTCCTCCGCTAAAGGCCTCAGCTGGTCCCCTCTGCTGTCCCCTGCCTCTAATGAGCTCCTTTAACTTAACACTCGACCTAGCCTGCTAGCTCACATTTGAATATTTTTGATTAATAATGCTCTTCTAAACCATATTCTGACAACACAAAGTGTCCTTTTACCTTTCTCCCATATCCCTGCACGCCCCCTGTCAGCAGACGCCTTTGAAACGAAAAGCAAAGGGTGAAAATAAAGCCTAGTTAACAAAGCAGTGCTAAGTAGGTTAGTAGCAAACCTAAATGCTGGATTAGTAGGAGCACAAATCACCAGGGCAGGGCTAAGCATCTGGGTCTGTCAGGCACTGTGACAGCCGTCAGAACAAGTCACTCTGACAGCCACCACAATCTCCACGGGGACAGATTAAGCTCAGTTCATTGAAGCATTTTTAAATGCAGCGCTAGGTAACATAATATTGTCTGACCTGTGTGTCGGTTACCTCCAGAGGCGTACAGAAAATAGCCTTAATCAGAGGTTTAGCATAATATAATGTCTTGCCATCAAACTACTGCTTAACATCCAAATAGATTATCTTTTAGTGAACTGAACATTTCCTTCACTCCTTCCAGCTGAACGGTTCCCATTCTCTCACTAAAGGGATCTCTTTTTCATTGAGCCTGATCAATATAAGACATTAATCGTGCTGTTCAGGCCGCCGTGCCATCGCTGTGTGACAAATGAACTAACCTGGCCTTCTGTCTGCTCTTCTTCCCCTTCTCTCTCTCCCCTCCAATCTCACTTGTTCCCTTCCTCTGCCTTTCTTTTTAATTTCCAATTTCTTTTTTTCTTTTTTTCATTATTCCATTGGAATCCACCTCCTCTTTCTTTGGTCTCTTTTTTTTCTTTCCTTTCCTGCTTTCCAGATTCTGGCCTACACAGAAGGTCTTCATGGAAAATGGCTGTTCACAGAAATCCGGGCTGTCTTTTCCAGACGCTACCTGCTGCAGAATACTGCTCTGGAAGTCTTCATGGCCAACAGGAGTAAGACGGCACCTATAATTACATATATGCAACCGCTCTGCCTTGTTATTGTAACCCTGACGGATGTACACACGTGTTTAGCTAGCTAGCTCCTTATAAAGAGTTATGGTGATTTTGATTTTCCTCGATATAACTGGATATTTTTTTTCTTGTGCCTCTCTGCAGCCGCAGTCATGTTCAACTTCCCGGATGCAGCCACAGTAAAGAAAGTGGTTCACAGTCTTCCTCGTGTTGGGGTGGGCACGAACTTCGGCCTTCCACAGACCAGGTTAGACGAGCAGATTTTTAACAGTTGATTCTGAACACTGTGCTGGTTACTGAGCTATCCGTCGCCCTTCACCCCCCGAACATAATTAGCTGAACACAAACATCTCATGTGATTTAGGTTTTTTTTTCCATTAGTGTGAAGCAAATAGTTGCTTGTAAGCCTTCAGGGCATACACCCCTTCCACCAACTTCCTTCACATCATGTGTGCTCAGTGATCAGGCACTGCTGAAGCTAGCTGCTGGTACGTGTGCAGTCAGTGTAAGAGCCAGTGGAAAGAGAAATGGAAGTTGCGTCTAGAGGAAAGTGCAGCTCCTCACATCCTGCAGCTTCCCCTTTTATCTTTTAAGCCCCTCCCACTCAACGTTCACAAATATATGCATGTGTTTCATGAGCTATTACGCTGATTGTGATGCTGTTATAAAATAGAAATATAAGAACTATGGTCCTGTTTTGTTTTTTTATTATTATTATTGTTATTTTGCAAACTTATGGGTCTCTAAGGCTCTTTGAGATGACATACTGTGATCAGAAGCTCTAACTACCCAACATGAAACTGAATTAGCCACAGCGGCAACTGTAGGTTTGGCTATGGTTAGCAGAAAGCTAACTATTAGCCTTCTGCTAACCATTGCCTCTCTTTTCGACTCTGTGTTACACAATCAAATTAACCACTGTAGCACATCTAAAATGTTCCTTGAGTGTTAAGCAACAGTACATTTGACCCGTTCCAACGTGGAATCGGTGTGAAGCGTTAGAAAGTAATGAGCCAGTGTGGATATAGGTGAGTGTGCGTATGGGGTAATACATTATGTGTGTATTTGTGTTGGGCTCATTAATCAAGCTAGTTTGCATTCCACCTTGCGTCTTCGACCTGAGCACAGCTGCACAGGGCAGCTCGGTGCACATACAGACAGCACGTCACAGATTTATTTCATTACTTGCAACCACACCTTATAATCCATTAAAAAGGTCATTAAAATTTAATATAATCCATTTTTGGAATAAAGCATTCACCAGTTTTGTGCACTTCTTGTTTTGTCTTGTTTTAAAAAGTTAAAAATACAGAAATCTACATTAAAAAGTTTATTAAACCACATCATTGCTTGGTGACACTGTCAGAGATCTGTGTCTTATGGTGCAATCGTAATTTCACCTTATTTGAGAGGCCTAATGACTATAATCTCACACTCTGACATTGATTAATTCCATCATTTTCCTTTGTTTTAATTGGATTAGGGGTCATTTGTTTTCGTCCTGCAGCATACATCATTCTCTGTGGCCTTGCACGTGCATGCAATTTATATTTACTCAAACCGATTTATTGCACATTCGTCTTCTTAATTAGTGCGAGTGTAAGTTGTAAGCAGATTTCTTTATATGGGATTTCTTCCGCAAAAACTCTAATAAAGCCTGGTGCTTTTTTTGTAGTCTGCTCTTCTTGTGATGTGAAAATGTCTCTTGAATAGGCGCAAATGGTGATCTGCCCATTTTTCTGCTTTTCCCTTTGTAGACGTATTTCTCTGGCCACGCCCAAGCAGCTGTTCAAAGCATCCAACATGACCCAGCGCTGGCAGCGCCGCGAGATATCCAACTTTGAGTACCTGATGTTTCTCAACACCATCGCTGGTGAGGACACTCCCCAACGCCTTTGTGACGTCTTTACAGAGTGTGGCACATGGCTGTCTATAGCAACCACCTGTTGCCATTCCTTAATGCAAAGTCACTTTTTCCCTTGTTGTGTGTCACTTTCTTTCCTGCAGGTCGCACCTTTAATGATCTAAACCAGTACCCAGTCTTCCCCTGGGTCATCACCAACTACGACTCAGAGGAGCTTGACCTCACTCTGCCCAGCAACTTCAGGGATCTCTCCAAGGTAAAATACTCAAGGCTCTTTTACTCTTAATTCATTTTTCTTCTTAAACAGAGGGAGGTAGGAGCAGTTAAGACAGAGGAAATGTGCGTGTGTGTGTGTGTTTCCTAAAGTCCATTAAGTTTCTGTGTAATTGTCATTGATCATAGTTTAGTAAACCAGCTCTTTAATCAATGGCGACTGATTGCTATGTTTGCAGAGTTGCAGTGTATTTAATCTCATTCACTGACTGAAGTATTTTGATTGATTATATATTATACAAATCCTAAATATACTACAAAGTTTAAAAGCAGTCAGACTTTATTTACTTCTAATAGTATTGCAGGCACTGGCGCTAGTCACAGTATCCAGTGGTTTGCACAGGTTCTATCTGCTTGCATCAGCCGGGAATATTAATATGACTAATTTCCTCAGACTGAAAGGGACATTTATTCCAGATCATCTGTATGATTAGTTGTTGACTTTTGTTGTTTGAGGCAGTCCTGACCTGCTGCACTTAAAACAGATTTAAGCCCCTCTTGTTCTCAGTTTCTAATTCCCATTTTCTGGTTTAGCAGTAATTTTCTATCCGTAAATCAAAGTTTGTAATTGAATTGCTTCAAGTTTGACCTTCCACAACACACCAGGAAGTGAAGTAATACTCCCTGGTAGCTCCAGGCATCAAGTGATTGGGCTTAAAACAATGAAACCTGCCCTGAAATGCTCCCTCGCACATAAATACACACACTCACGCTGCTGAAACTGCTTAAAAGATTCTCCCCCATGTTGTAAGTAGACATGCAATTATTTACTTGCCTTTACTCCCTCTCTTTTGCACACACGAAAAGCCAAAAAGCATTTAGCTTTCCAGCTCCCCTCGCTGGATTGAACAGTCCAGGGCTGGTGGGAGGACGGAGGATTAGTTTTAGAGTGAGAAGATTGAACGACTGTCAAGCTGCTAGAACCGAAATGACTGAATAAATCAGCCATGGAAACGAAAAAAGCATGTGTTAATGGACAGAGGATACGTCGGAGGAAATGCGCTTTAGAGTTACACTTGAGGGCATTTGTTCAGGTGCAGAGGTGGTGGTGCTCATCTACCGAGACAAAATGGAACATATTGCTGTTGGTCCAAAAATATTACCGCAGTCAAAATAATAAAATAAAATAAAAACGTGGCTGCGCTGGTACGGGTGAGATGGTGATATACGATCCAGGAAGTCCAGTTGAAGTAATGCGTTCATGAGTGTTAACAGTGTATTGGACACTAAATACTCACACGACTGTTCATAATACTACCAGACAGGATTTCACAACTCTGTATAGTTATCGCAGCATAAGTAACTGTATCCTCTGTATTGACAAATGTCAGGAATTCAGTAGCATTGTGTTGGTCATGTTTCATAGGAATTAGCCTGAACTGACCTGTCTGCTTGATACACAGTAAACTTAGTGTATTTATTTTGCAAATTACAATTATGTCATCTTGTCAACTTGAACATAGTCTTAGTGTCTGCTTAAGCCATATTGGGATACAGTAAATGTGGTCATTCATTTGTTTTTTTTACTCATTCCTGGTGACACCTATCACGACAGTTTGCACTTGGTCTGCAGCTGGACTTCGCGGGCCTCCAAGCTCGATGGAAAAACCCGATGGAAATATAGTAGTTTAGTTTATTCCTTGAGCGACTATGTGCCACAGTTGTAGGGCGAGCATTCGGGTATGACTAATCTCATTCATTAAACTCCATTCAGCTTGGAAATGGAGACGGCAAACAAAAAACATCTGTAGAATATAATCCAACGCGATGCCGCTGCCCTGCGTAAATGCCACGGTTACGAAACGCAGGCGAACCCTCCGCTCACACTTTCGTTCTTTCACAGTGGCCTGTCGCACAGATTCAAACACCCCAACAGTCAACACCTCGTCCCTTAGCTTCTCCCCCATCCTGCTTTCACTTTCGATCTGCTCCTCCGTGTCTCTATTCTTTGTTTTTATCCCTCCCAGTGCACTTTTCCCCACTGTATGAGGCTGCATAATTTCTCTGTTTATCCGGCTTGATGTTGCCCAGTAGGCTGAAATGTGACAGTTGTACTTGGCCCTCCAACACACACACACACACACACACCATGGTAAACACACAGCCCTCCTTTGGTTTCTTAGCTTATTTTTGCTTCCTGCCCTCTTCTCCTTTGCACTGCCATGGCTTTTGGACAGCTCAGCCTCTGTGCTCAGTCGAGCCTCGCCGCCCCGGGGACTAAGTGAGCGAGAGGGAGTTGGGTAAAAGGAGGAGAAACAGGAAGACAATCGGCAAGCAAAAGATAGAGGAGGAGAGAGTATAAGAAACCGAGGACAACATAATCTGCTGTCCCTTTGCTCCTCTCCTTGAAGAGCAGAATAGTAGCAGGGAGGAGGAGAGGAGAGGAGAGGAGAGGGTACAGGGCCAATCTTTATTACATCTGTTTTATTCATGTTGTTGACACGCGTGTGATATCAGTGTATGACTACTGGACCGTGTCAGACTGCAGTGTCTGGAAAAGGGCATGCAGCGCTGTGCGCCTCCTCAAATCAACCCCCACCCTCCAGTGCCTGCACCTACAATCATTTGTGCAACCACGTTTCTTTTCTTTGCAACCAAACGCTTTGTGACCTTCACTTAGTTCTTGTTGTGTTTGCAAACCTCACCCCCTCGCTTAATATTGTTTTCTCCCCCCTTTTTCTTTCTTTATTGTCCCAGTTCTCCGTCTCCCCCCGAGTGAGCCTCGTATTCCGTCTTTCTTCCTCACCCTCCACGTCTCTCGTCACCCTCTCTTATGTCACGTTGGTGGTTGTCTCTTGTAGAAACAGGTCATCTGCGAAGCCTCCAGTGACATTGAGAAGCCAAATTGCCATGAACGTGTGTGTGTGCGTGTCACACACTGTCATCGTTCCCGGCACAACAGAGGCCACACAGAATTTATGTTTCCCCGCTACCAGAGCCATTCTGACCCCAGGGACTTTCTTATCATAAACTCTAACCTCAACCTGACATCAAACGCCGACCCCCGAGATAACGTTGTAGTCACGATAAGGACTCACTAGAACTGACTGCAAAGTGTTGTACCGCTCCTGTTTTTTTAGTCCTCCACCCCTTTGTACCCCCCTGTTCTGCGTAATGTCACACAAAAAAAAAATGCACTTGTCCTTTTTATGGAAAGGTGCAGGAATAGATCTGGTCCACATCCATGCTGTTGAAACACATGCCACTTAAATAACATGAATTGCAACACGTTACGACACAGAATCTACGAATTGAACTTTTAATTATACAGTGAATACATACTGGTGCTGATATATATAACTCTGGGGAGGGAGTTACTGGCATAAAAAAAAAATGAATCATGATGGTGATCCACCTATTTTTGTTACTGTTTATACAGTACATGCGTTTTGTCAGTCTGCCATTACCGAAATGTCACAAATATTGGATTTAGTGACAAATAGCAGCAGCCTGTCCAGTCCACGTACAGGAATATGAAACATAACGCTGTTGGGACATGTCGTTCTATAGACAAATGCATGTAAGATTATATGTATAAAAATCAAACGAATTTATAGTAAAAAGGTGAAACAGTTTAAATTTAACTTTGCTGGCTAGTGCTTATACAGTGAGGCTAGTTCACGTGATGTCTGGAGTCGTTTCTCCGAGGTTTTCATTTTAAATTATATGGTCAAAAGACAGACATTGGATTTTAAACTGTGGCGTTAATGAAAATTGTTATTCGTGAACAACACAAATAGCTTCACATGCTGCAAGAGTTGACCGTGACGGTGTGTGTGGAGGGGAATTTGGGCGGAGGCGATAGATGCTTTCTGGAGCAATAGGAAAAACACAATGCAAGCACAGTGTTGTTTGAAACGTCCAGTATTTTGAGTAAATTACACCCTGATGGCCCGCCATAGTATTTATGTATTTAACATTATATGGGAAACCCTGAACTGTAAGTTTAGGTTATATATACAATGAATGAATGGATACTATTAGCAGTAGATTTCACTTTATAGGCTATTTATATGTACAAGAATTAAACAGCAAAAATACAGAATGGTAATATTGACACTACTAAAGAGTACAGATTGCCACAGATGCATGTATAGTGCAATATAGCACATTTACACTGATAAAAACTGTACAAAAACAAATAGTTGCGCGATGTATTTTGTTGTGCAAGTGTCCATCTCAGAGTTTGTGGTAGGTCTGAGGTGCCCTCACAGCAAAGACGTGTTCCCGTCTGTACTTAAAGGCCGAACAAGCTCTAATTGTTGTTTTTGTACGGCTTTTAATGAAGCACAGCAAAGACTAAAAAAAGAATTGTCCGTCCATTATGCAGCCTACATGTACATAGCAACAGAAATAGCGGGGCTTTATTGAGCGTTCTCTGTACCTTTTGTGCTATAACCTGCTCCTCGCAGCCAGATCAGCTAATGGTGTATTGATCTCGCCATACGCGCCCCATATGTTTATCCCCCAGGCCCTCCACACCATTTTCACTGTTTAAATAGGACATTATACATAAACACTCGTTTCAAAAGGCTCTTGTGATTTATGGCTCGAAGCCCTCGTGATGCTCAAATTGTCAGTAAGCCATTATACTTCATCACCGGTGGCCCATTATTGTTTTAAAAGCAAAGTAACACTCGGTAATGTTCTTATAATAGTTCTCAGGAAGAGGCTTGTTGTTCTGTAAGGGAGCACTTTTCTCGTGCTTGTACTGTACGTGCACGTTTTTTTAAATTCTGAAATTTGAATCTATTAAACAAATTCACTGTGATTACATTTTAAGTAGGTTTGTGTAAAGGCATCATTAGATATAATGTCACATATAAGTTAAATATTTCTGTGACACACATTAAGGAACATAAATATCCATACATTCCTCTACCTGCAGTATTATAAGTGCTCTATTGTGATACTCTAACTGCTTTAAACTAAAATATGAGCTTGAATATTGTGCATAATGTCAAATTCTTAAGGGGTGCGCTGCCCTTTTATGCCTTTTTAAACTTTGCCCCATCAGCCCTCTTGATGAAGAACAGATTAAGACTAATCCAACCTTAATTTTCGAATGTTTTCCAGTTCCAAACACCGGTATGGTTTCTTTCTGTAGCTTTGACTCTTCAGTCTAATTAAAACTCTGCGACTGGTTCATTCGTCTGAGCGCTCATCAGAGAGCTCTATTCTTTGCCACAGCATATTAAGCCAATCTGTGTCGGGGGCGGCAGCAGGCGCTCCATCAGCGCTCTGCCGGCATTCTGCTCTGATGTACGACGCCGTCACCGCCGCTCTGTTGTAGCTACTGTAAGCTGAGAGAGCTAGCCCCACAGTAATTTACAGCAGTAAACAATGCCGGGGCTCAGGCAAACCAACAGCCCCCACATGCACTCACACACAATTCTCCCCCTCTCTCTCTTTCTCTCTCTCTCTGTCACTGTGGCACTTTCAGTCTTTTTTTTTATTTTATATGCCTCCTCTCCCTTTTCTTTTTTTAATGAGCCGACTGTTATTAGGGCTATAAATCAGACCAATGGGTGTGATGTATAATTCACCGTGTGTACTCACCCACCCCAGTGGCCCTGAGGAAGCCCACCGTGTATCACTGTCAACATAGAGCTGCACAGTGTGGTGGCACGAGGCATTTGGCTGTGTAAATGCACGCTCTATTTACAGAATAACCAATAAAAAAAATAAAAAATATGCACACATTAAATAGATATAACGGCTACATAACGTGAGCATCACTCCCTCCACCCAAATACATGGACACAAACACAATGCCCCATTACACCCGCACAAAACAGTAGCGATAGCACAGATCAATAGCAAAGTCCTGCCCTGCATGAGTCTTGCTGTGACAAGCGCACTGTGATATGAAGGAGATCCAATTGATCCACACCCTACAAGGCCCTCATCCTCAAAAGGCCATCATTCCATTACTATTGATCTGCTGTGTGTGTAAATGTATATGTGTGTGTGTGATTGTGAGAGGGAGGGCGGGAGAGGGATGATGGGTGTGGGGGGAGTTTGAGGGAATGAGGCACGGCTAGTAGAAGACTAATAAAAATTGAACCAGCCAGAAAGTGATTTCTATAAATGAGTATTTAAATAATAGCCGAGCAGCGCAGGGTTATTGGTTTTTTTGGAGAGCAATGGGAAATTAATGCAATTTAACCATTTTTTCAAGGCTACAAATAGGACTGGTGAACAGTGTATTAGTAACAGATTAATAAAAGTAGAAATTAAAGGAACCCGCTGCCCTTGCTATTGCTATTCCTAGTAGGCACTCTTTCATTGAAGCACATTAGTTTTCTCTGACAGACTACAGCTGCAGGGGCTCAGTTTCACTGCCTCTAAAAACCACTCTGTGGGAAAGGATTGATCTCCGTCTGAAGGAAAAACATCATCTAATATTCATTTGAGAACGCACAATGGTTACTAGCTTCATTTGCCTTGCTGCAAAGAGTGGTCCCCCAAAGGTATTCACAGTGAAACTCGGCTCCTTGCTTTCCCTTTGCTCTTCCGCGTTTGTCACGTCTTTGTGTTTATCTCAGCTTTCATGTCAAACAGTTGTTTAAAGGAAGTTTTTTTCTGTATTTTATTTTTTTACATTTTTAACATGTTTAAAAATGTGTCATTTTTCTTTATAGCCCATCGGTGCTCTGAACCCCAAGAGAGCGGCGTTCTTTTCAGACCGATACGAGACCTGGGAGGATGACCAGGTGCCCAAGTTCCACTATGGCACCCACTACTCCACCTCCAGCTTCACCCTGATGTGGCTGCTGCGCATCGTAAGTTCAGAAAAATGCTAGTACGCATCCAAATCATAGACTATATAAGTATAGTGATGATGTATAAGTATAATGTCATGATAATGATGACGGAATCAACCTAAAAACTGAATATAAAATAGAATATAATAGAAGTTATTGAGATGCAAAGCACTAATTATAGGAATAACTGAAAATATTATAGGTGTGAATTGATAGGTACTATTAAATATGTAATATAGCGTCTGTTAGAGGAAGACATACAACCAATCTGGTTCAGAGGAGGGACAAAATGTGGAGACCGCACTTTTCTTTAAAGTAAAATTCTAATTTATTGATTAAACTTAAATAATACTGTACAAAAAGCAAGAACATATGTTCCTACAAACCACAACCCATGAAGGATGGAGAGCTTGAGACTGCCTGCCCCAGTATTTATAGGTGGGCAGTCCCAACACTAAAACATACAAAGCAGATGCAGAGACATTATAATCCTGCACGATATATTAAAAAATAAGACTTATATTTATACACATGCGTAGGCCAGGATTTGGCTTTACAAAGGCCATAAAGCTCCTATAAGTATGCACAGTAGTATTTTTTAGTATTTACTTTTTAAATGTCTGTTCATTTCTTTTTTATTGTCATTAATCTATTCTTTATTAGAATTTTGCTCAAAATAAATACAGCTAATTCAGACTAAATCATATGCATATGTCTGTCATACTGTTAAATATAAACCATACACTGAATGCACTGCCCTTTGATAATAAAACAACAGCAAAAATATCTCTCCTAAAGCAAACTATTTTTATTGCTGGTAGAATAACAGCTACTCAGATGTAATCTGATTTTCTTGTAAAGGGCACGTGCAGCGTACGTTTTCCTCTAGTGTGCTCTCTTTTGGTACCTTTGTTGAATGGATGCCATCAATCTTCCATACCGCACTCAGGGGAGAGGGAGGTTACTAAGTTTCTCCAGCGTGCAGTTTTCTGCTGTTATTGTCCCAGTAGCTCACTGTCTCAGTGACTCCCAGTAGAGTTACCTCATTGATCCCTGCACATCATTAGGCAGCTTACTCTAAAGCCACTTTACCAGGAACACTCACTTAAAGATCAAACTTAACATCAGAGATTACATTTAATCAGTGGGTACAGTTATTGTGTGTTTTGTGCATATGCGTGTGTTTGCTGCATGATGAGTACAATGTGGGCAGCCTGTAAGATATTTTAAATTAAAGGAGGCTTACGTCATCTCGTGCTGAACTTAATTAACTATCTGCAGTATTAGTTTATAACTGTGGTGCGGCTCATTGTGTCCGTGTCATTTGGGGGAGCTCAGAGAGACGTCTATTGATCTGTCCTAACAAGATTATATATGATTAGAAATGCATCCATGGCACAAGTGTATTGACTTTAGTAGCTCACTGGGAGTGGTGGTTGTTTGACTCGTTCATTTTTAGATTAGCTACAGTGTGTACAAAAAGAGCAGATTCTGGGTCACATATGTTGACACTGCTGAAATGACCTCTCGTGACCTCTGTTTTATTGCAGAACAAGCTCAATTGAGTGTTGCCAATAATTGCAGCAGCGCTCCTCAGTTTAGATTCACAGCCTCTTCTGTTTTTTTTTTTAATTTACAGGAACCCTTCACTACATTCTTCCTTAACTTCCAAGGGGGGAAGTTTGACCATGCTGACCGCACCTTCTCCTCAGTGTCCAGAGCCTGGAGGAACTGCCAGAGAGACACATCAGATGTTAAGGTATTGTCTACACTTCAGCATGCATACAAGAGATTTGAAAAAACATTCCCGAGGAAAAAAGTCCAAAGTTGGAAGAGATAAAGGACTGAGCACTGTAGGAGAATAAATCCCCTGCCTGCATCATTACAAAGAAGGAAAAAGTTTCAAAAGAGTAATGTCCAGTCACTACCAATCATTGTCCTTACGCAATGAAAGCTTCCTGGTCTTCTGATCAAAGCGTTAGAGTAATCCTCATCTGTCCCAGCCGTCTGTCTCAGATTCTGCGAGCTATAACATGGACTTGAATCCCTGCCCACTGGGCCCCCAAACTCTGCTGAACTGTTGGATCTGCCCTGTAACAGCACAGGTCATTCTCATACCGAGAACCTGCGCACCCCCAGTGCACACTTTAACTGCTGCCCTTAAACATTTACAACTACAGCCAAGACATTCTCAGTCAGAGAGAAGGCTCGCTCGCTCGCTCTCTGGCACTGGGTCATTGAATGGGGAACAGCAGTGGTGTTGGGGGTTTTGACGCTTGATTGCGTTTACCACCCCCCTCACATCCCTTCGATAAAACATATGGATTGTGTTACTGTGTAGCTGGCCAATGCTTGATTGCAAAAGCTCAACAACAGCCCTCGTTTGCTCTCTCAGTCTAGACCTGTCAATGTGGATCAAACTGTGAGAGCTCAAATTCAGATCAAAACAAAGGGGGAAATCTGGACCACATCAGTTGTTTCCTTGTTCAGTTCAAATTTTTAAGCATATTTTGAATGAAAGTCCGTCGACTTTATCCACTCGGATGCACACATTCGTGTTCTAAGCAATAGAGGAATTAGGGACGAGATGTATCAATTTAGTATGCTAAGTACACCATTTAGCTTTAGCACTGGGGCCATTGATGGCAACCTTCTTTCCTGCCAGAGGGCAAAAAGCCCCTGTGTTTTCATACGCCACTGGTAAAGAAGGGGTGATAATAGGTTACAACACCCAGATTCAATGTGTCTCTAGCCTGGGTGACGCTGGTATGACCTCTCGTTCCCAATCCCCTGACCCCTAGCTTCAGCCCAAAGGCATCAGAGGGGGATAGAGAAGAGAAGAGGGGTTAGAGGTAGCAACAGTGGAAGTGTAGCAGGAGAGCCCAGAGGCCAAAGCCCCTTCCAGTGACCCATGACAGGACAGGATTGGGGATCAGAGGGGCTGGCCTCTGACCAGGCTGGAGCAAAGGGGCCACTGCACATAATGGTCCATGCAAGGCAAGCTTGAGTGTTGGGGTGCGAAGCCCTGAAGGTTTTGTTGGTTTGCCTATGCATGTGTGTGTGTGTGTCTGTGTGTGTGTGTGTCTGTGTGTGCGTGCGTGCGTGCATGCATGCGTTCGTCCTGCTCAAATTTACAGCGGGCTGCAGCCAGTGAACCTGGGTGAGCAGGAGGCCTCGTTAAGAGGCTGACCTTTAGTTTTAGGTCAGGTTTTGTGGAGTGAAGAGATTTCAGAAGTGAGGAAGTGCTGTGTTGTTTTAAACCTGTGTGTTTGCTTGCTCATTTGATTGGATGTTTTCACTCCAAGGATCAATGCTTGATGTATTGTGGGGCTAATTTGATAAACTAATTTATTATTTATGTAATGTATTGATTGTAATAGTTGAACAGGCCCAGCCTTATTTCTTTTTAAAACGATGTCTTGCTCAGATTTTGGCAGTGAGTGCTTGCATGCTCCCTTGCTGTCGTCCATGTTTCCAGCCTGTCAGAGCATGTGAGCTCACTGTTGATGGTGGTCATTTTATCTCTGATGTTCGACTGTCAGCACGTTTGTATCTTTCTGTCTTTCATGTGAGGAGCAGTGAGGATGTGCAGTCACAAAAGCTTTGTTCATAGACGGCAATGATCAAATCCCCCAAACCAACAAATCAAGACTCATTCAGTTTGAGATCTGAAACTATCCCTCTTTACATTTTAGCATTATTTTATGTCCTCACATTAATGTACCCCATTGCAGTATTTTGTAAGGTGCACAACAGTTTAAAACACAATAGAGATGTTATGCTCTACTTTCTTGGAGAAGGGCAGTGTTGATTTATCTTTTAAGCTCAAACTCAATCCTCAGTGTTTATACTCACTGTGGTAAGTTCTGCTTTGTTAAGTATGACAAATGGCACAAACATATAGGGTTACACCTCCTCTCATATGTGTGTTTCCCTTCACTTTTTCCAGCAGTTTGAAAATCTGTTGTATTGTTTGCGACAGTCAAATAAAATCATCAGTGTGAGGAGGGGATTTGGCCGACTCTTTCCTCTGCTCGTATGGAAGAGAGGGGAGTTTAGAAATAAACTCTTTTTTTTTACTGCTGCTGCTTGGATACAAACAAAGAACAGCGAGAAAGAAAAAACACAGCCGAGTGCACATTCGGACGTTTTTTTTTATTTTTTTTTACCTCTTGTGTAGTGGCGGGCAGCAGACGAGTGGTCAGAGATGTAATTTCCATGAATAATTGTAGAATTCGGAAAACTATTTTGTCTGACCGTTGAAACTTACAACGTAATCTCAACACAATTTCCAGAACAGTTCTTTCTCTTGCTTTTATACTTGTATACAACATTTCTATCTTTCCAAGTCTTTGAGTAATTTCTTTGAAAGGTCAGAATCTTTCATTCAGCATTATAGCACCCAAACATTTGCCTGTGTCGTCCAGACCTCTTTTAGTTTTACTGCGCTGTCATTAACCACGGTGCCTCTGTGCTCTGCCCGTTCAGGAGCTGATTCCAGAGTTCTACTATCTGCCCGAGATGTTCATCAACGCCAACAGTTACAACCTGGGTGTGATGGAGGATGGCACCGTAGTCTCTGATGTGGATCTGCCGCCGTGGGCCAAAACCCCAGAGGAGTTTGTGCGCATTAATCGTCTGGTAAGACGCAAAACCAAATACACATGAGGGGCTGGAGAAAGTGCACTGAATCCATAACAGCCCCATCACTCACATCACACTTTAAATAATAGTCATATTATATTTTGTATAGTGTTGTATAGCAGCGCTCTCTGATACTGTGCATGTCTCATAATCCAGACCAACAGAAGTAAGAGTTTTCTCCAAGCTTGGCTGGAAATGCTAATTCAAAGAGACAGTGTTATTTCCTGACCGTCTCACAGTTCTTCCTGTTACCTGAGCCTCCCACCCCTCAAGACATGCCCCGACTCTCAAATTGCTTGGTTGCCAGAGTGATCCAACATTGCCTCAGCTGATATCCCTGTCCTCCTCACCATCTCTCTCTCTCTCTCTCTCTCTGTTACTCTGCTCTGTGTGCACACATTTTACTCATTTCTGGTGTGTGTGACTGCAACAGTGTTTTTATGTGCAGAGAAATAATACAGTATCCTCTTTCTGATCAGCCCTTCCTGTCCGTGCATAAATATACCGTGTGTGTGTGTGTGTATTTGTGCTTAAAGTTGTCAGACTCATATTTTTATTATAGATGATCTCTCCCTGCCATACACTACACACTAAGCTTTGAAACTAAGGTAACTCTTTGGATCATAGATAGATGGATACTTTATTTATCTCTTGGGAAATTCATGTTACCTTCCTCTGCTCTAGAAGGTCAAAACCCTCCAGATAGGGTTACCGTTTTCTCTTGTGTCTTGCTGGAAATGCTTATCATTTCTGGTATTAGTCCTTCACCACAGAAGAACTTCCCACAGAGTTTTACTGACACCTAAAGGACTGGTTGCCCTTGTAGATAAAACATATTTAGATTGTTTTCTGTCTGTGTTGATAAAGGTACAGAAGACCAAACTGTGGCTTTTAATGCAAAAGGGATAAAAGCGTCCTATGTGATGTGTGCCCACAGTAGTAATTGGTGCTGATGAGTCTGGGTGTGCTCTGTGACCTGTGTAGTCTTACGTTGGGGTCTGTTAACCAGCCTGCTGATATGACCATGCTGCTATCATTAATCACACAGTTCTCCCCTTTTGGTTGTCAGCATGGTCTAGGCCGATGAGATGTATCCAGGGAAGTGTGTTGTTGTGGTGGTGTTGGTGCAGAGAACTGAATCCTTGTGTGGGAAATATGGGAAGGAAACTTGCAGACTTTGTCTGACATTTGCAGCTTTTGTTTAAATGCTTCCAGTGCTGAACTGTAGATTTTCTTTGGCTTTATACCGTCACCATATTAGAAGTTAATCAACACTGTAAACAGTTGGTGGCGCTAATTCTCTCCTGAGGTGCTGTTAAACCAGAGCAGAATAGGGGAGACAGGAAGATAATGTCATTAAAAAATAATTAGAATTCTACATTTCTTTAAGTTTAACTCGCTGTAGCTAGCTGTTTTTATGCTCTATGGGTCAAATGGAAATGATTCTTATAATTAGGCAAAATAATCAGGACCATGTCAAATAATGATTAATGAATAATGATTGTGAGAGGCCAAGAACCAGTTGTGTATAATTTAATTTGAAAGTCACAAAATCTACACACTTTTGTACTAGTTTTTGCACGAATTTCACTTTTCAATAATAATGTTTTCGAAATTTACTTTTCTACCTATATATTAAAGAAAATCCACAGACTAAAAGCATTTTTTTAGTATATTTCTTATAGTTCCATCTTTAATTCTGCTCTCCTGAGTAATGTGTGCCAAATATCCAGAGACAGAACTACAATGAAAACAACAATGAATATATATTTTTGATAAAAACTTTCTGCAGAAACCAGCTGGTCACATTGTATAGGATTCCTTAATGTGCTTTGTGCCCCTGTAAGCACAAAACAGCTTTTCATTTCTGGCTTAAGTGTGCGCCGTCCTCATCTACTTCTGGTCCCTCAATTTCCTCCGCTCCTTTCCTTTGTGCCCAATTTATTACTGCAGAGGCAATTTGAAGTCATCCAACTGGTATACACACACACTAGATACCCGCTACTTGCTGCTGCTTTCGGGCTGATAAAATTTCAGTCTGCACTTTCTTTCTCTGCTTTGTGCAAATTGATATATCGATCCAATGTGCAGCCGAGCCCAGCAGGCAGGTGTAGGTGCGCCGAAAACTAACAAGCACAGAAGAACAGAAGGTTTCATCATGGGGGTACTGCGAATACTAGCTTCATTATCGCGCAGACACATAGCACAACTTATTAATCCATGAAATCTCAGGTAGTTTGAAGTAATTGAACTAATTAAACTAACTCCTAGCTGTTGTTTCATTTGAGTGATGATCACACATTATAGTAATTTTACTTGAGGAGTTTTTGATCATGTAACTTTTCATTGCCAGCAGAGGACTGCAGTTTGTCTTTTAGGTTTTACCCTTTTAAGAGGCCACATTGTGGAACACTACCGATCATGCAGAGACGGTGCTGAGGACAAGGTAGAGGGAGGCATGTGTGGGTGGACGGGTCTCTGGTCATGACAGATAGCTGGCATTAGAGGGTGTCAGCTGGCAACTGTGGTTCTGTTGGGAGAGAGAGATGAGCATGTTGGAGTGGAGAGAGGAAGAGTGAAGGAGTTAATGGGCTGTTTGGCTCTCTTTAGCTTGTCTGCTGCTAATGACGTCGCAACACAAGGATAGACAGCAGGAGAGAACACGCAAACACATGCAAATGCACGCGGGCTTGCAAACACACACACACACGCCTGCTGTCTCCACTCTGGTTATGAGCCTTAGATGATTAACAGCTAATTAGGCCCCAATCTGGAAAGGCCATTAAAAGCCTCTCTCAGTAAAGGATTGTGCTGCTGTGCAAAACGGCGGCTTGTTTTTGTTGTTGTGAGTGAGAGTTGCAATGGTTGGTGGTAATAAAAAAAAAAAAAAAAATCTAGGAGAAGATATAAACATTACATCAAACTGTAGCCTGGTTTATATTCCTCTGCTGTTGGAAGTGTCATAGTTCATCACTAATGTTTAGCAAGAAGTGTGCGTTGCATGGCAACAGATTAACCACAAGCGTGGCCCTACACAGTTTGCACGCTTGCTCAACACTGAAGGCTCCACTTTAAAACCACAGGTTAGATGTGCAGAGGAATAGCTGGATTTTAGACAGACTCCCTGGAGACGAAGCACCTCAGCGCCTTAAGATAAGCGTGCACTTCCACTGCACTGGAGTGCCTACAGTAGACTTAAACGCTTTCTTGTAAAGACACACTCCCTTTTTCCTGGCCCGTCACACACCACACACACACAGAGACACCGGGGTCTCGAGTCGTCGTGCCACAGAGATCAGGGGCGGCTTGTTGTTTTTACCAGGAGGTCACTGGAGAGGTTAAGAACTTGATCCCTCCTCCAGCAGATAACTACATTTCTCTGGGCACTGTCAGCCTTTCTGACATTCCACTATATATGACCACATCTCTAACCTCAGGTCTGGTTACCATTAGCGCGATAGCAGGTGATCATGTGTGTACGCTTGTGTAAATTTGTGTGTTATTTGCCTGCATGTCGGTGTTTACCTGTGCTGTCATGTGTCCAGGGTTCACTGGAGCTACTGACACGGAGCAGCCTAAACCACAATTTGTTATAGTAGCTGTCTCTTCCTGAGAGTTGTTTAATATGAGACAGAGCCAAACAACGAAGGTTTTTAGACGCTTACATTTACAAATGGACCCATCACAGTCCCTGTTATATCGTTGTTTGTACAGTGTACAGCATGATTGTCTATTCTTATAAATCTAGATTTGTTTAACATCTAGATTGCAATCACCATCTAACCCATTTGAGCTCAGCGGTGCTGATTTGCTGCTCCTTAGTTCTCACGTTTGGTTTCTTTCAGTCATCTGGGCTCTTGTAGAGCTGCTGACAGACGGGCAAACCACACACATGGGAGAGACGGGCAGCACATTACTTTAGGCCTTTTCCCCTTTACAAAGCATCAACTCACTCAAAGCAATGACAGAGACATGAGCTAAACTGCTCTCACAGAAAACTGATTTTTCTCTGTTGAATGGGTAAAGCCGTTTGAGTGATGGGTCAGAAGTTGATGCAGAGAGGGTTGACCACAGGTCGCAACAACACATCATAAACTCTCACTGTAAGCACCTAAGGCACTTTTTTCCTTTTCGACGGCAAAGTGACTTGATGATTTTGAAAAAGCGAATCAGTTTGCACCACAGGGAGTTATGTTTATAGAAGGATCTGTGTGCTACTTTAGGAGGGTGCCTACTGTATCCAGAGGCTCATAGATGCAGAAACGTGTCATTTTGTTGAGTTTGGTGAAACAGTCGCTTATGCAACAAACACAGGATCGTCATCGCAGTGAAAACCAGTGAAAACCGAAAGCTTCTAAAACATATACGTTCATTATACGATGACAGGTGAAGGTCTTCTCTCAGACAACTGGCAGCTAGAGAACCCGACATGTGAATATTTTCTATTAACATTGTTTAAATCATTGTCCTGCACACTCAAGAATCACAGAATACATAATACAGTCTGTTATGTATTTAGGCTTTGCTCATATCACCATAGGTTGCAAGGCTTTAAGTTAGGGGTACAGTCTAAGTGCTGGTAATGTGGGTCTACTGTTAATGGTCGTTATTGACAAGCTAACATGCTCTGTAGTTTAACTATGAAATGGATCACTATCGCCACACATTGCTATCAAGTGACTTTTCTCTCAGGACCTTTGCTCACACCTTGTTGCTTAGAGACATAATGGAAACTTCAGCGCGTCATCTGAAAACTAACAAGGATTTTGGCACTATTTTTTGTATTTATTCTTTTTGATTCATTTCACTTTAAAGTCCAAATTTGTAGTGGTAGCGATCCAAATATTTCTTCTGCACCGAACAATGATTCCACTCAAAGTTTCACATTTGATCTTCCAGCTGTTACGGTGGCTACGTCACAGTAATCCTGCCTTCAGAGGGACGGCTACATGGCTGCTAACAGACAAATGTCATATTAATATGAGCCAAATCACCTTTACCCCCTCAAGCCTCATATACTCACACTATCACCCTGTTTAAAAGTCCTTCCCTGAACTTTGTCAGCTTGATATGCTGACAGCCCTTCACACCATGCCAGAAGAGTCCATTAACCCACCCTGATACGATGAAGTCAAGGTAATAAGGTGTTGCACGTGGTGTTCTTGCCTTTTGATAGTATCATTTAAAAGGCTTGTGACCAGTTCTTAAATATTTTTAAGTGTTATTATTCTAATCAGTCCGTAGGTTATCTAAAAATGTGAAGGCAAAAACGAATCCCACGTTTTTTGTTTTTTTCCCACAAGGCACATAGCCAGACACGATAGCTCCCCAGCTCAGACCACCAGCTACACAAAGTCAAAGATCATAGCTGTTTACATTCACCTCTCATCTGCACAGCACCCTCTGATCAGACACCCGCTGGGACGCACGTAATGCTGTTCCCACCGTCCCCCACATCTTATTCTCACAGTAGCCCCACAAGAACCCACGTGTGAGCTGAGGTAAGCCACTGCAAGGACCGGTCGCCAGCCACTATGAAATACTTGTGCGCTCGTGAATGACTGAGTGAGTGAAAATCTCTGAGTCGTCCAACGCAGTTTACCATGTTAGCCTAGCGCTAATCCATTCCCCTGGTGTCTCTGCTGAAAGCCTTGTTGTTGGATGGGAACTAGCACGTGGGGTAGAGGGGAGGTTATCTGGCTAATGTCAGGCAGCGCTCACTGTAGGGGTATTGTCATGCGTAAGGGCAGACATGTTTACTGTGTGCTCAGTGTTTTACGAGCTGTCCCCCCTTCTCCTCGGCCTCCCCCTCTTCCCTGCTCTTCTCCGTCTCCTTTCCTTCATCCTCCTCTTCAATGACGTAATGGAGGAGGCCGTTGAGAGCCTGAGAAATGGGATGACCTACTGCTGCTGAAATATTCTCTCACTAATGTTGTCCTTCTCCCTTTTCCCGCACTCCTCCTCACTCTCGTTCTACTTCTGACAAAGTCCCCCGAGGTGCTTCTTCTCAGGCTAGCGTGTTGTCTCGCTTTATCTCCTATACCCCTGGACCTATGTGTTGTCATCTTGAACAATTTTATCAGCCATCTTCCCCCCTCTCAAGCTTGTGTGTTTGGTGCAGCATGAACAGATTGTTTCTTAATTTAGTTTCAAGCAGATACAGATGATAAATCAATGTGAGAAAGAAATATTGGGATGTTTTGTGTAGATTCATGGTCATCATGGTTTTAATTAGAGCGTTTTAGCATTCTGATGGTAGCATTGAACTCACTGTGCCTAAAGTGCAGATCCACAGAGCTGAACGCGTTTCCCTTTTGTGGGGCCGGTGGTTATCTTTTCTTTTTGTTCACTCCAAGCACACAGTCTAACAAGCTACAGCGCCACATAACTCAACGCTCAAATAACCTGTCCTTAAAGGCTAACTACGCTTGAGCTGATCAGTCGAGTCATTCATCCTAATCATTTCCACTCTGTCTTGTGAGACCTATGCACCTTCAAACGGTCCTCCAGACAGCTCTGTAATCATCTGAGACAACGATGCTCCTCTCAGCAGCTATCCAAATATTTCTCCATCCGGCAGCGAAGCCGTCCTCAGTGCTGTCTGTGTTTAATCAGCTCTGACTGTTGCTTTTGCTCACTTGATCCCATGCTCTTGTGGCACTGGTGGACCTACTCTGCAGGTGCTTGTTAGCATTTGTTGAGGTAACACTAGACCGTTTTCATGGTTCATGTCAATCAAAATATGTTATCTTTTTTTCATATATATTCTATTTAATCTCTAAATAAAGTGCACACTTAAGGTATGTAACAAGGCTTGATTTACATTTCTAAAGTGTCCTCCTTTGTGACACTATACATTATGTCATTATGATGCATTGACTGGAAGCTAAAAAAAGAAAGAAAGAAACACCCAAGGCATCATTGCCTTCTGTCTTTGCGTCAGCATCATCTGCTGCACCCATTTACTTCTCAATCAGTAGTGTTTACTTCATTGTCTGTGCTGTGAATTGGTCCAAATCCACCATGACATGTTTGTTTCTCTGAGATGCTCTCCCAATCACTGCTCACTTTGCTTCTTTTCAGCCCATAACATGATATTCTTATTTTTAAAGTGGGTGAGATGATAATAAGTAAGATGGGAGGGAGAGGTTTCAGGTTCCACTTGCCAGTGAGTGGCTTCACTGAACCATAGCCAGAACTCTCACAGTTGTGACCTGTCTAATTAGTTGAGCAGGAAAGAGGGGGAGTGGTGGTACTGCAGTAACACACTCAACCCATCTGGGCTTGTCTTGGTGTGCGCATATATGAGAATAAAGGAAATGGTTAGTTAGCTGCATGGCTGCTCTAAGGATCTCATTCCTTACGTCATTCGTTGCTTTTTTTTTCTCTCTCCTCTTCCATTTTTGGGGGCCCCCCTCTCTGCTGGCTGTTTACAGGCTTCCCCTGCCTGCTTCAAGATGACAATCGGCTTCTCATTTACAGCCAGCTAATAAGCCCTTTAATCAGAGTGCTTGTCAACCTCGGGCCAAGGCAACCCCAGACGAGTTGATCCAAAGGATCAGATGACTGGTGGAGAGATCAGGAGGAAAAGAAACGAGTAGCAGTAAAAATAAGTAGAAAATAAAAAGGGGCTGCTGAATTTGGAGAACGAAAAGAGAATTGAAACAAGGGAGATAAATAAGTTGTATTCAGGTTGGAAGAATAGGCTGGCTTTACTTAAGGATTGTGATATAAGCAATAACAAGCATGCAGTATGACCAAACTAAACTTGATCTACTACTGATTCCGTGATTGAGCGTCGTCATGGTTACATGTGAAAATGCTTGGGATAAAAGAAGGGTTATCTTATCTTGGACAGTATTTCTTCCGCCTGATTGAAATCTTTCTGGTCTTTCAATCCAGACCATGATCAGGGAATTGTTCACTAAATAAACTCTAATTAAAATAATCTGATAAGATTTAAGTGTTAACATGCTTCAGATCAGTAATAGTAACTTTTCTGGCATTTACAAAGTTGAATCGTCAAATCTGCTGGAAGTAAAACAGAATAACTGTTTTTTTTTCCCAACCTAATTTGAATTTGAACTAATTTGATGGAAAATGATGACCAAGATGGACCACAGCGTTTTCACTGATGTAGTCCTGTCTTTGTTTATCAACTCACTGCTTGACTGCCACCGTATTTCACAAGGCTTTTATTCAGATTGGTCCATTATTTAAGTTATTAGCAGAATCCCAGTGGCCGTGTAACCATAGCCACATACTGAATGTGGTTTTCAGGATGTTTTGATCAGCTTGTTCCTGAACTAAATTGTAGTATAAGCATACCTGACAAGTGTTTCCTCTACTCATCCATAATCAATACAAAGAAAACAGTCTACTGCTGACAGCACTCTGCATACAACATGTGCATTCAATTACACACCCACACCATCAGTGACACACATACATGTACACTCGCACACTGCTGGCATGCAAATGAGTGTATTGATTTGTTGGGTGACGTTTTAACATCCTTACAGACAGCTCTCCGTAAGTCCTTAAAAGGTTTTTTTTAGGACCAGTGAGGGAAGGAGGAAAGCGTTCACTGTCACCTCGTTAAGACTGAAGTGAAATCCTGCTCAATCCAGACCATAAAGCTAACCACAAACCACAGAGAGGTACAGAAACTTCACTGTTGGGCCCAGTGCAGACCCAAAGCCTGGGCAGACACCTCTGCTTTTAAGCAGATAATGATAACCACCGCAAGAAGTCCAAAGTGAGGTAAAAAAGTATAATAGTAAAAATAAATCACCCACTTGCGGGGCAAAAAAGCATTCCAAGACGAGGCCGACTCAAGATCAGACATTCTCGGTTTTGCTTCTCGCAACTCAAAAGTAATCTCATTTTAATGTCCACCAGCTGGTTAATTGCAATCACTTGGTGTCTCTTGTCTGATGTCTCAGATTAGGATAGTATGTCTTTAAGTCCTCGGTCTAGAGTATAGCTCCCTCATATTGACAGACACATAGTCAAACTGTCATTCTCTTTGAGTCTTTTGGGTTTTCTTTATAGGCTTAAAGTCTGCACTCAAGCTACAGATGTTTCACAAAGGAAAGAATTAAAGTAACCTGAGACTTGCACGCAGATGAGGTCCGTTCATTATGATACATTTTCGTTGGAATTCACATCACAGCCCTCGCGAACTGGCACGCAAGCAAAATAAGCACGCAGTTCAAAAAGGAGTATTTAGTGATTATGTGCATTAGAGTACGTGGAGGCTTTGATGGGACAAATGATGAGAGTAAATGAATCTTTCTTCTGCAGAGGAGAATATTCCAAATTATTGTTGCCATTGGAAGCAAATCACAGCCCACAACAAAGGGGACCCACTACGCTTCAGAGGTGTACTTTATCAAAACTGTAACAATAGAAATATGGGATTCCAGCGACTTCTACCCCCTGTCAGCATTTACATAAAGGCATGCTAAATTATTCATTAATTATCAGAGAGTCCCCTGTGGGTGGAGATGACACACACACCGGCTGCTAATTGGCCCATCAATAATCCTGCCTGGTTCTCCTGAAGTGGCACCAGATCCCACCTCAGGAATCTGCTATCTGCCCCAACCTTCTGCTTGACTGTTTCCACAGCGTGGCACCACATGAGGAAACGTTCCTGCACCTGCTCACTTGACACGTTGTTGATGGGTTATCGGAACACGCCTAATTTCTGTACTGCGCTTGTATTAATTATCCATCAAAGAACTTTCCTTGTGGGCAGTCTTCTCGTCATGAGTCGATATAAGAAGAATATGATGCTGCCATGAAATTTATTGTGTGTTTTATTGAGATGACACCAGCTTACAGTTTTGTTTTGTATGTTCTCACATGTTGTGGTATCGAGAGCACGCATACATTAGGGAATGCTGTTGGCAATGAAAAGATGAAACAATGTGGTGAGTGGCTGAAGACGTAAATCTGAAAACGGGTGACTCATTTTGTTTTTCTAAAAAGAGTGGTACTCATACTGAGGTAAACAGTATTTTTCTGTGGGACTTCTCAGCCGACCATTTGTTGCGTCGCAATGCAATCTCAGCAACAGCAAGTACACATCAGTATGACAGCATCACTGCACTTTTCATGTAAGTGGTAATGAAGAATGTGTTGGACACAGACTGTATATAAATATGGACTACATGTCCCCACTTCCTTGCATTGGCCAACCTGACTATTTTCCCAGGGATACGGGCAGCGTCATCTTGCATGTTCGGAGTTAGTTTGGCCCATGTCCCATCCACTAGCATGGAAGGGGTGGAACTTATGATCTATACTGCAGCCAGCCACCAGGGGGAGCTATACTTGCTTAGGTTTCAGTTCAATAGTGTCCCTCACTGCTTAGTTATGATTTTCCATCTTGGCTTTATTGAAACAGAATTGACCGTATTTGACCACGAGGGGAGAGGGATGAATCTGATCTGGTGACTTCAATCAATAATGTACCCACACCATGAAGCATTACCTACCTTACTATCTGTTTATCTTTTAAACCAACCATGATTAACAAAATGAACCTCATGCTGTATCAAAGTAAATGTTTCAGACCATAAATGCATCTATTTGACAATGGGCAAGATAAAGAATACCACTATAGCTGTAGTTCAATGCCCATCAAGGGGTTAACACGTACATAAATGGTCAGTATGAAGCTCTTGTTCTACTTGCATCCTAATCTCTATTGTACGTAATATGGCAACACTGTGATTTAGGGTTCCAAGTGAAGGGCACCTTTGAAGTACTGCGATCAAGGCCTTTTACAGTATCCCCACGGGCAGAAGCAGATATTCTTTGAATCGCCAGGATCTAGTCCACTGAGGTTAAATTCAGAGACTTCAGTCAAAGAGAGCTACTGAGCCTTTTGTCAGACAGATGTTGTCAGACTAAACAAATGCAGATATACACTTCCAGGGCCGACACGGCACACACAAACACTCGCTTATTCTGTGTCTCGCTCTCTCTCCAAATTGTGCATGCCGGTGATTTCCATAAAGGCGGGCCTCTGGAGAGGGAGCTGCAATAACATGGCTGCTCTTTGTTTCCCTATGCTGATTGACAGTTGATTGCAGTGCACATTAAATGCCCATCAACCCCAGCTTTAGTTTTAGAAGCAGGGGAGCAGGGCCCGTCAAAGGTCAGTCCTAGCGCATAATGAACTGATCTCTGTCTTTCACTCACATGCACACACGACTGAACCCCAGTCTGCTGTTAAAGGCCTGAATAACAAGGGTTTCCCTGGCTTATAATGCAACATTAACAAAAAGGATTGCCCTGTGGCACAAGCCACTAGACACTGTGATTAGTTTTGTTTTGTTTTAGCATGAGCTACTACGGTTCCAACCTTTAACAGGAAATATTGTTACGTGAATCACACTAAAAGAAACTGGACTGGATGGATCTCTCTCTGTTTGCTCGTTTTGTTCCCCCTCTCAGAACAGTTATTGCATCTAAGTGGAGCATTATCCAAAATACCAATGTGTGTAATAACCATAGCCCGACCACTTAGCTCAACACCAATGACAGGCTGTGAAAAACACTGAGCTTTCAATAGTTGGGCTGGGTATTGTTGGTGATATTTTAATAATTGTGGCATTACTATGCCTACAAAGAGCAAGTGAACAATGAACTGATTTGAATAAAAAACATTTTAAATTGTAATCCCAGTCAGATGTCACATTTAAACTCTGGTTGATAGGATCTATGGGTTTCTAGTACACCACCAATAATCTGAATAGCCCAATGCTAACAAATTAGCTTAATGGTGCTACTTCAATGGGAACAAACATTTTCGATTGGACTGTGGCCTAGTATTAATCTGTAGAAGTGGAAAGTATCAGCACCACAGGAACACTTCATACAAATGGTTTCTCTCTGGAATAAATACACTCTTTCTGCAGTACACTCTTGCTTGTTTGACCCACTTGGGGTAAACCACATGTGACATGACAAGGTTCTAGGAAGATTGAATCGATATGGGCGGCACAGTTAAAAACAGGGCCTGTCAAAGGTCAGTCGTAGCCTGTTTTCAACGGGCCCTGCACAGTTGAAAACAGGCGTTCATCTTGAATTAATTCATCGTTGTGGAACAGTATTTCTCCTTCTGTTTTATTATGAACATATTCAACACTCCACAGCAGACAGAACTAGTTGGGTGTTTTGGGGTCCTCTAATCGCATATATCAAATTGTTATATATAGGCTCCATGTAAACAGTTAAGTTGGAGTCTCTAATCAGGTAGATTAGCAACAAATGATGGTGATAAACATCTCAAAAAAAGTAAGAATTATGTACTGTAATAAAAAAATTTAATTAGTTTAAGAAATTCAGATCCAGTAACACTTGAAATATACTGTATCAAATGTGTAGGGAAAAAAAATTGATGATTTGTGTATGATGAATGATTTCTATATAATATCAACCCTGGATTCTCAACCAATGCATTGTTTTACGTTTGCTTGTTTCTATATTTTGTGACCTGAAATCCTGTCTTTGTCTCCTGTTTCTTTCACTGTATCATCCACTGAGTGTTTTTTATCATTAAGCTCCTCATCAGTTTAAATCATGGGTTTTGTTACAGCGTCAACAATTCAGTCAACGCTCTGCTGTAAAAACATCATCATGTCTCAACCGCACGCACTCTCCCCTTTTAGACATGGGTTTTCCTCCCTGATTGAAAGTTGTAATTAAGACAGTGGGGAGGAATTAGATGCAGAATGAGCTGTCAGAAAGTCACATTTATGTGAATGATGCGCCGGTCTCCGCAGTAAAAATTTAAATGATATAAATTGCCATTTAAGTGTAGCACAGGCTAATGTTTTGTCACAAATTAATGTGACACAAGGCAGCAATGACAATCAAGGGCTGCCTCATTCTAATTTGGTCATGTTTAGAGGGCTTTTGTGAGCCGACAGCTTTACACAAATTAACACAATCGCCTGTTTTTATGAGGAAACCATAAATGTTTTTCCCTCCTTTGCCGGCTAATGAGGAGAGAAAACGGCTTGTGTGTCAGCGTTATTGCGACGCAGACGCATCTGCAGATGAGCAACACGGCGCTCTTACCCGCACACAACCGGCAGAGGAAAGAACAAAGACAGAAGCTGAAACGGTTCCCTAATGAACTACGAGAGCTCTCTAATGTTTTGATGCTCCCTTATGATCAGATATGGATCTGTTGTGCTTTTTTGCTCGTTATAGAAATCATTGTCAGATTGTGTCACAGGAACAATTAGAACGATATTGTTTTTACCTATAAGGGGCCTTAGCGATAACTGCTGCTTAGTAATGAGATGAGGAGCAGCATTTGGTTCGAGTATGTTGAGTAAATGACATGCATCTGTTGACATTTACAATACTCATAATCCTCTGTCCCTGCTTCCATTTACAGGCTCTAGAGAGCGAGTTTGTATCCTGCCAGCTCCACCAGTGGATTGATCTGATCTTCGGCTACAAGCAGCAGGGACCTGAGGCCGCCAGAGCCCTCAATGTTTTCTATTATCTCACCTATGAGGGCGCAGTCAATCTCAGCTCCATCAACGATCCCATGCTCCGAGAGGTGAGGCTGCTACATGATACAGCACATACACACATTTTGATACACTTTTCTTGAGCTACACGGTGGATTCAACTCCCTTGGCGATTCATGCTGAGTAAGGGGAAAGTTTCATAATATACTAAGTACGCTTGAGTGTTAGGGCTCTCAAATGGATGCTTAGTATGACTATATGATAAAAGCATCTGTCCATACTGTGCATCTGTATTTCAGGGAGATTTTTGATGCCATTAGCCATGTTAAATTGCTTGTACAATGGCAATGGAGAGCTAAGCTAACAATCTACTGGCAAGTATTGCTGAGCAAAGCCTTTCCCTTGTGTGATACCTCTGAAAAGCACTCCACCAAGTGTTCCACTTTAACGCCTTAAAGCCTCCTCCTTGGCTTTCATTCATTATTCATCTCCCTCACTTTGAACTGCTGCGCACACAAGCTGCACTGGCCTGCCCAAAAGCAACTGCACAAAACACAGTGCTGAAAAGAAAAACACAGCTAGCATGCCCACAGCCAAACACCAGCATGACAACTTCACCAATCTGCTGTAAAAGGCAGCTAGCCAGCAGCGGGCCAATTGACCCTGCTCCCGTCAACCTTTCTGACGTCTGCCAAGAGGGGCACACATTCAGTTTTTATTTGTGTCAGTCTATAGCAACAAGCATTTGTAGCTGTAAGGTATAATTTCAGTTTATTATGACTTAATTCTTTTTCAAGTCGTATGAAACTTAACCCTGAAATGTAGAGATCCATTGACTGTGTATAAAAATGGACAAACCGTCCATACAGGGTGTTTGCTTTGTACGTCTAATTCAGAAAATATGTACAAAGAAGTGGAGTTGAGTTGAGGCAGGCAGGTGAAGCATAGCCAGATGCCAATTGACAAAGGATTACTAAAAGGTAAACATTTAAGTCATCTAAATATCCACCATCATACCAGTGTCACAAGTGGATATATAGAAATTAAAACTATTCTGGAGCCAGCCTTGAATGGCCAACCAAGGAACTATAGACTGTATGAAAATGGACAATGGAACTACTCCTTAAAAGTGAAGCCAAAGTAAGTAGAGCTCCCCCTGGTGGCTGGCTGCAGTATAGGTCATAAGCCCCACCCCCTCCATGCTATTGGGACTTGGGCCAAACTAGCCAGGAAAATAACACCAGATTGGCCAACGCAAGGAAGCGTGTGGACACATTGTCCATATTTATATACACTCTATGCAATCTACTACAGTTGGGCTTCATTTTTCAGTCCCAGAGGGTTTAAAGGTCTGGGAACAACCCTGCTTTAACTAATACCAACAACATGATAAACAACAAAATCCGTAAAATGATCCAATAATTTCAACAGATTATCTTGACCGTCATTTAACCTGGGAATTTGCCATTTCCTGTTTTTTGCCCCGTCTTTCTTCTACTTACACTGGAGTATTCCTTTAACTAAGCCATTAAAGTGAGTGTAGTGTTACCAATAGGTTCCTTTAAGAGACCTCATCGCATTCACGTCTAAATGGAGATGAGTTCAGACTACATCAAGTGGCCGAGCAGCCTTTCGCCTCCACTGTACTGCTGCCCTTCATGCTCAGTGAGTGGAGCATCACGGGCACCGGGGGTAGATCCTTGATTTATCACCTCATTCACCCTAATTCCCATCCAGATGTGCTTTGGCCTTTATCCACACGCACACACCAACACACACAGATTCATTATAATGGCTCGCAGGTCATTTCCACACTCAGCCCATTACCCATTCTTCTGGTTAACATACACACACACACACACACACAAACACACACAGACACACACACCAGAAAATTGGATCACTAGTTCTCCACAATTTCTGCCAAGCTGTTCCAGTGACAGTGGGATTGATAGATCCACTAACCCAAGGAAGCCATCAGAGGCAGGTGCATGTGATTTGAGGGGTATTAAAATAGCATCTCCTGCTTGTGACTGCAGGAATGCACTGTTTAGAAATCACGTTTAGGCTTTTTACTCTGCTGTAGTTTTGGTTTGTAGTTTACAGTGTGCCATTTTACTGTCAACTAATCATTATTAAATTAGTGTTTGATTAGAGTTTGAAATAATTTTACCATTATGTTCGCTTGGTTAGATTATGTCTGAGATCTACTGCAGTTTAATCGTATTAGTGACACCAGGCATCACAGCTAAATTCAGTGTTATGAATTAATGTTTTTAAAAGACTACACATGTCATATCTGGCACTGGCAGTGCAATCCAAAAGCTGTTAAATGTGTTTGTAAATCTGCTTGTTCTTCTTGCGTACAAGTGTGTTCCACTGCATAGAGAGGTCTGTGCTGTTTCCTCCTCACACTCCTTTGATGCTGTGATTCCAGTCTGCTGCCTTTCACCTCTGAAAACACCCTCAGTCTGAGCTCGTTAATTGGTTAAATAAACCAAAGCGGTGTTATCCCTGTGAGCTAATCCACTGCTCTCCTTCAACTCTGTTTGTGTGGAAGGAAACATGCCCTGTCTGTACAGAAGGTGGAAACAGAGTTCCAGGCCTGGGCCTCGTCATGACCAGGCGCTGGGTTGGGGGTGGCTATGAGCTGCAGGAGCTTTTAAACTGAGGCTTCTGGGTCTGAAAGTGTCCCCAGAGTCTGTCATTACTGAGTGACAACGGTTTCGAGCCGCTGTGGTCTGGGCCAGGCGAGGCCGCATTAGGACAGGACCCGTGGCTGTGTTTTGTCACAGGGATGCATCACAGACGTGCGCGCACATTTGTGTGCATACTTGGGTCGTGAAAGGTTGCAGACTTAGCTTTAGACAAGGTCGTGGGCTTGAGGTTTCCGTATTGTTAGTTGGCTGATTCTGCATTCCCACCACCCCCCAACCCACCCTCACACAAACACACACACACTTGAGAGATTTGTATGGATCATACCTTGATATGTTTGTACATATACGTGTATGTATACATTCATTCACTGGCATGTGTATACCATTGTATATTTATGTGTGCTCATCAGCATAAATGCACGAGGTTGTGTGTTTATGTGTGCATTCCTGTTTTGGGAGAAAGTTTGGAATATCTCAGCACAGATTAGTGACTGCTGTGGAGGCCGCTGCTGTGTTTTTCGAAACCATGATTACTTCCTCTCCTTTCGCCCCCACCCTCCAGAGAACCGCGTGTGCAGATGTATGCATGTTTATGTGTGCATGGCCTGCATGCACATCTGCGTTGCCTCTTCGTGTAAGAAGAGAAACACACCCTGTGTTGCCTTCTCATCGCTGTACAGGGCTTTCCCTCTTTCACATGTGATTACGGAAAATCCCACACCCTCTCACACCAGCGACAAAACACAGAGCCCCGTTTGAATTGTGCAGCCTTTGCGTAATTCGGCTGAACACGGGAAACATGTCCACACGAGTGAACCTGCTTTCACATTTAGCCACCAAACATAAGGCCTGATGGTTTATTTTCTGTTACTTATAATGTAACGTCTGCTGTATTATTATTATTATTATTAGTTTAAGATGGACATTTAAAGCCAGACATGCAAGCGATCTTACCACACTGTTTGCCAGAAATAGGCCATTGTAGCTTTTCTTTTATATTCCATTCAGAGTCAGTGTTGTGGGGTCGATTTGCATACAGGCAGCGTGTTTTACATGGAGATCCATCTTGTCAAGTGGCGGAGTAAATCAAAGGACAGGCTGGGACATCTGAGCCGAGGGCGTCTCAGCCATTTAAATGTATAGAATATAGAAAACCTTCATCAGACACGGGCCAGTGCTTCCAAAAGAGATTGGCCTTGTGGATGGCCCCTCATATAATCACCTGAGCATTGCGCTGGCACATACGGATAGGATGTGCTGACCTAGACTCAGCCACTTTCCAACCTTCCACAGCCTCATAAATGTCAGGTCTGAACTTAATAAAGATAAGTTGAGTGGCTCTGAGGAGTCTCTTCCACACATTAGCTTAAGCAAAACGCTCCGCTCTGTAGTCAGTGGAGATGGGCGGCTCTTTGACCTTGAATGATGCACTGACGTCCTCTCACTAACAGACTGGAAACAGACGGGAAGGTCCTCTGTCACGATCAGCATGGAAACAACGTTCCGAGGTGTTCCGATCTCTCAAATAATTATACGAAATGGGAGTGTTTGCAAACCAATCCCGTCTCCAAACCAGTGTGGATAAATGTACAACACGCAGCACTGGCATGCTGGCCCTGCTTACTCACATGTGTTCGGGTCAGCATGTGCACTTTTTGGCTTGCACACAAACCACAGACAGTCATGCTAACAAGGAGACTGTTCTCAAGTCTCTTCTGAATGTTTCCAATCTGTTGAGCCAGTACCAAACCACACAGTATGCTTAATAGCTTCTCTTGTTGGGCTTTTGCACCGCACCTATTGTGTGTTTTTTTCAATTAGTACATGCATAAGAGACACAAACGCAAAGTCTTTAAGTTTTTTACTTTAAGTATCATATATATTAATATGTTTAACAGGGCTTTAAATTTTATTCAGATGGTTTGATCCTATTTTAACATAAATAAATGTAAAACATAGGAAGAAAAGTGACTGATGTGCTCTCCTTGGGGTCTTACTGTAGCTCTACATTCCCATAAAATATAAAATCATGTCAGGCTTTTGGTGCTTGACTCTTGGCCCTAAAGCAGCTGATGAAGCCTTGTAACCTTCTCCGCGCCTCCCCAGTCTCTGGTTAGTTTCAGACAATGGCAATGAGCACAGACTAATTTCCCAACCTTTTTTTTTTCTCATGGAAATACCATATGCAGGCCTCAACCATGAGCTCATTGTCGAGCCGCGCCAAGTCAGGCTCAAACGTCTCAGCCTACACACACAAGCTGTCACTCCCACACAGGCAGTCACAGTGCACACCAACATACTGACGGGTCTGTCATAATTTTGTGTTGGTCATTTTCTTTCTGCCTGTCCCTTTTCATAAACTATCTATCATGCTGTGTCTGCCTCACAAGAGAGGTTTTATTTCTGCTTAATGTTTTTATACACATTCCCTGTATTACACAGGGTTTTGTATTTTTATACTAAACTCTTCTCTACAGATATTCTTAGAGTTAGGTGTGTGTTAATATTCTTCCCTTAAACAGATATAAAGCGTTTTATTGGACACTTGGCATGCATATTAATAGTGCTGGGTGACAATTATTTATTGAATCGTTAACAGGCCAGCTCAAATGTTGCATCCATCATTTTAAAAGTTTTTATAGTTCAAGTCATTTATTAAGCAACGTTTGCTGGTTCTAGCTTCTCAGCCGAGGTGACTTGCTTATTTTCATAGATAATTATTTGTGACATTTTGAAGGTTGCTAATTTCAGGATTGTATAGACTAACAAAAGAGGTTGAGCAATTCACCTAGAAAATACACGATGCTTGTTTACTGTAATCCTACATAACAGAATACCAACCTAGATCCGTGAGGTGGTAGCCTCGTGCATCCACTCTCTGCCGTTGGTGTGTTCCACCCCGTGGTAGTTGGCCTGACAGTGAGCTGTGTGATGATGTCCAGAGGCTGCTCAGCCGGCGTCTGCCCTGACATTTATGGTCCTATACCTCTTCATTAACACCAGCTAACCAAGCCCACAAGCCCGCCTGCCCGGCCCTCCTCCGATCCTGTGCGGTTGTGGTGGATAAATTGGTGTTTGTGTGTAAATGTGTGTGCGAGACGCAGTGTCAGAGTGGAAAAAAGGATGTTTATACGTAGAAGTGCACATATGCTGTATAGGCTGTTCCTACCTTTGTTTTGTTTTTAATTGTTGTAATACTGTGATCTTAGGAGAAATGACATCAGGGCAGATATGAGCCACAATGATTGAAGAGTAACTTGAATGAAACCGAGTTTAATATCTCTGTCCTGCTTTTATTAATACTTTTTCCCTCCCCTCAGGCCGTGGAGTCTCAAATTAGGAGTTTTGGACAAACCCCCAGCCAGTTGCTCATCGAGCCACACCCACCCCGAAGCTCAGCCATGCAAGTGGTGAGTCGCACGCGCACATACATTAACTAACAAATAACTAACACACACACACACACACACACTCCTGTGTCTGTGGGTCAGAATCCAAACGCCTGTTTAATTCTGTCTAATTTGCGTTATCTTGACCCATAACTCGTCTTTCTATTTTCTAACTCCTACCTCCTGTCTTCTGTCTCCGTCTACTATTGTGGGAAAATAAAAGCACTGGTCTGCCCTCTCTCATCATTAGTGAGGTGTGTGTGAAATGGAGAGATCACAAGCATTTGTGTGCGTGTGCTTTTAGAAGAGAAGAGAAGAAAAAAAAGGTTTTCTGGAGAAAAGTATAGCTTCAAGCTGGAAACCTGGGCCTGAGCCAGATTTTCCACCTGAGCTGGAAACAGTAGAGATCAGCAAAAGAGAGCAATGAACAGCAGTTCTGATGTGACGGCCCTTTAAGGGCCAAGGAGTGCAGTCAGTGTGCCTGCTTGTGATGGACCAAGGCCCCCTGAGTCCCTATTAGTGTGGTGTCCCTGTGGCGCTGACAGCTGGCTGTAGACCACCACCCAGCGCTCATACACACACACACACACACACACGCTCAGACTCTTGCTTTGAATCCACTCCCTAACTGTACTGATGAATTCCTATGAAATGTTGATATTTTTACTCCACCACATCCAGCGTTCGAGCATAATATTCAGGCACCGTTTTCCAGACACATTTCTAAGCCTCCCTACAGCTTCTTATTCCTTCACAACGCTCTGTTCTCTTTGGTTTTACATGATCTAGCCCTTTACTTTCTCTCCATCCTCTCGCATGCAAGTGTGTTGTCAGAGTGTCGGCATCTGCCCGTGCTGGTGGTAATGATACTGTCAGTGCTTCTGGTTAGCTGTCAGACACACCGGATTTACTCAGGTCTGTTCCTGATGTTAAACACTGATGTTCCTCTTCTTTACACGCAAGGAGGAAAATAGCTTTCTGTTAGAGCCGCTTAGTACAAACACTGTGTAAAAAGGCTCTAAAACCTGTCTAAGCAGAGGAAGCAGTCTGATAGGTCAATGAAATGACTTCTTTTTTATGTTATGATGTTCACTTCTTCTGTGTCTTTATAAGAAACAAGTTAGAATCTAACACCGCTTATAAAATGTTTAGTGAACGCCCGTAAAAGTCAGCAGTGATCAGACTTAGCACTTAGTTAACTGACAGAAGAGCAGGTTTGACAGCTGACTGAGTGTATTTTTCCACAGATATTTGTCTCGAATTTTTTATTTCTGCCAAATACTAGAATTTGTTCCCTTTCTCTGTTTCATATCGTTTTAAATTAAATATTACTGTGCTTCAGACTGTTGGACGAGACAATCAATGTAAAGAAGACCAGAGAACTTCTCAGAAATGTTTCCCTCTTTTGTGTCATTTTAAAGACTAAACACTGGATAATAAATTGTATCCGGTAATGTGATTTTAAAGTCCTGCTCTGAAAAACAACTTCAAGGAATGTAAAACATTTTACATGCCGTTTAAATATATACACGGTGCCTCTGTGTATACCTCAAGCATGTTTTAGTCCCAGGCTCTTTTATGTTTTGAGTATTTAAAGGTCCCCCCAGACGAGACTCAGCCCTCTGCTTCAATTAATCCTTTTTGCCTGATAATGGACTTTTCCTCAAAAGGAGTTAAATTGCCTCATTAATGTTCCTGAAACTTAAAATGATATCTTCTCCTTATCGGCCATTAAAACTTTCACAGTCTTCTGTATTCATTGGCAGACCTTGCAGTTTCCTAACATTTAACTACTTAACACAAGATGCCTCCTCCTCCTCTGACCTTCCTTGGTGCCTGTGCACTGTCAAAGTCAGACGTCCATTTAAACCGCATGAATGAGTGTACGACGACTTCAACAGGATGCCATGTCTTGTGAAACACTTTTCGTTTGCTGATTTTCTCTGTTTAAATATTTGTAACCCTGACACTCTGATGCTGTTTCATGTCTTAATTTTCCTGCGGTGCTGCATCTAAAGCAATCTCTTGCCTTTTGCTATTAAAGCCTAAACTCTTTCCTAACTTTGGTGTATTGCCTAACTGCATCTTTCTACTATCCTGCTTAATCCGCCTAACTTTCTCTCTGCCCTTCTGTTTCCTCCCTGTTTTTTCCTCACTACCACCACCGGGGCACATTCCCCTCATCCTTTTGCTTTTCGCTTTCCACGTCTCGCCTCCTTTCCCTCTCTTCTACTTCCCTGCATCATCCCGTTGTCCATCCCTGAATAGTATCTTCTCCTGCAGACCCCGCTGATGTTTACCGAGCAGATGCAGCAGGACGTCATCATGGTGCTGAAGTTCCCGTCTAATTCTCCCGTAACGCATGTAGCGGCCAACACCCAGCCGGGTCTGACGTCCGCCGCCATCATCACCGTCACCGCCAACCGCCTCTTTGCTGTCAACAAGTGGCACGGGTTGACAGGTGAGACGCATAAAAGAGTTATTTGTTTTAACAAGAACATGAACTGAATCTGATTTTATACCAGTGGGATGGTATATTGTGCTGTCTGGGAATAATTTTCATACTTCTGTCCGTCTCCTCGTCTACACCTCGGCGTTTAATTTGTCTGCGACTCGAGCCGTCTCTTCTCCATAGGATGGACGTTGATTTGGGAGACACTTGACTCCGTCTGCTAGATAGCAGTATCAAATGTGACACATGTAGCAGCCGGCATTAGGCCTCACGTCCACCTCCATACATCAGCCGCTCATTTCACAAAACCGTATTTACTCAACATCCGTCCTGCGGTAGAAGAAACGTTAGATTTGATATCTCTGCGCTTATGAGGATGAAGACTGATCGTCCAGGTTTACTGGTTTAGTGAGATGGTATCACAAAACAAAACATGCTTTTCAGAAGTAGCACGTTAATTTAATTGCAGATGTTTACTGGAGTCCATTAGATTAGTTAACATCAGATGTTCAGTCCAAAACACCGAATAAACGATGCAGAAATAAAAATGAGGAACAGCTTGAGGCAGCAAGGTGTTTATTGGAGTTTTTATTTTTAACTTCTAGAACTGATTGAACTATCAGACGCTACACATGTGCAGCGTTTCGTACTAATTACATAGCATTGTTCAATTTCTAAGTTGTTGAAGAAGAGAGGAAATAACATTAATCCACTGAATGAAAAAGACAGCTCAGATCAGTCTCTTGGAATATAATGAACAAAAAATCTAATTATGGAATATGTAATTACGACAATGGGCAGCAAATATAAAGACTGACAACCTTTATGTCTCTTATATTTATGTGAAACCAACATCTCTTGGTTTTTAGACCTGGTCCGGTATAGAAATGCATTTTGTCGTGCTTCATTTTCTCTATGGCCGTTTGACATAATTGATGTCTAATTCATGGAGGAACACTCGGGCCACTAGGTCACAGTTTATGGTTATAGTTTTCAGTGTGTTATAATGAACTCAAACTCGGCATCCACTTCACAAGGACACACAATTACAATATTAATCCAATCTGTCTTCCCCTCTGTCAGGTCATCAGAGCTCAACGGTGCAGGACCAGCAGTACCAACTTCCTGTGGAAATCGACCCTCTCATAGGTATGCTGTCTGTCTTTACAGCTTACACTATGTGTGCTTGAAATTAGTTTTTGTGTGGATTTGTGTATGAATCCTGCTGGTGACTCGCGGCGGTGTGGCAGGGGCTGTGTCCCTGGACGCTAGATTAGAGTTGTTTCTCAGCCTCTGCCCCAGTTCACTCGTCATGATATAGGCCCCGCTCTCACACTAAACCATTTGCATGCAAATTGGAATGCAATGAGCTGTGGCCTAGGCCGGCATTTCATCATCAACTCCCCCTCTTTCTCCCTTCCCACCCTCCCTTTCTGCATCCTCTTTGGTTTAATTTGAGCGGAGGGAAAGGACGCGTGTCAATGGAAATGAATATGAATGTGGTAATAATGTGTGATTGAGAATGCACGGCGGACGGCTGTCAGGACAATATGGGCGCCTCTCATCCTTCACGACTTGTTGATGAGCGGGAGAAGAGTGCCGAGCTGCAGTGATGTATGGGATGCACTGGCGGGAGCAGGGAGAGATGAGCCACTTCTTTCTATCTGCTCCCGCCTCTGTCGCTTTCCCTGCAGTCTCCTGCAATCTCATGCACATCTGCAAGGGGGGCTGTTCTTTCTCTCTGGATGTTGTGGGTACACTCAGTCCCACCAGACCATTTCCACACTTGACTACTGAAAATAACCAGGTTTGAGCCTCAGATATTCATCTTTATCTGCACGTACAGTCCTTCACTGCCTCTCTGTGCAAGTACAACAACAAATCTTATCCCTGCACTAATATTCACACGCTTAAGTATCACACCTGTTTTTAAAATAGTATTTCACTGGTTTAATGCAGAGTTTTAGTATAATTTAAATCTATTAATTATTTATTATATAATTTATACTTGTTTTCCATTATCTCATCAGTAAATTAAGGTCTGATCAATTTTTGGGGCCAGTACAAATATTTTTATGGATTATAAAATTTTGATATTCTTTAAATATGCCTAGCTAACTTGCTAACATAGTCAACAAACATGTTAAAAAGCATAAGTGATGAGACAGTTGTCAGAGGCTGAATTACATTAATTATATTAAAAGGGAAAATGATGGCCTCATTGTTATTGACTTTGCAACGCTGTATTTCACAAACTACTTAAAGCATTTATCACGATACCAATAAACTGTATTTGTCATAGGCTCTAGGCTGTAGCATAAATAACGCTAACTAAACCGTGTGTTTTTGTGGGAGTGTGTGTGTGTTTTGGGGGAGGTAGCCGGGGTTTCTGTTCTTGTCAGTAATATATTTACACTGTTTGCATTCCAGGAGGAGTCAGACCTAAACACAGTAAATTTAGAAAGCGTGTTGAGCCATCTGTGGCTTTGGGGGAATGTTAAAAAAAAAAAAAAAAAAAAAAAATGGTAGAAAGATTGTAGCACATGTACTGGACTTTCTCACTTTCCATAATAGCCGATCTTCCCTTGACACCTGTTCTCCAGTGCTTTTGACCCCATCAAATAAGAAACACTTAACAATGATCGAATCTCTCCAGAAAAGAAAAAAAAAGACGCCTCTTATGGAAAAAGAGAGTGTCAGCAGATTAATTACACAATCGAGACGAATTTGCTGTGTCTGTTCCGACTTGAGTGGTCTGCATATTTTGTGAAGGCTACAAATGCCGTATCATTACTCAGCCTCTCAGAGTCTCACGGAAAATGTGAAGTCCCCATAAACTTAACCTCCGGGATGTTTTATGTATCCCCTCTCAGAGCTGCTTTGCGCAGCGTGCGAAAACCTCAGTGGAGATGCATCGCAGCTCTTTGAAAATAGCTGACCTATAAACAATCGGGTGTTAGTTGGATCGCACGACAGGTTTCTTCGTTTTTAACTCTCGATTTATTTATCCCCTCTCCAGCCAGTAACGTGGGCAGTCATCGTCGTCAGATCTCAGACCTGCTGGATCAGAGCATTCAGATCAGTTCGCAGTGTTTCGTCATCACTGCCGACAACCGCTTCATCCTTCTGTGTGGCTTCTGGGACAAGAGCTTCAGGGTCTACTCCACTGACTCAGGTATTGCATAACTGTTGTTTATAATGAGCACCAGTCAGATTTAATGGATCTTTGTCCCAAACACACATCATGCCACATTTCCATGCCTCAGCTTTATTACAACAATTCACTTTGTCAAAATACGGTTAATTATCACTATATCATTTGGGCACGCAATGTTTTTTTTTTCTTTGCCGCTAAAGTCTGTCACGTTTTTATATCTCATCAAACTGTGATTGCGCTTCTTGCACACTAAACAGTAAATAACTTTACAAAAGCCATTCTCAGCCATTTTAAATTCCTTCCCAGACATTCAGAAGCGATTAAGCGGCACAGTTAATCTTCTCAGAATGACTAAACTTCCAATGGCTTTCCTCTAGCACCATCCTCAGGACACACGTCTCCCTCTTAGTCAGACCACTGCAATAAAGAAAGAAAGTAATCAGTATATATTTATTTTGTTTTGCTCTATGCTGTTAGCTTTAGGAATACTTTATAGCATATGTCTTGTTGTATTATATTTGTCCTACTGTTGGAATTAATTTGCAGAGTTTTGTTTTTGTCTTTTTATTTTTTCCTTCTTTTAATGACTTTTATATGTCAACAGTATATTGTACAACTGAAGCATATTTTACTTTTAATCTGTATCATTTATGAAGGACTGTTTTTTTATTTACTACGATAACCGTCCACAAATAGAAGAATATGCTGCATTAAAATATTGTTTACCTTGCCCACACACTGCACATTTTGAAATAATCACTTGTACTTGAGTACACTTTCCTGCACATATTCATTGCCGAGATTTTTGTGCACCAATTCTCTCTCTCTCTCACACACACACACACACACACACACACACACACACACACACACACACACACACACACAAAACTGCCATCAGGTCAAGGGTCCTAAATGAAACTGTCTGAAGCTTCATCTGTGTACCTCGACTCTACCTCCCAGCCCCATTCAGAATCCTGCACACATCTATACAACAGAGTCTGATTCAATTTCAACAGGCCAGGCCCTCCCTGTCTTTAATGGAGGAGGTGGGTGGGGGCGGTGGGGTGGAGGGATTGGAGCCACGGAGATAGCTCTATTGTGTGACGGCCACCGGGGTGTACAACTGGAACGTGAACACAGTTTAATCGCACACGCTCAACAGCTGCCACCAAGGTCCCTTAATCCCCCAGGTTAAAGAACTGAGGGATTTTAACAATTACAACACTTGATTGGTACACGTGCACAAAACACAGCCTCACACGCCGGCATGCACACAAATCCAAATCACTTTGTCTATGTGTGTGTGTGAGCAGAAGAGCGTGTGTTTTAACATGAGGTGCATGGTAGCCATTATTGCAGCAGCCATCATTACTTATTTTCAGTGTTTATAAAAATGTCAAACACTTTCCATCTTTGATGTCTCTGTTCTTCTTTGGTAGTTTAGTCAGTGACTCGCCCAGTTTCATAATAACCCTCATCGTCTCGGAGAGATACAGCTTCATTACCCGGTGAACGGTGATTCTGACACCCAGACAGAAATGTCATGTGTTGCACACTATCCACTGTTTGACTGCAGAGGTCACACTATGAGGAGCGTAATGAGAATTAGACAGCTAGACAGTGGAGCTGTGGTCTGGAAATCTGACAGCAATTAGCCTCTTTACATATACACACGGAGTGCTCTGCATGTGCACAGACGCACACAAAGTTGAAGCAAATATTTATTCTTGTCAGGGGATTAGTAGAAGTCGGATCTTGTGTGGATTAACTAGCCAAGCAGACAGATGATCAACAAACAAATGGTGGCGAGTTCAAAAGAATTAAATCTGGCAATAAATTTATACTCGGTTTTTCTTATTAAAGGTACAACGTGATATAATCCTGTATATCCCGTTCAAATGTGATAGTCTTGTTTGTGCGCTCTTTGCAGGCAAACTGACTCAGATCGTGTTTGGGCATCGCGATGTGGTGACGTGTCTGGCTCGCTCCGAGTCGTACATCGGAGGAGACTGCTACGTCCTGTCAGGCTCCAGAGATGCCACCCTGCTGCTGTGGTACTGGAACGGAAAGCACTGCAGCATCGGAGAGAGCCCAGGCAGTAAGGCAAAGCACCCTAACATGTCAGCGCACACACACACAAACACACACACACGGGTATTCTCTGAGTGCTCACCCTCCCAGACAGTTGTGACTCCGTGATTTACGGCCTCCCTCTGTAAAGTAACAACTAGTTTCGTCTGACCAGGCCAGGCCTCCTGCATACAGATTGGATTTCGCAGCACTGTCGCACCAGGAACAGCTTTCGATAATGTGTTTGAAATTGTGTGTTTCTGTGAGGCCAGATATCGTGAGAGAGTGTGCGTGTGTGTGAGAGAGAGAGAATCTGTCTTTAATGTGAGTGAAAGTGAGGGCCACTTAGAGACGTGATGTTGGGGGTCGTCGGCCAGCACATGAAAGTTCACCACCATCCGAGGGCCACGGGGTCACGCTAGTCGATAAAAGTGAAAAATGTCATGGGCCTCCCTTACGTTACCATAACATATGGCATTGGCCATGATCAAAGCGCCGCGCACACATTGCCCAGTCCTTAGCGTCCTCAGCGCTAATTTAGTCAGCTTAGGTCGGCGTACATGTTGTTAAGTGAGCCATTACAAATGTGATGAAATTTATTACAAATTGAGATTGGGTTAATAAGCCACATTGGTAGATGGCTGTCACTGAGCTCATATATGATGATGTGAGATTTAGGAATCAATAATAAAAAAAAAAATTCTATTTGAGATTTTCAGATTCAGCTTTTATTTTATTAAAAAAAAAAAAAAACTCTTCTAAAATTTTTATTTTAAACGATTAGCACAGCCCAAAAATGGTTGTTTACTGAGTTACAGTAGGAAATTATAGAGTAGATGACACAAATAATGACATCATGCTATGCATCACAACGTGTGTTTAGCGTAACATAACAGACTTGATTGCATAGCAGATATGTGTGCACGTCTCCATGCGTGTGCTCTGCGTGTCCATGCAAGCATGTGTGTGCCAGCCTAACCCCGGTCGGCTCGGTGCTGGTTACCACTCTCGAGCCAGATGAGCAGACAAAGCAGTCGTCATCCCAACTCCTCACCACCACAATGTGATGCTCCATTGCCCCAGACCGCAGGAGGCTCTGCCAAGTTCAGCTGCATGTACACACACACACACCACACACACACTCATACTCAGAGAATGCATACAGACAGCAGACTTTTCTTTATTCCTCTTCCAAACATTCAAACACTTTAAAGTCTGCGTGTACACTCCAATGAGAGCACATGCTAACACACACACACACACACACACACTCTCTCCTTCCTTTTCATGCGTAATGTTCTGTGGACGTCCCACACACTTCATAAGCTTGACACAAATGCGTCTGAATGGCTGATGTGCACATGTACACGCTGACCTATGCTCGCTTGGTTCCTGCTGCAGGCACATGTTGTTTTGCACCATAGCAGATTTCACAGGCGCCACTGCCACCTGCTGGCCGCACGATAGCAACCAGCATAGTGTGACGATTATTGACAGTCAAGGAGATTCCTGTTTCTCTTTTGTTGTTAAAGCCACAGATAATAAATAATAATTAGTGCTTTGTTAGAAGTTACTGAAGGAAATTACTCAAGAATACATCGTTTAATTTTATAAAACTGTTCAACAAACAACCTGTAGGCTTCAAATTTATCACTTTCATTTCAGCCACACGGCTCACATGTGATACTTACTGATGGCGAGACAAATACTGTTACTATAAATGGACTTGTCATGTGTATTTGGTGCTTTGCTGACATAGCACACCTGGTTTTCACATTTTTATTGTTTTTCTCCCTTTAAGTAAGATCTTAACAGTTATCCACATAGTTCACTACATAACACATTAAATAAATCAAGACAAACAGCCCTGCACTCCCTATCAACGAATATATTAAACTTATGGCTCATTTTTCACATACAGTTTTCCATCGTAGCTTTTTTTCCCCATTCGTTTAAGTATCTCTGCAACTTACTGATCACGGGTCTCTATATTTTATCATGCTCAGTGTGTTTGTGTCCTTACTGTGTTGTGTACATAAGCAGATTATCTGTGTGTGTGCAGCTGTGTCCAGCCCGAGACAAATTTCCTCTCCGGGACAATAAAGTACATCTTATCTTAACCTCAGCTGCCACGGTGACCTTAGAGTTGGATCCACACCTCTGCTGAGCATAAAACTCAGCGGTTGTGGGGCTGTGGTGTTGGACTGCAACCATTGTTGGTTTGGTTTAGCTAATTAACTGGCCACTGAGTGTAGACTTGCATTCAGTAAGAATTTTTCAATGAATTTATCCCTCATGTTTAGACGTTCTACAAATTTGAACAACAAAAGTCATACTGAGTATTAGTTAAAAGATAATAATAATATAATACTCTTTGTACTACTTTATACTACTTTTCCCTGACACTGAATTATTTATGTGTACAATACAGTAACTTACGCTTTCACCAAACTTTAATGAAGTATTCATGCTAAAATTAAATTATTTGCATTATTTATTTATTTTTGTTGCCTCCTTAATGTGACTTTAAAAAAACTATACATCCCCACAACATGAGCAGCACAAGCACACACACCTTCCCCACCATGACACACACAGTCGATCCCCCTCCTCAGCGTCCCAGTGTTAGTCACATACAGGTATAAGATTGTGATCAGATGTGGCCCTAATTCAAACCAAACGCCAGGCGGAGGCTCGAAATGTTAACTGATACATCAGTGTATCAACTTTATTGATCTTCTCTGAGCGACGTCCAACATCGCGCTTTCACTCCCCGGCCCCTGCGGGTCATATGTTTTGCTTTTAGTGACATCGAGGCTGTTAAACAGTTAACCAAATGAAATGTAGATGTTTAGGCTGCAGCCCTGGTGGAACCAAAGTTGGGACGGCTGGTACGTATTTGCAAAGTGGACGGGACAGCTGCGAGCAAAGAGGGACAGTATGTGACTAACTCAAGTGAATGGCCGTAGTTATTCCATGAATCGTCTCATGTCCCTGTACGTATTCATTACCATACATCCCTCACAGAAGAGCTCTTTTCTAAGCATCACCTTGTGATCTGTGCTATTCTCCGTGCTGTACATATGGACTTGATTGCATGATTGATTTGAAACATTGCTGACAGTTAGCTTGCCCTCTTGTTTGCCTTTTTTACAAGAGAGAGTAGCGGTCAGTACGGCCGCTCCAGAGTCTTTCTGCAAAATCTAATTAAGGTTTAACAGTAGCTGTGGTTTATTAGTGAACCTGTATTGAATTTAATGTTGGATAATTGAATTAAAAAGAGACTGCATGAAGTCAGCAAGGCACTTCTGCTTCAGTGACACTTAAAAGTATTACAGTATATCCCTGGGAGGATTGTGTGTCACTGGCATTTACTGTAATGAGTTATTTTTATTGGAAATTGGAAACTAGTTTACTTGAATGACATTGGTTTGAACAGATTTTGTGTCAGTGCACAAATACTACTGGAAAAACAGTTTTTAAGCATCTATACATAAAGCACGTGAGTGGCATTTCCATATTTTATTCTTTTTTAGCGTATTTTTGCACAAAACACAAAAATATAAGACACCGTTTGACCTGTTCAGCCGCCTTTATTTTTCCAAACGTTCATACACCAGCGTCTGTCTTGTCAAAAAGCAATGGTTTGTAATCGTGCAGAAAAGTCCAAACTTGATGCAGCTGTGTGCGTGTGTGTATACATGTGAGCGCTTACGCACAGAGAAGACAGATGGAGAAGTTACAGCCGATTTTGTTTTGTCGCTTGCCCTGACAGCTCAAACCAAAACAAAATGACAAAAACTTCATGACTTGGACCGTAACTTACTTCAGCTCGCTCTGGCTCTCCTTCTCTGGACTACAGAAACATCTGGATCCAGTGAAGGCAGTCATGGGGAGAAGGGTTTTAAACATAGGAGGAGGCTGCCGGTGACAAGTGCTAGAGAGGGAGAGTGAATGAGGAGAGAAGTGTGTGTGTGTGTGTGTGCAGGACAATAGGCTTAAAAACTGCTGCCAACACATTGTACATGCACATAAAATATAAATATATAACATACTATTTAAAATAAAGAGGGAACAGAATTATCACCTGGCATTTTTATTTTTAATTTCTTTCTTTGTTTACAGTAACTTGCTCATTATCCTCCGTCCTGTAACTTTTCTACTGTGTTATTACTCCCATTGTTTTGCCTTGAGCTCCCTCTTGTGTCCAAATATTGCCACTACACATGGTAATATGCAGAACTGCTTGTGTTTTCCCAGCGATGTTTACCACGCCGAGGGCCATCCTTACAGGCCACGACTGTGAGGTGACATGCGCGAGCGTGTGTGCTGAGCTGGGTCTCGTCATCAGTGGCTCCAAAGGTGAGTCTGCTCATCTGCGTGATTCTGTGCCTCCGGTGTAAAGTTTTGCTTTTGTTAATTGTAGCATTAATGTCAATGGAGACTTGGTGACACAGGTAATGGATCAGTACAGATAAAAGACTACCTGTGCAGACTGCAACAATCATAATATAATGTCTAGTACATTTATAATGGGGTAAAACAGGAGCTTTGTCATGATATGTGTCACAACATAAAGCATGCATATGTTTTTGTAAGGGGTCAGTGAGCGTATAATATAATGTGTACATACACATAAGAATACAGGAGGAGATTTGAATGATAGCAGCAAACATGCCGGACAGTTTTGCAAAATTAAAAAAGCATCTAAAAAATAAAAACTTTAAAAATGTAAAATAATGCTTAATATCAAAACTTGCAAACTTGTCTTAACGTCTTATCTTTCCTGTGTATAGAGGGTCCTTGTTTGATCCATTCCATGAATGGGGACCTGCTGCGGACCCTGGAGGGCCCGGAGCGCTGCCTACGGCCCCGCCTCATCCAGTCCTCAACCGAAGGACACTGCATCGTCTATTACGACAAGGGACAGTTTTGTTTCTTCAGCGTCAATGGCAAACTGCTGGGACATGTGGAAGTGGAGGACAGCATCAGGGTGAGGAAATGCATCTGCGTGAGCCTGCATACGAGAGAGGAGAGAGAGAGAGAGAGAGCGCTTTTGCATATGTGTGTCTGCACCGCATCAGCTTAAAAAAAAAATCTCCTCTCGCTGATTAAAGGTTTTAGTTGGAGATCTGAGTGAGGTAAAGGTCACCGGGCCGTGGGGCAAACCATGGTTTCACATCTCTCCTTCCCCTTTCGCCCGCGTACACCAGAGGAAATGGCTCTTTTGATCCAGGGCTCTGTTGTCAAGTCAAATTGCGGCTGTGGTGGAAAGCATTCCAGAGGAGTGGTCAGTCCTGGACACCGACACCATTAACTACCCTCCAGCGCAGGACGACACATTCCCCATTTCCCACATTTCCTCCCTCGTGGCTGGAGTGACACAAGATAGTGGCTACTGCCTTTGGTTGCCCGACCCGTTGTTTCCGGTTTGGCCTGGGAAATGTAAGCTAGCCCTGACAGACAGCCACACGCCTGTTTCCTATTAAAAACCCTCCTGTGCCCTGGCTCCTAACCTGCCAGCCCACTCCTACACAGAGCTACTCAAAGCTCCACACATGCTGATTGAGTGCATTACCATTACTCTGAAAGTAGCTGCATTTCATGAGTACTTTATTGTGTCTTTAAGAGAAGCTAACAATGTTTTTGGATACTGGTCGAGCTTTGTATTTTTTCCCAGAGTTCCTTCTTAAGATGAAGCTTGGGAACCGTGCAGGCTACTTTTCACTTCTCCTCCACTGTAGTAAATTCCAGCCATGTCAGATTGCATTAGGAAAATCCTAACATCTTAGAGCGAGGCTGTGAGAGTCTTAACCCCCCCCCACCACCACCACCACCACCACCACCACCACCTCCTACCTCACCCCTTTGGCTCCACCCTCCTGCTCCCAGACTCCAGCAGTATTTAGTGCAGTCATGTACATACCAGAATCAATCTCCTCGGCCTTGGAGCCTCGGCACAGTATGACTCCAGGATAAATAAGTGTTTGTCCTGGCCTGCAGTATACACTTAGAAAGAGAGGGGAGAATGTACGCGCTGTGAATTTATAGGGGTCTGGAGTCAGAGGTTAGATGACAGGCTAACAGTCGGCATCCTAGTCTAATAGCAGAATCGGGTGACAGCAGCCATACTGAATGGATTACATTCTTTTAAGTACTAGTATAACTCAGGCAGTGTAACCATTCCAGCACTTCTTTCACTGCCTGCGTCCGTGTAACAGGGGGATTAACAGCACCATAAATTAAACTTTTTACCTTCTGCAGCCCCAGAATCCACCCACTGTTCCCCTGGAAGACGTAGGAAATATTGGCATTAAAAGTGCACATGTTTCTGCTGGAGTCATTTTTTAGTCATCCGAGCCCGGGTAGCCATCTTAGCCCCCACAGAGCCGTCGGCCATCTTGTTTGACCGCCCAGTGGCAAAGGACTGATTTATAGTGTCTGTCTGCAGCCTCCTACCTGGCCGGGCTGACATGTCTGCCAGTTCTCCAGCCTCCTGCTGGGCTCCAGTAAGGTCATGGACTCCAGTAGTTGATACACAAGTACATTAACACAGTGTTCTCTCTCTCTCTCTGTCTTTTTTTTTACTGTTGTGCAGTGAACTCCACTGTTTCCCTGCAGAAATGACCAGCCTCTACAGCCTGTTAGATCACTTTAGAAAGTTTAAAGCTGCTTTAATAAGCGATTGTTATCAACGCTGAACAACAAAACACTCATTTGTAGTCACGAATCCTGAATTATCTTGTAGTTTTTCTCATCTGTTGTGATCATTTTAGCTTTATTCATCTCAGAAAGGTTTGTCTCTGGCTGGTGGACGCACAACTAAAGAGGCGGATTTCTTCAGAACATCTCAGAAAGGTGTCTGTTTCCTGGGAGGTGTTCTGAGTCGAGAATCTGACGTGCATTGGTCGTGACGGCCTGAACTGAACATTGTTGTCAGATTATCTTTGATTGTTGATACACATGACAATTACTGTACACACAGAGCAGACCCGCAGCGCACAAATCAAAGCGGCGCTGCACTCAGTCATGCTCCGTTCCCGGCAATCGTGGATGCCGATCTCACGCGGCAATTAGGCTGGATTGATTCCCGTGGCCTCCCTCCAGCGAGCGGCGCGTGACCGTGGCGTGAGCGCTTCCACGTGCCCGTTAGAGCCTGAAGTGCGTGCATGATGAGAATGAGAAACAGAGACTGGAAACGGCATCAAAGTTTTTATATATATATACACAAAACATTTACTTAATTTAACCTGCAGTTTTTCTTCTTTTGAAGGCTTATTTATGTTTTCCTTACAAAATCGAGTTCCTGAAAATGACTTGTTCCAGTTTCGTTTTCCCGTTTAATATGAGCCTGATTGAACACACATGTTGCTGATGATTGAAGTGTCTCTCGCTGAATCGGCTGCAGCTGAAAGACGTCCGAGTTTTGGTGTCACGAAAAACCACAAACGACAAAAGCTTTAAATTAGTGTCATTTGCCGCTTTTAGATCTTACATTCTGTCTCGTCATTTCATCGGCTGCAGTTACCGGCTGATTGATGCCCCTGACTGTTTCAGTTTCTGCTTCCACTGAGCGCCGTGCCCGTAATAGACTCCAGCACATGACTTGATTTGTGTACATCTGATTCCCGGGGGATCCATTCAGCTGCTACAGTTTGTAGGAAAAGCAGATGAGACGAGTAAATCTCAGCGCCTCACTGTGGGGAGCCATCTTTGTTGCGAGCCCGGGTCTGTGTACAGAAAGCCCCCGAGGATGGCAGCGCTGACCTGGAATCTGTTGTCGGATCACACGACCTCGCAGTATGAGCTTTACTCGGACAGCGGAGATAAACTGGTCCCAGATTACCAGGCCTATTCGGAGACGATTTATGCGTGTGGTTCCAGCTTGAATAGCTCTGCTGCTGTGGTTTTGTTTTATTTTTTTAAAGGACAGTTAACAGATGACTCTTCAAAAACTATACATGGCTCTGAAACCTTGACTAATATAAAAGCTATGATGAATCTAACACGCTAGAAGAACAAAGGAGATCACAAGCTCTTAAAAAAGTTACTCACAGCTTTATTTTTCTTTTCTGTTTGTCTTTGTCAGGCCATGCTCCTCAGTCGTGACGGTCAGTACCTGCTGACGGGTGGAGACGGAGGTGTGGTGTCTGTCTGGCAGGTCCACAACCTCAAACAGCTGTTCACCTACCCCGGCTGTGACGCAGGGATCCGCTCCATGGCCATGTCGCATGACCAAAGGTAATGAGCTCCCACAGAAACCAGCATGGACGTAAATATGACACATGTCTGCATCAGTGGTGGGAGAACAACTCACATCAGAAGAGTTTTTGTGCTTTAAGCAAAACCTCTACTAAGCAATTTGCCAATTGCCAATTCATTAGGTACACTTCTGCAAAACAGAGCAGTCTTTCACTAAATCTCATCTTTTTGAAGGTTATAACACTCAGTATTTGTTTAAATAATACTGTTGATTTTCATTTTGGAGGCTGTGATGTGTAGTAGTGAATTATAATGTGTTGTACCCACACGTTTCTATTATTTTGGCGACTCCATTTTAGTCAGTCTGCTAAGTCAGCGAAATATCAGAAACGCTTCAATGCAGTTTAACAGCACCACAAATCACATCCTTCAGAATGATCAGACGGTTTAGTTACCGTCTTTCTTACAGTTATAAAGTTGGATTTAGTGCAGGACTGTTACATACAGATGCATTTGTTATCACTAGTGTACCTAATGAACCGGCTAGTGACTGTGAATAGAGTGGCTGCTATCGGGCTATGGTTATAGTGTTATTATAGTGTTATTTAACCAGGAAGATCCCATTGAGATTAAGAACCTATTTTTCAGTCCTTGCCAAGACTGGCAGCAGCAAATACAAAATGACACCATTATACAAAATGACACCATTAATACAAAATGAACGACAAATAAAATAGAAAAATATAAAATTTACAAGCAAGAAAAATAAAACAAGTGCATATTGTGGAGTTGGCCTCAGTTATTCATTAGTTATCCAGTTATTTTCCAGTCATTCTGCAACATATTCCATGCAAACAGTGGACAAAAGGCCTTTTTCTCTATTCAGTACATCCAAACAGAACAGAAAGAAACCAGGAGCAGCTCTACTCTGTGAAATAATACTATGACTGGTGCAGAAATATCTTGGCAACATTTTCATTTAAGCAGCTTCACAACAATATGTTCTTTTAACATGATGAGCAGTTTTGTTTTCCTTAACAAAAATATAACCAGCAAATGAAATGATCTGAAGTGCACCTCAATTAAATTCAGATTCACAGCAAACTAAAAGCCGGTTGTTCCCTCCTGACTCTCCGTAGGTGCATCATAACCGGCATGGCATCTGGAAGCATCGTCCTCTTCTACAACGACTTCAACAGGTGGCACCACGAGTACCAGACCAGGTACTGAGGTGAAAACGGACGCTGCTTGACCGACAACACGCCGAAGGGAAGAAAACAAAAACACAACCTGTTGCAAGCGTGAACTCAGAGGCACTGTTCTGTCTGTATCCTGAATGTATCTCGATGAAAGAAGAAGAAAAACATAACAAATGTCTGCTCTAGTTAAAGAATCTAAAACTATTTTTAAAAAGGGCATTGCTATATTTTGTAGATCAGATAGAAACTTTTCATATAAATCTTAGGGTGGGGGTTATGTTACTGTACGGTTAAAAGCAAATCTATTTTTAGCTGTAAGAGTCTATTTTCATCTCTAGACAAAAAATAAAAAAAGAGGGATTTATGGGGAGTTAGCAAAAATCTTTTCTCTTGACTTAAAAATCCAAATATTTGTGTACTTTAGGGTGAATGATTTATTTTTTTCTGTAGGTGTGTATGTGGGGAATAATTATTAAGCTATCATTCACTTTAACATGCTTTTCCCTATTTTGGCAGCACAGCAGGTAGATAGGAAACGTTTGAATAAATAAAAGAACATGTACCGGAAAGAAAGACGTGACGAGGGAATATACATTCATATAAATATCTATATATACAATGTTTAAATGTAGTCCTCCATATTTAAGGCTTCTAATCCCTCTGTACCTCTGTGCTTGCTAAGAGGTTGCGTCTGTGTGCATGTCTCACTACTCATATAAATCATATCGGTGCAGATCTATCTCCTCATTATTTAATATTTCAAACATCAACACGTCCCGACGTTTCTGTGAAGGAGTTGTTTTACTTTTCTTTCCACGATGACTGAAGAAGCAGTGAATATTATTTTCTAAAATGAGAATTGTGACCGATAGATGGAGCTTTACATTACCACATTAAAAATCATCATCATCATACCTGATGTCCAAACCAGCTCAGCGTCTTCAGAGTCCTCTTCGAGTCTAGTCTCCACAGCAGCTAAACGCTAAAGTGAGATGTGCAATGAAAGGCAGGACTTAACCCGTTTTTATCTGGGTTATTCTTTTATTTTTCTCCATCGCAGCAGATCACAGATGGAGTGATTATGCTGAGGTGCAGATCAGCACTAAAATGCTAATGAGGCGTATTCCTCTAATAATCACTAAACAAACGTCCTCCTGTAACCTTTTGATTTCTGGAAACATTCCTTTCTTTAAAGTTTGCTCTTCGATGTGGTTTGAATCTCCGGTTATATAGGAAATATACTTTTATGTATCATCCAATATTTTTGTTTGTTTGTTTTGCAATCATTTTGGAGTGTTTTGTGTGCTGAGTTCTGACAATAAAATGAAATTTTATAACTTAAACTGTGCTGGGTGTGTTTTCCATCAGGTGTCACTGAGAGTGAGCAGCGCCCTCTAGTGACCAGACTCCAGTAACACACACATTCGCCACAACCAAAGCCGGGTTTGAACTCTTTATTGCCATTTTTTGTGAACTGCTCCAAAGTAGTGGGACATTAAAAGCAGTTGCTCTATGCCTAAAAATAAAAACCATTACTCCAGTTTGACACGTTTGATCTAACTACTTAAAACAGTCTTTTCATACAAATTTCCCTTTTACAAACCGCTATGACAAAGCATAGGAAAACCTACTTTACCTACGTATACATGAGAGAAATTAAATGTACCAACTTGACCTTGTGTGTGTGTGTGTGTGTGAGGGTGCTGTCTTACAGGAAGAAGCAGAGGAGTAGTCATGCAACAAGAGGCATGTTTAGCCCCGCTAACAACAAACGGCTGGGTAAATCCCTTCTAAATGAATTTCTAAGGATGCAGAACGTGGGACATCATTGTTCAACCAAGCTGGTTCTGAGAAAGGCATCGTTAAGCTTCGAGTTGTTGGCCCCGTCGCCGTGACAACACATTCATTCTTATAAATCCAACAGACCTAAAAACCACGAGTTGAAACATGCCGAACGAATCGAGCATCGACGAGAATCATGCAGCAGTGCAGCGCTGTCAGGAGACGTTTAACCTCTACGCTATACCTCTGTGTCAGCTGGGAGCAGTTTGTGTTGGAAAATTACAGTTGATGAAAACCTGTTGTTTGGTTTTAACGCCTGTTGGATCTCATTGCTCTTTTTTTTTTCTTTATGTACAGCAGTTCAGACTGCTCAGACACACATAAGCAAATACAAACCTTCAAGTTTCAGGTGGACAGCTTAGGTTCATCACACTATGTACAAATACAGTGTCGACTTTAAGAAATAATACAACGTGTGAGCGTGTCGGTTACAGTGGGTGAACAAAATATACGCTACTGTATCAAACTGACTTCTTCACTGAAAAACTCATTTCTTTCCGTGATAGGGCTTTCTATCGCACAAATAATCTCTATTTCTACCCTCTTTTAATGCCATTACAGTGGGTAGGCTTGTGTTTGCGCTCCTTATCCAGAGGCAGTGTTCCACTCACTGGGTAATTTGTTTTTTTCCACTACAAAGTAGCTCCTATTAATCTGAATTATAAGATGACTAATCAGAGAGTTGGGAACTGGGACAGAGGGTCAGATTTTTATTTTGTCATTTTTACTATTTATCATAAGAGCATCACAAACTAAACTGTCAGTACCACAGTATAACTGAGGTGACTACACAGTGATCATCATATCACTTACAGTTTCCAAGAACTCACTAAATAAAGCCAATAGGGTGGAAGATGATTCACGGCTTATGAGGACATTTTCCCGTCTGGTTTTCAGTGTATATGCATTTTATTTTGAGGGATGATTAAAATGCAAACTTACTTTACTTATAGTCCAAGTAGTAGCGACCAGTCGTGATCATGTTGGAGCGAGCTTTGGTAAAGTTTCTGTGCAGCGGACATTGTGATACCTTGTCTGAAATAAAGCTAAATATGTCACGTTTGTCAATCAAATGCTTGGATCAAAGCTGCTGTAGTGGTTTGAAACTGTTAAACTGAGTCCTCTGCTTCAAGTTATCAGACCGGGACGACGCTTTTTTTTTGTTTTTGTTCTGCTAATTCTCCTAACATCCATTTATCTGGTGTCCACAGCTCCATCAGACCGCTGTCCTTCTCAGGACTTTGAAAAGCCTCGTTCTAATGAAGAGCCACTGTATTAGATCTAGCAGGTCGCCATTTAAAGCACTGACTAACCATTGACTACCTTTCTTTAACTGATTTAAGAAAGGGCTTCTTATTGTTATTTAATTGTACCTACAGTAAAAGCACAGAGAACACCCACACATGCACAACCGTAGGACTTCTACTCTAAGAGTCTGACATGTGAAATAGTTTCTAATCTTAGCAGACATGTAAAGAAATGAATGAAATATCTGTTTTCTTTTGGTATTGCTTCATCCTGTGTCTATCTAGTTCTTATTTTTATTTTGTCCACCCACTGTAAACAGTAACACTCAAATTGTACTTTTGCTGTTACTATCACGGTAGCTACACTACGGGCCGTTAGTCTAGCAACTTCAGACTCCTGATATGCTCAGATACTCGTGTTACTGTATGAATATAAAGTACTATCTCTCCGCTAAAGCAACAGAAGGTCACGATGGGATGTGTTTGAACCGAGTAGCTATGTACAGAAGGGCCACGGGCGTCAACGTGGGCGACTAAAGGGACAGAATTCACATTAACGTGATACAGCAACGCATGACTTAAAACAAACCACTCAAAACAGTGATGTACAGTTCATTCTGGGTCTCCTCATCCTCCATTAATAAATAAACATATATATTACATACAATTAACTCCTCAGAAGAATGCCTTGTATCCACTGTCTCACAAAATGAATGGGATAAGATTGAAAGGAAATAATAAGTACAGCATCACTGGCTCAGTTTACAGCTACTAAGAAGTTCTCACTGTAGTGATTTAGCCTCCTCGTCTCATGTTCTGTTTGATGATCATGGAAAGAGGAGGAAAGAGGAGTGGGGTCGAATCTCAATTAATATTTCTGCGCAAGTTCTTCGGGAAGCAGGAGAGCGGGAGGCGGAGGGCCATCAGGAGAGGGTGGGGTTGTGGATCTGGGAGGTGTGGAAGGAGGAGAGGGGAACAGGGTTGGGTGGATGGATGAAGGAGAAGGAGGTTCCTGTTTTGTCTGGGAAGAGAGCGGGAAGAACACAGCGGGTTGGACGGCGGAGGCGGGGGAGGGGGATACCTGTTTGGTGGGAGACAGAGGCTCGGGTTCGGCTTGTTTGGTCGGAGAGGGAAGGGAGGTGTTTTGGGCTGGTTTGCTAGGAGATGACGAGGAAGAAGGGGAGGAAAGAGCTGGAGGACACGAGGGTGAGGTAGGTGCAGCGGTGAGCGATGGTGATGACGCTTCTATTTCAGGTGAGGAGGAAATGGGAGGAGAGGGTGACTGGGAGAGCTGAGGGGGACTCACAGGAGCAGAGGGAGGCACATCGGGCTTAGCAGCTAACAGGTGGCTGTCATTAGGGGAACGGGAGCAGGGAGGTGTAGAAGAAGACGCAGCGTCAGGCCCAGCAGCTGCCGCAGCCTTAGCTGCTTCAGGAGGAGCCGTCTCTGTCGGGGAAGCCAGCTCGTGAGATTTTGGTTCTTTGGCACGTGATGCCTGTTTGGTTGGAGAAGCTGCTTTGTCTCGGAGAGCAGGTGGGACTTTCATGCCAGCCACCGAGGGTGAACATGGCACCGCTGGTGGCGCCGGACAGCAACGGGCGGGAAGCTGAAGCGTCTCCTTATCTAGCGCTGTGTTCTGGTGAAACAGACAGACAAACCTTCAGCCTGACAATAGTTTAAATAGTCATCAATCAGAACAGAGAAAGAAGAGCCACCATGGGTCAGTCTACGCTGGACTAAGAAACCTTATCAAATATATCCACATGAAAATATGTGTTTTCCTGTGAACTGCTCCAGAAGTGAGCAACAGGATCTAAACGCATGTTTTCATTTTATACCTATGATCACTATCTACTGACCCAGATTTCTATTTTATTTTTTAATCGTCTCAATGAATTAACAACACACACGATGAAACAAGCTGATGGAAATGGACATAAATAACTGAAAGATGGTTCAACAGAAACAACAGACCCCACGAGAAGGCCGAGTGCTACTCTATGTGCAAGAGGAAGGGCAAATGAGAAAGTGAACATTTACTTTTTTTTTTTTGTTCAACAGATTCATAAAGTGTTCTTCTGGACTCGTTCTGGTAAAATAAAGCGATATATTCCTGAGGGGCAGATATATAGTAAATGGACCGTTCCTCATTTGCCCTTTTGCTGAGACTCAGCAGCAGAACAGGCGAGGCGTAGCGGCGTTAAGTGTTAGTACATACCATTCATTGCCTTGGAGCTAATTCAGAGGGACGAATGGCAGGGAGAGGGAGAGGGGGAGAAGCAAAAAAGGGACAGAGACTAGTCTTACTCACGGCGTCACAAAATAAAATCCAACACAGCAAGCATGACGGCCACTGGACAGTTGTTCCAGCTCAGCTCTACTCTGGTACTTTAGATCAATCTAAACTTATTTAACACCGAAACCCTTTAAAGTCGAGAAGTCTTCTTGTTTGGAACAAATTTAAGCAGAAACATGTCAGCCAGCACTAACATAAGTACTACCACTAAACAGATTGCAGGAGATTTAAATGAGTGTTGGAACTAGTTTAAAAAAAATTGTCTGTCATTATTCTTTATCTGTTTATTGTCAATAAATCCCATAAAACAACGTAAACGAACACTTAACTGTTTAACAAGAGCCTGATGTAGAGGATTCTTCTGTACCAAAGAACTTAATTAATAGTAAACGCTCAGACTATTGCACATACCCCAACCTGATGCTGTAAATACTATACGCACAAAATGTCCTATTTCTATTAAAAAAAAACTCTCACAAATGAGTCAGCTGTTAAAGAAACTGGCTGGATTTGTGGACAACAAGGAAAACACACAAGAACACAGGAGACTCCGTCCTCTTTCTTTAAAAAACATAAAAGAAATGTGCAGGGAAATCTTAAATCCAAGGCAATAAAGCCACTTTGCATCCATCTCTGCGTATTTAGGCTGAAAAGCAGTGCCGGCGCAGTTCTCTATCTTCTCCACAAGGGGGCGCCAGAACACCATAAATGCAGGAGTCCGCTAAGAAACAATTTACAGGAGTTGATTTGTAGCTTTTAGTTGTTTCCGGTGTGACCAATAACAAAATAGATAAACACAGAGAGGGAGGCAAATCGCAACAGTGTCGCATTAGCGGTGTAAACATGCCGTTAAAAACCTCTGAGGTTAACAGTTAAATAAAACAGTTTTCATCCGGTAAAAGTTTGTGATCAATACAAAATGGAGTGAAACGTGAGCAGATAGACGAGCGTTATCGAAGCCCACGTCAAGTTGGTTAGTGCAAGCAGTCACTGTAGCTGACAGCCGAAGAAGAAGAAGAAGAAGAAGAAGAGCAGGGGTCGTGAGAATAAAACAGGAAGGAAGGGAAGGGGAGGGAGAGGGGAGTGGGAGGGAGAGGGCGAAGGGAAGGACGATGGCTGGAGAGGAAGGCGGGGGTTGGGAGGAAGGAGAGTGGGGGATATGAAGTGTGTACCCGGCTCTCAGCTCCAGGCGTCCCCTGTGGTCCCGGGTCAGGTGTGAGGGAGGGGTGAGGATGAGGGAGGAGGAAGAGAATGGAGAGGAGGAGGAGGAGGCGCCGAGGCCAGGGCCCGCGTTTACACCTCAAACTGTCAAATGAGATTTACAACAAGATGAGGCTCTTTGCATCAGGAGAGGAGCGTCAAATCTAATTATTAATCGAAGAAGATTCTCCTTCCCCCTCTCTCCTGCCTTCGCTTCAGACAGACTGAAGGGAGCGTGCTAGGCTGATGATGAGTGGTGTGACCTGACGGGATGAGGAGAGGAGGTCAGACCGTACAGGAGGAAATGACGCAAAAGAGGCTTGAAACAGACAAGATGGAAGGATGTGGCCACCACAGGAATGACTCCTTCACTGTCCAGTCTCCAAAGTCTTCCATTATCCCATCTCTAAAATCTTCTCTGACATGTTTACAGCAGCACGAGTAGTTCAAAACGTGTCAGTAACGTCTGCACGAATCACGATGAGGCCAGATATTCTTGGCCAAGTGAATTAGAATCTTCTATATTTGGGTCAGGCGCTTATTATTGTGCTTGGAAATCAGCCTGACATGTTCATCCAGCAGCATGCGCCTCGTCAGTTGCGTCTAAAGCCATGTCAAAACCTCAATACTGCAGATTTAAGAAGTCACTGAAACTTAATCTACTAAACTAAAAAAAATGAGGCCAAAAATGTTTCAGAAACCTTAATAATGCTTTTTTTTTTCATGTTTTCAAGTGCTTACCACGATAACCGACACTCCAGCTGCAGTGTTGCTGTGCTTTGGCGCAGTGTTAAAGTGCGTCTTCAGTTTACCTGTCACCTCCATCTGCATGTTGTTCTCCAAGACGGCGTCGTCCTGCACACAAACACACACACACACAACGTCGACTTCATAAATCACAGCACGCCTCAGGGATGCGCGCGCGAGTTCAAACGCAACCAGCGTCGTAGAATACCGTGATCCACGGGTGCGAGAGGACGTCCTGCGCCGTGTATCGAGCCTCGACGTTGACTTGGAGCATCTTTCCAATCAGCTCCTGCAGCGAAACACACATACGATAGCTTAGCTCAGCGTTCAGCTAAATGTCCTTTAAACACGCACAGCTGCAGCGTAATGGATTAACAGAGGAGTCAATGTGAAATCAATCAAGTTGAGAACACCTCCACCGCCCACTACAAGCCCAGTAATAAACGCCAAGCAGAATTATCATATATCATCTATTTATGAAGCCATGAGAATGAATGATTCGCTACGTAAAAGATTTTTATTACGATATATCTAATTTTCTATGAGAACATGCACACATAGGGACTCACAAAGTCATGTATACATGCATAGCCTCTTAATAAACCCCTCCTCTGTTATATTTACACCTGCATAGCTTCATAACAGCTCACTGTTTCATGCTGTGGTGTCACTGGTCCACAGTGACGGGGCCCACTGTAAAAGACGTGGGCTTAATTAGCAGTTTGGTCTTACACGCTGCGCGCGGGCTGTCACCTTAATTCGTGACATTAATTTAGAGGGTTGGAGGGGTTTCTGTGTCCTTCAGCAGACAGTAGTCATTAAGGGAGTGTGAACCATGTGGGTTCACACAGTGTGTGTGTGTGTGTGTGTGTGTGTGGGTGGGTGTGCGCGTGTGTGTGTGTTTAAATGAAAACATTAGGAGGCCTATTTCAGATTTTTTGCAGCCACTGCACTTATTTAGCATGAGGGTCAGGATTAGGTTATTGGTTAGTGTGCTACCCCAAGAAAATAAACGGCAGAGAAGGACAGAAAGTGGCATAACAGGCATAACATTATGACCACTGACATTGACCATCTTGTGACAATTCAGTGTTCTGCTGGGAAACTTTTGAACCTGGCATTCATGTGGATGATACTTAGACATGTAACACCCACCTAGACCAGACCAGGCACCCCCACCCCATAGGGTCCCCCACTAACAACATCCAGTTTCCAGACACCACAGGACACCCTCAGAAGGCCCATGTCCATTTTCTGATGAGTCACAACTGTTCTGGAGGCACAAGGGAGACCTACACAATATTAGGAAGGTGGTCATAATGTTACGCCTGATTGGTATAATTATCTGCAGCATGCATTTCTGTGGTCCCAACCTTGGCTGAGTCAGTGATGTTGTCCCAGTAAGGACTAGGAAAGTACAACAGTCCAAGAAGGATCTGGTCAAACAGGTCCTCCTGCAGATTATTCTCACTATATTAACAGACACAAAAAGACACAACGCTATTAAATTCAACATGTCGTATGACTCCTAATAAACTGGATGAAGAAAAGACTTTGAAGGAATTCGATGAAAGCGTCACAGTGAAGCTGATGTGAATATAACACAACTTCTTAATTTTCGCTCATGTATTAGACATTTGCAACATTTGCACGATTTGTGTACAGATGGTTGAGTTCGAGCTCCTTTTCTATTTGGTTACTGTGATAAACAGGAAGTGCTATAGATTAAATACAGGTCATGATAATATAAACCAAATTCTATCTGCAGGATGACAGTGTTTCACACAGCAATGGTTTGCTTGAACCTCAGACCTTCTGAATGGAGGGAAGCCACACAGAAGGATGTAGGTGATGACGCCTGCAGCCCAGATATCCACCTTCAGACCGTAACTGTGGGAAAAGCAGAGAGGAGAGAGAACGGACACAGAAAAGGTTGAAGACCTGAATAATTTGATTTATCACTGGTGAAAACATGGACGTCACTTTATCCATCTTACCCAGACTCTGCAATGATTTCTGGAGCCACGTATGTCGGAGTCCCACACACAGTATACAAGGGTCCCTCCACTACTGTAGCCAGGCCAAAGTCTCCAAGTTTCAGTGACTTGGTGCCATCTGGGTACTCAAACACCTAAAATGTAATACTTATTTGAAGCCCACAGCCCACAACCAGAATTGTAAAAAAATAAATAAATAAATAAGTGTGTGTGTGTGTGTGTGTGTGTGTGTGTGTGTGTGTAAATGTTTACCAGCAGGTTCTCTGGTTTTATGTCTCTGTGGACAATGTTCATGCTGTGCAGGTACTTCAGAGCTCCGGCGAGGTTGTAGACCATGATGCTGGCGTCTCTCTCAGTGTATTTGGCAGAGGATGTGATGGCGTCAAATAAATCCCCTCCCTGTGAAAACATTGACAAAGTGTTGATAGCACATAGAAATGAGGTGTTTGTGAAGAGATATTTGTCCCCACTTAAAGAGGAACTACTGTTTTTTACAACCTGGACCTTACTTCTGACATAAAATAAGATCGTTTACTCACCCATCTAACTTTTGTGTCATTTGTATTAATAACAATAGCATAAAATAAAGTTTCGCAGCCAATAATACGTTATTTAGAGGCTGCGTTTCGGTGACCCAGTCACTCCCACTATATGGATATACACAGATCTAATTACCTCCTGAAGGAATACAAATTACACAAATGTTATATGGGTAAGTAAATGATCTTATTTAATAAGAAATAAAGGTCCAGCTTGTAAAATACAGTAGTTCTCCTTTAAGGCTCTTTTAGAGCTGTGGGACATAGACGCCATAAGCGTGTGAGCATTTATACTCGTGTGGTTGTCAGTCTGGTTCGCTCTGTAACAACGTCATCCAAACACTAGTTGATGCTGTAAATTTTTGGCCAGCCAGGTTAATTTTTGTTTCCACTTCCTGCTTCACTTTCAACAATGGCGACTGAAACTTTCGCCAAACTTTGGCCAAAGACGAGCGTATCTCCGAACCTCCTCAGTTAACCTTTCCTCGATGTGTTCCATCTTTATTGATCCAAAACAAGCAATTCAAAAATTGTGGAGATGGAGTAGTAGTCGGAAATACTAAAGAGGAAACACGCTTCTACCAAGCAGTCCAGTCACAGCGCGTAGTTACATTTCTGGGGAGGTGCACGTCAGCTCCGGCATTAGGGTCTGTGTACGCTCTGATACAGTGTCAAACTGAGGTGGAGGTTTAAGCCGCCTGTTAGTCTCTACTGTACCTTGACAAGCTCCATCACCAGGTACAGCTCAGAGGACGTGTCCACCTCCTCTATCAACATGATGATGTTGGGGTGTTTCACCTTCCGCAGCACAGCAACTTCATTCTCTATGAGGTGCTCCTGGACACACAAATATTACAAGTGAGGACATGACTCAGGCACAGCTTTGACACTCAGCCATTATCCTGAGAGGACACTGCAGAGCTGATTGGATTGGTGTGAAGTGTGTGTGTCACTGTCCGCACGTGAGAGTGAGAAAATAATATGAGTCAGGGGATGAATAATGCATTACCAACCTAATCTAACTGTGAGGTTCAGAGACACACAGGTGATACCGTGCCGCCTCTAAGTGAGTGTTAATAATGCACAGTGGAACACTAACGTATGGGCTTTTCCTTGCTTGCGAGAGACGAGAGAAACAGGAGACAGAGATGGGAAAGAAGATAAAAAGGAACAGAGTGAAACCTTTCCACTGCACTTGGCCTTGTCGATGATCTTCAGAGCAAACTCCTTCCCTGTGGACCTGAAACAGAAGCAGCGCAATTAGGGATAACAATAAAAACAGCACTGACGCAGCAACAATAGCGGTAATTCAGCATCAAGTGCTCACTAGAGAGCCATAGAGTCACTGGAACGATATTGTAGCTGTACAGGCAAAGATTATACAGAGTCTGAGCAGAGATGCAGTGCAGACAGGCAGGCTCAGTGAGAATCTGAGAACACATACAACAGTAAGAGGAGGCTCAGGAGCAGCGTTTCCCTTTCTCAAAGTGTACCTTCACCCATCATCTTGATCTCGACATCCCCACTGCAGCGAGGTGCGAAATAAAACCCTTTGAAGGTCAACAAAAATACCGTTTTCACTGAGTCACGTTCCTTAAACTGACTGCATCTCACCCTGCATTACCTCTAACATGAGATCACACCTACACTTGCAAGAAAATGCACATTGCTGCCAACAGTTTCACCGATAAAGAAATGTAGCAACGCAACAGCAAAAGACAGGGAATAAGAGTTAGAAAGTTCAAAAATATTCAACAAATCTGAGTGTAGACTGCAAGAAGTGACTGATCGCTCACTCCAGAATGATTTTGCTTGCATTCAGAAAAGTGGCTTTGTAAATATTTAATCATATTTGTTGGGCCTCAGTGATTCATACAGTGCATTGTGGTAAGAAACCCAGCAGAAACTGCACAGCAGATCTGTATGTACTTTCCAGGAAGGTGCGTGAGAGTACACACACACACACACACACACACATTTGACAGGCGTCTCATCATCATCTCCCCTGTCTGTCTGGGCAGCATGTTGACTCAGAGATTAAAAGGCTAATGAATTGAAATCACTGCTGGGTTTAATCCATGGGATATTTCTGTCTCCACAATACCTGTCACCAGGACTTAAACTCCCTGACTGGGATGTGATCACATGTGATGTATATTTCATTAAGCCGTGTGACAAGACGCACCGCTGTGCCTTCACTGCAGACTACTTCCAGCCGCGCACTGAACACTGCCAGACTCCCAGTCTGCCTGAATGTGTCGCACCTACCTCTCCACACACTCCTTGACCACAGCGAAGTTGCCATCTCCAATGACCTTGCCGACCGTGTATTTTTCCAAGATGCTCGAGGCAGGCAAGTATTGGTTCCCGTTAACTTCTGAGGAGAGACGTGGGTTCGTAACGGGTAACAAACAAGTGTGTGTGGTTTAATAGAACTAACCGAGGGGCCGCATGCTGTGCAAAATAACACAGAGGAGAACGTACCTTCTGGGCTCAGTTGACTGGTTTGGTGATGGTTCAACGAGCCATTTACACTGGAGGAGGAGATGTGATGTGACGGAGGGATCTGCGGGATGCAACAAGAAACAAAAATAGAAATTAGTAGAAAAATTACCATGGCAACGTAAGCGCCCACAAAACACGCTGGATAAAGCGTTGATGGTTTATTGTAAGTGGGTTTCTTGCACAGAAATGCTTTAGATTATGGAAAAGGGCACATTACATAATTTGGCACGCTACATAATTGTATGCTCAATATAAAAACTGAATTTATTCTTTTACTTTCCCTGTGGATATACTGTATATATATATATACAGTATATATATATATATACAGAAGGCTTCTCCAGAAGGCTCAGACAACTTCGTTGTCTCAAAGAACGCTACAGGAAATCTTTCCTACCCCAAGCCATCAGTCTGTACAACTCCTCATCTGTGTGTGACAGATGACACTTGGACATTTAATTTAACACTTCTTTTCAATATCCACCTGTAATACCTGATAATATATTTCTTGTGTATACTAATTTAACACTTCTTTAATATTCACTTCTTATACTTTGTATACTGTGTATACTTTTTGTTCTTCTTATAGTTCTCTATTTGCTCATATTGTTGATTTTTAGCTTTTGTTTTATGTATGTATGTATGGAGTTGAATGCTGCTGCAACAAAGAAATTTCCCAGTTTGGGATGAATAAAGAATCTAATCTAATCTAATCTAATCTAATCTAATCTATATATATATATATATATATATATATATATATATATATATATATATATATATATATATATATATATAGAGAGAGAGAGAGAGAGAGAGAGAGAGAGAGAGAGAGAGAGACAGTACGGGGGACATATGCCATTCAGCATGTTGGTCACAAACAGTACAGTGTGCAGGCTGTTCATCCAAAAGTACACATAGTATCATTCGAATCGTGAGGCAGGTCTAAAATAAACTTTAGTCCTTCAAAATGTACAAGGTGTCAGAGCTACAGGAATAGATCTTCTCCACATCCACTTATCACCGCACATAAAACCATTACTGCTCCAAATGAATGATTCATCTGCTAAGAGTGTCATTCCCGCAGAGCACTGCAGTGACAGTTTCAGCATCTTATGGCCGCGCTTTTGAAATGTCAGCAATAAATACGTGCCACCAGCCTTAAAAATCAGGCAAGGGATATTCTCCATTAGGCGCACAGTGGTTCTGTACATTATCTAACAGTAAGGATGTATTATTTAGTCTCAAAAGGTAGCCCTGTGGACAAAGCAGAAGGTGTGACATTTTTAAGTCCCTTTTGAGGCTCGACACGTAGAAAAGCTTTTCTGATAAATGACTTTCTTGGTTAGGGTGAAAGAGAAAGTGAGGACCATGTCATTAACACCCTGCTGCTTCCTCGCTCAGTTTATAAAAGGTCTTAGTGTACTAGCCTTCTTTAACAGTGATTCTTAAAAATGTCAGTAAATCATAAAAATGTAATATCCTGACATATTAATGCGGACGGATAAGTCTTTGCCTGGCTTATAGAGGAATGGTGGAGAAGGTTTGCCAGCCGTCTGGATCATTTAGAAACTGTAGCTTGGGACTAACACACAGCTTACAGAAGAATCTATCAATAAATCAGATTAGCATCTCAAACATGAAGCCAAAAGGCATGGTGTAGTCAGGTCTGTGAACCGACTGCCCGTCGGTGACTTGATAACTTCACTTGACACAGATTTACTTCATTTTGAAGCAAGTAGGTCATGCAATGTTGCCTTATCCTCCTCTTTTCCACTCGAAGTTCAATCACTTAAAACCTTGGGTCACTGACTCAATCACTGAATTCATGCTATTCATGCTTTTACACTGATCAAAATTGCACTCCTTGCAATGAACAAGAAAACTGCATAAAAAAGACTGCATGGTAGCAAATATGCAGGTCACAGGGAAAAAGGGAATTGTTTTAGAAGAAACTTTGCAACACACTTTTAAAGAACCAGCGTGTCAGGGTTAGTGCCATCTAGTGGTGAGGTCGCAAACTGCAACTTACTGAATATCTCTCAGTTACCCTCCCTGTCAAGTGTGCTGGAGAACCCAGAGTGACCACTAAATACACAAAAAGCCCTCTCTAGAGGGAGTGTGTGCATGGTTTGTGCCTTTTTGGCTACTGTAGAAATATAGCATGCAATATGGCAGCTTCCATGAACAAGGACCTGCTCCCTCTGCAGATATGGACATGACCTGCTCATTCTAAAGTAACACAAACATGTGGAATCCTATTTTAAGTCAGTTGTACACTAATGGAAACATTACGTGAGGTTTATCCCATTGGTGCCCCTAAATCCTACGGTCTCATTCACGGTCATGCATATCTGATCCATGTAAGTGTCAAGAGTTATCAGTGATAGAAAAGTCCAAACATCAGTGAAAACACACAAAATGGTACATGATTCATTAAAGTGTAATGTGTCAGCTTCATAACTATTTGTTCTGAACACCATGCGTGCAATGAGACTAATATTATAGCCATTATATTCCAGTGCACCTGCAAGTAGTTGTCAAAACAGCTCTTGTATGCAATGCACACGTTACGCCGTCTTACCTTAAAACTGGGGACGGGGCGGGGGCTGGTGGGAGATGGAGTTGAGGACTTGGTGGACTTAGGAGTTGAGATCTGGCTACTGGAGATTCCATTTACTGTATAGAGAAGAGGAAGGATGTGTTGTTACAAAGGTGTGTGCGGATAAGACTGTTTCACAATGACAACAGAGACAACAGAGACATCAGGTAATGTGCGTTTCTTCGACATAAACTTTAAACGTATATCAAGTACCTCCAGGTTTAAACTGTAGTTGCTACAACTTCAACACGTGTCAACCTCAGGCTTTGAGTGTCGTTCTATTTTCATCTTAAAGGATTTCAGTGTATAATCACCCATAATGATAACGTTTGGCTCTTGCCAACTCGGGATGAGGGCGTCATACGTACATGAGGACTGGGTCCACATCCACCAAACTATATCCAGGTTTTTTAAGGCTGCTGTTTGTTTCTGAGGGTAACAATAAACCACAAATAACAGCATAGCTGAAAACTGTATCATTGTGTTATTGTGTCCACTTAAGCATAACAGAGAATAGTAAGAACAGAATAAAAAACAAACTAGTGGCAGTGGCAGAAGTCCTTGTGCGTTTCTTTTATGTTGTTACAGATGTTGCACAGTTTAAGTCTCTGTCTGGTATAGAGCTGCTGGTCTACACTGGTGCTGCTATTACTGCACCTTTCAGTTGTTTAGATTTATCACACAGGGAATAAAAGCTGTGAGGTTGTTGAAAAGACCCCTTTATCTACACCATTGGTAGTCTTGCCATGTACATACTGTATGAGTGCTTAGAACAACGTGAATAAGGCCACAGCGGGGATGAGAACATCTATTGTTTGAGTGATTCATTTTCTCAAGAACAGACTGTTTCTGCCTCTCCCTCTCTCTCTCTCGGTTTCTAGCACAAATACGGAGACATAATGCGTCAAACTTTAACTCCAAGTCCTTCATCTGCATAAACCCAGCTGAGCCGAGGAAAATCATTTCACAGTGCCTACAGGCCGCATCTTTGCACTGCTGCGCCAGACTTGTAACTTTCACTTTCACCGTAAGTATTTGTTCTTAATGCTTTATCTATATTTCAGAAGAAGGTATATGGCATGACTTTAAGCACTTTTAAAGTGTGTTTTATCTTTTGAGAATCTCAGCAGCTACAGATGAATCACCACGCGATGCGACTGTTCATTTAGAGACGAATCTAATTAGCACAGCAGAGAACAGCAGGAACCACATTAGGCTAAATGGGTGCCATCATACAAAGAGCTAAATGATTCTACAAATATGATTATTATTATTATATATCTGGGAACAAAATATTTTGTCTTACCCGGGGACTTGATTGGGGACTGGCTGGTTGAGTAGTGGACGGGTCTCCTTGCTACAGTTGCACACACACACAAAAAAAAAGAAGATAGAAATGCCAAATATATATAATAATTTTAATTACGATAGAATTTACATTAAAATTAGATGAACTACACTATACCCAGACTTTAAACTTGATGCAGTTACCCAGCATAATGTTACCCTCTCTCAATTGATGAAATATATTCCTACATACCGTAAGAAGAACATATTTGTCATTTAAATATCATTCAATATCCATATCATATGTTCATTTTTCAACGCTATCATCGTGTCCAGAGTGTGTCTCTTACCTGAACTAGGAGACTTGCTGCGTCGTGACAGTCCAGGGCTCTTAGCTGTCCTGTTTGGAGTAGCAGAGCGGCCGTATGATGACTTTAGCACTCTGCATTCTGGGGAGAACACAAAGTCAGGGTCAACGCTGCATAATAACTTTCCTCTGTCGACAAAACTGTCAAAAACTGAAGCAAAGAAGGAACATTATTCTAAATAAAAATGTTGTGAAGGGGCTATGACCATGGAAATGCTATTTATGGTGCATCCACTTCATTATGAAGACAGAGACACAGCAAAAAAACAGTGTTTAGTCAAAACAAGTGGGGAAAAAACACTAACGCATAACATCAAGTTCAGCTTAGGGTTCAGATAGATCAACATTTTAACTTTCTGTTTCTGATTCAGGCTTGTATGATTGCATGTTTTTCAAAACTGTTGCTACATTCTTACCTAAGTTTGCTTTACCAATAATATACTTTATAGATTTATGTGTCTTTCTGTGCCCTTTCCTTCAACCAACTCACATTTTTGCTTTTGGCTTTGGTATTCAACACAACGCAAGACTTAAGACTCAAGTAACTGATGCACTGTAAACAGGAGATTTGTGTTTTTATCTCATCTTTTGTGAGAGGTATAATGAAAAACAAAATATAAAAAAAAATACACATTTATAATGCATTCCTCCTCTTGGCATGTATCAGCAAATATATACAGCATATCTTTCTGAGTAGACAAATCAAATGTTTTTCTGCAGGAAACCCTAAACAATTCATCTCTTGGGCTCTTCAGCACAGAAAAGATCACTCAAGGTGAATATGTCTATTTGACAGCGCCGCACCTGGACTGACTGCGACACAAAAACTATATAGAATATTCTTGAAGTGAGAACAAGCTCCAACTCAAAAGAGTAAATGAGAGTCAATTTAGTTTATATGACGCATCTCCCTCTTTCCTACTTTCAGCTGTAGGGTGTGTGCTTGACCTATTCAGCCCATAGGAAGTTCCTGTACCATTGGCGGAGAGTGCAGTGTGCCTTTTTTGTCCTTTCAAAGACCTAATTCTTATAAGTGGAGCACAGCAAGTGGGACAAAAGCTCCAAACTATCTCTGAAGGCGAGCAGTCCACCATCACTCATCCCCAGCAGCAGTTATCTCAGTGTGTGTTAGGATACGCTCCCCCGTTGTGAGCTTACCTGACTAAACAACAGAAATAATAAACAGGATGTCGGTACTTTGGACCCTCACTAAAATAAATACCAGTTTCCTTCCCATGAAGCCATCTCATCAGATCTGCTAGTTAAAATGATCACATCCTGATTGCGTTCGTTATATTACACAGCATGAGGACAGTGGGATTACAACGAGCACGGCAAGAATGCAAACTCTTTTCCTTTCTAGATATGCTTGTGTGAAAATGTGTGGCATCATTTTTTTTCAGCAAATGACAGATAAACTATCAAACAAAAATATAATACAAGAGTGAATTTTCTACAATCCAAATTTCAGAAATCTGGATTACTCTGCTCATATTATCACAGAAGAAAAGGTTCTAAATTTACACACAACCCATATCCTGTGAACTTCCTAAAGGAAAAGAGTGTTGCAAGCAGTTTCAAGAGAAGAATGGGAGGCTGAAGAACACACACACAAGCACACACGCACAGACAGACAGATGTTTAGTTAGTCTTAGTCAGGCCTACCAGTCATAAAGGCTGTGCAAGCCTTACCACTGTGATCCAACACAAAGTCGTCCTGGGCATAGCGGTACTTCTCTGGGCCGCACGCTATGAACACGTCATCATCTCCAAAGAAGTCCTGCAGGCTGGTGATCTGGAGGGAGACAAGAGAAGGTAAAGAGAAAGGACAGGTCGATTATGTTCGTGGTAATGTGAGTTTCTGATGTTGACTGGCAGAAATAATAACATTAGCAGAGGTGGCAGAGGTGATCGGTCTTATACATTGCTTTGAGTTGAAGTCCCTTTATGGGGCGTGGATCCATATTCGTAAACTTCCACACACATTTTTGCCAATCAGCAAAGATCAAGGAAACATTCTCAGGTCATATCAGGGTCAAATGTGGTCTGTAAGGTCCACCTCTTCATGAACGCTGAGCATCACTGCTTTATCAGGTACCATGAAGAGGCCTAATGCCATCTAATGTGATGATGTATATGCTGACAAGTGCCTGAAAGTTTACTAAATACATCTCTGCACTTGATTACCACTTAAGGGTAAAGAACCATATATGGTGACTTCATGAATTTGCATTTTTGTTTTTAAATTTCAAACAAGTCTTATTATTATTTCCTACAATAACTCTAGGGTTTTAATTTCCAAGTATGCAGTATCCAAGTGTGCAAACAATACTGAACATACTCAAACACAAAATTTGAGTAAGTGTACTCACATCATCTATAATGGATTCCTCAGTCCAGTACAGCTCACTTACCTCTAAATAATTACACTGACAGATATCAGTTTCCTTTGTGAAGCCTGGAGGATAGAGTTTGGTTCTACAGTATTTCCTGCTGTTATTATTCTGCCCTAGTTTACATTACAATACTGGTTTTCAATCATTTCACTGAACATTCCCGGTCTAAGTTAAACGTATGAATGTAGCCGTGATCCGTATGGTCCGGTAAGGTTGTGACTGCGCGTCTCCCCGTGTGTTCTAATCACACGCCAAGGTCGTAACGCTCTGACATGCAGAATACTGCAGAGTCAATGCAGAGTCTTTAGAGGGAACCAGTACATTGTGCCGCAGGGTCATTTGTCTTGCATTTTCTATTCCGTCTCACACTGTGATAGTCATCTTCTCTGCAGCTTAGAGCCCTTCTTGTTTTGCACCCACCCACCACACGCCCCTGGAGACGGAAACAGGACTTACGGACTTCTAAGCTACAGTGAGTTGTGCCCATACACACACACACACACACACACACACAGTGAAGGCAAAGGAGGAGCAAAATATTCGTTCATCATCCAACACCCCAACCACACACTTGCAGGCATATGAACTGCACACACACATATACTTGAGAAGAAGAGGGGGTATAGAGCATGGCTGAAGACTGTGGGCAGATGGATCCTCGCGGGGAGATTGGGGCCTGACACAGTGGGGGCAAAGAGTGTGTGTGTGTGTGCGAGCAGGATGGCAAACAGATGAACTGGTGGTCCAGAAGAAGCTAAATGTCGACTGAACAGAATGAGCAGGCTCCATAGTAAAGACAGAAGTGGAGGAGGAGTAAGAACTCTAATGACTAGAAAAGCAAAAGCGTAGTATTTAGCACCACGAATATATATCTCATTCACAGGACTCCATTAATAATAAATGAGACACTTAACGGGACACTGCTGCTTGTCCTACATGAAACTCAAACACGGCAACACGTTCGGTATCCGTGACATTCTCGTGAATAATTAATCAATCACCTCTTCATTTCCATATTGTGCCCTTTGTTTAATCTTTGACTTAAACTGATGACCTCTTTTATTTGGCAGCAAATACAAAGACTCGGTGAAAGTAGACAAGTGGCCACACTGAGCGATGGCAGATTATCAAAGGTTTGACATAGCTGGAGTGAATGCCATTCTTTACATGAGCTCTCTCTCTCTCTCTCTGGAATTTGGCAGCTGATCGCTACACTATACCGTCAGGGCACAGGTGTTGGAGTCACCATAGCAACAGCCGGCAGGCAGAGTCCGATGTACGTGTCGAAAATGAAAAGACTATTACATGCAGATATTAGATAATATTTCTCAGTGACCTCTGACCTTAATCCAAACACTGCTTTTCTCTGGCGCGTAGATTTTTATCTGTGATGGTATTTTCGTGGATTTTTATATATTTTTTTTCGTCCACTCAGCAGCGTTGGTGTGGAGCTCGCTGGTCATTTGTTTAAGGACAAAGAGGGAGACAGCAACAAGGACAAGGACTGCTGAGTTGAGCATGTCCCCTGGCTGAGAACCCGCTGCCCAGGATGATGTAAGAAGACTTGACAGTGCAAAAATAAATACATACATAAATAAATAAATAAACAGTTGGTAAATTTACTTTTTTTTTTTTATCTGGTGTGAAGATTGTCAGCACTTAAAATGCAAGTTGTTATTTTGCTTGGTCAGCCCAGTTCATATGTTTCATAAGTACCATTTGTTTAATCGAGGCATAAATTTGGTGAAATAACAAACCTTGGCTGTTTTAAACCACATTAAAACCACTGACAAGTAAATAACATTGACCATCTTGTGATGATACAATGTTCTGTTGGAAAATGTTTGGACCTGTCACCACCCACCTAGACCAGACCAGGCACCCCCACCCCATAGCAATGACACTCCTTGATGGCAGCAGGATGCAGCCTGAGACAGGCACACAAACAAAAACAGTTTAGGAACAACTCAAAAACACATGAAGAACAGCACAAGGTGTTGACCTGGCCTCCAAATTCACTAGATCCCAAACTGATCAAGCATCTGTGGGATGAACTGTAACAAGTCTGATCCACAAAGGCGCCTCCCTTAAACCATAGGACCTAAAGGCCCCCACTAACAACACTGTGTTACTAGACACCACAGGACACCCTCAGAAGGCCCATGTCCATTCTCTGATGAGTCACAACTGTTTTAGAGGTATAAGGGAGATCTACACAATATTAAGAAGGTGGTCATAATGTTTTGCCTGATCTATGTATGTGCCAGACTATTTCTTGACCAGACGAAGCAACCTTTCTGGAGTAAACCCAGTTGCCAGGTAACCTTCATATTTAATCTATTGAAACACAAGATACAGTATATGTCTTGGTGAGCTGTGGATGTTGTAGTAGGCTGATTCTGTTACTGATTAGTGGCCTGTTTGGTCCTTTCAGGCTTAAGTTAACAGAGGATCAAAATACAAGCAGTATTCAAGTGTTGTAACAGGGTCCTTTTTGCTGTAAGTGAACATTTATTTGAAATTGCTTGGCCAACCTGTCATTTTGTGAGTAAAACTTAAATCTGCAGAGTAGAGTTCATTGGAATAATAATATATATCATTGGAATAATAATATAATAATAAGTGTACTACACAAGTACTAGTTTTACTGTGAAAGGTTTGACTATAACATGTATGACTGTACTATTTTTTTGAACATAAAGTAGTTGTTTTGCTAGCAGCTGACTGAGATAGGCCAATTAAAAGCAGAGGCTGCAGAAGGTGGATTTTGTTACTGATCGATGCAGAGCAGCCTTTAGAGATGACCACTTCTTGGCTGTAGCTTCAAATCTAACAGACAAGAGTGGTATTGATCTTTTCATCCAACTCTCCACAAAAAACAAAGGGTTTGACAACCTAAAGCCAAGCTCTGCATCCTCTCCTCTGCACTGACATAAACTACCTCGCATTATCTTAAATTCCGACTGAAATCTATGCTTCAACGTTGGAGCACCCTCTGAAGCAACAGGCATATTGTGAAGGGAAAAGATTAAGGCTGGGGATATTATACAGCATATCCTTGCAGACAGAGTCCCTTGCTGCATTTCACCACCACATACACACACGCCTCTCTGCAAGGCGAGCACTGCTGTGGCCAGTGATGAAGCACCTACTAACTGGCCTGTGATGCCCAGGGGAATGCAAAGAAATAGAGACAAACTGTGCCCGTTTGTTTTTAAATAGGCAAGAAAGAAATGAGGTCATGTGGTCAAGAGCTCAAACGTGTGATCCCTGTGAAATTATAGCATTTTGAAAATGTATAATTCACAATCTCTTGCAAAGTCACTGGCTGCACAGTAAATAAAAGATAACGGAAAATCAATGAACAGGGTTTGAAGAGTTGAGGTAAGACAGTAAAGGAAAATCCTTATCAGCCTCACATATTGTGCATAGTATGCTCTAATTACCAAAGACAGTATCCAAAGCTACAAATGTAATAAATCTGAGGAGTGTTTGAAGTGAGAATGAGCTGCTGAGCTACCAGAAACAGCACTACACATGCCAGGTTGCTAGAAGGAGCCCCTTTAGGACAGTTTCCAACTGAACTGTCAATGCAAATCTCACACTGGTTGTTTGAGGGGATAGGGTTGCCGGTCCCGGCCAGTCCCCCTAACAGTTTGCCCCTCTAACAGCCTGGGGCCCCATGTAGTTGCCCGTCTGTCCTCTTTGACTGTTGAGTGCAACAGAAAACACAAATAAGCCAAAACATAAGCAATGCACTTACTTGGGTAACCCAGCAATACACCCTGCAAACGTTAAGTACACCGGATGAACACTCAAGGAAAGCATAGTTAGATCTCTTGGTTTCGCTCAAGTGTCCAACATCAGCACCATCACTGATCTTGATAGATTTGTAAATTTCTCAAAGAAATGTGTGAAAGGCTTAGCAGATTCCTTAGACTTATAATACATGATATAACATATTGGATGCTATTGGAACGGAGTAGCGTATAAATGTTTTTGCCGTTGCTTTTGTCAACCACTGCCAGGACAAACAGCCAATGGCCCTCCGTTGCCAGCGCCGTCCCGTAGAGCCTGTCTGGGCCGATCAGTGAAGTGAACTGTTTTGAGGTTCTGCATTGGCTGGGTGAAATGTCTTGAGGGGTAAACTGAAGTTTGCCCTCCAAGACGCGACACCCCCCGCCCCTCCTCCCCGCCTCTCGGTTGTCTGACCTTCTCTTGCTCTCACCATCCGTCTGTGTCCTCCGTCTTGCCTGCTGCATTTTCTGCCCTGCTAAGCTTGGCAACGGAAATGCAGGAGTTCAGCATGTGTTTGTTATTCAAATAAGAGAGCAAGCGAGTGGTTTGATATCCTTAAAAAATCTCTAACATGTACATTTCCAGTTTTAAAGCACTGCACCTTTAAGTGAAAAACAGTCTTTTCTTGTTTGGGTTTTTTTATAGGGCTATTCTCCAAAACCAAATGTCACACAACAGCAGGTGCTGAGTATTTAAAGCAATGGAAAGTCTGCAAAAGGATGAGCAACACACACAGGAGAAAGTAAAAGCCCTTCTTCTAATGGCTGATGGGGCAATGATCACTGTAATCATGGGGTACATAAGCTCCCATTTACCTCCAAACCCCTCATTGCTGCACAGCACCCTGAGCTAAATAAGACAGAGGGTGGAGTCCTCAGGGAAAGGTGGAACACAGAAAGATCAGGATCTCATCTTTTTGCCTCAGGGAAGGTCGACATGCATAGCAACCATATATGTCACTTGTTTCAATGAGCTTTCCTCACTTCTAAAGAATATGCAGATAGCTAGATGCCTATTGAGTTTGTCAGGGTGATGCCTGAGCTAAAGCCAACCCAGTTATTAACTCTGTTCAAACTCAGACAGAGGCAGCTTCCAGAGACAGTTTAATTCCTCTGGATTAGAGTGGTAAATCTGAGACACGTGTAACAGCCAAGATGAAGCAATTCCATGATTAACTCCCTACTCTGGATTCACAACATACATCACTATAAAACTAATTCAGATTCCTTACTGAAACATTAAAGAGCAGGCAACCAGATGTAAAACAACCACTGGATGCACGAAAGATGACAACAGACAAGCTTGTTTTCAGTAATTTATCTGGGGACGCCGATTCAAAACAAAGCAAGCATGAATTAAAACTGGCAGCGTCTCTTCATTTGTAGAGCAATGTAGAGTGACTCCAAGGCTGTGTAGTGAAGCGTTTAGTCCAGCCAGGCTCATTGGCCTACAACGCATCCTACACATCTGTCTGGCTCACTGTCTCCGCCAAGACAAGATTCACGCAACGAAAGAGACATTACAGTACATAACTTCAGGCTGTCTGGATGCATGTTACTGCTGAGTACACAAAAGGAGCCGTGCAAGAAACAAAAAACGAGACACTAGGGGAATATGAACCCAAACATGTCCAAATGAGCCTCAGCAGATTAGCTCACTCGCTTGGAAAGAAAATCGTTGAGGTTCTTGGAGATCCACCAGAGATAAAATTAGATTGTTTTGGGTTTTCAGTTAATACAATCATTAGATACCAATTAAAAACTAGCAAGACGGCAACATTAAAAAGTGGCTATCGAGGAACAAATGTTCAAAACACAATAATGCACTTTCAGCAGAAATCTCTAAACATCCAAAATAAAATCTTTCATGACAAGAGACAAGACTGGAGACCTGTCCAGGGTGTACCCCACCTCTTGCCCAACGACAGCTGGGATGGGCCCTGCGACCCTCCAGAGGACAAGCAGTTACAGAAAATGAATGAATGAATGAACAGGAGATACTTATTAAGGCAGGAGTTACAAGGATTGAGATCAGTGCTGCAAATCTTTGATAGTCTGTTCATTGTATTTAGTCTAAACTGTAAGTTAATAAGAGTTAATGGACAGTTAAGTCAATGTTTCAGGTGCAGACTAAACTCCTTCATCAGTAACCGACACATGCTTCAGTTGTCGGGATCACTTGGACACACAGCCCGTGATCCGCCCTGCACAAACAAGTTCATCACATCAATCCGGTAACGCTTGCTGCGGCTACGACGCGTGATTAAACTTGAGTAGACAAACAATAGTGTGCGGGCTGGGCCTTGAATGCAGCCTAACCATATCATGATGTCAACTCTCTGCTGAGAGAGTGGAGGGCCTGCTGCAAACAATGGATGAGGGCCAGGCTGCACAAACAACACAAAGCAAGCAGTTGAGATCACACGGCACACAATGGATGCCCTTCCCCGTCTGTGACCTCCACACGTTCCGCACAGCTGACAGCCTCGTGGACCCCTGAAACCCCAGCTCTCTGCTGGGGGCCAGCTTTTTTGTTTGCCTGTTTGTTAAATCATCATCCCAGCCCTTGTGAAAGACCAAACTGGTACTTTTTCCCCACAAATAAAGTAAAGTGTGTTTGTTTTGCCCATCAAAACCATGACAGCTCAATGGCAAGGAGTGTCAATGTCACGGCGACCCGGTTAGCATCATGTTTGACTATGCCAAGCTTTTATTTTGAAAGTCCAGTCAAATTTACTTACTGTACAAATATATTTTTCCTGTACTTAAAACCCATATACCTCTACAGCCAATCACTTGTGAAGCATACAGTAAGCAAATGTTTGCAACTATTTGGATAAGCAATCAGAGGATCACACAAGAATTCAGCACACAACCAAGTGATTCATGAAATAAACTCCAGCATATCTCTGAGTGTAGCTGAGAGTATTTCTGTCTGGATAGTGGCAGTGCACCAGTGTCAGATGTTGCTGTATGCTAATGACAGCACAGAACAATGGGTGTGCATGCAAATTTCATGGCTGTTGACCCAAATGGCGGCGTTTAATCCAGACCTCACCCTGAAAACAGCTCAAGCCCAACAATCAGATGAAGCCCTTGTTTTGGCCTTGCCTCCAGCCAGTCAGGGAGGGAGGGTGTCTCTCGTTAATCTGTCTGTAACCACCAGCGTGTTTCACTGTCCTGCCGTGGGGATATGGAAATAACAAGATATCATCGACAACAGGGAAACAAGAATTTAGTGAGCTTAATGAGTGTAAACCCTTTAACTGCCGGCAACGAGATAGCAGAGCAGCGCAACCCTGTTAACCCACGTACTGCAAGACCTGGGCGTGTTTAGAGTATTGGGGCCAGGAGGTCATCATTATTAAAAGTGTGTCAGTTCAGATGATGCCAGAGTGCATCACTGTCACGCCAACATCCACCTCCCACTTATATGTGTACGCCCTAAAACCCAGCAATCCAGTAGCAATCTTATCCCACCATTAATATGAATACTCTACTACTCTAACTGTACATAATACTAAAAGAGCAACTATTCGTGAAGTAGCTCAAAGCAACTACTATAGAACTTTTAACTGAACAGAAAGGACCGGACTGAGCAGTTTTCTTTCCTTTTTCAAAGCAGTTTGTATGAAGCACGTGTTTGTCCCCTCTGGGATCTTCAATCTGTTCTCAAACACTGCTATCTCTGCTGCTTTGTCAACAGTTTCAGATTTGATCTTGGTGCTCTGGGCTTCCTCTAAACTGACATTTTTTGTTGTTGTGAATGTTTCCAAGCTGATATACAATAAGAAAGAAACTATGCTGTACATCCCAGTCAGCCACAACATTAAAACCACTGACAAGAGCAGTAAATAACATCTTGTGACAACTCAATGTTCCGTTGGGAAACTTTTGGACCTGGCATTCATTCATGTGGATGTTAGTTAGACATGTAGCACCCACCTAGACCAGACACCCCCACCCCATAGCAATGACACTCTTTGATAGTAGCAGCCATCCCCAGCAGGATGCAGCCTGACACAGACACACACACAAAAATGATTTAGGGACAACTCAAAAATTATGAACAGCACAAGGTGTTGACCTGGCCTCCAAATTCACTACATCCCAAACTGATCAAGTATCTGTGGGATGATCCACAGAGATACACCACAGGACACCCTCAGAAGACCCATTTCCATTATCCGATGAGGCAGAACTGTTTTGGAGGCACAAAGGAGACCTACACAATATTAGGAAGGTGGTCCTAATGTTATGCCTTATCGGTGCATGTGGGTCTAGTCTGTTGGGAGTTATCCCGAACTGCCAGCCTCCTGCCCTTGCACAATGTGGTAATCAATTCAATTCAATTCAGTTTTATTTATATAGCGTCAATAACAATACAAATCGTCTCAAGACGCTTTACAAGACCCGGCCTGAAACCCCCAGAGCAGGCCTGAAGGCGACGGTGGCAAGGAAAAATTCCCTTTTAACAGGAGGAAATCTTGAGCAGAACCCAGCTCATATGGAGGGACCCATCTGCCTAAGGCCAGCCGGGTACAGACAGAGAAAGAGAACAGCAAGATAAACATACACATATCTGACTAAAGCATACAAGTTGGATGCTATGATTCAAACTAATGATGTTACATGACAGTTTGAAAATATAAGGGGAATCATCGGCAGGTTGGAGAATTGTTCATTCAGGTAGGAGTGGATAACATCAGGATTCCATGGAGACTGGGCAGGCTGATGAGACCACGACAACAGATGTAGTATGGAGCTCCACAGGAAACACTCAACTCCAGGCCAAAGATACTCGGAAGAAGGGAGAGCAGCAGTAAACATTCTACATAGTAATAGCACAGAATCGCATGACTAGTAGCAGATAGGAATTTAGAGGGCAGGAGCTCTGTGCCAGAGAAAAAGAAAGTGGAGGACACGAGAGTGGGTATCAAATTCTTTGTGTCCTGATAAACTGAGGCCTCAGAGCGACCTTTAACTGTTATCATGCACACTGGTGCACGCATGTAGGAGCACTAATGCACTCATCTCTGAAAATGGTTCACTGACAAAAAGTAGGCGAAATGGAAACTCATCAGTTTGTGACATTTAACCAATGTGAATTTCTTTTGGAAACCACAACTGCTCATAAAGGTTTATGGAGGAAATCCTAAATAGCTACTTCAAAAATGTTAACAAAATAAATGGTCCAATTACCAGTTGCCGAGCCCCATTTGCTCCCTCATTCCTCAGTTAGCTATGTGTACTGAAAAGACCTTTAAAGATTTCAGACAGACAAAAGCACTGCAGCCCTTACAGCTCAGCAGACTGAATGACCCAGGTCTGTTTCCAGCCTCTGGTTAATGGGCAGGAAGACTGTCATCCTGATAACATCACCAAGTGAAAAGAATCGTGAAAGGCAGACATACTGCATTTCAGGATTTTATATACTTTTATATATAATTTATATGTTGGAATAACTATTAAACTTTTAGCCATCACAAAGCACAGATCTCAGTCGTATCCCTGTGCTGTCTATTAAAATAAGCAAATAAAATCAACTAATGCACATTTAATTATTATTAACCCCAAAACTGTTTGGCTAAATTTAGACAAGGGTTAGGGTTACCTCTTACATGACTACTTATATGATATATTTTTAAGAAACATTTATATGGATCTGAATGTGACAAACAGTCAAACTAATAAATGATTATACAGGAAGCTAAATAGCATAATACAGTGGCATATATTTACATATGTAATTAGATTTTTGCCTGAAAGATTTCCAGTATCGCTTTGTGGATGTCAGCTAAAATGTAATGGTCAATTATTCAATACCACCACCCGCTGAGTATTTATTCACGGAAAAATGGGATTTCAACGTTACGCTAGGAAACACATCGATCACTAATGTTTTAATAGCAGTACCATGCTCTGACCGTTTCCTCTCATACTATATGTCAGGGTCACATAAGGCTGAAGGCTACGTCGGTCAAATGGAGAAGAGAAACTCTGGGCCGGATCCAAGCTTCCCGAATCACGGAGGTGTTGTCGGAAAAGGTCACACAATGGTCAGTGCTTTGTCCTTCATTATTTGCTCACAGACTTTGTTTTTCCAACACTGGAAATGGATATGGATAAGACAGCTAGAGATGTGGCACAGTGAGTGCTAAATATATATTTACATGTATTCTAAATGGGAATATAAAATATATTTAGCATATTTTGTGAAAAGGAGCGGCTGTCAGCTGCTCTGCACAGGGGGACAAATAGGCAGGTGGTGGTGAGTGTGTGTGTGGGAGGGGCAGTTAGTGGCTAACAAAAGTGGGGAGTGGGAAATTAGCTTGGTGGCAATTTGCCCTTCTTCCTATTCCCCCCATCTTCACTCCTTTTATATTTGACTGTCTGTCAATCACACATCAGTTCCCATTATACAGTCTCTATAGAGTCTCAATGTGCCAAGGTGTGGCCAGGTTAACTGCATCTTGTCCTTAGTTACTCATACTCTCACCAGAGTACCCCGACTGTAAAGGAGCTGTTTGGACACTACGACATCTACCTCTGTAACAATCCAAACCTGTCAGTGTTACATTAACACCCACTTCCTTTCATGGCAAGCCAACCGTTCAGAGGGGTGAAGGAAAGAAGCCAGGGTGTGAACTTTTTCTCTACCTTTCTATGTCATCCAAATGTGTTCAGAGATCTGATCTCTCAAATACGATCTGAATGCGTCCTGGAGGAGGGGGGTTCACACCTGTCTTTCACGCTGAGCAGATAGCCCAGATCAGATCTTAACGCAAGGTCTGAACAAGGCAGATGTCATCCAACTCATAACTCAACTCAGCGCCAATGATGCTGATAAGATCAGGTTGTTAGATCGTCTGCCTCCTGACAAGGTCTGCTTCTTCTTCTTTCCCTCCGAAGCCTGAGAAGAACTAATGGTAAGGCTTATGTGCGAATTATATATTTAAGGTTTATTATCAGCAATGCAGAGAACAAATTTAGGAGAAAGGAAATATCTTTACCCATCTTATTTAATTGTGCATTATTTTTTCTATACTTCTCTTGAGTAATTTCTCAATGATTTCAACATAAACAGAAATCTTAGCAGCTACTGGACTGTTCCCCCAAACTAATGAATGCATCGATTAAACAATGAAAATAGGGGGAATCTTATTTTCTGCCTGCCCAGTCAGCTTTGAGATGTAAAACAGGGCTCCCTCTCAAAAGCAGCAGCTGATTCTGCTGGCGCTGATAACCAAGATCTACAATTAACATTCAGTCTGAAGAGCTGCTTTGACTCGAGGAGGACGAGAGAGAGAGAGAGAGAGTGAGAGAGAGTGGACAGAGATGCATTGTGCGAGCACGCTCAGTCGCGCGCATACACCCGCAAACACACCTGACAGCTGCACTTTAACCCGTCCTTCCAGCTTATAGGTCTAATTATCCGGTGGTGGCCAGGGCCCCAGTGGGGGACCTCTATGTGTGTGTGTGTGTGTGAAAGTGCATCAGCGGGAGGAGGCTGTAGCGCCTGCCGACCGGGTGGCTGGGACCTCTGATTTGATTTTGGAGGAGCAGATGGTAGGCTGCTGCTGCTGCTGCTGCTGGAAGGCATTCTGGGTGTGTATGTGGGGGTGTGTGTTTGAGTGGCCGTGAAGAGCGTTAGAAGTGCTTTTTATAGTATCAAAGGGCATGATTTTGACATACATTGCTAACATATATAGTTGCCAGTTTATTAGGAACACGTGGCTAATAATAATCCACATCCGGCAATGAAACCTACATCCATGGAGGTTATAATGTTGAGAGAGGTGTTTGGATGGTGCAGCTTGTGATGCTGTTGAGTTTTATTGCCGTTTATGGGCACGTGTCTCTATAACTCAGTTCAACAGTTTGTTAAACACTAACATTTAATTTTCAATTAAAACAATCAAGAGCTCTGTGGGTTGAGAACATCCTTCTAATCACCATGCTGAGTAAGCACAATAGATTAGCTGAGAACGCATTGTGTCAGTAACAAAAACTAGATATTTTTTCTCTTTATTTCTCTTAAAAATGTTATTTTGGTGGTGCATGGTTTGCCCAGAACATGTTTACATAATATTCCAATACTCCAATACTAGAATAATGTGGGGTGGTTTTTCATTCAGTTCTTTAACTAATCAGTATTTGGAAATTAATATTAGCGAGCATATTTAAAAATATATTGTATATAAAATAACTTTGACACTGACTTACATTTAACTTCCATCATGAGAGAAAGGGTATTACTATCAGGTGTCCAGCTCCGGACTCAGGATCAGGTTACAGGCTTAATGGATTAAACCTCTAAATTAGACTCTTGATTTAATTCTCAGAATATCCAGTTGAAGCCAGAGGACTGGTGCTTGGTGCCTACTGGAGGGTTTTCAAATCCCGGAAGAATTGTTAAAAAAAAAAATATATATATAAAATGTTGAATAAGTTTGTACTATTTTAATAATACAAAGCAAATGCCAGTCAGGTCAGCCAAGATGCAGTAACGATTGCAGAGAGGCAATACAGGGAGGAATTAACTGTTGATGGAGTCATCTAGGAAATAAAAGTTTTAGTGTAAAACAAGACTAGAAAGCTAAAGCTATAGCCCAGTTTTGGTGGGGTGGAGGGTAGGAGAAAACCCCAAATAAGTGAAATGTAGTCACATTATTATGACTGTACTTTGGACTGGTACTGACAGTAAGTGACAGTAAATAACTGGGTTCAAAAACATAGGGTTGTTATTTCAAGTTACCCTAACCCATAGCCATATTATGTATTCTTAATATTACTGACTGGATCAGCATTTTTTTATCATACGTCTATAAACCTCTCACAGTACAGGATAATTTGGGCTAATTATGGTTCAAGAACTTAAAGTCACTGCAAACTGGACTCAAAAATATGCCCAGTTGTCCTCTGATGTCCATCTCTACCATGTCTGATAACAATTGCACCTCTGAAGTTTCAAACTTGACCCTAGAAAACAATCTTGCACGATCACAATAAATCTAAAACCACACTTAACTCTTATAATCTAATTATTGTGCTTGGACATGATTTCCCCCCATTAACTTGACGCAAAATGAAATGATGCCAAAAAAGCTTTTCATGCATTCTGGCTCTATTTCTAGGCTTTAACTGATCCACCTGGGATTTGTACATAAATTTAATGAAAACGGGGAACACCTGATCACCTTAATGTTGATTTAATACAAAATACGCTGCTGTACAACAAAGAAAAATCCCTCTTTAGGCATATGGAGACCCCATCACGCCCAGCGAGAAGCTTTATGACGGACGGCTTTATCCTCCAGCTCAGAGCTGAAATCATCTGTCAAAGGAAAGATGAGCAAGAGGCTACTGTAGCTACTGGCTGATATGATTACATTAAACCCCTTGTGGTGAATATATGAGTGATCTAAATGACTTGCTTGTCACTAAGAGTTGTGTCATGTGTAAAGTATGATCCCAAAATACCACGCAGTACATGCTGTTAACTACTACAACAAATGACTTATCACACAAAACACAATATGTGAAAAGTGATACACGATTTCACTTTCTCATGAAATTCACTGTGTCATAAATATTGGTGGTTGAACTGGGTGTGATCCATCTTCTTCCTAATAAAAGGAAATTGTGGTTGACTAAATGCTGTGTGGTTTGAGGTTTTTCTTGAATGAGCCGTCAATCCTATTGATCTTAGAAACCATTGCAGCTGCTATAAGACTAGTAATGATGAATGACACTGTTCAGTGCAGTTTTCCTTCTGTCATATCTTTTGACTATTCATGGGACTGAATAAAATGTAGGTATGAGTAAATCCTTTTTATCTGAGTAATCACCGTTTGAAGTCTGGCTGCATAAAGATGAGGACAATATGGTTCAGTGTTAAACGCCACTGAAAGACACTCCATTCTAAGAACGCAGGAGCTGTTTTGGTTCACCACTTCCACCGCAAGGTTAATCAATGGCCTTAAAAGGAGCAAAACATTCCAACGAACTGTAGGTGCTTGCTTTAAAAAAAAAAAAAAGGAAAAAAAAGGAAAGCTTCCTCTCAGTCAGTCTAATGATTCGTCAAAGCATAAACTCTCAACACTTCCGGAAAGACGAGGAGGGCAACACATCAAGTCGCCGTATGTGACTGTACCCTATAAAGTCTAATGACACGGTGCTTGCGGCAATGTGAAGCATAAAATGCCTGGAAACAACAGCTGATCTGGTTGGAATCTATTAGGAGATGGAAATAGAGACACATCAGGTTTTTATGTCAGATTCCCCACAGTGGTTCACTCAAGCCAACACCTAACAGCTGTGAAGGATGCACTTATTCAGCAATATTTAAATTTAGCTCCATGTTTTTGCAGATACAGTATCAACCTAAAGCTATGTTCCACTATGCGACCCCATTAACACTGTTAACGGGTTTTGGAGACACCGATAAGGACATAGAGTTCCACATCATTTCCTACAGGAAGCTTTAAGCCAGCAGTATTTAAATAAATACAGAGATATTCTGGATACTGTTATATAATCCTAACAAGCCATTAGAGGTCACTGGCCCGACAGAAAGGATGCTGGGTTGGCTCTGACAAAGGTGATAAGGATCACAATTCTCATGAGTCATTTGTCTGGACTGTCCAGCCCAGAAAGGTTCCCGTCGGTTCACAAGAAACAAAACATCAGCTGTTTTGGTTGTCAGGGCGTTAGAGCCTCTTCTTTCTCACCACTCCATTTAACTCTAGCCCAAGAAAAGTATTTTTCTGTTCTCTTTGGACAGACTGTTCATTTCTATAGTCTTTGACATGATCATTATTAGCCAAACACAGCAAAATGACTACCGTCAAATTAACTATTCAATTATTGGGCCATTTCTTTGCCATATAAAGTCACAAGTCAGTGTTTCTTTATACTTCTTACAAACACCCAGTCACATCAAGTTCTATAAAGTTTCACATTTCTGTCTTTTGACATTTGTTATTATACACTACGGTCAAATCCAATGACTCACACAATCAGTTTCAAGAAATGTCTCTGGAAGTAATACACACTTCATGTACACTTGCTCAACTGAATATGAAGGAAAATATCAGCCAGTAACATGGCAATAACCCTTGATATGATCAAGATGATCTGCTCAAGTATGGTTGTTGGTGTCAGACAGGCTGGTCGTCTACTGGGACGCACAAAATCCTCTCTAGGTTTTACAGAGAATGAAAAACAGAAAATACCTAAGGGAGTGAGAACTGCCAGACTGGCTCCAGCTGATACAAAGGCTACAGTAACTCAAGTGACCTTGTTACCACTGAGGTAAGCAGAAGAGCAACTCTGAACACCAAACCATTGAACCTTGAAGAAGACTGACTACAGCAGCTGAAGACCGCACTGAGTGCCACTCCTGTCCACTAAGAGCAGAAAACAGACCCTACAATTTGAAAGGTCTCACAAAAATTGGAAAATGAATCTCGATTTCCACTGCAACATTTGGAAGCATGGTTCAATGGTTTCTCTGCACACTTTGGACCCCTAAGTACAGCCTACCTGAGTGTTGGTGCTAACCATGTCCATCCATTTATGACCACAGTGTACTCACCTAATATCATCTCAAACCATTTTCTTGAACATGACAGTGGGTTCACATTACTCTAATGGCCTCCACAGTTACCAGATCTCAACTCCATAGAGCATCCATGAGATGACGTGTAATGAGAGCTGCTTAGCCAACACGGCTGAAAAAACTGTGAGATGATATCATGTCAGTATGAACTGAACTATCTCAGAAATGTTTCCAGTTGAATCTATGCAATTAAAAATTAAGGCAAATTGGGTAAAGTGTAATTTATAAGGTGGCCAATCAGTGTGACTGAAAGAACCAAAACCACCTTATTTTGGTCTACATGAAGCTAATCTGTCAATATGACGCTCACGACCCAGACTTAACCGAGCCTGCAGACAATCAAACATCTATATGTTAATAATAATCATCTGGACAAAATAAAAGACTTCCACCAGATGAGACATTGACATAAACCTTTTTCATGAGAGGGCACCATGTGTTCTTGCTCATCTCATCTCCGATCACCAGGACACCGCCTCAATAAGAATTTTAAATAGACACGTTGGTATAAATATGTCCCAGATGGATAGGATTATAACACAAACAGCCTCACGTGGCGCAGTGAGCAGAATAAGGTGCGTGGATACAATGCTGATGGATGTGGCAAACAGCCTGAACCCCAAAGTGTATTCATTAGTGCTTTGTTGAAATAACTGGCGTGTAATTATGTATGGATGATTAAATGGACTATAATTACATAGACTGCTGACACAGCTGAATCCTATAAATCACTGTGGTTGTTAAAGATAAAACCTTATGGATAAAAAGCTCAGGCTTGCAGTTCCATATGGTTTTCACGTGTATGTCATCCGGTTTCATCTCACTGAATAGAGACAGAAAGAATCACTGCCTTGTTTTTCAGTGAGTTTGTGTGGTGATTACAAGAGCAGTTATCAGCCAGACAGGAAAATTAAGTTTAATATAGCACACTGATAAAACTGGAACGTCAAAATAATTATCCGTCTGACTTACCTGCTTGCCTTCCAGAGTGTACAGTCTCCTCACAGCTCCAGAGTCCAGCTTGATGGCATCCGTGATGTCGGTGAGCACCTGCTCGAAGGAGTGTGCCGTCTTCTTGTTGAGCAGTATCCGAACTGCCTTGCGCGGTTTGACGCCGCTGCGGATAACCGTGACCAGCTTGGGTTTGATGAAGTCCTTAGACTCCCGCTGCAGCTCACTCTTCAGTGGGAAGAGAGAGGAGAGGGAGCGGGACGTGCCGGTCTTGCTGCCCACCGACCAGTTGGGGTTGACGTTCTTGGTGTAGTCCACGCGCCGGAAGGGTTCATTGGAGGCGCAAACGTAGCTCTCACCTGGAGGAAGAAAGACGTTCAATGAGGTATATAGACAGTAAAAACAGACAACAGACAAGAGATCCCAGACAACATTGTGACAACAAAGCCAAACAGCAAGGACCAGGATAACTAGGATCTCCAGTGAGAGAAAGAAAAAACTCCAACAGAGACCTAATCTTAACACCTTTACCTCTGTCTGAAATAACAGGAAGAGATAAAAAGTTGCATGAACACAAGAGAACTCTGGCATTTTGCAATTATTAAAGTTTTTAAAAAGTCACATACCCTCAAACTCACATACCCTCACATATATATGGTATGCTTTATAAAATACTGCATTCATCTGGTTTACTTGTGAATTAACAAAGAGTTAACATTCTGCAGCCCAAACAAAAACGCACACTGTGAGGCAGTGTACTGTCCACTCCCCCCTATTCAGCCGTTGAGCCGCCGTACTGGCCTTCCTCCAAAGCAAAGCAGTTTACTTTATCTGCCAGCATTCCATTTGAACACATTAACACGCAAACGTTTCCCTTCAAGAACAAAGTCACGGGACGACAACAAGGGCCTTGGTCAGTAAATGAAAACCACCGCCGGAGTTTCTGGCGAGTGAAAGAGTGACATATACAATGCTGAACTTCACAAGACATATTGAAGTTTTTCATCCAGGCTTCCTGACAAAGAATCAAACTGTGCTGGAGAATGTGCTGAGAAGTGGGAAGCTGAGAATACATAACTTGTTAAGGAGTCTTCTCAACCGTACTGCAGTGGAGAAAATATTAGCAGTCGTCATTACATTAATACTCTTGACTGAATGCAGAGTTCACTAAGGACTAGGATTTGGATTTTTGGGTTTTGGGCGTGAAAAGAACTGAGCTACGGTGTAACAAGGCCAAGTGTGTCCCATGATACCAGGTTTTATAAAGCTTGCAATTAACCAGAGGCTAATTAAAAGTCTAGGCCACAGCTGGGAGGGGGAGCAGTGGCTGAACACTGAAACAAAATATAACTGGGGCTGTCATTCATCTGGGGGGGAATAACAAAATACAGAAATGCCCTCAGATGGCGGCTGGTAACAAGTCTATTCCCAAACGACCCTGAGTGATGTGACGGGAGCCTCCACCACCCGCCACTGGCTGTTGTCCTCATGTGGACAACAGATGAGGTCAACATTAACAGGGCCCGCCGAACCGATCCAGCAGTTTTTGCTGCAGAAGTCGAGCAGCTGTCACCAATCCAAAAGCCAAGTCAGTAAACGGCCAAAGTTTCTGCTTTGATATTAAAACTTTGTAAAACTGCTGTCACCACAAGAATAAAGTGAGACAGAAACATTTGACTTTTTGGCATTTAAGTCAGAACTCCAACAGAACAGTTTGACTCCAATATATAACAAAAATCAGACAAATGGACACTGAGTCATAGTTTCAGGTCACTAGTTGACATTATGCCTCAAGTTTGATGGTAAATTATTTATGTTATTGCAAATTGTTGAACTCGTGAAAGTGATGTTTTCCTCTCCTGATACCTCACTGAAGTTTTATATTTAGTATTAATATTATTGAACTTAACTGCACACATTTGTAGGTTTCTTCATTATTTATAGGACTGTGACATTCCTGGATCCAGGCTAACTATCCACTTTACATTCCTACCGAGGGCAACAAGACATCCAAACAACTATAAAAAAACAAACCATGAATTTTTAAAGGCTTACTTTCCCTTGTTTTATACAAGTAAAGATCCATTAACGTGCTTTGTCCCACTTAATATTCCACTTTCAGCATGTTTATGTACCCTCCACACATCCACACAACTACAAAGCGCTTCCTAAAGCCTGTTCAGTATCTCCTACACCTCTCTGTGTTGTTTTCCACAAGCACAGCAGTTCAAGCCGACTGGTCGGCTCAGTAATCCCATCCAGTCATAAGGCTAACACATGTGTATGGTGCTTTATTGGGTATTTCCACACAAAAGAGGCCCAGCAGGCTTCAATCAATGGAGGCAGACTGCTGAGCCGTGCAGTAACGTTTCCTCTCTCTGTCCATTAGATGGGTGAGTACACAAGGGCAGGACACTGGTGCTCAGCCCACCTGCAGCCTGAGAACCACAGCCTGCACACCAGCTCATGACCGACCCAGGACATTACCACACCCTTACTTTAGTAAAAGACCCCAGTGTTAAAGGGCCTGTTCAACCAAGTCATCTGTCAAGGCATCTGCTGAAAGCATGGTCTACTGTAGTGGAAACAAATAATGCTTTGGCAAACACATTTCCTTTCTTCATTGTTCTCTCATACACTGTTTTTCAGACGTTTGTCACTGCAAGGGTTATGGACCGATTTCTGTCCGAGCTGCTGACGCCACTCCTTCTTATACAAACTCTTCACTAGAGAGAATTCCTCCAGAAAACTGATGTCTGAAATGTTAAACAGAACCAAACAAACCAAATCTGCACTGCCGGGAATAACTAGGAAAAAATGTGTATCTCTGGCGTGACTCCCCAGCTATCAAGGTGCATGGAGGAGGAAAATAAGCTGTAGAAAGAAGAGACTCCAGCAGCACTTGCAGTAAATGGAACAACTTTATTAGACCGCTGCCTTCATCGGGATCATCGAGAAACACGCTGCAAAGGACAATTTAAATAATGTATGAAGGTTAAGCACTTTATAGATTATTGTGCAGTTCAGAGTGTTTCTTGATGACCCTGACGAGGGAAGCCTACGAGCTGAAACGACCAGGAATAACTAGGAATAATAAGGATTTTTATTGTTATTGGGTTAAACGAACCAATTAAACACATTATGAGCTGTTGGACTGTCACTAAGAGGTAGATGCTGTGCACCAAAACAAGTTTTTCTCAGTTTGCCAAACTAGCGGTGCTACAGAATTTAGATCAAGCTCTGGCCTAAATCTTCCCTTAGCCTCTCAGGGGATCAGGTATAGGAAATGAGTGTAGCACAGAAACTAATATTTGGCAGATTAAAATAGACTGATGTATAAGAATACTAACTGCAGCAGGAGGTCAGTGGATCCTAAGTGTGTGTGGCAGAGCTGGAAGCCTTCATGTGAAAAGAGGATTGCAGGCAGGTCACAGCACAGACAGACACTCCAGGGCTGAACATGAAGATTAACTTATTACTGAGAGGCCACTGTCCCTGCAGAGGGAGCAGCACAGCAGGAAAGTGAAGGGGTCAGACACGAAGCTGGACTGGTTTATTCAGCATGTGACTGCCTTACACACTGGGTTATAGAAAAAGGCATTGTTTAGCCTCCTGACTCTCAACCAAAATGACCAAACTGATCACTACTCGTGGGTTTTAAAATTCACTTTAAGTCCAAATTGAGTTGTCACATCAGTGACATGCAAGCTTTGCACACATAGTGGACTGAGGGGGTGGGGGGTATTTTCATCCTTCAAGCCCTAAGGGTGAGATCAATGTAAAAGGTTTTAACAGGCAGTGAACCTTGCATCAACATACACGCACACACATTCATTCCCAGGCGCATACTAAGTGGTACACAAGGCACTTTCACGCCCACATAAGCTCAGACATAGACTATAGCAGGAAGACTGAGTTCAGCTGAGATCAATGGACAGTTGTGCACTTCAGCAGAGCTCTGTACTGAGGAGAAGCTGCACTGAGGAGGAGTCTGTATGCTTGTCTTAATGCATGACACTGGGTCAAACATGTCAGTACAGTTATGTCCATTTGCTGGGTAAGCTCTGCATTGCAGCCAATGTATACTCTGCATAGTGGATGTTTTGTTCAGAGTGAAAACTTAAAAAGCCAACTCTTAAATTTTGAATGTGTTGAGGGAATTTGCACGGGCCATTAAGATTATATTCAAATGGAGCTTTTACAATAATCAATTACACGTCGGGATCAATGCACATTAAGCAGACGTGGATACAATCATGTATTGAGTAAGTGGTTGTTTCATCCATCATCGCCCTTACCCTCCACTAACTCATCCAGGCTGGTGATCTTCCTGCCCCCATCCAGCGTGTACAGCGTGCGGACTCCTTGAGGAAGGTTGACGTTGTCTGACAGGGAGCGTGTGAGCTCCATGAGCAGAGCATCCAGGGACCTGAAGCGGTCGGTAGACACGGCGTACACCAAACCTTTAAAGTACTTGTCGCCATTGCGGTAAAACCTCACTTTTTTGGCTTTCTTCTCGGACGTGAGGGACTGGAGAGTCCGTGTGCGGTAGAAACTGCAGTGCGCACTGTGCGCGGGGCTGGGGACCAGACCGTTTCCTCTGGAGCCACAATGAGACCCGGAGCCTGAGTTGGTCCTGGGCGTCCGGTGCGGCTTCTCTCGCTCCTCAAAGTGTTCAAACTCAATACTTCTGCTTAACGACATGCCGTCCCCGTCTTTCTCTTCTTGCTTTGAGTGAAATCCCACACAACTTTTATCCAGATAGACAGAGAGAGAGAGCTGGAGGAGCCACAAAACCTACACGTGTGCGTCCCCCGGTCTTGTAGTCCACAAACAGCTTGTAACTGCACCGTCTGTGAACGAGTCTGAAACGTTTCAACACAGCTTTCAAATGAGAGACGAGCAGAGAAATTAGCTGTAGGTCCGATGAATCTGCCTGATCCGACGACCTGCCGTATTTACCTAGATACAATAACCAGGAGCAGTAATCCAAACGCCAGCTATCCGGTAGAAAATGTGTCGAATAATGGATAGTTGAATTTGACAGACATTGCAGTGAACTTCTCTCTTACTAAAACAACCCGGGAATTTTACAAAACTTCGACAGATACTGCACTAGAACAGCAAGGCACCTCCTTCTCTCCATTCACATCTCTCTGTAACTGGTCGTCCGATGGAGCTGTCAAATCAATGGATAATGAGGCGGAGGGGGGAAGCCTTCCACGCCTCGAGGTCCTAACGCTCCCCATTGTTCTCAGGGTGCATTCAAGACACCAACTCCTGCAGGATGACCTCAAATGCGTTCAAACTGAAAACAGAAAGAAAGAATACGACAGAACTAACACCGAGAACATTTTTAGCCAAAGGATCTTAATAGTCTTAATAAATAATACACCTGCTATTTATCCAAAACCATGAAATATGAATATATACATGCACATCCTGCTAAAACAAACAAAAAATAAATAAATCTCAAGAAGGGGTCATTTGATGTTTTTCAATTGAAGCATTGAATTAAATATATAATGAGTTTTAAGAGGAACTACTGTTTTTTTCTCTTTTTTTTCTTTTTTTTTTTTTTTTTTACAGCTTGGACCTTATTCCTGGTATAAAATACGATCGTTTACTCACCCATATAACTTTATTATTATTATTATTTGGAGTCCTTCAGAAGATATGTAGCTCCAGTGGAGCACCTAGTGGGAGTGATCGGGACACTGAAACGCAGCCTCTAAATAAAGCATTATCTGGCTCGAAACTCGGTAATTTCACCAATATTTTGTTATGATACCCTAGTGCTATTCCCGTTGAGTCCATAAATAAGTTGCAGGTTGTAAAAAACGGTAGTTGCCCTCTAATGACTGAGGTGACAATTACAGTTGACAAAAAATAAATACCACACCTGGGCTGTGAAAAAATAAAAATGATCATTATGTTTGTTTCTATGGTCACAATGAAACTGAACTAGTACGATTAAATTGGCTTCGTTGATTACTAGCAGTGAAATGAATCCTATCATCATTCATCACAGGGAGTTATAAAGTTATACAACTTCCCAATAGTAATGAATATAAAGATTAAAAAAAAGTAAAATGTCAAACAGCTAGCCTAACAGCTATTACCAGTAGCTACCTATTGTCACATTAGCAGTAATTACCCTGAGACATCTAGCCTAATTGCTAGCTAGGTTTGCAGCAGGCTAGCTTTACTCTTAGCAAGTTAAAAATTGAAAATAAATTTACAAAACACAATTATTAACAGCGGAGCTACAGTTAAAAAAAAACTCAAGGAACAGTCTGCATGCTGTTGTTTGACAGTGACAGTGAAATTTGGTGCTATATTTTCTCTTAAAGTGCAGCAACAGTCTGCCCTTTGTGTCACTTTGTGTTTGTGTAGCTGGCCTCACTGCCATGTGGTGGTTTCCCAGCACTTTGGCATAAAGGGAGCAGGAAAATGAGCCACAGCAAGGCAAAGGAACTAATTCCTTATAGATAGATTTACTAATAGATTTACACAAAAAGGTAATATTTACAATTCATTTTAAGTGTCAAGCTGTATATAAATATGATAAAATGCTATATAACTGGCCTTCTAATGATGGTTCAAGAGAAACCTCCAGATTATTTACACTATAAAATAATGCATGGCCTGGTACTTTTAATTGAATTATTTGCGATTTAAGGATTTTAAGCCTAATAAGTTTTAAATAACTAACAACTGACAGTGCCCTAGCCCACATTAACAGTGCACTGATAAAACAGCCAATGTATACATCTGCTTCAAATAACACACAGTGACAGTATGTAAGGATTTATATATATATACAGTAACATTTGTCCCATAGGATACTGACACAGCATGTCTGTGATGCAGTGTGCATCAAACACTAAGCTGGACTCTTTTATGTCTGCCAAATAGTGAGCTTGGATTATACAGGACACTGCCAGTTTTACTCACCGCCTGGTGGGTTACTGAAACTCACCACCGTTCCCTACCAGGCTCTCACCTACCTGCGTCACTACCTGGCACAGCACAGCACAGACCTGAGCCACAATGTCACTGCAGCTTGTCAAAGAACCAGGGCACACAAAGTCCTAACGGGCAGGCCACAGGGATGAGTTAACCCACTTTACAACTAGAGTAGCCTAATTTCTGAAGCCAGAGCACTGGAAACTAATAAGTCTGTCTTTTGTGACTTTTTATGAGCAATCATGCAGCACGAGCCAGTTACAGAAGCTGCTCAGTAACTTCTTGATGGTTAAATTCAAACATTAAGTGCTAGGTATGCCTGGGCCCTGATGAAAAATCAACATGTTTTATTCTGACAACTCAGCAAGAAAAGGCAGAACAAGGCAAAACTCTACAGCAAATATATGAATTCATAATTTGCAAACATTAAGATATGTGCAAGTCAATGAACGCACACACACAGCAGGCCACCAGAAACATGTTAGGAATTCTTCAAATGAAAAGCCAGCTGTATGGATGCATTGTTTGAGCAGCCTTTCAGGGAGGAAGTCACTTAGCAGGAACCCAATAGGAGTACTCTTCCCCAGCAGAAGGAAATCCTGTACAGAATGACAAAGCAGAAAATCCCTGAATGACAAAAAAATCCCTCGCTGTGAAATATAAATAACAATTAGGGTGACGATAAGGCTTAAGCCTCCTCTGACTGTTTCTTTTCCTACTTTTGGTCAGTTGCTAATAAAATGCAGTTTACAAGGGATTAGGGGGAATAATTCTCCTCAGGGATTTGTATGAAAATCACTTAGCAAAACAATCCCGTCTTATGGAAACAGTGCTAAGCATGTTATCAGTTTTAAAGCTTTACTGAGTCACAAGCCGCATGAGTATACTACAGGCTATTTATTTAGAGAATTGAAAATACAATGGTTTTACTCCAATACTGTAGTCTACATTAGACTACGCAAGCTACAGGCTCTGGATCTTCACTTCTATTACTCCGTAACAAAGACCACCTCATGGAAAAAATACTATTCATCTCTGACCTCAGTAACACTGTGTCATTTTCATGACAGGGGCAAAAGCATAGCTCAAAGGTCAAGAGAGACAAAAAGAGAGGCAGCTGAAGAGAGGTCAGAGGTCAACAGCCCTTTGCGACATTATATGGATCATCCTGGAGACATTACAGCCTTAACTAAAGTAAACACTGAAATCCAGCTTACATGTAAGGAAAGTCTGGCAAAATACAAAACAAAAAAATACCAACAAAGAGGAACAGACTTAGACTTAGAGATATTTTATGGATCCACACGGGAAGTTGCTTGGTCACAGCAGCTCAACACTACAAAAACAGGTATAAGATATATAATATATACAATAAAAATAAAGTGTAAATACAAAAATGAAATAAATAGAATAAAATAGTATAAAGAAAAAAATTACAGATTAACAATAAAAATAAAGTGTAAATACAAAAATGAAATAAATAGAATAAAATAGTATAAAGAAAAAAATTACAGATTAGCATATGAATAAGACATAGAGACGGAAATAAGCGTACACTCCATACATAGGATAAATAAGGTGCAACTGGTGACCTCCCAAATGCTCAGGTCTCTGAGAGGGATGGATACACGTACTGAACTCTCTGAAGTCTAATTAAAATGGTTTGTGAATCAAGCTGAGAGTAACCTCTGCGTGATCTGGAGAAACTGAAGAGAAGAAAAACTCTATCACCCTCTAGTGTTCACTGCTGAAGTCTAAATAAAGGAGACGCTGACTTTGATCATTTGTCACATCCACGTTGGGTTTTACTGAAAAGTGAAAGTTCATAGGCAGCTTGTTCACATGCACTAAATATCTCTGCGTTGTTACTGAGCTCAGATCTCATTACACGGCTTAGATGCATTTTGATGACAGAGCAATGGTGATTATAATTTATAAATAATACATTTTATGTCACAAAGAAGAGGTAGATACATGTGACGTAGACGTAGACGAAGTCCCGGCAGTCCCACTTTTATACATGTCAACTTGTCTCCCGAAAAGTCCCTGCGCAGCTATGGTTTCCCCAAACAGTCCTGTCCTGTCACCAGTATGACTTATCCAAGGTGGCTTTTTACCAAGTTAGCCTGGCAGCTCACCTGGGGAGTATTAGCCTTGAGAGACATTAAAAGGAGCCGCTGCTTGTGACAACCCAACTGACGGGATCACAGGGACATACCAAGCCGTCTACTATAATAAGGTGGTTAATCTCAGAGGGGTGCAGAGGAACCCGCAGGGCAAAAGCCAATTTGCAGCATTTAAATGTAGCTTCTGTTTTGTATGTGTATTAGAAAAAAACTCATAATGCAGCACATAATACAGCATATCCAGGATTTAACAGAAATCATAGTGGGACAATAATAAAAGAACATACAGTACATTGCATTAAATAAATATGATATTTTATTATCGGAACAGATGGACGGAGACGGTGGTAAATTAGTTGTTCTTTAACTCAAAGTCACTTTGATGGAAACTTGAAAGGTAGGAAGTGAACATAATGTACTATGCAGTCATAAAGCTGTGAAAAAATACAATCATCCACAGCCTTGACCTATTTCAACTTTTATGAGGACAGTAAATGTGAGTTGTGTAATTTCTCTGTAATTTCACCAGCTAAATCTCTTGGAAAGGTAGTGCTGAAAAGAGATGAGCAGGAAACAGTTCATACCATTGTTATAATTCTTTAGGTACTTTAACCAAAGCACAAAATGTATGCACACAGCAGGGATTGATAAGCCTGGACATGATATCATAGATGGCAGACAATGATAGCCATCTACACCGCGGTAGGAAACTACCGGAAATGAACCATAGCACTCCACTGCAAAGACAAACTGAATCATAGCAGGTCACTTCAGGTTTTTGGCACTATTTGGCAGAAGTGACTCTGAGGGTCCATGTTTTCCTACAGTGACCCAAATCTCTCACGTTCTGTTATAGGTCAGCTGTTGCTGTAAACGTGCAGAAGCTGCACAGTCTTGTCCATGCTAAAGAGTTGGAAGTGTTGAAAAAAATTATAATTTTTAAAAGTTTTACAAAGGTTAACGCTCAAAGACATTGAGGAGTAGGTTTGGTGGAGGCGTTCTGGTTAAAAGCTCAAAAAGCCATGAGTCCAGTCAAAGAACTAATTGTAAGTAAGCAAATAAATAGTTTAGAGTATTTAGAGGCAGTGGATGACGTGGAAAAAAAACAGAATGCTATTTTATACATACAACCTTAATGTACTTTGGTAATGAACCACGTTTGAATTTATTTTTTAAAAACAAACTAAGAAGCTCTTTACAGACAGGAGACAAATAAAACCCCTCCAGTTATTAACTGTTCAGTTAAGTATTTGCAAACTTGTTTCTTTAAATCATCACTTTTCAAGTTTGACCACTAGGTGGCGAACTTACATCTGCTTTCCGGAGCTGTTGTATCTAAGTGACTTATTTTTATATTATATATATATATATATATATATATATATATATATATATATATATATATATATATATATTGCTTTACAATTGTGATAAATAAGTATCACAATTAAACATAGTTAAACTAAGTTCAGGGATCAGTGAAGCTTATTATATTTATGTAGACACAGATTCATCTTTGCTGTTCTTAGCCACTATGTCTGTTCCTGTACAGAAAGAGTCCTTATATGTGTATGCATACTGGGTCAATAAAGTGGATTCAGATTCTTAGTAAGAATGACATTAACAGGTACATCAGTAACACATGTGCCACTTTTATACACCTGCATCACCATCAACACCTCAGAATGACAGAAATAAAAATAACAGCAAATATGAGGATTTTTTTTATTTTTTTTTGGTGAGTGTAGAAGAGGGAGATGGCAGAGTGTGGAGAAAGGGAATATGACTGAGGCGAGGATGGCACAAGGTATTTCTTGAAGTTTTCAGAAAGAGAGTGGAGAATATCTGGAGAGGAAAAAATAAGTCTCTCCACCATTAGGGGAATGACCAGGATGGAGAACAGTTGAGTCCCTGCAGGGAATCTGACTGTTTCTTAAAACTATGACTGTCTGTAAGTCTGTGAAAGTGCAGTAAATATACTATAAAATCAAGGCCTGTATTGCACATCTCTCTGTAAATACGATATATCCACCCACACAATACTCTATCAAACCAGTCTCCTTCAAAGCACCACACTGCTCAGGTGTCGACACATCCTTTGGCCTTGACCTGGCATGACACATGCCATTCTCTTTGAATAGTTCCAACACATCTCTGATCAATAACACACTCGGTGAGTCCTCTGCAGGGGCAAAACTCATCTAGGCAATAATAGAACTGTTAATCTGTCAGCGCCGGTGCTGGTAGATTATAGTTGGAGAGGTCATCACACTGAACAGTCAAAACTAATCGAGGCTGACACATGTCAGAGCAAGGCATTGCTCGGGCCTGATCTCATCCAAGACGTCCTGCTCGTTCCAGAGAAATCACTAGCCCTGTGGCCTCACTGTTGTGAAAAGCTACATGTAGCAATCCATCAAAGGCATAACGTACACACCGGCATTGATCTGTCTTAAAGTACTGGCTGAACACTTAGCTTTATTGATAAAAAGATGCTAAACCTGATATTTTCTACTTCTCTATGAAAATTAAAAGGCATTTTTCAGCAGACAAGTACCTACATTTGGGTACTCAAAGATAACAGTTACCAGTACTGTTACTCAGTACTATTAAACACATAAACGTGTTTCATTTTATTGCATGGTCCTTCTCTGTTTCTCACAGTCTTATCTTTTCCTGTTAACTCTTCAATTGCCACTGATTGCTACAGGCTACATAACATTATGTTGTCATAAAGTAGCGTCTCGGATGGTAGTATCAAAGCTGCGCTGTGAGTATGACTGCAAGTACATAGGTGCAGTATTGGGGCTGATATCATAAGCAGCATCAGGCGATACTACAACACCATAATAATACCAGCATTGTTATCAGGACATTCCTCATAAAATGTACAAAGGCTGTATGAGCAGAAACTAATGACTTCATTAATGATTAACAACTCAGTCAGTCATAATTTATCAGTTGTTAACCATTAGTACGGATGTTTTCTTTACGTTTGACACAATTTTAAATGTAGTATGAACATAGTTTTCACAGGATGACTTAATGTGAACTGGTGGAGTCAGTGAGCTGCATCTTTACAGGCTGGTGACACCATCGCAAGTATCAACCGCGCCATTCCCACCTTCCATGTAACAATTGCCCAATGCGAACTATGAGGCACAGTTGCGCTGGTCACTGCATGTCACCACAGATCTTGCATAAAATTCACAGAGATGTGTCAGACATTAGCATTGTGAGCAGTTGGGCATTGACGGTTGTCGTTCACTGTGAATATCAACCACGGTGGCGGTGAATAAGCCCTTTCTCTTCCAATCTTGTCACAAGCCTCCTACAGACCGCCGCTGTGATGTCAGAGCCGGTATGTGAGTTCATGCGACCATATGAGCACGTCTGCTGTCAAGTACAGTGGCTATCCCTCTGTGGATAGTGGTAGTAGTTGTTGACGAATGAACCGTCACAGTGATAATTCGCAAGGTCCACTCACTGGGTGACGTGAGGTTGTGACGTTTAAAAAAAAAAAAAAAGATTTACTGACCTGCTGCTAAAATGACACCCACTAATCGTTTTAGACTAAATACACATCATATTTCAAAATGAACATTAAATTATGACTAAGACTAAGTATTAGTAACATATTAGAGGCAGATGTTGGAGTATAAACACAAAAATAAAAGACTTGCCCTAATACCAGTGTGCGATCACATAATAGTGGATAAACTAATTTATTTTATGAATTGTACAGCACTTAAATGTGAGCTCTAATGTAAACTGTTAAATAAAAATTTGTACCTGCTGCAGATAATGAACATAATGACAGAAAATAAACACCATGCACCCTGCTCTACTGGACCTGCAAAGACATGAATGCAACTCAAGTGTTCACCAAGACTGAAAATCGTACAGCATTTAGTTTACTAAGTACCTCGAATAGACATAAAACACATCAGTCGTACATGAAATATGCATCATACATACAAGCTGAATGGGAGAAGAAATGTCTCTATTTAACCTTTTGTTTGAGTGCTGCTACAAAGTTGTAGGGTATAAATCAATCAATAGATGGCACTGTTTCCCAGGCCTCTGCCCTCAACTGTCTTTCTCTCTCTGTCTCTGTCTCTCTCTCTCTCTCTCTCTCTGCACTCCTGGGAGTCTGTAGTTGTTCAGTGTAAAACCCACTTTTGTAAAATTTCAAGCAGATTCCTCAGCTAAAGTAGAACCAGTATTAAACTATAACTGTGGATCAGATGACGGTCTGCGTCGAGGCACACATATTAAATTCATAAATTTACATGCGCTAAAATGCTTTTGTAGCGTGGCGACAAGAACTGTGCTAAATATCGCCGTAGCCAGGTTTCTACAAATATTTGTTTTCTGCGTAGTCTATGCTTCATTCTGCATGCAGCACCCACATGCTGCAATTCACAGCCACGTGGCTGTATGGCCAGGTGTGTGTATATATATATATAGCCACGAACCCGACTTAAACTGTTTTCCCATTTCAACAGTGTCACTTTTCATTATGCACAGCTCCACATTCAAAGCAGTCAGCCAGGAAAACAACAGGTCTGCTGTCACCGCCAGTAGTGTATTTATTTTCTTTCTTGAGCTTACACTCAAGAGTCCGTCTTTAACAAGTTAGAATAGACAGTGGTTGTAGCAATATTAAAGTTCTTTTAAAGTTTACCTTCCTGCTGAGGCTAGAAACTATTTTATGTGAGAGATTTCCACCTCTTGTGTTTGGCCTGTGTTCTTCTTCCTCTCTTGACTGACCATTCCTAAACTTACAGAGATTATATGGTACAGAGATTATATAGTACGGCCGAGATTACATAGTACGACTTTGTTTTGATTGAACAATAACGTGAGCGCCTCTTGATGTTTGTGGGTTCAGTTGAATTCTAAGCAGCATTTCCATCCATGACCCTTTTAAAGCTCCAGCTGCAGAGGACTGACGGTTGCAAAGCTTGAAACTCCCTAAAGCGGTGAGCATAACTGAGCTCTGTGCCGTGTTGTTTGATTAATTATAACATTGATCACATAATGCAAAGGTGCGGCGAGAGAGACAGAGTGAAGCACGATTGATGAGTCAGTGTGATGGCTTGAGCTCATCATATTCTCTTTTAAACCTTGAAGCCCACCAGCCGCTTCTTGCCTCAAGAGCACAACGTGTATTTGTTGTCCTTTCGTTGCTCGCCGTTTGAAATACAACAACGGCGGGGGTTTCAACGCAGCGGCCACTTGGTTCACGTGGGGCTTCCTTCTTCACGGAAGTTACACCTGGAGCACGAGACAGTTGCAGCTGTTGCTAGGTAACGGGTCTTCTGGTTGTTTCTAACCCTGAGCTTGAGTTTGAGGTGAGTCATTCCCTACAGTGAACAGTATAGAGTAGAAACCCTATGGTTGTGCACGTGTGGGTGTTCTCTTTGCTTTTTACTTGAGGTAAAAGTGAGGAACAATACTCCCAGGACTAAATTCAATTCAGTTCAATTTTACTTATATAGCGTCAAATACAATCCAATTGTCTCAAGACGCCTTACAGAGCCAAGAGCCCCAAGCCCTTGTCCTAATCAATTCTCACGTCTTGATCAGTTCACCTTACGAAGCTGATTTGGGAAATGTGCTAAACTGCAACATTAGCATGCGTTTAAAGCTGCATTTCGGTCAGTTACGTACGTCCACATGTCTTTTTCTTCCGTTCCCATTTTGATCTCCACCGACTCCTTGGAGAAAGATGTGACTTTTTTTTCTGATAATCGGTGCTGACAAGTAGTATATAGTGAGTTTAGAAGAAAATAACTGATGAAAGAGGTAAAAGGAAGTGGGCCATAAAATCAAAGACAATATGGTGAAGGCTGCTCTAAGAAGCAGAGGGGGTGATCATTCTCCGTGAGTGTGTCAGTAAGCTATTGTCACTGGTAATCAGTCTGAACAGAAACATTTGGTTCATAATGGTTTAATGTGCGTCCTGATGAGGAAAAAGTTTTAGGTTGCTTTTATCTTTCAAAAATGGTTCTTACCGTTGGTGAAGTGCACCACAAGTGTAAAAAGGATATATAATCTGTGCCAAAGCGCAGTGTGATGAGCAGATACTGGCTCTTGTTTTCCCGACGAGTGCTTTTCTCTTCTAGTCAAATGAATGGTTTATGATGGTAGAGACGACAGCACGGAAATCTGCCCAAATGCCTCTCCGGCTCTGCTCAGTAGTGTTGTTTTCCTCTACTCATCGGTTCCAGCCATCTGTTGCTCTTTTCATATCTGTCCGTCCCATTTTGGCCCCAGAACCTCGCATGTTTTATACATTTCAAATGCTGTTCGCCATAATCACGCAGTTTCAAAGCAACGCCGGCATTTTAGGAAGTAATGAAACAGAATTTAACATCGCACATGGTAACAAGAAACGCATACAGAATAGTTTTATTCCCACTTCTTGAAGTGGTACACAGCCTGAAAAAAAAAAAAAAAAAAAAAATCCTGTTTTACTTCAGTTCATAAAAACTGTTTACAGGGAGATCTGTCGATTATCAAAGATTACTGCTGGAAAGACACTGCAACAGCTTTTATGATTTCACATCAAAGCAAGGTGCAGCTAGGACCTTGGATCCGCGTCTCTCCCTTGGCTGTTTGCACATTAATTCAGACATTTCTGATCTGGATCTTTGTCCTAGAGGAGATTCAGAATCGCCGCCTTCATTTGAAGGTTTCCATTGCCTCTTCTTCCTTATCTGTGTGAACGGTGACATGGTATTTGTTTGTGTGCGCAGTTGAGCGGCTCTGGTGTTTCTGAAATGCACAACTGAAAGGTCTTTAGTCCATTTTTATCAATGAAGGGAAGGCTACGTGCGAGTGCATGAGACACTTCTCTGCTGTAACACAACACGGTCCCACAGAGACACAAACTTAAAACTATTATTCTCAACAAAAACTAGACAGTGCACTGTTTCAATTTATTGCAGGGCTCTTAAGGGATCGCATTTATCTCAGGCAAGTGTACCAATCAAACTGGCAACTGAGTGGGCTGCATATTGCATGTGTTTGTGTCCTGAAAGAAAACTCTATTGCTGTTTATTTCCTGTGGAGGAGTTTGGAGGAGCTTTTCCTAATCCTAATCAGGGGACTAAAATAAGGGATATGCACAGGTTGTGAAACCATTTGTGATGCTGGCCGGATGTAACAAGACGTGACTTGAGCAAATGAGGAAATATGCTATTTTGTCATTTGGATGAAGTGACCCTGGCAGCTGCACAGTAGCAGGGGTTTAGATGAGACACATAAGGTGATCTAGAGGACTGCTGCTGATTTATCTCGGTCGACTGGGACACTGTTGTGGTGCTACAGTTTGGCACAGCTGCTCTCGTAAAATGTTTTGATACCCCCAGTAAGAGTTGGGTGTTTTACTGTGATTAAATCCCCCAGGCCTGTTTGCAGTAAAAAAAAATCCCTCCCGCCCGCTTTCTCCTGCTCCAGCTCACTCCGCCTCCTCCCACACCATCTACTGTTTGCTTCTGCCTCCCTCATCGTTCTCCTTCTCTCCCCCTCGCTCTCTACCTCTGTTGACCTACACGCAGGGAGACACGTGTCGCCAAGTTCAAGGCTGCGCTTTTACTACAACTGTCTGTTTGAAGCTCTCGTAACCGCCTTTGACTGAAGTCGCGACAGTTAATCGTGAACGGGTTTTTACGTCAAACGGTGTGTCTGCATTATTAGATTTATTCATCACTTTTGCAGAGGAGCACTGGCGACATCTGATCGCCTCTGTCCATCTCCGGTGTGTTTGAGTGCAACGAAGATATTTCTGTAATTTTCAGCTTGATTGGTCCACAATTTTCTTTTGTACTTTCAGGCACCGCAGCAACAAAAAACATGGAAAAACATGGATTTTTTTTTTTCTTTCCACCAGGCCTGTCTCGACCCGGAGACGTAACCTTTTAGTTTCACGTGTTAGTAATCCATATATGCAGACTGCACGAGCTGTGATTGGTCCGCTTGGCAGCTGCGTGTTTCCGCTGTAGTATTTCCAGCTGCTTCTCCATCTTTACGATTGTTATGGGTCAATAAAGATGGAAAACATCGAGGAAAAGTTAACTGAGGAGGTTCAGAGATACAAACATTTGTATGACTTGGACAACATTTTAGCTAAGGTTTCAGTCGCTATTGTTGAAAGTGAAGCAGGAAGTAGAAACAAAAATGAACCTGATTGCCAAAAAAAATAAATAAAAAAAGAACAGCACCAACTAGCATTTAGGTGGCATTTTTACAAAGCAACCCGTACTGATGAGCGCATAAGCATAACTGGCTTGCACCGGTGTAGGCTGCGTGCGTAGCCTACGCCAGCTACGTCCGGCAAACTGTTTAACGGAAAGAGCGCTGGAAATTTGGTGACCTCATGTCCTTTCCCTGAACACAACCATTAGACCACTTTTTGCTCACTGTGGGATATTTCTCTCATTTATGGTTCAATGGCTGGCTGGATGGGGACACTGGTACTGGAGCAGACCTGCTCCCTGACTGCTCCCTTGTTTCTTTCAAACAGCCTGAAAACCCTGTTTTTAAAATATAAATACAGCGGCCCAATTGACAGATGAACTGTGCACATATGAGCAGAAATCTGTCACCCCTCATTACCCAATTCTTTTGTCAATTTGAGAGTGTATAAGCTTTGCTTCAGAGGTGACACAGCCTATATAATGCTCAGTCTCAGACATTACACATGTTCTCTGCGGAAGCATCAGTTTCACGATGCCAGAATGTAGAGGAAAAACAAACAAACATCTGACCTGTTTTTTTTTTTTCTGGACTCATACTATCTGTACCCGTTTCCCTTCACTCACTCTACAGCCGCACGGCTGACTCCGTTTAGCCCACTTTTGTCCTTTGACGATGACTGATTGTTAACCAAATGCCCTAATTGTTTAATTAGGTTGGGGCCAGAGAGCTGTGACAGCTGCGGAGTGATTCATGTATGCTGCATTTTCAGCAGCAGTAATGGGTGGTTGGCAGGCAGGGGGGAGGGGGGTGCAAGGAATGATGCGGCCTTTGGCAGGAGAGCTGGCATCTGTCACCCATGTCAGCATAATGGGAGTGAAAAAGGCAGTCCGAAAATGCTGCCAGGTAACCCGTAGCCTTCCATTTTTCACAGCGTTTGAGTTGAAACGGCTTAAAACACAGCTCTTAAGATTTTCAGCAAGTCACATTGCGCTTGTGATCGTCATAAAGTCACAATTCGTAATGAAAGTTTCTAAACTGTTCAGTCTTCTGCTGTCTACAAGTCAATTTCCAGGCTTGAATATTTCCATCCTACATAAAAAACCCTTCCACTGCTCCACGGTTGCGTTGATTTAACCGCCCGACCGTGTGTACAGCTGAAACAATTAAGTCCAGTGACAGAAAAACTAATTGACAGCCATTCTGATAAGCCTGTGCAGATTTATTATCATTTTAATTTACTTTTAATGACGCTGGGGTTTGAACAAAACACGCATTATGAAGGTGGCACTTTCCTCTCTGACGGGCATTTCTCAGTATCTCCTGATTTTTTATTAATTGCGAAACATAATCAGGAGATTATAAGACACAGATGGACGCTGTGTCTCATTTTGCAATGTGAATTCCATACAGCATAATGCACCTTTTATTTCTACAGTGATCTTGGGTCTGTCCGAGGAAGCAAAAGTAAAAGTCACATGCTTCCCCAGAGCACCATGAGCAGACTGTGTGTAGCGCGTGTTGAAATAAATATTAATAGACAGGCAAGAGCGCTGGCTTGAATATTTCAAATCAGGGAGGTTGTATGGTGTGACTGAGTCCAAGCCTGTGTGCTGTGGTCCATTAGCGCTGTGTTCTCCACTACAACCATCCCTAGGGCAGAGGCACCAAGCGGAGGACAGAACTGTCTTCACAATCCATGCCAGCAGTTTCCTCACAGCTGACTTTCCCATGGACGGGGTTACCCTTGGAGCAAATATCAAAAGGCTTGGTATCAACGGTTTTTGCGCCATTCTTTGTCTGGATACACTCAGCAGACCAACAGACACACATTGTTTTATAGATTCTCTAAATTTTGATAACCAGGGGGAAAACTGAGGCGCAAATATTTTTCTGGAAAAGTTGGATTTCAAGATCAGGTTTGCTATAGATTGGAAATGTGGGCTGAGTGTCATGTATAACTAATGAAAACAGAGTTAGGTGGCAGAAAAATACACTGATGTTTTTAAGCTCTGCAACAAACTGAACATCACACACATACACCGATCAGGCATAATGTTATGACCACTTCCTAATACGGTGTAGGTCTCCTTTGTTCCTCCAACACAGTTGTGACTCATCAGAGAATTGACATGGGCCTTCTGAGGGTGTCGTGTGGTGTCTGGCAGCATGATGATGTTGTTAGTGGAGGGCCTTTGGGTCCTATGGGTTGAGGGCAGGGGCCTCAGTGGATCATCCCACAGATACTTGATCAATTTGGGATCCAGTGAATTTGGAGGCCAGGTCAACACCTTGTGCTGTTCTTCATGTTTTTTGACTTGTTCTTAAACCATTTGTGTGCGTGTGTGCATGTGTCAGGATGCATCCTGCCATCAAGGATAGGCCTGGTTTGGTCTAGGTGGGTGCTACATGTCTGAGCAACATACACACAAATGGCAGGTCCAAAAGTTTCCCAGCAGAACATTGTACTGTCACATGATGGTCAATGTTTTACCTGTCATAATGGTCATAATGGTCATAATGTTATGGCTTATTTGATTTTGGTAAATGGTAAATTTGGTAAAGATTCTTTTCAGACACTGAAGCATTATGTTGGAAACTACAATTTAAACCTGTAGTTGAGTAGCACGGATGTAGCCTGTCTGTAATGTAGTTGACTTCTTGTGAAAGGTGAAAATAAACGCAAGTTAACTGATTCTTCTCCAGTAATTTTCAATAAAAGTAAAAAAAAAAAAAAAAAAGCAAAAAAAACTACAGCTTCATTTTGTGTGTGACAGCAAACTGAAATTTTCAGCAAGATACCATTAATTTTACAGTGACATCGGTGCAACCCTGTAGCTCGTTCTTTACTGTGTTTTGACAGGAAAATCTTTAAGAGTGTATCCCATGTGGCTTTTGGAGAGACACGGGGTACACGCTGGACAGGTCGCCAGTCCATCACAGGGCTAGGAGACCTATGGCCAATTTAGCATCACCCATCAACCCAACATGCCTGTATAAGGAATGGTGCAAAGGCAAAGGCACATGCAAACTTCACACACAGAAAGCCTGCACTGAGTGTAGTGACTGGTGGGTATGCGTACAGAATTACTGAATCTGATCTAATTAAGCTGAGTTCTTACAGTACTCTGTTAATATAATATTGCTCTTTCATAAAGCTGTGGGAGTTAATTAAAATGGTCAAAAGGCATCCTGTCTTTTAGTCTGGCATCGTGTTCCCAACTACACTTCCCATAATGCATCACACTTTTGTTAAAACTCCATCTCCTATGTCTTTACTATATCTTACTGACCCACAGCAGATGTTATACTCCCGTCTTATTCATTTTGGACTGAGTGGCTTATGTCAGTCATTGCCAAATTGAACTGACGGTCCACTGCTTCAGTTTGCTTGTGGTGGAAAGATGAAAAAAGCTCAACTATCCTCACAGCAGCATAGATTCCATCAAATCAAATTAAGCCTATAAAACCATTCCAGCTCATCGAATAAACCACAGTGTGTGGCACTTAGGATATTTGATGCATTAGCAAAGACAACTCTTAAATAGATAGCGAACAATAGCACCATGTAAATGATGTAAATGTTTCCAGGAAACAGGAGCAAAGAGTAAACATCAAACCAGGGCTGTTGTCATGAGGATGACCCTTTAAATTAACTTGACATTAAATTAAATTTCATTATTATACTAGTAAAGCAAGTGGGGACATACGTGTACTCAAAAATCTGTGTGCTGGTTCATTATAAATGAGAATGCAAATTGGATTATTTCATTTCCATTTTCTATACACGCGTGTGCTTTCTAAGAAATAGAAAACTGTAATTGAAAAGCTGTTGATGACTTTACTCAAATCACACATAAGTGCGCTATGTGGAAAACGTGCTATAGTGAAAGTGCATTTCCTAAATTACATTAAATATAGTTCTTTACAGACTTTCCATAACTTTGGCCAAGACAACTTTACTGTGAATTAGTGCATTCAGGAGCCTCTGTCGCTTACACAAAAAAAAACCAAAAGCGCTATCAACGTTTCGGCGGAAATGCTTTTGTGCTTTGACACAATAACAACAGGGGAGCTCCTTTTTAAATCGATCGCTACAAATGATTGCGCTCGAGTTCTGAGACTCATTCAGCTTTGCTCTGATCTCTTTACACACGGACATCAACCATCACTCTCACTTTGTCACGTAGTCTCAGTAAACACTGAACACAGGGCTGATTGTGTAGTGAGAGGGCTGTGTGATTTATTGAGCCAGCTGCATGTTACTGCTGTACTACAGACGCGTGGCATTCACATACCTGGATAAACTATTAGTAGCCTGATATACAGACTGTATATTAAAGCAGGAAAACTACTGACTGTGTGTGCCATACTTTAGTGTTGTCCTCTCGGTTATTGCTATCATTGTTTTGATCTAGATGCCCATGATATTTTATAAGTATAGGATGCTTCTTTTACATATATATAATTGTATCTGAAAGACTGAATTTGGGATTATGTTTTATTGTAGGACTCAATTAGAAAGTGTTAATAAAGAAACAAAGGGTTGTGATGCAAGGTCCTATAAAATAATAATAATAATTCCAGGAATGAGAACAATTATTTTTCCAGTAAAATGCAGGGTAACGCATAAAGATATTGTTAATTAATTACCTGATGGGTGTTTCTATATTAGAGCAGACAGATGTAGACAGAGCCGTGATCAAAACTCACAGTAACAAGATAATTAGTAGGGAACTTAAATTTTGTCTAATGGTAAATGTAACAAAGAGAAAATATGTAACAGCCAGCGTTATTTCATTCTTGTCGGCTGCGGTTCATCACATTTGTCATTCTCTTTAAATTCCTCTTTCCGCTTTTCTGTTCCTAATGGTAATCTAAAAGACACACTGCACATGAATATTCAGTAGAATATTACACCTTGAAATACAGCGCGGCGCACGCTGGATGCGAAGGGACACAGAGACAGAGATGGACGACTGATTACTTCTGCTTAAATGGTGTTGTGCTTATAATAGACCGTCTATTCCCATCTGAGCCGATGCTACCAAACACAGGAGATGAGGCGGTAGTTGGCTACGGCCACATTGCTCTAGAAATGAGAAGTTGTAAAGGCTCCTCTGGTATCCAAAGTATGACTTGGGTTCACGGGAAGCTCATTAACACTGCAAATCCCCTTGATCTTTTCCAATTAACTGTCCTGACCAGGACGATGTGAGACATGCAATTAACAAAGGCCAGTGGCTGACTCACCCCTCACCCCCCCACCCCCCGTTTCATTACCGTCGAGCCTTGGATTGGAGTCAAATTCAACAGCTGACATGTGTGCTTTAACAATCTGAGTGCTGCGAGTTTGATGCATAGCAGGTCTTCTTTTTCTGTATAGTAATTAAGGAGACGGCGTCCTGTTATAGGGAGAGCTGATTCAAGGCCTCGCTCGGATGGCAAGGGGTGACTTGGAAGAGTCAATCATCAAACGAGGGGAATGATCAGAGATGCGTGTGACACAACCCTGACTTTGGATCCAATCTCTGCTCTTCACTACTGTGGCATGTTCGCGTTTGATCCATCTGAGGAATGCTATTACTTACCCACGTTGATCATTATTTCTGTGCCTACATGCTGACGGCAGCCGTGGCCCTGGGCGTTATGTTTTTGTCTTGTCCATCTGTGCGTCCGCCCATTGGTCCAATTCTTGTGAGTGCAATATCTCAGGAAGGAAGGTCTAGAGGAAATTTCATCAAATTTGACACAAATGACTACTTGGGCTGAGGATGAACCAACTGGAGAGGTCAAAGGTCACTGTACCAAAACATGACTCAGATGCTTATCTTCACTACAGCACATGTATTAGAGTCTGAACAGATATGGACATAAACTGCAACTCAACTTGGTTGGCGGAGACACCATACATCTGCAAGGAAGTAATTTTAGTTTTTGTCTTGTAGCGCAGGGGTAGTTATTCCTAATGCGATGATGAAAATGATGTGGTACTGGAGTTCATGTCTTGTCATATGGCTGCCAGGGCGTGAATGGACAATCAGCGCTCTGGGGAGGGGTTCAGGAAGTGGTCCGTTAGTAAAGGTGTCATGTCGTCTTGACGGAGGATCTCGCTAATCCTTCCGATATCCGTGAATTCAGGCTGTTGAGCTCACTGCTTAGCACCTTTACACTACAAGGATAGCGTTTTTCTTCAAGGAAGCTAAGAATGAAAGAAAATGAGTAGGAACAAAGAAGACGGGAGGAAAGAAGGATGGAATAATTTCCATTTAGGAAATGGCAAACTTTGCCAGAGGCGATGGCAGACTGTAGGGGTACTGAAACAACTTCACTACTCATAAGTAGTGAACTCTACTCACATGAGCAGTTCAGTCCTTTATGCTGCTTACTCTTTTTTATACAAACGCAACAGGACTGTTTTAATTTGTCCAAATTAAATAGTAGATTTAACATAATATAAAGTGTTTAACAGTTTTTACAGCGTGCAAAACAACTCTTTCAGGGACCTGTCTCTTTAGTGCGACCATGTGACTGTTTTGGCGCAGATGAAATAATTAGAGGAGAAAAACACAACTTAATGGAGATTCAGGAGACCTCACCGTCCCTTTGAAGATAGAATTTGCATGTCCAGTGAAGCAATCACACAGGCTCTCTGGCTTTAGCTGATGAATCTACCGCCCACCAGCATGGATGCATACGCCACACACCCAACAACACATACAGTACATGCTCATGCACACACAGAGAACCTGTACCGGTATATTTGAGAGAATGTTTTTGACTTACACTCACTGAGCCCTTGAACAAACTCTTAATGCCTCCCACTGAAAACATCAACAAAACCTCATCATTTATTTCATGTGAATTAGATCTAAAACTTTGTCTTGGCTTTCTCTGACAAAATGGACATTTTGATGCTGGTTTGCTCTACTCTTGTGTGTGATTCTGTTACTGTATTTTAGTGCATGTGTGGGCTGCTCAACCAGTGTTAGTGACAGAAAGTGAATTCAAGCCCAGTGCTATGGTTTGGGTAGCTGGGCTCAGATTTCTGGCACTAACATGTTTGCATCTTCATTTGGTTTAAAGAGACATTAATGTAATACATTGCCACACAACATACAGTATACTGTATATACTTATATCTTAAGACCACACAGTATCACAATGTATGAAGCAGCTGGTCATCATGTTAGTGGGATAATAACTACGCAATATTTGCAAAAAGATTTTTGCAGATCGAATTTAGAGCCCCCGTGACCCTTAACAGGACTAAACAGGTATAGAATGAATGAATGAATGAATGAATGAATGAATTTACAGCTGTGTTTTGTAATATTACCAAAAACTATTTTAATACTTACTGTGTCTAGTTACAGCCTGGGTCATTGTGACTTGAGAGCGTTTCATCGTCTCTGTGGCGCAATCGGTCAGCGCGTTCGGCTGTTAACCGAAAGGTTGGTGGTTCGAGCCCACCCAGGGACGATTACTTTAAGGGGAGCTGTGGATCAGGAGTTAGAGGTGCAGCTTGGGCCCAAAGGGTCCTAGTCCAACCTAGCAAAACCTGTCAAAAGGTAGATAGAAGTGGACTTACAGGAGGCCTCTACAGTCAGTAAACTGTAAGGCCTTCATTGGTTTAAGGTAGTTTAACTATTTATAGGGCGAGGAACCATATTTGGTAACATCCACACACATTTTAAACTGCATCCCGGTGGCTCTCAGTGAGGTTTTATTCACCCAGCCGATCACTCTCAGATCAAATATGGTCTGCAAGGTTCGCCTCTGCATAAACAGTTTACCAGGTATCATGAAGAAACGGCCCTAACTGTCGTCTAATGAGATAATGTGCATGTTGACTGATAAAAAGTGCCTGAATCAGCACTTCTGTTCTTGTAAAAAAGTAATGTAAAAAAAGTCTTCTTAAGAAGGAGTTAAGTTCGTCATTGCAAAATATGCCAAAAGGTAGCCATACTGAAACCTTCTTTCTCTCGTATTTTATTTCTTTATGGGGTCCCAGACAATTCTTCACTGCTGATTGTAATCCTTCCCCAAGTTTCTTTTTTGATCTATACATTTCAAGTTCTGTTTCGTTCCTCCTAATACTTCCATCCCAAGCACAGACAGATTCCCATTTGCTCAGTAAACTAGTGATGGCTAAGGCTACGGCTTCTTGCCACTTCAGTCACTCCCCTCTTCAGCTCTAACAAACAATTATTGTTGCCTGATGTAAAAAGCATCACTACCCGCGCGACAGCGTGGGAATATTGCCACAGAGTCCAGATATACAACAGTATAAGGCGCTGACTCGCTTGAAGTAATCCATATACTTGTTCAGCCTCGGTAAAAGCAGAACAGTTCCTCTACTCGTAGAAATATGAGGCATTTTTATTTATTATTTCGTTCCATTTCGTGTATGAAGTAAGTTAACATCCCATGACTGATCATCTACTAAGTGTGAAGCAACCTTGTAAAGTCATGGTACCTTGATAATTTGTTATCGGTGAGCAACAGGAGTTCATCCATCAGATCATTATACATTCGCTAAGCGTGAGCTAAGTGTTTGATTTGTTCCCCTGTTACCAAGTGTCACTGAACTTTTCTTGGCAAACCACGTTAGTCAACAATCAAACAAGTTCATGCTATATTGGCTCATCATTTAGTTCACGATACGCTTTCTCTTACTGTTGCATGAAAAAAAAAAAAAAAACAGCCACGTCTTCGAAAATATTCATGGGCTGATTACACAGAAGTTCTCGACTTTGTTTGCAGGTTGTGAATTGCTGGGAGCTAATTAGTGACACGTTCATTGTAATAGCTTTTGTGAGGTGTAATTGTTCACACTGGTTGCAGAAGAAGCCAAGAACATATGCAGCTCTAAGGAGCGCCTCAGGATTCGGCAGAGTGCAGGATATGAAATGAAAATGATCTGCCTTTCCAGTCACTCCAAGTAGCATCACAGCATCTGTATCTTTAAATCAATGTGGAAAGGGGTGTTTGGCATCAGTTGCATATTTTTATTTACTGTCCATCTTGATTCCATTGCTTGTCGCGAAACATTTGTCATGCTAAAAGCATCAAATGTAAAAATCCCATTCACGGAGCAAGCACCGCGGGTGTGTCATTTTAAGATTATGGGTCACCTTTAAAAGCAGTGTTACGAATGGCACTTTTATTTGACGTTTCCAAGCAGCATGAAGCAACTAATGGAGTTCTAAAGTGGTCAGAAACTTGGTTGGCAATTTACCGCAGCAGTATTTACAGCCGTGGGGGTCTCTATTATTAAATGGCAAAGTGCACTAGAAAAAGAACAAGAGTGAATACACTTGGATGGCTGCAGCTAAAGAGAGATGGACACCATAACATTACATTAGTAGTCCAACTACTTATTTATGTTTACATATGATTAAAGTACCGTTGGGAAGGATGTCAGCTTGTACATAACTTCGGTGCAGACGGAAAAATCTTCACAGCTGTTAGACTGACTGCCACAGAAATACTGTACGTAGACATTTATGGTTTCCAGAGGATAAATCCTCCTGGCTTTGGTTCAAAACTATGGGACAGACTGTTACTGGGTGGAAAGCTGTAAAACTTGGTGTACTAGAGAAGGTTACTCATTAATTCTAACCTTTGTGGTTATAAACATTTCCTCTTGCCCCAGTAACATATCAGACTTTCATTATTTCAAACATATTATGACTAAATGCTAACGACAATACCATCAGTGGTTGTGAACATGCTATCACACTAAACTAAGATGGTCATCACGGTAAACCCTCATCTTAGCATTTTAGCATAGAACTGTTCAATCCAATCCAAGGTTTTTAAGTTTAAGGCTAGCCGCAAACGCACACACACATACACACACGTGTCTACAGTGCATACTACAATCGGTGATACACACACACACACACACACAAAAAAAAAATCACGGTAACATCTCGACAGAAACAAGAACAGCTGCTTTGTTTATTGCCTTTGCCTGGAAAACAGCCAAGTCATAAAGGAAAGACAGTGGCTGCAACTGCTACTGCTGCTACGTACCGTATATCATTACATGCAGACACGAAATGACAGTTTACTTTTCTGGCACAACAGCAGTCAGCGTGCATGCTGTGCACTCCGTCCACGCGGTCTCAGATTTTGCGCCGGATATCCGCAGACAAGTTCTCTCAAGCATGGGGTGGTTAACTAAATGAATGTCATGCACATGCATGCATGTGGAAACTGTGAATTGGCCTATAGTGTTTCGCTCGTAGAAGCGCTAACTCGGAGTGTCTTATTCTGTACTTTTGTTAAAGTAAAAATGATGGGCCAGCAGAAAGAAAAGATTTTAACTTTTAGGGCAAAGTGCTCAAGAGGCAAAAAATTTGGACATAGGTAATTCAGTGACAACTGAGTAAACTCAATCTATCTGTTTAATACAATTATATGTGACTGAAAAGCTCCAGGAGAGAAAGTAAAATAAAATCCATAAATAAGTTCTGTGAAAGAGCAAACTTTCTGTAATTATCAAAGTCAGTTAGATGAATAAAATGAATAACAACAGACAGCCTCAGTCTATGAGGGGCCGTACAAGCCATAATTCATTCTTTCACTCTCACATACATACATTCTCCTCACACATACATACATTCTCCTTACACATACATATATTTTCACTCTCACATACATACATTCTCCTTACACATACATATATTTTCACTCTCACATACATACATTCTCCTTACAGATACATATATTTTCACTCACACACACATACATTCTCCTTACACATACATATATTTTCACTCACACACATACATACATACATACATTCTCCTTACACATACATATATTTTCACTCACACACATACATACATACATTCTCCTTACACATACATATATTTTCACTCACACACACATACATATATTTTCACTCTCACACACATACATATATTTTCACTCTCATATACATACATTCTCCTTTCACATACACATATATACTTCTCACATATATACTTCTCACATATATAGCTCCTCCTCCTTAAGCAGGAAGTCACTCTCAAACCAGGAAATGCATACGCCAGACTTACTCAGCTTATCCTAACTTGATATTAAATAGCAGAACTTTACAATGAAGCTATTCAAAATTATCCTGTTTTCTTATTTGGTGCAGTTTTGCATTTTTGGAGCAAGTAGCAATGAAGACGACATTAGACATTTTTTTAACAATGTCTTACAATGTATTGAACGACTGCAAGGAGAAACTACAGATTCTTTTGTTCATGAAAGGCTGTATGGACAACTTCGTGATCACATTCAAACCTTATCTGGATTTCTGTCAATCTCAAGATTTGTTGAAGATTCAAGAAATAGAGTTGCAGTCAATACATTAGAGTCCTTGTATGGATGTCTTCAGTGTTTGCTGACTGCTCATGAGGCCAGACAAAGAACCAGGACTGACAACAGTTATGCTCTGTTGCCTCCACCTGTCATGACTGGACATCAGGGCAGACCTAGATACAGCATTTCACAGGAGCAAATCTCTCATTTAGTATCCCTTGGAATGAACTGGCAAAGCATTGCAACATGCTTGGGGGTAAGCTGTCGGACTCTCTACAGGCACAGGCAGCGGCTTGGTGTTCAGCCACTAACATATGTAACACTATCAAATGACAACCTGAACAGAGCTATTGGTGAAATTCTTCAGTCTACCACAAATGCAGGTGAACGTTATGTGCATGGGAGCTTGAGGTCACGTGGACTACGCATTCAAAGGTGGCGTGTTAGACAGAGCCTGCAAGAAATTGACCCTATTGGACGGTCCTTCAGAAGACGCCGTGCAATACGTCGACGAGTTTACAGTGTTGCAACCCCTAATCAATTATGGTGAGTAAATTCCCAACAATACAACTTAGATTAAATCAAGTAGCATAAAGTCAGTAATCAGTTTCTTACAATACACTTGGATGTGGTGGAAGATGTACTTACTTTATTTGAATGAAAATAAGTGTAAAAACACTTGATTACAAGTATAAGTCATACATCAAAAGTAAAAGAGCTCATAATCAGATTATTCATTTGATTGATTGATTACATTCATGTTCTTATTTAACAAATAAATCATACGTTACTCAACAGTTACTCAGTACTTTAGTAGTTTTTTCAGTAATTATCTGGATGACTACTTTTTACTTTTACTTGACTAATATTGTTCTAAAGTGACAATACTCATACTTGAGTACAATTTCTGGCTACTCTACCCACCTCTGATAATAATATATTAATCAAAAGAACCAAACACTTCTTTGCAATACTTTAACTACAGCAAGCTCACAATACTTATATACTTTTACTTAAATAAGATATTTAATGTAAGACTTTTACTTATAATTGAGTATTTTTACATTGCTGTATTTGTACTTTTACTTGAGTAAAGGATCTGAATACTTCTTACATCACTGTTTTTCCCACACAATTGACTATGATTTTAATTTCTCTTAGGCACATCGACGGAAACCACAAACTTGTGAGGTGGAGGATGGTATTTCATGGCTGTGTGGATGGTTTCAGTCGAACCATCATCTACCTTGCTTGTCTAGACAACAACAGAGCCTCTAGTGTTTTGTCTCTATTCATTGCTGGTGTTCAGAACTTTGGAATACCGTCTAGGGTTAGATCCGATCACGGAATGGAAAACACTGGTGTTGCCCGTTTCATGCTTTACAGGAGAGGACTGAACAGACGTAGTATTATTACTGGCAGATCAGTGCATAATCAAAGAATTGAGAGATTATGGGCAGAGCTAAATCGAGTAGTGTCATTTAATTTTGTTAATCTTTTCAACTTTATGGAGGAGCATGATGTTTTAGATTCACTTAATGAGTTACATTTATTTTGTCTTCATTATATTTATTTGCCACGAATTCAGAGAGCTGCCTCTGAATTTCAGAACCAGTGGAATAACCATGGTCTTTCAACACAAGGGGGGCTAACTCCTCTCCAGTTGTGGCAAAGGGGCATAGTCACCAATGCAGGAATACATAACCCAAGTATGAATGGTATTTGTGACATATACAGTGGCTTTGGTATTGATGCCAACAGATCACTCTCTGAGTTATCGACAAATAATGTTGTTGTTCCATCAATTAACATTTCCATCAGTAACACAACAATGGATGCAGTTCAGCAGACTTTTGATCCATTTGAAGATGATGGAAATCATGGTATTGATTTGTTTTGCAACCTTGTGCATTTTCTTCAAGAGAGGCATTCCTAAAATCATATTGAGTTCATTAAAGGAAACAAAACCCCTCAACAGATATTTCTGATTTGAAAAGGAAGAGCACGTGAACATAAATAGAAAAGGTCCACACAGGATATTTACTTCCTGTGGTTGTGTAATGCATAACACACTACCGATATTTGTGATAGTACAGCATTACACCTAAAAATATTGGCATATTTTAAAGTTCATTGTTGCCATTTATTTCATTTCTGTGTATGGGATGTTAATACCTTTATCTGTGTAATTCTGAGCTCAAACCTCTGTTTACATTTTACAGACATTTTTCTTGAAATGTTCAAAGAAATTGTTACACAAACATTATGAAACTAATGTGAAACCACATTTTATTGAAGCTTTTGGCTCTGGAGAACTCAATAAATTGACTGAACTGTTACTTATTTTAACATGTCATCCTTTGCTGAATAGAATGCCTAAAATCAACATTAATACAGCATCAGTGGAATCTGTGAGACAAGGGGCATAAGAAGCAACACAAAAGCAGCACAAAAAATATTTACACATTACACATACACTGAAAAAACACACTTTAAGTTGTGTATGTTAAAACAGCAACTTGACTCTTGATAAAAACAAAAACACAAGACTCAATTGTTAACTATATCTGACAATTCAGAAGAGTGTACACCATCCGCACATTTAATTAATTATTAATAATTAAAAAAAATAATAATTAAGTCTTAGAATACCTTTCCATTACATGCTTACATGTGTAAATCAGGGCCTGATTGTGGTGCTAGAAGAAAATCATTACAAATCATACATTTACAATAGAACTTGCCTTTGTTTTTGTACAAGTATGCCAAAGATAACCTGTTCCACCTATGACTTACCCTCAGATCCCATATAAATGTAAAGCTTTAGATTTATAGACTTTATGTATGAGATTTGCATCCAGGTCTTGTCCAGCACGCAGTTTGGGTGAAATCAATCTGTTGCCACATGCCATCAGAAACTCAAGGCTGAAAAACAGTGGGTAAAAATGCAAAAGGTTAAAAAAAAAAAGGGTCCAAAAAACTTTTTTGGATGCACAAGACACATTGAAAACTGATGCACTGACAGCCTGTGTTCCATTTCATCTTTGAAGATGGACACAGCAGAAAACCAGCAGTCAGAAAAATAAATGAGGAATGTAAGCAATGCCAAAAAAAAAATCAAATGTTCTAAATAACTGGCTTAATAGTTCAGGTTTGATCTGTTGTTTACATAATCTAATTACATGTGATTTTCACTGCTTGAGATATCCTTTTAATTTATACTTGACATAAATAAAAAGTGCTTACCTCACATCAGCAGAGAGTTTTTCTCCAAAGGCATCCCGTATTTGTTCAGTGACAGTCCTCTGGTCCCAGGATTTCTGGAATTCAAATCCATTCAATATATGTCCTTGTTCGTGTAACTGTTGCTTTGTGCGATGTTTGACAACAAGACTGCTTGATGGCCTCGGAAGAAGGATGACGTCTTTGTTGAAAGTATCGTGATATTGTGTTTTGGCCCTACAAAACAAAGCAGAAATATATGTATTCATCTTAAATGCATTCTGTGCTCATCAACCCTTAAAACATGGCAAATGTTATGTTGTAGGCTATTTTTTAGAATCCTACCACAGCTGTTCATTATAAGTACATTTTTCATTTTCTCAAGTTCATAAAATATTTTATATTAAAATAAAATATATAAATGAAATTTATATTGATATATGATGTATATATCACAGCTCTTTTAAAAAAATGGCATTGACTTATTGCTGAAAGATATCCTCTAACGTTACCTGCTTGAACCAGCAGCATTAGCGCCAGTTAACCACAAACTAAAATGTGTCATTTAATTTTTGCTATTTACAATCTCTTTGACTTGTGCTAAAAACGTTAGCAATCTAAAACTCCACTGTGTTGGCAATTTAAAAAAAAATGCTTTGAAATAGTTAGGTTTGTCACTGCTCGAACTGAGTTGAACATGGATCAAATGAGCCTGACAGCTAACAGTTAGCGGACATTTTCTTAAACTAACCAGCTTTGACTGTGTTGCCAAAGTGTGTTGCTACATTAGCAGGAGTACGTTTAGGATTTAATGTTAGTTTAACGTTAGGTTGTTCTCACCGTTTCCTTGACCGGGTGTTCCAGTTGCCAAAGTGTTGCTGAGTCTGATATCGCAATGACGGCCGCCGCAGTCCTCCAGTTTGGCCTTGTGTCACATTAGCTGCTGCTTGGTCTGCTAAAGGAACTTGGGAGTTGCCTGGTCTGAAAAGTTCTCGCATCTCACTTTCCACCGCGCTATGAGTAACGTTAGGTGCAGCTGAGCCTGTCCTCTGCCTCCATGCTGATCGTGACCTGACGGACCTGACCTGCATGGCTCTGCTTGAGCTTCTCAGCCAATCACAGAGGGATTCTTCTTCCTCTTCCTTCGGTTTTATGGCGGGTTGCAACCATTATTAGGTGTATACCGCCACCTACTGTACCGGAGTATGTAGACAATGAATGTTGCCTTCCGTTTCCACTATACTCCTTCCGTTTCCACTATACTTTCACTCACACATACATACATTCTCCTTTCACATACATATATTCTCACTCACACATACATATATTCTCACTCACACATACATACATTTTCGTTTTACATACATATATTACTTCTAGTATGAAAATGTATAAATATGAGAGTGAACATATATATATATGTGCGAGTGAAAATATATGTATGTGTAAGGAGAATGTATGTGTATATGTGTGAGAGTGAAAATATATCTATGTGAAAGGAGAATGCATGCATGTGTAAGGAGAATGTATGTATGTGAGAGTGAAAATATATGTATGTGTAAGGAGAATGTATGTATGTGAGAGTGAAAATATATGTATGTGTAAGGAGAATGTATGTGTGTGAGTGAGTGAAAATATATGTATGTGTAAGGAGAATGTATGTATGTGTGAGTGAAAATATATGTATGTGTAAGGAGAATATATATATGTGTAAGGAGAATGTATGTATGTGAGAGTGAAAGAATGAATTATGGCTTGTACGGCCCCTCATATCAGTCCCCTTCAAGTCTAACACGACTGTGGGCTGTGCAGCTCGGAAAGTCTTATTAACCTAGGTGCCATCCATTAACATCACAATATTCATATACATTTCTATACTATAGTGGGCTGCCTGCATTTCCAATCCTGCAACAATTAGGCAGTTATCAAGGATTAAGGATTCTATATTTAGGAGCAGTTACAGAGATAAGCAATTATTTTCAGGACTGAACAAATTGAAATTAGAGTCACTCAAGCAAGTTTCTCTAGTAATGGCCGTATAATTCTGTTTTATCAGACTGGCAGCAAAACACTTGCATTAGCATAATTTGAGATATATAAACATGACCTGGGACCACAGCTTGATCATTCTGCTGGCTGCAATAGACAATATTATAAAATGTACTATATAAATCATTGGCAACATTTCAGGCTTACTGCTTGTGTCGTTATTACCGTGGTCTTAGGCCGCCCTAAACACACAATCTTTAACTTGGCTCTGGGTATCGGGTCGCCTCCCCGTGTCATGTGTTTAAAATGCACTGGGCTGTTGTCATGACAACCCCATGAGGCACGGGCAGCAAGTTCCCTCTTCCTGAAATAGCCTGCGAAATTGTTTAAACAGATAACTGGGAATCTGGCTGCAGGCCAGGAGCATGCCCCGATGCCTCATGGGATATTAATGGCAGCCCAAGCTGAGGCAGGTCTGCAGTGGGGGAATAGATCCTAGAACCCGCATGGCACATCTCCCTTAATCAGTGCTTTAATATCAGCTGTGCCTCTGCTAATTGGCTTTATCTCAGTCTGAGGATGTTTCCATTCGCTGTTTGAATTAGGCCAGTGACAGGCCGCTCTGAGGCATGTTGTATGAATGTTCTAGGATTTGATCCCCTTTCCACATTGCATTTGCAGGATGCTAAAAATCTGTACAGCGCTTGCAGGAGTTGTTCAATAAAAGCTTTTTACAGAGACACATGTCCGCGTCTTTCCTTGCCACAATCTTTGCTTCTCTCTTCTTCTGTCCTGCCTAGCTGGGCTGCTGGTAGATAAATATCTACTCCTTTGGCAGCATTCTCCACGTACATTTCCCCAGTGAGCCCACGGGCCCCTTGATGAAAGCCATCCGTCACTGCTCCGGGATGACCTGTCTGCAGTGACCACCATACACCTCCACCCTGACCACTAGACTGTGAAGGGGATGTCTCCATGAGCACCCTCACACATCACCAAATCATGATTTAATGCCTTTAATTTACGCTGTCTCGGGGGCTTATCAAAAGGTTAGCTCAGTAGCACCGAGACAAGTTTATAACGGTCTTGCCGGGACACTGCTACAGAGGACGTGGGGTATACTGTAACACTGGTGCCAATTTCAAGTGAAATGTAATTTTAGATTGCTGCAATAAGTTCCTAGTTAAATTAATTTTTAGTGCAGCAGTCACACCACATTTAAGCAAGCAGAGCATGTTCTTCTCTGTCGTTGTGTCCCAAAGGACAAGACGAGAGAGAATGAAGCTGAATGAGATTAATGTACGTTAAATGGAACATGTGCTGGGATGACAGGGTAGATGAGGAATGATGCCTCTGTCAGAGACGGAGAGTGACGGGCTAAAAACACTATAGAGAGTGTGGGAAATTCCCATGAATATTCCTTCCAATAAGAACATTTTAGAAATCTTGGAACTGCAAACCGTGCACGCAGTCAAAATCAGAGTTTGCAGCAATTTCATGACATATTTCATCACAAAAGTCACATAGCTTAATTATAAGAGATGAGATGGTTTATTAGGCATGCCTTAGTTGGCCAGCAGTGTGCAAAACAAATTCCATGCAGGTTTTATCTGTTGTGGGCCATCAGGACCAATTTATGACAGTCATCATCATCACTTGAAGTAATGTCATTGGAGGGCATATGGAACAGTAAATCCTGTTCCCAGGTTCCTCGTTACTGTAAATGTTCCTCCCACACAGACAATCAAAGAGATAATTCATGAAGCAATATGCTCCTGTAGGTCAAAACAAGGCTGAGGATGCACAAAACAGGAAAGACGAGGAGATCTTGATGAAGACTGTTTAAGACGTACACATGAAAATCGCTGATTAAAAATAACGTACGGTTAAATTTTACGTCATCTAGTTATAAACTGTAATATTAATTATTTTTAAAGGCTCATTCAAAAACAGGCGCATTTAAGTCCTTAAAGACCAAAAAAACGACTCAAATCCAACAAGAAACACTGAAAGTACCCAAAATACACAGCTCACTAGTCACTCTGCTGGTAAATAGTCCAAGGAAACCTACATCCAGCTACGGGCAACAACAGTCAACATCCAAAATGAACACAGTTCACAAGAACAATGAGCAAGAACAGCTCAAAGTCAGGTACAGGAACGACCTCAACAATCAATACGAGGGTGATGCTGGAATCATCACCCTCCACAACAAGGTACGAAGAATGAAATAACACAGAGAACAGGAAATAAAACTAATGCTGACTTCCAATGGTGCCATGTACCATGTTAATGAGAAATACTATTTCACAAGTTCACTATGCAGCTTCCCACGCCACAAACTCACAAGTTCCATTTGAAGACAAGATAATTAACAACTATTGAGATCCCTACCAAATCCTTACAAAATACCGTAACGGGAGGAGAGGTTAAGCAGGTCATCACAAACTGGAGCTGTATGTTAAGAATTTTATTTGAAGTGTAAATAAACACTGACGAAGACAACTTTCTCATTAAAGGGGAACTACTGTTTTTTACTACCTGGACCTTATTTCTGGCATAAAATATGATCATTTACTAACCCATATAACTGTTGTGCCATTTGCACTCATTCAGGGGATAATTAGATCAGCATATATCCATATAGTGGGAGTGACTGAGGCACCGAAATGCAGCCTCTAAATAACGCAGTTATCTGCAGCGAAACTCAGTCATTTCACCAATATTTTGTTATGATACACCATATGTCATCATCTGGGGTCTGTAGGTCAATCTACAGACTGTAGTCACTCCCACTATGTGGATATAAGCTGATCTAATAATCTACTAAACGAGTGCAAATGACACAAAAGTTATATGGCTGAGTAAAAGATCGTATTTTATGCTAGAAATAACATCCAGGTTGTAAAAAACCATAGTTCCCCTTTAAGGCATTGAAAGCGTCTGTATGGTCATTGCAGTGCCAGCATGATGTTAAGTCAAATAAGAAAAAGTACACAACACTCTAGTGCAAATTTCTTTTTGGGACACCTGAACTGAATATTGCAAAAGCATATTAGCCCTATGGTAAGAGGAAAAAGTTTGGCACTTGATTGAGCAGTTGATTGTACGTAGTTGATTGTACGTTCATCACATTACCAAGGTAATTAGTGGACTCGACATATTGTAAATTACTATTACATAATGGGAGGTGGTCTTTGAGATGGAAAATTATATTTAAAACATAATAAACAGAAAGAAGCTGCTTCATGCCTACATAAAACAGGTCATTCATGTTGCTGCGCCAATACAGCAAAAAGCAGGCGCAGGCCTATCAGTCAACTTCTAAAAAAATCTTGAAATCGCCTTTTATCACCGGTCAGACGTCTAAAAAAACACAAGCTAAGACTTCTTCTCCCCCCTTTAATAGTGGAGCTCACAGAAACCTTTCAGGTCATGGAATAATCGCCTCCGAGGCCTTTGACGTCAGATTATGGCGATCAAACAATAAGATCTCACATCACCAGTTCAGTTGTTCAGTGCTAAAAAAAAATGCTGAGCTATGGCCCCACATTCCTCAAGTGTTAGCTGCGACTCCCTCCATTGTGTATCTCAATATAATCTCAGATACCTGAGGGGCAAGAAAACTTTGTTTTTTTACTTCTTCTTTTTAAAAAAAATAAAAAAAAGCCATGTTTGTACAATTATTGAGCTAAGTAGGCTAAGTGTAACGTTCCTTCCATATTTTCACAGCATCACTCCCACAACGGCCACCCACTGAGTTGGCAGAGTGGGCCTACTACTGCAAGAGCAGACTTGACTCCAAACGGGGTACAATGTACCACAGTAGAAGGATTTGGTTATGTATCTGCCCTATCCTGCTCTGCACAGCAAGGACACCACCTGAGGCCATACTTAGAGTTGGCTGTGCCGCTACATGATGTTGTTAGACCGTATCCTTCGAACCTTCAAACAGCTTTGACGGCTGCTCAAAATAAGAGTTTAGTTTTTGTTTTATTTGTCCAGGTTTTGAGATATCCTTTAACATATATATATGTATGCCTGCAAAATCTGTTTCAGGGATAGGATTTCTTTGGTAAGAACATAGAATTGGGAAGTGTTGACAAGGAGGGCTGCGCATTATCCGTAACAAATGGGCGCTGTTGAAATTTTTTAACATTTCATTTACATCACGTGCTCTTTCGTGCTGCTGAAGCACTTTAAATTCAGTTATATAGGAATAGTAGCAGAAACCTCAGGCATCTGAAAAGTTCAAAAAGATGATCCAGAGGCAGTGTGGAGATTTCATGGCTTGTGAGCAACCAGGTTGTGTCAGTTCCATCAACTTCGATCCAAGACTTCTTTTCTTTTATAACACAATCATATGGGTTTCTATTTACTACTTACTAGATTTCTAAGAATGGACTTACAGAAAAGTTTTAAATCTGTAATATACTGAAAAAAAATACTATATCCCAGATTTATCATTTGTTTTCTTCCCTGAAAATATTAGTTGGGAATTAGGTGTTTTGGTCAAAGCTGTACTATTTCTTATTCTTTTTAAAATTTCAGATGTTTAGTTGTATATTTTTTAATGAATTCAACCTTTTACAAGCTAGTTGCAGAAAAAGAAAGGAGTTTTTCTGGTAGCAGAGTTACTTAAACTAATGAGTTGGCTTCTCTTTCTCTCCTTCTCTTCCTCCACACACACAAATCACAAGTGTTCCCTGCTGGGAGGGCTTTGGGCCCAGCTGTCTGAATTATGTGTAAGAGTCACCAGTGGTACAGATTTCCTTTTTCCTCTCAGAGTACCATCCTTATTTAATTGACCGTGCCCGCCGGCATCATAACTGAGACAACACTGGGTGACCAGCTTTAACCAAACGAAGGAAGGAAGGTCCTGTCTATTTTAAAGCATTATTTCTTCATGTATTTCTTTACGCACCAAAAACAATCGACGTAAACCTCTTGTCCTCTCTCGTGTGCTTTGTGTGCGGCTGAGAAAATGGAAGGGCGAATGTTCCCCTGTTCTTTAAGAAACTTTATTTCTTATGGCACACATGTTAACCGCCGTTTGATTAAACAAACCTAGCAGACTGTTCTGAGGCTTTGCAAATTAATTAAGAATACAAGTGGAGGAGCCAGGCTTGCCAAATTTCTAATCCTCAGATAGCATAATATTTGGAATATTTGTAAAGCATGTTGTTCAGTGAATGTGCACAGTAGCTAATTGGATGAAATACATTAAAAAAAATAAAAAAAGAACAGGATCAGGTTGTTGCGTGGCAAATACAAACATCTCCATGATAGACGAGCACACTGATAGGTATTTAAACTCATTAAAGAAGCTTAGATTGTTCGTGTTTTCGTTGTCGCTATGAGATGGATGAAGCTACAGTACAGCCGGCGGCCAGTGGACTTAGCTTGGCATAAAGAGTGGAATCTGCTAGCCTGCCTCTGTCCAAAGGTAACAACATCTCGAGTTTACTAATTAACATGAATCTCATTTGCTTAATCTGAATGGAACAAATAACCCCGACAAAACTACAACATGTCATTTCTGAACTTTCATTTTTGTGTGACTTAAAGAATTACAACATGTGAGCTTTATATACACTGATCAGGCATAATATTATGACCACCTTCCTAATAACGTGTAGGTCTCCCTTGTGCCTCCAAAACAGTTGTGACTCATCAGAGAATAGACATGGACCTTATGAGGGTGTCCTGTGGTGTCTGGTAACAAAATGTTGTTAGTGGGGGGCCTTTGGGTCCTATGGGTTGAGGGGAGGGGCCTCTGTGGATCAGACTTGTTCCAGTGTATCCCACAGATACTTGATTGGTTTGGGATCTCGTAAATTTGGAGGCCAGGTGAACATCTTGTGCTGTTCTTCATGTTTTTTAGTTGTTCCTAAACCGTTTTTGTGTGTGTGTCTGTGTCAGGCTGCATCCTGCTGAGGATGTTCTGCTGCCATCAAGGAGTGTCAGCGCTATGGCATGGAAGTGCCTGGTCTGGTCTTGGTGGGTGCTACATGTCTAAGTAACATCCTCGTGAACCTTTGGACATCCAAGGTCCAAAGGTTTGCCAGCAAAACATTGAATTGTTACAAGATGGTCAATTAGTCATTTACTTCTAATGTTCAATGTTGTGGCCGATTGGTGTAATTAAAGGCTTATCTTATCTCATCTCATATTACCTTTGGACAACCGGCCAGCCATTCTCCCTGGTTTTGCAGTCTTGGTGCTAAGTTCACTAACTGCCGGTCGAAACTACACACATCATGTAAAAACCACAAGGATGAGATCGATCTTCTCATTTGACAACTGTCTGCAAGTGGTATCATTAGAACCTCAGCTTTTGGTACGTCTACTGTCCAAAGCAAGGGACAACAATAAGAATTTATATTTGAAAGAGAAACATGAATGACTAGAGTCACCGAGCTCTCGCCATGGTGTGAATACCAGTCTGATGTTCACTCTTTTTTTTCTCATCAGTTCCTATCGTCCATTTCTTTTTCTTATTCTGGCTAGAGTTTGCGTAGCCCACTTGAGAATTTGAACACTCATTTTCCTGGAAGATTTCATACTCTGTGGAAGACCAAAAGACGTCGTTTGAAAGCGTGCCTTAAAGGGAACCTATGGTGTCGTTGTTCTAAAGCCTTACAGTCAATGTTAACTTCATAACTGTGAGAAAGCTGTGCTATAATTTGGGATTGTTTTGTCAAGGTTTCACTTCCAAGTCAAGAATGATTTTTTGTGCTTCACTTTTAAGGCAGAACAGGTAAAAAAATAAAAAAGTTGTAAAATCATAACCTGGCTGAATCGATCCATGCCGATGACTGAGCAAACCCTATCCTCTGGTAAAGATTCAGCAGCTGCTCTGGAAAAAGTTAAAACGTGGACCTGAAAATGGAGTTTGTTCTGTGAAACACCATTAATATTTATACAGAAATTTGCAGAAAAAAATCTGTGTGCAGAAAAAAAAAAAAGCCCAACATCAATGTTGCTTTTAAGAAACAGCACTCCAGCAGCGTGGTCAAATAATGAACAGTTTTATAGCCTGACAACTGTTTTTACATGAAACACCAAAACAACCAACTGCAGCAATGCTCAGTGTTATTCTGTGTTCGGGGGGAAATGCTCATTACAGATAACCCAATTCAATCGGGTTTGATATTCCCGCAGTCAAAACACACATATGTTCCTAATTTATCCTTTACATCACAGTTTCATTTTGCTTTCTTCAAAAACAAACAGCCGCACAAGAGCTTCCTTTTGCTACTCGGTACCGGCAAGTTTTCCTTTCCCTTTGTCTTAATTCTAATCTTAAAAAGAAGAAGATATTCCTCCGAGATGCTGCGAGCACATCTGCAGCCCTTCACAAAAAAACAAAACAAAAAAAAAAATATACGGAGATAATGAGGTTGCAAACGAACAGAAAAAGAAAAAGGAAGAAAAGTTAGTTTGTGAAGAGGAGATTCCTCTCAGGCAGTCACGGCTGGTGTGTGTATATATAGCGGAGCGGTCCTGCTTGTGTAAGTGGGTGTGCATGCTGATGGCCATCGATTGAAACAGAAGGTGTTGTCTGGCACTTCAGACCATTCACACAGACTTCTGGCTTTGAGAGCAGAGTTATATTAACAACTTTGCCAGTTTGTAATTAATATGAATCTGCTGTTGAGTTTAATGTGCCCTGTTCTTTGGGTAATCGAGCCTTTTTGAGATGATATAGACATTTTATGGAGCATTCTACACAGAAAAGAAGAGAACAACTAGAACGATGGGAGTTAACGGCTTTCTGCTTTTTCATCTTACTGTACAGATCTGTCTTGTTTAAGAATATGCATCACGGTGTGATGAGCTGATCACTACGAAGGATCATAAAAACGCTTGAATGATTGAGTCAAATTAATTTGCCGTCACGACCATCGATCAATCTTGTGACTCGAGCTAAATCTTTGCTTTCAATTTCACAAACGTGAGGATATGAAGCTGTTTATTGTAAACTTGAATACCTTTGGGTTTGTGGTTAAAATAAGCAATCTGAAGCCCTCATTCTGGGCTTTAGGAAATAGCGATATTCGTTTTTGTGGGGGGCCTCAGATCAAATCACATGGCATTTCCTGCCTCAGTCCCAAAGCTGTCCTTAATCTCACTCCATCAAGGGGAATTTTAAAGAAATTTACACTGATTTGTGATTTTCTGGTAAAAAATAGTTCATCTGATATCTGGAAACGTGTGCCGGTCAAATGCTCCAAATTATTACCTCTGCTCAGTCGAGTTCGTGGTTCATACGGCCAGAGTGATATTACCTCCCCAAACTGTGCCGTCTTCTGTGCGGCCACTCTTCTCCAATCACCCACCAAATACAGAACTTGTGAACTTGTGTCCACAACCTGAAAAGTTTCAAAGTCTTGTAACAACTTTAACCCTTCCCCGTTGGCAAAAGCGAGCCTGTGAAGAAAATGATCATCAAAGCCAGACAAATTTACACCTTAGCCAAGTATCATGAGTCCTGCAATTTCACACAGACCCAGTTTTTTTCCTCCACAGCAACACCAGGAAAACAGCCAAGTTTGCCACTTTCCAGATGGAGGCTAGGCTTTTGAATAATGACTAGCTCTAAAAGTTGCATTTGAATGCCTGCGCTACAGTGTTTAGAAAAGTGCTGATCAGTACACCGAGGCTGGAGTCACTGAACACCGATGCATACGCTACATACAGTAAGCCGCCAACCTCAGGAACATTTAACCTTTGGCTAAGGGTCAGTGTACGTATCAGCGCACTGGCAACTGTTTCACATCATTTAGTGTTAAAACTGCCTTAATTAATTATCGACTTCTCCACGCATTCTCGTGTCAAGTGAACGGTGACATTTTTTTACGTACCGTGGGCGGACAGGAGAAAAACGCAGGACTGGATTTATTTTTTTCCACATGCTTGTTTACACAGCTCTATGCCGAGCTCTTCCCCTTCATTTCTATCAAGGCAATTCTCCCGCTAGCACACACACTCATACGCACACGGCACACAAAACCACACACTGTGCACATCTTTCTACGTAGCGGCTTCTTCCTCAAATAGAAAATGTGCACTAAAACATGACAGCACTGGCGGCTAGTCTCCGAGAGCAGCCCCGCTCTCTCTGGCCTAGTTTCTTTCAAATCCGCTCTGGAAGTGCCTTCGTCCTCAGCTGCACTGCCAGCCCGCCAGAGAGTGAGTGAGCAAGCCATCTGGCTGCACGGCACATCAAATCCCAATCTGTGTTAATTCGAGTGTTATGGGCCATTGTTTATTTTTGAAAAAAAAAAAAAAAAAAACTCACTCACAGGATTAATAACCCTTTTGTAATTAATTCTGCGCTTTTTATTTTTTTTCTTTCCACCCCAAAGTTTTTTGCAGCATGGCAGGCACACTGCAGGTCACTGCTAAAAAATGAAACGTGTCAAACCTGGCAAAATAAAGATTTTATATGGCTACAAGACAACAATACTTCTGTTCTATTACAATAATGCATCAATGAAACATTTTTATATAAATAAAACACAGCCCTATCTAGGCCAGTAATCATGCAGCGCAGATAAAAGTGACTTTATGCTTCTACCACCTGCTGAAAACATTTGGCCTCCCATAGGCTTTCATTGATTTTTATGTGTTTTTATTCAGATGCCCTATAACCGTCACCAACCCAGCTGCTCCTCCACTGGTTTTTATAAATCCCTATGCATTTTAGTGCTAAATTAAGCACACTTCCACAATGAGGGTGCATTCATTTCCTGTGTGATTACAGCATTTATACATTCAACTCGGCTGCGTTACAATACTACTTGCTAAGGAAGTAGTTGGAGACCATATCCCTTTCTCTTTGTCTCTTCACCCAGCCCAGTTCCTTCCTCTCCCTTTCCTCCTCTCATTTTTTTTCTCTCTCTCCCTCTCCTCTCCCTCTCTCTCTCTCTCTCTCTCTCTCTCTCTCCCTCTCTCTCTCTCACACACACACGCCACCCACCCTGACACATGGTGTGTTATGCAATGGGTGATGCCTAATTACCACTGACATCGCGGAGACTGTTCACTGCGAAATTAATCATGACACAGGCGTCAGCTTTTGATATTTTTCCGCCAAGTGTTCTGAGTTCGTACCAGCCGATGTAATTAATAAACCAAATGCACACAAATACTGATTAGACGCTGCCACTGATGTCTTAATAATAACCTGGCTACTTAAAATCTAATGCCAGGTGCCGCTGCTGTACGGATAAGGGGGAAGAAAGTGAGTCGAGTGAAATAAAAGGAGACATTGGACCTAATTAGCTTCTCAGAATGCGGCTGGATATAGTTTCTGACTTTGAGGCGCGCAGATAGGAAATAATGACATAGTTTAACAAGAGTGCATGAATGTATCTCTACTCTAAACAGCTGAGTCCACAGTAGCTCGCAGAGGGCTACGGCGCTATTTATAAATCGCAGCATTGTACTGGAAAGCGCTTACAGTATATCCAGTCATGCATAACATAAACAGTTGCTCTTCAGTATAGCGGAGAACCTCGCTGTTGCTTTATTATTACAAATAGATGAGGTGAGACTCCAGAAACACAGCCCACTCGTAGCTGGCATAATTAATGTGACATGCAGCCCATCAGTGCTCAAACCTCTACAAGAGCTGGTTGCTCATTTCTAGGTTTTTTCTCTTTTTTTTTCCTATTTGTCTCGGTGGCAAGTAATCACAAGCAGTTGGAGGGCAGGCTAATTGATTTGACATCTCACTTTTTGTTGCTTGCCATCATGGATGTGCATGATGTGTCATGATTCTTCGTTAGAAAAGCACAAAAAGTACTTGTCCATTCCACGTACGTGTTTCAGACGGTTCAGAACCATAATATGTGAGCAGATTAACTGTAATCTTTTGTTATTGGTAAAGAAGTGTTTTGTGTTTTCTCTGCAAACTGTGCCGCTGAGCTATTTTAGGCCATTTTAAATATTACACTTAGGCTCCAGCAATCCTCAAAGTAGTTATCACAGAGCAGACAAAAAGACAAACTTGGGAATAAAAAATAGTTGGCTTTCCTTTTCTGCTTCTTCTTCATTCTTCCTTGAATGTCGAAGTGAAATAAGCAAGAATACAGAAAGTGAGAATCAAACGGAAAGATAACAGTGGCGCAGGGGGAGTGCTCAGACTCTTTACTTAAAGGTACAGTAGGTCTTAATGCGTCAGTTGCTCTTCTAACTTTCAATCTTGCCGTCTTCTGCCAGGCACGAGACACCAAGCTTAAGAGGATATGAAGAGAAGGAGCGGTATTAAAGAGATCAAAGCAGTGAATCAGAGGAATAAAATGTTATTTTCTGGTTGTTTCATTGTGGTTACGCTCTAGCGCCCAATATAAACACGCCCCACATCGCTGCACGACCCCGTCAGAAAGTAATGCATTCCTGGAATTCGTGTGAGTGCACCTAAAGAGCACGCTTCGTCTTGTTTGCGGTGGCTTTTCCGCTCTGTTTTCTGTGTGTGTGTGTGTGTGTGTGTGAGCATCGCCGTCGGTCAAACAGACACACAGACCTACGGGCCTTTGTGCAGCCAGAGCAGGTAAAGAAACAGAACCAGCGACATAACCTGATCACACTCTGCTTGCTCCACACCAACCACCCCAATGATTGCATCAAAACATCCCGAATGCAGCAAAATAGGAAGCAAGTACAGAGAAAATGTAGGACCACATCAGATAAACACTTCTAATGCATCGCACATGGTGATTGACATTGCTCTTTAAATAGTTTTAAGAATACTTCATTTGAAGCCCTTATTCTGGGCTTTTTTGGGAAAACTCTGCATGTAAAAACACTGTAAATGTACTATATAAGCAGTAAGAGCACTTCATTCAGACGATATTTAAATCCACGTATATCCATATAGTGGGAGTGACTGGGGCACAATGAGCTCCTCGTCCGTATACTCTGGCTCAAAACGGTAAGGACGTCCATCATAAACAAAGTCGTCATCCACAACCTTGGAATTGGAAAAATAGCCTGCCATGATGCAAAAGAAAAAAAGCGTGGCGCTCAGAGATGACATCATCCAGATCTGAGGTTAGCAGGTAAATGTACAGATCCTGGATGATGATAAGAAGTAACTCTGGACTCAACGGGGACCAGCACTAGTGTATCATAAGAAAATATTGGTGAAATGAATAAGTTTTGCAGCAGATAATGCGTTATTTAGAGGCTGTGTTTCGGTGCCCCAGTCACTCCCCGTATATGGATATACGCAAATCTAAATATCGCCTGGATGACTCCAAATGACACCAAAGTTATATGGGTGAGTAAACGACCGTATTTTATGCCAGAAATAAGGTCCTGGTTGTAAAAAAAATGGTAGTTTCCCATTTAGGATGAGGATTCATTCATAAATCAGGATTTACTTGGCACAGATAAAATGTTATATTATTATTATTATTAGATTATTTACCCTCGAGCATCAATCCCTGCAGTTTCTACAGGAAGGATTCTGCTTTTGTACCTGAAGTTAAGCTCACTTTAAACAATTTCGTATCAAAGCGTGACCAATAATTATTGTCATGATGGATTATGCCCCTGATTACGTTCACCATTACAGTGAGAAAATAGTGAGAAAGTTGTCTCGGCTGCACTTGTATAAACTGTTAAATCTATAACAGGACATATGCCATATCTTTAAAATTCTTCACATATTTTGTGTGCAAAATTTATTTAAATGTATTTGCACAGGGATAGTTATCTAAAGCTGTCAGAGTGGAGATTGGTACAGCACTTGTATCAACTCTGTCACCTTTGCAAAAGCTGTGTCAGACTTGAACAACTAAATGAAATTATAAGGTTATATAACTTATTTTGTTTTATCTGTATTTTTTTGACTGATACTTTGATTAATTATTAATTGCGCGTCTGTACATGCATTGTTTGTACAGTATACTATAAAAGTTTCCACCGCCCTGATAAAGGTGCAAGTGGATAAAGCATGCTGATAACACTGCCAATAATCATTATACTGATTATTCTTACTCTTTGCAGGGGTTGTGAGATAAGTATTGTAACTGCACTACATATATGGCTGCATCTCAGGCCAACACTTTCATCAGCCAGTCTGACCAAAGGTCTTATGGTAACATAAGCCACAGTGAAAGGAGTTTGTAAATAGGCCAGAACATGTTTGCACTAATGATCCGAACAGAGCCCTATGCGTAACCAGGCTTCCATGGTTGCATACATCACGGTTGCTTCCATACGCAAAGGCCTGATTCAAACAAACGGGATCAACGTTTTTAGATTCGACTCATTTCGTTTCTCTGTCCAGTTCAGCGATGTATTTTATCCTGTGGTGAATTTACATGCGGCCACCGATGCCTGTGCTGTATGTGACAGACAGAGGAGCAGAAGGTAACCTTTCCAAATGACACACAAACAGCTAGACAGTGCATCAGAGTAAAGGTGGCTTTGCTAATCCTCTCTCCTCCTGTTGTCTGGTCTCTCTTGTCTACTGTATCACTACATAACATCCCAGGCAGAGTGACACATGGAGCTCGGCTGCTTCTCTGGCTACTGTTTTGACGTTCCATTTGTCTCTGGGCTTCACTTGTCTCACTCCTTTAACTCAAGTCCGCAGCACAGACGCATACTTGAGGAAACAGCTTATGCTATAACGTGTGCATACTGGGAGTGGGACAAGTGTGTTGACCCTTTTAAGTTGAGAATGCTGAAGCCAATGCGGAAATGCCAACAACTGCAGTTCCTTGAACGGCCACTTGAGGCTAACACATACAACGAGTCAATTTCATTACATGCATATGTTTCATTTGTCTTCACAACACAAATAAACACGTTTACCAGCACACAACAGCTACACAAGAGGGCTGATGGGATAACAAATGCATTCTAGCAAATCTGGGCGTACCAGGTCCGTACAAGTCACTTCCCAATGCATCCCGATAAAACGGGAACTGGAACAAAACTTGGGCATCGACTGCAGACGTTTCACAAGTCCACAAGAACACAAGTACAGACAGGAACGCATCCTGATGAACGGCCAAGGGAGGAGAAGGTAAACCAAAGGTGAAAACAATTGCCGAGTCAAAAGAGCAGGAATAATTCAAAGGGTAGGAAGTGAAACTAATGACTAATGACTAATGACCGTGACTAAACTAAACTGAATGTCCATTAACATTCCTTGAGATCAGTTATGAAACATCTTCGATAATTTTACAAGTCAAATCCATCTACTTAAGTTTAGCCGCCCAGAAACCGAGTGAAGTTTAGCATACCTCTGGACAGTTTCCACTCGCCTGGGGTGGACTGGAGAAGAAGCTGTTTTTTGAATATGGCATTTCATTTAAATTACCAAATTTCTTCAAATGAACTGCATCACATTCATAGAAGTGGTCCACTGAGCCGCTGCAAATTTACTGTACAACATAATTAAAAACAGAGACATGTGCAGAACAATGTAGATGTACGAAACGCAATCCGAGCATGTGCTTTTGAGCTCATGCTACCTTTGCATCTCGATGCTGCAGGAGGGGCAGAATGTTTGCAAGCAGGCACCAGGAATATCAATTCATAATGTACTTGACACAGTTTTTGTCGAACAACACATTATTAAGTGATAATTTTTCTGCATGCTAATAATCTGATCTGGAGTCAGGCTGCAGCCTATACGCAGTGTTCCCACTGAATATGTATTTCTGACCACACGGAGGGTAAACATGTTATTTAATCATGCAACAAGATTCCAGCCGCTGTTGCTTAAGTAGGATGAACGAACCCCAGGTGGTGCACACATAGTAGCGGTGTACACATAGCACGAGAGACTTTCGGCGGGGAGGCAGGCTGAATGCATATCATTCAGGATTTAAATGATACGTGCCGTCCGCGAAGCCAGGCAATTTAAGGTGAAGAGCAATCTGTGTCAAAAGTGGGACTGGATGGTAGCCTTATTTACGCCGTCTCACAGGGGACACGTGAAGATTTAACATTACATGAGATTTATTTACCATTTAGCTTTCTTTAGATGTAAACATTTACCCACCTGTCTTTCTCTGTCTTGGTCTGTCTATGATACAGTTCTTCTCTAAATGCAACTCCCTGAGCTGAAATCTTTTTTGTAAAGTGTAAACTTTCACACTGATACAGTCACACGCGAATGATTCAGTCTGCAATTATACTTCTGGGTGAATTAATTAAAATTTTGCAGGTTGACTGTGCAACTCTTCGACTTTGCATGGATGTCACTGCTCTCAGCTGCTAACCTTAACCCTGTTAACTTGGGTTCACAGGTGAGGGTGTAATCTAAATTGGTGCCTCTGTGAACATTTAATTAAGCACGGATACCACGGATAAGCATAGTAGTCTTTGCATTTGCTGCATAAAACCTCTGCTAATGGTTTATTGTAAAACTGTACATGTGAGAAATAAAAACTTATCTTATCTCTTAAATGAGATCACTTATATACATTTATATTAACATTTAATCTAGCCAAAGGCTCTGACCATGCCTTCAGTTCAGATGTCAAAAACAGGCTGGTTACCATGGTAACATTTATTTACTTCTTCTTTTAAAATTCAATAGAGTAGATTCCTACATCTGACCTTCATAGGCCATATGGATCTTATCATCCAGCTGTGAAGTGATTCAGTCTGCAAACCAAATGTCAACATATACCATAACGAATAAGACTGTACGGTATATAATAAAAAAAAAAAACAGTGTGTGTGTGATGCTATACATCAACTTTACCTCACCTGTAATATTTTCTGTTTGGTTCTTCTTTCACCCCCACTCTGCGTTCCACATGTTAAATGTTGTATCTTAGGTTGATGGGTTCGAGTCTCCTCCAAGAAACACTTTAACACCCTCACAACACACAAGCTGGTCTTCAGTTAGATATAAAAAGAACCTAATGCAATATTCCCAGAAGTGTTCCTAGACCGGGCGCGTTCACGCCCAGTTGGGTTGAATGGAATTTTAATTTTGCAGGTAAAAGTAGAGCTGGGCGGGTTTAGGATAATTTCGGTTCTAATTACCTTTTGATGCTGTTTTGAAACAAACCCAAAAGTGCGTTTACTACTTACAAGTGTGGTTGTGTTTGTGTGCGAGTGTCCATTTCTGGTCCAGCAGCAGGCCGCACCCTCTCCTGCCGGTTCTAAATAGAACCTAAACTACATTCACCAGGGGGCACTAAGTGTCAAGTAGAAAACTGCTCCTTTCTTTGGTACTTTACTTAGAACTTAAAGTGCGAACGATCAGACAGAGCAAGTCAAAAAAAATGACCTAAAATAGCGCTAAAAATAAACTGGAAGGAATTATATGACATCATCAAATGGCATCGTGGTAGCTAGATGTGAGGAGCTGTGGCGGTTGGCTGCTACAGGTTTGTTGCCGTTTGATTTCGTACGCTTTTACTGCATTGTTTTTTTTATGATAAGCTACATTGACGTCAGATCTCCATAAATAAAGTACCAAACAATATGTCAATCGAATATTACCGGGCGGTTTTGTGTGTGCTCTTTCGTGGCTTTTCCACAGCTGTGTCTGGCAACTCTGATGCCCCACACCAGCAAACAGCCAAGATACTGCAGAGGAAGCACTGCGTGGTTTTGCTTCACAAAATAAAAGGCTGCAGGACAAACGCATGCTGGCCTTCTTGCTGTCGGGCTACTAATATTAACCGGCTTGTTGTGCATTGTGTTGTTGCGTTTGTTTGATGTTTGGCTGTTTCGACAAGAAGTCTAGCTTCGAGCTGTTAGATATCTTATGACGGCGAAGTAAAAGTGAATCCCACTCCAAAGCAGGGGACACAAAAAATACCAACTCTTGCACAATGCAGCTTTAATCAACTCAGAGCGCTTCAACATATTCATTGATATGAATGTAGCAGTCATCTATGACTGGATGTTTCAGTGACACAGTTTTTCACAATTGTCATTATCAGGGTTTTATGACGTTATGGCGTTTTTATGGCGCTAATTTGTCTTGGTGGAGTTGGTGGAGACCAACGCGGCATCAAAGCGGGGATGGATATTGGACTTACATTCCTCAGGTGGCCAGAAACTTTACTCCACATTCTAATGTTCACGTACATCTGCTGGGTGACGTATTCACCAATTAATGCAGCTTTAAGTTTCCTGCTCCTAACATGCAACTAGGGAACTGAAAAAAACATAATCGGTTATAATGTTGCTGTTGAATACAAAGACAGAGCAACAACATTTTAACCAGTCAAATCAACATTGGGAGAAAAGGGGGACTAGGAGGTTAGGTAGCTCACAGTGAGGACATCTGTAATGTCACGTTGTCATCATAATCACTATTATCACTTTAATGTGAATGGTCCTCAAGAGGAACTGTGCTGAACTGAAAAAATAAGCAGCTGAGGGAGGATGGAGGTGATGCACTTCTTCTCTGATTAAAGCTACCTGTGTAATTACCACACACGATGGGGACAGGGTCTTCTGCTGAGTGGACAAGTGTTTGGTTTCAGAGTTAACATGCTCCAATTCACCTGTCCCCATGAGGCACGGCTACTGGAGTTGTCTGCTATGTGTCTAAACTGGAGTGGAAGCCTGCTCCCAATCATAGCAGTCACTCATGTGAAAGGACCCCCCCTCCCTTCAAAAGACAGCTATTTTTAACTCCAATGCATGTACAGTGTTTTCAGGCTAGTGTGATTATCATTGATTTGTCTGAAATGACAGTGCTTGAAAGCTCAGAGAGATTCAGCGGAGCTGCCTTCAATTTTTACCAATGAGGGAGCCAATTATTGCTGATTTCATATCAGCCGTGTTCTGCAGTCAGTCTGCAGATCCTTACGAGTCTGTCACTGTGGAAAAATCTGTGATGCAAAGCTAAATTAGATTTGCTCGTGTTGTGTTTGACTGGCACCCATTACGTGCAGTGGACAAGTGGGAGCTGCATGAATGGGTGTGGGAAACATTGGTAATATCTTAATTCTCCAGCTTTTTTTTTTCTCCAAAGCAGGTCCCCATTCATGGGTGATTAACAGGCAGATCAGGGAGGCGTGCGGTGTTGCTTGGTTGGCTTTGACTAATCTAACTGCTGCTGCCTTGCTTGTGTAATGGCTACAGGCTGGCTTGGAGAATCCAGGCAAACAAACTACTGTATATAGCTCTCACAGCCTAAATCCTACGTGCACCAGAATGTGACTGACAACTCCAAAGATTAAACTGATTATTGGATGTCGCTGGACTACAAACTCTGGGCAGCAAAATTTAAATAACTACTTAACCCGAACGATGGACTAACAACCATTTTTATGGCTGATGTTATATGATCTCATTAGCACACCAGTGGATGTTATCAGCGCGCTCTCACCTGATCCGAGTTACAGTGAGCATGCCGACCATGCTGTGTCTGATTGCTTTTGAACAAAGCGTACACACACACACAATACATCCATTTACTTGCTACCGTTTCTTTTGTGCTTTTCCACAATTTCTGTGAACTCACATCACCCGATGTGAACACACAGTCAGCCGATGCACTGATGCATCACCTGTGATGAGTGTACGCCTTAAAAACAGCATCCACAAATATTTCATGAACTGTGTCAGAGGGGCTCTTTAAATGATGGTGAACAGATACAGTTTTTAACAAGATGAAAATGAACCTGCATGTCATTTGATTTAAAGATGTGAATTAGACTGTTTAGTTTGACACAGACTGCATTAGGTGACATATTGACCACTCAGTGGATATGCTGTCTGAACAGCAAAAGAAATATTGCTCCACCTAGTGGAGGCAGATGTTACAGCCTTAAGTTGATTTCCCTCTAGAATGACTCCTCTCTCAGCACTTGTAGGGTCTTAAGAGCTCAATGTTGACTGTCACATGAGGCTGAGACTCCTGATCACTTATTAGTGACTAAACAGTTGTGGCAGTGACACAAAAATAAAAGTAAAGTACAGAGGATCTCGCGCGAATAAAAATGATCCAACAAACTCGCAAAACTGATTCTATTTAAATTAAAAGAGCTTAATCTCGCTGTCACCTGAGAGTTAATTTCAAACAACAGTGCGCTGAGTTCGGTGCCCTACTTCCAGACGGCTCCGTCTACCTGCGCTCCGAGCCCCTCCCTCCTCCCTCCGTCCCTCCCTCCCCCTCCCTCCGTCTCCCCCCCTGCGCCCCCTCCTCCCTGCTCGGAGTTTGTGTTGCACTCGTTGCAGTAGGAGGGTCCATGTGCACAGAATGACGTCGCTCTGACTGCAAGTCCGACCGACTCCTTCGTTTGTTTTTATTACTCTTTTTTTGGGGGGGTCCAGGGCACAGAATCGGTAATCTGCAAAATTACGGCCATAATGTGAGATTATCCGCCGCTGTCGTCCGACCCATCGCTGCCGTTCGTCCTGTCAGGAGCAGCGACTCGCTGTTGGAGGATTACTAGTGATCATACGCAGTAGACTTCTCCAGTGTGTCTAGCTGTCAAACTGAATACAATGCATTGGAAAGAGTAGATAGAAGAGCGCATTTGTTGATATTTATTGACTTTGCTTTGCGAGTCTTCTTTTTCTTTTCTCCTTTTTTTTTTTTTTTCAAAGGAAAAAAATTATTTGGTCATCTGGATTATCGCTGCCCAGCAACACAGCCACCTGACAACTCTGAATGTCGTAATTAAGGTAAGGAGGGACAGGGCTCGGCGTCTGTCTGTACATTTTAATTTGGCGCTGGGTCTGAGGTGATATTGAAACCCAACTCCTCACGGCTCAGTCGGATAACTGAATACTTGCATCCCCGGTCCATTTACCGTGGAGCAGAAATCTAATAACTTTCACCCGGGACCGTTAACCTCAGCCGTGCCTGGTCCCCATTAAAAGTCTGCAAGAAGTTTGTTTGTGCGCGTACTAACATAGCCACAGCGTTGATAAAAAGAAAAATGAAAAAGAAAAGAAACTAAATTTTGGTTTTATATTTCTGCTATCACCTGTGTGGAGGTTGTTAGAAATATGAAGTGCTGTCAAATCCAGTCTGACATGCGATTGATATCTTTTTCCACAACCCTGCCTGTCATACCTTCAGTACGACTTTTAATAGCAAGCAATAACTTAAACAGAAACGACAATGGGGTGAAATATCTTCTTATTTCCCCGTGTATTTTTTTATTCTGCGCACCCGCAAAATGGAGAGATATGCAGATAGTTGCATGCCCCACAGAGGCAGCGGGTTATATAGGCTAGCTGCAGCAGGAGTAGGTTAATATAAAGGAATAAAATATAAAAGCTGCTTTATTTTTATTTTTCATATTAAAGCGTTTGCACTTGTGCATTTGGGATATTTTGCAGGCAACCTGTCTAACTTTGACGCTCGTATCTTGGCTGCTCGGGAGCCGCGATCCCCTCCATGGAGTGCACCGTAGCATGCAAAATAAATACTGACACATCAAAAAGCGACGCATGCTTATTCTAATTTGTTATGTTAGTTGCTTGACTATTGTAGGCAGGTTTATTTTTTATTTTTTTTGCAGTTGCTTTTGCACACGACGAGCCTGCCCCGGCGCCTAAAACAACATTTCAAGTTATGTCGCAGCTATGTTGTGGCTGCAAGAGCAATAACTATTGAGTGACAGCTTTCGAGCCAATCCAGTGATGGCTCTATGAAGCCTGCTGGATTTCTTGGCCGAGCTGTCCAATAGAGGCGCAGGAGAGGTGGGAATTTAAACAAAAAGCCCAGGCGACGTCACGCCGACAGGTTAACCCTTGCCGTGCAGTTTTTCTTCAACTTATCCTACTGTACATCCCCTGAAGTGCCGTGATAAGGAGCTTTATCTGCGAGAGAGGAAATACTGTACAGACTTGCTTTTTTTATTGATTGCACAGCATAATGCATGCATTATCTTGGTATTCTTAAAATCTAAACCATTAATATATAGAATGTATAAACTGTGCATAAAACATTTCTTTCTGCCATTTCTCATTTGCCCCACCTTTTTCTCCTGCTTTACATTTCAACTGAAGTGAAACTTGCTGCTTTAGCATTTATCTAAAATCAGAATGTGATATTTAAGCATTATAGGAGACTGCTCTGTGTGCAGCTGAACTGTGACAAATGATCTTGTTTTTGTTTTCTGACTCATTTGCCAGGTGAATCAATGAGCCAGCAATGGAGACCAAAAGATACCAAAGTTTCTTTGATGGAAATGACACAGAGAACAGATGGTCTCAGGTCCCCGGCACCATGGAGTACCGCTGCAGTACAGAGGATTCGAGTCTGACTGGCAGTGATATCCTGATGGACATAGTCAATGTCAGCTGCCCTGCTGGAAGCCCAGCCACCGACTGCAAAGACAACAATACAAAGAAGCAGGAGCAGCCAATGCTTCGGCTCAGCCAGAACCAGCCATTTGTTCTCCCACACTTCAACCACTCTCTTCATGGTCATAAGCAGGAAATGGACTCCAAGGAGCTTTCCAAGACTGTGGCTGAGTCTATGGGCCTGTATATGAATGCTGCCAGGGATCCAGAGTTTGCTTTTCAGCATGGAGGCAGTACCAGCCCGGGGAAGCTGTACCCAGCATGTGGACGGCCTCTAGAGGAGAGCCAGTGTGGCACCACAAAGAGCCCCAAGTTAAAGCCATTTGGTTTCCAGCAGCCTAGCACGACTCCCAACGAATGCACCACGGGGACTCCGGTTAGTTCAGCTATACTGGCCTCTTCTCTGTCCTGCAGTCCCCAGACCTCCAGCTCCATTTCCAGCCCTGGAGGCAGTAACAATATGGTGTCGTCTACTACCAGTCCAACTACATGCTTCGGACAATTATGCTCGTCTGTCAGCAGTCCAGTCAGTCAGAGTTCGTGTTCTGCTGCTTTAGCCAACATCAAGCGCAGGAATTCAGTCACATGTAGCCCTGTAGAGTCCAGCACAGTGGGCACACCACCACTCACCAGCCCGCTCAATGTCATGAGGTCCCCCATGTCAAGTCCTCAGAGTATGAGTAGTGTGAGGTCCCCTCCGTCCTGCAGCACTGCTTGTAACATTAGGTCTTCTGTATCAAGCCCCACAGGCGGCAGCTGCACCGGCGCTACCAGCTGCAACACAGTAAGGCCTTCCATGTCCAGTCCGGCCACAGGGGGCAGTATGGCTGTCAACAGCCCACAGAACCCCTCCTCTGGTGGGTTTCCTGTGTCTAGTCCTGCTGGTGGACTGGGTTTGGTGCAGAATGACACCAACAGCCCAGAAGCAGCAGGACTGACCAGAGACACTGACTTCAAGAACTTTGAGTTCCCAAAAGTAGAGATGGTGGACGGGGAGGTGTTCAATGTCGGCTTAGACCAGATGGGCATGGTAAAGTACATAAAGAATGAGCCCGGGACTGACTTCAGGAGCATGTGTTTAGGCAGCTCCAAATGTAATGCCAGTAGCACACCATTTATCACGCAGATTAAGAGTGAGCCAAACAAAAGTGAGGGATGTATGAATCAACAGCCCTACGGTGAGCAGTCACCATCTCTTGGTCTCTTCCCTGCATCTGAGACAACGTATCTGTCCTTGAGGAATAACATTGATGAATACAGTCTGTCTGGTATCTTAGGACCCCCGGTGTCCTCTATGAATGGGAACTATGAACCCGATGTGTTCTCCAACAATGTCCTGTCTAAAGGGGTTAAGCAGGAGTCCACTGATGGCAGCTATTACCAAGAGAATAACAGCATGTCCACATCCGCCATTGTTGGAGTTAATTCCGGCGGACACTCATTCCATTACCAGATTGGAGCGCAAGGAACAATGTCTTTCACGCGGCATGATGTGAGAGACCAGTCCAACCCTTTGTTGAATCTAATTTCACCCGTTACAGCGTTAATGGAGTCATGGAAATCTCGGCCAGGCATGTCACAAGGGTCACTTTCGGCGAGAGGTGAAGGATACTTGGGACAGAACTGTATTGGAGACAGCATGACAAGGTAAGAAGAATTAAGTTGTCTCCAGCTTGTCTCTGTGAGTGCCTGTTAAATATTCAAGCTGTTCTTGAGTAATAGTAAGTCTTAAATAATATTTTTTTTACCTTCAGTGTACCTGTATAATAGCACACCTCTCTTGAGGATCCCATAGATGGGGAGCTAGTTTGTTGCTGTCAAACCCACAGTGCACAAGGCGTTTGCTTTGAGTGGTGCACAATAATAACAACATTAGGGCTTGGGAAAGGCAGCGGGAGGCTGGCTGGGGCATCAAGAACTAAAGGACGGGGGCCAGGTCATTGTTATTGTAGCATGTGATCCCAGCATCATCTCTGCTAGTACCGCTCCATGTTCTAGTGTAAAACAGAGGCAAAGTTTACCTGTTATCAGGTTCCAATCTGTACATACAACAACAAAATTTATTGGTCTGTTATCAGGAGGCGTAGCTAGGGCCTTGTGTAATGAAAATATCTGTTTTTTATGGAGCCCTAGGCCATTGGCAACATGATAAATTATGAATGATTGATCACACGCTTTTGTTGCCAAACTGATGAAATAAACAGTTGATTTTGTGAGGGCCGGGACTGAGACAAAACAAACAGGCCAAAGGGAAATAATCTATAATAGTTGTCAGTCTGGTCAAGTGGAACTTTGACACAGTTGTTGTGCTTCCAATATATTGTAGTGTCCTACTTCCGTATAAAGGAAGTAAATTATATAACTGTGGGAGAATTTCAAAGTTGCCTTTAGTTTTATGCAGACAGTAAACCACATGGTAGCTGAAAATAGAGAAGTGTACTCACCTGGCAGCGAAAGGTGCTGCTGTTTCTTTACAGTAAATCAACAGGATAGTTTGTGGTCCAGTATATGGGGGAAGTCCATGTATCGTAACAGGTTTAAATAACAGCCGCTGTCTATTGGTGTTCTTATAAAATACACATTGCTATCATCGATTTATGCATGGGATGTTGTAAATTCGCAGTTTTAATGATCTGGAGCAAAGAAGCACTAAACAAAATCATAAACGACTTCCAGCTTACTCACACCCGCTGTAAGGGGAGCTCAGCGCCGTAATTAAGCTTCTGCTGGGATTTTCATGTACGTTATTCCGCTGCATTGGAGTGAGACTTGACCACAACAAGTCCAAACTCAGTCCGGGCTGTGATGTTGCACAGCATCCCCAAATGGAGATTTATTACAACGAACGTTTTCCTGATTGAATTTGTTAAAAAAAAAAAAGAAAGAAAAAAAATCAACTTTGCAGATCTGGCTGATTGCGCTGCCGTTTTCTATCGTCTGTTTTCATTTTCTTCAGCTCGGTCGCTGTCATTCAAATGGCAGGAAGGACTGGAGAAGAAGTCTGTTTATTACCGTGTTTGATCACCGCATATTAGGTCGTCAGCGGCAAAACTGATTTACTGTAGAATGTAAACCATCGATGCTGCAGCTGCTTCTGATGGTTGGTCGTTGCTTTCAGATTTTATGTTAATAGTTTATGTGTTTGTGATTATGCAGTGAGATATAACTTAAAACCTTTTACCATCAAGATGTGTGGTCTGATCAGGTGTCACTGAACTATAAATTCAACAACAAGCTAATCAGATAAATCCCCAAATTGTTTTTTTTCACAGCTCATAATTTGTGTCCTTTCTGTGCCAAACGTGTATCGCTAACACACTGTTTTCCTTCACCTACACGTGTGTGTATATCTATATTTATTTATGCTGCTTCTCACTGATAGATACGAACTGATTATTTTATCACAATTTCTTGCCTTCTCTGCTTGACATGTTTATTCGGCTGTATAAGTACAGTACACACCTGAGAGTAGATACTCCGCCTGTGTGTTTGTGCATGTGCTATAACAAGGCTTGCAGCTCTGAGGAGACTGATACAGCCCGTTACCTTGGAGGCGACCCATATGGCAGGAGCCAAAGCGATGTTGACGGGATCACTGCCACCTTGGTCCTAATGAGATCCAGCTTAGCCCTAATGTCAGACAGGATGACAGTTAGAGGTGGGCCACATGGCAGCCAACCAGGCAGGCAGAGAAGCAGACAGACGGAAACACAAATATACATACATATAATGCATATGTATGCATACATTGTATATACTTGCAGAAATGTCTTTGCCAGAATAGAAAAACATTTCAGAGGTTGCTGCCTACATTTAGTGTCCTGTTACATCAGTAGTATTGTATTGATTGACAACTATACTTAGGCATAAACACAGGCTTATTGTGTCCTGCCTGAAATCTGAATGTGCACTGCAGAAAATCTGCTCGACTGTCCAGCTGTGGGCTAGCTACAGTGCCCAGGTCCAATATTTCATAGGCGAAAATCTTACGTAACCATTAAAAAGCACAACTAAAACTCTTTGATCCGCTGAAGCCTTGGATGACAGAGTGTTAAATCCCTGGGCTCTTTTTTTTCCTCTCTTTGGTTTCCTCTGTAAATGGTTTTAATTAAAAATGGCGGCTCATCTGAGCAGTCTGGATTACTTTGTGCAAAATGTTTTAACTGAGATTCACAAGAGAGGAAGTCGGAAAAAAAGAGAAGTCCTGGAATTGTTGGATTTATGTGGTGTTTGATTGGAACTTAAGGCTAAGACAAACTAGGTAGCCAGAGTGGAGCATTGTGAGGTTTGGATGCTGAGATTTAGCGCTGTGCACTGCAATTTATAAAATATATAAATATGGAAATGATCGTAAAACAACCTACATTAGGGTTCTGGATTATGTTTGCTCGCTGCCTAAATCTCCAAATCTCTTTTCACCCTATTTAGGGCATTTGTGCAGAGGTTTTCACACTAATGTTTCATCACACTGAATTTCTCTAAAGGTCGTCAGCCCTGTGACCTTATAATTTCTTAATCTGAAAAAATGGTAAAAACTAAAAATAAAATACAGACGTCAACAGTGTTTTCAGTTTTTAAATTGAAATAATCTCCCATTACAAGTTTTAGCCTTTTTATTTATTTATTTATTTTAGTAGCACCTTGCTGTCATTTTCCTTGCAGTCAGTATCTGTAGAGAGACAGAGCGGCCAGCACGAAGAAGCACCAGATGAAAGCAGGGAGAATGCTTTACACTGGAGTCTGGCCAACTCTCAATGTTCTGCAGAGGGATGAAAAGGCATACTCCTGAGAGCACACTAATAAAGCTTTAATTGTATGTTCCTCCACTAAATTAATGGATGGAAATGATTTGATTAATTCAGACACTGTTGGATACTAATATCCAATTAAATCCCAACACCAGGCATGCACAGGGGCTCCCAGTGCATTATGGGTTCCCGACTATAACACACGGACAGCTGCTTCTTTGGGTCGCGAGAACGATGCTACAGGTGAAAGTGTTGGGGAATGGCTGTTGGTCTCATCTGCCCGGCTGGCCGACATAACAGTGCGGCCAAGATAATCTCACATCGTATACAAGCATTTTAATTATGTGTATTCTCACGTGTGCCGTTGAATATTTAATTATTTTGCCGCAATGAAGCGGAGGATATTTCACTGTGCTTCATAAATGTCATCTTAAGCACAGAGTACATTTGCTGCTCTTCTTTCATCGTGTAATTAAATCAAATGTAAGGAATAGCAGCGCGGTTTATAATAACATTGTCTTTATTCCTCTAAGTTACCAGAAATTCTTGTCTATGACGTCTTAATTGCAGACTTGATAGGAGTCATTTTATAAACTAGCTAAAGTTAATAAGACGATGGTTAGGCAAACATAATAAGTTGTTAGTGAATGTACTGTATATAACTACGTTGACACATATTGATAAAAATAATACAGCATGGAAGATTGATGGGGAGAACCTGCCTACATTCAGTGACTAAATATGATTGGGGCAATTAAGGCAGCTTTTATAGTCACATTCAGGATGAAATAATATTTAATCGATTCATTTATCAATATATGCGCGTTTCAAAAGGTGTTTTATGGCTCATCGATGGCTTAAGACAAGACTGCGTGAAGGTCTACGGTCTCCTGAAGAAAGTCTTGCCAAAGGAAATTAAATAAATAAATAAAAATCATCTACAGAGCAAGTGTTCTGGAGCTGACAGCCTAATTATTATTATTAATTATCACAAAATGTAGTATGTGTGGCAATGTGTTTTACTTTAACATTGAAATATTACACTGAAATAAGCCAATTCTGATTATGTTAAGCATGAAAGTTGATTAAGCCTACCATTTTACAGTAGGCAGCCTCTTCAGTATGCAACATGGTGGGCAGGCGGTGCAGTTATACACGTTCAGCCCGTCCCCTCTTCTGTGAATCGGCGCATAACTGTGAATCGATGGAATGAATCAATGAAACACCTGAATGAAACAAAACAAATTAATACATCGAGCCCTCAAGTCTTCCCTGTCTTCTGGGCAGCCCATCCCTGCTTGGTGTGGGTGGATTGGAGGCTGTGTAAAGCGGAGCCAAGAGGCAGTATTCAAGGTATGAATAACAAGAACTGGATTAAAGAAGTACAGTGGTCCCTCGTTAATCGCTGGAGTTACGTTCTAAAAATAACCTGCGATAGGCGAAATCCGCAAAGTAGTCAGCTTTATTTTTTACATTTATTATAAATGTTTTAAGGTTGCAAACCCCTCACTACACACTTCATACACTTTTCTCAATAACTTGCAAACATACTGCGCTTCAGTCACACTGCCTGCGATCAAAGATGCTGTATATGTAAATTAGTCAAGCTGAAAGCATTCTGTACTATACAAGAGACACCGTATGGAGGAGATTGATTGACAGTGGTCTACAGTCCCTTAGCCAATCAGGATGCAGAAAATGATGCGTGGTCTCTCCCTTAGCCAATTAGGACACAGAAAAAAATGCACTGTAAAAAAAAAAGAAAAAGAAAAGCATGCAAAATTGCACTAAAAAAATCTGCGAAACTGCGAGGCTGCGAAAGGTGAACCGCATTATAGCGAGGGACAACTCTGTTTGAATTCTACTGTGTGCAGGTCTTAAATGTATCTTTAAAAGACCTGCACATACGATCTGTTCGTAGGGCTACATGAGGCAGAACCGGGGGAAACATTCAAATGTTGGAGACAGGTAGCGAGTAAACTGTGTCTGAATTGCTCAGGCGTGATGCGGTTGATTTTGAGCCCGGTAGAAATTCAACAATTCTACATCAGAGAAAAAACTTTTAATGCTATAGAAACATAATGACAGCAGCAAGACAATTACGTCTTTTATAGACTCATGTTGGGATGTCATTTATTTTTTCCCTTGTGTTTGCCGGCCAACAAATTAGTGCGGACCAATAAATTGTATTGTCATCAACGTCAAATAAAAATCGCAAACAAGCGCAATAAACTCAGATAAATGTACGTGAAGATAGAGGAGCATTAAGTCACCTGGAGGATCAGACATTTCTGGCAAACCACAAAGGTGGACAGCAAAAAAAAGAAGGCAATTTGAAATAGATGAAGGAGGTCAACCGGCAATTTTTGCTAAGAAGTTAAACGGTCTTGTATTTATATAGCGCTTTTCTACCCATTGGAAGACCTTTACGGTTGCAGTGACACATCGACCCATTCATTCACACGAGCATGCGCAAGCATTCACACAAAGGCATGTACCGTTGACGGCGCTGTTAACCCTGGTCCATGGACAAGCCGCTCTATCTACTGAGCCGCAGCCAGCCCCACCACAACAACTTTATGAGGTGATAATATGTCAGTGTTTTGTTTGCTGCCTATTGCGCTGGCCAAAATGTATTTTTGACGTTTTAAGAGGAAAGTAAAAACTGGTTAAATTTCTAGCGCATAATTCTTCCAGTTCTATCTAAATACAGTTTGAATAAATGATTTGTTAACTACTACAGCTGCTGGTCAAAGGTTTTTTACAGCAGCTACAGAGGACAGAGGACACAAATAATATACACATTGGCTCTTAATATCCAATATTATGCCATCAAACAGGGGCACAGTGAAAGGCAGCTTCCACTTGCCATCTTTATGAATGGATACTGCATTTATTTTGTTTGTTTTTTTACGTTGTGCCACTTCATCGTAGGAGTAAACGCCTGTAGTGGACGTAATCTTTTCAGAAGAACCGAGAGGATACCGTGTGGCACAATGATCGGATGCTTTTGTTGCACACAAAAGAAACCACGTTAAAAGTCTCCGCTCAGCCTCACCCACACAGCGCCATGAACGCACGAACACACACACACAGGCAAACAGCACTGCGCCATGGCCGCCAACAACAAGAACAACAGCACACATTTGAGGCCGGACTTGACACTCCAATAAAAGTGTGGTTACTGCTGGCCAAGCCTCCTGGGATTTGAATGCTTGTCTTGTCCTCATGTGAACTTCTTCCTGAAACACAGTCTGGTGACAGAGGGCCAGATTTCCGCTAGGCCGGGCCTGTAGTTGGAGACCTACTCTCTGTTACCTACCGCTGACATTCCCTTCTGTTGTTGAGGTTATTAACAAACTGCATAAAGGACGCAGAAACTGAATACCGGGGCTGCAACAAAGCATAGTGCACGCTTCTGTGCGTCGATGAATGCCCCGATTTTTATAGCGCTCCTCTGTGTGAAACGCTGCAGCTGAATGGAAGTATTTTGTGCACCGAGCGCATTGTTTACCGAGCATGCAAGAAGTCTCAGAGATTTCTCACAAGTGGCCTTAAAGAGTTGTAGGCTGCTCGGCAGACACAGGCCGACACAAGTGCAGGGAATCGCTATATTACAAAGATGAACTGGTCATAAGTGCCTGATGCTGTTGTCATGAATAAATAAAGAATTGTTTGTTCAGATAAATACTGGCAGATGTCTAATTCATTGGATGGACATTATTCATTCAGAGCGGTAAAAGCACAGAGATCTATATTTCATTTTTGGTGGAGGGGAGACTGAGAGAATCCATCTCAGCTCAGTCTCTCAGCATATTATTGTCTTCGTCTTGTATCCCGATATACTTGACTGAGCAAACAAGGCATGCCTTTATCATTCATGTTTAATTAGAGCTCGCCCCAAGTATTCATGCCAAAGTGCTCACATTTAAGCCCGCTGTTTGTCTCGTCGGGTTCCTCCGTGGAAAGGATGCCATAGAGGAAGACACTTCCAAAAAAATGTTAATTGTTCAGCTTGAAAGGTTCCCAAAGTAGGTCATGCATAGTTGGCTCAAATAAAGTGAAGGGTGTGTGTTTGTGCGTTGTGGTGGTGGTTGGGGGTGGGGGGGTGGGTACTCCGGGGCCTTTTACATAACACTTTCATTCTTTCTGCCAAAAAAAAAAAACACACAAACACAGACAGTCACACATCCACAAACGCTTTAACAGCAGCAGAACCCATGATTTAAAACATTGAACTGTGACTTCATACAGTCATACATGAGCCCATTGATAACTTTAAATTCAGAACATGATTGTCAAAGAACTGTTAAGAACAGATCAGATCAGCGAAATTAAAACAGGGAAAAGTTAATCTGAAGTCAACTTTATTTTTCCCCCTAAAGGGTTTGGAACCATTTTTAACGCAGTGACCTTTGTTGATATTACTTCAGCTATTTCATTTGTATCATTTTCTTTCTTTTCTTTTTTTTTTAATGCATCCGTTTGCCCGGCTGCCTAGACGTTAATTCTGTACTGACATTTTAATTATTTCCTCAAATTGTTTGCTGTAACTCAATACAATATGCATTGAATCTGATAATATGTGATGTAAACTAAGTCTGAACTAAGAAATGCATGAAACGTACTGCATGCCAGCCCTTGTAGTCAACGCTACAGTTTCAGAAACGGTAATGGCCCAGTAGTGGTCACACATATTTGCAGTTTTTGACACAGAAAACACACATTTACTGGGCATGGCCTGTTTCGCTGTAGGGAAGAAAGAAACACATGATTTGTGTGAGTCATCTGTCAAGCGTTTAGTTGGCTTCATAAAAGACCTACTGAATCCCTTTCATCCAGGACTGGGCACACAACACAAACCATGTATGTAGCAGGGGTTGTACAGACTAGTCTACTTTACTGCTGCGCCATGGCGTTAGAAGCAGGAAGTTGACTAGTTGCCAATCATGTGACAATAACAACACAGACGCCTCCGAGAACACAGGTGAGGAGCCTGGTGGCTTATTACAGCAAACCAGCAGCGGTTCATCAAGCATGTGTAAGGCGGTCCTGAAATACAACATGCTAGCTGAGGAATGGTTTAAATCCTCTCGGTGGTTGCCAATCAACAGCTTCACAAATGTCTAAAGTTAATGGACTTTTAGCTGCTGTACGTGGAAAAGGCTTCGGAAATATACCGCATTTTTCCCGCGGTCACACCCTGTTAAGTACTATTAAACCCCACTGACGGTGCCGACTTACTTACTGCAGCGCACAGTATTGATAAGCCCAGCGTCAGGCTGAAGGTGCTTGCAGAAAAGCCTCCATAGCTTCTTTTGTGTGAGACGCTACAATATGGGTTCAGGCCAAGAACATAGATTTCATTGTTGCAAAGCGTTACTTTCTACTGTGTTTTTATAGTTGAGGTCATCGACTAGTCGACGTTGACTCAACCCACCTGTTAGTTGATTTTAAAAATTCTGAAGTGTTTCAACCCGTAGTATGTAGCCCCACGGCAACACAACGTACACTGACCCAAAATTTAAAATGGTTCTTGGAAAGATTAAAGTGACAGCTCAAAGGAAAAGATTATCACTGAACCCGTTGCTAGAGAGAGAATTTACTTGTCACAAGCAGCAAACGGGTTAACATGTTTGTCAGGAAGTGTAATACGATTTTGTTTTTCTGTACAAGTGTGTAAAAAAGGGCCATAATTAACAGGTTATTAAAAGGTCAGCGTTCAGATTACACGCACACACACCCACACACACCCAAAGCACTAAACCCGTTTTGTTTTTTTTCTTTCTTTCTTTCTTTTTCACCTTACCTCAAGTTGTGTCTAGCCATGCAGATAGTTTCAGTTTTACTTGTCTAGGTTTTGAGATGCCTGCTGGAGACATCTGTCTCCAATATAATGGAGGTGACTGGAAGTTTCGTTGTGTTGCTTTAAACTAGTCACTTTGAATAATCATTGCACAGTTTTCCTGGAAAATAGGCTTTTTAGCATCTTCTGTGGATTCGATTAAAATGATATTCCATTTAGCCGCGCTGTTTTGGAAAAGCAGTGGAAATGTGAAGATGCAGAAGTTTTTTTTTGTTTTTTTTTTCTCGAACTTGATCTATTTTTAATGGGTGTTAAAAAGTGTCTGTAGCACAGTAGTATTGATATCTAATCAATCGTATAGTTCAGCGTCAGATTTGCGATCTTACTGACTCGGACTTTGAGTCCAGGATTAAATCAAAGTCTTAGAAACTGAATTTTAAGGAGCAGCAGATGGAGAGAGGGGTTTACTTGGCTGCCGTTATTTTTTTTTTACTCTAATGTCTGCTTTTGGGGATTTGTTTCCGCTCACAGTGAAAACAAAGCACTTTGGTGCAGCGTGTGGGAGAAAGAAACGAGCGAGACTCTTGACTGTTGAGAGGCCACAGTAACGCCGTGTGCACAGTGTTTCCCCTCTACAGTTTATTGCACTGTACCTGGCATAGACAAACACCCCACCCACCTCCCGGTTCAATGTCTGCTTTTTGTTTCGCCTGCCTTCCTCTGACTTGGCTGCAGCTCCCTGGTTTACTCTGCTTTGGAAGGAGGACAGTTCGGGGCTTTTTAGGTTTCGACTGTTAATCCTGAGCTCTCCCTCTTTTATTTGCAGTACTGCTCAGCTGCTGGACCTTTGTACAAAGTGAAAGAAGCTGACTAACCAGTATACTGTAAAGTTGGACTGAGTGCATCAGTACCTTTAGTTGTTTGTCTGTGCTTTGTCGTGGTTGAAGCGTCGAAGGAGTTGAATCAGGTTTTTTCCACTGCATTCCCTTAGTTTAGACACTTATTTCATTTTCAAGCACTTATGTAGGGTATTTACTTTTAAATCTCAAAAAGTTTCCATATTGAATTTAGTAAATTTGCTTTCATGTGACGTGTAGATCTGTTCATTCTGGCCTTGATGTTGGTCTTTTAGTTGTATGTCTGAAGTGCTAGACTACGTAAAGTCATTGCCGTTGGCCGCTTCCAAACAGAAAGAAGCCAGTGTTGGGTGTTTTAAAAGAAGAACATGATGTGATAGGACGTTGTTTTGCCAAATTGTATTGTCACACATAGCACCTAGCTTCTTTTTGCATTCATAGTGGAGGAGGATGTTATCCCGCCTGCTGTGAATGCAGCTGACATGCCTTAAGTTCTTCCTTCATACCAGCATTATTACACCCACTCGCTCCAAGGCCAGCGACACATGCGCCTTGGCGTTATTTAAGGCTCACGAGGAGGAAGCTTCTTATTCAGGTGTGATGCTGATACCGGCTTTTTGCGATTGCCTGTTGGACAGGTTGAGCAGTCCCACTTGTAACGTGTCACGGTTTGTGAATGCTACTGTATTGTGTAACCACAAAAGCAGAGTGGCAAGGAAGTTATGGAAAGACGTGACCTACCTATTCATATTACCTACTGCGTACTCGTTGACCTCGCCAGCCAGCTAGTTAAAAGAAATCAGAGTTTATTATGTTCCCTGGCACAGGCATATCACTCTATAGCATTATACACCACCATAATTCAGTGTCTGGGTCAGTGTTTGCCCTCATAAAAGCACATTTGCGTCCATAAATTTAACACATTATGTAATTTTAATTTAGTTCTGTAAATATTGCAGTGACATAAAACAAAACCTTTTCTTTAAAATACACCGTGTGTCATGTAGCAGGGATGTAGAAGCTTTTGAGCAAAACTGCAAGTTAAACTTTAAAATAAAGTTTAATTTAGTTTACATTTATTTTAAAGCACGAATCAAAACGATAATGCTATCGTCCCGGTTTAGCGGCTCATTCCCCGTGGCCTCTACACCGGACTTTAACACCACACAGGTCTCCTTCCTACAAGGAAACTACTAATTAAAGTAGTTCCAACAATTATTCCCCATAAAGAAAATAAATACAGCAATAAAACCGATAAAAAAACGATAAAACAGGAGGTAATCATGATTGAGATCATCCCTCACTCAGTGCATTTAGTTTAGTTTTTAGCGCATTTAGTTCATATTCTTGAGCTAATATTTTATTAATGCTTTACTTTAGCATGAACTGATCGTCTTCAATAAAGTGAAAAGTACAGCATTTTTGAGGTTAATGGTGTTCACTACTCATGTCATAGTTACACTGCGCAGTCTATATTTTGAATCTAAAAGAATTATACATATACACTCTGCAAGTCCATTTTGTTACACTGATCAGACACAACATTAAAACCACTGATAGGAGAAATGAACAGTTTAACTCACAAAAAACACCAAGAACAGCACGAGGCGTTAACCTGGCCTCCAAATTCGTCAGATCTGTGGGATACACTGGAACAAGCCTGATCCAAATCTCCTGGCTTAGGTGAGAATTGTCACTGCGGTAGTCTTTTTTTTAAACATTTTTAAAGGGCCTTTTTAAGCAAATCTACAAAGATAGTCAAGGGAAACTCTACTTTTTAGAGAAGCGTGTGAGAAAGTGCTATACGTATGTTTCTGTCTTGTTGTTGTTCTACCGTCCTTATAACCCACTGTCAGCAGCGGGAAAATCCAATCTTCTATTTACATGCAACTGCTGCCGAGTACAATTTCAGTGTTGCTCTAAAGCGAATGCTCCAGTTCTACGTTCTGAGAACTAACCATTCACAGTCACACCGGACAGTAGTGGTTAATAACTAATAAGACCGAATCACAACAAATGAAAGACTTAAGTGCTTCATTGTTCACTGCTTAACAGAGAACAGAGATTAACATGGATAACTTCACAAGGATTACCAGCAGATGAGCTCAGCGGCAAATTGCTAACAGTGGTTGTAGGAGTGGCGATCGAGTTAACTCAGGAGTTGCAGGAATGCCGAGCAGTCGCAGCCCCGTATGTGAAATATCAGCCGGGTAATAAATGTGTTTGTCGGAGAATAACTGACAGATCAGGTACAGGTCCCATTATATTCTTGTTGTATTCTCTTGGCCCTGGCATTATTTATTAGAGCTTCCATCTGTGGGCTGTATTAGACAAGTTTTACCAACAGCATGGCGTATTTTTTTTCCCCTCCTTTGTGAACAAAGCTGTGTGCTCATTTCATGCAATATGAATTAAGGGCCAAACACTCAGAAGTGTTTCAAGGGGTGATTTCCCCTTAGTGATAACACTGGAGAGGTGCCAAAACTGAACAGGAGAAAATTACCATACCGTGGCAAGCGAGCGAGAACCTGTAAAAAAAAAAAGTGCGGCACTTGATGTGTGTTTGTTTGCAACAGGGAGAAGAAGTAATAGAGGGGTTATATAGACAGAGCAGGGAGGGAGAGTAGTAAAGACTGCAGATGGTATTTATTCTACTGTACAGCTGAAGACAAGCCTTCATAATTCTGTAGTGAAGTTAGGAAGTTGCAGACGCATTTAACCTGCTTCTGGCAGGATTATTAATTAATACATTAAAACTGAAATAAATGAATGAGACTGTACAAGATAAATAGGGTGAGGGTTAGGTAAGCTGCCAGAGATTAATACATTTTATAACCACAAATAAGATTTGTATGTTCACTTGTGATTCTTGGAAATCTAAGAAAAAAGTGAATAAATAAGTTTTCTCGATTTAAATTGAGCTTCATTTGAAAGTGCCGATATCGCTTCATGAAATACTCGGATTGATTTGCCATTTCCGGCGTCCTCCCGTTAGAAATCTCGCTCGCGACGAGATTAATCCGCTCGGGCAGGCGATCAAAAACATGACAGAACCTCCAACTCTGAGAGCACCGTCAAGACTGATTTTGGATTCAAAAAGCGCGACGACGTCCAAGAGCTGGAAAGCAAAAGCGAATACCACACATCTCCAAAACCAATAGCAACATCGGTTTTGCGAAACCCCCTTTCAGGATCATTTCAAAACTGATAAATCTCCAAACAAATTGAGTTGAATGAGATAGGGAACTTTTAAATCGCTTTAGGAAATCAGTAGCGATACCCAGCTGCTGCAGGGAGTTCAGGTTTACACAGGAACATCTGTGGGTGGTGCACACTTGACACTCATATGACTAAGGTCTGTCAACAACCACATAGTCATAAATTAAGTCTCAGGGCACCTCAACTGTTTCAAGTTTTTTTTGTTCTTGGATGGCGTCCTCCTACTTCAAGCCATCTGTCTTCTCTGGAAAAAACGTGTATTTTGCGTTCCTCATCCTTCAGGTGTAGGTGGAGTCAGACTTGAACTGGCCCCAGGTATCTATTCACCCTGAATCTGGAGTATACTTGGAGATGTAGGCTTGCTTATTTGCAAGCGATCAGATCAGCCTTGTGTGGCCGGACATTATCAGCCTATCGGCTTGGGTTGCTATGGCAGCAACACAGGCGGCAGCAACACAGGCGCCAGCAACGATGTAGTTAAATAATAGTTTTGTTCCACTTTTATTCCAGCGGACAAATTATCCTGGTGTCTGTCTACGGACCGTTGTTGTTCTCCACCTTGTCCGCCATAGTGCTTCGCTAATAGCTCCATGGATTCGACTGTTGAGGTCGTGAAGCACGATTCAAGTGACGCAAAAGACACTTTGAATTCCTATTTGAATGCCTTGACTGAGACTAATTTGTGGAAATCTGGTTGAAATTACAGCTCAGACTGGCTCACGTTGTGGTTTGGATCGGTTTTGATCCTTTAGTTTCTTTTCTGTACGTACTGGCTAAAATCTGTTTCTATACAATCTGGATAAGCCAAAAGAAGAAGAAACAGTTTAAGACTAATGCCTAGACTCATTAGTCTCCCTTGTTTGGGTACAACCAGTAAGTAATGTTAACTTACTACCATCACTGAGTTATTTTGTATTTAGGCATCTCTAAAGGCATTACAGGCTAATTACATTTCCAAAAGGCCTCTCTGCTTCAGTGCTGTTTGTCACGTAAGAAATATTTGTAGTTTTTTGTTTGTTCTGGTCCAACCTGCTCTCAAATCAGGTCATCTAGTAAATATTCATAAGCGTGGCCGGCGTCACAAGAATGGCTTCCTTGCAGCATGCGCACCATTTACACAATCCCTCGATGACTTGCAGAACAAAATGCTGAGTCAAACGCTCGGTCTACTGAATCACGTTTCAAGTCCCCTTTCTTGTAACCCCCCCAGTGATTAATGGCGTCGAAAATGAGGGCACGTCACATATGTTGACACGTCGGGAGAGGCAGTGCCCTCAGCAGAGATAGCCTGCAGCCTCAACCACTGCACCGGCTGCTGTACATAATTTCATAATGAAGCTCCTTCCCGCAGTTAAGAGATCTGAATAATTATGTTACCGTCAGAAACTCACTGTATAGAAAGAGTTTTTCATAGTGAGTCGACCTCATGGGATGCAACAACATTTGTGCAGCTGAACAACAGTTATTAACTTCACATTTTCTCTTCAAGTCTGCACACAAAAAAAAAGCTTCTCAAACTGAGGAAAATGTTACCAATACTGATACTGATATATAAATAAATAGATTTCAGCTTGTAACCCCTTGTCACCGATTAAGCTGCATCACACCAAAACTTGTAAAACTAAAACTTTTCTCTACGGCTTCCATGCCAAGTATTTGATTGTGCTGTTTGCACATGGCTTACAGTCCTCCTGTTGTCTGGTTTACATTTGACAGTGCTACACACAAGCCGACACGGATTCGAAGATGGATTTCGATTCACATGCTAACCGCTGGTCAGACGGATATTTACGAATACGGCACATCCACGCTGCAGTCTGACAGCTCAGGACTCGTGTTTTCTGTCCGTCTTTCTGGTTATTTAACAAACATCTGTGGTCTGCATGATTTAGTTATTTCCCCTCAGTGGGCTCCCTTTGGTTTCGGGTCCCCTTGTGGCTCCCTTTGGGGTGTGCACACACACAAACAGACACACATGCATAGATGCACACTTGTAAACAACCACAGCTGCTTCGTGGACATGTTAATATTTCAGTGTAGCTTCTCACTATTGGCTCTTTTAAATAGAATCTCTGTGGGAATAAGCACAATTTGTTTCCCCATAACTTGCGAGACAGCCCGATCAGGCATAACATTATGACCACTTGCCAAATATTGTCTCCATTGTGTCCTGTGGTGAATATTGTTAGTGGGGGCCTTTAGGTCCTAGTGCTTTGAGAGGAGGGGACTCTGTTGACCAGGTTTGTTCCTGTGCATTCCACAGATTTGATCTAGTGAATTTGGAGGTCAGGTCAACACCTTGTGCTGTTCTTCATGTTTTTTAGTTGTTCCTAAAGTGTTTTTTTGGTCTGTGTGTGCCTGTTTCAGGCTGCGTTCTGCTGGGGATGGCTGCTGCCATAAAAGATGTAATTGCTATGGGGTGGGGGTGTCTAAGTAACATCCACATGAACACCAGGTCCAAAAGTTTCCCAGCAGAACATTGTATTGTCACAAGTCAGGGTTATTTACTTCTCCTGTCAGTGGTTTTAATGTTGTGGCTGATCGGTTGCCCATAGCGTTGGAACAATCTTGTCATCAAACACATTCCTCTTTTTATTCCTATTTATACCAATCATATCGTCACAGTCATTTCATAGGAAGACGTAAACAATGTTTTATTACGCTCGCATATATTTTTATTTTTAGCACAGAGGTGAAAGATGCTATTGAGGCTTTATGTTGTGTTTGCAGCACGTATGCTGATAGATGGGTAAACAGCAAATGTGGTCAGGGTAATTATGTCTGTACATTAGAGATCCAGACTAATCACATAATGTAGGTAATCTGTCTTAGTACCTCAAATAGCAACAGACTAATTTAGGTTCCTTCAGAAAACAGTGTAACAAATATGGAAATGAAATGGGATCCTAATGTAGTAAAGTCTGCGCAAATATCAGAACAAAACCTACAGTTTACAGTTCTGTTGAACCGAGAGCTCACGGCTTAATGAAACCCAGCGAATGCATGACAACGGATTCCTTTATACAGATAGCTTCGGTCTATTTTGAGAGATGGGTAATGATACGGGGCCGACACTGAAGGACATTCAAACCTGTCGACTCCCCTTTCTTCACACCTCATTGGTCAGGGGGAAGATGGCATTGATGAAAGGCTATGGTGGCTTATTAAAAGAGAATATGTTAAGATAATGTGCGGGCAGTGCATCGTAGTTTCTGCTCGCTCCTGATGGAATCAGATTAGTCTCTTGTACGCGAAGGAGTGTGCCAGGGTGAGGTGTACAGCGTGGTCACGTCTGTCAACATACCTCTATACTCCAGCACGAGGAGGAATGAAGGCTGATAAGAAAACCCAAACATGCCCATGAGGCAACTAGTTTAGAGGCAAACACTAGCATACACTGTACGCAACCTTTACAATGCAGTCAATAAGAAATAATTTATTAGCGCATCAATTTGTAGTTTAAAGGATCACAGTGTAAATGAGGAGAATGGAAGACGTGGCTGGAAATAACCAACAAACTACTTTAGCTGCCAGGAAACGATAAATTCAGCAGCTAAATTAATTTAAAAATGTTGTTCAAGGATGTTTTTGCACTTCTATCACACTGACATGTCACACTGTATTGCTGAGAAAAGGGAAGTGTAAAGCTAGCAGGTTTTGCCTTGAAGTATACAACCACCTTGCGAGCCCATGACACAGTGTAGGTGCAAAAATCCTGCAACCTTTAACTTAAAAAAATTAAAATAAAAATGTACAAGCAGAGAGACATTTCTAGTTGGAAGCAACGTCAGTCTTATGTTTGTCAGGGATCTATTCACTGTATGTAGACATGTTTACGTAAGCTATTGCAATCCAGGCTTTTCCTGCGCCGAATGCCAAACACGCAGACACGGCGAAGACTTTTTTTTCACTATATCTCATCTACATAAAATCATATTGTGCTGCAAAATGTCTTAATTTGTGTCCACCGTGCCAGTATGTTCTCTCCTCCTCCTTTCTCAGGACACCATGTGAGTTGGTGGTGTCCTGCGAAAGGAAACACGGCTTCAGAAATCACAGCTCCAAAACTTCCATATGCTTTGTAAGCCTAAACAATCCAATTACATATCTGGGAATTTCTTTCCTATTGCTGATGAAATATTTAAACTGGCTCGCTAAACAGATTTAAGCCTCGTCTCTTGTTATTAATGGTCTTTTGAGATAAAAGAGAAACAGAAGCCCATAAAATAATATACAAAGCTATTTCTCAGTGAGTGGGCCATATAATATAGAATCAGCCAAAGATTAAATATGCCTTGACTTGTGATTTAATATTGATATAAAATCAAACTAAAGTACGGAAATAACTGCAAGGAAAGTGTCTCATTTGGTTTTTGTCAATGTCTTCTGAGAGTATGTGACTTACAGTAAAGAAAGAAAATTGAGAGGAACTGAAGCAGACGAGGATAAGGAGCAGGGATGGACAGAGAGGGGAAGACGCCGATGATCGGAGATAAGCAGGAAGAGGAAGAAAAGGGCAGAGGGAAAGATCACATTTAAGTCCCCCTCCAATTTATTCTATATTGTCCACTGCAGACGACAGATTTCAGTCTTGGTGAAACACCACACGACCATAATTAACCCCCACACCCCAATGAACTTATCCCCGTCTTTTTAATTATACAACAGTGGGTTTGTCCATAAAATGCTTCATGCTCTGTAATAATCATTATCGACGCATTGTGTGTGAAAATGTGAAACGTGGACATTTCCCTGTGCGATCTGCCCGTACAAATGATGTCTAACAAGGCACGGGCCAGTTCAAAAAAGACTGAATGAACTGCTGGTTTGTTCACGAGGCGCACCAATACAGAAACTATTAAGCTGTGTATAGTGTGCTGTTTGTTTTAAACAGCAAGGGGAAATACCGTTTACAGTCGGTGCCCCGAAGGGAGAGGGGAATGTAAGGCAAACAAAGGCTCCTGCCCTTCCTGTCATCTTTTCCTATTGGCTGGTAGCCAGTGACTTAGGAAGCATTACCAGTAAGTGTATGTATCAGATTTACATTCTAAACACTAATCAGCCCGTCTATCTGTTGCTCAACGTGAGGAATTGCAGGCGGAGATTTTGCTTTAATTTATATTTTTAAGTTACACACATCTAAATCTGAGCCTGGGAATGCGTACGCAGCGGTTAGCAATTGTTAAAAAGGTATTTTAATATTGTTTTTTTTTTGATCGCCAAGCCTGACGTCTGCTATTATTGTCTCAGACAGAAACTGACACGTTGAGTGATTGTTGCTCTGCATACTGAACACAGTTCAGAGAAATGACTCTTCTGCTTGGAAAGGAAGAGAGAGTAGACAGACCAGACAAACTTGGCAGGGAGACCGAGCTCACAAGAACGTAGAGGTTTGTTCCAAAATCAATGCAGCCCACTAATATTTGATTCTCCAAAAAAAATGGGGCTTCCATCGACGGACGTAACACACACACACACACACACACACACTCACTCTACAACTGCAATAGCCTTTTTAAACAGCAGATAGCTGGAGTGTGAACTCATGTACAGTATGCATACTGTAGATGCTCTCTAGATTACATCAGACGGTGTAATCGACACTGAATTTGTTCAAGTATACCTTAGGGGCAATGAACAGGTGCAGAATTTGGGTGTGGATTGCAGCTTTTTTGTGAAATGCTATTAGAACAAACCCCCTATCACACCTGTTTTAGAGGACGTGTAATACAAGGAAGGAATACAAGACACATTATTAAGACACATTGCGCCACATCTAATCAGTGCATAACATCATCATGTGCTGGAAAGTTAACAAAAAAAAAAAAAAAAACGATTAAGAGGCATGTGATAATGCGGGTGTTGAAAGGTAGATTGCTATGGTTGGTGAATACGATCCCCGTGATGATTTTTTTCCATCGTCTTGACTGATCTGGGAGTGACGGTCACGTAGGACCTAAGTCAGGGCCCTTTCAAAACATTTCATACCTTGGATTTTCAAACTGTCCGATTTCCTGTGAAATCTCCAAAAAGGGCAAAAAGTCGAACCTTGATCAGATGGTTCGGATCAAAGTCTGAGCTACAGTTTGGTTTGTGCCTAGAGTGAAAATATATTTTGAATGGCCAATTACAGGAAGGTGCAGCGGGCTATCATTAGAACCAGGAAAGAGGAAACATGAGATGCAGTAGCAAATAGGGGAGAGGAGGAGACCAAGTTTTAAACTGTAATGCGGCCTATGACTTAATGAAATTGCTGACGTTTTTCAAGTATTTAGGAGGATGAGAGGGAAAATATGAGAGCATGGGACAGGACAAAGAACAATGCCACCTGGAGATAAAGCAACTGCAGACACGGTATCCATTACGTTTCTCTGCATTCATTCAAATGGCAAGAGAAGGTTACCCGCTGAATAGACAACACACCAACGCCAGACGTGCCTGCCTACAGACCAGGCAATGTCAAGTATAGGGAGGTGCGGTCCATGTCGGAGATGACGAAAGGACATACTGTAGGTATGTAATGTAAATCTGATCGCAAAATTGAACCGTGAAACCAAAACTAGCCAGATCAAATGTACAGTAGATAATGTAACAAAAACCTGAACCTTGGTTCGGAAACACAGAAAGGTCGTACCTGAACCAGAGGTGGTCACACTTACAAATTTTGCGAGCACTCCAATTCATGTACGCGCGTTTCCGTTCGCTACTACCTGAGGCTCAAAACCCCAAATAAAGAAAGAGAGATTAAACGTAGACTTGGTATTTAGCTAAAAACTGTCACTTGAGTGGTTGGACTGGCAAAAAAAAAGCGCAAAATCACACATTCATAGTAGATGTGAACGGAATAATTTAAATCTTTATGATGAAGACGGAAGATTGTTACCGTGGCAACTTTTAAAATCCTGTCGTGCAGTGCTTTGGTACCTGAAGCAAAACACCGACACAGCTCCTCGCTTTGTTTAGCACAGCAGTGCTTTCACTCTGAACTCCTGGTGGAACTGGAAGTGTGTGAGAAGAAGTTGCCCACATGCTCAGACCTCGCAGAATAAACAGAAACTAAACTCTATACGAAGGGGGGGATATTTTCAGCCGTCTATCTGGAGTGTATTAGCCACAATAAGCCACAGAAAATGATTAGAAATTATTGCTTTTGAGATTCCTTGAGACCGCCTTCATTACGGCTAATTGGATTGAACGGTGCCCACTCATTGGCCCACATTTACACATTTACATCGTATTTAAGGCGCTTAATCTGAGTGGCACTGATATCATGAGACTGACATTTAAGCTCTTAAATCCAGAGGATGCTATAAGGGTTTTAGGGGGGGGAAGAGTGAGGATGGGGAGGGGAGGCAGAGGGAGCAAGCGAAAGTGGGTGAGGAAGCAGAAGAAAGAAAACCGGTGAGAGGGTCTCAGTGACTGCGTGCTCAAGAGAGACAGTGAGGCAGGATGACAGTGCAGGGCTTTTGTTCGAAAATACTGCCAGCATGTCAATTCCGATGTAACATTTTTATCGACACCATCCTCACTGCAGCCTGACAGGCGGGCAGGAGCTCAACTTTTACGTTCCACGCCAGAAGTTCAGGAACCCGCTTCACACTGAAACAGGCTCCTTTGGCAAACTTTGGAGAAAGTCTTCCTCTCTCCTCCCCTCACCCCCCTCGCCCCCCGCTGTTTTCTGCCGCTTAAGGAGGTATGCAAGACTGACAACATTTGTGCACTCGACCTAGAAAAAGCTCTTGCACGTATTTCGAGTTCACAAGTAATATTTGATTTTATTGTGGCTCCGTGTACAGTGTTTGGTTGCACAGTGTCTGTATAAACTATTTATTGCACGATTTGCTGTTGATTCACAGGACCTCAGGGGGAAGAGTGTTTACTTTTTCAGCCTGTAGGGCTTCTACATCCGGCAGTGTACTGAAATGGTGATGACTCTCATGTGTAAACAAATATATATGCTTCAACCTGTACGTCTGTGCCAATAGAGGCTGTGACTTTTGTGAATATAGGCACAGCTCGTTGTTGACCTATGGACACGCCCGTCGGCTAGACCCTGCGAGCACAACTAAGCCACAATAGCAGACATTTAGACTTGTCAGAGTAAGGGAAACGCAGTGTGCTACATTCCATCTATGGGAGGTCCGAAACCGAACCGAAACGTCATTAAAACATGACAAGCACTTTTGTGAACACACATATACGGCTAACCGCTGAGAGGTTTTGCTAGTGGTGATGCAAGGTTATTGTGGGTTTTGTCGTAATGATGTTTTCTTCCTCGGTGTAACGTGTTGGCACGGTCTCTATCCTGGTGACTAGCAGATACACTGTAAATGGGAGATGCTCAGTTCAGTTATGCTTGAAGTTTCGAGTTGGGTTTTTAGATGGCTCCTTTTCTGTCCTGACCGTTTAAGCTACGGCTAAGTTAGCTAGCTATTTCATTCTGCATTTACCTGGCCGCAGTAAAGCAGCTGCGCTTAAAATCAGTTTGTTGGTTGCCAGGGACAGATGGGCTGAAGTTGCATGGACTGTTTAATAAGTGACCTGAGTAAATCATGGACCTGTGTACGATGATCAGGAGAAAACCAGAAAGAAATCGCGTCGGCCATTGTGGTCCGAAGCTTTTACGATAACTTCATCCTTTTTTTTTTCCACTCATTCAGTTTATGCTGCCTTTCAGTGAAGCTGCTGTTATATTTAGCCCGTTTATAGCTCTACCTGGCTGTAAACAGAAGTGCAGCAGATTACCGCACAACTGTCCATCTGGACGTTAATACACAATAGAAACCCAAAGCTATTTCGCCGGCCACAGACAGGCTGTGTTCAGTCTCAGTTTAAGCTTTGCAGCATCCAAACCCACCATGCCGGGCTGAGCGGAGAGTGTCTGCGTGGAAATGAAAGATTCCTTTGATGTCTAATAAGCAATTATTGATGTATCACCACAGTTTCTCCTTAAACTCACTAATCCTGAACAGCAAGTTGTTTGATGGCTTTATTTACTGCGAGTACTCAGATTGCTTTTGACCACCTCAAATGATGCAAGCGTTCCACATTGATCCTGTGCCTTGTGTCTTACGTTTGTTTGCAGATTGCTCAATAATCCAATTATTGCAGCACCGCTTTCTCTGAGACCCTGTGTGATGTGTAGAGAGACACCTCCTTAGTGTGAAGAGAGAGAGAGAGAGAGAGGAGAAGAAAGGAAGGGAAAGGAGGGAGCCAGAGAGACTGTTTCAGACAACCTCTGCAGAGAGCGAAAGAGAAAGAGAAAGAGGGGGAGAGTGAACAAGCGAAGGAGAAAGAAACCACTGAGGGACTGTGGGGCTGTGTGTGTCTTCATGTGAGAGAAAGAAAAAGACGAGGGGGAAAAAAAAAACAGGAGAGAAAGTCGCGGGCAAAGCAAAGTTACCTTTATGAATGCACTGACCTTGTGCACTTCACATTAACCTCCCTCTCCAAGAGAATTAGTCTGTATCATTCACACTCGGATGTTCCAAACTGCACCAATTGATTTCAGTGGACCAGAAATAAAGCAGCTGAATCGCTTGTTACCTCGACTAAATACTAAGGAAATAAGCGCAAGTGCTGCACAGACAGCCCGGAAACAGCCTCTGTTTACCATTAGTCCATTGTTGTCTTTCTGGATAGATTCGGTGTGACTGGAATTGCTCCCCAGGGTGAAAGACTGTTGGAACAGCTTCATGAGCTGTGGGGCGACTGAAGTGTTTCTCTATTTTCTCACTTCTCTTCCTCGTGGGTTGGGTTTCAAATGCAGGTAAGGAAATAGGACAAAAGAATGGAAAAAATAAAAATAGTTTCCTTGAATGACATTCGGCGTCACTGTACTGCACCGTGGCAGTCATTCCAACCCTGTTAAATCACCACGAGTGTATTACTTGTGATTGACGGCCAAGGGCGAGCAGCTCAGACAGATTCATTTATGCAGCATTTGCTCCTGGTTAATAACAAGATGCTATCACAAGAAAAATAAGTTTCCAAACTGTCATTTGCAAGTTCAACACAAACACAAAAAAAGTCTGTGGGGTGCAATGAGTTTAAAAACACAGTCGAACTTTTTAAATACTTTGCAGTATACACTGTAAATGAAAGTCTTCAGTGTGAGGGTTCGCCTTGATGTTTGGCTCCGCGATGGTACACTTTGCCTTCTGCAACAAATGGCTTTAATCCACATAAATTAGAAGAAGTTGCTCAGCAGGAGGCAAAGATTACAGGGATAATGCGCGCAGTGTGTTTTTCGGAAAAGAGAGGAGACGTGAAGAGGCTGAGAGGCTCTGACAAAACAGCTGAGGAAGCAGGAGTGTTTACAGACGCACTGTGAAAGAACTGCAGCTGGGGTAAGGGCCTTTCAGCGGCATGCCAGAAGTTAGCCCTCAACAAAAAGAAGGTAGACAGAGAAGAAGACCGAATCGAATCGCTGGACGAAGTTAAAGAAAAAAAAGGAGCTCACTGGGGCTAAGGGACTGAACTGTTTGTTCTTTAATAACATGAAATGATTGTTTAATCTTGTAAAGGATACAGTTTTGTAGATTTCCTGAACAGGAGAGCTGCAGAAGAGGATCCGGAGTTAGAAACCGCTGCGACACACGGTGACGCAAATAATATGCGCGGTGACGCAAAAATAAATAAAAGTAAATGCAGCATACAAAACTCAGCTTCTTTGTAATGATGGTGCAAGCTGGTTGCTGATTTATTTACAGCGACAGAGAATCCTTCATCTTGAACCTCAAAGGGCATCTACAGCACAGCAGCAAACATTCAAGTTGAAATTATAAGACTTCATTATTTTAGCCTATAAAATGCAGAAATACAGTACCTGTCTGTTTAGATGAACTCCAGTAAAGCTATAGACCATAACATCTGCGTGTAGAAGCAGTAGGTGTTAAATGGAAAGCATGACCTCTGTTTCCCCAAGGTATTTGGTGGTGACAGATCTGTTCAGAGCAGCATGGCACCTCTTCTGAATTTACAGTAACCACAGTTTGTGTGCTTTGGCCGGGGATCTCAGCGAAATGCCTCGCCCTCTACCATGGCTGTTATGACAGGCTTTTTCATATAAGGCCTCTGCGGACAGACAGATCCCGAGGGCAGAGTACATTAAGAGGAGTCATAGACGCACGGGGCCCGCGAATGTGCTACACAGTACACGGTGTCAGAAATCAGGTTCCACTGCTGCCGTTAGGTGTATAAGGTGCTTGACGTGAGACTGACAGACATCTTTCCCAATTTCATTCCGGTCTTTGTAAAAGTAATTATGCTCTATTTCCCCTTGTAAAGCTACTCATTAGTGCTGACGGGTTTCGCAACGTGAAGCGGAACAGTGAATAGATAGAAAATGCAGAGCTACAAGCGGCTTTTCCTGCCGCACAAAGCGCCGTTTCAATAGGGAATCCTTTGTTCGCTGCGTAAATCCCCACGGCCTCCTGTTTAAGAGCTCAGTGTGTCACTTGAGACTAAACTGCTGCTCTCAAAACAGTGAATCAAATACATTTTTTTAAATCCTTGTGGTCCACAAGTAGTCTCCTTTAAGAACAATTGCGCTTCTCTATATTTCGTCTTTACAACACACGACTTTCGAATGAGCTTGTGTACATACTGTACTCTACACGAGAATATCTCCCCTGCCTTCTCCACCTGAGACCTGTCTCCTATTCTTAAATATTTATGTAATCACCTCAAGATGTCGTGTATTTACCCTAATCTTCAGTTTCGTATACCTCTAACAATGAGATGCAGTGTATACACAGCAGAGAGGGAGAGTGAAGAGCAGCAGGGAGAGAGAGGAAGGAGAGAAACCTCTGAATCAACACTATTTCCCTCGGATGGAAAAATGTGGGAGATATTCTGAGCCCCTGGGGTATTTGGTTTGGTGAATGTTTTATTTGAACAGGGCATCTTAGTGGCAAAGCCCGATGTTATGATTTATTAAAAGTGCAGCGTGAAGGGAATTACAGCCCGACGGGAGACGGCACATATGGATGTAACTGTACGTTGATGAACGTATTCAGCGAGTAAAAACATGTGACTGCCCGCCCGAAGGAAGGCCGCAAGGACAGTTCAGTCAGATGATTTTCATTTCATGATCACGGCGGATAGTACAGTGACATATTGTAAAAATGATCAAATGAGGCCTTGTTTAACGAGGACACGTTCAAATAGGTCAAATTAATTCAATTTAACAGTAATAAGTAACTTGCTCTCAGTGAATTTGTTGATGAATCATTTAGTCTGGAAAATGACAAAAGTTATTCAAATATATTAGTTCTTAGAAGCTTTGTTGTTTTCTTCCCTGAAACCTGAAGATAAAGGAAAACAGAAGAAGAGATAAAAAGCTGGAAACATACAATCTCTGAGTGTGCTTGAATGAAATGATTCATTGATTATCTAATCGCTTAAAGACAGATACGTACATGTGAATATGCATAATGTGTAGGCAAGGGAAAGGGCTTTGGTACTGATGCTGTCTGGTTTCAGTTTGTAGTCAGAGTAGCATTGGCCAATCACGTTTGAGCGGGTTTCGCTGATAAACAGTCTGTGTGAAGAGCAAAAGAGGTAGGACGCCCAGTCATATCCTGCCGGCAAGCAAGCAAGCAAGCAAGCAAGCATTTGTCGAGGAAATAGTGGCTTTGTTTAAGGTTGTCTCTCAACTTCAACTGCATTCTCGTGTCTCAAGTTCCTAGTCATCGGATATCTGCTGGCTACGCCGGTTGCCCGAAACATTCGCTCTTTGCCCCGGAAGAGATCAGATTGTTCATTATCAGAGTAGAAATGTATTTTCTGTTCACCGACTAAGCCGTAAATGAACTCATATTTTACAATCAATTAAATGTTACGTTGTATTATTGCGCCGTATTGTAAATATTAAATCATTATTGATCATTCAATTATTTTAAAGATTGTTAAAGACCGTTTACAGATTCTCAAAACCCAAGGGTTCATATTATGTGTCTGGCCAACACACGTTTAATTAATACAATTAACATTTTAAAAGTGAAACTAATCTACACACCGAGGAGAGATTAATAAATCCAAGTCTACCTGATTTAACACTAAAATTGTGTGTAATGTCACATTATTACATGCCACCAGAAAAATGTTCTAATTAAAGGCGTGACATAAATTTTAATCGTACTGTGCCAAACCTCTAAACCTCTCCCTCTGATAGTAACTTTTCTATCACAGAAAAAAAAATTATATCATCGTTAATCAGTGTTTGAGACCCGTCAGAATCGCGAACACGTCAGTATCTGTGGGTTTTAAAACACAGTTGAAATATTCTACTTTATGTGGAGTTCTTTCTTCAGTTTGCCTCACCATCGCCGGCATCCCTGGAAGTAGCCGGCTGGGAGAGGCGACATGGATGCCTGCTCTGAAAGGGCAGCCGCATGTACCACTGCAAATCTTTCACCTTATTAAATATAGATCAATAGTCGCCTACACCTGTGGGGCAACTCTCACCTGAGCAAATGGCTGATGCTATTTTTGACCTGTTGTTTTGAACAGGAAATTGGGCCGCCATAATGCCATATGTGATAAATTTAAGTGCGGCGATGATGAGAGCTGACAACAGTTGCTTAAAACGGTCTCTCTCTCTTGATTTTTTTTCCTCCCCGACGCCCCCTCTCCTCCGTTCTCTCTGCACGTAGCCAGAACATGTCTCTTTGTGCGCCGCGTAAAATAGACTTTGGTGTTAAGGCAAGTCTGGGCATTGTGTGGTGATGGCCAAGGCCTGCTGCCTGCCTTATGATAGAGATGTAGGAGGTAGACATGCCATTCAAGCTGCAGCACTAGCAAACTCAATACTGAGCTCTCCATTATCTCTTTGTCAAGAAAGCAGTACTGAAAACTGAAATCGCTCAGTAGTTCTGTTTCCTCTTTCTTAAGGCCACTCTGGTCAAATTTCTCAACTCTGATCAAATTAGAAAATTGAGAAAGGCTGATTGTGAGGTTTGTTTGGTCGGTTGCACCTGCACTTTCTTTATTTCGATAAAGTACCTGGAGGATTTGCTTTCACTATAACATATTGGTTAAAATGTTTCAGGACGTAATGACGGGGACAAAGTGAGACAGCTTCACAAACCCGACAGAGAATACTCCTTTATCTTCTCTGAATGTCAAGCATAAATTAAAGTGTGGAAATAAGCAATGTGGTAGGGCTGCAGTCGTGTAGGGTTAGAGATTAGCCAAGAGTTAGATTAGTCAGCAGATACATATGTACACCTCTGATGATTCATTGCGAAGGGTGAGGTTTTCCTTTATGCAGTAGTTTTTTGTGAGAACCTAATTGCACTATGTCCCTCAGCAGGTGTTGCATTGTTCATCTCAGTGGCCATCTGGGCCTGTAATCCTTTGGAGATGAACACCAGCATTATGTGTATGTGTGCGTGTGTGTGCGAACTTGTTTGCGTCTTTTTTATTTCATTACAGACGTATGGGACCTTCTGTCCTCGTGAGGTCAGAACCTTACAACAGCCGTCCAAGGAAAATATTGTTTACAACAAGCAGGCCCAGTGACGATGGACAAAGGAGAGTCTTAATCCTTGTGGATCATTTCTAGTGTTTGCTTAGTGTAGGGTAGTGTTAACCAATCTTGAAAAACAGAATTATAAAAGGACAGAATGTGGGTATTTTGTGTAAAAAGTCTTTTTGCAACTGCTGCTAGCATTTTTATTTTTTTTTAATTCAAGCTTCACTTTTTATAGTACGATTCTTGGGCAGAGACTCAATTTAACATTAAAATATGACTGGTATATCTAAAAATATCCATATTTCCAGTGTTACATTGTTGATGTGTGATCTGCACATTCTTGTTCATTACCTTATTGCTCCTGATAGTTGCTGTCTGCAGCAGTTCGACTAAGTGGCTGAGCGTGGGCAAGACTTCTATCTGGGTATGAGACAGCTCCTCTGCTGTTGAACCTGTCAAATACTATAGGAAGGCTGACTGGCGAGCAGTTCTCAGCACTTCTTAAGCTAACATGCAGAATGTGCGATGTGGCGTTAACTTCCTGGATCCAAGCCAACCAAAGATTTGGCTTTGGCTCCTGTGCACATACGCCGCGCCTTTAGTGGCCACTTGAATATTAACAATACATGTAATAAACACTGTATAGCTAACTTTAGCCCTCTGTGTATATCTTAATGTACTACGGTTGGTGTGCAGCATTTCCCGTCGCTGGTCTCTCTGCCTGCCCTTCCTCCTCATTTGTCCTAGTGGAATTGTAAATGACTGGTGGGTGTTGAGGATGATCACATGTGACAGCTAATGCGTAGGGTTGCTGGCAACATGTGTTAGCGCCAGTGTACATTAACCTACATTCAGAGTGAAGCCTTTTTGAATCACGGGGGAAAGAAAAAGGTCAGCTTTTGAATAAGATATTTTTTGGCACGTTTCATTTCTCTGTAATCACAGGCTTAGTTTGTGTAGTCCTTGAGGTTTCTTGAGGTTTTAATGCCAACTTATTCCGTGCTTTAATCTTATTGACTAGACCATTTTTGTACACAAGAAGGTCAGTGTAAACAGGAGTTGGCTGCTAACTGTTACTGGAAAGTGGAGAACAGAGGTAAGGAGTGTGTGGTGAGGAGGTGGCTCAGGTCAGGGCTGATCCCTTAAAGATAATCTCCCTGTCTAGGGATTTGTTTTTCTCATTTGTCCTAGGGCCTCTAAGCTGAGTTTGGAGGTCACTTCCTGTACAAGCAGTAGGACCCAAATCTGGCTATAGACATATTTGTAAGAAGTCAGGTAATGCATGAAGTCAGTGGGAGAGCACCAAGTAAGCGGTAAATAGAGCTGAAACATGAACACCCCACGAGGTCAGGTCTGGAGTTCATCCATGCCGCCCAAATCAAAGGATTTGGTTCTGCAACACAACCAGTTTTTGCAGCGTTGCTTTGAAGTGGTCCATTTGTGTTTTTCTTCGTGGCAGTTAGTTAGATTAGAGTTAGTTTTGAGTCGTGTTTCCCAAAAGCGGTGAAAACAGGTGCCCTTTTGTGTATTTAGTTAGATTTAGGCCAACTGCCGTGCTTGTTTTTGTTGTTATCACATAGGTTTATGTTCAAAAGAGAAATGTGATTTAAGAGAGTGAGCTGGTATTTTATGTTCCTTCGCCTTGTTGAACACTGACCTCTTGTTTGCATTGTTTCTCGATTTCCCATGTCTGGAAATCAACCCGATGCCCGACCATGTATTTCTAAGCATGTCAGCCAAACTGTGTTCCCGGTTGTTTTATGGCTGCTTCTGTTCCCGGTCCAAAGGATCTTGAAAACACTGTGCTAAAAACAGAAAGTTAGGGGATCAGTAGCAGATCAGTATGAGGAGCACATGAGGAACGCAAGTTCTCCAAGGCATAAACGGGACTTTTCTCATAGTCAGTCAAAACAGTGCTACAGGACCTGATGAGGAGTTTTCACAAAGCTTCCTGCATACATGAATAACAGAGCTATTTTACGAGGAGGAATTGAGCTCAGTAAAAGCTGTTATTGTATTCTTTTGTTGTACAGTGTGTAATATTTTGCGCATTGTTGTTAGCTTCAGTATTAGTGCAGACTGCTAAATCGTTTTCAGAATCAACTGTATGAGGCAGGCATCAGAAAGTAAAGTTTTATTTCAGTGATCCTACTTTTACTCGCTTGCTCACTAGACCACCAGGAAGCCGACAAAGTCTAACTTTTCTTTTAAAGTTATCAGAAAGAAATGTCATTGTGTGTTAGCGTTGTACAGTTTAAAGCTGGTTCTACGTCTTCTCCCACAACTGCATTTTATATTCCTGCATCTCGTACGGTCACTTCCTCACCGTAAACTTGTCAAGTCAGTTCCAATAAACAGGAAGGCTGTTGTTTTCACCAAATTATTTGATGTCAGTTTGGTAACAATTTGCCAGAGGAAGGAGAGACGAGCAAAAAGAAAACACGAGCACATTCGATTTTTACTTTTATTACACTGCACAATGTTATCCCAGATTTTCCTCACAATTTGGAGGCCTTTTGCATTGCGCTATATTTTACAAGTTCATCCGCTTCAGTTTTGAAAAATATCTTTTAAAAAAAAAAGTTTTCAAGAGAAGCGCCCCAAAGTTCTGCTCAGCCTTGTACATATACATTATTTCTAAAGCTCAGATGCGAGATCCATCTAAATTGAGTTCCTTGCAGTACTGGAGATCTTTGTGTGGTACTCTGTGAACTCTGTAGACTCGCATGGCCGAACTGAATGAGTGGGAGTCTTGACCCTATAAGCTGTATAGGAACTGTTTTCTTGTTGTGGAATTATGTAAAAAAGCTGAATTTTAATGTCTCCACTAAAGTTTGAGTTGTAACGCGCAGTTGGAAAAAGTATGAAAAACGAGACGTAGCAACGTTCTTGAAGAGCGCACCAGCGCTCAGAGAAAGTACAAGTATGTCATGTAACAATGACTGAAGCTTCGGGCACGCAGCGGTGCCGTCCCTTACCTAATTTTATACTTTTATATGGATGTTAAGTCTGTCGGCGTGAATTACGGGAGTTTCCAGTCTTGATAATCCTCCCCACCACATAATAACACCCTGCCACATCTTCCTGGGATCTGTGCCTCTGTTCTTTATCACTTTGCCAAAATATCTTTGGTGATTCATTTTATTCGCGACGGTGGGTGATTTAGGTTAACTGGTCAACAGCTCAAGCTAGTTAAAACCAGTTATATTCCGTCTGCCTCAAAGGTATCTAGGTATCAAAAGGCCCTTCGGCCCTTCAGCTGCATACTAAGAGAAAGGTTAAGGTTCAGCCGCCGTGTGATTATGAAAGATGTTTATTGTTGTTTATGGAATCTGAAGACAGGTACAGCTTCAGACATGTTGGGCACAAACTGGATACTGTGTAGATCAGAATGATAGCGGTATCTGCCCACAGACCCAGCCAGTATGAACTCCCCAAAGAGGGCTGACTTGACTTGTCTCATTTCTTTGTTTACAGTCAAAACAGTCCATTTATAGGAGGAAGATAATCGCGATTCGCCGTTATGGGGAAGGTCACTCAAAGTTTGTAGGCATACAGTAAGGCTTGGAGTGGAGACAACATGACAGATTGGAATTTAAAACAAGGAATGCAATCGCAGGCGGGACGCCAGATTCCCTCAGACAGCAAATTTGCCATTTCTGTGCTTAAATACATTTGATTTGAAAGTGAAATAGCCACATATATCCTATAGTTTGAATCATTATCAATTCTACAAAAAATATATATATATGTATGCACATAGGCAAAATTATACACACCGAGAGGAAAACTTACTATTTTTGCTACTAGCTGGAATGTAATGCAACAGTATGTAAAACATCTTGAGGTAATGATTATGTTTGTCCAAACCAAAAGTAGCAGTAACCCAGAGTAGATTATACCGTAACCTTAACACAAGTGTAACACAAGCTCGCCATGGAGGAAATCTCATATTTCTGTATGCTCAGGTACTCTGCCCAATGCCAGGGTCACCTTCACTGGGAAAAATAAATCCCTGGTGGCTCTCTAACACTACCCATAAGACCTCTCTCCCTTTGAGAGGCGGTGAGTGGGTGTCAACCTAATGTTTATACTGTCTGCTCACGGTTATATAAGCCATTTTGTCCTCTTTCTAACTAATCTACCTTTACCTTCCCTTCATGCCAAGTTGTGCGTTACATAAATATTCTTTCAACTGGTCTAGCTTAAGGTTTTTTAGCATGCCAGGGTGTGTATTACATAAATATTGGAGGCCAGACTGTAGAGAGGTACTGCACCATGGAAGATGTTTTTTTTTTATTTTTTTTTTAAAGAAAGAGTCAAGGATGCTTCTCTTTCATGAAGGGCAGGTTCAGGGAGGCTGTGGCACTTAATCTGAACTATCACTGTGATAACAGCCTCTAGAATGAACCAGTCAGCGTGTCTACTCACACACACACACACACACGCACACTTATCTATACAGTGGGCGGCTGGCTCTACAGCAGTGTAAACAAAGTATTGTACATGTGTGCGTGTGTGGCGGACAGTGTTACATGCATGATGAGAACATTGTTTTTCTATACAACACAGTCCTCTCTGTGGTTCAGCTGCTTGTTTACTGACGCTGCAGCGCTAATGTACTTATGTGGGTCACAGGGTTCATTCTTAACTATGAAGGCTTGCCGTCGTCCATCATGCAGCCGTCTCACCCCTAATTATTCACCCGTAATAACGTTATCTTGATAAACCCAGAATAACGACGGTCCAACTTCAACTTCCTTTGTGTCTCTAATTTGTCAGTTTTCTTAGTTTCTATAGCAACTAATTGTTCTTTTTATGCACCGCTACGATGACTGCTGACCTTTTCCTGTGAACCATATTGACCTATTTATGGTTAATGGAGATTACGTGCTCAGACCTAATAAAAGTCTCAGAGAGAGAGAGAGAGAGAGAGAGAGAGAGAGAGAGTATTTGTATAGCTGCAGTCTTTACTGAGGGTATTTTTCTAGATGCTTGTAACTAACCGTCCTTTCCGGTCTTAGCTTTCAGTGATTTAGCATTCCTGCTGCAGCTGAGAGAGTGTGGAGGTATTTGAACCATTTAAAAAATGCTCCCAGTGTGACATCCGAATTACGTGTAAGAGGCCAACATGAGCCCAAACATCTGTCCTGTGGTCTGCACAGTTTGGTGGGCACTGCTTCGACTTTTCCCTTCCTGTCGTAATTTCATTAATGTCTTCCCTTAATATCTGCCCGATGGCCTGATAATGAGTGAAGGGGGCAGCAATAGTTGGCGGAAGATACAGATTTCTGTTTGTACATTTTGGTGGGAAGAAACAGTCACTGTGTACTCACACTCATCTGTACCCTCATGGGAAATAAACAGCAACTAAATCAGTTGTTAGCTTTGTGTGTTATCTTTAAAGATGAAAGGACACTGAAAACAATGAAACCACTGCCCTGGGGTTTCTGTAGGAAGGGAAAAAAAGCAACTGGAGCGAAGAATGAGACCTTTGATCTGTGCAGCCAGTCCCATTGAGTTAGTCTGAGACTGTACCCAGAAATAGAGAAGACAGGGGTCAAGAAAAAAAAAAAAATGTCTCAGACTCAGTTCACAGAAGCTGCCGACACACACACATGCACATGGGTGTGCAATTACTATACAAAAGATTTTTAGATGGATATTGGCTGTGGTGTTAAATTGCAAAAAAATTTAATAAATATTTCTTTGCAACAAGTCAACATTAAATTAGCTTCTCCTGCTTTTCTGGCTCTGTGTCTTCAGTATGAGATGAAGAGTGACACAAAGCTGCAGGAACTAACAGCTGGCTTTAAAAAGAGGTTACAAACAAGTGGTACATCAGCATTTAAACCTTCATTGAAAGAGACATAAATTGCGACCTCAGAATATTCTAAGGTATGAAAATGACAAGCCAAACAAAAAGGAAAATCATTTGCTGTGTCCTAGTGGTCAAAGACACACACCACTTAACCACAGTGTCCCAATTTGGATTTCATCAGTGACCCTAGTTGCATCTCATTCCTGTGTTTTTCCCAAGCTCCTTAAAAGACATTTCTTGTCTTTATTTTTGCATGTAGCGTACGCTGCAATCTAACGTCTCTGCTGAGAAATCCGGATTTGGGAATGTCTGGTCGCCTGTGTTTAGTTTTGGGCTACTGGCAGCCGTTGGTGCACAGTCACTGCAGCCTGGCTTGTCTGTTCTGGTTTCATAAGCAGAGAGAGTGAATGACCTATATACTTCTCTGAGGGAGGGGAAGTCACCTTCGTTGGTGGACCAGCAGGCAGGCTGGCTGGCACACAGCGACAAGGTTTTAATGTGCAGCACTATTAAAGGGTTGACCACTGACTCGATATTAGAGGCATACTTTAGAGAGACCTCTCACACGCTGCTCGTGTTGTTCTTGGCCGTAAAACTTTCTGAGGCTGTTATTTTTGGCCCGTGTCGTCTTCTTCCTCACGCAGCTTGGTGATGGCGCGAAAAGGCCAATGTATGGGAGAATATCCAGTGCAATAGCATGCTAAGTAAGACATCTCTACATGGCTCGGATTTGTGTGCACACACATACACACATTAACATTAGCTGAAACCGTGGGGCCCTGTGCCAGAAAGATCAAGTCAGACAAACACCTCACCAGAGACTCCTCTAAGCGTCCTAACAAATTGAATGTGTGTGTAGATGGACAAGAGGGAATTAGATCAGTGGTCCTGATTGTATCTGAGTGTGCTGTTGCTGTACCCCTTTCCATCTAGTCCCCTGGAGGAAATGTGTGTGCATGAGAGAGAGAGAGCGCGAGAGAGGAAGGCAGAGAGGAGGTGGAGAGAGAAAGGTCCGCAGCTGGTTTGATTAAGGATGTACGGAGAATGTTAACCAGACAATCACCTTGCATGTTATTGATTGAGATGGAAGAGAGGTAATTAGCACAGAAAAGAAGGGGAGGCTGAGGCCACTTTCAATGTTTTGATACAAGGTGTTCTCTCTTTGTACCCATCTACATGTTGTGTTCTTTGCGTGTGTTGCGTGCATGTCGGCATGAAGATTTTTAAAATCAGATCAAAGCTTCTACTGTATATCCTAATTTTTGCTTAGGAGCAGAGCTAACCTTTAACGTGTGGAGCTTTTATCGTATTATGCGATAGTCGATTATCAAATGCTCTTATTCTATTTACATGTAGCATATATAAGGACTATGTTATAAAATACTGGGGCCAGGTTCCCTCACATCGTCACTCTACATTTAAATACGCCTCTATAAGTACCCGGATTCATAATGGGTTGGATGCAGTTCATTAGTTTGGACCCTTGATTTTAAACACTATAACCGACATGGTCTTATTTGCAGGAATAGTTAAATGCAACTTCTAACTACATCTCCCGCTGCATCAGTTAGAACATAGTGCTCATCCTAGGCTTTAATGGTCGTGTAATTGTAGGAATCAGTCAGTGGTGAAATAAGTGACTGATGCCAAAGTCAACAACGGCTTGGATCAGGCAGAAATGCAGCAGACTGTTATCAGTTCTGTTGCCTTGCCTGTTCGTCGTCGCAGAGTCAATACAAACAACATGCCATGTTACTTACAGTACAGCACTTGTCAGTACTGATTCACTCAGACCTTTGACCCTAAACTGGTTCATATTATTAAACAGTAAGATTCTGTAACTCCAACAGGGTCTTTGTTATTTTAGTTCACCTCTCAACACTTTTTCCACTGCTTCACATTTCAAGCCAGAGAAGGGGGCAAGTGTTTTGAATCCTACTTTAAATTTGGCATCCTGCTCCGTGTCTCTCTGCTTATTGAATTTAAATAATCTCCTCTATAATTCTGTCAGTGTCATCTCTGTAAGCCTGGCGAAGCTATAAATCAGGGGAGTGCAAAGCCCTCTCTTGGTTGGCAGACATCTTTATTGCTTGCCACATTGTGCTGCTACTGTCAGTGGGTCGTAAAACCCGGGAATGTTACACTATGTGTATCGGTCTGTAATGTAGTTAGGAAGGGGACGGTCAGGCCTGGCTTTGTTGTTGACTTTTAAAAAATTCTGTGTTAATTTATGTGTGGTCTGAAAACTATTTTGTGTGTCCTTTCAGCTCACCACTGAGACAACCGTCCTCGACTGCCAAAGTGTGCCTGGTTTGTGGAGACGAAGCATCAGGCTGTCACTACGGTGTTGTGACATGTGGGAGCTGCAAAGTGTTCTTCAAACGAGCTGTGGAAGGTATGACAGTATGCTATGTTCAAACAAGATGTCACTGGTTAGGGGTTTCTGCATTAGTCGACAGAGCTCAGCACACTAAAGGTTAAGAAAACACAGGTAAATGAAGCAAACACTGTCAAGACGTGGGGCATGTTCAGACTTTGCCTTAAGATCCAAAGTGGGCTATCCGATCTCAAGTGGCCAGCGTAAACTGGCATTGAGATCGCATTTGGGAGCTTCGATCCCTGACCACATTTGGAGGTGAACTGGGACGCATGTGTCCGCATTCCTTCGGTGGTGTAAACGCAATGCGTCCCAAGTCACATTAGAGACCTCTTATAATCAACAGGGTGCTCCTGCGTCAATGGAGTTTTGCCTCACTCATTCAGACAAAAACACACGGCTGCCATTATATGATCGCCTAAAAAGGAACCTAAGTAAGAATTTACACATGAAAGTTTTTAATATGAGCACGCAAATGTGATTCTGTGTTAATTATTGATGCAGCCATGTTGATGTATCAGGAGCCGTGTGTGGTTAAGTTACGTATTTCCTCAGTCACTGGTGCCTCTATTTATCTTTATTACCGGAGATTACAGTGTGCATGGAAACTTCCAGAGACGGAGTTATAATCTGAGTTTAGTGAAGGTAATTAATGTCATGGCCCAAGATCAATGGACAGTAAGTTAATGTGTGAAGCTGAGTCATGATGTGCACACACACAAAAAAAAACAGATTAGTTGTTAAAGTAGTCCACCAGATGATGTCGGGATGGAGATCGGATCTGGAGACGTATGTCTAATGCCAGGTCTGAACACGTGTACCCAAATCTGGCCACTTGTGATCATTGCCCAGATCGGATCTCAATGCAATGTCTGACCACGGCCCATGAGTGCTGCAAATATATATAAAAAAAGAAAGAAAATCCACAAACAAATCAAGAAAAACATTTACCAACTTGATAGCACATGGGAATTACGAGAAAGGGACAACAAATACAGAAAACACCAGCACCCAGACAAAATGCTACAAGCTGGACACGGATAAGTTACAGAAATTGGTAAAGAGTTGAATCTAGGTAGAGAGCCATTACCTCTTGGACATCACTGATGTCAGCCAACATACTCATTAGTGTTTCTGCAGTTGCAGCACATTTCTTTGTGCAGCATCATGCGTTTTCAAATTGGTAAATATGTTTCTTGACGATTGGCCCAGATAAAAAAAAAAATATATATATATATATGTTTTTTTAGTTACAGTAAAGTTAGATTATGCAACCCATAGTCTCATGGTTGTTTCAGTGAGTATCAAATACATTTAAACAATATTACCTGAACTGACAACTGCAACCTTCAGACTTATTGGCAGACATTACGCTCCATTTATTAAGAATAGTTTGGGGGAGGGCTTTATGCCAAGTGTGATTTCCAAGCTTAAAGTCTTCCCCAACAGGGAAATATTAATCACACATTTCACATTACTTTTCTGCTGATAGAACAGAGACAAGATCACATGATGACAGGAAATGGAAAATTTTCTTTCCATTTTTCTTTTTTTTTGCCATGAATTATTAACCGACTGTTTAAGGCTTTTATTATCTATAATGTTTTGTTTTGGTATAAATTGAACTGTTTATTTTCACCAAAAGAAAATTAAAATGACAGTAAAACAGGTATTACATTACAGACTGTGACCATGCTGAGTGACACATCGGTTAAAAAAAAATCAAAATAAACGCAGCAGCTTTCCAGCAGCAGCAGCTCTTTATGTAATATTTAGCTTGAGGAAATTCAGCAGCAGTTGTAATGTGCTTTTCATGTTGTGCCTGTTGCCTCCAGCTTTGGCCTAACTCATTTAGATGAGTGTTTGTATGTTCAACACACTTTCACACAACCAGTGCAGACAAAAAAGAAAAAAAATCCAAGCAGACAAGACGGCTACCCAGACATCAGGCCTCGAGGTGATTTCCTGACCATTTGAGGAATTGCACTCATTTCCAATCAAATCACGCCTTAATTTGATGATATTTACACACTGTCATTATGGAGACCTGAAACCCGATTATGTGTCTGGGGTTATCGAATCAGACATGCCGTTGCTCTTGCTTCAAGCCTGCCCAACAGAGAGTCGGTGGCAGACTTTGCATGTGAGTGCTAGTCAGATGAGGCTATGGACAGTGCTAACGTTTCAAATATGTAGTTAAATGATTCAAAAGCTACGTTTTCAAACCAGCTGTAATCACTCCTAGTAGAAATTCTAATTTTACTGTTTACATGGACGCCAAATAAAATGATTGGTTGTATCTGCCAGACATAACAGAGGAAGAATTTTTCTATTCCCCAACTTCATTGACAATCATAAATACATTGCAACAGAGGCTCAAGACCCAAGACAGACACACGCTGTCAAATGAGCTCAGTATAAACTGATCAGGCATAACATTATGACCACCTTCCTAATTCTGTGTAGGTGCCTCTCAAACAGTTTGGGATCTAGTGCCATCAAGGTGTGCCATTGCTATGGGGTGGATGTGCTGGTCTGGTCTAGGTGGGTGCTACATGTCCAAGTAACATCCACACGAATGCCAGGATCTGAATGTTTCCCAGCAGAACAAGACGGTCAATGTTATTTACATCTCCTGTCAGTGGTTTTAATGTTACGGCTGGTTCGTGCCTATCTCGCTTTCTGATTGTTTCCTCTCGATTCCATATGGCCAAACTACTGCAACTGTGCAAACTATAAAAAGTTGCCCATACGGTGGTGTGATGTCATCAAGGTTGCATGCAACGTGTGAGCCGTTACCTTACTTGACCCGACCACAGCTGCTGCTGAGGTGGAAAGAGAGAGAGAGAGAGGAGAGAGAGAGAGAGGGGTAAGGTGGAGTGAGGCAAAAGATGAAAATAGTGAGAGGAGGATTTTGCACAGCGAAGAGAGATAGAGGACAGTGAAACAGATACAGAGAGGGAGGAGGAGGGGGGAGAAGGACAAAGGAAAAAGTCAGACACAGACAGAGAGATAAAGAGAGGAGGAGCCGAAAGAGGGAGTAAGTAACAGGGAGAGGGGATGGAAAGTGATGTGTCAGCAGTTTGAGCCGGAGAGGTGTAAGTTAGGACGTGAGGAGACGTTGTACTCCTCCTCTCTCCCAGCATTTCCTCCTCCTCCTTCTCCTCCTCCTCTTTTCTCTCAAAGTTAAAAACTTAAGCTTGGCAGGAGAGATATATAAGAAGACTGCAGAGAGTGGGCATCTGTACAAGGGGAATAATCCAGCCCATGCTTAATTTCTTTTGGCAAGGCCCGCCTCGGGGGACACAACTTTTCAGTCGGCTGTAGCTCATTAGACGACTAACTGGCTCACGGCCCTTTACTACAGGGCTAGTTAGCATTCTGCAGCCATCAACAAATCAGATGAAATCCTCCGATTGTAGAGGGTCTCCTTTCTCTTTTATCCAAGTCACACAAGTCATTGTCAGATATCGTTGTTTTTTTTTGTTTTTTTTTTACATCACTGGAACTTGGCTCGGTTATTCTTTGAAGTCCACATTTTAGGTTTACATTTAGACCATCTGTTTGGACGTTCTATTGGCCACATGGGCCTTTCACTGTCCAAATCTGTTCACTTACAGTCCTCCTCAAGAGGACAAATATTCATTCCACTTAATTTTGTTATATCTACCAGAAGGCACTGCCAACTGTACACTATAAAGCTCATAACCGTGGCCTTGTGAAATATATATAAATAATAAATTGAGTAGTCTCTGGCTGCGAGTTTGTCAAAATGCCCTAAATTTTAGTCTTTAGTCTCATTCACAAGACAGCACGGACTTATTTACTAAAAAAAAAAAATAACATACTTCCACCTGCTCTCCTATTCACAAGTCCTCAAGTTTATCTAATACAGTATGACTGTTCTTGTTAGGCTCACATGTATTTACAGTTCAAATCTGTCAAGTTTTTGTAACAGTCAACTAACGGAGAAGAGGGGTAATCATTTTTAAGAAGATTACAACGTTGACAACTGCATCGCTATTGTTGACTCAACTGTCATGTTCGAACACGCAGCGAATTTATTCAAGTTCTTCAGTATACGTTGCTTATCCTGCGCCGCTGAAAACAACCTACTGACACAGACCAGCAGTTTGTAAATATGTGTCATCATTCCTAATGAAATGTGGAAATAGCTGAATGCATTCATATGTGCTTCTCTCCTGCATCCTCTCCACTAAAGACAAGTTTGTTGATACAAGACAGCTGCACTCAATAAACGACTCCATGTGGAGCATATTTGAAGAGTTCAGCGCCAGCTTATTATTCACATGTCATCAGTGGCTTGGCATGTCTGCTTTTCGTAACTTTACCAGGCCCTGCTTTTAGCTCGCTGGGCCGTTTTTGCTGTGCTCTTCTTGAACTGAGAGGTTTACATTAGACGCGAAACATTAAGGCCTCATTATGTTCCTCGCTCTGACTGGGTCGCCGTTACCATGGCACTCGTGTCAATCTGAAAACCTATTCTTTGTCTGAGGTCGTCCGAGGACACGGGCTGCACAGTTTCTGTTTTAACTGGCAGCTCTGCCATCCAATCACATGTCCGCGAAGGCCTCCCTCCGGTGCTTTCATGAAAGAGTCAGGTTGTGTGTGCAAGAAGCTCATGTAACCACGGATGTGTGGGAGCCTATTTAACAGTGTGAACACAGCGCTCCAACACATGTCTGGCATCAGACAGCCTTTGATCAGAAACTGAATAAAACAAAAAAAACTAAAACATAACCACAGGCACAAAACAGTAAAGGTAATCAAGGTATGTAACATGGGGTAGGAATTCAGTCTGCAAAGTATAGTGTTTGTGACACACACTGCTAAACTGGTGTTTATCTAGTTCAGTCTCATAGTTCAGTCTGGATACATTTTAAACTCATAGAAGTTCTCTAATAATATATACACCAATCAGGCATAACATTATGATCACGTGCCTAATATTGTGTAGGTCTCCCCCGTGCCTCATCAGAGAATCGACATAGTCCTTCTGAGGGTGTCCTGTGGTATTTGGCAACAGGATGTTGTTAGTGGGGGGCTTTGGGTCCTGTGAGTTGAGGGGAGGGGTCTCTGTGGATTAGGCTTGTTCCAGTGCATCCCACACATACTCGATCAGTTCGGTATCTAGTGAATTTGGAGGTCAGGTCAACACCTTGTACTGTTTTTTATGTTTTTTGAGTTCCTACACCGTTTTTTGGGCGTGTGCCTGTGTCAGGCTGCATCCTGCCAGCGAGGGCGGGGGGGGTGCTTGGTCTGGTGTAGGTAGGTGGTACATGTCTAATCCGCACAAATGCCAGGCCCAAAAGTTTCCCAGTAGAACATTTTATTGTTGCAACATAGTCATTGTTATTTACTTCATCTGTCTGTGGTTTTAATGTTGTGGCTGATCTGTGTATAATATATGGGTTCTCAGTCATCCGGGTCATGGTATATCCAAAAACGCTGAAGAAAGAGAAGTTCCAGTCCAGTATTGTGCAGTCCAGTTTTCAGAAAGTACTTACAAAACACAAGGATTAGAACTATGTTTACTTCAGGATTTTTCAGTTGATTGTAAATAGTAGAACTTGTTTCTATCCACCGCCCCACCACTCTAGATGTATCCAATTTACAATAAAGTCAAATGGAAAAAGCAGAATATCATCATGGTCTAGAACCTACAAGTAGATTTTGCTGATAAATGACTTCAATAATCCGTTTAATAAATTGTTGATTGTTTTATAATTAACCGATTAAACATTGCAATGTAGAGTACACACAGCTGCGTCCCTTCATATAAACCCTTTTATTAAGTAACACACACACGCAGCATGTTTGGCGCACGTGTGATGATATAACTACTTCCTCCACGGCAGAGGCTGACCTGTGTGTCTCTCCGGTGGATATAATCTGACCTCCATCTCTTCCTGCTCCCTGGTGACACCTTTGTTCTTTGACATTAGTGTGGGTTACACCTTTTGTGTTCAACCAAATAAGCAGTGCCAATCTGATGAGCTTTATCAGTGTCCTCACATGTGATTTTTTTATTTTTTTTTTAAAGACGCACTGCTGGGAGAGGGTTGTGAGATTATTTTATGATCTAGCGGCAACCCTTAGGGCTAGGAAGTATCATATACTGCAGTTCCTCCAATGGCCACTTGTGGCAGGCTCCAAAAGTGTGTCAATCGCCATAGAAACTCTGGAAAATTAAAACGGAAAACTCCACAGCAGAAATAATCACAGTGGGTTCGTTCATTTTTATATGCAGTCAATGATTATGATGTACCACACCATATTAGTTGCTCGTATTCTGTCCATAAAAACACTTATAACTCAGAATTGCCTATAACTACTGCATATGTTCCCTTCTTAGGCATTCAAGTAATATATATCAGTGCTCAGAAAACAGAATAGCTCTGCTGTAAGATTATTCTCTGAAAGCACTTAGCACTTCATCTAAAAAAAAAAGCCAGAGGTGTTTTTATCTCTACTTATAAGATAATATTGTAGATGAGACTGCTCCTGTAACATTTACCATTACAGGCTTTTTTTGTGCAATAAATGTGTCCAAAAACCACGTGGAGCCCTAAACGTGGACATTTCATTAGCACATTATTATAGAAGAGGCGACTCGGGCCTCTATTAACATCCTATATTAACTTTTGCAGCCTCTGTTTATAATGATCCAGACAGGGAAACTTAATTGTGTAGAGCCCCATCCAACACAGCTGTTTGTGTGTTGTCCAAAGAACAAGAGTAGCATTTCAAGGCAGTGATTTGCATACTGCTGGCCCCGCGGTAACAACAATTACATCTCAGAAAGCCCTGTTTTTTGGTAGTTTTTTTTTTTTTTTTTTTTTGGTCTTTAATTTTTGGTTACATAAATACCCATGAAGGATGATTACAGAATTGACCGAATGCTTTCAGAGTGGATAATTAAATGACACTGATCCATGAGTGCATTCTTTATTTGTCATCTCTACAGTACTGGCTCGCGACTTAAGAAATATTTCTCCACCGTCAGATCATGGTAGTCCTGTTGATGCAGCTCACCTACTGTAGCTGAGATGCTATTTTCACAAGTGGGAGCCCGACCACTTGTGTCTAGTGGTTATATAAATATGTCAGGTTAAAAGCTGTATTTTAGCAGAGGCCTGAAGTCCGTCTGCCCTTTGTTTGGAAAGCAGAAATATTGTATTTGCCCCAGTAGCCAGAGGCAGATTAAACTTGTTTAAGTGCTGTCACCGTATTTGCTTTTCAGAAGAATGTCCTCATAACTGACGTGTGTTGGACCTCACAGACGACAGAGAATACTCAGCAGCTCGTTGCCAGATTGTGAGATCATTAGCTAAAAGTGGACATGAGTGAACGCCATTAAAGAGCTTTTGTTGGCTTCCATGTAGTGGACAATGCTGACAGCTGAACCAGCACAGTGTTAGTATCTAAGAAATATTAATCTTGTAATCAGAGAATACTGCATGAATAGAATCAGGCATTTTAAAAATGTTTTTACAGTAAAGACTAGTGATGGATTTCTATGATAAGATGCACAAGAGTCAGTTTATAAAATAACTTGTTTTGTACAAGATGAAAGAAGAACTTGTTTGGTTGAATTTGAAAGATCTTTTCCAAGGTAAGATTAGCACTTGGGTTGATTGAGAAAATGCACATATTCAGAGGTTAACATGGCGTGCACACAAACAAAATCTCTTGCTTTCAGATGCACACACACACAGTTGCATGCATTTCTACCATTGGACCACAACTTTGGCTGACTCATAACGTGTATTTCACTCTACAATTATTAACAAGATTCATGGGAATGAGCAAAACAGTTGACAGGAAGGCTCTCGAGTTTTCAGAATTGCCATTTGGTCTGGCCTATCCAAGCGCGAGTGTGTGTGTTTGCGCAAAGGGGGGGTAGGGAAGGGGATGGCTGCGTTGTGTTTCCTGTGTCGCAGTTTACTGTTTTTTAGAGCAAGAAAAATGGGCTTATGTAACGGTCATGTGATTTAGCCAGAAATAGTGGTGGGGCTACAGCTGCTGCCTCTCCTCCTGCAGCTCGGTTCCTTGGCTTTTGGCAGCAGCCAGACAGACACACTGCGCACTACTCCTGCTAGCTCAGAAAACAACTTCTGCTCAGTCCTACACACAAACACAAATACTGCTCTGTAGATTCAACAAAGGCAATGCACAGAATGTAGTTGTTGGAGGAAAACTGCATGCAAACAGCAAGCAAGCTCCCGTACTAAAAACATTGCAGCCTAGGCTGGAAATCCACACGATTCTAAAGAATCCAACAACACGAAACAAACATGCTGGAAATCGCAGATCAATGTGCACCAATGTGCAAACAGGAGCATGTTCATAACCACATACACATTTGGAAGATGTACATACAATTTTAATAAAAGCCTTATACTGGGGTCACTGGGGTCACAATGCCACACTGTACCACTCCATCTGGGCCGCGCTGTGATTTCTATGTGTGTATTTCTTTGTGGAAGCAGATACAACATTTGCACTTTTTTTTTTAATTGCCAAGTGGAGCAGCTTTGGCTGTGTGTGTGTGTGTGTGTGTGCGCGCGAGCATGAGAGTGAGAGAGTGAATGACTGTATGTGTGCGTGAGCATGAGCCTGTCTGTGTGTGGGCGTATGGTGCTCTGAGGCTGGCGGACGTGTGGAAAAAAGGAGGGATGGAGGAGCAGGCGTAGAGAAGGAGAAGAGTGGAGGAGGAGAGGAGCTGTACAGTGAAGAGCCAGTGGAGCGGAAGGAAGCTCTCTGAAATGGGAGATCATTGGGTTTAGCTAAGGGCTAGGCAGGAGGCAGGAGGGATTCTCACCATGTTAGCATCACTGTCAGGAATGGTCTAGCTGCAGCCAGTGTCCTGGTTCCAGTGAATTCTAATACCCTCTTGCTTTTTTTCCGCATAACACACTATTAGTCAAATGTTGTGGAAGGTGAGAGGGGAATAATCACGATTTCAGTCATTTTCACAGTGATGATCAAGAAATGTAGATGCCACACATGTTACAGCTTTCGTTGCTGACCTACATTACCAACCGTCCCCGACAGACATTTTACACTGGAATCATTTAGTGCCGTCCATGTAATCAATTCAGTACCTTCTCCATCATTACTGCATGCTAAGTGACTTCCATCGCCCTCTTTTTTTTTTTTGAACGTCTTTTTGAAAATATCAGTTCTGCAAGCTGCATATGTGGTTGTTATCGAACTGACACAGCGTCTTGTCTTCTTGTAGGTCAACACAACTACCTGTGCGCCGGGAGAAACGACTGTATCATCGACAAGATCCGTAGGAAAAACTGTCCAGCGTGTCGTGTACGGAAGTGTCTCCAGGCCGGGATGAACCTGGGAGGTGAGGACTCACAGCCTCATTGCAGATTCGCCTGGTCACGTGTCTCTGATGTGGCATTTGAGTTTGTCTCTCTCTGCTTATAAGAAATGAGAGATATGGAAAAACAGCTCTTGCCGTAGTCACTGGAGGGCCCAGGATGCTGAGTCATAGGATGTTTGTGTGTATATAGTATATCTGAGTATAATATGCATAATGCAGCTACAGTAGGTGTGGGTCCACAGTACTATATACGGCGCCAGCTGACAACGCCTGCAGACAAGTTACAGTATTGTGTTTTGAGGAAAGGCGACACTTTAGTTTAGAACAATGTGGTGGAGAGAAAACTGAAATGTATTTGTTTATTGCCACTAGCATATTCCAGTGCAGGGCTGCAGTGCTATACACAAAGCTAAAAGCACACTTGATAGGTTTCAGCTGATTACAGTGATTGAAGCCACAAATAATATTCAATTTTGTCCTTTCCTCAAAAGAAAACCATCAACATAAACACATAGAAAGTTTCAACTTCGCCTGAATTCCACTAAACCTTGATTTTATCGTATTCAGCTATGTAATAAAATATAAGCATAGTGAATAGATATAGTGAATTTCAGCACCTTGATCAGATTCTTTGCCCTTATTTATATTACTACTGTATTTACAATATTGGTCTATGAAATCTCAGATGTCCTTTGGAAACACATTTAAACTTTCTGCTGTCATGTCATATTAAGTTATTCTGTATAGCACAAGAAAAGATTTTTAGCTTTATAGGGCCCAACGCAGCAACAAGCCTGCTATAGGTAATTCAATCGTTTTCAGTGCTTAATGGGTTTGGCATCTGATGAGCCACCCAAAAGTTCCTTACTTTTGAAAAGTGGTAACCCTTTAGCAGCGATTTATTGGGGGATTAAAATAATTTATTTTGAATGTAATTTAGACCTTAGTGGTGGAAACATCTCAAAATGTTCCTAATCCCCGTGGAAATTTCCTGCAGTGGAAATGCATCTAGGGCAAATGCTGCGGAGTCTCGACAACACCTTTTTAAATGAAACGAGAGCGATGATGAGATTCATCAAACACGACAATTTGTCTTGTTGCGCCAAGTTTCCACGGAAAGTTCTCTCAGAAGATAAAAACTGTCATTTACTTTAGCTATGTAACAGTTCCAACTGTAACAGAACTACAATCAACATATTTGGAGGGACTTCTGTGACAGCAAACATGTCGTTTGAACTAATGTCAACAATCAGAAATAGTATGGCCACTTGAAGTGAACTCCTCCGACGCATAACTGCAACCTTTCCTTAACACTCCTGTGTTAAGGAAAGGATCATCTTTTGTTTACATTTGATTCAAGGCCTGTGACTTTAAATGGCAGACACAATACCTGGAGCTCCAAGGTTTATCTTGGGGCTCGTCCATACATCTGACAGTACAATGCAAAATAAACAAATGCATGGGCTGAAAATGGGAAGATCAGTTCCATGAACAAGACCCTAAAGATATATTTTTGAGTTTGTGAAAGTATTCTTTTTTCATGGACAATTTGTCCCGGTTGTATACATTTTTTGACAACAAAACAAAATGAAATGGATTTATTGAGTGGGTATAGAATATTAACAGAGGCTGGTTTGTTTTGCTCTGATATCATCACTCTCTGAAAGCATACAAAATGACTATGCACAGAGAAGATGGGTGGGTGCCAGCAATAAACTCCCTCACAGGGTTATAAAAGCCTATGCGGGGATGCTGAAGTGAAGGTGGATCTCCTGAAACGTTATATGAGGAGAAGCAGCGCCTGCAATGAAGTGACGTCTGAAGCGGTGAAGCAAAGCAACAAAATAGACACAACATAATCAGTTTAAGTAGAAACACAGTGTCACTCAGTCAGTCAAGTAAAACATTGTCTCTAGTCTCGAACAAACTTATGCCAAGCTCAGCACAGAAGAGAGACGAAGGGAGCGAGTGGCACCACAAACATTACAAACCCCATCTCCGTACAGTGTCTGACACCACTTGTATCTGAAGAGCGCTACGTGATCTTCAGCTGACGTACGGCGACGTTCTGTAAATGCACAACTGGCACAACTGGCCATGAGCAAACAATATTAACCCCAACAATCGATCACGTATGAATCGACACGCACATCCATTTAACAACAGCCAATTATTTACATATTAAACATGTAGTAAACACGTCTCTTTCCAGCAAAGAGCTATGCTGTACTCAAAAGCAGCAGATGACCATGAGTCATGAATAAAAGCTGAAGGTTGCCAATGAGTGCGGCTGTATTTTTGAGCAGCAGCAGTGTAACCCATTGAACAGGGGGCTCGGCTGTTTATATGTAATTATGCTATGTAGACTAGTAAAGAAAGCTGTCAGATTCCCAAAGCATAAATATATTTCTATAATGATAGCTACACTTGAGATGTTTACCTTGAAGCCACATAAAGTGAAAAATAATTTTATGAATTAGCTACGTATATACATATATAATTCTACTGCCTGTATAATATCTGATTGAGACCTGTGCTGTGAAGCAAGTTTACAGTCCTGGTCAACCGGTATTATGATACCGAGTATAAATTGTCCCTGTAAGACTGAATTTACCTGTCCAGCTGAAAAGGTGATAGATGGACATTCTGGGAAAAGATACACATACATAAATAGAGAGAGAACCTACAAGAGCTATCTGTTCCTTGGAATTGTATATAATAATAGTAATAATAATATTCACAAAATTATTCCAACTTTATGGGCAACAGTGTTGCTGGATTACTGGATAGGTCTGGCCACTGCCTGGGCCCTTTAGGACCATCAAGCAGCAAGGCCGGGGTCTTTTAGTCCCTTTTAGACTAAAGCGTCCATCAATTTTCAGTGAACAAATCAGGACAAAGTCCATGTCCCGGCGGCAAATTCTCACAAGGTCCGGAAATGCAATCAAAAATGACTAACATGCTGAATCTATACCATGCAGTCTATGATCTACACTGAATGGGCGCTTCTGTTTATCTTGTTAACATTGTTAACATTTTAAGCAAACACCCGCAAGCTAAGCTTAGTGAGTAATTTCCGCGATACTAAATATGGCCATTGGCTGTGTAAATATGCAGTGTTGGCAAAAGAAAATATTACTTTCATTCGTCCGACAGACAGAAAATGTAAACCTACTGTAACCTGCTGCAGATCAGGTTACCATGGTGATTGACTAATATAACGTTGAGCTATTTACCATTTTCAAAGATATTCAGATAACTTCTTACTTAAGTTGTGTGGTATATGTATAGTTTTTTTTATATATAAAACAATTTAAAGAAAAAAAATATATACCATATTTTTCAAACGTATTTGCATCATTACATCAACTGAGAAAGAAAGCTAACAAGCTAGCAGTTAGCTGATGGGAATTAAAGCCTACTAGGAGCAGTAACAAGCAACAGATGCCGAGCTGTGAATGTGAGTAGCTGTGTAAATGTTTACAGGTAACAGGTGCTTGAACACGACAGAAAACAGCATCAGCAACATTAGCCGCAAAGCTTATTGACATTTGTTTAGCTAACAAGAGGTGACACTTTACCTTAGTGTGGTGAAGCAATCCACGACATCTTAGCGATGGAAAATTATAATAATAATAATAAAAGTCCACAGGAAGAAGCTCCACTGTCCAGGAAAACTTACAGCTTAACGGCATCAACTTTAAAATAATCCAAGAAACGAGCAAAGAGCGTCGGCTTCTAGCGTTAGCCAACAGCGATTTCTTCACCAAAAGCGTTACACAGCGGCGTGAGTGCAAGCTTGGGCAGGTTGGCCTTGAATTAGTTATCGTTTCTCTGGCTAAGATCAAGTGTAGTAACTTTAAATTAGTTGCCACTTTTTAATAGCGAAAGAGCACCGCCGTCCAAAAACACTGGACATAGCATAGACAGTGTGCCCTAGTGCGCAGGGGAAATTTAATGTGTGAGAGTGCAGGAACACACCTGGAGTTTGTTACCTACAGAAGCTGTGAAGCTGTGTTTTAGCTTGTATGTATTTATTTATTCATTCGTACCCTAAAAGGGATTTACATAATTTACAGTTACAGAAATCTTAACCTCAGCTACATATTTCAGAGATGAAATATGTCCTTGGAAAGTGTACCTTGGACAATGTAATCAGCATGCATTTAAGTGATATATAATAATAATAAAAAAAATAATAGTACCAGGGCATACATGTTTGCACTAGGGTATTACACAATCTACCTCGTTTGTTATCTTATGCCCATACGATATGTGTAACATTGCACCTATGACCTCAGATTGTGACACATTGCTGATAAGGGCTGTTGTCCCCGCAGCACGAAAGTCCAAGAAGCTCAAACTGAAGGGGGTCAGCGACGACCTGCAGGCCTCCAAGGACGGCCAAACTGCTACAGGTGCCGTCGGAGGCGGTTACCTGTCCTCGGAGAAGGAGCTGAACGCCAGTGCTGCCAATGCCCTGGTGCCCCATGGGCCCGGGGTGGTCACACCTTTTCTCTCGCCCTCCATCTGCAGCGTGTTGGAGCTGATTGAGCCCGAAGACGTGTACTCTGGCTATGACAACACACAGCCTGACACCACCGACCACCTGCTGTCCAGTCTGAACCGCCTGGCTGGGAAGCAGATGGTGCGCATGGTGAAGTGGGCCAAAGTACTTCCAGGTTAGTGACCAGTTTGAGCAGTGGGCTAAAGCCTAAATGCAGTTTAAGAGTGTTTTTGAGCCAGAACTGAAAATGAGCTGAAACAGATATGTGTAAGGAAAATAAGATGTGACGTAGATATATAAATAGATCAATAGATATGGTTTCAAACATGTGTCAAATGATTTTCCCTCTGTGTCATTAAAAATACTGTTATATCACATTTTTTTCACATTAATTATTTTAGACTTTAAAATTAATTCCTCGTTAACAAATAATTGAAAATCAGTTTTATTTATGGATGAATCAAAGAAAGTGGTTAACATATCAGTCTAATGGATCAGGGGGGAGCCTCTACTGTAATTATGGACTTGGGTTTAAATGAAGATAATATGCCCACATCTTCACTTTTGATCTTTTTAGGATGCAACACCACAAGTGTTTTAATTTTAAATATTAGGTCAGGAAATTATTCTGCAAAGCTTCAACAAGATTACCAACGAATCCCATTTCACCATTAAATAGAATCAAGATTAGGTTTTACAAACAGAGTTCATTTACATCAGATGTTATGCCGAACAGAAGAGCTAACGCCTATCTCATTAATTTTTACATATAAACTGCAGCACGGGAAGAAAAGACAAGGGATAAACAAGTTCCCCTAAAATTCCAGTCAGTGGGAGACGTATTGAAAGATGCCTCACAGGTAGCTCTTTGAGCCTGTTTAATTTGCTGTATTGCAAATATTTGATACCTCCTCGGTGTCTGCTTGCCATATCCGGACGTATAAATAGAAGCCAGACAGAAGGGTCAAAATGAGTACCTTCGACTTTCAGATATGCGACTGCCTGCATTCAGTTTACATTTGGATGTGGCAACGCAGGGCAACATAGACAAATAATGTCAGTGGCAACAGTATGTTCAAGGAAAGACTGTGAAGCCTAATATAACAGTTGTTTGACATACTTCTCTGATGCTCAAAAAATAGTCAAAAAATATTATTAAGGCAGATATTAACGCATAATTTCCATAAATATTTTAATCTTTATATTATGTTTGTGCACTGAAATCCCCATCCCTGTGCCTTCAGTCAGTCACGTCAGTTGTGTGTCCCCTATGTTTTGCATGAAGATGAGTTTTTCGCCAGAGTTTGGTTGAGAGTTTTGGCAGGTTACCTATTTGAGTCTATTTTTGGAGCTCCATAGACAACATGCCAATACCTTCGGGCCTTGTGGGATTTACATAAAACAAAAATGGGTGAATACTTCTCAGCGGTTATCACGTTTAAACGAGAATTGGCACGAAAGTGTTTCAAAGATACAGAGTGAATAATGTGTAGTCTCAGGGAAACACAGGCAGGTGCCAGGCTAAATAGGCACCTCTTAAGTTGGTGCTTAAGTCCAAATGGATTAAATCAGTGCCTGAGTATTGTGCGCTGCGTTTAAACATAGCACTGTTTTTTCATGAGCTTTTCCTCTGTGTGCTGTGTGTGTTTGTGTTTTTGGTGTGTTAGGTTTCCGGGGCCTGCCCATTGAGGACCAAATCACTCTGATCCAGTACTCATGGATGTGTCTGTCCTCCTTTTGCCTCAGCTGGCGCTCCTACAAACACACCAATGGACAGATGCTCTACTTTGCCCCTGACCTCATCTTTAATGAGTAGGTCTATGATTCCATATCTGCAGTAAAGCACACACACGGCTCTGATATTGCAATAATTACATCATTTATGTCACTCTTTTGTCAGTTTGTTAGCTACACATAGAAATACTTTTGATGTTGAGGTTCTGTGGGATCTTCAACACACAAACATGTCTATATAGATCTGAAAAAGCAGACAGTGTAGACAGTAGATAAAGAAATTGTTTTCTGCCATTATATTTCTGGCTTTCCATTCATTTACCTGAAAACTATCCAAAGGCCAAAGTGAGTTTTTGCGGTATTGATGCTGCCATCAGAAAATAATGATGTACTTTATACAAGGTCAAAATCTGTACCGGATTTCTGGCTTTTCACAAGGAAACACTTTTGTACTTTTCGATGGTTCTTTAATTGAGTGAGGCGTGTCAACGATTAAAGCCCAGCAAGAGCAGTCAATAGCCCACTTGATCTGTGTTAATATATTTAAACAGGACAGCACGAGGGAAGGAAAAGGTACAGTATGTGCGGGGTGGCCTTTTGTTGACGGAGCTGGGTGGTGATGAATTGAATGTGATAGAATTAATCAAAGAGGAGAATAGTAACCTCTGTAGACAGCCTGCTGGAGAGGGGCAGGTTCAGTCAGGGGCAGCCTTAAAAGCTCCAAATAATAGCTTGTATAAGTCTGTGTCAGTGGGTCGGTCTGTCCCAAATATATAAATAAATAAATAAACTGCAGCACAAACGCTATTGTGCAACATGGCTACAGACTCCTTGGGTCTGTATGTTTTCTCTATGCGAGTCTTTTGATTCTCGATCAATTTAAAGTCAAGTAGATCACAGCTGATTAAGGACTGCGTTTCCTTCTGTGTACTTTTATCATCGGGACTTAATGATTTATGGTATTTCTTGTATCCACATTTGAATATGTCCTAATACGGAGAATGTGCATATATATATATATATATACATCGATCAGCCACAAAATTAAAACGGCTGACAGGGGAAGTAAATAACATTCATCACCTCGTGACAATGCGATGTTCTGCTGGGAAACCTTCTGTCCTGGCTTTCATGTAATGTACTTAGCACCCACAACCCATAGCAACAACACTCGGGTGGCAGTGTACAGCGTGTCCTGCTGAACCACAAAAATTGCTTAGGAACGGCTCAAAAAAACATGAAAAATAGCCCAAGGTGTTGACCCAGCCTCAAAGCTTCCTAGATCCCAAACAGATAGAGTATTTGCAGGATGTGCTGGAACAAGCCTCACCCACAGAGCCCCTTTCTCTCAACCCATAGCACCCAAAAGCTCCCTCTGTTAACCTGTACGGAAACCACCGGACACCCTCAGAAGACTCGTGTCTATTCCCTGACTTAAACTGTTTTGGAGGCACAAGGGAGACCTACATAATATGGTTTTAATGCTGTGGCTGATCGGTGTGTAATAAATGAATGTGTATCTTTTGAGGAGGTTTATTTTCCACTCTGCTGCATCGTGTACTGTATGATGTAGTTGTTGCCAGTCCCCTGTATTAAGCTTGACAGAGCTGAGGAGATGTAGACTGACTTGACTCGTTCTTGTCCTGGATGCTGGTCACATTGCTCGCTGCTCTATCAGGACAGCCCGGATTACGCTGTCATACACGCTGTGTCGTTTTAGGCCAAGGTGCGTGCGCGCTTTCCTGTTGTTAACGTAGAGGTTTTCAGGTCATTGATATTTCAGTCAAATACGGGGATAAAATATGTCCATAACTTTGCTGAGTCAGTCTTTTGGGAAGTAGACACCAACTCAGCTATTAGATTGAAATCTGTCTTGGACTGAGCATAAACACTGCAGATGTGCATTTCACATTAAACACAATCTGTGTCTTTGCCAGCGGCGGGCTGAGGTTCTGGGGGGCCCCAGGCAGAGACGTACTCTACGTACACTTACCCATCAGTCAAAATAGCAAAATCTGCAGGGTCTAGGTTTGAGGGGGTTTATGGTTGCCACTGTGCCACTGCAAAATGGGCCAAAAAGTAGCCGTCCTAGGACACCCTTTCTAATTTTACAGGACCTGTCCTGACGGCGCATCCCTGGTCATGCCTTCAGGGGATAAACAAAAGCTACTTCCCTCAATTCAATAAATATACGTGCTGGACAGAAAAATTGATCGACTTGTGAGAAAGTAGGAGTGAAATACAGCGTATTTAAGCAATGCTTCTTAAACTGAAAGTTCAACTTTTTCGTGAAACAGTACAAAAACATATACATTGTACAGATTTTTTTGGTGTCAGAACAGTGGCGAGGTGGTTAGCACTGATGCCTCACAGCGAGGAGGTCCCGGGTTCGAATCCTTTTGTGTGGAGTGTGCATATTCTCCCTGTGCCTGTGTGGGTTCTCTCCGGGTACTCCGGCTTCCTGCCACCGTCCAAAGACATGCTCATTCGGTTAACTGGTGATTCTACATTGGCTGTAGGTGTCTATGTGAGTGTGAATGGTTGTCTGTCTCTCTGCGATGGACTGTAGACCTGTCCCGGGTGTACCACGCCTCTCGCCCGATGACAGCTGGGATAGGCTCCAGCAGACCCCACAACCCTTGACAGGAATAAGCAGTTACGGAACATGAATGAATGAATGAATGAATGAGTCACCAGGGTAAAGCACCATTTTAAACATCCGTTTTTAGGTTAAACTTAAAAGCATACCTGGAGATAAGAAGGTTATTGGGCTGATGTTAAACAATGTGGTCTTTGTTCAACGTGCATCTTAATTCTTCGTTTGTCAAAAAATCGACCGTCAGCTTGTAAACGGCTGGAAGCAGTACAACGATATTTATATCACATCACTGCTCCTGTGCCAGCTCAGCTGTCAATCAAATACATACGCAGTGCCACACACTAAAGTGAGACCTTTTTTTCACTATAAAAAACAACAACATTAAAAATACATTTTAAATCTATTTTGACATCGCTGCATCTCGCTGCGAAAAAGCGAATGACAAACCGTGATTTCGTTTGGAGAGATTTATCCGCACGTTCTTTCCTGAACAAACTCATTTTGTTGGCTTCTCGCAGCCAGTGCAGAGTCTGAACTTTCTTTTCTCCTCGGTCAGAAACACACACGGGGAGGGAGAGTTTAAGACTGAGGGGAAAAAGAAAAGAGAATCAGAGTGAGAAGAAGACAAGGCGCACAGAGATATGGAGAAATGGGAAAAGAGAGAGGGAAAGGAGGGAGATTGCTGCCGGTTTTTTCTTTCCTCCCCAAAAACCAGCAGCTCATTTTAGGCAGTGATTCAGCAAAATTGATTTCAGGAAGAGAGTGCAAGAGAAAGAGAGAGAGAGAGAGAGAGAGAGGAAACGTGTTGAGACTTTAGAAACTCCAGCCCAAAGTTGTATCAAATGATGTTATGCTGCACTTTGCGAAACTGCTCACATACACGGTGCTGCTCAGTAGGGAAACAGGTCTACTCAGACACCGTCACAGTTTATCAGTTATTTAGTGGAGTCCACACCTGTACAGTAAATACTCTAAAGTGCTATGGTGTTTTTAACAGGTACATTATGCACTTGTCTCCTATTGGCGTCTTCTTGTCTGTTGTACAAAATATTTAACCTGGTCTTTAGCAGAATGAAGTCTCCAGTCTCAGTGCCTTGGTAGCGATGCATGTATTATCGATAAAGCTCAAACCTCTTCCATGTCAGGTTAACTCACACAGCTTGCATTTAATCACTGTTGCCCTGGCAGTGCAACGTGTGATGGTGATTTATAGTGGAAAGAAGTGGCATCTGGAGCCAGAGAATCTGTGGCATGTGCAGAGCATGTTTCCGATTGGCCCGTGCTTTATCCCCTCTAATGTTTCTTTCCTGTTTTTGTGAACTTTGTGACGCAACCCGAGATTATTTCGCTGATAAATTGTGTGTGAGAGCGACGGGGAAAGAGAAAGCAGCGGGCACGATGGGCGATCCTGTATGTTTGGCACATTGGTGCAGACGAGCCTGATAAGCATGTACATGTGCAGCCGACATATGCTCACGTATGTGCCACTCCCGTCAACATGCTGTGCATAAGTACACGTCCTTCTTAAAGCGTTTCTATGGTGACCGGGGTTAGATATTAGGTTTTCTGTAGTCTGCCACAGCCTTGGAAAAGTGGTGCATCTGTGCTGTGATACAGTACGCAGAACTCTGCAATCTGGGGGGATTTGGTATTCTGCTCTTAGCCCAGACTAGCAGGATCCTCCTCTGCACTGTGTGTGGAAATCCCTTTTTTCACTGGACTGAACTAGTTTGGTAGGAATGGAGTGAGGATGCCAAATGTTGAGTTGGTTTACACAAAGATAAACAATAACTAATGAATAAACGGAGAACAAACGTATACCTATGTGTGTGGACCGTAACCAACATGAAACTAATAGATGAGTTGTAAGAGGAACGAGTGCTACTTTTTCTGAAGCTCAAAATGTTTTTTGTTTGTTTTTTTCCTTCAGGGACCGCATGCAGCTGTCAGCCATGTACGACCTGTGCCTGGGCATGAGGCAGGTGAGCCAGGAGTTTGTACGATTGCAGCTAACCTACGACGAGTTCCTCTCCATGAAAGTCCTTCTGCTTCTCAGCACAGGTAGGCAGTGAGCCACTGGCCTGCACACATGCTCTTATTTATTGCTCCCATAGACTCCTTCTCACACTTACACAGCATAGGGTAAATAGGCTAGTCACTGGTAAAAAAGTCCTCTGTTGAGAACCACTTGGGACCGTCTTAGTGCATGACAACAGCTGATAGACTCGCCATGGGAACTGGAGTGTCCCTGCCGCCTGAGGTTGACGATCCCGTCTCCAGATGCTGCATTTAAAGTCGCCTCAGAAGTGTTCAAATGGGACTGATCCAACATTTTGTGAGGATTATGCTCACCATTTGTTTTGCATAGTTTCAGAGGAAACTGTTTATGCCAAAATTAGAAAAACTGAGCTTCCCATGGCTTGAGTCCTGCACGAGTATATATCAGTTTCACATAGCTCAGTACCAGGGGCGACGTGTTACCTGTAATTAGACCCAAGTCAAATCTGAACCATGTCCCACATATCCCACATATCCCGCGCTGCCTACGGAGTCATTTTCTTAAAGTGCTTTGTTTTACTTGTGCAATTTGGCAGCAACTGTATGTAAGACTAATGGCTAACAACAGTCTCTGAAAATATATCAAAACAAAAGCAATGTAGCTTCTGACTCCGGCTCAGAAACTGCCTTAATTAAATTAGACCAGCTTTACAACATGAACCTTTAAGGCCACAAGAGAATCATACATTATAGGACAATTAAAGAGTCAGCTTAATAAGTGAATTTTCCTTCAACTTATTTAGGCAATTAAGGTCAGTTAATAAGGCTTTATAGCCTCATTAGATGATAACAGCTTCACCTAATATGAAATATAGGCACTTTGCGGAAACAGATGTTATACACCAAAACGCAGGAACATGAATTCAAATGGTTGTCAACTGTGTTAGTTGGATTAGGGACGTCCTCTTATTATATCTGACGTTAAAAATACTGCACATACACCTTCATGTCTGATTTCTCACCCATAGCCCACTCGTGTTTAGTTCATGTTTACCTGTGAATTTATATAAACGTTTTTTTGCCAGTTACTTGGCTTGAACATGATGCAGGACTCTGTCCCACGGTGCCACCCTTACATATATTTTTTCCACATGCATTATATTCACTTAGATGTGAAATTACGAGGATAAAGTCCCAGTTATTTTTTTCTTGGAATAGCAACTTTAATGTTTAGCAGAATCTGCCTTAATGGACGTCATGTTTAATTACTGCTGAATGTACGCCCGTGGTTAGAGCGGTCATAATGTGGACAGTTAACGACCTGAGGCACGTAACATCTCCAACCTTTCTTACCCAAAACGCTGCCTCTCACATAGGAAACGTACTGATAACACTACACTTGAGATGTGTTGGCAGCACCTACCCTTTTTGGGGACCGCGATTGTGCCATTGTAAAAATCTGTTAAATCACGCCTTAAGCTCATAGTTAGTAATCCATTAGCACAGATAACAAGTGTGAAAATACACTTGGATGTTTCATGCACTTGTTGATAGGGCAACGTTCAACGTGTATAAGGAAAGGGAGATGGCATTCCTGTTTTTTTTATAGTCTTAGGCTCAAAGGCTCTTCTGCTCTGGTTCGTTTTATTTAATTATTTCACGCAGACTTACATCGCTCGCTAAAGAAAGTCTCACTGTGAAGCCTCGCTCTCTCAAAATGCGCCAACGGACACTGCAGCCTCACAGAAAAGATGTGTTGGACCAAGCTGCTCAGTTGGAAACGGAAAACAGTGTTTTTTTTCTCCACCACCTCAACGCAGTGTTGGCTGCTGCCGTCAGTTCCGTGATGGCGTCTGTGTCATAACTTTACCGTCCACGCGCACAGTTTTAGCTATTGACGAGGTAACTGTAACACTTAAGGCTACAATGGGACTCGACGCGTGCTGCAGTCTTGTGTTTATGCAAATGTCAGTGTGTGCTTGTTGTGCGTCAGTAGGTGTTAGAGACGCAGATAAAGATGTGGAGATAGGGGAAGTGAAGAGGGTTTGTGGCAAGCAAATTGATGCTGGCCTGACTTCAAAATATTTTAACTTTATCGCTGGTGCCAGTTAGTGAAAATATTAATCAGAGAGTTTGTTTGTTTTTTTCTTTACAACCAGTTCTGCCATTTGCTCCTTTACTGATGCTGAATTCATTCACCGCTATACATATATATGACATCAGCCTGCTGGTAAATACATTCAACACTTAGCACTGCTGCGTGCCGTCACTACTCCAGCTAGCTAGCATAACAGTCAGTAACAGAGAAGAGACTGCAAACATCCGCGCTTCCACTGAGTCAACAGCCTCATCCTAGCCTCGGGTCGCTAACGTCCAGCCAGCGAGCGCCTCGGTTGTAACCATTTAAAGAGATTTGGGTAATTATACATGGCTCCCGTGCACTGACATTTGGTGCTCATTTACGTATCAAAATACACATATGAAAATTCTTTTGTACTTGTGTTTCTGTCAGTATTTCCGTGTGCCACTGCCCTACTTTACTGCATTTAAGAAACAATGCGTACTTAGGACCCCTGTCATGTTCCAGCTATCTAAGAGTAGCAGGTTCACAAAGGGACTTCTCAGATTGTTATGTCCATATATGGCATATCCAGACTCCCAGGCTGGAAACCGTTGGACTAATCTACCAAAATTTAACCCTGTATTTAAATTTCCTTACCGACTTTAAGTCCTTTTTGCTGCCAACACAGGAAGAGATTAGCAGTCATGTGGCGATACAACCAAATTTTGTGTAGTTGACCGGCATACGATGCAAGCACGGACTTCTCCGAACGTTTCCCGCAGAGAACAGCGTCCACGACTTAGGCCTGGAGCAGTTGACATTTTTTTTCCCCCTCACAAATAGAAAGCGGTGACGACAACAAGAGCTAGCTCCGTCCACACGCTGGCAATATTTCAGAAATGTCCGGTGTGGGAAATACATAGGCGAGTTACCATGGCAACCAGAGCCTGGAACATCCAACAGCGACCAACAGTCGTCTTCAAAGCAATTGGCCACGATTTATAAGTAGATGAAGCTCTAAGTAGGATTTTAATTTAAGAACTTTTATCTATAATTAAACATTCATTACACTGCCATATTGGTAGGTTTACTTAATTAATACTGGAGATATTGAGTTTTCATAGACTTTGTGTAACATCCTGCCAATTTTTGTGTAAAATATTCTGGATGTTTTACTCGATTGAATAAGTTGTACATGCACGGGAAAACAACTCAATCAGTCAAGTGGTCCAACATTGTTGCTGGAGAAATGTTAAAAGCTTGGTTTGGCTTCATAGTACAGGGACATGTTGAAGAGGCGATGTGAAAGCATTTCCTAGGCATAAAGTTTCTGGCTGGACTTGTGCTACTGGATGTTGGGGAAGATGAAGGGGCGAAACAATACAGAGAGAATAAGAAACCAGGAGGGAAAAGCGAGATTTAAAGAGTGAAATCCAACAAAAGTCGACACGGAAGGGTAGCGCTGCTGAGGAAGGGACAGGTGCACAGCTATGGGGAGAAGGAAAGGGAAGACAAAGGGAGTGGTGCGGCGGCCGAGCTGGTCCTTCTGTTGCTGTGGCCTCCCTCTCTTCTCCTCACTGGTCCTCTGGAGGTTTTCCAGAGAGCCCTGCTGTACTTAATAAAGGCCAGTCAAGCACCAGGCAGTGCTCCAAGACCGGCTATTTTTCTCCACTTCCTTGAAAGCCGGGCTGGAATTTTTGAAAGAGAGGGTGTGGATGAAAGAGGCAGGGATGCAGAATCCAAACAGGGGCTTTAAGGTGCTTCACAGTCGGTTCAACCTGCCGTGGTTATTGGATTTAGTCAAAATATAACTGTAAAATATGAGGGACGGTGGAAAGAAATAATCATCCGCCGCTTCATTTCTCATGTCTATTCCAAAGTCCACATGATGGAGCGACTGTACTGTGTAGGGGATTGGCAAAGCGCTTATGGATAATTTGAAAAAAGAAGCCGTCCGTTGCAGGATTTTCTGAGGCACTGTAGGAAGCTTTCTTAGTTACAGTCATTCAGATATAATGCTTGGGCCTTGTGGAAGGAGTAGCGGTAGAAATGTTTACAGAGGAGGTGTCAGAACTTGTCAGCTGGGCAAATACTACACAGTACTCGCTGAGTGTGTGTGCCTTCTGGCTAGTTTGAAAAAAAAAAGTGTGTCTGTGTGTGTGTGTGTGCTACATAGAGAGAGGGAAGGGGGGATAAAGAGAAAAGAGACAAGGGCTGTTATTCCTCTCTGACCTTGGCTAAGGTTTCACTGAGCCTGCGGTGTCTCATGACCCTGTTTGGATTTAGTACAGGAGAAGTGGCCTGCTCAGACCAGTTACAGTCCTCATCTCCCCACAGATAGCGTTGCTAGATTAACTCGTTTATTTCTTAGGTTTCCAAACCGTCTTCTTGCTTTTTCTCCAAAATGGCTGCCTCGAGTGTACAGTGTGCTCACTGAGCCGATTGGGGGCTGCTTACTTCTTAAAATACTGTCTTAATTTTCATTTTATTCGCTCATGAGTTGTCTCGTGTCCCGTTTGAATTAGGATTTGCTGTTACACAACATCCTAAACCATCTTTTGGTTATTGTCGTCATGGCTAGTTGTCAGCTCCCCCAGTGAATAATACCAGTCACCAGTTATACACCAGTCACCAGTCCAAACTCAGCCATCCTGTCAGTTAGGTATGTACCAGCAACCCAGAGCAGGAGGCTGCATGTCTTTTCCAAACACACATGCTAATGGCATCTAGCTGCATGAGATGTGTCTCCTTCATTGTTTCTCATAGAAAATTTCTATTGTGGGCTTGTGGTCGACACATGAATGCAGCTGCAATCCCAATAAGAAATATGGCCCGGCTGATCGGGCTCCATACCTGCAGCAAAAATCAATTTGACACCATTTACGGTGGTATAAATGCCCTATTTCAGGGCCGCTCGTGTTAACGCCCCAGAATGCCAGGTCACTTTCTAATCAGGGCGTATGTGGGTCAGTGGGAGTAAAACAAAAGCACCAAATGCGGGACAGGGTTTTAGCACATTCTCATCATGTCATCCATGAAATCTATCACAGGGATCACAGCCTCTGCGCCGGGGTACAATATGTTTTCATATCTGCTTTCCACAGCTTCATGTATGGTATGCCTAAAGGTGTTTGTGCATCAAAGAACTATGAAAGGAATTACATACGTGAAAGACACTGAAGAGAAAACGAGAGGGAGGCAGACAAACACGAGCACAAATGACCCGTTCTGAACAACCTGCAATCCTAACAGACAAGAAGCAGGCTTTCGCCTGTGGCTATTCACTCTGCAGAACTCAAACAGGTCCAGTCGGTTGCCGGTTTCTGCTAACGTTCCTGCGAGTGGTTTAGCTTTATCTGGGGCATGCAGGCTACTCACATAGTCAAGATGAAACTAACCTGTTTCATCTCCTAAACGGAGGTCGTTCAGAACGTTTGCACTCACAGTTTCGTGTGCTGCTTGTAGGAGATATTTTGGAGCAAAACATAAAAGTTTACGAGACGCAAATACCTTCGCTTCTTCTCGACGTGTTTAGCCATGTCAGATTCCTCTGTGAACGCAGAAAAATCTGGTCACTGTGTCAGCGCCACTAGCTGTGCTACATGGGATGGGAATCTATTATTGGCGCCAACAGTGAATGACTACAGGTGACACATCCTGCTGTTATCAAATCCCAGTTTATTCGCAGTTGCAATGTCAACATATATTGTGATATGGTGCGTTGATTCAAGCTGATTTTGTCTATGTAATAGAAGTAAATGCAAGTTTCTGATATTTTAAAGACTTAAACGAACCAGTCATCTAACCGTGAAACTGATCGGCTGGTTAATAGATATTAGCTGAGTAAAAAGAAAGGGGCGATGTGTTTGTACCTGACACATCAAGCTACTTCATCACAATAACACAAAACGACTATAATGGCCACAGGTTATGAAAGCATACCTCCCCTGAGCCAAAACACTACGGTAAAACAAACTCACATTGTCTCGCAGTGTGCACCGTCATTTCTTAGTCTTGGCTGAAGGAGAACGGAGGGCGTTCCCTCAGACTGATCTGAGGTATGCTCTTTGAGAGGCGAGGTGTTTCTTAATCTGTTAGCCGGCAGCTGAATGTCATTAAAGAGTTCTGGCCAACTTCCACATCGGTGACTTTGCTCCCCTGCACACGGAGGTAAAGGGAGGACAAATATATCATAGACACATCCTCGTGGTGTACTTACTGTATCTGATTCTTCAAACTGGTTTGAATTTCCTTTACCTGTAAGCGCCACGATCAAAGCCATTCTGCTGCGAATACACGTCGTAGTTATTTAATAGCGCCGGTCACTGACCCAACAGCTGGATGAATGAGGTTTGGCTAATGAAAGTATTAAACCCTTTTAAGTCACATAAGCACTGTTGTTGCCTCTTTTTTTTCCTCTCCGTCTCTCTCTGCTGCCGCCGTTGCTCAGATAACTTTTAATCAATGCCTTTCAGTGTACCAGTCGTCTTTAATGAATCAGTGGCTACACATGAAAACTAATTACCACTTGAAATGGTGAAAGTGGTTGTAATGAGTTGCTAAATAGGCTCGGGTCGTGAACACAGGGAAAACGTCCAAAAAAATAAAATAAATAGTAATAATAAAAAAAATGCTTCTGTGTGGGAGTCAGAGCATAATTCACTAAGCACCTCTAATTACCCGTTACACAGTTGCACATTTCTGCATTAAAGGAACATACTGGTGGCTGTGTATGGCTGAGCCCATTAGCTGCAAAACACCGTACCACCGTGTGGCATTCGCCAGCCGCTGTTGCTCCAGTTTATAGACATTTAAATGTGTTTTTTGAATGTCGAATGTTTCCAAACGTTTTATATATGTGTCTATATGAACAGCACCATAAATTCTAAATTACATTTTTTAAACTTTATTCAGTCAGTTGTATTGAGATTGTATCAAAAATGAAATGGTTCATCTATTTGTTTTATGTTTTTTGTTTTTTTTGTCAAAGATATCCAAATTGTGCAAACCCTGTTATTGAGTGTATCACCTCAGAACAGTATTAAAAAAAGAAACGCAGTCAAATAGAGATGACAGTATGTATAATATTGTAGTGTTGATATATTCCACGCGTCAAAAGGAAGGGACTATTTTATGGATTTGCAAATGTTTTAATGTAATATAAATGCCTTCAAACTGAGTCAAATGAACAGCAGGTTCACTTCATTCATACTAGAGTTGTTGCTAATACAGTCTGGTCTGAGACTTTTAAAATAGCATTACTGCCCGCTCATTATCATCACGTTGCGCCCTCAGTTGTTGACAGAAGCATTTGTCTGTTTCCCAGTTCCCAAAGAGGGTCTGAAGAACCAGGCGGCGTTTGAGGAGATGAGAGTTAATTACATTAAGGAGCTCCGGCGTTCGGTGGGAAAGGCAACCAACAACTCTGGCCAAACCTGGCAGCGCTTCTTCCAGCTCACCAAGCTGCTGGATGCCATGCACGATGTAAGTACCCTGCGCCCCGTCTGCCTACAATGTGCCAGATACGTACAGCACAGCACAGCACAGCACAGGCTTCCCTTGGCAGCCTCTCCCTCTTAGTGCCATGCCTTCACACTCGCAGCGAGGTGTCCAGTGACACTTCGGGGGCTCTGATATCACTGGAAATGTTTTTGAGTAAAATGGCAACATAGTGGATTTGGATAATGCGTTTACTTAGCAGTTCAATGGTGCCGTGGCTTGCAATAAGGATTATTGCATCCGACTCTCTCCCCGAGGGGGAGGTTATTTTGGAAGAGGCGGTGACCAGGCTGTATTGGTGAATGGAACAGAAGGGGATCAATACCAGCTTGCAGTTTATTGGATCAGAGCGGCACAATGGACACTGTGGCAAATGTGCTAAACCGCTGTCACTTCTCTCATGCGTGGGTCAGCCGGTGCGTGGCGGGATGACAGTGTTGGTAAAGCTCGAAGAGGTGAGAGTCAGCAAGCGAGAGGCCGTGGAGATGAATGGCCTGAATTCAGTGACCCCAGTGACTGAGTGGAGGGGCGTAGTGCCGAGCAGATGACCTTTCTTTAAAGAAGCGCTGCCCAGAAAAAAAAGAAAAAAAAAAAAATCAGTGGTGCCCCCAAGTGGTGAGCTGGATAAAACTGAAAAGGGATTTGGTGCTTGAGCAGAGTGTAAACACACAGAGAGGTCATTCAGTTCACAGGTTTTTTAAACATGTAACTGACTCAGATGACGTGCGTTTCTCACTAAATTGTGTGTTTGTGATGTGCAGCTGGTGGGGAACTTGCTGGACTTCTGTTTCTACACCTTCCGCGAGTCCCAGGCCCTGAAGGTGGAGTTCCCCGAAATGTTGGTGGAGATCATCAGTGACCAGATACCAAAGGTGGAGTCGGGCCTCACTCACACAATCTACTTCCACAAGAAGTGACTCGCTACACAACTGGGACAGAAGCAGCATACAGAGCCGGAAAAGATGAGAAAGTAGTCCAGGGGAAAGAGAGAGAGAGAGAGAGAGAGAGAGAATGTGTGCGAGGAAGGGCCGAGCTGACGGCCTGCGCCCCGTTCGCCCAGTATACCAGCGTCCTCGTCTCGGGTGGGGGAAGCGAAGCGGCGTGGTGGCGGAAGCCTAACGGGGGGGAGGCGAAGGACTGTGCCCTGCGGTCGCCACGAGCGGTTCATAGCTGTGAATAGTTTGAGAAGACGAGCGTGACATGCCAAGAAGGACTTGTGACAAATGTGACAAAGTATCCCGAAGTAACTCCTCGTCCTCCCCACCTTGTCCCCCTGCCCCAAAGACGATGACAGTATTTTCTATGGAGACAAAGCCATACATTTCTTAGGATGCGCTAGACACATTCACTACATGCACACACACACACACGCAGGTGTAGAGGGGGAGCGACACACTCACTGTCCACATGCCTTCACGCAAATGCACAGACGCACTCCACATGCACTAAAATGAGATTCCCTTAGAAATGTAGAGAAGGTTAAAACAAGAAAAAACAAACAAAAAAATAATAAGGTTTTTGCAAATGTTAACTCTGGCTTATGCAGTCTTTCTCAAATAAATAGCACTATGAAAAATTATGCCAATACATAGATTTGCTTTGCAGTGTAGCAACAAGACTACAGGGCAAAGGACCTCACCAGGAGGCGCAGAAATCCTAGATCGTACGGCGAGAGAGGTCTATTCGAAACATTTTCCAAGGGCTATACAAGCATCATCATAAGCTGAATAATTACATTAAATCTAATCAAGTCCAAGTTTGACGCTCAATCGGCATCATAACAGCCATCGTTGACATTCAGCGGCGTGTTGAGTTTTTTTTGTTTTTTTTAAAAATGTGTATTAAAACAATCAAAACTAATATGCAAAAGTCCAAAGCTAAAGCTGTTTTGAAATCCTGTCTCTCTTGTGTAGAAGCAAGCTTTGCGCGTGAAGCTCCCATGTCATACAGTCACTACTTTAGAGGCATCGTGGTGTAGAGAATTTAAGACAATACTGATGAGAGATTTTACCTTTGTGCAAAAAAAAAAAAAGAAATAAAGAAATAAAAAAAAAACGGTCAGGAGAGCGCTGCAGGACAGAAAAACATAATGCATTTACGGAAACGATTTCAGCAGAGTCCGCTCGTAATGGATTTGACTGAGGTGCATCCATGGTAATTGCTGTCATTTGTGTTATCTCCAGAGCAGCTGTCCAAATGTCTGTTTTTACTCACAATGAAGCAAAACCAGCCCTTTGTGAACCGACACTTATCTACTCTTCCCAGAAATAATAAAGCATTTTATAAAAGCGTGTTGCAAGGGTTTAGTTTTTGACCAGCCAGTCATTTGACATTAAGGTGCTTTATTTCTACAAAGCCAGGCAAAACATAACATGTACAGTAAACTCGTAAGGCCGTCCACGAAGTACACTAGGGTGGACGCAGACACACACACACATACTCTGTAAAGTTGATATTATCCAAAACGGAGCGTTACCACTCCGCAGTGCTTACGGCAAACAGCTAATGTATCAAAACCGGGCCGACGTGTACAGGTGTTAACAACTTCTTAAAACACACACACACACACTACTCAGCTGTTGTACAGAAGACGTTTTGAGGTACATGTTGATGAATGCTTGATGAAGAACAGACTCTTGCGTTGGTATGATCACCTTTTCCTTCGTTCTTTTTTGTTTGTTTTCTTTACCTTTGGGCCAAGTACTACTATTTTCTAGCGTAGCAGGCCGAGTCACCTGGACCATTAACCCGTCTCACACCCCCACTGGTTTCTGGGTTGTTGTGGAACACTACTACGATGCTACTGAAAAGCGGGAGAAGAAAAACATTATGTGTGTGTGTGCGTGCGTGCGTGTGTGGGGAGGATTATTATTATTCATTATTTTGTGCCCTGTAAGTGTGTATTTACATGTACGTATGGAGTTTGGCTTAAGTTTGTGTGTGTTTTTCTTTCTTTTCTTTTTTTCCTGGCAAGCACGTGCATAACTGATCTGCTCTCTCAGCGTGGGTATATTGTGCGTTTATGTTATGGGATTAGCCATATCCTATTTCCACATTTAGATTTGCACAGAGGAGATACAATGTGAAATGAGGCATTAGTGCAGCTAGCAGGAATTGTCTGTTTCGATAAGCAACTGCGATAACGCGGGGAGGGGGGGAAGAAAAAGGACTTTCTGCATGGTCACCCAGCCTAAAAGTTAGACGGCGCGACATCATTAGAACGGCAGGGCAGGCGGCCCCGGCCCGGCCCTCGCTTCGACGGCGCCGTGCTACACTGTGAGGCCTGAAGATCAGCGTGCGAAAAAGAGACGGAGGTGTCAAGATGGCAATCGTCGTTTAAGGCCGTGCTGAAGTTATTAGGCGGGGTGTCGGGGTGGGCGTTGGAGACAGGGCGGTGGGTGGGTTGTTTACTTACTGGAGGATAGGTAGTCTGTGTTTGTTGTAATACCAGAACAGGAGGTTTCTAATCAAAAACTGATATTTATTCAAGTAATTCTGGGATAAAACCATCCGGGCTGGGTCGTTGGCCTGTTCACTCATTGGGTAGATTTAAAAAAACAAAAAACAAAAAAAAGGCCTCACGGTTTGAGCAACAGTCACTCTTTCTTTCACCGTGTTTGTCAATGACTTCCCCACAGTACACGATCAGAAAGGCCTCGTTTTACAATCCGTCTCGCCCCCTAACGCTAATCTCTCACCTTTTCTTTCTTTTGCCCCCCTTTTGCTTTTTATTTTTATTTTTTTCTCTCCGTTCTTTTTCAGGAATAATCAAACTGTCTAAAGGTTCATAGGATGAATGGGAAAGTATTTTTGAGAGAATTATATTTTGCTGGAAAACAATATTTAAGTACTTTGTCTAAAAATGATATCCTTTTTGTAAAATGAAATGTTATTGCATGCTTTTTGATGAGATGTTTACATTGTATTTAAGAAAAAAAAAGGGAAACTTGTGCCTTTTTATCTCACCTGATTTACAATTTTACAGTATATATTGTAAATACAGCAAGTCCTTATGTTGAGTATAGTATAAAACATTTCTACTTTAACCATCTTGTTGGAATATTTGGAGGAAAAAAAAAAATATATATATATATAAATATACGTGTTTCCCACTCGCCATGTTCTATGTGTCGGATCACAGAGAAGAATTCACAGTGAGGGTTGGCGCCACGACGGGCCAAAAGGAGAAATGAATGTATCATACATCGTGAGAGACTTAAGGAACTTACTACCTGAATGTTAGAGAGAGAGAGAGAGTACATTTATTATCTTCTCATTAAGTAAAGCTATTTGCATCTTTTTTTTTACTTTTCGCATCTTTGTTCTCATGACTCAAAAGACGAAAAAAAAAAAAAGAAATCAAAAACTTGTTTATTTTTTATTTCCTTTTCGTGACAACACGTGATAAGTGATGGATCATTGTTGCTGTTGAAATCGTTGGACATGCGAAAGCAGCGAGCCGGACGTCCAGCCGATTTGAACCGTGGCCGTCTTCCACCAGGCGTGGACGGGGCCGTGTTGCACTAACAAAATAAGGCTCAACCGCAAATTTGACCCAAAGAATGAAAACAAAAGAAAATTGTTGACGTCGTGACCCCTGCCCCTCTCACAAACACAAGCTCTGGCTCCTTTTGTTTGTGTGGCTTTGTTTTTTTAAGGTGCAGTTTGACATTTTGGGAAATTCTCTTATTTGCTTATTTGCTCAGAGTTGCATGAGAAGATCGATTCCACCCCGACGTCTGCAGGGTAATAAAAACCACAAATATAAAAAAAAAATGAGGAAGGCTTTCTTAGCTTAGCATAAGGACTGGAAAGATGCACAAAGTCTGATAAATTGCATCAGTATCACCTGAGGCAGCGTCAGTCGGGGCCGAGAACTGGTTTGAGAATGAAAAATATCTGGTGGAGCCGAGCCGGACAGGCGCAGACTTCTTCTGGAGTAACCTCAGTGGGCCGTCGGTGGTGGAGTTGCATTGTGGGTTACGTAAAACTGACAGATCTGAGCGCGGCATCGACCCTTCTCGTTTGACTCTCACCGAAAAAGCAAATGAGCCCGTTTCCCAAAATGCCAAAACCATTACTCAGAGGAGTGAGATTAATGCACTGTTTGTTTAATGGTCATCAATCACCACCTTCTGCAAACGACAAATTAAACGAAAAAACAAAACAACAATCCCCACACTTGAAGGGAGTTATCTTCGGAGCTGTCTGCGTCTAAATTAACTCCCGATGACTCAGAATTCGTCTGACTGCCGTTTCACAGTACACTTATCGCGTCACTGTATGTGGAGTCACATCGTTGCCATTTTCTGTTCACAGCAGTGAATCGGGTGTAGAGAGACTAAGCCATATCTCCACAGCCATGGCAGTGCATTTCTTATTGATATATACAAATGCTTTCTTTTTTTTCTTTCTTTCTTTTTTCCAGTTCCAAAAATGACTTTTTACTCAGATGCTTTGTACAATATTTCTCAGCAACTATCCAGCACACACACACACACACACACACACACAGTAGACATCCTTCACCGTAAACCAATAAACCATCTCTGAAACCAGTTACTACTGTATATCTTGATGCAGATATTGCCATACTTGTGTTTGCAAACTATTGCAAGATTCTAATAAAACCGTTAAACCGATGGCTTGACGCGTAATTTGTCTGCTTCTTGCTCCTGCGTGTGTGTTTTCGTCGTAAGAAATGTGGCCTTATAATAATAAAAAAATAAAAAAGAAAGGAATAAAAGGACAGAAAACGGTCTGTTTGATCTGGATGAATTCGTAACAGCTGCATTTGGTGGCTGGGGGAGATAATGAGCCAAAAAACACAATGTTAGCATAGAAAAACAGAGGAGATGTGGAGCGGCAGCAGGTACAGCAGTCGCAACGAGAGGAGATGAAGGGAACAAAGGGAAGCGGAAAAAAAGAGGAGAGTAAAAGTGACAGAGAGGGAAGCGTGCGAGCGGGAGACTTTTACAGTAAAACGGTGCCTGTGGAGGGAAAAAAAAAATCACCATTAACCTTGTTAAAGGCTGATCTGAAAACACGCCTGCTTTGCCAGACTGTGGAGCAGACAGTATTACTTTTTTTTTTTTTTTGCTCATTTCTCTCCCTCTCTCTCTTTCTTTCTCTCCGAATCCACAGCCCTCTCCAAATCTCCCCCAGATTTCCAATTGCTTTCACTTGTAGTCGTGCCAGATAAACAGAATCTATTGGATCAGGCTGATTTCACGGCTGCACCCGCGCACATGGCGGCTTCTGTGGCCCACTTTCTGAGCGGAGTTTTTTTTTCTTCTTCTTCTCTTTTCTCCCTCTCTCGACGCTCTCTCCTTTATGTTCAAAATTCTCTTTTCTCCAAATTCCCACTCAGTTTTCAGCCCCAATAACACCTCGAGCCTTGCCGTGATTGCGTCTGAGCTCGGGGCTACGAAGGAACCGGATGAAAACCACCGGGAAGCGTTGAGCTGGCTGCCGCTGTTTATGGTTTTTTGGGGGAAATGCAAACACATTAGTGGCACTTACAGTCGTCGTGTCACCCTCTCACCGTTGCAGCTTTGATCCGAGCTGAGTCACGGCGTGGTGTGTGTGTGTGGTTTTTTTTTGCGCTGAAGGACACTGCGTCACGGGAGGTAGAGGACAGCTGGCACGTGGCCACGACTGGGAAGTGAGAAAGGAACGCCTCTATCTGGATTTTTACTCAAACGCACAGACATCTAGACTAAATCGACATCGATGTATACAACGCAGCAGCCTGCTACACAGCTCACCGATGCATAATGCATGCAGAGACAGGTAACTTCCTCCACCTCGAGAGAAACGAAGGCCCCACAAGGCCCACAAACATGAGGCCACCTAAATAACACGAAGAGAAACTATACACAGATCAGGCAAAACATTATGTCCACCTTCCTAACATTGTGTAGGTCTCGCTTGTGCCTCCAAACAGTCGTGACCCATCAGAGAATGGACATGGGCCTTCTGAGGGTGTCCTGTGGTCTCTGGGAACAGAATGTTGTTAGTGGGGGCCTTTGGGTCCTATGGGTTGAGGGGAGGGTCCTCTGTGGATCATCCCAAACATACTTGATCAGTTTGGGATCTAGTGGATTTGGAGGCCAGGTTTCAGGCTGCATCCTGCTGGGGATGGCTGCTGTCATCAAGGAGTGTCATTGCTATGGGGTGGGGGTGCCTGGTCTGGTCTAGGTGGGTGGTACATGTCTAAGCAACATCCACATGAATGACAGGTCCAAAGGTTTCCCAGCAGAACAATGAAATATCACAAGCTGGTCAATGTTATTCACTTCTCCTATCAGTGGTCATAATGTTATGCCTGACTGGTGTATAAACGCGTGACCAGTTTCAAAAAACTACTATTAAAACAGCCGTCAAGGGGAGCGCCCACCGCAGAGAGGCAGAAACAGCCAGAGGTTTTAAATACTACAGAGAGACAGAGGAGAGCGGACGGAGCAACATGGCAGGACTTCTGACAGACAGTCCAAAGCAGAGTGGATGTCTCTATGATTCAGCAGTATTCTGGCGGAGGGAAGAGGATGATGATGAAGTGCCCCGGGGGTGGGCGGTGGAGGTGGTGGTAGTAGTGACTGTAGGGGGAATGTTTTACCCATATCGTTAGCACCGCCTCACTTCATTACGCTATCGCCGCGTCTGCAGCCACTCTAGGGCGCTGGTGGACATGTGTCGCACAGATACAACCTTCCTTTAACCGCACCAAGCCTCTGTTTGTGTGTGTGTGTACTACCGAGCAGTGCATCAGGAGGTCTGAGCGTGGCGGTGGACTGGCGGTAATTATGTAACCGAGGCCAAAGCGCCGGGTCTGGAGGCCATTTGGTGTGTTAATTACACAGATGTAGTCTAAGAATTAACATGCGTGAGGCTGAGATGTTAATGGCTCGAGAAAGAGGAGGAGGAGGAGGAGGAGGAGGATTAGTGTGTTTTCCTCTGTGAAAGATTACCATCTATTTTTAATCCCTTCATGGAAAGTTATTTTGGAAGTAGCTTTTACTCGGATGAGCCAGCGCAGGTCAATAATAAAGAGGAAGGCTTACATTACACTACACGGCTCGTCCACGTTTCGCTTCATTCTTAGACTGGGGCCTTTCTCTAGGACACAACAGATGAGTCATCGCAATATTAATGTGACAATTAATAAAGCTGCACGTTTATCCCAGATGTAAATTTAAGTAGCAGACAATTATAATAACTCTCAGTCATGACCGTGATGATTATGGCCGAGTAGAAACACGAAACAAAAGCAGCTGCACTTGTTGAGTTTCCTTGAAGGAGTTTCATTCAAGCAGCTTGTCTGGTAGGGAGTTTAGGTTACTCTCAGTTAACACAGCGTGGCCATAAGTGTGTACTTTCTTAATTGTGTATTTAAGAAAATGTTCAATAGGTTCCTGAAGCTATCTGTAGTTTAAACCATAGACTGTATATAAATATGCACTACGCTGCCCCACTTCCTTGCATTGGCCAAAACTGGCCTAGTTTCCTGGGGATGCAGGCGGCGCCAGAGTCAACGCAGTACAGTCTGAGAGTGGAGCCACGCAGAGCCACGTTAGCAATGACCCGCCCACACCTCGACCAGACTCACTCGCGCCTTTCTTTAATACTGCGCTCTGTCAAGATTTATTTCCATCCATCGTTGCATTCATTTTTCACCAAGATCTTGTATTGATGATGGGAGAGTCTGACCACTGAGCAAAGCCTTCTCCATCACATCCCAACGATTCTCATCCTTCCTGAACCACTCTTTCACAATTTGAGCCCATAAATCCTTCAACTGTCATCTTGGAATATGCCCGTGCCATCAGGGAAGAAAAAAATCCATAGATGTAATAACCTGGTCATTCAGTATATTCAGGTAGTCAGCTGACCTCATTCTTTGGACACATAATGTTGCTGAACCTAGACCTGAGCAACTGCAGCAACCCCAGATCATAGCACTGCCCCCACAGGCTTGTACAGTAGACACTAGACATGATGGGAGCATCACTTCATCTGCCTCTCTTCTTACCCTGATGCCCCCATCACTCTGGAACAGGGTAAATCTGGAGTCATCAGACCACATTACCTTCTTCTATTGGTTCAGAGTCCAATCTTTATGCTCCCTTGCAAATTGAAGCCCTGAGTTCTACTGTTGGTTTTCTTTGACTTGCTTTCATCAGACGTTTAAGTGATCGGCAATCACGATCAATCAGGATTTTTTTCTGACCACATTTCTTCCAAAGATTATGGTTCTCCACTATTCTTCCAGTTTTTAATAATGATAATAATTGAACAGTTCTTAACCCAGTTTTAGTAGTTTCTTCAATCTCCTTAGATGTTTTCTCTGCTTGATGCATTCAATGATTTGACCCTTCTCAAGCAGACTAGCATCTTTTCCATCGACCATGGATGTGTCTTTAGATGTGGTTGTTAAAATAAAAAGCTACTCATTGCATCAGTTGGGGTTAAATCACTTGTTGCTCCTGAAAGATAATCACTCATGCAGTGATTACCCAATAGGAGGCATGTACCTTTTTGCTTAGTTAAATCCAGGTGGTGATTTATTTATTTTTTTGGGCCAGACTGTGTATTAACTACCTAAAATGACAGAAACCATCCCTGTTTTTTTTATTATTATTTTGACTGGTACCCATCCACTATCATGTAGGGGGTGGAGCCTAGGGGGCGCTCTACTTGTTTGGGCTTCAGTTTTGAGGAGCTGTTCTGTCGTCCATTTTTAGTCTATGGTTTAAGCCAGTAGACTTCATGCAGTTGGGTAGTCTTCCAGCCAAGCAGAGCCATTTTGTTGTATACAAATGTAACTAAACAATCAGATAGCCTACTTTGACCATTTGATTGCCCCAGCAGATCTTTGCTGGGGCATAATTAGTTCCCAACGAAGTGACTCCAGACCAGCCTTCCACTGCTAAACGTTGGCGTGGTGCTTTGAAGTCGGGCTGGCTTCCAGACTAAATATTTGCAGGATTTTTCTCACTAACTTAAAAAAACAAACTTGAAGAGACTTCAGTCCGTAAAATTAAAAATCATCATATATCACATTTATTTTACGGCAAGAATACATAATACAGTGACAGAACAAAAAAACTTTATTTGTTTAACATTGATCAAGAGGATACCCAAAGGTAAAAAACAAAAAAAAAACAAGAGAGAGGAGTCAAGGCCCTTTATGAACGTCATAAATCAATGTCTTAAATTACTGTAACCTCGATTGAAAACACGAACAATCCTCTGAACCAAAGCTCTCAGACAAATGAAAGTGTTTCGCTGAACAGCTGCGGGATGAAATGTAATGTGATGTGCGTACATGCTAAAACCAATCTGAATAAAAATGTAAGAACATACTTGGCCGTAACGTTTAGTAATTATGCCGTGAACACTAAACGGAGGTAAAACACGAATATGTTTAAGTACTGCAGCGAGACGCCTTGCTGATAATAAAGCATCGATTTCTAATCACCTCCCGATAAAGTCATGCTGTCTGGGAGTGTCTCTTTTCTCTGCTCAGAGGAACCCGAGCAACGTTACAAATAAGCTTAGAAAGCAAACAAAACAGCTCGTTTGACAGGATAAACTCTTCTCAGTCATCACTACCTGCTCGAATTTACCCCTGTTGACATTGATGCTAGTGTTCAACATAACAGTGTTCGTCGTAGGTCAAAGAGGCGCTTCGCTGTGTTTCTGTGAAGGAGTGCACAGGGGACAAAACAGTACAGAGTGTATTTAAAGTTCAAAAGTCATGCAATCAATGCGTCAATTAAATAAAATAAAATCACAGCAGCAATGTGCCTCATTTACTCTTAAAATAATAAAAGAATACAACATTTTATAAGTGAAACCAGTAACACTCCAATTCGTTGATCTCCCATTCGTATATTTAGAGCGGGTGTTTGGATGGTTAAGGCACGCGGGTATCGCCACAGTGACGCGAGTGCTTACATTCTGTTTGACATTTTCTGACGATCTCCCTTTGACTTTCAGCTCATGGATACCATGTATAACTGGGCAGAGGAGAGAGTGAGCTCAGGGACGGACTCATTCTCTGCTGCTGCCGCTGCTACGAACTTATATTTAGAGGCAACAGCGTCTTGATATACAGCAGAACATTGTACGTGCATCCCAATGCAGCGACAACAACGATGGCCATAATACATCTGAACACACTTGGATATGCAGCGCAAAGTCTACTTGTTAGCCAAAAAGCGTGCAGAGAATAGTCCACCAATAATAGCACGGCTATTGTCACTTGACAGAGAGATTTCAGGGCTGCGGATTAACAAGGCTGAACTGTGAATTGTGTTGAGGCACATGCGTCTTTTGTGTACTTTTCACCGGTGAGCGCGACAAAAAGTGTTCATAAATATTTCGGTTTCTACATCATCTCCACGTAGTTTTCAGGGATGAGGCCCCTCTTTCCATCCAGCTCCCCCTCCAGCCAGCCCGGCTCCCTCGACTGGGTCACTGCAAGAGAGGACACAGCGTCACCGGGGCGACAACACCAGAGGGGAGGGTGAGGGGCAGACAGAGGACACAGATCCTCCACTCGGTGTGTGTGTGTGCACGTGTTGGAGGGCAGAGGTCTAAAGGAGGACACTGTAATTATGCAGTATAGACAAGTCTGTTTTTAGGTCGGATTTTTATAGATATTTCGCCTGGAGCAGAAAAAACAAGAACTGACTGTTTTTAGCCATAACATTAGAACCATCTGGTGATAATCACTGATTATCTGGTTGACATAACACCTCAGTCAGGAGCAGACATTTTCACCTCAGGGTTGATGTGTTGGAAGGACTTAAGCGACTTTGGCGAGGGCGACATTTTGATCGTCATCTCCAAAGCTACGGGCCTGTTCAGACCTTGGATTAGGATCCGATTTGGGCAATCCGGTTTTATGTGTGTGCGGACTGGTGTACGTCAGATAGCTCTCCTAAGCCGGCCAAAGATAACGGGAAAATATTATTTACAAGTCTTGTTTGTCTGAGAGAACAGGTGCAAACAAGACTGAACCTATTATTCCCATAACGACATCTGTTAAATGTGTGTTTATACATTTTGAAATGGAATTAAAATGAAAAATGAGTCGTCTGATGAGCACAGCATTATAATAATTTCAGACGCTGCGTTTAAGAGAATAAATTAAAGATGATTTCAGCAGTGCAGAGATGTTCTTTGTGTCAAGGAACACATGTTGAACTCTTCTTTACACAAACTGTATATTAGAAGGCCTGGTTAAGTATTCAGCCCCCGTGACCCTCCACACATTTGTTATGCACACAGCTCATGCTAAAAATTACTAATACATTTAGCAGTAATGCTATGGCGAGACAAAGTATGCAAAGTGTCAAAGGTGCTCAAGACACAGTGAGGAGATGTGTGGATAATGAAAACATTGTCTTCTTTAACGCGTCGAAGGACACACAGAATGTGAACGTGAGTAAATAGTTCACTAAAACTTCTACTAAGCAGAAACGTTATTATGAACTTCTCAAACCTCTCTGAGGCTTACCGCTCATCTCTAGCTTCTGTACATATTAATTAAAGGCAATGTCAGCTGGTATCAGCATTTGTTTAATAAAGTGCCTAGTTAAACCCAACTTTATTATTTTAGTTTATATTATGAGTTCCAGGTCATGAGCTGGGAAGTGACCTTTTATTAAACACTGGTGTTGTTTTCATTTTTCCAGGAACAGGAAACCCATGAACTGCAATGCATTGTGGGATCTTATCAAATTTATGTTTCCCCTATAAAGACTGTGGTGTGTATACATATATAGTGTCTGTGTCTCCTAAGTGAGCGGCTCGACAAAAACAGAACTACAAAATCCTCATTTCCTCTGAGAGCGATTAAAGCTCAGTCAAGCCTCTTCCTGGAGACACCGAGGAGCAAATCTCTCTGCTGCCCCGACCCTCCCTGTCCTCCCTCTCCTTGTCTCATCTCTCTGTTCAATTGAAGATCAGATTGGGTGTTCGGTTTTCCTCCAAATCCAATATGCCAGGGCCAGTTCTCAGTGAGCGACTGGTGTAGGCGATAACACTTACCATCGTTGAATATTGCGCCGACCTGGAAGGAGAGCTCAGAGTCGTGCTCAGCCTCACATGGGTACACTGCCTTGGCTTTCCTGCCGGTGACACTGAAAAATGAAGGCAATCAGTGAGCTGGCGGAGCTTTGGGGAGGATTACCGCACAGTTCAATCTGGGCCCAGGGCCTGCTTGTTCATTCACTCACTAGCCTGAAACAGCAGAAACGGCCCGGGCTGGAAAATGAGCAAAAGTACAGAGAGAGGAGTCGCGCCGCTACGCACTCTTGTCTTGCCCTATCGCCGGTCTAGACAAGGGAGCGAGTCAAAACACACCTCCATGCACCTGTGTGTGTGTGTGTACGAACACAATGAGATGCAGCGTTGTTTGTAGCAGGTTTTATAGAGCTGAAAAGGAAGGCACACGTCAGGTCCGCACAGCAGACAACCATCTATGGTGAGATAATTAAAAAGTGGCGAGGGAATTCTAAAGTAGGTTTGCGCACAAACACAGGCAGAATGGAAATCTCCCTCCACAGCTCTCCGGCTTTTAGATTCACATTTGTTTGCTTAGAAGCTGAATTTTAAATCAGTTTGATGTAAAAGAGCGTCGTCAAACTAACCGTATTCAACGCTCTGCAAAGGTTGGTGTAAAGACGTATTTATGCCGTTCCATTTGCAAAAAAAAACAACATAAAAACGGCTTCCAGAGAAAGGTTGTTTTGCCCACCATTGCGAACCGTTATCTTGGATGCCAGCGACATTACTATGTAGAAATTGTGCCTTCAACACACGATGCCCTGATAAATATTTCATATTCTTTCTGCAGAGCAGCAACAATGTAAGGATGAGAAAGAAAATATACAAACTGGAAAAATCTAAATAAAAAGTTTGTGGTCACCGAGTTGTCAATGCAACAATACTCAGGCGAGTTCTCGAAGTCAGAATTTAGAGAAGAATGCGCTCAGGCGGAACCGCATTGGGAAAAAAAATGAGGACTTGTATTTATATGAAAATGACATTAATGGATCGGCCACAGAATGGCCGCGCTGTTTCCTCAGCAACATTTGAAGGCATTCAGAATGAATTCATCTCTAACTCTGAGGCGAGCGGAGCAATTGATGAGTGTAATGTGGCGACTGTCTACACAGTCCCCTCCACTTCACTCAGGGGCTATTTGTGGTTTTACAAGGAAGAAGGTTTCTGCACTTGTGTAGCATTTAATACGTCAAAGGTGACCAAATCACAGAGAATACATGGAGTGAGTGAAATGATTGATGAGCTGCTGGTTCTTTTGAGTGAACATGAAAGACGAGCAAGAAAGTAATGGAGCATGTGAGTGAAAACTGAGTGAGGAATCTCATGTATGACATGTAACCATTATGTGAGAGTGAAAATGACTGATCAATGACTAAATGAAACTAAAAGTAAGATGGTAAAAGTAGTCAAATGTAGGTGAGGAAAACAAGAAGGAAGCAACAATGACCCCTGTCTTACCTCTCCCCTGCCTTGTCTCTTTCAGTGGCACCAGCAGCAGTTTGGTTCTCTCCGCAGGCTCCTGTTGTAGGAGATCTGAAAACAAAAAAATCACACCAGCTCAGCCACCAAATATTTTATAGTGTCATATACTGACCGACTGTGCATTTGCCATAAAAGAAATCCATCAATCCGGCACGCTAAAAGCATTAATGTTTAGGTGTTGTTCACAATTCACACATAGAGCTTCTCTTCCATCCGGCTTTCTAGAGAAAAAAAATGATGCTGTGGTTCATATGCTGTTAAATTATTCAGCACTGGTAGCAGCTACAGTAAGTGGTAGAAGCAGAGCAACAGGTGCGCTAAACTGACCAACCTGTTGTTATGGAGACAAGCTGAGAGTGTAATTCGACAACGACAGGGTGTCTCGTCCAGGTGGGAATCTAAACCAGAAACTTAAATGCGGCGTAGTCAGTTGTCCCCATTAGAATTACAGATGTTTTTTAAGGTAATGTCAGAGTTAGATGTTGAGATCCATTCAAATTAAAAGCAAGGATGAAATATCAGGATCAAGAACTGAACCTGTGTGCATAATAAAACATTTCTTTCCAAACAAAAAGGACAAGCTTCCATAAATTTAATCAGCTCAACTCCATCTGACAAGAACCCTCTTGAAGAGGACCCACCCTCAGTTCATACTGACATGAAGGTTTAATATGCACAAAATACAGAAAGCCAACAAGCGACTACTGATTATTTATCCTTAACACAAATAAATGTATTTCACCTGTGTCATATTTATTGTGCTCAATATCAACTCAACTGCTAATACTCGATCATTGGACTAAAATCTGTCGGTCCTGTCATCCAGTGACTTCTACATCTGAACTCATCAGGATTGATCACATCTGTAAAATGCCACGGGAGCAGACTTAGAATGAGAAATGCAAAGTGAATTAAAGATAATGTCTGGCTTTAGGAAGAACATTCCCACATGAGAGGGTTTGTTTGCCCAAGGTTTAACTTTAGTTCAAGCCTGAATTACAGCAAATTTATACAGCAATTACATTTGACTGCAGAGGAAGGTCACCTAAATACCTACTCTATGTTTTAATACAATGTGAATAATGAGCCTTCCCACCATGTGCTCAAAAGTGACACATTAAAGGAAAAATGTGAATTAGTGAAAGATAAAAGGATAAAAGGTGTTACAGAATGGATGAGTTTGACAGTAATATGAATCAAGCTGCATTACAATTATCACAGCGGATCACAACTGTATGCCGGCTGCTGTGTGTGACGTCTGGTGTTCTGCACCAACATAAGAATTCACCTGAATACAAATAGATATTTGTACAATTCCTGACAAGGAGCATTGATGATATTCTAGATTTAATGGTTTTGTTCATGTGTGTACATCAAACGCCTACAGTCATGTATATGAGTTCTGTACATGCAAAGGCAAACAACAACATTTTGACCAAGCTCTATCTTTTACAGCAGAGGCTGTGCTTTGCACTGACTGTTGTCAGGGCCAACAAGTCTATGGCTGACCCGCAGGATGGAAGCAGGGGTCCTGGTAAAGACAGAGTGCAGAAGAGGAGAGCAGGAGTCTTAGCCAGGCATCCCTCTGTGTTCCATGCCTGCCCCTGGGCCAGTGCTAATACAGCACATAATGAGCAAATTGCTCCTAGCTGCCGCTCCCATAGAGACGTTAATAAAGGCAATTAGAGAGAGCAGCTGGGGAGGGGCTGGAGGTTGAGAGGATGTTGTGAATAGTGGTTATGTTGGCACTGGTGGAGAAGAGAGAGAGAGACATGGCCTTAGGGGAAACATGGCAGGGGATGTTATGTGGACATAGGTGGCTCACGCTTTCGCCCCCCTCTCTGCATTGCTTCCTCTCTTCGTCTTTTCTCCTGCCTCTCTCTCAATGCGCTTGTCCATCCCCAGCGGTGGCTGTTCCATTCGGGCCTGGCCTGACTGTGGGTGATTTATAGCTCTGCAGCAGTGTGGGGCCACTGTGGTGCTCAGCTGCTTCACATCAGCATGGGGGGACAGTGCGCTGCAGTGCAGCAAATCCACTCATTAACCTAGGCCCAGGCACAACCACTGTCTGCCTGGGTCACAGCCAAGAGACGGGAGAGCAGAGGAGCACCAACACTTAACCCACCTGCAGGTGAACTTACTCACACACATGCAAACCCCTGAACTTGATGATGAATGGAAAACAGAAATGACAAACAAGCATATTTCAGGAAAGGTTAATATATCCACCTTACTTCTTACACAGATCTGTGAAGATCTTAAAAAGAAACATATCTCAATAATGATCGAACAACCAGGGAAAATCAGTGAATTCCACGTGGCTGCCCTAGAAACTTGTTAAATGTAGCAGAGGTAAATACATTCATCTCAAAATTGCTTTCACAATTACTGCTAAGCCAAACCGAGGGAAATCGTTTGCCATTTCCCTTCAACAAAAATAGACTCAAGCTTTGAATTGCTCCTCGTTGTTTCACTCATCACAGGCCTAGCTGAGCGTGTTCTCTAAAGATGATTAAATACAGTAAATGGGGACTCGGGAAAAAGTACTGTATGTAAGGCCTGGATGAAAATCTTCTCCAAAAGTTGCTAATATTTGATAAGGTTTTAAGAATATGATGTTTTACACTGTGAGGATTTTTTTAATAGATGATTACAGATTAAAAAAATTAATATGAAGCATACATTGCAGCTTAATACATAAAAGGATACTGTTACATAAAAACTAATGTATAGGCTTAATTCCAAACTGCGAGGTCTTCTGGTTTCTTGTTTAAAACATCAGCGCCATCACACTTGATTACACGCTGCCAGGTCGGTAGCAGAGAGAAATTCATCAGCAGGAGTGGACTGCTGCTTCTAATTACTACAGGAATCTCAGCCTGCAGCATCCAAGTCTTGTTGATCCTGGCGTGGAGCTAACATGGGGATGAGTGAGGCTATCAGCTGTCTTCCCATTCAAAGAAGAAAGGCAGCAGTGGGATTTAGTCCTGTTTCTAGGAGAAAGTGGGATCAAACCTACAGTCAAGCCCGCTCAGTCAGCTACCGCCAATTTGGGTGGGCAGGAAATAGGCTCTGATCCGCAGTTTTATGATCCACAGCTGTCTGCCAGAGAGAAGCTTGGAAGGCTGGGGGAAAGGGGACAGGGGAGAGGAGGGAGAGCAGGCCAGAAAAATGTAACCTCGTTGGGCAGAACTTGGGGCAACGGAGCCACTGGGAGAAGCTGTGACTGAATTCAGGGAGAGGAGGAGAAATGAGGCGAGACATTCAAAACGACGGAGATAATAAATCATCCCACAGTCCACAAAGAGTTATTACATGATATAGGGAGTCAAGATGCATTTGTGTATGACCAGGCAGATTTCGGTGCAAGAAAGCCGACTAAAATATGCAGTTCTCCAGGTGCGCTTTTGAGCACACCAGAGAGCAGACAACACATTTGTGTGAGTGGCTGGTGGTAATCTAGCAATTGCCGTCCCTACTGCTCCTGCTGGCTAGGGATGAGGCCGCATCTTTGGCTTCCACGCCAGAGAGGTGCTGTGCTAACAGGTCTCCACCATCTCACATGCTAAGATTTATGAGTGAACAAAGCCAGGGCGACACCCTGTGACATATGGCGCAAGTCTTCATAAAGGGACAGGGGCCTCGGCTATAAGGGTAAACAAGATGAATATCTCCCCAATGTCAATACGATTTACACGGCCAACGCACGGCCACCTGTCTCCCAAACAAATAAGAGCTGAGATTTACGACCTCCTCCTGGTCGCTCCTTCCGTCCTCCAACGTGACGCCACATATGTGGGAAAGCAAAAAATAAATAAAAATACCCCCAGGAAAAAAAAAAGGAATTGGTTACATAAGACATATAGAGCTTTGTCTGTCTAATCCTGCAACTTAGAAAAAAAACATGCCTACACACACAGGCGGACACGCGCCCACAGAGGTCACACAGAGAAGAATCGCATTGTCCTCTATCAAGTTGTGAGTTTTTGTTTTGTTTTGTTTTTTTCCAACTTTACAGCTCTTTTCAGCTGATGGAGAAGGAGAAAGGGACAGTGAATGAGGGAAAAAGTCTATTTCAAGGTGAATCTGTAGACATGACACAGCAGAGAGTCGAACATCTGCAGCATAACCCAATAATTCATCTTTCACATCAGCATTCAAGACAACTCACGGGGCTGGAAACAACAAAAAAAAAAAGGAGCAAGGACTTTGCAGAGAGAGTGAGGACAGAGGGGAGAAGCTACAGAGGTACGGTCGGCCGTCCGGTGCATTTTCCATTTAATGCAAAACAATGACAGCATCAACAATGGGGCTGAAACTGAGTCTAACCTTGATTACTTGTTTTGCTAACTCAGTATGTCACAGGTTACCAAAACAATAAGAACTGAGCTTTGTTTACAAGTCTGAGTCACCTCAGTTAATAACAATAATGATTGTTTTACATAGTTAAATGTGTGTTTTATCTGCAGGTTAAGAACTTATGAGACTGACTCAAAGATGCTATTTTAAGGTACTTGTTGGAGTATGTGTAGTAATGATGGAGTTTTTGTTTACTCCTCATGTGTTAACAACCTAAGTTAAAAGGTCTACATTTAAAATTACTATTATGCCAGAAGGAATAAGAAAAAGAGAAAGTGTGCAGGAGTATTTCAGTTGTTTTTTTCTACTCCAAGTTAGGCTAAGTTTGCATGATCAATTAAATCCTAAGGCAAATGTTCTTTAAAAAATAACAATAACACAAGTTAGGCTATTGCAATTTAAAAGCTAAAAAATAATACACAGATGCCTTGAACTGTGACCTCAAAAATCTAAATCAAATCTAACTGTGAAAATTTTTCATTTTTTGCCACTCCATTAACACTCAGAAGAAAATGAATGGCACATTTTAACATTTCAACTAATTTAACGACAATAATGACACTGCACTAAAAAGTAATCATTCCCTATATTAAAACTGCCTCGACAGTTGTACTCCAAGTATGGGATTCACCGCCCACATCTCACACAATGAATGAAAGAAGTGAAACAAAAATGGGACCTCGGTCTGATTATCACGCCAACAGCTGTGGTTTGAAATCAAAGACCAGTTAATTACAGCTAGCTCTAATCAAATACTACTGATTGTTCAGACAGTTTACCTGTGAAAGCAGTAAAATCAATCTGATGCAGCAGAGGAAGAACTTTAAACGTCGATGCTATGCTTTACTACTTATTTACAGAAAGCTAAAAACTAAATCAATAAGAGCCTGTAGAGTATTGTGAATTGCTGTATCATAGTGTAAATGGTCAACACGTCCGTCCTAAAGCTTATATTGCTCATTTGGCACTTGCTCGTGGCGGATTTACAGCCTATACCTGCATTCAGAGTGGGTGCACGGTCACATATCGATCTGGGACTTAATGAAGCACTCACCTGGGGTTGCTGCCTGAGCTGAGGTTGGCTCCAAGTGGTGTATGTTCACTCTTCTCTGGCGGCATCTCTGAGGCCGAGGCCGAGGACGACTGGGACGATACGGACTCGTTGCTGCCCATCGACGTCTCGTCTGTAGCAAGGCTGGAACCGTCTCCCACCGCTGACGCTTTATAAAAAAAAAAAAAAATGATATATCCACCAGTGTTAGTTTCAATTAATTGCCTGTTTTCTTATCAATTTCGTTTCACTGTAAAAGATTCAACCCATTCCAGCTCAACGACGATAGCTTGCTTGATACAGCAGCTGAATAATTTATCAATGCATGGGGCAGTGCTGCATCAGCGAGGGAATTTATAAATCAAACTGCTGTCAAAACAGGCGAGACTTACAACCAAGTTTGTATTGTTGATAGTAATACACTTCCGCAGTCACAGGCAGGAACCTAAGAGACAATTGGGAGATCCACGCTCTTGTATTTCAATTTTCCTGTCAAGTAAAGATTGTGCTTCTGGGATATAGGGAGGCACAGAAGGAACTGTTAATGTGAAAAAAGTGAGTTTTATTTGATCATTTTTTCCCCCCGTTCTCTTCAACAAAAACATTTCAAAGCATTTAAGCTCGTATTTCATTAAAATTGAATTAAAATTACAGTACTTACAGCCTACAACCATGGCATTTCTGGCATCCTCTATTGTCCAACTTTTTTGTTCTTAACAGATTTCTACCTTAAACACACAGTATGTTGTTTCTGAAGCTGAAGATCTCTCAATCAAAACAATAAGAAAAGACATAGTTTGATGAGTTTGTGATGTTTCGTGGGATCATGGGGGGTTGTTGTTTTAACCACAACTGGAGATGGTAGATGTATATTTATGTAATTTTATTCTCAGAAAATAACCATAGATTACTAACTTTTAATTAGAGAAACTGACTGCCCATACAGCTACAGAAGCCAGTCTTACTCATGGGGTGTTCATGTCTGGTGTTGTTATAGTACAAGTATGAGCGCCGTAACAGTTCCTGTAATGTCTCCCCACATGAGCGGGGTTCTGCTGAAGGTTGCTTGCTCTGGGGATTTCAGTCTGTGGGTTCTGGAGACGATTTGGATTGTTATTGGTGCCTTATAAATAAATAAAAGTGAATTGAATTACAGGGGACATGGTGCCATTGACAGGCAGACAGAATGAAACGCACCATTACACTGAATAGAAATCATTGCTGGAAATGTCTCAGACAATGTATGCGTCCAAAAAAAATAAAAAATAAAAAAAGTCCGTGATCTGGTTCTTTTTAGATAAAGGAAACATAGATGCTTGACATATTACTCCTTTAATGGATTGAAATCCATTCATTTAAAGGCAAGACACATCCATAAGTTAAACTGATTGATCGGGTTAAAGGTAGGAGGAGAGGAAGGTTGAGACTTCTTAAGCCTATTAGAAGGATGCTGGTGTCTTTAAGGAGTGCGTTGTCAGTCTAGCACAGTCTACATGCTCACACAGCCTTGAGAAAGCGGTCAGATCAGGTAACAGTAGTGCGTCTAGGTGGACCATGGGAGAGAAAAGTATATCAAAAAATTATTTAACACACAATTTACATCTGTGTGATGTGAAAGACCTTAAAAGCGAATGCCAATCAGTCGCCCTCGTTAAACTATGTTTGAGCTCATTTCATTTATTTATATAAAGTATTATTTCACTTTAGAGATTTTTTGATTGTGTGTTTTTTCGCAATTTACTCAGTGAAAGTCACATATATTCCTGTTGTGAATGTTACCATTCAATCATACTAGATTTGCAGCTCAGTCCTTAAAAGTTGATTAAATTAAACAAGCAACAAACGTTCAAGTGATCTGCAATCATGTAATGAAAGATAAGGTTCTCAAATGCTGTGTTGGTTCGAAGGCTTCCTGACACAAATCCCTTTGCATGGTGTGACGTTACACCTGCAGGAGTATCAGACATGCATTGTCACATGTAGGCTCACAGGAACAGTCATATACCTACATCCAAAAAAGGTTTGAAAAAAGGCTACTGGACTTGTAGAGTTTTTTTTGAGAAGACATTTCACCCTTCATCTGAGCAGCTTCTTCAGTTCAGGCGGACTGGTGGGAAGTTTTAGGCTTAAATAGGAAACTCCTACTGAAATGTCCAGCGCAGCTAATTTTATTAACGGTTGGGTACTTACCTGTGGTTGAGGGGGGACTGTTTTGTCCCTGTCCTCTTTCCCTATGGATGGTGCTCTAACGACTCTTGTCCGTCAGAGGCTCCAGTGGAGTTGAAACTTCTTGGGGACAGATGTTAAAACTGTATTGTAAATCGATAGCAGATTAAATCTCAGTCCACCTCCTCTGTTTAGAGAAGGTTTCTCCAGTCTGACATAGATGGCTTCCTTTACTCCTCTTGCAAACCATCAGTCTTCTCTGGCTAAGATGTGAACATTGCTATCTTCAAAGGAGCGTACTTTGTCCTTTGTCCCTCAGGTGTAGGTGGACCTATAACCCATCCATAAATATGCATTTAAACATGCGTTTATGGATGGGACAAAGGACATTCCTTACACAACAAGCAAGTTACAGTAGGAGCTCCTATTTAAACCTCAAACACACCACCAGTCCCCTAGAAGCTGCTTGGATGAGTGGTGAAACATCTTCTCAAAAAAGTCCAGCTGCCTTTTCAAACCTTTTTGAATATAGCATGACCTAGATGACTGAGAACCTTCAGAGACAAGTCATACACCTAGATAAACACTCTTCTCTCTCCCTTCGGTGTCCTTAAATTTGCTTTGACCCTTATTATGCGGGACTCACACAAGATACACAAAGGTTAAAAAAGGATTACGCCTTTCATCCATGATATTAAAATACCCCACAGTAAAAGAGAGGCAATCTGGTAAGCTGATTTAGACCCCTCTGGTACCGTAGACGGGAAGAGATTTAAGCCGACGCGGATCAAAAAAAATCAGAAAAGTTTGATTTTTAATGGTCAGCAGAGCAGGTCAGGTCACATCTTCTGATGCACCAGAGCAGGGCCCTGTGTAGTCTGCCATCTGATCAAACCTCAGAGGAAAATGAGTCCTAAAGTAAACACGGTCACATGGATGTAAATATGTCCATGCAGTATTAAGAGAGGAAGGTGACTGAGTTCAGTGTGTCATCTGTAGACACTGTCAGGCTTCAGACTAACTAGAGGTTAGTAGGGAACAGACTGAATGAGTGAATTTAAAGGCTTAGCAAGGATTGGAGGTAAATGCACTCTGTTGTAGGTTTATTTTAGAACACCTAGCGGATTCAAGAGGATTCAACTTTCTGATCATTTTGGACAATGCAGTTTTTTCATATTTCAAACTATTTTCTTTCATTTTCATTAACAGTGCGATGACACTGCAGTGAAGCTACGGCTGGAAAATCACATTGTTCATTTCCTTAATTTAACACTACGTTGATTTGACATTGCTGTTCTTTATTTGACTGCGTTGATACACCGCTGTGATAGACTGCCGACCTCTCTCAGAGTTTACCCCGCCTCTCGCCCAGTGACAGCTGGGATGGGCTCCAGCCCCCCTGCGACCTCTAGAGGATAAGCGATAATGAATGAATGATTTCACTACTACTCAACTCAACCTTTTTAGATGGCATCTGTCCATTTTGGGCATATGCCAGAATATATAGTATTTAGGGAAGGTATGCTAATAACAAACAACAGACCACATGCCTCTAATTTAAGTGGGATTCATCATTCACGACACCTGGGTAAGAACGTGTGGAGCATCTGAGTTGACTTTTTTTTCACCTCAACACAGAATAATGTTAGTTTGCTGCATGCGGCCCAGTGGATTTACCTGTTAAACAAAGTGTCATATAATCATTTGTTAAACATATTTTACAGGAAGAGAGATTTATGTTCTGTTTGCATACACTATTCGTTTGAGAGCATGAATTAATCAGCTGTTTGAAATTAGTCATTTTTCATTCGTTTCCTCTGATACCTCCAGGGTACTCTAAATTAAATATGTGTTTGAGATGCTTTTAGTGATTTTCATCTAGAAAACGAGGGTGGGTGTGCTTCTTCATGACAGACGCATCTTATCCTTAATGTTTCTTTCCTATATAGAAATGTAGGAGGAAATATTGCATGTACGGGTGCAAATTTAAACACCGCTTACCATTTTGAATGTCAAGGGCTTGTGGATTGTAGACTGCTAAGGGACGATTTTGACGACTTTTCTTGGACTGCCGTGTGGAGGCTGATAACCCAGTGCCTGGGCACTGGGCAGTGGGAGAAACAGGAAACGACTCAGGAACACCTGTAAAGATCTGAACACACGCACACACACAGGAGTTAAGTCTCTGCCACAGCACACAAAACACACAGTGCATATTCTCCACGAAGGTCGAGCAGCAGCCCGTTCTTGATTGACCTCACAGGGCTTGAAACGCACAGGCTTTATGCAGCGCTAGATAGAGAAGGTATTTGCAGCCGCAGCATGCGCTCTTAGGAAAAGAGTAGCGTCTCATTGATTGGACCCTAAAAACTGCATGTGAAAAGATTTTGTTTGTGCCAAAAGAAAAAAGAGCAGCACATAACACAATCATATCCTGTCCAGAAATCTGGGTCTAAGTAAAGGTGACATTTCTCCTCGGAGAAATTGACCCACTCTCTGAAGGAGTAGAAAGCAAAATGAAAAGGGTTTGGAGTCGAGGAGGGCTGGCCAACTGGCGCAGCCTGTTTACACCGGGCCGTGTTTACATATAAACTTCAGATGTGGAGTTAAAAGAGAATAGGGCTGCAGAGGAGAGGAAGTCTCAGCAGAGACTCAGAAAGGATCACAGACGAGGAGAGGAGGGAGGTAGGGAAGGGAGAAGAGAGAAAGTGAGGGAGAGAAAGTGGCAGAGAAAGTGAGACAGAGTGTGAACGGGAGAGGCAGACGCAGAGGAGGGGGCATGAGAAAGAAAGTTTGTAGGAGAAAGGCAGATAGAAAAAGTGAGAAATCTGATATGGCTGAGAGTTTCTGCTGCCTCTCTCTCCCCCTCTCGCCTCTCTCTGCAGATGGAGGTGAATATAAAACAGAGTCTACTGTTGGTATCTTGGGGTATCAGCAGTCTGGAGTGGGACTCAGCTGTGAGGGAAGTTAATGCCTGTCTGTCTGTCTGCTCAACTTTTCCCCTGCTCTAACATGCTGTACTTTCTAAAATGCTCTTGCTGCATTCTAAAACTACATCCTTTATCACCTGGCTGGTGTTGGATACCTCTGGGTAGTCCAGCAGTGTACGTCGGGCTGCTGGTGTTGTTTTAGCACATTTGTATACCCTGTTGGTTTTCATTCGGCTTCTGCATTTTCTCACAGCACATTTTAAATTTGTGAACTTGGGTGAGAATATTATTCAGACACACATCATATTCGATGCAATGAAGCTGGATGAAGAAGAAAAGAGAGAGGGAGAAAGAGAGAAAAACACACCAAAAGCTCTTGGTTTCATATGAATCTATGCAGAGTGCAGTGCTGCTCCAAACAGATTAGAAAACTAATCTCAGACCTTTTTCTCTTCTTGATACGGAGAATTATTCCCCTTTGAGGATTGACACCGATTAATGACATTCCAGGGAGATTACACGATCACATGAACTGCAGGTTATGAAACAACTCATAACCAAAATAAATATATTCAAACTCACAAAGAACCTTCCAAACATAATAAAAAAAGCAATAATCTACCAGTTTATAAAACTACTCATAATGAATGGAATATATACATTTAATCCTTGTGTGAACACTTAGGGCTCCCCCTATAGGCCAGATTGAAAATATCTGCAAATGAATCTGCAGTCCATCTCCTTTGTGCCTTAATTACTGTGTGAAGGGTAGGCTGTCCCAAAAGAGTTAAATATACATTATCTGGAAAAAAAAACAATATTTCTGCTCATAATTCGTGAAGATATAAATAAATACTAAAGACCTCAATGTGATGCATATTCTACTAGAACATTTGTTCAACTTTAAGGCAGACAAGGCAAGATGTTTACATGAACCTCCCAAGTTTAAGCATCACTAACAAAACAGTATCACATCCATCCTAATTGAGACTCTTGCTCTACCAGACAGACGCCGTGGTGTCAGGTGGAGTGTAGTATGTGCACTTCTCTGCAAAATAACGATTCAGAAGACAAATACAAAACTTCTAAAAAATCAGTGCCAACAGACCAGGACGTGCAAATATATTTTACTAACATATTTTTGCTTCGCTTGCACATTGATTATCCTTCAGTGTCAAGTAATTACACGCTACCCAGGTTGATAAACACAAAGGGGCCGTGTGCAGCTTACTGATGTCATGTCAGCTCAGATTTCCTTTGGTGCCTAGGCTACCTAGCTTCTAGTTGAAGGCAAATGAAAACACAATTATCCACAAAATGTTTCCAGGACTGAAGGAATAAAAAAAATACAGTCAGTTCAGTTAAGATGCGACCAAACAAAAACTGACATCTCAGATGCTGCTGATACACTTCCCACTGTGAGCGTTAAGTTTGAATCACATTTCTTTTGCTTTACATTGAGGCTAAATCTGTTTCTGAGTGTTACCTTTTCTTGGTGCTCAATGAGGATTTCCACCACGATGTTCTGGAACTTCAGATCCATGATGGCAGCGACGGTGTCCTCCTGCGGCCTCATTAGCGTGGGGCCAAACACCACACCCAGGTTGGCCACGGTCATCAGATTCTGTTTGCTGTGGGCCGCCACACTGCAGAAAAAACAACAACTCACAACATAAACATTTGGCTCCAGCTTCCCAACTCAGCTCCGCAGATTTGTAGAAGGAAAACGAAGCAAAGCATCGGTGCGGTAGCTATAACAGGTAAGTTGTTCTCAAAAATTCAAAGAATATAAGAAAAAGAAACTACTTCCTGTGCTCTGCTGGAAAAAGTCCCTTCGTCCTCTGCTTAATTTAGTTAGTAGATAACAGTCTAAGCAACGGTAACACTCTCAATAAAGAGCATCTGATAAGTGACTGTGCCTAACAGTTAATGTTTTACTTTATAAAACTGTAATAATCATTTGATGTACGCAGCAAGTAGCTGTGGTCCAAGAGGCAGACAGATAAAGGTACTACAAAGGCGCTATTCAGTCGCAGCCATTTAGAAGAACTTGTGTATGATGAGATATAATATGAAACACTAGAAAGACATATCACGTCTCGTTAGATTACTTTCAACCATCTCTCTGGGTTTTTACGTCTCTGCATAATATTTCTTACAGTTTCTCATTTGCTCTTCAAAGTTCAACACAACCCAGTGATAAGGCTTTCATCACATATTCCAAATACCACTAAGAACTGGTCTGACGGGAGCTATTTTCATCACGTTGACCACCCTGAAATACAAAGGTCAGGGCTGCGATGCGTCACCAGACCGTATTCAAATTGAGAAAAGACCATGTTCTACTGCATATCTACCTCATCCATTTTAAAACTAGAACATCTTCACTAAAATAAACTTTTGTCTCAGGCCGTTGGAAAAGAGTGAAGAAAACCTTCATTTGAAGAAAAAGTTATACGGACAGGTGAAGAGATTTCACACTCAAAATATGATGATATGCGGCGCAGCTCCAGAGAGACAGTTTAAATAGCTTCAAAGGATGCCTTTGAAGACAAAAACATTGGTGACAACTCACATTTATAACATCTCTGAAACCATTTCAGATAGGAGTGTGAAATTCTGGCTTTGCTTCCTTCCCCTGCAGGACATGCACACACGCCAACTTCAGAAAAATATTCGAGTCTCTCCAGTCTGGAGAATTTCACGCTGGATAATCCAAATTCAATTTCAATAGCGCTGCCTTTTTACCAGAGCCTGATTCTGCAGCAGGTTTCTATGAAATAAGATCCACCAGACTTTCACTGCCTCGGGGAAGAGGGATTATTTACTTATCTTCAATTTGCTCATATTTAGTTTATAAAAAGCTTGCTGAGGTAAAACCTTGTAATGTTGGCTAACATTATTTCTTAAATCTTTCTTCCTATCTAATCTCTAAAATGGAGTGATGCACAACAGTGGCCCATCTAGAGGTGTACACAGAAATCTCAAGAGAGGGCTTAATTTGAGTGGTCTATTTCATTTCACTTCCCCGGTGGGCTGAAAAACAGCATGACGAACAGGTACGGGAGACGACACAATCCTCCCTCTACCACATTAAATATACACCAAGATGACCTAAGAAAAAGTTTTTAAAAAAAATGCTAAGATGCAGCATCAATTTTCTTACCCAGCAGTCACTGGGTAGACAGAGAAGAGATGGAGTGACAGCAGGGAAGGGGGAGTGAAGAGAGTGGGAGTGAGGGAGAGAGAGAGAGAAAAAGCATGTGGAGTGAGAATAAGGAGACAGACAGGAAGAGCGGAAAGAGAGAACTGAGAGAGCGAGGGGGTGGAGATTGGGTGAACTATGACCAAAGAACCATGAACACTCACTTGGCCAGATGCTTCATGAGCAGCCCGAGGACTTGTCGATTCCTCTCCGGTAGTTTGTGGACCAGGCAGTGGACGGCTTGGATGCGAGACTCGGGACTACCTCCCTCTGTTAAAACGCAGAAACAGCCATGCAATCACATTAAACTACAAGGAGTCCTCTGTGCTCCTCATGTGGCAGACAGCCAACGCAGCTCAAATTAAGTATTGTACATTAGCAAATTTCGATGATGAAACGCTGCATACACTGTTGATTCAAGCAGTGCACTGTCAGATTTTGAAGTAAATAAACAACAAATAAGCCATTCAGACTTGGGAAGACAGAAACCCTCTGTTATTTCAAAAGAAATAATAGTTTTAAGCCGAATTTAAAAATGAGCGATAGTCAGTGGACCTTTAAGGGCCCAACAATCAGACTATCTCCCTCCAGTGTAAGGGATTAAGCATTAGAGGAAGATATATTCCACTTCAAATAAATGAAGAAGAGGTGTGATGGTGATATACGGTCTGAAGCCTCCCAGAATTTGGCAGCCGGCACCACAATGCTGGCGGAGGAGATAGCTTTACGTTACCGTCGCTACCGTATAAAAGGGTTGTGTTAAAACCCCCAAGATCATCTCTTAAACATTTCCTCACACATGGGCATCTGACCGCCCACGCACCCTAGCGCACACACAGACACACAAAACATCATTACTATGGGAACGACAAGGATTTAAACATGGAAAAAGCCTCTTATGGATGCTGTCATCCATCAAAAAAAATATTCATTGCTAATCCATTTTTTCCCCCTTGTTATGGGGGCATTGCGAGCGCCTGATAAAAATGTCAACCTGATCCAATTATAGCACTTGTTGTAATAAGATTCAAGTTTGGCTTGCTTTAAAAAACATTTCATAGAGAAATGATATTATGCGGGCCAAAAACATGTCGTCTTTTTGCCGTTCAAGGTCACAGAACAGTTTCGATGCCGAATCTTCGAGTGGTTATTTGGCCACGCATTTAACGTCGTGTGAAGGTGGCGTGTGCGTGTGAAAATGGACACTTGCTCATACTCCTTCAAAGTATAGTTAATGTTGGCAACAAGGAGTTGTAAGACAGAAGTGTCAAAAAGTAGATCTAAGCCAAAGTCAGCTGAAAGGCCTTTTGCTAAAGCGCAAATCGACCAGAGACATACTGGCTGCTGAGAGTAGCACATAAGTAAGAAGACATAAGGAGGTAATTAGCATTCAAGACACACACCACCGACACAGTGGCTTTCAGGCTACACTTTACATAAAAATGTTGACCACTATTATGCACTTTCCCTTACAAGATTAGCTCTAACTTTAGAAAAGTTGGTCAAATGTAATTTAAATGTGTTCCAACACTTTTTCACTCCACAACACGTTTTCAATAGCTCACTGAAGAGGAACAAACTGTTTGACCTGATGGCTTAAATATCTATTTCAGACTGACACAGCTACATGTATACACACCGCTGTTTGCTTATGGTCTGTGCTCAGATGAAGTGTTGGTGTAAGAGGTGGGGGAACTTACTCGCAGGGCTGATGAACTCTTTGTAAAGTCCATAGGTCATCAATGGCTCAGGAAGGCTCCTTCACAGAGATAGCGAGAGAACGAGAGGGAGGTGGATGGAGAAGGAGAGTTGAAGTGAGCAAGGGGACAGAAATAGCTGGCGCACTGTTTTATAGGGTCTGCACACAGCAATGATTAATGTGGCCGGGCCAGGGGATGGAATTAGATGGTGCACGCGTTGAGATAACCAAGTTCATCTGAAGGTACTTCCACACTGCAGCTGGCTGCAGGCCAAAGGTACTTAGCCTCGGAGGAAACTGAGGAGATTGACCCTGCTTTATTCCAGCAGGTCAGACAAGTAAAAGGCAAATCAGAGTAATACTCAGCTTGGTCTAATATAGCATAACAATGTAGACATGCTATAAGTGAATAGACATGGTTGTAAGTACTGACCGACTGAATATAGCAGAGCTCTCATTCATTTTGGGAGTTTCCTTCCAGGAAATGACATAAAATGACCCAATCGCAAACCAGATTTAACACTAAAAATTCTTGTCATTCACATCCTAATCAGTGTCGTGTAACTGTCATGCTGTTAATAGCAGAGGCCAAACACTATGAAAATGCCATGGCTGTACTTTAGCTAACAGTAAAATGAAAGAAATGAGAACAGTATCTCCTTTAATGTTGTCATTTCAGCACTGTCAATTAAACTCCAGCCAATTACCGACAACACAGCAATAATCTGCGTATTTCTAATATTGATATGATCTTGAAGAAAAATGAAAATGAGTGAACACAAATTAATTGTGCAAATGACAAAGCAGATAAATCAAAATATAAGAGGAGAAGAATTATTCAAAACTATTTTCAGCAGCACTGGGTGATGTCCTACCCCAAACCTGTATCAGCTCCTTGCACATATATGCACGTTATTAAGAAAAAAAAAAGGCAAATTTGGAAACTTTAAATGCAACTTTTCTTTCATTTAAATAAGCAAACACAACATAATGCTTGGCAATTGCTTGGTTACAAAAACAAACTGGCATTTAAATGAAACTAGCTTAGCTTCTTGCAGCCAAACTACATCTATAATCTTTGAACTTCACCCACACTCTCTGCCAACCTGGAAGGAGTTGGTGAACGTGGAACATGCACATCATAAGCAATGTTCGCTTGCAAAGAGTTAATTATAAAAAAGGCACTCTGCATAATTAAATCTGCAGCCTTTTAATAAAAGAGGAAACTGACAATGGATGAAACGTTTTAAATTCAAGTGAACAGAGACAACCTTATTCATCTTAAGATATATTAAAAAAATCCATTTATCACTGTGGTTGTCGGGGGTCAGGAGTGGATTTGCTTGGATACATGACAATTGAGATTAATACTGTGAGGTGCTTTACAAGATGAATCAAAGGGATCAGTTACATACTGGGCCTGTACAGTATATAGTAATGTCATTGCATTTCTATATCACTGTTAGACTCACAATGGGAGATGAAAAGGATTTTTTTTTAATCAATGCAGAAAAACCAAAAACCTTTTTCATTCTATTCATCGTTCTTCTTGTCAAAACATAGTCCCTGCAGTACCAATTGTTTTGTGTCTTATGTCTACAGTATGGGCCCTTATTTCAAAAATAATATATACATCGGTAGTCTGTGGCAAAGAACATAGTGGAAAGAGACAGGTCAAAACTTTTGTGGACAAATTCAACTTCCTTGACAAACTGACAAATGTTAACAAACGGGTGATTCATGGAACAATTCAAAGGGTATCAACAACACTGTTCATCTGTCACCAGGGACTACTGTACATATTTTTTTTCCAATATTAAGTCCCATGGTGATCATCTAGAATGTGGTCTGGTTTGACTGTCCTCAAGCAGAGTTAAGAAAGTTGCATAGGTCTGGTAGGCTTACTACTAAATCCACACATTCAGATTTCCTCTTTTTTGTCACTTGGGGGAATTTACCAGGCTTCACGCAGCTCTCTCTGAAACTAAAAGCTTTACAAAACTTTCATATTTGCAGTATTACTCCAGCAGACCCATAAACAGACTATGATGTTTATAAATAGTGGAATTTCCCTTTAAATTTCAAAGTGTGTTCATAGGTGTGACTTCAACAAGATAATTTTGCAATCCTGGAAGTTCAAGTGATCACAACAGAAATAAAAAATTGTTTGACTTATTTAAGCAATGACACTATAGCAAAACCAGTAGATTACAGGTGTGTGTGTGTCTTTCACTGAATGTCATCACATCGATCCTCACCTCAGATAAAGCTTCAGTGCACTTGTTATAGTCTTGATGTCCCAGTCTTCGCTGGTAGACAGATCCACATCGTTGCTCTTTTCATCTAAAAGAATCACACATTATGCAAAATATCATCACTACAAAAATTCACTGACGGAGCAGTTCGCACAAAGGCACCACTGAACTCTTGTTTTTTTTTCTGGTTTTGCCAGCCTAGAAAATCCAAATATGCAATATAAATATGTGACTCGTAATTAGCCATTTGAGGATAAAAGCATTGCTTCTGGCCTTGGGGATCGAGTCTAGCCCCAGCGGATATGGAAGGAAGTTGCAGCTTCTGTAGAGGGCTGCTGGCTTTATACTCATTACAACTTTAATTAATCCCTTACTACTTCACTGACTCCACAGGGACTCCAGGGGTGTGTTGTGCTGGAAATTCAGGGGGCTTTAGTCACACCTTAAGTAACCTCTGATGAATTTCAGAGGACGTGGAAGTGCAAGGTGTCAGTGAAACGTTTTGAGTCAGACACATGTTATGCACAGGGCCTGAGTCACCACAGAGGCTTTAACTTCGTGGGTTGTAGGTGGTCTCTTACACAAAAATGTATTTTTCCTGCTGCAGCCATAAGGACTGCATATTTATCCAGCTGGGCCTTCCGCAAAATGGCCTGTCCGATGTTAACCTCTGAAAGCTGATGTTTTTAAGAAGCCTTTGTAACCAGGCGTGTCTTTGTATGTGAAATTACTAATAGCAAGCCCTTGGAGACTGTGTGGTGACTAAAGTTGGAATTGCGGGTTATGACAGAGATGAAGATGATGATGAAGGAAAAATATTTCAGGTCAGTTAAGCTGCCAGGATAGACGCACTGACAAATTAGTCTGGTATGAAAATTAAGAATATCATCAAAATACCATGTATTGAACTTAAAATTCATGTTAAATGACAAAGAAGAGACGGCAGAGAAATGTTTTATTTTTTTAAGGCAGAATTGTGCTTCAGCCAGCGGTTGCCTACCATGTGATCAAGTTAACACCAGCTGGACCCTTTAATCCACTTGTGACCTCTTAACGGAAAGTATACCACCTCAAAACAGCTCAAGTGACGTGGTTACGCAGCGTGAGAAACAAAAGCTCCCCACAACTCCTTCACTTCAGATTAGCGGGTGTCTGTATTCCACTGTCTCTGTAACTTTCTAAAACAGGCGTTCGCACTTTTTGCTAGCAGAGAATGCCTTAAAATATGCAGTTATCGATGTTGACTCTCTCTCTCTCTATCACAGTTCTGTTCCTGGATGTGCAAAGTAATACAGTTTGAGCATAGTGAAACCCTTGGATTTGCCCTGCAACCTTCTATGGTCCCGATTCTCAGGTATGAAATCATCAGCAAAGAGCAGGAAGGTTGGCCAGGCAAGAGAAATCAACAGATGACCCTCATTAATCGCCTATTCAGCGTGAGGGACATCAAAGCGGGAAACTATTTTTTTCATGTAATCTGAGTGAACTAAACATGTTATACAACCCAAAACCCTTTCCCACTGCCTTCCTGTTATCGGCTTTGCCTGTTTTTTGCTGTTCTCTGGTAGAATTTTTGTGTTTTGAATGTAGTTTGTTCAGTTTTGTTCCATTATTTGGTGAGTGGGCACTGTGCTGGTCCAAGTATTAGTCTGTACATATTAGTTTGTAAATGATATTTGTGATAAGTGATGTTATCCTTCAAGAACTGGAAATTAAATGTTTTAAAGATATATTTAAAAATTAACCCTCCACGACATCACACGCAGGTATCCTGAAGAGCCGCTTTGAAGCTCATTGTGACACCGGCCGTCGCCATCTTGGCAGTGGCTGACTGTGAAATTTAAAAGCGGGCGAAGTGGTGGAGCTGAGGCACGCAGGCAGATGTGAGGCCTGCGAGTTTAAATTGATGTACAAACTATGCAGAACAAAACGAGGTAAAGCCGAGCAGTTTAACACAGACCTCTATGGAGACCGAGTCGCTTTTTGAGCCAGGTTGTTTGGCCGTTCGAGGAACTGCATTTTTTTGGCACCTCACTGAGAAACATTTATCAGCCTATGAAGTTCCCTCTTAGTCTAGACACATCATTCACTATTTAATGTATTCATGGTCATTTCCACCTTGAAATGAAACACACCAAAATGTTAAATGTATTAAGTTGTTCTTTGGAAATCAATCCTCAAATTTGCCTCACTCTGCAATTATATCTATAGGACCAAAACCTCTAATTCAGCAACTATTACAGCCCCATTCTGCCTAGCACCAGTAACTGCTGTGCCCATTCTGTATGTAGCGCAGACAGGTCAGAGGCAGAAGGGAGCACAATTTTACAGCGCTCTTCCCATTATATTGTTGCCTGTCATTTAATAGGTGCTGCTCTCTTTGTTTGTACTGTAATATGATGGTAGAGTTTTCTATCACTCTGTCCTCCGTGATTGGACCGTGGCCATGTTGGTGGGTGAGAGATGAAAAGGAGGAGGAGTGGGAGGATCCGAAGTCTTTCTTCAGGGTCTAAAGCTGGTTTCACCCACTCACTGTGGGCTGTGTGCACAAAATGTTTGTGAATGTGTCTGTGTAGAAGTAATGCTACCTCTGTCATGCATGTAAGTCATTTCAAGGATATTTGCAAACATTCGAGTGAAACTAAAATCTGTAGTGTCCCTACGTCAACAATAATACGTGGAATGTCAAGGCTGGAGGTGAAAGCTTTTTATACCATACTCAAGCTTTAAAAAACTTGTTAATGCTACACAGCAGAGTGTTAATGGAGTCTATAGCATGAGTTGGCAGGGTGGGAGGCTGGAAGGTTTTGGAGAGGAAGATGAGACAGGCTGGCGGCTGCTTGAGTTTGTTGTCATTCTGAACACAGAGCTGAAAGTGAGCTGGTGTCTGCTGGAGACAGCAGGAAACCAGAGAGTAGACAGGGAGCGACGGAAAGGACAGAGGACAAGCTCTATAGAAAAGGAGTTGAGTGAAAGGGATTCAGGACGAGCGAGAGGCATAAAGGAATTCGAGAAAGGCAAACGACAGACTAAGTCAGCCACGGGGCAGTACATGAGAGGCCGTCTTGGCGGTGTGTTAATGAAAAGGAAAAAAAAAAAAAAGCACAAGAACGTGAAAAGCATGGATCCTGTCTGGTTGTCTGGGGGACATAAAAGTGAATGAAAGCACAGCAGAGATAAACACTGGCACCTGTTGAGCGTCAGAGAGACATGCTACCGGTAGAAGTCATGGGTGGATTAACAGTTGCTATCTTTTTTAATATCGCCCCTGCAGGCACATCCATTACCTCAGCACATCCAACTAACTAGGAGCAACCTAATTTCACAGTGGCAGAGCAGTAACATATGAATCTAATTAAAAGTGAATATTTTTTCTGTTCTTACCAAAAAATATTCTATGATACATTTGCAGAGCAGTAAGACAGAGGAGATAAATGGGCTCGTACTCACCGATCATTAATGAAAGCAGCTTCTGGACCTTAGAGCTCACCCCCACAACTCTGTACAGGCCTTGGTCATTAATAGCTAAAGGAAAATAGTAATAATAAAATGTTATTTTACAACATATATCATGCCAGTATAATAAAACAACAATACAATAGGAAAATCTTTATTATTGAATGCACAAATATGTCACTGTAGTTTGAGGGAACTTTTCATGCAAAGGGGATCAGAAAAAAAAATGAATAAGAGCTTAATTCCAGCGCAAGGAATGGAACTGGTATTATTTGTGCTGCTTGCAGTAACGGCGCAACACCCTTTGGTTTCAATACTGGAGAAAGGCTGCCCCCTTGTGCATAAATTAACACGCTGCACCTGCGTTGTTCCCCTGTGTTACCCTCCTCCAGTATATTCAGCCAAATGAAAAATCTTGTAATTCCCTGAACTGAGCTTTTCAATATTTCCATAATTCCATTAGTCTGAAGCTCACCTCTTGTCTCGACCGCACTGATGGAATTCTTGACAAAACTCAAACCCACATCATCCAACCGGAAATCAACTGCAGGTAAAAGACAAAAGACGTTTACAAAATTCTTTACAATATTCTTTTACAGACGCAACATCTGGTACTAGCAATACTCACGGCCAGTTTCTTTAGACAAGGTGTTCTGAAGATAGTGTCCAATCTGTTAACAAAAACAAAACCAAGTCAAACATTTCCTTGGATTTTCACAATGAAACTAAATAACGTGGGAAGACAGATGAGCTGAGTTTGAGTGGCAGATAATGAAACGGTAGAGGGTGACTCACAGGTTCCTTCCCACCCATGGCCTGCATCCAGAACTTGTGGTCATCCTCTGATAGGGCCTGTACTGTAAGCAAGGTCCCTGGCCTGGGAAAGAGGAACAACACAGTAGACTTAGGCAAAGTATTAGATGCACAGCAACAGTAAGAATAAGAATAAGAAAGACCTTTATTTGTCCCGCAATGGTGAAATTGCAGACATTAGTGAGTAAGACATTAGGCAATACCAGCATCAATGCAAAGCATCAAATGTGCTCAGTATTCTTTTAACCAAAAATGCCACATGGCCCTTGGATGGATTTTCTGTAACTACAGACGTGAGTCCTATTAGTCATACCAGCTGGTTCATGGCACGTACAATCATGTAGGGCCAGATGGATATCAAATTACTCAACGCAGTCATAATGAATGTTTGCACTCAAATTTCCATACTAAATCTAGTTCTATTGCTCTTCTATAAATACTACAAAAAAGAGGCAGGGAGGGGTTACGCTGCATGACAAAATCAGATATCTATTATGGGAGGTCACAACAGGGCGGGGCAAATCCCCCTGGCTAAGTGTCTGAGGGCAGTCCTCCAACCAAGTCCTGCTGTCATGACCTCGGCAATCCAATACACAGAGCGACCAGCAGTACATGGGACTAAGCTCTTTAGCGTACTGATGGAGAATATCACAGAGACCTACAGGAGAAAATATGGACACTTGTATACTGATGATAATCTGAATAATAGCCCAATCAGAGTCAAAACGCCACACGTGTCCACATCAGTCTAAACAGTGAGGCCTGATCAGAAGGTAGAGTATTTTAAATCAGAGAGAGAGAGATGGTGTGACATGCTGACAAGCCGTTAAACAGGAAAATATTAGCAACTAACATCCATGTAAACGCTTGATCCAATCGTTTCTCTCTGGTTGAAATGCATGTCAGGCCCTAATGTTAAACATCAGGTTTCTAGGAAGGACAGTCCGCTGGGGATGACAAAACAAAGGATGATTGAAGCCGGAATCGATGTGGGCTGCAGAGCTGAAAACATCTGCCTTGGTCGTCTTCTCCTAACTCAGTGTCGTCTTTTAAGTTGGGAAGAAGCTTCTTATATTTCTTGCAGATCTGACATCACTTTGCACATGTCCGAAGTTATATTCTGATTGATGATTTTCAGGGCGTGTGTATGAATGCATCTTAGCATTTTATTTAGCATCCATGAAATCAATTAAGCCATTTAAAAGACATATTTTCCATTGAATGTAGCGTGATGTAACATAATATTGCCATAGAAGTATAATTTCATCCCAGTGTGTGAGGTCATAACGTACCGATCAGTTATGTCGAGGTCTAGGCAGAACCTCCTGTCCAACATGTCTGTCGTTTTGCGGACACAGGATTTGAGCGTGACGGACTCCGTCTCACCCTGAAAGAAAATGGTTATATTCAGAATGTTGCAGAAAAGGCTGACAGTTATATAAAAACTGTACGGTATTACTAACTCACAATCTTTCCACCAGATCTGTGGTCGAAAGTCACCATGTGCAGGATCTTCTGCTCTTTGACAAATGTGCAGTAGCGCTTGACCCAGCTTGAACCAAAGGGAGGTGGCCCTAGAAAAACAATGCACAGATAGGACATACATTCACACTGCATCAATACTCATTCTTTTGCACAGCTTTAAAGGGCTGGGGGCTAAATACTGACTTAACATAACAGTCCCATAGTATTCCAATGTGAGACACAATATTCTTACATGAGTAGTTTGTGGAGAGTCCCTCCTTCGATTATGCACGACAACAATTAAACCCTTATTATGACACATTCAAGCCTTACGTCTTTCCTGTACATAGAGGTAGCCTTCACAGCTGATGGCACTGGTCTGTCTGTATTCTTGGGGTGTGTCTCTGATCCTCTTCATCAGCTCGTGCACCTCTGACCGCGTGCCCTCGAATCGACTCCTTGTCTGGGAGGGAGGGAAAGCAAACACATGCTCCAGGAAGTCATTTCCAGATACTCACTGTAGGGCCTTCTTACTGATAGGCCACAGCGAAACTGAAAATGATGAACTTCCCTTGAAATCCCCTTCAACCTCATGAAATCTGAAGACTAATTAGTGCAGTCTAGAAGTAAAACTAAAAGTGAAACTATAGAGTGGGTGTAACCAAACCAAAGCATTGACAAAGTTAACAAGGGGTTGAAAAGGTAAACAAGTGGCATTTTTCTCTGGCGGCCAAGACAAACAGACGTTATTAGACCTGCAGCAGATTCCGCTCAGAGACAGGACGTCAGTGGCCCATGCTGATGCTTTGTTTCTACTTTAAATGGCAGTTTAAAATAGGTGCCACTTTATTTAGTGGCCTTTTGGCCGTTTAGTAGTGAGTATGTTTGTCTGTAACTTCCTACACTCAAACTTCTAATACTCTACTGGTAGACACAAGCATACTGTATACAAACATTTGTTGCCATGATTAAACTGGATTTCCATCTAAATTACAAATACGATAATAAACAGAATGAATAAAATTTAAACATTTCTTACATTCTGGATGTTGATCTGCAGAGCTCTTTTATAATGATCAAAATCCTTGGCCAGCTCAAAGCCCTGGTGATAAAAGGTGAAGACCGTCTGAAAGAAGGCCAGCATCTAGAAGACATCCCAAGAAAGGAAGAAAGGTATAAGAGTTATAAACTGAAAGAGTTAAAAAAAATAGGTGAAAGAAATACTGTAACAGAACATGACGCAATGGTTTAGTCATTTTCCAAGAGAGAAACATACGCCCCTGTGACACATCATATACTGTAGTAAACTGTCTTTTCGTGACAGGCTGAACTGTCTATATTGTCTATTATAAAACTATATTGTCATACTTATGTATTTGATAATAAGTTACTGGATATTAAGGATGACGTCATTTCCTCCTAAGTTCCTCTGAGGCTCATATGCTTCACCTTAAACAGACTTACTAAATTAAATAATTTCAGCTTCTTCGTGGTCTAATTAGCACAAAATGTGTCTCTTCTCGTTACCCTGACACGTTCACACGACTACCGAGCAACTCTGAGAGTTACCACTCTGATTTAGTTTTGTGGGACCATTAAAGCTTCATGAGCCTCACCTAAACTTGGAGCGAAATTTGTATACAGAGCAGGGGCGGTAAATCTATTGCCTCATTCCTTCCAGTGTCTTCCAAACTCATTTTTTACAAGTCGCAGGCAGTACCAGGAACCAAGTCCTACTCTCACAAACATATCATTTAATGCGGGGAAGAAAAGCCACGTCAGTGCCTGCACGACCGTCACTCACCGGTTCCACACACTCGTATTTCTTTCTCTCTTGGATCTCTTGCAGTTTGCACACATAGTCCAGTGACTCCTCCTGAAAATGCTGCCTCATGGTTTCCACCTGGATGTCTGCCTGAAGAGGTGGAAGACACAAACCATGATGATTATGGTCACAAGCAAAAGAAGTACACGTTACAGTTTTTTTGTGGAACAGTGCAATTTGGGAGCTGGAGGTTATTTTTGGTATGCCATACAGTTCTTATAGAATACATATTAAAGGTTATTAAAGGTTTATTTCAGGGCACTGGATGGCGTGTAAAGCCTTTGCTGAGGGACAGCAGATCTTTGTTGCCACTGTTCCTTCTATTTGAATGTGCAAATGACTGACACATTCAAAGGACATAAAAGTGAAAGTAATGGAACTAAAACTACATGTACCCATCGATTACCCATGAATGCTTGTCCTTCCCAAGGTCACAAGCAAATTGGAGCCCATTCTAGCAGACACTGAGTGATTGGCAGAGTACACCCTGAACATATATTTTCTTCAGAATCTCATCTACAGTGACACAGTCTGCAGGCTTTGAAGTGGCTAACCTGCATCTCTTTGACTGTGAGACAGAATTCACAACCAGTCTGTTTTGTTATTTTCTTTCTATGAGGGCAATATTTTGAGAATGCAAACTAATCTGCCAACCCAGAGTTAAAATATCCTTGCAGGAACTATGGAGAAGCAAGGATACTAGTTAGTTAAAATACTAAATATCCAATTGTATGGAAAGATTTGGAATAGGTAGCTGTGAATGTAGGTATAAGAAGTTAGATACATTTTAACTTCGTCCACTAATCGCAGACAAATCTGAGCGCAATATTCACAGGTCGGTCTAAGTAGTATATTCACTGGTTGGTTTGATGAATGACATGGCTCTTGTGGTTGTGAACACATCACTGCTTCTATTTATTCCAATGTGATAAAAGTCAGTGGTGGTACCACAGACTCTTGTTTCATAAGAGTCACAGAGAACAGAACAGCCTGTAGTCATACTGTTAACAGTTTCAAGTATCCTCTCTGGCTGGTGTATACAACATATGCGTAAGCCTTACAAGGACACATCGTAGAACAATGACGAGAAGACGGAAATGTTGTTTCGAAAAAGGTTGCTAAGTTGTCCACAAATTAAAATTGTCATGATGGTAGTGTAGCAGGAACTGCTGCAGCAATCATAGCTGACCTTGGTAATTTAGTACGCAGCGGCACACATTTCCTTTACAAACAAGCCAGAAAAATCGTTGCTGCAAGGCATGTCAGTGGAAACTCACACAAGCCTGCCAGGCTCTTCCTCGTGGCACAGAACACAAAAACCAAAACAGCAACTCGCAAATTAAACTAAATATCTGCGTGCGTCTGTCTTTTTGTTATTATGAATAGGTAGTCTGCATGTTCTATGTCCGCTGGGAGATCATGCAAGGATAATTACCTCTTGTAGTTGTGGCTCTTTCTTCTTTGCCGACATATTCAGAAGCTTTTCCAAGGAGCTATAGTACTTCTCCGTTTCTTTTTCATACTTCTTTCTTTCCGCCTTAAGAAACACACAATGGAAGGAGACAAATGTATGGAGAAAAAAAGAAAGAAAAGGAGACAAAGGAAAGTGAAATTCATTAGATTCAATCTGCTTTAAAGCACACTAATAAACAAACAGCTCCAGGGCGACAAAACATATTGGGAAGAGGAAATGAAACATGATACGTTACCCTTACTGCTCCGAGCTGCTCTTTCCTGAACTTCTCCAGAGGTTTCATTAAGGTTTCTGTGATGTTTCTCATCTGGAAAGAGAACGTGCCGATCTCACTGACAATGGCCATTAATAATTTACAAGACAAAACAGCAATTTCGGGTCTTAAGCAATGACTGGCTGCAGTATATGGCTTCATGCATTCTGAATTATATCATGTGGATTTGATACTACTTAATGTAAGGGGTTAAACGTAGCAAGCATCAATCTTGAACCATTTGCTGCACAATATTTGCTACATAGTTACTGTTACGTCTATTTATGTCCACATGCTATCACCTGGGGAACAGAAATTCTGGAGCTCAAGTTCCACCTGCAAAGTTTTGACAGTGCACCAGTTGTTGTCCATCAACCACAGCATGACAGCAGGGTCAGCCTTAAAAGCTGGTCAGACGCAGTGTGGTTCAGACCACAACCTCTAGCTTATCTGCTCACGCTGTGCATGACAATCGACCTGCCACCATGTGGAGCTCATGCTGAACGTAATCACCACGTTTTGTCCACCAGCAACTCCAATAAAGATTTTTCAAAATAAGGGTAACTTTGTAAAACGCTAAAGCTGAAGCTGCAGTTTTTTTATTTTAGTTTTGAGTTTTTATTAATGGTAGAATTGCAACACTTGCATTCTAAATCATTAGTAAGAATTACTACACCGGTACCAATTACCACACTAAAAGAGCCTTTGTCTTGCAGTGATGCATTAATTGAGTGTGTTTTTCTTCATTCCTCTGGTGTTTCTGTTGTGCTGACTGCACTCTACTGACATGTCTGTGCCTGAATGCCCATCCTACTTTTCCTTACTTTGCACTGTGATGTCATTGCACAGTGCTAAGTGCTGTGCTGGGAGCGCGGCTTACCATTACTGTCTGAGCCTGGCGCTACTACAGTCACCTCAGTCAGCTACTGGTGATGGGTTCACTCCCAAACCTCAGACACTACACACAAGGAAACGTCTGTTTATATAACTCCCCACTGGCCAGTGAGCCAACTCTTTACTTCAGATGAGCCCTTCCTCTTGGCCGTGTGATTTTTTTGTGGTTTAAACATTGGCAGCTCGCTACCTAATGCAGAAGCTAGTTTTATGGCGATATCTCATTATGAGCTGTATTGTTGTGAACCTTGCTGACGGCTGTAGCTCTTGGTGTTTAAAGCTTGGGTGTAATCATGTAGTTATGCACTCATGTCCGCTCTGCAGCCACTCCCAGGCAGGTGATGTGACAGTGACCCTTAGACAGGCACAAGGGGAGGAACTGTGCAGACGCTATTATTACTTATACAGCCACCGGGGAACTGGAGTGCTCTGCCCACATGTGTGCTGTGAATGCACAGTACAAATGAGAAAAACGCATTATGGAGTGTCTGTCTGCATCTCTGGTGGATGACGGAGTTGGACATTAATAGATACCAAATGTGGGTAGTAGTAGGTGCAGGCTTGTTGTAAATACACACAGTGCAAGCATTCAAACACAAACACACACACATGTGTTCTCCCTGGCTTTCATGCAGGTTCTGACTGGTTGCTCTCACCATCAGCTCTCTTTGGTCTTCTAGGTTTCGGAGGAATGCTGAGAACTCCTGCAAAGACTCATCTGAAGGGGGGGAAAAACAACAACAAAGATTATAATGTTTGTAATGCAGCCATTCTGCCCCACTCTCTCTGCCTCAAACCCAGCCTGAACAATTCATGTGCGCACCAATAAGGGCCGGTTGAGAGACGACTGTCAACAAACATTCACAAAGCATGCCTGTGTGGCCTTAACAAAACTAGTGGTTAGTTTCCATCATGTCACGAGGTAAACCCAAACTTACCAATGCATCGCTCATCATCTGTCTTTGCGTCGCCGATGTACTCAAATTGAAACTCTCCCAGGCACTGAGCAAACTTTCGCTGTGCCATCCCAAGCTCTACGAGAAAAGATCAAATATGACAACTATCAGCTCAAACGTAGTTAGAAAAGGGGGCATTGTAGCAAAACCTGCATAGTAAAACCTGCAGCATAGCAAAAGCGGCCAAATATACCAGGTGAACATCTTAAGGAAAAACATTTAATCAAATCAATCACTTCACAGTTGCATGTGATCATAGTCGCATGTATGTCAAAATGACAATAAAGCCTGATTTGACTTTATCTATGTTCATGTTTACTTTAAATCTACTACCCTAAAGAACCATAGAAAAGTAACATGACATAAGCAGCCTTGAAAAGTAGGTTTGATGCATGAGCGTTAACCACAATGCAAACATCCTGTCTGCTACATCCTGCCGTGCATCAAACCTTTGTGTGTCAGGAGGGCAGGTACCAGAGCTTAACACATGCCAAAAAAATGAATGACATCTCTGTTTTTGTGAAACAAAATAGACCTAAACTTGAGAATACACTGGTGCAGGAACTCCATTAGTTCCCATTTAATGAGATTTCTTTCACTTTTTTAATACGTGTCAGTTTAAAATATTAACAGTTCCTTTGGACTTCATTGCACCAGAATAATTGCTTTTGAAAGCGTCTTTATTTTAAATTGTTTTAGTACTTTGTGTTCACTTCTATCCCTGGCTATCCAGCAGATTTAACACCCCGGGTTTCTCTGAGCAGTGTGTGTACACATACAGTAATATGGATTAAAGCTACAATGTCTGTCTGTGCCTGGCATTAAGGGCACAATTATTTATTATTATTTATTATTTATTCCACCTGTGGCTGTCTGGCCAGTTTGTCATGGAAATACAGGAAGCTAAGAAGCTGTTGCAGACAATGGCACAGTTTGCGTATTATAGCATTTTCTTTGTTCCTTGAGTAGGTCTTCATATAGCACATGGAGGAAATGCTTTATTTTCTAGTGGATGAGGTAATTGTTGAGAAAATAAGACAGAGCAAACAGCAAAGCAGAACCATATGATATGCAGACACGCACATAAAAAGCAACTACATGGATAACCTTATGCATTCACAAGAATTTAGCAAATATATTCTACTGACAGTAATCAAAACATGAAGATTCATGACTTGTTCTTGTTTATTACTAATAATAGCCCACAGCTCTGTTCATGAACTTCCGCAGGCAAGACACTGAACAGACTAACTTTAGATCATTAATCATGACTGGAGAGGGTACACATTCATCCTTCTTTCAGGTGCCTCGCACATGGCCAACAGAAAATAGGACACGGTACAAGACTTATTCAGAAACCCCAACTAACAATAGTAGTGAAGAGACAAATCCTCTGACTCATACACCTCTTTAAAGACTGTATTTTGGTAACCTTGGAGGGACTGGGAGGGAGAACCCTCCTTTATTACTGTCAGTGAATAATCAGACTTGAGTAACCGCAAGAATTTATTAGACAGTCATTTAGAGTGGAAAAGCGATATTATAAACTTGCGTCAACTGCACCTGGTAAAACTGGAGCTCATCCATTTAATATGCTACTGTTACACTAAAAAACATTCACTTTTTTTGCCTGAAATGTTTCTGTTACAGAGGTGACTTCAAAGTGAAGTAAACACAACCTGATGAATGTTATGTGGGAGCGCTCAAGTATGGGTTACGGGTATTCTTTTCAAAATAAAGGTACGGCAAATGTAAGCCTCTCAGGCCATTATTTTGGGAGCAAACACTCATATGCTGAACGCAGCAATTTTCTTCGAGGTGACTGTAAATCCAGGATGAATCTAAACCACACAGACAGCAAGGATCCAAACCAGGGCGTGCCAGTCCATAAAAGGTGACTCTGGTCAGTCTGGCCTAGTCATGAATTTACAGTAGGTGGAACGACTACTGGCACCTTACACCTCGGGAGTGGAGACGTGATATACAGCTGGCTGCAGCTTTTTGTGTTTTCCAAGAGCTGAGATGATTTTGTCTATTAATGGATTAGTCAATCTAATTAACTGAGAACTATTTTTACATTTTGACAAGGTTATTTATATCATTTATAAAGTCATGCCAGTGTTGCTACATTGCTACTTATCAGATCCTCTCTGCCTCTGAACCTCTTTCTTCCTGGGTGACTTCTGACTGCGCCACGGTCACAGTTAGTCTGTTAGAGAGGCTGTGCCTTTGTGAGGGAAGTTCAGTCGCCTTTGGTTGATCTTAATCTCTGGGTCAGTATATTTAGGTATTTAAAAGCTGGTGTGTACAACTCTGGATGACGTAATATGTGCACTATAAATAAACGTGGTTTCATTTGAATTGTTTCAGTAATATTTTCAGACACACTACATCATATACTTTCATAAAACAATTAGAAGACATTACCTTGGGCTCTGAGAAACTGTGAAAGACATTTTGACAAATCGCTACCCTTGAGGCTAGACCAGCTACCCCGCCCACAAATTAAGCATTCAGAAGAATTAAGCAAATCTATTTAAATACACTGACATTTGTTTTTATGGGGGGGGGGGCAGTTAGTTTGAAACTAATCTACTGGAAACTGATTATCCTCTGGCAAAGATCTGCGGGTTTCATGCGCCGTGCAGCAGTGCAGCCATACACGCTGTGGAGTTTAATTCGTATACAACTAAATTGCTCTGACCGGTTGCAGAACAATCCAATCGCATGCAAAGACTGTTCTGTCTCTGTTTGGGTAATGATAAGCAAATGGCAAAGTGAGCGTATGTTAAAATTGTAAAATGTTCAACAGTAATAAAATATCAAGCCACTTTTGTCAAGGGTTGATATCAGCGTTATGGGACAGGGATGAGCTAAATAATGTTACTCCCAGCGTCTCATAGCTCAACAAAATGCTTTTTTGTTGAAATTCCGATGTTTTTCCCCGAGTGCCTCTCAACTACCGCTTCCTCCCTAATCCACTGCCTGTAGCTGTTTTCCACGACTATACCCCATCTCAGTCATGTCATTTTAAAAATCTATCACTTACTTTAATTGCTGTAATTTAATAGTCTTTGCCCTTCCAGTGATCCAGGCTTCAGTGAGCTAGTTTCGGCAGTAAGACACTCTGTTCTTTGAAGCCGTCTGCCAGAGGAACGCAAGGAGGATGAGTGTGTCATCTCCTGAATCCTTGCTAAAAACCTTTTATAGGAAAACACTTTTAGAGGTTGTGTATTATTTGATTTGATTCCCACATTAGGTTTTTACTAATAATTGTATTTCTTGTGCTTTTCTTTTGGTTCAGCAGTAGACATATTTTATTTTTATTTTTTTTACTTTTAAATATTTTCCACTTGCATTTCTAATCAGAAAAACTGCCTCCTTTAATGTCTGTGCTATAAATAAAAAGTAAACAATGTGTGCTATTTACTTGTATATTTTTAGTTGAAGTTCAATAACAGGTTATATTGTTAAACAGAGTATTGAGGAATTTCACCTGACAAGGTAATCACTGACACTTCAAGATCAACTGTCACCCCAGATAGTAAAACCTTGTTATGACAATATTAAACTGAACCTTGACACACCTTAGCAAAGCCTCAGAACACTATATTGTTTCTCAAGTAAACACAGGAGACCATTGTAAAAAAAAATAATGGCAAACTGAGGGTATGATAGTTAAGGCTATGCCATTCAAACATTCTTTGAGGTGTGATAAGGATCCTGCAGTTTAGCTTTTGGAAAATAATTGTAGCGCCTTACGTAACAACTCATAGCTTGCATATATTATTTTCATGTGCTGAATTCCTCTTATTAGGGAGTGATAACATAAAAGCAAATCAGTGTCTTTTGGCTTTTTATTACGGCAGTTTATTAGTATGTTGAACATATTTAGCACAGGCAGGATCAAGGCTTACATCACTGCGGATAATTAATGTGGACTCCTAGAACACTGATGTCAATGGATAGATTTGCAAGGCCGTTATTAGAGCCATATGTGAGCGTGGCGCACAAATCACACCCATCCACAATCTGATTACACAGGCTGCAGGCATGTTTGAAGCGACTGCAGGGTGGACAGTTAATGAGACGGGCTACATCAGGCCTGGCTGTGGACTTCATTACATAAAACATGAAGAATGAACGTTATCCGGTTACATGAAGCTCCAGCAATAATCAACATCAGGCAACATTCAGGGAGGGGATAAAGCATTGTGTCCCTGTACAGTGTCAATTGAAGTTTCAGCAGCATAGATCAACTGGATACAATCAGTGGAGCAATAAACAAAGTGGCAGATGAGCAGTCTGTATAACAGACTTTAATGATAGCCACTGTCCTACAGGAAACAGCTATCACAAGATAGAAAAACTACACACTCCAGGGCACACAAGAGTCCGAGGCGAAAGCTTCGCCTGCTTTTTGCCTTTTAAAGAAAGGCATTTCAGAGCAAACCTGGGAACTGTCAAACTTGGCTAGTTTCTCTGCAGAACACCAGAGGCCTCCAGGCTTCACAGTGTGAGTCACACAAACCCCACCTTACGTCTGTCTGATATAACAGGGCAGGTTGTGTATAACGGGAAAAACAAAGAGAAAAATGCCCAGCTAGGCAACATAAACTTTGGTGCCCCCGATCAAAAGAAAAACAAAGACGTCACAATAAAGGAGTTGCTGAATCACAGGACTCTGGTAGATGTGGAGAGCAACAGATGAAAGAACAAGATGTCTCCCCCCCCCCCCCCCAACGAAACCACTGTCCTGTCGCCAAAGTAACAGGAACAAGCTCGTTAGGAAGCAATCATAACAGAGATACACATTTCCTAGCTCTTAGCTTTAGCTAGTTGTTTGGTGCACCTAAGACTGCTGAGTAGCACAAGGTCAACAGCGCACTTCCGTGTTTTCATCAAATATCTAACTATTGCGAAAATAAATCTATAAATATCTGCTTAGAGTCCTTGGTGACATCTTAAGTGTTTCAATGTGAAACTGGCAAATCATTCATTCATTCATTCATTCATTCATTCAGGGTTGTCATCGGGTGGTATAACCAATTAACCTAATGAGAATGTCTTTGGGCGGTGAGACGAAGCCGGAGTACCCGGTGAGTAGCCACAGGGAGAACAGGCAAACTCCACACAGGAAGGCATCAGTGCCAACCCAAAATCATTACAACAAATATTAAAATACATGCCAGCGGTTACAACCTATGCCACAAAACCACATGAGGTAAGACCAGGTGTAGTCTTACAAATATCTGCTGTAGAACTCAGTCATGAGTATTATCCTTTTTTAAAAAATCTGTGAATGTTATGAATCAATGCCAATCATCAGTTAACAATGGGAATACTTTCCTCTGACCAAACTCCCAAAATCAGACGGGGACGCACCACATTACTGGAGGAGCTGACACAAAGTAAATGTTTGGCATTTCAGTCACAAAAATAAATGTCAGGAAGTTGTGAATGAAGTAATGCATGGCAAAATAAAATAAAACCATAGCTGCCGTCAGAGAATCGATATGTTTATAACGATCAGCCACAATATTAAAACCACTGACAGGAGGACAGGAGAAGTAAATAACATTAACCATCTTGTGACAGTACAATGTTTGGAAACTTCTGGACTTGGCATTTGTGTGGATGTTATTTAGACATGTACCAACCACCTAGAGCAGACCAGGCACCCCCAAACCATAGCAATGACACTCCTTGATGGCAGCAGCCATCCCCAGCAGGATGCAGCCTGACACAGGCACACACAAAAACGCTTTATTAACAACTAAAAAGGTGTTGAACTGGTCTCCAGATGTCCTTCAACCTATATACAGTCCGCTTTACTGTCTGTTTCAAAAGACATGGGCGAACAATTAACAGTGATCAAGGCATTTGTCACGTATGCCTTGATTGCCCCATACTTTGTTGGTCTGATTGGCAGTAGGATGTTCAATTGCGTGCAGAGGTATTTCCTTCATATTAATGTTTGAAACACCCCTTACTATTATATAATAGTTTCTTGTAAACATATAATACACTTTTGAAGAGAAGCTCCAATTAACTTTCAATGGAGATGTCACAGTTGTTGTTTTTTATTGTCTTACAATCTCCTGCTGCTGTGATACTTGGGCTAATTGTTACATAAAATATTCAATTCCGATTTACAATTTTGACATTTCCTCACACATCTCACCATGAAATAATGTCCGTACCATAAAACATTCTGATTATTTATTCAGACTATTTTTCACTCAGTGTGTGCTTTACACAGGAAACTTAGCACGGCTGCAGCGAGGGTTTCCCCCCAAAACAAAGCATATACGTACGTATATGTCAAATGTCAGCTGGTTAAGAAGTCCACAGTGTATTTATTGGCATCTGTTGGAGGCGTGTTTGTTATGAGTTCTTACAGTGTCATCAGATGTGCCACTTAGGTCAGAACTTGCCTGGTCCAGGCCCTCGGCTTTTCCACGTTGTGCTTTTTCCTCAGGGCTTCCTGTTCCACTCTCCCAACTTTTCCATGCTAATTCCCTGCTCCACTTGAGAGCCGGCCCACTAGTCTCCTCCCACGGTGTCCCTCCCCCTGCTCCCTGCCCACAAAACATGCATTACTTCATTCATGACTTCCTGATCTTCAAAACAAGTCTGTAGGGTCAGGCTACACAGCACAGCATCCTGTGGCTGATTGTATATATAGATTATATATGGGTTTTATTTTTTAGAAGCAATTCAAAATGCTGCACTTTATAATGCAGAAAACAGTGGTTGAACCAAAAAAAGGAACCTCAGAAGCTTTGCCATCCAGTACACTTTCATAGTAGTCCTCTTTCTGGAGTGAGAGATAAAAAGCGTTCCTCCCACATGACTTCACGTCTTGTGCTAATGCGATTTTAATGAAAGATTGTGATGTGGCTCTTTGGCAGAATCAGTAATGTGATTACACAGAGCTGCAGTGAGCCAAAGCACACCATGGCAGGCTACTCTTAAACCTGTCTGCCAAAGACAGAGAGAGACCTTCACGTGGCTGGCTTTTCATACTAGAAGTAAAAAAAAAAAAAAAAAAAAAAATCATCTATATCCAGTTGTTATGTTAGGAGCCAATTGGTCATTTAACCAGAGGAATCCCAGCTGTGGAAATGACTCGGACTGACCCCGCCGCGACCTCAGCCTAATTTCATTTTTCGTATTATTGCAGCAATCACAGGACATGCAAGAATCAAACCAATAAGGCTGACAGGCGGTAAACAAATAGGAAGCTCTTTCTGAATGGTCAGCGCCACAGATTTTGGATAATCAAATAAGAAATCAGTGTGTTTGTTTAAGGCAACAGAAAGGAGTTAATGGGAGGGTACACATAGGACACGGTTCCTGTGGAGGAAGCTCCCTGAAACAGAAGCACATCTGTATGCTGCTCCACTAGTGGGCACTTCCATGTCATAGCTCTGTGGCCCGGGCCCCGCTCCAAAGTTTCCTCTCAGAACCAAGGACTTTCCGTAGTGGGACATCCTCCCAGCTGTAGTAGAGGAGGGAGTTACTGAAAGGCTGAGAAAGGACAACAACTGCACTTCAGACTGCTACAACAGCAGATCATTCTGAGGTCAAAGCCTAAAGCAAATCACTTTATCGTGCATCCATCCAAACCATTTACTAAAAGAGGGTTACTGTATATCTTAATGTGAGGCTGAGAGTGGCTGTCATAGCCAGAGGATTACACAGCTTAGCTTCCTCAAATCAACTCCACTCATCAAAAACAAACGTCCGAGCAAACGAGTTCATCTAGACATGCGACTTCAAAGATGCAAACAACAAACAAGAAGACTCTGAGGAAGAAAACTGATGTATGATCTCTATCAAGCAGAGGACCAGTCATACTCATGTGAGACAAGATTATGTTCACACAACAGATGGGCTACACTCTCGCAGTGTAAATATCTAACACTGATCTTTGAGATCTTACTTCCAATAGCTAAATGTACTTTATACCAAACGTTATAATTCAGCTGTGCCTGGACAAAGTTTGAGGAAAGGGTGAACAGGTCCTGGCTCAACAATTTGATTATTTGTGGATAATTACGGATGCAGACTTCATCATTAAGTCGCCTCTCATTTGATTATCAGGCTCAAAGGCCCAGAATGACAATCAGAAGTTATTAAACTGTAAATTGACGCTAAATTTCATTATTTTATTTATTTTCATTTGTGCCAGGGCTCACAAAGGTAACCCATGTTGATTTTCCTGTCCGTTCCACTGGTTCCAACCCATTTGAACTCTGTTCCAACCCTGACTAAATATGCTAAATATTAAAAAAAAAATACATTTTCTCCTGATAACAAATACTCACTTGTGACCCCTAGTTAATCACGAAATGGATGTCTTCACATTTGAGACAAAAAACAGTGAAATCTGGGACATTTAACACTTTAAACAAAGTGTTGAATAACTATTATAATTGATGCTGCTTCATTTTTTCGATTCATTTCCATTATCTATTCATTAAGAGACAATTCAATTTGTGTTTTACCTCTGGTTGACACATCTTACAGACGGTTTTGCTTCCGTTTAGCTCTGTCTTCATACTTTTTAAAACCAAAACGCTGCCACCAGTGCACCAGCTCACAGAGACGTACCTTCTGTTATGCTCAGGATCTCACTCACATGGGGACTAATCTGGTTGTGCAGCCTGGAGACTGTCACAGAATGATTTGTCATGACTAGTCTTGCGAGGCCACAGCCAGAACTACAGGATGCAGGAAATGGCAGATATCTTAAAAATCAACCTCAGGGTTTTATTAATAGATATCATATCTGTCAAATGAACTTCAATTTGATTCAGAAAATCAACATTTTTAAACCCAGCCCCAATCAACTGCTGGCAAATTGGTCCACATCAGTCTAATTAGCCCCATTTTAACTTATAATATTCAAGCTTTATTCGCTTAGATCATACATTGTGTAACATAATAACAACATGCCGTAGCTGTTGGATAATATTTAAATGGCTCTACTGATGCTAATAGGAAAGGCTGTAAATGCTTCATGATTACAGTGATCTAAGAAGGTCAATAACAGTCATTTCACGTTGGAACAAACAGGGGACAGTTTCTATAATGGTGTCCTTGAAGGACCACGTGGGGAGGGGACTGCATTAATGTCACATAGCAACATCAGTTCCTTCCTGAAACCTCAGCTGATTTTGCAACAGCCCCACAAGGAGCGTATGACCATAGCTTCCTACTTCTTTGCTATATGCTCATATTCTAAAGTGGACCAAAGGAGACTTAACAAACCAGAAGTTTGGTATACGTCAGCATGTTGGACAAAAGAAAAGGAGAAGGAAAAAAAAGACTAGACAAGTGACACGCAGTTTATTCACAGCCACATAAGGCGTGAAATACAAGACATGGCATGTTCTCCTGCTACTGCATATGCTGTATCAGCTTACACCCCCATAGCAGAGCACCAATATGTGCCAGTGACTGAATACCAGAGTTCACCACAACACCCCTGGTAAAAACGCATGTGGCTGCAAAAAAATAAGGCCAAAGAAAGTGACATGTAATCTCTTTTTATTAAGAAAGTAAATGAAACATAAGTAGAAAAGAGAGCCATTAACAGGACTGAAGTTAATGCAATAAATGTTAAGGTTCCTACTGTGGGAGAATGATCGTCCCAATGATAGTGGCTCGAGGAGAACGTGGCAGACTTGCTCAAGCTGAGAGGCTGCAATGGGACCACAAGTATGCAAATAGTATGCAAAGAATAGCTTACTGTAACACAACGGCAAATGCTGGAGGACAGCAGGAAGGAAGGTTCTTCACTCGTGTTAGATACAGCAAGGCTGGAAATGATGAAGGCGGAAGAGTGACAAGCAGAAAAGTGACACCTGCTCTTAAATCCTGAATGTATTCATGTCGAGCAAAAGAAGCTCGGGATCGATAGAGCTCTCCGACAGGTGTCGAGGCTAAACGTTTGGTGCTGGGGGGCCGCAGACATGAAAAGTGCTTAAATGTTGCACATGTAACACGTGTACAGCCACTGCTGCTAGCCAGGTGAGTGTCTTTATGACCTTTCAACTCCGTGTCCAACTCAGCCTTCGCACTGAAATCACGGAAAGCCGTTAAAAGGTGATCATAAGGGAGTACGGGACAAAGCCGCAGGATGCGTGTCCATAAAACCAATATCAGTGTCAGCTCTTTAGGTGTTTTTCAAGTGAACACTCTTAATATTAACAGGACTGTCTGGGGAAGCAGCCCCGCGCACCCAAGACGAACAAAGACCCCTGTGTATACGTCAAACAGGCACCCCGCTGGATGTGAGCGTTGCAGAGTTCAGGTTGTCCCTAAGGCGAAATGAAAGACATACCTGGACATGTGACGCCACCTAACCAGCAGCAGAGACACAAACATGCCACAAAGGAGGGGCCTTTAGAGAAGAAAAATATGTTGACAGTCCTCAGCACTGAGCTCAACTGCCTCTCATTTCTACACCGTTGACATCGTGGTATTAGGTGTTTTCTGGGGGGGCATTTCCATTCTGTATAGCCAGTTTCCATTCAATGCAGTGATGTTAGGGGTTTTAGGGATTTCCCATCGAGTCTGTTTCAGTTTAGACACTTGCCAGTTCTTTAGGCACACCAGTGAAAGTGAATGCAACCTGATGCAACGGTCCTCCACTAAAATGTAGCTTCATGACTGTTGCAATGTTCAGTATACGTTGAAACGGTAACATAAACAGTGTGATCACTTTACAGGAGGTGGTTAGTGGTACTGTTAAACGTGTGTCTAATATTTAGCCCACTGACTCAAAGCGGGGGCCGTCAGAAAAACAGGAACGTGTGTCCACACGGCACAATACAGCTCTCTCAGCTATTTTAGACAAAAACGCCGAACGCCGTAACCTTCACCAACCGTGTGCAGGACTTGCTTCTTCCAGTGTACCTAATGTTTTGGCAACTGAGTGTACGCTGAAGCCTGGCCTGTAACAACCTCACAGGCAAGCCCAGCCCACAAGATTAGAGTTCAGAGAGATAGCAATCTAATCATTTAAACCCGGTTGAGGTGTATGGCTGTGAGCAAACACAAAGCGAAGGGGGTTAGTGAAGTAAAAAAAAAAAAAATATTAAAGGGTCAAAGAAAGAATCAAATAAAGAGCTCGTGAGAAAAGACAACGCCTTTACGTGGTTACCATGACACTCATTCTCTGATATGATCTCTATTGAACATGATTAGACACAGAGGCAAATACATGACTTTTTTTGTAGTTTTTCTTTCTGTTCTTGACTGTGTTCAACTCACGCTTTGTTGCATTGATGAGGTTCTTGCCATCTTTGTACAGTTCTTTGATGAACCTGTTGGTTTTGTCCAGCTCCGCTTCGTGCGACTTGATTTTCTCCCTGAAGCTGGGGCTGTCCAGATAGCATTCACTGAATTCCAGCGGGTGAAGTCCCATTTCGGCTGTGACAGATTGATAGCTGTGTGTCCAACAACGGAGAGGTGTGTGGGGTGGTCGGGGGGGAACTGGCTTTTCAGAAAGAAAGAAAAAAAAACAAAAAAAACGCCGCCGACCTTTGCGAGCTGCTAACTAAAGTTGCCGTTGACTTGCTTTTTTTCGCTTTAGGTTTTAAGGTCAGGCTGAGAGAGCATAGCTACGTCAAGTAGCAGCGGCTAACGGTGGTTAGCATGGCAACTTGTTCTGACACGGGCGCATGGGTGTTCCACGGCTGTCGAATGAAACGGAGCGCGGCTAAAAGGTATAACGGTTAAAAGGTGATAACGATACGTCAACGGGTGAAGGATTCATCGGAAGTCGGTTCACGGCAGTTGTCAGAGAAGTCACGGCTGCTGTGTCCAAGTTTTTCCTTCCTCCATCAGGCGCGCTCCACCTAGCAAAGTGACAGATTGGGAAACTCTGCTGACATCTGCGTGCGTGTAGCTGAACTTCCATCGAAGAGTGCGTTTCGCAAGATGGCTACGTCACCTGCACTTCCGCTTTCGCTTCCTCCGGTCAACGATTTAGTTGTGTGGTCACGTCAATCACCGTAATAATCTGATTTATTCCCGCGTGTGCTCATACGTGCGAGGAATTTGTCTTTGTGTTTGGTGAAATAAATAAAATAAGTTAAAAACTTAAAATAAAATATATTATAGACAAACTATACTAAGAAACTATGTGAATCGTCTGTTTTAAAAAACTAATATAAATCTAATGATTGTGCATGCGTCAGATTTTTAAATAATAATAATATAGTCAAATAACACATTAAATAGAAGGTTTTAATAGAACATGATCATGCCATTTAAATGATTGTGTGATACTGTACAAATATTATATTAAAAGCAAAAAGATGAAGAAAAAATATAACCAATGTCCTGTTGGTTGCCAGGCAAAGGTTTGCAGCAACAAATGGTGCAGTGGGAGCAAGCACGAACAATCCAAAGGTGCAGTGCGCTGCCAAGTTCAAACTTAAGATAAGGAGTAGATTTACTGATCACCTGCAAGGAAGAAATTCAAAAATGATACAGCAGAACAGGGTTTAACATCAACAAGGGAAAAACAACCACAAGCCTGTAAGTAATCTTACACAAATAAGACAAACTTGGAACAACAGAACAACACCAAACAAGCCTCCATCATCAGGACAAGGTGTTGAAGACACGTATAGCAAAATAACCTCACATAATCCACACCAAACAGCAGCTCCTTCGGCTTGTTTACTGTCAGGAGGCGCCCGGACTGACTCATCAAATATCAAAATCTGCCTTTCCTCGGCATGGGCATTCCTCACAGGCATCGGAGTTGAACAAATGTGTGTGTGTCATCAGGCACTTTTCGGAAAACAACACCGCATGCTCAGTCAAAACAGTAGCTGTTGATACAGTTAGCTGATGATGGGTCTTAGTTGTTAAAGTGTTTTGAGCATAAACTCCATGGTTCAACTCCAGGCAAGGCAATCTTTCGGCTCTTCTTCTGGGCCCCCATTTCTTGCAGGTAACCATAAAAACACGGAAAGAAGTAGAGAGCATTTATCTGCCAGTTTGTCAAATTCAAACTGAGGAAAACCAGAGCCCATGCCCCTATTGTGTGCACCTTCTACAGAGGCACCAGTGAGAGCTTCCTGACCAGCTGCACCACTGTGTGGTACGGCGCCTTCCAGCTAGATAATCAGTGCCTTTCTCCCTTCCCTTCGGGACTTCTACGACACCCATCTCACTTGGAAAGCCCTCTACATTGCAGGTGATCCCACCCAACCGTCTATCACATCAGCTTCCTTAGTGTCCTGCCATCAAGGAGGAGGCTGCAGAGTCTCCAGGGCAGGACCAGCAGACTCAACGGCTGTCCGGAAGCTCAACTCTCTCTCTGCTCTCCCTGCCCTCTCCTCCTTCGGCTACCTGACACACTAACTCTGGACTCTGACCCCGCTGCTCCCCCTTCAGGAACTGTTCACTACCGCACACACTCAAACCCATGCATGTACACACCCACTCAAGGGTTGCACCGGCCACTTTATGCAGCATTGGATTGCGCTCTGTTCGTTACATGCCTCTTAACACCACATCCCAAACTTTATATTATTTTGCACCTGCCAAACACAGGGGCTGCACCAGACACTTTATGCAACAATGGCTTCACTTGAATCTGTTTTGTACCTTAGTTTTTGTTATTTATTATATTTATTTATTGACTTTTTTTCTGGACCTGCCCAGAGTGTACCCCTGCCTCTCACCCGATGGCAGCTGGGATGGGCTCCAGCAGACCCCTGCAACCCTTAACAGGAATAAGCGGGTATAGAAGATGAATGAATGAATGAATGACTTCTTTTTTGTCTCAGATGTATATATTTTTAAATTAACGTTTAACTTGCTGCAGGATGGGTCTTAGAGCAACGCAATTTCAACCCTCTCCATGCGCTGCATATATGGCAGAACTCACAATAAAGCTGACTTTGACTTTGACTTTATTTCGTAGGAGACGTTTGAGTGCTTGAACTGTCTTGAGCTTTAAGCACTCTTTGATTGTGCTGAAGGATTCGCCTGTGAATGGTCCCGGCACAGCTATTAATTCGATGCTTTGACATGCACCCTGTCGTAATTTGCGAACAAAAACACGGAATCTTATTTATTTCATGCTTCCTGTATTAAAATGTCCCTTGCTCGTAATTTCAAACGAATCAAACGTCTTCACGAATGCGCCTGCGGAACCTAGTTTAGCCTGTGTTGCGTTACCTTCCGGGCTGTTTAAGAGACGGACGCGTGTTTGTCGTCAAACGGCAGTTGGACGATTCTCATCAAAAATGTGATTTGTCGTTTTAAACTCTTAGCGGTTACATCTTGGATGGGAACCGATTCTATTTTCAGTAGTATTATTTTTTACAATCAGCTAAACGTTCGTGGCTGCTGTTAGAGCAGCGTTTGTCGTGCTAGGTCTCTGGTTGGAGAAGGATTGTCCACAGTCATGCTAACATGATGTGTTGGACTTTACCGTAATGTTAATATTTGTGTGTTTACAAAATTAATAACGCCACTACGGTGGTAACTGCCCTCGTGTTTCTCCATCCCATCCTCCAGCCGGACCTCTAAAAACACAGTAAGTCAGTGTGAACTAGGCAGTGATGCGTTATAATACGTTATAAAATTGAATAGCTTTACAACACGATGGCGTGCTCATTTACGGCACAAAAGTTATAATAATGTTCTTGTAGAGCAAATTTATGACGTAGGAAGAAAGTCAATTCATGAATTATATATATATTTTTTTACATTCTAACTTATTTTTCCTTCATATTATGATATTATAATATAGAGACATTTGAAGACATTATAATGTCGTCATTATATTTTTTTTATTCTTTTTTGTCTCATATATGTAAATATATGTTTATAGGCCTTTAAGGAAAGAAATTTCAATCCTGTGTACTTGTTTCACAGTATTGAAATATATCAAAACTGACAATAAAGCTGACTATGACTTATTTAATTTTACTTAAGTGTACACAGAAAAGTTTCTGAATTGTTATGTGAGATATTTTATTTTTTATTTTTTATTTTGGAAGGATGCCTAATGCCAGTGCCAGGCCAAAGCATGGCAGGAGGGCCCGGAGGCGGCGCAGACCGGACCCTAACCCTGCCAGGAATGAGCTGGTCTCCAGTTCCCTGGAAAGCGCTCAGCAGTGCCTGTTCAGTCAAGACTACGGAACTGCGTTTGTTCACTACCTTCTCGTCCTCAACCTTGCACCTGGGTTTAAGGACGTCGCAAGGGTAATGCTTGTTCACACATGTCTGTGTACTTTTAAATGTGCACACATAACCAGCCACAGTAGTCTGTGTGCACTGCTGCAGAATCTAAACGTATCAAATGACGTGTTTGTTTTCAGGAGTCCTTCAGGTTCACGCTGTTTAAATGGGCAGAGGAGCTGGACTCTGTGGGCCGCATTCAGGACCTCTTTGATTGTTACGAGCAAGCACTGGAACTTTTCCCCGCTGACGAGGTCATCCTAAATGGCATGGGGGAGCACCTGTTCAGGTACTCTTATCTGTCTAAATGTTATTGTGTAGATGATTTTTTTTTTACTCTTTCTGACTGACTCTTGTTTTATCAACCAGAATGGGATTTAGAGATGAAGCTGCTGGACATTTCCACAAAGCCTTAAAGCTGAGACCGGACTATCCAGAAGCCAGAGAGAACTTCTACCGTGTGGCCAATTGGCTGGTGGAGCGCTGGCATTTCCTTATGCTCAATGACCATGGGAGGAACCGGAAGTACCAGCAAGCCATTCAGAAGGCTGTTCAAAACGGCTGCAACACTGTACTTGACATAGGTACTGGCACTGGAATCCTTGGGTGAGATATTTTCCTTTAGCAATCCACTGGTAACTTTTTTTTTTCGTTTATTTAATGTACTTTTTAAATTGATCCCTTCAGCACAAACTCCACAGCGTGTTCTTCTTCTTCTGATTTCCTGTTTATCTCTGTTAAGTATGTGCGCTAAGAAGGCCGGGGCTGCAGAGGTGTACGCCTGTGAACTCTCCAAGACGATGTATGAGCTGGCCTGTGAGGTGCTGGCTGCTAATGGAATGGATGGCAGCATCAAGATCCTCCACATGAAATCTCTGGAGATGGAAGTGCCAAAGGACATCCCTCACAGGTACCGTTTTGTGGCTAAAATCTGTGCTATTAAAACCTTCAGGTTGTGTACAATATAGTTTGTATGGACTAGTCGGTTTGTCGAACTCATTGCTGTTTTTATTAGAGACGTCATCAGTGACTAGTCAGTGTCAACTTGACATTCATCACATAATGGTCAGCTTTAAAAAATCTGAACTCGTGCGAACCCTACTGTACAATGCTTGAGTGCGTCTTAGGTCGGGATGCACCAAGCTGACGGCTGTTTAATGATGTCAGGCCGTTATTAAATGTCTATGGCTCTAGTTTTTCTGGTGTCCCCCGACACAGTTGGCACTGGGTTTCTTCTCAGCTTTCCATCTAATAGTAGCTCTCCCAGTTTGTCTGTCTCTCACCCTGTCTCAGAAGCTGTGTGGCAACAGGCTGTGTGCTGGAGTTCTTGGATCAGACAAAGGCAACATGAGGCCTTCGTTAACCTTAGTTATTTGATGTTGGTTAATGCCGCGTCATTACCTTCAGAATGTACTGTTTGTTATAATCTCTTTTGCTTTAAGAAGCTTATTTTAAAATGTTTTTTGGTCCTTGCTTAGGGTTTCACTGGTGGTGACAGAGACAGTAGATGCTGGATTGTTTGGAGAAGGCATCATAGAGAGTCTCATTCATGCCTGGCATCACCTGCTGCTGCCTCCACAGGTAATTCCAAGTATTTAATAACACGGTGTTGTGACAGTAAACACAACATTAAATGAGATGCAGAAGACAAAGTGCTTTACAGCATGGGTCTCTTTCACAAACTTACATGGCACCGGCCTGCTTTGGGCTCTGGTGTCTTGTTTCAAGACACTTAAATGTGAACTGACAAATTAACTACTCTACCAATTCTGCAAAAGCCTCCTATGCTTTCTTGAAACCACATTTTTGTGCCGTTTGCCGCTGATATAGTGGGTTCATGATACATCATAGAAAACATACAAATCCTTTATAATAAAACACAATGACCTGTAAGTGTTAGAGCTAATTGAAGAACAGAACCATGAAAAAGACAGAAACCATGTGTACAAAGGAGACAATATCCATAAATTATAGATGTTTTCAGAAAGAGCACAACTGAGGAGTGAAATGTTATCAATAACCTAAAAAAAAATCCAGTCGTGTTTTTCTCAGGCTCTCACGCAGGGTCATATGGTTATCACGGGCATGGAACTAGCAGCCACAACATTAAAACCACTAAAAGGAGAAGTGAATAACACTGACTATCTTGTGACAACACAATGTTCTGTTGGGAAACTTTTCGACCTGGCATTCATGTGGATGTTACTTAGACATGTAGCACCCACCTAGACCAGACCAGACACCCCCACCCCAGAGAAATGACACTCCTTGATGGCAGCAGCCATCCCCACAGCCTGACACAGACACACACACAAACACGGTTTAGGAACAATTCAAAAAACATGAAAAACAGCACAAGGTGTTGACCCGGCCTCCAAATTCACTAGATCCTAAACTGATCAAGTATCTGTGGGATGACAGATACTTGACACCACAGGACACCCTTAGAAGGCCAGCTGTCAGTAACTTTTTAATAGTACCCTGTAGTAAAGAGCAGATTCAGTGAAACTTGGGTTCATGTGTTAGTGATATTAAAGGTCTTTATGCTCAGTATCATTCAAATCATGTCTCTCTTCTTCTAGAGGGGTGAGAATGAATTCAGGGAACAGTCCGCCACAGGACGGGTCATCCCTGCTGGAGCCACCGTGTTCGGTATGGCTTTTGAGTCCTTTGAGATCCGTCGCCATCACAGGTAGGACCCGGAGTCCATCTGTATTTGCCTTCTCCTGCATTGACTTCTGTACATCAGTTGTCCTGATCTATGTGTTGTCTGGGCTGTCTTTTTTTTTTTTTATTTTTTTTATGCAGGCTTTGTGTGACCGAAGTGGGCGGTCTATCCTTGGCTGCCGCCGGGGAGCTCCATAGTCCTGTGAGCTGCAGCTCTGAACCGGATGACTCTATGGAGCCGTACACTACGGAAAGACTCAGCAGAATACCCGGCGGCTATAAACCTCTGACGGAGCCGTTCACTGTCCTCAACATAGATTTCAACAATGTGCAGGTGAGTGAAAACATTTAGCCATGGATATTTGAATAGAATATATTAATATTAATGTGCTATTTAAGGATTTAAATAACACATGTATGTTCCTCGTGTTGATGTTTTTGTTATTTGCTTTAGTGAAGCAGAATAATTAAACGATGTGAACATTCAGTCCTATGAGCTGCTTCACTGGCTTAAATATGGCACATCAGCGACCACTTATTTACTGAGTTATAGGCCTCCAGGGATTTCAGTCTGGTTTATTAGCTCCCTGTACACAGCTGGCCATCTGGAGAGGCTGTGTTTATCAGTCACGTATTAGCTGTAGGACAATTATGTTGACGTGCATCACTAAGAATATTCAACCATATATGTGCAGTAGGGATAGTATATGAATGCGTATATTCTTCTCAAAAACACCAGTGTAATTTGTTTGTGTCTCATAAGCACAAATAAAACCGTTAGCTGTATGTAATTGTACAAAAACATTTCCTGTTGCATTTTGTTCTTCAGCATCTGGAAGATTTTACTTCCTGGTATTGAGATATAATACTTAAATCCTGATTTGATTCTAGTTTCATGCTCCAAAAGAAGTCTTTAAGGTCACATTCGAAGGTGGTCTGGGACGCTTGTGATGACAGTCTTTTCACAGTGTGAACACACTGCGGAGCCTGAGTCACATTCAAAGCCGTCCACTCAACAGCCATGCTCTTACATAAGTGGAATTTAACCTCATAAATAAATAAAAAAATTGAACTGCTCTCTGGGTTCACTGAGAGAGACTTTACGGCTTGTTTCAAAATGTGTAGCGTCACTCCAAGTCTTTATGTCACGATGCACCCAACGACCACAGCACAGTTTGTGGTTGCGTGCAGCACACAACTTGCTACTGCACCCATGTGATGCCACAAGGTGTTTGCATACAGAGCTCGCAAATGTGACCTCAAGATGCTTTTCAAATGGTAGCTGTTTTGATACGTATTTTCAGCTGATTAACTGTGATCCGACCACTCGAGATGCATTCAAGTAACCAACCCAAAACATCCACTGGCTTGCTTGCAGAGTGTCTCAAAACATCAATATACGTTTAATAAGGTGGTACATGTATTTACATCCTCATCTTATATATTATCTAACAAGCAAGTTGGTTTTCACGTAATGTCAGAGGCCTCAGCATTCACGCGGCTAAACGTGATTTTAGCTGAGACCAGGTCAGAACTCTTTTGTGTACTGGTAACCCTGTAGGAACTGGAGGGCCTGAGCTCCAGGGAGGTTCAAAAGCTGCAGCTGCCTGTCACTGAGGAAGGAGTGCTGGATGCACTGGCCGTGTGGTTTCAGCTGCACCTGGATGAGGAGAGCAGTCTTTCTACTGGACCCCAGGAGGACACATGCTGGGAGCAAGCCATTTACCCTGTCCACACCCCCCAAGGTAAGATAATAACCGGCAACCAATACAGTATGTCCATTCATTGTATAGCTTACTGGTACCTACACTGATCTTGACTCATAAGGTAAACTTTAAGCATAAAATTCGAGGTGTAGGTTCAGGGCATTGTTAAATTAAATCGTGACTGCTCTTCTCATTTACATGCACTTCAGTGTTTCAGTTTTTATGGTTTCATATAATGGATTTGAACTCATAATAATTATTACTATTTTTGGAGAATTATACACGTTAATAGATAATAACATAAAGGTTTAGATCTCAGAAATGTAACTAATAGAATACATGTCTAAATTTTTAAAACCGACCCCTTGACAAAAAATATTGTTCCAGGCGACTATATCACAAGTTTTATGATCTTTAAGGCGTACAGTAAAGCCATTACCGCAAAGTAAAGTGGATAGTATATAACACTAAAACTGTTGAGACCTTCAAAAACTTTAAATTGCTTTTTGAGCATTAACTTAACTTTGCCAAATGTCCCCGAGGGCTCTGCACATCCTTTACTTCGCTATCAAATCAGGCCACAGTGAACTTAATAGCCGCTGACGTTCGATGACATGTTCCAGTTGGCATCACAGTACATCGACTTTCAGACGGGGCTCAGCGGCGTCTCACTGAACTGCTAATTGGCGAGGGCAGCCTCGAGGGAGCCGCCACCTTTCCCGGTGATCACCGACATCCGTTTCCCGGCTGTTGTGACGTGTGCGCCGTGATCGCCTGTGACACTCTTTAGTGTTCATGAAATTCTTATAGGGAATAAATATGCATTTTCCCCAAATGCCTCTGACGAGCTGCGCGTTGACGTGAAGACATGAACAGATGTTATTCCTGTAGGAATCCTCTCGCTGCCGAGTCTCCTGAATCTCATTTCTCTGTCGCATTTGCTCTCCCTTCCTCTTTTCTTTGCTTTAGACAAACTCATAAACATGACATCAAGAAAAACAATATATTTAAGTTTATTGGGCCTTGTGCAGGTCATGGTAAGATGGATGGACGGGGAGTATCAGCATTATTGTAGTCACTGTGCTAGAACAATGTGAAGAATAAGGAGCTAAGATAGTTTCAGCAGTAGGTACAGCAGTCACACTTGGTTCCATCTTGCTCCTATGGTCTTGGGGTTTGGGTAGTAAGAAAGAAACTAAAGGATACAAGCGGACAGTCTGAGTTTCAGAAGTACAATGAGTTGGCTGAGTTCAGACTTAGATATTGTGTGAGGAGCTTGTACATAGGGAGCTCGGAGTAGATTAAGATGCCTCCTGGTGTGCCTTCCCTCTGAGATTTACTTGCCAGACCCAGCTGGAAAGACCATGAATTTCCTGACGGGATCAGATATCTCATCTGGCATGGGAACCTTTAAGATCTCCCAGGAGGAACTGTGTTGAAAATGTTGCTAAGGAGAGGGATGTTCAGAATGCCCTGCCTTGGCTTACTGCCACCGTGACCCAATTTCAGATAAGAGGACAAGAATTAATGAATGGATAAATCTAGTGCAAGGCACAATACTGGAGGTCTGTTACACAACACAATGCTTTGACAGATAATTTAAGAAATAGAAAACTTTTGCCAAATGTTGCCTAAATACAAGCAGCCATGCAAGAACCAGAACTTCTGCAAATAAAATAAGTAAAAACAGACTAAATGCACTTTTATTGACATGTTTATGTAAGAGTATGTCTTTCGGTATCTTATAATTTGTGACTATGAACACATTTCCATTGGGGCCAGAAAAATAGTTTGTTTGTTCGTTTTTTTTTTTTTTAAGGTTTTGTCCTGAAGCCTCAAGACGAGCTGATTGTTGAAGTCTCCTGCCGAGACGCCTTCCTAAGGCTCTGCTGTGTCGCTGTGCTGAGAGATGGGCGTAAAATCCATTTGGACAAGCGTGCAGATTCGCAGCACTATGAAAACCCCATTTCAAACCCGAACCCAGAGGCAGAGCTGTGCAGCGCATTAGCATGTCTTCAGACTGATCAGAGCGAGCCTAAAAACTCGTGTATGCTGGAATGCTCCGAAATGGCGCTGCTGAACAATCAGAACTACCATCAGTGTTTTTCCAGTGCAATCGCCAAGCTCATCTCCCAGCTGAAGGTTAAATACCAAACTCAAGAGCAAGGATCAGCTCTCCAGTCTGACCCCGCTATCTCCCCGTTCTACGTGCTGGATGTGTCCGAGGGCTTCTCCCTGCTGTCCCTCATCGCTGCCTGCCAAGGTCACGTGAAAGCCTACAGCTCTGTGGAAAAAGCCAAGCAGCAGGAAGTGCTGAAGAGACTGGCTCAGTCCAAGGGTATCTCTGAACAGGATCTAGAGTTCTGGCTCAACCGCGTAGAGGACGAGCAGGGGATGCTGCAGAGGCCGGCCAGGGAGAAGCTGTGGAGTGCCATCATCCTGGACTGTGTGGAAACATGTGGCCTCATAAGACAGAAGCTGATGGAGAAAGCTTCGCTTGCCAGGTACGAGGAAGCCATCAGAGTTGCAGAAATCACTTTAGTATATTTAGTGGTTTGTTTTTTTCAACTAGATTTTCATTATTTATCGTAGGTGTCTGCTGGAAGAAGGAGGGCGTATATTCCCAGAGAAGATCGTAGTGTATGGTATGCTGGTGGAGTCTGACACTTTGCTGCTGGAAAGTGCTGTCCAGGGCCAGGAGCCGACACTAGGCTTCAATATTGCTCCTTTCATCAACCAGTTCACAGTAAGTAAACCGGCAAAATCTAACATATAACATGTTTACTTATTTATGGAAAGCCTAGTTTAATGACTCGTCACTGCAGGGTGTGAAGGTAAAGGTTATATCTTGAGCACCTGCACAAAACTGGAAATGTGATTCCTAATGTCTTAGGCATCTGTTACTAAAGGCATTTTAATTAAAAAGTAAATGAAGTAATAAAAAAAAATGTTTTTGTAGAAAGGATATGATTGTCTTTAAGCAGAAGCCTGAAGAGGCATTGGTGCGTACATCTCAGTAAACATATGCACCAGTTGTTGTGTAGTGTTGTATGTAATTCTTAACTTCGGAAAAGAGGAAAAGCTTAGTGTGGTCCTAGAAATATGGCTTAAAAAAAACAATGTTCTGACTGTTAATATCTATAATTTGACACCTTTTAACAGGGATTTCTAAGCTATGCAGGGAACACACCTGTAGTAATGCTCTCAACCACTGCTTTAAAACAAGCATGTGATCAAAAACTGGTCCAGCTGATGGCCATTGCAGTATCACTTTCACTTTGATACTGTTTGCATCCATGGTAATGTGCACCAGGCATATGTTGGTTTCATCCAGTAAAGCTGCACATTTCTGTAACCAAGCAGAGTGGATATAATCTATTACTGCACATTTTAACGCACTTTGGTTTTCGGCAGGGATGCCCTCGACTGCTATCGGTGCCAAGTCTAGTGAAATTTTACAATGATCGGTTCGGGATTGGGGTTCAGTCAAGGCCGAACCTTCATAGTTCTTTGTTTTAGGTCTGTCATAAACCGAGTTTTTGGCTAGTGGGTTGGATAGCGTCAGAACTGCCAAAAAAAATTAAGAAGATGAGAGGAGTGATCTAGGAGAATAAAAATAAGATTAGAAATGCCTGTCTGAATCTCCAGAGGATGGAGTTTTGTTTATTTAAGATTGGATCAGGGCTTGGGATCGGCCAATACTTGTTTGGTATCGGATGGGGGCACGAGAAAAACTCGATCGGGACGTCCTTAGTTTTCACTATATCCCAATATACTTAAAATGTAATAAGAAATGTATGAAAAGTATGAAGATTGTCTGTGATAATTAAGAAATGTCAGTTCTTGAACAGCTAGACCAGTTTTGGTGAGGACATTAACATACTTCTGTTGCACTGTTCAGTTATAATAATGCTATTTTATGATCATTTTAAATCAAATCCAGGTGAGCTCTGAGGGAATCGCACTAAAACTACACACACTGAAACTTTTCACAACACAAGTTGCGAAATCTTCCTTTTGTACATCTCAGGCCGCTTGTATCTCTTATTCTGTCTCATGTTCCTGATGCAACAGCCAGTATTGACGTTCTCACATACAGTATGCTGTGTTTGTAAGCTTGCGTCATTTGCATTCAACGATGGTACATTAGGTGCAAATTTGTTGCCTTGTTAAATATGACTGACATGTGGTGCAATAGCAAAAATCCCAGGTTACATTTCACTCATCTAAGGTAATCAGACGTGCTTAGAGTCCAGTTTGAGTTTCTACCATGTTTGGGGTTTTCTTTTGTTTGAATACTAAAGTCCAGGACTGTGTTTTTCTCTACTTCGCTTTGATGTGTGCTTGCCAGCTGTGTCAAAAAAAAAAAAAAAGCTGCAAAAACCCTTTGAATTCTTTTTCTTTATTTGGTCTGGAACTGATTTGTTTTTTTCCAGCATCATGTTTGCGCTCTAATTTCGCTGGTCTCTCGAGGGACGGCCGTTTGTTTTAACAGATGCCGTCTTTGAAGCCCTCAGTGGAGGGCACTTCCTAGCGCAACTGTCACACAAGACATAGCACACAGCTTGGCCCAAAGACATTCCTACCTGAATCCATCAGCACACATTACGTCAAGCACATCAAACAGTGGGCTCTGAGGTCTACACAACTGTGACAGGGAGGAGGAAAGATTCTTTTGTTCTGCAGTAAGGGAAACGGTGACACTTTTTCTGCGCCTCCACTTTGGTTTCTGTGTCAGCTTTTAAGTTTTTTTTTGCCCTGCAGCCACAGTCTGTTTGTCAAGTTTGGAAGGGGCTGAGGTGGAGGACCTGATTTGAGCGTTCACCTGTGATTGAGTGATTACCCGCTGACACTGCAGATTAAAACTACTTAGGAAGCAGCACCCGATAAAAGGGAAATGGATTATAATCATAAAAGAAACCTGTAATATGGAAAAGATAACTTTCTACCTGGATAAACCTTGGATAAATTCACTGATTACTGGAAAAAACTGACAAGTTCGATACGGCAGTTCTACAACATGGGGATCTGTGAAGAGTTACAGTACATTAACAAATATATAAGTGTATGAGAATGCAGGGTGATTTGCATATAAGTGCATGCACGTATACATGGATAGGTGTGAGTATATGCATGTATCTTTGTATGGGTATATACGCAAATCAGGCATAACAGTATGACCATTATCATTATCCTAATATTGTGTAGGTCTCCCTTGTGCCTCCAAAATAGTTGTGACTCATCAGAGAATAGACATGGGCCTTCTGAGGGTGTCCTGTGGTGTCTGGGAACATGAATGTTGTTAGTGGGGGATCTTTGGGTCCCTGTGGGTTGAGGGGAGGGGCCTCTATGGATCATCCCACTGATACCTGATCACTTTGGGATCTTGTGAATTTGGAGGCCAGGTCAACACCTTGTGCTGTTCTTCATGTTTTTTGAGTTGTACGTCCTCTATATCCAGTCAGCTGTTCTTGTGTTTGTACCTGTGTCTGGCTGCATCCTGCTGGGGATGGCTGCTGCCATCAAAGAGTGTCATTGCTATGGGGTGGGGGCGCTTGGTCTGGTCTAGGTGGGTGCTACGTGACTAAATAACATCCACTAATGAATGCCAGGTCCAAAAGTTCTCCAGCAGAGATGGTCAATGTTATTTACTTCTCTCGTCATTGGTTTTAATGTTGTGGCTGGTCGGTGTATGTTCATGATATCCATATGACTCATGTAATATTGAGCTTGAGAAGAACACGACTGGAATGTTTTTTCTAGGTTATTGATGTTTCAGTCTCCAGTTCTGCCCTTTCCTAGAAACATTTTCAAGAACCAAGAACTACTATAAATATTCCAAAGTGACTCTCTGACCTGTTCCGTTCATGTTGTTTTAATCTGTTCTTTGCCGCTTGTCTGCGCTTTTCTTGCCATTTTATATTCAATAATTAAAAAAAACTAATTTAGATTAATAGTGACTGCTGACATCAACATCGTGAACCACTTTACCATTACTGTGTACTGCACTGTTCCTCTTTGCAGACTTACAACTGGCAGCTTACCCAAGAATATGATAACATCAACAATGAAGTTATTACTTTTGTCTTGTGCCAACAGCTCACTGGCTCCTGTTTTATATCTTCTCCAGGTACCAGTCCACGTGTTTCTGGACTTTTCCACTCTGGAGTGCAGACACCTCAGTCAGTGCGTAGAACTCTTTGTTCTTGACCTCATGGATACCAACGCAAACTACACCAACAGAGAAGTCAAGGTAAGGAGTGCATCAACCATGTGTGTGATGCCAACATGACTGGAGGCAGCCCAGCTAAAATGTCTGTTAAGTGATTTAGAACAGCACTGAACTGTTGAGACTGAAAGTTTTCACCGACTCTAACAAAAATGAGTCAGAGCTAGGAACACACACTCCTTTGAACAAACTTCTGTCCTTTACTTTATTTTCTACCCCAAATCCACTATCTAAATGTTGAAAAATAAACTTTTATTTCATAAGCTTGGTGTATGTTTTTTTTATAAACTGTCAGAAGCTTTACATAGACAGACTCTATTAACCGTGCCTGTTCTCATATATCATTAAGCACCATGTTAAGCCCTGATCCCCCGTTCTGTCACAGGTCCAGGCTACGTCTGCGGGGAGAATAACTGCAGTTCCCTTCTGGTATCAAATGTACCTGGACCAGGAGATCAGCGTCAGCACCCTCGACCAGAAGTCTCACTGGAAGCAAGCTGCTGCTGTCCTGCAGCAGCCCCTGGAGGTACAAGCTGGAGACTGGGTCTGCCTCGCTGTGAGGGTTCACAAAAGCACCATCTCAATTTTAGCCCGTATAGCGGAGGCACCTGCTGGGCCAATGGAGTAATGTCTTAGACTTTGGCTAGTAGGCTAGGGTGGTGTAAAGGTACTTAAGAATCCCCAAAGGTATGATTTTCCATACTTTCAAAAATAAATACACTCTCACTTTATGTTGAACTGATAGGGAGAAGCAGTATTGAGGTGATGTACTGTACAGCACATGCCACCAGAGGGAAGTCTCAACTGGTAGTTGAGCTGAGAAAGATGGCAACTATGATTATTAAACACTCGACAATAGAGTAAAATATAAAGGACTTAGCCAGCCTGACTTACTTTCCCTTTGTTGGGAACTGATTATGCGCCAGCGAAGATCTGCAGGGCCAAACAAATAGTTTGGCTGCGCTTACTGCGGTGACAGAATAGTAACATCAACCTAGTCATGCATGTCATCTGAGCACAGAAGAGTTGAATTTGTTTACAACGAAATAACTAATCAGTTGTGGAGGTATTTTTTTTTCCTGTGTATCCATTCGAAACAATAACTCATCCCATAAAATGAGTCATCAGACTAATTTTCTAACAGGAATTGAGTGTGACTACACTCACTGTAACAGAACCTGTCCGAAAAGGAAAAGAAATGACCAGAAATTTCTCCTCTGTTGGTCTCCAGTTTAATCTGAAGGAAAAAAATGCTAGATAGATAAGGTTATCTTTGAAACACTTGAATTAGCAACATGTGATTCAACTGCCAGTCTGAATCACATGTCAGCCCATCTTTGTGTCACTATCCGCTAGAGTAACTGCAGTCATTATCACGCATGCAATGTTAAATTCTGTCACCAGTGGCTATACTTTATACCTCTGTGAAAAGTCAGGAAAGTGCGGAAAAGGTACACAAGCTTGCTAGCTAGCTTTTTTTATAGATTTTAAGTCACCACTGTCACATAACCTGTGGGAAAAATAGACATTCCTATTCTGGTAAAATTAAAAGATTTACCCTTCACCAGTGCCATGTTAAATGTAATCAGTCTTCAAATTTTTCCAATTTTATAGCTTGCATGATGGAAAACCTTGTGAGTACCAGTGGAAAGCTGATACGTTACAAAGAATTTGTACTTATCAATATCATATTGTAAGTATATACATATGGTCAGTGTTGTTTTTGTAAAGATGTTTGTATCAAAAAGTAAACGAAGAAACATATTCTTAATAAATACAAGAATGAATAAATTGTAGTCAGTCTGATTTATTGACAAGGCTGTCACAGATGAAATACAATTCACATAATCCTGTTGATTTATTTAAAAAAACAACAAATGTAAGGCAATGCAACATGCAACAAGATGGACATGATGCAGATTATGATACATGATTCGATCCATTTCTGACACAGGCTCATCTATCCTACACTAAACATGTCAGTAACCCTGCACAGATCCACGTAAGTCACAATGACAGAAGCTCGTCAAATCTAACGGAAAGATAAATGGCTTGTGTGCAATAGCTGCAAAGTTATTTCAGCTTGAAGGCTAAAACGGAGGGATGGAGCTCATCAAATAAAACGGATGCTAATGTGATGGAGTGGATGGACTAGTTCCACGGCACATAGAACAAGGCATCTGAGAAGACTAGTGAATAGATTTCTGTTACGCATAGTAGAGTCAGAAGTATATTTGCAGTAAAGCATGGATAGGATCTTACTTGCTGATTGTACTGTTTTGAATTGAGTTTTGTTTTTTTTAATACTTGAACTGCACTTAGAGCATCGACTCAACCCCCTAAAACAAACACTGATCAGCCGAGACAGTAAAACCGCCTGCCCAACATTTAGTAGGTCCCTGCTCTGCCAGCTTGTCAATGCATGAACTTAACAATCCACATTATTGCCAAGACCCCAGGTCTCCTAGCAGAACATTGCCAAGACATTCACACTGCTTCCATCTCTTCCCCAGATAAAATGACGCCCACGCACTTGGATGTCCGTAAGATATAAAAGAAAATGTTATTCCTTAAACCAATTCACCTTTGTTAATTGCTCTATCATTTAGGCACTTTCAGTGGTGGAGTCGGGGTTGGCATGATCACTCTGAGCCTACCAAACCCATACGCTGCAAGCTGCAGTGTAGTAAGAGTCCAAGTTGAGCAATGTGTAGTTCTCCTGTTGGATCAGAAGCCACAGACCAGGATTACTCCAGCCTTGAGCACCCACAACCCTGTCGTGGCTCACCAGTTGTACTTCCATGGATCGCTTTAGGTCTGTGGCAAACTCTGCAAACCAGGGGCACCACAAAAGACCTGCCATATTCTAACTCAGTCATCTGGCATCACAATTTGGCCTTCAGATCTTCTGCTTCCAACATATCGTCTTGAAAACCTGAAGGACTGAATCTTCACCAGCTGCCTATTATGTCCGAAATGATGTGGCTGATCAGTGTACGCTGCATTTATATTGATACTGTGTACAATATGTATACTGTGATGTTACTCCGTCAGCAGGCACGGCTTAAAAAATATATACTTGCAAGAAATAAAAGATTCTGGACATTGATGTGCTTTTAGTGTTGTACATTTTCATCAATAATTACTCATAATACATAATTGTATGTTGATGTCCAAAATCAGTAGAAACCAAGATAAAAGGAGAAGAGTATCTGTTTTTAAAGTTGCATATTTTTCTTTTTCCTCTGATGCGTTTGAAATCATGACATCAGTGACACTGCCTCCCTGTACAAGTACCCCATGTTCAGGGCCCCTCACCTCAAAAACACAAGGCAAAGAAACAAACTTATTTTGAGGACGCACGTTAAAACTGAACTATTTCCCAATTACAACCAATTCTGTAAAAGCCTACTGAGCCACTTGTCTCTCTAGTACAACATAAACGGAATAAAATGCATGTCAGCAAGTCTTTTAGTTTCATACCTTCACTGAACATTCTTGGAGCTGCCACAGGCAGAGAGGTCCATTTGGTTATGAATTTGCAGGCAAACGTCTTCTATTACTTGACGTGACTTCTTAAAAGTTTATTAGGTTTGCATCTGTCCTCTGAAGGAACACGGCGAGGTCCTGTGGTAGAGTCTTTTTTTTGTGTTTTTTTTTATACACCAGCCGAAGCTAGGTGATCACAATAAGATCAGCCTCTGCTGGTTCTTTGGTTTGGTTGGTCCTTTCTTCATCCTGAACTTCTTCAGGTCTGGCCTCAGACACTTCATCCCAAAGCGCAGAGCCGAGCCCAGCTGGTGCCGACAGAGAGTGTGGTGCGACGGTTCTGCCCAGGCCTTGATATTGACCATTTGGGGACCCTGGGTTGGCTACTGCTTCTGCAATGGCATCTTGGGATGCCGAAGACAGCAGGCCAGATCGCTCGCCGACATTTTGCGCCTCGTCCATATAGGAGTTCCTTGGACGACCCAAAACTGTTCTCCCTGTCAATGTGGACAAAAAATATCTTTGAAGTATTTTTAACAGTTGACACAGTTATTAAAACAAAATAAAGCTGTGAAAATACATCAGGCCTAGGAGGAACCTACCAACATTACGGACTTGTTCAGAAATGTCTGCCCTGACATCAGATATGTCCCACATCGCCATGAAAGAGTCAAAACAAGAGCCCTCCTCAGCCTCCCGAATGTAAGGTTTGTAGGAAAAGCTGAAATGATGGGCAATGGCTGCGAGAAACATCTCCACACATATGACGAAATCCTGAGGACAGCAAAACGTTGGTGTCAGGCCAAGTTATTCTCACATTTGTAATCTTGTTTTACAAGACACACATCGCATCACCTGTAAACCAGTAGCTACAGCCTCCACACTTTTCCAGTCCCAAGTGTGTTTGTCCGAGATGATGCCCACTTTTACCAGCAAAGCAATGAACACGGCTTGCCTATGAACATTTAGAAAACCTGTCAATTCACCTAAACATGCACACAAAGTGGAGCTGTTGTAAAGTATGTTTTCAAAAAACAAAAGCAAGTTCATGCCATTTAATCTGAACACGCGAAGATTTACCAAAAAGAGACGAACACCACCATTTTGACACACAGGAATTTTCCCACTGGTTTGATTGGACTCAGTTCCTCTCTCAGAGCCCTGTAGAACAGCACCAGGCAATACATGGCAAACTAGACAAACAAGAGAAGACAAAGCGATAATTCAGTTCCAGGGTATCGTTTGTGATGTTTTATACCAGTTTAATAAAAAAATTAAAACATTTACCAGCTGTGACATATTATTGAAGATGACCAGGTATGTCCATGCATTTCCTGAACTGAAATTGCCTTCATCATACACTCCGCAGAGCTCACAGATTCTATGAAGGTAAAAACAAAACAATAAAAAAAATGGCATCAGGCAACAATTGTGTGAACTGTGAACAAAAAGTGATTAGTGTTAGAAACTTGTGTATAAAGAAAAGAGCTTACGTACAAAGCAATGACGGTGGTGACGGGTCTTACAACTGTGTACTGCAACACTCCCAGTTTACACCTCAGTAGTAAAACCCTAATAAAAAGAGGCATTTTATGCTTTGAATTAGAAGTGTATGGGTTAAACATCAACAATGTTGTAGACCTGGGCAAAATATACTGAACTGAATGAGTAAGCCTAACTACTAAAGGTCACAAGACATACAGTGAGGAGAGACCCAGGACAAGACTGAAGACGACATTTAATCATGAGCTGCGTAATTTGCCTCCACAATAACACAGTTAATCTACAGCATTCATTTACAAAATCCTACAGTGTTGTACATGTTTAAAAGCTTTAACAAGACAACATTACATAAAAGACAATGTTAACAGAGGCTTCAGGAAAATGATTCTCGTGGAAATAAACAACTCTGGATTAGATTAACAGCACACAGGAATGTTAACCGCTTATGGATGCTGCCTGACTGAGGCTAATGTGAAGCTGGTGACTGTTATAGATCTGTTGGCTTTGAGAAAAGACAGCCTCTGTAATTCAATGAACTAAGACAAACACAAACATACTCGAAGTACAGGAAACACAGATTCTTTAGTATTACAAACACATTGTCAGAGGGGATTATGTAGAATCATCCATGTTAGTGAAAGGCCAACTAGATCTCTAAATGTCGTCAATTCAATGAGTCAGTAAAGAAAAATAACTATGACCCGTAAAGCTGACACATGTTCGTCAAAGCAGGGCGGGCAATGATTAACCAATGTCACTGCAGACTGACTGGGTCCATCACAGCGTACAGACAAGGATTTTATTTATATGAATCCAAACTGTAAAAGTAGTACTATTCAAAAGGGAACTCACTCTCCCATCGGCCATGGAGGGCAGCAGCAGAGAGGGGGCAGATGTTTCTGCTGCTCTTGAACCTCCAGCATCATCACCAGGCTGGGGTACTGATTTTCCAAGTAGTTAAGCAAGAAGGTCATGAAGTTGTATATGACGTACGCCTCGTAGCACTCTCTGCACGTGTCCACATAAATAGCGATGCCGGGGTATTTCAGTGCGATCCACTGAAAAATAAAACACGAGAATATAAAATTGTCAAACAGCATATGGCATAGAAGAAACGTAACGCTGGAGGTAATGTCTTGTAAAACAGTTTCACTCCTCTCTGTATATAAACTGTTGTATAAAAACGCTAATTCACAACTTACACTGTCCAAGCTGTAGATTGGGACCATCCATAATATCCTAAAAACAAAAACACACACAATTAAAAACCTGTTTCAGGCTGTTATTTGTGGCTGATGTGATCACTGAAATCTTTACCTGATGATAGGTTTCTGAAGCTCTGGCTGAGTGTAGTGAACCAGATGCTGGAGGATGCCCCATAATGATATGGGGATGGTCATGAAGACAAATATGCCAGCAATGAACCATGCTTTGTTATGAGTGCTAACCTGTCATTAAATGGGGAAAAAAGTTATTAATGCAGTGACGTCTTATTCAGAAGAGCTTTTTGACTACAGTGTAATCACTATTCAGTTATTTAAGTGCAGTACAAGTACGTTGTCATTGTATTTAGAGACGCCTTTCTAGCAGAGTGCTACGTGTTCTTTAATGTTTGTTTCCATCCAACTAAGTGAAGGGAAGCCACTCTTCTAATCAGTAGCCCCCAGTTGGTCCAAAAAACATGAAAATTTGAGAAAGCCTTTCATTGGATGCTGGATCAATACATGCCCATCAGTGTAGGATGAGTCATCAACATGTTTAAATCGTTTTAAGGGAATACCTATAACTTGGCACAAATAGGTGAACGGCAAAAAATATATATGACATAACACTTCATACATTAATGTGGGTATCATGTGGTTCACAAACATAGCTCACAGGATATATATTAAGTCACACAACAATCAACTGAACTCACCCCTGACTTCTGAAGTTCCCATATGCACAACGGCAGGACGACTAACAGCAATAAAACATACAGTACAACGACCAAGGGCCGAATCCATCTTCTCCAATTCCCACAGGAGCAAGGCATCTTCTCATGAAGCCGCCTTGGGGCCTTTAAACCCGGCCGCTGATCCGGTGACAAAACAATTAAACCCGCTGAACCAACGCTGCTAGCACTAACGCCCTTAACGTTAGCCTCGCATTGTTACACTCTTCAACGGCTCACCGAGACCTAGTTCACCTCTTCATCAGTGGACACGTAAGTTAGCCTTTTTACTTATGTTGCCTTTCATTCATGTGAGCAGAGCTGGTGTGTAAATTACCAGCTCATATGACTCGACTGTAAAATTAGGACGCCTGCTAACCTTAGCTTGTCAGCTGATTCACCATGTAAACAAACACATGATCCATGCTGCCTGACTCGTTTAAAGTATTTGGATAACTAAAGCAACTAAGTAAAAAAAACGAACTAAAACGTCAGTCGATTCACTGGATGAATGTAAGCACAACAGGCTTTATGTCCGATTAGTGGTGGTATGTAAAAGTTTTGTAAGTAGTTGTTGTTCTCCGTCTACTTCCTGTTTTTGCGTCTACTGCGGTCCCCGCCTGCAAGCTGCAATCTGATTGGTGGTATAGAAGTGATTAGCCAATCACAGAAGACTGTCTTGTGACAAGTTTGGTTGCACTGCATTCTCATTGACCTCATGGTGTGTACATTCGCCACCAGATGGCAATGTGAATTAACAGTTATTAGGATCTGACCTAGAATACAGTGCAACAGATTTAAGTCTGGCTCAGACTAGATCACATTTCCGCTGCTCAGAGTAGTAGTGGCGTATCGTCTGGTCTGTTTATACAAACGATGGGTTATTGATTTAATTAAGACCAGTTTTCCGCACATTTTAACTTAAGATGTAACAGAAAAGACTTTGACACCTAGATGTGGCTGTACTAAAATAGCTCATAGCATGTGCAAACTAGATGGTTTGTTATTTTTTATTAAAGATTCATGTCCATACAAACAGGTTTTACAGAAAGACTACAGTTATGCTTTAAGTGGTACAGTCTATCGGCTCTTATTTTGTTTAAGTAGTGTTGGTGGATATTTTAAAGTTTGAGCTCAAGATCTAAGATTTAGGGTGAAATTGTTTCAGGATCAGGATAACAATCCCACTCCAGACACAATTCAGCTCTTTCTATGACAGAATAGTTTACAAATATATTACAATTTAATTGTGCTGGCCCTGCTCTTCTAAATGTACAAACACTTCTCACTGTGTCACGACCCGGCTCGAAGGAAGGACAAAAATCTGGAGACCACACATGAATGTTGTAAATAAAGCAGGTTTTTTTTATTATTATTATTGATCTAAATTGAATGTGCAGTCAGTAAATCAGTCATGTTTGTAGTGCCTGCTTGTGGGAGTGAATGCTAGAATATGAGAACCAAAGGAAAACAAAGTTCAACCAAACTAAACCAAAGAAAGAACCAAGAGAGAGGGAGAAAAAGAGAGAGAGAGCGCCTGCTCAGACACCAGCAAGGCAGGAAGTTGATCTTGAGGCCTAGAAGCTGGCACAATTGTAAATTCTTAAATATTTAAATACAGAGTATACATTATATCCTTATTAATCTTGCTCACATTTACACGCAAACCTTTATCTTGTATATAAGCTTGATCATATTGTCTGTATATATCACCCTTTTTCCTTTTAAAGATTATATATTTCTTTAAACATTAAATCCATCCCTGCACTCTGAACAACATGTGAATGGAGTCAGATTCCTTGTATTTATGTGTGTGAACATGACCAAATTAAACTTGTTCTGGTTCTGATAAAATGTTTTCTGAGATTCAAACTCACATCAGGATATTAGCAGAAATCTGGTCTAATGTAATCCTAAGAAGTTCAGTTGCTTCACCTGTGGTGCCTATGTGAATTCCATCTACAACTTATCACATTAGTGGTAGATGACACTATATTCTGTAGAGACGATTGTGCCCGCTGAACACGCTTACTATGACTCTTCATTGTCTTTGAAAGGCTGTTTATTTGCACCAACTTTCCAGGTCTTCACACTTTTTGTCTAAATAATAAAAGTTAATTAAAAAAAGGACCTTTCTTTTACGATTTCCTCCTGTGTATTTGGGCATGTGTGTCTTTCTGTGAAATGAGGAGAGGCAGAACCTTCCTTTCTGTCTGCACTGCCCCACAGTCACAGAAATCACTGGTTGTTGCAGGACAGATTGTTCATGAATTTTGAATTGATCCTTTTGGCTTTTATGAATTAGAGATGGTCTCTGCCACAAGTCGCGCGAGCGAGTGCCACGGCGGATTGCTTGGAGGGATTGCCATGCAAAGTGGCATACAGGGTATAGCCGTGTAAGGGCAGGGAGATAAACATATGCTCTGTTTGATCAGACCCAAAACATATTTTGGCATAAAGGATGTGGCGTCCATCACGTCTCTCTGAATCCCAGCCATTACTGCAGGGGTTTAGTAACTCAAACCGTATGTGCCTTGTAGACAAACACGCATGAAGGAGACAAACAGAATGGATAGGTCTGAGGAATAATGATAATAATCAATGCAGAACAAAGGAGGAGACATACTGTCTGATTCTTGAGTTATAATGCATCAGCCAAAGTGCACCTCCTTTGTCAGAGGAATACACAAGACTGCAATTGTTCAACAATTACTTATTTATTTTAATGTGTCTGCCATAGGCCTTTTTGTCAGGAAATGTTCAGACTCACCGAGTGTGTTAACCTCAGTTCATCGCTTGTGCTGTCGTTCAGGAGCAACAGCCTACAACAAGTAGGATGGAATTAAAGAGCGTCTTCATGCAATAACACATAACACAATAGTTAAGTCAAAACTGAAGCTGTAGAGTCGTCCAGAAACCATGAAACCATGTTCCCACATAACCCTCAATAAGTTTGTTTCCAGTCACCGCTGCAATTACGTTTAGCCAGCTTCATCCTTTACAGGCAGGACATAACTTAAGTAAGTACATAAGTATTCCAGTGACTCACAACACTAACACTAATGGCAGGCTGAACCTGATCCGAGGCTTCAGACCAAAACGAAGCTGCCTGGCCTCTATTAGCCCCTCTTCCCTCCCACCCTCCGTGCATCGTGCATGGCTTTTCTACACTGACGTACTGCCTATAACCAGCAATGCAGGGTAGCTGGTGAATTAAATTAATGAATAATAACAAACTGACTAAAATACAACATGATACAGAATACATACAACATTTTTATCTGCCCACATGTCTTTAGTTTTTTGTTTGTTTGTTTTGTTTTTCATACTTTAACTTTACTTTAACACTTACTTTCTTTCATCCGCTCCCTGCAGTTACGGTATTACAAATCTGATTCATCTGTTTGTTTACATCTGCTGACTCATTTGTTGGAACTGTAATTTATTATTGAGCATACCAGTTCTGAGGCAGTTTCCTTCTTTGCGTGTTTTGTTAATTTTTTTATTTATTTTTTTCCACTAAAAAACAAAGATAAAACAGAGACAACTGGACTCTTTGGAGTTTTCTTGGAGACTCTTCACCAGTCACTGACATCTGCATTGATAAATGACGACTGGTGGGGAGTTTAGGTTAAGCTCCCTCCTTTGTTCCTTTATTTGTTCCTTTGGCTTTATTTTTGGGTATATCACTCCCTGGATGGCTGGAAGTCTTCATGGCCGTTCCAGCCTTTGCCTCTCATTGATGAACTAATATTGCCCATTACGAAAAAAACAGGTACGTTTTGTGTCTTTGCCCTTTACCCTTGAGGACAGATTTTACTTTCATGATTAGATGCACTTGGACAAAAAACGACTGATTTATGGCATAGTTTTATGCATTTTGGATCCATAACAATCCACAGATGATTCATTTGCATGACCCGTTTAATATCTTCAATATGATCTGAACTGAATGAAAACATTAAAGACAGCGTAGGGCTTAAAAATGAAAGTAAGAAAGAAAAATAAGTGCTTATTCTCATGAAAGTGAATGTCAGAAATCTCACAACACCATCACTGTTAGGTCCTTTTAGGATATCTTGTGTCCTCTTTTTGTCTTCAACCTTGAACTTTGATGGGTCCTCAACATGTTTGGAGTCGCAACAACCAAATCTGACTAAGCTCTGCACGGGGGGAAGCACTTTGAACCTTTGAGCTCCTCTATTATTTGTTTTTGAGCTTTCTTCAATTCACTGCTGCCAGGAAACAATGTTCCCACCAAATTCCAGAAATAAAACCGCTCCGGTTCACCCTCCTTCTCGTTTTCTCACACTCTCCAATTTCCCGAAAAAAAAAAAGAGCCTGAATAAAATTCCGAGCTTCATCCCAGCATCATCAGTAGTATTGTCATTATTTACATTAGTCGTCTTTTATTTAAACTCTCTACTGCTTCACACTGTTAGTGTGTCCTATGGCGTCCTAGCAACCAAAGTTTTGAGCAACACAGGGTTTGATTAGGGAAACAAGGGAGCTGATTTAACATGAGGAATATGAAACAGTTTCATAAAGTTTATGACCTGTCAAAGATTAATCTGCAACCCGCTGAATAAAAAAATAACTGGCCAGCATCTGATAAAGTCTTGGCTGCTGCAACAGTCTGTTGGTCTTGGGTGTTTTTCAATTTTCTGTGTGGGATTACACTCTTGCTCTGTTAAATGTCTATTTCTGGCTGTCACTGAGAGTTTAATCCCGGGTTAATGACATATTTTGCCGCTGCTAAGGAGACACCGGACTAAGCCACAGGAAGAATTGTGGATAATTATTTGTGTCATGTTGCTGCTATCCAGTCTTCATAATAATTAACATATAGGATCCTGGTGAAGCCAAGCTCAGATGTGGATGAAACTATGTAATGGTCAAACTTTGCTCTCCTCCTTGCATCCTCTCTTGGCAGCAGAGATGAGAAGTGAATTATATGTATCAAATTCCTACCGTCCGAGCCGTTCACATCCTCTCTGCTGACATTAGCAACCCTTAGGGCTCAGCTGCCAAGCAGGTCACAGTGCGTCTCAAATCACTCCCAGACGCCTCTTTCTCACAGATGCCGATTAAAAACAGAAGGAGGGCCCCTCGGCTTTGCTGAGGAAACCAGCGCGTTGGTAAAAAACCGAGCCGCATACCGCCGAACAAACCTTCTTGTTTATTTACAGTGGAGATGGAAACTGATTTATTGGTATGAGCAGCAGCAGCAGCATCAACACGCGTCATTCGGGGTCAACGTGTTCGATCAGTGACAACAAACGGCCTCCTACTGATTATTTTGAAACCATTTTATGGGTAGTGGTAAAAACAGACGTTGCCTGTTCCTATACACAAGTGTGCAAAAAAAAAGACACTCCAACTAACGAAGTACACACAAACACACACACGCACAAATGCTAGCATATTTTACACAGGTTCACACATCAAATAGTATAAGCCAATATAGTTGGTACTGTTTCCACATAAAAACCATAGCAGGCTATTTGGAGAAACATTTCACTTACTTGTCCGTTACATAAAGCTACAGGAAGTGTGCCTAGAAACAGTCCTGAACTTAACACCTTGATAAATATTGTAATTAATTACCTATTACCTTGTACTTCATGAAAGAGTTATTACGTTACTAACGAATCAAGGGTTAAACTTATTACTTTTCTTTCAGTCCTTAACAGTTCCATCAAACCTGCTTTGGAACAACTCCAAATCCTTCACAACCTTTTATACGCCACTCTTTTAGACATTATGTGAAGGCACGTTTTTGCTTAAAGGTCAAATCAAACAACCTTGAATGTGTAAAGCAGGATCCTGTTACTGTTGGACAGAAGCAGTCCAGCTGTTTCCAGTCACAGAGCGTTGAATATGCAGCTTCTCATTACATTACAACTGTAACATAGTCCGAATACAATATTTGTTATTACAGCAACACAACCGTTTATAAAAGTGGACACTATACATGTATTCTTTTTTATTATTACATGGGTTATACAAGCATAACTGTCACAATAACTGCAGGTTTTGTACGGTAAAGTTCACAGTGTTGTAGGAAAAAGAAAGCTAGTCCTTGTCTGTTTGTGGTCAGTGGTGACATCAGGTTCTGAAAATGGAGAACTGTAACTTGCGAATCTGTGCTTTGTCCCAGGCACTTTAGCATATTTTGTGATTTTCCTATGTGAAATCTTTAATTTCTTTTCATTCGGATAAGTTTTGGAGTCGGTAGATCTTGCTTGTAACTTGTCGATGAAGGACTGCGTCATGTTCCCACCTTTTCCCGGGGAAAGCAGCAGGAGTCGAGCAAAATCAAACTTCAAAACATCTTCTAGTTATATCACTGTATCAAGTAGCTTACTGAATAATGAGTACGAGTAAAACGCGCCACAACCGCTCACATGTGTAATGGAATTAATTAATTCTTGCTCGAGTCAGTGACATGCTTTCCTGTTTTTCATCACCACTGAGTGGTGAACTCCTGAGGACACCGCGCTCTCGCCTCCCATCATCCCCTCTGACAGCGAGCAGTCAGCTTTTTCCTTCCTGTAGCATCCTTCCCAGTAGTTCTGCCCTTTACAGGAATAGCTTGCTCGGCTCCCGGTTGAGGCATTTATAGCCGGCGTTCAGCTGCATCCTTTTAAAGGGTCCTCCTCCTCATCCTGCTCTCCCCCACTGCGCAAGCCCCTCCGTCATTGTCCGTGGGTGTGGGAACAGAAGTTTGTCCTCGGAAGTCAAGCCCGCTGACAGGCTCAGGAAACATCAGAGAGTTGGATAGCGTTGTTCCTTTTGATTCCAGTTCCTAATCCATCCCTGCCAGACTCGTGTGCTGCTTCAGTGGTCTGAGAATATTTATCATAAGTTTTTTAAGTATATATTTTAGGATGAGTATTGGTTGCACTTTTAACATTTGCTTTGGAAAACCGCAAAAAAAAATCAAAAAAAAAAATCTCAGGTGCGAGATCAGTTGCTGTCTTTTCTGATGCTGCGGTCGGTGTGGACGTTGTTGGGCTCAGGGCTTTTACACTGGATACTGGTGCCATTCATGGGCCCGATGCTGCTCAGCTGGTTGTCAGAGTAACACCAGCAGCACAAACACGACTTGAAGAACATGTGAAGAGAGGAAAGAGAACATTTTAGCATGGCAGTGTTTACCGAGGGGTTTTCCCATATGTGGAGCTCGCCTGTCATCCGCCACCACAACTCTTTCAACATGCAAACTCGAGAACTGGTTTATCTCCAGCCCCGCGACAGACATGTGTTGCGTGTGACCTCAGCGGCTACATAAATCTCCTGCCCGCTTTTACATGTCGGTCATGGAATGTCATCACCGTCAGAGCAACTGAGTCATGAACAAAGGGTCGAGTTCACTGTTTGTTTTACTGGCCAGGCTGAATCTGAAGGTTTAGTTCTTGGAAATTGAGAGCGATTGATTATGTGTGATATGTCTGTGTGTGTTCCATCTGTGAGGGGGAAGTACGATACCTTGAAGCAGTTCTTGAACTTCTTGCTGACAAAGTAGAGGATAATGGGATTGATGCAGGAGTTGATTGTCGCGAGGTTGATGCTAAGGTAGTCCAGGACCAAGAGGAAACTGAAAAACAAAGAAAGGATGATTTTCACCACTAATTTAAACCTTTTTGGATGCTTTGGCCCAACGAGCAAAAATCAGGTCAACTTTTATGGAACTTACGCCAATCAGGCATAACATTATGACCACTTTCCCAATAGGTCTCCCCTGTGCCCCCAAAACAGTTGTGACTCATCAGAGAATGGACTTGTGCTGTACTTCTAGTTTTTTTTAGTTGCTCCTAAACTATTTGTGTGTGTGTGTCAGGCTGCATCCTTCTGGGGATGGCTGCTGCCATCAAGGAGTGTCATTGCTATGCCAGGTCCAAACGTTTCCCAGCAGAACACTGTATTATCACAAGATGCTCAATGTTGTTCTTCTCCTGTCAGTGGTTTTAATGTTGTGGCTGATTGTTGTTTTCATCATATTGAGTAGGATACATACTCTCTGGCATTTAGTAGCCCAGTATTACTGCCGTATATTGAAAAGATGAGATCCTGAACTTAATAGTCACAGCAAACGTCATAGAAAGAACTGTTTAAGGTTCCTCTGCATAACATGGCTGTTCTACCAGACACTCACTTGAGCAGATCACAGCGCATCTTATCATTCTGATAGTAAACCATCTTCTTAAGAATCCTGCCCAGGTGCAGCGGGAACCAGCAGAGGGCAAAGATGAGGACGAGGCAGAAGACAGCTTTGGCAACCTCCCTCCTCTGCACAAAGGAAACAAAAGGCTCCACCGTTAAAGAGGAGATGATGACATATAATTCTAACTGTGCCAACCAGAAGGTTTATTGCCGTTTAAGGGCTTGTTATTACTGTCATATAAAGTGCTGTCTAACCTGTTTGAGGTGCTCACTGAGGGCGATCCGAAGGCTGCCGTTCCTGTGGTTGAGCATCTCGCAGGTCATCAGAGTGTAGAAGATGGCGGTGCAAGTCAGCGGTACACAGAAGTAGAAGCCGAACAGCCACCAGTCCTTCGCATCTCTGTAGAACTAGAGGAAAACACAGAACAGGTATGACTACACCTCCTATATACATGGATCAGCCACAACATTAAAACCACTGACTGGAGAAGTAAATAACATTGCCCATCTTGTGACAATTCAATGTTCTGCTTGGAAACGTTTGGACCTGGCATTCATGTGGATGTTACTTAGACATGTAGCACCCACCTAGACCAGACTGGGCACCCCCACCCCATAGCAATGACACTCCTTGATGGCAGCAGCCATCCCCAGAAGGATGCAGCCTGACACAGACACACACGCAAAACTGACTAACTCATGGATCTACTTCATAGGTCACTGTCTCGAGTTCATCCCCAGGCTACGTCTAAAGATCACTTCAAATTTCTGCAGCTGCCATTGATACAGGCCTTAAAATATGAATGGTTCTGGGCTATGAAAGTAAACTGGAAACCATTAAGCTTGACCAGGTTCGAGACCCAAAACACCACCAGGCTACCCCTGTACTCCAGTGCAAAAGAAGTTCACATAACTACGGAAATCGACCTCATTCAAATTACGCTGTGTGTAAGCGTCTTGTGGTTGTAAGAAAACATGTGAAATATGCTCTTTAAAGACACCACAATTTCTCAACAATGCAGACTTCGTTCGAAACTTATTACACAACGTCCTCGAGTATTTTGTTTTGCAGATCCAGAGTTTGGCATCAGATTCTCGGTGCAAACAAAACGAAATGTTTTTACACAACGTCCTAGTCGGTAATGGCGTTAAGAGGTTTCCTCAGGCCTTCACGTTGTACCAATAGCTGGGTGAGATTTGGAATGGGCGCACACATGTGGCTCAGCTTGAGGCCCCGGGCCGCAGTAATTGCACTTGGCCTGCAATCAATTATGTGCTCAGAGGATGTGAAAAGGCCACGATCACTGAGAGGGAGTGTAAGTAGAGCAGGTTTATTTCTTTAAGTGATACTCCTCTCACAATACTGATGCAGTGAGTTTGGGTGGAGTGGCGCACCCTTCCCGGATTACTAGGTTGCATTCTGGTTTTCTCATGTTCTAATCGTCTTATATTTTGATTTTGTTGGATTTTTAATTATTCATTTCACAAGGAGGAAACGCTATAGGTCATCGTTCTTACGTTCTCATCGATGGCCTTTAAATACATACGCCCTAACCGGTAAAAATAGCACATTGGCGCACCTACGGTCCATTAAAAGCACTCCCCAACTCCACACAAACAACACATGCTTTTAAGATCATGGAAGCTGAACTTGCGCCTTCACTTTAAGTATGTTCTCATGCAGGTGCACTTCCTATCTCATTAGCGCTGTGATGTTTTGTCTCCTGTGCCACATTGTACATCTTGGCCTTAACAGAAGCTAAACAACGGGACGCGAAAGCACCCAACTGCAGTTTTCTTACCCACAGCTGATAAGAGAAATGATAATGGCGTACCATCATGAAGTCAGTCTTGGGATTGAGCATGCAAGTGCGTAGGGTGCTGTTGTTGTAGGTGAAGGTGACTATGTCGAAACCGATGGCCTCCGGTATGGCCAGGACGAGTGACAGCCCCCAAATTGAGACAATCTCAACGACGGTGAAGAGAGGGATGCCCACTCCCTGCACTCTGCTCCAGGATGCTACCGCCCTGTACCTGTAACCCAAGAGGATATCAAGTTCAGCATGTGGCTTTGAGCACAACATAGATGTTAAACATCTTAAACTGATTAAAGGAATGGAGGATATTGAGTTACTGCAGCAAGATAATACAATAAAGCGATTCTAGGATAAAAATAACACAATTACTATCATTTGAATGTGATATGAATAGAAAATGTAATTTATCAGGAGGTCTATAAGGGTTCATTCGCTTGAAGTCGCTGCCACGTGTGCAAAAATCAGTAAATTCACCTCTTCCTTTGTCTACACTAACTGAGAAATGCTAACACTTCCTTTATGCAGCACACCAGACTCAACATACTGCTCAGTCAGCAAAGAATATCTGAATGTTAAGAATTAACGAGGAGAGATGATCAATTGTTTATCTTAAATATCTAATATTTATATTTTCACGATGCCTCCAAACAGACCGGCCCCGCGTTGGCAGGGAGGCCTGTCTGTTGGCTTGTGCTCCGCGCGCACTGAATACTTGTTTGCTTGTTTGTTTCATTAATGGAAACCACTTGTCGAAATGTTTTAGTAAAATCGGGCATCAAGATTTTATGGCAAAAACAATATATTTTTCATGACACATTTGAATTCCTCTGTTCAACAACATGGCGGCATTTATATTTTACTAAGTGGTAATGTATCCACCTTTTTCCTCTTCCTCCAACATTGAAAAGATACAAAGGGGACTTGAGCACTTTCATAATGCACGCAGACTAAGATATGTTACACATTTCCTGGAAACAAATGGAGAGCATCTGCTCTTGATGGTGCGGCACCGCAGCCTTTCTTCCTCCTGATAGAGGTCATTAGAACGCCCTGCCTAGCTGAACCTTGGAGCCTCGTCAGAGCCTCTTATCTCTGAAGTTGTGTCTAGTGCATAAAGTGAAATGACACTGAGCTTCAGCACTTCACGACCATCATTTATTCATTGTGGAATTTCTATTAAGGTGCCATCAAAAAAACGAACTTGGCGGTACACTTGCGAGATGGAAGTGATGTCAGCGTCACGAATTAAGTGTGCAGTGCACGCGTTACGCACAACACTGCACGTTAACATGCAAATAATCCCAACCAAAAAATTGAAAGGTATCTTTGTAAGGGCTAGGAAACATAAATCACTTGTACCAGCAGACAATTAGTGGCCACCTAATGAGTTTCCCGAAAGTCATTATCTGAGTCTTCCTGTCATTACTTTGGAATTAAATCAAAATCTCAATTCTAATACAATAACAAACCGTCCTGCACCAAACCCCTCTTCATGACTGTTATAATGTTCAGTTTATGTTGGAACAGTGTGGGAAAGGTGGTGATTCAACTGTATCAGCATCTTATATCAGATGTAGTTGGTGGTGCTGTTAAACTGGACTGAATGGCCCGCTGACTGAAATGGGGTTGTCAGAGCAATAGAAAACAGAAACATGAGTCGGTACAACGCAATACCATACATTAGCACCACAAACCACAGCCTCCGATATGAAAACACAGTAGAATCAATATCTTTCTATGTTATTTTGAATAAATGCTGAACACCAGAACCTTTATGAAGCTAAGATTTAGCTCAGGCCTGTTCTATTTAAAGGCATTAGCTTTCACTGGTGTACCTAATGAACTGGCATTAGTTTCCTAAAGAAAATATGAATGATAAACTAATCTAAAGTGTGGCTGAGTATCATACAAATTTCAAATCAAACGCTCTTTCCAGTCATTTGGCTGCGTCCTTGAGTTCTGTGCAACAGTGTCTAGTTTTCAAGTGGGAACAACACACATTTGGGTCATGAAGCGTCTGAGCAAATATGTTTGGCATGAGAGGATTAGTGGAAAGCTGTTGCTTTACACATGTCTGTGTGGGCTGATCAAAACACAAAAACTCTGACGTCTCTTTGTTAATGTGACGCACAAGCGCCGGAGCAAGATGTTTGTTGTAGTGAGATCCATTAACCTCGTGTTTGAAAAGCTCACGGCGGGACGGCACTGACCTGTCCACGCTGAGGGCGCACAGGTTGAGGACGGTGATGCCCACGGAGGCCTTCTGCAGGAAGGGCACCAGCTTGCACAAACACAGGCCTATAGAGTTGTAATCGAACGGCCAGTGTGACGCCAGCAGCTGGAAGGAAAACACAGAGTGGTCACAATAAGGCTCGCTGCTATCTGAAAAGAATTCAGTCGCATTCTTCCCAACGGCATTTATCTTCCATCGTCGCTCAACACGTGCAGAGTTGTCGTTAGGTCGCAGCTCGGCCGTGTTAATGTATCCGTTAAAAGGGTTTTAATTAAGTGATCTGGGAGCCTGCTATTTATCTAACCCAGGTGGAGTTCATTAACCCATTGAGCATTGTGTAATACATTCACTCCTCCAATAAACAAACGAACTGGAGAACTTTTCACAATCTATTCTCCGATTATTTGCATTGCTAAAATAAGTCAAGGTCATGTAAACAAAGGCTCTTCTCTTTCATAGAACAGTTTTTATACAAGAAAAAAAAGTGGACAGTGTTTTTGGGAACAGCGTCCTTGCTCTGAGGAAGAGAACATGAGGATTTCAACATCGCGGACGTGGCTTTGTCTTTGTTTGTGCGTGAGCTTCTCCCCGCAGTCGGATATTTGTTTCCTCTCTGCACATGTGCTGCGCCCACTACAAAGCCCCGCGCCCTCGGAGAGCCAAGTTAATTTCAACCAGGTGGCTTTCTTCATTTTTCTCTTGTTAAGATGGCGTCCCGTAATGGGCCCGAGAGATCAGCTTGACCGATCGTCTCGTTTCGTCGTCATTCTTTGTTATTTCACGGAGCTGTGGCGGTGTTTACAGGCATAAATCAAGCCGAGGCGGGAGGCCTGTTGCAATTTATCATCATTAAACACTTCATAACTCAAAGTGGTCTCAAGTTGGAGGAAAGTGTTAGGGGTCACGCAACTGAAACAGAGTGACAGGGCTTTCAAATACACTAAAAATCATGAGACATCTACTTAACGTGGCTTTTAATGATTATGTGTTCACGAGGAAACGATTACAATGAGCCAAAACCTTGCCCTAAGAATCCTAGTCTCTTTTCTTTTACCTTTTTACCCTTTCATTTTACAAAGAAAACGCATCCCTTGAGGATTAGTTTTTAATAAATCCACTAAATAAAGGTCAGTGACTGATATCTCAGGTCAATACAAGGCCAGAGGCATGTGTGAGTACGGCCTGATTCCTGTGTTTATTTAACCAGTCATATCCCCGGCCCTCTCATTGCTAATCTGCCCATGCGAGGGCGATAACAGCGTCCGTCTGATTGCACTTTCCCGTCTGCTTGCCTCCTCCCTTAAACTCCCCCCTTTCCCGTCCGTCATATTCCGCGTTATCTTTCACCTCCTTTGTTGCTGCGTTTCATCATATCAGCAGCTCGGCACCTGTCTCTCAGCAGCTCGGCTGTGACACAAAGGTTAAGGCTTCAAATAAACATGCAGCGGCCGAGTGGAGACTGTACCTTGTATACGTTGATGGGTATGTCAATGAAAATGTAGATGAGGTCGCCGAGAGCCAGGCTGGCAATGAGGGCGTTGGGCCCGTTCCTCATGCACTTGTGCTGGTATATAATCCTCAGCAGGGTGGCGTTGCCGACCAGGCCGACCACAAAGACCGTGATGGAAATGATGGTGTTGATGTACTTAAAATAGCTGTTAATGGAGGTAGATACAGTGCACTTCGGAAAACGTGTCAGCCTCTTCGTGACAGTCTCATTGACAGGGATGGATCCAGTGGCTTGCGCGTCAGTTCCCGGGGCCCACGTGTGGTGGCGGGGCCCCTCGCTCGGGCTGACGGTGCTGTAGAAACCCGGAGACTGGAAGGTGGAGTGGACGAGAAAGCCCGGGAGATGATCCTCCTCTGGTTCGGCTCTGTTTATCTGGCACATTCCTCTGGCTGCCATACAGGCCATTAGCACCAACATATGCCTGGCTGGGGTGCCCATCATGGAGCGCAGCGAGCGCTTTGATTTCGCTGATTGAAAGACTGTCCCAATATACGTCACTGGTGAGACAACAAAACAGAAAACAAGAGGACATAATTTCAGAATGCGCACTTGTGTTGTGAAAGAAAATCCGGCAACTTTGCCAGATCCCTTTTTGAAAAATGAAGCAGCAGCAAAACAGATGTGTAATATATTAAGTCAGGCACAAGACTTTGACAGCGTCCCTTACAAAAGCTATGAGGAAGTTTAACAATGTCTTTAAGACATCAAAAAGGCTTTGCCGAGGGCGCACAGATGGGAGATGCCAGAACCAGTTATGGTCATCCAGTGCAGATGGGGCATCAGCAGAGCACGTTGGGCATCTCTTTATGCTCTCAGTCATTCCTGGAAGCCGGAGCAGTTGCTTATGTCTTTGTGTCAATAACGTTGCAGCTACGCAGTGAGGTTTTCACAATGAGCCTCTTGCGTGCATCTGCAATGAATGAGTTCCTCAGTTCTGCATCCTCCCTCTGTTTCTAATATTGAAAGGTTTAGACTTGAGGGACTTGTGTTTTTTTTTCTTTAGCTGTGAAAAAGTGCTGATTTCCAGTCAGCTGTGTGAGTGTTACGGTTTTAATAAAAAGCAGATGAGGATCTAAATCCGCAAAAAAACGCATGCTTATACTATGAATCGTCACTCCTCCTCCTCTTCACCACACACACACACACAAACACACACATACGCTTTCTGGACAAAATCAGAGTAGTTCATTCCACCAAACTGCTTGATAAAGTTTTAAACTATCAGATCCATAGTGAAGCCCTTTTCATCATGTCACAGCGCAGGCAACTCTTATAGCCCAGAGTTGTTCCTGTTCAAAGTCCCAGCTGTCACCAAGTACACAAAGAACTATTTAGCAGCCAGCCCTTCAAGTAGCATCACAGTTTAGCATCAGCATGACACTGCTGGGATCTGTGACAGCACGCAAACTGATCCGTCCATAAATAATAAATACATTTGGTTTTCACCTACCGCTTCTAAAATGTCTGCCTGGCCCCCTTGGAAACCGTCAGGCAAACTTTCAGCTGAAGCCCCCCAGGCATCTGTATCACATCACATGAGTAATTAACGCACTATCAAAGTCGCACCGTATCCCACTTGGTTTCAGCAATGCACCCGTCTGCTCCGAGATGCCTTCGCATTATGGCTCAGAGTTTCCTGTGGAGAGTTTTTGCAGTGGTGTGTGTGCCTCAGCGGCGTGTGTGTCAGCCTGTGTGTATTTCGGTATGTGTGTGTGTGTCAGAGCACCAGTGAGACACTTTGACTGGGTGGGATAGTAAATCTCCACCTCCCTTTGGTAACAGACTGGGCCCCCCTTTGGAAACATCCACCCCACCTCTCTCTCCTCTCTCTGAGAGGCACCGCCTGCTGACAGTCATCTCCAAGGCACAGCAAAGCACACAGGGGCAGGGGCATCTGGGAGCCCGACGCCCCTCCAATCTGCCCCTTTCCTTAAACCCCTCCCTCCTTCTTCTTCAATCCCCTCTGACTCACGTTAGGTCTTGTATACATTACACGCAACTGTTTCCTCACACAAAAGGCAGCAGAGATTAGACTGGAGGGAGGAAGGCACGAGGAAGTCGGTGTCCATGTTGTGATGCTGTGTTTGTTTCATTTGGGTGTGGGGGGGTACTGAGACAGGAAGTGGGAGCTAACCATCAGCCAGCCTTTACTTTTACAGACAACAGTGTGGGTGGCCAAACCGCATCACTTTTATTTTTTTTCAACTCCTGCTATGTCTGTGCAGCGGAGAAATCGCTCTTCAGTAAATGGTACATTGGGGAAAATGTGGTCTAGCCGAGCGTTCCCTTTATTCACCAAACATCTAAATTAAAAATACTGGAAAGCAAATAAATGGGTTTCACCTGCACGCAATGAGCAGAACAAACAAACAGAGGAGTGCTTTCTGAGGCGATTAGATGGCTGACTGATGGGAGAAGACGGCTCAATGTCAAGAGGGAAGAGAGCTTGTACATCAGTGTCCATTATGGATCTCAAAATGGACCATTTATCATGATGCGCGCTGAGAGCAGGAAGAGGCCTATCAAAGTCACTGCGCGTGTGTATTTTGTAACGCCAAAGAGCTGATACAGCAGCTGCTTAAAGAGGGAAAACCACTCCATTTTTTTATTTAAAAAAACTCTTTACCTGGTAGATTTCAGTGCGGAGTTGTTAAAAATTTACCACTGAACACATTAAAATGACGAACAAACGTGACTGAGAAACACTGATTTGGTAATTTTAGATGTTTGTGGGTTTTGTTTCATTATTTTTTATTTTTATCTCCTAACCAGGCAAGGAAACAAAGCAAAGTGAATGAATGAATGAATGAATGGATGAATGTTACTCATTCGTAAAGAACTGATTGCACCTATATTACAGTGATGGCCGTAGGTGCCATCAGCAACAGGCAGAGGACACTAGATTGTAGAAATCGTGTTATGAAAAAATATATATTGTGCTACATGATGAAAGAGAGAGGAATGTGAGTGAAAGCGGGAATAGACGCACACTTACTGGTTGTGGCCCTGAGACCTTCAGGGTCAAAGATCAGATGTTGCTCGGTAGTTTGTTTTTAATACAATAGAGTTATTCTTTCCATCTGTGTTCATCTGTTGATGTCAAGCTCTGAGCTTCTATCCTCTTTCTTTTTGAGGTCTAGTAACGGCTATGAGAGAGAAAGCACAATGGCCAGTGCAAATTGTCATGTCGTGCAGGAAGAGGTAGAGAAGTACAGAAAAGGCTTTAAAGATGAAAGAAAGGGACGTCTTGGCGAGAGTAAGAACACAACTTACACATACTTTACAAGCACACATGACGCACCCTGACTGGCTGTGGCTCTGAGACCTTCAGGGTCAGATATCGTCGGCAGAAGGTCTTGTGACATTGCTCAGTAGTTTGTTTTTAATACAAACAGATGAACAGACCTCTGTTTACATCTGTTAATTTAAAGCCTCCTTTCTTTCTTTCTTTCTTTCTTTCTTTCTTTCTTTCTTTCTTTCTTTCTTTCTTTCTTTCTTTCTTTCCTGACAAGTCAAAACTGTATTAATTCCACTGTTTTCGTATGTTGATTTAAAGCTTTCTGTCTCTCTCTCTTTCTTTTCTACCAAGTCAAATGAATTAATTTCAGTGGTTCTTAAAAAATACATGTAAATAAATCTAAATTGCAGTTTAGGATGAGTTAAAGCTCCCAGGATCTGCTACTAACACTGCTGTGGTACATGTGTAGTTTTATACAGTTTTATGAAATAGTGAATCGCTTAGTTTTTTCTTTTCTTTTTTTTGCTTTAAAGTTTTTAATGAATCTTTCACACTCCCTCCTAGGAAACATAGTTTCAGCGTGGTTCATTTGCAGGTGCTTTTCCTACATTCAAATGTGACTTAATTGGGTAATGCCAATATTTACAGCCATTTGAAATTAAAGGGATCGTGTTTTCTTTAATTGTAGTCATGAATATATCATGGCTTCTGAATTAGTTATGGTCAGCAGTGGCGAATATTTAATTTATTGGAACGTGATTTGCTGACGGCATCTGATTTCTTACCCCTAGCCCCCTACACACACACACACCCACCCCTCCTTGATTGCTGGCAACATCTATGACATTTTAACTTTTGAGAGGGGGGGAGTAGAGTCTTTGTTAGTAAATCCATTAATATATAAATGATGAAACCTTTACCTGCTCCCAGTTGCTTCGGCTTTCATGTTGTTGTTGTGTTGTTGTTTGGATCGTAATCAGGTATTAATGCCATTCCGTGTGAACTCAAAGATGGCAGGCTGCCTGGTAATTCATATGCTTGTTCTCTGATGGCATCTGTCGAAGTGTGCTCTCTGCATATTGGTACATACCCTATGGGAAATTTCAATCCAGCCCCAGACTGAGTGGGATGTAAGCAATTTCTTAACTGGGACACTTGTGCGAAAACAGAAAGAACAGAGAGAGAGTTAGAGGGAGAGGGAGAGAGAGACGAGAGAGAGAGTGGAAGAGGCACAGAGAGGGAGGTAGAGAATAAGTTTGAGGCCAATCCAACTGTGACAAGCAGTGACAGAGTGAAGAAGGATCAGTATACTGCCTGGCTTTATTAATTTGGGACACATGGTTCGCTCAAACAAAAAGTTACAGCTCCAGTGAAAACGTGGGTCTTGATGGAGGAATATCCACCGATTAGAGCCAGCGCTCATCTGAAATGAATCAATACCATATTAACAGATTCTTTTAATTTAGAAAGAGGGATGGCTCGTGCAAGCAGTGAAACGTGTCTGTTGGAGAACTCTGTGTTCTTGAGAATTTTGCCATTTTTTAAGTTTCCGCAGCTGTCTTCATTGTGACTATTGAGCAATCCAGGAGGTTGTTAGCCTTCTCCCTGTTTTTTGGATTCCTATCCTGACTATTATTAAGTAAATTTTGTGTTGTGTTTGTCTGGGGTGTCCTGCATTTGGAGCCTCTCCTGTCTGACCTAAACGGGTACACAATTTAAAGGCATAAAATACGATCGTTTACTCACCCATATAACTTTAGATCTGTGTATATCCACACAGTGGGAGTGACGCATTATTTTCCGTGAAACGTGTTCATTTCACCAGTATTTTGTTATCATACGCTAGTGCTATTTTCCGTTGAGTCCGGAGTTAACTGTTATCATCTTCTGACCTGGATGATATCATCTCTGAGCGCCACACGCACCCGTGACGGTCGGCTTGTTTACCTGTAATTTGCTACTGCTATGGTTCGTCCACAACCTCAGAATTGGAAAAATATTCAGCCATGCTGCAAAAAACTAGCAGTAGCAAATTACACAAAAGTTATATGGGTGAGTAAACGATGGTATCTTATGACAGAAATAGGGTCCAGGTTGTAAAAAACAGTAGTTCTCCTTTAACCCATAAAGACAATCTAAACTGCTCCCATTCAGTTTTTTACAACTCCTGTTAAACCTGATTCGCCACCAGAGTGACGGAGGAAGAGGGTTTCGTGTGAACAGTCCGGCGCCGAGTATTTCCCTTATTACATTTTTTGCTGGTTCATGTCTCAGATCTGCATTCCAACCAGACATCGTCTTACAATTCCCAAACACTTCCAACGGATGACTCAGTCTTACCAGCATCAGCACTCCCACTTGAAATCAGAGAGGAGGTAAGGCTGTCAGTTTGGACATCATCATGCTGAATACAAGGAAGATATCTGGACTGTGGTGCCAGTTTAGTTTGGTAGCTTCCTGATACAAGCTACAGGTTGAAAGACGGACTGATTAGGGTTCAGATGGAACTTGCATGAACAATCTACCAAGGAATAAAAACTCTGGCAATTCCAGAGCCCGCAGGTTGCCTCCAAAGACAGTATTAATTATGCATTGAACATTTTGTGTTATGGTTAGAGAACTGGACTAAGCACCACCCTATGTCCATAGCTGAAGTGCCCTCGGGCAAGGATCCAAGAGGGCTCCTTGTATGTTTACATATGCAGCACACTTAACTCCCATTCTGGTGGTATTCCTCAAAGCTTTATGTATATTTAGATAATGTAGGTTTTTACTGCATATTTATGGGATGATCATTCTTTTTTCCTCTATGGGATCTTAAAGACCTGGAGTGTCTCCTAAAGTGAACATTATGAGCACTACTTTGCTTTTTAACGTTTAAAAAACTGGGACGTACGCCATATTCAAATAAAACCAAAAAAATTTGTACATACTGTATTTTAATGTGGCAAAATATGGGCTCCATTCGTCTGTATTAATAAAGTTAAAAGGTCCTGCACACACACAAACACACAAGGGAAATGATGGTTACAGATATGTGGCTGTGCCTTGTGAAAAAGCTTTTCAAGCTTCCTTCATGAGGTACCTGGACCTGCATGCCTCTGCAGTTTTGGGCTTAAGGAGCACTGGCTAACATAGCTTCTCTAGACTGAAATTAAGAAAGAAAGCAGATTACAGCAGCAGCAAAACCTTGACCCCTTGTTGGCCTTCTGATTGGTGTGCTGACCACCAACCAGAGGACTCCTCATCTCTGTCAAGTCCCAACTTTGTCTTATGTTACTGTTGCAAGGATAGACGTACGAAGCGGGATTCATTCCCATAGGAAACATATAAAACATATAATAATAGAGTCTAGAGGAGGGACAGCCCACGTTAGCTATCTCATTGACACTGGCAAACGTTATCAGTTTTCAGTTTTTAATTGACCTAATTTCCTCCACTGTGCACACACTTGTTGACAGTACATCTTTTACGAGTTTTAATGCTTACTATGTCTGCATGTTTACAATGATTTTGTATTGGAACAAACCACTGCATTGCTATTGTTTGTCTAAACTGTAACACAGGAAGTCTGGGCTTGATGAGGAGCCCTCTTGTTGGTGGTGGTCAGAAGACCAGTCAGAAATTGCGGCAAAGAGTCGACTGGATCCGAAACACCTGCTACAAGCTGAAACTGCCTCGTTAATGGATTATTGCGTTGAGTCAATGTTAACATTAGTTTAGCACAAACATCTGAAGCAGGAGGAGACTGAAAATGTTTCAGCTGGTTTAACTATCCAGTGGTTTCAGGAGCATGCACAGAAATGCAGAGACTGCAAATTACTAGAGTTACTCAGATTTTCTAAAATCAGCTCACTCAGCTAACAGCTATCATGCAGCTAACATCTGTACACTTGGCACACTTGCTGTGTTTGGTGCACAAAGGGAGATTTTTCGTTCAGATTTGTGATTTATATGAAATAGTGCTTCTATTTGACTACACCTTTGGGTCCCGGGCCCGGCGTGCCTCACACACTTTCCTGAGTCTACACCAAACCCAGCTCACTATAGAAGCAATCTGGATAGCTAACAGGACCCAGGATTAACTATCAGTTGCATTTAATTTTCAAAACATACCATACAGACCCAGTGCCTTTAGTGTTTCCATGCTAAACACAAAGCTCTCAGACGACCGGGGAACTGATAGTGGGGTCTTTGACAGGGCAGTTACGGCCTAGACGCATTCCTGCTTACAATCTGGCTCTTGTCGGACAGACCCTAAAAGCACTGATAAACGCAGTCTTAGCCTTCTTGCTTTCCACTATCAGGAAGCCCATGGTTGCATGCTCAAAATGTCTAGGACGTAATTATAACTCTGTGTTGGTCAGACCTGCAAAAAGCGCTTCAGAAGGTAAAAGTCAGCTGTTAGACATTTTGAGTTGTGGTGATTTTTTAAAACATTTTATACCTACTATATACCACACATACACTTTAATTAGTGTGAAGTTGTCGTCATGATGTTGTGTCGCAAGTCTCACCGAAACACAACATAAACAACCACAGAAGCAGTGATCAACACTCTGAACTCCTTAGGATGGATTGTAAAAACATCTGCAGACGATCTGAACATGACGTGCTACTTGTAAACACAGCTGTGACGACCAAGTGGGCAAAAGTGAAGATAACAAACCTGAGTCAGGAAAGACTGATGGGGTTTCCTTGCCGAACTTCCAGATGTTGCTTAGGCCAGTTAGGCGATAAGGATCTGACATCCGATAGCTCGGCTAAGGCAAACGGTTCTGGCAAAAAAAATAAAAAAAATAAATCGTTACGGATATTAACTGTGAACGTTGGATGAGATGGCTCTGTGCTGTTTAGCTACAGGTGGCTGAGCCTGATGTTCATGAAATGCTTACGCTATTTATACTTTCTTAAGCACTAGATAGCAGGTTTACACACACACGCACGACGGTGGTCTGTCGAGAGTTGTCATCGCCATCACGACGCATGCTTTGCTCCCACTCCTCTTTCCCAACTGTCCATCATATCCAGTTGCTATTTCAATTGGAACAACCTCCTCCCTCGCCCTCCTCCACCTCCTCCTCCTCCTCCTCCTCCTCCGCCTCCTCTCTCCAGAACACTTAATCCCTCCACTTATTTCCCTTGATTGCTAGCTGTGTTGTTTTCAGCTTTGATGTAGGGCACCGGGCCCATTTGTATTCCTCATAGAGCGCCTCGTAGAACTACTGAGCAAGGTATTTTTTTTCTCCTTCTTTTTGTGACTACTTGTAAAGAGTAATGAACAGGGATTTGTGTGTTAAAATCAAGGTTGTGATCTGGCCCGAACCACAATGAACAACAGTGAAAAGATAAAAGTAGCTAATGGGGCCTCGTCCAGTGAAATTATGCTGATAGTTTTGGACATTATTCAACTTATTATAATATTGACAAGGTCCCGGGTTCGAGTCCATGGACCGAGTGAGGTCTTTCTGTGTGGAGTTTGCATGTTCTCCCTGTGTCTGCATGGGTTCTCTCTGGCTTCCCCTCACTGTCCAAAGACATGCTCACTAGGTCCATTGGTGATTCTAAATTGGCCGTAGGTGTGAGTGTCTGTCTCTCTGTGTTAGCCCTGAGATAGACTGGCATCCTGTACAGGGTGTCCCTTACCCCTGGCCCGATGACAGCTGGGATAAGTTCCAGCTACATCGCAAGTGATTACAGAAGATGAATGAACGAATTATAATACTTACATGATTAATATTGAGGTCATTGTTAAATGTAGTATTGTATTAGACTGTATACCATATAACACTATATATGTATCAACTGTATATTCTGTCTATTACAGTTGTTCACCAGAAATGTTCACCAGAAGAAAACTCGGCCGTGCAGCACAAACCGTAGCATTGCTAGGTGGTCTCTTAATCAGCACGCCTTTTTAATTTGCCTTTTAATTACAGATTCAGCCTGTTCTCCATGAAAGGGACCTCCAAAGTGGAAAGAGCTGAGGGAGAATTAACTCCACCGTGGTTAATTATACTTATTACTTACTGGCACTCCTCTGGGTTGTGGACGTTTCATTTCCAGACTTGAATGGTCAATGAGATGACCAATAGAAGCCTTCACATGGCATAAAGCTCATGTGACTAGTGAGCTAAATGTAGGTGCAGGGATTAGAGCCACTATTGTCCCACTGTACACAAGGTTATCACCCTTCTATTGTGGTGTTATACATATATACACACACACATGTTCATTACCAGGGCTGCACCTGTTAGAGTTTCCATATTATCCATGGGCCGACTGAGGCCTTTCTGTGTGGAGTTTGCACGTTCTCCCTGTGGGTTCTCTCCGGGTACTCCGGCTTCCTGCCACCGTCCAAAGACATGCTGGTTGGGTTAACTGGTGATTCTAAACTGGCTGTAGGTGTGAATGATTGTCTGTCTCTCTGTGTTAACCCTGCGATAGACTGGCGATCTGTCCAGGGTGTACACGACTCATGCCCAGTGACAGCTGGGATAGGCTCTAGCCGCCTCATGACCCATCACAGGACAAGCGGTTACAGAAAATGAATGAATGAATGAATGAACTGTCCATATTCTTTATAGTTTGGATGTTAAGCAAATTGACACCTCCACTGTTGTCCAAGTTATTAACTGTTGACTGATTTGGACTAGGGCACCAAACTTATTAATTCTAAGTTAAAAATTGTCTGTGAGTGTATTTTCTACTTCCTTTTTACTGGCGTAATTGGAGAGTGGAAATTATTTGTTAACGATAAAGGAAAATAGAGAAAAGTAGCAGCGTTATCCTTTAAAGATGTTGAACTCTGGCACTGATTTCACAATATGATCATGAACTGCAAACAAATACTGCGTACTGTGTAGTGCCGGTACTGTGATGATTATCTTTTATTTAAGTGTTTCTTGACGTCTCACGTCATCAGGTTTCCAAACAGCTGCAGTGTTGCAGTCTGCAATTATCTCATAAGATGTTTTCACATTAATACATTATGGTCATGCTTTGTTTATCCTTTACATTGATTAACGCACCACAGGGAATTCCCCGGCCCCGTCTTGGCTCCTCATACCGCGTGACCCGCTCCTGAGTGTTGCTTCTCCTGCAGACAAGGGAGCTACTCCCTGAATCATGTTGTTCTCCCTTGTGTATGAGTCAGAGACAGAGAGAGGAGTCAAAGGTTAGAGGGGCGAGGACCGGCAGACATCTGGCAGTGATTACGTCTCCAAAGAGAGGCTGAGATATCATTCTTGATGTGCCTTGAATGTATATTTGTGGTGTGTGAGTGCTGAACCTGTTAAACAGTGGATTCTAATCATTAAAAAAAGCACGTGCTGAAAGAAATAACAGCTATTTCATCTATTTCCTTTCTTTACAGAATTACTGGAACAAAGTGATCATTACAGATTTATCAAAATCCAGTGATCGGACCTGAGTTAACGCTGAAGAACCTCACGTGTTAAAATATATGGATAATCATACTGATTAGCCGTGATTGCCGTGATTCATGGGATATGCATATCTAAGCACCCCGCAAATCAATTAGCCTCAAGCACTAAACTGACCTTTGACTTTCATAATGGGGCCCTTATTCAGCCCTGAGGGTCAAAAGGATACATAGAAGCCCACCTGTGTAGACAATTAAAACCAGGAAGCAGGATTTTTAAACTGACAAACATCTCCAGCGAGGCTGATTTTACATGCAGCCAGTGTACAAAGAGATTTATTACATATTTAAATGATTTAGTGGTAACACTTAACTACACGGCATTCTTGTCAAGGTCTGTGTTGTTTCTCTGTTTGGTTAATGATTATTGAATTATTTGAAGTGCCTTGCTGAGTACTATAAGTGGTTTTAATGGATGAATGAAAATTATACATTACAAACTGCAAGCTTACATATTCACTCATCTTAAAATGGAATGTAGTATTCCTATTTTGATAAGCGTGATTCACATTTTTTTTACCACTCATGGAGGAATTAATGAAGACAATAGTAACTGTATACAGTTTTCAAAGAGTTGAGTTTTCATCCACAAAAGTAATTTCATTCAAAGTGCATTCTCCTTTTATTCTTCCTCTCAGCTTTCACCCATTCTGCAGATATCTGAACCTACACTTACCTGTCAAAACTCAAGGTAATGAAAATGAATGCAGTTTTATGCATGACTGTTCTAATGTTCAGATTGTGTTGAAACGGTGTGGAAAAGGTGGTGATCCAGCTGCCTGGTCATTCTGGAGGATGTAGTTTGTTGGGTTAAAGTATCATGATAACAGAAAACCTAGAGTTCAGCCGGATATCTGCATGCAAAACAAATCTACTATCATCAGTTGCAGGAAGATTCTTGGTAAACAACAATTTATTGATACGAGAAAACATTCCTGACTTGGGGTACTTACAACATTTCTGCTGCAACTGAGAAGAGGGGATTTGACAAAGCATGGAGACAGATTTAACCCTAACGTGTTGGAAGTTGGGTTATTGTAAATCATAGGAAAAAGACCAAAATGTACCAAGTTTAAGAAGTCACTCAGTCTGGAGCATGTTGTTTGTGGTGCTGTTAAACTGGATTGAATGGGGTTGCCAAAATAAAAGAAATGTGTTGTTACAAAAACAAAACAAAAAAACAACAACAAATCAGCAGCACTACAAACAACAGCCTCCAAAATGAAAAGTTGAATCAACAGCTCACTAAAGTAATGCTGAATACCATAACCTACGTAAAGCTTAGATTCAGCTCAGGACTGTTCCATTAGAGTTAATTCATTTAGTAACCAGTGTGACTAATGAAGTGGTAAATGACTGTATAGCTTTTAAATAGTCGTCTAGCTAGTCGCTAACTTTGTTGAGCTGCAGTTTTTCATCCTGGGAAGGTAACGGACAGTCAGAGCTTTATCTCTAAAAATGGTTTCCTGCAGTGGCTGGAAATGACTCTGACTCTGATGACAGAGGTGAAGCTTGTGTCCTGTAAAACCAAAATGAGTTTAACCCCTTAACGTCCGAATTGACTTTTCAATTATATAAAGAAATTAATTATTTGTGTTTTTGCTTACCACTCCGATCGGTCCTACGAAAAACTAGTGCTTGCAAAAGGTTCCTAGGAATTGTTTGAATGTGCACAAACCGACACTGGAGTATTACATGCGTTATTTCGGCTGCAGTCTGAGCGGAAACAGTGCATCGCAAATTCGCGACACTAGGTGCGACACTAGATGCCAAGATGCTTCCAAGAGCTAGAATGATACCTTGCATCAGCAACCTACAGATAGCTGACAGAGGACATACATTAAGCTGCCTTACCTCTGTCAGACGATGCTTTGCAAACACCTTTGATTAATCTGTGTGCCGCTGATTAATACATTTAGCTGGGAATACAAGTGTATCTAATGATAAAATATATATTAGGCTTGAGTGTTTACTTTATTCATATATTCTTATACATATATACATATTCTTTTTCCTTGCAGTACCAGCCCTTGAGTCGCTTCCCTTCTTCATCCCTTATCGCTCATGTAATTAGTTTCAGTGTTGAAAGACTTATACTCAGATGGTCTTTCACATTGGTTTCCTGTGCCCAGTGATCAAAGCAGAGGAAATGGGCACTGCCAGACATGCCTGGGCAGGGCTACCGAGTAAGTTACTGTATGTTTGCAGACACGGGTTATTAACTGTCGTCTCTAATGTTGTGTTAGTTTTATTGGCTGGGTTTCTCTGAGACAACATTAACAAAATCCAACTGTACTGTATCACATTTTGGGAGAAAGAAAGGAATCAGTGTTTCATTGTCCTTTGGAAATGACAGTTTGTTGGCATTTCATTTTGTCACTTCCCTCAGAGCTTCAGTAAAAAGTTACAAACCAACTAGTTGTGATAATAATGGCAGTCTGGATACAACACTGCACCTCCAGTGAATAAAGACCGACTGTGTAAAAGATTGAGAAACAAGACAAATATCACTTCCATCTATGGATATATACACAAATATGTCGGCACGCACAGGCTTTGTAAAGAGTGATAAACTCCATCGCACTATCTGTGCCAAATACAAGTTTCCCGAAAGCCCTCATCATCATCATCATCATCGACGTCGTCGTTGTCATGCCCATTTCCTGTGCTTGTTTATATTGAAGGTTCTTGCCGGAGACAGAGCTGCTGTAACTATCAGAAATGTTAAAGACCATCGAAGATGACAGATAATAGCTTAGATTTGACTCACAGCTGAGCCAAGACAAGCATGCACTTAAACGGCCCTTTTTATTAGTCACCAAGCAAAAGTTAATTTGCTGTATGCATGTAGCAGATGCTTGCACACTTGCCAAAAGACTGCAGTATCAACAAAGTTCTTACTTTTGCACAAACATTATGGAAAAAAACTCCTCCATTCATACATTTCTCTTCATAAACCTGTATTTTTTTTAATACTACGTGTTTTTTACAGGTATAATAGGCACTGAAAATGAAACTTCAAAATCTAAGTCAATAAATATAAAGACATATTCATGCAAGGGCTGTGCATGAACAAATCGTTCATACTCTTAGATAAACGATATTTAAGTCTTCAGGTGTTCAGTAGGACTAGTATCACAACTAATTTGGCATGATAACAATAGAGCTGCTGGGTTAAAGTAAAGTAGCATGATAATAGAAAACCTGGTGTTCAGCAGTACATCTGCATGCAAAACAAATCTACTATCATCAGTTGCAGGAAGATTCTTGGTAAACAACAATTTATTGATGCGGGAAAACATTCCTGATCTGGGGTACTTACAACATTTCTGCTGCAACTGAGAAAAGGGGATTTGACAAAGCATGGAGACAGATTTAACCCTAATGTGTTGGAAGCTGGGTTATTGTAAATGATAGGAAAAAGACCAAAATGTACCAAGTTTAAGAAGTCACCTATTTTGAAAGTCATAAATACAGTTGTTTCTTCTTTTTTCCTAACTGTGAGTTGTGGTTTGTTGGTTAAAATTTTCCATGAAGAATTTAAACATTGTGAAAAGTATGTAGTCATTATTGTCATCATATTTTATTAAAGTACTTTTAACAAGGTCTGAAAACATCAAATTACTATATAAACCATGCTGTAGCCTCAAGCTAATTAGTAAATAAGGACTACGTGGCCAAATAATAACTGCCCTTCTGAATTGCTCTCATTGTTCTCTGTAAGTCTTGTACTTCTCAAAACTACTCTAAACCTCATAAATTTCTCATGTTACATAGTCAAATTGAAGACAATTCAATTAGAGCTATTCTTGTTGAACTAACAACATCAAAAAATCCATGCCCCGACTCCAGTCACAGGCACAACACAGACATCACAAACAACAAGAAGCCACAGTTTATTGCCATACAGAACATGATGTCACATATTTACTTATTTATTGGTGAAGCCGGGTGGAACATGTTTAGGTGCTCTAAGGCCTTGAGGTAGAGATCAGTCGAGCTGCATGAGAGGCTTCCTGTGGTTAGGGACTCTCAGAGGAGAATGGGTTACATGTTTAGAAGTCGTGGATCACAGTACAGCCTACAGCCATACCTCCACCTCCATCTGGTGTTGAAGACACAGTCAGGTTAATGACCCAAGCCTCCTAGATCTTGGCACAAATGGGCTAAAGTCATCATTGTGTCTAACCCGAGGATGGCCTTGCAACTCAATGTCAGCAGGAGGTCCACTCTTCCTCATGTCTTTTTTTCTGTTCAGATCATTTCTTACAAAAGATAGTGTTTGAATTAGGCGTTGGAACTCTTTGTTTTGCAAACTGTGCACCACAAAGAAGGGTGCTTTTAATCCTAGTCTCACATACTTTAAGACATATTTCTAGGATTAGTTTTGAAAGGGTGTGAAAAGTAGTGATTTGAAACTATTTGATATGATAAATTCAGATTATTTACATTTTGGAATAGCACCTTTTCTGCATAAACAAAAAAAAAAATTACAGATACTGTGGTGTTCCTCAGGGTGTCATTTGAGGTCCTCTAATGTTTCTAAACAAACAATGATTTGCATTGTTGTTTTTTTGCAAAAAATATATACAACGTGTCCCTCATTGCCTTCATTGTGATTTTAAACATGAGTTCCTGAAGCTTGTTGAATAGAGGCACATTGTACAGTAATCTAAAGCATGTTGGACATGTCAAGTGAATTTTATGGCATGTTTCAAACAGAAGTTGCTACAAAACGATTTGATGTAATAGATACATACATGAATACAGGATAGTTAATTCTCCACTTGTGGAACATTGTTAAGCAAGTCTTCCTGATTATCAACAACAAGAACTGTTGTCTAGCCATAAAATAGATTTTACTATTAATTTCAAGCCATTATTATTTTTCTTTTCTAACTGATCTGATGCCTACGGTATCCTGCATTCAGTGGACATGACGTTTGTCAGTGAAATAAATTGAATCTAAGCATTGATGGGAGAAATGCTCCGTGACAAAGACCTGCTTACAAACCTCTCCAAGTGTTTTCCACTGACGTCAGTACAATCTAAAACGGTGCACTTCTTGTTCACAAACTGGACTAATCCTCAGCCGCACTATGTTTAGTGATGTCACTGGTGACCGGTGGGTGCATTACAACAATGCTGTTCAAGTGTATCACTGGTAAAAATAGATTTTCTTTTATACAAATGCACAAAAATCCGGCTGTTAGATAATGTTTTCCAGTTTTGTGGCATACACTTGTTAACTTTCCTGCTTACAACCTACCCACTACACCCATTAGTGAAAAGCAGACTCAAGACTCAAAAACTCCTCTAATCCAGAACTCTGTCTTGTGAACATTTCTGTTGTGAGTTCTTTAATAAAACATAAACAGAGCAAACATGAGAGGGCCCGACATGACCTGTAGCATATTGTGAATGCGAGGCCATTTGCTGGAAGCCTCTTCAGGGGGGTGCAGGGCTGAGATGAGTCTGTGCTCAACATTTGTTCTGATGTCCGTGGTCCACATCTCCACCTTTGCGCCTTTCTATCCCCGAAGGACCTGATTCCCAGAGAGAACACAAGCAGTCTCATGAAAGATGTCCAAGAAAAACAGCCACCCCCGTGACCTGCGGGGACTGTCAGTGTGGGCCTCCAAATCCTCGAGGGAGATCCTGTGGAACGAGTACGGGCCGATTTAATTACGCTAGGAAAACATAGTGTGTGTGTGTATGAATAGCCATGTTTTGCTGCCCTTACTTGGCTTAACTGTCTGTGTGGAGGGACTGTTAGAGACACATGTTATTTATGTCTTTCGTGTGTCTTCTAATTTCCAAGTAGCATATGAATGATGGCAACAGAAGGAGGATTGGAGTGAATCTATGAGTTAGACAGTTAGAGAACAGTCTTTGGGCTGTGTTGCTAGACTGTGGCAACTGTTTAAAAGACACTGAAACAGTTTTCTGTAACAGAACCCAGATGAGCATCTCTTTACGAGTCTTACGTTCCCGATTGCTCTCCTCTTTACGGCGTCCTCTCTGCAAAGATATTGTGAGAGTATCTCACTGTGACAGAGTCAGGAATCCAAGAAACTGTTTTTGCTTTATGATAAAATATAGCAAGTAATTCTTAGTTTAAGTCGTATAATTCAGATTTAGCCACACCATATACTATATAGCGTTAATATCATGCACCTTGTCAAACCAAAATCCTGCAAATTACAGTCGTTATAAATCACCACTTGTTTTTATTGCCCTTGTATGGCTTCATCTAAGAAATATTCCATCCAGACAAGCCCTGGAATCAACTGCACATCAGTTATTCAATCATTCCCCACAAACGCACCTATTAAAAGTAATATTGTGCAGCATCACCCATGCCGCTCAGTGAATTTTAAATAGCAACTGAAACGCTTTTGCCTTCCAAGTAGTCCTCAAACTACACTTTGGAGAAAACTGAACCCTTTTATCAACAAAACTTCCCCGTACGAAGCTATAAATATTAACAGTGCTAACAAAGATCAAGGTTTATACTGTAAAAAAAAAAGTATAATAAAGGGCATAGTAACAACACAGAACAAAAAAAAGGCAAATAAGTTCAAGGCCCAGACATTGTTGAAAGTGTGTCTACGCTGACCTGAAGACAGGAAACAGAGTGACTCTTGACACCGTTATGATTCATTATATATGCCATAAGTTCATAAAAATGAAAACAGACTGCTACAACGTGAGTGACACGGGCTGAAGAGTGCAGACCCTGATAAACTATCACTTTGTCCGACAAATGCCCGCCAACAGATCAGTCGCTGATTATTTCAGTAATCATCAGTTAGCACGCTCAGTCTTCATCCCCGGGGAACACATTTAGTGTTAATGCACGACGCAGATCAGGCGTGTCCTTTCCTTTGCAACTTTCTCAGACTTTCGAGGATTCCTGCATAACAAAATTAAACTAAAAATGCCTCAATGCCTTTGCGATTGCTTCTGTGGCGCATACTCACAACCGTGTAACAGCGGTAATAGGCCCCCGACCTCACATATGGTAGCACTTAACTGGTAAAGAGAGAAAAAGATTTCAGATAAAAGATCAAATAGGAAGAGAACGCTAAGCCCCGGCCTGCCTGAACTAATGCAATCAAATACAAATACGCTGCATTCTGCTTTCTAAACAGAGCTGTGTTTGCTCTCTGTGATGAATGAGCAGATATCACGTAAATATTTTGTGAAAATGACTGCTGTAAAATGGCGACTCTGGGGTGGTGACCTTCTCTGGCATTGCAGCTATTTTATTTGGTTGTAATGAGTTTATTTTCTTGTTTACAGATGCTGATAAATGTTGTCAGATGTAGTATTTGCAGGACATTTTTGCATTTTTAAAAAAATTTTTTATTCCTACTTGCCCTATTTATTGAAAAGGTAATAAAATACCACAATTCTGCACGACGCAGCTGTTTGACTCATGGCCTCTGTGGCATCAAGAATTAAAGGAAAGATAAAAGAAAAAGAAGAGTATCCGCTGCAGGGGAAACTGTGTGCCCTGCCATCTGAAACAAATTTTCCTTCTGCCAATGAACTGGCTTTGAGAAGATCGAGTACACGTGGTCAGGCTTTACGGCGAATATCAAATAGTGACTGGTCGCTTCCTGTGTTTGTAAAAAAAAAAAAAAAAAATTGCATTGATGCAACAATCTAGACGCCCCGTTGAAGAAGGATCTTTAGAAGAAGGACTTCAAGAGAGGTAGCATAAGGACTGATTATATAACAGCTCTGACTGCCTCCATATGTCCATGCACACACGGTGTTAGTATCTGCTATTTGAACCAATTTCCTTGATTCATCTTACACGAACAGCTGACATGTAATGACACTATAGGGGAGACAGATCCACCAGCCGCCTGTGTGTTAAATGAGAAAAAAGTATATTTAGCAGCATGTCTATCGTCAGGTTTATTAAAGTCCGCTGGAGCAGCTGTGAACCTACAGCCCCTTACAGGCCAGACTGTTCTGCAGCACCTTGAACCCAGAGAGCAGCAAAGCCACAGATATACCCTAATCTTTCCGAAACGCCCTTGCGTTGCATTCTGTAATTTGCGATAAATTACCAAGGCGCAGACTTTAAGGAAAAGTCCTGTTTGGAGAACGGTTGAAGACATGCGTGAGAATTTTCTAACCTCTAGCAGGGTTCAGCGGGCTTTGGCCCTCTGCCTAGAATCGTCAGGCTCTGGATGATGTTTGGGAGCTTTTGAAAATATAAAAGTATGGGTTCCATAAATTCTACTAAAAAAACAAACAAACAGAAAAAAAAACCCTGCATTCATTATGCTTTTAATATCTGGTACTGGTTTTAAATTACGATTCGATAATTACATAAATTGTAAGATTACAACCTTTTTCACCCCTTGTATATATATATATATATGTGTGTGTGTGTGTGTGTGTGTGTGTGTACACAGATATACATACAGACACATATCTATACGAAAACATCACAGATGAAAGACCAGTTAGAGGAATGATGAGTATGCGTGTGTGAGCCTGAGCTATGACTCTTGGTCATGGTTTTTGAATGTTTCCACCTCTAGGGAGGCATTAAACATTGCTCTTAATGGAATATGAGATATCTCGCAAATTCCTCTCTGTGCAGGTTGTTCATGGGTTCAAAAGTTTTTTTCTGTGATGCTGTGTTTTGGGGAAATAGCCACTAGATGTCAGAGTTGCTTGGTTTTCAGGACTGTCATGCAGCCGTATTACAAATCTGGAGATTTTCTGATGTGCTGAGACAGACATTGATCAGGACAGATGGTGCTATGACCTTTAAGCACTTTTGTTAACAGGCTTGAAAAAGAACGAAAGAAAGAAAACTAATTTTTTGATGACAGGCTAACAGACTTAATGGTCTGTTGCGGAAAAAAAATAAATAAATGTGAATAATCTTTACATAAAATTTACATTTCCGACAATTTCCACGTCAGTTATGTGTTATTGTTGTTTTGTTTAATTTTTCAAATATATAAACAGTGTTAAGATTTTAACAAATGTTAAATGTTTATAATTTTAAAATAATTAGTTACGTAATATAAATTTCTACCAAACTTAATTCCACGCTCCAGTCGCTCAAGCCCGTGTGCAAAACTCCCCCATTAACGCTGAAAAAAAAAAAAAAAAACGTCTACCTTTAACATTTCACTTTCCTCTTTCACAGTCAGAACAAAAGCAGGGTATCTGCCCCCACATGGGCCACATCACCCCCTCCTCCTCCTCCCCCTCCTCCTCCTCCTTCTCGCTTCTTCAATTTCTCCTCTCTCTCAATTTCTCTCACTGAGCCTCTCTCCATCTTTCCAATTCAAGTCAGACAGATGCCTCTCCGGAACTTCAGAGCTGTGGAGTGGAAGTGATGAAAGCCACAAGCCGGGTCCCACTGCAAGACCCCAGCTCCTCGTCTGCCAGCGCAAACTCCCTCATTTAGAAGCACATCCTGGAACTGGGGCTGCTTTTTAATTAAAGCCTTGGTGGATTGGGCGAGACCCAGTAGAGGTTGCGAGGGAAACTTTAAAGTTGCACTTGACAGGTATATTTAAGTTCACCAAGTTTGACCAGATGGAACATGTATATTGTATAAGTCTTTGAATATGGTGGTGGTGGGGTGGAAAGAAATATATCAAACAAGCAAAAAGAAAGAAAAAAAAATCGTGGAGGGGGGGTGGAAAGGGAAAAAAGGCAAGAGTGTAAGGGTGGGTGCTAGTTGAGGGATCGAGGCATGGAAAGGGGGTGGATAGGGAGCTCAGAGCAACTAGCATGGAGCAAGCAGAGTGCAGCCTTCCGGGTGAATCTTAGATGTTTCGGCAAGCAGCATCTCAGGAATTAATTCACTAGAAGAGAGCAGTCTTTATCTGGCATCAGATAAAGTAAGACATTTGAAAGACTTAATTGTTAATATTCATCAATACGTCAAATTATTCAGTGATAAGTGAAAAATGCATCGCGAGTCTCCCCGCGGATGACCGCACGTGTCCCTCAGAGCAAAGTGTCCTTTTATGATTCATTCATCCGTCTTCGCTAATCAGCAACATCACAACATCGAGCAAACAAACACGGCTAAGTCGTCTGATCAAAAAAAAAAGAAAAAGGCCCAGCATGCAGTATTTACGCTTGAACTCCCTTCGCAAGATCATCTTTGGGTGGTGCAGACATTCAAGCGGGCTGTGCTTTGGAGAAACCTCAATCGCTCCTTGGTTTGTGAATGTTCCTCATCCAAAATGAAAACTTTTCAAAGTGCCATGAGCAAGAACAATTTGTCTTAAACTAAGTATTGCACAGGTAAGCAGAGGCGTGTGTGTGTGTGCAGCCTGCCCTTCTATAATATGATTTAAAATGCAATTAGTGCACAGGTATGATTTTGGACAGAAGTGACAGAGTGCAAACAATCTGCATAGTGTTTAGCCCGTTCCTCTGAGTGTGGAAAAACTGAAGAGCTTTGTGTTTGCTCCCTCTAGTGAATCATTTCGGAACTGGACAACTGATCACACAAAAGGAGAACATGAATTGTCTGCAGAGCTACACTAATAAACAGACAATAAAATAAACAGCTGGATATGCAACATCATTCTCTTGCACATAAAAAAGAAACAGAAAACACTTATAACTTTCAAAATCCAGAGCTGAGTTGGTCAGCTTGGCTATTTCCCAACACGCAGCACTTCTTACTTACCCCATGGCCATCACCCAACACTTACACTTAGATTTCATCACCATACTGGACTTAGGTAATTGGGAAATTTCTTACTGTCTATGATGTAATTTTCTAATGCTCATATATACACTGTGTAAGAAATTAAGTGAAAGTGAAAAGTGTGCTCCCCGTAATCATCTTTCCATTTTTACATAAACGTAACAGAAAATGTCATTATTGTTATCCTAAATATTGAAATGTCCTAGAAACGGGAAGGGATATCCTCTTTGTTTCTAACTGGCCATATCAAACACACTGTAGGGTCCATCGTTTCGACAGATGGTACTTCAGTGAGCAGTTAAGATTTAAAAGCACTGGGCATTTCTCTTTTGCTTCTGTGAATTAATAATCAAAGAAAAAAGGAAGAAGGAGTGAGGCCTTCAAAAATCAATGGACCCATCAACAAGGCTGGGTGTTGCTCTTGCCTCCCCTCACCTGGGTGACTGAGTGTGTGCATGTACTTAGAGTAGGTGTGTGCGTGTGTGTGTGCATGTCCACAAGCGCAACAGCCAGGAATACTCACTTGAACAAAGCGGAGCTGCACTTCCTGCAGCTGCACGTCTAAATCGCTGGCACGAAACACGGCAGATTTAACTGGACCGGCGACGGTGCACCCTTTCGGGTTCCTTCTAAACACCAGTTGTCTCTTCCAATCAGTGTGGCCACGTCTGCATTATTGATACGGTTGCGGGGCCTGAAGGGCCCGGGCTCAGATGGTGCACAGGCTCCCATTGTTCTCCTGGTGCGTCTGGAGAGAGTCTGGTTCTTGGGAGAGATCAGAGGCATGCTGGGACAAAAGTGAAAGTCTGGTTAAACTGAGAATAAATGGCAGCAAGGCGTCTCCAGGGACAGCTAATGGTCAGGGATTACACCAGCGTCCTACAGTACACAGTGAGTCAGTACAGGGGAAGGTGACAGGACCAAGAGCCTGTCTGGTAACTACAGATGTCATCATTTACTCTTGTTTTAATCCCTTAATCACGTATTAGGATAGACATTTGTTCATCATTAGAAGAATATTTATCAGGGCACGTCATGAAATAGCAGCTGAATATTATTTAATCAAGAGAAAAACTAATTTTTTTGCCCATTATCACAAAAATGATTGATTTATTTGAAAATAACTGTCTCCACTGATCATTGAGAAAAAACAACAACAGTCTCAGTATTTGGTTTTTGTTTGCTGTATCATCGGCATGGAAATACATCGGCGGCTCTGGTGTCGAATCCTCAACAGACACGTGTGACAAGAATCACGTTTGACAAAGCAGCGCCACGCATTAATTAAACCTTTTAATCTCTAACCAGAATTGAGACATTTAGCGTCATTTTCTCCCTCCTGTTTGCTGTTTGACTCCTGCAGGAGCCGTATGAATTCTTCTCTGTCAAGCGGATAACTTAACGAGACGTGAGTTTAAAAAGTAAATGGATGAAATAAAAATATTCTTTCCAGGGCTCTCCGGGCTCTCAGGGCTTCATTTTAATTGAAGCCCAGTCCAGTGAAACCTTGCGCCAATTAGATGATTGGTTAAGTTGTGCAGCACTACGGCCTTTTTCTTTTTCTGTTTTTGTTCTGGTGTGCAGCAGCTTTCTACTCACCCTGACATGGGTTAACATGATAGGCAGTAATTGTCCGGATCAGAGTTAATTTGGGATGTGCTTTTTCCTCCTAAAATAAATGGCCTAAATTTAAATAAATTGTCACATCTCATCAGACCTTAAACCCCGGCAGGAAATTTTAAGCGAGGGGGCATTAAATAAATATGGATTACATTTCAAACAAACTATTTGTTTTGCCCAATTAGTAGAGTCATTGGATGAGAGAAATATTGATTCAGCAAAAAAAACAACACAGAAAATTCATTTGGGAGATTTGAGCAGTATTTTAATAGTGATATTACTCGTGATAATCTATTTGGTTGAATCCTCTCTGCCACGATTCTCAGATTAATCAATTGCGTTTGTCAGATTGATATAATATGTTTTCCTCACTTCTCGAATCAAAGCGTGTGTCAAAATATCACGCCAATGACCTCAGCACCGTGTTCCTGCAAGAGAAGTTCAGATTTTAATATTTTAAGTTACAGGGTAATTTCTATTCACATCTGCCATAAAGGAATTGGGAATGTGGTTTACCTTGATGTGTTTTGATTTATTCTGCATGCCCTCAGGTTATACCCGTGAATTAGAGAGCATCAATAAGGAAAGACCATCTCCCCTATCCCAAAAGTGATAATTACCAACATCACTATTGATCTGACTATTGATGCATTACTAATTGTTTCTTGCAGTTATTTATTTAATTCCATCTCTGGCCACGTGAAGGGGTTGACCTTGTGCAGCAGGAAATATAAGAGTTGTTCAGTGGAGGCAAAACACACATTAAGATTCCACTTAAAACCTTAAAGCAGCAAGGACTTTTCTTTTTCCCATCCAAAGGAGAGAAGTTGGTTATGATCTCAGGAGGCGGAAGAGCACCGGCAGAATGGCAATGTGATTGGGTGTTACCGAGCAGCCTTGATGAGTGATGTTCTTGAGAGTCTCCGTGGATGTTACTGAAGGTTCAGGATGGCATCCTATTGATCAGCAACAACACCACATTATCAGAGATATAGAATAATAATGAAGATTATTCATCATTAAGGCTGTATTGGATTTCGGCGCATCAAAAATGCATTCATAGCTCTGAAATTAGTTTCTCCACACGCTGGCCCTAACAGAAACTCAAGGTCTCGCTTCATGAGTATGTAATTATATTTGGAATAAATAATGAAACGGGAGATTTAGGGATAGTTTTCGAATTTAATCTTTGATTTTGTGGCCAAAAAAATCCATAAGTTGAAAGTTTCTACAAATACATTTAGTCTAAATATTTATAACAAAGACTTCTTTTTGTGTTTATTTTGTTCTGACTGATGTGCACTGTCTAATGAACCCTGCGTCTGTTATTCATAGTAATCAATGCTTTTGACTCTTGATGCTGAATCATCAGACTGTGCATATCTAGCTGTGTGCAAATTTAAAACAGACTTACAATTACTTCCTGAAACATTAGGGTACACGAGTGAAAGGGAATGCGTTCTAAATCTTAGCTTCATGACTGTTGTAAAGTCCAGTTTGTGTTGAAACACTGTAGGAAATCTGCTACTTTAACTGTATGATCATTTTGGAGGATGTAGTTTGTGGTGCTGTTAAACTGGATTAAATTAAAAACTAAAGTGTTTCTGTTATTTAGCCTAACCCACTATTTTCAACACCTCTCTCAGTTATTTTAGACAAATTCTGAATGCCATAACCTCCACTAATCCAAGATGACGTGCAGGACTGCTATATTACAATGCATTCGTTTTCACCAGCATACCTAATAATTCATTTTAGTTTTTACGGTCTTCTGCATAAAAACCCCTCCTTGAAAACACAATGACGGGAGCACTCAGTTACCAGCCTTTTATGGGCCTTTTTTAGGTTTCAATAAAGTTACAATAAGCTCTCTGAAACCGGAGTCTTAATGGTAAAGGGAAATATCTTATAACAGTTTCCCGGGTCAACGTAGATTCCCCTGATGTCTGTCAAGTGAAATAAAAAAACGTCTGGAAACCCATTTTATATGAGAAAGGGGGACATAAATGATGAATAAAAGAATGATTTGGAATCCGTCTTGTGTTGGGTTATTTCTTGAAATAATGTGTGTCACAAGATAGGACATGCAGTGCGTGTAGATTTCACATTTTAGGAAACAAACACATGAACTAAAACTAAAGTGTCTTGTTAAACAGGAGCTTAACAGGATATCTACTCGCAGGGACCATGAGGCGAAGGTGTCTGCAGGCATTTAAGAGTATTAAGAACTTTGCTGTGTAAAAGCGGTTTTGACACCTCTGAATTGCCAAGAGGGAGCTCTGTTGTCATGTTTTTCTCAGGGTGTTACTCGTGATGACTTCAGGATATAAAAAGTAAAACTGACTTCTGGTGGACTGTTGTTTTTCATTATTTTATTATCTCCAGAATGTAGTTTTGCTGTTGGGTGAAGCTAAATGTAGACAGCAGTTCATTAAGGCTCATTTAGAGTACTGCGGGACATAGATGCTGTAACCTACACACGTAGCCTACACCGGTGTGAGCCAGTTATATGTCTGGCTCGTTCTGTAACAACGTCACCCAAACACTAGTGGGCGCTGTGTGTTTTTTGCTAGTCGGGTACATTTTTGTTTCTACTTCCTGCTTCACTTTCAACAATGGCAAATGTTTGTATCTCTGAACCTAATCAGTTAAAGTTTCCTCTATGTGTTCCACCTTTATTGATCCAAGACGTGTAGTTACATTTCTGGGGAGGTGCACGTCAGTTACGGCGTTGGGGTCTGCGTATGCTCTGCGTTGTCACCGTAGATACGACCTAAAGCCCTATTAGTGTGAAAGCAGAGTGGGCGACGTGTGTCAGAGCACAGGTGATCTGGGACACATACAGCCAAGTGTAATGTGTGGACACGTGGGTGAATGTCTCTATATGCTTGTGTGTATGTGTGTGTGTGTGTGTGTGGGCCACGTGGTCACCGGTAGAGACAGCTGGCCCTTGCCAAGACATCTGGTACCTGTCACACCACTTTGTGTGTGTGTGGGTGTGTGCGTGTGTGAGCTCTTCATTGGCTTGACCTGCCCAGTTCTGCCCACCCATCAGGTACCTGTTTAGACCTTTAGTCAGAGCTGTAATACAACATCAGCTAGGGCCATGTAGGTGTCTACTGCAAGGAGTGTGTCAGGCTTGTGTCCCAGCATGGCGATAGGAAGTCCTTGAAGAGGGCTAGAGCCTCCCCATTCATCACACACCGATGGTTTTTGGACTCCATCCAAGAGTGAGGTTATGATGTGAGTAGATACGACATCGCTGGCCTGAGGATGAGTCTGCCTGACTGGTGACCTCAGTTTCTTCCCCACACATAACCCACACCTGAATCTCACCTAATAAACTTTTATTCCGACACAGTAGGTGATGCGCTTCGGCTTTTACTGGAGTATACACACATGCTCGTGTTTACAATGGATGTCAGTAGTTGATGATTTGAAGATAATTGCAGTGTATTTACTTTCTCTTGCTCTTCCCTCTGTCTCTCCCTGCAACTCCCGCCCCTCCAGATTGCGAAGCCGAGCCTCTAGCACTGTAGTGCTGAAGGTGTGTTTGTGCTGTTATGCCCTCTGGCTTGGCTGCCAGCTTACTCCCACTGATCTGAGCCAGAAGGCAGACTGCCGAGGAATACCGATCACCTTGCCCAGACCGAATCCTTTGAGCTCTCTCTGGCATCTTTCCCCCTTCTGCCAGTTTCCTCCTCTGCTCCTCTCTTCTGAAGTTGACAACAAAGACATCCTCAGGGTCCTCCTTGATGTGAGACCCACTCTTGATCTTTTTCCCTATGTTTTTGTACCTTATAGTTGCACTACTTTCATATTCCGCTAGCACAATATTTACACACCAGAAGACAAAGAAACAGGGGTCTTTTCATGTAGGAACCCCTGCCAACATGTTAATCACCAGAAGACCTGCACTGGTCATGCTGGCCAGGCAGAGGCAGGACATTAGTGAGACTCCTTTGCACAAGGCCTCCTATTTGACCAATGCCTGAAGACATCTATCTATCTATCTATCTATCTATCTATCTATCTATCTATCTATCTATCTATCTATCTATCTATCTATCTATCTATCTATCTATCTATGGTTGCCTGTGTCTGTCAATACAAGAGTCAGTGCACTGTCATTAGACCTGTGATATCCAATAGGACTCACTCTCACTGCTCTGCACATCGCTCTGCCGCTTCTCTCCTTACCCCACCCCGCCCGTCAAGCCCCCTACACCCCACCACCAACCCCCTGCTTCCACGAGGAGAAATCTCTGAAGAGCTAATTAGTGGTGGAATGGAGTCCAGGAACAGCCAACGGAGCTGAAGACGGGAGATTGGCGCCGGTGCTAGCTTTATCGGTCAGGGCCTGACAGAGGGGTGACAGTGAGTGGAGGCAAGCCACCGGCTTACAACTGACAGAGACAATAAAGTGAGCCTCGGAGTCAGAGAGAAAGAGAGTGACAGACAGGCAGGTGGGGTGAATGCCTGGCTTCTTTAGGGGCTGCCCCGTGGCCTAGGTACACCATCCCAGTCAGTAAGGCAAGTTTCAGCTGTCCCCACCAAAGTGTTCTGTGTTTGTGGAAAATCACAACGTGCTGAATGATTAAAGGATGGAACTGCTCATAATATTAACTCAATTCATTTCAAAACGTGTTTTTTATTTAGTATCAAGCGAAATATGCGTGGCTGTGTTATATCAACAAAATATGTAATATGTTATTTTAGATAATTTTAGTGCATCTTAAGACACAGTATCCATTAAAACATCACAGAAACAGTTGAGTAAATTTTGAAAATGACACAAAGCATTAGCAAATCTAACAGTGCATCTGTAATTGAATGTAACTGTAGTTATATCTACACTGTGACTTGAGATTAAAATAGTTAGTTATGCTCATCTGTTTTAGGTCAGTTAGGGTTACTAAAATTATTTATATTTGCTAAATTCCACAATAATGAGAGAGAGAATTTTTTTTATTACTTTCTTCAACGTCAGAAGTTTACATACACAAAGATTACTATGTCTTTAAACAAGGAAAGCCCTGATAATTTTATTTTTCTATTATTTAAAGTTTATTTAAGTTAGTTTTACCCAATCTATGCCAGCTGTAAGACGAAACCGGAGAAGAAGAATAGGACGAAAGAGAAGAAGACAAAAACGCAAAAAGAAGAAGAAGAAGAAGAAGCAGAGGCAGAGGCAGAGGCAGAAGCAGAAGCAGAAGCAGAAGCAGAAGACGCCCACACACTTACCTGTCTTTAAAGACGCGCGGTAGTCGGGGTCATGTAAAGTTAAACTTCCGGCGGTCTGAAGTGACCACAGTTATGTATTTGCTCAGAAGGTAAACACGCTCAGATATAACCATTAAAACAGTGCTAACCACGGTTAGCAGCACGCGTCGTTAGCATAGCTTTTAATTTGTTCCTAGCTAGTAGCCTAGCAACAGGTCTTGTGTCAGAGGTATCGTAAGGTGAAGCAGTTAATACAACAACAAAAAGTCAAACAGAACTATATAAAATTGAGGTTTATCTTATCTCTCTAACAGGTTAATGTTGGCCGATAGCCAGCTTTATTAATGTCGGGGGTTGTACACTCTCAAAGTTTTTAATTCGAAGTATGTTGGATTCTTCTTGGATTTTAATTTGGTTTTAAGCATTGCTAAGAATGGTGACAAATTAGTGCCCTTAACAGTAATGCTCCTTTGTTCTTTATGAATCAAATGCATAGTTTGTGCCTCTGGTATCGCTGCATGGCTTGACAGATTATTTGAGTAGTTCATTCATCTGACTAAACAAACATTTATGTTCTCCAGACAGAAGACCAAGAACCTGTCCTTGGATCCCTGGATGACTATGTTGTATTTTGATCTCTCCTGCCGTCCTTCCTTCGTCATGGCTTACATCTTCCCTCAGCGACCTTTCAGAGACTTGTGAGTAGTAACTTTTATTTGGTACTTTGATTTAACAAGCCAACCCAGTATGTGTTTGGGCCTCAATGCCTCTTGGCACAGTTAACTTGAACATAGCATTTTGTTAATGCTATTAGTATTAGTGTTTTATTTTTCTTTTCTTTTCAAGTGAATTTGTTACAGCAGCTATAATGATGACCGGTCAGCTACAGTATGTTAGGTTTGACTCTGTACTTCACTTCAGTGGTGAGTGGAACTGAGCGGCTCATGTTGGAGTTGAAGTTAATAAATGTGGATCAACAGTAACTTTCATTGTAATCACAAAGCAGCACAGAACATGGACACATCTGACACAGACATATCGGTAGATGATGTGCTGAAGGCTGAGTAAGGGAAAACATCAACGGACTGTTGGCATGTGTCATATCACGCATGAACAGTGTTTGTGTAATTAATGATAGATCACATGACCACATGTATGTGATGGCTGTGACTTCTACCTGACTCCGCAGCTCCCTTTGGCCGTATAGAGATTTTCAGCGCCATTTTTGCCAAATGGCAGCCAAACAAAAATTTGCATTTTAGCACCTGAATTCAAAGCATTGTGAATACTGGACATACTTTCATCCTGTGGACATCAAAGACAATAGATTAATGGAAACGCTTTTGTGGTTTTGCAGGTCACGTTTGCTAACAAGCTATTTTAATATTATAATATAACATCAATGAATCACCTTTGCGCTTGTTACGATTGGTCCCCCAGGTAACAAAAAGCGTTGGAAGTTTAAATGCAGATGATTAGACTGAGCTATCCTATCCACATCTGTGTGTACACAGTGTATCATATCTGCAGTATTTATCTCGGTCTGGATTATACTCTTGTCTGCGAAGACATACGGGTTAACAATAAGAGGCAGCAGGCAAAATATCAGCGAGGAACACACACAAGGTTTTCCCTGGCAGGTATCAAGAATTGTTTAAGAGTGAGAAAGTATCTAACATAAGAACAAAAGATTGTAATGTTTGCTCCACTATACCTTAGCTAACATGGCCTGAGTATGGGGAAAGGTCAGAGAGTTGGCATTACGCTTTTATGATGATCATTTATTTATTTTGTCAAGTAAATCCAATCAGAATACCTGCGAGCTATCCAGATAGCAAACAGGGATAATTAGCATCACTGGGAGAGGTGGCGTCTCCTTGTACTCTGGCCTCCACTTGCTTTTATCTGCAGAAGGGGTGAGGTGGTGGAGAAGCTAAATATTGATGGAGCTGCCCATACTCAGTGAAACTCAAACACACTGTCTAGCTTTGTTAAGGGTTGTTTTTCAATGCTGAACTTTCTCCCTCACATACACTAAGAGTGACACACTTTATTTGTCATTCTTTTTTTAGTTCTTTCTTGCCAACAAATGCTTGTAATTTGTGAAGGGTGCAGATTTACCCCGACGTTTTCGGAAATAACGATGGGCGGATAAAAAATGAAGACAGAGATAAGGTGTGTTAAGTCATAATAAAGGACAGGGTTGGGATTGTCAGATAATGGCTGCTGCATAAATTGACGTTTTATGTAGTTTAATATGTTTATCTTAAAGATTGAAGGTTAGGGTTAGCAGAATTATACTAGGTTGTTTCAAGTTTTCACCAGACTGTCACGGACACTCTGTGTATTTAAATTCCCTCTGTGATTTCCCCACAAAACTGCAGCTGCAGACTAATTAAATCTTGTTCTCACAGGATGTACTGCCAAGAAACATGATGCAAAGAAGTCTTAACAGTATATTTACATGGTGTTACTTTACTCTTGTCATGTTTTTAGGATGAAACGGATATCAGAACTAGTCCTTAATGCACAATTAGAAGGTTCTTTACAAATAAAGGACAAAAATATTAATCTTGTATTAATCTTATATAAATATTAGCGAGGGCTGCAACTACATACCGCCCTGTGAGTTACATCCTTTGTAAAAAGGCCCACCACAGTTGCAATAACTGTGCACGGAGCACCTCATCAGGAACCCGCCAGCCTTTTTTACCTTTACACAGTAAGGCAGCAGTATCAGTATTTGAATTATTACAGTGACTTTTGTCTGATTTTTGGCTGGTGGTCAGTATCTGGGAGCTGCTGTTTAGTCCTGTTTGTTGAAATTCAGGTATGAGCATGAGAAAATAGCAATGTTTTCCTATGCATTTGCTAGTGGCAACCTTCCCTCAATAAATGATACAGGTGTATTTCTAATCACAATCTTCACAAGTAACAGAACTTTAAATCACAACCAACATTTTAGTCAACACTGCATAATAAAGACCCACCAGTGAGAATTTGGTCGAGAACTTATCAACCATCCAGTCGACCAGCAAACACTCACATTAATGTCCCTAAGATCCAGCTATATTCTCTTATAGTTTTCTAGTGCAGTATATAAAGTAATTCCCTCATCTTGTCTTGGTGAGGAGAGGTTTAGCTAATCTCGCTAGTAGTCAGAAATGAGGCTGAGCATTGTGGAATTTAGAAAGAAGGACAAAGACACAGGGCTAATGCTGAGCTGCTGCACATTGAGTGGCTGCTTGTCATACTGCCCAGTGCTGCTCTGCTCTGTGTCAGACGCTTTTTCATTACTGTTTGGCGATTCTAAGCCGACGCAGGTTTTTATAAATTGATGTAACTGGGCTTACTGTTTTGTTTGTTTTACTGTGTGTGGTGATGCAGACAAAGTCAGATGCTTTGACTGGCAGCGTAAGGTTTGAGCTCTAAAGGTTACTTGAGTAACCTATTATTCATTATTAAACAGGACTCCAGACTAACTTATTTTACTCTGAGCACTGTGGCCCCTTACTAAAAATTGCAGGAACCCGAACCGAAAATATTGTGGCACACATCCCCATTTTAACTGTGGTGCTGCCATATGCTTTGGTGTGCTAGACTTAACTTAAAGAAATAACAATGTACCATTGTATTTTACGTTTACAGGGATGTGGTAGCATTACTGTCATTACAGTACAAAAACACAACTTCACAAATAGTAGTAAATGTAAAGTGGTCATTAGAGCATCAGAAAAAGTACCTTCTGCCTGTCTCTGTTGTAGTAGAGCACAGGTGTTGCTATACTGCTATACCACTAGTCGGCGTCTAGTCAGCTGTGTTGAGTTGTTCTGTGTGCTTAAAGTAACAGCGTTAGAAACTTAACGGCTCATATTGGAGTCGGAGCTTAGAATTGACACGTCACCATAAAACTGTCTTTAGACCTGATGACAGCGAGAAACACAGGGAAGTATTGACTAGTTGACCTGTGCAATTCACTCATCACTCCTGGTCCTTGCTCCCCACTCCCTACTTCAGTGTAAAGAAAAAAAATCTAAATATACGGGTCGTACATACTTGAATTAATTTAAAAAGTGGACACTCTGGAGTCTGGAGCCCTGCTAGATGTAACTGAAATACATCCTGGCGTTTGCTGCATGAAATGTGGTCATTATTGCTGAGTCCTTTCACATTTTGCTGCAGTACGCTCATGGTCGCTAATCATAATGGCTGTTAGGTCCTCGAGGCATTTCTAAAGGCACCCAGAGCAGCAGTATTGATTTGATATTGTCTACTGAGTAATAGAGGTCAGTTTGAATTGGTGAAGTCTGTTTACCTCTATTTGGCTTATTACTCCTTGTAACTGAAAAGACTCAAACAAAAAAGGACAGCAGATATAAGTGAGAAAACTAGGGAACTGTTTTGTCCTCAATAACAGTAATTGATTGCAACAACTGACAAGTGAAATTCAGTCCTTCATTCTGTCTGCCAGGGAAAGGTAGTGCCCTGTATTGTGCTTCTCATTCTGTGTATACCTTGGAGTGTGTTGAATAATTAATGGTGCCCTAATGACAAATGTACTCCCAGATCTAAGAATGACCTTAAAAACATTGATGTATTTTTGATTTTGCATAGCACTTTGAACTGTAAAACTATTTACATTTGACCCTAGCAGGCTGATCTAGAGCCACAATATATCACAGTTAACCTTCTTTCTATAGCCTCTCTTACTTATAGATCCATTAATCAATAATGTGTATAAAATTACTGCATGTATCGAAAGGGTGTTGTTTTCTAATGATAATCCAACCCCTTGAAACTGTTGGATCTGTTGACTTAGGTCAGCTCTGTATGATGGTTTTTAGCTCCTTCTAGCTTTTTAGCCTCCCAACTAATGGTAGTGCTACTGGTTTCCACTGTTGAATTACGATTACAGATTGCTGTCCCCAGCAGGTATGAAGAGTTATTTTCTTTTACACAGGTGCAAAACGAATGTGCCAGCTGGCCTTGGCTGTAGTCTTTGTAATGTGTTCCATCACATCTGTTGCAGGTGCTTCTTTGACATTAGTTTGGTCTGTCTCTACCTTAAAACGGTTGCAATACAACCGACACCAGATAGCACTTTAAAGTAATTTCTTTTTAGCTGGGTAGGTAGGCAGAGGAGCTGTAATGTTAGCAGTCTGAAAGTATTTTATGATGAGAAGAGGAATGAATAAAAGCTCCCACAATCTTAAGAACAAACATAGTGTAAAGTTCAACAACTTTGCTGATGCTACCAGTGGGAACTGGCAACTACCTGCATTTGCAGTAAACACTGGAGAAGCAGTCTAAAAATAACCCATCCTGTAGATGGCTCTTGATGAAAAGCTGTTGTCAGTTGCAGATAATATGAGATTCAGTGTCAGCCCTTATGTCTTTTACTGTGCAACGGATTGATGAGGATTTAACTCTGCACTGTGGCGTTCTGCATGCAAAGCAGTTTCAGGGTTTGCACACTAGCCCAGGAAAAGCAGGTGCGTTTGATGACATTCGTCAGATGTGGGACATTCTGAACTTCTCAGGGAAACCACTGTAATGCTGGGGGATTAACAAAGTGCGATTTCCTGTTCTCACCCCAAAGTCTCCTGCATACCTCTCAGCACCATGCAGCAGAGTGGAAAGTAAAAGGCTGTCTAGCTCAGTGTTACATATTGTAGACAAAAACAGAAACAGGCTCACGTCTGATAATACCCATAGAAGAAGCTTTTTTATATATATAAAAAAGAATGTGCTCAAGTTTCTGAAAAGGGAAAATTCACCAGAGATTTGGTGGCAGTTTGAAGTTTTAAAAAAAATGTCAAATGATGCAACACTATCATGTGTAATGTTGTGAAAGTCAGAACAGAAGGAGCATCTGGGCTGAAAATAGAAGATGTCACTGTTAGAATGAAATACTCATATCGGTACTACGTATCTGCAGATACTTAAATATAAGTACCACTCTAAATACTTGGTCTGAGTAAAATCGTGTTTAATGCCGCTAAACTGTTGAAAGACTGGTGAGTGGTTCAAAAAGCTTTCATGTAGTAGTAGTAGTAGTAGTAGTAGTAGTAGTAGTAGTAGTAGTAGTAGCAGTAGCCGTAGCCTCTGTTACTTTAGCAGCACAGTTCAAACTTGTCTGCTGTCTTTTGTCTTGTGTGTCCAAATATGAGGCACTAAAATGTAATTGAACATCGCCGTGTACGTATAACCACAACAACACTGCTTTGAATGTATGACGCACATATGGTGGGTTGACAAGGTTAGGAGGAAGCTACGGGGCGATGTATGTTGTTTTCCCTGGCTCTAAGTGGAGGTGACAGCATTCAAACATGGTGACCTTGTGGGGATGGGGCACCAGTGACTGACTTCCCTGTGAGTGAAGGAACATTTCTAGAGGCACCCTGCAAGGCTTTTTGGTTTACGGGGGCCTGTCATCAAGGGGGCCTCACGGCAGAAGGAGTGTCTTTTTTTATTTTTCCACGTCTGTAACTCACTTCAACATCACTGTCTTTGACTGGCCGGGCTTTGACGGTTGGGGTGGATACTGGCGTGGAAAGGAAGTGCAGATTGATATAATAAACCATATTTCATCCTGAAAGTATACAGTGTATTGATTTTGGAAGTTGTACAGCATAAAAATAACATAAGGAGTGTTGAAAGAATTATGAAAGTGTGCAGATGAGGAGGAACACTAAGTTTGAGCTTATTTCATTTATCCTTGGATCAGCGATTATTCACAAGATTATACATAGTCGATACTTCAAAAATGACTTCAAATTCATAAAATGATAAATATATACAGGTTGGGAAAAACATGTAGAGGACTGTCAAGGTTTTTAAAGGTTTACTTAGGAAAAGTAATGGATGAGATATGTCAGTTTCACATTTCATAAGCCCTCTGTGTCCCTAGAGGGCTGCCGTAGCCTCTGGCCATTCTCCCCTTACCTTAGGCATCATCTGGAAAAAAAACTGATGCTTCTAGTCATTCTGCATCCCTGCATCTGTCTGAAAATAATTGGTCAGGAACCTTCCCTCCAAAAAAGGGGCCATGAAAGAGTAATAGCTTGCAGCGAAAAACACGCATGTCTCACAGATCATATTTGAAACTGAAAACGTATAGACCTATGTGCACTATGAACCCCGTACCTGTAGTTTAAAAACAAAGTTTCCTTTACTTTGTCAACACTGCTGAGGGGAACAACATCGGGTCAGTGCGGCTGAACAAACTAAGATTTACAGTGTGGCCTTTTAGAGGACATAATGCTGGTACAACAGTTGTTTTGAGAGCAAATCTCTCTTATGTAATTACCTACTAATTAAATAGCCCAAAGTGAAAAGCACAGTTTTGTAATTGAATGTTAAAATGAATTAGAAATGAAATACAGACACTTATTTGGTAAAGAAGAAAAATGCCTCCAGTGTTCTGTGGTATTTCTTTTCTTTTTTTTTTTTTCAGTTTTTAGGGAACTTGGTGCAGCATCAGGTGGATTGGTTGAGCAACTGTGCCTCATAAACCTATCATGAACAAAACCTTACTCTGCCAATAGACTAACAGTTGAATGATCACCTATCACCTTGCGAAACATCAGCATAGCACAGTATACAAATTGCTGTCTGACTGATTTCATGTACTTCCACAAAGCGGACATGTTTGGTCACATAACATCTACAGCCATGTGATTTTGGTTCTTATTCCTATTTTTCGTTTTTTTGGAGGCGTTGACGCTAGATAATGCCAGATAATATAATAAAGAACATCGTTTCTAAATAGGTCTACACTGAAAAGGAGTGTCATCAGGTAAAAGTTAAAGTTTGAAAGTATTTCTTCAGTTGTAGATTTAATGTTTAAATATGTAATTTATGAAAAATTTGAATAAAAGTTTAAGAGAGAGAGAAAGTTTGAGAGTTTTAACAGTAACGGTTTGGGTTATATTTAGTAGTTATCTGAAGGGCATATTTAGTAAATAAATTATCGACTAATTGAAAGAATCAACAATAAATTAATCAGCTAAAAAATGGTTTGTAGCAGCCTGTAAAATAATTTGAAGAAACAAAAAGTGCGAGAAAGTGAAGTTGTCAAGTTTTGTGAGTTATAATGAGTGGAAAAAGAGTGGACCATAATGTAATGTAAGTTTTGTAGCTTCGGTCTGTCCGAGGAGTCATGGAAGTTTCTTGGTTAAAACGACGGCCCAAATAACTGCTTGTCCCACATGGGCACATCTCTTTTTCTTCATTGCTGTATCTATTGTCCATCGGTCCTATGAACAACAATAGATATTTCCTATTCAGTCACATCCTCATATGCATGAGAAGATATGCACAAAAGGAAGTCTGTTTTCTTCTACATTTCAAATGAAAATATATAAAAAATGCATATTTATTTACTTGCAATCCAGTTGGAGGGCATATCAAATGTATTCAGTGGAGTGGGCCTGAATCTTCACTGTGTAGGCACCCTCTAATAACGTGTCATATCTGCATTTTCCATTCTTTTTGGCTGTGTCTAATCCGGCAGAAGAAAGGCTCCTGTGCTTAAGTACTGGAGGGAAAACAATACCACTGGGCTTTGCTCTACCTGTAAGCTCACAGATGAGACAGAAACAGAAAAATTAAGGGGGGAAAAAATCATTATTCTCTGAATGAGATGTCTTGGGTTTGATCAGAGTGTGAATCAAAGCCCATCTCTTAGACTACTTAAACATTCACTTTTAAAATTCCAACCTGATTGTACTTTTATGGAAATTTCTTGCCATCAGTGGCTGCATCCTCTCCTGTCTCCAGGTCCTCTTGTATCCCTGTAGATATCTGACTCTGCCCTTCATTAGAATTCTCTTGGTAAGAAAGCGGAGAGAAATGAGCAGAAGATGTAAATTCAGTCGAAAGAAAAGGTTTAGATCTTTTCCTTTTTTGTCCTGGGAATAAGAAAAGAAAGAAAAATCACAGATATACCACATCATCGAGTCAAACCTGACACCGGGGCAGAAGACTTAAGAATTTCATTAAGAATATGCTACAATGCATCACGTTCACTGTCGTTGTCGTAATAGAATTTATACTGTATCACTACGGTATATTTTTCGTTATTTTATTCTTCTGTTAAAAAGTTTAAAGTATTGGTTAGAAGGCTATTAGATGCAGGTTAGGGGTTTCAAATTGGAAACATACATTAAATACTTAGGAATAGTAATAGTAGACTCCTTAACCAGCATTCATTAAAGGAATAATGGGTACAAAACAAATGACCCTTTAGTCCCTAAAACGCATACAAACATATTAGCAAGAAATGCTACAATTGACTTGTTCTGAATGTCAATTTGATCAGAAACCATGTCGTGCGCGTCCAGCTTGAAACCAAATTGTTTTGCAGCTCAAGATCTGTGGAAATATATAGCTGTATTCTCTGTTCTGTGTTTTAGCATCACTTTACAAAAGTAGAAGTGTATCACATAGAATAATACAGCATAATTATACATAACAATAATGGGAAACTATACATAAATATTTCATGCAAAATCTGCGCTGAATAAATATGCTATTTACTTTTAAATTAATGAGTTGGACAGATGACAATTAATGCCTGCGTCTTCTCAATTTTGTCCAGATGCATTGATATTTTGTATTTCATATGTCAGTCCAAAGTTTTATCTGCTTGCTTTTTAAACATTTGTTCTTCATTGTACATAAGTGCTTTAGTGTGTCGGAGCAAAATTTATTCTGGTATGTTCAACCACCCAGCTAGTGCATATTGTTTTGAGCTCACAGCAAATACGCAATCAATGAGGAATGGGACGACAATTGATTGAGACCGTAAATTGGGAAGAATTAGAGTTGAAAATTTGGCTCATTAAATGTCTTGTATGTTGTTAGTTATATTTTAACATGAACATATCTAGTTAACTGTTACTTTATGTTTGATGTACTGGTTATTGGGATATACGAACATGGTGGTGTGTTTGCTAATGCAATGCTAAGACTTCTTTTTGCCTTTTTTTATTGTGATTGTTTCTAGCTTTGTTCCATAGTCTCAGATCCTGTAATATGGCTTCAGAGTAAGAAACACACCAAATATGACTGTGTTGTATAGTGGCTGTATTATTGATATGAATGCGTCTGACTTGCAAAGAAGTGTCAGTTCACAGTTCACAGATACATACACAGGCATAACATTATGACCACTTTCCTAATATTGTGTAGGACCCCCTGGTGCCTCCAAACAGTTCTGACTCATTGGAGAATGGACATGGGTCTTCTGAGGGTTTCTGGTGATCAGTCTGGGATCTAGTGAATTTGGAGGCCAGGTCAAAACCTTGTGCTGTTTTTCATGTTATTTTAGTTGTTCCTAAACCATTTTTGAGTGTGTCAGGCTGCATCCTGCCGGGGGTGGCTGTGGTAAATGTCTAAGTTCCAGGTCCAAAAGTTTACCAGCAGAACACTGTACTGTCACAAGATGGTCAATGTTATTTACTTCTCCCATCAGCAGGTTTAATGTTGTGGCTGATCGGTGTATAAGCATTCTTGCAGTTGTTAGTGCTTTGGTTTCATGCCTGTTATGGAAAAGACTGGGCAAAGAAATTCTTTGTAGTTGACTGAAACCAAGTTTTAAACGTGCAGCCGTTGTTTGTGCCCGTGTGGTTTGCGCTTCTTTCTTTGTTTCATCAGTTTGACTTGTTATTCTCATTGCGTTGTTATTCCCTTTCTGATTTAGCCAACCTGTTTTCAATATTAATTCCAATAATCCCTCACTCAGGAAAAAAACATTCAAAAGTGATTTTGCGATTCAAATCGATATTCATTTGAAAGATCCAATTTAAATTCATCAAATCCTTGGGTGGATTTTATTAAATTTAGTTGCAGGTTCCTTCTCTTTAGAAATCTCACTGTGGTCTTGCAAGACTGGTTTTGCCTGAATAGTCTCCCAGAATTACAAATTTGTGAACACCATCAGTCCTGAAAGCAATTGCATGAAAAACTCCATGGGTTAGAAGTATGGACTTTGCCCCACTGCTAACTGTTTAATGTCTGGACAGCAGAAACTTTCCCTCTCCACACATTTCATCGCCACTCACTGTTTTGTCCCTGTCCACATGAACCATCTGAACGCTGACTTTGGGGTCTGAAGCACAACACTCAAGGGAGGCATGGTTACGTCTCCGTTCTGGTGAAACTGCGAGAAATTAACAAACCTTTCAAGTAAAAAAGATATTTTAGTGGCTGCCTGCCCTGATGGACAGTGGAAAATGTAGGCTGTTGTAATTCCTGAACAACCAGGGAAATGGCATCAAGGCCGAGGCGAGTCACATGGCAGCCAACCAGCACTTCTCCTCATTACGGAGAAGCCACGCATCGACTCCCAGATGCTAATCACTCTCCCAGAGACCTCAGCGCTGTGTGGTTAGTACGGATTTACAGCTCTTCTTAGCCTCTCCGCTTTATTAGAGATGATCTTTCACAGTGAAAGAGAAGGATGTTCTCTCGACAAATGTTAAAATGCAATGCAAAGTTACAGGCATGAAAGCTGAACACTGTAGGATTATTCCACAGATATTCCGGGGAGGATGAAAACGGAGGAAAAGAATGTGGAACAAAAACATCAAAGGGCCACAGAAAAGGAGTAAAAATGGAGAAAAGCTGTGAAATATTTAGTATGAGGTCCCAACAGGTGGTCAAGAGTGCAACGCAAGACTATGGTCTCATTACTGTGAATTATAGATGATGCTTGTACAAATTCGGTCATTTGTCTTCTCCTAATTAAAGGAAAACGGTTCATATATGATAACAAAGAAATACAGCAGAAAGTTAGATTGTTCTTGAGATGTAATTAAATGATACAGGAACTGTGTCATTGGTTTGAAATGAATGAATCGGAAAACCTAACTGTGCTACTGGTTGTGAGAAAAAAATGCTTTTATTATCACAAAAATTACTGTATACTTTTGAACAACAGATGGATGTGTATTTGCTGTGTTGGTACTGGGCATGTTTATTTAAAAGGGAAGCCAATGTCATTCATTCATTCATTCATTCATTCATTCAGTCATTCAGTCATTCATTCAGTCATTCACACACACACACACACACACACACACACACACACACACACACACACACACACACACACACACACACTTATATATGATAAAGAAGTCATTTTCAGACAAGAATTCAAACTGCATGTCATCTTGCGAGAGCGTCATGTTAATATTTTAATACTGAATAGAGAGAAAAGCACTGAATTTGCCTAGTGAAGTTTATATTAATTATATTTCAGAACAGCCTCTGTGATTAATAAAATGATAAATTATAAAATGGTGAATATTTGTCACTGACGTTTGTCTCTGCAAAGGGACTAAAGCTCTCTGTGAAGCGTGTACATGTCATCAGTGTTACCTACCCATTCTACTCATTCTCATGATGCAACTCGGTAGTGATGTTGTGTATCGGGTTGAAGCTGTACTCTCACACAGCCTTGTGTGCCCACAGCTCAGGTCTGCCTTCAGACTCATGCTACAGACCCAAGTTAAGAAGTAATGGTGACAGATACTTGCACAAACAGGTTAGTAAGTTATTGCCTGAGAACAGTTTAATGTTTTAAATGTTTTTCCCCAATCATCTAAGAGCTGAATGTGCTTTCTTAGTGAAATTCTTTTATACATTCTAAAATTGTAATGTGCATTTCCTGCTGTTATAATTGTAATAAATTTATTGTTCACTCATTTTGAACAAATTTGGGAAACTGAAATCCATTTTTTTCAGCCATATTCAATTTATAGTGTTCTTTTCAGACAAACTCTGCCAGTCTTCATCTTTAAAAGGTTATAGCCTACTAATATTGCACCTTTTTCTTGACCATTGGTGGAAAAATGGACAGCATTTAATTGTATTTTCATTTTCTCGTCAAGAAGAACTTCGGCCTCGGTCTTTTGATATAAAAATGATCTCTCACCTTTTTTGCCATTATTCTTTAACAAGTCTACAGTGAAAAAAAGGGCTATAGTAGGATTTCAGTGTGACATCTTGGTGTCAGCCAAGTCATTTAATTTCTTGACCTGTATCTTTACATTTGTGTCCGTAAGTGTAGGATGCAGGAATTTTAGAAGAATGGTACATTTTCAGACGAGTCTCATAGCAATCAGAACTATTTTTTTGGAGCTATTACCATTATTATTATTATTATTTATTTATTTTTATTTTTGGTAAGTGTAAGTTGAACAAGAGTTTATCCACACTGCGATGTGCTTCATTCCAGATGCAGCCTCAGTATTTGTAGCCGTTGGACTTCTTTTCCTCCTCCTTCTTCTCTTATTCCTCATTCATCACTGACTGCTATATATCTTAATATAGAACTGGCTTGCCTCAAACGTCATTTATTTCCTGGTCTCTCATCAACAGCCCGTTTAGTCCACTAGACAGTAGACATTTTACACTGTGAAGCCAGAATCTCTTTTAACATTTCATCTGCATGGAACTAACAGTAAATTATAGACGACAAGTAACAGCAGCACATCAGTGATCTTTAAAGGGGAGCCTTTTAAGTTTTGTCGGCCTTTCACAAGGGCAGACTCCACAGATGAACCCTGTATCTCTAAGATTATTAATACAACCCTTAGGGAGAACAAACTGCAAGTCTAGCAACTACTTTATTAATCTCTCCTTAAATTAAGGAGCAGTGGTGGGCATCCTTTTCCTGTGGTTTTCCTTTCGCAGGTTTTACACACAGTGGAAGCCCGCGTAGGTTCATAAACCCAAATGTCCTGTGGCGATTATTAGACACACTAACGACAATGCAATTAAGGCCTTCGCCTAACTAAAAACAACTGAGTATGCAAAAAAGTAAACTGTGCAGGACTGTTTTTATTTGCCTTCATTCATAGACAGGTCCTGGGTCTGCCTCGCAGGTAAGTTTGAATTTAATTTGGCTCTGCTCTTTCTTAACAAACGAGATGAAGAAAAGAGGTTAATTAACATATATTTACAAATTATACTATTCAAACTAATTTAGTTACTGCAAAATGAATCTCAATTACAAAGGGATCTGGAATGGAAATTTCTGAGCATTAAAATGGATGAGTGTTGTTTTATGAGCGAGTCTTTAGCATCACTGATCTTTTATTAAAGTTATTCAGTAGCCTTTTGCTGGATTTGAATGAGGAGTGCTTACAGAAGATCACACGACGGAGCGTTTCCAAATTATGTATGAATTCACATTTGCCATTCACAGGGAAAAAAAATGCCACTGGGAGATTTTGTAAGGGGCCACTTTATATTTCTTTGTCAGTTTGACCATGTGGAAGCATAACATCACACTAAACTGACTATTTGATTGTAATTGATTTATTTGCCTATTCAATAAAACAGTCCAACAGAGGCTGATCTAAATGGCTACAGTGTGACAATAAGGTTTTTTCCTCAAATTTAATTTTGGATTTCTTCTAAATACAATGTTACATAATCAGTATTTTAATTTGATTTAATTTGATTTTTGTTAAAGTTTAATAATCAAGACCCTTAGAAAGTGAAACAGCTTTATCCAGTAAGGTTGATTGTACTTTTTACATCTTAAATATTCACCATTAATTAAAACCACAGAAAACTTCTCACGATGTATTTGTCATGACAAAAACTGATCAAACTAAATATGTCATGTCTTGCTAAAAATAGGTCTTTGAAGCCTTTTTGTTCTTAAACAAAAATCATGGACTCAATAATTGAGGTACAATAGAAACCCCTTTTACTTATAATTAATAGATTAATCATACATCCATACATATTGGTCATATTTAACATTTAGTTGTGTATTTACATTTCCTTACGTTTCACACATTAAAACTGCACACTGTGTCCTCAGAGTAAGAATGAGATAAAGCTGAACCCACATGATTTTTAATATACAGCGAGCTGGCTCAGAGCGCCACCGTTATGAAGCCATCACAGCACAGAGCAGACTCACACTAGTTAGTTTTGTTCTACATATTTCTCCCACATTCTGCTTATTACTATTCATTTCAACAGTGAATATACATATCATGATTTGATAATGCAACCGTAAAGAAGGATTTTCTCTCCCGACCATAAAGCAAACCATTTGTTCGCCAGCTCCCTTTTCTGTTCCTTTGACTCTGTCATACACAATTCATTATTTATCCCGGTCTTCTGTATTACAAATGGTCTCAGGATTAGGACAAATCAGGGCTCTCCAAACTATCAGGAGGGAAATGGATTCCTGAACAATATGTGTCAACGGAGAAATTGGCAGAGGAGGTGGCGGTGGCTCTGGAGAGGGGCCAAACGATGCCTGGGTGTCGCAGGAGGAAATCGCACTGTTCCACATGAGACAAACACAATTTCATATTAATGAATAATTGAGAAAGTTTAGAACTGGGTTGGGACAAGTGTGCGTGAGTGTTAGATGTATCTGTGTCATGGTAATACTCAGGATTGTTTTCAGCCGTGCAGTCGTATTTTGCGGGATTAAGTGGATTGATCATATAGGGTGCAGACAAGACATGTTTTGGGAAATTTTTAAACTCTTTGCTCACGGCTATAAATTTTGAATTGTGTTTCAGTTGCTCATTTAGTGACTTCACAAAAAAATGTTGAACTTGTTAGTTTATTTTAGTCAAAACAATGCTTATGAACTAGATTTCAGATTCATTTGTTAACTGCGTTTTTTTTTTTTCTTAAATGAATTACCTGTAAGATGTATTAGCCGATACCAGTGTGAACTTGTGCCGATGCTTGTTAACCTGTGCCTCGGTAACAAGGCCAGGCTCGTTTGTTACATGAGAAGAGAGGGAGGAGAAAGGAGGGGGTGGTCGACTCAGAGCACAGTGCCTTGACTGGAGACGAGGACGCTCCATACTGCACCCCCATCAATGCTAATGATCCGAGCTCTGCACATAATTAAAGCCCTGCTACCCCTCTCCCGTGAAAACGCAAGGGGGGACTTATGTACGTCTCCCTACGTAGCTAGAGGAGGTTTGGAAAACTTTTGAACATCTATGGTCCATTATGTATAATTTCAAAACACATCCCAAGTATGAGGAAAAGAAACTTTTCATTTTTAATGACAAAATCATGAATTATTCTATTTATTGTATACACTCACTCTTTCAAAGGTATCTGGTCCATGAAAGGTAAAACTGAATCAGGAGGAAAGTCTTCTTGCCGTTAACTAGGACTCACGGTCGCAAACGACACCTGTTGAGTGCGGCGGAAATGAGCAGAAGCCAAATGAGTGCAACATTAAAGGGATACGTTTTAGCTTTTTTCCCTCCTTGGTCTTCTTTTGTTTTACTTGTCATTTCTGCGCCAATTTATTATTTTATGAATCGAAAAAGCTCAGGACAATGAAAAGTGACACAAACAAAATGTGTGAATGGTTTGACCCATGTTGCTCCGTGGGCTGGAATAACTCAGACTCTCTAGATTAAAAGACAAAAATGTAGATTCAGGTAATTGTTGATGGCAATAGTATTATTAAAAAAACGAATGCGTGTCTGATTAATGCTATTAATTCAGAATGGTCCAGAAGCTAAAACATATAACATGTGTTCTTTAAAAAGGCAATTCTCAGAGGCTACTAACACTGCTTTACATGTAGTTGAGACATTTAGTGCTAATCTTTTGTCTGAAGTCTGAGAATTTCAGACACGTTTCTAGTTTTAATTACATTATTACTAGTTGTTGCATATCCTGGGACTGAGCTGTGTGCTTGTGGCTGGTGAGACGCTTGCGTTTATAAACCAATAATGATTATCTTTTATACATGATTCATTAGTATGTCCTAAGGAAACACAGCTTTTTTTATTCCTAACAGGCTGACTTGACTGCTCAGTCGTGTGATTGCACTGTGCGTTAAAAGTCGGGAAAACTCTATCCCTTTTTTTGTTTTTTTTTTTTTGTTTCTAAGGAACGGAGATAGAGTTTGCCTTGCGCTTTAATTGTTATCCATTATGTATGACAAATCTTGTTTGTTATTCAACGTTAATGAACTACACAAATTAAAAGCAGTGCACTCTTGATGGCTGGGACATTTTCATCTCGAGTACATCTGCAGCTCACACGGTGTAGTTTTCATATTTAGCCAACAGGTGTCACTGCAAACCATGCAAACGCTGCACTGTGCTGTCCTGCCTGCAGCGTGACACTGTCGTAACTGCCGACATAACAATCACCACCATCCCTTTCACTATTTCAGAATCAGGAGCTAGACTGACAAAAATACTGAGCGTTAGAAAGTAATTTGATTTGTCATATATATCCCTTGACCTTTTGTAGTACTTAACCTAAACAAAAGAATGCAATCTGGCGTCTTTGTGTGATTTCTGTTTAAATAGCTCAATGTTAAATGATCAAATATGCAAAGACCACGAATGCACTGTCTCCAGAATGATCCCTCGTCTTAAGACGCAAATGTTACGTTATTTCATACATTTTTAAATCATTAAAATTATGAAACAAATTAAGATGCACCCAAGAGTTGATTTCATTCAGTCTAGGAAGTGACAAATTCATATCAAAGGATGTGGAGACATCTTGAGTCGCTCCAGTTGTGATTACACTGATCGAAGTCCACATACTTGTGAAACTCTTTTGAGTGTAAATGTCCAAGCAGCTACTGTGAGTATACAGTGTGATTCTTCTCCATACCTTGACGATAAAACAACCCCTGATCATGTCATTTGAAGACCCCGCGATTAGATTACAAACCTAAGCATGCTACAAATCTCGTCTGTCACTTATAATACCCGATTTGCCTGTCAGTTAACAGTCCCCAGAGCTAACGCCTCCATCAGCCTCCCCTCATTACAATTTACTGTTCCCAGCAACTGGAATGGGCTGCGAAGCAATACTGGAGTGGACATTTTAATGTCAACAGTCCTGTGCTTTTACTCATGTTCTGTCTAATAATTGCCCTTGCTTCCAAACAAAACCTGATGTTCCTCTATATGCCGTCTCCTTTGTTCTGTGATAGCTTTAAAGTGTCTTTAGTCTGTTTTTGCCTCTGCACTGGTACATCTGAGCTGTTTTTGTATTCATGTCTTATTGTCTGATATTCTGACTGTATTCTTTGCTTGCCTCTCATCTTTTCATTGACTCTTATATATTGAGCTTGCCTGTATTCATTTTACATGACGAGGATTAATATTTCAGTTCAAACCCATCACTTCATGATCCTTGTTTGTTCGTACCATTTTTACCTTTGACCGCCCCACCGTTTAATTATAAACTCACTTAATATATGTTAAAAATGACAATGATTCAAATGTATTCTCTCTTTTCTCCCTGAAGTTCCCTAAAGTATTTGTTCACATGTTCAAACATGCCTATACTTTATAATGAGTCCTAGCGTACTCACAAATGTAAATGATATCTTCAAACTCCCACGGGCACCCAACGCACGTCACACATAAATAAACATACACAAATTAGATAACAAGGTAGCCTCAACAAGGCCCTTGTAGGTCTTTGATAACAAACTGCTATACTACAGAGGATTCTAATAGGTTGGCCTTTTTTTTTTGCCTGTTGTTGATATACCATCTGGCCCATGTAGCAACTGCGTCCCTTTAGGCCTGCAAATAATGACTTTCCATATCCTTGCATCTAACCTGTGCATGGCTTATTTTGCTGTAGGGGCGTATGTGACACTTCACGTCCCTCCCCTTCCCTTTCCTACTCCTCTGTCGTTGATGGTTTTTGCTATGGAGAGAGGCAGACCTTCGTTTGCAGGATGAAAGGCAGGGGTAGCACCCCTCAATCATTCTGCCCTCCAGGAGGCGAGAGAAACGAGGGATGAGAAGGATGAGGGAGCCTAGCAGGGTGCAGAGATGTGAGACACATTGAGATACAGCTTCGGCTAGTGTGGAAGCTGTTGACTTTTTCCTCTCTATTTCTTTTCTATCCCCTATTGTTACCTTAGGGGACAAAAGGCATGCAAATGTTGGCACAGGTCCATTGAGGCCACTGGTGAAAGCATATTTAAAATGTCAGGGCACTGTCGCTGGAAAAGTGAAACCGCTGGAAAGTGCTGTGAGTATTGTTGTGAATGCTGCCACAGGTGCCACAGGTAGAGCCTTCTGTCCATCTGCCAAACTGTGCCATTATTGTATGCGCAGCTTTTTTATTCTACTGCAAGAACTGGAAAAGACAACCCAGCTGAACCCTCTCATATCCACTGTCGACTAAGAAATAAGGTTGAAGGGCTAGTGCATCCACTTCAACTTCTCTTGACGTGCCTCCACTTTCCCACTTTAGTTCACATTTTTAGGAATTTGCTGAAACAACATCTGTGTAGTCACGCTGGGGGTAGAGGGCCGACGTGAAGAGCCGCATACATAGAATCGTTACTCTGATCCAGGCGCAAGTCACCCCTGGGGAGGCTGCAGGGCCTGGGTCAGCCATATGGTGGCAGAAGCCCCTGGAGGAGCCAGCCCGATAAGCTGGATCAGCTTCAACACTTCCTGACCGAGGCACGGGCCGCACCACCAAGCAGGTAACTGAGGGGGATGGTGGCAGCTACCCCTTAGCAGCAGGAACCACAGCAGCACCGCTAGGAGCCTGAGGGCAGAGAAATGGAAATGGTTTCATCCATGGCATCTGTACTGCTAAGAGAAATTAAAGTCAGGGCTTCTAAAACGTAAAATAAATATGCTGAGCTTCACTGATAAAATACTCTTAAGTGATAACTTGTTGAATGTGGTTGTTGTTGTTGTTTATTCAAAGAAAAATTCTGACTTATTGTAAAACATCTGCAGATATTTTTAAGAGCTTTCACTAGTGTTGACAGGCATTGTATTCCTAATGATTGGTAGAAATTGAGATATTAATGAAAATGCAAATTCCACTACCACTAAATATTTTGCATATAAACTTGTCCATATCTGACGATTGCAACATAATACACATATTGTACAGCCACTTTATGGAGATATTTTAAAATTAAAACGATCATTAAGCATTTATTCTTTGAAATAACTTGGAAATTTGTGCACCAGTGTTTTTAATGCGTATAAACTTAACATTAAAGAAAAATCACGGTTTCTCTGGACTACTTCAGGAGGCTTGCAGTCTTGCAATACACAAGTCTACTGCATTGTGGACGTGGTATAACACTTCAGAGATATCAACGAAACAAGACTTAGCATTAAGCATTTGGGAATTACGAAGAGACAATATTTTGTTTAGTTTACTACATTTGCGTGATTTTGTTTCAATTTTTACAACGTTTGTCATAAACCAAATGCTTTGTACATACCTTAATCTTTATGCAGCTTTTCTACAACTCAGAATATTATGCTCACTGGATACATCTCGCTCCAAATGTGCTCTCCCTTCAGTATTATTACCTGCGAGGCCTTCATTAGTTTTGCTGCTCACTTGCACTTGTGCGATTCTCAATTTCTAGATACCAGTAACACAAAATTCTTAATTTATAGGTTTTAAGACAAGTGACCAGAGGGGTCTATTAGCAGAAAAGGAATAAAGGTCTCGTAAGTGTGTCTTCATTTGTGAATAATTATAGCTACAATGTTGAGTTATAAGTTTCGCTTCAAATAAGCCCTTGATAACTACAGACAGAGCAGGTGTTGAGCCATCATGTCTCTACAGTATCCTCGAACACACAAACCAAACCCTTGCGGTAGAGAGGGCCTTTCATATTTTTTTTATGTTTAAAGTCCAGCCGATAGGGATAATACTGTATATTCTGTCTATAGGCATCCACAATACACACATCGTTTGCAAAAATCTGTTTTGCATCTCCTTGGAGTTGAAAGATGAGTTCCTGAGGTGAGATCCTCCTGGGCGTGGTGGGTTTGGACATAATCTGTGGAGAGAAGATCTGCCATTCTTTTTAAGATGATTCTTTTGAGCTGCTCTTTGCTGAAGGGGTTTTGTTTCCTTTACTGGCCACTTTAAAATACTCCAAAGATGTTCTGCTGGATTCATACTTGGGGTGGTAACTTTGTTTCCCTGCATATCACTATGTCTACATATACAAAATATTCCTGACTTCGGCCTTTTTTGTGTATAAGACAATATTCCTAGTAAGTTGTTTGCACAGCAAGTGAAACAGCCTCCCTGTTTGATTGCGTTGGACTTCTTCTAAAAACCACTGACACTGCAATATCTGTATCAATATCAATATCATAGCCAAGAACCAGATATTTGGGCATTTCTTGTGGGCATATATATCTGTCCTCAGGTTACAAAAGGTTGGCTAGTTGGTAGACGTTCAACACACGAGGCTGCAGATTCTGAATATGGAGTATAAAGCGCATGTCCAAATAATGCACAAAAACCTTATTCTAAGACATACAATATGTCTTAATTTGAAAGTTCTGAATGTGTGAAAAGGCCTAATTTGGAATGTCCTAATAAAACAGAGCGTGCGTACTTTGATGACCCCTTTGAATGTGAATTATTAGGGTGCATATAGAAACCTATATCGTTGCATTTTGTTTCAGATCTTTGTCATATTGGAAACTTCTGCAACTGCTAAGCTTTCTGATAATGGAAATAACCCTTTCATTTGATATTTGAGTACACAAACTTGCATATCCAGTTCCGATTTGTAAATCTAATCTCCCCAGACACTTTCCGCAGGTCTATTGTATTTATGTACAGTAAACCTATTTCACAGACTTGGCTAAAAGCGCTTCATGTTGTACATCTTAATGCGTGAGACATATCTAGTACATAGGGAAAAATACATTTTCAGCTATTGTGACCCAAGTAGGATTACTGTATTAGTTGAATCAAACTATTGGTCAACTAGATAATGATATGCAGCACACCTTTCGCAAAGTTTCAGGAGAGCGGGTATTCTTTTCTCATCATAAATCAAATAAAGCACATTTTAGAAACACAGCCTGGGGCAGAAGAATTGGTATTCTGTGTGTCTTCAACTGCCTGATATTAATGAGAAGTAGAGGTAATTACTCTGATTTCTTAAACTGTTTAATTCACACTCTGAAAACCACAACTTGAAGCTACCTCTAAACATATAGGTAGCTATTCATGAACCTACATTTTATCTCTCTGTCATTACTTGCGGATTTTTGTTTAATTCAGTTCAGTTTTATTTGGGGTCAGCTTTGTTCTCTAATATGTCAATGCTCGGTCCTTATATATTTCACCAATTATAACATCAAATGTGCCTGACACAGTAAAAAGCCAATTCCCCTCCCAGTCAGATAGATTAGCTGCAATTTGCTGTCAAAATCTAAAAATTCAACCAGGTCCTTGGAGAAAAGCATTGTTGAAAGTTTTCAGTCTGCGTCAAGTTTCTGAGCCGGAGCGTGTCATTTTCATTTTGTTTGGCATTTCTGAGACGTCTGAGGCAGTTGGTGTGCGCTTTAAGAGATGCTGACATGTTATTGTCTGAGTTCCTTTTGGTCTTGATCGCTAATAGAGAATGGCTTGCCTTTTGTATTTATAATGCATGTTCTCTTTGAGGTTGTTACAGGTGCCACTGAGAGACTCCTTTAGAGTCTCTCCCTGTTGATATTCACACCAACATAATTGTTTTACTTAAACACTGAGCAGTGAATGTAACATATTACCTAATTATGGATTCTCTCAACATTGTGGGCTTATCCTACCTCACCTGGTTTCTAATTAATTAGCTATGTTTATGCTATGCTTATAACCTTGACAGCTTGTTACGTTCACATCGGGGAGGAGTTCTTTCATGACAAATTACTAGGCTGGATGTGTGACACCTCTGACTTGCCTGTGGTGTCCTGTGCTGGGGACAAAAGCCCAGATGACTCTTAACTGAGCTGTGTCTTGAAGATATGAGATATTCAAATGAGATGCTAACAGAGAGGGACTTTGTGATGCTGGGTGTCTAATGTTAATGTTCTCATTTGAATATAAAAGAATCTTTGCCATTTTTTTGCGGATCAAAAAGTGAGAATAAGAGATGTGAATGTGAGCTCCTCAGGCATGACTGACAAGACAATGGGAAAGTTTTACAGTGACGGCGCCTTTGTCGAACAGCGAGCACTGAAATAGAAGGGACTACGGGTTAAATGTGGGACACTTGATGGAAATTGAGAAATATTTATAGTATATCATGCTTCAAATTAAAGCATAAGCCCAAATCTAGTGTTTCATTTTTTTCAGTTCAAGCACTTGAGTTTACTTGGTATAGGTCTTAGAATAATTACATTTGACCTTTTTACATTTTGACTGGTCAGGTTTCTGAACTTTGTCCATCCACAGTAACCATAGATTATTGTGATAGGGCCCTCTCCACGCTTACTTTATGGCACGATAGGGCATAAAGAAAAGAATATGAGATCCTGCATGTATGCTGCAGATGCATAGTGGTTTAAGATAAAAAAAAAATCTGAATAATTTGCAGTCACAGGTTCCCTATGGAGTTGAGATCTATATATACTTCAGTTCTGTATATGCCTTCTACATGAACTTGAGTATCCCAGTTCAGATTGGTTATTGTGCCGGAGTAGCAGCGTTTTGTCTTTCTGTAATGAAGGATTTAAATGTACGTTTCAGTTTGGATGGGAAACACATCAAACGTTTCCCAGCACATGCAGTGAAGCAAGTCAGGTCTATGGGGACTGTTGTCATCTATGAAGAAGGCTGCTGCCATCAAGTAGTGACATTGCTATGGGATGGAGGTGCCTGGTCTTCTCTAGTTGGGTGGTACATGTCTAAGTAACATCCACATACATGCCAGGTCCAAAAGTTTCCCAGCAGAACATTGAATTGTGACACATTAATCAATGTTCTCCTGTCAGTAGTCATAATGTTGTGACTCATCAGTGTATGACGTATGCAGGAATATGAAGAGGAATACAATTCAACATATGTCTTTAAAATCCCAAGATATTCTTCTATGCACTAGGAACGACACTGCAGTGTTCACTTCTTATCTTTGTCACAGTTCAAGACCAATTTAGGAATTTATTGATCCCTAACAATTCTCGAATGCTCAGCATTGGTCATCTATGATTTAATTACTGCCCTCATGTGATAGTCAGAGTTTACATAGAGAGCCTTTTTAACCTTCTTTAATCAACTGTTAATATTAACTCTAAACTGAATGACTTGGTAAGATATACTGTTCAGACTGTACCTTTTTTGACATGTACAAAGTGGTTCTGTGTTGTAGAGCAACAAATCTGCTGGAAATATAACAGAGAAGTTAGAAGTTTTTCCTCCCAACTTTATTGACAGCGCTGACTTCTTTCTATAAGATGACCAAGATGAACCCACTTTTTCAACTATCCTGTCCACATTGATTCTATCTTTATTTTATTTGACACTTCTGTTTTACATCTGTGTTTGGTTTTCTTCACTCTTGGCCACACTCATTAATCAGACATTTATTATCATATGGAGCACATGGTGCACACCTTTGTCTTTCATAGTCAGGTCAGTTGCTGCAACCTTGGTCTACTCCTTTTTGACAGTACTACTTAAAATATTGAAAGTTTTCTACATGTCCTGGGAAAGCAATTACAGCTTACTCAGACAAATAGGCCTATTCATTTGAGGTTCATGGTTTCCCTGAACCCAGTAGAATGTCCTTCAGTGGGTGGGAGATAATAATTCATGCTCAGGGGCTCCAGACATGCCAACAGGTCTTATCTACAACTCCTCATTCGCCGTCATTGCTCAATATACTGTATTGTCGAAGGCAAATTGATAATGTATAATTCAATAAGCAATGTACTAAAGAATTAATATATTCAAGTTAATTATGCCACCGTGTGAGGGAACTGTTGTACTTTGGATTACTAAAATGATTTTTACTTTTGACCTTGGTCTCTGCGGATCAGCTTCATTATGAGGTTTTTAGTTATAGCTTAACGTTTTAAAACAATTGGCATGGAGCAGCCCCGTTATTTATGATTCATTTACGATGTCCTTTGCTTAAATAAAAGATGGCTGAAAGGTGGGAGTTTGAATGAACCTTTTCAACTGAGTGATTAGATGGGAAATTTATTTATTCATGTTTGTGTTGGGTTTCACTGTTCTTAAGACAGCTGCTCCACAGAGGAAAAGCTGCGAAGGAGATGGCTGGTGTAAAGTGCTGATAGAAGAACTAATGATAGCTGAAGGTTTTAATGAGAGGCTCGGCTTTGCTCAACCTTCGTGGCTGCCAATATGCAAACCACCATGCAGGTCCTGTACCTGCTCTGAGCTGAACAACTTGTTCAGTGGAAAATGAGTGGCCTCATTGTGTATCCTCCCAACTTTGACAGCTGGGAGACGCCTAAGGCCCATCCTGAAGCTACTGCCTCCGTTTTTTTGATAGCAGAGCTGCTGCAGAAATGCTTGGGTTTTTGCAGTTAATTGAACACATCGGCAACAACACTGTTTGTCCTGACATTAGATGCCTTTATAGTCCTGATTGACGGTATGAATGTGAAAACGGAAAGGTCACTTTTAAAAAAGGGAGATATTCTTTTCAGGCTAATAATGATCGTTTAAAGAAATAGAAATGGATTCTTAGGAGGTTGAGGTTTGAACGTCTGCCTCAGAGGATCACAGCAACTTCTGTAAATTCCATTAACTTTTTACAATGTAGGCCACAACTGCTGGCTGCAGCTCATTAGATTTTTCCAATTATTATTACTTTTCACTCTTTTACTACCGGGCAAAAATGCACACCCCTGACACAGTAAAAATAATTAGCTTCTCCCAATAATGCAGCAGTGTGTTTGGAGTAGTGAGGTCTTTCCTCTTTTTTTTTTTTTTTTTTTTTTTTCCTGGCGATCATGACACTCTGAATTACCTGAAGAATACCTGCAGCAATTTATGAACCTAATTAACTTCCCACAGAGATCAAATCTGCACGTCATTTTTGAAATATATGGGATATCAAAATTGGTCTGAGGTCCGTCGCCTTCTGTCCTTTGTGTCGTGCAAAAGCTGCTTTTTTTTTCTCTCTCTTTCTGGAATCTATTGCATGTAAGCGTAGCTGAAGAATGACGCGGGAATGCGGTAGGAAGGACCCATTTATTCCATCAAGTAATCAATGTGCAGTTTGAATTCATTTGAATGCACTCAATCATGCCCCTAATGTTGATGGCTCACGGGTGTGAGCATCAGTTATGCGGGAGTGTTATATGGCTTTGGTTTAGACCCATTTCATCAAATATTTATGAGGTAAAAAAAAAGTGCATCAAAATAGGAGTGAACAGAATTACACTTAAGTTTCTCATGTGTTGGGAGCTCTTGATTCTGACTACTGAGAATTCCTTTGTCCAGATTTTTTATTTATTTTTTTGGTTGAAGAGGGTGTTGGAGGAATCAGACATGTCATGAAACTTTTTTTTTTGTTCTTTTTTTTTGCTTATTTACTTAGATGAACTCATCAAACCCGTACTTTCATGCCATAAAAGGCTCTTGTCTGAATGGACATATAGTACAAAAGCAAGTGATGCAAAAAGGTGAAATAGGGGTATATCTCTCCAGCTCAATTGAGCTTGCCTTTTCTCCTCACTCTTCATCAGCCTTGCCTGCCTCGCCTCTGTCTGCCAGTGTGTTTGGCTTTTTAGATGTGATGTGAGCGTAGTATTCTCTCAGACCCAGGCAGTTACTTTGTGAAGAGCAGCTGCCTGCACACTGATGGTATTTCACTGCTGCATCCCCCAAGTTATATTAAATTTGCAACTGGCCCTCTTTAAGTCTTTTTCATGAGATGTATGTTTTAAAGAGTGTGTCAATTCTTAAAGATGCCCTTGGCTTTTATCAGTCGTTTTTAAGAAAGCTTTCAATAAAGAGTGAGGCGAGAGCTCGATGTGGCGGTGGCCCATTTTGCTTGCATAAACTGCATATAAAATCTTAAACCCAGAGCTTAAAGGCTGATACGATGTGACTTAAAACCGTCTCAGCAAAGCCAGGGCTTCAATATTAATGGACTTATCTTAACATCATCTTAACAATGATTCAATGTTTGCTCTTTTCTGTTTAAAGCACTTTTTTGCATATTGAGCTCACTCGTGGCTTCAGCTTTGTTCCAACTGGAATCACATGTTTAAAGCCATGATTTTTTTCTTTTGGAGATCGCTCTTAGGGCTTTGAAACAAACTAGCAACGCCTTTTTATTTCACACTCAAACCGATCTACAAACCAATCTTAAGCAGCCATGTTTGTTTTTAACAATCTCCAAGTTCCAGCTGTTCTGTTGACCGGTATCCCAAGTAGGGAGCCGGGTTGAAGCAAGGGCACAATTACTTCTTATTAGAGCTCTGACTCCTGACACACCTCTACTAGGAGGGGCAAACCATCAGTTTTAGACATGCTAAACCTCTTGTAGCAGGAGACGGGGGAGCCCAGCAAATGTGAGTTTATGTCTACGGCTGATGTGATGGTGGAGTTGGTGGTAGTGTCCTGCTGAGTTCCCGCACGGATTAGAGATCAGAGATCAACAGTACTCACTCCTGAGACCTTGGCCTTCTGCACTATTTACCCTCTACATGGCTCTTTGAGCTGTCGTTCGTACACTGAACACATCGGCACACTTATGCACACGCATTGCAGGACTCATTGTTCTTAACGTTACATTTATTGTGCAACAAATCCAGTCGTGAAATTTCCTCGCTTCTAAATATTCCACAGTCAACTGTCAGCTCTATTATAACAAAATGGAAGCGTTTGGGAACAACAGCAACTCAGCCACGAAGTGGTAGGCCACGTAAAGTGACGGAGAGGGGTCAGCGGATGCTGAAGCGCATAGTGCAAAGAGGTCGCCGACTTTCTGCACAGTCAATTGCTACAGAGCTACAAACTTCATGTGACCTTCAGATTAGCCCAAGTACAGTACGCAGAGAGCTTCATGGAATGGGTTTCCATGGCCGAGCAGCTGCAGCCAAGCCACACATCACCAAGTGCAATGCAAGGTGTCGGATGCAATGGTGTAAAGCACGCCGCCACTGGCCTCTAGAGCAGTGGAGACGCGTTCTCTGGAGTGATGAATCACGCTTTTCCATCTGGCAATCTGATGGACGAGTCTGGGTTTGGAGGTTGCCAGGAGAACGGTACATTTCAGATTGCATTGTGCCAACTGTGAAATTTGGTGGAGGAGGAATTATGGTATGGGGTTGTTTTTCAGGAGCTGGGCTTGGCCCCTTAGTTCCAGTGAAAGGAACATTGAATGCTTCAGGATACCAAAACATTTTGGACAATTCCATGCTCCCAACCTTGTGGGAACAGTTTGGAGCGGGCCCCTTCCTCTTCCAACATGACTGTGCACCAGTGCACAAAGCAAGGTCCATAAAGACGTGGATGACAGAGTCTGGTGTGGATGAACTTGACTGGCCTGCACAGAGTCCTGACCTGAACCCGATAGAACACCTTTGGGATGAATTAGAGCGGAGACTGAGAGCCAGGCCTTCTCGACCAACATCAGTGTGTGACCTCACCAATGCGCTTTTGGAAGAATGGTCAAAAATTCCTATAAACACTCTCCTCAACCTTGTGGACAGTCTTCCCAGAAGAGTTGAAGCTGTAATAGCTGCAAAAGGTGGACCGACATCATATTGAATTCTATGAGTTAGGAATGGGATGGCACTTTCACAATAGGCAGTGGACGAATACTTGGTACTCTAGTGTATTAGCAGGAGTGAAGTATTCATAAATTCTCTTGCATCAATATGAAAAAAGAAAATCACAGAAACTTTCACAATAGCTTTAACAAATATCAGAGGCAATATAAATCAGTTAAAAGATCATGCAATAATAAAACCACCAACCTGTGACGTAAACAATATTGACAATCTCATTCCTATGGTCTTCTGGGAAACTTGGGCCTGGAATTTGTGAGTGTTACACAGCACCTGGTAATCCATATACCTTTTTTTGTTGTACTTAGTTATAAATGTATATAAGCATATAATGTCAGTAAAGGCTTTCTATAAATCTATAACTAAAAGAAAACATGATATTTCGGACAAACCCATCTTCTTCCACGTCTCCATGGTCCAGTTCTGATGCTCACATGCCCATTCTAGGTGCCCTTGATGAACACCTTACTAGTCACTCCAAGGCAGTCCTATACAATACGAGCTGTGACACACCATTTTTCATCAGAACTTGCATTAATATCTTCCGCTTTTTAAACTACTGTAGCTTGTCTATTGGAATGGACCACACAGGCCAGCTTTTGCTCCCCATGGGCATCAATGAGCCTTGGCCCTATCCCCGGTTCCCTGCTGTCCCTTCCTTGGACCTCTATTCGATCAGTGCTAACCACTGCAGTTTTGGAAATGCTCTGACCCATTCACCTAGCCATCACAGTTTATCGCTCAAATGCTTCCACCCTCCCACTGTTTTCCTTATAACATATCAGCTTTGAGGGCAAAATATTCCCTTGCTGCCTAATACCCCCTCCCCCCCATCGACAGGTGTCATGGTAATTGATGTTCCTCAACTGTCCAGTGATAATGACCAGTTCGTCATAATATTATGGCTGTCCAAGTCACTCCAAGCCTCTTCAAGTCTATTAACTAGCTTCAAGAATTTTGAAAATTTTGCTGCTGATTCTAACCCGAGAGGGCAGGTTCAGAGGAAATGGAAGGAATAAGTCCTGAAGTGAACAACATCCCATACTTTATTGACGGATATGGATCAGTAGGTAAAATGGAAGTAAACCAAGAAAAACCTTATGCCCGTTGGACCCCGCCATTCGATGAGCATTGGTCAGTATGGCTCTAAGATTTCTGATTAACCTCAGCGTATATGCCAGGCTGCAACAAATCAGGTCTTTTGACAGTTTATAAAACATTAATAATGATTACAACTGCATGGATGAATTTTACTTGATTGCTTATGCTTTAATAAAAGCATGAAGGCATGGATTGAGGGTAAGTCTTTTTAAACCAGGAAGGAAGGAAGCGAATGTGGCCACTTACCAAAACGTATTGTCACCTTTATGGAAGACCAGTACGTTGTACGACTCCCTTGGTGGCTGTTCCCTTGAAGGGGAAAGAAGAAAAAATGTTATCAAATTATTAATTGGAGCTGAAAGAGGAAAGTGTAATTATACTTCTGGTTAATCTTTCAGATTGTTCTGGTTTTTGTTTTCCTAGTTTCCCATAAAATTGGTATGGCTTATACTTCACACCTCTCATAAAGAAGAAAGTTTGAGTATGCTGTTGCTCCATCTTGTTGGCTCAGTGACCATAGCTGCTTACAATGAAGCTACTTCATGTTTTCTTTTTTCTTAAGACAGAAAAGTAGTTCACTCTTAAGATGTCTTACGTACTGCAATGAAAACAGGCTCTGGTACAGTAAGGGCTGCATTATTTAGCACTCTAAGATTGTAGACCAGCGATGCATTATCATTTCTCATGAGCTTGGCAGTACTGGATAGAAATGTTGCTTAATCGGTCTGGATTTTTAACATAAGCTTGACCTGTACTTGACTTTTCTATTGATCCACACACAATCTGTGCTGACCAGTGGAGAGAGGGGCTGTCAATATAAAGACTTGATCAGTGGCTAATTATGCCTAAACTCTGATATAGACCAATTAGCAGACTGAAAAAACACAGCTATTAGCTGCTACCAGCATGTCAGATTCAAACCACGATAGGGTTTTTTTCTCCATGATCTGGATCTACAGAAAGATGTTGGTCTCCTGGAAAAATAACAGAAAAGGCAAACAAGAAATAAAATATATATGGAAATTTCTTATCTTTAGAGTTTTTACTCATGCAAACTTTCGCCAGATGTTATGCAAACCTAGTTTTAATCTGGTTAGCGTGAAAAGTTTTTAAGAGCCCGTTGATTCGCGATCTAACCCAACTAATTGCTGACATAGGTTGTGGTTATGTGTATCAGGTGGAATTTTGATGAATGTGATAGCATGGTGGCAACGAGTGTCCACACGCACACAGGATTTGTAATGTTCAATCAAACATGAAGGTGTAACAGTCAATTTTTTTTCTTTTTCAATACAGATTAGTGTCATTATTTTTTGTCCCTTGGTCGACAAACTATACGCAAATATTAAAACAATAAAAAACTCCTTTTATCTTCAACAGCATATGAGTTATTTTACCTATTAGCACTAGCTCATTTTCAGATCTGGAATCTATACCCGTATACGGTGGCTGATTTAAGGTTCAGGGATCTGATTGCCTCGGGCAAGTTATTCTAAGAGCCCCCTGATGTCAGTGGGACTGCCTGGCAGAATAAAAGGCAAGGCAATAAACTGGGGGAAAAAGTAGCACACACGCATTGAAATGGGGGCCTCCCCGAGGCGATGGCCCAACTGGCCCGTGGTTAAATCCTCCACTGAAAGTGTAATAATCACACCAGAGCCCCACAGAGGGAAGGGAAGAGAAAGAGAAAGAGTGGGGGAAGACACAGAGGTACCAAAACAAAAGCCACCCCTCTCTGTCCTGTTCTCTTTGTGCCTTCAATCTAAGGGGGAGAAAAGACCGAAAAATCTTGGCGCAAAGAAAGGGAATTATAGGGTCTGTGATGATGACTGATGGGAAAGTGGAACAAGATCTGAAACAGATCACAAGGGTTTATTGTAGCTGTGGCAGTCATTCTGATGTGTTTGCAGATATGAGCATTAGACTTGTACTCTAATCCTGTCCATAGGCTGTCACTGGCTTACCTCAGCTGCAGATAAATGGTTAATAATACTTTGAGTATCCTAAACGACAGGCTTTGCAGTTGTAAGATTACTTAACTCGTATGTATCCTTGCAGAATGCATTAGTGAGGATTGCGCTATTTGTACGTTAACAAGCTTTGTCTTGTCACAGGCTGTAGTAAATTTATTTTCTGCTCCTGGAAAAAGCAACAAAAGAGGAAGAAAAGAGCACTTGTTTAGATAGTCATATTAAACCCTCCCTATTACACTCGTCTTAAATGCCTCTCCATTCTTTCCCCTGTAAGAGTGCCCAGCAGGAACTCCCACTATAAATCACATTTAGTACCTCTGACGTGTTAGCAGAAGTGATATAACTGCCACTGATCTAATTGCCTTACCCTGCATGTCTCCTCCTCTTGCTTCCGTCTTACATTTTGGGACTCTTGCGCGAGTTCCTTCTACATGTGTATTTAGGATCTGCATCCCGTTTTAAGAATTGTGCAAATGAACGGCGCGTGTAACAAAACACTGTGCCATGTACTGTTGGAAAACATCCACTGAGACAATGCTTTCCATCGCGAAGCACAGCTTGAGTGTTACCTCTTTTGTTCTTGCTGGTAAATTGTGGGAGGTTGAGTGGGCATGCTAATTATGGCAGGAAAGGTCAAACTAATTAGTGCTCCCTTTGAACTTGCCATTGATGGAACCTGACATCTCCATGCAGACCTGACAGGGTTCAAATTAATCAAGGGGCGTCCTATATGCAGCTAAATATGAACTATTTGCAGAAATTGTCATTTAACGCGTTTGGGGCATGCTAATTAGCCTATTGTTTTCTATTTGAGCTCTATTCACGCAAACATTTCTGAACTGGAGGCTTTCTGTCTGCAGAGGGCTTGGTTGCAAGACATTCACATGTGCAAATAGCCCTCTTTATCAAGTGGAAAGAGAACACTTTGTGCACCATTAAACCTGCACAATGCTATAATCGTCTTTGTTTAGATATGTTAAGTAAAGCATATCATTATGCTCTACTGGGTGCTAAGTGGTATTTTAAAGGTCCATAAATTCAATTAGACAATGTTTTAATGCTGCCCCTAGACCATGTTAGTGTAGTGACGCACGTGATCTGGGGAAGGGTCGCGTCAGCCATTTTTAAGAATTATTACTTAGGATTTACATTTATATTGTCATTTTAATAGCACGCCCCTCTCCAACCGATAGAGGCCTCAGATGCTTCTATTGCCCCGTCTCATTCCCCCCTCCCTCAAGATTGCATCCCATTTGTCATTATACATAGCTAGGGAAAAAAAAGAAAGAAAGAAAAGGAGATCTCTCCTCAGTCTCAGTGTGTCATTAGAGTGGTCCCGTTAGCCTGGTGCTAATGCACAGTTTAGCAGCCGCCGTGGAAAATGCTAAAGAGGTCCTGACAACTCCTGGGGGTTGGCTAAGTGTGGGCCAAGGGTTTTCTGTGTGTACGTCTGTGAGAGTGTGCGCTCACATTAGTGTTTGAAGGGGGGTAGGAAGGGGTCCCAGTGGTTGTTTGCCTGTTTTCCATCAAGAGCCCTCATCTCCTTTATCCCCTTTGTGGCGGAGGCCCTCCTCGGGCAGTTCCCTCTGAGGGGGATCTAAAAAGAGCAGCTGCTGGGGAATGAGTGCCATTTCCTCCTGCTGTCACCAGCACACTGGCAACCCTTAGTCCTCCTGTCCCCCTCCACCCGCAAAACCCCTATTAATATGCATATGAACTTGTTTCTCTTAGTTCTGAACTCCAATGACAAAGTGGGAAAGCATATGCCTGAAATATTCATGATCGCACGCAGCAATTAAGCGGCGGAGAAGGGAACTCTACGAGGGAGACTCACCGCCCTTCTGCTGGAGTTAAAAATGGCCTTTTTTTTCCTGCTAAAAAGCATGTTGTCCTCTGTTTTTCTCGTAATTCTTCGAAGCACTGCGTTGTGCAACGCGGAGCCGTTTACATTGTAAGAGTTAATGAGGCTGAGAAGAAGTGCAGTTTTGTTTAGTGAGTTAACTCCAGTTAAGTGCCAGGAAGAACACGCAGTGTGACATCTGGATTGTTCTTCTCTGCGTCACGTCCATCATTAACTACCCCTGCATTATTTTTTTTCTATATACACACCAGAACTTTGTGGAAATCACAGCAGCACAAATAAATTAAAAGTAAATAATCTCACACTTTAGACTATTTGGAAAAACTTGCACGAGCCAGCGTCCAGTAAATTGCTGAGTAACACATTTGTTATGATAATAAAAACAAGGAAATTATTTAATTTTGTGCTTTGCTTACCACTTAAACTCATTGATACAGGTTTAAGATAACAATATACAGTTGATATTTTAGTTTTAGTAGATTATTGCCTTAATTCAAGCCATCTATCAATTTATAAATACATCGTGACATTATATTTAGAAGTAATGCAATATTTGGAACTGGTGAAGCTGTATATTAGCCTGACACACACTAATCCATTTTAATGGAATTAATTGTTTATAGTATGACACCCATCTCTTTGCAGAATTCCCATAAAAAATGTCCTGTACGTTTTTAAAAGGCAGAGACTTTGAAGTCAGAGAATAAAGCACGCTGCAGACCATTCAGAGATTTAGCCAGAAGAATCAGAGGACACAGAGGTGGATGCCTCTGTACAGCCACCAGAGAGATGAGAGAGAGAGGGAAGGAGAGAGAGTGGAGTTATAGGAGGTGAGAGGGAGGAAGAGGGAGTGCGGGCTGTGAGATGGTTGCCGGGGCTTGACAGCCAGGTAGATTGTATCTGACATAAAGCCCGGAGATGAAAGAAGAGCGGACAGCTGGCCCACTGCACTCAGCACACTCCACGCAGTTTCACTCACCTCGCCATGCCGCTTGCCCCCCCTCACACCTTCCGCGTCCCTCCCCTCTCTCTCTCTCTCTTCGCTCTCATTCTCCTCCTGTTTACGCTCTCCTGATTACTCCCCATGGGTGTGTCCTCCACTTTCCACCAGGGGATCGTCTCTGCTTTCCTCGCCCCGTCTGAGGGGGCAGTGGTCCGGAGTTTAGCCTCTCCCCTGGCTTCTGCCTCGCCTCCACGCCTCTCCTCTCTGCCCCGCTCCGTGCCTGTCATCTCACAGCCCACTCAGTGCCACACTGGCTTGTTTTGTCAATAACCATTTATTTGTTGCTGGAATGGCAGCAGCCATTACATCTGACCTCCCTGTTTCATCAATTATGGATAGATTATTGGATGTGAACATCTGCAAGAGCTTGCTGTTGGACTCACCTCCTGGCAGGGATTAGATAAAGTATTAAACTGTTGTTTATTGTCAGGCCAAAACTCTACTGGGAAGCCAGAGAATTTCTACAAGCCCACAGCAAAAAATAACTCCCATCAACAAGGCACCTTAAATAGTTTAGCAGAGCTGCCGAGCCCCCCTCATGGTAAGATATGGGCCATTTATTATTTACACTTATTATTGGTTGTTATAACACTCATGGTAAAAGCTCTTGGCAGATGGGGCTTCGTCATTGTTTGTCACCTTTGTAAATGTGTGAACCAGAGGCCAGACACAGTTGGAGACATACAAACACACAGACGTTTGTCTCAGAGGCCAAGTCTTTTTATAATGCACAGAGAAATGACCGCTGCTCAACCACAAAGCACAGATATACATATATACTGCTCAGATGTATTTGGCATTTGAGGTAGTAGATGGAAATAGAGAGAAATGAATCTGATTGTGACTCAAGTCATTTTTAATTTCACATTAATATTTAACACTGCTGCCCCTTACTTCCTCTCTAACTTATTATATTTTGATAACATTTTTGCTTATTTTACACATTATTTGTAATTAAATAGTAGCATCAGTCTTCTGTTATGTATGAAAAATATGTTAAAGGAGTGCGTAAATTATAACAGACTACATTAGACCCATCAAAAGCATCGGTATGTCAGTATGGAAGAGATGTCCATGCTGGTAAAGAAGGGGATGTTTCCGATTACACTGCGATTGCTGGGATATTTGACATAATTAAATTAGGACTTGGTCAAATTCTGTTAATAGGAGTCTTTGTTTTCTCAACATAATATTATATAATATTAATATTTTAGGATAACTGCTATAAAAAACAAATACAAGATTCGTTTTTGTACCGATCAACTTCCTGGTGAAAATCAGCGTAAGGCTCCTAGCCCTACCTTTATGCTTAAACACTTTTTATCTGTACAGCTGACTTGAACTTAGACTAATATGTATTTTATTTTCTCGACTGCCTCGTTCCCCACGCTGAAGTGAAAAAGAGGCTGCAGAGCCTTCAGTCCCCTGTCAAAGCCCCTCACAATTCACCTTCAAGGCATCTGCTCAGCTGTCAACACCAGTTGTCAAACCGACACTTAGCATTCACATTGTTTCTGTGAAAATGAAGATATGTATTTCCACTGTGAGAAAAAAAAAAAAAAACAGGAAAAAAAAATCGCACATAACCCCAGCATTTTCGTTAATGTCTTTAGGTGGGTTAGGCAGTGATGTAACCTCTGTCAAACAGGAAGTGTCTTTTTTTTTTTTTTTTCAGGCTTTGAACAAAGCGCGTGAAAACCTCCTGTGTGCTAGAGAGTAGCGGGGCACTGTGCATCAAAATATCAGCGCAGGTTGAAAGGCACAAAATAAGGTCAGTGTCACCGCATTGCATTATTAATATCCCACTGTTTATCTCCTTGCCCATTGAATCCGTGCGCAAGAAAATGCTGCCTCCTATGAAATATTGATGCAATTTCCGAGCTTTACATGTAGGGGAAAAAAAAAAGCAACCAAAAACAAAAAAAAACAAAACAGGAGGTGTTACACACTGGCAGCAGGTTGCAGAGTGGCATGTCGCCTGGTAACGTAAATTGTCAAACACAGCAAAACAGTGGTAAGACAAGCCGCCGATGTAGGCTGCAGGTCAGGTGGGCTGGACGTCATGTTAGTTAGAGGACGTGTTACGATTTTAACACAGAATACTAAAGAATCTGTGGATGAAAATTTATTTGAAGGACCAGAATAACTTTTACAGTCACAATTATTAAAATTATAAAATGGTGTTTATTTTTTACAGTTGCATTACTCTTTGAAACAGACTAAATAGTTAATGTAGAGGGTGTCACTCCTCATGTTTGAGGTATATGTGATTAATTACACAAAAAACTGCTCTCCGTTTATGAAAACACACTAATCTGTCTAGCTGTATTATTTTTGCATTCATGCCAAATTTATCCGACTCTATCAGCCAGATGAAGCACGTGCATCTATAACGATACCATTTTAAGCATCTGAAGTGGCTACTCCATCGCACTTCACGTCAGTATATAGATAAGAAGTTTAAATGCATTGGAGACTTTTCCACCTGAATCTCAACACCTAAAAACACAATATACGTTCACGCTGAACACACAGTTTTGTGTTAATGCTGCACCTTTAATCACACATACAGGTATACAGGTGGCAGACAACGCTGCATAGCTATGAAACACAACACGCCCTCTCCCTTTTGTCTTTTGTCTCTTTAGTGTTAAAAATCACGTTCTAATTAAGTCAAATGCCACTGCATCGCTCTGTGGAGCGTGGAAGCATTCAACGCTCACAGAGAGAGGGAGAGGGAGAGAGAGCTCTCTAATGATCAACATGCGCCAGCGTCTTTATTATCCCAGCCAGCCAGCCAGCCAGCCAGCCAGCCAGCCTGTGTCTCTACAGCCGCCTCATGTGCTGTTTAAGTGATTGTAAATCATCCCACAGTAATGGCTGAGATTAGCATACTATCAAAAAGCTTTCTTCATGCATGATGTGGTAACATCTCAGGACCCTAAGTGTTTTATGGCGACTGAGACCGTATCATCCACTGTCATTAACAATCTAGTTGTGGCCAGGCAGGCAGCTGTACTCGGGCTGCTGCTGTTAGTGTTACCAGATGCGTGGGGAAGATGCAGGCTTGGACTGCGGCCCATTATGGGCGCTGCCTGTCAGGAGCCATTAGGCACATGCTTTTTGATTAATGCTCTAAGTGACGGTGTGAGTACTACTGAGAGACCAGCACGGAGAAAGGGGGGGAAGAGAAGGTTAGCGCCGCTAGTAAGAAATGCCTGAACGGGCGCCATAGTGTCAGTGATGACGTGACGGTGAATATAGTCTCGGTGTTACCAAAGTGGTGGGTGGGTGCCAGAGCAGTGTTGTGATATTTTTTATTTTTTTTCCTTAACTGCACAGAGTGGTTTTAGGCTCTGATTTCCTCTTCCTGTTTTTGAGGAGATCCTGCGCAGGGAGAGGATCTTAGGGTGTCCCCCTCCTCCTCCCCGACTCGCACCGCCTGCTATTGTGACCCATGAATTATTGATTAACCTTGGTAATAGAAAAGATATAACTGTGGTATGGTTTGACCTGCCTCTACTGTGGTGGATAAGTGTTAATGCCAAACAGATATGAATATGCACCGAAATGATTTCATAAGATTTATTCAGGATAAAACTGACACATACATTATATTTATTTAGCTTTATTTACGTAATTGTTAAGAATATAGATGTAGGAATCATGGTTTAAATCAATTGCGTCAATACAGGCATATTGAGTTTTTTTTAAATCATTTTTATATAACTTAAGCTATCATCTATCGCACAATTCAGCTGAGACAAAATCACAACTTGCTAGAAAAATGTGACGCCGTTTGTGTTTATTTGATCAGTGCTGTTTTAAAATTTCATCTGCCCTGCCATCCCTGTGTAACAAGTTATTCTCCAGAGCAACACGACCCATGTGTTCTCATGACATGTTCAAATGAATCCATCTGCTCAGGTTGTGTTCCTGTGATGATCTCACCTTCCGCACCAGATCAATAAACGAAACGCTATGTTTAAACTGAATCAAATTTTCCAGTTGTGGCGTTAGGCTTTCATCCGCAACAAGCCGCCGCAGTCCTCACTCTTAGCTTTACCGTATATACAATTAAACGCCCCAGTAACCTGCGCGTTTTCATTAGATTGGACCTGCAGGGACGTAGCCGCAGGTTCACCCCCCCTCTCCTTCCCCAACCCTAACCTAAAAGAGATGACCAGCTGCAGTAATTGCATGGAGCTGTGTTTACATTTATTCATGAAACGGAGGACCGCCTTTTCATCCCCACTTCCACCTGTCACCCATTCCATTTGCCGCGTCAAGAGAGAGACAACCCTCCCCGCCCGCTACCCACTACATCCCATCAAACTTGGGAGTTACAATCACTAATCAGTCCCTCCCCTCATGAAGAACCACTGCCTACTTGTTCCGTACCGATATTTGATTCCGCACCATCTTGAGCGAATGATTACGTTTTCATGCATTTGGTTCCACCAAAATGTATGTGCACTCAGCCACATCCTTTATTGATTACTTCTAGTGCAAACAGTAGCCGGAGTGTGATATACATAATTGGACAGTTGTCAGGGGAGGCCGAGCAGTGATAACCGCCGTCTTATTTCCCCTCCTTGATGCATATAGCACTCGTCTTGAAAGAGATCACTCGGTCCTTATGCGGGGGGGAAAAAGCTAAATATGATTGTTACCTCAGTGAACATGTTGCTTTACATTGTTAGCTCACATAACGGCTTGATAGCCTGATGTGGATCTCAACATGAAAAGTATTTACCCTGCTCCGATGATGAAACACAGTAGCTTTTGCCTGATGTTGGAGTGATGATACAATCTCTGCCATGCAGTTTACAGCAAAGCCTTATTTCTTTGAACAAAAAAAAAACTCCAGAGAGCAGACAAGAGCGATGTGTACTTAATATACACAACATGTACTCAGCTAATTATTTTCCAGAATCCTACATTACAACCACAATAAACTGGGTGCACATTGCTGGAACAAAAGTCGGCACGCCTAAAACGCTCCCACTCATCTTCTAAAATTACATTTTCAGAGGCATAGCGGAAATATTAACCCTCTAATCATCGCTCGAGTAAACACGGTTCTGTTAAGAAAAACAAAGAGACATCCTTAAAGTTTGTATTTTAGTAATGAAAATCAAACAGTGTCCGCTGCAATTGCCTGACCCGTGACACAGAAGTGATGAAATGTCCCAGCAGAATCTCAGCTTAGCCCCGTCTCGGGCTGATAATAGATTCAGCTGCACAAATGGAAGAAGCACAGATGTGTAATAACTCTATCAAACTCACGCCCCTGTGTTTTCACAAGGTTAGATACACACGGAGACGCCCGCTGGAATTTCACATTTTACTCCTCTTCACCCTTCATCCATTCCAAAGAATAATTCTGTGCGGCCAAGGTTACCATCACTGTTTGTGTTTGTTGGGTAATCATACAGCATTTCCAAGGTAAGCCTCCCTCCACTCTGGAGCCTTCGCATTACAAAAACATTCACTTACACGGATTCATACATGGAGACATTGACACTGGTTGGGAGTTTGGTGGGAGCGGGGAGGCAGCTGAAGTGGGACCCAAACAGAATCCATATTTAATACCGTGTTCCCACATGGACATGTACTCTTTCATGTCAGCATAAAAGAAGCTACTGAGACTGTGCTCTCTTCGACCAAAGCATTGTGGCATCAGAGATGAGCTGGTAGCCTTTATAAGAAAATGTAAATCTGAAGTGAAACCCTGCACATTACACAGAAATGCTCATGAATGTAACAACAGGCTGCTGCTAGCGTGGCGTGCAGTGGTCAAACAGACATGTCCAAACAATTCACTGGGCCTGATATCCACCAGCATTTAAGCAAAGTAGAAATGACATGTTCAGTGATCCAAACTCACGTAGGAAGTCAGCCATATGTGGAGAATACAGGACTGCGAGGTCTGCTCTTTACTGTCTACCTACAGCTTCTAACCGTATGCCTGCCTTTACTGCCGTTTATGAAATTTTTATCATTACAGTTTGCCCTTTTGTATTTTTTGGACCATAGTTAAAATGAATACTAATACAAAGTCTAACAGAACAATCATACGACTTTCACGTTACCACCGCAGCAAGGAAAATTACCAACATATTGCTTTCACCTCCAAAAGCTCTGATTAAGCTGCTGACATGTCGCTTACATTTCTCTGCCCCGAATGGGAAAAGTGAAAGTGTGAAACGTGAATTCCTCTTCAACAATGTCAGAATAGAAAGGGCTATATCTTACTTTTTATTTATTATTTTTTAATTGTCCGAATCTCTGGAAATAAGTGAGCCTTGGCAGCACAATTTTAACTTCTTCCTTAAGTTGTGTTTTATTCATTCCTCAGACAATCACTTTTCGTATGGGTGAAAGTGTGTGCTGTTGTACAAATATTACAGCTCACTCCTTTATCTGGTCGCTGGATTACTAAAGATTACTTTCTTCTTCAGTATGACCACTTGTTGTAGTGAATTATGTCTCCACCACTATTTCAACAACGTATTTCTTGCTCCATCTGCCTTTGAAACGAAAATGTTGGCCAGTGAAACCAACACCCATATGTTTATATGTCTATTTCTGTGTATTAACAATTGTATTTATATTGCATCAGTAACCATTCATATAGTCTCAAGGCGCTTTTCTGCTGTTAACAGTCCCTCACTTCCTTCATTGCTTCAGTGGTGTCTAATGAGAATATAATGTTTTAAAAGCCTGGATAGGAGAGTGTTACCTTAAACTAATGAATTAATGAGATGAAATTTAAGCAGAAGTGGGCGTTGTGACATCACGTTCCTCTTCCTTGTTTCCTTACCTGCACAGCTACGCTTGCACGTCCTGCTCTGTAAGATCTAGTCTGCATGTAATTATCCAGCCATCAAAGCCAAGCCGCTGTGCCAGTCAGCTTATCAAGGGTTAAGGGGACACACTTGTCTGCAGCAGTACCCCGCTCACATTTCTGGCCCCAGCGCATCTCAGCAGTCTTTGCTAATGACTTGTAGCCAACAAATTCCTAAGACTCTCAGGTGGCTTCCTCCAACCAGGCTCTGTGCGATGATGAAAAGCCTGAGATAAAATAAACTGACAGTTGCAACTCATTGCGAGGAGCAGGCAGCAACCTAGCAGCAGCTGAGACCCCGGGAGCTCAGCACTGCCTCTCTTTTTTTTTTTCTACCCTTTCCTTCATCACCCCCTCCATTCTCCTCTGCCCTCCTCCTGTGTGTCTTGGTGTGTTTGAGTGTGTGTGCTGGCATGGCAGAGGGCAAGCGTGTACGTTCCCTGTATATGCGGATGCATTGGTTGACGTATCGTGCAAGTGTGTACGCGGGCATTTGCATGCGAAAATGCATGGGTCGATGAGTGTATTCTTCAGGGGAGGGTGCGGGCTAACTACTGGGAGGGGAAACTAGATGCCTCTGCCACTGTTCCCTAATTAAAGCCCATTCCCGCCTTTTTTATTTCAGTCCATTAAGCAAAAAACTGTGGCCACCCCTCTCTCGCTTCCACACATGACACACTCCAATCAATACACTCCCACAGGCTGCCTCACTGGGTGCCTCAAATGAATAGATTGCAGTGCAACATTACATCTAATTGAATTTTGCAGAGAACGCCATGTGGAGAGTTGCAGGGTTGCAGATTTTGTTTTATGGTTGAAACAGAGGTTATTGGTTCTTTGTTTTTTTTAAGCTAACGTGTAGATTTAAAAAAAGAACAGAATTATGTTGATATGTTGTTTGGCTTTAAAATCATTATGTTCTTCGATTAATTATACATTATAACAGTTTCATATTGTGATGTTTTTGCAGTATACAGCTACGATACAGATGCTGTTGAACTGTCTAGCTGTCCTCTGAGGTCAGCATCACAAAGGTTCACATTAGCACATCAGGCCCCGGGAGAGGGCCTCCTCCTGGCTGGTGGCTGTGGGGGGTTCACCCAGGGATGGCGGAGGCTGGCAGATGGTTCAGTGGTATGTCTGATGCATGGACTGACTGATGGATGGGTGGATGGACGGCTCTGACTCTCATGTTCTTCTCTTGTGTGAATTGTCACAATTTCTGCAAAGATCCTTTGTGTGACACAAGTACATGAGCTGCCATCTCTTCAGGCATGTTTTTTATCCTTATCCCTTCTACTATGAATACTTGGACTACAGTGTATTGTTAAAATTCAAATTACAAGTCAAACTAAAAATGTAATGTTTGATCTGTACTGAAAATGTATAGTTGTCTTAAAATATGAGTGCTACACACAATGCACAATAGTCGTGACCTTGTATTAACCTTTGTTGATACAAAGTGTCATAAACCATCAGCAAAGCGCATTGTCGAGTTGTGTTGAAAAATCCTTGAGCAAAGCATGTAACATAGAAATACACAAAAACAAATCTGGAGTCATGTGTTAGTTCAAATTTATTAAAACTTCATCAAAGTCATAACAGAAACTTGGCCTTGTTTGAAATTTATAATACCATTGTCATACTAATGTCTTTCTACAAAGTGCTGAACAAATAAAATGTAATGTTCTGTTTAACACAAGCAGCTGCAGGTCTAAGTGAAATACAAAATAATAAGAGAATTCAGAAACGTACCAATGTGAGCAGTCAGCAGATACCAGCTTATAGTAGACTCTGTGGTGCTTGGCAGCATGGACATATTAAGGTTTCATAAAAAGACTTGTGCACAGTTCACTTCAAAACCCTCCGACAAGAGATTTTACAGTCAGAGAAGAGTTTAGTCATTTTTTTAATAACAAAATTCAGTTTGTAGTGACCACCAGTTCAATTCTCCGGATGTCACGGATCCTTTTCCCTTTTCCAATTGATTTGTCTGCCTGTTCCACTGAGTTTCTGTGCAAACATCTCATTGTGTGCCTTCAGTGACCGCAGTGGTTCCCATGCCAATTAGCACAGAGGCTCAAAGCAGGTGCCAAGGCAAATATTTAGCTAATTATCAATATTTAATAGCATTTCTTCACTGGCTCCTTTCCTAAGGTCCAGCCGATGCTATTAAATCTCACCCCATAGATACACAGTTATGACATGTAATAACTACTTGAATATAAAAGAGATTAATAATTTAAAGTGAGCCAACAAATTAGGACCATCATTAAAAAAACCAGGCTTGAAACCATTTTGCATAAAACCAGCCCGGTTCAAGGTAATGCCAAGGCTCTCCTGATAAAGAATTACAGCATTAATTCAGCAAAGTGAACTTATTGCTCCTACTCCTTCTCTGCGATCCCCGGAGCATTCAGAGTAGAGGAATGAAATGATAGCATTCACGGGCACAGAGGCGCTTATTTCCATTTCCAGACCTAGTCAGAGTTTGGAGAGTGTGTACATTTGTGTGTGTTAAAAAAGGGATGGATTGATCTCTTTCTCATTGTGGTGCGATCGCTGAGGTCCCTGTGAATGGCCTACTTTCATGCTGAAGGTTTGCTCCCATGGGGGGGCAGATGTGGCCCATCTTTACCAGAGGTCTATTGTGTGTAAACACAAACAGAAACATGCACACACGCACACACTGTGACATCTCTGGGTCATTGTTGGAATTGCGTAGACATATCCCACCTTTGATGTGTAGATCTTGACTGGCATCTTAATTGACTCTCCAAGCTGTGTCAAATGAATATCATCAACTGGAGCTATCTGGCCTTTACATTAAGCATCCACCTCTGGTTACAAATTGAACTTGGCTGTCAGTATGTTATTGTGCTTTGATGTAATGCAACACATGTACATACAATTGGCGCTCTTAACACTGTGACAGACACTTAATCTGGTTGCTCTTACATGCACACGGTCTTGAATACTCATGCTCTTAGAGGGCGTTTTCAGATTTTCAACATAAAAGTGTGTTTTCAGAGTTCTCGTTCAATTCCCAGTGAGGAAACCCTTCAGTCTGTGCAGACGGAGCTGCAGCACCTTGCAACTCTTTTAATGGAGCATGTTGCTAGAGGCGCCATTGCTTGCTTGTGTGATATTACCATTTACCTGCTGTTTTGAATTTTATTTGAATTGCAATGAAAAGATCAGGAAAAGGTGCACGCTGGCAGACATATCTGAAGTTTATTTTTTTTCTTCTCCTTCCACATTCTAATTTGAGACATGCCAAAAGACTTGACATAGTGTTTTATACTTTTATACTTGTGCCTGCCTTTTGGGAATGAACCTGCTTTGAGAGAGAGTGGGAGAGAGTCTACACTATTTCCCCAAGGATCTCCATGCAGAGGGCAGAAAACATCAATCGGACAACTGATGCATTACACATTACCTTTGTTGATATGATGAAGTCTTGTCAAATGCATCTGAGGTGAATTGATAATTTCCCATTAAATATATCCCTTTATTTTTCTGGCTTTGTCTGTGTTTAAAGGTGCGTTTTATAGAACTATTGTTTCAGCCGAGTCTTATCGCAGTTCAGCTTAAACTGTCACTGTTAGTCACGCTAGAAGCATGGCTCAGAAGATGGCAGGGTTGGTCTGTGGTTCAGACTCAGCATCCCAAAAAGAATGAATCGAGGATTGTCATGGTATTTGGAAATCGGTTTCCTGAGTGTCAGCAGGTCAGATTTTCATTTACCTTCTGAAGATCTGCAAGATACTTGAAAATTAGCAGATGGTTCCCATCAGATGAATTCAAATCTTCCACTGATAATACTCTCATATCACTCTTCAGATCTGTCTGTCATTCATTTCATTGGCATGATGCTGCTGGTGTCTTCCTTAGTAATCAAGGACAGTTGGTCTGCATAGACAGATGCACCACTAGTAGGTGCTATATTGATTCACACGGCAACCTGTACTGGCAAATTACCACTGATGGTTTAGAAGTGTGTTGCTGACTCATGTGCTGGAGACTGTAAAGCATGAAATATCAGGAAAACACAGATAAATGGATATGTAAATCCATTAAAGAGCTAAAAACGTATAACACAGAACAAGACAGTCAATGAATGTTAAATATAAAATAAACAAAAATAAGTTGTTAGAAGAAGAAGAAGAACACCTACAATTTGAGAAATAATAAAGGTCACACATTTATCAAATTACTTGCATTTTCCTTTGGAAATCATCACCAGTCTTGGCAGAGATCTTAAGGGAGGACTGTGTCAAACCTGTAATACTAAACACACTTCTGATAGAAATTCGACCTCCAAAAAGGCAGAAGACCGTTATGGTAAAGTTCCATATAGAAAAACTAGAACAACTAGGATTAAAATTGAAAATTTGCTGTTGAAAGTTCATCATTCATGAGTATGGGTACTATAAGAGTCCATAAAGCTAAAACAAAGGCATCTGGACTTGTTGAATTTGAGTTGCCTTTGGACAGTTTTGGCCTTTTTGCTTTGGAACAACTTGTACCACAATCCATCACCACTTACTTTAGAGCCTTTGATTGCAAATCCTTGCCAGCACAACTATTTTTTAAATAATTTCAGTCACGTGTCATTCAAAGGAAAAAATCCTTTTTGAGAAAACTGCACTGCTCCAATAATTTTAATAACCAGTAATAATCCTTATGTAGCATATCTTTGTTCACCAACAGTGCTTATTGTAATTCTCTTAAAGAAAAGTGAGAAAATGTTAAAGGATACTGTAAACACTTTTAAACCAAGTATGTACTTTTTTTTTTTTTTTTTTTTTTTTTAAACACACAGTTAGTAAATTGGACATATTGATATTCTCCTCTAAGGCTACCCAGCTGTCCAGTCTAGAATCTCAAGTGACCTCGGGTGAATTTGTGGTCCTTGAACAGTAAATATACTTGAAATATAAGGACATCAAAAAAAAAAAAAAAAAAAAGACCTTCCCAAGGACACACGTCTACAGGTAAAAAGGTAAAAAAGCGGTGGTGAATTTAAGTATTAAAATGAACTATGTGTGAGACCTTAATGAGACAGAAAAAAAAAATTACACAAGGTCATCTTTCGTAAGAACAGAAATTTCATCCCTTTGGGGCAGAAAAGACAGAACTTTTTGTTTTAGCAAACTGCCCATCAAATAAGCATTATTGCCATCAGAATTCATACAGTGTTCTGAGACTCCTGAAGGCACGTAGCCCCCCTCAAATTAGCAGCTCTGATAAATCACCATTAATTAGCTAATAAAAGCCAGCAGGTGGTTCGGAGCCCAAAGACATTCCCCGGTTGTCTGAATTATGTATATTACAGCAGTGCACTGATAAAGTAAATGAGTAGGGGGAACAACAGATAGGCGTTCTGGAGGGCCCTCGTGTAGGGATAATGCTCCAATCAAATCTCCTGCAATTCCACAATCCCACCCAAAGGAATACAAGTGGCTCTGACCCCCGCTCAAATCGCATAACGCGCAGGGCTCTGGTGTGAGGCGTATTTGTGCATGGATTATGCATGCAGAATACAAAGTTTGCCTTCGCCCACCCCTGAATGAAGCGCTCGTAAAGATGTTATACTTTGATTATAGAAACATAAGGCAATTATTAGGAGAAAAGAGGAATGTGGTCTGATTGAGGCATGATGACCTCTCTGTATGGAGCTGACAAGGGCAGCATGTATTCTTCATCATCGACATCATTATACATTAAAAAAATAAAAGCTTTAAGGTCAGAAATGGATGTGTTTTTTAAAGGCATCCACCAGGCCACATGGTAATTAGCGTCGTATGTGAAGAATGTTAACAATATGAGCACAATAATGTGGATTAACTCCATATTAAATGGGTTTTACATGAATGTAAGCTTCATGGGACATGCTTTTAAGGGTCTAACTGGAGAACTAGTTTACCATGTCACCAAATGAAATGAAATTAAATAAAATGTGATATTTAAGTGGTTTAATATCAACTGTCTTGTGCCGTATACCAATGTCTGTCTCAACTTTGCCAGTAGTCCTAATAATAGTCAAAATAGTTGGCAGTTTTAATTATATTTTAGAACTCATTTAGAAAACTTGAGTTTGTTTGAGTTTGAGTTGTTGAGTTGTTACTTCGACATGTACCACCCACCTAGACCAGACCAGGCACCCCCACCCCATAGCAATGACACCCATCCCCAGCAGGATGCATCCTGAGATAGACACACACACACACACACAAAAACAGTTTAGGAACCAAAAAAAACATGAAAAACCTGGCCTGGCCTCCAAATTCACTAGATCTCAAACTGATCAAGTATCTGTGTGATACTCTGGAACGAAACCTGATCCACAGAGACCCCTCCCCTCCAAGTTGTGAGCCACAACTGTTCTTGAAGGGACAAGGGAGACCTGCACAATATTGAGAAGGTTGTCATAATGTTATGCCTGATCGGTGTGTATGGGCACTGCCTGTGGAGCAGATCGGGCTTTCAGAAGAGGGCGTCTTTCTTAGCTTCTGTTCTTTTTTTACAGGAAACACATAATGTATACAAATCAAATAGCACTAAGGGTAGATGATACTGCTCATTTCCAGCTTGAATTCACCTTGCAGAAATTTCTGACACGTCATACCTGCCATTATTTGTAGATCTGTGCAATACCATGAGAGCATATTCACCCCTGCATACAATAAAAACAAAACATTGACCGCGCAAAATGTATATGTGAAAACCGGTCCAGTATAACGAGTCATTTGTAGATTTACGTGTGGAGAGTCACACTTTTACCTTTTGAGGGCCTACATCAATTGATCCCTGTGAAGCGTCCTAAGCATGAGTTTAATGAAGGTTACATAAATGCATAACAGCTACTTCCATAAACGATTAGCTGCAGGATCTCAGCTGATAAATTTTGCTTTTCAAGTTATTTTTTTGTGTTGTTTAACACAGATTTCATGTTTCAGTGCAGACTGATGGACCGCTGTTTGTTACGGCACATTATAACCCATCTATTAAATGCAGCCACAAACCAAGTTTCCCTGTCAGCAAACACACTCAGAAATCTAGTTTCCTCCTTGGGTAAATGAGCTCTTTTCTCTGGGTTAGATGTCCTGAGGCAGCCACTTGGCAGAGGGTGAAAGAAATGGCAAAAAGGCATCCACACAAGTGGGACATGGGAGCAGATGGGACACTGATTGCAGTGTTGTTTACAGCTGTTGAGGTCCTTCCACTCTGCTATATAGAGGTCAGAAACTATGTCTGTCTGCCACATTTCACAGCATCGCCGCTGAGATACACAGGCATCTCTGCAGATCTCACTGTCAATATTAAAACTATTATAGAAACACGGTATATGTTTGGGCTTTTCAGCAAAAAAAAAAATCAAAAAATGTTGGGTGGGAGGGATATTTCTGTCAGCCGTCACTAGATTTATTATTTACCTCAAAATGCTCTTGTGGAAAAAAAATAGAATCTGCACATGCTCACACTTTTGATGCTCTCGGAAAGTGAGAAGGAAATAAAAAGGACAGCGGAGAGCGAGAAAGAGCGGCCGACTGGAAGGAAAACCATCCAACACAAAGGTCTTTGATGATCGTTAACATTTCTTTATGCTCGCATTGAATCACTTTATATGGTTTTACCAGGGACGTTGCCCATTCAGGAACGCTCCATCAGGGTTCTGACTATAGTCTGTATCTCAAGCAATAATAGCCCAGAGCGGCGGGTGAAATATATCCAAAGTAATCAACCTTTTGCAAAGGCACCTCAGAAGCACACATTTCCACAGCACAGTGTAATCTAATATAGTGGGTGGCATCAACTTGCTTTGCTGAGACACTACTTTCAATAGAGTATTTGCATGGCGAGATGATGTAACTTTTAAGCAATAAAAATGCTATAAACCTCTCATTTCCATTACAGTAATTGACGTACTGCTCAAAATGTGCGCTTCAGGGTCAAGCAGAAATATGCTGAGCTTTTTTGATGCAGGCTTTGGTGCGCTGTCACTTTTACAGTTAGATATTTTGAACTGATCTCAGTCAAACGGTGAAATGCTTTCTGAAGAATCCGTGCAGGAAATTCACCCATTCTGTAGCTGCTGCTGCTGTTTGTAGGAAATCTAAGCCTTTATGGCAGCAGTCCTCCGAGAGGAATGTCTGGCTGGAATTTGTCTAATGGCTCATTTACAGCATGATTGGCTGCTAACAGTCTGTAGCCGGGGTGCAGCCATTAAAGGCTCCTCGAAATAATGCAGTTATAATTTTAGTACACACAAACGACCCGGCGAAGTCATAAATATGAGGCTGGAAAAAGACAGCGGGTATTCTAAGAGCGGCGCGCGTGAAATACGTTGTCGAGAAGACTATGTTACGTATGTGCAGTAATTTGAACAGCTAACAGATTAAATCCCACGTTTTTGTTACCATTTACAGTTTTGTTTATCCTTCCACACATTTTCCTTCAGAGAAGAGGTGAATTAAGACGTAAAACACTTTTGGAGGCAGTTAAAACAAATTTATATTAGTGTATCAAATCTATCAGTGTACATTAAGTTTTGCATCAGTGATTTGTCTTCAACAAACTGAGGAGCATAATAGAGGTGACAAGAAGCACTGCATGCAGAAATCACAGCAAACTTCATGAGCAGATCTATAGTGTGGCTCTAAAGCAGTTTCTGCACTGTCCAGGTGTCAGTCACATCAGCTACAGTGACTTATTTTACTCCGTTAATACCTTTGCAGGCCACTTAGTATAATTCTTAACTCATTCGTCACATGCCATCTCACAGTTTTTTCCCCCTTCAAACAAAAACCTGTTTTATAAAAGACAAAGACAAAGTATACAGCGCAGTTTTATTCTCATTCAGAACAAAACGAACAACAACATCGAAACAAATGAAAACGGAGAGTGAATCGCATGCATCCGTATCATCGCTCATATTAGTAAAGAAAGTCTGAATTTGTGTTGATTTGTTGCTCTGATCCTCCTGTCTGAGATGTGCAGGATTCATTTAGTCACTAAAAGTTGGTCAATCCATGCCTCATGTTGTAAATATAATGGGATTCTGGTTGTAGCAAATATATCTTAGTAGTCCTACCCCCTTTAGCTTGCGTGTGTTCTCAAGAGTTCAGTGTTAAGCGGTGTTTGTTGTGTGCGCCTACAACAACTTCTCCGCTCCACCCAAAAAATCTTACCAGTTTTATGTTTTTTCCTCTTTTTGTTCTTCTAAACGAACCAAAAAAGAAAATACACTAAGAATTCAAAATGAAAATAATCCACACCCTCAGTGGGTTGTCAATGGGGCCCATCAGAAGGCAGCCGGTACGCAGAGCTTCTGTAGGGGCGTGATGATAATCATAAGCTTAATAATAGCTCTGTGTTTTGATTATGCTACGTAATGCTTTGAACAGATTTAGTCTGAACATACAGCAGATCTGTGTTTGGGGTTTGAGACTGTGTGTGTGTGTGTGAGCACGTCTGTGTGTGTGTGTCCTTATTGGTGCTTTGAGATGCATAGCCATTGAGGCCATAATTTAGTCCATTATGTCCTCTGGTTTGCAGCCGTAGCCCCGGGCTTCTGGCACTGAACGTTGTGTCATTTGCTACCAACTGGGTTTTTGATGAGAGTGTGTGACCTAGACGCCTCATCCCTCACCACTGTCTCATTCCCTTTATTTACATCTGTCTTTAGCATTCTAATTACTCTCTTTATTGCTTTAGCCTGGAGGAATCTGTTATACTGGTGGGGAGAAAAAAGACTAAGGACACTGGAGTTTTAACCAATAATAAAGCAGCATAACTCCCATTACCCATAGGCAAAGATTGGACCTGTGAGGCTCTTTTTTTTATGGGCTGTGGGCAAGATAACTGTGGACGGTCTTCTCAGCATTAGATAGTACACAAGCAAGGGTGCATTTGCTTTACTGGCGTGTGTATTTCAAAACTATTTGTTTTCACATCAAAACGTTCATGAATTGGTTTTTCTGAATGTGAGCAAATCTTTCTGATGATGTGGTCAAATTGCAAGCATCTTTAAGTTTTGCCAAAATTTGTACCTGCAGTAAAATTGTGTAACTTATATTTTGATTTATGTTCTTAGGTTAAGAAAGAAGGATGCATACAATGTACAATATATACATGTCAGTTTAAATTTTTTTCTGTGTGCGCGTGTGTGGAAAATGTCCATATAAAAAATAAAGTTTCAAATTTTTTGTCCCTTCCTGCTGAAATTTTATGAAATAGCATCAGGAGCAGGCGCAGCAGTCTTTAATGAGCTCTCAACTTTAAAGACTTGAAGGATATTAACAAGCTGCTTGACAAATGGTGCTTAGAAGCACATTAAAGACGCAGCTAATGGTGCGCATAATGACGGCTAATTTTCGATCAGATATAAATTAGAGCCCCCAACAGTTATTTGCCTTAAGGACTTTATGTAAATGATTCTGTTCTGTATAAACTGAAAAACTGAGAGTGAATGAGGGAAGGAGAGAAAGGGAGAGAGAGAGAGAGAGGGAGACTAACACTCCTTGTGGGTATGATTAATAGATCTGCAACAGAGCACGGCTGTCAAAGCCCAATGAACACACATCCACTAGACAGCTCTACCACCTTCTCATTAAGGTCCAATCTCTGCGCGGTCTACAGCTTACTCATTCAGAACACCAGAACAGCGTCTGAGAGCGAGCAAGTCCAACACTCAGAGGGGGCAGAGAGAGATCATCAGGGGAAAGCCAATGCAAGTAGAAGACCGAGCTGTTCACAAACACATTTACTATCCAACGTTGTTAAATGTGTGATCGCTGGAGGCATTCGATGGCAACAATTCATACATTAGGCCGTAATACTTCACTGAATACACATGCTTTCTGGGCATGGCCGAATTAAGGGATGAACGTGGGTTAGTTGGTAGCTTTTATTTATCCACGTTACAACAAATCCACAGATTGAGATCTGACGTTCTGAGGTCAAAGGTCCTCTACCATCACTACGAGAGCCAGGACATGGTATTTTAGAGTATTACCCTCATACACCAATACATTAGGTCTCTGTTCAACTTTTATTAGATGTTTTCTTCAAATGGAAGTCTGCTGGAGCCAATGCCACCTGTCTGGTTTGCTATTTATGCCAGTAATTCCTTATTTAAGCATATGACTCCAAATTTTTATCTTGTAACCAAATGATCCTTCTCTGTCTTTTGTTTTTGCAGATTACTCTTAAAAGTAAATTTTAAACTGGATTTATGCTTCCGCCACACACCACAAGTTCTGACATCACTAGTATGGCGTAACGCTGAGTTTTTGGTACTAAAATGGGATTAAATTTACTGTAACCTGTTTAAAGCTGTGGGAGATTTGATCCAATAAACTTTATTAATCCATATATTTTGGTTGCAAGGCTTGCGAATGAAATAAGTCTGTTTTATGGTAAAAGGAAATGGGAATCTAGTTTATATTTAATGTTTTTTTGTTTTTGTACATTAAATTAAACCAAGCAACAGAAAGAGCCAAAAAACAAAACAACCAAAAACATAGTTGATCACTTATAAACTTATAACTTCATTAATTTATGTAGTAAGCCTTTAATTTTTGCCTTCCCAGTCCCCTAGCTGTACATAAATGTATTACAGAAGGTTCACAGTGTTTGTGGCAGACAGTTTTCATCATGTTTTTCCTTGTTGAAATAAACCTGAATTCAGAGCCCAGTGGGGGCCAGCCCATATTTTCTAATGTCTTCTCTGACCTGGATGTAATATTAAATTATTACATTTTATGTATATTATTTAAACCCTGCTAGCATCCAGATTTCTAAATTTACAGAACACGTATAATCTGTCCTTGACAAAGTCTAAAACATGTTCACCATGGTGGAGATAACTGTATTGCAACAGTCAAACCATCGTGAAGCCAGTGTGGAGCCTCAAGCAAAAGCATTTAAATATTCCTTTACATCCGTGCTGGAGAACAAGAGTCACAGAATGGCATCAAGTGTATATGGATGATAAAGAACAGTCTACAAATCCAAGAGCTGCGATGGCACGTCTTGAGGAACTTAAACACAACTTAACGTTTCCATTAATAGCAAACGTTGGAAAGAGCTCTGAAGAAAACTGTTAAACAAAAACTTGGTTTTGCATCCCAGTCATTATTTTTTGGTGCCGGCCACATGTCAGAGGTGACTGTGGCTTCTCAGCGCCCACCCTCTAATCATGCCCCTGAGCTGTTTTAGTTATGAAGGCTGTGAACGTTTCCAGTGGCATTAAATTATCTCAGACTCATTGTATTTTTTTTTTTAATCAAACTTTCCAATAATACATAATTTCTTGTCAAAGTTTCATTCAAATGACGTCATGTGTGTTCTTATTCTCTTTTAAAGAAATAGATATATATTTTTTAAATTTAATTTAGAATTTATTTCTTTTAAAATGTTTAATTTGAAGCCGCTTTTATCACGTCATGAATGAACACGTTTCCCTCCGTATGTTTTATTAGAAAATGTGAATGAGTTAAAGATGAAGGTGTTTAAAAGCATCGGGCTCATACATTTTTAATGAAGAACGAGCTCCTGTGTACGCATGTCTGGACAGCTCGTCTTCAGATTTCAAAATAAAGGTCACGCAGAGCAGGCCCTTTTTGCCTGTGATTGAGAATTTCACAATTAAAGGCAAGAACAGCTTGTTGGGGAATCTGTCTCCGGCCAAAGAAAAAAATAAAATAACTGTGACATATTGCATTTAAAATTAATTTTTAAATAACAAATTTTACGAGTTCCTGTAAAATATAGAGAGATTTTTTTCGCCCAACAGGGTCCTCCATTTTTTTTTTAAATCCATCCATGCTTTGTAAAGCAGCACAGTTTACACGTTCAATTGTCAATAAACATTCAGAATGAGCATTTGTCAAATTTCACATAAAAAAAAAGAAAGAAAGGTGTCTACTCTGGCATCCACTCTTCACTCGTGGGTGAGGGAGAGAGAGAGAGAGAGAGAGAAAGCTGTTTCATTGGCACACTGTGTGGCTTCCCCTCCTTTGCGTGCCATCCCAGATCAAAACGTATCCCACCAACCTCCTTCTAGCCATCCAGTGCTGCTCCATCGATTAGATTCTGGAAAACACTTAACAAACTAATGACTATTGATGGCTGATGAATATTGCATCAACAACAACTGATTGGCGACAGCATCAAATGGCGATCGCCGCTTCACATTCAAGCAGCCATCTGACATGTTGTTGTTTTTTTTTGTTGTTGTTTTTTTCTGCAGCAGCAGCAGCAGCCACCGGATGATAAATAAAGGGTTACACGGCGTGCAGCGCCTTCAATTTATGGCTCACAGTTCGTCTAATTCGAGAGCAGTCGCGTCTTTGAAGGCAGACACTTGGCGTAAATGTACAGTTAAAATATTCTACTCTCAGGTCCCCGGGCGGAGCTCCGACAGTCCCTGGCTTCATTAAATTTTCAACAGCATCCCTGTGAAAGGGGACGGAGGGGGGGTTGGAGAAGAAATGTTCAGGGGAAAAGAGAAAAATAAAACAGAGAGGGCGTAATTATAACAAAAGGAAACAGCGCTGCCCTTGTCGTTTTGCAGAAGGCTCCCACAGTGTGTCTGGATGCATGGAGGCCGTGCTGCATGAGGTGTGTCTGTGGCTTTAAGGTAAATAGTTTGGCTCGTGGATTTATCATATATACATACAAATATATATTTTAAGAAAAGAAAAAAACGACCCCCTGGTTTTCTTCATTGTGCTGAGGTCTTTTCGCTTTTTTTTTTTTTTGAATCCTCTCGATACTCGCATTGATTCGCTATCAAAGAATCCAGATCGATTTTCTTCCAATATGTGAAAGAGAAAGCAGGCGGGTAGCAGCAGCGAGGCTGATAGGCCTGCCTTTCTATCTGTTTATCTATCAGCCTGTCCGTGTGAGCACAGCTCCGGCTTGTCAAGCAGCAGCAGCAGCAGCAGCAGCAGCACTACTGCATAAAGTTAATTTCAATTCCCGATGAGACACTCACTCGGCAGCCCTCCCTGACCAGCGGTAATTAACAGGGATGGCTAATGACTGCTTAACTCGCTCTTCATAATTATCTGCTTTTCATAATTCGATGTGTAATTTAATAATTCGCTCTTATTAACGCATTAAGTGAATGGCTCGTTTAGGGGAAATTAGGAGCACTCACCAGGAGCATCTTTTAATTGATGAACCATCATGGCTGTCTCATTAATAAGGGCTCGTTTTGATACTCTTAATTTGTCACGACGATGGCGGAACATGAAGATGGTTGGTTTATGGATGACTGGCATGAAGGCGATGGTTATTATTATTATTAGTTTTCAGGTAGTAGGTATTTTAGACCACGACGAATTTATTTCACTTTTGATCTAATAAAAAAAAATGTTTGGTTCAAACTAAACATCACGTGTTAAAATTTTATATTTATAAAAATAAACTATTTACATAGACATTTTAAATGTTAGTAACTGTAAAATTAAGTGCATTTTTGCTGTTGCAATCAATTCCTAAATTATCCCAAAGTAATCCCCATGCAAATGTATTCCAGGTGCTGGAAATAATCAGCTTTCAGAAATGCTAATGTTTGCCTCCTCCAGCCTCTCAGGTAGCTGTCCATGGTGCTGAAACGCTTGCTCAGCGCTCAACAAACCAGCCCAGCCAGTCAGCCCTGCGGCCCCCCCTCCAAAAACCAGAAGCATCTCTGCTTCTTTGGACATGACATTCAAAATACTCCTCTCTCCTTTCCCCCCTCAACCCTCCTCCTCGTTCTCCTTATATCTAACCACAACTTCGAACCAAAGGTTTTTGCTTCAAAGCCTGCGTGCCCTCATGCTCGATCGAAGCATGTTTGGAGTGTGTATTTAAATAGAGACGGGCACGCTGGCAGGCGAGCTGTTTTTCTGGCGGGCTGACATCTGGCAAGTCTGCGCTCCAGGGACCCATCTAGCTCTCCATAGACCCCCTGATTAGACTCTAATAGAATATTAGCATTTGCTCTCAGGTAAGGCAACAGTGAGCCGCATAAGCTGGCAGCGAGTCAGTGGAGGAGCCACGTGTGCCTTTACCATGAGAAAGGAAGAGGTTTCTACACGGCCCTGCTGAGGAGGAGGCCTGGAGGAGGACGGTGAAATCAGAAATCAAAGGCAAAAAAAGAAGCTATTTCTGATTACAGGCTTTTTGTATTCATCTAACACCTCTATATGAAAGCAGATAGGGAATACGGTGGAGGTGAGGTTGTTGCTGGTGGCGTGCACAGTGACAGGCCTCCTGTTGTGCTTCTAAAACCAAGCCTGGACACCTTTTTGGCAACCACAAAATATATGCTACCTTTGGAAAAATAATTAAATAAATAAAAAAGAAAGAAGTATTTGTCGTCAAGTAATCCCAGAGAATCCACAAGCTATCTTTTAAAAAGCTGCGTAGCCCACAGCTAAACCGTTTCCCTCCTCCTCATCAATAAATAAACAGATGCATAAATAAAAGAATATTAATATGTCTGCATGAGCCACTTCTTTACACAGTGCAGTCATGGAAAACGTCCGCTTAAATGTTAAAGTTTGTCCTTTAATGAAACACATATTGCAGTTCAATAATTAAATAAAAAAATTTAAAAAAATCACATGGATATAATAAATTAATAGGATTTTTTTTTAACCAGGGAACTAAAAAATAAATTAAAAATAAATAATAATAAAAAAGCAACATACAGAAATACAGAAATAAGTTACCTCAGCTAAACAGCAATACAGCAAAAACCTGTACGGATATATTTATGTGCATCGACTGATTCCAATGAAATATTTACATTGTACACGTATACTTCCATGAAGCTGTTTCTTTTCTCTTCAAGAAAAAACATTACTTAAACAGGGTGATTTAACAAGCAACGACTCCATAATGATGCGCAGTATATTTATACAAATAAATAGCAGAAAACAGACATAAACTAACTTTTAAAAAAAGGAGAATAGCATCTCATATATATCTCGATTGTACCATCTCGGACGTTAGAAAATCGTAAAATTTGTGACTGTTGTGTTTCGCAGTCGTTTCCCTTTAAACCAGAACAACACGCTTTAACTTGCTGTCAGAATTTGATTTTCTCGAGCAAAAAAAAAAAAAAAAAAAAAAAAAAAACGAGGAGGGGAGGGAATCCCAATAAATATATAATGAAGTAAACATGACCTCACTCAATAAATAGTTCATAAGACGCCGGCCCACGCTGGAGTGTAAACTCAACGCAGCCGTCTCGAAATCATATAGAAGTCTTTTTTCTTTTTTTAAATTGATAAATTCTTACAAGTGAGTCACTATTTCGATAAGTCCACACGCCGAGGCCTGATAATAAGGTATCTTTAAAATAGATCCCTGACTTTGATCACACATGGTAACAAAATAATTAATAATTACACATTTAGACACAGAAAAATGGAGTGTGTGACGAGGGAGCGATTTCATTTACAGAAGGTTATTTGGCAGTAATATAATACTAGCTTTCGAAACCAGAGTGCTGTCCTTCTAGTGGACCCTGAATAAATGTCAGACTGCATTGTCATAAACTCGAAGGGAAAATTTGGCTTATTCTATAAGCCAGAAATATAAAATAGTCACCAAGCAAGTGCTTTTTGAGTTTAACGATGAGTGAGGATAAAAAATGCTTCTTTTTTCTTTTAAATTCGGGGTCTAAAGGAAACTCTAGTCGCCATTTGAAATGAATTATAGATAATAAAAAAAAATAAACAAACTGAAAGACCTGTAAGTTAGACTGCGTTTGTTGACATTAGAAATGTGAAGCATAGTAAGTGTGGAAACGGTGATCTTACTTGCTCTGTCAAACGGTGCCTTACTCTTGACTCCACAACTCCCCCTCAGCGAGTAAAAGACGTCTGACTTGTTTTCTGTTTTTTTCTTTCTTTCTCTCTCGAGTTTTTCAGTCTTTGTTCAGTTTTTAGGAATTTTTCGAAGTTCAAAACACAGAGTCATCGATGATTGGAAAAAAGGGTGGCGTGAGATAGGAAATATGATACAAATCATCTCTAAACAGTTCCAAGTCTTTTTCGAGGGTGGCGGTTCAAAGCGATTTTTTTTTTTTTTTTGCGTGTGTGTTTGTTTTAGACGCATGCAGAGTATTTCATTCGTTTCTGTTTCTGTCGCTGGTTGCAAAACCAGACCCGCACCACGTTCTTTTTCAGGTCCAGCTTTTCTGCGATCGCTGCGATTTTCTCCGAGGAGGGACGCGGCTGAATGGCAAAATAGGCCTCCAGTGATCTCTTCTCTGGCGCGGCTATCGACGTGCGCTTCCTCTTTTTCTCCGCGCCGTTGAACAACTCGGGTTTGTTAAGTTTCTCCCTGTGCGATTTCTCGGCTTCTTCTAGCCACGCTTGCAGGATGGGCTTCAAAGCAATCATGTTGTTGTGAGAGAGCGTGAGGGACTCGAATCGGCAGATGGTGCTTTGGCTGAGGGAGCCCACCCCAGGAATCTTCAGGCTGGCTAAAGCTGACCCTACATCCGCCTGGGTAACCCCGAGTTTGATCCGTCTCTGCTTAAACCTCTCTGCGAAGGCTTCCAAGTCCCTTGGATCGGCGTCCACGTCGTTCATGCCCATGTGTGGTGGTAGCCCGTGGGCATGAGCCATGTTGATGGCTGCCTGGTGCATGTGGTTCATGCCCGCCATGTGGGCAGGGTGCGCAGGCGTGGAAACCACCGAGCCATCCGGCCCTGCCATGGCTCCCAGTGCCAGTCCCGGGGTGATGTGGTCCAGCAGGTCCCCCTCCAGTGCCTGGTGAGGCTGGTGGTGGTGGTGGTGGTGGTGATGGTGATGGTGGCCAGCCAAGGCGGAGGGATGAGAAATAGGCACCGAGGAGGAGGAGGAGGAAGACGACGTGCAGGGGAGAGTGTTCATGGTGTGGTAGGTCGCGTCCGGCTTGAAGGGACTGTGATGTGGAGGGTGGTGGTGGCTCTTGGTCTGCGAGACTATATCCACCGCCGCTAGAGCTTCAGCCCGGGCCAACAAACTCTCATCCAAGCCTCCGAATATATTGCTCTGCAATTGCAAATAGAATGCACACATAGCTGTCAGCAGGGAATTCTCCCTCCACTCCTCGGTTTAAAACATTTCCAGAATGTGAAAAAAAGAAATCCTAAAAAAAAAGGAGCACACAAAACAAGACACATGCAACATCCCAGGTCATAAAAATTAATACGAAAGGCAAAGCCGACTGAATACATAAGTTGAGGAGAGGGAAAAAAATATGGAGGTGTTGGGTGATTTGCTGTGCAGACATGAAAAAAACATCAAGCAAAAAAGTGGGCTGTCAAAATGTGCCTTTAAGCAGTGATTATGCAGAATACGTACCGGTGGGGTTGGGAGACAGGCTCTGCGCATCGCCTCCGAGCTGCTGCTGCCGCTGCTGCTGATGATGGTGCTGCTGTGTCGGGAGGATGAGCATGAGGAAGGTGCGTTGGAAGTCAGAGTGGAGGACGACGAGGAATGCAACGAGTACTTGGGTTCGGGCAAGCTGGTGTGCGCCATGGCGAACGGCTGCTTGCTGTTCAGAGACATCATCATCATATTTGCGGGCGTCCGAGCCTCGGCAAGTTCCTTTTAATAAGTTAAGACTCCGCCTCCTCGGTCGGGAGTTGAAGCCCAATTGCTTCGCAGGAATCTCAAGTCGAATAAAGTGTAGTCTGAAGCCAGTCGTCCAACACCGAATCACATCTATTTGTTATTACTTGTACGGAAATGTCGCGTCTATTTTCGGCAAATGAGATATCACCAACAAGCCATGCACCTGACCGCAGCCCCGGTACCTCTTCCTTTGTGGACTTGTGGCGCGACTGTTAAAAAAAAAAATACTTTCCCCCCCTCTGTCTCTCTCTTTCAACTGCCTCCACCTTGCACTATACGATTACATATATTTTACCTTGGATTTATTATTACTTTTTTTTTTGGCAAAACTCCTCACAGACGACGCCAGAAAAAAAGTTAAAAAAGTTTCTCTCCGTCTCTTAGGATTTCCAAAATGCCTCGAGTTTCAAACTGTTGCCGCTTTCGTTGACCTGTTTTTTTTTCTTTTTTTTTTTTTTTTTTTGGTTTTGTCAAAAGTTTCCGTCTTGAAGTGACCGTAAGTGAGAAGTAATGGCGGTGACAGTCTCTGTACAGTGCCTCTCCGACTACGTTGAATGCTGCGGGGACCCGAACTGCCTCTGCTCTGAGGCGAAGGGCAGACTGAGTCTCTCTCCGCCTCTCTCTCTCTCTCTCTCTCTCTCTCTCTCTCTCTCTTCCTCCCTCCCTCTCTCTCTCTCTCCCTCACACACTCTCTCTCTCTCACTCACTCTCCCCCTCTCCCTCTCACAGACACACTCTCTCTTCCCTGCTGCACCTGAAAAACCCTTTCATGATTTATTATTCTTCATTAGCCTCCACCTCCTCCTCCTCCACCACCACCACCACCACCGCCGCCGCCGCTGGGGACTCTGCGCATGGGCAGTCTGCAACAAGGCATTTATTTCAAATGACTCTACTTCATCACCAACACCTCGTTACCAACACCGTCTAATGAAGCTCGCAGACTTTTTGAACTGCATTTCATTGTGCCTGAATATATTTTTATTGCTAGAAAAAAATATTTAATTTTGTTTTTTAACTTAACAATAAATAGTGATCAAATAATTTCCTCTGATGGAGCAGAGAAAGTAAATTATCACCATGGACAGCTCCGCTTCACCTGTTAGTTCAAAAACTATGTAGTCTAGTCTTTTAAAGGAAGAAATAAAACAAAATACATATCCATAATTTCTTTTAATGCACCTGAAGTAAAAATAAAACATTTTTCAAGATTTATCTACAATAAACAAAGAAAACACTTCTCAATATCGCCTGCATGTCTCTCTATCGTTGCTCTGTCTGTTTTATTAATTTTGAGAAAAGTCGTTGAAAACATCAAAATAATAATAATAATAATAATAATCGTGTTTTGTTTTATCCTTGTTATTTGTATGCAGGGTGGCTGCAAAAGAGCGACGATAATAGTTGATTTTTATTTTATTGTTAGGATTTTTTTAAATAATGAGCACTGCTTAATTGCGAATCTATACACTTGTCATAGCAGGCCATTATCTTATCTCTCCGTTAATTAAGGAACATTATCGGTAACGTAATTAAAGCGTTTAATCACGCTGTAATTAGCAAGGGGTGTCTACGTTGTTTAATACGGTCCCTTCTATGGGATAATCGCTGTGATGTGGCTGAGACAGTTCAGAAATAATCTTTTTAAAACAATTATATATTTGTTTTTCCTTTTTTTTGGCAAGGCTGTTTTTTTTAAACACCCCTCTTTCTCTCGCTCTCTCTCTCCCTCTCTCTACACATGCTCACACACACCACACACACACACACACACACACATGCATGAATGTGACACGTCTTATAACAGGTGGGAAGCCATGATCAATGTCTTTGACAGGTAAATGAATTATCCCATAATCTCCTTAAATGTGGTCCTAATAGAAAATGGTGAGGAATCCACCTTAAATGCCTGGGTATGCACGGATGATTAGTCTTATCCTAATTATAGTCTACATATCGCCGCCCTGGTGTGTGACTACAGCTCCAATAAAACGAGACAACACGTGTTAACGCAGCGTTAACGCGGCGGTAGACGCGCTCTCCTGAATACGGCTGGTCTTTGTGAGCGACCCGCATCTCGTTTTTATTATTAATATTATTATTTTTAATCAATACACATGTGCATTTACAATTTTCTCGTGGCGGCGACAACAAGCCCGATGCTGTTGCTGCATGCACATGGTTTTCTTATTTATTTATTTTTTATTTTTTTCAATATTACTCTGCAAGAGAGCCATCCAGCTGCAGAGATATGCTTGTTCCCCAGCGGGACAACAGGCGCTGCTGCATGGAGCCACGCACCTTTCAGACATCGGGGGAGACAAGAGATCAGGCTCAGGAGACATCAAGGAGCAATCAGTGTCTGCTCGCATATACCGACAGACTGATTTATGATGAAACTTTAAAGAAACCATTTATATTTCACCACCTCTAAATCGGTGTATGAAATTTTCATCCACAATGAAACACGCACACACGCGCGCCAAAAAAGTATATCTTAAGTCAAATAAATCAGCCCCAGCTTCTCCCAAGCTATTGACTTTGAAGTACACTTTTGTTGAGTGTGTTCGCCTACCTTTTAGGCTTTTACTTCCTATTGCCAACAGCTCTCTCACGTTTGAGGGAGGTCGCAGTGTCAGGATGTTTAACAGAATTACCTTTGAAGGGTCTGTCATGGCAGACAGAAACACAATTAAGTGGCAACTCTGGGTATCATACAGGGGTCCTGTTGGAGCTAATATAGTTGTTTAGTTGTGTTTCTGCTGATTTTATAATGCTCAGCTATTGATACTATAAAAACAACTCAATTTATGCAACATTTAATTATTTTCCTAAATGATTTATGAGCGATGAATAAATCTTAGAAAGTCATGGAAAAATTTTATAAATCTTATTTTTCTGTAAATAAACATTTTAATGTCTAAAATATGTTTTAATAATCTTATTTGTTATGTCACTTTTTTGCCACAGTTAATGTGCTTACATTTTTTTCCCTCCTCACTTTGTGTCATCACACTGATTCAGTAATTGGGGGGAATGTTGCTATCTTGAAAAGACTCAGTGCTGGAAGGTGCACTCATACCTTGCCTTTAAAAACACAAACCCACGGTGGAATTGTGCAAGAAGAGATTTCTAGCACTTCAAGGATCTTTACTTTAGATAAATAAATCTGCTCTGTCTATAAATAAAAGTAAAGCCGAAGTAAAATAGAGGGAGCACATGCAGCAAGGCTTGATGCAGCTCAGGTGACTTGTTTGCTTTCTTTCCTCCTCGCTCTCTTACTTACATCCGAATCAAGCAGTGCTGCAGAGGTGTCTGTGTGCTTTACACAAAGACATACTCCTCTCAGCCTCCCTCAGGAGCTCTCCGCGTTAACAATCCCAATTACACCAAGACCACCAGAGACAGCTGTTTTTATTACAGAACCGCTCCTTTGTGCCGCCAACAAGGTATCTTCGCTCCTCGACTGAACACAGAGATAAAGCTAGACTGAGAGGAGAGGGAGAGAAGTGCGAGAGTGAAGTGGATGAAGTCTCTTGGCTGCTCGCAGTGGTGATGCCTTTATTCACAGCTTCCCCCTCCCCTTTCAGATCTCGTGGAGCTCTTTACATGTTGGAGCAGAAGGTCAATGCTTGTTGGGAGAGGGTCTACAAAGAGATCAGGATCTAACTCAAGGCAACGGCAAATCACACAAAGAAGGAGGGGGTGTTTCAGCCACTAACGGCGGTGCTTTATTTATTCATCTGCTTTACCTGGGAAATGTGACAGGTTCCACAAGGAACATTCAGGCTTTAATGTGTTGTTTAAATGCATACAACAAAAGGTAGAAGCCTTCAGGATTTACTAAATGTCACACACTGTACTGTAGCTCTCAGACGGAACAAGTGGCTCACTGCTCGAGATAATGAAAGAGGTTTCAAAAGCTGCGCTTGAATTGTAGCTCAACTGGTAAACAATGCAGGATGGGTTTCTATTTGATCTCCTTATGCGGGTAAATATGAGCATCAGCAGTTCTCAGGACATTTTACTTACCTTTTATGGGTTCATACAGGGCTACTAATTTGTGGCCTGAAATATTTTGGCTTCAAGTTATAATAATTATAATTTTTATCACTGCTTTTACTGGAAAAGGCTATATTCGACTCTCATGTAGTGTGTATTGTGTCATTTCACATAACATAGAGTTGGCAATCCAACAGTGGTAATGGTTACGCTCTCTCTATACAGTTATACATAACTAGCATCTTTTCCTAATCTTAAAGCTGCAGTTTATTATTTTCCTACCACCAGGGGGCAATATAACACGATGTAAACCTGGCCGTCCTTGTAATCGCAGAGGGCATGGTGGACATATAAAAGCTGGTTTCCGAATACAGGCCAGGTAAAAAAAAAAAAAAAAAACTAAAACAAAACAAGGGTGGGTAAAAAAAACACTTCTCCTACCCAAAGAGAAAAAAAAAAGATTTACGTTGTTTATAAATCGCTGTCACTGCGCTAGTTTCACTGCATGTGTCTGCATCTGTTTATGTCTGTTTTATTTGATTAGAGACTGGTGATGATAACTTAAACGTTCCTTGAGTTAGTTACACCGAGTTACGTTAAAAGCCTACCAAGAATTGCTGATTCGTCTGTAACCAAAGACCAATGATCCTCCCAAACTTCTGAAAGTCATGCCAAATTATCTCAGTCAAACTTCTCTCCACTGATAAACAAGCAGGCTTTCAATTTCAGCCAGTTTCGAATAACGGATGGTTACCTTCTCAGGTTGAAGAGTCTTTGTCAAAATTTGAGGACATACAGTAAAATATTTAAAATATATTTTTGAAATAAATTTAGAAGTCATGTTTGTGTCCACTTATTATTGCTGGCATTGTCTGTCCACCATTTGATAATAGTCAGTTAGCATAAAGTTAATTTATCAGCTATTTAGACTGAAACAGCTACGTATTGCATCTAAAATTATGACGATGAGCGTCGAAGGAATGAACTAAACGGCTAAAGGTGCCGAATTATTAAACCAAATCAACAATTTATATTTAGTGTTCAATCAGAGAGGGAGCACAGGTAATATTTTCATTTTTCTTCATACAGTAATGGCAAAATTTCACTGTTTGGCTCAAATGTGGCAGCTAACTGTAAAACCAGCTAACCTGGTCTAGTAGCGAAGTCAAACTCAGGCCAAGAGGTCAGGAAAACAAATAAAACCACCACCAATTTCCCTATTACGCACCAGCTACCAACCTTTGGGGGGGGAGCTTTAGATTCTGGCCCAGCCTTGCCTATAGGCTGCAGGGCAGCAGATGATAAGGTCAAGCCTCATAATGATGTCACATACCTTTAGGTACTTCAGATCAATATCGAGAGAGACGCGTTATACCTGACAGCCAGTCAAATAAAGCCTGCCTGGCAAAGGGGGGAAAAAAATACTCGCTTTGAGATTGTCTCCTCTGATAAAATGAGATCCTCTCCCTCGTGCTGCTTTTGGCAAAGATCATATTGGTGGAAACCTTTGTGATCTTTAAAACAGCGATGGTCACTTTCTCATTTGATGAAAACGTCCAGCAGTTGGAGCAGATTTGACTGATCAACCTTGAATAACGGGAAACGAGACGCCAAAAACTTAAAATTCACAGGAAATCAGAGCGTACTGTAAACTGCCTGCATTTGATGTATCATTGATGCACACGGATCTGTAGAACAGCATTTGACATGACAGACATTCCTTTGAGTAAAACTGACCCCGTATGACAACAAACACGACGGTGAGGAAGGCGACGTATATGAGGAGGAACGCCTCGGAGCATGTGACTGTAAAGAATGCGTATGTCAAGTGCTATACGAGTGATTAATGTAGCAGGAGTTCTCTCCAACCTGGGTGAACACTTCTGCTGCCTCTCTCATTAGTTTGACTGTCCCACACGGTAATATATGGCATGTCACAGGGTTGTCTAATGGTTGATGCTAATTGACCTCCTTTCCCCCCTTTTCTCCTGCACAAATGAAAAGATTTCCTCCATCCTGTGATGGAGCGTGTCACAATCTGATCCGACAAATTAAAAAGCTCTCTGCTGTCACACTGTCATCATCCGCAGCTCCTGCCTCATCAGCTATAATGATCATTTTTCTCCGTTGAAACCGCTGCAGTGCGCTGCGGAAACACAATGCTTAAGAGGCACGCCGCTGCAGTCGTGCGCCGTGCGACACATCTGAATGTCATGTCATCTGTGAAATCTCCCATACTGTTTAATCTTGAACCGTCCTTCAGCCTCTTCTGTGCCTCGGAATATATGTATTTGATCAAAAAACAAAAAAATAAATAAACAAAATAAATAAATCAAGCTTTAGTTTATCCTAAATCCAGTTTTATGAAGGCAAATTTGAGCCGTGCATATAACCGTTCTACCTATGTATAGAAAACATGCAGGATGTATTATTTATTGTAACCTCAGATTTTCAGAAGATTATATTTTATTTAGAGCCTTAAAAACATTACAAGTGTAGCCTCATCTTTAAAAGCGACAGATTATTTACAGTTTGTCACAGTTGCCTGGCTCTGTAGATGCATAGTCAACCAACCAAATATACACAGGATCCTATAAAATGATGACATTAGCCTAAATTCTCCCTTTAAGGTGATATCAGAAATTTGAATTCATAGTCAGGCGAGACCTAAATCTTTTCTCAGCAGCTCTTTTTCTTTTTTTCTTTTCTTGTACGTCAAACACGTGCGCGCCATTCTGCGAAGCTCCTGGCCTGAACATGATGGCAACACGGGAGCCCGGCCACCGCACGTTATTGGCTGCAGGCTGATGATGACGCTCATTACCTGCAATCAGCTGCCCCATCCGTGGCCGACACAGAAATTGAGTGTGGCGTTTTACCTGCTGACTTTGTGTGTATAACTTTATAATTTATGCGGTGTACCCATACTATTGACAAAAACGCAGCGGCGTGATCAAAGCGAGCCATTCAGGAGGTTGGACAGGGCCACGAAGACAGGGCCTGTAACACTAATGATCTTCAAACGCTCGTCTATTTCACTGGGAGCTGTGCGCAACTCCCTAGCAAGTCCCCCGTCCTCCCCCTGGAGGTAATTGTGCCTGGCTGGTTAGGTGACAGGTGTCAAGTGGCCCCTCCTCAAACGATTCATCATGCTAAGCAGAGAGGAAAAGCCGATCTGAGTCTCTCTCTCGCTGTCTTTGTATTTTTCTGCTTGTCTGTCTCTTTCTTGTTTCCTCGTATAGATACTTCGTCATTACCTCAGAGCGCGCTGATGACACGTTACCTGTCATTTATTACAGTGTTTGGAACGGGGTGCGTAATCAGGTCTTGGTTCAAATGTTCACGTATCATTTGCTCGCTGAGTACAAATGATGTTACACAACAGAGAGAGCAGGGCAGCAACTAATGATTAAATATCAGCTAAACTGACAGTTATTTTCTTGACCCCTCAAGGCCACGGAGTCGACCGTACAGTGCTCGTTTTATCCTCGGCATCCCACTGCAGTTCAACTTATGGTCACAAGAGTCAGAAGAGAGCTAGAAGAGCTAGAACCAGCGACTGTGATTCTGTCAATTCATATAATAATAAGTTAGATAGTAAATACTCAACTATTTGGCCTGTTTAGCTCAGAGAGAGTGACAGAGTTGCTTGTGATACCCGTTAGATGTCATAAGTTTCAGACTGCCAGCTGGGGAGCTCATAATTGGTCAACTTCTGAATTATTACTTTCAATAAATGCCTATGAGAAGTTTCCGGATGCTGAGTTTAACGCCAGTGAATTGATTATTTGCTTAAAACGGCTTGAAAACTCAAATTAACAGAAGTTTAAAACAGACAACAATCACATTCAACCGCTTGTTAAATATGTATTTATTTATTTGTGTCCTCATACTTGATCCAAATTGAATAATTATCCGTTTTTTTAATTTTTTTTCCGCCAGTGGCTTTAAAGCTGACCGTCTGTTTGTGTCCAGAACAAGAGGAGAGAGTTATGTGTGTGAACATATACAGAGCCATGCAGCCACAGAGCCACTGACAGGCAGCTTAGTACACTGGCCAAGAATCCAGCATCCCCATGGATATGTGGTGAAAAAAAATAAAAAATACATTGTGTGTAACAGAGACAGAGAGACCACACCCTCACCATGCCCGCCTGTCTAAGCAGAATCCCATAGGGACCTGCCTTACGCACGCTCTCTCTCTCTCCCTCTCTCTCTCTCTCTCTCACTCACACACACACACACACACACCCCAGTCATTAATTCCTGCTTTGCATCTCCACACCATGTAATATTTATGGGTCACCGCAGCTTTGTATTCACAAATGGAAACGCCAAGAGAAAAAAGGGAGAAGACACGATACCTCAATCAATTCTGTGAATAAGGTTCAGATTGTCACATCATGGCAATTTTCCCTCCTCTGAGCCCGTGCTTAGGCAGCATTCTCTTCTTTGACCTCTAAGTGTTTTGTATGACGGATTGTCAGACACAACCTCGGAGATGAAGTCGTATTTAACTCCCTTAGAGTTGGAAAAGCTCAAGGCAAAGGTATTATGAACGTGAAAATTTAATAGCTGCAGAATTTGAAGAACAACAAAACTGCATTAGTCAGTAAAAATGAATGCAGGCAAGCTTAATACGTTTTTGCCAGACATGACACTGGAGTATAAACGACTTGCACCGCTCCAGTGCAAACATTTGGTGCCATGATGCAGAATCTTCACGCTAATCAAGGGGAAGTCTTTGTTGCATATTCCTCCTTCCATATCTGACAGATAATAATTGGGACCTTTTTTTGTCCACTTCCTAAGATGTTGCCTGCAACCTGTGATGCAACAGTGGGAGTCATACCCTCGCCGCCTTTCAAATCAACAGTGGTGTCAAAACAGAGCCCTGAGGAACCCCCAGTAGAGCATGGCTCACTAGACCCCTGTAGAGATTTGAAGACCACTTTGGAACTCTAATCCACTCAAAATGTGCTGATAATTTTCCTTGCCAGGACACTCTCTGCCTGGTGTCACAAGAGTGGCCTCCTGGGAGCAGATCAGCCAATGATAACAAAGTAGCCAGATGTCTGGCGCTGGCAGAATCCCAGAAGCCAGACAGCGGCACGCAGCAGCATCCGCTGTGGGCCACAGATCAAAGATACCTGAGAATTACTTATGGGCACAAAATATGTGTTGCTTACTCTACAGTTCCCATTAATAACAATCTGGGAGAATTTGTATTTCTAATTAACTCTTTTCTTTCGGCATACAAAGTGCTGTAGGTTGTCTAAGGCTGCAGCAGCAATTTTTTCTGTGGCAACTGCGAGTCGACAACAGGAAGTCGGATGCAGCGCTTGTCTGAAGGAGCCAGATCAGCTTTAAATGCAGTTCTGAGGCTCCGAACACCCCCTGACTCGCCTCAATAAACAAACAAACTGTGTAAGAGTCAGCTTATTTAGATTTAATCATGCTGCACGGTGCCTGCTTAGACTGGTCCTTGATGCATACCTCGAAAGCTGTAGGTATTGACAGTGAACTTCAAATGAAGAGTACATTTTCATATGTGAAAATTCCCTTTTATAGGATACTAAACCGGCCAAGACCAGGCCAGCTTCACCAGGTATTTCCAGTACATTCAGGAGCTACTGATCCTGATCCTGACATATACCTTCTACATGATTTGAAGCCTTGGCTTGTTTTTCACCTCGCCTTGTTTGTGTTAGTTGAACTGACATTAAGAAGCATTGCAGTTCTGCAGTGTGTTGTTTTCTCCTGCAGGCCCTGCACTTCTATTCGACTCCTCCATTTATTCCATCTTATGTGTTATGTTTAATACACAAATATTTAGAGTAGACCCCAGACTTTGAAGTGAGAAGAATAGTTAAGCTCTCTTCTTAGGGAAGGTGTTTGTTGCTGTTTTTTTTTTTTTTTTTTTTCATCTTAAGGGGGAAAGAGGCGTATTTCATCTCGCACATATTTGTGCATATTTTGTCAGACTCACTATGTTCCAGTGCACTTAAAAGTCATTGTTCAATGGATGCGATGATATATATCCCTTGCTATGTGTGTGTGCTCTGTATTATATTAATTATTAAGTGTGGAAAGTGTTGCTTTATGTCCGTATTTGATGGAGAATACCAACCCCTCACCCCCTTCCTCCAATTATGTATATTACCTTTCCTGGTGCATGGTTCATGCAAATTCTCATTTGCATTGCTCTCTTGAATGTGCTGTCTGCCGGCTGGAATCCCTTATAGCATGTTGTGAACACTGCCCTTCATCAGATCTTGGTCATGACCTGGTCTGTTTTTCCGACTAGGACTCATTGCTCGAATGTACAACCAACTAAAAAGAGAATTTTCTATAGAGCCATGTTAGGGTTTCATTGATTCTGGCCTTCAATGGAGATACGTAATCCTTTTCTGTCTTGCTTCACCCGTTTTATATTTCATCTCAGGGCGTATACACATTTTGGATAGTTAATTGAGGCTCACCGTACGGTGTGGGTTGAAATATGCAGGTAATCAAGACATGAACCAAAAACACGTCTTGTTGTTGGGCTACCCAGTTCTGTTCCTATTAAACATAAACCGGTGGTGAAGTTGATCCAAAGAAAGATTTCTTTTATGAGTGTATTTTAAGCTCTGCACCAGCGCTCAGGGTTACTGCGGGTCGTTTTTTTTAATGTCGTTTACTTGAAAATGTAACTTTAAAACGAGGCTTAAAACTGCTTTAGTGAGATCCTGTCTTCCAGCTCCGGCAGCTCATCACTCCTAAAACAGCCGCTCTCGTCCACCCCGGCCCCAGCCGTTATTAATGTGCGCTGAATAATTTAACAGGGTAAAATTACCATGCTCTTTTGAAAAGATTTTTGCCTACACAATTAAAGAGCATTATAGTGATTTTTAGTTGAACAAGAATTATGACTGTTTTCCCTCCTCTCTGCTACGCTTTCTGGCTTCCTTGTTATGAGCTGTGGGTGAGCGGAGTTGTAAAAGGCCTGTTATTCTCTGCTTCTGTCTGACTGCTCGGAGAGGTTGTGCTCTAGCTCTGACCTATACCATGATGGGCGGCTAATGGATAATGGATGAAGCAAGTATATGTTCTGCTTCCGCTGTGAAGACCCCCATAATGGTGTGCTGGCCCCGCTAAACATGCGCTATATTTGGGCTGTTTAAAAAGTACAGTCAGGTAAGGATTCATGGTTTAAGTAGCTGCTCACACCAGCACCCAGCCCCCTTATCCTCGCCCCCTCTCTGCATTATTAGAATCAACGTGCTAAATCAAAAAGAGCTCAAAAATCACAGTAATAACCGACACGAGCCGTATAATGTTGCTGTTATACAATCTTAGCATCAGCAGCAGGGTTTTGCCAGGCCTTCACTCTTATTCCATGTGGACAACTGTCCACATCTCAACCACAGGCCAACAATTGGCAGTAATTGGCACGTTGCCTCGGCTGTCCTGGGAGAGATCTAAGAGCACACGCGGCCACGGACAGGCTGCCCTTTCCACCAATTAGAGAGTTGTCGTTTCATGGGGCGGGGGCTGGGGGAGGTATACCTCTCTCTTACCTTGTCTCTTGATCAAAATGATTTGTGGAAATCCTTTTTCTTCTCGCTCCTTCTCTTCCTTCTCGGCTGCCTCTCTCTCTCTCTCTTGCCACTGAGGTACCACTGTGTGTGAACTGTTAGTGTGAGTCTTCAGTCAAGGACCCCAACCAGCGACTGACAGCCTTACAGTAGCAGTCAGTGGGACATTCACATTAGAGGTGCTCTGACAGTCAGACTGGGCTAGACAGGCCTCCCAATGAAAACGCTCCTCACAGCTCTTTGCTGCAGGTTTTCTAATACATTACTTGCTGGCTCTCTTCTCCGTATGAACTTTTTTTCCCCCCCTACCAGTAGATGTGACTTTGAATTGGGTTTGGCACAAGCTGAAGTTTCTGCGAATTGCTGAACTTGAGTCTTTATTTTCCACTCTCTCTTGTTGCTGTTGCGCTGCCTTTTTGTTGTTGTGTCTCCAGGCGTAACCAGTGCAATATAGCGGGCTTTATTATGATGGCTTAGACGCAATGATAGCAAGTGTCTCGTGTGGTTAGAAATGTGCAGGCCACACAAGGTACCATGGGACCCCAGTGCAAAGGATCACAGGCCTCACTGCCTGCTGCTAACACTCCCCAGTTTATGCCACGGGGTAGGCTGCGGAACCAACACCCAGCCCCCTTATCCCCCACCCCTCCTCTCGGTCTCTCTTGTCCTCAAAGCCCGTGTCTCTCTGCGTTTCACTTCAGTAAATATGAGGAGGCGAGGAGATGCTTCCTATACTCAGAAATATGTGTCAGGCTACTGGGTTATGTTGTGTTGCAAAGTGATGTAGAAGGCAACAAAGCTAGTGCGCACAGAGAGGGAGAGAAAGAAACAGCTTTACTTATTCTCTTTAATGCACCGTGAGATATTCAGAACTAGGTTAAGTTATACCTCACATTACCCAGCGCTTAGCCTTTTTTAAGCATGTAGCAAGATCCTCATTCACACACGTGCCACTGGTGGTGCCTTTTTTTTTTTCTTCTTTCCAGTCAACAATTAGCACAGGTAAACCCCTCTCCTTTGCTACAGGTTGACAGGCTCACCGCAAAGCAGCTTTATTCCTCTGCAAGGACCTTCACGAGGGGGGCCTACCTAATATGCTGTCTGGCCCTGGGGCCTGTGGGAGTGTGGTTGGATTATTATGTTAATGCGTGTGCCTCCTGCCCTCTCCCTCAGTCCCAGCTGGCCTCCCTGTCGTTAGGAAGTGCTTTGCTCTGACAGAGGAGTAATATGCTCCGTGATTGAGGGGCCAAAAGATCGAGCTCTATAAGAGAGGGGGCCACCACTGATAAGCATATGATAAAAGTGCCATTGTACGTGAATGCCTCAGAGACATGGGCGATGACTTAGCAATTCCTTTGGATTTCAGTGGAGGAGTGAATATGTATAAGGGCTGTGCGGTCCCTTTTTGTGCAGCTGAATTTAATTGCCCATAGCATTATATCTCGTGCCATGTATTTTATTGTGCTTTTATTGCACGGACTATTTCATTATGAGCTTCTGACACATCCACCTCTAAATATGACGGCGGAACAAGCCAAGGTGTCTGTCTTTTAATCATCCTGTAGCAATCAATATGGAGCCAAGAGGAGATGTAGTTTATTGTAGTTCATAATGCAAATAAAGCAATTAGATGAGCTCTAATTTTGAGCGCTGTCAGTGAAAACATTCAATCAAACGCCTACTTTAAGATATCAGAAATGTGCGTCTCTGTGCAACAGGCTTTATATTAATTGATGGAGTCAATGTAACCATCGGGAAACGTGACGGCGCTTCCAGGTGGCATTATACTGCAGATCTTCTCTCATTTAATCAACTCGAGACAAAAGTTAAGAAGCAGGGGAGGAAAAAAAAAAACCTAAACTTCTTGTGACTTGTCAAGAGGGAGGAATGTCGGTTGCGCTGCTTTGGATCCTGCACATAATTGTGTAAATATGTCAGCCGAACAGAAGAAGAGCTCTCCTTTTAAACCGTTGTCTTTTTCATCTTGCCTCCTCAGGAGCGTTCGGATAGCTACATATTAGCTTTGTGCAGACCCATTCGCAGAGTGCGCCGAGTGTTTGAGTTCTGCACGGGGTTTGTTTTGTTTGCTTTTTAATCAAGTTCAATTTCGTCTCCATCAGTGCGAGCTCTTTTCCACACCCCTCTTTCTCACGTCTGCCTGGATTATAATGTGTCTCTCTCTGTGCTGAGGAGCCTTCACTGTTGTTATTGTTTGTTCCCTTTTATGGGGCCCCAGCTGTAAGGAGAGGAAGGGGATCTGCGGGTAATTGGTGGGTAAACACTTGACTAAACGTCAGAGCGAGAGAAGTTGTAACACAAGCAGATTGCTGTGCTGCTTTTCAGGAGAAGTTAGAGGAAGGCGAGGTTGTTTTTTCACTTAATTTTGTTTTAGGTCATCTGACAAAATATCGATTCTTTGCTTTTCTGCATTCTTTTATACCAAAATCTGAATGAGTGAAATTATTGTGAAAGGTTCAGACTGAGCCGATGAATATCGTTCTTTAGCTGTGTGATAATTGATTCATTATTCTCAAGTATTAACTCCTTGCTAAACCCTCCCTAGTTCAAGCTGTCATTGCAAATTGCATATTGAATAAGGTTGCATCAAATGATTATTCTTATTTAAACAAATTTCTGTTCTCGCTCTAGTCTAGTTTTGCAAATGTGGCAAGAGATGGACAGGTGGTCAGATGAGTCGCTGCAGTAATGCCGGCTCACCTGCAGTCATGAACTCTCTACTGGACTGAAAGAATACGAGGGGATGAAATGAGAGGCTCCTCCGTGGGGTGCCTGGGCTAAGCCTTAGAGACAGGGCCAGGAGTTCAGACATCTGGAGGGAGCTCAGAGTAAAGCCTCTGCTCCTTTCGCGTGGAAAGGGACCAGTTGAGTTGGTGCGGGCATTTGGTGACCATGGCCCCCCTTTGGCGAATTTACCGGGCACAGCAAGCTGAGACAATCTGAGAACCGGAAAACATGAAAGACAGCAGAAGGTGTTGACCTGGCCTCCAATTCCACTAGATCCCAAACTGATCAAGTATCTGTGGGATGCACTGGAACGAGCCCCCCGCCCCTCAACTCATAGGACTCAAAGCTCCCCACTAACAAAGTTAGGACACCTACAGGACACCCTCAGAAGACCATTCTCTGATGAGACACAAGGGAGACCTACACAATATTAGGAAGGTGGGCATAATGTTATGCCTCTTTTGTCCATCAACACATCAAGCTTGTCAGTTCCCAACAGGCTGACCCCATACCCACCTTCAGCCAGACCAGAAAAACATTTAGAGGCACTATTGTTGTTTAACTGATGTTAAATCTGAGTCATTCCTTTAACACGCCTCCTTGACTCTTTCCACTGACTTCTACTTATATCCATTTAGATTCTTTCAGGGCCGTCCCCCGGTTGCCATTTGAAATGTCATTTCCTACGAGCTGGCTACTTTTTACTCAAGTTTAGCGAAATAGATCACGGGCACTTTGACTGTTACCATCTCCTTTGTTGTTTGTTAAAGGCCCTGAGGTTTGTCAGTCATTGTCTTTATAAACTCAAAGCCGTGTTAAACGCAGCCCTCTCCCAGCTAATGAGAGGGAGCCTTCAAAAACCTCCATTAGATGATGCTGTCAAACGGGTGACACAAAAAACGTTGCATGTAATCCCCCTGTGCAGACCCTGGGTGTAAATATGCCAGCTCCACCATTTTCACAGCGTTTACTCCCAGTTCAAACAATGTCTCTCCCTCCCTGAAAACACAGTGACAGCTCTGCGATATTCTCCTCCAGAATCCTTGGCTGCCTGCGACCAATGAAACAACCAGGAACAGCTCTGATAATCTTTTTCATCCACATTGTGGGTAAGACACCTCTCTCTTCTCCTTTGTTTCTGCGGACTGAAACTTGTGCCACTCACACATTTTGCGCCGAACGTGCTCTGAATTTGGGGGGCGATGCTTGGAAATGCATTCAGACGTTTTTGAGACGTGGATCGGTGCTTTTTGTTTGCACGGCTGATACGTTTGTCCACGCACGTCATTAGATATTTACTGCAGACTTAAAAGAGATGATCAGTATGAGCATGCACAGGAGTAGGCCTAAATATAAATCACTTCTTGAAATCTCTCTGATGACGTATTTCACTAAAGGTTTATGGCAAAATAATCCATGCAACATAAACAGAGAGCTAATATTTTTTATGTAATTTTCTTGTCACATTTGAGGACTTTCTCAAACCATGAGAAGCGGATTTAAATCAGTGTATTTGTCCCCTTTGTCAGACAAAACCGCTATATCCCTTTTAGGATCTCTTCCATGGTCTGTTAATTTGCACAAGAAAAGAGTTATGGAAAGTTTATAATATAATTTAAATATGATAAACACTATTTTTTACTTATATAGCTCTTAAACAGTAGCTACGCTGTCATATATTCATCAACAAATGCTCAAATGTCCAAATAAATGGACATTTCTGTTGTCAAAGTCAACAAAATACACTGTGTGTCTTTGAGAGCCAAGTCATTTTTGAGGAATTTAAATGGAATATTGTTTTGCGTCCATGTTTCCTTGCTAGCAAGCTTCCTCCTCCCTGCCTGCCTTTACTGGCACACTTTGATTTCTTGCCATGTTAACTGCATTTTCATGTGCATCCTTGCCTGCATCTGCAGACCAATGGCAAAACAACACTGCACCACAAGACCAGCGGTTAAACTTTCCACAGGAGACATTTAAAGAACAACTATGATTTGTTTTGTTTTTTGACACTGGTACTTATTTTCAAAGTGTCTTTGCAGTAACTAGATATCCATGACAAAGTATGTCCTCTAAAAAACTAAAAACTTGCTTTTGCCGCAAACTCAACTGATACATAGTCCTTACTACTGTCATGCTTGTGCTTGTGTATACTGATGCTGGGTTAATAAAATCATTTTAGCTCATAGCAGCGGGTCTTTTCAATCTCAGAACAGCAACTTTCTAGCATTTCTCCTCCTATATGACTCACTGTGGTCCTGTCTGTCAGAATACTCACTACAAACACGATGACCTAGGGCGCAGTGTCCTTGTCCCCGGTCGACGTTCTGCAAAAGCTTTGCACACAGTTCAGGATCGTGCATCAACAAACCGCTGTTGTTTTTTAAAATTCTTTTGGAAAGCAAAGTGATTGTAGGTGCACAAGGTGGAGCGCAGAAACCCGTGCATGGGGCTTTCTGCGCTCCACCTGTGTAACGTCAGACCACTCTTCCCTGGACGCCTCTCTCCAGCTCTTACTGATGTTTACACAGTTGTTTTCCTGCAACAACTCACCTCCCACGTGTTTGCAGAGCGAGGCTTCTCTTTGCGCGGGACTCTTTGCTGAATATTAGACTCTGTAGAGATGCATTCCTCTGCCATCAGCCACAGCAGCCAGGATTACATCTCTGCCAGTTTATATGTTGTTCTGTTGACCAACTATATAAATCATGCACTCAGCCGTCACACTAACTGTTCATGTTAGATTAGTGGTGCAGTTATCATTTTTGCATTGTCTCGTTCTTTTCATTAAGCCCCTCTCCTTTCCTACACATAATTATACTCTGCCTTTATAGAAGTGATGCATGTTCCTCATCCATCCCTTGTCTCTGTCTAGTTTAGCTGCTCATCATGCAGCAATCCATACTGTGGCTTCTCATTTGCAAGCTCTGTGTTTTGTGTGGTCCCTCTTTTGCTTCCCATGGATCTCTCTGCGGGGAGCTGAGCTGACAGACTTGTCTGATTGATGTATTGGGGGCCGTCTTGTCAGCTATTGTTTTCCTCGCTAGCGTTCACTGGCTCCACTCCGCAGCCTTATCTGTCCCTCCTGTGTGGATGCAGATGTGTCAGATCCAGTGCACTGCAGAGAGAAATGGGTTGCGTGACGACCTAAAAGTTTCCGTAACCTGTGAGCGGCAGGCGTTACTTTGCCGTGACTTTTTAGCGTTGAGTTTTATTGAGATGTGCTGTGAATTTAGTGGTTATTTGTGTTTTAGCTGCTGCCGTGGTTTGGTCTGTGCAACTTTTCTTTCAGTGACTTTCCCAACTTCCGTATCAAAACAGTCGTGACTCCATGGAAGTCGAGCCCTCACCTTAAGACCGTGAATAGTTTTCTTCTAGTTTGAGTGTGTACCTGAAAACTTTCCCACAGAACTTTCCTGGATGTCAATGCTCACTCCCCCGTCTACCCCTGCACCCTTTGATAATCCTGCCCAAAACTCCTTAAATTCACAAGAGAATTTCTAAGAATTCTTGAAAAACTGCTCTCTGGCAGTAGATGTGTTACTGCCCAACCATTCACCTTCTTGATGAAGTGGGCAAGGCTGGAAGGTTGGAGAGGCTGGATGTCCGATCACGGCACAGGCCATTAAAGATGAAGGACTGGTGTGTGTGTGGTCAGAGGTAGAGTGGAAAACCAAGCCGGACGGTGGACGCTCGCACCTTCCCTCATAGCATCGCAAAACCAGCCCGACACTTCCCCCAGTAATGAGCAGGGGCCCAGACTGTGGGGTCAATTATTCATACACAGTCAGCTGGGAGAGATGGAGTGAGAGAGAGAGAGAGAAGGAGGGGTGTTGAAGCCTTATTGAATCCTACAATTCTAACACTGCTCCACAATGATTTTTGTTGCAGTGCTGCCTCCTTCCACACAACTAAATCCAAGCCCAAGTCTTGTCTGGATGGACGGAGTGTAGCTTTAAAAGGCATACATGAGTGGCCACTCACTCCAGTGGGCACGCTGTAGCCGATGCCTTGGCTACTCTGCCATTCTCTGGCCTCACAATTACTGTGTTGAAAGGACGGACATTGATCATCAGCCTGCTACAGCTGTTTTCCAAGTGCTGCCATTATGCATACAGTGGATCATGTCGGGTCAGCTATCAAAGAGAATTACTCAACACATCGAGCTTAGGTGTCAAGTGTTGGTCCTGCCTGTTTGTAATACATGTGTATGATCTTAATCCTGTATCTCCAGCGAATGTGGAAACACGCCTTCACGTTAAAGATCTTTTTGAAGAACACAACCTTATGAGGGGATCGTAAAAACAAATGAGCACCTGATCGCCGGCGTAGTAGGATCAAACTTAGCGAGGTGCTCCCCTTCACGTCCAGGAATGAAGACATTTAGGGAGCAACTCATGAGAACGAGGATGGCTCCTCTTCTCCTTTAACGGCACGTTGCCTCGGCAGAATGTCTCCATGTTTAGTGGCAATCTCTCTGACGTCGGGATAATCTACTTAGATGACAGATTGCTGAGCTTTTCCCTCACAAGTTGCACATCAGTCTGCATTTTAAAAAGGAGCACAACAAATCTAGGTCTTCTATACGTTATCTACATGAATCCTCAGAGCATGTGCAGTTATAGTTTAATATACACAACGTGCTCTGATCATTTAAAGCTTAGCTGTGCATTTTTAGAGGTCTAGGAATTGTACTTTTAACTACAGTGGTGACATGTTTTTATGTTGGAAGAAAAAACACCAAAGGAACCTCTGCTTTTCATCCGTACCCTCAATATTTGTAAGTAGTCAGATCTAAGATTATCTCATCCCGGGCCCAGGCAAGACTGTCAGCTGGCCTGCTTACATATTTCCAGTAACTACCACAGTGCCCAGGTGCAAGACTGCAAGTACTTGAAAGGTTAGCAGACTGGATTTGCGCAGTCATTGTGTGAATTGAGCAAATACTGTAAGTGCATCACCTAAGCTCAGTAATTTAAGTTCTGATCCTGATCCAGTCTTAAATAAACTAGATTTTAAAATTCCAAATTTCCTTCCCTGGAGTTTCATGAAGACTTCTTATTTGTTTTCTCCTAGACATGTGTGCACAGTGTGACTGTACTAGAGCTGTCAAACTTAATGCTGTGTTGAGAGGGGGTAGCTCATACGTACCCCTCTGCTCCAGAAGCTCAAACAGACGATGAAAACCTTGAGTTCTCTACTCCAGAAATGAGCTGGTCATCCAACCCCATAAACCATCTCTGGAATATTTTGCTGCCTCAAGGAAACATGTCTCTTCTTTTAAATGCATGCGTTCAATTTTGTGACTTTCTTTTTAATAAGTGGCAGACAAGGTGGCAGTAGTGAATGATCACCTACAACCACCTCATCAAACATCATCCACATTGCACAGTTTACTCATTTCTATCTAACTGACTTTTTTTTCCAGAGTAAAACTTCCACATGTGCAGACATGTGACTTTTAAGAGTTTTGATGCGGGTCAATTGCCATTAAAACAAAAGAAGATGAAGAAGTCTTGACGCTACAGGGACATGGTTTTGGTTTATGGCAGTCCTAAAATAAATAACTAGTCATTAACTGGTTATTTTAAAATTGCCTGGATCCTCAATACCAAAGCATGGTCACACATTTTCAATTGCAGACTGTACGGTTTGTAACTGTGTATCCCCTCAAATAAAGTTTGTTCCAAAATTTGGCCTTCACACCAAACAATTACTTCCTTGACTTATCATATGATCATTTTCAGTAGAGACTACTTTGCTATTTGTGTCAGTTCTACTATTCTGTTTTTGTCTAGATGTGTTTCTGGTCTTGTTGGTGCAGAGCTTTGGTCGGAGCTTGTTGTTTTGACTGACCTGACTTGACCTGATAATCAGACTCACACAGTTTCACTTCTTAAACAACTGACAGATACATAAACAGCCAGTATAAAGTAGTTACTTTAGGGGAGAACGGCCGTTTTTGCAGATTTTCAGATTATAGGTGCATTACCGCCAACAGATGGAGTGGGTGGTGATGTGGTGCAGCAGACTGTAGTGAATCGCACGATACACTTTGCTATTAATGCTGCTCCGATCAATTGTTGGTTTGAGGTGAGTGGAGCTGTTTTGTTTTGTCTTGTTTTTTTCCAGAACGCACTTACCTGTTACTTGGAAAAATATTAATGCACACTTAATGCTTAAAACTACAAAGACGTGAACTCAAACTGACCTCGGCGGACTCACCACACCTTTCAAGAGCGCGTGATTTCCCCACACAATAGAGGGTGATTAGAGCATGGCACTTTCTCTATTTCCAGTGTTTAAAATTATACTGTAACAGAGTCATAATTGTCCATGAATATTTTATGCGTAAAGGTTGAGTAGATAAGAATGTTCCCGGTGCATTCGTGTACAAATGCATAATAATGTACCAAATCAAATCCTGTAATAAAAGTAAACATTACCTCTATTAAAATGGGGTTCCCTTGCAGCTAAATAGTATAGTATATCTCTCTGTTCACACTGGAGGCCACGCTGCGCACATTCTGCGACTGTGGCTGTGGGAAGACATCTATCAACATCACATAATGGCCACCATCAAGATGCACCATGAAGTAAAAACACATGGAAAGAAGATTCCCCTCTTTATTAGCTGTCATCTTTCCCCATGAATATATGTGCAAATAAATGGCTACTAGCACGCGGGGGGCAAATGTGTCCCCGATGGTGCCTCGGAAGCGGGAGGGTGGATGGGAGGCGAGGCTGCGTGTGTGCGTTTGAGAAGAGAAGGAGATAGAAGCAAAATGGTGCTAAGGGGTGGGGGGTGGCGGGGGTTTGTGGATGAAAAATCATCACCAGTCCAGATGCAGATATCGTGGCGGCTTCACACTCTCGCCAGTGTCACCCTCCATTCGTCACTGTCCGCAAGCCCGCCTCTCATTAAGTGGGCCCGCTCCGGCGACAACTTAATTTCCTTAAGAGGACCAGACACCTGATTCAATTGTGCCCCCATTACAGATTTGTTTTCCCCCCGTCTCGCTCCTTTGCCGGGACCACACGGCTCTGAACAGAAATACACTCCCACTATATTAAATGTTGTGGACGTAATTCCCAGACATATGATTCATGTCTGCCCCCCAGTATCCATCCCTCACAATGCCCTTAGCTCAGATGGTGGTGCGGCTCCAGTCAGCTGGGCTGGTTCAGCACAGCTCCTGCTGCTGTAGGTATTATATCATCAGTGATCAGTCTTTTATTTTATATGTTCAGATACCTCTTTTGATAGTGCCTCATGGGTGGGATCCTAACAGTTAAACGGCCTTATATCAAGAGGAGGCCTGCTAGTTTTTGATTAGATTTCTGAGACCTACTCAAATGAAATGGCTGTGTTCTGAATACTCCTTTTAAACAAGATATATTTACCTCACCTGATTAATAAACCCACTGGCTAGTTATCATCCAAACACCCAGAGCTCTTCAATAATTTAGAAACACTTTTGAACCATTTCAACATGACTGCTCCTCGGTCTTCTGTCTTTGAAGATCACACAGTGTAAGATGTTTTTATCCGTACGTCAGCGCAGGTGAGACTTCCATTGTCCATTTGACTGCTGGTCTCTGTAGTTTACCTCTCACCCGCACCTGTCAATCAAACGGTATCCGTTGGAGACCGGTAAGAAACAGCTTTTCCTCTTGTACAGGGTTTAACTGATTGTTGCTGTAATTTTTCTGTCATGGCTTTTATCTGCAAGGTGTGAGTGTGTTTGATACCAGATGCTCACCCATAACCCACACAAAAGCCACGTGTATTAACTAAATTCTATTTTCTGTAATTTGTGCTTTATGGCCGTCATCATGTCATCCTCCGAGAAGGAAGCACGTCCTCTGTTTTTTGATCCCCCAGTCATCCATATAGGGCCGTGCTTCTGAGCGCATTGTTTGGTGCTGCTAATGCTCTGAATTCTGAGTGGAGCGTGGAGATTAACTCCCACCGCCTTCACATCCTCACACGTACACACGCTCAGTGTGAGCGCAGGTTTTGCCTTAAACCTATCCAGGAGACACCTCCAAGAGACAAAACTGCTGAGTATGGGTCTGTTCTCAGCAGCCAATAAAACACAGAGAAAACTTAAAGTTGTTATAGCAGGCATTCACTCCCCCTCTTCGCTCCCTTCCTGTGATGCTTTCCCTCTGATCCTGTTGTGTGTGTGTGTGTGTGTGTGTGTGTGTGTGTGTGAGTCTGGTTCTTATTGGCAATATTGGCAACTTTGCAAAAAGCAAAACAACCCTGATACATATTACAAATATTGAAGGATTTTTTTTTTTTTTTTAACTGTTTAGAGCTGAAATAGCGATCAGTTGATTTGCAGAAAATTTAATATGTTTTATGCTGGGTTGGAAAAAGGAGAGATTTGTGCTCTGGGGAAGTAAAAATAGACATTTTTATCAGTGTTTTCCAACTTTTTTATGGAAGAAACAATTGACACATTATTCAATAATGAAAATAAAATAATGGTTGCATCCCTAAATTCATTTCTTGTATTATATTATATCTACCGTGATCTTGTATGTAACAATAAACAATGAACCAAATGATATCCTGCAAAGAACAAACCTGCACAATATATACTGACATTAAGAACGCACTTAAATAATGTTTTAACGTTGTGCTTTTTGCTTCTATTGTCGAATCTCCTTCTACTTTCACACAAAGAAATTAACAGCTCGTCCTGCGTTTTAATTTTTTTATTTTCCAGTTTACTTCTTTATTTCCTACATTTTTTTTTTTCTTCACCTGGTCCAGTAGAGCTCAGCAGCGTGTGTGGAGGAGTGTCTCCTGTTCCCCCTGTCCTCTCCCTCACCAGGAGCATCAAAAGGAGGAGGACCCACGCAGGGTGTTTGAAGAGCCCACTGACACTCCCCTATGGGTGGTGAACTGGCAGATGCTCAAACCACACAACTCTATCTAGGCGGGAGGAGCATCCTTCTCATCTGCTTTTGTACCCCTGCCATTGGCTTTCCTTGCAGCCGTGAACCAAACATTAGCTTCACCAGTATTGTCTTTTGTAGATTAGAATACGTAACGTCGTGCATTCACTCAACGGCGTGCTTCAGTCTTGGGGTTAAGACCATTTGGCCTTTGTTTAAATGCTTTACCTGTAAAATTTCCCTCCTTTCTTTTCACTAAAAAAGACAGCGTGCAGTATTTTCTCTTTTATCTCTAGTTGTATTTTTTGAAACATTGATAGAGAATATATTTTGTCTGTGTGAGAGTGCCTGTATGCCACTCCTAATCTGTGATGCAGACAGCATTTATCTGTTTCTGAAGGATGATAACCTTCAGATGCTCCATTTAATTTTGTATTGGTCCTACAGATATAGTTCCCATTCCAGTAGTCTAAGGCAGTCTGCTTCAGTGAACAACAGACGGACTACATAGCCATTTGTTCCAATGAAACTGCTGACAGTCAGGTCCAGACTGACGGCTCTTTTAGAGTGCTGCAGGACATAGACGCTGTAACTTACACACGTAGCCTATGCTAGTGTGAGCTATTTATACTTGTGCGCTCGTCAGTCTGGCTCACTCTGTAAAAACACCACCCAAACATATACGCTTCCAGCTTCACTCTCAACAATGGCGATTGAACGTTCACTGAAATTTCACGAAGACGAGTCATACGAATGTTTGTATCTCTGCACCTCCTCAGTTAACCTTTCTGCTAGAGTCTGAGTATGCGCTGCGCTGTCGCCATAGCTTATGCATCAATTTGACAAAGCAAACCTGCACTGAAGAGCTCATGCACCAGATAAGTTGCACTTGAACACACTGCAAAGACTTAGCATGTACATTCTGTGCATGCATAACACGAAATAACTCTCCTTGCCAGCAGGTGGCAGTAGTCCGCGTTCGTCATTCCAAAGAGTTTGAGCTAGAAGTTGCTGGGAAAATATGAATAGCTATACGTCGGTGTGTTGGAGCATATCATTAATGCATATGCTCCATCTGTAAAAAAGCTGAGCACAAAACTAAATAATAAATCCCTGATCCATATAAATAATGTCCTTTTTATTCTATTTCCTGTTGTCAATTTGCAGCTTCTTCAGGCTTCTTCTCACTGGTTCACGCAAGGAAATGACCTATTGCTATTTTCCACCTGATTCCAGTACGTAGAGCTCAGAAGCGTGATCTCCCTCACCTGACGAGCTTCGCCATGTATTTGAATTAAGTATAGTAATCCTCGTTGGGCCACTGCTCTGGTCCAGACTGAAATATCAGCAACTCCTGAATAGTCTATAACATGCAGGTATACTATAATTTAAGTTTCCTGCAGACAGGCCTGGTAGTGGTTTTATGTAGCGCCATCATCAGGTGAAAATATATAATTCCTTAGTTCATAAGGCAGGGTTGCTGCAGAACTAAGCAGGCACATTTAAATAAATACAAAGTACTGAGGCGCATGCGAAACCTTCTTCCACTGGCCTCAGCTATACTTTGTGTATAGTGCTTATTGACTGTGACCTTGGTAAGCATTATGCCTCCTGAATATCAGCATGATGTTGGCATCACAAGAGTGAGCATGTTGACAAGCTGACATCTGTTAGCGTGGTTGTAGATTCTACATTTTGTTTTGGAGGTACTTTTCCAACGCCTCGCCCGCCTCAAACTAAATTCCACGAGGCGCTAGAACATATATGGTGCAAGCCCGCGTGGTCCTACGAAGCTTCTTCTCTCAGTAACGGCATGTCATAGAAGGTTTTTCCCCAGTTCTACAACATGAGCTGCAGTGTTGTTTGCTGCCAGCACAGAGAACTACAGTGTTTTGTCAGTATCCTTTCAGCAGCACAGCTTTTATGGCATCACACAGCTGTGGTCCCTGCCATGCTGATTGTTTGGCCTTTAGCTTCCTGGGTGGCAGCATTGAAGCTTTGACCCGCTCTGTCTCGCTGTACTGCTCCTGCTCGCTTATCTGCCTCTACCTGCTCGACAGCACTCACCTCCTCCGACAGGCCTCCCAGAACGTCGGCTCCTGAAAGACAAGCCTGCCTCCCTCTCTCTCTTTAATTTATCTGCTTTTTTCTCCCAATTTTTCCTTCGCCTCCCTGTATCTCTTTCACTCTGCCTGTCCATCTATCACAGCCAGCTCCTCTCCCGGCTCCCCTGCTTCTCATGTCAGCGAGAGGTGAAAGAGGTGTAAAGAAAAACCTGCAGCTTTGTTTTATATCACACCTCACTGATACTGCGGCTATCAAATGCCCTTCTTTCTTCTCTAAGGTATACTCTGTCTATGCGCTGATTTTAAAATGCAACAGAAATATGGTGCAATGTATATTTAATGGCATACAATGGTATTGATGCCCTGCCGTATTGTGAGGTAAAAAAAAAAAAAGTACTGTACTGCCTTTGATTAAGGAAAGCAACGTACACAGAGACCTTCAAAGACAAAGCACAGATAAAAGAAAGTTAATGATTTTAAAGCAGCCACCTGCTGCAGCTGGAAAAAGAGGTTTAATGAACCAAAATAGCCACGCTGCACTCTATAAAACAACAATCTGAAAGATGTTAAGATGAAGGCTAGTCGTCGATGGGTTCAGCATTACGAGCAGTCTTCGCTGATATTTGAACCGTTTTGAATATGAAAACATTTATTTGTGCAGCTTTAAGTCAGCAAAGCTGCTAGAATTAGTGCTAGAGTCTGCTGTTTTATACTTGTCTTGGCAAAGGTAGCAACAAACGTCAAACAGCTTCATTGCAAAATACTTTTTAAATCCGGTAAATCAAGTCAGATTGATGTCTCTTAGTGCTCCTTATTGGCTGTTTGCACGTCCAGGCTTGACAGTTCATCCTTTCTGTATCTACTCATAACTATTGTCAACTTTATTCAACTAAAGCTCTTTGATGAGAAAAAAAATAAAATCTAAAAATCTACCATCTCTACTGCCATGCCCTGGCCTGCATACTAATGCCCGCATCCTGCTGTTGAAATACACAACGTCTCCTAAGCGATGCATTTGTTCTTAACGGGCCCTTAATCAGCTAAGCGGCGCTCTGCAAATACGGACATTTTGCATCATGTTTGGGTTGCAATTCAGCGGGGAAACAGAAAACACTGTTCTGTTTTTACCCTCTTCAGTTACAATGATCCGACTCCCCCCGAGCAAGCTATTACAACTCCGTGGTCATATTTCATTAAAGAACTCTTTAAAATGCATCGTTCTTAATAGGTCTCATTGTAATGCGTGTGTGTGCGTGCGTGCATGCACGTGTGTGTGTGTGTGCAGCAGTGTACCGCCCATTATACCAGTGCGTGTGATTCCTGCGTTTGTTTCGATCCCTTTATCTGGTGATCAAAAAGGGACTATGTGCCCATGCTGAAGGGGGCTGGCCCAATGAAGGAAGAGAGAGGGTCTCTACACATGTAATACTTGTCAATGAATTTAGGCAATCTTTTTTTTTTTATTATTAATGAATATTTCAGTAGTTATTGCAGCGAGCTGCTCGTGTGAGTCTCTCTCTTCACTGCTCCCTCTGCTCATAAGTGAATCACTCATCTAATGATTTAATTAATAGCATTGTATCCACAGATGAAAAGCTTATATTTAATCAGCAAAATGGAGTGAACTGAGATCAGGGGCCTTGACTGTCATCAAAACGTGCTTGAGGTCCCACTTGCTCACTAAGCCACTCTAAGCCCTGGGACACCCATACTTAATTGAGAGTTAATAAATAAATGTGGTTAGAGTAATCCCTGGATCCAGCCCCTCAGAGCCCCCGATCTAGCGCTCTATGTGTGTGTGTGTGTGTGTGTGTGTGTGTGTGTGTGTTTTGACTGTGTCTCTGTCTGTGTGAGTGCATACATGCGTAGCCTGGCCAAGCTCCCTGTGTCACTACAGCCGTGCCAAGGCAGACTCTACTGTAGCGTGCCAGATACTGGTTTATTTACCTGAGACGCCCCTCGTGTCGCTGCATGTGCCATATGTTAGATCCCTGGGTGATTGGTCCCAGTATGCTCCTTTTTTCTCCCCAAATATATTCAGAAACTATACATGCATAAGTTAAACTATCAAATGCATTCAAACCCTCGTGTTTTAATTGGTGTTGGAAATTGTAGAAGTTATTACAGTACACTGTCTACCATGTTAAAGATGAAGCTGATCTTGTTTCAGTTCTGCATAAAGGATGGCAAATGCTTTGTTCATTTACTATTATCTATTGGATTTATTTATTTTTTGTTGTATTGGATAATCTCCACTGAAAAATACTTATTTTATGCAAATGTTTTACTTTTACTGGATCACTACAGGAGCCTTAGAAGAAAAAAAATACCATTACGGCGTTAGGCCTAATATCAGTTAATAAAAATAACATGAGTATTACAATTTCTTAAAAAGACACAGATTTGTTCCACAGATTTCTTGCTGTGCGTTTCTTTTTCTTTTTTTTGTGGTCACCTCAAGTTATGTACGCAAAAAGCTTGGTGACATCTCCTGTAAATTCTGAGAACTAGAAATCACACACGCTAACCGTTAGCGAGCTTATGGCCGGGAATTTGAATGGGCAAAATGCAAATACATAATAAAAAGATGAGTCTGCCCTGAATATTAACATTAAGCTTACATATATTATAAATTACAAAAAGAACCTTATATATTACTAAATTACAATGCATTAAAATGCTGAAAATATCTACTTTTAAGATCAATTTCTGCGTTCAAATGGGAATCCCAACCCTAACCGAAGGCAGCAATAGTGACAAAAAGTGTGAACAACACCAGAACTAATAAAGCTGTCCTAACTGAAGCAGGTAAATGGGATTCCTCCATCTTTAATTGTCGTGTTGTGGCATGTCGGGATCTCCAGGTAACTGAAACAGCTCTAACTCTTAACCCTTGGCTTAAGTGAAGACAGCTGTCTGAAGCTCATCCTGAGATTGGGCAAGATCCAATTTTTTTCTGTCCATACTATTTTTATAATCCTAATACACATTTGCTGGTATGAAAGAGAAGGAAAAGGGAAAAGTAATGGAGAGAGAGAAGCGTGTGTTTAGCTAAGCAGGGGCAGCCCCTGGTCCATTGCCCATCATTTATTGATAAAGGCCCTGGAAAATGCGCGGGGAGAAAAAAAAAAAAAAAACCTAATGAAATTATCAACGTTGTTGAATTAATGATGAATGGGAATAAGAAAAGGCTCGGTTCTCTGTGGAGTCAGAGAGGAGCGCTGCTTCATTAGCCATGCAGTCTCATCACATCCTCTTTTGGAGCTGCAGACACTGGGGCTCTCCACTCTCTCCTCTCCTCACCATCAGGACCTGCCATTGGATTTCATTCAAAAAAAAAAAAAAACTCCCATCTTCCCTCATTCCCTCCACCACAACCTCTTCTTTTTTTTTTTTTTTGTCTTTCCTATTACATCACCTGCCACCCCCATGCTTACTGCTCTTCAGAAGACGAGGAATTCTTTGGTGGCTAATTTCATTTAGAACTTCTTTTCACTTTTCCTGCGGATAAAGCGAGAAAAAGCTGATCCGTTTCTGGAGGTACTTGGTGGTCAGAGAGCACCTCTCTCTCTCTCTCTTTTTTTCCTATTTTTTTATTTTTCCTTTTTTTTTATTCTCCATCTCTCCCTCCTGACTGCCTCTCTGTGGATATCATCCCTGATTCTGCACATGCAAATGATGTGAGAGGGAGGAGGGAACGGAGGGAGGGGAGGGGGGGCCCATGCGTTTTGGATTCATTGCCCCCCTCCTGCTCCTCCTCCTCCTCCTCCTCCTCCTCCTTTCCGTCTTCTTCTTCTTCTTTTCCCTGGGTGGAGCAGAAGTGGGCTTGTGAGCCGAAGCACGCTGAGAAATCACGGGCATGGGGTCTCATTAGGTAAGCAGAGGCCAGGGCAGCAGGGCTTCACCCAGACACTGATTATTCTGAGAGCGATATCTGGAGAATCACCACAGCCTTACACCTGATTAGAGCTACTGCTTTTTATAGTTCACAGCCCTCTTTGACTGGAGAAAAGGATATAATCTGGTCTGATTAAGCTTTAGCTTTGAAATTTACGGAGTATAAATATAAAATAAATATTGTGAAGCGTTGTCAGACTGTATGTCTTGCAGTCCTAAAGCATGAAGCAGTATTTAATTGTCTTCTTTCCCCCTTGTAGTCGCTTCTCTTCCTGAATCCCAGCTGCTGTTGTCTGGTGAGGCCTTCTTGTTTCATTTATCTTTAGCTGACTGCTCGAAATGATTGTCCTGCCAATTTGATAGATGCTGTTATCCGTCAACGCTGTATTTATTTGAATTCATTCTGAGCAGAATGAGCGGGTTTACAGTGAATTCGCCAGGCTTCATAATACCTCGAAACCCATCAGCCGCGCACGCGTGTAGCCCACTCATAAAAATTGATGACACCGAGCGTGGTGCGTGACAGACAGCAGTGACTCGCATAATCTAATGCGCAGTCCCTCACATGGTAATCCGATCTGAGAGGGATTCAATTATTTAATAACAACACGACAGACTATCATTAAAACAAATCGTATATGTCAACGGGAACATGGCGAGCTGCGAGGTCACAGGTGTAATGTTATGTTTTGAAGTCTTGATCCCTCCCACACGCTCACACACTCTCTCACACACACACGCCTCCTCTCCGTCCACGGGTTCCTTTCTTATGAATTGGCTAAATTGATCCTCATATGAATTAGGTCTTTCCTCAAAGGGTCCCGTCAATACATTGACTCCTTTTATGAGGGTCATCAAACAGCCATTACTGGGCATCAGGAGGTCCCGTTTGGGGAGAGACTGCCCACGGTGACTGATGAGGCGGCTGGGGATGTTAGCTCGACTGAGGGGGTCTCACAGCTCAGGGCCTATAGCGAAAGAAAAGGAAGACGGAGGAGGGAGAGGGGGGTACTTATTGAGCGTTAGATTCATTAGTTAAGGAAAGCCAAATGAATTTGCCGTGCAATAGATCTGTTATTAAGGTAAACCACAATGTCTACGTTACAACTTGAACGTACCCATCATCTTTGTGAGGAAAAGCAAATAAACTGAGCTAACTAACAATCATTTTCATTATTGATTAATACTTAATACTTAAAGCTTTTTATTTGCAGAGTAAACACTAATGAATAAGTGTGATAAATAGCAAATGTCTCTTAGCTTGTCTGACCTGCAATCCAAACATTTCGGGATTCATTTTCAACAAATTGTCACATTAGATTCACATGTCTTACTCATCATCAAGATACCGGCACAATCAGTCAGTTGACCATATGCTTCAGGTTTTGAGTGAACACTTGCTCCTCTTCTGCTGCAGCTTCTCATTGGCTGCAACGTGTCTGATTTTAAATTTCCACTGTAAGGAGAGGTGGAGTTTATCACTGTCCATTAACGCATCAAAACATTTGCTGCGGGATCACTAGAGAGGTGGAAAGAAAGCTGATTTGCTCTTGCATCAAGGCCTCGATTGCATCATCTTCCCTTGTCTTTGTCTTGTATGTTTTAATTATCGTTGAGCGGTCTGTGACTGTTTAAATGAGGCTGACACCAGGTGTTAACATATTCGATTGTTATGTTAACAGAGGCCAGAAAATCATTTGCCGGATCTCAAAAACAAGGCGAAAAACATCAAACAAGCACGCTTAAAACGTGAGTAATTTTACTCATGACAAAATGGTGTTGATGTACCAGCAATAGACGAGAAGAGGAAGGGGAGGGGAGGAAAAAAAAGTCCTGGAGTATTCCCCACGGTAGCTCTCAGGTATTACGAAAGAATCTTTGAAAGTGAACACAGACGCAGCAGGATGTAAACAAACTGTCACCGCTGTCAAACACCGGCGTCAAGACGTGTCAAAAGTTCAGACTTTTCAATTACGGCAGTTTTAATATGCACACGCGCCTCCCCCGACTGATTAAAATGCACCATTTTAAGTCTAATTGTTCAAGAAAACTGTGTTTTATGTTGCTGCAATGGTAATAACTAATGATAGATGCATAAAATTAGCATACATTTCCCAGACCAAGAGAATATCTGATCATTGTGCCATAGAGAATTGCTCTAAGTTAGGAAGTTAATTTCATTATCTCCTCCTCCTCATTTAAAGCCCGCCACTTTACAATAATTGGAAAACAGAATAAAAGATTAGCTTTTGACTGGATGACGGGCGTTAATAAAGTGTGATGGAATGTGAGCGTTACAGAGTGGGTACCAATTACAGCAGCCAATCTCAGCCAGGCAGCCATTGATGGTGGTGGTTCAATCTCTTCATCTGCCGCACAGAACCATCAGGGACCCGCTGCAGAGACCTCTGCTCCTGCTAGCAGGCTAATTGTCGATTCTGCTTAAGTCATAAGGAGAGCTATTTTAGCAGGGCTTTGGAGAGGAAGTGAACTGTAAAATTAAAGCAAAAGTGGAGTGTGAATGGAGAAATAAAGTTCCAGGAGAAGCACGGGGAGGTTTTGTGGAATAATTTGGATGAGATTATGTGATTTTCTTTTTAAAATAAAAAAGAATATTATCGATCTACTTTATGAAACTTGGCACAACCTTGTTATGATAAAACTTTACATAAAAAAAAGGAATGTGACCGATTCATGCATAATGGTTGGGAGCGCGCTCATATTAAAACATTTCTTTTCACGGTATGAAGCGTATTATAGCCAACGTTTGCCGTCCAGCAGGTCGACGTCAGGCCAAAGTGGAAAATTCACAAACTCGGTTTCTTCCTAATTCTCGTGGGTCAGCCTCATCCCTCATTGTGTCAGGGCCTTGGACACATTAACCACATCAGTCACGGTGGCCCAGCACGTCATCACTCATTGGCAGTTTCAACCATTTTAAAGAAGTGAGCAGCGCAAATGCAATTTCGCTTGAGGAATGAATGACGTGCTGTTTGTAAAATTAAAAATCTGATCCAAGTCTGCTGAGCAAGGGGCCGACCATATGTGGGTAGCAGAGCTCAATATATATATGAATGAATTAACCTTTTATATATTACTTTTCATACACAAAGTACACTCAAAGAATTAAAGATAGATAATTAAACAATGCAGTGCATATATAACACCAACACAGAAGACGAGAGTCTTATAGTCAGTATAGTATAATTAAAAAAATAAATAAAAATAATGCAGTAATATTTATCATAATGGTGAAATAATCTTGTGAAACCCAAATCAGGGTGCAGAAATAGAAGAATCACTCAACATTAACTACATGAGCAATTACTGATAAAATGGGTTTAATAAAATAGACGAAAAAGTTGGAACTGCTTTCTAAAGTCATCCTTATAGCTCACTGATAATTTGTCACTGATTCGTTTGTTAATGTTAAAATAAATGTCTGTATTGATGGGAATGTTTTTGGGTTGCCAGGTTGTGGTGCTTAATAATCACGTGATCAATAAAGCCAATGAAGGGTCACAAGTTTATCAATTTGAAACACACTACCGGCCAATGATATTAATTAAGCCACTGGTAAAGAAGTAGGAATTTTACAAAGATGTTAATAAATGGATTTTTGTTTTGATGCTCTGCAGCATAGGGAGGATAGACACCTGCCACAGCCTGATTATATATATATATATACTTGTTCTTATTAATGGCTTTAAATTGGTCTTTAAAACACAGTTCTGTATTTTTTTTTTAAACCATAAATGAAGGCATCAGCCTAGACTTAATAATATTTTAGAAAGATTTTTATTAGAAAGAGATACCCCAGTTTTCACCTTGATCAGTGAATGCACAGTCAGCCACAACATTGTGACCACTGACCATCTTGTGACAATTCAATGTTCTGCTGGGAAACCTTTGGGCCTGACATTCATGTGGATGTTACTTGTACTTGAGATGTAGCACCCATCTGGACCAGACCAGGCACCCCCATAGCAATGACGCTAGTTGATGGCAGCAACCATCCCCAGCAGGATGCAGCCTGACACAGACACACACACAGAAATGGTTTAACTAAAAAAATTCAAACTGATCAAGTATGTGGGATGATCCACAGAGGCCCCTCCCTTCAAACCATAGGACCCAAAGACCCCCACTACCAACATCCTGTTACCAGACACCAAAGGACACCCTCAGAAGGTCCATGTCCATTCTCTGATGAGTCACAACTTTTTTTGGATGCACAAGGGAGACCTTTACAATATTAGGAAGGTGGTCATAATGTTATGCCTGATCCCTGATTCTCTGCCATGTAGTAGTAGTGGTAACTTTTGGCTTTTCCTACAAAATTGCATTTTTTCTATTTGTGCTAAAGTACGTCTTTTAAGCTATAATATGGATGATATATAATTCAATAATTTCTCATCTTTGACCAATGAATGGGAACAGGATATTTATTTTCAGACAACACAAATTCAAGCTGGTGACATGATGTAGCCAAAACAATTAGCTGTTTTTAAACACCCATCATTTCTCTGTATTTCTCTAATTGGACACAATCAGAGATGTAAGTAGGACAGGATGGTAGAAACCTGCCGACCCACTCACACACATACACACACACATACACACACGGATGATGTAGCCTCATCAAAAACGATGCAGTGGGTCCTTTGTTGTCAAACTCTTCATACAGAAATCGCATATTCATGGGGGTGTATTTAAGCCATTTCTGCTGGCATAAGCATGCAGCGCATCGGCGGTGTTCTGAAATGTCGTTATCATTCCCTGCTACTTAACCTACCTCTGTGTTTGAGAAGGTGGCACCTTGTTTTTGATGCCCTGTCACAGGAAAGTCTCCGGGTTTAATAGTGGCTTGAAGGCCTGTGGTAACACAAAATGCTGCCCCATTATACACTAAACAGCAAGATTTGCAGTTATTTAGTTGACGTGATTTTGTTGAGGCGCAGCAGTGGACAAACAGAGCTGCTTTGAGTTAGTGAGTTGCTGCTGCAGTGTTGAGCTGGTGTTATTTTGCAGACGTTGAATGCAGCCGTCTTCTCGCTCTGACAATAAAGAACGTGCACCAGCCTGCGCCACCTGAACTCAGACATGTGTTTAATCCCAATGCCAGACTTCCCTGCACCTTTATTTTAAAATCTCGCTATATCAATTGCATCATGACATTTTTTTGAATTCTTCTTGCACTTTATCCCACAAAAACTCTTTGATAAAGAGTATTTGTGGTTGGATGATATCAGTTTATGGGTTAGATTTTGCACTTTCTTAACATAATCAAAGAATCCACTGGTGATCTTACAAGTGGTGTGAAGCGAAATTATTAGAGGAGACATTTTGAGACAAGTTGAATCGTCCAACTCCCTGTACTGCAGAAAACACAAACAATAGATGAAATATCCTCAAGCCAGAACCCACCCCCCACCCTCCGACCAATTGAGTCATAAGGTTTTGTTTCTCTGGTGAGGAGTGATCCACCTGCTGTCAAGCCTCTTTGATCCTCTGTAGGTTTCAGAATTCGCAGTTTCCATTAAATCTTGCCTTCGGAAGAACTGCCAATAAAGACGTGCAGGATGGGACCTTAACACCCTGATGGCTCCTCTTTGTGGGTCTTTGACCTGACAATAACAGTTACCCAAGGCTTCACTTAAAAGAAATTGTCAGACATTTTGGTAAATACAGTAGCAACGTGAAGCCGTGGTGAGCGACTGGTTAGCTTAGACTGGAAATGTCGGAAATCCACATGTTAGAAAGTATTCTTGGTTTAACCTTAAGAATATTCTTAATTGTACTTTAGGTTATCCAAAAAAGGTTCAAAAAGACAACTGGATTTGCCTTGGACTACAACTGGACTACAAGTCTACAAGTCCAGTTGCCTTTTTGAACCTTTTTTGGGATATACCATGACCTGGATGACTGAGAACCTTCACAGACATATGTACTTTAGGTTGATTTCTTCCAATAACCCACCAACTCCAGTCTGCTTCTTTAAACACTGAGCCCTAACTCTGTCCAAGTCTGAACACTCAATCATTCCCTTGTGGTTTATGTAGTTTAATAATCTAGGCCTACTAGTCAAATGGCCTGACATGGTTAGAGATTAGTTCTTGGTATATGGAAGCATAAAACCCACAGTTTCTTCTTACTTGATTAGACCGTATGTGTATCTACATGTGCAAAGAAATGTGTTATTTACTCATATCAGCCACACCATGAATTACCTTAATTAGAAACACCACCCCGAGCTCTTTCTATTGATCACCTAGCACGATGAATCAAAAGTAATGCTGGACAGTTGCCCGAGCAAGCCATCGCTGATTAATCAAGCGCCCGCTCAATCATTAGTCTTTTAACGAATTTCTTCCTCTTTTAACGCGTCTTCCTTTCCACCCCAGTGTTTTGTATTTTTAATTTTCTTTTCCCACTGCCTTATTTGATGTTCCGAAACATTTCATGTGTTGCCAGCGGATTGGTGCCTTTAAAAGGGAAGTGCTTCGCTTCCAGGGTGGCGAGGGGTGTATCTGCATATGAATATTTTCAATTGATGAATAAGATAACGCCACCGCAGCGCCTTTGATAGTCGGCTGATCAGGTCCTGAGTGATGTCATAATGGTGGGACACCGACCCTGGGCAAAACATCCCAATCCACAGCAGTGAGGAGCAAACATTAGAACCCTTTGACGCCCTCTGTGTTTAATATTACAGGACTGTTTACCGAGCAGGGAGTTGGTTCTCGTGTCCAACAGGGACCGTGAGTATGTTTAAGGTCAAGCCATCTCAGTTCCTCTTCAGTCAACTTCAGGATCTTTGATCACTTGTTGTTTTGACTGCGCTGTTTTCAATCGTGGCCAGGTCTTTATAATGCATGAGGACATTACATAGTTATGAACAGCTTGGCAGGCAAGTCAAGGCAATGATGGAACTTGTTACAGCACTTTCAAAAGGAACTTCATGTTCTACCTTAAGCTTAAAGGGAAGCTCCAACATTTTGGGAAAGAGGCTCCTTTGCTTCCTTGCTGAGAGTGAGCTGAGAAGATTGATACCTCTCTCGTATCTGACAGGATTCCTGAAAGTTCAGACTGGCATGCTCAAACTTCTTCCTCAAACTTTTGGTAGTTGCACAGTTTAAGAAGTGGTTGTAGATGTATTATATCGGACCCAGTAAGGCTAGAGGGTTGTATTCTTTTGGGCATTTAAACCCTTCTCTCTTTTGGCAGAGGTTAGAGGTCATAAGCTTTAAATGTTACTTTACTACATGTCATATTTTAACCGTTAAGAAAAAAAACACTGGCATTAAGGGGTCAACTGTGGATTTGATTATTCAAAAGATGAAAAGATGATGGATCGCTTTCTCAAACACCAACCTGGGTTGGCACGATACGACTCAGAGCTTTATGTATCTGATCAGAATCAGAATCAGAATCAGAATCAGCTTTATTGGCCAAGTATGTGCACATACAAGGAATTTGACTCCGGTAACTTTACTCTCTAGTACAGTACAGCTTAAATAGCAAAATAAGAAAAGAATAGACTGAATAGACTGAATAGATATACTGAAAGATATGATTTATGACTTAAAGGTGGTTTAGGCTTCTGCGTCGGTTTAACTACGTTTAGTGCCGATGCAGATCGCAAGACCTATGATTGATCCACTTGGTAATACTGTGTTACCACTTTAGTATATCCGTCTGCTTCTCCAGCTACGCAGTTTTTGTACTGATTGTTTTAGATAGATAAGAAAACACTGAGGAGAGGAAACTGAGGAGGATCGGAGATATAAACATTTGTATGACTCGTCTTCTGCGAAATTTCAGCGAAAGCAGGAAGCAGGAAGTAGAAATAAAAATGAATACAACTGGCAAAAAAGACACAGCGTTGACTAGTGTTTGGGTGTCGTCGTTACAGAGTGAGCCAGACTGATGAGCGCACTGGTGTAGGCTACATGCGTAGGTTACAGATTATGTCCCACAAATCTTAAATGATCCTTTACTCAAGGATTTTCTTTTTAGCTCACATCGCAATCATAATGCAAAACAGTTGCCACTTCCCCAGTTTTTTATACTCACTTGCTTTTGTTCTCAGTGAAATAATAATTAAACACATCGGATGTTCATTCACCTTTTTTATTCCGAACATGTAAATGTTACGTTGCTTCACATCATCAAGTATTAGTGATATAAAAACATACAATGTTTTGTTGTGTCATTACTGTTGTATATTATACATTATAAACTGGTGAGGAAAGTTTTACGTGAGAGTGGCACACCAATTCACTTTTTTCAATTCCAAAATAAAACGGTGACTAAATCCATTGAGTTTCTATCAAATACGCATGCCCTGGAAAAAAAAGAGGATTTACACTAACCTATATGAGAAACAGCAGCCATTAAATTCTTATTAATAAGTTCAAGTTTTAGACTTGGAAAAATTCATGTGGTCAGCCTTGAACTTTTTGTGCATGCATTACACAGTACTTCTTTCTCATCATCAGTTTCTAAAGATTCAATAAAATAACTTTGTGTGTCGACCTCCGGAATTAAATGATTACTAGACACATACAGTATGTCAAAAGTTCACACGCCTTAAAATTACATTCAGCCTTTTCTATGTGGGTTTGTTTTCTGCATGGGGTAGTTTTTACTTGTAACCTTCTATTTTAATACCTGGTGTTTAGACTTGAAATATACTTTTTTTTTTATTTTATTTTTTTTAACCAGACGATACCAAACCTTTGCAGGTGTGAAAGCTCTTTTTTTATTCTGAAAAATGTTGCAGGTGTTGAAATGATCTAACAAAGGTTACTGCCGGTGGAGGCGGGAGGAAAGAGGGAAGCTATCGAACTTGTGTCCTGGTTTCCCTACTAGATAATGATCTGTTGAAAGTGTGTGTTTTTTCCTCTTCTTCCAGTAAAAGTGTGCGAGCGAGATGAAAGATAGTTCCGGGGCTAGTGCACCGGCGCACATCTGACTGAGGCAGGTGTTAGAAATGTAGATGGCTGGCGGAGACTAAAGACAATACAAATTTGAAGTGAAAACGCTACTGGCACGCCTCCTCTGTTCTTAACACGTGAAGCCCCAGGCCGATCAATTATTCATTCTATTGTGCGTGCGCGTGGCATAGTGTTAGTTCTGTAGTTGGAGAGGAGGTGTCTGTTGCACTTAAAGAGTGAGCGGCACGTCGCCTGGCAGGCCCAGGTCTGTCAGCCTGTCTCTGTCTGTCTCTCTCTCTCTTTCTTACCCACGCACACACACACACACACACACACACACACACACACACACACACACACACACACACACACACACACACACACACACACACACACACACACACACGTAAAAAGCCCTTGTTCTGCCTGAGCCTTTTTAATGATGGGATCAGGGGCGAGAATTGGTGGCTAAAGTGCAGCTCCAGTTGTTTGAAAAAAAAGGAGAAAAGAAAGAGAAACATAGAAGAGTGTGAAAGAGAGAAAGATGGGGTGGGTGGGGGAGGAGATGGCGGGAAGGGGGGGGGGGGGTGCTTTGTACACTGGGGGTATTTTTCAAAGCAGCGCAGACTTGAAGCCATTGGGAGACTCCTTTGACTTTAATCTTGGCTGCTTCTTTGAAAATTATGACCGAGGACCACGGTTGCTTCATTAAAAGACATGTTCTGTTTCTTGTGTAGTTTCAGCCAGATTTTCTTTTTGTGCATGTGGTGCTGATTTCAGCTTTCTCCCCTCAGTGCTTCCCGCTGCCTCCAGAGCACCTTGGCGCGCTAAGGGCCACTCACTTTGGATGGATGTATGCAAATAGACCAGAGAATATTAATTGAGCAGACACACTTGATTTCCTCTTGACTCTTACCTCCCTCACGCTGCCCAGTGCTTCGCTCCCAATCAGCTCTGTCTGCAAGCCAGCGTAATTTGCTACACAGGTGTCAGACACTCAGACATCTGCGTATCTAATGGGACACCTGACACAGGACCTTTGTGCTACAGTAGGTGGGAGAAGGTATGTGGTAACTGATGAGTCTAAAAACTGAGCTAAAAGTCTGCTGAAGGAAGTCGTCCAGAACTAATCTGTGGGACCTGTTGTTCAGTCTCGCAGAAGTTTTCGTTCAAAGCGGGGCGACGCAACAAAGCTGAGAGAGCTTCATCATTAATGATGGACATAATGGTCCACAGTCTGCTGGAAGACATTTGAAAAGTGTACAAATCATTGAGAGCGGCAGATCAGGCAGTGTTCCTATTTTTTTGTCATTCTAACTAGGATTTTGTTCGTTGTCATTGATTGGCTAGATCATTTCTGTGTCATTTCTCTGCATGCCGTGAAACACTGAAGCAAAGAAAATAAAGGTGAATGGAGGCATCATCTATTTGATGAACTACGGTAATTTCACGTAGCTAAGTTCCAAACATCAACCACACATGGATTTTTTTTTTTTAACGACCAAATTACTCAGAATCAGTCATTTCATTAGTTCATTTTATCGTGTTTAGATTTATTTATTGGTTCCTTGCTGCTGAACAGTCAGCACCTTTTCTCTTTTCTGTTATACCCTCTACCAGCATAGCATCTGTGTTTTCTCTTCAGGTGCTTTGTGCAGGGTGTAAGCTACCCTTCCCCTTTGTTTGGACGTCGGCTGTGCATCCGTTCGTTGCGGCCCCTTATGCATTTACATCCACACTGCTAAAAGTGTGCGAGTTCTGTGGAAAAAAGTAATGAAATGAGAATCTGGTCCATAAAATGTGTTGTAGCTAATGCTCGAACGACTTCATTACATGTTGAAATTATTGCATTGATCAGCGCCCGTGGCTTGTTTTGTTTACAACGCAGGGTGCATTGTAAACAAAACAAAGATCCTTTCGGGCGCTCACCGTGGCTGGAGGGGATGGCAACTGTTTTTTAGCACTACAGTAACACAGGAAAGGTCACAGCTTCTTTCTCTCTTTGTACCACATGCACACACACACACACACACTAATACATTGTATTGTATATTTGATCCAGTTGATCCAGCAGCAGCAGTAGGAAATGAAGCCAGAGAGATGAACCTGTGTGAAATGCCACACAAAGTACTAATCGATGTCTTGCTGTGTTCACATACTGTGAATGCACAAATCAGGGCACAGCAAGCTGCCTCTAATGACCTGGACCAGAAAACACACACACACACTGCCTCACACACACGGCCTGCAACCCACAAAATACACACAGTATGTATGAATAAAGGTGCACGCACACATAAACTACCTGTGCACAGACACTGAGCCAGAATGATTTGCCCTTTGCTCCTTCATCATCCTCAAACCCTTCTCCCCGTCTGTCAGTTGGTCTCTGCCTGTAAATATACAGACTGGTAAATGCTTTATGAGGTGCCAGTTGTACAAATCATGCCACTGCAGTTCCCCCAAGCCCTGCCAGCAGGAAGCATCCGTAGGTTGTGATCCTCTGTAAACTGTATGTCTTTTAAACATACTGTACATGCAGTATTCATGGCGCACCAGTGCAACTGTCTGCTTAAAGATTGTGCACGGTCTGTGCAGTGTGTGATGTATGTCTGAGAGTCTCAGAGAGAAAATGGCAGAAAAAGTTTGAATGTTTGTGTTTCATATATGCTCATCGGTTTGAATTTAGCGTAGGGGTGAGCTAACTGTTAATGCTTATGTATCTACACACACTGATCATAACATTATGACCACCTTACTAATACTGTGTAGGTCTCCTTTGTGCCTCCAAGACAGTTGTGACTCATCAGAGAATGGACATGGGCCTTCTGAGGGTGTCCTGTAGTGTCTGGCAACACAACGTTGTTAGTGGCGGGCTTTGGGTCCTATGGGTTGAGGGGGTCTCTGTGGATCAGGCTTGTTCCACTGCATCCCACAGATACTTGATCAGTTTGGGATCTAGTGAATCTGGAAGCCAGGTCAACACCTTGTGCTGTTTCTCATGTTTTTTTGAGTTGTTCCTAAACCATTTTTTGTGTGTGTGTCTGTGTCAGGCTGCATCCTGCTGGGGATGGCTGCTGCCATCAAGGAGTGTCATTGCTATGGGCTGGGGGTGTCTGGTCTAGTCTAGATGGGTGGCACATGTCTAAGTAACATTGTTACGGACAGTGTTATTTTCTTTCCACTTGAATGCTCCAGAAGTTTCCCAGCAGAACATTGATGGTCGGTGTTATTCACTTCTCCTGTCAGTAGTTTTAATGTTGTGGCCGATCTGTGTATTTGTGTTTAGGAGAAAATGAAACCACAAATATATTTGAAGCTGATCTCAGTATATTTATCCTCAATAAATAGTTTTAGGGACATGTATAAAAAGATGTCTAAATATGAATTCCAGCATCAACCACTGACGGCTACGTTTTATGTGACACCTGCGAGAAACAACTGTTCATTTGAAAAATAACTTTAATTCCTAATTTACCTTATGAATATGACAAGAATCATCTACAAACATACACCACAGACCAAAACTTCTCCTGCTGCATCATTTGCTGACTGGTTGAATTTAGCCTGTGATCAGCAGACTTCCACCAGCCAGGTATCTTTATGAGAGTGCATTCCCTTTTCCAGAAACTGGGGTCGGGTTTGAGCGTCTGATTGCTTGTGATTATTGCCCCGTCTGACCTCATTGTAACCTTGTTTTAATACACTGGAATTAACTTTTCACGGGAATTTTGTGTTTTCTTTTGTTTAATTAATCACAACAAGCACTGTGTGATGCCATTTTCATCACACGCACCATCTTTTTTTAAGAAACCAATAAAAATCACTCCTGACTTGTTCATGGTCAAACACACTCGTACAGTAAATAAGGACTAAAGCGTCTGTGATTCCTTAGTTCACAGCGTAAACATTCGCACAGTGCAGAAAGTCAAGGTCGGGCTTCTCACAAAGGTAGGTGTTTTATAAATCTATTTACTGCTTTATCAAATGGACTCAAAAATTACAATTTTCACACTACAGTAATAAAAGCCAAAGTGTCCCTCAGCGTGCGTACATGAAACAAACCGAGACGCGCGGGAGCCCTTTGATCAATCAATCCGTAAACAAACCGTGATGCAGAAGCCCTACAATTGGGTGTGCGCAGATCAAACTGTGTCAAATCATCAGCGGGCGAATAATAAGCTCTTGTTCTCTGAAGGGCAGCAGTCACAGCAGCACCATCAATTAGACTCCAGAGTTTGTGTCTTTTTCCCTTCCTATTGATCGTGAGCTGACTGAGTCGGGCTCGGCTTTGTGTTGTACCATACCTTCAGACTCGGCTGTTTGCATTATTGTGAAGATGATGGAGAAATGAATGCAGGTTGTGTTTTTTTTTGAAAAGTGCTGAAAGCTGAAGGGGTTAAATTACAACTGCTGCCAGGTTGACGGGCGTCTAATCTTCTTTTTCTTTTTCCCACCTGAAGTTTGTTCTCGTGCTGTTTGCAGTCGGGACGTTCCTCGTACGGCTTGTTTTCGAGATGCGGCTGTCCTGTCATCCCTTGAATTGTTTATATTTTGTCCCTGATTGTGTGGCCACATAGGTAGAAGCTTCACAACTATGGATGAAGTTAGGAGCATCTTTTCTTTCCAGCCTGCTCCTCCTTGTTAGTGTACGCCTCACGCTGTGCACATGAGTATTACCCTCAAACAAGCCTGTCCTCTTTGTTTTTGAGCTCTATGGGGAACCCCCTTGCAAAAAAAAAATAATGTTTTGGATGGCAAGTTATACCAATGTGCAGGAGAGAGCGTGGTATCAATAGTGTCTTCTTTTCTTACTTGATTTAAATGAGGGCTACCCGCTCTGAAGTTCCTTCTTGCCATGTTCATCTTGAAAGAATGTGCGCTGGTTGCACCGACTCCAAAGCCCAGCGCAGTTACCATTGGAATATTAATAATTTAATGCAAATAATCATTGAGTATGCAGTTTGTGCGCGAATTTGAACTGAAAGACAAAAGTAGAAAGTGGGGCCTCACATTGCGTCGAGGAAAATAAAGTGAGATGTTACACAGGCCTCTTTCCAGCGTCTCCGCGGGGCGAGCGCTGGAATGAATCCCCTCAAGAGCTGTACCATCTCATCTAGCGCTCTCTGATTTAGATCCCATCAGCCGCTCTCATTTCACGCCGCCGTAATGCGAGATGTCAAAGTGTAATTTGACAAGATTTCTCAGAGTAAACAGGCACCGAGTTTCACTCAGCGTTTTAATTGCGCCCTCAAAGTCCCCTGGCCAGCTGTTAACTCAACCTGGGGTGATTTATATTTACGGTGAGGATGCTCGCTGGATTAGCTGCTGCTGTTGGTGCACGCGTGCCTGTTATTGTGTACGGAGGAATAGAGGTTGGGGCTGTTGTTACGCGTCACGCAGACACTGAAATAGATATAACAATAAAGCTTCTCCTCGGCGTGGATGCTCTCAGGCTTCAACTCTAGCATCATTCTCTCAGTCCCATTAGACTGTCAATAATTCATGTCAGGGATTTCATGGGATTCAGCAGATACTTTCGCCCGTATTGATGGCAAATTTCTTTTATTTACACGGTGCCTGTCATGAAATAAGAAGCCTCACATAACTCTGTACTTAGTCTGTAGGCTAATTTCTGCAAAAGAAAACAGGAGGATTGGTGGTGGTGTTGTGCAGCCGGTGGGGCTTTGGTTGCACTAAGGGTCCCAGAGCTGCTTTCCTGAGCCTCCCTGCTTTTCACTCTCATTAGATGTTGCGCTTTTTTTTCTATTTCTTCTTCTTCTTTACTCCCCGTCCTAGTCTCTATGTCTGTGACATGCGCTTGAGGTTTGTAATTGTTGTCAAAAAGAAAACTACACCTGCTTTTCTGCACACTGACCAATTTTAGAACCGCTGTCTTCTTCAGATTCCAGTGATGTGCTAGTAAATGACGTTATTCAACATGTACGTTTTGAGGTCGGCTGATGCAAGGCTGCGGATTAGGTGTTAGAGTGGGTTATCTCAAAGGAGACTCATTAATTTTTGTTTGCCCAAAAAGGCATAATGCGTTTTACGTATCTAGCACCGTAAAGGTTAAAGTGTTGCTCAGTTACATATTTGTTCCCATTAAATGTTTAAATTTCATTCTTAGTGTTTAACTTGTTTCAGTCTGGTTTACAACTTGACTGTTTTGTTTGACCCTCATAGCAAAGACTGATGTTTCCCTCATGAACTGATAAAGACCAAAACCAGAGATAAAATGGAGTAAACGCTGTACTTCAGTTGTCAAGAAATATGTAGCATTTGACCTCTCTGATGATTTTCTTTTTTAGACTGTAATATCTCAGCGAAGAGTTTCTGTTATATAAGGAACACCAGCACTTTTACTTTGCCTACAGTCACTGAATGCATCATTACCAGAGCAGGATTTAAACCTCCAGTATACTGTGAAGTACAGGTTTACCTGGCACTGGTTAGCTTAATCAGCATTGTGTGAACTATGTATGGTTGGCCTCGGAGAAACCAGTACGTAGTATAAAGGATGATTCTCCACTTCCCTCTGCTCCCAAGATGAACCGCTGCTTCAATGAACTTGGAAGTCCAGTTACAGACCATGACCCCCTTTCACTAAAACGAAATTCTCTGAATTCAGCAGAACAGTGTGCCGTGCCACAAAACTAAAAAAAAATGGTTCAGGAATAGTTTGAGGAACAAAACAATGAGTCCGAGGAGATGCTCAGTCCAATTGAACCATGTCTGAACCATGGAGGCTCCACCTCTCAACTTGCAGGATGTAAAGGAGCCGACCTTGGTGCCGGATACCACAGCCCACCTTCAGAGGTCGAGTGGAGTTCATGCCTCCACCGACACAATGTAAGGCAGGTGGTGATCAAGTATCTGTGGGATGCAGTGGAACAAGCCTGATCCACAGAGACCCCTCTCCTCAACCCATAGGACCCAAAGGCCCCCACTAACAACACTGTGTTGCCAGACACCACAGGACACCCATGTCCATGTCTCTTATAAGTCACAACTGTTTTGGAGGCACAAGGGAGACCTACACAATATTAGGAAGGTAGTCATAATGTTATGCCTGTTTGGAGCATTCAGTATTAATATTTCAGCATTAGGATTGTGAAAATCCAGGTACAGTATCTTCAGGTGCGACATTGTTTCTTAAATTAATCCAAACATCAAATGGTCACTCCATCATCAAATAATGTATTTAAATAGTTTTTATGCAACAATTTAAACAAAGATCGAGGCCAGATGTTGTTGAAGTCTCAGGGCTGGGCTTCTTGTGTCAGCTTTATATCCGCAAATATAATGCAGGCAGCATTTTTATTTCCCTCAGAAATTACCTCAATTTTAAGAACGGGTTACAAGGTGACCCCATGTGCCTCTTAAGTTTTGTGGAACACAAAAACAAACTTTTTTTTTTATGAAGTAAACTATCGTTAAATCTTTTTCCATGAGGATTTCCCTCCACAGATTAAGGAGCTACTGTGATCCGTCACGTGGCGACAGCAGCATTATTTCCTCATCAGCTGGCCTCACTCCTGAATGAGCTGTTGAGATACAAGTGCCTAATATGTAAAAATGACCCTTTCATTAGGTTTTCCTGTAGGTATAGGGCTTCAAGTGCTCTTGTGTTTTGTACCTTTCCACAACACTAAGTAAAAATAATTAAAATGCAAATGTGTGAGCCCTCATAAGTCCGAATGATCAAAAGGTACTCTAACCAAGCGCGCAAACAGTCGTAAAGTGGTTTCATCACCTGCTATAACAATCAATTAAAATACAATATGCAAAGAACGTGCGAGTGTGTGTGTGTGTGTGTGTGTGCGCGCGCGCTCTCAACACAATGGTGTGGAATGAATCAGCGAGTGCCTGTGGACATTGTCATATGGACATATTAGCAGCAGCACTGGATTCCTCAGTGTTTTATGTGTATAATTTCCCCCTGATAGTGGCTGTGGTTATGGTGTTGTGTGTGTGTGTGTGTGTGTGTGTGTGTGAGAGAGAGAGAGAGAGAGAGTGAGAAAGAGCGAGGGAGAATGGGAGAGTGAGAGAGGTGATGTGGAAGGATGAGGGAGGCTGAGACAGGAGAGCTGCCCCCAGTAATGAGGCTCTTTTATGGGCTTTAATTTGTCCCGCTCCCCCGGGAGACTGATGGATGGCTCTCTTTATGCTCACTCTCTTTCTTTCCCCCATCTGTGATACAGAGGATTTATTTATACCCTGATATTACCTCTCTAACAAGTGCTGCCTTGCTGTTACGACTGTCTGACTCTTCTTGGATAGATACGTAGGTATATATATATATAAACTGATAGACAGATAAATTGATAGATATATAATGATATAGGTCTATTTTTTGTGTAAAAGAAGACCAGCGTGCACTTTATGCTCTTGTTTCAGTGTTTGGCTGTCTGAAGTCTCGTCTAGCTGTCTGTGTGCGATTCTTCTTCTCTTCTTTTTTTTCCCCCCAGTTTATTTGTTTCTTTTCTGAGTGAGTGGGTGCGGGGGAAAAAACAAAACATTTTTGCCCCTGGGCAATTCATTGCAAATTCTGGCTGACTCCTGCTCGGTTTGACTCTGGGGAAATGAAATTTAAAAACTAACTTAAAAGTTTATCACCAGTTGGCAGTTTTGGCAAGTGATAAAAATGACCAGTCGGAGAGGCAGATTTAGGCTGACAGCTGCGGAGGGATGAAAATAGCGCGCCGCATACGTTTACCTTGGCTGTTTCAAAGGAATGGGCACCACGCTGGCAGGCCTGCCGATGCCCATGTTCATCCATTCATCCAGAGCTCAGGGGCTTGTCACGACAGGAACTTCAAACGGGAGTTTCAAGTCACAACAGCCCTCCGCATCGGCTAACGTCAGCGTACATAAATGCATACATTCAGGGCAATACTGGCTATTGATCATGCAGAGGCTCACCTACATTCAGAAGGGGAGAAAGTAATGATACTGTTACACTCAGCGTCACAGAATGGCATCAAAGGGAGCTGTGCACTAAATGAAAACAAAAAATGAGGTTCTTCTGAGTTTGAAGTTATGTGTGTTTTCTATACCAGTAGTACTTTTACATTATTTCTTATCATATTAATGACTTGGTCTGTAAAGCAATGGAATTTAGTCCCAGATTCCTAGAGCTATAGGTTGTTGTTTTTATACTAATATGGATTTTTCAAATGGTCATGTTTGTTATTTATAGTGCCATGTCTGCAGTCATTTTTGTTGATTCTTTATTTTCTATATTTATTTATTGTACTTTAATATACACCAATCAGCCACAACATTAAAACTACTGAGAGGAGAAGTGAATAACAGTGACCATCTTGTGACAATACAGTGTTCTGCTGGTAAACTTTTGGACCTGGCATTCATTCATTTGGATGTTACTTAGACATGTAGCACCCACCTAGACCAGACCAGGCACCCCCACCTCATAGCAATGGCACTCCTCGATGGCAGCAGCCATCCCCAGCAGGATGCAGCCTGGAAAAAATGTTTTAACTCCAAAAACACGAAAAACAGCACAAGGTGTTGACCTGGCCTCCAAATTCACTAGATCCCAAACCGATCAAGTATCTGTGGGATGCACTGGAACAAGGCTGATCCACAGAGACCCCTCTCATCAACCCAAAGGCCCCCACTAACAACACTGTGTTGCCAGACACCACAGGACACCCTCAGAAGGCCCATGTCCATTCTCCATTTTTGTGAAAATTTTTCATTGCAGAAAGTTACCATATATGGTTCCTTCCTTAAGTGGTAAGCAAACGTAAACACATATTTAGACAATTACAACGTAAGTGCTGATTCATGACTTGTCAACACACACATTATCACATTAGACAACATTAGGCCACTTCTTCCTGGTACCTAATAAACCAGTTACGCTCAGCGTTCATGCAGAGCTGAACCCTACAGACCACATTTGACTGTGATTTGGCCTGACAGTGTTTCCTTAATCTTTACTGATTAGCTGAGTGAAAATCATATGCTTCTCAACCTCGCTGAGAGGCACGGGCACACAATTTAAAATGTGTGCTGAAGTTACCAAATATGGTTCCTCGCTCTATAAAGGGTTAATATTCATATATGTCTTCAGGTATAGTGTATCTCTGCTACATAGTGATACAGCAGTTACTGCAGATCTCAGGGTTGGGTTAGTTGGGTGACGTGACTTTAAAGTATTTAACTAATATACATGCATAATATCTGTGTGTCTTAAGGCACCGGGATCAGTTCCTCCTCCACGGAATGCGTTGTGCTATTGCACCACATTTTTACAGTAGTTCAGTTAGGTTCAGTTTCTGTTAAGTAGAACTTGTCCAATGGTTTGCTGAGCTGTTGTCTAAGTTGTGTTGTATAACAGTCCGGCTTGCTTTTGTTTAGGGCTTAATCATCTAACTCATTTTACTTCGGAGGCTACAGCCCAACTTCATTTCACGCAGGCTGGACCAATAACATAACAGCATAATAACCAATAAATAACGACTACTCCAGATTTGTCCCTTTGTTTTAGTGCAAAGAGAGAAGTACAATGTTTGCATTTAATGAACGATCCTTTTGCCAGACATTTTATCAACAACAACCTGAATTTTTTTTAAAGAAAGAAAGTGCAAATGTGACTCACTGCTGCCACCTATGGTTTAGTTCTGGTTCTCAGTTTTGTGTTATGTCCGCAACTCTAACTAAAAGAGACAAATTAGGAATAGGTGCCGATTTTATTAAATTTTCGCACCTCTGGCGGCCGGTATGTTAGCTGTTACCTTTGGTTTCTGAGCATCACATTAACAACTGAAATGATTTCCCATTATGAACCACTTCTTTGGTCTTTGCGCTAACAATTTAACCATAATGTAATCTAAATTGTAGGGATATTTAAAGAATAGACAACCTGCACTATTACATCTTTCCTACTCTGCCACACAAACAACCATTCTTTACTATCCCAGCTCAGTCACCTTGAAGATGCATGGCTGTTTTTACCTGTTTCTATTCATCTCCCATTCACCCCCACCTCCCTTCGACGCACATAAATGAAACAGCAAAACAGGAGAAGAAGAAGAAGAAGAAGAGCTCTGAGAGTAAACAGAGCAAAAACACTGGTTTGCTTTCTTTCTGCTCGCTCTTCCCCTCTGGATATGTGATCACTAACATCTATTGCATGTATTGAGGGCTGGGCGATGGTTTGGCACGTATATTGTCAAATCACACCTCTGAGTAACTCTCAGCACACTTAGCTCAAGGCCCCTCCAGCTTACATAATCCTCTGATCTGTCTGCTGCTGGAGCGGGGCCAGCTGAGGATTGACGAACACACTGAGCTAGAAATGAGACACGCCACGCTGTCTTACAGGGCTGAGAGGGAGCAGTGACGACAGCCATTGTTGAGTGGTAACACTGTCTACATGGATGTCTCATCTAAACACAAAACAATCCCACAGCATCCCTGGTCACATATCTGGACAAAACAGCATCAAACTTGTCCTTCTTCACGCCCTGCACTGCTTCTTTTTTTTTAACCACAGTCTTTTTAATAACTGTCATCAATCCTTAACACACAGTCCTTTTATTGAAGGATACTTTCTACTTTAATAAAAGACAACAGGGAGCTCTCCCCTTCGTACCTCCCTCCTCTAACCCACACATCTTTTTTTCCATCCATCCCCTGGCCCTCCACCCGTCTGGCTGGTGAGAAGGGAAGCCCACTTGCAGTGCCCCCTTTGGCAGTTCTTTTCAACTTCACGGTGTCCCGCGGTTGAGCTTGGATCCACTACAGAAAGCCATCTGCCCACTGTGATCGCTTGCTAAAGTGTCTTAATTAAGCCTCATTACCTTTGTGTTTTAAGCTCCCCTTCAAATGGACCTCAGGATCACCCAGAGAACAGTGCCAGGGAAAAGAAATATGGTTTGAGAGGGCAGTCAAAGCTGGACTTAATATTTACTCACAGATGTAAAGTGAGTCATGTCAAACTATATGACAAATATTGTCATTCTGTGAAACTGTTGTGCTGTAGGGATTTTGTTATTTTGTTTTTGATCAGTGCGACCAGCCATTGGCCTCGCTAACCTGCTATCATTTCCATGTTGAACACTGTCTCCCTGCGATGTGCTTCACCAAGCAGCAAAGTTAACCTACGCGCAATCACACATGGTGAAAGACGTCCTGTCATCCGTTGTCTTGGGCCACGTCTTCGCTCTGGGTGTATACTCTCAGCACCTTCAGATCTGTCTGCAGTTGCTGAGACTTTCTTAGCATTTTACCCACAAGAAAGTGATTTAGCTGTTGATCATATTCACTCATCTCAAGTCTGGATTTGCAGAAACACAAAACTGTTTTGCCATGAAATTACATTATCATTAGTGTACGAGCCTGAGAATTGTAATCTGATAGTAACCTTTTCTCTATACACATGTCTCAAAGGACAGCGCACAATGATATGCAACTTTTCAACAAATGAGTGTCCCTCAGAGCTTTTAATTCAGATTCAGATTTTAGACATTATGCCCATGCAGGAACTGTTCTTATGGCGGGTCAGATAGTCAGGGTTGCGTAGCACGTCTGCCTTCCATACAAGAAAGAAGACTTTAAAAAGAACACTTTAGAGATGCTGTTATTTGCTACTATCCTTCCTTTGCCCATACTTGGATAAGCGTATGAAAATGGTCGGTCTTACCATAACCATACTCTGGTTGCCATGGTCAGATCTTGTTAAAACAACAGACTTTGATGCAAAAAACGTGTCCTTACTGCAGAACTACTCAATATTGTGCGGCGTAAAGGTTGTTGATTTTTACATTCAGCCAGCAGGTTTGTTATTTGTCAGCTTGTTGGAAAGCTCTGACATCTAATACTTGAGAGTTATGTGTCAAACATCTCGTATTCGTGAATACTTTTGCTGGCAAATCAATGCGGTAAAAGGATCAGATGGATTTGATTGTCTTGTTTGGAAAACCATCTTGTCTATCACGTCTAAACTGCGAAATAGGCTGAAACATTTCATAACTTTCCCGAATCACAAGTTTAGTTCAATTCAGTTTTATTAATGTAGCGTCAATGACAATTCATATTGTCGCTTTACACCATCTGGTCTGAAACAAGTGGATTATTTTACTCTGAAAAACAAATAAAAAGTGAACATGGCGATTTTCTGTTGACCAAACAGAGCCTTGGGGTCTTTGTAGTAGTGCTGATGTAATAGTATGTACATAATTTGTCTTGTAATAGGACAAATTACTACTTGTACAAAAAGTATTGTACGGTTCTGTAATATTTCTGCCTCACACTTGTTTTCCTGAGCTGTTTTTTAAAAACAGATACCCATCTGACATTTTTTTATCCTGACCTCTCAAGGCCTGATTGATCCTTCATTTGTCACAATCACAGAAAAAAATTCAAAAGTACCTCGAACTGCTCTTTTTTCCCCCCACTTCCTCCCTCTTTCCTTTCTTCACAGTCTTTCTTTCATCATCCATTACAAGTGTGTGACAGGTTCCAGACGGGTTGAGAGTGGAGAACAATGTGTTGTGACCCTCAGTACCGCCCTCCAGCTCAACGCCTGGCTTCGACTCCTTCTCCCAGCAGGCCGTGGGGCGGAGGAGGGAGGGAGGGAAGGGGGCTGGTCGCTTTTCCCTGCCTCCCCTGCTCCACCTCCACGAGAATCAATCGCTCTGCGACACCATACAAACGATCCACTGAAGCCCATGCATCACAGTACAGTGCACCACCAACAATGACCGGCCATGTGGTTTGAGAGGGAGAGAGAAAAAAAGAGAGAGAGAGAGAGAAGGAGCCAGAATAAGACGGAGAGTTCTTACGGGTAAATATAAAATATAAAAGTCGAGAAGGGAAAAGAAAAATGTGGTAACCATAAAAAGAAGGAGGATAGAAACACGGTGCACATGATACTGCTGGATATTTGATTGAAAGGATTTAAGTGTGACTTTTTCTGACTCAGACTGTATTTGCGCCAGCTTTTAGTGTAAATATGGGAATAGAAGCAGACAAAATAATGCGGTGGATTGATTTAAAGTGATGTTAGTGAAGAAGCAACTTCGTCTGGACACTGTCTAGAAATAAACTTGAGTCATGAATGAATATATTTACCCAAGCGCTCAACAATTTTGAGGTACTTGAGGTATTTTTTAATACTTCTCTACATTTCAGAAGAAAATTCACTACGATATAGTAATTGGTCACCTTGTAGGTTTAGATTATACAACGTTTACACATCCGATAACAATTATATGAACCAGCTGTGTAGAAAAAAACACTACTTACATGCTATAAGTTAAAATACTATGAAGATATAAATATAACAGGAATCTTGCTTCCTAATGGTGACTAACAAAAGGCAATTTCTACAGCGACTCTTGGCTCAGACCATCGTCTACCTGGAGTCTCTGTTGGTCGCTCGCTCGCGGCCAAGAAATAATCCAACACATAAGCCCACTGAAACAGGAAATTGACCCTTTTCACACTTTTGTGTTTTTATGTTGAAAAACACAGCTACTTATTGTGCTTATAAGAGCTAGTGAGTGGCGTTTGCGTGTCCTAGACAGGGCCAGGTGAGCCGTTCCCAGTCTTTGTGCTAAGCTAAGCTAACTAGCTAATAGCTGTAGCTGTAAATATAAAGATCAGGTATGTGTTGATCTTCTAATATGCCTATTTCAAGCCACTAGCTTTGGCAAGAAGAACTATCAGTCCCTGTGTCCTACAGCTCGTTAAATACCGCTAATCAGGTAAATTATCATTAAAATTGTGGCTCTCTTATTCGTGAGTTGTCGTGCACGTGCATGACAGCTAAAATGTTGTTACAGCCTAGATTCTGGGAGCATCTGAGGTCCTCTCTGGTCAGCCACTGCTATTGTTTACTTCTTCTGTTGTGTTACTCTGACTCCTAGAGGTCCCCTGAGAGCCAAGTGCCCTCCGTCAAACCTCCCCCTTACACGCACACGCACACACAAAGAGTATACCATGGCAAAATTGTGTTAATTTACCCAGCCAGTAGTATTAACCATATTATATCAAATAACTGCCACAGACAATTGGGCAGCGAGCTCTGTGACTTCATTTTAATTGATTTTCTTACATGCACTCAGCCGTGGATGATTTGGTTTCCCTCTGACACTATGTTTATTAAAGGCATATTGCATAAAGGAATAAATAGATATTGTTGGTTGGATTTATATGAGCTTTGAGGGAATGCAGAGCTTCGCCCCTTGTTTTAATATGAGACAGACTTTAAGTGTTTAGTTTGATTAAAGTCAATATATTTGTTTAACCTTTGGGCAAAAGGGACACCTTAGTGCGTGTACGTGTGTGTGTGTGTGTGAATATTTAATAGTGTGTATTTAAATGTGCGTGCTCATGATGGAAAAATGGAGACGTGTTTACACTTACCTGTCCATCACAGCAATAGCACCCTGCTACCTGGAGGAGCCGACTTCACTGTAACATGTAACGCGAGCGCGCGAATAGGGCCTTTCGCTGCACGTCGGCCAGAAACAGTTTTTATTTTCGGTCTTTTCTTCGCGTGGAATGGCTGCGAGGAGACCCCAGGACCATTTCATCTTGAACATCCTTTACCAGCTGTCTCAGTCTTAAAGGCATGCTGTTCAGCCAACAGAAAATCCCACTAATCATCTTTTTGTGTTTCAGGGCACAATATGCTGAAACAGGCAGGGTGCAAACACACACGCACACACACACACATATATGTACACATAAACACACGCACACACACGTACAGGCACACACACATGCCAGCCTGCTGCTCTCTTGTCCCCATGCCCTGAGGGGGAGAAGAGGGAGAAGAGTGGTGGGGGGGGTTCAGTATAATCACTTGTTAGAGGTCTGGCTCCGTCCCCCACTCTCCCCTCTTCTCAGCAACCTCCTCCCCCAACTGTTCTGTCCATCCACCAGCGTGTACAGTATCTCTGTTTACCTCACGACATCTTCGTCAATCATCATTCCTTTGTCCTTGGTCCTTATTTTCTGTATTTCAATGACAGATATTCACATTAAACGTGGCCAGAGTTTAATACGATGAGGTGAAGGTATGTAAAAGTAATCCAGTGATCTGATTGCTCTGAACACTTCCAACTGTTGTTTTCTACTTTTATACCAAGCGGACATTAACTGGGACTTTGATAGTATCTGTTCTAGGTGCAGCATGCCCACACAGTCAAATTACAGTCTTAGTAAATGTGTATACACTCTTGCAAAACCATTCTGCTCATGATTCGCAGCAGGTTCTGTGCAATATTTGAGATTAAATTTCATCTTAAACATGGATGGATCTGATAATTTTAGGAGCTAGAAGTTTATTTATCTCATTTGGTGGCATTACAATATGTTTCTGAACTTGGAATAGTTTCCTCAACCAATCAGAAGAAAGTGGGCCCGCCTTAAAGAGACAGGAGCACTTGCGTTACCCGTTTTCAGGCCGAGACAGAACTGCAGGGCTGCGTAACAGGCGGTACGAGATAAATAGATACATTTTTGAGCGAATCATGCAAAGATGCTCTAGTGGAATACAAATAAAAACACAATAAAAACAGAGCTGGAAATTGCATAACAGATGCCCCTTTAAAGTCCTCATTTCTCTCTGGCTGCATGCAACTTTCTCTATACAAAGTTCGTATGAAACTGCTTATATTGTGCAGAAAAAATCAGTTATTAATCTAAATTAAAGGGTAGTCTCCCACCCCCCTCCCGTGACCCTTCACAGGACAAGCCGTTACAGAAGATGAGTGAATGAATGAATGAATGAATGAATGATGTACAAAACTGTACAGTCTTTGAACACTTCAGTATTTTTTTAATCAGTTTATGCGCTAAATTTGCTAAAATCATGCATGCCTTTTTAGAGAAATCACACGAAAGATATTTTCTAATAGTAAACGAGACCAATTTGTGTCAGAACATCTAAACTGTGTGTACTGGCACCTCTTATTGTCGCACAGTTTAATACTTACAAAGGGAGTCTAAGCCATGTGAACACTAAGTCCTTTCTCTAATTTCCCTTCTCAATGACTTTATGAGTGAACAGGTAATGCATCATTCTTCTCACTGACTAATGTTCTGGTTCATTTTGTCCTTTCCGCCTCGCCATCGCCCGCCGTGCAACACTGATTAATGCCATCACAGCAAATTAGATAGCAGAGGAACAACATGTTTATCATTTTCAAGCATTAAGAAAAGCGCTCTCTTGCTCCACTTCCTTCAGCGCGTTCAAAGCAGGGGCCACATCAGGGTGATGTATGCACATACGGCACAGAGTGGAAAATATTAATTGGAATATAGCCAGAGACGTGGCCTTTCTTCTAAAAGGTTGTTAGACAGAGGACGAGAGCCGAGGGTGAGGTACGTCCAAGTAATGACGTCATTCGCTTTGAATGTGTGAGGTTTGTGGATGTGGACCAAGTCCTCAATTGCCTAAATATGTGCAATGTGTCAGATGCAAAGCTGCACAAATATACTTGTCAAAAAAGCCACTGAGAGATTGGTGCTATTTTAGAAGCTAATGGGCAATCCTACAAAAATAAATGGACCAATAATCTGATGCCTAAAATGGCTAAACTGAGGCCATGTCCTCGGTCCAGGATGCATCTCTCAGACGATGTTTGTTGGAATAGCTCCAGTGTCCCACAACTCTTCACGACAGATGTGGTTGTGGGAGAAGAACGGAAACCAATTTTGTGAAAAGTAATATGTTAACTGAAAAACAGTCGTACGCAGTCTGAGATGTCTGGTGTGTGCTCTAGTGGAGTCCAGCTGTAAATACATGCAGCAAGTATGGGAAACGTCGACCCTTTGTTGGTCTTCTGAATGGCCTGCAGGCTACCAGCTATGAACTAAAACTAAATCTCTCCATACTCAACAGTTTTCTCTCGCTGGTCGATCAACTTTTTTTGTTTGTAGTTTGGTTCAGGGCTGCTCAGCTGTTCAAAAAGGTAGGATGCCGAGTTAGCTGTTAGCTAAACTTCAGTTTCTTTTTTAAAAAAATCCCCAAATTTGCTGAAAAACAGTAAAATATGATCATATGTGATACACCTTTATCGTAAAGATGATCCCGTTTTACATTATATGTAGTTATTAGATTCACTATATAATAAATGTCCAACTTTAAAGTTGTTTTTAATTTTTCATACAGAGGGTGTTCTGCTATTCAGGTGGAACAGCCTTTAAACATCACACCAAAGTTACATTTACAGACGCTATAAATACATGACAGTCATCGTTGACATTTCCATTTCACCTGTTTCTGTTTAACGTTTTCCTAAATAAGCAAATCGGAAATTGTGCAAGACCATCCTGAAAATCTTGATGGACCATTGAGCTGCAATAACAGCCTCAGGTATTGACAGAAAGAGAGCAAGCGCTCAGATATTCTCATATCATTTTCATCTTTATATCATGCTGAGAATGTAGCCTGGCATTGGTATGTTCTTATCCAATGTTCCCCTCTCTCGGGCTGTATATCACATCATAAAGAATACATAAACCCCTTCTCCAAAAAAAAAAAACTACCCAGTCTCCCAGGCATCAGTGCCTAGCCCTGTTCTCTAACTCTGAACAAAAAGAGCTGAAACAAAGAACTTTCCTTGGAAAGGAAAAGAAGAAAAACAACATCTCTCAAAAAAAAAAAAAAAATATTGAGAGACAATGCTAATAACTGTAAAATATGAATGGTGACTTGACATATTTACAAATGCGCTGAGAGGTGCCCTACTAAATGTGATAAAATGGGAAACCAATGGCGTGGAAGAAAGCGGTTGTGGGCCCCCATCTCTTGCCATTAGATGTTCAGTGGAAGCTGTCAACAGAAGGCGCATTTGCCTGCCAAGCTCCCTCTCTGACTGAGCTCTCTGCCTGCAGCACGCCCCAAGCTCCTCTTTGACTCAAAGGGTTCATTTCACTTCTTTTAGCCTCATTCGCATGTGGTGCTACACAAAAAAACCCGGCTTGCTCGCAGCCTGCCTCTTGTGTGCGTGTGTGCGTGCGTGTGTACGTGCGTGAGTGTGTCTGCGCTTAAACTTGCGTCTCTGTTTCAAATTCTTCTTGTGCTCGTGTGTGCCTGTGTGTGGGCGTGTACGCATGTGTGTGTGTGTGTGTAAATCAGAAGGTGATGTCAGGATCCTCACTGTAGCACTGACGGCCATAAAGCAGCAGTGACAGGAACAGGGAAAGAGACCGCATGACCATCATCACACATTTTCCAGTAATATTAGTATCAGGCATTCTGAGGCCTTGTTACTGGAAAAAAGAAAAAAACACACACTCGGCTATTATGTCTTCATAATTAAACTATCCCGCTTAAAAAACATATATGCTATAATGTGTTTACTTGTCTTCATTTGTGTAGACAAGAGGTTCCCAGCCTGGGAGTCCTCAATTAGTTAGTTGACGATAAATTTAGTGTTTTAGTTCGGCCTAAGTCCCATCCACTAACATGGAAGGGGTGGAGCTTATGACCTATACTGCAGCCAGCCACCAGGGGGAGCTCTACTTGCTTTAGCTTCACTGCTCAGGAGCTGTTCTACTCTCCATATTTATATACAGTCTAGGGTCACGAGTCATTGACCTTTAACCCCCTGGTTGAAGGTGAGGTGGTGACTGTACAAAACATGTACCTGACAATCCAGACCTTGTTTGAATTCTGCTTCATGTGTGTTGTCATGTTTGTTTTTACTGGAACATCAAGTCCAACATTAGTTTGTGAAATTTAATATGTGAAATATACCTTTATCTCTTTGAAAACCTCAACGTCAATAGACACTTTCTCTCTGAACATGAATCTTTCTGAGCCTATGTGATGTTGTGAAGTGAGTCCATGCCTTAATGCAATCCTTATTTGTTAAGCAGTTAATTGGTTGCATTTTAAAATACTTTTTTTGTGACTTTCCTGCTTAAAAGAGTCATTTATGGTTTTAGTTTGTTCAGTCTAAAGCAGAGAGAAGTAAAACAATCCGTACATGCAAGGTTTTTGTTCTGATCCCACAAAGCTGACGTATAAAAAATTAACACCTGCAGCAGACACTGAGCAATTGCAGTGTTTTGGTCGGTCTGGCCAATATTCACTTTTCCTCTTGTTCTGTTTTCTGCCATTTGGTGCTCTGCCGCTGGGCTCGTGTATAGATTATCAAAAAAAAAAAAGTCTTCCTGCTGATTTAGTTGTTTTGTTTATTGTTTGTTTTGTTTGACGAGACTAAAAACACAAATCCAAGAATATATACAGATAGCTGAACATCAGTCTAAATTGTGAGCATTAAGAAGATATTTTGTCAGCGTACAACTTTCTATCGCTGTGGCTGTCCTCTGGCCAGTTTCTCTGACTCGCAGCCCAAGGGTCAGACCAGTGGAGTGGAAGTTGAAGAGGGCTGTTTGAACGTAATAGGTTTTGACTGGCATGTGTTACACGCTCCACTGCACCATTGATTGAGCGCTTGTTTGCTAAATCACTGCTGGTCCCCCACCCCTCTCCTCCCTGTCTGCTGGGCCTGTGACACATGTGGTGTGTGGTCACTTCAGCTCGGAGAGAGAAAGCAGCAGGTCAGGTGTAGCCGTGGCGACGAAAAGGGGGACGAGAGTCAAACATTAGCGTTTTAAAATTTTAAAAAAGGGGAAAATAAAAGGTGACAGGAATAGCTTTTCGTCTTTCTCATGACGAAACTCACCAGTCCCTTAATTCATTCATTCACAAATCTTAGCACTTTAGTCTTTCCTCCGTGGACACTCAGCATAACACCCCCCCTCCTGCTGCTCCTCCTCCTCCTTCTTCTCCTCCACTCCCTCTCTGCCTCCACCCTTTTTGATTCAGACATGCTTTTTACAGCTTGGAGGACGTGGCAGTGGAGGGAGGCTGGTGTCACGGGTCAATGTCACACAGCCACTCTACTCAGCGAATGTGGATCACTGAGACGAGCCCTCCCATTTCTGACCGCTCCTTTCTTACACTCGCTTCTGGCCAATTTTAAACATCAACAATCAGCTTTTACCAACTAGCTACACCATACAAAAAGTAGTGAATAGCATCATGAGCACTGGTTCCAAACTGACAATCACTATTATGTAATGTAGAGTGCACAGAAATATCTGCCTCCAGTATGTGGCAAATAGGGGAATGGGGCTGTTAGATTTATTTATATCAGGTTTCAATAAGCTATTTGTCAGTAACATCTTGGCTGCTATCAAGAACAAACTGTTTTTTTTCTGGCTTTCATTCACTCGTGGACTGATGACAGCCTCAAGACAAATGCACACAAAAAAATGCTAATCTTTCCCCATCTATGTGCATGAATGAAATGGGTTTGGTGAAATATCTCAATACTGGATCAATTGCCATTAAAGTTAACACAGATATTCGCATCCCACTAGATCATCTGTCATAACTTTGATGACTTATACTTATTTTTATTAGCAGTAGTAGTGTTATGCTTCTTCTGATTAGCAAAAGCTATTGTCCTAACGTTATATCTGCTGAATATCATAATTTTAGGATGGTCATTTTGAGTTTAGCATTCAGCTCTATGATTATTACTCTAGTTATCTTGTGTAAAGTAGAATTAAGTATAACTGCATTTTAGTTAAAATCTAAATAATGGTCACGTAAACATGAAGCTTTGAAACGTAGAGAAATCTGTTGTGTTCTGAGAAAAGCAGCAACATCACTCGTCTCATTGTTTTACATCATCCTCTTCTATTTCCTTCTCTAATTCTAGATAGGTTGTTGAAAATACCACAGCAAGCCTGCCCCGGCGCCCGGAGTCCTCCCCTCCACCTTGGGAAGGCTTGGCGAGTAAACAGTGTCTTTGCTGATTACAACGCCTCTCTCTCTGCAGCCCAAGGTAAGCTAAAACACTTTGATCTGCTATTGATTGTCTCCCTCCTTCTCCGTATCCCTCCGCCCTCCTTCCTCGCTGCTGTTAAAACATAGGTGAGTCAGCCGGCGGCCTGAGGCTCTGAGGCAGGATCCAGCAGGCACGCCACTCTGTTTCTAATGCTGACCACTGAGGTTAATTGATATCCTCTATGTGGTGTAAAAAATTATAATTATGTTGACTGAAAGCTGAGGAGCTGGTTAGAGAGGAGAATACAGATACGGCTGCAGATACGGAGGAACCTTAAAATCATTTCCAGCGTCTTGTGTTTATTAGACCTTATTTTATTCCATTTATAATAATAATAATACAGAAAAGACCAAAAAATGACGTAAATTAATTAAAAATGCTTGTGAATCTTTGACCCAATAAACAGACCGTTATAAAAGTTTCTGCAGTTTTGGTTTGAGGCAGGGGATCTTTGGCTTTCAGCCTTCTGGAGCTGACATGCGGCCCCTAGACTGATTAGAGCATAGACTGTATGCAAATATGGACAACACTTCCCCACTTACTTGCACTGGCCAAACTGACACTATTTTCTCTGGGATACGGGCAGCGCCATCTTGTGACTTTGGAGCCAGAGTCTGCGGAATATCAACGACCCGCACACACTTCCACCGGACTCACATGCGTTTTTATTGGAGGGGGTGGAGCTTATGACCTATTCTGCAACCAGACACCAGGGGGAGCTCTACTTGCCTTGGCTTCTGATGATGATCAGATGATCTGCACTCATCTTGACGCCTTTGCATTATGTCATCACTGGAGGCAAAGCAAAGAGGGGACACATCATTAGACCGACTCCTGACAAGCAGACCAAAGATTCAGGATGTAACTTTCAGTGCAGCTCTGTTGTATTCTTCATTTATTACTGTTAAAAAACAAAACAACAGAAATCTTGCAAGCCAACAAGTCGCAGCTGATGCAAATCCTGTGAGAGTGCAGAAAATACATTACCTGTGTACCTGAGATAAGCCCAGGAAAAGCTCAGGCATTCAGTATAAGAATAATCCAATGGCAGCAGCAGCAGCAGCCAGCCTCTTATATGTTGTTCATATCCATGTGTTGTTAGATGCTCCCATCATTTTGATCAGCCCTTGTAGCAGTGCAATGGAAACAGAGCAGGACCCCAAAGGACTGAGGCCAGATGAAGGAATTGAGGAATCAATCAAAGCTCTGGTAGCAACGAGCTAAAGCTGAGATCTATCCAATATTTTGGTTCTGCTTGACACCGTAGAGTGATTTAGTGGCTTTGCAGTGCTAAGTGTCATGTTCCCACACTCTCCTAACCTTAATGAGAAAGTGTGGAAAAGAACTCACTATCTGGTTAGTCTGTTTTCATTTATTTTTTTCTTGTGCAGCATGTCTGTTTCATTTCTCTCTCACGCCTCTTCTTGGGGGGTGGGGGAGTGAGATGATGAAGTTTCAGGGAAAGGTGGATGTGCCATCCATTACAGGAGGTGGAAAGGTGCAGATAAATCACCTTATCAGGCCTGCCTTCTCCCCACTGAGCTGAGGGAGCAGAGCAAGGGGAAATCCATCAACCTCCACAAATGGGACATGACTCAGAGATCACTCTGCCTCTACAGTGGCCTCCGTACATACCTTACACTGGCTTTAACGTAGTGTTGTAAGTCAGGCCAACTTCCATGGAGGCTCGAGCAGACATCATAACATACGATGCAAAAACATCCAGTGGAAAAAAAAAATGTGTCTGTGCTGTGCATATGATAAAATGGAGTATTTTATTTTGATGTTTTTTGTCAAATATGCATGTCGTCTGTAACAACAAGAGAAGAGATGACAGAAAACTAGGGAGAGAAAGATGCAGCAAAGCTCCCTGGCCTGGTGGAGGGACATTGGGTTGAGAGGATAGAAGGAGATAGCAACCAGTGTTTGAAACAGTAGTTCTGAACTTCTAATCAAATGTTGTTCACATTGCAGGATATGTGCACATGGCCTGCATGTGCCTTTTGCATGATGTCCCACCAATAAGAACGTCAGGACTGGAAGAGTCTGCAAAGCCCAGGATGACAGCGGTAAGGTCATTAGGTAATGTTTGGGCCAGGCTAGGAAACAAAGATTGGTTACACAAATATCAGTTGTAGTTCTGTAATGGGACGACTCATCCACCATCAGCCCAATGCTAAGGTTCTAAAGAAATAACAGCGTGAAAAGCTGGACATTAGCAACTTTAGTAAGTAGTTACAGAGTATTAATACACTTTATAGTTACTGATGGAGAAATCCTGAGCATTGACAAAAATGTGGATGGATTCAATATGAAAATATGACATAAAATTAAGACTTTTCAGGGCTGATTCCACCTCGTTTGGGAAAAGCATTATTCATATGATTTTAATAGAATTGGTTGAACAGAGGAACGAAAGAGGCAGCAACACATTGTCCCTGCATCTGCAGTACAGCGCCAGAAATCACAAGCGGAAGCAGCTTCTACAACGTCATGACAAACATTTGCAAAAATATCTTTCCCTCTTAGTTTAACAGCAGTTAATGGTAGCATAGCTGGCTTCATAATACACAGAGCACCACGTGTTTTAACATGAGCAGTAAAACAGATCAGTGTCATCTGTGTGGTTGGTCATACGCTTGTTTTCTCTTCTGCATCTCAAGCACACGTCCACAGTTACTGTACGGTGTACACCTATGGCTCCACATACAAGGTTGCTAAGCAACAATAATGACAGTGACCTTTTAGAAATCAGTGGGATGTGTCCCACTAGTCGAAATGACTCCGACGCACAATACATCTCACTTGTGGGGCCTTACGTGTTCGCCTGATCTCGACAGAACGAGCCACACTTGCGGAGGATGCACCTTCGCACAACGTCGCGCAAAGGCATTAAGCACATTTTTGCCCTTGAGGAAACCGGAGGAGTTAGCGTTTCCCCGCTAGCTCTGAATGTAGTACCTTGTCACCAGCCCCCCCTCTTAATGTAAGAGCAGTCTATTGGTATTCAGCTGCACAGGTATCTAAGAAAGCAAAGCCTTTTAAACATCTTAACCGCTGTTTGTTCTGTCTCTAGAGGGCATGTGCCGTACACTGGGGGTTTGAGAATAGACAAGGAGAATTGCAAATCTGTTTTGCCAGCTACATGTGCTCTGTAATTCCATGCCTGCTGCATTGTAGCCTCGCCGTGTTAGGTTTTACATAAACAGGCTCAAAGGTGGGATGTTTTGTTTAATTCTTTGAAGATTTGGGATGTTTAGTTCTGATTAATGAGTTCTCTGCATGAGAAACATTATGCAGACGGTGGATATGTTGTACCATTGTGTTGTTTGGTTGTGACTGTTGTTGTTGTTGCCAGGTACAAAGCAACATGAACACATGTACAAGTTTTTAGATTTCATTTTGATTGACATGATACAGGAGGAATTTTGCTCTGTGTAACTTTTTCAACGACAGAAAAACGTAACCAGGCAGAACCGAGGCCCATAATACAGTCAATGTATTATCTGTGGCTTAATTTTCAATATTGTAGCTTGTTGTAATTTCATGGTACAAGTGTCGGATGCCTCACTTAAGTTGAAGACAACAGGGAACGGATTAAATGAAAGCAGAAGAAAGTTCCCCAGGCGTGATGTGTAAGAGAACAGGAAACCTTCTCGGTGTTAGTCTCTCAAGTCCCGGGCATGCATCTGAATGACAAACCTGTGTGTCTGTCCCCCTTTTAAGAAATCCTTTACAAGTGGTGAGACACCAGGGCCAGGGCTGTGGAGGCTGTATATTTCTATTCATAATTGATGACCCGGACCCAGACAGACAGCACACTACACATGTAATATGGATTCATTCTAGGTTTCAGATGCATGCCCTCGTCTGGACTTGACTCTGAGCCATCATTGTGTGTGGAGCGGTAACGGAGAGAGAGAATGGCATACTTGAGAGTGTGTGTGTGAGTCTGCATGTGCAAGTGTGTGCATAAAACTGTGTGTATGTGTGTGTGTGTGGGATCTGGTTGTTAAAGCCAAAAATGTAATAAACCAACATGGTGTTGACCAGCTCTGGTTTGGCTTTTGTTTTCGCTGCAGATTCCAGTCTTTACTTTCATTTCTCACCACTTCCTTTTGTTCCCTGTGCACCTGCGAACCTTTGAGACGAACAGGAGCGCAGTGGGTCAAGTGCTATCTTTGTGGATTCCTGGGGACTAATTGATCAGGTATCCTGGGGTGTGTGTTTGGTCTCACTTTACGGCTTTCTCCCATTTCAGTGAAGGCTCATTTGAGAACACCTCGCTTTTTTGAAAACCCTGGTGGTTTGCTCAGCCTTGCGTATGATGTGAACCAGTACCTGTGTGAGCGCAGTGAAAACGTGTGTGTTATCTTATGTGATTATTTTCATGGTGCTAAATTCAAAAGGAGACGAGCGTTTGACAAATGAGTATAGCTGCCTCTGCCATTAAAATATAGCTAAATGGTGAAACACAAATTAAAACCCTGTCCACACAAAATACGTTTGTATTGCTTTGTATTTCACACACCTGTTATATATTTTCCACCCCAAATGTTGTGAGCAAAACAAGCAGAAATCCAAGATATTGTCAGTGTAGGATCAGAGCTAGACTGAGATTCAAGAGGGACGACTATGTCCATGGCTGAGGTGCCTTGAGCAAGCACCTAAAAAGCAGTAAACTGCTCTCCCTGTGTGCTGCCTTGGATGGGTTAAATGCACAGAACAAATCCCTTCTACATGTGTGTGATTTGAATTCACCCACTCTTTTTTTTTTTTAGTTCACAGATAGGTCATGTAGCGTTTTCAGATCAAAGCGGTATATTACAGATCAACAGCTACTTGCTCTGTTTGCCGTCACCGCTCTACATTCGCAGAAAACGCAGATCCATCTGGGTTCACCTGACGCTGCAAGACCTCTGTCGGCGTGGTCAATTTGTGGGTTGGATCTGCGTAAAGATTTCAGGGAACTCTGTGCAGCTGTCAGACCCATTGAAAAACTTTTTTTTTTAGCATATATTTTTTTTTTTATATGTGATTATGAGCCATGGAATAACTACATCTCTTAATGACATTAATTAATAATGTAAAAACATATAATGATCAATATACATCTTAATAAAAGCTCCTAATTAGGATGTTATCCCAATTATTAAAAACTTTTTATACAGTATATGGCACAGAAAACAAGATTATAAGTTTTGTCCATCTTTAAATTACTGTAATAACGCTGAAATATTGTGCAGTTCGTGTACATTAATGCTAATGTGTTAATGAAACATGGCATTCTATGGACAAATGTAAGATTAAATCCGAGCTAACGTTGATAGCTAGCACCTACACTCGTATCCTCTGGGGTCTGACCAAAAACTGCAAGTCTCCATGGTCTAAAAAAAACAAAAGCATAAACAGGTTTTGAAAAGCGGTGGTAACGTAGGATTTTATTAATTTTTATTAAGCACAAATAGCTTCATATGTTACGTGGGTGCCATTTTCTCCATCAGGTTAAATTACAGAGTATGAGGTGAGCAGCCAGTGTGTTTGGAGGTCACATTTAAGCTGATTGTGCCAAACGTAGCCTCCTCCAATCCTAGCTGGTTCTTCCATTTCATTGTTTAATGCTGATCTATGTAGGTTATGTAGGTTTATTATGCTTTGTTGGACACCGTAGCAAAATCAGGAGGTGTGTTTTGGCTTATTTCTGGTTAATTTAGTTGTTATATTTTTCATCCTGTAGTTGAACAATGAGTCACTTCTCTTCTCCTTGCATCCCGATTGATTCAGTGGTTTAATGGACTTGTGTCTCACTCTTTCTCCTCTGGTCTCAGCTGAAGTTCACAGAGGGCAGAGTTCATACCCTGCGTTCCCATAGCAACATATGACATGTTGCCCTCAAACAGAAACTCCCTCTCAATCCTCCGTAATGGATTTGACCTTTGAACTCTGTCCTCCGCCGCCTCTCAAACTGACACATAGCGAAGTGTGAAACCCTGCTGGCTGTAGCCCGTAGCCGCGTCCGCTCCGCGTACCTGCCACGCCAGGGTTAATGATCAGCTCAGCCGTGGCATATGTCATCAGAGTAAACAGGCTCACTTGTACGGCTAATGCCGTCACCGCTTACCAATAACAGGAGGCCAATCTGAATGATGACACAAAGCAAAACGAGGACTCCTCCGGTAGCTGTCCTGTTTTTGATAAGCTTTACCAGCAGTGCCTGACTCACTGCGACCTCACACTGGTCCCCTGTCATCGTTATGCAGCCTCACCTCGCTGCAGCCAATCCCGTTCTCCAACCGGCCTCGCTTGCTGCATTATTTATGAGCACTAATCAGGACCTCAGCTCTGGTGTGCTAGCCACCCTACCGGTAACATCACTTCCCTGACCTGACCCTGCCTGTTCCCCCACAGCATTAACGTGTGTTTACGCTAACGCCTGCTCATTAGGCCTAACTTTGCTAGGCCAGAGCATGCTGCCTTAGCTGGAGCTGGGGGGGGCTTTTTAACATGCTCTAACCAGCCCAGGCATCCCCCTAGTGGGGTACGGGGAACAGCTACGTGCTAATCTCAAACAACAGGAAAATGCAACATCGGTACCTGGTATACATAGAGGTGGTTTACAGGGAGACATGGCCTGCGAGGACCTGCGATCATGCTCCATTATTGTTGTAATTAGCGTGCCTCGGTGGAGCCCGGGCTCCCAAACAGCGTGCCTCGACCTCCCTGCTTCTCAGTCTGTTTACAGCCAGCTAAGGCAACAGGGAAAGGGCAGGGGGCTGGCCACACGGCTCGATGCCTCTGTTCAGGTTTAGCAGCAGCACAGCTGTTTGTTCATTTGAAGCGCGGACACAGAAGGGTTTTAATTTCTCGGCTGTCCTACACTATTTAAGTGTTTATTCCACCTGGAGTGTAAACAAAGGTAAACTAAACGCCCAAGGAGGAGCAGTGGGTCAGACATAGTGTTTATATTGTTGGTCCGTTATTCTAAAGACTGTAGCAATTAGCCAACGTACTCACGTCAGGTAAACAAGCCGCTACCATCAGCAGTCGCCTGAAGTCGTGTGCGTTCACGTGAAATCAAGCATGGCGTGTTGTGAAGCAAGTGTTGGGTCAAAACCTCCCCTTTCTGACTTATCACTCACATTTAACTTCAACCTTTCAGCAGCTGCCCCCGCCCCTCACATTTAATTCCAAACCTTTGCCCCCCCCCCCAGCCTTCCTCCAGCCCCGTCATCAAGAGGCCACCCCCTGGCGTGACACCCATCCCCTGATCACCAATTAGCGTAGCCGGTGCCTTTCAGTGTGCAGATGCAGAGGTGGGAGCACGGAGAGGCAGAAAGGTAGAGAGGCGCTATCAGGGCAGTGTGAGGTGGAGGTCCCATGAAGGACACGGCTCCCTGGGTGGCTGAGCGATGAGCAGGGGAGCGTGAAGGGCTGAGGCAGGTCTTTCCCAAAGAATATCAGTCTTTCAGTCAGTCAGTGTTTCAGGGATAAAGCATAACTCCAATCTGACTGCATCTTATAAGTCCTCTTTTTTTCTCATTATGACCTATTAGTGCTTTTTTTTAAGTGGATTTCTGGCGTTTTTTTTTGTTTGTTTTTTGTCTCCGTGTCAGCCCTGCTGCTCTGACATGGTTTCATTTAAGATAAAGCATCGCTCTCCGTGTGTGGACGCTGAGAAGGATCAGGCTTGCTTCTTTTCAGGGGCCTTCCCCAGTGCTTCTCCTTGTTGTCTCACTTCATTCCCTCTCTTATTGTTTCTGATAAGAGACCCCGTGTTGCAGTGTGGTAATGAAGCCTGTGTTAGAAGAGCAGCACCGCCGGGCATTCAGGCCCCGCACACCTCGGAGAGGCAGAGAGGCGCGTGCATATCGATCTCATATTGTTTCCTTGAACCCAACCGCCTCTTCGTGCTCCGTGCTTGCGCTGCACTGCATCTCAGTCTAATGTCAAGTCATAACATACGTGCGTGTGTGTACTCTCATGTATGTAGTGTATTTACAGCTTCTTTTCAAATTTGTCTTTACACACCAAGAAAAAATATAGGGATTTACTTTCAGATTGCGCATGAATTTAATAATTTCATGTGCATAATATGATTTTTAAAATAAGATCGTGATGTTTTTAAACAACACATTGTACATTATTCAGCTGCAGGATTTGAGTTGCAGAAACGCCGCTGCAACATTTGTATTTTGACACAAAACACAACCGTGCAGCAGAGTACTCACCAAATGCACTGAATAAAGTATAGCGCTAAATATTTGACAGAGTTAATCATCATAATATATGCACTGATTAGATACTGTACGCATCCTGATCAATAAATGGAGCTCTGCTAACTATCATGCCAGCGCTTCTCATATGAATCCAACGTTAGTGTGGATGCAGTCTGTTTACAAGGGGCCTCATGTATTCATTCATACAGGCTGCCTTGTGTTTGTGTGTATCTTTGCATGAGAAAGCAAGAGAGATCTAAAGGGCTAAAGCGCCATCTGGTGGAAATGTTCCAGTGTGCTTTGTGTCCACCTGCACTCTGATGATCCTTCATCACCAGATTAAAATAGAAATGCAAAGAGACGGTATAGGATTTCATGCTGGAAGCATAAAAACGGCTTAAGCTTTAGGTTTTCTGATTATTTTTTCCTGCCATACACCTCTTTAGCTGCTAGATTGGCATGAGACAGAGATTTTAGGCCAGAGGAGATTGATTAGATTTATGATTAACTGTTTTAAATATTGCAAAAATAAAATGAAAATATTAAAGCTTTTTTTTTATAAGGACACAGTATGTCAGATTAGGTATTAAATTTGGAGGATACATCTAGAGTTTATCTGTATCACACCAAGAAAATAATCATAATAATGTGTTCTCTCTTTCTCATTTCATAAAACTTCTCGTTCCTATCTGTGTACCCGTTTTAAAAAATTCAACGTGCTCCTGTTTGAATGTGAATTATCTTCAGCGTGCTCGGCCCGTGCAAAGTAAATCTGTCATGTCTTGGCATCCGCGACAAGCTCCGAAGTTCATTTGTTTGCAAAATAGCCGGTGAGGCTTGTCCACGCTTTTCACAGCAGTTCTTTGTACACAAAAGACTTATTTGCAGTAATGCATGTAGAAGGGACTCGCTGCTCTGTCCTCTCTAATTGGCGCTGTCAGCCATCCCTTTGCAGGCTTGTTTCACAGTCTGATCGGATAACCCGGTCCACGTGAAGAAGAGAGGGGAGAGAAAGACAGCAAAGTTAAAAAAAAAAATGGATGAAGACAGAAGGCAGAAAAGAGATGCAGGTTGTTAGGGAGGTGGCAAGCTGCTTAAGAATGATCCACTGCCAAGCAGACGACAGGCTGCGCTCTCTTTTATACATAAATAGTTGTCTTTCACTCCAGATCTCAGCAAACAATCGCTGATCAGAGGTGTGTAAGCAGGTAGAGGGGGAGGGACTCTAATGCAACATGACAAAAGTGCTACTTTGATATTGCTGATATCATTACCCTCGTTAGCAGGTAAATGCCACTGATAAGATAGAATGGGGAAATAGACATGGAAGGCCTGCTTTTAAGTGCAGGGAGGAGCAGGGTGTTTAAGTGAAGAGAAGAATGCAAAAAGACGGTTTATTTTATTCTCTTTTATCCTGTCGTTCTCACTTCAGTCTCTCTCGGCCCAATTTACTTATTTAAAACCATTTTCCACGCAACTTTTAATCAGTTGTGGGTGCTGTGGCGCTTGTGTGTTTTGTTCTTTCGCCTGCCGTGCCTCTGTGTGTTTGTGTGTGCGTGCCAGAAAGCGCGCGCCTCTACAGTTTGTGTGTGTGTGTGTGTGACAGTAATACCTGTGTTGCAGTCGAAAGTAAGTAACTTCAGAAGTCAAGTGTATCATGTTGCCGGGATCTTCTTTGTGGTGACAACAGTGATTAATAATGGAAAGCAGATGTTGGCATCTTGATCTGAAAATTTCATGAAACTTCGCTAACGTGATTAAAGTGTATGTCTTCCTCGAGTCACTCCGAGTCTTTTAACTCCTCTCTCTGGGGAGTGGCAACAAATCATGGTTGAGACAACATGTCAAATCACAGAGAATCTCTTGCATGTCAGAAACGAGCGCTCTGTTTTTACCTTCTAACATCTGAACTCATTCTCCCTTCATTGAAGCCAACAAACGTGGGCAAAGTTTGGTTATTATTATTATTTTTTTAACAACGTTTTATTCTTTAATAATTCCACATTTCAGCAATAATGCAGCCATGGGCCTTGTAAATGTAACTTACTTTGCCTTGTGGCTGTTGTGCAAAGAGTTTTAATGAAAACTGAAACATACGTAATCTACACATTTTCTCTTAAACCCATTTAAATGTGACATTATTTTGTGATGAATCTTAAACATGAGCAAGGAATCCATTCATTTATTTTAGATCTGCAATTTTGGGCTTTATCGAATCATTTTAGTAGCAAGTTGAGAGGAATAAACTTGACATCCTGGGTGCAAAGTGTCTTGCACTTGTGAACAGTGATCTATATTTCAGAGGAATTTAATGACATTTCTATTTTCTCTTTTCTTTAAAAAAAAGTTTCAGTATTTATTTTTATATATCTTTTTTTGTAAGGTTGGATAAATGCATTTGCAGCTCCTGCTCAGTGTATTTATATCTTAGGCTGCATTTAAAAGCCCGGGCTGCTGTCACGAGGAGAGATGGATTTGCTCACTTTGGATCGCAAGGTGCAAATGTATGAAAAAAGGCTCGAGCTGGAGACTCGGCGCAAAGTAGCCGGGAGTGACGTGGCAGCAGAAATATCAGATCGCTTAAATGCTCTCTCAAACATTTCTTGAAGAGGCACCAAGATCATCCTTTAGCTATTCTGATCTATTTTTCTCTCCAGCTTTTCTTCCTCTTTCTTTCCGCTCCCGTTTTCCTCTCCCTCTCTCTTTCTCCCTCTCTGTATCTCTGTCTCCTCCAAAAGATTGCACACTTCACCTTCAGTGCTGTTTAGATGAGCACGTTTTAACTCTGTACTCAGAGAGCCCGGTAGATAAATAACACTCATCCGACTAGATGCATGTGATTGATCTTGAGCTTTTTCTCTTTTATGATCACTTGTTAGAAATAAAACAGGGAAAAGAATTGTGAATTCTCAAATTAAAGGACACGTGTTGGTATATTTTATATATGTTTTTATGTGAAACAAAAATCACAACAAATCATTAAGTTGCAGGTTTTGTCTAACACTGTAGTTTATCTCAAGTAAAATAACCTTTTCTTTTCTTTTAATGGACCATCTTTATAGAAACTCAACAACAAGTCCAGTTGACTTTGTTTTAGCTTTGTTTCAACTACACACTTGTGTGCGTTGTCTTGTTGTGACATGTCAAAGCAAATACACACTGTACAACTGATGTGTTCCCCACCAGCTCATCAGTGAGCATCTCCAACTAAAAATCTTCCCAGGTAAATGTGCTGTTTAATCATGTTTATCTTTGTTTTGCTTCATGAAGGAAAGATTTATCACAGGTTTGTTGTACTGGAACATGTTTCTTTTAACTCCTTGTTCCTCATAAAGTGGTTGTCATAGAGTAGTAGGATTTAGATCTTCAGTATGTTTTAAAGGAGGTGAATCAGACGCGTCTTTGTTTTCAGTCTGCACTGACACCAACCTTTAAGGTAATCCTGATCTCTGAGAAAGACAGATCTGGCTTCATTTCCTCATTTCTATCTGAGAAGGTGAGCACTGCACACGCAGCGATAACGTGTGCGTGATATGGTCTGGGTTTTATCCTTCTTGATGCAGAAGGAACGCACTCACTCGCTCATTTGGATTCTTTTGACTTTTTTAACTTTTAAACAGGCACAGATTCGGAGCCTACCTGTAAATTTGGGCGGCTTTACCTCCTCAATTGTAATGTTGTCCAACAATTTGTGCTGTAATTTGAACAGAGGAGCAGGGTTTCTGCTGACGCAAATTTCCTCCCCTCCCCTCGCTCATTTGCCTATCCCTACTTCAGATCTCCTCTGTTTGGGCACCAAAGAGCAAGCACCATAAATTGAATAAAATAATGTGTGTAAATGAATATGAAAAGCAATGTTCTTTTCAGCAAGCCAACGATAGCTGTTTTCACATTCCATCTCATTTTTGTGTTTTCTCTCATACCTTTCTCCCCTAAGGCCATAAAGCAGTACTTTTACATATATTACCTTTTGATTAATGGAGCTGTATTCATTATTCTGCCCTATTGCTAATTAGAAAATGCACCCTGCTAATGATATACAGTTGGAATAATACTTGCCCACGAGGCACGCGATCACATCAGGTTTCATGCTCGTGTGCTCCCTGTACGAGCCTCTACCCGCCGATCCAGATCTGCCTGCCTTCTCCCCGGCTCGCCTTGTCCATTAGCAAAAGAGTCACGGCCAGCGCTGGGTGTCATTGTTTTTGTTCTGGCATAATGAGGCCTGTTTACTCTGGGGAGTTGTCGCTGAGGGTTGATGAGGTGTGGAGGCACTGAGTCAGTCTTAATCAGGTGATCTGCGAGAGCGGAGTGTGCGCGCTGGTGGTCTTGATTGATTTTGTCTGGTGCAAGTGGATATCTTCACTTTGCCCTTTGCTTTTAGAGAAATAATGGAATTTAATAAAATCGGATACGATGATCACGTTAGGGTTTAAAAATCGCAGCGTAGCAGGAAGGTCTTGCTCCCGCGTGACTCTCATGTCATGGTCCAAGCAACCAGTGACAGTGACAACCGTCCATATCACACTAGCGGACCGGTCTGTACTAATGCAGGGCATATTCCCATGGCTGCACCCTAGCTGTGTTAATGGCTGGAGGGGTGTGATGGAGGCATTAAGGGATGGTGATGGGCCCCGACATATTGGTGACAAGGTAGCGTCAACCTTTGAGCTGGCACGTGTCATTTGCCCTCTTCTTTTTCACCCTTTTTTTTTCTTCTCTTTTGCCACTTTATCTTGTTGCCTAGATATTTAGCGTGGCATGATATACTTGATATGTGTTTGACATAACTTATTCCTTCTCTACTTCACAGAACAACAGACAGCTAATGTGTATCTGGTGAGCTGTTATCAGCATAATCCATTGGATGTAGACAGCTGTAGCTGCCGTTTACTTTTAAAAAATTAAGATTTAAAAGTAAAACACATTGTTAGTATTGATGTATCTGATGCATAAAATGACCCGATGGTATAGACGAGTATAGAAACAATTAAATATCTCTTACTTATCTTCTAATATGTTTCAGCCAGTACATAATAGCAGGACATCAACAGGAATTGATTTTCTTTGTTATATTTCTGCTTTTGTTAATGAGCCTGTTATATTCAAGTGTTCACAGTGACATCTGAGCTCTGCCTTCAGGCACAGATCCATTCACACACACACACAAGTGTAAAATTACCATAACAAAAATGCAAACTTCATCTGGTTTGGAGAAAAATTTGGCATACGTGGCTGAAAGGAATATATATATATATATAGGTTTATCTTTGGTTTCATTTGACCCTGAAATAAGTCCCGCAAAAAGGCTGCAGGAACTGCAGGAGGTAGATAAGAGGAGGTCTGATGTCTAGAGAGAAAAAGCCAAAGGTTATAAAAGAGAAGCAGTGGAGGAGTGCCAAGGTGCTGTTAACACTTCTCACCGACTTTTTGTGGCTCAGAGGTCAGCATTTTCTGAGATTACTTCTTCTTATTTTTTTTTTCTTTTCCACTCTCTCCAAGCACCATTACAGCCCAGCACACAGCCATTAGAGATCAACAGCCCATACAGTTGTAATGGCGCCCTCGCATAGCTCTAGGGTCTACTAACCTATAGCCTCATCCGCGTGCTGGATGATCCTGCTGCTGAAGTTCTCGCTGAGGTCAAGTAGGTATTGAGGTTGAGCAACAAGACGAGTCCGTGTTCCTTCCATGTTCACAGTGTGTACCAGGGACTAGTTAAATAATAATGATAATGTGATGCTTTATTGATCCCCGTGGGGAAACTCTTTACTCTCTCCAAGGGAGTTCAGTGTGTGCAGTCACCTACACCACAGTATCCTCAGCGCTGCAGTGATTTTTATTTTCTCCTTCTTTTAATTTTTATATTTTGCTGTTGGGACCAGTTGACATATTATAATTAATGAAATGGCTCCATGTGTTGGGTCACCTGGTCTGCGGTTTAATACATCTTTTAGATATGATCAACAGTTTTTATCCGAGGCTTTAGACCATCTTGATTACAAGCTGTAGCAGGAATAAAACTGAGAAAAACAAGCCATGGTGCAACTGCTGTAACTCTGCAGAGCAATGGCTCTGCATCCGTGCACTGCATCTAAAGAAACCGTGTTTCTTAGTAGCATTAAAGTTACCCTTGTTGAGTTTTAGAAATAGTTGCTCTTGTCTGTTGGGTCTTTGTTCAACTTTCAGGATTAGTTTCTGTTAACCTTTTAATGGCAAACCATAATCAAACAGTTGTATTTGTCTTCCAGCTTGTTTCAGTCTGATCAAAGACTAAAGCGTGGTTTATACCTCTGTCAGATATAGACAGCGTAACCTACGAATGCAGCCTACACCAGTGCGAGCCATTTATGCCTGTACACTCGTCAGTCTGGCTCGCTCTGTAAAAACACTAGTTGGTGCTGTGTTTTTTTGCCAGTCAGGTTAATTTTTGTTTCTACTTCTTGCTTCACTTTCAACAACTGCGACTGAAACTTTTGCCGAAATTTCACCGAAGCCGAGTCATACAAATGTTTGTATCTCTGAACCTCCTCAGTTAACCTTTCTTTGATGTGTTCTATCTTTATTGATCCAAAACAACCAATTTGAAAATTGCGAACACGGAGAAGCAGCCGCAAATACTGAAGCAGAAACACACTACTACCAAGCTGACCAATCACAGCTCTTGCTGCCTGCGTCGGCGAGAAGTGTGGAGATGCACGTCAGCGCTAGGGTCTGGACTGTCGCCGTAGGTACAGCGTCAAATTGATGCAGAGGCATAAACCACGCATAAGTGCTGAGGTCAAACATCTGCATTATAATCCAAATCAGTTTCAGTTAAGCTCAACTGAAAGATAATCTGTAAGACGTACAAAGACTTGTATTAAGATTAGAGTCCAGTTTGGTGGAAAAGGCTTTATGTAGAAGTGTATTCTTTTAAAATGCATCTCAGACTCTATTCAGACGTGTCCTGATTCTCTGGGAGGAAGACGCTTAGCGCTACTAAAGGTATTATGAGCGTGATCGCTCTGGATTGACACAGGACTGGGAGTCAGAATGACAGAATCAAGACATTGCGGGATTTTGAACTACAACAGATCTGCAATGAGACAGGGAGACATAAACTGGTTCCAGACGAGGAGCAACATTTTTCTCCCCTGTCCCTCTAGACCCTCCAGTTTGAATCTCACTTTTCCATTTGGTTAGCATCACAGACAGAGTACTTACGGTGCCCTCCAGAGGCAGTGACGTTTCTGTCAGGATGACACGAAGGCAATGAAGTCAACACAAAAACTCACAGGAGATGGTGCCAGTCTTGGAAACAGATACAGAAGGCAAGCACATGTTTCATTATCAGCCATAAATGTGAATCGCAGTTGCATTCAGCTTCATCCATCAACCCCTGTTGGTAGCCTAATGTCATTTAAAACCTTTTTGGAGCAGCCATCTCTTCACCCATCGCTTTGTGGTGGAAATCCAGTAGAATAGAGCAAGGTTTGACATCCTGAATCAACATTTTATTAAGAACCAGCTCTATCAAAGTCTGATTTTGTAATTTGTTGCATGCACTGACTGGTTTTATCATAGGTTAGGTAAAAGAAAAAGAAATAGGCGCTATTGTGCCTCTCTGAATGTTATCTGGGCCAACGTGCCACAGTGTTTTCCAAGATGGTTTGGAAGAGTGAAAAAGTAATGACACAAGCACAAATGCTGCTGAGCCCACACACTGTGCTCCCAACACTGAAGCCAGTGAACCTGGTTTAATGAACTTATGTTCCAGGTTTCAGGCTGAGGAGAAAAATCACGATGCAGCTCTGCTTCTGCAGCAGAAGGAAGCAGGACTGAAACCTTATACAACAGCCATTTTAGTGTCCTTTAATAGTCCATCCATGGCACGGTGGTGCTCGCTCTCCATTTTCTAGGCAGACTCTCATTCTTATGTATGTGTAACTGATGATTGGTGGGATTAGGAATTTGCTTTTCCCTAAACTTAAAAATGTTCATGAAGAAAGAGATTATGGTCATCAAAACACATTGGTGTTTTACTGTATGTGTGTGGGTGAATTCTGTGGTCACCGCTTAACTTCTGGTATATTATTGTGAAGTTAAAGAAAAAACAAAGTCCTCAAGTTCTGTTGAAAACAAAATTGGTGTCTCTCTGTTTTTCTTTATTTTATTTTTGCTGCATAGTGAAACAGTTCTCTGAAAATCTGCACATGTTAATGTATGATACAGTATATATATCTATATACGTATATGTAGATGCATGTAGAAAGTTATATTTATATAATTTAGTTAGTTTTTTATATTTAAATAATAAAAATAGGATTGGCCAAGTCTTTTGTGAGACACTGACTAGTGCTGAGTTAAAATAAAACACGTGTGTGAAACAGGATTTTCACTAACTTGGCAATCCTTTCCTATTATTTCCATTAACATTTCACGACTGCCGACATGAAACACCGCGTCCTAAACTTTAAACTTTGTTCTCTGAGCTTGGCTGCGTGCCCTTTTCCTGCTCCTAACGCATCGTGGGTAATCTGGCTCGTCCTCATCACCGATCCCCGTGCTGTGTCTTTACAAGCAGTTTTTACACGGGGGCCAACATTATGCTTTCAAAGGGCTGAGTTAAAGGTGTAGACAAGAGCGCTGGCATGGATCCCCGGGACAGGAGGCCGATTATAAAATTATGAGTGAAGAGTTCCTCTAGATCCCTCGTCTCCCCTAACGAACCCCATTACCCAGCAGCCTTGGCTTTGAACACCTCTCCCACGCCAAAAGATGACACAACCTCCGTTGCTGACTCCTGTCAGGCAGAGGTTCTGCAATAGAAGCCTTTCTTTTTTCTTCCGTATCTCCCAGAGTGTTTAAAAGCCGCTCCACGGAGCCGCACTTCCTAACAGTGTCGGCTTCAGTGCTGGCGATGTGACAGCCAGAAGAAACAGCAAGTGCCACATTTGACTCATTCCCCATCCTTTTGGCGTGTCATCTCCCTTTTTCTGGACACCTGATTGATTCTGACAGCCTATATTGGGTATTTCATACGAAAGAGAATTTTGTGATTAAATGTTAATGAGTTGGAATTTCTCTCAGTGCTTTTATTACAGGCCGCCAGTTTTGAACATTTTTCAAAGAAAGTCACCCAAATTCCACTGTTTGCAATGAATTAATAATACTGTCTTGTCACTGAAGTATCATGCATTCTTTAATCAGGCTGCGGGTCTGAAACAGAGGCTTCTTGAAAGGTATTTCTTTATGATCAGAACAATTAGAAACTTAGCGGCAATCATAAAGGGCTGCTCATAAAGTCATGCGCTCGTACACACAAAGTGCGTGTGTGTGTGTCGGAGACGGAGAAAGAGAAAGAGAGACCCCTGGGGTGGACTACTTTCTTGTAGTTGCGATCTGTCTTGACTGGCTCACATCACTCTTGACTGGGGACTTGAGAGGACCGAGGCCAAAGGCTGTGTGAACTGCGAGCACAAAAGAACAGAACCACATGTCTTTGTTCCATGAACTCAAAGTGCTCGCCAAGTTGTAAAATAAACATCCCCAAGTTTAGCACATCCCTCCACCCCCTCCTCCACGCAGCCAAACCCTGGCTTCTTCTTCTTCTCCTTCTCCTTCTTCTTTTTCTGCTGCTGCGCCTGTTGTTGGGGACAAGACACAAATTTGTGTTGGTAGTTTGCGCTGTTTGGTCTCCTTTGTGCTCAGCTGCATTGGAGCTGACACGTATCTCATGTCTGCCTCCCACCTGGAATCTGCAGCGTTTCTGAAAAACTGCCAGCAACAGCGGCAGAGACGGGAGAAGCCAGACTGTTTTATTTCATCATTTCAGATCACGATACTGCCTGCATCACACACACGCACAGTCTCTGTGCCACTTTTACAACCCTCCGCCAGCTGTGTCTATGTGCACAGACACTGGAATAGAAGGGTGGAAAAAAAAAAAAAAAAGGGAACAGGTAAAGAGGGTACTCAGCAAAATGTCTGAGGCGCGCTCACCGTCAAATGTAGTAATCACAGCAGGGACTGTCAGAAACGTTCTCCACTACCTGTAATGTAATTCATTCTTTTGGTATGCGAACGTCGGCTTTCTTTCTCGGGGCAGCAGCAAAAGCCTGTGACACCGCGGCTGAGCTTTTGCCAAAAGAGCGTAAGGCCTTTGTGGATTGATTGACTTCCTGTCTCTTTGGAGTTTGTTTTTCAGAGTCTCTTTCTGTTCTGATCTGCAAAGTACAATCTCTGTGAAGCAGCAGACCTCTGAGCTCTCCCTGTTCCTGAGCAGAAGTTAGAACAGTTGGTGCCCCTCAATAAGTTATACCACCGTCGTCATCATCCTCATCATCATCCTCATCATCATCATCCCGGCTCAGGAACACGCAACAGTCTGGGCGAATTTCAGGTAAAGGCCTGTCTAATTAGTTCCCATCAAAAATGCAATTCTTTTCTGGAATTACGCCGCGAGCGCAGAGTAGCCAAAAGCGAAGATACCTGGTGGTGGATAAAAAAAAAAATATAATGAATGAAAAGAGATATTCTAACCTCGAGCCATAAGTACATTTATATGCTTGACATGACTCTGCCATCAATGTTGGGTCGAATTCTAATTTAATTTCTGAGATGTATGTGTAATTTTGCCATTAATATGAATGTTAGCAGCCTAAATATTTTACGCTTCTCTTGGATATTGTGAGCGTCTCATATATCCTTCAAGAGTGTATTAATTAATAAACTCTTTTCTGATACTTTCTCTTTTTTTTTTTTTTTTTTTTCGCTCGCTGGAAACTTCTAATAAGAGCGAGCAGGTAGGATGATATAGTGAGAGGAGCCAGAACATAGTTGTCTGGTGCCTCATTAACATCCCCGGTTCATTAGGAAGAGGCTTTTTTCCTGTCATCTTTTTACACCGTGCCAATGTTGTGTGGCCTTTTAGGTAATTAATAATGAATTAATTAACCAAATTAATTCGTAGGTTAGAGACGTTGTTCTGTAGTGGGGCCAGTCAGTTTGGATTTGGGCCCTGATGGGTGAGGCCCTTTACAAGCTGATGTTGTTCATGTTTCTGACAGTGCCAGCCCCCTGTCTAAAAGCCCTAGCAAGTGCCATTTGTCTCCGGGTTAACAGAAAGACGAGATATAGGGCGGGCTGAATTATTTAAGCTCCCACAACACATGCACTTTTGCTTTTCAAGCATGAGTTATAATTTAATTAGAAACTTCTGGTGCGTTGCTGGCTATTTAAATATTAAAATCTTCCGCTGATCACATTGGATTAGCCATCCCTGTGAAATTCCCTGAGATGTCAGTTGTTGTCTTTCTGTCTCTCCCCTCTCTCTCTCTCTCCCCCTTCTCACTCTCGCCGCTTTCTTGCATTTCCATCAGCGTTTTTTCTTTTTCTTTCTTCTTTTTTTTTTCTCCTCAGCTCCCTCGCTCGCAGATTGTTTGTCGACTCCTCCATTAGAGACAAAGGAGTCGTCTTGGACCTTTGGGAACCTTAATGGGTGGCGGCGTTCACGAGTGTGTGAGCACGCAGCTGACCTGAGATGAATGAAAAGAGAGAGCGGCTGTGCTCATAATCAGGTCTGGACTGAATGAGGATCACATTAGGCCTCTCCCCTGATGGCAGCAGCAGCAGCGGTGGTTAGGGTGTGACATTGACTTCCACTCACCATGTTGAGTTTTCTGCCACATTTTGTTTCCTGGATGCAAGAGATGCAACCTGTTGACTTGTTGTGCTATAAGTCAGCTTGAAGGCAGAAAGAAAAACTTATTCGTGCACGCAGCTCGCTTTCATTCATTTTGAGAAAAGATTATCAAATTGTGGAGCGCTGTAGTTTTTAGCACAATGGAAATAAATGGTGCGCTTGTTGGAATTTCTTTCAGATATAAAGTAAGGTCTGTTTGCAGTCCCAGTAAATATTTACATCGATGATACAAGAGTCAACCTCATTGTTAAATCTAATGAAGGAATATGTAATCCAGTGCAGCGGTGTGGCTCATTTGTGTGTTTTTAAATCGATGTTTGTGGACTAGAATGGAGGAGGTCAATGGCACAGATGCTTTATCAGTCTTGGACTATACAGACTGATGCGTTTGGAACAGAGACACAAGACAACTCAGACAGATAGAAAAGAGGAATGACAACGTGAGACGGCCGCCGTCCCAACAGACACACATCATGACTCCGTGGGTACGTGTGTGCGTGCCATGTATGTGTCTGGAAATGTCAGGTGACTTCTGTTATTTTTGTCTGCCCCGAAATAGGTGTGTGAAAGAGAGGACTAGGCAGCGTCTGTCTCCGTGTCGCTGCAGCCAGCCCATGCGCGGCTTCACTCTGCAGTTTATGTTGAATTATGGCTGACAGGTTGCTCGATCCGTCCCCCAGTCAACCCAGTGAGACACACGCTCTATCACCAGTGGCAAAGATGTACTAGTGATTCCTAGCTGTGGGCCAGTCGGCTAATTATAAACCAGCATCTACTTTAATCTTCTCCTCCAGAAGGTTATTTATTCCTTCGTGCACTGAAGCTGCCGTTGTGTCGGCGTTAGCTCCTCTTTCCTGCTGCAGGTCGATGGATGCATGCCTCACCTGGCTTTGATTTAGAAATAGCTCTCACATGACAGCCAAGGAATGCCGTGCTTTTCTTCCTCACCATATGCCTGTGTGTTTATGTCTTTCCGTGTATCTCGACCTGTCATTTTGTGAGGATGAACAGGTGTATTTGTCTGCTCACAGTGGGTTCGTATGGTGCTCTGGTTCTCCAAACTCTAGGAGGGGCCCTGGCAGCGGCGCTGCAATTGTGTGTCAATCAGGCAGCGCTGCAGACGGCCTCTCAGGCCCCCCATCGTGTGGGGTCCCGTTCTTCTCCTGTCTCGCGCTGTCATTCCGAATTCCTTTCATCTCCTCCTCTGTTCCTCCCTCCACCCTTCAATCATCATCATCAGCTATTCTCAGTGAAACGTTTCTCACTTAATCTAGCCTTCATATCAGAAAGGCATCTGCACCACAGTTCAGTACCATTAATCCTGTAAAATTAAGATTCTGGTGTAAATCTTTTGGAACGCACCGGTGTGAAAAAAAACTTCACGGTCTAAAAGGACAAACCTCAGATGATTTTTCTAAAATTTGAAGAAAATTAGTTCAGCTTCACTCGAAAAAATCGCTCTGTGTCTGTGCTTCAGTTATCAACTATATGGATTCATTATCTGAATCTAAAAGTTTGTTAAACCAAGTACAGGCGCTGGTTTCAAATGTTCATTTTATGAATTTATTTTGTCATACAAAGAAGAACTTAATGGTTACAGGAAATGCCTTCTCAGCCGTGTAGAAATTTTATTAAAAAATCCAATTCAAGAAAATTTGTGATAAACTAATTTTTTTTTTATTCTGCTTGGCACACATCTGTAATTGTGCCTTCATGAAGCCAGTAGGAAATGTCACATGTAATGAAAATAATACCGCGTGTTTTAACTCTGCCTTCTTTTCTATGAATGAATATGAGGAATATAGACCAGATGTGTGTACCTAGTCTGTACTCACTTGCCTCTGTTGTTGTGATAGCTGGATGGTGTTGCATGTGTAGTTTCAGTGTAATTATCAGTGATAATCATTTATGTTCTGTTGAGATATGATGTGTAAAATATATATAAATATATATATTATGAACAATTTCGGCATTTTGTTCTATTTTTAAAGCTTTGTTATGTGATCAGTACGCCACAGTCAATAACTTTGCTCAGTCTCTCTCTCTCTCTCTCTCTCTCTCTCTCTCTCTCTCTCTTTCTCTTTCTCTCGCCAGACCTCCCCAGATGTTATTTGACTCTTATTGGCTTTAATATTTCAGCAGCTTCCACAGTTAGAAGGGCTGGATTCGCTGCATGCTTTAATAATCTTCCGTCCCTGTAAACACAGTTGTATTTACTGACGTCTCATAATCTCAGAGGGGCAATGCTGGTTAGACAAAGATAGAAAAAAAAAAGAAGAGAGAATCTATTTAGGTGCTGGTACTGCCTGATTTACTAAGGTGCAGAGAGAGAAACGGTCCGAGATCGAGGCGTGGAGTGAGAAACTCTCTAAATGCCGCCTGCGTGAATGTCTCTGAAACTATGATGAGCATCCACACGAATGAGGTCAACAGCATTCATTAGCTTTCTGCTTGAGTGAATCAACCGACCTTCGGCCAAGCCAGATGAAGTCTCTTGACCTCCTAACCTTGAATTCTGTCAGATCTATTGATTATTTTAAGTCTCTAATCCCCATGAATAACGCTGGCCTTGTCTGTTGCATCTCTACTCATAATGAGTTCATCTGCAGCCAGATGTTCAGTTCAAATATGTTAAAGCAACGTCTGAGTCGAAAGACTTTTTTTTCCTGGCGCCTAGGCGACTATCAGATGGCCCTGACGATTAATACTACGGCGAATAGGGCTCTTTAATTATTAACTGTGCGTTACATTTGAAGAATGCTCACCAGCCGTGAGATTTAAAAGAAGCTAATGTTTCACTATCAAACCATTTCATCCAATCTTCATAACAGATGTGTGTGCAGGGGAGTGCATTACTTTCCATAGTAGGCGCTGAAAATAAGCCCTGCTTTCCCCTCATCAGGAAAGAAGTCATGGTTTGTCTTGAGGGGCCAAGTGTCTTCTTGTGACTGGCCATTGGTTTTAAGTGGCTTGTGCATTTTTCATGGGACAGTGGTCGTTGGGAATGTCTTGTCACTCTATTAAGGCCCATTCAAATGGTAGCATCCATAAAACGAAGCAGGCACTGAAATATTAATCTGATATTGCAACACACCACTGTGTGTGTTAATTAAGGAAAGAGCTATATCCTTTAGATGGGACGGGGCTTTCAGCGCACCATAATGGTGGAAGATTAGTTAAAGGGAAGTGGCATTTAGGTTCCCCAGCTCTAGGCTCATGTCGATATGTAGATTTAATTTTTTTTTTCAAGGAGCTTGTGTGTAAGTAAAGTAGAAATTAAATGCTGATCTTGCACAGAGAGCATCCAAGAGCTCATTGAGAAGTGCCCCTAACGTCAGGTTCATGTCAGTGTGCTGTTATTTATCACTGTCTTATTATAAACTGATTGATTATGTATTGAATCTCTAAGACCAATATGGGAACCCATCTGCTGTCGTTTGCTGGCGGCTGATCGGGATTCGCTGGCCCATATTTCACAGGTATCGGTGTAGTCAGCGGATATCAGCGTAACAGGTATCTGGTGTTAGGGCCAAGACTGAGTCATTCATGCACCAGAAACTAGAATGGAGCTGGAGCTGAGAGACGACAGGATTGTTTACCAAGCAGACAGTTTTCACTCACCAAAGCCTGATCGAGTGAAACTGGTCAATACTACTTGGACCACAGACGGAGACTAGAGAAGGCCCACTGCCAAAATGATAGGTCCTGCATGTTCATATCAGAGATCTGCTTGATGATGTTAAGGTTAGCACAAAAGGTTTGCACTGATCAGGTGTTAAACAGCTGAGACTGGTGTGAAATTCATTCATCTCCTCCTACGTACCACCTGTTCAAAGCCAGTCTTCTTTCTCCACTAGTAGTAGCTGTTCTTGCACATTTATTAGCTCCAACATGAAGCACTCAGTTCCATTCTCCATTGATAGAAGTAAACAGAGAAACTCGACACAGCTGAGTAGCCACCAAGTAGCGTTTGGTTTTACAAAACGATGTTATTACAAAATGATGCTGAAACTCCCCTCCAGTCCCCCAGTGGGCTATTTTTCAACAGTTTTTACGTTAGTTGCAGCCCTGCACACAGGGACAGGCCTGTGTAAAATATTATAAGAGCAGGGCTACAATTTCTATATAATTTCCTTATATTTCTTCCTTCATAAAGGAGTTTAAGTGTCGTTCTGCTTCCTTCTCACTCCCTTCTTTTGGGTCTTTTATTACTTCTCCGCCATTCCTCCTTTCTCTGTAGGACAGGCTAGCGATTATATACCCTATCTTCCATCTTAGATCTTATTAACCTTTTTGTTGGAATATCTGGAGCATAAAGACCTCATTAAATATTTACATATGCACTAACCACTATGAAAAATTAAGAAAGCCAAAGTTTTATTAACCTGTAGTAATATAATGTCTACTCTTGGCCAAAAAAAGAAAAAAGGGGGGTTCTTTTTTTGCACATTAAAGCATTCTGTAGCGCATAATAATGTATGGTAAGAAGGCTCCCCTTGCATAGATTAACTCTTCTTTAATATAACATTAGGTTTCCCCTAAACTAGCTTTATCATAGAGTTATGCTTTTAATACAAGGTGTGGGTTCGAGGGCAGGGGTAGAAATGTTTTGCCTGCAGAAATAAAACATTGCGACAATCCTTAATTATCCATGGCTCTGTGTGTTGGGACATAGGAGGGGAAAATTTACATGCTCACATTTCATGAATATATTAGAAGCTGTGGCACCCTGCAAGCCATACTGACCCCGTGCATCTATAGGTGTAGTTGATCCACAACACTCAGCCATTCAAATGGGACTAAGTGGCTTTCAATTATTCAAACATATATTCAGGGAAGGCTGCATAATGCTCCCGGTGTCTCACTCCTCTGTTTTGGATTGGAAGTGATGCCCCACTGGTCACAACTCGTTAAAATCTCAGTAAAATGTTTAGATATTTGTTCTGTGAGTAGATTAATGCCACACTAATATCTCTCCACCGTCTGCTTTAGTCCTCTAAAATCATTCTCCTTTGCCCTGACGGCCACTCGAACGGAGAACCCAGAGAGCCGTTACTTTGATTCTTTCCGCGGTGCATGCAGAGCAGACTATGCTTCAAACCTGCATACCTGCAGGCACCTGAATGTCACCCGTGCAGTTCATCTGAGGGAGTTATGATTATAATTTCAAAGCAGGAACAGGATCTCATCATCGGTGTCAAGGCCGGATAGATAGACAGCTGGAATGTAATGTAATGCAGCGGCGTATATCAAAAATTATCTGCACATCAAGCAGTTATAACATTGCATCAATCATGATACAGTTAAATAATCTATAATATAGCAATGACAGGAGACATTCATAAAAAGTGCGTTTTACAGCATACTGTGCTTTCTCTTGCAGCAGAATACTTTAAATAATTTTGATATACGGTAAATACTACCATTATCTCTGGCTAGGTATTTAGTCGTTGCAGAAGTTGCTTTGCATTTTCATACACAAAAAATATGATGTGGCGTTGTAGATTAAGGTCCTTATAGAGTAAATTACCTTAAAAGTATCTTTATCTTCACAAACAACAACTTTTAAGATAAAATATTTGCCTTTAGACAGTGAAAAGAGTCGGAGCGAGTCAAAGCCAGCGGTCAAAGAAGGACAGAGTAAAGAGTAAAAAAAAAAAAAAAAAAAAATTGCAAAAGAATTGCAATTACAACGCATGATGAAAAGCTTGGAGAAACAATCCGGGGGAGAAACATGGAAAGTACGAGATGAGATGTGACTGAGAGCTGTAGGTTGTAGGTGTTAAACTTTGATGCCTCCAGTGAGTGAAGCAGTAAAGTACAGTACAGTGTGGTCGGTGAGTAGCAGTAATAGAGTGAGGACCTATCCAGGCAGACAAGAGGGGGGTGGAGAGATGTGTGGGGGGAGTGAAAGGGTGTGTGTGTGTGTGGGATGGGGGGGTGGGTGTTGTAAAAGTAAGAGAGAGAAGAGGCGAGCCATACATAGTTAGACAGAGCAAGTTAGGGGGTGCAGATAGTTAGATAGCGAGAGAAACAAGAGGGTTATCCATGATTTAACGCCTATGGGGCCATGAGATGAGCCTTTCCAGTTCAGACTGCTGTGATTGCTGCCTGGTGCTGGCTGAGGCTGGGGCCTTTCAGCTCATTTCATCATGGAGCTCCTAATGAGGCCTGGGCCGACTCCCTGAGCATGGGGGCTCCAGACACACCTCTGATGGAGGGTAGTGAGGGGGCACTACCAGCAAACACCAGTCAGGTCCAGGATATCTGAAGGGGCTGGGAGAGGGGGGGAGGAGGGATGGAGGGCACGTGGAGGGAAGTGGTGGTGGGTGTTGCTCCAGGGTGAGCTGGGAGACCCACTTTGTCCCGAGGCTGTGTGAAAAGGTCACTGCCCTTGAGGAGTACCCACAGGCCCCTGCTGCAGGGCGTCTGGAGGGAGAGTTGTTTTTGTTCAAACAGGAAGTGGCAGGTTAAGAGGAGCATGTCCATTAAAAATATGTCTGCAGTTTGCTCCGACAGAAGTGGGAGCTTTTGTTTGTGGAGTTTGTCTGGAAGACTCTGAAAGCGCATTTTGCCACGGCGGATTGACGACGTCTTTGTGAAGGTATTCGCAGTAATTAAACACACCAAGCCGGCTGTTAATTCAGTCACTTATTTTATGATACACCTTAAATACCTCTCAAATCTGTGTGGCGAACAGTCAAGGACCGAGCGCCCAATGTGGCAGTATGGATGCCTCCCTAATGAGAGGCGTCTCTTGGGAATATGAAAGGCAGAGCAGTAGGGGCGGGTGGCAGGAGGTGGGGCAGCAGGCTGCCGGAGCGACCTGTCTGTTCACCCCGGCTCTGGCCTTTGTGCAGAGTTAATGATGCCACTAATATGTTCTTTAAAGACCACACTGTGATTCATGGCTTTCATTAGCCCTGTGTGCCAGGGTGTCTCTCTCCCTCACTCTCGTTCTCTTTTCTGTCGCCCTTTTAATGATGGCCTGGAGACGAGGTGGCACGCTTGACCCTTAATCATACGAGCGAGAGGAGGCCGGGGTGAATGAGCGGCGGTGATGAGATGGGAGGTTTTGGGGGAAAGCAGGGGGTCGGAGGAGGAAGGCGAAATCAGATGATTGTTCTTCATAATCCAGCTCCCTGGGGCCGGCTGAGAACGACTCTCCTGGTTGGGCCGGACAGCGCTACACATCCGATGTGTGTGTTTACATCACGAGAAACATATGAGCACTATCTAGTTTTATCTAAAGTATCACAGAGACACTTTGTTATAACCTTTAAAACAGTTCACGCTCAGACACCACTAAACCTCGCTTCAGCAGACAGGGGTCAAGTGGGCTGGAGAATATCTTGTAGCTCTCAGAGCTTCTTTCTCTTTTCATTGTAGTGGGCCATTTACTGCTTCTGGCATTCATTTTCTCTGGTTTCTACATTTAATTTAGTAGAGATACCGAGGGGGCGGAAAATCTCCCATAGCTATAGCCAGTTTACTGTTATTTAGCTAGACAATCAATAACAGAACATTAGAATCTCAGTGTTCACACAAAACATGTGTTTTCCTGTCTCTTAACGGAAAAAAGGAGGAAGTTGAATAAAAAGTTGCCGGTGCAACAGAGCTACTAAAAGGTAGCTGCTTCCTAGTTTCCTGAAAGGTCAACGGACAGCTTGCTGTTTGTCAGTGACGTTTAATTTGCTGTCTGGATGAAATTTGCCACAGGTTTTTGCCACAGATCGTGTTTGCGATTGGGGTTTTTGCTAGTTTGTGATAATAAGGCACCAACAGTCTAACAGGAACCTTAACTGTTCAGACCAAGTGGCTAAATGTAAAGACAGACAGTACTTCTGAATAAAGTGATGACTTGGATCAACTGTTTGCATCATGTCTGATCATCTCATTGCTTATGATCCACCCCCCTTGCCCCCGTAATCCCAGATATTTATTCATTCATCTTCTGTAACCGCTTATAACCGTTTATAACATGATGACAGGTCTAGCTGTCATCGGACGAGAGGCGGGGTCAGCGCTAACCACCTCTCCACTGTGCCGCCTTAATCTTAGATTTTAAATTTAGTGAACACAGAGTTACCATATCTCATAAATCTTGGCGAAACAGGTCATGATCCTGCCAGAAACGGTGCAGACATATTTTCAGTAGGACTCCGTCTCTCACCTCCATTGACTCTTCCCCTCTTCATCAGAAGCCGTGACCCGAGCGGTGATTTGTGTCGGAGCTGTTGTCATAACTCTGACAGAGAGAGAGAGTATGTGTCTGCATGAGGCCTGGCTGTGTGTATATCTTCACAGAAGGAGTCAACACACAGTATCATTCGCCTCCAACTGCCTATTGGGAGGCAAATAAATAAATTACACCCAGACATATTGTACTTGAGCTTGCTTTGCAAAGAATTACAGTTGTTTACAAGTGTGTTGGGCAGCCTGTCAGGTAGAGCCACACACACATACGCACAACATGTGTCATGTTGTGTTGCCTTAGACCAGTGACACCGGGGATAATTTCAATAATTCACACTCTACGTGATTGTAGGAGATGCCTCATGTGTTGCTTTTTAAAAATGTAAAGCAGGACATGTTAGTCCCTGCCCACCGACCACAACCTCACAGCGTGCACACACACACGCACAGGAGCACCCAGATGATGAGCAGATGTTTTCCCAACTGGTGGTATCCTCCTAATGCTTCTATACCCCCATCCTATAAAACCATGCCTCCTCTTCCTCCTCCTCCTCCTCCTCCTCATCCCCTTCATCGGTCTCTTTCCAAGCCATCCATTTTTCTGCAGAGTAAAGACAGATTAGGGCCTAAATCCCCCGCAATTTTGGTCACGGCCTTTTGTGCGCTCCGTACGGTGAGAGGAGTAGCTCTCCCATTTGCCAGAGATCAGAGGGTTAGACGTCCTCTGATTGAGGGGGAGCCACACGGTGTGGCCATGTTTGGAAAAGTAATGAGATTGAATTAACACAGAGTCTATGGCGGAGAGCTGAGTTGGGAGCGGTGGACTTTTTAAAGAGAAGGTAAGCGGCAGAGATTGGATGGTGAAGAAAGCAGGTGAATCTGTGATCTGTACGCAATCATTCCTGTGAAATGTCGTCTCTGTGGATTTTTGGACGAGAGTGATATGTTAGACTATAAAACCAAATCAAATTTCTGATCAATGGGATTATACGCTGTGAAAACTATAAATATGTATTTAAAAAAAAAAACGTCCCTCTCACCCTCCTTGGGTGGTATCCTCAAGCTCGGGTCCTCCAGAGGCCTGGGAGTTTGAGGGTTGTGCGCCGTATCTTAACTGTTCCTAGGACTGCGCTCTTCTGGACTGAGGCTTCTGATGTTGTTCCTGGGATCTGTTGGAGCCACTCCCCCAGTTTGGGCGTCACTGCCACGAGTCCTCCTACTAACACAGGGACCACGCTCGCCTTGACCTTCTACATCTGCTCCAGCTGTTCTTTCAACCCTTGGTACTTTTCAATCTTTTCGTGTTCCTTCTTTCTGATGTTGGCATCTGCTGGTATTACCACATCTATCACCACCTTCTGCTCTTTGTCTACCACCTCTATGTCCGGTTGGTTAGCCAGGACCTGTTTGTCAGTCTGGAAGCTGAAGTCCCACAGCACCTTGGCCCTGTTGTTCTCAGCCACCCTCTGTGGTGTGGCCCATTAGGACTTGGGTACTTCTATTCCATACTGGGTACAGATGTTCCTGTACACTATTCCAGCCACTTAGTTGTGCCTCTCCATGTACGCTGACCCAGCTAGCATCTTACGCCCTGCTATTAGTGTGTTAGTCTCCCTTATTCCTCCAAAACAGTTGTGACTCAGTGGGGGGCCTTTGGGTCCTACGGGTTGAGGGGAGGGGCCTCTGTGGATACTTCATCAGTTTGGGATCTTTCAGTTGTTCCTAAACTGTTTTTTGTGTGTGTGCCTGTGTTGGGCTTCATCCTGCTGGGGATGGCTGCTGCCATCCCGGAGTGTCATTGCTATGGGGTGGGGGTGTCTGGTCTGGTCTAGGTGGGTGCTACATGTCTAAGTAACATCCACATGAATGCCAGGTACAAACATTTCCCAGCAGAACATTGTATTGTTACAAGATGGTCAATGTTAATTACTTTTCCTATTTAATGTTCCCCAGAAAGACAGTGTCATATCGTACATTTTCAGTTGGCTGGTCCCAACAGTTTGATGTTTGCGCTCCACATACTGAGATCAGATTTCTAGAAATAGAAAAAAATTAAATACTACACACGGCTGCAACAATCCAATACAGCGCCTCTCCTCCTAACTTCTGTTTCGTCTGTTATTTCCATCTCATCCTAAGTTCAAAGCAGCGTGATGTTAATGAAGGTTCCCATGTACAAAGAGAAGCTTATGTAAATGTTACCTCTCCAGATGTTCTATAGCTCTCAGAGCCAGATCTCCTACTAGCCCCGAGCCACGTACTACAGTTAGCATTTAGACAAACCTTTGTACCTTCTCTTGCCTATAGGGCCTATCAGATCGCTGCAGCCTGAAAATCAATATCTGCTGCTAATGAAGTTTAGCCACACATTTTAATGAAGGACCCAATTTGCATTTAAAAGTAACACGAGGGGAAATGGGTTCATTTTCCCCCATATCTTATTTAGTATGTACATTTGAGCAGAAAGCAACTCGCCCGGTTTGTTGTGTGTGGTAACATTTGTCTGTTTGTGAGGAGTTTTATTTTAATGGGCACTGTACACATGCTGTTATTACATGTCTGGAAAAAAAAAAAAAACTGATGCACGTGCTCTGTGTGTATGTGCAGTTTGAACATAAATTAGCTTGAATAAAATCAAGCACATCTACCATCTATTTTTATGAAAATAAAAGTTAAATTGCCTTGATTTAAAAAAAAAATTGCATTAACGACACTTTTATGTAAACAACAGGCGTTTCCATGTCTGTCCCTGTGATGATATTCACATTACTGATCAATCATCATTAATATACAAACAACAAATGCTGTAACAAATTAAACTCAGCTAAAAGTGCATGTATGAGCTTCTCAGCCTTTCAACCGGATCTTATTTATGTTTGATTTTAGTTTACAAACTAGCCTTTCTGCTTGCAGCCCAAGACTCAGTCAGCCACAGGAGTGTACAACGTGGTTATCATCATGTTACTGGAAAAAAAAGAAGCTATAAATGTTATTTATCAGCCACAACTTCCCTTGCACACAAAACGTTTGTAGGGGAAAGATGGTGTGGAGTTGTGTTGTGAGTTGATAATGTCAGCCAATCAAGTCTTTGGGCTGAGTAAAAGTAAAAAAAAAAAACATTGTACCAACACAGGGTCCAGACGCTTTCACGTCTGTCACATGTGGTGAAGCTGCTCTTGTCTGTGAAAAGCACAGGGTGCCAGCAGCAGACCTGCCAGTTCTTTTGTCCTAAAACAAATGCCAATCAGACTCCACGGTGCAGGGCAGTGAGCACAGGGCCCACTGGTGGACGTCGGACCTTCGGGCCACCCTGATGAAGTCTGTTTCTGATGGTTTGGTCAGAGACACTCACACCAGCGGCCTGCCGGAGGTCATTTTGTGGGGCTCTTGCAGTGCTCATCCTGTTCCTCCTTGCACAAAGGAGGTCCTGCTGATGGGTTGAGGACATTCTACCGCCCTGTCCAACTCTCCAAGAGTAACTGTTTGTCTCCTGGAATCTCCTCCATGCTCTTGAGACTGTGCTGGGACACAAAGCAAACCTTCTGGCAATGGCATGTGCTGATAGGTCATCCTGGAGGAGTTGGGCTCCCTGTGCAACATCCAAGTATTGACCCATGCTACCAGTAGTGACACTGACCCTAGCTAAATGCAAAACTAGTAAAAACAGTCAGAAAAGATGGGAATGATCATCTCATTGTTGCCCCTCTAGTGTCCCTGAGCAGCTCATCCTGATTAATAACCCCCTCTGCTACTTTACTGACCAGGTCAATATCCCAGAAGTTTAACTGACTTGCCATACTTGATTAAAAAGTGTTCCTTTAGCTTGAAGTCATGCATGATTAGGGCCGTGATCGCTTAGAGTGACAAGGCCGGTGCTCTCACAGGCTGCTAGATGTCTGCCCAGGGGTCACTGACCCATCTCAGCTCAAATCACGCTCCACCTCTTTCACTATTTTTGAATTCGCTTGGAGTCAGGCACTGCTGGGATGACTGAGCGTTAAAAGTGCTGCTGGGTACAACATGTGGATGACGTCATGGAGGGTTCATCCATTTTTATATGTAGTCTATGATCCCACTTCTGACTGAGTTTTGGACCAATATGCAACAAATAGAGATCTAAACCTTATGTAAGTGTTTGCGCACAGCTACTGGCTTTAGCTTTTTTCTCCCTGTATTTCTATTCTCTATTTATTCTCTTTTTTCTGTTCCACCACCATCACATCCGTGTGTTTAATCTCCACCGCAGCGAGCGGCCATTGGACGTCTCTAAACCAAACTAGCTTCGGCGCTTATTTATCTTGCCGCTCGACGCGGCTCATCACACAGCCAACCTGCGTTTCTTTTTGTTAGAAGTTAAATTGCTACAGTAGTACAGCTGAAGGCATGTTTTCTTTCTTCTTCTTTAGAAGTAAATCCCAAATTTGAGAGCGGGATAAAGGGCGGTTAGGCCTCCAGAAATGACGATATTCAGATAAACAACCCACATGAAGCACATGCTCTTGCATGTATTCTGTGTTTAACGGGAGCTTTGATTTGTGCTCTTGTGGGGGATTCATCTCTCCTGGACCAGGTAAAACATTAAAGTGTTATCATTTCGCTAAACAGCTGTAGCTCAGCTCGGGCACTTTGGCTTTATTTTTTTTATTTTTTTTTTCTGCACACATTGTTCTTCATGTTTGTGTGTTTTTGACAACATCTTTATGCTCAGTTTTTCCAAAATGAGATAAGACACGTACTGTACCCATGTTGATTGTAGTTTTATTTTTGATTTATGTTGTTGTTTTTATTTTCTTCAAAGTTTCAGAATGAATGATCAATTGAATGTGATTTCAAAGAGTGTGGTTTGCACATCGCGGCCGTTCATTTAAATAAAGTTCTCCTCCAGCCGGCCATCGCTCGCCGTGGTGTTTTAGACACTAGAATCCAATTATGTAACTGCCCTCGAATTAATATGGAAACTTTTCTCAAATCCCTCGGTTGACAGATAAAGTTGACTTTGAATAAACGCCTGTTTGAGTGATGTCACACTGTGTTTGTGACCCTTTTCTACTGGAGCGGCTCTTTGTTCATGAAAGCCAACCTGTGAGTTTTATGTAAATAACAACAAGGCTGAGTCTCCTGCGTGCCGCGCTCGGTTTTGAATACTGTGAGATCTTTGCAGCAATTTCTTGCTGCGCGCTCCCCTGCCGGCAAAGTGTGCCACAATACCAGCTGCAGCAGGAAGGCAACTTAGCCTCCAGCAAGACTAAAGTGTGCATCAGAGTAAAACAGTTGTTTACTTTGTTTGAACCGCAGTATCTCACCCACGGGAGACCGAGCGCTTGAAGTTTTGCATCTTTCGCTCTCAACTTGTGACAAAGGGTCGGATGAATAACAATGTCATTTCCTCTGCCTTCTCCCCCCTCGTCCTCTTGTCGTCGTCTTTTCTACGTTCCGTCTACTTCTTTCACCTCCTCCTGCCACCGCCACCCTGCCTCCCCTTTGCTCTCCTCTCGAATTATTCATCGGCCCGTTTAAAGTTTCAGCATGCAGTAAATTGATGGTGACACGCAAACTACATTATGTTTTTTCACCCCTTTTTTTTCATAAACTAACAGCACTGCTCATCTCTCTTTAATTGTGCAGCAGTTGGGGACACAGATGCACACAGATGCGAGCGCAGGAGGGTGAGATGAGAGGAGGGAGAGTGGGGATTAAAAGACGGCAGAGCAGCCGATTGTGTAACTTAGTTAAAGTGATGAGGCAGAGGTCCTAAGTGACCCGGCTCAGATGTTCGTGTTGTGTGCGCGCTGATGTGGATACAAGGGTACAGGAAATAGGGAGGAAAGAGCTGACACTCACTCTCTGCTTTGATTCGACTTTGAATTCAGCTCAAACTAACAGCACATATGAATTTTTTAAAAAAGTTCCCACACACAAAGACGTGCGTGATTGTGCAGACAGTTTGCAGTTTTTTTTTTCTTCAATAAAGTCACTCATCAAAAAAGACGCGCCCACCTTTATCTTACCACGTGCCGTCAGTTGATCTATAACTTTGCTTGTGACACTTCAGCGTTACTTTGGAGGCACAGACATTTTATTACATGTTATTACAGGGAAACTACCATTTCTGGCATAAAATACGATTGTTTACTCACCCATGTAACTTTGGTGTTATTTGGTGTTGTTCATCATTTACATCCGCATATATCCATATAGTGGGAGTGACTAGGGCACCGAAACACAGCCTCTAAATAACTCATTATCTGCCGTGAAACCAGTTCATTTCACCAATATTTTGTTATGATAAGCTAGTGCTAATCCCCGTTGAGACCAGAGTTACCTGTTGTCATCATCCGGGATCTGTACATTCACCTACTAACCTCTGACCTGGATGATGTCATCTCTGAGCTTGTTTACCTGTAATTTGCTACTTTTTGTTTTTTGCAACATGACTGAATATTTTTCTGATTCTGAGGTTGTGGATGACGACTTTGTTTATGATGGACGTCCTTACCGTTTTGAGCCAGAGTATACGGATATATCATCCCCAGAAGCTAAATAGTGAATATAATAAAAATAATAATAATAAAGCCAGTAAGGAAGTGCAAAAAACAGTTTCTCAAATGGCCACTAGAGGGCTGGCTCCGAAAGCGAGTCAATCTCCATAGACCTCAACGTTAAAATGCGCAACTTTTATGTGTTTACATTCTGGTACAAAGAACGAATCTCTGAAGTAATATATAACTACAACTAACAGATTAAAAAAAAGAAATAAATATTGTCCATTTAAAATATTCGTGGGGTTCCTGATTGCAGCATGTAGCTAAAACTGTTTCACAGGGCCCTGAGTGTAGCTGAGGAAGAAAAGGCCCCTCCAGTAACACATAATAACGGTCATCCTTTTGCCACTTGTGTTGATTCTTGAAGCATCTTCTTTGCTGTCTTCATTTTAGTTTTATCGTTGTTTCGTGCTGTTTATTTTCTCATTCTCTTTGAGCTTGATAGAGATGCAGCACTGACTGAATAGTGTCAGTCTGGGGACGTGTAGAGCAGAACAGAAGCAACATCCAAGCAACAAAAAAAATTATTGATTGGAGATGTTTGTTTTTTTGTTCCAGATCAGGCTGAGGTGTCCGTTCCTCTGTCCTTGATCCGATCCGTTTTTTTCATCTCAGTGAACACGTCTCAGAGGAAGTTCAGCAGGATGTCTTAAAACGTGTCAATACACGTCTCGGCCGCCATATTACAAATCAAAAACTCATCAACCCTGAAGAGGAATATGGAATAAAAGAGAGGCTGAAAGATGAAACGCCTCCCTTCTTTTTGCTCACGTCGCTCGCACACGCACAAACACGTAAATTACCATGATGATGTTAGGAACAGCGGCGGATCAATAAAGTGCTGTGTTTTTACTAAAGGTCCGTCAGTAGTAGAGATCAAAGCCGTACAAACTGCGTCAGGTTTCATGTGGATGTTTGAGTGCGTGTCTGTGGCGGGACGGGGCTCGCTTTTCCCCTCCTTGTCACATCTCCCCGTTTCATCCTCTGCACCTCTCCAACGGAAAATAAATAAATAAATAATACCCGATATCATCATATGTGATTGAAGGGGCTCCGAAATGGTGGGAGCGGAGAGCATCGCCAGATGAAGTGGAGTGTTGAAAAGAGTGATTATTTTTGCTTCACTGAGGTCTTATTTTTCAAAGTGCCACTAAAAGCATGAGAGACTTCTGTCACTTTGCGCTGGGAGGGAGGATGGAGGAGCTGAAGGGTGATTTGATAAGAGATGAAAGAAAGGTAGTGACACACCGTCCGCCATTTTTTATTTTATTTTTTACCCCCAGACCTTTGCTCAAAATTTTGATACTTCAAGTGGCTCCAATCATATTCTCCATGAGGCGGTGCGATATTTATGGCTGAGTGCCCACAGCCAAAGCTAATATTATGAGCTTCCGCGGTGCCATCCATATTGTTTTACCTCCCGTTGCCTGCGGTGTGGAATAAATAAAGTGCCTGCCGCTGCTCCGTGGCATTGGCAGTCTTGGCTTTCAAAGCACTCGTCTAGCAGGTTGGAGAGTAGGCCGGGCTGCAGAGAGGAGAGGGGAGAGATGGGAAGAAAGGGGGCTGTCACTTTAGGTTGGGTAATTTTTGACGTGCACGTCAAGGCCTTGACAAGGGGAATGTGGCCGGCTTGTACATTAGAGTCGGGCTCACAGGCAGCGCAGCACTGGGGACAGGTAGTAATGCAGTCCCAGAGAGTGCTGCTCATCTGCTCACACTATGTACTTGTCTGGTGCCACACAAGGATGCCCCCTGTCGCCCCGGCTCCACTCCCCCATCCCTCTGCAGAAATGACTTTAGTCAGTGAGGGAAGAATCCATTTACAATGTGTGCTTTATAACATCTCCTTGACAATGCAGTAGTGGATTAGAGACATTTGTGATGAATCTTTTATAGAGACTTTTTTCCCATCTTTCTTTTCCTTGTGCACAGGCTTTCTGGGCCCTGGCGCGCCACACGCACATGTGTCTGTTCGGATGTCATCGCAGATCGGGAGAGGAGATGGCAATGGGTGCTCGCAAAAAAAAAAAAAAAGAAAGAAAGAAAGGAAAAAGGAATAGGGAGAGTGACACAGAATCGTCAGAGCGGGGCATTAAAATTTATCTACAAGTCACAATGGCTGCCATGATAGCGGCGTGAAACTTTCCTTTGAAAAAGAACGTCACTTGTCCTCTCAGTCATCCGCTCGCCTCGCAACCAAGACAAGCGCTCTCTGTCCTCATCAATTCTTCACCGCAGTTTTGACATTTATTTCATTCATTTGCATAGCTGCGTAACCCGAGCGCAACATCCCCCTTTCCCCCAACTTTAAAATGCTGCTCTAAAATTAATGCCGGCCCAAGGAAATATATAAATATATCCTAAAGTTGACATGATGTTGTTCTACATTATTCCCCTTGAAAAGCGATTTTGTTCAAACTTACAGCTACTCCGGCACGGTGGGCGCGGAGGTGCAGGGGCGCGCACACTCGGGCTAACAAACATGCACATGCTTGTCTGGCCTTGCCAACCCTCCTGTCAGTCTACGCTGCGTTGTTAACATGGAACGCATACCGAATGTTACAATCCTGACCGACCGAACGCTGTTTTTTTAATGCACAGTCCTCTCAGTAGAGAAGTTCACTGTTATGGCGCAGAGTTGGAGTTTTTTTTTTTTGTAGTGGCCTGTAGACATCCCCCAACTTTCTTCAGTCAGTTTTGAGCAAAAGTAAACATGAAACTGAATAATTAAATGTTTTACATCAGGATAAACTAATTTAATATATTCTCTTTCTCTCTTAAGTCATGAAAAAGAGCAAAGGGCGATCATTTATCTTTATTTTCCTGAAACAAAAGCCTGAGAGTCTGTTGTCCTGTTTTCAAACGGAGAAGCCACAGCTCGCCTGCACTTCTCTCGCCGTTTTTTTTTCCCCCTCCACTTCAGACTCACCTGTCTCCCCCCATTGTCCATTTCAAAGCGACCGCAGCAGCAGAATCTGAGAGCGAGTCAATGCAAATGCTGCACGAAAAAAAGAAAAAAAAGAAGAAGAAAATATTAAAAATTGATCGCCTTTCCATTTGAATTCAAGGTAGGCATCACTCTCCATAAGCAGGCCTGTCTCTTTAAATCAGAGGAACTGTCACTTCTGTGACTGCCTGTTTACAAAATATGAGACTGAAAATGAGACCTGCTCCCTGCGGACAAGCTCCTTGTATAAATATAAATAATGAATATTAGATAAATAATTTCTGCCCCTTAATAATGTACAACTTGACGAAATTCACTTACACTGTGAAACTGGAGAATCTGACTGAGAGTAGATAATGCAGTGGTACAATAGAGGGCTGTGAGTGGCAGAGAAGAACAGGACACGTTAGAGGCCCGGCTGACCCCGTCGTCACCCCGGCGACCGAGAAGGAGTATGCGCAGGTCGTCGCATTCGTACTGTTGATTCTAATGCTCGGCCACCGGTGTGTATAAAATAATCATTTAGTGGTGAATTAACTTCTCCTGTTTGATAAAAATGTATTTACAGTCTTGATATGTCTGAGGGAATGTGGTGCAGACCGGTTGAAGCCTTCGTCCCTCTGGGAATGGTGGACTTTTAAAAGAGCGGCGGTGAACGCCTCCTCCACTCCGCTGCCTGGGTGTCTTCTGGTGAGAAAGCGGGTGGAGATTTGATAAATGGTTAATTATGAAAACCCTTGTGCCAAAGCTAAAACTGTAATTAGCCTTAATTGGCTAATTGGATAGAACTGGTGGATGGCATAGGCGTAATTGCCCTTTTTTTTTTTCTTAAGCACTTAAAATCAAGTATGTAGCTGTGACGCTGACAGAGAGCTTATTTTATTGACCGATTCAGTCAAACTGAGCGTGAACTTTATTTTCTTGTACATTTCTCCATCAAATCTTGGGTCAGTCTTGTTTCTGACTGTTTTCTTTTCAGCACCACGTTGGCTTGTTGTGCTAATAAAAACCCTCAGTGAAGGAAATCTGGCGTTGCCTCCAACCTGCTGGCTCCCACCTCAGAGATGGATTGTGCTGAGGCCCGCGCTCCGGTCTGAGACAGTGGAGCAAAACTAGAATTTTCTTCCCCCACCTTCGCCTCCTTTTCTCTCTCTGACACAAACACAAACTCACACTGAGCATTAGAGCAGCTCAGCTCAAGGTGCTCAGACTCTCTGCTAATAACACCATCTAGAATTCACGCCCTCCAAATAGGTTAATGTGTTTTTGCCCAGAGGGCCCTATCTACCTCAACAGCAGAACTCTCTCTGCACTTCCATTAAGCTTGAACACTGCCGCCTATTAGCTGCTTTGGTGTGTATGGGGCCTGAAGTGAGAATGCGAGCGCAGACACAGCTCTTTTTTTGTGTGTGTGTGTGTGTGTGGACCGCAAAGTTTCTGTGCAGTGCGCCGGGGGTGTCACTACCTGGAGCTGCCTGGTGTGCTGTGTTAACTGCTGCAAGGAGAACAATGTTATGGCCCCTGACAGCTTGTTAAAGACTTCGCCATGTTGTCTGCTGGGTTGTGTATTAGCTCCATGCAATGCACTACGCCTGTTTAAACGCACGCACACACACACATAGTAAACACAGAAACTTGCAGAAAAACATTAATCTTATTATTCTGGTTTGTTAAAGTGTGAGAGGGTGAAGTGATAAGAGGAGGATATTTTTTTATTTTTACCTGTGTGGACAAAAACATGAATCGCTTCTACTTTTCATTAATTTTTGGTTTGTTTGCTTGTTTTTCCGTTCTGTGTTTTCATGACGCTTCATTAGAAAACATATTTAAATCATTAAAAAAAACTGTTGTACACATAAAAGACGTGCAAATTAATAATCAATAATGAAATGAAATAATTTGTAACTAACAAATTCTTCTCATCTTTATAAACCAAAGGCATGTTACAAAGAATATATGAATAGATGAAAATAAGATTAGCACAATACTGAAGCAGTAATTAAACCTCATTACAGCAGCTAAAACACACAGCTGTCAGATTACTGTATCATTAATATATTTACTATAAGTCACCAAAATTTAAATAATGTGAAAAAAATATATATATTTTGCTCTGGTCTGGAGTAAGAGAAATTTCACTATCCCTCGTCTAGACTCAGGCGAGCTGCCAAACATCACATTTGAATCAGACGAGTTGGATTCTCATTTAGTTTTTTCAGCCTCTTTAACAAAAATTGTCTCAAACTAAATTAGAGGAGTGAGAAGAAGATGGTTAGATTTTATTTTTAAGGTCAAAATAATTGCAGTAATGCAGCAGTGCCATATCAGATTCAGTTAATATCAGCAGGAAAGGTTTTAAGTCACATGACGGATATTAAAACAATGCAGGTTTTAAAAAATGTATAGCTTATCAGTTTAACTGTTGTTCAGTTTGAGGTTTCAGCTTCTAAACTAATCTAAACATTTAACAGTTTGACTGATGGACATATTTTGTAATACATTTGTGCTAATGATCTATTTTTGCCGCCTTATTTAATAAAGGAGTACAGCCACAACAGATGTTACAGATGTAGTTTTATGTAATTTCTAACTAGTGCCGCTAATGGGTCAGTAGTAGAAGTGAATGCAGAGGCTATATGGAAGATCTTCCTGAACAGAATCCAGCCACCGGTTACACAATATAAGGATTTTATTTTTGGTTTTATATTAAACGTGCGTTTCTCTCTTTATGTAGCGTTTCTGTATTTTAACAGATTTACTTCATATTAATTACAATCATTCTTCCAAATTGCTCTTTTTCTCCTCCAATTGTTTTATATATCTACAAAAATAACACTTTTCTTATGATTATTAGATATTTTTTGTTGTGATCTTGACTTTCACGGTGTCGACACATTCCAGCGTGAGCTCGGTTCACTTCGCCCCACGCTGGATGCTCTGTGTCAGCCTGACCCCTAGTGGACACCCGCTCCACCCACCCACCCAACCACTGGCGCGCGTATCAAGACAGAAAACAGTAAAAGGAAAACATGTATAAAACTTGTATAAGTTTTGTTCAGATGAATAAGTCATCTATTGAGATGTTTTGATTGGGTTTCACAAGCAACACATGTCCTGAATTGTTTTGCGGGAAACTAAAACGCCTTAGGCCCCCCAGCAGTGGTCTGTGTCTGTGCACATTTATTTGTGTTTAAGCAGACTAAGCCATTATTCATAATGTTTGATGCCACAGTCAGTAACAGGCTTTACAGAAATGTGAATTAAATTTGCGCTCAATTGTGACTGAGCTCCAGTTCGCCGTGTCTGCCGCTGACAACAATAACTCAAGACAGTGAAGACAGTGCATTAACCTCTGAATAGTCCACAGAGATGCAGCGCATATATTTGATGAATTCCATGACTGACTGGACCAGCCCATATTGTCGAGAGTAAAATAGATCTGACCAGCTTAGAGACAGCAGAACTAATTAAATGGATAAAAGATATATATGGCCTGTAAAATTAATAGCAGACCGAAGGACTTGCCTCTAAGTCACTTCATCCGCTCTACAGCGCTGAGCTGCTACAGTGGGTTTTAGAGGGCAGATGAGGCTGTGTAAACCTCACTGTTAGATGGCTCGTACATTTGGTCTGTATACTGCCTTTAAACATGAATATCTGGACAATATTTACGGATAATAACACTTAAATAGTACACCAATCAGCCACAACATTATGACCACTGCATGAGAAGGAAATAACATCAACCAATACAATGTTTTGCTAGGAAAGGTTTGGACCTGGCATTCATGTGGATGTTACTTAGACATGTAGCACACACCTAGACCAGACCAGGCACCCCCACCCCATAGCAATGACACTCCTTGATGGCAGCAACCATCCCCAGCAGGATGCAGCCTGGTACAAAAACAAACAAACATGAAGAACAGCACAAGTTTTGACCTGGCCTCCAAATTTACTATATCCCAAACTGATCAAGTATCTGTGGGATGTTCCACAGAGGCCCCTCCCTTCAATCCATAGAACCTAAAGGCCCCCACTAAGAACATTAGGTAGCCAGACACCACAGGACACCCCCAGAAGGCCCATGTCCATTCTCTGATGAGTCACAACGGTTTTTGGAGGCACAAGGGAGACCTACACAATATTAGGAAGGTGGTCATAATGTTATGCCTGATCAGTGTATAAAGCCATGGCATAAAAAAGGGGTAATTTAAAGCTTAAACACTGTGTCCATCTGTCTTTGTTGTGTGTAGTTGTCAGCGTAGCGTAGCGTCAGGGTCCTGGAGGAACGTTGTCTCAGTTACTTTATATCACAGTTCATAACCAAGAAACATTGGATTTCAATATATGTATATACAAAAAAAAAAAAAGAAAAGGAGCCGATCCGTCTGAAGCTGTAATTAGCAAACGCAGCTCTGCTGAAGGTCAAAGATTCATCAGTTATTAAAATAGCTCTCAATTAAAGTTCTGTCAGGTGACAAATGAATTAATTCAATAATCATTTCAGCTCTACTCTCAAGCTTTGTTAACGTTATAGATGTGTCTGGTTATATATGTTACTGATTCTCCTTCTCCGACTCGCTCACACACGCTGATCCTTTACGCACTTCTTCTGAAAGGATGAGGTCACATGCCCCCCTCCAGAGTCCTTTAGAAGCCACATCTTTTTATTAATTGTTAACAATGATAGAAGGTGCAACTCATATTAAAAAAAAAGGAGAACTTTAATAAATATCATCAAGTTGACCTTTATTTCACTAGTTTCACTCCTGGTCATCGGCCTTTGCTGCAGTGGCTCTGTGCCCCACCAAGGAGGCCAGTTTGAGAGCCACTTCTCTACTCTGACCCACTTTGACTTCTCTCTGCCCTTTTCTGTCATCCTGGGAGACTCTGGATAAGAAGGGCTACAGTAACAGGAGGAGATGATTCCTTAGCATCTGGTTTGCTTACATTAAGATGCAGTACATGCTGGACTGTGCGGGTGCAAAACACCAGCATCCAAGCTCGATAAGAAATATAAGATTTCATTGTAAACAGGAAGTTACAGCATTTGTATTGCACACTACTGCGTTAGCGCCGTAATCTCCTGGCAATATGTTGCATAAAGTTCGAGTTAAGTGGTGCTGAGCTCCAGTACGTATCAAATCCAGCTCAAAAGTCTTCATAGGGATAAGTTTAACATTGTTTTTCCTCTGAAGTCTGAGAAGTGTTTCGCAAAGAAGAAAAAAACAGAAATTAAAGTTAAAAATGTGCATGTGACGCAATAAAAAATATGAACATCCATGTTACATATGCATGACACTTAAAACACAAGCAAGGTGAGTCAGATATCATCAGCACCCATTGCTGCAGATCTGGTTTCAAAGAGGATTGCATAATATTCATATTTCGATTAATTTGATCCTGAGAATTCTGCATCTCCTCAAGTGTTAGTGTAGTTAGCACGATCCACCACTAGAGGGGAAACTAGTGAAAAGTTGCTGCCTGCCAACTTGCCTGGCCTTGACCATGCACTTGGGAAGCCATCATTTATTTTTGGAGCCGTAGGCTGCATGGCTGCTGAGAGACTGGCAGGGGGTGAGGAGGTGGGAGGGTAAAGAGGGAGAAGAGATGCGAGGAGAGGGAGGGGAAGCGGGGCAGCCTACGCCAGCGCCAGTGACACAAAAAGCATTGTCCTGATTTAATGGCTGTGAAGTCTTGCCTCCCCCTGGTCCAAGGAGCTGCTGATGCTTAATTAGGACGAGCATTCATTCAAACACAAACACACAACAAATGCAACGCACTAACACACACACGGGCGCGCACACACACACACACCTCAGCTTCGCCGGGGCTTTCTGCTGCCAGCCCGGAGCATAGATGATTCAATCCTGCTCTGCCATCACAGGAGATGAGTTATGAAGATAGAGAGGTTTCTGCTGTAGCACCAGTAACAACGCAGGCACTCTCCTTCCAGTATGGACGCCATTAAATTGTCACCAGGCTTTAACGTGAAGAGTTAAACCTCTGATGAGTCATCAGGTCTAAAATCAAACATGCACGTGGTCGATGATTAATGACTGGATGGGGAGTTGTAAGCTAGTTTCTGAGGGGGGAGGAAAAAACAACAACAACAAGGAGCTAACGAGGATTTATCCTGAAACATGTTCTTTATGTGGCCTGATAACACACTGTCAGACAGAGCTGCGACCGATTCCACTGACTCACTTGTTATAATTGAATTGTTTATGACATTTACTTTAACATTATTTTAATCACGTGGCAGAATTTCAGTTATTTCCACACTTCCAAACCACCACGGGGGCAACTGTGTTCAATGTTTGCAGTATTTTATACATGTTCATGGAAGGACTCTGTCTCTACTAACGTCCATATTAATTGCAAAGTTTGATCTCCTTTTAATTTTTAATCCAGCATGTTCTAATTGAACGACCTTGTTCGTGCTGTAGAATATCGACCGTCCTGTATTGATCATGAGCAGCACTCTGAGAAGCTGACAGACGGCATTAATGCCTATCAGAATGCATCGCTGCTCGTTTTCAGGGCCCAAATGAGCGCATGTCCCATTTGTTCATGAGTCTATCTTTTTAAAAAGTGATCCCGCTCCTTCCCCGTGTTGAACAAACTCGGCGTGAAACACCGGATGAATATTTAACGGAGAAGTAACGATACAAGACGTGAGCGGGCCCCCCACACAAATATATATCGCCGAAGCGTTTCTTCAACGGGTTTACATCCAAATGTATTAAAATTCCCCTCTCCATTATCTCAAAATGCATATTTCTTAATTATTCATCGCGAGGCATTGAAGCACCCAGGTCTTTTAAATTTTTTATTTCTGCTCAGCTTCAAACAGTGGATCTTGTAAAGGGGACCCAGTTTTGGGGTGTGGGAATTGCTTCAGGGCGAAGCTGACAGGATTTTCAGTCTCGAGGCACCTCTCGCTTTTTCATTACAGCAAAGCAAAGGAACAAATCCAGGTCAATTAAAATAGGGAACAAGAGGGGACGAGTGAAGCCACCACCAGGATCTGCCACAAGAGGGCACAAGGGGCTTAGCTATGCCTTGAAAACACATCTTAGTACATCTCAATACAGTAGTACACCAGCCAAGGGACCCGTGGCGGCCCAGATAACGTGCTGACGAACAATCATCTTACACTTTTAATTTGAAGGTTATACAAGCTTCTTGCAAAGGAGAATATTACATCAGCTGTCACAGTAAACAAAACAAAAATATGATGTAAGACTAAGTTGTGGTTTGTGTGCACGGTTAAAAGCACTGCCCCATCCCGTTTGGCTCTTCATAAAAGTCGATCAGAGGCCTCCTCCTCCAGGTCTGCCTATAAAAGCTACTCGTCCGATCTGCAGGAGGTGTGTGTGTGTGTGTGTGTGTGAGCCAGAGAGCGTTCCCTCTTCACTTTCTATGATGGTCGTTAAAAACTCTCAAAGTGACACGCCCACGTAAAAAGCATCAGTGGCTAACCTGGGGAGTGTCACATTGAATTTAATGGCCCCTTGTTCCTGTGCCGCGGCGTGCACGAAATCATATCTTGATGTGAAAGGTGCTCTCCCTCGTCTGCCTCCTAATATGTTGTGACGCAAATGTTCACATCTGTCTCGCTCTCCTGCACGCGCGCAAACAGGCGGAAGAGAGGCCCGACTCGGGTTCAAGACTGAAAGGCTGTAATTGTGTTTATGACAGTGTCCTGGCTCTGATGCTGGCCCTGGTCCAGGGTCCCAGTGTGTGTGTGTGTGTGCGCGTGTGTGATGGTTTAACACGTGTTCTCATGTGTTAGGTAAATATGTGCGTGTGTGCAGCTGAGTGTGCGGCTGCATCCTCCTTATGACCTCCCTGATGGCCAGAGATGGGCCGAAGTCATAACTCTTCTGTCGGGCTTTACCCTTGAGCAATATCACAGACAGCCTGAGTGCAGCAAGTCAGACCACGGAGCTTCCCTCCGTAACACACACGTACACAGTGTGGCGCTCACACATGCCAACGTTCGCACTGTCAGAGTGGCTGAGAACATGTGGAGAGAAGCTGTAGCTGCAGGTTAGAAACACTGATTCTCTAAGTGATGCTCTCACAGATGTATCTTTAAAGCAAATTAATACGTGACACCCGGGGTCTTAGTTTTAAACTCTTTGATTACAGTTACATTGTGCTCTGCAAAGAACAGGCTGGCGTCAGAGCATGCTGCAGTATCACTTCAGTAAAGACCGACAGGGCAGGAAACATGAGTGGTCGTGGCCATCTGATAGGTTGGAAACAAAAAACAGAAGCGTCACAGAAATGCACCTTGACTTACATGGCTTTACAAAAGATTATTTAGTGGAACACAATGCAATGATATAATATGATCATATACACTGATCAGGCATAAGTGGGGGCCTTTGGGTCCTATGGGTTGAGGAGAGCGGCCTCTGTGGATCATCCCACAGATATTTGATCAGTTTAGGATCTGAATTTAGTGAATTTGGAGACCAGGTCAACGCCTTGTCCTGTTCTTCATGTTTTTTTTTTTAGTTGTTCCTACGTTTATGTGTGTGTCTGTGTCAGGCTGCATCCTGCTGGGGATGGCTGCTGCCATCAGGGAGTGTCACTGATATGGGGTGGGGGCACCTGGTCTGGTCTGCTCTAGGTGGGTGCTACATGTCTAAGTAACATCCACAATGAACGCCAGGTCCAAACATTTCCCAGCAGAACATTGAATTGTCACAAGATGATCAATGTTATTCACTTCTCCTGTCAGTGGTTTTAATGTTGTGGCTGATTGGTGTCAGTCTATATCATACTCCTTTAGATATGGTGCAGCATTAGCATTGATGTCCAGTCTTCAGGCGTGAGATCAATCCAAGTTGAATTCTCATTCTCCTCCATCTCGAGGCTCTGCTCATCAGCTAGTGGCTAACTTTGTCTGCTGTAGCATATTGTGGGAGTTTGGAGCTTTTCCAATGAAAAACAACATCTAGCTGTTGCAAGAAACTAATAAGATAACAACAGAGATATCAAACAGTAAAACTGTACAGGCTTGAGAGAACGAATGAGCTGAAACAGGTTGTTGTTGGGGGATATTTGTCACTGGATTTGTCACTGACAGCGCCGTTCACACACACATGTTCATTTGAGCCACTGCTCATAATATGTATTGTATATATTCATTGATTCATTCATCTTCTCTAACCGCTTGTCCTGTGAATCCCAGCTGTGATCGAGCGAGAGGCGGGGTCCAACCTGGACAGGTTGCCAGTCTGTATTGTATATATCATGGCACCAAATGAATTTCTTTGGTCCATCCTCAAAACCTTTGGAAAGCCCTCCAGCACTTTCATGTTCTTTTTTTTTCAGTCAAAAAAATTAACAAAATCAGTATTTGATGACGAGACTAACCCTGAACAAGTAAGTAACACAGAGTTAAAAATGAAAAAGATCTAGACAACAGTACCGTTAAAGCTTTAAGGCAGTTGCATTTGAGGGCAAAGGTTCACGTCTCGACTCCTGACTGCAGCGCAAACATTTCCACTTCCTCAACATTTCATCTAGTGACACGGCAGCCGCCTGTGGCCGTTTGTCTGAGAGGAAACAACAACAAAAGACTCTTGCATTACCATTATTACAATTCTGGGTGCGTGCCAGCAACACTCTGGATTACCTTGCATGGCAGACAAATTGGCAATCGGAGCACCAGTGTAATGGAGGCTAATTGCCTGAGTGCAGGGTTAGTTTGTATTTCATGCAAATCTCATGTGCATAGTAGTGAGACTTGGCTGACAAACAGGACAAGCAATAGCCATTTTGATGCAAACCGTAATTGAAAATGACTCTTTGACACGGGCTGTTTACCTCATATTCACTAATTATTGCTCACAAGCACTGATGAGCTCATCCTTAAATTTACTATTGTGTGAAATAAGGTCCCGAGACAACCATTAATGTAATAACATTTGTACGACCAGAAATTACCTACACGCTACAGAGTATTTATAATGCCCAAATGGGATCTGTTGGGTTTTATTGCTTTGGAATAAAACTAAAATATGAATCTTTTGATTTTAATTTAGGTAAAAAAGGATCAGGCCTCACATATAGGTCATTAAATATTTATTACACTGTCAGTGCTAAGACAGAGGAGCCTTTCAAGGCAAGTCTGAGTCAAGTCTTGACGCTTGTGCAGTTCATTGCGAGTCTTTTTGCTCTCTGAACAAAGGACATGGCATCTGAACCCTTTGCTTTCACGTCTGTGTTCTCTACAATTGCAGAGGTTCAGATTTCCATTTCATTTTTAAGAAGTTCATTTCTGACCTTGGAAATAGCAGCTGGCATAACAAAAACGCCACCTCAAGGTCCCACAGTACATATTCAACTTGAGTGTCAATCTCGAGTACGATATCGGTGTCTTAAAGGCTCTTCCAGAAAATCTCAAAAAATAATTATTCAGAACTGAACAAGCCACTTGGGCGAGTGGTGAAACGTCTTCAAGGAAGCTCAAACGAGTCCGTTTGCCTTTATTTTTAGATGTACTGAGACGTGAATGACTGAGAATCGTCACTGACCTTTAGAAAACTCTTTCGTTTTTAACATTTTGAAATGCAGAGATCCAAACTCTACATCCTCAAATCTATTTACTGACAAAGCTATGACAGAGTCCACTGAGAGAAACACTAATGACGCAGAGCACGTGATTGAACAAAACAGTTATGGCCTTGTCTAGAAGAATCACCTTGATGTGTTTTGTATTTCCATCCATACATTGTATTTCAATGTAAATGGGTCAGGTCACGGCCAATAATACAATATGCTTAGCATGTAGTGTGTTTCCAAAATAGACCCTACTGTTGTGGGACAGCTGCAGAGTCTTTTGTGGCCAAGGTTCAAGGACTCACGTTGACCTTGTTGTGCCATTCAAGACTTTTCCTGCCTTAGTCTTAATAAGCCTGTTGCTGTTCTTAGCGTTGGAGCCCGTGCAACAAATACACTACATAGTAGTGATTGCAGAGTGCAACAGCGCCGCTCTTTAGCTTCCAAAAAGTACCCAGTTGTGCTCCCCTAACCTTACCATCTGCATCAAACTGACATTTGCAGCCAAGATAAATCACAGAAGCCTCTCCCCACGCTGGGAATAGAATTTTTCCAGATAAGAAGGTCAAGGGTTACATTTCTGGCCAAGGTTGACTGTTCTCGGGGCTAAATAAAGATCCTAGGGGTTGCCGAGCAACACAGGGGAGCACAGGCCCTCACACTCAATTAGGATCAAAACAACCATCAAACTTGGACTTGGATTTAGACTCCTGAAAGACACGGAAGTGGAGCAGGGGAACGTTGTGGATCAAAATGCCTGTAATGCTTCACGAGGGAAAAATCCAGCACTGATAAAATAGATTAATTGACCGACGAGCAGCTTATTAATCAGAAGCAGCTGCTTTCAGACTCCGTCGGCTGTTGTCGACGCCGTTTCTAAGGTGTTTGTTTATCCTGCGCCACCAGCACAGGCCCTCTGACCCAGCCTGTGGAATGTGAGAGCAGAGCCACGGAGTGGGAGGTCACCGCCATCATTTCCATCCCCAACACACGACAGTCTGTCAGGCAGAGGTTAAAGCTGGTCAAGTTCACAACCCAGCACAATGCGAGGGGGGCGGCCTCTTTACACATGGAAAACTAATTCTCGGTTACATCCAGGCATGCGGGATACAATGATAATGTAAGCATACAACAGGAAACACCACATTTGAGAATCCTGTGGTGCATTTCTCAGTCAGATCACTGTTGATTATGTAGAATTGTCTTTTTTTTTTAAGTTCATTTAAATGCATACAAGCAGGACACACCGGACGAAACTAATTATTTGAGCATTACATCTGTTTTGTCAACTCTTTAGCCAACCCTGGGAAAACCATTCACATGAAAAGATCCACACTGAATGGATTAGCATAGAAGACAAGAATGTGTCCTTGTCCAAATGAGAACATGGTTCCGGCAAACATCTAAAAAAGAAAAAAAAAAAAAACAGATTCTCAGGTTGTCCTTGTCATCCTTTGATCCCTTGTGAAAAGGCTAGACAGTCATGCTGCAGTGATCAGTCAGGGTCAAAGTCATACTCCACTTTCCCTCCCTCCTCCCTCGCCTCTACTGTAGTTTTGTGGCTCTGGCAGCTGGTGGTGCTGTAAGACTTGAGTCTCCCCGCTGCTTTTTCTCCTACATAACAAGGCTGTCACCTATTCTATCCTCCTTTGTCCTCTCCCCTCCATCACTCACCTCCATACGTCAACGCCGAGCCACTGCAGCATCCTCCGACTGCCCGCTATGATGAGGTGAGTGGGGACCAGTGCCCTACGCTAACTGAGCCGGACAAGGGCAAAAGGCGTCTGGCTGTAAAACTACGAAAGATTAAAAAAAAAAAGAGAGAGAAAGAAACAAAAGAGCAGGATTTCTCTCCATCACAGGGAACCTTATTCAAAGAAATAAATAAATATATATATATTAATAATAAAAAAGTGGGTTTGGAAAGGATTTTATGAGGCTTAATTCAATAATCAGATACCGACAAGCACATGGACATGCAAGTGGCTGCATGAATTCAAGTGTTTTGCTTTGTTTTTTTTTTGTTTTTTTAAAAAGCACATGGTTCAATAGCATGATGTCTGCCACTAGGTCATTTGTGTGAACGGTATTAATTGGGTTCCCTGTGAGGCCACGCAGCCAGCGGCTCAGTTATGATTCCAGTGGGTAAATATTTGCCTGTGCTAACCCTCACTAGGTGCCATAATGATTCTTTGTGTGTTGCACTGTGTACAATACTCTTCTGTGTACCTATCACTCAGTGCCTGTGTCTTGCCTGTGTGTTTCTGGGTCTGTGTTGCAGCTCAATCTCCCACCCTCCCTGCCCCCCCGCCCCCTTACCCAACATTCCCTCTCTACAGCTGCAGCTCGGCAGAGTTTGATCAATAACGCGTCCTTCATTCTCAAGTCAGGGCTGACCTTGGCAGCCTTTTGTCTCCTTCCAGGGGCCAGAGTGCGCATGTACAGGTTGGAAAGCAAGGCTCTCAAAAAAAAATCCACCCTGGGAAGGAAAAAGAATTCCCCTCGCTGCCTCCGCGCTATAGCATTCTCATTAAGAACCTAATGAATCATATATTTATAGCATTCTTATCTTAGCGTAATGAGGTGATGCCACTTTTGAACTCATTTGCTAAATTACCACAGGCCACGCTGGAATGGGAGTAAACTTATGATTCTTTGCATATGCTGCTGCATTGATTTTCACAGGCCACCAGAGCCGGTCCAGACCGAACAAAGACCTGCAAGACATTTAAAGGAGTTGATCTGACACATCTGTTTACATGCTAATGCAGCCCGACATAGCCTGCAGGTGGCACCATTTATAGATCAGTACTGCAGTCACACACGTCGTTGTCCAGTGATACACACATACATTCCCCGTGAGTGAATCTATAAATCGGGCTAAAAAGGAGCATTAAAAAGCAACAAGTTATTTTCGTTGGTATGGACCCTGCGTCAGATAAATACCGGCTCAGTGATTTACTCTGGAGGAGACCAGCAAAGTTCAGATGCAGGTGCATCACCAGAACACACCCATCAGTACAGAGGAGAGTGATCAGTATGTATTAACATCGTTAATGATAGACTTGAGAACAAAAAAAATAAAAAGAGGCAGAGATAAAAAGCTAAATGAGGATCAAAAGGGAAGCTTTAGAAATTCTCTCTGACATTATTTGAACGGTTTTATTTAGATTTATAAAAACAGCTGATGGTAAAGATTGCGTTTAATGATGAGTTTGTACATGGGCCACTCAGTAATGGGTTTCTGCAGGCCAGTCGCATCAAGATCAATTACAAAATTAGCACATTGGAAGTGACAAATTATGATATTATGTTCTAATCCTTACGAAGCCTTGTGGGAAAGCGGTGGTAGATTTGTAAGTCTCTGCTCGCTCCAGGGATAAACTGATTTGGCTTAAAAAAAAAAAAAAAAAGAAATGAAAGAAAAACATCTTTTTATTAACCTTCTACCAGCTCAACAGCACTGAGGAAGCCTGACAGACGTTCAAGTATGAAGTCACAGTTAGGGTTTTAATTGAGTTTCACATTATTCAATCAGCATATAGAGATTAAATTGTGTTCCTTAAAATAAAAACACCGGTATGTATAAAAGATAATAATGTTCGCCAAATCAAATGTAAGTCAAAACTCAGAATTTATTCGACTTTTACAAAACAAACATTGTTCAGGAATTCAGGCTTTACAAAACCAAAAACTTAAACACAGCTGTGCTCTGAAACATCAGGAATTACTAAAAGTAAAAATAAAAAAATGAAGCCACAAAACGATCTTCGCCTACACCTTCCTCTTCTGGGTGCTGATGTATAGGACTGAGGGAGAGGAAACATAAAGAAGACAAAAATGCATCAAATAAAAATGTGTCAGCTGTCCAGAGATGAGACAGTTATAAAACATTACAACATTTGGGATGAGGAGAAAGCGCAACCAGCAATCAAATCTAATAGCTGCAGTTAGCCCAGCTATAAAAATTTCTGTGGGTGGTCCAACATGAATGCAGTTGATCCCGCTGATGAAGAAAAAAGAAAAAAATGTCCGCTGCACCGGTGCATTCAGCTGATGGTCAGCTTGTGAATACAGTGTTCTTTCTAAGAAGTGATTCCTGAAGCTCAAAGCTTTTTGTAGTCAGCCCTCCCTTCACTTCACATGAGCGACCACAAACACATTCTCAGTGGGAAACTCTGACCCACTGAAGCAAACTTCTCCCACTTAAGTCCCATTTCTCATTTCAAAGTAAAATTCTACAATTGTGTTGCACTGGTCACACTGGGAAGATGAGACGTACACAGCTGCAGTCCGTATTGAAAGTCAGCCACGCAAGTTGTTACTTTTGATTTTCCCCTCAATCTACATTCATCAACCTGTTCTATTTTGACTAAAATAGCCCCGTCTAGAGACCGTAAGCTCTCTAACATGTTGGAAACGCTGCTGGTCTGCATGACTCACATACAACACTGATTCACACAGAAGATACAGTATATGGCTGGTGTCTGGAAAATGTAGACGGTGTGATGAAGACACGGTTAAAAAAAATAAAATAATAAAAAGTTCTGACTGTTGGGCTGAATACAGAACAGATTAAAATATCTCTGCACACTCACAGGATCCTTGGACTGAGCTGATACGAATGAGTAGTCTTATTTAAAGGGGAGCTCCAGTGATTAAACATGAACTCTCTCTTAAGGGTAGGGTTATTTGAATGTCAATATTGACAGAGCCATTACTGCAGATAGCAGTTTAAGTTCCAGTTTTCCCCAGACTGTCTTTACTGATGAATATGGAGAGTAATCATAAAGAAATTCATGTCAACACTCCAACCACTACGAGAAAAGAGCAACACTGGCCGATAAAGCTCAGCACCAACGTACTGTGGCAGCAATGTGTTACTGTAGCTAAGAATCTCTGAATATTTTATCAGCAACAACTAAAAACTAATAATTTCAACACAATATTAACACTAAAATTCAATAGATTTGCAAGATTTTCTTATAATTTACACTGTTATACTGTATTGCTGATATTTATTTATTTTTTTAGACAACATTGTCTTCTTACTGAGTGCCACTGTTTCACTGTTTCTTTTCACTTGTGTACAGTAATTTAGTTTAGCTGGCATTACTCGTACTCCATACAGCACTTGAATAGCACGAAAAGCGATCTAGGAGATCCTTTAAGTCACATGCTGCCAAAATAATACCTGGTTGAGGCTGTTCATAGTAACAAATGCCCTCGTGTTCATAGTAAATCGTATTTAGACTAAATAATACACCAAATAATAAATAGCGTGATAAGAAATTAGCAATTATCTGCCAGAGCTTTTCTTCACTCAGAGTGTGTATTATGTTTATCAGTCAAGTTGTGACTTTAACATTTCTACAACACGCTATAGCTTTCATCTACCATTGTCATCTTGTCATATGTAGCCTAAATTAGGCTGTAATATAATATTGCATCTGCTTTTATGATTCTCATTCTTCTGCTGTATTTCTTCAGTCTGACCGAAATCATTCTGATTAGAGATTCAGACGAAACTAAAATTATCTGATTCTGTCTTTGTTTACTTTTTCAAAACCTTTTGAACAAATTGTTGTTTTTTTTCTGTCCCTCCAGAAAACTCGTCAGGTCATTTGATATTTATCCTTAATGGCAAACACGTGTGATTTGATTCCAGCTGTAGAGAAACAGTCAGCTCGAGCATTTATGTGGTTATTAGGAACAAATATTTTCCTTTTAAACTGATCACAGGTTTACGTCATCCCTTTCAGTCTGATTGCCAGTGTAATCCAATTCAGGTTGTTACAGGAGGCACATTTAGTCTAACTAGGCTTTAGTGGAATATTAGTGTCCATGTAATCTGGTGCATCCCTATTTGAAAGTAACAGCTTGTCATCCTGAACTGGTGTGTTGTGCCACTGCCACACAATTAGTTACTACTACTATCACTACTACTGTATATAGCCTCCTAAGTTTTGACTCCAAGTGCTGTTATCATTATACCTGTGCAAACATGTCTGTAACAAAACAAACTAGTGCCTCAACTTTAAATGTTGGAAAATCTTACCATTGTTTCCTCTGATGAAGGCGTCTCCATACTTGTTCTTAAGCTGCCCATTGACGTACTCCTCTGTCTGCTCTATGGCGATGTTCATGTAACCATCCAGACAGGCCAGGACACCTGCAGACACGCAAACAAACAAACAAACAAACAAACACGTGTCCCGTATTGGATTAAAGTCGATGGAGATTTAAAGGCAACACGAGGACATGCGGTCAGCTGCATTACCTCTGTAATCGACACCAGAGTTCAGTTTGACCACAACAGGTCTTCCAATTATCTGCTTCAGAAAGTCACTCGGGGTCTGCTTTCTCAGGCTCATCTTCCCTGTGATCTGAAAGGGTTGAGGATGATCAGTGTTGTGGTGGCAGGAGCTTATTAAGAAAGGGCTACATTATCTTCACACCAGCTAGCTCCCCCCAGCTAGCTCCCCTATACTCCAAAGTGTTCATTAGTTCAACAAAACGTGTACTTATTATTCTTTAAAACGAGTATTGTGTCGTAATGTTTCAGATTTGACCAAACACTAAGCAGCAACACTGTGCTAATATGTAGCTTTAGCTAATTGCTAACTACTAACCGGCTAACTCCAGTAATACTGCTTGTATTTAACAACGTTAGAAAGTCGATATTCTTGTAAGTACTCTCCCGAAGCTTTTGTTGTACTGAAGCTGACGGAAGAGCCTTTTAATATCATTAGGAGTAGCAACGTGTGTGGTAGTATTTCACTGACCTGACTGTCGTTCTCCAAACGATTGTATTTAGCATGGACGGCTGACTGACCAATCACAGACGAGCACGGTACGGAATCTGAGATGGGACAGAAACAGAAAAAAGCGCAGAGGTACAGATTGAGACAGCATAGTAACTAAACAGGTTAGAGAGAAAAAGCCACCGTTGGTATGTTGTGGCTTGAGAGCATGGTATATTTTACGAGAGTATAAGAAAGTAATATATTAATTATTGGAATATTTTACTCTTATATTATACTCTCATTCTAAGGATTACGCTAGGATTATTCTCAAAATAATCCTAGTGTCAAGTATTCTAAGAAGTATACTACAATATTATTCTTTTAAATTGAAAGATAACCCATAATATATTCATTCATTCATCTTCTATACCCGTTTAGTCCTGTTAAGGGTCACGGGGACCCATAATGTAATACAATAAAAATTAAAATGATATAGGAAATAAGTTAAATAAGTTAAAACAGAATTTCACAGATCTACAAACACTGTAAACGATACAATACGCCACATGAGGGAAAGTTCTGATATTGTGTGTCTGTACTATGGCAGTTTACAGCCTCCATGAACCCTTGCAAACTAAATGGCTGCTGCTGGGCTGTGGAGCTGATGACCAGAATTAGATCACCATGCTGATGTCTTACCTGCCAACAAGGAAGGAGAACAACACCCAACTCTTAATGTAAGTACAGCTGAGCTATGGCCTCTACTCATTTTTCAGGCAAATATTTTAAAATAAATGGAGATTCTAGCTTTAGAGATGTGAAAACGTAAGATAAAAACTAAATCTATTCAGTTTTTTTGTATAAAACAAGCAACTTGAACGTATCACGTCAGCATCGGTCAGGAAATTCTGACAATTTTAGACAAATATGTTTAGTAAACTCAAGATCAGTTAAGTATTTTGAGAGTTAAGAGGGGAAATTTATGATATGTCTAAATTAAAAACGTACAGTAAAATAAATGAAAATGCTTTATTATTCTGGCTGATTTGTTCTGACAAGAATAAATAATACTTTAATTTTCACATCTAATAATGTTAGGCTTTAATTTGCAGAGTCCCGATATCTATCTATCTCTCACACAGAAAAATCCAAATCCTTACTATTTAATATAAATAATTATAATATTGCACATACTAAGAGTCTTGTTGGTATCCAGTTTATATTATGTATTGTTTTTAAATCTCTGACCAATTCCTTTTGCCTTATATCTGTTTGAAACATGAATGTGAATATTTGGGTTTCACCTTGATTCTAATTTTCATCTCATAAGTAACCAAGATTAAGAACCATAAAGGTTTCATATCTATCCTTTTTTTTTTTTTTTGGTATGATGTTGAACTGTGCTGTGAAGGAAAAGAGAAAGTCTACCTCTTGATAAAACTCTGGTTGTTGGGTGCATGACCCAAACACTGCACAGCTTGGGACGTACATGAAAAATGGTGTAGGGGGGAAATAGGGATGAAATGGTGAGGTGAAAGCTGGAAGAGGATAGAGGGCGGAAGGATGTGCCTCTACGTGTTAGCGGAGACAGAGAGGTTGAGGGAAAGTGAGAGAGAGGGAGAGAGACGGAGAGAGAGAAGAGATTGTGAGAGGCAGAATCATAAAGTACTTCTTGTGTGTCTAGACAGGTTGCTTGTTAGCAGGGCATGGCTAGCCCTGTGGAGGCTAGAGGTTAATTTGGTATCTGCTGCCGTGTTAAACTAAGGTCAGTACTACAAGTCCTTAAGTCATAAACAAGAGTGGTTAAGAGCCATGTATACACCTAGGCACCGGTTAATGAATATTCAATGAAGATTTTTTTTTCCCTTGTCCCCTGTTCCCTTTGTCGTTGCACGCTTTAAAGAAATTTTTGGAAAAGAAAAAAAAAAAGCTTATTTCTGTGGCCTTCAGAAATGACCTCTGTGCACTTACATTTACTTGTCCTTTGTTATCATAATACACAGCCTTAGTTGTAATAGAAAGTGGCTTTTTTCTATTTGAAATGTGGAACACTCATTATGCAGTTCTGTCCCTGAATGCACCAAATGTAACTACCCATAATTTGATTGCTTAATTCAATAAAACCGATGATGTAACTAGAATGTGATGATTTTTTTTTTTCTTCCCCTGCGCCATAAATATGTTGTTAAAATAAAACTTAAACTTACGACCGGGGCTGTGTTTCACCGGCATTTGATGCAGATGCTTTAATACGACTGAACTGAGCACTTACAGACAAATCATGGCATTCACGTGCCCTGACATAAATGTGTTTAGCCTGTAATGTGGCAGGCGACTCACCATCGATACATAAGTCAGCTGAAATGGGGGTTAATTGTAAACACTGACATCGTGGTCTAAAATTATAGTTAACACTGCGTCCCTTTTCACCACAGATTGCATGTCAATGATGGCCACACATTATGCTGCATATATTGTATATTATTTAAAATTAAAGTGTGTGGGAGTACACGTCTAAAATGCCAAGCCTTTTTTACATACCCTGTAATAGCAGAAAAAATACATTAGCATTAGAACACTTTGGTTTGTGTCTATTTTCTTCATATTCAATGGTTGACTGACAGCATTTAAAATATACTGCCTGACAATGAACTGTAGGAGCTCAGTCATTAAATATGTAAGCGGTCATATATACTTGTATACTCTAACAATGTGCACATTGTCCCGTATCACAATTTTTGTTGGATTTAGACAAAATCAGACATTTGCATTTTTCTGTTTTGTGTCCCTTTTATATCAGTTCTTCTACTTTCATTGGTTTCAGTTTAAATTCAAAGCTGCTATATTATACATTTTATACTAACAACGGATCAAATGTGTAAATATTTTTTGAGATTATCTGAATTTTTGGTGTCTTTCAGCTCATTGTTTTGGTTTTGCTGTCATCACATCTTCACTGCCTTTAGTTTCTCTTGCTGCTCTTATCATCAGTGCACCCAGCTGTAGCAGACAACACTTTGAGAAATTGTTTTCTAGCGAGTTACTTCATATGAATTTACATTAACGATAATAGATTGGATTCGATCCAGCTTTATCCTCATTACACATGTTTAAGTACAAGGCAACGAAATGTGGTTAGCGTAAAACAGACAGTGTTCCAGTGTACATAATGACTATTGAGAGTAGGATACGTACAGATATTGCAGCAGATTAATTACAGTATAAAACTTTGGTTAATAGAAACCATGGCAATTACAGCAGGATATAATCATCAGCCACTGTTTACATCAAGCTGAAACCCATGGGGCTGAAAAATGGTCTACAGTTCTTGTAGATTGCCGCTTAAAGCAAATTAATTCCCACATGTTAAATTGCTTTACATCAGTAAATGATATGTTTTTATTAAGGTTTCGATTTTTTTATGTAACTCACCAATTCAAATGATATTAATCCTTAAAGTTATGCATAATTACTGTCTTGGTTGCTCTGAGTGACAGGTGGGTGCCATGGGTAGTGGTAAGATGGCGTTAGCTGAAGGCACCATGCTGAGCTTCTAAACTGCTGTTTTGAAAAGAGTGATGTCACAGACGGTTTGTCTATTTTAAGATAAAACTCCATTCTTTAGAGCTTGTTAGGGCTGACCCCAAGCAGCCAAACAATTATCATTTTATGCTTGTGGATTATAGCTCTTGGTTATATTTAAAATATATATAAAAAAAAAGATTTCAAATTTCCTGTAATATAACCAGAAGTTTAGGTAGTAGAACTAGTACAGAACCAAAAGCAAGACACATCTTACTTTGTCAGTGTTACCGATATGACCAGTAATGCAGGCAATCATTATTATTATCTGTCACCAAACAATATATTTCAAACCATATTCAGTCATTCATCTGTACAATTTTATTCCACACAATATCTAACATTAATGTCAGAGTTAAGAAAAAAAAAAAAAGCTCTGTCAATCCAGTATGAGAGTGGTCAGCTAGAAAGCATAACAGCAGCGCAGTCAATTGACAGACAAATCCCGTCTCCATCTCCGGGCCCTTTAACCTCGAGGGACGGGCTAGTGAAATAGAAAGATTATGGTGAGGGGAGATGCTATTGTAGGTGGGAAATGGGGGACTGGACCAAAGCAAGCAGGGGCTTGAGGTGAGTGGGAAAAGGGAGGAGGGGGTGCATCCCTCTTGTATCCTAGAGCAATATGCAGCATGGGTGTAGAGGTGGGGGTTGGCGGTGCAGGATGAGGAGAAAGTCTAGACTGCAGTGACCCTTGTGAAGCCAGGTTTTCTCTCCAGGTCAAGCTTGATATGGGGAAGATAATGGAAAAGCTTGGGGGAGTTTTCAAATAAAAAAACAGATTGGTGGACGGAGTATCCCTGTTCTTGCTTCTGTGTAATCCCTTAACTGTATGGAGGTAATAGCGTGGAAGGAATGGGAAACCTTTCTTCCATCAAAAAGGAACCAGGAAAGCTCAGTTGCATGGTTTAATGCCTGTATCTGTGGCTTCTGTCGCACCACGGCTTCTTTTAAATGGCCTACTTTTGGAACTCTCTCTATTCTTGTTCAGCAACACAACGACTGGTCAGATCCTTACACCCACTATAAGTGTCCCTTAATCAAAGCAGGTAACGGCTAAAGAATGATAACATATATGCATTGGTAAATTGCCCACAAAGTGCAACTAGTGTCCCTGTGCTTCGGGCTCTGCTCCTTATTATTTCCATGCCAGTGACACATCCGTCAACTTCCACTTAATGACTCAGCTGTGAGCACTGACAGTTGACAGTGGTTGGCTGGCCTGGGGGCCCCATGCTGAGAGAAGGGGGTGGTGGGAGGCAGACTAGGTGGGATGTAATCACTCCCTGTAATTTGGAGGAAATCCACTGAGCTGCTCACAGTCAAGATGAAAGCCCTCCTCTTGTTCCGTGTCTCTGCAGTCACCAAGCTCCACTGCCTGCAAAAGAGAGGTTCATAGAACCAATTCTGCCTGGTTGGTGTCCCCCAGGGGTTAGTCCTGAGACCATCTCAAATCAGCTATAGCCCTGGAGCCATGTTCTTTCCCCAAGGACTGGCACTGCAGCCAGACAGTCAGACGGCCCATCCTGTGCTGTATGGCCCAGGCGCAGCCAGCCAGCACACAACTCTCCTGAGATCCTCCTTAGCGGAAAGGGAGCTCACTGGAGCTTATGCTGTGGGCTCTTCTTGTATCGGGCTGTCTGTATATCGTTCTGTCTAACACTCTCGCATGTCACCTCATCCTCTCCCACCTCTCTTTAATATCTCAATCCGTGGCAAAGAGGGAATGTATTTTAAAGCTGCACACACAGTGTTAAGTTTTTATCACACCAGGGAGGGGAAACATGCTTTAATAGATAAAATAAACCACTCTTAACAGCATAAGAAGCTTTTGTCGTCCGATCTGCCAATTTACCAAGCATCCTTTCGTACGTATAATCACGTGTACATTCTCTAATAATTGCGTTTTGTTGCGCTCGGTATACTTCATTGTCTAAATGACAGCCAATTTCACTCCAAAATTTGACTCAAGTCATGAGCAGATTGCCCAGTTTGATCACTTTGTCACACAACACCATCCTACCAAGTTGTCAAAGGGACAGTGTAGTGGTTTTGCTTGATAGATGGTGAATGGTGCTTATACAAGGAGCCACTCCAGTGCGCCCATAAATATGCATTGTGACATTTGGAACAAAGCCGCTCGTCCTCTCTTTCCTGATGAGCTCTGCCTGCATACTATAACATATTGCCATACTGTCACACCTTGTGTTTCATAGCCAATCTCTCTGTTCATCAACTTGGCAGATAACCTCTAGATGCTGACAAATGATATGGGAGGTGGCATTAGGGCTCTGTTGTATGCAAAAAAAAAAACAGGAGGCTATTTTCCAAACAGCGATGCTTATACAAGTAATTAATGATTAATCCTGATTAGTGTGTGATGTATATGATGTATGGTTGTGAATATTTAAACGGAAAGGATTCACTTTTTCATGGTCTCGTTTTCTCGATCGTCTGGAACCGTTCAGAGGCGTGCCTTCACATTTTGCCGACCATAGTAAGGCAAGCGCAGAAGAATGCTCCCTGTTCTCACTGTAGCATTAAGAACATAGCTGGCCTGTTTCTCCAAACACCCCATTGCTTTAGAAAGGAATAAATATCCAAGACAGCCAGGAGCAGTTCCTTTCAAATCCCACACACACGCATATCTCCGTCTCCCCTCCGTGTCTCTCTCTCACTCTCTCTCTGTCATTTGACCAGCAGTGCTTCCTGCCACTGAGGACCTGTGACTCAACAGCCAGAATACAGCAATGTTCTTTTTGCCCACCCTCTTGAATATTCATAGAAATAAGAGGACTGAAGCTCAGACCCATCCATCTTGTATCCCTCCACATTTATATGAAAAGGGAAGTGTGTATGTGTGTGTTAGGGGGTTTACAAGCCGGTGCTAGATATCTAAACGGGTGCTGTGGGAGACGTGGAGTGGGGGTGCTGTTTTACACTAATTTCTTTATCCCTTTCACAGGAGTGCCATGTTACAAGAGAATTCCTGAGGCGAGCCAATGGCCCGATAAATCTGCCGGAGCCTCTCTCTCAATTTGTCTCCGTGGAATGTCAGCTGGCAAGTGCCCAGACACTGAGAACCTCTTTTCACAATGCGCCAATCTAACAGACGAGATCCCATGTTGGAGCTACAGTACGAGGACTGGCATGGATAAATTGCCACGTGCCTTATCTATGTCTCTTTATGTCTAACTGTCTGAGGTCCTGCTCCTCGCACGGCCCGCGAAGGCCACTTCCTCGCAGACCTGACAGTGAACCTAAGCGGCTGAGTGGGTGACATTGACAAAATGCAGGTGTCACCAAAGAGGAACCTGTGATATGACACAGATGCTGTGTCAACCCGTCTTACTCCATATGACCCGCAGTGTGAACAGAAATTGGTCTGTTTGGTGTCGTTCATCACTGTGTGGCGCAGTCTCCCACATAGCTCGGTCCAGGTGGCGGAATGGCAGAGTGGGAGAACAGACCATGTTTGTGTGAAGATGCAACAACTATCTCTCTCTTCTTCTCTGTTTTTTCTCTCTCTCTCTCTCTCTCCCGCTCATACCCCCCCCCCCCCCCCCCTGCCTGTTCAAACAGACTGCTGTAGCACTCTTTGTACTCTATTTAAAGGTTGTAGGTTAGCAAACAACAACAAGCCATCCCACCTGTACCCCTAAATGAGTCACGAGTCATGATTGAATTCATGGCTTTATTTACAGTATCTGCAGAAAAAAGTCCATACATACTGAAGAACACAAGAGGAATATAAGACTGTCTTAACCACTGGTTTTTGTCTTAAATATTCCTGAAATGTTCTAGTTTTATTAATCTAATCACTAACGTCTAATTTGTTTACAGGACAGTGGCATAGTTTAAAACGTAAAGTAAATATTTCATTGTAAATGTGTCACATCCTCTAGTTCCGCCGCAATTAGATAACAACCAAGTGCATCTGTTAAATCAAATTAGTAACCTGGCCATATTATTAAAAGGTCTTTATTTAGTAAACCAGATTTCATCTAATGATACAGGACAAAATGAAAAACCCAAGTGAATTCCACCCTATCCTCCGCAGCTCTGAAAATTTAACACAGCCAACCACACAAGCTTATTTAAGGGGGTTCATGTTACTGCATGACAGTTGGCATGACTGTAAAAAAAAAGGCATGTGCCAAGCGGAGCTGCCAGTGCTCAGCATGGCTGGTTTTAATATTTTAATGTGTTTCATTACAACATTATGGGCCAGATAGCCTTTCTGACGTCCAGACAATTGTCTGCAAATGAACAAGATTACATGACAAGCCCTGAATGACAGAGCTACCCACTGTTGCCTACCCCAGCCACTTATCTGATGGTAGCCTAGCAACAGATCCCTGACCTGGCTTTGACCTCCACCCGATAAGGTCAACACCTGAAGGCTCTCCCATTGGAGGGCTGGCTCAGAGAGAGGTGGAGCTTGGGGATGTAGGGAGACAAAGGACTCACAGAGCAAGGGCAGCCTCCTCTGCATATAGTTGCCTGTTCCCTGCTGACAAAAAAAGGAAAAAAAAAAAGCTCTTACAAAAGCATGCCAGACCTCCTTTCCAGGCTTTATTGTACCTGCGTGTGCAAATGTATTTATGTGTGAGCACCAGAGCCAAGCCGATCACACTGGTCCGGTCAAAAACATTAAAGCGACTGCCGGTACAGTATCCTCTCGTAGCAAATTTAGAGTTGTTTTTTTTTTTAAAAAAAGGGTCAAAACGGCATCAGCGAGAGCAAAAACAGCAGCTGTAACTGATCATAATGAAAACTACTGTGGTGACGAACAGAAGAGACACATTATGAAGGAGGTGCTGAATGTGAAATTAATCGACCAGAGCAGCCCACCCTCGTACACATGCCCCCTTCTCCGCCGTTTGTATGCGTGCGCCCGCACTTGGTTTAACAGCAGTGATATGGAAGTTAATCCAAATTGTGATAGTGGCAATATCCTATTAGACCATGGCAATAAAATCAAGCTGCGACTGGTAACACATTACAAATATCGGAGCACGTTCAGCACGCTCCATTACAATATGGGGTGACATTACTCAGCGGGGCTCCTCTTACGCATACATAGAGGGATAAAACAAACATGCAAATCATACGCACGAGCCTAAACTGCAGCTAAAAAGAAATGCATGTTTGACAGTTGGAAGTGAAAGGATTATTTTTTTTTATATTATTTTAAATAGTAAAAAAAAACATATATCACTGGACTTTTACTGGCTAAATCCAGACTGTAAAGACAAAAGGATAGCGAAGCAGCCAAGAGCAGTGAAGTGGACAAATGAAAAGCAGCTCATAATAGGTTTTGTAATTATTTTTGCTCACCCGGCTTCGGGAATAAAAAAGTGATTTAGAGGCAGGTGGCAGATAGTATTACTATCCTAGTGCTCTGTGACTTCCTCTGGAAACTGTACTGAAATTCACAGACACACTGCTTGAAATGATAAAAAAAAAAAGAAGCACGTTGTTTTTAGGGCTGTGCTTTACAAGGGGTGTGTCACCAATCAGCTAGATGATTTGTTTACATCTTTCTTTTAACACATTATACTTACACATCTTTCTGAGGTTACGCTGCTGCAGGGATGATCGTTCAGCCTGCGAGGTTCGGTACCAAAATAACTCTCGCCCCTGAATCGAAGGACCTTCGCTTCCCTCTAGGGCCTTTTGCAAGACCTCTGCCCCAGTTCACCCAGGGCAACCTAGGCTCCTCCTCTGTGCATTTGTGTATGTGGAAGTGTGTGTCTCCGAGTGTGTGGGTGTGTGTGTGTGTGTGTGTTTGCGCTGTCTACGTTCTGCGGGGAAACTGTTGAAGGTCAAAGGGCAGGAAGTTGGCCACCTGCCTCTGTCACACTAGAAAAAGTAGTTGAGCAGAGAGAGGAAGTGGTAGCAGGAGACATGACAGAGAGAGAAAGTGTAAATACTGTATGTGTGTGTTCTTTCCCCTCGCAAGAAGGTCAGATGGATTCTCGCTTAAAAAATGCTCAAACACATAAGTATCGTTGTCATTTGAGTCACATTCTCTCATTTGTTTTCCACTGAAAATTTTATTGGCCTTTGGAAAAGTTTGTTTGTCTGATCTGCATACGTTATGCCTGATTAAAGGAAACAACTGTGATAGGCTTGTGGGTTGCCTGCTGAAAAACCTGGTACAGGGATCTCTCCATTGGTATTTGCTGGAGGCGACAACCCTGCTCGCACCCTGCATAAATGTGCCAACCGAGGACGAGAGCGTAGAAGGCCAGGGGGCAAAAAGGGAGTGAACCACCTGCTTCTGTCACACTGTCACGATGAAGGCGGATGAGTGCAAATAGGGTGAAGTGTATGTGTGTGTGTGTGTGTGTGTGTGTGTATGGGTTGGGTTGTGGATATTGTGTAGGAGGGGGACAGGTGGCACACCGGACAGCGCTGGCACAAGCCACCCCAGGATTTATCACTCAGCGACAGTCACGGCTGGGCAGGGGACAGATGTTTCTGTTTACCCCAGGGCAACATCTGACTGGCCGAGCCTAACGTTAGCCCAAGCAGCCTCGCCCGCACAGGACAGGGCCTGAGAGGACCGGGGAGAGGGAGGAAAGGAGACAGATAAAAGAAGAAAGTGGAGAGGGTTCAGTTTGCCCCCAAGGCACATGAGCGCGTTAGCTCATTTCTCTCCAGTCTGCTACATCCTCCACTGAAGCACCTGAAACTCATTTAGCCCACACTAACTGTTGTGCCACTATAGGGAACCATTTTAATAAGTAGTAATAATACCAACTGACAATATGAGCTGTCATCAAAGCAGGGAACCGACTCCAATTATTGGGAAGTGAAACAAAACTATTCTAAGTGACCTTATATGTAAAGAATATGTTCTCAACAGAGTTGGTAAAGCACACGTGCACGGCTCTAATTGTGGCATTATTTAAGGGCTATTCAGTGATGGATCTCTTCCCCATTACTATATATGATATGTATATGTTCCAGCAGGGAAATCTGAGCCCTGTCGCCGGGAATATAGCTGGAGCACTCATCCATGAAGTAATGAGGAACGACCTTTAGGTTCAACCCTGAGTGAGGTCATGTCACTGTTACCATGGCTACTATCAGCTGCCTGCCCCGTTGCTAGCATTACCTCAGCTGCCTGGCATTGTCAGGGTCAGAGAACAGCCTGTGACCTCCCGCATAGTGACCAAACTCAAAGGGGAACAGAAACGCCGCCAAGGCAGACGCTCGCATCCCACTACTGCTCGTTTGCCGTTACTGTAAACATTTACTGGAAACGGTGGTGGGGAACGCAGAGGTTTCACATTTCTACATGATTTGTGTTTTGGAATAAGTCAGCCTGGTTAAATGAGACTGATATTACATGGAGTTTGCTGTCATTAATGAGCACTAATGTGCTGTAATAAGCTATGGGCGGACGCGCAGAGCAAGATTTAGCACTGATTAAGCCATGCAGCATGCAACAGCTTAAAGGAGAAATTAGGGTTGTTAATTCCAAATGTGTAAGCATTTCTCCGGCAAATCTGGGAACACGCATTTATCTGTGATCTCATCAAAAAGTTCAAACCCAAGATGCCACATCACTGATTGTAGGGAAAGATAAATAAATAATGTGCTCTGCAGTATGTTTTAGGGGCATGGCAATTAAATGGAACCAGAAAATATCAATACTATTTAAATCGGCCTTTGCCTTTTCCATCTTCTACTGGATGTTTCTACCTACTCTCTCGGCTAACTACTGCGAAAGCTGAATGTTCTGTAAGTATTTGTATATATTTAGACATTAATAAGTAGGTAGAAGTGCCGGAAGGATCTTTTCCATGTCTAGAGGCCTTGCCATGTGAATATTTTGTGCTACGCAAAACCATAAACAATCCCCAGGAAACAAAGAAGCTCATGATGCTCTGGTCATAGCACCTGTTCATCTGCAGGTGCAATCATGGCCAGTCATAGTCGTTACATACACGTAAACACACAAGTTTATTTCAATTGTAATGCACATCATTGTAATATTCAGTATCACAACCCAACATTACCCTCTCCACAACTGAAAAACCTAATGAGGTGCCTTAATCATTTCATGCGGGAGAAGCTATAATAAATCGCTCTTTACTATTTGTGGAAAATGTTTGTCCACTCTCCTCCTGATAGGCCCCCATTTAATCATGTTGTTCTGTTTCCTAATTAGCAGAAATGCAAAGTGTCTTTGTCACCTGTGGACAGCCAAGAGGGCTAATTTGGGCTTTTCACTAATTGCCACGGTAACGAGCCTCCTGCGCCTCCGCTGGGGGTGGGTGGAAGGCATGGCAGGAGGAGGACTGGAGGATGGAAGGATGGAGGGATGAAGACACAGCTCTCCTCACACACGGCCGAGGTGTGAAAGAACGCGGCAGGCCAACAGAACGCAGCCTGGAGGAGTCCAACAGCAGGGAGTGGGGGACAGCCTGCGCTGTGAAAAAGCCCCAACACCCAGCTGAGAGGGAGGAGGATTCAGCTCTGGCCGGTTTTGGTCTCTCAACTTTGATGAGGAGATGACTACATTTGGTTGGATAATTGTTGGACAGTTTTCTGACACTGACACCTGTTATTGCACTCGGCCTGATTTAATACAGGTTCCCACTCAATGTCCATTTTTTTTTTTTTTTTTTACTGTTTCTTATTATAGACAAATTCCAGGAACAACTCAGCAGGCAGTTTTTAAATCACCAGCTTGACATGTATGAAACCTGTGTGCGAGAAATAGATGCAGGAGGAGGTAGACAGAAGTAAATGAAATGAAAACACAGGATTTAGTTGTTGTTTTTTAAATCCCAATTACTTTTTCCTCATAAACCTTTTACACAGTTTGTAAAATAAATACGTGGAAACTTTTCGGTGAAAAGAGTGTGTACAAAAAGCCCAAACCAAATTCCTCTGGTGATACAAACACCCTGGAAATGTTATAATACTGTTAATATAAAAGTATTATCCAGCCCGAAGCATTACTACTATGTAAGTTGCAGAATGGATTTGATTTGCTAAATTCATGTATAAACTTAGTCCTTTAGTCAATAATAGGTCTCTATTATTACATTTGCATTATGCCACGAATTGAAAACTGTTTCTTTTTTTTTCTCTTTTTTTAAATATATAGCCTAATAGCGTTTTGGTTACAGTGTTAAATTGTGCAGTCATTTTTTAATGAATGCTACATTCACGGCTTTATGTATTTCACAGCGGACAGAGCAGAGATGTACATTCATCTTTGCATCATTCGCATAAATTACTATCGTCACTCAGTCAGTAATATTTTTTTTTTTAAAGCAAATTACACTGACTCCGTTAATGTAATCCGACTCCATCAATATGGCCCCTCTGCTGAATTATGCCCCTCTTTGCTTTTCCAGATATATTTTCTTTTCAGCAATACACCCTGAAAGCTTGGGGGCACCTTGTCCGTACGCCGCTCTCGGGGGCGAGCTCCTCGGATGTGTGCGTGCGCGCACCGGCGTGCTTGAGTGTGTGTGAGAGCGTGCGAACGTGTGTGCTGAGTGAGTGTGTGTGTGCGTGCGTGCGGTGCGCGCGTGTGTCTGCTCTGCTGTTGCTGCCCTTTGATCCCTGCATTAGTGTTAGTTAGGGGCTCGGAGACACACTTGCACCGAGAGCAGCCATAGTCAAGACACGGCAACAACAACAGCGGCACCTCCTCCGCCTGTGTTCCCATTCCCCAACAATACACTTTAAACCGAGCAAAGCCAGGTGCACGACCAAGTCCCTGCCATCACTGGCGCCTCCAGTCTCAATGGGAAAAACCTTTTTTCTTCTTATCCCTAAACAAGGACGAGAATGTGATTAAAAACGGGGGAAAATGCCAAGGAGGAAGCAGGAGCAACCCAAGCGCCTGCCTTCACGTAAGTCCTTCACTCGTTTTGTGCAATTTTAACGGCTCTCCGTGTGTTTTGCGCAGTAGTTTAGGGTTAAAGAGGTGAAACAGACAAAAGACTCGGCGTAGGTTATTTCTCCCTTTTTAGGTCCGAGCGAGGCAGCCATGTTGTTGGCGATGGGTAACGTTAGCGAGGCAGTGAGTGGATAAATGATACGTGGCTTTAATAAGAGTATAATCGATAGAGGTCCGGTTCCGTTAAAGGTTGCGGTCAGTTGGTATATGTGTCGGTTGTGTGTGTGGTATAACGGCCGAGCGTTTTCGGTAACGTGTTCGCCCCTGCTTCGGTCGCTTTTCGGGTAGAAAGGGGAGGATCTGGGAGTCTGGCCGCAATAAAATGAAGGGTCAGTCGGATCAGACAAGCCAGAGTCTGGCTCCCCGTACCCTTGTGTTCCTAGTTAGCAATAGCGCTATCTAGCAACGCTCGGTAAACTTCATTTCCTCGGCGATAAACGTCTTTAACTTTCGCCTCATAGTTTTGCCTGCTCCAAATCGCGGAACCGAATTTGTTCGCGCTTGTTTGTCGTCGACTTTAAAAAAGTGTGGTGGGATTTTTTTTATTTTTATTTATTTTTTTGTGTGTTTTTCCAAGCCAATGTATTTTTTTTTTCTACCCCTCCCAGTCTGCATGCAGGCTGTGTCAGAGCCATGGTCGGTCACCTGAAGTTCAGGGTTTTTCCCCCCTTCCCCTTTGCAGCCATTCATTGCAGACAGACTACGATCAATAACGCGGTTAGAAAAAGGAAACGACACTTGTGCTCCTCTACGTCGCTTAATAATAACGCTTTGCTGCGCTGCGTACATCTACTGTGATTCCCGTGTAGTTGATTTTGGTGGGAGGTTGGTTTACTTTTTGCACATTTGACCCGCCGTATCTTGGATGTTCGTATTGAGCCTTTATCAGTCCAGATAATGGAAAAGCTGCAATGACACACTCCGGCCGCTAGAGGATTGCTTGGCTGTTAGAGGGCTATGACAACCTTTATTAAAGGAATTATCCAAGAGTGACATTTTATTATTAGTTGTTTTTTTTTGCTCTTAATCATCTCTGCAGAATACGTGCTTAGGCAAACATCTCAATTAGTCACATTAGTATGTCAATGTAGTGAATAACTGAGTGAATCATGTTTTTAAACCCAGGATGGCCTGATGCATTTATCTTATGACTCTTCGTCTTCTTCATATATTAAATGTCAGAGCATGCAAGCTGTTCAAACCGACCATGCGCGCTTTTTTTTTTTTTTTTTTTAGTGTTAATATTCACTGATCTACTACTCAGGTGTTTGACCTAGGGTTGAACTTGGGAAATTGCAGCGGTTGGCTGGGAGGCAGAGAGGTGGAGACTAGGTGACAGTGGGTGCAGTGGCGGTGTCTGTGTGTGTGTGTGTGACTGACTGACAGTGAGTCCTCACTGATACGCTGCAGGGTCATGATATATAAATGAAAATAACCCATAGCAGCCTTTTTTTTCCCCCCCTCTCTCGGTACATCGAGGCTTGTTTGAGGGTCCGCTGAATACGCTTTCCTGGGTCTTACAGTGTTTTGTGTACGCTGAAATCCTAAAAAGCAGACAGTGGTACCAAGCACACAAGATGAGGTGAATTTCCTGAATTAACTTGATCTCTAATTACCTCCAGGAAGTATGTACAGATACTTTTATTCAGTTCACACTTGCATTTTCCTGCTGAGTAGAAAATGTGTGTAGATTTGGTCAACTGTGACTCATTGCGTGGGATTTTGTGACATGTCACCCTGTTAACAGGGACGTTTATGTATAATATAAATACATTTCAGAATATTTTGTTTATGGTTTGAGTCAGTAGTCTCAAAAAGCAGCAAAGTTTAACTAGATTGGATCCAAAAAAACACGTTTTAACACCAAGTTGCCTATCAAAGTGGGAAATAACAACTGATTACCTATTAGAGTGCATGTACACTTAAATGTTCACTGCAAGGACATGATTTAGAAAACCATGTTAGTTCAAAACATATAGGAAATGTTTGGTGAAGTTAGTTTGATGAATGCTGTAGTCTTTGGCACAGTATCATTATTTTATATGCAGTCCATTATATTCTGTTATTTGGGAACGAAAATCAAAGTAAGCCTGTGTCAACCTTTCAATTAAGCCCCTTTGTAATTGCTCTGCATCAGAAATACTGTTCACCCACGTATCTGAAACCATGTACTCCTGAGTAGGTAGGCACTGTACCGGAGCACTGCTGTGCATGTGTTCCTGGGTTTAAATGAAAGCCTTTTTCTGATTTAGGAGCTGTTTCCCTCCTCAGTCAACAAACTGTCAGAGAAAAGTATGAATTTGTCAGAAGCTTTTTGCGCTTTGTTTTGGATCTTCCCACTCCAGAATGGAAGTGTCACCTCATGCCATTCGCTGTCAGTCTGTGTGTTTTCATTATTCAGCCAACAACACCCTGGTGGTGTGCCAGCCAACAAGCACAATATCGAGCTTCAAATCTCTTCATCTGTGGTGAAAAAGGGCAAGCTAATACACTGGCTTTAATGCTGGAGGTGCTTTATCTTAGCACAGACCCAGATATATGGGTTGTGTAGCCCAGCGTGCAGTGTCCCATTGTCTGTAGCACAGCTTGTGAGAAGAGACTATTCTTTAAGTGTGTGTGCATGGCACGCACATGTGAAACTGAACACACAACCCCTTGTGTATGCGTGTTTGTGTGTGTGTCTCTGTCTGTGGGTACATAAGCTGGTTATGGAGGTCACAGTACAGTATGGCGCCTTCATTCTGACAAGTAAACATGACCTTTGGTGCCACAATGAAAACTGCCATTCTTTATGACCTTGTGCTGTGTTATTGTTTGTGTAATTTTACTGCCTTATTACTCGCTGTTAAAAGTTGGGCTTGGTTAAATGCTGTGTTCAGATGTAAAACTGTATACATTTTATGCACATGGTTTCAAAAATAACATGTTGAGTCAGTAAGCGCAGGCCTAAATGTGCAGCACTGTAAAAATAAATGGATAGATTTCCAGCATTGCCAGACAGACTTCTGCTCCTCTTCTTCAGCCAAAAGCGCACTGACTGGGTGGCTCTCTACCTTACTGTAATGGTGGGTCACTGGCTACCTTCCACTTGCTATGATTATAATGACCTTGGTGGGGCTGGGGCTTAAAAACACTGGATTAAGGGGAAAGGAAAATGAGAGGAGGTTTCCATTTCACTCTTGGCATAAAATTTGAGGGGAATTTCAGCCAAGCATCCCTTACTTCACCACCACTGCTATGTTCCCCCCTCAAGTTGGTGGGGCTCTGGTGCACTGGCTCTAACTTAGAAACGAGTGCAGCGGAAAGATGGTTGCATGCCCCTCCTAAAAGTATACTGCTTTAGAGAGCATAGAAACCCACTTTTAATATTCATACTTGATGGACGAACCAGGCTCTGCCTTTTGGGTTTTTTGTGATAGGAGCAGAAAACACAGAAGCTGGTGTGAATAAAAAGTTAGTTGGGCAAGGTTTAATGGGCCTGGTTTCAGAAAAGTAGCTAAGCCTCAGGGCGAGGATCAATATTTATACACAAGAGTTAACCCTATTTGCTACATCAGACAATTGGCACGCCACACAGACGGCAGGGTTTAGACAACTTAAAAAATGGATGATTCTTAAGAATCAAATATCCATGCGTCAGGTCTGTATGTTACTCAAGATTAACAGTATCACATTCATTTGAACTGGTGTGCCCGTTTAATTCCCACAACACATTAAAGCATCCTTATAGAATTAGGCTGATGCCTGAAACTGTTAATTCACTAAGTATTGGTGCAGAGCCTTGTATGCTTGCAAGTTCAGGAAACTATATTGTTACACTGGGGGTCAAATATGGAGTTTAAATTATATTGGCAGTAGTTGCTGAAGGAGAATACCTTGGTTATGTTCACCATAAATTCTTTATTTGAAGTAGAGTTTGTGCATCATAATTTCCAGAGATGTAATTGCTCCATCTAACATCTACTAACACTGCGCTCAGAAATAATCACTGACTGTTTCTGCAAATCACGACTACAGCCAAATGAGATTCTTGTATACCCTCTCACAGGGTAGTTTTTTTTAACTGACGATGTATTGGAAGACTGCATTATGATAGTTGACTAACTAGAGCTGAAATGTCCCCCGTTTGGGTTCATAGTGTCTTCCTGGTTAGTTACAGCATCCCAGTGTGAAAACGTATGGGTCAGACAACACCTTTGTGACTTTATAAAGATACATGACTTAAACAAGTTGGTGTAAGTGTGAGGCAACTATTTGGGCCTACATAACTCAGACAAGTCAGTGTAAGTTATGTACGTGTCTGTGCGCAAATAACATCAGACAGTCTGAGTCGTTTGTGGTGGCACAAACCAAGCTTGCCACTTAATAAAGGAAGACAACAAAAAAAGATTGTGGTGTTCAGGCTGCACACCACACCAAAAGACACTGGCGCAGCGTTACAGGACTCTATGCAGTTATATTCAAGCGTATGACCAGAGATATTTCTGTATTTCTATAATATGCTATTATACTGTATGTCCAAGGCAATTACAATGATTTTTTAAGTCTTTTTCAAGTTTTTTCTTTCTTTTTCAGCTTTACATCAAAATACAAAAGAAAGTGAATGTTTGTTACTATTGTAAAAGCTTCATCTGAATTAAACTTTTAATTAAACTAATTTGGTTTGTGTAACTTTCAACTGAAAAATCTGAACTCTGAATTATTCTCCGTTTTTTTTAATACAGTCACATATTTCCTTTATTACAATATGTTTGACGCCTCTGGAAGGAGACAATGTTAAGTAATTTAACACACTAATGACTAGAACCCCACCTGAGGCATCCCAGTGCATTTACCAGTGATGGTAAAGAAATGTAAAAATACTGTGCTCGTTTCAGTTTGTGGTGTTTTTGTCATCAAGGCGCCAACTTTAAAAAATAAATTTAGGAACTCTATACCAAAGGTCAGTTCATGAAACATGAACACGCTGAAATTGTCAACTTGGAAAGGTATTTTTATTTTCGATGTCTTTTAGATCTAATAATTTCAAAGTGGCTTCTCTGACCAGAGTATCTTTTGTAGCACAAAATCAGTTGTCGTCCTGATACCAGTACAGTACCTGCCTGGTCGCAATCAGAACCCCCTCTGTGTGGAATGGAAGTGCCTCAGCCTTGGTAACGATTTTTCCCGTGTTGACAAGTCACAACATGGAGATCTACAGCTCGGAGAGCAGCCCTTTGGCTACGCAGAGCCCTGCTTGCACTGAGTAATAGCAATCTCACAGGAGTAGCAGGCTTTCAGCTGGCAGCAGTTCATACGGAACAGCTCGCCGGTGCAGCTGGGAAAGACAGAGCAGAGTGGAGAGGGAGAGGAGCTGGTGGTGGTAGCAGAGGAGATGGAGGGAGGGAGGAAGTGGAGAGGAAGAGCTGTTAAGAGCTTTGGGCGGTTTCTCTGTTGTTGTACCACACAAGTGCATCCAGGCCCTGCAGGACAAGCCTTTAACAGGCATGAGGGATGGAGAGCATGAGAGGAGAGGAGGAGGCGGCGGCAGTGGAGGAGGTGGTGGTCTGGGGAGCTGAAGCTGGCCAGTCGTGCCAGACGCCTGTTCTAAACAGGGATGTGATTTATTGTTTGACTCTGTCTCACGTTTCACTCTTAGAAAGACACTAAAATTTACATTGTTGAGAGATAAAGAACTGCCCCAATTGTCTTAAAAGGAACACCGTCCCCTGTGGGCTGCGGAGAAATGTTTGAGCATGTGGTACATCATTAACTAGTGCGTAAAACTGGGGAAGTTTTCAGCACCAGGTGGCATCAGATTTTTGTTTTTTTGGCATTGACTTCTGCTTCATTTATAGCTTTCTGACAGTCCGCACAAACCTACTGCTTTAGCTCTTTACACATTATTAACTACAAAGCAGCTTTCTGACTCAGTTCATTACAGAATGTATATTTTCAAGGGGGTTTGCTAAGATGTTGATCTTTGTCGCCCTTTCTGAACACACTCTGCACGGTGCAGTGCTATGAGATGACCTCACTTCCTGTGTGGGTAGAGGAGGGCAGGGGGCCTCTTTCACACACATTCACACTCTCTGAAGCACAGTCTGGCTCCAGTTAGCCTTTAGTGCACTAGCCAGGCTAACCCCTCTCTCCTCTGTGTTTCCACTTGGCACATTTGGACAGTCGAGAGCAAGGCACAGGCTAATGTCTTCAACTAGCTGGGCTAACAGCTGTGTGTCTGCAGCTTTTGGGGCATAGGATCAGTTTTATGGGGAGATTAAAAGTACTGAGGAGGAGGGGGGTTGTTACAGACACAGGATAGTAGGACCATAAGGCAGTGACAGCTCTCTAGGGAAACAATATATCACCTCTAAAAGGGGAGTGGAAGTGTTTGGCTCCGGTACAAAAATCCAGAGAAGTTAAAATCATTGATGTGATGTCATCTCTGAGAAAGCCATTGTCAGTATAGCGTGAGGTTATTTATGATGCTCAACATGCAGGTGAGCATCTTGACTAATTGTGGAGAAGGTCTCCCCATTTGCACATTGTCTTTGTTGAATTTCCCGGTGCATTAAAAGGAAGATGTGTCCCTAGCTTTTATCCTTTCATTGTTTACCAAGGGCATTTGATCACTTGATTTTGCCCTTGTGATTCTAATAAGATTAGCTAATCACTGGATATTTCTGAGTGAATAGCCCCGTGGCGTATGGTACCTGTGAGAATCAAAACCGTAAGTCGCGATCAAATGAAATTGTACAAATTAGCGATGATGAGTGGATGTAGGCAGCTATTGCAGAAAGAACTGAATCAGATGGCTCAGCTCATAATTGCCCGTATGTTCCCACACCCCATGAGCGTTCTTGAATGGGGGCCATGTTGGTGCCATGTCATTAATCCCTTGTACTCTACAGGGGAGTGGTCAGCGGCAGATGTATTTGCATTTCCTCCAGAAGGTTTTCTAGATTAGCACAAATCCTCCCAGAAAAACCGTTTAAAAACCTCATTTGGCACGCACAGCCAGACTTTGTGCTCATAGCTGGCCAAAGACAGCCTTCCCTCCCTCTACATCTCCATCTCTCTGACTCCCCTGATTTTTTTTTTTTTTACTACCCCCATCCCCAGTCCCCCCACACTTCCCACCAGCCTTGTAGTTCTCACAGCGTTGCTCCATGTTGATTTGGACAGGGCAGTGTAATTGTTTGGAAACCCGGTTCTGTCATTTGCATGTAGCAAGCAGCCACTTTTCCAGTTTCAGTGTTTTGGCCTTGTTGTACCTGCCAGCCAGAAATGAGATCATCAGAAGAGTAGACGAGAAGCTGACATCTCTCCTCCACCTACCCGTGGCTTTAAGTGATGGTTGTCATAGCAATCATTATGCCACAGAACAGACTCAGTGGGTGAAGGATGGCTTTGAATGCGGCAGCCTCAGGTCACAACCTGGTTATGACAGAACAGATAGACTTATGAGGGCTGGTTGCAGTACACAGTCTGCACAAAGTAAACAGCTGCATGCATAGCTCGACAGGTTTGTATAGATTTCAGCTTGAGACTGAAGTTATTGAAGCAATGTCTTTTTTATACCATAAAGAAGGCAAGGCAGGTATTCATGTAATGGAGAGTAGAAGGGCAGCATGGGGCGAACAATGCCTCTCATTCGCATCAGCTGCCCTGGCCAGCATTTAACATGGAGATTGGAAACGGAATAAGCTCTCCCCCCAATCTCCCTGGACCTGCATGTAAATGAGGTTAGCGGTTAGCATTTCCTGCTGTGCCACAGCAATTCTTCTCCCTTTCTTGCTCCCTCCTTTTCCCTTTTTTTTTTTTTTTTCAAATAATGGCCTGAAAGTGCTCCCCCTTTCCTGGGGTAGGGACCGGGACCAATCCTGATTAGTGTCCCTGTCCTAAGTGACAGGCTAAAATCCAAGCAGGCACTGCCTTGGGCGCCTCTGCCAAACAGCCGTCAAACCAGTACCACCATAAAAAAAGACAGCCCCTCCACTCTCAAGATTATCTCCCCTCTTTTCGTCCTCCTGGCTTCTCTGCTCATTCTCCCCTGCCGTCCTTTCCGAGTGACTCTAATAGACGCTGCCTCCATCTCTCTAGCACACTGTCCTCTTGCATACATACATGCACATATAGAATTACCTCTCACTCTACCCCCACCTCCCACCGGACCTCGCTTTGTGTCCCTGGGTGGACTGGCTGCTATAGAGCCAAGTGTCCCTTTTGCCAGCAGGGTGATTTACAAACAATACATGGACGCTGTACACACTCCCACCTTCCACCCTCCTACTCTCTCTCACTTTGCCTCCATAGACACACAATCACCTCTGTGATGAGCTTCAGTATGCCAGCAGACTGCGCAGCAGGGTGATGGCCTGTTCTTTTCTCACTTGTTTTTTAAAAAAAATGACCCTGTCTTATTGAGGAAGTTACCGCATCAACCCTGCCTTGGTTGGATGACATTACTTGGTCAACTGAAAGAAACACTGACGCCATTTGATTAGCTTATCCAGTGGCTTAAAATTTGTAGTTTTCCAAACCACACGAAATGGTGGTGATGTGCAGTGCATTCATGACAATTTTCCTTGATGTGCCGTAGTTATGTTGAGAGCCGCTGTGCTAATTACTCAGTGTTTGAGAAGAAGAAAATCTGAGGTAAGAACATACTGAAAAAAATACTCTTACCCTCCGCAGTAGCTCTGTTGAACCTGTTATCAGTTAGTTGTTTTCACTACTTGTTTATAGAAAGCACTGTATACATTACAGCAGCACAGGAAATTGATCTGGTTATGTCAATCAAAATGTAATGCTCCCATGTACTTGGAAGGCGAGCCAGCACTAGTATGTCAGAGGCATAACACCTTGCAGTTTTCACACAAGTAGAATTTTTCTTCCATGTGTGGTTGACTGTATTCACTTACACAAAGAAGGATCCCACCCACATATGCCTATTCTTATGAGATCGAATGGTGGAAGACTTTATGAATATGAACAGCTCTTGCTCACAGAATCAAGAGACTAGTTTATGGAACGTAGCACAAGCACATTACACCGGCCCCATTTGTCAAAGGGCCTATGAATTTGTGTCTTTTTGTGCACATGTGACCAAATAACACTATTGGCTGGTCAGCAGTTTTATTAATGCTGGGATTAGATGGCCGTTTGTGGACGTCTTGCTGTTAAAGAGCCATCCGTGTTCATCTATCGATGTCATTCCCTCACACTCCTCGTGTAAATTTTGCTGCCCCGACATTTTGGCAATATGCAAGTAGCTTTCAATTTGTAAAATAAACACACACTCAGCAACAAATGTTGTTCAGAGATGTGGACCAGTGTTGTGAATTGCATAGTGTATTTGAACTTTTGGCTTTCATGACTTCTTTTATTTTTTAAATGATAATGGTTGATATTTTGGACCAGCACAGTATTTAGATTTCTAGTTGCTCATTGTACTTCTAAGTAGTTTTTCTTATTCATTTGATGAGGAGCTTCAGGTAGAATTGCTTTCAAAGATAAGAGGAGTTTGATGAGACGTTCTTTTGCAAAGGCTGCTTAGATTATTTACCAGTGCTTGTAAAGCAGATTCAATAAAAAAGTGTGACTCATCTTTGCCAAAAACACCGCAAGCAATGAATATGCCATTCATAATAAAATAAAGATTTTTGGCTGAGAGTTTGACAGGAAAATCTACCAGTGGCCCAGGGCTGCTAAGGAGTTGACCCAGGTCTGTTAAATGTTCAAAAAAGAGCCTTAGAAATACCAGTATGCTTTAATTTCTCACATTTTAATAAGTCCTTGTCTCGCTACTGTGTCACTGGCCTATCCTCCATGTTGTGTTTTATCTATTCAGACAGAATATACTCCATGTCAGAGGCATTTTGTGATTTGGCTGCTAAAAGTTCCAAAAACTCTTAACTCTCAATTCCCCACAAGCCTACGATTGTTTTTTTTTAAACAGGTCAGCGATGTCCAGCTCTTAAAGCCAAGTCTGGGAAGTTCTTCAACCTCTTCAGAAAGTTCCTGCTGTGAAAATTAATTTTATATCTTCGCCAGTGATAGAGGATGTTTTATTCATTTCACATAACACAAACAAACATAATTTGATGAAAGTAATCTTATTAAGTCAAAAATCATGTAGAATGAGACTACACAGTCAGTATGTCATGGGCAGTGTTTTACACCAGCGAGCAGGAATTTTGACGATTGTGACATGAATGTGATGCAGTATGTCCTCTGGTTTGTAACTCACTGGTGTTTCCTAGAAACACAGAGACAACCCCATCAATATTACGTCGCAGTGATTTACCAGTTAGCAATTAATCAGACGATCATATTATCAACAGTTGGACTTACTGTATAGGCAAAAGATTTATCTTTTGGCAGGTCGCATTTACATTTATTTTTTTTATTATTATTATTCAGGAACAGTATCAATTGCAAGAACTGGTTTAGGTGTGTTATTGCACGCTGCTGGAGGCCAAACAAAAGTCATGCTGCTTGGTTGTATGACCACAGCACCTGTACGTTAAACATCTTTGCAGAGTCTGTAAAACCTTAGGTAGATTCCTGAATTAAATATTTTGAAAATATATTTTTGCAAACCTGTCCGCCAGACATTGAGAAGACATTTTAAATTTGATTTGTGTTTTTTCACACTTCAGTGCAATTTATCATGCAGATAAGTGTTGTTACGTTACTTGGCTAACATATGAAGAAGTCTTTTTGAGAGAGTCCAATGAACTAAAGCATAAGATGTGTAGAAAAGAACAATAGAAGGAGCTTTCAATAAGATGCAGCAATATAACGTATGTACTCGTCACAGTAAGCTCCTAAGGAAAGAAAAGCCTCTCCGTGACTAATAGTTGTCTCTCCTGGGATGGACTTGGTATGTAAGAAACTATCAAATAAATTTGGAATCATAACGAAACACACAATGGTTTAATTTCCCATAACACTTATAGATAAGGATAAAGTAATTTCCTCATTTAATTCACATGATTTCGTTAATAAATCTCATCGCTTTCTCAATGCAAATTGTTTATGTTCCCTCCTCATAGCCTTCCCCTGAGGGAAGAGGGAATCATTTCAGTACCCCAGGATTTCAGGGTAGTGGTTGCAATCACATAATGATGTGAAAACCCGGGATTTGTAGTGAAGATAGCGGTATTATACTCCGCAATCCCTTTTTAACAGCCCCTGTTGTTTAGCCGAGCTACAGGCACAAAGCATGTGCACAACTAATTTCTGACCAGGGAGGTCATTCGTATTTAGTATGTGCAATGGTACATTGACGCACCACTTTAGCAGACTCCCCATCATTCTTTCTCATTGCATTCTGTTAAGTTGACTAAACTAACACGACCTTGAAAGTCTCCGATAGTATGGTACAGCGATTAGAAAGTGACTGCCCTTTGTCCACTCAGTTGAAATGGGGATTACTAGACAGAAATGGGATTTGACAGCCTCATGTGTAATAGATGTTTCAGATATTCTGATGCCGTTTTTGGGACAGTGACAGACAGCGAGCGCTGGCCTGTTTTCTCTCTCCAATTAGTGTCATTAGCTGGGTAATGCAGTTTGTTTTCATGCCTGGGCTGTAGTTTATCGCTGTGAATGATAATCCTAATCATTTAGTGAGATGCTTTCAAGGGAAATAAAAAAAAAATCTAGTATAGATGTGTATTTTCGAATGATTACTTACTCAGTTAAATTAGCCAGAACTGCAGGTGTTGCATTAACTGTTCCATGCAATATAGCTGAACGTAACTCATACACTGGGCTTCTTAATTATCTTCTTTAAATTCATAATACAACCATACTCGGAAACATGCAAGCTACACACCGACTTTGTTTTTTTATATGTTACTGTATGATTATAAAGGACAAGTGATGCTTATCTCCTTCACCGTGATTAGCTTTGCAATCTTACACTTATGCTGCAAGGATGTAATAGATATACCATCTCTCTTCCTGAGGCAGTTGGTGTCCATACCTTTGATGACACATCTGAGGTTAGAAGCAAGTTGTTGTTTTTTCTTACGTGAAATGCTAAAAATGGAAGGGAAAAATAAACCGGGGTGTAAAGTGCACTTCATCTGCATTGAGGAATTTCAGAGGTCTCGGCTCTCAGTCGTCTCATTCTCTTCCAAGAACACTTCTCCTTCCTGTTTCACCTCTGGCATGCCGCCCAAAGTACCCACAAACCACGGAGGCCAAGGCCGAAAATACACAGATGGTAATTTGCACTACATTTCAATACGACTCAACCACCATTATATATAGCCCTGCTGCCTGAACCCTGATCCTCACTGAGAGTATCGTCTCACCTCAGATTCCTACTGAAAGATGGGCCCGTTATGTCTTTGTTACTTGTTAATAGTTTGACGGGATAATGGAGACAGTTGGAGTTGTCGTGTTGTAAGAAGTGTATGTTTGAATGTCTAGCATGAACATTGATCAATACACGGCAGGATTTCTTTTCCCCAAGGTTAAGACATTGTGTCAACATAATTAATAGCTTGAGGGATCTTTAGTGGTTTAGGTTACGTTTGCATAGAAGGAAAATAGGTGTCAGTCTTTCATGTCGGAAGAAAGAAAAAGGCAGTGAATACCAATACATAACTGACTACATACATACACTCTGTATGCTCTGCATCCAAGTCCTGCAATCAAGTACAGTTTATCCAGTGAGCACTATTTTTAAATGGGTTCATTTAAAGGAGTGCCGTTACTTTCCAGCATCAAGGACAGGCCATCACATCGTCAAGTTCATCAAACGTAAATAAGCTGCCTATTGTGCTGTGTGACATTTTGCCTCGGCGATCACTTGGCTCGCCCATTCCGTTGTTGGTTGTCATGTTTCATCAATTTCCTAATGGAAATAACAGGATGAATAAACTCTGGAGCAGTGATCTTGTTGCTCCCGCAAAGGAACAACAGCATTTAATGTATTGATAGCACCAAATTTCACGAGGGTGGGCCAGCGATGGAGGGCTGCTCCACTGACTCATACACATCCTGCTGGATTTATTCAGGAGATCTGCGTTTTATTTATTCATTTTAATATTTGCATTTCCAGTCGCGGAGATGGGAGAAATGGGGAGAAAATCACAGGTATAAGGAGGAAAAAAGAGCATGAGGGTGGGAGGAGATGAAGCAAGTGAGAGATTATGGAAAAAGGAAAGGGAGTTGATCCTGATCCAGTGTGTTCCAATTAATGGAATTACCTTCCTCCTTGAGAGGACTGTTAGTCATTTGCAGAGACGTGAGCCCGCCAGTAGTGGATCTCTCCCACCATACTGTCCAGCGAGCGCTAATAAGGCAGCCCTGACCGCTGGGCGTGCTCATTAGCATAGCCCGCGGCCGTGGCAACCCCCGCCAGGGCCCAGCCGGACACTTAATTACCACTACGGCTTCTTCTTCACTGCATCCATACTCACTTCCTTCCTATGTCCTCACCCACTGCCCTTCCTCCTTAACCCATAGACGCACGCACACACAGACACACATGTCACCATCACCCTCCCGGCCATAGCGGGACAGAGAGGCTAATCATTTTGGTGATGTAAATGTGATGTCTTTAGTCTCAGTGTGTTGTGGCAGCCTTTCATGTTACTTCACTTTGTAGGGCGTTGCGGTCAGCAATCTTTGAGATTTTACTGATTCCCTGACCTGCACTACCTCTCTCTATCTCTTGTTCCCTCTCTCTCATTCTTATATTAGCTCATGGGCATGACTCTCCTTTTGACATCGGCGCAGTATTGATGCACCCCCGTCCAACCTTAATCGGCTAATGGCCTCTTCTTCTTGCCTGCCCAGCCAAATCAGCCCCTCCCTTAACCATCCCTCTATCTGTCCCTTCCTTCGCCTTCCCGTCTCCTCTCCCCCTTCCCTGTTCGGGCCGGGGGTCACTGAGGCCAATTTTCATGCCTGGCTAAGCAACAGAGTAGCTTTGTGTGTGTGTGTGTGTGTGTGTGTGAGTGTCTGTGTGCGTGTATGCGAGAGAACGAATATGTTAGTCAGCAGCCTCACACAAGTCATGTGGTGGGTGACCTCTTGACCTACCTTTACTCCAGTCCCCTGCTCTTCTCTCGCTTCTCTAACTCATATTCTTCCTTTGACTAGCGACCGTCCTGTGTGACAAGGTTAGCAGAAGTCTGACTGACTCCTGTACTGTACTCGTATGTTTGTGCATGCGCTCACACATACATGCACCCCCTCTGACCTAGAAAAACCACAGCCAAAATAATCCTGCCAAGTTCACAAATGGAGATTGTTGACAGCGCTGCGTGGTGAAACAATGAACAACTCCACTACCTGAACTGTCCAACTGTTTTTTGCTATAGTTACAGGCTGTGAGCTGCGTGTTTCATTTTTGTGACAAGTTTTTTTTTTCAGATGTTGTAAGTTGCAGAGGTGCCACGTCAATACATTTTATCTGCTTTCTGTGTATCTCAGGTCAAGCTCAAGTCACTTTACTCTGGCCAGTCTTGAAGTATTTTCGCCTCAGTGGCCTCAACCTGGACTTAAACTTGTTGTAGGCTTCTCCTTGGCTTTAATTTGGTGGTACTATACATCTCTGTGGCCCAGAGAGAAAATCCCCCACCACTGCACCAGTGAATCATCCGTGTGTGAGTGATAACAGATCCAGACTGCTGAGCACCCCGCAGCTGTTTGTCTCAACATGCAAGTCATCCCCGCCATTACACCGCTAAATGGTTCCCTTTCTGTGGCAGACGCTTGCCGCCTCGGCCTGTATCTCCATGTCTCCATCACTGGGGAGAGGGCTGGAGTGGGGGGGTTGCAGATATTGTCACCAAGCCAGCCACCGTTCCAAAGGCTAAACGGTTGAGTGTTTCTGTAATCACATTCATGTTTTTGCAAGTATTAATGATAATAAATGAGTATATTTTCAGATACGTGTATGCACGTGTGCATGTTTGTCCCTGTGTGTCTAGTGTACATATAGCAGCAGTCACAAACACAGAACTCACATGAAGCACCCTTAGAGCTTAAGCCAGAGACCATGACCTTGGGAAATGTCATTCTGCTCACAGGGGTGGCTCACCTGTGACACACAAAGCCGTGGCAGTGGAGTGCATCGATGCACTGTTGCACTCAGGCAGGGGGCTAGTGGCGTAGTGTTGTGTTCAGCTCCACCTAACCCAGGGGTTTAAGAGTGAGCCTAGGAAGCAAGAGAGTTCAGCCTCAAAGCTAAGACCTTGGGTCAGCAATCTAGCGATTTCCCTCTAACCACATTACAGCCATTAGTGGCTCTTGCTGCTTTTCGCATGTCACATGGAAATGGGTCAAGCCCTGCCCTGCATGACTCACTGGCTCTTTCTCCCTCTCTTTATTCCTGTTAACCCTTCTCAGGTGGTAAAACAGCTTCAAGGAGCGTGGTAAATTGGCTTCACAATCATGGCATTTTGGTGTTTTCCTTAACCTTAATAACAGGGAGTCATGCATCTTGTGTAGGCTCATCAGCCTTTACAGTGCCTCTCACTGCATTGTACATCAACGTTAACTCTACCAGACATGAGTTTATAGATGGTTTGGAAAAGCCTAATATTATAACAGAACCTGTTGGATTGTGTTTAGTTGTGTGTTACTGTAAAATGTGAGAGGGAAATGTGGATGTGTTCGAGACGAGACCATATCTGGAAGTGTGTGAGTGCTGTTTGATATCTGTTGCAACAGGAGAATAAGCGGTCATAGCGGATTGTGATTGTGGTCAACTTTGTGGATCGTAGTAAGCCACGCTGGCCAGATGTCAGCCAACTCTAATGATCCCAAAAGGTTGCTTGCCTGGGTTGCATGGCAACCGTTTTTCCTCTGACTGTAAACAGAGAGTAAACCAGTCCTATGTTGCCACCATATAAGCGCCAAGTTGTTTTTAACAAATCTCATCCAGTTCCTTTGTATCAGATGTTTTGTGAGGTTGTGTACACTAACCCAAAGAGTCAGTTTTGACATTTTGTTTCACCCAGGCTTGGAGCTTTTGACATATTCTTATGGAGGTTTGTTAATATGTATCAGGAATATTCACTTTTCTTTGTTCGCCCTTGTCTGGCAAGCTGTAATGTTTTGCTTATGAATATTGATACATGAAGTGTATATTAATGACCCTTGGTGACCTTAACCCTATCCTTATTGGCTCCCTGGTGGTATCTGCAGGCTCATGAATATTAATCTGGTTCTGTAACCTCCATTACCCTAATCTTTGCTGTCTAGCCTCCCAGAAGGGCCCGTTGTCATGGTAACCCCTTTACTAGGCTCTTCCAGACCAAGGGTGGGAAAAATATGGTTTAAAAAAGGACAGAAAAATTCAAAATTACTCAAACATCTTGGATGTGCCGTGTGGAAGGCTGCTGTTATATAAGAAAAAGGTAGAATTTAGACTGGAAGTCTTTTTAGTGGTCTTCTTGCTGAGCAGTGAGGTGCGCTTTTGTAGCATGGTTTTGTGCACACAGTTGGGCTTCTGTGGTTTTTTAATTGCTCTTAAATATCACAAACAATACGCATAAATGCAAGGTGTAATTCAGAATGCAGTCTTACTGTTATTGCTGGTCTATTTGTGCAGATTGGCGATATCTTTGTCACAATACTGCACTGCATTTATTTCTGTTGCCCCTGGCTAAATAGTTTGTCTTCCTCTCCTCTTCCAGATGTGGACAGCAATGAGGAAGGAGGGCCTGATGGAGGTGCTGTGGAGGAGGAAAGCTGGTTTGGGAATGCTTCTGACACACGCTCTGAGTCGTCGTCTTTTGGAGACACCCAGGATGAGCTCCTCTTGACCAGGGGCTCCTCTCCTGATGAGCGACCGGGATTCAGTGCTGCAGATACCTGTGGAGGTGAAAGTTCAGTGGGTTGCCCCACACCCGTCCATCGTGCCTCCTTGGAACTTCTTGGACTGGATGGAGGTGCATTCTCATCCCAGGACACACTCTCCACTGTGGTATCGTCACTGTATGGCGAGGCAGCATCTCGAGCCTTGGGAAAACCTCTCAGCAGCAATCTACGGCGTCTCCTAGAGGCTGGGTCACTGAAACTTGACTCTGCTGAGCTGCTGGGTCGGTCATCCAGGGGAGGTGCTGGGGGTGAGTCTCCTCCAATTGCCCTAGCGCCACCTTTGACCCTCTCCCCGTCTTCCCACCATGCCCAGCAGTTAAGTGCTCTTGCCCGAAAACTCGCCAATAACAACAACAACAGTGGCTCAGCCTCACCAGCCTCCTTGGCACCCTCAGTCACCAACATTAAGCAAGAGCCCCTTGACCCATTTAACTCTGTCACCCCTAGCAATGGCAGTGGCTTTGTATGGGCAGGTGTTGCAGACAAGTGGCCACCAGCCAGCTGCTCCACGCCCTGTGGCTCCAGCCTGTCCCCAGACTCTGCAATCCAGAAGTTAAAAGCAGCAGCGAATGCTGTTCTTCAAGACAAGAATGCCGTGGCGTCCTCCTCAGCGACATCTTCCTCCTCCTCCAATTCTGCCTCATCTGCGGTGCCGACCCTGGGAGGGGGAGGTCGAGGAGACGATGTGGTGCGCTTTGATGCCTTCAACTCTCCGTTTAGCCCACAGTCAGCTAGCTCCACACTCGCTGCTCTTTCCAAGAAAGTCAGTGAGCGCAGCCAAGCCTCATCAACAGCCAGTGCTGCTACGGACCACCAAGCCTCAGCTAGTTCCTTTCTCTCACTTGTGTCAATGACCTCCTCTGCTGCCTTGCTCAAAGAGGTGGCAGCCAGGGCAGCAGGAAACCTGATGGCAGAGAAGAAGGAGGGTTCTCCCTTGGCAACTACTGGGGTCCTCCAAGAGGATGTGAAGCCCCTGTTGGACAAGTCCCAGAAAGCACCGACGCCCTCCACACCTACTCAGAGCCTAGAGTTGCTGTTGCCTTCTACTCCAAAGGGCAGAGGCAAACAAACCAACAGCCAAGCAGGTAATCAATGTCCAATACAATAATAATTCATATATGAAGAGTAATAGCATATATATTGAATTTTTTTTTATCTTAGGTGCACTTTTTGACATTTTGTTTTTATTAAATATGCCATTTTCTTAAAAAGACACAGTTGCTAAACATTAAACATTAACTATACTCAATTGTTGCCTTGTGTTAATACATGATCACACTACTAAAGTTTAAGGTTGATCAAATTAATTTGTGACCTTATGTTAATATAATGTGAAAGAAATTGAGCTTCCTTTAAGTAAACTTTTCATCGTCTTTCACTACGCCCTCTTCTTGAAAAGTGGTTGTACAAATGTTGTCAAAAGAAATATTTCCCTATTCGTTATTCTCCTACCCATTCAACATTTACTGAAGAAATGACACACATTAGGGCTGCCTTTCCTGTCATCATGTGGGACATCAGCAGGTTTACTTGCTACCAAAATAAGAAAAGGCACAGTTCTGAATTTCCATGACATGTTTTCTCTAGTTTTGTAATGGTTTTGTTCTCACCTCGCTGGAGCTGAAGTAGCGGGTAGTGTAGCCTCAGCTTAACTGTCAGCCGAGCAGAGAGCATAGCCGAGAGAAAACAGCCCTGGCTGGCCTTCTAGTCTGGGAAATGGTCTGTGGGCTCGACGGGGGGTTTCCAACTGAGACCTCACTGCCTTCCCAGACCAGCTCGTTTGTGCTCGGATGTGCGTGCTGCCAAAAGGGGGCCGTCAGTGTGTGCTCGGCACAGTGGGGAGCCCTGGAGTCCATATCCATCTCGGCAGCCTCCTCCTGGCTTCAGCCCCCACTAACCAGAGCCCTCTGCACTGATCAGCACAGCAGACTTAAGGCCAAACACATCATACTTTCCACTGACTGGATACAGATGCGTGCACATGCACTCCCTCTCTCTCTCTCTCTTTCCTTCTTATACTCTCTGTGTTGCTCACAAATGGCCATGCAGTGCAATCTGTAAGAGATGTAGACATGTAACCCAAACAAGAGTGCACACCAAGATCTCACTCTTGGACAGAGAGAGAAAGCTTCAGTATGCGGGCTCTAAGTAAGTAGCCTTAAGGGAGAACATAATGTTTTCAGGGAGATGGATGGGCACTTTTGAGGGATTGTGTCGCAACCCCGCCAAATCTAAAATGGCTGGATCAAATTGACTTCAGACAGATGAGGCAGTCGATGTAATATTCTGTGATCTGCATGCTAAAAAGGGGGTCTGCTCTAACCCGGCATGCCGTCAAGGTCGAGCGGCACTGTAAAAATGCAGGTAGTTGTTTGGTCGGCAGACTGAGAAATGTGACCTTGATTATTGACTGTCATGTCTTGTTTTATTGTCGCTCCCTGCCAGTTCCACTATAAAACTGTATCACACTGTTCTAGACCCTGCATATTTAAGGAAAATTCACCCCCGTTTCTAATATGTGATTTTGATTGCATAGGAAACAGGCGTGTAAAGTACCAAGACAAGGTACCAAACTCGCACACATTTCATCTCTCCTGTTTTATTTCAGCTTCATTTGCCTCAACTTAGAGTAAGCAGAAGTCATTTTTGCATTGTGATCTCTGCTGTGCTTGGAGAGGTTGGGCCGCAGATGGCGGTTTATTGTTGCAAATAGGCAGTCTCGAGGTTTTACACCTCAGGTCAATGAATGGCTGAGCACAGTAATTTCACCAAACACTGATTACCAGATGTTTTTCAAGGAACGGCACTGGAATACTTATGAAGCCATCCTGACAGGCCCTTGTAGAATTTGTAATGCAATCATGCCTCTTTCTAATAAGACCAATTAAACAGTAATGGATGCCGGATATGAAGCCAACAACAATAATCGAGATACTAAAACATGCTTGAGTTTTTACTTTCATTGTTCCATTGCTTCCAGCTGGCATTTCCCTTGATAGCCGTCATCATTAGGTGTGTAGACGTTGTCTCTCTCAGATCTGAGCCTAGTCTGAGTTACTCCCTTATGGAAGGAGCATTTCAGCAAACCAGTACATTAGTCCATGCACCAAAGTTTAGTTTTGAAACTCCATGAATGTTCCTTCGAGATGCCAACAATGTTCTTTGGTTCACTCAAGGCTCTCCTGAGGATGGTGGCAAACCATTCCAGTGTCCTGTATGTGGACTGGTCATCAAACGCAAGAGCTACTGGAAGAGACACATGGTCATCCACACAGGCTTGAAAAGCCATCAGTGTCCTCTGTGTCCCTTCCGCTGTGCTCGTAAAGACAATCTCAAGTCCCACATGAAGGTGAGACAATATGGATTTTTGTTTTGTTACCCTGCCCCTCTTGTTACCCCAACCCTTTTTATTTTATTTTTTTATTTCAATACTTATTAAGGGACTTGGCATAAAATTGTTAACGTTAAATGAAAATGCATGCTTTAGTTAAACTTGTATTATAGTCATATCCGTATGTAGAGTATCACACAGATGCATGTTAAAGTTCTTGCTCAGCATAAGTAGAACTAAAATGAAGCAAACAGACTTGACTGTCTGTGGTTTGACTTTTCCAGGTACATCAGCACCAGGACCGGGGTGAGACGTTTCAGTGCGAACTTTGTCCCTTTACTTCCTCCCGTCACTTCAGCCTGAAGCTTCACATGCGCTGCCACCAGCACTTCCCTCGCACAGACGTCAAGGTGAAAGAGGAGCTCACCACCGACACAGAGGGCGAGGGCTCCCTGATGGGTGACAGTGGTTCCACAGACCTCAGAGGGACGGAGGTGTCCCCGCTGCACTCAGACGCTCAACAGCAGTCGTCCCCTCCAGTCGAGGCTTCCTCCAATCATGTCCACATCAAGGAGGAGCCACAGGAGAGAGAACTGTCCGTGCTGTCCCCCTTTAGCATATGCCGGGACCGTCCCAGCAGCAGTGCCAACTCCCTCGACCTACCTGGAGTTGGGGTCAGATCCAGTCCTAGTGGTCCAACCACAGCCTCCCTCTTCAGCCCTGACATCACTACCAAAACAGCCACTGACTTGCTTATGAAGCTTTCAGGTTGGTGTCCTTTTTTTGGTAAAAGTGAAGATGTTCCCTCTAGAGCTACTACTGTTATTGTTATTTATATAATCAGCTAATCTACGGGAATTTGACCAAGGCGTGACCATCACCAGTTCAGGGTTAGAAATCTGTCTTGTTTTGTCTGGCCAGCTTAAAAAACTCAAACTCAGTTTTGTTGTCATAGAATACACATTTGGTTTTACTCAAATTTGAAAAGCTGGAATCAATATATATAATTATATAAGTTATATAAATGAAAACAGTTTATTTTCTTCCAGTCAACTAGTGGAGCGATTAACTCCTCATTCAGGTGGAATTCAGTCTATGCATACTGTATGAAAAGAACAAGACTCCTGCACCGCTGTATATGGAACAGTTTTATTAGACCGATGCTTTTCAGCTCATGGCCTTCATAAGGGTCATCCAGTGCATACTGTATGGTCACCATCTTGGGATCTGGTGAATAATAGCAGAAGCCTTAAAGGGTTTTAAAGGTGTAATGTAACCAGTGCAAAGTTAATCTTCTTTGCTGCCCACAAATAAGCCCACCAATGTACAGTATGTACTGTACTGACTGCATTTAGCTGCATCTGTCCTGTGCAAGGCGGGGTACATCAGCAAATATGGTTTTGACAAATTCACAGCTTGCACAGACGCTACTGGCATGACTCCTGTCATCCATAATTGTTTTGTTTATTGTACCATTTTCTCAACTTGACTTGGTGACTCCGTTTATTACAGTTGCACTTTTATCAGAAGCATTTCTCTTCTTCCAGACCTGAATATTAAGACACCCATGCTGCTCTCCAGCTAGATGCTGTCTCCCCTTTGCCATAAGTTTTGTTTTGATTCTTCACTGCCACCAAAAATAACATTCGTAAGAAGTGTAAACACATTTTATGTTTATTGTTTCAGGTCAAGGCTGTGGTATGCTGTTTTTAATGAGATTTTAAACAATAGGGATCTAAAATGTCAGAGCTTTTGACAATGGCACATACAATAATGTGTTTAGACTTTTTATAGGCATGCACATAGTGAAACAATGTAAATTCCCACAGGGAAATGAATATAGTTTACACTATATGCACTAAATCACACGGCATGGTTCTTAAGAATCAGACATCTGCGATTCGAGCTGTTTAGCTATCACGGTGCATATTGTGGATAACGTGCATGCCTTCACTTGTACACAGATTCATTCACAACCTTGCTTTCAGTGCCTTTCCCATGAGTACGATAGAAAAGTAGGTCACAGACTTTTAGCCATTTCACAAATTTCTCTTGCCTAGAAATACAGCATACCTTCAAACTGGTCAGGGCGACATCTAAGGAATTCAAAACTTGCTCCTCTGACCCTGACGATTTCAGAAACAGACTAGACTAAACCGTTTTAGCTACTTTTGTTTTATTACAAGCAGACTTTAGTACGGTCACAATTCATATTCTGTAAACTGACTTTATTTTTCTTCTTATTTAGTTATTTAATCTGTTTAACAAGTCTTTGCACCCACACATTAATATGGCCTATTTATATATAAAAATTTAGATAATTTGCAGTGATGGTCTATTTTGTTAAATGCCAAGTGGCATCTACTTAACAAAACACATTTCTAATCTGAGTTTAGCAGGACATTGTCTTGCTTGTACATACATACAATGTGTATAGCACTTTTCATGCAGTATATTGCTTTTGAAATCACAATTTAGTAGACTGTCACAGTCTAATGATTCCCATTAACATCTCCCCCAAAAAACAACACTGGGATAAACACAGGAAGGCAAGCTTTACAAATCCATATTCAACAGTTGACACATCTGACTTCATGCACAAATGGTGGATACTGTTGGGGCCAGCACATCTAACACATTTACTTGCATCCTCCTTCTGTCATGCTGTTTCTGCATGTGACAAAGTTGTGTTGGAATAAGTGAAAGGGAAAAGACATTCTTTGTAGAATAAATAGGTTCCAGGCTGACCATGAAGGGGTAAAGACGACTGAAAATGCTCTGATTTTTTTATTTCCTATTACAAAAACTAAGGCATCTGTAGCTCAATAACTGAACATTGCTTTGCCAGAGTTTCTTTTGTGTGTGCTTATAAAAAGTGTGCATGATTGTATGCACCATGATGGTTGGTAGCAGCAGATTGGACAATATGAACAATATGTACTCACGCTTAGTTACGGCCTCAGACCGAGTATATGCAGCATGTTGCTCTTCGTTTTTTAAAAGATATTTGCTAAGGAGTAGTCATTACAATACCTAAATTATATTAAATTCTTCTACCAAGGTTGTTTACACAGCCATGGATAAATACAGTAGGACTTGAGACTTTTTTGTACATAGTTTTAAAATGACACTTGATAGCTGCTCTTTAGTACATCTACAGTCCTCTGCTGCTGGCCACCGATTGGCCCTACTGAAGCAGTTGGGCACTAAGTGGTTTGCTCAAGGGCACCTCGATAATAGTTGTTGAGGGATTAATTTTCCTCGCCCACATCTTGTCAGTTGTCAGGGGAGCTGACAAATTGTAACCTCTAGGCATCTTCAATTATTTTTGTTTGTGTGTAGGTATTATTACAACTAACAAAATAGAGACAACTTTGATTTGAACATTGCTGAGGGGGTAAACTGAAAAATACACAAAAAGATAGCACTTTTACTGTTGCACTAGATGTCATGTAATACCATCATGTAGGTATATTTCACAGTGTATCTCCAAAGTTGCATGCAGCATGATATGTGTGATAACGCTAGGATACTTTTTTAACAGGCTAAACAAACTCAACAAACATGCTGTCCTCAGGTATACAAGGTCCAGTCTGTGTTTAGATGCTTTCCACCATGTTGCAAAATATCAAAGGAGGTTTGAGACAGCAGCAAGATTGATGGAAAAAGGTTGACCGAGGTTGAGCGCCAGGGTCGGGGCTACGACTGCCACTCTTCCACTTAATGCTGTGTAATTAGATTGAGATCTTGAACGAGGATGGGAGGAAAAAACCCTGGGAACATTAGATTAATTAAAAATTTATGCATAATTCATAATTAAAAAGGAATTCATAATTTGAAATGATTAGCGCCCTCGGCGCCATCCTGTGACCCCACCAGGATGCGCAGGGACTGGGCCGGCTTAGTTAACTCCCCCCTCGATCTTGCACGCCCCGGCTCCACATGGATGCCCCCTGGGTGCCAGTTGCACTTCACTCCCAGACTGCACAATCAAGCCCGGGCAACTCCCAGAGGAGCCAAGATGGCTCCTTGCAATGTCAGTCCAGTGTCAAGTGGCGGACATCTTAGTCAGGGCATCATTCAAGGAGAGTGAGGGACGATATAAAAAGACGGGACGAGAGGATATTGAACTTGAATGCAGGATGATGGGTTTTAATGAATACAGCTTCTTTGATCACAAAGTTCTCCCTTTGTCGGGAGGTGGAGCTAAAGAAAGAAGGTTATGAAACTGAGAAGAAGTGGGCTCAGATCTTTGTGAGACTTACCCATGCCACGGAGCAGCCAGGGAGGGAGAGGTGAAGAACTTCCTCCTGGGACCTCTAGACTCTATTTCTTTTGACCTCCCTGCCAACCCAGATTGAGTGTGTACACGAGCAGCTCATCCCTCCTGCTTTTACACTGTCTGTGTCGATGCCTCCAGTCCCACAAGGCCAATGAGAAGGGGGGTAGGGGTAGATGTATAAAAAGCTGCAAAGGGAAGGATAAAAAAAATAAAAAAATAGAAACAAGAGACAGATAAAGTGACAGCAAGTGAGGGAGAAGGAGTAAGAGGCAAAGAGGGAGTTGTATTCAGTTCCCCAGGCATAAAAAGCCAGTGAACTCTACCTGACCTCTGACATAATAAGCATATCATTTTTTGGGCTGCCTTGCTTTCCATTGAGTGTTATACTGATACCCTTTGATTTCTATCCTTGCACGCTGACACAACCGTTAGCGATCCAGTGTGATCCACATTTTGATTCAGAGATGAAAGCCACTGAGGCACTTTGAAATGCACAGCCCCTACCCTGCGCCCAGCGGACCCTTTGTTAATAATGACAGTGGGCATTGCACACCCTCCAAGCGCCACCCCCACCCCCCACTGCGGTGACACAGGCACAACGAGCTTGACCCTGGCCGGGTGTGAATAATTGGCATGCAGGGGGTTGTGGGAGGTGTTGCATCTGTCATGACGCTTGTGCAGTTGTCTTATTTATCTTTTCTTCCTGGGAGAGACTTGCTTGCACTGCTTTGCTGCAGTACAATGCACAGGCAGGATTTTAACGCTGTAGATGTTCAACCTGGGGCATGTTTTTATGTCATTATCCTAGATAAAGACATCATGTTTGTGTTTATGTATTGCTGTCTATTGTATGTTCAGGAACGAGAATACTGTACGGGTTTTATTGAACCGTCTCTTTTGACAAGAGAATATTTTGGATTTTGAGATGTCTCATCTTTAGTTTTGTGTCTTTGTGAGCATCTAGATTTACCTCATGTGTCCCTTGCTTTCCAGCTCTGCATGAGCAGATACAGGCAGGCCTTTTGTGTGCGACCTCTGGTCCATACATCCCCGCTGCAGCCATCAGTATCACTGTCCGGTGTCTAGCACACTGTCAGCTATTGTTGGGTTCTCAACCTGCCCCACGTAGCCCTGTACTTTCTGTTTTTTTTCTCCGGGAGAAAACAGCAGCCAATTGTCAGAGGGGGAGCAGGCCGGCGTGACAGAGGTGGAAAGCTAATGAAGTTATTTGACGGCAGGCCTGGCCACGGAGCGAGAGGTGAGGTGGAGTGGACAAGCGCCTGGCAGTGAGACGGATGAGGCGCAAGAGAGAAGCGTGGCGAGGGGGAGAGAAACAGGCAAGAGAATGGCGATGGAAGTAGCGTTGGTGACAGGTGTCAGAGAGGTGTGATAACATGGAGACAAACTGATAGCATCGTCAAACCTGAGCTAGAACCAGCCTTACAGTATCATGCGCAGGGAGCTGACACCGGCCGGGATACACACTCACACAGGCTGGAAGCTCACAGAAGTGAAGCCCAGTCACCCAGAGATGCCCACCTCCTCCGCAGATCTGTGTTCACTTCACAAAATGATCTGCCAGGGACTGGATGCTCATAATGCTGTTGTGATTGTGAAACTTTGACAGACAAAAGGCTGAAGTGTAAACTTGGTGTTGTTGGCTGAGTTGTTACTGTTGGTACTGTGCTCTGGCGTTTTGTTCTTGAGCCATCAGCATGGAGGAATTAAAAACTCACCCACTGGATAAGGCTACTAAATAATTCATTGGGCTCTGTAACATAGATTCTGAGTGGAAATACACTCTATTTATAGCGACGATCCAAAAGGTCACTGGAGTGGAGTGACTTTGTGTGAGAGTGCACGTCCTGGAGTTGTTTTTGTACTTGTGGGGTCACAGAGGAGAAGAATTTAAGAATTGAAGTTTATGCTGAGAATATCTTTGTCAGTGGCTTGTGTGCAGCCCAGCCAATGCATGGTGTTTAAATGCATTATGACACACTGTGTGTGTACTGGAAACACAGATTAAAGATTCCTCTGTAGACATAAGTATGTTCACATCTGCATGCTTAAACATGATAGTGTGTTTTTTATGTGTGTTTGTAAGTCGGTCACCAAGTGTGCTGTCCCTGTCTGATCCGACATGGCCCAACACGCTTCTAATTAGAGGACGTCCTTCCAGGTGCTGACCAGGTTATACTTAGCCTGCCCGCTGACATCTGACAGTGTGACATTTCCAGCTGGTGCCATGTGCGACCCTGCGCCACTGCCCCTGAACTTGAAGGTCACTGCCCCCCCCCAGCCATCCACCCCTCCCATCCTCTCCTCTTCCTTCTCGCCCTCTTGAACCGCAGCCCCAGCCCGCCATGGTGTGGCACTGTGGCATCATGGCATCTCACGGGTGGCCAGAACACCAGCACCTGTCCCCTTTTGCTGCCCCCTATCCCCTGTCCCTGAGCCCCCTATCCCTCCGGCATAGATCATCATTAATCAGAGGGGCCGGAGCCGGCACAGATTGATGATGCGGGCAGGGGGCGACAGGCCTGTGGCGGTTAGAGATGTTAGGTGAGACGGTAGGTTGAGGTGCGGAGCAGATCTCTGCTGGGGCCAGAGGAGACTGGACAGCAGCCTGCCCAAGAGTGATAGCCTCTTTTATATCCATGGCCTGTGTGTGTGAGACAGATTGAGTGCACATGTTAGGTTGTACAGATTGTTTCAAACTGTACACGTGTCAGGGGTTATGTCAGTAGATGGGCAGATGTGTTTGTCAGGGCCACGGCCGACCTTAGGACTGTTAAGCAACATTAACATTAAAATTTTAAAATAAGTGTTTTGGTTTTTTTCTCCCCAATCACCACTTATTAGAAATTAGGAAAGTGAACTAGTAACATCTGTGCAAAATTCCTCTGTTGTTGTGTGTGTGGTCACATTAGCAAATGAATGTATTTCTGGTGCCTGACTGTTAATTTTACAGTGACTGTATATTACAAAATTATTCTGGAAAAATAACATTGAGGTATTTTTATTTATTCATTTATAATACTGTTCGGTTTTATAATTCTAGAAATACACAAAGCAGTCTTTTCCACATTTGGTTACCATTATCATATGTGATGGCGTGCCTTTTTAACTTTGCCATAGCAACCTTATTTTGCATCTTGACTCAAATTTCACCTCAGACTCGGAGCATTCATGTTGACTAATTTATTCATAGTGTTAACAAACAAAATCAAGACGGCATCGCTCGAGTCAAACACAAGACTTTACACACGCTTATTTACATGCAAAATTTACAGTGATTTTTATGATAGCAAAATGACATTGTAAGTCAATAGAAAAAAAACTATTTGAATTATATGACACTGGGAGAAAATACCATTGAAACACCTTTACAACAAAGCCACTTAATGAATACTTAATACTGAAACTAATTCTGAACAGTAGTACCATGTGTCTGTGGTTAATCAGGTTACACCAGCTGACAATATTATCCTTAAACATTAACATGTTTTCCATAGCACTGAATGAAACAGAAACCAGCTGACTTTCCACAGACAAATATAGCATTTATATTTTAGCTCATATTTCTAGGCCTTCTCTCTGTTTCATAGTCATTTGATATTTCAGCGGTCTTGTGAGCCCTAGCCTGTGTAAATCTTCCCTTTAGCACAAAGAGTAGTGGAACGCGTTGAGAGACACAAAGAAAGGCGCTTGGCCTGACTGTTCTTTTCTTGGCGGCTATCGGAAGATGCTCCATGTCTAATTATTAATTATTCATCTAAGGCGGATTAGATGTGGCCCAGTTTCTCTTGAAGATGTCTTTAGAGCACAGGGATCCATGTGACAGTTCACTCCCTAACCTAGGCGGCACACTGCAGAGATGGCAGATAAGGCTTCACTTGATTGCTGTCGCGCTCTACAGTGCTGCAGGAATTATTTCATGTCCCTTTGTCTGAAGGGGATTCAGACTAAGTCAAAAGTGAGAAGAGATGAAGAAACCAGACTTAAAGTTAAAATGAACTGAGGATAAAGTGTAGAGGAATGAACGTGATGGGGAGGGGACAGTGGGAAGGAGAAAAGATGTTATAGATACCCTGAAGACATAAAGGGATCATGAGGTTGAACCCTGGCTCACAGCATACCATGAATGGTGTCTGTTCATAATACCCACTGAGCACAACTTGGGCCTTTTACATGAACGTAAAAGAAACACATTCATGTTGTACTTTAAAAGAAACATGATATGACGGATCCTCCATATGGTCTGTTGTTATTGTGGTCATCTCTGGTAATCCTTTTTCCTTTGATCTCTTCTGTCTTTTTGACTGCAGCGGCCAACCAGAGGGAGACGCTCAAGTCTCCATTCCACCTGAAGGAAGAGCCCAAAGTGGAGGAAGCACTGAGCCCCAGACCATCCTCCCAGTCCCATGTTCAGTCAAGCTTTCCTGCAACTTTCTCCCACGACGGTTCAACGGGGGCTGTGGCCTCTGAGCGTCCAGGGCCACTGAAACCAAGGGAAGGAAGCCCCATGGCTAAGAACAGCTTGCTGAGCCAGGATATCAACGTTAAGGTGGCCTCTGAGCTGCTAATTAAGCTTTCAGGTAGGGGGTGTACCTATCTATAGATTGTGATAAATACAAATGAACTTTACAATTCTGTTCAACATTATGGCACAGTTCTGTAATTGTAAATTGAGGCAAATCGGTACATTTATAGTCTATATAATGAGTATTTAAGGCATAAACCATATATTTAAAGATGGTATAAAAGTGTTTGTGCAAACATGGTTGAATATGTAAAGGACTAGTTTCTACCATACTTGGAAAGAACAGGTCATGCACTTAGATATTGATATTTGTTGTACCGGTTTGGTGTTTGAGTGTTAGATCAGCTCAGGAGGTTAGCTATAAGACAAAGGTTATGACATTGATCGCCATAAAAAGGTTCTGTTGTTTTCTACCATGCACACTTCACCAAGCTAAAATTGGGGGCTCCACAGAGGTGAGCAAAATGTATTTGTGGGGGAAAAAACATATATGGAGTAATAGTCTTTGCTTCTCTGAAGCTTCTCCTCAAGATGGTGACTGCAGAGCCTTTGTTTCCTCTGTGATGACAGTCATGTCACTTGCCTTGACCTTTTATTTTTTTCTGCTCTTCTATGCATCAGGTTATTACAACATCTGTGAAACTGGGTGTAGTTTTATATTGCATAGTCCAATGCTTTCTGTCCTTTCAAAACAAAACAATGTATGAATATAATGGACTGTATCTGCTTGATTTATTGAACTTCAGCCTCAACCACGACTTGTCCTTTGTTCCTTATCAGACTTTTTAAAAGTAAGATATACCATATTCAGCGCTGCATTATTTAGCCTTTACAGCTTTTGACTTAAACTCAGCAAAAATGTTGGTAAAGAGCCCTCAGACTGGGAGTCAAACCTAGTTCTTTATTATGTAGCTCACAGCTGCAGCTAAATAAAGTTTTAAAGCAGGTGCTTATTTTAACCTACGTCAAAATCACTACTGAATGCCAGGTCTAGTTCAAGTGTGTTATAGACAGGTGTTTGTCCAGTGTGGGCTGCTAGAGAGCGTCTCTCAGGCAGTCAAGAATGAAATGGGCTCAAGTGTATATCAGTATGCAACAACACGACCAGCTTTTAAACCTACATGATTTGCAGAATAACTTGTTTCCCTATTGGATATTTAACTGCAGTGCATGCTTACTGTATAGAGTACATTATTTTGAATTAACAATGATTGTAGCAGGCCCCAGAACTATCTTTCCTTTATAAGCACAGACTGATTTGGATGTTACCAGAGTTATTATGATATAACTGTGCAGCCATAACCTTCATAATGTGGCACACTTCTGCAAATATGCATCTACGATATAAAAAAAACTGAGAGCAAATGGCAGTCTGATGGTGGCGCAGTGGGGTGTTGCTCCATCCGCGGCTCTTCATCGTGTGCCAATGTGTGCGTGCTTGACAGACACCTCACACACCGGTTACCATTGTTCTCTCTGGGTCGACTGGTGTTCAGAGTGACTCATGCTGGCTGGGAGCTCTGTGGTACTACACGTGTGCTGCTCCGCTGCCTGCCCCCAGGTCACGTTTCCCTGTGTGTGTGCATGTGCTTTTCTGTGTGTGTTTGAGGAGGACAAAGATAACACGATTATGACTTTAAAATGACAGAAAAACAAAAACAAAACAACAATTGAAAATAATGGGTGCACGAGCGTGAATAGATGAATTGAGAGACAGATCCGGGCATTATATAATTCCTTCACTGTGCTGCTTGTCTCAGCGTTGTTGTCCCTCTTTTGCTACCTTTTTTGCTCTTTCCAATCCGTGCGCTGACGTTATCCTGACAGTTTATTTGGTCCTCAAGCAGCACAGCCAGCGTTTATCCCCTCCCATTACTTACACTAGCTCTGCAAGGTTGACCTAGGTTAGGGAAAGATGCTGCAGCGTTCATCCGTCCACTGGCTCCCTCTGCCCCCTCATACAGTCCTCGGAGCGCAGTGCCGTCCATTGCCATGGCAACAGTGGGGGTGGTAGATGGAGAGGGCTGTCTAGAGTGACAGCCTTGACAAGAGTCTGGACCCTCAAATGACCCTGGGGGGAAGGGAGGGAGTAAAAGACGGTGAGGAGGAAAGGAGAGAACCAGGGAAAGGTCGTTGCAGTTACAGTCACGTGTGATTACGGTCATGAGGTTCAAGGGCATCTGCACTGCAACCTCTACTGTCCCTGGTTCGAGGTTAGCCCCAGAGCACAAAAGTCCAATAGGAATATTTAAATAGGATAAATACATTGGGAGTTTATTCAGAGCAATTTCTTCTTTCAAAACATCCTTATTTGTCTGTTTAAGTGCTTATTTTCTCATTCTTATTTTTCTGTACAGGAAATGAACGCAACCTAATTAAATTTTTGCTGCTCATCCTTCCTCGACCATGGCATTGGACAGTCAGAGCAAGTGGGGTCGTCATCATTACTGCCCATTGTGCTGTAACATGAGTTGCATCATTCCTTTAACTAGGTCACCCCCCCACCCTTTTCTTTTATATCAAACGTTTGTTGGTCGCATTGAGTCGCCTTGCTAGCGTTACCTCCCCCACATCTGTTTAAAACCAGGCTGCTGGTGTCTGGGGGCTAATTACGCCAGGCTAAATAGTCCCTGGCGCCAGTGGCTAACGTGTCCTAGCAGATGGGCACTGGTGTTGCAGGGCAAGGGGAACATGGCGTCAGAGTAACGGAGGGGGGTTTGGGGGAGGGGGCAGGGGAGTAGTGCTGGGTCCTAGGTGGTGCCCTAGCAGACTGGCATCTTGTGGGTAACAGCCGTGCCACCCACTCACCATCCAGCCACCCTCACTATAGGTGTGAAATCACACTTTGTACTCACTTAACTCATTGCCTATTCCTTAGGAACGGGCCTTCCATCTCAGGAGATTTTACAGGCCTTCTCCCCTCTGCATTGCTTGCTTATAAAAGTTGCATCCAACTGTTTTAACCACTGAGAAGTAGAGGGACTTTGGACTAAACTGGCAACAATACATTTTTAACGTTCACAGAAAAAGAACATCATATGCGTCACGGTGTCAGCTTTCCTGGTTACCATTCAAATGTAGCTTTAATATTAACTGATGCTTGTCTGTGTTTTGGTCCACCAGCTGTGGTGATAGTGGATGCCCATGATTTTATTAGCAGCTGTTCGGTTTCGGTTTTGTCTATGTAGCAAAATCATTAGTTGGATGTGATAAGAAGCTGGAAAGTGGGTGTTAATTTCCAGTGGCGATGGCATTTCTTGAAGCAATGGGCAAATCTGATAATTAACAGCCAGTTCCACCTAGTATCTTACAAGTCTGCCTCAAAGGTAGCAGTCACAACTGACTGATGGGATGCTTGATGCTTTTAGACCACAGGCATTTTTGTTCCCTGTAACTCGTAGAAGACGTGCCCTTTTTGTGTGTCCACACTGTAGTAACTCTCAGCTGAACAGGAACCTCGTGTCATAAGTGTATGTTGGTTGGTCGCTCTGGCAACTGCCTTTTAAACAAACAAAAAAATAGAGTGGAGGGATCAACAGTGAAATTCAGGCTTAATCAAATCCATATGTGCAGTTGTATCATGTCACACAGAACTAAATGATGGTGATGATGTTGCTATACCAACCGTATACCAACCCTCTTCAAAGCTATTAAAGGTGTCCGGTTCTCTGTGGGGCTCTCCAGTTGATTGTTTGGTCCAAAAGAGCTTAAATGTTCTCTACAATGTGAACCTTGATTTTAACCTTTATTAGCTGGATCCACTGACGGTTTACCTTTTATCCGCTTTTGTATGTTTAAGATTACTGGTTGTTTTTTTTTTCCTGGAAGGAAACCATTTGCAGCACCACGTATATTGATGTGAAGCTGAACCGGAAACGTACCTTTCCATGGGATAATAATCCAAAACACACAAACAAATCCACCAAGTAGTTCTATTAAAACTGTGCATTTAGTGTATATAAAGCTTATTTACTTAAACCTATCCGTTAACCTTTTCAGTAAAAAAGTAAAGAAAGTAGCCCCTTAGCCCTCTTTAGTAGAAATGATCCTATTGCTTTCATTAAGCAGGAATTGTCCACAAGTCTGTGACGCTGACTGGCTGAAACTTAAACAGGCTGAGCAAATTCCTCCAGTTGCATGACCTTTTGAGGGTTGTCTTTCCTCCACCCCACAACGTTTTACTGGGATTCCAGTCTAGGCTTAAACTCGGTTGTTTCATTAATGACTGTAAAAATGTCATGCTATCACCTTTTATTAATATGCACCGTTTAAAATCAGATCAAAAGTCATCTTGTCCAGATATGTTAAAAAATTCCAAACGATCTACTTTCTTACTTTTTACTCGGCTGTTTTTAGCTACAGACCAGTCTGTTGTGTGCACATGTGTAGAACATAATGGAGTTTTTTTTTTGCCCTTGGTTGTGCATGATTTCCTCCAGGTAACCACAGTGAATCATTTTATGTAATGGGGCACAGCTCTTTGGCACGGCAGTACACAGTTTCTCTGTTGTACTGCCGTGTGGTATTCATCAACTGAGGGGGAAAACTTTCATGAATTCTAACAGCAGTTCTTTAAGTAAATACGTAACTCAGTGGAGACTAGTTTGTCACTTTCTTAAATAAGTTTATTTACCTTGTATCTACTTTTTTGGAGAATAATTTTATATATAATAACACAGAAATTTCCCAGTCTGGGATTAATAAAGAAAATCTAATCTAATCTAATCTAATCTGATATCCACCGCACATTTAGTTTGGAACTTGTTTTCAGACAGTTTTCACCAACACACCAGCACCTTGTTGAACCCTGTACAAGGTTTACGTGTTACTCTTTGTGTCTTGATGCACTATGAACAGAAAAGCATAGTTGCATATGCAGAACTTGCTGCAGAGATTTGTTTATTTTTTTAGTAAAAGGCTCATTTTCTTAAATTTTCTGTAGAAAATACCACAAAGCAAAATTCAGAAGAGAGGACTGAACATAACATTTATTATTAAAAAATAAATGTATGGCTTTACCCTTTCAGTTAGTAAGTGGATGTAATTATTTATCTTTGCTCATACATAAAAGGATTTGCTGTTTATTCAACACAGCCTATCCCGGCATCCAGTCTAAGCAGTTCACCATTCTAATTCACAACACTGGTATTACTGTACAATATTACCTTATTTTAAGCTCTACACTGCTGACAGTGTCCTCACCATGCCCCCTCAGTGTGGCCGCTCGCTGACCTCTCTTATTCCCACCCTCCCCTCCTCCGTATTCTGTCTCACTGGCTCTTCATTCACTGCATATAGTTCTGTTTACGGAAATGTAGAGTAGATTTATTTTTGCCCCTTGCTATATGTGTTTGTTTCCTGAGCGCTTAGTTTTATATGCACGAGTGAGTGACAGAATTACTGAGGCAATCACTTGCCACCTTTTGTCTCGACCTGATATGATAAAGATTCAGCAGCCTGAGATTGGCTCTGGCTTGTGCCAAATGTTTTTGTTTAGGACCACTTTATAAGGGCCATATCTGGCTCCTTATGGGCTGTTTATCAATCACACTGCTCCAGAGTCAGATGTAGCTGCAATTTGCAGCCGCTGGAAAGCTGAACTACTGAGCACTAGCTGGTCGAGGATCAATTGTAGCAGCAGCTGTCTGTGAAGTCTGCAGGCAAGGCTGCTGTGGCTCCCACATGACATGCAGTCTCCACACTGCAGCCTTTGAAGCGCCTGAACTCTTCACCCCTGTCTGAGCAGGTCGGCTAGAGAGCAGGAGAATAGAGAGATTGAGAGAGCGAGGGATGGGGGCAGGGATAGAGAGAGGAGAGGGATGTGGAATAACTGAGCAGAAAGAAGGGTAGACTAGGATAACGGAAGGGGGAGAGGTGGAGAGGTTGTCATTTAGGCTCTAGCCATTCCTCATCCTTCTGTCCTCCCCCAGCTCTTCTTTCTCATTCTGCCTTCTTCTTCTTTCCTCTCTTACCCTCGGGTGTTCTTTTTCTGGCACTGTTTGACAATTTTTCCCTCTCTTTACGCTTCCTCTTTGCATCTCCTTCTGCCTGTCTCCCTCACTGCCTGTCGGCCCTTTTTCTTTTTTTCACTCCTATGCTTTCAATGCGTCAAAGTGGTGCAATAAATCTACTTTGTGTGCATTAAATCACTAATGGTATGTGACTGTTTTTATCCAAGTGTAATTACAAATCTGCGCTAGGCATTAAGCTTCCGGCTGTATATTTTCAGGGAATCCGGCTGTCAGCTCGACACAGATTCTGCTAGAGACCTGAGGTCAAAGTTGGTCACTAAAACCAGCATCGCATAAACCCCCAGTCACTTTTAGTCTGACTCAAAACCTTAGCGTACGAGGAATTAAGGTATGTAGTGGACGTACAGGAACACTGCGTATAGATCAGCATGTTTGCCATCACATTTGTAGTAGAGCTGTTCAGTGCTTTATTATAAACTTTTTTGTGGTTGATGGTGACATTTGTGCAAAGTTTCACTGCTGAATCTTGTTCCGTGCTTCATTAATAAGACCCACAGGCATTTGAGTGTAGTTTGAAACTAAACCCAAATATACCTGACTCCTTATTTAAACAATAGACAGAACAACAAAGATGTGTGCAAGTGCACTAAGCTGTTACACCTGCTCCTAAATTAACAAAGCTTAACCCTAGAAACCTTTGGGACAACAAGGAAAACTCGCACGAAAAAGTAGAAAACGTTGGATTCTAATGCAACAACACAGCCCACATGACAAAGTGTTTTCATTATTGTTGCGTAGCCTTGCTCCCCTCTTAAAATATTGATGGTAAAATTGACAACGTCTTAAATAAATTAAGCGGTAGCACTGCTAGTTACACACCACAGCATCCAAACTAGACCTAGATGTTCTGACAAGAGCCTGCGATATGTGTATAAGAGAGGATGTTCTATTTTTGTTGATTATTTATAATCAAATATTTCTTTGGAAGTTTCCCTCAACTACCGCCAGAGAAATGCCTCCCCCAATTTTTAAACATCTGAGCAGTAAATACCAGCGTAACCACATTTATTTCTCATAAATAATGAAAACATGTTTAGGTTTTGAGTTTTACCGGCGTATATTTAAGCTGAATTAAGAAGCGCTGGTGCGACACCGACACTAAAAGAACGACTATGATATTTCTTGAGAATGGATACGGACACTTTTGGACTCATGCAGACACACGCTGAGACATTTTTCCAGACCTGATTCTGTGGCCTAATGACAGCTGGTGTATCACAGAGGAGGCTTCTGCACTAGAGGGGATGACACATACAACACACACACACAGATACAGAACACACACACACTTACACACAAGCTGGATTGAGGCAGACTGAGGGCTGCTTTTTATGGCTTCAGAACATTAGGTCACGACCCCTACCAAAAAGCCACAGCTATTATCAGTGTGGGAGTAAGGACATATTTTCATTTTTTATTTTGTGACAGGTAGACTTCTCTTTTGGCCTGCTGTGACGTGATGCGTTCAGCGCGGCCGTCGGCGTGTTTACGATCAAATGTTTTTTTTCTCTGTGTCATGTGATCCATCTGTAATGGCTCTTTGGGGATATTAACGGTGCTCAAGTACATATAGGATCCTCCTGTACGTGGATGTGTTTTCGTAGCACAGCAGTCCTCTCAGCCTCTGCCGTTAGGGTGGTGATCCAACGACAGAGGCTTGTGTCCCTTGGTTGACCCTTACAGTGCGGTGCCCCCTCCGCCCTCCCCTCTCTCCCCCCTCCTCTGCTCTGCCACTCCATCAGCCTCTCCTAGGTTACTCTTGGCCAGCCCTGGCCACCTGATTAAGGGATTAGTGGGCCTGATGGTTGTCAGTGTCCCCCACATGCTGGCTACTACCAACAAACCAGACACCTGGACCTCAGGGAGGAGGCAAGGGGGGCCGGGTGCACTTTACTTCATCCACATAAACACAGCAGTATACACAAACACCCTGATTCAGTAGATAATCTTGTGTGCACACCATGTACTGTAGGTCCAGTCTTAGTGCCTCACATTTGGCCTCGTTAAGTAGAGAATGTAAAGGGAGGGGTGGCAGGGTTAGCACAGGGTTACTGTCTTATGCCTCCCTCCCTCCCTCCGCCTCCTCTGGCTCTTCTAACCTCCCCCTGCCCCTCCCTCTGCTCGCGATGCCCTGCCAAATTCATATATCCCATAATCGTGCTGAGTCGCCATGTCAGCAGCACTGTATCAACCCCACTGCTTTGTCTTGCTCCTGTTTGTCATCGCACTGAGACACTGCCTCCCGCTATCACTCTGGTTAAAGATGAGCTAACTTGGAAATGCTGATGGGTGCTGTGGGGCGTCCCAATTAGTTGTTTTTTTTGTCTCTTAATTCCACTTTATTTCTTTTACATTATGCAGCTGCACAGTGAACACTTAATGAAACCTAACATCACAGATTACTGCCGTTAGAATAGTTTTCTAATATTTATTTTAAGCAGACCACAGTCTTTTGTTTAATATCCACATATCGAGGGGAGTCTGTGTTTGAGTGTGCTGATCAGTCCGGGACATTCCTAGCAGCTGCTGTCTCTCTCCTGACTATTTTTTGCCTGCTCACTTTTTGAACTTGTGGTGAAGAGAAGCGAGTCGACGGCTGTGCTCACCTCTCAGGCCATTGTTTGTGTGCTGAAGGCAAAAGTACAACACCTCTCATTATCATAAACTTTTAAGTTTGCATTTGAAGCGTTTTACTGTATTTTGTCTTTGCTTGAGTGAACCGACATGAGCCGCTGACATGAGCCGTCCTCAAGCGACAGCGTGACCTCCCGGTGCACTCTTGCCCTAATAATCACACAGCGAGATGCAAACCGGCTCAGCTCGGCTTTAGAGGCAACGCTCCTGTTTTGGCTTTTATTTGGATTTCCCCATTTTTAGATTTAATACCATTCATACAACCTCTTTGAACACGGTACGCAAAGATGTTTAATTTACTTGTACATAAGGGAGGCATTTTTGTTTTGCTCTGATCGTTGAATCGGACTAGCGGAGTCTATTAATTAAACATTTAGGGAAAGAAATCGTTTGTCCTCAGTCTCAAATGTGTCCTAATGTGTTTTTGTGTTTTTGGATGCAAATGTAGAATTTGTAAATAAAATTGAGTCGACTGGTACAGAATAAGCCATCTGAAAGAAAACCGTTCTCTAGTCGGGGTTGTGTGGAAGACATTTCACTGCACTTCATTCAGTCTAGAATATTTAATAACAAAGATAAAAAGGTGTAAGCCGACTGGGCCTTTCTGTCTGGAGTTTGCATGTTCTCCCTGTGTCTGTGTGGGTTCTCTCCAGGTACTCCAGCTTCCTCCCACCCTCCAAAGACATGCTTGTTAGGTTAATTGGTGACTCTAAATTGGCCGTGGGTGTACATGTGAGTGTGTACATGTGTCCGTCTCTCTGTAGTAGCCCTGCGATAGACTGGCGATCTGTCCAGAGTGTACCCCGCCTCTCACCTGATGAATCAATGAATAAAAAGGTAAAATCCTTTCTAATCTGAATATTTAGTACAAGACCAAAAACATTCATTCAGTCATTTTCTATACCCGCTTATTCCAATTAAGGGTCGTGGGGAGGGGGGCTGCTGGACCCTATCCCAGCTGTCACCGGGCGAGAGGCAGGGGTACACCCTGAACATGTCGCCAGTCCATCGCAGGGCTAGACCAAAAACATGAATAATTAATACTAAAGGCTGAATTTAAACAATTCACTACATTGTCTTCTAAATGTAGTGGAGTAATTATTTCAAGATTTCCCTCCTAAATGTTGTTTTAGTGTAACACAACCATGTACCGTAACTGAACATCTTTGATAAGATACCTGCTGCCTTGCATTTTTATATTGTGCAGGGTTCGGTTTTCTCCATTCTGTGAATAAGCCTTAATCCTTTAACTAATGCGTATTGGGTGAATCATTTCTCCTTCAAGCTCTTAACTTGTGTTTTTGTTTAATTGCGTTTTTGCAGAGAACAACAAAGATGCCCAGTATCAGAAGGTGAAAGTAAAGGCAGAGCCCATGGAGGTAGACCCGCCCCCTGCAGAACTCACCCCGCCTGCCTCTCACCTGCTGGCCTTCAGCACTTTAGGGGCGAGTGAGAAGAGTGAGCCAACGAGTAACCTCCCCGAGACATTGGCCTGCCCCCAGAAAGACCTCTTCTCCCAAGACATATCGGTCAAAATGGCCTCTGAACTATTGTTCAAATTGTCAGGTATGTTCTTTTAAGACACATATGCGCTGCCAGGCACTGGTCCACTACACACACACACAGACACACACTCATAGCAAAGCATCATGTCTTTTTTCCTTCCTTGCAGCACCACATTGTAAGCCTTGGACAGTTTGTGATACTTGACTATAAAACCTACATGTTTCCATTTCCATCCTCCGGTGGCTCTGTTGTAAAGTCAAGGATATATGACATGTAATTACGTCTTGCTTTTTACCTATGGCCATGAAAGTGACATTGAAGCAGCAGACAGCTGTTTGTATTGCTAGATTAAGACACTGCTTTGAGGTGTATCCATCGGCCCCTTGAGGAAAAAGACAGCTGTATGTGTGTGTCTGTGTGCGTGTATGCGTGTGTGTGCGTGGGGGGTCAGGTTTTGTAGTCCTGGGCTGTGACCCCAGCTCCATCCAGCCTCTGATTGCTTCGTTTAAATGCCATATAAAGAAACAAGCTTGTGTGAAATCTCTTTTTTTTTTTCTCTTCTTGCTCTCGCACGTATTCACAAATTCACACATTGACAATCGTTCTTTCCCACACCGCCTTGCATGCACACCTTTACGCGCTCACACAAGGCCCCATGGGGAGTGGTGTCTGCACAAATGCCCCCTCTTCCCTCCTCCTTCTCCTCCTCTCTCTTTCTCTCTCTCTCTCTTTCTCTCTCTCTCCCTTGACTCGTTTTCAGACATGCCGGCTCAAGCACACTTGGCTGCACACGCTCTCCCCCTGCACTTCCCCTCCCTCCCTCCATCCCTCCATCCCTCCCTTTACATTTCTCCCGTGTGGCATCTCCATGGCAACATGGAAAGAGACCTCTGTCCTTGGCGAGCAGTGTGACGGAGTGGGGTGTTTTGGGTTGGGGTGGTGGTGGGCTGTACTGAAGGATAAGGAGGGTAGAGAGGGCAGCAGGGGTGCACAGCATGCCCACCCAGGGAGACCAGGGCATCACTATCTTGGCAACAGCGACAACCGCCCCCCTTAGAACTGGGTTTGAATGTGAGGGGGACTGGAACAGAGTGGGCTGCTGTCACACAATGAGCAATCAATATGAATTACCCAGAGCAGTAGGACCTCAGAGACACATCAGTAGCAAGGTCGCTCTGAACACTGAGATGATTGCAGCTTTGAAATTCACTTCAGTACATCGCCTTGAAGCTCACACATATGGCTCCATTCTTGGATATTTTGGATAGTACTCTTTACTACTGAAAATTAAAAACCCATGATCTGGGCTCACATTAGTCTGGCAAGTAGTGGCTGATTTTAAAATTCTTGCTTTATTTGCCACTTTGGAAATATTTCTTAAGAGGTTTCTAAGGTGTGAAATTGCAGTAACTTCAAATGCTCAAGTACTATTTGAAAAAAAAAAAGTAATAAATTACACTTCTTTATTGGAAGAATGTCCTTATGTATTTTATACTGGAGGTGCCTCTTCTGAGCCACCTTCTCAAATATTGGGGAAAATTGGCACATTTTGTTATTATTATTATTATTATTATTATTATTATTATTAAAGCTTGTTAACGGTCTGATTCAGCTCAGCATGTGATTGATTGATCAGTCACATTGTGCAGCAGTTTAACTGTAATTATTCTGAATAATTTCTTTTGCTGAGGAAAAAAAGAAAACCTGAGTTTTTTTCAAGTTAAGAGAAGTAAAGACAAACAGTTCCTAGTCCTGGCCCAGTACTGGGTCAGTTCAGGTTTAACCTTCACTGTGTCACTGATTCAACTCTGATGTGTGTGTTTTTCCCTAAAAACATACACGTCAGTGCTACAGCACATGTAACGTCTGGCCAACCATACATTGTTATTTTATAAAAAATGTCTCCATATAAGTGTTGTTGGGCTTAGCTTGCAGCCCACAGGTCGACAGACCCACTAGATAGACTCCCACTGCTCCAGATGGCCAGCACAGGCCCGCTGGCATGGTAAACATTTACCATCTGAGCTTAACTTAAAGGGATGCAGCAATCGACTTGGTGTCTGTGTCAGACTAAGATCTGTGACCTTTGGGAAGTTTTAGGAAACTTACCAACTGACACTGAATTTAAACTGGCTGCTGGTCAATGCTAAATATCTGTTGTCAGCAGTAGACTTGGACGTGATGGTGTATTCTTGAACTTGGAAGAAGAAGGAAAAAGAAATCTTCAAGAAAGATCACATAGTCTACAGGAGTTGTGGTAGAGATGGTTGAGGTCTGACGTGATTTGATTCAGTTAAGGTCAATATCGGTTCATGTAGAGATGTTTTAGTTTCAGTTTGCTTATTCATGGAAGGGATTTTCACAAAACTTATTTTACAAGTTACAAAACTGGAACTATTAACCCCTTGATGCCTGAATTCATTTACTGTTATATATATATATATATATATATATATATATATATATATATATATATATATATATATATATATATATATATATATATATATATAAATAAAAGTGTTTTTCCTTTCAAGCTGATGCTAAATTAAATGGAGATTGTTAATTTGTGTGTAGTTCATCATATAAATATATTCAAATTCCACTCCATTATATATTATACACTATAAACTATTATAATCCAGTTTGATGCAGAGCTCAAGCTTCTTACTTAAAATTTACAAATGAATGTCTAATTCGTTAAGCTTCCATTAACCAGATGTAGTCCCCACTCCAACTGGGAGTGGGGATGAGAAACTAGTACTTGCAAAAGGTTCCCAGGTATGTATTAAATGTGCACAAACCGGCATTGGAGGAATACATACGTTACCTCGGCTGCAGTCTGAGTGGAAGCGGTGTGTCTCAAATTCGCAACACTCAGCGTCAAGGGGTTAAAAATGTGCCACGTTACTTTGATTACGTCTAGCTCCTCTCTCGTCATACTTCTGAAACCACACATCAGCTTTGAGGCCTGACTGTTCTCAGAGTTTGAGTTTCTGTCATGTTTTAGATCTCCTTCACACATGGACCAGTCTTGGCGGCGTACTCATGTGAAACCAGTCTTTTCGATCTTGCCCTTAAAGATAAATATATTATCTATTGTAAGATATAAAGTTATACATGATATGATATTAATGCTATTTATTATTATTATTATTTTTTCAGAAAAAGTGAGCAAAGCCAACAACCACAAAGACAGTCACATGGTGGGAATAAACAGGTGAGGCTGCACATATTTGCTGCATAGCTGTGAACCGTCTTTCCTCTAAAAGTTGTAAAGACTCTTATTTCATTTGCATGATGGGTAATTCGACTGAGTGGTAATGTAAATGTTCGTGTCTTTTGTGTTTCAGTCCATTTCTGGACGAGTGCTTCAGACAATCACCCTTTAACTCACGCTCCAAGAGCACTTCCCCCGCAGAGGCCAGCTCCTCTACCAGGGCAGCATTTCATGGTGAGACACATGTTACACACACACACACACACTCGCACACGGACACTGGTTAGAGAAACAGCAGAGGACAAATCAATAACTGCTGCTGGCAGGTTGTTGAATGGGCATTATCCTTCTCATATGGAGTCTTTTCGAGTTCCAATGGCCAGTCCACTAATCAATTAGTTGGTTGACAGAAAATGAATCAACTTTGATTGGTTATTTTCTGGTCTCTTCTTTGGAAAGGTTCATGTATGATTGTCACATATTACAGTAAGTTGTGGGCTCACTTTCAGCAAAAGTCATCCATATAAGAAACACAAGGCAATACCAAAAACATGATTTATATGATTTAAATGAGCATAAAATCATCGACTAAATGATTAATTGACCACATAACTGGTAGATTAATTAATCATTTTCACTAGGATGTCAACCAATAATCATTAATTAAGCCAGTTTTTATGTGGCTTTACATAATTTTGCAGAAAGAAAGAAATGGACTGAAAAGTCATCTGCAGTTGGACTGAACAGATATGTAATTAACTGCCAGCAGTCATTATCGCTGCATCATTCATAGAACAGTGTCTTCAAAGACAACTACCAAAATCTTCATGCTATTCTCACGTAGCTCGGGGAAATGATTGACTATGCAGAGATGCTCATTATGACCACACATACTGTATATGTGCATGCATTTCCAGACCGTCACTTCACTAAGACACACACACACACACACACACACACACACACACACAGTTGTTAACCCCCTCTCCTTGTTTCATATTTAGAGTTTCAGTCAGCCTTTCTCAACCATCACGCATTTCCCCCACCTGAAGGCTCGGCCCAGGGCATCCCCTGTCTCCCTCTCTTTCCTGGCATCCCAGAACTTCCCTTCATGTTCCTTTGGCAGTGAGAGATCCAGAGGTTAATTAGCTTGTGCCAGCTTTGCCTGTCCCTCTGCCAGTTAATGAAAATCTGATTGGCTTCTGGGTGTCAAGAGTGTCCTGAAAGTTAATTCGCCCAGCCCACCTCTCCCTTCCCTTGTGTGTTTAAGCTTCGCATCCAGCCTCGACTCTTCTCTCCCTCTTTTTACTGTAGTTCTACTTTTTTCTCTCTTTCACTCGTGTCCATCTACACTTGTTTTATCATACACCGGTGGCTGCAGCTGCAGCAGGGAGGCCGACTCTCAAAAGCAGGTTTTCAGCTCAGTGGTCAGTGAACTACTATCTCTTCCTGTCACTCCATACCACCTCCCGAACACGAGCCATCACACTTCTTTGACCCTGCATTAACCCTGAAGTGTTACTGACCTATAACTGTGATACAGCTTGTGAAATACGTAATTTTGTCCCTATTTCTTTCAATTATACACTTGTTGAATCAATTATATTTAACAGTGCACTGTAGTCATAAAGTTATTTTCAACAGGAAGACGGAAGCTACGATATATAATTTAAATATAAAAAAACAAAAGCAAATAAAAAGGGATGTAATATCGGGAATTATCGGTATCAGGTTTTAATGAACGGTATTTGTTCTGTAGGCTTCAGCATTTCCGAGTCTGCATGAACGCAGCATGAGTTAACGTTAACAGGCGCGTGCTTGATGACGTATAACAACAACAACACGCTAGTCTCGTAGGTTGCTAACCGTGGCTAACAAGCTAGCTCGCCCGGTGTATGAGATGTCCGTGGTTTGGAAGTATTTCCAAGTGTCACCTACTAACTAAATTTGCGATTTGCAATGACTGCAAAGCAAAGGTGGTTATGAGAGGAGGAAACAAGGCGTCTTCCTGTAATACATCAAATTTGATCACCCACCTCAAGAAGAATCATGCGGAGTTATCCATCCCTACAAATAAAATTATATATCCAGTTAGCACTCCAAAGAGAAGTTAACATTGATAATGGAATCTCATATAGTTTCTTCAGCTATGAATGTACTAACAGGTTGAATTTCCACTTTGGAAAGCCATTAGATCTCACAAATAAAACAAAAACAATGTAATTCAGCTGCTGAGACCACAGCTGGAGGAAGAAAAAGCAAAATGGTTGCTATGATGTCCAAAACCTGATTGATGCTCTAAAAGCCAGTAAGTTGTCCAGAATCAGAACCACTTCAGCAGAAAGACTGACTGTGATTTGTGATTACTGCGCCGTCTCATTCTGGTTTGGTAGGAAGTGCAAGCTAAAAGTATTATGCTGAGAAATATTAGTGACTTTCAAAGAATAAAATGTCTGTAAATGATAAAAATGATACAATTTAATATATATATGTATAGTAATATGTGGTTTAATTTCAGCTCATTTTAAGTTGGATACACAGGTGAATAGCCTGCCGAGTATAAAATTACTTGTACAATTCCCTGCATCTACAATTAAAGTGAATTATATTTGTTTTTATTTGTTATATAGGCAAATAATGCATAAATTTAAAATGTAGTACCAGACTGAGAATTATAAAACTGGTGATAACCCCAGTGATGTGTGTGTACCGCGAAAAAAATGCTCTTTATTACGGCTGCTAATGGAGCATGAGCCCAACATCTACCATGCAGAGATGAAGCTGGGTGAGCATTTCCTTTTAAGCAAGCAAGAAAGAGAAATGAGTAGGAGTTTGTGTGATACCAGTGTGACTTCAGGAGTTCACCGTCTCCTCCCTCTAGTCTGGGGTTTAGCACAATCCTTCATTTCTTGTTTGCGGCCCTCTCTTCTGCTCTAATAGCACTAATTAAACCATTAACCACTTCAAGGCCCACACTACACCCTAATTGGTTTAATCATCAGTGTGTTTGCCAGGTCATGGCCTCGAGTCTCTGCTGTCCGGCTTCTCATCACCCTGTGTGACCAAGCCGTCCCCTAGTCTCACTTGTGTGAGTCAGGAGAAGTTAATGCTTTTATGCTCTAAGCTTTAAGCTACAAACCTTATAAGATGGTCTAGGATTCACAGAACAGGCCACGCTCTAAAAATGAGTCAGTAGTGTGATATCAGAGCTGAGCCCCATTCCAGCTAATGCAGGAGGTCAGAAAGTCCATGGCCTGGAGATCATCCAGGTCGCAGTAACTCAAGTTTCTTCACAAGTCTTGTGTTGTGACACCTTTGCCACCTTTACTGAGTGTGTGTGCGTGTATGTGTGTGTAGGAAACTGCAAACACGCACGCTGGCTTTGCTCATTACTTACTTAGTTTACAGGCAGGTGTTGCTTTTCACTGGTCTACTTGCATGCATTTACCATGACATACTACATGGCCTCAGTCACCCTTATTATAGCGGTGACTTACAGACAGGCAGCAGAAAGGACTTCAAGTGATGAACTGAGTAATGTGTTGGTTAAATTTAAACAATTACACCACTCGGGCTTAACATTATGACCGCCTTCCTAATATTGTGTAGGTCTCTCTTGTGTCCTGTGGTGTCTGTAAACACAATGGTGTTAGTGGGGACCTTTGGGTCCTGTGGGTTGAAGGGAGGAGCCTCTATGGATCAGGCTTGCTCCAGTGCATCACACACACACTTGATCAGTTTGGGATCTAGTGAATCCGGAGCCAGGTCAACACCTTGTGCTGTTCTTCATGTTTTTTTTAGTTGATCCTGAACTGTTTGTGTGTGTGTACCTGTGTCAGGCTGCATCCTGCTGGGGATGGCTGCTGCCATCAGTGAGTGTCATTGCTATGGGGTGGGGGTATCTGGTCTGGTCTGGTCCAGGTGGGTGCTACATGTCTAAGTAACATCCACATGAATGAATGCCAGGTCAAACAGTTTCTCAGCAGAACACTGAATTGTCACAAGATGTTATTTTCTTCACCTGTCAGTGGTTTTAATGATGTGGCTGGTTGGTACATTTCACTGTGGATTAAAACCCACAAGCTGTTTGATTTACAAAATATTAGAAAATGGACATAAAGAGTCTGTCACTGTTTTCTAGGTAATGTCTTCAGAAGTCTTGTTTTTGTCTGAACAGCCCAGAAAATGAACAAACTCTGTAACCGTGGTGTAAAGTTGATTTATAGCAGCTCCATTGCGGACTGATTGTGATTTGGCAAACATCTACTATTGGATGATGGACAGCAGACTGACGTAGTTGTCTCACTGAGCACCGTGGAGTTGAATTTGTTTACAGTAAACTGGCTCTGATTGGTTGTAGGAGCATCCAATTGCTTGAATTTTGAACAAAAACTTTCACTGTCACTTTGAAAATAGTGTGTAATTCAAATGCATTGCATCTTCTCAACATGAGGATCAGAAAAAAATATATATATTTTTAAGGAAAGGCAAATAATAAGACTAGTTTTGTGCCCTTCTTTCATGTGTGAATAAAATACTTTCTACACTAATCACTATTCTTCAGAAGAGAATAATTTAAATGCAAAAATAATTGCATTGTGCTTAGACCGTTTAACAAATCTGCGAGGGATGGTGTGACACAAGTAAACGCGAATAAACAGAGGCACACAACGTAAATGTGCTAGTTTGCATATAGAGGGCAAAGAGCCGATTAAAAATGTGAGACGGATGCAGGAAAAAGGCTCCAGGTTGTGTGAGTCAGTGCAACAGTATTAAAATGTCCTTTCACACCACCATCTGTTCTTTACCAGAAAACCTGCCCTCAAATGCCAGAAAACATTCTTTGCTTTTCTTCATTGTGTATTCAAATACCTTAATCAGTCAGCTGCACTGTGTTTTTTAAAACTTTTGAATCTTTTCACGATAACATGCGATAACAAGTAGCACAATTTATTGCTGAATATCAACTGTGGAATATCAGATGTTTTTTGTAAAGTGAGTGGTCAAGCTTATGTGCACTGATTTCCAATTGCAAAAAAAATCAAACTCCAAAGAGGAGGGCGAAGCTTTTACTATCTCTTTATCAATGTAAAAGAATAAAAACATTTTATTATCCCTCACATACACAAAGGGTTTGGCCAAGGCCAGCCTGTGTAGGTATTTTCTGAACAGTATAGACCATAAATAAAAACCTTGGAGTGGAAGTTATACACGTCTGAAAGTACTGTCTTGTTTGTTTTACTTCTTTTATGAAGGAATGGATGAGGGGAAGTGGTGACATGCAGTGAGGAGGGCTACGGTGGTGTACTCATGCTGCAGGCTTCAGAGCAAAGGACTAGTGCTAGCTGTTGACATTAAGAATGCATTTACACTGCATCCCACCCGCAGGCTAGACAAGGAGCATCTGTCAAATGGTGGCAGGCAGGTTTCAGTATTGTGGGTTAGCAGATTAGCCCACAGTGTATCAGTTTGTTGTTTTGCTGGGAATCAGATGTTGTTACGTTTTTCACGGGAGAAAATCTTAATCATAATAGATAAGGGATGTATTTTATGCCATTAAGCTACCTAACTGAACACAATTGTAAAATGTTGTGTGTACTGTTGTCTGTGCTCATCTAATATTTGTATAATCTAGTTTATGCTCATCATTTTGACTCCTTAATGTTGAGAGGGCTCATGGGCGCCTTCACTGAAAGAGATCACACAAACCTGATTCTCTGTTGTGTGCTGCCATAACAGCTGTGACCTGCATGGACTCTCCAGGACCTCTGAATGGTATCTGGTGCCAGTACGTTAGCAGCAGATCCTTTAAGTCCTGTTAAGCTGTGAGTTGGTGGACAGTGGCCCCCTCTGTCAGACTTGGTCCAGGGACCACTGCTGACCGTCAACGCCTTCTCCGCATCCAAGACAGTATCCTGACTAAGAGAACCGACTGATGAAGTCAGTCTATGGGGATAATCATTTACTTAACCTGAGTGGTCACAATTATTTGGCTTTGCTCAGCGCAACTAGAAGTAATGGGTAAAAACCAGCCTTACTTAAATTATACAAAAAAAAACTAGCTGCTCTTTCAGTCTGTCAGTCTGTGACTTGATTGTATCAGACCCTGTGCTAAGTGAAGGGACAGACGTGTGAGTGGTTTCCATCTTCACATCTAGCTGTCAGTATTTTTGTAAGAGATTGAATGAAAACTATGTTGGTGAAAACGTGGAGTAGATAAAGCAGACCGTTTCCGTGTCTTCTGGGGATATCCTTTTATCACGCTTTCTTGGAAGGTGATAAAAAAAAAAAGCATATAATTTGGGAAGATGCATCTTAAACTTACAAACTCCGGAGACAAATACATGTTTAATATAATGTCAGAAAAAAGAAACGGGTACTCCCTGGTTCAGTGCCACAGAATTTTAGATATTTAAGATAAATGGACCAAAAACAGAAAGAGTCCAGATGTCCTAATGGGACAGTTTGTGTCTGACCTTTGTCATATTAATTCCAACCTATCGTCCCTCACTTTCAATGTCAATACTTGATCTTTTTTTGGAGTTTCATCATCAGCACACACTGAGTTTGATTTATAAGCTGCGTGATTTGACATCGTTTAGTCCACCACCACCACCACCAGCAGCAGATGTTGTTTGTGATGAGCATGGTTTTCTGTTTTCCGTTCCAGATTCAGAAAAGGACGACGGTGAGCTGGGAAATGGGATTGCCCAGTGGAGACTAAATGAACAGCTCTTCCCCTGTCCCGTCTGTGGCAAGGTGTTTGGTCGACAGCAGACCCTTTCGAGACATCTGTCCCTACACACAGGTAAATAACACTAACCCACACACACACACACACACACACACATCCACACACACACACACACACACACACACACACACACACGTGTGCGCATCGGCTCATTCATTTAGCCTCTTTGTGTTCAGTATTGTGTGTTGTATGTGTGCTTGTGCTTCAAGTAAGTAAATAAGGTTGACTAGACTAGATTACCCTTCCTTTAAAGAGATTACTACCATGATTAGTCTCACTGGGAAAACTGCCCGTCTAATTACCCAGATAGAAGGATGTCTCACAGCGTATCTATACCAACACACACACACACACACACACACACACACACACACACACACACACACACACACACACTAGCAGCAGTAATTCCAATGCTGCTTCGACTGCTTCGCTCTTTCACTTTCTCTCTCAGACTCGCAGACATGGGAGACTTCCTCAGGATGAAGCTGTATACAGTCCCTTGTGTCCTGATTACACTGTGTTTTCAAACTCGGCCCCACTTTGCACCCCATTGATCCAGTCTGCCCCATCGCTGTCTTCCACAATCCCACTCCAGGTCCTTAATAGTAAAAAAATAAATAAAAAAAATACCGATTATCCTGCCTAGTACAGTTTTATATAAAGCAAATTAACTCTTGATTAGAAATTAATGCAACCTACTTTAGATAGCAGACCAAATCACTGATTGCACAAATAGAGTCGTGTGTACAAAATGCCCCCACACAATTGGACATGCTCTCACATTTTGCGTGCACACACGACACACACACACACACACACACACACACACCATCTGAGAGTGTTGGCTGTGAACAGCTTGGCCACACCACAGAGAGCAGAAGCAGGGGCATATGTCAGTGTGATGGTCTTTTTGGTTTCCCCGGCGACATAAAGGTTGCCTGGCTTCATGTCCTTGGGGCAAATGATGTGTATGTATGTGTGTGTGAGAGCATGTGTGTGTTGGAGGGGGAGCTAGAGGGAGTAGAGGTGTTGTTATGTTAATTTGTTTTTGGATGGGGAGAAATGTGTAGATTTTACACTTCTCACAAATAGCGGGAAATAATGTTAATATTTAAGCCGTCTCCTGGAATCTGCAGGAATATCTGGGCGCTTCCCGGAGACGTTGATCTCATCACAAGGTGTGTTGTTTCTCTCTCCCTGTTCCCAGGATCAGATTTACAGTTGGGGTCAGGCGACGGCGAGGCAGGGTTCAGCATTAAGTAATTAGGTTGATGCTTGCTTTAAAGGCTCAGGGTCTGAGTGCAACTTAATGAAATATCATCTGAGGTGATGTTTACAGTAACCCAGGGTCTTGTGTCCGCGTGTGTTTTGTTGCAGAAGAGAGGAAGTACAAGTGTCACCTGTGTCCTTACGCCGCCAAGTGCAGGGCTAACCTCAATCAGCACCTGACCATCCACTCTGTCAAGCTGGTCAACACGGACGCCGAGCAGATCGTCAGCGCTGTTACGGCCGACTCTGCTGAGCGCAAGAACTGCCCTTACTACTACAGGTAGTTATAACTGACCAGACGCAGCCCCTGTGTCTATGTGGGTGTCTCCAGCCAGTTAAGATTTGAATCGGATGCATTTTTTATCTGCTACCTGGTGACAAATATAATCCTGACATATTTCTTGAATCTTCTTTTTAAGTCTGTTTTCTCTATTTGCTCGACTCAATTATAGTTGGACCGTATGGTAAATATGCTCGTTAGCCTTCCTTCAGTAAGGTCATGTGAGAAGATAGATGCTGCTTTTATGTCTGTTCTTTACACACCAAGGAACAGTCGGCTTAGGATAAAGACTGAAAGCAGGGGGCAATTAACACAACATAACTTGTCTGTTTCCTCCTGTTTCCAGTTTTAAAGTTAATCACCTCATGCTCGCAGCCTCATATTTTTAGGATACAGACATAACTGCTCACACTCTTATCCTCAAGACAAATAAGATTTCCAAAAATGTTGCTTTATGCTCAGTCTAGTGATTAAAAATAGGTCAGTAACACCATTTTCGGAAGTACCGAAGTATGTTATTCTCAATAATCTATCACGCTGAAAGCATTGTAGCCACATTTTAACATTATGCAGGAAAAATGTAACACTCAAGCCGACTTGTCTCCTTCCTCTCATTCTCACCATCTTCCTCTTTTTTTTTTTTTTCTTTCCTCTCTGTTCTCCGTCCAGCTGCCATGTGTGTGGTTTCCAGACGGAGCTGAATGCCCAGTTTGTCAGCCACATGTCGCTCCATGTGGACAAGGAGCAGTGGATGTTCTCACTCTGCTGCAGCGTCTGTGACTACGTCTGCATGGAGGAGAACGACATGAAGAGTCACATCAGTACTGGACATGCAGGTGAAGATGGAGCTCAGAGTGACACCAGTAAAAGTTACCATTCATATTATTTTTAGTTGTTATTTTTTTTTAGAATAGCTCACTAGCTCTTTGTCCAAAACATTCACAGCTGATTTTTACTCAAATGACTCAAATTATTTACTGATCGTTTTCCTTCAGCCTACAAATCAATGACTTAACTAATCATCTCAGCTCTCGAGTCACGTTCTTATCTCTGCTGATCTTAAAGGGGTTCGTCAACCACGTCCTGGATAGTAGCAGAGTACATGATTCAACTCCAAGCGAAATGATTTATGGAGTTATTTTCAAAATGACTCTCACATGTGAGAGTGGGTGGTAGCTTACACATTGTGGCTCTTGTTCTCAGCTCAGAATAGAAATACACGGCGCAGTATTTGGACGGTGACACATTTTCAGTTGTTTTGGCTCCGTACTCCAATACATGGGGTTTAAATTTAAACAATGAGCGAGGGTAAAGGGCAGAGTTTCAGCTTTAAGGGTTTTAAGAGCTATTCCTGTTTTTTTTTTTTTTGTTTGTTTTTTTCAACTTTTGGTGCAGCACAGTCGGACAGTTGTACTGTAGGGATGTGTGCTACATCTGCATGTGAACATCCTCATATTAAAACTGTAGCACTTAATCGTCATAGTGTTTTATTTAAGACGACAAATGATTATTTTTATCATCAATTAATCTGCCAATTATTTTCTAGATGAATCAATTAATTGTTTCCGTCTAAGAAAATTAAATGCCCAACTTTAGAGCCCAAGGTGTGGTATTTTAGATATATCTGTTATATTATGACGAAAGAAAAATGATCACAATTGAGAATAACATATTTGGCGTTATGACTTCAAATCAGATATCAGAATGATTGCCAGTTAATTTTCAGTGGCTGATCTAAGCCACTAATTATTTCTGCTTCACTTCATTATGTTATTTTACCTGTAGGATTTATTAAAACATATATTTATGTGTCTTTTCAATTGATATTAATGGAAATCAGCACAGAGACTGTTTGAAATAACGCTTTACATTTCATAAACACACAGTTCAGTATCAGCTGAGAGGTCACAGGAGTAGTAGCAGCTTTCACAAACAAGGCCTCCTCCAGTCGACCTTCTTTGGACTTTTAAATCTGCCGGTCTGAACCCCCGGTGGTCGATATGAGTGTTTTTGTTTAAAACAGCTTTGTCCACTTTATTGCTGACGTTTTTGCTCTTCCACTGTTCCTCAGTCTGTGTGTGGGTGGGATTGTCCGGTCCAGACAGCCGAGGGGTCTTTCAGAGGCCGCAGTGGCCTTGTTTATCTGAGAAGGTTGGCCCTTATCGTGCCTGAGGGGGGAAAAATCAATAGGCCTTGGGTCCTTTGGAGACGAGCTGGGTTTACGATGCCACCGTGGCCATCTTTTAAGTCTCTCGGCCCGGTTTGGCATTTATCTCCGTCTCCCGTAATATAGACACCACCGCCAAACACACAAATGCAGAGGAGCGTGTCTTATAGTCAAGTTAAACTTCACAAGAACACGTCCTACTTTCTGTGTGTGAAGATTCCTTATAATTTGCCAAGGTCCAGCTCTGTCTGGTGAAGTGTCAAAGCTTCAGATGGTCAGGTGGCTAGAGGGTGGCCTTACAGACTGTAAAAGACCAGTTATCTGGTCCAATGTGTGGACACGCCCAGGTAGAAGATAAGGAAGCTCAGCAGGTGTCGGAGTTCAAGATAACCACCTGTGAAACCCGGGCTCTACAGGAGGACGTCATGTATATCATGAATGTTGCGCAACAGTCACAAAAGAACCCATTTGGTAAAAGAGAAAATTGAATATTTTTATTAGCTGAGGTGTGTGTTAAGGTTGAGTCCCACTGGTTCAGAGCAGCGTCTATTTTTCAGCTTTGCTTGTATCCTTCAACATTAGCCTTTTGGATATTAGAAGAGAAGGCAAGTACATGATAAATACTGCAGCAAAGGAAATAGAAGCTCCCTCTGGCTGGTTCACTGCTGTATTTAAAAGACTGCTAAGATTGCTGTGAATGACCCTGGTATATTCAGATTTGATTGAAGGTAATTAATCACCTTATAATACTGAATAAATCCTCGTGTGAAGAAGCGCTGCACGTGTTCATCGCTGTATGTTTGAGACGCGTCTGTGCGCCCGTATTAAAAAGATAGGTCAACCATTTCTACCTCTTTTCACTCACTCCTGAGTGAATGCTCTTTGTTGAGCTGTTCCCTGAGATGCTCCTGCCATCTTAGCTCCTTTGGCCATGACCCGTGCTCCTCACCCCTCCCTACCGCCTCCTCTCCTTCTAATTCCCTTTCTCTTGCCAGTGAATTGCGGACTTAGAGACAGAGATCAATAATAGCACACTGCATCTTGATTGGACTGGCAGCAGGGCCTCAGTCACAGCACAGTACTGTCGAGGCTGCTGCCTCCTTTTATTCTATTCGTGTGTGTGTGTCAATTTGTGTTTGCAGGTAGATAACAAAAAATAGATTAGAAGATGTTTTTCACCCACAGTTGGTGCAGATTTTTTGAAATATTTTTGTTCCTAGTATTTGTTTAAAGTTTTAGCTGGTACAATTTTTCCATCATTGCGTCTTTCAGACTATAATGGTTTAACTTTTCTTACTCTGTGACCCTCATGTGTCCAGGTCTGAACTCAAGAAGTCCCCTCAGCGAGACCAAGAGCACCTCGTCGTCCCTCTCCGCCCTCAGTGACTCCCTCAACAGCTCGGAGGGAGGAGACCTCACCCACAGCAACGAAGAGCTCAAGAGCCTGCTAGCCCCGCCCTCCTCAGCAGGCAGCCAGTCCAGCTCCGGAAGCCACTCGGGATCAGGAACCGAGGACAAGTCGGACAAAGGCAAGGAATTATGGGAACATTTTAAAGCCTCTGAAACCATTTGGAAACCATCTTTAGGTACTTCTTTTATTAGTGGTTAAACCTTAAAGTCCAGCCTAATGAGGACTCTCTGGATGTGAGTTGATCAGATTTGAGTCAACAATCGACCAACTTTCATCAGAAACTGATTCAAATGTTTGTGAATCCTTCTGTAGAGGTAAATAGCATCACATTTTCCAGGTTAGCCTCACCCAAGAGCAGAGAGATGAGCACTTGCACAAATTTCTCATGTGAAAAATCTGAACATTTCTAACGTCTGACAGAAAAGCTTGTGATCAGACGGAGCGTCACTCGTCTGTAGTGAGCAGATTATTTAGAAAGTCAGTGAGTCTGCGCTGTGATTACACCTGGAGGTACAGTTAGATTTCACACTTTGTTCAGGAAGGTGGTCACTATGTGGAATATGCAAGAAGATGAGGCTAAACCAAAAATCCAGGTTGTTTTGAATGATGGTTGATGCTCATATTTGGTTTACTACTCATGTGGTATACTACTCGGTCTGAATCCAATTATGTGGGAGCTCTGAGAAATCAGCATTTGGGCTCTGAGACCCTAGAACAAAAGGTTTTTGTTAAAAACCTACAAAGTTGTGGCGATGTGGTTGTGGTTGCTTATGAAAATCAGAGGCTCAGCATCTGGACATTAAAGGGCATTTCTAAATAACTCACCCTCGCCTCTTCTCGCCGCTCCCCCCCCCAGGTTTTGAGTGCGTCTTCTGCAATTTCGTGTGCAAGACGCGCAGCATGTACGAGCGGCACCTCCAGATCCACCTCATCACACGAATGTTCGAGTGCGACGTTTGCCACAAGTTCCTGAAGACGCCCGAGCAGCTGCTGGAGCACAAGAAGTGCCACACCGTCCCCTCCGGAGGGCTCAAGTAAGGAAAGCAAGTACAGACAGAGGTTCCTAACTCCGCCCATCCTCCCCCTCCCTCACCCTCTCAACTCACCTCACAGTATCTCATACCAAGGGTGTGCTAGTCTCAGAGTAGCTCCTACTAGTTACTATTTTACATGCGGCTGATGACTCTTTATGTAAAAAGCTGCATGTAGACTTACTTTGAACCTAAAGGATGAAGAAAGAGTCATAATAGTGCACACATCCATCTACCTGACAGACATGTGGTCTATCTGAAGATCATTTTATACACGTGTCTTTAATCGGTCCACCTCACTTTAATATTTATTGTCTGCAGCCAGCTAATGAAATGATATAGGCTGTAGTTTTGCTGCTGGACGGCTCCCTCGGCAGGTATAACTTATTAGACAGCAGTCGGTGGGTCTGCAGCGGCTGATCAGAGCAGAAGGGAGAGCGGAAAGGAGATGGAAATGGGCTTCCCCTCAGGGCCTGTTGTTCCGCTGCCCACAGCTAAGAGCCATGCAGAAAAATATCTGACCAAACCTGCATTTCACAAAACTACCTGCTCCCCTTTAAGATAAAAAATACAGACACTCGGTACAATGCAGTGTTGATTATATCAAATCTGTTGGTACGCCTCTCACAGACAAATCAAATGAGTGCACACATGTGATCCCATAACATATTATTTATCAGTTAGTGTAGATGAGACCCTCTTCTCTACAGATACATTAACACGAGCACATGATCTCTTTTACTCCTAGTGTATCCTGATGAGACAGACCTGTTTTGCTAATATTCGTTGTTCATGTAGCTCCACTCTCCTCACATGCTTCCCTCTCCATCTCCATCCTCCAGTCCCTCAGGAGCCTTTGTTGTACTGTGACATGTTTTTGTGCCATTTCAGGCCCGTAGAGCTAACACAAAGCCCATCTGCTGAAATCAGCCCACCACACACACACACACTGATCACTTTAAGCTCAATCACAGCTATGTACTTTAACACACCTTTAGTTTTAGTGGTAGTTAACATTAACACGTGGGATTCAGGGGAATATTTGTGTAGAAAGTTAGAACAATCAGCAGCAGACTAACACTTAGTGAAAACACAATCCAACTAACACCAGCCATGTTTTTTGTTTTTGACTCGTTCACCTAACTCCAGTCTGTGCATGTGCAGAACCATTGAATATCATTATGACTACCGCCTCATCTCGTCATAAGCAAAGATCTGTGTTCTACACATTTTTTTATGTGCAGCCATCAGCGGAGTTAGCATGTTGTCAACACTGCTAAATGTCTGGAAATGAAAATAGGAAGTCACACTGAATGTCTCATAGAAACCCGTAGACCACAGAACACAAATACACAAGGAGCCCCCCTCATAGCTGTAAGATGTTCACTGTTTCAGTCACTAACTTAAGACTTACTGCTAGCTGTAGTGCCAGTGAATAAATGTAGTTTCTTTTTTTGTAACGGTTCTAAATGTTTCTTCTGTCTGGTGTAAATGTTTCTGAAGCCGGATTGATTTCTTTAAGCTAGCACTCAAAAGAGAAAGAGACAGCGGCTGGATAGTTTAGATTCTTTGTATTCAGACGAGAAGAACTGAGCTCTTTAGATCTATTTATATTTAAATCTATCTACTTTAACTCAACTGATGTACTGTTAATACACCAATCTGGCATAACATTATGACCACTCACAGGAGACGGGAATAAGTCCATCTTCACCCAATGTTCTGCTGGGAAACCTTTGGACCTCATTCATGTGGACGTTACTTAGACATGTAGCACCCACCTAGACCAGACCAGAATAGGCACCCCCACCCCATAGCAAAGACACTCCTTGATGACAGCAGCCATCCCCAGCAGGATGCAGCCTGACACACACGCAAAAACAGTTTAGGAACAACTAAAAAACACATGAAGAACAGCACAAGGTGGCCTCTAAATCCACTAGATCCCAAACTGATCAAGTATCTGTGGGATGAGCCACAGAGGCCCCTCCCCTCAACACATAGGACCCAAAGGCCCCCCCACTAACAACACTGAGTTGACAGACACCACTGGTCACAACTGTTTTGGAGGCATAAGAGACACAAACACAACATTAGGAAGGTGGTCATAATGTTATGCCTGATCGGTGTAGAAGCACAATTTAAATCCACCCAGGTTTACACAGTATCTCAACTACATTTATAGCCATTAAAAGCAGGCTAAAAAGGTTAGAGACATGAGGCAGATTGGGGTTTTGCCTGCATTTTTCTGACCCCGACAAAGTCCAGATCGAACATTTTCTCCTAAGACTAGTGTGTACATATGTATGCGCTTGAGGAATGTAAAGTGTTTCTGTATATGTAGGTGTGTAGAAAGGGAGAGAGGGCCTTTACCATTTCGAGGTTTTTCTGAGGTGATTCTGTTCTGCAGGGTTTGTGAAGCGCTTTGGGGCCCAGAGCAGATGAAAGGTGCTATTTAAATGTAAGTGCCACTCCATTCCTTCATTTCCCTTCATGTCCTACTGCTCCAATCTTTTCTCCAGCCTGTCACCCCACCTCCCTCTGCCCCCCCACCCCTTCGCACACACCTGATCACCTCAATTCTCCCACCATTAAAGTGCCACACATACCACCATGAGCACACAGAACTGTACATTATACACAAAATTTCCTTTATCTGTCTTTCTCCTCTTCATCATTTTGTTATTAAATATCAAGGTGTGTTACACGGCTGTGAGCCTACACTTTTCTTTCAACTGTCTTGTGCTTCTGTGTGTTGTGTCCCCCCTCCCTCCCCCTCCCTCCCTCCCTCTCGTTGCATTAACCAGGTGCCCTTTTTGCATCTACTCCACCAATCGTCCAGCGGCCATGGAGTGCCACCTTAAGACGCACTGTAAGATGGAGTACCGCTGCCGCATCTGCCAGGGACTGTGGCCCGACCAGGCCTCACTGGAGGCCCACATGCGCGGGCACCGTCTGGGCAACCACTACAAGTGTGAGCAGTGTGGCTACTTGTCCAAGACGGCCAATAAGCTGATCGAGCACGTGCGTGTGCACACGGGCGAGCGGCCCTTCCACTGCGACCGCTGCTCTTATAGCTGCAAGCGCAAGGACAACCTCAACCTGCACAAGAAGCTGAAGCACGCGCCGCGCCAGACTTTCGGCTGCCAAGAGTGCCCTTTCACCACCACACACCCCTTTGTCTTCAGCCGCCACCTCAAGAAACACCAGAGTGGAGGAATGGGCGGGCTGGACGGAGGTTTAGGAGGAGAAGAGGAGGAGGAAGATGAGGAGGCAGGAGGGGAGGAGCTGCCTCTAGAGGCAACGTCGCCGGGGGGCTCGTCTCTGCAGCAGAGCCAGGAGAACTTCCTGTTCAGCGGGGGAGGTAGCAGTGGAGGGAGCGGGAGCAACAGCCCCCTCATGAGCCTGACAGCATCTCAGGCGCTCCAGTCCGTCGCTCTGTCGCTCACGCTGGGCAAGTCCCACCAGCTGAACACCGGCAGACCCCTGCACCGCTCGGCGAGCACGAACGGCAGCGACGCCTCCAGAAACTCCGTCGGCGCGAGCAGCGGCAGCCCCTCCCTCTTCCTCCCCTCCTCCCGTCACATGTTGGAGCAGTACAGAAACTGCGACCGGGCCCACCTGATCCCCCTCACCACCCTGTTCACCCACAACAGCCGCTTCACATTCCACTCGCACCTCCACTCCAGAGGGCGGCCGGCCACATCTCCCCTCCTCTTCTCCTCCAACTCTGCATCCCCCTCCTGCTCTCCCGCCTCACCCTCCTCCCACAAACACTCCTTCCTGGCCTACCTGGGACTGATGGAGAGGGCCAAGACTGTCTGACCTCGCCCACCTCCTCTCCTCACCCTTTCCCTCACTCCTCGGACGGTGGTGTGAATGACACTTGACCACCGCAGTGGGAGCAACATCTTTTCCAATCAGACCAGCAGAATAAGCTGGACCAGACAAACATATTGAGAGAAAAAAAAAGAGAAAAAAAAAAACATTTATAAGAGAAAAAGGCTGTACATGCTAAAATGCATTTATATCAAAAAGCTGCTTTTCTTATCAGTTCTATCGATTGAATTATTACTACTTCAAGTACTACTCTCTATTACCTTTTTTCAGTTTTTAAAACATCTGAATGACCTGGACCCAGTTGCATTATCTGAGGAAACTAACGTATCTCAGTTTTATAGATATTTTTCTGTTCTTTTCTTTAGCCGTTTGACAAAAAGTTGAAAAAGACGAAACAAAACTTGCAAGTGCTACATTTTCGTGCATTTTTGTCTGTTGCTATTATGCATCAAAATAGCATGCCTGTTTCTGTGTTTCAACTAGCTTTGACGTCATTAGGAAGCTAAATTGGAGATATCCTGAAGTGTTAGCGGTGCAACGTGGACAGAACCAATGAAACGGTATGCTCTTTCATCAACGAAGGCACGTTTCCAAAGCAACGCCTCAAACCACGCACTTACTTATTTATCGATCTTGTACATAGTTTTGTAGCCCTTCCCATCTTTTTTTGATTTCAGTTTTTGTTTTGTTTTGTTTTTGTATAATGGTGAAACCGTGTTATGCGTAGCTGCTGACTGATATCACTTCTGTCTCGGAGTAAATTACTAGCTAGGTTTTTTGTTTGTTTTTTTCAATCTAAGCTCACAAAACAGAAAATAAGCTGTGATAATGTAAATATATATAAAAAAAATTCAATCTGAACTATCCTGTAGAAACATTTATAATAGAATAATTTGAATATAAATGCAAAAACGTTGCCAATGCATTTGCACTTACAGGTGAATATAAGATAAAAATCCTAGAGACGACAAATGTGTGAACAGACGGAAGCATCCTATCATCACTTCTGAGACCAGGTTGATATCAGCACAGCATTATATGCAGAACGATGTATCACGCACCTATACTTAGAGATATATGAGATAACTGTTTTGTGGAGGTGACCGGCGCCGGGTTAGCGAGCTAGCCGCAGCCAGGGTCACCACAGGCCGATTCAATGGTGCTTTTTGGAGCTTTTTGTAATTTTTGTGTACAAAAAAAAAGAAAAAAAGAAAAACTGTTCCAAAATGACTTGAATGAATGTATTTTTGTTTATGTACATGAGAGAAAAAAAAGAGAAGAAGAAGAAGCGATACAGAAGTGCGGACAGAGCAGGGACGTCTTCAGTGCTGGTAAAGACGAGGAAAGTCGGTGTGCTTGGTGGCCTTTCTGTGTCTTGTGTTTGTTTTTTTTCCATTTTATTTTTTACTTTATTTTTTACTGAGCCTTTTACATCATAATAAACATTTTCTACTAACATTCATAAGAGAACCCGTTGCGAGAGAAAGCTCCTGTAGGTGCAATGATGGAGCAAAGCCATTCATTTGTACAGCGTTTAATGTTCAATGGCTTCTGTTAGGCTGGCAGACAAGGTACTGCTTTTTTTTTTCTTCACCCCCCCTCCTTCCTCCCTTCCTTCCTGTCAACCTTTTGAGTTTTAATTGCACTTACTGTAGTTACACTTCAAGCCAAAAGCACTTAAACCTTTTATTTTCTTTCTTTTTTTCTTTTTTTAAAGTGCAAACTCGGATCCATCAAGTTACCATAATGTGGAGTAGGCTTTATGGTCGCTGGAAATGACTCAATCAACACCCCTTAGTTTCACATTTAGACATTTCTGGTGGTGCAAAAGGCTCTGCCTCTGTGAAATCGGAGAAAGTAATTGAATACGAATTGCATGAATTAGACAGTAGAGGTCAAGCTCCCCCTGGGAACTGAAGGTCCCAGGCTAAATTGTGATCGCCAATTTTGCACATTGCTGCACTTTTTTAATATGAGAATATGTATGTATCAGTAAAAAATACATTGTTCTTTTTTCTTTTCTTTTTTTTGCATTTTTTTTTTATTTTGCAAAATGGGGCAGCATAGTACAAGCATTTATTTTGGAAAAGCTTTACCCGTTATTGATCACGCTCGTGTTCCCAAGTGGTCTTTTCAAGCCAAAATCCCTTATTTGTAAAGGGATCGTTTGTTTTTAATTTTCCATATTGTTTCCATTGTTATGCATTTTCTTACAAATCACTGTTTTGTTCTTTTTCTTTTCTACTTAAGTCATGTCAGAATAATGTTGATTGGACAGAGGGCATGTGAACGGTGAAGACCAAACTGTAGCTGGCCGCGGGACGTGATGTTAGGATTGAATCCGTCACGTCCCGCTCAGCAGCGAAGCCTCGATTGTCTCCCCCTCCTTTTACACGATGCTGCTGCTGCTTGTTTGTTCCTTTTTGCTCTGTCGACGTCTGGCATGCTGTCTCTGGAGTGAAAGGAGCATCCTGACACACACACAGACACACACACACACTCTCCCTGTACTATCTGTGTTATCTTTTATACTCTAGTGCCACTTGGTGGAAGGAAACCACCTGAGACTTCTGAGAATGAGTCAAACTAATTGTCAGGGTCCAGTAGAGAATAAATGAGAGGAAAAGAAAAAAAAGAATGTGTCCACACTTGACACCTTTTTAAAATGTCTGCCTTTTAATACAGCGTAATCATGAATGGCTGCACTTCTTTATGTCCCCTTTAGTTTCGAGTGTGACGTTGAAAAAGGCTACAGGGCTCTATCCTTTTTAAAAACCAGTATTCTTGAGCACTTATTCAGTTTATTTTGCCCGACTGTGAGCAGCACGGTGACCTTTTTCCCCTCTTTTTTATTTTATTTTGAAGCTTGACTACCTTTTTGAGCACTTCAGAGTATGCATGACATCGTCCTCTCTCCCTCTTTAGCACTTAATTGCGTTTAAAACTAACTCCCCCTGTTTTAGTTAGCATCCCACTGCACTGTCTACAATCAGTTAGCTTTAAGTTTGGCTGTATCTTATGATTAGAAAAGGCTCAACTATCTTAACTTTTGGCACTCGGTAAAGATTGGTATGTGCTGTACAAAGCTTTTTTTTTTTTTTATTACTCCATTGTTAAGGCTGTACAGGGTTGTGACGATAACTGGTAAATAGATCATTTGTACTTTTTCCGTTTTTGTATTTGTTTTCTTTGTTTGGCATTATTTTATGTTCAACTTGCCAGATCTAAATGTAACAGGATTTGAAAGTAAAGCTTACATCAGATATTATCTCGGTCGTCTTGTCTTTTCTCCGTTTGCTGCTGCTGGAGAGTATTTTGAGTTGTTTCCACTTCCAGCGATAATCAGCAGTCACTTCTTCACACCTTCCCTCGTTTAACCAACAGGTTAGTTACTGTACAGATAGCAACATATAAATAAACTGTCTGCGACAATTATGCTCATTATAAGCATTTGTTGCTCTACTGATTCTGTATGTTGTTTCATGTTATTTTAAATTGAATATTTTGTTTATATTTATGTATATCATTGACATAAGAAAATCCTATACCCTGACCAGCCTCTAACTTTGACTATAACTTCATAAATCATTTAACCCCAAGCAGCGTTTACATCAATAAGGTCTAGATGGAAAAAAAATTAAATATTAAAAGACTCCATAATCCATAACTGAAAAAGAATAAACCCGATTTTATTTTACTTTGTGTCTAACTAATAGCAGTTTTATTTGTTTTATTCTCAGAAAATAGATCAAAGTCTGGACCTGTTCTCAGCTGCTCCTCACTGGACCTGCTCACTTTAACATATTTAACATCATACTTGACGTGTTCATTCAGTTTTTATGGGTTAAACAGATTCTGAAATTTAAGATTTAAAAATGATCTGATCAGATTAACTCGTGGTGAATATACGTGAACCGACATCAAATAATGGAGTTTATGTGCAATACATTTCCTAGTAGTTGCTAAACGTCCTGCAAAGGTCACGGTTTGTCCAAAGACCGAAGCTGAAACTAAACAGGCGGTTTAGACTTGTTGGTTGTTTTGTTGAAGACGTTTTAATCGCTCGGCCAAGTGGCTTCATCTGTGGGCACCACCCACACACGTTCCTAATAAAAACCCAAACTCTCCACCAGTCATTTACAACTGAAGAGCCTCTTGGATGAAACGTCTCCTAGAAAACCCAACAGGTCTGGTCGTCTTTGTTGCAGCGTCGTTTTTACGTCTTTACGTAGTAAACTAATTTCAACTACAACATTTGATTGTCAGAATAAGAAACGGTGTCGACCAATCGCGATCCTAACGTCCTTCCAATGAAAGCAACTGTAAAATGTGACGAGATCGAGAGTGAACACTGCTAATGAAAACCTTGTGTTCTGATCGTAAGCCCTAGCACGGCTAATAAATATGGTGAGATTGTTTCCTCGGCAACAATAATCCGGGCTCAAATTCCTCCGTCACCGTCTAGCGAGGAATGCAAAGGCCTTGGTTCCTTCTCGGGAATCCTGTCGGAGCGATCAAGAGTCAGAGCAGCTCCGGCGGAGAGACGGTGCGTGATGCGAGCTAACGGGAAAAAGCCCTGATCATCTTTGAGGGACGAGGCGGTGTCTAATTTATAACGGTGGCATGCCATCATAATAATAAGGAACCGGATCTGTCACGGTGTCGAGCTGGTGTTTTTATTAGACCGATGGGAGGTCTCTCTGCCTCTCCTTTCCGTGTTGAAGTAATGAAAGTTACAGCACGTTCTCGCCCAGCCAAAGGTTGGCCCTGCCTAATGAAAACAGATGAAGCAGAGATAAAGTGTTTGCCGACATTAAGGGACTCATTTATCACCGTTAGCCCCCGAGCTATAGAACACCTTGGTCTGGAGCTCTCCTTTAACGGGCCCTGCCTCACAGCAGCCCGCTGGCACACTGCAGCACTCCTCCATCTTTACCTTCCTTTCTCTTCTATTCGTCGCATGTTATTATATATTTTTTTTCACCCCCCCTCGCATTGTGCACACAGATAATTTCACGGTTTACATGCGTACGTGCACACTATCTCATTTTATAGGCGTCGGAGGGAGGCGTTAGCGGGCAAGAGGTTTATTGGAATCTTTATGAAATCTACAGGATTTGGCAGTCCTTGCGGGAACGCCATCGCCGCGCCCTCCGTGTTGACCCATGTGGGTTCAACAGACCATCCGAAGCAGAATCTCTCCCGTTCGGGGGCCGTGTTCTCATCTAGCTACTCATCTTGCCTGTGTATTAATGAATCTTTTCGGCTGTGTTTAAAGCTGCTTAATTAAGTTCAAAGCAGCGCTCGGGGCACTGCGCGCCTGCTCAGCTGACCTCCCTATGAGTGGAAGTGTTGATTAGGAAGTAAAGAGACACGGAGGCACTGCAGGGGATGGCTATTGATTGAAGGGATAGAAAAACCTCATTTGGATTTTGTGATTGGAATATCAGGCTGCGCACGGGGGACGTTTTTATTCACTTTGCCGAATAACAATAACTCCATTCCTGTGCTGACAGTTTGGCGAAATTGCCGGCTAAGTGAGGAATTTCTGTGATAAGACCAAACGCCAGAGTTTTCCCTCATCCCAATAATAGCCCTTCACCCCAGCCCGAGCTGTCTGCACAGTGTCGACCTTTCGACACCGCCTCGTGAAAGTTGGCCGCTGTCGATCGATAGCGTGTTAGCTTTTTGTTTGTAGGTTCAGGCTGCCTTGGCTTTATTACAGCTGCTGAGAGTCATGGGGGAGTCGTGCACGGCTTTGTGAGAGAGGAGCTCCCTCTTGTTTGCCAAAAGTGTAATCCCGCCGTGACCTGCCGCGACCCTGCCCTGAGAGGAAAGCTGCTTAGACAGAAGTGCGTGTCTGTGGGAGCTCCCAGCTGCCTGGCCTCTCTTTTCCTCTATATCTTCCTCGCTGCATCTACCTCACTCTTAGTTTTTCTATCCTTGTTTCGCACCAAATTTTTTTTTTTACCCCTCACTCGTTTCTCCCCTTTCATTTCTCCATGCACGTCTCACTCCGCATCCGTACTTCTAAAGCCCCCCCTCCCTCCCTCCCTCCCCCTCCTCTCCGCCCATCTAGCCACCATCAAGGTTTAAAGCCTGCAAAGGAGCAGAGGCTCTGCTAAGTGGAGACAGATCTCCTTTTTTTTTTTTTTTCCTTCTTCTTCTTTGCTCCAACAGAGAAAATAAACACAGAGTCCTGCCACTGACAGGCTCCAGTAGGGCTGTGGAGCAGGACCACTGCAGCACGGGAAGGAGAAAATGAAGGAAAATGACCTCTGGAATCGATTTGCCACGGCCTGGAGTCAGGGCTAAAACTGAGCGCAATAAGGCCCCGCCGAGGCCGCTTGTAATTTTGTAAATCTATTCTTCTTTGAGAGAATGGAGGCACGGAAGCGAAATGGTGAAAAGCGGAACGATCATTAATGGCGTAATAGTCCGGCCGCTTGGAAAGTCGGCGCCGGGAAGAAGAAAAAGACGATCCACACCTGAGGCACACCTGAGAGAGCAGCCGTGAGAGAGCAGCCGTGAAAGATGATCTGCGGCCTGGTGCGGCGCGGCGCTCACTCGGAGCCGGGACACGCATGGCGGGCCGTGTATTTACATGCATGTTTGGTGCCCAGCCCAGGGGCATAGCATCACTGGCTGCTCGCTCCCCCGCCGCGCCCGCTCCCCATTCTCTAGGGTGAGACATCACTCGGCGGGGGTCGGCAGCAATCTGATTCAGGAAGCGCCGCGGGGGGTGTTTGGGGTGGACGGGAGAGGGGGATGGATTACCCACAAGTCTCTGGGCCTGGCATATCCAGACTTAGGGCAGCCTGAATCAGCAGGGGGGACAGATCATACCCCCCTGCTGGCTGCTGCTTCAAATATAAAGCTAATGCTTGGCCACTCCAACTGGATGACAAACACATTATAGAAGAGAGGAGAGGGGAGGAGGGGGAGGAGGGGGAGGACAGTAATGGGTAGAGGGAGAGCAGCTCTACTTAAGTATGATCATGTCTTTGAAATAAATCGGAAACAAGCCAGCCAACTCCCCTGTTGTTAAGCTCCGCTGTTACCATGGCATTCTATGACCGTCACCAGCCATAGGTTACTTAGTTTCTATGGGTAACAGTCATCACTTCACATGTACTGTGCCACTGAACCTACACATATCGCCCACCGGATCTCAGCGGCTCACGAGACGAGCCTCCCAGCTCCAACACGACGAGGCATCGAAAAACGTCCGCGCGCCGCTTCGCCTTCCTACGGCAATGATTTCAATGATTCGGGGTCTGCAGAGATCTGAAGTGAAGAGATTTAGTTAGAGAGGGCTTAACAGAATAGCCCAAGGTCGAGCCCAAACTAATCAGGCTCCTCATTTCCCCGGACGGAGTAATGAAGTAGAACGCTGACCCCCGGCTGACCCTGGGAATCCGCTGCCGAAACACCGGCCTGGAGACCAATTAGCCAAAAGTAAACGGAAATATTAAAACGGGGCAGTCATTTATTAATAAATATGATCCGAGTCATACACGCATGCATGCAAAAAAAAGAAAGAAAGAGAGAAAAGCTTCAGCTTCAAAGCTCCTTTATGTGAAAAGAATGGTTTTTGATGATTTTACACCAGCTGTCATAAAACCTTAAACCCTGTTGGATAATAAGCTTCTTTTTATTCAGATAAAAGATGAGGGTTGATCACAAACTGGTTAGCTCTTCCTAATTATCTCATGCACTTGGGCTTTTAATGATTTCCATGATTCAATTATTCCTAACTGAATCCCTGTCCTCAATCAATTAAAGCCACAGCCGCGCACTCATCCATCTTCCAATCAGGACATCGGGAATCCTTCCATCCATTCTCATTTGAGGAGAGAGTGGGTCAAACTAATTAACTGAGTTTGCATCCATCCATGTCTGCTCATCTTTTTCCACATTGGCTAACATTGTTTTTTTGGTTGCGTTTGCTCTTAAACACGGCGAGGCGGCTAATCGTCGCATAGGGGGCGGTAATTCTGGTGCTGAATTAATCCAGCGTAGAAAACATTTCGTCCTGCTCCACCCGGCTGGTTCCTGCCACATCTAATGTGAAGGTGCGTGACAGTGGCCGTCTGTCCGCCACATGAGTACGAACCGTTTGGCACCATCTGCTGAAACCTTGAGAATCATGAAGGACTCAAGACGATATTTGCGATAAACTAAACACTAAAAAGGGCTAATGGAAGTAATTGTTGCAGCAAGACTGAGCGCACATCTTGAGACGTCTCCGTTGCAGATCTGTTACAGAAAAGCAAAGGCATGTCTGACGGGTGAACGCAGCCCCGTTTAGCCAGTTCACAGCTGAATTAAAGGAAGGAGAAGCAGCACAGAAATGGTTGCCAAGGTGCCCAGATAGTCATTTAACCCTCATTGGTTGAGAGCGAAGCCAAGGGCAGCGCAGCCTTTTCACATGCTGCTCTTTCCATCCCCATTATCTCCTCTGTCTCATCCCTGCAACGACCAATATGGTTGCCATGAAAGGGTTTCGCATTCTTTCAAATGAAAATACCAAACTGTGCTCTTTCTGCAAAGACGCCCAGAATGGCGCTGAAGATTAGGCTTGATGTTTTATCGCCGCGGCGGCTTTCTCTTCGGCGAGAATCATTTAACAGCAGTGCCAGCCACGGAGCTGAGCAGCAGAGGTGCCTTGGTCACATTTAACACCGGGAGGGATCAAACACAAGTGTAAGCCTACAAGGCTGCGGCGGCCTTGTCCGGGCATCCCACTATGACGGACTCCGACTTCAATCTCATCACACTCAGCAGCGTCGCGTCACCGAGACGCTTCAGATGTCTTCATTCAGAGGGCAGCCTCGGCTCTATCTTTTCTCAGAGCCCTCTTGTTTTGTTTTGTGTTTTTTTTTTCCGGACGCCGGTGAGTGTGCATTCTCTGGCACAATTTTCTATAGAGCTCCCCCTGGAGTAGCAGGGGAATGGCTATCACAACAATTACCCTGACAGCTCTTTTCTAAAGTGCACTTGATTTATTTGATTTAGCCAAGATTAATGGCCCTCCCTCCAAGCGGCCCTGGCTGAGACGTGCAGGACACTGGCTTGTTCCTGCAGACGCACAGGTGTATGCTAGCACGGGTAATGGAATTGTGTGAGGAGGATGCATGTATCCTAACACAAATGTACGCTCACACACAAATCCACTAACAAAAGCTTTGCTTGTGGTTTTTATTCTTTTATACGTCCAGTTTCTACTAAGGTAGCATATTTATTAAAATTAGGGATGGCAATACTAAAAGGAGTCATTTCATGAATTAAAAGCCATGTTCCATATCTGTGTGTGTAACACATGATGAAATAAAAGTTTATGTAAAGAGGAAACATCACTGCAGCAATAACACAAGTCAAGGATCAGCTACTGAACAGCCAGATCATTAGAAAATGCTCCAAACTGGGTGTCATACTGCTGCACTTGTTTAAGGTCAGGGCCACGTCCTGGACACAAACCAGCAAATCTGAGGCTGGTTTAATAAAAACTAGTTACAACAATCAGGCATAACATTATGACCACCTTCCTAATATTGTGTAGGTGTTCCTTGTGCCTCAAAAACAGTTATGACTCATCAGAGAATGGACATGGGTCTTCTGAGGGTGTCCTGTGGTGTCTGGTTACATGATACTGTTAGTGGGGGTCTTTGGGTCCTATGATACTTGATCAGTTTGGGATCTAGTGAATACTTTTTATAGTTGTTCCTAAACCGTTTTTGTGTTTGTGCCTGTGTCAGGCTGCATCTTTGCAATAGTGTCATTGCTATGGGGTGGGGGTGCCTGGTCTGGTCTACATCCACAGTAACATCCACATTAATGCCAGGTCTAAAAGTTTCCCAGCAGAACATTGTATTGTCACATGGTCAGTGTTACTTACTTCTCCTGTCAGTGGTCATAATGTTATACCTGATTGGTGTATATAAGTTAAAAGACTCCTAATTGTGAGTATCTATGACTTTTTTTGTTGCTTGTCAGTGTGTTGGGAAAGAGAGACAGAGTTGCGCTGTCATGTGAGTCACCTGTCACACATTTAGATTTTTCAGTGCTAAGTGTTGCTTATAAGTCAAGATGCAGACTTGTTTGTTTGTTGTTTCAGTTTTTAACTTCATTTTATTTTAGTGTCGGCAGCTCATAACGTCTTTTCATTTCTCACATACGTAAACTGCAATTAATTTTATGGCTATATTTTTTTTTTTAGTTCAAAAGCTGTATTCAGACACATTTGTTCCTACAGCCTCCTCCTGGAGACACCTTCCCCTCCACCATGAGCCAGGAAGTGCTACTTCAGGCTAGCCGGTCAACAGTTGCGAGGCCAGTGGTCCGGTACAGTCCAGTGCAGTTGGCACAGACACCTGCCCATCTGCCTGAGTTGACACTTCCGCTCCCACACCACTTGTCCAGGAGGACGAAATGTGCTGTGGTGTCCTGGCAAAGCTCCCTGAAATGTCAACCTGGCGTGACAAACCCATGCCGCCCCCCTTGGCCGTCACAGGCATGGTGGTGTGAGGCGCTGCCCTGGATCAGACAGGGAGCCAGAAACATGCCACGGTAACAACAACCGCTGATCGACTGCCGGGGCGCTACCATCTTGTCCAGTGTGGATAGAGCTTGTTCTGTTGGGTAGAGGATGGCTGTTCTCATTACGGGCCTTGAACCCTACAAAACTTGGCTGTTCGCTGACTGATGGAGGGCAGATGGATAAAAATGAGACATCACGAGCGGAGAATGCATGTGGGAGACATGCTTGGAGCGTTTGCTGAAGCACTCCCAGGTTTGAAATTGTTATGAATGAAACAAATTTTAACTTGGCGTCTCCTCTTCCAGACCAGAAACAATGGATGCAGAAGACAAATAACACGCAGAACATATTTCCTGTTGTACGAGCAGATGGTCTTGGGAGCGCGCTGAGGGTCTGATGTTGGCTGACTCCGTCCTGCAGCCCCCTCAGGGCAGCAACTGTGAGTGGTCATTAACACCAGGAGCAGGCCATGCCAGGAGAAAGGGGAGTCAAGCAGTAGTTAACAGCCACTATCCAGTTAAATCCTCCTCCTCTGTGCTAAACACCAACAACTACAGCATTCCTAGCGGTTGCCGAGGCTGTAAAAGCAGCACAACATGTAAGACCTTTAGAAAAAAATGACATTGTTTTGCAAGCACAAAGGAACAGAGTGGGGAGAGGTGTGTTTCTACTGAGCCGTGCCTCATCGCTCACTTTTGCTGAATCTAAGGTTACAGCCAGAGATGTCTGGCAGTTATCCATACAGAGTGAATCATGGCATGTGTGTGTGTGTGTGTGTGTGTGCACGGTGGAGCTGTGGACAGGTATGACAGGCTGACCTCCACGTGTTACCAGAGAGAGTGTGTGGCCCAGTGTTACCTGTCATAACACGGGCTGCCTAGAGCCCCGGAGCAGCAGCCTGACCAGGCCACTGGGCAGCCAGAAATAATGGAGACTGGCAAGAGGGCAACGAGGGGTCACACGGAGGGAGGGAGGGAGGGGGAGGAAGAGGAGGAGGGGGGACAGGGACATATGACGGGGGACTCGCGGAAGCATGAAGGCAGAAGAGTGAGAAGGAAGCAGTAAAGAAAGATCAACTGCAGAGCAGGAGAACGATGAGGATAATGATGTGGGAGCTAGTGGGTCAATCAAGGAGCAAAGAGAGGGAGATAAAAGAGAAGAAGGTGGCTGCTGCTCCCTTTGCATATTACCTCACTGAGCTTCTGTAGAGAGATTAAAAAAAAATGTGCATAAAGGCAGCGAGGAATGACAGGAGAAAATCTCATTCCTCAGTCACCATTGGAAAAAAAATAAGCCTCGGTTTTAACAAGGCAGACTGCCACGCATCACTTCCCATTTGTTTTGAAGCCCAGTTTATCTTTGAGAGCATGATATTGGAGCGCTCTCGAGGTGCAGCCACTCGCCTGCAGAGATGGAACAGCTGAATTCACTTAGGCAGGCTTGGCCAGCAATTAAAGTGCTGGATTAAGAGTGATTGCATTTTGTGTCCTGAGGAGGCGCTGCCTGCCATCTTGAGAGGTCTCATTAACATGGCCGCCGTAGGCTGTGCTGAGCACTGCCACAGGCAGTTAAAAAATAATGGAGACATTATCAACCTTAATGCCTTGTACCTGGAGTGGAGAAGATTTTATAATCACTATTGTGATGGGCCACAGGCTGCCAGTTGTGCGAAAGGGAAAGGTTGGATGAAGATAACCCTTTTTCTGACCAGACCCCTGTGTGGTTTTTTTTGATCAGCCACTGCACGTGGGGAGTCCGAGCAGCTGGATTTCATTAATTGAGTGCTGGCAGCGCTCTGCTCTGGCGGCAGGGGTGAGTCACAGTGGTGGGATTGGTCTCTCTCTCCCTGATATCATCTTCCAACCATAACTACAAATAATTATTCACTCAAATCCATTACCGGGGGTCAATCAAGTTCCCCAATCAGTTCTAAAGTCCAATTACTGGCGCCAAGGCTCTGTTCGCGCCTTCCTGCAGATGAAGGCCTAGCCCACAGGCTGCCCAGTAAATTACACATAGCAAACAGTGCAGCGTGCATGTGTGGGAGAGCGAGCCTCCTCAGGTGCGTAATAAAGCAGAGGTACATACTGGCCTCCCTGGGGCATTCTGACCGTACCATCTAGCAGACTTCACCAGGTTAAATAGAATTAGCCCATGCAACGAGATGCACTTCGAATACCAACTACGTCTCATCACTCTACAGGCTATAGAGCACGCAGCATGCACAGCACAGGCTGGCATTAACATCCATCTCAGCGGTTGATATAATAAGACATGTCGCCATAAGGGTCGTCTTATAAAGAGGTTGCACAGTGACCCATCAGAGCAGCATAATGAGTGAGGTGTTATATCTACAAGCATGTGCACACACACACACACACAGACACACACACTCTCAGGGCTTCACTGCAGCTCGCCAACCCCATTAGAGAGGGGCTCTTCGTATCGTTTTGTGGCTGTCTTGAAAGTGAGTCCCGGCCTGGAGGAAATGCTTCTCACACACTCATCTGTCACTACAGAGGGACAGCGGTGCAGTCAGCCGAGTCGGATTGGTCGGGCGGGCAACAAGGCAGGCAGCGTGTGTGGGTGCATGTGTGCGCTTGACGGGTGACGGATGGCTCGCATGCATGTACGAGTTGTGTAGGTGCCGAGCCGGACGGGTGTCCATGTGTGTGCGAGGAGCGGAGGAGGGTGGGCGAGTGTGGCGTTATGTGCTTGTGTGCGAGGAGCAGAGCAAACATAGCAGGGACGGCGGAGGCTTTGTGGATCAGCAGCCCATGACCGGTTGTCACACTAGACACACACAGCTCCCAAATCAGCCCGGTGCCAGAGCCAGTCTGACATTTGCCTGTGTCAGGCTTCCCTCACACTGTGATCTGTCCAGAAAACAACCAAACTATAACGCTGATACAACCACTAAGAAGATGTCTGTCCGTGCTACGATATGCCTGCTTTGTTTACTGACATTTGTAGCAGCCCTATTTTTCAGCATTCCTGCCTCTGAGGTTTTCTTGGGGAGAAGCTGAGTTTTTCTGAACTGCGTTTACAGCAGCACGAGGGCGCCGTTTAGTTTTATCCTGAACCAGGAAAACATTTTGACTTGAGACTGCTGATACAAAGAACTCCTGTCAATATAATCCCCTTCCGTTAAACACGAAAAACCTCATCAAAGAGCCAGTCTCTGTCCTCTGCTTACATTCAAGAGATCCAGCAAAATGCCGAACACATGTGGTGGAGCCCTGTGTTTAGGCTAAGATGGCCGAACACGATCCGGCAGCATTTGAGTTAATCTTCCTTAGTGAAACCGCATGGTGTTGTTTACACTGGAGACAACTGTGTGTATACGTATATGCATGGCTCTGTGTGTGTGTGTGGAGAGCGTCCAGAGCTGCAGAACTCACTGTTCCCTTTTGCAAAGCCAGAGCAGTTACAGTGTGTATGTGTTTGTGTCAGCATGATGGAGGAGAAGGGTGTTACTCAGACCTAATGAATCCATCTGCATTCAAGGGGCATTCTTCCTCTCGTATGCAGGCGGGAGCAAACGAGCAGCGACCTGGGAGCCCGTCCAGCGGTTGGGGGGCTCAGACTCAATATTTCCAAAGCAGACTCGCAAGGACAAGCGCGGATTAGTATTGAAATCACTCCGTCTTTTCCCCTGACAAGCCATTTTCAAAGAGAGGTTTTTGTGGTTGAAAGCCATACGGTCGCACATCTCCTGCTCTGTACCAGGCTCCTTTCTGTTTTTCAGTGAGGACTGAGAATAGCCGAGGAGGGCTTGGTATATACAGAGGGCTGGGACTTCAGTACAGCATGTGCTCCAGGAGAGTGGCAGCTGTTGATGTCCTCACCTCTGAGTGACCTGGCACCCTAGGCAACCTCAATGAAGAATGGATGGAGGGCAGGAGGCGGGGGCGATAAGAAGAAGGGGAGGGCGGTTGGCACAGAGGGCCGAGTCATTAAGATAATGAATTCGGGGTGAGTGGTATGTGGGAGACCTCTAGTGGTTGGAAAAGGTGCAAACTTGAAACTACGAGCGGTAGGTTTATTGTATCCATGACCTGGAGAAAGAAGCTTAGGCTTTGTTTGGCGTTTTTTTTTTTTTTAAGAAAACCAAACAAATTTCCCAAATCTCCAAACTAACCCCTAATCTCAAAGACTGTATGACTTGACCGTTTGACCAGAGCGCCCACAGGTTTTTATTTCTTCCCATATTAAGCCTACATGTACATGAGTGCATGACTAGATCAGGTTTTTAGTATTTTACTTTCACTTTATAAGTCTGCAGCACTTTTGCACAACAGTATTTATTTCTTAGTTCATTTTCCTGGTGCAGTCCCTCGATTTCACCTCATTCCAATGAATACTGGACAAACTGTATTAACATGTTGACAAACACCTAGCAACATAACCCATTATAATTAGGCAATCCAGGACAACAGCATCAAAAGAAAGTTAAAAGAGGTTTGAGTCAACATTTCGGACTCTTTTTCTTTCAGTACAGATTTTGTGGCTGCTGTTCTGTCTCGCTTTATATTAAACATCGTGCTGCTTTATGCGCTGGCTTAACGCGAGAACACTGCAAATGTGAAAACAGGAATTAGATTTTTCATTTTCATCGTGCAGAAATCTTCCTAAACTGGTCAAATCCGGCTTCTCATACGGGAGGATTTGCTGCTTCCATCTGTTTTGTGGGATCAGAAACTGAACTCACAAAACAAACAAACTACAGATATCAACGTCTGGTGAGCTCCCTTTGTGGATGATTAGAAGAGTAATTAATAATAACTATCAGATTAACAGTTAGCTGCAGTCCTGGGCTGCACTGACGACTATAATATCTGTAATTGGGAATCGCTCTTTATTCCAGAGCTGACACCGGAGTCCATTTCTTTATCCTGACTAGAGCGGCGTGTATCTTTTAAATTAATAAAGTAGCTGCACCGGAGTGATGAGTGTGCGGCTCGTCTTTGTCTCCGGGTCCCTGGCGGTGTGCGGGACTGCAGTGCATTACGGAGTTCATTCGGAAAATATTAAAGTGTGTTTTGCCTGAATTAGCAGCAACCGCGCGGCTGACTCATTCAGAGGACACCTGGCGCTGACATTTCTGGCTCCAGAGAGCAAAGAAGAAATTTCATTAAATCTTTGACAAATCTCAGGCCTAATATTCGTGGAGGTAACATTAATCACTCGGCCCTTTTTTTTTCTTTTTTTTCATATCGGGAGCAAACACAGAGAGAGGGAGAAAAGCTCGGACAACTGCACTGACAGATTTAATGTCACTCATTTATCCATTTTAGAATCGTTCTTTAATATGATTCACCCAGAAACAAAACACTGCATTAAAAAGTCATTTTTAAAGTCTTGTTTGTATTCACAGGGAATTTTGTTATTAGAAAGTCAACGGCAGTCCAACCACAGAAATAAATGATGATAACAAATTCCATTTCCCCCAAACCTGATCCTCATTAACACGTCTCTCTGGGTCACAAAAGGTGTGTATTATTGAGGAAGGTGAGCAAGAGAGCCAGTGGAAAATAACATGTCAAACTATGGCACAAACAAGTCACGGCTTCGCGGTTTAATGACCCTGTTTGTAAAAGTGAAGGGTATTGTACAAACTATTCTTCGATTGTAACAACATGACCTTTACACATCTCATTAAAGCTGTTCACGACAGTCTGTGGCATTCCTGTCCGCGAAGACGATCCCAGTATTTGTCAGCGTGCGTACCATTTCAGATCTCGCAGCACAAATGAAATGTTTCACTCTGCCAAATGTGAGTCTTGAAGCCGTGGATGAGAAGTGGCAACTGTCAGCACTCCCCCAGCTCTCGTGATTTGAATTAAAGCATTCAGAAAGTGAAGTCTCTGCACACTGCCGACTTAAATCTCAGGTATCTTGAATCTAAAATGAAGTGTTAAAAAGAGCAAGGCGGCTTCTTTTTGTGCAAACTACAAGAGTGAAGGTCACGAATGCTCAGCTTTCCTTGTCACTGAGTGGCCCTGATCAGCCACGAGGCACTCATCCTCCCCACAAAGAGCAGTCCCGGTGATTATTACAAAGATGCTGATGAGGAGAAGGCTTTGAGAAGCAGGTCAGCGGCCAGGCCTGGAGAGATGACTCCTTTGTTGACCTTGTCCTCGAGGTGGGGTAGAGCCCCTCTCACACTGGGGTGATTTTGGAAATGTCTGACGACGCTCTCCTGGATCAGACTCCACATCCAAACCTTCTGCTGGGCCCTCCGCCGGCCCTGCAGCTCCCCGCTGGCCAACATGGCGTCCCGGTACGACTCCATCTTGGCCCAGACCTCCGGGATGCCGTCGAAGGTGTGTGAAGAGGCGCGCACCACCTGAGGACGGAGTTGGGGAGGGCGGGATGCATGTGTGAATTTGAACCGCCGATTTATTTAGCAACCAGGTGGCAGCCTGGACAATTTGATCGTTTGGCCTGAAGAGGTCAAAGGCAGAGCAACCTGGCCTTCATATTTTATTCAGTATGGAAATTATGTTTGTTATACATGCTCATGTCTCATGTTTAGGATTCTGCATGGAATGACACGTCCTCATTTAAGCCACGTTCAAACTCATGGGCAAACGCTACAGATGGTGAGTTGCTGAGATGCAGCAAATTCAAACAGTTGGCCCCTGGGACATTTTGTCTAGAAAAGGCACTGTTTAAATCATTTTTTTAAACCAAATAAAAAGCTGAAAAACATAAAGTATAGCTACAAGTTTCATTGTGACTGAGGACCTTTGCTGTATGTCTAAGTTTTGCTGCATAAAGGCAAAGGGAAATATAGTGATACAAAAGTATTATTATTATTATTAGTACTAGTATTCCAGCTTTAAAGGGTTGAGCCAACACGTTCACTTCAGCGTTTCACTGGTTAATGTGCGCTGCCTCGACAGGAAGCCGTCATGTCACCAAGCAAACAGCGAGCATCCGCCTCCCCTGAACGCCTCGTTCGCAAAAGCAATCTGGGGATGAATGTCACTTATGGGTTTAGTACTTCAACAAGTGACTTCAACACATCTCTCTTCACAGCTTACTGCACATTCAGGAACACATGATGAAATTCAGGGTAACGTTCGCTTTCAAAGCAGCAAACCGAAGTGGAAGGGCTTCTGATTTACAGCACCACAAAGAAGCAGAAGCGTTCAGTCTTTCAGACGTATGTTTAACATAAATGAAAGGGCCTATTTAAAAGTTAAGCTTCTTTCTTTTTTTTAGCACTTAATTAAACTAGTGGATAAAGAGGAGCGGGCTGGTTTGGAAGAGGAAAGACTACAGTGTTGATGTGAAATAAACCCCACAGATGGGAGATAATGTGACAGCTCAAGCTGAATACGGCAGCCTGGTAATTCTTGGATGCCTGTGATCAACAGCGAGCAATTATAAATCCTTTAATTACATCATTTAGTGAATTATTTTACAAGGACTGGATTTTAGTTTGACGCAGGAAATCAGATGTTGTGTAACAAACTACACTGCATATTCTCAAATTATCTTTTTTTTTTCAAGGACCAGTAAAAATTAAAATAAAAAAAAACATAAGTAATAGATTTAGTTGTATTTTTCTCAATCCACCCAAATAGGTGAGAGGAATTAAGTATTGACCTAAAGATAATCTTAGCGTGTCTCCTCCATATTGATAACCCACAGACCTTGACTGTGTTTTTGCTGCTTTCTCTCAGCAGATAAGTCCTTTTAAAAATCATAACACAGGCGCAGATAGATAAGTAAATGAGAAAATATGAATGAACCTAACAACCACTTCCTTAACACTAGGGATCAAAGAAAGTTGCAGTCTCAGGGAGGCTCTATTGCGGCCAATCTTTACACCACTAACTTTTACTGCCATTGCTGGCTTTTCCTCTTCTTCTTTTCTTTTTTACATACACAGGGTCGGCCTGCTGTGAGATGAAAAGCTGCAGCATAAAAGTAATTTCGTGAAAAAGGCCAAAACTCTTTATTAAAATTAAGTTTGTTTTGCTGTCCTCTGAACTACAGTATTAAAATAAATAAAGCAAATAAAGCAGGAGGGAAATGTTAGAGATCGTCGCTTTAATAAATTCTGTTCTTACGGGCCGAGTCATAATTTCTGTGACCTGTAACTTTACGGCCCCTTTAAGAAGAAGACATCAGCAGAGGAACTTTAATATTGCTCAAGGTTAATGTGAATATAGGTAAAAATGTTATACTAGCTGAGATAAATCATTTAAGGGTTTGGATCAAGATGTAGAAAGATTATATAGAAAATTAATCAGCAACTATGACGGCAATCAATTAATACGTCCTGAACCTTTTAGAAGCTTTGATCTTCTTCATTATAAAATAATCCTCTTTGGGTTTTGATTCATATGTTGGATAATAAAAGTTGTTACTGGTAAATGTTTTAATTCTTAGTAAAATTAGTTAAACATCTGCTCTCGCATATCACACACACACAGAGAAATTAAAAATGAATAGATTATTTGTGTTATGATTTCAGTGCTTTCATGCAAAGTGAGGTAGACAGCAAAAAGCAGAGTAACTATAGAGTAAATGATAGATTGTAGCAGTGCCGGCCAAACAGACAGACACAAATGTGCACAAGAAAGCCAAGGTAAGGACGAATAAAGGTGGGGGGGTTGGTGGTTTATTTGAATGTGCAGCCTTCTAATCAGCGAAATGTATGACGCAGCAGCCGAGCAGTCATAGAGGCAGGAGTGAGAGGTAGGGGTGGTAGGTGGGGGGTGTTTCCTGGCAGCTTGCCCAGTGGGCAGATGCTGCACTGGGTTGGGAAAACAAAGGGACGAGGCCAGGCAGGCGAGCGGGTGAGACACTGCAGTACTGAAACCATGATGGTATGACGACACCATCATCCTCCTCCAACTGGGTCAGCTGACCTCTCAGTGGGATGGCGTGTTGGGTCCATGAAGCAACACTATTTCTGCTGCAGCTACCCACTAGGTCAAACACTGAACACTTGTCACGTAGCTTTTGGACTCTTTTTGTTGTTAGTAGCACACTATAGTGCACATACTCACATAAACACATCAGTTATCTTACACAACATACCTTGGGGTTCCAGGACTTGGAGCTTCTCCGGAGCAGCTTGAGTGCGCTGGTGTATTCGGTCTGGATCCTCCTGGCCGGCACCACCAGGTCTCCATCCGACTTTGTCACCACCACCAAGTCGGCCCTCTCGATGATGCCCCTCTTGATACCCTAGACAGAGATTTTGGCATTTGATAGGAGGGCGGCTAAAGGTACAAAATACATCTGGCTTCTAGAAACTTATCTCCTGAAGAATCTGTGTACACAGCGATCGTATCTATACTGCTTTCGTGGATTAAACGGGTCAGGCGTTATGGTCACCAGAATGGTGTTACTGGGGGCCTTTGGGTCCTATGGAGGAGCCTCTGTGGATCATCCCGCAGATACTTGATCAGTTTATTGATCTAGTGTATTTGGAGGCCAGGTCAACACCTTGTGCTGTTTTCTATACCCGTTTAATCCTGTTAAGGGGTCTGCTGGAGCCTATCCCAGCTGTCATCGGGCAAAAGGCAGAGGTACACCCTGGACAGGTCACCAGCCCATCGCAGGGCTAACACAGAGACAGACAACCATTCACACTCCTACACACCTACGGACAATTTATAGTCACCGGTTAACCTAATGAGCATGACGCAGACACAGGGAGAACATGCAAACTCCACACAGAAAGGCCAGACGGATGCTAACCACCTTGCCACTGTGCCGCCAGTGCATCTTTCTCATCATTTGCAATGCACTTTACTGTGGTATCAACAGACATATTCAGCACACATACTACAATTGCTACAAAGGCAGACTTTTAACACGTGCTAAAAGAAGAGCTGGAGTTTTAGATCTGCTGTCAGTTTTTAACGGGTGCTCCTATGAGCCTAGTCACTGATTGAGATCCTCTGGCAACCAAACTCGTTGTCTATTAAATCTCTTCTTTAAGGTAATGATACACTAAACCACCTTTAAAGAATTAACAACGATGCAGGTCAATATGACGTTACCTCACATTGTTTGTGTCTTAGCCAAACCACAAAGACTACAGGCACATATGTTCAAAATAAATAAAGTTATTACTGTTATTCTGTAATTTAGTCCTAAAGAAGATCCTACACTTGTTTTAGAACATCTGATCTACGCATTTGGGAATACTTGACTTTTAATAGCACATTGTTTATTCAGTTTACTTACTGGAAGACATTTAATCGTCAGCAGCCTTTCACATGTTTCTATGTGTTTCCAGGGCAGAAACGCTCATTATAATTAAAACAAATACCACCTCAGCTACCTACTGTCCCACCATAATCACCATATTATTAATCATAATGAGCACGGCTAATGAAGCAATTAATTCTGCTAATTAATACACTGATTAGCATATTGTTTTTGTCAGCATGTTTATCTTGGCAAAAAATGAAAAGTGGGATCTTTTCACTTCAATATGTAAAGTACGTACTAGACATAGACATAAAGATATGTAACTAAAAGTCATGGATATATTTACTATTTATTTATTTACTATATATTTATTATTTGTAAATTTACATTATTTACTTCAGTTAATCTACTTTATAAAACTAGTTAATTGAATTCGTTTCTAAATGCTTAAACAATATATTTAGAGAGATGGTTTTGACAGATTTTTTATGGCATCTTCCTTTCAGGTTATTTTTCACATGAGTGACACGGCACCAACAGCAGCAAACTAACTTGGAGCAACATGGAAATTACGCACCAACTTCCTAACATTTTATTTAACATTATAATATTCAACCTGAATAAAAGAAAACTAAGATATTAAGTACTTTGTTCCAGTTCCTAACAGATACATCAAGCTCTGACACTGACAGGGGGGGGGGACTTAATGTCTCTGATGTTTTTCACTGACCTGGAGTTCATCGCCCCCTGCTGGTGGAATCAGCAGCACAAACATGTCCACCATGTCCGCCACTGCAAACTCTGACTGGCCAACACCTGGAAAGAAGAAGATATATTTCAACTGCTGCATGACAACAGTGATGCTGACCTTTTTAAAAAAATCATACCCTACATCTGAAAAGTTAATCCACAATATAAACCCTCACAAGTCTTGTTCAACAGTTCTAAAATGCCTTTGAATAAGTATGAGTTTACACAAACGTCAGATCCCTAACAGTGAATACATTTTATTCTTGAGGTGCAAAGCAGGTGTTGATGAATGGAGCCGAGTATCAGACCTCACACTGACCAAATTATGTTTGTAAAGCTGAGCACTGGCAGTTATGTACCAGAAACGCTTGCAGAAACTGTTACTCAAAGATGAAAATGGGAAAACATTGAGGGATTCAGGTGGTTTGACAGAAGAATAAATATTTGCCCAGCTGAGGGAAATCAAGAAAATTATCCACTAAGCTGAGCTTCCAGTTTTTATGTTTTAGACATTTTATATTTAAAAATGTATAAACTACATTAAAAATCATCTAAAATTGTCTTTCAGCATACAAAAAGCAGTACTGCAGCTGTGAGTGAGCTGAAAATTGTCTTACCTACTGTCTCTACGAGGACGATGTCATAACCCGCCCCCTCACAGAGAACCACGGCCTCGTTGGTTGTTCTTGTGACACCGCCAAGAGTTCCTGAGGTCGGTGACGGCCTGATAAAAGCGTCCATGTCTCTTGAGAGCTCAGTCATACGGGTCTTATCGCCCATCAGAGAGCCTGAAACGAAAAGGTCAATTTATGCCATGATGTCAGTGAACAGCATTGCAACTGTCTCTGATTTCAGCGTCACAAATAAATAACATTTTAATATATTAAGCAACCATTTCACAGATGGACACTAAATACTGACAACATTTCCTCTGTATCACATTTACAGTGAGGGTCTGTTTAAAGTGTTACCTCCTGTAGTGCAGGAGGACGGGTCCACAGCCAGAACGGCCACTTTATGTCCACGTCCTGTCAACATCTTTCCCACCACCTCGATGAAGGACGACTTCCCTGCTCCAGGAGGACCGGACAGACCTGAGGCATCAACAGAGACAACAAATCAGCAACAAAATGCCCCAGGAGCTAATGTCTACAACTTAAATTAACACATGCAGACGTCAAACTTAAACACATGGCCGACAATATTTGAATAATATCACTGGCATATTATGTTTGTCAAACACATGTGTGATTCACTGTTTTCACTCAAAGCGTGTTCTTTTGTACACAGATGTTAACAAAACCACTACAGTGGTTAAAAATAGAACAAGACAGTGTTAAATAGTTTAAAGAACTTATCAGTAGCTCTTGCCAATGTGCATTTCAGCATGAAATATACAATTACCAACTTAAAATTGTGTACAAACACTTCACATTTGAGATGCATTTTTAAAGGTGTTGAAGGCATGAAGGCATTATAGCATGTTTTAACTGTATTTGGCGAAGATAGGGTCAATAAATATAATGTAGGACACAGGTAGTAGATGGGAATAGCTTCTTTTCCACTACAGGAACTTTTCCAGGGATTCAAGAACTTATTTTGAGGAAATGAATTCCTCCACCCAGAGGCAGCAGATGTTTCAGGGAGATTTTAATGTTCTTGATTAGTAGCTTGATCAGGAATCTGGGATTTTTTTTTTATTTGTCCACTGTGCCTGACCACAACAAGAAGCTACAGACAAACAAAGTAAAATACAAAAATAGGTGGGCCGATGCCTTAATAAGTATAGAGTAAAAACATCCAACAGGAACTTAAGACAGTGATCTACCTTGGTCTGAAAATGCAGATAATAAAGGAACTGAAAGAATCTTCAGTTCCTTAGAAAGTAAATCCTCCTTATTGATGCAAACGTGCCAATTACACACCTGAGAGCCACATTTTGTCCCGGCTATATTGTCAATATCTTTTACAAATTCTATGGTATTAGTTCCTAAACCTCAATGAAAAAAAACAGTGACTCCATTATCAATTAATCGATTCACATAAAACTCAAAGAAGCAATGTCACATTAATTTCATTTGTATACAACTGTCACCGAGTTTACACTCATTCACACACACTGAATGGCAGCGAGCTCCCATGTGAGGTGCTGGTGCAAGTAAACTTTAACAGCTGGCGACCAGCCGTCTCACTCCCATTCACAAATCACCATTCAGATCCTCCGTTCACACTAAGCACACTCTCTAGACCTAACCACACACCTACTCTGAAGGCCACTGGCTTCCCTCCGTTACGACCCTCCAGCTCCCTCTTGTAAGCCAGCACTCTCTGCAGCAGCACCTGGGCCAGCTCCTTTTTCCTGGGATGCTGCGTCTCCACCAGGGTGATGGACTCTGCCAGAGACGCCCGCTGTCCTCCGACCAGTCCATCATACAGCTTATTCAACAGTCTCTGCTCAGGCCCGCTCAGGTCCTGTATGTGTTGGGGGACGGCTGTGCTCACACCCCTCCTGTGCTGGCAGCTGAAACCCAGGATGGTGGTGTGCCGGTAACAAGGGAAGGACCCAGTGAAGACCCTTTGATGAAGGCAGCATGTTCGGGGGACAGGGGGGGCAGTGAATGAGGAGGGAAGGGAAGAGATGTGGCGGAGGACTGAGACACCAAACCGTCCCATTTTCCAGCAGCGTCTAGAAGGATAAACATGATTAACATTAGTCGGTTTTACTCATATACGTAAGATAAAGAGTAAATAAATAAATACATAAATACTGAATAGAATATTTTTTTTATCACTTCCAGGTCCTTAATGTATCACCAGCTTTGAACATTGTACTGTTAGCTGCTACACGGCTAAAAGCATGAATGCAAAGTTACAACAGTTGACGTTTTAACGTTAGCCCACCTGACGTTAGGCTCAGGTTCGTCTTGCTAACGTTAGCAAGTAACTTACTCTGACTATTAACACGGTTGTCAAATTAATTGTTAACAGTTAAGACAAAACAACAAGGTGTGACTTACGCTGACCTCCTACGAGCTGCACGGAGGTGTTACAGGTTACATACATAGGTTACATAGGACCGTTGTTTCATTCATCTTACTTCCTGTTCCGGTGACGTATGGCACCGCCCACCACAGTACTTCCGTCGATTAGTTTAAAAAAATAAAACATAAATAAAAATAAAAATAATATATATATATAGATATAATGTACAGAAAGCATCAAATATATCCATACTGCCAATTACGAATAAATAAATAAATAAATAAAAATTAAATGAAAATGTAAATATGTAATAGACAGTTTTAACCACAAGGTGGCAGCAGAGGTCAACGTTCGCATCCCATGTGAAGCCAAAGGGAGTTTCTTTTACTTTATATTTGCATTTTTAGCTGTTTATTTTCCCCTTGTTTGATTCCCAGAGTAGTCTCTCAAGTGTGGTCTCTTTATGTATGTATATATGGAGTTGCCTGACAGTCCTGGCAGCATCACAGCACATCTTCCATTTTGAATTCCTAATTGCAAAAACTTAATCCTCACTATCTGATTAATAAAAACAGTAAATCATCAAGAGAATAAAATTAGTTGAGCACTTGGACAAATATTTAGTAGAGCCGTGGGACTGGAGATCGAATATGAGCAATAAATAAAACTATAAAACACTGGAAAAATACATAAAAGCTGCATCTATTAATATAGATCTTACAGTAAAAACAACCTTGGTCTTTATTGTCTGTTAGCACTATAAGATGAAACCATTTCCTGACAAATCAGATTCTTTTATAGTGTTGTATTGTGTTACACAGCAAAGGCATCAAGTCATGATAATATTGGGGTTTTGGCCTAGACAAGATAGAATCTATTAATTTACCTTACTAACAAATTAGATGGGTTTTCAGTAGATCAACAGTCTTTTAGTCATCTTTTAGTCTCCAGTCCACCTGACGTGTTTGTGTCTGGAATTTGGGAGAGACATGCAACCTCCTGGGAGGCAGAACTACTAACCACTGTGCAACCATACCACCCACGTTACATACAGTCAAACGAAATGGCTGCATGCACAAACACACACAATCCACTCTTGTGACTTCCAGGGGACCTTTCCTGGAAGACTGTAGTAACCGTTCCAGTATTGTTACACGTCCCATAAACCTAAGGGAAACCCATGATTTCATGCATTTTCATACAATTTACTGGAAAATCACTAGTGCAGCTGGCATTCAGATGCACTTTTAATTGCTAAGCCTCTCTAATTGAAGGTCTACCTCCAAACATTCAAGTAAGTGTTTTTCATCAGTTCAGAAGACATTACAATGACTTACGTTTTTTTCCCCCTGGAGATGTATAACTAACACTAGCTGTAACCACTAGTTCAACTAACCCTAAACCATGTCTACACCTTTAAGTTTTATGATTTACATTAAGGGGACTTTTTCTGTATCCAGCATGGAGGCAGGTCCCTGCATTGTGACTCAAGTATTTATGTCCCCACAACATGAGTGAGACACAGGGCCGTTACTGTTTTTGAGAAAGCCACTGACAATACATGATGCATATTTTCTTAGCATGGGTGGCCTGTAATTTCATAGGCAGGCACACAAAGACAAACATGCCGAGACAGTGGTCATGAAAGAGACAGAAATGTTGCAAGTAATAAAACAAATTTATTGAATCCTCCAGTAGAGACTTGATATTCATGGAATAAAACTGCTTTCTGGGAGTTTTACTGAGCAAAACAGAAAGAAGGAGCGAGGGGGGAAAAGAACAAAACAAAGAGGCAACATGTGAAAGTGCAGACAAAACAAAAAAACACGTTCAAAAAATACAAAAAGAATGTCAAGAGTATAACAGTCTCATAGCAAAGACGATTGCTCGAAGCGTAGAAGATTTTAATGGCAAAATCTGCATTTTATTTAAAAAAAAATCATAATCAGACATCAGTAACTGACACGCTTTTCTCAGTCAACAATTAAAATTTGAATGCTCAACGTTTTCCCATAACAGTCATTTCTGCTCAGTCAATGTAATTGAGAGAATGAGGCACAGCCACTGAAATATTAATGTCCTCAATGCGACTCCACACATCTGATTCAGCTGCAGAGTAAACAGTGAGGGACAAACTATACTGTACTTGTGTTTGCCTCTGCTTCATGTCATGTTCTGCTACCAGACGTAAATGTGTAACACTACACTAACCAAACTATGCCTTGCAAAACCAGACTGCACAGCACATATCTAATAGTGAATATACCTAAACACTATTTTTTTTTTCTTAAAATTCATTTGAAACACAAGTGTAACACGAGATGAGTAACACTTAAAACTTTATGTCTGAAATGCCCTTTTAGTGCCATGCCCCACAACGAACCCCGCCCTAAACGCTCAAACGCCCCCTAAAGTTACCCTCAAACTATTTTTTTATCTGTGATACAGGATTTCATTTTGGTGTTATAATAACTTTAAACCACATCAATTGATTGACCTAAATGTAACAGTTTGAGAAATTGACATACTTGTTTAAGTACGTAAGGATGAGTCATATTGGTCATCCTCCAAGTCCCCGCTAACTTTGAATATCTCATAAGAACATTTCATGTCAGCCTCACTGCAGTCAGACAGAAAACAGCAGCCGGCTGCAATTTCGGCAACCTGGAATATCCCATAATTATTGTAACTACACGTGTATATCTGGACCTCGGAGGGAATATTTTCCAAGGGATGCAAACTAGTTATGAGTCAGAATAATAGAACAGTGACAAAGAAAAGTTGTGGGAACAAGAACAGAGAGGATATCTGCGTCATGATGAGTGTGATGGTCTAATTATTACAGTTGGTCACAAAGATCAAGTATCTTCCAGTTGCATCACGCTCACTTTGCTTTACTCCTCTCCCAGTCTGTCAATGTGCCCAATTCAGACGTCCTTCAAGTAGAAAACAAACCTACCCATTTAACAGCCCACCCAACCTTGCCGGTCCCAGATCAGCTTGTGTTTCAGTCAAACAGCCTTCTCTGTGGACTCCTGACTAAACCACAAGCCAGTTTGGGACCGGACAGCCCCTATTCTTGCTACTTAGACCAAAATGCTGGGGTATGGACAGCCACAGGGCTGAGGACAGTGAAGCCTAGGAGACCGAGGATATAGGGTTGTGGGGGGAGCCCATCTGGGTTAGCACCTTATCTAACCACTGCAGCGGACCATGCAGGTGAATCTCAATCCAGCAGGGTGTGCTGGTCACATCTTGGCGGTGGTATTCTGCTCCCCAGCCCTGAAAGGCAGGACAACATGATTACTGATCATGACACCAGACTGTACTTCTTTTTTGCTGTCCTTGTACACACTCTTACATTTTAAGATTCATTCAAATTTGATGTGTAGGGCTGAGTTTGTCAGTTAATATTTAACCTTTTGGTCAAGCTGTCCAATGTTGACATTATCAGCATTTATATGAATGATTTTTACCACTAAGACATTGTAAATTTAAGAGCAGTTTTATAGGGTAATGCTGTAATTATGGCTGCTTGGTGGTTTATATGGCTGCTCTCCGTATGAGTGAGTCAAATATTGGACAAGACTCAATCAGTCAATCAGTTTTGCTTTTTAAAGAATTAGTCACTGGTTTAAAGTTGTACTCATGACAGTGTTGAGCACTGACCGACTCTCAACAGGAAACATTTGCAGAGATTAAAGTGAAACATGTCAGAATAAAGGAGCACTGATGCTAGTATCAATATGAGTACGACTGACTCAACTGCAGAAGGAAACCAAACGTCTGTTTACACTAAACAGTCTAAGTTTACCACCAATATCGAGACAATCCAAATGTCTACTGTTCAATAATTTTTCAAGTAAAATCTAAAGCAGACTACCTTAACAAAGCTCATGCGGATGGTGCACATCTTGGTGAGCTCGTACACGGCCTCAAAGCCGTGGTTGACGGACTGGGCCAGCAGCTCAGCAAACTCCTGGTTGTTGAAAATCTTGAGGCTGCAGCCGCTGGGAATCTTACAGACAGTTGTGGGATGGAAGCCGTGGTGGTAGTTACAGTTACGACTCTGGACGAAGATACTGCTGTCACTCAGACATTCTGCATACACCTCCCCTCCAACGTAATACAGATGGACACCTAGGAGGTAGTGAGAGAGCATTAGGAGCAGGACACCTGAATTAATAGCGAGGTTCGTTCGTTCTTTTAAACCCTGAAACATCAGTGTGGTCAGACTCTAGAATCAATAGACTGAAATGTCTGGTCAATTTGTTGTTATTGTTTTGTCCCTCCCTGGATTCCAGTCCCCGTTGACAACATGAATTGATTAAGTCTCATCTGTTGACAATCGGTGCATTACAGTCATTGACAGGTTTTCCATGCTGTACCTTTGCCGATGTGCCGCCGGGTGTTCTCAATAGTGGAGTTGCGGTTAACGTTGGAGAGCAGGCCGAGACAGAATCGGTTGCGGTTGTTGGAGGGATCTGTGAAGCCATCGACGAGCACACTGGTGGAGGAAGCCTGGAAGGCCTCTCCGACACGATTGTTGAGCTCGTAGTAAACAATAGAGCACCAGTGCTTGGGTTCCTCATAGGCCACAGGCTGCACATCTGTACAGGAAACACATTAAGAGGTCACAAGAGTGAGCTGAGCACGCTGTACATGCGGAAACCGGCGCAGACACATTAAAGGCACATTTTAAACTCCTCTGCGCAGACAAGCTGCCACGAGCCAGTGATACCAGCACACTCAACTGTAAATCTTCCTCAGCCACACAATTATTTCATCCAAACTGTCCCATGTAGCCCGTAATAATGATTTGAATAAACATACAGGACCCACTAGCTACATTTGTGTACATTTAGTCTGACCATAATCGATGTAGACGCTTTCTAAAGCATTCTGACTGTCTGTGGTGTGTCTGCCAGCTTTTATTGAGCAGCAGCGCAGTCAATGGAAGGGGCCTGGCCATGCTCTCTGTGCCTGATATCTCAGAACGAGCCAGGGCCAGCTGGCCTCACCCTCCCTGAGAGAGAGAGGAACAAATCATGTTTTTCTAAGCACATATTTCTCCCAAACTTCCTGTGTAGCATGGCACTGGCTAGCAGGTGTGTTTTGTCTGTTCACTTCCCAGAGCTGGCCTACAATAGAAACCTGCTCCCCTGTACAGGATGCAGCTTGTGGAAAAGAACTTTAAAAACTCCCCAAACTCCAGCTAACACAACTTTTTTTTTAACACAGCTCTTCCCACTGCTGCTGTCACCGTGTGGGCGAGTCTTTAAGACACAAGTGCATGGTTTTAACAAAAATCTAACTTCTAAAACTCCAAATATTAGGTAAATGTGATGTGAGAGTAATTTAACTGCAATTAACGCAATGTACCATGGTACTATAGTCTGTCACTAATTAGACTAAAGGCATTTTTGGTTCATTGCAATTTGCACCTCCTTTCTATACTTGCTACTTTCTTTTTTTTGATCTAACAACACTGTTCTCACCAAACATATTTCTGATTCCTCAAAGACTATCAACAGCCACATCATGCAAATCAGTGGCCCCACACTTGGACGTCTAGATCCCAATCAGAGGTCAAAAGATGAAGTATTAAAAAAGAAACAAGTACATTTTTGTATCAGCAGGGCCTTAAATTAAACCAGAAAGTTGAAACAGAAACTTACATGCATGTTCACAGACAGTTTGTGTAATAATTGTACAGTTCATCCTTGCTCTATCCTAAAATTAAGTTTGGCTAGCATGACAGTTATTGAACACGTAACTACTCATATGTTCTTCCCAGTTTTTAATTAGGAAAATTAGTTCTGTATTACAGAAAGGAGGGAAAAAGCAACAGAATATCACTTTAAAGTCATTAGATGCTTTTAGAATCCAGTAGTGGTCCCTGCATAGTGTGTTATGAATCCTTGAATGCAGTGCTTAGATGTGTCTTGTCTTGGACAATAAAATCAAAACCACCAAGTAGAGATAGCAGCAATTACTGCACCGCATTTTAGATTTGAGAGCCAAAGGTAATTAGCGAATCCTATCGTTAACGGGTTTCGAGTCCTCACCACCACCAGTAGAGATGACATAAGCCCCAGCTTTTATAGGCCTCATAAAACTGGCTTAATTTGCTGAGGCTTTGAGCTTGCCCTGGGCTGGCACCCACAGACAAAGCTCCACTGTAAACTAGTCCACACACTGTTTTATCTGACAGGATATGGGGCAACAACCCAACTGAGGTTTTTCTTCTTTTTTTGGAATTTGAACACAAGAGAAAAACACTTCCAAACAGACTTCCTAGAAATCTTTGCACCTGCAGATCAAGGGGAACAGGTGCAGACAACTTTATGTGGATGATATCACAAGAAACACAAGGACATGTGTATGTGAGATAATAACTGTCATGGTTACCTGGCCGGTTGTTAGTCTCTAGGGGCAAGGGTGGAGCCATGAGGTTGGTGTCCATTGGCTGGGGGCAATCCTGAGTCATCTGCTCCTCTGGGGGCATGTAAGCAGGCGGGGGTGTCTCTGAATCAAGAGCAAAGTCATAAGAGTTATTGATGGTTAGTGTGAAATGAGTGTTAGTAAAAAAGAGAGGATAAATTGTCTCACCTGGCATCTGGAATGGACTGCCGGGGTCAGAGCTGGATGGTGAATGCGGGAAGGTGGCGCTGCTGCCACTACCAGGCGAGTTTGGGTAGCTGTTTCCCGGCGAATGGGGGAAAGGCATTGTGTTGGCCTGAGGAAAGGATTCTGGGAAGGTGGCATTCTGCGGCATGTGTGGCTCGTTCTGCTGCAGAGGGTTGCGGAAGCGAGGTAACATCGTATGCTTGGCGTTGAACTCGCTGTTCCTTGGTACCAAGACAGGCGGCAGCACTAAATAAGGAGAAAGAGGAAAAATCTATGTGACTGTGAGTGTTTAGGGAAGAACAATTAATTCAAATAAGACTGCACTCCACCAATAAGACAAAAAAGCAAAACATCGACGTGGCATTAAGTGCTCTGAAACTGCTCGTTAATCCACTACAGCACGTTTTCCATTAAACATGTAACAGGCCATTACTTCCTCTGCTCTCACATGTGTCAATGCTATGAATCTGAATGTGTCAACCATCAGAACTTTTGCTTTATGTCAGCCCTTCCTTTTCCATTTCAGGCATTGCTGTTAAATCAGGGCTGACTCATGGAAATACTATTCTTCTATGACTCATTATCAGTGTGACAAAATTCCATGATAGATTGAAAAAGGTCACGACATATTTCAATATTGTATTTCAGAGGAGTAGCTTCATCTAATCTCCGTCTAGGAAGCACCTGCTCTGATGCAGTGTACTTCTGTGGCACACAAAATAGAGATGTAATACACAGCACAAATCTTTTTTCTATTTAGTTCAATTTCTCTTCTCACGTGCCCTTTTATACAAATTTCTTATCATTTATTTACTTTAATGTATTAAGTTTGTTGTTTTTTTCCCTATCTCAACTCAGTCCCTATCTAATATTTAAGTATTTGTTTCAACACTCTGGACATATTGTACATTTTAAAATTAAGTTCCTTGACTCCAGCGTAATAAAGAAATCTCTTTCTAAAAACTCTGCGATTCAACAGTCTGAGCGCAGATGTCACAGCATTTTTCAAATGTCCGCTTCCAGGCAGTCGGCCTTAGCCAGCAGTATTTGGCCTAGACTCTCACATTTCTTCTCTGAAAAGTCATTTTGAGGCGGGCCGCTCTTGTGGAATTCATCACTTGGGGTAAATATCCTGGCTAGGGGCTATTCAGGTGCAGCATAAACCACAGAGATATGCTCCACTTGTGTCTATAAATACCTGTGCAGATAAATAAAGCTGGTGCTGAAATTTTAGACGGGCCTCGCGCTGCTGTCAGTATTCCTGCAGGTAGCCCATGTGTGCTGCAGCAGGCCAATGCATCAATGTGGCAGTTTATTTCAAAGGTTATATGCGGAGCAGGCGGACAGCTGTGGTGTTATGTAGAATAGTGAAGGGAGATTGACAGGATGTCTGTGTGTAGCTGGGTGGCGTTCAGAGAGAAAAAGGGAGTGGGCGGGGGTGTGTGGGTGTACGTGTGAGCGCGTGTGTGTGTGGGTGGGAGTAGTGTGAACAGACAGGTGCTGCTGTGGCGTTGAATCACCTTAGCCCTCTGCCTTCCACCCGCTGCTAAAACAAAGCGCGTGCGAGGCAGGCAGCAACTCTTTCCTCCCATTGTGTACGAGTGACTGTCTTCCTGTTCCAACCATCCTCACAGAAACTGTGCCTGCCTCGTTTTTTGCAATGTGCATACAAGTGAGTTAATATGTGTGTGTGTGCAAGACGAAGATGGGCCTGCAGTACAGAGTATGCCCAAAACAAAGCCCCTTTTCTCCCCCGGATGGAATTTCCTGCTGCATGCACACATCAATGACACACACACACACTTTGGCTCTTTACACACTGTGAACACAGCTGTTTTTATCTTGTCAGCTGATCCTCGTTTTCTGTTTAGTAAGAGACCAAGCAGTGTTTGATGTCTGTCTGATTTTACTCATGAGATTACGTATTATGTTTTCGCAATCAATTTAACGTTCATAAATATTAATTTTGTCCCTGCTAATATGAAATTTGGAATTGATTTAAAACATGTCCGGGAACATGCAAATAATAAATGCATGAGAAAGATAAATTAACTGAATTAACTGCTGCAGTCATTGCAGAAAAGGGAAAGACCAAAACATCAAGGCATCTGGATAGATTGTGCCTAATAAGGTCAGTATCAGTGCAGACACATGCATCTGTGCACTAAAAGATGAGATCACTCACCTGGACTGTCCACTCGTTTGTAGTGGTATGGGTTGATACACACATCCTTCTGTTTGGACCCAAAGGGGTACTCACAGCACTCCAGCGCCTTCAGCTCATGGTGGGACTGCAGGTCTGGCCAGCGCCACACCCGGCAATAAATGACATGAGGCAGACCTTTCCTGTGGGACACTTGCAGCCTCCCATCCAACGAGCGAGGGATTGTCACACAGTTGCTGGGCTGACCCGGGCAGCTGAGCGCCCGCTCCAGCTCCTCCATGGCTCCCTTCTTCTTTTTAAGTTTCTTAACTAGAGCATCTACCGCCTTTTCTGCCCATTTCTCTTCCTCGTCTCCCTGCTTCCAACCCAACAGCCGCTTGACAGCTGGGCTGGTGAAGGAGAAGAGTGAGGTGACATTCATGTTGAAAGGGCCGACCTCCTCCCCTGTCCTAAACGAAGTGTGAACGGTGTTGGGAGACTGTCCAGTCACAGAGGACACAATATTATCTGTTTGTCTGTTTTATTTTGGAGATTCAGATCCTCAGCTTCCAAGAAGTAAGATCAGGTCCTCTTGACAGTCTGTAGAAGAAAAAAATAAATAAATTTGTAAGTTAAAGTCTCCAGCAAAAGAGTGCAGCAACTAAGGAACATGAGCGTCTCTCTAGCACAGCAGCACTGACGTCTGACACCAGAAAGCTGCTGGAACAAGCCTTGATGTAGTGAGCGATTATGTCACCGTTATAGCTGGCGCAGTCATGTCAGTCACGGCTTCAGGGAAACTGGCAGGAGAGTCACAGTGGACGCCCTCCTGCGAACATCAACCCAACCAGAGATTCTCAAGATAGCTTCCTGTCCGTATGGCTTGTCACATTACCACCAGTTACTAATGTCATTTACAGCAAAGGGTTTCACAAAACTGCATGCAGCCTACACAACCAACACAGAGAGACTGTTGTGTAATTCACCACCTGTAGCAGATCTGGTTAGGTTAAAGAGTATATTTAATATACTCATAATAACAAAAAATGCATGAATAAATAAATAAACTTAAAGCAACAAGCCATTTCAATTCAGAAGCAAAAGTCTGGACAGTTTTGCCTGATGAATGATAGTTATTATGTGATTTTTGTCATTCAATTTCCTGTAGATTAATTCATTAAATAACATGTAAACTAAATATCAAACCAAATTCAAATAATATGATCCAACGTGATGCAAAACCAACTTATATGGCAGGTAAAACAGTTTGCTGAATATGTGGGACTTAAAATGCTAGCTTTCATGTTGCAGAGGCAACGTTGCTATAAAGCTTCAACACCACCAACCTACAAACACTGGTTTTCAGCAGGAATCTGGCAGCGTGCAGGACAATAAAAAGGAAGTACATGTGGGCTCCAGGATAAATGTGCCCATTCACTGGGGGTCCCACAGGAGTAATTCAGTAGCCAGAAGGAACATGCATTTTAGCTTTTAAAAGGGAAACAAGAACGCATTGAGCACTGCCCGTTCCACCTTCTTTTCAAGTTTTGCCTGAATCCAATTAGGGAGATAAAACATAGTTATGGTGGAGGTTTGGACGCGGATAAATGTTCAGATGCAATCCCAGAATCCAATAAGCAGCGTGTCAGAAATCCAGCAGCATCTATCCGTACTGACTCACGGGTGAGGATGCATCACTCTCTGACAGTAAAGCTGAAGTATATTGGATTTCCTGCGAGCAGGAACAAATACATCATTAAGACTGTGCTGTAGTTATTCCTGGCCCTTCAGATTATGGGATGAATAGCGATTTCTATCTTTGACAGCTACTGCATATGTAGGCCACATCATAGTGGCAAAGGGCAGGGGAGTTTGAGGCGAACAGGTGCTGTTTACAACGTGTGTGTGTGTGTGTGTGTGTGTGTCCACTCAGTGTGAAGGCCCTGGACACTTACTACTGCCAAACACACAGACTGGAAAGATGCAAGTTGCAACTATAATTAGCTTATCCGCTTGACTAGTATTAGCTCATCAGTGAAGTGCAAACATTTATGGAAGCACTTCATCACATATTGTTGGACGTCATATTTTTTGTTGTTCAAGACCTCGCTACGACTCAACCAGTCACCTTTAAAGACAGAGGAAAGAGGTTCTACAGTCCTCATATATGTCATCCTTGACACAGCACTGACGTCCTTTTGCTTAGACTTGTAATTTATTTTTGAATCTCTTCATGTTGTGCTAACCAGTAAAAATATGGTGTGTGGTCTTATTCAGCCATTAGAGTAGCAGGGTGACTTTTTCACATTATTTAAACTAAAATCCGGAATAACTCTGAGAATAGCATTTCATCTTACGCTTATTTTCATTAATCAAATTATTATATTGTTTCTAAAATGATCAGAAATAATCACAATTTCCCAGTGACCACAGTAACGTCTCCAGGCATCTTTTTTATAGATCTAACTGTACGCTAATTCAACTGATTGCTAATAGAGATAATGGTGATATAAATGAATTGATATAATACACAGAAACAGGAAACTATATAATGTAAGCTGTACATCAAAGAACAAACCAAAGCAAACTTCATAAAGATAAAAGAGAAATGTGTGTGCAAATATATGCTCAAACTCAATATGTAAATACAATGTAAATACAAGGAGACTTTTGACAGACTCTTCATGACCTTGGCAGTGTCTGGTGCAAAACTGACTCAGCACGTCTTCAAAGCAAGAAGAACATGCGCCTGAGGGATGAGAGTGGAGTCTGACCATAATGCAAACAGTTCAAAAGGCACAAACAGCAGCATCATATTTGTATCAGGGTCACCACCCCAAAGAATGACAAGTCATTTTGATTAACAGCCAGCCGCGTGCCTGCTTTGATGGCCTTTCGGTGACAGCCAGCACTATCACCCCAAGTTCAGGACCAGCCACACAAAGACAAACATTAATCCCTTTCAGATGTAAGAATCCAGAAAGTTCTGTGCCGTAACATCTGGTGCAGACTTAACAATCCTCTTCTGTCAGTCAGCCACAGCTGGAGGCCATGTCTCTTGGATATTTCCAGTCCTGACAGTCAATAATATCTGACTGCTTGCCCGACCACATGCTTATTTAAAGAGCCTGACACAGTGCTGTGTTGCTTCTTTGGACAATGCTAGTTTGGAGTTCTCTGTGAGGCAGTCAAAATATGAAGACGCCAGTGCTCTTCCTATATCTATGTATAGACTGGGATGTCTGCATGTCGTTAACGCTGTTTGTCAAATGTCAAAACAGTGTTTAACGTTTGTTGTGTGATTCACTGTGATCATGTTCATATTGACAGTTTTTGTTTCCTGTTGTCATTAAACATGTTTTTACCTCTAACTGATGGCACCAAAGACAAACGTACTTTAACAGTCAAACAGAAACAAAGACCACATCTTCACACAAGCCATATTGGATATTGAAATATCCAATATGGCTTCATAATATCCTTGGATCACTTTTAGAATCTATGCCAAATATATGTTATATTTCTGCAGTCTCATGAGGTTTGACATGGCTGGTCCTACGTCACTACAATACAAGTTTGGTCCACATGAAAAACATAATAAGAAACCACAACTCTAGAGGCACCATCAGGCAAAAGCAAAGCCATATGCAAACTGTGCTGATTAGAGGACAAACTTAGCCAAACACCACAATAGCTCCTGATCATACATATTCTCTGATTACCACAAAATCAATTAATTGTTTCAGCTTGAAGTTGATTTTTTTTGGAGATTATTTGTTTTTAGTCAATCAATGACTAAATCAGCGTAATGAAATAATTCTAATTCCCTCACCTCAATACATGCCTGAGCCAGGCAATGAAGAGTTGCGCAGATGCCTGTAGTGGCCTTGGCCGCAGCTCTCTTCACTATAAAAACCGAAACACACACCGCCATTTACACAACAGTGCCATAAAAACCACTCTGACATTCCCTACAGCCTAGCCCGTGGCTAGCCAGTGCTCTGTCACTATTGCGTTAGCAGTAGCTTGTTATGGCTATCAGTTAGCTCACCGGACAGAGACTGAGGCTAATGGGAGCACAGAGTGGGATCATGCGACACTGACAGGCGGAGGCTTTGACCCACCTGGTGCGAGCTGTTAGCCACTACACTAGCCCCATGGATCATTTTGCACTGCTCCAGTGTCTGTTAATCAATTTAGGCCTGGGCTGTGTAGGATGAGGAGACAGTAATGATGCTCTCTGGACCCTCCCTGGGGACGGAGCATTATAAAGAAGCTACATTATTTATCAGCAGGGTCCTGGATGGGGCCTCCATTAACCCCTGCTCAATGGAGTCACTAGCTATAAACAGAGGAGTGCAGGAAGAGAGGGTGGTAGATAAAGAGGAAGAGGGAGGAAGAAAGGGGGGATGATGCATGGAGAGACAGAGAGGAAGAAAGTGAGAGTGATGGTGAAGTCAGAGATCTTAGACAGACTGAGTGTTTTGGAGAGAGAGTCGAACATATATCTGGTCTCTTCAACGAGCACTTCAAGATTAAGTGCCTTCAAGGGTCATTACTGAGCGAACAGTGACACTACACGGATGAAATACTTTTTTTTTTCTTCACAAATACAGATAATAACTATAACATCTGTGAAGAATATGGCACATAAATTTGCAATCGAAGGCCAGTAAGGCTTTGTTATGTTCAAAATGTTGAGACCAGTACCGGTACGATACTAAAGTACTATTTTTAAAACAACCCCTTAGTATTAAATCAATTAGCTGATTGTACAATGCTCTGATGACAAACAGTCCAGGATTTCATATCTCTCTGTTCTACATTGTTGTGAGTTATATTCCTTTGTGTTTGGACTGTTGAACAGAAAAAACATTCTGAAGAAGTCAACCTGGCCCCTGGAAAACAAGTTATACCACTGTTTCACAACTGTTTCGCTGGGTTTGGTCATTTTAGAGATTAAAGGAATTAATCAGAGAATTGAATGACAGGCTTTGACAGTAAATACAATTTACTGCAGCTCTTGTAAACCTGTTTATATTCAGGTATCTGATGAAAACTGCCGGAGCTTGCTGTAAGCTTTAGGTATTACGATTACAGGATACTAGTGATACAACTAGTATAAATAACCACAGCTCATCTTTGAGACGCAGCACATGTATGTTGTTTTTAAAGCAGGATATTTTACAGCAGAAAACTGAACCTGTCAGATCTCTCTGGAGGACATTCAAATTTCTTTACTTTCTAATTGTTGGCCAACATATACATACTGAAATATATCTGGTTTAACCTAATGCTGGCCTATGCATTAACTAGCTGCACGGTTTCTAATTCAGTTGCATATAGTTAGCTCCAGAAGGCAGCAAATGCTGATTTTTGTCAAAGTCACTGAAGTCAATACAACAGTCTCAGAGCAAAGCTTGAAATAACCACACTCAGACATGAGGTGCTGCCCTCACTGACTAGACATAGCATTGACCCGGGAGGCTCCTTGAACTCACTAGTGTCCTCACAAACACCATCGCACACATACAACCCAGTAAAGATCACACAATAACGCAAGTGAGTGAAATGCAGCTATTAACAACGAAAAAAACACTAAGAAAACCACCAAATACTTAAGAGCACAGTCCACACTTTGAAGGCCTGAGCTGGGATCAGATTCTTTACATCCCAGACACACCAGTCCCCACACACGACTGCTGCAGACATAACTAGCAAACACATGGGTTTTCAAGCAGCTATCTCAAACATGCTTGGCACTCAGTGTTGGGTTTGTGTTGTGTTAGGGTGGACACCTCACCCCGACACATGGCAGGCTATGTTATCCAGACTGCACAGACACATAGGACCAAGGCTACAATTTGAGATAGTTTGTACTTATCCAGTGAAATCACAATTACTTCCAATGTTTTCAATATGGTTTAATAACCATCTGAAAAAGTCAACTAAATGGTCTATTATACACAAATTAGTAACCTGTACCCATCAGGCATTGCATTATGACCACCTTCCTAATATTGTGTAGGTCTCCTTTGTGCCTCCAAAACCGTTGTGACTCAAGAGAGAATGGACATGGGCCTCCTGATGGTGTCCTGTGGTGTCTGTAAACATAATGTTGTTGTGGCCTCTGTGGATCAGACTCGTTCCAGTGCATCCCACCAATACCTGATCAGTTTGGGATCCAGTAAATTTGGTGGCCAGGTCAACACCTTGCGCTGTTTTTCATATTTTTTGAGTTGTTCCTAAAATGTTTTTTGTATGTGTGTGTGTTTGTCAGGCTGCATCCTGCTGGGGATGGCTGCTGCCATCAAGGAGCGCCATTGCTCCTGGGGTGGGGGTGCCTGGTCTGGTCTAGGTGGGTGGTACATGTCTTATGGCGCATTTCCACTAGCACGGCTCGGCTCGGTACGGTACGGCACGGCACGGCTCGGCTCGGTTTGGTTGTGTTTCCATTACAACTGGTGCCTCCTCGACGTGGGCGGGGTCGTCATAACACGGCTGCGCGAAACCGCTGTGACGTCATTTACACGGCGCCGAGCAACGTACAAATCCGGAAGACCTCCCTCTGAATCCGTTCTTCGGCAACCAGAGTCAGGAACGTCTGGACCTCCTCCACCGACCAAGGAGCGGATTTTTTCTGAGAAGCCATCTCGTTCCAAGTCAAAAAGCAGTAAAAAGTGGTGTCTTGTCTCGCGTCTTGTTTTTATTTACATTCTAGGCGGTCGTCGCGCGGTTATGACGCTTCCAGTGACGACACTCATCGGCCAATCAGTGGAAGGCAGTCGGCTGACGTCACGTTTTAGTAACGCTTCGGCTCGCTTGGAACCAGGGCTGAGGTGATACCAAAAATGTACCCGGTTCCAGGTAGTAACATCCACGTGAATGCCAGGTCCAAACATTTCCCACTGTCAGTGATTTTAATGTTGTGGTTGGTCGGTGTATATTTTCTGTCAATCAGCTAATCAAGTGTATGGTGCATCCCTGGCAAGAGGAAGGGTGTGACATTGTTCACCTTTGTTGTGATTATTATTATCTATTAGTTTTTTGGAGATGCTATAATAGATAGATAAGATTTACAGAGGCAAAGATGTAGTTTAATTCCATTGTGTACATATAAAGACAGGATTTAACCTCCTAATAGCATCTGACAATCACATCTGCCCGTGGCATTTAAGAGGCTTCGCCCTCAATTCAATACCGTGAACAAAAATTGGTTTAATTTTCAAACTTGAAGCCGTATACCTTGAGAATGCAGAACAATAAAACAACTGGAAGTCTATCACGGACAAGGACAAATTCCTGTCCTTTGGGTAATCTGATATGTCATCTTCAATAATGTCAGGAGATCTAGCCTTAGCTGCTGTAGGTCTTTCTCCCACTTTCCCCTCCCTCTTTCTCCATCTGCCTCACATGCACCCGTGCACGGAGACACAGATTCATAAACACACTGACATAACTTAAACACTGTCCTCTGCAGCACACAAGTGGGGCAGCTGAAACAGCATCAGTGCAATAGTACAGCAACTCTGAAATGTCAAGATGCTGAAGCACGGATTGGTTACTGTAAAGCATGCTTACTTATTAGTCATACACTGATAAATGGTTTTACTGACATCAAACTATTATCACTACTCGTCAATACACATCATGCAGCACAATCAGCCAAATTAGCCCCATACCATGGGCTGCAATGGCACACTAATCAATCAGCTGATCATCAGAAACTCAATCAACACCAATGACAACTCTTTAATCATTTCAGTGGTTTAATCAAGGAAGAAACTCTAAATATTCTTGAGTTTTTGCCTCTAAAATAGCAAGCACTTGCTGCTTTTTTTTCCTGCTTAATATCAGTGTAATTGGTATATTTTTAACTTTTAGACAGACAAAAAGAAAACATCAATCTGAAGTCATCCCCTCGAGCCCTCTTTGTTGTTGTATTACAGGTTAGACACTTCATTGATGAGCTGAGATGAAGTGTATGACACAAAAAGACCACCCATTTATCCACATCATGCAGCTCAATAAATCAAAGCGTCTTATTCTATTAGTTTAAAAGCAGAAATTTTTACTTTATTCCCAGCTGAGAAGACAATACACAGTTTGTACTTGAAATACCTCGCAGAGCTAAATAAATAAACGGTTTAGACTGATTTAAGCACAATTCATGGTGTTTCTTGGGGTGCAAACGCATCATTTCTTCAATGTTTCAACAACAACCTCGGCTATAACACAAGTTAAACCGCCTCATTGTGATAAAAGAGAAGCTGCTAAATGTGAGTCTCCACTGATGAGTAAAAGGAAGAAAAGAAAAAGTTTGAAGCTGCCAACTGAAACTGCTGAGCTGATAACCGCTGGGGTCTACTTCTTTGCAAACAATGCTTTGGCACGCAGTAACGAGCGAAAATACTGACAGGGAAACATTTCATTTAACGTGTTGGGAAGACAACAAAAGTTTACATTACCTTTTCTTCCTCTCTGCGGCTCTTTTCTCCCTCTCTGTTCGCGGCTCCTCCTGTGTGCGCTCTCGCTCTGCCTGACTTGGGTCTGCTCGGCCTGGCGTCAGTGAGTCGCGGAGCCGCCTCACCCTCCGTTGAGCGCCAGTATCACGCCGCTGGATGCAGCCCTCCACAACAAGAAGACCTACTTTTTTTTTTTTTTTACAACATCTAACATCTTCATTGAGTGTAAATGGATTATGTAACTGTAAAACAATGCGTGTTTTCTCGCTGACTTAGCGGTGGAGAGTTTCTTTTGAGATGTGTGAGCTCGTGGCTGCACACTTGCGGCTGAGTGTGGTGAAAGGTTGCTTGTTTGATGTATTTTGGAGAGAAAAGAAGAAGAAAAGGGGCTGCTTATCATAGAGATCTGTGCATCTAACTTAATGTATGCATAAATTACAAGTAATTACATAATACCTCACTTATCCCCCACTGTAGCAGCTCCGCAAGTACAACAAATATCTTAAATGAGGACTCAAGGGACAAAACTTAAATTTCTAAGCAGTTCTAGACCACAAATGAGTCCCTTGTTTGTTGTGATTTGCCTGTAGTGAACTCCTGAACTGCACCAGGTTAAGCCTACCTCTCAGTTCTCCTCTTGCTTTGCTCTGATACGTTAAGCACTACTCTGTCAGGAGAACAAAAGTGCCCAAGAGCAGGGTAAGCACACCGGGAGCATGCTTCCACATGCCACCCGTCGCAGCCTCCCAGGCCTCATGCAGGCGTTTCATCTGCATAATGTTGCAATGTCAAGAGTAAAACTAACAGTTTTTCAGGCTCATCTCATTAATATTGCATGATAATGCATGAAAATAGCCTTCAGACCAAGCAGCGGGCGCAGAGGACATGAAGTGTCATTTCCTCCTCCTGTGAGCTATATCAGTCCATGCATGTGCATGAGAAGATTTTAAGAGGAATCAGAGCTACTTTTTACTTCTGAAGAAATTTACAGCATTTATCTCATCACATGTGAGGAAGTAAAGAAAGGAAACACAGTTATCACACAATGAACCGTGAAACCTTTTGAATCTTATAAAAATCTCTCCTACCGACAATAAAAAGTTAACAAATTTTGCTCTAAAGATACTTTACTCACGACATATACGTCAGGTATTAAGGTAAATGTTGCACAGGCTTATTACTGTTTAAATGAACTGTTTAAATAACACTGACAAAGAAACACGTGGTCAGAAAACATGGGTTTTATTAAACCCTTCACTCATGTGATTTTTATTTATTTTATTTGTTTTTACAAACGCAATAACATTATTTCCTGTCAGGTTCAGCGTTGCCGCGGTGAGAGGGACTAGTTTACCTCGGAGACAGGCGGAGGGAAACGTTCAGAGCGGAGGAGGCTCCTGGCGCAGGTGACGTCACAGCGCTGGCGACAGAATGTCTGAGTGAGGCGGGAGCGAGCCGCACGTGAATAAATCTGGGAAAACAGTGCGAGGAGGGGGGAGGGAGCGGCGACGACGACGATGAGGATGAGGAGGAGGATGAGTAGTAGTACGAAGACTCCCCTAAGTTGTTGTCAGAAGATTCCCTCGATCACAAACACCCACACACACACACACACACATACACAAACACCCACACACACACACACACACACACACACACACACAAACACACAAGGCAGCTGCACATTCACTAGACCACATACATTTATAGCCCTGGACCCCACTGAGTTTATACAGACTCTATCAGGCTTTATGGCATTTTATCTCATTATGACAATGTATCAACGTAATGCTCTAATTAAGATAATCTTGTCTGGGTTTTTATGTTGAGTGTACACATACACTTTCTCTCTGTGGTGAAAAATCACAAGGTGCATTTTTAGGTATAGGCCTACACTGAAATGTAGAACTTTACTCCATTTTATCCTGTCTGATGCATTTATGTCAAAGCATTTCATGGGGAAACAACAATACCACTTAAAGTTTTATGGTTTATGTTGTTTTTTTGCAGACTAAGACCATTTATACTGTCCAGACTAGCTGAGCTCATGAAATAGATCTATTACACTTTGAAACAAGGATTAGCGGACTGTATATAAACCAACTACATGGAAAAATATAACACTGTAAATAGCATATGAAGATGACGTCTGACGTGTTGTCATGAGTCAGGTGAGATGCGCGACATGAAAGTCGAGCTGCCTTTAACTGTTTGTTGTTGTTGGTTTGTTGTTGTTTCACCTGTTCACCTGGCTTTGAAGACACCGAGCACTTGAGTGACTCTCCAGCGGCAACTCTGCCACAATGCTGCCGGCAACGTTGACCGAGTTGCAGCTTCTAATGCTTGTAGTGTGAACGCACCATAAATCATGTTTCACAGGAGTTTATATGTTCCCCCTGTGGCTGCATGGGTTTACTCCAGGTGCTTAGGGTTCGTCCCACAGTACAAACATGTGCTTGCTGATGGTAATTTGGTAATTCTAAATTGGCTGTTGGTGCGCATGTGAGTATGAATGGTCGTTTGTCTTTCTGTGCTGGCTTCTGATGAACCGACGACTTGTCCATGGTGTACTCCACCTCTTGCCCAGCTGGGATGGTCTCTCTAACCTAACCCTAACTCACACAACCTTGTAAGGATGAGCAGTTATTGATAAAGGAAGAATGAATGAATAAATGTTGATACTAAATACTGTCCCATAAAATAGGTTCCACTTTTAAATTGTTTAATTTAAATTTATAAACTGCACATTTTCATCCATGATTTGCTATAGCTACAGCTCCGTCACATTTTGCTGTGTAAACTGTAATTACTGTGGACCACCAGAACTCGTCTCTGTGAACTAATGGAAGACGCAGGAAACAAGACTGCCAAAAGATCTGTTGGCAAATTTGATTTCCTGGCTAAGGAGTGTCAGCCATCTTCTCTTTGTGCAGTTTAAGGCAAACAAAATGCAAATATTTGCATTATCTGCGGCTAACACAAAGCAAATTACATTTTGCATCCTCCAAATTCACTCAGGCATTGGCTGGGATTGAGACTATGCGAGCGCTACAAATGAAAATCAATTACCATTGCTTATTTACCTTGCTTATGTACTTATTATTGTATTAGTGGCAAGGAAACCAGCCAAATGTTTATACAGAGGTTCCTTTGTCGTTGTAATGACTCTGACAGTTGATACTGTAATGGCTACATCTCACTTTGATCATTCACATGGAATATACAGTGCTCATACATATTCTGAACAGATACAGAGAGGTTGCTGTTATTTCTTTATCCTCGGACTGGCTCACTGAGAGCTCAACGTGGATTCAATTAGATGACAGGCCCCGTTGTTGAGCCATCACACTGCAGGACACCAACTACTGATGGATAAAAAGCCTACAAAAGGGATCTGGCCCTTCCCATCTCTCACACTCTTACAGTGCATGTCAATTCTTGAGCCAACCTCAGGTCACCTATATATTCATAAAGTGAGGAGATACAGTAAATTTTAAACCAAAGCAGATTTTTGTTGAGTATTCCACTAATTCAGACTGAAGGGTTTCCTGGTGTCATGTGGTCTGGCTGCAATTTGGAGACATTAAAGGGGAACTACCGTTTTTTTACAACCTGGACTGGAATAGCACTAGTGTATCATAACAAAATATGGGTGAAATGAATGAGTTTCATGGCAGATAATACGTTATTTAGAGGTTGTGTTGTGATATATGTGGCGCTGCGCTGGACACCAAAGTTATATGGGTGAGTAAACGATCATATTATATGTCAGAAAAAAGGTCCAGGTTGTAAAAAAAAAATGGTAGTTCCCCCTTAAGCACCTTATAGATAGAAAACCAACCTGTAGGTCCTTGCGTAACCTATCAACAGGTTATGTCTGGCATATTGATAGGCCTGAGCTGAACCTAAACACATAAGCCTAAGTATCTCTGGTCTGGAGAACTCCCTGTTAAAAGGGAGTTTTTCCTTGCCCCGGTCGCCTTCAGGCTTGCTCTGGGGGTTTCAGGTCAGGTCTTGTAAAGCGTTTTGAGACGATTTGTATTGTTTTTGACGCTATATAAAAAAAACTGAATTGAATTGAATTGAACAGACTGAAAAGCTTTTTAGTTTTCTATTTTTCACTTTCTGTGGTTAATCTTCAATAGGTGGGTTGCTACTTTTTGGAAAGAGAAGACATGTTAAAGCAAAAACATAGAAAACTCAAATGCAACAGCACATGTTTGAATTTCCTTGAAGACATTTAACCACTTCTTCTTTTCTATATGACTACAGGCCCTGTGACACAAGTCATGTGAGCTTTAGATGGGCATGAGACCTCCCCTGAGATGAGATGTTCCTAACAATAACCTAAACTTGCCCACCTTTCATTTAAAACTGAAGAAGCCACTTTGTGAGAGGTGATCCATCTTGAAGAAAACTCAAACCAGTTCCAGATACCTTTGTCTATAGATAGATAGATAGATAGATAGATAGATAGATAGATAGATAGATAGATAGATAGATAGATAGATAGATAGATAGATAGATAGATAGATAGATAGATAGATAGATAGATAGATAGATAGATAAGATTGCAGTAGTAGCTTTGAAAGCAAGCAATCAGTGTAGACACTGACGTAGTTAGCATGTCGGTAGACAGTACTTGGCTTCTTGGTAAGGAACATTTGCACATCAAAGGATCTCTTAGGAGTGACACTTGACAAAAGACGCCCTTAGCTGCCAGTAGCTCCTCACACTGAATGGTCTTCACCTCAGTGGATCAGCCACAAGCACATAGCTGGCAAGATGGATAGTTGTGTGAGCTATTTGTCTTATGAATCTCACAAGAATCCTCCTGCAGCAATATTTAAGTTTTGAAAAATTCTCATCGCCTTAATATTTCATTAGAAGTCCAGCTCTGCAGTGCAATGCAGAGAAGAGGAGCTCTTGAGACAGTTAAATATTCCTCTGTTTCCTCAAACCAAAAGGCAACATGCTGCTCTGTAAGATGCGTAGACAGGACATTAACATTTGAAGCACTTTGTAGTAGGCTCTATTAGGTCAGGGTTCACACAGAGCGGGAGCCATTTAGAAACCTTGGAGAGCTGCCTGTCTCTAACCAGACGGAGGAAGAGTGGACTCATGGGTTAGGATTGATTACAACATTAGCTCCATGAATTAGCACGGGGTTGAAACGCTTAACGATGACTGACACACATGTGTAGATGACACTCCTCCATGCATGCAATTCATTTCGCCATCCCAGTGCTCTTGGCAGCGCCGTCGAATTTTTTGCAGCAATGCGAGGCATGGCAGCAGTGCATCAGGCCAGCTCGCATTTCAAACGGGTGGCTCATTTGGCACGCCGTTTTGCAAGTCCTTCTAGAAATAATGTCTCGGGTGGTAATATTTGATTGCTGTCTCCAGGGGCTCTTGGTTTACCTCTCCTACCTTTACTGCACAGAGACAGAGGATGCACCAATCAGAGGGTGGCACCACCTGAAGCCTCACTAGCTTGGGACTTTTATGGTCAAGATGGCCCCTTACATGCGATGTGGTTTGCTGACAAGCAAGCTCAGCAGACATTCATACCGTATTTGATGCTCATAGACCTCTTAGAAGATTGATCACCAGACCTCTTGCCAGACAATGCCGTATTTCCAACCTAAACCCAGTGTGTAAAATGACACTGTGTCTGCAACCCCCACCCTCACACATGCACACGCATACATTTCTATTCTCCCTCAGAGAAGAGATTCCCTGAGCTCAGTACGGAGGGTGGTCTGCTCTGGTTTTATTGAGTCGAAGTGTCAGAGTCTGACAGCAGCTGTCACAGTCACTTGTTAGTTGCGAGGGTTAACCCTAGATAGCGCAGTTGTCAGTCAAAGCGGCCACAGCTCATTTTGCCAAAGGGGGTGGTGACATGTTGAACTTCATACAACTGCTGACACAAGTTTGTTCAGGGCAGCACATATGGTGGTGCACCTGTATCTTGGCCAACTGTCCCTCGCTATACAGGTGCACCCTCACAAGTTTTAGTCCTTTATTCACTGGACCAAAGTCTTCAGATCCATGCGCTGTGTGTCCTTTATAGTTCAACCTACATGAATTTCCTTTCTTTCCGCAAACACATGTAAGTTAAATTAAACTGCATCACCCTAAATTACCCTGGGGTATTCCACTTTAAACCTAATATGAGTTACAGTCCAGGACCTTTCCAATTGCTGAATGAATTTGTGCTTGACATGCTGTACGTTAGGAGATCTCCCCGAGCTCAGCTGCTGAGCAAAGGCTTGTTGGTACCTGTGAGTTGTCACATATTTTACAGAAAATGTTTTGTCGGTTTTTCCTCCATGAGACAAAATGTGACGAAACAGATCTCATCCAACATGTTTTGGCAGCGCGGTCCTTTGTAAGACTTGGTTTCCGCCGAAGGTTTCACTAAAAGGCCCAAACTTGCACCTGAACAAAAGGTCACAGCTGCAGTTACGAAGGTAGAATTTGTCAGAAAAGTAAAAAAGGCTTATTCATAGCTTCAAGCTTTTAAGTTGTACCTGAAAGGAAAAGTACATTTTCTTTGGAAACATTTGAGGTCAATCCCTCTCTTGCACCATTGGCTTAGCATTGCTTAGCTTACAGAGAGCACCTGCTCCATCCAGCTGAATCACTGTAATTAACATAAAATTTCTTTTTTATTCATTTATCACCAAAAGCAAAGTTTAAAACTGACAAGCAGCCGAAAGCAAAACAGCATTTTTTTTTCTCCAGGAAGTCATTACTCACTCACAACAGGAAACACTCCCCATACAACTACTACTAGTCATTTTTCACTTTTTTTACACGTTATACAAATGAGCTACAATAACATTTGACTACTAGCACCTTTACTGTTGGTAAGCAAATTTGATTTACTGGCGGGAACATTTTGTGCTAAGCTAATCTGACCTGCTGCTGGTTGTAGCCTGTAACCATGAGAGCTGTGTTCACATTTTTACTGAACTCTCAGTAAGGAAACAACTTATTACACAAGATGTTGAGATTACTTGCTTTAAAACTATCATCTGGTGTAAGTACTTCTAATAAATATCTGGAGTGACTACTACATGGTAAGACTGAAAAATGTTCTCCACTTTTATATAAGAGTTGATGTACAGCCTCTACTCTACTTTAAATTGTAATTTTTAATGTAATATTTAATATTTTTATTTGCAGACAGCAAAGTTGTCATTTAGTTTTGTTAGTCCACATCTGAGTTCTTGAATACTTGTACTAAATCTCAGGTTCTTGGGACTACATTGCGGGAAAGACACTGTTTGCTCAGATACTTGGTATGCTCAGATAAATGGTTTTCTTAAATGCCTGTTAGTCTGTTCACCTGTGTGTGTGGTTTAATCAGATAAGACTGGCAGTGGTATATCAGTATTAAAACAACAAATGAGCCTAGAAAGGTTCATTTCTAGGCTGTGCAAACAACATCTCAGACGCTGCACAGAAAACATGTAAAATAGCTGAAATCTTCCGCAAATTCAACAGATTGCACTCCATCATTGGAGCAGATTGATTTTCTGAAGGCTTTTGTGAATCGCATTGGTTGAAATTCTGTAATCCTAATATAAAGTAAATGGATTATATTTTCTCTGGGCTTCTTATTACATCCCACAGTGTTTTTTGTGAAACTTCAAGTCAAGACTGAGCTGTCCTGGTCATCTAATACAGTGGCAAAGAATATGATAGGCAATAATTCAATTAAAACATGATCTATTTAGAGTTTCCACATTTTCCAGAGCAAAATAAAAAACAAGTCAAAGGTAACTTCACAGTGAATCAAGGTGTAGACGTTAGCACACTTTCTCATGCAAAATTTTTCCTCTAAATCACACAGTAACTCTTTCTCCATTGTCACGTCTTGCATCAGATCGGACTTGATTCTTGCTAACCAGATCATCAAGCAGATGTTCCCTAAGTACACCCAGGCTGAGGTCATACCTCAGGAGAGGAGGAGGTCTGTACATCTGGAGCTGGCGGGAGCATTGTAAGCGATAGCCATCATGACATCATCTCTTCCTGGTTTGGCCTCCAAAGACAAATCTGCCGGGCAAAAATAAACCGCTCCTCAAACAAAGCTGATGACTGATTGTTCACAGCCAAAATGATTACTCCAGTGGATAAACCACAAGGACACACGAGGTCAAATGTCACAGACTAAAGAGAGGAGCCGTAAATAGACAATGAGTTGCTGTTAAATCAATTTGATGCCAAATGAATCTGATGTTGAACCCAGAGGAGCAGTTTTATTCAAGACTGCCCAGTTTATCTCACACTATATATATATATATTTTTTATTATTTGCCTTCATCCTATTATCCCACACTCCCTCCTCTTCTTCCAGCACTCTCCAGTGACTAAAAGCCACACCGCTTGTTAATCCATGTTTGTCCTTGACTTGGGTCAGGCTTCATGGCTGCGTCCTGGGGTTTATTTTATTCTTCATGACTGCCAGAATTCACAGAACGTTAGTTACATTTGTAACATACTCCTAGTCTTCCTCGTCTCTGGTGCTCCGGCTCAGGCTGAAAATAAATTCTGGTTGGCGTGAAAAGAATTATTACCACAACACCATCGCAGGAATGTCGACACAGATGCCAGATTTATAACCTGGTGGAGTGCAGAATATACGTCAGAAAGACTGAACTGAAAGTGATTAGCTTCAACTGTATTGTCTGAACAGGACCAGAATGAAAAGGATGATCGATCGAGTAAAATTCAAATTAATAAATCAGCAAACAAACAGCGTTTTTCCCTTAGGTAAATGATAGCATAGATGACTTTCATGTAAAAATAATTGCACCACTGAGTGTGGAGATTCTACACAGTGCACTGTAAATATAACACCTACTGTATATTACACATATTCAGTCTGGTTTTATGTAATGCAGGTTAATTTAAGTCATAATTACAACTGGCTTAACTCCAGTGACTAAGCTGTGACCAAGCAATTTCCCTTGTGGATGAATAAAGTTTATCTAAGTCTAAGTGTCCCATTAATGACTGGCTTGTGATGAGTGATGGAACTACTCCACAGCAGGTGATCTAGACATTATCACACATTGCATTTAACAATTGCTTTAACGCCTGCATGGCTGCTATTTATCAGTCTGGCACCGGATGTAATACTGCTCAAGTATTAATACAAGATAAATGAACTCCTCAAAATCATCAGTATGTTGGGTGCACCAAATCTTGAAGGTGTGCAATTGCAATCAGTATACAAGAAATACAATTTACAGTCAGCCTAATGGAGTAATCACCTCTGGCTGAAGCCAAAGCATGTGACCTACTCTGTTGTAGGCCTTTATTTATGTAATATTATGTAATATTGTGTGCTTGCCATGAAGAGACGCGAACGAGGAAAGTTTCTTAACTTTCTGGGGAAGTGTACGTTTGGAGCTAGGACCCAAGCATAAATCTGGATTTAGTCTTGAGAGTCTCATTTTATTTTACAACCTCACACACGGAGAGGGTTTGCACATTTAGATTTCTTTGGAAGCTCATTTCGATTGTTTGTTTTTTTCTTCTCTGATTTCTTTAAGTGAACTAGAGGAGCTGCACCAGTCGATCGCAGAAAAGAGAGGGGCGCATGACAACGGGACCTCTATCGTAGCTGGTGTGAGTGAGAGGGTGGTGAGCTGGCCTTTCATCTTCTCCAGTGTCATGACAGCATCCCAAATGAATGTTGCCACCGCATTGCGACTGTGTCTGCAAATCAGCTGCTAAAAATGTAATTGGATTTTAAACTGTTTACGAATGCAGCTGACACTTACTGGAAACTCACACTACAGTAGGTGAAGGAGAAATAAAGGAATATACACGGCATGGGAATTCACTCCTCATTTGCGCTGTGGGACAGAAACAGTACCCAGACACCGAGATGATGTCACCAATCTTTAATTGATCCCTGTGGTTACAGCTGTCATGTGATCAGAACAGATGTCTGCATTTAATGGGGACAGGAGGGGCTGATAAGTTTTATTGGGACTTGAATATGATCAGACCTTTAAGAAACAAACTCACTTAACTGTCCAACATAATTAGATAATCCTCCATCTCGAGAGTCGTTTAGTTCATTCCTGAATAAACTTACCGAGGCTCGAGTGTGGTGTCATGTGTTCTGCTGGCTAAGTGCACCACCCTGCTCTACTCTCTCCACCCCCAAGCCATCCTGACTTTAAAGGCTTGGCTCACCCTTTAGGGGGCTGGGGGCTGTTACAACAGTCTTTCATTACAGGACACCAGCTCTTGCATGAGCCGACGCACCTTTATCTGAAATTGCCCTTTAGTAATCCACAAGAAATCTGAATATTTTCCTAATTTTATCAAACCAACTACTATGTCTTGAACCCTGAGTGTCTGCAATCACAAAATGTAAAGTACAACACACTGACCCACATGAATGAGCACACCAAAGCAGGACAGAAGTCACAATTTCTCAAACGTTTAGAATTTTAGCCAGTCAGCTTAATGGATTTGCAGCCATCAAACCAAGAACTGTACATTTTCTTTTTCATCTGGAAAATAAGACAAAGAAAGAGCAGATAGATCAGAGAACAGACATGTGGTGATTTATAACCTCGAACAAAGGTTCAGTTCTCAGTGTCCCATGGATTAATTTCCAACTCTGTGATTCCATTAAAACTCTACTTCAAAAAGAAATTAAAGGTTTTGCGGAAAAACAAAAAACAAAACACTAATTTGTTCCTATTTAACACACAAGTAACACATAAACCAACAGGGCTGTGCACTTGTAAGGGAGCGCTGTTCTGTCTAAAAGTAGACACTGACACCACCTAGTGGTGAATGTCGGTCAGTACATGATGTTCAGATGTAGGGGTGTCAAACTCACGTTAGTTCAGAGGCCGCAATGGGAGCCTTTAATAACCTATAAATAACGACATCTTTTCCAATTGTTATAGTGCCAAGAAGTACTATAGAGTACATTATAAAATGTTTACTTTTGATGAACTATCCCTTTCCAAAACGTTTTATAAATAACCTGAAATGTCTTAAGTAGAATAAGTGCAGTTTTGGCACACTGCTGCCATCTGCTGTTTGCTTCTGATTCTCAGTGTTGGTTTACGTCTGTGACTGTTTACAGTTTTTCTCAGTCGCTTTGGTGCTTTTCTCAGATCAGAATGAAAGTTCTCACAACTATTAGTTCAACCTCCACAACATTGAGTCATTTGTGCACATCATCGTAGCAGTTTCTCATTCCTTTGAACAAATTGCAAATGCTTTTAGACATGTATCAGTTACTTTCATACAATTCTCTGCTGTTTTATAACGTTATCATTTGCTTATGTCATGTCAGTCAAAATGAAACATACTTTTGCATGCTGAATAGTCATTCCCTATAAAACTAATAGTCCTCATTTCATTGCTTGAGTCATTACACACAAAATTGTTGAACTAGTTGTCAAAATCTGTCAAGCTAATTTCATACATTCCTTTATCATTTTTTTTTTTTCCTGAAAATGTCTCCTAAATTGAACAATTGCTCTCAGATAAACTTCAGCTTTCACTCATGAGGAGGTGTGTAAAGCATTAGTTGTAACCAGTGACAGAACACTTGTCCACAGTCACTCAGAGCTGAATCCCATGAACCCTCACTTGGCAAGCATATATGAACCAAGCAGGTAGTGTGGACCATTTCTACAATTCTGTAACACAAAAATGGAACGTCAGCGTCGTGGAGGATGGGTGAGAATCCGCAGAGGAAGGGGAAGGGGACAAAACAGAGGCAGAGGAAGAAGATGTGAAGTACATAGGCAAATTCCTGATAAAATCAGAGCTACACTTGTGGACCATGTTGTGAATCGCGGCCTCACTACGGCTGAGGCTGGTCGAAGAGTGCAACCAAATGTAGGGAGAACCACTGTGAAATCCATCATTCAATTTCTACAAACCCTGTTGCAGTCCTTACAACACGCAGCATGGTTTGTAGCACATGGCAGGATGGTGGTTGAATATTTCCCCCCCCCTATTCCCCATTCCTTAATCCAATAGAGGAGTTTTTTTCTGCCTGGAGGTGGAAGGTTTATGACCGGCGTCCACATGCCCAAATGTCCCTGCTAGCAGCCATGGATGCTGCATGTGATGACATCACAGTGGAGTCCTGCAGAGGGTGCATTCACCACTCAAGGAGAAACTTTACTCGTTGCCTTGCAAAGGAAGACATCTGCTGGGATGTAGATGAAAATATGTGGCCAGACAGACAGGAACATGTGGATGTCCAGGAATAATTTATGTTCAGTTTACAGTAATACGTTCTGTTATATTGTTTACATTTGTGCACAGTTCTACCATAATGGTATTTTTTAAGGTTGTTCTAAATAAGTAACTGTGTATTTTATTTTATTTTATTTTATTTGCACAATTCTGTAGAATTGCAAAGAGCATATGCAGTAAGTATGTCACAATGAAAACATGATAAAGCCATTTGACTGTCTTGTTCATAAACAATGGTGTCAGGACTTATTATTTTGATGACACAGACAGTTTCATTGACATGAATACTTGCTTTTGAGGGATCAACTATTAATTTTGAGCAAGTGACGCACTTTTGCAGGTTATCCACTAGGTTTAGCAGTTTGTACTAATTGTTCTGAGAAATGCACTAACTGTTGTGCAAATGTTATTAGTGATGTGAGAAATGCACCAAAGCGACTGAGAAAAACTGTAAAATAGTGCAACCCCTACTGGAAATATTAGGATTAACAGTTACTTATATTGATAATTGCAGTTAATGTCACTTTTATGTCATTTTTTGCACTTTGCAAACTCATTCTGAGATGTATGTTTGAAACAGTTATACATAGTAAAATGCACAGTGAAATGTATTTTTGTACCTTCAGTCAGTAGTAAGAAGTACAACAGTAAAACAGTAATAACTGCACATGTAGCACTTACAATGGAATAATGTAATGTTCCTATTAAACAATTACACAACTGATATGAAGAATAAGAACAATAATTTGCTAGGCTACTATGGATGATCTAGGTTGGGCTAAGGTTCGACTCATGGAGCTGTGTGAAGATCAATGAAGCCCAAAGAGACACAGTACTGAGGTCACCAGTATTGTATTGTATTGTATTAAATAATCTTGTAACAGAAAATACTTGAAATACATCAAGGAAAACAATGAGCAAAATAATAAAGCAAAACAGTAACACAAAAAAATATCTTAATTGCAATGCAGTAAGTTATATTCACAGTCCTACTAGTAGTAGTTTCCGTATAAGTTCATTAAATGCACCTCTAAGTCTCAAATTCAAACATTTCCTTCTACTAAATCAGATGCAGTGTGCAATGGCAGTTCTTAGTTCCGGATGTGACTAGTGAATGTTGTATGTGAAGTTATGTTCCTACCACACCATTGAGAAAAGACATGAAGCATGGAGGCTTGAGGCCTGCCAATAGGTGGGGTGGGTGAATGGGTGAATCCTCGAATCCTCTCAGAAGTTGTCCAGTTCTTTAAAAGGTAGCTCTCCATCAATCTTGAATGTCTTCATCCAAAAAAAGCCTAACCTGTTTTGCAAACAGGCATCATTAGAATCATTATCATCTTCATCATCATCCGTTTTTTCCATATTAATGTATGCACTTTTCCTCAGTCTCACCAGTGTTCAGCCAAATGTCATTATCCTGGCAGCAGCAGAAATGGTTCGGTGATGGAATGGTAGAGGCCTGTTAGCATTAGCAATTGTCAGCTCTGATACTGAACAATGTCCAACTTTTTCCAGTTGAGATGTGACTCACCAATCCAAGGAGAAGTCCTGCTTCCAAATTCCTGCTGGTTTTCGATACAGATTCTGATGTTGAATGATGTGCCGTGATTGAGTAGCTGGCGTGTGTCTGAGAAGTTGAGTTCACTTCAAACAAAGGAAAGGGTGAATGCCAGGTAGAAAAGACTGCAGGTGACTGGCTAGACTGCAGGTGACTGGCTCAGATGACAGTGGGGAAGTCAAATGCTTTGATTGTGTCTCATTGGCTGTTTCTTGTTGTGCTTCAGGTGGTGACTTGTGTTGGCCAACAATAAACTATGGCAGAGTAACTTAAGTTATCAGTGCAACACACATAACACACAAGGTAAACAATACACGTGTAAATGTAAAACTGGGAAGAATAAATCAAAATATAGACTGTAAACTCAAAATGTAAACTTAGAGGGGGTAGCTCGTATACACACTTTTACAGTACTGGAAACAGCTATGTGAGTAAAGTGCAATGGTATATAAGTCTGGTTTAGGCTTAGAGTTGAGCAGACGGATGGCATGTGGGTAGAGACTCTTCTTCAGCCTCTCAGTCTTCATCCTCAGGCAGCAGAAACATCAGCCTGATGGCAGTAAAGAGAAGAGAGAGAGTCCACTGGGCTGTTTGAGGATCTTCTTGGCTCTTAACCTGCAACGTTTGGTATAAATGTCCTGGAGGTTGGGGTGGTGGTTCCTGATGGTCTGCTCCACTGAATGGACCACCCTCTTGAGGGCCACGAAGTCCTGCCTGGTACAATTTCCAGGTGATGATGTTAAAAATCTGCCAGATGTCAGTGACATAAATTAATTTATTTCTCCAAAACAGTTGTGGCTCATCAGAGAATGGACACGGGCCTTCTGAGCATGTCCTGTGGTGTCTGGTAACAGGATGTTGTTAGTGGGGGCCTTTGGGTCCAAAGGTTTCCCAGCAGAACAAGATGGTCAATAACTTGTCAGTGGTTTTAATGTTATGGCTGACCAATATAGTTTATGGGAAGACAGGACTTGAGGGAAAACAGGGGGAGGGCTGAGAGGGGTGGGATGCATAGATGGATGATTGTTTCAGGAGGCCTTGACCCCTCTTGGCTCCTCTAATGACAGATGGAAGAGGAAGAAAAGAAAAGAGAAGAACTGAAAATTATGGCATTCAACATTTGTTTAAAATAACCGAGGGGGTTGCTGATTCAACTGTGTTTTTGTTCTGGGGGCTGTGGTTTGTAGTACTATTAAATTGTACCGAGACTGAATCACTTTTGTGTTTAATTAAATCCAGTTTAAGAACATAAACTAAACATTAAAACGGTCACGAAGGGGGATTTAGTGCAGGAGAGTTTTATAAGAATCCATTTGCATCCACTATATTTATCATTACAGAAGGCTGTGGGTACAGCTGCACATCCTCTAGTCTACCATGAGATGTCAGTGTTGCACTACAAACACTCACCATGCCCCAAAACGTTGACTCAAAGGCGCCTTTGAGAGCCTCTTGGCAGCACCTGACTCTGGTTCATTTGGATGGAAAATCAGACTGTAACTCAGGCTTCAAGAAACATTCCATGTCAAATTATTTAAACTTTTCCTTCAAAATACACAACATTTTTATTTTTATTTTTTCTGAGGACCCTTTTAAACTGAAGCGCTTTGCCAGAAATTCATGGAGCTGACATGGAGGCCAGTGTTGATTTCTGAGGTGCCAAAATAGACAGAGTAAAGCCTAAAGTAAAACAATATCTCAACCGATCGTTTATAACATCTGAGCGACCGGGTGGACTGCCAGCGGTGGTGGCAGTGCGGTCAGGTTGAGGTGAGGTTTTGGGGTTTGTCGGTTCCTCCTCAGGTTCGCCTTAAGTGGACATCGCGGTTTGGTTTGGTCTCGATTGTGTGGCTTCAGAAATGGAGCGGGAAATGGGGAAGCAACACGGCGTTCCTTTGCATTGTGTAAAGATAAACAGCAGAAGAAATGAAATGTGTCTAAGCGGCGAAAAAAATAGAAGACATCATTCGGCATGTCAGAACAGTTGAGTTGGACACCAAATCAAGTATATAAACATGCAATTTGAGCACCACAGTAATAAAACAATTTCCACCCATTGAAGTTTTTCGAGCAGAACATGCTGTTTTCATTTCTCAGTTCCTCTCAGAAAATTTAGAGCGTGTCCCCGTGGGCAGGGTGGGGTGGTGGCAAGGCACAATGAATGGGAAGGTATTACACAGCATGACTACAGTCTGTCTCTCTGTCTATGTTCCGCGGCTACTGCCCTTGTGAGATCACCAGCCACTGACAGGGAATTGGCTGCGGTCTCCTCTCACTGAGTGATTCCCCAGCGGGACAACCTGCCAAGCGGCGAGCTTGCCAGCGACCCTCTCATACATTTCTCAAAGTTTCATGGCCGCTGCCAGCTCGGCAAGTCTGGGTGGGTGCCACCCAGTGCTTCCTTTGCTGCCCCAGACACCTGAACTAGCACCGGAGGGGAGGAGAAAAGCGAGAGAAGCAGGGGTAGCTGGAGGGATGCACGGCGGGAGTGAGAGATGTTTAGCAGCCAGCGAACAGCCACTGCAGCTGTTGTGGCCTTTTTCACAATGATTCCACTGTTCGTGCTTCCAGTATAGCGCTAATTAAACCAGTGCCAGAGCTTTCCCTACACACATGCATACATGTACCATATATATATATATATATATATATATATATATATATATACACACACTCTCCCACTCATATAGACAAAGACCAGCCCTCAGCCAGAGCCTGTAACTCCAGAAGATTCCCATCTATAGCACATTTAAATTAATTAGCTGATGAATGAATTCACTGGAGTGAATGCTTCTTTCTTTCGTTTCCTCTGTGAGCTAATGTCACCTCAGTATCAGTATTAGAAGTCATGTGCTTTATGAAACCACACAATAATATACACCGATCAGGCATAACATTATGACCACCTGCCTAATATTGTGTAGGTCTCTCTTGGGCCTCCAAAACTCAACAGACTCATCAGAGAATGGAAACGGGCCTTCTGATGGCCTGCTGTTGGGGGGCCTTTGGGTCCTATGGGTTGAGGGGAGGGGCCTCTGTGGATCAGGCTTGTTGCAATGCATCCCACAGAGACTCGATCAGTTTGGGATCTAGTGAATTTGATGGCCAGATCAACACCTTGCGCTGTTCTCCATGCTTTTTGAGTTGTTCCTGTGGCTGCTGCCGTCAAGGAGTGTCATTGCCATGAGGTAATGAGGTAAGGGGTGGGGTTGCCCAGACCAGGCTGACCTGGTCCGCATGAATGCCAGGTCCAAAAGTTTCCTAGCACAACACTGAACTGTCACAAGATGGTCAATGTTATTTACTTCTCCTGTCATAATGTTGTGGCTGATCGGTGCATCTATAACATGCAAGAAAGTGAAGAAAAAGAATAAAATAAAAATATACAACCCACAATGAACTAGAAAAAGCAATGAAGCAACAAATTCAGATATTTCCGAAACAGAAATCAGGTCTTTGCATTTTGCTCGCCAGACAATGAGTCCATTTTTGAAACCGCACTAAACAAACACTTCTTTCAGCACGCTGGAGAACACACATGTCGTAAGAGAACAGGAACACATTGCTTGTCTTAGCCCTAATTGCTGAACAGTGCGCCGACTTCCAAGAGAAACCTTTGGTCCCGACCACTTCCCCTCACCTTCCCCAGAGTGGGCATTCCAATATAGATTAGCTGGAAATCTTTCCTGTTCTATCGAGGATAATCCCCCCCGAACAAGGCCGCCGCGCTCTCATATTAAGAATGATTTAGGCACAGTGAGTTCCGGTCAGGTCAAGTCTCTGCTTTCATGTTGCGATGTGGCTGTTTCAGCTGTTACCTTGCACGGGGAATAGGAGCAGACAGGAGAAAAGGAGAGGGAAAGCGGTCAGAAAAACAGAAATGTTCAAACGGAGTTCAAAGTCGTCATGTGGATGCGAAACATGAATTAAGGTCACAGATGCACAACTGCTCAGTCCGTTTGAAAGAAAGAGGAAATGGGTGTGTGCTCGAGTGTGGACCGAAGGGTGTCTGGGAGCTAACCGTTAAGATGTTTGAGGTCTTAGGGATATTTCCACATCAGGTTTTTTCCTTCTGGCCTCACACACACATACACACACACACACACACGCTACCCACCACATAGCAGGACATTCACCAGGACTGTGTTTGCATGAATGGGAATCATACAGGCAGAAGAGAGCGTACGTATTCACTACACATAATGTGATTTAAAAGTGACTGAGAGGGCAGCGCTGCCTCCAAGAAAGCAGCAAGTCGTAATTATGCCTGGTCATGGTGCTGTGATGCGATTATTTTTTCAGGTTTACGGTGAAACAAACGATCCAGATTCATTTCTTTTATGCCGTTGTCCGTTCTACATGCACGGAGAGATACGACAAGAGCACCAGCGCGCTCCTCTTTATTTAATTTAGCTCGTTTTAGTCAGAGGAGAATAAAAGAAATCCGAGGAGACTGCTGTAGGCAGTGAACTGTCGCACTCTTTCTACTCTACTGCCGATTCTCTAAGCGGAGGCAAGCAGGAGAAAACGTCCTCCTGACAAGATTTATAATTTTACGCCTAGGGTTCAAGCTTTTGGCTCGTTCCCCTGTGTGGGACTGGTCAGCATTAAGAGGTTTAATTCATTCATGGAAACACTCCGCACTGTGTTCTTCCTTACAGTGACTGTGTGTCAGAGGAGATGGCTCCAGCAGGAACATAATACAAGAATTAGCTGTGGAAAAGCCTCCTCCGATGGGCGCCGACACTGGCTTAATTCAAGCTAAAGTGAAAAGGACAGTATAGGGAAGACAGGGGTTTTAGTGGTTTTACAGTTCAGCGGTGGCGTTTGAAAGCCGCAGTCTTTCAGCAACGTGGGTGGCACGGTTGTTCCTAGCATCTCCGCTAACGTATTGTCATTGGCTCTATGCACTTGTCAGCATCATTGCTCACTTTCTCAGGATAAATGTTGATTTTGCTTTATGTAAGGTAAGCCGGGGCCGCAGCGCTTTGATTCGTGAAATTGCCGTGGCCTCGATGTGAGAGCTCGTGTCACTGCAGACGTCCAAATTCCTGTGACATGTTTATTGTTTTCTTTTATTTGGCGGGGGGTCATTCTGCCCTCGGCCTGGCGCTGCTGTTCCCGTAGCTACCCCTCTATGCAAGATGTGTCGTGTAAACAGAGGACGAGAAAATAACAAGCACAAGAAAAGAGAGAATTTCCACTCCGGTTTCGTCCTCCTTTTTTTTCCCTCCCTCGCCCCCTTCAGTGTACCCACCACTCGTTGTCCTTTATTTGTAGCCTAAGTGCTTTGGCATTAAATCTTATTATTTTTTGGTAAATAAACCAGTTCCTGGTAGGAATTACACACAACTTGGTGTGAGGTCCTTTTCAGAAAAGGGGCCTGGATCCTTTTATCTAAAATGTTTTCTATTTCTGCTTTTGTAAGACACTTTTGACTGCTTTGAAAGAGAGAAACCAGGTTTTTCTTGCGTTTCTGGGGGTGAGGTTGGGGATTTTTCTCAGCATTGTGGTGAGATTTATTCTAAGAGGCTGCATTTTTTCCTGATTTCCCTCTTTGTTCTCTGTAAGTAGTTCCAGGTCCCCCCTCACTCTCTCTCTCTCACACACACACACACTCATCTGTGTGTGTGTGTGAGAGACAGAAGAGAGAGTGTGTAAATGTGCACAAGCCTCTGTGATTTTGCACATGGGTGTATGTGTATGTGTGTGTGTGTGTGTGTGTGTGCGAGGGTGAGGCGGGGACTTGATGTGACACCTGCTGTTGGGATGAATAGGGTCAGTGGCAGGGCCCTTCAGCAGGCAGCAGCTGCTTGTTCTCACTACAAACCCGACTCCCTCAGCGCATCAAAGCCTCCAGGACAGAACACACAGTGCCCCCTACCATCATCTCCTATCATTACAGTTATTATCCTCAAAGTATTGCAATTCCACCCCCTCCAACCTCCCCCCTCTCCCGGGGTCACGATCTTAATCGTTCGGAGGGAAACTTGAAATTGACCCGAGGAAAACATCAAAAACAAACTTCAATTTCCATTCTTGTGCCCTCTGAACGCAGGAAGAGGTTTCCAGACAGCTGCTGACAGACAAGGATTCCTGGTATTTGGTTGGTCTGACCTGTCTATGCTCTCTTGCTGTGTGGTAGTCTGCCCTGCGTGTGACTTAGTGGGTCTGAAAACATTCCCTGTGGCATAACAGAGGGAGAGAGGGCAGAAGATAAACAGTCAGGTATGAAAACATCAGTCTGCATTTTAGCAGCGCTTCACGCGCCGCCGCACTGAGCACGCCACGTTCACCGGGCACGGCTGGATAGACGGTTTAATGGGAAATTAAGAAAAACAGCATCATTACAAAAACATAATCTTTACGGTAGACTTACAGAGTACACATCTTTTTGCAGCGTTTTGTCTGGAGTTCAGTGTGAAGGTAGTGCAGATGCAGTATCTTCCCTTATCAATCCACCAGAGGTCAGCCTTTTATTAACAAATTGTAAAGTCTCACAAAACCCGCACTTTTTTTCTCCATGAGAAAACAATATAAGGTTATTTAAAAAATATTTTTGCAGCATGAATTAGATTCCAGCATGTAATATATAATATACAAGTGTATATAATGTGACACTGCTGCACGGAAAAGACCCTCCTGTTCATTTTGGGCTCAAGGATTCAAAGTACAGAGCAGCCGTGTTGCAGAGCATTTGTTAAAGGCAGGGTTTCTTTAACTGACAACAAACAGGCAACCAATCATTCTGGGGGATATTCCAAGTTTCTGCCTGCCAGACTAGGAAGAGAAATAACAACCCTAAACACAAAAAGGCAATACAGTGCCCGGCCGAGTTGGAAATTCTTAACATAACTCTCCAAATTACAAACAGTAAAGCATAATAGCATAATGTGACAGCGCTGAAAACTTACTCTCACCTACACTAACACCATTCTCTTTCTTTCTTTTTGTGTTTAACCTTGAGTGACCCGATCATGTTGCATGTCTTTTTCAATTTGAGCCTTGAAGGTTGCAAGAAGCAGCGCTAAGACGAAGGCCGCGTGGACTTGGTCCGCTTGGAGAGTTTGTAGTTGAAGTACATGGCAGCCTTGGACTGCGGGGCTCTCCTGGGCCAGCAGGTGCGTCCGTTGCCGAAGTAGTCCTCCAAACACTGGCAGGTGTAGGAACCATCTGTGTTGACGCACCGAGCGTGGCGGCTGCACCGGTGAGACCCGGTTAAACATTCATCCTTATCTTTGGAGTAGCAGAGAAGGAGATTTAGTCAGCGATGTCAGTTATTTCAGGAAGGTACGCTAAAGCTGCTTCACAGTGGAGTATGCTGCGATGAACCTGCTCAAGAGATAATTCTGCAGTGCTCATCACACGGATGAAAACAAAAAAACAGCTTGTGGGTGAGCCACAGCTGAGTGGGTGAGCTACGACCGCTCATCAAATAAACATGGTCTCTGGATTCCTCTGCTGCCAAAGCGCATCTTCACATGATCCCCGTCTCTGCCAATTAACACAGATGAGGAGAACATGTGGGGATGTGCTGTGATCCGTTTAGTCATTTACAAGGCTGACATGGAACAGACCCGACTGCATATCTCCTTTGCTCTCTCCAAATATTTCCTGTTGTTTCCTACTGTGAAATTATGTCAAAACGTTAAAAGGAAACCTCTGACGCAGCCGAGGGTTCAGGAACACGAAGCACGCCACAAACACACCACATGAAAAACAATGCGGCCACCTGCTTAACAACAGCGGTTACCTTTCTGGCTGACTTTATTTAGCAACAAAAAAATTTGGGGCGGATTTATTTTACTTTTTGTTCTGTTTTGTTTTACCTCGACATGCCACTGAGCCCTGCAGCATCCCCATCACAAAACCATCTTGGCAAACACAGACGAAGCTGCCAAAAGTGTTCTTGCAGGTCCGCCGTGGTGGGCACACACCGGCATCCCGCTGGCACTCATCTACATCTGCAAGGCAACACAAACATGTGTCACAAGCAACACCTTTGGTTAATTTAGGCCCTCTTGTCGTCACTTTTTTAAAAAAACACACACACACACACACACACACACACAGCTTAACCTTTCTTCTCCTCTTTGCTCAAAACAGCAATTACCTTCTAAAAGACACAAATAAGCACCTTGACCTTGCAGCTATCTCTTTGTACTGGAGCTTTGAAGGGCGCACTGCAGTTAACAAACAAGAAACGACCCCCAAAACACACAAATGTGTCACATCACCGTTTATGGGATGAAGCCCTTTGGTGTGGTAGGAACTACAACACCAGTAAAGACCCACAAATATATGTTTATCTCAATTCTGTTGTGAGTTTATTTGAGATGCGAGGATTTGTCAGGATCCTTCAGATCAGAACACCTTTCAGATCCATCTGGTTTTATAGGGAAACTACTGTTTTTTTACATCCTGGACCTTATTTCTGACATAAAATATGGTCGTTTACTCACTCATATAAGTTCTGTGTAATTTGAAGTTGTTCTGGAGATATCGACATATATCCTTATAGTGGGAGTGACTGGGGCATCGAAAAGCAGCCTGTAAATAACTTGGTGAAACTTGTTCATTTCACTAATATTTTGCTATTGTACGCTAGTGTACGCTGTTCCCCAATGAGTCCAGAGTTACCTGTTATCATCATCTGGGGTCTGTAGGTCTGTAGGCGTTATTAAGAAGTTGCGTTGCGATGCCCCAGTCACTTCCACTATACGGATATACGGAGATCTAAATACGTCCCGAACGACTACAAATTACACAAACCTTATATGGGTGAGTAAACAACCATATTTTATGTCAGGAATAAGGTCCAGGTTGTAAAAAACAGTAGCTTCCCTTTAAGAGTCCTATCCAAAAGATGACAGAAAACCCCAAAAAGCGAAATAAAAACTAAAAAGTGTAAACTAACAAATGGTACTTCAGGTTTTGAGAGAGGATTAAACTATTTGTTGAGTCTTCCAGGTTGAGGTACTGAACTGTGACTATCTCACCCCAGATTATATTATTCTGGTTGTGGCTGTACCTAATAAAGAGGCTAACAAGTGTATCCTCACTTCCTTAGTAGTTAGGAAACACCCATTTTGGTTACGTTTCTTCACGGCTGTGGAAACCTTGTAGCCCACCGTGTACATTACTACTTTAAACGCAGTTGGGCTTTGGTGAGGGGAAAAAAGCTGTCATTTCTCTCCACTCGGACGCTAAATAGTTCCCACCAAAAGCATTTCTCCCACAGTGTGAGAGCATCAAAGAGCCGTGAGAGAGTCCCGTCACTTCATTACAGGACAGCAGTCGTCTGCTGCTGAGTTATCGAGGGGGGACTTGAGTCATAAACCGAGGACAGCGTCCAGGCTGTGTTTTTCTTTACATCGGCTAATTAAAGGCTCTTACCGGTGGGTCAGCGGAGAGGTGCCACCAGTGACGTAGCTTCAGCAAGTTGACATAATGTGAATGGAAAGTTGTTTGCTTCGCCCGGTTCAAAAATAAATTATCAAACAGGATATAGAAAGAATTTTTTAGGTATTATGGTGTAAAAATGTGGTACACTGAAATACTGTCCTCATTTAACATTTCGTCTTGTTTGTGTCTAACCTGACGGGGCAGATGGTTTGTTACACAGAACCATCTGGGAAGTCGACCTTGGAAAAGCACATTCTCAAAAAAATACTTGGCAGGTGATTGGACAAACCATCTGTCTATCATTGTCTACCGGGAAGTAAACACAACAATTGACCGTCAGTCCATTGTTTGAGGACAGTTTGGACGTCTAGCGTGTTTTGTGGATTCTTAAGGCTGACATGTCCTTTGAGTTTAGTAGTTCCTCTTGTAATCTCACACATCTTATGAAAATCCATTTCCCTTGCAAGGTAAATCTGGGCCCACTTAATGGATCCAAGTCCAATATTTATCCCACTTTCACTTGTGTTCTCCAAAATGCTGCTTTATGTTTATCAGCCCGGGCTTTTATTTGAGTGAAATCGGCTCCTTGGCTGAATAGAGCTGTGAGAGTGAAGCAAACGGCAAAAACAAAAAGCTCAAAAATGCTAAAATGCTCTTTAGAGCCTTTCACAAGTTGTACTTTAATCAATTTTAAATATAAAATCATTGTTTAGAACAACCTTCAAATGTTTGTGGAAAATTATCTTTAAAATCTAAAAACTGTCGGGGACATATACTAGAGGAAAATCAGTCTGATTGTCAAGTTAAAACGAACCATTAAAAGTGATAAATCTAAACCTGTGAGCCATTTAGCTGCACTGATTCACCGCAGCGGCAGGTTGAAGGGTGTTTCTAGAGGAGCGCTACCTTCGCAGGTCTTGTTGTCGGCAGCCAGGTGGAGGCCGGGGGGACACAGACAGCGCACCTCTCCCCCCATCTCCATCTGGCAGCCATACTGGCAGCGCAGGGAGAAACATGCGGCTTCTTCTGGAAGACAGGCAGGGAAACACTGGCTGAGAATCGGTCAGAGGGTCACACACACAGTCATACCACCACAGAGCATAGAAGCCATAAACAACACCGGTGACCAAATCCTACTTAAACTGAAAAATCTGTATTTTCAGTCAATAATTTACAAATTTTTTGCCCCAAGCTTTGTTATAAAGTCACTTTCTATAATACAAACTGTGAATTTCTGTCTAAAATAACCTTCTATTATTGATAGACAGAGAACCTTTTTCATTTGGGGATCTGGATCTTGGCCTGCAGATTTTAAATGTACTATTTTAAGAGGAAATTACTCACTGATGCAGGTGTATCCATCTGCAGCGAGCGCGTATCCAGGTTCACAGTAACAGCGATAGCTACCGTGCGTATTCATGCAGCGCTGGGAACAAGGCCTGTCCAGCAAACCGCACTCGTTCACATCTGGAGTCAATATGAAACATTATTCAACAAGCAGCAGATAGAAATCCTTGTGGTAAATGATGCAGGAGAACGCAGGTAATGGTTAAGAAATTAAAAACACAAGACGGACTACGGCCTCGTGAGTCATACTCCACCTTCATCACACTGCAGTCCTTTATACCCCGCGGAGCATAAACACTTGTCTGGTCCCACACATTTTCCCTTCACACAGGGCTTCCTGCAGACAGCTGTGGAGGACAATAGACACAAACCTAAACACAGAGAACTCCTGAGCACAGGTACACTGTAAAACATTACAGCCCCATTACGTTATGTGAATGTTTTTCATCTCTTTGACTCATGACAAGTTTTCAATATTGAACTAAAAGTAATCCATTGTCTTGACTTCTTGTGAGTTTCAATGTTCATTTAACTCATATCTTTATGTTTTAATAAAATAAAGAGTTGTCTTCAATGGATAATGTAACCCAATAAGTTGTTTTCACTCATGAAATCAAGTTAAAACGAGAACTTATCATTACTTTGAGTTTTTTGAGTTGAAACAGAGCTTTTCTTCAGGCTGAGTGGTCACATATTTAAGGCAGCAGGTGAACTTTCCTTTCTAAGTTTAATTGACTTGAAATGTTTTACAGTGTACAAACTAATTAAAGCAGCATTAATTACTTTTTGTGCACAGGTTTGCTAACATGCAGCATGTTGTCTATTTACAAACATACAACACGGTACACGGCAACATTAGCAGACACGTTTCACAGCGTCTGTTTGAGTCTAGTATTAATTCTCCGTTGTTGCTCTGCGTTGGTATTGACCATCTCATTGTTTAGCCACAGAAAGCAAATGGAAATGCTAACGGAGTTGTTAACTTTGCAGGCTACTTGGTGCTAGGTGATCGTTTAAAGAGAAACATTCGTTTGATGGACTGTTAGTTCACCGTTAGTGGAGCTTTATATGCACAATTTTTAAATAAAAGCCCAATAAGCAAAGTGTACATAGGTATTAAGAGCTATGACACACGTCTGAGTGTTATATATATATATATAACGATGATAACATCAAAATATCAGTATAGAAGATTTATTTTTTTTATGCCTAGTATAAAAGGCTCTTCACATATTTTTCCTCATTTACTCTGATTGTTGTTTTGTTTGTTTTTGTTTTGCTGGACTGATAACCTTTGACCCCTGGGTCATGCATCATCGGAGTTCATCGAATTGCAGAATGGCTTACGCTGACAAATGCCGTTAACATTCCTCCATCCCAAACAACAGGAAGTGGTGTGACCATAGCTGCAGAGTCCCAGCTGTGTGTGACCCCCAGTGTGCTCCAGCGCATCCTCCGCTGACCTGTGGAGGCAGAGACAAAAGGTTATCAGATCATTAAACATCGTCAAGACTTCAGGGCCTCAGTTTCAGCACATAACTCACACAGTTTGATCCAGAGGGGAGTACGCCTGATTTTCTGAAGTTCTTTTCCAAGAAGCAGCTGTGACCCCCCACCCACCCCCACGCCGTCTACTAAATGCAGAACTACCCATGCAAATTTTCGAGATTAAATACGAAGTCAGTGAAAAGAAGCTGTAATGTAGTGGAGAGCAAATATTATAGTCACAGAGAGAGCCAGACAACTTGACTATTTGCCGTTTAAGAAAACACTTGTAAATAGACTAAACACAAGCAAATATACGCTGTAAATACTCTAAATACTCTAAATACAACTGAGACTGAAATGTAGCTAGAAAACACAGAAATGCAAGTAGCACCAAAACAGAAATATTTCCCCTCAATAGTGTTTAAAAAGGATCTGAGTAAACGTTTGAATATTTTTAATTCCATCAAATTAATGTTGTATTTTGTCAGATTATTTAAATAATTTAAATAATTGTGCTTCTTTTTCAATAATGATAAAAGTAATAGACAAAAAACAAAAAAACACAGCCGTCCTAGTTAGGACTTTCTTCTGAAGGACGTTCTGAACGTTTCTTGCAGTGAGTTTCTACAAAGCGTGAGCTATATATTAACAACAGTGGTTATCTATCTTAATTTGACTAAAAGATTCGTCAAGAAGTTTCAGTACACTTGAGATGAATACGGAAAGAAACTGGAGAGAAATAACAGCAAGAAATTAATGTTCTTGTTGGGAGTTGAAGGCAGACTTCAACGTCACTCAGCTTGCTGCTAATATGTCCTAGTGGTCATTTATGGTAATGCAGCAACAAGAAATAAATAAATAAAATAAAATAAATTTAGTTAACTTCTAAATTTGAATAAAAGAAAAATTTCTAATATATAATCTCTACTTTAGCATAACACAGGAGACATTTTTCAGCAATAATAAATAAGCAGTTTTGTCAAGGTTACTTCTATTAACGGATTAAACATTAACAAAACAGGTAAAGGTTGTACACGCTGTAGCCGCCGCTCCACAACAATGAAAGTTGCCAACATTAGTTTTGTGGCAAAAATGCTCTGTCACTGGGACTAGTCCAGTTGTGGTTGTTGAGGTGACAGAATGCTCACCACGGTAACCAGTGGTTACCAGTAGTAACCAGAGATACTTCTTCTCACCACTTTTTTAACCAAATATTACATTTTGCACTTTAGCATCTTCTTGTTATTCTTTATTGTTTAAATGACGACCCTACTCTTTGTTGTGAACACTTTTTTCAGCTCCTCAGATTAACTGAGTTCAGCTTCTTTATGTTCGGACTTCAGAAACGGCAACAACTACGTGGAAAAGGTGCTTATTTCTGTGTGACACACTTTTTTTGTGCCTAGTGATAAATGGGTTTACATCCATCTACCTCTCAGATCACATATAAGCTCAATCACTCCTATGCAGCGTTTTGTTACAGGCTCTTTCAAGCACACTGCAGCGCTCGGGAAGCAGCTGTACATTCTACATATTTCATAAAAACCTTACGTTCACATGCGTTCACAAGAAAAACCTTGATATCCAATGCAATAAGAATTTCTCCCTCATTATTTGCTGCTATAAACAAAAGCGCTATAAACTACATGCCTACAGAACCACAGAACAAGTTCCACTCATAGCTGCTGTTAAATCTCCTCGCAGCCACACTGCATTAAGAGGCCATTAAAGGATCTGACACAGGCCAAGTAGGTTAGTTTTACACACTGTACTGGATGAGGCCACCAACAGTCTCTGAAAAAGATCCACGAGCCTTTCTCTGCCATATTTAGTTTTAATGCTGTGACATTTAGACGTCCTTCAACTGCAAACCAGAAAAAATCATGTCCTTGCAAATCCTTACCTGTCCTGAGGATGAGCCAGGGAGAGCATAACGAGATGCCCCACCAGCACAAAGACCCGTCGGCTTATTCCAATCATTTTCTTCCACCGCGGTTCCCAGTATAACCCTCGAGCTACATATTAGCGTCTTCTCCCTTCGGAAACCTTCCCTCAGTCAAACGGAGAGCTAGTTTGGTGATGTGTGTGTTTAAAAGGCAATGCTAGAGGTGTTTTGCGTGCCAAAGGGCATTTAAGTGTGTGTGTGAGTGTTTGAGGAGTGGTGCTGTGGTGGTGATGGGGGTCACATGGTGTAATTGTAAGGTGTTGTGAGTAAGAGGTGTGACAGCTCACCTGTGTGAGCAAAACACAGAGGGACGTACAAAGAGAGGCAGGAAGAACGACAAAAAAAGAGGGAAAAAACATGGCAAGAAAAATAAATCTGTATAATGAAATGTTTACTTACAGTTTATTTGGTACTGTGCTGATACTGCATTCACGACCAGTGGACAAAGAAGCGTCCAATCAAGGCCTCATTTGTTGGTTTCTTCTACATCACGTGGTCTTTATCTGTCGGACAGTAACTTCAGAGGGGGGCATTGTTTTGCCGGTGTCTGTATCCCAGCTATAAAATGTTGAGATTATGAACTGCACTCGTCATCCAAAATGTCTTCTGAGAAACTGTGTGTCCCTGCCTTGTTCAGGATTAATTGGATTCGGAAAACTGGTGATCTTCAATATGATGTGGGCCTGGTAAACACTGACATTATGAAAGTAGGAGGATTAAGATAACTCCCCAGCTCCTTCTCAGGATTGGATAGACCAAACCTCAAAATCATCCTTCCTTTGCTGAGGCACATCAGTCCGACATCAAAGAAAGCTTCAGCCAAGGCCGGCTGGTACGGAGATGTAACTCCTCAGACCAGCAGGTGGCAGTAGTCTGCATTTATCATTCATGCTATTAGCTGTGAGGCTAGGAAGCTAGCACCTTCGTAAAAAGTTGGTGTCCTTTAAACTTGTATTGACATGAATTTCTTCTGTCTTTCTTCTCTTTGTCTGGTTATTTAACAGCGGATCAAAAGTCACCCTTGCTTTCCAACTGCGCCGAACACACCTGAGAAAACCGTCCATGGAATTTGAGTTTGTAAAATGTTTTCACAATAGAGTTTTTTCCTTTCTCTTTGGACACAGAGGCTATTTTTTTTTATTTATTCTTTTTTAGGTGGAAAACACAAAGTCTAGGTCTAGGTTTGAAAAGTCGGGGTCAGAAATAACTGCTGGCAGCCTCGAGGGAAGTGTCTTTGAAGCCTTAACTATTACCAGCACTGATCAGAGTGCAATCAGTTGTATTAAGCTCAAAGGCGGAGAACATGTCTGGATGCCCGGTGGTCTGCTCACTAACCCCCCACCACCCACCCACACACACGCACACACACTGACACAAAGACACACACATGCACACACACAAAGACCACATTGGTCTGATGGATGAATATCAGCTGGTAAAAAAAAAATAAAAAATCACTTAATAAGCTGATGTCATGTGTCACGGCACAGACCAGACTGATTAATATACATCTACCCACGAGGCGCAACGTCGCTCTGCTCGTATAGTCAATCAAGAGCAAACTGAACCTTTCTGCTCTCAATTGACACCTCCCCCGTTTGTCTACCCCCGTGAACAACAAAATATTTGGCAGGTTCCTTCAAACCCCTACGACTAATTATGAGATTAAGTGGCCCTAGGGTGTCACCACCGCAGAGGAGACCATAAACCACACTGCTTTTAGATTCGACCAATCATTCTCATAGGAAAATTAGATTATATGAGGTGCTGGGTGGGCAGAAGGTGCGGTAAAGGCTGAGTGAAAGCTGAAAATTAGTGCGTTTTGTCCCGGTTCATTTTGGACTCCGTCTCTACCCGTGCAGGACCCAGCCCACCCCTTCACCTTGGATGGTTTTTGTCAAATGTGTCACCACCGCAGCATCAGCAAGTGAGGTGGAAAGAAACCATAAAATGGCTGCGCACGGTCTGCCTTGAATTAGAGCCAAACCTCACTCTGTATCTGTCATGCACAATACAGTTAAACTTGGTCCTGCCTGCCAAAGAGGAAAGGAGTGAGGAGGGAAAAAAGAAAGTGGCCGTCAACAGTAAAACCGAGTGATAAACGTTGTCAGTGCTGGCTCAGTGTGTGGCAAGTGCAGGAGTTAATCAGAGAGCTGAGCTGAGCTCTCTTCCATCTGCCAGCATGGCCAGGGTGGGAGAGAGGATCAAGATTTCAAGTGCGTCTCAGAGCCAGATCTTCAGATTCTCCCCCTGCCTCCTCCTCCTCCTCCGCTGACCACATCAGAGGTGTAACACATTGGTGGTCTTTGATTCCTCAGCTTGAAAAGGGATGCCCCACAAAGAGATCAGATATCATTTAAAGCTCCTTCCTCACCCCCCGCTCGCTCAAAAAATACAACATATCCGTCACAAACGATGAAGTTGAGCGAATCCCCTCATGTGGAAATGAAATTTGTGGAGCAGTGTTGGTGGTCAGTCACACAGAACCTATAGGCGGCCCTTCCACTCACATTAAACTTCACTTATTCACGTGTAATAGTGACATTTCACATTCCCTTGACGGATATCTGAAAAGAAAAGGTCAAAAACGCTCTGGAAAGTCAAATTAAACTTAATTTTATAACTGCTCATCATCATTTCAGACTTAAACAAAGCCACTAATGGTTTAATTGAGGCTAAATTGTCAAAGGTCTGTTTCCAAGATCAACAATTGAGGTTTCAGGAGTGTAGTTTTGCCCTTTATGGCATTAGTTTCTTCACTAGAATATTTGCAATGGTAGAAGAAGAAACTTAGAATAAGGATGCTGCTGCTGCTGCTGCATGAGGATCTGTGACAAAAAGTCAGAATACAAAAGTTAGTACAAAATTTCCAAAAAACAAAAAACACCCAGTTATTGACAAGTGGAAAATAAACGGGAATACAGTGTACTTTTACTGTCACCACAAATCAGAACATTTTAACGATGTTTTTTTGTTTAAATTTTTGGATGAGGAGCACAAACCAAATGCCATAAAATATGTGCCTTCCTGTATTTTCAAAACAACAAAAAAGGTTCAGCGTTTCAGTTCAACGCTAGAGACACACGAGAAGGGATAGTGAACAAAAGTGACGCATAAAACACACTCACACATTTCTGTCTGACAAATTAGATTATAATCAAAGCGGCTGTTACTCAATGCGAAGGTGCTGAATTTAGATGCTGAAACACGAGAAAATCGAAGGGGTTAGATCAACCTTTCTCACATTTATGTCAGGTGAACATCATTTCGAGCACACCGGACTAAATGTTCAACAGCTCTGGTTTATTCTTATACAAACAAACTATTAAGTTAAGGCTTTGTGGAAGTTGAACGGCCATTGTACACTTAAAATATGAAGGTCAGAAGATTATTAAAAGAATAAAAGATTTATTTAAAGTTGCACAACATGCAACACAGAGCAACTTTCTGTCATCATTTAAAACTGATTTCCCAGCACAAGAGCAACCTGTCCTGAAGGGAGCAGAAGTAAACAAGCGACTGATGGACACAAAGTGACTTGTTACATCAGGAACTATACAATTATACTATCCGGTGACTATGCGGTGACAGCTCAGCCTCGTGGAAGTTAATTTTCCCGGACAATCATGAAAAACATCTTCGCTATTGGTGTTTTTTTAAGTATAAGTGGCACCGGCAGAAATCAGAGTTTCTGCTAACATGACACTCTAAACTTTGAATCTGTTTGACTGTTCAGCTCAGAAAATCCGTGCACAAGAAGAAAAACAGAAATCAGCGGACAACATAACAACTTTTAAAGGGCTTTTCTCTTTTTACATGTTTATTTCATCTGAAGATTTAGACATGCAATGATTTTCACGATAATGTTTGCAAAAAGGACGTTGTGGTTCAACAATCATAATACAGTAGGCTCTGAGTTCCAAATATGTCAAAGTACAGGATGAAATACTCACATTATATTTGTTAATTTGGCTCACATCACAAAACACACTTATGCGTTTTGGCACGAATCCTTCTTCAGAGCGTTTTACGCAGCTATATATCTAGAATTAAGACACTGTATACCACCTGATCACAACTCTGTGCGACGGTTTGTGGCTCTGCCTAGTTTCCTGGCCTCTCAGTTACAATGTGCACACAACGAGCCACAACAAGCCACACACAACGTACAGTATGTGCCAGGTGAACGCTGGCTGTAGTCTTTGTGGTGTGTTCAAGTGCAACTTTACGTTTGGTGATATATTTAGAAATGCTAAGAAAATCAAACTCATGTCAGTCTACCAACTAGTGAGGTGGTGAATCTTTAATCGCTGCCCATTTGCTTCCAAGTTAGAGACTTCCCTTATATTGTGAGCTTTCTCAGTCACAGCGGTTTAGGTTGAACTCAATGTAAAGCTCTAAAGCTCCGATATTAGCAGATCAGTCTGCCTTGATTCCCAAAATCAAACCTGACAGGAAACATGCAGAAACATTTTTCCCAGCAGCTGGATGGGAAATGCTTTTTAACCAGAGACTCTGGCCAAAATAAACCTAAGCAGGATCAATTACGGCCCAGGACAAGATCAATGGGGAAACAAATGTGGCTAAAATTTAAAATCAGGCTGACAGCCCAGCAAGGTTTGTTGCTCTCCCTTTCTCAACTCACACAACTGAGAAGACGACAGCTCTGTCCGACGTCTGTTTGGAATTTCTTCCAAGATTACTATTATCTGAAGTGATGGGGGGCAAATGAGTTTTCAGATTTTGATGCATCTTCACATGAAACATCTAACCAGTTCCTCACCACCAAGAAAGTTGGGAAGTTGTTGAATGCTTCCACTTAACCCCCGTTATGTACTCGATCTATAACAGCATTGCTGTCACTCTGAAGAGAGGTTATCTGGCTCATGCTAGCTGCAAGAGAAGTGACCTAATTCGTTGTATGTATGCAGGGTATGTAAATGCATGCACATTTATATCATATGACATATTACTTAACGTCTTTTGACTTACTCTTCCGCAACTTCTACAACTTGTACAGCTATTTCAGTATTTTTATAGTTTGGCTAATGCTTTAAACAGGTGACCCCAGAATGACGGACAGCTGGGGGTCGGAGTTCAGGGAGGCTACGCAAAGGAGTCGCCCAGGTGTGAGGGGTGAAAGGCTGAAGGTCAGGAATGGAGGTCATGAGTCGGGACACCTGCGAGGGCCTGATGAGGGCAGCAGGGACGGCTGTGGCAGGAAGACAATGTGACGGCTCTGAGAAGAAAAATGAGGTCGACCCCTTGCCAACTTTGAGTACTCTCCATCACTCTGATCCTACAGTTGCTTACACATGCTTCTCTTCCGAGTCATCTTGTTTTTGGCCGGCTGCGAGATTGCACGTATATCCATAAAATTAACTGAATGACGCGAAATTGTGCCATGAGTGAATCTATCTCTATATCTCATATCTAACAGCAACATTTTACAAAATTAAAGAAATGATGCAGAATATTGATTTTACTTGTTCTAAACCAAAGCTCTGGCCAGTCAGATGGTGATTGTGTGATAAAGTCTAATAAAATTTGGAGTCACAGACCTCCGCACTGTAAAACATCGTACAAGAATTTACTGGAATTCTTCTAGGCTTTTTGAATTGATTTAAATTTATAAAGAAACGCCCATAAATAAAGCTGGTTCATCTAAACATCCTAGTTTTGCTTGACTTATCCTCTCAAGTTTAATTAATTCAACCAGATTTGCATTTTTTTTTTCAAAACACACAAGTTGACTTTGAACCAAAATTTCAAACCAAGTTCATTTAACTCACATGTTTCAGGCAGTATGAGAACTTACCTCCATAAATGAATTGAGAGATGTATTTTCAAAAGGAATATGGACGAACACATGTCAAAATGAGAGTTTTTGACATACATGTGGTGTGAAGTATTCAGAATTTAATAATTAAATTGTGTAAAAGACCTTGAATTTACAACAAAGTGGGGTTAGGACCTGAGCCTGGACCAAGCACCACATGATTAAAGAAGCTGCTTGGCTGATCCTTATTTTGTCCTTCATATGCTTACAGATGGAGCACAGACCATCAGGAATTGGGAATGCAGTGTTTCACTCGTATTTAATTGGCACGATCGGCTGTTTTAAAACAATTGTTTACAGCGGGGAAAAAAACCCTAAACACAATCAAGAGCATTTTAGATCATCAACATTTTAAGATCATCAAACCCAACCAAACATTTGCTGGTCCTAGTTTTACGAAATAAATAACGCACAATAAATGTGTTTTTGACCTTTGGTCGAACAAAACAAGAAATCTGAGATCTCAAAAATGTTCACTTTAAACTGCTTTCATATTTTTCAGCAAATGTAAGCTGTAGTAAAAAAACTTTATCTGAATGATCATGGTCCTTTTACAAGACTGGAACAAGACCGATTAACGGGGCTAACACCAAACTTACGGCAATTCATGTCTTCTAAGAGAGAAAGATTCGTTTCCATGAGTAATGGTTGTAGAAATGCAATGTAAGCTCAAAGAGCTGTAAATTCTCAAACATGACTTTGCAGTTATGAGGAAACCAAAAATGTAAAGTTAAAGATGAAACCTTTGAATTGTTCCTTCCTTCCTTCTGTGCCAGTGTGTTTGTGCAACAGCCTCTTCCTGTCACCACTTTGCCATGCCTGTTAGGCTGTAGCTGATCTGGAAGTACACAGTGTACAGAGAGGCAGTGCAGCCATTCGACACAGAGCTTTGGAGAGATTAGGATGCACACAGTACACCACCACCACAGGCAGTCTCTGTACCAAAACGAGGATTAAGGCTTTGGCAATGGTGAGGCAGCACCACCGAAAAACGCTTAACCATACAAAAGACACCAGAGAATCGCCAACGAAAAATGTATACACCACATGTGCCTTTTTACCTCATGTGGCACTGATGAGAATGAATATTTTTCTGAGGAGGAACAGACTGTATTTCTTTTTCAGTCCAATATTTCACAAGTCTATGATCCTCCATTTCTGGATTAATACTCTCTTGATTTATTCTTTGTGATTCATTTTGTAGAGTGCGTTCTGACGCTGGAGTTGGAATTATGGGGGTGCATTTGTGTGATTGTGTTCCTCTGACTGAGAGACCACGCTGTGATAGCCGACTCATAAACAATCAGATTTTTTGTTTACCAAGCCTTTTCTTTGCATTTTTTTTTATTTTACGGTGAATGTTAATCATTAGTTATGGGGAGGTTTTTCTTCTTACGTTCAGTGTTGATGCATTAAAAAGTTTTACTTGATTAAATGTCAAACCTTAAAAAAAGAGTTGGTCACTGTTTGTAGTTCATGTGGTGATATCAGCCGTAAGTCATGAGCCACAGAGGCTAACGGTTAGCAAGCTAACTACTGGGTAACTAAATGTAACCAAGAAAAGCTGCCATAATGAAAAGTTGAGGCCGTCGGTATTATCAATATTGTCCTCGGAAATAGTAAAATATTACAGAGAAAACATTGTAAAGGTAAAATAATAATACAATCCATTTCTGAAAACTTTGAATGCACAATCCGATAGTGGATCCACGCGGAGCTGCATCATCGACCGATCGCACTTCCGCCAGACTCACTCCTGTTTTCATTTAATTAATACTACGCTCTGCTCTACCTCCATCAGTTACTTGGAAATGTTGGATTATCCACTGTACTTATTTTATTTTATAATTCTCGGTTGGCATAGCAACTGGTAGTTGCCGTTAAGTCACATCCCGTTTCAATAGCGTCAAATAACTAACTACAATGCAACTTATCGTTAAGACTGACACTTGAACATTTTCTGCATTATATCAACTACCTAAAATGACAAAAACCATACCAAAAACATAAATTTAACTTGTATTTTAGTGTTTTAGTTTGGCCCAAGTCCCATCCACTAACATGAAGGCGGTGGAGCTTATGTCCTATACTGCAGCCAGTCACCAGGGGGAGCTCTACTTGCTTTGGCTTCACTTTTTGAAGAGCAGTTCTGTCGTCCATCTTTATAATTTCTATGGTTACGTTGGCAGGACGTTTTTAACATATTGTAGCAGATAAAAACGTATTTGCCTATAAACACAATGAATGATGTGAGACCTTCTGCAAACAAGAACAACATCGTAGCAAGGAACTGGTTAGAGGAAGATGCTCAAATGCACGACTCAAACAAGGTGGTGGACAGAAAGTAATTACTTCCAAAAGTAGCTGAAGACAAAGTCCAAAAATAACCAGAGGGGAAAAAACATACAAAAAGAGAAGAAGAAGAAGACCAGAGCGACGTTGACATGGGGTACAATGACAAACTGCAAAAGGAGGCAGGAACCGGAACCATGGAGACTAAATACAAAGGGAATAATGAGGCACAGGTGAGACACATCAGGGCGGGGCAAACAATCAGGGACAGCAACCACAAGGGGGGAAGTGGAGACATCTGGAACGACAGAGAGCTAGTCAGAATAAAACAGGAAATACCCAAAACCATGACCAGTTTCCGCAGAGGTGGATGTGACAAACATGACTGTTTGAGCAAAAAATGTTGGTGATAGAAATACAGTCAGGGTTGGAGTGAGTCATGACATTGTTGGGGAGATGTACATGTCTTTACAGACATAATCTTACCGTAATCCGTCCCCTGGATATGGACGTACCCAAGGCCTTGCTGTGTGTGAATAACAGCAGTGCTATCAACCCGTCTCATAAAAAATTGTTCAGTTTTCAAACTGAGTCTACACATATTTTATTCTTCTATTTGTTACAAAAATGTGCAATATGAGATAAAATGTAGTGGACTAGTAAAAGCAGGAAAAATATTGGATCCATGCAATCCTGATAACACGTCAAGACCGATGAAATGTTCACCTGCTGTTAAAGGAGCTGCAAAATAATCCCTCTCCTTTCCAGGTTTATTTCAGAGCCAAATAAACCATGCATTAAAAGGAAGACCACCACTTTAGGGAGTCTGACTGATCTGTTTATCAGAAGCTATTCTGGATGTGTGCACAGACAGTACATTACAGGCTCTAAGTGTTCAAAAACACATTTAATGGACGTGAAAAAAGCAGAAATATTATTTTTTTAATGACGGAAGCATCGACGCCAGTGTTTCTCAACATGATTTACGTGTTTTATTCATTTGAATCAAGACACAATTGTGGACATACAAACTGCTCATTACAAAGCACTCAGTTGTGTTTGTTTAATCATAAAATGACCGGGTTGAGTTCTGTTCTGCCATCACCGCGAGTTTGACCAAAAAATAAAAAGTTATTTTTCACATAACTTTTTCCTGAAACATAAATGGCCATTTTCTTGTTATGCGCACAATAGGAAAAATACAGACCCTCAAAATTTCAGGTCCTTGCTTCCAACTGTGGTCTTAATACTCAAAAAAATGAATGTGCTATGTACTGTATGTTGTCCGTGTCATTAGATGTCAACTTACCGAAAAGATTTAATCAGGTTTTTATAGAAAGAATTGACTAAGCAAGATTCATCAAGAGTTTGTGCATATGCGTTCAGTTTTTTTCCATCCAAGCATACGTGTAAATTTGGTTTGTGTGTTTGTCATGTGAGCTGTCGCTTGTGTAAGACCCTGGCCTATTTGCTAGTAGTGTGCGATAAACTGTTTGGTGCACACAGCCCGTCCAGATAACAAGGCGGCAGGCATCTGGCAGAGTTCACTAGCCTGGACACACAGAAACACGGGCAGGCTGATGCAAGCCACGGCCCCACTATTGCCAGAGGAAACCACATATTTGCAAGCACAGAAAACCGGCCGTGCTTCACTTTCTTTTTCTTCTGTCTTGTCGGGCAGGAAATTTCTGTGAGGAAGTCTGTGTTTGAAGAACAAATATGTACGAAGCCATGGTCATCAGAAAATACTTACTGTCTACACGGGCCTGGGAAATTGTTCTGGGCCCGCAGTGTTCAGGTGCTCTCGAACAGCGGCGGACGCTTTTAGCTGACTTGCTGACCTTTTTTGGCTTTGCTCGGCCTCTCTGGTTGACACACACACGCTGACACATACGCCCAAAAACACACATAGAGTGTTTGACCCCAGTGTTAGCGGTAAGACTGAGGCGGATGTCCCTCTGTTGACTCTGAGTGATGTAAGCTCGAGATGAGCCCTGCAGATTAAGAGTGAAGGCAAACAAAGGGCCCTGCCAAGATGAGCCACAGTGTATACAGATTAATACAACAATACAGCCACACGAGCGCTGCCGTAAACCATTTGCATAACTCCTTTTAATGTGTTTCGGAAAATTTCCTCGCTTTGCTTTGAGGATATACCCCCACATGGAAACTTATACTTAGGTGGTCCATTCCAGCCGACATCAGTTGTTTACCTAGGCCGAGAAGGGGAAGCAGAGAAAGAACGATGTGTTGTCTTTGACAGCCATCAGACACACACACACACAAATCTATACACATGCACCGTTCTGTACATGTACTCAAAGCAGCACATTTCACATGTACATACTGTTTTATTTTGAAAATCTTCAATTTGATCTCTGTCAAGAAGGACACCACAGTGAACTGTTCCACTTTATGTGAGCGGCTCGTAACTTGGAGGGCAGGACCTCGAGGACACAGCAAGTAAAGATACTAAGATTTATGTTATTAAGATTATTCATGAAGTAAAATTGCTTATAAGCATAAGATGACCAAGAGACCAAGCAAACACATCAGCCAAATCCAAAATATGATGAAGCGATTATTCTTGTTGGGTTCACTGTCATCGACCCTCAAATGTATGGGTTGTTGTTCAGTAATACCGCTTTTAAATGATTCAGTTCATGAATGGTACAGAGCCTGCATGTCAGCATCAAGTACATCTTTGTTTTGCAGCTCTGTGGTCATGTCTGTGTCTGTGTAGAGGTCCGGTGCCAAAAAAAACAACCTGAACACAACTTATGTTGTGACGGTGAACCTCATTCAAATTCCAATGGACTGAAAACAGCTTAACAACAAAGAGTTTATTTCATTAAATTTAGTTTTGATGCCAGCAATTAGATCCAATCATGGGGTTGTGTAACATGCTTATAGATAACTGTCTTGATCCCAGAAAGCATTGGGACTCTGCACATTGAAGATCTGTCAGACTACATTACCCAGTTTCTCGATAAATAATTTAATATATAAGTCGATATTAAACCAGGGGAATATTTGTCTCTTGATTAAAATGTCTGATTTGGAGAGACTGACCAGCAGCCCTAGGGTTCTCAGTCCATACACCCCTCCATCCACCCCAGCTCCTCCCTCTCATCCAAATATGAAGAGAGCAGTCCATCTTTTATATACAGTCCATTAAATCTCTCTGTTTATCTCTCAATGAGCTGCTCTCATTCTGCAACACATGATGCACTGATACAGGTTATGTTATAAGAAATCCCCCCCTTTTTTAAATCAGTGCATCCAGACGTAAAATGAGATATTGATATTCAGAAACTGAATCTCTCTTAAACAGACACATGTACACAGCTGGTGTTTTCAGATTCGTTTTCTCTTTTACGTTTTTTTTATTTTATTATTATTTTACCACCGCCCCTCACCCCCGTCAGTCTTACCTGTCGCCCCACCACTCTCAGTGCTTCTCTCAGCCCTCTGTGGGGGTTTAGCATGTGTTAACATGACAGATTGAGCCCCAGTGGGAACCTTAATTGCATCATTTCATGGATGCGAATCAGTGCTGTGGTCCGGGAGAGTAAACAAGCTCTGAATCCAGGAGCTAGAAAGAGAGAAGGAGAGGGAAGGGGAGTGGAGGAGGAGTAAAGGAATGAAGAAACGCTGGAGGAGGGCGAGGACGAGAGGTAGGTGTTCAGATGGCGAGGAGTGGGACGCAGGCAAAGACAGCAGAAGAAGACTGGTGGCAAAATAAATCAAACCGAAATGAATGGCGTTCATAAACCCAAACCTCCTCCAAGGTGGTCAGGACGCTGGGCTTGTTTTGATTAATGGGGAGCAAAGTGAGGGAGGAGGAAAGGCAGCCACAGCCAGGATGGAAAGCGTGTCTTCATTAGTAAGTGATCAGCGACAAGGAATGTGAGATGTCAGCTGCCTCTGTCGTGAGTTTCAGCAGTAGTACTCACCGAGTCGGCCCAGAGTAAACACATGAGATCACCACGGAGTTAGGGGTGTGACAAAACCACACACACAACTGGGGAGCACAGATTCAAGCATGCACACACAGAAAATAATGCAGTAACAAACACTGAAACAACCGTCCCAGATGTTTACATTGTCCAGATGCATACGTCAGTACGCTGCGACCTGGAGGAGCCATAGCTGATATTCACAAGAGACCCGTCTCAGCGTGGGCAAAGATTAATCAAAAGTCAGCTGAGGAATCCTTCCCCTGACGAGACATCATGTCTTTGTATGTTAACACATGACATCAAACTCAGCTGAATGTATAACACACTGTACATTTAACAGGGGTTTCCATGGCTTTGTGGTGATGTGGTCAAGTGGCTGAGTACGGTTAGATGTCAGTGGAAACACTTATTCATGCTGCAGGGGACACTTGAAGGGACACGGTGAAGCATCGTGTCGTGTGTGGGCACGGGTGGTATCTGAAAAATGAAATCATCTGATCCCTGGAGTCAAACGATGGACTTTAATGTGGCTTTGATAAGAGAAGAAAATGTGATTAAAAAAAAAAATAGACTTTTGTTTGCGTCAGTAAGTAAATAAACCCCATCGACCACGGTGGTCTCTTTAAAACAATCTAGCAGCTTTATACGAAGGTGCCAGTCAGACATATTTATATTACATTTATAAAACCTTGAATGAAGAATGAGGGCTTTAAATATTTCCCGGCGACTTCAGGCTTTTCAAGTGACTTGCTAGAATTATGAGGGTTTTTCCACTGTGCTGGCAGAGTGTGTTTTACCTCCACACGCAGTTTGCGCCATAAACTTTACGTCCATGGGCAGATCAGAATTCATTTACTGCACATGTTCAGTGAATTCTGCTGGATACAGCCACTGCAGAAATAGATAATATTAATGTTTCTGCTGCTGGATGCCACTAAATCTAGTCTTTTAAGTAATTATCCCAGTGTCTTAGTCAAACTAACTTATAACATTCATTCGTTTATCTTCTGTAAGCCACGCAGACAGAAGAAGAACATGCAAACTTCACATGGAAAGGACCCAGTCGGCCGATGCATTCGCACCCGGAGCTAATGCTGATGCTGTGAGGCATCAGCGCTGACCACCACGCCCCAACTTATAACATGTTAACATTTTAAAAATGCCAACAGTAACAACACTGGAAAGTTCAAAAATTACATATTAAGGACAATATGAGTTTCCTCACGTCGTCTGTGTCTGGGCCCAAAAAGTTGCATTTGAACACATCGCAAAGACTACAGCCAACGGTCAGCTGGCACGTACGCTCTGTTCCTACAACTCTTCATACCAGTAGGTGGCGGTAAACCGCATACGTCATTTGAAAGTGGTGCTGGGAGGCTACGAAGAGCTACAAGAGGTGTCCTTCACAGGAGGAGCGGTTACAGAAGATGAATGAATGAACTTCCAGTTTTTCTTCTTGAACGACGGTTTGCTGATCAGCCAATCAGAAACCGGCAACGGCGTCACATCCCAGCAACGGGGGGCCAGTGATGAACCTAGATCACGATCCCAGATTGCAGACTGGACTGTTGACCGGAATAGCAGCGGGAAAACTGATGGCATCACGTTAAAAAAGGAATGACTTGGATGTAAGTATGTCCAAATACAGAGGAAAAAGAAGAAACAAGGGCGACTGGGCTTGTAGTTGTTGTTCACCATCATGCAAGAAGTGTCTTCAGTTCTAAAAGACTGGTGGGGTGGGTGTTGGGGTTTAGATAGGAAGCTCACATGACTGGTGTCCCGCTTCTCGGGAAACAAGGGCAACAGAACTTGGAGATTTCTTTTAAGACATTTCATCCAAGCAGCTTCTTCAGTTCTAAAAGGACGGAAAAGAAATGTTTCACCCCCTGTTCACACCTTGAAAAGAGTACCATTCTCTGGATCAGACTGCTTCCTTCAACAACAGGTTAGTTTCTGGTTGTCAACAGACCCAAATGTTCCACCAGTCTTTTAGAAGTGAAGAAGCTACTTGGATGATTTCTTTTCAGGAAACTCCAGTTGCCTTTGTTTCAGCTTTAAAAAATGAATCTTTTTTTTTAGGACAGACTGTGACCTGAGTGGCTGTGAACCTTCACAGACATACTGAATGTTAGATGCTCTGTATCTACTACACTACAACATATTATGACACAGAATACAAAAGGATTTTCAGAGGATATACAACATCCGTCAGTTGTATAACATTTAACCGTACAGTGAATTGTGAAAAGACTCAACTAGGGCTGCACAGCAAGAAGGTCAAAGGTTCGAATCCATGGGCCAGCTGGGCTTTCTGTGTGGAGTTTGCATGTTCTCCCTGTGTCTCCGGGTACTCCAGCTTCCTTCCACCGTCCAAAGACATGCTGGTTAGGTTAATTGGTGACTCTAAATTGGCCGTAGGTATGCGTGTGAGTGTGAATGGTTGTCTGTCTCTGTGTTAGCCCTGCGATGGTCTTTGCAAGTCTTGCGATGGACTGGCGACCTGTCCAGGGTGTACCCCTGCCTCTTGCCCGATGACAGCTGGGATATCCAAACCCCCGTGACCCTTAACAGGACTAAACGGGTACAGAAGATGAATGAATGAATGAATATCCTTAACTACACAGGGTAACTGTAAGTACAAGAGCTGCCCATGCAGTGAACAAATACTGCATTACCTGGGGTCCACTCAGTAGTAGCATCTGTTGTGGGACTGCAGAGGTGTCAATTCTGAAGACAAGCGAAAGCAATGCAGTGGCTGCCGGGTACCCAAGGTGATGGTCCACCGAAGAGGTAGACTGAAAGATACAGAGCACTTTAATCAATCTCAGTCTCAGATTTGCTCCTTGTACAACACAGAAACACAAGTATTTGCACTTTATAATGAATATAATGAAAAGGGGAAAAAAAAACATGTCTCTTTTTAATCACCAGGCTATTGTTTTCCTCCTCTGCAGGCCTCCTCCTGTTACCCTATAAGTATTGCTTGTGCTGACTCTTTCAGTCATGTATACAGTATTATAGCATGCACTTCCAGCCATCTCAGTCCTACAAATATTTGGTATACAGGCTCCTCATGTTTATTCAAAGTACTGGGTTACACTGTTTGGGATAGATAGCCAGACAAGGGCCCTTGGGGAAGGAAAAAGAAAACTATTCCCAATGAAAAGTAATGATTCATGCCACAGATAGTGTATAAACTAAAATATATGCTGGACCTCGCAGCACTATTGGACAGTTCCACTTCATGCAATTTTGATTGGATCTGAACATTGCATAGACAAGTTAGTATCGCATTACTCTAAATATGGCAGCGTGTGCACTTCTGTGTGTGTGTGCGTGTGCGAGTGAGACCAGAGTGAGGTGGGTGGTCTCCGCTCACTTATCATTATACAACACAAAAGCCTCATCGGTATTTTGAGAAGGAAATTAATATTGCCATCAGCGGCAGCTCTTGCGTGTGTGCCTCCACGCAGGGAACTTGTCTGCGTACTTCCGAAAAAACAGAGTGGAGAATTTCCACTTCAGACGAGGAATTTCCAGCGCCGGGCCTTGAGCGATGGCGTGACGCTGCTGCTGCGCATGACGACACAGCAGCCATCACCGGGCTCGCTGCTCGCTGTCAACCCTGCAGGTAGCTTTTCCATTTAAAGCAGGGACGGAGGGGAAAAGTGGGGTTAAGGCCACACCGGCTCTGGTTTGAGAAAAAAGTTTTTGCCCGACTGGAGGAAAAAAACATGAATGGAAGTATTGCAGCCGACTTCTTTTACATTTAATTACCACCCCACAATGACAGATGTGTCAAGAAAGACCTGGAATAGCTTGTACAGTATGAGAGGAAGCCTACAGAGACAAACTGTAACCTTTTAGAGCAGGTAACATGGACATAATGTGTCTATAGGTTAATATAAAGGTCAATATACTGAATATGTGAACAATGGTTCCCAACCTCTGGTCCGGGATCCCTAAGGGGTACGCCAAAGATTAATAAGCGTGGGCGTGATGAGTTCTCTGCTCTGAAGCTGCGAAAATTAAATATGCAATGTGTTAAATAAAATCAATATGACACGCTTACTGGATAATCAAAGGTATATACAGTACAAATACTAGTAGCTACTTAAGGCTCTTTTAGGGTACGGCGTGTCGGTGAAAGTCATTTCTACCTGTGTGCTCGTCAGTCTGGCTCGTTCTGTAACAACGCCACCCAAACCCTAGTGGCCGCTGTGTCCTTTTTGCCAGTCGGGTTAATTTTCGTTTCCACTTCCTGCTTCACTTTCAACAAAGGTGAACTTTTGCAGTAATTTCAGTCATACAAATGTTTGTATCTCTGAACCTCCTCAGTTAAACTTTCCTCGATGTGTTCCATCTTTATTGATCCAAAACAATCAATAAGAAGATTGTGGAGATGGAAAAGCAGCCGGAATTACGACAGCAGAAACACGCTACTACCAGGCGGAGCATGCGGTCTGGATCAGGTGAACGTCAGTTACGGTGCTAGGGTCTGTGCAGGGTCTGTGTATGGTCTGCGCTGTCTCCGTAGCCTTTGTGTCAACTTCACGCAGAAGTCTAAACATGCCTCTGTTGCACTGCTCTCCATCGGTTTAGTCAGACCAACTAGCAGCTAGCATCCTAATCTCATGAACAAAACATGTCTGAGAAATTTAAATGTAAAAAGAAAGTAAGGCTGAGTTACCTTAACTTTAATGTTATTAAAGGACAGGACCACACTTGGTCTGATCGCGTCATTTGTGACGAGAAGTTTGTCGGATTAGCATTAAACGTGCAGTGGATGCTTTTGTGGTCAAGCTGGAGGATACAGTTGAGTTTTTTTTCCTGTGTTTAAGTTGCAAAGATAAATATGAAACATTTTAATTGAGGTTTTCTTTCAGGTAAATGATTTATACTATATTATATCAGTACTAACTTACAAAGTGACCTCCAGTACTATAAAGCTGTTGTTACTGTCTCTAAGATACGGCACACCCAAAAACTGAGGAGACATTTGTTTCAGACATGCTATAAATTTTAATAGACATATTGATATTTCTGAAGAGAAACAAAGTTATCCCTAGTTTTATTTACAATACAGGAATACAAAAAAAAATGTCACATACAGTACAATGGTAAAAACAACATAGAGAACTTAAATAATTATTTTATTTGTGTAACTACTTAAATAATGAAAATGGTTATTCTATTCACACCACGCCGTCTCAGCAGCTACAATGCAACTTTCACATTAAGTGCTAAAAACAATTATAATTTTCCATTTTACAGCATGAATTCCATTTTGATATATGAAGACCGGGCAGAGTTGATTTATTTCAGCAAACACGAGCGGGTAATGAACAGTGTATACGTCATTTACGGAAAATGAACTTCAATTGACCATGATTCTGAAACACGTCAAAGTAAAAAGTAGCGGAGGAAGTAAAATTATATCTGTTTGTCTCCAAACACAACAACTGGTGGTTCTGACTCATTTAATGGAATTAAAAATGGCACACGATCAAATGTAGAGCACTTAATAAGATTAGTTATTGGCTTCAAAGAATATGTGCATGCATGTACTGTAAATAGTCTGAAATCTGAACAGACACACACACTGATGTGGCTCCAGACAATCCCAGCCTGTGTTGTTTTCTGACTGTGTTTAAGAGTCATTAAAGTTTTCAATCGGCATTTTCCTCAGGTTAATCTCCTCTCCACAGATAACAACTTTCTCTGAGTGTTTTAGCTGCTTCCACAGTGACTTGGAGGCCAGACGCAATCTTAGATCATCCCTCAACAGAGACACATCTCAGACAGTCGTAATATAACCGTATGTCAGGGGAAAGCATTACATGGACTACTGCTCCGAGTTACTCTATGCAGGCACAGACATGCTTTTACACTGGGAAACAAAAAAAACAAAAAAAACCAACAAAAAAAACAAGTAAAACAAAATGTCCTCACGTGTCGCTTATAAAAGCTGCATATGTATAAGTACAACATGAAATGACGAGCTTAGTGTGAAACTGCTTTCTATAAACACCATATTCTCCCATATATTATTACGCTTAAAAAAATAAACCCTCCTCTATGATATCAATAGTAATGCTATAGTATTTTTTTATTTATTTTTATTTTTTGCAATGCTAAGTAGTACTTAGGTAAGCTCTATTGGAAATATACATCACCATGCTACTGTATCTCTTCCCTTTGTAGTTGTGAATTTGGGTTTCACATACCTGCACGTGTAGTGTGAATGTGAAACTACTCTCACTGCACATTAAATGAATGCCTGACTTCATTTTGAATAATAAAGTCCATGAAACAAAACATGAATACAGTGCACGGGAGCCAACGACTCCATTCAGATTGCATGAAACTGGCTTTGACAAAGTACAACGTTGTCACTCTGTTGTTCCTACTTGTGTGTATGTAACAGTCCTCTGATGTGGATCCATTCTGTACACTGGTAGCAGGTCAGTGTTGCAAAACAAAGTACACAAACTGCATACTGCTTTAGCTTTTTTACGACAATGTGCCCACCAACTAAATACAACATCGCGTGAGTGAGACAACTTTCTGGAGTCGGTGCCTTTAGAACAGAATAACCCAAAGCACTGTGAACTCTTTGTGACCCATGACTCGTGTTGCTTTAAAAAGTCTGTGTATGTCGACATTTATTTTACTGAATGGACCATGAACACAGAATCCTTAATGAACTCCTGAATAATCAACTGTCTCCACTGAAATGCCGCAAAGTCCGTTTTTAGGGTCTTAAGTAAGGCAACAGATAGCCCCCTGAAAAGATCCAAAGTCGTGGGTTAAAAAAATGTCCGTTCCTGTGGAGTTCCTGTTCCTGCAGAGCCAGCTGTGTGCAGGCGTGTTCAGAACAAGAGCGCAAAAAGTTTTAGTGGAACTTCCATAGCTTGGTCATGCTTGTCAATCAACTCACTGCTGTCTGCAGGTCTCTTTGAACTGTGAACACGGCTTGGATGCCAGGCCTGGTGCTCAAGAGCAAGTAGCTTATAGGTGAAAACAGGAAGAGCCTGGTATGGTGATGTGGATCGAAAGCAGTCAGACGGGGATCCTGTGTGTATTTGTGTGTGTGTGACAGAGATTAAGAGGCCATATTAAAGACACCTTGTTAAGAGTCTGCTGGTGGTGATAGGTAGATTTGTGTCAACTTGAGGATGGTGGTGGGGTACAGCCCCCATCTGCGCACCCCTATACGATGTAGCTGGTCAGGTCTAGGAAGTACGAGGTCATGTCAATGATGTGGTCCAGAATCCCGTCTTTTTCCTGGTCGTTGGGCATGCCACGCTCACTCTTCTCGCACTGGGCGCCGGAGTAGCCGCTCTTACACAGGCACTTATTAGGCTCCATGCAAACTCCTCCATTGCGGCAGACTGGTTCACATTTGGCTACAGTCATAGGAAGGGAAGAGACAACAACAGAGCGATCAAACATACAGTAAAAAAAAAAAAAAAAAAGCTGGCAAACTTTCATTCTGAATCAAAAACATCAAATGGGTTTTTAATGGTTTATAAGAAAAATTGCGGCAGGCCTACTTGCACAGTGTGCGTTTTTAAACCTAATTTAGACATCTGGAGAGAAACAACACACGGATGTTGCTCCAGATGATAACTACTCTGTCAGCAGCAGATGCGGACTTACCAACTCTGCAGAAGGGTCCTTCCCAACCAGGGCTGCAGCAGCACTTGCCAATAGGAGTGCAGTGTCCGTTCTTACAGTGTCTGGAACATGCTGTCATCAGCAGCTCTGGTGGCTCCACCTGACGCTGGCACTCCTTCGGGGCATGAGGCCTGCAACAGTTGTTAAAAAAAAAAAAAAAAAAAATGAAGGAAAGTCGGCATGTGGAAGAGAGAAGCATTGCTGGGGATGGTGAGGCATTCATTTGATATTATCACTCATATTATATTACATTTGCTGTGTGTCAGTTTCGTTGTCAAGGTATCTAATATCGTATTAGAATAAACCAGTGAATCTCCCTAGGTTAAATAATACCCTCTTTTAAAAAAAAATCAGGTTACATGCTTACATGCTTTTAGATCTGTAAAAGTAAGTAAGTAAATCAAAGTGTGAGGTAAAAAGTAAGTGGTTTTTCATACTGTTTATCACTGTCCGGATGATTGTGCATCATGAGGCATGCTGTTTAAATTGTGTCTACCAATCAACCCTGCATTAGGTCAGCTGTTGTCTCAAATGAGGAAACTGGTACTATATACAAAACTGAGATGAGTTCTCAAGTGTCCACAGGTTGTTTGATTGGCCAAGTAATGGATGGTTTCCTTCTCGATATTGTGGCTTTTAGGAACACTGTGTTATATAAGTTTGTTTGTGTCTCACACACATCAGTTCTCATTTGCCATTTCACCACAGTTTCCACAAAGTTTTGTGCAAATCCCCCTGTAACCTTTTAAAAATGTTGTGTTAAACAAAAAGCAGAGACTATACAAATAAAAAAAAAACACTGATCCAACTCTGACTGGCTGGGTTGTACTGTAATACTATACTGTGATTTGTGACAGTGCCGTAGAAACGATGTGTACTTCATTCTGATGTATTGTGGTAGCAGAAGTGATTTGTTTATGTTTTTTTGTACAGTACAACAAATAAGGCCAACAAAACTGCCATGTGTATGATCTCAGATCATTGTGAGGAGATTTCACCTTTTGCTGATATGTAACCAAAGTAGGACAGCACCTTTAAAGTGACGCACAATAAGATGCAGATGTTAAGCCTCTCCAGTGGTGTGTGTGGTCTTTCCCTTTTCCAGTGATTTGCCATTAATGTGTTGGTGTTCTTTTGTCTAATCTAGTGTCTAAGATGGACGTAAACTGTACCGTGTCAAGTGTGTTTTTATTGCTCTGACTCTCCCTGCATTCTCTTGCACTCACTTGAAGTACCAATCAACACATAGGGCTCCCACAGATATAAACATGAACTGGAAAATGCACACAGACACAAACACAAACATCTCCACACCATATGTGTCAAGATTGAACACCAATGAGACATATTGTGATCATTCCACATGAAGACAAACATCCAGACACGCACATCAGCAAATGGGCTGAAACTGAATTATTTCATATCACGCTCAACAAATCTGGAAATAATACAGTGAGTGTGTAATCAAGTTTGAATGTGAAGCGTCTGTTAGTGCCTGTTACTCACTGGCCCACACACACTTGTCAGTATGTGCGTTGGAGAGAGAAAGACAGGAAGAAGTATGGATGTGTAAACATTTCTGTTGTACCGAGGTTTAAAAAAAAAACACTGGACATAGTGGGACACTCAGAACATGTGCACACATACTGACACACAGGCAGGGTGACTGGACTCCTGGGCCGATGCAATATGCTCAGTCCATGGGAGAACAGGCCTCATCAATCACAACAGGAGATCAAATGGTCAATCAGTAACGGAAACCAGAACTAGATTAGAGTTTAGGTCCCACAACCAGCATTTTCTACACTGAAGCTGAAACCAGCATTGTTTACATATTGTATTACGTCCATCTGAGTAGCTGATTTGACCATGAACTCACTCTTAGATTTACTCCAGGGGAAAGTTTGATCAAGTTTCACTCCATTTGTTTTATTTTTGAGTTAATTTTCCCCAAAAAAATCGTTCAGTTAGTGAACGTCTAACTGTATTTTTGGAGGATCTCAATAATAATTGAGTGTTTACCTCCTGGTTTGGAGAAAAAAATAATGTTCTGACAGATGCACTGATCGATGGCAGTGACAATACTGTGGTTGTGTGTGTGGTAAAGTTGCTTTTTAGAGGATGGAGGGTAGGGAGGGGTTGATTCCCATGCTCCCATCAGCACCCAACTCCAGACTCCATCCCTGCTGGCTTTTGTTGTTGCAGGCTGCATGTAGTTAAAAAAGAGCAAAGGAGGGAAGAAAATAGAAAGAGAAGGAGAGAGAGAAAGAGTAAGAGTCCCTGGAGAATTGGGGGGTCTGTAGCTAACACTGTTAATAGCAGGCAGGGGTCAGCAGCGCTACTAAACAGTCTGTACGACTGCCAGGGTGGCTGTGAAAACAGCACCTGCTGGTAGCGCCACTTGACAAAGGCAGCTGGGTCAACAGCCACTGTGGGAATTTATCAACTTTGGGAGGGGTGGTGTACGTGTGAGAGCGAGGGAGTGGGAGAAGGCTACCGTGCTCACATACGATTCATGGATGGGCAGAGGGAGATGATTAGAATGACTTCAGTCAGATAGTTACATAAAGCACAGATGATACGTAATTAAAACAAAGATAAAGTGGAAAGCAAGCTTAGTTTAAGAATGAAAAGATTGACGCAGTGGTAAAAAGCCCTCCTTTCCTTACACGAGCCGAATGTTAACATATATACACACGTAGGAGCGTGGATGCTCTGCCTCAAAATCATTCCTGATCTCTTTGACAATCATGTTTGTCAATGTGTATGCATGTTTTAGCTTGTTAGCTTGCAGGGCCCGTTTGATTGACATGAGGTATATGTGAGAAAAGGGCTGTGGAGTGGTGTACATTGTGCACCCTGACAATGGCTTAATCAAACGGCCCAGTGTGGTCTCTTTTGCTGTTTTGTCATCCGACTCCATTGTTTAGGGGCTCCTTTTGTAGCTTCATTCCTTGTTTTAATTGTGCAAGAAATTTACTGTGTATTGTAGGAGCCAGGCCTATTCAGTGGGACTGGCAAGCAGCTTTGTCAAGGGGAGGACCACAGCAGAGATGTAGGAAGATTTAGGAGGGATAGGAAAATAAAGAAAAGGCTTTTTTCCTCCAACATGCTGGGAGCTAGCGTACCACACGCTCACACAGGATCACAGATGTGCATGTGCGCATGTACCCACCACCCACACGGTTTATATATCTATACATATAACACGCAGAGAAGCACACATACAGATACATATATCCACAAATGAGAAGCCACGGTGTCCTTCCCCTCCACATTCAGTGATTTGTGACTCCCATTGCTAATGCAGTTCATAAAGGAGGTCCCAGGACCCTATTTGAAGTTCCCTGTGTCTTTTTAAGGCCTCTGCTCACTGTAATTCAATCAGTCCAGCCTGCAGCTGACAAAACTTGAACATTTAAAAAGAAAAACTTCATAATAGTGCTTTCCCTTTTTCTCCAAGCAGGGGGCTGCCACAAACAGCCAGACTGCATTTTACAGGAGGAGGTCTGGCTCTATATGATAATTAAACTTTTGCCAAGGACCAACTGTGAGAGCAAGGCAGATTTTATCCAACAAGGCTGGAGGGCAACATGGGCACTTATGAATTGTGACATGATAACCATGTAACTTTATCAAGAATGAAATTAATTCCTGCATTGTGCTGAATTACGATATATATTTAGTATGTCGGTATAAAAAGAAATCCCTAAAAAACTCTGAGATGAGCGTTTGGGATGAGAGTAGCCAAACCATACTCTAGTATATGAGCAGGGCAACTCTCATTTGGAGGGATACAGCTTTGCTCCATATGTTAAGAACTGAGGTGAAAAGCAAAATAAGAAATAAAAGAAATTCTACAAATATGATACTTATATATAATATATTATTAGTATATTATTATACTGATATGCGTCTTGAGTTTCTGGCTGCTACATAACACAAACAGTTCCTAGTTTAAACCTTTAGGATGACAGGGTGAAGAGAACCTAAGCTCTAAGGTTGCATCTCATGGTCACCATACAGAAACTATGTAACTGGAAATATTTCTATCCCACTGCTTTACCACAAACAAGCCTCTTCTTTCCTTCTTTCTTTCTCTCAAATACACCCTCACCACACACATTCAGCATGTTTCAAAATGCATGGTGGCCCATTTATTATTGGAGGGGTACTCCAACTGACAAACAAATACCTAGAAATGAAGTCATCTGGTCGGGACATGTTTACACAAACACTGCTGAGGGATTTTATGGCTGATGTTTCCTTGTAAGCCTTTACCGCTCTCCCCCAACAGTTCCTCTTTATCCCCCTCTATGTTCCCAAACACACAGTTGATCAAAACACAGCACTAGATGCTATACTGCACCACAGAAACCACCATACTCTAAAACAAACCTCTTTCTGAACAGGCTTTCGGGCCCCTATGTCCGTCTAGTATTGAAGAGAAAAGATGGGAGGACCACCAGACTTGATAACGTGCTCAGGTCAGACACGTTAGCTACCCCATTTGCTCCCCCCTGTCATCCCCTCTCCATCCTCCCTGTAACAAGATCCTAATAACAAAGCCAGAGTGTATTAGGAGTCAGGACTCCAACACCACAGGGTCCACACAGACTAAACAAGTCCAGTTGATGGTGGAAAGAATTGTTCTCTGGGAGAAATGCATCCAGCAGCCATGCCAGAAAACATAAATGCAGAGCGAGCCACCAGGGCCCCTTTGAAACATCTGGGGCATAATTAATTGTGCTAACGCCTGGGTGGCACTGTCGTCACCCACGAATAATCAGCTGCGGATATGTTTCTATTGTGATTCTGAGGCGTACACATTCTCTTTCCGAGTCTGCTTCTCGTACTTTATCTGCCTTTCTCAATCAAATCTGACTGGACGTTGAATATACCGACCTTACAAGAAAAGTCCCAAATGAATAATATTTCTAAAATACACTGCCAGACATGACCCATTCACTGACTGACAAATTGGCCTAATCCTACAATATCTCACTTTTTCATCTTCCAGCAAAAGAGCTGAAAAGATAGGCAGAAGCATCGGCAGGGGTTCAGGCTGAAACCTTATATGTGATTGGTTTGAATTACAAAGTCTGTTTATGTTTGAAGTGGTTTCTTTACTGCCAAGGTAATATATCAGACACAGATTCTTATACATTGTGCCCTGTCTGCATATTTTCTCATCCTGAGTGACAGGTACTTGGCTTTCCACATACAGTTTATAGATCCATCATTATCAGAATTATTTCTAATACCGCTGTGCATATGGTAAGGATTATGACAAGCGTACACATTTGAATTATGAAGCTGCACTCACACGCATGTTCCCTCCACATTCCAGTAGTAAAATCCGCTAATTAATCATTAGACTGTACAGAAACAGACGAGGTTTTACCACTCAAAATAGTGGTCTGAATAGTTTTTGAACCTTATAAATAATAAATAAGAATAAAACCACATTACTATGATTAAAATATTCACTGTATGTTGTGTACGGACTATCAAGTGTACAAACAGGTGCATCAGTTCTTTCCTTAAACAGCTATAAGCACTTCTTTACAATGACATTTTGACATGCTACTCACAAGTTACTGGTTAGTAATTGTTTTTGCCAAGGCAAGTGGTGTTGCGTGTTGACTTGTTTAAGGTCATAGAGAAAAATGACCCAAGTGCTGTAGGATCATCTAAGTCCCACCACAGAACAAAAACAGCAGGGAATTAGAGGTTTTGTGCTAGTTTGTCCCTCTGTAGTAGGACGTAATGAGGGATCATTTCCTCACCAAACAGACCAAATACCGCAGTATACAAAAGTACTTCTTGATTGTACCTTTTGGGGTCCACCAGCTTGTAGAGTTTCCCGCTGTGTGACTGTGCCATACTTTTACTGCTTGCCAGTATGTAGACTTCACCTGCAAAAGAGACATAGAAATGTATTATTTGCATTAAATACTTCTAATGTTCCAGCCTACTTGTATGACCCAATAAATAATCTTCCCCATAAATAAATAACTTCTGCCCTCGAATACGGTGCCAAAATAAAGATAGAGCACAAGAGGAGACAAGCAGACACAAGAGGATGAAAGAAGAGGACATGAGGGGGATGAAGAGAATTTGCAATGTTGAAAAGCTTCTGCAATGTTGCACTTGCCAGAGGACTTTAAGAAAGAGTTTAATGGGACAATTGGATGCTCATGACTGAGAACCAGGCGGATAATTTAATGAGGAACAAGCCTGCAAGAAAATTCCATAAGGGGACAAATTGTAAACATGTGTCTGTGAGGCCCCTTCTTTGGGACCTAAGCCCGTTCCCCCTCCCACAATTCTTGCACCGCTTGCAAATCATGATCAAATGCAGGAATCTTTAAATACCTCGTCAAATAATAACTCCAAGACCTGGCAATAACTGTGATCAAACATTTCTGACGGCTGTGTGAGTGATTCACATCATGTGCTTATTTTAATCAGAAACACCACAGCTGACAGTTAATAATTCTGCGAGTGATAAAAATGTCTTGTATCGTATTAATCTGTTCACCTCAGTTCACCCTACGTATCTTACCTTACTTGTGCAGTAAGGCATCTCACCAGCAATGCAAAACACTGCCTTGTAGGTGGCCTAATACAATAAGTGGGTCTTTGCTATGCTATGGAAATGGAAACAAACCCAGAAGGCAGTGTGTACTATTTCATAACCTCTTGGGAATGTGTGATAGAGGTACTGAAAGAGCAGTATGACTTTCAGCCTAGTTCTGAGTGGCACTTCCTGTTCACTAGGTGTGTAATTTTCCCATACTTTCAATGGTGTTTATCCTTCACCCTCTGTTGCAGCGAAACATTACAATTATCCAGACTACAAATTTCTATACTATAATGTAAATACAGGCATCGTTGACAAACATACAACAAAATGACTCTAAGCGATGATTTTTGCAGTTCAACATCCATCATGTGAAGTCAAAATTTCCAAAAATAGTGTTGAAAGTTCACACATAGCTGTCACTCATGTGTATATAGGGAGAAAGAACAAAGCGAAAAAAGAAACAAAAGAACAAAGAGAGCTAAATTGAACTTCTGAGCAGAGATGATGTGTGTGGCTTTCTTATTAATTGCCGTACTAACCAAGTTCATCCTCTCCAAAACCCAAGATGTGTCCAACAAGCACAGAGCCACAGGAGCCTGCTGAGCCCAAACACAGAGGTTTTTCCTGCCACTGTTCACCACTTGCTGATGTTGAAAACGCCGACTTCTGAAGGATCCGGAGGTTACTAAGGCAAACGAAACACACAGTGTCAACGTCACTTTTATTGTATAGAATATTGTGCAAAAGACATGAACATTTCTTAAATGTACAAACTGCTGTGCAAATGACAGATAAAATATAATTTAAATTCAGCTGTATGGGACAAGTTACAGTTGAGTTCTGGAAACTTCTCATAACATGGTTCATTGACCCATCTTCCTTTTCCACCCCATGTCCCACATGGTGTTATTTAAGACCTCTGCTTTTAGTTTCAAAACAAACATCATCCCGGAGCCTTCACTTAGCCACAACAATATGCCCCCAAATTGTAATGAGGCGCAGAATTAACCGACCACACATTGTTTTAACCACAGTGCCAACTCCTGATAGTTCGCCCCCCCAACACTATTTACTTCCTCTGTTTACTCAAGCGTCAGTGTTTGACATCAGCAAAGTAGGATGAATTACAAACCAAAGAAAAGTGTGAACAGCACAGGGCAGGATGTCTAATCTCCATTTACACTCAATGGGCCGTGCTGTAGCGGTGACAGTAACATAAAACTTGTTTTCCCCCACGTGGATGGAACTTGGTGTTTACATTGGCACATTCTGATGCAAGGGACACGATTTTCAGTATTAGAACAGAAAGAAGAGTTATGTTGACTCAGTAAGACATAAATCAACTGTACGCGATGCCAAGAGGATCAAGCCACTAACGATCTCAGAATATAGTTTCGAAAGGATGTTTGCAGAGACTCAGTCCAGACTAAACAACAGAAAATAAATTTGCATGTTAAACCGATTACTTGTACTTACCCATTTTTATCTCCAAAAACATAATTGCCATAAAGTCTTCTTGACTGACATCCCCTGTAGATGAACCCCCCGACAGGTGGTGCTCCTCCACTGGACTGCAGGTCATAGACAGAAGGCTCATTTTCTACACAGGGACAAGGAGACATTCGTCTGATTTAGGTATCGCTAAGAGACATATTGTTGGTCAGTCATCTTTAACATATTTTGTTTTGAAGGATGATCAGTGAAAAGATTGACCACAGACAATCTGTTTCCTGTCAATGACAATAAAATGTATTCAACTTATTTGCATAAGTGCTTATTATGATTTATGCATGTAATAAATGTTGTTTGTTTTGGAAGCTTGACTGAATTTTTTAACTAATCCATTAGACATAATGGCTTTGTTGTTCATACAAGAGAGAAGGCAAAGGGAAATATGATCCAAAATGTGGTGCGCTCATTTGCCAACTATCACTTTAAAGTTTGGGTCACTGGCTAAACCAGGGCATCAGGCCAGGTGAAAGTTGTAGCAACAAGCAAAACTGTGAATTTGAGAGATCAGGGATCATTTATTCAACTTGCCAGAGTATCACTGATGGTGGCAAATATAACCTGCCCAACGTAAAAAAAAAAAAAAAAGCATGCTACACATTGTAAGTGCGCTGCTGTTCTCGATTATTTTTTCAATGTGAGAAGAACCAGAACCCTCTCAGCTGTGTTTTCAATAGCACTAAACCATCATCTAGACAGTTATTGTTGTTGACGGCTTTAAATCTTACTTGTGGACACAGTCTTACATTCCCCTGGCAAATCTACACTCCACAAGGGGGGAATCTTTCTGTATTTTTACTTTTAACCTTCAGTGTCTTAGCACTCGACCTGGTGTGTTTCTGAATTTGTTGCCAAAACACTATGTTCTTACAAAATGAAAGACATTCATAAAAACAGATGTAGCTTTCAAAAGAATAAATATGAAAGGTTATCCAAGAGGCTAATGTATTTTCATTTCTTTCTCAAAACGTAATGGCATCAAACAAAACTCAGGCAAAGGTTGCATTCAGTAACTGTTATTGTAACGTTGCAAAATAATGAACTCCTTCCATATGTGAAAAAAGAAAACATCAGGAACATTTCTGGAAAAACTCATGGAAATTTTAACTCACCATAATCCTTCCCCTTAGTAATTTCCAATATTCTTCCTGCTGATGCGTTTTTGCCACTGGCATCTGTACAGAGGATTAGGAGACTCCCATTGTCTGTCTGAAGTCGATCCACTGCACACCTACACCGTAGAGAATGTACAGGAATCAGTGTATAAGAAGTAATATCCTAACACATGTGGAAAAAACGTACGAAACTTCCTTTACCGAAACAGGAATATTAATAAATACTGTTTCAGATTGATGTTTCAGTGTGATGATGTTCAAGAGTCCCATCCAATGTTTCACTTACCTGCCTGGGTCATGTAATCCATGGGCAAAGATTTCAGGTGGCTGGTTGGTGCTATTAAAGTAGGGATTATTCTGTGGTATGGAATAGGGTGCCGTACAACAGTCTGTGTCCACATCTACCCTTAGGACGGACCCTGTGAAATCACTGCATTCAAAAACACAAAATACACCTTCACAATGGTAGAAGCTAGGACATGATTCAATGTTGTGGCACACAATAGCATATTGATAGTTAATTAGTTAGATAGATAGATAGATAGATAGATAGATAGATAGATAGATAGATAGATAGATAGATAGATAGATAGATAGATAGATACATACTTTATTAATCCCAGGGGAAATTCAAACTTTGATATTATAATTTTTGACCTTGGATCTCACCTGAGTCCATCCATTTCCTCCATATCATCCAGAGTGATCATGCCATCTCCCAGAACTATGTGCAACAGACCGTCAGGACTAAAGAGAAGTTGACCCCCTAGGTGCTTCCTGTGGAGCTCTGCCACTTCCATTAGAACCCGGACTGTCCTGGTGTCCACCTGGTTCGGGTTTTTCCTGATGAAAGCAAAACAATCATTGTCATTGGGTTTCAGTCACCTTAAAAAAAACATTATGCTCGCCACACTAGTATGAAAATATATGTATGTATATAAACGCTGCAGATATTACAGTCTCATGTACAGTAAATATTAAAAACATACGAATGTTTGGTCTTCCTTAACAGCTTTAGGAGAGTTGCCACTGTATCTGGATTTTAAAGTCACACAAGAAACCGAATATGATGTTTTGAAATGTTAAACATTGGGTGTGATTTAGTAAATGAGTACACACTCAGATTGTCTCCAATCACTTTGCAAAAAATGTTACAAGTGAATGGATAAGAAATGCTGACATGAGTTTAAATATTTAAAGCTGATGTATTTACTTTTTAACAGTGGGCGGAGTCCAAACACAAAGGCTTATAAAAGCGTTGTAACATTTGAAATGCAACGTGTGAATTTGGTTTCACAGTATCAGCAACAAATAGGTTTTGACATGTTAGTTTGGGTCGTCGTGAAATTTTTAAAAAGCACCTTGCCAAAGTTTTTAAAAACTGTCTTAAGCTACCATCAAACACTAAATACTTAATTTTGTCAAATTAAGGGCAACAATCACCCAGATTACCTGTCAAGACTATAATGAACATTATATAATTAAGTTAAACATACAACTGTGATTATGTAAATTAAAATGTAACACTTAAACACACTTGTGAGAACAGATTTTTCCCTTAATCACAGGTCATTGTGAAGGGAGTATGAGGTACTGACACAGGAAAAATCAAAGAGTGTTGCACATATTCAGCAAAACACTGGCTGAATATAACTGTCTATAATTGTCTGCTGGAGGTTTAATCTCCATACAACACAAATTCTTGTTTTTTTCATTACACCTCTAGAAAATCACCCAGCTTACCACTGGAGCATTGCTACCATGGTTTCTGGTAGGACTTTGTGATATAATCAATTGATCCAGGACTGTGAGTTTCTGTATTGGGTTTGAAAACTCCCTTGTAGTTTGTACTAGAGATGCCTTAAAATAATTTTGACCGAATTACTAGATTTTGCAAAAAGCACTGCAGGTTCAGTTTGTCCAGAACAGTTATTGAGTATACTGAAAGGCAGCTGAGGTTCTGACATGATTTCAGACAGTATAGTGAAAAAGCCAGTGTAGATCTGGCACACACTTTTCCCATTACCTCGAAACGGTGTATTCAACTACACGGAGAATGTGGTCGTGTGGTCCGATGGCCCAGCGCTCTTGGTTGGTGGTGTAAGAGACGTAGAGCTTGCCATTCTTCTTGTAATTGGGGTGGAATGCCAGGCTTAGCAGGCCCCTTTCATCTCCGCCCTGCAGTCAGATGAGAAACACAAAAGATCCAGGAGTTAATTATGTCCCTCCTTGGCTTCTGCTTGGCTGTGTGGGGTTGGAATCACCCCCCTCTGTCATCTTCATCATCACCAACATGCAACCCCTGCACACCCCTCGCCCTCTCTCTTCACCTCTTTTAAATCTTCAGCTTCTCTAATCTGCTTTTTTATTTGACCATCACATTCCCTTTGACACCCCTGCTATTTTCTCTTTCTCTCTTTGTGGTTTTGCTTCGTACCTTCAACCACCTTCTTGAATATACCATTACCAACCATTATAAAGCATTTGACTCTGTGCAGTGCTGCACCTTCTCAACAACCCCCTGCCTTTGCAGAGTCTTCTCTGCAGCCTGGCTATGTGCGCTTGTCCTCAGGGTCAGGGGCCCCTGTGACGCCCAGACCCTCCCGGTGGCCTCCATTGTGTAGTGATTTGTGTGTGTAATCTTTGGGGGATATCCGTGAATGCTACGCTGAGTGGCTGAAAGAATTTATTAGCTCACTCACAGTTCATAGAGAGCACAAAAGTGCAGAGTGCTTCAGTCCGTGCTTTTTGCTCCCGGTCCCCTCGCTCTTTACTGATTTACACAAAATCCATGCAAAATTTGAGGCTCGAGGGAGGAGAGAGCAAGGATAGAGTAGAGTAAAAGAGGAAAAGAAGAAAACCTAAACAAGGAAGGAGCTGCCAACTCCCACTGTCTTGGCAACATGTTTAGAAAACATCTAAATTGCTTGTGTAATATGTAAACCTTTGTCTCACCCTGGAGGCAGCTACATCAGTTGTCACTACCCCGGTGGTCCTCCCATCATAGTTAGCTGTAATAATCAGCTATAGCATTTCATTCCCTAGGCAAGGCAAGCCATGTCGGCCCTTTTTAATGTTGTACTCTCGCTCACTATTTCTTCTTGACAAAAGAATGAAAAGAATTCTTCATTCTACTTAGGTGTGAAGAACATTTATGACGTGGTCTCTGTGTGAGTGTATCCCTCCAAAGTAGTTGACTCCTTTATTTGCACTAAGAAATATGGGGATGGGGGGTGGGGAGATATTTCCTGCAATTAACACATAGGCAATAAAACAGCTGTCCCATCCTAAAAAAATAAATCCCAAAAAATCTTTGCTTTACAGTGGCAGGCACTCGATAGGTGTAGTCTCTGTCACAGGCCAAGAAACACACATTGTAAATTGGTGTACTAGATCGCCTAGTTCTGTTTGGACAGCATTAGGCCCAGCCCAGTTAAACACAGCAGTGACACAGGCCACATGCGAATGTGAAAGAGATTACTTTTTGCAAAGGAATGTACTCTAAGTACCAATGAGCAACAACAGAGACCCACAAAATAAGCCACAGGTGGTCAATCAATCTGAATATAAAGTGAAATATTGTGAAAGTTGACAAATAAATCTCAACCCCAAAAGGCAGAGTTCCTCTGAAAAACCTATGAGTACTACTAAATGTCAGATCATTGTAGTCAAATAAAAACGGAGTTATGTGGGAATGGATGCAGCACACTGTGCAGGTGGATGTTAGTTGGATCAGAGGTGACTGTCCTTTGCCAAAGAACTTTAAAAAGTTTTATCTTCGCAGAGAGGAATACTTGAAACAGTAGATCCGTATGAAGTGACCCACATCCCCAAAATAAACACCATAGGGAGTGGGTCAAAGACCATGATTCCAAAGGGGGACCACCAAGATACACAGTGGTTAAATTGGGTGAAATATTAGCTCCCTTGCTAATGACTAGCTCCTTCAGCAGCCGGCAGACAGCAGAGCTGGCACCGGAGCCATAAGAAACAAACACTACATCAGTGAGCCTTTCAGTGCAAAGCCAATCCAGGGAGATAGCTTGATTAAAAGAAGACACAGTGCCAACCTGAGGCTCCTGAGCATTGATCACGGTAAACTTTCTGCCAAAGCTGCAGTTGGTAAGATTTTCTTGGCACAGCTCAAAAAATAACATACTGTACAAACAAGCTAATTTAGAGAGCATACTAACTGCAGGTTCCACATTTAGTTTTGAGGTCTAGAATATGGATTTAAAGATTTATTAAATTCAGAAGGTTTGTTCTGCCTTGTGTCGTGGCATCTTTAATCCACTACTGGCATATGTGCACTTATTATATGTATGCATAAAGCTGAGGGATGAGCACTGTGCCTGCTTCTTAAAGCTCCCTCAGTGTTATGGTGACATACAGTCATTTCTTAACAGATGTTAAATGCTTGACTTCTGCAAACCTCTACAAAAGTCTATGCTGTGTCAACATAAACCACATTTTCCCTTGAACAGCTTAAGTCTTTTTTATGACTGCCATCACTCTTCTTCAGCCAGGCAGGGGGTTCTGATTGAATCTCTCACGAGGCATTATCTCTTCATTTTTCACAAACACCTGCCGCTGCATTCCTCTTTTCCCTCCAGTTCTTTTCTCTGGGGCTCCGACTTTGGCTCTGTCAAACTTCTGGCGTCGTTCCACATAAAGTTGGGAATATGAGGTGCAAGGATCTGGAGTGGTTGTTATCTCACATCTCACGGTGCATTACATGGAACGCTAACCCTGTCTGAACGGCGGAGAGAGTGACAAACATAAAACTACCATTTTCAATTCTGTAGAGGCAGCTGTTCTTGAGCCCTAATGACACATGTGTTGGCTCATGCATTGTTACCCTGAACTTTTTGATCCTTCGTCAGAGGCTCGTGGGCATTCCTCTACTAAAAGACATTCCACATGAGCTGACTAAAGCAAAACAATGTCTACGCCCTTCACTCAAAGACTACCTCATACACAGACAACACATACACCTCCTGGGTAGCGTTCTGTTAAGTTTTCTTGTACAATCAGAATCCCACTGTCAAATTGGAAACTCTTTCACCAGCACACAGCAATGCATGAGCCTTCCCACCTACCAGGAACAAGATACAATCCATCATCTAAGCCATAAAGTTAAAAGACGATTTTTCTACCTGCTACATTATATAAGCACTTCAGCTTTCACTAGCAGGTACCTTATTGCTTAAGTGAGATCAACATGTGTCTGAAACAAGCCCTGCCTCTTGGCAGTAAATAGTGAAGAGGAGTACGGCCACTTATGTTACTCTGGCAGGCCTGAGCTTCTGACAGCAGGGACAGAAAGAATAACATGCTGTGACTTATTTGTTTGAACAGTGAAATATTTTATAGAGGCCCACTCACCCCTGTTACACAGGCTAATTGATGTGAGTAGACTGTCAGCTCTGGGGGGCTGCTCACAGATGTCTTCATCCATAAACCACTGTCACTATATCACATGCTTCTCTTGAGTATCTTTTCTGAAGTTGTACAGTGCAAGATGCCGCCATGGTTTCAAGCCAAAGCTTAGCATCAAAGCCTACCTAAACCACAAAAGACAACAAACACTGACAAGATGTACGTGTAAATCAAAGAGTATAGTTTTTGGTTGCCTCTAAAAATATCTGCCTTGAGAGCAACTCTCAATGGACACAATTAATTGTGTTTGTTAGTTACGTAGAGTAGCTTTATGTTCAATATGTACAGTAGAAAAATTTGTGTCCAATAAAACATCAAAAGAGATGGAGATGTACACAACCTGAATTATGCCAACCCTTTTGTGATACTGGGATGAAGAATTGACAGTCGTACTGAAGTTACATACTGACTTGTCAGAAATTTGTTAGCTTTTTATTTTTATTTGTATCTTTTATACAGTAAACTAACTGGCTAAAGCTTTTCCAGATCTCTTCTGCTGTTTTTGTGGAAAAGCAGAAGCTTCCTTAATATGTCTGAACAATACTACTACAAAAATTATCAAAAGAGAAACGCAAACATAAATTATACCCTTGATAACCATTCATATGAGTTTGTATACAATACAAATAAATTGTCATTGGGTCATTATTGGGTCTAGTAAAAACAAAAAACTGTTGAACACAGTGCAGACAGTGGGTTCTGTGGGTAGTGTGTATGAGTGTGGATGTGGGGGTGGGCTGGAGATAGAATTTCAGAAGAACACCCACAGCGCAGGTAGAAGCCCACACCACCACAGCGCAGTATTGTTTCTATGCTGCTTGGCTTAATTGGCACCAAGGGGATCCATGGAAGGAGGGGAATAGTAGACCAAGAGGAAACACAGAACATTACAATCAAAGCATGTGCATGGAGCTGATGATAAACTTGTTATCTTCCCTGTCTCCTGGGTTCCTCTCTCTGTATAAAGGCAGCTTCATCCTGTTGATGCTGCCAGTAAACACCTTAGCCCTCCCCTGGTCCTGTCAACATCACAGAATAGGACTCCTGGGGCCTGCAGGGGATTGAGCCACATCTAATTGTCCTAATGGTCACTTTATCCACAACCAGTTTGGATTGAATTATGATAAGAGAGCTGAGAAGAGCCAGGAGAGCATCCTGCAGGGGGTAGTTGCATATTGAAATGCTGTGCTCCGTTTGACTCCTTGTAAGCAAAGGGTCTTGTCAGTGGAAGAGGCATGCGTGATAGATAAACTTCCTGTCTGGGAGTGTGCCCCCCAAACATCCCAGCTATCCCATCTCCTTGGACAATCTAAACAATTTTCATAACAAATTCAAAATCTGAGATCCAGTAAGAAATATGGATGAAAATAAATTTTAAGATGTTACACTGAAGACTGAAGCGTCTCTGTAATAGAGATATCAATGGAGAATCATTTTCAAATAAGACATTTCAAGCTCGCTTTTGTAAAATACAACTACTCAGTGACACAATAGTTGTAGCAATTTCCAAAAGTCTAGTCTAGGATCAAAAGACATAAATAAGAAAAGATAATTTATGTGGGCTTTTGTTGCTTTTTTTTCCCACTCAATTATTTTTTTTTTTTCAGATATGACACAGAGCTAAACAGAAGTAGAACACATGTTTACTTGCCCTCTGAGAGTCCAATATCTATCACACTCCCTCTTCTGGCAAGAAGACTTTCACAATTGTAGGTGTTCAATCAGGATGGCAAATGCTACATGGGTGCTAATTACATATCAGAAAATGCAGACCCCTTATTACTATATTAAGAAAATAGGAGAGTGATAAAAGCGTCCTCTTCTGAAGTATGACAAGGTTATACTTTAGTATCATTCCAAAATCATATCAGGCCATGTTAGTTATTGGGTAAATAATACATAATTTATGTTAGTAACCTGATATTATCACTATGTGTTAGAACCCCAAAAGGAACAATATGGGAGTGATTAAAAAAGTCATTAACAATTCTTTTGAGAATTAAGAGAATAGTAGCATTTTGGACAATGTGTGCAGTATGTGTACAGTTAATTAGCGCACAACAGCGTCACATTTGATGAATGACTGCTTATTTGGTCTAATTATATAATTGAATACTAATAGTGAGCAGGCACCACTTTCCAGGGATTTATGTTGGCTGGAGACATTCCTAACACGTTTACATAGGTGCAAATATTTTGCGTTGAAAACATGTGCTCTATCACTTTACTTCCTTCCTTACTCCAGAAGCAAAACTATTTTATACTAACAGCCAAGTTGCCTTCCTTTTCTCTATCTTGTTTACATCTGTGCTCAAATTACATCCACATTAACTAATTACCGCTTCAATTCCTTCAACACAGTTAACATTACAAAGGTAAACTCATTCCTACCTTCAGGCCGCTCTGCACCAGCTTGTGGATGTCCAAGAAGGGTTCCTTGATTAGCTCGAGGTCATGGTTGAGTATCCTGACAATTCCCTCTCTCTCCAGGACAAAGAGTCGCTGGGAACCATCACCACAGTGTACCACAGCCACCGGCTGCCTCAGACCACTCAACACCTCCTGGGCGCAGTAGCAGTTGTGTTTGGGTCTCCTGGGTAACAAGGAAGAAACAAAATGTCAGAGAATGAATGTTGGTGGTGGATAACCCAGTTATAAGGTAGAAGGGGCATGGGAGACTTTCAGATAGTAGCATCTGAAAGGAATCCTGGAATAACTAACAATGGTATCAGTTCAACTTAATTTTGACAAATATCCGATATATAAATATCAGTATTAGATACACAATGTATTGTCTAAGGCTGCATGAACTTCAAATTGGTCTTAACGGACAAAACTAGCAGGCATACTCTTTCAGTCAAAACAGTCAAAAGTTAGATGCTGCATTTTCAAGGCTCAATGAGATTTTTCTCCTCTTTGCTTAATTATTGGGCATTTATCAATGAGAAGAGACTCTATTACACTTAAACCACTAACATACAGTTATGCCATTTCCACTAAGCATGTTTAACCACAAAATATGTTTAAATGCAAAGAGAAAAATCCAGTTTTTAGTGTCTCATTCAAACACATCTCAAGTGTAACATACTACAGTATATACAGTAGCATGCTGCGTGATCGCAAGTTCATTCACTCCTTCTACAGCCATTCCACTACAAACAATATTTTCAATCACTATTTTCTTATAGGAGAGTCTGAGCCCTAGTTCTCATACTTTGTATGTAACAGATAGAGCTATAAAGTTTTAAGACAACTATGACCTCTCCCTCCCATGTTTCCATCTTTACTTAAAATGCCATCTTATCAAGACTTGTGTAATCAGGTTAATATTTTCTTTAAGAAATTTGGCAAAAGTAGCACAGGCTACTGGTGTGCAACTACCCTCTGGAACCCTATTTGACTTTTTCCATCTGTGAACATGAGCACTTGAGGACAGAAGGCATTGATTTCAAGGAGGATTAAAGAAGCAGATGTGATTGGCCACAAGTGATACCAGAACATAACCATCTAACACGCCTATGGTAAGACATCCCAATTTCAATTTGCTCCCAGGGTGAAAATACGAAGGAAAAAAAACAAAAACAAAAAAACCCACTTCTTCTGTGCATTTTGCATTTTTAGCTTTGTGCCATAATTTCCAAAAATGAAGCCCTTAATCCTAGCCAATAACGGCCATCATTTTGTCTCTTTCTTCTTTTAACGTAAAAGACTCCTGTTCACTGTCATTTAGGTGAGTAGACCTCTCAGAGGACAAGGCAGAAAAGCGATAAATGAGCCGCTGGCTCTCTAAGTGTCGGAAGTTATTTGACTGAATGTTGGTTGCTGCTATTCAGGTGCACATGCTTCCTGACCTTCTTGCCTCAGGGAAAACAGAGATGAAAGGCATCCCCCAATGGAGAAAAGGGCAAACCCCCCTGTGATGCACAGACCTTTGCAGTGAGGAAGGCACACAGAATGACGCAGGATAAGCAATTTCATTATGTTAGCAAAGCTGAGCAAAAGCAGTCAGGAGAAACTTAGGATTAGAGGATAAATTGCATAGCATTTCTGTCTGAAAATATGGACCATGTCAAAATGGACCAGTGAACCCAGAATGCCTGCTTCTATCATAACATAAGAACTCATGAGTACTGATGGCACTCATTTGAATCACATGAACTAGTCAAAGCTTATTTAAAATAATACCTTGGATACCTTCCATAGTGTAACTCTGTGCTCAAGTGCAATAAAACATTGTAAAAGTCAGACTAAAACCTGTTCATATCTTCTGTTTTCTCATCTCCCAAGTAGTTGGAATCTTGCCCATGTGGTTGCTTTCGTTGAAAATCTGGAAAGCATAAACTGGCGTCTCTCCTCCCATAGTACTGGCAGAACTCATCCACGTCGGCTTGGAACAGTTCTACAAAAACAGATACAAATAGAGTCAAAGGATCTTTCATTTACCGTAGATACTGCATGGTTAAAAGACTTCATACACTCATGGCTCAAGTAGCTGGCTAAACCAAGAAGATCCAGAGAATTTTTTCATAACAGTGTTTATATGGTACTTTACTTCTGTGTGTCCATCTGTATGTCGTGGCTGGACTACATGTACATGAAGACTAAAAGGTAAGCGGAGGCAAAGGTCGAGAGGAGTGATGTGAAATGTTGTGACACAGTTGTGTTTTGAGGAGGGTTGGAGTTATTCTTCATTAGCCAAATCCTGGCTAGACAAGCTTAAAATTAACAAGTAAAAAGATACTGCGCCAAACTAAATGGAACACAGATTAGACAGCGCTCTACAATGAAGTGTGTCTCTTTGCTCAGAGAGCAAAAAGGCTGCTTTAGTTTAACGTGTCAATATTTTAATTTGTGAAAAGATGACTGTGCACTAGTCCTAATGGCTTCCTAGAAAAGAGATTCTGCTGTCAATGAAGCCTGTAGTTGGTAATGAGGTTTCACTCCAACTTTAAGGATTGATTGGACCTTTCACCTAACAACTACTTCAGAAAGTTAACCAGTGTTTAGTTTTCAGTGAAAACCAATTGCCTGCATTTGATGAGAGAGAAAAATAAAAGGAAATCTGATTGGAAATAGATAGTGACAATTAAGCTTGCTCAAAAAGCACGTAATGGAAAAAAAGATCCGGTATAATCCTTTTCTATCTTTGACGCTAAATATATCATATCTCACCTGATTCATGGGTGATCTGTGGGTTGGCAGTGACATGCCCAATAGCGATCTCGAGAAATGTATGTACATAAAAAGAAAAGCCTGCAGTAACCTTCAGCTCACTATAAGCTCAAAAGAGCTTCAATGTGTTTCTGAAAGATGCAATTACTTAACTGGGTAAACTACTGCAACATGTCTTCAAGGAATGCAAGTCTGTATATACATAGTTGTTCTGCAATTTGTAGAATATATTAAAGTGACAAAATGAATACGCTTGTTTGAATAAATCATGCCACAGCTTTTACCATTACTACATTCCAGCAACTCTAAGGTATCCCAAAACATTCTTTGATAAAAATAACCCAAACTCTTGTTGTTCGTCTTACTAAGCTGCACATGGACACGGCATGTGAAATTCAATAATCAACCCATTAAATATGGCATGTAATTCTAAATAAACTAAAATGTTTCCAAAGTGAGACATGTTCATTGCTGGCATGACATGATGTTCTACTTATTTAGCGCATTAATTCAATGTAAAACTGACACTGCATCATTATCATCATTGCATTATTTTCCTTTGGTTTCCTTTGAAAGTTTACCTAAAATATTTTAGAGCCAGAGCAAAAGGTGATTTGCAACAAGAGCCACACATATCTATGCCTATTGTGCCGTCACACCATTATTCCTGGCGAATAGTGAAGTGCGCAGTGGGTCTCAGAGGCCCTTCGCGACCTAAAAACAATCTTGCCAATATTGTTTCCTTTAGTCAATCCCTCAGAGGACAGAAGAGAGCAAATACACCAGTGATAAAAAACACAAACAGGGCTCTCCCTGTCTGTCCTTTCATCTCCCTCTCCTGCCACACACCGCAAGGACTGACCGCACCAAATACTAGAGGTGATAGGATATCCCCTCAAACATCTAAACACAACATGAAGATCAAACACACAGCTCTGCCTATACCACCCACACTCTTGTGTCTGCAGTTATCTTAACCATGCTGGTTGGGGACCTCGGGTGCAGGGTGGGGGGATGAGTGAAGGAAGATATGAGAGGAGTATAGAGAAGCTGGGAGGCCCCTAAGCAGAAGTGAGAGTCAAGGCAGTAAATATCTTTATGGAGAAAAGGGGGCCAAGTACACTCCCTAATCAAGGGCCGGTAGGAGGTTTCATGGGAGCAGGACGACAGTTATGGATGCTGTAAAGGCTACTGTTTCAATTTAAAAGCTTTGGCCAGTTATTTTGAAATAGCCAGGCTTTTACATCGTCTGTCCATGGCTATGGTTACATTAATTGTTTCTTCTTGATTCTGATGAACTATTTCCAACAGAACTGTTGTGCTTACATACATATATGGTAATATGACTCTATGGAAAATGTTTCTCCATCAAAGGATTCAATCAAATTAATTTGTCCATAGTCAGTGCAGTGTGAATTTTTGGACAATGTCAATCCACATGCTTTAGCATGAGTTTAAAAGGGAAAAGAATATCATGCAAAAGAAAAAAGAAGAAGAAAGAGCAAGAGGGGGAGAAAGAGGGAGAGAAACAGAGAGGGAGAGACAGAACTCTGTCCATATTCCTGGCTCCCTAGCGCTAAAGTTATACTTCCATCTGGTTATCTTCCAAGGCAACCTGGGTGGCCCACCCAAAGTACTTGACATCTTGATGCACTTCAGCAGTTTTACATACACACAACCTTTGTAGAAAAATAAATGTGTCATTCGTCACCACATATGCTGATCTGTGTGGGGCTGAGGGGAGGGGTTAGCAAGGAGGAGCACAACAGTGAACAGAGGGAAGGGGGATTCTTCTCTGGATTCCTCTCTTGAGCTTTTTTAGTTTGTCTCTAAGTCCACATGTCTGTTAGTTCATGAGCAATTAATGCAACTCCTGACAAAACCTTTTCTTTTTCCTGTGCCTTTCTTTGCTCCCACTCGCATACCGCAATTGTTGTACATGATATGCCAGGAGGCCATGAGACGCAGACGAGGATGGACTCAGAAGGAATGTATGTGTCTGATATTTGACTTGGGCTGCAACATACCATGTGGGTGGGTTGCAGACAAGTGTGTTTGAAACTGTTCTCTGTTTGCAAACCTCAGTAGATCTAATCAGTTTATGGCGACACAGACTAGAAGAAAACTTGGCTGGAGGAGAAAAGACAGTCCAAAATGTGTTTGATCATGTTTGGTGCGCTCTCTGAAGGCACAGGTACCTGTGATCTTGCATCTCTTCAAAGGATTTTCTTCTGGAGAACAAATGCTTTCGGGGGACAAATAGGTTCGTCTCATTTAGCAGTAGCATGTACAGTAGGGAAACTCCCATGAATGAGTTTTTCCCTGTTCTGTGTATTCTGCCATCTCTTTTTCAGGCAAGACGGGAGTCAGTAAAGAAAGACTTGAACTATGTTTAGGACCTACAACTCAAATGAAAACCTTGTAATGACAGAGCATGTGAGACTCTGAGGAAGGTAATGTGCCCAGGAGTCATGTCTAGACTACAGCTAGGATGCATAAGCATCACAAATACAGAATCAACCCCTGAAGTTAAGTCTAGTGAGTGCTATCCAGGAATAGCTCATAAAACAGTTCATTCTGCCCCAGTCAGTCAAGTTTTCTGGTACACTGCTCAGGAGGGCTAGCTTTTGTCAGTGCATGTGAAACATTTGTTTTCTTACCCACCTTTGCAAATCTAATATTTTCTATTCACGTCAGGAAATATCGAAAATCTGTATATTGTTACTTCACTCAAGATTTTCAAAAAAGAAAAGTCTAATAATTGCAAATGTGTGTGGATTAAAACAAACTTCCATGTTCCAAATAAACCAGACACACAATAGACACACAAGAGAACAAAAAACTATCTGCACCTGGAGACTTGGCGACATAAACAAACTAGACTGAATACCGTCATACAAACACAAATATCACCGGCTCTTTGCTAGATCAAATGTGCTAGGCCAGCATGACTTTCAGTCAGGTATTGTGTCTGTACAGGCAAACTGTGGCAAGTGATTTTACTGATGCATTAATATACAACAGTAAATTACGACGTGATGCAGTGAGCAAACGGGTGAGACAAGCTCAGCAACAAATGGAGGTGAGGTCAGATGAGGTAAGAGCTGGATAAATAAATATTCACAGACCAGACTACTGACGCACCACCTCTTGCATAAGTCCAAAAATCTGCCAGTTCTACATGTGCAAGCGGAGTCTCAATATAAGAAATGAGGTCTGCTGTGAATTTTAATTAATCACAATCAGACATGTTTGTTTCATTTCAAAAGCATGATGAACTTAAATGAAGCATGTATGCTTACTTTCACTTAATCTGAATCTTTGTGTTTGCTTGTGTTCTGCTAGGTGACCACACAGGCAACTGTTAAAGTTATACTCATGGCCATTATTATCTGCATAATTACCTGGTATGTGCCCCCTGCAGGTGTAGTAGAACTCGCGGCAGAAGTCCTGGCAGAGCCGTGGCAGGTCTGGCTCCCTGTGTGGCATCTTATCCATGTCCAAGGAGTGGAACAACACCTGGGCATTCGGGGAGCAGCGAGCACACTTGATCTCCTCCAGGAGACGTCCACATTCTGTATTGTTGGTGGAGAAAGTCTGGAGACCACACGCAACAAGGACCAGTGCCTGATTAAAATGTTGGCCTGTTAACTTTAACCTCTTGTTTCACACTTCACAAACAAGGCCAAGTGTAGTTTAGGATTAGCTGGACATTTGATAATATTCACAGCATAAATATTACTCTGCAAAGTAGGGAAAGTTTAGATTAAAAGTGCATTTTCAAATCTCTGTTTTCATACAGTACATTCCTCATACACTGTTTGAATAAAGACGGTAACTAGACAAATCGAAATGTTCACAAATTATCTAGGTGAGTTGAAATTACACTTAAAGGGCAAATATTATTTAGTTAACTAATGCTTTCAGTACTATCGGCCCACGATATGATTCTGATTAATTATTTTAATTGTTACAGCAATAAAAATAAATTATTCAACTACCTCACCAGTATTTCTCAGCCCTACGCAATTACTTTCAAGATACGACAGCATAGGTATGTATTAAATGTATGTTACCAAACTCTTGCTCCCTTCTGTCGAATAGAAAGAGAGATGCTCTGTTGCTCGCAACAAACCGTGAAGCCACATTAGATATGATGAAACTGGTTCTGATCGCCATAGACACATCACAGATTGAATGTTATCGTTAAGGGCTGTACTTATATTTGACAGGATTTGCAGATGCGGTTAACTTAGTTTGTGGCACTGTGTTAAATGATTTATTCCCACATTACGTTTCTTTCCATCACAGCGGCATCTACAGAATAAAGGATTAAAGGATAAACGGTATGTTGGCATCTCTACTCAAACTGCAAAGGCATTACAATTTTTTACTAGTAAGTAGTTCCTATGGTATCCTAACAGCAGTTTATATTCTTTTGATAGCAATATGTTAAGCACTGAGGTTGAAACACCCTCTCTGTTTGGTGAAATAAACACAGAAATCTTCTCATTCTCTGCCTACTTACCCAACTTCACAAACAGTTAAAATCAAATTACAATTTCTATGTCTGACAGATCGCAACGCATGAAATGAATGAGGCCAAATAAGAGCCTCAAAGCCTGGCTTGGGGTCATTACACAAAAGTATACAACAAGTTAATCCAAAAGAAATTAGCAGGATTATTTACATAACAAATTAGCTATAATAAAACACAATGTAATCTGTTTTAGGTCAAGTGCTGCTTGGGCGGCTATGCAGGCTGGTAGTGCTTTGCTCTGTGTGAGGTCCATGTGTAAACACCAATTTAGAGATAGACAGGCACATCATTCCCACTCTGGTATCAACAAATTAGCAGTCTGTCGAAGTCAATTAGACCAGGGGACCCAAGGCTAACATATGGACACCTTATACTTTAGTCTGGCTGTAGAGCAAACTGCAACTGTGGAAAAGGTTTGCCCGTGCAGAAATTGTGCAGAGTTGTGTTTACACTGAACCTCTGTGAAAAGCCAGAGGATCTACCTGAAAAACATACACAGGAAAGCTCTGATCGCAGGAGACAACATAAAGAAGTAAATTAAGAGAAATTAGAAATTTACTTATTTGAGTTTCCATATATTAAGACCAATTTGAACCATATTTGTGTTCTACAATTTATCTGTTTATGCTTTCCTGAAAAAGGGAGGTCCAGACTGGCTATCACCCTGTATTTGTGGTTCCTTTCCCTGTCTTGGAGCCCTTTGCACTCATGCCATGTAGTGTTGTGGGCTTGCCTGCTCTCCTGCTCTAAATTGCCCATTGATTCGGTGTGCCATGGGCTGGCACAAGGTCCACAGAGAGTAGCATTTGTGTGCTCTCAGCCATGCCCTGTGTCCATATGTTGCTGGGATGGGCTCCAATGTTGCCATCATCCAAACCAGAACAAGTGGACCTTTGTTTGTTGTCTTTTGCTGAATCTCAGTGAGTATGTTCCTCAAAAGCTAGGAGAAAATAGCAGTAAGCCTCAGCTGTTGCACTTTTGCTGAGGTCAAGAACAGGGCTGTAATCAGAAACATGGGACTATAACGGCGTACGGAAATAATACTGTCAGTAACTTATTCCCTGGCTATTTCAGATGTTTACACTGCATTTTATGAAACCGGCTTCACACCTGCAACGCTCAGCTTCATGTGGGAGAACAGCTGTTACGAGATCATTCCTTTCTATGATCGCATCTGCTTAATGGCTTGACAACAAACTTGCCAAAACAAACATATTACTACACGACGCCACACTTTCAAAATAACAAAAAAGAAAAAAGAAGCACTTGTCATTTGTCTGCAAAAATCTACAGCTCTACAGACTTCGCATTGTCAGAGAGACTTAGAAAGAGGGGAGAGCACCGAGGTAAGCAACACTAAGCTTTAACAAAGCACTTGTCCTCAGGGAATAGGTGTAAGTTTGTTGGCAGGGGGATATAGTGAAGGACACACACCCTCTCAAAGGCATTAACACTTGGACAGGGCTGATGACTGGGGGAGAGTGATGTTCTCCAGCTTCTCCCATTAGTGAAACCAACAAACACAATGGTGTTGTTGTTATTCTTTTGCCATAATCAGAAAGGGCTCCGTGTGTGGGCAGTGTAGTGGGGAGGAGGAGAAGTCGAGTTCGTCCCATTCAGTTTCCCCCCTCTTATTTGCATGACTTGAGCAAATTAAATGATGCAATATGGCTCTTTGTCGCAACACAAAGTGACATACCACCCAGCCACTGAATGATTCGAGGAGTGGTTTACATGAGAATGGCCCGGTGAGGATCCAACGGAATCCGCTGCATGTTTGGCGCATACAGTCGGCTTTTTATTCCGCACATCCGAGGAGAGTTTTAAACAGCTAGCTTAAAGGCTACGAACCATTTTATCTTTATAACTTAATGCTGTAACGGTCAGCGGTGCTACGTGAAAGCGCGAGCCCGGTACATTTAACGGAACTTTACGTTCGGACAAACAAATGTCTGAAAACCGCTATAAACATGAAACACTTCGCTATCAGCGCCGAGCTACGTTAAATAAATAAATAAATAAAAAGTTTCAGCGGTTGATAAAGAGGTTACAACCGAGCTCCTACCTTTTTCGTGTAAACGGTTCAACGGTTTAGCTAGTACCCGACTCTGTCTCGTGACAGTTGGAGCCTACTACTGTAGCCAGAAGTAACGTAAATCGGCGAGTGATTGCCATGGTAACACTGAAGCGTATTGGACACGCTGAATTAGAGTTGCACCACATTGTGCAAAGCGAGATACGAGGTAAACAAAATGTTCTTTTTTTTCCTGGAAACACGGAAGTTCGTTCAGTTTCACACCAGGTGTGGAAAATATTAACACCTAACCCTTTGTGATAAGGACATGCGGATTATATTTGATAAAAAGGAAGCTGCTCTCATTTGAATAATATCAAAAAAGAACAAATAGGCTATAAACCATGATAACACGCTCAGGTATACTGTATATGCCATAAATAGGGATTTTACAATTTGAACCTATAGATAATAGTGTAAAACACAGGGTATGGTAAGGCCATCTAACACCGAGTAATAAAGACACGCAATAAGAATATTAAAACTGAATTTATGGGGCAAAACAGCCCGGGGCAACTTCCTCACGACCATCCCCAAATTCAGCTGTCGGCAATAAGAGGTGGAATGACAATACACAAGGGCTGTAAATGCATCTCCCGAGGCGGCTTAGCAATAAAACACAGTCCTTTAATTTGGAGGAAATGCAACGTGGTGGATGGGTTTGAACCTACCCTGACATCCCTGCGGTGTAGGATCTGATAGGCGGCTCTCCTGGTGGGACAGCAGGATACACGGGGATACAGCCTGTGGCAAACATCTCCGCTACTGCTGCCGTCAAGCAACACTTTTCGCTCCCTTTTCTTCAGCCGCTTGGGCAAGCTTCCGTCGTAACATCTTCTCCTCCTGGGGCTTATCTCTCCCCTCTCGCCGAACTTTGCGTCCCCACATTCCCACACGTTGACCGCGATGGCCAGGACGAGCACAAATTGCAAATGCTTCATAGTTTAAAAATATATATTTAAAATGATGACAGATAATAAAAAGAAAGCACAACGACGAAAAAATAAAAATAAAAATACTTGTGGTTCCAATTTGAAAAAGAGATGCGTTAACCTGAAGTGCAGTATACTATGTGTATTAAACTGAGCTATATTTCTCCAAGCAGCAGCAGAAAAAGAAAATTAGGAAAAAAAGCTTAAACGCAGGTGTCCTAAAATTTGATTCACTGCTATAGAGGCAGGTGTTTAAAAATAAATTATTATTTTTTTCTGATTATATAGGCTAGTAAAACTCGGTTTTTTAAAAAAAATATAAAATGGCAAATATATATATATATATATGACACACTTTATCCTGATGATCGAACACACACACAAAAAGTCAAAAAAACAAAACAAAACACCGTGAACTGAAAAAGAGCCGTGGCGTTCCTCTCAGATGTAATTCCTCTTGAGCACAGCACGGCGGTTTGCATAAAAACATATAAGAAAATAAAAGTTGTGTCTCACTAAAGTCCTCAGAGCGCTCACATGTTTCCCCGTGCTCTTTCCTCCTTCTTTTTAACCAGCGCGCGAGAAGAGGAGCGAGCGCGGTGACGTAGGACTCGGCGGGGGCGCGCGTGTGCGGCCACGGTCGCGTCCACGTCGAGGTAAGCGGTCACCTGGCAGAGCAGAGAGAGGCGGACAGAGATCGGAGACTACGGATGGCGGCGCGCCCACTCGACCGCATTAAACGCCAATCAGTCTTAATCAATAACTTCCGCCATCTTAGATCCACGATGTAAACAAAACATTTGTTTATGGCTGTTCTGTGGCTATTTAGACATGGCAGCTGAAAATAAATTTCCGCGCAGAGTAAGTACAGATGAGCAGACATGATTATTTACGACTCAAAAATATATTTAGACTACTTATAGTACAGATAAAAATACTGATAGGAATAGGCGTTAATATTGACTCAGAACATTTCAATTAATCATTATTACTAATAGCATTCCCTTTACTTTTACGCCTTCAGTTACATTTTTTTGTAATATGTTCATACAAAAGTATTTGTGTTGTTTGTACTTTTACATCTTCAACTCCTTTCTCTATGTTAGAATGACTGAATAAAGCCAAAATATACGATATGTACAGCAGCGTAAAACTTAAAACTGATCTTCAGTCACTCTTTATGGGGGAGGCAACTGATATATTCCGGCAGAGCGCTGACATTATGGAAACGGGGAACATAGTGTTACACCATGTACTGTGTCATGGGTTGTTTGTCTTCGTTTCTTAATATGGTCTAAAAGGTTTATTCTGGTGCTAGCAGGAGAATGTGTTGCTGGCAGTGGAAAACTGTCTACGATGTGAATCAGTCACTGATGACCCGATGCCCAGCAGTTTGCTGTTACCGTACTGGGGGTGTACAAACACTGTAAGGCATCTTAATTTGGCTATAAAGTTGCCTGATAATACCAAATGCGGGACAATTCCTCTTTCATTCCCCTCTTCAGAAAAGTCACATGATAGTGATCCAAAGGGAATGTCCAACCAGAGCAATTACTGGAGGAGCAATAGCCTCCCCCTATACACAGAGAACCTGAAATCAGTTACATTAGCGGCACCTGTTCTTACTTGGGGGTCTCGGGCACTCACCACAGCCCCGGCTCAGCTTATCTACAGGAATCTGGAGCGGGTGGAATCCAGGAGGGGTTGGTTTGATTGTGGGCAATTATGGAAATGACTGTGTGCGCTATGAAGCCGTGGCGGACCCTGCCAGATCTGACCCCCCACCCTCTACATTCTTTATGTTACCCAACTGGAGACATTTCAGGACCAAGTATAGCCAAAGCGCTGCTGCTGCTGCTGTATTCTGGATGTCAAGGAGGGAAGGAACCATGCGACGGTAAGGAATGTGCCACCACCACTGCCACTAACACCGCTAACACCAGAGCTCTAAGCACGGAAAAGAATATAACTGCATTGTCAAACAGCGTGAAAACATGTGGGATGCAGCTGTGGTGCAGAGAAGAGGACATCTGCTGGGAGAGATAGACCAAGGGAATCACAGTTCAGCAGACCACAGTTCTTAGTTGACATGGTGAGGCACAGGCTTACAGCAAATGCACACACACACACACATAAACACGCACAAAGAAATGGTCGCACAATCATATAAAATGTCATGCAATACTTCCTCCATACATCATTCAGAACAAACTGAAACTCATTAATTTAATACATTTGCATTACGTTTCAGATGCAGAGATGAGACTGGAGGCTCTCTGTGCATTCACTTGGCTCATGAGCTCAATATTGAGGTAAGTAGAATATTCATAAGCAAAGAGCCTGATCATTTCCTGACAAGATACCACCTGCTTCGCCCCTTTATTTCTGCAGGGTCAGTGGGGGAATTCTCATGCGCTCAGCATCTGACCCTCTGAAAGGATATCCCAGGGGATGATGGTTAGACCACATAAGCATCAACAACATGAATATGGAGCTCCGCGACCTCACCTCGCCACCTCCGCTATTTCCCAGACTGCCGAGATGTTAAAAGTTTACTCTGTTCTGTCGGACCATCCGGTTGCTGAATGGTTTGCTTCACTAAATTTACAATCATAATGTCAAAAAACTATCTGTGCCTTTTCCACGCAGGCAAAACCACTTCCTCATGCCTCACAGTTCTTAAGTCCACCCAATTTTGTGACCGATGTTAGAGGTGGCCAACTCTTAACTGTAGGTTCAGCAAGGTTTATCGGCAGAGCTGCAAGAAAAACACGGCCGTAACTAATGAACCAGGTCAAAATACTTGAGCATTAGCAGAACACGGTGTCTTTTCCAAATTGCTATAAAAAAAAATGGGAGCCAGTGCCTTCTCAGCTCTTGTGATGTTGCTGCAAATATGAATATGTTTAAATCAAAAATTCTGATATATCTCAACATGAGTTGGATGGATTTTCCATTTTCCATTTTTTGAACACTGGCACATATACATTCATCTTCATCAGAGGACGAACTCTGACAACTCCAGCACCAATAGGACATTTTGTTTGCACCGTTGTGTTCGCCACACGGTGCATTGTATTCACTACGAAGGTTCCCTAGAGTTTGATAAAGCTTTTCATCAGGTCAAACCTTTTATTCTGGCCCGCTCTAATGTCACTCCATTCAGCCTCATACGTACATTGTGTTCAGTGATTTCACATTTTAATTTTAATTCAAAGAACCACTACGCCTAATATATCCTCAGAGAGCTGCAGGTTCAGTTGTATGCTTTTATAACCAAGGGATCGTCAGATATTGTTTAAATACTGACTTAACAGTGCACTTTTTAGACTTACATAGTATTGTACTTGTGTGATGAGAATAGTCGTGTCAAATATGGAAAAAGAGGCAAACAGTGGGAAGTTCTGGCTCAGTTCTCATCTCCGCAAAGCTGACCAACCATCATGGAATGAAGTAGGTGTAAATGTCAGATTGTCATTTTCAAACATGTACATAATTGGTCTGACGCAGGCCCACTAGTGTCAGAGAGATGTGGGGGTAAGCTGTTAGTGAACCTGTTCAACAATATGAAAAGCCAACAATTAGCTCTGCGAGGACTCAAGTATTGCAAATGTTTGTAAAGGTTTACATAGAAAGGAACACAACGGTGTTATGTAAATTAAATGTGAGTGGCAAACGCATATCTGACAGTATAACTGTACTGTGTGTCCTTACACCTCAGAAATGTAGTGCAGCACATAGTAAGTATGCAGTGAAGCACTGCAGGGTCAAAGGATTCAGTCATGTTGAAGTGATGAAACCACATTACATTATTTCGTTTTTCTCAACTGCACCACCAACATGAAATCATTAATGTCAGCCCACTGCTAACAGTCGCTCAACCATGTGTGTACTTTTCTTTCATGGCACCCATCCCTCACCTTGCAGCACACAGCAGCATTGTATTACTCTCACACCTTTTTTAATGGCCCGGCTTTGGCAATCGTACGCCTTAAGGCATACAGACCTCGGAAAGTGTTCACAATGTCATTAATAGTCCTGACAACAGCTTAATGAGCCTCTGCCATCTGTTTATGAAAGCTTCAGGGAAACGCAAGAGAGAAACAAGAAAATCAGACCCAGTAGCGATTTCCAGCTGTGTCAGTGCGGCTGATTTCCACTTGAACAGATCTAAATACATGAGGACATTTTAAGTGTAGTGACTTATGCAGCGTCACCCACAGTGAGTCAGTGACTGAGCCTGGGCTGTCTGCCCGGTATCAACAGCCTCTAAATCATGGGCTTCAACCATCAGACCACACTACCTCGCCTTTAGCTCCTTCCTCTGTACCACCCTGGAGTGTCCTTAGGCCTTGTTTGGCTAAAGTATACACATGGCATGAGTAAGTGAAGCCACCCAGGGCTCCCAAGTGCTGCGGCACGAGACACATACCAAGTTGCACAAGTGGAGAAGACAAGAGTGTCCTGTAACTGTTGAAGCTTCACTCAGTGCCTGATCCATACAAATATGCACAAACAGAGTGACATGGAGGTAAATACGACAACGCTGATTTCCATCATTCCTTTAGTCCTGTAGAAAATTGATAACTCTTTTGCTTTAAACAGATGTCTTTCCAGATGTTTTAACATAGGGACTTCTGACATTACTATTCTGGGAGCTCAGGAGGTATCTTTCTACCTCTGACAGGTAGAAAGATACCTCTCAAATCTCTTGTCTCACTTTGATAATCACTTACTAATCATAAAGTAGAAAGAAGTGACCATAACTTTGTTCTGTAAGTACTTGGCTAATTGCCTCTGCACTCTGCTTTGAAAGGGACTATTTCCATTTCCTCCCTGTTCCAGTTTCTTTGGTCCTGCCTGAGCCCTCTAATAGTGTATAGCACAATCCCCCCAAGGCAAGTAAGAGGTTAATGTGCAGATTGATGACTCTTTGTGGTCACTTGTTTGTAAATGTTTCCATCAGGGTTAAACAGATCCCAAAGTAGTACCATGTTAGGCACCGTACATATGTGTGCAAATTGCAGATTCATTACAGACGAGAATCACTGCACTGAAAATGAATTTGGTGGGATGAGATGGGAGCGGGCGGGCGGCTGGTGGTAAGTGTAGTCTGGTGTGGGCAGCAATGATGGTGGTCCCTGTCGATGCTCTCTCCCTTCTTTCCCTCCCTTTACTCCCTTGTTCCCAGTACCCCGCCGTCCTCAGCCCATCTGTTCCTGCTTGGCCTCTCAAGCTCTCCATCAGGTAGGCCCGAGCTATTGAGTGCTCCCTCAACTCATGGCATCTGAATAAGCCATGCAAAGGAGTGTGCGTACGCGTGAAGGCAAACGTGCACCTGCAATTTTTGTCTTTTGTAATGTACTGATTTGATAAATAGGGGCCCACCAATAGCCATTAGCCAGCTATCAGCTTGCTGTCAGGCTTAAAGAAGTACGTTGAGTATGTTCTGAACCCTAGGTTTTCTTTAAACCGCAGAGAGGTGAGAAGATCAGGAGATATTAAATGCCAGGATTTTTGACACCTCTAAGCTATGTCCGTCCCTTTCAAACCAACCTCTTTATTAAGAATTATTAAGTTTATGCCTGAAATTCTTGCTTGCTTGGTGAATATGGAAGACATCAATTCTCACTAAACGTGAACATTTTGTCTGTAGAGTAGTTCAAACAAAAAGGGTAGCAGACCCACCAACTAGATTAATCAAACCCACCCTTATTTAGATTAAGCAAATGGAAAGTATTTTACTCCATTATTTGGAAATGTAGCTCTCAAGGTGGTCCTCAGCATGGGTTTGATTGGTCTGATTGTGCAGCGCTGTGTGACGTCCCTCAGAAGAGGACATTATATGGTTTTTCCAGCAATTGTAGTCAACTGTGAGATCCCAGTTTGCACTGTTTCTTTGCATTGGGATCATTTTACAACAGAAAGGGAAAGAGGTGACTAGACCGTGAATGCAGTTAGGTGTGGAATCAGCTTGAGATTTTTTTTCCCTTTCATCCCCGCCATACAAAGGTCACTGTTTGGGAACCTACTGTGTTTTATTGTCCCACAGAACTGTTTGGAGGTCCCGTTTCAGAGTAATATTTCCTCGCATGGTCTTCGTTCTTTTATATCAAAAAGCCAAAGTGAAAACTTCCCCTTTGTCTGGGATCTGATTACCAAGCGTGAGTCATTTTTATAATGTGCCAGCCTCTCCTGTCAGGATGTTTTTGTTCTAATCCCTTTCAGTTAGTCCAAGGTATGTCTGCTAGAAAACACTGCCCGGTTATTACAGTATACATTTTCATATTTCCCCCCTAAATGTAATTCAAACTGTGGTCTCCTTTGTGATTTTGGTTCATACTAGCCATGGAAGGTATTTGGTGGTAGCTTTGAAGCACCAGCTTGAAAACTGTAATGTGCCAGGTTTGCCACTGCTTTTGTTAGACTCACTCACTCTAAACTCAGTGTGACATCAGTATGTTTCATTATTTATGTCCAGGTGCATTTCCACCTTGCCCCTGCTATTATTCTTTATGTATCACCTAACACTTTAATAGCTACAAAGTCTGTGAATTGGTCATGCACAACTGCATGTTAGTCAGATGTTTTGCCTCCTCGTGGCCTTAAGGTTTTTATTAACAGCAGAGAGCGCTTTGTGTCAGGAGGTGGTCTTCATGCTGGCCTCAGCGATGGCAGGTTTAAGTCACTCACTATGTATTCACACACACACACACAGGAGAACTGGGAAACAACAAGAGAAATCTCAGTATATGTAATATCTCAGTAATGTAACACACATTATTTTTAGCAGTCCTTAATTGTTGTCGGAGCATTTGAGTTTACAGTTGTAGGAAATCAGAGTTCCAGGTAAATAGCAGTGTATAACAGTGAAGTTTTTTATTTATCATGTAATGACCAACCTCTGATGTTTTAGGACTTCCGGTGCGTGGCTCCTGTCTTGATAACAAATGACATACCGTATATCTTGGTGAAGATGACCTGTTCCATGTGCATGTACTTCCTGGCAGTTTGGTAACAACCTAAGATGTGAGAATAGAGGTGGATGTGTAAGACACATGCATAACTGGTGCTGAAGAAATCACTTGAAGTCCTTATTCCAGAGTTGCTGTAGTGTCGTGGGCCAGAAAGAGAGTGTGGATCTGAGACGGTGAATTGACCCAGGACACTGGCAAATGGATGGGATATGAATTTATATGTAAATGTTATGGTCTCATAGAGTGTCTGCTGTGGCAAAAGCTGATGAGACTCTGGCTCTGGCACACGGTTGACAATAACAAAAGGGTATCAGGATCAAAAGGTTAAAACTCAAGAAGGCAGGAGACAGTCCAGACATTACTTAGTTACATGAGGATGTGACGCTCTGGACAACAGTAACAGTATCACGAAGCGTGTTTATTTTCCACCAGAAAATAGCTGGTGGGAGCAGAGAATAATGAACTTATATTAGCATTCTTCGTCACTGGACAGTTTACACTGAGATTAAACACTTTGCTTTGGTTAAGTTTACTGTATAAATGTGGCGTCAGCGTGTTAAGCTGCTCGTATTGTCTGTTTACCAGCATGCAACAAAAACCTGCTCAAACATAAATGGTCAGTAGTAGTCAATGGAAACCAAAAGCTTGTGTCTTGAATACAGAGTCTCCATACTCATACGTGAATATCTGGTCAACATTATTGTAGTTTACTCAGCTCTGACAGATCTTTTCTTTTTCTTTTTCTTTCTTCTTCTTCTTCTTCTTCTTCTTCTGATGTTCTTGTTTCTACTTCACGGTGCGTTACAGCACTTCAGTTGTGATATGTTGCTTTCATAGTTGTCATTTTGATTTTGGTCATAAGCAATGTGAGCTTTAGCCGCTAACTGCACATCTTATGGCAGCAGTGTGAGAGTGGATTCCACTCTGAAAGTGTACCAATACCAGCTGTTGCATAAAAGGGCGTTAGGACACAAGGAATCACAGCTACTGCAAACAAACTTTGTTTTGACTACCGCATTGGTGTCACAACAACATCATCCTTGAAATCTCTCTCACACACAGTGTGCATGTAAAAACCTAATTAAAACACACACACACATATATATGCATGGTAAAGGAACTATATTTTTTTGTGGAAAGTGTATGTAAACAAACTGATTATCACTGAGCAGTTGCGTCCGTGGCCTCACACTTCTCTCAGCAGGGTTCATCTCAGACGAATGGGGTCACTGCCCTGTCTGCCACTGTATGCCCCCTCCCATTCTTCAGACCCCTCCGTCACATTGACACATGGATAGACAGGCTGTCTCATATGGTCTGAAAACCTCGCAGATGTCTTCCATACATGAGCACAAAATACGCAAACAGTTGCAGGCCTATTACCACTAAGCACTCAAAAACATAAACACTGCTTCATTATCTTCATACTCCCCTCACAGCCATTTAAAGCAGACAACAAATTAACAAAAGTCAGTGACCATAAATACAGGCTTCATGTTTGTACTTTCTTGTGGGAAAAATCATTTTGTAAATAATTTAAGAAACAAAGGATAAATCAGGACAGTGTAAAACCCAAGTTTATCTTCAGCTAATTGCAAAGATACAGAGCAGAACTTTTTGGGTGCAGTCACCACTGTGCTACATTCCACATGCTGATAGCAGTATTGGACCACCAAGGATTTTAAGTATACTTACATGAGTTGATATGTACAAAGACTCCGATAAAACGTTTCCCCCTGCTGCTTATCCATGCTCTCCTTGTCAGAGCGGCAGTGTTGTGCCTGTAAGAGGACCTCTCTTATTTGACTAATCTATAGCAGACGTTTTAAATCTGTGCATGAACACTTAACATTTGATATTCACAGGCGTGGAAGTAAGACTGCGATTAACCATTGATTTATGATGGATGGAAAACGGAGGAGCAAATGAATATCCATTCACCTCTGCTGTATTGATTTACTGAATGATTTCTGAAAACGCAGCATGAATAAAACCAAAACTATCTGCATGCTAAATACCACTGGGGGTAAGGGAGAAAAAACATGTTTTTGGTGAACCAACCCTTTCATTTAGGGATGTGTTTATAAAAAGTCTGTCTGGTACAAGTGCTATACGTAATTGTGAACAGCAGTCTTATGACACGAATTGTGGCCTGCATGAGCAGGTGTTTAACGTCAGCACTCATAGATGTACTGTCTGTGGTAATATGCTGTAAATTGCTGTCTTTTTATTCACCCTTTGGCAGAAGAATATAACAAAGTTATTGGGGTGCCTTGCCAACACCAGGCCACAACTGGAATCACTGTTCCGTAGACACAATGTCTTTGATTAGTACGGTTGTTATGATTTTACAGGCCAAGACGTAGAAGCCACGTGGCATGTTTTTTATTAAAATGCTAAATGAACTGAGCCTTTATGTTCTTGTGGCGCACTCAGCCCACCAAAAGAGTTCAGTGAAGTCTGATATGGTGAGATAAACCAGCGAGCAAATCAGAGGACGGAGTGATCATAAATCATTTGTGCACCACAGTGCAACATTCAGATAAATTTCAACACTTGTCTTTCGCTGGGAAAGTGTTTTTTTTCCTACCAGTCTTTCACAACCTGTGGCTTGCATGCTGTTTCAAAGTGAAGGAGACTGCCAAGTATCACTGCGTACTCCAAATATTTGTGTGGTCATCTGGACGGCACAGTGCGGTTGGATCGAATCAGTAATGTTCAAACACTCTTGAATCCGCTTCGTGTTCTGCTCAAGTGTTGCGAGTAGAGTTTGTTATTCAGAGAATAAAACGGGGCAGTTATCTTTCTGTTGTCTGCTGGTTTCTGTTGTCTGCTGGTCACAAAGCATCAAGGACATTTGGAACAGTTTTGGCAGCGGCTGAATGGACAATAAATCTTAGTTTAGTGTGTTTGTAACTACCTTTTCTTTTGGATCTCTGCTAAATGTTACTCTTGTGAAAGTCAGACTTGTCACAGATACTCACAGGAACCTTACAGGTGTACAGATACACTCACTTGCCACTTCAATAGGTACACTAGTGACAAAGGAATGCATTTCAATAAAACCATCCTGCACAAGTAACCCCTCATGACTGTTATAATATTCAGTTTACGGAGAAACAGTGTAAAAAAGGTGGTAATTTAACTATTTGATCATTTCAGAGAGTGGAGTTTGCTGTGCTGCTGAATTAAACACAAACGTATGCCTGTTCTCTTTGGCCAGACCATTGACTAAAATGGGGTTGTCAAAATAACAGAAACATTATTATTATTATTATTATTATTATGATCTTGGTTATTTTAAACAAATGCTGAATACCGTAAACTCTGTGAAGCGGAAATTTAGTGCAAGACTGTTACATAAGTTAATGAACTGGCGAGTGAGTGAATGCATGTTAAGAAAAGCCTCGACATGTTTAAGATATGTTTGTGATAAAGGTTATGACTGAACTTTCAAAGAGCAGTTCCACCAAAACGCATCACGCGACCAGTCTGATTATTCATTTTCTATTCATTTTCTAGTTTATTTTCTACTGCTCTCGCAGCTGTCAGAAATCTGCATCTCAGCCACCCCCCTCATACTTAAAGTATGAATGTACTGTATACTGTGTCGTGGTAAAACACAAGATACAAACCACTTGTGGATCCGCTCATTGAAAGACTGCGTTTTGGTGCCAGCGGTGGTTGAGAATGTGCGAGCATCCATAACACGTACCAAACAACTTTGCAGTTCTTTTCCATTATGTGCGCTCAGATTTGTTTCTTTCTGTCAGTTATCACTGCCAGCTACGAGGCCTTTTGTTTCCAAACCTCATGCTTACAAAGTTTTGTCTATGTAACCTAGTTTAGATGGCTGCCACAAACGGTACAACATCATCCGTTGACCAAAATACGATCTGGAAGTATGGACATCTACAGTCACAATATATAAACTTATGTCATTGTTCAAATACAGTCACTGTAAACTCCTTGTTGAGTCATTACTCCTGCAGACCTCCAGTATAGACAAAAATGTAACTCGAGAGTGAAACATAAACTTAAACACACACGCACAAAAAAATGAGGAAAATAATTGCATTTATTGGAAACGGTGTGGTCTCCCAAGATCAACTTCAAAATCCAGGACATCCTTAAATCACCGTTTCTGCAGCCTCATTAGTGAGCAGCAGACGAGAGGAAGCCATATTTTAGCAAATGTTTGCATATTCAAGTGTGACAACTTCACCAGTGGCCAAGCAGAGAGGTGTCACATGTTTGTAACTGTCTTTGTTGAATGCTTAGCAACCAGTGGTTTAGACATTTATGACTCTTGTAGATCAACATGACTAAATTACTTTCCATCACAACACAGAACTTAAACGATCCCCTTCATGCTTTGACATGCCAGTGGAGGGCAACATGTTATATGTTCTTTGAAAAGCTAGTTGGCAACCTTGATGTGAAATGTGTTATTTTTTATTTAATTAACGTCTATTTAACCTCTTAAATCAACCGGACCGGGTGGCTGCATAGCAGTATCAGTCAGGAAAGAACAACATTCGGGACATGGTCGTATGAAAAAGGAGTCTGACTTTATGCCCGATTGCTGGCTAACGTATGTTTCAATCCTACATTCAGGAAGTCTGCCGGGCAGATCTGATGGATCATTAGCAATATCACTGTTGCGATGCCTCTCAGCCAACAACTGGCCCAGTGGAGCTGTTGTTTTTCCACTGCTGTGACATTCAGGGTTTACTGTGTTTGCAATCAGCTTCTCTGTTGATTTGCCTGGTTATCTACTTCTGAGACTGATAATCTTGCGTGCGTTGAACTTGTTTTTTTATGCACAGTTTCAGGATTTTTTGTGGCACTACGTTGCTAGCGAGCCGAAAGACATGAACCCCAGCCAGTGGACATTATTTATAGAACTGACTTTAGAGCTTAAGATGTATGTTTTCTTGTTCTGCTGTGTCAGGATGATAGTCAGTACACAGTCAGTACAATTTGACATTTGGAGCTAACAAAATATCACAAAGCCAAATACTATATTGACACATGGATACATGACGGAGGCAGTGCAGTATACAGATTATGCCAGTGATAATTGTTTAGCAGGTTGTTTGGACTGGCTGTGTGTCACAGTGTGGAGTCCTGGCTAAATATTTACTGGGTGCCGGGGGGGGGTTAGAAGGCATACTTGGCCCGAGCGAAGAGATGAAGAAGGGGGTAAGATGGTGAAGTCACTGCCACCGACTAATGTCATTAGTGAGCCAGTGACGTTCACTCCTGACCCTTTTACCATTTAGGGGGCCCTGGACTGATATGAGTGTTATTGACCCAGAGGCCATGCGTGGCATGTTTGGGGTCTGCAGAATATATCCCAAGCTTTAACCTATACAACGGAGCCAATTATAGCTGTGAAAGGCCAAACAATACTATCCATCAGTCAGGTTTCTTGGGTAAACAGGAGTGGGCGGCCCATGTTGGGGTGTAAACTCCAAATCCCAGAGAAGCTAAGGGTCAGTAGAGCTGTTTGATTGTCTAATTGGGGGTTGGTTGGATGCTGCGTGAGAATGTGTGAGAATGAGCGATAAAAATGGCGAGTAAGGGAGACTGTGCATGCAATTTTGTGTGTCGATATATATATAGTGTGTGTGTGTGTGTGTGTATCACTGCTCAAACATTACGGTTCTAGAGGCACCAAGACACCTAATGAATGTGTGTTTGTTCTTCAGACCCCACACACCTCTGTTTATTTGAACATGGGATAGTGTTCCTGAGCTGTTTTATCCTCCCTGTGTTTGCCACTTAACACGTGCACCGCAGCGCTGGCCTGTGCAGCGGTGTGCGCAGCATTAGGGGGAAAAGGAAAATATCAGTCTGCCTGACAATAATGACAGACAAACAAACTTTATCTTGTAGTTTGTGGCGACAGCGTTCTTCTTCATTATTGTTCAGTCTTCATTACGAAGCAGAGTTATAATCTAAACAGCCCCGGCGCGGTCTGTGCCAAAGGCAACGGGCCAACGGAAGATTGGCGGTCCGTTTAGTGTCAATGATGTGGTGATGTGGGTCAGGGATAGCAGCAGCAGCGGTCATTGCACAGTGGCTAAGAGCCCAGTCAGACCACCGGGGAGGCGGCCTTCACCTCTTTCCTCAGCCATCAATCACTCGCAGACACATAAGCAAAGATAGATACAAGCAAACACAACCAGACGCTCATCCTCACACCTTGCCGTTATGGATTTACACTTTCAGCTACAGTTACCGTCAGTGAAAATATACTGTAATTTACACCGTGCTGTATATTATCCATGCCAGGTCTTCGGTTCACAAGCATTGATTAATTCACCAGTTATTCACGTGAACAGTAAGTTTTGCGATCAGAAGCACACTGGAGGCTTGAAATGAACCAGTTGTGTGTTATGCAACCTCTGGAGCTGAAAGATGAAGCCAGCACACCGCAGCGCTTTAAATGTCCCTGTGAGGTTGGCACAAAATGCAGCTAAATAACAACAGTCTCCATCTTTTCAAGACAACTGTACATGATTTTTTATTTAAGTCACCCATTTATTTTGAAGACATGCATAATATAAGGGCACAGACAGGTGGGTTGGTAGCTGTTTGCCTTAAAACATGACAGTAAAAGTGTATCACAGCTGATTCACACTGACCTACATTCCATAGAAATGGCCAGACCAACGGGCCAACCCGTAATGCAGCAATGAAAAGGACTTATTTGTATCTTTGTCACTGATGTTTTGCATTACCGTTAAAGTTCCCTTTGTACCAAACCTGCACAGCATTATGTCAGTAACAGTGGAGTGTGTCTTTGACCTTCAGGACCTCGGTGTGTCTTCTGTGGAGGCTCATCTGGTGGTAGCTGTTTCATGCCGGTAACACAACTGACAGTTATTGTTCATGGTTATCTGAACGTTAAATTCCCCCCTGAAAGTGGTGATGAGCAGGATGAAAAGTGTGTTTTGAAAGTTTTGATATTTGTTGTTTGCACTGACAAGAGCTGTATGCGTTTCTTTTATCTTATTAGTTTCTCTTACTTTTAATCAACTTCACACCCCCCACACACACATATATGTACGTGCATGCACTGCCACCACACACCCAGACCCACACAGCCCCGATGTAGCGCGTCTTTAATTCACACCAGCACTGGCTATTCTTTGCCGGTGGTGTGATAGTATTTGCCGAGAGTCATTCCCCCTGAGTCTTTCAGTCGCATGAAACACTCTACTTCAGCGAAAGGCCTTATTGCCCACCCAAAGAGGTTATAGGGATTCTCGACTGCCCTCTCTCTCCCTAAGTGGGTGGTCCTCTGGGGTATGGCTGAGGCACAGGTGGAGCATTGTAGGGGTGCTCACAAAAATAACCCCCCTCACTCCTCACCAACAACCCCTCTCGCCACCCTTTTTTTTTTCTTTCTGCCGCCACGCCTGCTGTACAGAAAGGTGGACTACGTTTTTTCGCACGATCTTTCATTAGATCGCTCAGATAGTAATGTTGACATTCTCAAGCCGGGGGAAACGAATTAAACATTCATGTATAACACGACACTTCGGTCCCTCAGCCAGTCTCTCATTTCAAAGTGCCTTCATAACAAGGAGATATTTCCTAAATAAATGCTGGTACCCTATGACCCATGTGCAAATGAAGTTGTGTAATGTCAAGAAAATAATAAATAAATTAAATCCCCCTCCCATACTAAAAATATTCCCATGCTCTGGTTTTGTAAATAATTACAGTTCTGCTGAATGTATTTTATAAAGTTTACATGGTGGGTTCAGTGCACCCTATCTGTTGTTTGGAGCCCTGCAAACCACCAGCAAGATGTTGACATATGGCAGCTCTGGTGTAGTGCACAAGGCATGGATTACTTGGGAACATAATAAACAGGAGCATAAAGAGGGATCTGTGCAGAGGGGGTGCCCTGCGACGGTTGACTCTCCTCGGACCTCCTTTATCACTGTGTCTGTCTCTGGCTTTCAGAAACAGTTCGAGCCGCCGGTGTAGGTTAGCGACGCAGGATGTAATCATGCTTGCTCTCGTCCTATACAACTGGGCTGCGCGGCCTGGTTGGTAAGAGGCCGCCAGCCACCTGCTCATACGTGTTAACAGAGTGATTTATTGTTGAAGGTCTGGGCCGCGCTGATGAAGACAGACAAAGAACACGTGTCTTGATAACCTTACAATCTCCAGAATGACAAGATATCAGCAATGTAGCGGTGAAAAATTGCTCGCCATACGGACACATTAACTCATAATAGAGACATGTTTGTGCAGGAATACAGCAGGTGCTCCCCATAGTGAAATTGCAATGGTAGTGTGCACAAAGACTTGGCTGTGTGCTCCATCCACCTGCACTTGGGTAAAGAGATGCCAGAATTTCTGATTCAATGAACCATTTATACAAGGTCGAGTAACATAGTGGTCTGCGTGCTTTCCTCCTGTACGCCAACGCAAAGCGCCCGGTGCGTAATAAACATGAAAAGCTTGTTAACCTTTTGTTTTTACTGCTAAAAAATAACCGAAGATTGAAGGCTCTGGCAGCACCGCCGAACACGCAGTGACAGGTATTTCAGACGGGAATGCCGAACAATCAGCCAAGTTCATGTGAAGCTAAGTATCCGCGATCGGAGTTCCTATCCTCTGACGTCTCACATAACTTCCTGCTCAGATCTTTGCGAGGGCCAGATGGTTACATTGGCCACTGGGGATAGCAAGGAGCCCAGAGAGACAGTTTTACAATGTGCAATTACGGGACAGATAAACTAAACGCTCAACAAAGCAAGGCATTTCCAGATCCCTGGCTTGTAGACGGTGATAAGCCAACAGGCCGCATTCCTTGGCCAATTTACTGTCTTCAAATTTGAAATACCAGTGCTAATGAACACTTACTGTAGCCTGACTGGGAGATTTTTGTCTGCCTTTAATGAGCGCCGAGGATTGTAGATATACTGTAAAGCATGCTTCACTAATCCAACTGGGGAACCATCAATGTGCGCTTAAAAAGCTCTGCAAAGCACTCAAAGCTGTCTGGTTTGTTTTGGGCTTGGTCGCATGCCAATTGATGCTAGAGGGGATAGAGTTTCTTAACCAATGAGCAAGGCCTCCACCTATTGCTACACACCGAGTTCAGCCTGTTTTGTTCCACATTAACATTTCACAGAGAGATCAGGCGCCTGCCCTCTGTGCTTTACCCCAGGGACCAAGAATCCCCCACAAACTGACACTGATACAATCTCCAGGTAATGGCAGCCTGACTGCGAGCCAGAGGGTGTCTGAGGATATACTGTGTATGTGTGTGTGTGTGTCTGACTCGAGGAGGTACCCAGAACCACCGGTGTGGTCACAGGGCCAAAGTTCACGCGGGAATGTGTGGCCCCGGGTCGAGAGGTGCTATGGCCTCCGTTAACGGTGAGGGTAGAGTTTCAACCTCCACCCTCACCCTCACCTCTTTCTCCAGGCCGCTCTGCCGCTTACATTTCTCACCGTGACACGCGTGACGACCCCCACCTTTAAGTCAGGTGACAGAGGCTTGATGGAAGGTGAAGAAAGAGCAGACAACAAAGCGGGACAGCAGCGGGGTGTTAAAAAACAGAGCTCGATGGCGGTGGTTTGGTGATATGGGGGCGCGTGTGTTCGTTGTGCAGTGGGATAATGAAACGAAGAAAAGATGTGGTGTCAGCCAGTGACTTAAGTGCTGTACACTAGTGTTATTATGGTTTGCAGTGGGCACAGCAAATTTCATATGGGTTCAGATTGTGACGAGAGCTGCTACTTTAAATAAAAAGATAGCCAGAAGTTTTTAACATTTCACTCCTGGTTAACAACTTGAAGTCAAACGATATGATTTCATGCAAGTGTACGAACGAACAGCAGAAGAAAAAGGAGAAGAGGGAGAAATTGTACGCCTGGCTGAAAAGTTGAGTCGAGGTGTGCGACCTGCCTCCTGCAGCTCTTCACCTAACAGCTCACTGCTCCTGCTCCTGATTATTACATTACAGTGCAAACATTTCAAACTGATCCGCTGACGGAAAATGCCAAAAATGACACTTGTCTTGTATTGCTGACACGTTCTCAGTTAAACAGTCTCCACAACAGTGGTTAGGGCTAACCTTTCTAAGTGTTTTTGCGGTTAAATGCTTTCAATGTGAAGACGCAGCAGCTGGAAATGCTCAGTTTGCAATTGTAGGAATCTCTTAACCCCTCCACGACCATTTGATGAGGATTTAGCAGTCTCCATTCGTATCCATTCGGTTTGTATTTCATTTCATTATGTTCATTATGTTTACATTAACAACAATACCTTTTTTTGTGGGAATGTCACCACAGACGGATATGGATGAATGGATATACTTTTTTATGTTTAAAGTAATTTAGGAATCTACAGTGAATCTTCATTTAACTCTTTTGCAACTTCAAGTAAACTCCTTGTTTGGCCTTTTGAGCTCTGGCACAGTAAAATAAGCTGTATACATAACACAGATGACCTTACAAAGTGGATATACTGAACGTATTAGCGGCCACAGAAAGACACAAACAAAGACAAATGTCTTTAATCATTTGATGGTCGATATGAACTCTGCTTTGGTCTCCACCAACCTCCATCAAAAGTTGTTTCTAAAAAAGATATTAATCTGAGACACGCGTTTTCGTCTAACACCTGTGCAAAGAAACGTGGCTCTGAAGTAGCTTTTCTACTAATTTATTTTATTATTTGGTGGATCCTGCAAACATGGAGCCAGACAGTATCTGATCCTCAGACAGGACGGTGCTTCCTCCTCTAGCAGTCACGTCTTATCTGAAGGATCAGTGTGGCGAGGTCATCCAGACAGAGAGGGAGAGGTGATGTCTCTCCTCTTCGATGCTCATGTGGGCCCAGACGTCTAAACTGTCGTGGTTGCGTCCTCGCTTAAGTCACGAGCGAACACTATTGCTGACATGTTTTTCATATTTATTTCACAGCTTTACTCTAACCTTTTCATTTTAGTCTTTTTATTCCCCAATGCTCTTCTGTTTTTGAAGACTTTTCACTGTTCATTTTTAACATCCTGTTGTCATGTTTCTGACATACGCAACTGACATATGTCCAACGCAGTGCTCTCTCTTGTTTTTTGTGCCTTTGCCATTTTGCCTCCTCGCCACTTTCTGTCTCGCTCCCTCTGTCTCTGTCTCACTGCTGTGTGTTTTTCAGAAAAATAACAAGGTCTGGGGCTGTGCGAGTGCATGTGTTTTGCGCTGGCTGCAGAGGCTGGATGCTCTGACTGCACTGGGCTGGCTTCTTGTGTGGTCCCCCGGCAAACTTTATGATTTATTCAGCTAAAGGCAGAGGAGCACGACCCCCAGTGACCACAGAGAGAGAGCTGCACGTGGGTTTAATGATTTCACCACAAAAATGTCTGCTATGGCTGGGCCAGCATGGAGCTCAGAGCCCCCCCACTGGCTGGAAGGTGGAGAGGGAGGGGGGCTTGAAAAGAGAGCTCGGCTGACCGGCCTGAGTCAATACAAGCGCTTACCACTACACGCCGACTCGCAGGGATTGCGAAGGAACAGGGGGACAGACGGAAAGCTACATCCGATGGGCAGGTTCCAAATGTTTTAAACTCCTGTCTTTCAATAAATGCGCCGTGATTCCTGTATGCGTGTTGTTATTCTTCTATCACGCATTCTGCTATTTTCCTTTTTCTCTTCTATTCCCCCCTTGTGTCTCGTAGCCAGTGGGAGATTTCAGAGGCATTATTGAAATGTAGACACTGAGGATGATGTAACCGAGCTTTCACGAAGCAGGGAGAGGGGGCAGAAATAATAGGAGGGGGTGAGAAAAGGTTGGGCTGGGGTGGTGGTTGTGGGGGGGAAGGTATTTGGCATATTTTTCTCTGCTGGTGTCCAGGTCTGCTGGCTCAAGAGAGCGACTGCTGAGGGCTTGGATCTGGATGCTGCGCTCGGTGCTGCTTCTCTCTCTGTCTGTTTGGCTGCGAGTCCCCCGAACACGATGATGTCATTCACAGGGATTTGAGAACATTCTTGATAGAGAGACAAAATCACAGGGGCGAGCCCAATTACGCTCTGTGAGTGTGAACAGGTCGGAGAGGTATCCTACTCCTGATTTAGGACGGGCCAGTCCAAATTTGTGAATCAAAAGGATATTTTTCTTGCATTCTCTAAATGTTATGGATGTCTGAAATGGGAAATGTTCACTGATTAAATTAATTGATTGAGTGAATTCCATTTAGCTGCTCCAGTTTTCAGGTCCTGGTATTGAGTACCTCAAGTCGCCAGTGCTACTAAAAATGTTTGAGACAGCATTTTCTCTCGTTCTTTTTATATTATTGCTGTCTATAAAGTAATTTTTCTACAGCAGACTTGCATCTCATTCTGTTTAGCTACCTGAAAAGCTGAAAGGCTAAAGTTATTAGACCTTTAGCTGATATAAACGGAAAAGGCTTCAGAAATATACCATTATCCTATCTTACAACACACTGTGAACTATTATTAAATGCTGATGCTGATTTATGCAGACTAAACATATATGCAGCGCACAGTATTAATAAGTGCATGTGTTTCTGTGCAGTGTTGTGTTCTATTAGTTGACATTTTTGCTGTGGTTGGAGAACGTGTTTTTGTTTTTTGTTTTAGAGCTGCAAATTCGAAGTGGCAGTGTTATGGTATTGACGTGGGCTACGGCCGACAGTAGCCCGTGTTTAAGCTTCAGTTACCTTGCAGAAAAGCCTCTATAGCTTCCTTTTACAATATGTACCCAGGTCAAGAATATAGATTTCATTGCTGCAAAGCATTACTTTCTACTGTGTTTTAATGTTCGACGTCATCGACTAGTCGACTCAATTTTCACCACTTATTAGTCGACTAGGACATCCGAAGTCGTTCAACCCCTGGAGTCTATTGTTCAGTCTCTTTTAGCTCAAGTTTGGTCTCCACCAACTTAACTGCGAGATTCTCGCGAGCTAGAGATTGTCTGACTATTTTCTTCTGTCTGATGTTGGACCGACTTCACGCTAAAGTAAATTTGGTTCATTAAAGCTCATTAGCTGAAAATGTGACCAAAACTATTCACTTAAAAACACGAAGGACACGACAACATCTGGAGAAAATGTCTTTCTATTTACACACTCATTTGATTCAGAAAGTGTCACAGAGAAATTCACAGTGAGCTTGTTAACTGTCAGTCAGCTTGGTCTCTGACAGGACAGTAGGTCCACATAGTTAATGTAAAAGATGTGTTGCAATCGAACCATGAGTTTCTGTCTCAGACCTTTGCAGACTGCAGTGTTTTGTGGAGCAGTTTATGCCGAGATAAAGTTGAAGCTTTACTTCGACCGTGAACTCGTCACCGTTTCCCGTTAATTAATTCTGGTGCAAAATTTCAGCGTTAAACTCTTCAAAGGTTTGCTTTCTACATGTAAACCCCGACTAAGTGCTCCCCGCCACAGACAGAAGCTCCTGCGGGATAGTATCACTTACATCACAGCAGGTTTTTGTCTGTGTCTGCACGAATGTCTCCCGATCGTCTGTGCATGTTTGCCGGAGAGTAAAACCGTATCAAGCAGTCATCATTACGAGCTCATTCCACAACCCCGGGAGGGATTACACAACGGTCAGTGTGTAGTGGGTGTGACACAGGCTTCTCCATCAACCCCAGGCTCAGGGCTCACAGTGAGTAATGAGTCCACCCAGCACACGCCTAGGGCCCAAGGAAATGTATGTGCTCACCGTGTCTGGTATGACAACCCCCCTCCTCGACTAGCCAGGAACAGAAACTCATATCTGCCTCTCTGTCTTTGATCCCCAACAATCCCTCCCACAAAACATATTATGTGTTTGTTTTTTATTTTTTTTTTGCATGGCGAACTATGCAAGGTTTAATGGCTTACAGCATCTCATAGCTTTACAGCAAACTGTACATACCGCAGGCAAACACATACTCTGCCTCTGTCTGCCGGCCACCTCGTCCCTCTTTCTATATGTCTCTATTTTTCTATCACACACACACACACGTTCACACTACCAGTTCCAGACATAAATCAATATGACTCAAAACGCAAAGAAAACATTGACCCAAAACATACGGCGATGATGAAGGCATTTATTTGCTCAGAGGGGTCTGCGCTGATATGTGAACGGACCGCTTTGTTTGCGGAGAAAATGGAGGTGAATTAATTGATGTGCAGGCAGAGTAATTTAATGTTCAGGGGCCCGCTGAGCCCATTATAGTTCAGTGGGGATTTCTTGAGGGGTAGCTCCTGGTTTAGCTGCTGAACAGACCTCCATTACAGCTGAGGCTTGTAGGGGAGAGAAAACACAGCAAGTAGGTAGGTTATACTTTTCAGTTTGTTTCAGTTCTGACTGGAAAATCCAGGGGAAAAAATGTGGTGCGGATGTACATCCAGGCAATGAGACAGCTCTTGTTCGTCTTCTCTATTTTTTTTTTTACTCTCTGCCTCACCTCTTGTCGTTCTGGTTTCCTCCTCCCTCCTCCTCGCTTCCTCCTGGTCCTTTGGAAGGATTTGGTAATACCAGTCAGTTCCAAGTGTGACATATCCTCCTGCTCTCCCCTTCTGAACCCCCTTCCCCTCCCATCCGCTGCCACCCTGTCCCTCTTTAAGCAGCGTTTGTTTTGGGCCTTGTCACCACCGTGCTCTCTGTGATTCCAGCCACGATGGTGGCGAACCGTCTCTTGCTAATTACCACACTCCAGATGAGTCACGGAGGGAGAGAGACCGAGAGAGAGGCGTTCTCGCTATTTTTGGCCCCTGACATCGGCCCCATAAGAGACTTTCCCCTCGTCGCCCACCCCTCTCTGTCCCTCTGATCTCTGGACCTCCTCAACAGATGAAACGAGCACTTTGAGGAGGGCCTCAATCACTGGACCTACTCCTCTGTTTGCTGGCCCGGTGTGAACAGCTGCCTGTTTTGGTTTGTGTCATACGCACAAACATTCATACGCAGTGTTTGGGTTAGAAGGCCTCCCTCGGCAGGCCCTCTGTGTCCTATGAGTTATGACAAATGTTATTATGCTCCCTTTCACATTATTTTAGCACATGCTGCCAGAATAGATCAGCCTGTTTTCCTAGAGCACGGGTCATTTGGCCATTCGGTGTTTGAACAGCTGTAATGAGCACTCAACATTAATAACTTCACTATGGAGAGAAAGAGAGATGGATGGAGTCTTTATTAATGGAAAAAGAATTGAGATGGTAACATTTTCTCAGTCGATGCTACGCTCTTTGTGGTTTAGGTGATTTTAACACCACAGTTTAATCCGTAGCAGATGTAACTTTCACGGGGGATCTACAGAAAACGCAGCTGATCGTTAGTGTCATGTCTACAGTAAGCTGTTGTTCGCTGAGTCCATTTATTCTCATGAAAATATGCTCATGCACCAGGAGACTAGATCTGACTAGTGGGAGTTACTCGTTTCTCAATGTTTATTGGTTGGAGAATAGAAAAACATCCTTAGGGATGGAGCGCTGGCTATTACACATTTCCATTTGTCACTGATGGAAATAAGCACATTTGTTTCATTTTCACTAAGACACACAGGGAGCAGTAAAAAACTGTACTCACACTGCTTTTAAAGCCACCGCAGCATGACCCAAATTAGACTATGTGCCACTGTTGTAATGACTAGCTACGGCCCCAATTTTACCCTTGACAAGATTTAAATAAGGACCCATTTGCTCTGGCATCAGTGGTGTAGGTAGCAGAGCAACAGGCCGGCTGGCCGGACATGTGCTTTCAGCCAGAGCAATCTATCATTACCAGTGTAATAAAGGGGAACTGACCTTTTTTCTGTCTTACAATTGAGAACAAAATGAATGCTTCCACACAAAGTGATAATCATGAAGGCTTGCCAGAGGAGAGGTTGCCAGAAATCCACCACTGCTTTCTTTAACTGTGTTTTATCCCAGTGGCTTAGGAGGGCTCATTGTTGGCTGATTGCTGTCTAATTTAACGCTGACGTCGACAACTGCCGGGTCTTCCAAGGCACTATATTTATAGCTTGTAATGAAAGGAATAAACTGTGGATACAAGTGGTCGAAATGAGCGTCCTTTTAAGGGTGACAGGGCTCTCCGTCAAGTCGGTGACACACCAAGCCGACGGTTGGCCGTTGTCCGGTATTGGCCCGTCCCAGAGTGTTTGTGGCCCTAGTTTTCCTGGTGTGGCCCGTGTCGTTGGCAATCGTCGGACCCCAGTCAGTGGCCTTTCAGATGATTCAGCATGTTGAGTCGGCGGTGGAACAAGCCGGTGAGAGAGCTCTCTCTGATTGGCTGTTCATCACGGAGAACGAGTGCAGCTTTTTGGCTATCTATCTATCTATCTCACCTGCCATGGAAGAGAAAGAAGGACTTCATACTGTACTTGACTGAATCTCGTTCTTTTCTGGCGTATGTTTTCCACAGTCAATCTCGGTTTAGGTCAGCCGCTCTGTTGGAAATCACTCATTGTTGTGTGGTCTCTCTCCCGTTTTCCATTGTGTGGTCAAGAGAATTGAGCGCGCCCTGCACAGCGCTCCATCCTGCCCAGTCAACAGAGCAGGGGGGCCTCTCACAGCAACCAACAGTCATTTGAAGATGAGGTTTGTGGCTAGTTTCCACCCACAATGGCAAGCTGTCTCTGATTAGACCTGGGATCTAATTTGAGAAGGGGGCTAAGAGTGGGTTTCGGGTGTGGGGGTCTGTGTGGTGCAGCCATCCTCTCCCAGAGGGCCCTCAGCTCGAGGGCTTGTGTGCTTGACTTTCTCCCGACAAACGCGTCCCGGTGGTAGGAATAACAGTACCTGCAAATACAGAGATGAAGAGAAGGACGCCACCCTTCCTCTGCTTTCTTTTTCCTTCAAAGTAAAGAGGAGTCGTCTTTCTAAAACCCCTGGCCACGATGTTCAGGACTATGTGTACTCAACAACATACATACACACACGCTCTCCTGGTCCCAGTAATCATGACGCTGGACGACCCTCTGACCCAAGTGATGTATTTCAGTGTGTCACCTCCCTAAGTGTGTGTTCTGGCTCCAGTCTGGGTCATGCATTGTCAGGAATGTTGATGAAAAATGACAGACCATTATTACATGCCACGGCTGTCCCCCTCTCTCTCTTTCTCTCTCTCTCTCTCTTCTCTCTCCGTCGGCCTCACCACTGATAGAGTGATACTTTTGAAAAAGGATCAAGCTCAACCTGAAAACCACAACCCCCCCCCCCCCCCCCCCAAGGTCGATCTGAATGATACGAACGGCCCGCTCTTCGAGAATTTTGGTGGAATATAAACCTGACAAAATTTTGCATCTTTTTTTTTGTTCAGCAGCCATTTCCTCCTGCCTCCTTCATCCCAGTCCATTAGGTTTTTATGGACTCGGGTTTCTCTGTGGAGGTCATTGTAGTGCTAATGTTTTGCAGGGTGGGGAACAAAGCGCAGAGCATGTAAAAGAAGCCTGGGTTCCTGAGGGAGGAGACCAAGCAGCTGCAGGCAGGGGGTGTGAAGGTTTAGGTTACCTGCTCGCTGCCTGAACGCACTGACTCTTCTCCCCACGAATCGGGACCACCTGGGTAGCTGGCGCTGCTCCTCAAGGAATCACAGTGTGGACAAAGACAGAGCGAGAGAGAGAGAGAGAGAGAGAGAGAGAGGCACACACAAAGACTAAATGATGGTCACACACACACATCGAGGTAATGAACCCACACATCTCAAGCCTCCACTGACCCATATCTGCTGAGCACAACTCCCAGAGGTCTTGGGTGGATGTCAAGAGGTGTGGTGGCTGTCAGTGGCGGTTGACCCTGCACCAGTTCTCTGATATCTCCTGTCACACATCGCTGCCCGGGAAGCACTTTCCTTTCTCTTCTGGCCTCTACACACTTCATCATGCTGTCTGACTACAACGAGGCTCCAACCACAGACCACTGACCAGCGTGTGCGCATGTTCGTGTGTATGAGTGTGAGTGTGTGAGCAGCACTTGTGTTATAAGTGGATTATAATATGTACGCTTTTGATTTGTGCCAGAATCTGACATCAGCCGGATATGGATATGGTTTAGGCTCTGTGCTTAAATTACCAACTTTTTAGATCATAGGAAGAGAGTTTCGTGGATATAAAGTGAATGTTTGATTTTAGAATAAGATGATAATAATATATGCTTTCACGGTTGGAAGATCCACTAAATGAGAGTGATCAAGACTCAAAATCAACAACGAACCCTAAAGATCAACTTGCACACCTATAACTTGCACGTTGGTATATACAGTATATGTATTTGTTCATGTACATGTTTCCATTTTAAATAACTTTTTATTTCTTTTTTTTATTTCATACAATATTTAAATTGTCCTCTGCGGTGTGCTTCTTATAGACCATGATGAAGCCCACGAGCTGCTGGAGTCTTGACCTTTCCACAATTTCATTTCCTCCTCTGTGCACCTTGGTAGCAGGTGAAGTCGCGCCAGGAATACAACTTTTTCTACAGCAACGTGACATAGAAGAGCCACACATCTGCAGCGTGTACGGTTCAGGGTTTCAGGGCGAATGCATTTTGGATAAATCACGTACTTCCACAACCAGCGACTTCTACCTGTTGGTGCTCAAAGGGCTTTACAGCGACAACAATGACGCGTTTACTCACTGGTTTACATGAGCACACACACATTCACACAACAGTGCCAACTCCCAGGAACAACTCTGAGTTCAGCGTCTTGCTCGTGGTCGACATGCTCTACCTCCTGAGCTATAGCCGCCCGAGTTCTCTCGAGCTCTTCTCTCACGTGTCTTTCAGTATCTTTTAAATTATTTATTGCTGACAGGCAGTGACATGAACCAACCAAGAACATGCACCTTAATTTGTAGCAGCTTCCACTGGTTTTACAATGCTTTACGGGGAGATCAACGTCATTGTTACTAAGCCATCTGGCATGCAACAAAAACACTCTGCAGACCCATTGCACGGGAATTGTTCTGGAGACAGAGACAGTTGCTGACGATCATTTAGCAGCTAAAGAGACTGGATGTTTGTCTTTCTTACATTAAACAACCAATTTTGGGCTCACCAGTCAATTTAAAAAGTGATTATGACTTCTTAAATCTGTTATTGTACATTTCAGATGACACACATACCAGAGGTCTGCCAGGAGGTAATCCAGACTTTTTTGTGGACGTACTTATTAGGTAGAAACACATTTTTTTCAAAACTCAGCTATAATATTTTAAATGCTCCTACACTGACTAATGTTTAAGATAACTACCAGTTATAGCCATAATTGGTTGTAATTAGGAAAAGTATAGAAAAATGAATGGAGCGGAACACCACAGAGATGGTATCTGTCCATATTGTAGTCCATATATAGCCCGTGTGTACATATGAATTACTTTATTTCAGTCAGCCATAATTTCCACCCGTTTAGAAGAACTGGAAGGGCTAAGGCACAGCAAGCTGAAAATAGTGCTTGTCTTAATATCTGGAAGCATTTAGATGTTGTTTTTGCTCAGCAAACACTTCAAAGTGGAAAGAGTTGCTGTGGTTGACCACGGGGGAATAAATATGGTTTTTGATCAGCTCGCTAATTACCTTCTACAGAGTAAATATGAGAGAAAAAAACAAGTAAAGAAAAACACTGTGAGCCACCCTGGTGTAAATGCTAGCTGTTACACATAAATGTGGTCTTCAGATGCTTTATAATCTGAGCTCTGTTTGTGGGTTACTACACTCTAGTAAGGCCGCTGCAGCTACATAACCCAGCAATATCATCACCACTCTGGCCTCCGCTCCTTGTTGACTAATGCCTTGTTTGACACACTTGCGCTGATGCAGCCTTTTTTGGTGCTTTAACTGTATCTGCAATCAACGATCATGACAGCTTCTGTACATGTACCGATCTGTCACTGGCCTTGGAAATGTTTGTGACTCCTACACACGTCGGAGTGTTACGTTCCAGATGATTTTAACATCTTGTTGGCTGTTAAAGAGCTTAACTCGGGGCTTCATGACGTGGAAAGGCTGCGTTACATAAAGGAGGTGATGACAGTATGACAGGTTTCGTGGCGCTTCACACACACACATACACGCACACACCGCACTTCGCTGCCCGTCTGCCCACTGCAGGCCGTCACAATCTTGACGTTTCCTGCCATACCCCCGTCAATGCTGCTTCTCGACTACGGTCCAGAGTCTGGAACATGTGGACTTGACATGTGGACTTGACATCCACTTGCACACAGGTCAGGATCATGGGTCAGGATCACGATGTGCCTCTCATGCACCTTCCTCTCTTTCCGCAATGTAATGTAAACAACTTCAAGTGTATTACACTGGGCTGCTTCCTGCTGCTCTGTGTGTGGCATGCTGCGTACGTCAGCTGATGAGACATAAAGTGAGTCTGTTTGCGCAGTTATAAATACATGGGCTGTGAATGGAAGCAGCCAAATTACCAAGGACTGTTTTGATTTAACTGTCAGAATGTGGCGTGGAAAATCTCGCAGAAATTGATCATGACGGGAAGCTGACAATGACATGAAAATCATTTCTGGATAAGTTAGAGTTGTTCTTTTTTCTTTTTTTTTTTCACCGTAGACGCCAGAATTGACCGTGTGTTGCAACATGTTTTCCCTGCAGATTGATGAAATCAACAAAGCACAAGAGTTCTGACAGGAAAAAGCTGGTGTTTTTCAGATACAAATGGACTTCAGGCTTCATTTAATTTCAATCTCGCCTGCTTCCTCTTTATATCTAAAGCATGAGCGCCGGCGTCAGCTAGTAACAGTCGTGTTTGGCACATTTTGTCACACAATGCGCACAAAGGTGAGCCAAGAAAATGGAATGAATTGCGTTGCCTGCAGTTTTCTTCTGCGCCTCAGGCATTGAGCTTTCAAACAAACAAGCCACGGAAAACAATAATTACTGTAATTATGTAAAAAAACATACAAATGGTGTACAAATTCTGAATTGAAGTGTAATGTGTTAATAAGGATATCAGCCACAGCAAGTTGCATGCTAATATTGGCTTCCAACACAACATGGACAAAAGGACAAAATGAAAAAACTTTCAAAATCGTGATGTTTCTTCTGAAAGTCAAGAAGTTGACCAATCAAACCCGTGTCCGCTGATTGAAATTACAATATTGAGATTACAATCGTGAGTGTGAGGCCACAGCAGATATAGATTTTGACATTGTTTGACAACCTGAATACACATTTTTGGGGGAATAATCTGACTCCACTGTCAACACGGGCTGAGATACTCCATCGGGACTGACCTTTGAATTTCAGACAGATACCTACTCCACCTTTCCAACATCTAACAATGAAATCGTGGGGATTTCAATCCGAAACCATCCAAAACCAACAACCCAGTATTCATACACACAGCTCCAACTTCTTGACTTGAGCTACATTTCATGGTCAAATTTAATGAGTTGAGAAAGTAATCAAAGTTTGACCTTCTCTCTCAGGCTTTCCTCGTCATCCCAGTGTAAGAAAATGAAAAGCTCCTAGAACAGACTGCCTGGAAATGTCTGATAATTTCTATATTTAAATAATATCACATGTCCTACCTATCAAGTGTGGACATGGCTATAAAGTATAATGAACTGATGTGAAAGTGAAATGATAGCACGGACATTCAGTCTGACGATGGATTGGATGAGATAACGACAACAACAACAACAACAAAAGAATAACACTCTGATAAAGATCATGGTCGCCAGCCTAAAACACACAAAGCTTGTGATCTTGTTGGGAACACGTTGTAAGAATAACGTGTCTTTTCCTCATCTTTACTTGTCGTCCTTCTGTCTCATATACTGTGTCCGTGTTTACAAAATGTATATCACATTTTTAATCCTTTTGTCTTTTTCATTCCAGTTTCATGTGCGAGGGGCGAGGTAGTGGGGGGGAAACGGGGACCTGACTACCCGGGGAAAGAGTAGGGAGAGGGCACATGAAATTTGTTTTTGCTTGCGCGCTTCATGCACTGGCATGGTTAGGGGCCCACTGACATTAAGAGTGCTCAGGGCCCAGAATTTGGTGCTACGCCCCTGTCTGCATTCATTGCAAGTAAAATAAATATCCTTGAATTTGTGACGTGAGGAAGAGCTTTTCTAAGTCTGATTCTGATTCTGATATACATTTTCAATACTGTATTATTATTTTATGTGTTTAATTTTATAAATGAATTATATAAGTTGTTATATATTTGTTGTTAAACTTAACTCAAACTAGTTGCCAGGATCAGTAGCGTCTTTGATTCGGGGCCGGCAAAGCCTTAAAACTCCTCCAAGTGTATCCGTGTCGAGACAAAAGCAAAGCGGAGAGACAGTGGCCGAGAGCACAGTGCCGTGACCTGGAGGTCATTGGCAGCAGATAATCTGGTACGAGAACAACTGATAGCATGTCGGTAATGATGGGGCCTAATGCTGGAGAAGAAAATGGAGGGGAGCCCTGGAAGAAAGAAAGAAACCTACTGAGAGCTCCCCTATGTGTTTTGTCATCTGTGTGCCAAATTAGGGTGAGAGGGGAGAGGAAAGGGGGGAGGAGGGGGGTTTGGGTGAGGAGAGCGAAAGAGAGAGTGCAGATGGACCACACCGACTGACTAGTTGGACTAATGTGGACATTTTCTCTCCAGGGTCAGATATTTACTCTTAATTAGCTGGAGGAATGCGACGCATGAGAGCGGAACAGATACGTTACCGTTTTGGCCGGAATTTCCTCTCTCTCCGTGGCATGTGCTGCTTTAACCTGATTAGGTATGGCACTTATCAGAGGAGATGAAAGCACTCGGCAGATCGGTGATGCATTGCTGGACACCCCTGCCCTGCTCCCGCTTCACCCCCATTTCCACCCCCCCTCGACCCTCCCCATGGTCATTACTGGTTGTGCCGTGTGTCACGGTGCTGGGGGAAACTGGCTCTGTGATTTACAGTAAGACCGACGCTGTCAACTCTGTGTGGCACTTGTTGTGTTCTCCAGATTAAAGGAAGTTTTTGGTGGGAATAAACAAGCAGGGAGAGTTGGCAATAAAATAAATTTTTATTGAAGGAACTTAAAATGGGATAAAACAAATTTTACAAGGTGGAAGGAGGGGCACGGAGACGTCAGGAAGCAATTTCTAGTGTGTGCGTACGCGAGGGTTTCAGTGTACCGAACCAGGCGGCAGCAAGTCAAAGCAGATTTCGTGGTTGCACTCCAGCGCACAGAAAAGCTTGTGGCACTGCAGGCCTAACTTCCTGCTAATGATGGATTAGAAGGCTTGGAAAGGCAGATGAAGCTAGTTGGTATTGGCAGGCTTGGTGTGGTTCAGCTTTAATCTGCCACATTTGTGGTTTTCTTGAGAAACAGGGCAATCCCAACTTTGGTTGCGGTCAGGGATATTTTTTTCCTGCATTCATCATGTTTGAAAGCATTTGGTCTGAATTCACTCAGAGGTGTTTGTTGGTGGGACACAAGGTAATTAAGTTTTAAAAATATTTCCCTCGCTTACCTCCATTGTTGGTATCTTCTTAGCCGGTTTTATTTGGTCGTGTTTTTTTAACATCTGGCTTTTGGTTTTGCTTCATGCCGCCACTCCTAATTTGCTTGTGGCCCCCTCAACATGAAAGAAAATGTTCCTAAAAACAACAGTTTCCATTATTGATTACATTTTACAAAAGAATGCCTTTCTAGATGTTAACTGTTTCTTTTTTTTCTCTCTTTCGTTGGTTTCTGTGTGGGATTCGTCCGGAGTAACAGCTCCTGCAAAGACACACTTAAAGCATGGCTCTGTTTGTTTGGCCATCCTGTACTGTGGTAAAGGTTTTCAGATCTTTGGCTTAAGAAAAAGTACCAGTGCATCTGTGTAAAAGAATCCATTACAAGAAAAAAAAAAAAGCTTGATTAAATATATTGTAAAAGTACTGCAGTGTTCCCTCTGAGTCGTGTGTTAATTAATTAAGTTAAGTTTAGTAAATGGACTTTTGGACAATCTTTGATTCATTTTAAAAATCTATCAGAATTAGGTCGACTACACAAACATATTGGTCACCACTGATTTCATCTTTAACAGTGTGTAAATAAAAAAACAATTGTGTAAATATATTAATATACTTATATATAAGTCATTTGTAAGTAAATGTAAAACATCTGGTGGAGTGGAAAGTAGCATAAAATGGAAATACTCAAGTGCACCGCTTTTTATTTTTCATTTTTCACTCTCATAAAATATTGCTCAATGTACAAGACAGATTGATGCACATCGCGATGATGTTCTGTCTTTTCTTTTGTCACCTTGATGAGCCTGACGAATTTTTCTGAACATGTCTAAACAAATATTGGACGCATTGCCGTGAAATCTGGTCCAGATGTTGATGTCCCGCTCAGCGGGGATTGCAATAACCTTAGTGATCATGTTTATTTATCCAACGGTCTATTCACATCAGCTTCAGCCGTACCGTAGCGCTGGCTGGTACTAACCGTTAACTTTACGTAAAGATGGAGGAACCCTCCGCAGCATCGCTTGTCTGATTCCCGAAAAGTGGATTTATTGCGCTGCCCTTCGCCAGCTTGGCCTCGCCTGATTCCTCCCAGCTAATTCAGAACTAGTCAAAAAGGTGGACACCTAAACAGGCAGCTATTAACCTACGAGCCCCCCTCCCCCCACAACACGAAATTATGGGTAAATTTAAACTTTGGCATAATCCAAACAACCTGTACAGTTGTCATGACTGAGGACCGTATCCTTAGAGACCGAAACAGACTATAAATATTTCCGCTGTAAAGCCTGACATTTGAAGATGGGGTTTCCATGGAGATCGACTCACTTTTGGAGCCAGTCTCAAGTGGTCATTTTTCAGCCCAGAGAGAGTTTGAGATTTCAACACACTACACAGAAATAGTTAACATTGTAAACATTTGCTTAGCTGTAGCGCTCTAGCATTTACGCTGCGAGCGTGTTAGCATTTTTCAAGCATTGCGGAGCCTATCTGCAGCCTCGGAAAACCTCACTGTGTCTGAAGTGCAGGCTTAATAGTCTTTCTATGTGCTGATGCAGCCTTCCAACTTTTGCATGCGCATTTTACAGCACAGTGATCATAACGTCTGTGTGTGTGTGTGTGTGTGGATGAAGTGTGTTAACTCTGATGTAAAGGAAGGAGCTGGTGGTCTTCCTATTGACGGGTTCCTGCGTGCAGACCAAACATATATTTTTCAGAAAACCTCAACACAAACAAAATCAATCACCAGCTGTCACACATACCACCAGTGAAGTGGAACTGCATGATTACACGCTTTCCTTATCAGCGTCCGTTTTAGAGGTCATGAATATTCCTTTTACACTAAATAGCATTACAATCTGTCTTCCTTCTCTGGTCACATATTTCACGATGATGTCAGATTTTACTATTACTGCCATATGCCGTGTGAGAGCTATCACTTCTGAATGGAAGACCTACCTCTGCTTGTAGCCAGCGGCACATCTGCGCACCTTCTGTGGTTAGCTCTGCCTGTGGTGGGCTTTATTTAATGTGTGTGTGTGTGTGTGTGTGTGTGTATGAGGCGAGCAGATATGCACGACACACACACACATGCTCGGAGACGGTCACATGTGGGCCCTCAGTGTGATAGCAACAACAAACATGTCTTTAATGAACAAACTCCGTCCAGAGCATCCTGAAACCGATGTCCGAGCAGACGCTGAGCAGTGCGGGCGCCTCAGACCCTGATAGTTGTGTTAATGACCTGGATGGATAATGTGTGCTGCAGTAAATGACAATGAGGTCATACCCCCTAATTTTCATTTTGTACCCCACACAGAGTTCGTTCCCAGCTCCTACAAATACTACAGCACTTCATCTCCAGCACACACACACACACACACACACCGACGGTCTGTATTTGCTCAGGAGTTACTGGAACAGGCCACACTGAAGTCTGGAAATAGAAGGACATCCAGCCTCGCAGCCTCCAGGTCTCACGGTTCCACTGATTGACCTGATGAAGACCAAAGGCTCCCAATCACAGAGCCGCGTGTGTGCAGTAAGCGTGTGTGTGTGTGCGGGCTCGGCCCCGTGTTTGTGTGTTTGTGTCGCCACCTGACCACACACACGGTTTGGATGAACCATTATCATTTGCACATTAAACTCTTGAAAACACTCCAGAAATTCTGGGGCCAAAATCCGTCTTCTCCTCCTCTCTCCAACTTTCCTGCTGTCTCCTTTTTTTTTTTTTTTTTAAATCCCACACAAGAAGGCCCACATCAATGGTCTGTCAAGAGTGTGCATGAAGACAGATACCAGTAGGTATCTATCTGGTGATGGATGGAGAAGCTATAGAATGAGTCTTGAGCTAACAACTTGCCTTTTGTTTCGTTTTGAAAATTTATTTTTTAGTCTAAACACCAACGCACTGACATGTGAAAAGCTAAAACTGCTAAATACCTGAGAACGTTGCTTTGTAAATTGCTTACATTTGGTTTCTTCTTGGCGCGAAAACGTCCAACAAAACAGCGTTGGAACTTTCAATGGCGCTGTTGATTTACAGAGCTTCAGGAGCAATAAAAGATTTTAGGTTTTCTTTATTAAAATAAAATATTTGCAGAATTTGATTTGACGGGAGAATCAAGCGCATCTGTTTGCTGGCCCCTGAACAGTCAGCGAGTTCAATTTGCCAGTCTACAGATAACTGTCAACAGTTTGGATAATCGTCAATGGTTCCCAGCCTCTCTGTTATAGATTTGTGTAATTTAATTTTTCTGTTTTTGGACCGCTGATCACGCAAAACAAATATTTTCAGGATGACTCTATTTTCACATGTAACAAGACCAAGAAAGTTGAGATGCTCGGGGATGTGAAATATTACATTGACTCCTTCACACTGACTGAAAACTCTGCCGCTGTGTTTGAAAGGCATCAGCCTGTTCGTTTGAAAGCAAACAGCCTCTTCATAGATCCTGCAGAAACATTGTTTTCTTACCTTGCCTGTCGTCTATGGAGCCATCTACTTGTTGAGCCATTGTGTAAGTGTCCAATATAGAAAATGCTTCCAAGCCTTGAAAAGAAGAGTAATGTTAAGAGTTGAAAGCCTTTATTTCTTTATTAAAGTGTTTTTAAAGCTTGAACATGTTTGACCTCAAAAGGCCTTTACTGATGACTGAAGTGACATTAAAATGATTTATAAGTTGTAGAACTATTTGTGTCCTCTGGCTGGCACTGTTTACCTGCTGTATGTGCAATCCCACAACGCTGCTGACTGACTGGAGGCCTATTTTGAATGTGTCTGCGCCACACACAAACATTTCCGCCTCTTTACTTTTTACAATATTGCACCAGCGCTTTCCTTGGCAGTTACCATGCAATTGTTGCCGGCAGGCAACGCCCCTCTTCTCCTCTCACATGCTTAATACCTATTTATAGAGGAGTTTCTGATGTTTCACTTCACCATCTAACAAGGTAACAAAGCCAATACTGTAAGCCGCTCTCATTCATCAAGCACACCGGCATCAGCTGAGTGATAAATCCATGCAATAGTGTGTGGGTGGTATGGTCTGTGTTCTCTGGGTGGTCATATTTGGGAAAAGTGAAGTCCAATAAAGGTGTATAATTTGGAGGGCATTCTGGTACAGCCTCTACCAGATGTACACAAAATGTCCTGAGGTAAGCAGTTGCTGCAACACTTGATGGATATATTTACGGCCATTGTCTTCATATTCCCTTTGGCTTGTAAAAGTCTTAAATTTAATGAATTCCCCTGGGAACTGTTCACAGAGAGAACTCAGTTTTCCAGAAAATTTCCATTTGGCAAACGATTCTCTTTACGTTTCTTGAGCTCAGGAGGCAGTCAAGCCTGTGCTCCAGTGACTTCTGCTGAAAGCACAGTGAAAGATTTCCTCCGGATATCAGCCTTGGTGTCACTGTACGTAAGCAGCTAATGGATCAGGGAGAGATGAGTGACAGAGGGCAGCAGGGGACGAAAGAAAGGAGCCAATGAGTGTTCTGGCTTTTTGACCTCTTAGCATAAGAAGTCTTCTAAGTTCAAACTCCAGCGATTACAAGCTGAGCTGGTATTTAAAGTGGCCCTACTCCCCCTTCACCTCCCCTCCTGTTCTCCCTCCCCCAGTTCGCTGCAGGCTCATGCGAGTCCTGTGTGCATGTGTGACGATATCTAAAGACTTTAATATAAGAGTACATACCACATGAACCTCTGTGTGTGTGTGTGGTGTGAGTGTGTTGGGCTTTAATAGAGTTGGTGGGCAGGGTCAGGGGTTGCTTGGTGGGGTTCTGGAGCCAGTGGGCCTTCTCCATTGTTCACGCCGGAGGAGCCAAAGGGGGGCAATGAGTATTGATGCCGAAGGTATTGCCTGCTTACGGTAGGGGGTTAGCAATAAGTGTGTGTGTGGACCCTCGCTCCAGGAGGAACCCACAAGGGGCGGGAAGGGGGAATGTAATTACAGATGATATAGGACCAAAGAGAGGAAATTGATTAAAGAAAATGGGTGACCAGGAAGTAAGCAGGGATCTTTGTTTCCCCTTCAATTAAACTGAAATGTCTCAGCGGTCTCTCTCTTTGAGCTGCATGTGGCGGAGCTGGACCGCGGGGAAAGCGGGCTGAGAGCGGTGGGGCCGGGTGGGAGGAAATGTTGATGGATGGACTCGGAGCAGCCTCTGCGGAGGCAAACGCAGATGATGCACTCAGTATGTTACTATAATCCTTTTATTTATGTGTGGAAACAGCGTCAGGCATCTGTAGCCATGTGAGTTCGCCCCACGGACACATTAAAGGACACCTGTATGTGTGTGTACAACACCTGAAATGTGGCAACAGCCCTGCGTCAAAGAAGTTAGCAAAGCTATCAGCATCCGTTAACGGTTTAATGATTCAACTTGACCACCTACGCCTGCTATACGCGAGCCAAAACACAAGTTCAAGACTGCAACGAGAGAGTTTACTTCCGAAGAGTGTGGTTTGTTAGCAGCCTTGGTTTGTTGTCTCCCTCGCATCTCGTCCCGTCGGACATCATCGCACGATTGTTGACATCCTTTTGACGTGTCAGCAAATACGTAAGGCGATCGCAATGACATCAGAGTAAACAGAGACGATGGCCAACGGTTGAATAATTACACCAAAACACGTTAGACACAATCGGATGTTGGCCGAAAATAGCCTGTTATTTTTAGCCGTTGTCAGTTTTTCCATTCATGGTTTCATGCACAGTTTTGACAGGTCTCCACAAATAGGAATGAGTCAACAGGCTGTCAAATATAAACAGAAAAGTTGACTGGAGTGCAGCACACTCATTATATTTTAGTTTTTAAATATCACCTACTACTGATTTACTAATTAAGTGGAATTTCTTCTTAAAGTGAAACAGGTTTTAAAAAGACGTGTAAAACTACATGAAAAAAAAAAATGCTTCCATCCGACCGTATCCCCGAGCAAACCTCTAAGCCACCTCTCGCTCTCATTCTCTCGTTTACTGTTACTCCTCTGTTACTTGCTTGGCAAATGCAAGTATACAGTATGAATAGTTTAACAAGGCCAAGGGAGAAATAACAGTGAGAGGAGGTGGTGGAGTGTGTTTGTGCGTATGTGTGTGTGTGTGTGTGTGTGTGGGAGGGAGGGGGTGAAGAAAGAGAAAACAGGTTGTCAGTGTGGTTGAACGGCAAAATAGCATTTTCTCCCCCGGGCTCAGCCTCCACAGATGTTTCATTCAGGCCCCATGGCAGGGCCACTCTAAAAAGTGCTCCAGTCCGACACAATTCAGCCCCTTTGTGCGCTGAAGGAGAGAAGCTCAGCCCACTGTTTACTGCTCATCCACCCCCCCTCCTCTCCACAATCCTCCCCCCTTGTGTAACCCCCCCCCCCCTCCTCATGTTAGCAGGCGGAACAATTGGGGAGGGCCTTGCCCAGAGCTGGGGCGGTGTGGCAGGTCAACAGAATGGGCTGTGAATCCTGTGCCTCTGAATCCTCCGGGTGGGTGGTCCAGCTCTCTCCCCTCTCTGTGTTACTCTCACACACATGCACAGAGAAACACACCCTCTCCTCTCCTCTCCTCTCCTCTCCTCTCCTCTCCTCTCCTCTCCTCTCCTCTCCTCTCAGTGATTAGCTCATCCACCGGGGCCTGATGCTGCTGCCTGGGCTCCGTGATGTGGCGATAGGTGGCCCAGAGAGAAGAAGGCCCGTCGCCACAGTGAGCAGGGTCCCGAACGGGAGTGGCCTGCAGTGGCCCACGTGGAGCCTGCCAGCGACTGGGTGGCAGTTAACACTAATCCTGCTGCTGATTACCACTGGCATGGGGAAATAAACAGCAATAAATGAAGCCGAGCACACATACGCCCTCACAACAATCTTCCCTCACAACACAAGAGCAGTCACGCCGCCACGCACATTTATAAACATCCAAAAAAACGAAGGATTTCTTTCATTATCGTCTGATTACGTTCTCAGTCAGTCACTCCAGGAAATCGCAGCAGATACAGTCACGACTGACCAGAGTCCAATATGAAGTTAGTCTAGTTTTACCAGCAGCTCTGAAGAGAGGCAGTTTAACATTTTGCTTGATGAATTACAAAAATCATTCAATTGTCGTTTTTTTTTCATTGCATCTTTTACTGCTTTCAAAGCATCACTCTCTCACCCTCAGCAGTGTCATTACTTATATTTAACAAACTGCAGAATAACTCAAATATATCTTCCAAACATGTTGTACGGCTGTTGTTTGTCTTTTTATTTATTTATTTATTTTATGCAGCAGATGAGCAAGAAGCAACTGTTGCTTACCTGGTGCAGTTGCCTTTAGTCACAGCGACATCTAGTGAGCAAAACACAGAACTGACATCAATGAAGACAATGTGACAAGGAATTTACAGTGTTTTGCAACAATTTCGTTTTCACAATAAACACACAACAATTACCAGCACACACTTGGGAATTGTAGGTTTCAGGAAACACACAGAAAACATAAACGGATGAGGGAATCCCCAGAACAAGTAGAGGTCAGTATTGGATCAAGTGTCTGCTCTCACAGGTGAGGACACAGATGAGGCACATTCAGTCTATGGTGATACAGCAGAGTTTTAAGAAAAAAGGAGAGAAAAACAACCTCCTTCCCCACATTACTATGCAGAGAGAGGCGCGTCTGAAGCAAGCAGTTCCTATTTCACTGTTTGAGCAACACTGTTGCTTCTCTTCTCTGGTTCCTTCAGAGGCACGGAAGAAGCAGAGAGGCAGGAAATCAGCATACAAAATCATCACCTCTGAGCAGAGCTAACTTTGACATCAAGACGCGCAGCTGTGCCCCCCTGCTGCCGCCATCAAACTAACTCACAATGCTGCCACTTTTCATCTTTATCATGGGTAAGACTATTTATACATGTTCATGTGTATTTGAAGAAATGCACCTGTACGTATAGACATTATATTCATTTTACTAGTTTTGTTGTCTGAACAAAAAAAAATAATATTCCAGCTGGTTTCAGGTAATTCATTATAAATGTTAACAATACTGCACAAATTCAGTATAAGAACCTATTTTTGATACCTTAGGGGAGACTATTATGAACCGCAGTCATCAGTAGAGCCACTCCTTAGCAGTGAGGATATATATATATATATAGTTCCCGTTATGGCTTAGAGTGTGGAAATATTTTCAGATGATGTAATGCTTGGGTCACATTTCATTTATGTCTGCAGACCTTCAAATGTTTTACAACACTTTACATGCAAGTGGACTGTATTACAGCTTTATCTCTAATCTCTCTCTCCTATTGTACTATTTTGAACGGTTATCTCTCATATTTAGGAACATATTTACTCCTATTCCTTGGTTAAATTAGCAGAGTTTTAGTGCAGACAACCGGTGCCACGCATGCGGCTCGTGGAAATTATTTAAATGTCGAACAAAATCTGGCATTTAAAGTACGTAGAAATGCTTTCAGTGCAAATACAGTATGAGGAGTTGTGATTGGTTTTATATTCAGACTTTGGGGATTTTTTTTTATGTTTACCCACTGTAAAGATGTCTTATGTAATGCAGGTCTGGCACTGGCATCTCTCACGGTTGATGGGCAGACAACAACAGGCTCAATTGACGGTCTTACAGCAGCCATAACCTCTAATATCGAAGACAACAGCACTTTCCAAGACACTGCCAGCAACACCACCATTGTCAACTCCACCGGTATAACCAGCAACTTAACAACGATCTCAAGTACGGCCACTACCATGAACGTCTCCACCGTCACCAACATCTCAACAACACAGAATAAAGGTGAGAATTCCTAATGATTTATAGGCTCGAGCGTTTATTCATAAGTTCCCAAAAAATCTCTTCAGTCAGGATATTTGACGCTGACCCATTCACATTGACCCCCTTTGACTTCTCTTGGAATAACGCGCTTTTCTGATTCAGGCGTTGGCATCTCCACTCAAGCCCCTCCAACTCCACCGCCCGTCGTCACACTGATACCCTCAAGCTCGACTAAAACAACAAAAACTACTACCAAACCAGACCAACAAAGTAAGCTGTGACTGCTTTTAAAAACAACAAACCCAAATAGGTATTGAGATGCTGTTGAGACTAAATTACAGTAAAGACATTTTGCATGAAGCACATTCATTTATGAGCTAGACAATTCTTGACAAACCCATCACCCCAATGTTTGTGACGTGAAGACTGGCAGTCTTTTGAGTATATCATGTGCATACTGACATTTTACAAATTTCATTGGCAGGATTTTATTTAATATCCAGTTGGCAATGTTTGGAAATAACTTATATTTTTGTAAAATACATTTGCAGAGAACGGCAATGATAGTGGCATCAATTGTGAGTTCCATTTACATGATTTCCTGCATGTCAAAAATGAGGCATAAACATAGACTTTGGCAAACTGCATTGCCAAAAATATTAACTGTATTTCTTCCTTCAGGGATAATCATCATAATTATAATCATCATTGTAGCTCTTCTGTTGTCTGGAGTTGCTTGTTACATGACACGGAAGAGAGGAAGGGTAAGTAGTATATCATTTTGATTCCCTACTTCAGCAAAGAATACTTCCACATGAAAATATACACATATTAGTAGCTGTTTGCTAATTATGGAGCTACAGAAAGCTGCCAGCTAGCTTAGCTTAGTATACAGACCGGATGCAGGAGCAAACAGGATGAAGAAAGGAGCTGCGTGGTTGCACACAAGTGGTTTTATGGAATGTTTGCAGCCGTTGAATCTGTAAAAACAACTAAATAAGTTCTGAATCCCCCGTCTTCCCACAGCGCTACTCTGTTGATTTCAGTTCCAGACCAGATGACGCCAACATCCCTCTCAGCACAATGGAGCCTGACTTGCCTCTTGATGCTGCACCTCAAAACGGTCAGCCCAACCAAACCGGTTAAATCACCCACGGACTGTCCTTCACATGACATCCAAGAACATTTGACGCAGGTTTAGTTATTTACTCCTGTTCCCTGTACGTATTTCAGGTTTGCAAACTTTTGAAAGCAAAGAAACTCCTGAAAAAGAGCCAGAAGAATCAGAGGAAAAGCCTGAAGTTCAGGAGCAGCAGAAAGGTAAGAACAAGTCTACACGCTGATTAGCCACAACATTAAAACCACTGACAGGAGAAGTAAATAACAACAAATAACATCTTGTGACAATTCAGTGTTCTACTTGGAAATATTTGGACATGGCATTTGTCTGGGTGTTACTTAAACATGTACCACCGACCTAGACCAGGTCAGACAACCGCACCCCGTAGCAATGACACGCCCTGATGCAGCCTGACACTCACAAAAAAATGGTTTAGGAACAAATCAAAAAACATGAAGAACAGCACAAGGTGTTGACCTGGCCTCCAAATTCACTAGATCCCAAACTGATCAAGTATCTGTGGGATGATCCAGAGGCCCCTCCCCTCAACCCATAGGAACCGAAGGCCCCCTGCTAATAACATCCTGTCACCAAACACCACAGGACACCCTGAGAAGACTCATGTCCATTCTCTGATGAGTCACAATTGTTTTGGAGGCACAAGGGAGACCTACACAATATTAGGAAGGTGGTCATAATGTTATGCCCGCCCAGTGGTATCAGAGTAGTTTCGGTGGAGCTCAAAGAAACTGTGCAAGCTCAGGAAATCAAGCCCATCAAGTTGTGGGCAAGTCATGTGACATTTTCTTTCCTCTTGGTTAAGACCAGTTAACCAGAATAAAAGGAAGTGCAGTTAACTGTCTTCAGACGTTTTATTCAGGTTATTAGATTCTGGTGAGACGGAGAGAATATTAAATGCGTCTAATTCACTTCCAACGAAACATTAGAATGGGTTACTGTGGTTTAAACAAGTCTGTGAAGCACAACACCACAGCAGTTTTGCAAAGGAACACCAGTGGCGTGTGAATGAACGTGTGAATGAATGATCTGAAAAGTGTGAATATGGAAGGAAATACGACACCATGTTGTTTTTCAAATACAACAAGCTAATGAGTTTGATCAGTTAAGAGCTTCCACTGAAAATGTCGAAACGCCTCTGTGGTAGAAAGAGTGTGCACATCTTACCATCAGTTCCGTAGTTTGGAAGGTGGTTAAAAACAAAAGCATGGCCTGCAGTACTCGAGCGCACCACTTGATGGAAATGGAAACCAAGTTAACAGATGAGGTTTGACATGAACGTGTCTGACACCCACTGACAAAGCGTGTGGTTATTTTGCCCTGTAGTGTGATATATGTTAATATATCAGTTTCTGTTCTGACAAATAATCAGACCCTGCGTCTCTAAAGCAAGGCAGAGAACTTTTTGTTTCCTATTTTCATTTTGTTTTATAAATCATTTCTCTCCTACCATGTTTTAAATCAGACATTCACATAAAGAAAGATGAAACTTTTTATTCTCGTCTTCTTGTCCGTGAGTGTTCCTGCCTTCCTCAGAGGTGTCCCTGGTGTTAAAAGGTAAAAGGTGACGCCTTGTCCGGACGTGCCCCTGCGCCTTGAGCCACACTCTGTTTAAAGGGATAGTGTTAATGGCTGCTCTGAAAAGCAAATTCCTCTCAAATGGCTTTCTTCCTATCACTGGAAAGAAGAAATGGGAGTTTAAACCCCCCCCCGCCCCACGCTTCAGTCCCACGCAGGGTCAACTGGACACGAATGTGGGCGGCATAAACCAGAGCGTAAGAATTCAAAGTGGCCGACCTGGTAACGGGAACAAATGTACAGATTTAAATGTTGATGTAATCAGTCATGGCAGTTAGCTGCTCTGGCATGAAATCAAATTCTTTATCAGTCTTAAAAGTGTGACTGGAGGGTGGAGGTGGCATTAAAGTTTGTGACTCATTTCCTGTGTTGGTGAGAAGCATCTAAAAACCACAATAGCGTGAAAAACCAAGCAACATATGCAAACCAACCATCTAGTGTGAGGTAACTGGAAGAGTTAAACCCAGACAAAATGAGACACAATGAGACAGTTTGTCCCTTCTGGTGGACTGATCTTAAATACTTCTTCTTTCTTTTCCACTGTTAGAAGGAAAATGCGTTTAAATCCTCTTCTTGAAAGAGTTGTGCAAGAGGTCTGTGTTACAGCAACAAATATAGCCCAAATAGAAAACAGAAACAGAAAACTGTCAGTCACTGAAGCACTTAGATACCAATTAAGATGGCCATAAATGTACTGAAACTATCAAAAACCATGCAAGTGAATGATTTGGAAACTGTATTGTGGGACGTGGGTTTTTAGTTGTTCTGGCTGACCTCAGCTCACAGCCTGGACAGGCTCAAACAGATCTGAGAAGAGTCTAATCAGGCAAAATAAGTGAAATCCCCTGTGTGGGTGGAGTCGGGGGCGCGCAAGGAGTTTAAGTTAGGAACTTCACCAGAACAGGTAAGCAGTTAGCCTAACTCAGCACCGACACTAGACGCAGACCTAAGAGCTGGACTGACTCTCTCCAAAGCTGAAGAGGGCTCAACCTTTCACAGTCATCTAAAGTAACAGATACGACTTTTTTTTTCTTTGAGCACAGCAAAATATGCTGGTATGTGTTACCAGCATATTTTAACACCTCACTTATGCGCGTGCAGCAACTACAGTGATGTGTGTGTTTACTCTGAGGGCTGTGAAATGACATGCTGCCTTCGCTATGACCGCCTAGAAAATGTACACCGATCAGGCATAACATTATGACCGGAGAAGTACATAATATTAGCCATTTTGTGACAGTTCAATGTTCTTCTGGGAAACGTTTGTACCTGGCATTCATGTGGATGTTACTTAGACATGTACCACCCGCCTAGACCAGACCAGACACCCCCACCCCATTGCAATGACACACACAGACTGTATCAGAGATTTACGAGGTCAGGACCTTCATATGGAGTTTACAGCAAAATCCTTGATTTGATGATGGAGTCTTAGGCACTCATCCTCTGGGGGCCATGTGTATCTACAGCACGTGTCCTCCATCTTGTTGTTCCTGAGGTATTTTTGGATGCACATGGCGTCACATTCTTGATGAACAAAAGTCTAGGTATTTCTGTTCAGCGTCTCTGCTTCTTCTCCGCCAACTTCCTAACAGCAACAAGACTCTAGGAGGTACCCAGCTGTTGTTCCTCAAGAGGTCATTCCTGAGCTTAGAGGTGCTGGTAGGGTAGAGTTAGGCTGGCTTGGCCCCCGCCTTGTTGCAGACTTAATGGCTCTAGCTGACAATTTCACAATGCTGAACAGATATTTTTGTTTTTTATTTTAATATAGGGGAAAAAAGTGGACGAAAATATATTCCAGAAAATTAAAGATGTTCTTTTTTAATGGACAACTTTCTACACAACAAGTAGTATTTCCAGTATAATAATGAGAATACCAAAAGTTGACAGTTTAAGGTTAAGAGTCCACCTGTAACAGAAAGTCTAGTCATACGCCATAAACCAGGCAGACATGATTTCTCTGAAGGTAGAAGCGATGCCTGAGGAGCCACCTTAGTCATGGCAGAATTATGTCATCTTCCTCTCCCCTTCATCTCCCCTTTCCCTCCGCCTGGAGCTGGGTCAGATAATGATGGGGCCACCATACTTTCCCACAGCCTCCAACAGCTGCATGGCTCTGGCTCATTAGGAACTGGTCAGTAATCAGCCGCCTCATTACCAACATGGTGGCCCTGTCAGATGCCCTGCTAGCCCAAGAGAAAACCTGCCTGAGGACAAACCACTTCAGGCTGTGTGCTGTTATTATGCTTCACCTAAATACAGAATACAGCAAAGCTGCAGTGCCCGCTGTAAAGTTAAAAACGGTGGTGACATGTCGACATAAGTGATGAAACTTTCTAGTACATTCCCAAATGACTCAGTCTGAGTGTTGTTTTGTTAGATGCACATTGTTTTAATGTTTTAAAGAAATAAAAAGAGTGCTTTAAAGCCACTGAAAGGGCTCATGTGGCTTGCTCCGGCTGTCCTCCACAGCTGAGGCCGATAAATCTGTTGCTGAGCCCAGCGCTGAGACTGCAGCTCCAGCTCAGTCACCAGACAGCTCCGGGGACAAACCCAAAGACGACGCCGTTGAGCAGAGCCCTCCCGCACCTGTGGAGCCCAGCGCGGGCGAGAAAACCGACGACGAAGGCGTCGCCTCCAATAAGACCTCAGTGGAGTCGTTGAAGGAGGCGAACGAGAACAACAGCAACAATGCTGACTTCAGTTGGATTAGAGGTTGGTATTTAAATCATTTGGTCCCCTTCAAATGGTAAAATAGTCAAATCCTTTTACTAGCTGACATGTCAACAGTTTACAGCGTTCACACTTAAACCAATTACAGTGGCGGTCTTCGACCAATCAAGATCGAGAGGTAACAAGCCTCTCTCTCCTGACTTGACTGTGACTATAACTTTGCAGGTGTATTTTTTATTTTCTGATCCTGATTCTCCTACTTTGAACCAACAAGCAAGCAGTGTTCAAGTTTAACAACAGGATCACGATCATGTACACGCCTGTTTGTCTTTTGAACAGAGCTGAAGTCGAGCAATATCTTCTGGGAGGTTCCTCTCGACTGTCCGGTGTGAGGCGTTGTCGTCACCTTGTAGACGCGCTGGTCCTCGGAGACTCGGTAAGACCGCTGCTGGAGCTGTTATTAGCTGTGTTACAGCTTCATGCTCTGAATTATGATATTTAAAATAGAGGCGTCGTGACCCTTAAATCCGAATTTATGCGACACGCATGTCCCAAAATTATGAATCACCTTCATCCACACATCCAGTGGTTTATAAATACACATTGAAAGCTGCATCCGAAAACAGACCCTCATCGTAAGACACTCTAGTAAATATAGTTAGATAGTAACGACAAAATATTAAAGGGTCACAAAGGAACACACAAAGGAACTTCAAGCAACTGAAATTTAACTTAGGTCTCTTCTATAAGAATCCATAAATCATGCTTGACTTTTTGCCTTTCTTCTTCTGGGGTCTCCATCTTCCGCTGATGGAGGAGATTCTTCCTTACACGAGTAGTAACATGGACCCCATTAGTCTAATCATCACGTGCTTCAGGATGTAAGGCCCACATCTGCACCTGCGGCGCCTCTATCTCGCCATCAGCTCGGAAACACTCACGGCCGCAGCCTGAGGCCCGAGGAATTCACACTGCTCTTAACAGCTGATGATAAGCTCACATCTGAGAAGCTACGCGCCCAGGAGCTCTGTGTTAGCAGTCACGGATCATCTCCGCTCTCACAAACACACCGGTCTTCAGAAAGCCCGAGCATTTTAGGGAAGCCGGTCGGTTCTAGTTCTACGTATGCCTGTGGATACTTGTTTACAAGGCGGCTCTTTGAGATGATGTAGAAGTGAAGCAATTAGTTTAACTTTGTAGTCAAGTCAGGAATGTATTTGTAGTGTAATAACTTTTTTCAACATCTCAGAGTGTATCCTGCGACAGAAAATGTGGTTATGACATGGGAAGTTGTGCACACAAAGTGATAACACCACTTCATGACAACAGTGCTGCTAAGCAACTAATGTCGTCTAGAATAGCTGATGACTCAGTGAAGGAAACGCAAAAGGGTTAAAAAAAAAATATGAGGTTGTCGAGAATATCAGCATTTTTCTCCAACAAGAAAAAGCTACACGGTAAAAATCCAGCACACAGTTTTACCCTCCACCAAATATGAACTTTTATGGCCTTTGAGACGTCTGAAAATGGCAGTAAAAGATGTCACAACTCAACTTAGTCATCGTAATTGTAGGACTTACGTAAACAGTATCTTTAATGAACTACATCAGGACCACGTTTGTGTCACGGAGCTGTCTATGTTTTTATGACTTGACATATTTAAAAACTGACAAGGACTGTAAACACGATGTACAAGATATGAGACATTTATGACCACTAACTAGGCGTGGGCCAGGGAGGAAACAGAACGCAATGGAAACCAATAAGTTAGCTGAGAAATTAGCAGATGTATACTCTCTTCTAAACCATAAATGGATATAAGATATGTCCTGGTGACCCCCAAGAAATACCTAGTGTTTATACAAAGGTAAATCTGCATGTGCATACAAATCCTTTGATGCACATGCAGTAAGTGTGTACTCTGCAGTCATGTGCAAGAGATTAAGATTTCTGACACGGTTTTGACATGGGCACTGCACAGATCCTCGCTGCAGTAGGGACCCCAGTCCGCCCATAATCTTCTCTGAAAACATTCTAGCCATCTTTTTAGCCTTTGGTGCAGTTCAGAGCAGAAAAATGTCCTGTCATTGGTGCCTTGGAGCTTTTCTTGCCCAGATATCCTGTGAAGAGTTCTGCAAAGGGCCTTTGTCGACTGACCTTGCAATCCACTCTGAATCGGTTGATTCGGGACCTGAAGACGTACATGGCTGATGGTGAACACTTGTGTCTCCTGTTTGTCTGATGAAGCACAACATTTAATGTAATAGTGCACATAAGATGAATAACGAAGGGAGAAAGCTGGCGTACCCATAGAGAACCCACACAGACACAGGGAGAACATGCAAACTCCACACACTGCACTGAAATCCATCTGTAAATTAAATAAAGATTAAAAAAAAAGTGAAAGTGGTGGTGGGTGTCTGATAACACCTCTACTTGGCGACATGTAAGCTAAGATATTTAACGTGCCATTGATGTGGTTTTTTGTTCTTGAGAACTTCTGTAAGCGAAGATGACACAGGTCTACACACTCACTCTTTGTCTGAAATGAATTTACAAGCAGAACACAATTATCTTTGATCACCCATTCGACTCTGAAAGCGAAACAATTGTTAGTGGAATTGTCAGGACAAGGAAACAAGGAAACCCCTTGGAGCTAGATTAGAGAAAGTGTTGCCTCTCTATTATACATTTATGTAAATGTAAATACCTGTAGACAGATAACTGCAGGAACCTACAACACTTAATTGTAAACACAATAAACATGCGCTGGGAAACCATGAATGACTCAATCTGGAGAAGCAGCAGAGAAAAGAAAAAGTGAACACTTAACTTATTCCCACCTGGTTTGGGAAGTGATGAGCAAGCTGAAGTTGAAAGGCTGCAGCGGGACATAATGGATATGAGCTGACAGGTCGTAAACCAAACCAGCATAATTAGACCTGGGACTTCACTGTGTTATTTTCCAGTCAGAGCGCAGCTTTCATGTTTGATGGCTAATGTTGTAGGAAACAGTCGGTGCCGCCTAGGATGAATATTTCACAGCGAGGAAGAAGCAACAAAGAGTGAGAGAGATTTTACTGCGTGAGACAAGCAAGGCTAGTATTTAGCATCTTTATTTGCAGACGCTCTTATCAGAAGGGGCTGCTGGTTCAGAGACAGGTCATGAGGAAAGACTCTGGCTTTGTCTCTCATGAGCGTTCATGTGCAGGTTCAAGGACATAAATACGACTGGAGAGCGCCGGCTCATCTCTGTTTTCGAATTCCAATTATTAAAATCACAACTTTCCTTCTCAGATTTGCAGTGGGCATCATAACAACAGTGCGTGCGGCGAACACAGGATCCTAATTACAGTAATAACAGTGAAGGAAAAACTTCCTGAACTTCAGGTTTGATGTGGTACAGGCTGGCAGGTCGGCCATTACAAGCTGGGCAAATTTACAGAAGGGAGGGACTGCCGGAAAACACAGACTGACACTCCCCTTACATGACGAGGAGGGAACAGCTGGTGGAGGCTGGTTCTGCCACTTCCTCCTTACAAGTTTTGGTCTAAAAATTGAAAAACTAAACCATTGCAATAATTGCAGTAGTACTTTATTTATAATTTATATGTATGTGCAGCTTAGAAGCTGACAGTGGTGTGTCGCCACTTCCTGATTTCAGAGAACCGTTCATGGTCTGACGCAGACACTAATGGTTTATCGAGTGATTTTACAAATTGCTCCATTGTGGCAGGAGAAAGGTTAGTGACGCATTATTTTCTTAACCAGATAAATGTGAAAATGTCTTCTCAGCAGTTCCTGTGTTTGTTTGGACGCTGATATTCTACCAAAAATCGAAATAAAAGCCCAGTCTGAATGTAAATGCCTCATGAAATCGCCTCAGTCGAACACTCTGGCCCGACCAGAAGGACTTTCTTCAACGTGATTGAGCAAAAAGATGAAAACCTTGTTCAATAGGAATATATTAGCGCTTGAAAGCCGTGTAAATGTTTTTGATCTCTCTGGTTGGTGTAAACTGCACAACTTGGCACCATAAGGTAGCAAAAACAAAACCAGAATCACTGAAAACCGTAGCCACCTCCTTCTACTGTATCAGTGCTGTTCAAAACTTACTACCGTGATGAAAGTTCGAGACATTTACTGACAGCCTAAACTGAAGAAGGCTCTTTAGCACTTAATGTTACATCATCTAGGTGTTGATAGCACCTGGGCAGGATAATGGGAGCGCGAGACTGCAACAGCTCAACAATAAATCAGCGTCGCTCAGAATCAGGAGAGACTGACTGGTCATGGGACAGTGAACGTTGTTTTGTTTAGCTAAGCTTTTTGTAAAAACGTAGGCAAACGGCGAGAGGCTGTTTTCAAAGCCTCGCTATCACCCTCACTTTAAATAAAGTAAGACCTCAGATTCTTAAATGAATGCACGATAATTGAGTAATTATTAGTTTCACGCGGCTTGAAATAAAAGACTTTGATTCGTCTTGCCAGTGTTTTGGGATACACAGTACCCACCACGAGGCAGCTGCCTTCGCCTGTTCATAAGGGTTTACCTTATGTGTCAAACTAATCTTCGCATGTGAACTATGCTAAATATTTGAATGTGTTAGAACGCGAGCCGGCGGCTTTTAACCATAACAGGGTTTAAAATACATCTAAATCACATCAAGGACGGATGGAAGTGGCTAACATTAGCTAACAGTCTGCATCTATTTGTTCAGGGCTCAAAATTAGAACAAGTGAGTCAGATCAAATTACTGTCATTAACAAAATGGGAGTAGGCATGACTGTTATCTGGATAACTTTGACTATTTAAGTTATAAAAATGTTGTTAATTCATTAGTGCTATCTCCTTATTCAGACCCAAACAGGCTGCAGCTAGTGTCTCCAGGTTTAGCGGTGAAACGTTCATATCAAACCAGCGTTAGTATAATGCACAGCAGGATGAAACCATAAACCATGGTTTTACTTTAAAGAAAATTAGGTACGTTTAATTAAGTCCCCAGAATATCCTGAAGAAAATAGCAGCACAGTTCACACCTTGAGTTTAAACAGTGTTTAAATTAGCTTGTTACAGCTCCAGTAAATAAGTAGCAGTGTTTAGCAGTCACACCAGACATACACTCTGACTCTAAGTGGACCAAATTTAAAGAGGATAAATCTGTCATTGTCTGCTTGGCCTTTGACTTTTTCCTTTACCGTCTTGTAAACATATTAGTGCACTAAACAAAATGTAACGAGGGGTCAAGCTGATACGTTTCCAAACTATTAAAGTGAGTTTGTTTTTTGAAAGTGAGCTCTTCATGAGGTCATGGTTTGCTTTTGTTCAGACAATGAGAAATGAGGTCAAACTGATCGTCTTTAACCCCGAAAGCGGCGCACAACTTTTCAGCGTGATCTTCATTGTGTCTGCGTGTTTGCTGTATATTATTACAGGTTCTCCTCCTGTGTCGCGCCTCTTTACCAAAACCACAGGGTTTGTCTTCTTCCTGCTTCGGCTACGTGACCTGCAGAAGTTCTGGGTTGAAGTCCTCTCCGAAGGTCATAGGTCAGACAGTCCTAATTAAAGGGAGCACAGTGACGGCAGGAGAATAATGTGGCCTCAATGTCAGAGCCACATTCTTGGCCTGTCACTGAGCAAGTCTCTGCAGAACTCAATGTGCAGCGGCGGCAGCGGCGGCTGTGATGTGTCGTCTAACCCGGGATACATTTCAACAAAGACCTCAGCGCCTGACAGAACCGAAAAAAGTGAAAAGACTATTTTTAAAGTAGAGTTGTGTCTCTCCATCATACTGTACATCTCACTGGAAACGTGAAAGCAAGTTCATAAAAGAGACTGGTTTCTTAATGCCTCACTTTCACCTGCACCCTGTTAATCTAAGAGATGTCAAAGTACGCCAGGCCTTGACCTTCATTCACACTAGAGACATTTTACAGTAAGTGTGTCACATTTTCTGGATTCTTCCTTCTTCCTGACCCACAGACATTTACTGGACCTGATTTAGTATGCATGTTTCACTTCTTTACACCATGCAGCCGGTTGCTCAACAAAGGGATGGAGGGAGGAGCTGACATAGTGCAAACTATTTGCAGAGAACACAGAAATAGAGTTACTCCAGCCACTCTATTTGGAGACACAGTCGGCTAGTTGTGCACAGCCATGCCTTTGACATTTTGCAATGTGTGATTGTGTTGCCTCTACTCTGCCTGGTTACCAACGCTTTGTTGTTTTTTTTGGCAGCTTCCATAAAGCGAAAAAAGCGAGGTGAGGTGATAACAGCTTTACAGGGTTTGGAAATGAAGTAAATGTTTGGAACTGTTGGGCATTTGACCTCAACTTAAACCCAGTAAGAAAAAGAGCATGTCCACACCCGCCGCTCTCTCTGTACCGTCGTTGAGTTATGTTCGAGCCCTGCCCACGTCTGTCTTGAAGAGCTGGACTTGGGTCCAGATCAGTCGTGCTAGATGATGATGGGGACACCAAAGCTACCTGACTGTCTGCCGCTTTTTCAAACAATAAAACGCACATCCAGTTTAACAATAACACTGGATGTTTCTAGAAATTCGGTGAGACGAAATTGATTAGACAGATGAGTCGCCCTTGTCTGCTATGTCAAATTGTAGTCATTTGTGAATTTAGCAGTGAGAGTACCATCATTTGAGATTTTAAGTGTAAATGTGTTGCATGGATACTGTAGTTACACTTTGTGTGTGTTACATTAATGTCAAGGTCAACCACTGTAGAGATTGACTGTACCTAATCAGGAAGTGCACTCAGAGCCTACAGCTATGCTTAGACATTACTGTAGATGAGTCTCTCAAGCACTACTACAATGCTTTGGCCTACATGCTAACGTAAAAGCCTAAATGTTTATGAAACATTGAAAGTTATTATTTTCTACTTATCCATGAGGTGTAAAAGTAAGAGAACCCTTCTTTTCAGGGTCTGGTGTGACCAACTAAACGTTTCCAGTAACTGCTCACCAGTCGTCTGCAGCAGCTGGGAAGGATTTTAGGTCCTTCCTCAATAAAGAACCGAAGTTAGTGGGTTTCCTCACATGCTTTGGGTCTTTCCACAGCATCTCTATTAGATTAAGATCGGGAGTTTTTTTGTAGAGAGACGTGCGCTTGGGCTCTTTGCTGCATGAGCCAGTTCCTCTTGAGTTTCAGCTCATGGAAAGATAGAATTCATTGGTCCATCAATCATGGTAAGCCGTCCTGGCCGGGATGCAGCAAAACAGGCCCAAACAAGGACATTACCACCCCAATGTTTCACGGACAGAATGAGGTTGTGATGCTGGAATGTGGTGTTGTTTAGTCTCCAGACATGAGCCTCTCATTTAAACCAAATAATTCTACATTGACTCTTTGGTTTCATCCGTCAACAAAACATTTCCTCAATAGTCTTCTGTTATATTGGCCCATTCTCCCCAATAAACAAAAACCAAACTATAATATTTGTGTTTCATTCGTTTGATTGGGTTCTCTGTCAGGACTGATGTTTTCAACCATTTTTTATGTAGAAAATTCAGAGGGCTGCAGACACTTTTAAGCGGCGCTGCGTATGCCCAAATGCAGCTGACACTCTCCGTAGCCTACGACTCCCCCTGAATCCCAAACTCATAATGTCTACAGTCAAAGGGACAGCTTCCTCTCCTGCTGTCCTCTCTGGGCTGGTTTTTAACATTCCTCGTCTGGCTTTGAGCAGTTGGCAGGGCCGCTGTGATCAGGAGGCCTGCTGACAGACGGACATTCATCCACCTGCTGGTATCGCCTCCGGCATCGGCTCCACATTCCTCAGGCAGCGTCAAACTGTCAGAGCCACACCACGGCTTTATTACATCTACGTCTCTCATCATTCACGCACAGTTTAAAGTGAGCTCAGGTGGAGCGCCGGATGATGCTGAAAGGCCGATCCTAGACACATTCAGCTTACAGTTTGCTTTCATGTGATGCAAGTTAATGTTTAGAGCTGATGTTGAAATATTTAATATTGTGTTTGAAGCCACTCGACTATAATCCACACATTACGTGACCCAATGCTGATGATTATGGGGTGAAAGCTTGATGATGTGGACAGTACTCTAAGGACTGGGAGGTTAACCGCTAACATGTTAGCGCTAATCAGTCAGAAGAGAGTTGTTCATCATAGTAATATTAGAACGTTAACAGAAAAATAAAAATATAAAAACATATCTTACCTGCCTGAAAGCCACAGATATGTTTTAGTGGACATATTCCACAAGAACACTGTAGTAATTTGTCTTACAGTCCTAAATGCATCCTCATATCAAACGTATAATCTTCAAACCACCAAAAAATACTAACAAAGTGCTACCAAAATGTATCTTGCCATATGTCAAAGAGTTTGTACAGGCCCCTGCTTTCTTAGATATTTTTGCAATAATGGCTCGGAATGAATCATCCTCCACTGTTGATAATGGCCACATACGTTTAACAACATACCTGACTTCAGCATGTGTCATAGTTTTTTGTTGTGAGGCAGAAAAATCTAGCTTTTGCTGCTTGGAGGACTTTCTCCGAGTCCTCCTTTGCTAGTGGACGGCGAGCTATCATCTGTGGTGGAGGTATCTGTGTTTTTGGCCACTAGCTTTGTAGATGCCTGTGTCGTTGTGAGATGCTTCATTAAATTGCTTACAATGGATTTCAAAGTCTTCGTTCCTGGACATAATGTACACATTTACATGCACGTTCTTGCCTTTGACCACAATGAATTTGAAGCAGTGCTTATATCTCCACCTTGATAATGCCAACTTTTCATGGGATTGCTCCTGACTCACCATCTCTGCTGCTTCATCAAATCTCTGTTTAGCTGTTGTGTGTGTGTGTGTGTGTGTGTGTGTGTGTGGCGTGTGTGCTGGCAAGTGTGTTAAATTAGGGTTTAACTTCAGGTCTTACATTTTATTTTGGTGTATTAACTTTTGCATCAAACTGCACCAGTGGGGGTGAACTTTAATATGTGACTTGTGCCATCGGCAAGACTCTTTAGTATTTGAGTCTAAATCAGTACAAGCTACGTCTCGCCACCCAAAACTGAAAGCTGAAAAATAAAATAAATCTCTACGCTACAATCAATACCAGCTTAACAACATGAGGACTAAATTCCTTATACAAGTTTAATAGTTAGATTATTGACTGCTTAACCACAAATCCTAATTTTGCAGTAAACAACATATCTTTGCGTTCTAGTTCAGGAAACGTAACCTTGGAGCAATCAATCCGTCAGGTCTAAAGCATTTTATTACCTCAGTCGTTCTGACTTCTGGTTTTGTGCACGCCTCTTGCCCGGTCAGTAGCCCCATTACAGACTTCACAAAATACAAACAAGTTTAGTGACATATGAGGTCATCTTTAGCTGTTAATTTCATGACGCCAGCACTCTGCATAAGCAAATAATATAAGCAAAGATACTGGTAGATTTTTGATTCCACTTTTGCTTCACTGACTGTTATTAAGCCTTGTTTTATCTGAATGGCATTTGTTGATTTTTCTCTTCGTCTCGTCCCTTCGAGGGATTCAGTTCAGCATTTTCTGCCAAACTCCTAAATCCTGCCTGGAATGCCAAGTCTTTCAGCAGCCAGGTTTCACTGCAGTGACTTACTGGTCTCCACAGATCCCTATCTTTCCCCGTGGCTCAGCTCAGAAGAGCTTTGGAAGCTAAGATCGATGTGAAAGTCTTACCTGCAACCTGAGCCTCAGTAGTCACTTCTCTGGTCTAAAACCAAACCTCCTATATATTGGATGCAATTAAGATGAACTCAGGTCAAATGTAAAACCTCTTTGAAAGTAAAGTCCCACTGCACGTGAACACTGAAAAGAGCATGATTAGAGATAGAGAATTGTATAGTCTCTGTTTAATACTCCTCGTCACGTCACATCATCCCCAGGGGCTGCACAGGTTTCAGCAGACACTTAGTGGTCGAGTGTAAATCACATCAATAGATACAGGGCAGGATTATGTCAGTTATACTTTCTTTCAAACAGATGTTTCTCCGTAGAGGTTAGAGGTCATGGCAAAGGCCACATAAACTTGGACAAAGCAGAAGTTGCCAAGTAGAAAAAGCAGGTGATTGCAAAACATGTGAGTGTGGGACACATTGTTCTCATTGTTCTCTGTCTTTTCCTTTTTTTTTTTTTCAGACTGAAGAAGAAACTTCACTGCTGCCTCCTTGGTCGAAGCTAATTGTTTGCAACAGCTTTTCAAAGTCATACGTCAGCTGAGCTCAACTTTCACTTCTTTACTTCTTTAAGGATGAATTTTGTGTGTATTGAATGTTTTATGTAGAATTTATAGACAATTTTGTTCCAGCTTTGCACATTGTTTGATGGGAGATTAGTCATATAAATCAATGAATACATTAATTTATTTAGGGGTATAAGCGTAAATACAAGCATACAAGTACAACGATGTTCTAAAACATGGGGAAGCAGCCTGCAACCCAAGAGTTATCTTTACCCAACATAACAATAACCCACATGACAGTATTTTGGTATAGATATGTAAAATAATATAATGTTTTAATGGAGCATAATAATGTTAAGTTTAAATGATTGTTCTTGTGTCGGTTACGGATGCAGCGTTATTTTTTTGTAGATGCTCATTTTGCTTTTTAATGTTCTTCTCATTCAGCAGTATTATTGTTTCTGTCACTTACTGTGAAAAAAAAGTCCAACAAGTATTTTTTTTATATATATTTCAGTGGTATTTGTTTAAGTGGATGCTTTAACATAAGTGTGAGCATGCGCTCCAGGTGCGAGAACAGTTACTTCCAACAAAGTGACAGCGTTAAAAGACGAGCATCCGTCTATGGCACACATTCCTAGATCCAGTTCCTGGTTTTCCCTTTTTTGCTCATGTATTGTCTGTAAATATGCAGTAAGGCCTTTATTGGTGAGGATTAAACATGTTGACTGGAGGATGTTAAATACAAATCAGTTCACAATTCAACCAACAATAAAATTCAACTAACTGTGTCTGCTTCAAGCTCATCACTGAAGGACTAACCGATGTAAGTGTTTCCTGTTTGTTTTCATGAGGCATGTAATATTTTTATAATTTCCATCTATAGTGATGAGTTGCCCAGCGTTTGGGACTCGTCCAGTTGCTATATCCAGCCTGTTTCCATGGGCTTCCGCTCCCCTTTAATGACAAGTGATAGCATCGACCTATATCAATCCGCCCACAGGATGCTTTAATCCGCCATTACGCAGATGAAACGTTGCACTGAGCCTGCGGTGGAGCGGTGACGGCAGGAGCGGCTCTAAAATTTGTATGCACGCCCCTCAAACCTGACCGCAGTCATGGACACCCAGCGCCAAATCAGTGCAGCAGAAAACAAACCCGTTCCTCCTCGGAACTGGATCCAAATGTCTCAGGTCTCAGCGTCCTCTATTTATACGCAGTGTATATTTACAACATGCCGGATGATTTGGATGCTAGCAAGAAGCGTGGGAGCAAAGAGAATGTGGGGGCAATTTTCTTCGGCTATTCTAAGGAGACAAGGAGTTTATTGGGGTTGAGCCGCCGCTCTGATGTCGAGGCCTGTGTTCATTCAGAGTTTCTTTACCAAGCCGCTTTCTGCAGCTAATCCTTGACAGGTTTTTCTTTTACCAGATAATCTGGGAATTTCTGTGAGATTAATAAGTCTTATCGCAAAATATTAAAAGAAGGGGAGATATTAGGAAAGACAATCAGTCACACATAACAGTGTAAACTACAGACTAAATTATCTCATTCATGGATTACATGCATTAAACTGCTAACACATAGCACAATAACTGAATCGTAGACTCACTGAGAGCAAAATGTGAAGGTCCACATTTATGCTCATGACAAAACACATGATGGCCAACAGCACAACTGTCCTCATGACACAGACGGGCTTTATTCCAATACAAGGTCGGCAACATGATATAATAAAGATGATCTATTCAGTGGCTGATAAATATTTGTACTGTGTTTCAAGGTATTTACCTTTTGTTTTCCTATTAACACGTTTGAATTCATTCATTCATCTTCTGTAATTGCTTGACCTCTGAAGGGCTGGAGCCTTTCCCAGCTGTCATTGGGCGAGAGGCGGGGTACATCCTGGACAGGTCACCAGTCTATTGCAGGGCTAGGACAGATTTACACTCACACCTACCACCTATTAACCTAACAGGCATGTCTTTGGACGGTGCGAGGAAGTCGGAGTACACGGAGAGAACCCACGCAGACACAGAACATGCAAACTCCACACAGACGGCCGGCTGGGATGGGTTCAAACCTAGAACCTTCTTGCTGTGAAGCATCAGCGCTAACTCACTGCCCCCCTTGAATTCATCATATTCTGTTCTTAGTTTACTAACCCACAACCAACCTACCTATAGTTGACCTTCTATAGCATCTTCAGGCATCCACCCGCACATGTTGACAGTGAAACGAGTGTCAGACACAGCTGGACCGAGGAGTTCATCTGCTCTGTGAACGGTTGAGAAGTTCACGAGTGACATGAGGAGAATGTGAAGAATGATCTCGACAACCCTGGCAAAAACATACATTAAAGCTCCTGTCAGTGTGCTAAGCCGTGGAATGCTGTAATGATTTAAGTGTATTAGATGCTGCTTCCTGTGAAACAAGTCAAAACCGTGTTCATCGTATCATTCTTAAAAAGCATCCACATGCAGTGAGCACTGATGACCTATGAAACATGACGATACATGAGGATGGATTTGTGCACAACTTGTCTAATCCTGGTAAGATAGTTGAGATAGTCGTATTAGGGTGCCTCCTAAAGTAAGACATACTTCTGTGTTGAATATGAGCTGCGTACCATTTGAAACAACAGTGGTTGGTCCAAAGTGCATTGTCTCTGTTGGAAAAATAATAAGGCTGAACTGTCCTGAAAAATATTTACTCTCATCTTCTTATTAAATATGAGGGGAAAGGTCCCATAGATAAGGTACCGCTGCACCAAGTCTACTTTTATTATGACTCCTTTTGTGTGAATGTAATCTTACTATTGCCAGTTGATTCTGTACTTGCTGTTGTGCATGTGTCAACTCCTTGCTGCAAGTAAAACTTTTGAACAAGACTACAGTGACTGAAAGACTGACTGAAAGAATTTCCTTAACAACTTGGTCTTTCAAGCCGGATCCCAACAGTCTTTGCTCCGTCCAGCAAAGGCATGGGACAAGTCTGAGGCTCCTACAGAAAGACATCCAACTGACTTGTTGTGTGAAGAGGCCGGTACCTGCTAAGAGGAGGAAGGGTGATGGGATCCTGAAGTGAACACACTGGACTCTTGGGTAGATTGATTTAAATAGTTTTACTCGGACAAGTAAGAAAATTCACTCTCCTTCTGCCTCCTTCCACAGCCATGCTCTACTCTGCTTTTATTAGATGCATTAGTCTGCACCAGCTCCTGAGGGGAATAACTGTTCATGTAGCTGTAAATATTAATGTTAGCAAACCATATTAACATTTAAATTGTACAAATTTGCAATTACTTTGCAATTAATTCAATTGGAGTTGTGTTTCTCCTCTTTTTGTCTTGACTAGCCTCCTCCTCTCCAACCCTCCCATGCGTCAATCTAACACGTATCAGACCAGTTAAGCATGAAATGAGTCATCCTGACTGAGTTCCTCATTTATTAAATATTTGCCTCAAAGTATTACAGAACAAAACAGCAAAGAGGATTCATCCTCTTCTGGGGACCATGAATGGCGTCACTTAACGTCATATTATTAAACGATGATTTAACGTCATATATTTAAATGTTGACCAAAGAGGAGGACGAACTGGCTGACAAACTATGTGAGTATGACTATTGCTACGTTACAACAAATGTGTAATTAAAAACACATTACTTAAAATATCAAGGTGACTGTAGCTTCATCCTGATGGACCCAACAACTGCGCTGAGAGGAAAGACGTCAAATCCCCTTTTCTGCCTGAGTGGCCGTTAGGATAAAGGGATGGGATATACTTGGGCTTTGTTTTCCATCCATCATGAGGTCATTAATGGCTGCTGTCATCATGAGCTTCCCCCTGGATGAAGAGTTGATCCTGGGCAGCAGAGCCTGGCCTCCACCCAGCCTCTCTCTGTTTACCTTAGACACTCATTAAAGGCATGCCACGTCTTTAATGTCCAAATTGGAGAAAGGCAAGTTAATGGTTTAATGACAGTCCTGTTGCCGGTCGAGAACAGACACACCTGTTTTTCACTTGTTTTCTTACCGCGCGGGGCTTATTTAATTTGTCATGTTTTAAGCGCGGGAATCAGTATCAGAACTGCCTCATTGACAGACTGATTAATCGCCCTTTCTTCATTTTTTTTCTCCTTCTTCGCTATGAGAGGAATGCGAGTGAAGTCCAGGAGTTGCGGAGTATGAAAACATCTTCAGTGTTTGTTTCTATAGTTACACTGTGTGTCCCATTTTTATTCTTGGCCTGTCAAGTGAGGAGGGCAAGATTTATTTAGAGGATGCAATGAAAAGTGTGATACAGAATGCCCGGATGCTTATGGCATCTCTGCTATTTGGCAGCAGAGGAAGGTTGCTGACTGGTTTGCAGTGTTGTCCTAAATGGACTGCCATCCCCAATAAACAGAGACACTTTCACAGAATAATACTTTAAATGGCTGAAGGTACGGTATTAAATTAGATGTAGGTGTCCCACCTCTATTGATTCATGTTAAATGCATATGTGAGAGTCATTATCATCAAACTATGTAGCAGGAACATATGATTTGTTCTGCCATATAGAAAAGTCAAATAACGGAGGTAATCAACCAGGCATTTCAAACATTTCAAGTGAAAAAATATGTGTGAGATTGTTTGAGCAACACACACGGATCGCTCCATCGAGCGTCGGGCTCGACTCAAACGATGATCCATAAAAGGCTGCTAGGTATTTTTATCTTAACATGACCTTGCGCGGCATACTGAGTACACATTCTCACATTCTCGCCGCATCCAGTATGACTGCTTGATTTCTCCACGCTGTGGTGTGTCCCTATCACTGCAGAAAAAGATCGGCAAATGTTTTTTTAATTTATTTATTTATTTATTTTACTATATTTTCCTGCTAAGAACTTGCTTTGTTAAAATGTATTTGACTTGCTACTTTGGTAAAAAAAAAAAATTAATTAATCAAATAAAGTGAAATAATATTCATAAGAAGATGCTGGCATCACATTTCGAGATCCGGTCCAAAATAAAGCTGGGGATCTCCCTGATTTAAATTTAATATTAACCTCACAGCCAGCAGAGACCCAGTGAGGCGTAACTATTGCTGCGCATCCAAGCTTTGCAAAGAAATCAAATAAAATGAATGAAATTGATTAGTTAAATTTATTTCCCTACTTTATTTAACAAAATGTCCTGAATGTTGAACATTGGCATCATTCATACAAATTATATTAAATTTAATGCATTTGATTTAAATAAAAATAAGAAGTGTGTGGATAAGAAAATGAGCTCAAGCACAAAAAAATATTATTAGTTATCAAAGAAGTAAAATAAGTAGCACTTTGACAGTTTCGCTCATTATAAATATCTAATAAATATAACATTACATTTACAAGATTTGAATCAATCTTGCCAGGAAGACAAATACAGGGGAAAATATATAATAACAAATAAAATAACTGTTTTTATGTTACAATTCAAATTGAAAAATGTCAAAAGGCCTGCATATATTCTGAGCTGTGTTGTGTTTTCTCCGTGTGTGTGAAACTAAATCACGTCCATACACCTGTTTTACCAGCTGATGGCAGATTATTGTCCCTCAGTGTGGGACTAATGGTCACTCCGGTGCCGACATGTCGCGACCTTGAAGGCAAACTGACTCGTGAACCGAACACACAACTCTTCACACAGGTCATTGTTTTGCTGATGATGGAGACAAGCTTATTTTTTTATTATTATTTTTTATTGATAGTCTAGGAATCCTCTTGAGAATCCATATCAGTTTCCATTTACTCAACAATTATTTTCTAATGTGTAACTCAAATGTATTGACTATGATACATTTATACTCATTCCATGTATTTTTTGAGAGTTATGAAAGCCCACTGCAGAGTGTTTTACCAGTACACAGTGCTAGTGAAATTAAAGGACGGGTCTGACACAGAGATTTTGTCATTGCTATATTAAGGGATTGTTGACTTCATTCAGATATTTAACCTTCTTAAATATGATAGTATGTGAAATCACTCTTTTGAGGTATGATACTTTATTTATTTATATATTTGATACATCAGTACATACAGTTGACTGAAATATTTCATACTAGGAAAGATGTTTATTAAAAGATGATATAATTTATTTGTCCAGCATTAACCTATTTGAGAGCACTCCTGCCATGCAAACCAAAAATAATACATTTTTTAGTAATTAAGAAGGATGAGAATATAATAATATGCTGCTAAATTTGTAATCCAGAAATATAAGTTGTCAAATTTCCCACTGACTTTAATGAGATTGATTTTTGTGAGTGGGTGTTGTACCCCACCACCACCTCTTTCTCAGTGAGAGAAGAGGAGAAGGGTAAGTGCTGGTTGGGGCAGCACTTTCACAGCCTTGTCCAATGGTCTTTCTTAAATTAGCCCTGGGGGCCGGAGGCTCCCTCCCCGCGCTGACAGAAGGAGGAGCCTGAGCTGGTCGCTGTCTACTGTTTCATTATTACCTGCACAGCCCTGCAGCATTCACCACACTTGTGTCTGTGTGGCCACACAGAAACAGGGAGACACAGAGGACAGAGGCCCAAACCAGTAGAGAGGCGTCTTATTTTCTGCCTGCTGCTGCTGCTGACTTGTTAAATTAACTGCAAGGCAACTAGCAGCGGACATGGCTGTTTGTCTGCAAAGTTCCCAACTTTGTAAAAAGTGGGCATTTTTGAAATGCCTGCTTGTGACTTTTTCTCTCAGCTTGTGCTTTGCCCCAGTAAATGCAGAGCCATTCAATCCATCTCACCTCTATTACCACAGGTCTGGACCTAATGAAGACAATATCATCATCGCTAACAATGGAATCCGAGTACCTTTTGGGAGGTCTGTGTTTCTGGACCCGGTGAATGACCTGGTAACAGAAGTGCAGCCTGGTGACCGCTGTCACATCACAGTTCTTGACAATGACCCACTGGCCCAGCAACCTGGGATGTTGACCCCTAAAAAGTTCCCTTGTTCGTTTGGACCAGATGAAGTGAAATACACTCATTTTGGATCTCGGAGCCCCAGCAAGGATCGTGTGAAGCTGCAGCTTCGTTATGACTCCCAGACAGAAACTGTTATTGTCCCTTTTATGCTGGAAGTGGAGGTGGTTTTCCAGCAGCTTGAGATCCTCACCAGGAATATGCCTCTTAACGTTGAAAAGCTCAATGGAGAAAGCAACGCCATCGACAAAAAGGGCTTGGAGTTTTCCTTCGAAGACGGTGTCACACAGTGTAAGATAACCACTCTGGTCGGCGCTGGCGGTCTTCCCAGGTATGGCACTCTTTTCAATAACCCCTCCAACGGCCAAATGGTTGACTGTGATGAGTTTGTGAAACAGGGCATTCGCTACAAACACACTGCTAAAACCAATTCACCGAACAGAGACTATATTCCAATGATGGTAGAGCTGCAGGATAACGAAGGCAACACTATAATGCAGGAGCACTTTCAGATGATGGTTAGAATCAGAGAAGGTGCAGAGAACACGGCGCCTAAACCCAGTTTCGTAGCCATGATGATGATGGAGGTTGATCAGTTTGTGATGACAGCTATAACAAGTGACATGCTGGCTGCCGAAGATGTTGAATCCGACCCAGACGATTTAATCTTCAACATTACATCTCCGCTGAGCCCTCAGCAGGGTTATATCATCAGCACAGATGATCAGAACCTGCCAATCACCTCCTTCTATCAAAGGGACATCAAAGATCTTAAAATAGCGTATAAGCCTCCATCAGAGGACTCAGAGCAAGAGAGGATTTTCCAGCTAGAGTTTGAAATTGTAGATACCGATGGTTCCGTGTCCGACACTTTTGCTTTTATGATTGTGGTAAAGCCCATGAATACCTTGGCTCCAGTTGCAACCAAAAATACAGGGCAGCTATTGTTTGAAGGGCAGTCAAGGGTTCTCTCCAGCTCCCAGAATCTAGAGATTAGTGATGAGGATAACCTGGATGATGTGAGAATCACAGTCATTGATGGCTTAAAGCACGGAGACCTGACCGTGCTTGGCGCTCGCAGGAAATTCTTTACACCTGCAGATCTAGACGCCGGCATTGTTGTGTACCAGCATGACGGTAGCGACACCTACAGCGACAACATTATTTTTAGAATGACTGACGGCAGCAATGAAGTGGAGTTTTTGTTCCCCATCACCATTGCCCCCACTGATGATGAACCCCCAATTATTAATGCTAACACCGGCTTGGTGCTGTTCAAGAATGAAGTCATGCAGATATCTCCCTTTATCCTGAGCGCCACTGATATCGATTCAGAAGACGCCACAATTAAGTTTGTCATGGAAGCACCGTACTCAACTGTGGGGGAGCTCCTTCTCAGACAAGTGGAGCCACCGTCCGACCCGTCTCTCTGGAAGTTCAGCGAGACAGATGAGATGTTTGAGCAGGTGGTGACTGAATGGTTTCAGCAGGATATTCTTGATGGAAAGCTATTCTATCGTCACATTGGAGCCCACAGCACCACCACCGTGATTGATCAGTTTGTGTTCCGAGTTCAGGACGATAACGACCCTCCTAATCAATCAGGTGAGCACATGTTCACCATCAAAATCCATCCTGTTGATGACCTAGCTCCAGAGCTTCTCCCAGGCACCATCCTTCACATGACAGTCCAGGAATATGAGCTCACGTACTTTAGGAAGAAATTTTTGTGTTATACTGATCTGGATTCAGATGACAGAGACCTGAAGTACACCATCACTAAGCCCCCAACTGACACAGATGAGAACAACCCAGCTCCCTTGGGCAATATTGTGCTGACTGACAGCCCTGACACTGTAATTACAGAGTTTACACAAGCACAGGTTAATCACCACAAGGTAGCTTACAAGCCTCCAGACCAGGAACTGGGCATCACTCCAAAAGTGGCTCAGTTCACATTCACTGTGGAAGACACAGCTGGTAACACAGCAGATGGACTTTTCACCATCTTCCTACAACCAGTTGACAACAAACCCCCATTTATCACCAATGCAGGGTTTACAGTTATGGAAAGAAGTCCATATATTATTACTAGAAAAGTGCTACATGCCACTGACACAGACACAGAGGATGAAAATATCATCTTTACTGTTACCCAGATTCCTCGGTACGGGCTGCTGCAGTATTTAGGAATTGACATGTCAAATGGGGAAACCTTTCTGCTTGAAGACATTGAAAATGGCCGAATAAGTTACATTCACAGTGGACAGGAATCCCTCAGTGACGTCATCAAGGTTGTTGTAAGCGACGGTTACCACGACGTACCCATCAGCATTAAGATCGCCATTGAGCCGGTTGATGATGAGATCCCCACGATTATGGTCCCAGAGGGCCTCCTTGGAGCCTCACTGGATGTGCTGGAGAACGGAGCGACGGAGATCACAAGTAATGTCATTCAGGGCCGTGATGAAGACACAGATGACCTCATGCTCACTTTTATTGTTGAAGAACCACCCAGACTGGGTGAAATCTTGGTCAATGGTGCTCCCGCTGAGAGGTTCACGCAGGAGGACATCATTAATGGGGCAGTGGTGTATGCTCACACGTCAGGAGAAATTGGCCCGTTTAAATCATACGACTCCTTCAACCTTACTCTGACTGATATGTCAGATCAGTGGATCATTGGTGGCAACAAAGTCCAAGGTGTAACAGTTCATGTCACCATTCTTCCTGTTGACAGCATTCCCCCTATTGTCACTGTTGAACAGCAGTTTGTTGTTGTGGAGGGCGAGAAGAACGTTATTACGCTGAACCACATTCAAGCTGAGGATGTTGACACTAATGACGATGATATCTTGTGCACCGTTATTGTCCAGCCAACATCTGGTTATGTGGAGAACATCTCTCCAGCCGCAGGTTCTGAGAAATCAAGAGCTGGGACAGCTATCACTGCCTTTACCATTAAAGATATCACCCTTGGTCACATCCACTATGTCCAAAGCATCCACAAAGGGGTTGAACCTGTCGAAGATCGCTTCACCTTCCGCTGCTCCGATGGTATTAATTTCTCTGAGCGCCACTTCTTCCCCATAGTCATCCTGCCAGCCAATGACGAAAAGCCCGAGATTTTCATCCGTGAATTTGTAGTAATGGAGGGCATGAGTCTGGTTATCGACACACCAATTCTGAACGGAGCTGATGCTGACATCCCTGGGGACGAGCTGCACTTTGAGATCATCAAAAACCCAAAGCATGGTACAATAGTTCAGCAGCTCAGCACTGGCACCGTCCCTATTGATAAGTTCGACCTGGAGCAGATCAAAGAATCGTCCAGCATTGTCTATGAACATGATGACTCTGAGACCAAAGAAGACAGCTTTGAGGTCAGGCTATCTGACGGCAAACACAAAGTGGAAAAAACTGTTCTCATCATGGTTATTCCAGTTGATGACGAAACTCCACGAATGGCTATAAACGATGGTCTTGATGTTGAGATTGGAGAGACAAAAGTGATCAGCAACCGGGTTTTAAAGGCAACAGATCTTGACTCTGAAGACAAAGAACTGACATATGTTGTGCGATATGGCCCTGGACAAGGCTACTTGCAGCGTATCAGCAAATTTGGTGATGTTTTAGGAAACATAACCCTGGGAATGAATTTCACACAAGATGAAATCGACAAACAACTCATTCAGTACGTGCACACGGGACAGGAGGGAATCCGTGACTTGCTGAAATTTGACGTCACAGACGGTATCAATCCACTTATTGACCGTTATTTTTACATCAATATCGGAAGCATTGACATGGTTTTCCCAGACGTCATCAACAAAGGTGTGACTCTCAAAGAAGGAGGAAAAGTAACTCTCACCACTGACCTCCTCAGCACCACTGACATCAACAGTCCTGATGAATTCCTTAGCTTTAGCATCACAAGAGCACCCAGCAGAGGACACTTGGAGAGTACTGACTACCCAGGTGTTCCTATTTCCACCTTTACCCAACTGCAGCTTGCTGGTAACAAGATCTACTACATCCACACCTCTGATGATGAGATGAAAATGGACAGCTTCGAGTTTGAAGTGACAGATGGTTACAATCCTGTCTTCCGAACCTTCAGAGTCTCTATTACTGATGTAGATAACAAGAAACCCGTCTTGACTATAAATAAGCTGGTTGTGGAGGAGGGAGAAACCAAGCTCATCACACCGTTTGAGTTGACAGCTGAGGATCGGGACACCCCTGACAACCTACTGCGCTTCATAGTCACCCAGGTGCCGGTACACGGCCAGCTGCTTTTTAACAGAACCCAACCAATCACAACCTTTACCAAGCAGGACCTGAACGAGAACCTTATCAGCTATAAGCACGACAGCACTGAGACCAACGAAGACAGCTTCTCATTCACTGTCACAGATGGAACTCACAGCGATTTTTATGTCTTTCCCGACACCGTGTATGAGACACGCAAGCCCCAAATGATGACCATTCACATCAACACGGTGGACAATGGCGTGCCCCAGATTGTGGTTAACAAGGCCGGTGCCTCACTGAAAGTCCTGCCAACGGGGCACCTGGGCTTTCTGTTCACCAGCAAGTTCCTTCGATCGGAGGACCGAGACAGTCACCAAAAGGTCCTGAAGTACACTGTGTCCGAGGCTCCACTGCATGGCTTCATCATGAACACTGCGCTGGGCAATGACAGCATCAAGACCTTCACACAAGGTAAGTGAATATCACATAATTTTATCTCTTAAATTTAGTCAATATTAGATGTTAACACTGGATTAAATTGCTAATATGTTCAGGACACAGCGGAATAAACTTCTGTGGGATAAGTATTGTAAATGAATCAGGTGTAGAAACACAAATGACTGTATATACTATAATATTTGTACTTTCTTAAAACAACTGAGAATTCTTTCACACACATTTCTCCTGTGGTTCATATGACCCTAAGCCTAAGGCTGTAACAAAAATCGTGTTCAGGTTTAATTAAGCGGTCACAACTATTTTATCATTTCAGCTAACTCTCTTTATATTTTTCATACAGCTGATATCAATGACATGAAGATCTGTTATGTGCTGCTGGATGGGAGCAACGCCACAAGTGACATCCTCTACTTCACAGTCGAAGACAACGGTAGGAACCCTATAACATTTAAATGCGTCTGTGCCGTGACACCTAACCCACCAACCATGTCCATTACTGGAGGTTGCCTGAAGGTTTTCCCCAGAGTTGATCTGCCTTTTAATGGCTGCTTAAAATTAAAACTTCCTGCTCTCTGTCAATCACCCGAGTGTTTGCATCACAAAGACTTAAGGCAGTTGGCCATGACTGACACCCAGTACAGAGACGCCGCCTCTGCTCGCCACACTAGAAAGGGTAGCAGGTTTAAAGAACTGGGGTCAGAGAGGACTTAAGCCAAACACTGAGTGGGGGTTAGAAAAGCGATGGTCTGAACTTTCCCTTAAGTAGCTCTTCAGAGCTTTCATATGTCACCTTTCATCATCTCCTTGAAGTGACACTGTGAAATGTGTATGATATGTTTGCTTAATGCAATATTCAGTTCATGCGTTCTGCTTAGAAGCAGTTTCACAAACTTCCCTTTAGCGTTGTTAAGCTCCATCGCTACCTCAGAGTGTGTGAAAAGGTAAAAAGGGACATTGTGTTATGACGGATGGAGGCTGCTTTGGTTTTCAGTAGCTCTGTGTATCTATGGAATAATATATCTCCCTGTCACATGCGCCTCACTTCCAACATAAACCTAAAGAACTCTCTTAAATAAATTGGATATGCATGGTCCAACATAAAGATGAGTTACAGTATAATATATAAGCTCTGCGGCTTGTCACCCCCATGGATTTACTTGGACAGCATTACAAATATAGCAAACGCTAAGGCAGTAAAACGTAACAGGTGGCCTTTGCAATTTTAGCATCGGCTATAAAATACAAAACAAGATTTTGAAATGGAATCAATGCCACAGGGAAAGTCTGGTCTATAATTATGCTGTATTGAGGAGCATGTTAAGTGATAATACCGGCATCACACCCATTGAAGAGGCAGGACCTGGAGGATGTGCGTTTTGCCAGATTACAGCAAAATGAAGTCTCCTCCATCTGGCCTGAACTCAACACCTACTAATTAAGTCTACCCCCTCATACTGTGAGTAGATCATATTGCATTTTTAATGAGGAGCTGTGTCATTAATTGATTAACTGTTATTGTACTATAATTTAAACTGCACACCAATATTCTTAGTAGTGTTTTTTTTTCATTTGTGACTTAATGAGCTGCCCAAAGCAAGGCGTTTCTGTCTATAAGTCTGTGTTTAAGCACAGACAGGAACCAAAAGGGCTTCAATTAGCTCAGCACTCATTTTTCTGTTTGCTCACCCACTTTGTGAGAGCTTCCAGCAAACTCAGCTGAACCAGGTGCAGCGGTGCATGCTGGAACATAAAAGAAAACCACGTATCTGCATTAGCACGGTTCACATATAAAGGGCATCCCACAGCATTCACCTTCAACTCAGAAGACTACAAGCTTGAAATTAATCGCATGTATTAATGTACATAACAGACACACTCCTCACTGCACATATGGATAGGCAGACACACACAAACAAATGAAGCAGGACATCCGGGGAGAGATCAAACAGATAACAGATAAAAGCGAGATGAGCCAGCTTCTGAATCACTAATGTGAAGTGTTGAAGGGGTGACTCCTGGGGGAGGTGGAATCATCCTGGACATGTAGGGGCATGCAGTTGGAGAGCACGCCGATGGTCTGGCTATCTGCTAATAAATCTAAGTAGGTGAGCTGTTTGTGTGAGACGCATACTCTGGGTCAGTAGAGATTTGCACCCAAGATAATCGACTTAAGCCAGCAACGTGTTCGTGAACAAAAAAAATAATGTTTAAAATGCGACTTCACTGACATCCAAACAGAGGCCATCACATCCAAATCAATACTTCAAATGTATATAAACCTACTTGTTTCAATCTTGAATCATTATGCAGCCTAGACACACCAACGATTTACGTAAGTATGTTTCTTCGAAGCGCAGCCTCGCGCCTGGAAATAACCCCCCAGATGCGCTGATATGAGGAGCTGCTTGGGGGTCTTAGCGGCCTTTAAAAGATACCTGCCGCTGCATGCACTGCAGTGACACTTCTTCACAAGTAGCTCTAGAATAATCACTCAAATCATTAACATATCCTCCTGAAGAAGCGTAGGGTTTTGACATACCTCTGTAAGCCTTGTAGGCTCAAATGTTGCATGCACTTGCGAATATAACTGCAGTGAGTGTATCTGCAGATATAGTACATTAAAGACGTTAACATGCAGTGTGGGAGGCAGCGAGAGTTTGTTGTGTTACGCAGTTTGTGTGTGGTCACAGACAGCTGAAGTATTGCTGTCGTAATTGTGTAACAAGTGTGTCTTAGTAAGACGTCTGAGTGTGAACATTTAGTTTGACACTGGGGGTCCGATTGTGGACCTGGTGGTGAGTGGTTAAGCTGCAAACTGTGAGGAGAAAGCTGTGGTAGGTGTTGGTTGCAGGAAAGAAACACACTCTGTAGTAGATATGGTGAAACCTCTTCTGTGAAATCTAGCTGAGCAATTGCTGCTTTCTACGTTGGGTTGAGGTGGAAACTGCAGCAGCGTTTGACACTTTATTTGAGAAGTTAGCACATGTAGCTTCCCTTATCTGAAAATAGTTAAGGTGAAGTGATTCATGCAGCAAGCAGGATTATTAGTTATTTTTTTATTCTGGATGTTTGCATTTATTTCATTGCGTGTTAGAGCTGTGTATGCACTGCACGGTAATTAGCATAAGATTGCACAAGAAGATAGCATTGTACTCAAGCCCTGAAAAGTCTAAATGATTAGTGTTGAGATCTGGCTGTGGAAGCATGTTACCTACTAAGTCATAGTTCCTGAAACATCACTTGGGGATTATGGTCAACTTCAAACATGAATCATATCCAAAAACAACAAGGGATAAGAGAAATGGCATATGTTTCAGCTTGATGTGAGAAGATAAAGCTTTATTGATCCCCGAGGGGAAATCCAGTTGTTACAGCAGCAGGGCAAGGCTCTGTGGATCAGGCTTGTTCCAGTGCATCCCACAGATACTTATCAGTTTGGGATCTAGTGAATTTGGAGGACAGGTCAACACCTTGTGCTGTTTTTTGAGTTGTTCCTGAACTGTTTATGTGTCTGTGTCAGGCTGCATCCATCATTGCTATGGTGCCTGGTCCGGTCTAGGTGCTACATGTCTAAGTAACATCCACATGAATGCCAGGTTCGAAAGTTTCCCAGCAGAACATTGAATTGTCACAAGATGCTTGATCGGTGTAGAGGTGATGTATCTTGAGCACATTCAACCACTTTATCAAGTGATTAACAAACACAAAGTAGCTAGAATACCAAATTTAACCCTCCGGCCATGATGGCAGTGACCTCAAACACAAACTGTAGTTCACGTTGGGTCATTCTCTCTGTCGGCTGGGAATGTCTATTGGAAAAGCAATAACCTTCATGTAAGTGGCCAGGTCAGGAACTCCCTACAGCCATTCAAAGAGCTGGACAGTGAAGCAATAAATACTTGTTTTTACAAGTGGATACACAGCTCACATATATCCTTGTCTATCAGGTCTGGGTCCGCCAAGCCACAGGCGAGGTAAAGAAATGTTCTTACTGTCAGACGTGTTGAGGCGTCCGTAGGTTTTTGTTAGTCCTAAGAATGTGTGTCAGCTCTTGGACTTTAGTGTATTGGTCTTTAAAAAGGTTTGTCTTAATTTCACTGCAACACTTATCGGACAAGACACAGCGAGAGAACACAGGGCTTTGCATTCGTTATAATTGGTCTTTGTGCTTTTTCCAATAGCAGCAATATAGTCTTCCAGCTCTGCAGAGGGATCATAGACCCTGATGGGTTGAGTGTTATGTGATCATTCAGAGTTTGGGAGAGGAATGCACTTCCTCAGAGACTCCAGACTCCAGGGCCGCAGACAGAGCAGGGCCTGGAAGTGAAGCGGTATCCCGAGCAGACAGGTGTGTACGTGAGAGGGAAGGCTCCAGGGGGATCCCCTTTCAAAGCCTGTGGTCACCCCATTCCCAGCGCCGCGGAAATCCAACCCAATCTCAGATAGCCCGATAACCTGTAGACTTCTGCTGCTGTGGAGGTGCCTGCTCTGGAGGAGCATTCCCTAGAGGATGCAATGATACCGAGCCAAAGGAGAGGGGGAAAAGGAGGAAACTACAAATTAAAATAACAATACGGCAATAATTTCAGTTTTCCCATTTCTATAGTTCAGTGAATGTAATCTCTTGTACAGTGGGAGTGCATGCTAACTGACACAGCTGCCTTACACCCCTACTTCCTAACTTTGTTTTGGGATCTTACGTGACACTCGTGTCAACAGTCACCAGAGATTTACTGGCTAATGGTGCCACAGCCGAGGCCCCCTGTGACTTGAAGAAGCCGAGGCCTCTCAGTCCTCCTTCACGACGCCTCACTCTGTTCTCACTTTTCCCTCCGTCCCCTTCTCCAAGAACCCTTCTGGGTATTGCTATTCTTTTTCTTTGACGTGTTCATCTCTATACCTCGTCTCCATTTCTTTTTCTTACGATGAGCTGTGACTTCTTTCTCTGTGTCTTCATTGTTCCTCTTGTTTTTTCTTCAGCCTTGATTTATGGTGGTTGAAAGGCTGTTGGGAAGGGGAGCTATGATGTATGGCTGGAGCAGTTATTCTTATCTGCTCTCATATGGCAGAGCTGTTGCGGCCTCTAGCCAAGCTGTCATTAAATTACTTCCTTGTCTGTTTCTTTTTGGCCAAACGTTTTAACGAGTTTGGTACACAGAAGGAAACGTTGGTTCACTCAGTCTGTTGATTTTGGTTCCTACAACTTTTATATGCGTCCTTATTAGTTTCGGTAAAGACATACGTGAGGCCTAGAAGATGCATCATCACTCTAGCAGAGCAATGAAATTCTCTGGCACCACTGTACGGCTGACGTTTGTGATTTTGGCGCTAATTTCTTAACGATTAAAGTGTGGTTTGCTGCAGAGGATTATGTCCTGTTTGTGACCTGCCTCATGTCCAGTTTGTACTCAAATTACCGCCCCAGCTGAGTCACGATCAGGAGGTGTTAGCATGCTAACATGCTAAACTAAAATATGCTTCAACATGCTAGCATTATTATTGCTAGCAGGTATACATGCTAACATTCGTCTCAAAGCACCACAATGTCCAGGCTCTTTAGATAGATAATGATCCTCTGTACTGTGTCACCTTGCCAAATGAAGCAAGCAAGGGTCAGAGAGGACGTGGCTATCAGGCCTTAATAGATTATTTGCAACATCCTTCAGATATCTTCTCACAGTCCTGAACAGTAGCAGCAATGCAGGCACCTTCATGTGTGGATTTGCAGCTCAGGCTGCAGCAGACTGAAAGGAATGACGACGGTTATAAATAAATTTTATCATGTAGCATTTACAACATGAATTCCTTGGAAAAACAGCAAGGAAGACTAAAGTATCTCTTTATGAAAATATAAAAAAAATATATTTTTCTGTTTACATTGACGTTTGACACCTCCATGATTTCACCGACTATAGTTAAATACAGAGGTATTTAAATACCGGGCATAGTTGGCTGGAGCTTCCACAGTATTTATATGAACGGGATGATTGATGAGGAAATGCAATAATGGTGATGCGTGTCACTTGATGCGGATATTCTTAGATAGTTGCTCTTCCTTGCATCATGCTGGTGAATGTCAAAGCCTCATGCTGACCTTCCTCTCTGATGATATCTCCGGCCTGACCCACTATCCCGCTGCAGCTATGTATGGTGCAGGCAGCGCTGCTGTGTAAATATGAACCGACGAAGAATGTGCTGTCAAAGGACGCTGGGGCAGGGAAAATCCAAGACTGTAATGCGCTGTAAATGTTTTGATGGTGATTTGCTGACACAGAATAGGTCAGGATCTCATTTGCTGAGTCATTCATCTGTTTTCTCTACTAAAAGTGACATATTCATGTTGAAGATTATCACACTTCTTTAATATTCCACAGATTCCCATGTCAAGCGACGAGCATCAATCACGCTGAAGGAAATTTATTAAACGGCTGCCAACAGGGACATTTAGAAGTATGTCCTGCCTATAAAACATTTCATCCCAGCAGAAATTATGATGATTGTCAGTTTGAAAAGCTAATGGAAATCTGAGCTGTGCCAAGCAGCTACTGTGTGTATTGGATTTAATAGCTGCTCTAATATAGGAAGACTGTCATAAAACAATGCCATAAATTAGACCTTCAGTCATATATATTATCATGCCCGCTGACCTATTTTGACTTCTGTGTTTGCATCTTTTTTTTGGAGCTAATTAAACCCATTTTCATCTCTTTCTAAAGTACTGTGTCTGTGTTACGCTGGAAAAGTCTGGCGTGACTTGTTGAAACTCATGCCAGCTCCGACCTCAGTGTCTGACAGCATGTACAAAAGAAGTGGGAAAAGGGAGATTCCCAGTTCTTACACTGTCGTGAACAATGAGGAGGCAGGCAGGGAGGCACGCCACGGTGGCCCACCCAGACTGTGGCCTGCTGTCCCTCTCAGTTGTTCATCCCCTGAGCGAACAAAGCCGACACAGGGAGGAAGGGGAACGTGGAGGGGGAGGAGGGTTGTGAGTTGTGAGTACAGCTGTCACTCTGCTTCACATAATCTGGGGCTCTGGCGGGAAGGATGTCAAGAGACACGCTGACCGGGAAAGACTGAAGGAGATCTTAACTTTGAAGTTCTAAGCCACGAAACAGTTCTGCTTGTTTTTGTTACTCCTCATGTTGTGTTACTACGTGCTGGTGAGATCCTGCAGATCGCAGGAATGCTTGAGGAAGGCTGAAGAAGAGTTCAGAAATAACAAACATTTTAAACCAGAATGACAGGGGTTATTTTAGACAAAAGTAGCCACCTGTACCGCTTGTACGGCAAAAGAGAAACACCTGTTGACCACACAGCGTAAGGACCCCACTGAGCAGAGAGTCCTAAGACAACAGCAGCTGTCTCTTATTCATTGGCCACCGCAGATCGATTCTTTGAAATGAAGTATTGGCATGTACATTGAACAGCCACAACATTATGACCACTGATAGGAGAAGTAAATAACATTGACCATCTTCTGACAATACAATGTTCTGCTGGGAAACTTTTGTACCTGATATTCATGTGGATGTTACTTAGACATGTACCACCCACCTGGACCCGACCAGACACCCCCACCCCATAGCAATGACACTCCTTGATGGCAGCAGCCATCACCAGCAGGATGCAGCCTGACACAGACACACGGACATAAATGCCGTAGGAACAACTCAAAAAACATCACAAGGTGTTGACCTGGCCTCAAAATTCACTAGATCCCAAACTGATAAGTATCTGTGGGATGCACTGGAACAAGTCAGATCCACAGAGACCCTCAACCCATAGGACCCAAAGGCCCCCACTAATAACATTCGTGTTCCCAGACACCACAGGACACCCTCAGAAGGACCATGTCCATTCTCTGATGAGTCAGTTTTGGAGGCACAAGGGAGACCTACACAATATTAGGCAGGTGGTCGTGTATATTTAACAATTAATCAGAAAATGACATGTAATGCCAAAGTCCGACTGACCTCTGAAACAGCCGTGACTGAAAGCTCAACTAGAATATCACCATCACGTCATTTCACATGTCATGTTATACCCAGTGCCTGGATTTCACATGTACGGTACATGGCATCAGGTGACAGGCACTGAAAGATAACACATTTGTTTTTTATTTTTTCCAACTACTTCTTTAGGCAGGGACTGTAAACTGATTTGGAGGAAGATGCATAAATCAGTTTTAAAAACCTGTAACTGATAACTAATGAAAGATTCTGCTTTATTAAAAGTTTAGTAAAATAAAATGACCTTGCTTTGGCACTAAAGGATTCTGTAATTCAACAGTCTATGAAATGCCAATACATTTAACCTTGTTCTGGTTCAATTCATAAACTAAAAACTCCATTGTTTTAGTCCTTGGAGTGATGCAGAAACCTAAAGCGTGTGGCTGCTCAATGCCAATGTCCTGCCTTGTTCATTTGATAATCCTTGATGATAGCCGCCGACTAAGCTTCTCTTCCTATCAGCTCACAATAGGGCTGGCTGCCAGGACACACTTTTGTCCAGCGAAGAAGCTAACTGAAGGATTTGGGTATTTTTTTATATTTTGTGACTATACATCAGGCTGAAATGGGGCATTTTTTTCATATTGGGCCTCAAAGTGTCAGAGTTTCTGAAGTGAGGTAGGATCCAAATACTGGACACTAGAGGCCATGAGACAGAAGTTGGCAAAATTTTAATTTAATTAAACGAAAGGAAACACAAAGCACTGCTGAGATGGCAGGTATTTCAAATGTGAAGAGAACAAAAACTACTATGAGACATGAACTACAAGTAACAAGAATCTTGGCATGAAAATGAGGCGTGCGAAAAGAAAGTCCTAAAAAGAAACAACAGAGGAGACACAGGTGAAAACAATCAGGGCGGGGCAGACAATTACACAGGTGAGAAATCACAGGACAGGAAGAAAGCAAGACAGGAAACAAGGAAAAACTTAAAATAAAACACTAAATTCAACATGAAGACAGGAAACCAAAACACAGAACCGTCCATTATCAGTCTGAAGTTTATTCATTGAGCAGTGACTCAAGAGATGCCGCGCAGAATACAACACAGACGCCTGTCCCCTAAAATCATGCAGCGCATGTACTTTGGAAGAATTTGGGCCGAGCAAAAACAGACACGATGGCGCGTTTCCTGTATTTTTAGCCATGACTGCAGGAAACCTGAGCATGGAGAGTGGTGGAGAGTGGTGGAGGGCGGCTTTGCCCGCTGGGTTTGACCATTTTATGTCGCCTGGGAAGGGGAGCACTTCCATTCATGCGTCCAGCTGTGTGTGTGGTATGGCGCTGACAGAATAGGGGGTACTTGCAACTTCTTGCAACTTCAGTTGTCTAATTTGTTGGGGGAAATGAAAAAGATTTTCACTGTGTTTACATTTTGAGTCTGTGGTTTGTACTATTGAACTGTTTTGTGTTGTACCGGCACATGTTTATATTATTTTGAAATCCTCATTTTAAGAATAGTGCACTAGGCTAAATAACAGAAACACTTCAGTGCACCTTTCTGATGCTGTTTCATTATAAACTATACTATAGCAGTCATAAGGATAAGATTTAGTGCATTCCTATAACAATTCATTTGTTTTCACTAGAGTACCTAATGTTTTGACAAGCCACTGTATAATCCAGTATTATCATTGCTCTGAAGAATACATTGACTGTTATCGGGTCCATCTGACCGTGCTGCTGCTGCCTTTCAGTGACTGTGATTTGTCCCCGTTGGGTTTGGCAGCAGTGTTGATATGTGGGTTCGAGGAAGTGTCCCCCTTCCCGTCTTCAGTGCCCACACTCAACCCCCTCCAGTGTTTTCATTCACCCCAGTCACATAGCATAAAGCCTGCAGCCTCTTTTCTTCCTCACTGAAGCAAAACTGAGCTCAATGCTGGTTTATAGTGAGGACAAGCAGGGGCTTCTTTCCATTGTTCTCCGTGCACTGTTTGCTTTTTTTTTTTCATGCTACTTTGACAATTGTAATGTCTAAAACTTCCTCTTAATAATATTTTTGAGGCCTATATTACACCAACTAGAACTACACGTTCTGTTTTAAATAAAGGTCCCTCACTCCCTTAAGCGTCTGTAATGGAGTTAGGTCAACGAGGCCGCTGTCAGTGTGACCGGCCGTGCATAACTAAAGAGAAACGGCCTCTCTAACCTCCCCTGGTCCAAAAAATCCTGACCCATTTCCAAGTCACAGGTCAGCAGGCGTCTTGTCACGCTTAAGGATGAAACGTTAGGCTCTTTTGCTGAAAAAAAAAAAAAAAAAAAATTCAGATTATGCTGCAGAACCTCTTATCCTCGATATCTCTGGAGCCGCCAGCATCACGTCAATGACTAAAACCGAGCTGACAGGTAGAGGGATTACTGGAGTCATGAGATAGTGTGGATTAAGGATCGGGCCTGTGGTCGTGGATCAGCGCTGAGCTCTAGATATTTGCTGTGGAGGGTTTTGTTGTGATGTGATTTTTGTTTTAGTTCACTGATAATGCAGAGGTATTAACGTTTCCCCCCTTTCTCTTCAGGTGGAAATAAACTACAACCTCAGCCGTTCCGACTCAACTGGGCCTGGATCTCTCTGGAGAGGGAATACTATCTGGTGGATGAGGACGCCAAATTCCTGGAGGTGACGCTGAAACGCAGAGGCTACCTGGGAGAAACCTCCTTTATCAGTAAGTGTTGGCATTCGTTAAGCTTCGACTGAACGCTAGCAGTTTGTAACTTTGTGGGGGTTTTAAGGACGATGTGATGACTCCACGCAAACCCCTTATTAAACTGACACTTTATCAATGCATTATTACCACCTTTACTGTCCCCTTACTCTATTTGTGTAGCATTTAAAGGTCAGCCCCATAAAACATGGACGTACTGTTCCTCTTTTTTGAAAATCTATCCAGATTCCTTAAAGGCTGCAAGATGGCCCCAGCTTTTCCTAATAGTCAAACAGAAGAAAACTTCCGACCATGCTCATAAAGCTCCTAAAGCTTTTGTTTCTTTGTTTGGCTGCGGCTCCATTCCCTCTATTGTCTGTGAAAGTGGTCCAAATTAAAGCACATATAACCCTCCCTCGTAAAAGTCACAATGAACTGTCAGCGCGCACGTTTCTTTGGCTGCACCACATGTGCATGTTTGTCTTTAAGGATGGAATAAGACATGCAATGGGACAGATGTAATACCACAGATGCAGACTTTAACCTTTTGCTGTATCAGATAATAACAGAAATAAACTCCTTTCTATCACGGTATCAGTTGACTTTACCTGTATCTAAATCTTCTCTGTTTACATAAAGCACGTGAGGAGCAATATTGCTGTACTGTCATCTCCCCACAGGTATTGCAACCAAAGATGGCACTGCTAAGAAGGACAAGGACTTCCGTGGTAAAGCCCAGAAGCAGGTCCAGTTCAACCCGGGCCAGACCACAGCCACCTGGAAGGTGAAGATCTTCACAGACCAGGAGTTTGAGACGTCAGAGACCTTTGAGATACAGCTGTCAGACCCAGTCATGGCTGTACTGGAGTTCCCCGACACTGCAACGGTGGAGATTGTGGACCCTGGAGATGGTAGGAATCTGGCACTGACCTGATTATTCAAAGAATAAGCACATTTAACAATCAGCTTTTCTGCTTTTCTTCCAAAACAGAGTCGACGGTCTTCATTCCTCAAGAAGAATTCAGGATAGAGGAGGATACTGGAGAGCTGTTAGTGCCGGTCCATCGTTCAGGAGATGCCAGTCAGGAACTAATGGTGGTTTGTTATACTCAGCAAGGTGAGATGAACTGCTCCATAACTTTTTCTCTTACATCCATGTTTTATTCTTGTGTACATCATTTCATTGCTATAATGTATTTATTTTTTGCTTTTGACTCTTCATGTTTCTTCCCATAATTCCTTTAGCCACGGCCACCGGCACCATACCCAGCACCGTCCTGTCCTACTCTGACTACATCACCCGACCAGAGGACCACACCAGCGTGCTGCGCTTCGACAAGGACGAGCGAGAAAAGGTCTGCCGCATCATTATCATCGACGACTCCCTGTACGAGGAGGAGGAGAGCTTCAACGTCAGCCTCAGCATGCCCATGGGTGGCCAGGTGGGCGCTAACTTCCCGACAGCCAGAGTCATCATCCTGGCAGACAGCGATGACGGTGAGTGGAGGGGACTCCAACCATTTCACAGGATTAAACTGCAACAATACACTGATCATCAAAATTTAGAGATAGTTGGTGCAAAGATGAACAAATGACAGTAAAGATACATATGTAACACATGCTGTTTGACATGCGTGGAGCTCAAAACACACAATTTTTTCTTTCTGCTCCTCTAAAACAAAGGCCACTGGACTTGTTTGAGGCTTCTTACACCACTTATCCAAGTGGCTTCCTCAATTCTGAAGAAGGTCTGAAGAGGCCTCTTAGAGGAGACAGGAAATGTCCTCAAAAACCTCTAGCTGCTTTTGTTTTAATGTTGTCTTGGTTGTACCATGACCTGGATGACCGAGAATCTTCCTAGACATATTCTTATGGGCTTCTATATCATTTTACCCACTGGGAGATTAAAAGAGACTCGAGAGCAAGAGCTGTCTTTTCGTTTGAAGCTTTCCTTTGGCGCAGATTTATAGGGGCATGTGGAAATACGATTTAAGGAAGGGTGGCATCAGAGGCTGTAGTTACAGCTACACTGGGTGGCAGGTGTGGGTGATCCTGTTGCTCGGTGTCCCTTTGATCCTGTGTTTCCATTTTGGTATCCGCACACCATTAATCCATTAAAGGTGCAGCACGAGCTCCGCAGTCCCCAAAGCAAAAGCCCTGGATGCTGTGCTCGCCTCAGTGGCTTTACTGCATTTTCACATCCATTACTTTTCCAAATGCTTGGGTTTCTGTTTACACAGTCTGCTTCATTTATCCATCGAGCTCTGTCTGTCTGTCTGTCTGTCTGTCTGTCTGTCTGTCTGAGTGTTAGGGACGAGATAACAATAGACAGGTGTGGAGCAGAAGAGTGGCGGATTCATCCAGTGGATGTTATGCTACACTGTAGCCCAAAAGATAAAAAGGGTTTTAAAACTTGCAGTGCTCCTCAAGCGACCCCCGTCTTCATTGGCATTCAGGGGAGCTCAGGGGGAAACAGAGGGCATCCTTTTGTCTGGGAGGACCAAAAGGCAGGTGGTTGAGAGAGAGGGGGACTATTGTGCAGGGAATTCAAATGACTGGCGTGTTTTTCTTTTTTGATGGTGTTCACGGCTATGTTGTCTGGTTTTAAAGATATACAACTACTGCATCAATTTGTCAAACATTTTCCCTCTATCTCCACCTCCACCTTCTCCTAAAGCTAATTTCCCCCATTTGCTAGGAGTACAACTAAACTTTGCATGTAAATAATCGGCGTGCATTCCCAGACACTACAAGAGACAAGAGAGGACTCCTCAGTGTAAACCTCTATTGTGGTTCTACGTCTTGGTGGGTCTCAAAGTAACACCACACCATAAATCTGGTTCAGTGTGAGTGTTTTTGTGTGTGGGTGAAACCATCTGTCTGCCTGAGTAAACTTGTGGTTTGGACTTTTGCCAACACGAAGCTTCTATTGTTATTGTATTTGTCTGGCTCTTCCTCCCACCGATCTTAAGGTTGCCGTGTTGGCACTCGTTTCCCAATCTCGCTCCCTCCTCTCCGTGCTAAGTAGCTGTCTTAGAAGCTGAAAGGCACTGAATGGGATCCAGAAATCTATCCCTCTGCATCAGTTGTCCATCACTGATGTCCATCAATGAGCTTTAACTCCTAAGACCAGATCTGTGTGGTAGATCTTTCATTTCTGTTCAAGAAGCATTAACTGATCTTCTGGTCAGTTTCAAAAAGCATTTCATAAACACAATAAATTACATTTCACCTACAATCACATGGTCATACAGCGATTACAACTATAGCTTATTTACTACTGTGCTAATAGCATAACCATTGCTTCCCTTAGTAACGCTTACAGGATGATGCTTAAGAAACTGATCAAATGTTGTGTAACAAAACTGCAAGTTGAGCAAATTCATCAACTAAATAATCCAAAGTACAAAGTATGGTAACATTAGCCACCATGAGCTAATGGGCAGACCAAAGCAAGCTAGAAAGTAGCAGCAGTGAAATCCTTAATAATTAAAGGCTTCAGTGAAATTAAATGCTTCAACTGTTATTTTAGATTGTATATTCGGATTTCATTATTGTGTGTCAAAACAGAGAATAAAATAAATATGGGATCTGTATAGTCCTGTCTAGCTGTCACCATTACTCTCCCGCCCAGAAAGCCCACCCAGTCATATCACTCTGTTGATCTCGTAATCAGCTCATGATCATGATTATAAACACATAATCGACTGGTGCGACTCCAGACCAAGATACACTGACAAAAAATGTGTGGGCAGGGAAACTTGGGCCGGGCCTGTGAGCTTGGTAACAGGTGCCAGATCTGAAAAAATGTGGTACCGCTGACTCCAATACTGTCCCGTTCAAAAGCACATGTCATTATAAGATCGTTAGTTTAAATCACTCCTTTTGATCGGGTTTTGTGCTGGTGGTCCAAAGTTTTTAAAGTGATTAAGTAACTAAGTAGATATTGGGCCTCAAAGAGAAGCATGTTTGGGGTATGTCTGGCTTGATTGACATGTTTAGTCTGGATGATTGACTGCACCACTTCTCTCTGACTCCCCCCTCTCTTCCAAATATACTCACTTCAAGCTCCAAAAACTAAACAAGAGGCTGACAGATTAATGCTAAACTTGAGGCTTGAGACCTATAGGTGACGTTGCATCTTTTACATACAGTGGTGGTTGGCCATAACCGACCCAACTACATAAAATGGCACTGGGGCCTGAATGGGCCGGTTTATCAGTCGATCTCAGCGTGGGGAAAACATTCTTTATGCTGAAGTGACGAGTGATGAATTAGCAATATGCTCCATGGGACTGAATTCTTGCCCTTTGCTTCCGCAAAGTGGGCGGTTGCCTCTCTGTCTCTGCCACCCGCCTTATCAGTTTCTCTATCATCAGACACCGGGGACATCCCTTCACTTAGCCGTCGCCCTGTGTGCACATACAAGCACACCCCTTATCCTTCAGGTGTATCCACAACCCTTTGGCGTTGAGTTCAGAGAGAGCTGTCTGGATTTGGATAAGTGGGGGAGGAAGGTTGAAGGAGGACAGGATAAGATGGATGACAGCTCTCTTCCTGTGTTGAGTCAAAAATTAGGGCATTTGCTCTGCTGCTCATGCCAATTTGTCCCTGAAGCTGAGCTGCAAAATATGTTGTATCAGCATATCACACACATCCAAATGCCCTGGCTTGTGCCCTTCTAAAAAGACTTTATTTCCTGTTGTTTTTGGAAAAAACTTTTACTTAAACCTTCCATTAAGAAACTTGTGACCTAAGACAAGATAGAAATTGAACCATGGCTTAATCATTTACCCATTTCTCACAGAGCCTTCACTCTACTTTGGGGAACCTGAGTATGTCGTGGACGAGAGTTCAGGGTACGTGGAGGTGAAGGTCTGGAGGACAGGCACCGATTTGTCCAAGACTGCCACTGTCACCGTCCGTTCCCGGAAGAGCGACCCTGTTTCTGCTGAAGGTAAAAACATGTTTGAAGGGTAACTTGAATTAGTCACTTAATTTAATCACAGCCTTACCTAGCAGCTTCTTTTCCATCTGCCAGCTGGACTTGACTACGTTGGTATTAGCCGCAACCTGGACTTTGCCCCTGGAGTGACAATGCAGACGTTTAGAGTGACCATCTTGGATGACCTGGGTCAGCCGGAGCTGGAGGGCCTGGAGACCTTTGACCTTGTACTACGGATGCCCATGAATGCTGTGTTAGGAGAACCAAGCAAGACGACCATCACCATCAATGATACTATCACTGACCGTGAGTGTCAAACTAATATTTTCTTTATTCTTTTATATCTAATATGACATGCCTGTAAATAAACATTTTTATATTTATCTAGCATTCATTAGCATTATATACTGTATAGCATGACAGCTGGTATAGGCTCCAGCAGACGCCCGCGACCTTTAACAGGAATCAGTGGGTACAGAAGATGAATGAATGAATATATATAGTAGATAACATTAACACAAAGACTGTTTTAAAACTGTTTATGTCCCAAAGTTATTTCAGAGATGAAAATCAAGTGACAAAATGTTATAATCGCTTATAAATTGCCGTCACTATCTTTAATCAAACACATGGAAACTTTCCTGTAACAGACTGTTTATTCTCTTTTCAGTGCCAAAGGTTCAGTTCAAAGAAGGGAGCTACAAGGTGGATGAGTCAGACAAGGAGGTAAAAGCCATAGTGTACCGCAGTGGAGACATCAGCATCAGCTCTACCGTGCGTTGTTACACTCGCCAAGGCTCTGCACAGGTCATGATGGACTACAGTGAGAGGCCCAACACCGACGCATCTATCATCACTTTTCTGCCAGGTGGAACATCCCCTCAGCTCCATCTCTTATTTGTTCCTCTATAATCTGTTCTTTGCTTGTCATGTTATTTACACCCCACGTTTGCTCCACAGGTGAGAGTGAGAAGCCGTGTGTCGTGAGCTTGATGGACGACTCCATCCATGAAGAAGATGAGGAGTTCCGCTTGATGCTGGGGACTCCCAAGAGCAAGTCTCAGTATGGAGCCTCTATCGGGGAACAGAAGGAAGCGCTGGTCACGGTCACAGATGAGAAAGACAGTACGTTTTTCCAATGATGTATATTACAAATGATCCTAAATAAGGAAAGCAATAGCATACAATAAGAGAAAATTGATTTAATAGAGCGGCCTTGAGGAAAGCACTTCTTTAATCACTCCCCCAAACTAGTAAAGGGTTTGTATTCATAATGAGTTGGCTAAAAAGGATTAATGCATGTGACAACAAAGAAATCTCTGTCCCTTGTTTGAAATCTTCACTTGATAAATTAGCTCAGATAAAAAAAAGGGGTAAATATGTAGATTTACAGATGAATGTATTTATGGTGTGTAACTCTGCTTTGCTTCGTGTCCTAGAGCCTATCATCCGCTTCTCTGAGATCAAGTACAGCGTGCGTGAGCCGCAGGTTAAAGGCGATGTGGCAATTGTGAAGATTCCCATCCTGCGTACCGGAGACACTTCAAAAGTGTCAGTCGTGAGGGTGCACACAAAAGATGGCTCTGCAACCTCCGGAGAAGACTATAACCCAATGTCAGAGGGTAGGAACCTGGTTTGGTTACCTGCAAAGTGCCTCTTGATATAAACTCATGTTGGAGGCATTTATGTTACGCTCACTTTACTGTCTGTGTCCAAGATGTGGAGTTCAAGGAGGGCGAGAAGGAGCACTTTGTCGAGATAGAGATTCTGTACGACGGGGAGAGAGAGATGAGGGAAGCCTTCACCGTGCACATGAAGCCTGACGACAACATGGTGGCTGAAATACAGGTGAGACACACGGAGCGCATGAACTGGCAGAAAGTCCAGCATGTGCACAGTACGGTAGTTGCAGATCTGCATACGCGAACATGCTGCCTGTCATGTCAGCCCCGTGTTAAAATAGGCAAGGCAGCAGCTGGCAATGCTGTCAGCACGCCTGAACCACAGTCTTATAAAAAGCTTTTCCCTCTGGAATGAGATGCTGAGGGTCCCGGCAGAGCCCAACAGAAGACAAACCTATAAACAGAACTGTGACATTCTACCCGTATACTCGACATCAGGCATGTACTGCTCACATGACAAATAGGGTATCTCCCGCTAAACTGTTTTGTGCTTTATTACATTGTAATTGAGAAAACAGACATGTGCCAGGAGCTTCTCGTTAGTTAGGGTTAAAAACAGAAGATGTTTTAGATTCACATAACAATCCAGATATATACTGAGAGCTACTTAACGGTGGATAAACATTATTGGGAGAATCTAAATGTAGTCTGGGAATACGTGGGCCTTGTAGTTCTTCATATAGTTTCTGCAGCATGTCATCATATTTTAGGGGATTTCTCAGGGTTCATTTTTTCATGTAAAACTGGCTGCATGTTGCATACTGCATTTGAGAGCAATGATATTTCTACAGTATGGAAAGGTCCAATCTACCAAATATTACAAGTTAGTAACCACTGTGTAGGGCATTGTCTTAAACCAGTGCAAACCAATGCACACAAACAATGCAAGGACAAAAAAAAGTATTTCTTCAACACCTTTTGAAAAGAGTAGGAGTATACACCAAGAGACTGGCTTCAGGAGATTTTTGTGGGACATCTAGAAGACTTGGAATCATACACCTAAGAGCTGAGCTTGATGAGGGATCATGGACTACATGATTTGTAAACCCAACTGAAGCCAAGCGAACGCATTAAACTCTCGCGAGTCGCGGGGGCAACAGTTGTGGCATGCACTGGAACCATCTTTATATAAGCACTCATGCTCCTGCCGCAACTCAACCATTTTCTCCTCCATTTCTGTGGTCCAGGTTCGCTTTGTCTCCCACTCTTGCCGTTCACCATCGTTGTTTTCATATTCCTACTACTTCCAGTCATCTTCCGAAACTATTTCCTGCATCCCACCCTTTCTTTTTCATTGGCTGTTGGCAACAAGTATTTGCAGTTGGGTCGCTAATCAGTTGACACTACTCAACTATGTCCAGATTCGTTTGTTTGACTATGACTGAGGTCGTGTTTGGTCTGTTCCCCTCACACACTACCAGATGTTTGTGCTAACTACTCATGCCTTTTGTCCCCAACTAGTGCAGACTGGTACAGACTTTGTCCAACTGGGTATTGTCGGGTGAAATCTAGCAAATCATCTTGTAGTCGTGCATCCTCAGCTCTCTGTGAGAGTCAGGCTCATGTAAATTGTTTTGAAAGGTGACAACCACATAACAATGTATTTTCTCTGCTTACTAGATGAACAAGGCTATTGTGTACATTGAGGAGATGGACAGTGTAGCAGACGTTACCTTCCCTGCAGTGCCCCAGGTGGTGTCCCTGCTCATGTACGACGACACTGGTAAAACCAAAGACCGCCCGTACCCGCCCAATGGATACCCCGTTGTTTGTGTGACGGTAAGTAGGACGCTCCTTCTATCACACTATTTTATTTACTGTTAAATGTCGAAAGTGAATTGTATTCTATAACCATGCATGCAACTTCCACTCCAGGCCTGCAACCCCAAGTACCACGACTTTGATAAAACGGGATCCATCTGCTCAACGGAGAACATCAACGACACTCTCACCCAGTACCGCTGGCTGGTCAGTGCTCCCACTGGATCGGATGGCGTGACCAGCCCCATGAGGGAGGTGGACACAAATACTTTCTTCACCAACACCAAGTCCATCACCTTGGACTCAATCTACTTCCAAGCTGGCTCCAGGGTCCAGTGTGCAGCGAGGGCCTTCAATGCCAAAGGAGATGCTGGACTGGAGCTGTCCAGTCCCATTGCTGTGATCAGCAAAGAGGAGGGTGAGTGGAAGGCAGATGAGACTGTGCATGTAAGGTACGAAGTTAACTGGTCTAACTCACTTTTAACTCTTTGCAGGTATGTGTCAGCCTCGTGTTGCAGGGACTGTTGGAGCAGAACCTTTCTCTGCTAAGATCCGTTACACAGGCCCTGATGATCCAGACTTCCCCAACCTCATCAAACTGACTGTCAACATGCCTCACATGGATGGTGAGCACTGAAACATTTGATATTTGGTCAGTAATGTTCTTAATCACAGATAACAAGAGCACATTCAACCCCTTCAACAGGCATGTTGCCGGTGATCTCCACAAGACCTCTGTCCAACTTTGAACTCACCCTAAGCCCAGACGGCACACGTGTGGGCAACCACCGCTGCTCCAACCTGCTGGACTTCAATGAGATCCAGACCGGATATGGCTTCATCACGGATGCAACAAAGAACCCCGAAATTATTGGAGAGACTTCGCCCTACCAGTACAACGCTATCATGCGCTCTTCGAACTCTCTGCGCTTCTACAGGAACCTCAACCTAGAGGCCTGCCTCTGGGAGTTCACCAGCTACTATGACATGTCAGAGCTGCTGAATGACTGTGGAGGCTCCATAGGCACCGATGGCCAGGTAGGCACTGTGATGGACTGTAATGTCATCTGTTCTGTTTCTATGGTCATTTTTGTATGTATGAAATTTGTATGTACAATTTATCCTAGGATCCTAGGTTCAGACTAGCCAAACTGTCTTAGGGAAGGTTGTGGAGTACGGTTGATGCACTGCCTTGACAGATTTAAGGGGGTTTGTGGTAGTCATTGCAAAACATGTCAAAAGAAAGCCATCTGGACCACCCTTTCTCAATCTCTTTAACGGGTTCCCAAACAATTTGCTGGTTTGCCTGTTCTGACAGTACGCCCCTGAGCTTCTGTAGCCTTTGTGTCAAGGTCTAGGCTGTTACTGGTTTTCTCGCACCCAGCAGTTAATTTTTCCTATATTTTCCCACTTCTTTAGGTGCTGAACCTGGTCCAGTCCTATGTCACCCTGCGGGTACCTCTGTTTGTGTCCTATGTCTTCCACTCTCCTGTGGCTGTCGGAGGCTGGCAGCACTTTGACCTGCAGTCGGAGCTCAAACTCACCTTTGTGTATGATACAGCTATTCTGTGGCAGGACGGGATTGGCAGCCCCCCAGAAGCTGAACTTCAAGGTACGTTTTCAGCAAATGCTGAATCTATGACAAGAAATAACACATATTAACTTGTGAAAATGTTCTCCTCTGTTCTTATAGGAGCCATGTATCCCACCAGTATGCGTATAAATGAGGAGGGCCGTCTCGTGGTCAACTTCAAGACAGAGGCACGCTTCAGGGGACAGTTTGTTATGTCTCATCCAGGTACTTGAGTGGCGCCCACATGCACATATACACTCACCCTAAACCCATCCTGTGGGGTCATTCTATACAACCGGCCTCCTATTGCATTACCCTGCGTCCCACATCCTCTCTTCATCTATTTCTGGAGTTCCACCACCGGGGTCTTCCTGTGTTAAAGTGCCAGAGGTCATTTCAGCAAATGTCAAAATGACCCCGGTGCATTTACAGTTACACAGCGAGCGGCACAAACAATGTGAAGGGTCTCTCTATAAATAAGGAGGCAGACATGGCTGCGGATTCAGGTTGGACAAAAAAAAAAATGCTGCTGTAAAGATTTATGACTGTACACACGTTTGCTTTCAGGAACCAGCGTGTCATCCATGGTGATGTGCACCGACCACTCCGGGCTGACGTTCACTCTTGCTCTGGTCCGGACTGAGCCTACATACAACCAGCCCATGCAGCAGTGGAGCTTTGTCTCTGATTTTGCTGTGAGTTTTTATGCCTTTAAAATATGTGTTGTCACTTAAAGCAAAAACAAAAACAAACGGTCTTAACTTTCTTTCTGTGTGTCTATTGGACCTTTAGGTGAGAGATTACTCAGGGACTTACACAGTGAAGTTAATTCCCTGTATTGCATCCCCCACTGGGGAATTCAGCATCCCTCCTGTCTGCCACCCAAGAGAGCCAATTACTTTTGACATGGACATTCGCTTCCAGCAGGTAAGAGTTGATATTTTGATGTTAAATATCTTGACTTTGTCATTTAACAACCAGAACGTGCTTGATGCAGAAAATCCTACTATTTGGAGGCAGATTTTAAAAGCCTGAAACAGTCTGATACCCATAACCATTATCTGCCTGCTCCATGTGTCTCCAGGTGAGCGACCCGGTGGCGGCTGAGTTCAGTCTCAACACTCAGATGTTCTTGCTGTCCAAGAAGGAGCTGTGGCTGTCTGATGGATCCCTTTCGTTTGGAGAAGGGACTGATGCTGCTTTTTCAGAAGGTGCAGCACCAGTGCCATCTAGTGGTGCTAAATTATTTTAAAGCTGAGAACTATGACGCTCAGGAAATCTCACATTTCTTGTGTCCTCCACTTCAGGCTCCATGATTTATGGGCGTGTGATGGTGGATCCAGTCCAGAACCTGGGTGACTCCTTCTCCTGCAGCATTGAGAAGGTCTTCCTCTGCACTGGAGCAGATGGCTACGTACCCAAATACAACCCCACTAACAAGGAGTATGGCTGCCTGGCAGATGCTCCCTCTCTGCTGTACAGATTCAAGATCCTGGTAAGATGCAGTGAATCCCAATGGATTATACTCTGGGGTATTGTAGAAGCAAAACAGGGTCATTTCTGATTTTTGTGTGTGTGCAGGACAAAGCCCAACCAGAGACTCAAGCTACAGCATTTGGTGCTGTAGGCTTTAAGGCCACATTGGCTCAAGACACACCTGGAGCTTTGCCTTTAGTCAAACAACCAGGCTCAGATGGCTTCACGATGTCATCCTCTCCACTTTTCCAGGTGCGTGTTCTCGTGTATTTTCACATATTGCATACACACAAAGAGGGAAGAGGAATAAACAGGTTGCACTTCTTTTTCAGGTGGCTGCTGGTCGAGAGTGGTTCATCCACACCATCTACACAGTGCGTTCCAGAGAAAATGCCAACCGCAACATTGGCAAGCGCAGCGTGGAGTACCTCCACCACAGTATCTCCTCCTTTGAGCAGCCCCACGACTCCAGCGTGGCGACTCGTCACCGCCGCGCTGCCCCTGCTTTCTCCAGTCCACCTCTTGCCCAGGACATTGGTGTCGAAAACAACCGAGGCACTAACATCCAGCACATTGCTCTAGACAGAACAGACCGCATGGTGGTCAGCCAGCGCCAGCCATGGTCCCCTAACCGTGAGCCGCTCCTGGAGCGCCCCCTGCTGGAGAGTTCAGGCAGGGAGCCGGCTGACACCTCCTTCCTACCCATGCTGGTGGGCATCGCAGGTCTGATCCTCCTCATCTGCCTCATCGCCACCATTGTCATTCTGCTGCTGCGGCGCAAGAAGCGGGAAAAGAAGGCCCAGTTCCCTCCATACACCACCTCCTCTTCATCTGCCTACGCCGGTTTCAGTCAAAGCCCAGTGGGTATGTGGAGCAGTTCAGACAGCTCTGAGGTCTAACTGTTGACCCTGCTCCCCCTCAAACATCGGTTCCCTATTAAAAAAAAAGACTATAACACCACTGTGCCTTTGATGCCCAACTTGTGTAGCACTGAATAGAGCCCGGTACAACCTGTGGACAGCAATGTCAGTGCTTGGGGCTTAAATACAGAGAATGTACCTGAGTTTTGAAGCTTACTGAGCTCTGATGATGGTTAGTTTTCACTGTAATGTGCTGTAGTTATGCCTTTAATGCAGCCTATTGAGAATCATGGATATATGTAGAAGTCCCTTTCAGTGATATTCACCCAGTGCATTGGTTGGCAAGTTGTAAAATGTTGCTGTTCAGTTTGCAATTGAAAAAAATCTAATTTGAGCAAACTGCGACCTTTAAAATTTCATGAAATCACTATGTTCATTCTTTAGAAATCCTTTTTTATTTTATTTCTGTAACTCACCTTGTTCATTATTGTTTTGTGGAGAATAAAAACAGATCGAATGTTAGTTGACCTCAATGAATGATATTTTGATATTGATATTTCTGTTTAACACGTCTGCAGTACACCTGCCCACTGCTGATAAGAGTACCATGATGGCGCCATTGAAAGGAATTGTAGATTTGTATGTCTTGAGAATATGGCAACTCTTTTGTTTTTAGATAAATGTGGCTGAAATCAAATGCAAAACTGTCTGTGTACATATCAATATTAATGTAGGACTACTATATATATAAAAAAAAAAAAAAAAAAAGGTATTACTACACCCTGGTGAAACTTGAACACATATGAACTCTTTCTGGTTTGTTGATCAAGTCCTGAAAAAACTTTTACTTTTTCTTCCACAGTTATATTCTAATGTGCCAACTGTTAGCAGACGTGTATGGCTGTTTCATTGTTGTGACAATTTAAAGCGTTTGGATGTATGTTCACTTAAACTGCCAAATATAAATGTATTTTTTCTCTTTTGGAATCTGCATCTTATTTATCAAAGTGCACATCTTTTCTTTTTATTAAAAAAAAAAAAATTGAAGTTTATTTGCAATGCTGAAAAAGACATTTTCTACTTCACATAGGAAGATAACAGATGTTTTCTTAAAAATAAAAAGGGTACATATCGTATCAAGCAATGGAATGTGGTACAACCAACAGGCATAAATACATTTATTTCAATTAAGTACTAGTAAAAAATAAAAAAGGACTAGCGAACAAGAAACTAAACCAGCACAGCTGCAGTGTTTAGGTAAGTGACAACAAAGAAGGCCTGTAAAGCACTTCCCAAAACCTAATACAACCAGATCAGTCCATCGGGAATTTTACACAGTACATTATCACAGCCTGCACAAAAAACACGGACACTAAGGCTAACGATACCGGAGCTGGCTGCCGCTCTCAAATTCTCCAGGTGCAGGTTATGAACAGCTTCACAACTTCAGCTTTTTCCTGCGACCCCGACCGTCAGGGGTTCCCTCCGACTTTCGTTTCTGGGCCTAGAAAAGAAGAAGGAACTTATTAAGAGAAAAACTCACAAGCAATGCAAAGTCAATTCCTCCCAAACACCCATCAATCTTAGTACTAATGAAAGTGGATGGTTCCTCATTTAAATGGTCTACGTGTGTTTGGTCAAGATTTCAAAACGTCACTTTGGTATAGTACTGAACCCTGTGTGTTATATTGGTATAAACCACAAATACCAAACCCAGACTGTTCCGACTTCCAACAAACTTCTTTTACCCGTTATCGTGAGATAGATTTGAAACTCACCGATGCACTCTTTGGGCCCCGTTTCTTCTTCTCTGCCTTCTCCCTCTCCTCCAGCTCCATGTTCTCTCTCTCTATCAGTGTAATCAGAGTGTTGCATCGCCTTTGGAGCTCCTAAACGACAAACAAGACGTTATCACAAACACAGAACTTCTATAAAAACCAAGCACAAAAACAAAAATTGCACAAAGGCGACATAATTCACCATGGCCGTCCTGGATTTGAGGAACCAGTCAAAGCGGAATTGGGGTGAGTTGCGGATGCACTGGCGAAGCTCATCGTAAACGCTCTCCTTGTCGAAGCCCAGCTTGTGAAGCATACAGATGAGGAAGCGGTCCTCCTCCTCCGTGTAGTTCTTGCCTTTGTTGGTGCCGTAGGAGATGCGGAGCTGATGGAAGGGAGCCTTGTAGCGGCCAATCTGGACAAGGAGATCAGAATTGAATCAGGTGGAGGTGATAACGTGGTAATTGCTTAAATAAGATGAAATACGTTAATATGCTACCTTTGAGTCCAGAGCCTTCTTGATGCTGATTCTTCTCTGAATCCTGGCTTCTCCCCTCTCTATCTGGGCCATGATCTTCTCGATATCCTGCAACTCATTGCAGCGCTCCCAGAATACGGCTGGAGAAATACACACAAACGTCAAGTCACACAATGTATAATGACTTGAGTTTGGGTTGCTTTCTGCAGCAGCAGCAGGTGTTAAGTATTTATTACCTGAATACTCCATGACTTCCTCTGGAGTTTTTCCCTCAACTTCTCTGGCAATGTTCTCAATATCATCTCTTCCCCACTTCTCATTGGCTTTGATGAACTGGTTGAAGTCACGTTTGTTCCAGATAGTAAATCCCTGCAACAAAATACAGTTGATCAGTCTAGTCACGGCTTATACAAAGACACCAAACATTTGATTTTGACAATATTAGCCATAAATTTGTTGCACTGTGTGGTAATAATCTCTACCTGCTGGAGAAGGTTCTCCTTCTCCTCCAGCTCTTCCTCTGTGAGAGCTTCGGCCTCGTCGATCTTTGCCTGCTCCTCCTTCTGGATCTGAGCTGAGTTGGGCATGTCTGGGTTACGGGGAACCTGAGTAGACGCAGTCATAAATCCAGTTAAAGACATTGATACTCAAAGAAACTTTATGTAAAGGAGTCTTCCTCTTAATGACACAGGTGTTTTCTGTACCTTATATCCAATGGTCTTTCTGTAGAAGAGGATTTCCTTTTCTAGAAGCTCAAAAAGACGAGGAGGAAAGAACTGGAAGTCTTGGACATTTGGCTGCTTGGGAGGACGAGGAGCCTGGGGGAAAGAGAATACTATAATTACACGTCCTGCAGCATTGATGCTTGATATCCTTGTGGTGTCTGCAGTAATCATACCTTTGGTGCTTTGGGTTCACTGACTCGCAGGGCTTCTCTGAAGTAGGCATCCACAGCATAATTGGCTTTCCTTTCTCTCTTGGGAGGCTCGATCCAGTTGGTAATGACCTGAACGGTTAAGGCAGAGGAGAGCGCGGTAAGGACTCACAGTTCTGCGATTTCAGACCAAAAACATGATGATGGCTAGTGTCTTTACTTTTTTCTTCTCTCTGTAGTCCTCTCCTTCAAATGTGTACACACTGCTGTTCTCAGTATCCATGGTGAAGTTTCTCAGCGTGCTCTCACCCAGCGATGACAGCTTCTCCTTCATCTCCATAGTCTGGCAGACAACAGGACAAAAAGTTGAATTTGTGTGCCAAACATTTAAATTAATCAGAAACAGTTTGTTGTAACAGCGATGTGGTTTGATGTTTTTTGTTGTTGTTCAGACGCACCTTCCTTTCACCACGCTCCAGGATGGCGTCGATGTCATCATCTGTGATCTCGCTTTCTTTGGAAGCGAACACGTGAGTGGCACCGTGGCGGATGATGGACAGCATCTCGTCCTTCCCCAGCTTGTTTGCACTTGGATCCACAAGTCTCCCTGATAAGCAAAAAATAAAGAATATATTTAGCATTTAACACTTGAATTCACGATTTCCACTTTAGTACAAAAATAAATCGTGTTTTTATATCCATGATAACTTCAGAATGAAGCTCAGATGGTGAGAAGAAGTACCTTGCTGGATAACAATGGAGTCCAGGCGCAGTTTCATCTCAGCCCTCTCCACAATCCTCTCCTCCACTGTGTTTTCGGTGATGAAGCGAAACACGCGTACCTGCTTCTGCTGCCCAATCCTGTGAGCTCGGTCCTGAAGAGCAAAGAAGAGATTCATTAGATATTTTACTTATAAAACACAAATGGCACACCAATGACACTCTGAAGCTTGAATTATACTCCCGTGCTAATCCTTGGCTATAAGGAGTAATGGCGTCGGACGCATTTACAGTTGAGGAAATGTGTCTGTATTGTTCTGTAATTATGCCACCAAACCAGTAAGTGGCGACTGGTCAGCTGTGTTGCGTTACACTCGGTACTTCCCAAAAAACGAGATTAAGTAATGCAGGACTACAAATGAAGCATAAGCTTTATAGTAATGAGCAATTACATTCGGTCACCCCTTATTAATAAACACCGAAGGATACCAACCATGGCCTGCAGGTCGACTTGGGGGTTCCAGTCTGAGTCGTAGAGGATGACGACATCAGCTGTAGCCAGGTTGATACCCAAACCACCAGCTCTGGTGCTCAACATGAAGATGAACTTAGAGCTGTTGGGCTCATTGTACGCGTTGATGGAAATCTGGAAATACACAAAGAAACATTAGGATGTCTTATATTATTATTATTACTACCAGTCTATAAACATACCATCTCCAACTCCAGACTATCCTCACATAAATCCTGTTCACATCTCACCTGTCTCTCCTCGTGTGGCGTTTGGCCATCTAGACGACAGTAACCATAGTTTCTCCACATGCAGTAGTCCTCCAAGATGTCCAGCACCCTGGTCATCTGACTGAAGATGAGCACACGTGAACCTAAGGAGAGAGATGGGGTAGTTAATTAATTAAAAAGTCTCAACACAACAAGAGAAGAACTTAAATGATTTTGAAGCCAAATAAGGTAAAAACATGAGAACTTTAACACAGTTGTTTGTCCGACATATTATGTGTATTATGGAATAAACGTAATTTTATCATGTCTCCCTCCATTTTAGTAGATGCAACCTGAACAGATTTGATTTGGTTGCAACTGGTGGAGCAAAGAGAAAGTGCTGTGGACCACATTATCGCAATGTTCTCATACAAATATTCTTCAAAACATGGGTAAAAACTGAACAGCAAACGACTCCACACACCCTGGTCCTTCATCTTCGGCAGCAGCTTGTCCAGCACCACCATCTTGCCACTGTTCACCACCAGGTGGAGGTCAGTTGTGTACGGGGGACCGGGCTCGGCGCCATCGAACAGGTACGGGTGGTTGCAGCATTTCCTCAGCTGCATGAGAACGTTCAGCAGACGCATCTTGTCCATTTTACCCGCCGAGTTCAGAATGTCAATGTCCTTCATCAAGATCTTTGTGTACCTGATGGGTTGAGACATACAACGGCTTAGTTTCAGAATTTAGATTGTTTCAAGCTGTATACAGCAAAGATGCTTTATTTTTTTATTTTTTTAAAAACAAGTACACCATAGTTGAGGACACTTACCACTCTCGTTGCATCTTACTGAGGCCAACATACATCTTGATCTCTTTTTTGGGCAGCAGTGTCTTCTCGACGTCGGCTTTGATACGACGAAGCAAGAAAGGACGCAGGACCTGCACAAACAGTTTTAAAATGTTTAAAAAACCTAAACAATAACACTCGTAAGAGAGATTTATTGGATATGGAGACATTCAATACATACAGTGTGGAGACGCTCAACCAACTTCTGATCACCCAAGCAGTTATTTGTGTCAAACCAGGAATCAAAGTCCTGCAAAAAAGATTTCAGTTAGTAACAGAATGGAAACACACCTGCGTTTTTAAAACGCAGGAAAATACAGACTACTGATATTCTCTTGAGGTCTTGTGCACTTCTAGGAGATTCTTACATCTGCTGAGTTGAAGACGTCAGGAAGCAGGAAGTTCAGCAGAGCCCACAGCTCATGGAGGTTATTTTGGAGGGGTGTTCCAGTCAACAGCAGACGATTAGTGGTCTTAAATTCACGCACAATTTCTGACAACTACGGGAAAGCAGAGGCACACTTAGCTTTATGAGACCATCCTGCCACATGAAAACTAGAACTCTAAAGTTTATGTGTAAATATCAATTCCATTAGAACAGCAGTCTGACCTTTGACTTTTCATTCTTAATCCTGTGAGCTTCGTCAATGACCAGATATCGCCAGTTAAACTTCTTGAACACGGCCTTTTCAATGATCAGCATCTCGTAAGATGTAACGCACACATCCCACTCTCCTGGCAGCAGCACGTCTCTGATCAGAGCAGTCTGAAATTCAAGTATAAAGAGGTTATTACCTGAAAGCTACATAAACAGTTTCCAATGGACTTAAAGTTAAACAGGTCATTTTGGTTTGATTCTCATCATAATTTTCTATCTCCAAGTCTTAACATGACTCACTCGCTCGTCTCTGTCTCCGATCAGGCAGACTGCACGAAGAGAAGGCACCCATCGCTTGAATTCGTTCATCCAGTTGTAGAGGGTGGACTTGGGAACCAGTACCATGTGGGGGCCGGGGATGTTTCTGTAGTGCTTCATGTAACCCAGCAGTGCAATAGTTTGGAGAGTTTTTCCAAGTCCCTGAGAACGACCATAAAGAGTGTGTTGTGAAGCAGAGTAGAACACAAAAACACATAACATATCTAAAAGTGTCTGAAATCGCCTCCAGACGTGGCAAATATGGAGATGAGAGTTTGTGAGTAAGTACTGACCATTTCGTCGGCGAGGATGCCGTTGATCCCGTTTTCATACAAAGAGATAAGCCAGTTCAAACCACGGACCTGATAGTCCCTCATTTTTCCTGCTTTGACATCTAGATAGAGAGATGAGAAAAACACGCAACCTTAACTCCTGCTCATTAAACAGTGCATATCTATACCTAATGTGTCTTGTGACGTCATGTGAATAACAGGCAATATCTTACAGGAGGGAGAGTCATCGAAGCGAGTGCACACAGTAGTTGTCTTTGTGCTCTCGTTAAGAAGCTCTTCATCTTCCTCTTGCTCTGTGCGACGATGGCGGTTGCTGTTGGCCACAGAAAAGACACAAAATGTTAAAATCATAATGGGTTACGATTTAAGTGAAAAAGAACGTGTGCCGAGGCGACATGTACTCACTCTCCGGCTGAGAGCAGGTTCTGTTTCTCATCTTTCTTGATACGAGGACGTCCTGGTTTCATCTTCAGCGGGGAAGTGGGCGTCTTCTGTGCGGCTGGTTGGATGAAATGAGCAAACAACTCTGTCTGCTTCAGCAGATACTCAAATCTGTTGGTCCGGTCTGTTTGCTGCATTACACAGGAAGAAAGTCTTATTAGCCATTTTTAATGCAAATTGGTGAGTAATATCAGGCTATAAAAAGTGTTTTAGAACTTACCACTTTCTCCTCATAACCTGGAGTAGGCCCTTTAGTTTTGGATGAGGAAGGGGAGGAGGATCCATCTTGTCCATCAGGCCCGGCATCTGAGGAAGACTCTTTTCCGGCATCTGAAGAGTCTGACTTCTCCTGATTAAAGTGAAAAGAAAACTGTTGTGTTTAGTGACTATCCTCTGATCAGCACAGTTTGGGGATGCTTGCTGGCCCCCATAGATGAAGAGGAAGACGAAGGGAGACACAGTCAAGAGAGAAAGGTGAATATACAACTGTTTTCTTTTAGTAAAACACTAACGATTTATAAACCTGCTTCACCATGGGTGTATAAAAGAGTTATACACCCCAAAAGCGCAAACCCTTCTTCTACCAGTGCTTTTGCCATAAGTCCAGGAGAGTTACAAGTCAATCACAACAGTAAACGAGCTCTGAAACATTTACCTCTTTATATTATAAGGCACATACAACTCATTCTATCCCCTTAAGCGGAATCTGTATTTTAAACAACTTTCGTCTCAGTGCAAATTGCATTTATGATAGTTGTTGTTACTGTTGTATTTGCCTCCTCGAGTTTTATTTTCACATGTTTATAACGTAAGTAATGTGGCGTGCTAGCTTTTTTGTAGCGACAGGCTTCTGTTTTGCTGTTGCAAAACTTTCGTTTTACTTCCATGTGATCAATAAAGTTAGTTCAATGTGATCTTTTATTCACTGGAAGATGCACATCTAAAACATCTTATATAAAGGTTTAGCCAAACTCGACTCAAAGTGCAGTAAAAAACATGTTTATAGGTTCCTATCAAGCTACAGTAGCGGCATCCCTCTCCGGTCAGATCACCCAACTGTCCTCTCTGAAAACAAAGGAGCGGATGGGACAGTTGAGCGTAGGCGCTGCTCCTCGTTTGTTTTCATGAGGTTTTTTAAAAAGCCGAATCACGATTACAACTCATTCATTGAGTATAAACGGTCTGGGGTAAATACATGTATTTAATTCAGTATTCGGTGGATGGCTATGAGCTAGCAGCGCTACGCTAGCCGTGTGTGCTTATTAATCGAGCTAGCCTCGTTGCGCTAGCTTCAGTCTCTGGTGGAAGGGACCGAGCTGCTACTGCTGTTGTCGCGAGCTAATGATAGCATCATCGGGGCTAGCTAACTAGCGTAGAGAGCCCGCATTTACCGTGTCAAACTGAAAGTTTCAAACGGCCGAATTCGAGGTTTCCGTGGACACGAGACGGGGAGATTCAGGGTTATACACTAGTGCGGTGGGTTTGTGAGACATGTACTCGGCGACAAGAGGAGACAATGTCCATTTTAAACCGTCTTACCTCGGCTCCTCCGGCTTCTTCAAGTTCAGTCTGCTCTTCCCGCTGTTCCACGCAGTTTTCGCTTTCGGACATTTTTATCGATTTCCCTCTTCAGTTCAGATATATCGTCCGTTAGTTGGATACCCTGGGTGATCCAGTTAAAGAGCCGTTGAAGATTTTCCGAACTTTCCGTCGGTAGATAACAACTATCCTGATGTTTATAATGAAAGACACACCGGTTGGTCGTAGGCGGCACGTTCGCGCTAGCAAGATATTTCTCGCGCACCCGCGTTCACACGGCGCTAACGTTACCGGTGTACGTTCTCTATCGCGAGACTCTGTTATGCTACATTCAAAGGCTGTTGGAAACGTTGTCATTCTTGTTAAATTAGTAGTTAGCTGATTTAGTCTTAAATTCAGTGTGTGAAACCAGAAAAAATAAAGAACGATATAATAAGTACAACATGCAAGAAAAGAAAATACAGCAAAAGTATATCAGAAAATTCTTGCAACAAAAACATACATTGATCATTATTATTGTTAAGGGTGTCGCAACTGATGTAACACACATGATTATACTGATAACATGATAATGATGTAGTTTGATGACTAAGCAGAAAACCCGAGTTTACATATTAGCAGTTGTTAAATAAATGATTATTTCACTTGTCTAAAGTCTGTTTAACAACTGCAAAGTGCCATTTTTTTGTAAAATTATTGTATTGTAAATGATATTTGTTTCACAGGTCAAGTGTCTTTCTATATATTTCCCCTTTTAACCATTTAAAATAAAGACCTACTGTCCATCTTACATAATGCATAATCTGTTTGTTTCATCGTTTTATCTTGGCATATTACTTTGTGGTTATTTTTGCAGTGCTTCCTATTAACATGCCCGAATATGAGAATAATATAGCATGTGTTTCAGTAATAGACTCGGTATATTGGAATTTCGAGAAGCTACACTATTTAGAGGCACTGCATTTGATATTCGTTTACTTTGCCCCAACCAAAAATAAATAAATATATATAAACAACTCAGACTGGCAATGATCGAGGAGTATTTGAACGCAACATGTTCATTGTTACAAAACGGCTTAAAGTACTCGAATATATTGTTCCAAATTGGCTACATTTAAATCTACTTTTTTCAAACAGTCAACAATATTCCCCATGGATAACTACATCGATGGATCATACAAAATGCAACACCAACGGAACAGGCAATATTAGGACGAAACCCGCTTCACACGAGGGTCCTACCGACATTTGTGTCCAATAGGAATGACGTCGATAGACGGTTAATCAGCTGATTCCGAGCGATCAAATGAACCAAAATAATACAGTTTCATCCGTCAAAAGTCGTTTAACCACCAGCGACAGTTGAGGATTTTCTGGTGGGACACTGTTGACATGCTTTATTTGGGTAAGCGCATATTGTAAAACCTGTGAATCGCGATAGTACATTGTTGTATTTATGCTAAGTCAGTGGCACCTGACGTTACTCGGCTAACGTTAGGCCTGTTTGGTGCTTTGTTCATCTTTTGTTGTCGTAACAACTGACGTTACAGAGGCGGTTGACCTTGTTGTAGACGTTAAGCTCCGTGCTTTATTTTAGCCATGTTTTAACTGCCGGATATATCGAGATGCTTATTAAACTTAACGCTACAGCTAGCGTTAGCAAGCTAGCCTCCTGTAGTGACACAGGAACAACAGAGCGGTTGGAGCTGCCTCAAGATAAGGGGGATATGTAAACACGTCTAAGCTACCATGCTGTTGTCAGTACTGATAACTCATGAATAAATAAATATTCTAAAGCGAGGACACTTTGAGAAAAGACACCTAGAGAATTTATTAAAAGTAACTAATAATGACAGACACTATACCGCCTTAACTTTTTTCACTTTAAAACCACATACACTGTGGTTGATGAAAAACAATACTTAACATCAAAACGAACATTTCTGAATCCATGACTTGAAAGTCACAGTAAAAAAACAAACAAACAAAAAACTTAAAATCATTTGTCAGTTTCAAACTTGTTTCTGCTTCTAATATGTAGGACTTTTCTTTTTTTCTCAATTTTATATCGTTATAAACTGTTTTTAGATTAGATTAGATTCAACTCCATTGTAATCATGCTGAGTATAGGGACAGAAGTACTGAAATACACTTAGCATCTTAGCAGAAGTGTTTATAGAACGTGCACTATGAAGCGACCGCACTGGTCAAATTAACAATAAGACGGCCATTTTTGTGATATTTTTATTTCAAATTGATGGAAATTATTTATATGTAAATGCAGGAAAATAGACTAGTTATCTCTCAGTCTCCAATTGGTCTCTTATTTACACCAATAAGCCACAACATTAAAACCACTGAAAGGTGAAGTAAATAACATTGACCATCTTATGATCAATAAGAAAACAACTTTTTGTGGCTACTTGTTCTGCCCACTGTGGAGCTTCCAAGCTGCTGTATTACCATTTTGTTTTGACGCAGCTTTAATGACAACACTGAATTCATCACTAGTTAAAATCATGACAAATCTCTTGTGCCTTAGTTATTTTTATTCTGATTTGGATTATTAGTGGAATAGTAGTGTCCATATAAATGCATCGGTTGTATGACTGGAATGATTGCAGACAATGTTTGGATTCTGATGATTAGGCGGGAAAGGGCATTGTCTTCACTTTTTGTCACACCAGAAAGAGCACATGTGTTACATGTAATTCTAGCGATGAGTCTTTATTATTCAGCCAACATGTACAGCACCAGGGCCCTCAAAATCAAACTATGGAACCAAACTCTTTTGATATATTTTATTTAATTATAACAAAAAAGCAAACTGACAAATTATTTCTCTCACAGACCGACAACATGGACAAGATTTTAGAGGGCCTCGTGAGCTCCGATCACTCTGTTCCAGTGAAGAAGGCCATTGTGAAGAAGGTCGTGGAAGCGGCAGAGAAAGAGGTGACGGAGGAGCAGTGTCAGGCTCTGTTCACCCTCACCACCCGCCTCATCTTGCTCGGTGAAGATGCCTTCCAGAAGCAGATCGGCTCCCAGGTTCTTGAAGCCTACGCCCGCTACCACCGCCCGGAGTTTGAGCGCTTCTTCAACAAAGACTTTGTCGTGGGTCTGCTCCAGCAGGGCTACGGGCAGCTGGATCGCAAGGACCCGGTCGTAATAGACTACATTCACTGTTGCCTGCGGCTGCTCATCAGCTGCCCCTCAGTGCTGGAGATCTTCGGCGGGGTTCAAGTGGAGGTTTTAAGGATGGTGTGTGAGCGCCCCGAGCCTGCTCTCTGTGCCCGCCTGAGCACACTGCTGTCAGACTTTGTGCAGTGCATCCCGAGGGACAAGCCGGGCATTATGTTCTGCCAGCAGCTGGTGAGGACAATCAGTTACTTCCACTGCTTTGCCAGCGAAGACCGGGAGCTGAGAGAGTATGTGGGCCAGGTGACAAAGGTTAGCACGCTGCTGCAGAACATCTGGAAGGCTGACCCAGCTACACTGCTGCCCTCGCTGCAGGAGGTCTTCGCCATTATATCTTCCACAGGTTAGAGGTCTCCCTTTCTTACAAAGTTGGTTTCAAAGAGAAATTTTATACTGGTGCACAAGCTGTATTTATTTTTATAGGGTAAGTTTTGAGACAGATTCCCAAAAGAAGCCTCAACATGAACTCGTTTGGATTTTATTCATAGATTTGTAGTGGCCTCATTTTAGATGAGTTAAGCATATTTCAGCTTTAAGCTGAAGCTTTTTTGTGTGTTGCCTGTGACGTTACGGCCGCTTGTACAGTATTGTGACTGACTAAACTTTAGATCAGCGCAAAAAAAGGTCTCATTGTCTTTATTTTAGTGACATTGTTCCACAAAAGTGCTGCTCTTCAGTGTTTCATTCATACTAGGGCAGATGGAGCCACAACACAACACAACACAGCACCTCACCCCACTTCACAGATATTATCACAGGTATACAAACAGTCCACCAGAATCTTTAACAGCCTCACACTTTATGCAACTCTAATAATTTAAAATTCCACATTTGTGTCACACTGTAACACAAATAAATGCTTCAGTTGTGTATATGCATTTTTGCAGACCCTTCCTTTGACCCATCCATCGCACTGGCCAGCCTGGTCCAGCACATCCCCGTCCAGATGATCACAGTGCTCATCAAGAGTCTCACCACAGACCAGAACGTCAGAGACGCAAGCATGACTAAAGCGCTCTGCAGGTGACTGTCACTGGAGTTAAAAGACTGTTTTAAATTCAATCAGTATGATTATGTTTCCTGCACATTTCTTTACTTAATTTACATTCTGCGTATATATTTAATGTCATTTTTTCTGCCTCTGTAGGATGATTGACTGGTTATCTTGGCCTTTGGCGCAGCACATTGATACCTGGGTCATCGCTCTGCTCAAAGGACTGGCGGCAGTTCAAAAGTTCACTATCCTCATAGATGTCACTCTGCTTAAAATTGAACTGGTTTGTGCTCCTAACACTCCACGTTTTGGTTTATTATAGACCTCTTGGGGGAAATGTTCGGCAGAAATGATGTGCATCTTTTAAAGCTGCACAGATGTTAAACTGCAGTTATAATTAAGCTAGATTGCATCTATTATTCTTGAAGACGGCTCACCTTGGGCTGGTAAGCGACTTAAATTATTGAAGCGCTTCGTCTCTTTTCATTCTTTTTATTATTTTTTTTAATTCAAAGGTATTCAGTCGTCTGTGGTACCCCATTGTGCGGCAGGGGGCGCTTGCCGTGCTCTCCCATATGCTGCTGAGCTTCCAGCACTCCCCTGAGGCCTTCCATTTGGTAAGAGATCTCCTACTCTCCTCAAAAGCCCATTTCCCATTTCATGTGGCCACTTTATTGGTTTTCTCATTTTTTGTCTCTTCTGGCTTAAATTACTTCAAAGCCGCGCTGCCTTCTTTTCCCAGAACCCCCTGGCTCGGCACCACTCTCTTGCTAATGATGTGTGAAGCACTTAAATGCCGAGCAATGGCCCTTGAGTTGGCCAATTTCATTAGAATCTAAAAACATGAATAGTCTCAAAAATACTCGGCAAATGAGACCAAACTCTCTGTGGAGTTCCCCGGCTGACAGCGCTGCAGATTTCTATGATTAATACTAGCTGAGCCTTTCACAGTTTCCAGCAACGCGGTGTACTCAATGTTTTTCTCGTCTCCTTATTCCCTCCTGTCTCAGGTTGTTCCACATGTAGTGCACCTCGTCCAGTCCGTAAGGACAGATGGCCTCCCCAACAGTAAAGCTTTCTTGCTGCAGTTCACTGAGCTCATACACTGCATGATGTATCAGTACTCCGGCTTCCCTGACCTGTATGATCACATAATAGAGGCCATCAAGGTAAAAGAGCTGCAAGCATGTCTTACTATAGATGTGTATATCAATAAATCTTCAGAAATTGCACTTTTAGACTTTCTTACTCATTTTCCTACCTGCTCTTTTCAGGATCTCCCAAAACCAGCAGAAGAGAAGATCAAACTGGTGCTGAATCAAAGTGCCTGGACTTCTCAGTCCAACTCCTTCGCGTCCGGTCTAGTGAGGCAAGCTGGGAAATCTGAGACGGGAAAGACGGGCCTGGTGAACCTGGGCAACACCTGCTACATGAACAGCATCATCCAGACCCTGTTCATGGCCACGGAGTGAGTCATCCCAACAGCCACACGCATGAGGTCATGTTATCTTGTTTCTTTTTCTTTTTTTTTAATGCAACTTAACGATCAAACTTTTTTCTTTTTTGTTCAGTTTCAGGAGGCACGTTTTATCATTGCATCTAAATGGTTCCAACACACTAATGAAAAAGCTTCAGCTCCTGTTTGCGTTTCTTGCGCACACTCAGGTTAGTTTTGACTTGTGTAATGAGTAATGCAGAATATTGTTACTGGTTAGTTACAACAGTGAATGACAGTGTTTGTCTGTGGCCTACAGAGGGCAGCATACGCTCCCAGAAACTTCCTGGAAGCGTCCCGTCCTCCCTGGTTCAACATGGGTTCTCAGCAGGACTGCTCAGAGTACCTCAGATTTCTTCTAGACAGGTACTGTAAAACTGCAGTGGACAGCAGTCAAAATAGCTTGCGTGGAGTTGTGTACTGCTCCTACGTGCCAAATGAATTCAATTCAGCCATTACTTTGTTTTTCGTTTGTATTCCCTTAGCTGTCAGATCTGCTGAGTAATGTTGAGTGTGCCTGTGTCCTGATCTTAAGGTTACATGAGGAGGAGAAAACAATTCAGGTCCTGGAATCAGCCAAGCCAAAAGTCCCCTCCCTTGCCGACACGAGCAGTGAGGACGCAACGTGTCCACCTTCTGCAGAAGAACAAGAAGAATCTCATTTGACTCCAGCAGAAACCGAACCGGAAAGTGACGGAAGGACTTTAATAGAAAAGATGTTTGGTGGGAAGCTGATCACAGGCATCCGCTGTATGCAGTGCAACTGTATCTCTGAGAAAGAAGAGCCTTTTACAGACCTCTCTTTGGCCTTTTGTCCAGCTGCCACCTCTCAGAACAGTCCTCAAGCTCAGGGGCCCTCAGAGGAGCCCAGGGTTATCTGTCAGGGATCTGTCAATGGCGGCAGTGAAGTTCCTGAGCCTGGCGCGGCCAAAGCTTCGGCCAGCAGTGTCCATTTTGTGCCGACGACAACTGAGCCTCCCATGTCCGTGCCTGACCTGGTGAACTATTTCCTGGCTCCAGAGATCCTTGACGAAGACAACGCCTATTTCTGCGAGAAGTGTAGCTCCCTCCAGCGAGCAGAGAGGACCATGAAGGTGGTGTCCGCACCAGAGTACTTGATCCTCACCCTGCTGCGGTTCTCATACGATGCCAAATGCCATATCCGTAGAAAAATCCTAGAAAATGTCACCATCCCACCACTAATGAGACTTCCTGTGCATGCCCGGTCAATGCCTACACAGTGCTCGTCTTCTGCCTCTTCTCCCCTGCAAGTGGATTCTCCAGAGAGCAGCGAGAATCTGGCCAAGAAACTCAAACCATCGCAGTTGGACGAGGAGGAAGAGGAGAAGACGAGGATCGACGGAGAAGAGGAGATGTTGATCCAGTCGGTTCCCTATGTCCTCAGCTCTGTGGTGATGCATTCTGGTATGTCGTCCGAGAGTGGCCATTACTACTCTTATGGTCGCAACATCAACGGAGCAGATGGAGCACAGCATCCAGCCAATCACTTTGCCATCAAAGAGGATTTGGGGAACGGCCAGGCCGAGAGTAGCCTCTGCACATCCTCGACTCTCTCACTTCCACCCGAACAGGGCAACACGCTATCCAATAGCAGCTCGGAGGGAAAAGATTGGCTGCTGTTCAATGATAGCAGGGTGACATTCACATCTTTCCAGTCGGTGCAAAACATTACCAATCGCTTCCCCAAGGACACGGCTTACGTGCTCATGTACAGGAAACAGGATCTTGCAGGGCCGAACCTAAATGGAGAATTAACGGCGAATGGAATGAGACTGAATGCTGAACCGCCCCTGCAAAAAGAACTGCTGGATGCTATTATCAAGGACAACAAACTGTATTTACAGGTGAGCAGGGCTAAATAGAAAAAACACACATTTCTCCCACATATTGGCATTATGTCATCTGGACCTTTAGATTATCACGGTAAACTCAGACCAAGGCTACATTCATTCTGAGGTATACACACAGGAAGAGAGAACATGCACTGGCGAACAGCTGAGAGCCAGAAGTGATGAAGCACAAGCTAAACATTTTACATGGACGGGGCTCAGTACGTTTTTGTTTAGAGACGCATAACGTTTGCTGTGTTTACACCTTACATCCACTCTGTTCCAGTGTCTTAGGACCCTTAAAACCAAGACTGTTGGAAGCACAGGTTTTAGTTTGTGCAGCATCTACGTTAAATTGTCCAATACCTGCTGTAAAAGATGTGGAAAAGACAACTATGTGGATGTATACATTACATGTACCATGATGCAGTTTACTGTAGCTGTAGTTAGATGGTTAACTGTAAGTGTTTTTAGCCTTTCGGTAACTGTTCTCCAGTACCAACAAAAAAATCTCTGGTCTTATACGGATGTAATCGATTTCTGAGACCATTTTAAAACACTCATTAGGACAAATGTTGCTTTACAACCTTTGTATAAAAAGTGCACATATTAGTGTGTGTGTTCATATATATATAGCTGGAAACACAACGCTTATTGTTCATGTTTTACACACACTCGACTTAGAGCATCATCACTACTAACCCTTGTAAGTGTGCGGTCAGTATCGAAGTGAAAGATTCACTCAGGTAGAGCTCAGTGGAGAGAAAATAAACTATACAGATAACTAAGCACTGCAGAGTGTAGTTTTTTTTTATGACTGCCACTCGAAGGCAAATCTAAACTGTCTTGTTATAAGACGTGAGGTGCAATTTCACGAGCCATTGAGCTGTACCGTGTTGACATTCCACTGCACTTGTTCAAGTAACTAAAGTAAATCTCCTCTAGGGGGTGCTGTAGTAATAGGAAGTGACAACTCTGATACACGATCACGCGTTTCTACTGACCTGGAATAGCATGGTTTAGACTCGAGTCCTGTGTGTGCTTAAAACTCAGCTAACGTGAATACATTTTCTCTTTCCTCTGTGCTGCTGATAGGAGCAAGAGCTCAATGCTCGGACCCAGGCTCTTCAGGCCCCTTCATCCTCCTGCTCGTTCAGGCCCAACGGTTCAGATGACAATAACCCACCAGGGAGCTGTGGCCCATCTGGTGGAGGAGGAGGGGGCGGGGGCTTCAATACCATCAGTAGACTAGTCTTCTGAAAGAAACGTGTTGCTCCGATCACTCAGGAGCCTGAACTGTCATACCATGTACAGCATATAACCTCATCAGAAGAGCACTGAAAGGCTCACACACTCACAGAGCATCACACACAGTCTGCTCTGACCTGAGAAAAGATTTTTTTTAAAGTATTATTTAAGTAATTATTATCTGAAATAGTTTTTGCCACTCTTATAGTCATTATCTTAATAATTTGTTCTTCCATGAATCCTGCAAATTTTAAAACTTGAAGTGGACAGTACGCTTTTGTGCAAATACGTTCTCTTCCTTACATAAAAGAAACGTGTCATTCAATATTTGCATCGATGGGTATGTGAAAACAGTTTAGTTACCTCTTACACAAGAAAACACTTACATGTGCAACTTCACGTCCGCAACGCAGAAGAAAGCATTTATCTGTACAGCTTGGATTTGTCATACTTGCGACAGACACGGCACACACACTTTGTTTACCTTTCTGATTTGCATGCAGCTTCTCTTCCTGAGCTGTTGGGATTGACTTTTCTGGTATTGGAATCTTTTTGACGTGTGCTTCGTTGGTTTCTAGTTTTCATATCACATGCAATAAGTGTACATACGACTTAACGTTTCCAGCTAATCACGTAACACAAACTTATGTGGAAATAAAAAAAAAAGATATATTTGCGGCGTGGAATTTTCAACATAAAGGTATTTTCTGTATTTAGATTATTTAAAGCTGTCGGTCGGTGTTATCTACTCAGAACTGAATTGCAAACTACTCGTTTTAGCAGATTTCACCAGAGGCTACTGACAGCATACTCTAATGTATTCCTCTGATTTGATCATTCAGGGAGACTTGTGTGTTCTTGCTGATTTTATGTGCCTTTTGATATTTAATGCGGATTTTGAGGAGGGGCTTGGTTCAACTTAGAGTTATACTGTGTTAATATTAACAATGGCTTCAACTTTCCTCAAAACTAAAAAGAAATCTGTATTTGTTGCATTGTCTTATGTAACCAGGAGGGACGTTTTAAGTTATTTACAGTGTTTGTCTGTTGGCATAAAGGTGGGGAGATGTTGGGGGATAAAAGTATCAATATAGTAGTAAAACATAAAAAGAATAACAAGACAAGTATAATAAAGACGATAAAGCCGTTGCTGGTTTCTGGAAACCTTTAATTTGTTTCTTTGGAAAGGAGCCAAACACCAAAGAGTGTGTCGCTATGCTGTTGTGTACTGTACCTTCATGTCTGTGACTTGTTCCGGAGTTTCATTATTTCTGCATTACTGCAAAGAATATGTGGAACCAACTCTAATATCACATCTTGTTGTTGAGTTTTGAAAAGATCTCCTACTGTATATAATCTCTGTTTTGATTGCAGTATGTACAGATCTTCCCATGATGGTGCCATCTTTCTCCGGCACTACATGGACTTGAGGCTGCAAATAATATGTTGTGCTTTTTCTTTTTTCTTTCTTTTTTTTTTTTAATGAATTAAATCAAATTTTAAATCCAGCATGTTACTGTCACCGGAAACCTCAAGAAACCGTTTAAACAAAAAAAAAAAGTGAAAATTTTTAGTATGTAAGTGGCATTGTTGATTAAAAAAAAAATATGCAGAATGTACGTATGTCCGTTTCATAATTCATCAAAACACGCATATATGGATCCCCTTTTTCTTGGTTTGATTGCAAAATAGTTCCACATAAATAGAGGAGAGTATAAACACGCCAACGACTGGAAAGGGGAACTGGGGCATCACATGCAGTCATTTTCGATTCCCAAAGGCACAGAGCGAATGACAGCTGTCATGTAGCAGGAAGATATTATTTATTATAAGTTTTGGGTTTGTATAGAACTGATGTGGCAAAAACACAGTGGTAGCACCAGAGCTTTCAAAGGGCATCTGGAAAAATCAATGACTCTTAATTATTAATCAGCCAAACCATTTTACTTTTTCTCCCTCTGTTTGCTGTAATGCTTTGAGGGAGTACATTCAGTGTTCATCTACACTTTAATGATTCATTAAGGTTTTATTTAGTTTGCAGACAGTCACTAGGTATACTATATTCTTATGTATGTGAATCCTACGGCTATACACTGCAACTCATGACATGAATAATATATACAGTCCTTCATAGTTTGCTTTTTTTATATATATTTTTGTTGAACTGTTGCATATAAATGACTTTATTTTGCCTGCATATATTTTTTTAATTATTATTTAATTTTGGGGTTAATTTAGGGTTGGCTAAGACACCCCTATAGCCCTAAGATGTTCTGTAATGCTGAAACCGTAGCGCTACAGGTATCAGAAGAATTCATTAACTGGAACTGGCATATCGCGTCTACAGCCTTTAATTGCTCCCAGCTTCTCCATCCTCACTGAGGCTGTTGAAAGCGGCAACGTGTCTGTAAATGTAATGGCAAAGTCATTAATCAGAGTAACAGGGAACATCCTCTGGGGGAAGTGTTTACCATTACAATAGCATTCCAATAAGATTCCTCAGATGCTTTCCCGAGTCCACTGGAAACACGCCTTTGTCAGTGGATTGGACTAGTTATGGATGCTCTGCTGATCCCAGCATATTAGCCACCTCAGTTACGGGCACACAAAACAGCTTTTTAACCAGTGTGTGGTAAAAAATGTTGGCATATTAGATTAGTGTTAAACTCAAATACTAACATATATGGTATCAAATCTATCTCAGAAGCAGATTTTAGGTTTGGTTAAAAATAAATACTGTGTTGGGAATAAGTAGACATCTCTACATATAAATGTATAGTGGCACCAGCTGAAAATAAACCTTGCATAAAGTATACTTATGCATAGGTCACTGAGTGCACTCTCCCAGCACTATCAAGACATTTTATGGCGAGTTTTCTATACAACATGCATTGTGGACACTGTAGTTCAGACGTGCAATGATTCCCTGGGACCTCTGAGGCTGCAACGCAGTGGTGGGTCTTTTCTTTGTCTCTTCTTTGGCTGTGTGAGGCCACTTTTTGCGTTCATCCAGAGGCGCATTCAGCTCTGCTGACTTCTCGTCCATGTGTCAAACCGCCCTACATTCCTTTGTTGTATTTTTTTGAGACGGGACACTAGGGATCTTTTTGAACTACATGTCCCATGGTTGAAGCTCTACAGTTTTCCCTGCACGCCGACGCCACCGCCTCCTGGGCTCGTCCTCCGAACGAGCGGTTAAGCAAAGGCAATGAGAAAAATACACTTTCCGGTTATGTATAGCAAAATAAATGCCCGAGTGAGGGACATTACGTTGAGGCGGGATAACGAAATAAAGCTTTTTAACATTGAAACGTGATCATTAAAGTATGAAAAACATAATTGATAAAGTTAGAGTTAATAAATTCGAGCTAAATGTTTGAAGAATTAGTTAGCGTGCCAAATATTAGCCAGTAAAGTAAAAATAATTTACACTGATAGTATGGGCTGTTTATATTAGAGAACAGTACGATGGTATTCTCAGCCTAATCGTTTATTTTGAAAGCTGGACCCAACCACTTCCGGTTATTTTAGCCGTTGCGAGCGTTAGCTTAACGCAGCCATGTTTTCAGTGGAGGTTGAGTTCAGGGAAAGACGGAGCCACCCTGTCAATCACAATTAAGGAACCATGGGAGTAAACTGGTAGGAAAGCTCGGCGAAACCACTGTGTTGTTACCGTCAAGATTGTTTTAATCTGCGCACAGAGGACAAGTATGCACCGGCGCACTGTGGGACGTTTGAATCCGACCTCTCCCAACTGGGAATCGCTCCACTTTGACGGGAATTAGCATGAAACGTTACACATAACAGCAAAAAAAAAAAAAAAAAAACTTAGCGACTCTCAGTTGCCTGCGCCTGTTTTTTTTTTTTTTGTTTTTGTTTTTTTTGTGGTCGTAGTTAGAACAAAAATACACAAGTCACTGTTGATATTAGCAGAAAAAGGCGGTTCCGCTGAGGTTTCCAGGCACTCCAGGCTCGGGATATTAGTCCTTTATTTGACTACAACTCGTGGAAATCTGGTCGGTGCATTTCAGAGAGCTGCCTCGTCGGTGAGTCGACTTTCGAAGAGGCGGCGGAGGTCTGTTGCTCACAAAAAATGGCTCACAAAAATATACATATACAACATTGAACTTTTTTCTGTCTTTCCTTTTCAACTGAACCGTCTGAGCCTTGTGTCAACTGTGTCTTTTTTTTTTTTCTCCAGGTAGGCGAAGACACTCCCAAAAACAAACGAAGCCAAACGGCGATCAGCGCTCAAACTCCAGGGAGAAGCAAGCAAGCAAGGAAGGAGCAGCGGCAGCAGCAGCAGCAGCGATGAGTGGGGGAGAGGTGGTGTACTCAGGCTGGCTGAGAAAGTCTCCTCCTGAAAAAAAGTTGAGACGTTACGTAAGTACACTTTATATCCTCGTTTGTTACGCTGAGATAAAATAACCTGTTCGGCTAAACGCGCCCGCTGCTCCCCGGAGACTTTGCTCGTAGTGGCAGACATGTGTAGGCCTCATCTTGTGTGTATTTCAGCTACTAGCCTCATGTTGTTGTTGTTGTTGTTGATGTTATATGCAGTGAGCTTCATGTTTTGGTGTCAAAGCATCCAAGTCTCACAGCGTCACCTCGGAGGATTTGACTGCACACTGATTGCCTTTGCTTGTTCAGGCACATCACCCCCATCAGAGGTGATCATAGGTCATGGCAGGGTTAAATGATTTACAAAGCTACTGCCAGTTCATTAGATACACCCCTAGAAATGAATGCATTCTCCTGCTGCTGTCCTGCGCTGAGTTTCTGCTTTATGACTGCTGTAATGTTCAGTTTATGTCTAAACCGTGTAAGAAAGGCGGTAATTCAATTGTATGATCATACTGGGTCATGAAGATAATGGGATTCAGCATTTGTTTGAAATAACTGGGAGCGCTGTTGATTCAGTTGTGTTTCCATTTTGGAGGCTGTATTTCGTGGTACTATTTAACTGTATGCGTGACGACACGTGTTTCTGTTATTTTGACATCCCCATTTTAGTCAGTGGTCGAGGCTAAATAGCCTAAATAGGTGATCCCATGGCTTCAGAATTCAGACTTGTTGCTATGATCATCATTGTTTACCTCCTTAAATGGACTCTCACACAATAGTCAGATTTGTTATGGGACATTTCATGCTCCAGAATTACATATTTCTTATTACTAGTGAGGACGATATCATTGCGGTATGTTTTTTTTAATTTTTTTATGCTCTCTGTTTATTTATTGTGCTCCTGGAAAAAAAAACACTTCATAGCCAGCAAAAACCCCATGTTTGCTGTCAAGCCGACACGCTTACCGTGTCGCTGTCACCGTTATTGATATTTGAATTACAGGGGCTGTAACATGAGAGTAGGGCTTGCTTTTGCAGAAACCACAGGTTCAATGAGGCATTTTCTGACAACAGTAAAGCACAGAAGCACAGAGGAGTGAGCATAAGCTTGTGAAATGCTGTCTCATGTTCATAACAGAATGGCATCTGATATGATGAGGAGGATGTCAAAATCCCACCAGTGTGGAGGTTGTTTGGGTAGCTGATTCCTTTAATGGGCGGCGATCACTTACATCTTCAGGACAGAGACCATGAATGATTCCTTATTTACCAATTAGGGATGTACCGATCAAGTCTTTTTGCACCCCAATCCAACACTGGTCTTTTAATAGTCAGCATCGGTCAATCCAAGTCCTGATCCAGTCTAATCTAGACAAAGTGTAACCCACCCGGAGAGTCCTAAAGACTTTTCTTATCTTACCTGTATTCTCCTAGATCAGAGAAGAGAGTAGCTCGTACCTTAGCTGCAAATTACAAAAATGGGCTAGTCATACAAAGTCATACAACGCCAGAAACTTTTTTAAATGGAGTGTTCAGTGTTTCTTGATGCTGAGGTGTAGCAGAGTCTACGTGGCCTGTTAGGTTTTTTCTTAATGGTATTGATGACAATCTCTTATTACCGTCTTTGGAAACATCCATGTTGCATAATTTACAAATTTCAGTAATTTTCTCATTTTCTAGAGTAAAGTGTCTCCGTACAGCAGACATGTTTAGTCACGGGAATTTGGCTCTTCCTCTTCTTTGATTTGTGTCAGCTTTAGTGCTAGCCAACCGCCACTAAACCAGAAGAAGAAATGGTCGTCTTTTTCTTTGATTTCCTTTTGGCAGCACTGCCGTTGAAACAGAGGACGATGCTACAGGAACGTGGTTTTGGTTAATGGCAGAGCTAAAATAAATTACTGCAAAAGAGGCGACTGTTTACATGGAAAATCGTCATTAAATGCCTTTTTTTTTTGGTTCCCGATGGACCGATACAGCTACTACTCTTTTCTTTTTTTTTTTTGCTTGAGCAGCGCATCTCCCAGCAAGAACATAGCCTATATGCGATGAATCTGAACATGTAATTCATATACAGAACGCTGGTACACGAACCACAGATCAGCAATAAATGCCAGTGCCCACACTCGCGTCTGATGCTTTGATTTCCACGAAATGAATTACTGATTTCCTGAAATGCAAATATCTGTCAATACAAAACTGTTTGTAAGCTCATAGCTTGTTTAGGGTGTGTCGTAACTTTGCGTCTATTGCTTTGCTCCCATTTCCCTGTAAACATAAACTTAGCTTGAGGTTAAATGCAGCATCGTAACAATATTGTATTGAGTTAATCAGAAGAAAATACAGGCGTGAAAGCACCTTCAGAAACAACGTGGTGTCTTAAATGACCCAAAGCTGTTGTTTTTCAGGATACAGCAAGCTGGTGTACAACCTATTTGTTCTCAAGCGGATGTTGCAACTAGCTGCTCCGGTTATATAACTGCTTTGTGGACACGGCAGAATGGTTTTCTCAAGAAGAATTTGAGTAGTTTATAACTGCTATTTGTTTATTTAAATGATACAACAATGGTCTGTTGTTCTTTGCTGCTTTTTATTGTTGATACAGTTTGTTTATGGTTAACTTAAACAGCGGACACACTGGGAAACACTTCCACTGTGTTTTTTCCCGTTCTCGGTGTGTTTTTATTCGGTTCTCAGTAACAGGTGGTGATGTAACTCTGTGGGTACTCTTGGTATATCCAGTATTTTATTCAGGCATCAGCAAGTTAGAAAAAAAGATAGAAATACAACCTTTTAAAGCGATCAAATAATATACTATTCTAAATTAACCCATCAACACTATCCTCTGTACTACGTGGTATTTTTTGATATCTGTTTACAATAATGGGCCAAAATATCTTAATCTCAACCTATAGCTGTATATTCACCTACGGTCTGTATCGTCATTGTTTCTACATTTTTATATGGAAAAAAATATCTCAGTGACTCATAAAGCAGAAGTAAACTCACATGCTGTCTAGCATTTGATATCATCTGGAAGCATTGCTCAACAGAAATCAGCGTTTGGAGGAAGAGTCCTCCCTGTGAAAGGTCATAGTGCTCGGGTAACATGACGCTGTGTAATTGGGAAATCCAGACATATTTTCAAAAACTGACCGGCTGTATTGCGAGCTGATGCCCAAAATAAATACACAAGTACAGAAGTTGTTCTTTTTTTTTTTCTTTCTTCCTTTTTTTCTGAAATTAGTTATGAAACAGGCGGACATGTATACTGGGATCATAATATAGCTATGTTAAGGGATTTATTTTGGTGTATGAAGAATCTGTTATATTTTATTTTTGAATTACTCCATCTATTTTTTTGAAAAGAACATCGCCTAGAGGAGGAACAACTACTTTTCACTTTACTACCCTGGATGACACAGCATTTAGTGGATTAGTGCAATACTTCATAGCAGCACTGTTATTAAGCGAATGTTACTGTGGCAGTTTATGCTAAAACTTTAGCATCAGAGTAAAGGTTTGGACAAACTGTAGCCTTAACCTTTAGTGGGTTTCAGTACTGGTATGAAATCATGTTCATTTATTTGCAGTTGAACAGATTTAATTTGCGTGTTGTGTTTAGTGGGGATCATATGATGGGGTATTATTGGCTGTAGTAAAAGCCTGGGGTTCTGTCAGATGACGCTGTTATTTTACCATTGCATACACTAAATCAGTGCAGTACAGGGTTCTTGACTGACTTTTAACACATTTTAGAGCAGAACCAAATCTGGAACCATATGATGAAAGAATTAAAAGATCATAGTGCTTGGGTAACGTGAAGCCTTTGTTTTTGTCAAGGAATGCGGCCATGGCAAGTTTCGTGTCTTTATCGTCTGTTCATGTCAGTACTGGACATGTACTGGAGTGGGAAGTTATTATTCAAGAAGTGTATCCCATTACCAGACATTGCAAGACATTCTTTGTGGATTTTTGGTGCTAACTACTTCCTCACTAACATAGCTCTTTAAAAGCAATACCAAAATGAGCACCTTTTAAATATACTCTCTATATATTCATTATTCTTAGGAAAAAAACGCTAAATCCTGATTGGTAATATACTGAATGTAGGTGTTTATATAACCCGAATGCATTATGTTATAGTGTCATTAAAGTCAGTGGTTCCTACTCTTTAGTATACCTGCTTGTTGCACAGAATAAGTTGTGAGTGTGGTTCTATTTTCATTGTAATAAGGCACAGAAGACCAGCTTCAACATTTTACTACAGAGAAGTTACATTACATTTACTTTTTTGTGTCTTTTTAAAGGTAAAACATGATCTGCTTTCACTTCTATGTATTTTTCTGTTCCTTATGAGTGATTGGATTGGTTTGAGAAGTTTGTCTCAAACAGCTAAAATATGCAATTTCTACCATACAGTCTTATGTCTCCTTCAAGGACAGCACGAAGGTATCCAACCGCAGTTGCCTTTGGGGGAGTTTTCCCAGACAGAGTTTATCATAACTGTGTCCTCTGTGGTTCTCTATTTCATTGACACTGCAGTTTCCATCTGGTTCTACTTTTTCTTTCGTTTCTCTTACCTTATGATCTGTACATTGTCTGACGGGGTTCACCAGTAAAACCTTCTTAAAAGCAAGAACGTGAAGTCTGGTGTGTTGGGAACATCTGCCATGTGTTATCACAGGGACCTGGATGAAGCTTTTTTCTATGGCTCTGTTAGAGGATAGTATACTCTAGCATATCAAGATATAAATATACATTTTGTGTCCTTTAGAAGAAAAGGGTAATGCAGTGAACAGTCTCAGATTGTTGTAGATTGCAGGAATGTTGGTTGTGGATAACTAAATTCATGCATCATTATGAAAATGTCATGCCTCAGTAAAACACCTTGTCAAAGCTGTTACAGACCTCAGTTAGAACTGAGCATGTTGTGATGCTGATACTAGAGTTGGTGTTCCAGTGCTTCCCTCTAAATACTATAGCACAGTCATAACTTCACATCCTCCCAGTTTCATTTTTACTCAGCTCTCACAAAAGCATAAATGAATTCAGTATGTCTTATTAAGAGGCCTTAAATAGAGCTTAAAAGCCTGTTAATGTAAATGCATGAAAATATAAATGTAAATATAAAAATAAAAATGTTTCAGTGGTGTCCTTCCTCTGACACAGCTACAAAGCACCATTGTAATCTCTGCAGTTCATTGGCACGAACCCACAGAAACAGATTAGGATTTAGTTTTAAACTTTGTCCGGCCCTTAAAAGGGCCTCATAGCTGGAGCACAAGCCTACAGGGTAGACCGGAAGAAGGAAAATATTGAACCCTGAAGGTCCTCCTCTGATGGCTGTAAAGGGAGACAAGAGGACATACTCCATGCTGGTCTTGAGGTCACTCAGCTAAGAGAAAATGCATTTACAGTGTACACCACAGTGTCCGTTAGCCATTACTTCTCTCTGAATGCTTGACTGGAAACGGTTGTCATTTACTGACCATTTGAGAGAGGTATGCACGCACCAAATGTGACAGCGTGGTCAAACGAAAACAAAGGCATAGCCCTGCGATTAAGTAGAGGATTCATTAAATCTGCTTAGCAAGTGGAACAGAGAACAAACGCTCACTTTCTATCCCCCCTCCCCATCATGAAGAAACAAACAAACAAACAAGCAACCCAAGCGGGATGCAACAGAGGGGTTCTTGTGCACTTGTGCACTGTTAGCCTCTTAGGCTAACAAAGAAAAATTGCTGGACCATGTCCTCACTGCCACAGCAGTACAGCGCTTTTGGAGCAAGCAGGATCCCGTTGTGTGATCTTCCACAGCTTGAAAATGGATTGCATATGCCATTAATTATTAATGTCCATTACAAACAAATAACCATTAATTATTAATATCTGTGCTACTACAATAGTTATCCTTACTGGTCCACTTTTATCCCTGACACAGTCTATCGTCATTGTGTTATAGGCATATCAGTTTCACTGTAGCCAAACTGGTATCCACAGTTAGGCTGTATGAATACAACAAAACTAATAGTAAAGAGCTGCAGATTCCACGGTATTTGTTTATCTTCTCAGTCATCAGTGCAATAGGCTATGCGAGATTTCACTTCTCCAAAGATGAAATCGTCTCTGTGCTGTTGTTCTGGTCCTTGTTTCAAAACATAATAGAAGTAAACATTGTTGTGGTTCTTCTCCATTTTTCTTCTGGATATTTTTAGCCCGTAGTAGGCCTGAAATCATGTCATTGCCTCACAAAGAAAAACACAACCATCAAAACAAAACATTCAGCTGGTGCGAACCCTTCTGTACAGTAGCAGCACAGGGCGGTTTTATGGCAGTATTTTCTTTAGCCACATCTCATGTAATGATATATAAAAAGTCTAGAGAACATTATGATGCATGTCTTTCAGAGTCTCATGTATTCTCATTTGGAATACATCCATTGCACGTATCAGTCATTGTTATTAACCTGTTTTTTATATTGCATTCACTCGCTGTGGTCTTACCAGCAGTATTTTACCACGCTGATGTTTGTGACCATATGAACAGTTGAACGTATATGTTTAATAATTGATATAGTAGGTCTTTCATCTCTTCTGTGCAGCCATAAAAACAACGCAGAGCAAGCATCGTCCAGAATTTTCACTCCTGTTTACAGTTTCTTTCTTTGTTTATGATGATGGCTTGTTTTGTCAACTTGACAGTTACACAACCTCCAGTGCAAAATGTTGAGTGATGGATAGAACTGCCTGTACTGAAAGTACAGTAACTATTGTTTAAAGAGAACACAAAACGAATATGATCGTTTCTCTACGGTTAGCTTCCCTATCAGGAGCTTTGCATAGAGTTTGTGTTGAAAATCAATGAAGAGTATTGTATTTTTCAGATGAAGCTTCATGCATGACAAAATTGGTGGAGGAAGAAAGAAAAAAATTGAAAAGTGAAATTGAAATATTCAACGAGCTCTGCTTATATCGTTGGCCGAAAAAGCTAAAAGTTTCAGGAGGCGTGTCAATGCGACACAATAGAGTCAAATAAAGAGCAGTTATTTCTGTCATCAAGTCCACGTTGTGGTTATGTGTGTCCCATAGGTGGCGCTATGTGCAGATTATGCATAATTTCTTTCAAAACTGTATGTTGTTATGCTTGCATTAAGCTGCTGTGTCGTTCCCTAAACATGTGCTGCTTAAGTCGAGCGCAGATATTGTTGATTTCACTGGTTGGTCAAGGCTAACATGGAGTATTTTGTAAACAGATGTGTCTCTTTTGCCTGGTGCAGCTGTTTACTGTCCTGTGTGCCAAGTCCACGAAGCAGAGTGACTGCAGAGAAGTGTTTCTCATGCAGACTTGGTTTTCCTGTTTGGTGCTTGGGAACAGCTTCTGAGTTGTGTTTTCTGTTAGCATATGATTCAGTTCAGTTGTAAAATGATCCTTTTGTGCTATTTGTCACCATGCCAAGTCGAGCAGTTTCAAGTGCAGCTATTATTAAATGCAGATGACAGAAACCTCTGAACTTTGCTGCGAGGCTTATCACACACACCATCATGTGTTTTTCTCATTTCGTATGATTGATCAGGATAATTCTCTCATAAACAGTGATGTGACATAGATTGAAGAGTTAAAAGTCTTTTCTTGGATCAAAAGTCTCTCTTTGTTTCATGTCTCAACTTGTCTGCTAATGACACCAGGCTGTAAAAATAGCATGTGTCATAAGGCTGCTTTCTATTTCTAGAGTGTAGTTGTAGTCTCTTCTGGACATTGAACAGGGGTATGAGAACACAGATGGCCAAAGATGGTTTACACTAGCCAGACAAAAGGGCTGTACGGGTCTCTGTTCCCATCATATTGGTGTGTGTGTGTGTGTGTATGTTCAAGAAAGAAAAAAAAACATTAGTTGGGCCAAATTTATGATAATGTGCATTCCTTGAATTCTTGCAAAGCAAGGGAAACTTATTCAGAACGATAAACATGTATGCAGGAATATACAGACTGGGGTATACCACAATAGCAATCAATAACTTTGTCATCGTCGTCGAGGTGAGCGAAGAGAAAGCAATCAAGATGAGAAAGACTGGAGTGCTTCTCAAAGTAGCACCATTAGGCAGCCTCCAGTGAGAGCAGCTCTCTGTTCTCTCCCTCTTTCTTTCCGTTCCCAGTGCTTCTTGGCAGGCTCCGGCAGCAGGAATGTGAGGTTGCTCTGTGCTCCTCTTTGCTGAGCTGCTGGGGTGTAAGCGCCTGGTCCCTCGCTGCTGCTGGCCGTTCAGCTTTGTCTAGGATGGGCTGCACCGCACTGTACTGCTCTACAATGCAATGCACTGGCCGATTGTTGTTTCTCCAACACCAAGAGGGAAGAGGAGCCGCTCCCTGGCGCCCCAACAAGGCATGGCCGCCCCTTCCTGTGTGAGGCGCTGATGGCTACCAGATGGCGGTTGAAAAGAAAGGAGGAGGGGTCCCATGCTCTCTTTTTCTCCCTTTGTCGCCTCTGCTGTTGTATTGTTTTATATTTTCTGCTTGTATCCTCTACTTATCTCTCGCAAAAATCTTTACTTTATCATTCTCTGCCACTTTTGCCCCAAAAGCTATTTTATTCCCTTAACAAAGGATGACGAAAAGGAGGGTGATTGTGAACTCGATGTCTGTGGCATTCAAGCTATACACCATGCTGTGTATCTCCAAGTGAAACACAAGCCATGTCAGTCTGACTCACATGTGTTCTGTGACTCACTGAAGAAGTGTATACTTTGAAAGCCTTTTCCTCACGCATAATGTCTTTAATAGTCCCTGCGTCGCATTAAACATTAAGCTTTATTGTGGATGCATTCACCACAGAAGCCTGCACACACCTGTACACCTGCTCAGCAGGAGCTGCCGCGTTCTTGTGCTGATTAATAGGGTTCGCCACGACACATAAGAACTAAGTTGAGTGAATCAGACTGTACTTCACCAACAGGAGGACGACTGACATCTTTGCACACAAAGTCTGCTACTAGAATGATATCAAATATTTTAACATACAAATAGGTAGTTATTCAAGTGAGCATAGTCAAATACTGTATGTTCGCTTTAATAACGCAGAGAATCACTCGATGGTGTGGGCTAAAATATGCCTGTAATCTTTGCCATGTTTTCAAGTGAAAGGACACGTTACAGACAGGCATCATTGCTGGCATTTCTTGATGTGGTTTGGTGTGTCCATATGTTAAAACTGTAATATTAGTGCTTCTGAGGGGTAGTAGTGCACGTTAAACTGTATTAGTAGCACTTATTTCACACTGTATTTTAAGAAGTTGAACCGTGCAAAACTGCAATTATGAGAAGAAAACACAACCATGAATATTCTCAGAGGATGCTCTCCTTTATTCGTATTTCAGAAGATTCTTATGATTTGGGGTGATTGAAAAGATTTTTGTATGTTTGCAAAGGATCTTTTTTGCTTATCTGCCCTTTAAACTTTTTTTTAACAACCCTGCCTCCTCCTTAAGAGCTGAGTAGTAATTACTTAATTCTCAAAGGAGCATAGATGTTATTCTGATTATTTGCCGAACATGAGTGTCCATGTTATTGTAGTCAGTGACACAGAAGGTGAAAAGGATGTGCTACAACAATTATTTATATTGTTGAGTGATTATAATCTAAACTAACCATTGGAATCGTTTATCTGTAATAAAACCTGTTGTACTAGCAGTGCAAAACAAATAGCCTAGCTCATTAGCACTGGTAAGAAACCCAGAAGCAACATGAATGAGAGGCATTTTTGTTTAAACACGTTTTGAATGCTCCTGTTAACTCGATTAACGTCGCCCTTCTGTTTTGACACGTCAGCCTGTTTGATCGCTGGTTGTAATTCTGGTATTTTGAGTTTTGTTGGTTCTACGGCAAAGATTGATTGCATCTGTAAAGCCTTTTTGGATTGTTAAGTAATTCAAATCACCGGGTGAAATTGATTTCACCCAGTGACATCTTGTCTTGAGTTGTTCTGTGCAAGTAATGTACAGGAAAAATAAATGTGGTTTGCTTTTAAAATGTTAAGAAACTTGTAAAAACCTTTAGTAGTGTACCTAATGATAAGATAGCTTGTGCAAGTTATTTATGTTATTGCCAAAGTTCATCAGATAATTGGACATGTGTTCATTCTCCAAACATTTTCCCATTTAAATGTTAAAAAAAATGATAATGGATGATTTGATTGATTAGGTTTGATGGTCTCTTTTGAAGGTACAAATATGTGTGCCTGTATCTGTTCGCATTTAACGGTTCACCTGTCACTGCTCCCACACACACACACACACACACACAGCTGGCACTTTAGTTATGTGGTGCTGTGTGATCTGACCCTAGCCGCTGTGTCTGCAGCCCCTTAATATAGCCCACTGCTGTCATGGTACTTTTTGCCCCCTTCCCTGTCTCTGTGCTCTGAGCACCAATATGTGTGCATGTTTGTCCCAGCCTGTGGACAGCCTGAGTTAGACAGGGGGGGTGTTGGGGTGTTAATCTTGAGACTAGATGTGAAATATTGCTACTGACCTGTGTAATTTCTCAAGCTGCTGTGACTCAGACAGGCCCTCGATAAATAAATGAATGTTATCTCTTTCTAATTGACATTGTCTTTTCATTTGGTTTTCCTTGAGCGTTTAGGAATAGGAATTCCGAGGTAACCGAAACGGACAGAGAAAGATGGAGAGCACTTTGTGTTGCCCCACTGGTTTTGTTTTGGCCACTGTCCCTGATTGCATTAGAGTTACTATGGTGCTGCCCGATATCTTTGGCCTGGCCCCGAGCCAGAGGACGTGGTTAAACGCGCACACATGTACACACACGCTGCGAGAGACGGCGAGATGTAGCAGAGACCCATGCTCTCAGAGAGGATTCGTTTCTGCACTGATTGGAAGCTGGAACCTACTCCCCTTGTCCACCTACCTTCTTGGCATTCCTCAGAACTTTCCCTGGCACTCTGCTCTTCTTTTTTCTCTTTTGGTTGGTGTGTCTTCAATACCAGTGGAATACATTGACCCTTTCTGTCACAGCTCTGATCCAATGGCGTTTGGGTAGCCCATGAGTGTTTTAAATTTAAGGTTGGTTGATTTTTTCCTTACTTAACATCAAATATCAAAACTATAATTCTATGAGATGGATATTTCCTTATATGTTTTGCTAAGGGACACAGGCATTTACTTATGGAGGTAAACATCAGAATGCAAGTGAAAAACAATATCAAAACCCCTAACGGTGGAAAACCTGGTGCAGTCTAACTTTAACTGTGTGTTGACTGTGTGTGTAAGTTGCAAAGTGAATTTCCATGATCAGCAGGTTCAGTTACAGGTGTGTGGGAACAGTTTTTGCTTCAAGATTAAAGCTTTCTCAGTTGTTTGGTGTTGTCAAATATCTACTTCTATAAAAACTCTTTTAAATCTCAAAGGTATTTTAAATCAGAGCTTGTGTTTCTATTTTAGTCCAGAAAGATAATCAGATAAAGAACTGGTATGTGTTTCAAATTTATATAATAAAAGCCACAGCTTGTGCTCTGCAGTGTTTTTTTTTCTCCCTTACCTGTTACGTACACATTTAGCTGGACTGCGCTGTTTGTGTTGAGGCTAATAGAGGCTGAAAGAATAATTGTTTAAACCCCATCTCGTCAGCGGTCAAGGAACAGCGTGATCATGTGAACCAAGTCTGCCTTGCCAAAGGAATGTGTTGAATTCTAACAATGCAGCTTTGACAAGTGCATGTGACTCTGCACAACAGCCCAGATTGGCGAGGCAAAGGGAGATAGGATGAAAAGAGGAGCAGAGAGGGAGCAGGTAATCAAAAGGAAAAATGCAACGGATGAAAGTGTCAAGGTTGTTGAGGAGCAAAGCATGTATCGGTTTAACCTTCTGCTTATCTGGAGAAAAAAAAGTATAAAAACGGATAGACCACACAACAAGGAGATACTGTGGGAATGTGATAAACTTGTGTTTTGGGCAGTAGCTCATCTTGAAGTCAGATGAGCTAGTCTTTATCTCCAGTACAGCTTTAGTTCTCATGGCTGAGAGTCAGCTGCCATGTGCACTCACAAACCATCCTCAGAGTGTACAGGTTGAATAGGGCACTGTATGGACAAGGGTAATTAAGAACATTGAGGCTGGGAATCATTTTCAGCAACGATTCCCATTGGTTATACAAAGGGGCAATAGTAACTGTAGTGCTAATGTATTAGTCAAGGAGTAACACTGACTTCCTTTATTAGACAGGCCAATAAAATTAAAATCACTCAGACTTGCTCCCATAAGCAGTAGATGTGGTCTAACAAAGAAACTAGGAGGAAGTTATTTTCCGGCATTAACATAACTTAGACCCCTGGTTCAGTTTAAGCACAGAGCACATAATAGATGCACCACCTTCATTTCTCCATTTCTCCATTTTAATGTTGTTTCCTACTCACTGGTGTAATGGGTATTGATAATTAATGACCTGGATTTTGCCCTTCACGTCAAGGCAGACCCCTCTCTCTGCTTTTATTTGCACTTTCACCACTGGCTGAGACTATTAGAAACCACCACGGTGTTACAGTAGGAAACATTGAATATCGCTTTTAGCTGATGATATATTGCTGTTTATTAACAAACCAGAAAATTGCATGCCAGTTTTTATATCAATTATCAGTCCATTTGGTCAAATTTCAGGACACACAATTAATTATGACAAGTAGGAGGCCTTGCCGCTGAGTGACTTTGGGGACTGGGCAACCCTAATCAGTTTTCCATTTAGATGTTCAATTGCTGACTTTGTTTACCTGGGCATCAGAGTATCGGCGAAGGTTAGAGAGTTGTATAATTATTTTTTTAGGGGCAACTTTGACAACAGTTAAATGTGATCTTCACTGGCGGTCTGATCTCCCTCTGTCATGGATGGGCAGGATCAGCCTGATAAAGATGATGATATTACACCAGTCAATAGAAGGGCTATTTTAGATATTGAAAGATCTATTTCAAATTTTGTATGGCATGGAATAAGACTTGGATTGAAGATGCAGACTCTACGATTACCATATAATATCAGGCTGGTTCAAACATTTTCTTCATCAAGGGGAAACCCCTGTGGTTGCTTGGTTGGTTGTGCCCGTGTCTCCCTCATCAGCCTCAGTTGACAGAGGTGAAATCCCGACAGAGGTTAGAAATAATCCTATCATGCTTAGCACACTTGACAGCGGCATGATATTACTAAACATATTGGCCGTTAGTTAGACCTGCACTCTCACCTGCAACTCCAACTGAGAAAGCTTCCATAGACACTGTAATAAGTAATAAAGGTAAATTATTAAGGAAAGATCAAGGAAATGCACGTAACTCTGCATAACTCTCATGCATCAGCAAACCTTGTTTAATCACAGAATCACACACATTGTAATCATATTCAACTGTTTTATGAATATCTTCTTATTATTTGAGTTATTATTTAGGTACAAGAATGGAACATTTAAAAACAAATCTTATTACGAATGAAGAGACATCCCTTTCTTTTCACACAATCTTTTGTAGTGGTGACTGTGTGTTTTTTGCTGAATGAATGAGTAGCCAGTCTTTGATGTGATTTAGGACACATTGTGTATTCACACTCAAGGATTTTTTTAGGAAACTTACACCACTGGAGGAAAGCTGTCCACAAGTGATGGTGCAGGTGATTTGAGTATGAATGAGTGCAAGCTGTTGGAACAAATCGGCAGGCATGCAAGCTCACACCCACAGAAGCCGACCCTAAGGCTAAAGAGAGTTTAAAAAAAAAAATACAGTGACATTGTTTCAGGGCTATTTGCGTAACAGCTGAGTTGGAAAAATATTTAGCATTGTTACCTTTTCTGCCTGCAATGTGTACGTGGAATTCCACACATTCTCTGAATATGAATCAGTGTACGCCGAAACGCATGAGCACACAAGCTTCACATAACCTCTGCGGTATGTGTTCACGCCATACACATTCGCTTTCAGCGAGAAAAAGTAGTATCAGCTGAATGTGACAACAGAAAGTGGAGGGCTGTTCCAGTTTCATGGGACTGGCTGAAAAAGGAGGTGTGTCTTCAACTTGGCTGTTAAACAAGCCTAGGCATGCTCATCTCAGCTCGAAGAGCAGGACACTCGGCGTGGTTAATGCAAGTTCAATGAATCTGCATTGGATACTGAAGTATGATCTGCAGCAGATGACTTCATTATGCCTTTCACAAATTCTTTATCTTTTGAGTTTTGTGTTTAGTTAATATTTTCTCTTTGTCATGACCAGAATCCTACTTTAATCTTGTGCCGCCTTCTGTTCTGCTGAGTAACCAGGCACCACTTTTTTGAATGCAACACCACTAACCGCACAGACGTACAGATCACAGTCCATTTCCTTATCTCTGTGTTCGGCATCTCAAGCCATTTCCTAGTGGACAGACTCGAGCAAGAGAGCAGCTAATTAGATCATGTCTAAGACAACCTCTCACTGGCCACTAAATGTGATTTGGAATAATTTTCATTGGACTGATTGGATTAGACTGCTGCTGCTGCTCACTGCATGGATAAGGACTGGCTTAGATGCACACACTCAGCATTAACAAGGCACCTGTTATCCATCATTGAATTGTTAGTGAGCAAGAAGCCTCAAAATATGAAAAAAACACCAACTTTCTCTGACTTTATTGGTTTGCACTACAGGGACGAAAGCAGTATTAACATAGAACAAATAAGTCAAATGCTCACACATACACCCACTCACTCACCCACAGATGCTTTTCAGGCCTGACTGGAGAAGTCAGTCATATTATCATGCAGTGGTTCTGCAGAAAGCAGACCATCATGAGTCTGTCGCTCTACCCACACCCTGCTGTAGTGTGAATCTGCAGTAGCGTGTAGTACTTCACTGAGGATTTCCAGCTTGCACCACTGCAAGTTTTTGAAACAGTTGTACAAATATATGTAAAAAACCTCCCAGAATGTCCATGGCATTAAAGTATATCAGAGAAGGATCTTATAGCACTAACTCCATCATTGGGAAGAGGATAAAAGGCTTTGCTGAGAATACAAAAGTGGGATAGTGCACTTTCTAGCATGTGGGCACAGCTTGTTGAGTGGTGGCTGATATTTTTGGTTCTGCCTACCTATCTTGAGCCGGCCTGTTGTAGGTGTTCTGTAGTGGAGAGGCGGTGTGCAGTGGGGGTTGTGGTGGGCAGTTGTTGCCAGGGGAGGTGGTGCGTTATTTTCAGTCCATTGTGTCTACTTCCTGTGGGTCAGGGGTTATTGGAGCAGGGTGTTGCAGACTTGATGGAGTAAGAGGAGGGGAGGGAAGTCAGCAGGGTAGGCAGGAAAGTGGCCAGACGCACTCGAAAACAGCGGCTGGTCAGCGGCTCGCTTACCTTGCTTCTCTTGCGCTGTTTTCATCTGAGCTAAGCTTGGACTCTTCGTAACCAGGTAAAGAAACATTGCATTTTAATGACCGGTTAGATCGTCCTTGACGATGTTGTTTTTCTGCGGTTCACTGCAGTCCGGCTGCTAGCCTCATTTGCAGATTATTGTTAGCTTTGTGGCTTTCACTTGGCGTTGACCATCAGTCAGTATGCAGATGTTTGCTTTGGGGTGATGGCACAAACAAAAATATGGACGACAGGAAGTGGAAGTTTGATGACTCTCCCTTAACCTAAATACCACCTTAATGGTGTTGATCAGAGCGTTGTGTTTGCGCGCTGATAGCAGTTTTAGTCAGTGTTACAGCTGCACAAATAATCTTCTAGTGAATCGTAAAATAACTTTATCTTTAATCGTTGCAATAGAGTGCATGAATGACTGTCCATTCCATAAAAGGCTCCTCCTGTTCATCAGACTGTGTGTAGGTATATTATAGACTTTAAGTCTTACATGTGGTCACATTTTTGTTGGTAATCAATGGGATCTATGCCAAGGAAATAGCCAGCAGGACACATGCAATTGCAGTGGCAATATATGAGGGTAGACTTTGTGCAATATTATATTTGAAGGAGGAAAAAGGAAATATCTTGAGTTTAAGTTTAAAAGTTTAGTGTTATTTCAGGCCAGAGAGGATCAAGCTGTCACTCACAAAGTAAGTAGTAACATTGAAACTACAAAAACACTTTCAGTTTAATGCAAAACAAATCCTAAAGGTTGGATGAATTTTCACATTCACTAGAAGCAGAGACAGTGACAGTACTGTAGCACAGCATGTGTAGAATTCCTTTTAGTGAGTCATAAACTTCAGAAGAAAGACAGAAATTTGAGTTGCCAAGTCAAATTCACAGTTTTCTGGAGAACTCGCAGGGAATTAGCCGTTGCAGCGCCAGGTAAATGTTAAAGCAGAAGCGTTTCTAAAGTTAGCACTCGACAAACCCCCAAACACAACCGCAGTGACAAAAGGAGGCAAAACAGGAAATCTTTTTGCCCAGAGTGTGTGTTGGGACCAGATGACCAGGAAGATAAAAAGCGCTAACAAAGTGGAAACTTCCACTAAGGGATGTTATTTTGCTTTGTGTGTGTTTTTCTCTCCTTTTTCGCTGTTTCACCAAGCCTCGTGTTTCCTGGCAAACTTACCAAGAGGTGGTTGGTTTAGCTTTGATGAAAAAGCTAATATCGCAACTGCTGAGCAGTTTCTGTGCTCCCTCAGTCGTACATGATGTGAAGCTGTGTTAATGTTTAAACCTGCTCCATTGGAGTTAATGCTTTACTTTGTGAGCGTGGTGTAAGTCTGAAACTGTCTGCAGGCTGTGTCGTGAGTACCACTCAGTCCTCCTCGTTCTCTTCTTCTCTTATGCATCTTCCCCAGCTTCTCCCTCGTACTCTCCTGATCTTGCCCTCCCCCGTGTGCGAACACTCTAATGAATCATATGGAATGATTACTTGACTAAGAGTTCCTGTCCCCGCCCTGCAAGTAAGAGTTAGTGCAGCAAAGATAGCAATTACACAGTTGCCTATCTAAGTCAATGGAGTAACAGCGGCACTGTGGTCCTGGGCCGCAATGAGGCAGTTGAGAATTACCGGGTGAGAAGACCTCACGGAACATAATACCTGCTCTTGAGACTTTGGTAAGTGTCACTCTTTCATTTGTTGGTATTCTTGTCTTTTTTTTGTTTGTTCAAAGCTCGCTTAGTAGTATGGGTAAAGACTGAATGTTGTGTTTTTGATGTAAAATAGTTCGATTTCACCTCTAAATTAAGAACACCTGTTTGTCTTTCAGTGAAAATGTGTCTCTTTGTATGTGCTGTTTGCAAAGATAGCAGTATGACTTCTAGGGTCTGTGTTCTTTGGACACTTACTGCAGATTGTTAGGACTGGGGTCAAATGGCGCCTGGCTGGGTGAGAATTTCACAGCTGCACATGAAAGCAGAGTGACCGTGGGATGGAAGACTGAGCGAGGGAACGACGGCTTGCGTTGCCGATGTAGTAAGAGACCTGGCTTGTTTTGATGGTACGGTCGGTGCTCCTTATGAATCAATGTACTGTTGATGAGCATGCTTATAGGATGCAGCCTCACTGATGTACTCTACCGTACAGGAGGATCTCTTTATGTTAACACAGCTGCTGTTGTGTTCAGAAAGGCTCGCTGTGAAGCCTTCACTAACTTGTCAGAACAGAAATGGGCACGTACACTGCAGATGTCAGTTAACCAGTTTATTTCTGGCAAGGTAGGAATGCACAAATGTTACTTCAATAGTGTCCACAGCTGCATAAAACAACAGTTTTTTGTTTTTTTTGGTATGAAGCCAACTTGTTCAGCCTGCTAGTTTGCACAGTGGTTGGTTCTGGCATCAGGTTGCTGCTCCAGCTTCTGCACAGAGCCCCCCATGAACTTACTAGCAGGTAGTGAAGTAATGCAGTATTTTGTTTTGATTGATTAAGAAATACAGAATTACACCTTGAAGAAATGCTCACAATACAATATTAAGGGTCACAGCTGTTGTAGATAAATGGATAATACCAAGTGGAAAGTTTCCACTGCTTGTTCTAGCATGCAATTTTAACTACTCGTTTGTTTATTTTCTGAAGTCATATAAGTAATTTACTTTATACTCTTGAATGAACACGCACCTCTTACCCCCTGATATTTACATTCAGATAATGCTGTTAATTAGCTATATATTTTATATTCTATTTGTTATATTATATATATTATATGTTTTCCTGGTCTGTTCTGCCTTTCAAATGGATGCAAAAAAAAGATTTTCTCAAGTATCAAGTCATCAAAATTATTGCTGCTTACAACCTTTTTCATCGTTAGTTGTGTTTGTTTTATGGAAAAAAAAAAAGAATGATTAAATACCAGAACATGTAAATATTTGGTGTTTGAATACAAGACTAGTCATTTTAAATCCGTTAACAATCATGGTCTATTTTCTGAGGAATCCTGGATCCTGAGCTTTGGTTGTTCTGGAAGAATTGAGACTTGAGATTGTTGTGTTTCTGACCTGTGTGGGAAGATGGGGCGCGTGCATACAAAGGAACGATTTCAGTTTAACAAAGATTTGCCCTTGTTTTCACTTGGAGGGGAGAGAAATGAAGAGGTTGACTCTGAGATGGGAGCAGCGTTGCACGGTGGACACGGATCATAATTGACAAAGTTCAGGAGGACAAGTTGGGAGTTTTTTTCGTTGTGGATGTTTCTTAGATGTATGTGTAAGGGTTCAGTAGGACATGTAGGACACACATGCAGCCACACATGAGCTGGTATTGTGGTTTCTTCAGTGTGATTGCCTGGGTGGTCCTATCTTTAGCTGTCTTCTCACTCTTATTTCTCTCTAATTTCCTCTCCTGTCTTTGGCCTCAGTAATATATTTTTTGTGATTATATATGTAATATTGTTCCTGGGTTATTTATCATGGCCTTTAAAGATGAATAAAAATGGTTATCTGATTAGCTGTTTCGTAGAAATTAAATTGGTAATGAGTATATATGATTTTTAAAATACAATTCAACCACAACAATTGTTTTTTTAATGAATTGATAAAATGCTAATTCTTGAAAATTACAGTGAGGGTCAGAATGAATTCCACATTTGTATCAGTTACAACAAATACAATTTTGCATTCGAAGCATGTTAGGTAGGCCATTTGAAGACCTCAAGTAAACGTGTCTCGTTAATTTTGGCCTAACAGAACCTTTAGGGCTTTATTACATTTTAACTCACTCTGAGACTCCTTGATACCTGGTAACGTTAATGGACCTCCAGTCAGAGAATTGGTGCGTATACAGCATTAGGAGAAGTGTTTTGGGGGTCAGAGCACTGCCAAGGCTGAGCTTTTTTGGAGAAGGCGAATAGAGGAAGTTGTCCATGCTGTGGCATCCCCGACCTCCTTTTATTGAGGGTGCAGATGGGAAACAGAATCATAAAGTCTCCACAGGAAGCAGAGGAAGGCCCAGATCCAGGGAAGAGGATGAAGCCTTCAGATTCTGCTCTAGAAAGAGGGACGCAAGGAAAGTGATTTGCCTGTAATTATGTGCTGTGCGCAGCCTTTCGATTAGCAGTGGGAATTCATATTTCACTGCTCTAATCTGGGGAGAGGACTATATAGCTGGAACCGATTCCATTAAGAAAAGCAACATGAGTGGTGAGGCTCATAAAAATTTTACTTTTTCAATCATGTGATGTAGTTCCCTTTAAACAGGATGCGGGTTAGGACATAACATAGTGAGTGATTCTTCTGAAACAGTGTCATTTACATATAATTGCAATATACGTAATCACTTATGAGTGTCTTCATTTTTTGTCAACATAGGAATCCAACTAATTCTAGTTCAATATGCATTTCTAAAGTCTTTCTGTGAACTTAACACACACTCTGTAGCACACACCCTCTGATTTAGCTGTGGCAGTTAAGAGGGTCTGGGACGACCTGATTACATAGAACAGGAAGTTGGAGGAGGGAGAGGTCACAAACTGCAGACCCCCGCACACACTGCAGCACATGATAAAGTCCTAAAGGCGCAAACGACAACAAAAACAACTCTACACTTGCTTAGTCACTGTCAATAACCGAGAAAACTTCATGCCTGGAAATGTACAGCCTGGAAGGTAGGCTCGTTGTTTTGTGCTCTTGCATTGAAAACGTTCTGTTGTGGTGAAACACATGCACATTTGTGTGGATGTCGATTAGCTTGTCATCTTTTTTCACGCTAAGCTTTATGGCGCCTTCTCATTCATGAGAACGTAACGAGCTGCCGAGGGTTAGTGTTTGCCAAATTGTCACTTGTAAATCTCATGCATTGTTGACCTCCATACACAAGTGCTGCATGATTATAGCAAAGCTCGTGTTAGTTCATCAAAGCTTATTTGCAGCATCAATCTGCAGTCTTGTAGTCTGGACCAGTAATAGTTTGCTTTCAACAAGGAATGATTCTGATAAATACAAAAACTACAGCTCAAGGTGAAACATGCAGACAGAGTGAAAGAGAAATGCAGGTTTTCTACCACCTTCTAAATATATTGTCGCTGTTTGAACTAAAGATTCAAATACATGCTATACCTGCACAATGTGATATGTTAAGAATTCAGTGATCCTTGTGCAGTGTCTGATTTTATCACCCATGCAACAAATATTGTTATCAAATACCATTAACGTATGAAACTGATCGGACTAATGTATCAGTAGATTCTTTCTCCCATAAGCCTCCTGTGTACTCATGATGCTCTGCAAAGCTAAAGGGGCAGAACAAGTTTTAAAATCCATCGTTGATGCAGCCCCGAGCAACAGAGAGCGAGCAGATAACCGCTGTCTTCTTCCTGACCGTCTTTCTGCTTCCCACACCCTTAGCCGTAGCCACGTGTCATGTCTGACTGAAGCTGTAAGGAAACATTAACTTAAAAGTAGGTCTGAATTACACAGAGCAGTCCCTTAAACAGCTTTGCAGTGTCTGCAACCTTAACACTTTCTGTGTCTGAAATGGCCTCAGTGGCTACTTTGCCTTCTACTCTGCCAGCTAACATACCAGGAAATAACTTGAAGATTTGTTTCATTTGAACCTCTTGCTATAATCTTAAAATGAATTTACTGAAAAATGTTCTTTGTGTTTGTTTATTATGTCACTACATGGATAGTATTGATGAGCTTTGCTGTCTGTTTGTGTGCCTGTATTACACACGTCACAGGTAACATGAAAATGCCTGGACCTTTTTAGTAGTGTTGTTTATGAGCATCTGTTTAGACAGGCATGTTTGTTAAGGCAATGGTTGCCAGAAAGGTCTTTGATCATTGTGCAGAATAAGGTGCTGAGCTTTGGAAAACGTTTCTCACATCAGGTAGGAGATGCTTTAGAGTTCACCATGCACAGCTCTGATCTCAAGAGACCAATCAAGAGTGTTTGCCTTCAGTTGGAGACCAGACCAGAGTGCTAGCATTGGCTGACTATTAACCACTGTCCACTGATGGTGGACCTGAGGCATGCATGCACATTTTTCATGGAAGTCCCCTCTTCCTTCCAGCAGGCGGAGGGCTGATGACGTGAGCTGATCAACCTCACTAAGCCAAAGGGCATGCACTCTTACTTGTACGTTAACTGCCCTCTCTGGTGCTCAAGGATGTAAAAATAGCTGTTTAGCAAGAATCCCAGTCATGTCTCGCTAACAAAGACTGATTTATACAAGTCGCGGCACTAGGCATAGAGGAGCTTTTGTCCCTCCCTTCCTTCTCCTCTGCAGACCTCGTCACCAAGGCCATGAGTGCCAAAATCTCTGACGCTCTTGACACTCCTCTCTTAGAACAGCCTTTGTTCAGCACAGTCTTAGGGACCTGATAGTGAGGCTAAGGGAAGCACTGTGGTCTCCAAAATTGCGTATTTGTTTACGGCTTTCAAGTCAGATCGTAGTGTCACGGAAATACTTTGTTGAGGTTTTTTTTTGCATTTCTGCGTCAACAGATGCGGTTATTTAGCATTCTGGTATTCACCCAAATAGCTGAAAATGTCAGACAGTTTTTGGAAATTCCTTGATTTTTTTTTTCTTGCTTCCTCAAGCCCTTTATACACCCACAACATTACACATGACTTGAAAATAAAAATGCCCAGTGTTTGACCACACAAAGGGGCAGAAGAAGTAATAACTTGGCGTTGCTGCAGTGTAACCTTTTCGCTGAGTCACTTTTAATCGTGAATCCTTCATACATACCGACAATGGAAGATCTACTTGGTCAGATTCATGGCACTGTCAAATAATTACGCCAGAAGTCGTTTTGATATTGTGGACTGAAACTACAAATCAGATGAGATTCAGATGTCCTCTGGTATTGCTCTCAGTAATGAATTCATTTATGTTTTCCCACATGAGCACTGAGTAAGATCACAGCACCTGATGCCTCTCTCTCTTTCTGTTTTTTTTTTCTTACATTTTCTCACCTCCCTCTGGTGTCCCTTTTCCTTCTGAAGAGTGCACAAATCAATACTGACACGATGCTGTATGTTTAATTTCCTGCTGGGGAAAGATGTAGTGAGTGAGCGTAAAGCTAATACAAAAAAAAAACTCATGAAAGCTGTGTTTGCTGTGTGTCCATGAAAAAGAATCTGGTGGTGACTTCTGGCGCATTAAACAATAGAGCGCACTATTTTTTTTGCTATCGTCAAAATCTCGACCTTCCCTCCCCCGACTTCACCCTGTGCTCTCCCTGCGCCCCGTCTCTCCTCTGCTCTGTCCATTACACTGTGTTTTTCTGAGGAACAAACAGAGAAGCTGTCCTAGTCAGGATGAGTCAGTGCAGCTGGGGTGCAGGTCATTTACCCACAGCCCACTCAGATGGGACAGATGGCTCAGCTACTCGCATGCTGCTATGTGCTAACTGTTCAGCCAGAGCTAAGCTAATGGTAAAAGTGGAGAGATCTGTGGGAAGGTAAAGAAGGCAGGAATGGTGAAAAATATCTAATAGTCCAGTTAGGGTTAGATTTAAACCCACCTGTGGCGTTGTGGTGTTTACTTTCATTTTGTACTGTTTTAAGTTTTGTTTACTCTATGGCCTTTTGGCTCATTAAAACAAAGTCTTTACAGTGAGAGCTTGCAGACAAAATGGTCCAATTTGTTCACGCCCAACTGAACACAGCCGGCCTCATTGTGTACTAATCTTAAGTGGCTTGTGAAGCAGATTGCTGTGAATGAACAATAATAATACTCAACACTCGTTTATTGGCTGTTGTTTGTCTTGACTACAGGGACGTCAAGTACTTACTGCTTGTACTGTATGTGTTAATACAGATATCTGATGACAAGAATAAATCATGAGTTAGCACTGATGTGCAACTCTTGACGCCACAAAGCCACTTCAGTTATGTCTTCAAGCAAGCCTCTTTACTTCTTCTTTACTACACAAATAGTTTCTAATATAGGAACCAAATGAATACTGGGATGTTACCGAATTCAAGTATGGTACGGCTAGAGTATACTTAAGTATACTATTTTTATTTTTTATTTTTTTTTAATTGCCTGCCTATGTTTGTCACTGAATGACAGGGGATACAAAGGTTCAGCTTTGTGTTGCAATATAAGTGGTTATAATTCTGGTTTATTCAACCTGCTCTGTTTCCCATAAATGTGGTGACTGTGACTCAATAAGATTCAGGAAAACAACGTGTTTCTAGACGGTCAGTGCTTGCCTCCTAAATCTTTCCAAGTGAAAAGGATTTTACAGGAGAAAACACAGAAAGCACAGTCATTTTAAGGAACAATCATTATAGTTCACAGCAGTGGGATTATTAAATCTTATTGAGTGCATGCAAGACTGTAAGAACAGCGACTTAAGAGCTGCTGTTGCATGTTTTAGTTTTTGTGTTAAAAAGTGTTAAAATGTTATAAAACACATCACACTATTACAACACTGGCCTCCTTTAAAATAGTTACCTAATTTAGTTCTTGATGTAGCTGATTTGGTGCACACTCCACTAAGTCTTACTTATCTGCTTGCTTGTGTGCATGCCCTCAAGGATTAAATCTATACAGGACTCTCCAAACTGATGGCGGTAAAGCGTTCTTCAGTAGCTTCCTTTTCCTCAAAAACAGGAAAGTATAGTGGAAGTGTGTTTGCATGTTGTTTGTGCAGATATCTTGATTGTGGTGGAGAATATTTACACCACAGAAATCATTACAAGCTGTGAAGTCACGCGTTGCATGCGGCTGTGTATGGTTCGTTTCGTTTGCAATAAATCTAAAGCATATTACCATAGCATAATCTGTTTCACAGTAAGTGATCTAAGAATTCACCCTAACGGTCATTTTCTGTGTCTTTTTCGCTTCTCAACAGTTGTCTTTGGTTCGTTGAATTGCACATAAATGTGCACAGTGGACTCTTGTTGTATCAGTATTAACTGACACACAACTGAAACTGAAACGACTTTGATGCAACTTTACACACATTGTTCAGCAGGAGTGTTATGGAGACTACACACCTGTCCGTGTCCTGAAGAGACAGTCTTATGCAATGTCCCAACTGCTCACTCTCCTTTCCCATTAGTGGTACCGTATGGCGCACGAGTTTATGTATGCAGTTTAACAGCCTGTGATACATACATCACATTAGCAATCAGTGCACTTAAAGGCCTTTTAGGCTGCATTAAGTGCCAAACCATCAAGCACAATTAGCCTTTAAAGCTCTGTAAAACCAGAGTTGGTGGAGCTTGAGTGGTGTTAGCAGGGTGGTGCACTAGCTTCTGGTTCAGCATATTTGGACTAAAATATTAGATCAACCTCTTGTAGTCGGAGACAAATTTGGTCGTGCAGTGTCAGTGGATATAGTTGTTTGCATTCATCTGCTGTTGGAACAACCCAAAGGAATTCTGGCCAGACTTAAAATGTAAATGAAGTGAGATGTCATGATAGTGTGTAATGGCCCACTATGGTTGTACGAGAGATGTAAGTGAGCAAGGAATCGCCAGATCAGCATTTGAGTGATAACTCCTGTATCAACAGCCACTGTTACCAAGTGTTTGGACAGTGGGAAAGATCACATTGGAATATTATTCAGTGCAATACAACAACATCACTTAGAGTTATATCAAAGCTGTCATGTAGTTTTATTACCAATCCTCAGGGAGCATCGACAACATGATGCAACTTCAATATTGTTTTGGATTGCATTATATCCTGTTCCTTTCCTGTAGAGGTTGTGGTGAGGATGCGCCTAATCTCTCCTCCTTCTTTCATCATTTATCTCTGTCTGGACCTGCAGTACATCAGATCGGCCGTCTTGCTTGTTTTCTCTCTCTTTCCTTACCTCCCTCCAACACCTTTGCCTTAGTCATGTACCAGCGATGTTTGGTCAGGAGGCCTCTGATGGCAGCGTGACTCCACTCAGTTGGCATCTCCTCTCAACCCTCCCACTTTCCCTTCCTATGTCATCATCTCGGCAAACCCCTCAATGCCTTCTCTGTCTGCCCCCTCCCCATAGACTGTAGGACCTGGGTGGGCAAATGAAGGATGTCTTCCTGTCTCTCATCCTATCAGTAAACATGCTTAGAGAGAAGGGGGTTGGGGATGAAGAGGGGGCTGGCAGACACAGCTGCCATGCCATGGGAGCCCTCCCCGTCCCAGTCCAGTGTCGTCCCATGCCGTCCCATTCCCAGCCCTGGGGCAGTGAACATTGGGCTCCTACGAGCTGAAGTGGGCTGTGTGATTGTTGAGTGAATTGAATCCGTTGGTGTATTAAGGAAGGCTGGGATAGGCGCATATACATCCTGTAGACATCAAGCACTAAACTTGGTTTTAGACCAATTTGGATTTAGTTTGATTCAACACCGGCGACAATGGACTGTACAAAACCAAAAACAAGACTGGAGATGTCATCATATTCTTCATGAGCATTGACAGGAGGTATGTGATGGTGGACAGCTACTATTACAGTGTTTGGCAAAGTTCATGTACTCATACTCTTTCATTGTTTACTTGGGACACTGGGGTCAAGGAACTCTGGTGTGGACATGTTGATATTCAAGTTTGTTTACATAATCTTTAAGCAACTATATGTAGGAGTGTGATGTGTTTATAGCTAATGACATTGTTTGTTTGGAAAAGATTTGTTTATAGTAAAAATCCGAAAGTTAACATTGAAATCTGTGCAGGTGGTCATTTGAGCATTTACCAATTCTTAGTAATATTTAGTGAAGTAAACAAGTGTCATAGATTATTTAATCAAGCAAAGAGATGCATACTTATATTTCTGCTGTGGAACCTGACCTCTGAAAGCACACCATGCCGTCAGCAAGACGTTACAAGTTTGTTAGGCTGATTAGTTGCAGCAGAGCATCATTATTTTGGATATATGTAAACCAAGAGATCAACTCCAAGAGAAACAAATACTAAAATACATATAAAATTAGTTTATATGAATCGTTTCATGAATAAGTCTTTAAATGCAGATGCAGTAACCTCATTAAAGAACTGTGTGGCGCACGTTCTCCCACTGTCAGTCCATGGGCACTTATGAAAAGGAAAATGGAGCACTTCAGGCTTCACTTCATGTCTCTAATACACTTAAATCTGCCTGAACTGATACAAAAATGTGGTAGGAAGCTGGGGAGAAATCTGATTACCGACCACTACTGGATTTTAACTTGGTTATTGCGATGCATGCAAATGCGTTCTGCAATATTATGCACTTATCTGATTCTACCAGTTTCTATCAGTTTCTCCCATGGATAGCACAAGACACCAGGGCTTGTGTTATCTATGTCAGTGAAACGCTCCCAACAGGTTCAAGTGGCCTCTCACTGTGTGTGGGGGGGGAGGGGAGGGGGCTGACTGTGGAGGGAGGTAAAAACTGTGTAATGCTCACCCTGGATAGTCTTTTCATTTGTGTATCATTCTAAAAGTAGTTTTATCACATGTCTGGTGCAGAATGTGTCGTAGAAATCAGTGGCATAAAAGCGCATAGTTGTGCACGAGAAAAAAAAAAAACTGTGAAGGCCCACAGATGGAGGAGAGATGCTCCAGCTACCACACAGCTTGTCATCCTAGAACCACTACAGTCTGTAACCATGCTAATGTGGCAGCTCAGAGACAGTGATCAGGGATCCAGCTCTTGAAATCATTGCTTTTAACTGTATTATCTATAGGTTATAAATTAAATTATCATCTTAAACCTCTTTTGTGAGTGAGAGTACAATTTTCACAGTAGGATTATTTTACATATTTGAAGGTGATTGCATTTTGACTGTATTCTCAGGGGTGAACAGCTGATTATGTCCTTGATATACGAATTCTCCACTACATTGTCAGTAGTTGGAGTTTTATCATTTATCTTGTACTTGTAGACTATGTATATTTTTGGATAGCATTATTCAAGCTTTAGCAATAAAGTACGGTTGTTTTTCTGTTCTGTTTTTTCAGTGGTATTAATTACTGCTGAGTATTCAGTTTTTTAATTGGCTAAGAATTGCAGATGGTGGTCATCTGTGTCACATGTTTGTTTGAGAATTATGTAGCCAAAAAAAAAAAAAGTTTAATGAAGACTGTCAACCATTTGAGTGTGCAATTCAGATTATAAAACTTTTGATTTCTCATGAATTTTAAATTCTCCCTGACCTATAAAGCACTTTTGTGGTTCAGGTCTTGTCTCAGTCTTGAGGATGTTGCCCAGTTGTCAACACTCTCACCCTGGGCGGGCCTGGCCTTGCTGTAACCCAAGCTCTTGGTCCTTCTGTTCCCCACAGGGTAACTTGACCCAAGATTGCTTTGTCATATGCGGGAGAAAGAGGTTCCCTCTCCACACCCTCCGTCTTTGTCCAGCCAACACAGCACAGCCACATCAGTGTTATTATTCATTCATTTTAGCTTTTACAATTTGATGTGATATTTAAGTGGGTCTGCCTCAAAGGATGTAGGTAAATGAGTTTAAGCCGTGCTTACTTGTGATTATATAATACAGGTCCTTTGAACCAGAGTGTGTGTGAAACACGTGCTGCACGTGTGAGTGCGCTACTGTACGACAATTTGTGCTGTTGTGCTACAAAACTTTTTGTGGATGTGTGTATAGCTCAATGTTTTGGTGTTTATGTCCATGCGATTCCTGCAGTGCTGTGTGCTTGCTGTTTCAAATCCAAGGGCTTTGCAGGCCTGCTTGTTTCTTCATCCTGTTTGTGGAGGGAAAGGTCTAATGCTCTTCATTCTGTCTCAGTGTGAGGCTTGGCCCACTAACAAAGGACACCCTGTGGATGGAAAAACATCCAAAGGATGAAGAAAACCAAGCCCAGAGCATTGTTAATATGGTCAAAATCTTACCCCCCAAAACAGCAACAACAAAGCTTTAGTTTGCATTCCTCTCACTCTGCTGGTATGCTTCCTGATCTGCCCAATCTCAGTGGTGGTTGTTTGTCTGCTGGATCTTGTGTATCATTTCAAATAGCACTCATAGTTTCTGGTATTCTGTTGATCATCTCATTTTCTACAGAGTTACGACAGTTACTTTTCATAGTTTAAGCAGTGAAATGAATTTGGATAAATCTTATGTCTTATAACAAAGTCCTCTCTTTGCTCTCAGACAAGTCCTGCTGGTATTTTGTGGAGAGCTTATTTAGAGCACTAAAACAAAGTGTTCAGTCCAACAGCCGTGACTCAACAAAATCTAGAGTTCATGGCCCGTCTGCATTTAAGTGAACTCCTGCTGAATATGCATTCTAAATAAAACTACAAACACGAGTCACTGCATTGCAAACATGAATCATCCTCTGGCTTTGTATCTTAAAGCTCTGAACAAGAACCCATAGCATGAACTATGCGAGATATGTATGAGCTGTATAATTAAATGGTGAATTAAAACCTCCTTAAAAGCTGCAAATGGAATAACGGCTCCACTGTGGGGTTTATATAAAGTGTTTGTTCTCATCAGGCCTCAATAATCGATTACCGATATATTAAATTATGCCAAATAAGACAGCAAAGTGATCTCTTATTAATGCTCTTAATATATAAAAGGATTGTGTTACTAAAGTGTTTTCTGAGTGCTATATTTTTCATCTCTTCCATTTCCTCCATCTGCTGTTTCTGAATTAGAAATCTTTTGTCTGCTATGTGGTGCCTTTTTCTCACAGACAACTAATTGCATGTGAAGGAAGAGACATAATTGCCCGTTTCTCTTTATAGATTTGGTCATCCACTGTAGCCACGGTGCTAGACCAAACTATGCGGCTTTTGTTCTGGTTATCCCAGACACATATTTCTGGTTGCGGGCCTCTTCCCTCTGGCTCCTACTATTCTTTGGCGAGGGCAGTGCAGCTGGTGGAGAATGCGCACGCAGACACGAGCTATGCTAGGGAGCATTGGCTATCCTAGAAAAATAAAAGCATTTGGCCAGCCTGTGGTCATTTGGGAATGGGGCTGCCTGCATTGAGGGAACACACATCTAACCTCTGGCCTTGTTTCTGTGCTCACCCTGCAGGCATGGAAGAAGCGGTGGTTTGTTCTTCGCAGTGGCCGTCTGACGGGCGACCCAGACGTGTTGGAGTACTACAAGAATGACCATACCAAGAAACCCATCCGTGTGATTGATCTCAACTTATGTGAGCAGGTACGGTTCCTTGGTACAACCAGCCTTGAAAGTGAAGAGCTGAGTTCCATGTTGCTGCGTAAATGGTGAATTCCTGAATAGGTCCAATTCTAAACAAAATCACTGTTTCTGTCTCACATGTCATAGTCAGTTTTGCCCTCATACTGTAAAAAACAGCCTGACAGCTATACTCAGTCCAGTCATAAGAATACGAGTCTAGTAACGCACCATTTGGATTTCATTATGGGGCGTGTTTCAAGCAACAGGAAAAAAAAAATACCTCTGCACTCAGTTCTACAACCTACAACTAATCAGAGCCATTTGGTTGAAAACAAATCCTGTTTAAATCAGCAGTTCAACAAACTCAACTTTGTTTGGTATGACCACTCTTGGGAGACTGCAGGATTAGTCCACGTGTGAATGAGATTGAAAACATGACAGTGGCTACAACTTGTTTCAAAACAGAACATTGAAGTGAATATATAGGTAAATCAAATCAGTAGCAGTATCCAGCTCAACAATATACAGGATACCAAAATGATTGTTGATTATTTTCATAATAATTCCCTTTCAAGGAATTGTTTCAGCTCTCAGCCTCAGCGTGGGTTTATCTCGACTATATTGGCTGTACATATTCCTTTATTAAGCTAAACGCCTTTGGTTCCTACCCTAAGGTGGATGCTGGGCTTACGTTCAGCAAGAAGGACTTGGAGCACAGCTTCATATTTGACATCAAGACCATTGACCGCGTCTTTTACCTGGTGGCTGACACCGAAGACGAGATGAATAAGTGGGTCCGTCACATCTGCGACATTTGTGGATTTAACCCCACCGATGATGGTATGTATTCCCGTTAGATAGTTAACCACACATCAATGCACTATGACAATGTTAACATGAAAATTTGACTTTACCACACGGCCAGTTTTTCACAAACTGAAACCGAGCTGACACATCTGAGTTTTTACTCTAGTACCCTGACTGTGCTAGAAGGCCTCTATTCAGCATAGTTCTCAGCCAAAGTCTAATGATCCATGTGTTGATCCATGTGATGTATTGTGGCTCACATTACCCTTGTTCCCAGTGGTGGATAATCAAAGCATTGTGTGCCTGTCGGTCTCTCTGCCCTTCTTTCATTCTTTTCTTCCTATCTGGTTTTCATTCCTTCTCGTTTGCATACTCCTGTTTCCCCCTCCGTCTCTGAGCCTAATTGCAACCTTTACAATTTGTACCTCAGTCTTCTGTAGTTTCTCCTTCTCGACAAAGCGTGCAAGCATTTTAGTTTTATGAGAGGTGGCACAAAAGTTGCAGTAGTTCATGGTTTGGCATATCACAGCACTAAAGCTGTTTTAGGAGAAGAAGGTACTTTGCAGACCTGACAACTGAGTCACTGATTATGCTGCTCCAAGGTCGTCCTTGCCGCAGTGTTCTGGTCCTGACTATGCCTCCACCTCTGTTACATAGCTAGTGTTGCAAGATAACCCTGATAACAACGTTCATAGCAGCTCTTCAACAAATCTGTTGGAACTGGCTTTTAAAACCCTGATGTGCAAACTAAGAATATAACTGTTCAAGGAGAAACTTTGTATAAAGACAGAAAATTCAAGCAGATAGCTTTTCTCGCAGCTCTTATTTCAAAAGAATGTCCTTGGTTCTCTGTTTTACACTTGCCTGTGCTTCTCAGCATGTGAGACTCATCTCCCACTCCACTGCCGTGTGTGGCCACACTAGAGTGCTTCTTAGTTGGCTAGGTACTAGAGGCAGGGACATAGGAGGTCTGGGGGAATGAAGGCTCTCTGAGACAGTGTAGGAGGTATAGATCGGTACATGCAGAGGGGGTTTTCCCTTTTCCTGGATGAATCAGCACTTAAAGCTTTGACAAACAAACGGCAACAAGAGCACAAGATAGGAGAGGAGACGTGAGGAGCAAGTGATTCACTTTAAAAAGAGAAGCTTTTAAAAGAAGAGAATTCCAGGACCTTATACGAGATGAAGCCACATCAGTTATGGCAGAGAGTGGGAGGAGAACTGTGAAAAGAAAAAGCACAGAAATGCGGAGTGAAAACATAAATACATTTCACCCAGCATACGCATCAGCCATCTTGGCTCTCAGTGAGGTACAACAATCGGCTCAAGCATACGGGTTTAAAAAGGACTCTGATATTTGATAACTCACAGTGTGACAAAGGAGAGACCTTGACTCGGCGGAGAAGTGTGGGAACAGTGTACGTGGACAAATAAAGCTTTTAATTAGGCTTCACGCGTGTATCAAGTGATGAGTGCAAATACTGATCCACGATGTGCTTCTTGTTAACTGCAATAACTATATTTTGCTTTAATTTGATACCAGCTGTTTGTTCTAGCCTTCCTTATCCCTTATGCGGGACAGTGTAGTGTATTTCAAATGGATTTGTTTCCCATTGGATTTCTGCCCAAGTAGGATGTGAGGTTATAGGGTGGTGTGACTTGTGTGACAGCCAGTTAAGGCTGTTGTAGCTGCAGTCTAACCGTGCCGATTTGAGGTTTTGTTTAGTATATACAGTATGGGGATACTAATGCACATCTGGGATTTGTCTTTAGCCGTTTTATCAGCATCCATCAGCTGCTCAAGTTCAGACATTACAGAGATGTAAACTTGACGTGGTGTCGCTCAAAATGCTGCCAGAGATTATAGTGTTACATTGGAATTGGGTTGCTAGGAAACAGCTTGGTTTAGGTCTACTCTGCCAGACTTGACATACGCAAACACAGCTTAGTGTTTACTTTGTACCTAATATCATCAGTTGCCAACATCACCTGCGTGGTCTCAGTGGGCTTCACCGGCCCACAGTTGGAGCAGTTCCCAGCCTGAAAAACCAGGGATTCAGAATAAGCCAGAGGTTAACAAACAGTTGGAACAGAAATACAAAATCATGTGGTTATATCCCGTAAAAGATTATTATAATAGGATCAATGCAAATGTAGCCAATTCAGTATAAAAAGCCCCAAAATGAAAGAGGCCCAGTGAAATTGGTTTAATGAGTCTACTGGATCCAATGAAAACGTCCACCTGAAGTGAATAAAGTAACTAATGCTTTCCACACACAGTATATAGGTCCAGATGGTGTACGTTAGCTTCAAGTAAAGCTTTACATAAAGCCAATATCCTATTCATGTGTTTAGTGCTGTACTTAATAATCCACTGCAAACTGACTTCTGCGGAGTCTGAAAGATCTCAGAGCTTTTCACATCTGCTTTCTCCTTCAACAATATAATAAGTTAAAGCATTATTATATTGTTTCTGCTGTTAATGGAGGTGACATTAAATCCCAACTCCGATACATTTGATTGCATTTCACTCTTTCAGGCGTATATACCAAACAATGCAATACATTCACATAAGGTTTTGACAGGAGTTAACTCAAGTCTTCTCATTTTACTCCTCCAGAAGCAGCAAAAGCTGCTCATCAGTCAGCCACCGGGGGTCTAGTGGTGGATACCCCCCCAAATCCAACTTTGAGTAATATTGTCGGTCCAGCAGCAGTGCTGTCCAGTGTGCCGCCTCCTTACCAACCGGTCAGTGTGCGACACTTGGACTCTCAGTCCAGTTCAGAGGAGCCCCAGGATTACCTGTGGCTGGCCAACTGTGAGAGTAAAAAGCCTGAACCCAACAGGTGAGATTGTTTTATACCAGCTCATATTGTTTTAAGTGTTACATTGTGATGTTCTCTGTGCAATTTCCAGATTGTTTTATTCTTTTTCTGCATTTTAACCGTACTGCCACTTGTCCTTGTCTGTGCTGTATGCTGTGTGTAGCCCGGTGGAGCATCACACTCCACTGGAGGGGGACCAGGAGTATTTGCTCCTGGAGGAGTGTGAGAGCAAGACTCTTCCTCCACAGGCTAGTCTGTGAGTGGTCAGCCATCCAGCTGCATCTGCCTGCTTGTGTGGAGTGCTGTACAAACATAAGAGACTGACCAATAGAGACAAACACTTTGTGGATTTACTTGACTGTACCTGAAAATGATGATTGTTAGTGCTGGGCTTGAAGCAAGCTTCTTCTAGAGCAAAAATACATTTACCTAACACTATTGGTTTTGTTTTTGCCTGCATTTTAAACATCACCCTATGGCTACCAAGAAAAGACAGATGGCATGAGTTGCCAAAGTTTGCTGATGAAGAAATCTCTCAAGACAGCTTGGTTACTAACAGCAGCTCGCAGACAGTGGCATGACAGTTAATGTGTGGACTCCTTAACTTCTCAATCCACGTGTTTCATTCTCTAATTCTCTGGCGTGTGTTTGTATTGTGTTCTTAGGGCCCATGCTGAGTGTTCCAAGTCTACCTCTTCAGAGACAGACCTGAATGACAACCTCCCGTCTCACCGCACGCCTACATCCTCCACTTCTTCAGCTAAACACAATGGCTTCTTCTCGACTCCTGCCTCCGCCCCGTCTATCTACGACTCGCCTCCGTCACGTGGTGCCTCACTCTCAACTGACTCCGGCCTTTATCACCTCCCTCGCAGCTACTCCCAGGACACTGTGCTGCTCCCCAAGTCAGCCTCCTCCCCTCCGGCTCATCCAGACAGCGGGGATGGCTCTGACATTTATGTCTTCAACACCCCGTCACGGAAAGCCTCGATGGAGACACAGATGCGCAACCTTTCTATCAGCTATGACATCCCGCCCACTCCTGGTGCAAACTGTACCTACCAGGTGCCCCGTACATTATCATCATCGACAGGGGTGGGAGGCTCAGAGAGTGGGGGAGACGTCCCCCCTCCAAGACCACCAAAACCTTCGCTCAGTTCCACCTCAGGACTTCCACCTCCCCCTGCTGAGCGCTCACCTACGGACACCTATTGTGTGCCTCGCTCAGCCTCCGAGACGGACGGAAACTACTGTGTGCCTACTAGTGCCAGGAGTAAGGCTTTACGCAGCAACACTATTGGTACTGTGGATTGTTCACGTCTCCGAAAAGGTTTGTGCGCTACCCTTTGTTTTGATGGATGCTGTTGATTTTGCTCCTTTTCACAATCAACTCAAATTGTCATTGCTTATCAGTGAGTGTTACAATACTACGAAGTCACAAACGTTGGGAGCATTGGGCCTGCCCTCTGAACTGCACAACACATGACGCTCGCAGTGTTGAAAAGATTACATCTGAAGTATCTGATCAAGAGAAGGTTCTAGATTCGAGGAAAATGTTAAGCCGAGATTCCTTTTTAGAATAACACTTGTTGGATTAACGCACCACTTCTTCTTTTTTAACAAACGTTTAAAATGGAACACAGAAGGCAAGAAAAGAGAAACTTAAAGATTACCAATGGACACATGATTTGTTCTTCCTGTTACTTGCTCCTCTCGTGATGACAAATGTCACTGCAGATGTTTTAGTGGAAGAGTACTCTAACCAGTACTCTCCACCTGTGAAAGCTGCCACACTAGCAATTGTTGTGAAAACACCAAACATCCCATCTTATATGTTGTGTAAATTCTGGCTGAGTACATTTGGCGCTGCTGTTGGCTGCTGTGATTATGTATCTTTACATGAGACTTGGTTTAAACGTCTGCCTGTTCCTTGAGTCTTGGTGACTGAGCGAGTGAGTGGGCCCAAAGATGTAAAGGGAACTGCATTTAAAAAGACGCTATAAAGAACAGCACTGAACAAAAATAACTCAGTTTTAGAATTCAGTCTGACCTATTTGAAACATATTTGTGTTCATTTCTTTGGATGCAGTTGCAGTATTTCACAGCAGCGACATGCCCCACTTAGTCCCCCTCAGCCGACAGCCTCATTTGTCCTCCGTGTTTTTCCTAGCACTGTTATGGTTCTTGTGGACATAAGTGGAATGCATTAGCATCAGTTTCTAATGACAATACAAAAAAACAATTATTACATGCCACACAGTAGAGCCCCCGCGTAGAGCTGCTGAGCTCTGTCCCACTGAATTACTAAATCTGCAGTCAACACACATACTCTAATTAGGCCTCTATTGAGTTTCTCATCTGGATTGTGCTGTTGCATAAACGGCCCTGAATAAGGTGTATAATGGGTAGTGATAAGAAGCAAAGCTAATACTACGTGCAATTCATGTCATGGTGTTCAATAGTAAATACCTCCTACAGCTACAGGGTATGTGTGTGTTGCAATTACGTGTTTGTATTTTGCAGATTTCGGATCCCAGGACTGCTACGACATTCCTCGATCATTCCCCTCCGACAAAAGCTGCTCATTTGACTTCAACGAAAGCTTCAACAGCTACTTTGTAAGTGTTGTTTCCAGGGCCACTGCGGAGTCACTGGTGTATAATAATTCTGCGGAAAACTGGTGTGGCTTCAAGTAGTGTCTGACAGCGAGGCAAACGTTTCATGTTTGATGAACAGTGTTAATATTGGAGACAAAGGTTTTCAGATGCACCTGACATTGCTAATTAGATTTCAGGTTATTGTGAGGTGCTGAATTCATGGAGTTTGTGTCTTAGGATGGCAGGGAAAGCCATGTATGGTTAGAATACTATAGGATCTTGCACATAAAGAAGCCTGCTACATGTAGCAGGCTCTTAACAGGTCAAAATGAAGCACCGCCTAATCAGAAATCCCTGAGCAGTCTCTAACACACACGCACACTCTACCATTAACATCATCTGATAATATTTATAGACAAATACTCGTGAAACTCACCATCTAAACAGTGGCTACAGTCTTGGCAACATGGAAAGAGTGAGCCTGAGGAACAGTTATCAGTTGCCAGTACACTTTGTCTTATTACAATAGTAGATTGATAAAAAGTTTATGGTGTTAAACACAGATATGCTTATATTGTCATTCCTGCAAGCAGTTTTTACAGCTGATAATGCTTTAATATTAAAGCCAGGGTGCATGGGGTTTCTCCCCCTGCTGGAGGTGAGAGTTATTACACAAACACTGAGTTTATATGACTGGTGTATCTGCTTGCAAATTCCTAATTACTTGGTAGTGTTACAAAACTGTACATTTCAGCATCTGTGGTTTTATTCTTGTGCTTCTTCAGCTTTTTTTTTTTTTTTGTTGAGAATATGCAGCCAGTCTGCACACACATGTTTTCTATTAATGGAGAATCAGCTCTTGGTTGTTTTATAATGTCACTGTTGAGCATGTTGAGTTTAGTGGCAGTCTTCGTCAGGCTGTTTCTTTAATTTGAGTGTGTGTCCGTATGCTTTGTCACCATAAGAAAAACAAAGGAATGATGCCAGTGGGCAGCCAGTCTACAGAAGAGGTCGACCAGAACTACGTACCAATGAGTGCCAACTCTCCATCGCACCATCACTCGGGCAGTTTGTCGGAGCCAATGCATGAACCCAACTATGTTCCCATGACACCAAGCACCATGGAATTCTCCTCCCTGGGAAAACAGGTTCCGCCACCCGCCCACATGGGATTCCGTTCAAGTCCAAAGACGCCTCCTCGCAGGCCAATGATCAGTGACTGCCAGCCCCCACCCGTGGACCGAAATCTCAAACCTGATCGCAAAGGTGAGGGCACAGTACATACTCATGCATGTTTAGCTGTGGCTACGTTCATAAATATTTTGTATGTTGGTCATGGTCTTCCTCTGGGTTTGGTGTGTGCTGGAGTTTATTGTTGCTCTTAACTTTCTTCATTATGCTCAGTATTTACTAATGCAACAACTGACCATGCTTTGTCTCACACTCACACGCTGCTATTCCCACAGTGCTGGCTCATGGTCATAAAGCCATCTGTACCAAATTTCATTGTCAAAGCAGTGGCATTTTTCATCATACTTGAGTTGTGTCTCTCGGTGTGTCTGTGGTATTACAGACAACCATTTTCCTCTGCGTCCGTGCTTGACAACCTCTTGATGTATAGGTTGCCTGCTACAGCCTCTTACATACAACACAGTTAGGTCCTTGTCAAAGACACGTTTGCCTCGAGCCCCTGTGAGGCTCTGTCGACTGTTTTGGATGGGGCTGGCCCCTGTGCCATGGAGTGACTGAAGCCCAGAGTGGTCACCTCCGTCCCCTTTGTTCCCATCATGTGAATGGAGCCCTTTGATTAAAGACCTAATAGCAAGGGGATTTTCAATCTGGGCAGAAGTAATGAACGAAAAAGGGAGAAAGCTGTTGAAGAATGATGGGAAATCACCACACAGGCAAAATCCTGTAGATAACAGGGCAAGTCTGACGGAGTTTTGCATTTCCCAAATGGGATTCCTCTCGTTTATGTGACCTTTGAGTCAGTCAGTTCCAAATTTGGCATGGGTCAAATTAGCTGGTCTACCATGATTAAAAATTATAAAAACATTTATTACTCCAAATCAGCTTCTGTAGGACAGGGGCCATTTTAGGGCATTACTAATGTTTTATCGAGCAGTGATAACACGCCAGTATCTTCCATTTTTAAATATGTCATTATTAGTTCAGAATATCGAGGAGTTGATGGTAAAAACTGTTATCTTGCTTGTTATTTTGGCCCTGTCGTCTTCTGCCATGAATCACTTCTCTTCCCTCAGTGATATTTTACAGCAGTCCACTTAATTTTAGCACAGCGTCCTACTTGACTGTCCTTTAGCATATTTGTCTTAGTTTTATCAGAACCAAAGAGAGTATCATGTCATTCCTCATTAGTGTTATCATAGTGTAAATCCAGTCCTCAACCCAGCTGCTCCGAACACAGTAGTAACTATTTGGATTATGGATTTTAGACACTTGGATCTGCCTGGAGCACATTTAGTTTTAAAGTGCAGTCCAGAACATGAGCAGAAATCTTTTTGGCAGATGTTGTTGAATATTTTAAGCATGTTATTCAGAGTGAAACTGAAAGAAATTACACAGTTGTGAATAACAGCACTATTCAGGAGCGTTGGTATGAGGCATTTATCGTCTGAATCCTGAGTATTCATGAATACATTTTTGTAAATGACACGTCTCTCACGTCTCTTTGATTTATCCCCGGATGTGATTCATTTCTTTATATACCATGAGCCATGCAAATTCTAATTGGTTTCATCTTAAGCATACTCTTCTGTATGCTTTGACTGTGTCATCTGTATGTTGTGGTGCCTTGTGTGTTTGTCATTTTATTTACAACATCTGAAAAAAGCGATCTTTGGAAATGTGGCACGTTTAGGATTTTGAACAGCAATATGCCTGATCAACAAGTTAACTCAAATTGGTATGCGCTCTACTCAACATGACATGATTTCTCAGTGTACTCACCGTGCTTATACACAGCTCATCGTGCATGCACAGCTGTGATGTCAGTCTTTGTGTGGGAAGCCGTGGTGCATGGAGTGAGGTGCATGTTGGGCAGTATGGGTCTGCTGTTGTCATGACAATCATCCTCTTAAAGTGTGCTGCACAAAAAAAAAAAAAAAAGGTGATTGGGTGAACGCCAGGGTGTAGTTTTGCTGTTCATCAAAGTCTCGTCTTTTGCTTTGCATGGCGGAGCAGTTGTTACAGTAGGCCTGAACTGTTGTGATCACAAAAAAAATAAATAAAAAAAATGATTTATAATGAGCAAAATCTTCTTTCACCAATCAGGTCAGAGTCCTAAAATAATAAGAGCAAAAGGTGTCGGTTTAGAGCGAACCGACTCTCAAACCGTAGATGAATTCCCGAGGGGACGACGTAAGGGTAGGTACTCCGCACTGAACCGTGTATCTGAATACTTCCTATTCTTTGACCTCTCTGCAGTCTTCTCCATCTCGACTCTCTTGCATGCCGATGTGGTGGGATTTTTCTCTCTCTTTTTTTTTTCTCAGCGCCGTGATTTCTAAAAATCTAAAATGTAATTTTAAATCTGTTGTTTTATCACTTTAAATCCCAGCCAGCAGGGGACGGATGAGTGTACACTTCGTGCTCAGTGGATTGTTAACAGTCATAACATGCCTTTTAAAATAAACTACCACCTCACCTAAATATCCCCTCACCCTTGTGGGATTTCTTACATTCAGTGAAAGCGATGACTTACTAACACTTTTCTTTCCAAACATTTTTTTGAGTTGTGCTTACAAAACACACTTTAAGATGTAACAGCCACTGCAGAGTTATTGTCACTGAAACGCTCTTACGGCTTTAGAAAAGCAGTAGATGGCCCTTCAGAAGGAAATTGAACAAAGATATCATCTAATGAAAGACAACCTCGCATAAACAAACCATATTCACTCTCCTGCTTGTGTACATATATATATATATATAAATATAATATACTGGACACCTTCTGCTTTAAGTACGTAGAGCTGTGGGGAATGATATCTAAAGAAAAGAATAAAATAAAATGTCAAATAAGGTGACCTGAGGTCCCCCTTAGGTGGTAACTAAAAACAAAAAAAAAGTAAAAGAAATGTAAAAAAAAAATAGAATAAAATACAACATGTACAACACCAACATCCCTGTTCACACATAATAAGAAGTCAGGGAGATGTGAGCTGCTATACTCGCCACAGTTTGTATAGTACAAAAAATGCAGATTGGTCACACATATTGTACACCCCACATAGCCAGCAGTTGTTTTGCAGAAAGTCACTGCTCATTATTGTTCATCAAGTTCACTAGTGTACATAATGAACTGGCGAGTAGGTGTTTAACAGTATATTTTACTGCCCATGTTATTCTAGCCACAGCCTTGATCTGAATTACTTTAGATATGACTTTCTAATTGGAAAAACTCTGAACAATGACACAGAACATTACGAACACATTGGTTTAAAAATCCAACATAAAACATTCGTCTGCTCTTGACCTTTGTCAGCCTCACATGCTTGAGGCCCGAGGGTATGTGTTGAACAGCGACTGACTCGTTTCTGTCCCCTGCTTCAGGAAGACCCGCTCCGCTGGAGATCAAACCACTGCCAGAATGGGAGGAGCCTTGCACTCCTGTCCGTTCGCCGGTCACACGGTCGTTTGCTCGGGAGTAAGTATCTCAAAAGTCCTGCAGCTTTTTTCATAGTTGTACATTTTGCTAACAGCTCAGGACATGTTCACACTACTCTGCTTTCCCGTGAACCTCATTTTATTTTTAGTGTGAAATGGGGTTACTCTCTTAAAAAATGCATTGTGCCTCACTCCTTAAGAAGAATTGAAGTTGCGAAAGATGTAACATCATAATGTAAAATCATAAAAATTTACTACATACAGTGTCTTGTGACTACAGCAGCTGATGTTGTTATGGAAACAGTGTGTATTGTCCCAACTGCTCGGTTGGTGTTTTCTTCTTTATGGGAAAAAAAAAGAGTTGGTGTGAACATGAACCTTTATTTAGTGGATGCAATTAACTGAAGAAGTAGTCACTAACACTTCATGCATTACTGTAGTCTCTGTGTGACCAACGTAGCACTGCTCATACAAACAGGTCTGGAATCTGCCTCAGAGCTACATCACACTGAAAGCACTTTGTTGGCTTACCTGAGACGAGGTCTGTTCCTGTGCTTAGCGCAGCCGCGGCTCCTCTGGCTGCAGCGGTTCATAGCTGTGGCTGTTGTGTTGTGTATCATATGTTGTGCTCAGCAGAGACTGTCATGTGGTAGAAATGGGTGTGTAAACATTGTGAATGCTGCTCAGTCTCTCTAGGTTTCCAATGCCAGCGAGACCCCCGTCAGTGCATAGCACGGCCTCCAGCACTGACTCCGAGGACTCAGCTGAGAATTATGTAGACATGCTCTCTAATATGTCCGCAGATGAACCAGTATGTAACACACAACTATCCTCTGATTAAAGAAGTTGCATGATTACGTTTTTTCTTCACTTTTCAAATCGCAGATAATCAAAGCTACTGAAAGAATGTGATGAATGTCAGTTTTTATTGTAATTGTTTGGGGTGGTTTCTTCAATGTATTTCATCTCATTTAAATGACCCATGTACCATAAATACAGTGAAAGATTTAGTATTAGGCAGACACATTTTAACACTGTGCAACATTAAGCTGTAAATGTTCACAGAAACTATTAAGAAGCTTCCAGTCCTTGCTCCTCCCCCCCCAAGTCATACGTTGGGGTGTATAGTTCAGGGGCTGCCGCAGACGGACTCCTCACCACTTCGACTCTTTTCTTTGCAGTTTCCTCCTGTTCTGTTCTGCTGCTTCTTTATCCTGTTTTTGTTAATTTGCTTTTCAGGTATTGTGTTCTTTTATGTGAGTATTATGTGACATGAAATCACGTGGCTGTGACTTAGTCATTCACAAATCACAGCTGAATCTGGTATAATTAGCTTTCACAGCGTACTCTTTCAAGAATAATACTGGATAAATCAGGCACAAAACACACCTATCAACAGGGATCCTTTCTCTTACAGTCTGTGTATTGGTTTACACTTTTCTTATTTTTCCTGCTGTTAACATTTTGTGTACTATTTTTCCAACATTTGCTTTTATGTTATCTGCTGGCATCCTGTTCTATCACCACTCATTAATTTCTTTCTCCCTAGTTCCTCAGTTCTCTTGCTTCACCAGGCCCTGGTTTCATCCATTTCCTTTAGCCTGCATTTTGTTCTTAAACACCTACTGTTCTTCTTTTTGTTTTTCCTCCTTTGCAACTACTTCCATCTTACTCTGCGTAGAGAGGAGTCCTTCTACTGCACAGTCCCCATCACCCCTGTAAAGAGGGAGGTGGAGGAACTTGACACCATAGAGGAGGTGAGCAGGGTTTGCCAGACTAGACATGCATGGCCTGCCCTGTCAGAGCACCTAGAGTTTGCTGTTTTCAGGTGCTATAATTAGATCAGAAAGTACATAGCACAGACCTTGTTGTGCTAATGCCAGTCCCAAACATCACCCACAAGCTGTGGCTTGGATACACTAGATGTCATATACCATCACTTTTCTCACAATTAGTATGTTTGTTCCTAGTTCTAATAACTCCACCTGATGTGTAGTTCACAGTTAACACTACTTATAGGCTGAACATGTACCTCAGTGTTGTCACAATACCAAAATTTCCACCTTTCCATATTTGTTTTGAAGATGTAGAATACATTGAGAAAAAAAAGTATATAACAAAGTGCTGTCCCTCAACTGTTACTGAAAGGTCCAGTGTGTAGGATTTGGTGGCATCTAGCAGTGTACAGATACCCTGAAGTGGAAACCTCCAGGCCTGAAAAATGGAGCCAGTTTGGAAGTGCTAAAAACTGGCCCCTTGAAGATGGCTTCAGAAATGAGTCAAAACCTCAAAAACTCCATCTTAAAATGCCCAACATTACAGAAGAAATAACCTTGTTGACTTCCAGGTGTGGTTTCTATAGCTAGTTTCTCTATTCAACATACCCATGGATTTGAATTTGAGTGATAGGTGGTAGGAGCCTTCATAGGTCGCTTGCTGTCTCTATAGATGTCCCATGTACACCCAGAGGCAGGTAGTACTAAGACAGCAATGGCCTTTACCACCCACATTGAGTTTTTCACTCAAATAATTGAGTAAAAATAATTAGGAATACTGTATCCCCTTTCTACAAACATACCCCCCTCCAACCTTACACACTGGATCTTTAATAAAAATTTCTGAAAAGCACCATGAATGCAAAACAACATGAATATTTAACTGTGCAATCTGAACCAAAGTACCTAAAGGCTATTAAGAATTCAAATGAAAATCTGAGTTCAGAGACTGCTTTGAAGCAACTTCAGTTTTGACATGTTGGTTGGGTGCCCATTTTTGTTGGCTGGATCAGCAAAGGAATGCACCCACACTGCAATAGTGGGACCAGCTATTTCTGGAATGCAACTATGATCAACTTCCTCTAAGTAGTGCCTGTATAAATCACTGCTTGCTCCAGTTTTGATAACCAGTTTAGACGGAGGTATTTAATTGACTGCTGTACATTTTGTATTTGTCCTCCCGTTGTTTTAAACCATAAACTGTGTCTGCACTGTAAAGATGGTGTTGATGACATTTGGGGTGACAGAATATGCTTTGTGAAACTACCAACTTTTTGGTGGATCAAATATCAGTCAGCTTTCTAAGCCAAGAAATTTTGGTTATTGTGACAACGCACTAGTGTGATCGAATATGAGTGTAGTTTAATGCATCTCTGCTGTCAATAAAAACATCTTTTCCCGGATTACGCAGAGCATGAAGCTTCCTGCGCCCATGACTGCGGATGGAGGGAGTAGCCCTATGGTGAAGCCAAAAGGAGACAAACAGGTGGAGTATCTGGATTTGGATCTTGAATCTGGCAAGTCTACCCCACCCAGAAAGGTAGGAATTTATAGCCCGCTTATTCTGAATCTCCATATGATGATTTTAAATAAATACTAACGCTGACCATGTCTGTCTTCAGATGAAAAGCAATGGAACTGGCATTACAGCATCAGATGAGCGTGTTGACTATGTGGTTGTGGACCAGCAACGGACACAAGCCCTTAAGAGCACCCGGGAGGCCTGGAGCGATGGCCGCCAATCCACAGAGACAGAAACCCCCGCCAAGGGACCGAAGTGACCCTGTTGACCCGACCACCAACCCACCCTCTAAACCCTCAAACTGTCGGACCTTTTACACTAGTGTAGATTCTGGTTTGTGCTTTGGGACGGCCCAACTGTCCAGTTCCACCTCAACGAGGTCCTTGGTATGAAAGAGCCAGTGAGCGTGAAAGCCACTCAACTGTCTTTAGTTTACACTGATGTCAGGCCTAGGAGAGAGCACTGTGTAAAGTTGTGTGGGGCCAGGAATAAGCTGTATGCAGTATGAAAGCAGGTGGAGTGACTGGACTAGTCTTCTGCGTTTGACTTAAACAGACTCATGGACTTTGAACATTCACTGCCTCCTATATGGATTAGAGTTTTTTTGTTGTTCACCTTTCAGTTGCCTGCGGGCTGTTCCAGAGTTAACATTTCCTGTTATAATGCTGTTTGATATTGTTTTGGAGTGTAAGTGAAATCACTTGATAACATGATCACAATACTTTATCAATGCAACACTACTAGTTAGCGTAGCAGGTTAACAGTGTTGATTTTTCGTCTTTCAGCCTATTTTGAATGGACATAAAACAGAGGTCAGTTTTATGATTTCTTTCTAAAGTTATGGTTGATGGCCTGTACTGACCCTGATCTGTGTCTAAACCAAACTTCACACCGCAAACCCAGTACGACAGAGATTATTTTAATGCCGAGGCAGTTGAACTTGTTCTTTTTCAATATAACCAAGTGCTACATTAAAGCTTTGGATTCACTCAAGGTTTAATCCACTGAACATGATTAGATTTCCATTTATTTTGTAAGTGGAGATGCTTCAATCTGTTATAATGGAAGTGCAAAGACTGTACAAAAGTGTTATGTATATAAACAGGAAAAGTGTCCTTTATTTGTATGAAATATCCAGCGTGTTTGACTCGAAGGTATACGGATTCTGCAGGGTAGAATCCTGTACCTGTCGTAGATGGTATCAGGACTTGTGATTAATGAATGAATTACTGTGAGTTTTTAAAAGAACATGACAGGTTTTCTATAAGTTATGCAAAGGTATCAAATAGGCTAGAGAGAGAGAGAGAAAATCAGGTACTCTTTATGAATGCATACTAATACAACTTTCCATTTCTAATTTATTTCTGGAGTTATTTCATCAGGTGGATGTCGTGTCCATTTTTGGCTCAGTTTTCATGATTCATGTGGAGGTACATTTGCTAGAGTCTGTTAAAATGCTTAGTTTGACAAGCAGCGGTCAATTAGTCTCACAGCTTCATTTCTGTTTTCTCTTCCTCATTTCTCTCTGCTCTTAGGTTTAATTTATTTTAAACTGAACTGGCATACAGTTTTTGGGAAATTGACTGCCACATGTAGTCAACTTGATGCGTCTTCATAGAGAAGCTCTTTGTCTGCATACATCTGTGCTTTACTAACCGGACACCTCTCCCTGAGAAATCCCCAAGCATGTGCTACCACAAGATAAAATCATTGCTGTACATATTTTGCCATCAGTTAGATGAACATGTATCTTTTAAAAGTCGTGCCTACTAAGTCATCTTTATTCTACTTCACCTTTCTTTATTGCAGTTCCTTTGTGATATGGACTGCAAAGCTGATGATGCTTTAGTTTTTTTTTTAACGAATCTAAAAAGAAAATGTAAATTTTTAAAGTCGTCTAAATAAAACACAACCTCTTAAGCGTGTGTGTGTTGTCTTTCTTCAGCATGGTTGGATGGTAGGGGAGAATTTGGAATAGCAAGTGACAAGTGACATGATAATTTGCTGTAGATGTTTTGCATAGTGAGTGTTTTTTACATATTCCTTATGTCATTCTTCAGTTTTTTATATTTCCAGAGTGGCAAAGATAGGAAACCGTTCCACTTGGATTCAGGTTCAAACATATTTGTCACTTTTCCTCACTCTCACTGTCATTTTTAGCGAACAGCATTTTCTAAAAAGCTTTCATCGTATTCTCAGCCATTTTAATCGTCAAATATGATTTAATTAGTCATCAGGATTTTTGCAGATGAGACTCCCTCACTTCAGAATTACAATGTCCCGGTCTGCACAATGAATTTTTACATAAAACATAAAACAATGACTGATAAACAATTACTTGCTGTGGGTCGATGAGCAGTTATGTCACTTCCGGTCGCCATGTTTGATTGAAGAGAGCAATTAAGAACGTGAGCGATTTAGCGGAAGTAGTAAAATAATGGAGCAAGAGAAGAAGTTTGACCACCTGCATAGAAAAGTCGAAGCGAGACACCTAAACAACGGTAAGTTTTGTTTACATTTCGTCCTGAGGCATTATGTTCAGAGCTATTAACCTTCTTGCTACTTAAAACTAGCCCCAGTGCTACATTAGCTGATATAAACGTTTCTAAGGAAAAAGCCGAGGCATGTTTTGAAACTTTACAAATACCACTTACTATTTTGATATAAGGTGTATTAACTTTAACTTTATTTCGCTAATGACAATTCATGTAGACTAGTCTCAAGAAAGAAACACATTGCGTTTTCTGCTCCAGGGTAGAAGAAGCTAAAGCTAAGTTTCTCTAAGCTGACGGACTTTGCAACCACTAATAGCCGCATCCGTCCGTTCTGGCTCCGTTTTTATTTTACTGATTTAGTAAAATAACAGGCGCACACGCTTCTCAAGTTTTAAACTTAGATTAAAGGCAGATACAAATGTAACACTGTCAGTTGAGTTTGTTGGCATTTTGACAATGGCTGCATTCGGCTAAGTGGAGGTCTCTGCGCATGCTCCGTAACCGTTATCCGTTTCTGGGACACGACATGGAACCAAGCCATAATTAATACGCCTTTATTAAATAGTTCAGTTAATTCAGTCTATTTCCACTCTACACTGTTTTGTTTTATTGCAATTTTCCCAATAAAGAGTTTTATCCGGAGAAATATCCCCATACAAAACTTCACATGAGGTAATCAATCAATACATAAATAAAATAACAATGAAACAGAAGTCACAATATTATTTGTACAGTACAGTGCTTCTTTAATGTTTTTATTCTTAACCTGCACTGACCACTAGATGGAGCTGTTGCTCGAAGAACTAAACTCACTCTGTATTGTATGCTTTGCCTCAGCCCACACCCCTGTAGTGCAGTCTCTTCTCCTTCTACCGTCTGATGCTCTGCAGTGCTGTGGCAGCCACAATTACCGTTAAAAATTCCTGACTGTAAACTTCACAGGCTGATTTGCTACTGTTCTGAGTTTGTATTTATTCACTACAGACCTTTAGATAAATAAATAAAGCAGTTTGGGCTCCAGGGGGATTCAGATATTATTCTCTTTGTTGGGAAATGAATGTGGGTGAGCAATAGAAACCAGTAATTTGTTTTTAATAAAAATACAAAACTGGAGATAAGAAAGTGTCTGCACAAAACACCATATATGTAGTAGTAGTCATACTATGTCAGTCCCACCTTAACCTTGAGATTGATGATGCCTTTCTGTTTGCTCTTTCTACCTCATTACATACTTGGTTGCCACTTCATTAGGAACACTGGTAAAAACGAACTAACTTCTTCGTTTCCAATGTGTTTGTAATTCTTTGTGTTATTGTTTTGAATTATTTTAATTCCTTGTCTAGAGTAACAACAAAAAAAAAAAATATCCACTCATCTCTTCATTAGGCAAGCTAGTGAAAACAAGTACATCTAAATACGTCCAAGAAAGGGTCTGAAATTCAGCTGATCATTTTGGAAAATGTAGTTTGTGGTGCTGATAAACTGTACTAAATTCTGTTATTTAGACTAGCCCACTGACTAAAATGTGTCCGTACAACACAATGTAATTCAATAGTACTACAGACCACAGCCTCCAAGATGAAGTAGGCTGTGGCTTGAGTAGAATCAACAGCTGTCTCAGTTACTTTAAACAAATACTGAACAAGAGTTAGTGCAGGACTGTTATTAGAAAGCATTTGTTGTCACTAGTGTACCTAATGAACTGGACAAGTGAGCGTATGTAACAACACTTACATAAATTACAGTCGGACTCCCTCTGTTGGTTAATTATCCCAGATTTATGGATTCAGTTCAGACCTCCAGTTTATTGAAATCCACCATATGGACTGACAGTCATATATAATCCCATAAATCTGTCCTTCTTTGCACTGGTTGCATGTAGCAGTTAATCACTGCGCAAATAACCTAATTAAAGCAAATGTCAATGACATATTGGCGAAGGATTTTAAATGCTACCAGGATGTGTGGCTGATTGTAAAATGTCTCCTTCAGGTGGCTTTATGCTTCGTCCTCATGGAGTTCTGAAACATTTCTCGTTGACATTGTCATAGGATGGCGGGTTAACATATGAAATTTGACAGGTATTTTTTTTTTTTTTTTTTTACATTGCTAGTTTCTGTCGGATCAGAGCTAGGTTTGTAATTACATCACTGTCTAGACCCAGGATAGAGTCATTTTCACCTGACACTCCACGTAACTTGAAGAACATCTCACCCGTCACTGGTTAACATTTCATTAGGACATCAGGACTGTATGATATTATACTGTTTCTTAGAGGTATTTCGTATTTCATTACAAGAACAACACATTCAAACTCACACCAAGGCCACTCATCTCTCACCTTGTAACTCCCAAGGTACAGTGTGGTTTTAGAGCCATATCAGCTCTTCTGTTTAGATGTTGTTAAGCTAATGCAAATGCCATTCATCTGAGAACACATCAGGCATTCTATCCTTCATCCAGTTTAATGCCTCAAGCTGTTTTGTTGTGTGAAAAGCGTCTTAATCTGTGTGTGTGTGTGTGTGTGTGTCATAATGAGGGATTGTTCAACATTAAAATACAACTTGCCTGTTTGTTTACACACATGTCTCTACTTCCACAGTTGTAGCTGTGTGTTGCTGCAGCCTGGGGAGCCTCTATGCGGTATCTTTGGCTCTGTGTGAGTAATGGGGCAGGGACAGAGTCTCTGGCTTCTTAACAGGGCCAACGGAATAATTATGAGGCAAGCTGAGAGGCTGTTCCTGGTCAGTAGGGAGCCTCTGAGCTTTATTGGGTCGAGCCTGTCCTTTTGGACCTCTGCCTGGACGGATGTGAGCAGTCTCTAAAGTGGCTCTAGGTTCTGTCTTAAGGGGCTGGTTATAGAGGTACACATGTGTAAGGACAACCATGATGCGTCTTGGCTTAAAAGTGTGTGAGAATGACGGAGCAAACCTATCTCAGGAACTGTGTAGCTGATGGTGAACATGCTCTAAGAGTGGCAATTTTAATGAGAAATTGCATTGATGCTCTTGTCAACAAAATCCTAACAACACGCCTAGTTAATTAGCACCATTAGTATGAGCGATAAGTCAGCAATATACGCTTCAGTAAATTATGCAGATGCGTGTCATATTAATGGGGAACACACTGCAAGAGTTGAAAATGAACATTCCTCAAGAGACTTGTTTGACCTAGTAGCCATTATTGAGCTGACAGTGCAATTAATTGACTTGGTCGTGGCAGCTGCGTGTGTCCCCTGTTGGTTACACTTGTTACTGGAGTGCAACCAATACCGCTATTGATATTTAGGAGTGTACAAGGAATAATAATCAACTAAACAGATTATTGGTGTTAAAACATTGACCAAGGCAAATAGTGAAACTTTACCACAAACTATGTCACTGCAGTTACTGCACATTATCATCAGTACCTTCACCACTATTAGGACTGCAATGACTACAAATGTGTATATAAATAGTTATCTCCTTCCCCAAATATAGTGTTTCCTGCTGGCAGGCATGTCGAATGACCAACCAGTCCTGAACCAGTACGTCCAGTGATATGAAATGAAAACCACTCAATGCTGCACTAGAGCTGCTGTGTGCGGGCACTTGTACTTAGACAATCCTCCACCTTTTCAATTTTAGTCCACTTTTCTTTCTTCAAACAATAAGACACCAGCATCATTATGTGGACTATCACCTTGAGTTTTGCTCTCTTTTGTTGGTTGGTGTTCAGAGCCTGGGAGGTGTTGTTGTGTCCTAATCTTTTATTTTCATTGTAAACAGCATGTTTTCGAATTACATTACCACTGAATAAATCATTTGTAGAATGGTATGTATCACAAGGTAAAAGTTCTTCATTTATAGATGTGTTAAAATACACCATTATTATTATGTTTAATTAACGGATAGATTAACTTAAAAAACAGTTGAAATCCTAAATTTCCTATGATTTGACAAAGCTGGTTTTGTATTTGAGACCCTTATTCCTTGTAGCATCCCCTCTGTTCTCGGCAGTCTTGCAGGAATTTTGTCAGGATGCTGGAGGAATGAATGAAAATAAGTAACTGTGTGGGGGTTTGCCCCAATAGGCCCATAAACTGAAGCTGTAGTCCTACCTGCAGTGGTCTAATTTCAGTTCCAGCATCTCTAACCCTCTTACTTTCTGTCTCTCTTCATAATACTCTATCAAAATAAAGACCTACACTAAAAGCAAAACAAATTACTGACAAAAGGAATGGCTCTTAGTAACCCTAGCTAACAACCTTTATACCGACCTGATACAGAAGTGTTAGTTCTCTATACTTGCCTACCTTGTAGTGGCTCTTCGTGATGATACTCGAATGATAAGGTGCTACCATTTGATATTTATAAATAAATCTTCACATGTGCCATATTTATCACAAATGGAGGACACATCAGGTCCCACAACATGCTACATACGACTACTATATATAAATGTAACTACACATTTTATCCTACATTACTCCCTGACTTTTGATTGAACTCCAGCTTTCCTCTCTATGCGTAGTCTTGAATGTACTTCTAATGAGATGCATCTCATTACAGTGCTTCCTGGCAGTACAATATTGAGTCATCTGTAGATGTATTTACCACATCTCTTACACTCTGTCATTCTTTTAACCCTCGACTAACCCTGCCAACCTCACGTCTCGTTATACTACCATCTGTCTGTCCACTTTTCCTTGTCTTGCTCCTTCTTCCTCCACATTTTCTTCCTTTGTCTCAGTTTCAAACCTCTAATCACATTAGAGTTGAGCCAATGCTGGACTGAATCTAAAATAACCCACAACAAACCATAAGTGCTCACTGAGGCCAGGTACACTTTTTGTTTTTTTTTGTTCTGTGCAGACAAAATCAATTTCTTCTCCTTGTCCAGGTCTGAAGTCAGCCATCCAGCAACACCCTCTTGACACTTGCCTTCCCAAAGCACTGTTGTAGACATCATAGAAAACGCTAGCAGTGTAACAAATAAAGAACAAGATGGTGGTTGTTTATCATTACGTACATGTCTATGTTTATAGAACAGATCTTAAGTAGAGGGCTGTTTTAATGTACATCTGCTTAAATCTTCAATACGCAGCTTAGATAGTATGGAGACTGTATTTGAAGAAGGAAGCATGTTTGCTAGTTGTGTTCCCTGGTCCCTTTCACGCAGCAGCAACTTGGCCTCACCTGCCCGTCTGTGCCCTGTCTTTGACATTAAACTGTGGATGCTTCCACCTGGCAATAGGCCAGAGGAGAGACAAAAAAGTGAGTGATTTTTGAAACCCTGTCTCTTTCCCCTTGCGCTCTCGCTCTCACCAAAGCCTGCTCTAATCAGATTTAGCTAAGGCGCAAGGATTGAGTTTTTGTGTGTGACTGCAATGTCATCAGCTGAGATTTAGAGCAGTAAAACCATTACAGTATTGGAAATACTGGTAATTGTATTTAGAAAGCAGGATTCAATGGGGAATCATAATTCAGCTTATGATTTGCATCGTTTTCCACTTCACGGTTTCTCTGCATTTTACTGCACATTGGCACAGGTCCATTAACTAGGATGATGATTATTATATTACCAAGGATATAACTGCACATTTCTATTGCTCCAGATACTAACTTTGCGCTGCATAATGAGGTACGATTAATTTTTAATAGCTTAAGGAGTTTGCCTCAAGATAATGCTAAATGTATCTCTTGTGATAATGCACTGTTATGTTTGGGCTAGTGCCCGTCACTCCACAGGACTAAATGTTGCCCAATAGTTGACTGGTTTATGAAATAATTTGCGTATCCATTTGCTTCCCCAGTCCCACAGAGAAGGGGTCCGTATTTTTACATACTAAGATGCACTGCCTGGCCAAAGATAAAGTCGCCAGTGGCACCACCTTTTACTTTGATTACAGCACACATTCGCTGTGGCAGTGTTTCAATAATCTTCAGTGTCACCACATTTATTTCCATCCATCGTTGCATTCATTTTTCACCAAGATTTTGTCTGACCACTGCACAAAGCCTTCTCCATCACATCCCAAAGATTCTCAATTGGGTTAACATCTGGACTCTGTGGTGGCCAGTCCATGTATGAAAATAATGTCTCATGGTCCCTGAACCACTCCTTTCACAATTTGAGCCCCATGAATCCTGGCATTGTCATCTTGGAATATACCCACAAACATCAGGGAAGAAAAAAATCCATAGATGTAATAACCTGGTCATTCAGTATATTCAGGTAGTCAGCTGACCTCATTCTTTGGACACACAATGTTGCTGAACCTACACCTGAGCAACTGCAGCAACCCCAGATCATAGCACTGCCCCCACAGGCTTGTAGAATAGACACTAGGCATGATGGGAGCATCACTTCATCTGCCTCTCTTCTTACCCTAATGCCCCCATCACTCTGCAACAAGGTAAATCTGGACTCATCAGACCACATGACCTTCTTCCACTGCTCCAGAGTCTTTATATAAATTCTTTGTATAAATCTCTGAATTACTGCCTGGTGATGGCGTGGTATTTTCTGCTTCCAGGGAACTCGCTGCAGGAGTCCGTTAACTCAAAATAGTTCGGCTTCGTGAGTCTGGTCTTGGATGTATCTGGATATGTTTCTGCCTCTGTCTTCACTTCTTGTTTTGTGGTGTGTCAGCTGTTCATCTGTAGAGCTGGTTGTCTTACACAGCATGTTGGAGCTTGCCAGCCTGACAGTATGTCAGCAGGACTTGTGTCACATTGTTGTCAGGGAAGAAATCTAAGTTATGGAATACATTAGGTTACTGAAGAGGCTTGTTTGCATAACTTGTTAACTACTAGCATCTAGTGAAGGGAAGATGCATATGTTCTCATTGTTAACATACCAAGAATTGTGTGTAGGGCCATTTTTCATATATATATAATCTTTTAGAAATGCAGATTACTGAGGATATGAGAGGGCTGCTATAGAAAGGTGAACAGATGCTGGACCTATCTCCATGTTTATCTCTTCTGAGATGTTGTCTATAATGACACGGCTGCTTTATTGTAGCACAGCATCCTACCACTTATTGTTACATGTTATAGATCATCAGTTCAGTGATTAGATAACAGTGCTGTGACATGCAATTCCTGTTAAAAAGCAGGCACCTCATCAGACATGAGTTGCGTCAAGTGTTTTTAACGGGGGTTTGCTGGTGACGGACACTTGAAAGGAAGCGCATCTCGGTGCGACTGGCCTCAGTTTTCCCAGAGAAAACGGTTATCCATCTGTATAACAGGCCTCGTCAATAGCTTACGGAGAATCAGCGATTCAGTTTGAGTCTAGGATGCATTTACCGTCAAAAAAAGACTCTGATAAGCTGTAAAAGCATATTGAAGCAGTTCACAGGCTATGCACAGTGATATCTTGACAGTACCTGTCCCCTTCTCATTTACTTGCCATTGTGAAGATTTCAAACCCTTCATTTTATGGTTTCTACACACATTCTTTCTCCTCTCCTCAGTACCTTGAAATGCACAAGTTGGAGATTCAGCTATAACTTCATTATTAGCTGTCATTTTCTCAGAATGTAAGTAACTTATTTAGTTACTTATTGTTTAGGGTCATGTATTAATTTCTATCATTATCTTCCTTTTTCAGGTCACATATTAATCTCGTTCACAGCCCAGTTGCAAGAAAATGCATACGGTTTATTAAAAGTAATGATTCACAGGTATATATGAACTTGTATGTATCATTTAAGCTGCACACAGCAGTTTTAAAATGCTGTCTGAAGCCCTTTTTCACCTGAGACTAGTTATACCTGGGTCTGTGATCTAACCTAATCAGCATCTCTGTGATTTGAGGGTTGTGTTTTTATTGTAAGAGTTTTGTTTGATTTGTGGCTTTTGTGTCCTACCTTTTTTATTTAAGAATTGAATGATGTGCTATAAATCAAAGTTTGGACAACTGTTACGGTGCAAAGTCGAGATGCCTCTGATCCATTCACTGGGGGATGAAAAAAAGAAAGAGTTCAAAACCATTGGACCAGTGCAAGGATGATGAGATCGATGCCATAGATGGCAGCACATATTGATGTTTTGGATTTTATGAAGTCAAGCATTAATGTGTTCAGCCAGTCGTTAGAAGTGGGGCTGATTTAAATACTACCACATTGTTTATGAATTCTCCCCTGGGAATAATACAGCCTCATCACGTTTTATTTTGTAAAATGTATTTTTATAATATATTTTTATTATTATTTGTCCAATTTTGCAGTGCGACTAATGCTGTCAATGTGTAGAGGCTGAAATGTAGTGGAGTGAAGCGGATAGCCGCAAAGGCATCATAACCATGGATAGTAAATTTAAGTAAAACACAATTTGCTTATTCCTAGAGGTGTATTTTCTAAATCACTTGACGTCTCCAGGTAATACTAATGTGTGCAAAAAGGGCTTAATTTTCAAATGAGGTTGCATCCCACACTTTGAGTGAGTAGAGATTTTGAGATTATAGACGATCAAAAGCCAGAATGCAGATGTGTCACAGAGCATTTCAAATGAAGAGAGGAAACGCCTTATAGACAGGACTTCTGTATGTGTATGTAGAATCCTAAGGTGACTCTTGCAGTCGATAACTGTATATTAACACATCCTGACGGTTTTCAAATCCTCACAATTTATTCATGTTCGTAGGGGCGGCCGGCATTTGTTGCAGCAGTTCTCCACTTGCCGCTTGTAATGTTAGTGTAGTCTACATTGTCCACGTGTTATGTATATTAAAATACATTATTTTGATTGAGTTAATGCTATAGAATGGACTATTGTGTGACATGTGTACTCACATACTTTTTCTAATTGCGAAGAATGGCCCAGGTAATAGAGAAGAAAAATAACCTTTACATTTCTTTTTATTTCCCCTCTCCACACTATGGTCTGAAAAAATAAGTTGAGTGGACACAAATATAATGCTATGGTTTTTTCTGGCCTTGAAAAAATAATCTGAAAGGACAATCGTGTGAGCAGGATAACTAAGCCGCATAGAATTAAGAAAAAAAACAGAAAATGCCACGGTTAACATCTTGCAGTGTACTTTGGGGAATTGTCGGCCAGAGTAGCAGATCCATGTCAGAACCATAGACTGTGTATAAAAAAAGGTCAGAGCAGGGTGAAATTAGGTTTCATAGTTGGATGATAAACTGTCATTGAAATGAGTACATATGTGGTTGGCGTGTTTTACACAGAAAGAAGGGACTCTGACCTTAAAACCTACTCCAAGTCAATGCTGCCCCAGTCTGACACACAATTAATCAAAATATCTCAGAGCTGTCTCTCAGACATGTCTATAAACTGTTTTTTTTTTTCATTCAAAAGAGCCCTGCTATCAAATATCTTTCCCAGAAGACTGTTGTCATTTATTCCTTGTGCTCAGTCTACAGAGTTTTGTTTTATCATTTTATTTTATTACTGTTTTAAAAGTTATATGACAAGTTAAAATATCAGCTGTGTATAACATCTTAACTTTTTTTAATAGTTGTTCATTAATTTAGAAATACACAGGACAAGATGTTACAATCCCTTGTGCCGAAATCCCAGGCAAAACACGTTTAGAGGCCCTGTTCGACTAAGAGGCCCTACCAAGCCTACAGTCATGTAATATGACCAATAACCTATATTCTACCTAGGCTAACTAGAAGCTGCTGGCTTGTAAGCCCATTGAGCAGCAGAGGATACCTCAAACATTGTAGAACATACCTAACTAAACGCTGCTGGCTTGTATGGTCCGCTCAGCAGCAAACCATGGCTACCAAATACCATGAGAACATGATCTGAACAACAGCAGTATGCAGCATATCATTGATTAATTGATTGATGATTAATTGTTTATAATGTCAGCTTTAACTCCAAAAAATGTATTGATTACTTGCTGTCATATAGACATGTGGACACGTTTCTTGTGCTGTCTGTGATTTGTGGCAGCGCTCTGGCAACATTGTGACGCAGCTGAACGGAAACTGTGCTGAAGGTGCAAAATTCAGAGCAAGTGAATATACGACACTAAATGAAGTAAGATGTTTTTGTTGTTGTTCCTATAGTGTTGTTGTCCTTGGACAATATTACATGAAGAGCCAAAAGGAAATGGGATGGTGAACAGTTCCACAGACGGTACAGCCTAGTAACAAAAACTCCTAATATACTCACAAGTCTCTCGCCATGTTCATGCCCAAACCACAAGGCTTTTACCTCAAACACTGGAAATATGGAAAGACTTTCATGTACCTGTGAAATGCTCTTATAGGTTTTTATTCAAGGATGACAGCAGTACAGTTTAAATTGAAATACTCCTTCAGCGTACTGTAAGATGTACACAGATTAGGCATAACATAATGACTACCTTCCTGATATTGTGTAGGTCTCCCTTGTACCTCCAAAACCTTTCTGACTCATCAGAGAATGGACATGGGTCTTCTGAGGGTGTCCGTCCTGTGGTCTCTGGGAACATGAATGTTGTTAGTGGGGGCCTTTGGGTCCTATGGGTTGAGGGGAGGGGTCTCTGTAGATCAGGCTTGTTCCACTGCATCCCACAGATACTTGATCAGTTTGGGATCTGGTGAATTTGGAGGCCAGGTCAACACCTTGTACTGTACTTCATATTTTTTGTTCCTAAACCATTTTTGTCTTAGTGTCAGGCTGCATCCTGCTGGGGATATCTGCTGCCATCAAGGAGTGTCATTGCTATGCAGTGGGGGTGTCTGGTCTGGTCTGGTCTAGGGTGGTACATGTCTAAGTAACATCCTCACAAATGCCAGGTCCAAACATTTCCCAGTAGAACATTGAATTATTTACTTCTCCTGTCAGTGGTTTTTATGTTATGGCTGATCGGTGTATAGAAGAGTCATAATAATTTAAACATTTAATTAGAGAGACAGGGTTATAGAGTTATTAATGTTAGGACTGAAACTTCATTCACACCAATGCCACTATAGAATCACCAATTATTAACAGGTTTGTCTTTGCACAGTGGGAGGAACATGCAAACTCAGTCAAACAAAGTCTTGGCGATATTATTTTTCTGCAAAAGATTGCTTATACTCACTAAGAGATGGACTGATGGAAAACTACGTCCTGAGCACCAGCACCAACAATAACATGTGCAAATTAATATATTTATGTACTGTCACATACTGTTTTATGGCAAATAATAGTTTTGTGAAGCTGATCAGGTGGACTTTATTACCGTAATTTCCGGACTACAAGGCGCACCTGAATATAAGCCGCACCAGCTAAATTTTGGGGGAAAATACAGATTGATCCATATATAAGCCGCACCCGACTATAAGCCGCTGGTGTTTTAATGCCTAATTACCGTAAGGGTTTCTTCGAGGGGGGATTGACGGGACAGAAATGACTTTTTGGAAATGCAAAGCGTCCCATTTATTTACATTTGAGAAACACAATAAATATTTCAGTCAGTCAAACAATCAATCAATCAAACAATCAATCAATCAAACAAACAATTAAAACAATCAACAATCGGTGCTCTCCTAGTGCACTTCCTGCAGTCATAGTACCGTAGTAGTACAGTATAACAAAAACAAAGCTTACAACGCTTGACAAGGCAACAACGTTAAATGGCTAAATTTAATTCGTTTTTAAAAGTACTTGCCTGTAACACGGCAGCAAAAGTGCAGTAACCCGACTGCTCAACAAAATAACCAGCATCTTTTTTGAAAACAGCCAACACGGCAGTAAAGGTGCAGTTACACGGACGTTTACTGTATCAAAGTAACCAGCCTACTATACCAGAAAAGTCAGCCAAATCGATCTCCGTTGACTTAAAAGCAGCTCTCGTACTGTATTTGGGCTCACTTGGTTTCTTTTTCTCTCGTTACCTGGCTCGACCTGACCTGTCTCGCTCTTGCGCGTGATAGTGCGCCCCCTGGTGACCGTTAGCTGTAAAAATCCATAAATAAGCCGCACCGCTGTATAAGCCGCAGGGTCCAAAGCAAGTGACAAAAGTAGCGGCTTATAGTCCGGAAATTACGGTATTTCAAAATGCTAAAGGAATATCCTTTCATTCACCTTCTGTTAATCTAGTAATAAGTTCAGCTACAATAAAGGTTGAACAGTACGCTGTTGCTTTATTCTTGTTAGCAGTTTAAGAAATGCCGACAGATATTAGTATAAATTGCTTTTCTTTTAAAATACAGTTGCATAAAATGCTAGTCCAGCATTGAACATGTTGTGCTGGAGTCTGTGGTCTGTGCTGGCATATGATCATTATTATTATGACCACTGGCTAAATTTGAGCTTAGTTGTGCATATGCATGTTTGTGTGCAGGTCCCTTTCCGTGAGCATTTTCTCCAGGCGTCCATCCAGCCATTTGAGGTCAGAATAAGGGGGAGGGGGCAGAAGGAAAGGCTGCATTAGTTTATAGTGTAATTTATGTGCACACGATAAAGTACTGGGTCCGTTCACAAAAGCAGTTTAACACTTGGCCAATGAAGTCAGTGCTATGTTTCAGGATACATTTTACGTGTCCCTGGATTGGCATGCTGAAATGCCTTTTTAAAATTGGAGTCCGTCCAGTTGTCAGTGACAATGATGGTGATTTATTCTAACCGAGGGAAGAGAAGAAGGACAGAGGCTATGTTTCTCTCCAGAGCTTTCCACTTGGTAAATGATGCTTAGGTGTTCACTTTTCTCTGTTGACATAAGCCTGAAGCACAGCGTCAGTGGCATCTGTACCACGGCAGAGTGGATAACGCTGCACTTTTGCCTTCATAATTATGCAGTTCATGACAAACGGCTGATCTAATGGTTGTTTATGCTCGGGGTACAGTTCAGGGAAAAGCCAGGTTTAAATAAGCATGTTATAATCAGAGGTGGTGACTGATGTGCCTCTTCTCGGTCCACAGGCAGTGCTTCATGTTTCTTTTGTGCTTGTTTATTTGTTGATGTGTATTGTATCTGTATTATGTTTAATCAAATGGTGTTCTAGAGGATAGCAGTAATATATTAGGCTGCATTTAACTGCTGGTCACTTTATATTCAAAGATCTCAGCAAAAGTGTTTGTGCTTTTGTTCTTAATTATGGTTTATCATTTCCGTTTGCTCTTGTGATATTTCATGGCAGAATCCTCGTTGTTGTGTATTGTCATAAATAATTTTAGTAGCGTGTTGCAAAAGCACAGAAAACTGCTTTTCTGTTTGCACTTTAAAGAAAGATCACTGTCTAAACAACTAATCTTTCTATAGTTGTTTGTTTGTGATAGCGACAAGCTGTGGCCAACCACGATGCATACATGCAGCTCATGTCTTGCTGCAGTGTAGCCACATTGTTAGTGCCGTCTGGTCCCCACAGTACCCTCTGGGACCTTCCCAGGAAATAAACCCTGCTTGACCAGGCTGGTGACTGCTTCTCACGTCTCGCACATTTAAAAACTTCTATTGCGTCTCTCTATACCAACCTTGTTCAGCGCCTTGCTGCTGCTTTCTAGTGGATTTTGCCATGCTGCAGATGTTTCAGTCTCTTGATGAAGCTGCAATAAACAAAGCCGAGAGGTTGCACAGCAGCTTTTCTCTGGAGCTGTTTAGGTTATGCTGTGCTGCTGCTGGTTCGTGACATCTGTCTTCTCTTCTTCCTTGTGTATGCAGACAAGTATGGAGGGTGCACTGGGATGCTGACAGAATTGACTAGAGCTCCTTCTGACTGCTTTCTTTAATAAAAATGTGCACAGTACAGAAGATTATTGATGAAGCTTTTGTCTGTATATCCTATGGTCCGTAACATACAGTAGTTATGACCTGTTTATATTTCATCATGTAATTTTAAATGCATACATAGAAAAAAGCTCCCTGGTGGATGTCTTGGTATCCTCAAGGTTAGTGAGCTAATGTATGCATTCACTGATACATTTGTTGGAGTTTGCATACAGTGAGTATTTATATTTGTATGTGTGCCCGAGTCCATCTGTTCATGTGTAGGTGTGTAATCCTTGTGGGTATTTAACAGATGAAAGGTATTTTTTGTTATAATAGTTCTTGGATAATCACAAGCCTCAGTACACAAGTGAAGGCTAAACATTTCAGGCATATTTGATGCAGTCTGTTGCTGTTTCAGAACTGTAGCTTTATGAACAGATGAACATAATTTATCCTCTTTTTTCCAATATGTTCAATCCGCTTTCCACTCAACGTCTAAAACCATTTGAAAATAAAACAAAAACAAAACTGCAGTTCTTATTTCGGTCATAATGTAGCTACGCCAAAATACAAACTGTATGTTTGCACACAAGTTCCACTCAGCCCACCCACATATACATGACCAGGTCACCCACTGACGTTTTCCGAATGCAGAACTGAATTATCTGAGGTGAGATAACCCAGAACAGTTGTAGAGTTGGGCCGTTGCTATCTAATTTAGAGCCTGGCTTTTTGAGTCTAATCGTCCAAACGACTGTCTAGCTGAGATGAACTGCTCCTTCCAGATGAGATAAAGCACACGCCGTGTTCTCCAGTAAGATTTATGGGCACATTTACATGCCAGTCTGTCAGCTTTGCTGCTCTCGAGCCTCCTCCTCTCTTAATTTCTTTTTAGGCTGTCTTTTTGTTTTACTATCTTCCAAAAGAGGGTTCTATATAAATTACAAGTGGTTAGGGGGAATGTCTCAATATCCAACATATCTACAGCTGACTGGCAACTCTCCTTTATTTATTCTAAATATAACTGTAGTTGGTAAAAGGAACAAGTAGCCTATCCAGATGAAACAATGTATTGTGGCTAATGAATAAGATTAGAGGTTCATTCTGGCAAAAATGACCTTTTCAGTATTTCATAGTAACCATCTTTATCATCTTCAGTTACTAATTACTGGAAAGAACGCTGATGATTATGTGTACTAACAGAAGTAATACTAATTATTTATATTTATGTCTATTCTTTTGAAAATGTAAAGGTAGTGACTGATAAATATATATTCATTTATAGCGGATACATGCATTCAGAAATCTTTACTAGGATGCTCGTAATAACTGATCCCAAATATGGCTTGAGCCATCCAACCACAAGTATTAGGAAGCATTGCATCATTTATGTTATTTGAACAGCTGCTGCTAGTGCTACAGTTCTTCTTGTCAACATGGAAACAATCATAGTCTTTCTTTTCTTCTGTCTTCATCATGTTGAAGACTGTGGGAACTTTTATTAGATAAAACTGTCACAGAGTCACTGTTGGGTTGATAGGGGAGCAACACACTAAACTTCACGACCACTCAAAAGATGAGGTGAATAATGCTCTTGTAACAATGGCGTATATCAAGGTCTGAGATGTTTGTAATGAAGTAGAAATATGAAGTATCAAACTAATGACTTTTAGAGAAAACTTCATTAGTTATGACTTAGTGTTCAGTTGACTCAAACTAAAAGGTCAGTGGCAATGTAACCAAACTAATATAACTTGTGATAGTCAATAGAAACCAAACTGTATCCCTGAGTTTTCAACTCACAGTGACGGACGGTTGCTGTGATGCGCTTCCTACACCATCTCATGAATACATTATGTTTTAAGGCAGAGGCTCAGAAGAGCTGGTTCTTTTATTCATAAACCTCCTGGTACATTTTGGAAAAACGTTTAAAATAACTTGTGTATGACGAATAAATGTGCTTTGATTGAATATAACTGTTTGGTGCAACGTATTCTTCGACCCAGTAGTTTGTTTGTTTCTTGGCAAGTCAGGTGATTAATGGCTGATGTGTGCTTTAGTCTTAAAAAAGTGAGTTAAAGTATAAAGCATATAATGAGTACTGACGAACAGAACTTTGCTTTGGGTTTATGGCATGGTGTATAGGCTCTGTTATGACTCCGGGGAGAGATGGGGCGTGGGGAAATGTTCAGAGATTAGTCTTATTCTGAAAGAACTGCAAAACTTCTCATTATTCATTCCTACTCCTGTCAATGTGAAATATTACTGTCTCTTCCAGTCTTGACATGCTCTTACCAAATCCACAAGGGGCCTTTCGTTTAACTGCTGTTCCCTTCACGGTGATGTTAAATGGCTCATTAGTAAGGCTAAGGTGTCATGTACTGAAGGACAAATGTATTGGCTCTGCAGCTTTACCTGCGCTGTCATAGGCATAAAGTATGGCGAGCGGAGATTAGTGCTGTCTGTGCAGCTCGGAAGACAGCGATGCAGCGTGGAGATTTTAATTCTGTTTTGACATTAATTTGAAAATGGCTTTTGATGGAGATGTCAAAGGCATCTTTACCGATGCTGTTTTGAATTGGTAATGCTTTGATCCATGAATAATCATTCAGTGTTCATCCCCACTGAAAGCGTTTGGAGCTCTGATTCTTAAGGTCCGGCCAGCAGGTATTAAAACATACGTAATGACCTTTTCAACATATTCTATATTATGCTATAGGGATATGGTAAATGGTAAATGGCCTTGCTTATATATAGCACCTATTGGTACTCAAAGCGCTTTACAGTCACAGATGCATCTACCCATTCGCTCCCACATTCACACACCAGTGTCACGCACTCGGAGCAATTCGGGGTTCAATGTCTTGCTCAAGGAAACTTCGGCATGTGGCACATTCTGAGGATCGAACCGCTAACCCTTTGGTTCGTGCACAACCTGCTCTACCTACTGAGCTTTACTTTACTGAACCTAAACGTTATACGAGAACGAGTGAGACCCAGACTGAATGACTGATCATCTCATATAAGTTGTGCTGACTGGACTCATCCAGTAGGTTGTTCTACACAATATTTGAGGAGGCTGATATGATGATTATATTGCCTTTATGCTCTTAAAGTTCTATCAAAGTGTAAGCTAAATCACCTACACACAGTATACCTCTGAAAAAAGTTAAATCTTCTTCATACATATGTTGAAGATCTTGTTGCACAGTTGGTGTTTGGTTTTCCTCTTCCAGTGTTGCATGTTCAGGATGAGTTGTGTATCTTGAGTGATGTAAAGCAGCGTTATTTTACCTTATTTTATCACTATTTTACCTTAAGATACCGGTTGTAGAATAATTGTTATCCTACCTAATTATCTTCCTACTCTGATGTCATGGAAAAGACGAAGATTTTGTTGAATGACAACACGTGTTGAGGAAAGATTAACTGAGGAGATTTGTAGGACTCGTCTACGGTGAAATTTTCAGTCGCCTTTGTCGAAAGTGTGCACATACTCTATCCTGAAGTCCTTGCGGAAAAGCCTTTTTATTGTGGAAAAAGAATGGTGAAGGAAGACCAACCAATAAACCAACATGATAAAATGACAGTATGATCAATCAAGCAGATTGTAGATCACTAGGTCACTGGCGAATTGTAAATATAAACCCAAGAAATGTGGATATGGGACAAAGCAGAGCAGCTTCCTGGTGCTGCCGAACATAAAGGACCTTAGCCACATGAGTTCCTCCTCGTCACAGAGACAGACACAGACATAGGAGGAAAAGCCTCAGGGACACTCACAAAGAGAATTGGAGACTAAGACAACACACACAAGGGAGAGAGCGAAAGAAGAGGAGAGGCTGAATGAGGATGAAGACCAAGTGTATTTGTTATGAAACCCCGTCGGCCAGGATGGTCGATGGTACAGTGCAGAAAAGACCTGAGGAGGAAAGTCATGCATTAATGTCATAGTTATGTGCATCCAGTATTGTATTTATTTCTTTTTACAACACTTAATTGTACATTTGTTTTTGTGTGTGTTACGGGAGTTGACTTAATATTTGAAGATGTTTTTGTTTTCAAAGTGCACACGCAGCATTCTGCATTTGCTTTCTCACTTAATTGTGGTTCTCTGTAAGGCTGTACAGTGGATTTAGTAGTTTGCATAATACAATAATGAACACTTTATTCATATGGTAGCAGCTCTGGATTCACACTTTTGTGGGAACAAAAAAAAGGCTTTTCCCCTTTTAGTTAATCAACTCAATGCACTGACGTGTTTTGGTGCCTGCAGGTTTATAAACAGAAAAGAGTAGGAATGAGTTTGTGATTGAAATTTTGTCAGGTACCGCACTATCACTGAATGGATCTGCAATGCAAAACACTTTCATTGGCATGTTTGTCTTGGAAAATGGAAAGTTGTTGCAAACCTTTCTTTCCCTCTCTTCTAATTTCCCAGCCCATTATTTCTCTCGTTCTCCACTCGCTCACTTTGTCTTTATACAGCCCACCTTTCTCACCCTGTCCGTCTTTGCTATCAGTTTAAAGGAAGAAATAGATTGTCTCCTTGCTCCTGTAATCAATTTTTGTCAGCACACCGTGTTTCTCTCTGGAAGTGCCATTGCTCGGAGAACACTTGGTATTCAGAAAATGAAATAATAGGCTACCATAAATTCTGTAGGGAGGCGCTGTCTGCTTCACTTATGTTGGGGGAGATCACCGCTAGATAACTGTTGATAGCATCTTTTTATACTTGCACCAGTGCTCCTGTGTGACCCCCCTCCCCGCTTGTGCAGCAGTTTTCATGTCTGCTGATCTGTCAGCCATAAACAACTGTTTTCTAATACAACGTATCTTCTTTTAAATATGGGGTGAGAGCTTCTTTTTAATAATGTGCAATTTCACCTGGGTGATGGTGAGCCTTTCCCCCAGCTGTGAACCACCGTCTCAACATCCCATGACATTTCCACAGATTTAAACAAACTACCATATGGTGTGATATTCCTGAGCACTCTAAATAAAGCAGTTTTTCATTTTTACCCTAAGGCACAAAGCAGCATCTTGGTAGACGCACAACCGTACATTCTGTTAGTCATTGAAATTCATGAGGAGAGGCCTAAAAAAACAAGGCTAATTTTTCAAAAGCAGGTTCACGAGCACCAGACCATTTGTAAAACCTGTTCAGATGAATACACATGAAATAAATGTTAACTGTGCTGATAGGCTATTAATAAAAGACCTCAGTGTTTGATTTAGAGGCAAGGGGTGGATATGTGCCAGGGGAGTTAGGGATGCTATAAGTGGGCACAGGGAAGAAGAGCCTTATCTCAGGTTAACTGATGGCTTTTGGGCTCCTTGACTCCCTCAGGTTGGTTCAGACTTGTCTTTATCACGAGTGTTACATGCCAGGCGGATTAGCCAGTAAATCCTGGGTCACTGAAACGACATTGGAGCTGCTGGTGACATTCACATCGATTATAATCATCAATTTTAGAGCAGATCTAGCTGGTCGGGAACTAAATTTGATTAACTGTGAAAGTAAAACCCAGCGGGCAGTGTTGTTTGGTTTTAAGTTGCACTTTTTGAAGAAGAGACTCTGACAATAGAGATTTCTGAGTCAGTATGAAATACGCTTGACTAGCTGGAGAAGGTCCTGAGTTGAAAACATCATTAATTCTCATAAATGTTTGTTTAATGCCTCATCGAGTGCTTCATTGAGTGTGTTATACTGTCTAACCCTCAGTATCATGGCAGTACAGTCGTTTTTGATTATTGAGCCTTCATGAAGTATGGTTTTATTCAGGTGACCCAGTAAGCCAACATGGACAATACAAGAACCCTGACTCTGAAAAAGCTACATTTTAAAAAGTCATCATTCATTTTCTTATTTACAATTGTTTTCCTGTTTAAATGTGTCAAAATGCACTGATCAACCACAACATTAAAACCACCTACAGGAGAAGTAAATAACATTGACTGTCTTGTGACAATACAATGTTCTACTGGGAAACGTTTGGACCTGGCATTCATGTGGATGTTACTTGTATATGTAGCATCCACATAGACCAGACCAGGCACCCTCCAACCCATAGCAATGACACTCCTTGATCCCAGCAGCCATCCCCAGCACATACACAAAAACAGTTTAGGGACGACTAAAAAAAAAAAAATGAAGAACAGCATAAGGTGTTGACCTGGCCTTTAATCCACTAGATCCCAAACTGATCAAGTATCTGTGGGATGCGCTGGAACAAACCTGATCCACAGAGGCTCCTCCCCTCAACCCATAGGACCCAAAGGCCCCCACTAACAACATTCTGTTGCCAGACACCAAAGGACACCTTCAGAAGACATGTCCATTCTCTGAGTCACAACTGTTTTGGAGGCACAAGGGAGACCTACACAATATTAGGATGTCGGTCATAATGTTATGCCTGATCAGTGTAGATTCTGTAATAAGGGCTGCAGTGGCTGAAAGCTTTTGCTTTCAAATTAGGTCTATGTTTGATTGGTGAAATTATGTCCAGGTTGTGATGATGTTGGACCGAGCACAAGCACATCAATTTAGTCACATACATACCTGATAATAATATTTATGCAGGTGCTCACTTTTCCTGTTAATTACTAAAAGGAACCACAACACACAATACATTTTCCAGATGATTTGACGGGTGAGCAACAAGAAGCTCGGGCTCCAATATTCCCTGATCCCTCCTCTCAATGAGAGATGATACTATCGGTGTACATGCTTTTCTAGCAGGTTGACGTGTCTTGCCGGACACTTTTTCTAGGTTGGTTTAGCTGCACCTGAATGTCCCCCAGGCAGGAGATGGAAGTTTACATCCATCACATGGTGTTTGTAAGCAGACAGTCTCTCAGTCTTCAATTATGACCAGGGCTGTTTTTCTTGTGGAAGAAAAATGATTGGTGGTTTTCATACTTTGATTTGAATGTTACTCTTCAATTCTGTTTCAGAGTTGATTTCTACATGTGGGTTTTCATTTAGAGTGTGACGCTTAAAAACCTGTGAAGGAAAAGCAAAAATAATAATGAAGAAGAAAAAAAATGGTATCCTTTGAAAAGAGCCTGTGGTGGGGACTGCAATCAGCAGGACTCAAACATAGGCTATTGAAGCAGTGTTGATGCTTGGAGCTGTTGGTTTACTAAACAGGGAAAAGGGCTGATGTTTACCTCCAGCTGCTGCCAAAAACTGCTCTGTACGACCTGCTGCGTCCACTGTTTCCCCCGCAAACCTGCAAAAACCCAGTGTGCACAACTGCCCATCTGCTGGGATGAAGTGCAGACCAAGTATGGGCGATTAGGAGATCAAGGGAGCACATGTTTGCCCGCTCTCAGCCTGCAAGCTTGGGTTGTTTATGTTTATCATGAATGTGTTAGGTCACTGCAGACATGTTTGATAATTTTCCATTAAGTGCATGAGCACAAATGTGCGTATTCTCGAATTAGGATGAAAACATACTTAATGAGAGCTTTCCTACAGTTTCTATGATAATGATCCCGCCTTTTACCGTGATTTTTTCAGGGTAAACATCATTTAAATGGAAGACCATGAAATTAATCTTTAACATTACTGTACATAGCCTGAAGACATGAGCAATGGGGTCGAAGTAATGTGATGTACTGCTTTCCCATTCAGAGAGAGGTGGGAGGCAACTACGAATTTAGTTGCGGGGGGGATGGAGATAAGTTCAAAGCTGTGTGTAATGTACATAGCAATGCATTACACCGTCATGGTGGGGGAAGAGATTACAGGCCCATTTTCACCAGGGGAATGTGCCAATTATTAGATAATGTTCGGAACAAGCTGTGGATTAAAGCTTTGCGAGAGTCAGGATGCTCTTTAAATGAAGACGGTCTGATGAACTAAGGATATCAGCCCTCTGCTAAGCTTTGTTTGCAAGTCCTGTTAAATAAATGCTTCAAGCAGGTAGCTGCCCAAAGTTGATTAACTCAAGAATTTCGTTGTGCATTTTCTGACAAATCTACGTTGGATGTGGTAATTGATTTTGTTTCCTTAAATCACTCAAATTTGCAATTTTGAAATCTAATGGGAAGGAGAACAGATAAATCGTTATCACTTCACTCCCAGATGTAATTTAATCAGTAGGAAATAAAGTAACCAATTTGCCACAACATAAAGGACGTGCTGTGTCCCTTTGAGAAAATTGACGGTGTCTCCAGATGGAACTTGTTAGTGTGTAACGTGATGGACTCAAGAGTGTGTTTGTTAATTGCTCATCAGGACAGCACAAAATGTGAAGCGAGCGCTCCTCTGCGCTGTTCAAGGAAGAAAACAGTTGCTGCTCACCTGTCTCTGCTAATTGTCTTAGTCGCGTTGATGAGCGCTGCAGTTTAAAGGTCTTCTGAGTCGTTGTTTGGAGACTGTCTGGGTCAGCGAGCTGAGGCTCATGCTAATGTCAAACCAGCTTGTTAACGCAGGTCAAGAGTGTCAGACAGCAGGAAGCTGCACCGTCATTACAAAGGTTGATTTATAACAACAAACTTTGGATTCGTGAACCTCACTCTACAGACTCAAAATCTTTTTGACTCTAATTTGAGATGAACTACTGCTTTCAAACTATTTATAGTTTTTATACTAGTGAGGCACATTCATTCATTAAAATTAATGGTCGAAACTGTACAGCTCAACCGTGTTCACATTAGCATCTTAAATTAATAAAGGCATCTCAGCTATTTGATTAGGTTTGCTGCTTATTGTGAACTATGAACCACGCATTGCTGCTTTGCATGTCTAATTGTCCTGTGTTCTGTGTTTGTACTTGTTTTCAACAAAGAATAAGTGCCTTGGGGCTATTTAATATCTCTAGATGTATTATTTAAATTTCTGTCATAGTTTTGATCACTGGCACTGGAGTTTTAAACACTTCATAGCAACCAGTGTGCTCAGCAGGAACGTGTAAGGATATATACAGTATATGTTATATATATTTATATGGGTTTTTTTTAACCTCTTGCACACATGACTGTTACATGACTTTTTATAGTATAATTTGTTCCTACTTAGAAGTCAGCCATAATGTAGTAAATATAAAATACATTAAGTAACGTTTATCAAGTAATAGATGTTTAAATATGGTGCCATGTTTAAATATGGTGAAAATCCTACACCAAGCATTTGAATGCACGTGTCAATTTTAGTCTATTTTTGTTTCTACCACAATGATAAACACAAAACACTTATCAACACTCTGAACTGTTTTTTTTTTTTTTTTTAAATTATTATTCGTTGCTCTTTTTTCCTTTCTGTGGGCCCAATTGTCACTCCAAAATAAAGCCCTGCAGCTCTATAGAAACAGGACAATCAGACGTGGAGAGAACTCAGGAATGTCCTTAGTGCAGCATGACAATTACGCCATAAATAGTGACAAAGAAAGAAGTTGAATTGGGGGAAAAAAAACAAAAACAAAAAAAAACAGCAGTCTATAATCATCAATCTATAAAGTTCACATGTTACAAATATTGAAAGAAAATGTGCTCTGTACCTGCTGCAGAGATTTCATTTTTGCAGCCTCTATAAACTACGCATTTTCACACGTTTCCACCTGTTCCACATCACGATGCACTTTCATGTTCCGGTCTGGTCTAGGTGTGTGGTACATGTCTAAGTAACATGCACATGAATGAATGCCAGGTCCAAAAGTTTACCAGTAGAATATTGAATTGCCACAAGATGGTCAGTGTTATTTACTTCTCCTTTCAGTGGTCTTAATGTTGTGGCTGATCGGTGTATAGCTGCCTGTAGTCCCTTACAGGCTGCTAATTGATCTGCACCCCCTTGGATCTGCCACAAGTCTATAGCTAGAACTTGGATTGTGGTGTGATCCCACAGATGAATATCCAGCTGTCTCTCTATTCAGCATTGGCAATTATCCAGATATAGATGTATACTGCTCAAGTTGTATTGTTTTATCTCTACATTTAGGGCTTTGACAAGCTCTAAATACTTTCTCTGTGTGTTTGTGTGTGTGTTTGAGACATTGGAGTCTGATTTATTGGAAACAAAGGTACAAAGGACCGACCTATTGTGAACCCCAGGCTGTAGTTTATCTGCCTTTCACCACAATGTTGTCAAGCTCCTATTAAATGCCATTCTACTAAATGAGATGCATTAGTCTTTTGGGGAACATACTGCTCATCAGCCCTCTATTAAACAGCAGTGATTAACACATCTCCTTTTAAATAGTGCTGTGAAGAGGGGCTGCTTTCATTTTGGTCTCAATTCAGTTACCCTCTCTGGCGAAAATTCATTGTCTTTAAGCTTTAAACAGTGGCTACGATGATTCACAGATTCAAAATGTTCTGGACTTTTGCCTGTAAGAGTCATCATCTGAGGCTGTCAAAAAAAATAAAAATAATAATGATAATCAGCAAACTGAACTATTCATTAAGGCTTTGGTTTCAGGAAAGATAAGGGGCTTGTTGGATTATTTAGTGTAACAACAGATGGTCATAGGATTTGTCAGAAAAGTCTGTTCTTGAGAATGCCTTCAAAAGAAATCAAAACAAGCTTGAGGCCACTACAGTGGAAAACCGTTTCTTGGAAACAATTTGTATTATGTTGATGAATTCTCCTGCCAAAGTAACTATAATTAGACAATGAACCAACAAACAAAGATGCAGCAATCTCTTTTCAATGCTGCTGCCTCTATACCTCCCTGCTAAATGACAGACAGCGACATAGCACAGTGACATGTTATGGAAATTAAGGAGTGAATTGAGTTAGAGGTAATATAGGCACTGTGTTCAGTCTAATCAGCCTTGTTTTAATGAAAATATGTTTAGGGAAAGTACTCAGTGGGCAAACACGAAGAAGCAACCCCTTGAATCAAGATGACAGCAAGCAGCATGTCAGCATCCAGTAACCAAGGACAGCCCTGCTATAGGTACACACAAACAGCAGCAAATGTGGTTCAAAGCCTTAAAATGGGCAATCATCAAAACACACAACAAAGCAGACGCACAAACAGTAAGAGGTGTCTCTCAAACTCAAATATTAAAACATACACAGGAGAGGATTTGATAATAATACCTGCTAAAAGAGAAAAAGATATGAAGGGTGGAGAGATGCTTGAAAAAACACCAGTAAAATAAGCTCCAGATCGCCAAGAGGAGGGAATAATGGAATGAAAGAACCCCACTGTCCTAACTTTGTATCTGGAGGGAACAGACATGCATGGATGTCTCAACAGAGCAATGAAAGGTACATTAAATAGAAACTGCAAACAGATCAAAGTAACAATATTCATATCAACAAACAAAAAAACAACAATAGAAGTACCTGAGGACTTATTGTATAGGGGGAAAGAAAATAGAAGAAACCTCAGGAGCATGAAAGACACATACCCCGTTTGCAGATGTACTGGCCATGAAGTAGGAGATTTAGTTTGATAATAGAAATAAGATGAACAGAATATCTTAGCTGCCAGTGCTGAGCAGCTATTCAGCAGCATGAAGAGCAGGAGCTCTTTCTTCCAAATAACTAGCACTTATACCTAATAATTGTATAATTTCCTTATACAAAACAATACTTCCGAGGACGAGAAGACATTCACCAAAGATGACCAGATTTTGCTCCACCGATGTTATTACCTCTTGCACGAGAAGCACGGCCAACATTAAATGAACACAATTTGTTCTCAAATGTCCGCTATGTAGAGGACAAACCCTTTTGATATAACAACATTGGCCGTGGTTTGTTGAAAGCTCTGCTGTAGACATAAATAGAAATCCCATTTGCTTTGCTAACGCTTTTGTGAACCCGTTTGACGTCTAAATCAAAATAGTCATTATTTGTAGAATACTGGCTTTCTAATAAAGCTCTAATGGAAATATGAATGTAAGAAATATTAATATAAATCTGGCTCAACTCTTCAATAATGTGCTGGCTGGAATGAAAATGTCAACTCATTATCTCGTTCAGTCCACATTTGATCTAAACGGAATGAAAAAAAGAAATGGTGTGTGTAAAGAGAGAGTAAAAGATGCTGCTTAAACTTGAGAAGCTGTCGGCTAGAGAGCTGATGCTGTGATCTTAAGTGCTGGAATATTGTTGGATTTATCATTTGCGCGAATGCATGATTACATAATATGCTGCTTTGAATGATAACAAAACTAAAAGCTCAAAACTCGGCAAGTAAAAGCCTCAAACGCTAAAATCTGCAATTATCCCCCACAGTACAAAAAGGTATAAAGTAATGACCAATGTACTGGTAATTTTACTGTTTGTCACGCGTAGGCAGCCTTATAGTGTACTTCTAAGGTTGAAAATGGAAAATTCACAGTTTCAAATGGAAACCATTCATCTCCCAGGAAGTGTGACTGCCTATTACATTTCAGTTTTTTATTTTTGGACAGGTGGCACGGCTTGATGGCATTGCTTTGCCAAAAAAACAAATATAGATATGTTCTATATCAAAAAAACAAAACCTGTTCAAACAAAGGAAGCAGGACTTGAGTTGGGTTTCTTGAAGACATTTCACCTCTCATTGAAGCTGCTTCATTTCTAAATGAGTTGTGGGGAGTTTGGGTTTTTATTGGAAACATCCATGAGTGTCAACCCACCGCCGCAATATATTAAATAAAAAGCTTAAGCTGGAGAGCGAGAGAAATGTGTGTGTGAGCTGTATCGGTTCACAGTGTCTGATATGGGAGACAGCTCAGAAAAACTTGACACATCCCCGTCTTCTCTCAACAAGACATGAAAACCCAGCGAGGCAGCAGGGGTCTGCCACCAGCTACACTTAAAACTTCAGCCAAGCCGAGTCGGCACAATACTGAGAATATTCTGGGCTCTTGCAAGACTCCTGAGTGATTTGACTTTAATTGCAATATTTTCTAAGTGAGCACAGGACCTTCAAACCTATTTCAAGAGAATAGGGTTTTTCATGTTTTCAAAATGAAAATCATGCAGTATTATACGTAGTATGTACCACAACTAGCTCAAGAGGTCGCCAGCTGAACTTTGAGACTTCAATTGTTTTTCTGACAGTGCTAAACTATTTATTTAGTCAGTGTAAAAATAACAGTTTCAGCAGCTTGTACTAACTCTGCAACAAGGCTACCAATAGTAAGAAATGATTGGATGGATAACCATTAGTCGCTTATCCATCTGTAACATCATATTATTATGTTGATAACATGAATTTATCCCTACGTGGGAGTTGTTAGTGTACTTACTATAGTTGGGGGGGAAAATCCTTCAGTAAATTGTATTCATCAAAGCAAATCTATTTCCATATTACTTTTACCGTATTGCTCAGCTCTGCCGTTTTTCTTTGCTGCACTGAAAACGAGCTAGGAACTTGATATTCATAGACAAATAGAGGGTCTTGATGGGTTTTGTGCCAGTTGTCCCTCTGCGCAGAAGCACCCTCCACACTTATCTGTTCACACTTAAGGATTCTGAGAGTTTGGAAAAAAGATTTTTTTTTATTCACAGTTGATATTATTTTCTGATGACACTGCTTTGCTTCTTGGCTTCTAGGCTCTGTAATGCTTAAAGGGGAGCTACTTTTCTTTACAACCTGGACCTTATTTCTGGCATAAAATAGAATCGTTTACTCACTCATTTGTAGTTAATTGGGAGATCTGCTTATATCCATATAGTGGGAGTGACTGGGGCACCGAATAATTATACGTTTGCCATGAAACTTGTTTATTTCACCAGTATTTTGTTATCGTACGCTAGTTTTATTCCCCCTTGATTTGCTACTGCTATGGTTCGTCCACAACCACAGAATCAGAAAATATTCAGCCATGTTTAAAAAAAACTAGCAGTAGCAAATTACAGGTAAACAAGCCGACCATTGTGGTTGCATGCGGTGCTCAGAGATGACATCATCCAGGTCAGAAGACACCATCTGGGGTCTGTAGGTCCGTAGGCCTCCAAGGATGATAACAGGTAACTCCGGACTCAAAGGGGAACAGCACCAGCGTTCGATGACTAAATAACACATTATCTGCCGCAAAACACATTAATTTCTCCAATATTTTGAGGCTGCATTTCAGTGCCCCAGTCACTCCCACTACATGGATATACGCAGCTCTAAAAATCTCCCGATTGACTACAAATGACACAAAAGTTATATGAGTGAGTAAATGATTGTATTTTATGCTAGAAATAAGGTTCAGGTTGTAAAAAACAGTAGTTCCCTTTATAAGCCTCTGCAGACAATCATTCATGGCATTGACAGAGAAAAGTAAATCTCCATGTCTGTGCTGTGTTTGATGCGCACAAGTAAAGTTAATGTACTATAACATTATTTCGTTGAGTATCTGCCACTTCATCTGTAACTTGATTCATGGATCTCATGCTGTACAGTACATTTCCACATTTCATAATGTTTAAAGAATCTATCATAATCATCAATCATAAATTCTTATGTTTATGGTGTTTTGTTTTTTTCTCAGCTGCAGCCTTGACTGTGTACTGAAAGTGCACATCAAATAACTATTGAGAGATTTTGTCGAGTCTTGTATAGCAATACGAAGCCTTTGCGTTTATAATGTGGAAAAAAAATACACAGTAAATTCAACAGCAATAATGAAACCTCAATAAAAATCTGTTTTGCTTGTTCATGTAAGCTTTCAAGATTTTTGGCTGAGAAATAACCAAAAGACAAAAAATAGAGGGTTTTCTTTGGAAAAGCGAATTTCAAACTGCAACTGAAGCCCGTGCGGGCCGCTGTCTGTGCACTGAGCCGTATACTTTAGTGTCTGATGCCTGTAATAGTCTCCCATGCGAGGATCGTCTTGATGTGGGCCCTTGGAAGTGTGAAAGAGAAACACAAGCCACCAGCGAGCACACTGCCGGCGCCACCCACATGAATTCAGTTTGGGGCTGACAAAAGGCTTTCTGGGAAAAAAATAAAATAAAATAAACATACTCAAGGGAGTGAATTTTAGCATTAGTGTTCCTAAGCTCCATAGTGTTTGTTAGATGTATGGTCATAGAAATGGGCCAATGTGGCATTACTACAAGACAGTAAGCGTGAATGAGTGTAGTGTGAAATACTGCGCTTGTTTGTAGTGGGGCTTATAGCTAGCTAGCGGTTGAGCCAACAGAATAAAAGAAGAGAAAAATGTTCAAGAAGTCACGCAAAAAGGAAAAAACTTTATGTGACGTTTGTTCATTTTCTTCACAAATTCCCAGAAACTTTTTTAAAGTCGACTAATATGCGTTGAAAGTAGAAAGTAATGCTTTGCAACAATCAAATCTATATTCTTGACCTGAACACATATTATAGCATCTCACTCAAAAGAACTTATGGAGGCTTTTGTGTAAAGTAATTGAAGCTTAAACACGGACTACTGTCAGCCGTAAATCCATGCCATAAACACCGTCAGTCTGACACTTCTAATATGCGGCCCTCGCTGCTCTGCAGATTTGTTTAACCTGTATAAATTGGCCATGCCACTGGCGTTTAGTGCTCCACAGCTTGTTGTAAGATAGGATAATTTAGTAGTGATATAAAAAAGCGGTACATCTCTTAAGTCTTTTTCATGTATATCAGCTAACGGTCTAATTACTTTAGACAATGAAATTCACCAGCAAACTGTTGATATGCAGCCTCCTTCTCATTTAGCGCAGGACGTTTAGTTATTAATTCAATACCGCTGAGACGATTTGGACCGCTCCTCTGCTAGCGTTAGCTTTTACAGATGAGTGTGCATTGCAGCAGTGCATTTGTTGTATTTCAGGGCTGAGTTACATATTCTGCATGTCACGGCAGAATGGGCTTCATCTTTAGTGAAGTATTTCCACACACTTGATGAACCACTGCTAGTTTGCTGGCATGGGCTCCTCACCTGTCTTCTCGGAGGCGTTTGTGTTGTTATTGCCACGTGATCTGTGACTAGTTGACTTCCTAGTTAAATCTTCATGGCACAGCAGTAAAGTCGACCAGTCTATACAAACTAGTTGAGCTATGTTTTAATAATTATCACAATGGATCATTTGTGCATTATAATCAAGGCAGGAGAGTTTGTGTTTGAACTCTTCCTTCCCCTCTTGTTTATTTTCAGGTGGAAATATGCAAGTTGGCAACATAAACCCGGTGTCATGTCCTTGCTTCTCTTTTACTTCATGTCACTCTGCAGCTTCTTTCTTTGATTTCCAGGGCATATATTTCCTGCATAGACTTGCACCCTGTCATCAAACGCAGTCATTTGAAGCATGTCATTTGACAGCAGTTCCCGTGTTTGCTTTTCCTTGCACAAATTAATTAATTCTGTCCCCTGATACTGCTTCAGGCCAGATCCACGCTCTCGTCACACGCACGCCTGACCGTTCGTGAGATCTTTTATTTAATTCCGATGCCGACGGTCTGTTTTCCACAGTGGCCTCAGGTGCATATATTAGAGACCAGTTTCCAAAGGGGATGTCACATGGTTTGTTGCAGTTGCCTCGCCGCTTCCTGCCTCTGTCCTCCGCCCCATGCATGGCACCCAGTGGGCTTTTACCTTCTTTCTCAACTCGCTAGGTGGTCTGCAGCACTAACATGCCTAACTCAGTGGAAATGATTCTTCAAGGGCTGTGAATGCCGCTAGAGATGATGATTTCCTTTCATGAGAAACCTCTCTTGTAAGTGTCACAGTCAGTCAGTCAGAGAGCAAAGGTTTGAAACGCACAGAGCTGTCACCTTCAAAGCAGAAAGTTGGAGAGTTCTTGGCAGTTCAACCAAAACTATACCGATCCCTCACACCTGACAGATACGACTGAGATGAGCTATGTTAAGGTTATTCCCCATCATTTTAACAGTTTTATCCAAAAATTATTAATTTATGAAAGTAAAAACGATTACCGTAGTTTGTCTTTCTGGTTTATTCACCAATTTTATTTTCATACATTAAAATGACAAAAATGTTTGAGGTGCTATATTTTATCTTTTTATATTTAGATTAAAAAAATAACTGCAGTTTCTTGTGTAATGGCTTTGATACAACATAAAAATACCTTAATACCATTTTATTGACCCATACCAAAAGGAAGTAAGCTTATCAAATCTTTTTATATAAAACCAAAACGAGTATTTAGAAGGAGTATTTAGTACATCTACAAGTCTTTTCACTTGTCACTGTCGCTGTCGTTTCTCATCACACAACAGTAAACATACTGGTCCTTCAGCCTAACATTAGCCAGCATACTTATAACACGAATAGCTCAAATCAGTTCTCTATAGTTGATATTGTGCACTATTTATAATTTACCACAAAAAAGACTTTACACTATAACCATATCACACAGAAAGTACCGTAAGAAAGACTTTCTTAAACTACTAAACCCACTGGGGCGTGAGGACACCTCTTGGCATCTTGCCTCCTTCAAACACACAGATAATTAAATGCACTGCTAAAGCTTGCTTACAACCAACTTAGAGCATAACGGTAATAAAAATCTATGTTTAATTTTATGGGTCTATATGTGCAGACACAATCTGCTTACAGCTTGTAAATGCACTGGAGAGCAATGCTGAACATGCGAGGAATCAGCATTTGCTCTTGAGTCTCTTCTAAATAGTGTCTTATATATAAAATAAATGAAAGGGTACAAAGGACACAATGACGACTCCCAGGCTCTGACCAACAACAATAAGACCTAATTCACTGTAACAGTCCAAATATTTCTATTTAAGTCGGCATGCAAGATAAAATTATTTACAGGAACAAGTGTGTCTCAACTCAAGCATCTGGGTCTCTGTAATTCATTTTTTGATCAAGGACATTGACCAGTAGTTGCAGCCTGACCACCATAAGCCCCCTCGCTTAAACGCACAGGATGAAAAAAAACAAAAACAATGTGCTCTTTACATGATACGTGCTAGAGCCAACTGAAATTGCTGGTTGCTTAAAAACAAGCTATAGGCATGCTGGTAGTTCTGGGTCGTTCTGCATCTGCTGGGTCTTTAAGAAGGAAGTCATTTATGCGCACACACACACTGTAAGTCAATACTATAGGGGTTCTGTTAAAATAAGCTGTGGTTGTGTACTTATCAGTTGTTGCGTTGATGCATTTATTTGCTTAAAGGATAATGCAGCACTTTAGTCGTACTTCAGGGTCCCTGACTTCAGCGGGCAAAGTTTAATACTTGGTATTGAATGCAAAGCATGGCCCCACCTTTTATTACCTGCTTAGTTTTTATATCAAGTTAGGATGGGATTTCAGTGCTCTCTTTCTCTGTTTTTTTCCCACCAAGGTCATTATTTATACAGAATTGCTTTTTAATGCAACCTGTAGAGAATGCATTAATGCCGTTCTTATGATGTGAAGATATTTAAACGTGTCCATCGTCATCTCACTAGCTATTTAGCTGTTAACGGAGAACGCTACTTTTCCGGAGCCTTTGGAGGTGTCCTTTAAAGCCACATTGCACCTCAGTAGTATGTTAAGCAGTCAAATGTCTGGCGTAAATCCTAACAATATTCTGTTAGTTGAATTTCTCTGAGGGACGCTGCTGCAGCCTGCCAGCCACGTTTTAGTGATGCAGCTGGTCGCCTGCAAACAGTCACTGAAAAGATGTGGCTGGCAGGGCGCCACAAGGAACTAGCTAGCCACTTCATGAAGAGAAGAATCAGTGGAAAGGAAAACTCACCGTGTGTGTTAAAATCCCATTATTCTTAGTGCTCAGTGGAATAATTCCTTATTACCATGCAGCGTTCATATCTTCCTCGAGTGCTCTCATAATAATGGTTTTGCAAATCTCACCAATATTGTTTTCCGTCTGCCATCGATTGAAGTGGATACACTAGACGTTTCTTTTGCAATATACAGGGATATTTAGCAGGCTGTGCATGTTTTCTTATAGTGGTGAAAGAAAGGCAGTGTGGGCCGATTTCGAGCCGTGTCTTTGTAATTATCAATTAGACTTTATTTCCCAGAGGAACAATAAGTCACTGGGGTGTGTGGTGGAAGACCTTGATCTCACTGCTGCACATGAACAAGGCGTTGTTTCTGTTCTACAGCCTCAGTGTGACACAGTTAGAGGGAGTGTGGAGTAGTTTCATGTATTATGCATCGTCTAAAATGTTTTCACTCAGCAAAATCCACACATGATACAGTATTTAACAACACTTCTCTGGAAATAGGCTATACACTGAGGACTGTGTGAACGGACAACTGTAAAAGTACAGTGAGATAACTGAGGTTAATCAGATGACATATGATGTATGGTTGACTCTGGCCTCTCTATAGTTCCTCATCTTTAGACCCATTAGTCATACTTTTCACAGACTGGAGTCCCATTAGGATGACTGAGCCCCCCCGTCTCTGCTTCAAAGGGGGTCCCTAAGGCACCCTGAAAGAAGCTCAAACTCATCACTTTCCTCTGAGTGAAAATGTCTGGAAACATTATATCTGTCAACTATCAACAATGCTTCTTGCTGTTTCGGAGTGCAGCTGACAGGTGCTTTTGAAAAAATGATGCAGCTAAAACAATAATAAAACAAACACGTTCAAGTCCACGGGGTACCAATCTGACTCGTATACTTGAAGTTAGACGTTGTTTTATAAAGTCTTATTTGCAAGAAGCTGCCTCTGCTTCACCAATACATGACCCTTTGCAAAAAAAGAAAAAGAAGAAGTTTTTATTGTCGTTGTCTGGTTAAAAAAACAAAACAAAAAAGAGTGACATTGATATAGAAGAGTAAACTGGTGAAAATCTAAGTCACAGTGCTTTCTCTCTTATCCTTGAAACACTTTCAGAAACCAATAAGAGTGAATTAGTTAGCAGTTACCTCCTGGCTTACACAGGAAATAACCAAGTAAGCTGTAATCACGTTTGATTTCCGATTCCATTTAACACCACATGCATCTTCCAGATTTCTGCTCCAACATAAGCTGAAGAGTGTACAGTATTAATTATTAGAGAGCAGCATGAACGCCCGAGCCACTGCCCCATTTATTTATTTATTTATTGCATGTCTTCAGTGGAAATTCTCCAGCAATACCTTTTGTAGTTTGTGTTGATTAAAATTGGATTTTCAACAAAGTTGGTATAGTTGTTCCTGTCTTTCTTCAGGTAGTGGAAAATAAACACTGTTGTAGTTCTCTCACCATCTACTGAACTAAGACTTTGTACACTCGTTGGAAAAGCAACGGGAAAACATGGGATGTGTTCAGGCTATGGCAACCTTCCAGCTAATGCCTAGAAATGAAGTTGAGCTTCACTTCCTGTAACAAATAAATACTTTCTTTACAGTAGTTTGCAGGAGAACCGACTCTGCAATGATTAATCATTGTATAGTGAAGCTACATCATCTGTGTGTTACTCTTTGATCCACGGCTGTCAGGTATAGCTAATCAGCTGCTCAGAAGTGAACACATTTTAATACAAATCAAAGTCTGTCGACAGAAACTAGACAAAGAGAGAGAAGCAGAACACCTCACCTTGATCAGGGGCCTAGGAGCTACACATTTCTGCAGAGCCACATTCTCTTTGATGAGACAGCAGGTCATACTCGGTCTGCGTTCAGCCTACTATAGCTGTGTGCTACCATTCATTTGAATGAAATAGGGACTTGCATATGCAGTAGAACAAAACCCGTCTCTGACATGAACATAACGAGGTAACATAACGGGTAAACGAGAGGCAAGTTATTGAAATGTATTTCTGGCTCCAATTATAAATGACTGAGCAAAGAGATGGGTTTAATTTGAGCCTGACAAGACTTGTGGCAGCTGGGAGTATCTGGAGTGTTACCATATGTAAACTCCTCTCAGCAAATGTTTACAATTACAGTGGTAGCAAATTAGAGATTGGTGGCCAGTTTGCATATCAAACGATGAGGAGGAGGAACTCTTTGGCGTTGGTACACTGGGACGTGTTTGCTCAGCAAACAACAATTTAATTGGGAAAATAATTTTCCAGCTGCCGTAGAATCGAGGCAGAGGATGTGCAAGTCCGTGTGCATGCCTTTACAGCATTCACTATGAGGCTCTTCAATAATTAAAACCAGCCAAGGGGAAATTATTGGAACTGGACTTGGTAGTGGGCTCCATCATGATAAGACCACCAGCCACACAGCCTCTTTAACAGACCTGTCAGGATTCACTGTATGTGACAGTTGCCATTCTGTGTCCTGACGCCTAATTGATCCTCGCTGAGATTGCCTGCAGAAAGAGCTGCTCACAAAGTGCAGGAACTGCACAAGTATTGACTAAATGTTGGGGAGACTCAGATGGAAGTACACATGCTATTGAGCAGGAAAGGCTTCCTTAGAGGCAGCCTCAGTTCCTGATCAATGCTGTAGCGTGGGGGGGTGAAGGAATGAATGGGATGCAGCCTCGTGCTCCCCAGCCGCCTCCTTTCATGAGAAGCTGTAGGTGTGACATACCCCATATGCAGGTTGGCTTGAGCAATAAACTGTGTAGATAAAAACACTAATGAACGAATTCTATTGAGTCGGGTTATTCACAATCCTTGATGCTTATCACACTGTGTTTGTGTGTGAGAGAGGAAGACCACGCTCTTTTCTCACCGGACAAAAAACATCTGGCTTTTGTCTTCGGTGATGAAGACTACGATATGCATCTATTTCCATTTTATTTCTATTGAACGTGACCCACCAGGAAGAAAAACAGAAAGGCAAACTCATCTACTGGCAATGAGGAATGATTCCATGTCTCATCTCATTCATCCCTTTGTAGCCTGTTTATCCACTCTTAAAAAAAAAAAGTAGCTAATTTTCATGAAGATTACCGCCTCTTCTCACTTTAAACCTCTTTGTGGTGGAGGAGCCATTAGTACTTGGCAGGGCTCCAGACTGTGACCAAATACTTAGTCGGAACATTTTTTACAACAACTTTACATGTGCAGCCTTTTATTTGTGCGACAGGTTAGGTGTAGGTGGAAAACATAACATAGCAGGTATTGAAAAGCTTTGGTGTTGATGTGAGCGAGTGGTCGTGAGGTTCAGAGTAACCGATCACATGAGATCTCTACGTCAAACTTAAGTTAAAAACAGCACATTGTAATATCTGTAGCCTTTGTATTACCAAAGCATGTTTCAGTGAAGTAGTTAAAATGGGGGAAATTTGGAGCCACACAGTCCCCGAGCCTTGACACTCAGTCTTCTTAAGGTGGACCCATTGTTGGTTGGTTTGACAGTAAAATGTAGAACAAGGGATAAGGGCAGGAAGTATTGCTCCTGTCTTAATCTGTCATTTTAATTTTCCGTTATAAACTATTGTGGCATTTTCATGGCTTCCTTTTTATATTTTTTAACAAATGTGCTGTACTTTTCTGTAGACTTGAATTGGTGGTTGTGCAGTCAGTGCTGATGGTAATTATATTCTGTTGAGGCAATAAAGTCCACTGCCTTTGCTGTATTGACAGAGAAAGAATAGTTTTTAAAGTCATCCCTCTTGCACAGTCGCCGCTGTGCAAGAAGGATGCTTGCCTATTGTAGTGCTCATCACTCAGTCCTCACATACTTCCAAAACCTGCCCAGCCTGTGGAGGCTGAGGTTTCAAAGCTAGTGTGCCAGATTGTTCTGTGTAGGAAAAGTAAAAGGTGTCTGAATTAATATTACTTCCTCTGAGAACCAATAACATCACTGGTTCCCAGAAGAACAACAGATTTTAAAAATAAAAACCCAGATAAACGGCAAGCATAACAAAACCTGTTGCTGTTCATTGTATTATCCTAAAAATAAAAAAATAATAAAAATATAGAATAAATGCTCTCTTACTAATCGACTTCATCCCAATTTTCTTCTTGTTAATTATGCACATCACAGAAACATTTTGTTACACAGTGTAACATTTTTATGTTTAATAGGAGTTGAAACAGTCCTGCCTCAAGCACAGCGAGCTATAAATGGGTCGTAGGGAGCTGCGTGAGGTATTTCAAAAACATGTTCTGCAGCTCCAGTAGGAAAGTATCAACAACATACAGAGAACAGTGACTAGCTGCCTCGGTATTGGTGCCAGTTGTCAGAGCAATCAGGCACCCAGCTGGACTATTATTTGGTGCCACCGAGGTGATTTCAAAAGTAATAAGATTTCTTGCCCTCCAGAAACAGACTAGTCCAAGAAGAATGGAGAAGCAGAAAGAAAGGAATTCCAGGACAATGCCGCATTTTCTCCTGATTGAAAGTAAACTCATTGTTTCCCCTTAGGCAAAAACACAGTTTTACTTCACAAAAATGTTTTTTTTTTTTACTTTGCTGTATCAAACTCATTTTTTTCCATCTCTTATTCTTTGTTACATGATAAGAGACGTGTTACACAAGTGAGCTTAAGAGCGTAACAGCTGAATGGCTGTATCTTCACTGCCATTTTTTTTTTATATAGAATCTATTGAACCTGTGGATGTGAAGGACGTCTTAACATCGTTTAGGCATCCATCATGAAAATAAGTATAAATATTTTGCACACGCACGTCCACGTTCTCTTGACTCAACACAACATGAATAAATTGCATGTTCATGCTTTGGGCAAATGCAATTTATTAACGGCATAATATGCATAATGCATAATAACAGTCAGCCTAACTGACATCTATTGACAAATTACAGCTCAATAGAAGGCCGCAGAGCACCAGTTAGGCATATAATAGAAACAAGTGTGGACGTCGGCGTGATATAGTGATGAATGTGACCTGCATGCAGAGAGAGTGAAACTGTTGCCTTTTATACTGAATATCTGCTACAGTAATACGTCTTATTGCATGAACGTAGGTGAGGTTTTAGTCTTTGGATGGATGGAAAAGATGTGGCGGTCTGCTATGTCACCCTGAAGTGACTGTATAACATGGTCAGTGATAGATCCCCTGAATTAGAAATGGTCTGCTGCATCATTATTTAACAAATGGCCTTGGCCGTGTCATACGGTGCATCTGCTATCTACTTCAGGCAAGGGAGAGCTTGGCTAGGGAATTCCTGGATGATGGGGGGCAAAGTGGAAAATAAACGCTTGGGGATTTCACTTTTTGGCAGCTATTACTTGTAGAAAAGGTTACAGGTTGCGGCCATGTGTGTTGCCCAGTGGTCGAACAGAAATGATTGACTGCTGGTGAAATGTAGCGGCATGTGTAAGGATCACAACAGTGTCCACAGGGTGGTGAAACTCGCCCTCTGTGAAGCAGCTCACTGATCCCGAACTTGGATCTAAAACTTAAAGTCTGACTGCTTCTCCTGTGCGTTGACAGGAGCAACTTGTGGCGGGAAAACGTCTTGCGAGGATGCCCGGCGGGAGCTACACCCACAACATGCTGGAGGCGACTGTATTTTGATGGTTGAGGAACTTCATAGGACTCAAAGCTCGAGGTACGTGTGGTTAGAGACAAGCACGGGAGCCCAGAGATATTATTTCTCTTACTTCAAGGTTTCGCGAGGTTTGTATCCATCAAAAGCAGAAACGCTTTGAATTGCGCTGGATGGTAGGCTTATAGGGGAGCCCTGCGTAGACATCTCAGTTACTATGAAAAGCTCAATTATTCTCAAAGTCCGTCCCCGCTCATTGAGCGGTGAACTACAAGAGACATCTGACCTGCGATTCAAAGCTTAAGAAGTAAAAATGCTGCTGGACCTGGGGCATTCACAACACTCGGTTGGAGAAAATGTCTATTTTGAGCTGCTTATGTCGAGGTGCTTTTAATTTTTTAAGGTGCCATCGTTTTAGAGCGTTAAATCTAATTTGAATCAGTTTTTTTATATAAAAAAAAATGCAATTTCCTGGATGATATATATTTTTAAATATATTAAGTAGAAGTGCTCCTTGTTCACTTTCTTGGATGTCAAAATTAGTTTTCAGTTATTTGACGTTTAACATCTTTGGGATTTACATCCTTGGGTTCTGTGAAATAGTGTAGTTGAAATGTTAACGGTGTTTAAAACATTTGGATTTTTTTTTTTTTGTAAAAGTTTAATGTATATGAAACAAATGTGACCATTTTTCACATCTTTCTACCTCTCAGTGAGATTAAACTATACCTTAACGCCTCACCCAGCTCTGATAATCCTGGATTAATGTATTGATGGTACAGGAGCAGAAAGTCTCACACCTAATTATAGACTGGTCATCGTCTGCTGCGTCAGGAGTGACACTTCAAGCTGAGCCCAACGGTGCTGACCATTGGTCTGTAGAGAGCCTTTGTCTCCATTTTCTGCTTGGATGCATTGTAGGTTTAACAGAAGAGGCTTCGGGACATGAGTGAAAGAAGACGAGGAACACGCACACATACACACACACACACACACACACACACGCACACACGCACACACGCACACACGCACACACACACCCACACACCCACACACACACACAATCCTAATCTGATTTCACTTCATTCACATTCTCTCTAACATGCTCTGATCTCATTTGAAAATCCGTCCAGGTGTCTTCCAGAAATGTCAGTGATCAAAGATTTTGTACCCGGGCAATTATTATTTTATTTATATGTGCACTGGTATGGAAATGTGAAATACCCCCAAATCTAATATGATCTCATGTTGGTCATGTTCGTCATGGCTACCAAAACAGTGAATAGTAAAGTATGGCTCCCTCTTGTAATGCCACATGCCACTGAAATGAATCATCCTTTGTATAAACCATATTTCCTCTTATGGTGTGATAATTCACATTTATTATAATCAGTGGACTCTCCACTCAGCTTTCTTTTTCATCGCACTCATGTCTACGCAGAGGCCGCTGCAGAAAAAAAGAATATGCATTGCTCATAGGAAAATCATTGTCTCATTTGTATGTTGTATGCTATTAATAACGCTTGGTAGGTGGGATATTGGCAAACACTTGAAAAGCTTAATGAAACTAATTAGCATGCCTCATAGGCCATCGCAAGTGTAGCTGTAACAGTTTGAAAAGCTCATTTTCTAAGCATTACTGTGTAATTCACTGCACACAATGGCACGCACTGAGCAATCATCTCTGTCTTCACGTTGTCACATCGTCATTGGCAGAGATTGCAGGTGGACAATCTGATCACCTCCGCCGGCAATGAGAGTCCACGGCTGTCATAACTCATTTTAGCTGTCAATACTACCGACCTCACCGCGCGGCGTCTGTCACCAACCTGCATGTTGGTTCATTTTGAAAAGTAAAGTGTGAATTCAGCTGCTTTAGAAATAAATACGTGAAGAAAGACCACTGTTGTACATACAGAGAACTCAGCTGCTTAGCTAGTCGTCTTCGTTTTTTAGAAAGCCAAAGATCCACCTCCATGTGTCTTCATGATTTTAGAGGAAATATGGATTCACTCTGGACAAACTGAAGTTGTTATTATAACAGCTCACATTGCCACTGCTCCATCTGGTCAACCACAATGAGGTTTGTTGAAGGACCCCCTCTGTTATTTTCTTAAGCTCTTGACCCAATAGAAAAACATTTCATTTGGGTTGATTGCACGGTTTGTGTGGTTCTGCATCACAGCTACACCAGGCAAACATCTGAGGATACGATGGAAAAAAGCCCACATGAGCTGACAGAGCTCCAGACAGAGACATTCATTTTAATCCTGTCTGCCCCAGTGGCAAGTTTGGAAATTCCCTTCAGAGACCAGATTCAATCAGAGGAAATCATTCTTGGGGCGCATGAAAACCTTCCACACTGGGAGATCCACTGGTTGCCTAGTAGTGTCATGCTCGATGCATTATCATGCACAGGGAGTTTGCTCTCCAGTTGGTGTCTTTGTTTACCAGATCCAGTAGCACACAAGCCTATCCGGTGTATGAAAACCCTCGCTCGAATGCTGGAGCCCACTTTCAGGACCTCCTAAGGGTCAAAATAATGAAACCCAGAAGGAGGATCATTTCACGCTCCATGGCATGATATGTTGGAGTTTGTGTACTCAGTCAAAGAAAACGCAGTTCCCTAAAAGGAGGTGAGGGGAACAATAGCTGGGCCGTTTCAATGCTCTTAAGAGGTTTTGGGTAAAATAGCGGAGCAGGAGTGAGGGAAATACTCTGTACTTGACATAAATATGTCCAAAGGGGGAAGTCAGGGCTGTAATGTTAAGAGCACTTACTCATCTGAGCACAAGTGCAGAAACTTGGTCTGCAAAGTGGCTCTAGTCCCACAGGTGCATGCTGTGTCCGGCGTGCTGACCCGTCCTCAGCAAGACAGGGTTACATTCACAACCTATTGATTGATGATTGAAATCTTGGAGATATCCTGTCTTGAACATTTAATTTCCTCGTGAAAAAGGTAAAAGACAATGGGATTTGTATGTTACTAACAAAAATCAAAAACAAATACAAGTAAATGAACAGACAATGCAGCTCATGTGTGTAGGCCTTTAAGTGCGTTGTGTGTCCCTGAAGTGGTGCTCGCCTTGTTCAAATGAAAAAAAAAAAACAAGATTCAGAGATGACGGCACAAGAAGGATGACATGGAAGTATTCACTGTTTAAGTATTCATGAATGTGAAAGTATTAGATATGTGTGAAGATATGCAGCTTTGTTCAAAATGAACTATAGTCTAACCAGCTTTACTCAAACATGCGATGTTTGTAATGACATAACACATACCGTCAGTGATATTAAGCTTAAATAAAGTGGGTAGTGTTTTTGTGAGGGAGTTTGCTAAACGGCGTGTCTTGTTGATAACCGTTAAAATAATATATATACATATAAATGTGGCTACTGTGTGAATGATGGCCTGCTCAAGGCATTGGTATGCACGGCAATGTGCAGAGAAATGCTGTGGAGGCAAGCCACGTCTTTTATAGATGTCAAGGACTGGCTGCCAATTTTCCCCAGCGGTCCACTCTTCTGGCTATGTTGGGCTCTTCACTTAATATAACAAAAAGTTTTCTTACATGGGACGGTGGATCTTGGAGAAACGCTGAATGTTTATGCGTTTCTTCCCAATGTAATTCAAAATAATATCATATGATTATCTAGGTAAGCACTATTGTGATGGATTAACTCGTATCAAAAAATTGTTAGAGCATGACTGAACTTTGCTGATATAACATTTTTATTTGACATATTTCCTCACGTAAGACGTCTACGTCGATACTGTCTCTCTAGGTAAAATAATCTGACGGAGCAGATGTGTCTTTGGTGTTATTCTCTGTTAATGTTAAATAAGAGAGTGAACTGGATATGCAACTTCCATGCCTTGTTGTTTGGGCATGCAGTATGTGACTGCTTGGTGCTGTGGGGAAACGCAATGCATGCAGAGAACATGCATGTCAGCAAACACCTGTAAACAAGACTGCCTCTGGGGTTTTTAGCTGCACTGTGCAGAGCTTATTAGTAAGCCAGACTGAAAGCTTGATCAGTGGGGGCAGCGGGAGAAGATAAGACACTTCTGCCCACAGCTGGAAGGCAAAAGCATGTAATGTCTTTGATTTCTTTCACATGTACGTTAGAGAATATAATAAAACGGATTTCTATGCTTCATCAAGGTGTCATCTATCTGAGGGAGCAGAGCCTCCTCTGCTTAAAAATAAATAAATAAATAAAATTCTTCAAATTCTTCAAATGATAACTTGTTCTGTTTGCTCTACCCGGCTGTGGATTTAGAAGTCATGTCTGGACATGTGAGACCGTGGGTGCTTTTACTCATGAATAAATTAATACAGTTCCTTCTTCCCCCTCTTGTGTCTTATTAGCAGTAAAGCAGACCAGCTGCAAACCTTGAACCTCTCTATCTGTGGTCTCCAGCCGTGTCATAAAAACACAACGGTAGTTTCTTTCTGAATAAAGCTGGTGTACTGGAAGGCTGGAATTTTCTCCCTCTTGAATCAAAGACGCGTGAAGTTTCAGCTGCTTCACAGTAAACCTAAACGACTGACCACGCTCATCTGTGCTGTGTGACTTTTTGATACTGTAAGGATGGAGAGAATGTGTGTGAATATTTGATTTTATTTTATTTTATCAGCCTTTACATTGACCCAGACACTGCACAAACACTGGCTTCTGAAAACACACATTGTTCAGACAAAACACACCACGCAAACACACACACCCAGACACACATACTGTCCCTCTCTATGCCCTCCATCTCTCAGAGTTATGGTAGCTACGCTGTTTCTTCCGTAGCAGCTACAGACTCATCCCCACAGACCTGTCGTACATGGCTCACTGCCTCATTTTCAATTGTTCTCTAGACCCTCATAAATCACCCTTGAATGTGTGTGTCTGTGTGTGTGCGTGTGTGTGTCTTGCTGCTGTGATTTTTGCCTGCTTGCTCCCACATTAGTAGTGTGACTTGAGCAAGTTGACGCTAAAACATCTGCTTATCTCTGGGTGCAGTGATGAAGGCTGAATTATGTGAACCTTTTGAGGGAGATGTTTCTCCTCTCAAGTTTCCCCTTCATGGTGAATTCGCACCTTCTCGTTCTCTCCTGTCCTTATTCATAAATTTCCAAGTTCATAAATTTGGAGCCGTCGGCTACACGATTTGGTTTATAGTCCGTTCCATTATTTCCTATTAGTCTCTTTTTAAATGTAATCTTTGCCCTCTGCCGTACTGCGAGCGCTTGTTTTTAGACCAGCGTGCAGCGTCTTCAGCTGTGCAGTGAATTATAAACTAGGCTGCAAACTCATTTTTAGCAAGTTCATCTCTTTATTTTATCAAAATGAAATATTTCCTGTGGCCTAAGTGAAACTAAACTTTATTCCCTCTGGTTGCCAACAACCCTTTAGCCTTTTAATACGGGCTGGTAGATCCACTAAGAGTCACTGTTGCTATGGTGACCAACATACCTGTAGATTATCTCCTGCATGTTTCAGTCAGAAGTGGGCTATAGCCCTTCTTTTTCAGTAATTAGAAATTGTAGTCCTTGCATAAAACTAATTTTAGCGCTCTGTGGGTTATGAAGCCAGCTAGCTCCCTACTTGTCTTTGAATAAACAAAATATTTTCCCAGGTTTTATAGCTGTTCTCTGTAAATAAAACTGACTTTAAGTAGCTGCCTGCGGTCATTTAGTTATTAAAATTATATTACATTAGGACAAGTTATTGCCCTAAGAGCATGTCGTTTGTTAAGTTAAATGGACATCCCACCACATAAAATGGGCAGTTTCAGATAGAATAATGAAGCGGAACAAAGTTAACACATCACTGTTGCAAATTGAGTGCAGCTCAGCGGACGTCAAGTGAAGCTGAAAACACATATTCTGCCTACAGCACCAATAGGAAGCACTGTGCTACGGCATGTCCACAGGGAAACCGCACACATTGCGCCTTTCTAGTTTTTAATAGCGCGCAGACATTAGATTAAAATCATGCGTGCCTCGCTACTTAAGATGAAGCTCTCGCCTAAAGAGTCGGTCCCAAGAGCTATGACTCGCCAACTATCTTTTTTTGACTTTTTAATGATAGGACTGTGGGTCATATAGCTCAGGATTTTAGTCGACCTCAACAATTAGTTTCTCCCCATCCATTCTTCTACACACAAGGGAAAACCGGAGGAGAGGGAGCCGTCAGCCGAGCAGAAAAGAATCGCTGATAAGGGAGCTGGGATCTAGAAGGAGGGAGCAAGCGTGCCGGGAGGCTGGAAATAGGACAGTGGGGCAAAGTATCACTGGACGGAGCGTCAGCGAGCTGGTGTGGGGGTTACACACGGAAAATAATATAGGGAGCTGTTTTGAAGCCTCTCGTTTGATGTATTGCGGCCCACTCTAGGTGCGCGAGTTCAGATATTTTAAAGGCGACTATTACGTGATGAAAGTCAAGTCGACACCAGCCGATGACGTCACAGTAATGCTTTGCAACAATGAAATCTATATTCTTGACCTGAATACATTATGGGAATACGGACTCTGTGCTGCAGATATGTGTAGCCTGTGTAAGGAGAAATTAGATGATTTGCACAGTTACACCTTTTCAGGTGAGTGTGTAATGCAGTAGTACCTTTATTGGATTTCAGGATTGACTTGCGTATTTTGCATTTCCACACACATAATGAAACGTTGCTCGTTTGCCTCAACAACCCACTGGGCCCAAACCTTACCACACACGTTTTCTTGTCTCTCTGAGAAACAAACTTGCAGTCATTAGCTCCTTTTCTCCAACTGTTTAGACCACAACAGCTTTGACGTTGTCGGAATATAAAGGACATAAAGAGGCTGTTGGACTGAAAAAGACCTTTTCAGCACTAGCTCTCTGAGACACTTCACAACGATTTTTATTTATTGATGCGTGTTTTACAAGAAATTTATATGGGAAAAGCACTTTAGCAATTTAAAACGCCGGCAGGCATCACACAGTCTATTATAGATTTACACATTTACATTTATACTGTCAACTGTAAAAGATTGCTCAAGTCATACAAACTTTGTGGCATCTCAGGTAAGAAACAGAGCTATGTTTATCCATATCTGTTTGATAAGTTTCGCATATTCTTTGATTTCAAAGCTGTAAAATGTGAAGAAATAGGTCACGGTCAGGAACTCATTTGATGAATCTGAGTTTTTTAACAGTCTCCCTCCGTTGTCACCCAAATGTCAGCCAGTTGTCTGAAGTGAAGAAGACTGTCAGGTTCTGCCAGTTTACAACTAGGAAACAAAAGCATCCAGTGGCATTGGAGCACGTGCGTCTGATGCTGCCTCCCGACCCGGCTCTAAAATCACAATCAACTAAAAAGCTGCAAACCTCAGCCGACACATTTTCCAGAGTCACCTTGTATGAGCAGAGAGGGCACAGATGGAAGGAAATTACACAGAAGCACTGGCATTTCATTTCAGGCTGGAAAAACAAACGTGGTATTCATTAACACTGTGAAAATGATGAAATATCCCAGTATGAATCATCAAGACGCAAATATGTTTCAAGGTAGCATTGTGCCGTTAGTGCAACAAAACATGAGAGGAGATGGCAGTGCAGCTGTTTCACTCGTCAACAACGGATGTCTGAACCAGCAGTCTGACATGAACCAGACTGTTTTTACTGTAAGTGACGCGGTTCTCGACTCACAAGAAGAATATTCCTTTAAAGTGCACAGTTACATAGCCACTCATTGTAATGAAGAAGAACATACTGGAGATGTTTTTGTCAAAACTTCAAATTGCAACTTAATGCAATATTTTCATTGTCAATGTGCACCGACACTTTGTTTGTGAACACACTATACACATTATAAACACCCCTGTAAGTTAGTTGAATACAAAAAATGCAAAATATTACATATGGCATTCAGTAAAGAACCATTTTTGAATCATGTTTTTGTCCTATTTGTGAGTATAATTTGAATGTGTGTACTTTCTGATTGACAAAGATTGGTGTTATTGTGAGATACCTCATATCCACTTTTTTTTAGCAACTAGACCAGTTCTGTCACCAGCCACAGCTACACTGCCATACCCATTATTTCTGATCTTGTTTGTTGCTTTCTCTAGATTACTATGATCTGATTACAGCATCCAAAGCTGTTTTGTCATTTGAGCCAGCACATTTAGGTTTTATTACGGGGAGGAAAGATATGTCATACTCAGGCATGGCTTGGTAGGGAGGAGTGGAGGGGGTGGCAGGCTGCAGAGGTACACAGACTATGCAAGGATAAGCTCTCGCCTGTCTTTGCGTTTGCTACTGGACTGCACAATCCTTTCAGAGCGGTGAAAATGATGCATGGTCAGGTGACTTGGTTGCAGCTGCTTCTGTCTATCTTAAGGTGGGAGAGGGATAATAACAAGCGAGATTGCTGCCAGCAGGCAGTGTTCCTCATAGGGAATCTGCTCACTTTGTGGGAGTGACGATACGCAGTCAGAGTCTATGTTGTCTTCCTGCTGTGGCACGATGAGAAACAATGCAAATTCTTTTGGCAGGCGTATCCCAGGATGCTGTGTTTGAGTAAGCCTACTAATTCAAGTCACTAAGGATTCTGCCACCCTAAGTGAGATTGTGGGTTTTCCTGTGTAGGAGAGAGGGGTATGCTGGGGCAGTATTAAACCAGTTGTTCTGACCAAATCTCCGGGGAAGGTCAGGCACAGTGCAACCTTAGGTGGCAACACACCTTAGCTACCCCAAATCATAAACTGGGCTGCGTTTTGCAAGTTGAGACTGTGAGCTGCGGGATTGTCAGGCTGAAATCACATCTTTTAAACAGTCAGAGCTGGCCATCAATCACCGTCCGTCCTGTAGGGAAGGCAGAGACTGGCTACACTTAAGACAGTCTTTCTCTGACTCACTCAAGCATATATTCCTGCTCACACTGAGCATGCCCTTTAATTTAGTTTCAGGTTAAATCACTCAGTCTTAACGACGTATCATGCACACATTCTCATAATTTCTTAATTGAACTAGCTGAGCAAATGCTTGATATGGGGAAAAAAAAAACGCTAAAACCCGCAAGTGCTCAGGAAAACATCCTGAGCAGACTCACACACTTGAAAATGCTATATTTCTACTGGCAGCAAACACTGATGAACACAGCAAATAGAAAAATGATTTAGTGCCTTATATACGTGAGGACCTCGCGATTTTTATTAGGGCACTATACTTCCCTATTGATTAAATAACATTTATTTGAGCTACAGTGTAACGTGTGCTAAATCCTTGAGTGAAATTACTCGGAGCAATGTGTCTGCTGTGATATAAAATCAATGCTCAAAGACTGGAAAGAACTGCCGGAGTTAATGGTAGCATTTTTAATTTAAATGATAAATGCTGTAAACTCATTGTCTTCATTAAATTCATTCACAGCTTTTCACAACATTCCCCTCTTTTGGTTCGTATTGGATTCATCAGACTAGGTGCCTTGTTACATGTTCCCATTCCTTGTTGCTTTTCACTGGAAATATTCAGTGAATAAAAGTCCCTTTCTCAAAGGCAAGAAAGGAAATCTCACCGGTCTTTTATAGTCCATAAATGGAGAATTGTACAATGTGTATGGCCATGCACTTGTGTGTAGTTACATTATTTAACAAGGCCTTAAAAACTAATATTAAACCTGTAAATGGAAAAATATTGCCGACTGCAGTTCACTGGATTCTGTCACGACAAGACGACAAATCCTGACGTTATCTGCTGTTTTTATTGTTCACAGTAATGAAGGGAGATGTAGAAACACTGAACAGTGACATTTACTCAGTGGACGGCATTGAGCACACTGCAAACCGATGAAAACACTACTACTTCTTTCTGCACAACCAGAACAGATGTGTCTCTTTGATATGATCAAATGTGTGTTCACCCAAAATGCCAGCCACACTCTCTTGCTCTCTCCCACTGTCTTTGTGCTGCTCGAGCTTTGATTCTGTTGGGACCTCTGACTATTTATGGCCCCTATCAGCCTCACACACGTGCAAGTGCAATATTGACTTGCCCGGAGCCCTGATATTATCGCCATTTAATCCTCAAGCACCTAGTCTGAAGGAGGGGTTTGGTAAATGAAGGAGAGAGAAAGTAGATCACTGTCTGCTGGCCATTTTAGCTTGGTTTCGTGTGCAGTTGATGTAACTCAGCTGACGGTGGCCAAGTAAAGTTGTGCTTGCGCTTGTGCTTGTGCTTGTGCTTGTGCTTGTGCGAGTCACTTTAAGGAGAAGGAGCCATCCATTTGGACCATTTTTATTCAGTAATTATTGCCTGATTGAATTTGAGATTAAATTACAGACCGCACCAACAATAATTACTCCTTGCTTGACATTTGCTGGCAATGTTTTGCGTTTTGAGCTGTTAAATTCTATATCCTTCCAAATGCCCTCACCGTGTTTAAATGTGAACTTTTAAAAGGTGTCATGTGCATTATAATTATTAATATATGCATGTAGTAATGATGTACAGAGAGAAATGTAAATGTAAATGTACTTTATTTATATAGGACCTTACATCGACCGATTAAACAACGATTTAAAACAACACACCGGAAAACAAGTACAGTAGTAAAACAAAGCTAAAAAAGAAACTAAAAACAGTAAATGAGAGGATAAAAAAGTAAAATAAAAATAGAATAAAAATAAATAAATATAAAAGTGTCACCACAATACTGGGTACTAAAAGCCATTTTAAAAAGATGAAGAAGAAGAAAGCTTTGAATGTTTTGCTCCAAGACCTTGTAATCTCTGGCCTACCTTGGATGTACATATTTTAGATTAGTAGTATGCTTTGCATCTAATTACCACGGCGTTGATTTTATGTCAGAAAATGCACGTCTAAAATGTCAAAGTGTCAAGAGTGAAGAAAAGCAACTTTATAGCGGAGTTCCTTTTATGAGGGAAACATCCAGGTTATTAGAGGTTTTTACATGAAGCTTATGACATACTGTCAAAACCTTTTTTTAACAATATATTTATGGCATTTGATGTTGAAGTTTCAGAAGTTAAAAATCCAGCTCTCATGCATGCACACCTTACCCACTTGGGTCAGCATAATAGATGAAAGTCGTCTTCAGAGTCTTCAGAGTCTCCAGAGTCTCCATAGTGCGGTTTTGTTTTGTTTTCTTTGTTTTTTATACTGACTGAGATCTCGAGTCATGAAGGCTTGAGCATTTTTTGAACATGCAGTACATACGGACCGATAGTCAAAATCTGTAATTATACTCAGAGGGCTTCACTGGTTGTGTTATTCTTAGAAACTTATGCAGTACCCAGGCCTGCTAGTAAAAGACCACTGGCATCCCAGACTCAGACTAATCTGTCATGATTGTAATTCTGGTGATTTGCATGTGAAAAGAAATCTTACTCTCTGTTACAGCAGTTCTAAATATAATGACAATTACACTACAATCATGATCTAGGATATTTTGATGGCTGTGTTTTTAAAATTTAACACAACCTTCAAGGTGACTTTGATATATTACCCTGAGAGCTTCATTTCATTTGGTCATGGGGAATTTGATGCCCCCTCTCATTCAGTGGGACCTGGCCTTGACTGTGCTGGGCTAAATGCAACCATTTATGTGGAGTGCTGTTGACGGCCACCAGGATCAACAAGTCACTGAAAAACAGGCTTGGCCTTTCTCGTTTTCAGATTATGATTGATACAGATGTATCAGTGCTGCACAACTTATCTCTGCAGTCTGTTCATATTCATATGTGGCTTGTTACTACTTCACATGTTTCGTTGCTCTGATTCGTTGTCGCGTACAGATGAATTTTGGTCTGCACCCACTGGTCATACTTGCCATGACAAACCGCACTATGCAAAAGTTAAAGGGAGTAAAGAATGGGTGAGTTTCTAATTGGATGTCCGATGTAAGCACATTATGATCGGGCTGTTTTGTGATATTTGTTATGACCTTGTGCCTCTACTCCGTTTGAATATAAATCCAAACAGCTGGCATTAACCACTACACAGCAAAAAAAAAAGGGGGGGGGGGAAAGTTGAGAGCTGTTCCCCATTCCTTTGTCTATGTAAGTTGTATGAATAATGCAGCAGGAGTGAGATTTGGGAGGCGGAGAGAAGATGCCAGTTTGAGCTTTAAACATAGAGTATTTGACATCTGAGTGAACATGGACTGACTGTAGATCTCTGCTCTGACAAACACATCACTTGACTGTGCTTGTCAGCCTGGCAGGGAGCCAGTCCTCTTAATTTTAGCTTGCCAGAGTGGACTGAAAAATTTATAAAACTCTGTAATATATATATAATGTATATGAAACAAAGAGGTGATTTGGGCTTAGCTGATCAATAAGATAATGATAAGGTAAGATGTACCTGTACGCCTTAGACGAAAAACAATAAAATTGAAATTATGATGCCAAACTTTTACTGACTGACCTTTATGAAGGTTTTTTATTCATTGTGTTGTCTGAACAAGAGAATCACCAACAAGAGGGTTTGAGTTGACAATGAATTATTAATTTATTTATTTGGTTCATGAAAGAGTAAATACATCAGCGTCCACATTAGCACCACTCACCGACAGCTGCCCTCTTTGCAGTCTGAGCCTCGCATTGCTAACAAAAGACGATGCAGAACTTCTTCACTTTTTGCCGTCCTTCTTAAACCAACACCTGCAGAGCACTATCGGATGTGTGCACGCTCCATCCTGTGTAGCTGGACTGCTGTGCCTTGTTGGCCATGGGGCTGGAAGCCCTGCAGCTTCCCAGATTAGGAATTCATCTCACTTGCCTAATAATTACATGCTGATTTTAACGGTTGTTTTTGAAGAGCCAGCCATTCTTAATGAAGCCTGAGCCAATGCCTTAAAGCTTTCAATATGAGTTCAATCCCTGCTCGCTTAACAAATTTGCTTCATTAATTCAAATTCAAATCACACGTACTGTACGCTGAACTTTTTGAAAAATCTAGCTACTGAGCACAACTTAAAAGCGCGAGTACTGTATTTCTGCCTAGCTCGATTTATTTATAACTTAATGTCTTCAATAGAGCAAACACATTTATTTATTTGTGCTGACAGAAAAAGGTGTTTCAGAAAATGTAATGTGTTTACAGCAAGGGCATTGTCGCTATTGCTGCTGATTTTCTGAATCGGTTCAGTTCAGTATTGAGTTTCTAAAGAGTTTTGTAAAGTTATAAAGGAGATATTTTCACAAAACGAATTTTGTCACACTAAATTTGTAATATTTTACCTTTGCTTAGTATACAGTATTTTGCGTGTGCCTTTTGCGGTTGTCCTGTTATGTCGTCGTACTTTTTAACTGGATCTTCCAAATGAATATAATTAACGTTACTATTAAATGTGTGTTAAGTTAAGAAAACATACCTTTGTAACTCACTGTATTAGAGTATATTAGTAGTTGCAGTAGATTTCACGTTATCTCCATTTAAAAAAAGTGAAATAATGGAAACTTGCTACCAATAAGAATACAATTTCTTCCATTTTTTTCTTTTAGTTTTTTGGGAGATAACAAAAAAGAGAGAAGCAGAACTGGTGAGACAAACATGCAACAGGAGTACTACCTGGTGTTTAAATTGTCCAGTGTTCATGTATTGTGTGTTTACATTTATGATGGTAAATAGAAATTCTAACTTTACCAGGACAAATGATTATTAAGTTAGGAGAGAGAGTGTGACTAGTGGCGTGGACAATGTTTTCATCAATACAGATGTGATCTTTCTGGGGATGAAGAATGTGTTCTGCGTATATATATCATTCTGCCTCAATGCTGAGCTGAGTGTGTAAGACTGAAGATGTTAATGTGGGCGTGCTACTCTGGTTAGCTCTAATAAAAGTGTGTTTTGCTTTTATTGCACACATTTCTAAAAATAATCTACAAAGTGTTTTACAGCCAGTGATGTAGCTAACAACTTAACAACAAAGAAATTGTGAAGCAGCACAGAGAAGGCGAGCTGTGAAAAGCATGTAAGAAGACATACAGAAAATAAAACAAGTCTCTATATAAATAATACTTGATGTGGCACTATAAAGCAGCTGGGGCAATAACAATAAAATGGTATATAGCTAAATAAGTACATAAGTCAAAACCCCAATTAAACGCAAGGTTATATAAATGGATCCTTGAAATAGACTTATAAGGTGATTACAGTGTTTTATAGCTGTGGGACTCTGACCACAGTTTCTTTTTTCTTTCTATGACTTCAGTCTGGACTCGTGGACTGGAAAGTGTGACAAGATCTACGCTGGTTGACTAGTTATGCTGTGAGCTTGGATCAACACAGTTTACTGCGACAGATGAAAACCCTCTCTTTATTGAGGATACAGGAGTCTCTATGGACTCAGTGGTTCAGGCTGTGACAAGAACTGTATTATGCATACATATTACTTATTAACAGGACCTTTCTCCTGTTTGCATCTGCTTCCCCCATTTACTGTGGGACCCTAGGAGAAATGATCTAAATGATCACTTTACACCTAGGAGAAAAAAAATCCTTGCTCATTCAATAATAATTTTTAAAGGCTTAGGAGATTTTGAGATGTTACTGTATACTAATACTCTGCAGCATTTTTTGACTTTTTAAACATGCTACTGCAGACATGATGCTTTTGCTTGTGTTGCTGACAATAATCAGGATGGCGCCACCCAAGAGGTTTTACACCAGATGGACAGACAACAGATTCCAGGCTTTGTTGTTGATTTTTAAGGCCGGCATGCAGAGGGAATTTGAGACCTTCGAGCTGAAAGGCCTTCACGTGAAACCAATTTGCTTAATCTAGCCGGGGCCCTTTGGCCATGATGTGGAAACATCAATACAGAATTGGCTGGAGAAACTTCTTTTCCGCTGGGAAACTGGAAATTAGTACTTGGGAAATTAAAGTAGATGTGGATACTTCCCTCCAAAAAGGAAGTGACGGTGATTAAATAGCATCCTAACAACAGCTGGACATGAATAGTGAAAACTGAGCAGTGTACTTAATATTCAGGTTGACACTTCAAGCATGAAACGTCACCTGAATGGAAGCTGCTGTTGAGTCTGTGTCGTTAGTGATACAAGCAGAAAGGAAACTAGGACCCACATCCAGTTAATCAATGACTTTAGACTTTTAGAATTTAACAGGTGTGTGCATTTTTTTATTTATTTTTTTATTGCTAGCAATATCATTTTGATTGATTTACGGGCGGCTCAATGAGTTATAAGTCCTGGGAAACCATTCTGGGGCTTTATGCAATTTATTAGTTTACATACTTTAGCAGAGTTAATTAAATTTAAGAACAATTAACATGTAGCACTGAACCCTTTCCTGGGTGTGTGGCTGGACATTTGCTTGTCTTTTATTGATGGGACACTTGAGAGTAATGAGCAAAGAAGAGAAAAGGCTTTAAAGTCAGAGCACATTGATTTTTGTTTTGTGTGGCACAATGGCTTACAAACCAAGAAAAGTTTTTGTTCTGTGTCACGGTGATCTGTACTTGTAGCTGTGATACAAACCTAAACTGCTGCACATCTAATGAGTGAGGATGACATTGTTATGGTGTGTTACGGTGCTAGTGTTACAGCAACAGCAGTCGTCTCTGCGCAGAGCTGCAAGTAAGCTGCAGCTACACAGGTAATACTTGGTAGCAGATTCAATTTGAATTTAATTGAGTTTGTTGGCAATAATAAATGAAGAAATAACACCAGACTAATTTTATTTTAATTATGCCTGTACAACATTAACTGTTAATTAAATGTGATTATGAGTCTTATTTGTGATTGGCTTACATGGATGAATATATATAGATGGATTGCAAATGATGTACTTTGTGATTTCAAGCAAGCTGGCAGCTCTTGGATCCAATTTCCCGTGAATAGAAGATGCCCTCAGACAGTTAGATAGACAGCTGAGTTGCAAAGGCAGCTTCTAAAGTTGGAGACTGGGGGAAATAACAGAACTGCTGCAACTCTAAAGGGTCCATATCACAAACTCTAGACGCGGTGCCTGTTATAACAATAATTGGTTTCTTAGAGAACCTTCTGTTGTAACATGAGTAGTTTCAATTCACCCCATTGCTGTGAGTTACACTTAACATTAATAGCTCCCTACACCACTTAGCTTTGTCTTCAGTGTATCCTCGTCGTTCTCGTTGTTATGGAGTTACTTGTTCTGCACTTCTACCTGGAGTTCCTTTAAAATGTTTTGATGCCGTTGGGCAGCTATTGCCTGAGCCGTTCGCTTTCATGTACTGTTTTCTGCAAGACTGGCAAGTAAGATTAATAAGACAGCTCCAAAACTTTCTTCTGTGGTTGCGTGCCGAGAGAGTTTGGCAAGTTGTTTGTGTCTTTTGTATGTGTGTGTATGTGTGTGTCTTGCTTTTTCTCTCTCCCTTGCTTGCTCGAGGCATTCCCTCGCTCCTTCTTGGAGGCGATTGTTGAGCGCAGCTGTTCCTGTTTGCTCATCAGAGTGGGAAGAGCAAAGGGTGAGAGAGGAGGCACAGTTGGTGCCAAAGGGGGTCATTTTGGTTGCAGCGTTGTGGCTGCCTGGGTCATTTATCTGAGCTCGGTAATTTACTCCCTTCTGTTCTCTTTTAAAAGTTGATAGTTTGAGCTATGGTCTTGTTTTGGGTTATGGTCTTACTTGACGTTGAGTCACCTTATTTCATTTACTTAAATAAAAACAGCTGAGACTTGATTCGGTTTCTCTGGCGTATCCCTTTCAGGTATTTTTCTGTGCATTGCTTTTCCCCTGGCCCATTCCAGGCGACTTAACACTGCTCACAGGATGCAGGTACATATCATTTACATGCATTATCAAATACCCACTGCATCAGTGCCTCTAGATATTAAGTCAAGTTTATTGATTGGAACATCAAGGAGAAATCTGAGGTTGTAGAGCTTTCACACTAAAGCTGCTCTGTACCTTTGAACAGAACAGAAATGTCAGCGACTCCCTCGTGTAAATCCCATGTCACACTTGGTCTGTGTTATCATTCATGTTCTTGTGTTGAAGGATCCCGGCTCACTCTCCCTTGTCAACTCTGCGTTAAGCCACATTTTCACTGTATGGTAAGACTTGACACAGCTGGATTGTTCTCAGTACTTTTCAGTTTTCTATTACGATGTTATTTATTTATTATTTATTTATTTATCTGGTGCCACCAGGAATCATCACGTACACATGACGCAGAACTTCAAACTTGCTGCATTTCAGTTGACTCAGTGCAGACGTGCCTCAGTTTGGTTTCTCATGAAAGGATCAAACAAGCGCTGCATGAATGAATTTAAGATGACGTCATGGCTGCGCTGAGAGCGTGCTCTCTGCAGTGGAAAGTGAAGTCGAGAAAGGTTCCTGTACCCCAGAAACGAGCCTGGGCGAGCTGAGCCAAGCAGCTGACATGAGGCTTCAGGCTGGAGAGTTCATCTTTTAAGAGTTTTATTCAGACGGTTGTTTTTGTTTGTGACCAGGACACAAACTGCCGTAGATCATCTGTATATCATCTTTCATGTGGGCGGAAACGTTAACGGAGGAAAAACCAAAACAAAAAAAAACAAATAAACAAATAAACTTAGGAATATCTTTGAGAGCAGGGTCCAACTCCAGACGTGCTTCATCAATTATGGAGGGAGCTGGTGCTTTTGGGGGGTACAGCATGCAGTGAAGCAGTAAGAGAAGCAGGAGACATCTTTCCCACCATCCTGTAACCCACTGCTACCATCATCTGAAGCAGTACAGCAGCACGAGCCATTAGTAGTATATGCAAATGCAGTCGTGTGTGACACCACTGCAGCAGCGTTAGTTTAATGCTGTTAAAGGATATCACTGAGGACCATTTAGGTTTGGTGTTAACAGGACCTGGAAGGAAGGGACATAATCCAATGACATCTAAATTATTGAGCCTCTAAAAATATATATATAACATCACATTTTAAACTGATATCAAGAAACCCATGAAGATTTGATTCTTTAATACTAAGCTAAATACCTTTATGCTGAAAACAACTGCTGGGACATAAAACGGGGTAAAGCTTTGGGGCTTTATTGTTAATGTAAAAAACATAGGTTGTCTTAAGAATTCCAATTTTACGTCTTGACACGACTAAATATAGAACACGTGGGCAGTGGTAATAAAATCAGACATTTTCTGTGCAAATATCCGTGGCGAGTGAACATGCATAAGTTAGTGCTGTATCTCTGTCGATTTCCTCCCGTCTCCATGTTCTGTGTCCCTGCATTAACCCCCACCTGCTGTGCAAGCATTGCAGTCCTTCGCCTGTTATGTGGTATGTAGTCTGTAGCCTCTTGATCAAAGCCTTAGTGGAATATGCTTCAGCACAGTAGAGCCTGATCAACCATCACCACTTGGCTAAAGCAAAGAAATACCTTTGCAGTCAGAATTGTACTCCAAGAAAACCGACTATTAAATAAGACCAAAAGAATAAATAAATAAGTATATAAACACACACATACTAAATTCAAGGATTCAAGGATTCTTTATTGTCATTTCTACACATGTTGGTACATATGAAGGAACGAAAATGGTTTCTCTGGTCCCGTTTCAAGCCACAGTAAGAAAAGACACGTATAAATATAAAAAAGTATAAATATAGAGAATAAAATTAGCTAACTGTACAAACTGTATAACTGTATAAATAAAAACTATGAAATTGACTGTGATGGTCCTGTGCAATTGAGGTAGTGTGCAAATGCAGTTAAAAAGTGACAGTGCAGTGCAAATGCAGTCTGTCCATGGGGGTGACTATTGTTCACTCTTGGGGGGTGCACCGTAAATGCACCGTTAATTAAGAATTTACTTGAACCAGTTGTCGACATTTATCTAAATACAGTGTTTGTGTACATGCTCTGCTTGTTATGTGCATTTATTGCATATGCTTGCATGCTTTAACCTGTTTCAGCTCAGTCTGCAGCCGAAATAACGCTTGTAATACTCCAATGTCGGTTTGTGCACATTCAAAACATTCCTAGGAACCTTTGGCAAGCACTAGTTTCTCTTAGGACCGGTCAGAGTGGTAAGCCAAAACACAAATAATTAATTTCTTTATATAATTGAAAAAATTAATTCAGGCGTCAAGGGGTTAAGTGCGCACTGGAAAAATATTATTGGATTTCATAAACTCAGCCACTTGACTTGCCTGATACCACTGTAAATGGAATGATAAATGACAGATCCTTTGTTAGAGCGTAATTATGTCTTGTGCACGTTGGCCCCGTCGAGGGAGCCTCAAAGGTTTATATTGAATTCACTTTGAGGCAGCAGATTGAATTCAACACAAACAAATGAAATAGGCAGGAAAACTCATTAAAGAACGGCTCTAAACAGACCCCATAAATGAGAACTGTGCTGTGTACGTATCGCAGACGTACATCTGTTGCGGTGAAGTCTGACAGCTTTATAATCAATGTAGCTAATTAAATCAAGGTTATTAGACTTATGTCATTAGATTGTTGGCAGCCTCGTTTTAACCGCCTGACAGTGGAAGGATTACTGTTGTCAAGTTACTGAGATGATATGGAAAGAAAAATGACGCCTTTTCATCCGTCACCTTTGTCGAAAAGATTACTTCAACATTTCCACTTCGTTTGATTTGTGACCATATAGCAGAGCCGTACCAGCACTTTACCATGAGAAAAAATGTAATCCACATAAAAGTGACTGGGGCTGTTTCAGTCGGGTCTTCTCAGACAGCTTTTAACCCTGGTGATAATCTTCTGTCGGCTCCCTCAAGTCTTTCAGTGACACCTCTTTGGGCTTTTTACTGCCCATTTGTTTCCTTTCGTTCTGGATGCTGGGAGAAAAAAAAAATCATCATTAGCTCCCGCCTTATCTGCTCTTTATTTTACCCCTGTGATGAGCCTTGTCGCTGGGATTTGGCTGATAATGATTGGTGCAGCAGTGTAAGCTTAATGGCTTCTCTTTATCTTCAAAGGCTTTGATTCCTCATTGTTGTTGCGTAGCAGACAATTAAGGGGTAAAGGCCATATTGGTGATGGATTTCTGTTAGTGTTTTTTTTTTTAAATACAGTGCTGAGCTGTAACCTGATTAAAAGTACAGAGTGAGGTAGAAAATGTGTTTTCTGGCTTTGGAAACCTGGAGTTAGTAAAATCCTCCTCTTGAAACCTTAAAGCTTGATTTATAGCCGTACGTCACTTCTGCCTGGAGGTACAACGTAGCTCTTGGTTTATAGCGTACCCTGACATGCACCTTCCCAGACATATAACAACTCATTGAGGCCATGCAGAGCACAACTCAAATTTGTCTCAAATGCGTTTCCCTGTTCACATCTCTAAATACCAACACCTCTGCGTAGACGTTGCGGGAGTATAAACCAAGCTTGAGTGCCACGGCATGACCAAAACAATGGTCAATCAGTTACCATTGTTGTCAGCGTCTGTGACCATGGTTTTGGCTGGTTGTCTCCCACAAGCTGAGGCTCTTTTTTTCTCTCCTCAAACTTTTTTTATAATCAGAATCTGACAAATCTTACAAAAAAGGTGAGCAAATATAAAGCACAATAAAACCAGACTGAGCACAACATCCAAACATTTAAAAGAAGTCACATAAGTAAGAAATAAAACAAACTGAACATAAATGGAGTCAAGAATGAAAACGTTTAAGGCTAAGCATACAAGCTAGGCTGGTTTTGCCATATTCACCATTGCTTCAAGGCAATTTAGTTGAGCCTGTTGTTGAGAGATATCACTTTGATTGGTTGTTCAAAAACAAAGATCATGAAAGTTAGAAAACAACTTGTCGTCTGAACTTTCCAAAGCACAGATATTTTCACAATGACATGATTGTCTAGAACAAGCAACAAACTGTACATCAACTGATCACTATGATTAAGGAAAGACCTGCCCTGTGTGGTGGTTTGCAGCTCTGCCTCTTTCATCCAGTAAAAAAACTCCCTTTTTTTCCCTTTTTGAATGACCGATATAGACTTCATATGGGTCTTGGTTTCAAATGGGGACTTCTCATATTTTGTAATAAATTCAGAGATCTTAATTCTGTGCAAATAAGTCATGCCTGTCTACAATTTGTAAAGTAAAAAATTACACCACACATTATCGTCCCTGTTTCTCCTTGCACAGAGGTCCTGTGATAATACAAATCCAGTGCAAACTGGCATCTTTGTGATTTGAGGGTTGTGTTTTTATTTTTTCAAGTGTTCGCTGCTGTTTTCTGCCTCTTGTCACTCAAGAATTAGGACGATTGTGTTATAAATCAAAGTTTGGACAGTCGAGATGTCGCTGATCAGAAAAAAAAAAGTCTCAAAACCATCAGATGAACGAAATCGTGAAGGATGCTGAGATGGATGATGTGCGTGGCAGCAGATTTAGATGTGTTGAGCGTTAATGTGTTCATCAAACTGGTAAAAGTGGAGCCGAGTTTAAATACTGACAGATTCGTAGTTTGTTTCCCCTGGGATCAATATAGTCTCATCACATCATGTTTTAATCTGAATTTGCAAACTAACTAAAGCTGTGAAAGAAGATAGCAGAGACATCACAACCATGGATAGGAAATTGGAGTAAAACCCAGTTTATTTATCCCACACGAAACAGAGACATAGGGGGGTCATTTCTAAATGGCGTGATGTCCCCCAGCTACAGATTGTACATGCTGGTTGGCCTCTGGCTGCAGTCTCTGCAATGTGTTCATCTGAAATGTTTTGGTCCAGACATGTGACAGTGTCATAGTCGGCCAGTTACCAGTAGTTCTTTGCTGTCTCTGTGGTGTGTGCAGACCATAACATTTTACAGCCAAGCTTGGAAGGGATTAAATTAAAAATCTTTTCATACATTACATATAACTGTAGGCTACCAAACCTCTGACTCATGTCAAGTCGAGGCAACTTGAAAAAAATACTTCCCTTTTAAGCACAACATCGCACAATCCCAACCGAACGGTTCATTAGATTTACACTTTAATTTTATTCAGTTAGTGCATGTAAGGAACCAGCGTGTTACACTTACAAGTTTAAATATGATTTAGATATTTCAGACATATTTCACTTGAGCATGGACTGAACAGGGCCACCAAAGAGTGGCTGCTGGATTCAAACGTAATGGAAAGAGAAAACACTCAATTTTAGATAATGTGAACATGGATGATTGATTAATATACGTCATGATTGCAATTATGTACTCATTAAGCCTCTCACTGTGCAAACGAGGCTGAGTTAAAGTGCCATTAATTCTAAGATGTGATCAGAGATGTGGTCTGAAAGTTGGGTTGTAATTAGCAGCAACATTATTTAGTCCTCCACACACGTGGATGCACACGGCTTTCAGTCAGAAGTAAGCCGTGTATGCTGTAACTGTAACCTTTCATGTAGTTTGAAACGCCTACTTAACTCATGGATGTGTCTTACGTTGAATTAATAAACTGGACGTAGCCACAAAGGCGTGATAGCTCTGAGAGATTGTGTTTATATGTAGTTTCTAACGGAGAATCAAAAGTAGCTGACGTGGAACAAAGTTTCTCACTAATTAAAGCTTAATTAGGACGAGTAGATGGCTTAATTGGTACTCTGTATACTTGACTCCAGCTTGTCATGTCCTAACAGATGCTAATTAACTTTGACATCCGTGATCTCCCAACACCACAGTGCTTGCGCTTTAATAAATCACACTTTATTCAGGTCGCAGCTCAGCGTGATCTGAAGGACTCGATTTAACGATGCCAAATTGAACACACAGTTATGATTCAAGTCCACCGATCTTCTGTGCAAAGTAAGAAAAACAAGAAATAACTTTATTTCAGATCATTCAGGCGTACTTCATTTCCTGGCTTACCTTTTTTTTTTATTCTTGTTAGCAGCAAGGAATTAAGTTGACATAAATTATAGTAAGAATGGGATATGTACTTGTCATGTACTTTTCTAATTAAATAAACCCTACCCCGTAATAAACAGTCACGCCTAGTCTCATTTCATAATACCAAAAATATTGAATACTTTTCTCCACGGACAGGATTTTATGTCCACCAGGTACTTTTCTGACTAACCTCTACTCAACTGCTCATTGCAACAATTTCATGAATTTCTTTAAAACTAAAATTGACACTATTGACCAGCAATCTTACTCACCTGTCTCTACCCCCAACCCCCTTATATGTTATCTAGTTTGTATCTCACAACTGCTGCTGAAGTTACTCAGATTGTCCGCTCAGTCGCTCACCTCCACGTGATCCCACCTGACATCCAAAACATAAACTCTCTGACACATTTGAAATTTGAAATCCAGACTCAAAACACATCTTAGCCATAAAATGACTTATTCCATCTAATCCACTCATTGTTATGTTCTGCTTTTATGTTATTGCATTGTATGTGTTATTCTTATGATGTTTTATGTGTTGTTATTTTATGTAAGGTGACCTTGGGTGTTGTATTATTGTATTATTATAATTAATATAAATGTGTTATTCTTATTATTCTTATTCTTATTAGTAGTATTAATAATTAATAACGGAAATGAATAGTACAAATTCACAGAGTCAGACAAGAGAGAGAGGTATTGACCCCAGTCAACCGTCGTTATTTGTTGCTCTGCTCCTCAACACCACTGTGTTTGTGGTCTTATAAACCATAGCTCCTTAGTGGAGGGAGAAATATCATCTCTGGGGAACTGGGGAACCCCTTGGCCATCCTTCATGAGAACAGCCAGCTGACAAATTGACAGGAGGATTTGCAGCTTGGAAAAAGACCCCTGCTGTGGGGCTGTCAGGCCCATTGTGTAGTTCAGATTCTGTTATGAAATGCTAGCAGACTCCGTCTCCCTCCCTATACATCTGTGTAGCCATGGATACAGTGTGCAGGTGTCGCATAGAAAGGTGCTAGAGAGGGTCATGGGAACTTTTGAAATGTGGATATATTCATAGATTAAACAAAAAATTAAAAAAAAAGCTTTGATATTTAATTTTACATCAAAGTCCAGCAGTTTCAAGGTTTTTTTTTTTTAATTAAGGGTAATAAAGGTATACACAATATGCAGTCATAAAGGGTGTTTTTCTAGTTTTATGTTCAAATGTCAACCAACCACCTGCATAATAGATTCTGACCTTTTTTCTTTGGTTTCCATGGAACAGAATGTTTCGCTGTGTGAAGTTTGTAAAACGTTTATTGTACCATAACGTAGCAGCACGGCAAATCAGTTGCATAGCCTGAAACTAAAGCATGCAGTGTGCAGAGTGTCGCGTGTCTGTTCTGAAGCTAGCTCTCGACCACTCGATCCATAACCGCTACTAAAATGCAGTGAACTTTAGCTGCCTTATCTTCCAGTGTCCCCTGAATGAAAGACGGGGTAGTGTTGAAAGGGAATTACAGAAGTGTTACCAATTCATAGCAGAGAAAGGCCTGCTACTCATTCACACATGAGTTTGTAAAAAGTATGAAAACAATCGATCCCCTTATGGACCGTTGGGCCACAAATATTTCTTGAGGTAGCACTGCTACATTTGTGCAGCTGGAGAAAGTCTCTGGACCAGCATCCTAACATGAACCTGACTGTAAGTGACACTGCTCTAATCTTGTTGTTCGTCTGCTCAGCAGCAGTACTATTTATAGAAGAACAATGCTCACTTGAAGCAAATTTGAAATGCCCAGCGGCAGCATTGTCTGTATTCTCTACTGGTCATTTAACATGGTAAACATAACTCTCTGTGTAATAGTTTTTGCCTTGACGTTGTCTCCATGAAACTTTTCTCCTCTTTAAAAGGCAACATTTACTGCTGTCTTTGTGAGTGTCCTCAATGCATACCAGTTTAGTTGGTAGTTGATAGCACTGAATGACGATCTCCTATTACCACTTCGCCAAACATTAACATTGCTACTTTCCTAATTGCTGCACTAGGTTTCTTCTGAGACATAGAAAAAAAACTCTTTGGTTTCGTCTTACAACCACTCCCAGCAACAAATTATGTTTTGAGTGCTGAGCAACAATTGCCGTGATCGCGATTAACAGTTCATCCGTACAGTCATTACGCTGTCAGTGTCTTTTACGACAGATATTTCGTTGTAAACAACATTAACCCAGCGGTGGTAGGATGATGCATATGAATCTACACCGCTGTTACTCTTTTGTTCATGGCTGCATGAAGCCCCATAGTGATTGCCCTGCAGAACTTCATCGGCACAAGGAGTTTCCAGTGTAGCGAAGAAACTCCCCCACTACCATTGTTAGGCAGAAGAAGAACTAGTGACTCCACTGAATGTGTAGCTTTTTACTGGCAGGTAAGAAAGAGCCCTGTGTCACCAGCAGCATACTGCTGTCTGCTGTGCTGTACTGTTACAGCATCACCTCAGGAAAGTACAGTTATGACTGGGACTGTAGTAGAAAGGGAAATGTGAATGAATTCTTACCTTTTATATTTCATCTGGGGCTACATCTGATTCATCCTCTATAATTGTACCAGCTTTGTCAGGTATCAGTAACTGATCATGTGCTGCACCGCTACAACAACATTTAACTACACAGTCAAACACATGCGAGCGGTGGCATGGTTAAGTCTTGTGCCTGTGTCTCAGCCAGATGTCTATAAAACTAAATTGAACTTGATGATCTTCCTCTTAGCTTCTCCTGGGCTAACTAAAAAAAGACCAGTGAAAGCCTACATGGACCTGGCTCTTATTATTCGATTTGACAACTCTGTATTAAAACATATTTCAAAAGTTTCAACCCCCCTGCCTCTGAGTAGGGGCAATGGCAATTTAGGAGCACATCCGTGCCACTTTATCTCTTACGGTGTTCACGGTACACAGAACTGTCATTCTTGAAAACACTCACCGACTGCTCCAGTGTAATTATCCCCACTCACCACCGGCTGAAATGCTTTCATGCATCTTGGGAAGTACATCAAAAGAAAAATGATTGGCTACGATGGAAATCATGAGCCCTGCAGACGAAGCGAGGTGCTAGAGGATGGGTATAGGGAAACATTTCTGCGGCACTTTGTATGTAAGGAGTTGTATGTTCTACATCTATGTGATCATTGTGACAGTGGCGAAGATGACAATGGCATAAATAATTTGGTACGTACCCACACATGGCCTTCCTCTAGGTTTTCTTGATGGCAATTGTGTGCGTTCTTTTTCCTCTAACCCTCTACTTGCCTGACTATCTTCCTGCCTTTTGTGTTAAGCTACGCTGTGTTAAGCTGTATTGTGCAGCCGGAGCATCCTGAGTGCCCGTGTCAAGGAGGCTTGCACGCATTGCTTCAATCCTCTGAGCCATGCAAATAATTGTGTTCCTGACTGATGTCCCATGCATTTTTCATACTGCAGCTTGACTCTGTGAGCAGTGAGTAAAAAGTTTTTTTCCTTGCCGCCCGCTTCCATCTTCTCAACAACACACTGTATCTATCACCTCCCCACACCCTCTACCTCGACCTCATGCTCGTCCCTCCGCACGCACATTTCCAGCTTCTATCACTGGAATCAATGGAATTGATCCTCTTGGGGTTAATGGATTTTGCTGCCAAGGTGAGGAGGAGGATGCACTTTAATCATGGCAGATCTTAAATATTTTATCAGGGACAGCCAAAGGTTTGGAGCTGGGGCTGGCGATGTAGAGCGAAGAATGATGGGGAGGGAGGTGCAGCGTGCATCTCGGCACTCTGGTTGTAACAATGGGCCAAATGTCGCTCATGTCAGAAAGCAGCAGCAAAATGGTACCAAAGAACAGATAAACACAGTAATACAAAGGCACGGTAGTAAACTGCAGTTTACACAGTGGTGTATTGCTTTATCGTGCTTTGTGTTTTAATTTCCAGTGGATCATTTCAGGACGGCTACAAACAGAAGCCCTCACTTTGACATGGCAACTCCTTTTGTATGATGGCAATGTCAAAGATTTCACACTGCCATAAGCACAAAAGCTAAAAATTGCTAGGGTCCTAAAACCTGAGGAAAACAGAAAACTGCTCAAAATGTATTCATTCATCTGTTTCCCATCTTGGGAGTCATGTCACAATAGAAGCAGGCTGAGCGAGATTGTCCACCACGTTTTTTTCCCCACAATGTATTCCTGCTCCACCTGGAGCAAGCTGACTTTTCCCAAGCCGAATGAAACATAGAGAATGTATAATCATTCAGCCTGCCCCAGGTCTGCCCTGGGGTCTCCCCCCAGTTTGAAAACCTGCATCAAGCGAAAATATGTCCTTAAGTCCAAAATAAGAAAACTGAAATAAATCCAAAACTGTTGATGTACGATTTAGAATATGATGAATTGTTTACCCTATTGTTTTTGTTCGTATGATTATTATTATTGTGTCAAAACATTCTGGACTGGAAATCGAATCGCTTGTGGTACAAAGCTGGGACTTAACCAGTAGACAGTGTGGCCAAGAAAAGAGTTTTCTAGAAATAATTTACACATGTGAACCAACAGGTGGCGTTACAGTAATGGTAAACACATTTGATTGAATATCTCATAAACATTATGTTGCATCTTCAGGTGAGTTACATCAATGGATTCCATTAATTCGGTTGCATCTGATGAAGCAGACCACGCCCACTTAGCCCCTAATGCGTTCTTGTTTTCTACAGGAACCAACACGTCTGTTACCAACCACGTCAAAATCAAAATGACTGCTTATTTTCATAGCTTTACACAAAAGTAACTGAACTGTAAATAAACCAGCGCATGTTATTCATTATTCCTTTGTCATTTGCATTTTAATACACAGCAAATACAGAAGTGTCTTTGATTAATATTTTCTTTCATCCTTCACTTCAATAAATGTAGATTAGAAATTTAAGTAAAGAAAGATAGATAGAGTTTGTGTACTGGTGTATTCAGACCCCTGATTAAAACGGGGACAATGCTCTTTAAATAGACATATATGAGATGAAATTAGGCCTGTCATGCACTGCAGTATATTAGTGTATTACAAATGAATAACTGTCTTTATACTTTTAGAAGATTTTTATTTTTTTTTTTTAGTCTATCTCTATACTTAAAGGTAAAGAGTAGTATAGGAATTCAGGGATCTGTGGGATCAGCTGTGTGTCTCGAAATGAGCCATTTCGAGACAGCTCATTCTGTCTCGAAATGGCTCATTTCACTTTTTACATTAAAGTCACACTCATAGGTTCCCCTGTAACCTTGGAAAAGTAACCTCACTGCTGGATGCCTCCGAGTGCCACACGCTGGACCTTAAAGCCTTCAGGCCACAGCTTCATTGTTGTTATCACAGATAAACTAAGAGAAGTGTTATTTTAAGATCGCCTGGAGGAGTAAGAGGATCTTTCTAACATCTGTTCATCCGTTTTCTTCTATTAGGACCACTACATGTCATTATGGGCGAAAATAACCCATAATGAAAGCAGGATCATGTTGTGACTTAACTGACAGTGGCAAAGTAGGCGTAAATGTTAAACTTCCTACTGAGCAGAAGATTTGATGAATGAGACGTCTGCCCCCGCGGGACAACACCGCACACCAGCACTGAAAACAGAAACGTTAAATTTAATGTCATCTTATATGCAAATGGTATGTCCAACCACAACATATATATAGTGAAAAACTAGGTATAAAAAACAGTTAAAGTCCTGAATAACATGGAAAACTGACAACTGTGCAGCTTTTTTAATAACACAAACTATAACTGGAAGAATGTCTTTGGATTATATTTGGATTATGTATGAACTTGAGGGCTGTCGAGGCCTTATCTCAGGCTGATTTAATGAAAGCAGGACCAAAAGTCAGCTGAGGCTCTAAACTCGTCCCCCTCAGATGTATATGATTTATTACATATGGAATTAAGGCGAGAAAAGCTGGAGTGTTTCTACCTGTGTGAAAAAAAGTATGACCGTCCCAACATGGGCCAACAATATACCCTGAGAGCCTAATTTACCAAGCTGCAGTATAAGAAACTCTGCCTTATCCTCAAACTTAATTAAGAGTAATGTGAAGGCACGCTGATACACTTTAGTGAAGATGTATGTCGTGTTAAGTTGAGCCGACAAGAAGAATGCACATAACCCTTATTGTTGGCAAGTAATCACTAGGGTTTGACACGCACACCTCGTCATTGCCGCTAGAGCTGGTTGGAATATAAAGCAATGGTGATTAACTACTGTGTGTTGGCATTAGTTTGTGGTAAATGACGTGAAGAGTTTAATGGCCATTAAAGCAGTTCATAGACGTACGCAGCTCACTTTCCTGCTCAACCTTTTGAATCTTGTGTAAATGAAAAAAATATAATAAAATACTTGCAAAAATGCTGCAATTGGAAGAGATTTTCTTTTTCAATTTTCTTTTTCAAGCAGACCCCAATGTCTTGCTACCATTATGAGCACTCCCAAGGCTGTGTGGTACCGTTAAAGAGCAGTCACTTATGTTTTTTTAGTTGTGTTACTTTGACATCTAAATGGGAAGAGTTGTGGCTCAGTGCAAGCCTGAATATTTGAGCAACAGCAGCGGTCTCCAACAGAGACACTGCAGCCCAGGCCTCCTCTAATCTTCTGCTTGAGAAGAGTTAGGAAGCCAGGCATGCTATAGGGGACAGATTTATAAAAATAGATTAGAGAAGTGTACCTATTATTTCCTAAGACTCCAGTGTGTCGGATGGCAGGTAACTTGTTTTCCACAGAGATCATAAAGTTAGATTTTTAATGAGTGTGTTTAGATGCTCTTATCATATTTGGGAAGTAACATCTACATGGATATATAGATGCCTAGTAATTGCAGATTCTTCAACGTCCTGCTTACTTCTTTGACAACCGACTAACAACAGTAGCTTAGTTTAGTGTTGGACTATCTGGTCTCTGTTGCTTTATCAATAATGGATGGTTTTCATTCACAGTGTTTAGGTTACAACTTCTTGTTTTGTCTCTCAGTATAGATGCACTGCCAGTGCAAACATTGACAAGTTGAACAAACTGGTTTCTCTTAGAGTACTCCACCTGACTTGATACGTATCCTGAAACCTGAAATTGACGTTTATATTGTTGAGGTTCATTGAATAATAATGACCTCACAAAGCCTAAAGCTTGGTTAATACTTCTGTGAGGTGCTGTTTCTACACTAAGCCTACATGGTAGACTAGAGAAGTTGCGTTGAGTATTTACAGTATAATCGTGCGCTGGTGTCGGCATCACTCCGTCATTACGCTGCCAAGGCACCTAGTGCTTGTCCGCTCTCTAAGAAACATGGATGAGGAAATCTTTCTTGGGCCAATCACGCCTGGTACATGTGGTGTTATATTTCTGGGGTGGTGCAAGACATGACGAAGAACTATAAATCTCACTATAGTTGGATGACAATAAGCAATATCTATTCCTATTAATGAATAGCATCCTAAAAGAATCTGTCCATGAACCAGCAAGCAATTAATAAATCAAAACTCACATAGTCCTTGATATGAAAGGGAAAAATGTTGTTGTTGTTTATCCCCCACTCTCCAAATCAAATGACTTGTGCCTCAATGAACAATGCATCAAGAACATGAAAGAGAGGCAGCTTTACTGAAGTTAAGCAAACATATTTTATTCTTATAATGCACAGTATAACCATCTAATACACAACCCCAGTCCACTCAGAGAGGTCTGAAAGCACTGTTGAATATTGAGAAAAAAACGTCCACGGGGATGGACTGGAGTCAGGTATAGACCCAGGGGCTGTCTTTGATGAGAGAAGATCTCTGATGCCCGAACACAAGGGACATTACCAGACAGGAGGTCAGGAGAAATAGGAGCGCAGACAGTTTGTGGGGACGAGCAGTGTTGGTGACTTGCAGGTCGGGGAACCGCCGGCATGTGTTAGCCAGGCTAGGGGCTAGTAGGCCTAGAGTTCAATTCAGGTCTGTAGGTCCAAAGTTGGACAAGTCGTTCTGTCACTTTATGTAGAAAGATGGGGAGGACCTAAGTGCAAGACTGAACACAAGAGCAAGTTTATTTAGTTAAAATTAAAGTTAAAAACTCTTTCTTTTTAACAGAGAAGGAATTCAAAACAAAAATCAATGCTCAGTGAATTTTAAAAACAGTCGCCCATAAATCCTTTTCTCATTTTACAGTCCTAACAAATGTTTTGAAATTGTGTTATTTAATTTAATGGGTGTATTTCTGTGCCTCTCAATTAGATTTCTCTTTCAGATCTTGTTAATTTTGACAAATCCCACAAGGCCAACGTGCATGCCGATAGCATAATTAGCTACAGCTTTTCGAAGTCAGACGCTAATTACACGCAGATTATGGGCGCAAATTGAATGAAAAGCGCAGTGCAAGCGCATATCTGGCCGGCCCGGGCAAGGGGCCATAAAGGTTAATTACTGCATCTCATATTATCTGAGGAAAATGTAGTGCTCTCCTTTTCATCACCAAGTTGTTCAACAAAAGGGGCTAAGTGGATGTGTAAATAATTATTAAAACCAAGAAGGAGACACCGAATTAATAAGTGAATACTTAAAAATGAAGGTCTTGTTTTTGGGTGGGCTCATAATGATCGTACCCTTTCACCAGTAAGAGGAAAACACTGACCACCCTTAGCGACCCATCAGACACCAGTACAATTTGCATCCATGTTCATAATTCAGCCCATTTGTGGGCCACAAAGCTGGAGTCTTTTGTGCCCTACACACAGGGAACTAACAGTTTTGGCCTTACGCAGCCCAGCAGGCACAAACCCACATGCTGCCAGTCTGTAATTACCCATCAGTGGCCTGACTAATCTGGATTGCTAAGGCTTCAGTGAGCTAGCCACAGTGAGAGACGTGCCCTACCCTACGAAGAGCCAGACGAACAACAGGATCACATGGAGCTGTGTATGCTTGCCGTCAGAGAATGACAGCAGGCATACACAGCTGACAGAGTGTGGGATCAGAAGGCTACTCCTCTCAGCTGTCTCTGTGCCCTACCCTCAGCACCAGCTTGGCACAAGCTAAGAGTTGGCAGCTCCCACGTGGACTGATGGCGTGCATTAAAATTCAGACGTTTTGTTAACTAATTTAAGGTGTGATAGAATTTTTTTTGAATTTTTTTGTGCGTTTAGAAGTCATTGTGCAGGCTCAGTCTTCCTGCAGACTAAGGCTGAGTGACCCTCTGATACCGAATGACAGCGATGAATTGAAAAAACAAACAATGTTTTTATCTACAGTATCTTTTCTCGCCTTTATCCTCACCTTCCACCTGGTTCTGCAGGCGTCCTGACCTTTTCATATAAAAGTCATGTTTCTCCTGATTCCATCTTACAAAGTTCCCGTGTGTAGCAAGCCTGCATTTGACGCACAATGGCATAAGACTGCAGCTTTTTTAGTTTGTTGGATGTAGGAAGTTGTTGTTTTGTTGATGGACCAATCTTCTTAATACGTTTTTTTTTAGCTGTACTCTTCCATAGAGGAATGCTGTTTGTCTGTTTAAAAGATAAAGAGGCTCCTTTGAGCTGATTTGACATATGAACCCGTGGTGTGTGGAGTCAGACAAGGCTGGAGATTTCAGGTATCGGGTGTGGGATTTATGATTTGTATCTTAACATCGTGCACTTTACCAGGTTGTCAGTAGCCTATATATGTTCTGTAACACATGATTTATGTTGTGTTTGTCCACTGAGAGATATGGTAAAGGCTTTACTGTTAAGTTTAATCCTTTTGATTCTCGAACTTTAGTTCCTGGTTTAGTGCATTACATTTTTTATGTGCTTCATGTACTCTACATACCTTTGTAATAAACATATTGTATAAGTGATTCATGAACATACGCAGGTGGTGAGCGCTGAATTATCTGTGGACGTTTCACAAATCCCAGTTTCCTTCTTTTCATCTTTTTGCTTTGAGTAAGAACAAATATAAGAGGAAAAATAGAGCAACATTTATGTATGAGGCGCCTTGTGTTTACGTTCGCTTAGAATGACTCCATATATCCAGAAGGAATGGGTCTTTCATGGAGCTTGCCATGTTTCTGCAGTAGCACAAAAAAACACAAACCTAACGCTGGCTCTAGAGGGACCCTTTCACGTTGTGATTTACACCATAGGTCCTCCAGCTTTCTTGCAATGGAAGAGTAATTAAGCTGGCTGCAATCTCCATTTTCACCGCTAGACGCCCAAAAATTACATACATCATGCCTGCCACAGCAAGTAAATAACAATATGACCATCTCAGGACAATACAATGTTCTGCTGGGAAACTTTTGGACCTGGCATAATACGTGGATGTTACTTAGACATATGTCACCCACCTAGAGCAGACCAGGCACCCCTGCCTCACAGCAATGACACTCCTTGATGGCAGCAGGATGCAGCCTGACACAGAAAACATGTAGGACAGCTCAAGGTGTTGACCTGGCCTTCAAATTCACTAGATCCCAAACTGATCAAGTATCCACAGAGGCCCCTCCCTTCAACCCATAGGATCCACTTGTAGTACATGTCGATGAAAACCCAGCTCTAGCAAAGAGAGACCTACTTCAGTTGTGAGTTTTAACAGACTTCAACAGAAGTGTGTCTTTTAATCCCAAAGCATGTCTTTCATGTTATGCTCACAGAAGTATGGTATAGTACATCAAGAAGATTTAACTGCGTGAATCTTACATTCTTGAAGAAGTGTTTTGTGCAAAAAGTTCTCCTCAAAATGATGTACAGCAGGAGCTGTGTGTATTTGTGTGAAACAGTCTGAAGGAAAACAAATAATGAGTCTCAAAAGAGAGTAACTTTGGAAGATACCCAGCTGGTTTGGCTTTCATCCTGGTAAAACCTCATGTTAGTTTCAGCTGAACTTCCGATGCACGCATATCTTTCACAGAAGGAAGACGGTTCAATTTCATCCTCATCACTTACACATGCACTTGGAAGAGATGTCCTCCCAGACATGATTACAGCTCCCGATAACTTAAGGCACATATGGGAATGTGCGTGAAAAAGCTGTCCACGAAAGACAGCGTACTTCACGTTGCTTGTTTTGTCTGTGGGATGGATGGCGGATTTTTTTTCACATTTCAAAACGTGTCAGATCCATCTGCTCTAAAAAAATAAATAAAATAAAATAAAAAAACTAAATCTGTGCACAACTGAGTGGATGTCAGCTGAGATGCAGTAAAACAGGATGTTGTAACCTGACATGACAACACATGATGAGAAATCAATAGTCTCATCTCTCCACATTCTTTGAAAGGACGAGGAGTGAAAAAGAACGGATGGTGGTGGGATGTCGGTTCATTTTTAATGTGAAGAGGGCTCATGTGGATCCTGACAGACATCGATTGCGGTCCCATTAGACAGGAGGACATGCTGAACAGGGATAATCCATGGGCTCACACACTGCATGATATATACACTTAATATTTGATGCAGCGTGTGCTACAGTAGATGACATAACATATTCCTGAGAGATATGGTATATGTGCTACACGTAACAATAGTTCCGTTAATCTTGCTTGCTTAATATAATGCAAGGTTTTATAGGATAGGTTATGAATTATTACATCTTATTAATATATTTTTCTGACTGTGGATTTTGTCCCCCATGACCTACGCTTAAATAGTTAATAATTAATAATAGTTTAATCTTTAAGATTAAAAAACAGGGGCAATCAGAGTGACTAAATACTTGTTGTTTTAACATTTTAATTATCTAGACTTGTAAAAACGGTTCTTTAATCCTCTTTTAATTGATCATTCTGCCACTTCTGTGTTTTGTTCGCCGTGATCGTTACAGTGTGACGCGATCTATCCGTTCGTGGCCGCTTTGATCCGACCCGTTGTGTTCGCCGAGTAAAGCGGTTACCAAACAGACTGTATTTTCAATAAGTGATCAGCCGCCTGGAAGAACAGCCTTGTTTCATTATTCAATACGCATTTACCGCTAAAAAGAGGTCAGAGCATATTGCATATTTGTCGGCCCTGCAAGCTGACTTATACTGATTTTCTCCGCGCCTGTCATCCTGTGTGTGCAAGAGGCTAAATTTATAGCACAAACGTGTTAAAATCAAAGAAAGGGCACGCAGCGGGGGTAGCTGTCTAGAAGGTGAACGCTTTGATGATGTTGTTATTGTTCCTGCAGTTGCCACAGTCGGCGTGAGTCTGAGTTCTTTTGCCACAACTGAAATATTCATTTATAAAAAAAAAAAACGTTAAAAATACAACACAGCAGACGTGTGCGAATAAATAGATGTATTATTTGATGTGCCGAAAAGTTGAGACGCTTGTTTAAGGGAGGCCGCACAGCTCTCCCAGTGATCATCTGTATACATAGACCACAGGGATGGGATGTCTCCCACTGCGACCTTTGCTTCAGTACAGCAGCGTAACCCAGCAGAGGCAACATGCAACCCAAGCTGAGCCATGAATCAAACCCTCGGCCCCCTCGGTTAATACAGCAAAGGAGTGTATCTCAGATTCTAATGGACCTCAAGTGCTATTGGAATGGGTAGATGTGCGAATCTATTCTTCGGGCTTTGGGGCCGAATTGCTAAAAAGGGCATGTTTATTTTCTCCTCCTTTCCTCAGTGTACTTGTACTATACACAATCTCTAGTGCATTGTCTATTGATTTTCTCCAGCCGCCTCTATCAGTCAGGCTTTAATAAGACAACACATGTCGCCTTTAAAAGAAGCGTATTAGAATGTTAATGGATCACTCCACAGACCTGTTTGACTCCTCTCTGTGCGGCGCGAGCGTTTGTGTGCGCACGCGTGTGCGCAGGCGGCAGCGCATTTTCATTAAAACAGAAGAAGACAACATTCATCTTGATGGTTTCACCGAGTAAAGGGGGTGGAAAAACAAGGGGAATGTGGCAACGGAGGGATGAAGGGATAAGGACGGAGAGAGGAGTAGAAAGTGAAGGAGAAACCTCCTCGTGTAGCATGGATTCATCTTCTGTCTTATTGCTCCTGCAGGGACCAATTTGTCTTCATTTAGTTTTTTGGCACCGGACCCAAGCCAGACAAGTCACCTTAAGGAAGCACGCAAACTCTACATGGCTCTTTAGTGCTGGTGGCCTGTGTTAATAGTTTAACTAGTATTGGCTTTCTAAGGCTGATGATGTTGTGTGACCTTTCTGGAATTAAAAATAAAAATAAATGAATTAATATAATAAAAGTATAATTATTCTGTTGATTACTGTTAATACTTGTGTTTTAAGTGGAATCAACCTTTATGTGCTCAGCATTCTGCTGACGAATGCTCGTTTTTAATGAATTCTTAATTCGATACTTAATTAATTAGATTCCAGTTAATGTCTTAAGTTAGAAAATTAATCTAAAAACATGGCTGGGTTTCTGAATGAGCTTACCCTCTGCAGGCCCAGGGGCCCATGTGGAAAGGTGCAAAAGGCTCCTGGCCTTCAGCTTCTGTTTACACACTGACTGTTAACATTTCTTGGTGGAAAGTTAATTAAAATTCTGCAAAGAAACAAAAAATATGAACAGAAATGCAAAAACAACTGCTAATAACGAGGTCTTACCGGCTTTCGCTCTGGCACTGGGGGCAAGGGAGCCTTTTAAATGTTTGTGCCCAGGGCCCCATTGTCTCATTATCCATCCCAGTTTAAAAGTCGTTGTAAAATGATTTGTAGAAATTCAATTTATGCCCTAAAATTGCAGATCTAATTGTATTAATTAATGTTTTTTTAAGTGTCTATATATTCTCCCCCCCGTTGAAATAAACGGCTTAATGCAACAATTTGACACGTCTATAGAGGTGTCTCCATATGTCCATTCAGTTTTCATCCACTAAGCAAGGAACATCTTGAAACTGAGTTATCCCCAGACTTTCCAAGGCCAGTCCAGATATATAATCCCTCCAGTAAATTTGTAGGTCTACCCTGGAGTCTCCTCCCAGATGGCCAGCCCAGTGAACCTCAGAGGGAGGCGCTCAGGAAGCATCCTGACCAGATGCTTGAACCACCTCGACTGGCCCCAGATGCTCTGAGCTCCTCATCCTGTCTCTAAGGCTGAGCCCAGATACCGAGCCATTCTTTCGGTCACTACCCAAAGTTCATGACTGTAGGTGAAACGTGGATTGCGTGGTAAATTGAAAGCGTTACAGCTTTACAGCCTTCCAGCTCAGCTCCTTCTTAAACATGACAGCACGATGCAGCGCCCACACTGCTGCAGCCGGCGCATCAAACCGCCTTCCCGTCTCTCACTCCATCATTCATGAGCAACACCCCGAGATACTTGAACTCCTTCGCTTGAGGCAGAAACAACTCGGAGAGAACAATCCACTATTTTCTGGCTCAGAACCACTTGGGCGATTAGTATCAAACCGTCCCAGTGTGCGCTGAAGGTCGCTGTCTGACAGAGCCAACACAACCACATCATCTGCAAAGAGCTGAGATGCAATCATGCTGTTCGCATACTGGATACCCTCCTCATCTCGTTTTGAGATCCCGTCCATAAATACCATAAACAGGGCCGAGGACAAGCGGCAGTCCTGTCAGAGTCCAACACCAACCAGAAAAGTGCTTGACTTAAGTTTCTCAGGTTTTCATATTGACGGTGGGAAAAAAAATAAGACAGATAAGCAAGTAGCATGATATACGGGGGTAACTACTTGCTTTTTAAATGAACTTTAAAGATACTATGTATTATCTATTTCCTGATATTTTTCTTTAAACTCTCTTATATTCTATAGGCGGTCTATAAGAGTTTGAGTCTGCTGCCCTCGCTGTAGCTTTATTGAGCTTTAGCTGAGATCACGACACCCTCCTGTCCGTTCACTGCGTTGTAAGTTAACATTGATTTTAAATATGGTGTTTCTGTAGCATTGTGGTCTCGGTGGCCAGATAACTAACAATAACCTCACTGAGGGGGCAGGGAGAGGTGGGAGAATGATGTGAGAGGAAGAGGAATGCATTACAGTGTGAACCTCTTCTTTAATGGCAAATGTGTGATATTTCGCACTTGCGCGTCCAGATGTGCACTTCAGACAAAATGTGTCTGCATTAAACACCAAGAAACATCCACCATCTCTGTCTTTCTCCATGTTTAACCTGTTGATTTAACTCCTCGGGTCAGGCTTACTCTCAGCTATTACGTTACACCACACTAAAAAAAAAAAAAAAAACTCTCATTGTACTCTGAATGCCCCCCCAGCCTGTGTGGACCATGTAACTTTCTAAATCGCATGCTGCATGATTCTGGCTTCGCAGTATGGAGCTCAGCAGTCAGAGGCTTGGTAATTGTTTCGCTGCTAGAAAAGGAAAAGGGTGGTGGAGTTGCAAGAATAGGCTGGAGAAGGGGAGGGAGAGGGATGTCAAGAAATCAGAGGGACCCCTGCTGCCATGTCTGGATGCAGCAGTGGCTGCGCAGTAAGAAGAGAGAGAGAGAGAGAGAGGGCAGAGTTGTGTCTCTCTGGCTGCAGTCTGGTCGAGGTGCCCCACTGACAGCCCATGATTGATGGATAGAGCTGTGTATCGCACATAACATCAATTCTGTCCTGCTTTCCCTTTCATTCTGAGTCTCCCTCCCTCATCACTCCTCCCTTCCCCTCTCTCTCCTGCTCCTCACCTCTCCCTCCCTCCTTCCTTCCCTCCCTCCCTCCCTCCCTCCTGCTGCCGCTCCAGGTCCCTCGCTGGTCCCTCTCTTCCATATTAGTTTCCTAAAGGCATCTTTAATGCTGACAGAGAGCGCACTGTGAGGCAGCAAAAAAAAAAGCCGAGGCGAGCGGATCGCTATCCTTGTGGCAGCTTCTCTGCTTAGTGGGCTGTGCGTAAGCCGGGGAACTGGACTGGACTGTGGTGTTCCGTGGAGGAGGTGGGAGAGGAGGAGGAGGTGGAGGAGCAAGAGGGAGAAGTGTGGGGCAAGCTAGACAGATGGAGGACGGCACCCAGCACCTGGGACACTGCATGGTTGACATGAAGGAGCTGAGTGCCGATCCTGAAGGACTGAGCGATGCCGGTGAGCTGACTGCATGACTGCTGTCTGCCTGTTTCTTAATCTGCCTCTGCCTCTGTCCCCCTCTCTTTAGTGAAACTCCGTAGCGCCGAGTCTGCTCTAAGAATCGATCGGCCGATACTTCCCACTGTTTCTGTGAAAATGCTTGCGCAGACGACAATTAGTTTTTGTGTTTTCACTGTACATGTGTTTGCAGAGGTTCCCTCTCGCTTACACACAAAAGAGTGAAGGAGAGTGTGTGTGAGAGAGAAGGAGAGAGGAGAGAGAGAGGAGAGAGCAAAAGCAAAGGGTGGAGATGCCACTGAAGATGTGAGAGAAGAAGATTTTTTTTTAAATGCATGATCCATAACCAAGAGTTACGGTCAGCTTTGTGTTACCTCAATAACTTAGACCCTGTTATTGCATTTATAGCAAAATAACATTAATCACACCCAATCCAGATGATGTCTTCATAAGACTCAATAAGACTCAGTTCATATAACAGGATTATTTAGTTGATACTTAAATAGTCAAGTGTCCGATTTAAAAAAAAAAAAAAAAAGTTGCTGGCTGCCTTACTGTGTTCTTACTGTGTGCTAGAACTACAATCACAAATTGTTTCTCAGAATGAACACGTGCAGTAAATGCTAATACAAGACTCTGCCCAAAACTGGTTTGACTTAGTGGCTCTCCATGGTAAAACGTGTGCATCTAAAGATTGTCATGTTTGTTCGTCTGAATGTGCATTTGCATTTTCACTGCAGTCATATTCCATGTAGCCTGTCACTAATGAGCACTAGCGGAGGCAAACATAGATGTCTTAGTGCCCATCACTAGAGGAGAGTACTGAAGAGATTATCCGTATCGGTGTTGCCACAAAGGCTGCTCTCCAAGTTTAATACCTTTGCTTGCTGAAAGGACAGACACTGCATGCGGCGGCGCTAAGCATTTGCATTGGCATGCAAGCTCAAAACCATCATCTTCCCCGCGGGAATAAGCAAATACAGCCGCACAAATAGGAAAGCACAGTTCACAACGCCTTGTCTGCTTTGCTTGAAGCCGCACAGATACAGTGTATTGTTGAGGCGGCTTTCATGGACAGTGACACACATCACACCTATAGGGGAAAGGAAAATTGCGCGCACAGAGCCGCACACATGGCCACACCACACGGACATGACCTAATGCCAACTCACATACCCATGCGTGGGAGCACAACGCTGATGGCAAACGCCTCACTTTACCTGTGTTTTGTTTTAAGCTTCCTGGATGACAAAAGAGGAGAGCAAAGCACATAATTACCATGTTTGGCACGAACAGCAGGTTGACAACCCTGCATTATCAGTCGCAAGGTGAACTAGTTTATCTCCTGTTTCTTGACAGGAGACAAAAGAGGGACCAAACTGGGTGCCGCTCAGTGCTTATTAAGGTGGGACTGAATTGCCATTTTACAAACTCCCCATTGCTAGGAGGGAAATTACGTTATTTCAGCCATTAGCTATTCATGCCAGAATTAGCTTGCAGGAATGCGAGTTCCCAATGAAAGCCGCAGCATAATTGATGATATTTTCATTGCTTGACATGACAAAAAACTGTTGTGAAGCTAAATGTCTCACTCATTGCCCTTGTTAACCCTCCACACTACATCTCTCATTGATGTGACAGTCAAGACCTCCTCAGCACATCCAACTGATTCACAACACTTCATTAAACGCTGGCAACAAAACCATCTGTCCCCTCTCAATCTCCCACAGCAGTAATGCGACGATAACTCACTCTCCCATTCAGTGCCACTTGTCCTAATGGGACGCCTGTCTGTGCAAACATCAATTGAGTTAGAGGTATGTTAGCCGGGCTGACGGCAGAATCATCACAAAGCATGTGCAGGTGTTGTTCAGGCAATTTAAACTACAAGCAGGAGGGGACGGTGAGGGGTGAGGATGGACAAAAAGGAGTTAGGAGAAAGAAAGTTTGCAGTTAGTGGGCTACAGGGCTGTGTGATACAGTCAGTGTTGATGGGCAGTTCATCGTTTTTATTGGTTTTTTGTTCTGTCTATAGAATAAAGACAAAAAGACAATTCAAACTTTATTTATTTGCAATTTATTTAAACTATAAAGTATATTTAGTAGCCTATTAGGCAATGAGTGGAGAAACATTCACAAAGTTGAAGGGTTTCAGTTGAGTTTTTGTCGACCAAAGAGGTTTCCAACTTCCTCTCTTTCCCCACAGTGTGGTTGCGTAGCACCACTTTAAATGAACGTCCTTTTTCAAGTAGAAGAATAATAACATATGAACAGCATCACTTAACAGTACTCACCAGTAAAATGACCAGTTGGGTTCCCGCCAGGCTGCGTGGTTGTGCTGGTCCACAGATCTGTTGTTGTAGTCGAGCGCTGCTATCTTCTCTCAAGTGTCATTGTAGATAGTTTGTACAATGACACTTGAGAGAAGCGACCTTGAGAAATATGTGCAGCCTGACGCGATTGATTGTTTCCAACATTTTTGCAAACCTGTCCTTTTTTTTAAAAGATACAATATCAATTCATTACATCCTTGGATTGATTGTAACAAATGCATGTCCTGCATCCTCTCAATCTGCTCCAGCCTGGCTGAGAAGGGCTTCTCGTCACTAGCCGTGTGAGCTACAGTGTTAGCACCATCAGGCCTGAAAGCTGAAGTGTGGCAGCACCGTGGGTTTGAAAAATAGAGAGAAAGGCCATGTGGAATATGTGTCAGCTAGAGTTAAAATATTGAAGGAAATGCAAAAAATCTCCAACCATTTGTTCCAAAACTGAAATATCTCTAAATGGATTAGAATCAAATCAGTGCAGGAAATCAGTGGGCATATCCAGCCCTAATGTTGGCTGCCTTTTAGCTGCAGTTTAGGATCTGGGTTGGGAGATGCACATTGCTCCCATTCCATTAAACACATTTGTTTTTTGCAGCAGCAACGTTTTGACTTTTTATGGACTTCACATATCACAGCACTGTTGCCCGTTTTACTACTGATGCTCTGGGTATAAGTAGATGTAAACCTACAGTAGAGCTCCTGTCCTTACAGTGATAGCTTAACAACGGGTGCAAACAAGGTATGTGGTCAGTACAAAATCCCCCACTTTATTTCACTAATACTATATTCTTTAAGCTGCTGTTGTGATTAACAACTGTGCTATGATCTAACCATGCGGTGTTGGTTACCCAAATTATGCAAACTCTATACAGATCCACAAAATTATGTTCATACACTGATTTTAAGCTGAATCTAAATTGGCCTTAATATGAGATACCACTAAATGTACTAAATGCAACTCAATAAAACATGAAAAACAGCACAAGGTGTTGACCTGGCCTCTAAATTTACTAGATCCCAAACTGATCAAGTATCTGTGGGATGATCCACAAAGGCCCCTCCCCTCAACCCAAAGGACCCAAAGGCCCCCACTAACAACATCCTGTTGCCAGACACCACAGTCCATTTGTCATAATGTTATACCTGATCATTGTATGTTACCATTGTTCAAGCTTGTCGTTAACCGGTAAAACTCAGATTTGCAACGGTCTGGTCACTACAGAGAAGCGGCCACTAATCTGGAGGAAGGGAGCACTTGGCTCTGTGTGCTCCTCTAGCGAGCATCACGATTCAACTTTTAGATCACGGAGCACGAGTTGATGCCGGCTGTGTCGCCTAAAATCAAAGCACGTTTTTCAGCCCACATACGTGAATTATTAATATCGCCTCAAAATCCCAAAGAAAGTAATAAGAACTGGATTTGTTCTCAGGCTTGGGCTTTTATATGTATTATCTGTTCATGGAGAGGATAAGCACGAGTGATTAGAGATGTGCACTTTGCCCACGTCAAGTCAGTTTATCAGCTTTTTTAGAAAATTGCTCGATTTTTAAAGTTGGGCTGGCTGCATAAATTGTGGAAGGCAGTGTTTTGGAGTTCTCCGCGCTCATTTTTGTATTTTTATTTTATTGTGGAGCCAGGAATAATCAGCCATCTCATGTATAAAAAAAAAAAAAAAAAAAAAAAATCCACACCTCCACATTTCCCACCTCCATAGAGTATAGAGTGTTTGCTATACGCTTGAGAGTGGTTATCACCCTATAGAGTGGGGGCGGAAGCGGGGCAAAGAGAAGTGAAGGGGGTTAAATGATCGCCTGCAAGATGGACAATTCAAGTGCATGTCCATTAATTAACTCAGTCATTGCAGAGAAATCGCCCCGGCCTGCCCGCATCCTTATAAATTACCCTCGCTTCTCCATTCAGCGTGACTTTTTCCCAGCTGATACCACCTGCAGACAAGGGGCTGATAGATTGGAGGTACAGTGGGGCTGTGCTGTTATTTCTAGGGCCAGATGAAACTGCAGTATAGTGGGGTGGGCACACCTCATTTGCTTTGGACCCCTCTGGGAGTTACATCTGCATGTGCTGCCTGCCTGCCTGCCTGCCTGCTGCCGCCTTGCTGAGCTTATTACCATATTCATAATGCCAGCGGATATCGATTATAAATACCACACCTGTGCCACTTTTCTCCACATACTTATCCGCACATCGGCGCTGTGAGCCACACGTACTAAAGGAGATATGATTGAGATGGACAGTAGAGGTGGACTAGTTCTCTCCATGAAATGCCTTCATTAAATCTGTGTGGTTGTTTTGGTCAGATAGAGTCCCACTGAGAGGGGTTACTGTAGCGTTCAGTGCTCCGGGACGAGGACGGGGTCGCCGAGTACATAGCAGGTGTTGTGTCCCCAGGTTGTATAATTTGATTACTGATTTCAATAACTGTGGCTACTGAAGCACTTTGAACATGTGACAGCTTCTAGAGATACACTGGAACACCGGTAAATGTCATGTAGTCAGGCCTTATCCTCAAAGATGCAACCGTGTTGCCTGTCTCATAATCAAAGCATCTGGCATGATCCCTCTATAAATACTTGACACTCTCCCTACAAGCCGTGCTTTAAAATTCAGACAGCTTTGAATTCCAATCCTCCTCCTGGCTCACTATCAAACATATCCACTTGCTTTGCCACGTGTGTCTCACGATCAGTATCCACAACCCATATCAGACTTAGACTTCGCTTTGCTCCTTATCTTTAATTATTTCTGCAATGACAGGCGTTTTCCGCTGATTCCTGCCGCTCGAGATAAGTTGGTGTCTAGCACAGATGGAGTCCTCCACAGTAACTGGGCCGTCCAAGTGACAGTCCCTTATGATAAGGTGGCACCAGAGACAGGACCCAACAGCTGGCACTGTCTCAGCCCACCAAGCTAAAGGGCTCTCTGTTGCCGCCACACAACATGTCATCCAGGCTTATTAAAGTTTCATCAGCACTCGCAAGGAAGCCTTAGTGGTGACAACATGAGGAGACATGACCCCTGAGGAATGGGATGATGATGATGAGAGTAATGCAAAAAACCAGATAGCGAAAGTTTATTTACATATGTGCATAATTGGCCTATTTGGGTAACTGTGTGTGTGTGTGTGTGTGTGTGTGTGTGTTTACTTGATTTGAGATATTCGTGCACTTGATTAATATGATGTTTACTGTACTTGTATGCATAACAGATATTGCTCTTAGTTTGCATAAGCCTGTTTATTCAAATATAGCCCCCCCTGACGTGTATGGCGGCTGAGAGAGCCAAATATGCTGCAACGGAAAAGAAGACCCGGGCAAATTGAACCTTTAGTCACGAGTTTGTCGACGCATTTGTTGAATTTAGAAATCCACGCCAAATTGCTTGTGTTTTTTGGGTTTTCTTTTAAGCGTCCTTTGGGCTCTCCTGGCCTCAGCAGGCAAGTGACTCCCAACGAGGCACCAGATAATGCTTATGATTTCCATAACTCGGTGTGTTTGTTATTCATTAGCGAGCTCTGTACCATTGTTCATTTTGCATGAATTTAAATGAACTTTTCAAAGAATACAATTAAAAGGCTAAAAGAAAAGAAATAAAGCTGTATTTAAATATTCATCCAGCATAAACATAATTCAGCGCACGCCTGTGATCTTGGGTAGCTCCGTGTTTATCTCCCGTTGATAAAACCATTGCACCATGAGGACATAGTGTAAACCTGTGATGGCGTTAAGAGAAATCTTCAACGACTGGCTGCATAGTGACACCTTCAAGGCAGTCTAACCATGACCTGTAGTTGTTGAAGCTGCCGATAATCTTATTATAAAACTCAAGTAAATCATTTTTAGTATTTGTTGAGGACACTCATTATATAAAACGTGTATTACCTGAAGTCACATGGCTCCTATACGTCGGTAAGCATCGGGCATCCATGGGACATTAGTGGAGTTGATGAGCCTTACAGAGGCCAATTGTGTCCAAGCACCCCGGGAAGAGGAAAACGCCATTTAGCGGTTGAGGACTCGTCTTCGTGTTGCACCATCCTGCAGGTGTTTCATCTGTGTGGTGTTTGATCGGTTGTGTCCGACTGGGGAAGTGATGAACGAGAGGCGGCACTGGTGACAGATGATGGAAGCAGTCAGTCCTCCGCTCATCGTTATGGCGTAAGCCCTCGAGGACAATGGATACCGACAAGCTCTTGTTCTGACACCTCACGAAGACTGCGGCGTGTTTGCATAATCTAAATGAACAGTTACGTTCATCAGTGTGGCATTTTTGGGAGCCTGTCAGCCTCGCCCTAAAATACTATCGCTCTGCTATCTCTTTATTTGCTGGTTTAAAATAGTTTCTGTCTCCACTGTGTTGCCAGGATTGATTGATCAATCAAAGGACAATCAAACAAGTCTGAGAAATTCAAAGTTGAGAAATAAACTTATGTCAAGTCAAGATTCGGGGATTTTAAATTACATCTTAGGATGTTTTCAGACATATATTTAGTTTGTCATTCAGACACTGAGACAATATTGTTACAATGTTGCATTTACACAATGGTTTAGTTTGTATTCTCAAAGCATTTATTTTAGACTAACTGTATATTAGAAATGGGATTTATGATGCTTTGAAAGAACCGGATATTGTGGACCATTCAAGAAACTGGCTCATTTTGATACTTAACACACCTTTGAACCAGGACCGGGAATTGCATAGCCGCAGTCCACTGCAATACTCACCACTATACCAGCTCCATCACCAACAATGTCTCAAAACAAAGTGTGAGCTTCTGTGTGCAACTGTGTGAAACAGAACAAAACAACCCTTCGCTACTGCAGTTCTTTTGCAAACGTCACAACTCTGTCTACGCACATTTGTGTGTGTTTACTTGCCCATGATTTCAGATATTTGTGTGTTTGATTATTTGATCTTTACTGTAGCTGTATGCGTAACACATAGTGCCCTAAGCATGAGACTGTCTAAATGTAGCCTACCCTGATAAGCATGGTGGCTGACACAGCCAAATTTACTGCAATGTGAAAAAACAAATTTAATCTTTATTGCTGTTCTTTAGTTCATGCACAGTTGTTCTGCATGTGAACAAATTCAGTTTGATCAATCATCTAGGCTGTGTGTAGAAAACACGTACAGTATATGATGAAAAAGCCCACTTGTGCAGGGACACATCAGGTTAGCTGCTTGGTTGAATGATTATAAGGTACTCTATATCGGCCCATGGGTAATGTGTGCTCCTAAAACGAACTGCTCAGGCGAGCTATTGCAAGTGGGCTGCAACCGCCTTCTCCAGCCAGGCTCAGCACGGTTCATTTGTTTCGGGACGGAGCACGATTGCTGTCTTCACACCAGCCTGGACAAAACAATCTGGCAGGGAAACGCTCTCGGTTTCTCAACCACAACCCACTGTAGGTGTGATAAAACCCTAAGGCTCTTTAGTTATGTGTACGTGTCCTGTCAACCTGAGTGGAAGTTGTGATAGGGTTTTTTTTTTTTTTGCTGTTGTCTAACACTTTATAGACTAACCCATTCATTTTGAAAAAATACACCGGATAATCATTAATGAAAACAAGGATAAGTTGTGGTTTTACACCTCTTAAACGTTCAGTGAAGCTGCAACACGTTGACGTTGAATGAATCTGTGTTATTTCCATTGTTCTGATGTTTTCCTCTTCTCCCACTCCCTCTACTTTGATCTCACCTCCACTCTATCTTTCTGGCTTTCTCTGTCTCGTAGGTGTTATCCCAACATCCAAGCTGCCTCAGGTGGAGTTCAGTCTTGGTAAGTCCCATGAACTCGATAATAATCCAAGGTCCAATTTACTTTACAGAGAAGCACTGCAAATGAAGACATCACAGATTCTCTGCATCTTTTAAAATGAATTTGGGCTTGCAGTCGGTGTTAAATCCCTCTCATGTTGCTCAGAAACACAACAACAATAGCAAGTTGGCTAAAATAAATAGCAGCTGAATTTGAAATTAAACACACCAATGAACACTCACATGCAGGCAGATGCTCTAGTGGTTGGAAAGGACAACACGCACAGAGGAAACATTAGAGAGCGAGAGTCCTTTTGAACTTTCCGTGGATGGCCTCATACATCTTTTATGCAATTCAGATGTTGGAATTCTATTTCTAGACGGTTCATTGTGGCTGCAGTCATGTTTCCTAAAGCGATTGTCCAAAGCCAAAATATTATTCCTGTGGTCTTTGACATTCAACACTGAGGGTGTCAAAGACTTCCGCCGTGACTGCCTTGTATCTATTTTTCAATGCAGCTGCAACAAAGGCCTCTCCCGTCTCGTTTCACAATGGATGGAGAAAAGAGAAAAATGAGGAGATGTTGTGATTTTGCACACATTTCATCTCAGTTGTCACCTGACGACCTTGGTGTCTTCTCAGTATCGACTGTGTTCAAACTGCCTCACCACCTCGGTCCTATTATCATTATAAAATTAAATAGAGATTACGCTGAGCTCAGTTGGAGTCATTATAGTAAAAGAAAATGTCATATTTAACAAATACACTGAACTGAGTGTGTGTGCATATATAGTATATAGTTTTACAGTAATTACACCACTATGCTCAGCTCACAATCAAATAAAGCTGTCTCTGATTTTATTTAAGTCTCAAATATGACTGTAGGTTGAAGCCTGGCACTTTTGGGAACACCATTTGTATGTAAATCACCAGTCCTGGTGGACAATATGTACAGCTGACATACATTTTTTAACATGCAACGAAATTTAACACATATCTGCCCTGCAGGGGTAGCAGGAAGAAGGACGTTACCGCCGGTCCAATCCGTTCATCCGACAAAAGTGATCTATAAAAAGTTGCCAAGACTTGTAAAAAAATATATATAGAAAAAAAAAATCTGGGAATTTCATCACCTCATTTATTAGATCCGAGCACGTTGGCGCAGTTTTCTGTTTCCAGTTAAGAGTTAAGATCAATCTTCCTGCTCGCAGGCTGACAAATACCTTATTCTGTGCCGCTCCGTTTCGTATTAGGCCAGGATCCTTGGTTCAACGTGCGCCTTTATCTGTCAGATACGTAATGGTAGGATTTCGTTCATATTCTACAAGGCTTTATTTTGAAAAAAACAAAATACTGATGTCATGTGTTTTATTTTCTTTTTAGATTTTTCTTTTAGATTTAGATGTGTGGGAATTTGTGAGCACATGCCTCGTCCTACTTTCAGGGCTCGGTAGCTGCTGGCAAGACGTATCACAAGCCAAACGTAACCAAGGAGAAACAACAGCTACAACTAAAGCTACAACTAAAGAAAATCATAAATGGCACAGAAAGTAAAGAACCATTCACATCTCAACTTCCCAGCAAAGGTTTGATCCAGGAACTAAAATCGATCTTCCCCAGATTTTCCAGCTGACCTACGACACAAACGAGTACTAGTTGACTGATTTCCATGTGGCTCTGGGCTTTTGATCAATGCAGAACACATGAGAACTTCAGTAAACTGTGCTATGTCCTGTTAGCCAGTGTAGTGATTTGAGAGCAGGGTGTAGTGTATACTTAGTGTAATGAATGTCTTCACATGTGTAGGAGTGGAACCAAACCTCCCCAGTAACTTTGCAGCCAATTAACATGTAATGATATAACACCAGACAAACATGGTCTTTAGGGGGAATGAAGCAGCCCCTACGTGGTCACGATTAAAGGGACACTCCACTAATTTTACAGTTCAGTGTATTCGTCGCAAACCCCTCAGCGTGTGAAAAAAGATGCTTTTCTGTGGCGCTGGAGGAGGTTTCCTAAATTATGCTATCATTAAGGTTATTTTGCCAGCTTGGAGAGAGAGAGAGAGAAAATATCAGATACGCAATAAACCGGATAAACTGGACGAACTGGAGGTGTGGGGCTTAAGAGAAGTGACATTTAGGAGGCAAGGGGGCTCTAAATAAAGATGCTGCTCAGTTGTTGAACCTGATCCAAACTAGAGGCTAAACGTCAGGATGTCTTAGCTTCTGCTCTTCCAAACTGGCTCCTTTCTGTGAGTCCTGCACAGGCAGAACATCGCCATATACCTTTAAAATAATTTCCAACTATTTCCAAACAAGAGCGCATGACTCGCCTTGGTCTCCTTGTTGCTAAAGAATTAAGCCTTGATTGTTTATTCAAAATGAACAATTAGAGCTTAATTGCAATATATTGCAAATGACATCAGTCCTCTCAGCTTTTGTGGAGTATATATATACCTACGCAGAGGAAACGGTTTCCTTACATCAGGCCTGATTTTAACACTGCAGCAAAGGATGCATTTTTTTCAGACTAAAATAATGAGGATATCCCTTGGTGTCTGTCATTGTTTTGACACTGTATTATAAAATCTAATCTGTGAATAATCTTCACGGCCCAAAGAAATAAACAAGCTCAAGGGATAAATTGAAATGGTGTGCATGTTACTCTCTTCAAACACTATAAAATTTAAAAATGCGACTTTTGTGCTTTTGTAAAGGGAGTTTAGATTTACATCTCTTTTATGAACAGTTAATTATTCATCTCGTTGTGACCCCACAACCACGGCTCTACCTCAAAACCGTAGATTGCATCCAGGGGAACAGTGTATTTCCCCCCCCCTTTTAAACACTGACTCCATTTACATAGTAAATTAGATCATGTACATTTTTATTACTGACAAAGTGAAACGTAAAGGCGTTTTGACTTCATCCATGCTGTTCAGTACGGTAAATGCTCAGTACGGTACAGTAAATGGCACCTAACCCATGTCCTTCACCACTCCCGGCACACATGAACTTTACAGCAGCTTATTATAACGGTGAATGTCTCGTACGATCGTCTGACTCGTATTTTAATTCCTTCATCAGAGTTTCTGGGTAAACGGTGGCCGTGACATGTTCAGCATCAGGTCAATTCTTTGCCGCTGATTAGCCGCAGTGAAATCAAAAGCCGACTTTTGATTTGACTGCGGCTTTTGTTCTTTTCCAACTAATGGTCTTGGTTCTCTTTCACTGTATGTGTGTTTTTTTTTTTATATATATTTTCTTTCTCAAAGTGCTTTCATGATACTCTTTGACGACATTTGAGCAGAAACGTTTCGAGGCACAGCACACTTTGACTTACACATAATTTAATCCAAACTTTCAGTCCCGTTCAGATACGAAATGACAAATTAGAGCGATTACATTTAGACCTTTTGCTGATTTAACATCACGTGCCTGCATATCAATACCTTATGAATTTACATGGAGGATAAGCGGCGCTGCGCGGCAGGTTAAGGGCATATTTATCACAACACGACAGCACTTATTTTCCCTCGCTTTTCCCACTGGCAAACAGGTGTGCCAAGCGGTGGCACATGCAAATAATGTTGTCAAATTAATTGAAGCGTTGAAATAATTATCATGATGAATAAGCATCTTCTGGAGATGAGCACATATTCGTCTCATGTGGCAACTCCCAGGGCTCCCCTCTCGATTAAATGGAATTTAGATTCATTGCGGGGGTCACACAGGCCTAATGCATTAAAACTCATTTCCAGCAAATTCCTCTTGAAAGAGCTCAGCATATTCCAATCACACAAAATAAATACGGCATAGCAATTGAAGCCTCCAAGGATGGGCAAACACTATTACTCCAATTGCTCAATTGTTATGGTGATTTAGGAATTAGTCCCAGTATGCTTTGGTAGTTGATTTGCTTGACTGAAATTGCCGAGCACGTCATTGTTGAATTAATTTTCACCTAAGCTAAGGCAGGAAATTCACTGATAAATGACAAGTAAATCTACAAATATAATTTTCTGGAAGACTCTCTAAATTTGTTCCTTTTTTTTTTTTATCCTGCTGTTCAATCGATTATTTGAGACTCTATCACTTTAATAGGCCATACTGCTCTTTCCTCCATCCGTGTCATTTCCTCATTATCTCCCCTCTCACTCAGACTTCCTTCCTCAAACTCTAAATGTCTCTCTAAGGGACTCCTTTGCCCTTTCCCTGTGTCACCCACTCTATTTCCTTTTCCTGCCGCCCCCACCCAGCATCATAATAGTGCTGACCAGAGGGTCACTCGCAGTGTCACATCCCTGTAAGAGAGCCAGTGTAGTGATGCATGGTCGGGTAGACATTCCCATTTCAATCACCAAACTGGCTGTGGTTTGCTGTGCAGCGGAGTAGGGAAGATCCCTCTGGCCAGTCAAATACACGTCCCCTGAGGTGACTGATATGGACAGTCAGCAACTCATCTGCACTATCCCATCTCAGGTCTAGAGCAGCCACTCATGCATTGCATTTGTAAATTAAATACAATCTACACTCAATATAGCATAGACAAAACAAAATTGCTGTAAATCTTTAATTTACAAGTAAGTATTCAGAGCTTTTACTTTAAACTGCAGATTGTGATTCACTTTATCATTTAATAATCCTTGAGATCTGCCCAGAACCTGATTGGTCTGTCCTTATCAGGTTACAGCAGCGGTGTCAAACATAACACCCACCAGAGGGTCCAGTCTGGCCCGCAAGATGAATTTACAAAGTGTGGAAATTAAATAGGAGACTAAACCTGGCACTTTTTCCGGATTTGTCCACTAGGGGTTGCAGAACTAAACAGCAGATCGATGCTATGCACCGGTTGTTCATAAAATATTTTAGAAAAGTAAAAGTAAAGTTCACAAAATGTAGATATTTTGGTAATGCACTTCTTTGCACTAAAACAAAGTCAAACATTTGGAGTTTTTGCTATTTATAGGTTAATAAGCTGCTGTGTTAACAGCCCGGCCCACTTGAGATCAAATTGTTCATACAGAACATGCGTGTTGCCCCTAAACACAATGACACCCCTGGTTTTGTGCAAGTGCATGTCCATCAGCTTGTGCATACGTGCGGCCTGAGTACTAACACAGCAAGTAAGGCCTTGGTCTGCAAGGTGACACAGTGCTCTCTATAACAGAGTCTCAGATATTTTCTGCAGAGATGAGAGGACCTGCCAGACAACCACGTCAGCAGCACTCCATCAATCAGGCCTTAATGGTGAAGCAGCTAGACGGAAGCCACTCTGATTAACTACTTGTTTGGAGTTTTCTAAACCGCATTTTAAGGACTCTGAGACTGCAAGAAGAAGAAAAACAAACTGCCTCTGACTTGATGAGTGAAAAACTGAACGTGTTGAATGTTGGAGTGACTTCGGGATTAGTCTGTGATCTCGATCCTTGAGCCAGCTCAGATTTAAACCATATAATGTCTGTGGGAAGACCTGAAAGTGGCAATTTACAGACATTTTCTGTCCAATCTGATGTCGCTTTGGAAGATCTGCAATGAAGATCGACTGACGTGAGTTGCTTCTGAGAATGTACAGATTTGATTGGCTGAGTAGCTCCATGTGAGATGATTTTCAGTGCATGCAAGTGGCCTGTGAGTCAGAGGCAAGAAAAACTGCAGACCCACAGTGACCTTGACGATAGAGATAAACCATGTTTATGTAAACGAAATCTGTTACTTACTGAAATTGGAGATATTTTCGTATTGGTACTATATACACACATTGGTACCATACACACACACACACACACACACACACACACACACACACACACGTATGTATATGTATATGTATATATGTATATATAGGGGCAGATTTGAGCGCCTCATTGATCACATCATTGATGAAAATATGAATTTAAGCTGTTCCTGGTCCAGTATTCAGTATATTATTTCAGTATTTGTGAGTCCAAAAGATCTGCCACCAAGATCGTGACGAGAGAGGCAGAATGTGGAATTGGAATAACCCCAGAGAGATAATACATGTGTGAGCCACTGCTACACTACAAGACGTTCAACAACCCTGACTTGTAGCCCTTTCTCAGCAACAACTGCTCGGGGAGTCAGAGACTGAATGTTACCGTCTTTCAAGCCATTACCCAAAGTGTATTTGCTGCTTTTTACCAAGTCGGCCGTTCAGGTTTTGCAGGTACTCTATATATTAAGCCTCATATTGGTGTTCCACTTATTTTAGATTTGAAATTCTGCCGCAACGGCTGTATTTCAAGAGATGTCACTGCAAGATTGAATGTCAGAAATTTTTGCAGCATATTTTTACGTGTCATATTTTGAAAGTAGTGTTGTAGCTACTCGCTGTCTTATATAAATAAAATAAAAAATGGAGCATAATAGTTTTATTTTTGAGCATTTTAACCCCAACCCTAACACTTTGGCGGAACTGTCCTGGTGCAAAACCAGTCAGGGGTTCTGTTATGTTCATCATTAGGTCCCGCACCTTGATTGATCGTTACAGTGTAAGCACGACGCGCCACCCCTCCTAGCTAAAACTCGCCAAAAGCTTTCCTTGTATTTCAAATTTTATCTTAAAATCAGCAATTTATAGTTGATTGTTACCAATGTTTGCAGAGTCAGAGAGCTGTCTTTGAATGTCAGGCCCACGCAGTATGTAAAGAAATTACAACTCCAGATCACGTCTGCCTTATCCATGTTTCATTTATTTTCTTTCGGTACTTCCCCAGAGATTGTGGCAAAATGTGGTTGTACAGATCAATGCCACTTAATTTTACTTCACAATGTTTTTTCTGTCTTAGCAGGTGTAGTCAAGATGCATTACAGGATTGGATCTTTACAGTGTAAAAAGTGTTTTTAGTGTCCAGCTGCTAGGACTGGACAAATGTAGGTGTCTGATTGACTCACCTACGTAAAAATACTGCGCCTCAGTATTAAACCTTGACTTTGGTCTGGGTACACGGCTTCTAGATGAAATGACCTACTGTATCTTTCCAAGAAGAAGAAGCTTTCCTTCCTGGTACATAAGTGTCCCATTTCCCCAGACTTCGCCCTGGAAGCTGCAAAGTGTGTCGATGTTCACAGTTCCTGTTTGATGCGTGGACTATTACACGTTACAGGGAAAGCACCTCAATGAGTCAATGACAGGTTATGAGTCAACATCCATAATGAGTAGGTAATGTTACCAACATCAGCTGACTTTTCATTGTTTATGGTTAATGGTAAATGGCCTTGCTTTTATATAGCACTTTTCTACCTATTGGTACTGAAAGCCCTTTTACAGTCACAGACACATCTACCATTCGCTCACACAAGCACACACACATTCACACACCAGTGCCATACACTGGGAGCAACAACGGGTTCAGTGTCTTGCTCAAGGACACTTGAGCCATACTGGCATGTGGGATCAAACCGCTAACCCTCTGGTTGATGGACATCTGCTCCACCTACTGAGCCACAGCCGATCCTTATGTGCTATAAGAGGAGCTGCTTATTCTTCTTCAGTTTTATTGACACGGTATGTTGTGTTAGTTTAGAGCTGTGTTATAGTTCAGCCCTCTGATTTGCTTAACTCCCTCATGATGGCAGAGACTATTGTCTTTTGTCCTGAGTGTGTTCCTGGACCTATTTAGTTGTTAGCCGCTGTCGTCCTACTGTTTTAGTCTTTTTTCCTTCTCAAGCCGGTAGAATAATTTGTTGAACGTTCACAGAATTCAACCAGAGTTCCTTCAGGAAGCTTATTTAAGTGACAGAGGGCTAGATAGACTGGGTCTATCTCTGTTCAGACAACGTCACCTCTAATTTAGGTTGTACTTATCATGTATAATGCAGGAAAGGATATCCTTACCAAAGGGCTTCATCATGAGGGAAAGGTTTCTCCTGTCGGCCGTTTCTTACTCAGCTCTTCTCTCTGTTTTCCAAATGACTGAGCGACTCCTCTGTAGTGACAGGTGACTTCGGTTGTTGTTTAAAGCCCCAGAGCAGTGGTCTGTCCCTGGGGGCTGGGCATGTCATAATGGATCATCATGTCAATGAAAGAATCTAAAACTTATAACTAAGCAGCTCAGGCTCTTATGGAGTCTCACTGAAAAACCTTGATGTTTCCCTCAAGCTCTTTTGTATTCTGCTGTCCTGTATAGAGGTTGAAATTAATTGTTACCTGTTACAACCGTAAAGAGCAGTTAGATTTGTCTCTACGGAAAGATATGTTGTTCCAACTGGAAGCTGAATTACACGATTTGAAGGTTACAATCAACACTTCTAGAGTAGTACATATGTTGGTTTGGGAATAAAACTCATCAAACCTCATACAGCCACAAATACTCTTGGTAGGAAACTTTCTCTTTGACGAGACACGCTAGTAGATTGAATCAGCAATGTATTATAAAATACAACTTTCACGCTCTACATAGAATACATACAGTACCTAAACTGCACATACCTATTTTAAGGTTTGCCTCATTACTCCTGCATACCATCGATTTAGACCTTTCTTCATGAATCACTCCGTGCTCCCCTGCTGTGGCCAGAGCCCTTACTTCAAGACTCTTTAACCAGTTCTCAAGCAAAACCCAGACAAAGAAGACTAACGCAGAGAGAGAGAGAGAGAGAGAGAGAGAGAGTCGTTAAGTGGCCCGAATAAAGAACTTTTCAATTTAACGTCACAAAATGAGATGTTGTACTTTGAATACACTTACGTAAGTCTCATGATAAGACATACCCGGGAGAACTGAATGAATTAGAAAATGTGATTTAGCCTAATGGAATCGAAGGTCAATTTCGATTCATGTCACAAGTTTAAATGTAAGTGAAAGGCTGTTTTTATCAGTATCCATGACACACTCCTTTCAGGCTCCATGTCTGCCACGGGCTTTGGGCCATTTTGACTAAAAGAAAATATCAGTAGTTTTATGTCCGTGTGTGACTTGTTGTGTATGTTTAATACAGGGTTCATGACTTTCATTTAGTCTCCTTGTTTTTTTGTTTTTGTTTTGTTTTTTGCTGTATGTGATAATCTTTTGGAGGATATGCAATATGTAAAAAACCTCCTTTGTTTTAATAATTTAGTGGAACAAAGTCTAAAGGGATGTGTGCAGCTTTTATTTAGGCCATATTTGAATACAGGATATTGTGTGCTTGGTCCAAAGTCCCAGTATCTGACATGTAGTTTGCTATATTTTCCCATTTTATTATTATTTAGTTAGTATTTTAGTTGTTGTTTGATCTGCGTGGTAAGTAGTGTGATGATGTAAAATCAATACTGGGCTTGTGTGGTATTTTTCTGGTGAATTAAAGTCTTCTGGGCTCTAAGTTCAAATGCCTGGCCATGCAACAGAGACAAATGATTAACTCTATCAAACGTGCGTCGGCTGAATACAGCTTGTTACAATAATTTCCAAAAACTGCAGTGAAATAAAAATAATCTACACGCCACACAAAGTATAGTTTGCAAGGTACAGTAGAAAAATTACAGGTGAGTAAAGCAGATTATTCTTATCTGGATGTCTAGTTAGTGGGAAAACCTTGTTTGTGATCCAAAACTAGCGAGTTGACAACTTTCCTAAACACAGCAAGCCAACTAATAGTATTTACTAGTCCAGCTGCATCCAGACTGATTAAGTAAGAACTAGTCTGACACTTAATTTTTTTTGACACACTTGGAAAGTTCACTTCTTTCTCTAAGTTTCAAACAGACACACCTGCAGTACTTGAAAACTTCTCTCCTTAAATCCAAGATTTATAAGGCTTTCTTTTACAATAGTTATTTGCTGTGAAAAACAGCAGAATTTCACACAGCTATCCATATACTTTTAATATTTCATACTGTGCCAGTCACACTTCAAGCAAATATTTCTCTGCTGTATTTGATCCAGCGTGTTCAGTTTCACATAAAAGGGGTTGAAAAGGAATAGCGAAGTCAGAGATTACAAACAAGGCTTTAATTTTGCACAGAGAAAACTTTTCTTGCTTTGTTTGTCTGCAGACAAGTGACAAATTCTCATTAAATGCAGCCTTTGTTTGTGTCGCCGTTCTTCAAAAAGCCCAGGACAATCACTACAGATAGCTGTCGTCAAAGGTACGGTGGGATCGGTTTGAACGGTTTCACATTTGAAAGGAAACACTTTACCATGTCTTTTTTTGCACATCTTACCTAATCCATCAGGCACATGGATAAACCGCCTCTAACCCGCAAATAGAAAGGTCTGCACAGCAATTAGCCACATCATTAAAACAAGACAAGCGATTAATATAGATGATCTTGTTGCAACGGCATCTGTCAAGGGGCGGGATATATTAGGCAGCAAGTCAGGCCGTGTGTCCACATAGTGTTTTTCCGCTTCATCGAAAAAAGTGCTGCTACATGGTGGGTTGGTTTCTGTTTCTATGACAACAGTCAACATTCAGTGTCTGGCCAGTCGGCTCCTCTGTCTTTGTTTTGGTCATTTCTGTCACCGTACAGCTCACGATAGACAGATGTGTCCAGAGCTTCTCCATTTTCTTCCGACTGCTTTCTGAAAACATTTTCAAAAAAGAAGCATTTAATAGTAGTTGACACCGACTTAAGACAGACTGTTGTGTAAAACAGCGGCTACATGCAGCATTTTTTCCATTGGTGGCCACATGCAGCCGTGCACATTCTCTCCTCTTTGGCAACAATTGAAGAAAGATGCTAGTGCTCACAAAATACACTGGAGAGTCAGTGTTTAAAGCCTAATTCTGAGGGCCAAACTGTGACGGCCCGATGACTGAGGGCGGCTCCAGGTGTTCTCACTCTGAGCTGGTTAGTACTTACCAAAAGCCACAGGGTCGTGGCCACTCATGGGTCATTGAAGCATGCGGGGAGTGAAAGCTCTCCTGTGGGACTCTCCTCTGGTCAGAGTGCCCATGCTGACCCCTGTCTGTTACTGAAAGTGCCTATAAAGGGCATGTGAGAGCGAGAATGAGGCCATGGAGCATTGGAAGAGGGTGGCCTGGTAACCGGTTACTGAACCATTCATTCATTTCAGCAACTTTATTGTTGCTTTCCTCTCCCCTTTAAAATGCCTCCTGTCAGGATCCCTTTCCACTTGTTGTTCAGTTGCTTAAACATTAAACTCAAGCCCGTGCCGATGCCACTGCACACAGAGAAAGAAAGGCTCTTGTGCCCCTGCTTTCTTTTTAATGGAGTTACACCCACTGAGTGATATTATCCAGACTTTTTTATTTATTTTTTATTTTTTGCAGAGTAATGTGTGAAACTGACTGGGCACTGAGAGCAGATCGATAGCTGTTTACATGCCAGAACTGTACAGAATAGATAAAATGCAGGCTTTGGATGAGATCCAGGGAGGTTTCTGAACAGAAATGTGTCATTACTCTGCTCAAGTGCATACAAATGATAATTAATACATATATTCAGCGCCATATGGTTCAAGTTACTCTATCAAGCTGGATGTTTTTAGAGGCCTTTCATGTGAAGCAGATGTGAACACAAGAGTCACTTCGTCTGTCTTTTATTCAATGTTCTAAAAAACTGTAACCACAGAAATGAGCATTTTTCCTACTCAAGGCTGCACATAATGTGTTGAAAGGCTCAGGGGGAAAAAAAAAGGATGGTTTGGCGCTATTTGACTTCACTGCAACTACTTCACATCTCTCTTTAGCAAAAGAAATTACAAGAATGTCTGAGTGCAGTCGTTATTACAGTGCTAATGCAATATGGATCAGTTTGTCCCTGATGTGTTTGTTATCGGGTCGTAACCAGGTTTCCTGTGCAGGAATTGTGGGATGCAAACGCCTGACGTCCTTGGAAGCCAGAGCTCCTGTGTGACGAGCTGCTTCTGATGACGGAAATGAAAGCCCTAATAAAATCGGTATCTCGCTGCCAGAGGGGGTTGGACTTGCTGGCTGCCTTTTTAATCAACTGCTGAGGCAGCTATTTGTTATCTCAATGTATACAATTTTATTTATTTCTCCGACCGTGTCTTCTGTCTGTCTTGTGGTGGAGGCCTCGGTACAGACGGTTCATTTAACTCATTTGTCCATTAGTGGGGACGCAGCTCCTTAGTGCTTTAGCATGTGACTCCTAATCTGACAGGAGGTTATTATAAAGCTGCCTTGGCCATTTTCTTCCTCTCATTTATATAACATGACCCAGTGTTGTGTAATTTTACTTATGTGTGTATCCTAAAGAATTATCCTTCTCTCTTATCTGTCTTCTACTTCTCATCTCTTCTCTCCTGTTTTTTTCTTGTGCAGGCTGTAATGATCTGGTGGCCTCAGGCAGAGACAGGAAGCCCAATGCTTTGGTCCAGGTGGCTGTCATAGATCCCCACAAGCAGCACCTCTTGTCTCTCGCCTGCACAGAGATAGTTGAGGTAAGGCATCTCACACACACACACACACAGCCTCCCTCTGACTCTTCCCGACCTTTGATGTTAGTTGTTTTTCTGTGTCTCTGGGTCACTGGGTCTTGGTTGGTGTTCTGTCCATCTCTGTCTGCCCTCCTTTTTCTCAACCTTTTTCCCCCGTCTGATTCACCGAACTGGAACAGACAATGAGCGTTAACCTTCTATTTCCTGTGACAGTTGAGACATGACATCCACATGGGTTGGTGTGTAGCTCTCAGTATATTTGTGTACAGTCTGTATTTGTTGGTTTGATTGTGTATTGGGTGGGGGTTACATACTGTGAGAGAGTTTTTGTGCTCTTTGACCTCTTTAAAATGTTCCTTTATTACCTCCTGTGTGGCAGTGCTGTTGCTAAGGCAACAGTCACACAAGTGCTCTTTGGGCAGCAACAGCTGCCCCCCGTCCCACCCTGGAACACCCACTTACACGCATGTGCATAAACCAGCACACACACACATTTTTTTTCTTTCCTCCTTCGTCATACGAGGGAAAAGTTTCCAGACGAGTAAAAAGGAGACACTTTTTTTTCTCCTAATCCACTAAACCTAAATTAACATAACCGTCTCTTTCAAAGACTGATTCCAACTGCTTTTCCCCTCAGTCAAGGGAACAGTGGTGTATGTGTGCCTGTGTGTGTGGAGACACAGGATGTGGTAGGATACTGTATGCTGGCTCAGCCAGCTCTGCAGACACTGAGTGCCGCTGGAGTTTTGATTTCATGGCTGTAATGTTCAGGATTTGGAGACAGATCTGAGGATATGGACTGCTTTCGACTTCACAAAAACAGGGTATGTGCACATCCAGTGTGATTTTATGAGTCTCTTTTAAAGGGGAGCTTTGCAACCTTATCAGAGAGTCTAAAATAGTCTGAGGAGTTTGCTGTCATATATTCATTTTATTAGTTGGAATAGTATAACGAGAAGGAACATCCTTCCTGTTTCATAAACTGGTAGATTTAGGACTTCAGGCAGACTGCTGCTATCAATGCCATGCTTTGACTCTAAAGTACCACAACGCTACAAAAATATTGATTTGTCTTCAAAATGCTTTTAAGTTTAGAGCATTTAAAGGAACAGAGGTCACTTGTCGGGACATGGACAACCAGTGGGGTAACCCATTTTTACATAGTCATCGAACATGCACAGCAACAGATGCTCATTAACCTGTGTGACCAAAGGAGGGCCGTCACGTGTGCTTGTGTATCTATGTGCGCTGGGAAGCCCGGGTGTATGTGTAGCCTCTGAGGCCGTCCAACTGCCACTTGTGTTTCTCCTGTTGTCACATTCCCGGGATGCCAGCTCTCAACAGCTGCTGCCAGCTCTGCCGGACACTGAGCTGCTCGAAAAGATTCATGGTCTTGCTCATGTGATAGGTGCATTATCAGGAGCCCATTGTATGTGACGAAGGAGTTTGATATAGAGGATAAAGGATGGAACATGCCAGCTGCTTTCTAGACCCATGAATCATGAGAAACAAAGAACAGGATAGCTTTTAATCATTTTGGATCTGAACTCTACAACTATGTAGATTTAAACCACTGATCTCTCTGGGTGTTGTTAACTGAGAAATTGGAGCAGAATACAGAAATGACAAATTGAAAAAAATGTGTTTAGCTCACATTATTATTAAAAAAACAATAAAAACATTGCTGCTGTAGAGTAAAAAACAGCGTGACCCTGTATAATAAATACATCTGTGATTAGAATTTGAAACAGTGGCATAATAAAGTATACTCACTGAGTCCTTCATAGGGGACACACACTTTGACTTCGACTCAAAACGTTCCTCTGGGATTCTGGTCCACGTTGATATTACATGAGCCTCAAAGTAGCCGTTCAGGTTAGGACCACGATTGAGCGGTATCTATTATTTGGTGTTTTTTTCAAAGAAAACATACCCTACAGAATTACAGCACCATCCCGGTTGGTTCCATGATGCTGTGGTGGTGTTGTTGGCCCTACCACCTGCAGCCTCAGTATGGAATTGAGATTCACCGCACCACGCTCCAGTCTTCAAACTGTCCTGCTTTGGTGCGCCGGTGCCCAGTGCAGACTTCTGTTCTTGGCTCTGACGGGAGGGGAACCTGGCGTGGCCCAGTGATGTTGTTGCCCATCAAGGTTGGACACGCCGTGCATTCTTAGACGCTTTTCTCCTCGCTGCAGTTGTAAAGACTGGTTATCTATAGCCTTTCTGTCAGCTCCAACAAGTTCTCGGCAGTCTCCTCTGACCTCACTCATCAACAGCTCCACAGAATTGCCACTGGCTGTGTGTGTGTGTGTGTGTGTGTGGTTTAAATTTATTTATGTGTACACCAGTCTGAGTAAACTCTAGAGACTGCTGTGTGTGGGATCACCAGTCACTGAGAGCATGTGTGAGTAACCCTTAACCGAAGCCTCTCCCTGCTGTCGCATTATTGACAATTACATTAATAAGTGTTTTTTTATGGGTCAGTTAAGTGAGTTTATGCTTATTTAAGAGAATAATCAGAATGAATAATAAAATATATTAATGTCTGAGTTGGCAATGTGTTTGTATCAGATATAGAGAAGAATAATAAAAAGAAAACGTTGCTCATTGGTGCTGGGCTTTCATCGACTCTTATTAGGACAAAAACAATCAAGTGGAATCGTTTCTTCTTGCTAATTGTTCAAACAGCATACTGTTAACATAAGCTCATCATTAATACTCAATAGCATGAAAGTGGGACACGGCACCATGTTTCCACAATAGGCGGTCAGCCACAAACCAAGCGCAGGTCTCAGTTTCTGTGCTGTGTCTTAATAAAACAGAGATGACCAGCAAGAGCTTGATTAGAAAATCTAAAGCCCTCTAAATCTCTTTTAAGTGCAACAGGAAACAAGTCGGACAAGTTGTATTTGAAGTTCCCAACACGAAAATGCTATCTTGAAATCTCTTATCGCGTGTTGGGAGAAAAGAAACGGCCTTGTTAGCGCTTCGTTTTCCACATGCGCATGACACAACACATGAGAAATTGGTATGGAAAGTGCCGCCTTTTTCTGCCAGACCCTAATACGTGTGCGTAGGGGGAAAAAAAAAAATCCCATTCCGAAAACATGGGCAGTGGGTCCAGGAGTGGTGGTACTTGAGGGGATTTGACGTCACGCAAAGCCAAGGGATAAAACAGCCTTTGATGTCATGCTAGTCAAGCAAAGAGCCCCTCGCCTGGAACAAGTCCAGAAAGTCTAGTCTCTGTGTGTATATGTAATTACGACTGGTCAAGGGAGGATGACTCAAGCCAGAATACTTCACCCTGAACCTAATCATGCAAACACACACACACCCTCTTAATGGCCTAAATTGCTCATTCCGCTGAGGTTTGCTACCGAAACGGACAAAAAGACAACAGAGGGGCAGCTGTCTCCCATAGCATATGCTGACCACTTGTATGACAGACTGGCTTACTTCTCTGTGTAAATGGAGACAGGCTTACCACTGTAGCTCATCTCAGCCGCCCATCAGTAGCTCTAAGAAGATTCAGTCGCAGCCGAGGCTGCCAAACATGCTGGTAAGTCTGAATGAGGCCTATTCAGTGTGCCAGTGAGGGAGGTGTAAGGGTTTATGTGTGCCTGTGTGCGTGTGTGAGTGTATACCTGCACATTCTTGAGTATAATGGCTCTGTCTGTCTTTTTGTCAGTGTACAGTACTGATAATATCCTGATTTGCACCTCCGCCGTGTGTGCGCCCACTGTGCTGAATCGGGCGGTGTGTTCTCGACGGTAGTCCGCACGAACCGCCAGGCAGCTTCACGGATCAGCGGTTAAACGGCACCAGGCGTCAAGACTTAGTACACCTATGTCTGGAGAAGCTGAAATCAGAAGTAATAGACTTGTTTTATTTCCCCTCCGTCAGCCCGTGGAAGGTTTCTGAAGGAGCAGTGGGGTTAGCGGTGCGGCGAGGAGGTGGGTCTGTGCGTTCCCTCTTCATGTGAGAGTGCATTTCAACATGGGATTCTTCTGTGCGTTCAGTCCCCTGCTTTTCTTTCTGTTTTGTTCGGTGAGACTTTATAGCCTGGTGCTCAGTCGGTGACGCATTCGTTCGGTGTTCATATCTGAACATGCATCAGGGGAATGATCAGCCCTCGTGTAGGTATGTTATAGCTGTTGATGGAAACACTTGCACACTTACTCTAAACCACAAATTTATCTCAGCAGAATAATAGGGGATGCACAGAGGCATCCGGTGGCGTACTGGCTGTGTGTATACCACATAACCACACCACCCTGGAGGCCCTCTGTTACACGTCATATCAGACTCTCTCTGCTGTTGTTTCCCCTCTTGACACGCTGTCAACTTAATGATGATTTGGAGTCGATGTGCAGGAGTTATTCTTTTAATAAGAGTTGTTTTCTTGCACCAACCACCCTACCTTGTGTAGATGTAGCTCAGTAAGGGGTCAAATCTAACCTGAGAACCAACAACTAACTAAATACCAAAAGGTTTTAGTTGTTGATATGCTTGATTTGATGTGTGAATGTTTCTCGTGGGATATTGCCTGCGTCAGGATATTCACCATGTCACGACAGCTATTTTAACCGTCTGTCTTCATGTCTGTGCCGATGTTTCTGACTCGAGGGCGTGACCATGCGTTCGAGCATGTCTGCCAGTCTGTCTGTGTCGGTCTCATTACCACTCCCCAATCTGTCCCCACAAGGTCCCCAAGGGTTGCGTTCTAGAGACGCCCATCAGAGCAAAGCAGCGGAAGAGGAACCCCCCGGTGTAAACACAAACTGCTTTGAATCGGCTCAGAGAGACAACAGTGAGCGTCTGAAGACTTCTTAGGGCTTCACAGGAAGGCCCCTCAGCTGCTGGAATATTCCATTTTATTTGTATTGGAATTCACAGCAGACTGTACACACAGTCCAAGTTTGTTTTGGGTTTATTTTGTCCACTTCGGATTAAATTCAAGAATGAGATTGAGAGAGAGATGACTGCAAAAAGGCTTATGGGCTAGATGTGACCTGAGGCCGTCGCTGATAGAAGTTACGCAGCCAGCTGAAACGCTCAGGATGCCACACCTTAAAGTCTCGATCAAGATCAAGACAGAGAGAAATAAACAAACTGTTAGAGATGGTTTTACAAATAAAAACTCACCCTGTTTGGGATTTATTAGTTTCATTTAATCATGGTTCTCCTAAAAGTTTCCAGCCTAACAGTAATCTTCATCTGGACCCTGACACAGACTCCGGCGTTATCTCCTGATATTGCTTGTCAGTAATCACTCTTTTCATTTGTTGACGTGAACTTCCTCGCTCCGCTGTATTTTTAGACATCAAATAGGTTTTGTATTTAAAGCAAACACCCTTGTTAGGTTGGCATTTTCCAGTGGAATGAAGGCAGGAGTCTCTTAAGGCCGCGGCAAAACAGGCCCTGCAGAAGTTAAAGGTGGCGACTGGGTGGTGCGATTTCTGAGAGGCTGTGAGCAAACACCAACTAATGCCAGCCTTCTGGTATGTTTAGTCCTACTGCCAGCCTCCTACGTACTGCGCCAGCGTACCTGTCAGCGTTTGTTGCTCCTGAGCTACAGTCTGAGCTGAGACTGTAGTTATGCCACAGCTCCAGGTAGAAGCCACCAGGGAGGGCTCTATCTTCTCCTGTTTCTGTGCCCAGGAGAGGCAGCAGGAAAGGCGAGAGGACTGGGGAGAAGCGCCGGGAGGAGGAAGAGGGACAGACTGAGAGCAGCTGCTGGCTCATTTACACGCCCGAGTCTCCTTCCCTTCTTTTTTTCCCTTTGGCTTCCTGCATTTTTGTGAACATGTGTGCTGCAGGACTTAATGTGCATGAGAGTACACACTGTCGCACATGTGCATGCACTCAGACACTCGCTACCGTAGCTCACCATTTCTCTGTGTTGTCCCTCTCTCTGACAGGCCAGCAAAGACCCGCTGTTTCTGACGGGGATGACCTTCCCCTCAGAGCATCCTGCTAGCCCAGAGACACTAGTCAAGCTTACTGTGTATGATGCAAAGGACAAGAGCCAGGAATCAGTGAGTAAACAGCTGTTGTTTTCCTCTGCCTTTTTTTTTCTGTATATGCATAGAAGAGAAATCCAATAAGTGAGAAAAGGAAGATAATGATGGCTGCGTTTTCAAAGCCAGCTGTGAAGCAGTCATCTTCCAAGTGTTGGTTTGTGCGGTATTGATCTTTAACTTTGAAGAAGAGGAGCATGAAAAGCCGTGAGAAATCCGCTTGATCTGCTGTTTAAAAAGTACCTTAAAGATCCGGAGGTGTGAAGAGCTGCGCGCCGATATATAGCGGCGAAATTATGGCGCCACCTGAGTAATCGTTCATTTCAGTCACTCAGACCTCTGAGGGAAAAGTTGAATGCAGCCTTTAGTGAGCATCTCAACATGGCAGCAGACCCCCTGGAAAAAAACTAGCCGACACATCAGTGGGGATGGGAAAGAAAGCCAGACATAGAATCCTGAATGGGCCGAGGCCTCTGATATAGACATTTAAAACAGACTTTATAACAGGCTCTTCAGTGTGGGTGCATGCTTGATCTTAATCAAGCACCACACTCAACGCTGGGTGCCAAGATTTTAATTTGGCATAACTTATAATGAAAGATTCATAAGCTTTATGAGTTAGAACTCCATTATAGAAGAGGTTAGTATTTGCAAATTTTATTCACATTAAAGCCTCTGGTTTTCCACTGACACAGAGCCGGCAGTAGCACAAGCACAGTTGTAGAGTGCTTTCTTTTTTGTTTTAAATAGGCGTTTGCTCCCACTTTGGAGCCTGGTTGTACTATTGTCACTTGAAACAAATCTGCTCGCATCAGTGTGGGTGGAGTGCACAGTGTGCTTCTTGTTTTGGCACGAAACAGTCTCGTGGTTCCACTTCAGGAGCTTCTATTGACAACCTCGGGGAGAATCAACATCCAGCCCTTTTCATGTTTGTTTCATGTTGTCCTTCTTTCACGTCCTCTTGTTTTAGCGCTCATCAAAGTGAAGATTTAACGTGGTGTTAATAATAAAAAAACGGAGGCTGCTAATTGACTGATGTGCAGTTTACAGTAATGCACAGGTCAGACGGGGTGACTGTCGTCAGCCCATGATTTAAGCTTTTTCTAAAACCCTTTTTTTTTCTACATCTTGGCTTTAATTGTTCTTGAACAAAGATGTCAGAACACTACAGGAGAGCTCTGCTTAGAGAAGTAACTTTATGTACGTAAGGTCACAGGTTTGCCTCCCTAATGACTGAGGTGCCTTGAGGAAACGCTTCCAAACCACTCCCACTGCTCCTTGTACACTCTTCTGTGCAAACCAACGGACGGTTAAATGCAGGAAAGGAAATTCCCCATGAGGGGAAATAAAAAGGAAATTAAATTAAAATTAAAAAAAAAAATCCCTTGACTAGTTGAACTATTCTCAGTACTGTAAATGAGATTTTAGAGGATAGAGAGTAAGTAAAGATCTCAATTATTGCTTTAAATGCAGCAGCACTGACATTACTGCAGACATGGAACGGACTTAAATGCAACTGCAGGATTTAACCCCTTAATTATTTTAATTACAGTGCTTTATTGTCCTGTAGTTGCAGCCTATCCACACAGGTTCTGTCCTAAAATAACGCTGCATGTATTGTCGTGTGCGTGGGAATCTCTACCTCCTTTGATCCAAATGCATAGTTAAAATTCACTGAAAACACACTTTAGAAATGCACAACAGTATCTCATCTGTCAAAACTTTTGCTCTTACTCATATAGTACAAATATTAGATATTAACACGTAAGATTTGTGGACTAGTTTACTCTTTTTTCTCACGTAGCACATCACTTAACTTGCATTTCTGTGTCTTGGGCTCGTGTGTGTGTTTGTGTAGCCGTTTGCCTCTTTGAATCCACCCAGATGAATTGTGCTGAAACGGGAACACAATAGCTTATTCTCAGGTGTGTATTGAATATTCATGCTGAACAAGCCCCTATGTGAGCTCAGGCCTGTATAAACTCTCCATTCATTTCCCACCTCCTCCCTAGGAGCGTTCCTTGTGTTGTTTATTGTGCTGTCACCAGAGGTTTTACTTAACACTAGGCCCAGCATGCTAAACATCCGAATATAAAGAAACTTTACTAACTCTCGTTGAAACGTTGACTCCCTAAATTAAAGCTAATACTTTTGTTTAAAAAACACATAGATTTCCAGGTTGGCGCCGTTCGGTGGCACCTTCACATAAAAGCACTGGATAAAATATTAATATTTAAAATTAGAAGTTTGTGCTTTGTGTCTCTTTGGTTCAGGCTGCCCGTCACTCTCTCAGTGTGAGTGATATTTCTCAATAGCTACTGTCAATCTGTCAAGAGTATCAGTGATACAGAACACAACATTTCACTCAGGCTTGGCTTAAGACTGAATTAGCAGGACAGCTCCTGTTGAGCACTTCATATTTTCCTCATCCTCTGCTGCCTTTAAAAAATGACTTTTTTTTTGATTGATGAGCTGCATTACAACTTTGAAAGTGTGACTATTTCAAAGAATTTCCTCACTTCAGTTCCCCTGCAATAGATCTTCCTCCCCTTTTTTTTCCTCCTTGTACCAGTTCTCCTGTGCCGCGGTTGGCTTCAAGTCTTTCGTCTCCGCTTGGCCGGACACAGCGAGCTTGTCTGGGTCTCATTAGAGAGTCTTTAACTGACACAGTCGTGACCCTGAACATGAGCTGGCACAACGTGTCAGCCCCCAGTTGCTTAAGTGGCAGATCAGGAATCACTCAGTCAAGGCTCAGTCATTTAACACTGCTCTTTATTTATTTATTTTTTTATTTTATTGTTTTCTCAATTTTTTCTTTTTTTGTCAGAGTGAGCATGGGGCCCGTTTGCTGCGTTTGTGTGTTTTACAAATCAGCTGTCAAATGTTTTACATATCCCTTTCAGCCTTGAACGCAGATGTTGTGTGCCCTGAGCTGATTCCTTGCGGCAAACGGCGGAATATCACAGAGGATAAACACAATGTATACGGCATATTTACACATAAAAACAGGCACATTTGCCACTTTGTATGAGGCCTCGTCGTCTATTACCATGACTACCGTAAGGGTTTTGGAGTGGAAACAAGAGAGGGGTAGAAATTGAAACTGTGAGGGAGATGAAGCTGATGGAGCGGGGTTTATAGATGACTGCTTTAACATTCGTAGAGGACAGGCAAATTTCATAGGAGGATGATTTCCCTCTGCCTTGGGCTTCCCGTTAAGATATTCTAAGATGACACTGGCTGCACACCCATGAATATTTGAGCGCGCACACAAGGCTCGGGGAGCGATAAGTGAGGGAGTGGAGCCGTGAGAGGGACCACGACCGGGTTAGATATCTCTCAGGTGTAAGTGATCCCATCCTCAAGCCTGGGTGTCAAACGATGACAGGCCAGCCTTACTTTTGTCAGAGATGTCGCACCTGCACCTCTTGCTTTTGAACGGCACCCAGAGGCGTTGTGGTCACCGAATCAAGACTTGCTCCTTGTGTCTGGAAAAGAAAAAGAGTTGCAGAGATGGCTTCATTTAGAGCAGCTTTGTCATCAACTAGGCTAAATATTGAAGCACAGTCACTTTGAGATCATTCAGAGGGTAACTAATGTGCTGCATCTTGCATATAACATTGTTGAAATGACAGAGGAAACCATCCATATCTCTCTTGAACAAAATTCTAATTGCAGCACATGGTAGCGAGCACTTCTTTTTTCTTTCTCTTTTTTAGTTTCAAGTGCCAACACTGGAGATCTGACTGGAAGACAGAATCTCAGAGGCCAATTATTATTGGTTCATCAAATTCTGGACACGGTTCATGTGAATGAGGATAAATATCCTTACGTTAAAAGCACATTATTTGTGCTTGCTGGGTGCATCACATTTGCGCTCACTTACCTCTGTGAAGAGGCTCAAAGACAGACTGCTAATGACAGGCCCGTGGTTTGTTGTCAATGCAGACCTATTACCGAGTGTTCTTGTGGTATAAAGGGATAGGACAGCTGCCTCTGGAACAGCTCTTCTCTCTAATCACGGCCTCGTTTATCCCGCCTTTGCTCTCTGCAATCGGGAATGAATGTGTAATGCAGTTTTCAGTTTGCATTCCTGTAACTGACCATGGTGAGGAATTTTGATTGGTTTCTGTGATGTGCACCACGGTGTGACAAACAAAAGACCTCATTTGAGTTAAACAGGAAAATGGAGCATGTCTGGCCATTTCCATAAAGCAGCCATAAAATGTATTCAATCAAATAAAATACAAGCAGAGGGATTTTTTACTGTGCCGCTGTAATGGTCATTTCTTCCTCTGGCCGCCGCAAGGAGCCTGATGAACACACACACGCGCACACACACACAAACATCTGCGCTAAAAGCATGGAGCAAGATATCTTTGATTCAGAGGGCGAATGGAGCAAGAACCGATCAAAGCTCCATCTCGAACTGCTGTTCTGTTTGTCGCACACACAAAGACACACACAGACAATTGTTTGAGAGGACTCCCCGAGCATGTGCAGGAGGGGCTGGGTTTCTTCCACTGGGTCCCCTGCTTGAACTTTTAATGCAAGATCTTTTTTTGTTGCAATCAAATTACATCATTCTCAGTTTGCGTTCTGTATCATGTCCTCGATGAGGGAACACTCGTGTCTCCAACACCATTTCATATGCAGAGTAGAAAGTAATCCAGCACTAATGTAAGAGAAATCGAGTTAAATGTCTCTCTATATATATTTTCATACTTTACATAGTTTTGTTTTACATTTCCTGAATGCTAATCATGTCTCATCGTGCATGTGGCCAACCAAAAACCTACCAAACTGATACAGGTCGGCGCAGGACTCAAGATAAGTCGCGGTCACAATCTCGTAGCTATATGGTAAATGGTAAATGGCCTTGCTTTTATATAGCGCTTTTCTACCTATTGGTACTCAAAGCGCTTTTACAGTCAGAGACACATCTACCCATTCACTCACACAAGCACGCACACAATCACACACCAGTGCCACGCACTGGGAGCAACTGGGGGTTCAGTGTCTTGCTCAAGGACACTTCGACATGTGGCACATTCCAGGGATCGAACCGCTAACCCTCTGGTTCGTGGACAACCCGCTCTACCTACTGAGCCACAGTCGCCCCCATATATATATGCATGTGTGTTGTTGATGCGTCTGTGAGACGACACACGCTCTGAATGGCTTTCTCATTGTCACGCTCTGGTCCTGCCTTTAAAACCGTCTGATCCATGTATGGCCCCAAAAAGGAAATTATTCTCGAATATCAAAAGAAAGCGCTGCTCGGAATTCAACCCGTGACTTGGCTGCGGGGCCGTCACGTTACGCCAATGAGAGACGATAAGTCAGAGACACGCTGTTTTTTTATCATTGTGTCTGAGTAACACACATCGTCGACTACCACCAGGGGGTCAAACTATCAGTACCACTAAACATGTGAACTTTGTAAATAAAACGGAAGAGTAATTCTTTTCATATCGTTTTTACATTCTGATGTCTGCATTAAAGGGTTGAGACACTTTAGATTCATTAATTATGGGACAAGATAAGTAAAATGTATAACAACTGAAACCTGTGACAATAGAATAATAATCATAAATAAAAAGCAACTTAACTATAAAAATATAATAAGACCACGCAATAGAGGCGGCGCTAGTTGTCAATTTCTTCAGCTGGAGGAAGCAGCTGCAGTTAAAATATACATCATAGTAGCCTCAACATCTAACGTGAATGAGTTGTGATCAGATATACAACAATGGTTCACTAGCTTAAATGTTTTTTGTCAGTGCTTAATTTAGTCCAGTCCCTCTGAATTTGATGTGCATCAAGTTATGTATTTATTACTATAAGAGGGCTACAATTATAAAACATCTAGGGTCAAATACTCACCGATGTGCTACACACGATACTCTTCCCCAGTCCTCAGAAGTTGTGTTAGGACAAGTATGACAAATGTGTGGACAAATTAGCTTGAGAAGGAAAAGTCATTTGTTTATGTTGGCTGAACAGATACAGTGGTTTTTATTTTATTGTCTTCCGTTACCGTTAACTTCATGTGGAGCTGTTTTCACAACTGGCTTTAGCGCGATGATTTATGAGCGAACAGTTTGTCATAGCTCCAAGATCATGAATTATCATGAATTACTCACCAAAGATAAAACTCAGCGTGCTGTTTAACCGTCACTCAGCGTCAGCCCCGAGCACGCGCCGCATGTTTTCATTGTGTGTTTTAAATTGTGAATTGAATTCCAAAATTTAATCCAGTTTGGGCCCTGGGGGCAACTGCTGAGCTGAAAACAAAAGTTTAGATTTGAGTGTGTTTTTGGCAAACAGTCTAGATGCCAAATTTACCAGAAGATACCATTAGCATAATTCCATGTTTTTTCCAAGTAGTTTTTTTTTTATTGTTTCAAAATCCAATATGCATTTAAATGATAAAACAAAACTCTTGCACCGATATAAATTGCTACCTCTCAGTGACTCAACACCATATAATCCCAAAAAAAACTGTGTTATTCTGCTGTCTACCTGATTTGAGGATTTTGTGAGTGGCAGATATTAGCCTCGTCTCAGGAGGCAGTTTGAACAGCCACTGTTCCACGGTGAATTGTCACTCCAATTATGAACTGCTGAAGTATGGAGAATCCCAGCCTCGGTTAATCCTGCCCTGTCAATAATCATGATGTGTAAAAGACGGCGACTTGACATGTTTTTGGCATAGCCACTTGCTTTTAGCTGGATGAGTGTCAATGTGGTGGGAATTTTCTGTAAGTGCAAGTGTTTACTGCCAGAGAGGGAGAGGCGGGAGGGGGAGAACTGGAAGCAGACAGGGAAACGGGGCAGAGAGAGCTAGAGGACACACACACACATATATATCTACACACACGCACACACATGGAAACACACTTTTACAAGAACCAATCTCAGAGATATCCAAGAAAGGTCTTGGTAGTGATTGGGTGGACAGCTTGGCAGTGATAACCTACCAGAGTAACAGTCCTCAGATAAGGACTGTCTCTTGTTTGATGGCCACTTTGCTTCCCTCACCATCATTGTGGCAATGTCAGCCAATGTCACAAGTGCTGAAAAGTACCTCTGCTCAATACAGCAATACTAAAATTAGCCAAACGACAGACTCTTTCTTGTTCACCTGCAGGCCTGCAGCCTTGCTGTGCACAAAAGAAAAAAATCCCTACAGTTGCCTGAATATTTCTCAATGTATTTCCCTCTATTCTATAGCCAGGTGTGCTTCTGTAAAGGTTGGCTGTCATGCCAATTAGTCCAGTGCCAGTGCAGCATATTAAAATGCCACAGCTCAAATTAATGTACAACGGTTAGTCCTTCATTATTAAATTTGGTATGTAAATGTTTGGTTTTCTGCACAGTCAGTATAGACACGATCACCTATAACATTATGACCACCTTCCTAATATTGTGTAGGTCTCCCTTGTTCCTCCAAAACAGTTGTGACTCATCAGAGCATCCTGTCCTGTGGTGTCTGGCAACAGAACATTGTTAGTGGGGGCCTTTGGGTCAAAGGGAGGGGCTTCTCTGGATCATCCCACAGATAGTTGATGGGATCTAGTGAATCTGGACACCAGGTCAACATCTTGTACTGTTTTTAATGTTTTTTTAGTTGTTCTTAAACAGTTTTTGTGTCTGTGTCAGGCTGCATCCTGCTGGGGATGGCTGCTGCCATCAAGGAGTGTCATTGCTATGGGGTGGGGGTGTCTGGTCTGGTCTAGGTGGGTGGTCTAAGTAACATCCTCATGAATGCCAGGTCAGTGGTTTTAATGTTGTGGCTGATCTTTTTGTGACATTATTCTTGGCATCATCCGTTTATGAAATTGTTATTTTGTAAAACACCAATAATCACTTTAACCATTTATTGAGCTGTGTTTTTTTAAAACAATGTCCTGTTTACACTTTAACAACTGGAAGCTGCCCAGAACAGCCTTAATAAATGGACTGCTCTTTTCTATTGACAAAGCAGCTTTCACTTGGCCCCTGATGGCTTGTATTTATAAAAAAAGAAAAAAAAAGAAAGAACACAGAAAAGCCCTATCATTTTGTCAGCTGGGTGCAGCTCGGGCTTCACCTCATGTTGGTTGAACCACCAGTCCTGTGATTAATGGACTAACCTGCTCTACGTCATGCACCGCGTGACCACTGGTGCAGTTGGAGTTAACAGACTTTCCCAAGAGCACTGCAGCGGTGAAAATGAGAGAAGAGAGAAGCGCTGCTCTTTAAATGTCCTGTGGATTTATGTGATAGGGTTCAAACCAGTGACCTTCGTTAGCTGAGACTAAAGCAGCTAAATTTGCAGAGCAGCTGCAGACGTAGTGCATTAAGTCATCTCTAAATCCTAAAATGCAGGAAAACAGAGTTGAAGGAACAAAATATGACCTATATTTTATAGTTTTGTGTATTTCACATGCTGCATTAAGTGTTACCTGTGTGGATGATTAATTAAAATGTGAGCCAGTATAACAACGGTACGGTGTGTACGTTGAGAAAAAGGTTAATTAGAATCTGCCTAATGGTATATTCACTCAAGGCTTTCAGAAGTGTGATGGTTGAGGATGTGTGACCTTTAATCAATAATTTGTGAAATCTGTGGTGAAAGCTTGGCAGAGGTGTGAGTTCACGGGCGAAACCTTCTTTATTTTGACCAAACGGCCTCTTGTAGAGCAGAAAATTGAAGCCAGAACTGCAGTTTCTTGAATGATAGTAGTCACAAAAAACAACAACACACATTTAAAGCCTGGTACAGACAAATAATGTTTTGTTTTTTTAATATCTTTTATTTGTTCTCCATAGATAATATTCCCATTCACTTCAGCTATACATGGGAGCGTATTTATATAACTCGGCTGATTAAATTACACACTTATGCATAATTAAGAGCGTCACTGCCGCTCGAAGCAGCTTTGAGTGACAGGTGGAAGTAGGGAGTCAGGCGCTGCCAAGATGGTGACTACAGGGCCCGGGGCTCTCCTAAGGTTACACTTTAGTCTCACATTCAGGCCATGAATTATGCTCATTTATGTCCAATTAATTTCACATTCCACCCAGTTAGGCAACAAAGAGTGCATTTGATAGATAGCACATTACACTCGTGCGAGCTTTCAGCTGCCTCTTTAATCTGCCCCATCAGGCATCAGTGTCTTCTGAAATCCTTTTTTATGAATTCTCCTTAATTTAAACGTATCTTTCCTGTGCTCTGGCAGCCTTAATTATGATTCACTTACTTACTGAGCCCTTGGATTTTGTTTTTAGTGCTGCTCTTACACCGTCACCAAAGGCCTCTACGTTTCGTGCTCCATTACAAGCGAAAGTTGGAGGATAAAACACCAGGATGAGAAAGGACAGAGGAAACCAGTCTAGTACTGTATCTTAACTGGTGAGGCTTCCACTTTGGCAGACATTAACGGACCTTTCATTTACACTGATCAGGCGTAACATTATGACCATTATGATCCTAATCTTGTGTAGGTCTCCCAGAGAATGGACATGGGCCTTCTGAGGGTGTCTTGTGGTGTCTGGCAACAAAATGTTGTTAGTGGAGGGCCTTTGAGTCCTATTGGTTGAGGGGCAGGGCCTCTGGGGATCAGGCTTGTTCCAGTGCATCCCATAGATACTTGATCAGTTTGGGATCTAGTGAATTTGGAGGCCAGGTCAACACCTTGAGCTGTTTTTTATGTTTTTTAGTAGTTGTTCCTGAATTGTTTTTGTGTGTGTACCTGTGTCAGGGTGCATCCTGCTTGGGGATGGCTGGGGTTGGGGGGGTCTGGTCTGATCTTGGTGGGTGGTGCATGTTTAAATAACACATGAATGTCAGGTTTAAATGTTTGATCAGTGATGGTCAATGTTATTTACTTCTCCTGTCCGTGGTTTTAATGTTGTGGCTGATCGGTGCGTACGCTACATTAAAGCAAGTTGAACGGTATTGTTTATGGATTGGTAGGGGAGAGCTGCAGGGAGAGTGACTTCTATCTGAGGGGTAAAGTCAATCTTGATTGTGGACACAGTCTGTAAATCAAACTCATCATTAAATAAACCACAGCAGCTTTTAATATTATGGATTCAGATCATATACTTTATGGCAGGCCTCCAAAACCTGAATGGGATAAGATATATAAATGTGGCATAATAATGAATTAAAGCACTTCCTCACCATGATGTACTGTACGGCTAGGGCAGCATCGCGCGCCATTGAAATCACCACTATCTACCTTCCCTTATTACTAAGAAAATCCGGTTAGCTTTAGAGCTCTTGTAAAAGTATTGGAGCCTGACAGATGACAATTGAGGCAGAATAAATGGTCCCTGACCCTGGAGAATAGAAAGTTTAAACACACTAAAACACTTTTATTGACAACTGAGCACTCACTCAGCCATGTCAGGTTAACACTACATATGTCTCTCATGGCGTCTGAAAAGCCGTATTGACAGGCTGTTAGCTGTGAAAACGTGTCACACTGGAGTGACGTGTTGGGAAACATTTCAGACTCCTTCCAAAGCCTGAGCGTCTGAAGTGCTTTCTCGCCGTAATGATATCGTTTTCATTGGCTGGCGATACTTCAGACTAACTGCATTTAGGAAGGCGCCGCATAATTTCTTCGTTTTAGACATTCATTGCAGTAAAGCGACTAATTTTGCCCATGAATATTTACAATGGCTGAAGACGAAGTGTTCTCTAGGTTTTGTTGTTGGGATGTACGCAGTCACTCGTGAACATGGTTGCTGGAATAGTGCACGCTCATTAAAACCAACCAAGTCTGAGCAGAGAAGCTAATTACTTATAAAAACTGCTGAGCAGATGTCTGGCGCTGTTGCCACAAGGAGACGCCCTTTCTTTGCATGGCAACACCACAAGTTAACACAACTACTAAATAGTCTTTGGTTCGTACAAAAACATTACAAGGAAGTGTTACAAGGAACAGTACTGAGAGTGGCGCAGTCCACTGCATTTAAAACCATCAGCTGCAACATCAGGGAGGCATGTGACTGGCTCCTAATTCATTCTGCAACATGACAACCTGCAACCCCGAACATACAGAAAGTCCTGCCATACATTGAGTATCTGTGAAATGTACACAACGCACTGTGCAGTTTCAGATAAAAGTTCATCGCTCCAAACATCGATTTGATCCGTTCACCGCACTTTGTACATAGTCGAGCGATAAATACAAAATTATTTTCCCTCTGTCACCGTTTATACGTACTGTAAATTTAAGAATGCGGGGAAGAGGCTCAGACCACAGCAAAGAACAAAATGAAAGGAATACATCATTTTGGGAAACACGTTTAGTCGGCGCCTTGCTGAGAGTTGGACGTGAAGATCAATACTGCTCTCATATTGGTCTGTCCAATATGAAGTCGTAGCCGGTGGCTTGTTAGCTTAGCTGGACATAAAGAATGGAAATGGGGAGAACGGATGCAGTGTATAGCTTATGACGTGCCCTGACACTCCCTTAGCTCTGTGTAAGAATGAAATTCATTGTGAAAAGAAGAGAAACCTAGAGAAGAAAGGCCATCAGATATAAGATGTACAGGACGTGCAGTATACTATTAGGCTATAAAGCTATATCTCACATTGTCTACGGCATGCGACTCACTGCATGATCTCTCCGCGTGCAGCGAGCACGCATACAAATGGGGCACGGCAAATTGCCTTATCAAGCACCAGGCAACCACTTGATGCTGAAGTGCACCTCTCCAGGAAACCTCCTCTTTGTCATAACCTCTCCCAAACCTTTCCCCGTATAATCCAACTCCAATCTCTGCAAGGTGGGATTTGTCAGGATCACTTTCGTAATGCATTATTCATTTGAGAATTTAATCAAATATCTCCTTCACCAATCAGCCCAACCCATACCTCCGCTAACCCTCCCCTGCCTCCCTGGCCCTTTTATCACTGATTGTTAGTGTCACCTGCTATAGCAGATTATCAGACAAATAAATTACTGGGTCACAGGTGAATTAGACGCTCGAGTGAATGTAATCTTTTTCTTTTTTCTCATTTTTTCCCTCTAAGAAAAGTAGCTTATTGTAAGTTAGTGATTTTTTTCTACTTTTTTTTTTTTTTTTTTTTTAAGAGAGGGATAGAGAAAGAGAGCTAGGGCGAGAGGAAAGTGCTTGAGAAAATCCCCTCCTGCCTGGCTTCCCGTGGGTTTCTGCAACGTAATGGTTTCCTTTGAGAGAGAGACGCTGGTGGAAAGTGCTGATGCTTGTTGGCTCTGACTGTGTGTGTGCGCGCACGCGTGTGTGTGTGTGTGTGTGAAGGCAGCTATTTTCCATGGCTAACTGAGTCACTGATGAGCTCGTCCAGCCTGTCGAGGGTCTTGTGCTTTGGCCAAGCGGCAATTTCTGTATGTCGGCGTGCTGCACAGTCATATTATGATGGTTCAATTAAAAAAAAGAAAGAAAGAAAGAAAAACCGCTCGGTTGCTCTGTTTACATAGCTGTTTAACAGCATTTCATGAGGGTACTTCACGACACACCCCTGCCCCTGCACGCATTACACTGTATCACCTCTTGTGCAGCAGTTTGCCTTTTAACTTTGTTGACTGAGATAATGACAATTTGCTTTCCTCCACCTTCCCTAGCCCAGGAGGGTTGAAGAGTAAATGAGCGTGGGGCAGAATGTGTTTTTTTGTCCCTGCTTTGTTATTTTGCTCTCTTCGCCCAGATGGAATTATGTGATAATCCCAAATCTGCCAACAGCGTTTCCCCTCCACACGCCCAAAGAGGGCGGGAAGACATTAAAAACCTCAGCCCTCCTCCTTCCCCAGGAAATACAAATACATTTGTTTTGATCTTATCTCGCTCCTTCTTTTAAGAATCGTATATGCTATTCATGAGTGTACACAGCGGCAACAATACCAAAAAAAACCTAAACACTTTATGAATCTATTCATCTGCTGTCTCAGAGACACCAAGGACAAATTCTACTTTCACATAAGCTGTATATTTAGTTCAAAGGGCTCCTTTGTCTATGCTGTTCCACATCAACTGGCAAATATGTCATTTAGGAAACTAATATCGCGGTAGTGGGCTGAGAAACAAAAATAGCTTGCTGTGGTTGTGCTTCTCCCACTCTTTCCTGCATCTTGCTGTTCACAGAGCCAAGGGGGTTCAGGTAAACTGAGATTTCGGTTTCTATAGGGGCTTTTATGCTCTTATACTCTTGTGCTTTTTTTACATTATTCCACTAGAAAGCAGAGGCCAGGGAAGCTGGTTCTCAAACTCCTACTCCGTGAGTCGAAGTGTTCTGCCAGAGCTTTTAAGTTCCACTTTATGGCTCAACTCTTGCGCCATCAGTGACACACAAACAGACAGAAACTCTGACTTGACACAACAATCAGTTGTTGCCGACTCTCTAGATGAAATATGGATCAAATGCTGTGAAAATAGCCGGGAGTAGCACGCTACAAGTTAAAACACAGAGAAAATCCTGCACAGCGCGGAGATCACCCACGTACACGCACAAAGGGTTTGTGCTTTATTGTGGAGAAGGAGAGTAATATGAAAGCAGTACCAGTCTATTAGAAAAATATTGCAGAAAGCGCTGTCTGCCCATGCTCGGCTTTGACCTCCATCTGCTCCAACTTGAAATATATTACAGCAAATCCACGCAGTGTTTGAGTCTTTCACACTGAGGGATAAATGCACCCAGGTATAGATTGTGCCGTAGCCTCGGGTTAAAACTCATACGTGTGTCACCACGTATGTTCACTGACAATGCACTGTTGGCAGGATTCAACTGTATAGTGAAGCCATTGAGGAGCAGACTCTCTAGATCTTATGGGGCATCAATCTCTGTCTTTCTGCCTGTCTAGGCTGTTAACCACCCCTGGGCTGCACCATTGATCTCTGTAATTGTCTCCCACTCTTCAAAGGGAGCTAAGAGTTGGTTTGATCCGAGCTGTTTACTTTCACAGCCCCTATAGTCCTGCTCTCTGAAGAAGAGAGCTATCAACCACTTCAGGCATGAGCTAGCATATTATAGCACCATTATTGTGTCTATTCATGTGTGTGTCTGCGAGAAGGAAAGCGAGGTACAGTGAGAGAGAGACCCAGCATAGCCCGTAGCCTCGGGGTGAGCTAGCAGCTTCTTGCTGTTACATAAGGTCAGGGAATTGTGGCCTACATTCCCTGCCATCTTTCCAGAGGTATGCGCAGAAGTGAATGCACAGAAGCCTATGTTGTAGCTCTGCTGTGTGCAAAAACAACAGAATACATCCATGTGTTGTTTTTCTGAGAAATGCCTTCCTGATGTCAGACACTAAAAACTTTAGACTAATGCCAAAACCAAGATAACTGTAAAGATGTGACAAACAGGATGTTGAGCTTAGCAGCGTGTTTTGTGGGTGATAAAGAAAAGATAAAGAGTATCATTTCTCTTCTCTGTGTGCAACTTCTTTCTTTTGCTCCACTTCTCGGCCTCCGCTTAAACCGCAGGGTCACAGAGGGGGAAGTCCTTAACCACTGCTCCTGACAGGCTGAGCTGATAGCAGCGTGCACTAAGCTGCCCGATATCAAACACTGGCATATTGAAAGTGTGCAATCATATGGATCTGCCACATGCTGACGGAGACGAGTCTGCAACCCCCGTGAGAACTGCTTCAGTTTTGCTGTGCGACAATTTAAACGTAGTACTCAAGTCAATATGGGGGGGGGGTTGAATGAGGAGGTGCAGTCTTTGGACCTGCTACCAAGTCATGTTTACAGACTGTGAGTGAAGGGAGCCTTGATTTTTATCACCTCGTCTACAGTGGGGTTAGCTATTAAAGTTTATGGAGCAAAGCTGAGATCGTGGGAGAAAGGCATTGCCTGGGTGCTTCCAGTGTACCAAGGACAGGCTGCATTTGCCAGAAGTTGAGTCTCTTCTTCCTCCTACCTGCAGCTTTTGCCTGTGAATCACACTCTCTGTTTAATGGCACCACAAGCACAACCTTATCGTTTTTAGAGTCCAGTCCATAGCACCTGAAGGCTGCGGTCCTAAAACCTGGCCATGCATTGAAGAAAGGACATCGCCTGAACCCAGTGAAGTGAGCAAGAGCAGGACTAGCGCGAGTGAGATGTGAAAAGCCAACAGGAGGAGGTTCTTGTTTTGGGGGCAAGCATTGACAGGCAGAAGAATGCTTGTGAGGAGGTATGTGACTGAGAATCACATATCCCCAGGATCCTTAAAGTGAGGACGAGAAGTATTAACTTGTCTGTAGTTGTGGAGCGTTTATTACACAGGGCTCTATAGATCTCTCTGTGCTCACGGTGACGAAAGGAGACAGAATTGTAAAGGGACTCTCCCCCCAACCCGAGGAAACAACTGTCTCTCAGCTTTCAGTGAGTATTTACCTTTCAGGCTGAAAAAGTTTGCCTCCTTTGAGTGCACACAAAGTCTCTGAATCAGATGCTAATATATCTCCTTTGCTTCTATAGTTTTAGCACAGGAAGTGTGTCACATTCATTTTTTTCCCCTTTTCGCTAAGCACTAGATGCTGCATCCCAGCTCTTGTATTAAACACATTCAATACCCTGAGAATACAAGCGCTGGCAGAAAGCTCCATTTATTTTTTGCTCCTCCGGGTCACAGTGTTTGGAGGATGTGTGTTTTTTTGTTGAACTGTCTCTTGTAGCACACACAAATTGTGAAATTATCTGATTGAAAAGAAAATTTCACAGTCCCAGAAAATATCCTGCTGTGGCGTACTGCAGATGTACGACGGTAAAAATAGCACACAAGCGACTGGTAAATCCATTCAGTGGAAAATCTACAGCCTCTTGGAATATGGAGGCTTGGTATTCAGCGTCACACTATCAAAGATGGCATAATGGCCTGGGATAATGTTGATTTTTGTTTGTCTTTGTGGCCCATGTATCAGCACACTCCTCAAACAGCTGGCTAATTGAACTATCAAATGCCTTTAGTACTAAGAAAACTAAGCTTCTCAGATATTAAAATCATAATTATCATAATAGCCATGCATGTTACCTTTGTTGTTGGTCCTTGTAGTACACTTCATAATATAGTTTAATAATGGATTTTTCCTTAAACCCGTGTTGTCATGGTAATTTTCACTTGGCTGACTCCATAGTTAGATAAGAATTATCACTGAATTATGTGAGCACAGAAATGAAGTCACGGAAAGCTGTGCCAATTAAGAGCCCACTTCCACAATTTTACACTCGGTAATCTTTACTATAGCTGAAAAAGATTAGTTTTGCTTTCTTTTATCAAAGCCAGACCCAGAAGGCATTCGTCTCCCCTCTTTTAGTTTCATGTTTGCACAACAAGAGGCGCTCGTTTTACAGTAGGTGCGCCTGGTGCCTTTGATAGATTTCAAAAGTTATTCATAAATAGTGCGATTAATAAGGCATGTAATGCAAAAAATAACACCAGAAGAACACTTCAAAGTATTTTGTATCTCGGTACAAATCAGTATTATTACACCTCTTGGAGCACACACACACACACTGCGCCCTAGGACCAGCATGACTAACGAGCAGAACCTGGAGCTTGCTTTCCCGACAGGTCAGACTAAAACCATTAACAGCTGATTATATCAACTTTATCACAGAGGACCATTACAGCAGAAATCATGAGCAGAAAACTCTGTGTATCACTTTGGCTCCAAGTAAGACAATCCTGACCCCCTTATGATGACCCACACCTGTTTCTGGGAGATTTTTTGAAGGTGTGAATCTCTGCTTCTTTTGAATGTTTTCTCATGTAAAGTTGATGCACAATATTCATTAACAAATCACGCCTTCCATAATGTTTTTAGGTTTGACTGACTCAAAAGACACACTATTAGCAGACTTACAAATGTGTTAACTAGCAACATTAAAGGACCATTGTGTAGGATTTAAGGACATCTAGTGGTGAGGTTGTATATTGCAGGCAAATTAATACCCCTTCCTCTCCATTCCTTTTCCAAGCACCTACGGTTGCGTCACATAAAAATATCAAAGGTGCTCTGTACCTGCTGTTGAAACATGGACGAGGACCCACACATTCTTTAGATGTGAAGGCATTAATCTAAGCTGTCTGAAACACAGTGATTTCCAGTTACTGCTCATTATACACTAATGCAAACACACTAATGAATACTATTTTACATTTATTGTTATGGCTCCCCCTAAATCCTCCACATTTGTTACAATGAAGCCCATGTGGGGTCAGTGTGAGTGGGTTGTCCGTCTCATGTGAGCTGATTGCTTTGAAGAAATGGACAGGCAAAAAGGACAAACTAAGGTCTGTCTGCAGACTTTACTTTTTTATTTTTTTGAACAGATCAAACGCAGGGGAATGAGGTCAAGGCAGAGAACCATGAAAAGATTAAGGGAGAATAAGGGAGAAATGCAAGGACACTGTCGAAGGTAGACAACTAAGAACGAGAACATCAGCTCACACAAGCCAGTGCTTTCGTCTGTGCTCATCCTGGTGAGGGTTGACTGGTTGTCTCCAAAGACTTTCTGCCTTCTTTACAGAGGCTGAAACATCCTCGTGTAAGGGTCAAAGAACAATGTGTGTCCCAGTGTAGTGTGGTGTTGTCACTGTTCAGTTGTGCACGCTGGTTAAAAATATATAATAAAAAATCGGAAATTAAAGAGTACTTTTTAAAGGCTCTTCATTTTGGCGCCTGCAGCGGGTAGCTCATGTTCTCCGTGTTGAATGTAAGACCAACCCCTGTTCATCTCAGTGTGCTTTTCAGGAACTCACAGTTTGAATGTTCTCAAATATGTCAAACATTTCAAACTTCAAAGTATGGCCTGAAATGTGCCCCGTTGCAGCGTGCTTGATTCGAATATCTCGAGCAAGCTTTGATCTCGGATTCCTCGTGCAAGCAGTTATTCAAAATACATTTCTGTTCCTGCAAGATTCAAACTAATTCCTATTGTACACTGAAATTCAGAGCGGGAATGCACACAGGGAAGACCATGTCAGAAATCTCTCACAAAAAAGAAAAAAAAAAGAGCAGTAGCCAGCTAAAAATACACAAATGTATTTGGCAAAATCACTTGTGTACATAAATGCGTTTGCATAGTCAGAGCAAATTGTTTGTTTGCAGACTGGGAAGCATCATTTGGAAGGTATGAGTTCATCAGTCTCTGACTTTCACTTGGCATCCAGGTCATCTATCCTCGTGGTTATAAAGCCACAAAGAAAGCTTTAAATCCAGTGTTTCCTCCCACACTTCTTAATTCCACACCCCCCTCCTCCCATATTAGGATAGGTTGAGTCAACATCAGCGTGACCTCCAGTGCTCAGAATAACTCTACCAAAAGTGTGTGTACTTACAAATGTTTGGTGTCTGGGTGGGTGTGCGCGTGCACGTGTGTCGGAGTGTTTTCTAGCGCGCGTTTCATTGTGTTTGGTTGTGTACCTGCTCGCTGTGATAAGGGCCGGTGCAGAGCACGTCCTTTGTTCTGCCAGAATTACTCATCCCTCTGTGTCGGCATGGATAATTTAAACCCTGCTTAATCCAAAGTTCGGCCCTGGATAGTTAAAACCCGAGCTTGGTGTCATGGCGTTGCTGTGTGGGTTTGTTCGGCATTGTCTCAAAACGCATTGATGTTATTTTTCTCTGTCTCTCTCTCTCAGTTTCTTTTGCTACATGTGTGGGTAAATATCCGAGTTAAAATGTAGGATATGTGTGGGTATCTCAACAAGCCTCTTGTGTGATCTTTGAGTGTGTCTGTGTGTTTTGAAAGTGTTTATCTGTGGGCAAACGCGCACACACTCTCCTACTCATGTGTCTTGCAGCGCGTGGTCGGAATACATGTTAATTCAAGTAGCCACAACAAGTGTTTCTTTTCCTGTTGGCCATCTGAGTCACGGGCTGCAGCCGAGGTATGACACACAAGTCTGTCTCTCTGGTCTTCTACATCTCTCTGTGTTGCTATCTTGGTTTTCCACCCATTAATTGTCCGCCTTCCTTCCTTTCTGTCTCTTCCTCTTCTGTGTTGTTCTACCCTCCTCTCCTTCTCTAGCTCCTTCCCTCTTTGCCTCGATTGCTTGCTTGTATTTGTCGACGCCCTCCCCCCCCCTCTTGTGACTCCCTCCTCTCTCTCTCTCTCCCTCTCTCTCTCTCTCTCTCTCTCTCTCTCTCTCTCTCTCACTCTCTCTCTCTCTCTCGCTGGTCTTGCTCTCCGTCAAGCCAGCCGCAGCGGCAGCAGTAGCGCCAGTGGCTCACTCTGGCCAGTTCTCAGTCACAGCGGAGGCTGCAGTGTAGTGCATGTCTGCGTGTGTGCGTGTGTGTTTTATGTATTTCCGTGTTTACTGTGCATGTATCAGCCAGCGTGCCTGCGGCTCTTGAAAGAGTGAATCTATACGGAGTTACTCTAACCGAGGACCGGAGGAAGAAATGTAAGAAGACCGTTCTGGAGCTCATTAGGAGGAAGAAGGAAGACATAACATCACTTTTTGCTCTCTCTCTCTCTCTCTCTCTCTCTCTCTCTCTCTCTCTCTCTCTCTCTCTCTCTCTCTCTCTCTCTCTCTCTCTCTCTCTCTCTCTCTCTCTCTCTCTCTCTCTCTCTCTCTCTCTCTCTCTCTGTCAGACTCTGTAGCTCTTCTTTCACTCTTTCTGCCTCGCTTGCTGCTGCTAGGACTCACTCAGACATAACTGTAAGTGGACTTCCTTGAGTGTGTGTGTGTGTGTGTGTGTGTGTGTGTGTGTGTGTGTGTCTACTGTATTTGTTTTGTGTGTGCGTGTGATCCAAGTCAATCTTAAGTTACTGCAGCCATAGCTTGTGCCTGAGTGCACGTATTTGCATGCTAGAATAAATGGCATGTCATAACATCTCTGACGACTTAATTAGGCCAATTTGTAGAAGCCCTATTTGTATTGAGGGAGCAGCGTATTCATGTAGACATTACTGACCTCCGCGGTATAAATCTGTTCATATTCATAAATGTTAATAACACGCCAGACACACATTATTCAGTGAGTGCCAAACTGTCACTGTTGCCATTTATATAAAATGTCATTTGTTGGCGTAGCATGTGAATGAATGCCCTCTCCTCCAGGTATCCTCTGCAGCTTTGTGGGTGTGTGAGGGAGAGACAGATGGGGAGAGAGCGAATGATTGAGGGTGTGTGTGTGTGTGTGTCACTCTGTCACCCAGGGCATGGAGAAAATCAATAGACGTAAAGCTGGAGTTGGGCCGTTTACCTCTGCCAAGTGATGAGCTGACACTGTGGCCTTTAAGGGTCCTCACGCCGAGGCTTGGGTAGCCCTGCAGTCTGTCAGCTCTGCTCGCTCCTGCACGAGCGTCTTTCATTTTCCGCGTATGATTGATCTCTTGCGGGTGCGGTTTTGAGAGCTCTTTTGTGATAAGTTTGTCTAAAACGTCACGCAAAACTGTCACTCTTTTATTTTTGCTTTATTTTTTTTTCTAAAAAACTAGGAGGCCATTGATCAAAAGTTTTCTGTCGGTCGCTCCAGCGGCCGGTTGTCAAAGGAATGAGTAAGAGCAGGTGAAAAGATAGATAGAAAGAAGAGAGAGCCACAGCAGAGCATGTGAGATGGGAATAGAGGGAGACCATCATAATCAATCCTCCATGATCCTGGAAGAGCATCATTTGTCTTCTTCTCTCACTCCACTCCTCCTCTTGCCCTCATCTTTCTCTCATTTTCTGCGGTGTAGCTACTTTGATCTTGCATAAGAAGACGGTCTCCTGAGCTTCATTACTTTTAAAGCCTTCATCGTGAGTGGCCGTAAAAAGATGCTAAGGAATGGATTTCTAAGACCATTTACCAGACGTTCTGTAGCGACTTTCGAGTAATGGCTACATAGGGATATAATGTTCCTCCGTGGACTGTAATGGCCTTTCTGTGCCTCCTGCTCTGGGTTATCGAGCCAAACCGGGATTGGCTATGATACGCCGGCGCGGAAGAATATGACGTTGTACATATTAAGTGGTGCCCGCTGGGGATCCTGGCTCTGTTTAATTCATAAGGACACGGCACTCTGCTGCATCAACTCATACCTGACTGTGATGCTTTAGTTTGTGTGTGTTTCTTGGGAGTCCTAGATGTTTTGGTAAAACTTCCACATGTGCATTATTCATGGTTACGGTACTTTTTCCTCCAAGCACTGCCCTTGTCCTTCTTGTCCTGCATGTGCACACGTTTCTACCTGTGAATTGCCAATAAGCAAATGGGGTTGTGTATGGGGTGGCAGGAAAACGCTGGGAGAGCAAATGATTGAGAGAAAAGGTCAGCATACAGGATGCCCTTTTTTCATCTGATACAGAAGACTGCAGAGGCCAAAACGGAGGGGGAGGGGAGGGAGAGAAGGTAATGCAGTGTCCAGAGGAGGGAGGAAGCAAGATTAGAGGTGTGGAGGTGACAAAAGAGCTGAAAGAAAGAACTCAAAACTGCCATGCAAAGTATTTTTAGCCAAAGGCAAAGCTGAGTGAGTCACGTCTCTGATGACTGACTTATGAGAGGAAATGTAGCAGTCATGTGACCTGTCAGCTTGGCTGTGTTTCGGGGTGCTACTGCAGCTCGTCCAGTCATGCCCACTTAACCACAGTTGCCTTATGACCCTCGATATATGACACGTTTTACGGCATCACACAGTAGATATTCAGCAAACCGACATTTTTTTTTCTCCTGGTCCTGAAGTCAGAGAGGAAGATTGTGATCTCAGTCCAGTCATCTTCCTCATTTGAAATCTTTATATCTCACTTTGTCAAATTCATTAGAATCGTTTTTATGCAAGGTAACATGATGAGGTGAGGGAAGGATGTGGCATCAACGATTAGATGGCAGCCTTCTGTGAAATATATATATATATATAAACTATATAAATAGTGAGGGCATCTGTCAGGCATAACATTATGACCACCTGCCTAACATTGGGTAGATCTCTCTTGTGCCTCAAATACAGTTCTAACTCATCAGAGAATGGACACAGGCCTTACGATGGTGTCTCGTGGTGGCTCGAAAGACAATGTTATTCGTGGGGGCCTTTGGGTCATATGGGAGGCCTCTGTGGATCATCCCACAGATACTTGATCCAGTGTATTTGGAGGCCAGGTCAACACCTTGTGATGTTCTTCATGTCTTTTTGAGTTGTTCTGCCATCAAGCAGTGTCATTGCTATGGGGTGGGGGTGCCTGGTCTAGTCTAGGTGGGTGGAGCATGTCTCAGTAACATCCACATGAATGCCAGGTCCAAAAGTTTCCCAGCAGAACACTGAACCGTGACAAGATAGTCAGTGATATTTACGTCACCTATCAGTGGAGCTTTAATGGAGTTTTAATGTTGTGGCTGATCATTGTATAACAGCACTGACGATTAATTGTATTTGATGTGGCTTTGTCATTCTGCAACTAAAAGGATTACTTGATCAATAGAAAGAGAAATTGTTGGATTGTTTGGACTAATAAAGACAAAATGCACAGATAAAGCCCCTATCAATTCCCTTGTTCAGATTTTTATTTATTAGTCAAGAAAAATAATTGTTGACAGCAGCCTCAGTTGTGATTGATGATGGGCCCGTTGCTAAGGTTACTATTATATTGTATAATATAGATCTGGCCCTTTGAATATTTGCATCCCGTTTTCACTGGCTGACTTTGTTTTGTGGAACGTAGAAAATTTGAGTATTTAGAAGCTCTCTGTGTTGTCTCACAATACCTGAAGGTCATTTACATGAATTATACCGTTTGTTTTGATCTTCAGAGGAAAGGTGAAGCATTCGAAAATGTAAAAGAGGGGCCAAGGTACAAATTGTCTTGTTTCGTAATGTCATTTTAGTGTTCGAAAGAACCATCAGCGGCACAAAAGCTTGGGAGTGAGAAATAAATTTGGAGGATGAAAGGAGCAGGAGCGGTGCTGCAGCATCTCGACCGTGTGAAGGCTGCAGATCTTTAATTAAAGCCTTTTTCCCCAGTATGATGAAATATGTGGACTCACCTTTGTACCTGTTGTTAATTACTTGCACCGTGTGATAGCTTTGTTCATGGCTGCCTGTGCCCTTGCTGGTAGCGCTCCTCTCCCGTAGTACAAGTAAGCATGTTGACGGCGTTGCTTGCAGGTGCATTACTTGCATATATATATATATATATGTGTGTGTGTGTGTATCTGGGCACGCTCTTGAGGGTTGCGTATCGTGTGTGTTTTCCACAAATGTGGATCGTCTCTTCGTTATTGATGGGCTCATCCCCTACCTCTCTCTCTCCGTGACCCAGTTCTCGTGTGCTGACACCCCCTGTTCATATCATGCCTGCAGCAAACACATGTTGTCAGAGCAGTGAGAGAGGGGAGAAAGAGGATTAAAGACAGACAGAAAAGGAGAGTGGATTGTATGTACCTTGTGTCAACATGATCCCACATTTGTGCTTTTTTAGATCGCAAGGCTCTGAGTGATTTCTGACACATGACCTCCACAAGAGTTTGTTGGTCGCTTTTTATTCTTTGCCACTGAGATATAACCAGATGTTCTCTCCTCTGTCCTGTCTCTGCAGAGCTCCTTCCTGGGTAGTGCCACGTTTTCAGTAGGGGATCTGCTGAGGGCTAAAGATGAGCGACTGACCTTGAGTCTCAGGTAAGTGCATGCTTCTGTCGTGCTCGCTGCTCTCTGTGTCCCTCCGGGCTAAACAGAATTCAGACTTCAGAGTCCAAAGGTTATGCCCCTTCACGCAAGAAGTGACAGATCAACTTAAACATCAAACTGAGTTGGGAAAAGAAACCACCGATGTTGCAACGGCATCTTTAGGAATGTTGCAGCAGCTTCCAGGGTTGTTTGTTTTCGGGATGTTGTGTTAGCGTGTGGGAATACAGTACTGAGATATGCTGGAAGAGGGAGTCTTCAAAACCGCATAAGGCTTTTAAATGAAAGCAATAAAACCAAATGCCTGTGTCTTGCTCTAAACGTGGGCCAGTCCCTTTTTATTTTTCAAAGACAATTTCGCTTGGAACGCGCACAGAGCCAAAAACTGAGCACCGCAGAGAAATGAATCAAGAAAGGAGAATTTAAGTGTTCGTTCGGCAGGAACGGATTCTGTGAAAAGGTCAGGAGCATGAGTGTGCTCTTTATCTTTAACCATTCAAGCCAAAGTAAGACAATTGGTTGATAAAACTCACGGCGAAAACATTAAAGCTCTACATTCAGAAAGCCTTTCGTAGAACACACACACTTCCTCGTGATACAATCTGTATTTTTTAGCCATGAAGGCGATTTGCTTTTTAAGGACGCGTCTCACGTCACAACCAGTGGATAATATCTGGTCCTAAACATGATTGTTGCTGTGTTACGTGATTACTAAGGAGGACAGTGAAGGTTCTTGGCAATGAAGGTTTTGTGCTGTTTACTGAAAAACTAGCAAAGTGCGTTACTCTATAGGTGATGCACTGTAGACGGAAAGCAGCATTATGTCTGATTGTGGGCTTTTCAGTTCTTTTCCCATCTGCTGAAACAATGTGTACATGTTTCTTATGCTAGTAATGCTGAGCGTTTGTTTGCTAAAATACTCTCTAAATGAGTATTTTATCATCTAACAGATACAGTTAATAAAACAAATATGCGCAATGTTTCATGTGTGTGCTGCTAGAGCATGTGATATAACAGCGAGGATAGTTTTCCTCCACCTGTAAACTTCTAAGATGAATGTGTCCCTGCCTCCCGTGTTTGTGTTGTCACACTGAATTCCCCTTCTTCCTTCACTCTCGTAGTTGTGTCTGAAAATATGCCCTTTTGGCAATCTTCCTTTTTGAAGTCTCTTTTGTTATGCTTTTCATTTCCTGTAGGTGATCCCAGGTCACTGGGTATAATTGTATCTTGCATGATTGACTATACAAGCTGCAGAGAGACTAGAGATTGCAGCCCCCCCCCCCAGAGTGCCTTCACATTTGTGTGTATATGCACACTTTTGTGCAGGTGTTTTTCTTATTCTTGAACAGCGCCGAATTGTCGTCTTACTCCCCTGTAGTCACACTGCACGGCTGTGTTTCTGGTTCACTTTGTTGTTTGGTAGAGTGTGTTTTATTCCCGAGGAAAACATAAAGTCCTCCCATGGTAGCTACAGCACTGCCGCGATGCTTTTTAATAACTGAGGAAAAATCACTTTTCTCATATCAACAATTGCCTTGGCATTAAAAGAATGCCATTGCTACGCTCTCTTTGTCACCGTCAGTGTAGTTTTTTATTTCTGCACCATGTGCAATCTTATCTTGTTCATTTAAGTTCTCCAGCGCTATGGTGGTCATGATTCTGAAAAGGGGAAACAAAAATGATTTCTCCATGCAAATCACGTTGATTTCTTTTAGCTGTTACTGGTTCATCCAGTTGGTTTTTTGAGCTCTAAGAAAGGTTGGAGTTTCTTGTTGTAGGGGTCATTAAAACTGCATTTAAGACATTTAAGATGTAAACTAGTTAACCAATAAATTCACAATACTTAATATAGTAATATAGTGATCTGTTTAAGAACAAACATTATTCAAGTACTCCTCATTTAAAGTAGTTTAAGGTATACTGCAGAGGAACTCATGACTCAAATAATGACATGTACCACACTGAAAATACTTCCTACACAAACTCACACACACACACTCGGTTGTGGCCTGAAGAGCTGTGGCTGGTGTGGCATTGGAGTGTGAATGTGTTACACTGATAGTTAGTGATGCAAGCGTAACACGTACAGACATACCAAGAAAACGGTCTTAATTTGAAATGCCGTTTGCCTGTTGGTTCATCCAGTGAGAAAACATTTCAAAGACGAGCAGCTTTACACGAGTGTGTGTGTGATTCATTCTGGCCTGTTTGACTCGTGGAAGTGTCTCTGAGTCACAGTTCACATTAGTTCTGCTGGCCAAGCAGCCCGGGCGCTGCAGACATGGGCAGGAGTGCAGTTCCTTCTACCCGTCACAGAAACAGATGCTTCATTTTAATACAATGTTCTAATCCCCACTCAGTCGGTTGTTGCAGAAAGTCAGTTGATTTGAGCTCCTTTGCTCAGCAGAGGGAAAGTGGGAGTATATCTCCACGAGGCAAGGACTGATTCCCTTCAGTGAATCTCGAAACCAATTGGACTTTGACCAACTTCTTTTCATAAGCTCTCAATTTACATTGCCGCTGAGCATATGTGGAGAGGAAATTGGTATTTGACCAGCACCCGTGTGTGTGTTTTTGTTTTTGCTCCTGCCCTTCAGTAAAGTTCATTCCACTACAGGGCTGTCCACCTCAAAGCTCATTCCTTATTCCCATGAATAAGAAAATGTCTGCTTCTCTCTCAGGTCTCACGCTATCTTTCATGTGTGGCTGTTCAGGATGTTTGTCACGGCTTGTTTTTGTTTCTTTTTAGGCCTGACTGGTTTGATTTGGGTCACTTTTTTTTTAAGGTCTCGACAGCATTGCATTGAATGAGTGTTGTATACATGGACTCAATCCAGGTGAAGATCTATCCGTTTTCTTAATGCCAGAAGCCAGACACTTGCACAGAAAAAAACATCCTTATGAAAAACATGGACCCGAACACCATCAGGAAGTGAGAACTGAAGAATGAGTTGCAGTTTTTGCCTTCATTAATCAAGTAACAGATACCTTAAAGGGAGTTATTAATGACAAGGGTGCTCTGCGCACAAGTTCAGCGCAGCTTTACCTGAAGAGGATTTTTTTATCCTGCCTGCAAAATATGTATGAGGAAAAAAAAATATCAAGTTGAATGTCTTCATTGAAGTCTGCAGGCTCTGTGAATTTGCTAGTAAAGATAAATAAATTCATAAAAGCTAAAAAAGAAATCACTTGTTTTGATTAAATTTGTAAAGAGCAAAGTTTGTTGTGCCATCTGAGGTCAGGATTACATGGAGTCTGCATGTGTGTGTAGATGGTTAGCTTTTTTAATTGACTGCGTTGGCAAACAATGACTTATTTACATATTCAGACAGGTCAGAGCAAGATTGGCACATGTGTTTTTTTAGTGAACTTCTAAGTGAAGTCGAGTGAAGAAGAAATTTGCAAATCATTGAGCTGAAAGATGCAACAACCTGCTCAAGAGCTGAGAGGAGCTCCTATTATTCTCTATAGTTCCTTAATAATCATAATCATTTAACTTACGACTAATTAAAACGTAATTAGCACGACTTTTACCTTATTTCCACATTGCTGTTCATTAATGACTCATTAAATCTGCTATCACTGTTAACCTTCCTCCACACTAAATATAAGACAGTGAGCAGTTGTTTCCATGCTGCCTTTGTCCTGGTACCCACATAGCGCTGTATTAATAAATCTCCCAGTTCATGTGTTATACGGACCAGGACTTCATGCCAGCTTCCCTTCTGCCCAATAATAATGAAGGAGCCACTGTAATAGCTAATCATAGCTGTCTGCATGCAATACATACTAGTAGTATTTGCTGCAGCACTGCAACATGTGGTTTTAAAATGTGAACTATTTACCTTCAGTTTATTTATGCAAAGTTATTGTAACTGGATATTTTTTATTCAAGAAATCATTTGGCATGCATTTGGAATTGCTAAACCTATCACTTCTAGCTGTGTGGACGTATTTTTTTTTTTACCAAATAACTTGTTGAGACCTGTTTTTGAGATCAGTCTGGCCGCCACACCACATATTCTAAATGTAGGGTGGTTTTAAATGTGCACCCACAGCCCGAGTACTACAGGCGCTGTCAGCGCTGCAGAGGTCTCTCAATAATGTATGTTATGTATACACAACGAAAGAAAGATTGTTATCTGGAACGATGGTTAATCTTCTGCACACATGCACAGCATTGAACACTGCAGTCTAAATGGGGCACGAGAAAAGTGTGTATATACCATGTTAAACCATATTAATAAGTGTGTCCAGATGGAAAGCCTGTGTTTTGATAAATTAGTGAAGCTCCCTCCGGTTTTTATAATGCTACCCCAGCCCTGTTTTGTCCGTTGCATTTATTCTGCTGTCCCCTCAGTCCCCTACACTGTAGCTCCCCTTTTGCACTTCTCGTTATCTCTAAAACTTTATGCACTCGGTAAGAGGGGCACTCTATGACCCAGATGTACAGCGCAGTTCAAGCTTTGATTATGTGCATGTGTGTCCGTGTGTGTATCAGAAATTTACCGTGGCAGGGGTACGTTATGATAGACGTGTTCGTCTGCTGCCAGGCTTCATGTCTTATTCATCCGCTCCCATAGGATAGAGCTTTTCTTTACTGTCCCACAGGTAACAGTTTAGCTGCTATCGCGCTAAAATCATTTTACCGCCCCAGAGTTCTTAGTATCGCCCTCTCCCAGTTCTCATACTTATCCACAGACAGCCAACTCTCGCTTACACAATATCCCCTGTGACTGATTTTATCCGAGCCTGACCTAAAAGCCTAAAGATCAACCATCTGATCCAGCTATACTGGAGGAGAATTGCGGTTGCAGGTAAAGTTGCGTTTATGTGTGGTTGTGTTTATCATACTGTGGGGATATTAATCTTTCCACAGTCATTTGGGGAGAAAAAGCTGATCCCCACCAGATAAACCGTTACATTTTAGGGCTTGTTTCGGTAGTTGAGCTTAGAGGGTTTGAGGTATCTATGATGTATGGCTCAATAACGCACTGTGCCCCCAAAAGCATCATATACAGTATCTGTGTGTGTGTTTGCGAGTCAATCGTATTACATTATAAATTACGTGATTCTGTCAACACAGTAAAACACATAAAATCGTTTATTAAGGTTTCATTAACATATTTTCATATTTAAATATGTGCTTTTGTTTAGCATATGTGTGCCCTGAATGGAACACAGTCTGGCTAATTACACTCCTCTATTGAGTGCTGTTCCCTCCCTCCCCAGTGACAGGCGACGCACGCCCGCATATATTACTGCATGTCATCATTTTCTCTCGCTCAATTTAAACCAGAGAAATGTTTAGTCTGATAAAACAGAAAACGGAATGAGCAGGATAATTATTAAACATATAAATGTCTTTATTTGTGGCTTCATTGTTTCATCACTGCAGCAGTGAGAAGAGGAGCATATGTACTGAAGCACTAAAGGACACTTAAAGCCATTTGAGGTTACGGCTGGCGGGAAATGTTTTATCTGTAGGCTGCACATTGAGAAGACAGGTTTTTTCGCGTGCACGCGTGTGAGGGATCAACCAATAAAATAAATTTACAGCAGGTGAAGGCACACACGTTATTAAAGTGCGTGCACACAAACAGTCTCTGCAGTACATGCAATATAGTTGATGCACACCATGTAGGTAAAAGAGGCAGAAAACAAGCTCTTTTGGAATAAAATAAATGCACATATGTCTTCTTCTTCCTTCTTCAGTGCTTAAACTGCTTCTTTTTTTCTGCACTGCGTTTCTGCATATTCTGTGAGATCCCTCGGGCATTATGCCTCACGGGCAGAGTATGACATTAACTAGCTCGGCTTGTGGCGCTCCTTGGCATCAGAATGAAGCTCTGAGAGAAAAATGACCAACAAAAAGGGAATATTCAATCGACATCCTGCCTTAATTATCTGTCATGAGTAATTAAAGTTCCAATAAACTCAGCTGGAACATCAGGTCTACCTCCAAGCATAGTACGGAGCCGTTAACCTAACATCCACATTAAACAAGATAATAGAGCTGGGCTTGGATCTATAAGTCCTGGTCAGTCATTCATCAGGCCCTTCCTGTGGTTCATGTCTGTGGAACATAACAGATATAGGTTGAAGTGATGGGCGAATGAGATGTGGTGCTAAAGATGGAGAAGAGAGATTCAATAAATCTGGCCCAGTGTTACGGCCCATGCTACGGGCACCGCTCATGCCAAGTCCTTGTCTAGCAGATGAGAGGACGATAATGAGGACAAACTGGAGGGAGGAAGGGGGAAAGAGAAAGTGTAAAAATAACACGTCTCTGGCTTCTGTTTATTTCTTTGTATGCCATGCTGTATTTTTGCCACAAGATTAAATTTTTGGCGTTCCATCGTTCAAGCTCCCTGCTGAGGCGGTGAACGGAGAGCAATGCAATCTTTCCTTTTGCTCCGTCTCCAGCGTGTGCAGTGAGGAGAGGTCATGCATAATATCCTGCCTTGCCTCGCCATCATCCGCAGCTCGTACGGATCATCGTGCGATTCGGTGGCCATTCTTAGACATGTATAGGCTTTAAATAATTAAATGTTTGCATTTCTAACAGGGAACATTGTAATAGTGACGTGCCTCTTCTTCTCCTGTTTATTGACCTAATTTATTAGGAGATATAGACTTGCTAGACGTTAGCTGGCATCACACATATACACACACATGCTTGACCCTCAGTTCCACACAGCTTTGTTTTGTGTTTGCAGTTTTGTAAAATAGCGTATAAAGATTCTCCAGTTTTCTAGTCAAGGAAATGCTTTTCATTGCAAGCAGTTGGTGAGACGCTAGTGCCTCTGTGCAAACACGTTGGCAAAATTGCGTGATAATTAATTAATAGTTGTGTTAGAGTCACAATTAGTGCAGTGCATTTAATACGGTGGGTCTATTACGGTGGCTAAATTACACATTTATACAGTCTGACTCTTAGTATAGCCAAGCAGCTGATTATCCTGTTAGCTAATCTGTTAGTTTCCAACTTTCTGGTGCACAAATGCCTTGAAAACAGGCCAAACTTACCCTGTCTGCAAAAGTTTAGAGGGAGAAAAGTTGGTCTGAAGTATCTCTGTTGGGAACTGTTTATGCTTCAGCAAAGATCTGCTGGCCCAAGTAAATCGTTTGGGCCATTTTGTTATATGTAACCAAATGGTTCTTTTTCTATTTATCAATTGAAACATGCCCCATACTGAAACCCAAACGGGGTCCCAGGTTATCCACATATGCAGTCTCACCTCAAAGCTACAAATATTTTAGCATACGCAAATTCCTGCCCAGGGAAAAAATTCAGAAGTTTAAAAAAATATACTTACACAGAGATACTGTGCTGCAATCCACATGAAAAGTATAGCAAATGCTTGGATTGCGTATGCAGTATATACAATCATAGCAGCCATTCTCCCGTAAAGGACCAGCATGTATTGCATGTGCAGTGTATTTGATCCCACGTTCTTTTTGAGCTGTGCATACAGTGACTTAACTCACCAAATGTTGCCATGCACACCCACGCAGATGCTTTCACTTTACACCTCAGCTCATGTTAGTAGTGGAGAGAGCCAGTATGACAGTCAGTGGGATAAAGGTTAAGGTGTAATTTGGTGCAAACCTAATCGCACAGCAAAGCTAACAGGCAAATGAAAGAGATGTCAAACTCACTCCTGTGAGGTGCAGAGGTTTAATCAACAATGGATAACAGATTTTAATGAAAGATCTATATATTATTAAACTAGCTTACGAACCTCACACATATTTCCACATTTAACCTTCATAGCGTACTCACCACATTTAGCTGTATAAAGGCAGAAAAGGTTAAGTCTCCTTCTGTTGCTGTATTTGTTTTGCCGTCTGATTCCACTAACCTTTGGAAATCAATAGCATCACCAGTTCATTGGCGGTTTAAGTGCGTCAACAAAGATGACGAATTCACATCTATTGGACTTGTGTTTGTCCAATCATCCTTGATGCATATCCGCTGTGACATGAATCTTCTGTTAGCATAACAAGAAGCTCATGTTGACTCATAATGTTGACACTGTTTCTTGTAAACTGTCCGTTAGGCTACACTGCAGCTACGTGCTGCTCGGGTGTGTGGTCATTACTGCTTACCTGGAACTTTAGTTTATTTATATACCTCCGCTGTTTTTCTTGCTCGAGAGATGGCGTGTGAAAGAAAGAGACAACTACTCGCGGAGGTTCTGTTATTATTACTGCATACGTTCTAGTATTTGCATATATCCTGCCTTCCTATACTGCTCCATGTTAGTCTGAAGTTATATATTTCAGGAGTTCAACATACCGCATAGCACCAGATCCCTGTGTCTTTTCAACGTGAGAACCTCCCGAGCAGAAGCCTATGCAGAATACAAACTACTGGCCTTGTCTATACCAATGACCTGTGTCAATACAACTCTTAAATCCATTTCATTTGCTGGAAATTGGAAGCAAGCTCTGTGGTGCCTGCCATAACCTGCTTTGAAAGGCTAGGTTTGATAGCAGTGAGTTACAGCTGACCTTTCTTATCGTGTGTGTGTGTGTGTTTTTTTAAGTGACTCTGAGTCCCTCGGGGACTGTTAGCCTTAGACTCACCTTGTTGTTATGATCTCAGTCTACTCTGTAACAAAAAAACTTCTGTAAAACTTGGTTATTAACTACTAAATGCATATGAATGTATGTTGAGCATTCTGGTGGGACATTGAACATCTAAAATAAAAGAGATATGAAAAGAAGAAGTAGAAGCCACTGTTGGTGCGGCATATGTGTCAAGAGTGATGTGTTAAAATTGCTTAGAATCCACTATGGCAGCTGGTATTTGGACATTTGGGTCCTGAATTTCAGTCACTTGCCACAACAGGATTAGCAGTTAGCGTGCTAATATTAGCATTCAGCTCGTAACCTAGCTACTGACTGTAAGTGCACGGGGGCAGACGTAATATGGGTTAAGGCTGATGAACGAATGGTTGAGCCTGACAATTTGAGTGTGCCAAAAAGATCACAGAACAGAAGATAATCTTCTTTAATAAACGTAATAATAGGGCTTTTCATCTCGCACCACCCTCCGAGCAAGCCTCCTCGTCCGTCTTTTTTTCATCTTTGTGGTATGTAATATGTTTCAGGTTTTATTTTTACTCCATACCTGCTGCTGAGTGGTGTTTGTAGAAACTATACACTGGGCACGGCGCGCTCTTACAGCCTTCGCTTTCTGCCGCGATAAGTATGTTTAATGCCTGCAGAGCTCTTTACATAAACGATTTAAGTAGGAGCTTTTAAACATACACATTGAAACTTTTTTTCATGCACTAGAAGGCCAGAAATATTCAACAAACCACAGATGCAGACTTCCTCAACTTATGGTAAACAGGCTGTCTACTGTTGCTGGTCTGATTGTAGCATGAAAAGGACCAATACAGAAATACATCTATCTCACAGTGCATCCTAGGCGATCCTACGACAAGTATCCAGTAAGTACATACTGTATGTTCACATTCAAATCTGACTCACATGCGTCACCAGCTAAAACTCGACATCTGATCTCAGTTTCGCGTTCTGTATGAAAATAAAAGTCAACATCATTTGGAGTGGAGTAGAATATTACAACAGCTAACCATGAACAGTGCTGTTTGTTTTGAGTGTGTGTGTGTGTGTGTGTGCTCCTTAACATGGTAGCACTACACAAATTGTGTAGCTGTAAAGCCTCACTCTTTGATAGCACACACGTTAAGTTATTTTTCGCCACCGTGTTGTTAGTTATTCTAGAGACTGGCACAAAGCTGAGGGTTAGTGTTATGGCACCGCCTGCAGGTGAATAAAGACGGTGGTAATACTGAGGAAATAGTTGCTTACGTCTGGCTACCTCAAAATAAAAATGATCACGTGGCTAGTTAACCACATGCCGAAGCAGACTTACCAATAGCCTACCCAGCAACAAGAAGGTAATTCCTTGTTTTTTCCTGAAAGAACCAGGCGAGGCCAGGACACATGTGTGATCACATGTTCACCCCTCCGTTGTGACTAGGTAGTGGCCCTCAAAGCGTCTTCACACCTGTACACTGAGCCGCTCACCTGTGATTGAATCAGTCATGACTCCAAGACACCAAGTCTGAACAGGGCCGTAGATGAGCTGTGGCTCTGTACTCGGTTTGGATTAACACATTTCAGTTGGTCTAATTACAGTGAGTAAACCTTACTCATATGTAAGTGCATAAAACAGTGTTTCTAATCACATGTAAAGCATACACATCGAAATATTATTTTTTTCATGAATACAGTTTCATTCTGGGAACTGGTAGCTTGACAACATAATCCCACAGAGGGACGCGTCATTGTCATGTCACACAGTCACCAGAAGGAGTTTGTTGATTGTAGTATGTATTGAAGTTTGTTTTGTTGAAGAAAACTCAAAGGCACTTAAGACTCCTCAGTCCTGTTGGTTTAAGCATTAAAGGTGATGAAGATAAATATGGTCAGCAGACTGGCGTGGTGGTTGGCACTGATGCCTCACTTCAAGAAGGTTCTGGGTCCTAATCCAGGCCGACTGGTCCTTTCTGTGTGGGGTTTACATGTTCTCCCTGTGTCTGCGTGGGTTCTCTCCGGGTTCTCCAGCTTCCTCCCACCGTCCAAAGACATGCTCATTAGGTTCATTGGTGATTCTAAATTGGCCGTAGGTGTGTTAGCCCTGAGGTAGACTGGCGACCTGTCCAGGGGGTACCTATGTATCCGCCTCCCGATGACAGCTGGGATAGGCTTCAGGCCCCGCACAGCCTTCACAGGACAAGCAGTTACAGAAGACAAATAAAAATAAATAAGGGACACATTTGAATGCCACAAATGAACTTGAAAGTTGAATGTGAGTTGTTTAACTTAGAATAAAATGTGTTGGTAGATTTTAAGAGGCTTGGCCAACATCTGAGATTTTGTAAAAGGCTTTTAACGATCTTTGTCACTCCTTAGAAAGAAAACACTCTTCAGGGGGTGAGCCAACTTTACACTCTTTCTAAAGTAACATTTTTGAATCAGTCTTAAAGGTCTTTACTAGCATAAGGCTGCTAGAAAGATGCAGCATTGCTGAAGATTGAATAGTCAAATGTCAGGACAAGGTACCGTTGCTTCTTACTCTGTTTTTCACAGCAGTTTTTAGAAACAGGCTCCAAAGTCCTCTCGTGTCCCTATTCTCCCTTTGTTTCTTTACCTTCATCCCCAGAAAGTCACTGTGGAGTACGTCTGCTGGGTGTGTTAACCTTGAACCCTGCCTCTTTCTCTACAGACACTCCTTCACCCATTCACATCTGTCATTCTTTTCTTTCTGTGCGTGACTGTGTGGAGGTAATTGTGGGCATGTGTGTGCATTCATGCTGTTTCACCACGTAAAACACTCTGCGGAGCCAAGGCCCTCCTACCACATCCCCATTCAATCCCCTCGCTAGTAAGAGTCAATGGTGCAGAGAACAGCTATAATTTACTGCCTACCTGTGTCAACGACCCACTGCAATCACCACGAGTAACAGTAGCTCTTACACTCACATGCACACGTCTTCCATTCTAACACACTTGTGCTGTTTGCATTTTAATGAAACGTGTACAAGGAGACAAATTAAATGTGCTGCCGATTTCACTTTAGTAACGATGCAGAATGAAACAGTTGGATGCCTCTAAAAAGAGGGGCTTGCTCTTTTGCTCTCTGTCTCTGGGTGTGTTCAGTTTCTACGCGAATGTTCCTGGCTGTGTGGCCGTCTAACGTAGATGCTCAGGGACTTTATGCCGTTAAATGCGACACCAAGGTTACAGGCAGCAGACGTATTGATCAAATGACTTGCATAATCTCTTCATCAAGCTACAAGGTGCTGTTTTGCAAGAGCTGTTTGGCTCCTGGAGGATATTTGTCTTAACAGACTGTTGCCCAGTCGCCCAACCTAAAGATGAAGAAAAGGAGACGGCAGGCAAGAGATCAAATGCAGGATGTCAGGGTTGAAGCCACATCATTTATCAGTATTTAGGAGATAAATGACAGAAAATGGAAATGTAGCAAGAGGTGAGTGAATAACCATGTAAGTGAATGAATCTATCAACACTTTGTGTTTTAGATATTAATAGAATTTATATTTTTAAACGGTAGTCGTGGTCGTCGACATAGCTAAATGTGATAAATTGCCTGACAGTAGGTTGAGCTGAATAAGTGTGGAATTAAAAAAAAAACAACAACAACATAATCTGTAGAAAGAAGACGGAAGAACGGAAACATCAGTCATCAAGTTGCTTTGTTGGTAATGTAGTGTGGTAGGTAGCGCATAAATTTAAATGCTTTCGTCTTTTTTTGTTGCTCCTAATGTTGCAGAGGTGGTAAAGGTAAAGTGCTTTATTTGTCATTATATAACATATACACTACACATCACACAACAAAATGACATGGTCAGATGTAGGGTTAGCCCTGAGCCGCTGCGACCGCGTGCACCGCCGCTGTGGGCCGACCTGACCCGGCGCCTAGCACTCAGGTTTTGATGATGGGGGAGAACATGCAAACTCCACACAGAAAGGGCCAGAGAATCGAAACCTCTCCCCCCGGGGTGAGGCAGCAGCGCTAACCACTGTGCTACCATGCCATAAGCTAGTGGACTTTCAAAGCGGTGGAACACAAAACTACCTATTACAGAAGTAAGTATTCATTTAAACTATTTCAGCAAGAGAATAATAATAGGAGTAACCTCTTAGTGAAACAGAAATATAATTATGATTTAAGTCTGTCTACTTCCAGTTCCGGTTCCTTCCGTTACGTACGTCTGAACATTTGAAGAATAGATCAATCTTCACAAAACCAACGTTTTCTTACTAATAGCTTGTCACAGAAGTATGTGTTTCATCATGTTTCTGGCCTCAAGGATGACCCAGACTTCTCTTTTAACAGACTTCTGTATGAATGTTTTAAAACATACAGGAAATTACCACAATATCTGCCACTAATGTGGAAACACTCCTCCAAGTAAAAATAGCCCTTGGTGACAATAGTATAAATTTAACCCCAATCTACTGAAGCTCCTGTTTTATCAGTGTTGTTACAGCTTTCATTAGGGAATTTATTTACCTGACTTATTTGTCTCTAATATGCTTTATTAACTTGTGTTTAGATGGTTATTTATTTATTTATTTATTTATTTATTTATTAAATTGATTTACAGTGTTGCTTAAAACCCTAGGTTCATTGTACACTTGCATCAGGAAGTTGTCACACCCGGTCAATAAATAGCTCCGCACATAATTACATTTAAAAACCACAACATTTTTCCTTTCGCATTTTATCTTTACAAGTGGCAGCACACAGATTTGTTGCCTTTGGAGAGAAACCACTGGCTGCATATTTGACTGATAGTGTTATAAATCATCTACTACTCGGCAAGAATGTAAGCAAGGCCAAAGTATTCCTTTATGTTTTAGCATTTCCTCTTCCAGTAAATGTTTTGCTAACTTTAACAGAGGAAAAATAAAACCGAACACATAAATCTTACAAACTAAGACCATCCTCCAGTCGACTGTGTGTCTGTCAGATCTGCTGTAGTTTGTTGGTTGGTTTCTTTTTCCAAGAGCAATTAAAGGACAAAAACCATCTGCTTGAGAGATGAAAGGAGAATGTTTTGTCAGCTTTTTCACAGTTTGTTGAAAAGTAATTATGAAGCTTTGGCTGCTCTCTGAGGGGGCATCTGCTCTGTCTGTTTTTGTAAGTTATTGCGCCTGAAACGGGCTGTAATTTTTTTTTCCATTTTTCCTGAATCTGATGCATGCATGAGAGTGATTTCCATTTTTTTTTTATGCTTTACAATGCAGCGTGTTCGACAGAGCTGACCCCTTTTGTCTTAGGGGTGATGATCATTGAGTGAGTGGTGGTGAAGGTCATCATCTGATAGTACAGTACGCTCTGTGTCGGTGCACCAGCTGCCCTCACGCACTCAACCGTCTCCTCCGCCCACGCTCATTCAATTGTCATTGATCTGTGCTTAGCTATTCAGCGACTGCATGTACATGAGCCATCCTCACTGTCAGAAATGTGAATGCCTTCGCCTGAGAGCAAGAACACCTTTTGATCACTCGCATATTAATTATCACAATTCACGCATATACAAATGTTTTTTACATTTGATTTTGGTTCTGTAATGAGACAAACTATAAGTTATTAACAGCATTAAAACCACTGACAGGTGAAGTGAATAACATCGACCATCTTGTAAAAATACAATGAGTGTTTGTCACTCAGACGTGTACCCTCCACCTAGACCAGACCAGGCACGCCTACCCAGGCCTCAGCAGGATGCAGCCTGACATAGACACACAGACAACAACAGTTTAGGAACAATTCAAAAAACATGAAAAACAGCACTAGGTGTTTACTAGATCCTAACAACATCCTGTTTCCAGACACCACAGGACACCCTCAGAAGGACCATGTCCATTCTCTGATGAGTCACAACTGTTTTGGAGGCACAAGGGAGACCTACACAATATTAGGACATAATGTTATGCAAGATCGGTGTATGTGTGTGATCCTGTATGTTAGCCTATGACTTTGACAGTCCTTGCTTTTACCAAGTTCTTGCAGTTTATCTGGCTTTCAATCCATCTTAAATTATGCGGCACATAATGAAAGTCATGGGTACTAAATGATAGGATCTGAATGTTGTTTCCAAATGGATTTGGAAATTCAGTGACGTAGCCAACTCCTAATACCGCCCCCACCCCAAGATTTCAATGCAGACGACTCTCACCAGCCACTTGAGTAATCTTTTTAGATAAGAAGTAAAGTGTCTTTGTTTTAGCACTGACTGAGGAGCTTCAAGGATATGTGCCTCTTCTTAGAGCAATTTCAGTGGAAGTGAAGTAGAAAAAAATCCACACTGCTTGTTTAATGCAAAAATGCAAAGTAAAGATAACATAAAATTGTTCACAGTCTGGATTAAAGTGTATATAAATATTACTGCAAAGTGCTAGACACACAAAGTATGCAGTCTAAGTTGCTTTAGAACAGGATTGTCAAACATTTGGCCCTGTTGTGTTCATGATCACCGCCAAGGTTTTCTGGCCTGTCTCAGCAGACCCCTTCACCAGCTGCTGGATCAGCCCCGTGATGGGCCATTTCGGTGCTGGTGAGGCCCTTCTCTATGGTCCCCATGTGTGAACTCGATCATGTCTTTAGGAATACCATCTTTAACAAGATATTAAATCTGATCCTAGTGTAATCAATTTCCAAACATACCAGATTCTTTAGCTGGAGGAAACATATGGTTTCTAAGTATTACGAACTAAAGATGTTTGGTTTCTGAAGGTTTAATGGAAGATTAGTAACTAGTCAGTTACTAATTATAGAAGTTTATTATAGAAGTGTATAGAAATACACAATTTCAACTCGATGTACTTCAACCATGAGAGAGTTTAAAGAGGAATATTTGACTTTTAGTATTTCTAGTTTTTGTACTTTTTCCATTTCTGAGTGAATTTAATGAAAACTTAGTAACTGACAAATGGGAGGACTCGGTCAAGACCATAGCAGTTTTCAGAATCCAGGTGTAGGATTAAAGAAAAATCAAGACGATGATATCATGTGGGACGAGTTCTTCTGAGGCTGAACAGTGAGGGGGGAGATATATCAGACCAGATGGACTGCAGCTTGTGCAGTAGTAGCAGAATTATAGATTTACACATTTTTAACTCTGTGTATTTCAGAAGATACTTTAAAGACTATACGTATTATTTTATGTATGCCTTTTTTTATAAAGTAGAAACAGAATGATCTTTGACTCTTAGGCCCAGGCAGGATGAAGATCACCATGGGATCACCAGAGTAGAAGGAAGCAGATGGACCCAGATGAAGAGGAGGAGTAGGGTTTTGTCGTCGCTGTTGGCAGCAGAGGTGGAAGGAGAGCTGCTGTACTCAACTGTTAAATGCTGAAGGAGGCTGAGGACATGATGTTGGGTGAATCGTTGTCCATTGTGATGGTGGCTGCTCAGGAATCTGTTTATGTAGTAACAAGTGCAGGTGCTGGTGGTGGACACTGAGATGGAAGATGGAGGTCTATGAGGTGAAGTTAGAGGTTTCACAGGAGGAAGGTTCAGTGTAAGAAACGCTCTGTCGGACTAGAAGGGTTGCAGCTTATGTGATTGGAAAAGCAAAAGCTGCTCTGTAGGGAGAGTTGGTGGAGACAATGAAGAGCTTCTGGCAAACACGGAGATGACTAAAGACTGAAGGCCATTATTTTCAAGTGTTTTAGAATTACATTTTAGCAGGTACTGTAACCTTTCCCAACTATTTTTTGTGTGTGTGAAAGAGAGCAGGAAGTATGATAACGAAACAAAACATTGACATGCAAACCACCTGGCAACCACTTGAAATCCTGAAGCTAAATCAAACAGCAGAAGGGTTGCCTTGTTTTGTACATACAGCACACCCATAAAGGTTTAAGCAACCTTTATCAAAGTCAAAGCCAGTTCAGAGCAGTTTTGGATGGACTAAGTGATTACATTTTCAGTTCACTGAGTGCTGTTTTTATTCTTAACCTCACCTAACCCTGACATTAACTTAACTAGTTCTTCTAAGCCCTTTCCAGGCTGCTTAACCTGAACCAAAGCTTAACCATGAGATGTGAAATTCATTTGTTGTTTAACACTTACTAACAGCCTGTATTACTGCTGTTTTCTGTTAACCCTTACCACACCACTTCCTATCCTTGACCTTTTCTTCCAATCTTGTCTTGTATCATATTTTACAGCCCCTGCTACCATGTATTGTCTGGGGACCTAATTTCATGTCCAGACTTCATGTGTGTTTATCAAGATGCGCCTCCATCACCTGAAGACAGCTCAGCGATAGGGTGTCTCCCCAAGTCCCAGGTGTTCATGTTACTTAGAAATTCACCACTTCAGGCCAAAGCACAACTTCCTCAAAACTGCATCAATCTGCTCAATTGTCCATGCAAACAAGTCTTCTTATGGTGGACCAGAGACATAGTGCTGCACTCTGTGGCTGCACACACTGGTAACCAGGTTAACTAACTGCGACTGTGAGTGTCTTAGGTTGTCCTGAGGTTTACCAAGGGGATCTTACCCGTCATTGGCAAACCAGCCTTCCATACTTGCCTGCTTATGTTCTTCTTAAATAGTTATTATTTCTACTTCCATCTCCTGTCAAACCATGTCCTGTGTTCCTTGTCATTTGACAAAGTCAAGCAGTCATGGCTGCACCTGACTTAGGTTGTCCCAAGGTTTAGCAAGGGCATCTTACCTGTCGCTGGTTGAAAGGCTTCCATGCTTGATCCTTGTAAGGAGTGGATTTGTTTAGTTTTAACAAGTTGGATAAGATCAGTCCAGCTTTAAGGAGGATCTCATTGTGCGCTAGCCTTGTTATGGTCAGGCTTTATTAAATAAGCCTAGGTAGGTTTGGTTGATTAACTTTTCTTAGATGAGTTCGGTTTGCTTTGGAAAGGTCATGGTAGGTCCTGGTTTCTGGATGGTTACTGAAATGTATTTATGGATGACATTAAATTATTTAGTTAAAGTTCCCCAATCGGGTTTTTATTTTCTCATTGGGGCTGGATTTGGCTTGGTTAGGTTGATTTAGCCTTGGTTAGAGTAGACGTGCTTAGGTTAGATACGTTGAGGTTAGAAGTGTGCTGTTTAACTATCGAGTGGTTTATCTTGGTTTTCCAGGTGGTTGCGGTGCTTTGTCTAATATTTCACTTCTCTTTATCTAAATTTGACCCAGGACGTTCTGCACTGCAAGGTCTGAATGGGGCCTTTGATGGATTGATGAACTCACAGTCACGTAGGGGGAATAAAACAACTTCTCCACAAACCAAGGACAACAGTGTGTACAGTTCAAACGGAAAAAGAGTGATGGTTTAAAAAGGAGTGAAAGATGAACTGAGACACCACCTAATGGACAGTCCGGTCTTCAGATGTCATCTGAGACAGATTGTACCTATTCATGACTCCACACTGATGAAACATTTTACACGATGGCCAAGGGGTGAACAACCCTGTTGCTGTTGTCACCAATCTGGGAAATTAACTCAACAGACGCCTTTATGAGGTTAAAACGTGTGAGACTCCCACCAGTCTGTTTAGACCTGAAGAGCTCTTCTCTCTGTCAAGACCACAATCACCCTCCATTATCTCTCCCCATTTGTTCCTCTTTGTTTTACTTCTCTCTTTTTTAGTTTGTGCGCACACTAGTATGCGACCTAAACACACTAGTTACCCTCTTGTATCGTGACGTAGTGGGATTGTTCCAACTACCTTCTGTGCCGTTGTCTTGTTGTTTTGAGTGCCACCATTTTTCACGCTGTCCCTCTCCAGTATTTCCACGTCCTCCATCACCTGCGCCTTCTTCTGTGTGTGTTGTAATCTCGGCAGCGGCCTCATTATTTCTGTCTCTTCCTGTCACAATGTCACCTGAAATGAGAAATGTGAAAAAAGTTTAGTTTGGAGACACGGGTGACTGTTGTTGTAACACTGACAACGATGCAGACAGAACACTGTGGTTGAAGGAAAGAAAAGAAAGACAATTACATGTATACACAAATATTTCATGGAATATATCATTCCTCATTGTCTCAGCCAGTGGAAGGTGACAATTAAACTTATTAAAGACACAGAACAAATCAATTCAAAGTGTGTGATTCCCTGTATGAAGGAAGTTCTTACCTTTATGAGAGCTGATCTTGGTGCTCCTGATGATGATGATTCTGTTCCTACGTAACCGGCCCAGCCAAGTGTGGATTCTGCTGAGAAGGCCAGCATTGTCACATTGTCCTCTTGGTCTTGTCTTCTCCTCGCCTGCTCTCGTTCTTTCTCTTAAAGTTTTGTGTCCTCCTCCTCCCTCTTTTTTGTTCCTTTTCCTTGCATTTTCCTATTTCCCTCTTCTCCCTCTTTTCTTTCTCTGTTTCCACCTTCTTCCATCTTTGCCTCCCCTACTTCTCCATTTTAACAGCACCTTCCTTATCTCTGTCTCTTTTCTGTCTGTGTAGCTCCTTCTCCACTCTTTTCTCTCGTTTCATCTCCCTCTTTTGCAGTTTTTCTCTCTCCTTCTTGTCCCAGTTCTCTTGTCTCTTCTGCTCCTTCTCCCGGTGCTTTTTTTCCCCACTTGTCCAGCTTGTCTTTGTCCTCCAGTTCTTGTTGACTTTACCGTTCTAGGTTTGTGATACCATATGTCTGCTGGCTTTCTGACTCATCTGTTTCCAGCTCTAGCATATCAGGCTCTTGTTGTTCCTTCTCCTCCTGTTCTTGATCCTCCTGCTCCTGACTTCTGCTCTCTTCGGTCTTGAGTCTTCCCTGTTCCTCAGAGCTGGTGTCTTCACTAGATGAAAGGCTGTCACTGCTCCATCCAAGCTCCTCCGAGCTCGCTAAAGGGGTGACAGATACAAGAAAGGCTCAATCCAGACTCTTCTGAGATCGTTGAAGGGCTGAGAGATCCAATAGAAGTACGGCTCTCTCTCCTCTATCCAGGCTCTTCTGCACTTGTGAATGGGCTGAGATCTTCATGAGAAGAAGGGCTCTCATCTCTCCGTCCATGCTCCTCCCATCTTGTGTAAGGGCTGGTGTATAAGATGGACTCTCTTCCCTATATCCAAGCTCCTCCGAGCTCAGGAATAGGCTGGAATCTACACGAGAACAAGGACTCTCATCCCACTGTCCATGCTCTTCCCATCCCATCAGAGAGCTGGTGTATCCACTAAGGGCTCTCATTCCTCTCATCCAAGTTCCTCAGAGCTTGTGAAAGGGCTGGTGTCTTCATGAGGCGAAGGGCTCTCACCCCTTTATCTGTGGTCATCCCAGAATATGGGAAGGCTGGTGTCTTCACGAGGCAAAGATCTCTCACCCCTTGCCCGTGCCAAGGTTTTTGTAAAGCTCCAATGCTTTCCATTTTCTTCCAGTATTGATTAACTGCAAACACAAACACACAGCAGTCATTTCACTGGCAATCAGCACACTAAGCAAGCCCTTCTAACTTAATGTTGTCACTGAACTGTTCTTCATTGCACTGTCAGTCAGCAAGAAAAAGAAAAAAAAGCTGGTCTACCAAATGTACATCTGGAAATGCTGCCCTTTCAGTTTCAGTTCAAAGATGATATTCAGTTTTTACAACTGTAGACATATTACGTGTGTTGTAAAATATATAAATGTCAAATAGGATAGGAAATGATCCTGAACAAATGTACTACTTTGTGACAATATCAAATCAAAACTAAGCAAAGCTGTGACATGACAAGAAAACGTATTGTTTAATAAACTAATGCACACAGGAATAACAAATTTGATGATGATGTTGTACAGGACAAAAAGTGAATTAGCATCCTCTGTTTACTTTCAAAGATTCACATATTAGCTTAATATTATTTGGAATGTAACTGGTGAGAAAGGTATTTCTCATAAGACAAGATTATACAAGAAAATATATTATTTAGTAAAGCAATGAACATCAGAATAACACCAGGGGCAATATTCAGTTAAAAGCTGACTAAATAATCATGACCATAGAACACATCTTTAAAATAAACTGCTCAGGATCACAAGTCTAGAGACTGCCAAACTTCCAGTCAACATAGTTTGGTTGTAGTGTAAAAAAAATGCTATAACATCAGTCTCTTTTATGGAAATATAACACAGAGGACAAGACAAGCAAATAAAAATAATGTTGTACTGGCCAAAAAGTGAATTAGCATCCCCTGTTTACTTTCAAATATTCATATACTAACGTAATGTTACTTGGAATAACATTTGCAATATATCTGGTGAGAAAGGTTAATAAACTACCACACTTAAGAATAGCACCAGGAGCTCTATTTAAGTAAAACACGATTAGATAACTATTATTGTTGAAGACGTCAAAAACATAAACTGCAGAGGATCACAATTGAAGACTACAAGTCTTGCAGTCAACATAATTTGGTTGTAGTGTCCAAAAAAGTAGCTATAAAAGCAGTCTGTTTTGTGGAAATGTAGCATAGAAGACAAGACAAGCAATATTTACAAATGAAAATAATGTTGTACAGGCCAAAAAGTGAATTAGCATCCCTGTGTTTACATTCAAAGATTCACATATTAGCTCAGTTTTATTTAGACTGCAACTTGGGAGAAATAGTAAGTCACAAGTAAACAAGCTCTAATGCAAGTAAATGTAGGGTTTATCCAGTTGAAAACAGTTCTATTAAAGACGAGAAAATAAAAAAAGTAAAAGACTGTTTTTTCCCAGACTGGTCTCACCTCTCTAAAGGTCGATGCAGAAATGATGCAGAATCGCGTTTCTATGACAACAGAACACGACAGAACATTCTAGGGATGATGTCACTGTCACATTTAGTTTTGGGCACGTTTCATTGTCCAGGAGTGAGTTGAGAAATGAGTTTGTTTTCATCCTCATGTACCGGACAGCATTTCACCTGAATGCATTAAACATGAAATAAGACAACATATGGCAACAAACAAACCAGAAGAAAGCTGACAAGCTCACAAACACAGTTTTTGCTTGAAGTGAGTCAGATTTTTTCAGTGGGATGGAAAGAAGTGGCATGATTGCTATATATTCATCTTCGCTTTTAAGCTTGAAATGTTCAAAATACAGTATCTGGGACATTATGACCACCTGCCTGATGTTGTGAAAGTCTCCCTTGTGCCTCCAAAACAGTTGTGGCTCATCAGAGAACCTGGACATGGACTTTCCGAGGGTGTCCTGCAGTGTCTGGCAACATGACACTGTTAGTGGGGGCCTTTGAATTGAGGGGAGGGGCCTCTGTAGATCATCCCACAGATACTTGATGAGTTTATTTCTTGTTTTTCTTATTTTTCTGAGTTGTTCCTAAATCATTTTTGTGTGTGTCCTTGTGTCAGTCAGCATCCTGCTGGGGATGGCTGCTGCCATCAAGGAGTGTCATTGCTATGGGGTGGGGGTTCCTGGTTTGGTCTAGGTGGGTCGTACATGTCTAAGTAACATCAGCATGAATGCCAGGTCCAAACATTTCCCAGCAGGATACTGAATTGTCACAAGATGAACAATGTTATTTACTTCACCCATAAGAGGTTTTAATGTTATCGGTGTGTTTTTGCTTTCCTTTAATATAATTCTATGTTTCTACGCATTGCTATTGGGCGGTGAACATTGTACCAATACGCTGAAAAGTGCTGTACAAATACAAGACCATTTACCAATCAGCAGAAAGTCAAAACTTTGCAGGACTGAGCCTGACAGTGTGTCCACACTACAAAAGCAATAGACTACAAATCATTTTAAATGGAAGTCGACACTGGCTGCTGGTGAAAGTGTGTGCCACAAATCGAAGCTGCTCCAGTACTTTCTGTTCTTAAAATGTAAAACAAACCAAAATAGCACACAGTCTTGTGTCTTCTACCCCCTTTCTTTTAAAGTCAGATATTTACAGTTTGACTGCTGCTGCTGCTGCTGCTAACAGTTAACAGATGTAATGTACAGACGTTTTTACCCCTGACCATTACCATTTCTTGTTTCTTTTTTTATTTCTTCTCATCACTAAAATAATCATCTGTCTGTTAATCTAAAACCACAGATCCCCTCCTTCAGGATCTCCATATTCCACACTCAGTCTCCCTGTCCGAGATGAAATGTACATTTAGATGGATGCAATTGTTTGAAGAAGAAACAAAATTCTTTCTGGATATTTTTTTTCCACCTTTCTTCTTTGAGAACAGCCTACCCTGGTGGTTTCTGTCATCGTTTAAGCACTAACATAAAAGTCAATGTAGTGTGAAGACACTTCTCGTCATGGAAGAATACAGTGGCTTGTGTGATGGAACTGGAACAAATGGGACGCTTTAAAACTCACAAATTGAGTGCGAGCGTGTGCCATCCGCTGACATAGCTTCGATTATGCTCCTACAGATGTGTTGCAGCAGACAAACAGCTCTTTATACATTGCTTAAACCTACACGTTGATCGCATTGATCACACTGTTGCTTAGCTTTTTTCCCAGTTAAATCTGCTTGTTTTGATTCAAAACTTGACGCCTCCTCAGCCTCTTAGAGATTAAAAGTCCTAAGCATGCCACTGAGATAAAAATTAATCTCAGTACAGACCGGATTTTTTAATGAAACTTAAATGGATTCACAGGGTGTTTTGCATTCATTTCCAAGTCGAGCTGAATATATTTTTTTGTGGTGGAGACTTTTTCATCAAAGAGAAATCAGGGCAGTTTTTACTTCAAGTGTTCCAGACAAGCCAGAGAGAATGTGCTCACTATGGGGTCCCCTGGTGATTCTGACCTGCTCCATGAACAACGCCGGCAGTGTTCAGTCTTATTGACTGAGTCATTTCTCCGGTTGCAAATTGTGCAATGAATGTTGAGTCAAGTCACGGTGTCATTCATCTCCAGTAAAAATCAGGACCAGCACTATTACTTCTGAAGCTTGCATTCCCCGTCATTAATGCCTCATGTCCTAACATCTGTCCTCACTGAAAACTAGCCAGTGCTATATTTAGCGCGCCCGTCCAGCTTTATATAGGTCAAGAATCCCATCTACAGTTCCACTGCTACACGTCAAGGCTATAGTGTTCTTCTTGCCTGAGTAGGATCAATTAGTTTTCTCTGACCACTCCCACTCCATGGGCGACATACCTGAAGGCCTCTTAAATCAATCTTCTCTCCAGAATCCAGAGCAAGAAGGAGACTGGGTGTATTTTTGGTTTTGCGCAGCTGAATCAAAAGCCCTTGTGAGGGGAAAAGCTGGCGGTGTTTTGCTTAATTTCTATAGCTGTCAGGTGTTTTCCTCTGTGTGGCTGCCCACAGAGAAAAGAGCCAGACGGCCACAGAAGTATTGCTGCTTTGAAGTTTTTTTTTTTTTGGGATGAACTTTCACCACTCACCGGCTGCTGAATTCAGATCTTAAAAGATTAAGTGCAGTTGTCCTCTGCAGCAGACACAGGGAGTTTACTCACTCAGTTTTACTTCTCCATTTGTCGGCCGTTATCCATTTGTCAGTCTTCCACTTCCTGTACAAATGTACAGACGTTTATTTATGGAGACCAACAATCCTTGTAAATGATGTGCTTGTTTGCGCAAGGCACTGTATGGCAATGTTGCGTCTGTTACATCAGAACATAAATACTCGCCAAACAAATAGAAACCATCTCCATCTGGCACCACCAAAGAAGGAAATAACATCCAGAGTAAAAATAATAATGATGGATGGATGGATGGATGGATGGATGGATGGATGGATGGATGGATGGATGTCCAGTAGCTTAATCACACACGTTTGACAAGAACCTGGCTGGTTGAGCTGAATGAGTTTGGAGTTGATAGAGGTGCTGGTGTCCTGAAAGACAGACAGACAAGGAGCTGGTCAGTGTCCATATACACAGTACTAAACACGTGTCTTTCTATGGACTAATGAATGTAAGATTAAATGAATTAAATAAAGTATCCGAGCATAAATCGAATTTAAATCGAACAGTCGTTGTTACAGTAGAAAAGCCTCAAGTGTGTAGGTACAGTATATGATTCAGATGAGTCCTGCCCAGACGAACAAGAAACACTATGGACACAGAGAGAAACAATCAGGACAAGGGGGAGGCAGAGCCTGGACTATGAAAGTATTTGCTCAAAATAATGGTGTTAGGTGCTTGTGAGAAAGTGACACAACTGCAACATTTGACAAGTGTGGAGAAGGGTGGCTTACTTCCCACATGTTTTTGGGCTCATAACATCAACAACTCTGCAAGTACCAAAATATTCCACTTTCAGAGTTGTTGCTTGGACCTTTCAAATGAAGTCTCACTGTTGGAAATGATTTCCAACTCTACATGAATGTGCTCATTTTACTGGAAACTCTTAGGAAGTTGTTTACAATAAAGATTAATGCCATTTTTTTCAATGTCAATAGAAACTGTTTAAAAGTAAGATTTGAAACTCACCAGCACTTTTTAGACAGGTAATTCACAGCATAGGTTATCATGTCAGTGTTTGTCGTATCCTAATTAGCACATGTACATCAAGTATATATCTGATATAGGACTGTCTCTAAAGCCTCTTAGCACAGATCTGTAATCTGAAACAAACTGCTGAAACGAGAGATGCTTTCAAAATAAACTGTTAAATGTAAGGTACTTCCTTAATACTTAATTCTGTTTTGAATGGTGCCAAATTTGCGGCACACGTTTTAAGCACATTATTTTTGTCACTTGAACAAAGCCGTCTGATTAAGCGTTGTCATAATCGCGATTCTGGGCCAATTAGATTGGGGGGGAGGAGAAAAAAAAAAGATGGGCTTACAAGCAAAGAACAATCTGCAGATTTGTTTCGTGCCAGCTCAAACAGACGGAAAGAGAGGTAGAAGGGGAGGGAAAGTGGGAGGGCAGGGGAGGAGAAAATGGGTTGCTCTTTCAACCACCTCGCTCATCAGAACCGTCAAAGTTAATTCGAGGTCGGTTACTGTGCACGCTTTAAGGCCTGGGCTTGATTTTAACAGAATTTGTACAGTAAACCTGCAGCACAGTGTCCGAGCTAAATCACATTACCTTGACCCCTTCAATGAGCTGCAGAAGAGTACGTTTCTGCGCAGACAATAACAAACAAAGGCTGTATTTGAGGAGGTGCCGAGTTTATGTTTGGCAGTAAATCAAAAGAACTCACAATATATCTTTCAAAGGCGTACTGTAAGTCAATTATCTTAAAGCAATTCTCACAGAGTCCCCTGTCTGTTCAAATAGTGAGTTTCATTAGTGGATTGCAGCAGAGCAATCTTAAGAGTAGACGGCCACTGTAACCCCTATGGTTTGCCTTGGGAGGACTATCACTGAATGTGATGCATGTTAATCTCCATTTCCTCGATTATGTGTGTGGGCCACTGTCAGTACATACTGTTTGTTCAAAGTCAGGGTGACTTTGCTATACTTGTGCTTTCGGTCCTGGATGCACGGAGAAAAAGTGTGTGTGTGGTGGTGGTGGGGGGGGGCAGGGTAGGGGCTGATGAGGAATGGGAGGAAACAGGAAGATGAGCAGGGGAGTAAACACTGAGACAGGTGTCTGGCAAGGGACAATGATTAGATTTATAAACCAGCCAATGTTATTTTCTCTGCTTGGAGACTGCTGTTAGACATTAAGCACTAACTGAAGCTCCCCGTGTCCCACTGCAGAGACACCATCCCCTCCACCTCCCTCTGCCTGCTCCCAGTCCTCCTCTCCCGTATTCTCTCACATCGCTTCAGCGTCTTCTCCTTCCTTTCCTCTCTCTGACTGTGCTCAGTTTTTCCTCCTTGCATCCGACCAAGATGGATCGGCCTTGAAAGCATCTTTTCTGCTTCCATCAACATCCTTGCATTTTCTCTTCCTCGGAGCATGGGGGTGTGTCACCCTTCCTCCTCTTCTGTCTCCCCAGACCATTGGCTGGCACACAGCATCCAATATTTTCTCCAGCTGGAGTGGAACTGAGCGCATTAGGGATGGGTCTGTTAAGGTGATCAGACTTGCCCAGAGACCATTTTTCTTCATTTGAGAGTGCCTCTCCTGCTGCCAATACTATAGATTTTCTATCAGCTCCTTAATCATAGCTCCATGATTGGGAAAGTGATTGGCCGGGCTCCCTTATATGAAAGCTCTAGTATCAATTCTGTCCCTGTCAAGGCACATAGTCTGAGTTATTAGAGCGCCATTTGAACAGTTAGACAAAATGTTCCTTCCTTCACCGCCGTCAGCTTCCCGCTGGAGCAGCCTCGGCTTTATTCTGCATTCAGACTCTTCTGCAGAGGCTGTCAGGAAAAGAAATCACCGCAGTGCAAGCATCCAAGTCCTGATTCCACTTTTCATTCAAACAGCTTTATAACCTGTTCAAGGATGGAAATAAGCTTATTAGGTTGGGAGAGTTGGGGGCCCCAACATGAAGATTAATATTTCTGAGGCCCATAGAGGGTTTGTAGCTGGAGGAAAAGATCATTTAACTGAGCAGACGTTTTATTTAACAGATTCAATGAAGAGGCTAAATCTGAAATGTTTTCTTTCTTCCTCTCCTCATGTCTCCCTTTAGGTCATCTGATGGTGTGTGCGCAGCGGGAACAGTGGTGGTGAGTCGTCTGAAGATGGGGGAAATGGAGGAAGTTGACGTAGACCACATCACCACCGACGTACCGCCGCAGAAGGTAAATTATCAGGGTGACTGGACAAAGCAGGAGCCTCTGTGCACCAGATGCCTCGAGCTAATGCCGGGATTAGACTGGCACTTCTCGAGTCCTTCAATGAGATTAAATAAACTTCAGTAAACCCTAATGGGGATTTACGGGATGTGTGTAACGTCTGTGTCTGTGAGCACATATGTGCCGTTTCGACGGAAACGACTTTGAGGGAACTGACACACGTTTGTGGAGATAGTGTAGAAACCCTTGCTCCTTTGACCAAAATATTTCCTGAGTGCGGCTGTCTTGTTGCCGTCGCCGCCATCATTCTCTGCTCTAATCTCACTCAATACATACCGCTTAACTGGGCTCTGGAGTGACTCACATAATCAGGCAGGAGACGGGGAAAGAGGGAGTATTCTCCTCCAGAGGATGACAGTAAACCGAAGATTGTGTCTTGCAAATGGGCTGCCATCAGACCAGAAATGAAGTTGTATGTACTCTGATTTCACTTTGTTTTCTGCGCATTCCTAACGGAGAAAGATTTGTCACACGAATGTGAGCCAGTAGTCGGCTCTGAAAAACTAGAGAATGAGATTCAATTATCTATTTTTTTTTTCTTTCTTTAGAAGAAACCGCAGCACACCTCTGCAAAGCCACGTGGAGACTTACTGTTGTATGTGTGGGTATGTGCACTTTGTGTAGTGTTGTGTGTGTGTGAATCACTGTCTTATATAATTGACCAAGGGCTTCTACATGGCTGACTGGCTCTCGATTCTGCCCACCCCTGTTGCTGGTGCAGGGAGGCTCCCTGCTAGGCTCCAGAGTGTCACTGACAATCTGCCCATGTCGCCTTGATGAATGTGTTGCCCTGCGTGTGTGTGCGCGTGACTGTGTTGTCACAGCACATTTCCTCTTGCATGTATGTGTGTGTGGCTTCTGTTGTAGAAGATGCAGGGAGGGGAGCGAGGGAAGGGATATGACAAACATTAGGGAAGGCTCACTTGGGGAAGCTCTTGCTCCAGCTACCTGAGTCATGTGCATGTCGCGTTGCCTCAGTTTACACATGTGTGCATAATTGTGAGCCCGAGGGGAGGCTGGAGGCACTTGTTTGATCGCTCCTTGTCGCTGCTTGGCTGGCCGTCGCTCATGAATATCTCACTGACCCCCACAAAAACCGGCGAAACAAGAAAGGGACAGCAGTCACCTTTGATCTGATCTCTTTACATATTTTAGCCATCAAAGAGCCATCGAGCACACACCGTCCGCTGCCCACAATTACAATGGGGCTCCTCTTACAGCTGCGGCCCTTGGCTCATTGTTTTTACTTTTCATTATCAGGGGCCTTACTCGCTGAATTTTCCAAATGCCAACTGCTGTTTCTGCCGTTCAATGGACCAATTTTACTTTGGAGTTTATGTGTGTAAGTACGAGTGGTGGTTGGTGTCTGTTTTATTCAAGATCAGTTTCTAAGCTAGGCGAGGTGATGGATTGTTCCTAGCAGTCATTAAAGTCCTTTTCTTGGGACAGATTTGGCTGTCTAGCTGTGTTAAATGTTTCATCAGACGGGGCAGAGCTGACATGCAGCGAGCAAGAGAGATTGTTAATTGTCAGTATTACTTTGATGAGGAAACCCAGGCTTAATGCACCGGGATGTGGTACGAAAAGCCTAGCAGAGGAGTCACTTGAACATGTGCCTATCTGTGTTTTATGAGCAGCAGTGTACAATCAGAACAATGTATTTCTGCACATGCTACGTTATAAGTGACTATAGCAAAACAATGCAATGGCAACAAGTGTAGAGAATAAGCAATGCCAGGCTCAAGACCGGAGAGGGTTTGACCCAGTTTATTGTGATTCACGTCTCCTGACAATTGGCACAGAAAGTCCTGATATCTTGCTCAGTACCAGTAGCTAACCCAGACAGTTAACACATCCGCTCTTTGAACTACACCCGTCCCCTGACTAGTATTGAAGTTTGATATTTTAGTTTTTAAGTTTTGACACTCCTTGATGGTAGCAGACATCCCCAGCAGGATGCAGCCTGACACACAAAAACAATTTAGGATCAACTCAAAAAACATGAAGAACAGCACAAGGTGTTGACCTGGCCTCCAAATTCACTAGATCCCAAACTGATCAAATATCTGTGGGATGCACTGGAACAAGCCTGATCCACAGAGACCCCTCCCCTCAACCCAGAGGACCCAAAGGTCCCCACTAATAACATCCTGTTGCCTGACACCACAGGACACCCTCAGAAGGACCATGTCCATTCTCTGGCGGGTCAGAACTGTTTTCGAGGCACAAGGGAGACCTACACAATATTAGGAAGGTGGTCATAATGTTATGCCTGATGGCTTTGTGACAATACTTTCAAGATGGCCAGTGAGAAAGACGAGTCTCAGAGGACATGAAGCAGCTGAGGCTGTTGTCGGTAAACTTCAGGCTAATGTTAGCTACAGTGGCAGGTAAACTCTCCAGAGGTACGGGAACACTGTGCTGATGATGACTCACCAACCGTTTTGTGGGCCACACTCGTTCTGTCTTCAGTTGTTTATCTTCATCAACGTCTTCTTCTTCTTGTGCTTCTTCTGCTTTGATCAGCAGAAAACCAGCTGGCAGGTGGATCTGGGTTAGGGTCACAATTTTGCTTAGTCCCTTGTTTGATCGTGTGGCACGGTGCATTCAATGTTCCCTGATCATTCACGATAATCACAATATTTTTAAGCCTGTTATTTTGAAATTGTGTGCAAATTTAAGCTAAGAGAGAGAGAAAAAAATGTTAAATAACAGTTAAAACCCCTGTAACCTTAACTTAGAACATCTTGGCTAAGTACTACTTAAAAGCTTTTTACCTTGTAGCACATACAAGGACATTTATGCTGTTATATAAATAAGCAGACAAACTATGACCTTCATCTTTCCCACAGTGCAATACAGAGATGATGCTGTATTCCTGCTGCCAGTGGACTCTCAACTTTTTAATGCAAACTTCCGTGTGATTCTCTCTCTGTTCAAATGCTGACATCAAGCCGCGCTGATGTGTGTGTGTGTGTGTGGTCAAGGGTGAAAGTCATGAGAAGATTATTCCACCAACCCTAACCCTGCGTCTAAGAAAAGTAATATTGATATCTCTTGTTTCTTTGTGTCGCAATCAGGAGCACATTCAAGACCGTTTTACAAGATTCTCCTTTTAACACGAGACAGCTGGAAATATTAAACTGTCAACCTGGTGCCGACTCTCCAACCATACGGAGCTGGAACGGGCCAGTTACAGATACAGACGATAAATAATGTCTTGCAGAAAGTGTCGATACGAAGAGTGAAAAACGAGAATCAGAGCCTGTGTTAATCACAGAGGGGGAAAGTGTTGGTCTGCTATTGTTTACTTCTGTCTGAAGTCAAAAATCTACCACACTAAATAGAGTGGTGTAGTGAATGATGTGTGGTTATTCTCTGTAAACCATTTACTAAACTGTTTGCCAGTTGATAGTAATTTGAAATTTACCATTAGAGGAGAAAACTATTATATGGCAAGCTGATGTCTGAAATAGCAGTGGGGCGGTAATAAATTACCAATCCACCACCCAATCAGTACAGTCTCAGCACCGCAAGTGTTTTCCTTCAGCTGATGCCTACTGTGACCTCTGTGATTGCAGTAAAGACTTCGTGCTTGTTTTAAGATGTGAACTGAAAAGAGAGCGGTGCACTGGCCGCTGTTTGCTCCGTTTGGTTCCATATGAGCGTTTGTTAAATGTAGTAATTGTACATGTGCATGCAGTAGATGCAGTAGCTGCTGTGTCTGTCTGCTACCACGGCACGTTGTGTCAATTAAATGATATTCAGTTACACCATTGAGACGCAAACCCTAAATAAAACTAATGCACTAAACACTTTCAGCTATTCATGCAATATATCTGTAGTTGTTTCAACATTTAGTTTGCACCTAAGTATCTGAACTTAACGTAATATTAGAAGCTGCTGCCTGCACTTTCCACCACTAATGTTACCTTGGTTGCAAGGGAAAGACTGATATTCTCAAACTGCAGCCGTATTTATTTACTGTCAAATGACACGCTGATGTGAAGCTGCTACCCCGAAATATATATATTTCGGGGTAATATCCTGCCTCCTCCCTGTATAATTTTATGACGTATATTTGTAAATCTTTCCGTCCTTGCTGTGTCAGAAACAAAGTATTGATGTCTCTCTTTACCTTTCTCTTCCAGTGTCCCTTGGTCTGTGATTCTGCACATCACTCCAGCATCGACAGAGAAAATAACCCGCTGACGGGACCAGGTATGATTCACGCACTTGTAATTTCACCATTCGCTGCTGAATAATGCGTCCTGCTTCTTTAAAAAATAATAAATTGTCTCTTTTTGGAAAAACAAGCCTGCACCCTGTAAAGGCCTCAAATGAAAGCTTCTCATTCTCTGATTCATATGAACTCCATTGTCAAGCACTTAATACAGTGCAGTGGTTAACATTCTGTAACATCTTTATCTTAAAGTGCCTTCTGCATCTAATTAACATGAAACTGCCCTTGTATAACCTTTCCATTAATGAGATTTGAAGTGTCTCTGAGGTGTCATGCTTGATTATAGACTTTTTCCAGTTTTTTCCTGCTGAGATTCTTGATGAGTCTTGGTGTTTTCAGGCAGTTTTCAATAGCGAGAAGTTTCTGCCGATTTGGTGAGCCTGCTCAGTTTACTGTGGGCTGACCGCAGACGAAGCCACCTGAGCTGCGTGAGACTAATTTAGTGGCAACACAGCAGAGAAGATAGCTCTCTCGCTGGTTAAGAAAGAGAGAGGTGCGGTGAGACAATGAAAGACGTGTAGATGGAAAAGGGAGAAACTTGAAAAGGTCACAGCTCCTGCAGTGTTGAAACTTCACAGCCCGTGTTCGCAGGAGATTTTCTTATCAAGTTTCATCTCTTTATCCCATGCATTCATTTGTTCCACACGTTCATTTTCTCTTTTTATCCAGATCCCCGGCAGCTCCCCGAGCTCCCCAGCAGCCCCGCGCCTGTTGTTATGGTGTCATTGTCGCTCACTGTTTCTACTGTGATTAACTAGTGAACTGCAGCCATGTTTGCAGGTGCACATCTGCAGCCTGTCAAAACAATACCCTCCCTGCAGATACCGCCAGATTGAGTAATGCAATTTAGTCTTCCACTTTTATTACCTTTTGAAAATGAGCATGCAGAGAACGGGGAGATGGTGGAGCCCACGCACAGCGCGTCTCGGGAAGTCATTTTCTTAAGAGGTGTCAGGGAGGGAAATGGAGGCGCCTGATTGGTGGTCAGATTAGTGCGGTGGCAGGGGGGAGTTCAGGGGTTAATCCGCTTCTCTGACGGAGGTGGAAGTCAGCAACTGTCGCTCTTCCAATTAAGGCTGCTTCTTCACCCCTTTCTCTCCATGTGTCCCTTGCTCCCCATTTCACTTTCACTAATCCCTACACCAGCAACGTCTGGATATCCCATTTCATTTAGATGCAATTACGAATCCTTTCAGGGGTCATTCTCAAGCTAGTCTCCACCTTAATCATCATTTATTTCCTTCAGCGTTGTAGGAAAATAACAATAATAGCTTGTCTGTAGTGTATGTGGCTCACAGTTGTTGATCTCAAGAGGATCTCCATAGTCTGTATGCACATAGTTTTTGTCATTCACACAAATTAGGCTGTGACAAATTGGGCTTAATGGCCTTTTCACTAATTCACAGAGAGACTAATTCAAAATACTTATGGCGCTATGATGCCGAGAAGTGTTTGTAGATGTCGATTAACTAATTGACTGATTAACTCATTTGGTTCCTGGGCTTGTTTTCATCTCTCACATACAATGAAAGCGCAAGTCTTTATTTAGTTTATTGCCGGAAACAGCATGAAAAGACAGAAACAATTCACTTTAGTTTCCTATGCTTTCCTAGGCTGTTCGTCGTCTGTGGCATTTAGCTGCAAGACCAGTTGTTCCTATTGAAGACATAAATCCCGCAGATGGATCACGGATATGTACACGTTCTAGTTTTTAAGGCCCAAGTAGTAAAAACAACTGGTCACAATAATAAATGTTTTGGGAAAGAAAAACAAACTAAGCCGTTCTTGTCGTGTTCAGGGTGATAAAGAACGTTTGCACTATTGCTGCTTTGTGACTCGCTGACGGCCTTTAATCATTTTTTTCACACCAGTGAAGGTCTACTGGGACAATCAGGCTGCGGATACGTCTCAGATAAACAATGAATGCCACTGCAAATCAAAGAGGAACACTGATCTGTCTCAGGGTTGTCTCACTAAAATATTTGGTGTCCTTTTGTAGTAATTCAGTGTTTAGATTCGACTACAAATAGAGGCAGAAATGATTCTTTGCAGACTTTTAACTTCTATTAAAACACAAGTGAAACTGCACACATCATGACATTGCATCCTAAACGAAAACTTTTACTACATCAGAACGTCTGCACTGAAGGGCATCACTAACTCTGGGACTAGAGGACAAAATGATGCAGCGGGACAAGAATTAATGGCTTGACTTCGACAGACGACTTTGAAAAAAAGGACATACTATGTTACAGTACAGTGTGAAGGATTTGACATGGGGGCTGCTCTCTGTGTACTGGCAGTATTAGCAGAAGTAGGGCTCCCACTTAAAAGCCTCCTAACATGCATGTTTGTCTATTGTGAGCGAGGTTGTCAACGTTTCACCTTGGGTGCTTCAGCTCCAACTTAGCCAGTGACTTTCTATTTCACCGCCGCTCTGCAAAACGAAAGTGGGTAGTAAACACTCTTTAAGGCTCACTGCTTTCTTGCCTTCTGCTGCTAGCACGCAGATAAGAGCATTAGAGCTGTTTTCCGTTTCCAGGCTTCGATTGACGCTATTAGCCGTTCTCTGCAAAAAAAAAACAAAAAAAAACGAATAAGATGATGCCGAATGCGAATCGATTCTAATGGAGGAGCTGGGCGGCGGGCTTGCAAGGAAAGTTTCAAATTCATTCAACTGACTGTTCCCCACTGCTGTACAATAAATAAGCAATTAAAATGGAAATGGAGGAAATAATAAGGCAAAGATTAACAGGACGATGTCTCTGTGTTTTGGTCTGTACACTGCTGTGTTGCCACAGCCAACAGAGAGCTGGAGAGAGAAGGCCTTGGAAGATGAGAAATGCCTTATCTGTGGCAGACACAGTTATTGATTATAGAATTTAATTTGTGCTTCATACCTCATGTGACTTTTGAAGACTTTCTGTCTGTTCTGTGGCGTCCTTGAAGCAGGCAGCTGTCAGAGCTGCTTTAGATGTTCTGTTTCCCTTTAACAAAATAATTTTCCTTGACGAGAATGTGACATATTTTCACTTCCACCACTTTGTCTCCCTCTCGCAGTGTTCATCAACCCAGTATGCAAGGTGTACAGATTTCAAACGGTGGACAGCAAGTGGATGCTTGTGCGGGAACAAATGGAGGAGTGCACTTTGTCGTTCAGCGTCCCCAAACAGCTGCTCTCACTGTATATACAGGAGGACATGAGCAGGTAAGCCACTCTGAAACAACGCCGTTGATCCTGTGGATGTCACTGCTCGATTTCTCATTGCATCAGTTGGGTTTACTTCCTGCTTTGTATGAATATAAACTCACTTACAAAACTGTGAATAAATCCAAAACAACACTGTGTAAAACAGGAATAGAACAACAGTTAAAATTGAGTCCAGTTACTACTGTTGTGGAGAATGAGGACAGGTTAAGACAGTGAGAGGCGACGCTTCACCAGTCTCTGAGTGTGCAGCCGTAAGTAGATCAAAGAGTTCCTTCCCTAAGGCTCAACCAGTGTTTGTCAAGACAGATCATTCCTCAACTGGCCTGTTGTCCCTGGCAACCCCTTCTCATACATAGCACACAAATGAATAAATACTCACACACACACACACACAGCTTCACTTTGTTTTTAATGCAAGGAGCAGACACAAAGAGATGCAGTCAGTGATTGAGATGAACTTGCGAGTACAGCAGGAACAGTTATCATCACATGCTCCTGAAGTTTAAGGACGCATTCACATGCAGACATGTACTATGTACACAGCTACAGTCACCACACATACACGTAGTAACTGGTGAAGTCCTGCAAACTCCCAGTGGATCAGCATGGGATACGTTTGTAAAAAATATGAACAGAGACACGTCATATTTGGATCCTGTTTATATGACTTAAAATTGTAATTACATTGTCATAAAAAAGGATGGGTGATAGACAGACAGACAGACAGACAGACAGACTACCAAATGTATATTTCCAAAATCCAGAAAACAATCTCTGTCATCAGTTCACCTGTTAAACCGATGTTCTGGAGGCCGTTCACAAGCCAGGACCTCGGTTCCCGCGTCATCCCTCTGTAACTCTAAGCCTAAATAAATCTAAATATAGAAGACAATTATGAAATATTTATGAAATCTCTTATCTGTGTAATACAGCTCGTGAACACTCAGCAGGCTCCAAACCATGACTACCTTCCACGGTGTTTGTTTATTAACAGGCATGTGTACCGTATCTCCAGCTTGGTCGCTTAAGCACCTCTCCTATAATCCTCTTTAAATGTTGTCTTTCTCCACGGTGCCTCTCCATTTAGCCGATTCTGTCAGCCAAGCTCGCAGTGTTGCTAGCTCAGGGTTTTTAATGATTCAGTTAGTGCTGCAAAGTTGTGAGTTACCGGCAGCGGATGGTGGGTGGCTTAGCTTGCTCTCGCACTCTGTGATAATCGTGGATATTTCTTCCTTCCATTTGTTAGCTTTGATGTCTACACTCATGTAATAATCTAACTCTGTGAACACAGAGGCGCCTGTTTTTTTTTTTTTCATTCCTCCAGTGAAGATGCTGTTACTCCTTTGTGTGTGTATAACGATAATGAATGCATATGTACTGAGGTGTGCCGTTCGTTAAGGCGTTCGTTATGTCTTTCTCCTCTTTGTCTTGATTAACAATTAGTATGTTTGTGTGTCGAGATCCTGGAGGTGACATTTTGACACGTCCGTTTTCTTTGGTTCCACTTTCTCCCGTACATTTAGAATCAGTTTCTAAGGACTGCAGGTTGGATGAGGTGACTTTTCAAAGCAAGCTGAATTCACTGCCAAAGAAACTTTTTGCTTTGCAGCCTTCTCACATGGCTTTTATTGACCCCACACACAAAAGCCTGTGATTAAATTGAACAGGCTCTATAACACACCATGAAATAAAGGTGCCCACATGACAGGCCCTTTCTCCTCAGGAAATTCATTCTGTTGTCCCAGTCACCTGTCTGAGTTGATTTTAACTTTGTTATATAGATTTATTGGAAATATTAGAGATCCCTTTCTCCCTTCTCCTTTTCAGTCCATCTATTTGTTTTCTGGTCAGATCTGGTATTAACATGTGTCCTGAATGCTTCAAATCGCAAGTAGGCAGTTGTAAGTAGAGGTGTGAACACATCCGACACGCACTGATGACACATTTTAAATTGGCTGCATTCAGTGGTGGTCTGGGCTGGGCTCATCGTGGCCACACTACATCAGTAGTGTGAACACACATTGGCCACACCGACAGACAGTCACTCACTGAAATCCTTACCTCATTCATGCACTTAAACACACACACACAACCATATATATATATATATAAATACAACTATAATAAATGAAGCAAAACAAGAATTTACAAATGAAATGATTGAATATTCTCTTATTCAGGCTACTGACATTACCTTACGTCTGGATGCTTATAAATGGAAGCATCCATATGCAATGAGTTATGACCTGATCTTTGTGACCGTCTCTAAAATCAGGAGGGAGATAAATAAATAAATAAATAAGTAATAAGAAGAAGAAGAATAAATAATAATGTCTTCAAGACTCAGTACCTCCCACAGTATTAAATCATCATGATGTGTCAAAACTGTGATCTAGGTGTGCCCAAAGCTGGCCAGTTGTGACTGATCACTTGGTGTTGATACCAGGACTGAACAGGACGTATGTGGAAGAGGAAGCGGATATCTCGCACCATGTCCACCATGTTGTGCCACCTTTCACATGTGGGCCACATTAGGTAGCGCTTGGATCATTGAGGGAGGGTTTATTTACCTTCAGTGTGCAGCCTTGCTGCGAGATGCCTCTAAATACCACACACTGGTCCTCAACAATCAGCGCCTCTAGGGCTCGAAAATGAAGTCAACATGGAAGTGCCGAAATCTGCACTTCCTCAGATGTCAGTTTTAGGTCTCCAGAAGCAATCGCTCCCTAAATGTTACAGCAGACATAAACATGTTTACAGCCAGTCAAAAAAGTAAAAATAATGTTTTGCTCCTTATGTGTTATTTACCCATTGGTACTGGACTGTACTTTGGAAAATTGAATATACTGTAACTCACCCGTTAAAATATACCAAGACCTAAAAATATGCCCTCACAAGTTGTTCGCTGTGTCGCCCTTAAGCTTCAGCTCCACTTAGGCTCTGTCTCATATTTGAATTAGCTTGGGGCAGCACAGTGTACCCTGGAGAGGTGGTTAGCACTGATGCCTCACAGCAAGAATAATCTGGGTTTGATTCCATCTGGGCCCTTACGCGTGGAGTTTGCCTGCTCTCCCTGGTACTCCGGCTTCCTCCCACCGTCCAAAGACATGCTCGTTAGGTTAATTGGTGATTCTAAATTGTCCGTAGGTCTGAGTGTGAATGGTTGTCTGTCTCTCTCTGTGTTAGCCCTGTGATAGACTGGTGACCTGTCCCGGGTGTACCCCGCCTCCCCCATGATGACAGCTGTGATAGGCTCCAGCCCATCTAAAATGTTGACAGTGAGTGCACACCGGGCCTCAAAACTGCTGCTGAGGAATGTGTAATAATGTTACCCATATAATGATGTCACAGAGGGTTTGTCCGGACAGCGGTCCTCAGGTAGAACAAACAACAAACAATGCAGCATGTAATCGTTATGTCCCAAAGACTTTTAGGTCACTTGAGGATGAATTGTTCTTTAGACTTCACAGTAGAACAAACAACAGATGTGAAGATCTAATCTTTATTATTCAAACCTGGTAAAAATCATTAGATTCTACTGTATAATATTAAAAGTGACATGTACAATACATTTACCGCTTTCCAACATTTACACCAAAGAAATGTGTTGTGTGACACCATTACCCTTTACTTTTTTCTTTTCTTTTTTTTTTTTTACATGCAATCAGCCTTTACTTACTCTGTTCATACCTTTATTCTTTCTCCACAATAGTGTGCTGATTAAAGGGGAGAGACGATATCTCTCTAATCACCATTCCATCACCTTGTCACCCTCCTTTAACAGGTGGACATGTGCATCTATTAGTTTTTACATTCTGTTATTCACCACAAGGATCATCTACCCTAACCTCTTAAGCAGAGCTAATATAACAGAGCTGTCAGGAGACAATGGTGTGGTTTGACCCTGGCATGCAAACAGCAGCGTCTAAGCGCCGTAGATTGAGGATATTCATTATTGTGGCTGCACTCGGTTCGACCATTTAGCGGCATGTAGCATTTGCTATTTTAATCGTGAAACCTACGGTTGCTCGCTTGATTGGTTAAAGCGCTTCATTTATGATATTAACGGCTACTTGAGGCAAAGTGGATGGATTGGGAACAATATATTTGATTGAAATTGGCAAGAAATGATGTGGAGTGGCTCTTGCTCAGGTCCCACCAGGTCAAAAAAAATCTACCCTACAGTCGTCTTAACGCCACATGAGACTCGATATCAGCTTGTAGATTTATATAAATCAGTAAAAGAGGAGTGGTTGTTTTTTGATCTTAATAGTTTCTTTCCTCTTATCAAACTGATGATAGATATTTTTTCCCTTGTTTGTCATATAGTAGAAGTGTCGAGCCGCTCTTATTTACAAAGACGCTAATCATTGGTTGTATTGCACTTTTGTTTATTCGTCACTGGTCTGGGCTTAAATGCTTTTTGGCCGTGACCTTGCTTTCCTCGCGATGATCTGGAATATAGTTACTTTTTCAGGAAGTATTGTATGTATCTTCCCATGCTTTAAAAACAACTTACTTAGGACCACCTGCAGAGCGTGTTGGCTGCGTTGCCCAGCATGCGATGCCTCTCTGCCTAGAGCTTGTTTCAAAGTCCAGGTCTGTTAAGAACCTGGAAAACACAGGAGATGAAGAAAATGCTTCCTCTACCATTTGTCCACAGCCATTTTTTTTGTTGTTTGTTTGTTTATTTGTTTGTTTGTTTGTGTTTTAGCCTGGCTAAAAACTGCATCTTTCATTTCATATATGGTGAGCCAGCACACAGGCATGTTATGTAATTAGAAGAATCAGTTTATGCAAATTCAAGAAAATTGCTAACTGTGTTGTCTCACTTACCGCTAGCATACTCACGGGATAGATCATTTTAGCTTGTTCATGTAACAGAGACAAGGCCACTAAATGGTTTAAGATCTGCTTTGGAATTTCTGTGCAGGCACTTTCTTGTTTCAGATATAAACAGTTATGTGCAGTAGGACGAGTCCCCGAAAGTATAGGCCGCTGATCAAATCAACATTTGGTGTGACTTCCTTCTGACTTTGTAATGGCACCAATTCTCCAGGCACACTGTGTTTCAAGGTACTTGGCAAGGAGTAGTTTGTTTCAAGCTTCCAGAGACAGCCAAAGTTTAGAAGCGACGGTGTCTTCTGCGTCTTCGTGTAATCTCAGGCGGGCTCTGTGATGTTGAGATCAGGGCTCTGTGGGGCTCGCACCATCTGTTACTGGACTCCTTGTTCTGCTTATCACTGGGGATGGTTCTTTGTTACTCTGGCAGCAGGTACATTTAGACCCACATGCATTTGGTTGCTGATGTCAACTGCAAACCATTTTGGACAAAGTAATAAAGGTGAACATTGTATTTATAATTAACTAAATATTACCAGTCACGTTTGATACCCTGGAAATATGGGACAATCTGTGCAGGACATGTCAGTGATTCCTCCACTCTTGCTTCAGTTTTGATTTGAGTACCTTCAAATGAATGCTCAGGGCGTATTTGACCCCATATCCAACCCTGACAAATCAGTGTGGAAACCTTTGTGGACCTACCTGGACGTGGTTGCAGGCACATGCTGCAGACTGAATTTAGGACCAGTCAGACTTCTCCTTGATGGTTTTGTGTGACAGATAAGAACTTTAACATCTGCCTAAACCTTTTTTTGCACAGCATTCGATGCGTTAAGTGCCCACTGCGTTACATTAGATCACATATCCTTTCTAGAAGCAGTGTGCCCATTAGTGTGGATAAATCACAGACCTCACACTAGATGGATGTTCTGTGTGTTTTTCTGAGCCGATCCTTAAAAACATTTCGGTTTAGTTGACCTTGACTTTTTGTCATATGAAATTCTATCTCTCTCTCTCTTTCTCCCTCTCTCTCTCTCCGGCATCTTTTTATCACACTGTAGCGTTTTGAAATACTTCAAAGTAATTTAAAAATAACTTGCTCGGATAGAAGAAAAAAAGGAAATAGTCTCCATCCATCTGCACCTAATGCCATGTTTTTTTTTTTTTGTTGCTTAACTACAATGAAGGAATAACTACTGCATTATGCATTCATGAAATTATACCCTGTCTTGATAATAAGTCGAACCAACGGGCATTTATATACAGTATCATGCAACATGTATGAGGTGTAATCACCAAAAATTGGGCTCATTATCATGAAAGCAATACATATGACTGTGTGTTTGTTATCTTGAATAGTATGTAAAACCGCCCTCAACCTCTAATTTCTATAATGTCACTGCAATTTACTCTTCTTTGGATGCTGAAGGGCTGGTTTCTGAATGATATCTGTCCGTCGCCTTTCAAATGCAAATGACGAGCCGATGAAAGAGGCTGCACTTCCTTTTTGGAAATCAGCCGCTACACACAGAAGCACACACTCACGGCACGGCTACAATTATTTCCTAAAGAAGAAGCATGGGTGATTTTGGCCTTATAAGCTGCAGATAACTGCTTGCTCCGGTGACACCAGGAGAGGGAGGATAAGTTTGTTATACATGTAATGGTAGAAGAATGGTAGGACCAGGGGAGGAAATTGATAAGGCACAGTGGATAAGTGGGCATCAGCTCCTTGCCTAGGGTTCACAAATGTGTTTATCTGGCTCAGCGCAGGATGCTTTCGGGATGCGGTGTGAGTTCGTGCATGTGTGTCTGATTTGGTCTGGGCAGGCCACGCATCTGTGTTTTACCAGGATTGTTAATCATTTTTGTACCGTAGCTGGAAAACGTAGATAATTTGAAAAGAGTCACAAAAGCATGAACATGCATCACGGTATTACTCAGCACCTTTCTCCCTTAAATTAGGTTGTATTATGTCAGCGAGCGGGCTGGCACACGTGGAATTGGTTTTGATTATCTGTTTAAAACCACAAGGCTCATCATAGCTCTGTGTTTTATCTGTAGGGTGAAGGATCTGAGGGAGCTAGGGGAGCTTTCTCCTCACTGGGACAACCTAAGGAAGGAGGTGATGACCAGATACGGAGGAATCATCAGCTCCTATCAGGAGACTTTGGCTGAACTGGACAAGATTACAGGTACGACTGCGCACACTTTTAAATTTTGCATTCATACCCGAGTCCACACACATAGACGAAGATATTTGATGATACACACACTTGCAAATGCAAGATGTCCTTGAATATCTTTGTTTCAGTGCGATGGTGAAGGAGTAGAAATACATTCACTGGCTGTGATTTGCAGAAGGCACTGCATAGCTCACGAATCAGTTAATCCTTTATCTCTTCAGGAGTAACCTGAAAGTAATTTATGTGCATCTAAAAATCTTTGTTTGTAGTGGTGAAACAGGTCTCCGAATGTAATGTGTGTTCCTCAAACACAGCGGCATTATAGGATTAACTAAAGGTGCGGGGTGTTTTGCGTCTGTAATCGGGTTCGACCTGTCCCTGTGTGGATCACAGGTCTGTGGTCCCAGACCTGTGATCCACACAGGTTAAGTCCAAGAAGAAAGGACAATTTTGAGTTCAAGACTGGACTTTGGCTGGTTTTGTGTCAGTGGAAAGCTTCGTGAGAAGTTGCTGTCAAAGGATTTCCATGGCAACACAGATTTCATCAGGAGCAGCTGAAACGAAGGAGCCCATGCGCTGGTGTGTGTGTGTGTTTGTGAGCAGTAAAACATAAAACCTGCCTAAAATCTGTGCTGTGTGGAGAAAAAACGGAAACGCGAGTCACGCCTCTTGTTTCATTCTTTGCTCTTTTTAGTATGCAAATATTTGTTTCACACGTTTTGCAACTGTTTTACATAATAAAATGAATCTGCCCAGCTAGCTCTAATGTGAACGTGAGAAGTAATTAGTCTTGTTTTGTTTTATTACCTGCACTGACGTTCAACAAGGAAACACTGAACGTGTGATCATTCCACAGAATGGCAGTGATAAAGCGGTGTTTGCTGATAGGTAACTCTTACTACATATGCACAGTGTATACATACAGTATACTGTGCTGTGTGTGTGCAGTTGTAGAAGTTGTCCTTATATACAGATGGTCTCATTTGATTATGCAAAACAACAGCTGTTAGGTGTTCATCATGCATATGTGCGTCTGCCTTCGACTAACTTCCTTAGATGAATAGTAATAAAAGCCTGACCACAGACTGACCATGAACTCTGGATTTCTTTCCCTCTAAGTAGCTTCATCCTGTGCATATTTAGTTCACTCTGGACAAGATGTCCGGTGATTAATTTTACACTGACTTACTTTTATTCCCATAATGAGATATTTGTCTCCGTGGCTTTTTGCTTTGCCCAGCTGATAAGAAATAAAGACTGCTAAGCCCCTGTGCTGCCTGTCTGGACTCGGAGGTGGTGGGGGATGGGTGTGCAGTGGGGTGGGGTGTTGTGCTGCTGGTCATCAAGATTTCTGACAAGTCCCTCACATGGCTCAGATGCTGTGAAACGTGGAGGACCCCCTTCCCGTCTTGCCTCTCTAATCCAGTCCTGCATTAACGTAACAGGATGACAGGCATTGTTAAACAAGCTGGCTAGGCAAGCTGCTGCAGATTAATTATTGATAACTAATATGATTTAAAGGTTGAGGGAAGAGACAAAAAAGAGACAGACTGTGGAGGACTTTAAGTGGGTGAGCAAAGACAGGCCAGACAGGGAATGAAAACATAATAACCAAGATAAACACATGGTGACAAATATGGGGATGGAGGTGCATTTGCCAGAAAGGAAGTTCATAAAATGAAGCCTGTGGGCCTCGTTGTCCTGTATGCACATACACATTAAGAACATTTACCGAATACGTCAATATGTTCTCATATAAGTACGACGTCAGGGCAGATTTTAAGCTTATGAGCACAAATGTCTGTCATATTCTAATGGTAATCCTGGGGTTTTTAAATGATGAGAGAGTGAGGAAGATAAAATTGCTCCCACAGGATAGACTTAGCGTTTCCTACATTTTTAATTATGTTTTTAAAATAATTAGCTTTGGCAGGTTTGCACATGGCTTTGAGGATTGCTGTTCTTAAATAGGATTATTTGTGCATTTATATTAAGTGGAGGAGCTCTTATGCACGAATAATTGAAGGTCAGTACCGTGTCAGGAGGATTCTTAAGATGAATCGATGGTCTGTGCATTTCATGGGGGAAAAGTAGATTTTTTATTTATTTATTTTTTTGGCTTTTCAAAGAGGTTGAAGAGTCGACATGATGAGTCACTCTCTGGTCACTCTATTCCGTTAATAAATGAAGCCAGTCAATGAAAGACACTGACACGTCTCCTATCCTGTTTAGTGCTTACTTTAATAGTTCTCTGCACAAAACTGTCAGTCAGTGTAGCAAGTGCAGCATTCAATGACCTCAACTTCCCCTTTGTGGGTGACAACAGTAGAAAGCCCACGGCAAGACGGGAGGGGCCTCTGTGGATCAGGTTTGTTCCAGTGCATCCCACAGATACTTGATCAGTTTGGAATATTTGGAGGCCACGACAACACCCTAGTGCTGTTCTCTGTGTATTTTTTAGTTGTTCCTGAACTGTTTGTGTGTGTCTGTGTCAGGCTGCATCCTGCTGGGGATGGCTGCTACCATCAAGGAGTGTAAAAACTTAAAAACTAAAATATCAAACTTGTTTGATACTAGTCAGGGGATGGGTGTAGGAGTGGCTCAAAGAGAGGAGTGTCATTGCTGTGGGTTGGGGGTGCCTGGTCTGGTCTAGGTGGGTGCTACATGTCTAAGTAACATCCACATGAATGTTGGGTCCATAAGTTTCCCAGCAGAACACTGAATTGTCGCAACTGGTCATAATGTTGTGGCTGATCTGTGTGACTGGTGGTAAAGACTATTTATTGTACAGATAGTAAGACAGGTGGACATGATAGCTCATAGCTTCCATTCTCTCTGCAGTATTTGTATTGGTACTGTCATCTGTGCGACGAGCTGCCTCCAGGTAAAGATGTTCAGCCGTGGAGTGCACAGACTTTTTTTCCATTTAGCTGAGTAAAAATAACGAAGAAAATGTTAAAAGACATAAATTGGTTCGAAGGAATGTCAGGCATGACTCACTTGTCCAATTTACACACTCTCAGTCTGTTGCCACTGCTCACACAGCATGTGTCCAATCGTCCCCTGTATCTACAACGTGATATAACTGTGATTTGATTGGGGGAAAAAAACCCTGCTGTGCTCTCATTGCCACAGGACCTTGAAGATGAAACTCTTAACATGCTTAAACAGACCTGCATTGATCTGACAGACTTCACTTACAAGCCACTGTTTTTTTAAGGCTGGTCGCTGCGGTTTGTGATCTCTACCTTTTTTTTTCTTCTCAGCTTGTCCTCAGGCAACCAGGCACAATTTTCTAAAAGCATAAGATATTGGTTTGCTCATCTTCTGAAGAAATACGAGGACAGAAAAGTGGCTAAGGGCAAATAAATGACAGGAAAGATTAAAAGAAGATATAGGGGCTAGATGTTGGTCAGTACTGCTGGCATCCAGCCCTTCTTCTGTCACACAGCCAACCCACCTGGGCAAACAGATGGGCGATCTGATATGGCTAATTTATCCAACCTACAACGGTCGCTAGCTCGATTAGCAGGGTCCCCAGAGTTCTACAGCTGACAGTGAGACCCCGCTCAGCAGGGACAGTAACTTAAATGTTACCCTTTGGAAACAGCTCCACTGAGGGGACCAGTTCAGTCTTATCCGGCAGAATAAACTATATTTAAGAGTAGAAAGAGTTTTTAGTGTCTGCTTAGCAATGTGATTTTACTGTAGTATTTGTTAACTGAAATATTTTGATACCTTTGGGGTTGTCTTAACTTGGACTCTTCAACGGCATCATGAAATTAACATTTTTTTCTTTTCAGTTTCTCATTATTTCATGAGTTGCTTGAAAATTAATTTCAGGTCAAAATTTCTATTTCAATAGCCGCCTAATGAGATTCCCTTCAATCTCAGCTGCACTTCTATGACTGTGTTCAGTTGTAATGAGCAAGATAAAGCGAAGACATTGAACCTGGGCAGTATAACGGACTATATTGTGAGAATGTTTTCACGCTGATATTAGTATTTAGCACAAAGTGTGTCTGTGCTTAGGTATAGCTTCACAGCCGCTGGCAGAACTGTACACTCCTTGTCTTGTTGAACTAATGACCACATCCCTGGGAACGCTGTTCTAAGCCTTGGCACTAAACCTGTCGACATCTAAAGAATATTAGAAGTGCTAATAGCAATAAAGCAATCTTGGTACCCTATGTATTATTGAATGTCTAAATGTTTCTCTGGTACCCAAAACGGAGGGCATTTGATATTCTGGATGGAACATTCTGCTAGATGCTGAAATTATGCTTTTCACTGTATTTAATGAGCTGGGTATAAATTCAGTGGTTTGAAAAAGCATCTGTTTACATTTGCACTTTGATAAATAGAATCAAATCTGTTACCACCCTAGTGAGAAGAAATGAATGATTTTCAGTGTGACCACGTCGCCGTCAGCTCCAGCTGAGTCATTTATGCTATCCATTTTCCTGAGGTAACACATTTCAGCGTGACTGGGTCAGCGGTTTCAGCATTATATGCTGTAATTGAGTTGCAGTGGATCTCCTCTCACGTTTGGTCTACCTGCCAAATGATGTTAAAAATCGGTGGCGGTTTTTCTCATTTAGATCGTATGTCAACAAAGACCCTCTGTCGTACTGTGGCTCTGACCAGCACCTCCAGAGTAATTAATGGACAGGAGGAGAAGGACTATGTCTAGTTTAGTTCTCATAAAGAACAATTACGCCACACAGAATAGCTAGAGTGTCAAAGTGTCATATATAATACAGTTTTGGCATTTCCTATATTTGGACAATGAATTACTTTTTGATGTTGTTGTTGGGTCTGGATACTAAGGCACTTCAATATTAGGGTTTGGCTATCATGAATAATTAATAATTATCGAAAGTAATTATTTTTAAATAATTGGATGTGAATTACCAGATCACCTCAGGGCACCACCCTTCTATGAAGGGAAAAGATTAGAAGCCAATTAATCAAATCAATCTCTTAAATTATACTAAATTGTCAATTTGGATTTCTGATTAATAATTAACTTGATAACTATAACCAAAATTACACAAGTTGAAGGAATTGAGTTGAAGGAGTTCTTGGCAGTGTAGAGGTTGGCAGTATTCACTCTTGCACCTCCCCAGAAATATAACTATGCAGACCACAAGAACTGTGATTGATACAACTCGTCTTCACTGAAATTTATGAAATTAGTGGATCCTGTGTGTGTTAACGTCAACTTCAACATGAGCCGCTCAGTTCTACTCACGTAGAACAGAGAGGAACTGGCCAGGCGCCGCCTAGTGTTGGAGTGGTGTATTTACATAACAGTACGGACAAATGCACAGGTATAAATGCTTTTCGATAGAGTAACCCACTGTGCTGAAAGTGTGGTGTTAAAGTACTGCAATACTATAAATTACTCTTTCTGCTTCCATCATTCATGTGCAAAAAAATGCTCTCGAAAAGGAAACCACATGCCCCCGAAATCACAAAGATGCTGATTCGCAGGGGACTAGTATTATTACAGAAGTATGGTACCGTAAATGTCATTTCTAATTCTCTTTTATTACAGACACAATTTTCACAGAATTAAGATCACAGACAAACTCTACAATTATTACAAATTACCAGAGGTCCCCAGGTAGTACCAGCCCCGTGTCAGTAGGGCCCAACAAAAGCGCTGCAGATTACACCTGTGATGTTATGAATAGTATAATGTTGGTAATGCTGATATATTATTTGCAGTTTGTGTATTTATTAGAAAGTAGTAGCAGACAAGACACTGTAACGTTAAAAAAAAAAAAACGAAATAGAAACATCTGTTCAGCCTAATACAACAGTTGGTTATAAAAGCATGAATTAATCTGCAGTGAAAATGAGCAGATGCAACGATTCAAGCACCATGTAGTTACATATTCACACACTTATCTGAAACTCATTTACATCTGTTGTGTTTGGAACAATGAGGCACACTATGACCTCTACAGCAAAATGCATTTTCACACACAATACAGGTTGGAAAGCTTACACTAGAGCAGTGTTTAAGCTCAACGCCTTGGACGGAGAATTCAAAGACTTCTTAATTAAAAGTTTTGATGCCAAATTAGATTAGGGAAACTTTGTGATATTATAATGTTTGTTCTCCTTTTGGTTCCCCTGCACCGGCTCTGATTACCTTGATTTTCAGTGAGCCGCCTCTAAAGGCAAACATCACAACACTTCTTCTGAAATGGCTTCTGTCGTCTGATTGTTCTTGAAAGCTTAGTCCCATCTTAAAAAGGCTCATCCTATTTACATATTTGAGATTTGAACAGCCAACGTGGTGGCTGATTTTGAGCTTAACTTTAAGCCTTTTAAGAGTGTTGTTTGGCAGAAAATTTTAATTGGACATTTTGAACAAAGTAGTGGCTGTAAAGGCCATAAACCCCCCCTTGCTTAAAGGATTACACTGCACATTAGAGGATATTATAAGCACATGATTGAAAATTAGCTTTACTTTAGAGCTTGTTCATCTCTATTTGATGCATTTCTTATCTGATATACTGTATATAATAGATGTGTGCTAAATAATCATGAATATGTTTAAGCATAATCCATTTAAACATGATGTCCAACAAAGCATAGTTAATTAATTTGTGAATGGCACAGATGAATCTGCATTTCAGCTACAACTTCTAATTGGAATTTATTTTAATTTGCCTTTGTATGCATTCATCTCAGTGCACATCCCAAGTTAATGCACCAAGATTTTCTTCTCACTGGAAAATCAAAGACAACAGTTGATCCATTTGTCATCTAATGTTTGCAGATTTCTTCCTTTATTCATGAGCACATATAGTGATGAAGGAAAAAAGCCGTATGAAGTAAGGGCTCTCTATAATAAGTCCGCTGACAAAGTGACACATACTTTTACTTTTTTCTTTTTTTCTAGGTCGTTCATTCAAGCCAAGCTGCTGCAAAGCCCAGAAGTCTTGGGAGTTCATCCCAATTAACTTGCACACCCAGAGGATGAGGGTGACGTGCCCCAAAAAAACAGGTATTGCTCTATAGTCTTAAACTTGCATATTATTAGATCCATTGATTTCAGGCTTTACTCCACATGTGTCTAGAGAAGAGCCGGTTGTCCAAAACACACCTTGTGGAGCATGTGGCAGCATTTCCGTAAGCTGCTGTGGTTGTCACCTGCTGTTGTCTCTCTATGCCCGACGTCTCCATCTGTCAGGGATGCTCAGAGGGTTAAGGCAGAGTGGTTCTAGGTGATCGCGCAGGGTAAAAGGTTAGAATTAGCTTGGCCCAAGAAAAATAGACAAAGCACTAATTAAACCCTCTGTGTTTTTGCCAGGGTGGAAGACTAGGCTGTCTCCTCCACCGCTGCTCTTCTGCTGGCAGAGGCTGTTATTGCCCTGAAACTGTCTCAGTGTATTAAAGCGACTAACTGCTCCCTCTCTATCTGCGAGCGGGCTCCGTTTCAACCAAGCACCAGCTGATTGATAGAAAGTTGAAGACAGACGAACCTCGACATAATCCCCTGTTCTTGCGGTGAAGACCCCAGGGATGACGGATGAATTAAGAAAAAAATCAAGTCATCATACAAGCCTGGAACTTTCTAGCTCTGTCAAGGCCGGTAAATGGTAAAAAATAAGCCAGAGAGGAGGTTGTCAGTTGATTGATAGACACTCTGATAATTACCCACCGTGGGCCCAATTCACACTGTATTCCAGGCGGTGGGCTTTTAGTTGACGTGTGACCACACACTTCTGCGCCTCAATGGAGGGGTTTGACCACAGTTTGTGACACGTACCTCAGCTCCATGAGTTGTACCATACCCAAACCAACTAGCCAACGATATGGAAGGTGGGGGTAGAGATGCACACCCTGCAAAGAAGCCCATAGTTTCTGTTTAACGGCACAAACACATGCACTTTAAAACATTATTTAAGATTTGGATATCAACAAGTTTTTGGATATGCTCAAAAATTACAGGAGCCATTAAAGAGGGAGGCTATACTGCACGGACTAAAAACTGAGTAAGAATCCTGCTGCATGCAAACATTAGTGCAGTATACACTTTTATTAGCACATTGGGCAAAAACTGGAATTTATCGTATGAAATCCCAGTTACTATAAACCTAAGACTAACAAAAATAGCCAGTATCAGACTCCTATTATATTAAATATTCATATTAAATGAGATCAAATTTTGCTTTGATGGTTGCAATCAGTCAGGCACAGGAAACACCGGGACCTGGTCCTTAATGCCTCTGAGTTTCACTTTCCAGCTGTACTCCGTTGCCCTATTGTTCCTTTTGATTTTCTGAAGTGACGCATTTCCTCGAGTTTTGCTGTGCGGTCTACTCAACAATGCTAAGCCATTCATTTTCATTTTGTCTGTTGATCATCCAGCAAGAAAAAGGAAATGAGGGAAAAACAACACTTGGAGCTTGGAACAGTAGCCATTTGTTTTGCTGTGAATGGCTGTCTTCTGTCTCCAAAATGTGTTTACAGCTGTAAATTATTTCCAGGCTAAAGAACAACACAACAAGCATTGTACAGCACTCATTGGGGTCAAGTGAAATCATGTTTTATCGCCGTTAAAATGGGTTTTTGAATGAGTTAAGCACGCAAGTATATGCCTCAACAGTCCTCTCAGTGCTTAAACAGCTTGTTGATTTATTGAGAATAGAGTAGTGTGAGTGGAAGAGCGGGCAAATCAAGCACAAATTGGTCATTGTGCTTGATGTACTGAAGCCCACCATTGTTTTTTCAGGATATTTGTGCTGTGGGAGAACCAATTAAGGGAACCTGGATATAGGAAACCTCCACGGGCCAGACACGTGGCGGTCGGGGAGCCTTATGGCCAGACATAGAGATAATTAACGGAGGAGACGGCGGATAGTATCAAAGCCCAGACATCAAACCACTACTGGTCTATTGTGGGGTTGTCATTTACTTCTCTGTGGCAAGACTTGGAACTGTTGTGTCATTAATTTCTATTCCCAACTATTTTTCAAGCAATCCTTCCTTATGGCCGGAGCTGTGGACCATTGCTTTCTCTGGGGTGTTCATTAACTGACCTGGCACTAAACCACACCAAAATATTCACCCACACAGTCCCACACCCATACCCCTTTCCCTCCTCTGTGTTTTTTTGGATTTAATTGTCAGGTTTGTCCATTACTCATTCAAAACAAGGCTCGTCCTAAGCACCTCTGTGCCCACCTAGCCGTCTGTGAAGTGTTTATTTACTTTTGACGCTGGTGTGCAAATTGGAATGAAGCACTGTGACATTGGCTGTCCTTCTGGTTTAACATGGGACCAGCGCCACATTAAGTCTAGATGTCAGGGGAGAGAGGACGAGTCATACAGATATAATCACAGAAATAATGCACCGTGTGTGTATGTGCTTATTGCATATTTTATAGGTGGTAACACGACTTAAACACTTTAACAGCTTCATACGGCTTTGATTTTCTCTTCTCAAGGTTTTTTTCCGGTGTCTCTGCTGTTTCCAGATGCGTTATAATATATGTCAGTATTTTTAAAAGCTGCAAACTCTGTTTTCTCTCTTTACAGATGCATTTTATGACATTATCACTGTCGGTGCCCCTGCAGCCCACTTCCAGGGCTTCAAGTGCGGTGGTTTGCAGCGTCTTCTAAGCAGATACGAAACAGAGAAAAAGAGGTAACTACTTACACCATTACACTGTGCTTGATGGAAGCGTCTGTGATCCAATATTGGATACACGCTGGCGAAAGAGGCCTGCACTGACAAAATAATTTAACATGTTCATAATTAATAGTGACAGACACATTTGACTTGATTTTTCATATCCCGTACATTTCTTACAGCCAAGTCGTGCTGAAAGTAGATTGGAACCCCACTGCCTCTGATAGCTCAGTTTTACCAGAGGCAACAGGCAGGATGCAAAATAATTTGTTGAGTCAGAAGTTCCTCTGCACCTGTTTTTTTCTTTGGCAAGCATTTTTTCTCCATCCCAAAGTTGGATGTTAACTTCTCACAGTAAAGCTACACTTTTTGTTGCCCATTCCCCGCTGCCAGCTGGAACTCGCTGAAGGTTTGAAGAATAGGAGGAATTCTCGTTTGAGGTGATGAGTGAGCAGCGATGACGTAGTTACTACTACGAAACACGGACACACCGGTAACCAATGATGGTCAGATAAAACTACAGTAAGCTCAGCAACAACCAATGGATGTTGTTTACTCCATGAAGTGAGTCCTTATCCTGCAGAAGTATGTATTATTAAGGTGAGACGTGTTTCTGCCAAGTTCCGGCTTGTGTTCAAACCGGAGCTATTTTGGGAGTTGTTTCACTGGTACACGGGGAGTCTTTCAGATTAAGTTTGATGTTGGATTGAGTTCTGTCCATAGCTGTGAAGCAGCTCTCTGCTCGACTGCTTGTTGGGAAAAATATCTTGTGCGTTTCCTTCACTGACCAACGCTATGCTCCACAAGCACTCAAATTTGGCTGAATAAAACAGCACCAAGCTATTGTAGGAAGGTGTCTATATGTGTGTACAGTACAGTAGGTATATCCATACGTATTTCTCAAGCATGCGATCAGCGGTATCCCGTAGATTTCGCTGTCCTTGCCCTTTTGATGAAGGATGTAGCTATATGTCACTGAAGTTCAGTATGTGGTCACTTGAGTGATGCCAGAAGAAATGAACGCTGATTTTTCCCATAGCTCCCCACAGAGTGCAAAGTCATTACAGGCCATGCCAGATCCAATTAGTTACAGAGTTTGCAGCTCAAGAAAAAGAGGGAGAGGCAAGGATGGAGAGGGTTGAGGTACGGGTATAAAATGGAAAAGCTGATGGGAAAAGAGTTGTGGGGGCTTGTGCTGATAATAAAAAATAAAGAAAGGGCTTTTTTACGCTGAAGTGCACAAGCGAATTTGCTGAAGATGGTCAGTTTTATCTGCTAGCGTGAACAATGATAAGGCTAGCATATTTTCGAGAAGCCACTGAAGTGAAATCATTTACTTTGAATGAGAGATTAGACTTCAGAAAGAATTCTCTGGGGAGACAGAGCTTTTTGTTTCATATTTGACTTAGCTAATGACTCACTGTAGCTTAAATTTTCCAATTTTACGCCTGGCTAACTGACTGCGGCCTGTGCAGAGCCCTCCACACGTTTGACCTGGTTAAATGTAGTCGTTTGTCAGTCAGAAACAGGAATAAACTTCTCTGATTTCACCGATGATTCACTGTGGCGGTTTTAATGGGTTGTGTTTTCTTGAAATGAGACGTTCACTCTTTCATGGTTTAATTTGATTTGTTAGGCGTGCGCTAAACATCTGTGCAACTATTTAGACTAAAAGGACCTGATGAGGCCTTTTGTGTGTCTTAATGTGAAGGACTGCAGTTGTGTCCAGGTGAGGGTCTCTTAATTGTGCTGTGAGTCCAGTCTATTTCCGCAGAGCAAAGATTCATGTGAACACACATTGACACACACACACATACACACACACTCATTATACATGTCCCAGTATGCCTCCTCGCCTTTCAGAAGCAGCCTTTTGTAATCACATTTGATTAAAAAGGGAACAATCGGCGAGATGTGAGACTTGGCTATTCAGTGTGATATTAATTCATCAAAGAGAAGATGGAAAAGGATTGAAAGAGGGAAAAAAAAGGAAAACCTGAGCACAGAGGTGCTACCAGGAGGGCAATAAAAGAGCTATTCGTCTTTGTTCCCTGGACACTAGAAGAGAGGGGAGGGGGGCGGGGGGGTGGTCTTTCCAGATCCATTAAAAAACCAGCATTGGCCAAACTTGGCATTGGTCAGTAGTTTGTCTCTCAAGATGGGCCAAGAAAGAGTTTAATCAATAGCTATACTTGGTATTCCTCAAGAAACCCAGCACATGTACACACAGGGCAAAAGCATTTATCTTTCATTAATGCATGCAGCCCCGCTTAAATGTCTGTTTTAAAAGTCACTGGATTTTTATCTGTGTTTAATTGAACCCTATAGACATAGCTGCGGATTTGCTGAGGTGGTCTAATCTTTCATTAACAACCTCTTTTGAATTATTCAACTATTCTGAATAATGATGCAACATCCTTTTTTTTTTTTGGTGAAGACCTACAAGGGTTTTCCTACCTGGACCGCTCTGCTGAGTGTGACTGCATGCGTTGTGCTGCACATGCATGTGAGGCGGGAGATATCGTTTATATTTTAAGCATGTTCACCGACATGCTGTTCTGCACCAGTTAACTTGCAGAGAAGCTTTCCTCTGTAACAGAGAGGACGGCGGCTCTGTCATATCGCCAGGCCTTCTGGTCAAACAGAACTACAGAATGACACATTTCTGGGACGCAGGGAGTGGTGGAAACTACATTGCACGGCCTTAATAGAGTCTCTTGTGGCCAGTGTTCAGATTTAATGTGACTAGCCGCATGTTGTCTAACAAAATAACTTCCTCCCAGGATTACTGCGTGCAATCCAGGAACAGGATATTGGCAGTGGCCTGGACTCCATGCTGACGGACAGCTTGTTAGTTCTCTCCCTGCTCTGTAGCAAACCTACTCCAAGTACTGTGGATGATGGAGAAGGATCCTGGCAGTAGCCTTGAGGTTTCTCTGGTTACAGATCAGGGTCTGAATGTGTCTGAATCATTGAGAAGAGCTTTGGCTCTTATACTAAGAACTGATGCGAGGTCGGTGCCCAGTGGAGGATTCAACAACAGACGGGGGTTGACAGTTAAAAGGATCTGTTTTTAGATCAGGATCCATCTATTGGAAACTCTATTTTAGCTGTGGCCATGTGGCAGCGGACTGGTATAAGAACTGTGATTAGAGCATACTGTCTAAATGACAAAAGAGGCTTTGGCAATCACCTGAAGTGCTGCAGGATTATCTGCTGACGTAGCTGCATTTTACTCCTGCTGGCTGTCAGCAGCAGGCCACAAGCTCTTCATTAATTTCCTCTACACTATTAATTAGCCATGCGCTGGAGATGCTAGCTTAATTAGGCCGCTGGGCCCAGCGGTTTTCTCCCTCACGTTACTGCTATGACCAGTTCCTATTGATCATTTAGGAAAACCAAGGAACAAACTCACCCAAGACACGCTGCTAGTTCTAGTAATCTGTGCTAGTAGACCTGAATTCCCTCCTCAATCCAGGCTAACCCGATAAAGCATCGACTGGGTCCCTGTTTGTCTGTGAAAACTGAATCATAGAAAGATGAATGGTGATAACTTTATGAGTGAATCAAAGTTCTGGTGCAACGCGTAGTCAAGTGTGTTGTGCATATTGTGCAGAAGGAGTGGCAGCACACCTTCTGTATTTTAATGGAGGTGCACAGAGTGTGGCAAGAGGTGGGATTAAAACGAATCTATTATCATACATTATCTGTGATTGTGTAGGAGTCTAGTAGCAATACCTTCTGAAAGCATTGCTCTCCCCACAATGATGACCTGATGTCACATAGGGGATGTTTGAGGAGCTTCGCCGATGGAGGAAACTGTAAAAGTACAGATAGAATCCATTCCACTCATGCTTTTGTAGCCAGAAGAGTTGAAGTCTTTTTTCTGATATTTTAGTTTAGTTGTGTTTATATGTAAAAGGACGAGTATGAACCATGAACTGATGACCTCTATAGAAGCATGTACAGGCCTAATCTCATTTACAATGCCCATCCTTTTCATAGATAGAATACACGGTACATACACATCACTACAAGATATAAACTCTGATACAAAAGGCACCACAAGACGAGAGACATTCGTCACTGCATGACTGATCCCTTTAGCCTGTGGAAACTGAAAAGTCCTATTATGAAACTGCACAAACACAATAATTGCAGCATTTCTATAACACATTTTACATCACTCTTACATTTAGCCAGTGCAGTTATGTGACCGGTTGTGATTGTGTATGTGACCAGTTGCTCTGCTATATCCTGATGTTCATCACAGCTACAGGTACGCTGTGTCTTAAGGAAGGGATGGTCGGGGTAGATCTAACAAGACCAAATAAAGAGTTTAGATGACACCTTACGATGGATTTATAGGGGGGATAGATGCAATCGCAAAGGCTTCCATGGATCACAGATCCTCATAAGAGTAACACAAGTACTGAAATTGCAAAAATACAGTAATTAGAGTAGTTTTTCTGTGCATTTAAATGTCTGTAATATTTTTTAAAGACAGGGAGCAGAACACGAATAAAAGGTTTTTTATATGGCTTTTGAGAGCTCTGTGTGCAACATGCACGGTGAAGCGGTGACTCAGAGCGGGCAGGTAGATGTTTTTTGATGTGTATATGCTTGTCACTATTAACAGATAATGAGTCCCGCTATATAATGCATGTGTACTGTTGTGGAGTCTGCACAAATAAGTCCCTTTCATCTGCTGTAGCTTGAGTTTGAGATCCTCAGCTGAAATACCATTTGTGGGCTCATTAAAAAGTTCTTCCTCAGACACCGTCGGTCCACATGCAGCATGTGTAGCTTTACCAACATGCAACCCTAGGTGACATCGATCTGCATTTCATATCGCAGCACTGAACTTAAACACTGTGTGGGGTTAAAGCATTCAAAACAACCCTGTAGTCTAAGGTTTGCCCCTTTAGGGGAGGTTCACTTGAAACGCTCTGAGCAGTATGTATGGAAACATCAACTGATTAGTCTCTCAGGTCTGAAGGCGCATGGTACACATACATATTCATGAGTAATGTGTGCACTTAGAAGTTGACATAGTTGCTGGACAAATAGCTCAACAAATGCAATACCAAGATACCAATGTTGTTATAAGGAGCACCTAACCTTTTGTAAGTAAGTACTCACTGTCTTTGTGATCATTACAGATGATATACAGTCAGAAGATTATAACCAGGTGAAGTAACATTGACCATCTTAAGACAATATAATGTTCTTCTGGGATACTTTTGGACTTGGCATTAATGTAGATGTAACTTAGACATGTATCACCCACCCAGACCAGACCAGGCACCCCAACACCCTTAGCAATGACACAGCAGGATGCAGCCTGACACAGACACACACACAAAAACTGTTTAGGAACAAAAAAAAAAGGCACAAGGTGTTGACCTGGCCTCTAAATTCACTAGATCCCAAACTGATAAAGTGTCTGTGGGATTATCCACAGAGGCCCCTCCCCTCAACCCATAGGACCTAAAGCCCCCCACTAACAACATTCTGTTGCCAGACATCACAGGACACCCTCAGAAGGACTATGTCCATTCTCTGATGGGTCACAACAGTTTGGAGGCACAAGGGAGACCTACACAATATTAGGAAGGTGGTCATAATGTTATGCCTTATAAAGGTGGTGTACAACACACACAAAGATAACAGATCAAACTGTAATAAAATGGCATCACAGTAAAAACAATACATGTAACTTTAAAGTGATGCATCAGATTTCAACATGAAGTCAGGTTTGCTTTCAAATAAACAGTAAATGGGAGTTTAAATTGGAGCTCATTAACTTATAACTAAAGGATTTTAACAGAATGAAGATTTTTCTGAGCTCAGGTGTGCTCTGTGAGTCCTTAAACCTTGACAGGTGGGAGTATTTTCTTCTTTTGCAATCCAATGGCACCACAAGCTATGACTTCTAACGTTACTCCAGGGTTCAGTCGCTACCTTTCTGTTCCATCCTCACCCAAAGATAAATATGTTTTGCCAAGGTAGTATATAATGGAGGGCAGCTGTATTGGATTATATAGTTTACTTTTGTGTCCACCCCGTGCTTTCTTGGCGTCATGTTTAACAATCTTGGCACAGAACACACCCAAATTTCATTCGGGATGGAAACCATACCCAGGGCTTGAAATGACAGTCGGATCCTCATGTGCGTCCCCTTTGGCCTCTCATCAGGTTTGCATAAACAGATTTATGCTGTTGTAGTTTTTGCACGGTTTGCCGTCTTGGTGGACCTGTTTGGACTGACAGCAATGCTGATGAGGCAATTAAAGTTCCTTTCCTTAGCCAGCCTTAGAGAGGATCAATTCTGTCCTCTAGCATCAGGTGGCAGGTCCCAACATTCATTATTGCCTGCATGGGCTCCCTAATGGGATTGGATTTGTACTTATGAGTCAACAGGGCTGTTATTGAATCTCAGTCGCTGAAGCAATTGTCCTCGTCCAGCAACCTTCTCCTTTGCCTCTTTTTTTCAAGTGTGTCTATTGTTGCAGTCCTGTAGGATTTTTTTCTCTTTAGTTCTGCATAATGTAATAAGACGAACGTAAGCTCACAGAGGATGAAAGGGATTTACGGTCTTTACTTTTGTTGCTGTAGATTATTCATTCTTGGATGTCTATGTGGCGGAAATCCCACCATTTGTAGGTGCGATTATGGAAGTGGGGATAACAGAAGTTTGTAAGTTGAAATGCGGGTGTTTGGTGTGGTTGAGTACCTCACACTGTTTGCCCTGTGTCTCCCTCTTAATGATTCCTTTGATTAGCCGTGAGCTTGCGGGTGGTAGACCTCCAGGGGGCTCATTAGCTGTAACGACAAGGCCAAGTTAGCCAGTCAAAGACATAGTTAGTAGCTAGTACCTACTACACTTAATTTCTTTAGGCCTTGAGATTTTCACACTTATTGATACGTCAGGTAGCGATGTTCCACACAGAGTGACTTCTAAAGAACCACTTTTTTTCCCTCTTTGCAAAATATTAGGCACGCTGCAGTGAATACTGTATTATGCCAGCCCTTTGTGTGCGCACCCCATTCCTTCCCCTCTCTCTTTTCCTCTCACTCTTATGTCAATTATGCCTTAGGATCTGGCTCTGGGGTCTGGCCTACATAGAGGTTTGCAGAGCTGACTCTAAACTAGCTGGGAGGGTTGCAAATGACTGCCTCGCTCCACGCTACATCTGATGGCAGGAAGTCAGCGGAAACTCATTGAAAGTCACTGGAACTTTACCCGAGGAGAATCTTTGATTGGAGTGATTTGCCCTGAATCTAGAAACTGACAAAAGGTGTTTTTGTCTGCGATTAAATAGCTCCCTACAAATGAAAAAGGGATTAATTATTCATAAAGCAAAAATGGGTTGACATTGGACTGCAGGTCCAATTTGACAGCTCAGGCTAAGTACCTCAAAAGCATTGCTGCTGACACTTTCCAAGCAGCAACACACATTGAAATGAACTAAGATCATTATGGATCAGTTATGTAATTAGCTGTTTGTCATTACTTGACCTCAGTGAAAACAAATATTGTGTCTAATAAACTCCTAGTTATGGTCAAGCTTTTCTGCTGTCATTGATAACAGTAGGAACGAATACCTGTGATGGCAGGGAAATACAGGTGCAATTTCTGACTATAAATCACTGTGTCTACAAGCTGTGCGTCACATAACACAATTCTGTTTGGGCAACATCAGTCTGTGTAAGAGTCTGTGCATGGCGTAACAAAAGGAAATTATACATCGTTAGAAAGCCATTAGAAGTTATATAAACCGTATGGCAGCTGGGAAGCCTACTTTTCTTACTAAGTGTTATATTTTCCAAACAGAGGAGTGTTGCAGTGTAACTTGTAGCTTGTTTTATATCAAGTGTTGATTCATCCCTCTCTGTTATGTTTGTAAAATAAGAAAACCTACAGCACTTGTCTGAATAAACATGGGACGTGTTTGTCTCTGGTAAGGCTGCATTGTAAGCAGAGCGTGGCAGAGATCTTTTATAATCTAATTTGGACTACTGTGATATGTATTCTCCAAGTTCATATAGTCCACGTCCATGCAACTGCAGTCCATTCTGTCAAATCTAAATTGATATTTTGTCCCCTTCATCGCAGCTTCAGCACTGCCTACCAGTGTATCTACTACTCCCCAGAGCACACAGCCAAAGCTCAGGAGGTGCTCAGCACCATGAGCCTCCTCCAACCCCTCATCACAGGCTTGGCGGACCAACTCCTCCAGGCTGCCCATGAGCACTCTTCCTCTGGACTGAGGGACGTACTCAAGAACCTTTCTGACAAGGTGAGGCAGCGTCTAAAGCTTTCATCGGCGTCCGCTTCCATCTCAACTATCTCTTTATTCCTCTTTCCTTCAAGCTGTTGCAATTCACAAAGCTCGGATACATCATCAAACGCTGGCTGGTGATCCCTCAGACAGGAGAGACCTTTACATTAATCTTTAACTGCGGAAATAAATTCATGAAAACCAAAATTGAATTATTAATGCAGCTTCCAAGCCTCAAACCGATAAAGGTGATACCGGTGAATCTGAGAAATATTCCGGTGGCTAATCTGGCATAAAGGCCTCTCTGTGTGGAGTTTGCATGTTCTCCCTGTGTCTGCGTAGGTTCTCTCCTGGTACTCCAACTTCCTCCTACCATCCAAAGACATGCTCATTAGGTTAATTGGTGATTCTACATGGTGCCGTAGGTGTGAATGTGAGTGTGAATGGTTGTCTGTCTCTCTGTGTTAGCTCTGTGATGGACTGGTGACCTGTCCAGGGTGTACCCTGCCTCTCACCTGATGACAGCTGGGATAGGCTCCACACCCCCGTGACCCTTAACAGGAATAAGCGAGTATAGAAGATGAATGAATGCACAATCTGGCATAAACTGACTGCACCACTGTTCATGTGTCTTGACATGCACACACCAAACAAGACAAGCTCTGGAAAAATCTATAACTCCTCATAAAAACTAACAAAAGTGAATTGCAGCATGGCAGTTTATGGAGTTGAGGCGTTTTTATCAGTATAATTAATGAATTACATCTGGTGCTGTCAGATTGCAATCTGTTGTGGAAGAGATTGTTTTTGCCACAGTGGAATAGAGCCCAATCAGCCTGCTTAATTGGTACATTCGCTCTGTCACCACTTCCTCTCATCCTTGATTAGACACGCACACATTGGCCAAGTAAACCCCTGCCCTGGTCAGCACGAGGAGGGATGCTCTCTGATTAAAATCTCAAGCTGTGCTGGTGCGTGTACATGTGTGAGGCAGAGAGGGGCGGACGCGTGAAAGTGTGCCTCCGCTCGAGAAGCCGATCATCAACTGACAACGGGCTCTTGAAATCCCAGTGAAGCCACAGCCAGGAGGTGGTTAGCTTAACTTAGCATTAATACAAGAAACTCCTGTATTTGACCGGAGTGCGACGTGACTGCTTGCAGTTTATCTTCCACTATTGTTGCCTTGGAAACCATTTGTCTGGGAGTATTTCTGATATTAAGCAGAGTATAATTGGTGTAAATTTGCTTTCATGCAAATTAGGTGTAAAATGTATTAAATAATAGGTAGGATGGCTGTAAGTTGATAATTAGCACAGTTTGGCCTTTGACTCAGCAACTTCTGTTACTAATTGTTTGAATTCTGCGTGTGTATAATTAGCTTGTCCATGTGTTATCCTCTGTGGTAATGTTTTCAAGGACGTCGTTTCACAATATTTTGGCATGGGAATATGACAAATTATTAATGGGCAGATTAGTTCATAAGGAAAGTAATTCTTACTTGACAACCCTCTAGGCTCCAGGCCTTACGGATAGATATCTGCTATCCATCAGACAGACATATAAATAAAGATGGAAGTTAAACCGCTCTGCAGTGAGTCACACCTTCAGAGAATCTGGGAAAGATGAGACGCCCAAGCTCTTACTTCTTTCCTTACTCGTTCAGACGACCTATCTTAGGCCTAATTCAGTATTTCACCCCACAATACTTTTGCTGGGCACATTCTGATTAGCTTTGATGGTGGCAGATGTGCTGTTGCTCTCCTATACAGGGGATGATAATTCTGTTGATGATGATGATGATGATGATGATGATGATAATAATAATAATTTCACTCTGATGATAATCATAGTGAAAAAGCACTTGCAAAGCATCTCCCTCCCTCCAGCTGTGTCCTTGGACAAGTTATAGTTCGTCCCGTGTTGGTGGTTACCTGGAAAGAGAGTGTGCATGATAATGTTAGATTATACTGCGTATAGGAGTCATGAGCCCAGCAGTAAGGGTCTGTCCAGCCAAGTGTAGTTGGATTCTGACCAGCTCCATCCATTTATCCTTCACCAACCTCTCGGCTGAACTTGCATAGCTTCAAAAAGTTCTATTTTTACCACAGACAAAATCTGCTCATTCTTCAGGGTAAAACCGTTTGAAACCGTTCGAGGTGAATAGATTCCTACAGTTTTCTTCCTTTTTAGATCAAACGTAACATTTCTTCACAGTCGGGGTGCACAGAGGCATTTTCAGACATGCACTCCTGCTCAGGGAAGATCACATCAGCAGATATTTTGAAGGAAGACAAGCAACACAATTTCTCCCAAGGGATTTAGAGCGTGCCGCGTCTTTTAGAACGGGTATGTCGGAAGAGTTGCAGTGAGGAGGAGTTCTTGCACATGAAGAAGCAAAGTCACTGAAAAATAAAAATGAAGCTTCAGTGCTTTTCTTCTTTGCCCAGAGGAGTCACCTGATATGTTACTTAGAACACACCTACACAGATCCTGCAGTAAAGTCTATCAATCACATGTTGTCTGCAGTTTGCTGTACAACAATCAGGCATAACATTAAGGCCACCTTCCTAATGTTGTGTAGGTCTTCTTTGTGCCTCCAAAACATTTGTGACTCATCAGAGAATGGACATGGGCCTTTGGATAAGTTTTAGTTAGTTATTTGATAGAGATAGAGCAGAGCATACTATTAATTAAACGAAAACGCAAGTGAGTCTGGAGGAAATGCAGTCGTGTCTTCAGTATCCGCGTGGCTCCACTCTCGGACTGTGAAAAGCACAGACTCTCTTTCTAGAGTCGCAAGATGGCGCTGCCCATATCCCCGGGAAAATAGTGTCAGTGACCAATACAAGGAAGTGGAGGCACATTGTCCGTATTTATACAGTCTGTGGGTTGAGGGAAGGGTCCTCCGTGGATTAGGCTTGTTCCAGTTCATCCCACAGATACTTGATCAGTTTAGGATCTAGGGAATTTGGAGGCGAGGTCAACACCTTGTGCTGTTTTTTAAGTTGTTCATGAACTGTTTTTTTTGTGCCTGATGTATATCATAATCTTACTGGGTCCAGACTTATTTTTTCTAAGAAAGGGATTCAGTGATTGCTCAGTTGACTGATATGCTTTCTTTTCACAGTTATGCATGAAAAATGCACAAATCACATTTATATGAAAATGATGTCACCATTGTAAAAAGTTTCTATTGGAGCACTGGCACAGTTGAATAAATGAGTTCTCTGACCCTGTGGTTAAGAAGTACAAATATGACCTAGTTCGTTTTAAACACACTGTGTGGTTGGTTTTGTTCACTCATATCAGGAAGTGAATAATACATGATCTCATAGATTACAAATTAACACTGAGGTCAGATAAGCACAGTGCAATTTGAATATAAATTTACATTTTGAAACCCAAGTTCCTGCTCAGCGTTCTGGATGCTGAATCAAGTATAGCTCATTTTGTAGTCAATTGGACATTTTTTTTTTAAGATTATGTTTACGTCTTTGTTTAAGACTGAGTGCACAGTAGAGTATTCCAGCAGAAATGCCTCTTCTCAGGCAATTACACAAGTCATCTTATCCATTAATTTTAGCCCTCGCGTCATTGAGTTCAAGAACTCATTTGGATCTATGGAAGGCAATTAAAATGGATATGAATGAAATACAGTGTTTCTCTGCTCAAACATTCATCAGATGGCCTTTTCACTGTGGAAAGGATTCTTTATGTATTTTAAATCAAGAGCAGATCAGTTAAACTATGCTCCTCAGTGTAGAACAGTGAAAACCTTTCCACAAATCAGGATAATAGATGGGTCATAATCCTCCAGTTTTCATACCCTGCTGGTTGTGAGCAACTAGGGGCAGATTAGGTAGAGTATGTGTTATCAGATCTTTGAACAGACCATGTTATGCTTTTGGTGGTTAATACGTTGGTTATGCAAAAGTAAATACAATAATACAAAGGCCAATGTTTCCACCAAAGGGAGTAACACAATATTATCTGTATCACTATGTAAAACATTGGCATTTGCCAGTTTAGCGGCTAGTTTGACTCGTCATGCACATTGAACAGTTGACGACAAACAACAGAGTGGACCCACTGACCAGCCAGAGCAAACCAGGCCTTTTCAAAGGACGGCCTTACAGAGACAGAAGCTAAAATTACACGTTTCAGACAGAGGACGATGCTGCTGCAGTGTACAAAAATATTTTTTAAACATCTAGGCACGTAAACCTAATCTACTAGGCCCTGTAATGAAATTATGAACCTGTAAATGTGCATAATATGCCCTCTTTAAGACTGGATCTTAAAACAGCCTACTATATAGACTGTGTCTTTATTATGAAGTTTTTAGCTGTAGGTTGCACGCATAGACTGTATATAAATATGGACAATGCATCCCCACTCCTGCGCACTGGCCAAACTGATGCTATTATTCTGGGGATATAGGCATTACCATCAGAGTCTGCGCAGTACAGGCTGAGGGTGGAGCCTGGTTGAGCCACGATTTCAATGGCCCAACAGTTACAAAGAATTTTTGGATTATATGCTTTACTTATTTTTTATTTTTTCCAATTCTCCCAGTCCTACAGGATTGCTCCAGTGAGCGGTTGGCATAACAAATTGTAGTCATCGTGATATCACATTTCTATAGCATCAAAAAATGTCATGGTCAGTCAAGTAAGCATCAATATTATATTGACGACCTAAAATGACAGAAACCATAATTGAAAAAAAACAACATAATTGACATGTAGTGTTTTGGTTTTGCCCAGTTCCCATCCTCGTGGAGGGGGTGGAGCTTATGATCTATGCTGCAGCCAGACAGGAGTCTTGAGGAGTTGTTCCGTCATCTATCTTTACACAGTCTATGGTTGCACCGCCGTGATAATTAAGTGCTGATGTAATTTCCACCTCTTGGTTGCATCTGCCAGTTCATCATGAAGTCTTTAAGAAACACAGGCAGAAAGATTATAGGTCAAATCTTTTCATGATTGTAGATGTGTGAGGCTTTGATTGTGGGAGTGACAGAGGAGATTAAAGCAATACGAGCAAGCACAGAGTCACCCGTAGAGGAATAAGTGGTAGAAATGGAAATGCCTTTTCTCTTGCGTTGTGTTGGATAGTTGGATTAATAATAAATGATGATGTAAATTACACAGCTGGAGAAGTGAAAATGCCTCGCTTTGTAAAATGCTGACTGGTCATTAAGACATGCAGTCTGTTTCAAAGGTTGACAGTGACTTATGTTAAAGGGGTGACGAACCAAAACCAAAAAAAACTCTTTTATTCTGGTATTTAGACTGGACTGGCCTGGGCTTCCACACTAATCTGCTTCTTTGCTGGCAAAGCAGTTTTCCTGATTTGTGGCAGCCCCAATGAGCCCACGATTCAATCTGGACATAGGTACAGGGAAAAGGCATTTGTGTGGCAGATACGTACACATAATGACCTTGCAGATTTCTTTCCATGGAGGGCCTGCCTTATGTGTTTTGTCAGACTTCCTTTTCTCTGGTAATAGAATTGCTTATTGCGGCGCTAACTCAATTACTCTTGAGAGCCCTTATCATTTTTTACGCAGTGGCGCCAGCAAGCGTGAGGCTCCTGGGTGCTGGGATCATCATCATGGTACAGTAGCTGGTGAATCTCAGATCAAAAGGAGGTGTGTTCCTCAGAGAAACAGGCTGGAGGAGGAGTAATTGAATTGTTTGTTGTTTTGTTGCTGTTTTTTTGCTCGCCGGCTGTGCTACAGTAATGGAGAGCAGCTTCTTTATGGTGAAGGAGAGTGTTCATTTTCCTTGTTTCTTTCCGCTTCCTCTGTAAATAGTTCCCCGCGTCCACGTTCACTTCCACCTGTATTTTTGTCTCCCTCACCAGTGTGACAGTCTCTCTCTATCTCCCTCACTTACTGCTCTGTCTCTGCTGCTTTTTCAGCAACTAAAATTTTATTTGTCGTGCCACCCCACAGTATCTTTCAGCACATCTTTTTTTCCTTTTTTTTTGCTGCAGACAGAACAATTTGTTCACACACTTAAGGATGAATTGGTCAAGAGTGCTCTGCTAGCACTGCATGCAGCGCGGCCGGGGTACGTCTCCAAGAACCAGAAGCAAAACCAACATCAAGACCACATCGACCAGGGCGGTGACCAGAATCAGATCCCAGTCCAGGGACTTCCAGGCCACAGTCCAACCACATCCATCCCTGAGAGCACAGTGGTGTGTAATAATGTGGAAGGACCACAAGCCATGACTGGGGGAGGGGGTGGACCGCTGAAACACCAAGACTCCATACCACACCATAAAGAGTACGACGAGGAGGAATGGGTTAGTCTTGTTTCTGTTTCAAGTCATTAAGGAATATTTATTTGTTTTAAAGTATAATAGTTTTTAACTTTAACTGTGCTTCACATTAGAAACCAAAAAAGAAAAAAGAAAATAAGCTGCGAGTGCTCTACTCACAACTGCTTACCAAATCGGTGGACTTTTTTCAAAGGCATTTAAATATTTAAACATCATAAGAAACTGACTGCAGCAGATTCATATGTGGTATCCTCCTCCCTGAGTCTAAGCCTGCTGCTTCTTTTCATGGACGTGTGTTTGCTTTTGTGTGAGGAAAGCATCTGCCACACGGACAGCAGGAGTTCGTCATGATTTCTGCACACCAGTGCCTAATTATCTGTCAAAATATTCCTCACCATTCTAACATGTTCAAACCATATTCTTGAAGCGTCAAAGACCAAAACACACACCGCCCCTTAAACACACACACACACACACACACACACAGAAATGAAAGCGTCTATTCATCAGTGAACAGCTGGAGCTCAGGGTAAGAAATAGAAAGCTGGAAACAATGGAAATGCTTTGAGAGTTATCTAACAATATCCATACAGCAATTTCCTTTTGACCTTTTGTTCACAAAGCCAGTTTCAGTGCTGTAACGAAATACCTTTTAGGTTTTTTCATTATGCATTTCTGCTTCCCTCTGTCGCACTGACTCAGACAGAGACACTGTGAGGAGGAGACGGGCCTAATCGGGGAGGTGATCTGACGGCCGATTGTGTATTCTGCTGTTTCAGGACAGGGTGTGGGCTAACGTGGCCAAATGTCTCAACTGTGTAATCGCCATGGTGGATAAACTCCAGGAAGAAGACAGCAGCAAGCAGGAGCCTGTCCCTGAACCGCAGCTCGCTGATGTCATCACTTCACACAACCCTGGTAAATTACTTCTTCTTTGTGTTTGCTGACCATTTTGGAGCCAAGTTGTTGAGAGAAATAAATAGTCATGTTGGCTGGTTGGGTTTCACAGCCCTGTGCAGCCACGGGACAACAAAATTATGTACTGTACTGTGACTCTAACAACTGAAGGGGTTTGTGTAGAATGTTATAGCTGTTAGATGGGTGTAACTTTTTTCATTTGCTGGTTCTGTGTTTTTGGAGATGAACACACATTAGAAAGATATCCATGTACAGACCTATAAACACACACACACCTACTTCCATGTCCTGACAAATGCACACAACAACACAGAAGAACACATCTTTAAAATCGTATTAAATTGTTTCAAATTTTAGTATCAAATGAATGATATATTAACATTTTAGCAGATTTAGCCAGTTTCATTGAGCAGCAGAACCAGACCCCTGAAGCCAACCTAATGATTGGGATGAATCCAATATACTTTGAAGCCATAGCTTTTGGGCAAAGACGTGCTGTAGGTAGACCTAGCTCTGCTTACACTTCCCTGTGAACCTGAATAATGCAAACACCGCCTCTAGAACCCACCGTGTACACTGCGCAGAGGAAAATATCCTTATATAAATGGCACCAATGTATTGGAGGTTTTTTGATCTCAAAACTTGTATTAAATGTGTTTTTGCCCAGAATTACAAGTAAATACTTAGTGGTTTGGACATTAAATATCATCCTAGGCTTGAGTGAAAAGATATACTACAGGTCATGAGTGATTCCTGTCTACTGAAAACATGTCTACCCATTTTTGAATGTTCCTAAAGTTAAATCTTATTGTGATGCATCATAGATTATTAATCTGACAAGATGTTTCACACAGAATCTGCTTTAACCAATACATTATCAGTGTCATAACGTCATAATGGCACTCTCATGTTACAGAACAGCATGGGCCAACTGTCAGGAGTTTGCATGTTGTCCCTGTGTCTGCATTGGTTCTCTCCGTGTACTCCGTCCAAAGACATGCTGGTTAGGTTCATTGGTGATTCTAAATTGGCCGTAGGTGTGAATGTGAGTGTGAATGGTTGTCTGTCTCTCTGTGTTAGCCCTGCAGTAGACTGGTGACCTGTCCAGGGTGTACCCAGCCTCTCATCCGATGACAGCTGGGATAGGCTCCAGCAGACCCCCGTGACCCTTAACAGGAACAAGCAGTTACAGAAGATGAATGAATGAATGAATGAATGAATGAATGAATGAATGAATGTTTGAGAGATAACAGTAGCTTGTTTCCTTCAGCCTGAATCATAAAGAGTGACACACAACTGTGTTCCACATGAATTCTCGCTGTTTTTTGGGTATTAGCAAACAAGAAACTTAAAACTTTGGCAGAGAAGTGGATGAAATCTGCGTTTGATATGCCGAACCATTCAGTGTTGACCGTGAGCTGCCCAGCCGTCCCTTCCGTCCAATGAAATCCTGCCTCAAGCTTGTGTTCAGACAAGTGGCCAGACTGTGGCAGCTGCCAACTGGCTCACAGATCAGCGGCATTAAGTCCGACCAGGCGACAAGGAGAGGCTCTCGGTGTGTGTTTGTTTGTGTGTGTGTGTCACTCTGAGGCAGCTGTGGAAGGACTGGACATTTGTATCATTTTGTGCCTCTGTGCGTCTACAGCTTGTGTCTTTGAGGTGACAACAAGGCCATCTGCCTGGTGTCCAGCGTCAAAGATAAGCTCATCCCACCGAGCACCTTTATTAAGACTCTTCAGGCTCAGAGCAATCGGTCATGTGCAAGTCTAAATAGAAACACGGACAGAATAATGAGAGAGCCTTTATCTTGTAGCGGAGACCAGAGAATCCTGGGCTTCTGATGACAAGACGTTATGGGGGTTTTGAGTGTTTGGACAGGTGGGCTGGTGAGGAGATGACAGCTGGAGTTCTGTTTCCTCCTCCTCTGTGCTGAGGCAGTATTTGCGGAGTGAGATAAGACAGAGTGATTTCTCTGACAAGGCAAGGGCAAGCCTGCATCTGGGCTCTATCCAACTGTGCACGTATATGTGTGTGTGTGTGTGTCTGTGTGTCCACACCTATCTGCTCCTATCTGCTCCTCCCACCCAATAACTTTTCAATATGTTGAAGCTCAACATAATGCATGGTTTCTAAGCCTCATCCTGGACAACAGTAAACCAACACTGCCCCCTGATGGCCACTAAATAGATGATTCATTCAGAGTCAACAGAAACTTGTTTTGGGTGGAGGAGATGCACACAACTCTATTTCTGTCCTAGTTACTGTGTGATGTTTATAAGCTGGTTGTGATTATGTTCTATGGTCATTTGAATTTGCTGATGATATACAAACACTGTCTCCCTGTGGACTCCACAGAAGTACTTGAGCCAATAGCAGGTCAAATGTTGATAAATCTTAGTTAAATGTCAAACCAGTGCAATATGACAATTAGTATACAGCAGTTACGCCGATCAGCCACAACATTAAAACCACTGACAGGAGAAGTAAAAGACACTGACCATTTTGTGATGGTTCGATGTTCTCCTGGGAAACTTTACCACCCACCTAGACCAGACCAGGCACCCCCACCCCATATGAGTTGGGTTCTGCTCAAGGTTTCTTCCTGTTAAAAGGGAGTTTTTCCTTGCCACTGGGGCTAGTGTTAGGGTTAGGGGGTTTCATAAAATGTCTTGAGACGACTTGTATTGTTATTGACGCTATATAAATAAAATTGAATTGAAATTGAACTAGATGATTTGAATGAACAGTGTAAACCATTAGTTGATGCTTTAAAAACGTGTTGGGGTTTGTTTGAATGAATATGTTATATTCTTTATATAGCATTTTACTGATAAGAATATGGTGGAAGTGGTAACCCTTTTATACTCAACATTTTAAATGAACTGTAATTTAATTACACTTGTTTACATCTCAGTAACTGTAACCAACTACAGTAACATCCATTTTATGATTTAATTATGTAATACAGTAACTAGTTACTACAACAGGCGTGTCTTTAACGGCCACAGTACAGTATGAGTTGTAAATTTGATTTTAAAATGTTCAGCCCATGTGTGTCATGTTTTTAAGGTCAATCAAGAGCACAAGAGAGAGGAGAATGGGTGGAAGGTTTATTGAAATGAGAGCAAAGAAGGTTATTGTGACTGTAGTCACAGCTGATTTTTAGATCCCGCTGTGATATTAGTCTTTAAACTGTAAAAGTCTCTATTGCATATACACAACCCGTATATCTGTCAGCAAATAACTTTATCATGGTTAAAGCAGAAATGTCCTTAATGAAACCAGGAACTAGTTTAGGATGATTCCACTGCACAACCTAAGACTCAGCTGGTGGATTGAAAAAAAAAACAAAAAAACAGCCAAACCAAAGTCCAAAAATCACAAGGAACAGATCAAAAAAGCTAAGTTTACTTGAAACAGGCTGGTTAGTTTTTGACATGAAGAACGAAGACAAACGGGCGCCAAAGTGGGAAGGGAACACAGAGGTTAAATACAAGGAGAACACGGAGGCACAGGGGAGATACGTCGGCATGGGACTAACAATCAGAGGCAGCGACCACGAGGAGGAAGTGAAGAGATCTGAAATAACAGAGAGTTAGCAACTTTCAAAGTAAAACAGGAAATGACCAGGTGCTACTTACAGCCATATGCACTGAATGAACAGGTAGCTGGTGTTTTTTTTTGTCCACAGCAAACCACACACACCTCAACACACATCAGACAGTCATGTTATATTTGTGTGACTGTGCTGTAGATCTCTTACCTTTTAAAGAAACAAGAACTGCTAACTAGTTTAACTTTGCTTTGATAAATTGACTACTACAACGTGTCCCCATTCCCTCTTTCTCCACAGGAGACTGGAGGGAGCAGCTGTCTCCTCTGGTTACCAGGTTAAAGGAGTGTGTGATTGAGGTGGTGGAGAAGGCGAAGAGAGCCATGACATTTGTTCTCCTGCAGGAGGCAGCCTGCAGCATACCACAGGGCTTCCTCCTCCAGCAGAGGCGAGACATTGTCTTCAGTCAGGCAGTAGGTGGCCACACTGACTAAATAAACAACTCTTTACTCCTCAGCTCCGCTACAGGATGGAAAGTCTGTCGTTTACCCTGGCGCTTTGTACAATCCAAGTATAGTACAATCAGGCAGGATTACTCATGCTTTCAAGCTTGAAATACTCCCTGAAAGTAGACTATTATCCACATTTTCTTTTTTTAGAAATGTACTCCCAACAGGCACCATTCATTTCATATCCGTTACCTCTTCCCTATAAACCAACACACAGGCAAGAAAACAAGTATTCTTCATGGTTTCAAAACAACACCTCCGTAGTGGTGGTCTGAATTCAGCTCAGCGTTTTGACCTGCCCCTTGCCCTTGTATTGGAACATCATCGTTTTATTAAGCGCATACTGTTCGCTACGTTTTTTGGTTGTGGCAAAAGCGACATGTTTAACTTGCGTGTCTTTGTGTGTGTTTGCACGTTTCAACAGCTGGCAGCTTTGGCCTGTGGTTTCGTCATGAGGTTGTACGCAGGAATGCAAGACAAAGGCTTCCTGAGGCAGCTCCACCTAGTTGGCCTGGTGGCCCAGTTTGAGAGCCTGCTCAGCACCTACAGTGAGTAAATCTATCGAGGTTGAATCACAGGTGATGGCCTCTACTGATTGTTAACTGTTTTCGTTTACTAGAGAGTGAAGACTATAGGGGTATTGCACAAAACTAGGATAAGGGATTTAAGCCGGGATAAGGCTAAATTATCTCTGATTGGCTAATTCAGCCGGGATAATCAACATATCCCGGCTTAATCCCTTATCCTAGTTTTGTGCAATACCCCCTATGTTAAAGTGTGCTTTCAGTGAATCCAGCTAGGATGAGGAGTGATAACAAGCAACAACATGTAGCAAAGGGATGAATCAAGTCAATGCTGTTTTTGGCACAATGCCTTAATGCAGGATTTTTTCTTTCTTATAGTAAGGGCCACTTAAATGATTGATGTTTATCAAGCCAGTACAAAAGCTACATTATAGACATTGTAAAAGAGAATTAGACCTGATCTTGCCTGTACAGTCTTGATCAAAATTCTCATTCATGCTGGTTTGCGTTGGCTCACAGTGCAGTTGACAAAGAGGTTAAATGCATTGTTAAATAGAGTTAACAGCTGAATGTTGTTTTGCCGTACTCACCTTGTTTTGAGGATGCTAACTCAAGAAGACAATATATGGCAGGCAAGACTCAAATCGTTGCTGAGCTTGTTTTGTCTAACTTTTTAAGGTGAAGAGATCGGGATGCTGGAGGACATGGAGATCGGAATCTCAGACCTGCAGAGAGTCGTGTTCAAGATTACAGAGGCCAAGACGGATGACCTCAGTGACCTCCAGCCTTTAGTGTGTGGCCGACGGTGAGACATTAAGCCCTTCTCTTTTGGATCTTGTGATTTACTCTTTAACAGCTGAGAAATGTTTACAGACGGAGGGCCTGGCCACAGAAATATACAGGAAATACAGTACAGCCTCTTTGCGCAATCTGTTATAAAGTAGATTCCACATTAAGAGTGCAGAGAGAAACCTTGTAGCTGTCGGAACTATGTGAATATCAAAGGTCCTGACTGTGCTTCAGACTACTATGTACTGTAAAACATGGATTTCTGAGCTAGATTTAGGAAAATAGCCCTTGTGCTCCAAATAAACCTGACCATAGTTCATAGGTGTAGGTCAGTCTATGTCTCAGTCGAAGGTCAGAAGGTCAGAAGGTCAAAAGTTCCTCTGTATGAGAACAGACACGTAGATTTATTTATTTTATATCCATTAGTACAGAGATAGGTTCTAGTGTTCAGACCCTGCATTAAGGTCCAATCTGGGCTAATCGTAAGCACTGCTGCTCCAGAGCTGAGGACAGCGCTGTTATATGTGTGCGCGTCATGACTTTTTCTCCGTCCTGACGTTAGCTGCACAAAACTCAGATATAACTCCAACCCTGGAAGTTTCCATACACACCGTAATCTCCACTGATTGATCACACCTACACTGATTAGCCATAACAGTATGACCACTGACAGGTGAACTGAATAACAGTGATTATGTTGTTGTTTTGGCACCTGTCAGTGAGTGGGGTTTATTAGGCAGCAAGGAAACATATTGAGCTCATAGTTGATGTGTTTGCCAGACTGGAGTGACCAAGGACCACGGGATTAGAACATCTCCAAAACTGCAGCGCTTGTGAGGTGTTCCCAGTCCACAGTGATCAGGTCCTATCAAAGGTGGGCCAGGGAAGGGACAGTAGTGTTCAGGGCCATGGATAGCCAAGGCTCAGCGATGCAATGTTGAGCATGTGCATGAATGAATTCCCCCCAGAAGAGGCCTGTAAAGGTCAGAACTGGACCATGGAGCAATGAAGGAGGGTGGTGTGTCATATTTTCCTTTCCATTACGTGGATGGCTGGTTATTTGTGTGTCACTGGCAGAGGCAGTCTGATGATGGCATTCATGTTACTTTGACACCTTCCACCTGTTTCTATCTGGTGTTCAATATATACATATATATGAGCCTGATGCAGAAAAGCTTCCTAGAAAAGATTGATACTAATTACAGGGAAGGGGAGACATTGAACTAGTATTCTTTTGATTAATGCCACTTCACTTGTCAGACAACCTCAACTGTCTGTGTTTCTGCCAAATTCAGCCTTTCAGCCCGACTGAGTTCTTTCTGTTGTCTTTCTAAACAAATAATCCTGCATAAGAATGCACGTACACACACAAAACAAAATGAGAATAAGTCGTCATCGGTGTGAGAGTCCTAGGTTTTTTAAACAATGCAGGACTCAGACACATCTGGTCACACACACACACACACACACACACACACACACAGAAGCAGTTATACAATAGAGGCCTTTATTAACCCACAGTGAAGGCAGAGATAATTTAAAGTTACCAGACATGTGTACCATTTGTAGTGTCTGATTCTTAGTATACTCATGAGCAAAGATAAAGCGACCGCTGAACATATTGGCCGTTGTAGTGGACTAATGATAGTGCCTGATCTGTTTCAGCTGTTTGCTATTTTTGAACCACTTGCAGCCTGCTAATTTACTCCAGATGTCAGGGTAGGAACTGTTTGTGCCATGAAAGCCCAAAGTGACCTGCACGGGACACCAATTAGCACAGCATGGCCACATAGCCGAGGAGGAAGTAGATCTTACGTTTGAATGTCTGTGAACTAGGAAAACAATATGTGCATGTTCATTCTCTGATGAATGGCCCCTTAAGGCAATAGTTCAAGCAACTTCTTGCCAAGTGTGATAAGATGATACTGTCCCCTTGCACCTCCCTCCTCCATATCAGTCAGCCAGGCAATCTGTCTTGCACCTAACCTCTTTCTCTTTTCACAGCTCTCTCATGCCAGTCTCCGGTGTCAAACTTTACAATTTCCCAAACATATCATATTTTAAAGCACGCAAAGCCTATTGAATTTCTTTTTAATTGCCTTCTCTTCTAACCTCTAATTCTTTTTTCTTTATGTCCATTTAGAGACCACTTCACTGTAGAAGTGCCATTACCGCAGCTGGTTTTCCAGACCTTGCCAGAGGAGATCAAGGAGGGCAAGCCTCTTCGAGTATTCCCGGTGCTGTTTAACGTGGGCATCAATGAACAACAAACTATAGCAGAGAGGTACTTCAGATACTCTTTGGTCCTTCAAAAGAGCTAAAGCACCTTTAAACTCTCCTTCCTCATGTAAACATGAGAATCAAAGGCCGTACTGTTTATGAGAAGATAAAGAACTCAAGCTTATTATTTAACCTTTATGTACATCATTAAAAAAAAAAAACTTAAAATAGTACATAAACAGTGCTAACTGACAAATAAATGTTCAGTATGTATAAATGTGTAAGTATAAATTATAATTAAATAGTTGTTGTTGTTTTGTCGCTGAATACAGAATCTCTGCTGCATCAAATAAAAAACAACTGGCAGCTTAAACGTGACCGTATTGATGACGTACCCCCCGACTGTATTTTCTCTGCCTCCCCCTCAGGTTTGGAGATATCTCCCTACAAGAAAGGATAAACCAGAAGAACTTCGAGACGTTAGAAGCTTATTACAAATCATTCAGTGATACAGTGCCACTAGAATGTAAGTGTTTCTTGATTTCTTTAAACCAAAGACAAATGCATCTTCACCTTCGGAAATCTTTTAGAAAAGACTGAGAGCCATGTTTTGCGCTGGGCATCGGAATGAGAAACACTGTGATATAAATACATTATTCATTAACACAGGCTGTGTGAAAGGTATTAAGTCAGACCTCTTTAGCCATTAATCCAGCAGAGCCTGAGCTCCAGCCCGTCCTCACGGCCTCACTTTCATTTTCGCAACAGTCACTGGCAATGTGTTATGTGCTGTTTTTCTACAAACAGGTCTACCGTGTTTTCAGACACAGACCGACATTAAGGAATTACTTGAAACCTTGGGGCAGAATGTAGTCACAAAGAAGAGAAAGAATGTGGAAATACTCTGGATTGCTGGAACAGTGAGTAGTGGTTTTTTTTTGTTTTGTTTTTTCTTTCTTTCTTTCCTCGTCAAGGAAAATGGTTTGCTCTCAACCGTATACTCTAACCGTGTACAAAACATTCTCAGTCACGATGACGCTGAGCTCTTGATCTGTTCAGGTCAAATTAAAACCAGATCTATGAGCGTGATGAACGCATATCATGGAAGGTGATACTATAGAGATCATGACCTTGATCATATTCTGTACCTGTTATCTGTCAGTGATTCATGTCCGTTCTTACGGTCGTTGTAATTTATAGAAGTCTCTGCACGAACTTGACAAAGCTTGTACAGCCACGCTGGCAGCTGTGTGCTGGGGGAAACATTGAACATTTTGTGTAAAAACCTTGCTGCCATAAATGCCATGTTTGCAGCGTTACCTTTATCCCTCGTGCTACCCTCGTGCATGCTATCTATCTGTCTGTCCATTCTCTTGGGGTCCCAGAGACCCCAAAGGTAGCACGAGGGCTAGTTGTACTTTGTGCATGTCCATTATTTAGCCTTGCTTCAAAATTAAGCAGCTTATTTGGATTTAAGTAATTTGACGTCATCCTCAAGGAGTCATAAATTATTATGATAATGCAACTAAATGACAACCTATATTTTGTCTTTATCCTGTGTATATTTTCTGCATGATATGTATTTAGAAACAAGCACAGACACTTAAATACATTTCGAGAGTTATCTGATAACACTATCTATACACTATAAACTTGCAGAAAGGCAGGAGGTGATCTAACTCACAGGAGACCTGCCTATGCTCCGAAGGTCATTTCTGGCATTTCATTGAGGAGTTCACTGTGACATCATATGAGGAGGGTTCAGCGTAGAGGGCAAATTAAACTGAAATGATTTATCGACTCACAGTTGTGTCCCTCTTTCACGTGCTCAAGTTGCAATTTGCTTTTATGTCTGCCCAAATGCAGTTAGTGTGAAAAACAGACTGTATAAACTAACCACGTCATAAAAAATGAGATCAAGGCTCCTTCCAAGATTGATCACAAAATAAAATAAAATGACATTTTTTATATTTGTTATGTTTTATCTTTTACTGGTTGTTTGTTATTATTGTTTGTCTGTCCTGATCACTGTGACGTGTGCTGCTGCCTTTCTTAGCCAGGTCACCCTTGTGAAAGAGGTCTTGATCTCTATGTTTTTTTTTTAATCTGGTTAAATAAAGGTTATAATAATATTTCAATGCTGAGCTATGTAAACAGTATTATTTGTCGTACTTCCTTCCAGATCTGCCGAAGGTTAAATGGCATCAGGTTCACCAGCTGTAAAAGTGCCAAAGACCGAACATCCATGTCTGTCACATTAGAGCAGTGTGCCCTCTTACGTGATGAACACCAGCTCAGCAAGGACTTCTTCGTTCGTGCTCTGGACTGTATGCGGAGGTAAGACAGTGAGAAAGCATGATATCAGACCAATGTGGGTGCAAGTTATTGTTTCAGCCAGTCGTAAATAAACTGCGTTTATATAGTCCGGTATAAAGACGCTTTACCTCATAAGCCTCATAAGAGTTTTATTGAATCAGATTTTAAAGACAATAATTAAAAAAAACAACATAATGGTGATAATGATAAATTCAGAAACCTCTGGAACAACTTTTCTTCCTAGAGACAATGTCCCATTACACTGGACAAACTCTAAACCTTGCTCCAAATCGGATCATCAGTAGAAACAGTTCAGTGGGATCTGTGGCTGGTTCAACTAGGATGTTGTTTCTTGATTTTTATTCACATTATAAACTAATTTCTAAAAGTCTTGGCATATAAAACATCTGGGTTTGGATTACTAAAGCCAAGTAAGAAAATTATATATGTTATATCTGTAGATGAATATTACTAGAGGTGAAACAGTAGCGTTGATTAAACACGATATAGACGTGTTTGTACACACGTCTGGTTAAACTAATAACCTGCACCCGCGCCATCCGTCGACCACATCCAAGACGTGTTGTCAGCATCTCCTTCTCTCTGCATATCACCAATAGATGTGCCAGGATAAACATCATCACGTGCTCTCTCCGCCGTCCTCACCATCCCTCACATTCAAAAGCAGCCATGCATGTTCCTGTCAGTGCTGCAAGGGAACTGCTGACTTTAATGTTTGTGTTTGCCAGAAGGGTAAACATCTACATCTGGTTTATTCTGACATGTCTAAGCGCACATCTGAAATGCCTGCAGTAATGACCTGTAGGGGCCACTGCGTCAGGAAGAGAAGGAAAGCAGGACATTATGTGACCCAGAGACAGTCCATGTAGTCCATAACTACCCACCATTCATCAGCCACTTGACAAATTCAACCAAACATGCAAATTGTTGTAAATTACTTCGGGTACTTAGGGCAAACATGTTTAAATATGCAAATAAGGTGACATTAGTCAAAACACGGTCAAAAGTCATTTTTTGTTTTTATTGACATTTTTAAATGTTTTCACAGAGGAGCTCTAGGATACCTGTTTATCACACCATACGTCAGAAAATACTGTCAAAAATAATATTAATTTTCAATTTTAGGAATCAAGTTTTGCTTAAATAAGAATGATATATGAACATATTTCTGGCTCAGTGTGTAAGAAAAAGAATGAAAAGAAAGCAGTCTTAGACGAAATAGAATTGTAAAAATAAATAAATCTGTTCACATCCCAGCTGTTACTGAAATTAAGTCTGTTACTTTCTGTATTCCTACTTTTTGAAACGTTAAGTTTGAATATGAAAGCAATCTTGCTAAATATGTGCCGGTTTGAATAAAATTTTAATAGACAAAAGTAAAATAAACAACAATCAAGTAAAAAGCGGTATCCTGAACAAACCTCACTCTGTGTAAGAACTTTTATCATCGACTGAGGTCATGTGAACATAGGAAACAAACATCTTCTTATCTTATGTAGTCCTGAAAATGAAGAAACCCAACAGCTACGTTATTAACAGATCTGACCGTCACCAATAATAGCACGTAGCGGTTAATGCATCATTTGCAAAGAGAGCTACAGCACGCAAGCATGTAATGTGAACTTCTGCATTTCAATATTAGATAATGATTATCTGTTTCTGAGGCTTGAAAGATTTAGAAATGTGACACAAGGCTGCTGTAGCTTTAAGCTCTAAGACGACTATGTTTGTATTCAAGGTTTAAGTGAGAGCTAAAGGTTTTGACAGATTTGTGTTGACTGAAGCGTGATGTTTGATTTTATTGAGGACTATCGCCATTTTAACATCAGATCAGATTAAAGCAGCGCACCATTTATTTGGTCCTAAATAAACTCATAACAAGAATTTGTTATTTATTTAGATTCAAAAGAGAGAAAGTTAAAAAATAAACCGAGATCCCAAAAACTGGTTGGCATTAGAAACATTTAAGTGTACGATATGAACAATTTCATCTTTTGGCCGACACATTATGACGAACAAAGACAGGACGGGTTTGTTAAGTCACACCTGGCGGTTCATTGTCATCACCTGGATGATTCATTAGCCTGATCAGAGCGTGAGGTGCAGTAAATCACCAGAGAGATGCTTGTTTGCCTTTTGTTAAGTGACGTGAGCAAGTATTGAAGCAAAGGTATTTATTATCAATAGAAGCTGTCAGTCTGGTTTCAGGCTGGACCCGTTGACTGTATTGTTTAAGTATAGACCTCATTGTTCACCCGACTGTGGTATTTATATGTAAATCTCTGGTCGTGAAGTGTCACGAGGAGCTCATCATGTGAGATTTGACATGATGAATTCTGTTACCTATATAACCTGCATATGCAGAGCCTACACCGTCGTTTTAGTCTAGTCCACCTGTCAGATAGACCTCTGATCTCTAAAATGAATAAACGTCGGCACTCATTGTCTCAAAAGGAAGCCTTTTCATGCCGTGAGATAATGTGGCTTTTTTGATGACATTGAGTGAAACGAGTGAACTGAAACACTCTCCAAAAGAAAATCAATACTGTGAAGGGGTTTAGAACGAGTCTCACGACAACAAGATACACCTCTGTTACATCTGCATTAGAAACAGCATGCATCCTTCCTCCATCCTTCAGCCAAGTCTCTTAATTAACTCTGTTTTTGGTGAGCATGATTCCTACATTCTCCATCTGTCACTTCCTGCTTGTGAGTGGCTCTTTTTAGAGGCATTCATCCATGAACTAATGGCTCTGTGTCTAAGTGGACTTCTAGCACAAGCCTGTAAGGGCTGTCAAGTGAGCAGTCAGTGCTAGAGAGTCCACTCAGACAGTACTGTACTACTGCTGCAGCCTTTTGATCTTTCTCTGTTCATTCTGTTTCACTCTGACTGATGGGCGCCCCTGCAGTCGACCGACCCAGGGGGAAATGGGGCAGTGGGAGGACCCCGAGGCTGGCGGCGTGACAGAGAACAAACCAGCATCTCGACACTTTTATCCCATTGCCCTGCTGCTCGTTAGCTCCCACTTACTTGTTGTGTGGCTCATTTTAAGTCTTGTTTTTCTGCTTGCAAAATATCAATAAACTGCTGACAGTGCCATCTCTACTCACTCTTCTCCCTGTGTTTGCTGGTGATTCTTTTACGAGCTGTGTTGTCACGGGTTAACTGGACTTTTTGTGGGCGGATAATTAGCTCAATTGGTTTAATATCGACCTCAAGCTGTAAAGGCGTTAATCCCTGTGAAGAATTGGAGGACTGGGAAAATTTGGTTTCAGATAAATGGTTTAAATTACATGATCTGCAGTTACACAGTTACTCTTTCCTGATTTTCCAAGATCTAACCTGGCTTGGACTAACATAAATAACATATGCAAAAAACTAACTGTCAAGACTTTTTTGCTGCCTTTTATTAATCATTCTGGTTTGAAAGTGTACTCTACATTGACCCATCCATTTGTACATACAGTAGTGAGCAGACTTGGAGTAGGTTAGGTGGTTTGTAGGTGGTCCAGAATCTTGCTGTTATTTTTTTCTTACTGATAACAACACGGGTTCATTAAGCTCATTCATTTCTACTGAAAACATAAACTGCCTGGCCAAAAAAAAAAGTTGCCACCAAAAAAAAAAAGGTCACACCCATATTTTAGCTTTGATTACAGCACATATTCGTTGTGGCATTGTTTCCATAAGCTTCTGCAATGTCACCAGATGTATTTCCATCCAGTGTTGCATTACTTTTTCTCCAAGATCTTGTATTGATGATGGAGAGTCTGACCACTGTGCAAAGTCTTCTCCAGCACATCCCAAAGATTCTCAATGAATATGCCCGTACCATCAAGGAAGAAAAAAATTCATTGATGGAATAACATGGTCATTCAGTATATTCAGGTAGTCAGCTGACCTCATTCTTTGGACACATAATGTTGCTGAACCTAGACCTGAGCAACTGCAGCAACCCCAGATCATAGCACTGCCCCCACAGGCTTGTACAGTAGACACTAGGCATGATGGGTGCATCACTTCATCTGCCTCTCTTCTCACCCTGATGCGATGGTTCTCCACTATTCTTCCAGTTTAATAATGCGTTGGACAGTTCTTAACCCAGTTTTAGTAGTTTCTTCGATCTCCTTAGATGTTTTCTCCGCTTGATGACTAACATCTTTTCCACGACTACGGGATGTGTCTTTCAACATGGATGTTTAAGAAATGAGAAGCTACTCATTGCATCAGTTGGGGTTAAATAACTTGTTGCCAGCTGAAAGATGATTATCCAGTAGGAGGTTCGTGCCTATTTCCTTAGTTAAATCAAGGTGGTGACTTTGTTTTGGCCAGACAGTGTAGCTGAAGTATGTGGGATTGACCTAAAGCTCTGTTTTACTGTTATATAGTTATTTACAGCTCACAAGTAACAAAATGAAAATATATAATATATTATCAGTAATGAACCAGAGTTATAAAGGAAATGAAACATGAAACATCAGAAAATCAAATTTAGTCCAGACACTAAGCTGCTGTTCTAGTACCAGTTGATCTGTCTTTCTGTCTTTGCTTCTCTTAACTCCTGACTGCTCCATCATAACAACATGTCGTGTTGTGGCTGAGAAGGTTTAATCCCTCTCAGTAGTAACTTAGTAACTACTCTCAGTGTGAGGAAACAAAAGCAAATGATTAGCTGACAAAGGACAAAGTATAATGAATCAAACACTAACTGAGCAACACACACTGTACGTGATATAGAGGAATGCATTGCAAATATAAAAACACGTGATGCAAATCAAAGAAAGTTTCAAGATGCCACTAAAAACAATTGATGGTAATTAGCGACGAGATAAACTGGTAAGTGACCAGAAAAACAGGTTTCTGCCCATTTTGCAACATCAATGGAACGAATCCAACTTCAACACCCTGCATGCCTGAAAATGTCTTTTGTAGCATTCACAAAGTGAGAAACAACATACGTGGTTTAGTGTGACCGCTGCTGTAACTCATGCTCTGGTGTTATAAAAAAGCTGCCCTGGAATTTACCAGGTATGTTAACTGCATATGTAACTTTTAGATTTAGCCATTTACAACTAAACAACAAAACATAAATCACAAAATCAAATCATGAGTTTTCTTTTGCTTCAAAAGTATCAACTTACATATAGACACATCCAGAATTTCTGTACTCTACAATATTTTAGAGGTGAAACAACATTTTCTAATATTTCATAAACTGACTGTCAAAGATGATACTTTAGGACAACACTGTCTCTGGTTGTGTAACCCTCTGGCTCTCGCTCCACCCCACATTGTACTTTCAAACTAAAACTCTTCTTCTCTCGTTGCCCCTGATAATGTCAAGTGCTCAAACCAAACAAACCGACAAACACTCAGTAACATTAGTAATAGCATACTAAGGTCCTTGCACATTATGGTATCTGAACGGATGGAACGTGTGGCGTGATGTTTCATAACGAAATAGTTTTGTCATGACAAGGTAGGTATCCCTGACAGAGAATATGCTGTATTTAAATGTTCAAGTTCCTTACAAAGGGCCGGTTAGCTTAGCATAATACACAGCATGGTGTATTGTCAAGTTATCTTTAAATTCTCTTTACTGTGAGGAGGGAAGTGATATAATAACATAGTTTATTCATAAGCTATTCTAAACTGAGTGCAGTAAATTAAGTTTGATCAACCAAGTGTAAGCTACACTATATACTGAAGTGTAGTGACATTCTTCCTGTCAGCGATCCGACATCCAGATGTATTTCTTAACTAATACACCTGTAATAGATTGTAAGTAATGACGGCAGCTGGCATGCTCAACTGAGCAGTTTGGTGCCTGGGGGTAAATGTCTAACCACATCAAGTATATGAGAGGGAAAGAATAAGAGGGTATAACAGTTGGGGAGAAGAGAAAGCAGCCAACAGTAAATTAAAAAACCTCTGAGGATACTTGTCGACTCTTGTGAGTCAGTGCAAACATGAACAACACTTGACCTCTGACTCCCATCAAGTTCTAGAGTAGGATGGCTTTGATTAAATCATCATATCTTCAACAGCAGCTCATAGACACTGAACTGTCGACGCAAGGACGTCCTCTTATTGCCTCTGGCAAGTATGCACATCTATAAATTGCGCTTGCGGTGATAATTTGGTTTGTAATGTGAAACTTGAATATAAATCTTGTGAACCACTAAAAACACAACGTTTATAAGAAGCTGTGTTGAAATAGAAGCATGTTTATTAATGACAGTGGACCCAGTGACTGTAATCAGTTGTTATCTGCAGCTCCTAGCGAGACGGTAACGGACTGTTATCAGAGGTATGAGGATACAAGTCTGTGGTATGCACAGTGGAGAGTTGTGCTGAGGGTTATACCAGATTACACCAATCAGGCATAACATTATGACCACCTTCCTAATATTGTGTAGGTCTCCTTTGTGCCTCCAAAACAGTTGTTACTCATCAGAGAATGGACATGGGTCTTCTGAGGGTGTCCTGTGGTGTCTGGCAACATAATCAATCAGATCAACACCTTGTGCTGTTCATGTTTTTTATTTATTTCTAAACCATTTTTGTGTGAGTGTCAGGCTCCATGAAGGAGTGTCATTGCTATGGGGTGGGGTTGTCTGACCTGGTCTAGGTGGGTGGTACATGTCTAAGTAACATCCATATAAATGCCAGGTCCAAAAGTTTCCCCCCAGAACATTGAATTATCACAAGGTGGTCAATGTTATTTACTTCTCCTGTAAGTGGTTTTAATGTTGTGGCTTATTGGTGTACTCTCCAAACACTTCAGTTCATATTAATGAATCATCTTGTAGATGTAGGTGTCTGATTATCATTATCATTACAAACATGATTTAAAACCTCACTCATGTGCTACTTTTGTTCTCCTTCCTTCCCTTTCCCTCATCCCTCTTCATCCCTCTCATCCCTCGTCATCCTCACCGTCCTCTTCATCATCTTCGTTTGATCATCAGAGAAGGATGTCGGATTGAGAACGTTCAAAAGAATATTAAATGCAGGAAATATGCCTTCAACGTGTTGCAGCTGATGGTCTTCCCCAAGTGCTACCGACCACCAGAGGGGACTTACGGCAAAGCTGACTCTTGAGGACGTAAACTACGTACTGTAGATCTACTCAGTTGGTCAAGCTGGAATTTACCGAATGTGTTTTTCTTTTTTTTTCTTTTTTTTGTAAAATAATGCACTCTTCCACTTTACTCTTCACAGCTCAAGCAGCAACAGTGCAGCGTGGGTGCAAACCACAGCTGTAGATCATCTGTGTGTGTGTGTTGAGTCAGTCAACTTAAAGTCCAAGTGCTTTCTGTCCCTCATGCGCTTGAATTTACATTTCTCTTCTTGAGGATGTATGTGTGTGTTATAAAACTTAACTCAGCTTTCAAGTTCAGTTAGTTTCTTTGGCCTTGTGGAGATGACGTTAGTGTTCTCGTTCAAGAATGGACCTCTGTCATTCAGAGATTTTTGTGGTATACATAACTGCTCTCCACAAAGAATTGCAAAGTTGTTTGTATGTGTTGAGCTTGAACACAAAGTGCTGGGTTGAACTCGAGCCGGAGTTCTGTTATGTTTTCTTATCTACAGTGATATTAAATGAAAGTTGGAAACAATGGACCGTTCATTTCTGAATGCTATAAAAACCAAATCCAGTATTTATTTTTGTTTTCTAAAATGGTTTTAAGTACTCTAAGGGTTGATACCTTAGATTTTAAGGCACGTTTAAAGTCATCAGATTTACCCTTTACAGATGTCTATTTAATAATTTTAAATAAGGCTAGTTTCATCTACAGTATGTGTAATGATTGTCAGACTTTTGGTCAGTTTCATAGGTCTTCATTTAGATGAGGTATGTATTAGATGAGGTATGTATGTGTTGCTGTTTGTTTGTTTTTTACTTTTTTATTGATGCACAATAAACAGATCACATGATGGAAGAGAAGAAGACCCTGAGTGATGTGGTTACATCATCAGTGGAGGGCTGGATGGTGTACGAGAATGAAATAACATACATACATACATACATACATACATACATACATACATACATACTGTACATACGTCTCTGGCAATGCATTTGGAGCAGTTTGTCCAAGTAGAGTCACCATTGGACAATTGATCCAGCAGCAGAGACAACTGATAAAGATAGAAGATGCTAAAAAGCACATTGGCCCTCTCTCGATGGGAAATTTGAGTGCAACCAAAAAAAAAAAAATAAACGAGAGGAAACAGTTGATAAAGTGTTATGCGCACTCTGCAGTAAGGAGTTTGCTTCTTTCTTTTTATTATGCAGGAGTGGTGGTCAGCTCATTCAGGAGCTCGGGACTAGCTGGCAATGCTGGCTTACAAATATCTCGGCACTTCTGCAACCGCTGTTCCCTTGGAAGGCTGTTCTCAGTTGGAGGCAACATTGTAAATGAGAAGTGGTCAGCTCTCCTCGGACGATGGATAGATGATGATGATAGATAGATAGATAGATAGATAGATAGATAGATAGATAGATAGATAGATAGATAGATAGATAGATAGATAGATAGATAGATAGATAGATAGATAGCCTCAGACAGATGGGTCCCTCCATATAAGCTGGGTTCTGCTCAAGTGTTTCTTCCCGTTAGAAGGGAGTTTTCTGTCGCCGTCAGGCTTGGTCTGGGGGTTTTTGACCAGCAGTTGTTTAGACCAGACAGTTTGTATTGTTATTGACGCTATATAAATAAAACTGAATTGTCTTGTCTACCGCCTGTGTGTTTGACGACCCACTCCTCTGCAATCTCCTGTCAACACTTATCACTTCCCGCTGTATACCACATCGTCCACATCCTTTCCAGTTGCTTCGGCCCCTGTTACTTCCCATTCTTCTTGAGCTCCTCCTTCCTATTGTGGGAGACAACTGGGATTGTCACAGTTGACAGTTCTCCTGTGTGTTTATCACCACGGCATATTTCTGTGTCCCAGAGGATCGTAGCGCTGTTGTCCAGATGGTTGTGGTGGTGCAAACTGTCCCGACTGACCGCTTGGTTTTGCCTCACAGTCTGCGTTGCTCCTCTGCTGCTATGTGCTGTGCTAGACTCTTGCCTCTGTCTCTCTGAGGCGTCCTTTCCTAGACATTTGCTGGATATCCTGACATCAGCCACTATCTTTATCAGCCAATGATACGCTGGTATTTCCTCTGTCCTGGCTCTGATACTCACTAATCCTTAACCCTCCCCATATTGCTTTGCTTGTGGAGTCTAATGTTGCATAGTTGACCTCAGTCCCATCTATCTAATGCCAACTATCTGCCAGGTGTCTGATTACTGATGTGCACTGTTATGGCTTGAATCTTATTCCTACTCTTAATGCTACGTCACTTTCAAGTCTACTGATAAGCAGAGTTACATGAACACTGATACTGCTGAGACATGGTTTATGCTGCAGTACATGAAGATTTGTTTTATAGCCATGGTGCTGTCTTTTTTCTTGTGATGTTGATGCTGATTTTTAGGACAAAAAAATAACTATATATTTACCATCCATGACAAAAATATCCTCTCACTACTGTATGTAAGCACGCAGGTCGTGTATAATCTTCACTATTATGTGTTTGAGCCTGACCGGTAGACTAGTACATTACTCACTGTTGACTGTCTTCCGTGCTTTGTCTGTACTTCCCTCTTCTCATTAAACAGTGGTTATCTAGTGCAGCACACGACCCACAGAGAGAAATAAATGTACTTTGAACTCTGAAATGAAAAAACAAAATGTAATAGGTGTGTCTGGAAACCTGGCTAGAGCCACAGGATTTAATAGGAGGCAGACTCAGACACACTCCAATCCAAAAGCAGTGATTATTTACATAAGACAGTGTCACAATAATATGTGCGTAACAAAAGAAGGAATATCTGCAAAAATCAACAGTTAACAAGGCTTAACTGAATAAAACTAAACTTATAGCAACTGCGATTGACATAACGCAACACAACATAACACAATGTGCACACAGCTACACGAGCATGCTGTTCATCAGCACTTGACTGGCATACAGTTGGTGAATACCATGAAGCAGGTATGTTCGCCATCTACTCTGGAAAAGGTAAGTGAAAAGGTTGTTCATTTACTCTTTACACACAATAGACAGCCACCTTCCACTTAGCCTTTAACTTTAGTTTCCTTTCACCGTCTCTACTAAATCTCAAAACACCAATAATCCATAACATAATTCCCAAACATCTCCATAGATGGTTTAGTGTGGTGACCTCATTGATGAAGTCACAGAGACCATACAAGCAGGAAGTGATCCAACCTTTTGTCCCTTAAAACACATGGTGGGTATGGTAAGTAACTCAATTAAATCAATTTAAAGAATGCATGTTTGATATAAACTAGTTTTAACTTAATGATACTCGTCTGAGTCTGATTCTATATGGAAATGTTGGTGTATGAACTGTAAGCAAATATAATGCAAAACACAAACAAACCCAGCATAGTAAGTGCATGCACATTACAGAACAAAGGTGGAATTTGGCAAACAAATACTAAACAAGTGTGATTAAAATGAAATGGTAAATGGGGACAAATGATGTACCTGAGCACAGATACCTCCAGCTCCTATCACATAGGTAAGGTACTGGACCTCAGATTTGGCAGTGTGACACTTTTTTGCACTGATAACCAGACCAGCACTCTGGATACGCTGGAACACGTCCAAAAGAAGTTGCACATGCTCCTCCCAGGTCTGGCTGAAGGTGACAATGTTATCACTGTAAGTTGCTGCATAGTCTTCTGTTCCTCTCAAAACTTCATCCACTAACCTCTGAAATGTTGCTGGTGCTTCATGCAGACCAAAGGGCATCATACGTAAACTATGACACTGTAGAGACAGCTTGGAATGTTGTCAAGTCCATGGAAGAGTCTGTTAAGGGCACTTGCCGATACCCTTTACAGAAGTCAAGTGTTATCAGGAAGTTAATATTCCACAAGTGTTCAATAAGATAGTCAACCCTGTGCTACACCACTCACTGTGAGAGGGTTCGATGATATCTGTGGCCAGCGTCTCGTCCACTTCCTGCTTCAGTTCAGGAACAGGTCTGACTGGAATGCGGCAGGTGGTGTCCCGAACTGGCATCTGGTCAGATGAATGCAAATGGATCTGATGTTCAATGAGGTGCATACTCATTGTTCTACTGGCTCTGGCATCACGGGACTGCTTAGCAACTCAGCAAGAATAGGAATGTCACGGCCTAACACAACCTGATGGGGCAGATGTTGACGCCAACTGATAGCATGCAGTGTTGACCATCAACCTGAATAGCTACTTCAAGGGATTCTACCGTATCACCATGAATACAACAAACATCAACAGTTAATCCAGAGAAAATCCCATCCCAGGGGAGACTGTCCCGTCTGACTGTCCTCAATTAGCACGCCTATTGTAAGCTCCTCACGTTGACCTTCTGAGACATGTTCACTCTCTAACTCACCAAGAGTAAACTGGGTAGTAAAACACATGTAGTTTTTACCAATAGGTATCCTAAGACACTCTTTCTTAAAATGCATTAAGAATGACAGGCAAAGGATGCTTTATTTCTTGGCTCAAATTTAGCTGAAATTGGCTGAGTGATTATACCTTGTATTCTGAGCTCTTAACTTCTAGCCATCAACAGGCGTACCTGATGGTAGAGACGGGCAGGGCTTGTTCTTCCACTTCTATGGAAGCCTTTGGGCTCCTTAATCCAGATGTAAAGCTCAGGATTAAGAACTTTGAAAAACTCAATGATGATGGTGTCCCCAATTTGCGCTTTAGGGGTCTCGTCTTATCCTGACACAGTAGAACGAAACCGCACTCGATAGGTCTCTGCACTGATTTCAAATTTCTGCAAGACAGCACACTTTACTTTTCCATAGTTCATGGTGTAATCAATGTCCATCTTGAGGCCACTGGCATGAGTAATTCTTTCAAAGGTGATTAAATGATGTTCACATTCATTACATGCATCTTAGGGCTTTTTCAGCCAGGAAACCTCACCAGACTGAGATGTTGTCCCCCAGTAACTGACTGCAATGGATCAGCCTCATGCCTACTTTGGATTGTTGGACTGTGAGAAGAATCTCCTGCTGGCTCTATGGCAGCTGTGGTGCTTGTGGCTGCCCGTTAGTCCCTCAGCTGATGACGATCCTGATGGACTTACGCTTGGCATCACAGGCCTCGCAAAATACTGAACAACGAAGCAACGCTTTCTTGTTGGTCAGGAACATCTTGAGCTTGACTTTTCTTTTGTCTTGACATTTTCTTCACTGCCTCCTACTGGCTTGGGACCCACAAACTGCCACCAAATGTCGAGAAGCCTGGCTAGAGACATAGGATTTAGTGGAGGCAGACTCAGAAACGTTGTCCCAATCTAAAGGCAGTGTTTATTTACAGAAGAAAGTGTCACCAATATACGTGTAACAAAAAAAAAAAAAAAGGAATATCTACAAAAATAAACAGTTAACCAGACTGACTTAACAAAATATAACGTAACATAACATGCACCCAGCTACAAGAACACGGTACCTCTCCTCCCAACAAACAACTGCTTATATAAGGCTGTCCATGAGCACTTGACTGGCATGCAATTGGTGAATAGCATGGAAGCAGGTACGTTCACCATCTACTCTGGAAAAGGTTGTACATTTACTCTTTACACACAAGACCTTTCACTTAGCCTTTAACTTTAGTTTCCTTTTACTATCTCTACCAAATCAAAAACACTAATAATCCATAAATCCCAAACATCCCCATAGATGGTTTAGTCTGGTGACCTTATTGATGAGGTCACAGAGACCATAAAAGCCGGAAGTGACAAGCAACCTTTTTGTCCCTGGGACACATGGTGAGTAACTGAACAATTAAATTAATTTAAAGATTGCTTATTTGATATAAACTAGTTTTAACTTGTCGTCTGATTCTATATGGAAATGTTGGTGTACGAATTGTAACCAAATATAATGCAAAGCACAAACAAACCCGGGATAGTAAGTGTATGCACATTATAGACCAGAGGTAGAATTTGGCAAACAAATACTAAACAAGCATAATTAAAATGAAATGGTAAATGGGGACAAATCACTCACTTTGTCACAAGGTGTTAATTCTTGAATCAGATGCTGATTTTCAGTGACGGATTGAATCCCAGCGTTATGCCGTCTTCAGTTCAGGATAAACTCTGTATACTTGCTGGAAGCTACCCTTTTCTTTTTACAGGTAAGTTACTGTTTTATTTGTGTCACATGAGGACGCCGTCCTCGACACAGTGTGATGTAATGTGAGAAACCTAAACTCAGCATTTTAAGGGTTATATGTGCCAAGTACGCATGGAGCCGTCTGGTGATCCAGCTGCTTGAGTTTTCCTTCCACATGGAGTGGTCGGTCTATTGAGCTAATGTTTATAATATGTTTCCTGGCTGAACCGCTGATCTTGACCACGCAAACGGACAAAATAGTAAGATCCTGTCCTGTCCTAATGTAAACCGCTAATATCATGTATTACTAAAGGCATTACATTCAGTAGTTTATTGGCAGTCATTCTGTACGTACAGGACAGCTGACATGTAGATTGTGAGGCACAAATGAGACTTCCATGCATACAGTTAAAAACAAGCAATAGAGGACATTCAAACTGTTGCATTACATGTTACTTTTGCAGCAGCTGCATTTTAGTATAAAATAATACATTTCGTTTAATTTCATCAGCACAGTTCATCACATGTTTACATTTTCAGTGTGATATTTACATAACAAATCTTTATATATATATATATATCTTTACATATATTTCTATATCTATACAAACATTTTGCATTTACATGTATACACATTGTAAGATTGCAGTATTTACATCATGTGTTATCAATAATCTTGGTGGTTACCACTTGCAAGAGGGTTTCAAATCTTTTCACGAAAACTTGAGTATTGTTAAGGGAGAACGTTTCACATGGTGGACAGCCATCCTAAGATCCAGAGGAGACACAAGGAATCACGTTTAAAACATTAATAAAACAGACACGTCACAATGTGATTGGTAATTCAACTTTAATTAACAGTTATGTGACATTGAAAGGTAAGAATTACAAATGTAATGCAAGGATTATGAAAACGGGACTTACTTCAGGATGCAGTGTAAGGTTGAAATGATAGAAGCAGTCTACGTTGTTATCCTTAACATCTTCCTCATCGAGGACCATGATCATCTCCAGTGTGAAACATTGGAGTGACTTCATTGTACAGTTATGCTAGGAGAGAAAGAAATCTCTCATTATGGACACATAGTTACATTCATTCATTCATTCATTCATGAGCTTTGGTACATCCTGGACAGGTCGTCAGTCTATCACAGGGCTAACTCAGAGAGACAGACAACTATTGACATTCACATTTAGAATCACCTGTTAACCTAACAACCATGTCTTTGGACGGTGGGAGGAAGTCGGAGTACACGGAGAGAACCCACGCTGACACAGGGAGAACATGCACACTCTGGACAGAAAGGCCCCAGTCGGCCGATGGATTCGAACCTTCCTGGAACCTTCTAGCTGTGAGGCATCAGTGCTAACCACCACACCCACATAGTTATAGGTTTAGTTAATTAACATTTATAAACTTATAGCCAGCAAGCTATCCTAAAGTTCTCTGGGGGATTTCAGTACAGACTGAAGGGCCAATCAAATACTGTAGTTTTGTGGTGTGATGGACAGAAAAGTAAAGTGGCAGCGACATGGTCGTAAACGCTAAGAAATAATTCATGAGGTAGGTAACACTAAAATTTAAGCTTTTCAGCATAAAAAATAAAGTTCATGTTTTTGTAAGTTTATCACTCTTTAAGGAAGTTGGTCAAAATTAAAATGGTCTCCACTAATATGTATAATGAGATATTTTCTCAGTCACTTAACAACAGACAGGCTGATATACAAAAGTTAGTGGAACTTGTATAAATACTGTGCATCCCTCAAAAGGAGGAACATGACAGACCACGCCTGCCACCACATCCGTAGACCGACAAAGGCTCTGATTGGTTGCAGGACTATGCAGTTCCATGAAAAGGTATTCTTTTTCTCTGTATACATTAAAGCACTTCCTCTAATTAAATCCAAACAGTGAATAAGCACACTTATATTCTGATAAAAACTGAACATTTTTTTATGTTTCTTACACTAAACACGTGTTGTAAAAAGTAATGGCCATAAAGGATTGTATGCAAACCTTTCATAAAGGCTGCTGCTATTGTGGAGGCTTCATAACTTGCTTTAGAAATACATTTTAATGTCTTTAAGCGGGAGGCAGAGAGTGACAGACAAACATCAGTTTGCACGATCACCTCGCACCAAACAAGGAAATTCCTGAGGCTCAATATATTCCAAATATTTACAGAGGAGATAATCTTCTGTCCGGCTGTTTCTGGTGATTATAGCAAACAACTTTGAAATATTCAGTGTAAATCTGTTGGACCTTGCATTCATTCATGTGGATGTTACTTAGACATATAGCACCCACCTAGACCAGACCAGACACCCCCACCCCATAGCAATGACACTCCTTGATGGCAGCAGCCATCACCAGCAGGATGCAGCCTGACACAGGCACACACACAAAAACAAGTTTAGGAACGACTGAAAAAAACATGAAGAACAGTAGAAGGTGTTGACCTGGCCTCCAAATTCACTAGATCCCAAACTGATCAAGTATCTGTGGGATGATCCACAGAGGCCCCTCCCCTCAACCCATAGGACCCAAAGGCCCCCCACTAACAGTATCATGTAACCAGACACCACAGGACACCCTCAGAAGGGCCATGTCCATTCTCTGATGAGTCACAACTGTTTTAGAGGCACAAGGAAGACCTACACAATATTAGGAAGGTGGTCATAATGTTATGCCTGATCTGTGCACGTGAGTAACAATTGAAATGGTTTCTTCGTTCGTAGCTGTCATGCTAAAAGAGTCTGAAAGTTTAATGCTGGTTGTAAATTTACCAAAGGATTAATCTGCTCCTCAGAAAATTATTAATAAATTTAAACAAGTAAATCGTTGCAGGTCTTTTTTTTTTTAACTTGTGGCAACTCTGAAGCTGTACTTGTAGAACTTACTCTAATCTCATCCATTGATGGACAATATAGCAAAGCATCAGATGTCTGAAAAAGAGAAAAAAAAATAGGGTTTTAAATAGAGAAAGGATAACTTATACGTTGTATAAAGAGAGAACACAAACATGGTTCCAGTATCCAGTATAAGGTAAACATTTTTATGAGTAAAGCTGAAAGGATCAACAGAACCAAAATGTCATTTTATGTAATACCTTGTCTCACCTTAATGGCTTTTTCCACATTTTTCAAACAGTGTTGTAATTCTGTCATCTCTAGCACAGAAATCGCGCACGTAGATACACTCAGCAGGCTTCAAGAGAATGATCACACAGTAGTTATGTATTAATGAGAGTGCACACATTTCAACAGAGGACAGATAAAAACCACCGACCTATACAACTACTGAGCGATGAACTGCATTTTGCGTAAACAGATCTTCCAGCTGCGTTACTGATTATAGAATTATTTTCTTATTTTTCTTGTACAACAACCAATATACAACACCGTATGCCTACCTCAGAACTAAGAAACAAAGCCACACCTGAGTTTTGTGGCTCTCTCGGCACAGCTTACGAGTCGACTGGAACTGGGCGTCTTTCTGGAAAACGATGGAAGGTAAATATTAGCACATCATCTTTGACTGAGTCAAGACTGTTGAGAGAGGAAGCTGGTTGACAAGCTCAGGTCCAATGTAATGCCACTTCATTAAACCATTTCATCCAGCCAATCAGCAATGACCAAGGCAGAGCTAGGGATCATATATATGTATACCTCAATTTTCTCCACGAGAATTAAACATTTTGAAGGTAAAAAAAAGTCTTCTTATGTCCTACAATAACACTCTAGGGTTGACATTTTGAATGTGTGACCTATAAAGGGTTAAAGAACTATGGACTAAGATATCACTCTTTCAGGCCAAGACAATACAAACCATTCTACTTCAATAAATATTATCCCCCAAACCGTTCCAGCTGCGCACAATAGTGTAGTTGTTATGTTGACTTGAGTCTCACTGCTTTTCAAGCACTCAGACACAGAGAACTGCTCCCGACAGACCTCTCTCCTGATGGAGTGTGCTCCACGAGTCGAGCATCGAGAGAGCCGTGTATCACCAACTCTGCATGAGCAAGTGAAGCAAGCTCTGATTCGTTAGTATCTCTAAAACATGATGCAAAAATGATATCACAGATCATTTGTAGAATAAAGTATGTTCCTGGGGGGATCAGATGTGGACAGCAGTCCCAAAGGATGTAACCTCACAGGAAATATAACGATGATCATTTTTCCTCAAAGTGGTTTGTGGTGAGGCAGTGTTGAGCATTATCCCATACCAGACTTATATTATTCTCAATGTTTCCTTTCGAGAAGAGGAACTACTTTAATGTAACATATGCTCCATTTTATTTATTTTTGGCTAAATGAACCTGAGTATTGGAGTACTCATTTTCCATTAATTGCTCTTCGATGTAACCAGCGTTATCTTCACCTTGCATTGTAGTTCCTGGTACACATAAGCAAACATGTCAAACAAACAAGTGTGTGGTTTTCTTCTGGGCAGAGCCAGTTTCGTAATAGATCCCAGATGACTCTAGTCACTCACACTAGTTTGCAGCTGTGCAGGTTTTGCTGTTGCCCATCAGTTAGAATGTGCTGTGAGTCAGAGCGCTGCCTCTAATCACTACATTGGCAACGAGTTTTTATCAGAATAAGAATCAGAATCAGAATCAGCTTTATTGGCCAAGTATGTGCACATACAAGGAATTTGACTCTGGTAACTTTTACTCTCTGGTACAGTACAAACTTAAATAGCGAAATAAGAATAAAATAAAACACAATAAAATAAATCTCAATCTGTACATATAAAATATAGGTAATATATACACCGGGGTTATTGTACAGTGAATATTTACAGGGCAGAGTCATTGTTTATTGTTCATGTGGATGGTCTGTCGCCCGGGGGAAGAAACTGTCCTTGTGGCGGGTGGTTTTGGCGTACAGTGCTCTGTAACGCCGGCCTGAGGGGAGGAGTCTGAACAGTTTGTGACCAGGGTGTGAGGGGTCTATGGAGATTTTCCTGGCCCGCTTCCTGACCCGGGACCGGTACAGGTCCTGGATGGAGGGAAGATCGGTGCCAATGATCCTCTCTGCAGCCCTGACTGTTCTCTGCAGTCTGTCCCTGTCCTGCCTGGTGGAGGATCCAAACCAGACAGTGATGGACGTGGTCAGGACAGACTGGACTATTGCAGTGTAGAATATGATCAGCAGCTCCTGAGGCAGGTTGAACTTTCTGAGCTGGCGCAGAAAGTACAGCCTCTGCTGGGCCTTCTTCCTCACGGAGTCTATGTGGGGGGACCACTTCAGGTTCCGTGAAATTGTGGACCCTAGGAACCTGAATGAGTCCACTGTTGGGACTGTCCTGTTGAGTATTATGAGAGGAGTGGGTGATGGGGGTCTCTTCCTGAAGTCCCCTGTCATCTCCACAGTTTTGAGTGGGTTCAGCTCCAGGTGGTTCTGACTGCACCAGAGGACCAGCTGTTCCACTTCCCTTCTGACTCGTCTCCGTCTCGGATGAGTCCAATGGCGGTGGTGTCGTCTGCGAACTTCAGGAGTTTCACAGAAGGGTCCCTTGAGGTGCAGTCAGTGGTGTAAAGGGAGAAGAGCAGTGGGGAGAGAACACATCCTTGGGGGGGCGCCAGTGCTGAGGGACCGGGTGCTGGAGGTGAAGTTTCCCAGTTTCACCTGCTGCCTCCTGTCGGTCAGGAAACTGGTAATCCACTGACAGGTGGAGGGGGGCACGGTGAGCTGGGACATTTTATGGTGGAGGAGCTCCGGGACGATGGTGTTGAACGCAGAGCTGAAGTCCACAAATAGGACCCGTGCGTAGGTCCCTGCAGAGTCTAGGTGGTGCAGGATGTAGTGGAGAGCCATGTTGATTGCATCATCCACTGACCGGTTTGCCCTGTAGGCAAACTGCAGGGGGTCTAGCAGGGGGTCCGTGATGTCCTTCAGATGGGCCAGCACCAGTCGTTCAAAGGATTTCATGACTACAGATGTCAGGGCGACTGGTCTGTAGTCGTTTAATCCTGTGACAGGGGACTTCTTGGGAACCGGGATGATGGTGGAGCGTTTGAGGCAGGAGGGGACCTCGCACAGCTCCAGGGAGTTGTTGAAGATCTGAGTGAAGATGGGGGCCAGCTGGTCAGCACAGACTTTCAGGCAGGACGGAGACACTCCATCGGGTCCCGGGGCCTTCCTAATCCTCTGTCTCTGAAAGAGCTGACGCACATCCTGTTCGCAGATCCTCAGCGCAGGCAGGGGGTCGGGTGTGGTTTGTGGAGCTGCAAGGCCTTTTGTGATGGAGATGGTGGGGGAAGTGAAAGGTGTGAAAGACCTTTCAAACCTGGAGTAGAAGTCGCTGAGGTCCTCTGCCAGGCGGGGGCTCCCCACAGGGTGGGGGGATGGTCTCCTGTAGTTGGTGATGGTCTGCAGGCCTTTCCAAACTGTAGAGGTGTCGTTGGCAGAAAAGCGGTCCTTCAGCTTCTCTTCTTGTTCCTGGCCTGCTTGTACAGGTCTCGATCCCCACTCCTGTAGGCCTCCTCCTTGTGCTGGCGTAGCCGTCTCAGTTCTGCAGTGAACCATGGTTTGTTGTTGTTGAATGTGCAGAAGGTTTTGGTCTGCACGCACATGTCCTCACAAAAGCCGATGTAAGATGTCACAGTGTCGGTTAGTTCATCCAGGTCTGAGGCTGCTGCTTCAAAGACGCTCCAATCAGTGCAGTCAAAGCAGGCCTGTAACTGCATCTTTGACTCGTCTGTCCATCTCTTCACAGTTTTCACTGCAGGCTTAGCAGATTTCAGCTTTTGCCTGTAGGATGGGATGAGGTGGACCAGGCAGTGGTCAGAAAGTCCCAAAGCAGCACGGGGGACAGAGCGATATGCGTCCTTTATTGTGGTGTAGCAGTGGTCCAGAGTGTTCATGTCCCTGGTGGGACACGTCACGTGCTGTCTATATTTTGGCATTTCGACTTTGAGATTTGCTCTGTTAAAATCCCCGAGAATGATTAGCAGAGAGTCCGGGTGTGTTTTCTCCACGTCTGTAATCTGGTCGGCGAGGTGATGTAACGCCTCCGTTACGCACGCTGCGGTGGAATGTACACACCGACCAGCACAAACGATCTGAGTGTAGTCTTTATGTTTCCTATAATCAGTCTTGACAGTCTCCTCTGACCTCACTCTGCAACAAGGCAAAACACTCAAACCAACCTGGTCCAAGTCATCGCGATGCCATTTTCTTTCCATATTCAGTGTGACGCTCCAGGCCTGCATCGGCCAGGAGTTAATACTCTCCAGACATCAGACTGACTGACTGGATAAAAGCATGAGGATCCCATGATATGGCCTCAACTTTTGTAGTACAAAGATTTATAACTGTTTTGTCAAAGTCCTGACAGCATGCAGTTTGTCAGCGTTAGTACACAAACCAGATGTAGCCTAAAGTTTTTAGGTGTTTGAGCACAAGTAGGCCAAAGTGGTCAATATAATCTGATCTGATTTTGGCCTAATACTATTTATGGCATGCATAGGGGCCCACTGACATTAAGAGTGTACAGTGTCCAAAATTTGGTGCTTCACCCCTGCTGTTTGTACCACTTCCATCACGAAAGCGATACAGGAACATTAAAACACACACAAATAGACTCAGGGACAGCTTCTTCCCCAGAGCTGAGACAGAACCCTCACAACATCTCATAGATGCACTTTATTTACATTCTTCCTCTTTTTCTTTTTTAAAGGTGTTTTATATTGTAAACAAGTCAGTTTACAATATAAAACAAGTCAGTCAGTCAGTAATTTTCTAAACCTGTTTAGTCCTGTTAGGGGTCACGGGGGTCTGCTGGAGCCTATCTCAGCTGTCATCGGGCGAGAGGCAGGGGTACACCCTGGACAGGTCGCCAGTCCATCGCAGGGCCAACATTCACACTCACATGCACACCTATGGGCAATTTAGAATGACCAATTAGCTTTATTTAAATGTTACATTATTTATATGTATGCCTCTTAAGCCGGGAGTCCCTGAAGCATTTCGTTATGTTCTCATAATGACAATAAAGACTCTTGATTCTTTCCTTATGCTTCATAAAGGATTTAGGCAGTATGTTTAGGATTATTATTACAGACGTTTAGTGTGATATTTTATCTTTTCCCACATTCTCACTGAACATCATGTGACAGTCTGATAGTTGAATTGTTGACTGAACAAATGTTGTGCTTCACTTGGCTCATTTTGCACTTCAAGCAGGCCGACTTACTTCTTCTTTATAAATCCTCTGTTAAAACACTCTCTCTCTCTGGCTTTCAGTTCAGTTTGAGATATGTTCTTATTGTTTTTATTGTTTATTTGATGATCTTTTTATCTAAACTTTGTACAGCTGTGTTATTTTTTAAAGTGATTTATAATGAAGATTGATTGACTGATTGGCTGAAGTGTGTATTTAAGGCCCTCCTTTCCCACACATGAGTCCTGTAAGTGCACTTGGCTGCAGTTAATATTTGCGTGTCTTGTGCTGATTAGCAGCATAGTGGGTGCAAAAGATGTGTGAGTTTGTGCAATGGATATGTCCAGTCCAGTTTCAGTGAGTTCAAGAGTCTTGAGAGAAGAAACCGTAACGCTGTCTGTTTGTGTGGGCCCGAATGCTCCTTAACAGAAGTGTGTGTGTGAGAGGTTTGTGGTTGTCAACTGCGATGCAAATGTTGGTGATGGAGGGTGGGCAGACAGACTTCAATGATCATTTCAGCGATCCTCACTATCCTATCTGCTGCAGTGTCTTGTGGTTCAACATGGTGCAGCTTCCTCAGGATGCTCTCTACGGTCCTCCTGTAAAATGTGTTCAGGGTGGGGGGTGGAAGATTTGCTCTTCTCAGCTTCCTCAGAAAGTAGAAGCGCTGCTGGGCTTTCTTGGTAAAGTGTTGAGCAACCAGGTAACCAGGCTCTCCTGAAGTCAACAACCATCTCTGTGGTTTTGTCAGCGTTCAGAGACATGCTGATGGCTCTACACCAGGCTGTAAGATGTTGCACTTCCTCTCTGTGTGCTGACTCATCATTCCTGCGGATGAAACTCACCACGGTCGTGTCTTCAGCGAGCTTCACAATGCGATTCAACCTCTGAGCCATGAGTCAGCTACGTGAATAGCAGAGGACTTAGTCAGTCCAAACTGGGAATAGCATCTCCAACAGTGAATATTGGGCTCCCTCAGGGATATGTGCTAAGTCTCCCAGTCAGGAAGTTCAGGATCTAGTTATGGAGAAGGGTGATCATGCCCAGGAGCTCAGCTTTTCAGTTAGGTGCTCAAGAATGATGGTGTTGAATGCTGAGCTGGAGTCTGAGCAGCATTCATACACATGTGTCCTTCTTGTCACGGTCAGGTTGAGGGGCACTGTGATGGCATCGTCGTGCTTCGGGGAGGATACGCAACTTGTGCAGGGTTCAGTGAGGGAGGTAGTTGGCTCTTTATGTGTCCCATGACAAGCCTCTCAAAGCAGGTCGGAAGTCACTGAGGCAGGAAACTGCACATTTCTTTGGCACGGAAAATGTGAAAGTGGTCTTTAGGCACGTTGGAACATGCTGCTCAGGGAGATTTCAGTGAAGACAAAGGGAAGCGATGCAGAAAGCAAAAGTAAAAAATCAAAAATCTCATGTTTCATTTTTTTGTAGCATTAAAAAAATGACCGCTCAATCTCATGAACCTTATGAAAGCGGTCCAAGAGTAATATTTTGAGAGGAAGAGGAAGAAAATCACTGGATTAAAGACACACATACATTAACTGCACCTTTGGGACTCATGTGTGGGAAAAGCAAGGCCTTGAAACACGCACTCGCTGAGGCATAACATCTGTTCAGGACTTTTGTAATAAACATGAATAGACAAGCAAGAATATGAGAAATCGACATCACATTGACTCAGAATCTAATAAAAAGACTCAATCAGACTGTCACTTAATGTTCAGTGAGAATGTGGCGGTAGGAAAAGATAAAAAATCACACTGAAGATCTGTAATAATAATCATAAGACCATAGTAAACAAACTGTCTAAATCCTTTTCATTCATCAGCAGATAAAAGCATAGCAATATAAACAATTATTAATCTTTGTAGTAAAATAGTTCAGTGGACTGAGCATACACAATACAGACCCACATACTCACTCACAGTCACGGCATTATCATATCCTATATCCAACCCTTTGCACATATCTTTTGCACCCACTATGCTGCTAATCAGCCAAATGCTTCCAACCACCATAATACTCTGTTAGTCTGCTTATTGTTCTGTGCTGCTATCCATTGCTGTGTTGTGTCTATTTATAAGTGCATTGTCTCCCCAGTGTTTTATACTCTCTGTATTGTACAGCTTGTCTTTCATCTTTGCACTGTGTGCACGGTTTTTGTACTGTCTGCATAGGCTTGCACGCACACACTTTATGCTCAGTCCCATGTATTGTACTTAGTGTTCATGTAGCTCTATGGTCCTGGAGGAACATCTCAACAGTTGTTGAGTAATTAATATCATAAAGAAATTAGCAAACGCGCAATTAACCAGTCGATGAGGAGCATTTATCCATCGAGTATCAAATGCAAGAATCCACCACGAGAACTGTCAAACTCTTAACAGTAACCTGTTCAGATGTTGCTAGTTTATTTCGTCTGGTTGTTCCTGAGCTACGACTTCGATTTAACCGATCTAAGACGAACTGTTTTTGTTTTTTTTTAATTATTATTATTTTCTGATGTATCCAGCTCAGGTGTTAGGAGCACATGTGAAACCTGCCTATGATTCACATCTATTCTGTGCAGACAGGCTGTATACGGTATGTGCACTCCAATGACACACTTTAAGGGTTCTCGTGGAAGGTCTTGGTCTTGTGCTCACCAGTTTTAAGTTTTAAAAATTAGTGGTGAATGTAGTTACATACATTTTTGAAGTACATGCTGTGCTTGAGCATAGTTTTAATGTTGCTTTAATTTGCTACTCCATCAAAATCCTTAGTCAGCTTTAGTTTGCTTTAGTTAGTTTTTACAACCTACCTACATTCACACATAAAGTATAAGTATTCAGTATTACAGTGTGTTATCAATACTGCAGTCAGAACTATGTATATTAAAATACCTTTCCTTTAGAGTTGCTCTGCATAACTTGCAAAATATACTATTTTGGAATGAAACACCAGCTTCCAAAAAGTAGAAAAATTACATCTGAATAATTATTTCACCACACAAAACATTATATTACAGATGGCATCACTGTAACGATTTTGAATATTAATGTAATGCTTGCATGCATTTTCTTCAAACTTAACTTTACTCTGCGGCCAAGAAAGGCGCACGCGTCGATTAAACGACTAAAACATAGACGTGGATTTGTTTTCCAGATGTTTGTCGACTACATAAACATCACCCCGGAGTCACAGACTCTGAGAAGGAGGGGCCTATTGAACCTGACCACGTCCTGCGCACTAAGTGAAAGTGAAACTAAACCAGTGACAGTGTGAGCGTTATTTGTTTTAAACCAAATCACAATAATAGCACTCAGTTCAACGACAGCTGTCTCCCGTGCACCCACGTGGATCACCGAGTTGACACACCTCCGATATTTACGCACTACTGATTTCCTTTCTCTTTCCCAATTTATAGGGCCGATGTAATTTGGCCACGACTCCAGATGTGAGCTGTAATAAGGCATCAAGTTGTTAACACTTCCACCACACGCAGCAAAAAGTAGCTTACCGCTCGCTGATCTCCGGGACACGTGAGTTGAAAGAGGATCACCGGGAGTGCCTTCACGAAGTCTCTCATCTGCGCAGCCGTTTCTCTGCTACCCAGCGGAGCAGCAGACCAAGATCACATTTTTGCATGTCATTTGTTGTGATAAAGCTCGTTTGTCTCATTGGTCTGTGTCCAGTATTTTTAGCACTTGCGGAGAGCCTGAGTCCTGTTCAGATTTTGCGCAGCCCGTCTTGACACACGCCCTGCTCTCGTCATGTTGGAGAACAAGTTCACTCCTCCTCTGATTCGTCACTTTATTGCACGCCAGTCAGAGGGAAGCCGCTGTGTTTAATACCACAAATAACGAGCGCGGATCCATCAAGGCTCATCAGCAGGGTTGACTTACCAGTCACAGTACAGATGCAATGTCAACAGTTCCTTTTTTTCCTAATGGGGCAGATAGTTTGTGCTGAATTCATTAGCTGCTGCTTTTTGGGGGGTGGTGGAGATCCAGGCACACCACCAAAGCACTGAGAATATAGTTGTTTGGTGACCAGTTGCTTTTACTGCTCATTATTAAATATAATGCAATGTAAAATGATTTGTAACAAAGAGTGGTTGGTTCAGATACATCAGAATCAGAATCAGCTTTAATGGCCAAGTACAAGGAATTTGACTCCAGAAACCTTTCTCTCTAGTACAGTAACAGCTTAAATAAGTGAAATAAAAATAGAATAAAATAAGATAAAATAAATCTCAATCTGCACACATAAAATTTAGGATAATATATATACCAAACCAGGCTTATTGTACAGTGAGTATATACAACAGTGCAGTTATTGATGACTGTTCATGTGGATGGACTGGACTCACACTCTGTGACTGCTCAGAGTTCAACAGAGCGACAGCCCGGGGGAAGAAGCTGTCCTTGTGATGGGAGGTTTTGGCGTACAGTGCTCTGTAGCGCCGGTGCCTGTGACATAGAGGAGCTTGTTTTCATGAGTTTCCCCTGTATGACGCCTAGTGATGGTTAATCAAGGCTTGATAGATAGATAGATAGATAGATAGATAGATAGATAGATAGATAGATAGATAGATAGATAGATAGATAGATAGATAGATAGATAGATAGATAGATACTTTATTAATCCCAGGGAAAATTCAAAGCATCCAGTAGCAAAAACATACATTGAACATACAATACAAAAACTATGAAAAATAGAAAGTGACTAGAATATTGAAACTTCAACACTTCAGTTCAATATTCGAAACTACAACCACTATGTGGCTGTATGGTTTCAAGCTGTGTCTGAATAAATAAAATAGCTCATAGCTTAAAAGATGCTCAGTAGTGAGAGTTCACTACGCTAGCTGTTATGTGATCTAATTTAATTGTCTAACTATATATGTCATGTCTGCACCACAAGCTCCAATTACAACACCTTCTGGTTTCACTTGTTTATGTAACATCAGCTTCACTCCATGAGTCTTCATCAACTCCCACCAATGTTTATGTGAGAGCGCTGGCATCAACTATTTTCATTTCTCATTAGCTGTGAAAGCAGCACTGTCAAACTTAACCTCTGTCCACAGAGTCTCTTCAGAAGTATGTTAACTGTATGTTAATTGTATCTGCATACCTCTGAGGAACATATGAACATATAAGTTCAGTGTGGGTATTTTGTCCACTTTCATTTGAAAGTTTGGGCTGTGCTACCCCTTTACATTATTTGGGATTGTATAGTAAGCATTTGTATAGTATAGTAGTAGTACTGCAGTATAGTAACTGGATCGTTTTCAAGTTTTGACATGAGAGTCAGAAGACTGATTATAACGTCCATACTACTGAGCCAGTAGCATCTGGGCGTCCTGTAAATAGCTTGTGTCAATACAAACAAAACTTCCAGAGCTCTCCTCCAGTGAGATGGAAATTTTATACTAACATGCCAGTTCATTAGGTACACCAATGATGTTAAATGCATTCTAATGTAACAGTGCTGCACTAAATCTATAGCTTCACAACTGTTGTAATGTTCAGTTTATGTAGCGTACAAAAGGTGTTAATTCTACTGTGTGATCATTTTAGAGGATGTAGTTTGTGGAGATGTTAATCTGGATTGGATTAAATACTTAAGTGTTTCTGTTATTTAGTTTAGCCCACACCACTGACTACAATAGGACAATAGAAATGTGTTGAAAAGTCAGTAGTACTGCAAACCATAGCCTCTAAAATGAAAATATGTTACATGCTGAATTATCATCATGAAGCTAAGCTTAGTGCATAGCTGATACGTTAGAAAGCATTTTAACATTTTCACTAGTGTAAATAATAAACTAAATAAAAATGTGTAACATCCCCATGTATTACTTTGATATATATGTTTTTTTCTGTTCTCAGCCGAGTCAGTGAGCATCTCTCTTCGGTCCTTGTGTGCAGAGAGACCATCGACGCCGTTTCAGGGAAAGGAGGAAAGAAAAATGAGCCCAATCTGCAGATCCCATGAAGAATTTCCTCCACATGATGATGGTGACAATGCCCGCTCATACTGCACCCTGCAGATGTACCGGCCTGTGATGGTGACCAAATTCCAGTTATTTGAATTATTAATGAGTTGACGCAATGACAGATCTGAATGATTGATTTTTGACTGAGGTCATGATGAAAAAGTCATACAACTTTTAAGACATTTATTAAATAATTTGCAGTTTGAAAGAATTCACTTTCCAGAATACAGATCAAGTTTGGAGTCTTGGTCTACTCCTCAATGCCTCAATGAAGACTAGATGTTGTTACAGCTCTGCTTGATAAATATGAGGCGCTGTTTGTGAAGTTGCATAAGTTAAAAAAAAAACATCACAAAACTGGGTGAGTCACTTTTCACTTTTTAAAGCACATTTACTAAACATCTACATTTTAAATGTTAAATCTAAATGATCGCTAACTAACCTAGCATAGAGTAAGCTACATCTGCTGAGCTAGTTTCATCCACAAGCTAACGCTACACTGTCCAACACATGCAACACTAGTTAGACGACAAACTTACCGGGTTGCATGTCTGCACCACAAGCTCCAATTACAACACCTTCTGGTTTCACTTGTTTATGTAACATAAGCTTCACTCCATGAGTCTGCATCACCTCGAACCACTGTTTACGTAACTACGCTGACATCAACTATTTTCATTTGCTCCAGGTATCATGGTTTAGTAGTGTTATAGGATCTTTAGCTCTGAATGCAGCACTGTCAAACTAAACCTCTGTCCACAGAGTCCCTATTTGCTTTGAAGGCTCATCTCATCTCTCCCAAAGAGCTGAGACAACCAAACCAGTGACAGGGTTTCTATACTGAATGAAGCACTAATATATACAGTAACTAACTACGCAACCAAAGTAACCACGCACTGGCACAGAGGTTCAAACTGGTTCATGAGCATGACATTAATATACCTCTATTACCATTACCCACACATTAATCAAAGACAGGTTAGATGAATGAATGCATGCACTACAGAAAATTTCTATTCTTCTTTATTTCTATTATTTCAATGTTGAGACTGTGGCAAGACAGCCAAGGGGCAACGGTTGAAATGGCAATAAAGGTTTTGACCAGCACAGGGGTTTGTGTGCAGAGGAAGCCCCCAGAAATTAACCTTTTTTCGAACCAATTGGATGGAAGGCTTCAAGGCTTCATCTGGCCATCACTACTGAAGTTGAACAATACTCATCTTTGTCTTTGCACCACAATGTACCTGGTAGTGAACACCTCTAAATACAACTGTTAACTAACAAAACAGATTTACAGGAACTAGCAGAGATAAGCCATGGCATTAACTATGGGACATTGGTGTCCTGGACAGTCAAGCACCAGAAGTCAGAAACACAATCTTGTTTATTTACTTATTTATTTTAAACTTGTCAATTCCTGATTTAAACTGAAACGATTACTTTATTGTTCTAGTTCATGTACAGCTCCCGTGGTTATTGTAGAAAAGCATGATTATACTCCTCAAAAAAAGATAGTGGACACAGAAAAGTATCGGTACAGAAATTTGAACACCATGTCAGCGCCAGTACTGATTCTGAGTCACACCATCTAAATGGTTGAGGAGTTGTACAGTATGTCGCTATTTATTCTTGTAACAAGTGAACATCCACAAAGGTACATCTGAACTGTGCTCCACCTGCACAGGCTCTTCAGTCTCAGTCTGCGGTCCCATCCAACTTAAGAGCACCCAGGGACTCGGAAGGAGCAGTCTCTTCTTCCCCTTCTTCTTCCTCCTCATCTTCCTCTTCATCCTCGTCCTCCTCATACTCGTCTTCCTCGTAATCATCGTCCTCTCCATAGTCGTCCTGTTGGTCATTTCCTCCGGAGCCTGCGTTCTTCCAGTAGGCGTCGTAACCTGATGCACCATCGTAGTAATCATCATCACCGGCACCGGCCTGGCGCCCAAACTTCAAGGTCCGAGCTGCAGAAAACGTGCAGGGGTTAGATTAGATCTGGTTTTATCACCTCTTATAAAATTTCAATGATCCTCCCATGCGTAAGCAGATTGATAACAACAGATACCACTTCAAGTGATATAAATGTAAATATTGTAAAGCGTTACCTCTATGCTGTTCCTTTCAGTGCTGTCAGTGTTTGCACCTTTGGACTGTTTTCATTGTCCAAGAGTAATAACATCACATTACATTTACACTGCATCACTGTGTTATAATGCTGTAACTGAATTAGTCACACTGCATCAAATAAAACCTACTGTGGACCTCTTGTTATAAAGGGTGAAGTGAGGACATATAGGAGCCAGTGTCAATGACTGACAGCACGGTTTAGTGAACTCTGACTGGGAAAAAAAACTCACTTTCAAAGTGTGAAAGTTTGTTTTCTCGAAACAAACTTTCACACACTTTCTGTTTCAGTTTTTAAAAAACATTCTGCAAGGAAGTCCTAGCTGCTCTGACTTCCTCGAAACAGTAGCTTTACAGGAACAGAAACAACTTCCACTTTTCTTTTCTTTTGTTTTTTAACATTTGCTTGAGACTCACTAGACATGCTGAGGTCTTTCGTCTCCTGCGTCTCGTGGCCGCACTTAGGGCACGGAGGAGCTTTCCCTTTCTCCTGTTTGAAGACCTTACTCTTGGCGTGGTCGTCACAGTAACAAGCCTGCGGGGACACAGTTGAATGAAGATTTCAATCATCACATGAAATGTCGCAGCACAAACATGACACCGATCTGTAGTTCTAGCCCTAACTTGAAATTACAAGAATGCAATCTGACGAGTGTGTTGGCCTGTTTAGATTAGTCACTAGTCATTGATCCATGAAAAGAGGCTTATTGTCAACCTTTCTTTCTTCTGACTCTGCTACAAAGCCCCTCACCTGCCTTGAGGATTTATTCTCTGTCTTTTCTACCACTTTACATTTGGAGATTTTCTTCTACTTTCCGTTTTCTTACAAAGGTTGAATAGTAGTTGCCACAGCAGCAGCACTGTAATTCTGTAAATCATCAGCTATGATTTTAAGCCACAATGAACTAGAGACGTGAATGCACCCCCATTCTACCATCCACAGTAAAAGGGATGCAACCTGCATGAAGTACAGCTGAAGCCAACATGAGCATCAACAGTCCCTCAAACAGTCCCCTCATTGCATAAACCCAAAGAGATCATGTAACAAACGCCCAACTCAGAGTTTCACTAACTCGCTAAAGGAGAAGCAAAAGGACAAATGATTTTCCGGTTGCAGTTTCAGCAAATCTAGTTTTAGCTGACTGCAGCCCTTTCATGCTCCCGTTTACTATAAATCCTTTGACTTTTAGTTTCAATAGTTTCAATAACATGATTCCAGTATGCAAGGAATATTTCTTGTTATGAGCCAAAATAAAAGCAAAACCAGGCCATAACCCACATTGTCTTATCAGTAAGACTATGTGGGTTATTCTTCTTTGTTGTGGAAGATGTTGTGATGTAAGCTGATAAGATGAGTATAGTTCAGTGCTGCCAAAAGAGCAGGTAAACATGCGAGTAAATATTTTGGTATGGCTTGCTGCACATTATTTTCTGATGTGAGGATAGATGCTCACTCACCTTACAGCGTAGGCAGGAGTGTTGTCCCAGTCTATTACAGGAAACACCTAATATGAAAAAAAAAGAGTAAGGATTTAACAAAATATAAACATTCCCGTTCTCTCTACTGCACACACACACCCTCTGGATATTATTCTCTAAAGTGGATAGGATACACTTTATTCGCCCATTAATCACTGAATGGCATTGTGAACGGAAAATTAAATGACTCACATTTGAATGTTTCTGCCTGAAGAATTTGGCAGCTCGCCTGATGCTCAAACTGATCATCCTCACACAAGAAGTTGTGACAGAAGGAACAGCGGAAAATTCGCCCTCCTGTTCAGGAAGTTAAAACAGCTAATGTGAGCGAGTTTTACTGTTGCACTGGGTGAATTTCAATTTCAGTGTTGGGTAGGGGGGTAGTTGGGGTGTATTGTCCGTGTCTCACCATGATCCCAGACATCACGCTCACACTCGATGCAGTCCGCGTCAATCAGGGGGCATGCACAGGCGTGTGTGCTCAGACATTTTCTACCATGGCACACCCAAGCTTCACAGAAGTCACATACTGCACCCTTGTGGTCAAGTACAGAATTACAGGCACACAAAAAAAAATCAGAAAAGTATTAAGTATAGATCTTTTTCTCTTCTTTAAAAAACATCATATGTGTAATTTACAGCATAATTTGCAGTATCAAAGTAAGAATTGTTTGCCTCTCCTCATCTAATACTATAGTGTGCATCTTTTTTGAAATGGTCCCTGGGTCTCCCCTGAAAGGAACAGGAGCTCCTGGTTAGAGCCCTGCGCGGGACTGTTTTCTTCATCCCGCTCCTGCCCGCTCCCGCTGACTTTCTGACCATTACCGCCCGCACCTGCAACGTGGGTGTTACACTCCCGCCCGCTCCCGCAATTTATATGTCCACTCCTGCCTGCACCCAAAAAACTCTGAGAATTTATGCCCGCACCATAATAGAGATGCTGCATTGATTTTGTGTCTTCTCCCATACCGCGGATGGGACAGCCTCCCGGAGAAAAAAAAAGTTGTGCTAGACAAATCTATCTGATTTAATCTTAACATGATAATTGTGGAAAAGTTCATAGTCCGCCTCACTGAAAGTTATATGCAAATCCATCAGTCATCATCGCACAAGCTGCTATTTCGCTTTACGCATCAATGTGTGATTGAGTTTACGGTGATGGTCTCTTTTCTAAGAAACATGAATAAGAAACATGATAATGAGAACACAGATAAGCGACACTAATAAATTTAAATATAACATAGTTTAATCAGAAACTTTGCACCAGCACACGGCACATAACAGACTGCTTTGAAAAATATTAAATAAACATTAAAACAGCAGTTTTAAAATTATTAGCGGAATATTACCAGATGTCGCAGGTAGCCTATTCTGTTTGAGAAAATAAAAATTAGAATGAAAACGTTCAAACTTAAACAGCCTCTGTTCAGTAACAGCGGCAAGGAGGCATCATTACGCATCTGGACGCCTATTAACAAATAATGAAAGTAGGCTGTGAGTGGCTCAAAAGACACTGAAAAATAACACAAAATAAACAAAGTTAACGAATGAAACTAATTGATTTAACCAATGAATCACTTGGCCATATTGCTGTGGAGGAAGAGAATGTTGCTGACCGACTGCGGTCGCAATCCCGTGCGTCTCTCTTCCAAGATGCGCCCACAGACACTAAATGCTCTCTCTGAAGGCGCACTGGATGCGGGGATTTTTATGTCCATCTTTTTCCTCCCGATCCCGCAGTGTTTTTTAAACCGCCCGTTCCCGCCCGCAGCAAAATTCAAACCGCCCGCTCCCGCGAGATTTGTGTTGGGTCCCGCGGGACCCGGCGGGACCCAATCCCAATGCAGCCCTCTACTCCTGGTCTCTTTACGAGTGTAAACGTGTTTCAGTGAACTCACCACCATGGCCATTCCAGTGGTGTGGATACCTGGATGCTTGATGACACAATCTGATGACTTCATGCATTTGGTTTTACCTGTCAACATAAACATTAAACATCCCTAAATTATAAGGTGTAACAACCGATTGTAATTCATCATATTATTGTGAGTTTTTACGAGTTTTTGTATAAAGATTTAAAAAGAGGTGATGCACCAATTTTACAAATGAGGCCCAGCTTCTTTGTGGCAATGAATGCTAAGTTGGACAACAGTTACATAATACAGAGGTGACTCTGGAGGTGATTTCTTGGGTTTGCGACTTCAAATTTTGAATAGGAATTTGAGGACCACAGACACAAGCTAGTGGCCTCAAAAAAACAGCAGCCCTGACATCAAGTGTCTCATGGTATGCCACACAACTCTGAGGCTGTGCCATATGTGGAGTGCCACACAATGCCAGGGCACATCAACAATATGCCTCTGCACACAAGCATACTCCGACTGAACTCACAAACATCACACATATACAATGTGTCTATACCCCCTGGGCCCTGGCACAGTCTCAGTGCGGTGAAACATGTGGTGAGCCACTTGTTAATCTTGGTGTCTCTCCATAAAGATGTGAAACTGATTAACTAAGAAGTTAGCAATAACAATTATTTAATAACACACTTATATAACTACAGGCTACTCACCACACTGTGCGCAGATAGGCAGCTTCTGCACCGAGCTGCAGAAGTAGCAGAAAGCTCTGTTCTTCTGTTTTCTAGCAGGTGAAAACAAACAATGTTATCTCACTGACCAGTCTCCTACACATATATGAAGAAGTAAAGCTCCTCACCTCTGGCATTTGTCACATTCCTGCAAGGTATTATGAAAACAAAAAGTATTAATCAAAAAGGCAACCAACAAAGTATTTCTTTAAGCATGACTGGTGTGTGTATCAGTAGCTGCATACCATGTTGAAGTTGCAGGGGTGTTTGGCCACATCAACATGATCCCGGTTGGCTCGAATCTGTTTCTCTCGCTCTTTACGGTTCTCAGCCTTTTTACGGGCTCCGGTTTTCTTTTTGGGCATTGTTGGTTATGTGCTCACGGCTATTTTGATTTACCTGCAAAAACAGAGCAAAATCTATAAGCTAATGTAACTGTAAACAGTTAAGCTAACCGAGTATAATAATGTTATGCGTTTTTATTTCTCTTCTGTCATTAGTAAATACAAATAGCGTATGATCACAAAGCAGTTGGCAAACACAGGTATCGCTTTAAGAGGGCAAACATCCGCGAATAAAAAGTTTGTAACGTTTCAGTTAATGTTGGCTAGCTCTTACAGTCAGCAGACACGAAATGTCACATGGGAAGTAAATTACATTTTAACTTTAACGTTAGCTTAACAGCTCTGTCTAACGGCCTCGCAGTTTATCATATCATGTTACGTATTATAGGATAATACGTTATTATACTGTTATTTTAAAAAGTATTTCCAGTTTTTTCTTACCAAAATGTTCGTCTCAACCAATGGTCTCAACTGGTGCGATGTCCGGCACGAAAATCCGTCCGCCTGAAACACACAGCTGAGTCATGCGTTCCTAGCATTCTAAACTAGCGACACTCGCAAGCATCTCCCCAGACTCACAATATACATTTTAGATATGAGTTTTAGTAGACTAAGCGTTATCAGCTAGACAAAAATAGTAATAATAACGTTTTAATGAGCATGTTTTGGGGATTGCTTTTACAGTTGGCTGCAATGCAACAATAGATATGGAAATACATTCGTGAGAAATTACTAACATTTTATGATAAATTGTCAAGAAACTATCAAAATAACAAGACAGAATCTGTTAAGAAACAAAATGTGCTCGCAAGTAATAGAATAAAGTATTCTATGTGAGGACTGTGCACTTTTAGTGGAACGTATACAAAATTGTAGGGATATGTAATTACTTTCCTTTATTTAAAAAAAACAATCCAATTATGTTCAAAGCTGTTGAAACCAAATAGTGGCGAAGCTGTCTTGATTGGGCTTATTGTTTCTGTCATATCACTATGTATGCATTAAAAGACAAAACACAAACGAACAGAACATTAGGCGACAGACAACCGTGATTGTGCTGTTAAATATTATGTTATAGTGACCAGGTCACACTGTAGACATTAAAAGGGTAATTCAGCAAAAGCAAATAATTGTTTTTAATTAATTTAAAATCCACGAAACAGTAAAAAAAAAAAATACAATTTAAATACAGAATAAACCAATAAAATCATTTGGTTTAAGTCACATGACAAATGGCCATTGTAGGCAATTTATATTTATGCTTTTCTATTCTCGCATTTGTCGAATAATGTTATCACAGATGTTATGATTTATGGCCGTCTTTTTTATTTTATTTATTTTTAAATACATGCTTTATTGAATTGAACAATGGAACAGAAACGTTTCACAACATTCAGTCATACCAGTTCATAAACAGAATTAAAATATCTCACAATAATCAGAGAAGACATGAAGAAAAACGGAATTACAATAATATTATATAACATTACAGAGGACAAATAAATGTGCTAGTCTTCATGAGTGGATTTTTAAATGTTTATTCTTTTTTGTTTGTTTGTGACAAGTGTTAAAAAATGAATGTGGTAATCAAATACAATAAGAAAGAAAGTGAATAACGGTGCTGACTTCATCTTCATGGATATAGAAGTTTCCTAATAAAATAAATGGACAGAACAAAGAACAAATTTTCCTTCTCTATAACTCTGATTTATGACCGTTATCATTTTTTACGTGACCTCGCGCGTCAGATGCGTCTTGTCCACGCCCAGGTCACGTGCTCATGAGCCGCTAGCCAGTCGTGAGCGAGGACGTAAAACAGCTGACGGTGAACAACAACAGAGCGTCCTCTCCTGCAGGTGGTGAGCACTTGTACGTAGCGCACAAACTCTGTAGTCACTTCGTGTATGAGGGCTGGGGTTTGGCCCTGGCTGCACTCATAGTCTAACGCATTTAAACTGTTTTTGTTTTTTTAATAAGGCGGACGTGATGCGAGGTTTCCAGTGAGGAGGTCCCCCGGAGCTGCCTGTCCATCCCAGAGCAGCCGCAGCTATGGCACCGTCCCTCATCCGAGCTTGCCGCAGTCTGGCTCTATCGACGTGGCTGCTGTCGTTTTGCTTCGTCCACTTGCTGTGCTTGGACTTCACGGTTGCAGAGAAGGAGGAGTGGTACACAGCCTTCGTCAACATCACCTACCTGGACCCCTTCAGCTCGGAGGTCAGGACAGAGAAAGCAGAGTGCGGTCGGTACGGCGAGCACTCGCCCAAGAGAGAAGCCAGAGGTCTGGTCCTGGCCCCGGTCCTCCTGCAGGACAGACAGGCGTGCGACCCCAATGTCAGGTTCCCTCCTCTCCATAAAGACACCGCCTGGGTGGCGCTGGTGGCTGCGGGGAATTGCACGTACCGAGAGAAAATCCGTAACGCCGCAAATCAAAATGCCTCTGCAGTGGTTATATACAACATGGGCTCCAGCAGCGCCAACGACACCATAACAATGCCTCATCCAGGTAAGTGGCAACTTCTCATCTTCCAGAGCAGGTATTTCTTTTCGACTGTGTTAACCACTGCAAAAAGAGCTGATGTCCTACTACAGGTGTCCTGAGGCCACTTATTTCTTACTATGTAGTGTTTGACATCTCTGGTAAAGATTAGAGGTTCTCATCCCCTCTACTGAAGTCTCAGGGCTCTTCTGCATCCCTGTGATATGTTATGAATAGATTACCTGTGTAAAGTACAAAACAATCGATGTACTCTCCCCCCAAGCAGATGAGCTCATTTCCACCTCATAGATTTTCTGTATTTGCTCTGAATTTGTTAACTGTCTGCAGGATAGGTTGTAGATCTCGACTGTGCAACATGCAGGTTATGCGCTCTTTGTGTGGTGTCTAAAAGTCTGGCACAAATTTGTGTAACAATGTTTTTTATGGATGTGTGTTCTTTTTGAGACATATTTCCATAGTTTTAAAAAAGCAGCCCTGTAAGAGTTTGTCGGACTCGTAAAATTTTAATTCACAGGCCAGCACGCGAATTCAGTGCCAGCGTTTGTTACACATTTGGGGGTCCAGGTATGTCTTTAAATCCTTTGTGTATAAATGGCTTTACCTTAATTTCCCTCCAATCTTAGCATGTGCCTAGCATCCATTCGGAGTTTTAACTGTTATTCTGACACTGTACAGACGCCGCTGCCAGATAAACACTTCACTGAAGTGTTTAGAGTTTAGAAGAAAGGGTGATTTCATTGTAATAATGGCAGAGAATAAGTACTTAGTGTCAGCTAAGGTGCCGGGTGTTGTAATAATATGAAAGGAGGCGCTTGTCAAAAAACACAGTGTCTGTGAATGAAAGAATGTCCCCATCACAACTGTACGTGTTTTCTTTGCAGATATTCTTTTATGAATGAAGCCTTTATAATCACACACAGTTAAAATACACAGAAGAATCCCTGACCCATATATTTACTGCCAGCACAATCAATACATTGCCCAAAAAACAAGGACAGAAATGAGCTAATAACACTTGTATGAACATCGCAACGAACGCACTTTTTGATGTAATCAGTGGGAAAAGTCCTGAAAACACAAACTCTAGATTAAACTGTCAGGTTCTTCTAAGACGAGTCACATTTTCTGCTTTGTTGCCAGAGGCTGTGCAGGCTGATTCACAGATAATTGGACAAACAATTCCCTCTTTAAAATGCATCATGCTGTGTACTTTACCTGCTACCTGTTGTGACAGCTATTTGAAACCATGGTCATGTTTTTATGTTCTCATTTAAGGTGGAATGTAGACTAAACAGAAGAGGGCCTGTTTTACTTGCAGTCCACATCCACAGGTTATTCAGAGAGAGTCATGGGATAGATTTTCTTCAGATGAGTTTAAGGGGCTGATGAAGTAGACGTATGCTTGGTGTATATATCATTGACTCCACTTTAAGATATGAGACACTTACTGTGTCAAATGTCTCTGTACAAACCTCTAAAGATATTAAAAAAATCATTATAGATATTTATTTTTCATTTATGTCCTCTTCATCAATAAACAAGTTCCAGGTTTGTTTAGCAGTAAAAGGAGTCTTTAGTTTTAGAGTGCACTTCTTGTTGTCCCTCTCTATTTTATGTGCACTTCTTACACTTACTACAAAAAGAGCAAACACTAATGTTTACACCTGAGATGATCCTTCTTTTCCATTTGAATTGAATTTCCATCGCAAGTGTGCTCTCAGCTCGTTGCTGGTTTTCATAAGGTCACGGCTGACCGGACCAGGACTCCTGTGCCAGACAACAGTGCAATGCATGAAGGTTGACAAAAAGATCAGTGCAGAAGCGGATGCTCAAATAATAAATGTCAAACACCTAATGACATTATGGTGAAATTACTGGAAGTCACACTTGCATTTGTTCATCCCGAGTACAAGATAAGCAGATGATGAAGTCTATGCCTCTAAAGCTTTGTGCCACTTTCATATTTTGATGTCGAAATTTATTTCCAAATTTAACTTAACTTCGCAGTAGTATCCTTTCAAAGGTGAAGGGAAAGAATTATCTGGTGAGCTATAGGACATTAAAGCTGCACTATTTAGTATTTTAACTATCAAGAGTTAATGTTGGAAGCGTGTTTTCTCATTTACGCTTCCAGTCATTGACACAAAAATTTTTAGAAAGCTAAACGTTAATTAACAAAGCGGAGCACTTAGCAGCTAAACAGACAGCTATTTTCCTCAGAGGTTGGTGGAGACCAAACAGAGCTAAAAACAGCGGCATTATTGAGGTTGTAGAGAACATGACTCCAGCTGAATACTAATGTTGCTTCGTGTCTCCTGGATGTGTGAAGATGGAGTGTTATAGCAGCACAACAGATTACAAAAATATATACAAATCAAAAAAGTAAAAAAAAAAAGCATACAGTGAATGGACCACCTTTTACAGGTTTGGCCCCACAACATTTGAGGTATTTAGTGTTTTTAGACCATTGTATTTGACTAAAAGATGAACTGATAAGAAGATGGGCAAAGGTCTCTGGACTGGAGGGTTTTTACAGAGAGGCCCAGAATAAGGTCAGTATCAGCCAAACCAATGAGCTTGTGGTAGACTAGGACCAATGAGGACTGTGAAGATAACATGTACCAACACTGTAACACTGAAAGCACACCTGTCATATAATGAAAATTTCTGTATTCACACAAACAAACCATTTACAGAAGAGTAAAGTGTCGCGTAAGGGGTTGGAGGTGGTGTTAACTGAGAAACAGGTCTGCTAACATGTTTGTTGAGGGAATCCACAGTATTTGATCGTTAATCATTTTGTTTTCGTCCTCTAAGATGACGATAATGTTTGTCTCTGGTGCACTCACAGCAAAAGATTCAAGGCACCAGGCTATTTTTAAGGCTTGTCCTGCTTCTAGCCATGACATAAATATAAGCTAAGACACTTTACAAAACAGAGATAGTAGCCAGGAGAAGTACAAAAACAGAGCCGATAGAGAAGAGGAGGGTAACAGAGGGATGCGGTGACAAAAGAAACAGGTCTTAATGTGTGGCTTGAATGTGAGGCTGCCAAAGAAAGAATGGAGCACTTCCCTCTCCTGAGATAATACAGCGGGGCTGTAAAATCCTCAGTTGCCAGCACCAGAACACCCCTCACGACACTCTGGGACTGAATGTAACTTTTCCTTCCTAAGCCTGAGCTGTTATTGATAATTTGGGTTAATCAGAGTTTATTCTGTGTTATCATGTTGGTCTTCTTTGAAGTTTTTTGTCTGTCTGCGCTCACACTCACTTGAATGCTAATCTCTTAGATGTGTCGGACTAAGTAATAACAATAGCTACATGTTTTAGGTAATATGTTGTTCTCTTCCTTGTGGCAAGTTCGCACACTAGGGCCTGGTGAAACTTTCAAACTTAGAGCACGAGTTGCTTAAGTGTGTTTTTTCAACTTTTTAGTAGTGTTCAGTCCTGCTGACATAATTGTACACTCACTTATTGACTCATGTTCTCTGTTGAGCAGTAATCTTTAGCCCGCAAGCATTGGTGTCTTAGGGGAAATTGTGTTTGTTAAAGGTGTATTTTTCTGGAAAAATACCCTCCATATGTAGATTTATGAAGCATGACATATGTAAAACTTCTGAGAACAGTTTTGCCCCAGGGCTGGGTAATGTTTGAACATCTGGAACTCAAACTGTAAGTTTCTCTCTCTCTCTCAACCCTCCTTTACTCAGTGGGCGACACTAAATAAATAAAAAAAAAGGTTAATTCAGTTCAGTTTAACAGCACCGCAAACTACATCCTTCAAATTGAACGACCACCTTTCTGACACTGCTTCGTCATAAACTGAACAGTCATGAAGCTAAGAGTTAGTGCTAGGTGGCTCTATTAGAATTCGCTGGTTTTCACTAGTGTACCTAATGAACTGGGGAGTGAGTGTAGGTGCACAGATGGGTTGAATTAACTGGTCATCTTAAGCTTCACAATAGCTTCAGGCATGTCTTGTGTGCATGTTTAGTGGGATTAACGGCCTCTGAACACCTACATAAGATGCTCCGAACACGCAGTAACTTGGAGAGTGAAAAACATCCGTCGCCTGCAAAACCTGCCCGTTAAGCCGTTGATCATTTTGGTTATGTTAGCTCTTATGTCAGACCATCAATACTCCACCAGCTTAGCTTCTGAAACACTCAGGATCTTATGGTTTGTGTTATTACGACAACAGGCCACCCTATGTTATCATGTCAGTAGCTGTGGTATTGCATATGACACAGTTTTTGAGAGTTGTGTGAAAACATAAAATGTTAATACTGATTAAGGAAAGGAGATAAAATAGTGACCAGAAAGCTTTGGTGGTGATGATATATGGATTCCTTTAGCGTGCTTTTTATCTTACAGTTTCTCTTGGTTTTCAGACACTACGCTTATATAAATTAACTGGCTGCTGATTTTGTCTTTATACTTTCATGCAGACATGTGGGTGGTGGCGGTCTCACCTTCAACTCTAGCAAAGAAAGTGAGCAACAAGCATATTACCCAAACTGTTGATCCATTTTGTTTAACGTCCAGGTTTAATTTATTGCTGATGATAAACAGCTAACCAATGAATTTTGCAGTAATCTGTGCATCAGTGGTATCTACTGTGCAGCAGACCTTGAGCCTTCTAAAGACATTAAACACACAGCCTGAACAGGCTGGCGACCACTGAATTAACCCCATTCAGTATTAATCTGTCGCTGCTTCCACATTTTGGTGTGGCGTGTCTGAAAGCTCAGATCTTTTCACTAGTTCAGCCTCAGTCTCCGACATTGCCCTCCTGTTTTAGAAGCAGCTATTTTTGTCTGCTCTGACTGCGTCACGGTGAAGGAGATAAGAGTCAAGGCTTAGGGAACTCTTACATGTCCTAATATGCCTTTCCTTATTTCTATTGGCCGTGAAGATCGAGCATGGGTGTTTTTAACGTCTACAGAGCGCGAAAGGAACGGTTTTGTCTCTAAAATGTGTTGTTGTTGTTGTTTTGTCTATAAAGGCAATAGTTGCATCACAATGACTCTCTCACGATGCATGCTTAATAAAACCATAAATCTGCAATGCCATGGGTGTTTATGTATGAGGTTACACTTATTTACATTCAGGGAGTCTTGAGAATGAACTTGGGTTATGGTGGAAGACCCGAGCTGCATTGCATAGACTGTCAGTCTCATTCATTTTGCAAACTCTAAAGCAGTTTTTCAACCAAGTGACGCAGATAGGTAAAAACCATGGCAACAAGTGGTCTGCGTTTGACCAGTGTTCAGTGGCACATTAGCGTCTGTTTGCTGTCCAAATTTAAGCTTTTGTTTTCTCAGTCATTGTTTGAGGCGGTGTTTGCTTTAGAAACTCCAATATACATAAGCTCATTCTGAGGGAGTAGCCTCCTGATATATGGACTGTCCTTTGTGTTAAAAGTGGCGTTTCTGCTGACTGGAGTATTAAATCCAGTTCTACTTGGCTACAGTGGATTGTTGTCGGTAATGGAAGAGGTTCAAAGGCTGCTTTTGTTCTTGTATTATTAAAGAGGTTCATCCGTATTTTGTCATCTCTTCCTGTGGTTTGCATACACACAGATGCTTATGCTGATCTGTGCAGGTTTTGTAAAAATAAAACTGAATTTTACTGATCCTTGGTCAAACAAAATATAACAGCTGCGCAGATTTTACAGCAGAGCTGTTACATAAAGGGATTATGAGCATGAAAGCATTACTATATTACAATTACACTCATATCAGTCTGATTCAAAGTCTTTAAGTCCTCAGGAAAACATAAAACACTCGTGGTTATGTGACAGAATCACGTCCGTCCATAATGTTCCAGTAGCTCTGAGCAGCTCTCTGTTTGTCAGAGGCTGTATTTATGATGGCAAGTTGAATAAAGTCACTGTTTATAGCAACTGATAGAAGGAATGAACCACTGCAGGGAGCCTCCCTGACTCCATGCAGCCTGGCATAAACATGCAACAGAGGGAATATGATGTAACAGTGCTCAGACTGTTGAAGCGATTCCTGGAATCATCAACCTACTGTTTGAAGGCTTACAAAACACAGCATTGTTATTCCCTCTTGTGTCTAGAAGCTGTTCAGTCATGTAGACATTTTGTCCCACGCGTCACTCCCTCAACAAATGCAAAATTTTAGAATAGAGTCGGACTAATGCTGCATTTTTAAGACCAGTACCAATCACTGTTCAACTTGACAATTTAAAGTCAATGAAACCTGAGTCGTGGTTGATTTGCCGACGCCTGGAGTTACTGTTTTGTTTTGTTTGTTTTTTGGCAGCAAATTCATTTTAGCACTGTAAGGCATTTCTGGGCAACTAAGCAAACTTTTGTAGTTTTAACATTTAATTTATCTGACTATCCAAACAGCAAGGCAGAATGAAATTAGTTTGTTACCTTGCTATGACGCTAAAGGTGTGTGGCTGCAGCTCTTCATCAAAATGCTCAATGTTGCTGCTGCGACTTTTTCCATTTCCTCTTAGAGTATCACAAATTAGCCCAAAATGACCTTTGCTTAGCAGGACGTGCTAAGCTCTCTGACAAAACACACTGCATTTCTTGTGGATCCTGCAACTGAAAACAATTTAACCCAATAGAATATCTATTTTTTAGACGCATTATTCATAATAATTAAAAAAATATTGAAATACTTTCACCAGTTGGTCTCTGGCTCAGTCACCACTGTGTTACTTCATTTGATAATAGGTGGTGACTTGAACAGAGTCTGGTCAAATTCATTTAAGTTCAATTCAGTTTTATTTATTTAGCGCCAAGTACAATCCAGATCGTCTCAAGACACTTTACAGAACCCAGAGACTGAAACCCCAGGAGGAACACCAAGGTAACGGTGGCAAGGACGAACTCCCTTTAACAGGAAGAAACCTTAAGCTGAAAACAAGCTCACATGAACCCATGTGTTTAACGCTGGTTGAAAAGGGGGGTATGGTTACTGATGACCACATTTCTATTGATGTGAACATTGAGATTAGGGACCTTCTTTTGAGAGTATCCAGGGCAAAATACACAAAACTAGATTTGAGATATAATCCTGAAAACAGTGTAAATGACCTTTTAGAATAGCCCATCAATAAAATATATATGGGAAGTTAATACAGGAAGACAAGTATCAAAACATAACTAATGTTAACATGTTGGATTAAAGCTTGTCTGCTTTGTTGAGATTGTAATCGGTGTACCATCTGATATCAGTGAGCGGTGTATCATAGTGTGTAGGTTTCAGTGTAAAGATGCGTTTAACTTCTTCAAATGCTGAGGCTGTCAGTCCAGAGCCATACGTCCGTTAGCTTTAGAGGTGCAAGAGCTGTCAGGAGACTTAACTGTAGCCACAACACAAAACCCTGTTGTTGTTTTGCAACAAAATCAACAGATGGTTCCTGGTAGGAAGCCTCTAACGCTGAGAGCAAGGCTTTACTTCATCTGTCTTGTCTAAGCTCCCAGCAGCTGACCCAAGAGTGCTCATTACCACAGTGTACACCCCAGTCTGAACGCCTCCTCCGTTTCAAAACACTACGTCTTTAAAGTCGAATTTAAATTCTTCAGCTTTGAAGACGTAGCTAGACTTAATGACTGATTCCTACAAGTAGCCTAATACACTGGAGCCTGTTTGACACTCTGTAAGAGTATTTTATTTATAATAAACAACAATAGTTTATTGTTAGTTTATTAGTTTATAGGCTGCAAGTACGCATTAGTTTCATTGTCAGTTGATCTGTTAAAAATAATACATTGAATAATTAGTTTTTCCTCCATAAAAAAAAGTCAGAAAACTGGTTCAAAGCCCAAAGACATAATTTTTTCGTCAATATCTTGTAAGACAAAGAACAAAATCTAATAAAATCAATTTTTTTGGATTGTTTTTTAGAATAAAAAAAATGCTTTTCAAATGAGTTTATTAGGCAACTCAAGTCCCGTCAAGCATGGTAGATGAAGATTCGTATGTGACCCTGTTGTTGTCTCTGATGACTACAGCACTGATTCATCTGCTGGACATCTAAACTGGTCTTTCCCCCATTCTGTGTTGTGCAGATACAGGCGATGTCGTGGCCGTCATGATCCCAGAGCCTAAGGGTCGCGAGATTGTGGCCTTGCTGGAGCAGAAAATTGCGGTCACGTTGTACATCACCATAGGAACGCGCAACCTGCAGAAGTACGTGAGCAGGACATCTGTAGTGTTTGTCTCCATCTCCTTCATCGTCCTCATGATCATCTCCCTCGCTTGGCTCGTCTTCTACTACATCCAGAGGTTCCGCTACGCCAACGCACGAGATCGCAACCAGGTATGACCGTGTGCACTCTGTCCAGCATTTAGAGATCATGTGTTTCTGCTGCAGCGCTCCGGTTCTCTCTGTTTTTCCTTCTGCTGTCAGCCCTGTAAGGCTGTAAGGGAAGCCCAGAATTAGCCCGACAGCTGGCAGAACAGAGACCAGTCAACCAGTCAACCATCAGCCAACTCCGCTTTCGAGCCCACAGAGCAAATACTTGTTTTTGCCGTCTCTTTTTTTATGAACGGGCCTCGCTGACGCTCTTGTGACATCTGTATTGACAATGCGTCGCCGCACCTGTTATGATAAGAGCTGTAGCTGTGACAACTCCTGTTTACGTTTTCACTTTCAATTATCTTGATTCATGTTGTACAAAGAATTCAGTCACATTGAACAAATCTGCTTTCAATTTATTTTCCCGGCAGGTTAGTAGCCTTTGCACAGTTAAAGAATAAAGGTGCGTTTGATGAAAATATTTTTTTTTGAAGAAGAAGAAGCTGGAAAATATTAGATGAAATAGGCTGAATGATTTTATCAATCAACCTTGAAGGGGCTTTTTAAATTGCATTCTCTTTTGTTAAGAAAACATTAGTAAAGAAATTGTTACCCGATTGAAAACATTTTTTAAGTTCCCACTGTTGCCTGGCAACGCTTACAAAACCACCAAGAGCTTAAGGTGGATACCTCAATCCTCCTTTTTAAATTCACTTAGGATTAAAAGTAACAACTTGATTGAACTTGTTTTATTTGGATTAAGCTGTGTTGCTTAATTTACTTGACCCGTGCTCTCTCTGCGTTTGAAAGACGAATTGTTACTTCTGAAGCAACACGTAATATGATTTTCAAGATGACCATTTACTGAGGCTACCGTATATCGCCAAACCATCCAGATCTCGACAATGAGGGTAATAAAACGAGATGCATATACGTATTTGCTTATGTCTGCAGAGGCGTTTGGGAGATGCTGCCAAAAAGGCCATCAGTAAGCTTCAAGTACGCACCATTAAGAAAGGAGACAAGGTAAGACAGCTCCGCACACTGCAAGTTATTATGTCATATACATTAAAGCATGTTTATTGATGCAGCAGAGTGAGTTTATAGATATGTGTGCATTGAGAAATTCCTCCAAATTTGTCATTTTTCCATTTGTTTTTAAGGAAACTGACTCAGAGTTTGACAACTGTGCAGTTTGCATTGAAGGTTATAAGCCCAATGATGTTGTCAGGATATTACCTTGCAGGTAAAGTGTGTGTGTGTGTTTGCTCTTTGCTGTACATACTGTAACTTAAACACTGGGCACTTACATTTGTTGTTGCACACGTATCGTAGCCCACTGTATCTACAAGTTTCGCTGCTTGCCACATTTTAGCAGCTGCATGTTCTGACAATGAAATGAAAACCTGTTTGTTACCATCTTTTTTTTTGGTTAGACACATCTTCCATAAGCACTGTGTTGACCCTTGGCTATTAGACCACCGAACGTGTCCCATGTGCAAAATGAACATCCTCAAAGCTCTAGGAATCCCTGTAAGTTCCCTTTGATTTTGTCTTTTAAATTAAAGTCCAGCTGTTACGACTGCTGCTACTTCTCATACTAAGGCTCTGCATCTCCAAACACGTCTTTGGTTTGTTACAGCTCAATCCAGATTGCTCAGATGAGGTCCCTCCGGACTACGAGACAACTGTCGGGGGTCCAGCCACAAACCCCATCAGTGGAGCGAGTGAAATCACAGTCAACGAGAGCACGGTGGTGCTGGATCCAGCAGGAAGAACGATAGACCTGCAGCTCCATCCAGACGCAGAGACGTCGCCTCATGTAGGGGAGAGCCACATCATTGCCAGCAGTATGTATTTTTACATTTAAAATGTAAAAATGATTATGACCGAGACTGAAAGTACTTTGTGTAGGTTCTGTTCTTCAGTTCAAGCTTGATGACTGGATTGACTAATTTCTTATTTCCATTGTTCTTACAGTAATGTTACTTATCTCACTGTTTTTTACTTCCACCACATTAGCTTGTAAAATATTTTCATCGGTGCGTCAGTGACTCATTACAAAAGAAAACATTTAGAGCCCCTTTTGTCACTTTTGTCTGAGTGGTTAACACTTACACCAACGCAATTGTTTGTGTTTCAAAAGGGCAAAGAATTGAGCCATTAGTCCTCAGATTGACCTTTTTAATGCAGTACTTCCTCCTCTGTCAAGTTAAAAAGTTTAATGTTCTGTTCACTCTTATTCAATATTCATAATATTAAAAAAAAATCTATATTAAAAAAAAAAAGTTCAGTGGTTATTTAGGTCATTCTGTTACTTTTTGCCCAGACTTGAGTGTTTTATTCTGAGGCCTGAATCAGGTCAGCAGCCACCTGGTCAGTTTTTGCTAATTCAGATCTTGCTGCATAATACAAGAGGGGGCAAAACTCATGAAAGTCACAGGCTAACCCACATACACTCTGGTACCCAGTTCTTTGCATTGCAGCAGCTTATGCAGTCACCTCAGGGTTGTAGCTTTAACAGCTGTTTAACATCTGCAACCTATAAACACATAGTGTGTGGGTTAACTTGTGTGCGTTCACGCACAAGTCCTTACATGTGCTCTTTCAGCCATTTTGACAGAAGCCAAACATAAAGTCAGTGTTTGTTAAATGGAGTAACTGAAGCTGTGCTGGGAAGGTTTGTAGCAACCTTTGTAGAGGGAGCTAATTCTTCTATTCTACCGACCATTAGTGATATAACTGCGATGGATAAAATAATAAAATAAGCTGTAATCATTAAGATCTCAGTTTGCATACTGCTAGATCCAAGGAAATGGAAACATTCCCTGTTGTTTTGAAACCACTGCAAAGAAAAAGAAAAAAAAACGGTTAAATACTCAGCACACGCTGGTAGAGCAAAGACTTACATTTACTTTTGTCTCCTTCACAAGCAGTAGATCAGCTCGCTATGAGCCAGCGGAGACTAATTAGAATGTAAATTAGAGGTGATATGTCACATCTCACAGCACCAATGAGCAAACGGAGACATTGGCAACAACAGGCAGTAACACGAGATGAACAAGGAGATCTGCTGCTGTGGCTTGGCAGTGATGAAGTGCCGCTTGCCGTTTCATCTTTAGCCTGATTAATGAGTGCTCGGGTAATTGCTCTAGTGCTTATCATTCTCTGCAGATTCAGCCATTTAACAAGAGTGACAAAGACCTTACTTCCTGGAATTTAGGACTTTATTGTCACTATCTGTTGTATAATATGAGTGACTGACAGGAGGTCTTAAGTTTTAGTAGGGACATCTGCAGCCATTAATTGGACATTGTATATTATTTATTTTAAAACAACATAAGGTGATGGGTGAAGGGAGGTGATGCCACACTCTCTTTTTTCTGAGGCCAGTGAGTTAGTTAAGTGATTGGCCCAATGAAATACAAATATTTAGGACTTGGTATATTATTGGCTCTGTCCAGAGTTAGCGGTCTCACTGAATCCACAGTGACCTACCAAGTAATGAATTACCTCCCACTCTGTTCCCTCAGGTGAGCACCAGCCTCCTCTCAGCAGTGATTCAGACACATCCATCATCCTGGGCACGGAGGTCGGTATGTCCGAAGTACCACTATCCGATGAGCAAGAATGTGACGAGGCCAAATCCACAGAATATTAGAGCTTAGAAAGGGGAAGAAAAGCATGAATGTGCCGGAAGTGGTGGACCAGAACATGACATCAGGCATCATCAGGCGACTGCCAGAGTCCACGTCTTTGGCTAATTTACAGGAAGTGCAGTGAGCAATGCAACCAACTGATGGACAAAACACCCACTTATGTCTTCACTGAGTGAAAAACTGATCTGTCCTACATTTGTGGACTGCTCATTTTCTAGCCGTCATGGCAACCAGACCAGCCAGTCACAGGTCTCATATTGTGGTGGCCCAGTTTTCGTCCACGTAATCTTTTCACATCTTTAAACCGATTGTCCAGAATACGCACACAGTAACTGTGGAGATGTCGGAGCCCTAAACGGTAACGGAGAAGTCAGCATTTCTTTGTCCTCACTCCGGAGCCACATACCTGCTGATGGACATGATATGGACACGGGACGAGCGGGACCTCCTTTACAGCAGATTGCAGCTTTAATTACAATAAAAAAAAGCGTCTCGTTTCACTTGATCACTGCCAGCTATTCTTGAAGTTTTACAGATGTGAGGGATATGTACAGAACATAGCACATGTAAGGGGTTGGTGTGATTTTCCACCAGCAACTTTTAACTTACGACTTGGGTCCTTAAAAATCTTAAGATTCAGGTTGTATGTGGTCACAAGGAGCAGGACTATGTAAGCACACGTTATGCTGTAATTTCTAAATGTAACTGTTTCCGTTTCTATTTTGTGGACCTTATTTTTTAACCAGCTGAATATTCCTGTTGTGGAGAGGAAATGACACAATAAGACAAGGTCAATATTTCTGTCCTCACATTTGACAATCATAGCATGTCAGTTTGAAGTGATGTCACCCACTGCCCTACTGAAACTGCTGCTAATTATTATGACTCATGTCATCACAGCACATGAATAATTGATCGCTCCCTACTGTCTGTCCGGAGGGAAATGTTCTCGTTCACAATGCTGCTAAAATACAGCCGGCCGTAGCAGTTGTCACCACCAAATCTGGCAGTGTGTGCACATCTGTATGCAAACACTTGTCAGCCGGTATAAATGTGTGGAGTCTTTGTGCCAAGCCTTCGTGTTGTATTTTATTTTTCTTGTGCACGCCGCTTTCCTTGGCTGTCTGGCTGGAAGGAATGGCGCTAAACTGAAGCTAAGAGGTCGCCTGAAGACACAGGATTAAGTAGTGACATGAAGTATCTGTGTCTGGTGAAAACAGGAGGGAACTATGCATTGCTTGGATTTATATTTGAAGAACTTGATGCTTTAAGCATGAATTATGCTGCAGTGAAACAGAGCCGATTGTTACGCATATAGTCACGGAGTACGTCCACGCTAAGCTGGCTAAAGGAGCTGCTTGCGCTGTCAGAGGGGTCTGCTGTGTGCCATTTGATACTGCTAAACATCATCATCTTTTGTTTGTTTGTGTCTGTCTGTTTGTACCCTCTAAACCGCTCAGCTAAGCGCTTCGTGGTTGCAAATTCATCTAACAACTGAAACATAAACACCGCTTAATGACATTCCCAAACTTTTTGAGTTTCCGATCATTTGGCTGTGACCCTTCATCTTTGCAGTTGTTTTGTTCTCACTGCTGTCAAAGCTTTGTGAGACCAGAGAGCAGACAGGCACGCTTAGTGACTAATGTCTTTTATTAGCAGAAGCTACAGAATTCCCCTCAGAAGTCGAAAGACGCCAAAAACAGAACTAAAAATAGTGACATCTGTTATGTTTCGGTGGGTTCATGACAGCTCCTATTAGCAGAGGTAATGTTGTGCATGGTGTGATACACTCTGCTATGGGAAAGGTCTGTTATTACAGCTTGAATGATGCCTGAAAGCTAACATCCCAGTTTTCCTGTCACACTTCCCGCCCCCTTACAACACTAACCTCATCATCCACATGTAAAAGAAAGCTAAGCCATCTTAGAGTGGACATACAGTACTCAGACTGACAATGATGATTGTTAATGCACGCTTTTATGTGTGCGGAAGGGTTCTTTGATCTACGTTTTCTTTTTACTGCTTTGTCTTTTTTGTGTTTATTGACTTGTCGGTTACACACTGACTGCTTGAGAAATGCCTCGTGAATAACAGCAGAATCTAGTGCTTGATTGGGTCTGTTTCCTCTCACATTCCTGCAGACTTGCACACTGAAGAAGCACAGACCCACTGACTCAGTCGATGGAGCCAGTGGAATTTAACTGGTGGTTTTCTCCTCCAGTCATTGTTTCCACTGAGTCCTGCAGCCACCTGGGACTCTATTATATAACACACACGTTCACAGACTTCCCAACTCTTAGCATTAGTACCCCAGAAAGTAAAAAGAGCAGTTTTTCACCATAGTGTACTGCCCATAGGTGGGAAAAAGCTTATAATACCTCACTTTATTTCCTGCCATTACTACATATTCTTCAACATGTAGCATATAATTTCAGTTTAGCTGAAATGTGTTGCATAGATACGATTAAAAAAAAAAACATATAGCTGTGCTTCTTTGTGTTGTGGACGTGAAGGCGGCGAAAGAATGTGATTCTTGCCGGCTCAGTATAGATGCAGATGCTTAACGTTCGGCTTAATCTGGACCTTTAAGCGTCTGCACGTTGCATCAGGTCACATAGACGTGGGATTATACATCAGTATCTGTGGCTCTCCTTATCTTTCTTGTTTGTCCACTCCGCCACACAGTTTGCCATTATGTCTCCGTCTCACATTTGCACACAGGCAAAACAAATATTTGTCTATCTGACCATTTGTTTGGTCGGGTAGCTGGATTCTGGTTGTGCAACAGAAGGAAACAAGTTTCTCTTAAAGTGGGTGAACGTGTTTTTGCAGAGCAATTACATTATATGATAATGGTATATGTATAATCTCTCAGTTTTGTCCGTTTGCAATGTTACTATTAACAGCGCTCTCTTAGTAGGATTTGAACACTTTTACAACCCAAAAATACTTCATGTAATAACATTCAGTGTACTTATGAAGAAAACATTTCACTGCAACACTAATGTCTTTGTAATTTATGAATCATTTCCATCAAGGTTTCCGGGAAGAAACGTCGCTGCTAATTTATGGGAACATATGAATCCTCTCAAAGGAGAAGCTCAAGTTAAACATGAGTTAACTTTCTTTTGTTGGGAGAAAACACACTTTTCTTATTTGTCAGTCTAGTTTTTGTTAATTTGTGTTAATGGTCGTTAGGTTGCACGGTGCTCACGGATCGACAGAAATGAGGCGGTTGGCTTAAAAAGACAAAATTTCACCTGTTTAGAATAGCACCCAAATAGAATAAAAGTGAAATACGTTGTAAAAGTGAAATAAGACTACTTACATACGTTGCGGATCTTTGTACAGATAATGGTGTGGTAATTAGTGACAATCCATCCTAGTAAGAAAAACTACAAGGAGCACTTGGTTACATCCATGCATGTAGAGAAATGTTATATTTTTCTGCAGGTTAAACTAAAATTACATAAACTGCAGTTATATACATGGATTAAATAGACAAATGGAGCAATAATTGGTTCCAGTTATGTTCTTCCTTCAAGGAAATAGTAGTAATTGTAGAGATTTCTTTTCTGAAATCATGGACCTGTGAAATGAAGCCTTATCTAACCTTATTATAGTTAATGAAGATATCCTCTGTTTCCTTTTGTTATATCTCCTCATGTTTTTTCTGCTTTCTGTAATGCACTTTAACCCTCCAGCGACTGGGAAAGCCTGACCTGAATGAGTCTCTTTTTTGTATGTAAGAAAGAGGGCTACAGTGTTGAACACGGCGCATGAGTCAGCTGTTGCTTACTACATTATGTTGTGATCCTGTATCTGTGTGTATGTGTATGTGGGGTGGAGGGTATCACTATATCGTAAACCATATATACCCGACAGAAATAACAGCAGTGCTATTTTGTAATATAAAAGCGGTGTAAGTATGAATAGCAGCGTCTCTGTCCTTTTCTTGTACTTTACACGATGCATGTGTAGGAGTGTCTTTGGTTGTGTGTTTCAATAAATTTGAATCAGGTGTTTCCAACTTTTACAAACCTGTTTGTTTTACATGAGATGAATATAAACTGAGCATCATCAAAACAAAATATGCAGATTAAGTCAGGAGAATCCAAATTAAGTAGTCCTGCATAGTGTGGAAAAAGCTGTATGGAGCTCCGGCAATATTTTGCTTGCATGCAGCCTTCAGTGCTCCAAGAGCTGTCTTTGGTAAGATGTCAGAAAGTGGTTTCATGTCCCTTTGAGATGTCCCAGGTGGGAAGCAGCATGAACTCCTCCCTCTCTAAGCCAGTAAAGCGTCACATAAATCTGGACCATGTGGACCATTTCTCCTTTTTAATACGCACTTCTGTCACTGCTGTTAGCAAGTAAACGTCGCATATATCTGCAGTCCCAGCAAGTAAAATCCATGCCGTCAGCTCCTGGTATTAATGCTTCCTGTGGACATTTAAGGGCTCCTTGAATGGAAAGAATTTGGGATATTTCCTGGCTGCAAGGAAACTGCACAAAATGCAGGGTTGTGTTAGTGGTAAACTGTTTCAAAGTGAGTGGTTTTGCTGCTCATTAGCATGCCAGTTTGGAGTTTTAATATTCAGGATATGACTTTTTACATGGAAGATAACAACACTGAAAATTATACATAGTATCCAGATTACTCACCTGGACGCTCCGCCGTTTCAGCCACATTGTTGTTTACAAGCAGAAGACGAGAGAAATGGTCACTGCCTCGTGAATATAATAAATCTTAAAATTATGAGGGGAAAAGTACTGCGCAATGGAGGGGAATAAACAAATGGCATGTTTAACACGGCTCTCTATAATGATACACAGGAGAAGCACGGTTTAATCAGATCTCATACACTCATTGTCAAGGTCCCTGTTTGTTAATGTATAAAAAATATATGATTTTTATAGAGGATGAGAAACATCATAGAACTTAAAAGCCTTAAAAATTACACTTTTGTAATTGTTGTATTCGTTTTAATCATACATTTTACCAGCAAGAAGTAAAATTGTATTTATTATCCTCACAGTTTTGGACAGGCTGAAAACTAAATCAATCCGTTGGCAACCACTCAACCAATATGTGTAATAATGTACAGTATAATATGAAAAAAATGGTGTAAAGAAACTGCCAGAATGAATGTTTAGCAGAAAAAAAGATTTCTGAAATGCCATGGAAGTAGGAAATGGAAAAGAGTGAAGTATTACAGGATTGTTGAAAGTCGACGACACAGAGGGCAGGTTTTATTTGGATATCTTTGAGAAAACTTGTGCTAGATAACAGTGACTAAGCACAACATAAAGACTTTTGTAATGTTTTTACACACTCCTGAGGAGTCCAGCGGGTGGCAGTATGAAACCTTCACACTGACCTGTAGTGTTGAGGAAGAAGGAGGCGGTGGATCATGATAGTAACTTGGTTGAGTTTAACAATCAGGCTTGATTTGGAGCATGATAAACATTTTGTCAACTCTGACACTGAAAATCCTAAAAAGATTTGACACATCTGTCTCGCCTGAAATGACATGTGTGGTTGGCCAACAAATTACAGAGACCCAGAGATGACAAAAAGCAGTAAAACGTCAGACAAATATAACAGGTTATCTCAGTAATATAATATAATTTACTATTCATTACTTATTATACTTGGTTGTACTTTTTTTTGTGATTACCTTTTTTTATTTCTATTATTTCAACAGTAACAATAATGACAATATTACCACCCACCCCCTCCCAACCAAGCAAGCAAATAAGCACTGCTATAAAACATAACCTTTGATGTGTTCATCCTGTCCTGTCACAGTTGAACGATCACCCAAAACAAATAATCTAAATGGGATTTCTATCTCTGTAATCTCACACAGATTATCATAAATATTAGCCCAGAATGGTTGGACCTGTCAAATTACCTGCCTTGGATTTGCATCGCCAACAATGTGATGTGGGTGATAATCCTAATCTAAATAATCTGAAAGCAGTCCAGTAAAAACAACGTATAATTTTGAATTGAATGAGGCGTGCTCTAGCATCCCTTGATACTACTATAACACAATCCTCATCACTGAATGTCAAATTCAGATCCCTTTCTCACGTCTTCTGCAGAGCTGAAATGGGCCCAATACCAAGAGACTCAACACAGACTGATAGACATATGCATCATGTCCTTTTCCGTAACTCTTCAGAATTCTCTCAAGGACTTCTGCTTTTTGGGGAACCGATGCATTAGATCCAAAAAAAAATCCCACCAACATATGTCGGAGTTGCAGGAAAAAGTAAGGCATAGGAATATTGAATTGTTACACCAAATCCCCAACAGATTTTAAGGAACTGTCACAATACATATCCCCACCATTCTCCTGCCATACCTTCCAATAAATGGGGAATTTACCAATTTGTATTTAGGATTTAACCAGATACTTGAAGAGACATTTAGAAAGGGATCAAATGTAAATATTCAAGCAACCCTAGTCCAAATAAAATTAAGATGAGAGATTATTGGGTGTGTTCTTGCTCTCTTAGTTTGAGTGGTGGAGACTTCAAGTTTCCAGAGAGGCTTGAGACTGAGGTAAATTCTGTGGAAAAGTTTCGCTATTTATTAACTCCCCATGAGACACCATACAGTTCAATAAACCGACACCAACTCACTGAGGGTCTTTTAGCAGGAGACGGCATCTAAGGAAACACTCAGTATACATCATATCAACAAAACACAAACAATATTTACACAGTCACATATACTCATCAACATATCAATAGTATAAGCCATCCCCATCTTGTGATAATTTAACCCATGAGTTTAAAAGCAGGTGGTCAGACAGGCCTAACTCTTTTGCACCAGACTGCAGAGACAATCAGTAGGAGGTGGATACTAACATTGAAAAAAGATTTGAAAATAAGAAAGAAAATGCATTTAATCTAACAAGGAATATACCAAAGGAATATAATCCAATAAAACAAATCAAACCATGCGTGTAAATATTAATACCATGCAAAATACTTTAAATAGTTTTATTTATTTGTCTTTTCTGTGCCACCAAACATGTCAAATTGGGGATTGTTGTTGTTGTTCGCCATTCAACCAGAAGGGGGTGGTAATGTACATGTTAGGATTTAAACTAGTATTTAAAGCCTCAAACCATAGAAGAAAATCGGGGATCAGATCCATGGAGGAGGCTGGGGAGCCGAGGAACCAAAGCCGAAGCTGTCTCCAAACACTAGTGGCAGAATGGGGCGCAGCGAGGAGCTCAGTGATTTCCAGCGTGGCACCGTCGTAGGATGCCACCTGTGCAAAAAGTCAGTCCGTGAGATTTCCGCTCTGTTGAACCTCCCCCGCTCCACCGTGAGCGCCGTGATTTTGAAGTGGAAACGTGGAGGGATAACGACGGCTCTGCCCCGGAGCGGCCGACCACACAAGCTGAAGGAGAAGGACCGCCAGGTGCTGGAGAGGGTGGCGCTGGGGAAGTGTTTGCCCTCCATAGAGGCTCTGACCAGCGAGTTTCAGACCGCCTCAGGGGCCAGCGTGAGCTCCACCACAGTCCGCAGGGAGCTCCATGAGATGGGTTTCCGCGGCCGGGTGTCCTCGTACAGCAAGCCTAAAGGTGCGTCCTGGAGGTCCGAGAGTGAGAGGTTCAAATGGGTGTAGGGTGCAATTGAGCAGGCACTACATGTGACGGCTGGACAGGCACCAATAAACAAGTTTCTCTCTGGATTTTGGCCCCTGGCTGCAATATTTGATCCATTCAGCCACTATAGAGCATCAGTAATCTAATTCATCCTATTCAAAACCTTCAGAAAACTCTTTATTTCACAGTCACTTTCTTTCATTATTGCAAATAGCTTTTGAGGGGGCCCTAAGTAAAATATCCTTTGGCCCCTAACACCACTATGCTGGAGTAATGTAATGTAATGCAACTTTGCAGCATTTAATGACTGCCATAGAAAAACACGTTAGTTTTTTAAGCTTTACATATTATATATATGTTTTTCTTAAACTATTAACACCTACACAGACAATCACACTACTCTAAGTTATTACATTTATGCAATCTCCATTTAATTGTATATTCAATCTTTTGCACTTTTGCAGGTTTTGATTTATTCTTATCTCCTGTGTGCAAAACATTTGTTTTTCTTTGATGCTGCTTGCTGTTTTTTTATTTATTCATGTGTTTATTTTGCCAAGAATGATTTATCAGAGTGTTCATCTTTCTTTTTTTGCCAGGAGCACCAAAGGTGGCAAAGAAGCAGGAATCGTCCAGCCAAGAGGAGACCAGAGTGGACGCTTCTCGTCTGGATCTGCGTGTCGGACGTATAATCTCAGTTCTGCAGCTTCCAGACACTGACAGCCTATACGTGGAGCAGGTTGATGTGGGAGAGGCTTCACCGAGGACAGTAGTCACCGAACTGGCCGAGCACGTACCTGTGGACCAGGTACACTCCTATATCAACCGAGTAAAGGCACTAAGGGATTTTTTGAATTTTATTTTAAAATATAATATAGTATTATTTCAGATCTATTCTATTTAGATTATGAAAAATCTGCTTCTTTGTTGTAAGCAGTGTAACATACTCAAATTAACAGCCCTAAAGCCTTATTTACATTCGAGAAACTAGTTCCAGCAAATCCATCGCATTTTTGCTTGCTAGGCAAAAATTGTTATATTTTAACGGTGTGGTGCTTATGAAGGTCACTGAATGTCTTATCATATTTAAGGTAGAATCTAGATTAGAGCCAATAATCTGTTCCACTGATGCTTTCAGTTCTGATGATGATGTGAAGTAGAAAGTTTCAGATGTGATTCTACTAGATCGACAGTCATTTATGTATACGAAATTCATCAGTAACACTCAAGGTGTCTCTGTAAATTTGTTTGGTTTATTTATTAGTTCTTACTGGGGGAAAAAATGGCACTAAGAGTTGTATCTAAATGAAAAGCAGTGGGTCACTTTTATGCTAGACGCAGTGACACGCTGCCATAACAGGCTCCACTCTCCTGTGAGACAGGGGATCTTTTAAGGGTCATTCACTGATTTTAGGTCCATCTGAAATGCGTTTTTTAAGAGAGTGGAGGGAGGGGTTTGTCTACTGTCTAAAGTTCAACTATGAGCCAAGCTAAAACCAACCTAAACAGACCCAAATGAAAAGTAGTTAGACACTAATTAAGACACATTCTCGATGTCTCATATGTAGTTTAGTATTATAATTTATATCCTGTCTGAAATCATATATGCAAACTATTGCATGAAAGCTGTATAATTTAATAAAATGAAAAATTGTATTTAATCTTGTGACCCTCGTGCAGATGCAGAATCGAATGGTAGTCCTGCTGTGTAACCTGAAGCCAGTCAAGACGAGAGGAGTGGAGAACCAGGCTGTGCTCCTGTGTGCCAGCTCAGCAACCAAGGTGGAAATCCTTGATCCTCCAAGTGGAGCAGAACCAGGGGACAGAATTACTTTCCAGGGATTTCCAGGTATCGCCGTCTGACTTCTTTGCCTTCTGAAACGAATCACTAGCTTAACCATTATAGAAAGTCTCCATCTAAATGTCACAAGAGATTTGTACATGCTCACCTGTGAGTGATTTGTCAATGTGCCTCTGCTTGCAGCGTTGCAATTCATCAGGCATTCATCACACAGTCAGACAAGCCTCACTGTTTGTACATGTTGTAGCACAGTTTGTAGGTGACTGTTTCTTCAACATGTAAGCTCCACAAAGCAATGTTTTTTTAAGCACCACAAAACACCCTGGGATGGATTGGACTGCATACTGAGCAGGCCTTATCTCCAAACCTCACTCCTGGCATCGCTGACCTCTTGTGACTGAAAGGAAGCCAATCCCTGTAACCAGTTTCCGTAATCTCATGGAAAGAGTTTGTAGAAGGTTATTACAGCAGCGTAATCCTGCTCATTGATGTGTGAGGAGCTTTGCAAGGATATAACATAATACAGGAAAAGTCCTGTAATCATAAACCTGCATATGACGAAGCATATTAAACTACAGGGATGATTCTGGTGTGTCAAACTGACTTTCTTGACTGCAGGTGAACCAGACAAAGAACTGAACCCCAAAAAGAAGGTGTGGGAGCAGGTTCAGCGGGACCTCCGGACAGATTGCCAAGGAGTCGCAACCTACAAGGGAGCTGCCTTTGAAGTGGTTGGAAAAGGAGTGTGCAAAGCCCAAACCATGAGTGACACGGAAATCAAATAAACTAATAGAGCTTCTCCAAATAACTCGGAGTAAATACCTGCCACCAGCCAGGATCCAAACTGTTGTGGGAACGCTTCCCAGAAGAGTGGAGGCTGTAACAACAGGCAGCAATACAGTTTTTGGAATGACAATTCAACAATCATATGGGTGAGATGAACATGAACAAGACATGAGGAGCTGTAGTTTTGAATTTGTCCAAGGGAGGGCACTACAGCGCCCATGATGATGTGCAGTAAGTGTGTCTGATGGTTTGTTGTGAGACATGAGATCATGTAGCGCTCAGTCATATCCAGAGACAACAAAAGGGAAATTCTTTCAGAGAATCCCTTTAAGTTGGAAAAGTATTTACTGGGAAAACTTAAATGTTTCCCGGGGAAACTATAAAGGCCGTTTCCACTAAACAGTGGATGAAACTCGACTGTGTAAAAATCCCTTTTTAAAGAGGGAACATTGGACAGTTTAGCTTTCTTTTTACAGTGTGCACATACACTGTTCATTTGGTACACGGTTGAAAACAAATGCATTCTGCTATAATAACCCTTCACTAAATGTTTGCATCATACCATAGTTTAGGGTATTCAGCATTTGTTTGAAAGCTAATGATTTAGCTGTTTTCATTTTGGAGGCTGTGGTTCTGTACCATTTGTTTCTATTGTTCTGACATCACCATTTTATTCAGTTTAATAACTTAAACACTCCAATACGCACTCCTTTGCAGTTTCTACATTAAACTGAATATTCTAACAGTTACGAAGCCATGCAGATTTAATGCAAAACTGAAATGTGGTGCATCGGGTGCATTATTTGACTAATGTACCTAATGAACTGGCAGGTGAGGGTAGGTTGAATGTTTCGTTCAAAAAGCCTGCTTCTGTTTATCTGTGGCTTTCCAGGAAGAAAAATGGACCCTTCTGAATCATTGATTCGGGTTGAAAAGTGTTTATTTACGTCACTCACTAAGTTTTGTTCTGTTCTGTATTCGCAGATCGTTACGCTGGTCTTTAGATATCGTGACATGTTAACCTTTGTATGTCCTACATCATAAAACGTGGCACAGCCTCAGTCTGTGATTGTGAATAAGGATATTTATTATTTCAAGAAGAGAATAAACCAATGTGTCTTGATTTTAAAACACAGTGCCTTCATGTTCATGTTTATCAGTCTGAACTAAATCCATGAAAAAACAAAACACACACACACCAAGTATTTCTTCCTTATTTTTTTAAAGGAAGACCTGAACGGCTGCATGTAAAGAATGAGGATGTGATTGAGGAACTAAGAAGTGGAACATGTCGACTGGGACACGGTGTTGCTGGTATATGTTTGACAACACAGCACAGTGGACGGGAATAGTATTACTTGTCATAAACAAGAAATGTTATTAATCACCACAGCACAGAAGTTGTACTAGAAGGACAAACATCTTTCAGATGTAAGAGTGCCAGGGGGAAAACCATTGCTGAGCAAAAAGAAAACATCCTAGAAAACATCTTGATGATCCCCAAGACTTTTGGGAGACAAAAGTTTAACTTTTTGGAAGGCGTTTGTCTCATTACGTCTGGCATAAAAGTAACACAACATTTCAGAAAAAGAACAAGATGACAACAGTAAAATAATGGTGGTGGTAGTGTGATGGTCTGGAGCTGCTTCACAACCTGGAAGACTTCCTGTGATAAATAGAGCCATGAATTCTGCTGTCTCGACTGTCCAGCCAGGACTTGGGGTTCTGCAGCAGGACAATGATCCAAAACACACCAGCAAGTCCACCACTGAATGGCTGAAAAAACAACAAAATAAAGACTTTAGAATGGCCTAGTCAAAGTCCTGACCTGAACTGAAACACTACAGGCTGACATTATTACAACCCCTTGAATGATAAAAGGTTAAGGAAGGATGTCAATGTCATGTCACCCCCCACCCACCTACAGTGCTACAGTTCTCCTCACGTATGAACCCACTGGGGGAAACCAAAGCGGGGAAAGCGGTCGAACTGTAAAAGTTCATCACTCATTCCTGTCCCTGCATCTGCAATAGCAACCGGTGAGGACGGGTTGCTTCAGCAAGCGCACAGCCTGTCGACTCCACAACTTAGCGGAGGGGAAAGTGTGTAAACAACCACCTGAAACCATGTTTCACTTGAGATGAGTCAACCAGTGAATGAAGAGTTGCTCCCCCTCTTTTTGTATCCTGTTTTTGAGGCCACAAAGAGCAGGAAACCACGAAAACACTATCAGATTATCTCTGTGTGTGGGGTTTTCACATGTCTGTGCTCTAGATGTCTTCTGTTACCACTTTCATTTCATATCAGATCTTTATCTTTTTATCTCTATACGATTTGTTTGAAAATACAGTATCAAGAAACGAGACTGGGGATCTCCTTTGAACGAAGCTCTCTAAGCTTGCAGGTTTCTGGTGCTATTAAGACCCCTGTATTATAGAGGAGCCCTGTGATGAAATCTCACTTTAATCATTAACTCAATTAAGAAGCTTTACGTTTGGAAACATACTGGAATAGTCTCATTACAGCTTACAGAACAAAAGTAAGCATGCAAATTCTGAAATCTGAAAAGACTGGATTGTTTATGCACCACTTCTGTACCACTGAGTTGAATGGAAATTTTTAATTTGGCATCCGTACAAGGCAACACAGCTTCCATCTTTTAGCATAGCATATATATATGTTTATGATGGAAATGAACACATACTGAGGTAGGCACCATTGTGAAAAGATAGTGGAGAGTGGTTTTGAATCGAGGGATAATGATCACATTGATGCAAAGATTACAAGTCTACTGTTATACAGGTGTGTGTTATATAGACAAACAATGTTGTGTGTGTGTGAGGCAGTTTGTACATATATCTTTGTGAGGACCCTTTTTGAGTTTTACACCATCGGAGTGAGGACATTGCAAATGGGGACGTTTTGCCCCGTTCTCGCTTTTTTACAAAGCTGTGTGAGTGTTAAGACTGGGGTTTAGGGTAAAGGTTAAAATTAGGTTATGGTTAGAGTAAGGGGCTAGGTAATGCATTATGTCAATGAATGTCCTCACAGAGACACAGAGACGTGTGTGTAAGTGTTTGTGTGTATTGTCACGTCTTTCTGGTGTGTGCTGAGGTTAGGTCGAGGGGCGCATTATGTCAATGTGTTGCTCTGCAGATGATGTGGTGGTGCGACCCGAAAGATTGGAAGTCGAGGATATGTTTGTGTTGCATGATGCGTTTGGAGACACGTTAAGAAACGTGGGTGACAACCGCGTGACCGATCAGTGCTCATCAATAGATAAACACGAACTAAATCGATTGGATTTTGAGTAAGCGCACGCTCTCGTAAAAGAGCAGGTTTGTGAGTTTATATGTGTGATTGTATTCATTCATTATTTCCTCACACATGACTTCCTCCGCCTCCTGCTCGCTGACGTCGCGCAGCCCGTGACGCGCTTTATTTTGCGTGCGGCAGCGGCAGCGCTCCAGCGGAGGAGGAGGAGGAGAGGACTGCATCGCTGTTGTCGGGTTTTCTCTTCAAGTGTCGTCTTTTTGTTTTAGTACACGGCCTGACATCGCAGCTGGAGGGACATACGGACTGCTTACTGTCGATTCTGATCGGCGCATCGCGGTTGTCTTGCGCGAAACAAGCAACGACGGAGTGGATCGCACCTGCCGCGGAGCAAGAACAACAAAGACTGATCCAGCATTACGCTTTTGCGGCGGCGGCAGACTGAGCCAGGCAGCCCACGATTCCTCAAAGAAACCTGGACATTTAGAAGCCTGTCGTGCACAAACGAGGCTGCGAGAGAGGGTTTGCGTGCATGAAATGCACTGCTTGGACTTCCATATTGCAGGCCGAACCCAACCGATCCGTGCCTGGCAGGTTTAATTATAGCAACGCTCGCGTGCGCGTCTTACTTCGACTCGGACATCCAATACCAGACCATATTTTAAGGGTCAGGAATCGCTCAGTCCATCATCGGTGTTTATTTAAATAATTGAGTGACCCTCTCTGAACACCCGTTCCTCCAGGACCAGTTTGACGGTCGCCGTCAGAAGCCCCTCGTGTTCAATGATCCCTTAAAATAGCAGATATGTGGGTCAGTCCCGAAGATGTGTTGCTGGCGGGCGCGTTATGGATCACCGAGAGAGCAAATCCATACTTCATCCTGCAGAAGAGGAAAGGCCACGGCGATGGAGGCGGAGGACTGGCGGGTGAGTCCCACCTTTGCACTGTAGCGACTCGATAACAAAACAATAGCAGCATTTCGTTTGAATGCCAACATTTGTGGTGAGGAAAACGTGTCTTATAACGTGTGCGTCCTTGCTGAACCTCGGACAACGAGGATCACATGACCAATCAGCTGCGTGATGGCCTTTCACCTGGAAGTGTCCAACTGTCGAAGTGAATTGTTCACACTCTTGACAACCTTTGACCATGTGCGCTGACTAAAGACTAAATTAGCGCCTAAGAGTAGAATATGTATGATAATACTGTCCCCTCATGCTATGGTTAACAAAAAACAAAAAGATTATTCCTGTTAGCTGGGGAAATTCAATTTCAACCATTACGACAACACAAACAATTGGAGCTGTGGTTTCTACTGTGCAGCTGCTAATGGCCACAACAACGGTGAACTTGTCTGACCACCAACCAGAGATTCTGTTTGACTGGATCATGCTGAATCATTCCCCTTCTTCCTTCTCTCACTCCTCCTCCCTCGCCTCTTCAATCCAAAATGGGTCAGGCAGTCGAAGGAAGCGGAGGAGGAGAGACAGGTTATGGAAGTGACTGGTTACGGTTCACACGTTGGCAGCCTGGAGTCATGGTTTTGTCTCCCAGAATTATGAAATTTGGGTCCTTTCTTGACCAGGATACATATGATCTCAAACTATGATAATTCTAGGTTAATGGATAAGAGACAGTTGAACATCTTGGACAGACGAAAAAAGTTGGAGTTGGTCAGATTGTTTGGGTTCTCATTATATAAATGTATATTCTATTATATTGTGTTTTATACAATAATTCTGTGGTGAAATATATAAACATCAATGCTAATTCATTCAGGAATATACTTTAAATAAATTGACTTAAATATTGATCGTCAACATCTGGATTTTCCATATTCTGACTTTATAATGAAGACAAGATGAGATAAGACCTAAGGTGATCCCCCAAAGGGAAAGTTCGGACCTAATGAAACATTCCCACACACACCGAACCCGGATCTCTGTGGGCCCCTTGGTTTTCTGTGATTCAGTACTGAACTGAAAACCAAGCTCTGTTCTGATTGATGGGTGTTGATCTGCTCGGTGTCAGTTCCCCACAGAGAAAGTCTCACTTTGTGTCATTCAGTGTCACTGCCCACTGAGCTATAACTCCAAGACCTGTGACAAGAGTAAAATCTCTGAGGACCAGTGTAACTGAGGAAGAGTGGGCGATACTGAGAAAACCTTATGTCATAGGAGTCTTCTAATTTCATGTAATTATAATATTAATTTAACCACTTTGCATACACCCCCATCAATACACAAGCAAATAAGCACTTTTTTTAAACAGCTTTTCCCTTTTTGTGAATCCTGGAGGTGAATGTCTTTAGAAGTTTATATAACCAAAGACTACTCACAATATTGTACAGCCTTGCTTTTTATTAGTTACATGGCTCACTTAAGTCCCAACCCCCAGAGAAGAGAAAGTAGAGTAGTGGATTTTCTGAAAATACAGTGGAGAAAACAATTATGGACAGAATAACCAAGGACAAATGTTAAAACTAGTAAAAAAAATAATAACAGTGGTATGTTATCACGTTGATCAGTTGTATTTTATTAGTCGGTCATGGCGTGGGAAAATATCACTATGAAATTTAACGGATGAGTTGCACTTTATTTGATGCAAATGTTTGGCAAATCCCTGTATTTCCATAAAGCATACAGACATTCAAACATTCAAAGAAATGTTCCCCAGTGAAGTGTTTCTCTGAATGTAGACAGATTTCCATCACTTAATAGTATCTACTGGCAGGTCGGTGTAAACATTAACATTTTGGCCAGCTCCTTACTTTACATATTACAAAAACAATACAGTGGTTACTAATGTAAAATCCTAATATTGGTGATATGATCTTTTCTTATGTTATTAATCAGACCTGCAGCCTCTGGCTCTCTGGTGAGTTCTCGCCGTGGTAACACAAAGTGTGCTAAGTGGTGCTAGGAGGGATGATGTCATTATTATGTAAAAGCGGAGCTTGCTGACTTGCATTGTCTGCCAGTTGGCGCTCAGCTCCCAGTGACACTGGCACTGCCCTCAAACTGATCTTCCAGGGAGAGGGGAAGCCATCAGCAGCAGGGTGGAGCATCTTTACTGGTCCAAGCTCCGCTCAGCATTTTCAGCGTCAACAGACCTGGAGCTCCAGGGTCAGAGCTATGTTTGGAAAATGGCAAATAGCACCACTAGAAAACAGCTGTGTCTTTGTGTGGCTACGGGTGGCAGCATGGAGATGGATGACGAGGAATTTATGCCACACAAACAGAGAAAATGACAACAAGTGAGGGAAGAATCGCAGAGAAACATCATGCGTGAAAAGAGCACAGGATGTGGCGATCTGCTCATCTGGCTTAAAATAAGAAAACAAAAATAGAAACTAAATGTTCATCCACTGGGAAGTTCCTCCAAAACCTCTGAGCCTGTCACGTCAAATGGGACATCCTGTCTCTAAATTAGCTTAGTTCCGCATTTCACACCAACACCATAATTCCCCCATACGTCAAATGATCTGAGCAAAGTAAATACACTCTAATTTATAATTTCATACCAAATAAAGAGAGCAGAATTTGGAAACCAGAGTCAAACTGTAGTTTTACTTTAGCACAAACAAAACTTGAGGGACAGCAGTCACAAATGATGTTTGTAGCCTTAAAGGTACCATGCATTAATAAGGTGCTGCAACTACTATGCAGCTGTTCCCAGTCTAGATGAGAATTACAAATCCCTCCTGCACATGTGATCGTTTGCGACTTTACAGGACAACTACTCAGAAAGTTTTATCAGAACCCAACGTCTGGCCTCCAAATTCACTAGATCCCAAACTGATCAAGCATCTGTGGGATGATCCACAGGGGACCCTCTCCTAAACCCATAGGGCCCAAAGGCCCCCACTAACAACATTCTGGTCATAATGTAATGCACGATTGGTGTTTTTATCCAATATATGTGTGCAAACTTGGATGAGCCTGCTCAGGTGTCATCTGCATCAAGAGCTCTCAGCTTTTAATGGTCACCTACTGTATAAAATCACAACAGGGATTTAATTGTCAGGATTGTTTCAGACCATGCAGAAGCAAAGCTGCAAGGATTTATTCACAGGAACTCTCCCGTCTAAGTACCCTGTGTCTTATAAAATAATCCCTGTCATTGTCCCGTGAGGAAGCAAAAACAACATTTCATAAAACAACTTCTATTCGTTTTCACATGACATCCTGGTTGTTGTTTACACCCGTCCCTCCTCGAACTCAACAATAATCTGTCAGTGCGAGCCTCCGGACTCGGCAACCCGCTGCTTTCTTCGTGATCTCTGGGGACTCCAACCATGTGACACTATACAAGACTCTCTCCTTCTATTCATAATTCATCATATAATCATACACTTATCATGTAATCTTGAGTTGTTACAAAGCAGGTCTGATAAAGGTTTCTTTCTTCTTTTTTTTTGTTAAATTCAGTTCAGACTGTTAATAAACTCGGACTATAGTGTCAGTTGTTGCATAACTTGTCACTGTGGCGCTTTTAGCATAAAGTTACGCAATCTTCAAAGAGAAGGCAACACGCTGTTTCGCAATCCAGTTGAAAATTACTGTACGTTTGTCTGGTGTGAATGTGTCATCCACACTGTAAGTAACAACTTGTACTCTACGACTACTCTTTAATGTCAGCTGCGTGGTGGCGGGTGGAAAAATCTGAAATGTACACCGATCAGGCATAACATTATGACCACTGACAGGAGAAGTAAGTAACATTGACCATCTCGTGACAATTCAGTGTTTTGCTGGGAAAGTTTTGGACCTGGCATTCATGTGGATGTTACTTAAACATGTATCACCCACCACAGACCAGGCACCCCCACCCCATAGCAATGACACTCCCCCAGCAAGATGTAGCCTGACACAGACACACACATACACACAAAACTAAAAACAAAAAAAAACATGAAAAACAGCACAAGGTGTTGACCTGGCCTCCAAATTCACCCCATCCCAAACTGATCAATCTACAGAGGCCCCTCCTCTCATTTAATAGGACCCAAAGGCCCCCACAAACAACATTATGTTGCCAGCCACCACAGGACACCCTCAGAAGGCCATGTCCATTCTCTGATGAGTCACAACTGTTTTGGAGACGCAAAGGAGACCTACACATCAGAATGTTATGCCTGATCGGTGTATCTAAAAGCTGGGAGCTGCATGTGGTGATGATGATGAAGAAGATCCAGGCTAGTCTCAGATTTCTGTTATTTGAAGCTGTATTGTTGTTTTTCTAAGTCTAGGGGAGCCTGTGGTCCTCTGTGTGTTCACTGTAAACATCTTACACCAGTAACTCTGCCTCCAGGGTGGTTGTTTTTGGCAGAGAGAGAACATAAACTATTAACTATTAAACAAAAAAAGAACAAAAAAACAAGAAGCTTTTTTATGGTTTCTTATAGTTTCAGTTCAGTTTCCTGTTCTTCTACTAAGTGAAAAATGCAGACAAGGCCGTTTGTTTTTGCTCTTACAATAGAGCAGAGAGGCACAAGCGTCACATGACTTTACAGCTTGTTATGCTCAGAAGGAGATTTCTCGCTTTGAATTTTCCAGCCACACAGGAACAATTAACAGAGCATGTGCCATTAACAGCTGCATTGTTTCTTGGCGTGTGTGCTGTATTTTTGTTTTGGTGTTTTGCGTGCCCACTCATTCAGTGTGGAAACAAATGACTGCTGCAAAATGTGACTTGGAACATGTAGTCATATGGGTTTTGGTTTATGAGTTAGCCCTGCAGAGACACGTGCGTTTGTTTGTGAGTGGCCCCTTCCACAAAGACATAAAAAAACAGTCTGTTTTGGGTTTCACTTTCAACAGGTGGGAAAAGGTGGTCTTTATAAACCCGGTGGTCTCACCTGAGTTTCCCGTGTCAAACCTCAATTTGCACATCGTAGGCTGAGCCCCTCAAGTCAAGTCAAAATGTGACGCTATGCAACACAAGACTGCAAGAACAAAAGGCTGATACTGACAGCTTGGCAGAGTTGGTAGTTTTTTTTTTTTTTGCTGAGTGGGTAACACCTTAAAGCCTCCTTTGAGGTCAACATGTGTGCGTCTCTTGTGACTGTTTTTTAACCTTGTGATTACAAAGTTGTGTTCACACTTGCTTGTATCTCTCAGAGGCGTAAACCAAAGTGCCATTAGTTGAAATTGTCATTAGTTTTGGTGCGTTAGGTGAGTCAAGTCGGCTCCGGCTGATCACTTTTTTTATCGACTTCCTCGTCAACATAAACAGGGTTAGGTGGTTACAGTTCAAACGGCACGTCTTAATTCTTTATTTGTACATGTACAATAGTTCTCATCTATGGTTCTATGGTTATTGGTCCCTGCTTGGCTGTTTAGTGAAGCCTGATGTACTTTGTATGTTGTTTCTTTTGAGCGATGAGAGGAACTGATAAGGATTAAAAGAGGAAGGCCAGTGAGTCCACAGCACACAGTTTTACATCTTTTTATTATCTATTTTTATTTAGAAGAAAACATCTCTGCTTCCAAAGCCTGACTCGTCTCCTCCCTCCCTTCCTCCCCCTCCCACTCACGCTGCCTCTGTGTGACTCATACTCTGTTTGCCCCGGTGAGATGAACAAAAATAACATGTCTCTTGTGGCGGTTGAACGTATACCTATATAGGAACCAGCAAACAACAGCAGCTGCAAAATCGGAAAGTGGCTAGTGAACCACTGAAAGTGTAAAGTGGTTGTGTTAGGAGCGCTGCATAAAAGGTGATCAGATTGTGAAGGCTTGTTAATCAGACCAATGAGAAGTCAAAAGCAACCTTTAGGATTTTCAGTTTACTAAACCTCTCTTTTGCTGGTCAAATATCCAAGTCACCTCTTAAAATACAAAACATCTGCAGATATCATTGTTGATTAATCATCACCGTTTACATTCAGTATTTTGGACCCGTGTGTTTCCCTGTGACTTAACGGATGTATTGAATGCTTGTCCTTCCCCATCAGTCATTTGCAAAGTTTATTTAAGTATTTAGCGTACATATTTTTGTAGTGTCCTTTTCTTTCCTTACTTTGCTGTCATTTTCTTGCATCTAACGGCAAATTATTGTCGCCTAAAGCTTAAGCTTAATGTGCAATGATGTGTTCTCATGCATGAGAAATTCTTCGTGGCACTAACCTGATAAGACAGATGTTTTTGTTTCTCAGAAATGTCTAAGAAGTTTGGATTTTTAGAAATAAAACCTTGTATATCACTGTCTTCTAGTCAACTAATGGACCAGAGCTCGTCTCTGATTGGTCAGACCGTTGTGTTTCGGCCACAAGCACGCCGCTCGAAGCCTGGGAAGATAGACTCCTGTGTGATCTCATGAAAGTCCAGCTGCCCTAGATGGGATAGTAGTGGTGTAAACTCTCTCTTTTTTTTTTTTGGTGATTTATTTAATTGGAGTGGTCTCACTCTTAGCCTGCCTTTAGTTCTAAGATCCACCTCCCCGTGGTTTGTAAAGTAGGCTTACATTTAAAAAGACTGTGGTGTCCTAAGCCCACGCTGAGATAAATCTGATGGTGTCTGCAAGATTATTTTCTCAGCTCCTCCACACACAAAGACGACATACAGCTGTCTTCACATGCTGAGTTACCCTGCCGTCTCTTTAAAAGGGTAATTCCCCTTTAAAGTGCACTTAAAGAAGAAGCGGAAGGGTAAATGCTAGTCCACATCTATTTCTTTTGTCTGGCACACTAAATGGGTTACAACGAATCTCTGATGTGGTACATTTTGATCAGTCATTAACGAGGGCAGGGGGTGAAGTTCAGAAATTCTTTGTGTACGATTGCTAATTCACAGACTGTGGTTTTTATTGTCATACGTCAAAATGTATTTATCAGTGCAGCATAGTCATAAACACCCAAACCAGAGTCTATCACTTAAAGGTGGCCGTTTTAGCCTGGGTAACACGTCTAACAAGTAAACTAATGTATTTAATGTAGAGCAGAGGTGTTTAGGCCACAGGATGTTTATCATACGCTTAAAACATAAAACCACAAGACTTCATGGGTTTCCCCTTTGCTTATAAGCACAACAACATGGTGTAAAAGTCTTAATGCCCTCAATCTGTCAGACATCTCTTCATCTATGGTTTTTACATGCGCATTCGGACTTTTGTTTTGCTGTTGAACCATTTCATAGTTTAACCCACTGACATTAAGGAGTGTTTCGCGTTTCTTTCTTTTGCATTTGTTAAAGGAGTTCTGACGACAAAAGCGTATTTGAGTTTTCTGTCTTTAATAATGCTTTTGTGGCCTCTTGCAGGTTTGCTGGTGGGGACCTTGGATGTCGTTCTGGACTCAAGTGCTCGGATGGCCCCTTATAGGATCCTCTACCAGACTCCTGACTCTTTAGGTTACTGGATCATTGCTCATGGTATGTGCACATCGACCCCTGGAGCCCCATGTGTTTGAAGCAAAGCAGGCTTCCCACTCACAATGCCACTGTTCTGCACATGCCTTCCTCAGTTTCCACAAACATATGAGATCCTGCCTTTTCCCATGTTAGCTGCTGAATCAATGGTATCCAGCTAATCACTTGGTGGAGTTTCATTAGGATTTCGTGCTGTTCAGGTGTTTCTTACAATCGGCATGTCGTCCTCTCTGCAAACTCTCATTTCCTGTTTCCAAACTTAAAGAGTAAAAGTGCTCCGTAGACAGTAAATCATGCAAATTAACTCTCAAGATTGACTAGAGGCAGCAGTCTTTTCTGCACCAGCTGTCATTTTTTACTGTGCTATTAAAGTCCCCAGGAAGCAGCTTGTGAAGAAGTGTTAGTCGTTTCTGTATGTTCGTGTATTTCCTGTGTTTAAAAGAAAAGAAAAAGAGTGGGGTAGCTTTACCCAGTTTCAAGACCTGAGAGACGAGCACTGTCCTTTCATGTGTGAGCTGAGAGCTGAACCCAACCCAGTGCTATTAGGGAGGGAGAGACGATGAAAATTAGACCCTCTTTTAGCAGACGCCCCCAAGTGCAGGATGAGTCATCAACATTTTTTAAATGGTTTTCCAAAAGAGGCCGTACTTTAAAATACCAGTAGACATGTGTACAATATAAAAACTACAGCGCAAGACATACACAGTATATATAAACTAATTAAACAAAACAAATTCCTAAAACATCTTGATTTGTCTAACCACTTACCAAAAATCCATAGGTTTGCAATTTACTGAAAAGAAGCTGGAAACAACTAATGTAGGTCATGTCTGCCAAACTGGAAATCTGACTGGAATCTGTAAATTGGCTAGACATGTTTGGGGCACATTAAAGAAATTTAAAATCTGAAATGGAGGCCTACAAAGACTAGCTAGGCTTTCAAACGGCGTGGACTCCCCTCTCCTCCTCCCCTCCCCTCCTCTCCCCTCCCAATTCTTAATTCCCCCCTCCCGGAGATAGCAGGAGAGTGGAGCAGTCTGCCAGACGTGGCTAATGCAGTCAGTGTGCACTCACTGAAGGGCTGTTTGCAGCAGTGCTGGGGGAATAATGGTCCACAGAGGCAGCCATGACTGCAATCAGTTTCTCCCGTTATCAAAAAAGACCAGTATTAATCAGCACCCATTCAAGTGGTAACTCCTGTATTTTTGTTTAAAAAGTAAAATCAGTGTCTCCTCAATTCCTCTATTAAAGGGGATCTCCCAGCTCGCTGTGGAGCGCTGCAACAGTGCTAAAGATATCTCAGAGCCTGAGGGGAATCTAAAAATATTCAATTTACTGTCACAGAAGAGTAATAACTAAACTAAATTAAATCAGAGTTACTACATTTCTGATTAATGAATATCTGCTAATCAGTTATGCATGAGTTTAATGTAAATATTTCAGTGGTTTTAAAATGCATGTGTGGTGTTGCGGCACAGTGCTGCTATATTACTTCTGAAACATTACACCTTCATGCTCCGTGTTAACTCGATGCCTGAGTGCTCTGACCTCCCTCCTCCTCTCCTTCTCTCCTCCTCTCCTCTCCTCCCCTCCTCCTCTCCTCCTCCTCTGCAGGAACTTCCCGTAAAGAGATCACAGAGCACTGGGAGTGGCTGGAGCACAACCTGCTGCAGACCCTCTCCATCTTTGAGAACGAGAATGACATTACCACCTTTGTCAAAGGAAAAGTCCAGGTAAGTGCCATCTCTGTTCAAATAAAGCCTTAGTTAAAAATTTGTTTTTTAAAATCCTTTGATTTAAAATTAAGTTAATTTTAGATGGAAATAATGAGTAGTTTCATTTAAATAACTTAAAATATACCAGACTTTTTGATCTAGCAAGGAATGAATCTATAAATATTTGGTGTACAGACAAACTTTATTGTTATTCTATATACATTTTATATGATATATATTCATAGTCTTAAACCTAAGTTGAGTTAAGTGTTTGAAGCGCAATAGTCTGTGTCTGACATGTGTGAACAACAATCGCACGTCAACCGGCCGCTGCTGCTGCTGCTCCTCACGTTACAATCCCAGTTTTCACGGCATCATTTCCTCTCCGTCTTACTTCAGGGCATCATTGCAGAGTACAACAAGAACCACGATGTCAAAGAGGACGACGACACGGACAAGTTCAAGGAGGCCAGCGCCAAGTTTCGTAAGCTGTTTGGGATGCCTGACGAGGAGAAGCTGGTCAACTATTACTCCTGCAGCTACTGGAAGGGGAAGGTGCCTCGACAGGGATGGCTCTACCTCAGCATCAACCACCTCTGCTTCTATTCCTACTTGCTGGGAAAAGAAGGTTCGATTTGAATTACTGTGTTATGTTATGAATTATTTTTATCTGCTGATTATTTTCCTAATTAATCAGTGAGCTACTGGGGTAATGTGGTACAATGTCTTTAAGATACGCTGGAGCTAGGCCTTTAAGGAGGAGGATTTGAAATTATACTCTACGATTTTACTGTCGTTCTGAGCTTAGTCCGAGTCTTTAAGACTGATTTTTAAACCATACTAAGGGCTACCTTTGATTAGTATTTTCCTTCTCCCACCGTCAGTCAAACTGGTGGTGCGCTGGGCGGATATCACGCAGCTGGAGAAGAGCGCCACCCTCCTCCTGCCCGACATGATCAAGGTGAGCACCCGCTCCAACGAGCACGTCTTCTCCGTCTTCCTCAACATCAACGAGACCTTCAAGCTGGCGGAGCAGCTGGCCAACATCGCCATGCGCCAGCTTCTCGACAACAAAGGCTTCGAACAGGACCGCTCGCTGCCCAAGCTCAAGAAGAAGTCGCCCAAGAAGGTGTCGGCACTCAAGAGGTAGGAACAGATACATGGATAATAATCCCTGTTTACACGTGATTATATAATCCTGGTTATGCAGAGTGAGCAAACAACAGTTGCCCCGAAGCCTAAAATGATCTTGTAAGTTTGGTTTTTAGGGTTTAACTACAAGAACACTGCAGCTATGTGTTTTAAAACAAAAAGGTACTGTGAATTGAACTCTTGTTAGGTCTCTGTGGGCCCTTCAAATGGCCGCAGGGTCCCAAATTTGTTTGTTCAGTACACTTTATGTAAGCTCTTTTTGGTTTGGCTGCAGAGTAGTGTGGTGTGCATCTGTTTTTAATGATGACTGCCCTTGCATAATGCTTCATTGTCTCCACACAAAAGCGTACATTCATTCCTTCGCCCAGACTGTCTAACCACGGGGAATGAAAGTACCATAAGAATATGAAAAGTCTCTTATCTAACATGAGAGTTTTGCATCTTTCAGAGATCTGGACGCGAGAGCAAAGAGCGAGCGCTATCGGGCGCTCTTCCGTCTGCCCAAAGATGAAAAACTGGACGGACACACTGACTGCACCCTGTGGACTCCCTTTAACAAGATGCACATCCTGGGGCAGATGTTTGTTTCCACAAACTACATCTGCTTCACCAGCAAGGAAGAGACGCTGTGTAGCCTCATCATCCCCCTACGGGAGGTGAGTCGTCTGCTTATTAACAGGTTGCAAGACAGCAGATTTTTGCAAATGAAGCATTACAAGTGGACTGGCAGCTCTCTGGTGCAGCAGCAGTAAAACTAAAGGCTATAGCAGCAACACACGAACATTTAGAATACATACAGATAAAAAGCACACAGTAGGAGTTCAAGGAAATGGCTAAGACATGTGAATGTTTTTGATAACGTTGAGAAGTAGACGGTGGTCACACTGTGTGTGCGGCATCCTTCTCCCCCTTGCTTTCTCTCTCTCTATCTGTTTTCCTGTCTCTCTCCACAGCCTTCTGTGTTCCCCACAAGAGCTGCCAAAAACATAAAACCACACAGTTAATGTAAATACGTTCACTGGGCCAATCTAACATGAAGAAGAAAATAGTTGTGTTTAGTTATAGTAGAGTTACAGTAGAGCTTTTGGACTGTAATCGCAAAAACAAACTCTCCCTCTCGCTTTATTATTGATTTTGGGCCAAGTGGTCAGTGTACCTGAGTGACCTTCATGGGATGTGTGAGTTTGAGGGAGACCTGAGAGATAAGGTGGAGCCAGTCCACTGAGTGATGGTATGCTGACGCGAAAATCTTAAAAGTCAATCGTCAAACGTACTTGGATCCAGTGAAAATGTGACCAGAACAGGGGGCAACATTCCTGTAAAAATGTTGTTGTTGTAGGCAAGCTAACACATTCATTTGTTTTGTTTGCCCCTGGCAAGCACTGGCTGTAAATGTCTGTAGTTGTCCATTAATGAAGTCATATGTGATATAAAGTTAGTGACGCCATAACTATCCTGATGTCCTGCAGGTGACCATCGTGGAGAAGGCCGACAGCTCCAACGTGCTGCCCAGCCCGCTCTCCATCAGCACCAAGAACCGCATGACCTTTCTGTTTGCCAACCTGAAAGACCGAGACTTCCTGGTGCAGAGGATCTCCGACTTCCTGCAGCAAACCACCTCCAAGATCTGCCTGGAGAGGGAACTTACCGGGAGCCTTAACAGCTCAGACGACGAGGTGAGAATTGCTTGGAGGTTTATTTTTTTATATTTTTTCTTCTGTAGAGAGATGAAGTGCAGAGAAAATACTTCATGTGTTGCCTGACTTGTGACGTGTCTCCAGGTTTACTCCCAGCACGGATCCCTGCTCTCCAGCAGTCCTCAGCACAGTTTGGGTTCAGAGAGCGAGCGTACGTTCAACCTGAACGACAGCAGCGTTCCCACAGCCACACAAGCCCTCATGACCATGTACCGCCGCCGTTCCCCCGAGGAGTTTAATCCCAAACTGGTCCGTTAAATTATACTGTATTCTCCTCTTATCCACTCTGTTTCCATTAAATCATATTTGTAATCTTCTAAAATGATTATATTTCCACACTGTTATGCTGCGTGGAGATTAAACTGCACAGAGGTAACCTCTTCCTCTTTTTGCCCAGGCGAAGGAGTTCCTGAAGGAGCAGGCATGGAAGAACCACTTTACCGAGTATGGACAGGGAGTGTGTATGTACCGCACAGAGAAGACCAAGGAGCTTGTTCTCAAGGGGATCCCCGAGAGTATGAGAGGAGAGCTCTGGCTGCTGTTCTCTGGTGAGGAAATGTGGAGAGAGAAATGAACTAAACACAGGCACAACACACTCTGAGCAAGTTAGTAAGTCATACACAGGAAGACCGCACCCTGTACACTACACTGGAACGCATAACGCCTTATGAGCCACATCCAGTGAGACATGAATACTGGGTTTTTACTTTTACTGATTTCTGGTGTGACAGGCTTGCAAACACCAGATAAAAATAGATTTGCTTCTTTATTAATAGTCACCTTGCTTCCCAAACACACTGTCAGAGTCTACATTGTACTTCACAAATGTGTGTTTATTGTCTTGCACCCCCAATTTAAAATGGCCCAAAGGTTTTATTGTGACTAATCCCATGATCGAAGCAGCTGGGAGTTTACTGGTCTCGAAAGAAACATTTAAAGTTACATTTCTTTTTGAAGTTATTGAAAATATAAATACGCAACATCCAAAATATGTTTTCAGTGGCATGTGTGGACTATCATTTACATTTCAGGAGAGACAGAAATAAAACACCTCTGCAGTTATTTTCAGAAGTGTTAATAATTGCACTTAAGCTGGGGCAAAAAAAAACAACAACAACTTATATTTCCATCCGATTCAGATGATCTGGGTTGCATATAAGTGTTCTGTTGTGATGTCTTGGAGCTTGAAAACACATACCGTATATGTTATCAAATCATTTTGCTTAGCGTTGGTGTTCTGAGAAATATCGTCCACTGATACCACATTGAAAAACTGTAAATAAATGCAAATGCATATGATCTGGTTCAAATGAAACAAGTTCCAAACAAATTTTAATGTAGAGGAAATGTTGAGGAGATTGAAGCAAACATCTCATGCACATGCACACCTCTTGTGCATGTAAAAACATTTTTCATGCTAGCCACCAAACCTGATCTGTAATGAGAAACTTGCTGACTACACAGCAGCTTGCATCCTTCTCTCTGTCACAGCTTGCTCCATTTTCAGACATGCTCTGGGCTGTTTACAAGCGCAGTGTAGTGTAACAAGCCACAGCTCGCGCTCATCCTCACCTGTGCAGAGGCTCCTCCTCCTTCCCCTGGTAACCTACTTCTGACTCACTCTGCTTGTTGCCGGAGCTTCATTGTGCTCTCCTTCGTCACACTTGCATGTCCAGAAATGTGTTGTCTTTTTCCACACTAATCCTCTCTAAAGAAAACATTTGAAGTTCTAAAGTTGAAATGTTCACTTGTTGCCAAGTTGTTTTCAAAACCAGTTTGGAGAGATTCTTTCCTTGGAGGCAAATTCAGTAATCAGTGAGGTATGAGGATGACTGTGCATGGAGAAGCTGGAACATGAACAGATGTAGTTGAAATGACGATGTCACAGCGCTGACAGTTTCAGGGAATTATTCTGCTATTCTGCTCCTCTCTTTCAAGAAATACACAAGGCCTTAAAAAATGTGCAAAATACTGCATCACATCTGAGTTTAGAGGTTTTTTTTTTGTTTGTAGGGGCGATCAACGAGATGGCCACTCACCCTGGATACTATGAAGACCTGGTGGAGAAATCAATGGGCAAATACAACCTGGCAACGGAGGAGATTGAGAGAGACCTCCACCGCTCTCTCCCCGAGCACCCGGCCTTTCAGAACGAGATGGGCATCGCTGCCCTCCGCAGGGTCCTCACCGCCTACGCCTTCAGAAATCCCAACATAGGATACTGTCAGGTAAACGCGCTCACAGGTTCTTATTTCCATATGGACTGACAGAAACCTGGCGGCCCTTGACAGTGCTTGATTTTTTTTGTTCTTCTCTGCCTTGCTTCCCTAGGCCATGAATATTGTGACGTCGGTGTTGCTGCTTTACTCCAAAGAAGAAGAAGCTTTCTGGCTGCTAGTGGCGCTCTGTGAGAGGATGCTGCCTGATTACTACAACACAAGGGTCGTAGGTCAGTGTGAGCTTTGCTGCTGAGGATGTTTGCCTGGTGTCTCGTACCTTTTTTTTTTTTTTAACATAATCTCCTTCGTCCCCTCTCTTGCTCAGGAGCGCTCGTGGACCAGGGCGTGTTCGAGGAGCTCGCCCGCGAGTACGTTCCCCAGCTCTATGACTGCATGCAGGACCTTGGCGTCATCTCCACCATCTCTCTCTCCTGGTTCCTCACCCTCTTCTTGTCCGTCATGCCGTTCGAGAGTGCGGTGGTGGTGGTGGACTGCTTCTTCTACGACGGCATCAAGGTCATCTTCCAGCTGGCGCTCTCAGTCCTGCACGCCAACATCCACCAGCTGCTAGGCTGCAAGGACGACGGGGAGGCCATGACTGTACTGGGCAGGTTCGTTTTGGCGATCTCGGCTCTACTGTTGTAGGTTTTCCTCATGAATGATCGTTTGGATACGATTTCTTTCTTCATCTCTTGCAGGTACTTGGATAGTGTGACCAACAAGGACAGCACCCTCCCTCCTATCCCCCACCTACACTCATTGCTGACAGATAACGGAGAACCACATCCAGAGGTGGACATCTTCAAACTGGTCCGCAGCTCCTATGAGGTATTTAACATTTAACCACCTGTACGCTTAGCCTTTCTTTGGTTCTTGAAACACACTGGGAAAAAATTCAGCCTTTTTATTTTAATGTCACGTCGTGCTGTAGGCCTCTGCTTGTGTCTGTTTACCATCAGTTTGTTGTATTCATTTATTTATGGATGGGCAGTGCTGTGTGTTTTCAAATTTAACTGAACACGTAATATGATTTAAACGTGACAGAGGAGCCCGGCTGTCTCCCAACTCACACAGTTATCTCCCAGTCGCCTCTTTATTGTTCCCGCTCTAATAACAGTAGTACTGCCACGGTTAGATTGACCCACATTCACTGCTCCTCCTTTTCCCTTGGCTTCAGAAATTCGGCTCCATTCGCGCGGACGTGATTGAGCAAATGCGTTTCAAACAGAGGCTGAGGGTGATCCAGACCATTGAGGACACGACGAAACGCAATGTGGTAAGGGCCCGCTGACTTACGACGTCACCGTCGTCGAGGTTTTTCCCAGAATGATGTCACTCTTCTATGGCGTGCAGACTAATAAATGAAAATAATAAAAATAAAAACTGGAGATTCCTTGAAAGTTGCTTATCTCCGCAAGTTAAATTAGATCTGAGAGAAGCAGAAGCAGTCATTATTAGATCACTGGCTGTGCACTAACACTCAACAATATCCTCCCTGTTTTCACTTAATGTAATTATTTTATATTTCAGGTCAGGACTATTGTAACAGAGACCGCCTTCAGTATTGATGAGCTGGAGGAGCTCTACGTGCTCTTCAAGGTGAGTTAGAGATCAGACAAATGTTTGTCAGAGTCTCGGTTACAGACACATAAGCTAAAGATTATTATTTATTCTTTTAAACATCCAAAACATCAACATGTTTTTTCTTAGTTTCTACTCTCTCATTGCTTTCCTCAGGCGGAGCACCTGACCAGCTGCTACTGGGGCGGCAGCAGCAACCCCACCGAGCGCCACGACCCCAGCCTGCCGTACCTGGAGCAGTACCGCATCGACGTGGAGCAGTTTAAGGGCCTCTTCACCCTGCTCTTCCCCTGGGCCAACGGAGCCCACTCAGACCCCTTAGCTGCGCGCTTCTTCCGTCTCCTCGACCAAAACGGAGACGCCCTCATCAACTTCCGCGAGTTCATCAATGGCCTGGGTGAGTAGTGACTGTGCGTTTTTCACAAATGGATGTTCAACTCTGTGATTTTGGATTGAATGACGTGCCGCATTTGGAAGCAGCTACTGATCTCTGAAGTTTGGTTTGTTGTAGGTGTTCTGTACCACGGGGACCTCACAGAGAAGCTGAAGCTCCTCTATAAGATGCACGTCTTACCTGGTGAGTGTTTGTGGATGATCTTGGAAAAGTCTTGATCTGGAGCAGAACAGAAACGATTTGATTTCAGTGGAGCAGAATTATTGCCCCCAGAGAAAACAGGAGAGAGAAAATGTTCAGCTTTGTGCTCTTAGTCTCACTTTTGACACGAATAAGAAAAACTGTTCACTATGTTTTAAATTAAGCTCTCAACTCGTTCCAGATTTCTGTTTTCTTTTCATTACATTTGCACCATTGAATCATCACACTGTCACAGCGTTACGTTAGGTGGTGTCAGCACAAAAGAGGAATTTATTCAGGAATTTTTTTATACTCTGATCCCAGAAACATTAAACTGGGCTGTCGGTTCTCTCCACCGTTTTTCATTCATTCATTCACTCATCTCTCATGTAACGTGCATGAGCCACATCTTGTGCTCTTGTTTGCATTAGTCACATGTATGTCTCCACCCGGCCGTCCTCAAGTAGATGTTAGAATACATTAGAGTTAAATCTTATACATTCATTTCAAAGCCAAGTTTAAATCAGAGTCTTCTTTATCCCCAGAATTCACTCATGAGCAGGAAGAACCCGACTCAGCCTTTGAGGCCACTCAGTACTTCTTTGAAGACATCACTCCAGAAACATCCATTGGTGAGACTTTCTTTTTTTTTTTTACTGACCCCCCTGTATTCGTTGGCTTAGAATGAGCCCTTCATGTCTGCACAGGGAGCGCAGAGTCCGACATCTTTACCATGTTTTTACAGTAACCCAGAGCAGACAGACCACGTACTGGCTCTTCAGAGGCTTTCGCTTTTTGCATAACCTCACTGCAATCACAGGCTTCATGCTATGTAATGGTGGGTCTGGAAGGGTATTCAGTTTGTTGCAATTGGTGCTTAATCATGCATGCTGGACCTTTTAAGAACATCTAGGAAAATTTTAAAGAAACATATGTAGAGATATATAATTAGATTGTCAAACGAGTACTGTACTTCTCTCATTCCTAGCAAACATACATTTCATTAACTACACTAAGCCACTCATTGTACAGTCATTTTTATAAATTTTTTTAATCTTTGTTTATTCAGTTTTCAGTCATATTGTTTTTTTTCTCCTGGACAAACACGCTGTGCATGTTTCCAGTTGATTTAATTTTCTCATCACAAAGCCTCCTCCATTTATTCCTTATGAACTATGGTGACTATTTACACTAATAAGGACTTGAGATTGTTACCACAATATTTGCCAACTTGTTTGCAGAAGGAAAACATGTTTGTATTAACCCGCAGACATTACTGGACACTAACGGTGACGGCGGCGCATGCACAAGAACAAATGTTTGCACGATTTTTAAACAAGGCTGGAGTGGATGTGTAGAGGCAGCATAGTTGATCTGAAATGATGTTTGGATGATCGAGTTTGTGATCTCCGTGGTCATGTGGTTCGAATAAGTGAGGAGGCGGTGTGATATACTACAGTGTACATTATGGTGCAAGTATTAATATTTAACCTCATTTAACCTAACCGCCGCCTGCTCTTTTTAGGCCATGACTCAAAGTGCAGAAGTGAGAAGGACGATGGCTTTGTCAGAGTTACATTCAAAACTGAAAAAGGTAAGCCACACAGTCACGTGGATTACGGAAAGTCAACATGTCCTGTGTTCATTTATGTCTAAGATGAGAAGGAAGATGTTTCAGAGTGAAAATGTCTTTAGTCTTGATCAGCACCAGACAAAATCCTTGTCTAGATGTACAGTGCATCAACTCAGTATGATCAGTTAAGGGAACAACTAGCTTGTTTTGCAAAAGCACAGATGTCAAAACAAGATTTAATTGAACAAGAAGAAATGTAGAGTTTTAATAATTAGAAACCCCCCAAAAACACATTCAAGTCTTTTCTTTTCCCACAACGAAATACTTGATTTTGCGTTTGAAACCCTCCTCAATGTTATTAACGCGCTCTTTGTCTTTGTTTTACAGTGAAGAAACTGAACACTCCTGATTACCGCCACTATCTGAAACTGTGGAACCAGGAGACGAAATCTAAACGAGAAAACACAAAAGACCTCCCGAAGCTGAATCAGGTGAGACTTCATCTGCTGCACGGATATTTATGTAGCAGATAAATAATTGTCTAGCTGTCGGTCACCTTTTTTTTTCTTCTGTTTTTGTACTTCAGAGCCAGTTCATTGAGCTTTGCAAGACCCTCTACAGCATGTTCAGTGAGGATGTTGCAGAGCAAGAGCTCTACCACGCTACAGCCACTGTCACCAGTCTCCTGCTGGAAATGGGAGAGGTGGGGAAGCTCTTCTCCTCTGGCAGAAAGGATTACAACCACGAGGGCACGTCGGAGCCGAACACGTGTATGAGAGACGTCTCGGATCCCAAAACCACCCAGGATGAAGCTGAGGGTCTGGAAGATGTTTTTGCCCCTGCAGGTGTGGAGAACAAGGAGGGCAAAGGGGATGAAGGCGAGCAGCTGCCCCCTATGCAAGACATCAAGCTGGAGGACTCGTCTCCCAAAGACACCGGCACGTCATCCGCCATGCTCATCTCAGACGACGAAACCAAAGATGACACGTCAATGTCATCGTACTCGGTGCTCAGCGCAGGCTCCCACGAGCTGGACGAGAAGCTGCAGTGCGAGGACATTGCAGACGACACGGTGCTGGTGCGCAGCGACAGCGGCTCCAACGGCGAGAGGGGCGGGCGGCCTCACGGTGCCGGGCCGCACGACCGAGGGCTGCCTCACAGCACCAGCATCGACAAAGACTGGGCCATCACATTCGAGCAGTTCCTGGCCTCCGTCCTCACTGAGCAGGCCCTGGTGGGCTATTTCGAGAAGCCAGTGGAGGTGGCGGCGCGAATAACCAACGCCAAGAACGTGCGTAAAGTCGGGCGCCCCCTGCTGTCCACAAGTGACTATGAGATCTCGCTGTCTGGTTGAGGCTTCGGAGGAGATTTCACTTAAAGGACTCAAACGTGATTATCAGTCAGTGGTGTTTTCCAGGAGAGCAATGGTAAATGTAAAATCTACGTGTATGATAGAACGAATGTGACCAAAACTTCTCTTAGCCTTGTATTTAAAAAAAAAATAAAAAAAAAAATGAAAGACTGTCAACGTAACAATCACTAGATTTCTGCCCCAGCTAAGAGGGAGCAGGACATTAATATTATGGTTTGCTCAGATTAAATCAGTGTGTACATGTAGTAGCTGTACTTTATAAGACAATATGCATAGGTGTTAATATTGTAATCTCAAGTACTCTTAGGCTATGTAGATGTAAATGTCCACAGATACCGTACAGTACCACACTGGGATATTTATAGTCCACAGCACGCGACCATGCGTCCGATCACCTAATGTTATAATATCTCTTCAAACTATTGCTTCCTTACTTTACGATTCCATTTGCTGCTAATCAATACCTTTTCCTTTAATTTCTCACTGGATGAAAATGTGAACAAATGTGAAACGAAGCTGTGAAAATTCAACGCTTAGACTGAATTTTCACGTGTCATCGTGTAAAACTGTGTGTCACCTTGGCAAGTCCTGTTCTCTTTTCCACACGCAACTACCTGGATAGCCACCTCCGAAAATAACTCCTCTGGTGCAGTTTCTCCGGTCCTCATCGAATATTGCAAACAGCCGACGCAATAAATAACAATGAGGTTAGAGAAGATACTAGCACATCCTAGCTGAAAAGCAAATTACTCATCAGTTACTGTTGTCAAGAACATTTCGATGGTTCAGGAACTCAATGGAAAGTACGTGTTCAAATATGATTACACTAAAATGCTGTTTCTTTACGTTTACAACACAATGTGAACCACTAAGTTGTATTTGCTTGCCTTCTGCACTCCTTTTATTTTTTTATTTTTTATTTTTTTGCTCTGAACATTTTTATATTATTTGTTTTTTAAAGTTGTTTTTATGTGAATACATTTTAAACGTCCTGGTCTTAATACTCTGGATTCTGGTGCATTGTGTATCACTCCATCTAATTAAAGTTACAGTATGGCTGATTCAGTGCTGCACAGTACAACGCCTCAAGTCTTTTCTTCATTGACTTCATCAGACAGCTTGCTGAGCGCTACTGCCATCTGGTGGAAGATAATTTAATTGCTCTGTCTCCATTTCCTCAAGCGTGACTTGAAGCCGCATGAAGTGCAGCTTTTCCAAATGGCGTTATCGCTTGTTTGAGAACTTGTTTAAGTGAAGATGTTAGTTGCAAAACCTAAAACTTGCGCTTTACTGTATTTCAGCCAGAATTAGAATCACAGGAAAGGAAAGTTGGTCTCTTTCGTTGTTGATGACACATTCGATAGATTTTAAATAACATTTATCGAGTACTACACACATTAAGGAACTTTGCTACGCTATTTAAATCAATGTTTTTTTACAGCTACATTAACTTGACAGTTGAATTAGATTTTTAGATTTTCTAAACATCAGATTTCTAAAACAGATCAAATGTATTGTTTTATCTAAAAGTAGTAAAATGTTGTTCAATGCATGTGCATGACTTTATTCATAATTTAAAATATCCAAACAGTAAAGACATTTTGAGCATAATGATCTTGAATTAAATGACATTTTTTTGGAATAATTCTAATGCTGAATTTTACAAAGAACATTCAAGGATCTGAATATTAAATGCAGAGGACCCCATTTCCACTTTATTTATTATACATAATCACAACAAGAGTGAATGACAGTGTGACGACATTTAAACCTCAGCTTACGTAGAATCCCCTTCTCTTTCTCCGTGGAACAAACAAACTGAGGTTGTGGCCAAGGTGAACCAATCACAGCTCTCACATTCTGCAGGTTAGAAGGGCGGTTCCTTTCTCAGACACATGGCAGATGGTAATAAATCCATTTATCAGACAAGATCTTATTGTATGTCTTCTATGGTCCTCACACCCTCTGCTTCAAATAATAAGTGAAAAGTTTTCATTCAGTATTATTAAATTAAGATTGATGATATTCAGTGTTTTTTATACTTTTTTTTCCACTATTATACTAAAATGTCTTGATGCTTGAGTGTGCTGAGACAATAAATATTTTTGTCTTGTACTTTGTGAACACAAATGAATTGAATTTAGGATAAGTGATTAGGTAGACCCATCTGAATGTAATGTGGTCTGATTCAAAACTTCAAGTTCATGATAATTATAATGTTCAGTTCTTGTTAATTTAACATTTAAGAAGTTAGTTTCTGGTGTAGTGTCACAAAAATTAATGTAACATTTTAATGTCATACAGTTTAGATATCTGAATCAACCTCTCTACAGCACAGATTTAAAAATACAAATCCAGACATATCTTGCGCTGGACTGCATTTCTTTCACTGCGTAACATAAACTGAGTTTGTCTGCAAATAAGTGAACATCCCTGTATTTCCCTCCTCTCCTTTCTTTGTCCTATTACCTGCTTTCCTGTACCAGTGCTGCACTTATTATGAAACAGACACTGACACTGCCACCAGACTGCTAAGAGGCCAAACACGGTGCCATGCAAAGGTCTTATCTTTTTCGTGATGAACTTCAGTCTCCGGTTTCATGTCACAGCTCTTTCCTACTTTTATCCCCCAACATCTGGTTCTTACCAGACAGACCAGCTGTGACAGACACCGTGAATGAACAAGAAGATTAGCTTCACCTCTGACAATCAAACCAGTGATAACAAATTTTGTAAGACACCATATTGCTGCTGCTGAAGTGAAAGGGAAACATGCTGTCAGTCTGCAGAACAGACAGTGATTTGACCAGTCGGCTCCAGACACTGTTGTTCACATTGTTGTGTTCTCAGTGGCAGAGAGCAAAGGCAGGTCTGATACTGCGCTATTATCACTGCTGTTTAGGGCCAACACTTGTAATGAAGTAAATAATTGCATAATACTAAGAAACTGACTGTAAATGATAGTGATTCATGATGACCTTACTGTACTGAACCATATATTAAAGTGGACATGGTGCTCACTGTATTTGAGAGAGAGAGATAATAACATTTAAGAATATTAATTATAAAGTTTACAGACTTGTAAATAAAACAAAACTCGGATGAAAAGATTCTGAAGTTTCAGCCACAGAGTGGGAAAGCGAAATAGTTGTTTTTCTGAAAAGTGTCTGCAGTGTGAAGTAAATTGAACATTGACTTTCTGACAGTCAGTGGACTTTGATTTGACCGGGGCGTAGGGGAGCACACAGTAACGCCTCTCTCTGTGGATGTCATAAAAAAAAAAAAAAGCCAGCCATACAATATATAAATGCAGAGCAAAAGATGCTTCTTTCCTTTCTGCGGAGCGGGATCCCTGAATGGATTATAATCTGACCAATCGAATCCTCCCCGGAAACTAAGGATTAAGAGGAGTTTTAAAGCTGAGACAAACTTTGTGAGTTTTTAATCGTCAGTCTACTCTTGTCCACCTTTCACTCAAAGAGATGAATGATTACTGTGTGTGAGGTTGTGGTTTGTGTGGTGCTGCTTTCCCATGAGAGAATCTAACACTGGTCTGTTGCATGCGTGCGTCTGTGCAGGTAAACATGGTGGGACTTAAACCCTCAGATGTTCCTCCTCCTCTGGGGGTGAAGATGGCGAGCGCTGGAGCTGCAGCATGTATAGCTGACCTCATCACATTTCCCCTGGACACAGCCAAAGTCAGACTACAGGTACCTGTTCAGTTAAATACTGAGGGACTGTCGCCGCTGAAATGAATCTGATGTTATTTGTTTTTATGTGATAAAGCTACTTGGTTTCCCTCGAGATAAATAAAGTATCTATCTATCTAATTTAAGGCCTGTCTGGTTTTGCTGTTAACTGCTTAGGAACACAGTGTGATGTTGGCACAATTGACGGAGCAGCTTGACTTTGTCCACCCAAAGATCAATTCTGCAGCAACAACATGCAGCGATTCGCAGCCGAGGTTTTCCGCTTGTGCGCCTCAAAACCTTGCGCTGGACCTTGAATGCAATCAAGTCCAACGCAAGGTCAATCATGTGACCCCCAGATTCAGGGAGAGAAGGCGGCCGTGGAGGGCATCCGCTACAGAGGCGTGTTTGGGACGATCACGACCATGATCCGCACAGAGGGGCCCAGGTCTTTGTACAACGGGCTGGTGGCCGGGCTGCAGAGACAGCTGTGCTTCGCCTCCATCAGGATCGGCCTCTACGACAACGTGAAAAATGTGTACACTGGTGGCAAAGACAGTGAGTGAGGATTTCAAGATTAAATCTAGTGTTCAGCACCCGGAACATCTCTGGTTTGTAGGTTTTGATTTCTGCCACAAACAATAGAGGCCTAGATGAGAGAAAATCAGAGAGAAAAATCATTCTGATCAAATATTTGAAATCAATCTATTTGTCTACTTCAAGAAATGTTCCTCAAAACTTTGACTGATTACATATTAAGTCCCGTTCATGAGCTGGTTGTTCCTTTCTGTGCTTCTCTAGACCCCGGTATACTGGTTCGTATCCTGGCCGGATGCACCACAGGTGCCATGGCAGTGTCCTTCGCACAACCCACCGATGTGGTCAAGGTTAGATTCCAAGCCCAGATGAACCTGGATGGCGTGGCTCGACGCTACAACGGCACCATGCAGGCCTACAAACTCATCTTCCAGAATGAGGGCCTGCGTGGACTCTGGAAAGGTGACATTTGACTGTGTAACATCACAAAAAAATAGAAACCCTTTATTTTCGGCGGTGATTAAAGCATGGCGTTTACTCTGTTTTCATCCAGGAACACTACCCAATATCACAAGAAACGCACTGGTAAACTGCACAGAGCTGGTTACGTACGACCTGATCAAAGAGGCCATCCTCAGACACAAACTCATGTCAGGTGAGAGTGTTTTTATGAATGTACACACACACATGCTAAGCCGTACCAGAGAGGCTGCTGATTGGGTAGAAACCCTCACACCCTCTCCACCTCCCCCACAGCTGATAACAACCGGCATGTTGCTATAGTACAGAACATGGTGTATTTTCCCCTCACGGTGCAGTAAATACAGCAGATACAGGACATTTATCTCAAACAAAAGATTACGCAGTCTGCTGACATGGGCTTCTGCGCCGGGCAGCTCAGAACAAACACCATCTATATAGTGACTGTCATTCATTGAAGTTTTTTTTCCCCCCCAACTCTCTCTCTCTCTCTCTCTGCAGACAACCTGCCGTGCCACTTTGTGTCAGCGTTTGGCGCCGGCTTCGTCACCACGGTGATTGCATCCCCAGTGGATGTGGTGAAGACGAGATACATGAACTCGCCACCAGGCCAGTATAAGAGTGCTATCAACTGTGCCTGGACCATGATGACGAAAGAGGGGCCGACGGCTTTCTACAAAGGGTGAGATGTTCCTCCTTCGCCCCAGAACAAACTCTGTTTGTATTAATACTTTGTTATTTCACAAAGAGGAGACACTACAGATGTGCGGGTGGCTTTCACACACACACACACACACACACACGATATACAAATGAGCTATTATCTGAATATATAACATCTGCATTCATCTTGAGCAGGAACCTAAACAGGTTCAAAGTTCTGGTTTCATCGTGTTGACATATGAGAGTCAAAGGTCGTTACTGAGGCTATTTTGGGAATCTCTATTCATCACTCTGTAAAAAAACAAACAAAGAAAAACAGCAGGTTGGAAGAAAACATAAATCAAATTAAAGTAATAACATATAATATGAATAACAAACGAACAAACCTCTCCTGCAAGATCATCCACCAGCCTTTTCATTAGGAACACTAGTGACAGCAAATATAGTATAACAGTCCTGAACTAAATCCTCCATCATGATGAGGGATGAAGTTTGTGGTGCTGTTTACTGCTAAAACAGTTTTTATTTATTGCAGGTTTTCTTACAATTGATGTTTAAATATGCAAATGTGGCTTAATCTACTAGATAGTGTTAATATGCAGTTAAAATAAACACATAATTGTGGATTTTTGGATGTTTTCTTGCAACTACTTTGAATTTTTTTTTAAAAAACATTGCATGAAAATATATTTTTAGATTTGGATGATGAAACACTAGCAGGCAAATTCCAGCTTTCACGCCTCAAACCTCAAACATTTGTGTCTTTTTTTGTAGATTTGTGCCCTCATTTCTGAGGCTGGGGTCATGGAACGTAGTGATGTTCGTCTCATTCGAGCAAATCAAGAGGGCCATGATGGTCACGAAAAAGAGGATCGACGCCACAAACTGAGATTCCTGTGTCAGCGTTTGACGGCAAAACCTGGACCATCCCCTGGGCTGGAGCATCCACGAGGAAACCAAAGTTATGCCAGCTCTTGGTTTTGTCCAGCTATCTTTTTAGCCCGTGTTGACAGAGGAGGCCATCGGTTGTTGGAGGAGAGTATCGGACAATCTACCTAGAATTTGCCTTCATGTGAAGAAAACACACTTTTTCTTTTATATTTATAATTTGGAACAATTCCAGATATTGTGGTGAGTGAATGTTGTAGACACAGATTGAATTTACACTTTGAGACCTGTAAATCGGCCACTCGTTGGTTGTTGGGTAGCTCAATAAAGTGTAAAACACGTTTATGTAAATCCTAAATATATCTGACGTGTTTAACACAGGCTGGGCTCATTTCTTTATCTTGCCTTTAGACACGCGGACATGAAACTGACGTCAGAACAAATGTGTATTTATTTACTTTATGTCGTCACATAGCATTCCCTATGAGTAAATCACGGCATTATAAACGGTAAGTTAACAAAACTTCTGAATCGGTATTAAGACATACAGGTTTATGAATTTACTTACATTAATGACATCTGTGGGGACATGTTAAACCATGCACACCTTTAGAGATGAGAGCACCACGATGGAGCGTCGCAAAGTGGAAATCATTCGTTACATTGGTCAACATAAATACTAAATTCCTGAGCAGGACAATTGTGAGAACACACACACAGGCTTTGTTCAAATAAACACAACAAGACAACTAAAACACGGTTGTTCGTCTCCATTGTTCTCTCCTTCAATGCTACAGTTTGGTTGCTTGCTGACTCAAAGTGCTTAAAAGCCTTAACGAAATAAAAAGAGCTACAACCCTCGGCAGCAGCTCTCACTTCCTTTGATCAATGAATTAACAACTGGAACAATAATTATTGAGGTATAGGGTGGCAGGTTTGTGCTCTGTTTGGAACTAGGGCTGCTAGACTAGATATTAGAATATGAGAAATCAACTATAGACTATGTATAAAAGATGGACTTAGTCACTGTGACGTCACCTTTTTGTGGACACTGTTTTTTTTTGAGCCATAAGAGATATTTGCACAAGAGAGGAGCTGGGGAGGAGCGAGGGGTTGATATGACCTGGACTACTCGTCAGCCAACCTTATTTCTCTTTTCTGTTAATATTAATTACAAAATCACTTCTTACATCAAAGGCAAACAACAACACAATGAGTTTTTGAATGTGAGTCTACTGTAGCTACAGACTCCCTGGACACGGAGCCTATCAACCATCAGCGGTAGCAATTCAAGCCTCTTGTGCATCAACTTCTCTTTTCAGACCTGTTGGTTACGTCCACCTTTTATACACAACTCTACAGAACCGTCCAGTTTCAATCTGCTCTAGTGTTTTTAATGTTGAGCAGTGGTCGTGTTGAGTTTTCCTGCTTCCTTTTACCAGATCAAACGTCGTCGCAGGCCATGGGGAAGGTCAGAGGATAACTGCGACAGATGCTAATTTTTAGAGCCGGCAGTCAGTGTGAGGGACACGTGAGGGTCCTGTAGACGTGTCTTGACAATGCTGTGGAATTTTTCTCTGTATTGGTTGAAGTGCATGATGCTCTCCGGTTCTTCTGACACCCAGAATTTATCAAATTCATACGCCAGATAACCTAAAGAAAGAAAAAAAACACACAAAACATTTCATCTTGTTTTAGAAAATGCTGTTTGTGTTTCTGGCTTTCGTTTTTGATTTACTCACAGTACAGCTGATGAAAGTGGCGGAGCTCAGGTGTGCCCTGGACTGTATTGTAGAAATGTGGTTTCAAAGCACCACTCTTCAGGAGGCTGTAGGCCATCTCTGTCAAGTTGATCCCAACTATGGCATATGAATACCTAAAATAGGTACAGATCACAATGAATAGAATAATAAAGATAACAGAAAAAACAATGCTAGCCGTGCTAAAAGTGATGGTGAACCTGAGGATCTATGGAAAAATGTTTCAAGTTCAATTCTAACTGTGCCGAGATCTTCTTCTAGATCATTCTTCATGGAGGTCTCTTACCCCAGTTTAGGATGATTTGCGTGAGACAACACCTGACGAGCCTCCACTGTGTAGTTTTCACTGAAAAAACTGCAAATGCAAAGGAAATCATAGTGTTAATGTAGCTCAGTATAAAACAATCCTCAGCCTATACACATTTTATTATACATACATTTATAAAGTGCAGCTATTCATTAAATAAATAATGACACATTTCTATTATATATATATATTTTTTTTTATATATATATATATATATATATAAGCTGCTAGGCTATGACTGTGAGGGGTAAGGCGAATATTAACACATGCAGACGACTCCAAAAAGATAAATTATTGATTTGTGAAGTCCTGCTGTATGTGTCTGGATTAATGTTTAGCGATACATCCTGCAAAGTTTGAAAATGCAGATAATTTAGATAGAGAGCAGACTGATGCCAAAAGACATCAGGATTTGAAACAGGCAAACCTGAAACAAGCCACAATTTTAATTTACTTCTGTGTTCACATGAGATGTTATTGACAATGAAATAGATGCTTTTAAAATCAGGCAGAATTAAGGCTGAATCACCCACTGCAGAAATAATTTTGACGTCATTAACACCACAGTCACTGGGAAAAATGAATGGCATTTTTATATGTGGAAATGAAAATATTGTATAAGTTTACTGAATAAAATAAATCAAATCAAACCTCAAAGGGAACAGAACCTTTGATGTCAGAACTATGTAATATCAGGAGAACTTTATATAGACTAGTTATCACCACTTACTCATATCCACTTGACACTAATAAAAATCGACACGCAGGAGAAACATCTGGAGGAGTACAAGCAGGAGCATGAAAATCTGAAACAAACCCTCTCAGACAACAACAAGCTGAAGCACGGGGTCAGGTCACAGACACAGATAAACTCCAATGAACACCAGCAGGAGTTAAACCAGCCGCTGTGCCAGAAAGATCATGAAATCCTTGAACTCAACAAGGAAAGGGAACGTCTCTCTGCACATCTCAACGAGATCCTTCAGAAAGATGAGGTCTCAAAATACAGCGCCCTCGGGGAGAAGTTGAGAAATGAGGTGGAAGAGGACAAAAAAGAACTGGAGGAGAAGCAAGCGCTGGACGAGACCAATCTAAAAGGAAAAGAGGCCATCACAAAACTAAAGGACGAAGATATAAATGTGAAAAGAGAAAAAAAAACTGAAGAAAGTAAACAAAGATGAGGCGATTAATAAACTAGTGAAGAAGGTCCTGGAGGAGGAGAAAGCAACATTTGAAAAGGAGAAAAAGGAAATGGAAGAGACAAAGAAAGAGATGGAAGACAAGAATAAGAAACTTGAGCAGGTCAAAGAAGAAATGGAGCAGAAGAATGGCAAACTGGAGGAGGAGGTAAAAGATCTGAAAGAAGCTAAGAAAGAGCTGGAAGAAGAGAAGAAGGTGATGTTGGAGGAAAAGACAGAACTGGAGGAGGAGAAGATAGAAATGGAAAAGAGGAAAGGAAGCAAAAGAGGAGAAGAGGGAGAAAGAAAAGCAGAAGGGGAAGAAGAGAAGTATTTGGACATTTTGGCACATGAAGTAGTGTCATGATGACAGGCTGATGGAGGAGATTGTCGTTTGTTTGGCATAAGCTGGACAACAAAAGCTTCCTCTTCCTCCTGTCTCCATCTTCTCTCCAGCCTTTCTCACCATTCTGCATCCTCTCAATGACCGTCAGCCTTTCCTCTTTACCTCTCATCCACCTCCCCCCTCTACATTTTTCCCACCAGATGCTTCTCTTACTGGTACTAATGTTCCCACTAATTCTTCAAGACTTGAAAACTCACACAAGGTTGATTAGGCCGAGCAGCCCCATTCCTCTGAAGTCAGTCTTGGGGTCGTCTCCCTGGAATCCAATGTCTCCCCACTGTTTGGTTATCCTGGACTCCAGTTTAACTGCTGGCATCAACAGGTCCCACAACTGAGAATACAAATATTTCAGGGGTCAAACATTTTAATTGTCGAAACAGATTAAATGTGGCAGAAAAAATAAATGTGCCTTCTCCTTTCAAAGTGTCAGCTTTCAGTGTTTCTGTTCTAACTGTGTGGTATTAAACACTGTTCCTATTCATTTTAGCAGCACTAAGAAAAATGTTACGGTCCGATCTTGTTTGAAGTATACTGTGTACTTTGAATACATACTTATTTACTTTAACCATGCAGCTATAACATACAACTGCTTGGCTCATGTATGGATCCAGCAGCCGGAGTCCATACCTTCAAAAGCATGACCTCATGTTCAGGGTTGTCTGAGCAGAACACTTCCTTTCTCAGGTCTTCTACACGTACGTACAAGCTGCCGTATCCTGTTATTTGTAGCAGACAGGTGTGAAGGTTCTCCTTGAACCTAAAACAAACAAAAACAAAAAACAATAGATCCAATAATTCATGGTAAATGTAATTTATGATGATAAATAAATCACAAATTACTCTTCAGTTGAACAATTAATACAATTTAAGCGAACAGAATCATCCTTACTGGGGATCTTTCTGAGGTTTGATGCTCTTCTCCTTCATTATTTGATCCACACATCGCTCTAAATTATCCTTGCTGGTTTCCAAGGCTCCTCTTAAAACCTACAAAAGGAAATATGCTTATTATACAGAACGATAAACATACAAAAAGCCGTCAGACAGAGAACTGGAACAATGGCTGCTAGACAACCCTTAAACACAGGATTTTTCAAAATCAACCTCAGAAAAAGAAATCGTTGCGTCATTACTTTTGTTTCTACGCTGAATGACTGGTGACTGTGGAAAATGCTTACCCAGCTACAATCACAATGACTTGTACATTCAAAGAATCTGTGTTTGGCAAGAGTGCTGAAAGATAAGGACTGATTAGGCTCAGTGGATATGATGTTATTGAACTCCACACACATGATAAAGAGAAGAGCTCACTAGTTAAGCCATTAGTGTTTTGTTTATACACTTCAGCGAGTTCACAAACTTTGGAAAGTAATTTGGATTCTTTCCCAGTACACTGCAGTTCCCATCTATATTACCACGGTACACTTTCTTTAGCCCTACATGGCTCCAACATCTGGGACTGAGGTTGACCAAAAAAGATTGGACAATCTGGACAATTTTTTTTTCACTGAAGTGGTAACATAAAAAAAAATATTGCCTTTTAAGAATGTGTGTCTTTGCATTTTGATTACCTTGTTCTTCGATGATCGAAGGGAGTACTCTACAATAGAACACAAGATACAGATTAATACGGTGGAATAAATAAATACAAAGCAAGGAGCAAAAGATGATCAGATTTGGGATAAGATTCACCTGCTTTTGTTGTCCTTGTTGCCCCTGGCTTGTATCCTGAGCAAATTCGCTGCAGCTCACATTTCCCTGTTCCCTGTCTGATGAGCCACTTCAACCAGTACCTCAAGAAGGACGTGTAGACGTACTGCCAGATGCTGCCCAACATTTCTACGACACAGAGAAAACACACTAATCATGTCCAGGAATTCAAATCCATGAACATAAGAGACTATTAAATATTTGTCTTGTCTGAAAAAGAAAGTTGTGATTGACTCTTCCTGGTCTTACTTTAATTGCACGCAATACCCTTCATATTTTATTCTACAGTGCAAGAAATGCCTCAGGAAGTTATAAACAAAGAAACTACTCAGTGGTGCAAATTAAAAGGCAATCGAAGTCGGTGAATGCTTTTCATGTGGCTTACATTTAAATATATTACATTAATGAACTTTTCCTTGACTACAGCATGTACATTCTTTATTAATAACGGGGACACTTGTACACTTCCTGACTCTTTCATGGACATCCATTCACAATCTGTACAGTTACTGTGCTATTTACACTAAAATGAATATATTCATTAAGTGATATATTAACTGCATTCAATGCGGAGATTACATTTTGGACATAAATACTGTATACGGTGGCCGACAGAGGTCAGCACACTGCAGCTTTAGAAAACAGGCCAACAAAGGCATTATGACTTTTTGGTTTCAACATGTTTCTACCCTCAGTTGTGTCCTCGTGTTGTCAAACTGATGTTTTCTCAATTTGCCTTTTGTCTGCTTGCATGTGTTTTCTTAAGTGGCAGTGTGTTGATCTCTTTTGGAGACGTATAAATATGAATACAAACTCTTCATATAATGATAGATTCACTTTTGCCATGTCTTTCTGAAATAAATTATTTTAATTTGAAAGAACAATTCAAAATTACTATATTTTTTTTAATAATCTGGTGTCACGTGAAAGTGAAACAGCAGGAGTAAATCAATAAAGTGTCTGTACTTCTGCATATAAAACATTTTATTAGTTCTGGTGCTTCAGTAAACGTGATATCCGCCACACTGTCATGAGTGGCACTGCTGTTTCTGACACAAGTCTGTCTGTGACACAGTAACAATAGCCGCCGTTATTCTAGATTACAACCAACCAAAGTAAATCCCTGCTCACTGTATATTAAGAACAAGTGATCTTGAGTCACCATTAAAAATATAATATGTTAAATAGAGAGGGACAGATACAGAATATGTCCCACACTCCAACGGTCACAACAATAGCACTGTGGTAGCTAGCATGTATGCTAATGCTACCTTCAGACAAACGAGGTAATTCCTTTAAACTGCAAACATCTAGCGGGTTTAGAGGCGCTTTGGCGAGTAGTGTGTATTAATGCTAGCAAACCACTAGCTCTTTATCTCTGGTTTTCATGAACCAACTACGCTGGCTGGTTTTAAAACTCACAAATGAGAAGAGTTAACCCGGGTTCACACAACAGGTTGTCATTGTATTCGCCTAACTGTTAGCTAGCTACATTATGATAACCCTCACGTCTCAGACATTGATGTGATTGAAAATATTTACGATGAGAAAGCAGCTGGGGTTAATTTTAATCTACTGTCGCGGGGGGGAAATGTCGCCAGTTTAAGATGTAGTCAAACTTACCTCCACTTTCAAGCTACGAGCCGTGTGTTAAGGTTAGCGACGTTTCTCTTGACAACAGCCCAGGATCCGATGCGTTCAGGTTCAGATCAGACACACAATCAGACGATACCGGCTAGCGAGGAAGTATTCTAGATTACAACCAACCAATCAACCAATGGTCAACATTCATGTTTACATTTAGTCATTGCAAATATTGTATTTCTAATATTTTTTATTTATGAGTGGATATTTTGCAAACAGGTCGGACACACGCCGAGGGACATACATTGAATCTGCTATTACCGGGATGTCTTTAAACATAGCAGACTGTTTTGAACGCTGCTGCAGTGCCATCTACTGTTCAACCCGTACCTGCACCATGCACCGGTCTCCACTGCACATGCTGCTTCACAGCTACAGTACACAACATTTTTATTTTTTCCAGACACTGTGAATCAGTAGCTTATTAGTAGTTCTAAATCCCTAGACTGTTTTGCACTTCAGACAATATTATTCTGACTATAGGTCAGCATGTGTTCACATAGAAGAACCGATCAGTCATGCCAAGCATGACTTTCCAAAATTAACCACAAGATGATGCCAGAATCATAATGGAACTCTGTGCTACACCAAATTGACATTTCAAAGGTCTGATATTTCCTTTTCTTTTCTTTAAACGTGCCACTTATGTTACTGATACTGAACATAAAGTCACCTTTGTTCTTCTGTGTTTATCCACGGTTTAAAACAGTGGCGAGAGACAACACATAACGACCGACCACTGTGTTTCATTCTCCAGGGTGGTTGCACTGAAACCCTCACCCTCACACAGTATTATCAACAACATACGCAGCCTATCCTGAGTTGCTCACCAATGCCGCACTCGACTGCAATTAAGCCACAGTCTACCTTCTAGTCTAATCAGTCCCTCTGGGCTTTGAAAGGCAGGAGGTCTATCCCGTACAATTACTGCAATCCAAGAGGAACTCCTGTCTATGACACAGGCTATATGTGACAACTGAATCCCCCAAAGTAACCACCACTCAGATTACATGAACAGTCTCAGAGATTATGAGCTGGGAGGTACAATACAATGCTGACATTGAGTGGGACATGAGTGGGACTTTTGTTTCTGACACAAGTCTGTCCGTGACACAGTAAATATAGCCCTGACATACATGAGATAAAATCATTTTTATGGCACTCTAGGTTTGATGAAAAACAAATGTGATCACTGACTTATTCTACAGTTCCTTAATTAAGAGAAAACCAAAGCAGGGGTCCTTTGATACGAGTGCATATAATACAGTTGGCTCCATATACGCTTGCATACTGATGCATGTTATGGTTATATTCGTGACCTGGCCAGAGAAAAGGTGTAGGAATTACAAACATTTTTATTTTTTTCCAGACCTTTTTAAGGAAAGGTCTGACCGCATCACAAAGGAGGTTCTTACCTGCAGGATCCTCAGCAAAGGTGATGAATTAAACTTTTTAAAAACCAACCAAGCACAAGTGATCCATCTCATGAATGCCTCCTTCAACAAAGGTTTTCAAAAGCAGAAACCAGCAGTTGATTAATAATTCTGCCTTACAAGTTAACTGATTTATCAGCCAATTTAACAAATGCAATAGTTTAGATTTAGTGTATAATATGCACTGCTACTGTATATTAGCAAGTGACTGATGATCAGAAGCATGGATGTTGTCAGAAAATATAAAATGTTCCATATTGGGGTGCAGACTAAAAAAGATTGGACCCTTCTTGACCACTTCATCAAGAACAGCCAGTCCTAGTTTCTTTTTGCTTACTCCTTTAAATTAAATAATTTCCCATGCTTTCCCTCATTATAGGTCACACATGAGGCTTACTGGGGTCCAATTTACAAAAACAACGATAATGAGGTAGCACTCTGCGTAGCACTAAAGGGGGTAATGCATTTTACTGCTCTACAAGATCTCATTTACAATCACAGTTCTTTTTGAACCTGTATATTCCACGTTTCACATCAGACCTCCAAGTATTTTTGGAAGTAAGTATCATACTCTGATTATGATTCATTATTCAGCAGGTTTCATCCCAAACCACAAGGGGAAATGTATGCAAATCTGCCTTTAATGTAAAGGTACATGATCTTATTCATGATCTTATTCAGGACCATATCTAGATTTTGCTCAAGGCATCCCCCCAAGCCAAGCAGCACAACACAGCCGCTATGGTGGCCATAAATCAGTCCCTGAGTGACATAAACTGGCTCACACAAAACAACAACAACCCTCTGTCCCCTTGGAAGATTGGGACACGGGCTGCTTTATGAGGCAACACTGCCTCCATTCTCATGCTCTCCCATTCATCCATTCATCTGGTTAGGTCCGCTGCACCACGTTGCCTGCCCTGCCTGGATCAGTTCAGTGTGGGATAGCGCGCACTATGAACGGTCCATTTTGTGAACGGTGCGCTTTTTCTACGCTTGAGCCAACGGTGATAAGGAGGCTGCATCCGCCGCTCGGACAGCCGTGACTCATTGCGCACGGCCAGTCAGCCAGGGTGCTTCATTTTTTAATTTTTTTTATTTTTGCGCTCGGTTGTGGAGGATCGATACCTCCAAGACCCATATTCTGGTGGAAGGCGTGGCTTGGTGTCACCGACACAGGGTTGATTTTTCCATATTCATTTCTAGGGTTTTGCCTCGTCTGACTGACACGGACGCGCAAACGGCACCCGGGACATAAATCAAGGTAAGCCATCCTCATTTGCTAATTAAAACTGCGCCTTCCTTCGCGCTATAGGTGCTCAGTTCCTCCGCAAGGTCAAATCAAATCAGTAAAAAAATAAATAGAAATCCGTGGCTTCTCAGACAAGAGGCTACAGTACATGACATAGATCTTAACTGGCCTGAATGGGTCGTGTGCATCACTTGAATCTTTGCCGTTTTGCATGGATTCACATTCTGCGTGCGCTCTGCTGCTCACTCTTTCTATTATCTCTAAAGTGCTGCAGGGAAGAATGAAAGAAAAAAGAGACCCTCACAAGGACGCGTTTAATTGTCGAATTACAGTCAGGATATGTTTTCCATAAATATTTGCGCTTTGACAACAGACAGGCAGATGCACAGTCGTATCGCTCATACGGGCTACACCTGTCCACGACCCAAACCTACGATTCTGTGATTCAAATCACACTCAAAAATATGCTTTCAGGTTGCCAAGTCCGTTTAATCACATGTTTCCACTGCTGAGTGAGTGTGAAATGAATGGTTACTCTTTGTTTTGCGTAGCCGGATACAGTCATGACCTGTGCCAAATGAAATCTGTTGATTGTTGTTCTTTGAATGTGAAGGATGTTGTTGTGAGAGAGTAGAAAAATGAGGCTGAGATGAGCTGCATGTAATGTGTGGTGATCAATAATGTGTCTGAATAGCAAAAAGGCCAGCCGATGCTGAAGCCTCAGCCAATCACCAATCCCAGTCCTCCTTACACGTGAAACCCCAAGGCTGCTTTCTATGATTAAAGCCTTGATCACAGTTCATTTGTCTGACTCCAAAGGATCACGTATTTCAGATGTCTGCCGAGTGCTGGCACATTACTTGGAGGACTGGCCAGATGTTTTTGAGGGGCAGGCTGAGATGTAGTCATTCATCAGGCCCCGGATAAAGAGGTCTCTGAAGCTGACCTCTTTATCCGAGGCCTTACTGATTTACAACACACTGATTACAGGACAAAAGCGGATATCTTGCCGGCTTTTAAACCTTTTTAGTGTCTTCGGTGTCTGTGCATCCTCACTGAAAGGGCTACATGACTTTAAACGAGTGCTTGTAGATGGTTTCACTGTGCATTTTGCAGAATGATTTCCTAGAGTTAGCTGAAGCTGATGCTGAATGTGAACCAAAGGACCAATGAAATCTGGTCATAACGTTACCATTCGTCACATAACGCAGCGGTGAACAGTCGATTAAACTGAGTCAATACCAAGCTAACACGGACCACAGTTCCCTCTGTGAGCAGCAACACAGGGTCTTCATCATTTGACTCATTATTGGTTCCCTCTCTATGCTGTAACACTCGTCATTCTTCATAAACACAATAACTTCAGGGGACGTATAAGTGGACAGTGTGCTGCCAGGCATAAACTGTGTGTAAATATATTCAGATGAAACAAAGTTCATTTGATATCCACAGTCTTTACCCAAAATAGCTATTACCTGGGAGCTCCTTCAGCTCTTTATTCATCCCACTTTACCGACAAGCTTGTAAACTTTGCTTTGGTTTAGTCTGACACAGCATTTTTGCATCTCCTCTTTAGAGATTTCCTCAAGTGTCTCTTTTTCTGTTTGTTTATTAAAACAGCATGATGTGATGGAGGCTGAAGGCTGAAACAGATTTAAATATTTGAATGCAGGCTTATGAAACAGCATTTCAGACACAGACAGAACAAATATTCATTTATTGATTATATATTAGTACAGTGATCCTTTCTTGCCACCTTACCACAATTATGGTTATATATTCTGATACATATGACAGTTGTGCATGCAATCACATGTATTACTCTTAAGGCAAAGAGTGATATTAGGCAGGTATTAGATCATTGATTATTTTGTGCTTGGGTCAGTGAAACTGTGGGATCATGTTACATAAAACCATCCACTTCGGTTTGGCCTGCCTATATCCAACCAATTTAAGGAGGTAAATGTTGTGCTAAGCAAAGCGTATTGATGTCCAATAAACCAAGTCTTTTTCTATTTTCCCCTCTTAGGAAACTGCAAAAAGTGACACTGTGCATCTTGTGAAACAGCGAATCTGACATGGGAACTAACCCAAAACGGACAGTGACAGTCCAGATGGTGCCTCATCTGGCTGTGGTGGACACACTGGGCAATAAGGAGCCCAATGCTAACTGGGCTAAAGAGCCCAACCTCAAACTCTCTCAGGTGTGTCCAAAACCTAACCTTGCATCTCCTGACAAGCAGGATATTGTGCCTGTGTCGACCGCTCCCACTAACACCTCCCCACATACCCAGAAAACTGGTTCCAGTGGTGGGGAACCAGTCAGCAGCATCGTCTCAGACAAACCAGGACCAGGGAATGGAAACCAGACAAAATCAGAGCATGTGACAGTCGGAGACCAGCATTTGCCATGTGTGCCTCTAACAGGCCACGGTGTGGTTAAGGCCGGAGGCGTCCAGAGGGATTCTAATGCTAATGTGGAAGTGCTAAGCCTGACAAATGAAAAGGATGTGTGTAAGGATGTGTGTAAGGATGTGTGTAAGGAGGGTTTGTCAGCGGCAGCACAGGTCGACATTCACAGGAGTGACTGCAGAATAAAAGGGCCAAGTGCTCCAGAGGAGGAGTCAAAGGCCAAAGCACGAGAGGACAGTAATAAAAATATTTCTACAAACGACAAAAATCTCAACAGGATCAGTGAACTAAGGAATACAGCATCAGAACTTCAACAAGATAACCATGGCAGTATTTTGGTTCCCAAAAACATGGATATAATTGTACCTCAAAAAACTAAAGAGCCTGATCACGTACAAAGCTGCTCACCAAGCTCTGCAGCACCAAAACCCACACAAAGCATGGAAACGTCAATTCCTCATAGCTCCAGTAAACCTGCATCAAAGAGTAAAGAGTCTATTAATGAGAATTCGTGTTTAAAACATCCAGAGAAGGATTTTTCACCAGTAAAGATCCAACAAGTCTCCTCAGATAAACATCAGCCAGTGTCTTCACAGAAGGACTCCTCCACTCTGCCCCAGGCTATACAAAACATGCCAGCGCACGGGCAGGTGGCTGAGGACGCCAGCCAGACTCACACAGCTGTCTTTGAAGGGCAGCAGTGCCGCAAGCTCTACAGGGAGGCTTCGACTATGACCTCATCTCTGTCACCCAGCTCAGTCAAGCAGAGTCATGATATGGAGGTTCAGGCGGTGGCTAACATGTGCAATAAATCGGTGGCCACAAGTCCAAGTCTGCTGCCCTTCTCTGTGACTTGTAGGCCGAGTAGTGGTGCAGTCTCCAGAGAGGAGGTGCAGAGCCTGGCTGTAGTGTACCAGGTTAATGATGGAGTGAGTCTCCATGCGATGAACATCACGTCTCTGTCTGCCTCTACCGATCCTATGGCAGAGAGACTCACTGTCGAGGCAGAGATGTGCCCTAATCAAAATCCTGGCGTGCTTTTTCACTCAGAGACTTTGTCCCAGCAGCACGACTCCAGGCTCGGAGCCAAGCCTAAGGAGCCAGGATCAGCTCTGTGCAACATCCAGCCAGTTTATCAAATCAACATTGAACACACCAATCACAAGAAGCAAGGCGAGTCAATTAACTCCCAGCCTAAAACCAGAGTTCAGACTTCCGCAGCAAAAACAGCCCATGCTGAAACTCCTTCTCTCAAATCAGGGACACCCCCAGAGACAGCTGGAGCTTCCAAGTCTGCTGACAGTAACAAAGCTGCGCTGTCTCATGCTGCTTTTACAGCCAGGCCTGAACAGGCCCTGCCAACACCAAGAACAACAACAACAACCACATCCAAGTCGGCTCTAGCTGACAATAAAGATGCAAGTTTGAAAGAAGGGAGTAAAGAAGCTGGAGGTAAAGCGCTGACAAAGGAGATAAATTCTGGCAAACAGAAGTTGGAACCAGAGACAAACGACGATGACGAAGATGACGAGACAGGGAAGCAGGAAAAGAGCATCCACGACGTCGTCTGGGACGAACAAGGGATGACCTGGGAGGTCTACGGGGCTTCTGTGGATCCAGAATCTCTTGGGTTTGCCATTCAGAGCCACCTGCAGTGCAAAATCAAGGAGCAGGAGAGGAAACTGGTCGCCCAAACGTCTTTCCGAAAGTCAGTCTCTGTTGCTGGTTCGCCGCGACACGGCAAAAAGAACAAAAGGAGGCAGCAGAACATTTTCAGGTCAATGCTGCAAAATGTCAGGCGGCCCAACTGCTGCGTGCGTCCCCCACCCTCCTCCGTCCTCGAGTAGCACGGCACAGAGGTAGCCAGTGTCAGACTTCGCCCTTTTTTTCCCCCTAGAGGTCAAAATGTTTGTCCTCCCCTCGTCAAGAATGCGATGCCAAGTGAAACATTTATGGGACAGCGGTCCCTGTAAGTAAGTATACTGGAATGTTGTAGCATAAAGAGTCAAGTTATTTGTGACGTCTGTGATCGAGAAAAAAAAAAAAGGTAGAAAATAGAAACCTAAAAATGAACAATTCAAGATTTATTTTCTAGAAATAGATATTATGAAGAGAAAGAGAAAACTGTTTTTAAATAACGAAGGCAATAATAGTGAAACGCATGTATCTTAGTTGCATTGACAGTTGTGTGACCCAAAACAAAGACCAGACCTTCACGGCAGGAGGCTCTGATCGTGAGGTAGACATCTCACCCGTACTGTCAGATATATCTGTGCAAACCTATTAAACCAACATCTCATTACATTTGATGCATTTGGTATAACGTTGCTGAGGAGATTTGGGGGCCGTATATTTATAAGATTGCTGTATTTTCGTTTGATGCACATTTATTTTCAGTGAGTGATTAAAAAAGGGACTGTATGCGTACGTAAATGAGCTGTTCAATCTCTGTTCTTTAGTTTTCTATTAAAATTACAAAACGAATACAGAAAATGTTGAGTTTTGCACATTCTTCAGTGCCGACAAAGATTGCAATCTCGGTTCTGGTGATTTTTAAAAGATATTTCATGTGTGTTAAAGCAGACAAAAAAATAATAATTAAAGCTCAGGAAAGCCAAAAAAAAAAAATCTAATCAATAATTCAAGGATACGTACCGGAGCCAGGTGCACATGTCAGGGGGAGAGAGAGCAGCAGGTAACATCAAGGCTGTCCACAGGAGACATTGAGGTGTGACAGGCTGCAGCTGAGAGTCGAGGTACAAGTCAGTGATAAACAGTGCCGGATAAATTAGTGTCAAGCTTAATGAGACAGTTTTTGATCCCTAACCCAGGACTGTTAAGGAGTTTGTTAAGGATCAAAAGTTTGTTCAGGACTGTTAGATGGATAAATTAAACTTCTAATCCTCAAAATAACTGGATAACTATTGAGATTAAATGAATAAATTTCAACTTAAACCAACTAATACCAATCAGAAACTCAGTGAGACTAGCCTGGGCAGATTATACAGCATGCAGTGATCCCTATTCCCAAAACCAAATCAAGAGACAGAGCTTACCTAAAACACAAGACTTTGAGGGCCTTGCTTGGTTCACACTTTTGTTCATTAAGCATAAATAAGTATGGTGAACAGGAGGCCAGCATTGTAAAACAACATGCTGCTTTGGGGTACCGGTTAAAACCTGAATCAAAGAAAGTCAAGGAGTGATCGCAGGGAAGAAGACTTTACATCTGAATGTGTGGTTCTATTTTCATCTGCACTGAACAGAAGAAACTATATAAAGCTGTTAACGGTGCGTTCATGTCGCGTCATAATTATCATAATTGTGAGACGTCTGTGTGAAGATTCCTACTTACCCAAGTTGTGGTGTATTTAAAAACAAAAAGAAACAAAAGAAAGACAGCTGCTCTTGTTTGAGTCTTCTTGAATACGTTGGGTCGCTAACAGATGTTAGTCCAGTGAGTTTCAAGTGGGCACCAGCCACAGTGGTTCCTAATAAAAACGTAAACTCTCCACCAGTCCTGAAGCAACCAGGATGATGGCGAAACATCTTCAACAAAACTCAAACAAGACACTTCTGTTATTGCTTTGCCATCAGACGTAACATGAGACCTTAATGTGTAAATACTATTCACAAAGTTTACTCCACTGTAGCTGGATTATGTGGTAACTGTGTTAAAATAACTACAATCACTTAATAGTTTGACTCGTTTCCAAACAAAACGAACACAAAAATATTAACATACTGGACTGCATATAGCACTGCATACCGTATTATTACAGTCACCATTGTCATTGATTTTAATGCTTAAACAATCGATTAATCGAGCAAATGAAAGTCCGATTAATCAATAAGGCAAAGAACTGCTAATTGCAGCCCTTATTAAGGCAGGGGGAAACATCAATTGAACTCTCTGTGGTGAGAAGAATGAGGCCTCTCCCGTCCTAACAGGGGCAACAAAGCTTGCAGCGGAGTGAGGGAGCACAGTCGATGAAAACATTTTGACAGAATTAACTCTGGGTCAGGATCTATTCGGCAACGGACGGATCCTTGAGGGGAGGAAACGAAATCATGAAATCTCCAAATGAGCGACTCTAACTAATGGCGTCTTATTGAATTTCAGAAAACAGAGCAGCAGCAACTATTGATTAGCCACTTGACAGAAAACGTACGAGAACCCAATAATCCTTTAGGTTCAAGCAAACACACACCATCTAAACTAAGTATGCAACTCACATATGATGAATAATGAATTTTGTACAGTTGTTTTGACTGAGTTAGACGTCTGATGGTGTCACCTTGGGCTCCTGGGACATTTAAAACAAACCAAGCGTAGTAAAAATAATACGTGCTATGTGCAGTCCTGATTGTCAGATGTTCGTAATTCAACCAAGTCTCTATGGAAGACCGTCTGCCCATGTAATTTAAATGAATTAAACCCTCCAGGACAAGTCTTGGGCTGCCCTTGTTGTTTAAGTGTTCATAATGTGATTTCCATGTAACAGAATTTCTTTCAAAAGGCTTTGACTAAAACACTTCCTTTCTGTGTGAATCCACCGTCGCCCTGTCTGGTGCAACACTGATTACAAGCGACTTGCCGTTACCGTCTTTACAAGCGTGTCACTTCATGTCATTTCAAGTCAGGCCGTGAAAGCGGGGAAGAAAATGTCGTCTATACACGTCGCGCTGTGAAATGTCACAACCTGTAAAGAACAACAGAGGCTGAAGGATCTTATTCTGAACCCTTTTCAGATCCTCTGGGATAAGAGGACATGAATTTGTACTTTTCTCTGTCCAAACCAACTGTAGAACAAGAGTATATGAGTGTTTCTGAGGGTAGCAGTGACCTGGCTTTCTTCCTCCTCCTCCTCTTCCTCCTCCTCCTCCTCCTCCCATCAAGTTAGTTCAGTTGGATTTGTTGGCCCTGTCACCAGCCTTAATACTGATTCTTTCACACCAGCTTTATTAGCTAGAGTTTCAGTTTTTAATAAGCCCCGACTCACTGTGTCACCACGACTGGATGCTATTTGTGCAGATTAGATTTGGTCACAGGTGGTGGTCAGCACTGGGGAAGACTTATTCCAAAGACAATGAACGGATTTTAAAGCCACATGGACAAATACCACCCACCGCATGGCCTCCCCGTGTATGTAAATGAACACCGTACGTGCTGTGTATGCGCACAAGAAAAACCAGCCAACCAGCGACTGAGTGTGTTGTTGACCCAGTGCTCTAACACAAACAACGTGACGTCATGGGTTCAAATCTGGCCTGCAACGGCTGCTGCACATCATTCCCCCGTCAACAAGAGTCAAAGCCCAAATCATGAGTTTCTAACTTGTAAATAACTATTATTATAAAACGATGGAAAGGTGAGCACTGATGATTCTTACTTGAAAACGCTTCTTAACGTCAAACTTCAAACTCGGCGGAAGATTAGTGTTTCATGAATACAAAACCATTATTAACTGAAATAAGAAATAAGAAGACTTAAACACAAACATTTTGCATCACTAATTTGGTTTAATTACAGCACAGAAGCATTAGCTAATAGGAGACTGCTTTAAAAGGCATTATTTATTAGAGTTGTTAGGAATGCACTGCAGTCCTTCTCTTTTCTATTTTGTCTACCACCTACCAAAACCATAGCTTCCCGCAGCCCATCCCTGCATAACACAATGCTGCAAAGGAATCAAATCTTATCTGAATGAACGTCATCCTGTAAAACTGCTGCTAAAAGCGCAGGTGATTGAATGCGTTCCTTCCAGACGCGACCGTGGGGGTGGCAGCCTCAGTACTCCAGGCTGACAGTGAAATAAAAATCTCTCAAGCGTTGCCACTTAACAAGGAAACTCCCGGGCCTGGTGAGAAGCTAAAATTAAAGACTGATAGACCATGAGAGGAAGCAGGAGCCCCCTGTTACCGCCCAAGGGCCTCCCCTGACTCACGCTGAGATGCTATAACTAATGGTGCAGCTCCTGCGGCGGAGTTGATTCGCTGTAGAAGAGAACGAGAAACCGTGGTGCAATGTATAAAGTGTTTTTTTTTTGTGTTGTTCAAAATATTTATTAATGTTTGCTATTAAAAAAAACCAAAACAATAATCTAACTATCATTATATTTAAAGGTACCAATATTCTCTGTTGGAAAGGAGGATCACGTTACAGAACTGAATCATTTCAAAGTATGAACACCAGCATTGGGCAACAGCATCCTCAGTTTCTGGAAGAAATTGAGGGCAGCGGCGGCAACATTTTTGAGCTATAATTGAAGTCCTACAGATAAGTTGCAGTGGTATTGGGATTTGGGATCTGCTTGCAGTGACCCAGTTAGCTCCGTAAACACACAAGCTGCTTCAGTTCATATAGAAACCCTCGCAGAAAGCCCTGCAGAGGGCTGGAGTGCTTGGAGAGGAGCCATAACAATCATCCAAGACCATCATCGAGATAAATATATATCTACTCACACATCATTAGATCCGTTTTTTACTACGGGGATGAGAGTTAAGAATATTTACAGATGGTATTTTGAGATTGTGGAGAGGGTAATTAGCGGTGCCTGTCTGATGATCATAGTGCTGCATTTAAGAATCAAAGCGCAGGCTCCAATCGTTCTGGAGATATGCGGTGGAAATGATTCTCTTTCATTTAAGTTTTCTCTCAGTGTCTCCACTTTTAGCCGAGCCTATTCTGTATTTCTGTATTTCACCAGCGACTTTCATCTCCTGTCGCTCATCTGTTTCTAACTGTGCCTTCCCCTCCAGCTCCAACTCCCCATTTCTATCTATTCCAGACGCTCCCATCCCTCTTCGGCGATGATATCATGGATGATATATTGTATAAGCCAGAAATGGTGAGGTAATTAAAGCTTCTACTGGCTTCCCCTCTGCAGAATGGTTCCCATAAAATGGTCTTCTACTGCTCCTCCGCCTTATTTATCCTCATATTGTATTAGCCAGATAGCTGGAAGTAAGGCTCGTCCTCCTGATGGCCGCTCTGCTCCCGGTGGAATATGTGGCCTACATTTGTTTCCAGTGCAGTGTTGCCCTGTGTGAATGTGTGTTTTCATTGAACAGTTCCAGTTTTCTGCAGCGCGGCTCCTTTGTCTCCTCTAAAATTCGCCCTTTTGTCGCAACACATTGTCCTTCTTTCGCTTCATTTATTTAGCGTTTCTGTTTTCTCTGCAACGCTGACAAACTGCACGTATGGACGTACCAAACAATTGAGAGCTCATCATTGATTGCTTACCATTCAGCTCACGAGCACGTGCACCCGTAACCTTTCTAACTGCACATATACAGTATGTGCTAAGACACGTGAAAAAAAAGAAGCTTATACGCACACGTAAACACAAAGGTCACCTTCTGTGGCTTCATTAGAGGCTGCTTTATTATGTTTGACAGATGTGCCCATAAATCATAGGTCCCCTGGTGGAGCAAGGGGATCCAAAACAAACACTGATAAAGGTGAAAGATGGAGGGAGAGAGGGGGGAAAGGGAAGTGAGATTCAGGGATAGACCGAGAGACCGACGGACAGACAGATAGGCACAAAAGCGCGCACACACGTCTAGTATATCAATATTTGCTGATAGTGTTTTGAACAATAGGTCTCTGCCATTGCAAAATCATCACCCGCAGAGAGAGATAAGTCGGTTTTGCTACATCTCGCCCTTTGTGAAATGGAAGGAAAGTCCTTATCTTGAAACAAAATGAAGTGTTAAAGGGGACAGACAGAGAGATTTCTGCTTCAGATTCTAGTGCAGCCGAAGTGAAGCCGGGCGATGATTCCGATAAAACCCAATTGAGCGTCTTTGTATGGAGTTTCATCCCAAGTCTAACATCCTCCTTGTGAAACTCATTACCTGTAACCTCGGTGCTTTTGTTACAGCATGGTCTCTGTCACTCTGGATTGTCTGCATCGCTGCAGAGGAAGTTAATCCCTTTATCCCTTTGAGCTAAGGAAGCAAAGACGATCATGCTTTTACCTGCTGTGCTTTGTTCCCAAATTTATCAAGAACATTTTATTGTAGCTCTGGGGCCGTGGTCGGGTTTTCAGGTCATGAATGCAATTTTGAGCAATAATCAAAGGTCTCTGTGTTTTATTACTTATACTTTATCCCTACCCACAACATGGACGTGCTTCTATCAGCAGTTTGGTTTGTCTGTTTGTTGGACTACTATAAAATTTGGTACAGTCATTATGTTGTTCCCTGAAGAACAATTCCCATAGATTTTGGTGGACTTTTCTTGTAACGTCACCATTGGGATGACTTTTGTAAAATCAGACTGAAAGTTTTAGTCGAGCATTTGCTGAGTTGCTATGGGAATTTACAACGTCCCTTGAGGGTTTCTTGTAATAACTTTGGTGATCCATTGACTTTTTCTCTCTGTGTTTTATTGAAATATTGGAGCAATTACTGGATTGATTGATTGATCTCTGTATTAAACTGTTGGTTAGCTCCAATATTTGGTATTTGGAGTTGGTTAAACAATCTCCTGACTTAGCATTTAGCATTATCACCTGGCCAAAGCTAGATTTTGTCCAATATGTGGGTTCAGGATCAAATGCCTGTAAAACATATGTCATTCCCAGGTGCTAGCTTATTTTGGCACAGTACATGACACATATTACTGGCAAACATCAATTCATTAGTGTGTCAGTATTGTACTTGAAGGCATGTTAGCATGCTAATGAGACCCCTCGTTGTACCTTAAGTGGGTCGAACTGTGGAGCTTGTAAAATTCTTTAAGTCGATTAATTGTCCTGTGAGACGTACTCACCTGTTTGAGACAGTGTGAGTGTGTCTCGTGTCCAAAGTGGTAGCTATATGGCCTGATATGCTCTGGTCAAGGTTTACTGCTGATTTGAATCTGTTGACTATCAATACAATTTTGTGCTGAGTGGTTGTTTATGAAAGAGCTGGAAATAAAACACACGAGATAATGAATTTGCACATCACCGCCGAGGGAGCGCTGCGTTTGCTGAACTGTGGCGATCAGCTGAAATAAATGAGCCACAAACAGGATGATAAGAAAGCATCAGGATACTTTATTGTCCACTTTGGTCATAACAAAACTAATCACCTCCACAGATATTAAAGTCAACAAGTAATATTCACCTAAAACTTCTACATGCGTTAAGCTGATCAGAGGAAGACAAACCCCTCTATTTTGCAGTATACAGGATCTCTATGGCTCTGTTATTCCAGTGAATTTCATGTCAACCAGCAATGACTTGGCTTTTCAGAGCAGGAGGCAAAAACACAAAGATGGAGTACAGCCTTGAGAAATGCGAGTTACAGTTGTAACTTGGGTTCTGTGAATTCAGTCTCTAGGGGTCAGAAAGAATGAAATACAACGTAGGAGGTGTGCACAAAAGTTTCTGATCCTCCAGATTTAAAAGAAACCCCAGAAGAAGGATTACCGTCCAAAAAAAGATAGTAAATGATGGATCACAGTTGGTGTGGCTTCACCTCACTGAAGAGCGCTGATGAACTGAGGGGACTATGGGAATGAAGGTTGTAAAAATACCTTTGTTTAATTACTGTGACTGAAAGAAGGGGGAGGAAAATACAGCAAGAGTATAATTATTAGAGCATTAGGGTCTCTTTCAGTATATGACTTCGATCTATGGCTTTGGTGTCTTGAAAGATGACCCCAATGACCTGTTTATTGGGGACACCAGCCACATCAATACTTCTTTCTATGAGACGGTATTATTATTTATGGATCAATCACATCAGTCTGACTCAGGCTAGTAGCTGCTGCACTGCAATGTGAGTGAGCTCAAGGTTCACCTGTGCTGTCAAAGTTCAGATATGGTCCTCCTTGAGTTTGTAATAAGCTGGTGAGTTTGCTGGACTCAGGCACAGTCCTCTACGTCTCCACCACCGAGAGGAAAATGGATGCGGAGAAAGGTCGTCGCCGGCGCGGGGGTCTGAGCACTCTGGAAAAGAGCCTGATATTTCTCTTTGTGGCAATGACCTGCGCCTGCATCGGCCTCGTGGCCGTCTACTTCACGGACAAACCTGAATCTCCTTCTGATACAGAAGGTGAGTGTTTATACTTGTGTTCTGCTTCAGTGCCAACATACAGTACATCTTAGATACAGTACATGAAATACAAGTTTCTGTTACCTCTGTTGTGTATTAGTGTACCGCCGTTCTTAGAATTAAATTCTATTATAACAAGCTGTATATATGCTATTTCAGAATTTAAAACAAATTTTAATTTATTGTTTAGTTAGCCGTCAGTGTATGTGCTGACTATGACAGTCTATTGGCTAGTTAAACGTTTAGACCAATAATCGTAAGACCATAATCTAAAAAAATCAAAATCAAAAAAAGAGTCTTTATAAATAAAACAGGCTATAAACTTTACTTTTTGTTGTATTAGACAACAAAAAATAACAGGCTTGATTTCATTTTGAATATTAGAGTTCCATTTTATTAAATGTCAGTATCCTTGAGACCGACATTGACATGTTTGAACATAAAGGATGGCTGTGTCTGTCTTTGGTCCAGTTGCTCACAACTGTTGCACTGATGCATCACCATAACAGCTGGTGCAAACACTCATTGTCCCCAGAGGATAAATGACAGTATAAATGAGATGTGGTGCCACCGTCATGCTGAAATTTAGAAAAAGTTTTGTAGATTTGGGGTTTATGACCGAATACCTCCCAAGCTGAAGGCCTCCTCATTAACCTCAACTTTCTGTTTGTGACTAATTAAACACTCCCGCGATAACGTGCAAAACTTTGGCTGTGTCTGTATCGTTATGTACGTGTTAGCATGCTGACATCAGCATTTAGCTCAAAGTACAGCCTCACAGTGCTGATAGACTGATAGATAGACTGATAGACTGATGACTAAGAGTTAACCCATTATGGGGGAAGGAACCATACTGTACATGCTTCTCAGGTCAAATCAGAGTCAAATGTGGTCTGCATAATAGTCCTGTTTTTATTTTATATCTTTCTTTTTTTATCCACTGTGGGGAAAAATTAAAGGATTATCTTATCTTATCTTTAATGGCAGTGACTGCTCTGTGAGAGCAGGCATATCTTATATCTGGTGCCTTGTTTTATATTTGGTTTGCATACAAGGGGTTGCTTTAAATGGACAAATACTTATGAGCAGAAACAACCAGTTTTTAGTATCATCATCAGAGTCTTCAACAAATAACTTCAACAAATAAATGATAATTAATTAATTGGTCTTTAACTGAGGTGGCTTGTTTTACACAAAAGGGCCTAAGTTGTGTTATAACAGCGTTGTCGTTAAATGGACCCCATCTATTTGTTGTTAAACACAGCTGCGCTCCACACTCCCTGACAGAAGCTGATCCAGCCACAAGGGAGAGTAAGCTGTTGCTATGGCTGATGACATACGCTATAGTCAATCCTGAAACCGAGGCCCATCAATTACTATTACGTCTTTTGGTGCAAATACCACAAGGTGTTTTTAATAATCTGAATTTCACAGTAAATGTTATCCCTCTTTGGCCACAATGGTGCAGCTTGGACAAAAAGAACTAATTATTATTATGGATCTGTCGACTGAGCGTTGTCTTGATCTTGTTTTCAGCTTAAAATAAAATGCTCTATTAAAATAATAAAAGATAATTGAAAATTGAAATAGCAGGATCCAGAGTCTGAGCCGGCGGGTGATGAGAACACAGTAATTAAAAGTGATAATTAAGCTTTGAGGCTTCTTAGTGTGTTATAATCTATAAATAATTTCAGGAGCTTCAGAGAGTAGTAGAGGTGTCTCTCTTTGTCTAAGCTGCACCATTAGATCAGATGAGTAGCTGCGCTTCAAGCACTGACCACGTGGTTGTGATTTAAAATAAGGTGTCTCAGCAGTAACCATTGTGGTTCTTCTACAGGACCCATGTCAGGGTGTGGAGGTCCTCGAGATCTGTCTGAGGAGTCAGGCACCTTCACCAGCTGGAACTACCCCAACAGTTACGACAATGGCAAAAGCTGCACTTGGCAAATCACTGTGGACCCTGACAAGGTGACAACAATCATTTACTCATGCTCTTCCAAAGAGTTACGGTCCACTTTGACGTATCCTACCTCCCGTGAAAGAATATTTAATGAACTGCTGACTGAATCATGAGATCTAAATATTACTCAGAGAGAAATGCGGTGCATTACAAATCACAGATAACAAACAACAGGTGTCCATTTGAATAGATAAAACATGCAACAGTGCCTTGCAATCCCTGAAAAATACAAAGAAACGAATAGACCATTTAAATTGCAAAATTAAACCAGGGAAATAAACATTGTGAAAAGTGTATTATTATTACTGTAATCTTCTTATAAGACGTTATATGACTGTATTGGTCTTATAAGATAACAGTGCAGATTCTGATCAGAGGAGTTCAAACAGAAGTTTTTATTGTTACACTAAGCAAGTCTCTGATAACAAGGCTTTCATGTGTTGTTGGTTGGTTGGTTTGGCACGAACAGATTTATTTTTGTGACATAAACCCTTTTTATGGTCCAGAACAATGTTCCTTTTGAGTTTCAACACATCCACCTTATCTTTTTGTCACAGCACTGAGCAGATGAAAACATTTCACTCACGTCTTTATGTCAGACACCAGGCAGGCACACACCTTGTGCCGGGTGTCTAATGAGTAGAGTTTGTCAAGTTGCTGTTATGGAAAATGTTTTATGTGAGGCCAAGCAGTAGGGGACAGCTGGGAAGAATGCAGCGGCAGCATCACGGACAGATGGCTGCCTTGTCTCCTTCATTCTCCTCAGCTCTACTCTCCAGACCCACAGGACAAAATAAAATCCTTGATCCTTTCTCCTCAGCCGTCCTGTAGTCACAACATGGAGCTGATTCTCTCTCTTTGTTTGATAATTTCTCTTTATTTCCACACATATAGGCACAAGCACATGTGCTCTCCCACACCCAACAACATTTCGGACTGAGTGATCACTCCTGCCTACCTGTCAGCAGCCTGCATCTCTTATCAACTTCTCAGATTTAAAAAACAAGATGAAACACCTCTGCATGTTTCTGTTGCAGGTGATCCAGCTGTGGTTTGAGGAGTTTGCTTTAGAGGAAACCCATCTCTGCACAGCAGACTTCATCACACTGCGAGACACGCTGGGAATTATCGGTAAAAAATCAAACATTCATTTCGAGATGAACCACACAGTCCTACTGGTGCACCACACCAGCACTCTCTTCTTGTCCAACCAGACTGCAGAGTTCAGAGCAGGGCCCTTGGTTCACAAACATCTTGTGTTTCTTTATGATGTACCCTCACATTTGTGTTAACTATTTACAGTAGATGAAAATTAACAAGGCTCTGGTTAAGAGCCTAGACTGTATAAAGATGGATGACAGAACTCCTCCTCAAGAGTGAAGCTAAAGCAAGTAGAGCTCCCCCTGGTGTCCTGCAGCAGTATAGGTCATAAGCTCCACCCATATTAGTGGGTGGGGCAAACTAAAACACTAATGTTTTCTAAGGACACTTTATGTCATTTTAGGTAGTTAATATAATGGTTATACATACTCAAGTGTCAACTTTTTGTATAACTTTAATTTTAATTCGTTATTTGACGCTATGGATGGAGGATGTGACATCATGACGACTTGCCATGCCAACGTCTCTGACAGGATAAAAAAAAAAAGGAAAATAAGTACAGTGTATAGTCCAACATTTTTTGGTGACTTGTGGAGGTTGTCCATATTTATATAGAGTCTATGGTTTAGAGAGGCAGGACTCATAGAAGGATAGCAGCAAGCTCCTTTTATTCTTAAACAAAACAAAAATATATATTATATTATACTATAATGTCTTGAACTAGCTGCTATCAGTTAAAATCCCCAGTCATCCATTAAATAGCTGCTATTTGTAAATTGACTAGACTAAAAAGGACAAACCATTTTGTGTCTCTTTGTTTCTGATTTACATTAATATGAAGTTGTTCTACTTTACACTGCAGCCACTGTGTTTCTATTTGAAGTCACCTTGTGGTCTTTTTGGATCTTTATTTTTATTTTCTTCTGATTTCTGTATTGTAATATTTGGACTTGTCAGTTTAAGTGGGTGAAAAAACACTTTCTCTTCACATAATTTATGTTTCGTTTGTAGGTAAATACTGTGGCTACACCAAACCGAAGCCACTGGTGTCACTGACCAACCACCTCACAGTCTTCTTTGACACCAATGACATAAAAACAGACCGAGGATTCAAGGCTCATTACAAAGCTGTGGCTCCAGAGCTCACATCAGGTAAGGTTATGAAAGGAAATCCATTTCAGCTAGAAAATTACTTGACTCTAACATAACATTGGATGTCTGTCAGTATATGATTGACCTAGAAGGTGAATACTGCAATGATTGATGCTGGATGAAAAGAGGGCTAGTAGGTGGAAAAATGAAAATAGGGGAGGTGGATGGAGGGCCGTACAGTGGGTATCCTTGAGGTATCTGTAGCGCTGAAGTGCCCTTCATTCCTGTTACCAGAAATAGCCGGAGCTGGGGGCTTTCTTCAAGGTGATCAGGGGAATCTGATGACCCCCGGCTTCCCAGAGCAGAACTACTCGAATGGAGCGCTGTATCAGGTACGGCCATACACGTGAACGAGAGCACACTGCTCAGATATGAACGTTACATGCTAACGTTTACCTATCCCGAGGTTTTGGCGTCTGATGACCTTTAACTGAGGATATACATCGTACTGCACACTGGAGATAAATAGTATTTAAACAGCAGACATATTGAAATGAAAATAACACTGCTATGATTTACATTTACATTTTTATGGGGCAGTAGCTGTATATGAAAGGAGTAAATCATAGTGACAAACTGGAGCGTCTCTGGAAAGCGCTGCCAGACTCTGTGCATCAAAACAACCAGACACAGGAACAGTTTCTTCCTTTAAGCTGTAATTCTTATGAACAGTTAGTTGGTACAACCAAATCTGCCAGACTGCAAATGCACCAAGACGTTTAGTGGTGAACGATTAGTCACAACATTATGACCACTGACAAGTGAATAACATTGACCATCTTGTGACAGTTTAATATTCTGCTGGGAAACTTATGGATGCATGTTACTTAGACATGTACCACCCACCTAGACCAGACCAGACACCCCCAACCTGTAGCAGTGACACTCCTTGGTGGCAGCAGCCATCCCCAGCAGGATGCAGCCTGACACAGACACACATACAAAAACAGTTTAAGAGCAACTAAAAAATACATCAAAAACACAAGGTGTTGACCTGGCCTCCAAATTCACTAGATCCTAAATTGATCAAGTATCTGTGGGATGATCCACAGAGGCCCCTCCCCTTAACCCATAGGACCCAAAGGCCCCCACTAACAACATCCTGATGCCAGACACCACAGGACACCCTCAGAAGACCCATGTCCATTCTCTGATGAGTCACAACTGCTTTGGAGGCACACATTCTGTTTATCCAGATTAGCATAACCAAGAGGAAACAGTTCACTCCACAAAGTTCTCTAAAATTCACCAATTAACACATTTTGACATGTTTGTTTAATCCATGCACCAATGCTCATCTGAAAGTGATTATATCATTACAAAGGTGCAAACAACAGCCTAGCACTTGTAGAAATATTGTCGCTTGCTGACATTCAAACACACTTACAAGTGCAGTCGATAATAATGGTGCGAAACCTTCTTACAGATTACATTAATTTCAGCAATGTGAGAGACGTGTCTGAGCATATTTCAGGTGCATCTCTGCAAATCTATGTACAAAACGTGGGCCTACTGTAAGTTAGTTAGATGTTTGCAGTGTTTTATTTTAATGCAATTTAATGGTAGCCTTTTTTGATAACATTTGGACTTTTCCTTTGGTTATAACTGATAAGACAAAACCAGGTTTTTGCATCTGTATGACAAGACTACCAGTTAAGGACAGGTTTAGATTCTCACCTCAAAGATACCTATTGGCTTAGGAATTCCAGCACAATCATCTCAACAGGCATGTGTGTTTTTGATCACTGAATAATACTTAATCAAATTAAGTCAGAGTCAGTTTTGATGAGACAGTCTGCATGCTGGGCTTGGACCTGGAGTCATATGGTGCTGTCATCTGGCTGTACTTCAGCTTGATGGATCACGTCTGTCCAAGCAGAAGCCGAATCAGTGATAGAATTATTTATGAGATACAGTATGTCAAAAATGCAGCTCGTGTTCCAGACTAGACGTAGGAAAACACGAGGAGTGATGCAGAGAGCTGTTCAATAAAATGGGAACCCGTTGTTTTAAAACCAAAGAGGGTGCAGCCATTTGCAGTCTGTGTGATGTTTAAAGTGACAAATCATGAGAATAACACAGAGTGTTAAATATGATTTGTGTGTGTTTGCTGAACCAGTGGAAAATCACAGTGCCTGAAGGCAACAGGGTCCGACTGACATTTACTTCCTTCGAACTGGTCCCTGAGGTTTGTGGAGATTTTGTTCAGGTCTACGATGGCTACAAACCTGGCTCTTCTTTAATAGGTAAGCCTGACACAACACATCCGGGATGCAATGAGGAAGTCAAAAGGGAAAAGTAAACCTATTTTCAAATACATTTCAGCAATGTACATAATGATGAACCAAAATGTATTACAGATAACACAATATTTTCACTCCTCAGTGTAGTCCGTGTTTGGATGTGTGATTAAAAGGCAAATGGATCTGTTAGAAACTCAGAATAGACTGTAGGCTTTGTTCAGCAATAACAATACCGACTATGTGGGTTCATGAGTAAAAATAACCTCAATTCAAAGTTTGAGAAGACGTACAATGGACAGATCACTTGGTTATTTCGCATCTGCCTGCATAGACTTCATTTCTAAAGCAGCCTGAATGATCTGCTGATGTGTGAGAGCTGAGATGTGGGAGTGTCTCTGTTATTGTAAATACTTATAATCCATTAGGTACACTATGTGGGGGCAAGATGCCACAGCCGGTGGAGTCCAGCAGAAACACCATGGCTGTCCGCTTCAAATCTGACAACAGCTTGGCTTCAAAAGGATTTGAAGCAACCTACACAAAGTTCAGCCTTCCATCTGTCGTTACCACGACGACACCCAAACCTACAACCAGACCCACCACTCAAACCTCTTCACCTTCCACGACCTCTGGTGAGCACTCTTTCCAAGCAGTCACTGGAAACAGTCATCATTAGCATTTTCACAAACGATGTACAGTGGTCTGGTTCCCATCCAGTGATAACGGAAGCGTCCCCGTACACATGGATCAGGTGACAGCTACCAAATAAGGATGAATGCAAGCAGCTCTGTGCGTAGGAGTGGGGACATCCCCCTTTACCTTCATCTATTCATTACTGCGTTAAAGCTGTTGGCAGACTGAGCGGTTCTCTCTAGTGACCAATTAAGGGACCACATTATGAATCTGTTCACAGCTCAGTTTTGTATCAAAACAAGCTGGTCCACATCAATAGAAAAAAAGACGCCATTTTAAATGTCAAAACCCAGCTTTTGATCCGGTCTCCCTTCTTCTCACAACAATTTGCATAATGAGGAGTGAGTATGATGAAGTGTTGTTTTCACCACAGGCAGCGGCGGTTCAATAATCCTTACTGGGCGTAAGGGAGTTATCCAGTCCTCGGGTTTCCCGAATCCATACCCTGCTCATTTAAACACTACCTGGGAGATATCTGTGTCCAGAGGACTCCTGGTGAAACTGCACATCACTGACATGGCCATCACAGGAGAGACTGGACAGTGCAAGGAGGACAAACTGGTCATCTCAGATAAATACGGCGTTCTAGGTGAGCCACACTTTCTGCACGCTAACCATGCTGATTGACTTTTGTTTAGTCCATTTTTTAGTAAGACTTAATATAAAGTTAGATTTTGTGATACCTCCGTCCCTCAATGTCTGTAACATCAGCCTGAACAGCAGCCACTGCAGAGTAAAGGTGCTCCTTAAAACCACGTCTCAGGTATTGAGACAAATAAGCACAACGATCTAATACGTATCCTGTCCTTGGATATGAGGACTTTGGCTTGTTCATCGCACCTTGCTGGGCTAACAGCTCCGTTATTACAGTAGAGCTCAATAGCTGCCACCCCCTGCTGTAAAACAGTTGATTGGGATCTTCTTTAGGAAGAGCAGAGCAAACTATAAATTACCTCTCATTACTCACTTCAGCGGCTGCGGTGAGGCTGATACAGCTTTATCTATTGCTGAGTTCTCAAGGACTAAAGCACTGAGGTGCAGCCAGACTCTCCATGTGAGACACTCACAGATAGGTGATGAGAGAGTTTTACTGCTGGACTCTGACTGCAGAGAGAAATGAGAAAAAAAGTTGACTGTCTGAAACTCATTAGCTTGAAAGATCCCAACAACCATGAGGCAACGCAAAGTCATCCATTAAAGGACAAATAACACAACATTTGATGTATATCGTGTAATACAACAGTTGCATTGTTATATGCGTGCATTGTTTGGTCGACAGTGTGACAGGGACGTAACGCTAGTATTGCGGGTAGTACAGGTGCGAATCAACACACCTGTCTGATTTACAAAAGCGTAAATGCTTCAAGGTTTACTGGCTTGGTTTGACAAATTCCTGTCCAATTTCCTCATGAAAGTGTTAATTTACGCAGGAAATTGAATCACCTCATTTGCAAAATCTTGAATAACTGTGGTGTGGATGAATGTGTGTACGCTCACCACTCAGCAGCCGTCTTGGTGACCCTCTCCTTGGGTCGTCATTTCAGGGAAACGTGACCACACCCAATTTAAATGAACACGGACACAGACATAATTGCAATTTCAGTGGTTACAACATAAGAACAGTGAACAGCACATGCATAGCTCTTATTATGTTTTTTTAAACCAAGTTAGGTTTGAAAATAGTTTTTTTTACAGAGTTTGTACTTCCACTACACATGTTCATTTCATGATTCAATCCAGAGTTTGTACAGTTGCACACAAAACGCCATGAATATTCCTGATACAGACACAATAAGCCAAGAAAAATGACAGGTATGCTCACTGTAATCATACACTTGTAATCATGAAGCTTTTATATATGGCATATGTCATGTACCACGGTGGTGCCAGGAAATAAAAAGAACATTACAGCAATCTGATTATACCACGTTATCAGATATTACTTAAATGGGGGACATATGAAATGTTCTGACAAAATGATACAACTGCATGAAAATACCTCGTGACCAGATGTTGATGTGGCTGATTGTTGCATCTTGTTCTTATTTTGCAATTCAGTATTCAGTACCATCCTGCATTTGCACATAATGATGATGTTGGGATGTCTGTAGGACCAGTGTTAATTTAACGCATCATGTTCTGTAACTAGCTGCTTTACGTCACACTCACAGAGTGAAGTTAAACTAATCTTCTTTGTGGTTCGGCATCTCTAGCAGCAGGCGTAACAGCAGTTTTTTAACTGTTCATCTGAATTCCTGTCCCTGCCATCCCCATTTACCTTCATCCTTAACCTCCATCCTTCTCCTCCCTTCGTTCACAGGTACACACTGCGGCTACCTCCTTCCCCCAGTGATGGTCAGTGCCACTGAAAAAATGTCTGTCACCTTCCAGTCCGACGGTCGCCTCACAGACCGAGGTTTCTCTGCCAAGTGGGAGGCTGTGTATCCTGAGGATGTCACAGGTACTGAGGACTGATATGTGCACTTACACCAGTACAAAACACACACACACACACAGGAGCACACTCACACCTCAGGAGCATGTTGATAAAGCAACAAAGCACTTCATTAAAACCAGCCATAAAACATCTCACCCCTCTGTCACATATTTAAAAAAAAACAACACACAGTTGCATAAGAAGTGTAAAAGTACAGGTCAGAGTACAGTGTGATGCACAGAGAGCAAGATAAAACTTCTTTATCTGTTTTTTTAATCACGATTATCAGGCAAGAAAAAGATCCCACCTGTGGAGGTGGAAGAAATAGCTCACGAAACCAGGAGCAGCAATAGAGCAACACAGAAATACTACATAACAAGTAGAACACACAAATATTATCAACAACCTAGAGTGTCATATCAAAAGTGCACATAATTAAAATGTTTTTGTTTTGTTTTAATGCATGTTGCATTCATAAGCAGTTAGTCTAAAGGAGTATAATGCTCAATACCCCCCTATTAAATCTAATTATTGTACAAATTACCATAAAAATTTCAAGCAAGCTGCAAATACCTGAAACCTATACTTCTTAAGTACCTTACTTATACTGAATGTTACATTATACCATTGCCTATGTGAAAGATAATGAATAGTCAATACTCTACAAATCAGTATTTCAATAGAAAAATGGAACCAAAGTGTATCTGACTAATCGCTCTGACCCAATGTTTTCATATTTTCTCGATGAGATTGTGTATTTTCTCCTTCTCACACAGTTTCTCTCATTTTCTCTCAGAAATCCAGGGGTGTGGCGCTTCTTCCACGGAGGCCACCGGGGTTATCAAGTCCCAGAACTGGCCTATGAACTACAAGGCCAACTCCGAGTGCATGTGGAACATCGCTTTGCCTCTGGGGAAAAACATCACGCTGGCGTTCACCCACTTTGACCTAGAAGCCAAAGATATCTTCACGTCAAAATGCTATGATAACATAAAGGTGTACGACATCAATGGGCTGACTAATGCCCTGATTAAAGAGCACGGTAAGCAGGTTTTTGCGTATTTTATAACACAGCTGTATTAAGAAGTCTCTTTTACAATTTATTCACGATGGAGAAATGATTCTTTCTATCTATTCAGGTCCGTTTTGTGGGACTAAAATGCCTAGTACCATCCAGACAAAAGGAAACAGACTGGTGATTCGGTTCCATTCAGACCTGTTTACTGAGGCCAAAGGCTTCAGGGCCTACTGGACAACAGACACCAGTCTACCTGCTCCCACTGAGCCACCTGTTCAGCCCAACCCCTGGGATGAAATCCCCATAGGTAGGGCATCTGTGTTACTAACAGCAACACACTACATAGTTAGAAGTAAAGCTGTTTTATTTTATATTGACCAGTTGTAATGCAAAAAGGCTGATTCAAGTCTGCATTTAAACACAGCTTTGCAGAGACTTTTAGCCAATTTTTGAACGTTGTTTTGCTTTTGGTGACTCACCACCTCTGCTTTTATAAACTGTGTTTCCAGTAGCAGCAGCCCACAGTTGTTTATTTTGTAAGCAAAAGCTCTTTAAAATGGATGCTATTGTTGTGTCAAGCCCACTGGAAGCAATAATGCATAGGACGTTGTCCAGTCGTTTTTTTTTTTATATTGCAGAGAACTGGCAAAAAGCATCTTTAAAGTTAAGAAACAATGGTTACATGGAAAAAAAAAGTTAAAGATCCTGAAAATTAGGGATTAACCGAAAATGTATGGCTGAAAAAATGAAAATTGCTGCACTGTTGCTTGCATCATCACAACATCCTGTTTCCGTCGTGTTGTTTTGGCGACAAATGTGCATTTCCGTTTTTTCTGACAATTTTTTTCAGACTTTTATCACCGAAACAACACGTGCAAGCAACAACCGCAGCAATTTTCAGCCAATTTTGGTGTATTTTCGAAAAATTTCAGTGCATCCCAACTGAAAATAATGTGTTAGCTGCAGTTACAAAGATTACACAGAGCTGCTGTATTTTTACTCGATAACATGTATAATAGAGCCCATTCATTTAAAATGCTATGCCTCTCAACAACGCAACGCTCTACAAAGACACAGCAGTCTTCTCCGACCACCAATGACCAACAGTCTCAAGCAGCGCCTCCTCTCTGTTCGTCTAAATCTAAAACATGCCTCTTCTCATCCTATCCCTTCCTTAAAGCCTCTCTCCCATCTGCCAGATTTGCAGTAAAGCCAGGTGATTTGGTGGGGAGAGAACACAAAGTGAAGTGACCTAGTGCTTCACTTTCCTTCCTTGCTAGTTGTCACCTGATTTCCATTCCTCACTCGGCAATGAGCCCCAGGTGGCGCAGGCCCCTGCCAAGCCAATTGCTGAAATAGAGTTTCATAGATGAACTCTGCTGGCTGTGAGATTTTTTTTTTTCACCCTGGCTCTGGCAGGGTTTGCCCTATGTGCCGGGTGATGGAAGTAAAAAAAGAGCAAGGGATGATGATGATGACCAAAATAATGTATACCGTTATGTATTATTATGCTGCGACATCCAGGCCCTGAAATTTTCAGCAGGAGCACGGGATTATGTTTTATGAAGACACACTGACGACATTACAGACGCGCAGACAGCCTGGTGTCTCCAGCAGTGTCGACCTGGTTGAATCAGTGTGTCAGAGTCAGTGACTGAAAGCCACTTTTCTGCATCACAGGGGCTTATCTGTTAGCTCCAGATATGTACTGTATATTCTGGCTTTATTTAAACACAAACATATTGTCTTTAGACTGGCCCAGCTCATGTGGGAAACCAGCCATTCCTCCTGCTATTCTGTCACGCATTGTCAACGGAGAGGCAGCCAAGCCGCACTCCTGGCCCTGGCAGGTGTCCATGCAGGTGAGGCTCTCCACTAATGGAGTTGCAAAAGTCACACAAATACGCACAATATAATATTAATAATGAGTTTCTCCTCTGGTTGTTTGTTTCAGGTCTGGCCAAGCAGTCAGCCAGAACCCAAATACTCCCATATCTGCGGTGGCACTCTTATTCATAAGAACTGGGTACTCACAGCGGCCCATTGCTTCATAAAGTAAATACACCATTTCCTGATTTATAAGTGTGCAGAAAGTGAATTTTAGAAATGCTCCAAAGAAAGGTGCTACATGGAATAAGTTTTGTCAGACCTCCTGGAAGCCCGTTTGCCTAATCTCAGATGGCAGTTATTGGCGTATGTGCATTCACCTTAGGCTTATTACAGTGTAAGAGCGGTGCCTTGTTAGAGATGCCTCAGCGCCTGGGCTAATAGTCGGAGCCCTTTAGAGAGTGATCCTGGTGCACCGTGGAGCCTGTGAATGATGCACTGCTGTTTTTAACGCCAGAGTTCCCACAGTGCAAACGGATACAGCCCCAGCATCCTGTCAGTTTATAAGCGTGTGACATGTCACTGTGTGTTTGTACGCTTACTACTCGAGCTGTTTTCCTCCCCAGTTATGCTGATGAGCTGCAGCGTTGGCGTATGTGCCTTGGAAAGCACAACCTGACCTACACAGAGTCGAGTGAACGCTGCTTCGGCATAACTGGAATCTACCGCCACGAGGGCTTCAAGTACCCCACAGTGCCCACGGTGGAGTTTGACATTGCCCTGGTGAGGCTGGACGGGGAGGTCACACCCAGTGATCAGATATCCTACGCCTGCCTTCCCTCCGAGGAGGAAGTCCTGCCCGGGGGCAAGAAGTGCTACGCCACCGGCTGGGGAGACGAGACCGGTGCTGTTTCACACTCTCATTAGCAGCCTGCGCATACTCTTCACATTTAAATGTTTATGCTGTCGCTGGGCTATTGTCTGACCTTTTACAGCTAATTTAAAGCGATATTTCATTCACTGAGCAAGTACTAAAATGCATCGCCTCAGAAGACTCACACACAATCTTCTGTGCCATTAAACGTTCATTTTCATTCTGCTTTTTCATTATTTCAGTTTGCATGCCATCTGCTGGACTCTCTGTGCAAATACCTTTGTTTATTTCCCTGTGTCACACTGAAGGAATTTCTAACAGTCTAAATGTATTTGTTCATCAGGTGATTCACTTAATGCTAAAGCTTCAGAGGGCCTCAACCAGGTCGCCCTGCCTGTTGTGCCATATGACACCTGCAAGAGGATGGATTACTGGTGGTTCCAGGTCAAACCCTCCATGATCTGTTGCGGTTATACTCTGCCTGATGAGCTCAAATCTGTCTGTCAGGTAAAAAAAAAAAGCCTTCAATAAAAGCTACGTTGTTTTGGCCTTTAATTAGAAGATAATCTGTATCGATTTTGACTTTGATAGGGAGATTCAGGTGGTCCACTGGTTTGCCAGGATACCGTTGGTGGTCCTTGGGAAGTTCATGGTATAACCAGCTTTGGCCCTATTGGATGCATTATGGATAAGAAGCCCTCCGTGTTCACCCGCTCCTCTGCCTACATCCCCTGGATCTCAAATGTCATCCGCAGGGACATCTACAATGAGCACAGTACGATTTCATCCACCTGAAGAGAAACGATTTGCTCACAAACTACCCGCGGAAGGCTAAGTGTATGTCACGTTCTCACCTTTTGTCCTCCTTGTGTAGCATCTGGCTGTGGAGGGCCAAAGGAACTGACTGGCACAAGTGGCAGCGTGTCCTCTATGGGTTACCCTGGCAGCTACGACAGCAAAGCCCGCTGCCAGTGGAACATCCGTGTTCCTGTTGGCAAACTGGTCCACCTGCATTTCCACAATTTCTCCCTGGAGGAGAGTGACATGTGCATAAATGACAAAGTCAGCCTCAGAGACAGTTTGGGAAGTCTAGGTGTGTGAATATCTGCCGCCAGCTGATTCTAAATTTGCATTATTTGACATGTAAATTATGTAATTACACCTCTAAATACTTACGGCCTATTTACTGTGTGACAGTGTAGTGAAAATGGCCAGTTTGTGTGTCTTTCTTCAGGATAAAACCCAAAATGTGCTATATTAATCATATTTAGGATTAAATAAATATAGCTGTTCTGCTCTAAGTTCTGCATCAAGTTAAGCATTAAAAACAATTACAAGTTTGGCAAAAAGTTTTGTTAAAAAATGTGTAAATCATTAAAAAAAATCTAGAGAAGCTAGTTTCCCAGAGACGTTAGACTAACACAGTCATTTTTACCTCAGGCACCTTCTGCAGCCATACTACCCCTAAAGATATGGTGAGTGATGGAAATACTCTTCACATGAGCTTCTCCTCCAATGACAAGGTGGTGGACACAGGCTTCAATGCCACCTGGAAGGCAGTGGACCCTGCAAATGGTAAGACAGCAGACGAGACAAGACTCTGAAGAAAAAGCAAAATCTGTGGGTCTCACTGTCACTTTGTCTCTGTGTCCTCTTATCCTCGCCTGTCCCGTGACAGCTCCCTGTGGAGGAAGTTTCAGCACCAACCAGGGTGAAATCATTTCTCCTAACTGGCCCAATGACTACGAAAGCCTGGCTGTTTGCACATGGCGTATCACCATCCCTTCATCAAAAAGCATCCATGTAGTCTTCACTCACTTTGAACTACAAGCTGTGAACATGTTAGGAAACTGTGTGGACTATGTGGAGATCTTCAGAGGAGACACCATGGTATCACTCGGTTGGTCACTGTACTCAAACTTCTCTTTGCACTTGATATGAAATCAGCATCAGCATCTTGAGTGATGAGCCGCGCTATGGTGAAACAACTCTCACTGTTGTCTGTTCTGCAGGTCGATTCTGTGGCTTTGCCCCTCCACCGGCCATCATCGTCCCCAGCAACACAGTCGTCATACGTTTCCTTAGTAATGGAGTCAATCAACAGCAGGGTTTCCGGGGTTACTGGACCACCGATGCCAGTGTTATCCCAACATTACCACCTCCGACTCCAAGCCCATGGAATGTCACCATAAGTGAGTGGAGACTCAACTCACAACAGTTGTGATGTGATGTTATATGTTGTCATAGGGTTGTACCTTTTTTGGATTTACCATTGGCCTTACCCAGATTTAAATACTGGCTGAACTGTTCATGACTAATGAAAAACTTTCTAACCCTAGACTGGCCAGAAAATTGTGGCAAACCAGCAGTGGCACCAAATACAGCAACCCCAAGGGTGGTCAACGGGGAAGAGGCGATCCCACACTCTTGGCCTTGGCAAGTGTCCATGCAGGTACTGTCTGTCTCTGCTTCACTGTGCCCGGCTATCAGTGATTGAGAAGAGCTTTTAAGTTGTAAACATGTGCTTCTCCTCCCCAGGCTTCTCCATTTTTTCCTGTACCTTACATGCACGGCTGTGGAGGCTCTTTGATTCATGAGGAGTGGGTCCTAACTGCTGCTCACTGTTTCATGGTGTAAGATATATCTATAAAAGTACTACCTGCATTCTATCCTGTTTGAACAGCGTGTCGCTCTTTAAAGAGGATAATGGATAATTTTGAAAAAACAAAGCACCAATCTGAGACTGATCTTACGGGCTTTAAAGCTTTCTTTGTGATGAGTGTCAGCTCACCGGTGAATATCTTTCCTGCTTTGATTCCTTCTCAAGGCTCTCACTGTGCTGTTGTGTTTTGTTTACTACAATATAAACCAAGCTCCGGCTCAGCGCCAGGCATTACTTGTACATAAATTTAAATGAAGCCTGTGGATGACACCCAAGGGGTTTCTGAAGATGCTCTGTTTGCTGTCATGTTGAAAGCATCTACGTTTGCTTAACTTGTGCCTAATTCTGAAATGAGCTGGAGCGTGAGTGGAGCTGAGGAGGGCTGGGGGCATGGGCAGACAGCTATGAATATGTTTAGCCGAAAAGACACTGTTAGTAATTAGCTAGTAAGCACAGTGAAGTATTTTGCATCTGATGAGCCAGGCGGTAGTCAGAAGAGCTAAAACAATAGTTAGTATTGGATAATTGCAGTTGTTAGAAAACTTTACTGAACTTTATTAAAACAACTTTTAATTTTCTCCTTTATCACCCACCTTCTTTCCAGACCACTGAATAATCCCTCTTTCTGGCGCATGTGTCTTGGAAAGCACCACATGAACTCCTCCATGGACGTTCCCTCAGCAGAGAAATGTTATAAGGTGGACGCCATCATCCGCCACAAGGGGTTCGTCTACGAGCAGGATAGCAGTGACATCACCAACGACATAGCCCTGGTGCATTTGACCGAGCCGGTCAACATGACAAGGGAAATCAGCCCAATCTGTCTGCCTAAACCTGGGGTCGTGATGCCTGCTGGGACGCCATGCTTTGTCACTGGGTGGGGAGATGAGAAAGGTAGAAGCAGATATACATTTCAGTTCCGTGGAAAAGGGTTGCAGTTGCAAAGGGCACTCATAGGTGTCCTTACTGAAACTCAGTACTTTAACTTGAGATTAAATTGTCATTATTTTCCATGTAGTAGTTCACTCGACTATAAGTTCATGAGTTGACAATTATTAAGCATAATTTGTGTGTCCAGCATGTGTTGCTATGACCTTCTCACTTTCTACAACATTTTTTTCTTATTTTTTACTTTTCACTTTCAGGTAACCTGTTCCCTCAAGTGTCTGAGAAGCTAAATCAGGCAGCCCTTCCTATTATTGACTTCCAGACGTGCAGTAAGCCCACCTACTGGTGGGACGTCCTCAGGCCCTCCATGATTTGTGCTGGCTATGGGTCTCCGGATGAGCTGAAGTCGGCCTGCCAGGTTAGAATACATGCTCTAAAGAGTATAACTGCACATTATAAGTTTATAAGGGGGGATGGTTTTTGAAAGTCCCTTCAAGCTATTTTCAAATGTTATGTAAGCGTCATGGGCTTATGGTTGGGCTATCTTTTATGTAACACCCTGCAAACAGTTTTGTTTGTGTTCATTCAGCCTTGGTTGTAAATGGTGTCGCCAGTTTTGCAGAAATAACTGAACAAAAGAACATAGGAACGCAATTTGTTTGCCATAATGAGCATCCAAAGTAAATCTCATTGTCCTGCTCTCCTCTAGGGTGACTCTGGGGGTCCCTTCACCTGCGCAGCCCCTGGAACAAATACAACCTGGGAAGTGCATGGCATCGTCAGTTTTGGACCTCAGGGCTGCATCAAAGACAAGAAGCCATCTGTGTTCACCCGAGTCTCTGCCTTCAGTGACTGGATCGAGGAGAACATTAAAAAGTTTATTTATGAAAGTGGCAAAACCAACTAAAACTGATATCTTGAAATAAGGATTTCATTAGGACTGATTGCAGCGTTCTGCAGTGTTTTCAGGCAGGTTCACTGTTATTTTTTTAACCTTTTCAGTTGAGGTTCACATTGAAGCTTACATTTGTTACATGCGAGACGTATGACCACTCATCCAAGTAGGTTCTTCAGTTCTTCAAATGTCCTCAAGAAAACCCTAGACCACGTCACATGAATGCATCAACAGATAAAATCCAATACATCAAAATGTGCTGCAGTGAATGTCACCCATCCCATTATATTTTGCAGTTTCTCTCTTCTGATGGGTTTGAACTTAATTTTCTCAGTGCCCTGCAGTGACAACTCCTGAATTTGAACCCAAATTGTTTCCAAAGCATTCACGTAGAATTCTTTAGTTGCACAGAGGCAGAAAAACAAAACAGACTCCGAATCACAGAGAGTTCTCCTCAGAGAGGTGTGGTGCGTAATTTTCTGTGTAATTTTCACTTTACAAATTACAGACATGGCCAATTCATATGGGATTAAGATCACAGATGAACACTACAATTACTACTAGACTACTAGTACTAGACCTCCCCAGGTAGTGCTGTGCAAATAGGGATTAAGGCTATCAGTACCAGGTAAACGTCTTCATTATTTACCAGAGCTTAGAAAAGTGGTCTTAACGATATCCTCCATGGCTCCCCAGGGAATAAAAAGTTTTAAAAAGCAGCATTTCTACAAATATAGTTGCTACTGTAAATGTATTTAATATTACTAGGACAGTTTCTCATGCATTCAAAATATAGCTCTGATGTATTGATTAATGCTTACTCCCAGTATTGTAAATGTTGTCAGCCTAATCGTAAATGCACATTATGTATTAATATTTAATGAAATCGCTGTAAACACAGTTGTTGCTGTACAGTCCACCTTCCTTTCATACATGTAATATATAATAATAAAGGGATAAAATGATGACAGTAATATGTGTTCACACTATGACAACATGTTGTTTCTTGTGATTCCTGTAGCAAAGAACAATAAATCCTTCAAACTACATGAGTAACCTTAAAGTTCCACTTTAAGGTTATTATTCTTTTCTGGGTGTTGAGTATTTGGGGCGTATTCATTGTTTTTCTATTCAATTCTTGTACATGTATGTCCAACAGTGCTGCATGCGATGGAGATGTCAATTTCCTATCTATCTATCTATCTATCTATCTATCTATCTATCTATCTATCTATCTATCTATCTATCTATCTATAATCCTGTAAACACAAAATTAAACCGCATTCATTCTGTGAAGAGACAGACCAATTAGTATTAAACTGTTTTGCATCATGTTAGTATTGTATACATCCTTCAACACATTTACATTTTTATTTAAAAAAAAAAAAAAAATTCATTATAAATCTTGAAAACATCCACAAACAAGTGATATCGACAAAAAAATAAAAGAAATTATAGCCCCAAGCAAAGTTGCCCTACCATCTTTTCAAAAGCTACAAGCGTCCCAGTCTCTATCCTCATTTGACTGTAGAGACAAATGTGAAGTTGTGGGTTATAGCCCCTCGATCACATGACCAGACCCCTGCACCAATAGGAGAGCTCGGCTCAGATTTCAGCCTAGGAGGAGAGAGAGGGGAATGCAGAGGGAGGAAGAGAAAGAGACTAATCTGTGCTCATGAGCGACATATAGTTTGCCGGTAGTGACAGCACTTCTTTGCACTCTCTCTGCCTGTCTGGATTTATCTCTTCTGTGTTTCTGGAGTAATTGAATGGCACATTTTAAGGTGAACACGAGTCCCAGCAGTGGGAAAAGTCCAAGAGTGTGCCCTGGAACAGAGTGAGGAGAGGAGAAGGAGGAGGGAAGACAGCGGCAGTTTTCCCCTCATCTTTGCCTCTGCCAGCGTTTCTTCTGTGGAAGAATGGGGGCTGGAGCTATGACCATCTGTGTGAGTAGAGGCTATGACGCCAGGGTTGGCTTAAAGACTTCCCATTCAACCTGTGAATAAGAGCTAAAGAATGCAAAGCAAGACTGTGTTGCTTACACTCTTTTGTGATGGTGTGTTTTGGAAGTCCTGGTAAACCCCAAGAGGGTTTTTAAAAAGGCAATAAAAGTAACTTCACCTCTCTGCACATGAATGGATAGAAGGGTAAAAACGAACACTTTCTCTTCTGCTATGAAGAAATTAACTTCTTTATCAGCAGTCTATCGCTTTTGAAATGCAGATCATGAGAAAACCTGAAAAAACAAGCTTGTGTTTTTCATGTTTTTCCACCCAGAGCTGTAATTTGTTCCTAGCAAATACAGAAAGAACGCCTCGGTGATGTCACTTTTACAAAAAGTCCCGCATGGAAATAGTGTGTCTGTGTGTATAAGCCTGAGTTTTCTGTATTTTTCTAAACTCTGTGCCTACAATAGTAGTTCTTTGGGCTCAGCAGCTGTTGCTCGCAGTGACTCTGGTGCTTTTGCTACCAGTTGCTTCAACGGCCACCCACTCTGGGAGACTGGGAGGAGGGGAGTGGAGTGGAGTGGAGGGCAGGAACAAGAGGGCACATGCTCGGGCTTGCTTTCCCCTTCTGGAGCAAGTAGAAGACACAGTTAGATGTCCTGTTCTGATAGAAGTTTATTTCCGTTAAAAAAAAAATACACAAAAAAACTTGCTCAGTCATTTTCTCTGTAAAAAATGTTGCAGACCCAAACATCCCCAGTAGACACTTGGTTTGAGTGCAAGTCATTAACCTCAACCTCACAACAATAGCTTCACTTTTTCGCTGTCAGAAGTTGCAGTGTGAAGATATTTAAAATAGTGGGGGAGGGGGGGAGGTTTATTAGGTGAATCACAGCAGGCCATCGTGTTAAACAATAGAGTCAATTGGGTACTTACAGTATGTGTTTCCCTTTGTTTCCCGTTGCTCTTCCCTTGGCTGCTGGACAACTTCAACTAAAAAAAAAAAACTCTACTGAGGGATCCTATGATACATGGAGCGCGACTTTTATACGCTCAGTTTACAGTTATTTTCACACCGAAGTAGTGTCTGCAGAGCACAAGTGCTTGCAAACTGTCCTGCTCAAAACAGGGGTTTTACATGTGGTGCGAAGGTGGGAACCCATACTGTATGTAAAGTGGTCCTCTTAGATTCCTATTGTTGTAGTTGTAATTGACATACATGCAGAATTCAAGTTGTTGTGTCTATGTTTTCACTAGATGCCACTACATCGTAAATTATTTATATTCATAGTCTTAGATAAACTTTATTGATCCTGCTGCCACTCTTTCAGGTGCCCAGGTTGTCAGAGGTTGTTTTCTATGGGTTTCTTAGGTGGTGGGTGATAATTGGAGCATTACCTCTTAATTGTGATCTTTTATTCTTTTATACATCTAATCTATTGCGTTCTGTACTAATGTACTGAGCGTTAACGCATGTATTTTTGCCTTTTGTTGTTCTTGTACAGTATGTCTCCTGTTAATGCTGTTGATCACATTTTGGTCTTGGTGGGCATGCAGACAGAGCAAACCTGTGTGTTGCTATGTGTGTGTGTGTGTGTGTGTGTGTGTGTGTGTGTGTGTGTGAGTGTGTGTGTGTATGTGTGTGTGCGTGTGTGCATGATGACTGAAGACAGATTTTGGGACATCTGTTCAGTAAGGCGTATCACAGTCAGACTGAGCTCAGACCAGCTTAACTCTTTAACACCTGTAGCAGTAGCACAACAGGAGAGCAATTTGATGTCCCGTACGGTTCAGCCATGGAAACATAAACTATAAATCATAAAACCTGAGAATCTAAAGGCAAATATTAATCATTAAAACTGAAAAATGTCATAATTAATCCCATGTCATCAATTGTCTTCATCGTGAAAACAAATTGGTCTTAAAAAGTAGATGCTAAACTTTAGGATAATGTCTCCACAGAGTGTAAGCTTTCCAGTGTAAGTTTATCCTACATCTGTACACCTCAAGCATCTGTTTGTACAGTCAGAATCAAAATTTAAGTGTATTAGATTATACTATTTGTGATTCACCAGAAGGTTGCAGAAGTTGCAGTACGACATATTGCATACTGCACGTAAAGGCTTCTCAGATTCATTCATTCACACTGCCGGAGCATCTGCCTTGGTAAAGATCTTCCCTCCTTAGCATTTTAGCACCATCTGCGAGGTGGGCTTTAATCAGCTGACCTGACTGTGCCACAAGCCTGAGCCCATTCTGTCTAAATAGAATTAAGTCATTGGTACTTCTTCGCCCACTTCTACCATCCTGGCTCAGTGAACCAGCAGTGTCACTATGGATGCCATTGTGGCCAAATTATAGCTGAGGTCTCTCATTCACAGTGTGGGTCAGTTCACTTGTTTGAAGCTGTAAACACCGGAATGACAACACGTCACATGGTGTTCTTGTAACTATGGCTACAACTCTAATTCTGTGTTGCTCGGAAGTGCAGGAAGTCTTTTTGTCCACGCTCTGTGTCCGAATCCTTGTTGGTGGGTCTAAACTATCTTGCTCTTTGTACCGGCTCAGCGCAGATGGCAATGAATAACACTGTAGTTAAATATAGCAAATGAAAAAAAAAAAAATATTTACCTTGCTCTGTCTAATGGTTCCTCATTGAACGGAGTCAGAGAGAAAGACAACAGGGGAGCAGGTTGTACATCCTGGATCTATATGAAAAGGAAGCGACCATGTGGCACTGTTTGTCTTGATAAGATATCAGGTAAGACAGCTGGAGGATTCACACAGTAAGCTCTGCTTTACACTCAAAGCAATCAGAGTGCACTAGTACTGCAAAGTAACCAGGTATGCAAAGTCAACTGCATTTCTTTCAACTCCACTACACTTGAGGGGGAAAATGTTGTACTTTTCACACAACTACGTTACGATTACAAATGAGGCTTTTATGTAATAAATATGACACAAGTTCATAAAATGAGAAGTTTGGATTGATATCAGACTACAGAATGGTATTTAAAGTAGTTAGGTCAACCTCAAGCATCTACAGAGATCCACTAATTTAGTAACTGCTGTAATATAGCACTCAGAGACATCCTCTTTTAAAAGATCAATACTTTAAGTACAATATATGAAGTAAATCCTTTCATACTTATACTTTAATAAATGTTTAAATGCTATACTTTGGATTATAACGGAGCATTTGCATATTCATTAATCCATAATGTTTCTTTTTACCTTGAGTAAATGATCTGAGTACTTGGAATTAAATTAATTTGTGTCCTAACTTAACCTAACCATAGACTCTAAAATGTTATGATTTGAATGATGGGGACTGGGGATGGGTTCCTATTGAGTTCACAAAGTGTGACTGTGTAGACAGATGTATGTCCCAAAACATGAGGAAAACAAATACATATGGACATTCACAGACTCCAGATAGGTTCACTGTAATTACCCTGGACAATTTCCAGTAAAACATCCTTATCTGCAGGTCTTTTATAATTGAAGTCAGGTATTTGGAATGCACTACACACTCCTCTCTGATCCGTTCTCCTTATTATACATTCAAATTAATACTCATGACAGCTGTTCACCTCACCTGAACATATACACATGCTCGTCTGCATATGGCTATTGGTGTAGGTGGCAATGCCTTTAACCAAAGGTGTTGCATGGTAACCTGATATTTGTCGTAGCAACATGTGCACAGCCTGCCCTCCCCTTTCTCTGCTTTCCAGCTATCAGTACACTCTGTCCTCTAAGAGCATGACAGCATGACGACAGGAGATGTGCTCCACAGAGTCACCAGCTCCACAAACACACATTTTAGTCTGTGGAGTGGAGTGAGCTGAGTGAACTTACCTCCAGAAATGTTGCCTCATCAGTGTCTAACCTGATGGTGGCCAAGGTGTCAGTGGCTGACTGCTGCTCTCTGATCTCGCTGCAGCACAACAAGACAGCAGTGCTCGTTAAAGAAGACATGAAGAAGATGGTCCAGATACCCATCCTGAGATCGAGAACAGTGGCGGCCAAGCACACCAAGCTGTTTGGGGTATCCCTTTTGGAGCTGCAGGAAAAGGGTCTGGTGGAGGATGGAGTCCCAGTGGTGGTGCGGAGGATGGTGGAGCATCTTCGCAAGCATGGTGAGGAAAAGACATATTAGAAGAAAATAAAATACACTCATTTGCCAGTTCATTGGGAAGACTAGTGAAAATGAATCATTCTAATGCATATATATTTTTAATTTCCTCTATTGATCCCTCATGGGAAAGTTTCAGTCAGGTTTACCAGCACCCCAAAGTACATCCTCTAAAGTGATTCTCCAGTTGAATTATCACCTCTCACTGTCTCAGTTTAACATTATAACATAGAGAGGGTTTTAGTGCAGGACTGTTCAGTGTAAAAATGCAAGGAATAATCATCTTTAGTCCCATTCTCAACTTCTTCATGGCAAACCACTTGGCAAATCATGCAAAACTGATGTATTTTCATATCTCCACGCTTCTTGTTTTGATTTATTTACAACATCAATCTGCAGGCACCATCCTATGTTATGTAATTTGCTAGTGCTAATCAGATGATACAAATCAAACTTTTACAAAGATTTTTTTTCCAATATCCGCCAATTTATGTCTTTAATTGCTGCAAAACGGTGCGGAATGCATTCAAATGATTAACAATGATTTTAAAGTTAAATAGCAAAAACTGGAAAACACACTCTGAACTCTTGACCTACTTTTTTGTATGTTTTCTGTAGTTCTTCCGTTTGACCACTAGATGTCGGTGTAAGAAAGTGGAGCTCATTCATAGTTATTGAACCTTCAGACCGATATATGCATGAGTAAATATATTGGCATTACTTAACGTCAGCTTATCTCTCGTAACATTTAATATAAATATAGAGGACAATCAATTAGATTAATATAGCCAATCTTTAATATTTAAATACGACCAAATAAATGTAGTTTCTGTTCAGAATCAGTATCATTGTCTTGGCAATCCCGAGAAAGATAGTTCTGTACATGGGGACTATTTCTTGAGCAGAAGTAAGTTCCAAATAACTTCCAAGTTCCAAGTATTTGTATTATTCCGCCATTATTAAAAAGAATATCTTCGGATATCTTCAAAAAAAAATAACATATTAAAATAAACTGAATGACAAGACAGCACTAGATCTAAGTGAAAACAACACTTTGGCTAATGCGGATGGCTACCAACCTATTACAATAATACCACTAAAATATGTATACAAGTTCTAACCACTCTCACCGATATCGTATTATTAACTGAAATGAACTTGTCAAACATCACCTTATCGCCACAGTACAGCAGAGGTAAGGATGAAAAGCACTTCTTAACAACTCTACCTAGTGTTTCGCCACTTAAAACCGAGGAGGTATCTTGTTTTTATAGCCTACAGCCAGTGAAAGGGAAGGCGTTCACCTTTTAGCCAGGGGTGATGCTAATTAGCTAACTAGTTCAGTTGACGTTAACAGTTGACGTTAAGTTTTTGCTAACTACGTAGTTAGCGGCTAACTGCTAACGAGTAAAACGGTTGTTATAAGGCACGTCAGCTGCTGTTTAATATATACAATTTACAGGAAAAATAATAAATAATGTTTTTTTGTTCCATTTCACTATGACATACTACTCTGTTAAGTATTAAGAAAATACTAGTCTATTGCCACATATTTACGGAAAACTTGGTTTGTCCTGATGGTTTTACTAGAAAAAGGCCTCTGTGTCACCAAGGTCACCAGAAATATAGCTTTTATTATGCTGCATGACAAATAAAGGGATTAACTGTAGTCAGCCACAAAACACCTGCATCTAATGTGAGTGTTTGCCAGGTATTTTTTTTGAGAGTTGATGAGATATTCTCTAGTTCTCTCAGGGTGAGCTGCCTGACATTACAAACATACTGTAAGCCTTGCTAATACTGCCATTCTTAAAGTAAGTGATACTTTTCCTGGTACTTACCCTCATGCGTATTTTTGCATTTCCTTTCCAGCACTGCATCATGAGGGCCTGTTCAGAGTAAATGGCAATGTCCGCGCTGTGGAGACCCTGAAGCAGCGCCTGGAGAGCGGCGAGGATGTGGACAATCTTTCTGCATCGGACTCCTGTACCGTGGCCAGCTTGCTGAAACAATACCTCAGAGATCTGCCAGAGGGTCTGGTAGACTCCACAGTCCAACAGGCACTGATACAGCACTACCAAGGTACAACACCAGCCTGTCATCTCTTATTTTGCTCACTTCAATGCTTATTGGTTTTCTAGAATAATCTAGTGAGCTGAGATAGATCAGGTTTTACTTTTTTATATCCACCATGTGATACATATCCGTAAGTTGATGGCTATTAATACCCTCTCAAGTCTAGTGAATATGTAGGTCATGATTCTGACTGGATGATAAACGCAGCTATCTTTAGGTGATGAAATAAACTTTTAGCGCCGTGCAGATCAGCACCAGGCAGTTCATATAAAGGCACTTCTGCGTGTGTGTGAGTATAGTGATGTAAAGAGGGATGGACCTAATATTTTTGGTGATAACCCTGAAGGTCATAAAAGGAAAGGTGAGTCATTTGGAAGGAGAAGCGTCTGTGCTCTCTTTAAACTCTCCTTCTCACCGGGGTTTAATCTGTTTGATAGGGGAAGAGTGCACATTTTGGCGGCAGTATTCCTTTTGCTTTCATAGACCACATAAATATCAGCCTGATTTTTCAGGGCTTATGGCCAAACACTGCATTAGGAAGCCTCTCTTTGCTGTAACTGCAGAAAAAATATATTTTCGTGTTGTTTGTAAAATAGTTTTGGCTTCAATATTTGGCAAATTTAAAAAGGTGTTGTGAAAAAGCTTCAGGTTAATGGATTTGTAATGAATAACAGTATGCTCACAGAGGGACCACTCAGAATATGATCTACATAGTTCAAGTTTATTAATAAAATTAACAATGGCTTCAAAGGATAGTAACATTACGGGTGAGGCTGTTACCTGAAGTGAAAATGTCCAGCTTTGTATCATGAAGGTCAGACGCTGTGCGATGTTTTTACTTTTTAGGTATTGTTTAGGTAATGTGTCCATGTTGGACAGCAGTTTGACCAGTGTCCTCCTGTCCCTCACTGAGACAAACGTCTCCAACTCACTGCCAATTACATGACCAGCCTTTCGGATCAATTTATCGATACTACTTATGTCCATTTTGCTGGTGCTGCTCCCCCAACAAACCACAGCAAAGTACGGGACACTCGCAACAACAGATTGGTAGAAAATCTCCAGCAACTTGCTGTATACATTGAAAGACCCGAGCTTCCTCAGGAAGTTGAGTCCACTCAGACCCTTCTTGTACACAGCATCGCTGTTGTCCCTCCAGTCCAGTCTGCTGTTAATGAGGTCTCACAGGTACTTGGTACAGTGGTCCACTACTTCTACCCCCAGGCTGTGAATGGTGATGCTTATAAATGTGCACACATTTGCATCTAATGAAGGTGCATCTCATACTACTGTGTATAAGGAAATGACTTGCAAGCCCACTATAATGTATATATACACTGTGGATTTTCTAGAAAATCAGTTTATGTATATGAGATGGAAATCCTTAGAGCAGATGAACTCATGCTGGTAAGATCTCCAGGAGACGTCTTAAGTAGAATCATTTTATTGAAGCGTGATAACGAAGAAAACATTGAAGTTTATACAGTGCAGTGCCCAACCCTGCATATCATTCTCCTAATACTGAGCATTTATACGCCTCTACTTGTATTCTTCAAGGGAGCATAACACCACGTGCAGAGAGACAAGGCATGTCAAGTATGCAAGGCCTCTCTCCTGAAGCCACAGCATTCAACTCTCAGGGTATCTTTACATTCTGGGTGTTGGAGACAGACAATGAAGTATTGCATAAGTCAGACTCCACCTTTAAGTGACCTCTGAAATACTCCACAAAAGAAGACAAATGACAAAACAATGTCTTGGTTAATGCAAGATATCAAATACTCCAGATACATTATGAGATTGATGCAGAAGTCATCTAAGATCCAATACTTACATGAAGTAGTCATATGTACTGATTTGCAGCCCTCCCCACACTGACTGTATATATGCAGACATATTAAATTTATGTCTGGGTAAAGCATTGCTTCCGCAGCACAAATGATAGGGAATAAACATATTATCCTTATTTGTGTCTTTAATTTTCATTGTATGGTCTTTGGTCCAAATAAATCTGAATTTTCTTCTGCCAATATTTTTATATATCTAGATAAAGTGTTTTATATTGTGCATTTTATCTTTCCTTGATATTATTTGCATCCTGTTTGCCTCAGCTCCCAACTCTGCTCAGCTGTTGAAGGAGCAGCTGTGAGCGCTCAAAGCCATTATTGCCCTCTTCCACCACTACACACTGAGACAGACTTACACACATTCATACGCTTGCAGGCACACCCACACAGACGTATGCACTCACAACGTTTGCGTCACTCCGTCATTCAGGATCAACGGTCATATCCATTTATCCAACTCTGACCCAATTATGTACCCCAAGTAATAGCATCAACATATTTTCAGGCTTTTGGCTGTAATGCTCACGTATTACTAGTCGCAGGTGAATGAATGGAGCCATCACCGCCTGCTATGCATGGGCTGTTATAAAATTATACTATCTGTTTGAATGTTATTTACTGAAAGTATGTTTACATTTTGTGAATTGCTCTTAAGAAAATTTCTCTTTTCACTCTCCACTGCTTATTTCATTTTTGGTAAATAGACCTGAGCAAAATGTTTTTTGGGAAATTACGTCAAGCACAGGTAAAGCCACCAGAAGTTTTTTTCTGAACAAGATACCACAAAAGCCCCCCAAAACCCTATAATAATATCACTTTTGATCTCTTTTGAAATTGTGTGTCCATAGAGTGTGGTGAGGATGGTTCCTGGTCACACATGAGAGACCTGCTACAGCAGCTTCCAGACATTCACCACAGCCTCCTGCGCTACCTCTGCCACTTCCTCACCGTTGTGGAGAGCAACCACGAGGACAACCGCATGACTGCCTTCAACCTCGCGACTGTGTTTGGACCCAGTGTCTTCCAGTGAGTTGATCATTTTTGACTTGGACGTGATTAAACATTTCAAAACAAACACACTTTCACCTGTCTCGTCACCGGTGCATCTATAAATTTAGGCCTCAGTGGTTCAGGTCTTGAAGCTTGGTGCCTCTTCTATGATCTTTCCAAAATACAGTAGTAATATTACTGTATTTAAATAACAGTGGGAAGCAGCTTGGCTGACACTGTATACAGACAGTCATTCAAACAGCTTTCTCTTGTACCTGTTTGTTGGGTCAGATATTAAACACTGATTTTACATATTAGGGCAGTAGGTTGGGAGTACAGTACATGTTATGCATCTATTCCCTTTGATGTTCTCTGCAAGGCTCCCTGTGAAAATGTTCATCCAGCAGGTGGTGCTGTAGCTTATTTAGTCAGAGTCTCCTCCTGAAATTATTCCTGGAAACGAGAGCCAGCTCTTTTATGTCCCATTGATACAATTATTTGCATTTTGTCAGGCGCCTGTGTTTAAAGCCACCGCTGCAAATTAACCTCTGAAATCATCTGTTCAAGTCTGAATTATATTAATCAGAGGTGACACTCTATATATATATATATCGCATGATTATCTAAATGTCTAAAGAGTGTGAAACTTTCCTGACCTTAATCTGTTTACAGATATTACTATGATGTTCAAAAATAAATGATACTGTCAGGGTCACATCTACTGAGCTACGCATCTGTGCTCTGTTTTCCGATGGCCTCACTGGGGAGTCATTTTCAAATCCTACTCGTAAATTTCTCCATCGATAGCTCCACAGTTCTCCAGGCCGATGACTGCTGTGCTCCTCCAGTGATAAACTGATGTGATCATGCTGGGCATCCTGCACGGAAATAGGATCAAGTTAAAAAAGAATCCGCACTAGATACCCTTTCATACTGTACAAACTGTTCTCTTCCTCAGGCTGTGTGAGTGTGTGTTGTGGTTATATAATTAGGCCTACAGTTAAGCCTACAGCCCAGTGCACATCTCTCACAGCTGTTCACTATCATCAGACATTGTGCTGAATAGGGAAGCTGATTCAGGTCGAAGAGCTGATGACTAATTCTCAGTTTCAGTACCAGGATGACTGATACTGAAACAGTTGAGCTACGTTGTTGGGTACAAACTGTATTCCTACTGCTACCGTCGTCGTGATCAGATGTCATCTGTTTTATTTTTAAAAATGTTGTTTTTATCTTCCTCTTTTCCAGCGTTGTTCCCAGTTTCGAAGCAATGAAGGACCAAAACATCTGTAACAAGATAATGATCAAACTCATCCAGAACTACAGCAATATCTTTGAGACCAACGAAGAAGACTACACAGAATCAACGCTTATCATTGTCAAGGTGTTGTATATTCACCAGAACACTAGAGCACCAGCTGCTAATGTTTATATGAAATAGAGAGGTGTTGATGACCACTACAGTAGCTGCTGAAGCTTTTTTTTTTGGTTATGTGTCTCTTCTGTGGCGTAGATGCACCATAGCCTGTGCTGTTGCCTGTTGTCCACCATCCCAGAAATGTCACTACATGTTATAGTGATTGGTCTGACATGCATTTGCTTTGTTCATGTGTCTTGGTGGACTGACAGGCACAGAAAAATCTCCCTCCTCTTGCCTCCTACATGCCATCTAGTCAGATGTCCTCTCCCTTTTACTGTGTTGTCATTCAGCATTGTTTGAACTACACATGCAAGAAGAGGAACTCTGTAGACACCCACTATCGGTTTGGGCCGTAATTTAAAGAGCAATGCTGACACAAGTACAAATGCTTTAACCCCCATGTCCACCTACAGTGTAGGCTCTGATGAACCAAGCTTAAGACCACTAACTGTGAGTCACATGTTGTGGCCATGCACTTTAAACCATATGTGTGCCTCTCTGACCTGTGATCTCATCCTCTGCCCATCCACCTGGAGCAGTGATGGTTATATAAATACAGGCTTATATAATGTCAGGCTAAAAACTCAATAACTATTGATCTTATATCACTGTCTTGCAGGAACGTCTTCCTTACAGGTGGCTTTTTTAATCCATGGTTGTTGATTTCTATGTTCTGCTTTGCTGGGTGTTGTTTTTATTGGTTTGCTGATTAGTCTGGACTGCTTGTTGTCCTGGCAGCGTTTCATAGCTGGAGCTGGAGCTTCCTTAGGAGCTGCTGCAAAACCAAACCAAATCATCCATTTTTTGGACTGTTTCTCTAAGAGAAAAGTGGACAGTGACTATAAAATAAAATAAAATCCAGATGATGACTTGATGATTTATTAATATAAGAGAAACAATACAAGAATCAGCCTGTAAAATGAAAACAAATGCATTTTAATATAGCAGTCCTGCACTAAATCCCCCTTAATGACTGTTATAATGTTTATGTTGAATAGTGGTAATTCAACTGTACGATCATTTTGGAGGATGTACCTTGTGGTGCTGTTAAGGTGGAGTGAATTAAACACAAAAGAGTTTCTTTCATTTATGCTAGCCCAGTGACTGAGATGGTGTTGCCAAAATAATAGAAACAAAAAGGAAAAACAAAAATGAAATGAAAACACAGTCGAATCAGCAGCTCTCTCAGTAGTAATGCTGAATAACATAACCTTCATGAGGCCATGTTAGAATGTATTCAATTTTACTAGTGTACATAGTGCCGAACAAATATTCCTATCAGTTGCTCTGTGGTTGTTATGTAGCTACATCCATATAAAATATCAGATTGCTTTATTGCATTTTGCACTCGGAGTGACCTCCTATAAATGTACATGTAAAGAATGTGTCACACCTGCCACTTTAGCTAGCATGGCATTTTAACATTAGATTACAGCAAACTGAAGTTAATTTGAGATGAATATTTATTCTTATAATAACAAAATAACAAATAACAAAATACAAAAATCTTGTCTGCATTCTCCCTTTTGGAAAATTAATTCTTCAGGATGATATATGGACTTCGGCAACGTCGTCTTTGTTGGGGAGTGGGGGTAAAACGTGACAGTGGCAATCTGATGACCAAGGAGTGACACTGAGTTTGACCAGTGACTGCACCCATCCATCTATTTTAAACACCATCCTACATAGTTTTCTGTTACCAGTGTGGCGCTGTGCTCACCATGCACAAATCTTAAGAAATCATTTTACAGATTGAGTCTTCATCTGTAGCTTCATGAATGCTACATTTTCAGATTCCTGCGAGCAGCCAAAGACTTTGACAGTGTAGTGTGATATTTTTTTTCTTCCCAAATATCTGTGCTGAGTCGTGTTGTATGTTCTTGTGAGGTCATTGCCACTTGAGACCCCGCTGACCTATGGGAAATCCCTCCGTCAAAAAATATCGTCTTGCAAACAAACATGCACACCTACACAAAAACACTGACACATATGCAGACGCATGCATGACCTGTGGAGGCCTCCTACTGACCTGACCTCCTAGCAGCGCCTTTGAACACATACAGCATGATCACTGCCCTAAAATCCTGATAGGCAAAGGGTTTGCATGGCCGTGTTTATGCATGTGTATGTGTTTGAGGTTGACGACTCGTTTAAATCTATTTGTGGATCTGTTGTTGGGGGCTTTCAGAAAAGCTAATGCAGAACTCGCATAGCCTTTTAAATGATTCCCTTGATTCTAAGAACATTTCTATAGCTGCTAAATCCTGTTACAATAATAAGAACATAGCTTTTTGACCCCTATTAAACATGATATGTTACCTGTTTTGTTACTCTACTGTAAGACATGGATCATTAATCTGACCATCTCCTTTGTCCTGTTTCTGATCCCAGGAGGCACATGTGACAGACGCAGACACAAAGAAGTCACCCAACCATCTCAACGCAAAGACACCGACACCAGTGCCCAGAATGAAAGTGTGTGCTTTTCAGTGGCCGGCTGGCATGTGCGCGCCTTTGTTTGTGCAATAATGCTCCCCAGTGTACCTGTTGGTGGAGGCTTTTGTCTGGGTCTGTCTGCTGGGAAATGCAGTGTTGTTGTTTACGCCTGACGTTCCAGGGTCAAACTTGCACGAACCCTTCAAATTCCCTTACACAGTTCTTTTTAACACCAACCATGTGACCTGTGTGATTAACGTATCGTGGGCATGTTTTGGAAAAGCTGTTTTCTAAAAACCAAAGCGGTTTCTGTGTGGCTTTATGCGAGCTCTAAAGATGTTATCAGTGTCAGCTGACTTGTGTATACTACAGGGAATGGTATGTTAAGTCACCCGGCACGCATAAATGATGACCTTTTAAAATAGGTTTGAAGTCACATTAGTGCAGATTTAGCATTTGTTTGTACTATAGCGGTTTGAAAATGGCACCATTCAGAATTTATTGGTTTACGCCCGCTTGTATCATGACTGATAAACTAAATTTATAGATTTATAGAGAAGATAATTTATGTACTCCACGATTTATTCATAGATCAAATCAATCAGTTGCGCAATAACATTAGATAACAATATAATTGTGTTTTTACTACACCACCCATTCAGCAAACAGCTTTTTGATGCAGTCCAGCTTTATTTTATCCACACAGTTGTCCTTTGCCCATAGATTTTCAGATAAATGCTGTCTTAGTTCTCTAGGAAACATTTTACCTTGTACCAGCATTAATGCAATAATATTAATTCTCATTCTCTTTGTCTGTCATTTTCCCTTCTACTTTTTTTTTCAAGACTGGATGCCTTAATACATCAGGAAGTGCTGAGAACAAATCCTCCATTAACTCTCCAAAGGCGAAGACGAGGAAAAAGAAGGTACAAAAAAACAACTTTTTTTTACTGTCAGTATGATGAATTGTTCTCGCCTAAGGGGTTTGGCCTGTCGGTTTATTACAGTGACTTTTCTCTCCCTTTCCACTTAATACTTACCGCTTTCTTATCTGCTGCATTGCCTCAGTGCTGATTAGCCTGAGGTCGTTCCTCAGACATCCTCTGAAGCCTGTAGCCTCGCTGCTTGGTCACATGATGTGATTTGATAATGGCAATTTGCTGCAGGAAGCAAGAACACACTTATTTGCAGAGAGAGGCAAACATGGGGCTGTGGTGTGCTCTTATGACCGTGCACAGATTCTACAGATGAGTCACAAAAAATGTCATTTGGTTATTGATTTGAGGACAGTTAGAGCCTGGATATTTCCTGTTTGTGTGCAGATTTTACAAACTGATCTCTTGATTTATTTATCTAGAACAAATATGTCATCAGGAAAGTGGCATTTGTTAAGGTACTTATAGTAAGAATAAAGTAGTTTTGTTAAGTTGGAATCTCCTTTGACGCCACAAGTGTAAAAACAGCTGCGCACAAGTTTGTATTTGCAAACTACAGTGACGAGTAAGTTCTTGTAAGGTTGGCTCCAGCTATCAGACACACTAAAATTATCTCATTGTGGCTGTTTCAACGACAGCTTTAAACAAACATCTGGTGCCAGAAATGTGTTGTTCATATCAAGACTGGTGTCACTGTAGAGATAAAAGAACTGCTGACTGCCATTCGGATATGCTCAGAGGGTAAAGACATCTGCTGATGAAGGATGTTTGCCTCCATCAATAGTCTGAAAAACTTTTTATTATAATATTTTTAAGGTTGACCTTTAACCTTTAAGCATGGATTTTAGCTCCTTTGGACTCAGTGTGTGAATAAGTGGGCACCTATGATCTCTGCCACGAGTTAAAGACGTTTTCCATGAATGTTGATATCAGCCAATTGCCTTCAAGCTTTTTTTTGCACTGAGGTTTTGTTATAACAATTTTAAAACTGTAAAAATAGGTCAGAAAATACATTTGTTCTGCCAGTGTATCACCAGTGATATGTCTGTTGTTTAGTTCTTTATTTAGCACTGTGTTGTTCAGTTTTTTAGACCTAGTAAAAACTAATATGATAACACCATATCAGTTAAATTTACATAAAGATTACAACAGTTAATGTTGCAGTAGTGATTCATTAGCTTCATGGCTGATCCAGCTGGCAGTGGGCTGATGGCTGAACCTCTACTAAATCGTAAAACTGCAGTAACAACAGCGGTCATAAAATATCTACTGGTGTGCTCCAACAAGAGCATTTCCTGTGCAGACAAAAGATGACTGTCTGTATCATTCTGACAAAGTGATAGTGTCTGTAAGGCATTAACCGCCAGTGAGTAAGGAAACATTCAGATGTAGTGAAACTGAAATTTACTTGACATCCTAAAACTCAAACTATTAAAATACATGTAAGCTTTTAAAATAATGTTATTGGAAAAGTAGCCAACCCTCACATTCAGTGCCATGAAAGGTTGACATGACATGTGGATTAAACTATACAATATAGTATAATACTTACCAATTCATTATCTGCATTTAAAATATAAATATATAAAATATATAAACTAGTTCAAATGATTATAGTCTTCATTTTCAACTTTAAAGTCATATTTTGCAAAGTCTTAATAATATTTATGAGAGAAATCTCTGGACTAAAACATTAATATGCACTAATAATATGTGCATATTAGTACTTGTACTTAGTTTTGCTCCACCACTGGAAGCAACCATGTGAATTTCATTTGGTGGTTGCTACTAGCGACAGCACGTTAGACTGAAATGTGGTAAACTAATAACAATTTGCCATTAGTTAGACCTATCAATAATCAAGTCCACCCACGGATTCTTAGAAATCTCCCGCTCCTCTTTCAGTGTTTACGAGAAGACTGTTTACCTCCTCACTGGTTTATCAAATGATTCATCATCTCAGTATAATTATTGGCATTTATGGCGTCAATCCACAAACACGCCTTTGCAATCTACTGCTCTTCAAGACAGGCACAAGCATAAGCAAGACAAGCACAGTTGAAAGTTTTTACTGATCACTACTCGCATACCACAACTAGAGTTACAGCGGTAACACTGCAAAGGTGTTGTAAGTCTGCTAAATACTCAAGTAAGTATGTAAGTAAGCCTCGGTCAAGGCTGCTTGTTTGTTTGTTTGTGTGGCATCAAGCCCAAACTCATTCACTTTAACTGGAGTGCCCTAAACATATCTCTTCTATCTCTGATTTATGATGCAGCTGCCATTAAAAATGAAACCCTGTGATCAAAGGGCAACTCGTGTGATTATTTGAAAATAGTCCATATATGAGCTTTGGACTCCAAAAGACACACAACAGTGTTGTTTGCATGGCATTGTTGTTGCTGAAACAATGAGAAAGCCTTCTGTTGCTATGGCACACCACAGAAACATCTGATGTAAGACTCCAAGTCTGAAAAATGAGCTATCACCAATCAGTGAACAGAGGTAGAGGTTGTTTCCAGGCCAGCGACAGCTCACTTTTAATTGTTGCAGATTAAGGTCGAGAAAGCACACCAAAGGGAAATATTAAGTACTAAATGTTTTATTTGGCTTTCTTTGCAGCCTTTTAAGATTTTAATCGCAAATCTTCAAATTTTAAGTTAATCCACAATTTAGAAACCAGGTCATATGTTCATTCTCTGCCATCTGGCCTATTTAGGTCCTTACTCTGTACGATCTGGTCTTCATGGATAGACAGAAACCAGATCCAGGAATAGAGACAGCAATACAGGTCAGCAGTTAACTCTGTCCAAACTAACCAGGAGTTTGATTTTTAGCTCTGTTTTGAGTTTCAGTGACTGTGGTTGAAACCTGTGTCTAGTGAGAATCATTATACTCTATATGGTGGATACAAATGACCTGCAGATTAATATACAGAAATTCAGTTAATTAAATTGTTTAAATTCTATAGTACTGTGTGTCCCACTTGGAGAACATCCTTGTTGTTATTGCCTTAGTTTCGAGTAAATCAAATGTTGGGGGTTTTGGAAACTAGACATGACATTGAGTCACAAAATTATGAAGGGCAAGTGTTCCCATCATAGAAAATAAATGTTTTTCTCCAAGAATGAAAATATTTGGATTTTTCTATGAGGCGTCAACCGATCAAATGAACTAATTTTGTGACGCATACTGTTTGTCCTTTATTCTACCACCGTGAGAATCTGAACATCTCGATCCAATGGTCCTCAGAGGACGTAGATCGTATGTAGACGTAGTACGTCTACTCTTCTGTCTATCACAGCATAAATCCAATTGAAACAATGTGATTGGCCCCCTGCTACATAGTTGCTGTGCATGTCAATTGACTCAGCTTATTATATATTTTAGATAAACTTGCTTTACTTTGTGGTTCTTGTAGAAATACCCATTCCATTGATGATCGATTTAAGGCATTAGGAGTATTTTGCTTAACAAAGTTCTGTAGATTAAGGTTTTCATTAATGTTTTTTTTAAAGCAAAATTAACAGATGAGCCAAGGTGACAGCAACGCTGACGTACTTTATTATACCACCCTCCCCTGCCTTCTCTATCTCCGTGATGTCTTGTCACAGCGTGATTAGAAGAGCTCCAGCTCCTCTCTAAAACAACACTGTTGACCACAATCGTTTACCCAGTGGTTTTCTGTGAATGACACATTTAGCTGAATCAATCACAGAGCTCCGAGGGGCAAAATCCATACCAGGTCTAGCAAAAGAAGTTTGTCCTATTAATTATGTGCTCAAAGGTTCACCCATTAAGTGCATCAATGGCTAAATGTCTAAATGGATGCTGCATCCAACCCATTACGTCAAACCCCAAATGGAAACGTTCCACTGATAATTGGTGCAAAGACAAAAACGTAAGCCTTTTAATCTACAGACAAACCACTTTGAACACTGGATGTTTCTGACCATTATTGACACTTAAGCTGCTGGTGTCAGAGCCATTTCATACTCTGCTTACCACAGCCAGCCGGCTGTTTGGCTTCAGTGTACATGAGCAGCAATACAAGAGCTGTTCATATATTCGAAGAGAAAGCTTTTTCACAACTTTTCTCTCAGATTTATTTATTTTTTGTACTTTTTTTGTTAGTAATAATGCAGAAGGGTACTTTTCACAATGTGGCTGTAATCAGGTTGAGGTTCTACTCCTACACCACAGTCGGCGGTTCACGCAGTTTATACCCACTCAGGGTTAGTACGGTAAGACTAACAAGCTAACCTCTTTTATTTTTTCCTCTGTTCCTTCATTGGCTTCTGTCACACTTCAGAAGATCCTCGAATGCATGTTTTATTGTAACCTGAGCAAAGGTCGAAAGCGCTAGTGTATGTATCCGTGCGTGTGTATTTATGTGTGTGTGCTTGATAGTACACCAGCGATGTATCATTTATCTCTCGTGCTATCTCGGATTTCCTGTCACGAGACTCACTTCTGCCTGTCTCTGTCAAACAGGTGAGGAAAGGGAAGAGGGACAGCGTGGGCCAAGTCCCATCTCAGCCCAACCTCTCCACTGGGTTGCCGCATGCGAGGCCATTCTCCATACCAATAGTTTTGCCCCTGACCTCAGACCTAAGGAGCCCCAGCCCAGAGGCAATGGATACGACACCCGTTCCTCCAACCTCAGACACTGGCTCGCATGTCAGCCACCTCGACGTCAGTCTCTCTGGCAGTATGGAGGGCCTCAGCAGGTCAGTGTGTCCGGTGCTCTTTGACTTGAGTTCAGGAAAGTTGAAAACATGAATTAAAATCAGCGTGTAGTGAGCTGCTGATGAAACCCATGTGCATATTATGTTTAAAGAGCAATTTCTGCTGTCTGTTCTCAAAATAAATGATCACCTAAGGAAAAGAACAAAAATAGAAAAGAGTTGCTCTTTGAAAGTTGGTCAGCCACTCCTACAGTTTTATGATTTTATTAGGATCACAGTCTTATCTGCAAGCACGATCCTTTATGACTGGTGTAAAATAAAAACAAGGTCACATATTGTGAAGCAAAACTTTGATGCTAATGTCTAACATTAAAATTTACATCCTTTTTGTTTTTGTTTTGCGTTACCCTTATGAGTCAGTGTTGAATATAAAGGAGGTCTTGATTATTGATAAATAGGTTATGACCACAGTTTGCATAGATGATGGGATGTCAGCCAAGGGTAAGGGTGAAGAATCTTGTGTGTCTGACATCAGTCAGGCGTGTACAGCCTGAGCCCCGTGGCAATGTGTCTTCGGCATCCAAACAAGCCTATTATAAGAAGCTGAAACTGGAACCACTTGGTGTCGAGTATCCTCAGTCCTGGAATAGCGAGGCTACAGCTGTGTCTGTTGTAGGGGTGCTCCCTGCTGTTACTGGGGGCTTTTACAGAAGCACACCTGCACTCTTCAGCTGAAAATCACTTTTTATAAAAACTCACCAAACACACCGATGACGACAAAATATATCTGACTGATGCAATAAATGTAAGTGTGCTGCTGAAACCTTTAGTCGTGAAAAGTATGACACTGTTGTGGCTTTATTACAACTTACACAGATCTGCCCTTTAATATGACATCAATCAAAGCGTTAAAGCCTGTCAGCACCAGATCCATTAACACATTACATATTAATGTAATTTATTTTTATCGCACATCATGCCAGGGTTTTTTTTTCATACATGTGTCCTTTTTTTGTAGTGTTTTTAGAAATTCATGACCATATGAATTGCTTTTATAATGTAACAAATTCAATTTGTATCATTTGGCTTAGAGCTCTTTAGAAGGTCAATTATCCCTAAGATAATTTAACACCATCTGTCCTTTTGTGCCCCAAAATGCTTTAATCAATCAGACCATTGCCTCTTACTGGAACATTAATGTCCTAAATACAAGTGGCAGATGTAATACTTTCAGCTTTCCTCGCCTTGCAGGGTACCAGTAAATTATAAGGTGTGTTCCCAGACACCGTAAATCTTCTTCTCAAGTCATATTGGGTGGCTGATCTATAGATAGCTTGACGGGGGGACCCCAGCAATGTGCGTCACCAATCTGAACTCAAAGGTATTTACTGTAATAAAAATAAATAAATACATAAATAAAATTACTTTACCACCTTTGAAAGATTTTTAGACTCTCTTGAAGCATAATTGAAACACCGCAGAGTTTCAAAACGTTCCAAGTTTCCATGTTGAAAAAATAAATGTTTTTGTTTGTACAAAGTTGCTGTGATTTTGATTAATAAAATGCGTAGCAACCAGATGATAATTTTGCAAATCTTCGGGAACAAGGCGAAATCTGTTTTCCAAATCTGTAGCTGCTCTCTACTTGTCCGCTTCCTCTCACTTTCCATAGGTATGTGTCAGACAAGTCTGTCAGCCGAGTGCCGCACATTCAGCAAAATACCCAGACAACAAAATAACAAAATGAAGATTCTAGTTTTGTTCAGTTATTTCATTTTTATACATTTTTCCTTCTCACTGATGATAGTTATTTAGGGTATGAAATATTAAATCAAGAGTCTATGCGTCACACCGGGCTGGTGGTGAAGAGAATATTTTTTATCCATCTGATGATCTATGTTATTATCTTATAGTATTAAACTTGACAGATGCACCCTTCAGTTGTGGAACTACCCCCATCCTGAGTGACTGCCGTCGCTCAGGTCATGTTCGGCACATTCGAAATCAAATCATCCTTCTCAAGTTTTCTATTAGGGGTACCACTTTTAGATCTTCTTACGTATCTACCCTTTGAATTCCGTACTGCATCGAGCATATCTTTAAATAATACATTGTAGTCTCTTTATCAAATAGTAATAATAGTGATAATAATAATAATAGTAATTAAATAATCCTGTAATTGTGTACTTCACACGGAAATATATGATTGCAGCTTCAATCACCACACAGTCCATACAAGCCAACATAGCGGCGTCATGTGAATATTTTATGCTCTCGCCTATTACATACTTGCACATAGGGGACGCACACTGGCTTTTGTTTGGAGTTGCCATGGTTCACTGACTCTTGTGATGTAACCATTGGATTTCTTAGAAGCCCATTGGAAATAGGTGGAAGTGAGGAACGTCACAGTTTGGTGTGAGTGCAGGTTCCCTGTGGATATGACAGTATTGTTGGCTGCCTGTCAAGACATGTCATCCATCAGCCCGAAAGCACATATTTGTAGCAAGAACCTGCTGTCTGGAGCAAACTGGTTTCCTGTAAATTTTATGTCAGCGTAGTGAATTTTTTAAACTCTCATTTGAGACAGCTCTAGTGCTGCAGACTACTCAAAAAACTAAGGCTGGGGAAAGGAGGATTTTTGGTTCTTCAGAGGAACGGTTCAAAGCATTTATGTTTTCAGCAAGTACTAAAACAACTGTTGAATAATCCATTTAAATCAACAACAGTTTTCATCATTGTGGCTTTAACGTTTCGAACACAAATACCAGACATGTTGACAGACATGTTCTTGTTGTAGCTTCACAGATGAAGGCATCTGACACACTCTTCAACAAAGACGAGGTAAATGCTGACAAATTTAGACGTGGAGACACCACTTTCAAAACAGTAATAAAAAATGTTAACATCAGATTTTTAGTTAGACCTCAGCTGCTGATCTTATTGTTGCGTGTGGCAGAGAGATTTTCTAAAAGGTAAGGCAGGAAGGCGGAAGGACAGAGACGCTGCCAAGCATTACTGGAACCGACTGGGGGATTATTCAAGTGACCAGTAGCCGTTAATCCAGACTAGCTCTGTCTACACATTTTTAAAAAATGTTGAAAAAGTGGCGCCTGCCCAGATCGACTAACTAATCATTGGTAGTTTTCCATTTGCCCCGGAGGGATCAGGCCTTTTCTGAGTATGCATACAAAGCCTCTTGTTATCCCCTCAGTAAGGTAGTGGGTAAGCAGGATTTCCGCTTTTGCAATTCACGGCGGCAGTGACGGCACACATTATTTTAATAAGCCTGCCAGACTGTGTAACACCAGTGAAGAACGTGGCAGTGGGAGGGAAAACGTTCACCGACTCTAAAGAGAGTTATGTGGCAAACCTTCCCATCAACTGAAACAAGCCTGCGGGAACAATTTTGTTGTACACTGTGCCATTTGAGAAGATTTTTAAAGTTGAACAAACTTTGGCTCGTTTACTTGAAACCCAAATCCTTTGTTTTGATCTTGTTGAGGTGCTGCGTGAACGGCCACAGTGGTTTGCCCCTCCTCACAAAACACGTTCCTCTTATAGTAAGCCCCATGCAGGCATGTCACGTACCAAAACACACCAGAGGAACACACACTTCTGAGCTTTAGAACATCTATTTGCAACCTGCAATACTAAATGATTGTGGATGTATTTGTTTCAGTTGGTCTATTTATTCTTCTTCTAATATCCTTACAAAAACAGAATATTTAAACAATCTTTAGACATTTAATTACATAGTATGTTTGTTCCTTCTGGCTTCTGCTGAGCTGTAAATAGTAGAAATGATAAGCAAATTTACCTGTAGTAAATCTAGTTAATTTATTACCAGATATTATTAAGAATATTGCATTAAAAACAACTCTCAGGAATTAATTATCGGTGCTACGTCTGGTAACTTATTTTATACTGGCTAATCTGTCAAATATTGTATGTGGCCTCTTCGTTCAGAATAGTTCAATTAGTTTGTCAGATATCAGAGCAGTTGTAGTTGTCTGGTCAGTGAATCTGAAATTTATCTGAAATTAAGCTTGTTGTCAGTGGCTATATGGAAAAGCTGAGCAGTTGAAAGGTCAGAAAACAAAAATGTCTGGAATGAATTTCTCTGACATACTGTATGCCTGGTTTGTCTACATTTTTGTAAATGGGCCCTTTGTCCTAAGCCTTGCATGGCTGAAAAGCGAAAGCGATGACAGAGTACATGTTGTTCCTAGATGTGTTCTCTTCTTCCTGGTAAACGTTCAAATAAAGTCCCAGTAGGGGGCTGAATGTCATGTAGTCAATGTGATGAAGGGTCACATTGTTGTTGTTGTTTTTTTTTTTTTTTAGCCACAACATTAAACCCACTGCCTAATGTTGTGCAAGTCTACCTTTTACCTCCAAAACATAGGGCATCATCTGGTGTCTGGCACCAGGATGTTTGGGTCCTATGGGTTTATTGGACTGGCTTCTGTTTGTCGGGCGTGTTTCAGTGCATCCTGCAGATACTCAGTCAGTTTGAAGTAATGAGAGTTGGAAGCTGAGTCAATACCTTGAGCTAGTTTTCATTATTTTCTAACCGTTCCTTAGAAGTGTCTGTGGTGTGGCAGTCTGCGTTATTCCGCTGAGGATTGCTGTGGGCCACGGGTGCTTGGTCAGCAACACCATTCATATCTAAATAATATCCACATTACTAAAATAATTGGAATCAGATGATGCTATTCACTTCACCTGTCATCAGTAGTTTTACTATTATGGCTTATTGCTGTATTTCTCTTTGTTTCATTCACATTTACCTAAATGAAAGATCTATGTCCTTAATCTTCAGGTTTGCACGTTGCGAGAAAAACTCCCACTTCATCTGAAACAGTAACATTGTGCCATGAACGAAATACACATACACATTTATTCATATTATATTTAACAAACTGCAGTTCAGACTCTGGTTGTTTGTTTTTCTTTCCGCTGTGATTTTAGAGAAGATAATACAGAACTGAGCTCTGCTTAGGCAAACAAGACCAGTGGATTATGACATTTTCAAGCTGTGAGTCCCAGGATATGAACATGTTAAGCAACCCCCAACATTTAGTGCCAACACCGAGTTCCTCTTACTGTTGCATAACTTCATCCTGTGTCGCTGGCATACATGTTGTGGCAGCAGTGGCCTATATTCAAGAGCAGCACCCATTTCTCCGCTGCTTCATAATAATTACCAGAGACAAGTTGCACAAAGGCACTGATCTGTTGCACTGCCTGGCTATTATTCTGCAGACAAAAGCCACTATTTTCAGCCACAGTAGCATGTAGTGGTGGGGCAGGGGGGCTTGATGTTTTTATGCCTTAGTACTTTGTAGCTGCATCCTGCAAGCTAATAATATCTGTTTTCCCTTTTCAGCTCCCAAGAAGAAGACAGGCCAATATCTCCTTTCTACATGAGGTAAGCCTCATGCCTGCGTTGGAGAGCTGTGGTTAGTGTGTGTTGTTTTAAAGCGGAGGTGTGGGGGAAGTGGCTGTTTGCTGCTGCAGTTCATTATCATCAGAAACAATGGAACCACCAGTTCGACAGGAGTGCAGGGCAGCATGCACATGCAACAGTTTGAGAAACCGTGTTTGGTTTACCGTGCCAGCTGCAGCACACGTCTCAGACAAATCAGGGTGAAAGCGCTGTTTCGGAATGATGTGGTGATTATTTAATAGTGTGTGAAGAGAAAAAAACACCCCCGGTTCACTTCAGGTTACCTTGTAAGGTCACTGAATTCTTGTGACATACATTAAATCACAGAATTATATAATAGTCCAACATGCCAGGGTTCAAACTAAGCACTTGTGGTTTGTGCATAGAGGTACTGATCTGTCAGTGTTTTTGATGAAGCAGTGACAGATATGGGTGTGTTGGAGTTGTGTTGATGCCACACATTTTTTTCTTACAAAGATGGCAAACGGCGTCTACCAACATGCTAATTACAGAGCTAGCTTCAGTGACTGCTCTCTGGCTTTCAAAGCTCCTCAGACTTGTTGAGTTTAGCCAGTGATAGGCCATGATAGAAAGATGATTCATCCACTCAAATCCAAAGTCTTTTTTCAATGTGCCTTTTCCACACTGTTTCCAAGGGCAACTTCTCAGATGGCTGTATAGTCCAAATTATGTGGTTAAAAAATAGTAAGAAAATGTCAAGTATTCTAGTTCAGGCCTCTCAGATGAGGTTTGCTGCTTTTCTCTGTCACTGTACAAGGAATAATTTTGTCTTTCTCACTATATGTGACACTTGTCCAGTCAAGTGTTAACACATATCTCTTCAGTTAGTCATTTGGAGTTGGCACATTTTTTCCATGGTGCTGTTTACTGGTATGACCTTACAGCTGATATGTCTCCAAGGCACCTGTTTGCATGATCAAGCATTTCATGACATTTTCTTAAAAAACAAAAGCAAATAAATAAGTGAACGGGCAACACTGGACTTGAGCTTTACAGACTAACTTAAGTAACAAGTTTTCAGAGATGATGCATGAAGAATCTCTAGATTCAGACAAATGAAATAGTTCAATACAGATAATGTAAAACATTTGTTTTTTGCATCAGTAAAAATGGATAGAGGAAATTAACTGAAATGATATGAACTGGGACTGGGAGTTTGTTTTATTTTCATAAAAACAACAGACCTTTTTATCCATGACAGTACAACTATTGCATCAGTCCAAGTGGCAATAGAGTGAACTATGTAGAGTATGTACAATATGTAACACATAACTGCAGCCTGTTACTGAAGTATGGGATATGTGATCTCTTATGTTAATACTCAGCATTCGTTATCTGTGTCGCTCAAGATTTCTATATATCGTGTATTTATTTATGACCTGTGAGCAAACCTCACAGGTCAAGACCACATAAAGTTTACATTGGTGTCTTTCTTACGCTAACTTTCACATATTCATTTATGTAAATATTTTCTTAAATGTGAGTATTGTCTTTGCCCAGGTTTGAATCATTGTGAAGTTACAATTTTGTGTGGATTTTGTTCCTTTAAACCTTGACAATTTTATAGTTTGGAAACATTTCAAACCACTAATGACTAATGTCTGATTGTGGTGTAATACTGGACTACCCCATAATAATCATTAGGGGAAGACCAAGAAATGACAAACACACTTCCTCCCCCTCCCCTTACTAACCACTTATCTTTCTCACGTTCATCAGTGACTGACTCTACGGCCTACTTGTGCTTCGTCACATATGCACCCACATACACACACACTTTCTCTCTCTACTGACGTTTACTTGCATTCCTTCACATAAGCAGCCACCTCAAGGCTTAACCTCAGGCCGGTCAAAGTGGATCATAGATCAACATATTTTTTTTCTGTGTGTGTGTGTGTCGACCAAAGACTCTGAAGGTCCTGGCTAATATCTGACTGTGGTGTAATACTGGATTACCTGAGCGGATGTCCCTGGGTACACAGTGCTAGGGATTTAACCCATATAAGCTTCTGCTGTGGAAGATTTGGAGTTGTTTCCTCCACACTTTTTATGCCTTAAAGACCTGTTGACTTCAAAACACCAACGCCGAAACATATTATTTCCTTGCTTTTATTTGCAAAGCAGTTATTGTGGTGCGAATGCCCGGAATGAAGCCATTAAACTCAGCTATCGTAAGCTTTTGTAAAACAAAGGCCTGCATTGCTGTCTTTTGTAACACATATGTACCAGAACAAAAGTAGCACAACTGCAGAATTAAAATGCCAGACCTGTCATATAACTAAAGACTAGAGTTAACCATTCACAATATCTTACAGACACCATGAAGCTGATAACAAAAAACAGCTTGTCAGTAGTTATTCTGGACTCATTCTCTTGTCATTAGGATAAATTAACTATTAGATTATGTTTCTATGTTTCTCAGATTATGTTTGACAAATTGATTGTTCATCATTTTAGAAAATAATGCGTGTTTTCACAGAGAATTAGAAAATTAAATCTGCTGAATGGCAATATCTGAGGACTAACAAGGAAAAACAAATCCAGCTCAAGTCTTGCATTATAATAATCTTAAAGTAAATTTTCATCACATTCCCCACTGTGGGATAAATTAAAGTAGCATTATATGCTATGTTTTTCTGAAACTGGCCCTACCTGTTGCACTGTTTTTCAGATTTTGCATATTTCATGGACTAACTGTTATAGCTGTTATTTTACAAATAGTAAGCTCAATAACTTAAACGCATGTTAAATGTATGTATAGTTTATGTTGGGTAAACTTTTAAGGTTAATGTTTGCTCTTTCACAAGTAACTGGAGCAGACCTTGACCAAACGACTGTTGTTCTTGTTCAACATTTTTTTCCCCATCCCTCTTCAGAGATAGCTTATAGCTTAAACAAACAGTAGCAAGTTTGTTTCTAGATCAAACACTCATGTTATAGTTGAACAGTAAAAATAGGAAGGAAGTTAATGACTCCAGATCGATGTAATTTCTAAGCCTCTGTATTTTTTATAACAGGGGAATATAAACTGCGCAGTCATTGTGGTGCAAAGTCATCTAATCACTTCCCGATCAAAGGTTCAAACATCGCCTGGGGTATAATTTTAGAATTTTAGAGAGGGGTTTCGAGAAAGGATTGCTGACTTGGCTCACTCATATTTTGGTGCTGATATTCTTGTTACGTTTCTGATGCAGTGTCTCGTCGCTCTTGTCATATGGCTTCTTTTGCCAGTAGTTCATGACTCAGACTGCCCCCATTGAACACCAGGAAAACAATCCTGCCTCATACCACAGCGGTGTGACTCTGTTGCTTGTAAGGTAAAATCTTGTCCACTGGTCACTGGAACAAAGTTTACTGTGGGAGATGATGAATCACCATACCTTTTGTATCTTGTGACAACCAGACAGACTATTTGGGGCAGGGATTCATTTCACACTCTGCATTTACAGGATATGATGCTCAGCTGGTGATTTTATCGAGCGCTTAAAGTGGCACAAGTGGGCACAGAAGAAAGCTAATTTAAGTTTACAAACCACTATGAATGCAAAAATTTGTGCATGACCAGAGTTAGTATATTTTAAGATGTCACAATAATGAAGTAGGATACAGTACGCCATGAAAGGATTCTTTGTTAGACCCTTAATTGACTCTGATCACATTTACCCACAAATCTAGTTTCCTTTCAGTGTTTTTAAAGCTACTGTATCGAGCTTTTGTGTCCTGCTTCTGAACGTAATTACACAAATAATGTTAACACATGATGTATGACGTATATCTACAGCTTTTTTCGTCTGAGTGCCAAGTTTCTTTTCTTGTTTGTTGCATCAGAAACATTTTCTTTGACCAACATATCCTACTCTGAGTAATCTGCTTCGTCTGCTAGGCCACAGTTTCCCTTCTTCATCTCAAGCCAGCAACCTTTGCTGATTGATTAAACAATCAGAATCAAGAAATTTACCTGCCACCTTATCAAATTCGTCAGGCAAATGCTTGAATGTAACAGGACACTTATTTATATGTAAAAGTCTTATACCAGTTATACCCAACAAGAAGGGTGGTTCTCCTTTAGTCTCAAACTGTGCCAGCGATGTCACAAGATATTTAAAGGTATAATAAAGAAAGATTCAGACCAAAGCCATAACCAGGGTTGATTGACTCTTTATTGTAAGTGATCACAAGCTAAAGAACGTGGGAGCTACTGTCTTAAACCATTTGCGGTGTATTGTACCAGTGCTGGGTTAGCGCGGATGCCTCACAGCGAGAAGGTCTCAGGTTCGAATCCATGGGCTGTTTGCATGTTCTGTGTCTGCGTGGATGCTCTCTGGGTACTCTGGCTTCCTCCCACTGTCCAAAGACATGCTAGTTAGGTTAATTGGTGATTCTAAATTGGTCAGTGACAGCTGGGATAGGCTCTTTACAGACCCCTCCCTCCCCCCGCGACCCTTCACAGGAACAAATGGTTACAGAAGATGAATGAACAAATATATCAGTGCTAAAGTTAGCCATAGAGTAAGCCTGATTTGCCTCATCCTGGTGCTATAAAAGTCTTTCGAGGTATGGAAATCATGTCTGCTGGCACATATTCTCGTTATATAATTGACCCTCTCATTGTCTTTATACCAAGACTGGACTGTACTGTAGCACGAGGTCAGCCCTAGAGAGCTCGAGACAACTCTAGAAACTTCATATTGCGGGCCACAGAGCATGTCCACTGTGTCCACTTGAAGTTGTGCCTTTGACATTCACAGGCATTAAGGCCTAAGGTTAAATCAACATTAGTAAGCCATTAAACCATTTTGTGTTGCTGTTACCTGTCACATTCAGAGCCAGGCCTATTATTAGGTACTGGGGTAATATTTTTCTTGCTGTGAGATAATCGAGCAGGCTAGCCTGATGCCTTTCACTCGTCTATGTTTATTTTTCAACTGTTATAATAAAGCAAACCAAGGTTAATATGATTTTATATGTGAGTTCCACAAAATGGAAATATTTATTTATTTATTAGTTGTGTACAAAAGGCCCATGATCTGAACTCTTGAATTTCCTAAACTCATCGTTTAACTTGGCTTATTCTGATCTGGTTCATTGTTCCTTCTCATGGTTTTGAGACACCACAGTCACCTTCACTGTGTACGTCACTCTTCTCTTATAAGTGCTCTGTACGTGGCCCTGTGCCAAGCCGTGTTATTACTGTCAACATCGCTGTTTATGGAAGGTTTTTTTTCGCATCACCCCTATACATGTTGAGGTAGTTGTACTCCAGGAAAAGCAGACGTGACGTAGATCAGCTTCTCAGGGATGCAGGAGCTTGCTAATTCCTCATGGAGATGTCGTTTGTGTTTTACAAACTACATCACCTTTCTAAAACTATTAAGATTTTGCAGGCCAGAAACTGTTGTATTGGTTGTTCTACGCCTTAAAAATATTGTATTTAATATACTTCAAAAGAACGATTCAAAGAATGCAGCACAACATTACATTTTTTACTCAGAAACCAGAAAATTTTTGTTTGATAAACAAACATAAGGAAAGGCAAATCACAATTTGAGTCCTGTTCTCATCTTAACAAAACTTTAGTTAGTTTAGATCATGAACAGAGCCCTCAGCAATCGGACACTACTCTGTTTTCTGTTTGCTTAAAAACATTCTATATATCAATATCTAGGTGTAGACACACACCTCCACAGATTGTATAACCGCTCTTCATTTGTCAGTTTATTTTTGCTGATTGCATAAATGCAGATGTTAAGAAATGGAGAGAATAGAAAGGAAGATACAGATGAAGTCATAGATCAGTATAAAGATCTATGACCATCTACTTTGCTGCTGGACTTACCGGTAGTCATAGAGGCCAGCCACTTTGCTCTCAGAGGACCCACTTAGCTAGGCTCTGAACACAGCTGAGGTTAACACTCACTCATGCACATAGATGCCTTGATCACCTAGGGCAAGAGCCAGAGGCCCCGGGGATTTTCGGCGTTGCTCAGTGACCTGTTGTGACCACTTGTTTCTGTTGCATTAACATTCCCCTCTTGTTTTTCTTTCAGTAACCACCTCTACCCTGTCCACTGCAAACCAAATGTGGTAAAGTAAGTGGATTTTTTTTTTTTTTTTTTCGTGTACTGTCTTGATGATCTGTTAAAGAGAAATTTCAGCACAAAATGGTAAATTGGTAAATTTCTTCTTTGATCGCTTAAGTTTTCTGGACCGAACCATACGCTCAACAGTGGAGCAGCACCTCTTTGACGTTAACCCTTTAGAGGGGTCAACCACCTGTCCTTCAAGTCCAAGGGTGATGCCAACTGCGCGACAGAGACGTCGGCACCAGAGAGAGCACGAGGAGGAGGGCCTGAGACACAGGGAAAGAAGCAGGTACAAAATCCTGGTAGCTGATGTCACTAAAGACTAATTGAATTTTCATGCTGGTAGCAACGCTGATGTGGCAAAAAAGTCTTTCAGTTGAATTAAAGAAACCTGCCTGTATAAATTAATACTTAGAACCAAGTTTAAATTCCTTTTGAATTTCACTTCAGTCACATAAATTCTCACTGTTATGTTCGCACAGCTTAGGAAGAACAACCACAAGGGCTCAGGGCTACTTTAGCTTCTGCTAGCATAACTACTAAATTGTTCATCCAAATGTACCATGACCTGGATGACTGAGAATCTTCACAGACATACTAAATTGCTCTAAAATGTTTTAATATGTAAAGGTTGTCCTTCGTTAAGCTGAGTTTATGCCTCTGTGGGACCTAGACACCATGACCAACTCTAGTCGACGCTGTGTCTTTTTTTCTGAAACCTTCACTGTACACAAGTCATATAAATGTCTGTATCTCCAAACCTTCTCAGTTACCTGTACCGATTTTTTATTGATCCAAAACAATGAATTTGAAAATTGTGGAGGCGCAGCTGGAAACACACTACTACCAAGTGGAGCAATCACAGCTCTTGCTCTCTGCGTCACCGCATCAGTTACGTAGGTCTCTGCGTTGTCGCCATAGCCTCTGCGTCAACTTAACATAAAGCATAAAACGCCTATTTCTACAACCAGTAGTAGAATTAAATCTTCTTGTTGCACTGTTAGCTATTTCTCACTCAAGTATGAACAGAAACAGCTGAGATGAGATAAAGTCTGACCTCACTGCCTCACTGCAATGATATGACTTCCAGCTGGTGTTGTGGTCACAGCAAACATTTGTAAAGTTTCACTCTGAGTGGTAAGCTTGTCCACTGTGGCGCAGTACAGTCACAACAACTGGAGTCACCTCAATAAGAAGTAATCTGTGTTGATGGAGACTTGGTGGAGTCTGAGAGATCAGTGACACATGGATTAGAGGAGAGACAGCAGAAAATGTCAATAAGAGCGTGGACAGTAAATAGATGACAAATAGAATTAGCACAAAAGCTAAACAGCACATTAGCCGCATGAGAAGGTATAAATAAATCAGGATAACCTTGGCATTTAGTTTCCTGAAGCATTTCGCCCAATGTCAAGCTGATAACGACAGACCGAAGAGAACAGAGGGAGTCAGATGGAAGGCCGGTGTCTCATCTCCTCACTCCTGACTTATTTTCCGTCTGAGAACAGAACGACATCCGTCAGGGCAGGCACCAACAAGGAGAACATCCCGTCGAGTGGAGGCAGCAGCTCAGGCAGCATCGGGGAGGACTCGGGCAGCAGCGTGGACACACAGGGAGGTCTGAGTAGTCACGCTGTGCGAACCAAACCCAGGAAATCAAAACACAGCCCAACTCTGGTGCAGCTCACAGATAACCAGGCTGCCCATGCAGTGAGTCAACTCGCCTTTTCTTCTCGTCTGTATCTTTGTGTTGTCATCATCTAGGGAGATTCTCTGCTGCTCTTCTGTGTTATTGTGCATTTGTTGACTGTTTTCTTCCTCTTTTCTCTGTTAATCCTAATTATGGGTCAATAACAAACCCTGTGAAAGCTGTTTATTTGGATTTGTTTGGAGCAGAGTGTGTGTGACTGTTGCATCTTGTTGCACAGCATTCATTAATCTTATCCTCCACTTCACCAATGATGAGCGTAGCATCTCATCTCCCAGTCAGTCTCATTTCTGAGTCACTGCAAATAATTGTTGCATTTAGCAAGAAATACTAAATGGAAGCAAGATGGAAAATGAGAGGAAACGGTGCAGCCGCCTAATGGTTCCCTGTCTTTGTACAGCAGCTTGTAATATGAATGATTGTTACCCACTTTTTCCCATAAGAAATCCAAATATAAAGGCCAGTTGCAATGTTAGTCTGTTAGCCAGAGCTTTTATCCTCTGTTGATGAAGAAGTAGGGGGCAGATAGTCCCTGTAACTCAGGTCAGGTGGGTACTTGGGTAGACCACAGTGTTCCAGACGTTTGAGTGCTCAGCATTTGTGTTTTACAGGGAAGTTAGTGGGAGTTGTTAAGTGCTTAATGCAGTTTGTTGTATTTCTTCTGTCTTATTGAGCTTAATGGCTTTGTTCTAAAATAGCTCCGACCAAATTATGGATATAATTATGATACTGTGTATCCACTAATAGCCATTCTGTACATGTGTCCTCAGTCTCTCTGCTTGTATTAGATAAGTGCACAATCACAAATCAGCCATCTGGTCTGCTTTTCAACATTATTGGATTTACATGATCATAACTTCAGTGTAACAAATCCATCCTTGGTTTATGGGATATTTTAGTTACTGCAACAAGGAATTATTCATAATTTCAAGTAAATCTTTATTTAAATATATATATATATTTTAAATATTTTAATCTTTCTTTTATAACAAAAAAGGCTGCACAGATCTTATCTGTTGAACATTTTAAATGTTTGCCTTCTTTTTGCTAAATGGGAAAAACTGTTCAGTAGAGGGACTAAAAGAATAATCTAGTATAAAACACCGGCTTCACACTGAGCTGAAACAGTAAGTCATATAATCGGTTGATGGTCTGATAATTCATTGATTTTACAATTTTGATAATTGATTTATTGTTTGTTCAGCCCGCTGATTTACGGTTTGTTACATTTTTAAACATTAAATATTTTATTTTAGTTTAATATTTAATGTCATAATCACAATAATTTATTGCCACGGCAATATGAACATGAGCAATAAGCGCATTGTAAATTACTCCCAGAGTAGGTGCCATGCATTTGCACTCAGCATGCGAACATTTGACCTTTTAGAAGTCCGACCCTACATGTCTTCACACTATTTCTCCAGTCAGATGAAGCCCCAGCGACCTTCACACTAATTGGTGTCAGTCTGGTGGTGAAATTAACTAGAACAATATCTGAGGAAGGAGACGCGAGTAAAGAACATGTAGGCACACCTCAGTATTTATTGAATTATTCCAAGTCATTTCATCAGCAAGATATTGAACATTAATGAAACCCTCTCCTTAATGAGCAGGTTAATAGTTTATACTGGTTAATACTGTGTAAGGGGAAAATAGTTGCTCACAGATGAGCTCAATGGCTCATCTGTCTCTCGTCTGTCAACCAATATGCAGCATTTGAAATCACAAGGACAGGATGTGAAACATGTAGGTGAAACATTAACCTGATCTTTGCAGACTCTTCTTACAGTATCGCTGCGCGTAAAGAAGTCAGATGATTATTCACACCTGGCTGGTGGATGATGTTCGCTGGTGTAAAACCAAGCTGCACACCATACCGTCCCACCAACTTACAGATGGAAATAGATTTGTTGAGTTTACATACTCACACTCAAGGAACCGAATCTGAGATTGCCAGACTGCTTTCATTTTGTCTTCTGCATAACAACCTGTTATATAAGAGTACAGATGACATACGATGCCTTGACACACTTCTGAGCTATATGTGATAGTTGGCACAGTTATGATTGGTCGTACGAGAGTTGTGCTGATCGGTGACAGAAGAGGTTTGATGTTGGTTAGGATCGGTGTCTGTGTCAGTGCGAACAGCTGGCTCTGCTAATGTGAGCTCTTAAGGATGAGGGCCACTGAAGGTAATTAGGGCTCTGAAAGCCGTCAGGGCCTCGATGGTGAAGCTGTTCATTGCACCACTACACAACATCAAACAAAATGTCCCCTTCTGACAAGTTTTAGCCATCAAAACTGCAAATTTATCTGTATACAGTATACCTTTCCATTTTTATTCACGGGCCACAAAGCATCAAAAGGATTTCCTTGTCAAAGGGGGAGATTAAATGATGAACGTGAAAACTTTGTAGACCAGCAGCTAATCTTTATGCGTCTTGCAACGGCAAGTGTCTGTGATGAGTGCAAATAGCAGGCTTCTGTCAAACCCCTTATAAATTTATAGTAGGCACAGCATGCTTTCAGCAGGTGTACTGTACATATTCAGCAAATGACCTTTAACTAATATGCACCATGTGTGCTCTATGTATACATTGTGAGGGAAAGAAATCCTAAATCAAGAAATCTGTTGTCAAAAGAAACATAAAAAGCCATGGAGAGCAGCAGTGGGAGAGAGGAGGAAACTCAATTAAGGTTTTGAATGCGTTCATTAAAAAACACTGTACAGCTTGTTTCAATGGGATTAAAAAATATATAATTATTTATTTAAATAACTAAGGTTTGAAATCTGTTTGCTTTTCATAGTTCAAGGAATGTGTTGCTGAGAGACCTACAGAAAACCACATGGAGACAATTCACAAAGGGTAAGCCCTTCAAAATGATTTCCTTTGTTTTGCATAGATGGACGTCACTGGGTGCCACTCGCAGCTGTGTCTGTTCTCCCGTAATCGGTTTGGCTTGCTGTGTTGTCTATAACGTACACTTTATCTGATAAGGAGAAGAGGCAGCAAAGATATCTGCATGTGAATGTATTTAGTGTGTGTGGTTTTCTGGGGCTCCTGATTGTAAACAGTTAGATAAACTGGGCTGATTAAGTCACAAGCTGGTGTTGAAGCCTCTTTGCTCAAGTGGTTTCTCTGTTTGTTGGACTTTCCAGGAATGACTTTTCAAGAAAAGATGGCCTTCCTTCAGCTTCACAGGTAGGTTCAATTTCACAGCTTCCATTACCCAGTTCAGATCCTGTTATATAAGGTGCGGACACTGATTTTCTGTAAAGCTGCGGACATTTGGGTGTTAAAAACAAACTTTGTTTTTCAAATGCCATCTAAAAATCATCAAAAAAATAATTATTTTAACACACTGAGATGATTTTTTACCTTTTGCATGACAGCTTAGTTTGGGGCAGTAGACAAACAAGTCTTGATTAAATAACTTTGGCCACTACCACCAAAGATAAGATGCGAAAATGCAGCTGGAATTGTGACAACATTTGCAACCAGACGATGATGAACAGTTTATGACCACTACGTCAGCTTAATGATACTTTCTTGACAAATGTAACGTGTTAGCATGTTTTCAAGCTGTGTGTGGAAAGTGTGTGTGTTTCGCTTTCCACACAGCTTGGACTGTTTATCTGAATGCATACAAAGCTCTGTCAGATACGGTCAATACTACTGCCGCCAAATGGTAACCAGAAAGCTTCCAGTGTCTACAGATTTTGCATAAACAATACAAATCATATGTGTGTTTATTGAGATGTCTCCAATGCAGGGCACAATTTTGGAGGACTACACGTCTCTTTTATCTCAAGTGCTATTGTTATGCTCAGTGAAAGTTAGCACTTTGGTTGCGTTCCTTGTTCTACCCTGGTGCACTCTTCATTATTGCTGCAGAACACATGTCTGCTTGTTAGATGTTATAGATAACCTGAACCACTTAAACTCTGTGGCAGAGGGCAAGTACAAGCTGACTTGTGTGTAAATGAGGGGATAGGAGGCAGGTGAGCAGGTGGGTTGGGAGAGCTGTTGGTTACTGCAGGGCAAATGGGAGTGGTTGGGTTTGAGGTATTTGTGTTTTGCCTTCATACATCCATTATGTATATACATCCGTTTGTCCGTCCACCCCGTTCTTCTCAGGAATACCTTAAGGGGATTTCTTCAAAAGTGGGGCACACATGTGGAGTCAATGATCTGATTAGGATTTAAGGTGGGAAGAAGGAAAAAGGTCACAAAACACGTTTTTAGATACAACCCAACTACTCACATCACACAAATATCTAATAGGATGAAATGACGACAGTTTACATTCAAATGTCACTTTCATGTGACATCATAATGTTCTACCAAAACACATTTATTCAAGTCCTTCTTCAGGTCTTCACTACTTAGTCTGGACAAACATGGACGTACACTGGAGTCATAAAAAACAGCAAACTGTGCTGCAAAAACATCACCCACTAAAACAGAATAAATAGAACGGTTAAAAAATGTGGTGTAGTAAAAAATCCCAAAATAATACAAACACAGAAACAGAAAGGTCGAGCAAACCAATAATGTATGTTTTGATCAGTGTGATTACACATTCATGACACAGGAACATGGCTGCTTTTGTTGAACTGAAACTTATCTGCAGTTCCAAAGAAATGTCCAATTTCTTTTACGACAGAGGGAGATTTTAGTCCTGCAGTAAGGGATTTTTCTACCATTATTCTTCTCATTCTAGTACTCTTTAGTTATCAGTTTCTAAATGCAGTTGCTTCTGAGATTTATTGTTGCTGTGGATGTGAGCAGAAGGAAACAAGTTACATTGTCCCATCTGCTCGTGTCCAGTTTTAATCTGGACCAGCATCACTGAACAAAGTCATACAGCACTGAACCAATATGGTGAATCTTTTTCTAAGCAGCGCAGATGGATTTTAGTAGCAGCTCAGGCTGCAGCTCTGCCATCACCACCACCGTGCCACTGAGCGGCCATCTGGAGCCGGCACGTTGCCGCTCTCTGTGTGGATGCTGGGGCAGCAACCTCTCAGCTGGTCATTAATGCCTGGGTTACAACACGAGCGTCACACAGACTTGATTCCTACCATCAAGCCTGTCGATTAGATTCATTTATAGACTGATTCTGCCTTCATGGGGACATCAGCTGCTTTGCAGATTCACCATCAGTTCTTTGCATCTCTAAAATGTGACAAGTTGGTGTTTTTTTTTTTAGACAAATATGAAAACATCATATTACACTAATAGATATTGCCCAGTCTTTTCTAAACAAACTCATGTACGTGTGTGTCTGGTTGTAGCTGGAGTTCCTGTAAACTGATACTTCTCCGTCAAAACACGCTGTACCTGCAACACAGATAAACTGATAGTGGGAAGTGAAAGCTGCAGTGTTTTTCAGTGCCCTGGTCGGACTGCAGCATTTCAGCCTATCACACGTATAAGCCAGCAGATGTTGTGTTAAACTGCACAGTACTGGTCTATACTGTTTGTAGATGTATTATATTTACTTGATGAGTTTGTCTTTATATAATTTAGGAACAAAGTTCAACGGACAGTAGTGGTTGTTGGCAGTGTTGTTTGTTTATCGTATAAAACAGCAGGTAAATTCCACCACGTGTCTGTGTGTGTAAGCCCCACCCCCCAAACACAGCTTAATTATTGTCTAATTTGTCCCGTCGTCCTCACACACACACACACACACACAGTAGCTGTCTATCTCAGCTCTCCTTTGCACTGGAGCTGAGACCTCTCATGATGATGTAATCATGGCTCAAGTGAATCGTGTGTGTGTGTGTGTGTGTGTGTGTGTGTGTGTATGTGTGTGTGTGTGTGTGTGTGTGTGTGTGTGTGTGTGTGTGTGTGTGTGTGTGTGTGTGTGTGTGTGTGTGTGTGTGTGTGATTGTGAGTGTGTGTGTGTGAGCACGTACTATTACAGTTGAAAGATGACGGTGAGCTGCAACATCTGTGCTCCAGTTAATCCACGGTGAATCTCCACAGAGCGTCTTGAGTCTTATTCACTGCTCTGATTCTTGAGAGAACACTCACAGCGGCATTTCCTCCACTGATGATTGTCAACTGATCAATCCATCACTATTAAACTAATCATTAAGTAGAAGTGAGCAGATAGACGACGGGTCTTTGATCAATTCAATGACTTGTTTGCATATTTAAGGAGCAGAGAAAAAGAAAATGGTGGCTTTTTGATTTGACCTTTATGAACTCCAGATAACACACGCTGCTGTAGCTTACTTCTCCTCTGAGATTCATGACGTTACATAACACTCACCCAGTAGACTCTTCTGTTTTGAAGCCTAATGGGTGCACGGTTTAAATGTGCCACTTCCATCAGCCGTTGTTTTTTTTTTAACATGAAAGAACACGAAGTACAGTCGCTAACGAGGAACAGAGAGCAGATCAAGGCAGGCTGCTAATTATGAAAACAACTCACATGTTTTTCTCACGTCAATAAATGTGAGGTCAGATGAAGTTACATTTGAAGAGACTTGTGTTATGTTAATCAACCAATAAACACCTCGTAGCTTTCTCTGAATCTGCGCATTTCACACATTCAATTAGCTGCGCTTGATCAAATCTAAATAAGATGCTAGTTCTTGTGTTTTTAAACCGAAAAAATCAAAATAAAATCAAATAACGTCTAATCATCAGTTTAATTCCTTATCTCGTGTTTCAACAAAAAGCTTTTCATTCATTATTCTGCTACAGGTCTTTTTTCACAGAAGACATTTGGACGTAGTAGGAACAGCATGTGTAAAACATTTTAAACAGAACAGAGCCGTCGTTAGTGTAATCGTCTGCTTTATGACGCAGACTATCGTGAATGTCATGATGACACTGAAGTAATATCTCATTATAGCCTCCTCATAATTACATATATTCTTGTAGCTGCTGAGTATTTACTGCTAATCACACTACAAAAATGGAATAATCATATTCAGAGAACATTTATTAATATTCACACCCATATGCCCTAGACCTTTGTGATCCATTCTTTGGTGACACACTTCCATTGAGCATATGTATCTAATCTCCAAACATATACTTTATTTTTCAGTAACAGGTCAGTAATAGTGTTTTTTTTATTAATGTATATACATAGTGAAAACGGACGCATTATCTTATTTTGTGAAGGTTAAGGTATTCAGCTTTTGTTTGGAATAACTGAGAGAGCTTTTTCATTTCATTTTTGTTTCTATTGTTGTTTCTATTATTTCGACAACCCCATTTCAGACAGCAGGCTACATAACAGAAACACATTGTGTGTTTAATTCAGTCCAGTTTATCAGCACCACGAACTACATCCTCCAAAATGGTCATACAGTTGAATTACCGCCTCTCTTCCACTGAACATCATCATCATGAAGCTATAATGCATATATTTATATATAATGCATAAGCTATGATGTATCTATTTTCACTCATATACCCAATGAACTAGCCATTGAGTGTACATAAGACTTTTATTTGATGAGCCGCTACTCACTCTTTCATAATTCAATTACAATAGATTTTCGTTTTCCTGCTGCCTTGGTAAACACGCTCTGCATTCATGAGGTGTAACCACTGGACGTGTTATCCCTCTGTATGTTTTCTGAAGGATTACGTGTGCTTGTGCTGAGGCGATCCTGATATCCTGACTGTTGAGTGAGTGAGTGAGTGAGTGAGTGCAGTGTGTACTTGTCCACGGCGGGAGGGTTCCTCCACTTGAGAACAGTGTCGGTAAATGCTACTTAGGGGAACTTTCAGCAGTGAGTTGGTCACAGTTCACACGTTCTGGGCAGTCGTGCCAGTTTTTGTTTTCTGTGATTCACGTCACATCCGAGCTATTTCCCATGCAACAGCTGAGGGGACTTGATAAGTCCCTGTTTTTTTGGCCATGTGCCCCGTCACCGCAGCACCGGGCGCACATGCATACACACCTGAGATTAATTAGGCAGTTCTACTATAACCCCCAGTAAAGCAGACTTCAATAACAAGTGTCATCATAACAAACAAAACTAACTAGATTCCCCCCTTCCTGTAAGGCGTCTGTGGCATTTATAAGGTCTAGTAGATCTGTGTCTTGATTTGTTTTCCCTAAAAATAGACTGGTCCCACGCCCAGGCAGAGGAAATGGGACCCCATGGGCTTAGCACCATAGTGATCCATGAACACGTGCTAAATGCATGACCAACTGAGTGCGCTGTTTCCCCCTTATTATTAACAATACTCCAGAATTTGATTATACGGTTTTGATCCTGGTCCAGGAAGGAGAGGTCGATGGTTGCTGGCTAAATGTGTGTAGAAAATAGTTGAGGCTTGTGTGCAACTTATCTGCTTTGAGTCGAATGTTTGTCTGCAGAGAGAGAAAAAAAAAATTCACCCCGTCAGCCTACGTGTGCTGGCTCACAATCTGTCTCCTTTTTTTTTTCTTTTTTTTTGTCCTCACCTCCCGCCCTGCCTCTCTCTAACACCCCTCCCTCCTGTTCTCGCTGCTGTGAAACAAACAAGTCCAGAGCTGCTCTCGGGTGGGGAATATATGCATGTCGGGCAAGAGAGAAGGCAAGGAGAACTAGTGTAGAGAGAAAATAAGAGCGGGAGGGAGCGAGGGAGGGCTGAGGGATTCCTGTGGGGGAAAGACAAGGCGGAGCAAAGCCACTCCTGCTCTCTCACTCACAGCTAAAGACAGATGGGCGGATGTTTTGGCCAGCCAGGGCAGCCAATGGCGAGCAGGGAGCAGCCCCCTCCAGTAGGGCAGGGCCAGTCTGAGGGAGTGTGTGGCTCAACTTAAAGAGTGTGTTCGCTGCCTGGTCGTTGTTGTTGAGCGCTCATTTCTTTTCTCTCATGGTTGTGCAGACGTTAAGGATGAAGATCCAGGAGTCGCCCGTCACTTGTGACACGGGGAGGGTCGGCGGTGGAGAGGTGCGAGGCTCGGACCCAGACTGCGAGAAGACGAGCTGCGAGGACGTGCCTCGTCTGGACCTGACAGCACTGACCGAGGACAACAACTGGGGAGGTGAGGCTGGAGGAGGCCGTCTCACTGTTGTTGTGATTTTTCTTCTACTTGCATTGCATCCTTTGTACGTCTCGCAATATCTGGGCTACACGTTCAATGTCCTCCACCCAGCTCCACACATGGGTGTCTGGGTAGCAGCTGCACACCTTCTGCTCCTCCTCCTCTTCCTCCTGATGCAGCTCCTCCTGCAGAATTTAATTGTGACAGATCCTCTTAAGTTCTGTAGCCGCCTATATCTGGAGGAGAAACGCTGGAGACCCGCTTGTATTCATCTCACACAGGAAAATATATTTATTTAGAGAACAAACAAAGAGGCTGTTGTTTTTTTACCAGGATGTATCACTTGTGAATTTCTGCGGCTGAACTGTTCTCAGAGGGAGTCACAATCAATCATTAAAGGGGAGGTGGACCAGTGATAACAGTGTGCCAGTCAGCTGGCTGCAGGGACTTGGCTCAGATTTGGAGAGATTATTGATCCTGGCTGAAATGTCCGGGCATGTGCTCCATTTAAAAAAAGCCACGTTACATTTTCCCACGATGGCCCTCCAGTAACAGTGATGGAGATCTCTGCGCACATGCTTTCAATGTCAGCAAGATCAAATTTGACTGAAGTGCTGGTTATGGATTCATTATGAATAGAGAGTTTGCAGAAATATCCCGAGCACGTCCCTGTTGCTGTCGGACCTCTATTGAGTTTGTCACTAATACGTGCAGAAAGGAAATAACGCACTCTGATTGTTGGGTTAGGACATTGCGACACAGCGGAGGTGGGTGGAGGATTGTGTATTGAAAGCCAAACATCTTGCAGAACCGTGCGCTGGAACGGCAATCCAACAGGTTAATTCCTACTCTTAAAAGCACAGTTAAATGGAGGCATGTTGCCGCATGCTGCAAATCTTGGTCTTCACTCCCACCATTACCACCCCTGTTTCCTGTTTAATGTGAGATTCTTGAGTAAAATTGTTTCCATACTATAAAACTGTCAGCTTCAGTGGCCTCGTGGCTGGAGCATTAGCAGGCGATTGCATGATTTGTGGAGCTCTCTAGTGGCGGAACTTCACATACGAAAAACACTCGAGCTCAGGGAGAGGTTGTTGTTGCACACTAGAAGTCAGATCAAGCATTGAAACCCAGGCATCTGACCTTTGCTTTAGTTTGTGCGAAGGCATGGTTTCAGTTTCCTTACCATGATTGTAATCAAAACGCATTTTTGTTCAAGTGCAACTTTTTGGAGAATAGCTGTTTGTGGCTGTTATACACCGAGAGATTTTGGTTCATATCGACTGCATCTTACTACTTTCTCCTTCTGTCTCTTCTCAAACCTCCTTCCTGTGCACTCTGTCCTAAATATATATAACCTACGTAATATATAACTCAGCACTCTAAGGGCAGCCAGCATTTTCCATGATTGCGTGTGACAAGCCGCTCTGATACACATTATCTACTCGAGGTGCCTACTTTCAAACGTGAGAACAAGCAGGGCTTGCTGTAGCAGGAACTGCCGTTGTGTACATGTATTGTGCAAAGCCGAACTTTCATTTCAGTGTAGCTGGCACGATTATTCTTCAGCAAAGAGAGCCAACGAGGGATTTATGTCCTGGCAAGAGCCGAGTGAAATAATCAGTTAATAAAACAGTGAAATGCTTGTGTGTACGGTGCAGTGCAGGAGGCGTATTACTGTACATATGGGCATGTGGGTGGGTGAGGGCATTAGGCAGGGGTATGAGACCTTTGTCCCAGTACACTGTGCCAGCACATGTCCTGGTGACCTGATATTTGCCGCTCTCATGTCCTTGCCAGCGATGTTGGAAAGACATTAGCAGACATTTTAACAGGCAGGAAGACAGAAGCTCGTATGTCTGGCCAGTTAATTAAAACCGAGGGATGTGCTTATTATTACCATTTCCCGTGGTTATCGCGACAACAAGTATGTTTTCATCCCTCCATCTTGTCTTTCCCTTCCTCTTTTCCTCTTTTGCTCTTGTTTCTCTAGATTCACAGTTCTTTAGCGCCCCCTTCCTTGACTTCAAAAGCATTTTCTATTCAAGTTGTTACGATGGTAAGTTACTGAGTGCTGACGGGCTTTTCTGCAAGCAGCATGGCAGGGGAGAGAGAAAGAATGAAAGGAAGATGGGGAGAAACAAAGAACGATTGCCTGAATGACCTTTTCCGCTGCATGGCAACATGCTTGAAAGAGCTTGAACATTATGGCTGAGCGTCTCACACGCACAACAACCTTTAGTGAAATGGCACGCTGCTGTGTTTTTTGTTTCATTAGTCCAGTTAATCCTGAACCATCAGCAAGCGGTTGATTTAAAGGATTAATTTCAAATGCCATGGAGCCGTACTGGCCAGCTCCACTGCCCCGAGCTAGATAATAGACCTCAGAGGAAGACTTTCGGTGTGATTGAGAGTTTAACCAGCTGCTGTGAGCGAGCTCTAACATGCCACAGAGTTGCTACTTGATGGACTGCACGTACCTAGAAGTAAAGGAGGACCCCCGGGACTCCCAGGCTGGAATTTGAGCTAAATCGCCCCAGCTAAGGAAAATATGCATGTGCAGTTTTATATCGGGCGTGCATATTTTCATGGTTGCATACTGACACCTTGAATGTTTACACTGACGGCAGGTTTCCTTCAGAGCTTGTTTTCACTCCCTCCTCCGTAGATTTCCAGTCTCCTGACACCTGATGTTACGAGTCGCTCTTTTTCTGTGAAATCCCGATTATTATTCTTGTTGAGTTTCATGTTTTGACACCATTGCTGTAGAGCTTTCTTGCTCTTTATTTTAACAAGTCTCTTAAACAACCTGATATCACTCTGTCTAGTCTTTCTCTCTCACGAACACGTGCTCGAGGAGAAACAGCGTTTATCTCTCTCCACTAAAACACAAACTCATCACTGTACCTATCTACGGGGGCCATGCCCTGACATTATCCCACAGAGAGCCAGGCTTTATTAATAGCCCAAGGATTGTCAGGGGTATCTGCACAGCTATTTTCACTAAATGTAATTATTGTCAGAGTGGAGTCTGTAACCAGAGGATGAGCAGCAAGGGAGGGTGGGTGTGTCTTACCCACAGTTTAAGAACAACATCTGTGCCTGCCGAGCCCCAAAGGAAGTTTTTTGTTTCCCACAATAATTTTAGAGGGAGCACCATCATCTTGTCTAGTGACTTACACAAGCTCAGAGAGGATCCAAGATGATGTTAGCGGAAAGTGGCCTCATAGTGTCTGCAAGACGAGAGCTGGGTCTGATCTCTGGAAAACAAATACAGCGTCTGACTTTCCCAGGACTTTTTCACATTTTGAGCGCGTCTATTATTTGTCTGTTTGGCTTTACAAAAGAAACGTAGCACAGCAGGTACAGTATAGCTCGTAAAGCAATCGGAACTAAAGCAACAGTTGTTGTTGGTCCTCTGATTGGTCTGCCAACCAGAAGACAAGTACCCTTTGTCAAGATTTGTTACTGTTACTGGATTAGGCAATCAATAGCCATGCAGGGATCTGTTCCCATAAAAAAGACGTTTTTAAAATGCGACAGGTGCTATACGAAGATGTAATGGGTATTTTTAAGTTTCAGTTTGTTATTGTTACCCTGACAAGTCAAACCTGAATAGATTTGAGTTGTCATATTGTTCTGTAAAGCTCTTGGGTGTGATACTCTCTACTACTGCCTTACTAAGATGATCTCCTGTATGTGTTGTCAGCACGCTCAACATTTCCAAACAACATCATGTGACTAATCCGTTGTTTGTTTGCGTTGACTCATATGCGTTGTGTATGCAGAACACTCATATGTGAACATTTGCTTCTTTGTGTCACTCAGAACCAGTCCCAGCATACTCGCTGCAGAGGGAGAGCATGGACCGCGAGGAAGCTCGCCTGTCTCCTCATGCCGGCGGACGCCTGATCCGCCAGCTGCTGGAGGAGGACAGTGACCCAATGGTGTCCCCTCGCTTCTACGCTTACGGACAGTGCCAGCAGTACCTGGACGACACAGAAGTGCCTCCCTCACCACCAAACGCGCACTCTTTTGTCAGGTCAGCTGGCTTAATTCATATATGGTTCTGCGGTACATGGCACCAGCGGAAAGGAGCCGTCAGTGTTAACAACATTATTTATCTCTACAGTCGCAGACGGAGTTCATCTCTTGGCTCCTGTGATGATGAGAAAGAGGAGTTGACATCTGCCCAGCTCACAAAGAGGATTCATATACTGAAGAAGAAGATCCACCGGTTTGAGGAGAGGTTTGAAGAGGAACGAAAATACAGGGTAGGTAGTAATGACCTTAAGATGTTAAAACCAAGAATAAGATACATTCATACAGTCATTGAATGTGGTGCTGTTTGGTTTTGAAGGAACAACTTGTCTTCATCTTGTTTATCCTTTGATTTCCTTCCAGCCTTCCCACAGTGATAAAGTTGCTAACCCAGAAGTGTTGAGATGGGTAAATGAACTGGCCAGGCTTCGCAAAAATCTCAAAGGTAAAACACAGAAGTGAAAAGTCCTCCTATAATGAAATAATTCTTTGAGTAAAGCTCATTCACAGTTTTCTTCTGTTCACTTTCTACACCAGAACACAAGCTGATGAAGTCTGAAGAGGACCTGCCACCTCTGACCCGTCAGCGCAGCAACACACTGCCCAAAAGCTTCGGCTCTCAGCTGGAGAAGAAACCTCAGCAAGAGAAGGTGCCAAAGCCGCCAGTGGAGAGCACCCTGGAGGCCATTTCAAAGAAGCTGCAAGAGAAGAGGGAGGAGGTGAACCGCCCCGAGGACATCAAGGTAAAAAAAAAGAAAAAAGTCCAGGATGCATAAAACATCTCAAGCAAACAAGCAGCGAACATTTCAAAGCTGGCTGCAGAGTTGAAATTATTATGACACACACAAATGTGTGTGTCTAAAACAAGCATGAGGAATAAGTTGTTGCGACACTGAATGAACTCCGGTCACTTCTAACTCACTTCCTGTCTCCTGCTGACAGGATATGACCCGGGAGCAGATCGGAGCAGAGAAAGTGGCCCTGCAGAAAGCTCTACTCTACTATGAGAGCATACATGGCAGACCAGTGAGTCCTCCTCCTCCTCCTCCACATGTCCAGCAAACAAAAACAGACTCATGCAGCCTCCAGCTCGTATATCTGATCTCTTGCCAGCCATGCTGGCCCGAACACAGTCTTGTTTACTACTTGATTGTGACCTATATTGCAAGTGAAGGGTGAATAATGGCTGCAGCTGAGTGTGTGTGTGTGTGTGTGTGTGTGAGTGTGCATACAAAGTAACAAGAAGAAACAGGACATACAGTATGTCCATGCAACAGCTCCACTGGCAATTAAAGGGCAACTCACTTACACTGAGTCTGATGTCTAGACCAGATCCAATGGAAATAATTGTGCCGTCTAATCCCTGCCACTATTGTCACATATCAGGCTGACCTTTCCTCATGCTGTGGCTAACGACGTCCACACTCTAAATAATTGGGGCTGCAGAGTTGTAGAGAGGCAAAGTGGGTTAGCTGTCATTATGTTTTGTGTCAGTGCTGTAACCAGTTAGTCTGCGGGGGCGACAGGCAGCAGCTAAAACAGACGCTAACGGGACGTCTTTATTTCCTTAGGTGACCAAGGGCGAGAGGCAAATCATGAAGCCGCTGTACGACAGATATCGCCTGGTGAAGCAGATCCTGTGCAGAGCCTCCACCATCCCCGTCATAGTAAGTATCGCATCTCAGCGTCCCCTTCAGCTGCCTGCTTTACGAGCGAGCGCCACATTTAACCAACACACCGTCGAAGCGCCTACAGACACTGTAGTCCCAGCTGGCTTCAGTGACTGCTGACAGTCAAGCCACGGACGGAGGCTCTAAATGTTTAGCAGCTCAGTGTTAGAGTCATAGGTTGCAGGATGGGTTCAAAGGAAATGAGCGACACATGAGCGTCAGAAACTGTAAAAAAAATAATAATTGATTGAAAGTCAGGAATACAAACAGAAAATAAATACATTTTGTGTTTTCAGTGCTTCTTTAAATCTTTATTATGTAAGATATCATCTGCATTAGGGACACAGGTCACTCGTTATGTAATAAACTACTAATCCTCATCGTGCAAACAGATTATTCTATAGTACACAAGGTTCAGCATTTTCATTATCTGGTCAGGAGCCTGTAAAATAAGAGCAAAATTATTCATTTTGCCCTGATAGATTTATTCAGAAAATAAAAACTGTGTTTTACCTTTTAGTGAGTCTCTTATAGTACTAGATCCTCTTTTTACAGTTTCCCAGAACTGTAGAGAGGGGCTGAAAGGCAGGGTGAGGTGATGGGTTTTCAGTTGGTTGTAGTATCGATGCTAGATGCCAGTAAATCCAACACACTGGACATTTAAGCCGTTTTTAACCTCCTGCAGTCCAAAGAGTAGTGCTCTTGCTGTAAATTCGTCTCATTACACGGTTGAGGGTGTCAGGGTGGTTAACTCCTCCTTCTTAACCATCACCACAGGGCTCTCCCTCCAGCAAGCGCAGAGGTCCCCTCCTTCAGCCTATTATCGAGGGTGAAACCGCACTTTTCTTCGACGATATCAAGGTGAAGAACTGCTGCTGCTGCTTCAGTAATCAGTGAACCGCCCTCCTGCTACCCACCCCCCCAACTCCCTTCCACCCCTTATTTACTACCATTTACCCTCTAATGAACCTGATTGCTGCCTGTTGATTGGGCAGTTTCCTGCCAGCATCATCCGTAGAAAGTACCAGTAGAAATGTTGAATCAGTAGCTTCCATCTGGGGTATTTATTGGTTCTTAAATGAGTGATGATTCAAAGCTATATAAATACGAGCAGAGTTTGGGAACGCAGGTGTGTTTGTCGTTGGACTCGTTTTGCATAAAGCTGGCCGTCATTAACTCCACCTGTACTTACTAACGGGTGCGGACATCAATCACAAAGAAGGACCGTCAAAGTGCATTTTGCTGCCGGTGATTTACAACCACTGTCGACTAACACTGCACGATCCTCATGCACCGCAGTGTTGGAGCCCGGAGGCCGCCTGCTGCCGCCTCACTGCATGAAGTGACCCTTCCCTTCCACCGCTCGGCTGCCTCCTGACTTCTCTTCCGTCTCTTTGCAGGAGGAGGAGGACGGCTCAGAGGACGACGGGGACTCAAAGACTCAGTTCACCGTGACCGTGCGACCCGAACTCAGCGTGTTCGGCTTCCTGGACCACGTGGACGAGGAAGGGGATGGTTTCATCTCGCCTGTGGACGACTTGTCACCCTCCAAGACCACGACGGACATGAGGCTGTCCAACCTGCACTCTGCCACCGTGTAAGTCACCAACACAAAATCTGTTCTATTTTCCATTTTCTGCCACTTTACTCTGCGCTCCTCGCTCCCTGCATTTTAGAGGTAAACTAAAAAAAACACAGGAAATTAAAAATGGCTGAATTAATAGTGAAACTGATAGAATCCATAATAAAATCTTGTGTATATATTCCTCTTTCTCTCACGCCTCAATAATTGCCACACAGTGTGACCCTTTGGAGGTGCCCAAACCTTAGATTAAGACCCATCAGACTAAACCATCCAGCTGTAAATAAAGTAGATAAACAGAATCCCTCGACCATAAGCACTCTTTCTTCTTTAGCATTAACAGTATTCCAGAGGCCAAGGTTTTTATTTTACACCGCTGTACAGGTGCTTCTTCCTTCACCATGACTTAATTTACACTTTAAATATTTCTCTGTGAGACATTTCAACGTTTCTCCTGTCCCTCTCACAGGCAGGAACTTGTGGAGCAGCTCCAAGAGACGCGAGAGGAGAAGAAGAGGATCCGCAAGAATTTGAAAGAGTTCGAAGACCAGTTCTTCAGACAAAACGGACGGTAAGGAAGAGAAGCGCTGGGTCGTGTTGTGCTAGAGAGATGCTGTTGTGTGTTTTCACCTTACAGAGCCTTTTCTTATTATGTCGTGTTGTTCTGGCAGAAATGTACAGAAGGAGGATCGCTCCCCGCTGGCAGTGGAGTACAGCGAATACAAGCACATCAAAGCCAAACTGCGGCTGCTGGAAGTCCTCATCAGCAAAAGAGACTCTGCTAAATTCATATGAGACACGAAACAATAATAATAAAGACTCAAAGCGGACTGGTGCTCAAGTCTCCAGATATAGTCAAACACATCTCACCCAGTCCGAGGGAAAGATTTTCTTTCTCGTTGTCGTCTGCGCTGCTCTGAAAACAGTAAGCCTGTTAATCCGTTCTGTGGAGCACAGCAGGCTTTTACTGGGACACCAGCAGAGAGTCTGGACTGATTTAAAGCAGCACCTGCTTCACCTGAGGACCTCACCTTCAGTCCAGGACGTTTCTCCAAACAAAGCCACACATGCACAAATAACCTGAATCACACTTGTATAGCTAATAATTTATGTCAGTCCTTTTGAATGTTTTTATCAGGACAGAAATGTTATTTTTCTCACGCTTAACTGTAGAAGTCTTAAAAAAACAACAACTAGTAATTAAAATAATAGACATGAAATTATTGCGATTTTTAAAGAAGGATTTTGTGATTAAGATTTCTGTGTATTTTTCTAAGGGAGTCGTTTTAGTATTCACAATGAATAGCTTTCTCTATTTCAGTTGTGACCATCGTGTGTCTGAAATATTCTTATGTTGCTTCTCTAGAAGTTTTAATGGAGTACTTGCTCACTAAAAGAAGTGGTTTCCTCTCTCACTACAACCCAAAGACAGCAGCTCAGAGAACAAACAGCAAACCAAAACAGCTCAGATATCCAACTAAACAGCTTGTCCTGTGACCACTCATACTTCAGCGTTAACTGTATATTGTGTAACATGCTTTTCCTCCACATTCACTTTACGTCGAATAAGCTATTCCGGTCTTTAAATCACTGGTATGTGTTTGCTCAAGCTGATTAACACTGACAAGGCCATTTGCAGAGATGAGTCTGGAGGAGGGAAATGGTCGTTTAAAGCTCGGTGTGCGTCTCTTTCTGGTTCTCTAAGGAGCTGGTTGTGTTCTTTTGTAAATATGGATTATCTTGTATGTTTACATTTCTGTGAGCGAGTACTTTTTCCCTTCCTTCTCCAAAGTGGATGATTATCAGTGTGAATTTTTGTTCTTACTGAATGTAAACACTGGCCAGGCTTAATGAATTTTGAGTGTGTACATTTTAGTACATAAATTGTATTTTGTATATAACATGAATGAAATCATATTTTTACTGACATTTTTGGGGCTCTGTGTTTTTCCTTTGACTTAAGTTATTTGCAGACGATTTCCTAGAGTTTATATAAGACAAGGCATTTTGGAATAAACAATTTGCAGTGAAAGCTAGTTGGGAAAAAATAATTCAGCTGAATTATTAAAACAATTAAAATTAAAACAGGAAATAAAAAACGTAAAATATACAATGATAAACAGAATACAGTGAAAAGTTAAGATAACAAAAATGCAAAGTAAACCTACAAAACATAATGATTTGAAAAAAATACAGCAAATAAAACTGATAAAAGGAAATAGGATCGTGTAGAGTTCACCATATGATGAAGTAAATATTTTTTTATTTAATGGTTAAAAAACCTTGAATCAGTCCCAGAAATTAATATAAAAAAAATCTGTTTATGTATAAAATGACAGAAAATAGCGTAAAACAAAATTCCAAAAACCCAAAAACATTTTAATAGCGTAAAGAGACAGAAATGTTTAAAATTCTCACACTGTAGAAAGGCGATGTTGAACTAAGCTGTATTTGTTCAAGGCAATTTCATCATCACGGTTCAGTGTATTAATGAGAACAAACACTGAGCATATCCACACACCCTCAGACACTTTTAATTTCAAACTTTAACTGCCTCTATTACAGGGACTGATAAAAAGTATTTTTGCTTTTTTCTTCCATTTAAAAATGGGAGCATTTCGACAACAATAAGTTATTATTCTGAAAGTTTAGCCGTAAAATCTGAACTTTTAAAAATTAGCTTCATCCTAACGCGGCTGTTTCACATCAGTGTCTGAATGTGAAGTTTTGACCTGAAAAAGCATTCAAGGACCACACAGGAAACTTTCCTTTACACTGTATTTTATTTAAAACCTTGGCTAGAACAGAGAGATTTGTGTAGATTTCAGACAATTATGCAAAAAAAAGAAGAAAAAAAAAAAGACATTTTCTATAGCACATTGGAAGGTGCAAAAAAGTCAAGGGCTGCACAGACCTTTGCATAGGACTAAACTCTGCAGGAGAAATCAGCCTTCTTTAGACAAATGGTGACTGAACCTGTGTGTACATGCGGTAAAGAGCTAAGCAACAAGTGGAACTGTCCTAAGACACTTCACTTCTCAGGACAGTCCAGCGTTGAAGACCTTTAGATCTATCACTACATCACTGGGCTGAGTCGAGGTTATTATTGCTGGATGGACATGTTGCTCAGGACACATAGAATCACTTTAACACCGCTGTAATATATTAATTATAGAAAAAAATAAATAATAATGCATACATATTCACGCACTTCACGCCAATTTACGACCTAATCAAACATCATTTTAAGTAAGTGTATCAGGGCAGGTTTTAGTACAAGTAATAGTTTCTCATCATATCCAGAGTGTTTATTAAACTGCTTGCTCACACTTGTGATATTATTCTTAATCTGCAACTTGGAGCTAATTACAATTATTGAATGTATGTTTTTTATATATATACTTAATTTAAAAAGTAACATTTTGGGACATACATTTATTCGCTTCTTTGTGGAGATATACAGAAATGTTTGAAGCTAGCAGTTAGCTTAGCCTAGCAAAGGGACACAAGGGGGGAAAACCGCATGCTTGGTTGTCACCAGTGCCATCGAGTGTCTCACTCGTTGGCACTGGTTGTCACTAAATGTCTGAAACTAAATCTACCCAACAACAACAACTCCTCATACATTTGCGCGTTTGTTTAGTTGACTGTTTAATCACACACAACTTGTCAAATTTCAATCTTTACAGGAGTTTTTGATTCGATTATTTCTTGGCTCGATAAACTGTCGCCGAGCAACTAGAGAAGGCTCTAGTATTTGCGAGCGCCTGTACAAAACACGTTTAAGCCGTAAATCGTGATAACACTGCTGCTGCTAGGCAACTGTTGGAATCAAGCGACCGAGGCTAACGGTTGGCAAGCTAACGATGGAGCAACTTAATGTAAAGGTGTAATGAAACGACGAACGAAGAAGACTCCGTTTGGCAACCTCAACATTTTGTTCAATATGGTTTTAAAAAAACTACAGTCTGGAAACATCGGAAACATGCCATGACTCGGACCTTATTGAAAACTTCCAGGTTGTGAATACTACAAGAGGGCGCCATTCCCACGGACGTTTTCTCGTGAAAAAGGTAAATATGACATAATTTACATATGACCCTATCTACACTTAATACTGCCAGCACAGAAGCTAATATCGAGAGAGAAAATACTAAATTATCATTTGAAAATGAAAATGTAGTAGCTTAGGCCTTTTCTAATTATGTCACAAAATTGTGTAACACCACCCGCAGCCAAGAAACAGTGAAATATTGGAAACAGCCATATATAATTTTTACATTTTATTTTCTGTCCCGGTGAAATCAAACTAAAATCTAGTAATGTGTGAGTTATAAAGGTGCGAGAAAGTTGATTTTGTTTGAAGGAACTAGCCACCTGTTAGCTCCCGCTTCTTGTCTAAGCTAAGCTAAGCTATGCTAATTGGCTGCTAGTTGCCACCTTTAATCAAACAAACAAGAAAACTGGTTTCATTTTCTCATCTAACTCCGGAAGAAAGCGAATAATGTAATCCCCAAAATGTCCAACTATTTAATGACCTGTAGGTTTTTTGCTTTCACTCAACATCATGCACACAGACAACATCCAGTAAAAATCAACTTTAAAGGTCAGCCTCGTTGTAGGGTTAGCTGTAGAAGGCAACACTGTTGAATGCAGGTTCAAGACAAAAGTCAGCTGCTCTGTGATCCACAGCTAAACAGGAATGAGGGATTGCAAATAATATTTTCACCCCGCAGCCCTCGGCCTGCCAGACAACCTTTTAAAATCAGGCAGCGAGGACAAGCTGGTGTCCAGATTTAAAAGGATCAGCGGGACTAACACTGCTCCCATAATCGAGGGGAAAGATTATATTCAAAGTGCTATTTACATACGTATATGTACACGTTTATTTTGTCCAAAAATAACCACTCTATTTAATAAATTAAAAGTAACAAAAAGGAAATATATTGTCTCAAGGTAATAACATAAACCTTCAAAGGTGAAAAATAGAATTTAAGGAATATAAAATACACAGCTTTGCAAAAGAAGAACAAAAATGAAACGACACAAACAACCAAAAGTCCAGTTTCTCAACCTCCTTCTGTTCCTGATTTTAGGTCCCAAATTTATATGATTTCAGGTCACCATGCAAGGTTCTGTGTGTATTCTAGTTTTATTAAAATGTCGTGACATATCAAACACATATCCACATACGAACTGATCTCCTCCAAATGGTCCTGAAAGGTTGAGAAACTTTGCCTGAAGCAATAAAAACAGAAATACTCTGTATTTACATACATAGACCTTTCAGATTCAAGATGCTTAACAATCTTGTAAGAGCGTATAAAGAGAACGACCTTCCTGTGTGCCCACTTAAACTCTTTTGACACTCACATGCAGGCGTATTGCTGTTAAAGTGCATTAAATTTCCTCTCGGACTCCCCTTAGACCAGACTGAAACCCTCGTACTGCTCCACAGCCTGAGTGAGACGGCGGCGTAGGATCTCTTTGGTCTGGTAGCGGGGCATGTCCAGCAGGTTGTAGCAGGTGTGGGCCACTGGCAGGTAGTGCTCCTCTGCTGTGGTGGACTGGATGACGATACGTAGGCTCTCCATGCCGTGGATGGGGATGCGGTCACTGCCGGTCAGGAACACTTCAGGCAAGAGACACGAAGGACAAAGTTTAAACCAACTTTCGAATCACTCTGAAAAATATTTCGTCTCTTCAGGTGTTAAAGGATAAGACTAGTGTTTTCTGTAATTTTATTACTCGCCTAAAGTCCCATGGAAGAAACAAGATGTACATTTTTGTAAGCAAATATCAATATCATACATATTATATTTCATTTTCAAAAATTAATATACAGTAACATTATTATTATAGATGAGGTGTGCAGATTTTGTGTGTCGCTGCTGCTTTTATGACAGCAACAATATACATGTTCATCATCTGATTGATGTCTGATGCAGAGAGCATGATGATGATAATTAAACTGTCACAAATACAGACAAATGAGGCAATTAAATGCTTACATAAGAACTGCTTCTTTTTCTCCAGAGGGAACTCGTGGAAAACCTCCCAGAACAATCTCACTGTTGGATGAGTGGCTGTGTACTCGCCTTTGTAAACGGCATTCTACAAAGAGGAAGAGCAAAGATGAAGTGATTAAAAGCTTCTCAGTGTTCTGTCATTAGTAAACTATTTCCTTTATGACAGAAACATTAGTACCCCATTAAACTATAAACCACAATCCTCGAAGGCGGTTGTTCATCAGCAACATTTCTCCACCTACAGCATTAATAATTCAGATATATTTTTCATTTTTGACATCTTACATAACGGCTGCACCTCCCCCACTGATGTATAATCTGCATGGCAGGGATCTCTCTACTTGAAACTATGTGAACACATCCTTCCATTTAAACTGTGCTTCTAAAATAGTTTGGTTATTTGGCGTTTGTCATTTAGGTGTGTGTGTGTTTCAACATATAATCAGAATCAACAAAAACCAGCATGTTCTAAATTGTGGTTTAAAGTCAGATCTAAATTTACCCACAAAATAATACATTATCATCTCACTGACACTTAAAAAATATTAGCATGCTCAAACACTAAACTTATCACTGTGAAACACTTTGTCTGCTGAAGTAAGTAATGCTAGCATTCTCATGGAGAACACATCAGTACATTGTGAAAAACATGCAGTTTACATTAGCATTTTAGATCATCTTAGCATGGTGAAGTTAGCATTTAGCTCAATGTATCAGTTGTATTAGCACAAGGAACTTAGCACTTAGTTTAAAGCGCCACTGATCCAAAGTGCAGCTTATATTAGCATATTAAAGCAGTAGTTAGCAACTACTTTCTGTGTGGTCCTACAGTGCGTTTTATGCATTGCTGTTTTTGTAAGATAACATTCAGTGCTTTGCATGGTGTACACACATTATTATTATTATTACTATTATTATTGTTTTATCATGGTCAAAGTTATATATACTGTGAACCTGAAGCAAAAACCACACATTATAATGAGCTGAACAAGGGAGACCGACAGGAATTCCTAGAAATCTGAAAAACCTGAAACTGCTGTCTCCAGTGTAAGTCAGCATGCTTCACAAGTCATGTGTCACTGCTCACCATTGTGTTGTAATACATTCCTTGTTACTGGCTTCAGTCAGCACTGTGACCAGCTTGCCTGATAGTGACATTTCCGTCTCTGCGCAGTGAAACGTGATGATCGTCACATCCACAACTAATTTGCAAACGCTTACATCAGTGAAGTACGATGATTTCTTCCTTACAGTTGTTTGAGTCTAAGTTTGAGAACACCATGTGCTCACAAACTGAGAGACACCGCACTGACCACAAGCAGGAAATGGTTGATGAATGTTGTCAGAGCAAACAGTATGCAGAACTCAGAACTGTTGTACTCTGTGTACAGATCTTTAACCACATACTGACCTTCTCCATCTCCTCCCAGTTGTAGTTATTGTTGCCAACGACCATGGCCATCAGCTCAGAGGGCTGGAACAGTGACAGGATCTCCCCTCCACACACCTTCAGGAAACCAGAAGAGAAGGCCGTGTACTGCTCACCCACCGAGTCTGAGAACACGTAGCGCAGGTACGCCTCCACAAACTCCTTCCTGAAACACACACAAACAGGTCACGTAAACATTCAGATAATTCATTTGTTGTGCACAGCAGCTGCATCCTCGAAATCAGTTTATGAGGGAAGAATTTATTCAGACTAAACACAAACATTTCCTCTCTCATTGTGTGTATCTGTGTGTGTCTCCACATTGTTGCACAACCGTTTAGAGCTATTAAATGTTCATCAACACCCTCCTCATTCAACCTGAACATGACCGTGTTTACATCTCAGTGAGCTGAGATGTAAAGATGCTTAGGTAGAAAGAACCGGTAATCTCTTCAGCCCTGTGGGTGAATCATTATTAATACTGTTTACCTGCAGCACCTCCCTTTGTTCTCATAAAGAAACTTTTTTTTGTTTAAATATATCAATTTAAACTACACAAACAAATCTACTGCCAAAATACAACCTATTAATTTAGAACATTTTAATCAATGTGTAATATAGAACTTGAGCAGCAAAAAAGATGAAAACTTCTGGCCTACTTTCTATCACTGTAACAGGGTATATTGGATTACCTTCACTCCATAATAATAATAATAATAATAATAATAATAATAATGAGAGGATGGCCTTATTATACTGTTTTCATTGTGTACTTGGAAAAAAAGTACAGCAAAATGAAAATGAGCACAGAGAAAAGACACAAAACCAACAACATGAGTCATTCATGAGAGCATACACCGATCAGCCACCTGATGAAGAGATTAACATCACAGTCTCATTACGGTGTAATGTTAATCTGGTAAAATCTGGGTCCCGGAATTTCTGCGGATGTTACACTGATCTGCACCACCCCCTGAACATTTTTGCACACTGAGCCCACCTCCATGGCAATGGCAGGTGAATGTTCCTTGCATCCTGGTGGCATGTGCTCCCCAGATAAGCGACACAGAGGAATCCAACCATCCATGTGGTGTAAAAGAAAATGTGATACATTAGACTAGACCACCTTCTTCCATTGCTCCGTGGTCCAGTTCTGATACTGAATTTCCCATTGTAGGCGCTTTCAGCGGTGCACAGGGGTCAGCATGGACAGCTTCACTGGTCCATGGTCACATAACCCCAATACATCCAAACAAAACAAACTGCGATGCTCTGTGTGTTCTGACACATTTCTGTCAGAACCAGAATGAACTTGTTCAGCAGTCTGAGCTAAAATAGCTCATCCATTGTATTGTACAGCGCAGGTCAACCTACGCGTCTGATGTGTTCCCTTACTTGGAACAGTTTTGATAAGTACTGGTCAGGAACACTCCACAAGAGCTGCAATTTTGGAGATGCTCTAAAATTGTCGTCTAACAGTCGTCTAGCCATCACAATTTGTTCCTGGTCAAAATTGCTCCAATTCTTCAAATTGTACGTTTTTTTTTTCTCTTTCTAACATCAACTTTGAGGACAAAATGAGGACACTAGCTGGCAAATATATCCCACCCACTCACAGCTGCTATGATAACAAGATAATCAGTGTTATAAGGTGCAAAGTTACAGGTTTAAAAATAATCATGTGTATGAGACATCGATATTAAACTATCTCTATAAACAACAACACATCATGAACCAGGACAGGTTAATAAATATAAAGAAATCCAACAGGGAGACCCTCGCTGACTTTTTCAGATTTTACACTGATCGCATAAAGTGAAACTGTGTCCTTAATTTAGAAAATGATGACTTGACTGTTTCAGATGCTGAGACGGCATCCTGTTCAAACAGGAAAAGCATCAAAATAAGGAAGCAACATGCTCTACAATAATGTTTCATTGAGTTTACAGAAGTCCGTATAGCTCAATGAAAACAATGAACTTTCTCTTCAACCTTCAAAGAGCTATACATCAGACATCTAACAGACAAACTGCAGAGCCGTGCAAACACAAATCACCTGTCTGACAAACTAGCCTTCACCCTAAACAGATAAGCATGTCCATGTTGATTTTCTCTATCATTTCTGATTTGCAGTTTTTAATCTGAATGTTGAGGGGGCAAACAAACTTGGGTCACTGCTGCTTGCACCATCTGCTCTGCACCAGCAGCCAGACATGTTGACACCACCTGTCCCACAGCTCTCTGAAGACTCCTCCACATAACACTGTAATCAGCGCCACTGGCACAAGGACAAGATTAAGAAATAAAGGCTGGAGAATAGCAGAGTGACTCTAAAACACTCTGTATATGTTCAGCACACAGATCCTGGCCTTCAGTTTAAACGATGGGAGCCGCCAGCTAAATGAGCACATGATAATCTCAGGGCCATAAAAAAATATATTATTAAACCACACTGTCATCTGTTCGTCTTTCTTGATGAACTTATTCTTGTGTGTGTTTTGATTTGTTGAGCTGCCAGACCTGTTGTTTTTGTCCACACTGACGCTCTCTCCTCCCGGGATCAGCTCCTTCACTTCTGTCATCCCGTAGTTTTCCCTGGTGATCTGAGACATAACACAACAAACAATCAATTTTCAGTTTAAGAAATGTACCACAGCACACATAAATATGCCACATAGTGTTCATATTCCTTTATTGAACATAGGCACCTTACTTGATTTTAAGTCAGTTACACATATTAGGAGTGGGAGGATCAATACCTAATAGTGTTTATAGCATTAACAGGGATCAGCGGCTTTGGCTAACTTTAGATCACATTCTGGGCACAGAAAGACTCTTCTTAGTCGTCCAGGTCTTTTAACAGGAATTTCATCTGTTAATTAACAGCAAACAATAAAAAGAAACTACTAACGTTTGGTAATGAAAAGATAATTGAAAAACTTCTCAGTGTTTTAATAAAGTATAAGTATAAAGTATAACATACAATGTCTACAATTATGAGTTATCATGTTACATTTTGAGGCTATTGTTTGACACAAATCTGCTGGTTTTAAAGTGTCCATGAAAGTGTCTCTACTCATATTTGGACACCTGTTTTCAGACAGTTTATGCGATTCACTAACTCATAATGTTAGTCTTATCCTATCAAATTGACATAGGTCAGTTGAAAAGTTACACTTACGGCAAAGTTGAGAAGAAATGTCTCCTCTACATCACTGCCTTCATAGTCTAAAAGATGTTGTAGACTCCTGCAGAAAGAAAAGAAAGACCACAACTGTTAAAAGCTGATCGAGAAAACACACAGAAAAACAAAAACAATGGGGAGGGAGGGTCTTAGCTGATTGATGTAATGGTAAAATATATATATTCAGATTTCATTTCAGCAGTATCAGGGATAGACTTTTATTTTTCTACCATATCACTCAGCTTAATGAAGTCACCCGTCATGTTTAAGTCTATCCGTTGTTTGTTTTGTAAATTGAAAACCAGAAATCAGCTGTGTCTGATCAGCTATGTTTGTCTAATTCTGCAGAATTAGAAACGCCTCAAGTGGTAACATACTCGTTACTAGACTGTGATGAAAACCATGTTGGATATTTACCACCAAAACACAGGATGGAGGCTGATCAGTCGAGTATTATTATCTTGCAAAGCAAATGAATGCCTTAAACAATCTTATCAGAAAGAAGATCTAGTGTCTCTTTCTAGACTGTGTGATGGGGCCAGTGAGCTGCCTTTAGTCTGCTGAGCTTCAAACGCTTCAAAAGAGACAGTGAAAAGCTTTAAGACGCTTTGAACGTGTTGTCACGAGCAACAGGCTGTGCAGCTCTACTTCCAGGGGGGTTGCGATCACAGTCAGAGCATAATCTAAAAATCAATAGACAACTGGGACAATTAGGCGCTACGGAAATGCTGACTGCCCCTGCTCTTAATTGAATGACGATTCAGTCAATCTCAGTGCAATCACAATATCTCTTTCAGGCACTGTTGCTTTCTCTTCAGTAAAAGGTCCCGCTTTTGGACCAACACATAATGTGGACATGATCAAAGTTATTTGGAGGAAGTGCATTGTGGAGGAACAATTATGTTCAGGTGGTGCTAGCTGTGATGGATGAAAATGAAAAACAATGTCCACACTTCCAAGAAAATCAAACTGAGGAGCATGGGAATAACAATAAAAACAAAGAGTACATAACCTCTACTCTATGGACACAACAGTTACCTGGCCTCGGTGGGTGAGAGCTCTTTGAAGTCGTCCAATGTGGGTAAGACATCCAGCAGCTTCTTGTAGAGAGCCAGGGGGAAGTGGAGGTCCACCACTGTGGCGTTATAGATGGCCAGACCGCAGATGATCCCTATCAGGTGAAACCAGTTCTGCTCCACAAAGCACTGGAGATGCAAACGAGTGATTTTAACATTGCCTCTCTTACCGCTTCATGTTTTAGTCTGGATATTTGAGTGTCAAGGAAGATGTTGGTTTTGTGTCAGTAGTGGCACAGGTTTAAATGGGGCGTAACATTCAAAAGTTGCATACATAGTTTTATCATTTTGTCTCTGAAGCCAATACTGCTATAGCATTCATAACAATCTTTATTATTGGTTTGAGGTGTACTTGTGATTTTATACACATTTTAGTTGTAGCTTTTACTTTTTCTACCTGACAGTTCGAGCTAAGGTGCTCATAAAATAAGATGATTGTTATAAATTTAATGACCCATGTCTCTCCTTCGTCCATTCAGTTGTCACATAATACACATCATATAAATCTGTTTCTACAACAACAATGGCAGTGGGAGAACTAAAAAAACTGCCTGTGAACTTACTTTGTCTGAGAACCACAGCAGGTTGGACTCATTGTAAGGGGTGAACATCCCGTACACAGGATCCATCAGCTCCTTTAACAGCAGCAGGAAAAACTCTTTAGTCACTCCGCCTGCGTCTACGGCCTCTTCGCCGTCAAAGATCACCTGGAGGGGAGTAGGAAATAGATGAGACAAAAACCTACTAACATAAAGTTTAGTCCAAGTTTCTGTGTTGGCCTGGCACTTACCTTGAGGGGCTTCTTGAGGTCCACGTCAGAGTACATGGTGAGCTCACGAAGGGTGTCGCTTACTAAATGGTTCCTGCGTACATGGAGCACCAGGTAAGGGTTCCTAGCAAGGTGGGGTTCCAGTGTGAGCAGCATAAAGACATTGTGTAGGTTTGCACCACTTACTGCCATCTTGGAAATGGTCACAGGAAGAGGAAACAGACAAAAAGATAATGAAACATATCAAATTAACTAGGACAGTCGAATACATTTGATTTCAACAAATTAAAATTAATCCGAGCACAGACTTCATTCTGAGTATCAGGTACCTGCATTTGCAGTTCAGCATCTGTTTGCAGCATGGTTGTCTTGGCTTGAGCGTTCAGGATGAACGGGTAGGCACATAGGTTCACTGAGGGAAAGTCACTCTGCAGAGAAAATGAGATGTATGCTCAGTACACCATTGACAGTCAAATTAAGCTAATGTGTTTGATGCATCAAAAATCAATCTTTAAATCATCTACCTGCGAAGGGGATGATCCCATTTTCTAGAAATCAAAATGAGACAGAGAGAAAGGCTGTTTGACTTGATCTGCAATTTAAAAAGGCTTAGACACTGAATGAATGGACTGACAAACGGAGACACACAAGTATTCATGAGTAAGTCCCCTTCCACACGGAGGATGTCAGTACTCACAATTTCAGCTTTACTCAGAAACCATTTGAGGTAGTCTTCCTGGATGTCCACCAGGCTGGAGATGTCAGGAATATAAAAGCGATTGTACTCCACATGGTGGGCCTTTAGGTTTACCTGGGTAACATGGAACAAACATCTCTGTGAACCTTAGGAACCATTACCAAGAACTATCCTGCGTAAACATTTCCTCCTCAGACTGTGTTGAGGAACAATGAGGAAATCATGGCTTGTTTACAGGATCAGCAAGTGACGTTTGTGGATACCTTGTGGAGTTTCTCCAGCAGCCGTAGCGTGGCGACAAAATAGTTTTCATAGAACACGGGTACGAGCAGAGTCTTTCCTCCAGTTAGCATAAACACAACAATGCTCTTGTACATTTCGACCATCCTGGTGAACACGCCACCGTCCACAAAACACCACCAGTTGTCTGCAGGGACAAAAAGAACTTAAGATGTAGTAAATAACCTCAACCACAAAATATTTATATGATAAACACAGTGATTGTCTATTTATTTTTTTAATCTGACAGTATCTTGGAAAACTCCAAGACTGGACTAACAATGTTTGTGTTTTTGCAAATAATTTTGTACATTGGCAATAAATGTTGGGTCCTATGTGTTGAGGAGAGGGGCCTCTGTGGATCATACCACAGATACTTGATCAGTTTGGGATCTAGTGGATTTGGAGGCCATGTCAACCCACTTGTGCTGTTTTGTAAGTTGTTCCTAAACCAGCCACTGCCATCAAGGAGTGTCATTGCTATGGGGTGGGGGTGCCTGGTCTAGTCTAGGTGTCTAGGTGGGTGGTACATGTCTAAGTAATATCCACAAGAATACCAGGTCCAAAAGTTTCCCAGAACATTGCATTGGCATAAGATGGCAATGACTGTGGCTGATAGGTGTATTTTGCTTTGCAAAGTCCTCTGCTGACATGCTTACTACCTTTATAGGCTCCTCAGACTGTGAACATTTAGACAGTGACAGATGTTTCGCACTTTTTTGAACTTTCCTATAAGGAGCATGTCTCTGATTGTTCTAACAAACCATCATATGGACCAGTGCCGCACCTTTCCTGTTGTAATTTCTACACAACTAAAAATATGGCAGAGATTGTCCATCAGAGATGAGGAAAGGGAGATAACTGACTTGGATGTTAGTGAGGACACTGGCATATTGTAAATTTTGACTTTCACAAGGTGTCACATTTTTTTCTGCGTTTGACGAGACATAGTCTACCTTATGCTGAATGACTTGTTTAATGTATAAAAAGTGCATATGCAGATAAGATACCCAATACTTTGCTGGGGTTGGCGTCTAGCCGGAGAATGGCCATCGCCAGGGGTATAGTGAGGCGGATGTAGTTCTTGGAGTCCTGCAGGGCAGGGTACTCAGACAAGATGAGGTAGATCCTCATGGCCTCGACATCAGGAGGGGAGCGTGGCAGCTGAGGGATCAACAGGCTCTCAAAACTCTTTGTGGCCTAAACAAAAGGGAGGAGACAGATTTTAGACAGTTTTTCTTTCGATGAAACAGCATGTTTAATCTTGTACAGAGAATTTTATTTGCTCTTTACTAATTATTACACCGTATGTTTGAAAACTAAGGGAAATGTATGGGATATTTTTTCATTTTCTAAACAGGCTGGATCCATCAAACAGCAAGGGGAAAATATCAGTCACTAAATTTTGGGAGAGGCTTTTAGCGGCTGGGAATGCGGCCTCGGTCTGCACACAGATTATAATTCAAGTTGGATTCAGTTACACAAACTCCAAACCTAACATTACTGAGCCAATGTTAGAGGGTATGACTCAGTCCTGCGATTTGTGCCATGGTTCTGTGGCTGAACTTGATGTTCTTTCAAAACAAACACAATTTTGCCATATGACACAGATTTTTTTTTGTAGTTTGTTAGCCGGCAGCTGAAAAGCAAACACTGCTTCACACTCTTATCATTTCTCCTAACACTATGGAGAATACTATTAAAACTTAATTAAGGAGCCAAAAGCAAGCACAAAGTTTATTTGGCTCCAGAGAACAAATCAAAAACCACTTTCTAAGATTCTAATGGCTCCCAAAATGAAGAAGTCGGAGTTTTAGCTGGAGAGCAAAGAGATCCTAAATTAAATTAAAATTGCAGTTATTATAAAATATGAATAAAAATATGAATAACTTCATATTTTTATAATTTCTTGGACACATGCAGATATTAAATATCTCAGTAAATATATATTGTTACAATCAGTGTGTTAACAAAGACCCTTCTATTTACATACCTGAAAGACACAGAGCATGCTTGTTTCTGTCCACCTGAAGTCCAGTAATATTCGCTTTGAGTCGTTTTCTCCTCCCACAACTCTTGAGTCAAACCTATGCATCTTTGGCTTCTAATTATGTTATCATTTTCACTAGTTTTGTCTGTTAGATGCAGCGTACAGACATTACTGCTGCAGCAGCCAACCAGGTTCATGGGAGCAGTAAAATAAAACGGGAGACATCAGGCTGTAAAAGGTACCAACACAACTAACCAACTTGAAAATGGTACAGGCAACACAGGCAGACTGTGACATTACCACATGTCGCCTGGGTCCAAAAACTTTCCCTTGAACACATCACAGACTGGAGCCAATGGCCAGCTGGCACATGCATTATCTGCCTGCGTGAAAGGAAATAACTCTAGGAAACCAGAAAAGCTACAACTAGCTGAGAGGAAGAGCGACCGTTGTACAGAGCTGACCTCTCCAGAATCATGCCGATTAGCTGGTCTACAATTTATTCATTCTAGATGATCATGTCGTTGTGAAAATATTTGTGCATTTAAATGTTCAGAGTAGATAAAGATATAAAACAAGAAAAGTCGTCTTCAAAACTGAGTCAAAACTAAGCTTGACTGACAACAACTCTGAGAGACGCTCTGTAAAAACACAGACACTCACTGACGGTCCCACACCAGAAAACGGCCAACCGTCGACTTGGTGTGTCAAGGCCCAAAGACTTGAAAGATGTTTAAAGAAAAATCCAGGGTCAGGCCATGAATGAGTGATTGTTACTGCCACTGTTCTGCCACTGTTCTGTCACTTTACGACAATTAACTCGGCCCAGTGTAAAGATATGAGTAGAGTTGACTGAGTGGAACATGTTATCAAGAAAGAAACAACTCCCGAGGGCATTCAAACCAACAAATGGTCACGTTGTGTAGAACCACAGCGTCCGTGTTTCCTTTGTTTATGCAACATATGAGGCAGAGATAGGAAGAAAACATGTTGATGGCCTTGCAAAGTGGGACACTGGGTTAAAAACGCTAACACGCACATATTTACGAATACTCAGTACCTGCTCCAGAAGTCCAGAGAAGGCCGGTTTGCTGAGGGTCTCAAACAGCATTCTGACAGAGTTCAGGTCGATGCCGGGGATCTTTGGGTTGGTTTTGAAGTGGGTATCATCACTGAGAAAGCAAACCATACGAATCTATGAATGATGCATTAGTGGTCACTAACAGCTTAAAAATAGATAGAGCCTTGATGTAAAGTCACACGACGCTTTGGATTAAACACAAATCTTTTTCCACCCGCCGTGTGGCAGGTCAGATGTGAGCCAAGTTCACTGGAAGCTTCTATATGTAGATGTGCTAACTCTCAGTACGACATGAGCAATGCTTAGGTATACACAAAGCCTTGGGGTATTTAAGCCAATCCCTAAGCAGATCTCCTCTTCAGCCTGCAAGCCAGGCGCTGGAGGTACAAACTGATAAACACACCCACAGCAGCAACCTCAACCAAAGCCAACTAAACCCAGAGAGCAACTGTTGACAGTGTAAGCCTTCACTTTCCAATGGCACAGGGTTTATTTAGTCATAATACATACACATCTGATCCTGTAGAGACCGTTTGCCAAACAGAAAACACTAATGCAGAGTGTGCCGACATCCTGCTACAAACACGTGAGCTGTGAGCAACGACACACTAAATTGCGAAGAACCAAGTGAGCAGTTCTCAAAAGTCCCAAATGTGGCGTAAAATGTTTACACTCTGCATGTGTACACTACAAACGAGTGCAGCAAATCCCCATGCCGTCAACGTGAGCAATAAAGGCAGACTGCATTAAATATCAACCAGTCTGTCCCTTTCTCAAGGATCAACTGCGATAAAAAAAACCTTGAGACAAACACATAGCAGCACACATTCTTCCCTCAGTTGCAAGTAAACCATAGAAGAAGAAGGGTACATGACGAGTTGACGTCACCAGAAGAGAACCAGTCAAACATTAAACCCAGAAAACTATTTGGGAATAGTGATGGGAATATGACATTTGTGTTAGTTTCATCCAGCTGTTTTTATACAGGTAAATAAAAACATTATGATTAAGCAACATGGACGCAGTTATCTTAAGTTATCAAGCTAGCTGCAGCCCTATTCTATATTAACAAAGAATTGTTATTTAGTATTTGTAACAATTACTAGTATCTGGTATTGACATTTTCAGATGTCTTGCTTGAGCAAAAACTCAAAGTTATTTAATTTATAAGGAAAGAGTATTGGGCCTTAAATATTTTTATACTTTTGTACTTTGTACTTTCTGGTTTAAGATATGATAATCCTTTATGTTTTATTCATCTCACAGCAGCAGTAACAAATAGGTATTACAGTGCAAACGTGTAAAATGTATTTAAGTAGAACCAATACTCTTTCCTTGTAAATTAAATAACTTTAATTATCTCTTTTTGCAAACACGACATTTGAAAAATGCCAATAATGGATCCTGCAAATAATAACAATGCAGATAATAGTTTGTTAGTCTAGAATAGAAACAGAAATGTCATCTCCTCGTTCTTCTTCTGTGGTTTGCACTGATCCTGTGTGTAACTGTTGCTGTATAACACTGTGACATCATTAAAGAATTATCTTAAACGCATATCAACTGGCTGTTGTCATTAAATGAATCACTGGTCCTGTCCTGTGTTTCAAATGTGTGAAATGTGGGTTTAGGTTTCAACAACATTTAAGCAATTCAGCAGAATATTATAATAATATTCATGCAGAGGTCTGTTTTCAAAACTTCCTGACCTCCACAGCTCATTCCCAGGACATGATAAACATCTGCTGATGAGTCTGCCCTAGCAATCCATGACACCCACGTACATGCAGGTCAATGCAGTCGCACAGATCTCACTGACCAGACTGATAGCATCTTTCCCAGCCCTGACATCCTCACATTTTTGCTGAGGTTGATGTTCACTGAGGGCAATATGCAGGGCACAGGTGAATCAGTTCACAGTAGTCTTCACATGATGACACTGACTTTACAAGCCATAAAATTCCTACAAATTGATGAATTGGATGATTTTCTTTTACTTCTCAGCTGATTATTTATTTATTTAACTTGCACTAGTTATACATGCACCAGAGTACGACAACGATCCAGTAGCACACAGCAATTTTGACGAGCATGACTACAGTTTGTACCATCTGTCACCTGCCTTAACCAAGTCCAAAGATCCTGACATGTGCCGTCCTATTTTTGGCAGAACAAAGCAGAGATAAAGAGCAGGTGCGTGTACACACACACACACACCACTCCAAAATGACACTAACCTCTAACCCCTTTATGTGCTTGTATATTCAACCCTGTATAAACTAAACACTTATTCTATTCTATAACAGCAATACAGTATAGTGTAATACCTGCAGTGATGTACACATGGTCCATCGTGATCACCCTGTTTGAGATCTTTTTGTTTTCTTATTGTCACTTTAAAAATGCTCCATTACTGCTCTAAGTCCTGTGGCTAATCAGCATGGAGCTCCGACTTTACAAACACATAATACAGTACGAGTAAATGTGCTGTGATGTGAAACAGGGGCCGACGTGTCTCGTCTGTGTGTGTTTTGTCACAGATGAACGTTGTTTACCTTTGGTCCAAGAAGCTGGCGTTCCAACAAGCCGTCGAGGAGAGTTGAATTATGATATCGCTGTGAACAAAAAACAATACAGGGACACTATTAACGTCTAACAAAATAAACTTTCGTTCGAAAAAACAAGGAAAAATATGCACTACAATCTCATATAATTAAAACAAGACATTTGTATTATTGGCTTACTTAGTGACAGTAGAGTCTGTGTTGTACATCAGTTTTAACCTCCACGAGTTTAACCTTTCATAATTGATTGGGGACAGGCTTTTACTGATATTGATCACTCTGAAGTCTTCTGGGGCGACTGAACTCTGCGAAGACAAAGACAAACCGCTAAAATGGAGGACTGTTTACATTTCCACTCTGTGCCACAGGTCAGTCTGGGTTTTGTCTGCTTCCTCAGTGTAGATAAAATAAATAACCTACGCCTGGGGTCCAAATATTTTGCTAGGGTGTGTGACTGTGGCTGAGTGCCTTACATCTTGATGAGTACACATTCCTGACTAGTTGTTTGTTTGAAATACGTCCCCAACAAATGCTCCATATACACACACTTGCCAGTTCACTGGGTACAGCAGTAAAAACAAACGCATTCTGATATAACAGGCCACCACTAAAATCTTGAAGGCTATGGTATTCAGCATTTGTTTAAAATAACTGAGAGAGCTGTTGATTCAACTTCATTTTGTAGAACTACTGAATTGTACCGTATCAGCACGTTTCTATTATTTTGCACCACCAACTACACCTCTCAAAATGATCATCCAGTTGAATAACCACCTTTCAACATAAACTGAACATTATAATATTCATGAAACTAAGATTTCTTGCAGGACTGTTTATGCATATTAGAAGGCATCCATTTTCACTAGTGGCAATATACAGTAGTGCCTATGTAAGGACATGTGGAAGCTTAGTCATTAACGCCACCCACTGGTGAAACACTGAACTGATTATAATTTTCTGACTTTTTAGTATTCAATTTACACTGAAGGTTTTTGTATGTGATCATTTAGAATTACGCTGCATTTTTATAAATAACAAAGAATAAGCAAGTGTGTCTAGCTTAACTATATATATATATATATATAAGAAACATCTTAACTTCAACACTCTCCCTCTACATGACAGATTTCTCTATATTTTAACGAGGAGAAATGACATAATTGCAAATTAAATGGTACAGTAAAATTGCACATGACTGTACGCTAATGAAATGTGGTATGTTCATAATTAACCCGGAACAGCAAAACATTCGGGGGACTGTTGTCAGTAAACAATAAGAAGCTGCCATGAAACGTGGAGATAGATTTGAGATTAACTGACGCAAAACAAGTCAGACAGCACGACAATTAAAGGACACTACATACCTGCTCATTTGAGTACAATAAGAAACTATGGTCTCCTCCACAGATGATTTTGATGACTGTATATTGTTTTGATTCTAATACAGAAAGGACAAAGGAAGACAGATGTGAATCATAACTGACAGTTTTTTATAGCAGTTACATACCTTGCTTTAGCTTATATTTTCAGTACGTAAAGCATTTTAAACTGCACTTCAACAATCTGGTTACCAATGTGTGTTTGCGACGCCATTACTGCCATAGTGACAGAGTATCTGCTGCAGGGGTAGAACATTACATGGACCACAAACTTAAAAGTGTGTTCAAATAGTATGTGTTGTAGTTAAACACAACAAAAGCCAGAACAGAAAATGGAGAAATACATGAAGATCACTTAACCATACTTCTAATGATGTAATACTGTGTAACGTAATGATGTAATAATGTTTTTACAAAAGATTTTCTAAATTAACTTAGCTAATTGATGTCAAACTTAATAAATGTATAGAAATGCAAATGTGTTAAAGACATTGTGGACCGTTAACTAAATAACAATAACAATAGCTTTTCCACAGTTAAAAACAACCACTCGTCCCAAACACAAGGCTGCCGGATAGCATTGGTAATTACGTTGCTCACAACAATACCACAGTTAGATCTATTTTAATCTCTTCAACCACTGACGCCCCTAGAGAGCTGTTTCACCACGTAACCTGTATGGTCTCAGTCCTAATGAAGGAAAACTTTGTGTATTTTGGAGTGATTGTTTTTTCCAAAGCTTAAGTTTTCCACTCTTTTGGAGCAACTGAGAACTGAAGGATAAAGGAAAATATTGGCATTTTGCTACGCTCTGTAAAAGTATATCATATATACAGTCATCTACCGGCAACATATAAGATTCTCCTGTAACTCATTCCAACTCTCTTATATTTGTAAGCAAACACTACAAGGTTATTTCTGCTAAATTCAGTAAAAGAAACTGCTGTGGAAATAAGACCTGTTTGGTTTGTGTAGTAGCTGCAGGATGTTTTGCCAACAGTCTGCACAGACTTATTTATAAACCACCCACATCAGAAGTGATGTGATGACAGTGAAACTCCATCTCACCGAGTTGTAATCAGTCTCTGATGTCAATTTGGTGAATATTTTAGGTATCTGAATGTGACGATGAAAGATAATTTAAACGGTAGTTTCTATAATCATGTCTGCTAGTCCTGGAAGAATCACTTTTAACCCCAAAATCAATCTTTAATGACCTTGTTCCCCCATATTTCCTGTCCGCATCTTTTACTACAGCTAAAGGTTTAAATGCAAACAGGGATAACGTCTAACTAATTTAAAACACAGCCATAGAGTGTGTAAACTGCTCAAGATGTTTTCTGCTTACCTTTTCTGAGGAAATGTCCTGTCAGGAAACCGGCCTTGACAGGAAATGGGCTTCTGGCATCTCCCAGTATTCCTGTGCCAAGTTGACCGTGGCTGTTACAGCCAAACGCATACACCACGCCAGAGGAAGGTACAAACGCCAACGTGTGGTGCCTGGTAAAAGAAAAAAAGCATTATATACCATTATAACAATTATGTGGTAAATGATTATATTTTATAGTGAGATTTAATTATATATTAAAAAAATAAATAAGGATGATTGTTTAGTGATCTGTAATCACTTAAACATTCGGTGAAATCAAATCGAAGAAAAACAACAATAGAACTCAGGACTATGTTTAATAGTGAAAGTAAGAACATTTCCACATGTACAACGTGAAGGGAACTCAAGGGATTGAGACTGAACAGCTGTCTAGCCTTAAGAAAAACACTAATCAGTGAAGCTAACCAGAAAAAAGGTTTCAGTTTGCTAGGCAGCATAAAGACTGGACTCTGGAGCAATGGAAGAAGGTCATGTGGTCTGATGAGTCCACATTTACCCTGTTCCAGAGTGATGGGGGCATCAGGGTAAGAAGAGAGGCAGATGAAGTGATGCTCCCATCATGCCTAGTGTCTACTGTTCAAGCCTGTGGGGGCAGTGCTATGATCTGGGGTTGCTGCAGTTCCTCAGGTCTAGGTTCAGCAACATTATGTGTCCAAAGAATGAGGTCAGCTGACTACTACTGCACAATTTCAATTACTTTTCATAACCGCCTCCCCTCAAGAGAGTAGTTGGGTGGCTGGAGTCTATCAGGGTACGCCCTAAACAGGTCCAACACAATGAGGAGATCAACCACTTATGCTCAATATACAACATTGCCGACCCCAATGTATCACGTGCATTTTTCTATTTTATATCTAGTTCCGCATAAAAGTATTTGCATCTCTCCCCCTTGTGACCCCTTGTTTTAAATATGTGGGGTGATCCCCTTGTGCAGTAATAACACAAACTAATCATTTACAGTAAATGCTGATCGGTCGTCTGCAGCAACTGGGAGAGATTTTAGCTCTTTCTCCAGTACAGAACCGTTTCAGTTTGAGATGTTGGTCCGGTCCTTTCACAATATTTCTATTGGATTAAGGTCAAAACTTTTATTTGGCTGTTCCAAAACATTTATTTTGTTGTTCTTGAACCAGTATTTTGTAGAATGACTTGTGAGCTTGAACTGACATTGGAAACACATCAGAACAGAGGACTCTAATTTGGTCTTGGAAATCGACTTACAATTTAAGAGGGGCACATACATCTTGAATAAACAAATACCAAAGTGCGTTATTTCATTTGTGTAACTGGGTTCCTCTTTGTCTGCTCTTGTGATTTGAGATACTTGTAGGCGGCACTGTATGTGTTTTTGGAGCATGTTATGTCAATAGCTTACAGGACAGGAAATTACAGACAAACAACAAAGGCTGTGCTGGAGAGGTTCCAGTAATCTGTCCCTCTAGTAATTAGACAACATGAACATGATGACCAGAGAGCTACAGCAATACTTTTATGACAAGAGTTTCACAAATATATCAAGGCTGTTGTATTGTTCAAACCCATCTAATTAAAATGAAAAAACCCTCTAGGTTTACCGTACCTGCCACAGGTGATCTGGGAGACCTCGGTACCCATGAGCTCCAGCACTCGTCTGGGTAAAAGTTCATTATTGGTTGAGCCATGACCCAGCTGACCCCATGAACCATCACCAAATGTAAACAAACCGCCATCCTGTTGGAGAAACAGTGCAACACGGTTAAAATTAAATGAAACCAAAAGAAGACAACAATGATCCCATTATCTGACACCTCACCAAACAGTATTTAACAATTGAGGTTGTAAATATGTGTAAATCTCTCAGCTGGGAGGTACTGGAAAGGGTTAAAGGATAGTCCTACCTTCGTGAGGGCTGCTGTATGTTCATCTCCACAGCTGATGTAAACTACTTTTTGAGATCTCAAAAATTTAATGTGGCATGGGACAGCACGATCTGAGGAAGGAAACAAGAACTCAGACTAGCTTGATGCATTTACTTAAACGAGTAAGACTTGGACAAACACTAACCCTGGCAATCACTCATAAGTTTATTTTTTATCTTTGGACCTTTTATAGGGCACACATTGAAACACTTGGAAATTCAAAATCTCAACCCAAGAGTGTTATTGTAGGGCATAAGAAGACCTTTTCATTTTCATGTAGAAAATTAATGAATTTACCATATATGGTTCCTTGCCCTTAAGTTGTAAACAAATGTAAACGTGTATTGTCACACTGTCAACATAACACATAATCACAATACACAACATTAGGCCTGGTAAGTAATGAAGCAGTTATGCTCAGCGTTCATGAAGAGATGGACCTTACAGACCATATTTGACCCTGATGTGACCTGACAATGTTTCCTTGGTCTTGTCTGATTGGCTGGTTGAATACCACATGTTTCTAAACCTCACTGAGAGGCACCTGGACTCAATTTAGAATGTGTGCTGAAGTTACCAAATATTGTTCCTCATCCCATAAATGGTTAAAATAAAAATACTTCTCGTTGTCTGTTAAAGCAGGCTAAAGATTAGGAAAGTTTGGTTACACAATTCCACAGACAATAGCTTAGAAATTGTCGGGTGAGTAATGTGACACTAGTTTCATACCACATGACCACATAATACTTCTACAATAACACTTCTCTATTTGTTAAAATAATACTCAAAAAGATACTGTGTATCATAAATAACCATATCTGAAATATGTACTGAGCCACCACTAGATGAAATCATCCTTTATCTCTCTAACCTGCTGATTATTACCTTGTTTATCATTGAGACCCAGTTGCCCAGCTCTGTTTTTGCCCCAGCCGAACACAGCTCCAGACAAAGACAACGCGAAGCTGTGGTCTCCCCCAGCAGTTATCTGCGCCAAAGGAATCCCCGCCAGAGACTTCAGAGGATGAGGGAACAGTTTGCTGGGCTCTCCTTTCCCCAGGCCGAGCTGGCCGCTGGTGTTCTGGCCCCACGTGAACAGCTGGCCATCTGAGAGGCAAAGGATACATGGCATTCATACATACACACCAACAACTGCCACAAAAATCAGGACAAATGTTTGTTTTCTTCACTTCCCACTCACCACGTTTAAAATGCTGAACAGTAAATGCCTCGAATCTGAGCAGAAATTACCCTGACCCTGGCGGTCAGCACTTCTCTCTAACAACCTCTTATTCTCCCTCTCAAAAAACAAATGCGCCATCACTTCTTCACCACACATCTACATGCTTAACAAATTGGAAAAACTCCGCAACCGACTAAGTGGAAGGATCTTCTTTATTTTGCCAGTGCATTTCAGTGTAGGGCATGCGTCAAGGGGAATCACTTTGATTGTTTCCCTCCATGCCACTGCCAGCCAAGGCTTTCTTGATTCACTAATCTGTGCATACTGTCAGAATATGCAGAGTCTAGACACAGTATTCAGATCTGAACAGTGTTGGGGTGTCATGAAGAGAACGTGTCTTTCACACCTCTAGAAAGTGCGATGCAGTGCTGGTTCCCACACATTACTTGGGAGATGCGATGGTCGCACAGTCTTTTGACCAACCTAGGAAAAAAAACGGGACAACGTGTTTGTTTATAAGGAAGACAACATTCACATTATAAATATTTATTTTTGAAGTTACTGATTCCTAAACTTCAAGTAAACTGTAGATAAAAATACACATCTCAAGATAAACTCTGAATAAATCAAGAAAAAACGCAAAAAGTTTGTCACAAAAATTGCTTTAAAGACAGGATATCTGCTAAGGCATGCGTTACTGTCTCTATGGAACAGGCCTGATCTGTGCATGTTTACATGAGGCCTTTTCATTTTCATCTGAACTCTTTTGTGACGTAGATGTCAGTTTGGTGGAGGAGACAGTCCATGTTTTTTGACTGTTTTCCCTATTTTCAATTAACTAAAACCCAAAAACATTCATGATATTTCTTTATTACTATTCTAAAATAGAAACCATCTTCTTATGCTCACAGGTATGCCTAAATATAGAATATATCCCAGGAGCCAAATTTGCAGCCTCAAGCACTGAAATGCTACAGATCATAGACGTGTTTCTAGAAAACAGAGGGCAACTCCCAGTCCACCTGACTCACACAGAGTCCATTCAATAGAATGTGTTGTTGTGTTTGAAACAGGTTTTTTGCTAACTTCATGTAGCTGCTCCTGAAGTGTGTCTTACTGTAATTGTGGGACTGTAATGGCTGACACTATTTATTCATTCAAATCACATCTTAATGTAGTAGTTGTTTTGCACCTATTATGGGGTGTCGATAAAATAATACCATAAATAGCACAAGTGACGATGTTGCTGTGGCTGTTTCTCTACTAACATGCCAAAAACTCTTCCGTGGTAGTCACTAGTCACCTTGGGATACGAACGGCCGCCTCTGCAGCGCCCAGGCCGAGCTGTCCGCCGTCACCTGCTCCCCAGGCAAACACCTGACCCTGCTCATTCACCGCCATCGAATGGTCCCGACCACACGACACCATAGTTATCTTCTGGGTATCCAGAGCCCCGACCAGCTCTGAGAAGAGAAAGGAGACCCTGTGAGGCTAAGCATGAGGATGAGAGACACTGTCAGTGAGTACAGTTTTGATTTGAGGGTACTGGTACTGCATACATTTGAGGTACATCAACAATACTCTTTAGCAGACCTTAGCCTGGGCCATAATCCTCTTTTGAAACTAGTTACCTATCAGATTCAATCTACATTGGATCCACAAATGAGATATCATTTTCATTGAACTGTTCAAACGGATGGCATTCATGATGCCCTCATAGACCCAACCCATGTAAGGCATTTGGTGTTTTTTGACAGCCCAAACATAACACTATCTAAAGACAACTAATGCTTGTATTACATGTACGATAAAAAACGAGCCTTTAATCCTACGAACCTATAAAACAATATAATGCACGCATAGAAAACTGAAATACACGAGGGAGATCATGTGAAAATGATATGTGGGGCAGATACACTGGATTTCTGTGTGGTGCCCTGTTATGTAAAATGTTTAACTGGGTCAGATTATCTGCTTTTGAGTGAACCTATACTACAGCATGAGTCTAAAACATCTAATCAGCAAACAGCATGAACAATGTCCACCACCCTTGTTCAGCTTGTTTAGTGTCAGGCTGGTTGATTGAGGAGCCACTAACCCTAATGATTATATGAGGCGAGTTGTAATGTGTCACATATTGTTTAGTCACTGAGGGTTTATTTGTTTTAGGTATGGAACAGCTTTCTCTCAAACAGGTCCGTTTGTTTGCTTAAAGACCAGTGTTTCCTACATTTGCATTTCATTGTTGTCACACTTTCACCCACGTCTTAAAAAAAAAGTCACACACCACACAAACTTCCACCCACGTGACACCAACACAAAGCCACCACTGTCTAAACCCAAACATGAGTACATGCTTCCAGGTTTATGTCACTTTAATGCTGCACAAATGCAGCTAAACATAATCCATATGTTGGAAAATAAAACTTAGATAATAATGTTTAATCAGTGTCTGTTTATTGTAGAACCTCAGTCATCCAAGTTGCATGGGAGACATACTGTAAAAACACGACAGCAACTGGACTTGCCAAGACCTGCAAAAGAGATTTCCCTGCACATTTGGAAATCTTCCTCAGATGGAGGTAGGATTATCAAACATTTCAGTCTGTGTGTTGAAACCCTACTCTTATTTCTATCTCTTACTGGCACAGAAAATCCAGGTGCAACTTTTTGTAAAAGCTACTTCTGTTCCTTAGTTTCAGATTTGGATTAAAAAATGGAATCAATTAAAACATTATAGTTGACCAAACAGAATAAAGTGCAACATTTTATTAGTTCTTTCCACTTACCAAAACAACCAGGGTTTATAAATAACTCAATAACTCATGCCAAGTCCACCTACACCCTCAAACATGTTTGGTAACTATCCACACACACCCAAGCAGGACAGCAGGGTGGTGCAACCTGCAAACTGTAATGATCAACCAGAGCTCGGTGAATTTGGCGCTCACACTCACAGCTTACCTGGGGACGCCACTGCTTTGTCGTGGCCTAGCTGTCCACAGCTGTTCGAGCCACATGTGTACACGCTACCATCATGCAGCAGGAACAGCGAGTGTTGCCCTCCACATGCGACCTCTTTCAGTCCTCTACCATTGAACACATGACAGTTCCTTGGCTCAAACACTGGGTTCCTCTCCACCCCGATACCCAACTGCCCATCCTTGGCATTCCCCCAACACAGCATGGTGGTGAAGGGAGAGGAAATGAGCACCAGTCTGAAGAGGCGGAGAGAGAGCGACGGCCAGATGGAGGAAGACAATAATATTCAAGCCTGAGAACAGCCCCGCTTTCTCCTCTTCATGTAAATCCCAACCCTGGAAGAAATGAAAACGAGCATGAGTATGTCATCCGTCTTTGTTGGGTTCTCTTGCTGATCGCTGAGCTCCATAGGCGGATCCAGACAATGTTTTAAGAATGAAGAAAGGATGGGTTTAGATGTGGGTGTGACTGTGTGTGAGAACGATATAAGCATCAGGCCGTGTGTTTAAATAAACCCTGTCAGTGTAATCCTGGCTTAAGCAGCTCCGAGCAGTCAAGCCTTAATGTCCATGTCCACTCGTAGTACATGCATGTCACTGGCCGAGTTATTTAAAGATACTAAACAGGAGAGAACAGCCCAAAATAAACAAGCATACTAATAATGCAGAAAAATGCTTATCATCTTTGACAAAATAATGACTCTTGTCACTTTGTACGCTCATATTTTAATTAACTAGATGGTTCTTAAACAAATACAGCTTAATACATCAGCCTTTAAATATATCGTACCTTTGTGAGAATTACAATTACAGCATTTAGACCAAACAATCAGTTTTTAATCTTTTTGACAATCACTGTTAACATGTTATAACAACTACAACAATCAATGTCCACAACAATCCTGAGCTGCAACCAAAATTAACATTTTTTACTGAAACTGCTTTAAGATAATGAGGGTGGACTAAATATATAAAATATCTCTCAGTACTTTGGTGTATTCTTAGTTTTATGTTCGAGCTATTTGTTTTAAATCTCAATTTCTCTTGGTGATTATATGAAATAGCTTTATTAGTATATCAGTTATACTAGTATTATAATTGTAAGCCAAAATAAATCATTCATCATTGCTCAGGAAACAGTATTTCGTAGATATCTGTCCATATATCCGTGTTTCATTCTCTGTGATTTGTTTTATTGCTTTTGCTCAGGATAAATTCAGATGGATAGACGGCCGTGATGCACACTTTGCTCTGCTTTTGAGTCTTAATACTCAATTCTCTATAAAAACACTGTAAATTTTTTTAATCTGCATTGCTTCTTTAAAGCTCCTCTATGGTGTCAACCTTGCAACTTTCATGAGAGGCGGTCAGTCCTTGTGTACAGTCTCTATTATTTTAATTGTGGTGCGTATACACTGAGAGTGTGAACTTATGAATAAAATATTAAAACCAAGAGGTTAGTGTAAACACCATTAGTAACCATTTAATTAGTCTTAACACCTATGACGCCTCAGATTTGGGGGTTTTAATTGCCAAGCCAGTGTTTCAATATATGCTGTATTATAATGCATTACCCTTAATAAGAATTAACACTGCAATGTGAATTATTTTAATGTGCACTATGCTCAGCTAGTAGCTAGGTTTAGCTAAATGAGGACTGTAAACGGCCCAGCCTTGTCATCTGTCAGCATGTAACGTTGCGTTAGCTTGCTGACTGGTGCTGTTTAACACATTATCAACAGTCTGCAGCCGCAGCTAAATATTAACACGAGAACCAAAACAGAGGGCTTTATGACCCTCACAAGATTATCATAGTTAATAGCTAACTAACAGGCTAAAGCAACGCTAACTGCCAGTTTCATGGCTAAAATCAGAAACTCGATGGCTATTCCGTGTCTGCCATAAAACGGTTCAGTAATGTAACTCGTTTCTGCAAAATTACAACAGAGAGTTTACCTTGAAAGATGCATTCTGAATTTGGGCGTCTGCTTTCGATACAGCAGCTCAGAAAACAAACGAGGAAGTGCCAGGCTGCCTACGTCACCTAAGCTTAAGCGGTAGGAGGGGTATGATTGGCCCGAAGAACCGGAAGTGCAGGTGTCACAGCGAATTCTGTGACCCATCAAATTCTATTGGGGATTGTATATTCACGATGTTGACTGGCATAGAGCCTGGTTCATTACCAATAAATACTGCATTTCAGGCAAAACCAAGGACGTTCTTTTTTCAGATCCTGCTCAGACACACCCTTTGAATGCTGTAGTATATAAATATACAGTCACTTTCCAGTTTATTAGGTACAGTAGTCAGAACAAATGCATTCCTACATATCAATCACTAAACCTTAGCTTCATGAAGGTTATGGTGCTTTCATTTTAGAGGCTGTGGTTCCTAGCACTATTGATTTGTATTGTTTTGCAAGTTTTTTTATTATCTTTGTCCAGTGAAAAACAATGAAATACAGTCTGGCAGCTCTTTGGTTCGGGAACAATGAAAATAGAATCTATAGCAGCATAAAGATTTTAAAAAAAAAGCTATAGCAGCTATACGCAATAAATGCACACAGTAACACAGAAATTAATGTAATTGGTACAATGAGGGGAAAAAATAGCAGCATGTAAATCAGTAAACAAACAATAATCCAAGTAGTATCTATGTCCGTGCAAATATGCCTATTGAGGTAGGTAGGTGGACTGAGGAATAAATATAGGGGTTATTCTACTGCAGTCTATGAAGGAGAGGTTGAAGGTGTGAGGGATTTGATGGATTGAGAGTAGAAGCTGTGTTTTAGTCTATTGGCTCTGGATTTGATAACTAAGAAGGCAGTTTGGAGAACAGTCTATATCCATGGTAGGTTTGGTATGTGGAAATGTGACTGGCTTTCTTTTTGAGTCGACCCTGAGATAAGCAGAGCTGTGGATACCAAGGAACGTGAAGCTATCCACCCCCTGAACCTCCTCTACCTGTATACAGAGGACAGACTGCAGGGTGTGCTTGGACTTCCTAAAGTCTACAATGAGTTCCTTGGTCTTTGAGGTGTTTAAGTACAGGTTATTGTCAGTGCAGTAGCTGTACAAGATGCTGAACCCCTTCTCTGTACGATGATTCGTTGTTGCAGTCTACGGTAGCACTGTCAGCAAAGTGGTAGTGAGGCATAGTGAGTAGAGAAGAGGGCTGAGGACACAGCCCTGCGGGGTGCCGGCACTGAGGATGAAGGTGGATGATGTCCCCCCATCCAGAATCCAGCAGCACAGTGGACTGCCTTGGCCCAAGTTGCTCAGTTTTTGAACCAGTTTGTGAGAGATGACGGTTTTAAAAGTAGAGCTTTTATTTCTATTATTGTGGACTTTTGTGTTTAATTCTATACAGTTTAACAGCACCACAACCTACATTCTCCAATATTATATATACAGTTATAGACACAGTTGAATTGCCACGTTTCTTACAGCAATAATCATGAAGCTAAAATTAAGTGCAGGACTGTTATATTTGAATGCATTCATTTTCACAAGTGAGTGTAAATAATGAAAGCTCCTTTTAACATTCAATGGATGAACACTTTGACCGACCCTGGTGACCCTGACTGGGATAACCGGGAGACAACGACAACGAAATTGATGGATTAGGTTGAATCAAGGTAGCAAATACAGAAAACAGAAAAGTTTAAAAGTTTAGTTTACTTCAAACCTTTGCAGCTACACATTTCAGGGAGAAATTTTGTACTTTTCTCAACATATTGCAAACTAATGACTGGACTTACTATACTCAACAAATACACACACATATTTGCATAGTCGGTAGAGTATTTCTGCTCATTATGCAAATTATAGCTTGCTCAAAGTGTAAAAATATAAAATAAACTTCATAGTGGCAACAATTTAAAGAGGTGGGGTTGAGTTTTAGTCCTGAAAGGAAGACTGAAGAAAACATTCAGGCCTCATATGACCTATGAATCTAAATTGCTCTGGCCATAGCGATAAAAGAAGGTGATTATAAGAACAAAATGGAAGCTGTGAGTTAAGTGTGAAGGGATATTTTCCCCTGTATTTCTCTCTTCAACATAGAAACCTATTTTGCTGAAAATGCCGCTTAGTGATTGGTGCACATAGCTGTCAATCATCATTTCATTGACCAATCGCATGTATCGTATGTGGGGCGTAAAAGAGGCGTAAACGTTTCTCGCATGTTGATTGGCGCGGTCACGTGACGGGCCGTGTTTGATAACACTGGAGCTCTCAAAACACAAGAGCGAGGGTGGTGGTTCTCATTCAGTTTATTGGTGAGACACTCCCCAGGACGCCAGCAGAGGATTGAATCATACTAATAGATCTTAAAGACCCAAGGTAGGATTTTTAAAATCATACACAGCTGAAAATGTCGATGTCGATGGTCTCTGTAATTTCTGACAAACGACGAACTTGTAGCTAAATGCTAGCTACCTAGCTACCTTGTGAGCTAAATGTGGTTACGGTTACGCGGCAAGCTAGCCAGTGCTAACATTAAAACACTGCTTTAAGCTTTTAGCTTCGCACCTAACCAAGCTAATGTGTTATTTAGGACTGAGGACGTATTGCAAGAGAAATAAAGACGCATATAATGTGGCGTTTGTCTTCATAATACCGCGCTACTGGTATGTTTTAGCGCAGACGGCTACAGCAGTTGCGTCATACGTTATCGTTAACGGTATATGTCGTGCTGATCGGCGATCTGCTGCCTTTTGTTTACCTTCTTGCACATATTTTGATCGTGTAGCTCATAAAACGGTGTCATTAGTAGTTACCAATGCTTTGAAATGTCATGGGGTATTGATGAGCGGGATTTGCAAACACATGAAAATACAACGGTTAACTGACAAACAGAAATTGCTTATTATCCGTCATTGAAATGTCATTGTGTAGTGAAAATCAGTAGATCCTAATAACAGTAAAGCCTTTAACCTATTAAAAAAAAATGTTTTTTAAAAATGTTGAGATTTGTAAGTTAGATGTATTATTTTTTTTCAGCTAACCTTTTGTAAATAACCAAATACTTTGTAAAACTGGTTATTCTCTGCTTTGAGATCAGAGGAATCCAAAGCATTTGCTAAATAATTGCTGGTTTGAGGAGACCTTTAACCCTAAAGTAATAATTCAACTTGGACGGTGTCAACAGCTTTGAGTGACAGATTTTTGTTGAACAAACAGAGACCTCATCTCTCCGCGTCCAGTGCTTCTCCAGCAGTTGTGCCGTCCGGGTGATGTCAGCTGCCTGTCTCGCGCGCCTGGTAAGGTGCAGTGGTCCTCATGTGGGTCGGAGTGGTCTTCTACAGATGGCCCTAGTCCCACTCGCAGTCCAGCACGACAGCCACCTCCAGTCCACAATCTTCCGCAGACATCTTTACATCCCTTCAGGACAACAATACAGCAACACACGCTTTGATGCAGATAGCAGTGGCCACCCCACTACCTGGGATGCATTTGGCATCTGGGACAATCGCATTGATGAGCCCATCCTGCTGCCCTCCAGCATTCGTTATGGCAAACCCATTCCCAAAGTTAGCTTATCGAAGGTAGGCTGTGCTTCCCTCATTGGGCAACGCAAGGAAAATGAAGACCGTTTCCAGGTCTCACAAATGACTGACAACCTCCTCTACTTTGCTGTGTTTGATGGGCATGGGGGACCAGAGGCAGCTGACTTTTGTGAGAAGTACATGGAGAAATTCATTGTGTAAGAAATCTAAAATTATACTGTTGCCATGTTTCTATACCAGTCACTGTCACGATTAGTGATTGATCACTTTTGAATGTGAGATTGATATTCTGTTTGATCTTGTTTCAGGGATCTAGTGGCAAAGGAGGACAATCTGGAGCTAGTTTTAACGACAGCCTTCCTTGAAGTAGACAAAGCCCTTGCAAGGCACTTACACTTCTGTCCCAATGGTAGGTTCTTTTATGTTACATGTACCTAGATATACGGTGTATATACACACATCTATATGTATAATGACTTTTTTCTTCTCTCTTAAAATCTTATTTACTTATCCTACTTAGACTTTGAAGTCTCGGATTTCCCCACTGACACGACCTGAGCTCTTTTGGTTAGAGGTCTGTCATTCAACACAGAGCTACTCAATATTTTATGAACAATAAACTTTTTAGAGGTAGAACAAACACTACTGCTTCTCAGCACGGCATCTGAACATACAGACAGGCAACAAATTAAAGGAAAAGCCAGAGAATGTGTAGTTAAACATAATAAATATTGGTTATTCTATACAGGACACCAAGGTTCAGTGAAAAGTATGTGACAGACTTGAGAGTGGTGTGTGAGTCAGCGCTCTCAAAGACTTTTAGAGTCTAAGCCAACGAACACTGATGCCTTTCCAACATTTTATTTTTTTTTAAAAACAAGCTCCCTCAATGTTGTCTTTTGCTTTAATTTGTTACCTGTCTATTTATATTATAATCATTGTTCAGCACAGGTATTGAAATTTTTGCCAACTAAAAAAGTATTGCAAAACGTTTCTCTCAAACAGTGAATTACATGTTTTCCCTAGTCATGTAGAAACTCTTCAAATTAAAATTTCTCAACCACCATTATGTCTACTTGAGGTTATCTGTTATATATACATAAAAGTATATCTGTTATGTGGCCATACATCGGCCACGCTGTGTGAAATGTCCCAATATGCCTGTATGTGTGTGTGCATGTTATCTACGGCAGCTGCTGACCCAGCTATGAGCTGGAGGCCCTTGGCACCAATGTGGATGGCGAGAGGCTAGATATTGAAGGAGAGTCCAGCGGGTCCTAAATCCTGGACTACTGGAAGGTTCCCTATCTTTCTCTCACTCCTCTCTCTCTTTCTTTTCTCCTCTCACCAAGTGTATGCAGCGCTTCTTGTGAGACAGTGCTTCAGTTTGACAAGTTGAATGATATGTATGTTGTCAGTGATTTAGACGTGAGATGCAGCATGTTTAAGGCTTACAGCCACCTTAAAGTCTAGCTAGTCATCTCATTTCTTTCTTCATAAATGGTCTACTGCACGCTTACAGATGTCATCAGATGAACCAGACAGATTTGTCATCCCTTAAGGAACTGAACTTTAATGTTGCTGTACACACTCTGCCAGGCTCTAATGGTTCACTGGAAGCACTTTGTTAACTTCTGTGTTAAAATAAATGCTACTGTTACTTAGAAGTAATCATTTCCTTGTGACATTTCATCTCTAGAGGTATGAATGGACAACAAAACAAATACCCTTCCAATAAGTTTACATGTTGCCTTTTAAGTATCAACCCCAATACTGGACACTGATAAGTCCTGTGTGTCAGTTCAGCTTTAGACTTAACTGCTGCAAAATTTGGTCTGGACCAGAACTCTATGCTGCAACAGTTCAACCTGCATGTGTGACTGCCTCCTCTGTTTATTTTATTTACTGTGTAATCTGTAGTTTGCTGTAAGTGTACTATATGACTTCCCACCCATGTGTTCATGTTGTAGTGAGTGGATGGGAGAGTGTGAGATGCACCATGTGGTTGTTGTGAACAGTGACTTTACATGGAAATCTTCATGGTTTGTTCCACCTGTGATGAGTCCTTTTATGTCTCTGTAGTACCTGGGATGAATGCAGGAACCACCGCCACCGTGGCCCTGCTGAGGGACGGTATCGAGCTGGTGGTTGCCAGTGTGGGTGACAGTCGCGCCATGCTGTGCCGCAAGGGCAAGGCCCTTAAACTCACTGTCGACCACACTCCTGAGAGGAAGGACGAGAAAGAGAGGTGCGTGATGTTGAGATGTCACCAGTAACGCTGAGCTCAGAACCTGCTGTAGCTTTAACTGAGAAAAGTGAAAGCTAAAAGAAATTCAAGTGTGAATTAACAGTTGAGGAGACTGACTCAACATGGGGTGTTTTTTCATCACTCAGAACTAGAAATGAGTAAAGAAGGAAAGATGGAAGTTTGATTGTTGAAATTTTTCATATGGCAGAACGTTCTTTGAATATTGAGCATTGTGCAATCTGCCTTTACAGATAAAGCTTAATTTAAAGTTCTATTACATGCATTAAATTAGCCCTGTCAGTAATAAGTACCTGATATGTATGTTGTTACTGCGGCTGAACGCATGCCTCTGTTTCTTACTGTCTTGCTTTAAGGATAAAGAAGAGTGGGGGTTTTATCACCTGGAATAGTCTGGGACAACCAAATGTCAATGGTAGGTTGGCAATGACACGCAGCATCGGAGACTTTGACCTGAAGAACATGGGAGTCATTGCTGAACCTGAGACCAAAAGAATATCGGTAGGTTCATACATCGAGTTTATCGCAACTAGACCCACATTAAACTTCTCAGTAAGGCGTGCACAGCAGGCACTGGTTTTCATATTCTACTTAACTGAACCAGTAATCTCTCAATCTTTAACTAACTTCATAAAGACACTGTCTCGTTATATCTTTAAGTTTTGCTTTTTATTTGATTTTGCAGTGTCCCAGTTATCCCTTTAAAGTGTAGGACAGCTTTAAAATATTTGAATTATTGTTAAATATTGCTTGTCCTTTCCTCAGTTGCACCATGCCCACGACTCGTTCCTGGCACTGACCACAGATGGCGTTAACTTCATTATGAACAGCCAGGAGATCTGCAATGTCATCAACCAGTGTCACGACCCCAAAGAGGCAGCTCAGAGAATATCGGACCAGGTAAATCATTCATATCATAACATACTTATTAAAATAATGTTACATGTATTGTTTTTAAACGGTGACCTCATGAATCTGCCTTTAGTCACACATCAGTTTATGTAGACATGAAATTAACCCGCTCAAAGTTTAATGAATTGTCAATCCTTCTCCTGCTCTCCTGAACATTTCCTGCAGTATTATGTACAACATTATGATAATTGTAAAGAGAGGTTAGGAAAAATTAAGTCTGGTGATTGTGTATCATTTACATGTCAACTTTGCATGAATCCATTGCTGCTGATCTTGAAGCAGAGTCTCTGATTTCACAAAGCTGATAACGTTCTCACCCATAAGCTAACCTTTATACTCATGTATTGTGGTTCTTTTCTCTATCTCAGGCTCTCCAGTACGGTTCAGAGGACAACAGCACAATCATTGTGGTCCCGTTTGGTGCTTGGGGAAAGCACGTGACCTCAGACGCAAGTTTCTCCTTCAGCAGAAGTTTTGTGTCCAGTGGTCGCTGGGCATAGTCTGCAGGACGTCGGGTTACACAGGCATTTGTGGTCTCTGAACTGAAATAATGTGTGCAATACAATTGGTGCCCGTGAACATACAGTTTAAGGAGTGCAGTCTGCCCACACAGTTTGAATTCATGGCGTGCACTAATTTAACTACTCCATCTTTATACTAAGTTTTATCCACTAGCAAGCCAATGACCTTATAGGTGCTGAGAACAGTGTGAATAGCAGACAGGAACTCGTGATGACATTCAAGCTTGGCAAATATGTCGCCCGCTTATCAGTAGCTCAGACCATTATTCCTGAGTGAATGCCATTCACATAATTTTTTTTATTTCTTACGCCGGTAACAATGCCCAAAGTTGCACTTTTTTATTTTTAAAGTGGATAATTTGTGTGTTAAAGACATTTGTGCACCTGGATTTCAGCAGTTTTAAGTCGACGGGTTTTACTGTAATTTTGAACCATTTCTCAATGTTAAGGACAGGAATACATTTATAGAAAAGGCAATGATTGAACTAACAATTTGTCGGTTAATTTGAGTGTTTTCAACACTTGTATAAACTTACAGATTCTAGGAAATGTACGTAGAACCTCGCGTCATGAAACAACTTATTTTCTTTCATTTACCGTTATATTTGTCATTACAAAACCTAAGCACTACTGCTGAGCACAGATGTCCATTTGCACAATCCTGAGGGTTTGGGATAATATAAGGAAACTTGTGATCCAGTGGATGTGTGAATAAAGCTGTTCATATGAACAGCGTTGGAGTGGAAGAACATGGCATTTGAGCATTAATATCTGTACGGACTCAGAACCAGTCATGTTTTTATGGCACAAGGATGTGTTCAGGGTACAGAAATGTACAGTTTATGTTTTGTAAATAATTATATTTATGTACATCTGGAAGAAAACTGATAGTTCTCTGTTACATTTGCTTAATATCTCAGCTAAATCACTTACATCAGTTCACATGTGCAGGACCTTTGCATTGGTGTTTGTGTTGTGTGAAGCTACTTCACCTTGATTATAATGAGTAATTCCTGATTGACGCCATTTGTGTTTGACTCAGACAGAACAAAGCACACTTAATGCAAGAGTATAGAGTTGTTCTGCTAAGAGCCATGTATGACAATGTGAATGTTTGCATAAATGCCCTCCATGACTAAAGGATACAATCACTCCCTCTGTGTTATAGGAGTAACTAAGGTGTATAGGTTGTTGTGGCAGGCTTAATGTGAGTAAGTACACTTACCAATATAAGGCAGACTCAAACCAGTAGACTGTATAATTTTCATTCACTGTTGGTATTCATTTGTTTGTGGTTGTTAACGCTAAACAAATGCAGCACTTCTTATTTATCAGCGTTATTTTATCTGTGAATTTTACAAATGTTATGTCGCTGTCAGCTTTTGTAAATGTACTGTTTTTCTTCCACATTCAAAACTTGATTTAGTATAAGGACCTTGTCTTTATGCACAACAGCTTCTCGTTCACAGGTCTTATCTGTTTTCTTTCTCCCGTGTGTTCAATATTATCCTGTACTTTGTTTCACTGCCTTTCAAATATAATCACTGTAGTGTGAATATATACCTGGGACCTTAATGTTTAACAGCACAGTTCATACTGTATTTTTGGTCTAAATGGCTTGTGAGACTTAAATTAAAAATTATACATCAAAGATTTGTGTTGTTTAATGTGTGAAAGTCTAGCAGTTTAGCAGAGGCTAGTTTACTTGGTCATCAAAGAAAAGGAAGTTTTTTTTCTTATTAAAAGTGACCAGCAGACACCAGAGACTGCAATGCAGCATGGTGGCAGCAGCATCATGCTGTGGGGAAGCTTCTCTGCAGAAGGTGCTGGGCGACGTCAACTCAGACATGGTTTAAAGACAAGGTGAATGCTGTTTAGGAGCCAAGTAAAAGCACAGACCTCAGTCCAATAGAGAATTTATGGTCTATTCACATCTAATCTCTGCAACCCAACAGACACATGCACATCGGATCGAGACACAGCTCTGATTTTGGTTAAAGGTGCATGAATACTAACTTGACATGCCTTTGGGTAAGTATTATTATTTATTTATTTATTTTAATGACCAAAAATCCAAATTATAACGACCAGGATTACATCTACAGTATGAAAACACAAGGGGGCAAAGACTTTTTATAGGCAATGTATATAGAAAGATATTTTATCTTCCAAGTCTTTAGCTGTTGTTACATTTTATAGTATAGGTGTAGAAACTGTGGTTGGCTTTTGGTTATGCTAATTTTAGCTTATAGAAGGCTATACTTATATGTAAGGATATAGGTATAGAATAAGGTGTGTCAAACACATATACATATAAACACATATAAGATGTGTTTGACATCTTATATGTTTTTACAATGGCTATGAACCCATAACATGTAGATATTAGAATATAAAAGTAGCCTCCAGCTAATTAGCTCACTAGCTTGTACAGTGTTTTTAAAAAACTAATTACTTCACCACTGAAACAGTCATACACCATGGCCACAATAAAAAAAAATGTAAGCATGAGTTAATAATTTACATATGTATATAGCTAACATTTCCGTTTTAGATGTGTGCTAATGGCCATTATTTAGTTTAGCTAACATCTGTAGCCTGCTGCGGGAATCTCCACGCATGTGTTGCTAGGCAACATCCAGCTAAGTATGAGATAAGGTTAGCTTTCTTTACCGGCCAGCTAACGTAAGGTTGTGTAAATAATTAATATTTTAAATGTACTGTATTTTAACTTAGCTAAGTGTATCTGAGAAGTCCCACTGTGTGCACTTCTAGACAACATCCAGCTACGTAAGTGGTAAGTTAAACTTTCTTAAATGTTTACTTAATGGAATAAGTTAAAATGGAAGGTGTTAAATATTATCCAAAACAGCACTGTGATAAACTACAAAACTGTAACAAGTTTAATAAGTACAAGTAGATAAAAGGGCTAAACGGGCTTTATTTGAAGCATGCTTGTCCTGTTGAGTGGTGAGTGAAGGGTTAATCCATTGTGCTGCTTGCTTGGTGGGCTCCAGTTAAGTGCGTGGCTGTGTGTTGAGGTACCTGTCCCTGCTGTCATGAGCTGATGCTGGTCAGCCTGCACACTTTCTCTGCTTTGTCAGTCTGCAGCAGCAGCAGCAGCACCAGCAGCAGCTTTACATCCCCATATCCTGGTAAGTCACTGCCACAAAGCTTCTCTTCTCTACAGCAAATCATGCGAAGCTTATTGAATGTTTTCATTTTATTTCTGCAAGGTCACATGTTTTAGCAGTGCTTTGTTTGACTAAGAATGAAGCAAGAATCAATAGACCTTTGAAATTCACCAAGGAACATAAAAGTTATCCGCCTGGATGAGAGCATTAATTAAATTCATCACAGTCTTAAATCACAGAAGAATCAGGTGTGACTCAAAATTACTCAGCTCACGTATGCGGATTAGTTGGATTCTTGTCTACTTCAGTAAGACAAATAACCATAAAGCACTTTTTATTATGTCCTTTGGATCCTGCAGTTTGAACAAATGTTGAGTATCTTTGCATATTGTCCAGTAAAATGCTAGTATGCACTAGTATCAACACCAAAACTGAAAATTAGATATGGTAACAAGTTTTTAGAAACTTTGAATCCCTCTAAACAGATAGGAGCATAACCTCTGTGTCCTCAGAGGTAACTAGGGCCTTAATAGGAATAATAAAGCTTCTCAACAGGAGCATGCACTAAATAAATACCAGTGTTTATTGCAGTGATTTATTTAAGTATCTATGTAAGATGTGAGTTTAAACTTAAAATCTCAAACAGACAGAATCCATCGCAGCATACCATGAACCGAGTTTGCTTGGGTTTTTCTTCTTTTGTCCTTGTTAGAATTTTAATTTCTACTTTTGAACACGGTTGGTGACTGTTTTACACATATGGCTATCTGGATTTAATGTCACAGCATTCATGAAAACAGATTTCAGGAATATTAACATGGATACATTTGAGAGAAATGTAAATACCACTGCTCCGTACATCTGTGTTGTTCATGTTGACGTATCATTTGAGTTGCAGCCACTCAGGTTTTCCCGTTAAATTGTTAGCCAAGTTAAATGAACGTATTAAACCTCGCTTTCATTTTATTTACTGAGATCATCTTGAGAAACTTGTCTGATATTAAAACATCTAAGTTGAGTGTATTGCCACCCAGACTTCATTACCTTTGTCAGTAAATTCATCATGTACATAACATCCTGACATTTGTGTTGTACCTTAAGTACAGTTTTGAGATACTTGTATTTTTTAACTTAAATAACTTTTTATGCTACGAATTATCCACTAAATTTAGTTTAGTTTAAAATTAATATTAATTTAACTAGATTTTTCTAGCAGTTCTACTTGAAGTTTGGTCTTGTTGAGAAAGAATAAGTATTGGTATGTTTTGGATGTGTACGAGTTGGCAGTTTAATCAAACACCACCATTAAACATTAAGATTATTTCAAATTAATTGTCTCACACTGATAGGACGCTATTTAATGGATTTACTATTAAATTTCATATTACACTTTTTAACTTAAATCATCTTGCTCTGACAAAACATTTGCACCTTCTCTCTACTAGAATTACGAATATAGCTGTGAGGTGTTTTATTAACAGTGAACAATTTTAGCTTTGTATACCTTCACTTTCATTTCCGCGACAGGGCATTTGCTGCAGAGGACGATGGACAGAGGCGGTCACATAAACATTGCAATGATAGAAGATATCAGTACCAATGGGATGGCCAGGACTAAAGTCAGCGCGACCACGGATCGGCGCAAGCAGCCGTGTGGTTCCACTGTGAGCTTCCACAACATCCAGTACAAAGTGCACCTGAAGAGCGGCTTCTCGTGCAAAAGGACAATCAGTGCCAGGGAAATACTGGTGGACCTCAAGTCAGTTATACCATAAACCCTTTTGTCTTCTTTATGTTGTCTGTATATCTTTCTCTTGACACTGATTTACTCCGATCAGCCCAACACATACTCTGAAAAAATAAATCAGAAAACAAAATAAAATGTTTTATTACTTTGGTACATTTTAGGTTGTTTACTTACAGAACAATTAAGCAAAACCAGATATTTCTAGAAGTTCATTGCACTATTTCTCTTTTGCTGCTTGCTACCGTTAAGGAATGGTGGTTTTTCATGTCGTTTTAATGTGGCTCATTATATCTCTATACAAAGTAGGGCAACAGTGAGGCTCTTACAATGGTTTCTTTCTGATGGTATTAAGCACATCTGACATTTCCCATGGAAGAATGAATGAATTCGCACAAGTTTTTCGGGCCTACTCCTGCCACAGTGTTAATTATATGATATTAAGCATGGGTTCTTGCATATAATCTCTCTGATGCACTAAAGAGCAGTCTGCCAGGGAGACGAATTAAACAGCGTCACGTGATACGCCAGACTTTAATTCAGTCTTTTAATTCCATTTTTTTTTTTTTTATCACTGGCTCTTTCTTGTGCTTTTGTGTAGCTGCTCTCTCTGAAGTCAAATGATTTGCTTTTGATTTTTTCTTTCAATGGCTTTACACATTCTATAGTTATTTTTTTCACGAACATTTGAGGGAATGGTCATGATATTTGTTTATTTAAGTGCCTTTAAACACATGAGACACACATAATCCACTTTGTTTTTTGTTCCTTTTCTTTTTCAAAACTAATATAGTAAAGTTAAAATCTAAGAATACATACCTTACTAATCATATTAAATAAAAGCATGTGCCCCTTGTTAACTGGCTAAATACGCTTGTGTGTGTGTGTGTGTGTGTGTTATTGTCCTGCAGCGGGATAATGAGACCTGGCCTGAACGCTATTCTTGGACCTACTGGAAGTGGAAAATCATCGTAAGTACCAAATCCAAGTTCCAGAGAAGTATATTCCACGTACATCCATGCATTTATTGTCAGTACACTTACAGTATATATATTGTTTTATTTTATTCAAAGATTCTTGGATATTTTGGCTGCGAGGAAGGATCCTTCAGGTCTCTCAGGGGAAGTCTTAATTGATGGAGCACCACAACCTCCAAACTTCAAGTGTCTTTCAGGCTATGTGGTGCAGGTGAATTGGTTTGGTCTTGACCAACTTCTAATAAAAATGCCTGTCCTTTTAGCTACAAAATGAAGCTTAACATAAGACGCAAATGTTGTAAGCTATAAAACCGAGGTTCGACTTTTAATGTGAGCTTTGTGGGGTTGCTAAATAATGGGAGCCACAACATTAAGGCAACCCATTGTTTTGAGACCGCAGCTACATAATCACCACATGTATGTCTCTAGCAATAATTTAATTATTTTTGGTATTTTTCATAAAGCTTAAACTGAAGGAGCAATAATAGATACAAATAATTAAACATCTGCTCTGTTTCCAACATTTGAACCCGAGCCCTTGTCTCCCTCTTAGGAAGATGTGGTCATGGGCACCTTGACGGTGAGGGAGAATCTACGTTTTTCCGCAGCACTGCGGCTTCCCAGCTCTGTGCCACAAAGGGAGAAGGAGGCTCGAGTCAATCATCTCATCAAAGAGCTGGGTCTCACCAAAGTGGCCGACTCCAAGGTGGATCATCACACTTGACTCACCCGTCCTCGAAGTTACAGGTCCATGAAGAACACAGCTGAGGGACACAGTAGATTCATCGTTTTATGTGGACTCTTGTTTTATAATTTCCCAGGTGGGCACACAGATGACCCGGGGAATCTCAGGGGGAGAGAGGAAGAGGACAAACATTGGCATGGAGCTGATTATTGATCCTGCAGTTCTCTTTCTGGATGAACCCACCACTGGCCTGGATGCAAGCACTGCCAACTCTGTCCTGTTGTTGCTGAAAAGGTTATGAAACTCGGACACTTTGTTGTTACTTTGACTTTATCACACATCATTTTAAGAGATGATCTTCGGCTTCAAGGTTCTGTGTTTCAATGCATGTTTGAAACATCTGCATAAACCAGTGTTTAGTCACTGTTTGCCCTTTAAAATGTTGCCTGCCTTTCACAGTCCATCCCCAAATTCATTTGTTTCCATCTTTTACATTTACAGTTTCCGCTTCATGATTGTCGTAACTGAAAGGTGTTTCTTTAGGACCCTTAAAAAGTAAATAGAAGCTAAAAGTCAAAGTCTTTGTGCAGCCATCAGGCAGTATATTATAGTGCCAAGATTAAAATGTTTATAATAATTCTCAGCGACTCCCCCCATAGCTGACAGCTCAAGAGGAGTGGTGTAAGTGGGAGATCATTTATTAACCTTCCTCATGTAATACTAGTGTACAAAGAAAGTTGTAAAAAAGACACTTCTCTGTATTCACTATATACATTTCATTTCATTACTGCTGTTTTCAGAATGGCCAGTAATGGAAGAACCATAATTATGTCCATCCACCAGCCTCGCTACTCCATCTACAGACTGTTTGACACTCTGACCCTGTTGGTCAGTGGTAAAATGGTGTACCACGGACCGGCGCCAAACGCTTTGGACTACTTTGCCAACATTGGTGACTATACGCTGTCAAAATATGTTATTATTACCACAAGACACATCTTTGTTGTCTTCTTTATGTGCTACTCTATTGTGTTTTGTTTTGCAGGCTATTCCTGTGAGCCCCACAACAACCCAGCCGACTTCTTCCTGGATGTTATCAATGGAGACTTCACAGCCACCACCATGACCAAAGTGCACGGCTCTGAAGGTAACGCCTGGGACAGATTCATAAATGCACAGAATATTTACTAACAATGTGTAATTTACTCCAGAAGAGCATCATTAGAAATCAGAAAAGCCTTTATTGTCATTGGATGTATGATACAACAACACTGCTCAATACCCATCATTATTAAGAACATAATACTCTAGAACATTGACAGACAGACCAAAACCATAATAGATATTAAATATAGTGAGCAAGAATTTAAAATATTAAGGCCGTTTTTTTATTTTTACTTTATTGAGGACAGGATGGCTTTGGGGAAGAAACTGTTGATTAAAGATGTTCCTAAAGGATTTGGGGGTACCAGTTTAGTTGCACAAGTCAAGAAGCACACAGTCAATTAATTATATGACACATTTATCAAGGACCTCCACAGTGGGGGAGACCATTTCAACATAAAAGACCATAATCTGTACTATTTAATTCTGTTCTTTATGTGATTATTGGCATCTGTTGTAATCATGAGTTCTAATGCTGAATTTTCTCATTTACCTCTCGTGTGCTTGAACAGATTTGGACTTTGAGGAGCTTAGCAGCTCCAGGCAGAGCATCGAGGAGCGCCTGATAGAGGAGTACAAGAACAGCAGCTACTCGGTCAACACACGGGCTGAACTGGAACGCATCGTCCAGGACAAGGAGTATATATCGCGTCCAAAGTCCCGCACCATCACCTACAACAGCTCCTTCTTTCACCAGATGCGATGGGTTCTTAAGAGAACCTTTCAGAATCTCATGTTGAACCCTCAAACATCTGTCGCCCAGGTAAACTCACAAAGCAATGGTTTGAGATTTTGAAAAGGCTTATTCTCTTTGGAGCTGTGTTAGCAGGTGATTATCTTAGCGCCATATGAGCAGATGGAAGAGGGGATAGAAAATGTAGATCGGCAGAGTGGCAAGAATTGTTTTTTTTTACCTTCATCTCTCAATAAGAGAGCAAATAATTGTCTCTAACAGTATGTCAAATTTGTATTCCTCTCAGCTAATCATTCATCTATTTGGATAATCTCTTTTCTAATTTAACATGTTTGTCTTAGTTTTACTCTGGAGCCGCATCTTCATATCTTCACATATTCTCATTATGAGTGATCAAATATCCCTGCTATAATATTTGTCCTCCTTTAGTGACTTATTATCTAGACTGAATCTTATCTGATAGAGGAATAATCATTTATTTAAGTCACAGGGTTAAACATGACGTTGTAACATTTACACCTTTGAAAGTTCAGATCATAGTATAATCCTTGTCAATGCGTTCATCATGAGCAGGATGCACACGCGATGCTTTGGTGATCTTAATGCTCTCATTAGTCGCCCCATGGCGGCAAAATACCGTCTGAAGTCTCCTCACTTTAAGAATTATTTACAGCTAATTGGCCCTAAATAAGTCAAAATAATCCTACAAGAGGGGCTCGAGGTGGCGTGGGTGCTGTAATCGGCTTTGGTGACTGTTGTGACCCGACTCTTGCCTCTTTGGGCCAGGATCTGAAGTGATATCATATCTGGCAAAAGCCCGTTGGCCTTAGTCTGGGAGTCATCACATGATGGCATCATGACCTGTCCCTCCACCGCCCCACTACTTCCACATGAGGGGCTGAGGGGAATGAGGTGAAAAAGGCTCAACCTTATTGGCTTATCCCTTCACCCTGGGAACCGCTTAGTCCTGTCATAATCTGTAAATTGTTGGGCTTAAAAACTTGTGTCGCTTTCACTCTTCTCACTTTTTTCTGTCATCTTCTCCTTCCAGCGGGTCTGGAGGAGGAGCAGGGTGCGCACTTGACCCCTGATCCCCAGAAATTATGAGAACTGCTGCACTAGTGGCTCCTTCTATTCCTACAATAAGATGTACTTTCACAGATCTCTAACATCTGTCCAGCGGTTTATAAACTAGTGAAAGATACATTCTGTACAGCCTCTGTTGCCTAAATCTCTTGCTTTTTCACTGTACAGCTGGGAGTCAACATTTTCCTCGCTCTGATCGTTGGAGCCATTTTCTTCGGGGTCAAAGACGATCAGAGCGGTATCCAGAACAGGTGAGAGAACCGCTCAGATGCACGCTGAAAGCAACCTTACAAGACGACCACAAACTAAAGTCACATCCTTATCAATTACACACAGCACTATACATAACTGTTAACACTAAAAATGCATTTCTGAAAAGGTAATAATGTTCATACTGTTACTTTAAAATAAGACTCTCTAACCTCAAGCTATCTTCACTTAGTTTTTTAGAGAGGATGAAAAGTAATGAAAGCAACATTAGAGAAACTAAAATAACTTCTAAATATTTTGAGTTCAAACCCTTCTTCCTGGGTTTGCTAATTAAAAACATGTGCTGAGAGTTTCCTCAACTAGGCATGAAAGGTTTATCAGCTGTTCTTGAAAATATTCCTCCAACAATTTACTGAGCTGTTAACGTGTTTAATTCATCTGTAATACTCATCTAATTTACGATTAGAGCACTTCTAGATATCTGGACAATAATCTATTTGTGAGCTGCATTCACCGCTAACACCTCACTGTCTTATCATAGTGTAAACCTTGAAACATAACTTAGGCATATATTTAGACAAGCTGGTGTACGTGCCAAAAAATAAACAAACATAAAGAAAAAATCTTATTGAATGTGAAGTTTAATGGGTGTGTTAATACATATTTAAGTAATGACTCAGTTGTGAATAGAGAGTCTTGCAATTGTGGAAATTAATAAATCCAGTCTAGTCTGCCCCAGTCTGCAGCTGTAACTATTAATAACCAGGTTATGAATGATTTTGATCCTGCAAACATTTTAAACAGATTTAGATTGCTGGCTAAAGTGTAGTGGAAAAATACTGAGTGTGGGCCTCGTACCAAAGCGTGACCTCCTGCAAGTGTGGGAGAGAAGCACCTGCATCTCTTTCTACTTGTGTGTTCAATTAGTGGCGACTTGAGATACAGCACACATTCTCTGTGAACCCATCCGCCTTTGTGTGCTCACACGCAGGTCTTAGTAGATAACTGTTGATATACGAGAAGCCCTGCAAGGTCATGCAGGCACTGGGCAGAAAGAACATAAATTGCAACAACAAGCGAGAAGGCATAGACCAATGAGTGATGGTTCTGATTATCATATTCAAAGTGACAACGCCTAGTCGAAGACATAAAAACTCTTGTAAGATGTGAACTGTTGGGAGAGGATTCTCGGGGCACCCACACTCTGTGCAGCTCTGTACAATTCTCTCCCCATTCGAATGGTATATCTTTGATCAACGCAATAAAGCTCACATAGACAAAGCCTTTGATTTGAGATCTTTTATTTGGAGCAAACAGGAAAAATCCACAACAAAAGACACCAATAAACACACAAAGCTTCATTCACTAGTTGGATTTTTCACTTTCCGCCAATTACTTCAGTCGTACTTCATGAATTACATCTAATCCATACAACAGCAACATAACCTAGTTGATAATAACTTGGTGCCTTAACAGAACGTGGTGTCAAGTAAATCTTCAACAACCTCCTAGTTTAAAGTCATTGTACTTGTGCTAATATGTGCAGATTGATATCATATTCAGTCCACAGCATGGACGCCATGTCTTCTAATAACTGTTTCATTTAAATGAATGGCTGCAGCTGATAAAGAAGTGTGAAACTAAAGAGTAATTCCTGTGCCACTAATCCTCTTACTTCTTGTTTTATTGTGCACAACCTGGCACTCACAAGTCTAGTAAATCACATCAGAAAACTCAGTGATCTCCATCTTTCTGTGCATGGTTCAGTGGAATATAAGGACCTAATGTCATTATATTCAAGGTCACTGCATAGAGGCAGACACTAGTGTATGCGGCTTAAAGTTTTTCACCCCTCCCTCCTTTTAACTCAGTGTAGGGTCTGATACTGGGTCCAAGGAGGCACATTTTAATGTGATGTATGTAAACGTGTATCCTAAAGTGCAACAAGCACAAGAAATAAGAAAAGGAAAATACTTGTTGGCACAGATATACTGACACAGAACAAAGCTGCAGCTTACTCAGGGATGACCACGTACAGAGGCCTTGATTCGGATATGCCACAACATTAAAACTAACTGCTCAATGCTGTGTGTTTCTTCCTTTTGCATCCAAAACTGTTCTGACTCACCTGGGACATGGACATGGTCCTTCTGAAGGTGTCCTGTTGATTTAAAACTTGACATCTCTGTCTCTGTCTCTGTCTCTGTGGACACCTCGAGTCAGTATTGGTAGCTGAACCTACTGTACATCCGGATTATCACATAAAGACTTTGTGATAAAGTGATGTCGTGTCCAAGAGAGACTCATCAGTGGGTTTGTTTGTTGTGTCCTGCAGGATGGGTGCCCTCTTCTTCATCACGACCAACCAGTGTTTCAGCACCGTGTCTGCGGCTGAGCTCTTCATCACTGAGAGGAAGCTGTTTGTGTGCGTAGGACAACGAAAATGCTAAAATAAACTTGATGACGAAGGATACATGTGTTTTAAGTAGGTTAATATGTTTCTCTTGTGACAGACATGAGTACATCAGCGGCTACTACAGAGTGTCTGTCTACTTCCTCTCTAAGATCCTGTCTGATGTCACTCTGCGCACCATCACCTCCGTCATCTTCAGCTTCATTGTCTATTTTCTGATTGGTAACAGTGAGCTCATCAGTTAAAGGTCTGAATGTTTGACTGCTTGGTCAGATTTAAAGCATTCATTTATTCTCCAACGTGTCCACTCAGGTCTCAAGTCCACAGTGGAAGGCTTCTGTGTCTTCACTCTGACAGTGACTCTGGTGGCCTACACAGCCACGGCCATGACCATGGCCATCTCAGCTGACCAGAGCGTCGTGGCTCTCGCCAACATCTTCATGACCATCACGTTTGTCTTCATGATGGTGAGAGACATTTTTATGTAGCTCTAGGTTGTTTAAATTAGTTTCACAGACAGTTTTATTAACAATAATGTCAGTCATGTCTGTCTGCCGTGAAGAAAAGCCCTGTAGTCTGAATTTATGTTGTGTGTCTAGATTTTTTCCGGTCTCTTGGTGAACCTACCCAGCATCATGGACTGGCTGGCTTGGCTGAAGTACTTCAGTATTCCTCGTTACGGCCTCGCAGTAAGTCAAAACTGAATGCACACTGAATTAGATAATTTATAGTTTATTTATTTATAGACATATTATTCTGAATGGATGCTGCTACAAAGATTTATTTAAAAATAAATACAGCACCTCACAGATCTATTTATTATGTGACCAAGTGTAGTACAGACTGGACACACATCACGTAACACCTCAGACAGACATCTGTTATGTCATTTTTGATGTTGTGATAGTAGTTTGAAAAACAGCGACAGTCCTAATTCAAGCTGCACGTTCCAGCTTTTCCCAGAATGTCCAACCACGTTAACTGATTTCACTTCTGCTGTTGAGCACATGTCCAAGATCTCTCGTCACTGACACATTTTCCCAGTATTGTATTTCTCTCGGTTACACTTTGATGGTACACAATATATACAGTTGTCTTGGGTTTTGTTGCTTATCAATTGTAATTACGATCTAACTTAGAGGTCAGCTGTGAAGTGAAAATGATAACGATTTAGTGTTTTAAAATATTTGCTGTATAGTCCGTTGGATAAGGACATAATGCTCAGTACCTGCCCAATACCTGCAGGAATGGTTGAGTTAGTGTTCAGAGGTTAACTTCACAGAAAAGCAACTATGCCACAACAACAGTGATCAGTCCAAACTGCATTTCCTTGTCACAAAAATAGTCTCCCTCCTATAAACCATCGACTCAGACGGCTTCTGTATTTTGTGTGTTGCAGTGATTTTCATCTAAATGTAATTTCTGTTCAGCATTTATTAGCTCCAACTCCCACGTGAGCAGCTTAGTTCCAAACACAGAGAAAGTCAACACATGTGACTAGTTGGCAGCCAGTGTGTGGATCTCTGTGCAGAAGTATAATATAACAAGCACCATATTTACTTTGTTCTGCTCAACTTTCACTGCTTTGCTGCACCTCCAGGCCTTGAAGATCAATGAGTTTGTGGGTTTGAAGTTCTGTGATGAGGCTGCGCTCCAAAACACCACCAAGACCGCTGGGATGACCAACTGCACTGTGAATACTGTTGGCCTGACGTGAGTAGATCTGCACAGCTGCTCCAGAAGTACCTTACTGCCTTACAGCAGGTCGTCCTCTTCTTCTTCTGATCAGTTCAGACTTTATTCATTTCAGATGCACAGGAGAGCAGTATCTGGACTACCTGGGGATAGAGTACACCTCCTGGGGCCTGTGGGAGAATCATGTGGCTTTGGCCGTTATGACGATCATATTCCTCATCATTGCGTATCTGAAGCTCCGCTACATCAGGAAGTTCACCTAACATGTGTTTCTGCCTTGTTCAGTTTTGTCTTTACAGAATCAGGCCAAGAGAATTTCTTTTCCATGTACATTGTCAAACTAAGAGGTAACCTTCAAAAGAGCCAGTTTAGCTTTATATGCCTGCTTCCAGTCTTAATGCTAAGATGAGCCAAACTATTCCTGGCTTGAGGTTCCAGACTAAAACGTTTTAGTACTTGCAGGCAGCACGACAAGCTGTAAACACAAGATGCAGTAGATTTCCACTGGATGCAAATGTGCTAGCAGGCAGCACTGTATTTACCAGACAGAGAGCTAGCTAAAGAGCGCTAAAGCTAAATGTTTATCGTTTAAAATAAAACAATAGATTGCTTTAAGTGCACATGCTGCTAACTGAACTTAATACTATAGTATTACAGAACGGTGGGGATTAAAATTATGTGAAAGAATTGGCTGTTCGTGTGAAAATGTTTGCTAAATCAGCTTTAATGTGTAGGTATGAAAGTATCAATCACCTCATCCAGGTATCTGCAAGAAAGCAAGTAATGCTTGTGTCTCCATGTGTTACATTTTCAGGAATTAACCGGGAGCTGTAGTTTTTCACATTATTGGAGAGTAACAGATTGTCTAAAGCGAGAACACGAAAAACAGCAGAAACAGGTTCATTTTTCAAAGTTCTCAGTAGTTATTTATGACTGTTTACTTTCCTGTGTTTTTCAGACTATGCCTTTTGTTCCTTAGTGTTTTTGTAAATCAGCATTCTTCATTATTTCTTCAGATTTAACTGATGTATAATCTTGTTTCTTTCTGAATGTTCTCAAGACTTTTTTATTCCTAGATTTCTAGAAAAATATACCGAGTAGATGGTGATAATGTGTTATCTTTATCTATTGTTCCTAAGCAATGTCTCTAATACACTGTTATTCTGACAGATTTTTCAGGACTTTATTTTTTAATGCAGTTATACAGTTTACTGGGCTGTCACCTGTTCCTGCATAGTCTTTTATTCATTTCAATTGGTTCCTGATTTTATAGGTTTGTCAGGACATGTTTAAAAAAATAAATAAATAAAAATAAATGAAGAAATCACCCACCAAAATAAATACACGGATCCGCCACAACATTAAAAGCAACAAACTATGAAGTAAATAACATTAATTGTCTCATTATGTTGTAATGGGTCCTGGCCTTTATGTGGATGTTGCTTTTATACATACCACCTCCTGAAGATCAAACACATCCCCATGGCAACGGCAATGGACTGTAACTAGCATCATGGTGCCATATGAGTGATGCATATGCACGTTCTGACCCAGTTCCATCACAATTTGTCGCTCAAACCCTCCCACCTGTCCATTTTTCCTGCTTATAACACATGAACTTTGAGAAGAGGTAGTAGGAGATATTCAGTGTGATTCATGTTACAAGTGATTATGGCCGTGATAAGTTCTTAGTGAGAAAGAAACATGGCTGCTGTTCATTTTCAGTATATTATACTCATTTAACCCAGCTATACTTATTTATCCTGTAGTATTCAGATCATGTCATTTGATTCAACAAATTAAACAAACTGTATTTTATTAACACTTTATTTGGTCCAACCAACAGGAATAGAAAAAGTAAGGCACAGGGAAAACAAATAATAAATGCATGGGTTTCCCATGAACACTAGATGCACTCCAAATCGAAGTTTGTTTAAAGTTACAATATGTATCATAAACTGATAAGCTAGTTCATTCGAAGCTTAATCGACGTACACAAGACGAGTAAGTATGACAGAATGCGCCACGCTTGTACCTACTGAATATTAACATGATGGAAAAAGGTAATCAGCGAAATTAACATTCAGAGTAATGCCTGCTGAGTATTTGTGTAAATGCTAAGATGTGTGGATACAGTGATCAGAAGCAGGTGAGCGTATTTTCTATGTAATATTAAAATCATAGGCTGGATTGTGAGTAACACTGAATAAGCTTGCAGGCTGGTATGTGTGTTTAATACTGTTCATGTACTGCTGCAATGTAAAATCCTTCATTATTCATCAAACCCACGTATATTTCATGTCGCCTCTGATCATCAAAGTCATTCTAGACGGATTAAAGAACACTTTCAGGTGAGAACCTCACTCACTTTCAGTGCATTTAAGTATTTGAGGTGAGCTGCGTTTGACTTTTTCCCTTCTTATGTAAAACATCTACATTTAAACGACATCTTCAATAAGTTTTCTGTTTTGCAAGAATTGTCCCACATCTTAAGTTACTTGTACGTTCTGCTGCAGATACATTTCCGACAGTTTCTTTCCCCAGTGGAATATTCTCCAGCTGGCCAAGTCTTCACACATGGCTGCTCCCATTTGTGCTTGTGTCCAGGCCGTCCGTGGACAGGGACGAGGGAGGACGGGGCCGGGGGCCGACAGGAGTGGCCGGCTGTGGGTGGCTGACTTCTGAGATCATGTCATCGGACTGCAACAGCTCCAGCTCCTCCCTAACGAGCCTGTCGGTCTGCTCGCTCTGTGGGTCTGTGTCCCGTCCAAGGCGCTCGTCCTGACAAACAGAAACAGATGAAGTAGAGCAGTGTTTACATGCACACAAGAAACCAGGTCACACAGGACATCTGACAACACGCACTGCATCAACCTGGACACTGTTACATATACAACACATGATTATTCTCTAGTTCCACACAATGTTCGATATGTCAAAGGGTCGACAGCACAAATCTGAATGTTTATTACTTCATTAGAGTGAGATTCCCAATTTAAGTAATGCGTGTATGAAGTGTAACAATGTCTGATGTTGTCCTTTCACTGTGACATAACAGGAACACATTTTGTGCTGTAACTGGAAAAGCATGTGTAGCTGGAAAAAGCTGCTTACATGCCAGAGGAACTGGTTTTGTCCATGAGTAATCAAGCTCATCTGTTCTTTAAGATGTTTCCTCTCATGCGATTATTAATATAACTGCATCTCACCTCCATGACTCCGTCCAGCAGCCTGCCCAGTACTTCTCTTCTTTTAAGTTTGGCCTTCTCCATGACTTCCAGCTTTACAATCACAGCGTCTATCTTGGAAACTATGCTGCCGATAGAGTGCTCCATTCTGTCCAGACGTCTCACATGCCTGACAGAAACAGAACAATTAGGTCACTTATATAACATGGTAAATGTGAGGTAAAGGAAAAATGTCACTGGGGACTGGTGAGTCAACATGTCCACAATATCACGGGCCCTGTTCAGGTCTGGTTGTTTTGAATGCGTCCTGGGTGTGCTGATCACAAGTAGACAGCTTTACATACAGGTGTGAAGACACCCGAGACGCATTGAGGCCGTATTTGGGAGCGTATCACTCAGACTGCCTTTGGAATAATGACCAAATTCCTTTAGTAGTGGCATCATGGTCACATTGACGGACAGCTTACTTCACTGACATCCTCTTGAGGAAACAAGAGTTTTGTCTTATTCATTCAGAGTAAAAACTTCCAACTGAATGTGTTACATACATTTGAAACTCCTCATAGGACACGCCCCCCGAGCTGCTCCCACGGCGCCGAGAACTGTGACCGCTGTCCTCATCGTCGTCCTCCTCCGAGTCGTCCTGGGTACGAGGGAAGCTCCGCCCACTGCTGGGTCGAGTTAACGAATTGCGCTCCAGTTCCAAGTCCTCCTAGCATACGAGCAGAAACACACTGAGCATGTGCATGCGGTTTGGCGCTCGACTGCTGATTTTTCCACGTATGCTTCAGTTGCTAAACTTCTTTTAGACAAATTATGGAACTAGCCGCTGGCGCCATCACTCACTCTCTCTTTCTCCAAGTCGTCTCTCATTTGCTGGTGATCGTGCTCGGTCAGCTCCTGGTCACCGTCCTGATCGTACTTGGCAAAGATAGCCTGAATCTCTGCTTCTGTGTGGCCCTTCCTGAGTAAAACAAAGAACAGAACACTGAGGACAGGTTGTCTTAATACGCCTTAATCAAACCAAACACAAACATCAAACTAATAACATATAATAACAGTGGAGAGATTTTAATGTGCATGACGTGATTTTGTTCACCCTTTAAGATCCTGACGGAGCTCGTCAAAGTTCAGTTTCCCACCGGCTTGACGCAAACTGTCGGAGATATCGTCTACTGCCGTCTTCTTCAGTCTCAGCTTCGTCAAAGCTTTGTTACAACCCTGAGGAAGTGGAAGTAGAGAAATGCTGAATTTAGTGATAATAAAAGACAGGACGAAATGTGGGGCCAATAGATTCACATATGATGCAAACACAGAGTTCCCCCAAACGCTTAAAACAAGAAAACATCTAGAGTTTTGGTTCCTAGCACCAAGCTCACTATGCTTTGGCTGAACCCAGATAGGGTGCCACACAATACTAATATTTAGTAGGTTTTCTACCAAGAATATTTTTCCCATGATCAGGTGCCACCTGGTCCCACTGTCATCAGGATAAAGTTCTTCTATCACATGTTTTTGACCAGACAAAGAAGCTTCCTATTATTCTAATACTAACACATCTCCTGGCTTTTTCTTTTCAAGCCAGTATTCAGTAATGAAGAAGTACTACAGAAGTACTACACTCAAACCCTATTGTATCTGCAGTATAGTCGGTGCAAATATCACTGGGCCTGTGCCTAACGGCCATAAATGACACGTGTAGTTCGATACCTTCTTAATGAGGTCAGTCATTTCCATCTCAGACCTCTGCTGAGACATGTCGGCCTTCACCTCAGAGTACGTGTCGTTGATGATGGCCAGGAACATGTTCTGTAAAGACAGAAATACAAAACAATGAGTGGCGTCTTCAACAACAAGAACAAAGATACTTCTTTAACGCGACATGACGTGTTAACACTCTACCAACCATGAGAATGAAGAAAATGAAGACGACAAAGGTTGTGAAGTAAATTGGTCCGAGCACCGGGTTTGCCTCCTCGATCTCTGAGAAGTTAAAGTCTCCCAGGATGATACGGAACTGGGAAAATCTACACAAACGGCACAACATGTTTGTTCAAACACTGATGAAGCGCTTATTCTCTGAAGTGTTTGTAAACCCTGATATGCTCTTACATGCTCGCTTGGAAAGTGCTGAAATCATTGACTTGAGTTCCAAACACCAAGTAGGCCAGCTGAGCGTACGCCAGGAAGATAATGAAGAACATGATGGCAAAACCAACCAGGTCCTTGGCACAGCGGGACATAGTGCTGGACAGCTGACTCATGGTCTTATTGAAGTTGATGAACTTAAAAAGCTGGGACGAAGGGAGAAATGAAGAAATGTTAGGATGAGTCCAACAAGTGTCCGCTGAGATTATTTTGGAGTGATTATGCACCATTACCTTGACCCAAGAAAAGAAGACGATCACTGCAGCCATGTTGTTAAACTGGACCTGCAGGTTGGCCAAAGACTCAAAGCTGGGGTGAGATGTGTGGTTCTCCAACAAACCTTTAAGCAGGTTTCCAACCATGGCTGTTCTTGTTATGTTCATGATGATGGCAACGACACTCAACTGGGAAAAAAAATCAACAACAAATAATATTAAAATCAGTGAATCAGCTCAGTTGTCTTTAATAATTCCAGACGCAGCCTGATACGCACCGCGACGATGAAGACGTCCAGACAGTTCCACAGGCTCTTGAAGTAATGCAGCCGGTGGATGTGGATCTCCAGCACTTCCTCCACCACATAGTAGAGGATGAAAAGGCAGAATGCCACTTCACACACACCCACAAAGTAGTCCCAGCTGGACACGTATCTTATGAGACGGACGGTTTGGAACTGCCAGGACGTCACCACCCCACCAGTAGCAGGAAACTCCACCAACAACCTGACAGATACATCAAATTCATGCTCATACGATGCAAATCAAATTAAAATAAATCAAGAACCGCGTTGGCCCAAAGGAGGAAGAGTGTCCCTATTTATTAATGTGTTCATTTACAACAAGCCTTACCTGGCGATGCAGAAAAGGTTTATGTTCCCGTTGTAGACGGAGAAGTCGAGGAAGACCGCTCTAGTGCCTCTGTCCAGCCACAAGTGGTCTTTGAGAAACTGCAGCTGAGCGGCTGACTCCTCTCTGGTACGTGATAGGTCTTGGTAGTATCCTCCACCTCCATACTTAGACACCTGACCCCAGTAACTGCTGCCATTCATCTCGCTCTCTGTGGTGTACACCCACCTGACACACACGGAGACAAAGGGTTTTAGGACGCACACTGTCAGTATACATACACATCTTTCTGAGAAGACACAACAAACATTTCCACAAGTCATTCAAAGCAGTGCAGCTCGATTAAATTCACGCTCTTACCCGGTTCTATTCTTGGGGCCAAACGGGGCGGTGTCCTCGTTGGCTGGGGTGTATATGCTGTAGCAGTCCTGGACCTCGTCCCTCAGATCTTCATGGACGGAGCAGGACTCGTTGCGCACTCTGACCTGCCGGAGCCTCGGCACCCCGAGGAGGAGGTTCTCGTAGTAGATAAGACTCTGATTCTCTGGAAGGCTCTTGTTGTTGTACCAAACCTCCCAGTACATACCACTGAGGAAGGGCCCCTCTGTGAACTAAAAATAAAGATTATGTCTCAGAAAAGGCCCGATACAGAACTTCATACATGAGAAACACACTGATAATTTAATGATTAGAAATGTTGGTGTTTGTTTACCACCCAGAATATCTGGTTCAACACTGCTTAGGTCCACAGTTCATGTAATACAATGCTATTTCTAAAATCTTGCTTTAACACTGTGTTTAAAGATTATAAAAACTCCCATTTCCTGATTTACACCAAAAATACACAGGTTTACAATCTACAGAGGTGTATTCTGATATAAATCATATCAAGACTTTAAGAGTTATAAATAATTAAGGATGTGACAGCTTTGAGTGACAGGTTAATACCCTCACAGGGTGACCAGCCGAAACACCACTGTAACACATCTGATCTCATATCAGTGATATCATTTGTCCCTGTTAAAAGCTCTATTACAGGGATAGTTTGCCACCTTCTGGTGACAAGTTAGATGGGATCAAATCCACTCTTATGTCTTTAGAATAAATATGAAACTCATGCCAAGAGGTGCGAGGCTTAGGATATACTGAAAACAGAAGTTAAAAAATAGTCTAGTTCGGTGTGATGGACGTGTCTGCCCACCAGCACCTGAGAAGCTCAATGATTAGCGCTGGCAGATTTTGGCAGTATATAAAACCAAATATGACGAAGAACACAATAATAAAACTCACAGCTTTAATGAAGCTGCATTCAACATAGCCAGGCAATTAAATTGACCACAAACAGAGACGGATGTTGTATTTTACCTTCCAGAAGTCCTCCATGGTTGACAGGCTCCTAAAAGTAGAAGAGTCCCCTGCAGACAGCGGCGTGTCCAGGAAAAGCTGAGACATGACTTTGGTGTAGTAGTACATGTTGGCGCTCACCATCCCATAGGTCACTGCAGGGCAAATTACAATATGGCAATACTGTTACTGAGTATGTGGAAAAGTAAATGGTTTCAGCATCAGCTGCGCCAACACAACTGCAGCTACAAGATGTATGTCATAAAAAAAATAGCAGAATTAACTCTAAAAGCTTTTGCATGCACACAGTAAATGTGCCGTTCATGTCCATTGCGATCGTGCAACGTCCCGATGGATGCAAACAGTCAAATTAGATTAAATGTAATTTTGTTTCAATGCACTGCACTTGTCTGTGTGTCGTTCACAGTAGTTCTTGAAACTGCTTCAAGAGTCAAGCTCTACTGGGCAAAATATGTCTTAATGGCGTCTGCCAGGAAACAGTTTCCTGATCCACCCTAAACCACACTTTGGCATTTTTCATTGCAGCAAGAAGAGAGAAGCCATTACTCTTTTCATTAGACAATTTTTAATTCTTTTTCCAAAAAGTCCAAATTGAAATTTAACCTCACTGCTCGTCTGCGAAACTCATTAAGGTTACACAGGTCTGAGTGTGGAAAATAAGCTTTCAGTGACACATTTAGATCATCTGTCATTTCAGATATGTTCAGGACTTACATTAATTACCAAATATTTAAAGCTGTGTTTACACCACACATCCTAAGGCCCAGCTAATAGTTAGACTATAGTTTTTGGGTTGCTTTATACAATATCTATACAGTACACCCTCACATATCATGCTGATAAAAACAAGAATTAGTATACAGCCTCACGCTGACTTGTAAGATTGCAGTAGCAGAGCCGTGAGTCAAATACTGAGGCCTTACTTGCTCTGATTAACTTGATATTAGAGCTATTGAGTCATGTCAGCAATCATGACTCAATAGTCCAATCGAGTCATGATTGCTTCCACATTTTCTTCAGGTTACACGGACATACAGAAGGCTGGCTCTAGTCCGACTGCTTCTCAGCTCTGAAGCCGACAACTCCAGTTTGTGCATTTGAGTGACGTGTATTGTGTTGTGTGTTTACTTACAGATACAAAGAGTGATGAGGAATGCGATATATGTGAGCATCTCCCTCAGCACATTCCTGAGGTACCTTTCCCGACTGCTGTCACTGTCCTCCATCAGCTCTGTGCCCCACAGGACTGTGGAAGAGACGACAGTGAAAGAGGGCAACAACAGAGGGCTTTACATGACTTCTGTTTTCAGAAACACTAGTACGATTTTACTAGGTAGTCTTTAAAGACTAGTTTTGACTCATGGGGTTCCCAAATTTGTAAATATTACTGTCCATCAGAGAAGATTCAAGAACACTTTTATGAGTAAATCTATGAGCTTGAGTTGTTTTCTTTTCTCACAGAGGGAGTATTTACACTAGTATTGACTGCCAATAGCTGTGTTCTTTAGGTGAACACTTTTTATGTTAATGAGAAATGCTCTGACGATTAATTGTGGCCATACTATAGCTTTACTGAGTCAAAATCAGTCAAATCAAAACATGATGACTTAAAATTGTTGAAAAACTTACAGCCTGGAAACTCTAAAGTTGATTGTTTGGCTTTTTATCCTCACCATGAATACAGAGTTACGTTAATAAAAAGCATAAAAACTGTGATTTACTTCTGATTTTTTGGAGTATCTGCTTCATACAGCCGGTGTGATCATGCCTGTCCTGCTGCTGAGCATCCAAAGTCGGTGTGGGATAGAGTCCTCCTCGGGGGATGTGGGTGCTGCTGCCCCCGCGGTTGTAGGCGCCCAGGCCGCTGCTGCAGCTGCTGCTGGAGGCCGTGGACACGGACCTCCTCCCGGGACTCGCTTGAGGCCAGTCGGCTTCCATAATCTCGTCCTCGGGTTCAAACCCCGGGTTATCCCGGCTCCATGCTTGCCTCGACGGAGGGGACGGGGTGCCCGCGGCTCCTCCGAGCCTCCCGTCCTGATGCTGGATGTTCTCCATCTCTATCCCCTCACTGGAGTCGAGTCTGTGCGGCTGCCTGCCAGCCTGGCTCTGCGGTAGCTGCTGGGGTCTGACTCGAGACGAACTCATGGTTAGATAGTAGTTTTATCTGGTATGGAGCATCTATAAAAAGTTACAAAAAAAAGCGAAAAACATCTATTAAAAAATAAATAAGAAGATGATTATAACGGCGGAAGCATTTCGAGCAGTCGACTTCGGTAAATTTCCAACTAACAGAAAAAAACATCCGATTCAGAAAGTTAGTCAACGTTAATTATCTGAAAACTTAAAATAATATAGTTTGAGTAAAAGTCACAACAGAGACATTTCAGTGTCCTGCTCCTCATAAGTAGCTGCTGTAGTAGTTTACACCCTCACCAAAAAAAAATATTCCTTAAAAAACATCAAATTCCGTCCCAAAAACGATGTCTTCTGTTATTAAGTGAAGCCTTTAAAGGTGTTAAAGTTGTTGGTTGACTGGCTACTGGCATTTAAGTTGTCGCAACGTTAAAATGCCGCGTTTACGTGAAAAAAGAAAAATACTTTTCTTGTCCCGGGACAGCCATCTTGTTCCTCCACTGTTCCCCCAAAAAACTCATTTGTTCTCAGGTTACACTGGAAGTCATGGCGTCGCAGGGAAGGATGGAAAACACTTCGGTGGAAATTATAATCATATATATACAATCATCCCTATTGCCCTACTTTTCATTTCACCATTTTATAACTGTTTAAATTTACAATAGGTAGCCTACATTTTTAATAATTTGGGGGATTTTATTGCTGACCTTTTATTATTATTATTATTAATAATGTTCACTTTTAAAAAACGTTTATAAAACATTATAGCAACCGATAAGATCACACATTTGCTAAAAATATAATAGAATAAGAAAATGAGATCAATATAAGGTTACATAACCCGTGTATGTTTGGGTCTGCGGTTGCTATGACAACAGAGCACTTGCCAAACACTGATTCATCTAAACAGCTGCTATATTTAACATCTAATCTGAGAATATGGTCTTTGTTATATGGGTAGTTTGGCTTTTTGTAATAAAAGGTTTACTAATTGTGTTTGTCAACGTTACATCAACCTTCAGTAACAAATGTCGGCCAAAACACGGCCGTTTTGACTTTTGAATCTTCTTCTTCTTTTACACCCATCTTTCCCAGATGGGTGTTGTGATATAATGTTGAGCAGACAATTACTATAGCATCACTTATAAAGCACTGCAGGAAGGTATTTTTTTTAGCGATAAATGTCACAAAGGCAGGCAAGGAATATGCAATACTTTAAGTATTAATGCAAAGATGATGCTATCTAATTTGCAAATCTTATAAAAAGAACAGTATTGTATAACAATGTATTTTGTTGTTTCTGTGTGAAGACAAACATACTTTTTGAGCACTTAAATCCAATTAATAATAAACCCAAGTTTAAATATCCCTCAACTCTAATTATTTCATTTAATTAAAAGAGATGTTAAATCACTTGCAAAGATGCACTTAATAATTTTTCTCAATATTTAATGCCCCTTTCCCCCTGAAACAAATAATTGTCAGCCTAACCTAAAGTGCAAGACATGACCCTTGTCTGACCACATGGTGGTGCTTAATGACCAGATTTGTTTTGAGAGGCTGCACCTGGAACAAGGTCAAGACTTCTACTCGTCAGGAGACCAGAAACTATGCATCCCTGTTTATATATTTTGTACATGAATACGCTGTTTTTTTTGTTTGTTAGATATTTATTGCAGTTTCACTTCGTAACTGACACCCACTATGACGTCAATAAAAGCAAGAGAAAGTTCTCGAAGTAACCTCGACCTGGGACAAACGGGGGTGTGATCGTCACCCTGTTCACATGTTGTGGGGAAGATTAAATACAGCAGTTTGTGTCCTGCTCTACATTTGACATTTCAACCCACATATCTCCCACTGACCAGAGATTCTAGAGATTGATATCACACAAAAAATTAGGGTTTCATTTGTAGTGAGGTGATCAGTGTGCATCACTTACACAGAAGGTACATTAGGAACCTCTAAGCACAACTAGGGCTTCCAGGGATCAATAAAAAAAAGGGCTTGCAGGGCCTTCTTCAGCATTTGTGGTGCATCGTTTTAATAAAATTGGAAAAATTAGAAAATGACCAAAATCAAAGTAACATAGGCCTTATATTGTGAAGCTCAACTCCTATCCAACCTAATTCCGAGGCTGTGTTGTACTATTTTCACAAGACTAGAACTCATGAGTAAACTAATATCCAAAACGAGAGGAGTGCAAATTTAAATCTGGACCAGAAGCAGAAATAGATCATGTTGTTACAGTCCAAGAATATGGGGAAAAATATGCAAATATATGCAAACATACGCAGAAAGGAAAACTGCAGACATTTACGCATGTGTCAAAAGAAAAACTGTTGTACGAAGAAATTTGCGTTACGGTTGAACCAAAATGGAACAGAAGGAAAAAGGAGTTCAATGCTATATGTATATATAATACATTTATAATGTATTTGGGGATAGCAGAAAGTTTAGGGGGCGTGGTTGTTTATTTGACGTCACGCTTTATGTTGCCCAGTGTAATCCGTCGATTGGCTGAACCGGAGTGATGGGGGTTCCCTGTCCCAGATTGCAGGGGTATAACAATAAATCGACCCTATCACTTTAAATCTTCAATCTCTGGCACAGCAGAGATCATAAACTCTTAGTTAGAGGAGAGTGTGAAATATTAAAATATTTCAACTGGAATACACTGTATTTCAGAACAGTTTACAGGCGGCTACTCCTAATAATTTATTACAAACAATTCTGTCTACATAGATAGGTCTTTCATAAGGTAAGTTAGCCATCCTCCAAGCTAACTTAGCTATGGGGAAACTGTCAAGCTAATGCTACAGCTAGCCTAACGTTAGCTGCATTGTCTGGTCCAAACTACGACTACTCGATTACAAGCATTTATCATTCAAAGTTCTCAATTGGGTGTTTCGTTCTTGTAGAAATAGTCCGCATTAGGTATCTGGTCAGACATTTTAAGTAAGAACCAGATTTGTCACATGCGTCTTCCTTTGTTGTCTGAGCTAGCCTAGACCTGAACTTGTTCCATTGATACTGATTCGACAGGCAGTGTAAGTTGTGGATAAGGTTAATTTATTTTAAAGCTTAAGTGAGGTTTGTATTGCCTGCAGTTTCTGACAATTCATATGATTGTAAAACGCGTGTTAGTCTTGTCACTCTTGGAGCCTCGCTAGGGCAATAGTTTGCTGTTTCACTACAATGGTTATCACCGGGTTTAACGTCATGTCGGTTTCATGGTTATCCCCGCTTGCAATCAGCATGGAAGTTGTTTGTGTGAAAGTACATCTATTTAACATTTTGTCGCTCGTGTATGTTTCGGTTTTTCTCTGGTAGCATCGGTGAGTTTATTGAAATGGAGCGCTTCCTCTGACTGAATGTGGCCAATGGTGAAGGAATAACGACGACGCCACAAGTTAGCACGCGCTAGTGTTAGCTAGCTATGAGTTGCTTCTCTTTTGGCTAGCATTAGCCGCTTAAGGTGACAGCAAAAAGGCCGGCAAGTTGACATGAACGTCCTTCTAGTTCCCTTTACAGTGTAAATAACATTGAGTTAACCGACAGAGTATGCATACAGTGTTACTGAAATTACTAGAAATGGCGCATATATTCCAAAATATGTCATGCCGTAACGACTATGAGCATGCGACTGATGTGAGAAATGTCAAAGTGTTGTTAGCATATACATAAGAGGCCTCGCGGAGCAGGCCCTTTTATGTACAGACGGTTGCGCAAATGTGTGCAATATTCATATGTGTTGTATGTCTTTTAAAGTAGGATTTTAATGTTGGGAAGTTCGTTTAATCTGCTCCGTAACTTGAACGCCTGCACCAGTCGCTTCCTTTTTTTTTTTTTTTTTTCTCCAATCTACAGCCGGTTTCCCTCTTTGTCTCATTGGATGAACGTGATGGCGCAGTTGGATGTTTGCTAGTGCTTTAGCCGGCTAGCTAAATATTCAGCTGTCTCGCTTTTGTCTTAGGGTTGATGTTTTTCGGGTGAAGCATGGGCCAGTCGAGACAGGGGAAAGTGAAACTGATCAGGTTCAAGGAAACATGTACTTCCTGCACTTGCTCCTCCAACGCATGCATGCAGTTTACCTGATACACAGTTAAGATACATGTGTACAAGTATGGACTTCCTTAAAATGGCCTGACCTCAAACAACTTATGACTAACTGACGCTAAACTTTGACACCCGTGTTCAGCTCTCAGTTTAGTTTGTGTGGCTAGATAAACCAGACAAATGACGCTTGCCTTGGAGAACATGAAAGCTGTGGTCATGGTTTTAGTGTAAACGGTGTTGCTATTGATTCGTATTGTGCCAAACAACATACACCATAAACACCCTAAAATACAGCTTATTCTGTGATTAATGTTTACTTGATGCCAGGCAGAATGTAAACATTCAACCTTGAAAAATGTAGTATATGTAATGATGCATTGTTATAATGCTTTGCATTTTTTAAGGGTGTGTGCATACATATGTTGAGGTGTATATTCTAGATGGCAGTGCTATAACTAAACCTTGGTCTTTTTTCTGTTTCAGCACTTAATATTGTTTACCAAAGAAATGGTGATGGAGAAGCCAAGTCCCCTGCTTGTAGGGCGGGAGTTTGTGAGGCAGTATTACACACTGTTAAACAAGGCACCAGATTTTCTGCACAGGTAATAACAGAATGTGTTAAGATGTGGTAATCTGGCAGTCAGTACGCCTGTAGAGGTTCATAACACTTTTATTATTGTATTGTTGTGCCATTAGGTTTTATGGGAGGAATTCTTCCTATGTCCATGGAGGACTTGACCCAAATGGAAAGCTGGCTGAAGCAGTGTATGGACAAGCGGTAAGTGTTATAGTCCAGTTAAAAAAAAAAAAAAAGACTTGCTTCGAAAACACTGTAGATGCTTTACGCCGACTAGCCACAACATTAAAACCACTCACAGGAGAAGTAAATAAGTAAAAACGTTTTGATCTGGCCTCCACATTCACTAGCTCCCAAACTGATCAAGTATCTACGCGATGATCCACAGAGGCCCCTCTCTTCAATCCATAGGACCCAAAGGCCCCCACTAACAACATTCTGTTGCCAGACAAGACAGGACACCCTCAGAAGGCCCTTGTCCATTCTCTGATGCCTCATTGGTGCGCTCTAGATTATTCATAGTAGAGCTTGAAATGAACAAGAATCTGATTCTACGAGGCAATAGACCAGGAGAAATTATTTGTCTATAACCTGAGTAATTAGTCTGTTTAACAGAAGGACAAAAAGGGGAGACACAAGTGTATAAATGATGACATGCTTCTTTTGGTGTCCCAGTAAGCCATGAACCAGAATGTACAAAAGTTGGACCTCCCCCAAATGGGATGCAACCCTCCAAGCTAATATATTAATATATCTGTGCTCTCCTTACACATGATGCGAAAGATCTGTTGTGATAACCTATTGAATGTCAGGAAATAGTCTTTATACAAAAACAAAAACACATTTTATGCTATGTTTTTGTTTCATTCATTTTATTGATTCATGTGTTGCCTGAACACTGTTAATGTTTCTGCATCCATCTCTTAGGAAATCCACAAGAAAGTCATGTCTCTGCAGTTCAGTGAATGCCACACAAAGATCAGACATGTGGATGCCCATGCCACACTGAGTGATGGCGTCGTGGTGCAGGTTCTCGGAGAACTGTCGAACAATGGTCAGCCCATGAGGAAGTTTATGCAGACTTTTGTCCTTGCTCCAGAGGTGAGCAGTTATACCTTTCAAAGATAGAATAGAGGATAATTTTAAAATGCACCAGTACATTGATCTTGAGTACTGAGTTTCAGCTGCCTTCTCTTTGCATGACGCATATTCTTAGGGTTCAGTGGCAAACAAGTTCTACGTCCACAATGACATCTTCCGTTATGAGGACGAGGTTTTTGGAGACTCTGAAGCTGAGCTGGACGAGGGTAAGATTTTCACTAATGTTCCATACAGACCTTGCATTAGTCCATGTTTTCCTGGTTTATGTGTGAGGTTGCTCATTTATTTTCTTTCTCCTACTTAGATTCAGAGGACGAAGTTGAAGAGGAGCCAGAGGAGAGGCAGGCTTCCCCTGAACCACTTCAAGAAAGCCCCAACAGCACCACCTACTATGAACCTCACCCAGTCACGTATGTAAATCATCATGACTCTGATCAACAAAGTTGCGTGTGAAGACTGTAGCCTTGTAATCTTATTTTATCAATGCAAGTGACACCTTTCTGTTTTGTGCTCTGCAGCAATGGAGTAGAGGAGCCGATGGAGGAGCCAGCACCAGAGCCTGAACCAGAGCCCGAGCCAGAGCCCAAAGTAGAGGAGATCAAACCTGAAGGAGATGAGAAGGTTCTGGAAGAAATGGAGGAGAAAGCACCTTCACCTGTTCCTGTTGAGTCTCCACCAAACACCCAGGAGGCTCCCAAGGTAAGGCCTGTTTCTCAGAGTCACTCAGTGAAAACACAAGGGGTCACAGTAGTCTGAAATAATTTCCTTCTAAACTCTATACTTGTCTATGCTGCATCTAAAACACTTTATTACAATTTACAATAAGCTCAGAATGAGAGTGTTCTTCAGTTTGTTAAACTAACAAGCAGTTTTGTCGTTTCATGGTGCGTAGACCAGAATTACATACACAGTATTGCCAGCTCCAGCTGAGGTTTCTGTGATGGTAGTGGCCTTCTCTGCCCACAGGACACGTACTGATATTGCAGTATGGTGGTTGAGCATGGTCAGCGCAGTCCTAATGACGCTTTACTGTATTGCTTTCAGGCTTTCTCCTGGGCCTCGGTGACCAGTAAAAACCTGCCTCCTACTGGCACAGTCCCCTCCTCTGGAATCCCCCCTCATGTTGTTAAAGCTCCAAGCTCACAGGTAAATCGCTGCCACTGGTACTGACACTTGTAGAATATAAAAACTGCCAATTATTCAGTTGAAATTTAGTTAATGGCCACTATGCAGAAGTGAAAAGTACATGATGCTGAGAATGAGATAATGGTGAAAGCACCATTAGCTTTTTAGAGCATGTGTTTGGCTGATCTCTGTCTGAACATAGTGCTGGTTTATTCAGTGGCCCTGGTCATAAGCGGTCCACTAGCCCAAAAAATTAAATTGCAGTGAATACATGCAGGTGTTGACACTTTAGTGTTGTGGGCTTGCAGCAGCATCATTAAGTCATATGTACTGGAGCTGTCAGGTTAATGAGTTTGTCATTTTAGAGCCGCTGATTTTGATCCCGTCTTTGGAGAGCAGTGTATTGTATTGCTTGTCATCCTGCTGGCTCAGAGATTGATCTTACTTAACTGCAAATGGCACCAACACACTTGAACCTAATGAATGAGGCGATGAAATACCTGGAATTAGAAAAAATGAAATTATCTCTTAAAAAAAATAAAATAAAATTAGCAACATTTTATAGATCACGTTTCTTTGGACCAGGGATATAGTATTTAGTATTTCCTGTCCCATATCTGTACAGTTCTGGAAATAAATAAATAAATTGCAGTGTACCAGCCGGGGGCGTTTGTAATATTGTAAATGTTTATTATCTACTGCAAAGCAAAAGCTTTAGTTTAAGTTAAGGAGTAGTTTACAAAACAAAAAATATATTTCAAACAACTACAAAAAATAAAAGGAAAATGTGTCAAACACCGAGGCCAAAATATACGAACATAACTCACTCAGACATCTGATCTTGTACAAGATTATGATGATAGAGATGTTATTTTATTTACCCTCCCTCCTTTAGCCCAGAGCTGAAGCCAAGCCAGAGACACAGGCAGCACCTCTTCGCCCCAGAGACCAGCGCACCCGTGACAGACCAGCCTTCGCTCCACGCGGACCCAGACCTGGTAATGCTAAAACCAGTCCTCCTTAGTTTAAGGCTTGCTCACTCTTTCATTTGGTTTATTCTTACTCTCTGCATGTGTCTGTCACTGTTAGATGGTGTTTCATCTTCAGAGTCACAAACGGGGAAACCACACTTGAGTTTTGTTAACAAAGGTAACTATAAATGTTCTACGTACCACTGAGAATGTCGTTAGGCTGTTGTTCTGACGCAGATCTTCACGTTTTGATCTGATGAGATTATATTTCTGACTGTTGCTTTGACCTGCAGGTGGCAGAGGAGATGCTGAATCTGGGGACATGGACAGCAGGCGAATTGTCCGGTACCCTGACAGCCACCAGCTTTTTGTTGGCAACCTCCCACATGACATTGATGAGACTGAGCTCAAGGAGTTCTTCATGAGTATGTTTGCAAAAAACAACTAGTTGTCAATTCATCTTCACATTGCTGTTTAAAAAAAAACCGACTGAATTAATGTCGTTGTTCTTGCTTGCAGCATATGGAAATGTCGTGGAACTGCGGATCAACACCAAGGGCGTTGGAGGAAAGTTGCCCAACTTTGGATTTGTGGTCTTTGATGAGTCTGAACCCGTGCAAAGAATCCTGGGGGCCAAGGTAGAAGGGGCATGTATCAACATTTCATTACCCACTTTCATTCATATGGTGGTGGTTTGGTGACACACATTTCTACAGTTAATCTGGCACTAAATCTCACTTTGATAAACTTTTAAATGACATGAAATCTCTACAAACCACTTCTATAATAATAAGAGTTTAAGAAGTTTAAAGAAGTGACTAAATTAAGATGCCATTCCACTGCAGTGCTCTATACTGCTTTAATGCAGGAGTTTGTGGAAAGCCATCACTGCACTGATTCTTTTTTTCTTTTCAAAATCAGATGTGGCACTCATTTGATCTGCGCTGCATTTGTGGCAAAAGCTGAGATGAACTTTGATTGTGAAAACTCAGCTTTTGTTTTGTTTTTTCCCTCTTAACCCTGTGTGGAAATCAACTGAACCAATGCCTTGAACTGAGTAATATGAATGAGCACATTGTCTCAATCAACAAATGTTTTTTCTAGAGGTTTATGTCATATTGTGACACTTATGAATTCTCTAGAAATGCTACCAACAAATAAACTGCTCTAAAAAAACTCAACTGTTTGAACAGGTGGCAGCAGCTGTTTAGATCAACAGCAACCACATGTTAAAATAGTGCTAACATTTTTTTGTCAGATTCTTAAAGTAGTTGGTGCATTTAAAAGGTAATACCAAAAAGTAATCCACTAGAAATATGTTCTTCCTTGTATTTGACTGGTTAGTGGATGGTGGTGCCACATGATGCAAGAGTTTACTGCATTGGTGCAGCCACTGGAGCTGACTTTCTTCACACAGGACTACTGTTGGTGTGAATGCTGCCTTAGAGCTTAAATTCTTTCACTGGCAGAAACACAGAACCACAGTGGCACAGTGCAGTGTTTATGTGGAGGGTTGAGACGAACGAACACACTTGTGTCTGCAAACCAGTGAATGATTGTGGGTGGTGAAACGAGCTGGGGTTTAAGTCCTATTATTATTTTTTCTATATTGACCCATTTGTTGTCCCCACAGCCCATCATGTTCCGAGGCGAGGTGCGTCTGAATGTGGAGGAGAAGAAGACGAGGGCCGTGCGTGAACGAGAGACCCGTGGCGTAGGGGACGAACGTCGGGACATGAGGCGCAACGATCGAGGTCCACGAGGAATTGTCGGAAGCGGAATGCCGCGCGAACGCGACGGGAGGGGACCACCCCCGCGTGGCGGCATGGCCCCCAAACCTGGCATGGGCTCCGGTAGAGGCTCTGGCGGACAAGGAGAGGGCCGCTTCACCGCCCAGCGCCGCTGAGAAGAGCACCACCTGCAGCGTGGAAGTAGTAATCGTGTTCTTCATCTTCAACCGTTCTCGTTAACGAAAAAGAAATCTTCATGTAAAAAAAGTATATATTTGTTTCTTGTTTTATTTTTTTTTTTTTTTGTTCCCTCTTTGCTTTGGAATGTGACACAACCTGTCAACCATTTTGTTTGTGAAATAGACAAAACAGAATAAGCAAACAAAAAAATTTCGCTTATTAGTTGTGAGCTGAGCATCCTTTTCGGGTATCTCAAGAATTCACAGACTTTAATTTGTAAATTTGTGGAAAATGGCAAACCAACCAGGAGTAATCTGCCACATTAGGAGGGACTGATAAGACTTTTAACTACAATAATACAGCCCAACATTTGGAAAAGAGATTATATGCCTTGACTTAACAGGGGCGCTGCTTCACGAAATCCCTCTATTGCACATTTTATATGGTAGTTTTCTGCCCGTCACTGATGGAAAAGAATGAGATGCAAAATTTGTGCAGTTCCAGGGGAAAAGCTTGCCTTTTACTTTTTTCCTTTTGAGAGACCACTGCTTCAAAATTGCATAATGCACTCATCAATATGCACTAATGGGTACTTTTTTGTCATGTTACATTGACATCCACGCTCGGAACGCAGCTGGAGGGACGTGTTTTGTCTCAAAGCGATACGACTTACCGGGGCAGGCCTCACTCACAGCCTGTCTGCTGTGACCAATGTACTTTTCACACTTATGACCCAAAACTACGCTTCAATTACTGCTGGATGGACTGGATGACAAGCAAATCTACATTATATATTTTTTTTTCCTCATTTATAGATCAAATAAACGAGCTCAAATCCTGGACTTTCACCAAATGAGTTTTGGGGGTGGGGGGTGGGGACAAGGGATAAACAAGAAACAAAGTTGAACAATAGAACTGTGGTGGTAATGATTGAGACTCGCCCTGTTTTTATTTTGATTCCAGGTTTGTTTTCCAGTTTTTTGTTTATTTTTTTGTTTTGTTTTTCTCCTGCCAGCTAGACTGCGAAACTGGGATGGACAACACCTCCCTCCCTCTTCCCTCCCTTCCTGTCTTAAGTGCGGAGTAACCGAATAAATGTACAGCAAAAATCATAGTTTACTGTATGTTTTGCTTTTCTGTGTATATTTTCATTTCTCAACTTGATAAAAGCATGATGGTGCCTTCTATTTCACCTTTTCCAGTCTTACTAAGGCGTAAAGCTAAAGTTCCGGAGCTCGCCGCCTCCTATAGTATACGGCGCTGCCCGTTTTGAACTATCGTCTGCTGTGAGCAGACTTAAAAAAAAAGAAATACTTGCAGTATTCATAAGATTTTCATTTTTTCAGGTGCATATTTGGTTTTTTCCATGCTGTTTTACTACCTAAGATGATCTGCTGTGAGTTTTTGTACATTTGTGTTGTAATTGTGTCCTGGGTTTTGTAGAGACAATAGGTGCCTCGAGTTCTGTTTGATGTTCAATGGTTAAGAGGTAAAGAACTTCTCCCCCTAAGAAAAGGAAAAAAAAAAAGGTACATTAAAGATGGTGACCGTGAAACTTTTGGTTCTACGCAGCCATGATTTTTTTGATCTAAGGGTTTTTGGAAATGTCTCACGATATGATTCAGACGCTGTTGATTCGTGCTTTCAGTCTGCAGCTCATGGCAGCGCTCGGGTTAAACCCTGGACTCACAAGTTGTCGGACTGTTCTTTTCTCAGCAACAATTTTGTAATGATCTCTGTGTGTGCGTGTGTGGGCTGGCTAAGGCTCCAGCCGGCAGACAAGCAAATAATTGTGCTCACTTTTCTAGCGTTAATGCATTTGTATTTTCATATGCTGATTTTTCACTGTGCTTATTTTATTCAGTTATTTTTCCATTCAAGGCAAGTTTAATCTGAATGCCATACTAGTTGGCGTCTTCTTGTCCACTAGCATCTTCTGTTTTATTTGTTTTTTTTGTTTTTTTTTATTTACCACTCGGTAGGGAGGGAAGACCTTTTGGTTTCAGCTGGAAAGAAAAACCAGACAAATGAGATGTTCTCTTTTATTATTACAAATTCCTCTGTTATTATCTTGCACTGAAATGGGAAGTGAAATGATGTAGCATTTTATTTTTTATTTTTCTCTTGACAAACATGCTAATGAGGTCTTCCTTGTCAGGTGGTATTGCACTATTTCCAACGTTTCTGGGACAATCTTCTCAGTTTGAACACAGCCTCTCCAAAATCTGGTTATGAAAACGGAAATAGTACAGCTCATCTTGTTATCGGCATGAAATAGCATTTGCTCTCACTTCCAAATAAATCAAGCTGTGATGTACAGACATGGCATATTTAAGGTAGATGTCCAGAGTAATGCTTGGCTGCAGGTTTTTGACCGGAGACTCTTAATTTGTTGCCATCGCCTGTTGGAGGGGAAAAATAAAAAAAAATAGTTTTGACCGTCCTCTCAGGTGCCTCAGCCCCAACCAACATTTGTCAGGTTATTACAGAACACGGGCACTTGACTGCAACCCTACTCTTTACAGCAACGGTTAAAGAAGACAGTGGTGAAGAGGAGCCATCATGCTTTCAGACCAATCTTGTGTGTTTACGTGTTAGCGGTGGTAAACATGTTTGTATCTGGTTGGGTAATATTTTCCTCCCGAGGTTTTCAGCGACTCTTCTCTCTGAACTTTTGGAAGGATCCTCAGTGGAAAGAAAACTAAATTTCCTGTGGTTAAAGAAACGGTTAGTGGATCCTCATTCTGAAGCATTCCAGTCAATTACAAATGGAAATAGAAATACCTTATTGGCTTTAGCAGGTGTGGTAAACAGCTGGCTGCCATCTTCATTTTACTGTGTTAGCCCTTGTTGCTAGTGCAAACTGTTGCAGATGGAAAATCTTGTTTTTCATTTAATTTTTTTTCTTTTTTTTTCCTTTCCATTTTGAATGTGTTGGACTAAACATACAATAAACTACTGATAACAGCATTACTCATACCATTTGTCATGTTTACAGATGGACCCCTTTAGATGATGTTTAATACTGATGCTGAGCCTCCAAACACAGGCAACACAGGTGGACATTTAAAATGACTGGAGCTTGTGGAGTAAATGAGAAATTTCCTTCTGGGTTGTCTGTCAGTGTTTCCAAATGTTTTGCTCTTGACAAGCTTTTGTTATACCCTGATTTCTTTTTTTTGTCTTTGTTATTTCTCACAGGCCTGGATCCAGGTCTGGAAACCCGGGTCTTCTAAATGACATTATTGATATTGGTTTTAAAAGCTCTTAAATTTTAGACTGGTCCTTTCTGTGTGGAGTTTGCATGTTCTCCCTGTGTCTGCGTGGGTTCTCTCTGGGTACTCCAGCTTCCTCCCACCAAACAAAGACATGCTCATTAGGTTAATTAGTGACTCTAAATTGGCCGTAGGTGTGCGTGTGAATGTCTCTCTGTGTTAGCCCTGTGATAGATGCCGTCCTGTCCAGGGTGTACTCTGCCTCTGGCCCTGATGACAGCTGTGATATGCTCCTTTCACAGGAAGAAGCAGTTATAGAAGATGAATGAATGACTGAAACTCTTAAATTTGATATAAAGGTCTTGAATATAGACAAATCATTTTGATGCCACATGCCAGCTTTAGCAAAAACTTTGTAGGTTGACATTGTTGAATCCATCTATCGCTTTTCTGACGCTGTTCTGGCTCCATGTCACATGAGTTTATTATTTATAGCGCTAGTATGTATTGTCGTGTACACCTGGCAGCCTTGTTTTTCTTAGCAGGATCAACAGTATCTCTTCAATTGCATCTTTCTCCAGATGATGTTTCACTTGATGTTAAATCAAACACTCGAGGCTGAAGGGGACTCCTTCAGCTTCCCGTTGGATTGACACTGCTTAGAAGATTCTCTCCAAGAAGATCAAAGTGTGAGACGGCAAGAATCCAACTAAGATCCTTAGATCCTCACCTACTGGTGAAAAAACATGATAGGGCACCACAGGCAGGTAGCTCAAAGAGCAGAAGAACTTTAGAAGCACATGCAAAGATTTGCTCCTCACAGAGCATACAACAATGTGTAGTGTAAATATTTGGATCTTTTTCTGAGTGGCTGTCAGTTGCTGCATCAGGTGGAAGTGTGTGACATGTGTCCAGTCATGGGGGCCCGTTCTCCACACATATGTTTAAGGCTTGAGTGGGAGGAACCACTCATGATCGTTTAATAATCCATTCATTATCTATAATCACTTATCCTCTAGAGCAGGTGTGCCAAACATACAGCAAGCGTACCAAAACCGGCCCGCCAGAGGGTCTAATCTGGCCCGCAGTATGAATTTACATAGTGCTAAAATTACATGGAAGACTGCAATCCATAACTGCTAAAGTAACTGCTATCCTTAATATGTCCAATGTTTTAGTAAGAGAACTGGACTGAACACAACATCGAGACAGAGGACTAAACAGCAGACAGCAGCGTGCCCAAAGTGAACTTATTTTTCTTAAGAAATTACATTTTTATTTTTTTAAGTATAATTTATTAAAGGTAAACATTCTCCTAATTTGCTTGTTCTTCTTCTTTGCACAAAAACAAATAGAATAACTCTTTAGTTGTTGTTACTTATAGGTTATTATTCTGTTATCTTACTGGTCCGGCCCATTTCAGATCAAATTGGGCCATATGTGGCCCCTGAACTAAAATGAGTTTGACACCTCTGCTCTAGAGGATAACTAGAGACAAAGAACCATTCACACTCAGTTTCACATCTACAGCCAATTTAAAGTGACCAATTAACATACATGTCTTTGGACTGTGGAAAGAAGCGGTGGAATCCAAAAAGAACCAGCGTAGATACAAGAAGACATGCAAACTCCACACAGAGGGGCCCCAGCTGGTCATGACCCAACAATGTGACTTGACTCATTACCTTTAGAGAGGTAGCTCAGACAGGATGGAAAAATCATATTAAATCATTTTTTTTTTTGTTTGTTTAGTTTGTTTTTTAAGAAAAAAAATATATAAATAAACGAAGATAACAAAATTGAACATCAAGCTGACGTCAGCCTCCAATTTAGGACAGACATAGACCTTTGACTGAGAAAGAAAATCTTGTTGATGTCAACTTCCAACACTGGAAAGATATGTACTTTAAAAAAAACTAGCTTGACATGAAAATTGCACTATAAGTCTGCACAAACCAACGGATGCACAATAAATCTGAGACATATCCCAAAACCAGCCACTTATACCATTAAAATTTTGTATGATAGTCTTCCAGTACTAGTATATAATAGCATTACTCTGACATGAGCCACTTAGATATAGTAGTCCTTTACTGTCTAATTTTGCTGTTAACGCTTCTGCACTTTTCAAACTGATTATTATAGTCAGACATATTCCAATTGATGAGTTATTATTAGCCTATTATTGTTGTTATATTCCCTTGTACCTCATTAAAAGCCTAGATTATATATCATTCACTATTACTTTTGCAAATGATGACTTTAATATTTTTTCCCTGTTTAAGGTTTACCTTTATCACATACTATAATCAATAGTTTCTTTCCCTTTAAATAACCAGCGTGTGCTGATCGGCCACGTATCGCCACGTTTTCGCGCATGCGCAGAACCATTGCACTTGTGTTCCGGAGTCGGTCAGTGTACACAGTGTGAAAAATCATCATTGTGTACCCTTTTCTTCACCTTATACGCAGTTGTTACACAGGCCACAGAGAGAGGGGTTAGTGTTTTTTTTACTCAAGCGACAGACGCTTTGAATACGGCACCAAGTGGACGTCTGTAAAAATGAACTTCTTCAGAGGAGTGATAGGTGGGCAGGCAGCCGGGCCGCAACCGTCCGGATCGGAGACGGTAAGAAACAAGCAGAGCTAGCTGCGGCTAGCTAACGTTTCACGACCGTTTGCGGCACAAACCGAAAACACACACTCGCCAACAAGAGATGCCTGTTTTATTGTGATGGCTATGTATTTCTCTAACAAACAAAACACAATGAATAGTTCCCAGAGACATAAGGACTTTCCTGAATTAGTGTCACCGAGCTAGTCAGAAGGCTAATTGGCTAACCTAGCAAATCTGTCAGTTAGCACCGGGACTGTGTGTTTCCTTCTGTCTTTGCTACAATGAATGGAAAGAGACACGGACTACAAGGAATGTCGGTTGGGTGTGTCGGTTGTCAGTAGTTAGCATCAACATAAATGCACATATTCACGTCAAGCACTGAAATTATTATCACACTGAATTAATTATTATTATTTCTTTGAATAGCCCAGAAAAGATCCCAGAGTATAATCATGCTCGGCGATAATGGATACATGTACACGATACCTATGCAGACTCTTGACACACTGCATTGCTGGAATTGCAGCAGCTTCCAGCCACAAAAAGTGATGTGTGTCTGTTGAATTCATGTTTTGTCTGTTAAGGGAAGCAGCTTGTCACTCCTGGAGAGTGCACCACGCATTCATCTAGAAACAGCATTGGCTTTTCACTTCCTCACAGCTGTCCCCAGTGCTGTTTATATAGTATCTTAAGAATCCGAGTAATTCTGCCTGTTTTCTGTTTGGCTCTTGACTGCAACTATGTCACGTGTGTGTATTGGTTGTAAGCATAAAATGACAATATGATTAAATTCAAAAATGAGTTTTATTCAAACGTACATCAGACAGTCCACGTGACAAGAAGATAGCCACAACAACGTCCACTCATCAAAGTCAACACTGACAACATGAATCATTCAAAACATAAACAGATCACATGCATGACAATAATTTACAAAGGATAAAAGGAAAGATTACAAAAAGGCATGAATAAAAATGTACAACCAGTACATTTCTATGGCAGAAATATGTTGTCTCTGCTTCTGCGTTAAGTTGACGCAGAGGCTACGACGTTTACACAGGCACCTATGCAGAGCCTATCGCCATAGCTGATGTGCACCTCCCCAGAAATGTAAAGGCACTTTTTATAGTTTTACTACTGCGGGACCTGAACACCAGGACCTATGCAAGGAGCCTGTGCCATTGCGGGCTGTTTATACTTGAACGCTCATCAGTCTGGCTCGCTCTGTAACAATGTCACCTTACACTAGGGCTGAACAATATATTGTTATCGTATCGATATGAACATTCAAGATATTAATATCGAAAAAGCGACGATATAAACTATATAGACCAATGACAAACATATGAGGGTGGGAATGAGGGAGATGGAGACTGAGACGCACACTAGACGGCACTGTGTCTTTTTTGCCAGTTGGATAAATTTTCTACTTCCTGATTCACTTCCTGCTTTAGTACTATAAAAGCGCCTTTAATCTTAAACATATCACCCAACCAGCACCCCCTTGTGTGAGTCTCAAAATCTGTATGTATATCTTGTATTTGCATGTCCAAAAAATGTCCTTCCCTTTTCTGAAGTTACCTTCTACAAAGACATAAATATAGAAATCAAAACTAGCAAACTCATGGCCACGTATGTTGTGGAAATGATGCAGGATAAACAAATAATGACTGACATTAATGTTGATTAACAGATTCAGAAGTTGTGTGACCGGGTCGCCTCCTCGACGCTCCTAGAAGACCGCAGAGATGCAGTCCGGGCTCTTAAGTCCCTCTCTAAGGTAAAACAGGGGCAGAACATATAGACACAGTTTCTGCTTTAACAGGTTTACATATAGTGTCCTCTAAAAATGATGATGTGTCTTCAAGGTTATTATGTTAAAGTTTTCTTAAATTAATTAAATATTATGGATATTTTGTAATTTGTCTGCAAAATTGTTCTGGGTTTTCTTGGAAACATCACAGAATAAAAAAGCAGTTTGAATGAAAACTCAACACTGTAATCATTTTGAGGCTTGCAGGGCTATTAGTCTGCATTAGCTCTAGCTACATTAGGTGTACTAATGATACTGTGGCCACTGTTTTTGTTTTTCGGAAAAACAACATACTGATTAATAATGGATGGTTTGGAGAATTTTTTGCCCGGGTCATTAATGATGAAAATGTTAGCATGATGTTTTTGTTATTGACAAATAAGCAGACATTCATTCTTTTTGTTGTTAAGACTATTGTGGAAATAGCCGTTAAGTTAATTGTAATTCAGTGATGCTTTCAGTAAGTATTAATTGTAGTAACAGTAACTGTTTTACTGTTATCAGATAAAGATAAAGGTCTTGTTTGTCAAATTCTCCTGAACTGGTTACTGACGAGTCTAACGGGTCACCTCTCACTTCTGTTCATGGACAGCTACCTCCTCAACCATGAGTAATGAGTTGATCAGGTTTGAATAACGGGTTTAGGAGGCACAGGGTTGTACACAGGGGAGTCTGTGCTGGTCTGTGCAAAGATAGATGTGTAGACTTCCTGTACGTCATAAGCAAAGTTCATAATGTGCCATTCATTATTGATTTAAATGAATTTATTGTATGTTTTGACTGCAGGATGTAACCAATCATTGTTGTTATCTTTGCAGAAATATCGCATGGAGGTTGGGACACAGGCAATGGACCACTTGATTAATATACTCCAGACTGACAGGTATTCTGATGCTAATATTAGTAAAAGAGAGGTTTTGTTTTATGCGTCTAAAAACACGTTTTCACTTCCTTTTTGATAGTTGAGTGTGGAATTTTTATTCATGGAGGAGCTAATATCGCAGCCTTTTCTGCTGACCTTATTAATAGAGATAATATGAAAATGAAAATTATGAAGTTGATGGAATATTTTCATCATTTGGAATAATTATTAATTATTATGATTTCCTCTCCAAATGCACCAGGTCTGACTCTGAAATCCTTGGCTACGCTTTGGACACACTCTACAACATCATCTGCAACGATGAGGAGGAAGAACCAGGTATTACACCTTTTTATAACTATTAAAAATGAATTTATCTTAAAATATTGATTGAATTTAATTATGTTTAATCATTGTGGAGATGATTACATCTAATTGTGTGGCTACTATAAAAAGTGTAAAAGCAGTTGGGCTGCAGTTGATTTGCATACCCTTCTTCTATACACTGATAATGAGTGGTGCTTTATATAAAGATTCGTCTCTCTCTTCTCTTTCATGTTTTAACCCTACAGATGAATCAGAAGGTAAAACTCTTTGACTGTGCATGATGCCAAGCCCTCTAACCACCAGTAACACATGTAGACCATTCTTATTGGTTGGGATGTGGAAAAGGAGCACATTCACAGTTTTTCTTTTCACCCTTTCTGCAGCGCACAAAGTTAAAAAAGGGATAAATGGCTGTGTTTTGGTATTTTGGTTATTGTCATGGCATGTTTTTACAATGATCACTCAGCTGATTCTGAAACACTTCAGAGTGGTTGAATGAATGAGCTTTGAACTTCCTCTCCCCCCCTGCCCTCGCAGAAGCAGTAACCCCTCTCCCTGCCTCAGGGAAGCATAAGAATATGTCCACACCTGGTCAGTACTCAAGCCAAGCCAGATGTGCAGTAGCTACAGTACTACTAGATAACTAACTTCACTAAAATCAGTTGGCTATAAAAAAAAAAAAGCAACAGGGTGGTGTTTGCGTGATAACATAGATGCTTCACTAATACCATGACATACCCCAACTTCTACCTCTTGTCCCTCTTTGTTTCTTTGTTTTCCTCACATGTCAATTCTTCCTTAATACTTCCTGAAATTATTGTGCTGTACCTATTGAGTTTAACATTTCAGTTCACTCAAATCAAAAAGACCTCCATGCATTATTTTAAGTAAATGAGCCGTACACACAGGAAGAGACTAGCAGTGATGTGGCTACAAGAGGTCATGTAATGTTAATGTTGCAGTGATGATGGGCGAGATGAGCTGAAAGCCAGTGTGTCTAATCTCAGCTTTGAGGTGACGGCCAGTGGGAGTGGCTGACACAGCTTTTTACTGCAAAGAAACGCCCTCCAGTAGAATTACCAAATTCTACTTGTGCTTGGAGCATTGGGTGGACCCAGACGTAGTAGTCGTAGTAGTGGTGGTGTTGATGATGGTATATTTGTTTCAGGAATAAGCTGAAGGGATGAATCTGTTCCCATACTTGCAATGTTTTTATTTTCTGCTTGTGTCACTTAGAAATGTTTTGTGTGGTTTTACCACCTTTCAGAGTTAAATTTATTGTCTTTATTGTTTTAGCCATTAAAGTAAAAAAAAAAAATAAAAAAAAATAGCATGAATTATGTCCACACTGCAATTTTAAACACACTATACACACTATTCTTTTGGAATTGTTTTGGTTTTCACCCTCAAGAAATATGTTTTCCTTTAGCTGCTGCACATTGTTCCTCTGGACAGTTTCTAACTCAGCCTGCTGTTGGGAGCAGGGGAGTTGGTGTAGAGTGGGATTTACTAGAGTGTTCTATCACTGAAAATAGCTGAGTGTGGCTGGAGACAGTGTCGTGTAGAGGAGTGAGTTCAAAAAAGCCAAAACGATGAGCTGAAACTACTTAAGGCAAATGAGTGAAAACAAATGCCTTTCTGTAATTTAGGGTAATGGACCATTTGGGAGCACATTTCTAGCTAATTCTTTCTGTTCTTTCTCGTCACACTAAAACTCCCAGCTCATCCCACATTAAACGTTTTGAGTAAAATTAATTTTGCAGTAACCCTACTGAGCTCACTCGTCTGTCCAGCTGTCCAATCATCTGTGTTTTTTGTCCAGAAGGTTTGTTCAAACATATCACACTGAGCATGTTCACATTAATTGACATTCACCTAATTTGAACTGTGTTGTTTCATCATATCAGAGTATTTTGAGAATTTTCATATCTCATCCTCACTGTGTAACTCAGGGTTATGGCTATGAACAAACCAGCTGGTCTTCCTTCCCTGTAGACCCCAGACTCCTAATGTAGCATTTAAAAAAAAATAAGTGACTTCATTTCAACTTTTTAACGTCCTTTCACAGACGAGAACGCCCAGAAACAGGCAGATGACCTGGGTGCCCAGTTTACAGACACGTTCATCCAGGACCCTGAGCACATAACCCTGCTTCTCACTCTGTTGGAGGTACTGAATTGTTTCTTGTCCAGCGGCAGAACATCTCTTTTATATATCATCTATTTGGCTAAACAGCTGCCTGATGGTTTTTTTTTTTTAGGAGTTTGACTTCCATGTCCGTTGGCCTGGTGTGAAGTTGTTGACCGCTCTCTTGAAGAACCAGGGCGTCCAGCTCCAGGGAATCATTCTGGTCAGCCCCATGGGTGAGTTTCTCCTCCCCACATAACATCAGACTTGTTTGTCACTTCAGCATTTTATTTAAACTTAAATTTACTCTAAGCACAACTAACACTTCTGCGTCAGATCTACATATTTTTTCATGAGCTTCTTATGAGACCGTCTGTCATTTTGAAATCTGTTTTAATAAGAAACCCTTTTTGTTTCACAGGTGTTTCCAGGTTAATGGACCTATTGGCAGACTCTAGAGAAGTAATTCGCAATGACGTAAGCACATTTTTTTCTCCATTTAATACCAAATCCTGCTTTAGAGACACTGAAATTAAGTATCAGTTCATGATCCTGTTTTCTGCAACCAACAGGGCTTGCTGTTGCTTCAGCAGCTGACTAAAGGCAATGCAGCAATTCAGAAAATTGTGGCATTTGAGAATGCATTTGAGCGTCTATTAGATATCATCACAGAAGAGGGCAGCAGTGATGGAGGTAAAAGATTTTGAGATGCAGAAGCTCCTTATTTTGGTCCAGGCCTGTCGTCTTGTAATTCCCTCTGATATACACTCTTTTTTTCTGTTCAGGTATTGTGGTGGAGGACTGTTTACTGCTGCTACTCAACCTGCTCAAGAACAACAGCTCCAACCAGAACTTCTTCAAGGAGGGCTCCTACATCCAGAGAATGAAGCCCTGGTTTGAGGTTGGGGATGATAACTCTGGCTGGTCGGCACAGAAGGTCACCAACCTCCACCTTATGCTACAGGTAGCACCCCACGGCCATGTTTAATGTCTAAAAATCAACCAGGGGAATATTATGTTTTGAAGCAATGTTTTTATTGCAGCTGGTGCGAGTGATGGTGTCTCCAGTGAACTCTCCTGGAGCTACATCCAGCTGTCAGAAGTCCATGTACCAGTGTGGCCTGCTGCAGCAGCTATGTACCATCCTCATGGCCACTGGTGTGCCTGCCGACATCCTCACAGAGGTAATCACATTAATATTTTGAATTTATGAATGAACACCAAGAGAATTGATGCTTACTCAGAAGCAGGCTTGTGAAGAATAGATGATGAAGAAGTCTAAACCCACCCTACGCATCTATTTCAGACCATCAACACTGTTTCAGAGGTTATTAGGGGCTCACAAGTCAACCAAGACTACTTTGCTTCTGTCAATGCTCCTTCAAACCCACCAAGGTAAGACACAACTAGTGGAACAAGGTCCACCATATCCATCTCTACATACTGTACTGATCTGTGATCTCTATTTTTCATGTTCCCACAGGCCAGCCATTGTAGTGCTGCTCATGTCCATGGTGAATGAGCGACAACCATTTGTGCTTCGCTGTGCTGTCCTCTACTGTTTCCAGTGTTTCCTCTACAAAAACCAGAAAGGCCAAGGGGAGATAGTTGCTACGCTGCTGCCCTCCACCATTGATGGTCAGTTACAGTCACTATTTCCAACACGTCTGTATTTTTAATAACCCACACGGTTTGAATCCTTTCTTTTTAACCCTCTGGAGTCGACGGACGCGCCGGCGCGTCCAAATCACATGACCAGTTTAAGACGATGTAGCAGCAAGACGAAGTCTCACTGCGACTCCGTTTCAATTTGTGTTGAAAGTGTTAACTTCAAACTATATACCAGTTTTTAAATTGTGTTGATAGGCCAAGTAAAAGTGGACTTATGAAAACTTATATACACCATGCTTTTTCTTCAATATTGTCATCATATTTGGTGCGCGTTTAGTGGGATACGGCAAAACGGAAAACGCTAGCAAGCAGAGATCGCTAGCCGGCTTCAGGTGATGGAAAAAAACCAAAAACAAAACCCCAAAAAAACCATGACACCCTCTTTCCTATTAGTAGAAAAATGCATCACATCAACCAATCAGAAAACTATATGCTAATGGTTGCTAAGGAAAGGGGAACGTTTGTGGGCGTGACGCTATATAGAATCTATGGAGTGACGACGATGAAAAGAGAGAAACGAGTTTCAAGATTTGAGACATTTGTGACCTTACTTATTTACTTACCACTTATTAGTAGACATTACTTATAAGGCATTACATATTAGACATATTTATTGTGACGCCTGATAGTTTTGCAGATGGTTGTAAATAGTTGTGCAAAACGCCTGATGCATTTCCTGTATTTCAGTGTAAATAGTTATAAATAACTTTGTTGTTTGCAAAATTTTTATATAAGCTTTTGAAATTTACAGTTTAGATTTGTATTCCAAGTTATAAAAATGGTTCGTTAAATATGTTTGTGGTTTTCACAGTGAAAAATCAAAATTTTTCCTACTCGGAATTTATGTTTTTAGTGTGGTTTTAGGTCAACTGTGTTAATACAGTATGTCAGAATGAAAAACTAACTGTAAAATCACACATGTGAAGTTGTGCTGAAAAGAATGAGACCCAACAAGGCAAGGTAAACTGTTTTTAAGATGAAATATAAAGGTAAAACCTAAAGTAGTAAAAAACGGCCAATTATACTCTAGACCTCAGAGGGTTAATCACTCACTTTTATTTCTCCAGCCAATTCTATTTCAGCTGGACAGTTACTGTGCGGAGGTCTCTTCTCTGCTGACTCCCTTTCCAACTGGTGTGCTGCTGTGGCCTTGGCTCACGCCCTGCAGGACAATCTCACCCAGAAGGAGCAGCTGCTCAGGGTTCAACTTGCCACCAGCCTGGGCAAGCCCCCTGTCTCTCTGCTACAACAGTGCACCAACATCCTGTCCCAGGTAGGACACTAACAGTTGATGGACATGCTAATGGTCTGTCTGAATGGCATAGGTTGGTATAAAACAGGACAAGTTCTTTTTACAAGTGGAGAAAGGCAAATACTAAATTGTGAACCACATTGAAGAGAACAGTGTCATATTATTGTGGTTTTGCAGGGTGATAAGATCGTCCGGCGGGTGAGTAAAGTGTGTGCGTACTGTGTGTGTGTGGGTGGCACCTGTCTTGGTTATTTTGGCTTGGCATCTGTAGTAGGGGTCTCAGTTGCCCACATGTTGGAGGGTCTTGCTTCCCTTTAACTCTTTACCACCCCTTCCCTGTCCCTAACTTAAGGCTATGACCCAGTTCTTGCTCATTAAGGTGACACACAGGTGCACCCCTCCTCACAGATCTAGAAGCTCTGCCTTCTCTCGTTGTGTTCACTAGTCGAGTTTGAGGAAGTACACAAGTGGACACCCGAGAGAGGTTCAGAGAAAAGGGACACAGCAGCAGTGTTTATAGTCGATTTATCTGTGCTGATATCATCCTAACACCTGCTCTGAGCTTTGAACTTCGATGTCTGCTGTGCTGTCAGCTCTTATCTGTCTGTTCATGAAGTGTGCACCGCAGCACATTTGGGGCCTTTTCCTGTCCAAGTGAGGGACTTTCACCATTGTTTGTCTTGTTCAGTTATCTACATGTGTTTCAGATCCACAGTATATCTAGTAGGCTTGGTTAATTGATTGACCAATAGTCCCATATTTCTTCAAACTTCTTCTATAAGTGCTCACTTTGCTGTTTTTTTCCCATTGGTACTTTTGGGAAGCTTTGACAGACACTGCAATCTCTTCTTCAGGGAGCAAACTCTGCACCCTGCTAGTTAAATACCTCACTGTCAGTGGACAAATGTCTGATATGTGACCACATATGTCTACATCTTCCACAAGCAGTTCGAGCAGTGGAGAGTTCTTGGCAAACTTTCCCCTTGCTATGAAAACACACAGTGAAATGTCACTTTCTGGTGTGGAAAGCCTTTACTGTAGTTATATGTAGTTAGTACGACTTATAAAGTCTCTCCCTCTAGAGTGGCACCATATACAGTACTGGTTAAGCTCAGTTTTACTTGTCTTTGAACATCTTGACAGGGGACAGTACTTCCATTTTTTTGCTATGGTATGAGACGCAGTGTACATCTGTGGATATTCAAACGACAGCTGGGAAGTGCACAGTGAAACACAAATTGCTTCCATGGACAGCTGGATGTAATAATCCAGAATGGGCAACTTTCAAAAAATACTCTGCATGTGATTTGGATAAATGGTGGGTTACCCTCAACCAATTAGATAAACAATGCATATAACTTAGGAGAGGCCCAAACGGGAAACCCTACCATGTGGTGTCTGAGGAGCTTTGAAAGTCAGTGTAGCTAGCTATGTAGCTATTTCAGTAGATGATTCTTGCCTACGATTTTTGCATAAAAGGTTCCTGATTGGTCTGCACTTCTTTGAATTAACAACAAACAAATTGCGAGTGTCACCTGAAAGTGAACACCTTGAAATCTGAGGACATGGTACCCAGCTTGAAAACACCCAATTTAGGGTTGATGCAAGTTACCTCCCCATTATAGTGTCTGCTCAGGATCCAGGTCACAAGTTTGAGTAAGCTGGAGCGACAAATTAGCTTGCAGGGGATTCTCTTGATCAATCCAACCCTCACCTTTGTGGTTACATGGGTGCTGGCTGGGCGATGACAGATACAGAGTAATGTCACTGAGTGTCTGGATCACCTCGAGGATCTGAAAGATAACTGAAGGTTGTTCAGGCTTCCTAATGCGTCGCTTTGGTCGCCTGTCTGTAGAGGTATTACAGCTACATGTAGACCAATTTAACCAAGACACCACATTCATGTCAGACACAACCCGTCTGACCTGATGAATCCCCAGGCTGACAAGAATTAGGTGGTTTAATGTTGAGAATGTTTTCACTTAATAAAATGTTTATTTCCACCGAAGCACAGAACTGGAGTCCCACACAGACACACACATGGTTTCTCTGCTGAGGCCAGGCCGGTGTTTGCTCAGTTTATACCTGTGGTCATTTCCCTTTCTTTTTTTGTTTTCCTCCTCATTTTTGCATTACGTCACATTTGGAGACAAAAGCTGAAAAGGTGATTTCGTAAGTTTTTGTGGTACGGAATGCTGATTAATTTTTACCCACACCTTCATGGCCATGATCTCCATTCTTACTCAGTCCTGGCATCCATGATCCACTACAGGAAATGGGCGTCTCCTCTCCTTAACGCATGTTGTGCATTAAGCATTAATGCACCAGCCGATGAGCAGTTATATATGAGATTTGATTTCACGGCTTTTGCTTATCTTTGCTCTGTGTTTTACTCTGTGTTGATTTTTATCACCCTACATCATCCATGAAACTCATTCTTTCCTGCAGCTGATTGCTATAAATGAACTACTTATTGGCTCATGTTTCCTATAACTGTGACCACTGGGGGAGGAAAAGTAATCCACGTTAAGCTCAGTTGTGGATGTTTCTCATGTTTTCATGGAATCAGATGTTTCCTTGTTTTGTTTTTTTGTTTGTTTTTAGATATTTGGTACTTCCTCATGTCATTTCCTTAAAAAATGCACATTAAGTGGGTTCTGCTTTGCATGTGCTTACAGCTGGAAGTAGAACAAAGTTTCAGTTGCGAAGTCATAATCCTTTGGTTTATTTACAAATGATCAATCATTCAATAACAGGATAATAGAGAACTTGTGGCATATATGATACCTGAATGTAAAGATATGTGTTGCAGATGATTGATAGCCTACCACATGATTGCATGCTCTAGTCACTCTAACCTTGCTGAAATATCTGAATGTTTTTGTTTTGACCGTGTCACCATTAACTTATTAAAACCTTACTAATGGTTGATGTGATATAACTTAAACATAATATTTTGTTGATTGGAAAAAACAAAAAACACATTGTGTTATAACAGACTATTTGTCCAGGTATGGAAACATTAGCTTTACTGTTAGTAATATGTCCATGTCTGAGAATAATTAAGATAATATATTTATGTTGCATTTTTAAATTTAATGTCCCCATTCCTAGAACAAATTTTGTTGTATTTCTTTTAATTAGTCTGTGTTACTCCAAGCAAATGCAGATTATATTGTGCTATTTGTTCAATCTATAATCATCTTTTTCAAAAGCCTTCTCTGAAACTTTATCCAGCTAAAGCTGTAGCACCCTGTTAGTGTTTCTTCTGTCATTGTAGCATATCACATGTTGACATACGTCTTGTTGTTGTGCTCTACAGGGCAGTAAAGTCCAGACCCGGGTGGGCCTCCTCATGTTGCTGTGCACATGGATCAGCAACTGTCCGATTGCTGTCACGCACTTTCTACACAATCAAGAAAATGTTCCCTTTGTATCCTTAAAGCAAGCAGCCTGTCAATATCATTACAATCATCACAGCTAACAAACTGCTTCTTAAATGCTTTTCTGTGTTTCACTTTGTTTCTTGTAATGGACCAGGTATTTTATTCATTATTAATTTAGTTAATCTTATCAATGAATGTGGATACATAACTTCAGTCAGGCATTAAAATGGGTGACCTAGAATGAATGAACTATAGACCATCTAACTTACATGATTCAAGAGAGGCCAGCTCTGTCCTACAGTTTGTCGCTCATCTTAGCTTCCTAGCCTCCCAGCTAATAGCAGCACTTCCTGTTTGAACTTTTGACAAATACAGAATACATGCACCTGCTTGTGTGAAGAGTTATTTCCTTTCACACAGGTGCAGTTTTTATGTGCCAGCTAATTCTGGCTCAGACACACCACAGCGTGATGGGCTGGTCGTTCTCCGTTTCCGGTAGTTCTTTGATGTCCGTTTGGTTCTGTCTGGCTTTAAAGTGACTGGTGCTGAATGAATCCTTGACTCTGTGACTCCTGTAGCTGACCGCTCAGATCTCAGAGAACCTGGGGGAGGATGAAAGGCTGGTGCAGGGCCTGTGTGCGCTGCTTCTGGGCATCTGTATCTATTATAACGACAACTCACTGGAAAACTACACCAAGTGAGTGTCAATGAGTCTCTCTACATGTGTCCTGTTTGTTCTGAATTATAATCACTAAATATTTGAGTATTTTGTCGTTCTATACTGTATGTACACAGAAGGATTAGATTTATTTAGCAGTTTGTTGTAATGTGAATGTATGAATTGCAGACACAACTGGTGATCTTTCCTGTTATTAACTTATATTTGTGGTAACTGTGCTTGAGATACTTGAGAGACTCAAGGCTACAACTGAAGCATAACCTCTTCTCTGTCCTCTTCAGGGAAAAGCTCAAGCAGCTCATCGAGAAGCGCATCGGAAAGGAAAACTTTGTAGAAAAGCTCGGCTTCATCACCAAACATGAACTGTATTCACGGGCAGCCCAGAAGCCACAGCCCGTATTCCCGTCTCCGGAGCAGATGCTGTTCGATCACGAGTTTACCAAACTGGTCAAAGAGCTGGAAGGTTTGTCCCAGTCTAGTCTGGATATTCAGTAGTCTGGTTTACATCATCCTAACAGAAACAGTGTTATGATGATGTTACCCTCTCTGCTACACGCAGGCGTGATAACCAAAACAGTGCACAAGTCCAGTGAGGAGGATAAGAAGGAAGAGGAGGTGAAGAAGACATTAGAGCAACATGACAACATTGTAACTCAGTACAAAGAGCTGATTAGAGAACAGGTAAAGACACTCAGCAGACTCTTCACTTTCTGTTTTAGTTTGTATTTGAGGTACTGACCCGTTGACAACTTTATTTTTCCATTGTGTGAACTTCAGGATGCTCAAATCCAAGAGCTGAAGGAGCAGGTAGCGTCAATGACCTCTCAGAACGAACAGATGCAGACCACAATCACCCAGCAGGTGTCCCAGATCCAGCAGCACAAAGACCAGTACAACATCCTCAAACTAAAATTAGGTGGGTTCCTCCAACCATTTGCTGACGTGTGTTGTGTCCTCCAGATGAGACACTGGGGAAAGAATAAGGTCATTGAAGTATACAACTGTGAAGATAAACGCTTTGATCAACATGTTCATCTCCGCAGCTCGTCTACGAAAACATTTCACTGCTTCATTGCTCATTGCTGAGATATAGAGCAGTAGTGATACACAGTGACCGACGTCCTGAGATACAGTTTCACAGCAGAATGCACAAGATAACCACAAGGACAGTCAGAGTTTAAAGTTTTCTTTCTTTCAACAACAGGACATTGTTGAGATTTCATTCAGTCTTGTTGTCACAGTGATATTGGCAAGTAAAACATCCTGACCCTATTTAGCAGCCAAGTCTGCAAGGTTATTTATTTAGAAGAGAAAAATGGTGAGAATTACAAGAGGTAAAGACACAAAAAAGAATCTCTTCACATGATTCATTTCAGTACAGTGCCAAAGATAACAATTCAGCATTCAACCTAAAAGAACTACTTCCTGTTCCTGTTCCTGTAAATAAGACATCTTAACTGAGCGTATGTGTTTGTGCTTGTGACCTTCAGGTAAGGACAACCAGAGTCAGTCTAACAGTCAGGGAGACGGCTCTCAGGTGAACGGGCTGCAAACAGAAGAGCTTTCCCAGCTCAGAGAGGAGGTGGAGGAGCTCCGCAAGCAACACACGCTTCTTCAGACACAACTCAGTGACAAAGACGCACTCATCAACACCCTGGTTAGTAGATGGAAAGTTTTCAAGCCGTCTTGGTAGAACAGCGTTTGTTAGTTTGTGCATAATTAATCTTAATCTCATCTGTTGTATTTATTGTGTGTAACTGTAGAAGTCAGCGGAGAGTCCAGCAGGAGGATCAGACAACACAGAACTACTCCAGGTGAGATTCGTCACTTTCATCAGATTCATCATCAAGTCTGTTTTTATTTAGTGTTGCTAAATGTGCGCTTTGTGGCAGGAGCTGGAGGCTTTAAGGAGTCAGGTCCAGTCCCAGGCAGCAGAAATCACCCAGCTGAAGACAGAGAGACAAGATCTCCTCAGAAGAGCTGAAGCTGGGGTAAGAATCATGAGAACCTCACACCAGTTTGGCATAAATATGCTTTAGCAGTCTGATTAATGAAACTTCTCTGTGGCTTCACTCAGTCCTCAGATACAGCCCCCGGCAGTGACAACTCATCAGACCCCACTAAACTGGCAGAGCTGGAGAGCAGACTTGCAGCACAGTCATCTGAGACAGAGAGACTGAAGGTAAATAAGAAGATCCTTAAAATCACTTCACCTACATTTACCTGCAGTTTCATCATCATTTGTATTTAGGAATCTTTGTTAGGAATCTATTATCTGCTCCACTCAGTTGTCTCCTTCCTCTCACCTCTCCCTTCCTTCTTCGTCTGCGGCTCAGGAGGAGGCAAAGAAGTTGTCGCAGAGCCGTGCAGAGCTGGATCAGCAGCTCGCGTCAGCCACCAGCACAGTAGCCATCCTGCAGGCGGAGAAGACCAAGCTTCAAACAGAGGTCCAAGAGTCAAAGAAGGAGCAGGACGACCTGCTGATGCTGCTGGCAGACCAGGACCAGAAGATCCACAGCCTCAAACAAAAACTCAAAGACCTGGGAGAGACGGTAGAATCACTCTTCTAATATTGATTGTGATTGTTATCCAGAGTGAAACCTCTCGTATCCAAAAACTAGGAGCAGAAGATTTAATCATCTACAAAGGAGTTGTTCTACTTTGGGTTTATTTGTGTCAACAGTTTAATAATTGATCAAATAAATTAGTTCCAAGCATTAGCAGTGACTGGATGGAGCTGAAAGTAAAAAGTCTGCCGCTGATTTCATGCGGCATCCTCCTCCCCTTCCACTGCTATGGTGAAAGTGACACATGACCAGTCATTGGATGTAGTAGATCCAGATGTGGTGAGACTTAGGTCCTATAAAGACATGGTTTGTGTGACACCACTCAGCTTTGTTTCGTCTGTTTGCTTTAGTTAGACTGTGACACTCTCCCAACAGGTGGAAGATGAAGACGACCTCAGGGACCAGACGGACGACGATGAGGAGGAGGATGACGATGAGGACTAGAGAAAAACACTAAAAGAAGAAATGAGAGCAATGTGTCTGCCAACAGACAGAAAGACTGCAGAAACACCCCCCTCATACACACACACAAGAAATTGAAGAATAGGACTGATGCTGTATGTGGAAGCAGTTTCTCTTCCCAGCTGCCATGCTGTCTTCATTTCTCTTTACCTCCAGCACATCAGATCAGAACTTTGAACTCGTCAGTGCATTCATCTCTGCTATGTTCACCATCAGTTTGTGATGGATTTTACCAGTCTTGTGTTCATTGTAATGTCTTGTCATAGAGTTTCTAATCACAAAAAAAAAAATGCTAGGTTAATTTTAACACTCAAGTCATCTGGAAAATGTTGAGGATCTCAAATGTAGCAAAAATGCAGCCGTGAAGCCATTTGTTCTGATCCTCATTGTCAACACGCTGGCGGACTCTTCGGGTTCTCTTATTTTCCCCCCATCCTGCATTTATGCTCTCACCAGTACGATGCGCCTGCAGCATTAGGATCACCTGCAACATGTCACTGTGCTTCACCCTGAGTTTTAAACCTCAGTCAGTTTGAGTTCAGCTTTGCAGTATTTAACACTGAGAGTTATGTTATGTTTCACTTTGACGACTCGACCTGACTGCTCTACTATATGCTGCAAAACACTGACAGAAAAGATGTAAAGATGAATATTTTTGCAACTTTTTGTCCAGTACTGGCTTCCAGCTTCTGTATATTGTGTAACTTAACGATTTAAGAGCCACATTGAAATGAATAAAGAATCTATCTGTATGTCTGTATGGAGGAAAATGTAGATAAATTAAATTTTACTAAATCCACAATGAGACTCTGTTGCCTGAATGTGTCATGTGTTCAATAGTTAGTTTGACTTTTTAATGATTTTGAATTGAAATTTTAATCCGTGTATCTTTCATTCATCAAAAATCAAAAAACACAAAAAACACCCGAATATTGCAATTTTAGGCTCGGATGAAAAATATGAAATGTAAAAACGGACCACAGGACTGAATTTGATTTTAATATTTAATTGGTCGTTTATGTGACCTGGAAGTTCTGTAATGAGCGTTAACAAACATGTTAGCTTGCTAGCCGCCACAATCGATTGATCTGGACTAGCAGCCAGGAACCATCAGCCATGGAGAGTTAACGTATTGTTTACGTGACTCTTACCGAGTATGTATTAAAACTAAATGCAGGACAGAAAAGTTATGACAACAACAATGGCAGTTGTGAATATATACACCTGTATACGTCCTCATAAATCACAAGGTTGTTTTTCACTGGCATGGTTGAATGTGCCACAGTTGTGTAACCATCTGTGTAACCACTGTAACCATCAACAGCCAAAACATACTGAACTTTTCATTTTGGTCTAAAATGAAGTTTACGACCCATATATTATGCCCCACATGGTAGCGAGTTGGATTTAAATTACGACTACCCTGGGGGAAAAATGAAGCACACCGTCTTTATAAAATGTTTTTATAACAGCAAGCACAACATAACACAGTAGTATTGCCATAGAATCTATCATTAAAACAATAACTGTTACGGTTTGATTGACAGTGTCCAGAGAGTTAGCCTCACTCAAACCTATCAGGAGGAGTCACTGTTGTCAAAACATCTGCTTTCTCACGCTAACAATCTCAGGAGAATATTTAATGTTATTTGTCTTTCTCAGGTGTTAATTTAGTCCCATGTGTGAGGTATCCACGTGGCATTATCTGCCTGATTTGCACTTTTTTAAAGCTCGAGCATCACCTGGTGCTGGACGTTCATAGTATGTCTGGGTTCTTCCAACCCAACCTTCTCCCACCTGCAGCCCCAGTGTAGACAGACAGCCATGAACTTCCAGCGTCAGGTGATGGTGCTTTAAAAAGTGCATATTAAGCAGATTACGCTATAACCACGTGGATACCTCATGCGTAGGACTAAATGTTAATGCAATAATGTTAAAGTGCTTATTTATTTATATCTTTTGTAGCAGTTTCCATTGATTTCAGGTGTTGTCAGTGGCCTTTCTGCATTGGCACACAGGATTTATTGATGGATTATAAGATCTCTGAGGAGTCGCTAAAATCTATCAGTGTCTCACATCTTTGCCACTTGTGAACTGTATAGTTTTGTGGGGTTTTTTGTGTTTTTTTTTTTTATTCTTCAGTGGTTTTCATGTAGCTAAACCTGAACTCTTCAAGTCTGAATCAAATGTAGAGGAATCAGGTAAAAGGCCTGTTATCTGCACGTTTACATCCGTTTTTATTAATTGTGGTGGTTCACAGTGTGTTGGTATTCTGTGTATCAGATTCTCCAGAGTATAAAGAGTGCATAAATACATAACTGAATGTAAATGTCAGACTTGTGCAAAAGCAGTTTGTCGCCTGTGTGACATGTGAATCATGTTGTAATGTCTCTATTTCTCACTAGGGGGCACTAAACGTCCTGACATGAAGATGTGCACCAAACCTCACACACAGCATGACATCTGTATGTTAAATAAGAATATTTTCAAGTCCAGAGCTATGTTTATCATCAATATTAGAACATCTAAATGTTATTAATGTATATCAGGCATCACACGTGTTCTTCAACAGGTAAAAGTCTCTATTTAATCACTTAGTTTAGAAAACACAGCTGTGCAGGATTATCTCAGGAAGCACACACACCCACAACCTACCAAGCATATAGGATCTATGCAAACACAATGATATGCATTGCGCGGTGACTTCACAACAGCCACATTTCACCCATCACACTCGCCTCCAGGCCAAGGAGCAAAACTGATCCTTCTCCTGAACTGCATTGTGATCACTGTTCAGTGTCAACTTTAGCTCGGAAGGCTTTACGTGGCAGTTTCAGTCCAATTTGCCTACAGAGCCACAGAAACCAAACACTGTCCTGAGTTCCCGGTTTGAATTTATTTTGTAATATGAACCACGTCAGCAAACCACGTGTAACTTTCACTGTGAAACGTGCAAAACTAGATGCACAAGGGCCTTAATCAGAATCCAGTCTAGTGCTTTAGAAATGTTAATTCACAAACAAGTAAGGTGTTTTTTTCTAGACAATGTATTTTGTACATGACATAAATGTATACACATTAAGAAACATTCATTCACTGTCATGTTGCATCAGTTTAGTATACAGTAAACTGATGCATGCACCTGCAAACACCAGAAAATCGTTTGGTGTTTACAAATCTTACAAATTAGAGGTGTCAGGTGAAATGTGCACAAAGTGACAAGTCCACCTGAGCTCAAGTGCATGGTTTCATAAAACGAAAATTTTCTCAGAATTATACATGAGTAGATACAGTCGTTTTGAACATGTGTTAGTTTCCTTGTAGTCTGGAGTTTGTCGACATCCTTTCATTGTATGTTCTATAATTTAGATTGGACTGCCTCGCCCCTCCCTTGTCGCATCCCATGGTGCCATCTCTTCCTCCTCCTCCTCCTCCTCCTGCTCCACCGGCTCCTGCTTTCCTTTTTTTTCCACGGTGCCTGCAGTTTGAAGGGGAGGGAAATGTTCTGCTCATGAGCTTTTATTTATTTATTTTTAATGTCTGGGACTCTCAAGGTTAAGCCGAGCATCATGACTTTTAAGTGACCACCATGCAGCAACAACAACAACAACCACCACCGGTGATGATATAACACGATAAGCGACAAGTTCACCACCACCACCACCACCACCTCCAGCAGCAGCAGCAGCAGCTCCACCACCACCACCACCACCACCCTTCACGGAGTCCTCGCCAGGGAAAACCACCACCTGCCGCCGCATCTCTCGCCATATGACCGTCTCAAAGGTGAGTTCCCTGCAGTCTGAACTCGTTATGTAGCCGGGGTGATTGGCAAACGGATTGTGTCGGAGGGAGTCGGACGGGTTTATTTTGGGCTGCACACTTTGCAGCGTGGCTCCGAGCTGCAGCTCTGCCATGCGGCTTCACAGCCTCCTGGGTCCGGACGCACAGACACAGGTCGGACACAGATAACGTGTTTTGATCTGTTGAGTCACCCACGATGTTTGTTTGCATGTGAAATATCCTACAAATACACATAGACCACTCGTTTATTTCAGACACTGTGTGTGTTTCGTGATCTGAGACAGGAGAGGACAGCTGTTTGCTCTGAAGCTGATCTCCTGATCATATTTTTCTCTTCACAGATTAAAAACTATAGAAGTAACTGATAATTTTATGCTTTGTAATGTCAGAAATGTGTTCAAAAGTTCATCATTTTGTCTGAAAGTTAGGGTATGAAAAAGGTCCAAAACTCAATTAAGACAGGTTGAAGCTAACCACTTGTGTTCTTGTTAGTCTATAGATTAACAAATCTTTAAATACAATCATCCTGTGCTCTGTTTTGTTTGGAGTAGGAAGCTTCCACACAGGTCACATGAGAAACTACACCTGAGATCTTTAAGAGGTAGGTCATCAAAATCTGTAATCGACAAAAATGTCTGTCATGTATTTAAAAAGAGGTGAGGCAACAAATCAATTAGCTGATTACTAAAATATTCAAAATCAGAAATCAGTCTCCAAGCATCGGCCCAAAACATAGGTGATCATTAGACAGAATCATATCCTGATATGTGAGAAGATGGAAGCAAATGCTTTTTGCCAGAAGAATGACCAAATCAATTTATTGATCAGCAGAATAGCTTCTGATTAGTTCTCTGTTAGTTGAAAAATCAATTCTACGACCAACTGGCTCCAGCATTGTCACCGATAGAAAACTGCTGGAGCTGGACTCTCAACTTCATCGACAAAAAATGGCTTGATCTGTTCATTCATGTCAACTGTCTAAACTTCTCAAGTAAAAATGGAAAATATTTGCAAGTGTTGCAATGTCTTATTTTCTTAGCTCTATATTAAGCTAAACTGCAAACTGAGAATTTTTGAAGAGATTTTTTTTAGTATTGTCTTAAAGTGGTTGGTTGTCTAGGACATCTACTAACCTCAAATGCAAATGTTTGAAATTGAATAAATTCACATTAGTGAACGTTTAATATGTTTGGATTTGTTGGACAAGAGCGTTCTGAGAAGCTGTGTTGGGCATGTTTCTGCTGTTTTATGCATTTTACAAACTAAACGATTAACAATCTCAAATATCACCCATCAAGTAGACTATTCACAATAGACAGTACCCATTCATCCTTAAGTCTGCAGACATATCATTAGTAATGAGTGGAATCTATTACATTTGCTCTGCGTGTGTCTGTTTGTGTATAGTCAGGCCACCAGTTCACCAGATGGTTTGAGTCTATTGTTTTTACTCACTTCTGTCTGGGTGAACGTAAACAAACTTAAGACAAAAGAAAAATGCAGTTTGAGAGCTCTGTGTTTAATGACCCGGGTCTAATGCTCACCACATGTGGATCAGTGGGGCAAATTTGGGACTAGTGCCAGTTCGCACTTCTGTTGCGTCACTACACATCACTGTAACAGGGGGTTACAGGTTATGGTTAGGGGCTTTTTGTATTGTAAGAATATGACTTAATGGTGTTGGTTGTAAACAAGCGTAATTTACTGAAGGTTGTGTTCATGCTTCACTGCACTGAACACCACTGGTCTCTGTGTTGTGGTGTTGCTATTTGGAAATGATATGCTATGATTGTGATATTTATGTCAGTGACAGTTGTCAGTGTTTCTTTAGCATTAGCTTTTTACCTGAGGCCAAACTTCATGAGGTCATGAGTTAAATACTATGAATAATTTGAACAATATTAGAGTAACGGCACCATGTACAAAATCTATATTTTACTGTGTTTTTTTTCTCAGTTAATTCTTGTTAGTTCTAAATGCGTGCCTTTAAAGTCAAAGGTTACCATTTATCAGTTAAGAAAGATATTTAGCTCAACTTAGCGTAAAGACCAGAAATGATTGGCTCTGTCCAGAGTTCACAAACACACTGACAGCTCTCTGTTTATGTACAGACAAACAAATAAGATGCATTATTTTAATTAGCTTCTTATAGAAGTCAATTTAAGAATAGGAAAAACCAACACTGGGGTAGCTGCTAGGTTACGCTAATGGACTTGAAGGTATAATCATTGTTTTTGTTACCATTCCACAGAACCAGGCTAGCTGTATACCCCAGACATAACTAACCTAGCTTTTTACCCTTAACAGCTAACAGAACCAGACTACCTTTGACAGAACCAGGCTAGCTGTTTACCCCTGAAACAATTAAGCTAAGCCAGCTGTTTACCCCTGACGGAACCAAGCTAGCTGTTTATCCCAACATAACCAGGCGAAGTGTTTACCCCATGGAGTTGAAGCTAAAGCTTGCTAAAGCTAGGCAGGGGCAGAGCGTATGTGCCTGTTTGTTGTCTGTTGTTCTTTCAAGTCGATTTGTTGTGTGAGTACCGTAGACGTATTTGCTAAGAGTAGGGAGGACTTGGTTAGCCTAGGTTAAGCATGAGCTGGAAGCAAACAGAAACCTTTAGCACATACGTCTACTTTTACTTTAATTCACAGTGTACAGATTAAACTAAGAAGATATACAGAATATGTTTGTATATATACGCTATATTGTATGTAGGCTAGCTTCAGGAGGGATTTAACCTCAATTAACAGGTATTTGTGCTAAGTTAAGCTAGCAACCTCCTAAATATCTTGCTCAGTATTGACACTTGATGCGGAAGAGGACTATGGCCACTTTAAAACTTTTTGGTTGGAGGGGAAATTTAACTTCATATCTGTTCCTTTTTTATTTTTAAAAATAAAGTAAAAATTCTGGAAAAAAATACTTGCATAACATTTTTTTCAGTGTCTATAATCCTCTTATCATGTGCATGATGTTTTTTTTTTTAACTGGGAGAGCAGAAACATTTTCCTCATTCTTAAATATGTTGCATTGTTGCAGTTGTTCTCCCACTTGCTTCATATCAGGGCAGACGAGATAAACAGCAATGTCAGTTACTACAGTTTGGCTTTGCTGTGGCTTAATGCAAATTTTCATGCAGGCCTTTAACAGGATAAGGTTGAAACTCAGTGCATGCACCAATATATACCCTCAAACCACCAGCTATTCATTCACATTCACTGAACAGCCTCCTTAGGGCTGTGTGGGGCAGTAAAGTGTTGAGCTAAAGTAGAAAGTGTGTCCGTATGAGTCATGACTTTGGATGCTTAGTCGTGTGGAGAGGTGTCATGCTAACACCAGATACATCCAAGTAGGCCTGTCATCTAACTAATAGGCAAGCTCTTGCCAAAATAAGCTTAGACTAATGAGTTTACAACGCACATACACTTGTGGGAAACAAAAGACTCTCAACCAAAAATAAACCTTGTACTTTGTGGCTGGCTTTGAACATCTTGACAGTTGCAGACTTGTTTTAATGATTATTTTTGTTGCATTTAGTAGGCGCTGTACTCTCTTCTGTTTAATTCTTCTCTGTCTCCAGTGAAATCTGTTGTGCACTTTAGTTCTAGGCCAAAAAACACTAACCTTTATTCCTGGCATGTTATCACACAGACTCTTAACGCATACCTGAGATTCCCCCTCTACGTCTGACCTGTGACATGAGGTGTTTGCTATGAAGAAGCTCACTTACGCAGAATCTCTTGTTTTTCCATTTCCATTATGTGAAAAGGAAGCTCTCTTCTGCTTATCTTGTACACCATCTCGCTGTCTTTCATGTCAACTAGACATGAGGACAGGTTTCTAGGACAATACATATTGCTCCCAGGTGTCACAGTCCTACTTACTGCAGTAACTACAGCAAATTGAAGGTGTGCTTTTAAGCAAATCTGCCCTTGAACCTGAGGCCCTGAGTGTCAAAAATTTCCTTGAGGAAATATGTGGCTGTCATGTTGAGCAGCAAATTGAGTGCAAGCCAACAGGATGTATAAGCTGAGTTCCAGACAAACACAATGCGTCATACACCGAAGCCTCTTGATATTTATTCTTAGATTACGCTCTGCTTTAGTAAAAGAAAACACAATAAGCCTTGTGTGTGTGTGTGTGTGTGTGTGTGTGTGTAATAGAGCTACATGTTTGGGTGTAGTTTCATCATATTTAGTAGGATATTTAGTCTTCTTGTGAAGGTGAAATAAGGGAAACCGCCAGCTATTAAATTAACCTTGAGATTGTTTTGTCAAGGTCTAGAATGTGTAGACAAAACAAGACATTTTATAGAGAGTACAATCTGTTTCCAGTATAGATGTATTTTCACTTAACATACATACAAGCTGGTGCACCTATAACAGCTGACGAGTAAGTTGTTAGTCCTCACTGAGGTGAGGAAACCAATTAAAAGGTCATTATGTAATGGACTGACCTGTTGGTATATATGTGTGTTTGAATGGAGAACTTTGTATTGTCTTACTGAATGGTACATGAAACACAGTAATCATAGTCTTAGCATGTACAATAGTCATACCAAGGTCCATTTCTTTGTGCATGTACCCGAACTATATGCAGTGACAACAGAAGAATTGTCAATCTTGCTGACTTCGTATTCAGGTCAAAAATGCCCATATACATAATGTATGTTTACAACTAAAGCCTCAGTTGTACTTGCTTGAACCTAGCATCAGTTAGGAGATGTTAGCATGCTAATGTGCTAAACTAAGATGGAGACGTTGGTGCATGATTAATCGTTAACACTTGTCATTGAGAGCATGCTAGAGGCCCAGATCTGTATTTATCTTAAAACTCTGCTGTGTTTATGAACAGTCCCACTAACTTTTTTATGTTAAACATCAATTTAATGAATAAATATTGTTTTGTCAATCAGCTGTTATGTTAATACATACAAATATCACTTTAAATAAGTAGTTAGAAATGGCCACTGTTTGCTTTGCCATCACAGACCAGATTTTTCTCCTCGGGGTGATGGTGGAGCCAATAAATGATTCCTCATACATGACTGTATCTCCAGAACAAAGCCCCCAGAGGCCAAAAGTCTCCCCCTGGGGTGCAGTCTTCACTAAGCTTAATGAAGGCCTGCCTTCCTGCCCAGCAGGGCAGAGGTGATTTCAGAGTGCTCGTGTCCTCTTTTGGTTAATACCACTGTTGTCAAGCTGTCAATGAAACAAATGGTTCAGACTTATTCTGTCTCTGTCAGGACTCTTGAGCAGATTATCGTAGCTAAAGACCTGCTGAATCATGTTCGTGTTCTTGAGCCCTCACATTTGTGATTTTGTGTCCTTTTTTTTTCTAAACATCTACTTGAGTATTTAGATTTATACGGTTTAATTTAACAGTGACCACAGGCGCCAATAAGTGAGATTATGACATGGTAAATGCTAAAATATCAGCAAACTCTCAGTAAACTCAGTCTAAGTCAGTAAATGTCTGTGTGCTTGCCACCACAACCGCGCCATACAAAACCAGATAAGGCTGGAACAGCAAAACCAATGACCTGAGCAAAGGGTTTTTTATTGCTTAATGGTAAAACCATTTGAACCAATATGGTTAGACCTTTTGTTATTTCTTTTTCAAGCAATGACAACATGATGATTAAAACGTTCTTCAACACGTTACGATCAGGCCCAACCCTGTGAGTAATATCTGCCCTATTTAAGTGCACAGGCTTTTGGAACAATCTGCTGGTGGATGTTAAGGATGATTACAGTACTTCTCCTGACAATGGTTTGGAAATCCTAAAATGCTCTTATGTAACAAGAGAGTTGTGCACGTGACCACAGAGCCTCTCTGTTATTGTCCTGAAGACCACTGTCCTCGCATAACAAACCGCCGCCTGCTGTTTCTTGTCACTGCAGGGTGGGGGTCATTCACACAGCCAGGCATAATGATTTCTTTAAAAAAAAACAATAGCTTAAAAAAAGACCTCACATTTTCGTCTGTGCTTCCTCTTTTTTTTTCTGTTACATCACTGTCACTCACATCAGTCGCAGCAGGTCGTCCTGCACGTTTCTGACATGACAGCTGTCCGACTGTTTGCGGATTATCTGCTGCTGCTCCCACGTGGGGCCAACAGGGAGGGGATTACTTTAGAAAATAGAGAGAGTGTCCGTAGGTCTGTGTGCACTGCTCTTGCACAAGTTTTTCATGCTGTGAGAAGGTGACACACTTAAGGCCATGTGAAAGAGGTGAACGGTGAACACGACTACCTAATCTGACTGTATCCTTCTTTTTTTTCTCTAGCATATTTTTAAAGGATTTAGGTGTCATTGCTAGATTTGATTAAATAATAAACATTTTAGTGTTTTCGATTTCATTGAAACAGGAACAGACTTTGCGTTTGTTGAGGACTATTTTCAGGTGCAGATTAACACATACTCCATATGCCAGTAATGTGGTGACCTGAATTGCACACTGTCAACACAGGCAATACTGTATATGTTGACATAAGAATAGAAAAATGCTGCATATCACCAGGCTGATCCTCTAACACGCAGTTTGTGTCCATGTAAACAGTAGTTAAGACCAGAGTAGAACAAAAGTCACAAGCCTCCAACAAAGTTAATATATTTTTACTCCATGATAAACATCTCATATTTTTAAACTGATTTTATTGTTTTACTCCCCTCGGTTGATTAGTGTCAACGGGCGCTCCTGTTGTTTGCGTAGTCAGCAGTGGGTCTTAAGGCAGATGGGTCAGCAGAGTCTTGATTCATTATTTATGAAGCCAAGTGGATGCCTCCTGCACTGATGTGTGCGTTCACCATATTGATTCCAGAGGTCTATAGTAGCTCTAATGGTTGTACCACCGCAATTCTGTCAGACCAAATGTAGACTCGCTCTCTGACGCGGTAAGTGGCAAATGTGTACATTGCACATTAGACTCAACAAGTGCCTTGCACGGATGCATTTACAAGTTGATTATCAGAAGTGCCTCACCCTAGAGTGATATATATATATATATATATATATATGACACACACACACAAAAGATAACTTTGCTGTATGTGTAGGGTCAAAGCAGCTAGCTCTGTGTTACAATAAGTCCATGCAGGTTTTTATATTTGGCAAAATGGTAATGGAGTTTTGTCCAGACATTACTACCCCACAGAGGTTTTAGGTGAGCCACTGACTGGTAGATTGTTTTCAGTGAAAAACACTGACTAGAAAGAAGGAACCAGCATTCATGAACTGTGAATATTTTTGTTTTCTTTGAAATACCCATATAATCAAAATTTAGAAATCTTGTGTTTGTCGAATTTATTGCATAACTCTTACACACATGTAAAGCTACATGTTCCAGATAAGCGTCCACTGCTTTGTTTTTAGTGCTACCATGTGAATGTTACCATAACATGCCCGGATTAAGATTTGAAATGTTGTATTCGACTTAAATGTTAGCGTGTTAGCATTTAGCTCAGATCACTGCTGTGCCAAACTGCTGCTAGCAAGGCTGCTGCCAGTGAAAGGCCTACGTGACGTATAGATGTCAGTGAGTAAGTGCAGATAATAAAGGGATAATATGAAAGTGCACTGCTGATATATTCTCATCTAGAGTGTGTGTCTCCCCGTGGCACAAATGCTCTGACCTTAGCACGCTGCCGAGCTACACTTTCTCCATGTCGAATATCACAACACGCTAATGCAGTTAGCTAATGGGCCTGATCTGATTAGCAGTGGCCTCCCATAGCCCGATGGCGGGGTGTGCACAGCGGCAGTGCGCCGTCAGTGTATTGTTTATGGAGAGAGGCCGAGGCTATATAAAGGCAAGCTAATCCCCTCGAGACACAGAAAGTGAAACTCACCTTGACTACAGTTACTATGGATAGAGCGGATGGGTGGCCTTCAGCAGCCTAGGCTCTCCATCACCAGCGTATTCATTTAGACGATAAGGATCCCTTTAACTTGTTTGGTCTGCTCCAGGGGACAAGCTCATTGGCTTTGCTGAATAATTAATAATCCCGCAGCCGTTTTGTCATTCAGTATTTATTATGTATATATTTAACAAATAATAATTTCTGCAATAAATGATGCCTCCCGTGCTTATTTTAGAACAGCCTCGTTTTGTGCTCTTGCACATTTTCCCCTCTTCCTGTTCCTCTTTGATGCTGAGTATTTTTAACTGCATCTGAGCTTTTGTTGTGAAGGGCGAGTTGCTGTGCTCAGAGCTGCTTCGCTTAGTTGTAATTAATACAAGATAACAGCAACCCTCTTGAGGCCATGACCTGAGAAACACAGCGCTCTCTGTGCCGCGATGTGACATGATCCATAATTATAATTACCTCCTGAGGTTTTTATTTTTATTTCATCCCACAATTGTGTAATACGACTGGTCCACACAGAGTTTCCATCTAGCTTATTTAGCTTTAGCTTTTATTTTATTTTATTTAAATCGGCTATGGAAATGCAGGGAAGTTGCTTTCAGAAAATGCTCGACGTTTGAAGGTAACTTAAGTCGCCACAGTACCACAGCTAGGTGACTATTTAACAAACTAAAGAACTTAATGGAAAAGCATAATAAAGGATGAGACTGTTGGGAATATCAGTATTTTCCTCAGAAATGAAGCTATGAGGAAAACTTCCTATGACCAAATTACAAATCATAAACTTACCAATCATTTGCGTCATTTACAACTCATGAACTCGGACCTTATCATAATTTTGACTTTGAGTACGAGGTTGTGAATGCCAAGAGAGGGGGTCATTAATATGAACATTGTAAATACGGCGGCAGCAAAATGTAATGATTAATAAAGTCAGTGTTATGAGGGGACTTTAACAGTTAATCTGCTCTCACTCCTAACTTTAGCATCTCCTGGTAACTGCTTATAAAGGCCTTGACTTTTATTAACATCAGCAGATTTTTCCTGTGAGAAGAGAACTAAATGACATATTATGGTCTGGTATTTGTTTATTCAGGAAAATGAGCCAATATTACATATCTGTGAGGTGCAAAAGTCAATGCATCTCTGGTATTTTCAAGCCCAGTTTGGAGTCCATCTGTTCAGAAGTGTTTCCAACCAATATAATGAGACTCAGGTGGCGTTCAGTGCCCCGCTTTGGGTTTTCTTCTTCGTCTACGGTCAGGACTCGTGTGGAAATCTGCTGACGTTTTGAGTCATTTTTATGCAGAAATGTAGAAAATTCTGAGGGTTGCAGATACTTTTACGTGCCGCTGTTTGTAGCTCTGCACAGGCGACAATGTCGATGGTAAAGATGATGATTAGTTGTTTATAAAATTTGAATTTATTGTACCACTGATGCCTTATAGCAAGAATGTTCCGGGTTTGAGTTTGCATGTTCTCCCTGTGTCTTATGTGGATTCTGTCCAGGTACTGCAGCTTCCTCCCGTCGTCCAAAGACATGCTGGTTAGGTTAACTGGTGATTCTAAATTGTCCGTAGGTGTGAGTGTGAATGGTTGTCTGTCTCTCTGTGTTAGCCCTGTGATAGACTAGAGACATGTCCAGGGTGTACCCCACCTCTCGCCCTGTGACAGCTGGGATAGGCTCCAGCCTCCCTGCGTCCCTTCATAGGACAAGCGGTTACAGAAGATGAATGAATGAACAAATTTATTGCTCATTGAGTTAACAACTGAATGTCTGTTAGGGAGTAGTCAGTGAATGAACAAGGTGTGACGGTTATGGCTGCTAAACATTCAAGTTCAAATTACTCTGTTGTTTCCAGGAAACGATATAAATCAGCATTTCCTTGTAGGAAATCATTATGAAACAACATGACATGTGAGAGAAGACACTGCTTATAATGTGTAGTTACTTCAGTGCTTTTGACATATTCAGCTGCTAAGTGTGTACCTGCTGTAGAGCAATCGTTACAGTTGTGAGTCTTGAGGCCTCTCTCTGTAAGTTAATAAGCAAACTGATTTGGTATCCAGCTCGTCAGACTCTCCAGATGTTTGTTATTGTACTCTTGGACGGCAGGCGTTTGTGTGTACCATATCTGTGTGTGAACTAATGCATTCTTCATGTCTGTAATCATCATAGTTATCCCGTGTGTGTGAAAACTGAGAGGTGGGCTTAAACGAGTTGGTATATAACAGATTTGTAACATTCCTGTGATCTTCAGAGACAGTAAAGTGTATTTTTTGAGTTCTTCTCTGATGTGAGGCCAGGGTTGATTGGCTTCACGCACCGCGATTCTGTGCCAAAGTTGATGTAAGCAGGTAAGAAGCTGTGATATCACCGAGCGCCCATTGTTTCAAACAGCTGTGTTAATGCAGATATTGGAGTGAATCAGAGGAGAGGTGAGGTGCGCTTGCACAGACATGCAACCGCCTGAGTCATGTGGATTTAAGCTGACTAGTGGTGAGCTCACCATCGCCCAGTGTTCTTTAGACATCTGTATGATGAAATGTGTCGCTTTATCTGGAGACATCAGCTGGCAAGTTTTCAAATGACTATCGGACATCTTACCAAACCCTTTGTTCCTCTCCTGTCTGTCTCCGATCAGCTTGAATGGATCACAGATCAGCAGGCCGTCACCTCTGACCCGTCTCTCTCTGGACTGCTTCCTGAAAATGTATTTGTCTAACAAGAAGAAACTACTGAGAGAATAAGTTTAGGAGAGGCTGCCTCACGGAGCAGCTGGAAATAGACTTTGGAATCTGTAGGTATTTCCCAGGTTTAGGCTCACGGAGGCAAAGATTCATAATCCAGTGATTTTATCTGCCTGCTTGGTCACACCTGTCTGTTGAGACACCAGCAGATTGTGATCAGAAACTTAGTTATTCATGCTGAGTCTTGCGTGCTCCTTTGTAGCACGTCGTTCTCACAGGTGGATGTTTATTTTTAGTTGCAGCTCTGAAGTCATTGAACAAAGAGCAGCTCTCAAATAATATGTAGTTTTAAGACATGTAGAGGGATATACACTGATCGGCCACAACATTATGACCACTAACAGGGGAAGTGAATAACACTGACCATCTTGTGACAATACAATGTTCTGCTGGGAAACCTTTGGACCTGGCATTCATGTGGATGTTACTTAGACATGTACCACCCACCTAGACCAGACAAGGCACCCTCACCCCATAGCCATGAAACTACTTGATATCAGCAGCCATCCCCAGCAGGATGCAGCCTGACACGGACACACACACAAAAACGGTGTGCAACAAACTGCAACAAGCCTGATCCACAGAGGCCCCCCCTCAAACCATAGGACCTAATGCCCCCCCACTAACGACATTCGTAAAGTTATGCCTGATCGGTGTAGTTTACTTTCTGGAAATTAGATTTAGAAAATGTTTGTAGATCAAATTACATCTAGGAATGTGACGTTACTGTGACCGAGTGAATTTAAAACCTGTAACATTCCTTTCCCATTGTTTTTATCTGTCAGACTCACAAAAAAGCATTTGAACAATGAAATGAACTGATGTGTTTCTGTTGCACTGACAGCGAGACGCTCGGCTCTCCTCCTGAATCTGAGAACACTTGAATATTTGCTTGATGAGCACCACCTGTTTTTCCTCTCTTACTTTACAAAACTGAAACCTTCGTTCAAACAACATGCTGTTTGTCTTCCTGTTGCTGACTTGAGTCAGATTAAGTCAACGTTAGTCTCAAACATCTAATCAAGCTCCCATCCCAGCATTTTGGATCAATTTCATGACTTTTGAATCATGACTTTCTGTTTTTATTTACACAATGTCCCACATATTTTTGGAAACAGGGATCCCTTAATCTTTCTTACTTAATTTCTTCCTTCCTTTCAAGCAACAGCTGCTCTTAATGAACACATGAGCAATCAGTGGTGTGTTCAGGGACACCGAAGATTCACAGTTCATTCATTAAATAACACGTCGGGTTACAGCTTTCAGAGCAAGGGGGTTTTCACTTACTAAAGTACCATGGATTAGCTCTGTTGGGAGTCACAGTTTCAGCGTTGTATGTGGTATGCAAATGAACATTTGCTACTTGTAGGCTGTTCTGATAATGATGGAAATAACAGAGTGTGATCGCCTCAGTCTTAACAGACTAGCCCAATAGGGAATTTTCCACTTGAGTAGGGTAATCAGCCATTACCATACGTAAATGCTTATATGACAATATCTATCTATCTATCTATCTATCTATCTATCTATCTATCTATCTATCTATCTATCTATCTATCTATCTATCTATCTATCTATCTATCTATCTATCTATCTATCTATCTATCTATCTATCTATCTTAATCTGCTGTGGAATAAATTCATTCTTTCTGCAAGTGTTGCCTCACCTGGGCAACAATGGCGAAACTTTCTGAAACTTTCCCCAAACTTTTTCAGAAGACGAGTCATATAAATGTTTGAATGTTTATGTCTGAACCTCCTCAGTTAACCTTTCCTCCATGTGTTCCATCTTTGTTGATCCAAAACAATATGAAAATTGAGGAGATGGAGAAGCAGCCGGAATTACTAAAGCAGAAACAAGCTACTACCAAATGGACCAATCACAGCTCTTGCTGTCTGTGTAGTTAAATTTTTTGAGAGGTGCACGTCAGGCTATGGCGTTAGAGTCTGCATAAGGTCTGCGCATGCTCTTCTCTGTCAAAGTGACACAGAAGCCTAATCCACCAATTAGTCATTGTCTCTTCTTCTTCTGTTCAGATTTGAACAGATTTTTCAGGTAAAATAGCCCCTGACACTGTGAAGGTCTGTACACATGGTGTTGCTGGCTTCAAACACCCATATGTCTTCTATTGGATTAGGACATAAATATTAAGTGTTCACCGTTTCCCCTCAGCCAGCTGCACGGAAACTTCAGTGTAGATTTCACAAACAGTATGGATCTGTAAAATAATATTTTTAATAGTGGATGTGCTGCTATCATCGTCTTGTTTGTTTCCGGGCAGATATGTCTCTTCATTTGAATACTAAAGCAACATTACCAGAGCTTAAGACAACATGCAAATGTATGATAACTAGAAAAGCTTTGGTTTGTTTCCCTCATGCTCAGTGCTGCTTAAAATGGTATCGTATGAGACGATGGAATGAAGGTGTTGCCCTAACCGGTCATTTTGGCTTGTGTTTGCCTTCAGACTGGCTCGGGTAAATTAATCTGTCTTTAATGTAGGTTCCTGTGTACACTGGTCTTCAATAGCTGCACATGAGTTGTTCTGCTATTGACTGCACCTGTTCAGTTAAGTGTATATTTGAATCAGACTGCACTGTTTGCTCTGTTGGTGAACTCTTGAAGCCCTAAAAAACAATTGTACACAAAAAAAAACCTACACCTTGCTCCAGAAGTGAAGGCACCAAAGTCAAACACAGAAACCAGATGTTTTTCAGTCAAAACACAGTCATGCAGCTAGTCAACAATGACATAGTGAAGGAGGGAAGGTCCTTGAGTGTCTGTGGTGTCAAAGGGTCTGGCCTGTTTTCTCACAGTAGCTACCTATTAGCCTGCGACTGTGTGATCTTTGATTAGAGAGCAAGCCTCTTGTTGAAGCTCTTTGGAAAGAGTCACAAGCTTTTAGGACTCGTGCCCTGTCTTTATTGATAATTTTCACACACACACACACACAATCTGAAAACACCAGGGTTGAATCCAGAGCCAAGAGCTGAATGAAAGAACTACAGGCAAATGACCATAGAATCAGATTTTCTGCTGTGACAAGAGACATGCTTCAGACCTTTGACACGTGTTTCACAGACTCATCCGCACATTGAACTGAAACTCTAGTTGGACTATACCATCCGCAGTTTGTTTCCTTCATCTCTTGATGTTAGTGTGTACTGGATGTTCGTTCTCGCCGACTTTAAATAATTATTGCGTAATGGCTTCCCATCCCAGCCTCTTCACCACTTTGTGTGCTCTGTCTCTTATCGTGTAAACTCTCTGTGACCGTTGGACTTTGTTGTGTATTTGGGGAGCCGAGCTCCTGGCTTGTTGTAAATGAGTAGTGTTTGCATGCGCCCATAAATACCTACTCTACCTACTTTACTGTTGTTTTAGTGTACGTTTGTCATCCTTCATTAGTCCTTTAATCTCCCACTTCACCGGAGCTACTTTACGTAATTACTTATCTACGCTCGCTTCACAGATTCCACATGCAAAACATTTGATCAATTTCCAGAATAGGGGTCCGTTCTGTCTAAAGCAACATCACAGGAAGTTCAAATGAGCTGTACCTTCAAAGTGCAAACTGCAACACCAGTCTGGCATCAACACATCTGCAGTGATATGCAGATGTGAGTATATGCAGCACTATACTTTGGTCACACTGAGGATTATAATAAATTTTCAGTGGTGCTCCAGTTCAACAACATCAACATCATGTTTGAGGAACACTTCACCGACGCCTTGACAGAAGTGTAGCCGGCCACGCCCAGCTCATTTCTTTGGCCGCATGTAGTAGTGTGAACGCACCATTAAAGAAGCTTTCATGCACACTGAAAAGCTTTTCTAATGGATCAAATTCAAATCTGAACTAATTTATTATAAAATAAAACTATTCTTTACAGATTATTTCTTTGAGTTTGTAGCATTGTAACGTTCACCCGTTCATTCATGCAACCTCGATCTAAAACCTCACGCAACAGCTAAGGATTAAAACACTGCTGTGATTAAAAAGTGGTGCATTAAACCATCTTTAAATGAAATGAACACTGTACAGGATATAGTCACATTAATCTGAATATGTAAAGATGGCGTGCAGGAGCTCACGCTTGTGCAGTAACCGATTGATCATCCCCTCGGCTTGACTGCGTGAAGGCCACCCCGTCCACATATCGACCCGCTAGCCTAGCCTTTATTGCTAATGCCGTTGTTACGTAATGGCTGGGTTTGACATGGAGTGACTGCCAGCGCTGCCCAGCTTAAGCCATGTGTGTGTGTGGTTTAGTGGGTTTTTCTAGCCACTGGGCGTTCTTCCAAACAATGCAGCCAGTCCAATAATTTGTCTGAACGTCTTTATGCTCTTTACGTGAAGGTTTTTTCTTAAGTTCGAGTTGTCATATCACGTTTGTAGAGGAGACAATCTGTCCTGCTCTCAGGAGAACTCCACCGACTATACCATTTATGTTACACTTGGGGAGAGAAGGTGTTATTGAGTTGCAGTGTGGGAAACGTAGTGTCATTTGGAATGATCATTTTGGCATGTATTGGTCTCTACAACTCAATTCATTTAATGTGTTAGTAGGTCAGGACATGATACTGTAACATTTCATGTCTTTCTGGGTGAGCTTGAGGCAAATCAAACAATCTGAAGTCGTCACTTTCAGATTTAAATGTGATCCCATGACAATGGTGCTATAGTTGCTGCTTTATATCAAGTTTGCTGGTACGTTATGTGGAAACTACAGCATAATGTTTCATCAGTGGAGAACCCCTCCAAGCCCCCGGGCCGTGAGGATGACCTATTTTCCTGCGTATTTTGATGAACGCAATGTCTCCCCTGCTCTTGTGCTTTAAAGTTGTGTATTAAAGTTGTGGGTACGTGGGTGCGTATTACTGTCGAGTAGAAACACTAAGTTGTTGTGTTTTCTACTGATTTTATTTCCTGTTTATTTTCAAAAGCCAACTTTGAATTGGATTTCTGGGAACTACTTCATTCAGATTATTACACATTTCCACATACAGATAAGATTGAAGTACCAGGGATTTATTTAATTGAATTTGCAGTTGAATAAGACACATCTGGCCAGTGTGCCGTGGTTATTGAGCAATCAGGACACAGAAGAGGGTCTGAAGTTTGGCTCTCCTCCTCTTCTCATTTCCTCTTCCTCCGAAGATCAATTGAGAAATCCTGATTGAGCAAACTGTGGAGGAGTGACGAGAGGGAGCGGCACTCGAGGAGGGAGAGAGGGAGGGAGTGCGATTACCTGCTTCTCTCTCTCTCTCTCTGTCTGTCTCTCTCTCTCTCCTTGTAGTCACCTCCCTCTCGGGGAGTGTACACACTCCTGCACCCTCTCCCTGCTTGTTCACACACGCTCTCGGCTTCATGCTGCACACACACACACACCCACCCACCGTCTCCTCTGACTGACTGCCAGTCGCGGACCGTGCACATCAAAGACGAGCTCGGACGGGGCGGTGAGATTTCAGACCTGGCCTCAGCTTGTGTGGATGTGTGAAGACGCACAGAAGCCGTGTTGATCCATGCGCTCCAGATAAAGCAAGAGGAGTGATTGAAGTGTTTTTATTTTTATTTTTTATTTTATTCTTTTTACTTCTGTTGCTGCGGCTTGTCACTCAAGACAGAGGGTAACTTTTTCTCAGTCAAGGATTTACTGCTGCTGCTGCTGCTGCTTCTGTCAGTGACGACTCACTCGACAGGGTGAGTGCTGCTGAACTCCCACTTTGCCTCTCTCCCACTCCCTCCTGGACAACTGGAAACTCTCTTCCGTGTTGTTTCTCTTTCTGATTCTTTCATAAGCTGCTCCCCTTGACCTACCTCTGCAGTCTGTTATTGATCTGTTACTCTTTAGACTGTGCGTGTGGTGTGCGTGTGGGTGTGAGATTGTGCGTGGGAGCTCACTTTTTACCTTGAGGATTCAAACCCAGGAGTGTGTGTGCCTGCCCATGAGACAGGCTTGAACAGGATGAATCAAAAATCTCTCTCTTTCAGTCCAGCTTGTTGCTGGACTGGAATGGATGTATATTAAAAAGACATCCCTGAAGAGCACACATTTATCCACAGCAGAGTTAATTATCCCGCGGACCAAATCTTGGACTAGTAGCCTCTCATTCGCTGCCATAAGCGTGGAAATATTTTCTATTTTTTCCTTGGAAAAAAAGAAAAAAAAAACATCAAAATGGAACTGAACTTACAAAAAAAAAAAAATAATTACATCATCAACCAGCGCCCCAGTCAAGTCATCTTTAACCACAGATGACTATTTATGGTGGCGTCCACCCTTCAAAACACTACCATGCGCTCAAATGTGCTCCTTGTGGTTTGAATTGCAGTCTGTCTGAGGTCTTTTCATTAAGCCTGCTATCCTGTTTCTCATGTCAAGGTTTATGAAACACATGAGCATCCACTGGCTTCTCTGCTAACTGGTGGAAGACAGAGCTGCTGGCACTGAGCGAAGTGTGTCTGTTTAAAAATTGCCAATAGGATAAATGTGAGCCTTATTTTTATGAACTCTAGTTGTAAACTGTTTTATATCAACACACTGCAATACTGGAATTTTTGAGATGCTGAAAATGAATCCAAACGTGATCAAGACATTTCTCTTAGCGCAGCTTTACTGTTGGTCCGAGTTTGAGTGTGTTGTCTCGTGCCCCGTGTCAGCTTGCAGCAAAGCTCCCTGAGTGTGAGTGCTCATATGATTTGTATCTTGTTGTTTTTGCAGCTTGCATATGTATGTCCTTCAGTAGCTAATGGACTTGCAGAGCAGGAGTTGTGCACTCTCTCTTCACTCTCCAGTAAAGAACTAATGGAAAACTCAAGGATAAGCTGGTGTTAATGGGATACCTGCTCACTATGACCAATCAATACGTTTTGTTTTAGTTTGTATGTTCCTGCCATGGAACTGTAGTTTATTATGTCATTCTTATTTTTATTCTGCCATCTTCAGTGGTATTGAAATCCCTGATTTCACATAAAAGCCCGAACTTATCTGAAAGTGATGATGAAGGAAAATAATGAATTCATTAACAGTTTGTCAACAAACATCTGAAACGGACTAGCTTTGCTGTCTGACTTTCCATAGCTGTGTACACATACTATGCATGGTGGGACATTAATACACTGACTTAAGGTTTACCTCCAAAATCTGTGTCTATATAATCACATCAGTTTGATCATGGGATGTGTTTCTTTAAGTCTGAAGTAATAAAGTCATTATATTCTCTTAAGATAAAGTACAGTTTAAAGTGCAGGTCAAAGAAATCTGGGACCAGCTAAAAAAGGATTGAAAGAGAAGAAGAAATGAGCCAATAATGGGCTTTTTATCATTGTCACCTTGCTTTGAAGTGGGGAGGCTGCAGCTCTTCATCTAACAGCTCACTGTGGCTGCTCCTTCTTGTTCCATTACTCCTGGACTCACAGAAAGTTTAAAGGTAGCTCGAGGACAGAACACATCACATCCGCTGTGACTGCTTCTTCCTAAAGGTCAGCTTGTGTTTTGCTAGTTGCATTAAATGCTTTTAATATGAAACTGTAGCTGTAGGATATGTTCAATGACATTTCAACATTTTGATCTCAGGTGTTTGTTTATAGAGATTAAATCACCTGTAGCTTAATGTAGCATTTAGACACAAGCTTAGTGGTGAATGAAAATATATATTGCATTGTTTTCACCAGTGGGTCATCGGCCTAGTCACCTCGTCATTTATCATGCATTACCTCATTCAGTGATATGTTTACTTAATTGAAAATCTTCAATATTGGCACTTTAATTACATCTTCATACATTTATTTATAAAAAAAAATACTTGTTAATAGTTGTGGTTTTGCTGTGTTGTCAGTGGGTTCTGGTCTGATCTTGTTGGTCTCAGTTGTGATGAGACTAAAACAAATACCTGAAAAGAGACAGAGCGAGTGGAGGCTCCTTGCACCTCCATGACAGCCCCTCTCCTGTCAATATTTTGATCAAAAAATTCTGGAAATCCTGCTGTGAAGCTGAAATGAACCTTACTCAGGTCATCCACACCCAGCCCTGCAGACTGCAGTACAAGTTAATCATTAATTTCCTTTTGTCTCTTCATGAATTCATACACCTATAAAACAGTGAGCCAGAGTAAAGGACTATTGTTAGCCAGTCTGAAGATCAAATTGTACAGACCTGGATTAATTACACGCTGATAAGTCGGGCAGAGTTTTGACGAAACAGAAACCTTCATAGGTTTATGAGTGACTGTGAAAGTACCTGTGAAGCATTTCCAGGTAGACGGAGTGAATCCAATGCACAGACACACGCAGGCATATCCTGTCTTATCCTTTCATACTCGCTGGCATGTGCGCTCTATGGCAGTGCTATTGGATTACCAGTGCGCCTGTTATCCTATTACATGACAGAGGTTGTAAGCTGTCATCTGTGTATGATATCAGACATTCGAAACAAAGGGAGGCGTCTCTTACTCACTCAGACGCACACAATGAATACGTGTACACGCTCGCCGTCGTGACACGCGCTCACACCTGTACAGTCCACATCTTGAATTTCCCTCTGAGCGTTTACAAAACATGACATCTTCACTAGGAGAAAGCAGGGCTCATGCACTCTCGGTTTTGTAGGTGGTGGGTGTGCGGATTAGGTTCGGTGTCGTGAGTTCGATACGTTTTGGGTAAGGGTTCTTGCAGACAACAGGTTGAGATTTTGCGCCTCCAGCATCTTAACCGTAGGCGTTATGCTGCTGACGTCATCAATACCTTGACACCAATAACTAAACTTTGAACCCTCCTTGCCATGAGCGTTTGCAAGCCAAAGAGAGGAGTGGCTGCTAGTATATCTGATTATGAGTTATGAGATTCTTAAAAGACAGCCTCAAGGTGAGGAATAGGTGAGTATGCATGCTATCCACATACAAGTACAGACCCACACAAGCTCTCTGGCAGAGCAAACCAGATGTACAATATTTCTTTTTTTTTTTTTAAGTCATATCTGTGTTTTCAGTTTAGTTTTATGGCTGTTTTTACTGCCCCCTTTATGCGGCTGCCGCTGTGACTCACTGGTCATGGACCGAAATAAATTTCCCACTGACAAAAATGACTGCACCTCCTCTTTTTATTTAGCAAAGAATCAAAGACGTCTTTGTGAATATAACCATTTTCCGCTGTCAGTGAACATGCCTGGCTGTCTTTTGATCAGCAAGAAGCCGGAGTAAAAATAGCAGGACTAATGTTTTCGTCATCAGTTCTGCGAGGAGCCAAGACAGGCCGCCCACCAGGCAGCCTGCTGTGTACCTGCTGCAAGACGCAGCTGAAAGGAGGAAGCTGCCACTGGCCTGATTACAACCTGCTTTAGATGTGACAAGGCGTCTTAGCCGTTGGCCCTGGAAGCTTCTCCCTCTGGTCTTGTAAGCCTCAGCAATACACGAATGCTGATTATAGCAGCCCAGATGTGCTCTAGTTAGTAATTGCGCGTAGCTTCCATATCGTTGCAATCAGTCCTTTAACAGGAATCATCCACAACACTGGTTTCATATAGAAATTTAAAGCAGGTAGCAGTTAATTCCTGCGAGTGACGCTGAACGCTGATTCCTCTCATACCTTCATGGGTGTCAGCCGTGTTTGTAGTTTGACAGAGATGCTAAAGGCTGATAATCACCATGAATGTGTTTTGGGTGACGGTGCATTGCAGAAGAGATGAGTGTTTAAAGGCATCAGACGAGTTTTAGTTGACATCAATAGAATAACAAGTGACGCACGGTGGGAATGTGGATCAATAGGTGCTGAGCATAGTTAAAGAGGTGAATTATTCAATATATTTGGTACATACAACAACAGGCCATCAATGAAATGATTGACACAAAATGTGATGAAAGAAGAAAAATTTGCTTGCAGCATTTTTGACGGTTGCTAAATAGGTTGAGGCATTTTTATCCATTATGTGGAGCTGAAAATGGAAACAACGACTGCATCTTTACAATCACTTCAGAGTCGTTATTTATCCAGTGAAATGTACTGAATGGGCTGGCACTATGTGGGTTATACACAGATCAGGCATAAGCACCTTCCTAATAATGTGTAGGTCTCTATTGTGCCTCCAGAACAGTTTTGACTCATCAGAAAGTGGACATGAACCTTCTGAGGGTGTCCTTTGGTGTCTGGCAACTGAATGTCGTTAATGTGGGGGCCTTTGGGTTGAGGGGAGGGGCCTCTGTGGATCATCCCACAGATGCTTGATCAGTTTGGGATCTAGTAAATTTGGAGGCCAGGTCAACACCTTGTGCTGTTCTTCATGTTTTCTTAGTTGTTCCTAAACTGCTTTGTGTCTGTGTCAGGCTGGTCATGGCTGCTGCCATCAAGGAGTGTCATTGCTATGGGGTGGGGGTGTCTGGTCTAGTCTAAGTGGTGCCAGATCCGAAGGTTTTCCAGCAGAACATTGAATTGTCTCAAGATGGTCAATATTATTTACTTCTTCGGTCAGGTTGGTCATAAAGTTGTGGCTGGTTGGTGTATATTTGTCATTTTAGTGAGTAGCACGAAAAACATGATCAACATTAAATCTCCCAAACATCAGTATTAGTACTGCAGGTTTAAGCATGTTCTTGTTGCTGTGAAACTTCCACAGTGGTAAAGTAGAGCTCCACAGAGGTGCTAGCTCAGACTGGTTATAGCATCAAGCCAACTATCAATCATTTGCCTGTTCCAACTTCTCAAATATGAGGATTTTCATGTTGTGAAAGAATCCTTTCATTAAATACAGACGTCCTACAATATGAAGATCCATCCTTGGGTTCCTTGAAGCAATAATATTTGTTTAGACATAAAAAGTTGAAACAGAAGTGAATATACCGTTCTTGTTTATGTAAGCTCTCCAAATCGGCTAATTTGGCACATTTAGCTGTACCGGAAGATGCGTCATGTCTAAAACTACTGTCTTTTTTTAAGTATTTACTGAGGCAATCCATTATGTGTTTGGTTCCCCAGCGACACATGCTGCTGAGTTAACCGTGTGAATGCTGCAGGTTCAGCCGCCTGCACGGTCAGAGTCCGACACTATCAGTCACATCCATGTGTGACTGATAGTGTCTGACTCTTACACACCTGCGAAGTTTAAAGAAGCTCTTTGTCAAGCGGGGAAACATTCCTTTGTGGCAGCACGAGGCTGTCTGTCATGGCCCCAGGGTAGAAGGTGAGAGGAGGAAGAGTAAACCGAGACATGAAGTCATGATCCCCGCCCGACTGCGCTCCCTCTGTTTTACTTCCCAGCTCAGCTTCCATTCAGCCACACCTGCATCATGCTAACCATATATTTATTTAGCCATCATACGGGAGGCCAATTGGCAGTGGCCATGACTCAAGAGAATGATGTCATTGTTTTTGGTGACAGGAACTGTTTAAAGGTGACGTGCGATCGGTCGGCTCTGCCTGCTTCTGCTATAAGTCGTCGTTTGGGTCCATTTTTGCGCTCTCATCCATCAACCTCCTCCACCCCTAATTCATAAGTAATGACCACGCAGCAGGCAGGCAGAGGGCCAAGCAGAGTAGCAGAGCAGACATGCTGGCTGGCCAGCCGTCATCCCAGCGGACCAGAGCCACTTATCTCTCACAATAATGACATATGCATCGACTGGCTTAAAGGAAGTGGCTAAAAAGAGACTCAAGATTTTTGCATTAAGTGTAGTATACTAGTTTGAGAGACAACATTTTTGTAAGTCAAGAATATAAATAAAGGAGGCCGTATGTTTTTAACACTGACATAATTTTGACTATGGATGTTGTCATATACAGCACATAAACAAATTATCTAACATGGAACATGTTTCAAGAGTTACTCTAGACATCTTATTAATAGTCCATAGACTATCCCTATATTTTGAGAAATGTTTCCCAAACAAAGATTATAATACTTTAGATTAGCCTTATATCACTGTTATCATAATTCTATATACAAACACAAATATCCTTAAAAAAATTAAATGAAAATCATAATAATGTCAGAAAGTGGCCACAATATGTGTTTGTATCTGCTTCAATACATATAATTCAAAAATGAATCAGTTAGCGTGGATTTGAGGACGACGCTGCATAAGCTGGTGCTTATGGACTTATTTTTAGATATGCAAATATTATCTCTCGGATGCAGCCGTAGACCGTAGGATGCAACCACATGAAATAAATGCTTGACTGTTTGCTGCATTGCTTCACAAACCCACAACGTCTTTTACTGAACGTTAACACACGACCCAAACAATAAACTGAACTTTATTCACAGATTTGGTATCAACCAGGCACTGACAGATTTTATACTGTGTAATTGTTTTACCACGTTCTCTGAGACGCAACAAAAGCAGAATAATATGAAAACAACAATGAGAATTGAAGTGGAACTAAAATACTACCCTGTGGAACACCGTCATTTATGCATACTGTATGCTGTCCACCTGAGGCAGACATACTGGAGAATGATATCGTCCATCATGCGCAGTAGTTTATTTGCTGAGCCCAACAGCAGTTCCAAGTGCTTTAATACTGAAGATATGTGATGATACTCTTTTTTTAGTAACGTAACATGTCATGTAAACATCACATAAACATTTTTAGTCCCTTAAACCTAATTCACATTTTTGGAGGGAAAAAGATATAAAGTAAAATGATTTACTATTTAATCAAACATTTTATTGGATGGTGCTACCCAGACCATATAATAAATGGTCTAAACTGCCCTCAGGAGCTTATTGCCTGGTTGGGTTCCCAGCTGACCAGACCTTTGCTGCATGTAATTCCCTCATTTAAACCCACATTACATGGCACACAGGCTAAAATTATGCAATATGCTAAAACAAATAAACTTAAAAAAAACATTTCATGTGCATATATGCATAAGTTTTTAAATTACTTAAAATGCCATCTAACGTGTACATGGTTCACTGCTTTGCTTATTTCAGTCTTTCTATGCACACATTTGGTTTTGTGTTGTGCTTTGATTTAATTTGAAAGTGATGTAACACCCCTTACAATGCTAGGAAAACACTTCTATGGTGCTTTCGGGCATTTAGCCACAATAAATGACTTTAAAATGATTCTGCTTTCACAACTTCTGCTTTGGTTTTGGGGGGAGATAGTCTCCTACAGTGCTCTCCTTTGTTCGTCAGAAAGCGGGAGAAGCAGTGACGCCCATAAAAAGCTCAGTCACCATAACTGTGCAAGATGGATGACTCTCCTTGACTGACCTCTCTCTTCCTCTCTTCCTCCCTTCCTCCCTTCCTCCCTCTCCTCTCAGATGACATGGCGTCCTCAGTACCGCAGCTCCAAGTTCCGCCACGTGTTTGGTAAGGCCGCCACCAAGGAGAGCTGCTATGATGGCGTGCCAATCACACGCAGCGTCCAGGACAACAACTTCTGTGCCGCCAACCCACGTTTCCTGGCCGTTATCACCGAGTGCGCGGGGGGTGGGGCCTTCCTGGTGCTCTCCATCAATCATGTGAGTATCTGCACACAGCAGTGACAGGCAGGTGTCATGTTTTTAAAGATGCCAGATGACATTTCTTTCTGTTTTTGTTGTTACAAACAAGGGAAGAATAAATCCAAGTTCCAAACTTCTGACATCACACACAAAAATGCACATGAGTTGTATTTTTTATGTGCTTTGGATCAAGACTGTTCAAAAGATGTTTTTTGACCATTTAGAAGAAGGAACATGATTTATAAACCCTGTGTTTATTACAAAACTACTGCAGACGTACAACAGGATAAATCAGAAACTGAACATAAAAAAAACAAACAGCGTTGCATGTTAAAAATCCCTTGTGGTTTTGTCTTTGTTCCTGTGTGCACAAGCAGTACACCTGGAAAAGACAGCTCTGCTCTCAGATTATTAATAGCATGGCACCAGTGCAGTCAAACCAAACCTCTAAATACAAGGAATCCCCCACCAGCTCAACCACTGAAACCAAAACATCGCATGCAGTCTTATCTCCATCACTGAACGTGATCCATCAAACACTCGTCCAGACATTATTTATACGCATTAGCACATCTACTGGTGTTATCAATAACAAAGGTGAACTCAGAAATGAACGCCCTCACCCATGTGTTGGTTAAATTTACAGTCTTGCTGTATATATCCAGTCTGGGGTGGTTCATCAATCTAAACACCTCTCCCTCCTTCACCCCCCGTTTTCTTGCTGTCTAAGTTATCCCCTCCCTCCTGGCATAGGGTATGAATTGCATACGAGCTCAGGAATGACATAACTCATCTTCTGACCCCCCCTATTCCCCTCCTTTCACTGTCTTGAGGAGGTGAAACTTCAGAGCTCCCTCCTCCCCTACCTTCATCTCCCACCCCTGTGTGTGGACGAACAGTAAAGCCATTGTTCTGCGAGGTTAAGCAGTTAACGCATATAATTATGACAACAGAAGTCCTACTTCCATGTGTTTGTGTTACTGGAAGCGCAGATAATGGTTACATCATTCCCTCGTTCCAAACACACCTCACCTTGAACATTAATGTAGCCTGCAGGTGTGTTGAAAGAAGGTTCTGTTTGTACAAACATCATAATAGGGTTTCTTGTTGAGGCAGAAAATCTTAAGTAACTTTTCCTTGTCACAGGATCATCAAATACGAGGGCCGTGTGTCATGAACGTTTGGTGTAATTCCACCCCTCGGGTTGAGTGGTTTGATGTTAATGTCATGCGAGGCTGGACTTCTTGCTAAATGCCATGCCTGCTCCAACGTGCTCAGACTGACATGTCGTGGTTAGACCTGTAAAGACTTTGCTTCACTTCCTTGTCTGGAAGCTGTGATAATCAATATTTTATGTATGCATCAAGTGTCAGGAGTGCTGCTGTTTATGTGGAACAAAACTATGCAAAGAAGCAGCCGTGTCGAGTCTGATAAATGTCCTCAGGGGATGTCACTTGAGTAGATGTTGATTGTGGCTGAAGACTCAAGGTGGACAAAAAGTAAATAAATAATTCTAGTGGTGCTGAGTTAGAAAGAAGCGAGCTTGGACTGCTGTTCATCTCTGCTTAAGTCTATCAGCCCGAGGCAACATCAGCCCAAGCTACAACAAACAAAATACACCTCAATCCCAGACTGAACTATAAGCAGTACAGTTGCATTGTGGGTAACGTAGACACCAGAAGTAAAAATAATGCATAGAATAAAAAATACAGTCTGTCTCTGCTGCATTTATTTATTTTTTCTTTTAACTTCCAATTGTTAGTGTCTTTTGGGCTTTTTTTTTTTGCTTTTTCTGGTTCAATGCCGTTTCCATGCACAGCAGCCGGAAATTTGCAGTAAAGAAGCTCTGCTAAAGTGATGGTCAAGCAACACGCTGGTGAACGCAGCGAGCAAGCATTTAGCAGCTTGACTCCTGATTTTCCCTCAGGAGATGGAGGAGAGACAAACATAGTTCATCCGCATGCATGTAGCCAAAACACCTTTTAGGACTGCTATCAGTTTATAGACCTCTAAAACCAATGTCAACCAATGCCTGAGCGCTCTGACTGCTCTACATACATAGCTCATAAATACGGCCCGGTGTGCTTGAGTTGAGACACCGGTCGCCTCCTGTGATTTTAACGATACGACCATAAAGGGAATTCAGAGGGCAGCCAGCAGAACCAGCAGAAATGTGTTATTTCATTGTCTTTTTTTGTTGTTGTTGCTAAATGTTTTGAATGATCTTCTTTTTCGTTCCTTTCCCCAGCATGTACTGTGTATTGGTTTGTTGCCGCTTTGTGTGACATAATTATGCAGCTTTTGGCCGTGACTGTCAAGCATATTAAGCTCAGTTGACATCCCAGTTCAATCAAGCTCAACGCTCTGTTTAAAGTAACTGAAAATTGATGAAACGTTTGTTTGTGCCGAGTTAATGAACAGTCTATACCCTGCAGGAGGCTGATGCTCTTTCCATATGAAATGCTTTTGCTGTTTTTTGAAATTTGACTACAATGAGGCTAATCTCCATATGAGTGGAGAAAAGGAATCGTTTGTAGTCGAGCCAGAGAGATCTATGTAATTACTAATGCCTTCAAATGTGGTCGTGTTTACCGTGCTCACAGGAAAAGTCTATATGAACGACGTCGTAACAGAAAATGTTTTATGTTCTTTTGCATTTCTTACATGACTTACCTGGTCATTAGCTTGCTAAACTTGTAGCCGTGGTGTCTTCCAGTTGCCAGCAGCTGCCTTGCAGCAGTGTTTTCAGGACTGTACTTGAGCATCAAGTGTTGCATGTACCCAACTTGGCATATCACGACCATAGAGTCTAGTTCCTAGTTGTCCAACGTATAACCTGCCATACGATGGTGTTTTGTTGTTTTTATGTTACGAGGCAGATTTAGTTACAGCTACTTATTTGAGCCCTATACTCTGCACATGTCTGACTAGTTAATGTTTTGTGTCGTAATTTTGCGTATTCTTCCATCAGACAGGTAAGATTGACCCTCACCACCCTCGAGTGTCGGGCCACAGGGGCAACGTGCTGGATGTCAAATGGAATCCGTTCAACGACTACTGCATCGCCTCCTGCTCTGAGGACGCCACGGTTTGTGCACATAGCAAATTCTCAAAATGGTTTTACTGATGTGTCATTACTTCTCATGGAATATGAGCGTGTTGCAGCAGGGAGATCATTTTATTGGCTCGCCGCTTAGCCTTTGAGAAGAACTACAAGTCATTCCTCACATTCCTCAGCTCTGACCTGGCAGATAGGCTCAGAACAAACGCCTGTAGACAGAAAAACAAAGGAAGAGTTAGCTTCTTTGTAAAATTTGTCTTCGCTTTCAATATTAAAGTGGCTAATCTCTCTCTTTTGTGTTTTTCAAACCATCTCTCAGTTTGGCGTTTGTTAAATTGTGCGTGTGTCTGCAGGTGAAAGTGTGGGAAATCCCTCCTCATGGTGTGCTGAAAAACCTGACAGTACCGTGGAAGGAGCTCCAGGGTCATAGCCGCAGAGTGGGCCTCATTGAGTGGCACCCAACTGCTAATAACATCCTCTTCAGCACGGCCTACGACTACCAGGTAACACAAACACGCACACACTACTTTCAACACAAGCTTGGAGAGTTTTATGGCTAAATGACCGTACGGTAACAAGAGCCGAACTGTGACCTGCTGTAAGTTATGTATTACTAGGCAACCAAACACAGCCCAGTTATACACACAGATAGGACTGGGATTGTTTCTGCTTTGATCTGTGGAGGTATGAACCCACCACATCGACATCAAAGATTTACGGGAACGTGGGCCGACTGTGACATACCTTAACGTCGTCAAGGCCAAAACGTTGCATTTTATTTCCTTCCACGTTGGCCCATGTGTGCCAGCGTGGAAGGACATAACTCTTCACACCAGCAGCTGGCAGTCGTCTGTATAAAGTTATTCAGAAGCTGCTGTTAGCTAGAAGGCAGGGAAGCTAGGAAGCTGCATAGAGAGGTGGCCTCTTCCGGATCATTCTGATAGATGACAGTGTTGTTGTGAAAATGTTTGTTTATTGGATGTAACGTGACGATGTAAAATGTTAAAAGCGTACTTTGAACTTGCTATTTTGTTTTGTCTGGCACATTGGTTCACTAAGCTGAACAGCCAATCAGAGTGATCCCTCCCACAAACGGTTTTTGTCACCTGTTTAACGCCTAGTTGTCACCGTTGGCGACCTTTGGTAACTAGATTCTAGCTGGCAACAGTGGACAGGTTGTCCAACTAGTGTCAGCAGTGCAGAATGGATGCTCACCAACTGCCGACACTGGAAAACTGTCGGCTTGGTGTGTTACGGCCCTAAAGAATTCAAATAGTGTACGCTGAATCACGAGCACTTCATGTCTTCAGTAACAGAGAATGTGACAGAGGTGTTTCTTTGAAAACCATAAGTTCTGACTCTCAGTTAGTGTCCGGTCTCAGTGGATCAGTAGGCTTTGGGTCGTTCAACTGCAGCCGGAAACATCTGAAGCTGCTGTTCGTTTATCAGTCTGAGAGTCCAGCAGCAAGCTGTCTTCATGAAGTGATGGGCCAGGACTGTGGAGGTGGGAAGAGGAAGAGCCGTGACAGCGTTCACAGCGTTCACAGCAGCATTTAGTGTCCGTCTTCTTCCACGTATTGACTATATTAATAAATATGTATTTTCTGTGTGATTTATGCTCCCTCCTCTTTTTACTCTAGGATAGGAAAGTAAACAGGGTTAAAAGTTCTTTCTCTGGCTCAAATAACTTCTGTCTCTTTTGGTACACACAACTGAGCGCAACAGCACGAATTCCTTTGAGATAAGGAAAGTATGCACCGTTATTCCCATTTGTACAGCTACTCTTGATAACATACTTTTCAGCCCTTCATTAAGCCTGGCAGCTTTTAACAGCTTGAAACGCTCTTCGTTAGGATGTGAATGAATCATTCTTTGCATAAAATAGTTTGCTTGTAGTACCCCCCAGCTTTTAATGAAGGGAACCAAGCTACAAAATAGAGAGAGAGAGAGAGAGAGATCTGATCCAGTTTGATGACATAAAGAAGAATAATCAACCTGCCATAAACACATGTTTATAGAAGAGTATGTCCACAAGTTTGATATTTGTTCAAATTTGCATGTAGCCCATCTATTCACACACACACACAGACAGCAGCGAGTCCCCTCTCCCTTGCAGTGACATTTCACTTTCATTAAAGTCCATGTTTTAGAAGTTAATACTGAGTCTGACGTTGTTCCTTCCACCTACAGATAATGATCTGGAACCTGGACTGTCCAGAGCAGGTGATAAAGAACCCAGTGCGGACCATCAGGCACCACTCAGACGTGGTCCTGTCCATGTCTTTCAACACGGACGGCAGCGTCCTCGCCACCACCTGCAAGGACAGGAAGGTCCGACTGATGGAGCCACGCTCAGGAAACCTGCTCCAGGTACTGCTGTGTTTGTGTGTGTCATTCACATTGTGGGGACGTAAATACAGTCACAATGTGGAGGAACTGAAGGGTTTAGTTTAAGGTTAGGAGAAGCCTTCTAGTTTTGTGTCGGTAGTGACTTACTTGATACAAAAATTGGCGTTGAACGGCATCTCTTTGAAGAAGGTATGTGACAGTAAAAGAACATCAATGTGTAGACAGTTTAAACTAACACAATGCTTTTGAAGAGTAAATAATTGATAGAACAGAAGTTTTTTATTGTCTATTGTCTGGTAAAAAAAAAATAACATTGAAAATACAGCAATAATTTATTGTTCAGCAGCAATAAAACTGAAAATCATAAAGATAAAAACTATAGCAACGGCACACACAAGAAAACTTAATTAATGCACGTGTCTTAGCTCCGGCGGACGGTTGCATCGTGGCCAATGTTTGCATAAGACATGGTTCCCTGCTCCTTTTCTCCTTCCCAGCCTGGACACCCAGGCACTCACCCAGCACCTCACAGCCAAATCTGACACCTAAAACCTGGCCTGGCCCACGGCATAGCTCCACAGACCTCTGGGTCAGCCAACAACTCACGCTCTTCACACTAGTCTGCTCTAACATCCTCTTGTGCCTGCCAAACAAACTCCTAGAGACTTAAAAGAAACGTTATAGGACAGTGCTGTAATAAACCTCCCTTTATATTACTTTGAAAAGTTCTTTGATATACATAAATGTTCGTAATGCTTGATTTATGCTCTTATTTTCAGGAAGCCAACTGTAAGACGCACAAAGCCAGTAAGGTGTTGATCCTGGGGAACATGAAGATGCTTCTCACATCAGGCACTTCACGCTGGAACGATCGACAGATAGCTCTGTGGGATCAGGTAGGAGCCGCCACGGAAACGCTGAGAGCGCTGCAAGAAGTCTTTGGGGACAAAATGCTGATTTTCAGATACTATGCAAAAAACAACAAAAAAAGATGCATTTTGGCAAGACTAGTGCAAGTTTGTCCCTTTCTTATGTCTTTGATTATATATATTTCAGCTCCTCTTACATTTCTGAAGGAAAGAAGGATGAATGAATGAATGAATATACATATATACAGGAAAATCTTGTCAAATACAATAGTAGTACCATACAGTAATACCAGGACATCAATGAATTAAGACGGAAACAAAGGTCAGCCATTGCCTTTACGTCCTTATCATCATATAGATGAATATTGCTGGAGAGAGGTCACCCTTTTAAACCCAACACACCTTCATGGGTCAGAGACCTCATGTTGTTCCCTAACTTCAAGGGTTCACGTGGAAAATGTGAGTCTGTTTATCTAGTTACGTAGATAAATTAAAAACGCTCCAGGATAAATGAGACTGTCACAGCTGATGCACGCTCTCTAAATAAACTGTGGTTTATGACTGTTTGCTGTATTAGATTGCACCTGTTACATGAATAAACACATATATTGGTACATATTTAATCTCAATCTTGGCTTGTGAGCCCTTACGGATGTTTGGCATTTAAATTGGATTTCATGCAGAAATCCAATTTAAATACATACAAATGTTTGCTGTTAACAGTGTGGTTATGGCACTTTTCTTCTTTTGTCTGAATTTAGTACTTTTTATTTGTTAATTCAATAATTTCTCTGAACACTTCTTTCACTACTCTCCAGCTATGGGGAGTCAAACACAACTCTGCCATCTAGTGGCTGAGATGCAGCATCATTTGAAGCCGCTCCGCCACTGACTATATGTGAATGGCATCTCTTTCTCCGCATTAAACCACATCCAGACTTGTTCTCCTTGTGATTCTGTCATCGGCCGGTTGCTGTGATCACACCTGTTTGTTCGTAGTAATTGCCGGCGCATGCAGGCTGGTGCGTTTTGATGTGTGAGAGTGAATCGTGCGCTGAGGATTAAGGCAAAGCATGGATTAAGGATTGAGCACTCTCTGTTTTTAATTCAGCGCTTGGAGAGTGCTTCTTATGTAGCAGTGGATTTAAATGATAGTGTTTTCATAGCGGGGGAGGGATAATTTTGAGTGTTATACACATCAGTGATTGCTGTGAAGTGTTTTTTGAAATAAAAACATTGTGTGTTTGCAGGACGATTTGTCTGTGCCTTTGCTGGAAGAGAACCTGGATGGTTCTTCAGGGGTCATCTTTCCTTTCTACGACCCTGACACACACATGCTCTACCTTGCTGGAAAGGTGAAATCCTTTAAAATCATAATCATAAATAAAGAAAAAGAAAATACACTGTTGTTATGACTGCTACAAAGACTTTTTGGACTTTTTAGGGTGATGGAAATATCAGATACTACGAGATCAGCTCTGAAAAACCGTACCTCCACTACCTAACAGAGTACCGCTCACATTCGCCTCAGAAAGGAATGGGTAAGAACACACACACATGCACAGCTTTAAACTCTCCCACCTGAAGTAATCTCCATTATTCTGGATGTTTCATTGAACTCTTTCCATAGCCGAGTGTGTTTAACATGTGGCTGTTGATCCCTATGTGGAGACCTGACTCCTCACTCTCTTGCACCTGTAAGCAAAGGTGCCATGCAAACAAGCCTGCCGTATTTGAATAGCCAAACCAGCTGATCTAAGGGATGTTGCTGTAGATCATGTGAAGTGACAGGCTGTACACGCACAGTCATGCAGTCTTTTTTTCTTTGATTTTCAAACTTGTGTTTTCCTTGCGTGCTACGGTCGAAGACGGAATAAAACTTCTGGAAGTGCTTTAAGTGGACTTTTAACCACCCACTGATTTGGCTGTAGGACCTGTAGCATTATGACTGAACTGACTTGGGACTTAAAGAAACACGTTCATTGTCCCGATTATCCATTGAAACAACACTCGGATGTAAAATCATTACAAGGGTAAACAAGTGAAAAGCTGTAGCAGCCAACCGGGATAAAGGGATTAAAGGATTATAGCAAGTATCTCTAAGCAGAACGTGTGCCGTGCAAACGGTTAAAATAAAACAAGCAGACAATTAGTGTATCAGACAGTTGTGTTTAAACAGATTAGCATAATCTGGCTAAAATACTCTGCAAAGTATACGACTGAAATCTTAAAAATATGATTGCTCTGCCTGCAAAAACCGTCCAGTGAAAGCCTCGACAAAGCACAGAGTCAGCTGATTGCTCTATTGTGCTCAGGCTGTGTGCAGTGTGGTACATGTAAAATTTGATGTGACTATTTATTTAATTTTTAAAAAACACACCTTTTGCGTATTGCAGTTAGTAGTACACCCCTTCTTGTGAAGCCATGCATGTAAACCTTGTAGATAGTTGAGAGGAACTATCGTCAGCAGCACTGGAGCACCACAGGGGTCTGTGCTTTCCCCTGTCCTGTTCACTCTGTACACCTTGGACTTCAATTACAGCACAGAGTCATGTCATATGCAGATGTTCTCTGGCGACACTGCAGTTGTGGGATGTATCAAGGATGGACAGGAGCTGTGAACAAGAATCTGGTGCAAAGCGAAACATCTTCTGATCAGTACAGCTAAAACCAAGGAGATGATAGTATTAGTAGTTTTCGGAGGTCCAAGGCCCACATCCATTCTGTAACCATGAACAGGAACAGGTGTGTAGAGGTGGTTCAGACCTTTCTGGGTCTACAGCTGGATCGCAAACTGGACTGGTTGGCTAACATAGACTGAAAAGGACAGAGCCGTCTCTGTTTGCTCAGGAGGCTGAGATCGTTTAATGTCTAATGTCAGAAGCTGCTGGACATGTTCTACCAGACTCTCGTTGCCAGAGCCTTCTTCTGCACTGTGGTGTGCTGGGGAGGCAGCACTAAGAAGAAGGGAACCTCGCAGCTGGACAGACTGATGGGCTCTGTGGTAGGGGCAGAGCTGGAGTCCCTGACATCGGTAGCAGATGCAAGAACCTTTAGCGCAATGTCCACCACCCTCTACGTGAGACCATAGTCAGGCAGAGAAGCTCATTCAGAGACCGGCTCTTGTCTCTGTCTTGCACCTTGGACAAGTTGAGGAGGTTGTTTGTTCCTCAGGCTATATGACTCTAAAATACCTCCATGTGAGGAAACTTAAATACCTGCTGTATCTGTTTCTGACCGACCAACCAGTCCTTTAGTGTGCGGTAACTGTACCTAACTCTCAACAAAATAAAATCAATATCTGCAGTGACACAGGAGTGGCGTGATGACATGGGTATGAAGTAGTGACACGTTCCGGCTCTGTGTGTGTGTCGTCCTGCAGGTGTGATGCCAAAGAGAGGCCTGGACGTGAGCTCCTGCGAGGTTTTCAGGTTCTACAAACTGGTGACAATCAAGAGTCTTATCGAGCCCCTTTCCATGATCGTACCCCGCCGGGTAAGAGTACACAGATGACAACGGGACGCCACTGTATGTGAAACACATCTGAGCTGAACGCATTGCAAAGCTGAATGTGCTGTGCATCTGTTTCCAGTCGGAGTCGTACCAAGAAGACATCTACCCGATGACGGCCAGTAACAGGCCTGCTCTGACTGCAGAGGAGTGGCTCAGTGGCATCAACAAAGGTCAGAAATAATGTGTGTGCCAGATAACTGTGTACGTTGCAGAGGTGCGGGAGGCTTCGTGTTTCATTTTTTTATTCATTTATTGACACATTTTACTATTTGCTTGACACAATAAATGTTAGTTGCAGCCCTAATCACATCATACACATGCTCACTGCTATCACTACCATTTCAGCTGCACTCTCTAACGTGTCCAGATTTGCAAACAAGAGCATGTAGTTTACCAAGAGACGCTTTAGTGTGCAGGATGAATAAAACATACAGGCTAAGTGACTCATCTCCCTCCCCTGGCCATGCTCCCTTTGTCTTCTAGGTCCACTGCTGATGTCTTTGAAGCCTGGAAGTCAGGAGGCAGAGTCCTTCTCAGACATGAAGGGGATGGGGAGCTCTCTGGACAGTCGCCGGTCTCAGAGCAGGCCGGGCATGCTGCAGCTCGCTTACATTCAGGACCAATTGGAAGCCAAAGATGCCAAAAACGACAGCGGCCACACGGAGGGTGACAAGAGTCGGACGCCCGTGAGCAATGGAGAAGACCTTGCACTCAGCTCTCCTCCCAAGACAGAGAATGAGGTGCTAAATGATGTTGGTGTCTCCACCTATTGTGTCATCATGTGTTTTGAAATCAGTCTCTATTATTCAGGCACAAAGACACAGTTGAATGTAATGTCAAGTGCTAATTACTTACATCAGATAAGATTTTAGATTTAACTATATACACCGATCAGCCACAACATTAAGACCACTGACAGGAGAAGTAAATAACTTCGTGACAATACAGTGTTCTGCTGGGTAACATTTGGACCTGACATTCATTCATGTGGATGTTACTTAGACATGTAGCACCCACCTAGACCAGACCAGACCAGGCACCCCCACCCCATAGCAGTGACACTCCTTTATGGCAGCAGCCATCCCCAGCAGGATGCAGCCTGACACAGACACACACACAAAAACGCTTTAGGAACAACTCAAAAAAACATGAGAAATACCTCAAGGTGTTAATATGGCCTCCAAAGTCACTAGATCCCAAACTGATCAAGTATCTGTGGGGTGCCCTGGAACAAGCCTGATACCAGAGGATTCCTGATTGCCAGACACCACAGGACATCCTCAGAGTCAGAACTGTTTAGGAGGCACAAGGGAGATCTACACAATATTAGGACATAATGTTTTGGCTGATCTGTTTATCTAGTTACTCAAAAACTATTATAGGCTCAGGAACACTTTGTTTGAGTCCTCAGTAGTTCTGGTCTAATGGTTAAGGCTGCTTTTATGTGACCTGAGAGACAAAGTTCAGTTCAATAAAATCTGACATGATGCAATCATCATTGCTGTGAATGCACGGTACTAATTAGTGTGAGACAGTGGATACTCAGGTACTGTACTTTAGTTCACGCTGAAGTGCGTCCTGTTTACTTTTAAGACTTTATAAAATAAGATAATTTTCTAAAAAATGATGCAGCCCAAAGCTCCTGCAGTCTTAGTATCTTTATAGTGTGGTCATGGTACTTTTATGCAGGTGAACTATCTGAATATCCCAAAGGCGATCAACAACCTGTCAGCATTTTCATCCACTAACAGCTTGTTTGATCCAGTGACTAGTGCAGCAGTAGAACAATATGTTTTAATCAGAGCAGCAAACCTCAGCCTAAAAGTGATGAGGGGACGGTCGCGGGGGCGGACGCGACGCGCTTAATTTACTCCGCCATAACGTGCGTGTGTTTGTCCACAGCTGCGTCTGAAGTTCCACAAGCAGCAGGACGAAATCCGACGGCTGAGGGAGCTCCTCAACCAGAGGGACGTGCGCATCAAGCAGCTGGAGCTGGAGATTAAGAACATCAAAAACTCCTCTCAGAGCTCACTTTAGGACTCTCTCGACCCGCTAAGCCACCGTCACGTCTTCACGGGACACATGCATTACTGTACAGACTTACTAAACCCCCATTTTGAAAGCCGCCACACTTTTGGTAAGATCCTGGCTAATGAGCCCCGCTTACTCACTGCACAGGGGTGATTGAAATCTGGATTGGGTGTTTTGCTTTTTATCAGTCAGCGGTTTCGTCAACTCTACACACACACACACACACACACACACACAGTGCACATATTCTTTGTTCGTGTACATACACTTTAAAAAAAACAACTCTGCACCTTTTGACCTTTCCTCCCATTTCTTTTGTACGCTTCACACCTATGCAAGTTTATTGTAATTTTAAGCTTTTTAAGCTCTTTGTAGCGGATGTTTGTGCCCGTCTTGACTGAAAGATGTGGCTGCCTGTGTCGTCTGAAAGTTGTTGCAGGGCCGGAGCAGACATCCTGTGTGATTGTATGATACCGCTGAATTTATTTTCTGTGCTTGGTGATTTTTTTTTTTCCTTCTCCCCCTTTTTTTTTTTTTTTTTTTCAAAAATATTTAAACTACTGTAAACGGAGACAGCTGTGGTGATCAAGTCTTTAATGAGAAATGTACGGGTGCTTGAATGCGAGTGAGCTAAATGAATGACGATACCGTGATCCCAGCTGTGCTCCTGCCATTCCATTAAGCTGCATTATTTTGTTCTTTTATTTTTACGAATGACTGGAAAATTTTGGTGGAAAATCGATCCGTTTTACTGCAGCCAATTCTGTAACTGATGCCATGTAACGGTTTTGATCTTAATTTTTTTTTATATTTATTTTAAATACAGTCAATGAAAACACCTTTTAGTCGAGTACTTGAATTTGCAGTTTTGGCCAACGCAGCGTTGCAGAATGTTTAAAACATGCAAAATCCTGTTTTTCCTGATTTCCTGGAGTCGATGTGAAAAACCGCCTGAGCGCCGCACTACTTTTATCTCATGTGCTGGCGTCCCAACTCAGTTCTCGGTGCAAAGCCAACATTTTATTGCTCTAATATTGGGGTTTTATAGTCACATTTTACTGATTTCTGGTCAGGTTTTTTAAAATGGCAATAAAAACTGAGTACTTGTGCTGAGACTGTGATAACCAGAGTTAGCAGTGAGTGATTTGATACCATAAAACAATATACATTTAAAGATTTATTCGTAGCATTCCCCCTGTTCAATTTAAAATTTAAATTAATGAGCAAAATTGTTGTATTGCAAAATGAGTTTTCCCAGCACAGGCCACATCTCTCAATACATTAATCAGTAAATTCACTATATCTTGATATATGTTGATATTGCATTTTTTTAAAAAAGCATATCTAGTAAAAGATCTCTCCATATTTCTGACTCTTGGCGCAATATGGTGCTAAACTGTCTCCACGAGAAGATGGAGCTTGTAAATAAGTGGACCTTGAGTGAGGATTTATTTGCGTGTAGCTTTTCCCAAACCCTAGATTGAATTGTCAAGCTCAGTTTTTTATGTCTACAGGCCCATAACGGCAAGGCAAACTTTATTTACCCATGCCCAGTCATCTGTTATGGCTGAAACTCCACAGCAAGCAAGATTATACCCTGGAAAAAAATCATATTTTATCAGATGCTTGTTATATCTAAGAGTTATCCTCAGATAATAATAACAGGAGTTCCGAATATTCTGTTTTAGCTCTTTGGAATGACTGTTTAAAGGAACCTCTGTGAGAAAATGTCTCTTTTATGAGCTTTGTAAAAGCTTAGGCTTGTAAAATGTGCATACATTTGAACTGAGCAGTAGGCAGAATTCATCATGATGGCTTGTAGAAATGCGTTTTTCCCTCGGGGGACATCTGAATGGTGTTCAAGGTTCCTGCTGCAGAGCAGTCGGACCAATTTGTTGCTTTCAGAACTGGGGCAGCAGGTTTTTTAAAAGTGTTTTCAACCAACAAACACAAGAAAAACATTCCCTTGTCTTCAAGCTACTTGTTGAGACAAACCAGTAAATATGGATAAATGCCACTGAACATAACGCAGCAGTACATCATGATCTGAGGTTAACCAGTCAGTTACAATATGAATGAACATGCCTGATTTTACCCAGAGGCGCAGTCTCTCCGCAATGATTTTCCAGATTTGGCTCATGTTTCAGGAAACACATGGAAACTGCAGCACAGGCCCGCCACACAAAAAGATGCACTGGCTTCAATGCAGTTGTGAAGTGTGTGACCTCTTTGACCCCTGGCGGGACGGTTCTAGCACGGCTTCATCTGTGGCTTTGACTCTGTGCAGGAGCGGCAGCATTTGCTCCAACCGCCGCCACCGCCGCCCACAGACAGGTCTCACCACGTGCTGCCGTTATCACAGCTGGTCATTTCTCTGTCTTTAAAGCTGATCGACTGTTCACACCAGTGGAGGTAATGCGTTTTACCTCCACTTTGCCTCTTTTCCATCACAAAAACATTGCAGTGAGCTTAATCGGGTCCATGTTTCTTCATAGTTTTTAATCAAGCCTTTAACAAAAAGTTCTTTTTGCGCTCTGAAATGTGAGACTGAAGAACAATCACAGGCTGGCTTGTGAATACGTTTCTGCTTTTAGGAAAGGATGAAGATCACTAGTTAAACAGCAACTAAAGTGGTCTCAGTTGTTGACTGTCCTCTTTCCTGCATCAGTCTGACCCATTTATTAACACTACATGCTCTTCCAGTGATGGTATTTAAAAGAAACTCACGCTGAAAACAGATTTACACCTCAATATATATATATTTTTTAATTTTCTTTCTGGTAGTTTAATCCTCTGAGAACAAACAGTATCTCCGTCGTAGCTGTGAGACACTGTGTTATTTTTATCTGAATGAAATTCTTTTATGCGTTTCACATATTTCCCCGGTACTCAGCCTGACACGTTTGTTTCGTCTATGGCCTCCATCAGAAAAATTAGAATGAATAAAAGCATTTAGGTTTGTTCTAACATGCTCTGTGCACCTGCACAGGTGTGTCCTCTTATTCTTTCTGCTCAGACCTCTCTGCACAGGCGACGGTTAGGGTGAGTTGTGCTGGAGCAACGTCTTTTAGAAGTGAGGTTTAAACATTTACATCAAATCACTTTGCCAACTAATACTGACTGCCACAACGTACCCACTGCTTTTAGTGTCATTGTGTAATCCTGTGCTAATCAGTTTAATTTCTCTATAACATACATTAGTATGAATTATTAATAATAGGCTGTGTGGATGGAACCAGAAGAAAAATGGTTTCTTCACAAATGTATTTCTCAAGGTTTCCTACAAGTTGTTTAATGGATGAATCATCGCGTGGTGGTACTGAGCTGACTGTTGTTGCTCGGCTGAAATTGTATTAGTCTAACAGCACAGGGTGATCATTCTGCTGCTCCGTTATGAATGTACTAGTCACAGTAAGCCATCGGACCAAAAACTCAACGAGCCAAATGAAAACGAGAATCTCAATCCACGCCCGAGACCTCTGACAGACTCTGACATTACACAGGAGCAATAATGTCACTGCGGAGTCACTTGTAGCTGTCTGGTTTAATAAACTATTTCATTTTAACGGTGGGTTTGTGTTTTGGCCTCACTGTGCCTGACTCAGATGCATTTATTTTGATGTCTTTTGAGTGTATTTAATAAATTTAAAAAAAAACAATTTATTACATTTCATGTATTTTTAAATGTTTTTAAAAAAACACATCTCATAAAAGATTACATTCTTCTGAGAAATGAATCTGTCTCCGTTGGTAGATTTTGTCTAGTAGAGCAGAATATTGTCTCTCCAAACAAATAAAGTTATGAAACATCAGTCGCTTGCACAAACATTAATATTTGAGCTCTAGTTTGTTACAAAAACAGCAGCGTCGCTTCCTCGGTTAACTGCTGCGTGCACGTGGAAAATGTGGACACATTTTTCATCCCTACATGATTGTCTGAAAGATGTTAAGGCTCTAAAAGAAGCTGCAGCCACAACGCTTGTTTGGTTCTTCCTCACGGCATATTACACCGATCAGCCACAATATTAAAACCACTGACAGGTGAGGTATCATCCCACAGATACTTGATCAGTTTGGGATCTAGTGAATTTGGAGGCCAGGTCAACACTGTGTGCTGTTCTTCATGCTTTTTTTAGTTGTTCCAGAAGTTGCTCTGTTTTTGTGTGTGTGTCTCTGTCAGGCTGCATCCTGCAGTGTCATTGCTAAGGGGTGGGGGTGTCTGGTCTGGTCTAGGTGGGTGCTACATATCTAAGTAACATCCACATGAATGAATGCCAGGTCCAAAAGTTTCCCAGCAGAAGATTGAATTGTTACAAGATGTTCAGTGACATTCACTTCTCCTGGTTTTAATGTTGTGGCTGATCGGTGTATACTTAAACAGGCCGGAAACTTTCCCATATGAGCATTTAAGCAGCAAACAGGGCTATGAAAATATCCCCTCTTTGTGATTCTGGTTAGAGCGATGGGAGATCACCTCCCATCAACAGTTTTATTTATAGCACCACAAAGAGTTTCAAACTTTGGATCTCCATTTCGTTCGTCCAAATCGAGCTTAAGCTTAAATTTACACGGTTGTTTTTGTTTGTTTTATTTTAACATGTCCGACACTTTGTTTAAAGAATAGTCTCACAAAACGGCGCTACTTCTCACATGTAAATATGTGAATTTGAGGTTAAGAGTATGCAATTGTTCCTACTGGCTGTGAAGTGATCCCTTTCTCCTGTGAAAAAAAAAAAACAACAACGTATAAATCCATTGTTCTGTGTAGGGATGTATTTTAAGTTGAGCCAAAGCCAGAATGAGGATTGTTTGCCAAGTAACACCACATAAGAGCCTAACTAGAGAAAACAAAGGAAAGATGAAATTAATAAACATCTTGGCTGGGAAATAAGTCATGATTTGTCTTCCAAACGTCTATTTGGTCTAAAAATAAGTTCTGTATCGGAGGAAGACTTCACGATTTTACGTTAAAAGGACAGATAACGTTTCATTGGCTCAGAATAAAGTTGACCTTAGATTAGACTTCTTATATTGTTATCATACTGAACAATAATTAGTATCTATAGACATGTGAGTGTTGTAAAAAGATAACTTCACATTAATCATGTTTTTTTTTGTTTTTTCTCAGCGCCGCTGAAGAAAACGCATTTAGAGAACAGCGCTCATCATTTCGTCCCCTTTTGGAGCGGCGCAAAGTCAAAGCAGGGAGAGAGGAAAGCGCAAAATGTTAACATTTTATTTACAAAGTTGTTTTTTTGTCATACAGAAAGTAAAAATGTAGCTACAACCTTGATTTGTGCAACAGGCGGCCACTCTAAAAATCATGGCTCGCTGGTTGCACAGCTGCTATAGCAATAATTTTATTGGGAAAAATAGGAACAGAAAAAAAAAAAGAAGAAAAATAATAAACCCAACAACAACAACAAAAAATAATTCATCCAACAAAATATTAAAAGCACAGACCCAAAACTAGATACCAGTCCCAAAGTCCTCACACGGGAATACATAAAGAGGGGTCGACAGTGAAATTGTGGAATGCTGAGTGGTGGGCTGCCTGAGAACCTCGGGGGCCGTGGGGTGAGGTGGAGGGTGTTGGGTGGCTCTCAGTTCCAAAGGGGAGAGGAAAATAAGAAGGGGGAAAGGAGAGGGGGGGGGGGGCAGCTCCACTCGGCCCACCCATCCGGTACAGTCTTGCCCCATAAAAAGAGCTCTGAGCTGGGCGGGTAGACGTGGATTACAAAGGCGGTGTGAGTTGTAGGAGGGTGGACGTTCGGGTTTGTGGGGGAGGAAGGGTAACTCGGTAGGCTCTCGTTTTCAGTTTTGCTTTTAATCGTCGTCTTCGTCATCGTCGTCGTCGTCTTCGTCCTCTTGGTCTCGCTTTCTCTTCTCGCCTTTGCCGGCTTCCGCTTCTGTGGGGCAAAGGGAAAAATCTGTATCATGTGGCGTCAGGACCAATAAACTTCTGTGTTCGCAAAACAATAAACACAAACTGTTTTTATTACACCTGTGAGCACGAAGGCCACGTTAAACACAGTCTTCAGGTGTTAGAGATTGTAGAAGTATCTTTCTATTTAGTCTCGATTATCATAAACTGAATGGTCAGACATCCTCTCGTGGGCAGATCTTAAGAATGGTCACTATCATGTTCTGCTGTTCTTACTCGGTATAATGTTACACGATTATGAGCTCAAAATACACAGCGTCAGACATGAATCTTCAGTAGCGCCCTGCCTGGTTTTTAATGCCAGATTTTCGGGGCCGCTATCAGACAAAGAAGATCTCGGCTGACTGAAATTATATCGACTGAGTGATTAGCCAGAAGAGGGGAGAGAAATCTGCACCTAATCTCTGGATGAAATAAGCCTCAAGTGCACTCTGGTAGCCTCACGAGCCGAAATGAATTACGATTAAACATAAAATCTAGACTTTACAACATATTCATGGAACTATTTTATATTCCAACAACAACAACAGAGGCGAGTGTCAATATTTCTGCTGTTCACGTTTGAAGACTTGAGCGTTAAACAGCCAAAGTTGGCCGTGAGTAACAAGTTAAGCCCGCGTCGTATATAGAGTATACACTGCAGCTGCTAAAACACAGAGGGTAAATTAAGCTTTGGATTTTAATAGTTGGACCCTGTTGCTGAAAATAGTTTACTAATCCTGGAGGGCTACTGATGAAACACTTTTTAAAAACAAACCAGTCAGCCGTACAGTTTTTACTTATGACTGAAAGAACACTAGTCTTATTTCAGTCATAATCTGATCACTACAGCGGCTGCTTTTTTCCTGCACAGAGCAAACAGAACACCCAGTAGGTGTCACATTATACTCGATATGACTGATCCTCTGATATCAAGTTAGCAATGATCCTCCCTACTAGGCCAATCTTCGTTTCTATAAATACTGATAACGCCGTTTGCAGAACCAGACGTCTAAGATGAAATTCGTCAAACTCCTGAACTCCGCCCACACGCACCACACCGTGTAGACTTATTGTGCATTTTCAGTTTTTAATTAGACGTATATGAAAATAAGTTGGCTTCACAAACTAGCTTAAAGAGTCACATGACTGTATTTGTAAGCACTAAGGCGATTATTTTGCTGTGAAGCTAAAACAGGCCGTGGAGCCATTTTAAAGTCAACACATACCATCTTCATCTTCCTCCTCATCGTCATCCTCTTCGTCTACTTCTCCGTCTTGGCCAAAATCTTCCTCCTTCACGAGAAAGACATTTCACAAGTTAAAAACCCAAACACATCTGAACTACTTTTACACCCCGACAAGCTGCTTCTTTTTTTTTTACCTCATCTTCGCCGCTGACTTCCTCATCATCTTCTTCTCCTTCTACCTCCTCTTCGTCTTCCTCGTCCTCCTCTTCCTCATCGAAGTCCTCCTCCTCTCCGTCCTCGTCCTCCTCCTCCTCTCCCTCTGCAGTGCAAATAATTAAAAAAAAGAGATCAGTCATCCAGAAAGCAGAAGAATACATGGACATGATAATGAAGGACAGTGTCACATTTTATTGCTGTTGTTAGTCTGTGGTTTCTAAATAAGCTGCTGTGTACATATTCTTCATAAAGAAGGAGGAACATGTCCAACAGTTCAGCCTCATGTGTTAAACAGTAATGGAGCTTTATGGTACAGCTATGCTACAATCAACACAACACCCCTGCTGTTAACCATAGCTGTGTACTGTACATATCCTGCTGCAATAGTTATTCAGTACACTGGAACACTGTTTAGCTTAATTTATTTAAATTTAATTTAAATCCACATATGTACAAACTCTGTACACTCTGCTTCTTCACTTCTGGTTAGATGCTAACCGTACTGTGTAATGACAATAAAACTGAATCTAATTTAATCAGACGTTTAATGAACGGAGAGGTCTTGCCGAGAGCAAAAATATTTAAACAAAAGTTAGACTTAGACGAGGAATAAATTACTGTCAACAGATCCCTGCCAGTGATCCTCCTACCTTCATCCTCATCGTCGTCCACGCCGTCTCCGTCCACCTCTCCGTCGGAGTCGGAGGCTTCCCTGTCCTCCATGTCGTAGCCGTCCAGGTAGGTGAGCTGGGGCAGCAGTTTGAACACGCTCTCTCTGTAGTCGTTAAGGTTTGTCACTTCACAGTTGAACAGGTCCAGACTCTTCAGGTTGTCCAGCTTTTTCTGTCGATCAGAGGCAGTGGAGACATGAGAGGCGGCCGCTCAGCTGCGTCCTCCTGTGCTAGCGCCGCTGGATTAATATCTCCAGTGGCATCCAGACGTTCCAAAGAAAACTACTGTGTCACTTGTGCAACATGTTCTTGCATTAAATGTTTTTTTTTTCCTTATCAAGTTTCTAAATTGTATTTACAAAAATGTCTTGCACTCCAAACTTACCATAACTACCATATCTAATAATGATATTTACAGTTTATTTAAAGTATTGTAATATTACTGATAACCTTTAAAAGTTTTTGTTTTTTTGTTTCTTTAATTGCCTGTTTTTCATAACTATTTGCAGAGACATGGGAGCTAATGGATTGAAAGAAGCGAGGGAATGACCCGCAGCGAGGTTCAGTTCAGACTGGAATCAAACCTGCTCAACCAGGTGAGCTACCAGGCGATTTATAGAGTGTCATGTATAGACTAGTGTTGTTACACATGTTGTATAAGACACTACACTATATGATATCCCGGGGAAGACCAGCTCTTTTTGGAAAAAGAAAATGTAGAAAGTGGCAAGTAGCAAATCACTGTTGATGCCGTTCGAGTTGTACCACGAATTACATGTGTGAACTGCAACGGCTCACATTCTTTTAGAACTGGAAAAGCTTCTTGGATGAGTGCTGAAACATCTTCAAGAGACTCTGCAAGTGCAGCTGCCCTTGTTTCAGCATTGTTTTGGATATGCAAGTGTTAAGGCTGTAAAAATAGGTCACATAACACTCAAACAACTGCCACTGAAGATCAATATATGTAATTTAAATATATCTACAAGTTCAGTTGCCTTTCTTTAGCGTCAGTATAGGTACTATACCATCTTTAAATTGATAAATATCTTACGTGCAATTCATTCTAACAGGCTGGAATAAAATAATTTGTCTTTTGTCGCTGACCCATGTCATTCCACTAGAAAGTATAGTATCTGTATATGATGCAGTGCAACTTAAATGTAAATGTATAGAAGAGGCCCAGACATTAGTAGTGTAGCAGGGGTTTGAATGCTTTGGGTCAAGTAATAACATCCGACGGACATTAGTACAGCTGTGCATTTATCACAGGAACATGTATTTATAATAAAAACTGTATTAGTGAGATAAAAAAAAACATTGGAAGCATAATATCTGCACCGACTAAGACAAAGTGATTTTTAGAAGACATGTGAAATATGTCAAACTTAAACCCATCTTGACACTTACCAATGGTTCCAACGTGCTGATGTCTTTCAATTTGTTGCCACTCAAGTTTAGATGTGTGAGGTTGGGAAGTTTCTCTGCTAAAACATCAAGGCCGCCACTGATTCTGTTGTCACTCAACTCCAGCTGAAAGACGAGAAGAAGGGAGAGCGATTACTCCGGCCGCCCCGATTCGGCTTTCACAGGGAAGCCGCCGTGTGCGAAGGTGACACGTCGCTCTTACCTTTTTCAGTTTTCCTAGTTTAGGCAGGTTGGAGACTGACATAAGGCCAACGTTTATCAAACTGAGGAATTCCAGGTCGACAAACTCAGCTGTGAGGCCCTCGATTTTTCCTTCAACCGATCGACAATTGTCAAGGACAAGTTCTCGTACCTGAAACGTAGGGGGAAAGAAAACCTAGTCAGATGAAAATAACCTCCACCTTTAAAATGTGTTAAATGGTTAGTTTTGTTCTGCAAGTACAATCTATTCTAAATTACTAAATGGAATATTTTAAAATTAAAATATTTATTTAGCCTGCTATTTTTGGGGCGAAGAAACACTGTCATGGTGGTATTTATTGCCACATATAAATAATATATATTCGTGTTTGGTGCAATAAACATAACTCAAAGTAAGAAATAAGAATAATATATAATATACAAATAATATATATATATATATATATATAAAATAACTGGTGACATCAGCAACGACTTAAACAAGGGGGTGTTGTTGTTCAGTAAAAACGACTCTTTACTTCGCGCAAAGTGATTAAAAGACACTTTGTAATTGCTTAAAATGTTAGAAAAACATGTGTGAAGGCGGAGTTAGGTTGAGTCAAGCTCACACTGGTTGCGCAATTCATTGTTGGACAAAAAAAAAAAAAAGGTTGCAAAAAAAAGTTGTTGTCAAGCGTCAAAGATGTCGATTTGTCGAGTAAAAACACCCAAATGGATCCCGTGTCCGCGTCTAAAGACACTTTGGATCCGCGTGTAGTTAACATATCCGGCCACGACACTCAATCTACCGATTTCTTTGCAGAAGAGCAAAGCAGCAGTAGCTCCCCATGGCCTGCTGATGCAGTCACTAATGACAAATGCAATGATTTTGTGAGCTAGCTCGCTACAGGCTAGCCATTGCCCCTTTTAAACGCTGCCGTGCGGTAGAGGAGCAGCTAGAGAGAGGTCTGTCTGCCCGCCATTAGCCAACCCAACAGCAACGGAAAGGATTGCGAATACACCCTTAGTAAAGCTTTTCTTTTTTCGTTTAACCAGCTTTCACGGGGGCAAGTGGAATATTCCTCGTCGTCGAGCGAAACACCGACACTGCCGGTTTGTTTAAAGGGTGCTTTCATGACTTTCACGTCGAAGTGGCGAAGGAAATATATTGATAACGGAAATTTAGTAAAAACAAAGATGGAGACGGTTCCTTTCTCCCAGAGCTTCAAAGACGACAGAATGACAACATGGCGATTCCTGAGATACAGTATGCAGTCCTCTCAACTCTCCGATGGCGGAAAGTGCTGCTTAGAATGAGAGATTACTACTGCGTACACATTACCCAAATTATTTTTTCGGTGTTTAATTTGTTTTATTTCGTGCACGGGTCGAGGGGAAACGCCGAGCGTCGAGTATTTGGCTGCCCACGCATGAAGCGCGGTGCGCCGGATCTCCGTGTCATCCCAGCAGCCTGACTCGGTTAACGACGCCGCCGGCCACCGAACCGACATATTTGGCTGCAAACGTCAAGTTTAGCTTTAGTAATGATAATAATCGGAACATTTAATTGCTGTACTTGACGTTTCTTTTTAGATTACATCTAGATATATATATTGTTGTCCCCGATCGGCGTTAGAGATGGGGGTAATATGGCGGGAACAAAACACTAAAGTTGGCCGGCTGGCGTCTGAATGATCCTGAATCCGACATACTTTATTTAAAAAAAGGCATGCGATTACTTAAACAAGTGCACATGCAAGTATACGAAATGGCAATGTGTAACAGGCTGCTGTGCAAATATGGGAACGTTTTAAGGGGAATTAGCTGCCGTACACTCCCTTTAAAACTTATGAATTGCAACAGCTTAAACGAGCCTTTAAACGCATCACGATCACAGGAGCGGCTATTTGTTTTAGTTTGTGTTTACGGGGAAGGTTAGAGCAGTGGGGGACTTAAGTGATGGAGGTATGGATGACTGGTGAACCAAGTGGCTGCTTTTTTTTTGTTGTCGCTGCTGAATCTGGCCATTTGATGGTAACACTAGCGTGGTCCCCAGAAATGTCAGGACACGACTCGTGATCGGCGATGACCCGTTTGCCTTTTAACAAAGCTCATTTTCTTTTAAGCGTCAGCCTCTCGGAGGTGTAAAGTGCGTTTTGCAATAAAATAAAGCGCCCCATTTTTTTCCCCCTTTAGCAGTTATGCTAGCAGCAAACATGGCTTCCAAGGTCTGTATAAAACACACCGCTCTGTGAATGCCCCGACGCGGCGCAGGAACCAGGTCTCCGCTAATATATCGGCGCAAAAAAGAAGTTTAACAAACGTGCTACATCGGGGGAGTCGAGCTGAAACCGTGTGTGTGTGTGCACCATTGGCCGGGGAGGCTGCGAAACGGTTAAAGCGCTGCAATAATGCCACCGAGCTGGGGGGAATCGCCGTTTCAAAGTAACGGTTTGGGGGCAACGAGACGGGGCTTTTCTCGTCTCGTTGCCCCCGTACGCCCAAACCCAGAGCCACATCAATCATTTAGCTTGTTGTGCGAGTGCTTTCAGCCCGATTATAGACGAGAAACACAACCTAAAAGCCCATGTGGTCACCATTACGTTAGCCACACACAGGTCACTCGCAAAGCAAAAAAGTAGCAAGCTAGCTAGCGAGGCTAGCCAGAAAACTAAGGGTTGGTTTTTAAAAAAGCACGACTCACATCAGACGGTGTCCTGTTTCTTAGCTCCAAGTGGATCCTCTTCTTCATGTCCATCTTGCCCCCGTGGAAGTGAAACTTTTCTCTCTTGGGTTTTGGTGGGATCTTCAGTCCAAAGGCAGAGATGCCCTAATGGAGGGAGAATATAGGACTGTATAATGAACTGAGCCAAACGCTAAGTTAGTCGGAGAGAGGGGAAACCATGGAGGGAAACGGGACTGAAACAAAATATATGCTCAACAGCGCCATCTACGTCCAGAAACGCCCATCGCCTCAAAAAAGGCATTGCAGTCACAAAACATGACGCTGCCCTGTAACGGTGCTGTGCTGCAATTTATTTCTACAACAACATTTCTCAACCATATTTTACTGAACACACTTTTTTTTTTAATTTATCTATTTATCTGTGGCCTGTAAAACCAGTTTTAGTCGGTGAAAATGCCCAGAACGCACGTGAAAAATATCATTCAACCTATAGGATAAAAGTAGGTCATATGTTAACTTTCTTTGTTTATTTGTTCAATAAACAGAAAATACCTGTTTTTTATATATATCCACCAAAAATAGTTTGTTAATCTCAACTGTGCAATTAAAACAAATAATGCTTGATGATTTCAGTATTACTAAAACATTGCAATTGTGTGATTATTGTGTATATTCTGACAAATAATAAAATAACAAAAAATAAATAAATGTGTTGTTGGCTCATAAATTAATTTTATTATTTCTGTTTATTTATTTATTTTACTCACACCATTTGGGCACATTACTAGAAAGGAGGGGTGTATTTGGGTTGCAGTGAAGAGAGCATTGTGTATGCATGTGCAGGGTGGGGTGACCCCCCTCCAACCACTCCCCTTTACTTCCTGAGACACCCGAGCCCTGAAGAAGTCCGCTCAGCATGCTTTTTTGAGTTTTCCTAAATTAAACCATGCATAAATGTTAATATTCAAAATGTTTGCCCGGTGGTTTAGAAGACTAGTAATATACTAGAAAAATGTAAGAAATGGCTATAATGCGGTATATAAAGTGCATCCATCGTTTAGGGTGCACTATCCAAATACCCGATCTGTGGTCTCCTACAAGTATATATACCCCACATGAAAGCAGGTTTAAATCAGTGTTTGGTAGTTGAGGAGGTATACCAGAAGATGGCACTCTAATATCTCCACAGACATTCCTCAGACTTCAGCTTTCATTGTGAAACGGCGGGGTTGTGTGTGAACAGCAGCTCCCTTTTTCTGCTTCTGGCTGTAACAGTAAGGATCCAATGATTCTGCTACCAGCTGAACTATGTGCAGTTTCATCTGCTGACCAGTCAACGCTGACACGAGAGGACAAGTTTAAATTTAACGGCGTTGCAAATCAGTTTTTGCTTGTCTCTGTGTGGAATTAAAACAGGGCTGCAACATGTTAAAACTGGAGAATATTTTTGCACCGCTGTGGAGGATGCACAAGAAACAGGCAGCAGTAGTCTGGATGCTCTCACAGCATTATTTAGAAAGTGCGCGTGTGGATTTCATGAAGGAACCCTCAACACCGAGGCTTTAGGCAATTGGCAGTTGAGTGTTATTTGCTCTGCTGGACAGCCTGTTTCTCTGAGTGGATCAAACACACTCATCAGGTCTCAATGTGCTGTGAGAAGATTGAGAACACACCCCAACTGAGAAGCTCTCCATCTGAGAGATAAGACGGGTATGTCGCTGGTCAAGCTAAAGACAGGATTTCTCACTTGGTTTCAGGCTATCTCATCATCTCCGCCTCCCACCCCCCAAAAACACAAACACACACGTGGCGTGTTTTCTGTGAACAGAAAGCCCAGGCCTTATAATACTAAATACTACTACTAATAATACTAAAAACCAATGAAACTCTACTTGTATTATATTCTTGACCACAAATAAGCTAAGTAGACACTGAATGATTGTCCACATTCAAGTTGTAGCAGTACTTTAGCTTTGCACATTTGCATATTTGTTAATTTAAAACAAAAAAATACATGTAACACGCTCAGTCTATGCTTTATTTTGTAGCTATGTATTTCCTTCATTACCACACATTTTCTCCTTATCAGACACACAACTTGCGCCAGTCTTTTCTTTTTCTCCTCCTCTTTCAGCACTGTGCCAACTCCTCCAGCTTTACAAATATGATAAGACCAAAGCTGCAAGAACTCTCCCAGCACTATGGTAATGGTTAACCAGATAATTCATTTAGGGGTGGGAATAGAAAACAGTCAGAAGTTATTCTGCTGTCTTTTCGTTGCTTGCCCGCCTTCAGTGACTTGAATTCATTCATAGCAGGACTCAGTATGGAGGACACGTCGCAACAAGAGAAACAAGACTCGGAAAATAAAAACCAGAATGAGGACCAAGGTAACGTTTAGAAATTCCTCTTTTCTAACTAGACCCTTCAATATTTTGCATCTAGAAAATCTGAGTGAGACCAGACAGTGGTGCTTTCTGCTCAACATAGAGGCTGCCGTTTTTTGATCAACACTGAATCAGTATGTCAGATGATGAATTTAGCCTGTCTGTGTATTGTATATCAAAGCCAAATGTGAAAACATGTGTTACATGCTTGCCAGGGAGTAGCTGCAAAAAAGAAAACTCATACGAAAACAAGCCTTTATGTGCAATGAGCAACTCACATTACTCAGTCATGCATGACAAATGCCACCGAGTGGATTTTTGATTAATTCAAGTTGTGCTGTATAAATGTAATATTTCTCTGCTTGGGTTTTATGTGTTAAAGGAGGAATCCGTCGCCGGCTGCGTGACAGAGACCTACTCAGGAAGAGAAAAGCCGAGGCAGAGGAGAAGGAAACTAACCAGTGGGTTTTTGGGTAAATTTGTAGAAAAGTTGAAGTTAATGCAGTGGCACTAAATTTACATGAACCAATGCAATGATACAGAAAATGGTTGTTCTTGTGCAGCAGAGAGTGGGAGAAAAGGTTTTCAACACTGTACATGGTGAAAACACTATCAGCACTCTAGCTGCTTATCACTCCTCTGGTTTATATTGAATATGGAGCAATAGGCAACCAAAGGTTGAGCTGGTCTTTCTATTGACGCCCTGGATCCTGGTCAAGGACTTTGTACTATTAGCTTTGCAGAAGTATCCCAAAGACATGAATCAGTGTCCACTGTTTTTTAACTTAATTGCAGCTGTTGTTTTCTGTCAGGGTGGAGAGCCAAAGGAAAAGATCAAGAACTGAGGACAAGAGCGGCACAAAGAAGAGAGGGAGGCCCAGGAAGACTGAACCCACGCCTCAGACAACTGCTGTCCAGGAAGAGGCAGCAGTGGCTCAGGATGTCCCTGCAGTAGTGGTCTTGCCCCAACTGGCGGAGGTCATCTCAGATCAAATAACGGGCTCTCTTACCTCCTTACTTCCCGTGAAATCCCAGCCTGTTCCTGTCCTTGCTGCCCCAGCTCCTGCACCAGTGCTTGAACCTGTCCAGAGCTTTGTCTTTGCCCCCACCCTGACTTCTCCTCCTCCAGACAATCCAGTTCCAGGTCCAGATGCTGTTTCAGTGCCAGCTCTCTCTCGAGACCCCGTTCCAGCCGCGGCTCCTGCTCCTATCTCCGCTCCTCCCAGGGTGGAGACCGTTTACAAAGAGCCACAAAGCAAGGAGGCCCTTGACCAGGTCTTGATTGAGGACCTGGGCCCAGATGAGGAAGAAGACATCTCTTCATCGCAAGACAGAAGAGCTGATCAAGGTATGAATGTGGTGAAAATGCAACAATAGATAATTGACTTTGTTAAACTGTTTTCTTAAATGAATGCTTTGAATTAAACGGTCTTTTCTTTTCTTTTTTAGATTTGAGTGAATCGCTGTCGATCAATGTGCCTGAACAAAATAAAATGTACTCATTTCCAAACTTGTCCGCGCCAACTCTGCCGCAGGAATATCTTCCGGGAAATTAATTGTAATTGTAATTGTTGTTCAGATGTTGCTTCACTTGCAAAGCCAGACTCATTCCTTTTTGGTCACAGTTTGTTTTTGAGTATTATTTTGGTTAGCGTGCATTTTAATGCATTGCTTATTTGAAAAAGTTATGAATTCAAACTAAACCTGTATGCTTATTTATTATGGTTTGTGCTTCAGTGCAAAGCTTATGAATTTTTTTTTGTACTTTGCATTCAGTAAACAGAAACATTAGCTTGCGTTAATTTTGAAGTAGAATACATGAATCACTGCTAATTATGTTCTTGTAAATGTGAATTTATTTTAATTGAATTTTGTAGTTATTCATCTAATAAAATTCACTGCTTACATCATTTAACTGTGGTCAGTATTACCTGTGTCATGAAACTATACACACAAGCATTCAAATGACAGACAAAGATATGATCAATGAGAACTTAAATTAGATTTCCTTTGAATTGATTGAATTGATTTGATCATTTTATTCATAAAAACGATAAAGGGATTTATTTTTATGTGAAAGTGATGACGCTCCTGATCTGATACTGTTAAAAATGGATTTTTATATAAGTTATACTATTAATATAAGGAATTTTGAGGAACTATCCATACAAACATCCAGAAATTGTCATGTTCTGGTTTCATTCTGGCCGACTGGTCCTTTCTGTGTGGAGTTTGCATGTTCTCCCTGTGTCTGCGTGGGTTCTCTCCAGGTACTCTGCCTTCCTCCCACCGTCCAAAGACATGCTCATTAGGTTAACTTGTGATTCTAAATTGGCTGTAGGTGTGTGAGTGGGAATGGTTGTCTGTCTCTGTGTGTTAGCCCTGAGATAGACTGGAGACCTGTCCAGGGTGTACCCCGCCTCTTGCCCGATTACAGCTGGGACAGGCTCCAGCAGACCCCCATGACCCTTCACAGGAATAACTGGGTACAGAAGATGAATGAATGAATGAATGAATGGTTTCATTCTTTCATTAGATGAGATAATAATGATAAAGATGGATACTGATACTGTCTGCTTATGTGCCCGATGAAACATGCACATAATCAAACAACTAGTCCTTTTGTCTCTTTGGGTCAGTGAACTTAAAAACAATATTTAACTTTTGGACAGCACTCTGAACACATTATCTGCATGATTCAGTCTGTTCAGTGTTTGTTGAGGCACATTACCACTATAATCAAATGTTTTTAAAACTGTATATACTGGATATAATAAAAGTGAAAATAATAGTTTCAATTCAGACCCTTTAGCAAAAGTAACAAAACTCCAGGGGTAAAAAAAAAAAAAAGATAATTAAGAGCCTTGCATTCAGAATATTACTTGAGCAAATATCAATAAAATACTAATATAAAAAGAAAAGAGATGTTATGATATAGGATAAAAGCTGCAAATACTTTATATCTAAAGTGTGTCAACCTGTAGAATAACTTGAACACACCTGTTAAAACGGTGGAATATAATTTTTCTCTCATTACAGCACAAGTAAGGTCAAATGCTCACAGCATCCGATTAAATATACTCAGTTACATTCTACCATAACGGTTAAAAGTCTTTTTGTTTTCTATTTTTTTCTTCCTGTAATTCACTAATAAAGCATTTAAAAAAAACAAAAAAAAGCCAATTAACTTTTTGCTGCCTCCTGCTGGTAGGAAGAAGTCAGGACATACAAGTGCAAACTTATGCAATTTATTTCACAACATTCACAAGTGATTTATGCGTAATAGCTTTACATATATCGTCGCTAATGATAATAACAAATAAATACAGAGGAAACGACTAAAAGAGAATGGTTTTTGTGGTTTAGATGAACTGTCAATCATTGGTGAGTCCCCTGAAGCGCTCTTGGTTGGCCAACAATAAAATCAAACACGTACTTCCGCATTGGAAAACTCCCACGTTTGTTCCTCGTGTGTTTTGTTTCTGTTGTTAGCAGCGGCTTTAGCAGCTAAAAGCTAACTTGCTTACATCTGTCTGCTCTTATTTTGATCATTTCAGTCAGTAAGATGAGTCCGTTGTGTGACTGCTGCGGCGAACATATTAACAAACTGAACCAGCAGGTTTCTGTGATGAGAAAAGAAATCAAGAACCTCAGGTATGTTTACATGTAATGGATTCATTGACATACTTAATCTGATAATACGGTTTTGACGTTTTCTCAGTGAATATGATTTTAAAGTGTTATTGCCCCATCTTTCTCCTTTTCACGTGATGTTGTTTGTGTCTCTGCTCTTTTCCAACAGACAGATGTTGGACAGTGCAGTTAGAGCTCATCGCAAACATATGACATCTGTCCAGGCTGCTGTGTCAAAGATGGGACAGTGTGAAGAACAAAAAGCCCAGACACTTTCTCTACATTCACCAACGTCAGCACCTTCACCATCACCACAGGCTGCATTAGAGCAAGGTGATTACCCACCATTAATACACATTCAAAGTCACACACAACTGTAAAAGATTTATTTTGTTTAGTTCATATCAGATATATCACCTGCTTCATGCCACGTTATTTTAGCCAAAGATGCAATTAAAAGAGATGCAACCCACTGTACCATTTGATTAGTGATTTATCTGTTGACTATTTGTTATTTGATTTGTCTGGATGAAAGCAGTCTCCAAAAAGTCACAATTAAAAGAATAAACAATCCAATCTGACATCTTCAGACCGAGTGTTTCACACAGTTCAAAGATTCAAAGAAATAACTCAAAACATAGAAACACATTTTTTGTCAGATGACTAATCATTAAACTGATCAACTGTTTCACTTCCCTCATAAATATGTAAACATACGCTTGCTATGTTAACATAGTTCAATACAAAAGAAAAAATATACATGTGGACTAAAAAGAGGTGCAAAGTTTAAATGACGTAAATACAAGCTATAAAACAAATGCAAAGGTGTGTCTGTGTTACCATGTAATGTGTAACATTACAGGAAGCATCCAGACGGTCCCGATAGGTTACATCAGTTCCTGTTTTAACGTGAAGAATGGGACGCCTAGACAGCCCACTATATGTGGTCCTTCAAGGGCAGAACTGCAGATCCGGCAAAGCGTCTTCAACAACCCAGACCACGCTCTGCTGGGCCTGGAGCAGTACTCCCATGTCTGGTAGGTTACAGATAGTTGCTGGTCATCTGCATGTCCAGTCTACACCGTGTACATTATTTATTCAGTTAAATTAAAGGGTTAGTGCTGGTTTCTATACATTGTTGCTCATTCGGAGACTTTGGGTAGGTAAGTCCCCCCCACAGAAGACACCGATTAGTCACAACTGTTTTAGAGGCACAAGGGAGACCTACACGATATTAGGCAGGTGGTCATAAAGTTATGCCTGATCGGTGTATTTGCTGTGGGTTTTGCAACTTTAAGAAGTTCAATATACAGTTGATGTTTTTGTCTCATTGTTCAATTTAATTGCATCAAAGCATGAACTTCAACTTCCTTCATTTGAATGCGGATCTTTATTTGAATCAAGTGTGTCCTTTTACCTGTGTAATAATATGAGGCCTTGTGACTGGTAATGACTTTCATTTCATTTTGTCTCTCTTTCTCTGTTTTCTGGTCTCTACAGGATCATCTTTCTCTTCCATAAAAACGGACACCTGAGTTACAAAGCCAAAGTGAAGCCTCCTAGACTGAATGGTCAGAGAGTTGGTGTGTACTCGACACGGAGTCCGCACCGACCAAACGCTTTGGGACTGACGCTAGCTAAACTTGATAAAATCGAAGGTGAGTATCATTAAAAAATAATGTGTTCAAACTAATTTAGACAGGATGTATTTCTCCATGACAGGTGTGCTTAATGGTGACTTTGAGAATACGTACTTAGAATTTTCTTTAAACTCACTGGTGCTCCTGTAAAATAAGCAAAAAAGTCACTTTTCTTGTCTTTGTTTTCATGGTCCACAGCGTTTTAGTACCACACAAGGAAACAGAAGCTTTAACTTGGAGATCACATGGATATCATAAACCTAATCACATTTATATCATTATATGATTTAGAGTGGTTAAAATGATTTGATCGACCTAATCAAATACTATTTATATCTGTTTATTCCTATTAAAGCGTACTTATATACTGCTTTCTAAATCGATCTTGTGAGACCCCCACCTCTTCCTGTCTCTTTCTTGTTGCCATCATGAAGGGTTTAACTCGGGCAAAGCTTCCTTTTTCACTTTCATGTCATTCTATTTCATTTCAGTCACTAGCCTGGCACAACCAGACTCAGTTTATACCAGAATTTGAAAAAATAGGCTTCCAGGCTGTCCCTCTGACACATTCACAAATGTCTTGTCATAAGTTTTTTTTTATACTCCTGTAACACCAGTACAGATGCTCAGATTACATTTATTCAGCAATATATTAGTTTTACTAACGTTTTGATTAAGAAGGTTTAGTGCTTATTTTAGTATTGCTGCATCTGACCCAATGACCCTTGACTTGCTCTACAGACCTGTTGTCTGTTACATCCCCCGACTATTTTTTACCTCACTGTTCCACTGTAATCTTAATCCTGTCTAATTGTCTGCCACAGTGTGTTGAACATGGTTCAGTTCTCCCATCAGTTAATTGTCTTATCAATCGTATTGTGCTGTCAGGTTTGAGCTGAACCTCAGAATCTCAAATAAATGACTGTCGAAAGAAACGCATGCCTCTCTTTATCTTCCAGGTGATACAGTACATCTGTCAGACATCGACATGATCGCTGGCACCCCGGTCCTGGACATCAAACCCTACATCCCACAGTATGACTGCCCTGATGCCCGGATGAGCGTGGACTCAGAGCCTTATGAATCAAACACAGATCAACCAAATCCAACTGTTGTGTCGCTGAATGAGGAGAACCCACATGAAGGCTCAGGTTCTCAGTTAAACGGTGAATGTAATTATGGCGACATGCAGAATTTCCACTCAGGAGACAATTCTAAAACCGATGTTCCTTTAGCTTCCTCTACTGTCAGCACTCAGTTTTCTCTGCTCAAGGAAGTCCATAATGTGCTGCAGGACGTCAAGTCTTACGTTACCCAAGATGAGGATTACCAGCTACGGTGTGAGAACAAAGAGCGTGATTCTCCTAAAGCCAACCCACCGGCATTGACGTTGGACCAGCCCTGCTTTGGAGAGGAGGCCTACACTACCATTGCTGGCTGGATCCGAGAGCCTCCTGCTGCCAGTCTCGAGGTGCGCTTCACCCCTCACGCTGAGAAGGAGCTGGCAGAATTCCTCCCCACACACCTGGCAGGTAAGTGAGTCTCACTGTGTTCAGGAAAAAGGATGGTGTGTGTTTCTCCACAAGAGGGTGCTGTTGTCATGGAGATCAATGTGAAAGCCTTTGTTTCATAGCAGAGCAGAGTGACTTAAAAACAAACTTGTGCACCACACAGGAGCCTCTGAAAGCGACAGACCCAGGTTTAAGTTTCTGCGCAGTCCAGAAGAAGCTGCTGCCGCCATTCGAGGGGTACTGAGAGCAGACCCCCGCTCAGTCTACAGGAGGACTCGCTGCAGAGACAGACTCTTCTTCTTCACCCTCGATACGGCTGACATCACCTGCTGGTTTGGACAGGAGTTTGCTGAAGTACTGCAGGTCCAGCCTGTTGGGCACCGCATTGGCTCAGTGTGAGAACTTCTTTCAGTGGAGGCTCAGGAGCTGGACAGCAGCCTGTCAAATGTTCCTCACCTTGATATGTCCATAATTCCTACATTATAAAGTTGTATTGCTGATGTAAGATTGGTTATTTAGACTTGAAATGCAACACATGACGGCTGAGGAATATAAAATGTAAAATAAATTATTTTGAAGCCCCTACCCTTCTTTTCTTTTAAATGAGGTTCCCATCATCAAATTTTGACATTGGAACTTTTTTTTCTTACATCTGTCTCATAAAAACAATTAATTAGAGAGCTAATAACGGTCTTATGTAAAAATAAGTCAATAAACACATTTGATGCTGATGAAGCTAAACAATGAGACATGCATTTTAGTTAGCGTAGCGTAGTAGCATTATGTGGACAGGTTATTTTGACCTTCAGTTGTTATGACATTACTATGTTTTTAGGGTAAGATTTGACAGTGGCAGAACTATTTTTTAAATATTTCTACAAACTGAAAAAGGGTTTGGGATAAAACTGCAGAAAATAGGAAGAATTTAAGAAACTGCTACAGTTTGACCATGAGAGGGATGGTGTGGAGGCTCAAAGTTCATCAAGAAGATTTGAAGAAGCTGCAGTTATGTTAATATAGAGACATAAAACTACACGGAAATAAGTTTTAAGACTGTCTGTAGATAAGATAAAATATTTTAGGAAGCCACAAATTAAAAATGTATTTAATTTCGACCACGTTATTATTCTGGTGCACCAACATTAGCTTCCGGTAGGGGGCAGCAATATATTTCACCCGATTCACCACACGGCTCTTCCGCGTGGTGCGTCACACTACCATCGAAGAAGAGAAACGGACCAATAGCATCGCTGACAGTTGCGTTTCAAAATGAAACGCGGTTGATGGTGGCTTCTCAACTCAATAATTATTTACCGTACACTTATCACTTTTGCAACGCGAATAAAAGTTGGCTGGGAACGTTTGGAAGGTAATGTACTTTTACATAATTTACCATGTCACCTCGGACAGTTGAAATGTTTGTCAGTGTCCTCTGTGAAGTGTGTGTCACCTAACTTGAGTTAGCTAACGACTGTGGTAACGCTCTATTTATTATGTTTAGTAGCATACGCCCCGGATAATGTAATGTTTAGTGACACACTGAGTGAAAATTCATGCATTTAATAGTTATTGGTAGTTATTGGGGGTTATGAATCCGGTGGTCAGCTGTCACATTATACCAAAAAGTTGACTTCTCGGCTTGTTTGTTGACACTGTACGCTCCGATATCTAACTCTGCAGTAACTCTGCCATCTGTAAGCTGTGATTTGTTGGGGAGCAAAATCCTCATTCCTCATTATGTGTAAAATAAATAAAATAATGTAAATAATACACAAGTCAGTTAACCCCTGGTACCACAGTGAAAACAAATGCATTGTAATATATCAGTCCTGCATTAAATCTTCATGAAGGTTATGGTATTCAGGATTTGTTAAATAACAGAGAGAGTGGTTGATTCAACCCTGTTTTCATTTTGGAGGCAGTAGTTTGTACAATTGAATGACAACAACACAAGCTACATCCTGATCATACACTTAAATTACTACCTTTTTGACACTCTTTCAACATAAACTGAATATTATATTATATTATACTCAAGTGAGATTTAGTTCAGGACTGTTTTCACCAGTGTACCTTATGAACTAGGCAGTGAGTGTATTTTCCTCTTTTATCTGAAGCTAAACGGTCAGATTTAGTCAAATGAAGAGGATCTGATGTACTAAACAGTTGCACTTATTTAACACAAATACCAAATGTTACTATTCATCCACTGCGGCCCAGTTTGTACTTAAAAACATATTGATCAACATACAACTGATTGTCTGTCTGATGCTGTCAAAACCCTTCAAAGCATTTGTGACTTCAGTGTTGTTTTAAGACACACAGAAGTTTTGAACCTGCACTTTAATGGTGATGTGTTGACAGTTTACTACTAAACGGTTAAATCAACAACAGGAAACCCAGTAAGTTCAATATAAAACTCTTTGATTGTCTTTTGTTGCAGTTGTGTAGATAGTTTCTGAGAGGTTCACAGTCATGTCCTCCAGGATGTCAGGTTCAACTGGGGAAGGCTTGGTGAGTTTATTTTTTATTTTTTTTGTACTCGAGTGTCAATCAGAGTGTATAATGTTAAATTATCAGCAAGCATACTAACTAATAAAGATTCAACGTTGTTGTTCTTAGCGTACTCCTCTGAGAAGTCTGGACAACGAAATTCAGCTCTCATCAACTCCATCACCGAGGTTCAAATCAAAATCACAAGAAGCTGTGAAAATGACAGTGGTAAGTTTTTAACCAACCTTTGAAAGTATTGTCACTATTCTCAACCCATTTGTAGCATTTTCTTACACACTGCTCGTTCTTATTAACAGGCTGATTCTCTCAGTGACCCAGAGTCAAGATTGGACTCTTCTCCATCTAAAGGAGCGTTACAAACCAGTCCTCCTTCTACTGATATAACTACGGCTTCAGGACTTGGAGATGTAACATTTAAATCCTTTATCTGTGCTGGTGGTGAGGTTGAGATTCCAGGCTCTTCATTTTGTGCAGAAGAGAGTATTATTTTGCCTAAAGATCAGGCTACACATAACAATGAGACAGAAGATACAGTCATCTCTCAGAGTATGATAGTGGAGTCCTGTTGTGATCACGAAGAACACCCCTATCACAATCCTGATATGAAGGAGCATTGCTCTGTTGACACCAGTACAGCACATCTCTGTGAAGTTCAGATCACACCTGTCTCTGCTACCCCTGATGACAAACAAGCCACACAAGATGCAAGAGTTTTTGAGAATGACTGCAGTGAAGACAAACAAGTCACCTGGAAATCATTTGCCTGTGATGGAGGTGAGATTGAAGTTTCAGATTCCACTCGACTTCAGGATGAGACTATTCCTCTGCCTAAGGTAGATCTTGGTGGCCCTGTACAAGATAACAGTATAAATTCAACCAGCTACTCTTATGATTGTGGCGACCAGTGTGAAGTGGATCGTGCTGATCATCCATACTTTAGCAGTGAACTGCCTATTATTCCCATCATCACCACGTTGTTTGAAACCACAGATGATTTTGAGAAGCCCGACGTCACCTTCAAGTCATTTAACTGCACTGGAGGAGTAAATTCACAGCGTGCCTGTGTTGCAGATCAGTCTGTCCCTCTACCAGCCGACCACACTGTGTCCAGCAGTGAGTCACATGACAATGGTACAGATCCAAGTGTGACAGCTGGTGACCATGATTTGCAAGGCAGTAATAATCATTTAGATCAATTACACGTTAACATTCAGAATTATTCATCACCTCCACGTGAGAGCTTTTTCGCCACCCAGGAACCATCGCTGTGCAGCACTGGTGTTGCAGTAGCCAACCAAATAAGCTTTGTGGTACCTGATAGTCAGGCTGTCAGACAGGAGGGTGTTACATCCAGCTCGACTATTACAACTGAAGGTGAGGTTGAACATCCAGATGATAACCAGTGGTCTGAGAAGACCTTCCCTCATCCTGAAGACCAGGCTGTAATCTGTCAACCACTCGATGAAAACGATGAATCTGCTTCAGTTGCACAGGGTGACGTTCAAGATGACAATACCAGTCAGTCAAATAAGGATAATGCCGTGGTAGAATCTGACTCACCAGCTATTAGTGGATCTTCACTGACTGACACGTCTGTTAAAGATTTGGATAATGAAACTGTTAATTGTCAAGTGCAAGAAACCTCCAAGTCTGCAATACATCCCAAAGACAGTTCAGTGCCGTCTATGGTTCAAAGAACTGAGATTCCTGACTGCAGTCATTTAACACCATCAGCAGAGGTTCCTTCCGGGGGCCTTCCTGACCCCAGCGAGTCAAAAGACAGTGCCATTGGTTCATCTGGAAATGGACCAGCTCTTTGTAACCCTGGGGAAAAACCTGCAGAAAACCTCCCTGATGTTTTGAAAGTCCTGTCAAAGTGTCCCTCCCTTGCCTCAGATTTGCAGTTCCTCAGTCCTGTTGTCAAGAGAGCCTCCCTTCCATCATTAAAGGCTCATGGGAATGAGCTCACTGCTCAGGACCAGTTTTTGGCTGATGATTCAGCTCTTGATGATGAGAAAAGCTTGTTGGCTCCTGTTAACATTGACCCTGCTGGTTTATGGGCAGAGTATTTGGAAAGCCCTATGCCTCGTCCTCTGTTCAACTCCACAACTCTAAGTTACAAGCCCCGGCCCGGTCCAGTCTCGGAGCCGGTTGAGGATGTGGAAGAAAAGGACAGTGCAGTGCCACAGTCTGAAGTAAAGAAACCTGTTCTGGATATACCAATGATTCCTGATGGTCCACTTCAGCAGCAACTTCGGCAGATGGCAGAGTTCCTCATCTTAGCATCTGGAAAGATGGAGCCTGCAGTTGTCCCTGCTTCTGCTCCACCTTCTGCTGTCCTTACAGTCCCGTCAGCCAAAGCTGCTACTGTAGAGTCCCACAGCATCTGCGTGGGCACAAGTCCATTGAAAGTAGTGGACCGCAGCCTCAATACATCTGGCGTGTTTAAGAGAGAGAGGGAATTCTCTGTGGTTGATTCCTGCACCATGACTGACCCGCTTCTGTGGAAGTGAGTGCCCGGTCTTGATTGAGTCATTTATTCAAAGTTAGGTTACCACAGTTTTCATGATTATGGGCACAACTAATTCTGATTGAACTCATTTGTGATTTCTTTGGCTTCCTCTCACTGTCTCACTGTCTGTGGATGTGATTTCAGTTTACTTCAAGGCACCTTAGAGAGCCTCCCCAGACAGGAGCTGGAGCAGAGGCTAAGGTCTAGCATGGTCATGGTTGAGGCCCTGGTGCAGCAGTTGGCTTCAGCCAGGACACAAGTATGTCCTGCAGGCCCTGCTCCCTCAGACCTCAGAGAGAAACTAGTTCAGACAGACCACACTGAACTCAGTCAGGTGAGGACACATGATGCAAGGAATCTGTTTGGAAAAGAAAATCTTCCAGTGACATGATGCTTGCATTTAGATCTATACAATAACTTATCACAGATCTCATCATTATGTTTCAGTCATTTTTTTTTTTGTACTTCACATAGACCTCGATGTACAGAGACCTTTATATGGAGGCTCTGAAAAAGATCGATGAGGTGGAGCTTGGTGGACGTTCTCTACAGAGCCTCACGCAGTCAATGAAAGACATGAGGATCACCATGGTGAGACACAAACCACCACACAAGCCACATCCTATGTTAGTTTACATGCACTTCATAAAGTACTCTCACCTGTTTATGTGCTTTAGAGCTTAAAGCAACCCTACACACATTGTGAGTGACCGTTTATGACTAACAGTGAAAAGTGTCTTTGTCTCAACAGGCAGCCTTGAGTAATGACACAGATGCTGCTCTGTGCAACATGAAAGAAATGAGTGACGTTGTCAAAGAGGACCATCAAAACCTTGTTTCACATGTACGTAAAGATGTCTTACCTTTGATCAGGAAACCCTGTTAACTGTTAGTGGTGCTGTAATTTCTTTATTATTCTTCTGTTGTTTAGTATGAGCACATGAAGACTCTATTTGAGAAATCGAAGGACACACAGACCAGAATGATGCAGAAGGTTAAAGAAGCTCTTAGTCAAAGAAATGATATGAAGACTCAGATGGAGGAGGCGTTCAGTGCCAAGGAGGCAGTAAGTAATAATCATTCAATAGTTGTATGGGCTTGAGGGATGTCTAACTGACTAACAGTGGTGTGGCTACATAAATCATAATATTAATGTTATAAAAAAATGATACAGTAAATGTGTTGTGTAATTAATCTGTCTGTTTCTCAGGTCTTTAGTGCGATGGAGCAGCTGAGGACACACTGCGCTGCAGAAATCTCTGCACTAGAGAAGAGTGTGGGGTGTCAGCAGGACCTCTTGGCCGCCCTAAACCAGACGTACCCAGAACAGGTGCAGAAAACAAACAACTTCACTGTAAATTATTCAGCTGAGGATCTATACCATGTCTAATTTCTGTTTATTTTTTTTCTTCTGCACATGCAGGTTGCGTTAAACAAAACATGTGCAGAAACACTGAACTCGGCTTCTGATCTTCTATCTCAAACCCTGGATGATCAGTCCAGTTTGAGGACGGAGGTAAGTTAATTTAAATGGCTGAGAAATCACGATATAAGTGTTTCATATCACTCGATATCGATAATTATTGATGTTTTTTTTACTTATTCTACTCAGACTTCTCATTTGTGCTAAGCTGCTTCGCTAATCGCTTTGATGTTTTGTCGCGTGGCTCTGCTGCAGAGCGCTAGACTTTTTCGTTGTCTGTAACTTTGACTGACAGGGTCATAAAAATCCCATCATAACCCATTTTTATCCGTCATTTTATTAAAAAAAAAAAATTATAACAATTTCATATTCAATAGCATTTAAATTCAATTAATTTTTAATTAATTCAGTAGCGGTGGAAAAAATATTCTAGAGTCTATTTAACCGGCTCAGTTGAGTCTTACCACGTTTGATTGATAATCAATAAACGGCTCCATTCAAACATCTTGCATCTCACTCGGCAAAGAAACAAAACACACTACCCGACTTGACCAGCAAACAATAAGCAGAGAAATGAAACTAAACCGACTCATAACCGCTGCTCGTAGATCCCTGCTTAACCGAGTCAGCAGCCACTCACTCGGCCGACAGAGAAACAAAACTTAACCAACTCTTACACTACTAATCAAGAGAGACAAGAGCCAGTTAATATGCTCACTCGCAAGTTTGCAGACAACATCAGTCTGACTCATGTTTGACTTAAAATAACTAAAATATAGCCGAACTGGTAACGTGATCTTTCCTTTTTTTTCATCTACAATTTCCTCTCACGCTGACGCTCTCATATTCTCCTTTCACTCCACACTGTTCTTTTTTTGTTGTTAGCTTAGCTGGGCCGTGATAGGTCCAGAGGCTAAAGCCCTTCCTTTGCCTCCATCCCCCAGAATGACTTGCAGTTCTGGTTCTGAGTTTTCTCAGAACGGAGTTCAAGGGACATTATCGAACATATTTTCTATTGATATCGACCACGTGTCTATCGTGATATATATCGTTATTGTTTTATCACCCAGCCCTAGTGCAGCCCTGACCTAATAACTGCACAACCATACATGTGATGATGCTCATAACGCTCATGTTCGTGTTTTCGTAGCTCTACACAGTCAGAAACCTTCTGCAGAAATCTGCTCCCATTCTCCTGAAGTTGAATGAGAAGGCCGCTGCTGCTTTGAGAGAGAGGGATGAGCACATTTCAGCCAGAGACAAAGCTGTTGAAGAGCGGGAGCAGGTCAGGCGCCTTTAGTTTAATTATATATTTACATTTACATGAAAATAAAATTGCTTCTTACATATTGAAAAACCTCCTCAACAGATTGAAGAAGAACTGAATGAAACTCAGTTGAATCTCCAAACTGCCAGACAAGAGATTAGTGATTTAAATCTGCAGGTTACAATCCTGTCGTCAGGTAAAAACAGAACATCCCCAGGTTCCCTTTTAAAATGAGTTTCTCCCTCATCAGCCTATATATTTGCTAATTGTCTATTGAATACATAGAAATGGGCGTGCTACGAGAGAAGCTCACAGAAAAATCAGAGGAGAGCGGCCTGCTGGAGAGGAAGGTGACGGAGCTATCTGCTACGGTGTCCTCCACACTGGCATCCTACGCTTTCTTGGAGCAGGCCCTTGCTGCAGAAACTACAAAGTATGAAACAGCACTAATTACTCTGTAATAACACTTTTTTTATCAGCTTAGAAAGGGAAATAAAGATGTTCTTGAAACTTTTTTTTCCCCCCTCAGGTTGCAGCAGTCTTGGAAAGACATACAGCAAACCAGAGAGAGGGCAGATGAGTAAGTGGTTGTGATCCCATGTTAACAGTTATTGCCATAAGCATTCATAGGTCTGTTCTGTAACATTATATATGAATTTAAGAATTTTAAGAGTTGAAATTGCTTGAATTATGCGAGATAAGCTCCTGGACACATTTCTGCAAACTAATTCTGCTGCGTGTGTTTTGTCTTTCACTGTATCCAGGATGGAGGCATCACTAGGTCAGTCGGAGCAGCGCGTGTTTGAGCTGAGTCAGGCTCTGGTTCAGAGCGAGGAGGAACTCGGTCAGCTGCAGACCCTCTCGCAGTCTCAGAGCACACAGATCCAGCAGCTCCAGGATGTTTGTACACAGCTCAGCGGCGTGCGAGAAATGAATGAGGTTAGCTCACTGAGTGTTTACGGGTTACTGTGTTTTAGACCCTCCTGCTGTTCTTTTATGTGTGTTGTCCACCGTCTGCATGGTCAATAAATGAAGGCAAAACAATATCTTAATACACAAATAATTAATACAACATAAATAACATAATTTATTCTCTCACAAGTCTTATTGTACTCTCATTCTCATTGCTAAGAATAGAGGCTCCAATAGAGCTTTGTATTTCATTCTGGCATCGTTTTCATTCATTATACAAACTGAATGTAACTTCTGTTTTCTGGTGGTCTTAATTTTCCTCTTTTCATCACGTTCCAGTTCTTGCAGATGGAGAATGAGTTGGCAAGGGAGCAGGTTGCTGAAAGTGAGCGTTTGCTGAGGACAAACCTGCAGGCTCTGCGGGAGAGAAACATCCAGTGTGAAGACCTAAAAGAAGAAGTTCGTCAACTTCAGTGAGTTAACAGCAGCCATCTCATCTTTTGCTCATGGTTTTCATCTTCATTAATCTGGCGTTTGTCCCATCAACCTCTGATTTTATTTATGTACATGTTATGTACGAGTTGCATTTTGTGTGAATGAAGATGTAAGTCTGAATGGGCTTTATAATATATTTGATTAATGTAAATATTTCTACAGGTAAACAGACTTTCTTTGTTTTATACGTAAGCAAATCTCTGGCTAATTTAAAGCTGTTTGTTTGATTTATAAACTGAATAATAACTTGTCTGTCTCTTCATTTGTGATAAAGGCTTGAGAACATCAATTTGCAGGAAGAGCTGGAAACCACAAGGTCCAGAGAAAGTGCATCCCAGCTGGAGTTTGGAGAGAAGATTGCTCAGGCGGTCACTGAAATCACTTTGCTGCATCACACACTGCGGGGACTGACCAACGAGCTACATGCTGCTCTCAGGGATGAGGTAGTTTGCAGTAACATGATACAGTACTGAACAAATCGGCCGAAGGTCACATCTTTGTTCCATATACTGTTGCATATGCTCATGCTTAAACAATGTGTATTAATATATTATTAGTTGTGGTTTTGAATATTTTTTTTCATCACTGTTACAGTTAGAACTGGATTAAATGTGCAAGTGAAATATTTTTAGAGGCTTTGTCCCACACAGGTTTATGTGCCTTACGTTTCAGAAAGCAGAACCACAGAAGGATAAAGAGTCTCAGTCAGTCCACAGAGGGAACCCTCATCAGTTCTCCAGCTCCTTTGTTGACAGCATCATGGTGGCATTAACTTCTGAGGAGGAGGAAGACGTCAAAACAGACACTCATCCAGACACAGGTAATCCAGCTCACCCCACACACGTAGGCTCTCTAGACTAGAATGAGATGTATTTGTTTTTATTTGCTAATAAAAGCAGCATATCGGGGAGCTTTTTTTAAAATTATTTATTTTTAAATCTTGAACGTGGCAGTTATCAGTGACACAGTGATGCTAATTAAGCCACATCAGTCTCAATAGGCTAAGGTGCCTCATCTTGTCCACCATTTAATTTCAATGGCTTTAATATATATGCAGCATGTTGTATGTTTTCTCTTGTAGGTACAGATACAGTTCTGTGAAGGGTTACTGGTTGGTTTCCTAACAGAACCCAATGTTCTCTTCCAATGTCAGAGGGGATAATGACGTGTTGTCCTTTCCTACGCTGTTATTTTTGTACTTTCTAAGTCAGCTGCCGTTGCAATTTGCGTTGTTTTTTCCCCAGATAATGAGCATCATCTAAAATTGTCCACTGTCTTTTGAATGGACACATGACTCAAAGTAATAATAGTTATTTTATCTGCACAGCTAGCATTTGGATAACAAGGACCATGCCTAAGAAAAACTGCTCACATTTATAGGAAAAATTAACGAACATAACGTAACTCGGTTGATAAAAGGCTCAAATGTCATCTAATGTCTTGGTACAGTTGAAATCTAAGTTGCAGCTCTCACTTCAGTCCCTTCAGAGTCTGACACTTTGTTCAGTGACACCAGCGCCTTCACCCGCATTGCCGCCATCACTCCTAAAAAGAATCTGAATGTGGTTGAGTTTGAACCAGAGAAAGAGGAGCAGAGAAGTGTGGCAGACATGCTCGCTGACCTGGGCACCACTGTCACAGAGCTTGTCAGCACGCTGGAGGTGGTGCAACAGCGCAAAGATGCACAGCTGGCAGAGATGCACAACACCATGTAAGTGCTATAAAATGTATGTTTTGAAAGTAAATGGCATTTTTCACACAGGGTTCTTGTTTGAAAATGAATTACTCATAAAATAGTAAAGAATGCCAAACACATTCAGTTTTAAAACTTATATGGAGGAAGTTGGATTAATTAACACGTTATCTGCATTTTTGTGACATTAAGATAACATATTGATTCTTTTTTTTTTTTTTTTACACAAAAGACGATTTGGGAATATAAACACTTATCTTCTTATTCAGTAATGTGTGATGTTTTTTTCCAGCTGTGGCCTGCAGGTGGAACATGAGGCTGCTAACAGCAGGCATGAAGCTGAAGTGTCTGAACTTAAACATCAGCTCGGTCGTATGAATAACTTGGTGGACAGGGGAAATCAGGCTCTGCAGCAGAGAGCTCAGGTAAGGGCGGCTGTTGCTGGACTTTATCTGTGACGCTGAGCGAGTAGGTGATCTTTGTACTGGTACAGATGTTTTCTGAGTGATGACAGTGATCTGTTAAAGCAGAAAGGACCACTGGCAAGTTGATTTAAAAGCATCTCCTTTATTTTATAGGATGAGAAAAATGTGGCAGAATGGATGGCAGAAGTGCAAGAGGCCCAGGAAATTCTAAATAAACACAAGACTGAAAATAACGTAAGGCAGCAAATAAGAATAAATAAACATACTGGGTGCTCCCGGCGGGGACAACATATATATAATTTTTTATTTTTATTTTCTATTTTTCTTCTAGGAATTGCGAAAAGAAGTGACTGAGCTTCGTCGAGCTTGCCAACAGTCGAAGGTTGAGTCTCAGTTCCTGCGGGAGGAGCTGAGGAAGGCTGGTGGTCAATCAGCCAACCCGGCACATGTCCTGGAAGAGAAAATCCAGTTATTGAAGGAGGTATGATCACGTCAGTTTTGACATCTATAACTATAGTCATTATGTCTGTATTAATTTACTATCAGTCATTTACACACATATTGTTTACATTGTCCGTTACTGTTTTACTGTAGTACTTTTTTACTACTTACAGGTACAAAAATACATTTCACTGTGCATTGTACTTTGTTTAACTGTGGATGTGTATTATCTTACCTTTTCTGAGCCAAAGGAGAAATCATATCACCTAAAGTGATCACTTTGTCAATCATCTCATGAATCTGTAGGTGGAGAGACTGAAGGCAAGTCTTCAGGAAGCGGACCAGGCCAGAGTCAAACTCCTCGAAAGAGCAAAAAGACATGTGAGTACTCACTTTATTATTAATTTCCTGACATTTTTTTGTCTTCATGCCCGTATATCAGAACTGTCTCATTAGTATCTGACCTCAGATGTTCATGACGTCTTGATGTTTCTCACAGCAAATGATCCACCAGGCCAACCAGCAGAAAAGTGAGAATGAGCTTCAGATATTAAACCACATGATCAATAAAATCAGAGAGGTGAGTGATGCTTTATTATTATTTATTTTTATTTATGCTTTAATAAAATTACAATTAACGATTTGGATAATTGAGGTAACAAATGTTTTTATTTCCCCCTCACAGACGTTGCTGTCATTGCCAGAAGCTGTGAAGAATAGCGAACAGCTCCAACAGCTCGTTGAATACATCGGCTGACGTGTTTGTTATCGTCTCTTGTCTCTTTTGTATTTATGTTGTGTTTAAACTTGTCACAGCTCTAAGTGTTCTTACTTTTAGTATTCATTGTTGTGAGTTGTCTCTGCTTCCTTTTGCGTTTTGTAAGTGTTAGGAAGTGATACTAGTAATAAAAAAAATCCCAATGTTTTTAAACACTCCATTTGTCTATTCATGTTATTAACATCCTGACCCAAGGGCTAATTCTGTGATGTGTTGTATAAAATGTTATTAAATGTTAAATTAGTTTGATATAAAAATATGCTCTTTAAAATGTCAAAATATTAAAAACAAAACAAAAAAATGTTTCCTTTACTGACGGCACATTTTATCGTAATTCATCGTAGGTCAGAAATGGTGCAGTCATGAAGTGTACCGTGTCAAATGAATATTAATACCTCTATTCTAGTTAAAGTAGACAGATCTTAAATATTACCAAATAATTTAATATTGAGTGAGAGCAGTTTGGGGAAAAGCTGGTCCACAAAAAAAAGTAAATATTTCTTATTAAATGACAAAAAAACACGCTCAGTCTGCTGCGTATCATCTATCTGCATGTATTTACATATCCATATCTGTGTGTGTCTGCCCTGTTGTTGTTTTGTTGTAATCCTCATTTAATCCTAGAGTTTTACATCCTTTTACATTCAGTGCAGGAAGAGACAGTACTACGCATCTGTCAACAAACCTTTTTTTTTTTTTTTGGGTCGAAACTTCAAGTGTCTTAACTATAATGAGGTGCTTCGCCGCGAGTCCCGTCTTGTCCGATGTGCAGACTTGGTGTGTAAGAGGTTTCTGACGTTGTGTTGTCTTTACTTTATGGGATGAAATATCACGTTACAAGTCAATTCATTTTCTTGATTAGTGTTGTAGTTGTGTCTGAGTGCCGTGCTGATGTCTCGACATGTTACTCGAGGCCGGTCACAGTCACTGCTAATACTGTGGCTCCAGACAACACTTCAGATCCAGCTGAGCTGAAACGCTGTAGAAAGCTGCACAAGAGAATTGTTTGGGGGATTTTTTTTTTTCTTTCTTCATGGTGGCATTATGTCTGGATCTTTTAGTTGATGTTGCTTTTTAATATATTACAAATGATTTAGATATTAGGAATAAAATAATATCCTCTTATAACTGATATGTGGCTAAATTTATTATTATGCAAGTCAAATATTTCTGCAGGGGAAAAAACACTTATGGTATAATGTTTGGTACAATTGTTTAAATTGCAATAAATCATCAATAATTTAAATATTTTATTCTCGAAGAATTGAGAGTAAATATGCATTTTTATTTGGGCAACAAAACACATGCAGATGAACTAAAGCTCACGTTCTTCATACAAGCCACTTTTTGCAAAGCCAATGACCACGAAGCACAATAATTTATAAATGTTCAAAGTCTGTCGTTTAAACATGAGAGTAATCTAAATATTTAACTTGCACGTTCACGACCAAAAAAAAAGAAGCAACTTGCAACCACACACAAAATTACATATATTTTACACTCTTGCTGTGAAGAGGCCTTGACATTTAAATCCAAATTTCTAGCGTGTATCTAAACATACCGACCGTCAGTATGCAAAACATGGGTTCAAGGATTAACCTGGAAAATCACAGTGGTGTCAAGAGGTCAGTCTGTTCACTTTTGTCCTAAATAAATGTCTCGAGCAAAGAAAAACAATCACACAGGTTGTGCACAGGAATTTCTGGCTCACTGTGCCGTCTTCGATCTCGGATCTTCTTTTAAAAAGGTAGTGGGATGCTCGGATCTCTGTCCTCGGTGGTTTAGATAGCGGACACAAACCGGTCCATATTCCCAGGATAGGTGGGGTGTCTCAGGTATCCCCCAGTGTTGGCAATAGGCCCTGCGGCGCTGTTATATTGGGAGAAAGAACCCAGCTGGACTGGGGACACCCTGCCGTAATGGTCCATCGTTTCCACTGACCCAGATGTGGAGGCGTGGATCCGTCCTGCTGTTGCATATCCCTGGGTATGACTCTGTCCATATGAGCCCTGGTGTCCATGGTGGTGTGGATGGCTGTTTGGCCCAGAGTAGGTGAATGCGGGATGCGTAGATGAGCGGGGTGGCAAGGCTCCCCCACATGACTGACTCTGAAAACTAGAGGCTCCCAGGTTGCAGGGAGAGGATCCATTTGGAAGCCCCTCAGGACTGAAGCTGCGGCTTGGCTGCTGCATGACCTCTGGCCCTTGACCTGCCAACATGCTGGCTGGAGTTGGATGTCCTATGATGTTATTGATGCTGAACATGCGGGTCTGACTATGTCCAAATCCAGGAGGTGATGAAGAGGGGTAATAGGCAGAAGGCAGCTGCTGCCCGTAGGTCGGGCTGACTGTCATGTTGGGGTACACGGAGTTGGTGTAGGCCGCTGCCCTGCTAATCTGGACAGGAGAGAAAACTGGCGCTTCGTGCACATACGTGGCATAGGTGCTCAAGTCACAGCGCTTAAACCTCTTCCTGCGTCTCAAAAAGCTGCCGCTCTCGAACATGTCCTCTGCGTTTGGGTCCAGTGCCCAGTAGTTACCCTTCCCTGGCCGTCCTGGCTCTCGAGGGATCTTGATAAAACAATCATTGAGAGTCAGGTTGTGGCGAATGGAGTTTTGCCACTTCTTCGAATTGTCTCTGTAGAAGGGGAAGCGCTCCGTGATGAATTTGTAGATGCCCCCCAGTGTCAGCTTGCGGTCAGGGGAGTTTGCAATGGCCATAGAAATGAGTGCAATGTAGCTGTATGGCGGTTTCCCCCGCTGGAGAGGTCTCTTCCTCCTCCGACCTCGGGGCATCTCCTCTGTTTGCGGCGGAGGATTTGAGGCAGGTAAGCTGGTGTCTGCAGTAGAGTCTTTCTCCACTTTGACCACTGGCATCGTCATGGGCAGTTCAAAAATATCCCCTTACAAGACTGATCAGAGAATGAGTGCACCGCAGATGAGTTCCTGGACGGGCAGCAGAAATCAAAACAAAAGTGATGTCCTTCAAGCAATCCTGCTAGAAAGCTCAAACTCGCAGTGTTCGAGTCCCAATCCAGCTGCTCTTCAAATAAGATGGAAGTTATTTTCTCTCCCGATAAAACGTCTTTCATTAAAAGCGGGACATGTTCAGCGTATTCCCGTGGCCTGTCGTCTTGTAAGAAGAGTTCAGGAGTGAGCGTAGTTGGTAGCGTTGTTTAAGGTGTGTGTGAGAATGAGTCACTCTGCCTTACCTGAGGAGTGTATTACCACCACAGAGCACCTCGAGGGCCACACCCCCTAGAGCATCACATGCTCTTGACATACCTCTGCTTTATAAGGGTCTATTGTTCAAGTTTGACAAAGTCTGCATGCTTTGTGGTGAAAATTTCCATTTCTTCTCTTTTTTTTGCCTTTTTTTAAAAATGTGGCTTTAATGCACGTGTCTGATATCCTCTCAAAAAAGGCAAAAAACAATCTGCCTCGCAAATGATTTGTCTCGATTTTAAAGTCTTCACTGTTGTTGATCAAAAAATAAGCAAATAACTTTCACTGTTCACAATTTATTGCCTCCTGTTGGACCTTTATAGTTTCAGCTACCAGAACTGTTTGAACAGATATCGTTTCCTCTTAATATTCAAATGCTCCTTCATAGCCAACCTCAGTTTATTTTAAAAAGTTGAAAATGGTCCATGTTGTTTTGACGTTTAACACTAAAACACCTCTTTAGTGGTAACTTAACCTATGAGTTGTTTTTCTATCTTGCTTCCTTGTTTGTTTTGTGCCAGTGGTTGGGCGAGCCAGCTGTGTTAAGAGATGTAAATGTTTTTCAGACAAAGGCCCTCCTGTGATTTCAGCATGCAAAATATAAACCATCACAATGAAGCCTGGACGCAACCCGAGAGACAGGAATAACCAAGCCCTTGGCATCATCGAAACTGTCCAGTGAAATTGGTCGTCAAACGATGGCACAAATGACGCTGAACATTTATAGTCTCTGTTGTTTAATATTTTATTTTTAATGATGACAACACTCGTTATCTTGTGTTGCGGGAATAGCTGCACACACGAACAATTTAAAGCCCCCAAGCCCATTCTTAGATAGCCTCTAAACTCAAACACCCAGGAACGCTGATACTCTGAGCAGCGCTGCTGGTATGAAGCCTGGGGACTCCACCGTGCTGGGGTTCACCACCTTAATCTCTTAAACAAACAGGGGAAAACATGGCAGCACACTCCCACTGCTCAACACCGGGCTGGGTTAACTCTGCAGGCATGTGTCAGAGCCAGCGCACGGAAAGAGAACACGGGTTTGCTTAGACAAACAGACCGATGAAAGGTTTAGTCCTGCAGGGAGGGCCACGGATGTGTCTGTCCCGGGCACCCTGCTATAGGGTGGGAGGGTGGGTGTGGTATGTGATGAGATGAGGAGATTTCTTCTTTTTTTCAGGTTAACATGAGCATCTACATACCTGTTAAGTGTTACTTCAAGCCTGTTGAACTTTGCAGTCACACTTGACTTCCAAGATAGCACATGTTGATAAAAAGAGGGAGCTTATATGTTTAATAATGGAAGCTGGCTAAAAACAACCGCTGAGAATTTAGGTACAGATTTCAGCAATAGGTATTTATTTCGAAATGATCTAGGATTATATAGCATTTACCAATATTTATTCTTATTATTTACGATATTAAGATTCAGCTGCCGTTTTAAGACAAAGTGGTTAAGTCATTCAATGTATTAGTTTATATATAACATACAGAAACATATATGATCTTATTTGCAAATATAGAGTGCACAGACAAACAAGATTTTACACTGTAAAACCAACGTGAGCAAAAAAAAAACAAAAAAACCCATAAATGATTCCAGGAAGTGAGCAATTTCCTTATTTCATGTAAATTAAATGATCACTTGCACCTGTCAGGTCAAGTGTTTTTTAAACAGTAAATATGAGATGAGTAAACACTGGGAAAATTGCCTTAATTCACCCTTCACCCCCACTTTGCTGCAGACCTCGCCCTGTGCCTATAAAACAGCTTCTTATGCTGGGTGATTATGAACAATTAGCGGTGAGTAGTTTCTCGGGTGGCCGTTGTTACCTGAGCTCAGGTTCACATTTGCCATAGTTTGCTGACGCATCTTTATTTGGAACTCTTACAACTTTTACTGTCTGATATTTGCTCCTGAGATTTTATCTCTGTCTTTGTGTCAGCGGATTAAATTAACGACTTACGCTGCTGAAAAGTGGCTCCACTGTCAACATTTGGGATCAGAAAGGTTTTTGAGGTGTTGATGTGCTTCCGCAACTTTAATGACTTGCACTCCGTTTCGAACTGATCATGTTGTGCAACTCGGTAAGACAGTTCACATTTGGAAGTGACAGTAATATTGATTGCTTTCTTTCCACTTCAAGGTTGAAAACCTGTCTGGTTATCGCCTGACTGTGTAGCTCCCCTTTACTCTGAACCTTTTGCATCAATCTCACACAGCTTTAGCTGCAAACAGAGCCACTACTGCTCCACTTTGCATCAATGAGTATACCTTGGAGCGTCAGCAGCTAAGGGGCCTGAATCCATGCTTCGATGCCACTGTGAGAGACCTCCATCTGTCCAACACATGACTGGATGCCATGACAGCTGCGTCGGAGAGCTGGGTTGCAGGCAAGGCAAATGAAGAGCTTTTCACTTTGTGTCACCTATACTTCTGGTGTGGCCAGTGAGAAACGGCTCTGTCCAAACAGAGACAAACAAATTAGACATTTGAATTTGAACACTTGACACTTGGCATTCAGTGGCTGCAACTATACAGGTGGCTGGTGACTTTTGTACGGATAAAAACTAAGCACAGGGCTTATACTAAGTACAATAAGATCCAATAAACGGAAGCTTTAACAGTAAGAATATATATATATATATATATACACACATTTAATATCTAATTAATAAATTATGCTGTGTAATAAAATCCACAAATGAAAAGACTATATATTGAAGACTTTCCATTGATAATATAGTCTGCAGTTTAAGGATCAATATTTGGTGCAGTTCTATATGTCTGTATAAGGTAAGTCAAAAATGTGTAGGGTTGCGTGGTTGTACTTTGTACGTATGTGTGGAAACAGCTGAATTTTACTGGATGACGAACTGACAAACAGCAAAATCCTGATTCTACGACCAAGATATGAAACTTTTGGTCACTTTCAGTATCATGTGTAGTATCATGTATAGTTTGTTCAGTTGCATGTTTGTAGATTATATTTTGAGATCTTTAAAACTATTTAATGGATTTGTTATACACTTCACATAAACATTTTTCCGTTCCATTCAATTCATTTTCATTTCATCACCTTTTGGGATGATCCTTTTAATTTCTGAGTCTTATATTGTCGTGATGTGCACGTGCGCTTGCGTGAACGCTACCTTCAGGCCACCGCTGAGAAACTGAAGGGATCTTGTTTGCATTAGGAGCTGCAGGGGCTTGGTGGGGATGCAAAATCTTGACGGTTGAGTTGTTCCAAACTCGGGCCAGTTTACATAACTGAAGCACTTCACTGGCCAGAGAGCCTGCCGTTAAATCACTATGTGTGTGTGTGTGTGTGTATGTGGCTGTGTGTGGCTGTCGGGCACATGTTGAGGCAAGATGAATAAACATTCATGTATTATACAGTAAGAAAAATATACACTGCGGCTGTTGTTAAAAATATTTTGTCTCTCCCCTCTAGAGGCTTCATCAGTTTTACAGACCTGTGGCAAATCCCTGATATTTAAACCTCTGTGGTCGTGTCACGAGGGATCCACAGATTAAGCAATTGTGGGTGGAACTGATGTTTAAAATAACAAATGGCCAACAGCTGATACCAATGTTTTTTTTAAATCAGTTTGTTTAATTCGTTTTTTGCTGTTACGTTTCCCCGCTCCATGTTACATGTCAACGAGTCTGCCTTACAAAATCTTATGTGTGTAAATAAAATTTGTAAAAAAATCTTTTTTAAAATTACATATTTTAAATTAATTTAAATAACAGACCTTAAAATAACCATCTCCTACATGACAGCATGTCCCGTTCTTTCCTAAAAAGCCCCTTGATATAATTAAATACTCAATAATAACTTGCATAGACAAATTATTAAATAAAACTAACAATAAAGATCCCTTTTGTGAAATGTCAATAAAAATGCAATTAAATGTAAATGTAAAACACACATAATTAATAAATACGAACAGGAATAACGCTGACCACAATATTTAGCAACACAGCCGAGAACACACACAGACAACATCTCGTCGGCTGTGTTAACCGTACTGACCTGGTGGAGAAGTTAGCGATGTTATGTTAGCTATCTAGTTTCTGTTACTTATTTGCTAGCTAGCCAGCTAAGGTTGCTAGTTAATGTTAACTTGCGGTGGTTGTGTATTCACAAGATGAACTGCTGCTTATGAGCATCAGTGGAGTGTTACTGAGAACTGAAAACCAGGTGGGAGACGCTGTCAATCACTTTAAGTAACCAATGGAGAGATTTCCACAGTGAAATGAAGTAAATGGAACAAGTGTGCACACTGTTGCGCGGTGTAGCACAGAGGAGAAAACTTAACAGACTGGTATTCACACATTTACTGCAGTATAAAATAAATCGTTCTGAGGCACACAGCTCTGTCTGCTCTGGCAAACACCTTCCAGCAAAGACTTTTCAAATTGTTGTAGCCAGTCAGAAACGGCTAATCAGGTTCGAACACAAATCTGCCTTTAGGATAAAAGTTCCTGGCAGTGTTGTGCATGAATGAGCTCAACGAACACCGTGCGTATTTTTATGAACTGCGAACTGAGCGCATCGTTCCAACTGTGAGCGAAGACGTGAATTTCCTCAAAATGCAAGAAAAGAAAAAGTAGTTTTACGACAGCTGTCAGCCGACTTGCGATTAACAGTATACAGCATGGTTGATGCAACTGAAAGAGAAGCCGCCTCCGGCAACGCAGAAGCAACTGATCCACGTAAACTGTTCATTTTGGAGTCTAAGAAGTTGAAAATTAAATTTGCACGACACTGTTAACATCTTACAGATCTTACAGTTTTATGTTACGTCAAATGCTATTTGACTTCCATGACTCTTAATTTGACCTCATGTAACCCTAACCCTAACGCAAACTGGTGATCTAGTAGCCAGACTTTATTCCATGTGTTCTTACTGAAGATATAAATACATAATACAAATACATAATGTCTGAAAAATACCACAACATGGATTAATATGCACTAATAGAAATTTACAGCATAAAGTTTCATGTAGCATAGAACAAACACGCCACAAAGATATGTCGCTGTCCCACTTGATTCGGCACTGAAATAATAAAATCTTTTAGCCCTTCATTCCTAATACATATGTATATGAGTATGATTATTTCAGCGTTAGACTTTGTGTAAACAAATTGCTCGCCATGTTGACAGCAAACACTACAGCTGCATTTATGACCTGTCCACACCCCATTATCTAAGCAAACATGGGTAGATTATTTAGAACTGCCACATCAGAGTTGGACCAGCTCAACTAACAACAGGATAATCAGCACTTGTCAACTTAAACTAATTATCTCTGAAAAATTATACACTTATTAAAGGCGGTACGGTAAGAAGCCGGATTCCAACACTGAGGGGGAAAAAAAATACTGCAAGCAATTTAGTTGGAATAAGCCGTGGGTTTATTATTAGGTTTGGCGTATTGATTTATTACAGCATAACCAAATGATCTGTGTTTTTATCCCTGTTCACTGTCAGTTGTGGTTTTCTTTCTATGACTCACCACTTACTTGGTAGAGAGACAGTATCTCTCTCCCCTGCACTGTAACAAAGCTCACAATTAAAGTTACACATGGGTGCAAATGTCAGTGCATCTATGTCAGATGGGCTCTGTTAGGATCTATGTGTCAACACCTCATAGATGTCTCAGCCTGCACTGAGCCCAGGCAGACGCACATGAGCATTTTTACCCATGCCTGCACCTGAAAGGAGCCCGGGTTGCACAATAGTATCGCACGTTAGGATGGGTAAAGAAGCCGAGCCACCATCCTTATTTTGTTCTACTTCATTAACACGGATTCATATCTCCCTGCCTGTCTGCGGCCTGACACCGAGGCAGGCAGAGGAGTAAGGGAGGGAGTCAGAGGAGGTGTGTACAGAAAACTCCCGTGGCTTCGGCGAAGTGTTTCCCATGAAGTAAAGCTTTTGCTGTTTTGTCTCTTGAGTTGCGCGGCGCAACTCATTCTGTGTGTGGGCACGTTATGGCACGCAGTCAAGCCTGTAACGTGATGTCATTTGAGAGACATTTAAAACTTTATTTTTGAGGATGCATTCGAAGGAAAAGTTATACACAGTTTTGTGAAATACTCCAATTTACTTTCCTGCTTAGAGACACATGAGAAGAAAGACATCTCACGCATGACTGTAGTGTAAATATGAAACCACTACTAGCAGATTGTTAGCTTAGCTTGCCACAGAGGCCGATCATCTCTCTGATGAACTTAACAGTCAGACAAACACCATCTAACAGCAAATCAACAGACTATTATACTCATATTTCAAAGCATTTTCCAAAGGTGCAAATACTTCCTGCAGATCTACAATATAAACACTTCCTCAAAATATGTGTAACTGGAGTCAAACTACGCGTGCGTGTGTGCACACATGGCCAAAAAAAGTTGATTCTGATTCAGATGGACTGGAGAGGAACAGCTGCCCCGGCTCAGGTTAAATGAACACTTAAGGGACAACACATAAAGATCGAGGACACATCCGTCCTTTTTCCTCCTTTTTGAGATCTAAATGTGCCGGTTTATTGATGTTTTCAGTCTTCACGTGAAGCTAAGTTAACTAGCTGCTAGCCGTAGTTTTATATCTGCTGCACAGGCATGGGAGTGGTATCAATCTTCTCACCAAACCCTGAGTGAAAGTAATGTGGGCAGAGTAAAAAAGGGATAGTATGTAAGCGCTGCCTTATTGTTCCAGTGGTACCAATATTAAATATGATTAGTCATGTGGCCTCTGTTGTCTTTCTTGTTCATGCATCTTCTCAACAATAATGGGCAGTTCACCTTTTCAGCCTCATCTCTCAGCTTTCGTCGTTCAGTGGTGCACAACAAGGCTTTTGTGCGCCATCGCTGACAAGCTTTCACCGCCGCCCAAATCCTCTGATTCCTAAGCAGGAAGATTCAGGTATTCATCGAGTGTCCACTGATATCCTTGAGCAGAGCGTTGTGTTTTCTCGCCTGTCAAACATCTGACATGTCTTCTCAAGCTTGGCAGATGAAGCACTTGTGGAAAGGACCTTGGCTCTGAAAATGCATGTTTGCCATTGTATTATATTGACCCAGGGGATTTGTTTTTTTGTTTTTTTCATATGAGGCGACGATTGATTTTTACATAAACGATACAATAAGCAGAGTTTGTTAAAGTCGAGGGAGTTATTCCTTTAAAACTGTTTTTCATTAGTTCCCATCCTCAGTAGCTTGTGACCCTTCAGCTCGAACCCTCTGCCCTCCTGCAGCCGTGTGAACCGTCAAACTCGCACAGACTTAAACGCAAGATTACATAAAATATAATAAAACTATCCAACTATGAGAAACAAATGCTGCAAACTTTAAACGGTCTGCTTCATGACAGTGACATTTCAGCTTGACGTAAAACCCGGATTACAGTCATCATTCTGTTGAGTCACCAGCAATTAAAACGGCACCTCTGCCAATTTATATGGAAGCCAAAGGGATCTTTATCCAGTAATGTCAGGGATCATGTTAATCCCTGTATTGGAGCAATGCCTAATTGTGGCGATACTTTGTCAAATAGTTTTTTTGTTTTTTTTAATCTTTGTTATAAGTCTGAGGATTCATATTTTAGAAAATATTTTATAGTGCAGAGATGTTTCTTTTATTACTGGTACTGCAATTATCTTTTTTCTGTCGTCTAGCATGGAGTTCTATGAAAATGTTAACGTCACTGTCATGCTTGTACGTTGAATGCGTAGCTGAGTTAACTCAAGCATCGACACAGGTGACAGCCAGCTTGGCTTTTACCGGCAGATTCTCTGGGAGGACACCAGTCCCAGCCAAGCAACAGCCCAAAAACCAAGGTTCTCATAGAACGGTGAGTTTCTGTGACAGACAAAAAGCAGTTTCATCATGACGTCACAGTGTAGTTTTTTCCTGATGCTCTGGCTTCCACCCACAGTCCAAAGACAGGCTTGTTAGGTTAATTGTTGATTCTAAATTGACTGTAGTTTTAATGGCTGGCCTTTTGTGTTGTCCCTGTGATAGACTGGCAGCCTGTTCACGGTGCACTCCATCTCACACCCAGCTGGGAAGGGCTCCAACCTCATCATGACGCGCTAAGGATAAACGGTAGATAATGGATGGATGGATGATGTAGTATATGAGAGATGTAGGCTTGTGCCAAACCATGCAGAGCTTTGAATGAGATCATTTCTAAACCGTATCTGATTGTTTGCCCCGTTTTGATTTTTGTGCAAAGATAGGAATTCACTGTGCAGCAAAAAGAGCAGTATTGATTAAGCTCTCAACAAGAATTCAAGCAGGTCTGTTCCCCCAAATAATCCCTCCAATCATCTTGCGAACCCCTGGCATGTTTCGGCGTCTAAAGTTCGGAAACGAAAGCGAATGAAGTGCATTTATCCAGTGGGTTGAAGTTTGTCAGGTAAACTGTGTGGACCGTATATAAAGATGGACAAATCCTCTGTGATTACACCCACGGGATTACTGAAGATCAGTTTGGCGTCTGTGAACGCTCCCTAACTCCTGGCTATTTTAAAAATGGGCAGAGAGGTGGAGTGTGAGTGGAGCCGAGGCAGACGGGTGGTGTCTGTGCAGACAGATAGCAATCTGAGAGAGCATCCTTAGCAGCCATGCCCTTAATTAGTCATAACTTGGTAAGTAACTGGTGTGTTATATAAAATCCACCACTGCCACCCCATCTTCTTTTTTCGTTTTTGGGGGGGAGGGGCCATGATTTATTAATGCTGCAAAAGTTGGCCTTTTAAACGTAGGGGTCTTTGGGTGTTCTTTTGGAGCCATCCTCACGAGGCCTTCAGTTTTTGGCAGAAATATTGTCAAGCTGTTAGTTATGCATATGTGCATGCACATGTTAAATTGGTTTATTTTGTTTCTATTTATTCAATGATATAAAACTTGCACTGCTAAAGTTCAGTGAAGAAGAGACTGATTATTGTTTTCTTTATGGGGGTGGGGGGACAGAGATCAGGATCTGTGGGCTGGAGGCAAAGAGTTGGATTGCTCCTCTCTAAAACTAATAATAATGAGCTCCAGTGTCTGTATATTTTTTAACAGTACAAACTTTTACACTAACGCTCTATCCTTCTGCTCCAGAGAATTTCTGTTGGTATGATTGTTTGTCTTTGCTGTTGACACTAGTCGGGTCTGTTTGCTATTATAATTAATTAATTATTTGCAATTTTACTTTCCACGGTGTGGTTACGATTTAAACAAGGACAATTAAACTGCTTTCAGGACACATGTAACCGTAGCGGTGGCACCACATCTCCACGCATGACTTGGCCAAGACACTTGAGCATGACCACTCAAACAGGATGTGGTGCAGATCTGTCCACTTGTATTTGTGTGTGTGAGAGAGTCTCCGTGCCATGCGGGACATGGAGAGAGGCAGCAGTAGTACCTTGGGTGTTGTTAAGTCGCATGCATACCAGTAGCTGGGCTGTGCAGAGGGAGGCCGTCCTTCTGACTCAGCCTTCCATGATAACTGGCCAAGTAAGACAGAGAGAGAAATCTTGACTGGTATGTGGTTTCTTTCCAGTGCCACCTGTGTGTCTGTTGCTGCGGGATTTGTACCTCCTCAATCACTGACACTTGTGGATTATCTGTACTTAAGGCAAAAAGCCAATACAAGTCACATCTTGTGTGCGAGCAATCAGGCACTCACACACAACATATCTTTCTCTTTGTGATCAGAATCTTCTGAAGATATGCTACCACTGTAATTACTGTAATTACCCGGAAAAGAATGCTTTTCCAATGTTAGCATTTGTACGTATAATACATTTTTAAAAAACCACAGTCACCCTTGCATTGTCTCGAAGACTGTCCCAAAGTGGAGACAAATGTAGCACAGTTGTTGATACTCTTGGCAGGCCAGATGATAAGTGGCCTTTGTGGGTTAGTCCTGAGTTTCTCTGGGCCTGTGCTTGGCAAAGACTGCCAACCTCAGCTTCAAACTCGGGTTAAGGGTGGGTCAGGTGTTGGGCAAACAATACAAGCGAGCGAGACAGAACGTAAAAGGAAGTGCTGTAGTACAATAATCATAATCTCCCTCATACTGACCTGGATTTTTCTCTCTGTAGGTGCAGGTGGAAGTCTGCCCGAGAGCGAGCATACTTTCTGTTTCTTTGTTTAGCTTTCACGGATTGTTGTCAGGATATGTTCACAATTTATGCCATCAGAGGGTTTGTTTTAACTTCGATAATAAACCGTCGATTATCATCCGTTTACAGAATAACAAGGGGAGGGAGGTTCATCTAAGGTTCATAGATTAAAGGCGTCGCCAGTAAGCCAAATATTAACAATCCAAATACGTAAAGCTGATTTAAGACAGTCAACAGATTTAATGCAGGGAGAGCGATTTGCTTCTTACTTTTGTAGATTTCGCTGTGAAAATAAGACTTTACTTGCTGAGATCTGAGAACACAGAGTTTATGTAGCGTAATCCACCCAAACAAATGGCTCTATGATCAACTAAATGCTTCCATTTCTTGCCACATCAGTCTTCCTTGTGGGGATGTTGCTCTGTTTCTAGAGCTTAATAGTTACTTAAGGGAAATGTTATTGCAAGTGATGATCACTTCAGAAAATGATCAAAACTATGACAATAAGACTAAAGTTGCCCTTTGAAGGCGACACTTTGAGGCAAACATGTACTGCATGCTGAAGAGAAGAGTTGGAGACATGCAGATACTCTCAGGCTTTGTACGTCTTGATGTTTTACCCACATAGTGAAGAAGAAAAAAAAAAAGAAGGAATTCAAGTCAGAAAAACTAAGACTTTAAATTGCGTGTGTGCACGTCATTGAGTCTGCATGCTCAAATGCTCATATTGATGTTGGTGTGTGTGTGTCTGCTTGCAGGTTAATAAACTCGAGCGCCCACACTCTGTCATGCATAGAGAGGCATCAGCTGCACAATGGCGCAGTGATGGGTGTGACTGTCTCTGGGATTAAAGCTGGAGAATAGATCCAGAAACAGACAGGTTCTACCGCCTAACTCGCTCAGACTCCTCCTTAACACCGAACAGGGGAAATCCTGACACTCTTTAATGTCGCAGGAGCTGCACCATTAACATATCATTTGTATTGTGTGTGTGTGTGTGTGATCTGACGTTTTGTCGAGCTATTCTTTTGTCAGGCTTGAGCCTCTTGTAAACGCGAGCAGGCGAAACATCTTTTTAAGCATTTATTCTGAGCGCCCCCCCTCCACTCTCAATAGATTTGTTTGTGTATCAACTTTTTGTTTGGGACACCATTTGAATGGACTTATGGATTTGCACACCAAATGCTGTGCCATTGGACTGCTTTGCATGCTGTGCGGCTGGCCCTTAACCTGGCACCATTTGTCATGAAAGCCCTTCTCTCTGGTTCACTGTTGGCTCACACTTAACACACAAAAAAAAAAAAAAACTTTTTACAAGCTTAACTGCAGTGAAGTTAACATGCTCGCTACCTGCCAAATAGCTCTGGCTCAAACCCCAAGTCTTTCACAAATAACTTGGTGGAGTGGAGCTATATATAACTGAGCACAAAATAGTGTTATTATTATTTGCCATTCTTTATCAGTTAAGGCTTTTAATTTAGTCAGAAATGTTGTTCTGGTGTCTTTTTGAGGACTTTCCGTGAAACATACAATGTGCGGTGTTTATATCCTGGCTGCTAATGTGGTTACTTGCATATGTAGATTATTTCTGATCCTCCTCTCCTGAGTGACAAAGAATGAGTCACGAGGCCATAATGACGTGAGGATGTGTTTTAAATACAGAAGAGTAAAAACGACTGAAGTGTCTTTGTATAAAGCAATCAGAGGAAAGATATGGAAGATTAGATCTGATTAGTTATTGAATTATTTATCTTACAAACCCCAGTGACCTGTCCATAAAAGGTTTTCTTCTACTTTTTCTGTCATTATCAGAGTTTTTAAATAAAAACCAAGAAAAAAACAATGAAATTAAACGCCAGCTAACTATAACTTGTGCCAGGAGCAGTTGGGGTAAGCAGAATAAGGTACTGCAGCGAGTCTCAGGCTTATGTAGAGAATTGTGATTGATCTGTTTCACCTTTTATGACCCTGAATTACAGAGAGGGAGTAACGTTTGAGGTCTGGCATCATACAAGGAAAGAGTGAAACCGTGTCGCTGGCGTGAGGCCATCATTAAATAGCAGCAACACTTCCTTGTTTATGTGCCCACGCTCTTCACTTTGACTGATTACTAGTTTGAATTTCTTTTTCATCTCAAACCACCAACAGACCCTGGTGCAATGAAGACACTTGAATGTCAGCGAGGAATAGAATAAATGCTGCATCCCAGCGTCTTTGTGTGATTCACCTGATGACAGGTACCACACAGCAGTAAAGTGATGACACTGTATGGTACAGTGTTTGTTTTATAAATGTTTTAATGACGGTGATTTTCCTCCACTGATGCTTATTTGCCCAATTAAACTGGATTAAGTGTTGTTGTTGTTGAAACCGTCTCAATCCTCACTGAGCCTCCTCACACTAATTCCTTGTAATACAGCATCTGTACCAAGATGGAGCCTGATCAAGTGAGATGAGGCCAGGCACTTTTGTTTTTTTTGTTCGCTGATTGTGACAGTTTCCCTTTTTCCGGGGCTTCAGATTGAGGATTTTCTTGCTGTATTTTCACACGCTCTGTTTTAAATTCCAGTGTGTCCTATGGCTGAGTGACAGAGACCCTCACATGGGAGAGTGCCGGCGTTAAATCCAGAGCCCCGGAAACAAACTCAGACCTGACAGACAAGTGTGGCGTCAGACCCCTGGAGACCCTCACGGTATGATTAACAAATATTCAAGAACACACACACACACACACATGTAAAATACCTCCTCCCTGTTAGCACTTACAGCTTCTCCCAGTCCCCGCCTCCCCCGCCTCCTCCTCTTTTCTCTCCTCTCTGCGTCTGCTCCTGCTGCTGCCGTATAGCTGCCTGACCTGTCTTACTGCCTCATTTGTCATCTCCAATCACTTGCTCTTTGAGCGGCTCTGACAGACAGGGGTATTAGCTGCCTCAGTCTGGTGTTGAGAGCTGAGATTCCCTGCTGAATAGAGAAACTATGTATGAACGCCACAGGAAAACATGTAGTGACACACAATGTCACACTCCCACCAACAGCTGCTCCTCAGTGTGAACTCCTTTTGGTTTCTTTTCACTTTTCCGTCTTTATATCTACACTTAGATTCTTAAATAATTTTCCTTAATGTTGTCAGATATTTTTTAAAACGTTCTGTCTGTTTTGTCACGTTGAAAGTATGAAGCGGTGGCAGAAGATGTATTCAGATGCTTTTTAAAAGTAAAAGTTAGAGTGTAAAAATACTTAAAAAAATAGAAGTAGTATACTTCTATTTTTAAATAATTATGTTTTTTAAACATAATAATAATAATCATACTACTACGATGATAATATGAGAATGATAATAATATTAATGAGAAGAAGAAGAATTAGAAAATAAGAATAATAGTGTTGTTATTACAAAAATAAAAGTAATTATCAATGTTAGACTATTAGATTATTTTATTAAAAGATGAATAACAATGTGTCCTTGTGTTAGTTTTATTGTTGTACTTAAAGAACAAATAATATGAAGTACAGCAGTAAATTTACTTTATTTCACCACCACTTGTAAAAACACAGAGAGAAGATGACAATGATGAAGAGTGTGTGTTGTAGAAATACACAAATCTTTATCTAAATTCAACACTTGTTTTAGTTTTTAAGTAAAGAACACGTGGTCTTTTAGACTGTGAAGTGATGACTGCAAGCTGTGCCCACATTTAATTTTGTAAATGTGTGTTCGTGTTTGAAATTGCAGGGAATTAATTAAACGCTTATTTCTCAGCCGTTGCTACATCTCACTTAATTTTTGACAAACCAGTTTATAATTGTGATATCTTTTAATGTTGGCTGCACTTCAACCAGCTGCTTCTCATATAAATAACATTATAAATTCAATACAATGTTGTAAATCTGGAAAACTTTCACTTAAATGTAAATTTCCGACAATTGCCTTTATTTATTTATTCATTTATTTATTTATTATTTTTTTAGATTGTGGCTTTTTATTAGATGATTATAACTTATACACTTAGACACATTTCCTATTTTTTCATGATGATACACACTGCGACAAAACCAGTGTTTTAATTTCATGATACAATACTGATTTTTGAAATGATATGTGACATCGTTAATGCTTTCATTACTAACAGCAGAAAAGATGCGTCACGCTTCTTGTCCCTGATAAAGATTAGTTGAACAACATTTGAACAAATAAACAATAATAATGGAAACGCAATAGCCCAGCCTTCAGTATAAATTAATGAAAGATGTAAATGTTAAATATTAAAATGCAGCACAGTTTCACAACATCAGAAACCTTCATGAAGGGAGGATTTATTGCAGCGCTGTTGCACAAGAAACATTAGTTTTGGCTAAGTTTACCTAAAAATCTGTCAACTGAGTGCGTTTGGTATCTTTGGAAACGACGGTTTAGTTGCAGTATTAGTCGTAGTTTAACTTCTTGATAATCAACAACTTGCTGTAGTAATGGATCCACGCTGTCTAGTAAGGTTTTTGTCCAGTTCAAGTTCATGTCTAAGTTCTCCTTTGATGAATACATATAGTAGTATATATAGTGTGTTGTACTCATGTGTAATTTGTAGTAGAGCCTAATTTAATGTTCTGTTGGTTGTGGGTGGTATCAGCGAGTGATATTTACTGTTCCCTTAGTGAATATGTAGAACATGTGATTTGTGTGGGTGCCTTGCGGTCTGCTGTGGTTTGGGGTTGGCCAGAACAGATATGCAGTCTGCCATTCATGCATTAAGGGTGATTCAAATGTCAAACATGATGGAGTGGCTGGCTACCCTGCCAGTTTAAGCTTGCCATGGCTGGCTAGCTGAGCGGCTGGCTGAGTGTGCATCGCTCCTCTTTACACGCAAACTGAATGAATCAGTGAGTCCAACTAATGCAGACGGGCCAGTTAAGCTAGATTTTAGGAGGAAAAGTTTCTGAACTTCGGTCTAAACGACTGCTCTTGCTGAAAACACACACGTGAGGCTCGTCAGGGCAGATACCTGTATTTTAAAATACAACGAGCGAAGCAGGTGATGAGTCAAGGGGTCAAGGATCATCTGGCATTTAAGCACAGCATGATGGGAAAGTTTCAGCAGCCATGTAAGTGTGTCAGGGTCTGTAACACAGAACAACGTGGGCAGACACAATGGCTTGTAGAGGCTTTTCGGAAAATAAAGGAGCTGCCGTCTCGTCAGCACAGCATCCAAGAAGGCCACCCACCAGGAGAGAGGGTCTGAGGAATGCTTTTTACTGAATTGCTTTCCTCATCTCCCCCTTTCCTCCTCAGGTCTGCGCTGTGTGTGTGCGGGCATGTGTCAGAAGTGCCATTACCTGGACAAGAGGAGAGTGTGAGTGTGTAGTCAGTGTGTTTTTGTTTGCCTGGACATGGATTTTCCACCAGTGTTGTGAGCTTTCTCCTTTTTTAAATCCACCTTAACAGAAACATAATTTAAAAGTTAGGAGGACGGTTTATTCCATCACAGACTGAGCTGAAACTATTATTCCAGCCATAAAATGCAACTGGCAAAACAGGCCGACTGGGCCTTTCGGTGCAGAGTTTGCATGTTCTCCCTGTGTCTGCGTGGGTTCTCTCCAGCTTCCTCCCAGCGTCCAAAGACATGCTGGGTGGGTTAATTGCTGATTCTAAATTGTCCGTAGGTGTGCTTGTAAGTGTGAATGGTCTGTCTGTCTCTCTGTGTTAGCCCTGTGATAGACCGGAGCCAGGGTGTACAGATGCCTCTCGCCCGATGACAGCTGGGATAGACTCCAGCCCCTGCACGAACCTTCACAGCACAAGCGGCTATAGGAGATGAATGAATGAATGTTTACAGGGAAGCTCCACCGACTTTTTACACAGGTCAGTGTGGAGTCATGCAGATTATTACTGCATATGTAAAAATAAATAAATAAATAAAAAATAAAATTGCACAAAGCCTCCAGAGGGAGCTGATGAATTACCTCAAAAGATGAAAACTACACAAGTCTGAAAACGATGAAATTCTGTCAGCGGGGAGAGGAAGGAAGTAAGACGTGAGGGTACAGGCTTCTGAGGCCAGCTTGGGGCTGTTTGCTGTCACCAAGTATCACACACACCTGAACCTGAGACTGAAATGTTGATGCTGAATTTCTGCTGTGGTCCAACGTAGGCACCAGGAAAGAAATGTTTTTTGTGCATCCGTTTTAATAGTGTCCATCATGAGGCCCAAAGTGTTTTTAAGGAGCAGATTGAGTGGAGCAATAATAATAATAAAATAAAAACAATAATAAAAGGCAATAAAAAATATACGCTAAGAGTCCTTATGACACTAAAGTTAAACTGACACAGACATCTATGTCTCACAGTTATTGCACAATCCCTTAAAGAATGGGAATTGATTATGATTTAGCAGTTTTTCATACATCAATAGCTGTCAGATGTTTTACAGTCTGTTGGCTCTGGTGTTCATCGAGCTGTATCGTCTGTCTCATGGCAGCAGTTCAAAAAGTCTGGGACTTCTTACAGTGACATGTTCTCTGGAATGAAAAGGTCTTGTGACAGGCATTTTTAATTATTCTGAGACACGTTATAGATCGAACATTTAATAGGTCTCACAAGAAAATAATCAATACATACCTGTCCGGTGAAGATCTTCTTGTAGTGCTGATTAAAGATGAAAGGTGTCAGCTAAACAATAAAAAAAAACAAAAAAAAACAGAGGCTGTCACATCGTACTCATCAAGAGGCAGACAATTTTCAAAAAGGTTGAAGATCTAAAGTGGATGTAGTGCGTTAGAGCTGGGAGCAGATAACATTATTATCATTTCTTTACGTCATGAACGTGAGAACGATTGAACACAAATAAAAAACGTTATTTAATCTCGATTGATAGTGTTTGCCCTTAATCCAGACTCTTAATAAATGTCACAAAACAGTAAGAATCATCCACCACATTTCCCGAGAACCAAAGGTAGCCGGATATAATATAAAAATATTAGAAAGAAAACTAGACTAAACCCTTTCTGCTTTATTATTATTACTGTTGGATAATTGTGTGAATTATATGAAGCATAATGTGCTGCAGCTGACTACTATTTCTTCAGGAATTTTGTATTAGCAGCAATTCATTAAAAATATTAAATGCTCTATAAATGTAAAGCTCTTCTCTAGTGTAGTACAGTGAACGTATAAAGTATTACCTTTTAGCACCAACAAATTTACTTAAGCGAGGAAGCAGCTGTTTAAACACCAGCTCTCCATAGGGCACCTTAAGCTTACCGCCACTAGAGGATGCTTTACTTCAAGTGTAAGTTTTATTGAACAGCAGAGTGGGCGAGCCTCAGACAGATAGCTGGCACAGTTTGATAAACAACCTCTAATAGGAACGCCCTCTATCCACAATATCCACCTGTACACATTTGACAGTGCCTGTTACTGTAATTTATGGTTTGCATAAGTGTTTGTCGTGGTACCTCGCAGGCACCACGACAAACAAAGTGAAGGCTGTGCATATATTTGCCGTGATCAGTGGAGCGACAGGCCACAGGGTGTGTGACAGCGAGGGCGACATGCTCCGATGCTGTTCAAAAGACCTGGCAGACTTGGTGTGTGCTGCAGGACGTTTGCTGCAGACCACACTGTGCTGTTTATATCAGTGTCAGTCCTGGAGAGCGGCTGAGAACCAGAGCAGGGGTTAAACCGTGTGCACACAGACAGGGTGTAGCCAGATTGACTACAGGTGGTGGCTGTGGGGGTGGTGGTGAGAGACAATGGGTGTGGACCTAAATGTTACACTGTCATACAGTTACAACTTGATCCAGCTGATCAGATTATTGTTGATCTTTTAACTTTGCTGCTTTGGCTCAAAATCACACGGCAGCTCAACGGTATGATGTTTCAGATGTTAGTGCGTGTGCCAGTAATGTTAACGATGTTAGCACATGTGCATCAGCGCGGTGATGTTTTAGAGGACTCACTGACCACTGAGTGCAGGCATCGTATGTGACCACTCTGCTCCTGGGCCCATCAGCTGATCTGGTCCATACAACACAACATACCTGACTAAGCATAAATAAATAAACATATAAATACAAGATTAGAGATAAAAACAACGGCACACCTGGGATAAAAAGCTACTGATCGTTACAAAGCCTCATGGCTGCAGACAAATAAGTCCCTCCTGCACCTTTCTGTCTAGCACTTTGGAGGGATGAGCCTCCCACTGTGCGAGCTCTCCCTGGAAACCTGTAAAAGGCGTGGAGTGGGTGACTTTCTTTTCTTGTGATGGCCTTCATTTTCCTTAGCATCCTTAGTCCTGCCACCTGCTCCACTCCTTCCTGGGTGACACCAGTGATGCCGCCAGCTTTTTTAATCAGCTTATTCAGCCTGTTCCCGTCGGTTACCCGAGCACTGGAGCATGAAACAAAAACAAAAAGAGCACCACAACAAGAACGGCGCAAGGGATGCAATGTCAGATTAAATATCAGAATAAATGTTGTCAGGGCGTCACGACGTCGTGTTTAATAGAAATCTATATTTTCATCATTTATCATAACTGTTAAATTAATGTAACAGAGTATGTAAAAGCAGAGCAGGCTGAGCACGTCCTGTCCACCACTGCTGGTAGAAATTGATTTATAGCGTTTCCAACAGCTCTGTTATAATTCCTTGTTTGTACAGGTTGTAAAAGTTTGCTCTGTATATCCCATCTCCCACACGCTCCGTGTGTTTAGTATGTTTCTGAGCCTTTAAGGTGCGTAAAGCTGCAGTCCTAACTATGATTATGTTGTACCAAACGGATTATTAAGTTGTTTCAGTGGCCTCGCAGGTATAAAGGAGATTTTTTCAACCAGCCTACTTCTTTTCTGTTTTGATTCTTACAAGAGAGGATCCACCAGGATAGTGAATAATGCATCGCTCTTCTTCTTCTATTTGCCGAGAAAAGTCCCTCGCTGCGTCTTCGACCACGTAATGAAAACAACAGCCAGAGAAGTGTAGTGCAGTGAAATGGCTGTTTAGTAAGATATGAAATGATTTCACGTTCAGCTCAAATTAACTGTGGAAAGTTGTCGTTTCCTTTAAACAAAAATGTAGGGTGTGCATGTCTGAATGGAAAGTCATAAGGCCGACAACCATTTCTTGGTATTTATTTGAATAAATTACATTTACTTATCACATTATTTTTTTTTCTTTACATCAAGCAGTTTTAGAATCCAGTGCAAGAATAAAACAGAAATGAACCAAAAACAGAAAGCAAACAAAAACGATCCGAAGACAATCATGTGCAGCACAGAGAATCCCTCCTGTCACATTACTTCTGGGTAATATATACGGTATATATACATCTATACTGTATGTGTATACTTTTGTCACAGTTACAAAAATAAGATACGTTACTGTAGATGCGCGACTATACACACAAGGTGAAAACAAAACACAAAAAGCTGTACAGTCCTCATTGAGGGCAAAGATACACACGATTGTTAAAAAAAAAGTGAAAGAGAAAAAGAAGGAAGGAATTAAAAAATAAATAAATACATGACTTCTTTAACTTGTATAGCTATTCTTCTCCAATATACTGTCTGTTAAACTTGTGCTTCTCCACTGGAAACAACAAAAACCCTAAAAACTAAAAACAAAATATGTTATTTTAGATTTTGCATCACGTAATTTTATTTCTACTGAGTATAACGTGTTGGTCCTTTGATTAAAGAGACATCCATGTTTGCTTTAATGCTGAACACTGTCAGAGACAGTATATTTTAAACACCTCAGCATCCGAGGTCCCCTGCAGCCCCGCCCCTGCGCATAACACGAACAGTATGCAAACCCGAACATGCACCCCTTCTCCAAAAATACACGCACAACATTACTACAAGATGGGTGAAAGAATGGCGAATAACACCTCACCTGACTAAAAGATATAACCCAAGTGGATTTGTGTTCCAGATTATCAGTAGTATCACTTAAAGACGTGAAAACAATCCCACACAACATCGCATACAAGCCCACGACAGGTCAGAGAATATTAAACATTATGTATAACAGTTTGTTCTGAGGTCTGACATGACACGGGAAGGGGGAAGCAGTGGCTTTTTGTCTATATCACCAGGAAGATAAGTTTTTTTTTGTTGTTTTTTTTTTTTTAGTCTAAGTTGCATCATTTCAAGACAAAAGGAAATGAGTTCTCGTTGCACTCTGACAGCCGTTGGTTTGTGCACTCCTTCGTCCTCCTTAAACCCTTTTCACATCTAGTGTCATCTTAATCGGTGGCTTACAGACAGCTAAACTACAGAATACTAACTGGTCTAGTAGGGATGCAGCAGAAAGAGCCACACCTTCAGCAAAAAAACGCCTCCCCCCCCCGTGAGCAGGTTAAGTCCTATAAGTTATTATATCACAACACATCAACCATTGTTCACGTCGCTGATAAAATACATGTCGGAGGACTGAAACTTATGCACCATAGTTTTCACTTCAGACTGTTTAAACTTCACGACTTGTGGTTTCTGCAAATCATGTCATCACTTCACTAATCACTGGCTCAGATATGTAGTGTTAACATACTCAAGAATACAGTTTCACCCACTCCTTATAAAGTACCAAAGAACTAGAGACGGCGAGCTTCACCCTGTAGCGTCACGCTGATTAGCAGACGCCTCCCGTTGGTGTTAAATCGCAGATAACTTTGGTATCTAAATCACACATGACCAATCAATCACACGTGCACGTTGATATGTAAAACATAAAAATACTATCGGTTGTCGGCCGGATGACGCCGCCTACAACGCTTTGTTAAAACTCCTTTAGAGAGACAGAATTTCTAGGGCACGACGCGGACGCTGTTTTTCCAGAAACTGTCCGAGCGTGTCAAGAGAGACGACTACTGTTAAAAAGAGGACTATTTAAAACAAAACTACTCAACATGTTTTTTTTTTTTAATAAGATAAAACGTTAAAACACTTGAAACCATGCTTGACATACAGTCTCTAACAAACATAAAGCACGTGGACCGACATTATTTTTGTAGTATGTGAGAGAAAAGATTCTATCTACTGTAGAGGTTCGCACAAAATACAGTGAATGAGAGAAAGTGTGATTCTGCAAAGCTGCTCTGATAAACTCATGACGGACTGACAGCCAACTTAAACCAGGATAACAGCTGGAACGGCGATGGCAAAATGACTATGGAAGCCTGAAGGTACCTCCTGGAATGAAGGGGAGCAACAATAACAATGCAGATTTTTCCTCATTTCCCTTTAAAAGTTTTTTACTCTCATTTGGTGCACACTTGCCTTTTCTCCTCATTAACCTTGTTCGCATCTTCGTTCGTTATTGTGTTGTTGCTGTATTGACTCCTTTAAAGCGGAGTACAGGTGGTTAGTAGTAGGAATGTTTAGGAAAAGGTTACGGGGGGAACACTGGAAGAGAGGAGCTGGAGGCCAGGATTTGTTGCAGACACAGCTGGTCGTCGGGACGTCCTAGTGGGGCAGCGGCACCAGGATATCCACGTAGTTGATGGGGAAAAAGCCGGAGTTGCCGTGGAGCATCCCTTCGTACCAGTTGTCGTCGATCTTGTTGGTTAGGGTGATGATGTCGCCCTCCTTGAAGCCTAGCTCACCCTCATTCTCGGGGTCAAAATCGTACAGAGCGCGACAGCAGGGCTGGTCCATGGGAGCTGGAGGAAAGAGGCAGGGAGTTAGAGATGATAAGGGGAGTGTAGTAGGGGTGAGGTGAGAAGAGAAAATGCTGCAATGCTGCAAAGTCAAGTTGGAATACTTTTGTTTTCAGACACTTTCCTGTTTTTATTCCTGCTTAAACACATCGGTTATGTCTCTGGTGGAGACTGATGAGTAAATGAGAAGATAAACTATTTATCTCTCGAGCATGCATCACATTGGAGAAGAGGTAAAAATATTTTATTCCAACTTCACGGGCAACAGTGCAGATTAGAAACACAATGATCACGGGAAAAGCTTTTGAAAGGCTCACCTGGAGACCTGGCTGAAAGTGGGGGAGAGAGGATGGGACAAAGCAAAAGAGACAGATCAGCATGACCATCAGCAAATAAGAACTTGGCAAAACATGTTTTAAGGATCAGTTCAGTATTTTGGGAAATGCGCTTATCATTCGTCTTTCTTGAGGAAGGTTAAATGAGAGGATCTAGACCACTCTCATACTCTCTCTGTCGCTTGTTAACGTTTTTTTTTCTCCACCCTCTGGCCTAGACAAGGGACACAGATGTGAGATTTATTCTCGTGGCTTAGTGTTAGAAGGTAAATGTCTGTTTTTTTTGTAAATGTACTGTACGTCTGGTTAAACACTGCACCTGTGTTAAAGAGCATCCAAACGTGAATGGTGTTAGTGCTCACCTAGCCTTGCCCAAAGGTAACAAAACCTGCCTAACAGCATCTCTAAAGCTCTCAAATTAAACATTTTATTTCAGTCTGTTAAAAGTATATGAACAACAAATTGGTCACTTAGAGCGGGGTAGTTCTCAGCTCTGAGTGATTATCACGCAGCTCCACAATCAAGAAATATATATAAAATCTGGCTCATCCACAGAGCGTAGTGAATATAAACGGTGTACTTATCGGCGGTTTAAGCTTCTGCGTCAATTTGACGCGTAGCGACATACGCAGACCCTAGCACCGCAGCTGACATGCACCAACGCAGTACCTTAAATGAGCCTTAAATGAGTCTGGCTTTGAAAACCGAAGCCTACGTAAAGTGATTTAAATCTGCATTTCTTCTAATGACCATAAGGGGGCGACTCTTCTAGTTACAATAGAAGTTCGACTGATTAGCAGTTTTACACTGCGTCATTTATTTTCTTTGTAAACACATCCTACAGGGTTTCTAGTAGGACTCTTCTTTGATATTGTTTTTTTTGTATATTATGGTGAAATCTAGAGTAAAATAAGACGCCAGAAGCAGAGCATGGCAAATCGCTACTATATGAGCATGAACGTTGTCCTTAGGTTCTCAGTCTGATCCAGACATCCAACTTTTTTTTGGATCCAAGAAATCAAGAAGGTGATGGCCACTATGCTGAACTAGAAGCTTCTACAAGGGCATTCCTGCATCCTTCTTTTATATAGTCTGTGCTTGTAACCCACATAAAACCGACTGCTAGTGAGCTTTAGAGGTGCTCGTAGGTGGACTTTGTCTGACGGAGATAAACCGGTGCATCCACGCAGGATTATTGGAGCAAACACACAGATAAACACATTTCCCAAAATGTCAAACTGTTCCTTCAACAATAAAACAGAAAAGAAGAAACAGAGGTTAGACAGAAAGAGCACTGAATTAGCACTCTGCACTGAAAACAAAAACAAAAACAAAATACACTTATTCAAAAGTCCACTTAAGGAAAGATAAAAATAAGAGTGATTGAGAGATTTTGCATCTCTCTCCATGTCACTCTTGCTCACCTGGAGATCTTGCTGCAAGAGAGAAAAAAAGAGAAAACAACGATGAAACGAGACTTTTAGCAATCAGATTTTTAGATGGAGAAATCATGAATTAATGGATAAGTATAGAGGGCGCAGCAATGATGAGGTCAGTGTACGGCAGAATGAAAAGAAACACAAAACGGACAACGACTTGAAAGAGAGGTGGAGAGACTGGCAGACAAAGAAACGGGAGGATAAGACGGATCAGAAGTCTGACGAGAGACCAAAGCAGAAAGAGGAAATGCTCGTCCGCTGCTACGTCAGCTTTTTATTGTCACTGTTGATCGGGCCGTTCTTCGTAAGTCAAGCGGACGGCACTTGATTTTCTGCAGTTTTTTGGGATCATTTCAGAACAAACATTTTCTTTCCACAAAAGAAAATCAAAAATCAAAGAGAGAGGGATGAAAATGAGAAATCTGACGAAGAGATATTGTGGTATCTCTCCGGGAATCACTTTTGTCTCACCTGGAGACCTTGCTGCAAAGGGAGGGGGGAGGAAACAACACGAGGAGGGGGGAGGGGGGTGGGAGAAAGAAGTAGAAGTAGCTCTGGGTTTTCAGTGTGAATGAAAAAGATGTGATGAGCACAAAGACGTTGGAAGCTATAACTGACAGAAAAGAAGCACAGTTTGACCTGGCTCACCTGGAGACCTGGCACCTAAAAAAGTACAAACAAAAATCATAATGGGAAAGAGAAGAGCGCAGAGTTGTATTTATTTGATGTGGACTGATGGATATTCTGTTCAGTGTAGTGAATAAATGTGGGGGAAAACATCTGGGAAAAAGAAACAGAAATTAGACAATAAATGCACTGTAAACGCTCAAATATAGTTTATTGAAGTTATCTTCCACTGTTTGTATGTTGTTTTTTTTTAGTGTTTATGGCTTTGTGTAGGCTTTTACAATACACACTCCATATATAATGTATCATGCTGGAAGCCTTAAAAGGAGGTGAGGCCCGATTACTCCTGTGGGAGGTGGCTTTCTCTTCCCTGGAAGGCTTTTATTGTGAAATACAGATGGGAGCAAAAGTGACCAAAATAAATATAATATTTGAGAGTTTACAGTAAAAATCAAAAACTGAGGGGGTTCAAAGAAAAATATAAATTAATTAAAAGAAACCAGGCCAGAAACTAGCCTTTAAGGGAAAATATTAAAACAAATTAGATATTTTTTTTTTTGTGTTTCCACTTCAAATGAAACGTGTGTGAATCCCTCATCATAATCCTCAGTACATGTACGGTATCAAGACTAGTTTCTGGTTGTGTTTCCGAACATGTGAGGTTTCATTCTGGGTCTCACCTGGAGAACGAGCACCGTGGATGCCTCCATTGTGGTTCTCACTGATGGAGAAGTCCAGAGATGTACGTGGCTTCGGGGCGAACTCTTTCCTTGGTTTGTTAGAAGTGTCCCTTATCCTTGAAGGAGGAAGAGACAAACAATCCTCGCTTCAAACATCTCACTCTGAATACCAGTGACTGATATTCCACATGTTGCCGTGCGTCAGCCAGTAGCTCGTGCTAAAATCAGAAGTTTAAAAAGTCGGTACTAACCGTTCGTCAATCTTACTGGAAAGCTGTGTGAGGATCTCAGCAGCCCGGCTGTGATACTCCACCTGAGCATGGACCAACGCAGCCAGCTGGCTCACCTGTTCAATCTGTTGATACCCAGAGAAGGAGCAGAGGATTGACGACACATCCACACTGGTGGCTCATGAAAGAGACTTTAAAGTTGGGGTGAATTATTATTGTTGTCATTTTATCTGATGCCACGAAAGAGTGAATATATAATTCAACCTTGCATGTTGTTGTACAGACACAGACTCTCTACCTTCACTTTAGTTGTAGCATGTGTCAGAACTCTTTTTGAGTGCTCAGAGATACCTCATCATCCAAAATGTCTTCTGATAAACAGTGCACATGCTGCCAGCTGGTGTCCAGGATCAGCTGAATCACTGAAACAGGTGGCTCTATTTATAATCTGTAGTTACTAACAGTGCATCAAACCTTTTTCCTGTACATAAAGTCTTTTAGATGATGGATTCAAAAAATGCTGACCAGAAATACAATGATAAGAATATAAACATGCAATAAGAGGAATGATACTGTCTTATGAAAGACAAAATGACTGCGGACCCGTCTGTGAGTCGCACCAAGAACACATTATGTGTTATCTGTCATCTAGCCTGTTTTACATGGCGATGCTGTGTGTGGCGTAGCCTATAGGAATGGACATGTTAATGTGGTCACATGACACAAAGGAAGAAATTCTGACGTGCTAATTTTTGTGTTAAATTATAACATGGTCAAGACGCCCTTCGTCTTTTATAGTCAATTGCGCTTTTTGTGTTTTGGCACGACGAACTTAAGTCATCTCATGAGCATAGCAGCGAATACCGTAGAAGGCCCTCCTGAGTGACTCTTTGGCATATTTCAGATTCAATTGTTCAGTTTCTCCAGTGTAATACAGAATAGGACAAGGGGGTTCAGATATGTTGACCCCAGTTCATCACCACGTGTTGAGGCGTTCAGAAAGATAAAGGAATCCTTACATCGCACTCCAACAGGTTGAACATGCTCTGCTCAGCAATCTCCTTGGAGTCGTCAAACTTCTCCAGTGCTTGTTTGAGCTCGTCATCTGTCACTTTGCCCTGACGCTTCTTCTTATAATCAAAGTCCAGGCGGCGACCTTCCATTTTCTTCAGGTGGTGCTGCAATAAAAAAAAAAAAAAAAAAAAAGATGCACAAATTAAATCTGAATCTTCTGAATCTACAGACAACTTTAATCTTTTTGTTCCTCCTCTCCTTGGTCTGTACCTGAATCTCCTTGAGATCTTTTTCATGGAGGTTCTGCAGTGGATCAATAAAGTTCTGCTTGACCTCCATGTCCAGAGCGTCTTTAACCTCTCCAAGCTCACGCATGGCTTCTCCAGCATCGATCAGAGCAAGGCCTGGAAAAGACAAACACAGGCTTAGAAATTAAAACAAACAAATAACAATTACAGTGTATGGTGTATAAAAAGATAAGATATCAATGATATTTGGTAACACTATCTCATTACTATTTACAATTTTAAAGATAGGGCTTTTATTGAAATATCACTTTAATGCCTTCCCTTGTGAACTAAGTAAACTGCAGGCATTTTGTCTGGAAAAGTGCCTCATACATTTTTCATGGTTACTGCGTCCTTGGGGGAATAGAATTAAACCACTGTGCTCTTGTGAAGACTGTAAAAGTGCTTGTCAGAAGCTTGTGCCGCAGCTCACCAAAGTTAGAGTCCTCCCCGAGCTCCCTGCCGAACCTCTGCATGGACTCTCCCAGGATGGCCTCGGTCTGCGTGTAGCCCGGCCCCTTCTCCTGGCCCCGCATGCGTGACATGGAGTTCATCATGCTCATCTTGGCTCTGGTGGCTGTGACGGCAAAACTCTGATTAAATCAAACACCTCTCTCTGGGCCAGACGTATCAAGGTTATTTAATATGAAGACTATTCAGAAATCTGTGCTGCTCTTTGAAAAGGTCAGAAACAGTCTGAAAATGTTTGGCTGATGGCAACTCAGACTCTGTAGAAACACTTAGTAAATGACTACTGACTGCAACAAGATATCAGAGAACATCTACCTCTCAGTCTTCATGAGCTGCCATGTCATTAAAAGTAAAGATGAGATTGGAGTAAAGGGAAACTGCTTACGTAAAGAAAAACTGTTCAGACCAAGAAAAGCCCTGTATGACTGCAGAGAACATGCTAGAAGGTTTTCCGACACGTGAGCAGTGGTGGTGTGTCATTCCACCACTGCGACTTCCACACCAACATGGGCGACTTCAAAAAACCTTACCTGCAGCTTCATTACAAAAGTCAGTGACTGCTTAAACTGAGCACTTTCTCCACTCTAAGGGAAATGTATGGTTGGAGCAGCAAATGAGGAACCTTGCAAATCGGACCTCAAAAAGAAGTGTCACTCAGACCGCTGACACGACGATCATTGAAAAAACTGCCTCAATTACAAACAAGGAGATCCTTGGTGTATCTACATATTGACTTGGTGGAGGTGTTCAAACTGTATATTGACAACAGTAATCCAAGCCAAAAAAAAACATGTCAGGGTCAAGTGATCTTCGTGCAGAGCTGATGTTACCTGGGTTTGGCTGCAAATACTCAGTGGTTTTGGTCATGATGTCCAGCACCGCTCGAGCGGTGGTGTCCACCCTCTGTAATCAACGGGAGAAAAAAAAAGACACAACAGATGAAAAACAAATATATGAGACACACAGCAGACAAGTGTAAACTGTTAACATGGGAACTTAAAGGCAACACTTTCAACCAGCTCTTCTTGGAGTTTAATTTCAGTGCAAACTATAGAGAAAAGTGTCTGAACTGAATTCTGCTAAATCAGTGAATAAATGACTTTACTTTACACCGGTGCCCTCTCTGAATGTGTTTAATAATCCGTAATGTCAGCTGGACCTGCAGGGGTCTGTGTAAGCTCAGCAAACGTGTGACTATCATTCAGTGATTATCTCTAGATTTAGCCGTCAACTCAACACGGTGATCATGAGAAAAGTTCATACGTACCTTTTCCATTTCAGTGAAGTCCTCATCGAGCTTTGTTCCTTCCGCTCCACCAACTTTCTCACTCACTTTCTGCAAAACAAAGAAAAAAAAAAAACACTTAGCACACACACTCAGCCCGAAACCACTTCAGCACTAAAACGTTCAATAAAAGTGTCTGCGATCCAGAGTGTTGCACGTGAAACCTCCACAGATACAATGACTAAAAGACTCCTTTCAGAGTGTTTTCAATGGTGAAATGGAGGACGTTATATCCGTATGCATGTGTTAAATGGCACCATTGGAATTAAAAGGGAACTATACAATGCTGTTCTCTTTGACAGAATGGTGTTACTGTCCGTTTTGAAAAAGATATGCTATATTTCGCTACTGCTGCATTGTGAACATGTCACAGTAAAAACACCAGCACTTACAAACAACAATACTGGGGCCATCAAGAGGAGAAACAAGGTGTTAAAGGGGAGCTACTGTTTTTTTACAACCTGGACATTATTCCTATTCCTTCAGGAGATAATTAGATCTGTGTGTATCCATATAGTGGGAGTGAATGGGGCACCGAAATGCAGTCTCTAAATAATGCATTATATTTTGATATGATACGGTTCCCGGTTCAGTCCAGAGTTATCTGTTATCATGTAATGTATCCTGTAATTTGCTACTGCTACGGTTTGTCCACAACCTCAGAATCGGGAAAATATTCAGCCATGTTACAGGTAAACAAGCCGACCATCACGGGTGTGTGTGGCGCTCAGAGACGGTATCATCCAGGTCAGAAGACATCATCCGGGGTCTGTAGGTCAATCTACAGAGTCTGGATGATGATAACAGGTGACTCCCGCCTCAACGGGGAATAGCACTAGCGTACGATAACAAATAGTGAAATGTTTAACAGCAGACAATGTTATTTAGAGGCTGCATTTCGATGCCCCAGTCACTTCCACTATACGGATATACACAGATCTAAATATCTAACGAATGACTATAAATAACACAAAAGTTATATGAGTGAGAAAATGGTGTAAAAAACAGTAGTTCCCCTTTAACATGTTAAAAATGACCAACAAACACTTTTTACAGTAATAAATCATTTTATCTTTAAACCCTTGGAATAAAACATATACTGCTTAACATCTTCTGTAGCAGGTTATTTATTACAACGTAAGAAGTGTTTAGCTGAGAATGAAGACAAATGTTTTGTGCAGCAGATATCGTTCTTTGCCTTTTTTTTTTATAACTTGTGTCTGTGGGTCACAGCTCAATCTAGACAAAAGGCCGAGTGTTTGCATTTTAACTTTCACCGTCAGCTTCACTCTTCAGCAAAGTTGGGATCTTCAGTCGTGACTGATGCAGCAGTACAGAATCAAACGAGCTGCAGGCATCGTCCCTCGATCGATGCAGACGTGGCTCAGATCCACACGCACAGACGTAAACACAGAAATATCTCCCGTCCCCTCACTCTACAGTCTACTGATCATATTCCCAGCTCTGCCAGCACCCGGCTCCGGCCTGTGATGTAACCGGGCGCCTTGAGGGGGCAGCAATCTGACACAACGAGGCCAGACACGGCCCTCAGCGGACAAACCGAGGGGGGGTAACGCTTCAGGAAACGTCACAAACGGTGATTTAAAGAAACCATGAAGGCTAAGGTCAGCAGATGAAATCTTTCCTTGAGTAAGAGACAGTAAAATCACACTGTGTCACATACTTCTTGTTGTTTCTGTTTTGAAAATGCTTATGTTGATTTATTTTAAAACACAGATCCTGAAATGTAGAAACACTAATAGAAGTCTTATTTTCCAAAAACACAGAGGGGTCTGAGCAGGGAGCGTTATTAGCCTAAGCCCTTTGACAGCAGTTTATGCGGCGTAAGACTTTCTGAGGATCGGTGCCGTTTGAGTCATCTAAGCAAAGTGCCGTTTGATCCTTGTGAAACCCTCGCTAGTCTGACAGCAACGCAAAACACATTCCCTGCACCAAGTCTAGCAGCAGGACACACTTCCTGTCATTAGGGCATCAGCATCACTACAATGTCTTCAAATCCTCCTTCAGCCGGTTGCCATGGAGACTGGTACCCGCCCATGCCTGCTTTATCAGGTATGAAGCATGTACTCCATCCTGCTCTCTTGTCAGAATGGTTGATCAAAGACTAATGAGGATGTGAGCTTCCTGACTCACCTCGCAGAGGACGGAGATAAAACGAGTCATCAAATTGCAAATGTACGTTTCTCGGGGACCACCTGCTGGGTGCCACAGTGACGCTTGTGGTGCTCTAAATATATACTGAACGCTTTTACACCTGGGATATTATGTGAAGGGAATTATTGCTATCTGGTTTCAGGTGTACAAGTGATGTGAATGGACTACACTGACATTCAGGAAAACATCAAGGAGAGATCTTTTTTCATTGGTCTTCAGTGAGTGCGTGGGCTCACGATATGACACGCTCATCGTTTTGGTACATCTGGAGGATATTGACAATTAGTCCGTCTCCACAGGAGAGGTTTAGTCTGTCGATCTGACCCAGGATTACATTTAGCACTGACGTCAACACTGAACTGAACATTTAAAATGAGTCATAAAGCAGTGCAGGAGAAGAAAAAAAACAAAAACAAATAGGCAAGACTTTTTTTTTTCTTGGCTTTGGGGCGCTTTGTCCACTGCTTCACACAGAGCACACACTCAATATTTAAATTAAGTGAAGTGAAGTTCTCAGACAATGCAAATCACTAACTGAAATGTTTGTAGAAGAGAGGACAGAGAATATGATGCCCTGTGTACTGATTTATATACCTATTTATCTTTTTACTAGTGGTAAAAAAAGTGTGTTTTATGTGCAACTTCCCTTTTGTGTATTGCCCTTTAAGCAGATTCTTAAATCTACAGAAAGCCTCACACCAGAGCTGTCCTGACACTGGTTTGCACCTGTTTGTGACTGATCGACAGCCCTTCATTTAATTCTTAATAACTTCTTAATTAATTCAACAAACACGTATTTATATATAGTGTCAAATATAATCCAGATTTTCTTAAAATGCTTTATAGGACTCATAGCTTAAAGCTCACATTGGATGGACCCATCTGCTCGAAACCATCCAGGCAGAGAGATGCAAACACCACAGAGCCATGCTTCATGGGTTACATTACACTGCACTACTAAATAAATACATGTTCATACTTTGCCATGAATTCAGAATAAAAAAAATATAATAAAAAATGTTATGTGTCTTTATGGTAACAGACATGGCTGGAGTTACTATGTTTTATGTGTTATTGGGTTCTTTGTCCAATTCTTGTAAACATCTCATGAACACATTGACGGCTTTTCATCAAAGAAATGTTGAGCTGGACAATAAACGGACTACCTTACGGTGGTCAAAGGTCACTGACTTTACGAAACATTACAGTCAAATCAAATAATACAAATATAAACATTTTTGCAGAAATAGAATGATTAAGAAGAAATTAAGAAGTAATGACATATCATCACCTCTCCAGCAGGTTAACTGTGACATCTTAATTTCCTGCAAAAAATAAAAACAATTCCTTCAAAGAGCTACATACAGAGTATTATAAGAACCTGGACAGACAGATGTAAACCTTAACTTGACTGGCTGGCAGGGTCAGAAAGGGTCATTTTAGAATATCTGACAGTAACGGCCAGACTCAGCACACACAGTATCCAGACCTCTCATTTTTGAGTTAGAAATGGAGTGAGTAATTTATTTCTTCAGCTACATTGATGAACATCCACTTGGTGTGATGGTCAACATCCAGCAATTCAGGGGGAGAGCCACTAACTGAATGAAAATGAGTCGCGGGTGGCTGTTTTGAGAAAGTCAAACATTGCTGCTGTGCATGCCGCTGCCCGTGGCTGCTGTCAGTGGGTGTTCAGGCCCCTGACACTTACATTGTGGGGAGCAAAGTCACTCACTGCTGTGCTGCAGTGGCTCCAAGCTGAGGAGAGAGCATGACGGGATAAAAGATGCATGCCAACATATCCTGCACAACATGACTATATATAGCATGTCATAGCCAGCAACCACAGGAGTGATGATTGGTTCTTCTGCTCCCAATGACTCACTACACACTACTATGTAAACGTGACGTCACGAATGAGACCAGTGATCCAAAACCACAGAACCGATCTTCTTGTCCCTCAGCTGTGTCATTCAACAATCAATCTCACGTGTTTCTTCCTCCACAGATCACTCTCTCTTAGCTCTCCTGCTACGCCGCAGGAGAAGGACGCCACAAGGTGAACTGAGCAGCAGCGGCGGCGGTGGCAGTGTGAAGTGAACCTTACAGAGATCAGTAAAATGCGCAGTGGGCTGCTGGGAAATAACATTAGTGGCGTACATGATGTGTAACCTGTGATGTCACGGCTCACAGCGTCACATGCACACGTGTAACAGTGACGGCCGACGTGAGTGGCGGTGGCACGCGTGACTGCATGAAAAAGAAACTACTCTGTGATTGCTCCAGGAAGATCCAGTTTCCTGTCCTAACCTGGGCCAGGTTATTCCTGTCTATACTGTAATCGTAGTTTAAGAAGAGACACAAAAACAGCACGGCCTGATGTGATAATATTAAGCTCCATATCATGTTTGGCTTTTAAACATCACAAAATCCTGCTCACACCTACAAGATTTAAGGTGAGCACCAGCAAACATGCACATGCAATATCAGGTTAAATGTCCATATACACGCCTCTATGAATAGAGAAGAACACACTATAAACTCTGCAGATTCATGCTAACACTACACTGTACAACCAATGATAATGCTAAAATGCTGAAATGCTTCTTAACATATTATCATTTGCTAATTATCATTAAACTTGTGCAGATGAATCATCACAATATTAGTTTTGCATGTATTTGCACACAGAACAAAGCCCTGGACATTTTTAAATCTTGACCTGATGATGGCACTGCACCAACATTTAAAGCTCCTCAGCTGTTATTGGCAGTCACCCATGGAGAAGTCTGACCTCACCAGGTATAGGTAAGTCTGGAGAAGTCCTGTCACTGGATGCATATTTTACCTCATTTCTTTTCTTTTGCTTCCTGTTATTGTTTTGCAAAATCCTCCTTGTAACACTTTGAATCAACAAGAACATCCTCAGAGCTGGCAACCTGCACGCTGAACGTTTTGACAAAGATTAAGGCAGGCAGGCTCAGTTCTCTCTGTGAATGGTTGTTTAGATCTGTGAAGGATGTGTTTTCAACATTTGACGCAGCCATCGTCAGTCTGAGCTTGTCTGACAAATCGTTTTACGCCAGTGGCACTGACTTGACCATTGTTCCGATTTATTTCTACTTCACATGAGCTCCTGTGATTTCTAAAAGAGCAACATAAAGCAAGCAAATTGCTGCTCCGGGGCTTAAGATATGTTTTATGTTTAGGGCAGCCATTCTCAGATCATATCACACAGTGTTTGGGAGTTTATAGACAGTCATTCTAGTCATCTGAAGCCATAAACGTCACCCACATAGTGGCGCTACAGCAAAGGTTAGGGTTTTACAGTTTAATCCTCTGGACACAATAAATGTCGGTTCAAACTTCAAAATTCACGACGATCCTTTAATTCTTGAAATATTTTAGTCTGGACCAGACTGCTGGATTGATCCATAAAAGCTTTTTCTCCGACTGCCGCCCGTGTAAACCAAGTCAGACCAGATTAGATACGCTAAATGGGGAAAGGAAAATAGCCTTGAGATCTTGCCAAAAGCCGTCCTTCCTCCCCCGATACAAAATCTCTTGCATCATCGCTCAGGTCAGACAGCACAGCGCGTCCCGGCGTGCTCTCACGCTGAAGGTACATTTACAGTGTTAGAGCCTCAGGTGAAAGCAGCAAAGTGTAGTAAAGCTGAAACCCAGCGTGATGTAACAGGTCGAATTACAGCGTATTCACTGCTGAGATTCAACTCTGGGAAATAAAGTGACTTACAGTGATAATCATAAGGACCAGGCGTCATGTGCTTCCTCTTATTTACCCGTTTTAAGTGCTGTTATTATTCATTCATTGCTTTTGCCGTATGTTTTCTTATTTGTCCTGTTTTTCAGTTAACTAAGTCAGACTGTGACTCAAATTCAATAAAAAAATATAGAATTAATGGATTAATTAATTAATTATAATTGATTTTGTGGTTAGAAAGTCAATTATCAAAACCATTTTACCTCTCAGACTTGAAGGAAGAGTTCAACATGTTGGGAAATGTGCATGTTTTCTCTTTTAAAGAGAAGACTGATACCTTTCTAATGGATTTACTGTCAAGCTAATTTAGCCTCAGCAGCAGATTATCTAAAACTTGAAATAACTAGAACGGCTCTGTTCACAGTTGACCTACACATCATTAGTTAACACTTTATATCTTGTCAGTTTCATTTATACGAAACAATGTTAAATGTTGGTGTATTTTGATGCCTTTGGACAAAACCAGTCTCTCTCTGCTCAGTGAGTCCACATGGCTGCTGGCATTAATCTTCTCTTCTAATTCTCAGAAACTTAGCACATTAGAACACTTCCCATACTGTCTACCTGTTTCTTTAAGAGAGACGTAATGATTTGAGGAAACCTGGTTCCCGCTCTCTCATATTTTAACCGTTGAGGCGTTTAACGAGCAGATCCTCTGTCTTTTCTTTTCCAGAAAGAGATCTGTCCACGTGGATTAATGGGAGACGCTCTTGGCAAATAGCAGCAGGAGAGTTTAAACAGCAGGCTTTTACACCTGCACTGGACACGCTCAGCTAATGCTATTAAAAGGCTGACGAGGAAACCAACCTGAGAAGCGTTCTGACACAGAAAGCGTCTGGTGCCTGGGATTAGATTATGCTGCTGACTGCAGAACACAGTGTGATCGATACTGCACCATCATACTCTCCCTGCACACGCACACAGCAGCCTGATGTTATGATGCTTCTCCTATGAGGCTTCTACTACGTCTACACCTGGCTTAGCTATTTTATACACATATCAGGATTTTTTTTGGCCTAATCTTATGCATATAATATAAAGTGCAGCTTGATACTGTAACCATTAATAACTGAACTGTCATGAATTTGTTTCGTTTGTCTGCTGTAAAAACAGCAACGAAAACACTACAGCCATTTAAGCTAACGGCTAAAGTGTGTCAGATTTGATGTCAGGAAAATAAGCATTTGCAGTAAAAGAACAAACCCAAAGACACTAAAAAAAAATAAAAAATAAAATGTGGACTTCAATCATGTAAAAAGAACCTGACATTAGCACTACATCCACCGCTCACCACTGAAGCCTGAAAGTATTTCATTCATGTTTGTATAGGACAAATCCGACCATGCTAACGTGTGATACAGTGTGTGTCACAGTGACACCGTTAATATGCTGATTTTTTAAATTTTTTGCTTGTGCGAGTTTTTGCTTGTGAGACCGCAGAAGCCGCAGCCCTCCTGGCTTCCTGACACCTGGAGTCCCCTGGGCCAACCAGGCCTGAAATGCCCCCTTCTTCAGCTCGACCGCTTCCCTCACCACCTGTGTTCACCTGCAGGTTCAAAGGTTTCCACCACGGCAGGCACTAACAATCTTCTGGCCACAGCTCCCACCAGCTGCTTCTGCAATGGAGGATTTGAACATGGCCCACTCAGATTCCACGTCCCCAACCATCCCCCAAGATGCATGAGAGGCTCTTCCAGAGGTGGGAGTTGAAGATCTCGCAAACAGGGCCCTCCACCAGTCATTCCCAGTTCACCCTAACTACTAATTTGGATTTCCAAGGTCTGACCGGCACCTTTTCCCGCCACTTGATCCAAATCACCATCAGGTGGTGGTCAGTTGACAGCTCTGCACCTCTAAACCCGAGTGTCCGAGACATACGGCTGCAGATATGATAGCAAAACCACAAAGGCTATCGTCCTTCTTTGGCCCAAGTGCTCTGGTACCAAGTACACTTATGAGAAACCTTATGTTTGAACATTGTTATGGACAATCCGTGACCGGCAAAGAGGTCCAACAATAACCACTCGGGTCAAGATCAGAAAAGTCAACTTGTGAGTATCCCCCTGAGAACAATGTGGGAGACGCTACCAGGGGACCATAGAGACACACAAACCCCTCCATCACATTAAGGTGGTGATTCTTCGGAAGAGCAATGTAGATCTGTTTTATACTTCTTCCTCTATCTCCCAGACTCAGGCCCTGAAAGAACACACGGATACTACAGAACAAGTGACATACACCTCAGAGTTTAATGCAACATCTAAATGATGGCTATTAAAAATAAACGTCCCAATGTGGGTACATTTAGTTTAGCGAGAATATCTTCCTTTGCTTCATCTCTCTGTGTCTCCTGTGTCGGTGTATGTAGTGAACAACGTGAAAGGTGAGAAGTGTCCCAAAGTCATCTGACAACCCATAAGCCCCGCTGCTTGAGTGGCAATGACTTAAAAGCATAAAAACCTGACAGCTTTAATTTACACTTGATGTTCACGATCAATGCAGAATCTGCACCGTTCATCACCTGCTGCTCATGCTCCATGCAAGTACTTAGCTCTTATCTGCTCTCCTCCAATCAGTATCTTTGTACCAGCCTATATTAAAAAACAGTACTGCTAGCATTAGCATCAGTCACATGGCGCCCAATGTGCTGCTGCCGCCGCTGCTGCTGGTGGTGCTCTCCTCCCCCTCGCCTCCCACACCGCTCCTCCTCCTCCTCTCCTGCTCACAACTCTAATCCTGGCCGGGCACACGGAGGCCCCTGCTTTAAATACACCCAGGGTGGAAGAGGAAGATTAAAAATGACAAGAGTGATTAGTGAGGCTATTAGGAGGACAGCCCCTGCTGCTGGACAATAACGGGAGCATCTGACTCTTCCTGACAGCACTGAACCGTCCCTCCTCTCCTACTCCCCAACTGTCCCTTCTCTCCTTCCCTCCTCCACTGGGACATATTATAGTGTGACACAATCTCATCAAACTTCTCCCTCTCATTTAATCTGTAACGGGTTTGAAATCTCTCCATTTTCACCTTGTGTTTCATGAGAGAAGAAGAGGAGGCAGAGCGACACAAAAACCCCGGGTCAGCTGGGAATAACAACAACAAGCTGACAAACCCTGAAAAGTCTAAAATTGCATAACCATGCCCTGAAGATCACCGTGTCCTTTTATCTTTATTTTCAGATTGCCTCTTGTTTTTCTCTCTTCTCACCTCCACATGCCCACTGTTCTCACGCAACGTTGCTCCAAATGCTTACACCGCTGCACCGTGACTCAACAACACGTCTCCATCTTAACTGTGTCCGATCTGTGACGACATATTAAAACTTTACTTAGAAGCGGGCCTATAATTGTACTGGCTGTCCTGGAAATAGCCCTGTGCTCTCGTGGATTCAAGGATAATTGTGGTGTTCACAGCCAACGTGGGAGGTGATCTACAGCTGTTTCAGGATAATAGTTATCCCGCGAGGACCGGGGGGACATATGTGAGGACACCGTTTTACTGTACTCACGTTTGCTGCTCAGTTCAGTCCCTTCAATACCTGCAGGACAGGTAAACGTGAAGCACAGACTGATTGGACCGACACCCAGACAGACAGGACACTGTGCCAGCTGTTCGTCTGTCCAAACTCATGCCAGCATCAGTCCACTGGTTGGGCACGCCGCTTCATTAACCCCCATCCTCCCCGAGTGTGTGGCCTCCGGCTATTATAATCTGATTTGTAAGCCTCTGCATGGCTCTTATGTAACAGCGGGGATGAGTCTGTAGCTGGGGAGATGTGTGCACACATGAAGTGCCTGCCGAATGGGGGAGGAGAGGGTGGCGGTGGTTGTGGTTGTGGTTGTGGTGGTGGGTGAGAACCAGCTGGCAATGTGTGTGCGTGTGAGCAACGCGTGCCAGAGTTTGTGAGCACTGGGATACGTGACGGAGATTGAATAACTGCACGCGCGACACGAATGATAACGAGGTTTCACTGAGCCGCACAACTGGTGTGTGTCGAAGCACATACGGCGCGCTACGTTCTCGACTTCCTTCATCGAACTGTGAATAAAGATATTAATATCTCATCAATTTAGAGTAATGCTTCAATTGCTTCTAACAGAAAGAGTGCAGCGATCAGTCTTTACATGACAATTACTCTCCTCGTGCCCTCCCTGCCGAGGCCACCTGTGGCTGGTGTGAAAGACTCAGTGTGTTCAATTTTTCTCTTTTGGTCTCCAAACATAATCATTTTCTCCAAGCCATTCTTCTCATTTGTTAATCTCACCCGTCTGCTGAATTCAGTTTTTGTTTGTTCGCCCTTCCCTTTCAACCCTCATGCCTCCTGTTCATTTCATGTGTGCAGCTCTTTATGTGACATTATAACAGAGGTTCTGTGCATGATGGCTGAGTGTCTCAGGTTTTACAAAGAGATGAAGAAAAAAGAAAACTGATTTATTTTAGTTTACAGCCTGGGATTCCTCTTTATATAATAATATAATTATCTGGACTAAGACCACTTGCATATCGCTATGTGTTGTTGGTACCACCAAACCTTATTAAATCACCTTTTTGTTAAACTGTTAAAACACTAACCCTTACTACTGAACAAAGGAGCAACACAAACCAAACTGCCAAACTACTTCACACCTTCATTTTACCAAAGTGGTTCATTTGACCTCAGACAAAGGGACGACACACAATTCATTCAGTCATTCATTCATTCATTCATTCATTCATCTTCTGTAACCGCTTGTTCCTGTGAAGGGTCACGGTGGCGCTGGAGTCTATCCCAGCTATCATTGGGCGAGAGGCGGGGTACACCCTCTACTCGCCAGTCTATTGCAGGGCTAACACAGAGGGACAAACATTCACACTCACACCTACGGGCAATTTAGAATCATCAATTAACCTAATGAGCATGTCTTTGGACGGTGGGAGGAACACCACACAACAGCTGTTGATTTTACAGAACCAGAAAGGAAGTTAAATGAAAGTAAAGGGCAAAAAAAGGTGGAAGTCTGAAGAGGAAAGAGAGGGTTTGATTGAGAGGAGTCCAGGTGAACAAACTTTCTATGACTATCCTAGTCTGGCCCACAGACCCTTGCAGGGACACACCTGCTCCAAATATGCTGTAAAGTGTTGTTTCCTTAAACATTTAATAGATTACACAGGCAGTCTTCAGGTTTGACTGATACGTCACAGAATAATATCATCTGTAATTTGTGGCACCAGATTAAAAATAGAATAATAGTTAAGAAATCCGCTCTGGGGCCTCACTTTAGTCGGAAAATGGAACCACTTATCAATAATGAGTGTTTGCACAAAGTAACACGCTCAGTTTAAAAATATTCAAAACCCAACATCATTATTGGCTAAAGTCATTCATTTTTATTCATGGGAGAGCAGAGCATGACCCCGAAACAATCATCCTATAAATGATACCCCCGCCCGCCCACACACACACACTAACACACACACACACACACACACACACAGACACAATAAATGTGAAATGTAGACGCACGTCAACAACACTCCTGCTGTTTCATTTTTTTCCCCTTGTGTTTGACTTTCACTCTGCAATTTCAATTTCAAACGCGAGTGAGTCTCTCAGAAGCCATAATGACAGAGCTCTGAGGAATGAGAAGGACTTCACTTTTTCAAAAGCATAACTGAGCAGGGAAACATCTTACATGTGTGCAGTGAGGTTCCTGGTAATATCAATTTAATGCGCACCCAGTGCCGGGTTAAATCTGCGTGGGTGTAATGATGGCGCTGTCTGGGATAATGAACGCTGCAAATCAGTATTGATGATAGTTATTAAAGCTCAGTTTCAGACAGATGCCTGCAGAGTGTGTTTGTGTATATGTAATCCACACATTCATTACCACATCAGTCATCCTGCAGATTAGTCAGAATAAATTCCTGCACAAATGTCAGTTTGTTAAAGTCTTCAATTCTATTTTTATCCATTTTATATGTCGTTATGCGATGTGTTTTTCATAATCCAATCTGATAATATTCCTGGAGCTGTTGCTGCAAGAGCGTAGGTGAACTATATGATATTATAAACCTAATGATATTGAAGATCCACACATAAACTGCGAACACGCTTCGTATGTGATCCAGCGGGATTGTGGCTTATGACATTCACCTCGTCAGGAGTGTTGAGGAAGGCAGTGGCATTTATTTTATCCCTCTGCAGCTTTATTAACCCGTTAAACGAAGCCACTGTGCTGGGTTTTCTATCATTTCAGTCTCAGGGGAACGAGTGACAGGTTCACATGTCTCCTAGAAGAAAAAGACGGTTTGTCCTTCAGAGGAGGCGTTTGACCTTTTACTCATATTGCTGCCACTGAGCAGACAAGCAGTCTATTGTTGCCTATGATGAAAAAATGATTTTTTTTCACTCGTCACAAAAGAGCAGCTCCACTCGATCAGTCCACGACAGAAACCGTCCACCCACGCAGCACACGACCATTAATCAATAATGAAGGCTAAATGAAAATATGTGAAAGTCACCCGGTGACTGATGGAATTACAATCCTCAGCAACTCCCTAATCTTAAAGCAAAGAAGCAGAGATGCAATAAGTCATTTCAACTGTATTTAAGGCCCTCATCAGCATGAGGTCAGCAGCACATGTTCAGGTGCTTAAGCTGAAAGCTTTGGACAGAAACAGTAAGTTAACTTATTGTATATAATGTGGTTAAACTGGGATTATGGGGAAAAAAGCTTGGGAGAAATAATACTAAAATGAAAATAAAACTGAATTGTAACGAAGGAAAATACATAAAAAAAAAGAGAACTGGAGGAAGAATTAATTTTAAGAGAGAAAGACAAAAAATAAATTAAAATGAAAAACAGGTACTTCACACGGCACAGTCCAAAATGTTTTGCTTATTATAGAAATGAAATAACTGACCAGTCATAGTCAACAGATGCATATAGTTATCTATGCATAGACTTCTTCTTGTTTTAAACGACCTGTACGTTTCCACAGAAGTGTTTCTCAGATTGTAGATGAGCTTTGGAAACCTCCTCCTCCACAGATTTCTCTCTTTGCCAGACCAGTGGGAATTCTGGCCCACAATTTATGTAATTTAGGGTGTGAACTTTTCTCTCCATCTCTTTGTTTTCCATGTGTTGCACAACTATTTGTGCCGCTTTTTGGCTTTACAATAGATTGCATCACTATGGATCACTTCCAGGAGAGAAATTATTTGCCTGTTCAAGTAATTGCATGGTGAAACATTACTGAGAAATGTTTAGTTCCCTGAAGTTTCACTGCAATATGACGCAGCATACACATTTAATTTGGTCATTGTGTAAAATACTGTACTCAACAGAATTAAGTACAGACCTTAAACAGTAACTGACAGTCGAGGACAAGTTGAAGAAGAGACGTGTGAGTGACAAACCGTCTCTGGAGCAGTAAGTGGAGAGGACAGTATGTCAAAGAGGATGTGCTGCAACAGCGTGCCTGCAGAAAAACCGTGTTTGCACCATTAACGTGAAGCAGACGCTGCTGTTATCTGTCCACGAAAAGACCCTGAAATCAACACGAGTCTTTCACACAAAAAAATAAATCTCTCTCCACTCCTGACCTCCATCTAAACTACCATTTGACTATTATTCAACAACAGCACAGTGACGAATCCTGAAGGAAACAAGTAACAGTGCATTTACTAAAATCGATAAATGTCCTCACCCTCCAAACACAAACATTCAATCACACTGCACAAATCCGGCGCTAAATAAACAATAGTAATACGTCCAGAAACTGCCGCGGCCCAATAAAAGAGGAGAAAATTGAAAAAGCCTCCGCAGCCCGACAGCCTGTATATCTGATATTGACTATCTGCTATTCAACGCTGGTCTGGTTTGATTAGATTTCCTGCTCATAAAGAAGGTCATGACAGGAGAGAACAGACATAGCAGGAAAGTAATGATACCCAGAATACTGATGGCTGCTGCTGGGCTTTAATATTCAGAGATAACAACATGGACACCAGGCAACCAGAAAGTTATCATAAGATTCTTCAATTTTTAGTCAGGGAACTTAAAAACACTGTAAACTCTAAACATGAAGAGGTTATATACAAGAGAAACTCTGGGCGGAGGTCTGTAAATAAATTAAAGCGGAACTACAGTTTTTACAACCTTATTTCTGGCATAAAATACAGTCGCTTACTCACCCATATAACTTTTGTGTAATTTGTATTCCTTCGGGAGATGATTAGATCTGTGTATATCCATATAGTGGGAATGAATGGGGCACCGAAACGCATCCTCTACATAATGCTTTATCTGCCGTGAAACTCATTCATTTCGCCAATATTTGGTGTCTGAGAAATGCGTGCACCCACTACGGTCGGCTTGTTTACCTGTAATTTGCTACTGCTAGTTTTTTTGCAATATGGCTGAAGTTTTTTCCGATACTGAGGTTGTGGACGAACCATAGCAGTGGCAAATTACAGGTCAACGACCATTGCGGGCAGGTTTGTGCGGAGATGACATCATCCACGTCAGAAGACACCAACAGGTAACTCCGGACTCAATGGGGAAAATAGCACTAGCGTACAATAACACAATTTTAGTGAAATGAATGAGTTTCGCGGCAGATAATGCAGAATTTAGAGGCTGTGTTCCGGTGCCCCATTCACTCCCACTATAAGGATATACGCAGATCTAATTATCTCCCAAAGGAATACGAATTACACAAAAGTTATATGGGTGAGTAAATGACTGTATTTTATGCCAGAAATAAGGACCAGGTTGTAAAAAAACAGTAGTTCCCCTTTAAGGACTCGATAAATGGCATCCCTTCGATCTTAGATTTAACTAACAGCATCGCTGTATGGAAGTTATAGCTCAGTAGAATTATTTCATCTCAGAAGACTAAAGCATCATGTGCACTGTTATAAAGCCAGTCTATGGAGGATGAAGGCCATAACACTCGGCAAAGTTGTGTTTGCGACCATGCAAATAAAGCAGGTCAGATCAATAATTTATCGACAGCTGTCCAGATACACGCAGCCTGAAAGTGTTTTTACACGACCCGAGCATTTAATGTTTGGACGCTGAAACCTATTTTTCGGCCCACTGATAATTCTGCTGTAGTATATGCTTCAGGGGTAGCTTACATTCTGCTACCTTGTACACTCATATATCATAAATCTACATTAGGATATTTTGACATTACCAGCATCCTTTGCAAGCACACTTTCAAGTACTTTAACCTCTACTAATGGAGGCCCAGAGTAGAAGAGGTCCTAAAACACTTATATCTGATTAGAACTACTATCACAGGGTGTATAAATAAACCTTTATGGGCTAATGAAGACATGAGTAACAATTACAGCTCCTTATACAATAAGGAAAACATAATAATGAATACTATATTGCATTTCTGCAAATAGAGCCCTATTAAAAGCCTTAACTAATTTGAAAAAAGATGAACCAGTTAGCTAAATTCAATAAAGATAAGAGATTATCTGATAACTGAAAAACAGTTTTCCAAACTCCCCTTAATAACTGACAGTTCATTTGTATGAAAATGTACGCTAACAATATTGGAAGTAGTTTAAAATCAAATTAAATAATTACATCTGGGACAGCTAGTCTGACAGGCCGGTGTACAATGGAGTATTATTTGCTGCAACATGTTGTATGTACTTAACTGTCGTGTGAAAACGTATAAGCAGAACATTTATTTTCATACTTCCTTAACTCGTATCCTGTAAAATGAACACAATCATCTGATCTTCTGCAAACAAACACTCACCTACGTGAATGTATGTCACCTCACCCCAATTAAAAAGTTATCTCTCATTTGCATTTAATTTGCGGTGACTAAACCACAGCTCGGGCTGTGGGTGGTGTTTGCTATATCATGACTGAGCCGCAGAAAAACAACAAATTAAGCTCATGGCACGTTTTCAGCAGCACGGAGACGATGAGGATTGTTTATGCAGAGAACACCCTGAGTAAATAATTACTCAACCGAGCAGCAAACCATAATACAGGGCCAATTACAAGGCATTATATGATATATATTTACTTAGGACTGATTTAGATACTTAGATGCATACATATATATATATATTTATAAAATCAAATCTTTGTTTGAAACTCATTCATCAGTATAAAGTAAGCTACAGAGCAGAGATGATTGCAGATGAATATGAAAATAATACTGAAACAAGGTGGAGTCGTTGATCCGAGTCCGTCACATGGTACATTTGGTGGCCTCGTCCAGGCACATGTAGCACGTTTCCCAGATTACCACTGCAGCGCTCTGATTCTGAGTCACACACAGCTCCAACATGATGCAAAGTCACTATGCTCTGATTAATCTGAGTATAATCCCTGACAAGCCATTCAGCCTCAACTCTGCAGCTGGTGGGCGGGGGGCAGGTGAGAGTGTGTGCGTGTTCATGGATGTTCTATTGAGGGAACGGCCTCACAGTAAAATACACGCTGACCTCTCTAAAAACACTGCTGGAGAACGGCTCTAGCCGACGTATAATGAAGCACATTCTGTTCCCTCCCTTCATGAGGCAAATTTGGCATCAGACTGAGGACACTGTGCACGTCCTGCCCTCCTCTTTTGTCCCCAAACATCCTCCTCTTTTCTCCGCCCAGTGCCACTGCTGCCTCGTCTCCTCCTGCGCACTTTTACATTAAAATGTTGCAGTCGAAACCACGAAGCCCCTTAAACCTACGAAGGCCCTATAGCGCACCAACCATACGACACAACCCCCCCAGAGGGCCTCTTGAGAGATTTTTCTATATTAGACTGGGGGGAGGGGGACACATATGATATGTCTGTGCATTGGAAAGGACAGCGCCTTTGTTAAATACCTGACAAGTGATTAGATAAATAATCTACCACTGTCCATCATGGGCTAACTTCAACCAATTATCAACATGCAATGAAATAGGTATGTCCTGAAGAGGAAACGCAAATCTCTTTCAAAATATATTTTCATATCTTCACGATGTAGTCGGACGCGGTAGTTGCATCAGGCAATAAAGTTATTCTACTTTTGCTGTAGTTTGGGAGTCTTATACCTCTTTTCCTCCTCCATACACCATGGAAGTAGGTTAAGTTGCGCCAGAAATCCTGGCTCTGCTTCAATCACGAAATTCTTTCCAGTTCTGATAAAAGGTGATGCCATAGGAGCGTCTGTCAGGAACGCTGTCAGCTGTCAGTGCTTCTGCACAGGAGGCTGCTTGATCTGAACTATGGTGGTTCAGTCACAGGCTGAGACTCCAGTTGCCTTACAAGTCTTTAGCTAGTTTGAGAAATATTTGACACTATGAACTATATAGAAGATGTATAGTGGAAAAGTCTAAAGGAGCTGTTGTAAACCATTGACAGTATATAAATATGGACAAAGCGTCCCCACTTCCTTGCATCGCCCAGACTGACGCTATTTTCCCAGGGTTACGGGTGGCGCCATCTTGCGGGACTGGAACCAGAGTCTGCGTAGTACGGTCCAAGAGTGGAGCCGCATTATGGACGATCTGCCCACATTTCCACCAGACTCACTCACGTTTCCATGAATTAATACTACACTCAGCTCTACCTCCACCGGTTACAAAGAAATAATTTCCAGCTCTCACGGTCCTACGGGGCACTTCACAGAACTGTTGGCATGGCAACTGGTAGTCATCGTGATGTCACATCCATCTATAACTAAAACAAAACTTGAACATGCATCAACATTATATCAATTGTCTAAAGTGACAGAAACCCTCCAAGTCCCACCGACTAACATGGAGGAGGTGGAGCTTATGATCAATACTGCAGCCAGACACCAGGGGGAGCTCTACTTGCTTTGGCTTGACTTTTGAGGAGCTGTTCCGCCGCCCATCTTTATACAGTCTATGCTGGAGAAGACAAGATGAAAAGCCCAGAGGTCAAAAGCCAAATGACGTAGAATACCTGCTTTATGAGTGCTCATTAAATCCAAACATTAAATGCCCGGAAAGCAGCAGTCTACGAGCAGTAGCGCAAATATCCCAGATAGTCTCTACCACTGGTCATTCAATGATTCATCTGCACTGTGTATCATCACTCTTTGACTGAAAGCATTATTGTCACGTGATTAGGTCCGTGACCTCAGTTCAGACAATGACCTTTAAACCCCAGATAATGCTGACACATCACATCACACGCTCAATACCTCACACAAGGTCTCTGGGGCTGTAAACACACCTGTATCTGCAAATTATGTTACCCTGCTCTTCATCACGTCCACAGCACGCTGAACAAAAGCCGATAACCATGGCAGTGAGCGGGTGGTGAGGATAGTGTACCGCAGGCTCCTGGGTTGTGCATCGATGTAATAATGGCGTGACCTGAATGTCCCTGAAATGGAGGCGTGCGTGAGGGAGGGCACAGCCGTTTCATTTAGTCTTATCATGGTTTGTTTTATTTCCATGTATTACAGTAAACTGCTTTGCTCTGTGCAGAAAAAAGGACGTCGGCACATTAACTGTGGACTCATCACGTTGAAATATCAAGTAATTAAGCAAAAAATGAGAAAATTTGAGCAGAAAATGAAAACCATTTTATATTTTAGTTACATCTGGTAAGGCAAACCTGTTTGTTCCTAGCTTTTAATGACAGGTCTTGAGGATTTTGCTTCTCCAGCCCACAGTCATCCCTCGCCCTCGTCTCTCCTGCAGTGGTTGATGCCCAGAATATATAACACACAAGTCCTGAATAAAACATCATCCATGGCCTGAATACTGATGCTGAGAGAGAGTAGAGAGAAACCACAGGCGGTGATGAACAACAGCTCACTGCTAAGCAGATCCTCTCGATGACAATGAATGTTTCTGCACATCATTCTTCTTTGACAGATTTCAAACTAACCAAACTCGCTTCATTCATATTTCTTCTGCATGAGGGCTTTTACCTTGCCAGCGCTCTGATTCAAAATGTGACGACAGCATCTAACCACGGGGCAGGCTAAGAATAGGAATGGTATAAGCCGTGTCTGTCGATGTCACGACACAGCTCCCCACTACTGTCGAAATACTGCTGACAGGGTATGCAAGGTCAAAGTTCACCCTCTGTTAATAGTTTTGGTGACTCTATGGGACAGTATGGGAGATATACGGTATGTCAGGCTCGTCACTGTGTTGTTTTGGCTACGCCTTCTCACTGCAGTGTAGGACCGTAGTCTGGGATCTGGGGAAGGCGAGTGACCTGCTCAAGAGCCGACAGACAAAAGCTTGTTGTAATGTTCTCTTGCGACGTCAGGAAAATGACTGGGGACATTTGTCAGGGGTGCGGTGGTGACGGAGGTGACGTTTGACTGGCACGCGAGCCAAAGAAATGTCACTCCTGCCTTAAAATACCGCGAGAAGCAGAGAAGAGATCAAACATCTGAGAGAAATATTTGCACTTGTCGGATGGCGGAGGAATGTTTATGTGACAAGCAAACAACCGCAGACCGCCGGGGAGAAGGTCTCCTCGTGGACGCCTCTGAGGAAAAGGGCTCGACTGACAAACACAAGAGCAGAGTGTGAGAAGGGAGGAAATAAAGTGAGATGTAAAGGATAGGAGGCGCATTGATGCAGGTACTGTACTGCTGGACCTGATCCAGTGCAATCACTTTTACTGCAGTGCTGATCCACACTGGGCCAAATACGGATTCACTGATTTGGACAAAATGAGTCTGACTCACGAGCTCATGACTGGAACGTTCTTGTGATTTAAATACAGTGATGCCATGATCCAGTGCAGGAGGACGTGCGCTTTATATGCAACGAGGTGGAAAGTAAAGGTGTGGAAGTCCAAAAGCGACAAGGACGGGTGTTCAGACACATACCTACAATCTGGCTTTCTGTTTAACAGAAACCCACATTCTCTAACCTTGTCTTGTAGTCAGTTACATGCTCCTCAGATGGTCTAAGTTCCCAATTTGGGGCGATGGTTTCCAAACTTTGGCATGTTCTTATGATTTCAAATAAAGACGTGGATGCTACAAATGAGATGTGCTGCATTTCTAGGCTGCAAGACTTGAAACAACACGCTGATGGTGGTTTGTAGTGTCCATGTGAAACAAGACACTGTGTGAAACATAAGCATAATGGCTTAATAATATGTTGTTGACAGAAGTACGGCAGACAACGCTGAGCAATTCATATAGTCGTGTACCACAGTGGTCGATGAATTTCGAGTTGTTGTTTGAATTCCAACTGGACTCTTGGACTTCTCTTGAAGACATCTCACCATCTCATTCACTATTATTTCAATAAAATAAAAAAAACATAGTTCACCAACAACACAGTCTTTCCCTAACCATCACCATACCATAGTTGTCATGTACTGTTACTTTAGTGAGCAACGAACTAAAGCTAGTGCATGCATCTCCTCCTTTTTTATTATTTTGGCATCTAATCCGCAAAACAACAGGTGAAGTAAGCAATCCCCGTCGCGTCATCACCCAGAATTAATAAACCTGACACGGTACTTGGAGCTGAAAAATGCCAGCATGGTAGACATTTCTCCTCCAGACTGCGAGGGAGTAAATCCCTGCAGCTCTCCTCTTTGACTCGGCCGAGCCGTCCCTCTTCCCTCAGCCTTCAGCATCTCTTAGCTGAATTCCTCTCCTATCGCTCTGCCACTCCCTACCTGCTCAAGGGTGCTCTCTATCTCCCTCTCCTCTTATCTCCTTTTCCTTGCTCCGCTCTCTTTTATCCCTCCCACCCCATCTGTTATCTTCCAGCTGGATCTGTTTTACGCTGCACTGCAGTAGGCCTTAGTGAAGCGGCTCGATGAGTCACCCACTCGCAATCTGCTGCCCTAAAGCCCTGCAGGCGTCAGTCACATCCAAGGACCCCACTACTGTCCCCAGGCTTGCATGGATGTGCATCTATGCACATTACACGCTCGCACATTGAGTTCCTTTTTTTTCCTTTTTTTTTTAAACACAGCACGAGTGAATGCTGTCTGTATGCGCCAACATATACATAAATAATTAAATCTAAATGGACCAAGAGAATGGTTTAATTATTTGCCTTTAAGCTGCAGAATGAACTGGCCAATTAAGAGAAAAAATCATAACGCTGGCTGACGCTGGTGGTAGCGCCGATATTAGCATTCAGCACACAGACACATGGGAAATCTCTAGTCGTAGCAAGGCTGAATACAAATTAAAACATCACTGCTCTGCTTCCCATGACGAGTAATAGACACCATTCAAATCTGATTACTCCTACTGATGCTACAACCCTTCCAGCAAAGGATTCCAGCAAATGTCCTCGTGAAGACACAGTATCGTGACAGATTATTTGGCTTCCATTGCAGGGCTAACGCTTTATGCTGCTCCTACAGCTGCTCCTCAGCAGTGCTTAACTATAGTGGTCCAGCTTTTCTCCCACTAACAGCTAAACAGATGATTTATGAAACGTAACGGGGGACAGTTATCACCTGGATCATGACTAACACTCCACTGCGTGCATTGCAGTAGAGCAGTATGGCGGCAGCAAATACGTGTGAACTGTATCTCACTTCACACTGAAACGTACAGAATCAGGGGCACCGTGATTAATAATAATCAGTACTATTGCTTGCTGTTCTATAGTTAATGAAGTGTCCAGTATAAAGCCATAGCGTGCGGATCTAGAGGCAAGAGCATAACTGGGTACATGATAAGTATACATGTGTTTAATGTGCAGTACTCTGAGACAGCATCTTGTCTAAGGAGGTAGCGAACACACGACTGGTTTTAGCTCTTGGGTACCATTAATATATGTTTGCTGACCTGGCAGTAAAACAAAAAGCAGAGGGTGTGATTAGTATATTTATAGATACTGTGCACGTAGATAAAACCAAAGTTGAGCAGAAACTAGTCAGTGTCTCTCTGACACTGACAGAAAGGAAGGAAAGGAAAACATTCTCTCTGGAAAAAGCTGCGGGATCGAAACCCCCCAAAGACTCTTCCTCTTTTTCCCCTCTCTCCGTTTCCTTCTCTCTCTCTCTCTCACTCTGGCACACTTTCTCAAGCTTTCCTGGCACCTCCTCCTCCTCCTCCTCCTCCTCCTCCTCTCTCCTGCAGTTTCCATTTAATGAAAGCGTTCTTTATCTACCTGCTCACAGCACACACTCGCTCCACCAAGATAAGATGCGCTGTGCAAAAAGTGCTCTTGGAACTAGAGCATGATTAAAACATAAAGGCGAGCATCTTTTTCTCTAACCCTCCCCGCGCTGGCACGCTGCACATGCATGTACGCGAGCATAATCAGCTGGAGAACCTGACTCTGACTGAGGCATCGTGAAAGTAGCATCTGCTCTGAGCGTGACTCATTTGACTCTGAGGTGAAGTCGACACGTGACGTAGCTGGCGAGCAATTGTTTAAAAGGATGACGAATATGCTCACTCAGCTTAAAACCAAAAGCGGACGAATACACTTGTAATTGTTTTGAATGTTTTTTTATTCTTTTAGATTAAATTCAGATCGTTTCTAGGAAATGCAATCTATTGTAACACAGCCCAAACTGAGAGTGACAGATGGGTTGCTTGGTAAATAAATATATAAATAAAACTGAATTAAAACTGAAGTGAATTTGTTGGATTTTACTCTGCAAGCCTGAGCTTCCCCTCTTTATAAAATGGCCCCCGTTATTAATGCACCACAAAGAGCCTTGATGTCCTTGGGTGAGAGAGAGAAGGAGGAGAGAGATGTCTGCTGTCAGAGAAAAGTGTGATTGTGAAATAAATTACTCAGTGATGTATGTGAGAAGGTGAAACTGAGGTTGTGCGAGAATGTGTGTGCGTGTGAGAATCTCATAAAATCCCAGTTACTTCACGGCATTGTGGCTTTTATGAGCGGCTTCTGTCAGCGGCGGCCATAAAGTCTGTACCGAAGAAACGCCTCCTCTGCAGAAATGAGGATTTTCTATCACTCACAAAGCAGATGCTGTATGTTTAACTTTAGCCCGAACTGTGCATCTAATTAGCAGTTAATTAGAGGAACACTGGGCTCCAAGGTCCATGACGCAGCATTTAAGGGTGTGATATCTGTTACAATCTACACATAAAACCATTAGTTACGGCACTGGATTTTATGTAAACTACAATTATTTCCATAACTCATTGATGCAGCCCATTTTTTTTTTTCAACAAATTGAACAATAAACTGTATTTTTAGTTAACAAAATATGAGAATGTAACGTAAATGTCAAAGAAAATGATAAATCTCAAGCTGCAATTTACTTGCGGTTTTGTTTGAGATTATTGTAATACATAAATGAATTACTTTTCTGTCATTCAGTGCAAAAATATCCTACTTGTGCAGAGTAAAAAGCAACGACACAGATATGCGTTGCCCCAAACTCCTATCTGATTATTTTAAATCCCTGGTCACAACCCTTAATCTCTTGATCCCCTCTTTTTGTGTTCGGGTTCTTCCTAAAGTACGGCTGGACGACATGTGCGTCTGTGCAAGTAGCCAGATTGCAGGGTCACTTCCTATATAAGTCTGGGCCGGGATTACTGAGCTGTGGCCTGAGAGCAGAGGAACTGAGCGGAGCCTTCTGCCACTGGGAGTCTGGGGAAGAAGACAATGTTTGTGTGAGTGTGCGCCCGTGAGTGTTGGGGCGGTGGGTGGGTGTGTAATGTTGAGGAGGAGCAGACGGCAAGAGACCACAGAGACAGCTCACTGCGAGCCTAGAGCCGACTGAATCACACTGGGAATAAAAACTGAGGAATGAAGACAGTGCTGTGAAAAAAAAATCTACAAATTCAGATACACTCACTGCACATTTACATAACATCTATAAACACATCTTTAGGCATGTGCACAGCCAGAGCCACATAGCTGTGCATATTTACAGATGTAAACGCTCACATGCATACCCCACCCCGCCTCACTCAGACACACACACACAGATGCATTTGAAGCTGTACATGAACATCTGCAGGGAGAGAGCGCGGGCTCTGCTAATGGACTCGTCAAACAGAATTAACACAATCTGCGCCGCCATCTAATTCTCTGTGTGGGCTGCTGTCTATTTCCAGTCGGAATAAAGAAGCATTTCATTAAAGGTTTAGCCCCTTCCCACGCCGCAACTCTTCCAGGTGTATTTTAGAGCTTCTCTTCAGGAAGCCATACAGGCTTCTCAAATGTCAGTCTGACACTAACTAATGACCAATGGCGGCATAAATTAACTAAAAATACTAGACTCGGTTGCATCACCACATGTTATCGCAGTCAGTCGTTGCGTAAATTAACTCCTGTCCTCATAAACCGCAACCTTGTTCTCAGTTATTGAAGTCCAACATGCAATTAAAGGAGTTTAATAACTACGGGCGGTGACCTTCAACAGACACGCCGTTATTAGTGTCACAGTTAAATCATCATTCCCTCTCTATCTCAGTGACAGTCCTTCATAAAGATGAAGTATAATGCAAACTGGAGGTTGTAACCGAGGCCAGGAGGAGACCGGTGGAGGAGAAAGAGGGAGGGGGAAGGAAGTGTGTGTGACTCACTCAGGCTCCAGGACTCCTGCTGTGCGGGGCCTGAAGCTGACTGTCAGTGTCACTGTGACTCACCCGCTGCAAACGGACAGGCTCCCACAGACCCACCAAACACCGGAAATTAAACTTGCTCTAAGCCCTGGAGTTGGTGGTGGGCTGCAGGGACCAGGTCGGTGTTTTTAGAGACCTTTGGCCATAAAGACCTCAGTGGAGAGCAGCCCAGTGGCCAACACTGTTAGGTTTAACCACGGTGGTTAAACTCTGTGGTCACTTTATGCTTGGTTTCAGACTATGATAGTAGGATGAGTAGGATGAGAGGAGAGAGCCTATGCGTAACCTTGAACTGACTAGCATCTCACGCTTTGATTAAGTGTAGTATTAAGGGACGCTTCGGCATTAGATGGGGAAGGCGTAATTAAATTTAAAACAGGCATCCTGTAAGAGCGTTTAGAGGGCGCAGAGGTCATGGCGTGCCGCTGCTGGCAGGAGCGGATTTCCGCCGAGGCGCACTTAAAGATTGCATAACGTTGTGCGCGGCGGAGTTCCCACTGCAGCCGGCTGAAGGAAACGCTGATGTAAACCGCCCTTCATTTAAGGGCCACAACTTGCGCATTACAATCGTGAGCGGCTGCCATGAGCTGCAGCTCCGATGGTTTTCTGCGCGGAATGTCATCTGAAGGGTACTGAGAGGAACTGACGTCCCCGATACCACTATCATCACATTGCTGGGCCATCTGTCTCCCAGACGGCCTCACAAAACCTGGCCTTGAATGTATTATCGCGTCCCCTCGCCTTGCATTAAATAACCACGGTTAGGGGAAACACTGGCTGCAGATTAAAAGCCTGAGCAATAAATTATTCTACTGGTGCAGTGCTGCACCACCGCCAGTCTTTTCAACAGGGGTGCACCTCAGCACCAGGACAGCGCCGCCGAGTAGCTAGAGATAGCAGACAAGAGCAGAGCTGCAGGGACACCAGGACTGCAGCGATGACAATCATTTAATAAGCATCAATACGAATAAGATTCAATCTCGGAAATCCAAACACCGAGCCACGGCTCTGCCAGGACACTGAGACACGAGCATCCAGTGAGACCTGGCCCCGTCCTCTTACCTGAGTGGCTTTGTGGAATTGCTTCTTGAGCCCCGCTACAGACATGGTTGCTACACGGTGTTTCTAGCTGGGGAATATGAGCTGATGCTGCGGCTGCGAGGAGCAAATCTCGGTCCTACGTGAATCTGGCGACGATCTTGCAGCCGTGGCTAACCCCCGTCTACTATGTTCTTCACCAGAGGGATCTCCTGTGAGAAAGGGGCTGACTAAAGCCCTGATCAGGCTATTGGATGTCCAGCCCACATGTCTTTTACGGCGCTGACGTCGGAGCCCGCTCCTTTTAAAGCGGCCGTCTCCCCGCCACAGCTGAGCTCCGTGCTGTGGACAGAGAGGAGGATGATCTGGTTAAGCTCTTTTAGTGGAAGGGCGGAGGAGAGGGACATATAATTAGTTTTTCGTTTAATTTAACGTGATTCGGATACAGAGAAACTATCCCCTCGTCTTCGTATCAAATCCTTCGAGTGATGGTGGCTGTAGAAGAATTACTGCACTGTCTAAATTGTGCATTATAAATGAATAAATAAATAAAGAAGGACGCAGTCTCAAGTCACTCAATGACAGCTTCGGCTGCCCTTCGCCAGCACCATGGACAGCGCCCGTCAATCGTACCGTCAAACGTCCCGCTACGATCCAGCCAACCAGCGATTGCCCCTCCTATTCTCTCAGATCACGTGGCTACAGAATAACAGATGAACTGATCACAGGTTCAGCTGCCTAAATTTCAAGAGTTTTACACACACACACACGGTTCTCTCCATAATGTGTGCAATAACAACGCCAGCGAATCTGCTGCAAAGCCCGGTCACCTCCTGACAAGGAAACCATGGAAACACCGCAATAGATTAAAGGACCTCACCACCCTGTTCATTCTGTAAATCTGTATTATTATCTTTATTTCTAATTTCACTGAGCATAAGAACTACAGGAGCTGCTTGTGACATGGTTTCGTCGATTATGTTTATGTCCTCCGTGTGCCGTTTGTTGACATTTGTCTTCACTGATCACAAACGCATTCCTGTTCATTTCTGAACTAAATGTTCCCAGCTACTCAAATCGTTCACAGACGACTGACATCCACTCTAAACACACAGAGCAGGTCTGCGCGCAACACCCGTGCGTAACTGCACAAACGACGCCGATGAATTGACGCTGGTTAACGTCCACACTAAATCAATGTGTCCTTTCTCGCAGCTCTTCGCCACAGACATGCTCATCCTGACAGACATGGTGCTTGAAACGTAACCGTGTGCACACCGACATTAAACACAGTGTCCACAAAGCTCTTTCTTGGCTTCTGAAGCCTACTCAGTACAGATCACGATATCCACAGGTAACTACGATTAAAAGCTTCCACAGACCAGCAGGACTAATGCCAGTAATGTGAATTAAAGCTTCGTCAGCTCAGTGGCAGCCAGATGGCGGGGCGACTCTCGTAGGACTACTTGGGCAGAGACACAGAAAGTCATCTGTTACGCCCATTATTACAGTCCTGGAATAAGACAACACAAAGGAGGCTTTCAGTTCCTTAAGGTGGCCTTGAAGTGTCTAATGTATATATAAGGTACCAGTGGCTTGTAAAAACCTTTAGGCTCAAGCTGTGAAGTGCAATTGAATAGCTTCTTCTCAAGTATTAAACTGTTCTTGAAAGGTGATTAGTTACTGAAACGTTAGGTGATGACATTCAGATCGTGTACGGATATAACAGCAATGCTATGTCCATTTGTCTGTAGTGGGAGGTGTGTTTCTCACCACTAGGACACTTACTGGGTGTAAGAAGTGTAAAGCTGCAGGAATTAACAAAGTACCTACTGAAGTAACTGTTTTAACAGAAACAAACCAAGATTTTTATGATTTCCATACAAAACGGATTAAAAATAAGAACAGATAATAGTAAGAATGATCAGCTAAATCTATAAACGTGTCAAACGTTGAGCATTTAAAGCATAATTCAATGTATTATTGTAATCAATGACTGTTTTCCATATGGCTAGCGCCCTGCTATAGACTGTTTTCTCAATTACCTGAAGGCAACGTTAGTATGAATCCTCATCTTTACATGGAACATTAAAAACATAATTTAGTGTAGCATTTGACTATTATTTTATTGAGGTGTTTGTTTAATTTCTCTCCAGTTCTGAATTCCGACTATAACGTCATTTGCCACAGCAGAACACTTGAAGCAATGCTTGATAACAAGGAGGGAAACCTTAAATCAGGTTAGTGGCGCCATCTTGTGGAGAGTTTCTGAAGACAAACCAGAGAACCAGAGTGATTATCAGTATACACCGAGCAGACATAACATTATGACCACCTTCCTAATACTGTGTAGGTCTCCCTTGTACCTCCATAACAGGTGTGACTCATCAGAGGATGGACATGGTCCTTCTGAGGGTGTCCTGTGGTGTCTGGCCACAGAATATTGTTAGTGGGGGCCTTTGGGTCCTATGGGTTGAGGGGAGGGGCCTCTGTGGATCAGGCTTGTTCCAGTGCATCCCACAGATACTGGGATCTAGTGAATTTGGAGGCCAGGCCAACACCTTGTGCTGTTCTTCATGTTTTGATTTCAGTTGTTCCTAAACCGTTTTCGTATGTGTGTGTGTGTCAGGCTGTCAGGTGTCTGGTCTGGTCTGGTCTAGGTGGGTGGTACATGTCTAAGTAACATCCACGTGAATGCCAGGTCCAAACGTTTCCCAGCAGAACATTGAATTCCCACAAGGTGGTCAATGTTATTCATTTCTCGTGTCACTGGTTTTAATGCTATGGCTGATTATTGTATCTGCCGCTTCAATAAACAAATGAACACACTGGTTCTATGTTTGTGTCAGAGAACGTCAGTGATGTGCATGTTTTGAGAAAGTGAAAAAAAAGTCCTCTGAGCATTATTATAAATTTATCATATCGGTCCAGAGTTGAATAAAACCATCATCACAAACTCTGGTGTTTTGCTTCCATCTAGTGGCAAAGAATGATGCAGCAATGAAGATGCTCCGCCCTACAGGCATCATCAGAGTCCTCTGTTAAATGAGACCATCTCCACAGTGAAAAGCATTGAGGGGTCTGTCAGGTGTATTAACGGAGAAATGTTTGTTTTGTCTGAGCAGCTCTTACCGACTAAGACAGAAAAGGGAGAAGGTGCATTTCTTTGCTCAGTGGCCTCGGCAGGCAGCTCTGATAAACTGCTCGGTCTCACGGCTCAGTGATCTGTGTGTAAGAATGTGTCCTGAGGTGAGCGTCCATTCGTCTCAACACAGGAGACAGCAACTCTCAATTGCAGGGCACAGACAGATGGAGGCTGAGCTGAAGACAAATATAAGACTGTGGACATTAACGTCGCTGTTCCAAATAAAGCGGTGAAAGGAAACACATTCAGGCTCTGGAAACAGCAGGTTTTCTGCATCAACAGGTCATAAACTGCGATCTGATCGATAAGTGAACACATCTGCTTAATGTAAAGACACCTGAACTATTTTAATCTTTGGGAGACGTTAGGAAAGCACTGATTGATTTAATGACAGCTTGAACCTGCTCTCAGAACGGCTCCAGCTCAGTTACATTATCAGGATCCTTGCTGTCAACTTATCTTAGCCCAGCATCTGTGACTGGGACACTGGTCACCCTCCCTGTTATTCACCTTTGAGATTAATTGTTTTATGTCACCGTAGCTCTTTGATGCCATAAGAAGTTTCTCTCTGCCGTCTGTGAGGTCTCTGGTTTTAGTGAACTGTGTGTCATTGAAATCATCAATGGTTTTATTGTTCTGCTGAATAACGGTTGCCTAATGAGTTTTGAATTTGAGCCGACTAAATGGTCTTGTATGCCTCTACATTTATGTGGCTGTTGGAAGTCAGCAATTAAACCTTTTAAAGTAGGTAGGGCTTTGGGTTATGAGCAGTTACTTGTTTTTTTTCTCAAACTGAAAAATCGAACCCATTTACAAGACTCATGCTCCTTGATCTATAATGTCATTTGGCATTTATAAAACTATTCCTAATCATATCTCTCTGATATACAGCTTTGCTTCCTCACCTGCTTTTTCTTTGATACCCCAGCATTCCCTCAACTTGTCTAAAAATGTGACCCCGAGCTATCAGCCAAGTAATTGCAGACCTTTTGACTACCTTAGTGAATTTCCAAACTACGCCGTCTCCAGAGTGAGTCAGGTATTCCATCAAACTGATATACTGTACCTGGTTGATATTATCAGTTCTCATATACTGCTGAAAAACAAGGCTACAAAAATAAACTTCTGTCCTGCATCACAGGCATTGACTACGTATAATCTTTGCATAGTGAGTGGTTGGCACTGATGCCTCACAGCGAGAAGGTCCCGAGCTCGAATCCATGGGCCGACTGGGCCTTTCTCTGTGGAGTTTACTCTCCCTGTGTCTGCATGGGTTCTCTCTGGGTACTCCAGCTTCCTCCCACCATCCAAAGACATGCTCATTAGGTTAACTGGTGATTCTAAATTGTCCGTAGGTGTGCATGTGAGTGTGAATGGTTGTCTGTCTCTCTGTGTTAGCCCTGAGATAGACTGGTGACCTGTCCAGGGTGTACCCCGCCTCACGTCCGATGACAGCTGGAATAGGCTCCAGCTGACCCCGTGACCCTTAACAGGACAAGTGGTTACAGAAGATGAATGACTGAATGAATGAATATTGACTGGTGTACCAAAAGGTGTATCGGCTCACTATTAGGGTAAGTCTGAGGTATTTGATTCTGATTCTGACAAAAGAATCTTGAAGAAAAAAAAATGAATCGGATCTTGAATCCTCTGAGTGTCATGTCGGACTCGCTGGAGAAACCTCGACCACCTGGTTTGAGGATTCCTTGGGATCCTTAATGTGTACTCATTATTTATGTAGTTTACCTCACGCCTTCGTTTCACCGTGGCAGTTTTGCTAAGAACTGTATTTTTTTTAACACTCAGGAACACCCTGCTCCACGTTCATCGTCTGCATGCAGCTGTGAAGCTAAACACATTGTGATTTCCCATTTCCCCTCTCGTTTCTATTCACCTTTGAGGCAACAACCCACAAGAAGCCGACTCGGTTTTTAATAATAATCTTTAAAACAACAGCAAATGGTTGCGTGTATATTTGATAATAAATAAAGCCCTAAACAAGTTGCTTTTCAAGAAATAACACAGGTGTGTCCTTTAGTAACATACGCGTGCAGGCACAGACAGAAGGAAAAATGAAATAAATAAATAAATGGCTCCAACATCAGACCAGGGGTCATTTGTCACACATATGCCAGTCAAGTCACCGGAGACAAACAACTAACACACGCCAGGTTGTGGTCATGTGTTTATGTGTTTCATAAGGTCCACCAATCCCCACGCCATCCCGCTCCACTCAAACATGCTAATGTACCTGTGCTCTCCTCTAATTGGTCCCAGTGATGCTCGCCCTGCTCCACCTGTGTTCATGGGAAGCCTCCAGTCGGTCCTGCAGTCAGGCCCCCGCCACTGTGTGCGAGCGAGCAGCGCTAATATTATGCAAACAAACACTTTGTTGTTTGGCACTTCTTGCGCCGGCCCGCCACTGTGGAAGAATAGGGGGGAGAGTAAGTAAAGGGAAATGGAGAAAGGAACGATGGGTGGATGAGTGAGGGAGGGGAGGGGATGCTTGAATTCATTAGTGTGATTACCTGAGGTGTGCTACTTTACAGGGGGTAATCTGCCAGCCTGCTACATACCCTCCAAACTTCAGCCAGTCCGCTAATGAGCGCTTGGAAAAGTTAGTCAAGGTGGAGAGGTGCTTTGAGGAGCTATATACCCCAGACTATGGTGTTATTATATATGCTGGAGCAGAAAACAAGGGTGGGCTGGCTATTTTGTAACAGACAAGACAAATAAAGACTGATACAGTTTAGATTCTGAATGAACATAACAAAATATTACTATGAAGAGTGTGGCAATCAAAGTAAGTAATCCCCAGATTAGGGGACTAGCACATTTTAAAGCATATCTCTGACATTAATGTACCAAGCCGACTGATCTGTGAGATTAAAAGCCACATTTTCTGCACAGTTTGAGACACCATCTTAGAGTAATCATGAGGACACCAGAGGGTTCAGGGAGTCACAGTCACTTCTCTCTGAGGCAATGTGAAGGACTGCAGCTTCCCACCTCTGCAGTAAGAATAGGTGGATTAGAGGCCAGATCAAACCCTTTCACGATCTCCCTTCCTCCCTTTTTTTCTCCCCAGGAGCTCAGGCCACGGCTTTAGAGAGACAGCAGCCATGAGCAAGGCTTAGGACAGTCCGTGGGGACGGACAAAGTGTGAGCGTCAAAGAACAATAAAAGCGCAGGAAGAGTTTGGTTACAATGGCTCAGGCAAGTGAGAGGGAAGGAGTACAAACCCAAAAAGTATATATATATGTCTATATATAGATTTACTGCATATGGACAGATCCTGCAACTTTCCCCTTCCTCTCACCCTATTCCTCTGCTTTATCACACAGCATCAAAACATAGCTTTAGTCCCTCGAGTGGCTTGCCTTTTTATCTGCTCCCTAGCTTCCCACGGCGGGCCGCATCCACCCATAATCTGCTGCCGTTTCATGTCTGGAGCACTGTAGAGGAGGATAAGGGACTTGTTCAAGTGAAGATCAATGAGGCTGTATACATAGCATATGTGCGTCAGGACAGTGAGATTCCTTTTTTCTTTTTATGGTGCCACCTGATGTAATATAAAAGAACGTTATACATATGGATATAGTGAGAGGCCTAGTCCGAGGCAGAGTTTAAACAATAGTTGGGCTGAAATGCAAACGTGTGGCAGGATTCCTTCATAACCAGCATAAACAGCATTTACCTTTTACTGAACCACGTCTCAGATGATCAGACGCGGAGGGCAGGCGCAATAAAAAACGTAAACATGTTGCATTATACATTTGTCAAAAACACATTTGGCTGTGTCACAAGTACCTTGTTATTTCAGACAGTGCCAAGAGCCTGTGCCTGGCAAAATCAAAGCAGACTGGTGTATTGGCAGCAATAGCTAGGGTGTGAAACTATGTCAGCGAAATAAGGGAAATCACCAGGGGCTGCTTTCTATTCGCTCCACAGCTGGCTGACGATATCTGCAAGGACTAATTGTGCATCGGTTGGAGGCTGAAGATATTCTCAGTTTGTGTTTTGAGTGTTCTTCTTTGTACTGCGGCCTGCCCGCCTTCCCACCCAAGTGGCACGCACTCACGTCAGACAAAGGGGAACTTAAAAGCACAACAGAGAAGCCTTGGGGACACGCGCAACAAAAACACCCATGCACGCAAATCATCGATCGACCCCAAAGTCAACCCGTGACCCTGACCTTCCCTACCCCTTCAGGAGCAATCTCCTGCAGGGATCTGTGGAAAGAAACCAAAACTACAAGAAAAGTTGGATTTAAAAACAAGCGAGATAGGAGATAAAGATGGAGGGAGAAAATGACACCACGCTGATTGTGTTGGAACGAATAAAAGGGGAAGGGAGAAAAACTTTGGAACTACTGATCAAAGTAATTCCCACAGGAAGCCCCGTTTAATGAGAGCTGTACAAGAAAAGAAGGATGGAAGACAAGGAGAGAGTGAAAGAGAAGAAAAGAAGGGTATGGCGCGCCATTCCTACACAGGGAAAAAAAAGAAAAAAAAGAAGAGATGAATCATATGCAGCGCCTAGTGGAGGAAAAGAGCGTGAGCCGGGGAGGTGGTGGTGGGGTTTGAAGGGTGTTTTCAAGATCGTTTTAACGTCTTCACTGAGGGAGCGTCAGAGGCAAGGCCAGGTTAATTAAACCCAAGGGAGTACCAGCTGAGGGGGCCCGCATTTGAATATGTCACAGAAATAGCACGAGTGTGTCAGCCGAGGCCGGATGGCGGGGCTCGGCGAGCAAATATGTTGACTATGCATTACACGCTAAAAAGGGAGAGGGAGAGAGAAAGAGAGAGAGTAGAATAAAGACAGTCAGACAGCAAGAGGTGGGGGCTCCGAGATGAATTGCGTGGCACCGATGTTTTGCTCTTCTTTACCCAGTGTGCCACCGGATTTCTCTGAGTTATTAATGTTTGTCATTAGCCGCATTACGCTGGAGGACAGTGACTGGAAAAGAAATTTATATGGGACAAATATTGACAATAGCTGGCTCCTGGGTATTGGAGAAGAAGAAAAGATGCAAACTATGTTAATGAATGGTAATTAACCACAAGGGTTTGTCTCTCCTGGATCCCAGCTAAATTGGTCCCCGAGTTGCAGCTAGAGACAGTCCTGGCCTAATCCTTTATTATAAAAAGATAAAGGAAAACGACATCATTAGCATATATTTGAGAAGGGAGGGGGGAGAGGGAGGGGGGATTAAAAAGTGGAATTATTTCTTTTTAATTCCTGAACGGAGGATTCTTCACACCATTGTTAATTATACATAATAAAAAGAAAGGAGGAAAGTGGCGAAGAGAAAAACAAAAGCCGAGCGCAGTAAAGAAAGGCGTGGAGAAAAAAAAATATATATATAAAAGGGAGTAGTGTGGGGTCTCTTGTGTAGGATGCCAACTCAAGGACAGAGGAGACCAGGATCACGGTTTAATATTCAAAATGAATAATAAGAAGAGGGAGGAGAAGGCAAACAGATAAAAGGGATTGGAGGTGGCTATGTCAAGGATGGAACCGCTCCTCTAATACGCCGCCGCTCTGTATGTGTGCACTCCTCCGGACCCTTATTAACGATGTCAACAGCAGGGGTCACTTGTTACGGGCAGGAACCATGCCAACAGGCAGCTGTCAATCACGAGAGAGGCGCGAGAACCCCGCTGCCCAGCAGAGCATCCTCAGTCGCCATCACACGCTGACAGAGAGTCCGTCGAACCGCCGGAACGAGCAAGAGAACATGGAGACGAGAACCAGTTACAGTGATGGATCCTTTTAAGAACAAAACATAGACGGGAAAAAAGTTGAATGACGTTTTATTTAAAAAAAAAAAAGAACAGTGCGTAATCTTCATCATTTTCACTCAATAAATAAAGAGCAGATGATTAGAACAATCTTAATCAACCCAAAACAAAGTTAATATCCTTCGAAAAAATAAATATATGCAGTGGTTTTGATAAATGAAACAGAATCATTTATCACTAGACAGGCCCTCAGAAGGCACCGCACTATGAAGTTTGCTAAATGGATCTAACCTCTTTCAGAGAATATTCTGCTCTGTGCTGGACTTTCTCAAAGTGTCGACTTGGCATTGCTAGGTCAAGTCCCTGCACCTTAAGGTCTTTGAGGTGCCAAATAAATTAGGAAGAGAGGTAAAGGAAAGCTTAAAAAAAAAAAAGTGTAACTTAAACATTAGCGTAAGCATTTGCCTTATCACCCCGGGCCTGCGTTGAGTGTGGAGTAGAGTGGCTGTACTGTAAATTAGCTTGGCACTAAAGGTCCCTGTCTGATAGACACAGTGCAGTGAGTGCTAACACAGATGTCGAGGGCTCATTTACAAAAGCCGGGTTGCTGTGTTGAGCCAGTGGCCCAGAGTGAGTCGACAGCGCTTTTCTCACAAATATTGGTTCTGCTGCCCCGGCTCAGCTTGGCTCAGCCCGGATCCCACTGAGTAGGAACTGGGGAGGGAGAGGAGAAGGGAGGGAGGAAAAAGAAGAGGATGACAGTTTTCCCAGCCTCAGCCCAGGGAGTCAGGCGTTTTCGCTGACTGGTGTTGCGAGCGTGGCCAGCTCTTCTGTCAGCACTTTCCTCTCCTTCATCTTCACGCGCACAGCCTCCATTAGCTGGCCGGCAGAGGGGATCTGCAGGGGAGGGGAAGGACAGAAACAGGGTGTGGGGGTGGTGGTGGTAGAAAAGGGTTAGAGAAAATGAGAAAAACACACAAATGCACAAAAAAAAAAGAAAAAAGAAAGTTAGATTTTTGACACCTGGCGGCTTCTCAGAGAGCCTGTTTGCTGTTTTGTGAAACAAGAGAATCTCAGATGGGGCCTGAGGACTTTTGAAACTTCTGAGGGACCATCCACACTGAGTGTTTTGACAGACCAATTCACAAAGCAGGAAACACAGCCGGCTAATTCCACAGCTTGCTTTGTCTAAGCTTCCATTTCTGATGAGTGATTTCACATTAATCCTAATAAAATAATCAGACGTCCACAGAGTGTGTATATTTAAACAGTTGTTTCTCCTGTCCACGGTGGTCGCCCTTTGTCTCCGATCTTACACTTGAATTTGGGATTTCCATGAGACAAAAGGACTACAGCAACCAAAAACATTTAATATAAAGGTATGTGAGTAGAGTAAGTAAAAGAAGACAAGAAGGCTTGCCTGATTTCATCTCAGAAACTATTTGTTGTGGGTTTTTGTGGACCATATAGGAAGAGCGCTCACGTCTACTAAATCCCACAGGACTACAAAGCTTAAAGGAACTTCCTATATGCGTGTTTGTTCGGAGGTTGTCATGGAAATGCTGAAAAGGTGAAGAAAATAAAAAGAGGGTTCAGACTAATTTTGTCTCTCTTCTGAATCGACACAAGGATTTTACGGTCATTAGAGTGCCAGATCAAAGGCAGGCATTCATACCGTATCACCCATAAATATTCCCTTCTAGTTATGTTCTTGCCTTTTTACAAGTGCCTTCTTTTTTTTCTTTTTTTTGAACAGGAGAAACAAATTATTTCCCCACGTCCCACGAAATGAGACGAGAAGTGGACAGGCCGAGCTGAAAATAGTAGTGACGTCAAGATGACAAGATTCCTAAACACAGAGAAACTTCATAAGGGAATGTAATCAGGATCGCCGTGAACAAAAGCTTATAAAACATACTGGATTTAGGTCTGCAGGTGACAGACTCTAAGGACACAGGACTGTCATGTGATTTGAAATCATCATTAATCAATTTCCAGCACGTCTGGAAAGTGAGAACTTCAGAAACTCACACACACACTCGCACACACAGTCCTCCTGCCCCCTTGACACCTTCTCTTCTTCATTAGAGGTAACAGGAGCAGGGAACACAAGGCCGCGTGTGCCTGTGTGTGAAAGTGTGTGTGCACTTGCGCATGTGTGCAGCTGGGAGTCAGTTCCAGCAGCACTGGATGCATCAAACACACCGCGCTATTCCTCAGAGAGCCACTACACTGAAGTAACTGCTGAGACATCTCCCTCTGCCTCCGTCCTCCAGGGAGTATTCACTCTGTCTCACGCACACAAGCACACACACACGCGCACACACACACACACACACACACACACTCCTAATCAGCTAATTGCACTTAGAGCCACTAACTATGCAAACAAACCCACGAAAATAGAGACACAGCTCCAACACGAGGCTCCATGGGGCAGCAAAGTGGGAGACTGGATCATTAGAAGTCCCAATATGGGAATATGGGTAAACAACACAACAGGTAAACATGATCTAGAAAAGTAAACTGAATATGAGTGAGATTAACAGATGTTAAAACTATGAGAAAACTTAATCTACTTCAGGGCCTCCCAAACAATGTTAACACTATGGCGGCCCGCCATGGTCTCATATCGAAGTGGAAATATTTTTGCACGTTTAAAACAATGTGGTGCTTGTGTTGTTTTTCCTATTGCTCTCGAAATCATCTCTCTCTTCCCCTACTTCCCAAAGCCGCCTCCCACCAAACCCTCCACACACACACGGGTCGCTCACCTGCTCCGTACTGAATTAAACCTGATGGAGAAAAGTGCGTGGACAACATGTGAAGCTATTTGTGTTGTTCACTACTAAAAATGTATGTTACCGACACTTTCTAAAACCTCATGTTTGTGCTCTTATTTGTTAGACCATGAAGATTTACAATTAATTAAAGAGAATAGATCAAAACCTGGAGGAAATGGTTCCAGACTACGTGAACAGGCTTAACTTTATAAGCGCTAGCTCGCAAAGTCTGATTGAAAGTCAACTGTTGACTATAAATTTGTTTTATTCGCTGATTTGACTTTATTTAAACATACATTAGTCCATAGAATATCAAGTCGCATTATGTGTAGTACTCCTACGGCATACATGAACTGTTCAGATATGCACTTATATTATCTGCAGAAGTTTCATATACTGTATAAATTGATTTTAATCGTTGAGATAGCATCATAACTAGGGGCTTTTATTGAAACAGAAAAAAACCCCACAGGTAATGGGTGGTATTTACACTAAGGGCTGGATGACAGCATTCCCGTCGTTTCTTGCTTGATCGATATTCCTTTACATTGGTGAAACAACTCTTGATCTGATTCCTTATGATTTTTTTTTCTCACATCAACAGATTCTGGCTCAAGGAAACACAAGCACTCGCACACACGCTCACAAACGGGACAAGCAGAACCATCATTCCCTTTCATCTAACTGCGACATTGGCTGGGGACTGGTACCCTGCAGGATGGTTGGAGGTAAGCTGTGATGCAGCTGCTCTACTGGATCCCCTGGGCTGCTTAAGGCAGTGTTAAGAACTGGCACTAATGTTATGCTACAGTTGATTTAGCAGGGCCCCTGTCCCCTTTGGCAGACCTAGCTAGCACCAGCGTTAAGCAACACAACCGCTGTTTTGCAAGAGGCCCTGTCCCCTTTGGCAACACTAAAATAGCTACTGTAGCATTAAGCCATGCTAACTCACATCCATTACTATTCAACAGGCCCTGCAGAGGAGACCTTTTGTCTAGGTACGATTTCATGAACATGTTTCAGAAGTGAACTGACATGGAAAGCCACTGACACTGACAAGTGTGTGTGTATGTGTGTGTTTGTGTATGTATGTGTGTGTGTGAAGACAAGGACAGGGGCTACAAGCAAAAGGTGTTTTTATGAGCCAATTAAATGACATCGCTATTCTATAGCCTGGGGCACACCTCAAGGCAAGGAGCAGCTCAAAGTTGCAGCACTCCAGTGACCATTGTCTGGCAGTGGCATTACACACAAGAACTTTTTTTTTCCATAAAAGATCGATCATCCCTCCTCTTTTGTCGTCTCCCTCAGAACGGGTTAGCACAATTATTTTCAAGGGTCCAATTTGTGAGTAGTTGTAGAGATTGAGTTGGACTGCTGGATATCTAAATGTGTTTGAATGAAGGGAGGGGGGATCACAGAGCCTGAAAAAAAAAAAAGATACAGGGGGTACATCTGCATGAACTCGGCTATTTCACTTACTCCCACCTTTTCAGTTTAATCAAAGTCACCTTTGTTGTCAAATCAGCTGTATGTACACGACATACAGGGGATTGAAATGTTAGATTCACAGTGAAGAACACACACAAAAAATTACAAAATAATCTAGATAAAAACTACACACATTACAGGTACGTCCAAATATGGCACATTGCACATGGCCTACATAAGGTATATGAAACAAACTGACACTTGTGGGTTAAAATCTAATTGTATTGTTAGTGCAAGTATTGGTATAACTGTAATAGTCGGGCACAGTTAGGAAGGCATTACTGCTTAACTCAAATACTCTGGACAAGCAACATCTGGACTGTTGCAGTGAGTATGTACCTGTATACCTGTAACATCCTAAGTGACCACAACACATCATCAGGTTTGACTGGAGTCTTTTCAGACTGGTAAAGGATCGCTGCTATAAATCTTTGTCCCTGGCTGGTGAGTCATCTCCAATCTAGGCCACTAGTCAAGGTGAGGGAGAAGTAGTTACAGTAGTTTTATCACAGAGGGGGAAAAAAACAGCTCTTTGATCTTTGATCTTCTCACTTTTGTTTGAAAATCAAATTTATCAAACGGGGGAATAACAACAACAACAGCATGATAAATAGATTAAAAAAAGCACAAAGGCACCACACGAAAAAGTCTTGCATTTGATTATCTCCAATAATGAATATGTCACATTTGCAAAGAGGGGCTCAGGTAAGAAAATCACCAAAGCACCGATGAGCCTATTCTCCTGCTCTCCTCCGTAATTATCCACCCCTGCAGCAGAGCCGATCCCTCTCTTTTCTCCCCGTTAGGCCACTAGGGACTGATATGAAAGGGAATTGGACACTTGGGGCCACAAATACTGTAATTAAAAATCTCTCCTTTTCTTGATACGTTGTTTGGAAACATCATTTCAGTAGCGCAACATGCATTTGTTAGGGATCTGACCTAAATACACCCTAGATTAAACACAGGGAAGCACCAGGTCTTTGTTTCAGGTTCCTACTCATTAGGTGTGAAAATGAGGTGATTCAGGCATGATTGGGGTATAAATATAGAAAGGTGATATCCATACAAAAGAGATGCAACCTTTAGGCAGAATCTAGCAATCAAGAACATAACAACTTATCAGTGTGGCTCATTGACCGAGGTAATGTACTGAGAAGCAGTTACAGTCAACCAAAGTGTCTGTGCTGGCAGCAAACTGTCACATACCAAACAAGGCTGTGCTACGACTTATTGTCTTTCACCATTTGTTCTGTGACATAAGGGAATTCTGTGAGTCTAACCATTTATTCAGTGAGGAAATATATTCTTTTATCATTAAATCTCTCCCTGCGTTAACTTAAAGAGTCCACTGTGTTCCAGAGGACCACCCTTGGGTGCAATCAGACAGGCAGCAACCTTAAGCTTAAGAAAGAAAAAAAAAACAAAAAAAACAAACAGCAACATGCCTGAAGAATAACAAAAAGATTCTTCACCTGGCCTATCAGCCAATGTAATATCCTGAAATGTGCGATGCTGTAGCCCGCCTGTAAAAAGGAACAGCAACAAGCTGCATGTGCCGTTTCTATTTATCTGAGACGCAATGCTCAACATACCATAAAAGTCGCAGTGTGCTTTGATAATAATCATAACACCCCCGTTCCTCGGGGAGCCCCTTCCTCGTCCTCGCGACTGTTCCAGTGACATATTTACAGTACAAAGGCTCGGCTCGAGTCCCCTCCACAACCATACACAATCACACGGAGGCGAAAAACTGTGGCTGATTTAATTAGCTCAATCATTAAATGAGGCTTAATTAGAGTCACTTTCCTTCAGAGAGAAGTGTGGGACTCAAAGCTGTTCTTTGTCATTACGGAGGCATAATGAGCCACACAACACAACACACTACCCCTCACCCTCACAGCACAGACTGATAATAGAAAAGTTTCTCGGTACATTAGCACTGTAGAGACAATAGAGCTGCTAAAATCTGGGGTTAATAATGTAATGGTTCAGTGCCAATATGGGGAGAAGCCTTGACAAGAAGTGACAAGACTAGAGTCCACTATTTAACATAATTTACCCTTGTAGAAACGACTTACTGTGAACCCTCGATAAAGTTTGATAAGGGTTTGAAATTACAGGAATAATATCTGCCCCGGAGACCATCCATAAACGCCTTTGATGTTTTATAACAAGTCCAGTCCAGAATGGTCTGGCCTGTCTCTACCAGTGTCTTAATGTAATGTTCACCTGCTTGTTATAGCTTGGAGGCTGATAAGAAGTGATGCTTGTACGTCTCCCCCGGGTGTGATTGTGAGGTAAATATTAGCAGGCCCTCAGCGCCACCCCATACCAGTAAACCAAACCACTGTCCTCTCATAAAGAAATCAACAGAGTCAATGACTTTTTAAATGTTATTATGCTGTCATGAGGCTCGAGATAGGTGTATGTGTGTACAAAATGAGTCTGAAAAATGATCTGGAGGGAGCGTGAGTGTTTGCGTGCATGTGCAAACGCTTGCATGCTCCTCCTGTTCATTATTGGCCAGCAGCAGAAGCCAGTCATTTCCCTGTCTTCATAAAGACTTGGCCCATTAAATTCTACCTCCAGTCAATAATTAGGACTCCACAAATAAACCAAAGGCAATTAAATCAATGCTTCCCCGGGCCAGTGCCTGGACCCCATGGCCCACATGGACACTCCATCTTCACTGCTGGCCTTATTCATGGTAGGTTGCGGTGGAGCCATACAGCACACCCCCTGGCCTGCTCATGATTATTAGATAGCAGCGTCCCTTGATCCTGGCAATGGAGCACAGCTCACGGTGGCTCTCTACTGAGAGGCGTAGGGTTTGATTTCATTAACTCACCAGTGGAGGTGAGAGACGAGGAAATGAATGCAATGTTTCATTTCGTTTTGAGTGGACATGTGGGGCATGACGAGGGGGCTCCAGGAATCTATGGCACATCGTTGGCATTAAGGGAGCAGTAACGCATCACGTACAGTACACAGTCACATGTCTCCTTGTCTGCAACACATAGTTTGCCAGTCTGTTGCGGATGTCTCCCTTTCTTGTTATATTGACGTGTGGCAGCGCATGACAGTGATTGCAAACAATGGCTCACACACGGAGACACAGATGCACACATAGATACCTCTCGAGCGCTTTCACATCTGCAAACCCGCACACACACGGACACTCAGAGTGAGTGATGGCTTCGCTATTGACAGGGCCACTGAGATAATAAAGTGCTGTCCCACCGGCAGCTCCATTAGGCACTGACAGTGACAAGATGAGGCTGTCGTGAGAGTGCACATGCACAGGCGAATATATACACACACCCGGACATGCACTCACACAGACGGACACATCCTCATCCTCCTTCAGTGACAGCCAGCCAGTTAAGGACATGGATCTCCCTTTCGCTGTGTCTATTTCTGTCTCTGTATCTTTTTTACCCAAAGAAGTGTGTGAGTGCAGACCCATCTAAGATCATATCACTATTAGGAGAGTGTGTTATTAGTGTCACAGGCAGGGTGACAGGCCAGGCCTTTCCACTTCACAGATGTTCTGCTTGGTGAGCCTTTTATAAGCTATGACAGCGTGTAGAGAAACCAAGCGGGTGCAGTACCAGAGTTTTTAAAGTGTATGTGCTCAGTGCAAAAAGTGGGCCTCACAGCATTTTCAGAGCTTTCTTAAAAACATTAAACAATGGGATCTGACAAAAAGGCACTAAATGCATATTCATAGGGATTTCTTTTTATGTTTTTCAATGCGAGATGTCCTAAACTCCCTCAGAAAAAAAATTAGAAATACAAAAGAGACTCATAGCCATTTGAAATGACAATATGCGTTTAAAAACAGGGCGGTGAGAAACCGCAAGATGGAGAGGAGAGGAGAAATTACAAATAAATAAATGAACAAAAAAACAGTACTAGATGGACTTGAAAGGAGATAGAAAAAGTCTGTTTCAGTGAAGGGGGATGACTGCGGTGGTCCCAGCGGTCCCCATAGGGACCTGGGGGCGAGTCTCAGCCTTGTCATACTCCGCTCTTCTCCTCCTCCACTCAGCACACCAGCTGCAGCCCCCCCACCACCACCCCTGTTCTGCCCACGGAAAACGTCGATAGCAGGCTGCCGGTGCCGAGGTCTCTGGTGGACACTAGCTCATTCTCCCGGCATCGACAGGCCCGCCAAATCAATATTTAGTTCCCCACTAACAAGCTGCCTCGGGGTCTGAGCCAGAGAGAGAGGGAGTGAGAGAGAGAGAGGGAGAGAGAGGAATGCGGGACAGTGGAGGATGGCAGAGAGAGACAGAACAGGGACTGAGAGCTGTCCAGCTAGAAGGGAAAAACATGGATTCAGTAGAGTGTTGTGTGTGTGTTAGTGTGGGAGGGGGAGAGGAAGGTGGAAAGGTCAGAAGAAGATCTGGGGAACAAGAGAACAGTGTCTGGTGTGTGTCGTGGTGCGGAGGCGACGCATGAGTGCCTGCGGCAGCCGCTGACAAGAACACAGACAAGACACACATACATACTCGACACTCTCAATCATACACATATCACAGCGAGCAGACGTTGACAGCACTTGAGCAAAGCTCCAGCAGAGCACTCACAGATGAGTGGCTGTGTGTGTGTGCACACAAAGACGCCGGCACACAGTGAGGATGTAGTTGCTGTTCTTTGTTTTATCTTTTGCATCATTGTTTTATATTTCTGAGCCAGAAACAGCATCACTGGGCAGGGCAGTAAAATCCGACCCCCGCTTACTGTATCTGGGTGAAATTGGCGTTGTAATCTGTTTTCTGTACTTAAGACGGACACTGCAGCAGAGATAAAGCTTGACAACCAATGGATACATTCATTTAGTTATTAAAGTAATTTTGTTTCATGAAACCGCAAAACTAAAAAACAACATTACAACATCTCTACTTTCTATGTGTCTCGTAATAACTGCTACAATTACATCTTTGTAAAATAAAAAAAAATCAGCAAACCTGCTCCTTTGGGTCTTCTTTTGTGATAAAACAAATCCAGCAGTGTTTTAACCTATATATAGCAATTAGCACCCCTGCCATGTCCCTGTGGCACTGCTACTTGTGTAAGGCTTTAAAAGTACCACTCTTCTGAGAGAGTACCACACTGCTCCATTTCGATGCCTGCACAGGAATGAGTAACTTATGTGATCATTACTATAGGTGGGTGAGCCTGACCTTCAGCTGGAGAATGTGGTTTAGGTGGTCCAGCCACTCTTGGTCTCTGACACCCTCTGGGCACGTTGCTATCGTCTGCAAACACAACAGCATATACATAAAAATGTATTTCAATGACAGGATACTGAAAATACATACAGTGATATAGAATCATGATATTTAGAGAGAATTCCTTCCTTTTTATGTGGATGAGTGCTACAAATATGTCAAGTCAGTCAGTAGCATGGTATAATGTTTCTACAGAGAACATTCCCTCTACCAGTCTTGTGCCAAAGGGTGAAAATGTAGCATCACACCAGCAAGGACCTTGAACAAGCTCTCTGGGGAGTCAGTGGCAAGGTACGCCAGCACACCTTTGCATACTACTCATGTATGAAAACCTAACAGAGTGGTAGCCTTGTTACTGCTAATGAACAGGGTGAAGAGCGACTGCGTGGCCATGTACCCCTCAGCACTAATGTGCTAACTCTTGACTTTAAACCCCAAGTGTTGCCATTGGTAATGAGGTGACGAGGCTCGTACAGCCTCACAGGGACACGGGAAGGGCAGGAGGAGTGTGTTTGAATCCAAATTTCCGTGCGCTTTCAGACATGTACAAACCTGGAACATCTGAGGTGACTGTCCAAAGCCTCTATAAAGCCCAAAGTATATATGAGCGTTCATAGACACAGGTTTTCACAGTAAAAGCCAGACAGATAACGCTTAGCTTTTATGATATATAATTAAAAAAAATAATAATAAAATAATAATAATAATATATAATAAAAAATACCTGACACCACTTCAGCTGAGAAAAAATTAGCAATGTTAATAGTCAGTTTATCTAAGCAGTGTGTTATTACTGTATTATAGACGACATTATAAATGCATACAGTACATATTGCATGAATCCCAAAGGTGACTCTTTTTTAAATCATTGTATTTACAACAATAATAAAGACATTTTCATTTTCAAAGCTAAACAAAGACATTTGCCATGGATTCTCCTAGTGAGAGGTTTAAAATGGATACAAAGTTTGCATCGGTCCCATCTCATTTTATCCCAGCGTACAGATAGCCTAGACCCGATGGGAGAGAGCTCTTCAGGCATATCACAGTATGTATGACAAGGGTCGGCAAGGGGAAAGTTGCACAGTTCATAGATCTAGAGAGTCAATATTTGGATTAAGTATGCATCTCTGCCTGTTGTTCCCCAGCTGTCTGTTATCATCTATAACATTAGTGCAGTGCTGCCTAATTAGAACTACATAAAGAGCAGCGTTGGAGGAAGAGTGTGGTTATAGCAATAAAAGACGAATAGAACGGAGAGGCCTTGTGACTGCTGCCTTGAAACCTCTCACAGCATAGGTGAACGAGGTCTGTGAGAGAGTGCGTGTGTGCCGAGAGTGAGGGTGGTTGTCCACCCTTGGTAGATATATAACAAAGCACTGACACCCCATTTAACTTTAGGTGCAAAGCAAACCAGCCGGGCAATTATAGCCTTATTACATCTGGATCATTAACTCAACAACAAGTTACCCAGGGAGCCTGGAGCTGCTCTGGCCTTTCTGGTGCTCTGTTGCACACTATGGAATACGTAGAGGCAAATAGGAGTGTGTAGGATGATGCATGTGGGTAACTAACAAACCTGCTTTGCATGTATGTATATACTGTATATACAGCCCCATTGATTTTTATGTTTTTCTGTATGTAATGGTATGGTGTGGAGCAGTTGGAAGCATCTGTGTATTTTTAAAAGTGTTAATATTAATAAATAAATTAAAAAACTGGTGAACTTATTCTCCATTCTCATGAGATTACTTAAAACAAAACCTGCTCTCACTTTTTGTGCTACACAGACAATAACCACACAACAGACTGCACGAATGTCTCTGTCGCATTTCCTTTCAGTAAAACACAGATTTTTTTTTTTTGCAGGAACGAACCACAAAACTAAAGACTAATGTGCTGGAGGAAAGAAAATATGTAGCCGTTGGAAAAAATAGTGTTCATTACACGAAGGTCATCTATTCCCCAAATTCTCTTAAAATATAACCACCACCAGGAATAATTCATTTAAAATTTTTGATAAGCCTGAAATTCAAAAATGCATTGATTTCCCAACTAAGCGCCAGCGCTCTACAATGCTGAAAACTTCTGCAAATACTGTTGACAAGAGACATCTGCCAAACTAAAGCAAAGTAACCATGTTGGCAATGCAGTATTCTCATTTAAAAGTAAAACAGAAAAGTAAAAGCAATCCCACTGAGCCTTGAACTCTCATTCAGCACACCGGTATCGCACAACCAAGTGAATAAATGAATGCTTTTGCTATGTGCTGGACTTGCTGAAGACTGCTGGGACATCCTGATAACCTCGTGTCACGTCCTCAAGTCCGATGAAAAAACACAAAGATTGGGCAAGAGGCTCTTTCTTACATTCTTCCGAGCGAGGAGGTAAGAAAGACAAAACCAAGTTCTGAACTTGAAACTGGAGCCCTGATAAAATTCCAGATAATGCTCAGCACTACGCCACATGTGCGATGATTTTTTAACAATTACAAGTTACTTTGAGTCATCTCCAGGTCCAAACTGGAATCTTCCTATGGACCGTCTTTAAATATGACTAGCTGGAGTTTCAGCTAGTCCGCCCACAAATGTTTCAACCTGTAAGTACACCTTTAGACATGGTGATTTATTTCACACCTCTACCCTTAACCATGAACTTAACTCCTAACCCTAACCATTACTCTAAGAACTAAAACTTCAATTTCAACCTTTTTTGGGTGAAGATGGCACTAAGTGGCCAGTTAACAACCACCATTAAGTGTTGAGGAAACGAGAGCGATTTAGCCCACAGAGGTTTCCGCTCTCATAAGGGGGACATTTCGTCAAGTGAGAAACGGTTCCCTGACATATCCTGGGTGGAGCTGTGCTGCAGAGGGCTAAAATTGGTTTCAAGTCTGAGTAAGTGCCTGGCGCGCCCTCTCTCATCTTGTGATAGATGGGTGGAAGTCCCCAGGGATGCGAGGCTGATTGTAACGTGGAGTTGCTAATTGATGACATGGCGAGGGTATGATCTATTGTAGAGAGAGGGCCCACCAAGTTGGAAAATAGTGTGAAACTCAAGACTTTTGCAAGAGGTCAACCGTCAATAGCAAGGATTTTCAGTTCAATGACTGCTTTTACCTGAGAGTGAAAAGTTGTACTTACTCAACTTGTGCTATATTAAATTATATGAAATTGACAGGTGCTGCAAGCGTTGACAGGTTTTGATCTTGTCTAGATCGAGAACACTGGCTTTAAACATGACGCCACATCTTTTTCTGTTGCACCGGAACCTCTCAACTTATTACATGACATGTCTTGGTGTGTTTCACCTCAGGAAAAGTTGCGGTTCAGCCTTGCTTACTTGCCTACACCTATCCGCCCATCAATAAGAAGGCTGGACAAAAGCAGATATTTGCAGCAAAGCTAAATACTGTTAGGTACAGGTGAAATGAAGTAAGAACAGAGGGCTTTTGTTTCTCTTTCAATCTACAGTATCGCTTCCAAGAGGACAGAGCAAATAGCTCCTGGCCACCCATTTAGTTTAAATTGACAAATAAGATACCCAAAGCCAAGAGTCAATATAGCTGATATAGTGTCTGTTCCCATCCTTGGTGTAATCACTAAGCAAAAATCCACCAAAAACCTTTAGGATTTTTTTTTTTAAATTTTACAGAACAGGAAATCTATTGTAGGTATGTTGAATGCTGTGGGCATAATCTAAATTTGATACAAATTCTCCAGTTAATGTTTGTATGAATAGCTGAACCACTGTCCCTTGGCCTTACCTGATCAGTTTCCATTATGTCCGCGAGATCATTCTCTGACATATTGAGGATGGAGGCAGCGATGGACTTGGCTTTGATCATGGACTTGGCTGAGAGGCCGCCCTTTGCTGCCACAGAGTTGGCCTGCCTCAACCTCCTCCTCTTCATCAACTGCTGCTTGACCTCTTGAACGTCTAAGAGTATTTCACTGGCCAGAGCCTGAAGGGGGAGGAGAAAAAGAAATATAAAAAAAGAGAGAAGAGGATGATGAAATGGATATAGAAAAACAAGAGGGATAGCTCTGCCTGGCAGATGAATAAATGAAATTGATCAAGCATGCGCCAGAGAGGCCTAGTACATTATGGAGGAATATTGAGTTTGACACACTCAGATTCTCTTCGGTTTCGCCTCACGCTCCCCTGTAGGAATGTGGACCTGAGGGTTTGTTGCCCTGTCGATTGAAAGCTGAGGGAACACAGCTTTGATATCAAACGCACCCCAAGTTTTGCTAAATTCTCCACAGACAGAGAATCACGCATCTGAGAGAGAAAGACAGAGAGCTACTGAAAATACAGCCATTCATTTATTTATTTGCTTTCTGAATGTCTCACAGTACAACAGGGCAGCATAACACTGTTAATAATTAAGCTACGAGGGGCTGTTTCAAATGGTGCCCGAGTGAATGGCAAGCGAGACGAGGAAGGCCTGGGATGGCACAGTTGTCGGGCACTAAATGGGAGTTTGCTCTAAATACAGAGAGACAATTAAATGTTAAAACTGCCACTGTACACGAGAAAGTCAATAAAGTAAACTCCCCTTTGCTTCATTTTGAGCTTATTGATCGAGGCAATAATCTTCTGTATCATTCCCTTGTAAGCCTGCTGAAAAGCTGACCTTGGAATAGATGGTCAGATGAGGGAAAGCAGGAGACTGGAGTACTTGCAGTACACAAAAAACAAAATAAAAAAAGTTGCTCTTAAGACAGCAGACAATATAAGCAAGTAAACAACAAGCACTGAGCATTACACAAACATACAGAGACGCTCCATATGGTGAGGAACAAGGGTAATCACACACGAGCAATGTCTAATTGTTGTTGAAGCGGCAAACACCCCCATTTTTCTCTCCTAATTTCACACAGGTGTACCAGGTGCAGTTTAAAAACCAGCAGCGTTTCCCATTGGAGAGAGCATGAGTAGTTGAAGGCTTGCAGGTGGCAGTGTGTGCTATTTGTCTCTTTCACTGCTGGCCTCTAGTCAAATGCAGAAACTTCAGACTATATAATAACAAACGTGAGTTGTCAGTGAATATTCAGCAAGCTTTGTCGACTTAAAGTGACCTTTTATTTTTTGGCAACAAAGCGTGATGACAGAAACTTGTGGCACTGCAGAACTTTTTCCATAGCTGGCCTTTGACTTACATGCAGATGTAAATATTCAAGAGACAAATAGAAACTATGAACATATACATTAACTGATAAAGAAAAGTCACTGTAGTTAAGTGGGTGATCTGATAGAGGGGACTCCTATTCTTTTATTGAGAGCCTATAGATATCCACTGTCACTAGTTAATGGTTAAACTGAATTGCCGTAAACCCTGCATGTGGATTCATCTACACCGAGATAAAGGTGAGAATGTACCCCTCATTCCTTTTTCTGGGAGAGGCAGGTCAACCCAAGCATTGACACACACGCACATGCACAGGCTATAGAAATACATACATGGAAAATGTTGTTATGTGTGTGTTTCTTAAGAGCTCTTAGTCTGGCTTGCAATACAAACACCAGCGCCAGAGGGCCAATTTAAACAAGATGAGGATTAGGGAGTGGAGATGGGGATCAAATGAGCAGCTAAAAGATATCCTCTTTAATAACTAGCTACATCTGAATTACTTTTCACACACACATTAGGACACAATGGGCCATTCAAAAATATAAAGAGCAGAGCTGGAAATCGGATGGATTTTGCTTTAATTTCCATGGATTATCCAAGAACCAACATAAAATCTGCTGTTTATCAGTTATTACATACCCTTAAATTTTTTAATAATGTTAGTTATGGAAGCACATTTAACATGCAAAACATGTATATATATGGCTTGGTAAATGTGTTATTACATGTTGGAAAAAAAGGATATTACCAAACTGTGCACATTCTTGTGCTTTTCAGCGGGGATGACAAATCCAAATATTCTTTGCAAGAGAACAATCTCCTTAGTGCGGGTCTGGGTGTTGTGGAGTAGTCACTGCATGCTGGGCCACTGTTTAACAGTTCAAGAGCAGTGCTTACAGCCTGAGGCATGTGCAGGGGCCAAAAGGGTTTGCTGGCACACAATAAAAAAAATATCCACACACAAATACAAACACACACAGCACATACAGGCACAAAGAACAAAACAAAAAAAACAAAAACACGCTCATAAAGGCACAGACACATCTACACACACGCACACACATACAGCCCTCCGGTCCTGATCAATACATGACAAGAGTAAATCTCCTCCGGACGTCAGGCAGTCCAATCAAAGGGCTTGGTGTTCTTATAGGGGATCACAAGAGCCAGGGGGAGACAAACAATGATGTGAATCCTCAACAACAACACAATGGCCCCAACAGCTTAGGGTTATGGGAATGGAGGAAAAAGTACTACAAGCATGAACTCCAGCTTCCATGTTTAGGTTACATGTAGATTTGCATGCATGTGGGTCTTCTCCAACATATTAACATGTATATGTGTTTGTAAGAAACTCATTTTCCAAAAATGGAGGGCACAGTTTTAGTTGCATAAATTATAGTCTTCGAAAGAAAAGACAAGATCCTATCACGCACAAATTTTTATCAGATTCAGCTGAGATTTACTACTTAGAAAAGCAATGGAAAATCACCACAGATTCAAGTGGCAGATTATGGACACAATTGTCCATAATCTGCCACTTGATTTATGTGTGCTCACCAATATTGCCACCACAATCTATCTCTGCCAAGCCCTTTCCTCTTTTGATAGACAGATGTCAGCTGAACAGAGATGACGGACAGTCTTTATCAGTCTCTGGCAGACACACACATGGACTGACATAGAGGCACAAACACACCTCATGGTGATGGATTAGGTTTAGACAAAGACAAGAGTGCCTGCACCCAGTGGACACACAGCATTCTCACAGTGGTGGGTGGGTCTTTGTTTACACTGGAAGAAAAAGGACTCACCTAATTACATATACCCATAATGCTGCAATTCCTTCCATCTGTCATGTGTGACTTACTGGGGAGCTGGTTGTGATGGTTGCATAATAAGTGTGGTATAGCCAACAGCCTTCTCGCAAGTTATAAACAGTAAGATTGAACTCACCACAGTGAGTCTGCTTCACAGGTGCTAGAGGAGGTTTTCCATTAAGGATTGGAGTTTCAACTCAATTTCAAATGCTATTGGTGTCAGGCTTGTGCCTTGCATGGGTAAATGAGGGGACTTCTTTAAGGCAACTGCAACTCTGAGGTCAACAAATGAGCACTCTCCATTCCTTAAAACCAACTAAACTACCACTCTACACTTCCTGAAGGACACTGCCTTTCTTACCTAGGTTATACGACAGTTGTAGTTACGTGATTGAACCCTAGCCCTAATCTGCCACACAATGTCATTAGAATTCACAGGTGAAGAGGTTACAGAAACACCACACCATATAGGTTGGATAAAAAAGCTCAAAACAGGAAACTCTCGACTCTATGGCCTTCACTCTCTTGCCCCTTTGCAACCGTACCTTGATAAAAGAATGAAGCTGCTCCAGCTGGGAATAGGCCTGGCCAAGCTGTCTCTGAAGCCTTTCCAAGGCATGGGAGCTCTGCTGGGTCAACCCTTCCATTTGCTCAGTGGCTGTCTGTTCCAGTGCAGCCAAAGCCTGCTCGCTGGCTCCCAAACGAGCCTGTAGGGTGTGCATGCGCTGCTCCTGTGAAGAAAAGCAGTAGGCAGAACTGGTCAGCTGAAAGAAAACCATCTTCTTTTGTTTCAGGAAAAAAAAAAGTGCAACATCCTCATAGGTCTGTGAGACAATTGTGGAAATAACTTTAAAGTCCCTGTGTGTAGGATTTCAATATTTCTGACTTAGGTGACTCCTGTCGACTCCTACTGATTCCTCTACTATTTACAACACAGATTCTAATATTAAAAAAAGACAGAAGCACAAATCTATAATAAAACTTTTCATTATTAACATACAAACCCCTTTGAAAACTATTTGCTTTTCCTTTTTTAAGTTGCACGTCTAGTTCTACTTACTGCATATTACTAGTCCGATGATCAGCTGCCCTGTCATTAAAGTACGTCTTGGGTGATCTGATCACAAGTGGACAACTCTGAGTACAAGGAGGAACACACCCAAGACATACTGAGGATACACTGAGATCCAGTCTTTCAGACAAGAATCAGAAGTAGTCAGGGTTGTAATAGTCAGTGATTACTGGACTGATGTCCTCCATGCTCTACAACACAGTGCAGTAGGAGTTGTCTCTTCCTTAGTAAAGGGAGTTTCTTTCAATTTATTGTAATTCAATTTCATCCTTGTAGCTGATAACTAAACTAATAAGTACATCTAAACAGCAATAATACATGTTTATGCTGATATATGCAAATTAGACATGTGAGATTTCTGTATTTCCATACTGCACTTTAGGCTTACTATTAGCTAATGTTTCATGTGTTCACTAAAGTCAAAAGAGTTTATTTTTTAATGATGGAATTTTTTTTTGCAGCAGCAGCACTGAAATTTGATCAGAAGCGGTCAGCCAAGACACATCTGGAAACGGCTTCTAATCTGAACATTTACAAAAGTATTATTCATGCTGGTCAGTAACTGAACACAGTTTGTTCTCTGTTGAACACAAAGGGTGAATGACCCAAAACTCTACAGTGACTACGTAGCTGCTTCCAACCTTTTTTTCCAGGTCCTCCTTCAGTTTTGTACAGGAGGCTTGATATTGGGTTTTCTCAGTTGTAGCCACAGTCAGCCTTCTTTTTAGAGATTCAACAAGGGCTTTCCTGTTGCTGGCCTCCTCTGATAAAGTCTTCACCTATTCAAAAAAAGGAGGAATAGGATAGAAAAAAACTGAACAGGGGTAGGAAGAGGACACTCAAATGATATATTCATCTTAAGTTTTACTCAAAACAGCTTAATAAACATCTATCTGTTCTACGAGTGGACTGAACAGTAACTGAATAGGATTTCCTTTTCTTTTAGTCTTCAAGGCGACATAATCTCTGGACTATGAGAAACACAGTAAGACAATACGTCATTATACCAAACTAACTGGATGCCGTGCCGATCAGCTGAGATGTGCGGCGTGTACCTTCTTTTCCAGCTCCTCCAACTGCCCCCTGTAACTTTTCTCCATCTCCTGCAGGAACTTCAGTCTTGTCTTCAGGTCCTCCACCAGATGCCTTTTCATGTTCACATCTCGCTCTGTGTGGCTCGCCCTAAATACATACATAAATGAATGCACATGCACAGACAGATGTGCGCGCACACATGAAAAACAAGAATGGTATTAAGAACAAGCAGGTATTAAAGACTACTCAAATATCCTTATTAACCTAACACAAGCATAACCTCGTATAAAACATAGCAGACCAAACACACACACAGACACTAATATATACACACACACACAAAGCTGGAAGGCACAGTGTCCCCATGCAGTACATCAGGCATGACAGCTCATTATGACAACTAAATACACTGGCATGCTGCTTGGGTAAGCTGAGGGGGGTGAAATAAGGATGCATATATAATTCTAACTGGCATATATTAGAACGAGTGCTCTGGCAGGGAATACCGCACTAAGTGTGACTGGGGACTCCTTTTTGACAAACGGCACTTTGAATCAGCAGTGACACTACTTGAAAGACTGTAATCAAGCATTTAAATGTTTATTATTTTCAGGGCAGCATTACCCCAGTCATGTAAAAACACTTCAGTGGGGGGACTCGGCTCGGGAACGATTTATTAAGGAGGGAATATGCTCTAAAGAACGCTGTTTGTTTGCGCCCTGCACTGTGCTGACAATACTTCCCTAAACAGATGCAATGTCTCTGTACTGTAAGCTGTTCTTGTCTTAACCGTTGCAAACATGCACCTCGTGTCACATCCTATTTCAATAAGCCGCTGTATTGACATGTTTAATATTCCTGCGTTCGGCAGAGAGGCCTCGTGTTTTAAATGGTCTCAGTATGTTAGCATGTTTTATTCTGTTTTCATAAAAGGCAAATATAAGGCATTTTCATGGTTGTCTATACCTTGGGGAATTGGAACAAATAGAATAAAGATCATAAGGATGCAGTTAATTAAAATGGCTTTTGCTGTGTTTTTTTTTTTTTTTAATTTCAAAGATGTAGTGGAGCTCTTAGCTCCCACACGCATCATGGTGTGTGTATTTTAAATAAACAGATGACGCAATGCTAGAGCAAATGCTTTCGTGTAAGTAAATGTCCCTGCCTCCCTAGGTGGATGAATGCCTGAGGGCAGACTGGTTAAATAAATGTGAGCTTGTCCTATTGGAGTGACATTAAATTAAATGAGAGAGGAGTCTAGCCTGGGGACTTTGGGGGGAAGTAGCGCTGGCTGGTTACCCCATGGATTTGGCCATTAATGAGAAAACCCATATTGAACCTTTCAGATGACTGTCTGGTGTTGACTTAAAGACGGAGAGCAGCAATAAGAGCCCCAGCAGCTCCCTCTGCCCCAATGCTAATGGCAATTAGATCGACAACATTTATTTTAGATGTTCTCTTCTTCTACACCCCAAAAAGAATAGAGGATAAAAAAGAATGAAGGATATATGGAGTTTCTGCCAGAGCGTGTGATCTCTATTTATGAGTGTTAGTGGAAAGAGAGAAAGCGAGCCTCCAACTATATCCCGATCACTCACACGTTTGTTCCCTTTGTTCTGTGCTTGTTGGCAATATTGTTCATCAAACATGCGTGTATTGTAATGATAGCAGTCAGTGGTCTGAAGAACGTGTGCGTAAGAGCGAGCGCACACTTCTGTGTATGTTGTTAAGAATGAAGTGCGGGTGGACGTTTCATGTGGCTGATAGACAACAGGGCTAAAGATGAAAGAAGCAGCTTCATAAATAAGGCAGTGCCATAGTGCCGGATATTGACTGAGGACATGCCGGTGTACTTTGAAATTCATTTCTTTTTTCCCCCGTTCTCTTCTTTAAGGCGAAGCAGCCTTGCTCCCTGTGTGTGTGCTGAGATGTATATTTCAGAGACGTCTAGACATGTCTTTCATTCTGAGAAGGGGTCCCTCTATGGAGGCAAATGGAGTGGTAGAAGAGATGGGCAAGTTACGTGTGTGTGTGTGCGCGCAAGCGAGTGAGTGAGTGAGTGTGTGACAAGGAGACGCCGAGGCTGTCGCAGAAACACAGCTGAGGGATGCTCACTCTGTCCGTCTGTGATCCTCTCTGCTTTGGTCACACACAAACACATATCTGCTGTGATTGTACACATGCCCTGGATGCATTATTGAAAATGGCAGGCAGAGGACACAGCATACAAGACAAAGAGAATGAGAGGGAGGAAAGCCAAGTCGTTCTTTTTACCTTTCTCTCAGTTCAGATGTGAGATCCTAATGCCGAATGGTGATGTGCGCCTTACACAGTTCAAATCTCAAGTTTCCCAGAGTTAACTGTTTATAGACATACATTATGACTACGTAATGCAGCGAGCGCTACAGCAGGTGAACCATGTAACTCATTAGGACTTGTGGCCCACAGGCCAGAGTGATGCTGTGTGGGTTTTAGTGTCATGGGCCAAAATGGTCCCTCCTGCGGCACACAAACAATCAATACACTGCTTTGATCAGCACTCCACATCAGCTGCCCACGTAAGCACCACCCCACTACATGACACAAAACACACCCACGTGTGCACATATGCATACACACCAATTCCTTCAGTTGTTGCTGTTCACTCGCTGATGAGAAACTGCATAATTTCACAAATGACTCACGGAGAAGCGTGCATAAGAGCAGTGCAGCAGACAGAGTGCTGCCACATGGTGGAATCAAACACTGCAGATGAGAGCTGCAGAGAGTGTGCAGACATGCAGAGCCACAGAGAGAGGGATGAATAATGAGAGAGAAAAGGCAAAACAGGAGCTCTACTGCAGAGCAAGAGCGAGACAGAGACACAAAGATGAAGTGGTGGCACTAATGAAGACAAAAGGTGTGAAACTAACTTGTCCTGCAGCTGGCAGAGCTTGTCCTCCTTCTCCTGGAGCTGGCCTCGCATTGCTTTGTTCGCTGCCACCTGTCTTGTGACCTCCGCACTTGCACTCTGGGGGGAGGGCACACGGTATGTGTGTTGGTTAATGTGTTTGAGGGTGTGCTTTATGGGGGTAGGGAAGGTTTTCATGACACAGCTGATGACAGGTCAAGCACAGCGTGCCTCCTCATTATAGTTACAGTGGGAGGGCGGAAGGTGCTAAAAGAGGTTAAGAGGAAAACTGTATCTTCAAAGTGGATGAGATAAGAGCAGTAATTAGTAATAATACCTATTTTTAGACCTATAGTATTACATATATTTTAATTGTGTACAGCAAATTAGTGGTTAATATTGTTAGCAATGTATTTAACTGTTTTACACTAAAGGACGCCTTTAATTTCTAATTAGTGTTGCTTTATATATATTCTGTTTATTTAGTGGAAATACTCTAATTTCTGTAAACTACAACACTACCTGCGTGTTGCTCTTTTCCGTGTAACAGAGACATATAGCTCACGTTGACAGGTTGGCTTCTGATCATAAAAATGATGGATATTTGAATGTGCATGTTCACTTTGGTTTAAAGGCCCCCAGTCTCTTGTGGGAACTGCACCGGTACAAGCTCTTGACAATGCGCTCACTCAGTGCGTGCACCCCCACAGCGCATCCCTCGCCTCTCCTTTTTGCTGTCACCTGACATGACTTCTTCGGCTGCGTGCAACGACAGCAGCAATCTGCTCGGTGACACTGATGAGCTGGCTGCTGAGAGGGTGATAATACTGTGGTACCACTCACACCTCATTCCCTATGATGTAGGGCACGTCTCTACTGTTATTCCTCATTTCTCATCTCTCTGACAGGTACTCCGAAATAAGATCAAATGATAAGAAATGCTAATTCATGTTGAAATCACATGCAATTTCAGGTGATGTTAAGTGTAAATTGAAAGGCTCGGGAATATTTATTTTTTTTCCACCATGCATGATTTGAAAATAAAACCTTGACAGTTTCTTTTAGAGTTTCTAAAGTCCTCAAGGACTGCAAGCTGTTCAAACCAGTGAAATGTTTAAGTGACTCAGAAATATTGATCTTTGACTAAAAAAACAGGGAAAGTTTTTTTTTTTTAAACTTAAACATAAATGCATGTATAATCCAGTGGTGCTGGACTGTGTTGCACAGAATAGTAAGTAACAGATGAAAATTAAAAAGAAAATGACACTTTTTCCCCACAAACCTTCCTGGCGTATCACTGTACATACAAAAAGGAGCGTAGCGTTGCTACATTAAAGCTCTGAAAATGCCTTGTTATTCATGGATTATCCACTCAGGCTTCATAAAGCACAAAATTGGAAATGAACACTGCCTTTAATACCATCATCCCATTAAGAGATTTATCTCATAAGGCATGCACAGTAAGACAAAGCATGAAGGCAATTCATTAACTCTTTAACAGCTAACCTTAAGTTTCACTTGTAGTTGTTTGACTTCAGCTTCGAGGGCCTTGCAGGAGCACTCTGTGTTTACTGGTGCTGCTGGTGGTGGCGGCGGTGGTGGTGGTGGTGCTGCAGTTTGCGCTGGGAACTTTATCTGCCTCCACTGCTCCAGCTCCATCTCCAAAACCTTTTTCTGCTGCTCCATGCCAGCCAGGTCAGAGGTCAGCTTCTGCAGATTGACCAACAGACAGGATAGGTGAGGTAGGCTACTGGTGATGATGCCACAGCTGAAAACAAAAGTTCTGTCTACTGTTAATAATATATATTATACTGGTAATATATATATATATCTATATATATATTATACTTGAGTTATAAGGCGGTCAGAGTTAAAAAAGTAAAGGCAGACATGATCTACTGGTGCATGGCCTGACTTGTTCTTAGAGTTTAGTCCAGCTTTTGCTTCTGCACATGCCGAAACTTTTCACTGCTGTTCCTCTGACTTTCAAAAGTTTTAATAGTTTTTGACAAACACACGCACTAAGTAAACATTGTTTGAAATACTGTATGTTTTATGCAATGAAGAGGACCAGGCTCTGCAGTTATATCTTGTCTGTGATGAAACACCTTTAACTCCTAATTAGGAGACAGAGGATGCTGTTGCCCGGTCAGTTGGGCCTAATTTTCACAGTGACTGACATCCTGCAGAATCAGAGAGCCCTTTGGGACAGAGTGAGTTCAGCATTTGGTGAGTGGTTGGGTTTAGACTGATGAATCATAATTCCTCTAACTGATCATGTACAATGTACAGTGTATCAGTGATTCTGAACATGAGTATCTGAGATGAATACTTGGAACCACACTTTAGAGAGAGACGTGTGGAGATTAAAAAAATAAAAAAAAACTTGGACCAGAATCACACTGCTGCACATTTGGGTTAATATTGCCACAATTAGCCTATCTGGTATCATATCAAACATCAAGAATGCTTAATGGCGCAAATAGGAGACATGATACATGAAGATATATGCTGCACACAAAGGGTGAATGATGGAACACACACAGAGCCGTGCGCACACACCCAAGTGAAACCACAGATTCCCAGGGGTTTGCTCACAGCTCCGCATACATGGAGGTTATTGATATCTGGTTGCTGGCTGACACCTTTTAATAGAATCCCTCTTGTTTTAGGTTTCCTCTACTCTGTTGAAGACACACGTGCCATATCCACAGGGAGGGTGGGAGAAAGAGAGAGGGGGGAGTAGAGAATGAAAAGTGGCAATGGTGCACGAATTAAGGGAGGCATTGATGACACTTCCTGTAAGACAGGCTTTGATTTCACGGGCCATTTTCAGCCCGGGTGAGAGATGACACTGACATGGACTGATATACTGGTAGTTCCATTAGGCCAGGAGAAAGGACACCGCTCTCTCTCTCTCTCTCTTTACTCTCAGTAGTGGTCTCGCTTATGCCGTCCCAATTAATCATTAGCAGGACAAATAAGGACATGTAGGCCGCTGAAACAACCACACACCCAAATGTATATACAGATGCTTGTAGCCATCCCTGGATGCTCACAATAAACAAACTCAGCATAGACAAATCACCAGAACAATACTGTAATGTCTTGTTGTAGGAATTTCTCACTGACATTGGGTTTATTCTACTGCCCAGAGACCTTTTATGTGATTTGTTGTGCAACTATTATTAATTCCTAATTTAAATAATGCCTGGAGATTTTCTTTTTAGGCCATTGTGCCCGTGTAATCCTGCCATTATAATCCCAGCCCCTTAACTTGTTAGGGGAGGGCAGGACACTCCACACTTAAAGAGATAAGGCTGGTAAATTTGGGAGGCAGTGTCATGGTGCACCACAAAGTGAAGCGAATGTGAAATTAATGACAGAGTAAGGCAAGAAAGCGATCCAAGCAGCCAATTAATCCTGTGTTTGTATGATATGCACGAAGAGCACGTTTCACCAAATGTTATACCTGGTGGGAAAAGGAGAGCTTGCTTTATCTGCAACACGATTTTTTTTTTCCCCCTCCCTCACAAGGGATAACATTAGTTTATTGGCCCTCATTTTCTGTAGTTCTGGTGATCATCCATCTTCAGTAATACAGCAATAACGTTGAATTCACGGGGTAATTCTTACTGATACACATTAGGAGCCTGGCAACATCAATAAAAAGAAATCACACAAAGCAAGAAACACAAACAGTAAGTATTGTAGAGGTTTTAGAGAAATAAGTGGTAAAGAAGGATCTATAAATCCATGAGGTTGCACCGGGATCAATATTTTGGGTGTATTTACCTCTGAAATATGCAGCTTGAATATTGCTAAATAGTTCATTTGTTACCAACATGCCTAATCAACTTCTCACACCTCTCGCACTATTGAAATTTGTTAAAAAATGTGAGACCATTAGCTACTGTCTGATATATTGGCCCTTTGGGGCAAGGATGTAGTGTTTTAAGGCCCCTGGTGCAGCCAAAGGATGTCTGGGTAGTCACTGTTTACAACCCGACCAGCAACTGGAGACACGAGAATACAGGTGGAATTGAGAGACAATGTCTATCACAGGACTGTTTCACAAGAAGCCAGTTCTCTTTGTGTAAGGTATTTGCTTGACAACAACACGATGTATTATCTTGCTCGCTGACAGGGTATGACAGGACGTTCCTTTTCTCTAAAGAAGGGCTGTTTACCTGCATGAAGCCAAAGCCTCCTCTAACATGACCGGTGAACACTACGTAAACAAATGTTGACACTTACAAATTCTGAACACTCAAACGCAGATATGAGGGACTGAGGGAGACCTGTAACGTAATAATAACAATAAAAAAATATTTAAATGAAAGCAAAAAAGTAAGCACCCAAAAACTTGGCTGGACATGTTGTGATGGTGCTGAACACATGCTCCTCTTAGGTTGATGCAAGGCTTTACAAAGCATTTTACACATGTCAATTCCTCTTGTACAGAGTTGAGGAGAGCAAAAGTATTCTTCAAATGCCAACTATCAGACTCAGGTATTTACATTCTAACTCACACACCAAAAGCAAGAAAAATATCAGAAATGTGAAAATATGACTTAATGATGGAAGGAGGCGAGGAAGGAAGAAACGAGGAAGGACAGAATGGCCGAAGGATCAGGAGACAGAGCAACACAAACAAGTTTCTGTGAAACTGCCATGCTACTTCTCACATGATGGCCCCTGTGGAGTCTGTCCTAAGCCAATTACAAGCAGAGAGTTTTAGTGAGAGAGTTGGCCAGGACTGGCTGGAACAAGCCCAAAGTCCATCACCTCTTGCCCTTTCCAGAGAGGGCAACAAGCCTCAGCTTTGGCCAGTCAGTCGGCTCCAGCTTTCTCTGGTGCAGTGGCATTAATACTGCAAGAGGAAAGAGGAAACAAACAGGAAGACAACAATTCCCTCCCTGTCCACTCATTCACACAACAGTGTATATGTGTGTGTGTGTGTTAGTGTGTGTATATACACAGGTGCCTTTACTGCTGTGTCGGAGTGTTAAGGTCTCCTTGGGCTTCAGCAATCAGATGCCCTGGTGGGTGCACAAGGGCCACTTCCTAGGTAGCATCACTATGAGGGCCGTGCTCTGACCTAAGAGTACAATTCCAATATACTGTATCTGTACTGTTTCACAAAGTAAAGTATATACAGACATACAGGCACAAACACCTAATCAGAAATCCAGTGGGCCTTTGCCGCCACGTCGGAATTCACAAAAAAAAGGTCTTCTGCCTGTCAGACTAACAATTATGTTTGTCATGTGTGTGGAAGGGTGTGTGTATTTGTGTGTACATATGTTGATGTATACAAGGAGGCCCTGACAGGAAAGATACTGTTTAGGGGCCAAAGTGCCTGGTCTTTTATTTATATTCTATACCAAATCTAAGAGTTTCCTTCCTGGAGGCAGCTACTAAATTACTAAATGGGTGTGTCTGGACTCTATAAAAAAAACAAGTCACCTCGCGATCGCCTGTGAACACGGGCGCACATATTTGGAGAAATGAAACTGCCGGTGACACGGATCGTTGTGGAGAACCGGCTCACTGAAACATTCAGCAGGAGGAGACAAGCCGCGCAGTGAGAGGGAGAAAGAGAGTAAGAGATTCTCCTCCTCTCTTCTGACCTCCACAGACAAGGGTAGGCCTGTCAGCCACACTTATTAAGCATGATAAGGGCATGCTACTGCTGCACACACAGCCCCCAGAAAATACAAAAGAATCACAAAAAGAAAGACAAAGACGGAAAAATAAAAAACTTCCCAACACTTACAACTGGCTTTCCCCTTTACCCAACTCCCCGTCTTCCCCGAGTTACCTGAGTGAGCTGCCTGCTGCTGCCGAGCTTCTCCGAGAGGGAGTTGAGCTGTGCAGTGATCATCTCGTTGGCCTTTCGCAGATCTCTTGCTGAAATCATAGCATCTTTCCTGGCACTTTGCAGTATGTCAATGTGACGCTGTAGAGACTCAATGCGCTGCTGCAGAGAGGAGGAGGAGCAGCGCTGGGCCTTCATCAGCATCCTCTTCCTCTTCCACCTCCTTTTCTCCCCTCTTGTCCCTCGTTCCCAGGGCTCATGCTGTTTATCATCTAACAGGAGGAAGTACATGCGGCTGCTTCAGAGTTGACAAGTGCGCAGAAAAACTCAAAATCCCTTTTTAGAAGCTGCTGCTGGGATTTAACAGCCGTATGTAAAAGTGCCTTTGTGTATGCACAAGTGCAAACTGTGATATTTTTAACAACTTGAGTGATTAACATTTTCCATTTATAACCAATTCAGGAGTGTCAAGTTGTGAAAACATACAAAGCTTGTTAACTTCCCAAGTACTTGTTTCCGATCGACAGCATGTAAATACACAGAGAGATCTCTCTGCTTCAGTTAATAGTTGATTAGGTTTGTGTAGTTCTGCATGACTGTGAAAAAGGGAAACTTATGCTACCTTGGGCCAGAACATCAGGTTGTCTTCTGTTAGATTTTGCTTCTTCCGTGTTTGAGATCGGTGAACACCTGTAGGACTAAAAGAACAGAAAAGTCAGAGACGCTGACGAAAGGCAGCCGTTTAATATAACACAACAGTTGACATGTTGTGCTTCCTGAGACGCGGCTCATAATGACACTATGATCACACGGTGTGCTCAGCTTAATGCGACAAGACAAATCACCATGTGCTTTAATAATTCACCTGAGCATGTTCAACTGACTCCAACTTGAACACCTCTCAGCCGGGATATTACTTCTGACAGATGCTTGCAAATACCGCCTTTGTTCAATCACTGTCTGGAAGCCCTGATTCACTCCTACAGTATGACAGGTGTGCGCGTATGTGTGTGTGAGTGTACAGTCATTTGCACGCAAGTGTGCATGCATGTGTGTATGTGACACCTCCCAACTGCACCATCGTTTGTAGTGACATCAAAGAAGCCCCCCCTCACCTCACCCCTCCTTCCTCTCTGCCTACATCCTTTGTATGAGGGTCAGGCAGGATTTGATCAGTGCCAGGTTTGATCACGCATGCAGAGAGGAGAGAGGAGATGAACCCTTTGGTTTGTGACATAGGGGCTTGGGCTGTCACAGCAATGAGCCTGGCAGGAGTTGATGGCCACATTTGGTGCATCCGGAGAGGGGAGACTAAAGGGGGATCTTAGATAAGGGTCCTGACAGCTCCCTGGTTACATTCACAACTACAACCTCCACTTCTTCTCCACTTTCTATCCTGCTCCTCTCCTTCTGCAAAAAGAAAGAAGGGAGAAAGATACAACATCTTTAAAGGTCCCTTTCTTCCTTCTCTTCTTGACGGACTTTTCTCTCTGGGGGTTGGAGCTGCCATGTCCTGCTGTGAGGTAGTTTGATGCGGACAAGTGCTAGGGTCCAGGCCTATTGATTTCATGGTGTGGAGAGGAAACTGAAAGGGAGGCGCACCAACAACCACACACAGGGCAGCCTTTGTGAACGCAAGTGTAAAGACCGTGGTCCAGTAAAAAGACGTACAGTCAGACATGGACCTAAGCCTGCAAAAAAATAGTTAGAGAGACCCCCGGGGTAATAATAGATTGTTTTCATTATCTACTCATCTTCATGATTCTTTGAGCACTGGTCTATAACATGTTAGGAACTATTTAAAAATGGTCTTGTTTCAGCATTTCACACCTGCAGACCTGTAGTATATCATCCTATACAGTGAAGAAGAACCTATTAACTGATGATTAAAAGGTGATGCACACCTACTCCACCATCCACATCCAGAAAACATGTTTCATCAGACCAGGCCTCTTTCTTCCTTTGTGCTCTGGTCCAGTTCTGATGCTCACATGCTCACTGTTGGCACTTCTGGAGGTGGACAGGGGTCAGCATGGGCGCCTTGACTGGTCTGTGGCTATGTAGCCTTATACACAAAAACACTGTGATACACTTGTGTATTCTAACGGCTTTTGATCAGAACCACCATTAACTTCTTCAGCAATCTGAGCTACGGCAACTTGTCTGTTGGGTCGGACCACACGGGCCAGCCTTTGCTCCTCACGTGCATCAATGAGCCATGACCCTGTCGCTGGTTCACCATTGTTCCTTCATTGGATCACTTTTGATAGATACCGACCACACAGATGCCCTGACCCAGGGTCGTCTAGCCATCACAACTGGCTCAAATCCTTATGCTTGCCTATTTTCCCTGCTTCTATAACGTCAACTTTGAGGTGAAAATGTTCACTGAATGCCTACAATATCCCGCCCACAAACAGGTGCCGTGATGAGGAAATAATGAGTTATTCACTTCACCGGTCATAATGTTATGTATGATCGGTGTAAGTCAAATTATTAAAAAAGAAAAAAAAAAGAAAAACATTTTATACACGGCACAATCAGTACTTTCAGGATTCAAGAACCGTTTTTATAATGGTCTTAAAACAGAATAATGTTGTTAAAATGAGTATAAAACAACTCAAACTGAACCTGCAGGCACACAAATTATTTAAGGGCTGAGTAATCACATAAACCCAAGTAAAATATTACATTCACAGACATAGTCATCAGGGGAATACATACCCACAGTACTACCATCTCACTGCAAAGGTTTATACCTACTTTAAGCCCAAGAATGATTAAAAGGTGAGCGCAGACCAACCTTTCTATTAGCATGTTGTCTGTAAGGTGCTGTCCCTGAGGGCACACTGTTGAGACTGTCCGAGTATTCCTCATCACTGTAAAGAAGAGTGAAGTTAGTTATTACAGGCCAGAAGTTGAACCCACAACCATGGTTCTGAAAGTACCACCCTTGGACAAAAATCCAATTTACCTTTTATGGTTGATTTAGTTGACATCAAGCAAAAATATGTGCATTCCGCCCCCCTCCTTCCAACAGAAAATCAATGTCCCATCCAATTTCTGAGCTGGAAGTGTAAATGTGGGTGTAAATTAAGTGAAAAGCTGCAGTGTCTGGTGCTGTTGGTGAATGCATCAACATGTATGAGAGCGGCTGTGGCCTTCATTAGCCTTCTGTGTGTGACAGACATGTGTGAGAGGCACGGCTGAGCGGAGCCAGGCAAAGTTGTATCTGATGGACGCACGGTAAGGGCTTCCTGAGACACACATGCTCGCACACACACAGGTTTATTGACAGTGACCTTTGACGTGAAGGTGGAAGCCAGTGACATTTACGCTGGCGGGTTTATTAAGGTGGGGCCTGGGAGAAGCAGCGGAGGTAAAGACCGCAGAGAGAGGATCTAACTGGAACATGACAGGGCTGGGGGCTAGTTAGGGTTAAAACTGGTCTAGCACGGGCACAGGGACTTGCCGAGGATTACTTATCACCGCCGCTAACACCAAGGTTATATACATTTAAGGAAGAAATGCCACTTATCTCATATGAAATTAGTAGCTTCAATGCATTTCTGAATGAATCTCACTATTTATCTGAACATACTTAAAATGTGAATCTCACATTGAATTGACAAGGTCGACTCAGCAGGAAACTCTGCCTCAACCGGTCTACAGTGAACACGAGGAAGATCAGTCAACAAGAGTAACTGTATCCACAAGATACCAACAACATAGTTAAGAATGCTAAGCCGATAGTTTAGAAGAGATATGCGTCTGTGTGAAGGGTTCATGAACGCACGTCGAGAGAGTGATAAATTTAAGGAAATAAATTAATGTTGAAACATACCGAACACAGGTGTTTCTGCACATGACACAGGGGATGCTGGATGGTTTGAGGAGGATAAAAATCATACATCTTCACGGTCATCAGAACTTAACTAAGGTGAACACCTAAGGGAGCTCACGGACAGATGCTTCCCACCAAGCATAGTAAATAAACTTTTCTGTCTTAGATGAAATAAACATGCTATCATGCATCAATGAAAGCCAAGCCATCATTTAAGGTATGGGCCTAGCTCTTGAAGGTCAAGGACATTACAACGTGTGAACTGAGGAAACATAAAACAAACTAGGAATCATGCAATAAATGCCCAACCATCTTTAAGTTGTGGCTCTTGACTGAATAAAGACTGAATGAAGTACTATGAAGGTATAGTCTTCACGTAGGCTGGTTTTCCCCTAACCCTAACCCTAACACCTATCCCTTACTCCTTCAGAAACAACCATTCAGTGAGATATTCTCCGTGCCTACCTGCTCTCATTCTGTCCTGCTCACCGGCAAAACTGCTGATCTGCTAAAAATGGTCAGCTGCCTCCAGCAGCACAAAACTTGAGAGAGGGAGCCAGAGGCAGTGAGAAAAATAAGAGGGAAAAAAACAAAAAAACAAAGACTTGTCAGTCGCTTTAACGAGGCTGACATCTTTATTTGACACTATTTAGGCCAAAGCTCCTTAGGAAGAGAGCGAGTATTTCCGGGAGCATCTTACAGACATATTTGTGAAGAGGACCCCTGTTAGATAAGGGGCCACAGAAGGATTTACAGTAGAAAATGAGTTGACAGGCGCCTTAAATAAGACAACATCTCAGTTTAGACACCTTCTTCACAAATCCACTTAGATCCTCCTCTCAGGTAAAGCGTTTATTAGACTGCTGCTTATTAGCCACATGGAGAGGCATTAGGAAAGCAGGGCATAGCTGCACCCAGTCCCCGTTAAACGGCCTCATGCGGATAGAGCTGGGGTGGATTACGGTCTGATGAATTAGTTGGTGTAGAGACGGTGAGTTAGCAGGACTCGGCATAGAGTGAGCGGATGGGGAGAGGCAAACACGGAGAGAAAGAGAAGGGAAATAAATATCAGCGAGTGTTTGAAATCAAATCATTCCAACCATCACTCAATAGATGTTGGCTCAGTGGCTTTTTAGCATAAAACATACATGAAATAATTACTGTCGATGGTTCTTAATTTAGAGGGTGTTAAACAGCTTGTAGACATCTGGTACGGATCCGAGTAGGGTCATTGAAAATTTATCTAACCAAATTAAGGCGAGGAGAGAGAGGAGAAGCGTGGGATGGAAAGGAAGTGAATGTGCGTATGTGTGTGTTGGGAGGTGGTTAAGGGGTGGCTAGAGGAAATAAGACCCGCACATACACATTTCTGAATTGACATGCCACAAGATAGCCAACATAACTAGACACAAGGTGGGGTAAGCTTCCATGCATATATGGTTGGGTGGATGAGTGGGGGGATAGGTCCTTAGTGTCGTCAGGGGGGGCGGATGGTAAATATGCAAAGAACCAGTAAATTAAATCAAACTGCCAAACTGTCAATTTCGGGGTGGCGTGACTAGTGCATGAAAATGGCATCACTGGAAGGTATCAAGGCTTTGGCGGCCCCCTTATCCCTGGGCTTTTCTGGCATCGGTTCAACTTTGTGTAGAGAGGTGGCTAATTTTGCATGCAAATTTCAGTCAATAAGCTCCAAGCAAGGCGTCCCAGGATATTTCAAAGGATCTGACAGTAGTTTCCCCCTCCTCTCCTTCTCTCTCTATCATTCTTCCTCACATTCTTCTTTTGGCTCCTGAATACCAACTAGACAGACAATGAAATTCAATCACCCATTTGCTTACGCTTTGCATATGCACGCTGTCCCCTCGATGCTGCGAGCCCCCCACAATTCCACCAGCCCACCCGCGCCCCTCCAACCACCAAAAAAATAATGAGGGGGGAGGCAGCGAGATTAAGCGCGTCTGTGCGTGTGCATGTGTATCATTACCTGTCTACGCTCATGTCCTCCCACTCGTCCTTAGTGGGACTGGGGCTGCGGCCTTGCCAGCTGATGGCTTGATTGGGGCTGAGTGTTCGGTGGCTGCGCTGGCGGAGCAGACCTCTGCGGATGGTTGTTTTGAATTTGACCTTGCTGCTAATGTTGTTAGCGATCCCACCTGAACGCGTTGGCGCTGCTGCACGATTCCTATAGAAGTCCCTGGCTGCTCTGAGAATTCCCAGGTCCTGTCTTAGCTTCAGCAACTGATGACGCAGCTTCGTCACCTCTTTCTGAGACGCTGCCAGCCGGGCTTCTAGAGCCACGATCTCGACACGATGTTGCTCCCCCTGGGCCAGGGCCTGGGCATGGGCTGCTTCTTCACGGTCAGCTTCCTGGGTTCGCAGATGATCCACGGTGGCTTGGAGTCTGCGGCAGTCATGAGCCAAGTCTGCATTGGCCTCAAGTAGCTGCTCTTTCTCTCCCCTCAGCCTCTCTGTCTGCTCCTCCAGGGAGATCATCCTCCGCTCCAGCTGCTCAATCTGAAAGGATCAGATATGGGGCCTCAGTGGTACAAAGTAGTCAGGTTTTGTCCCTGGCATAGCTTTTACCATCAACACTCAAACTCCTGAAGATGATGCTGCTGGATTAGTGGTGAGAACAACAATATGTCAAACTAGACTTCACTCTGTTTAGTTGTTCAACATTTCTATGAGATAGGCCAATTCCAGGTTTGACCTATGTGATAGCATTCACACAGTATTTTGTCTCTCCACTGACATTTTCCCAAGTGTGTAATTACAGTTTATAGCTGTGGATTGGTGGGGTGGGGGCATGGGGGGGGTGACACCCTCTTCTCCAGCCAGGCAAGGTTATGGACATCTGACTGGTAAGCCGTTACCCTGATCACCTTTAACTAGACAGCAACCAGGAGTACTTAGTCTATTTGTTAGATCTTTGGTGGAGACTGTTTAAGAGAACAGTGGATGCCTGCTGGGTTTCTGCCTCCAGGCAATTTTTTCCTCTTATTTGGTTCTCTCTCTGCCTGCTGGTGAAGCCTGGTACCTTTCAAACTAAATTAGATGGCTATCCCCACTCCTGATAATTCACTGCCATGAAGGCAGAAGGGGGGAAAGATACAACCGCATGTATAAAACATGTTAAAATACACTAATGGCTCTAGAACAAAATTTACATTAAACTACCACTTTCTGGTATACATGTAGTATTTACGTCTACCTAGAGATTTTCTAACGGGATAAAAAATACCAGGAAAAGACTACACGACCAGTTCTAAAAGAGTGAGAACACCTTCAAATTATGCTTGAAAGAGCAAAGCCACATTTTGAGAGAGACATTGTGCCGTCGCTATGGCTCTGTTGGGTTTCTTTTATTGGCAATGACAAAGAACACTTAGTGATGGCATAGTGCTGTACCTTTTTAAACGACTCTTCCATTCGGCCGGAAGAAAGAGAAGGCTTTTTCGGAGTGCTGCTTTTGACCTGGTGCTCCTCTACCATTTTGTGAAGCAATTCTGCAAGGAGGAACAAAGCTCGTTATTGCGACACGTGTCAAATTACGACTGCTCAATCAATAGAATAATAATATAAAGGGTACATTAAATCAATTATCATTAGTAAGGTCTAATTTGCTTCCCGAGGTCCACTTTCTTTTTTCTTCTTTTGTCAATCAAATCAGAAATAACACAAAATTGCTAATGCTGTTTTATATAGCCTTGGAACTTCTAAAATCTTAGCGATTATTATTTTTTTTTTTAAATTCCGTGATTTAGAGAGAGGTGCTTTATTTAGTAGTCCACAATTAAACAGGAAACCTGCATTCAAAAGCACACACTGGTAAATACCATGTGCAACCTCTCTCTGGGGATCTTAAACAAACGAAGAGAAGTGCTTGAATCCCTCGTGACTGCATAGCCCCAGGCTGCACTGCTTTGTAGTCCACTGTGTTTCCCCAAAGGACATCTAATCTCCACAGACAAACATACATACCGCTTTATTCTGGGAACTTCAATAGTGGCCTTGGCAAACATATGATTTAGGTTTTATGATAACAACAGAAAGTCCAAGTGCTCAGGGATTTGATGCACACATATTTATGCATTTATACACAATCTAACAGGCCCCTGTGTCACTGTCTGACACAGACTATCTACCTGCCAAAGGAGAAGTACCTTTCCCGATCACCTATACGCGAATGGCAACACGAAACAACATTAAACTTGCTGCCTTTCATTCTCTCTCGTTAAACATTCATGACAGGACGGCCAAAATAATTTGTACAATGAGGCTGGAAACATTAAATATTCAGGACCTTGACTTTTCAGGTCAGTTGATCTTTTGGAGAGTGAGTAAGAAAAAGATGCCGTAGAAGAAGTGTGTAGAAAGAGAGAAGGCTACGTTGTAAAGAGCCGCTGCTCCTTTGCTTTGCATTGACGCTTTGCCCAGGGAAGTTTGTTACTTTGAATTAGCCTGCCCTTTTGTCTTCCCAACATGTCACATTCAATCAGACAGAGCACCAAATAGGACAGGAGGGCTGCTGTGTTCGCTGGGTACATAACCAGGTTGGGAGACAATTATCCAGCTCCAGCGCTGGTGGCATGGGAGTTGGCACCTCAGCACTACCTTGATAAGAAGACATGGTGGCTCCCTAGTCACCTAGTGTTGAAGGAGGTTCTGGCACTGCGGCATACATTAACGTCCCTCCCATGTCTCCTCATAGGATGCAGCACAAAGACCCTGTTCCTTTCATCTGCTGCCTTTCGTTAGCGTAATCCTGGTGTGAGTGTTTCATACCCTCGTCCTTTTGATCGGGTCACAGAGGTTCCTCAGGAGCAAATGCTAAGGCCATTCATCGCATTTTTTTTCATGATAACGTTAGCTTTACAATCTTCTGACTGCAAATATAACAGTTCAGAGAATACAGCCTTTTTAAAGTTAAAAAGATCAGCAAGTTTAGAGTAAGTCTATCTTTCCCAAAATCATAAAGGATTTATTGTTTCATTTGATCAATTGAACCATGTAAAAAAACCTATGTAAAACTAAGCGTGTCCTTTAGAAGGAGCTTATTGCCTTGTATTCCTGACAAGACTATCGACAGGAGAGGATCCACTATTTTAATTAGTGCAATCCTTTAAATCACATGGTTGCACCTCCAACAGACACCATCACTGGTCGTGAAGAAAATTAAAGTGATCTAGAACAGATCTGTTATTGAACTAGTTAATTAAGGCAGCTGGATGCGCTGGTCAGCATCTGACAAGGTTGCAAATTGGATTAAAAGTGATGTGCTTTTTAACATTGGGAATGATACACAGACAAGAAGGACACCACTTGATCTCTCACTCAATTTGTCAGGAGTTGATCAAGTCTTAATTGAGTTGTCCTGTTAATTCCACTGGGAATAGTCTTATTAATTCTGCTCATTAATAAGCATGGCCCAGAGGAGACAGGAAAGCTTAAAGGTGCTGTTGTGTTAAACATGCACACTTTTCCACCATTACACGTGAAATTTGCTGTTTGTGCTTTGTTCTCTGAGCTTAGATCCTGTGATAACATTCAAGAGTAAAATGAACAAGAATGAATAATTCTGCAGTATCCATAATTTGAAAACCAACTCAAAAGGAAAATGAAATTAAGAAAATGCTGTAGATAATATGTGATTTAAATAATTATCGTTCATTACTTCTTTGTCTTTAAAAACACCCCATGCCAGAGAACACAATATGAAGAAAAAAGGGTTCACCTTGGTGTTCGTTAGCAAGACACAGATGGAGCTCTTTCACCGTGGCCCGGTCCATGGCCGCCTGGACCCGCAGCATGTCCAGCTCCTCTTCCAGGCCAGCTCTGCAGAAACACACATTATAATCCTTTCTTCACACCACTGTTATGCCATATTCATTCTTCTTAAGATATGAAAGGATTAACAAAACAAACTACCAACACAGTCACTGCATAATGAGTACATTTCATTGATGAAACTTTCATACACATTTTAACTACATTCTTGTCCGTTTGCTTCCCTTCCCAACAGAAAAGACGACACGGTAAAGAAATCAGCTAATTAAAATGCTTTTTAATTTATCCGGAAATCAAAGTGACAAGCAACATGAAACGCCAAGGTAGGAAAGTACAGTGTGCATCTGTGTGTGTGTATGTGTGTGCATCTTAACAGACAAACAGACAGTAAAGCATGCCCAATTACCTCTCCGCAATTAGCTTGATTCCTGCTAAAGGCTAATTATGTGGAGCCATGCTCTAGACTTTGCACTTTCAAGTTATTATTAGGACCCCAACTGAAGTCTACCGAGGATAGGGAGAAGCCCACTGAGACAACCACACCTGAAACACACACCTAATTTCCCTCCCCTTTGCTCCACAGAGTCAGAAAGAAACACTAGTAACAAGCTCCTACTACTGTAGTGGCATTCTTCCCTTGGTTAACCTCATTACAAAGGTAGGCACTGCTTCTGACTTACTTCTTAAGGCATGAGGTGGCTACAGCATGCATGTTCCATTACAGAAGCATTTGTGGAGTAAAAGGGCATTTGTGGTTATGGTGAACTACGATGAGCACAATGACAATTAACCTAACCTAAACTTCTAATTAATCAAAGATCATTTTCTTACATCAACCATAGATATAAGGGACTTGCCATACCTTACACCATGAAAATTACGTGGTAAAATAGCTTAGAAAAGGAAGGAAGTAATTAGCATTTTAGCCCACACAGTCCACCAGAGGCCTGGTCTAATGGCTGACCACAGCTTAAATAAGTACACAAATGACTCTCCCCAGAGCGGACGAGGAAGCAGATAGATATGTGTCGCTCTGATATAGATTTTTCTCCATAAATGAACTCAAGTCGATGAGACACCGGCACTGCCTTATGTGTCCAGGCTGTTAATGGGACAAATGAGCTGAAATATGCAGTATGGGTTCCATCTCACGTTTCTCCTTTATGCCTTTTCGGATACTGATGGTATTGATGCTAAACTGAACTTCATATGCAAAACATTCAGTTTTCTTGAAGGATAAGCCCAGTTTCTTACGTGAAGAAGAAGAGATTAGATTTCAATTGGAGTTCATTCCGTTTGATAAAATAATATTCTGGAGGTGAAGGACTATTACTCCCCTATTTGGTAACACTCTGCATCAATTAACAGAGAAAGGGATATTACCAGAGCAATAAAGCAAATTTGGCGACTTATTTTTCAATATTCAGCAACAGATTTAACAGATTCATCAGTCTTTGATTTGCAGCACTGACTCTTATATTACATACATTATAATGTTACAGTTCATTTAGTTTTATGATAAAACAACATTTAGAATTACGGTGTCAGGTAATGCTCTTTGCTTTGGATTTATTTCACTGTAGGTTTTCTATGAAGGTTTTCTGTTATGTTCTCTTTCGCAAAAAGAAAGCAGTGTTAACAATCTGAGTAACGTTTTGGCAACACTGTAAGGCTTTGGTACAAGTAAACTCAAAGTCCAACGTTGAGGAGCAATCTCCATGCAATCTGCATCACACAATAACTGCCTGCATCTGAAACTCCCTTTCCATATCCTTTCCCTATGTCAGTTTACCCTGGTAACCTGCAGTTTATCTGAAATGAAACCATGCTTTCCTGTCATAGCCTACATATCACAGCGGAGGAGAGGTTCTCTAAAGCCGTACCTCCTACAGAGTAGTTCAGGTCTTCTGTTTTTATCTTGATGATAAATCAAATGAAGTTAGCTGGACAATTTTCAATTCCTTCTCAACTTGCCGCTTCACCTAAGGAAGAATAACACTCAGCAGGCATAAAAGCAAAAGAGAAACTAAAGGCAACAGACAGGTGTTATGTTTGGTAATGATGTGGTCTACAATGTAAGCCCGTGTCTCACGCCGCTCTTTTGGCCCTGTTTTAAAAAACATTTTCGCTCCCATGCAGTGCTAGAACTTCAGCCCTGAGCTATCCACTCCATGTCATTTGATCTTATCTCTACCTGTGCTGCAATGAACACAGCTTAGAGCACAAACTGCCTGCCTTCATCCACAAGGGTGCATAACACAAAATCATCTACAGCCATTGTGCTTTAACATGCTAGCCTCTCCTTGGTTTCTTGCTTGGCACATAAAAATGCGCGGGACGAGAAGGGAATACTACAAGAAAGCGAAAACACCACTGGCATTTTTATCACTGGGGAAAGAATCTAGTTTTTGGGTGTATGGGGGGGTGGCGTTCCCCCATGGTTAAACACAAACTAGGAGGCTGCTGGTTCATGGAGGGAGTTTGGGCGGATAAGCCACTGCAGTCAGCAGAAATGGCGACTGGCGGAGTTCTTCAGTGATGTGCTTTAGCTTTGGGCAATGCAGCGGCAGCAGTGAGTCTTTAAGAGTCGGATTCTCCAGCCATAGGCCACTGATATGAGAAGTAAATAGGGATTTGTGTAATAACCACTGATGGAAACAACCAAGTAGGTCCGCTATATTCACTGTTTAATAAGATTGTTGATGCCGCTAGGTATCCTAATATAAAAAAAGAAGAAAGAAATTATAAAATGTTATAAGATATTTCTTAAATATAGGAAATCAACTGACATTTGAAAAGCCAAACACTACTTTTTCCATCATTGCCAATTTAAATATGAGATATGTGAACTGTATTTTTGAGAGCATCCTCTTCTCTAAGTCTAATTTTTCATAATGAGAGCAGAGAAGACCTGATGGCACACTGAAGCTGGCAACATAATCACGAGCTAAGTGTAAAGACGTTTTTTTGTTTTTTTCTTACAATAACTGATTTACCAAATAATTAATGATGGAAAAGCCTTAGTCGTCTGATTTAAAAAACATGCATAAAACATTCTGTTTGTGTGTACAAATGTGTCCCTCCTCCAACTAAGCCCTGGTCCGGGGGGCAAAAGACTCTCATTACTTCTAATACCTTTTAGCAAATCAAGATGAAACGAACAGAAATAGAGGAATATGAGGAACATCAGGGTAAACTTTATTAAACTTAATTAGAGTCAAAGTCGCTTATTGGGGAGGGTTCACGTCCATAATGGTCACTCTCTACAGAGGAGCAATGCAAATGATCTCAAAGGCTTTTTCCCCAGTAATCGCTGGCTAATTTATGCTTTGATGTCGTCTGAGTATAGCATCTTAAGTCTGAGGGTGCGCTGCATGTGTTTATTCTGTTTATAGAGCCTAAATAATCCCTGCCTCTTTTTACCAACAGACCTTTATCAACAATTAACAAGCACGGACATGGAGTGCCTCAGACAGATGCATAATGAGGCAGAGAAAATGATCCCACTAAAAATTTTCCCACAGTTGCTTTCCATGTACCACAACCAAAAGGAAGCCATCCTTGGTGTCAGTTAGCTGTTTTTTTTGTCAGTGTCTTTTGCCTTGAAAGCAAAGAGGAACCAAAGTGATGTTCTAAAAAGATGGTCTTTATGGTCTAATACGATCTAGTCCAGTGAGTTTATGATTATATTACTACTTAAAGGAGCTTGTGAAATTATACAGTTTGCTGGATGAACAATAAAAGCAGGCAAGTCGTCCCCTACTGCTGGCTAGAATAAGTGTGATAGGAAAATGTATACAGTTTGTTCCGTTTCTAGTCCATGAAAATTTCTGAGTAAGGCACAGAAGTCTTGATGACCGATGCCCAGAAAAGACTTTTGAAGATACAGAACTGACTGAGCATCTCTCCAAGTCTAGCGCGAGTTGGGCAATAACACCATATACTGTCTACAAAAATAAAAACATATTCTAAACAGAATCTAATTTCGCTCCTGATATGTTTGTTGAAAAGCATATTTGGATGCATGTGTGACCAAGGGTAATAAAAGATTTTATTTATTGTGCAATTCTACTTTCTAAATTTGTATATACTTTTTGAGATTGTTGAATGCTGTGGTATAGACTGCATTGTACAATGACATTTAAGAATATTATTTGGGATTTAAACAACTGTCAGCTGTTTTTTTTTTTAGAATTGCAGATGTCAGATGTCATGAAATACCGGTAAAACTTTTTTGTTAAATCTGTTTTAGAGCCTAAACTAGCACTGTATTAATTTAAGTCTAGTGAGTGATTACACAGTAGCTATATTGGTCGGGGCAAATATAAAAAAGGTGAGGCCAGTTTCTACAGTAGGTCAATAGAACTGCGAAAAACCCTTTCGGGACACACAGACAAAAAAAATGGTCCTTGGTGGTGGGCCTTTTTTATGATGTAGAATGTGTGTTCAGAGAAACTAGGCTGCCACCACTACACCATTAATGGCCAGGGACAGAAAAGTGTTCCTATCTCTGTAAAAGACAGACAACTTCGGTTTTGGAGGGACGCGGTTCCAAGTTATGGAGAAAACATCAATTCTGTGTGTTGATTAATTGCTGCAGGAGATTATCTCTACCTACTGTCGTGTCATGTGCAAGAATGATATAAAAAGTTGTCAGAATTTGTAACTTAATGCATCCTTAAACCATTAAAATTAAGCCATATGGAGACTGTAAATCAGCACAAGAACTGACATGTTTCACCTTCCTCCTCAGCCTCTTAATAAAGTGCAAAGATTACAGGGGGTGGGGGCTAGGTTAGATTAACACTGTGGGGACCCACTGTGCTGGCTATATCAGAGCAATATTCATTGTAGGAAATGGTCCTTTGGGTTTCAATACAGTGTTTCACAAGCGCTGTTTTTTGGGAAGGTGAGAGAAAGCATCTGTGAATGATATCATGACAACGAGTAAAGCAAATGAGAGACAAATGGAGTTTAAACAGAGACTCTCCTCTGAAGCTCACCACAGGGCATTTAAAGCTTTTTAAAGGGCCTTTATTTGGCCCTAAATTTTTCAACTGCCACGAGTTAATTAGCCATTAGTGGATCATTGCTAACACTTATCTAGCATAACCTTCACAAGCGCTATCATTACAATACGGTCAATGGAACAACAAGCTTTAACTGTTTGCCCCAAGAGTTTCCTGGCAGCTACTGCATGCTTACAGCATCAGCATCCATCTTATTATTGCACTAGGATGGACCCACTTATGCCCTGTCTTTTGCCACTCAACAAAAATTTGCATTGTGTGTTGCAGTAGAATTAAGCTGTCTGTTTAAGCTGGCTTTGCCCGCAGCCTTAACAATCCTATCTGTTCCCTCCTGCCAATTCTCAAAAGCAGAAAGTGAGGAGTAGAATAGAGATGGCAAGACACAGGGAACCCTTTCAGCTGTTTGTGTGTGAAGATGCGTGCCCAGCAAAGGAGAATACAAAAGTTTAAAGATCTCAGCCAAGTTTACTTTGCACCAGCCAACCGGGTAAGGAGGGTGTCCCAGGGCCAGAGATAGAGGAAACGAGACGGAGGTAGTCATGAGGACATGAAGGGGATCAGCACTAACCCCAATGGACAAGCCAGTTACACAGCTAGGAAAGAAGCCAGCCACCCTTCATCCCTTGTGGTTTTCCTCACAGGTCACTTCCAAGGACCCTACGTGTTCACTGCAGTCTGTTCACCCCCACACGCCCCGCCCCTAGACCGTCCAGTGCTCCGCTCAGTTCTAGTTGTGGCCAGGCAGGCAGGCAGGCAGGCAGGCATGCAGGCGGACGGACATCCCTTAACAGGCAGCATCGGCGGCACAAGGGCTGCTAGCCTGTAATTAGCTTGGACAGCTCAGGCTTGGAGAGAGGCAGCCAGGCTATATCATAATGAGCTCAGCTGGGATTAGGAGGACAGGGCAGGGGGGTGAGCAGAGGGGAAAGTAGTGGAGGGGGGGCAAGTACCAGAATTCTGGCCTCAGCCTACTGCAGCATCACAGAGGGCCGCAGGGAGGCAACTGGGAAGACAAGTAGGAAGAGGGGAAGAAGAGGGTACAGAGGCACGGGGTAGAGAAGGGAAGAGGTGAGGAGAGGTGAAGGCCAGGGAAGATAGGAGAGAGGTAGTCTGTGGCTTTAGGCCAAGCTTTGTGTAGCATCATAGAGGGTCAGCGTTAGTGGCGCGGTTACAGGGGCTCCTCTAGATCAAACAAGACAATGGCTATACTGCACGCAGAGATAGACTGAAAACAAAAGCAGGAGTGAAGACTGAAGACCTAAGTAACAAAGAAAGCACCTCTTGCAGTAAAGTCAAACTGTGACACTGTCTCTAGGTCAACATTTAAACTAATACCACAAACACAACTTACAGACTAGAGGCATGTCAAATATCTTATTTAGAAACACCCGCAACGAAACTACAGTTTGGCATAAATGCAGTTATTCTACAAAGCTTTCAGCTAGGGATTCGGATAATGCGATTTTACTTCCTGCACTTTATGTGTGAATTTTTGAGCAGCCAATTTTACAAATGAGTAGAGTCTAATGATCTTGCTTCTGCCCCTGCTGGCTGGTAATGATGTGGAGGGCTAGGTGGATGCTGTGGAGTTGGGAAGGGCACACGAACATTTTAACACCCACAAACAAGAGGGGACAGGGGGAGTGTGTGTACATATGCAAGAGAGACAAACTGTTTTAAACAAATGTGTGTGCGGGCACTGAAATACTCACTGCTGGTATTTCTATATTTTCTAAGTAAGGAGGCTTACTTTTCAAGGGATAGTTTCCTGGTGAGGTTTTTCAAGTAGGCCAATTCATTCCACACAGCATCGCTGTTCTCTTGTCGTAGCTGCCACGGCGCTGCGCGCTGTGTCCTCCCACTTGACCTGGACACACACATGCAATATAAGACAAAATGCAAATGTAAAGGCGCGCAAACACAGGCATAGAAATTGAACAAAGAGACTCACTTGGCACAAACACATGGAGAGCAAACATACTAACAAGGGAAAATGGTTGCTACTGTACAGCACCTTGCTGCCTCTGGCCAACTCACATGGGGTAACGAGGCCCCTTAGTCTCACTCTGTTTTTGTTATTCAGCCATCTTTAGCAGTATTCAAATGAGCAGCCTTGAGTTTGACATTTCAGTGGCAAATCATGTACACACGTATGCATGTTTGTTAAAGCCCAGGGCACTGCCCATGTGGCAGGGCAGTGGAGCATTCCCTCTGTGCCATGCAAATGTAAATAATGGCAAAAACACACTCGCAAACGAGGTCATTCAAATGTCTACACCTCACTTATGAATACTTAATGACACTTTGTGCTCAGTAGCTCCTGCCTCCATTGAACTTCCCCTTCAAATTGCGCGCACGCACGCACACACACACACGCGCACACACACACACGCGCGCTATCCCTACTGCCCCCAACTGCATCCTTGCACACATCTAACTCATCAATCAGCCTTAGCCCAGCACATTCAATTCCAATTAGCCCTTCATTTGCAAACTAAAACAGGTTTTAGTGAGAAATCCACAGATTGCAAAAGTAGCAGATGAGAAGAGAATCCCGTTTTTGTCGCACACACACGGACACACATACCACAGTTTCTCATTTTCACTCAATCAATGGAGTAGAGGTGTGCAAATGGATTGTGAGGGTCACTGCTATTGTGCTGGGCTTTTTTTTTTTTTCTCCTCGTGGTTGTTATTGGCCATGCAGACGCAGCCATGTTACACTAATACTAGTAAAAGCCTGGTGTCTGGGAGTTAGAGGCTACCGAGGAATGGCAAATGTTTTCATTTAATACTGATAATGCCCCTGTGAGCCATTTGACGCCACTGAACTACTTCAAAGTGTACGTGTGCGACGATATGTGTACCGTCTACGGGCTTGTCTTAGTCTTCCAAAGTGCACAGCTATTTATTGGGTAATCTCACTGAGTTATATAGACTCAGACGCTGATACATCACACAAAAAAGATCATGTGCTACAAGAGCGCAGTATATGGAGCCTGAACAACATTAACAGTGCCTGGAGCAGTAAAAGTACACGACTTTTAATGTATAGCTCTGTTTTAGCTCTCTCTGTGTGATTTTCTTCTAGGTTTGCAGTGTAGCAACTGGATTCCTTAAGCTTTATTAAGTCATGGCAAAGCTTTATACATTTTAATTTGTTTACAGTGGACCTAAAAACTGTTGAACATGGAGCCATGAGAGAGCTATCTTCTTCAGGCCTCAGTGCATCCTCCCCTATGGTATCCTAGTTTCCATTATTAAGCAGGAGGAAATAGAGAGAACTTTTCCACGCTGCTGCGGCTAATTGCTCTGAATCAGGGGGAATCTGTTTATGGGCGCAACTTTGATCAGAGTACGGATGCTTTAATAACCTTTAATTTTATTTGCTCACCCCCATCATCCCCAGTCTGATTAAAAAACTTTTTCCCTTCTCTAATATAAATAAGAAGTTGGCTTTTTTACCCTCTCCTCCATGCCATTTTGGGAAAATGTGGTGGTACAGTAATGGTGAATGGCAGGGTGGTTTCACCGGGACTGGCCAACTGCACACGGTCTGAATACTGACGAGCCAATGGATCCTTCATCTGCTTTGTGATTGGCTGGTGGTAATATCTTGGGTGGAGCTGGTTACTACACACTCTGTTGACATCGCTCAGCAGCTGGCTGCCCAGCAACCAATGGATTCAATACTTTGTGTTTGAGAGATACTGATTGATATGAGAGAAAAAAAAACTGCTAGACCCACCCACCTTTTTATATACAGTACATATTAAAAAAAATCACAGTGTCTTATCTGATCTTTTGGTCCTGCACACAAAAGGGGAACCAAATCAACCCCCCGTATGTTTCCGAAAAGGCAACAACACAGCATGGAAGCTACTGGCAAATCCCTAACAAGCTCAAAATGCAATGAGACTCGACGCCTATCCCCACTGACTTGTTAGGGCCCCGATTTCCAAGCACTAATGGGAGTATTTAAGTCATTTTCTATTGTCTCACACCCAGGCTGGCATTACCCCAGTGGGTTTAACAGCTATTTAAGGATGTGGCTTAATGCCAAATGAATGCCAAGATCCTAACATTGAGTGACTAGCTGGTGCCATGAAAGGCTCTGACTGAAAAAGGCAAAGCCGCCCATTGCATCAATTTCATGTCAAGTCACTTGTGAAAGACAGATTCACTGACCCAACAAACTCGAGCTTTAGGCCGCCAACGCTTACAACTGAAGTTTAAATTGTATGTTATAGGAACACACATTTTCTACTCATGAATCAAGATTAATATGCAAACTTTGAAAAAAAGCACACAATTTGGCGACACGGGACATTCCTTTGATAACCTAAAAACCAAGCACTCTCTCTCCCTCTGTCTCCTTCTGTGTCTTTGTTCCCACTGTCTCAGACACATGCGGTAGAGCCGCACTGAGCTAACATGAGCCGAGTCGAGCCTAGGGCTGAACATGCTCTCTCACTCACTCCACTTTCACACGGGCTCACATTGCACCGCTGTTTTCTTTAATTAACCCAGAGAGAAAACAGCTGACAGGGTCAACACTTTGCTCCCGCGTGGCCTTCAAACATATGCACCTTTAGCTACACTTTAAATGGCCTCAGCGACGCTGGTGGAAAGAAGAAGCAGACAGAAAAGTGAGAAAAGACTGGGCGAGACAATAGAGAGAACAAAACCCTCACGTTGATGACATTTTCCAGCACATTTTCTACTTTGTGTAAAGATCCTGTGGTTTCTGGTGAAGATAACAGGTTGAAGCAGGAAATGGCCCTCTTCCCTCTTCCCCCTTACATCCACCCTCCACATGACTTCTCAAACACCTTGCACCCCCCGGACCAGACACCTCCAGCCTCTGGCTCTCACATCTTAATGAACACTGAGGGAGAGGAGACGCAGAAGAGCACATACACTTGGCACAAAACGGCCCAAATTGACTGGGCTTAAAACCTCTGAGCTTTTCAAAGGCAGAGGGAGGAATTTCTCCCACTTTCCCAAATCCAGCACTCTGGTCTTGTCAGACAACATGTGGAGAGCAATGGGGCCATAAGACTATTTGTGAGCAGTTTCAGGGGGTTGTAGCTTTTCACATGGGCTTTTAACATAAGGCAAGGTGAGTTATGTGCTTTGAAATGTCTCTTACTCACTGCTGCTGGATGGAACTGGAAGATTTCCAAGGTGCTTTCTGTACGTCTGTGTTTTATGTCTTAAGAATTGACTGTACAGCAATGGGTCCTATATATATATATATATTGTATCCTGTATATTTACTCTCAGTTTTCCTGACGTTCGTATGACAAGAGCATGATCTTAAATATTAAACAGTAAATCGTATACTCACGCGCCATTCGATTTCTCCACTTCTTTCAGCTGATCTCTGACTGTTTTGTAGCTGGCCTGAATCAAAGACAAGCGATCCCGGCGTTTGTCATGAGCCTTTCTCAGCTCTTCATTCTCCTCGTTCTGTAAAAAGCGGGGAGAAATTCTTGTGTCTTCAAATGTTGTGCAAGTTAAATGAAACATAACTCATTTGAAGAACGGAGTACGCTTCATCCACGTACGGCGATACAGCGGAAAATCTGAGAAAAGCCCCTTGCCATCTATATATTTAAACTGAATATATTTAAGGGGAAACAGGCAAAGGGCCTGACAGAAATCAGCGGGTTCATATTAATTTCCATCTTCTCCTTCCTCCTGGACAAGTGCTTTCACTCTTACTGGGCAACTGAGACATCATTAAAAGATGGCATTTCTTTCGCAAGTCAGTGGTGCCACAGAACACCATGCAGGGACGCGCACGCACACACACACACACATGCACACACTCGCTGGAGTTGCCAACTGACGACCAGCATGTGTTGTGATGTAGGGGCTGTAGCGGTGCGGCTGTTGCTGACACTGTTGTTGACAGCTATTAAAACACAGCTAGATTGCGCTCTTGCTTTAAGGAAGGAGTAAGAGAAGACAACATATAGATTTTTCTTGTCAGGGGCACCCCGCCTCCCCATCACATTGACCTTAACAGCGAGGGCGATGGAGAAAATACTTTCAACAGGCAGGACAAACAGAGGTGGAAAGAGTGTAAGGAAAGGGAGAAAGTCAGCTCATGAAAGCAGAGGAAAGGCAGAACAGAGAAATTAGAAAGAGACAGAAGGGAGAGAGCGAAGCAAAAGGAAAAGTGAAAGGAGGAGTGCAGGACAGGTTTCTGCTTGAGTGGCCAGGGCTAGGGAGAGTTGTCGAGCGCTTTCTGAAGGGAAGGAGCTTGTTTACTGCTGATATGACACGGCTACCCTGCAGAGAGGGAAATGCGAGCCCTCAGCCCTGTTATTATTAACAAGGACAAAGAGAGCAGAGAGAGCGCACAAACATGCACTGGACACACAACGGGTGCGCACACACAAGATTGCACATCCACACTGCCAAAGTGACAAGTATGGATTTTCCCTTGTGCGGATTATTCACAGAGGACATCTGCAAGACATCCTCTGCCCCTTCAAGCAGCCCCCAACCTCTCAAAAACAAAGCTCTAATGAAAGGGGCCAGACCAGAGCAGTGTAAAGTGCTGAAACTAGGAGCTGTGGGAGGACAGAGGAGTTGTGGCTGACTGATGGAGGGGTAGGGGGTGGGATGGAGCAAGTGGCAGGGCATTAGCCACATCATGGCTTCCCAGGTTCCTTTCATAGCTTCCCCTGGGCTGCCCTGCTCTGGTCATCGGGCCACAGACCCTCGCCTATCGATCAATACACCCCACCTCCCCCCCGTGGACGTTCTCAAGCTGAAAAATAATTACACAGCAACAGCTACTTTTTACTTGAAAGTCTGCAGAAGAAAAAAAGAGAGCCCATTATTAAGAGAATTGTTTGTTTGTCTGATTTTAGCTGCTAAGGTCAACATGTCAATGGTATGGCTGCTGTACCCAATTTGAAAGGCATTCTATTGGAAAGAACTGTATTAACCGAAGAACAATAGACTGGACAGAGTGAAGAACTGTACAAGGCTGAAGGTAAGGCCGATGGAGGGTATGCTGCTTACTGCCAGAAGCAAGCGCCAGACAAAAGCCTTAAATCATGCTCTGAACTAATGCCCTCATTAATATGGTCACGATTTTCTGTGCATACCTTTGCTAAATGCCGCTCAACTGCCAGACAAGTAAATGGCACCATTAACTAAGACAGTCATGCGTGTTGTCTGAATCTATGTCGAGCATTACCGTCGAGGTGTTTGCCAGTGATGTAATTCAGACACTTCAGATCTGACAAGGAAATGGTGCCTAATGTGTTCCTGGGATAGTGTTCAAAGGGAGATGACCTTTGTATAATCACTCACTCACTGGTCAGCTGCAAAGACGGACAGGATAAAGAAAGGCACTAAGGAGGAGGACTGGTACAGGGGAAGGTCCAAATAAAAAAAAAGGCAGAGGTAAAATTAACAATATTTTAAGTTCTAGTCAATCTAAACGAGAGTAAAAAAAAAAATAAAGCTCATGTGACTGAAAAATAGTGTGAGAAGAACATCACAGAGCATGTGAAGGTTAAAAGACCAATAAAGCTGATTCGTTTAAGAAAAAAACAGCCGCATCCACTTTGACCAGAGCAGCTCCTCTCCTGCTGTTTCACTGCCTACGCACACTCTGCGAATGTGTGTGTGTGTGTGTGTGTGTGTGAAAGACGCCGTACGAGAAGGTCATGGAGGAGGCAGTGGCAGAGGTGGTGCAATTGAACCTTTAGGAAACCGTGACTGTTCCAGTGCTACAAACCTCTTCACAACCGCCCAGCAGCTAATAGCAGCAATCACATGCAAGATAGTGGCCACAGCAACAATCAACTCCATTAGACCTGTTTGGTTCTCCATGTGTCCTCCAGATGGACACCACAAGATGTCTGAGAATGTGTCTTATTCTGCAAACAATACCTTTATGTACTTCAGTGTCTGTGTCAATGTGTTGGTGAGGAAGCTGGGACCAAAGACTCAGGCAAAGGCCAAGACAATGATGCCTCATGAAGAATAAATAGTTGAACCATAAAGAGTGATGAACTACTAAGAAGAATTGAGGATAAATAAAGAGACAAAAATATTAAGTGTATTCATTAACAGTACATTTACCTTCAATTGCAGAAGCTCCGCAAGGTCTTGAATCTTCTGTTCTGCTACTTTTATCCTTCCACTTCCCATCCCCACACTGCTGGCTGGGGACAGAGACCTGGACCTCTGCACAGGTGCACCCTGGGACAGGTAAGCAAACATGCACTAGGGTGAAAACTTGGACTCACTTCACTTACACAGACTCATGCAGCAATTAGCATCTGCAGAAACACTGAGTGAATGCCAATAATGGAATTATCTATGTTCACTCCATTCCCTTCTCACCTTGAGTAAAACATGAACATTGTCTTCCTTGGTGCACACATATGCACACACAAACAAACATGCTGCCAGAGGAATAAAGCAAGCTGGAGCAGTAGTCCACCGAAGCCGGAAGGAGGAGGCTCACTTTTGCGTGTGTGTGTCTGTGTGTGTGTTTGGAAGCGGCAGTTGCAAGCTGAGAGCAGCAAAGGTTTCTCCCTGCGACTGGCTAATGAGTATGTTCATTTCCATTTACATTGTTTCTTTGACAATAATGATGTCCCATTAGGGGAGACTAAAGGGGCTATAGATTCCAGAATGTGCTGGGCTTCATTACAAGAGGTGGGCAGGGAGGCCGCTCTAATTGCTCTACTAGGGGCCTCCAGGTTACACTTGATAGGACAACTGGAGGAGCCTCCGATTAGGAGGGGGTGCAGTTTGCTAGCCAGCCTCTTGTGTAGAAATAAATAAAGAAATGGAGAAGTGCTGGGGCTGCGCAGTAGAAAAGCAGTGGGAACAATATGCTAGTGGAATATGAATATGAGAGGATAGGAGGCCCCCTGTGGAGCCAGGCAGGGCTGACCAGATGGCAGGCTCAAATATGCAATGCGACTAAATGCACAACAGTCCTTGGGCAGAAGTGGATGATGTGTACAGGAGGAGGAGGCGATGATGGAGTGAGGAGGTTAATGATAGGATAGCGGATCAGTAACACCCCACCCTCCAAAATGTTGTTTTTATGGCTGTTGGCGAGCTGTTGTCTGCTGAAGTTAAATACTTGCCAGCCCTTTCTGAAATGGTGACACCTGTTGTCAGTAGTGGAAACAGCAAGTATGTGTAAATAATTCAGATCTCAGTGTTTTAATTAACAACATTCATGTATCAAATACTGGGAGATTAACCCGTTTAACAACAACTGAAAAGGAGCACCCTGTGTCTGTTTACCAAGCCGCCACACAAACTGAAACCTGAGAGGTCTCATCACATAATTTTAACACTAAGAAGATTAAAAAAATCCATTTGATAGGTTAATCTGTAATTCATGATAAATTGCTGTGAAAGAAAAGCATTAAATGCATTCTCCAGTAATTATAACTACAGTATATAAAAGTGATAAAACACAAGGTAAATGGTAAATGGCCTTGCTTTTATATAGCGCTTTTCTACCTATTGGTACTCAAAGCGCTTTTACAGTCAGAGACACATCTACCCATTCACTCACACAAGCACGCACACATTCACACACCAGTGCCACGCACTGGGAGCAACTGGGGGTTCAGTGTCTTGCTCAAGGACACTTCGACATGTGGCACATTCCGGGGATCGAACCGCTAACCCTCTGGTTCGTGGACAACCCGCTCTACCTACTGAGCCACAGTCGCCCCCAAGGTACATTTAACTGCAAATACAAAAAATGTTACTGTACATTAGTCACAACTACTGATAACATGTTTATTATCCTTATACTAATACAGCTTGCATAAATAAACAGCATGTGACAATAATGCACAGTACATCTACGTAAGCATGTTTGGGAATGTGTTCTGGGGCTATAGTTGACTCCAGTGACCTGATGCACCAGACTCTGCTAACATGCCTGTATGGGTGCCAACCATGTGTTCTAACTCAGCCTTAATGACTCTATGCAACTAATTAGCAGATTGATCTGCATATTCCTGATGAGTGGCAAGCCAACTGGCTTAGTCTGCACGTACAAGGGGGAGACACAGAGGCCAAAAGGGGAATCCAAACCAACTAAAAGCCCTAAACTTAAAAGTAAAGATGACCAATTATAAAGTATGACGTACTGAGTAGGAACTCTAAATTGGTTTTTCAGCTAAAAAAATATAGAGATTTTTTTGGATGAATTATTTAACATTGAGCTAACTGACAAGCTTATCTGTTCCTCTGCAGATGGTAACCACAGGAGGTCATTTGTTGTGTGCCTTGTCTGAAGGAGTACACAGGAAAATGGCACTGACAAATGACTGATATTCAGTGCAGATGTTCTCTCTGGTCCAGTTGGATTCCTCTCGGCCACAGCACCAGAAGACATATGAATGACCTTTGTTTGTGTGGGAAGCTCAATGTTGTGACACTGATGGTAGTGTTCACATGAAAGATAAAAAAAAAGAAAAAAGAAGAAGACACGGAAAAGAAAGATGTCCCTGTTTACTACGTCAGCTCAGCAGCTGGTTGGTGGCCATGACCTGACATGTGCACAGCACCCTGTAATGGCTGTGTAAACATGAGAGTGCAAAGCAGATGGAGGGGCATATACAGTAGTGAGAGGGAAATCAAGTAAAATGCTTTTATCCAAACAGATTTTTGAATGCAAACTCGAGCAATACTCAGCATCAGAGAGACATTTAATCGACTGCCTCCGTCCTCTGTTCACCTCTGATCCACTCTCTCTTCTTCTGTCTCCCATACAGAGGGGTCACTGTCATCAATGGGTTTCTTTATGATCGCAGATAGCAGCATGTCATGCGTGCGCCTGGAGCTCTGAGAGCTAAACTTGTGCAAGTTCCCTGGTGAATATGTACTGCATATTGTACACATACACTGAACAAAACACACACATACACACAGAGACATGCAGTTCACATGGATGCACACATAAGCACAAAGCAAATGTACAGGAAATTCACCACAGGACAATACTGTAAAGACACACTGCTAAACAACTGACTGATGTAAGAGCGAGTAACCACAGACGTGTAGATGCAGGTAATACAAGTGGAACAGCTCAGCATGAAACGGTGGGGTGAAAGTGAAACGGACAAGTTTGAAAGCTTTGCAAGCTTGAAGTTGAGCAACATCAGCCTCATTGGTAGACCACTCAAATAAACTACTATGAGTTAGTTAGATACATTTTAAAAAGTGTTTCTAATCAAAGTTGTTCATAGGCTTATAAATCTTAAAAGACTATTAAAGAATTCCTTTAAATCAGATTTTCCCAGACCCAAGTAAAACTTTCTTCACTCGACTCTTAGGTCACACACTGAGGTTATTTCCCTGGGAGACAAGAGAAGCTGTAATTTCTGAAATGGCCAACATAATTTTAACACTAACTGAACGTAGCAAATTGTGAGCCATGTACCACTGTGAACTTCTCGTCGCCACAGCCAATAATCATATTTCACTTCGGACACTTACTGAAAGAGCTGCAAATTGTGTCCAAGGCGGTAGCGGTAGGCTACAGAGTACGCTCACTATATAAGCTTTTGACTTTTCTGTTTGGTGTTACTGTTTAACTAAATCGTTAGGTAGCACAAAGTACTTTTTTTTTCATTTCACCATCATCAAATACAACAGCTAACTGATGAAAATATTTCTACACAACAGCTGAACATGATTTATGAAGCTGATATAATGTTCACAGGCCTAAAAGCAATAACTTTAGGTCTTGTGAGCATGAATATGCCATGTGCTGTATACACTTCACTTCAAGTAGCCTTTTAAAGTCAGTACGTTCACATCTCAAGACACAGAAGCAGAAAATTACCAAAATAAAACTGTACTGTGAAAAACAAATCTAAAATCACAGTTTTGGTTAAATTTAAGATTTTCCACTATCAATGAATACACTTGCATGTATGTAGAAAATGTGTGGCTGTATATGTTTGTTTTTCCAATGTTGGGATTTGGTATTCAAAGTGCTTTACAGTCACAGACACATCCACCCATGCACACAAGAACACACACATTCCTACACCAGCGCATTGCACTGGGAGCAACTGGGGTTTCAGTGTTTTGCTCAAGGACACTTCGGCTCGTGGACAACTTGCTCTACCTGCTGAGCCGCAGTCACAGCAGTGACATCAATTAATGTCAATACTATTTACTTATCTTGCACAATACAGTATAATCAGAATACATGTATAAATTGCAAGAACGGAAGCACTTCGGTTTAAGATATAATGAGGTCAGCGGCAAAAATCAAACAATTTGTCTTCAGGCCAGCGTCAGAGTGAGCGAGGCCATCTAGAAACATGTCCTGCCAAACTTATGAGTGCGATACTGAGAAGATCAAAAGATTCTTTCTTGTTCATAATGTGCTGCTGAAGCGGTAAATTAGCCAGTGCCTGAGCCCAAGGCATGCGTGAAACCAGCAGCACACGCCGGCCTGGTCACAGTAGGAGGGGCATCTCTGTGTGTGTGTGTGTGGGTGTGTGTGTGTGTTTTGGGAAGTTCAGGACAAAGGTTGTCAGAGGCTGAGTCTGATAAATCCCATGATTCTCAACAGACCGTCTCCTTTATATCCCTTCTCTATGGCTTTGATCTAATCCGACCAAATGGTAATGGGTAAGTGTAGTGGGCCTGTTAGCTGCTCACCCATGTGCTGTCTTTGGAATAATTGCCAGTAGTTTGTGATGACCTACCTGCTGTCTACCGACAGAACCGGCAGATCTGCGTTGGAGATTCTGGTCCTCTGGCCGAGGATCTGAACTTTGAGAGGAGGCCTGGTCTGAGTGAACTGCCGCATCCGCCTGGTCTGACCCCACAGCCTGTAAGAAAAGAGTGACAGTGCATGTGTCTGTGTTTATGAGACGGAAAACAAGATGGGTAGATGAGACAGCCTCACAGAGAAGAGGGACTGGTTTGGTTACAGCTGTTATTTTGTGATGCACATTCTAGAAAAAGCTGAATCGCATGCAGTATGCACCACATTTGCCTGTGTGCATAACTAAGCAATAATATGACCCTTAAAGTAAATATTACTCTATTTGGAAACCATTATGCAAATCAATCAAATTTTACTGGTGGGTGATGGACAGAGTTGAGCTGATTTTCTTAAAGTCAGACAGCGATTATGGCATTTGTCGCTATACGACATATACCGTCTGAAAAATATACCCGTCTGCAGTGACAAGCAAACACAGGCCACCGTCAGGACAGGCAAACTGAGCAATTGTTTTGGGGCCATATTTTGCAATGACGACCTGAAACCTATGAAAAAAACTACAGTACATCTGCAATACTCTATGCCCCCTTTTCGCCCGCCCACCATGGCATATTTTGCTAGTTTAGACTAGGGTGGCTAGCACATGTGCATCAAGGAACGACTACTGCACATACATACAAACAACACAAATGGAAAAATTGCTCGTAATCAACATGATAAATATAACAACCCAGTCGTTCAGAAGACTGACCCTTTTGTCAGCCGTAGTCAGAAACCAGAAGTTTCATACAGCAATGGGGCAGTTATCCACCACTTCAAGCACTGGTGCTAGAAGTGGTGGATTTGGAAGTGAGTGCTAAAAATGTTTATTTATAAGAGTCTATTATACACTGTCTTCATCCCCTGCACACGTTCAAGTATGAAGTAAAGAGCCAAAGTACAGAGGAGTAATGCACACACATAATAAAACGGTGCGTGTAGTCATCATTTTCTTTCCACAGTTGTTATGAAGAGTGGGAATAGCTCATAATGCTTTAAAGCTTTAAGGGACAGTATGACGTACATTATGCTACTGTATGTTTAGGTGCCAAAGGACATGTGCTGTATATCCAGTTTATATGAGATTAATGGATGTGCTTCAGCGTGTACTTGTAGATTTCTTGACTCTATCACCTGCACATATTCACACCTGTCTATTCTTAAATCTTTAATAAAAAGGCGTAAAACAATAAAAAAGCTCTCTCCCGCTGCTATCAACAACACCTCTACTCAACACGTCAAATCAAAGTCTTTTGACAAACAAAGGTCTTCGCAAGTGTGCTTTACAGAGAGGCCAGGTCGTGAAGAAAAACCACACAGGATGTCATCACCTTTTTTCCAACAAGTCCTGATTGCATTATCAGAAAGCTGGCATCTGGGCGTGACCTTGTTAACTGCCAGGGTAATCAACTTTAACCAAAGGGGAGGAGAGGGGATGATAAATTATTAGTGAGGAAGATTTTGTTCATGTTTTATTAAATTGGCCTGTCAAAGGGGGTTGGTCAAATTATCTGGGGCCTCGTTTATTGGAGGCCGGCCATATTGGCGCATCTGTTACAATTATTTATAATTTCCAGGCAGGCAGGAGGATGGAGTGAGTTTTTCGGCATCAGCCACATAAAGCAATTTAGAAATTAACCGATGTGGGAGTGTCTGACTTTTTTTCCCCCCATCTTTCTCTCTCGTCCCCATCCGGATTTTCATCCAGCAGAAAGCAGAAAAAAAAGGGAAACAGTAAAAGAGCAAAGATACAAAAGGGAAAAAAATAAACATAGAAACAAGAAGGTTATAGAAACCAACAGACAGGGAGAGAGCGTGAGGAGAGAGGAGAGCATGCAGGTGTGGTGAAAAAAAGAGCAAGAGATTGGGAGGAGGCTGAGGGAGGGGGGGAAAAAAGGAGAAAAGCTGGTCTTGGTAATTACTGAACACGATTAGGTTCTTGGGGGAACTTGTCTGGCACTCGCCGCCCTCGCTGGTGAGGATGCGGCAGGCAGGACCATATGGAGCGAGGCTTGTGATTGTGCTCCCTGAAGCTCGTGACCCGTCTGCTGCCGAGCCCTTGAGCTGAATTTGAAATGAGACTTGCCAGGCCTAATGTTCTACACATGCACCATTTATGCCACAAAACAAATCTGATCACTGTTAATTATGGAGTAGCTATAATCAGGAGGGGCCGTCACCACGCTCACACAGAAACACACACAACTCCAAGCGTATACAAACGCACCCTCACACGATCACATTCATCTGTGGAGTGATAGCGTATGTGAAAGTGATTGCAGAGGCCTGGGATGCGAGGGCTGTAAGGGGCACGCTCCCCACCAGGCCAGGTGCACTTTGTATTCAGGGTGGTGATTCTTCAAAGAATGTGTGTGTGCATATGCTACAGTATGTATAAGCACGCATGTTACTGGGAGCAGAAAGGGACTTTATAGAAGGACAGCACACAGTGAGTAGGATGTAGATGCGTGTATATTTTCGGTGTGTGTACACAGCCCTGAGTCCTCCCACACAGCCTGTTTGACCCGGGTGTATGTGCTTCAACGAGTGAGTGTATGTCTCAGCAGCGGCACATGGCTGTGCTTCATTAATGAGGCGAGCTGTGCAACGCAGAGGTTCTCATCTAATGAGAGCTGTTGAGCTTGTAAAACACACCACTGGCGTCTATGTCATTAGTATGTCTCTGGCCCTGGACATGGCCCCGCTCCAAACACAAAGTAATACCCAAACTCATGTTGACAATGTTATTTGCTGATAACACGCACCGCATACACAAGATTAAAGGTTGACGAAAAATTGTGGCGCATCATCAAATCAAATTTAGCAGAATTTTTAAGCTTAATTTATATTCATAACCTTAGCACAATATTTTCAAATCAAGAGGTCAAATTGAATCATTTAAAAAGTAGAGACGTGTATATACAATCGTGTAGCAGTAAATGTTTTAGGGAGGTTAGACGGTTGAGTTAAAACAAGATTTTGTCACTATTTAACCTTAGAAAACAAGACCAGGTTTAAAAAAAAAAAAAAAAAAAAAACAAGAAGAAATTGCATTACTGGTGCAACTTCACATGTTACCAAGGTGCATAGAGAAAACTCTAGAATAATGTGACATTATTTAAAATGTCCTTTGAAAGGTCACGGACCAGTCAGGACATTTTCAAGTTATAAAGTTTCTGAACTGGTTACATCTGTAGAATTCAAATCACTCAATGAAAGAAAAAATGAAACTCGGCATAAAGCTCCTAAAATTTGTGCTGAAATATATTTTTGGGATATTTTATTACATAGAAATTGAATACAAATATTTACCATGTGCATTTATCTGTTTGTGTTGTTTGTGTTCACGGCTGGAACAATGTGTGATGCTTTGATGGAAAAAAAAAAGTTAATCAATGTGAAAATCATACACTATGAATTACTTTCTACTACTGATATCGTTATCCAGTTCTGCAAAGCACTAAAAGGGCAATGGCAAAAAAACTTTATATCTGTACAGTACATAAATACAAAGATGCACAACATTCGCAATACAATATCCAGAACCCCTGGCAAAAAAAAAAAAAAAAAAAAGTTACTCTGCATGTAGCAAGCGTTAGTTTCATCATTTACACTTGATGCCTGCTATTAACGATGATGATCAAAAGAAACGCTTCACCCAAGTCAAAGGTGACCTGGCAAAAAAGTGGGTGTATTCGGATGTGTGTGTAACTAGCGCTTTAATTGCACATCTAAAAGCGTTTAGATTTGCTAATAAATAACAAGCCAGAACCAGATGTTAAATACATCACAGCGAGCTAATGCAGATGCAACGTGCAGGGTGGTCGACTTGGGAAATGTTGCTTCCTTAGCAGTTAGCTACATTTTGTATGTCCTATGCAAATGTTGAATTAAAATGTCAACTTAAAAGTATTTTTTGAAAAGTACAAGTGTTGTACTTCTTAACTACTTAACTGTAGTTGGTGTCCCAGGGAGACAAACCACAGCAAACAAAAACTAAAACCAGCTAAATGGCATTAATCCATCATTAATTTCCATTTGTGCCTTCCCTGCTGTGACATATCAATGCCTGGCCTATTTCAATACATGTGGTCAAATAAGCCCACCATATATTAGAAAAAGTTTAAAAAAGACACAGGTGCTTCCTTTCTATTATATTTAGATCAAACTTTTCTGGATTGTGTTGCGTGCTCTTTCCCTTCCCAAAGTTGATAAGGGAATAACCAGAGCTTTGAATGACTGCCCACACAAATAACAACTTACCACTCATTTAGCATGGAGACGAGTCCAGAAAGCCTGAGGTCTGCTATGGATTCTAATGTTGGTCTTTAATCACTGCTCAGTCCTGATAGTAGCCAAATACTACACTACTATAAATGCTATAAAGACGGCTGTAAATAATTAAATATTTACTCCAGGTAGTTTTGAGGGATCTTCTCTGCGTCTATAGTGTGATGGTGACCACCCAACCTGGCAACCAATACCTCCCTAACCTGGCAGTTTGTCCAGACTGCATCTCATTGTGTGTGGGGGTCATCCAGGTGCCTGATGATAAGCCAGGCCCTACAGCTAGAAGATCAGGGCATTAGGCCATTTCTAGCCTGAGATATTTCAGTGTTCTCAAAACTACACACTCTAAAAACAGTACACGCACAATACATATATAGTATTCATATACAAATAATCCATCCTATTGCCAGCTTCCGTTGAAAATGTATTGTAGGTTGTTGCTCTATCAATGTCAAGGAGCCTTAACATTGAACAGCGAATTGCCAACAAAGTAGCTGGCCACGCTGACTGAGTTGTAGCTTTTGTCTCTCAGTGTGAACACTGCGGAACAATATTAAAATGTTGCTGATTCCTAATGGCTGATATAAAAGGTGCCATTATATCACAAGAAACAGAGCATGACTAACATCAACAGACAGCCAGGAAAGACAATTTTGTTACGTCCAACACTGTTCATATTTAAACCTCTGCAAAGTCCTATCAAGCATCCTGTAAAGAATTAACAGGAGAGAGCCGATAGTCAATCTTAGTGAACAGCATGGAAGTATAACACACAATGGGTGTTATTCCTCTCACCCACCCTCCTCCTTTATCCCCACCCCCACCAAACCCACGGCGGGAAGGGTGTTCAAAGCCGTCATTCTGGTCCATATTCAAATGAGCACTGCGTCTCCCCCCTGTGCTCCTGTTGCGATCAACACTTTGATCGCCTCCAATGGTAACTTCCACCAAAACATTTAAAATTAAAATCAAATCTGCCTTAACAACCTGAGCATTTGAATTTAACAGGTGTTCGGGAGAAAGTTGTTACAGAATTTGCGATTATGTGCTCGGATAGACACACCTTTAGTCAAACGCGCACTCGCGCAGACACAGACGTACACACATACCGGCAACCTGTCAGTGAAATTACAGAGTGAGAAACAGAAAGCCCTCCTGACTGAGTGCTATACCTTGGGATACTTGATCTGTTCACTTTGATGTCAGTAGGTAAGAAAGTTAAAGAAACAAATCAGCCAGACAGCAGCTACATGTGTTCGGTAAACAAAAGTTATTATTAATTCCAAGTTATAATACACAGTAACGTAGATATTTTTATATAGATATATTTGTAATTATTTCTTAGCTGCGATGTGGTATGAACTGTTTTTTTCATTCTGACCTAAGTGTCAAAGAGAGAATGGGGTGAAGTGTGCACTCAAACAGATACAAGCATGTAAGCATACATCCCCACACTACACAGGCAACACTGACTGCATCTCCTGTAAATGTAGTATTAATTACTGGAAAACCACTGCAGCACTGTATTTAATTACTGACTAAATGATCCATTTAAATTAACAGGGTTAAATGAGACCAGGTGATTGTAACTCACTTAACATTTGAGCTTATATCTGCAAACTTCCACAGTCTGGGGGCACCACTTTAGGAAAATATCAGCCAATCAAATTAGAGAATTACAGTCTGTGGAGCAGTCAGTGGCTGGAAAATATTATCTTATAATGCATTGCGTACAGGGCAGCTTTAATTGAAAGTGTATTAAACTGAAGTAAAAGTCAATCTGCAGAACACTATGAGAGACGCCTTATAATGCAGAGTGCCGCGTCAAATGACGATGACGGAACATGGGTGCGTAGCTCTCGACTATAAGCTACAGATAACCGTCATATTTTTTTTTTTTTCCAACCAAGTGTTTGACATGGTGTGGTCCAACACTTATCACCATATCATTAGGAGTTATTAAAAGCCTCTATCGCCTTGGGGTGACGGTTCAAACGTACCGAGCTAAAGCTAAACTCCTGCTGACTGACAGATGTAGAACTGTAACTCTAACATCACCTTCAAGAACATTACTGGGCTCCAATTAAATCACCTCTCTCGACATCTTATCTGTCTTTGCTATCTGAGCGGAGTGTGTTAAAAGGATTTCCAGTTACTTGGGAGGGAGCAGAGGAAGAAGGATGATAAAGTAAGTAAGTCAGAGTGTGCACGTGTGCCCAGGACTGAGTGTGAGGGAAGATCAGATAGCTGACATTAAAGACACTGTGAGAAGAGTGATGGATAGATCAAGGGTGAAGCACAGCAATATCAAAAGAATGATTCTGAGTTAAAGACCACCACCACAGGCAGCCCATGCTGGTCTCGTCAGTTATTACTGTGGTCTCTAATCACCTACACATTTCAGACTTAGACACCATCGCCAGAAAAATAGATATAATGTGACTGTTATGCGTACACTACTCAGTGAACCACAGGTTTAAACATTGTGTTGTCCATAATTGAGCTTAACAATAAAAAGAGAGGAGATGGTCAAGACTGCTTACCTTAAAGTTGGTTTGTCTGTTTGGCGAGGGATTAAGCGTCTGCTGAACATGTTGCTGCTGTTGCTGCTGCTGCTGAAGTTGTATTTGATCCTGCTGTTGTTGTAGCCGGGCCTGGAGATCTAAAATGTGTTGGTCTTTTTGAGCCAACTGGCTGCTGAGCTCCTGGTGACTCTGACGGAGCTTGGCCTCACTAGACATAAGAGTCTGGTAGCACTGACTCAACTCCTTGTATAGCTGTTAGGAAACACAAAAATGTCAAAAAGGTTGAAAAAGCAGGTAAAGTAAAGGGGGGTAAGGCAAGTTAACTAGAGATTAGATATCATCAGTGGGCAATCAGAATACAGAAAGTATGCAAAGAAGATAAAATGAAGAATATACATATATGAAGTGGGCCCAAAAGGGTTACATGATGGTCATGGTTTATGATCTATACTTGCAATGTATTTCTCTATATACTGTATGTCTCTGTGAAGTGCTGTGTGAAACAGTGGTACAGTCAACAGAGAGAGGTGAGGTTAAACGGAGAACCCGTTCACTGTAACCAGATACTTTAAGAAAAGTACTTTTCTGCATTAGTAAAATAATTGCATGTTACAGCTGGCAGCTTCGAAATAAATCACCACAGTGAATGAGGCCCTGAGTGGAGTGCAACAAAGTGGTCATAATAGTGATGAGCTTGAGGTCTGGTACCCGCTGATAGGAGGTGGTGTCAGCAGTATGTGCCTCTTCTTGGTTCCTCAGGACTCTCTGTGTGTCTAGGTTGAGTCCTTCCAGTTGCTTGATCAGGTGGCTCTGCTCCGCTGCATGCTCTGTGCTCTGCCTGTACAGAGTCTGCACTTCCGCAAACTCACGACTATAAACACACAAGGGACAAAACACCGCAGATTTGATTGAAAAATAATGTGTACACGTAGGGCTGTAATTATTTATTACTATTTATTTAATTTGCAGTAAGGAATAAAAAGATGCCTTAAAATGTACTGATTCTTTTTTAATTTTTAATTTTGATATATTCTAATTATACACATAGACATATAGTCTTTATTGCTCGGGATGAGAATTTGTTTTCAATTTCCCTTCTTTTATCAGCGATGGCTTAATTTCTGAAATCTAGTTTGTGTCCTTCAATGGAATCACCAAGATGTGCTCCTTCAACTTATAAGGACATCTTTAATCACCTCGCTAAAACCTTAAGAACACTCTATATCCCTGGTGTGACTGACATGACAGAGTGCCTCTGGCATTAAAACAGAAAAGTAGTTAAAAAAGGTTGAGATTACCACTAAGGCTCCTACAGTTCTCACAGTTTTTATCATATCGACTAAAGCTTAGCCAAAGCCGGCCCTGTTTCCCTTTCTCCCTCTTTTAAAGCACATCCTCTATGCAGGGCTTATCAAGTGGCTTTAGGTGAGCCAGAGTGGAAGAAATGTGTGTCACCCCCAAACCTCACAGTGCAGAGAGCAATACATCAGCTCCTCCAAGCAATAACCCACGTAAAGTGATATAAACACACACGTCAAACCAGGACAGATCCGGACTGCCTTTGACTAATTAAATAACCCAGAAATATCCCCTGCTACGCTGTGGTGTTTACAACAACAAAGACACTGCTTCAGTCGGTAGGGCTCACCGAAGTTGATCAAGTTGCTCCTCTTTTGTTGCCACCACGCGCTCTTTAGAAGAAAGCTCGGCTGCTAGACTGCTACTGTGGCTCTGCACGGCAGACAGCTCCCGCCATGCGTTGTGCAGTTCCTCCTCCAGACCCTGGTGCAGAAGAGTACCAAGAGCTTTATAAATGTTAAGAAATTTGTGAGTATAGTGCTTATATTACCCCTCACACTTACTGGAAAAATAGGTAATTTTTAGTGATTTTAATGATGGAAGACTGGGCTTAGATCACATCAGAAAATGGAGATTCTGCAGTGAGTGTGCACACCGGCATTAATTGCTGTTCTGTGGTTGTGTATATGAAAAGCATGCTCAGCTTCATCAACGATCTATATGCTGAGAAGGTGCACTGCTGCTGCTGCCAGACATATTCGAAAGAGGAGATGCGCTCTGGAGACATTCAACTCCTTATTTAGAATCAGGATAAACTTACACAATTATGAGCTCATGGATAGTAGGTCAAATCTTTTTTTTTTTTTAATTTGTGTTCTCAATGCAATCAAATTCGGGTTTCTGTAAAATAATTAGGAGTGAAAGCGCGGCAAACGCAAGAGTCACCACAGAATAATCAAAATATTTTTGTGAAATATGCAGTCACTGCGATTATGAATACATCAAACACACACACAGGTCGCCAAATCTGTGCTCCATTAAGAAGTCAGTGCCGATTATGAGACAAAAATGCTACAACATGTTGAGTACACCAAACAAATCTTACTAGTTTGCCGTCTTTCCACATCTGGAACTGGATGAAGGACTATGTGTGTTATTTTATCTTTGTCCACTATTCATTTTATGGAACTATAATAACTACACGGCCAGCGTATCTTATCTATGCACGCAATGGATCAAATGATAAATTCCTGGAGAAATCTTTGCCATGTCAAACAAACTGGCGATAAGTATCCTGTGTGCCTCCCATAGTCTCCATCTTACAAATCAATGTATGATACAAAACTGAGGAACAGGTGGAGCATCTTAGGTGGTGATGGATGTGCATACACTAGTCGCCACGCTCCACTCCTTCCAAGTGTAATTACTCGGCAGCCCTGACTTATTCAAGACTTTCTGTCCATTCCGCCCATACTCCATTTGACTAGGCGAGCGATATGTTTCCTAACAATTAAGTGTAAAAGGAAAGGGAAGAATTCTTCTGCAGCTCTTATGTCCCGAGACTCGAGTGTTGTCAGGAAGCTGGAACATGCTTCATGCTGAATGTAAAACTCTTAAAGGATTTTTGCTGCTCGATTGTGATTTGATTAATGTTTAAACAGCAACACTGTCACTGTCTCATAATGTACACAGTGACAAGAACTATAGATCAATAATGATGCAAAGGAGGAATTGACAGATTCTGAAAATGACCTGCTAACACACAACCTGTTGGTACACCAATCCAGAAAAGATCTCTCTCCCCGCTGTGTTCAATCATAATTTTTCTTCCTTTGAACGCAGTCCTTGTATATTTATTTCTGCACTTTGCTACAGAGATCTTTTTATATTCACAAGCGGAGGAGAAAAGGGGCGTGAGGGATCAGGGAGTTCAAGGTGTGTATGTCTGAACAGACTTGTCCCCGCGTTCATACCTTTAATCTGGCCTGGGCAGCATCCCTCTGGTCTTGTTGGCTGTTGGCCTGCCTCTGCCTCTCCTCCAGGTCAGCTCGCAGGGCGGCACAGCGGGAAGCTAATCCCTCTTTCTCCTCCTCTAGAGTCTGTACCACCTGCCGCTCCTCCTCCTCTTTCCTCCTACACTCCGTCTTCATTTCCTGGATGAGAGAGGCGTGCGTGTGAGGAGGAGAACGGAGGTCAACAGGGCCAGGTAAACAACGGCGACAAAAGCGCAGAAGCACAAAAAGTAGCGATTCAAACGGAGAAAATGAAAAGATAAAAGATGGAGTGAAGCAAAAAAGAGGCAACCCATGGGGTTCGGGCTCGATGAATATGTAAACAGTGGAGCTGCTTTTCTGTGGGAGACCCCTGCATGGGTCGCTGATTGGACAAGGTCACCTGTGCCGTATCACTGGGCCCACTCGGCCAGATGTTGGTGCAGGCTGAGCTGCGCTAGAAGAGCTGGACTCATGTAGGTACAGAGGCCAGTCTGTCAACTTTAATGACAGACTCCTAATGAGAATGGTGCTTGTTACAAAACCCATTAGACTCAACCTAGGTCTCCTTTGATGCTGTCCCCCACGATTTCTCGCCATGAGACCCCACCAAGACTGTGTAAGGACCATTCCTTTATCAATTAATCATAACCATGTCCCATCTAACCATAATTAGGGAGAAGCCACACCATCTCTTGCACAATTTTCCCTTCTCCCAACTGAAGGGGGCATTAAGTATTTATCTACAAGTTAACAACCTGCTTTCCGGCTTCTTTGTATCGCTCACACACGGTCTTTCCAGCTGTTAAGTATTCTCTGTTGTCAGTGGCAAGAAAGAAAGCTGAAAGCAAGAAAGGGTGAGACAGCGTAAGGGTGAAAATGAGAGAAGAAGACACAAAGACACGGAGATTGTGTTCAAGAAAGCTGAACAATCCTCCTTCTCTTCTAAATGATTCAAACGCCTGAGGCTATAGCCACGGGGGACATGTCGTGTTCAGCGCCACACAGAAAAGAGACTTTTTGAATCCAGGGCCCAGACTGCCACAGAAAATCTGTTCCACCAACCTGAAGTTCCTGACTCTTATTGACCAGTTGTTCACGCAGCGCTGTCAGCTCCTTCATCATTAAATCCCTCTCCTCTTCCACCGTCGTCCTACTCTGTGCCATCTTGTTCATCTCCTGCCGTTGCTCTGTCACCGTCTGTGGGAGACAGAGAAACAGACACAAGAAAAACAGAGAAAGGAGCCACAGATTACATGGTACTTTTAAGTCTTGGAAAAAGTCCTATCAAACATAGGGTCTGGAAGACATCCTCACTAGAACTGAACAACACAAAACCAACAGGATTATATATGCTCTGAATTAAAGTGTCTAAACTGCCCAAAAGAAGAGCGATCAAATATATATATTTTATAAAACAATCCATTATCAAAATAAACATTTCCTGATGACTGATCCGGACAAAAAGATTATTTCTTGCCGCTACTCTGGTATTAAGATATAACCGCTCCTCAGTATTATTATTTTAAAAAAGTGAGTCACAGAGCATTAAAAAAAAACCGATATGATGATCAATCTAATGATTCTCAAGATTCATCAAACCAGAGGGCAGCAGAAATTGTACAATGATTTAATGACCACCCACTTTTTATGCTGGTATATGTTCACTTCATGTTTTTTGGCAGCTTTTGTGGCCTTAGTGGGGGCAGCCTGGCTTCTCAACACTGCATCAGCTGGGGTTTGGCATTGGCTAGTAATCCACAGCCTTCTGTGGGTACACCCTCCTCTCGAATAACACTGAGCTCTGGGATGCAATTAATTGCCATGTTGAGGGAAATCGCTCAGATATATCCAGATAGTGGATTTAGCGTTCCTCGCTACTTCTAGCTCGCCGTGCTAAGAACAGAGGGGCTTTAATAGAGATTTATACTGGAGAGCAGAAAATAAATTCAAACGTTGATAATGAGATAGGCAAGAACAATTTGAACCCCAGTAGTGCTCAATTTATAGAAGAGGGGAAGAGGGGGGGCTGTTCGCCAAGCTAAGAGGTCTAGGACAGAGAGATTAGCATTGGAAAATTCCCAGTGCAGCTCAAAAATGAAAGCTAATTATGTTACAAAAGTATAGAGAGAAAGAGGTGGAAGAACAAAACATCACATTGAGAGAGCTGATACGTTAAGAAAAATGTGAGATCCTGAGTGGACTCTGCAGACCATCACATTTCTAAAAAATTTAAAAAAAATTAAAAAGCAAAAAAGAGGGAAAACCAACTACGGCTGAGAAGGACTGACCAGATGATGACTGTCAGAGGGCCGGACAACATAGATCAGTGCTGTTAATGAGCTTTTCAAATACACTGCAAATTTCAAATCAAAAAAGGATTTTGTAAAAAAAAATATTCAGGATTCCTCATATAAATTAATGAAATAAGACGTCAACTGGTTTGAAAAACGGGTATTAAGATTGATAAACCAATTGTTCAATTCAAATGGTTCATTAAGCAGTTAATGGAAGATGGTTTAAACTCAGATACTTGAATGCTTATTAGTAGCACGTATGGTTTGGCACACTGGAAGATACTGTAAAGATAGTGGAAGTTAATTAAAAATGTGAGTGTTAACCCAAACACAAAATCAGCTGTCGAGGTTAACGATCTCTCTGCCACAGATATATTGCTGTAGATCAATAATGTTTCTTTCAAGCAAACTTCACAGGCTCATTTGAGGTGTAAATGAATTTCTGAGTGTAAAATCTAGGTATGACATATCTATCTATTCATTATCTATAACTACTTATCTATGGAGGGTCACTAGGGAACTGGAGTGTATCCTGGCTGTCACTGGGTGAGAGGCGGGGTACACCTTGAACGGGTTGCCAAGGCTAGCACAAAGACAAACAACCGTTCACACTCAGAGCACATGTTAAATCGGCCGACTGTCCTGATAACTTGATAACACAATAACAGTAGTCACAGAAACAACCGTTCTGACACATTCTTTACTCACAATTCAGTACGTTTTGTCTTATTATGTTCTATAGTTTGTTTCTTCATGTTCTTCTTCTTGGTTGCCAGCTGGCTATAATGCGCAGTTACATTTTTATCTATTACAACTTTTTATTCCGTTTCACCTTATTCAACGTAACTGACTACTTTTTTTCTCTTTTTGATTGTGTGTTGTGTTCTTGTTGTGAACATTGCAGCACTGACACATGCAATTTATTCCTCCTGTATATAAAGTAGTATTTCCTTGTACTTAAACATTGCCTGAAGAGAACGATAATAAATCTACATCAGGGGGACAATCAATCAGGGCCGTGCTACAGTACCTGGGAGTCCCAGAGCTAATGGGATATTTTGTTCACGTCTGTGTGAATACTATGAGACAACTGTTGGCCTCCCGCATTGTTCAACTGCCTTCAATCTTAAGGCACACATCTCGTACTGTAATGAAGTTTGTCATAATTACATATCTTGTGGTCCTACAAGCTCCTATTAGGATTGCTGAGGAGGGTAATGTCAAAAAGCCCTGGCAAGCTGATGACTCCATTACAGCCAGTCTCATTAAGAATGAACGCGATTCTGGATGAAGAGCGCTAATGAAGGAGACTGACAGATGCTTCAGTGAAGGGATGATGATTTGGAGTAAATTACATCAGTGATGTCATTATCATTAGCCATCACACTATCGAGAAATATTATTCCAGGGCCGAAGCAGGTAAGGAAAGAGATGCAAAAAGGGCTAGAGGGATCAAATTAAAAACAGACTGACTCTGCTGAATGTTTTTTTTTTTTACAGTTAATATTTAAGAAAACCAGGAATAAACAATTGACTGCAACAACAAAACAAAAGGGGGACAATGAAAAATGATAAACCAAATTACTTTCAGTGATTAATAAAAAAATATACACAAAAATGACAATGGGTAAAGTGTCAATATAAAGGCTTCAGACTGTTCCCCTAGGTACAGCTGGAGATGTATTTAGTAGAAAGTGGTAAGAGGAAATAAGTGAGACATGCCCTGCTTCTGGACCTTTAGCCAAGTTGTAGAGGAGGATATCTAATTCTCAGCAGACCTGCTGATTTGCCTGATTTGTAATTGGTTTGTAAAAATGTTAAGTTTATAAAGAAATATTGAAAGCAGTGTGCCTTCATATATTGGCTTACGTGCAAGTTCAGTAGTTTCACTAATGAAAATAAATGCATGATATTTGCCTGATATAACAATTGTAAACTAAATCTCTTCCCATGACTTTATAATGTTCAGTTCATGCACAAACAACATAATAAAAGTGGATATGCAACTCATTTTGGAGGATGTAGTTTGTGGTGTTTTTAAAATGTGTTGAATTAAACACAGAAGTGTTTCAGTTATTTCACCCACTGACTAAAATGGGGTTGTGAAATGAATAGAAACATGTTATTACAACACAATACAGTTCAATGATACTACAACCTAAAGTTCAAACAACAGATCTCTCAGATATTTTAAACGAATGCTGAAAACCATAACCCTCATCCAGCTAAGATTTGTCCCAGGACTCTTACATTAGAATGCATCTGTTTTCACCAGTATACCTAATGAACTGGTAAGTGTGTGTATATTTATTGTATAAATCTATGTAGTTTATAATTATAATGCAACCAGAGCTTTCATTCTTGATTTTTTTATTAACCCTAATATTCACAAGTGAAAACCTACTGATTATTAGTAAATATTTCATACAGTGTTCAGTGATGCCCCCTACATTAATGTCAATCAATCTGCCAGCCATTTTTCTTAACACACGTGTCTGGTACAACCTGTATGATTGATAAATACTGTACCTGTTCCAGCTCTTGTATCTTGTGGTCTTTAAACTGGAGGATCTCCAACATTTTGCTGTCTTTAATCTCAGCTTTGTGCTTCTCACTAAAAGAAAGAAAGAAAAAAGAAGCAAAACTTTCATATGTAGTCTTTTAACAAATGTGTTCTTCAGTGTAGAAAGTGTCCTCAATATTCAACAATGTTTGTATTTGTTTTTACAAGTCTGGATTCTGTTGCCCCATTAACTATTGCTGAATTTACCTTTTTTCATATATATTCATTCTTCAAGAAAACAAAAAGTTCTGTTGACACGTTCACTACTAAAGCAGAACTACAGAAAACCAATGCTGCAGCACCAAACTCTAAGAATCCTCTCAAGCCCACTACTAGCACCTCTTTTATCATAATGAACTTTTAGGGAGACAAAAACAAGGCTTCAATTGGGGACCTGTTTGTTTCAACTGCTTTAGACCGCCAGGGACCAGCCATTCCCTCCACTCATCACTTGCTCCTTGTACACCTCCCATCTTTGAGGCCCTTTCTATAGTCTCCTTGCCTCTTGTGATCAGCCCTCTCCCTTGGCAGACACTGAAATAAGTATCTGACGTCTCTGGAGGGACAGGAACGCAGGCAGGCCTTGCTGCATCTCCTTGTATATTGGGCTGTGCTCACCATGTCCTGAGCAACCAACCAATCACTCTACAAGATCCACACAGAAAGGGGAGGGAAAGGATGAATGGCGGTTCCCAGCGGGCACCAGCGCTTGACTGGAGTCGACACAATTACCATGTCAATATCCCCCCTGCGCATCAGGTGATACAATACACATGCACTCTCTGGGTGCATGTTCCCCCACCTGTCTCAGCGGACCAACGTACTTTGATGGGTTTCCTAAGGGGCTATAAGGAACTGAAGAGGGTGTGGAGTGAAATGAGAGGCACAGGTACTGAAAAACTCTCTGCATGCTGCTGCACTGCGTTTTACCTCTATTAAGCATCTACGAGCAACTGACTGAGCTCAAAAGTAAAGCATCGGTGATGGGAAATATGATTCTAACGTATCCCCTAAAGAAGAAAGTCAGTAAAAACTAAAGTACTAAATAAGCTTTACACAAATGGAAATTTGTTAGAACGAGTAGAAACAACAGTGTTTAAACTTCAGTGATAAATCAAAGAAGGCACTTTTTTCCCCAAAAAAGGTGTATATTTCATTTATCCAAATGTGCATCATCAGGGGAAAAAAAATGTATTTTCTGATCGTTCCCATGCCACTGTGCTTCGTGTGGCTTAGCCATCCTGCAAAAGAGGCCATATTCAATCTCACAATTTATCCGATAAAGATAAGTATTTCGAAGGACTGCTTGAACTGTCCAGCGTGTGAGCAGCGGAGTGTTTTCATTAAAAGGGTTTCCATTGTTTGAACTGCGAGACCGGGGATAAGAGGGCTTATATCAGCATCTGCACCAGCTTCCGTCAGAACCCCAGCAGAATGGTCAAGGTGCTTTAAACACCCTTGAACGACTTTCACACATATTTCTCTTCACTTGTGAGAAAAAGGAACGTTCAGCTGTTGAGCTTCTCAGGTAGCAATGTGAGAGAGATATGAATCCACTCACCGCTCGACCACCAGACTCACGGCCTCGGTCAAGTCTGGATTTGACACCTGCAGACGTTTCCACAGGGACCACACAAAGTCCTTGTCGGCCTGCGAAGATAACAGATTTGGCTGTTAGTTGATATTTATTGTCATTTATAAATGTAATAAATTGGATTGTGGGGAAGGAAAAGCAGCAGCACATCACAATTCTAACAAAAAAAATTTATAAATAAATAATTACTGGATGCTCAGTGACATTAGCATACGACAGTAGGGGTAGTCAATCAATAATTTAAACATCTTGTACAAAACAGTTTTTTTATTTTTTATCTGGCCTGCCTTCTCTAATCATGAGCCTCTCTTAGCAGTAATCTCCATCGCTGAGATGTGACCTTCGACTCAAGGGGAGCGAGCATTGACACTTGTCATTATGCACTATTTATGACTGGGGAGAGCTGGGATCCAAATCAAAACACAGCAGTCGAGCTTGCATTTTCCTTATTAATCAATTGCACTCTGGATATGTTTTCCTCTACAGCTCCAAAGTAACTAGCCCCAAAGAAACTCAAAACTGATGACAGAGAGAGTCATCTTCAAGTAGAAAAACCCAGCCAGCCCCTGACACATTTCCAATTCAAATTGTCTCGCTGGTTTTTCAAACATTTTTAAGCTACATTACATTTAATGAGGGACATCTAAAAACTACATTTTCTGACATTAAAAGACAGAATTATACCAAATCGACTTAATATAAAATTATCTGATAAATTATGTTCACATCATCATAAGATAAAAGTCATTCCTCCCACTGGAATCTACTGGTCTCCAATTAGTACATGAATTTTAACCCCCTTTTCAAAAGTGTCTAATCAATTATTTACTAAAATGGCAGAAGCAGACCTTGATAAGACCATGAGCTGATCATATAAAGTGGAAGGACTGTAGATCCCCATCTCTATACGCATCTGGCTGTTGGTGTGTGTGTATACACAGAGGGAGCGGGGCGAAGTGGAACAGAGATCTCACCAAATCAACCCTGGTACGCAGCTAACGATGAAATTAGGCAGCGTGGCTCACTCAAAATACGTGGTCTCCCTGTGTCTGGCCTTTGGCTGCCATTAGTCGTTGCACTGACAAATGCTCAGCCAGGACCCTCATCAAGAGCTCTCCTCTGCCGTATGTGTACTTAAAGATGCGTTGAATGTGTGTTTGATGATCGCTGAATTATTCATTCTGAATCCAGACACTGAAACACCATGGGCTAAACATACCAGAGAGAGCCACTGGAATTCAGCACATATTAGCAAAATTAGCCCGGTCTAGTAGGAACATTTGCTGGCTGACAGATGAGACTCTTTGTAGTTAATGGCTGTCCTGAAATACATCATGCCGGAGACTTAAGACATCAGTAGTATTCAAATGCCACTATTTAAATTGTGCACTGTACAACTTAAGGTCCTTATTACATACACGGAATCACTGATGTTCCACTCTAGACAAGACCACCAAGGATGGTTACATGTCAGTTCAACGTAATGCCACAAGACCCGTTAGTTTACGGCGAACAAAGCATATTAATAAACTGGTAGTACTATAACGTAATGCATTTCAACTGGAACAAACATGGCATAACACTTTAAAAAGAATCTCATGAGCACTGCTATAAAATTAAATGTCATATATGGCTCTGGGATTATTTCCAACAAATTTCATGTAGCTATACAACTTGCAAAATGATCATTTTCAGGTGACAACGTAACTAGCAGCAGCACAAGAGATAGAGAGACTTAGCTACTGCCACGACAACACTAAAAACACCTTCAGAAACATTTACTGATCTTGTTATTGTTTATTCAGTTTTCTGTTTTAAAAATGCACATTTATGAAAGCAAACACATGAAAATAAATGAACTTATTCTTATTCATACTAAATACTAACAAATGTGCTGCACATTATGTCATCAAATACCACAGGTGCACGGATTTGCCCAACTCAAAGTTTGTAAGGATGCCTTGCCACTCCAGCAGACATTATGGGATGAAGGTGTCACAGTTTTCTGCATGAATAAACTCTAGAAAATTAATTTGTTAAGTCAAGTCAAAGCTTTTACACTGGATGAATATGATAACAGGCACACATGTGGTGATAGCCAAACAACAGCACAGCTAGTGTTCTTGTGTGTCAGGTGGTATCTACGCTCTAATAAAAAACAGAAAATCAACACCTCGTCTGTTGAACCCTACAGCTGTCTACCTACCTTTGTGGCAAGGTAGTGTGGATATGCAAAGTGAGAAATGCTGGGATCAAGTCACTCATGTTATTAGACACCACCTGGTGGTGAGTATGCAAGGACTCCCTCAATCACTAACTCACAAAGTGAAGATGAAAGCTTCTCGCATCTGCTCATGGGCATGTTGTGTCTATGCTTGTATTTATCTGAACAAAATTTTTAGGAGACTGCACACTATTTACTGCATTTGCTGAATTCAATAAAGTACGGTCAGGACATTTACACACATTTGGAGGCATGCTGTAATTTAGTGGAATTAGTTCATCTTTAAATCATCAATAACTACCAGGTAATAAATGTGGTTTTCATTTTCAACAGCCAACATCCTATCAGGCATGATCTATAAACCTGAGTTCATGTCTTTTGGGTCAGAAAGTTAAACAATCGATTCATGTGATTTCTAGCATGCAATATTATCTTCCCATTTAATGTGGTTTTATGTTATTTGAGCACAATTTTAAAGGTAATACAGATTACAAATGTCTGACAAAAAGACAAACTAGTGAAGAGAGAAAAGTAGCTTTGTGAAAAAAACATGAGGTGAGATTATAGCAACTGTGAGAAGAATGTGTAATAGGGGAAAAAACAGCTAAACCTCATCATACTAAATATATGATCAATAAAATTGTTTAACACTAACAACATTAATGCGCTTTGCTTATTCCTGCATCATTTAGCAATTAGAGAAAGACATTATCTGGATACTTGATAGTGATGTGATAGTGCTTATGATCGTACTTATGCACTCAAACTGAACTGTCAATATGCCTAAATAATTATGACTGAACATTCAGCACATTTTCTTCAACCAAATGCAACTAAATGATATCAACTACACTACTATACTATGACTACTGTGTTCCATTTAACAAAATATTCTTCTGACCGTAGACATGCACCACAGAGAAGTGTGTGCATATGAATACATTCATATTCATACATACCTGGCATTCTACTAACTCCTTTGATAAATTCTTCACCTGCTCTTCCAAGTCCAGGATGTAAGTGACGTCGTTGGAGCACATTTTCCGACTTAAAGGGAAGAAAAATAAAAACCTGAGATTAGTTTAGAGCCTCTTTTGGGGGGAGGTAAAAACAAGAAAAAGAGACACTTGCAGCAGCGAATGACAATATTATACGTGTACATTATAGATGTATAATTTAGCTGACAATTGCACGTTTAACTGAAAAGAGTTTAGCCTTCTGAAGCAATACCAACAGGGGATTTGTGTTTTTATTTAATTAACCGCTACGTGTTTTTGGCACAGGTTGCAGTGTGCAGTTTGTTCCTCACCCGTTTCGTCAACTTTCTAAGCAGTCGAATATTGATACTGTGGAAGCACCACTAACAACAACACTGCGTTGTTGTCACACAAGGCAGTGCTACTGTAGCTAGCTTAGCTAACGTTAGCCCCTAATCACAGCAACGTTTTCCGTCTCTTCTATGGTGTTGACAGCTGTCCACGGGAAGCCATTGCTCCGAACAACGTTACGACAAGCTTCCAGCGGAAGTATATATTTAACCACCGATGGAAAAGTGTTCAGACCATCTTTTGCACAAACTCAAAATAAACGTTGTCAGTGAACGACACCGATGTCAGTAACCACGGCGACGCCTTCCTCCTTTCAAACGAGCCCGCTGTTTTCCGTTTCTGTCCCTCCGCGTCATAGCCATTACGTCATTTCACGACAGCTGGCGAACATAATACGGCAAGCGGCGTTGGCACGGATACGCTGCGCTCAACAACGGGAGTTGTTTGGATGTTTCTGGTTGTTCTCAGTTAAATAGAGTTTCGCAGGCCAGAGGACTGCTGCTGCCCTTGGAAACCCTTCAGATTTGACCTGATTGTGACTTCTTGAATCAGTTCATGTCTCCCACTGGGGCCTCCTCAGAAGCACGCCTTAGCTGAGAACAAGCTAAGATCAAGACCAACTGTTAGCAAGGACCAGCCGGTGCAGACCTCCATGGGTCAGTGCCATAGGTTCTGAATAATAAATGACAATATATGAAAGAATTCCTAATCATTCAATGGGTTATGAAAGGGATGAAGAGTTAATTTGCCTTTTCTGCTCATTTATCACTTATTAGAGGGGCCTTATTTATTTTGAATCAAAGTTACACTTCTCACTTTGATGATCATGCTTAGGGTTTAGATTTTTGTGTGAAATGTGCTATACAAATATAGTTCCCTTATGTGTCACTAATATATTGGCTCATTATATCTCGTTGTATCTTAGATTCCAGATTTAAAGATTATTATTGTCAAATCTCTATATGGGGCATACATTCATTCATTCGTTTTCTGTAACCACTGCCTTTTGTTGAACTGGGAACAGATTTAATTCTTATTTTTCCTTTAGGCCTATCCCTGCATACTCTGTTTTAGACTGTAAATGAAGCTGAACATGATTTTTAAGACCCTTTCAAATTAGCAACACAAAAATATCAAATAAATTTAAAGTTCTTGGATATACAATTGCGAGACAATGCAAGACTACATTGTAAGGTGCAAAACAAATAGAAAGCCTAACAAGATAATTCATGCAATATTTAAATAATCTGATCACTTATAATTCTATTTCCACATTTCAAAATAATATTTATTGTTTTTTTGTTTGTTTTCTGATTTCAATTGTAAGCTGCAGCTGTATTTCCAAAGATTATAAAAAAAACAAAAGCAGTTGATAATCACCTATTAAATTAGATAAAACAGATTTCATTAAGAATTTAGCAGTTTTAGATCTTTGAATGTGCTGGGTAATAAACAAAAATACTGAAAGCAATGGAAAGAATCATACAATCACGGTCATATTATCCTTTCAGGAGTATTTCAGTAATATAAAGAACATAATACAACATCATTACATACGTTTTATTTATTCAGCCTAACCATAACAGTTCAGAATTAAATGGAGTGGAAAAATGAATGAATTCTGAATTACTACAATGTGCTCACAGAAAATGTAACTCCTTCAAGCATCAAAGAGGTGTTGGGTAACTTATATTACAGACAGAGACGCACATGCACTACATAATATAAAGGTTCCTCTGTGTCCGCAAGCACTGTTTTACAAGGCTGTAAATCACAACTGTTATATCAAACGTCAACGGCAGCAAGCATGATGGTGAAAAGAAGTGACATTGACTCATGATATTGATCTTTATTTGGCAGTTTAAACGTGCCTTTTTCTTTTAATAGACACACTTACGCCTCGCTGCTTGATATTTGCCTATAAGCCTGAGCTCTTGATGAGTTAAGGTCAAAGATATTAAGCACAATGAATTTTTACTCCACGGCGAGAGTTTTGAGAGCTGGTTGCAGGCGAGGGGCGAGCGAGGGAAAATGAACGGAGACATGCGTTTGACATCTGTTTTGCTAGTGAGACAAGTCAACTCCATATTGTGCGGCTAATGCACTTAAGTGTCCAGCCAGATTTGGAGCACAGGGCGAGGGCAGAAAATGAAGAGATATGATGACTGGCACTCCTCTTGAGTCAGACAAATGTTGGTTCATCTGCTCACTGCATTTCTCACACACACACACACACACATACACGGACTAAGGGAAAAGATGCAATTGACTTAGCATGATTAGGCTGTTCCTTGACCCACAAACACTGCTGCTCATTAAGATCCTCATTTGCAGAGCAATTTTAGAGGCAGTAGACTGGTACATAATGCGCAACATCTGCCTGCCCCATGCCTCTTGTTCAGACCCACAAACTGACACATGGTATCTGTGTATAAGCCTCTCCCTCTCTTTCTCTCTCTCTCTCTCTCATCATGAGAAAAAAAAAAAAAAAGGCCATTGTGCATCTGCAACAAGATTTTGAGCCTGGTCCCTGCAGTTGCACGTTCTTCTACAGGTCAAAAGAAGCCTGTTCCAAAATATCAGAAACAATGGTTAACTGAAAGTGAACAGATTCTGCTCTTGAGAAAGCTGGCAACTTTAAGGGCTCGTCCTCTGACTATCCCCTCTTTCATCATCAAATGCAAATAATTTGGCCCCAGACACGTACAGTTACGTGTGGTACACAGGCGTGTTCCACCATGTTTTGACAGTGCCTGCCGCTGCTCTCTCCTACGTCTGAAGTAGCCGATATCTCCCTCTTTTAAGTGTTTGTTGCCTGCACTGCTAATGACAGATTAATCCAGATCTAAGAGTACTTGGGGGCGCATAAAAAGCCTCTTTCATATCACCAGCAACGGGCTTCCTGCATTCACAATAAAAAAAAGATTAATTCCTCACAAATCACTTCAAACCCTGTCATTATTTGGTTTTACCTCTGTAATCTAGAAACAAGTTTCACCTCATTTTAGCATCAACCGTCACGTAAAAAAAAATCAAAAAAAATCATACTTCTGTAAAAACTGTGGTCTTGCTTCAGTGCCTGCTTGGTTGCACAATTCATATTTATTCTGTGTTTAATAGAAACCTTTGAAATGGATACGTAGCTGAGAGAATATGTGTGTCTAGTCTTTGTTATGATCGGAGGAGTGTTAAGGGAGACGTAATCAAGTGATTAGAGACGCTGCTCAGACAGTAACAGGCTATTTTTCACACGTGTAATGCTGCATGCTGTAACTTCTTTTGTGCGTGCCACAGAATGTGACTCACCACCAAATAATACAGTAGAAAATCTAAACGACTCTTGTTTTAAGTTGTCTTTGTGGGCCCTCTTGTGTCTAATTGCCCAACTGTGAAGAGCCACCCCTTGAAGCAAGATGGCTCTTGCACTGACAATCCCAATAAGCATGCTTGTCTCACTTCTGTTCTGCCTCAGCGGAGTTGTGGGGAAGTTCAAGTGCTAGGCAGCATTTAATCTACCGGGGGAAGGAGTGACACAGGATTGTGATCATGCAAATGCACCTGCATGAAAAATTCAAGAACCAAATGACAAGCCCTGGTGTGCCAACGCTGACAGAGGAAGGAAGAGAGGCACATCCCGAGGAAAAACATGACACTCCATGGAGAATTGTGAAAGCACCGTCTCCGCCTGACGCCTCAGGTAAGTGAGGATATTGTCTGCATTAATGTGGCCTAGCTTTGATGCTGAGGGAGGAAAGAACCTGAGAACTGCGGGAGATGACAACAGACACTAAAGAGTCACAAGTCCCCGGCTTTAAAGGAACACTGATTGTACAAATGCCAGTTGGGATGTCAAACCTGCACAGTGTTTAGTAGAACATCACTCCCACTGCATAAAAAATGAGACAGGCTGCAACATGTGAGAGTTTACAGTGGGGCTTTGAACGCCGCCACTTTGTAGCGTGGCTGACGACTCTATTTGTTGAGTTGCTCGTTGAATAAGATTAGATAATAATAAGCTGCTACCACACTGGGTGCCTTTTGAAATTGAAATTGGCCGTTGTAAAACCTTGAAATTGCTCACTCATATTCATGTTCAATTGCTGACATTTCAAGCCTTGTTTGTACACTTTACTATTCAAGTGGTGCCCTGAGGAGGGATATTATTTCTCTCAGTGGAATCTGTGGGAGAACTATCAGCCACTCTTGACCTCAAGCATGAGCCATCCTCATGCTGAATCCTGTGAGACCTTGGACTGCATTACAAAACTCCCGGACAGAGAAACCATTGATTACCATTTCTCTTTCCCCACTTCAGCCTTTAGACATACAATATCTGTGCACCTAAATCAGACCATTCTGACTCAGAAACAGTCGTAAACCTCACACTGCGTCTCTGCCATAGTTCCTCTTTGCATGTGATATCGAAGACCTCCAATAAGCCCCCTCCCCCCCTCGTTCCCATCTCTCTCCGCACGCTGTGTGCACAAGCCCTCTCGTTCATGTCTTAACCCCGGCCACAATGAGATGGCGCGGACCTCTCTTTGACTCCCATCTGATGACCTTCTGGTCCTATCCTTAACAGACAAGAGCACTCATAAAGGAGGAATTGATCCACACAAGGAACACCTCTCAGAAAGCAGCAGCACATGTGTATGTGTGTGTCTTTGTGTATCCACGATGCCATGAACTACAGGGCCACACTCGCTAACAGCTCACCCAACTAGTGTGCCATCCCAACCCCGGTTACCCCCCTCAGAATGTGTGGGAACAAGGAGTCAGTCTATTTCCCTTGGGCTCCAGCTCCAGAGCTTGTCCTTTGCTTGGCGAAAGGGTAAATTAAGGTGGTGAGGTTGTATTTAAGTTCATATTTCCCTCGAGTATGAGAGAGGAGACCAAGGACATGGGACATTGATCGCCCTGAGTAAATGTTGTCCGGCTGGAAAACAGCTTTTAGATGAGGGAAGTATTTGTCTTATTTTCAAAACCCCTGCTTCTCTCTCTGTGAGTTAAGGGGAATCAAACATTGAATTTTACCTCAGTGTTTCTCACCTGACCTTTTAATTCTTCTATGATCAACCAGTGGTGAATGTCTAAAATGATCATGACACTGTTCTTTACCCATTCAGATCAAGCACTGAAAGACAGAGGGTGCTATGTGTAGTCGTAATGTCGTCTGTGCAAACTTGTGAATTTAGCTTAATTAATTAAACTGACTTACCTTAAAGGTAGCACATACCTAATAAAGTGTGTCATAACTGTGGCATCAGAAATGTGATATTACAACTAGAAGTAGTAAAATAACATCCTTTGAGCCGCTAACCTGACTCCTGACTGGTGAAGAGAACTTACAGTGCGAGCCAGTGCTGTGAAAACTCTTCGGGGTTCCTGGGGATGGTTGAAGTGACCTTTCTGGACCTTTCTGTGCTGCTTCAGTAGTGACTGGAACTTAATGAACAGGAGCACCTCTGTGGATTAGATGGATCCACACAACAGCGGTGCTGCAGCTGATGGCCATCCCAGGAGGTGGAGCACTTCAGCAGCAGGTTCAATAGCTCATTATCAGTGGTCCCGGTGGGTAATTAGTGAACAGTGGGATCCTGTCACAGTGACAAATAAACATATACTCCACTTCCCTATCAAGCTGCTTTTACTGCCACTCATACAGTAGAGGTCTTTTTAAATGCCAACTTGATTCTTTTTTTTTTTAAAGTGTACACAACATAAACATCTTTTGAAGGATTCCTTAAAGGTGCTTCATCAGGCAGTTACAGTAATTACATTACTGACATTTGCTGACATTTGTATGACGTACGCCTACAGTCGGGGGTGCACCATGAAGACAGGGAAAGTTGGGATCCTGAGAAAAATATGAGAAAGTGGGGAGTGTTTGCCATATTTTGCAATGGCGACCATAAGCCTCCTTAAATAAAGGTCCTACAGTGCATCAACACTCCACAACCCTCCCTAGAGAGCCCCTTATATCGACTCTGTGACAAATTTCTCAAGTTTGTACTGTGGGGATAGCAGAGTTTCTGTACATTTCTGCCTGGGGCCCCCCAGAGCCTAGATTCGCCACTGCCTACAGTCTGATATTCCTTCACTTATTTCAGCACTCTTCAGTGAGGAAGAGGCACACTGATGGTAATCAGTGTTTGTCTTTACTGACGATTATTTTTTCTTTCGACCTTCCTTCTTGTTCTTGTTTGATCTGGAGCATCTGACACTTTTCTTGGACACTTTCTAAGTTCTGTTTCATTCTTCCTGACCACCAGAGACGACGAATCATTTGTTACTCTCGTTTGAAAGTTGATGTCTACACAGAATGCTTTTAGCTCTCATAGCTCGCTGGTGGGGCTTTTACCATGCTGTATGTTTAGGCAGCCCAGCGTGCAGTCACTTTGGTAGCGCAGGCAAAAAAAAAAAAAAAAAAAACAATTCATTGCATGTAACGATTAAAATGGAAGCACATCTGTTCTGTCAAAAGCATGTGAGACTGATGATTCAACCGAGAAAACACAGAGTAAATGACTGTAAACTACCTTAAACACACACTTTCATTTATAGCTTAAAGTCTACAAGTCATCACACCTACAGTAAGGCAGTATCACCCAGTTACTGGCCCGGCTGGTTTATCTGAGTCACTATAGACTGAGAAAAGCTAAAAAAAAAACAAAAAAAACAGTGTAAACAGTGTAATAATGAGCTTTCATACATATGACTGACAGCTCATTAGACTGACAACATCCTGATGAAATCTAAATGTTACAGGGTTGATTGTCCCAGTACAGGCGTGTTAATAGAGTTTAATGGACTCCTGAAACTCTGTGTTTAAACACTACTACTAAAATATGTTAAGAGAGTTTCTTCCTGGATTTGGTTCATTAACAAGTTTCTCTGAGTGTGTTAAATGCAAGCCGTGAAGCAGAAGCTGAAGGCCAAAGGAGAGTATAATGTCAGAGGGCATCCTGGGCCATGGTGGCGGTAAGGGTTAGGCAAGCAAACCAGTAAAAAGTTTGGTAAAAAAGTGAAAAGGGAGTTGCAAATTTGTAGGACAGCCTGCACTGGCTTCTACTTTAAAGCTAAAAAATTTGTTGTAAAGACATGCCATGCCTGCTCCCCATACACATATACAGTTGCAGGTGATTATACACTAATGAAAACCTAATTCTGGATACTGTATTCTGATATGAGACCCCCGTGAATTCTACATACTGGTCCTTTAATGATAAACGCTTATAAAATAGTTTGAGTGGAGGCCAGTGTCTTTCTGGAATCGTACCCACATACTGTGAGCACCTAGACCACCATAACTACTGAAAACAAAACTCATGCATTAGTTGCCGTGAACAGATACCGCATTGCATGTCTGATCCTATCTTTGTCAGCGCGTTAGCCAGTCATTTCCAAACTTTTGCTTCAACAACAATGAGCCAGAGGGCGGTTGACCCCGCTCATGCAACGCCGTCCACCGAGCATATACCGAAGCACAGTCGTTCCTGCAATTATGAAGTAAAGAGCTGAAAATAAACCACGGCTATCCACACACCCACTATCATAACTATACTATATTGTCTTGTGTTTGTCATAACATAGATTCACCAGCCGATGGTTTAACAGCGTATCAACAACAAAGAAAAAAAGGTCACACTGTGCTTTGATGTGCGGCGTAAGTCATATTACTCATCCACAGCTCCTGGTGTCCACGGCTCATCAACACAGCTGAAGAGAAAACTCTTCCTGAGTTAAATTAAAGCAACATCAAAGCACATCAAGTCAACACAAAATAGATTTTTCTTCCGGACAATCCTTTAAAGGCTTTTTGTTTTGTTGCTCGCATAAGTATGTAATATCTCATTTAATTAGCAATCTAAGCCCTCTGACAAACAGGCATATGGTCCTCGCTCTCCCACGGCCTTGGCCTACGAATGAATATGCATATCCTGGGACCTCAGTAGCTTGTTACCCTGGAATGAATTCTACACAAGCCTAATCCCTGATCTATTATTTACCCCTTGACCAAACATGCAAGTGGGGCTTCCAGACGCTTGACTTGATAGAAATGACTGCCCTGGGATTCGGCTGCCTCTCTTACCCCAGCGGAGGAGCCAGGCTGAGGCAGGCAGGCACTCGGAGGAGCACAGAATGTTTCTCTTTCTGTTCCACTCTATCCTCAAACACACACATTCAAACACTCACACACACACGTCTCACTCCTTCAGCTCTTCACTCTTGAGATGTCTTAGTCAAATGTTGAGCAAATCCTCATAAAAACAAGTGCACAATGAAACTTTAATGAGCGCGCCCACTTCTGAGGGATCTGAGGGACAGCTTAGGAAATCAGTGTCACATCCCAGCTGCACACGGAGAAAACATAAACTATTTCCTAAAGCGCGTGTGCGTGCGTGCGCGTGCACACGGCGTGCGTGCCAAATGTATTCCCGAGAGCGAGAGAAAAAAAAAAGTGGGGGGAAAAGTTTTCTTGCCATGAAATGAAATGTTTGTATCACCAAAGAGTTAAAACTGCCTGTAAAAGAGTTCAAAGAATAATGAAAAACAAAACACAACAAAAATGTATTTATTATTATTGTTATTTTCCCTTTCAGGAACATTTGCGTAATTTTCTGGGGGAAAAGTGTTTAGAAAATGATATATATGTCTTTTTTGACGAGCTGAAAATATCGCCAAATCCTTGTTGTTATTCAAATGCTTCCACAAGCTGTAATGCGCGTCTCTTTGCCAATTTCTTATCTTGGGGCTAAGGGTTTTTGGCACATTTTTGTTGCAGGGAGACGTGGCTCTTCGTGCTGACAAGGCGTCGTAAATCAACTCATCGGGCACAGACACTCTACGGACCGGCAGTCACTTGGGTTACAGTCACACACGGCGTGTAAAACACTAGTCTGATTTCACCCAGCATAACTCAGCAGCCACCTTCTCCAGCCCGGACCGTCCGCTGCTCTTCTCGGCGCAGTGTGCTGACTCCGCAGAAGGAAATCACCGGGGAAGTCTAGGAAGGCGGGTAATTTTTTTTTTTTTTTTTTTTTTCGTTTTTCATCAAGGTAGGACAAGCAGTCAGAACTCAGCTTCTGGCTGTCTGCGACCCCGTTTCCTTGATTTCTTCACTTTGCGGTTTGGTTGAAGGAGAAGCGACAGCGTGTCGTGGTCGCGCGTTCCTCTCTGAGACCGACGCGTATCCAACCGACGCGCGTTTCTTCCCAGCGAGGCAACAACAGCAGCAGCAGCAGCAGCAGCGGCCGGGGGACAGTGTGATTCTCGGGATAAAAACAGTGACCGTTTTCCCGTGTTACGCCTAAAACTGTCATAAACATCGGTGCTTAGTTAGTGAAAAAAGAAAACCAGCTGTGAGTCACCGCGTCCAGCGCGCAGGACTGAAGAGGAGAAAGTTCCCCACTTGAGGGCGAAATCAGACTTTTTTGAGGACGCCAAGTTTGAAAAGTGCCAGGAGCATCGAGGTCTGTCAGACACAACATGCAGCAATGGTAAATATGACTTTTTGTTGTTGTTGTTTAAATCTTTCAGATAAACCTCATTTGATATGTGAATGGTAACTTTTCCTCTTTCATTTTATTTTTATTTTGCAACTTTTGTGTGAAGTCATAGGCAAAAAGAAAGAAAGAAAGAAATCCAACCAAGTCCTACCGAAGTAATTTATTCCTCTGCTTGTTTTTGGTTTTGAAATGCATTTTCTTCTCATATTTTCCTCGTTTCATTTTGCTTTACAAAACCAGCAGTGACTGCACAATTTGTGTGCACATACAGGCCCTAAATATGACACACTGCCACATCCAAACCCATTCAACAAAATACCACCTCACTTAATGTAATTTATAATGCGTGCCTCAAACTTTTGCTCAGTTCTCTCAACTCTAGACAAATTAAAAGCTTTTAGGTGACTCCTGAGAGGCCAGCCAGTGTCTCCAGACTCGATCTAAATTAATTTGGGCTTACATGCCTTCATATAGTGAGCTTCTTTGCTACTTGTTGATGTGGGCCTTCATTTCGGTAGCTGAGTGCAGATCAGTGCAATTTCTCTATACGGCAAGTACGCATGGATTATTATTATTATTATTTTTTTATTAAATATGTGAAATAAATGTGAGCAGTCTTCATTGCATAGCCAGCAGTGACAAATGCAAAGTTTTTTTTCAGGTGTGTAACCCCTCAGCTGAAAATTCATCTTTCTGCAGAATTCACTCTTCTGCCTTCTGCTATTTTTCTTTAACATTTTAGCAATTTCTTGAAATATACTCTCTCTCGTCACAACTGATGTTCAGTCTGTTTGTGTGAAAACAAAGAGGTCTGCAGACTGGGTAATTACAAATAGCTGGTTTACACAAACCTGCACTCTTCATTCGAAGTGCCTGCACGTGTGTCCCTGCGCTACGGTTCACCTCTGAAAGGAAACTCACAGAGCTCGTGGCACGAACCTGTGACAGTGAAACACAAGCGGAGGAATTTCATTTTGTCAGCGGAAGACACTTCTGCGTGGACGCATCTGAATGCTGCACGAGGCAAGGAGAGGGAAAGAGAGCGGCTTGCAAAAGAGAAACAATGAGAGAGAAATTGAGATGAACGGCCCCACTTAAAAGCGCCACAGAAGAAGCTTCATGCTCTCATCCACGAGATGCCCGTGAGATTAATGTCTAACACAGGATTCTGGCCTGGTCTGAAGTGTGTGTCGGCGATGTTCCATGGGCTGGTGCTGCTTCTGCACAGAAGTATGCCAATTTACATTCCTGGGGTGTCATTTCATTACTTTTATCTCCATGCTGCTGTCTCTCTGCCAGAGCAGCCAGGGATCTGTGCAATTCACATTTCCTTGGCCACGCTAAGTAGCACAAATTTGAACCACTAATGTTTTATATTACTGTTTAGTATACGTTTCTGTATGTCCCTTTAGTTGGACATCATTATGCATGTATCAGATTCTCAGAGCGATGAGTTTGTGAGCACGTTTTTCCGAATGAAAACACACGTTAAACAATAAAACATGTATTTTGCAAAAATTGCAAATGTAAAACTAAACTCCACATGAAAACAAACAAAAAAAACCAGAGGCAACGTTCGAGTAAATGTCCTTGTTATGCAGCAAATAGATGCCCTGCAGCAGCCCACAGTGCAGCTGCTACGTGAGGTTAAAGAAAAAGTTAAAGTTGTCAGTGAGGCTGCAGCTATAGGTCGTGATTCCTCTGGGTCTGTGGGAATCAGAGAGGGGAGAGTGTGTGAGAGCGCATGTGTGTGTGGGGTGGGAGCCACTGGTTAGTCGGTTCAATAATCTGCTGGACAGGTAGGCCTGTGACGCCCCCCTTAGAGAGGCTGCTAATGAAGAGAAAGGCTGCTTAGTGGTGCTCTCCTCTGACCCCACCAACCCTCCCTGTCCCCCCTGCTGGCTTCCTCTGATTACTGCTCACATCCAGAACTCTTCCCCCTCCGCTCCATCCTCTCTGTTTTCTTACTTTCTCACTCCCTGGCTCTTCATTTGAAAAGAATAAGAGCCTCTATTGATAACCCGCTCGGTGCAGTTATGCATTTATTTGAGCGTTCGAGCTCTCGCCTCTTGCTCGCGTCGCTCTTTGTTTCTTTATTTTATTTGATTCGTTTAGGGAGATAATCACTACTTGACCTCATGTTGTTTCCCATTTTCCGTGCAATTTTAGTAATGAGGCTACGCTCTAAAGTACAGAGCTTAACCTCAGAGATGCACAGGTGAAAGGAATTATTAAGTGGAGGGCGAAAGGAAAAATCAAACACAATTTATTTTAGATTAAAGGAAATATGTACTTTTCACTCATTCTAACAGGTAGATGTTCAGGAAAGCCGAAAGAGCTCTTCCTATCCCCACCCTCGCTCTCTGCTCTCGGAATATTTTTTGTTGGTCACTGAGATGGCCCTGCTCCTCTCCGTCTGTCCTCAGTTGTAATAATCTCTAGAGTGACCGATAGTGTGTCTTGGCAGTGACAGAAAAGGTAATATTTTGAAATGGGGAGTGGGGTCATATACCTAGTGGTGGCTTGAGATGAAAATCTTTGAACAAGACACCGTAACCCAAGCTGCAGGCTCCAGCGACTAAACAGAAACGCTGAGAAATGTTAAAACAAATTGGATCGCATGGACTCCTAATTTAATAAAGAGCTCAGTGTGAGGCATAGTTGATTTAAAACAATATACATAAGAAAGACATAATTGCATTTTTTTTTGTTCCTCGGCGCGCAAAGTAAGAAACTAAATCGCACACACTTCCACCCGAGAAAACATTATGAAATCTGGTCTGTGTTCATGTGATTCTTAACATAAGAAAGGGACATAAAGAGCAGGAGGCAATGAAGAGGGTTAACAGCTGTTATGACACGAGCATTAAAGATGTGTTTAGTCTTGTAGTATCACATAGATTGATATCTCTAAGAGTTTTAGTCTGCTAAATGATAGTATTGATGGTCTGTGGTGAGAAGACGGATCACACTTGGAAAGGGCGAGTTAATCAGATTAAAATCGGCCCCCGTGTTACAAGCTGTGTTTAAACTGTAAGCTGATACATGTACTTACATGCTTTTGATTTTTCTGTGTCCTTTTTTTTCCCCCCTCTCCTCTCCGGGCTTCATTTCACATGTTAATCCAAAACGCTTTCATATTCCTCAAGGAAGGAATCGGGGAAAACTGAAGAGACGCCGTGCACTCTCGCTGTCTTTACGTTATGATGGGACACATTTTTGCGCAACCCAGCCTCTGGAAATACACGCCAAGTCAGTTTGCTGTCTTCCGAGACACAGCCATGATTCTTAACATTTTCAGCTGTAATTCGGGGTGGCCTTAATTGATTCTGTCCAGAACTAATTACCAGCAACTGTGTAAAATAAACACTTCAGTGTCACTGGGTGGCAACTGTCCAAGTGGTAGGGAAATTACATTTCACTTGTAATCCATATGTTCTTCAGCAGGGCTAGAATATAATTCATGTCGACGCTATAGAAATACCAGAGACGCTGGACCCGTGTAACGAACAGGAGTATAGTTGTAACCAAATGGCTCAGTTGGGAGGTATAGGGTTATGTGGTATAATTTATATTTTATAGCTCCCCCTTGCACTGACTGCACTCCAGAATAAAGTTGTTCGATTTTGTTCCATGAACAGGGAGTGAGAAAATCTGGGATTTCACTTGTGATGGAAACTCCAGATACCACTTTGTTCCTCGGACTCTTCTTGTATTTTTTATTTTCCTGTTGAGTCTCATTTCTTGCTTCCAGATAAAAAAAAAAAAGACACCAAACTAAAGTGCTGCTCTTTCTATAGACAGTGAATATGTGGGGTTTTGCTTTTTACTGGGCGCATGCATTAGTACCGCCTGACCCAGTGACTCAAAGGGGATGGAAAGACCTCCTCAGGCCATACCGAGTGATTTGATTAAAAGAGAATAATTTGCCCTAAAGGTGTCTTTTCTCTTCCCTGCAAAAAAGCTGGTGGAAGAAATCTGATATGACAAGATAAGTGGTGGCTCATGAAAAATTCCTCAGGACTGAGACGTAGCATGTTGACTTTGGAATTATTGCTCCGAGTGTCTACTTCTTTGCTAGTAACTGTGCCTGACAATGTTATTTTTACCTGGATAGCCCTTGAAACGATTCCTCTGGTTCTCAAGCCAGAAATCTTTCATTTAAATACTGGGATGTAATGACCAAAGAACTGACAAAGTAAACTTCACAATTCATTCCAGACATTTTCTTCTTTGGGCTTTGCTGACGGTGCACCGTTAAACAGTATTGGATTACATACTGTTATTCCGTAGAGTGCATGGCTATATGATGGCATTTCTAATTGCTAGGAAACCGGCTAAAGTATGCGCACTCCTTCGCCCCCTTTGTTGGGCCTTGTTCACATTTTTCGTTTCTGTTCTCTTCTAATTGCATGCCACCTCCGGATCCTTGACCAACTTCGCACTCAGTTTCCGCAACGCCACAAATAAGAGGAGCATCCCTGTTTGGAGGTTTTGTGGTCGGCCTGATTTTCTCCCTCCTATTGCACTCAAAGTTGTGCGCTGTTTTTTATCGAGTCAATTTCATAGTGAGTCCTGTGTGACAAAGAGAGTCTGTTTTGCACAGGGCAACCCTTCAAATCTTGTTACTGTGTATGTCATGACCATTGGGTACCTGGAAGTATTGTTGGGTCTGTCCTAAATGGCAAAAACCATTACGTGAAAATTGAATTATGCTACTTCACATGAGCAATTTGGCAAAGGCATTCAGCATTCATTAGTGGACTCTACATGCGCGCCGAACAAAGCTTGTAGTGTGTTAACTTTAGTTTAATTCCCAACAGATAGCGTAAACTCTGTAATATAATTTGTGTTATGCTGCACATAACTTTCTAAAGCGCTCTTTACATCTTTAGGTTGGTTTGTTGTTTTCCTGTCAACCATCGGCAATAAATTCTGTTTGAACGTGAAATGATAATTACACTGAATGGTTTGAAGCGTGTTTTTTTATTTATTTATTTTATCTGTAACCGTAGTTTAGTTTCAGGAACTATTTTCTTTTTACAAGACGATTCTTCTGGGTTCCCCAGTGTGTACAGTGTGATGGTCAGCTGCAGCAGCCTTTTGTCAGAACTGCACAGACAATAAAAATATTCAGTCCCTTGTTGCTCTAAATAGACTATAGGTCTATTGGTATTCAAAATGATGCTTTTGTCTGAATCATAGGCAAGGTGTAGGTTCAACGTGTTCCTTTTTCAGTTTTAGAGTATGAGTGTTCAGACAAAAGCAATGACTATTAAACCGGTGTGGTCTTTAGGTCCGACTATAAAAAGAAACAAGGAGCTTATCAAACCTAATTGAAACATACTAACTCAAGAACATATACCACTTGAATTTCCGATCACAACTGTGTTTATGTGGCAGAATATACACACACTGTTTTATGGAAAGACACAACACACAGTGCAGCAGTCAGCTGTGTATCCCACATCTGGATCTTGTCTGGTTTTGCTCCATTGAGGAGATAAAATTTGAACATGGGTACCTTCAGTCTGTGCTTTCAGCCCGATGTATAATAACCAGTGCCGGGCCGAGAGGGAGCAGCAATCACCTTGGTTTTTTTCCAAGACTTTACTTTTGGCAGCTTTTTACTGACAATGATTCTCACTTGAATGTATTGATAATGTTTCAGACACACTTGTAACCTTGTGGGTTGAATGTATAATCCGGCTTTTATTAGCCCGTCTTAATGCAGTTTGGACTCTTTATCCTTGTGTGAATTGTGTCTTTGATTTAAGATAAAAATCTGTGAAGGATGTCAGTGCATTGTGTATGCATTCAATTATGCGGCGAATGTTTTCACGCATTCATGTGCCCAGAGGAATGTGTGCGTGTATTAAAGGTATGGTCCTCTCAATAGCAAGTCGGTTATTAATGTAACCGTGACTCCTAACCTTAATCAAATAGCAGTGCTTTCAAACCAGACTTCCCTAACCATGTCATGTTCGGGCCAAACATAACCAAACCTGAACCATAGAAATGTCACACAATTCAACAGGTATATATAAAAATCCTTTCAATGGACCTTTGAAGGCAGAGGAAAAATGAAGTCTCAAAATAGGCTGGCATTTTAGGCACATGAAATAAAAGAAGATACGCCAACCAGACATATTATTATGACCACTGACAATAGAACAAAATAACACTGATGACCTTGTGACAATCCAATGTTCTGCTGGGAAACGTATGGACCTGGCATTCATGTGGATGTTACTTACACATGTAGCACCCACCTAGATCAGACCAGACACCCCCACCCCACAGTAATGGAACTCCCTGATGGCAGCATCCCACAGCACGATGCAGCCTGAAACAGGAACACACACAAAAACGTTTTAGGAACAACACAAAAGCATGAAAAACAGCACAAGGTGTTGACCTGGCTTCCAAATTCACAAATCCCAAGATCTCAAACTGATCAAGTACCTGTTGAATGATCCACAGAGGCCCCATCCCCTGAACCCACAGGACCCAAAGGCCCCCACTAACAGTACCACAGGACACCCTCAGAAGACCCATGTCCATTCTCTGACTTAAACAATATTAGGAAGGTGGTTATAATGTTATGCCTGATCTGTGTTTGATTATGTCTGATGCCTCGTTAAATCTTTTAAATACTTAACTCTGTATCAGTGTCTTGATCTATGTCTCTGAGGGGACCCGTTTTTAATTGAGTGGAATCCGTTAGACTGTACCGTGCCGTGCAATACATCACCACAAACCTGGATGAGATGTTAGCAGTCATACCATGTGATTGTTGGTGACAAGGGTGCTATTTAGGGTGCTAATCATAGTAATTAAGCAGTCTCTGGATGAAAGGACTTTGTGTGTTTGTTTGTGTCTTAGTTCACTTTTCCTGTTTGAGGGAAACTTAACACTTATGCGCTGTACGTGAAGGACACATCTGTATATGTACGCGTGTGTGTGTGTGGTACAGTAGGGTCGACAGTTTTGCATGTGTTTTCATATGCGTTTGTGGCCTCGGGTGTTTTTGGAGCTTGGGAGAAATCTGCTGACAGGTAGTGTGTCAGGAGGGGGACAGTGGCGCTTTTGAGACAGACACAAGAGACGAGTCTCAGAGAGAGGGAGCGAGAGAGAGAGGGCCTCTTTCATGTGACTCTGCATTCCACCAAGGCACAGGCAGGGAGAGGCACAAGACGAGACATGCGTCCCCCCTCGTCGCTCCCTCTGCCTCTTCCCCTGCTGCACTCGTTCTCCCGCCCTCTCCTGCCCATCCAGCCTCCATCCCTCCCCTCTGCCAGTGACCTTAACATTTATCAAAGAACCCCATGCTGGAATTCCTCTTCAGCATCTGTGTCCTGGTGGGAGAGTCACACACACACACACACACATAGCACAGATACTTAAGTACACGCACACACACCCTGTCGCAAACCAATCTGTTTGGAATATTGCGGCGCTGTGGAGGGGCTGTCCTTGTCGTTCCTCGCTAAGGAGGCTGGCCTCGAGACGCTCACACACAGAGACATGGACACATGCTTGCACACAGATTCTCTTGTCCTTCTTGTTTCTTTATTGTACCTCCTGTCACTTTGTCCTATTCATTTAACCTTTCATTAGAGCCAGCAGACAGCCCTGTGTGTGTCTGCACAGCTTCAGGAACAATGCCAAAAAAGCCCCACTGTCACAGTTATTAGATTCCTCAGGCCCCCTTTTACCCCGGCAACTCAATATTAAGAGAGAAAGAGTGAAAGTACGGAGACAGGGTACGGGAGGAAAGGGGAAACAGGGGGTGCATGGTTGACACTGTTGCCCGACTCCTATGGTGAAGGGTCCTCTTGACTTGTCAAGGACATGTGCCACATGTTGATAGCAGACAGGTCTCCTACAGAACAGGGAATTGAATGTAAGCTACAGCGGAGACCAGGGAGACAGACAGGGAAAAGGAGAGGACACTGGTCTTGCGCCGTGGCATGCAACAACCCTGGAGGAGTTAGACTAAAAACACAAACAGTTTGCAGAGGAATTTAGGTTTTAATGGGCAGACAGGAGGGGCAGTCTGGTCCCTAAGGAAGGACAGGCCTCCTCTCTTCTTCTCCACTTTTCACATCAAGCACTTGGAAGAAATTTGTGTTTGACCAGTCGGTTATGGCTTAGACCATGTACTGCATATATAGTAATAATCACAATTAACCACCACTCTCAGGGACATGTCACATAACTGTCACATGTGTGAATCAGGCACGGTCATGCCAAACAGACTCACTGGGGAGCTCTGCAAGAAATGCATACGTTCATGTTTTTTTTTTTTTTTTTTTTTTTTATATTTGCATTGACCGCAGCCAGGATAACATTTCTATTACTAAAAGTTCCTCTTGTGCTTGGACCCTAAAAGTGAACTTATAGGAGCTTTGATTGTCCTCAGTTCCTGCAGTGCAAACAGTCAACCACTTTCTATTACATTGGCAGTACTATGAAAAAGCTCCCGTTTTTATCAGGCAGCTTTGGCGCTAACCAGCCAGCACTAAACCAGAAGAAGAAGACGTTTCTACACTACAGGGACGTGGTTTTGTTTGATGGCAGACCTAAAATAAGCTGAAACTCAATACAGACCCAATCATCTTAAATATGCCTGTATCAGCCCCCATACCCTATCTTCTGATACCAATCGGGTCATCCCTAGTTTATGCTCAAGTAACCATGGAGATTGTAAAAAGGCGGAATCAGGTTATATTGTTATGGAATCATAGGATGGAGGGAGGAGGTCTGAGTGGGTGGATGAGTTACCAAAACTTTGGACTTACATATGGCAGACTGCAAGTTGTTTCCCAAACAGAGCGCTTATTGTAGCCAGTCTGTTATTTTTTTTTGCCTAAACTGAACCACGGTGTTTTGTGTCGAATAAAGAACAGAGTCAAATCCACTGCATGTTTTTCACTTCACTTGAAAAATAACAAGAAGTCCTGAATAAATTTGTGACGCCAAAACAGAGCTGAAATAATAATAAGAGATAGAAACTGCGGCCATGACGGATACCCACATTCTTTGAGGTGCTCAGGTTTGCATCAGTTGTATAACTCGCTATACCTTATGCAAAATGCACCATAGTATGATAATATCAGCTTCCTGGTAGAATTTCGTAAGTGCAGTCTGAAACGCTTTGGATGAACGCTGCACAGACTCTCTAGTATCACTCAAGAAAGCCCAGAGCTGTTCAGTAAAGCTTGGTAAAGCTGTGTTTAGACCGGTCCAGCCCAGTCAGCAGCAGACAGGGATTCTCCTCCAGTAATACATTAGCTGAAATGGATCAGGGTCTGGAGTGGAAAGGCATTGGTCACTCTGGTAAGGGGCAAGGAATCGCTCACCTGTCATCAGAGATTGAACCAGCGCGCGCACAGAGAGAGAGAGAGAGAGAGAGAAAGAGGGGCAGAAACAGAGCAACAATCTGAACCCTGATCATCAGGCAGTGGTCTTGATGAAGCCCATCTCTCACTTGTGTCACCCCGCAGACCTCACGCCTCCCCTGCCTCCACCCTCGGAGGCCACCGCTTGCTGTGTGTGACTGCAGTCTGTCTCTCTTCTCTGTCTTCCTTTCTTACACCCTCCCCCCTTTTGCCTTGAGGCTGTCGATCCACTTGTCTGCTCCACATCTCTCTAATTCTCTGATTGGACCCCCCCACCCCCACCCCCCCTCTCTGAGCTGTAATTGATGGTGGTGTTATTGTGTCCAGTTCTTTGGCCCTAAAGCTGTTCCTCCTGCTCAGCACTACTCCACCCTTTAAAACGTGCTGGCAGCGGGTCAGGCAGTGACAAGCTTTTTTTTTTTTTTTTCAGTCTCTGGGCGTGTTAATGTTCCTGCGTGTGTGTACATTTTTCAAACGCCACGGTTTACCAATTTGCTGTGGCTGTTTGAGCAATCAAAGTGTGCCTGATTGGATTTCAAAATCCAAAACAATCTTGACGTTCACGCTTCAGCTCTATTTTGTCATTTTGAATAAGGGACAATATTTTCTTAAGAACTCCATGTTCCTTAAGTGAAGTGTTTGCCCTTGGCTGCAATAGAAATCCACACAGTGGCTTTGATTTTGTTCTTTGTTTGGTGCTTCTTTCTTGTAGCACATTTCAGCTGAACTATTTTGCAAAGCGATTACAAAGTGTGGTGGGAAGTAGTTTCCAAACTATCCCGGAGAAGAAAAAGAAACAGAAAAAAACCTCTACCTGTTATAATTTTCTTACTCGTCCCCTGTATAGTAATCAAGGTCCTCATACATAAAGTTTGGTTGTATTTTAATTTTTTCACTTTTAATGTATTTCAGCTGACGATGTTGAAGTTCTTGAAAGATTTGCAAGGTTAAGTAGGACTGATTATATGTGCAAAGGTTTTGTTTTGTTTTTTTGTGGCCTCCTTGATGTATAAATGTATATTTACCCACTAAGGTCTTTCTTTCTCTTTTTCCATCTTTGTCCCTGTCTCTGTCTTTCTCTCTCTCTCTCACTCTAGGCTCCAATCCTTGCCCAGCATGGACCTTGTATTTATTACCCTCTAAGTAATCACTTTGCTTTCTCTTTTGATAGACTGTTATTGCTCTAACTAGCTGAGGTCCCTATAGGTATTTGGAGGCTTTCCAGTTTTATTAGACAAAGGCCTCATTATTCAAGGCCAGCATTAAGACTACCATTAGATCCATTTGCCCCCTAGTCACATGTATCCAGTTGCAACCAATTCATATTATAGCCCCTGCACACTTAGTATTTACAACACAAACATGCTCATTCCCTCTTGTCAAAGTTAAATATGGGCAATATTCAAAAAGCAACCTCGCTATATTTGAGAAGTAGCCGTAAAGTTGTTTCTGTTCACCTCCTCCTTGTTCGTTCGCCGCTCTGGTACTCTACTGAAATGTGACTTCTCCTTGCTTCTAGACCATAATGACACTTGAGCTAGTTTGTGTATTTCGCAAAGGAGAATAAAACCTCCTTTGGACATCTGTGTTTTAAGATTAAAGCCTTTTGGAGAGTACATGTGTAAGGTGGAGTAAGGTAGAATCGTGTACTGCAAGATGGTGCCATCCACATTGAGCTTCAAACCGTTCCTCGGGAATCATGTGGCTAAGGGGTGAAGCCACAGAGGGCCTGTCCTGTTCCGTATGCAGTCATTGCTATTAACTCAGCCGACCGGATCAGATCATAGCCCTCTACAGCCTGAGAACGCTGACATAACGCACGTAGCCCTTGAATGACCATAGCCCTTGTTTTTCTGTTGCTGTTCATTAGAAAGTTTCCTCTTGGGCCGTTTCACAGCCTCTCTGTGGATTTCAGGATGATAGCATTAGCCATATTTACTATTCTTCTTCTTCTTTGACAGTTTTAGTAACATCTCAACACTCTCAAGCACCCCAGATCATAAAGCCTTAAAACTTTAATTTACAAATGCAACAGCATCATGAGACCCATCGAAGTTGTGAAGACCGTCAGATCGTCACATAATGACTCATTTCTGGAGCACGCTGAACACATCTCGTGTTTGTTTTTTCATGGTCCACTCAGGTTTACTGTTGTGACTTCACTCCACGTTGCACATACGCTCTCTGCTCGCAAAGAGATTTAAGGAGGCCCAGTTTTGATTCCTTCCATTTCTTTGTTGCAGCTTTTTAATTTCTTTGTAGCCACCTGTGCGTCCAATATGGTGTTCATCGCTCCTAATCGATGGCCCCTTATTGGGTTTCTGCGTTTGGTCAAATATCTCATCGCTTTCTCCCCCCAAGGCAACAGGATCCAAACTAATAAGAAATCTCCTCAGTCTCTTGGGTTGGGTCAACAGATGAAAAAACTTATTAGTGCAGAGATAGTCTGTGTCTGTGACCAAAATCAGATTTTCAACAAGTTAAAACTAAAGCCTCCAACAAATAAGTTGACACACAGGCTGATCTTAAAGTTGACGTCAGATCATCTCCATGCTAAACTCGCTGAATTTGAAGGAATATCCGTTCCTGTCCTCTGTGGCTCAAATTTTTATTTTACTTATTAGCTTTTCTAAAATGTTCTTGCATTTTCTGTTTTATTCATTTACAATTATTAGTATTTTTGTTTTCTACAGCCGCAAAACCATAATCAATATTTTTGGGGGGGTCGACCTGAAGGCAGACCACGTAGACCATGGAGTTCTGGAGCTTAGCCTGGATGCTGATGTTCAAGAGTGAGGAGGAAAAAACTGAGAAATTTCCCTATAAATTGTCAAATCTAAGAAATTAATCAAGTTAACACTACTGTCTCTACAGTTAAGGTCAAGTAAGGACAATTTTTCCACAATTTCCTAAAGAAAAAAAGTCTGATAAAGAGTTAACAGTGATCAGTGATAATGACAATCACATGTCACCACTTTGAATCTCAAGACAAATGATCACTGAGACCAAGACACAACACGGTGAAGAGTTTAACTGAGAACACGGTAACAAGATTGTTTTGCAATTCTTACAAGATGAGGGTTGCAATATACAGATTTCCTATTTGCAAACTGAAAGATGAAGAGATTTGGCTTCTCTGTTATGTTTCAGTGGAGACAGAGGACCTTCCAAAACGTCCTGAAAACAAAAGTTGCCTTCGCATGTAAATGGTGTTTTGCGTGGATTCATTGGCTTCTGCTCTCAGACAGCTGTGTTTACTTGTCGTGGTCATGTCTGAGATTGTTTGCGACTATTGTTGCCTGGGTGTTGGTTTTGAAAGCAGCCTATTGTTCCTGCGGGAGCTGATTAATTGTGGCTTGTTTGTTGTCACTGGTGTGAAATATGCATGGGACTTAAATATTGGTAGGTACATTTGTCTCACTGGTTATATGTAAAAAATGTTTGGTCAAGAAACAAACTCTTTCCTACGTCTGGTGCTGCATGTCAGCATGCTCACAGACTAAATATCACCACCACAGCCATCACAACAATTTAATCTCTTTATTTCTAACTTCAACTCCTTAAACTAGACTCAGGCTTTAACCAGACAAAAAAAAAAAAGGCCTTTAAAGAACGACGCCTGACTTAACTGTTAACTTTCAAAGTTACTTAAGGGTCATGTTCTAAGAATAACTTATACAGCATCTATTCACAGCTTCACCATATATTCTATACTGTATGTCTTTCTTATATGTATACGTAAAAACAGAGTGTGTTTAAGAATGGGGTGGGAGAGAGAGAGAGGGAGAGGGGAAGAGAGAGTGTGCCACTTTGGAGTAAAGCTGTCATTACTCCGGCTGGCGCACTCCCTCATAAATACTGATAATGAGAAGCTTTCAGCAGCCTAATCATTTGCCAATGTAGCAGTAGGTAATGTGAGAGGAACACTCTTTCCTCTCCCTCCGTCTAGAGATGACACTCCAGATTCTGTTTAGTCATTATAATAGTTAGTCTTTCAGAGTGGAACAATAGAATAGATTTTCTTGCTCTTTGGTTGTTACACAAAAAAAGAACAGTTGGGTAGGTTGTAGGTCTGCGTCTATGTACGGTAAAAACGTACGACTATTGGTACTATAGGTTTTATGCAGCTTTTTTATAGGCAAGTATTTATATCGATGCATTTATTGTATTTCCTACATTAGTCCTTTTAATCACCAGCAATACAGCACTGATTCTTTCATCACAAAGTTAATATAATCTAACTATTTAAACTAGTTTCTATTGAGTATCGCCATGAAAGCAGCCTTGCAGAATTTTCAACATGAACAGCACACGGTGTTGACCTGGCCTCTAAATTCACTAGATCCCAAACTGATCAAGTATCTGGGATGCACTGGAAAAAAGCCCCTCCCCTCAACACATAGGACCCAAAGGCCCCCACTAGCAACATTCTGTTGCCGCCCACCACAGGACACCCTCAGAAGGCCCATGTCCATTCTCTGGTAGGTGCCCATTTAAAGTAGTACAGCTAAAACATAGAGCTATGCATGGACTGTCTGCAGACAGCTGGCTCGCTGGCACAAGCTTCCTGATGGTGACAGAATGAATAAAACTGAATCCCTCCAATGACTTCCATGGCAACAAATCTTGCAGCCAGAAATAATATCTCATCAACAAACACAAACAGAACTCAGTTTTTTTTTTTGTTTTTTTTTTATTTTGGTTTATCCGTCTCGTAAATGTTTTTCCCTGGATTGACCGTGACATAGCTGGAGTCAGCTAGCCATCCTGAGTCACAACAGTCCCATAAACTACAGCCGCTCCACACACTATAGTCATTTTTGTCAGAGTTTACAGGACTGTAGTGAGTCAAGCGGGCTTAAAAGTCAGCTGTCATCTGTTACTTTTTAACAGAGAATAACCTTTGTGTGTCATGTTGTAGTAACTTGATTTCCCCAAAGCAGACATTTTACCCTTCATATGGTCCTAAGTGAACCACTTGCAATAACCATTCACTCTATGCACTTAACATTTAGCACAAGTATAATGTTTCCTGAGAAAAGAGTGAATATTAGAAAGTTGTTCCTCTCATGACAGACTGAGGCTTAGCACTGAACTCTCATTATTCATGTTGCCTCTCAAATCAAAGGTTAACATTTAGGTTATGTGTGGCCAATCTATTGTTCACATATTACAAGATAAGAGCCATTCAGCTGAGCTTGGCAGGGCTGAGAACATTTTATGTGTGTTGAAAGGAACTGACCCTAACCCTTCTACGCTAAAAACACTCGTGTAGTATTGTAGTCATTAATGTCGCATGTGGGTTGGTATCGGAAGCATGCGACCTGTTTTGTCATTCAGACAGGAGGATTTGTGTCTTTCACCTTTAAATACCTTCCCTCTGAGTAGCTGTTTGACTTCTGCGTTCTGCAAGCTAAAATACCAGTGAAAATGTCAGGCACATTTGTCACAGAGGAAAGGTTTCCATAAAGCATGGTCTGTGTTTCAGAAGTTGTTTGTGTGCATTTGGAGCTGTGCTCAAATTATTTGTACCAACAGGGTCACTCTGTGATGTCCTGAAAGAGCCTCCCCACATGAAGGGGCTCAGACGCACCATTTGCTCCTACCTCAGAAATAACTGTAATCTGGCATTCCCAGGATAAAATAAACAAGAAAATGACTGTGAAAAGTAGTCAGTGACACTCCATATATATATATACCTCGTTCCCATGGGCCATCACTCTAATGGGTGTTCCCTAAGAAGCCAGATGAAAGCTCTGTACAGTATGTCATCTTCCACTGCCTGTCTTCCACTGGCCATTAAACAGCATCTCTGATCGTTTTAATAATCCCTCCATACTGCCTCTCCGACTCCACAGTGATTGGACAAACACTGGTGTCCCTGGTGTTTTAAGAGGAATACATTGAGGAGCTATTGTGGTTTTCCAGGGCCCGGCTGTGTATTGTTTACTGGGTCTGCTTGATTGCCCTCTGTCCAAATCAGAGGGTACAGGCAGGCAGGGCAGGGGTCTACAGGGATACACAGTGTTGTGGACTGTCCCATCGTGCTAAGAATATTCACTCAAACCATGTCTCTGAGGTGGAAGCCATCCATAGCTCAGTAAACACACACACAAACACACACATACTGGGAGTCATACATCGGTGCACCAGGGACCATATGGCCCTGCATAAATGTCAGGGTGTGTATTTGAGTCTGTCTCCACGTCACAGATAATTACCCCCCTGTGCGACTTTACTTTTCATATTGGGAAAACACCAAAGACCCTCCTCACTGACAGTTGCACATGCAGCCACCATGTACTTTTGAAAGTTAGCTAGATATTAGCTGGTTGCATTAATAAGCACGGACACCTTCTCCTCTGGTCTTCTCAGATCATAGCTCGAGGTCACTAAGCTCATCGTTAATGGCAGCCAATTCAGTGAAAAGAGGAAAAAATAGATTATTATCACTGACGTAATCTTCACCAGTCACCCGGGTGGTGAATCACCACCGAATCATCACCCGGGTGATTCATCCCTACCTGGGTGGTGAATCACCACCCAGGTGATTTATCACTACCTGGGTGAGTGATAAAAAACGTTGTTTTTTATTTATTTTTTTATCATTTAATCCCTTATTAAAAACTTATAGTAAAGCTAATTAGACACTCTATCTTTGTACATTTGCACCTCATTGACTGGAGAGTGGGAATATTCAAAAAAGCAAGGTTACATCTCTGAGTTACAATTTGATAAATGCTTAAGGGCAACACAACCGTTCAAACTTTAAATGCTTTTACAGATGGATCTCCTCCCTTCATTTTCCGTGGAGTTATTTTCAGAGGCATTCGCGTTTTTCGTGGAATTCTCGTTTCATGGTCGCAGTTTCAGCGCAGCTCAAGGCTGCCTAAGCTAACCTCGCTAACAAGCAAGGTAACATTAGCATATCTTGTCAGAGCAAAGCACAGTAAGCAAAAAGAGAAAGCAGCCCTCCACCCTGGGACAGTTCGATGTTGTTTGGGACCAAGAAACTTTGCTGCAAAGGCCTACCACGTCACCAGTGGTACACGAGTGGTGCATGAGTGGTGCACAAGTGATGTGGTAGTCATTCGCTGCACAATGACTCGTTCACTGCACTGTTCACAATAAGAACAGAAGGGCAGCAGGGCAGAATCATGCTTTTGGCTCTTCTCCGTACAGTCAGGGTTCACCTACAATACCAAGATGTTTTAAACAAACATTGGCACTTATTATGCTCGTGGTGACTTGATGAGCTGAATTATCTCCATCATTCATAGATTAAACTCTTGAGGAAGCTGAACCATCAAGTCTTTTTATGCCATGTGCGCAGAGAATGATAGAAATTATACCACAGGGCTTTTAACCAGTTTACTGTAAAAGGTTTACTGTACATGGTGTGTGCATATACAGTATGTAAGGTTACTCTATCAGACGTCTACATACACTAACTTGCAAGTTCATTAGGTACACTGGTGAGTCACAGTCCTACATTTAATCTTAGCTTCATGTACGGTTATGGTATTCAGCATTTGTTTAAAATAACAGAGAGAGCCGTTGATTCAACTGTGTGCTCAATTTGTGGTCCATCATTTTTAATACTGTTAAATTGTATTGTCTTGTACTGACACATTATTTCAGTCAGTGGACAAGGCTAAATAACAGAAAGACTATTCTGTTTAATTCAATGCAGTTTAACGGCGTCCCAAACTAGATCCTCCAAAACGATCAGACAGTTGATCACACAGTTTCGTACACTAATTCAACTTAAACTGAACATTTTAACAGTGACGAGGGGAGTGCATTTGTTTTCCTAATGTTTTGACGAGCAAGTGCATGCTTGTCACTAAATTTAGGCGAAACTAATTCACAGTAATGTAATGTCTCGGGATGCTGAAGCAGCCTCAAAAACTGATGTGAATAAAAAAAACTTGAAGGCATACATTTTCATTTCATTCCACTCTAGGGGGTTGTAAGGAAGTATAAAGTGCTCGGATTCAGTGCAAGGAATCATATGTTACACATGGAGTTTTAGTTTGTGCGTGCTTTGTCAGCGTTTTCATTTGATTAGTGTTTTGGTTTGACTTCATCAACTATTTTATGTTTGCCGCAACCAAAGAAAGATCAGAAAGGCTGCCGTTTGTCACAAACCGAAGAAAGAAGCTATGGTAGCAAACTGTGTTGGCAGCGTTGTAATGTTACCGTCTTTTTAGCTGCATAAGTTGGTGCCAGTAATACACCTCAACCCTGACGCTGGCTACGAGAAAGGGTCCTTTTGGGAAATAATGTGGATATGGTGGCAACAGTTGGACATTTTAAACATTTCCATCTACCCTGTTGCCACCTAGACACATTCAGCTGCCTCTTAAAAGACTCCTGCAAGACTTGGTGACCTGCCTGAATAGCACGCATTACATGGTAGTTGAAAATAGCATGACTACAGCGGATTCTGGGAATGTTAGTGTCCAAATATGAGATCCCCTCACACCCAGGGGACACTTCTGGGAAAAATGCTGTCTTTTCTGGCTCAGGTTTAGGAGTTAACCAAAAAACAGTGACAACCTTAGCTGCAGCTGTATAAAGATGCATCACTTATAAAATTGCGTGCACTACTTGAATGGATACGACTGCACGGCACTTGCGAAACAGCAACGAATGAGCCAAATCACTGTATATCATCTGACAAACAGCTGAGGCTGCCAGTAGAAAGCAGGAAAATCAGAAACAATCGCTTTACTAGGATTTTATCTTATACTTGGTTACACAAAAAGACAGGAGGGTTTAAATTTTGGCTTGACTTTAAAGGTTTGAGCAGAAAGGACACACAAGAGTGACACTTTTGCTAATTTAAAATAGAAAATTTCATCAAAGGGCCTATTTCCCCTGATACTTGCAGAAGCTGAGTGAAATAAGATTTGATTATCACAGCAACATGTTGGGAGAATTCAATCTGTATGTTTGTTTTGCACACATAAAAGTTTTGACCCTGTCTCTGAGGGTTGCGGTGACTTGATGTTGTTTAGACTCATCTCCCTGCCTTCTCCCCCTGGAGAGCTGTCTTTGTAGCAATCCCAGCATCCTGTTCACTGCTCCACTGCATCCATATCGCACTAATGATCATGGGAGTGGACAGCTGCTTAATGCAGTAGTGTCATCAGTGCTGCTTTCTGATAGCGGCTCCATTGCACTTGACGGGACTCAAATGTATCTCATCCACACGAGCCCCCCACATTTAGCAGATCGACTAATGTGGTTTTGGAACACCTCAGTAAAGGTGTATTAGATGTGTGCCATATCAAATTTGCAGTGCGTGATAAGACATATCACATTTAGAGTGTGTGATTACAGACGAGGTTCTTGGACATTTTTCGCTGCTGAGGACATTGTTATAGTTCACAGTGTAGCTCTCGATGACATTATAAATTTAAGTACATAAATTGTTCTTAAGGGGGGAAGGAACTTTCCACCTTCCAAATTTTACTTAAATACAAGTACACCCTCATGCTTGCTGGATAGTGGAACATTTAACTGCTTACTTAAGGTAAATGCAACCTTTGAACCTAAGCCAGAGGTCTTCAACAGGGGGTCCGCGACCCCTAGGTGGTCCGCAGAGGTATTGCAGAGGAGTCGTGAAAATTTTGGTTGGTTAGATATTTTTTTAATATTTCCCCCGCAATTTTTGCCACATACTTATGTCTTTAAATACACATATACATAAATAGGGGGTCCCTGCTCCATCTCTCCATCAGATTGGAGGTCCTTGGCCTGGAAAACGTTGAAGCCCCTGACCTAAGCTATAGTAATGCTAATACTAACTATAATGACGTTCAATTTTATTGTATTGTTGCGCATGTTAAACATAACTGCAAACAACACTTGGCCTGCATGAAACACACCAGAAGTGGTCACTCCTCTAATGATGTATAGTGTTAACCGCTGATAAAACTGAAATGGTTTCATTAAAATGTATCATCTGTACACTTGCCATGAACGGGGATACCCAACCTGTTTTTTTCTTTTTGGCTTTAAACGTGTTAAATTCAGCACTAAAGTTCATTTTAATACGGAGCTCTACGAGGATGAAGTCACTTTTAGAGGCAGCTTCAAGTGGTCATTCGAGGATCTGCAGTTTTTCTTACTTTTGCGTTACTTTCATTTTTCCACCATGGAGGTGTACAGAGATTGGCTTACCATGTCATCTTCAGACCTGGATCTCTCTGAGGCTCTGCATTAATATTAATCATCTCTTGATAATTCATCCTATTTAACACATCAAATTAAATCATATCTATCAAGTATATAGCAAACTATCAATATGTACATGGTACTCTTGAGAAGGCCCGTGTCCATAGGCCTAAACACCTTGCATGTCATTTTAATGCTGCAAATCAGAACGTGAAATGTTTGAAATGCATAGCTTTTGCATGTGAAATGTGAGATTTATACATAATTCTATCTGATAGAGTCATCACTAAGGAAGGATCTTTCACACAGACTTAGTCCTTAGTAGCCGAAATGAAAGCGATGTCTTAGCTAGTTACCCTTAGGGATCTGTCCCCAGTCACATCTGTGGCAGCAGCCAGTCACAATGTGGACAAGAACTGAGCATTTTCTTGATGTGGTCTCATTCTTGTTGCTGTAAAAGACAGCTGTTCCATCTAGTATATAGTAACCACAGTCCTATGTAAGCACTAGTCTGTGTAGTACAACTGGCTTCATTTAATTATGTGTAAATCTCTAATTATCTCTTATCCAACAAGACCAACATACAAACAGCTGGGGTCGTTCACAGACTCACGAGCAGCTTTACCAGTTTTTAAGTGTTTTTTTCTTCTTTCCTTTTAATTTACTGGTTTTGAAAACATTCGCATACAAAAATACAAAAACGACATGCACTTGGATACTTCCAGTCCTGACTCCACCATACTTATTCATCTGCACACTCTCTCTCCCACTCCAGACTGCTTCTGTGCGGCGCAGCTACAATAACAGTAGAGCGCAGGTTTCATAAGACTGTGAAAGTAAAGGTACCCAGGTCAAGGTGATGTGGGATCTTGACATGTGCCTGTTTGCCCTCACATGTCTGTGTGCATCTGTGCGCTGGAGGTTTTTATTTTCCGAGACTGTCTTAAATTGTCGAATCGCTCCAATCACAAAAACACCAGCAGCAATTTCTCACTTAGTTCTGCTGGGGACTCTTATGCTTATTCAACATCGGTTTGCACACTTGCAGTAAACACATGGGTCACAGGAATACACCGATCACTGCACCCTCGCCTTGCTGGTCACATTGGCCCACTATACCAGGCTCTTATTATTTACTCGTCTGAGACAACCAAACGAAACCGCAATCCTTTGAAAGAACGATATCACAGGAAGAAATGCTCCTATTTTTTATCAAGTCTGAGCATCAAACAAAGCTCTGTCCAGCTCCACTATGTTGGGATGGTGGCTCAGGTGGAGACATAACCAAACTGTTTGCATAGCTGCATATCACAAGGCAGACATGCAGGAGCAGCAGTAGTCGGGAAGTGTAGCCTTTTAATTTGCTGAGAGTATAAGTAGGACAGATAATGTACTTGTGTGATGGACCAACACAACTTCTCAGTCATCTTAGATGGCTGCCCGTCCCTTCCCCTTTCCTCCTCCTTTCCCTCTGTCCCTTTTCTAGTCCTCCTTCTTGCAGTTCATATTTCAGTTTGCTCCCAGGAGCTCGCAGGTCTGTGCCAGACGGAAATTCGCTGAGGCTGCAGGAGCCCCCTTGGAGGCCACATGGAGGAGGGACAGGAGGGGAACAATCAGGCCCAGTCCTTCCTTGATATCCCTCCCTCGTGTTCTCTCCCATGTACTTTTTTCTCCCTTTCCCCCCCTTTTTTTCTGTCTCCCTTACCCTCGTTTCCTCTCTCACTCCCCTCTCTCTCTCTCTCCTGTCTCTCTCTGTCTTCTCTGTATCCAGCCTGCCAGGCTACACAGGTCCTCAGGGTGACTTGCTTTTGGCTGGGGTCCCTCAGCACAGAACCCTCTCCTCACCTCCTCCACCACCCACCGCTTCCCTCAACTCCTCCTCCCCCTCCTCCTCTCTGACTCCTGCCCCCCCACCCCACCCCACCCCCACTCCCCTCCCCTCCACCTCTCCCTCCACTCTCCTCCTTCCTTCTCCAGAACTCTCCCCAGGGGCAAGACGGTGAGGCCATCCAGTCCCGAGCTGTCCATCAGCGAGGGTGTTTACTTGCAGCGTGACAGGCCGACACATCTGGAGCGCATATTCACTAGTGTTCACACTCCTTCTCCCTTTCACTCTCTGCTGGCCCTATATATTCTTACGCTGCCACCAGACGCATTCCTTCGGCTCATTTCAGGGCAGTTTGTCGTTGTTAAAGCAAGCCCACCTCTAACTTCCACACGCTCACGCAAATTCGCGCACACGCAAAGATTTGTTTTCGTCCATTTTCCCTTTCTCTTTCACCCCTCCAGTGGTTTTTCAGTTGCATGACAGAAATTGGAGTTAACCACCGGCAGGGGTGGGCTGGCGAGGGGAGAGGGAGGGCGGGGGGCAGTGATGGGGATGGGGCAAAAGTCAGACTTCTCTCATCCACTCTTGTCTCCTTCTCCCTCTGTCCTCTTCAATCCCTGTCTCTATCGCTGTCCTCTTTTCTCTCTCTTCAGTGAGCGCAAACTAATTACAGCGCCTCCTCCGCTGCTTTTTGGAAACCCATGACTACTGTTCTAATGAAGTGACACCTTCTTTCTGTGCCTCTCTCTCTCTCTCTCTCTCCCCCCCTTGCTAACTCATCCTCCGACCCTGCATCACACCCACCCGCCCACCCTGTCTGTTTTCCCAACATTCCTGTGCTGGTGTGTGACTGTGATGGCTTGTCATCTCGCAGGAATGTCCTGCTCTCCCACCTCGTCCCCCCGATTTGGCGTGAAGCATTTGCTCCTGGTTTCCGACTCCGCACATGTACACACACACACACACTCACCCACCCACGCACGCACACGCAGGCACACACTTGAATTGCTAGCTTTTTAAAAAAAAAAATGTGTTCGTGCAGATGGTGTCCATTGGGCTGCATACCTACCCTTGGCGTGTGGCCACAACAAGCACAGCCATTCTCAGATAGTCCCCAGCTTGTTTTTCAACTGTAGAAAGTGTGCACAAAGTTATTTTATCTTATACAGCCTGTGGTAAAGAAAAAAAAATCCTCTTGATTACATGACCAAATATGAACCGAACGGTTTTTATGGAAAAACACTTTCATGCAGTTTTATGCCCTGTTTAAATAATAAATCCACTTAAAAAAACACACACGCACAAATTTGCAGCTCATAAACCAAACTCAGGTAACAATGCACATCCTTTCTCCAAACAGGCAATCGGAGAAGATTGTATAATATGAAGCACATGTGACATTAAGACAAGATTCTGCTTGGAGAGGGACACGTATTGACTTTCCCCCAGTCTAGGCACGTCTTATATTCAACCGCTGACGTATGTTGAGGACTTACCAGACGCCTAGTGGCAATGCTACACTCACTGACCCGAGGGAGCACTTTCAATGGAAGACAATAAGGGCGAATATTGTGTGTACGTTAGCATTAATATATCTGTGTGTGTGTGTGTGTGCGGTGGTGAGGCGGGGCGCGAGCGACATGGCGTCCTCATTGGCATCATCTTCTGGAACAAGTCAGGCTCCGTCTAGATCCGGTTGACGTGTGTGTGCGTGTGTGTGATTATTTGTGCGAGTGTGGGAGTCTACGTGTGTGTGTGCGTGTAGGAGCTATCACCAGGCGCTCATGTTTATTCAGCTCAACGCCTGGATGACCAGGACTTATCCGCTGTCCTGATTACCCTGCCTGGCCTGCCACCATTAATCCTTCAGAGACCTCAGGCCCCTTAAACAGCCCTATCTTATACGCACATGCAGAAATACACACAGACCCCCCCACACACACACTTTTTTAGTACACGTGTAAAAATATGTCAGGGACACGTTGTATTTTTCTTGTATCTACAGTACATGGAAAAAAATACTTTTCTTACTTTTCTCTCCTTTCTTGTTTTCTCGGGGTGTTTCTTAGTGTAGAGTATCACTGCATAATGTTCATATATGTGTGTATTTGTGTGTGCTCGCTATCATTCAGGCCCCCAGGAAGCTCACAGCCACCTCTCTAGGTCCCGAGCCTCTTTAATTCCCAGTCAATTGTGCACGGGTGTGAGAGAGAAATGATTTGGTCTCACTTGTGCCACAGTATGTTCTCTATCAGCTCTCGCAAGCCTCCGTGAGGGCCGCCCTAATTATATTATGTGTTGAGTAAAAAATTAGTATTTTGTTTATTATTTTCCCATAACATCCATATTTTTCTAAGGAGATGCAAGATTTTTTCTTGGAGAGAAAGCTGAATGTGTGAGCACGCGCCAGCTATTGTGCATGTTCGGAGTGTAGTTTTTTTTTTTTTTCAATAACAGTCACTGTGCCAAGACATAATATTGTCCATGGCTGTATTCCCTATTCTGGTTTTGCCCATAATAAATGATGCAGATTAGAAAAGTAGAAACACATTGGGTTGATAAGTAGCCTTTGGAGCTCGCTTGCCATGGAGCCCGTTGAGGAGAAAGGGCGCTCTTTTCTCACTTCACCTCACTTCTTCAGTATTGCAGTGACTCAACGGTGCTCGGTGTGTGTGTCTGCGTGCACGCGCGCGGATCCGAAGTTTTAACTGTGGTCTGTGTATGTTTCAGAGTGAGCGGGTGGCGGTGGTGTTTGGACTCTGAAGGAATGACGAGGGTGTGCGTTGCCAAGTCCCATTTGAATATATATACACAGTAGGGAACCCTCTCATTATAAACAGAAGCTCATACTCCTGGGTGTGCATGCGAGCGCGAAAACACACACAGGCGTACACGCCCACGCAATAGTACCAGAAGATGGGGACAAAAGACTGGAACCAGTACAGCTGGAACGGGAGCACGGCTAGTTCATATCTCAAGGCTGAGGAAAAACAAACCTAAAGTTGAAAACTGAGTGTGTGCGTTGGGAGGATGTTTGTTAAATTGTGAATCCCCTTGTCATTTCTCTGCAGTCTCAATGAGATGAAACGGCTGTTGACACATTCTGTTGCCGCTGTCTTTCGATGTTTGTCTCCTGCTACCTTTCCAACTTGTTCTCTTCCTTCCCTTTTTAATATATATTGGGAGGAACTGCTTGAGCACCTGAGCATGCGCGCACGTGTACATGTACACTCGTGCGCACACACGCACACACTGGGTCGTCTCCGTTTGACTCCTTCCCCTCCTTTGACATTGCTGCTTCTCTCCCCTCCTGTCCCTGTCTTCTCCTTTTTCCCATAACAAATAACAGTGGAGAATTCCCCTTGCTTCTCTCCTGGGGAATTTTCATTACCGCCCAGTCCCCCTGCCCAGAAGGACTCTCCGCCTTGAACTGTTCAACAGCTGTGGTGTGGACACTCTCTTCCAAAACAGGCCCACTGTTCGCAAACACCCGCTGGACTCAGGGTGGGGACTCTGTGTCAACCTCCACAGCTCCAGAGACCAAGCTTCTCTTGCATGTGGCCCACCCCGAGGCCCCCGCTCCTGCAGAGAGTGAGAGGCCTGGTGCTGGCCCCTCACCTCTCCATTGGACCTGTGTGCAGGAGAGGAAAGATGTTGAAGAAGACTTTATCGCAATATTTTCTTCTGTTTTGGAAGTTTTGCCCATCATTTCTGCTGGCGAACCCCTGGACTCCAATCACAGAATAGACTGGTCGAGGGTTTCTTCTCTTGGGGAAGCATGGGGCAATTAAAAATGCACCAGAAAACTGAGCTCATCCAAAGTTCTTATAGGCAAGTCTCGCCTTTTGCCAGACATCTTGGCACTGCCTCCAGGCTGTTACTTCAGGCTAACAAGACCAGGCTTCTATCGAGCTGAATGACGAACAGAAAACTGCATGATTACGGATTCAAAAGCCACTGATCAGGTTATCCATGTGCAATGTTCTACAACATGGAAAGTCCTTGTTCACTTGATCCTGCCACACATCTTAAACCATTGTTTCCTTAAGTCACTTTAACATCATGACTGCCCTGATATGTTTCCAAGTTTGGCTGTCTCTGCCCAATGTCTCCAGTATATAGCCTTGAATCTCACCTCTGGCGAACTACTCAGAGTGGTGAGGAGTTCGTATGCCATGAACTAGCTAAACAAGTTTAGAGTCACTGAGAAAACTTTACTCGATAGTGACCAGCACACTGAGCTGACATAAACTGGTCGTGCATTTTGAAATGTCATCAAATGCATATTTAAAGTTGCTGTTATAAAATACAGAGTCGCATTGAGTTTTCAAACAACTTAAAATTCATATTCAGGCTAATCAGCTAGCTAACTACAGCAGATGAACTGTGCTAATGCAATATTTACCCCAGCAAATAAACAAAAGTTAGGAGTTTGCTGTTGGTTACCTTTGTGCAAATAAGACAAATAATTAGCTAGAATTTTGAGTGATAAATCAACCAAACCAACCAAGGCATGTAAAGAGGCGAGGCTTTGGAACGGGCACTAGCTAAAATGTGCAAAGACAGCAACAGAACTGAGACAAAGTAAATGAGTTGTAATTAAGGCAGATCTCAGCAATTAACTTAGTAAGTACCAGTAGAAATAATAGATAGATAGATAGATAGATAGATAGATAGATAGATAGATAGATAGATAGATAGATAGATAGATAGAGTCTCTGCCTTTAGCAAGAGCCAGGCAAGGTGCTGTTATCAAAGGCGATTACTTATCCCATGCTGCGACGCCCCACAGTCAAATGCAAAGCAGCTTAAATTAAAACAGACTTCATTTGAATAGATGAAAACTACACGGGGAGAGTCGCCTTAGATCCCCGCCTGGCGACATTCATTTCCGTCAGATCAGCAGAATCTGATTTACTCGCTGGAGGGGCTTTTGTAGAGGTGGCGCTGCAGTGTGTTTGTTGGCTTCTCTAAGAACTCTACACATGCGTGCGTCCGATGCTAGAAGTGAGGAATACTTGGCAGCGACGACAGTGGAAGTCCCCAGCACTTGGCCACAGCCCAGTGTGTGCATATGTGCGGGTGTATTGAGTGTGTCTGTTCACATAGGAAACGGCCCATTTGAATGTACCGGAGGGATGGGATCAGTGTGTGGGAGGTATTTTGTTCATAAACCAAAAATGAGGTTAGGAAGGAGCAGACGATACTTGACCACAAGAACACAGTCTGTTCCCATCTTACATCAGTGTCACAGTTCATTTGTGTGCTTTAAGGGATAGTTCACTGCAAAATGAATATTTTGTCATTGCTCCAGTCGTTAGAGCTAAATCAGTCAGAACTCACTGAGGCTTTTAAGGTACCTCCCATTCTTCCATCTCATCTATCTTCTCCACTGCACATACTTTTACTGCTTAAAAGATTTTATGATCAACACACAGAAGAATAAAGAACATAAAATAAAGGTATTTACTGTGTTTACTACAGTGCTGTTTGGGGGAAGCTGACTGTGACATGCTGTCCACGTTATTTGGACCCAAAATTAAACCTAAAACTGGCAAAAAGAAATGCAATTACACTATTACAGTAGATGTCAGAGTCAAATCTCAGTCAGTGGAATAACGTGAAAATACTAAATTAACGTTTACTTTACTTAACAACTTATGAACTACCACAGGGTTCCCATTGCTCAGCAGCCAGGTTGAACAGAATGAAACCTTGCCTAATCCTTGTTGTGCTGTGGTCTCCTGCACCAGTCATCATACAGACTTGACAATTTGACCAGACTTAAAGTACAGTAGGTTCTTGTCAGGGTTCAGAGCAGGTATCTGCAGTGTGCTCTTTCAAACGCATCACTATTAAAACATACTTTTCAGACACACCACATTCCTGTTGGACAACTCTAATCCTGTTACTCTTTGCCCAGTGATCAGCTGGGAGAATAAGGTAAAAGGCTGGAGTTCCATGTACGGGATGCCTTCAGAAGCCAGTGGGAGGTACAGCCGTGTAGTGAAGTGGTTTATTTGGTTGGGAGACACCTGGTCCGAGTGGAAGAGCTTGAAACACTATAAGCCTGCTGCTTCTGACCTCTCTCCCCCCTCCTCCCACCCCCCTCCCTCTGTACTCTTCTCTCTAGTGGGCTGTTTTGCTGATGCCCCCCCTCCACATCCACCCCTCTGTCCGTCCACATTCCATTCTCCAGGATACCTCTCCATCCTGTCCCAGAGGAGTGTGTCCGTCTTTCTGTGTGTGCATGTGTGTGTGTTGAAGGAGGTGGCCCACAGGCTTTGCCTCTGGTCACTTTATTAAAGTGTGTTTTAATTTACTCCTGTGCTCCTGTGAGCCTCTACATCCTGACACACACACACACACACACACACACACACACACACACACATGCAGCAGCCCCTCCTGAGACATGGCTTATTAACTCTGCTCCTGTCTGTCACAGAGTTGAAGGTGGGGGGGTGGGGGATACTTAAAAAAAAAACCCACATCCCTCTATATGGTCCGGTCACTACGATGTTTAGAATCCTTTAAATGCGGCCTCATGGCGAGACAGACGCTGTCATACAGATTAATTACACACAAGCTGCATATCTCTTCATTGTGATATCTACAGACGCTCATAAACCTTAAGCACGCAGACGTGATGGTTATATGGCCTTCCGTGGAGACTTTTATGGGGTCGGACACTGATTGCAGCCCGCAACAGCGGGGCTGTTTTAGTAACAGTTAGCACGGCGACAATTGGTTAAATACCACTCAGCAATAATCACTTTGTTTGGCGATGCAATTACTGCTCATATCAGATTTGCTCAGCTACAGAGAACTAATAAAAAGCACATGGCTTCAGAGGATTTGAAGACATTTTTCCAGTCTTTAGTAATTGGCAAAGACTCACCACAACCTGCATATATCTACAGAACTGTACGTCTCTATCTCCCATTTCTTTCATAATTGATGCGTCTCCTAATCCCCCCCCCTCAGAGTGTGTTATTCGCAAAGTTTCCCCTCTGTCACAGAATTAAATATGAAGGGAGGAGCTGGAGTCCATCTCTAAGGAAAGCTGAGAAGTCATGTTGGGCTATCCTAAGGTCCTGGTGTGTGATGCCGAGGCCTCGGGCCCTCAGCCTAGCCTCACAAAAGAGGCTTCGGGGCACAGCCAGAGGGGATTTTCTGTATACTACTGTGTGCTTGTGAATGTACAGTTTGTGACACTTTGTTACTTTCTACCAGGGACTCATGTAATGGGATGTTATGTGTATAAACATGAGTGTCTGTCACTATGGCGATCTGAGTGTCCTTTGCTGAATGTACAATGACTGTGTCGGCCAGCTTTACGTGTGTCACTTGTGAGTTGCTAGTGAAAAATGTATTAAGGCTGTGGAAGGGCCAGCTGGGGTAAGAAAGGGCCGGAGGAGTGAGATAGAGGCAGGAGAGTGGAAGGAGGGAGTTAGGGAGTAAGGGGCACAGCTGTAGGGGATTAATGCCCAGAGTGGAGGAGCTGGAGCCCAGGAATGTTCCCGAGCGCCCCCTCAAGAGGGAGGTGAAAAGGGAGGGAGCGCAGAGAAATACAAGGGCACGGGGCTCAAATGTGTCCGGGGCTGAACAATCTTTATGTATATTTCTTAGAACGCAGGACCGGGCTGTATTTCATCCTTGTCCGTCTTATCCACTGTCTCAATCAACCCCTGACACCTCCACCCCACCCACTCATCCTGCGGCACTTTGGCAGCAATCAGCCGGAGTTCATAAGACTTCTCTCTGTGCCGCTCCTCCCTGCCTGCTTTCTGTGTCACATTCTTTGTCTTGTGAGTGTCATGATTTATGGACGGACACAGGAAGCGTGTGTGTGTGTGTGTGTGTGTGCGTATATGTGCGTAATTGCAAGGTTATGGTCAGGAGGGGAAGAGAGGCCTCCGATGTCTCGAGGCCGTCGCTAAGATGTCAATTAATTTTCTCCTCTCATATTCACACACTGTGTTCACCACACCCTCAATGGCAGCCTGGAGCTACGACGAGGGCCGTGTATAATAATAAACAGAACTCTTAACGTGGCGAGTCTACAGGCTAGAAAGTCTTTTGGAGATTTTGTCGGAGGGTTTGGTTTGTCTGATCATGAACTTCAAGCTGTTTTTAGCTGAGCGTGCTTTCAGGCTGCTGTAGTTCGGGTGATGAAGTTGCAGCAGAACAAGTTTCCTCTCAGTGTCTGTGCCCTCGACCACCTCCACTCACACCAGTCATCTCTTTGTTTCTTCGCCGACTTCCTGCTTTTCGCCTCCTGTCACTCCATCCAGCTCTCCCGGTGTTGACAGTAGTCAGGGGCAACCCGCTCATTTCTCCGTGACGTGTTTAATGGGGCTGCACTGATCCCCACTGACGACTCTGAAGAGGTGACCGCGGCGATGGAAAGGAGCGCCTGTCGTCGTGGCGATAAACCTGTCCGTCCATCCGTCTGCTTGTTCACCCGTGCCTCTCTTCCCATTTGGAAACCACTCCACCTGGTTCGGACAATTACCTCACGTCCACTTGTCTCCTCGTCGCTGCCTTAACTCTTCTTCCAGCCACTTAAGTTGTGATGGGCTAAAAGGGATGCTTCAGCCACCGCCTGGCCCCAGCACTGTTATTAGATGTTCAGAGTTTTGTTGACAGCCCATAAAAAAAGCTGTACCCTCTCATTGTGTGTCTCCGCGTTAAAGTGCGCTAAAAACCATACTCCACCTCAGTGGAATTTACCGCAACTACTGGGTGCCTGTCCATTAATATTGCTGCATGTGTTTAAGCCTCTTTGAATCCGTCCTTTCTGATAACCACTTCCTGTTGAAATCATTTGCACAGCTGAAAGAGAAAGGGACGCATCTCTAAGCCAACATCCCACCCTGCACACCTTGTCCTGCCACCAAGTACATGCTCAGACACTCTTCCCAGTCTTTAGCAGGGTGGGGTGAGACAGACTGCAGGCCAACCAGGAAGCAGCTTGGTCTTCCAGGGATACAGGTCTCAACACATCACCTCTCAGTCAGTGACGCTAATGCTAACAATCAATCCTCTCTGCCTCCCAAGGCCTGATACACTTCAGGTGCAGAGCACACATCTAATTTGCACATGCACATTTGCCTCGAAGAATATTTTCCCTTTTGCACAAAGTTATGCTTCCTCTAGCTGTCATTAGCCTTTGAGAAGGACTTCAAACACCAGGTGATATCATAGCAGCCTGGGAACAAACAGCGCAGTTTCCTTAATCTTCACATGACTTCTCAGAACTTACACCAGTCTTAATTGCCAGGGAAAGTTTTAACATCTGCTTTTGTTCAATAGCCTTTATTGGCATGAGTCACGTTCTTGGCCGCTGCCAGCCGCTTTCTACATCCAACATCCTATACGGAAAGAAGAAACAAAAACAAAACCGGAAACACAGTATTTGTCCAAAATTCCTGCATACAGAATGACAAATGATCTGAATGTAAGGTACGAACAAACATGAGTACTTAGACCTGAGAGGAGCCAAGGTTCACTGTTCAAAGACAAAGAAAGGACTGGACAAAGATGAGGGACACTGGTGATGTGGGGTAATCATTAAGAGGAAATGCAGTTTGAAACTGTTAAGTGTTTACTTGTTGGCCCTTCACTTACAATGTATTGCATTGTCTTTTCATGTCTACTTTTATATCACTACCATGTCATTTTTAACTGCGCTATACATCGTTCTTGATTCTTCTAATTATAAGATTTTCCAAAATTACGTGAAAGTCTTTCACATTCTTTTAATCTTCTAAATTACCTTACATAATCCAGCACCACTACAGAGTTACAAACTGTGCAGATGACAGCAGCATGCGTGGGCTGATTAACTGTTAATTGTCTGAATGGGGGGTGATCAACAACTTCTGTAGACAGTTCTTTCCTCTGTGCACAGTTGTGGTACGTCTGTGGACATTTATTTGCCACTGATACAGCTCCTCTGAAGTCACAACTCAGACATGTGGTTTTTCAGAGTTTAGCCGTGGCTCTGTGTTCCTGTGTGTACGTGTTACACCAGTGATCAAAGCAGAGCCAGAATGTCACCGTGACCTGGCCTCTATGGGCGATCAGGCCTGAGTGAACACTTAGAGAGAAAATTAGAAAGTTTTGGTTAAGGAGCTTATATAGACACAACAAAGTGATTGAAAATATACATGGATGTATACATGCACAGGACAAGCAGTTACAGAAATGTTTGTCATTTTATAGGATAATGGTGCAAGTCAAGAAAGTTGCAGCATGACCTTCCTTCTTCCTAATTGTGGACATCTAGGATACTATATGGACCTTTATTATCTTTGGGACAAAAAGCAACTCTCTGGATCCGCAACATCGTGTTTTAGACTGACAAACATGTAATCTTGGCATCTTTTACCAATGAATACCATACATATCTTTACCCAAATGTGGGCCAGTGGGGTTCACAAGCCTTGTTCTGCTTTGCAGCATAACTGATGCTCTTGAATTTTGCTATGCAGCTTCAGCCTCAGTCTTTTAGTCTTTAGTTTCCTTAACCAGCGGTCGCCTGCTACAGCTGAGCACCCTGCTTTTGCATGCATCTGAGAAATCAAAGACGAGTTGTTTGAACAGTATCGCCTGCCAAATCTGTCAGTGCTATCAGGTGTAGGATAGTGTTTGATAAAAGTTCAGTTATATTAAGAGGAAAAAAATGCAAGAAAACAGCCACTCCAAATCCATCTGCGCCGAAAATGTCTGATACATCTGGCAAGCCTTTGATCTGACTCTGAGCCAAGGAATTTGTACAGTAAAAGAAAAATATGTGCAAATGCTTATTAAAGGGAAATTATCTTTAGGGAGAAAGGTTGCAACGTATAGAAATGTGGAGAGTCGGTGCCAGGGACGGAGGCAGAGGTAGAGGTAAGCAAAAATTCCCTTCAGAGATCAGTTAAGTCTCGTCTTCTCTTATCTTACAGAGTATGGCAAGAGGGTGAAGGGTAGGAAGGGCAAAACAGAGGAGTAGGGGATCGCATGAACTGGCCAGAGAGGAGTTTGGAGGCAGGGTGGGGTGTTTTTAGGTGTCTGGCTGTAACAGCATGGGTCTCTCCCCTGACACCTCCAGAACTTATCATTCCTCCACATTCCTGAGCAGGGACACTCCCCTGCCCACTGACACTACTCTGTGTGTGTGTGTGTGTGTGTGCGCGCGCGCAAGTGCTGTTTTAAGTGAAAGGGCACGTTAGCCTCCCTCTTCTAGGACATCTGGCTGCAGAAAGAGGGTTTGTGTAAGACATGTTTATGTGTGTGTGTGTGTGTGTGTGTGTGAGAGAGAGAAGTGAGAAAGAAAAAGCACCAGAAAAAGTAAAAAAAAAAAAAAAAAAGGAAAGACAGTTAAATCGTGTGCTGTAATGTGCGTGTGTCACAGTTTCCTCTCACCACCTTAGCGGGACCTTAGGTTGTGGCAGTGAGTACAGAAAACAGCTCAGGGATTTCCTGCCATTCAAAACAGTCCCTGAGTCCCCTGTCCTCTCCAACCTCGCATTCTGTCCACCTCCTCAGAAGCTCTTGAAGTGAGGGGTGTGACTACGAGCCCTCGTTAATTCATTAAGGCATCCAGTCTGTGTGTGCGTGCCCGTGTGTTTGTGTGTGTCAGGTCAAAGGAAGCGCTTTGTGAACCCATGCTGATTACAGGGATGTGTGTTATTACAGCAGCTTCGTAGACAATGTAACGCTGTGCAGTGACAAAGGTGGGACGGCCGCCACGTTTGACCTATCAGGGGGAATTTAAAGCCGAAATACAGGCAGGACATCTTAAAGTGTTATCAACCAAATATTGATAGAGCAGTAAAGAACCTAATTTAAGTTCTGGGTCTTAAATTACACTGATCAGGCAAAACATTATGAATACACATAGAAGTAATACACATTAACCATCTTGTGACAATTCAATGTTCTTCTTGGAAACGTTTGGACCTGGCATTCATTCATGTGGATGTTACTTAGACATGTAGCACCCACCTAGACCAGACCAGGCACCCCCACTCCATAGCAATGACACTCCTTGATGGCAGCAGCCATCCCCAGCAGGATGTAGCCTGACACAGATACAAAAACGATTTAGGAACAACTAAAAAAAAATGAAAATGAAACTGATCAAGTATCTGTGGGATGAACCACAGAGGCCCCTCCCCTCAACCAGCCCCCACTAACAACATTCATGTTCCCAGACACCACAGGACACCCTCAGAAGGCCCATGTCCATTCTCTGATGAATCACAACTGTTTTGTTTTATAGTTAAATATATATTTTACTTATTTTCCGACAACAAGGCTAATACTCTGAGAAAACACTCTGACTCTTCACTATTCCTAGACATTGAACTTTTAAAATCATCGCCAGATCTCACCTTCTTATTGACAACCCTGCATTATATAGGCTCCAATAACCATTAGAATCATTTTACATGCTGCTTTACTAATAAATGGTTACCTAACTTCCTGGACTCCATTGGGTGCAAGCCTTTTCAATATAATGGCACACCGCTCTGTGGCATCATTCATTCTCTCCTCAGTGATCTACCCCGCTGGGCTGGCACTGCTGGCAAAGAGGAAGAGGGGCTGTCTCAGCCTCAATAATGTTATTGTATTTGAATAATATGACTGTTTTACTAATCTGCAAATAGTACATCAGCCACCGATACGCCGAGCTTCCCAAAATCCTTGTCAATATCTCTGCTCTTTCTTGTCTGTGCGACGGAGTAGTTGTTAGGGAAGCAGCTTTGGGACGAAGGTTCACGGGTTCAATCCTCCCATGTCTATGGCTTAGGTGCCTTCAGCAACCACCTAACCCAAAAGTGTTCCCTCCCAAATAGCACACAAAAAAATTGCAGACACAGCGGCGAGGGTCAACTGCAAGAAGATAATTTCCCCACGAGGGGACATGCCCCATTGTTGAAGAAGAAAAAATAAGGCGTGCTTTTGAACAATTATATTTGATGAGCAGTGGATTTTTTTTATCTGTTAATCTCTTGTACAGGCGACAAGGAAAGCTTATTTAGCAGCTGACTTTGCTTTAAAAGTAAAATAACCTGCCAGGATCTCAATCTCAAACGACTGCATCAGATTATGTTTACATAGAAACAAGATGATTACAACAAGATATTAACATTTGCTAATCTGGTAAGAAAAACTGCAACTTTTACCTGCAAATACGTAAATGATTCATAACAGTAATGTAAAAATAGGTATAGACCGTGTGACACTAAATAGATGACTTGAGTTTCACGGTTTTTAACTCCTGTGTTAAAAATGTTTCTCCGTCTCGCCTTTTAAAAACAGACTGCTGTGTTTCTTTGACTCACTGGTTGGCTGCTGTCAACGTGTGGCTCGCACAGTCACCCGAGCTGGAGGGCACAAAAGCTCTAATGGAAGCGCTGTTGGCACAACAGAGGACTCGGAGAGTGGGTGGCTCTCCAAAGTTATCTCTTTGAAAGGAGAGTGTGTGTGTGTGTGTGGCTGTGTGCGCGCAGTTGTAGCCACGGGGAGTGTGTGTTGTTTTACGAGCGCTCCTTCCCATCTCAGCCGCCTATAGCTTTGCTTTTAGGCTGTGATTAATAGGGGCTTGAGGAGGCCATCAGAGAAATGCAAGTTTGCACAACTATTAAATGTTTGCTGTGCTCTGCAACAGCGAGCCCAGAACCTCCTCTAATGTGATCAGTTTGTGTAAAACATGGCACAGTAGTATGTTTGAGCATGTAGTGTACTACGACTCGAGCTAATATCATTTGAAGCAGGTTTCTGTGTAGGAGCGACGCTGTAAAAGACGCTCATAAACGGGTCTATGCGAACGGACTTGAAGTTGCAGTGGAGCTGGTAACACTTTGACTAATTTCTGGACATTGTCTTTTCCTGCTCAACCCTGCCTGACATGCTGGTCCCATGGTCTATCCTGTGCGTCTGTGCGAATGAATTCCTGTTTGCAAACGTGTGTGCGTGTGTGCACGTACGAGTGTGAGAGTGTGCGCGAGTGTGTGTGCCAAGCCCCTGTGCCCTCCCCTGTGCCCTCCCCTGTCTCCACGCCTGGATGCTAACCGCTAGTGAAGGCTAGCCAATTATCCCCAATCAAGCTACCCTCTCTGGAACTGGCGCGAGAGGAAGCTCCCACTAGAGCTTATACTAGTCATTATGGGGCACATCCTGACATTAACTTTCTTCTTTTCCTCCTTGACTTAATCTCTTCTTTCTTGCTTGCTTTCTTTCTCTCTTGCCTTCTTTCTTTCTTTCTTTCTTACACATAGGTGAAGGCCTGATGCAGCCATTGCTGAGGCGATGCAGCAATCAAACTCACAAACTAAAAGCACATGGGTCCTAATTCATGCCTTCCTAATAACGCATTAAGGAAATTTGGGGCTGATGATGGAGGGGAGAAGCGTAGGCCATGCGTGAAGTCATTTGCAAAGGAAGTGTGTGTGTGTGTGTGTATGTGTGTGTTTTTCTGTGTCATCTACCCGACGCACAATGCCTCGTATTACTTTAAGGATTATGTGTGCGTGTGTGTACCTAGAGGGAATGGGGCAGGGAGGCAGTGAATTCTGGGAAATGTCACCCCCCACGCATACGCTTCCCCTCCCCTCCAGAGACTGAGAGACAGATTGGACTGAAATCAACTCAGGTAATTTACCCACATAGAGACAGTGATTACCTCTCCCTCTGTTTGAATTCGACCCTTTCTTGCTCCCTTTGGTCTCAAACCCACTGAAATCTTTGCTCTGGGAAACGCAAGAACTAATTTGCAGTCGCGAGTCCTGTTCAGTCCGAGAACTTTGACAAGTTTGACGTGATCTGTACAGTGTCATTGCCTTGTCTGTGCACTGCCAGATCAGCAAGCAGTGAGAGAGAGAGAGAGAGAGAGAGAGAGACCAGGCGAGGTGTGGTGCCTGTAGGTGATCCACTTCATTCTGCTCCTGTCTTGTTGTGACAGGACCAGCATTAAATGGAAGGAGTCACTGACGGAGCAGTGACAGGCCCAACCCTCCACCCTCCCTCTGGGTGTGTGTGCGTGCGTGTGTGTGTATCTGCGCGCCAATATGCAAGCTTCCATATGCATTTTTTTTTCTCAGTCTCTCACTGGGACCTGACAACTGAATGGCACTTGAATGGCACTGTTTCCCACTGCTCATCAAGCGGTGGCCGTGTTATGTTAATGGCAGTTGTAGCTGCGTGCAATAAAATGCACTTTCATTTAATTTCCATATAGAGTACTTACGTGTCAGAGAGCGGGGCGTGCGTGCAAAGCCACACAACTCGAGATCAGCTTATCAATCTTCTCAATCAGCGCACCATTTTGAAAATTTCACCCCGTGTAAATGTCACCGATGGGTTACACTCCCCACCAATCAGCCCGCGCGCGTGAGATCAGTGAAAAGGTGAGATCAATCAACGCAGACGGCAGATGATAAAAACACGTCAGAGCAGCCTCTTTTCTCACTGTGATGCTATGCGTGCGCGTGTGTGTGTGTTAGCATGTAGCAAATGTTTGAAGACCTGATTCACCCTCTTCCTCTCTGGCTCTCTCTACTTCAAGCCAATTAGGCGTGTCTTTAAGCACAGATTTGGGCTATAAGTTGAACATCAGCACACTTCATTGTTGAAAGGCACATCTCAAATTAGCGAGCACCCCCTCCCCCCTCCTTCCTCCACTCTCATGCCCAGCCTATCACCATCTTTGCTCCTGTGAAGACACAGAGGCCCCTGGGGCCCTGAAATGTCTCCACACGCTGGAAATTGAATCAAACAGCATCAATCAGGACACCTTTTTTTTTTTTTACCTCCCCCCTTTCGCTCCTTTCTGCTCAGGCTTTTTTTTTTTTTTTTTTGGTCTGTGTTTGGTGTCTCTGAGCAGTCTGCCAGGTTTTATAAACAACACCACTAGGATGCACAATTGGATATGAAGTGAAATGGAGGTACCATAAAGGATAAAAAGGATTTTCTTTTTTTCTGCTGATGCTTTGAATTAGTGTCGGTTCATCTAAGTCAGACTGCAGGGGACACGTTTTTATTTTTGCACATTACCAAGTATTCCACGGGCCCGGTGTCTTATAAACACACACACAAGCACACACACACACAGTGATATTATTATCCTCCTCTTCTGTGGCTCTCTGCTGTAAAATGAGTTTGCCCCAACTCCATTAAAACCCGCGCCAGCCTCTCCCCCGACGCTGCTGCCCTATTTGCATGTGCTAGTGAGCCACTCCACGGAATGAAGGATCTCCTCTCTTCCTCCTCTCCTCCTTCACTCCGTCCCACCGGATTGCACGATAAGTGGGCAGATGACATTCACGGAAAAAGACTGCAATAAAGTGACTCTCCTTCCATCTTCTTCCACCCCCTTTTCTCTTCCTCTATCACTTCCTCCTCCCCGTGCCACCGCATCACAGGCAGAAGGGGGATATTGCGAATGACACGGGCAAATCAGCTGTAAATGGGCGCTAATTTGATTGACATCTGGGCTGCTGTCACCGAGGCGGGCGAGCACAAGCCCCAGCCAGACAGCAAGCAGCGCTTACCCAGTGCACAAAAAGCCAGCTTTCAACTAAATCACTTCTTGTCCGGTGGGCCCTCCCTCCTTGTCCCACTCTCCCTCTCCTTCACTCCTCCCGTATCTCCCTCCTCACCTCCCGCCACCCACCACCGACCGACTCGCCAGATTCTAATTGCGTGTGTCCTTCCTCTCAGTGCAATTTTCCCATTACCGCCACAAGAGCAGCCACACAGCTCATCTGAAGCGAGGTTGTCTCCGAAATATGTACCTCCGTGTTAACCCTTTGCAGGTAGTTCAGAGCCTCCTGTGAACACAGGCTACATGCAGATATAATGTATCATGCAGGTTTGAAAAGGGGATGGTGTTAAAACCAGTTGTGCATGTGAAATGCAAACACTCTACTTTTTGTTTTAATTAATTTTGGTTAGTAGTTGTTAGTGTTTGACCGCTATATTTTGTTGAATGCACTGAAAAAGTAAAATAACTCACTTCTTTTCTTTTTCTTTCATGTGCTCCCGCTGCTGTCTTTCAATTCTTAAGGTAAGTTTCTTTCTTTTTTGTTTCCCCCACAGACACGTAAGTGATAGGGCCTCGGAGCTCGCTACTGTTAACTCTCACGCTAGGTTAAGCACGGCTAAAAGGCACCAAAGTGCATGTTGACTCACAGGCCATACACGCACTCATCTCCACTCACAATCAAAGCATGTTTAATTCAGAGCATTATGTCTCTCTCTCCTCTTTCATGCTCTCTCTTTTTATCCTGCTCCTTTATTTATGTCTATGATGTCGGATTGTGCCAGCAGCAATGCCAGGGGCTAGCAGCAGAGGCAACCACGGCGATGAAATGCTAATAGGTGCTGTGTCATTTCAACACACACGATTCATAAAAGGGTGTTTGTGTGGGACTGCCAGCGCAAACACTCATTCTTCCATTTTTTGAGCCGTGCTTCAACGCCAGGACCATTGTCTTGGTTCTTGGGTCAACACGTTGCTCTGGTGTCGTTTTGCTTCGATGTTTGGTTGCTTGGCAATTTGGTGACAAGCCCCAGAAGTGCTATCTGGTTGTCCAACAGAGCGCAGTGATTTTTGTCACCGTAATTGTGACCTCAGTGAAATGCATTACTATGCACTTGTTAACCAGGATACCTTGGTTGTGCAAGTGGGACTAATTTCTAATTGAAGCCAGTGACACGAAGCGACAAACTTCCAGCCGAGCCTTGTCACTGTTTCACGCAGCAGAAAGTCGGGTCTCAACTATTTTCTGTCAGCTCACAGTCTCTTTCTTATTCTGTCTGAAAAATTACTTACAATTACCTAGTTCCTAGTGCTATTAAACTCTACCAGTTTATTCAATGAAAACAGTAACAAAACGAATGCAGCTGGGCAGGGGGTGGAAGCTATTGTAGGATTACCAGGTATGTGACATCCATCCATTCATTATGTTAAACCATGTAGAGGGTCTCAAGGGGCCTATCCCAGCTGGCAATGGGCCAGAGCGCTTGGACAGGTCATGAGTCTATCAAAGACACATAATTACTAACATACATACCTACAGCCAATTTAGAATCACAAATTTAGGATGTAACATGCATACTTAACATGGTAAGAGGACAGAGGACAGCAGAGAAAAAACAAGGAGATAGTCTCCTATTGGTTCGTATCTGGAGCATTATTTCTTTGAAGGTGCTGACCATAGCACCACTGTGCCACCCAGTTATGGAAAGTAAATTTAAAAAGATGACAAATAACAGCAGCTACAAGCTCTTGACTCAAAAAGTCGTTTTGTAACTTTCATTTCCACACCAGCTAAACAAATTAAAGCCAACACAATTACCAGGCCAACATAAAATGACTCTACATATGTCCATGCCGTATTTGACTTCACGCGCAGCCAGTCATTAGGACCGTTCTCAGTTCTAAAACAACATGAATTTCCTCAAGATCCCCTCTTCCCGTCAACTCTCTGTTCACATCCTTATCCAAAGACACCAGGTTAGCAGAGAGAGGAGATAAAGCTGCATGCTCCATTGCCTTCCTTCCAGCACGTCTGCCAAATACACCACCTGAAGCCTCATTTCTAGTTGCAATTCATAGTTGACCTGTGAGCGAAATCACCGGCGGGGGATTGTACAAGGTTACTGTTAGAATTAGACATGTGACAAATGTATTTAACCGCAATTCCTCCTTAAATGACAGCGGTGCTAATTGACCTGAAACTTGTATGAAAAGTTAAGTCAAAGCTTTTCCATACAAATATAGCTATGCCAAGTATATAGACAGTAAATACATCTACTGTAAATGTGGATTACGTTTACAATAACAGGAGTACTATATATATATGAGTGTCAACAACTCCTCCAAATTAAACAACAAAGTACACCAATTGGGAGCCTTGTTGCCATGGTTACAACTATAAGCGCCTGGTACAGATCAGGGAATGGTGGTGGACATGATTTCACCAACACAGATCCAATGAAAGAAAGGAAAAGCAGAAAGAAAGAGTGATCGCGTGTGTTCAAGTCCGACCATTTGCAGGCGAAACTGCTTTTTCACAACAACAACGGACTACTTCTGTTGCTCCGCTCATAATCTCTAGGGTTGCTAGTAGGCTCTTTCTCTTGAATGAAAACACATAAATTGAGGGACTCTCTGAAACGACCAATGCACTGGGAGGACCTGGAATCACATGAGCTATTACACAAAGACTTGCTTCAGCCAAGAGTGTACATTTTATTTTTTAAGCTTGATTTATGGTTCTGCATCACGTCTATGCCGTCAGTATGTTGTAACTCTTTACCCTAAGCTGAAGCCCGAAGGGCACCTCCCCAGAAGTTTAAACTACAGGTTGCAGTGACACGGACCGACCAACAGCTGCTATTGGTCAGAAGGCCACTTTTATATTTGCACAAGCACAGTATCCCACACACCATCTACTCAGACGTCCTCTTTTGTTGCACGATCAACTCAGTTGCTCAGTTCCATTCGCCACTAACTGAAGTACACAGAGAAACTGAAGACAGCTGACTAGTCATAAACTAGTGTGCCGAATTGCAACAACATGTTGACACATCAGCGCACATGTTTAGACGCTTCTGCGTGTAGGATCTGCGTGTATCTGCTGTAGAAATATGAACTAAGCTTTAGAGGGTGAGTAGCTTTACTTGTATTGTAGCTCTTTTATAACTCATTAGGAAGTCTGGAGGTTTTTTATTTACTTAGTTGTGGATTTATACATTTGGAGAGAGAAAAATCTACCATGATTTATTTAATGCTAATGATCAAATAGCACTGTCTGCCTTCATTACTGCTTATTTTGAGGATCAACTGAGGATCCTGGTTTACTCTCTTAAACTTAGCCCTGACACTGTCCTGTTAAGCTCACACTGCTCTTCATTAGCAGGTCCTAGTTTTCTGTCACACTTTATTCAATAATACGGGACGTACTGTATCATTGCAAGGTAAAAATTGAGAGGGTGGGATAGGGGACTCATCATCCTGGGGGTAAACTTGCACTGGATGGTGGAAGCAACCCAACACACTCATATGCTGTACGCGCGCACACACACACACACACACACACACACACACACACGTGCACCCTTAAAGGAATAAAAACACATTTTAGCTTTGTGAAAACTCAGTTCAGTACATTCAATACTCTGGATTCTTTTTTTTTTCTTCCAAGACAGCTGCAAGAGATAAATCTAGGATATGAGCGAGCAAGGAAACAAGGTTGTCCATTAGTCAGCTGCAGTGATGGTCCAAAGAAGCCACCCCTGGTCCTTAATGGCTTCTCTACAATAATTGCTACACTACCTCCTCTGTTCCTATTCAAAACTACATGACATGCTTTTGCTGGAGCCACTGCTGTGCATGTCCACATCCCAGTTCTAGTCAAAGCATCTCTTCGAAGCATTGTACTTTGCGTGCTCTAATAGGAAGGGTCCAGGTAAAGATGAGATTCTGAAAAGAAAGGGCATTTTTGCTCCCTCCGTCTCTTTCCCACCCTCTGCAGCATTTCCTTAGCCCTCTACTCTACTCTCTTGGCTGCGCGCTTTATTGATGCGGAAAGTAACCTGTATTCATGTGCACAAGTTGGAGGCTCTTAACGTGTGAAGGGCCATGTTTCTCATGTGTACTCTGCAGATAGCACAGAAGGACTAATGGTTTGGGTTAGTTAAATGATCTGGAGACTCTTCAGGTTTCTTGATAAAGTTCAGACCCTTTTGCACATCGTCACACAATCAAATAGCGTACTTCTGTAGCAGCTTGTGTCGCTATAAGGTCCATACACTTGGGTGATGTGTGTGTTTGTGTGTGTGTGTATGTATGTGCGTGAGTGACACAAAGAGACAGGATGAGAAAAAGAGAGAGGGATGAATAGAGAGTCTCGCAGGTCCTCCAACTCAGCCCAGGTTAATGGAAACCATTATCACACACAGCCACTCTGTCTGTACAATCAGAGGCTCTCTCTCCGAGGGAAGCACTTTGTCACACACACACACACAAACACACCCACCCGCCCCCCCATCAAATATATTTGTGCCATAATCCCCAGCCCTCCCTACTTGTTTAGCTTCCTACTGTACAAGCTGTCCCTCAGCATGTGCTGGAGAGGCTAATTGTTTTAGCATGTAGCAGCTTATCATACTTTAGGCACAAAGGAACACTTGGGGTCATTTTATGGAGATGAGACAAAAACTGTTAGCAGGCATCAGGCCTGAGTCAAACCCACTTTCATATCATGCAGCAAATATGGTGTAATACTTATTTTCTACTTAACAAAATAGAAAAGAAACAAACACGGGGTATGAATGCATTCGTCTGCTACATTAGGTTAAAGACTTACCACAGATTATGCTTCTGTGTTAAGATGATACAGAGGCTACCCACGAGCCTATCACCGTAGCTGACAACGCACTAACTACGCACCGCAGCAATGCAGAGCACAAGAGCTCTGATTGGTCTGCTTGGTAGTAGCATGTTTCTGCTTTAGTATTTCCAGCTGCTTCCCCTTCTCTGCAGTTTTGAAATTGACTGTTTTGAATTAAATTATGATGGAACACATTGAGGAAGGGTTAAGTGAGAAGTGAGGAAGTTAAGTGAGGAGATACAAACATTTCTGTGACTTGTCTTCAGCAAAATTTCTACGTTTTAGTCGCCATTGTTGAAGGGAAGCAGGAAGTAGACACAAAAAAGAACCAGACTGGCAAAGTGTTTGGGTGGCTTTTTTACAGAGCGAGCCAGACTGATGAGCGCACAAGTATTAATGGCTCGCACAGGCGTAGGCTTCATGTGTAGGCTACGTCATCTACCTCCCGCAGAAGAATAAACCGTGCCTTACTTTCATGTAGTTGTTTTCAGCTGCAGCGAGGGGTGATTCTTTCAAGTAAAATGTTTCAGGAAAGTTACTGTATTTTAGTGAAAAGTCAACACTGGAGCAATGCTTTCAAAGCTAACTGGTAACAAATGCATTTGGTCGCTTGAAGCATGCAAGCGTCATTTGATCTACAAAAATAATTGAAGCCAGCTCAACTCTGAGGGTGCAAGCTGGCATTAACTTTGACGTGTAACATGCCACGCACCATTTGTTTGCTAACAAGTTCACCTTGTCAACTTAGAAGGTGATGCTATGTGGACGTTGTGTTCACAGCTTGATCCACTGATCTCAAGCGGCCAAAGCATCAGTTTTGGCAGGTTTAAGGGTATTTGCCACAGTGAAACCAGAGTCTGCCGTACGAAACACTAATTCAAAAAACATTTGTAAGACATACTGTAAAGACTCAGGCCTACAGGACTGCTCAGCCTATAGCATGTGGCTCCTTCCATTTGTCTAGATGTTTTTTTTGGTTGTAACTGAGTGATAACCCACGAGCAAGGCATGAAGAGGGCCTGTATATCTGTGTGCATTGTTTTACCTTTATCATAATTGCATATCTCCAAAGTGCTTTGTGTTTAATCCATTTACAGATCCATTGGCCACATAGCAAACACAAAGTCATATCATGTTTCAGTATATGAACAGAATGGGCGAAAGGAAGGTGCAGGGTCGGGGGTAATGGGGCCAGAGCTATTTCTTAAGGTCTGTATGTTTCATTTGCTTCAGCTGTAATCCATTCAAATAATAATAAGTTATGATTATTTAGTTCAACTATAGACAGTAAACGGTAGTGTCTTTAAACTGAATGAAAACCTCAATGAGAGACGGCAGACCAGACTTGAACTCCCTCTGCTGAGTGTGTTTGTGTTTGTGGAAAACATTTTTGGGCACTTCAGTGTCAGCGTGCATCTTCCCGACTGCAAGCAGCATGTGCATTTAGCGTGTATGTGTGCGGACACATGGCACTGTGTCTTTGTTGATCCTGTTCTAATCAGAGAGGAGTCGACCCATCACAAAAGCCACAATATTGCATTGTAAACAGACATCAGCACACACACATACAGACACGCACACAGAGCGGTAACCCTGCATTCCCCTGTAAACAGTTTACAGTGCCTTCTCTCTCCCTTATGCAGACACAGGCCAAAGCGTCAGTGTTGTGTTCAGCTAATCCCAGTGTTTAGGCTTTGTTGGCGGCCTCCAGCAAGGACTATGCGGCGCATGTCCTGAGGGGGAAAAACTCTTTCATTTGTATGCATGTTTGAGTGTGTCACACACGTTAAGGACCTCCTCTTTACCCCAACACACTGCACCAATCTTCATCTGCATCAATCTTAGTTTGTTTGGGTTCTGTCTCCCCTCCGAGAAGGCCCTCTGCCCCTCCGCCCTATTTGTTTAGCCGAGCTTGTGCTTGTTGTCTTGTTGTCCTCCCCTTGATTGAGACTGACCCAGCCATCTTCACAGCCTCACAGTATACACATGCACACATTTCTCGTGACTGCGTGTATGGACACGGTGCGGTTTTGGCTCGCTTTGTGCAGCAACTGCCCAAGGTAGGAAATGCTGTTTAGATTAAGTGTGTTCTGATGTCCTTTCGGGCCTTGCTCCTGCTGGATCACAACCCGTTCGTACCACAAACCTCTCTAAGACTACACGCGGAAACACCAGTGGTTTAGGGTTAGGCATAGGACAGTGGACGTTGTTGTTGTTATAGGATTTTACTAACCTCTTACCACATCCTCTGTGTGACTCTCGCTCTGGCAAAAAAATATGCATGTGTTTTGTGTTTACACCACCGTTCAAATCCACATCCACTGTCATAGGGTGATTTCTCGAATCTCATTTATTTTTCCCTCATTTTGTTTTAACGCTAAACTACAAACAGCTTAAATAAAAGCTTGTTTTATACATGCGTGGGTTCTGAACCTGATTTTTCATGAGCTTTCCTTAGAGGTGCTCACGGCTGCCAAACACTGAAGTCCAGCCAACTAGGGCACCTAAATAACAGCTATCAGAAGAAAAGAGCTGACATATGATGCCTGCTCTATGTTTTAATGGTGGAGAAAATGAAAGATTTTTGTCTATAAAGTCAGTGTGGTCTCTGTATTTTCTCTCAATAGGCCATCCTGAGCAGTGGGTTTTTCCACATAATCAGAAAAGGATTGTACACCTTGGTCTAAACTTTAGATTCTAAAGGCTCGCAGGCCTCCGTGTATGATGTGTGTGGGAAGGGGCACTGCTTAGAAATAACAAATGTTAGCATATTCTTTGTTTCACACAAAGACAATGGTTAGATCGGTTAGTTCTGGTGTGAGTATAAGTCCTACATGCTCAAGGCCATCAGACCGTCTGATTACCTCCTGTCTGCTGCTGTTGGAGAACAAGAAAAAATAAATAAAATCATCTGCTAATTTTCAGCTTTTTTAAATTTCAAATCCTGGCAAACAATTTATGTTTTGTTTTATAAAATTATTTCATAAAACTGCTTTCATTTGCCAAACAGTGTGATAAAAAAGTATTTAAGACATTTAAACTAGTTGTTGTTTTTTCTAATTTAGATAATAAGTCAGATCTTATTATGGAGGGGCTCTCCAGAAATGTAGCATCTCAAGTACTGGCCACGGTCCAAAAAGTCAGTATCCTACACTTCACAAGATGCAACACATTTTTACTAATGCGTCTCCGTTGTGAAACGACCCCACCATCCCACCAGCAGCGTTTTCTCAGACTTAACAAATGGCCCAAGACCACACAAGACATTCAGACGGGTTGTGCTCAGCAAAATGTGACTGGCAGAGCCTCTTGAAGCTGTGCAACACAAAATACACATTTTATTTGATCATCGCTGAAACTACATCTAATTAAGAAGAGCGATTCAAGAGTAATGTTTTATTAATTATTTTAGCAATTATACTAGGACCCAGTATGTGTACAAATTAATGACATACTAGTGTAATCATGTTTATTTTACTACATTTAAGGATTACCAGTTTTATAGTTATATTATTGTTTTGCTTGACTGCAGATTTTTATTTTTCTTATACCAAAAAATCACTTTCTTTAAATCACATATCACATTTAGATTTATTTATGTTTATTATATAAGTCTCAGATGTGACAACGGCACACGGATAAGTCTAAGGTTCAATGTAGAATTTAATTTAGACAATGAAAAGTTGCCACTTTTGTCGATACATGCATTTACGTTATTATTTTTGTTTGTATGTGCGGATGCTGTTGTGAAACGTGTGCGATGCTATCAGCCGGAAGCAGCGGACACACTTCTCTCAGTGGTCCCAGCATCATTACCTGCACCACCGTGGTACCCAGCCTTATCTACTGTGGCAACTGATACAGTGACAGACACTCCTAGAGGACACACACACAGTGCTCACCAATCTTAGCAGTGTTCCCCACGGGGCTTCTTCATTGAGGTTAAAGTCTGCAAAATGTGTGAGGTGGCAGAGGCGTGCTAGGAAGGAGACTCGTTTTCAATCTGTAATGTTTAATGTTCGCACTCTGATAACAGAAAAAAATAAATAAAAATTGGTCGCGTCTGAGTTTCCCCGCCCTAAAGAGTCAAGCTTAAGTCAAGAGAGGGCAGTCAAGTCCTTCTGTCTGTTTGGTAATTTACACACACACACACACCTGCATACACACACTCTTGTTTCGGCCACTTGGCTGGAAATCTCCAACTAACCCCCACGTGCCTTTGATTTGTGAGCTCAGCCGATTCAGTCATACAGGCTCACAATCATTTAAAGTTACTGCTCAGGTGGGAGCCGTGGATGTATGGTTGTGGTGTGTGTGTGTGTGTGTGTGTGTGTGTGAGAGAGAGAGAGCGAGAGCGTGGCAGACTCTGTGACTTCATTCATTTTAGTGGCTGAAAACTTTGCCCACACCTGTTCAACTTGCCATGTTAACATTCTCAAGTGGTCTTAGTCACATTAACGCTTTGAACCTCAAACACACACACACAGTCCATCTGCTATTTAAACTCCAGTAGAACCCAGTAAAGTTAAGATTCATTTTTATGTAGTTGGCTGTGTAGGCTCAGGGCTCTGAGCTGCTATGGACTTGAAGTGGCTGTAACTGCTTTAAATGGCAAAGCTGATTTCCTCTCATTCATAATCTCTCTCCTCACCTGCACACTCGATCTGAACCACATTATTAAATTATTACCTCTAATCTCCATCTTCTCTCTCATCCTGTCTCGCTCTCTCTTCTCCGCTTGTGTTAAATGATGTAAGTTATGATACGTATAGAGGAATGGGAAATGGAGATTGAGTTTTTTAAAACATGACACGGGAGGTGGTGCGGGCCGGTCTGATAGAGCCACAAGTACATGTGGTTACATGTGCCGAACACTGGCAGCAGAGGAGAGGATGACTATTGTTGCTCCTTTCAGACTCACTCGACTCGTATCGTGTGCCTGTGGGTGTGCATGTGTCACTGAGAAGGTGCACATAACACTCAGTTTATGGTGAGGGAATCAAAGTAGAGCCGACACTGTTCATGTACTAAAATACATGAGTTCATGTTCTAAACACAAGAGGACAAGAAGTAAGGAAACATCGATGTCAGGAAACCATATCTGAAATCCTTTTGAGAGAATATCTTGGTGTACGTGTGGACATATTCACAAATGACTAAAACATGCTGTTAGAAGTGTTTAGTAAAGTCCACTCACCGGTGTTGTAGTCCTAACTTTGTAACTAAGTCACACATTCCACTAATCCAATTTTTAAGACTAATGATCTTATTCTCATTTGCCTATGGAGTGTTTTATATAAACAGATAATATATATAATTTACACCTGCTGTCATGAACTGTTGCCTAGCAACAGCTGCTGTAAGCTCCACCAGACAGATGAGCACCAGAGAGACAGATGTAAATATATATATTTTAAAGTCAAAAACTGAAGACAGGCAGAAGGCACCCATAGCTAGGTGAGAGAGAGAAAAAGTAGAGATAATATCATTAGTTTGTATCCACTTCACAGAATGATCATCAGTCACGATTAGAGCCGGATGCAAGTCTTTGCAAAGAGTCGAGTTGTTTTCTTTTTAGTTTCAACAACACTTTCAGACTGGAGTTGGCCCAACCAATAAGCCTCCAAGACTCACAGATCCACACAAGGCCGTGTAAAGCCTCAGAACAAAAACGCTACATAATCCGATGACATCCTTCTCTGCATATTGTTTACATGGCTCCAGCATTAATTAGGATCAGTTAATAACAGTGAATTTTCAGCTTAAGATTGTTTGCTCCTTTTTTTGGAGGCTTTTTTTTTTTAGCCTGTCAGACAGGTGACCTGATGCAGTGCTTCATCACCTCATCCGTTTTATGTGCACTGGCCTTTGCTTAACGACAAACCTCGTGAAACCCAGGTTCCGTGTTTAAAGAAATTGACATATTTAGTGCATTTACCGTTTTATTTTTTTCCCCTTCTCTTTCTTAATGGTACATTTTTACGGTTGGACGTCTGCTTTTACATTGCAAACTGTGCGTAAGTGTGTGTGACCACGGACGAGTCCTATATGGAAGCAATTACTGGCAGCGAGGGCCCTCAGACACCCACCGTGCCTCTCACTCTTAGCCAAACGGAATGCATCTCCCTCCCCCTTTTTCTTTCTCTTTCTGTCTCTCGTTCCCTCTGTCTCTTTTTTACTACCTCTCTCGTTCCATACCTCTCTCTCTCTCTCTTTTTCCTTTTCTCTCTGCGGACTAAATTACTTTCGTATGAGCCCCAACAAAGGGGCAAGGTGAACCCCCCCTTTTTTTTATTGGGAACAAAACCCCCACCATATTTTAATTCAAATCACACATTTCCAATTTGTGCAAACAAGCCCTGAAAATACCAGCGCTAATTAGACTAAACCTAATGTGTGTGTGTGTGCTTACATGTGTGCATGCTGAATGAAGAGAGAGGCCATCTCCAGTTGCATTACTGTACAAGTTAATATGCACCGCCAGAGCCTTGTAGGATATGAGTTTTTGGGGGGTCCCTGCATCATGTGGTTTGGGTGGACACGAGCTACATCAGTGTGCGTGTGTGACTTTTTGTTAAGGTGAACTTGTTTATTCAGAAGATCCCAATTCAAATTTCAAAATTTAATGCCTGAAACACCACAAGAAATTAAATTATGGGTCAAGCATTGACTGAAAAAAGAAAAAAACTCACCACAGATAAACTGGCAGAGAGCAGTGATGGGATTGCAGTTGTCAGGGTTTGGCAAACCGTTGTCACCCCCTCTCTTGTTACAGTAAAGCAAAGCTCAATGAAGGAATATTGTCAGCCCTGCCAGCGGTCTGTCCTCCTCTGTCTGTGGGAACTGAGAAGTCGGTATTTGCCATGTGTATACCCCTCCAAACTGACTCTAAATGAGATAAATAAGTTCAGACTAAATTGGCAGCTTACGTCCAAAGTGATTATTCTTGCCTTAATGTCTCTTCATTGGAATGGGAGAAGACTTGGCTTGCACGGGATACCGCGGGGTGTGGCAAGGCGGTCTTTTCCAACACAAAGAAGTGGCGAGTGATGGCAGCCAGAGTTTACTTGTCAAGGTTTTGAAACACGCACACGCAGCGTTCTCATGTGCTAACCCCGTCCTCTTCAAACAGTTTGTCTCTCCCTCCACACTCCTCCAAACTTGGCCCGTGACAGAGCCTTACATTCCCTTCCCATGAGTCCTAGTGTGGCTAGTCAGCAGAAGGACCCCAGATTGTGCTGGCTGCGACGCCGCCTGCCTCGTTTGGGAGCGTGCCTGGGCCCTCCGTCTCAGTAACCTTGGTTTGCCCCCTCTGTTTGTGAATTCCTGTCGCTCCAATAGGACCGCACTGTCCCCAGCAAAATGCTTTCTGGCAGTGGGCAGCTGGACGGACTGGTGGGAAAGTGAAGGAAAAGCTCGGATTGTCTTTCAGGCAAATAAATAAGGCATGATCGAAGTGCTTCACCTAAAAGTTATTTAATGACATTGTTGAACAAAAATGGAAAAGGGAGCGTGCAACGTCAACAGTCGCAAACAAGTGCCAATCACTGGTGACTAATCTGTCTCAGTTTTAGATACACATAATGACCACAGGCAGTTAAGAAAAAATGCTGCTTATCAGATCACCAGCACTTACTGCTGCCTTGCTCTGATACAATCCAGGATATGAGTGGTCCTTGACGTTGAGCGAAGAGTTGTGATTGGATGCAGGTCTTTCACATTTCATCCCGTGGCGGTGTTTTGTGTCTGCCAACACCCAGACTCTTGAGTGTTTAGCCTTCGCTGCTAGTTCTGCTGTCTAAGGAATTTCATGGGCTTGGTAATTTTTAGTTATGTCTCTCGCTCTGTTTCTTTACGCCTTTTCTCTCCTCCTTGTTTAAAATGATAGCTATTTGTGGTGCGGCGCTGGGGTAGTTTGTGGGTTTTCGGAACGGCTGTATTATTCCAGTATTAGGTGTCTTTCACCATAATGTTTTAAGAGGCTTCCCCGGCTTATGATATCAGATGGCGTAAAATGGTTTAAATATTCTTCAAAACTTCTAATTAGAGTTTGGAGCAATCTATAGTACATTCTAATGCTGCTTCAATTAAATGGAAACTGATCACGAGTTAACAATGACCTTGGTGAGAAGGCTACTACTGCACATGTAAAAATAAATCTGATGGGCTGAAGACCACATCTTTGACATTTAAAACATTCATTAATACCTCTGTATTACACTTCCCATCTTGGCTTGAGGCTAGCTGCTTAAATGCTAGCTACTTGAGGCTAGCTGCTTAAATGCTAGCTACTGGAGGCTAGCTGCTTAAATGCTAGCTACTTGAAGCTAGCTGCTTGAGGCTGTATTAGCTGCTCCAAGCACCGCACATCCAACCCATTACTGTTCTTGCCATGTTGGTAGGCTTGAGAGAAATTACAAAATTTTAAGTTGGTTAGGTTTAGCAAGAAAAATAAATCATGGTTTATGTCAACCTTTCAAGTACACCAGTCGGGCACAACATTATGACCACTGACAGGTGGTAAATAACATTGACAATCTGGTGACAATGCAATATTCTGCTGGGAAACTTGTGGACCTGAGATTTGTGTGGATGTTACTTAGACCTGATCAGTCACCCCCATCCCATAGGAAGGACACTCCTTGATGGCAGCAGCCATCCCCAGCTGCACACAGAAACAGTTTAGGAACAGCTCAAAAATCATGAAAAACAGCACAAGGTGTTGACCTGGCCTCCAAATTCACTAGATCCTAAACTAATCAAGTACCTGTGGGATGATCCACAGAGACCCCTCCCCTCAACCCATAGGACCCAAAGGCCCCCACTAACAACATCATGTTACCAGACACCACAGGACACCCTCAGAAGGTCCATGTCATACTCTGATGGGTCACAACTGTTTTGGAGGCACAAAGGAGACCTACACAAATATTAATAAGGTGGTCATAATGTTATGCCTGATCAATGTATGTGTTTTAGGCACGAAGGACATTACCTAGAGAAAACACCTTATTTTCAAAATCGTATTCTGTGTCGTTAAAGAGTAACTCACTAATCGCACACATACTTAATCACACAATTTAATGTCCTCCGTGTGATCCTCTGTTAATCTGTTACCATAACTTTTTTATCTGTTAATTTTAAGATGGAAAAAATTCTATTTTTCATAAGCATATTTTTATCTGCTCCTCCCTGGTAGTTCATTACAAAATGATGTTTTGGATGTCCTGTTTTTGTTTTTTCTAAAAAACACAATTTGATGACTACAAATATCATTGACCACCTAGCAGATAAAGAAAGCATTCACTGGCTGCTGCCTTTGTTTAACCTGTTCATCTGTTTTCCTCAGTCTGCCTGTCTGCCCACATCCCTGCTGGTTCTTCCTCCTGTCTGTCTGTTTGCGTGACGGTCCACTGTGTCACAGCGCTACTAATGGCCATTGCTGAGCCAGCCACTTTCTAAATGACACCCTCCTCCGCTCAATACAGCTGCCCTGCAGTTACACACTCCTCTCCCCCTTTTTACTTTTCCTCCCTCCAGCCTCCACCACTTCCTCTCGCGCACTACGAGACGGTGGCTTCCCTCTCTAGCGGGGAGCAAAAGGAGCCTCTTGTCAGGTTTCTCTCAATATTTTCCACTCACCGTGCCTCTTGATGAAAGATCCTCGTCTTGTCTGACACACACACCCTTTCATACATCACATATCACTGGCTGAACGACTGACTGACAGTGTACGACTGGAGCATCTTCTCCCTGCTGATAGCAGCGCCTTCACCGACACGATGCATTCATTCATCTTTCATTCCTCTCTTACTTCTTTCTTTCTACCTTCTTCTATTTATTCTTCCTTCTTCACACCACTTTCTGTTCTCTCCTTTTTAATCACCTTTATCTCATGGTGTGTGTGTGTATGTGTGTTAGCAGCAGAGGGTGGTGTAGCACATTTCCGAGACAGAGCTATACTGGAGATGTATGGAAGCCAAATCGAGTTTGGCCTTAGTTTGACTACAACCCTGCCAGACTAAACCCTGGATCAAAACACACACATGATCACTCTCATTCTCTCCACATACCAGCTCTCCAGCCGCTGCATACCCCAGGTGCCATTTGGGTTTAATGTAGTTTGAATGACTTTATTAACTCTCAAAGGAAAAACAGTAGCACTTGTGATGAGTGAAGCATTCCTCTTGTGCTTCCTCTGACTCTCACTTTGCAGCGACCACACACACTCGCAAACTCCCCTCCTTTAAAAGTTCACTTGTTAATCAGCCAAGGGTTCTCCAGCATCCTAAAAGATGGCGGTGGCAACATTTTGGCACTGGCAGCTCATAACTGGATTGCTGTAATTATTCATTGGGAGAGTGATGCCTTCCAGGGGCGGAAGATTGATTAGGTTTGATATGCGACTTAGTGTAATCTGTCTTTGACCAGGGCTCCTGTCCAAATTGGCAGGAATTATAAAAAGAGAGGAAGTTATTTTTTTTAAAAAGAAAGAAGAGACAAGTAAGCAGTGGAAGATAGAGGTGGGTGGACAAAGGGAAAGAGAGAAAGATTGAGGCGTATCCCGTGTCGTGTCTCTTGTGGCGCCCTTTGCCGTACACAAACCATCAATCTGCAAACAACAACAGCAGGGCGACATTTTGTTTACTCTTGAGCAAGGCACAAGCTAAATAAGGCCATTAAAACCTGAAAATACGGCATCTCTCATTGTCAGCATCATTGTGTGCTTGGTTTAAAGCATTCGTTTTCCAAGCACATTTGGGGTATTTTCTTTTTTTTTTTTTTTTTTTTAACTCCTTGCTTGTTTTGTCAGACCAGACCAGCGTGATCCTCGGTTGTCTCATTTTCCACGACTAAAGTGTGTCTTCAGTTAATCCTCCAGTGTAAGCATGGCAGAACTTAAAAGGCTCTGATTAGGCTGTTGTGTCCCACAGGTTAGCTAGATATAAACTCGTGACACACTCACAGTGCCCATACGTACCCCAGAGACCTCTCTTTGTGTTAATTAAAGGAGTCTCAACTGCAATTAGCAGGCTTTACAATGAGCGTACCCACAGACAAACACACATACGTGTGCACACGCACGTATACACACGGCGATACGGATACATCCAAACTGTGAGTGCATTTACGAGCCCACAAACACCCCTTACGGTTGCTTAAGTATCACTATGCCATTGCATTTATTGTTAGGCTAACTATACCATGCTGTATTCAGTCGTAACGATGTTGAACGAGTGTGACGTGTGTTTTTACTTGTGACTACTGATGAGGCTTCAAAAACACCTTTGTTTTTATTGTGATTTATATTTTCAAAAATGTGCCAAAAGGTCTCATAGTTAACTGGGTTTTATTTAAATCTAATAATAGCTGAAGATCAAGTTGGATGCTTCTAATACTTTACATGAATTTAGAAAGAAAATATATTTCTTAAAAAGCCAGTTCACCTTTAATGTATGCCTTTACACATTATGCTTGCTTGAAGGCAAGGAAAAATAAAATCATCTTCGAGCTTTGATGCCCTAGAAATGAGAAGTGTTTAGCATTTATCTAAATAATACGCTTTGTGTCTGTTTGACCTTTTAAAGGTCACGCCAGTGTGCAGGACGAGAGGGATCTAGTGATGAAATTACAAATCTCTACCAACTGGATAACTATCCTTTATCCCTCCCTTAACAAACATGTAGGAAAACCGCTTCCGTGTATTGAGCCAGTGTTTGTCTTGAGTGGCAGCAACATGGCAGCACAACAAACTCATCAAAAAATAGTTGGCGTATTTTAACGGCCTTCTTTTGAAGTTAGACAGACTATCATGGGTTGAGAGAGAGGATAAGATATATGCTGCTGGAAGCAAACCCGCACCACTGCAGTGAGAGCTGAAGCCACTATAGGTACACCTTGTAGGCCTTTATTAAGCATCTCATGTCTTTAATCCTACATGTACTGTGTGTGAGAAGACTCTTGTAGAGTGGACCTGATACAGCCAGACAGAGAATCTCATCCTGTTATAACCCCACAGACCCCAAGAACTGAGTGGCAATGCTGCTCTCCCTGTTAGACCTGAACATAGAGTCTCAGGCCATGGTGGCCAAATGGCCCATCGCCCTGTCTCCTTATGTACCAAATTAGACCTGAGCTCTCCCAGTGTGCCGCAGCCTTGTCCACAGGAAATCAAGGCCAGGTGGAACTTAAGTGAACGAAGCCCCGCTTTGGCACATTCGAGCTGAAGAGATGGTGGCAAAAGCAAGCCCCCTCCTCCCCCCAGAGCTTGTCAAAGGTTGAGAGAAGACACACACGTACGCACGCAAACAGACACTTGCACAGGTGCGAATGCCTATTTGCGGATGTTCACATGAGGGCAGGAGCTCACAGTGGATAGGTGCTGTCAACTCTGTGGCAGTGCTGCTTAGCCACTCCATTCCCATATTTACTTATTTATTGGCAGCGGTGGCGGCGATGACAGAGCCACTCACTCTCAGAGAGCCCGCAAGGCTCCACGACATCCCTTCAAGCGGCAGCGTAAAAATTTTAAGAGCCCCAGGCCTGGTTTGACAATTTTGACGTGAGTTTGCATGTACTCGAGTTGTCGGGTGCATTCAGGGGGCTAACTGCTCTAATGTGTTTGCGCTCCTGCCTTATGAGTGTGTTTGTGTGTGTGTGTGGCTCAAAGCGAAGTGTCGCTTAATAATTTAGTCGTTGGTTTCGTCCCCCTCACCATCCATCCATCCATTCACAGCCCTTTATGTCTCGCCTCTGGGAATGTGGAGGCCATTCCTCTGCCTCTCCGGGAGTGATTGAACAAGCAGAGACAGGTGACAGAATCTGGTGTGGTGGTGTGTGAGGACAAAGTGGGAAAAACTGACTGCACGAGAGAGAGAGTCGGACAGCGGAGTGAGTATAAACACTATGAAAGAGACAAGCGTTAAAGGAGCTCCAGGGGATATTTGTGTGACCAAAGGACACTCATGTTTAATCTCAACTTTAATGTGCACACTGATAATTATTATAATGCAGGTTCATTACACATAGCCTTATGTCTATTGTGTCAATAAAGCCGTACTATATTTCTTCCGTTTTAAAGCAATGCAACACAGACACGCAGATATGGAATACGTGCCCACGCCTAACTAGCCAACTACACACACACACACATTCGCGCCCACAGCTGGGCTTCAGGCCCCCGTGCATGCCAGATGTAGACAGGACATCTTTTCTCTCTGCCTCTCTCCCTCATCAAGTTTTTCCAGACTAATAGGTTCTTGTTCTTTGCGGAAGTGGTTCTAAGTGAGAGCAGGAACTCGGAGCTTGCACGCCAGACCTGTGGCTACGGTCGTAATAATCAAATAATGTAACTTGGCCACGTGTAAGAATGTGTGTTAATACACAAGAGCTTTCAACAAAGTCTCCCAGTGCCAGTGGCCTCCTATATACTTTAATATGACTTGATGTTCACTTAACCCCCTCTTGTAATTGAATCCTGATGTTGGAATAATAATCGTTCCTTCATATTTTTTCCTCTTTCTTCAGTCACAGAGCTGATTTTGCTCGGCCTGTTCGATAGTATTCAGTTACAAGTCTTGGGGAGGAGGGGAGGTCAGCGATGGGCATTAAACCTCTCCATGGGTTCACTGGAAAATAAGCTACGAAACAACTTTTTAATGTCCTGATTGTTTGGCTGGAGTAGAATGTAAAGTACAAAAAAATATATATATTTATTACTTTTGAAGCTGCACTTCTGACTTTTCTTGACACATGCAGCTGGAGAAAACAGAACGAAGAAAAAGAGAGAGAAGCGGAAGGATGTGCAGGGAGTAAGAATTGAACCTAAACTTTGTCTTCCACTAAAATTCTCCGTCCTCGGAAGTGAAATCCCAAACCAAAACTTTGTTGCTTGTTTGCTGAATGGTTTCAGTACCACAGGATGATTTGTGTGACATTTATTTGGGAGTTTTTTTTGGCGAGAAGAATCACAAGTGTTTGTGTGTTTGTCGCGGTGTTAGCGGTTATGTTCCTTGTCATGTGTGCGCCATAAATAAAGACTCTCCTGGCTAATGTAACCCACATGTTTTTTTGTTCCCAGCTCAGCGTTTGTTTGCTGGGAGTTTTCAGATGGTACGCAGCCGTTTTGGACCAGATCTCAGCTTTTGTGAAGTCATTGATTTTTTTTTTTTTTTGTATTTTTATTTTTTTACATCAAAAGCAGACGTGGACTTCCCTGTTACTCACAAAGGTTAACCGGCATAATGCGTGATTCCCATTACTTCACTACATCACCACTGAGCAGATGCACAGCTGGTAACTGATGACTTGTCTCAAAACACATTTGTGCAGAGAGTCTTACCCAGACGAAAGCGTTACGCTGACAAATCCCCATTTGAACCATTCGGACGAACTTGACTCATTTTTTACTGATTTCTCAAAATGCCAGTGCACTACAGATAGATTATGAGAAACTTTTGCAATAGTCTTATATCACAGCTCACTAGAAAACAAGGTGGAGACCTCGCCACAGCTTGATGAAGACCTTCTTTGTTTGTTGTATTTTGTTAACCACAAGAAAGAGCCAATTAAAGAACACTGCGTGTGACTTCTAACGTTGCGGAGATCTCTTTGCACAACATACATCCCCATAACAAGCCCCCATTTTTCTTTTAATGTAAGCACAGTTGTTGTTGACAGAAATATTTTGGTGTCTTGCAAGACCTTCCCCCTTACTGTGCTTCACTAATAGTATGCAGATGCAGGTGTGGGAAAACGTGAGTTGGGATTTAGGAAACCAAAAAATTTAATAGTCTGTAGGAGCCAGCTTCTACTCTCCACTCTAAGATATCTGAGGTAATATTTAGGTGATACATAAATGATCTATTTCTCAAATATTATCCAAAACCCTGCTTTTTTTTTTTATAAAAGAAAAACCCAAAACAAAACATTGGCCTTTTCTCAGGCTTCTCAAGTGCTTTGTGTCCTGTCAATATCTTCTCTGAACACAAACAGCAATCCTCAAGCAGACAGTCATGAAGGTCACAGTAACAACCACCGACGCTAAACTTTCTTTTATCTGGGCCTCGGCAAAAGGAGAAAGTGTTCCACTGAGTGTCAGAGGGAGCAGAAAGCTAAAAGAGGTAAAGACATATTAGTCAGGTCAGCAGGGAAAAGAGCAAATGGTTATGAAAGAGAGAGAGGAAGGGGAAAAAACAGAATAATGAGAGACAGAAAGTTTGCAGCGAGAGGAGATAAGAAGCGGAGGAAGACGCCGCGTGGAAGGACTTCGTCAAACTCTCAGCGTTGGGTTCGGTGGAGATCGGGTTGTCGGAGGGGGTGGGGTGTAAAATGGGGGCGCTGGCAGGGTTGCCACGGCAGCGTTCCGGATGGGCAGGCGGTCTCCTCTCATGGGGTGAGGGGGGACGTGGGCCTGTCAGGGAGCCTGGCAGGTAGAGACACAAGGCCCTGTGACTGGGGGGGAGCACGGGTCAGTGAGAGAGGACAGGACTGAGGGGATGGGAGGCAGCAGCGGAGGGGTGAGGCGGAGGCCTGTCTGATGAGGTGAGGAGAGAGTGGAAGGGGTGGGAGACATGAGGGAAGTAAATGAGGGCGGAGGAGGAGGAGGAGGCTGCGAAGGGCTAGAGATGATTAGGAGAGAATTATCCAAGTGTGAGCGTGGAGCAAAGAGAAGGGAAGAAGAGGGAGCCCATTGAGAAGGATGGACTCAGAGTGCACCAATTTACACATCTGTGAAATACCATGAAACTACCCATTAAGCAAATGATGCAACTCTTGATCCTCCCACACCTCACAGCTCGTACTTTGATCCAACACAAACTTACATATAAAGCTTACTCATTTGCACCACAATGTACAATACAACCACAAATAACAAGTTATTCTTCTCCGCATTAAATCTACAGACCCATTCAGTCTTGCCTCACATGAACGTCTTTGGATGAAGTGGAGGTCAATGCATCCGGGGTCAGACTTCAGTCGGAATCATTCTCCACGGGAAAAGCTCTGTTAACTATGGATAATGGATTCAAGATTCTTAAAAAATTCGGTTATTAGTTTCCTCCTGAGTGAAGTAAATTCTTAAAAAAAAAACCTTAAAGGATTTCTTTTCGGCAAACAACGATGGCCTGCAGCCTTTGCTGCATGTCACTGCTCTCTCGCCTCATTATATCCTGTCTCTCTCCGCTGATAACAATCAAAAAATAAACCCAAAAAAGGAATACGTCTTGTGTTAAAGCTCCAACAACAAATTGATAAATCAATTAATTGTGAGTCAGAAAGTGACAATGTAATAAATAACGTAAAAAACCTGAATATGAACCAGTCTTGGGTTTGGACTGAACAAAATAAGTAATTTGATCATATCACCTCAGAATTCAGGTGAGTCAGCCCAGTCCACGATTTTTATCAATTGCTCCCCCAGAGGTTCCCCACCATAGCCTAAATCATGAGATACTCGGTAGATTCATCAATAATAAAAGTAATTACCAGGCCTGCTAACCTAAAAATACACAGATGTTTGTATGAATATAGTGTATTTTTGGGGTAACAGACAGTGGTGTGTTTACTCCACACAAATATAGTAAGTGTTATGTGTATGTGTACTGTGTGTGTGCACTGAGTGTGAAAATGTAGTACAGAAAAGGGAAAGTGGAGGCCAACAGTTTGCTGTAATTCAGTGAGAAGAACAACAGTCTGGTCAGCTCGGTGCCTGCAGGGCCAGAGGTGAACATGTGTATGAGCGCTGAGAGAGTGTGTGTGCATGTGTGTGTGTCTATGTGTGTGTGTGTGTGTGTGTGGAGCTGCTGATAAAATTGTAGTTTTGTCTCCTGACCTCATGATTGGAGCCTCCCCTTCTTGAAGAAACAACTAGCATGTGGACTGCTTTTGTGCATAACTCGTGTCATTAGGTCACAAATTGCCAAACAGGCATTATCGCCGATTACGCTCCCAGCACTTAACCTTTCGCCATTGCATATTGCCGACAAATATGGCTGAAATTTGTAAATAACTCATAAGACTCGGCGGAGACGCTCTGCTGGCATCACTTTCCTCTTGTTTTTTCACAAAGGTGCACTTATTAGAGGAGCTCAGATTGCAGTGATCAGTGACACGGGCAATCATGTGGCTCTCTCTGGTTTCTCTCAGACCTTTCGGTGCCCTTGTCTGCCTCTCTCTCCGTCTTTCTCCTCGTCTCCCTCTCTTCCACTATCACAAGTGGAGGGCTGTTACTGTCGGTGTCATATGATGTCTTGTGGCCCCGTAGTGGTAGTAGAACAGTGACAGTTCTATCCCTGTGCCATCTGATCGACATGCCGCTCCTTGTCACATGCACACACACTATGACCATAAATCAGGTCACCGACAGTACCAGCCCTCAGCCATGTGCTCCGGCTTCGGTCTCTAGTGTGCTGCACGGAGGCTGCACTCACTTTTTTGGAAACGCCACTTCCCACCAGTGCTTAACCGTGGTTATTTTCATTTTCCCTTTGTTTAATTTGACCTGGAGTGAAAGGAGACCCTTTCAATCTGGGGGGGAAAAAAAAGTTTGGAATGACTAAACAGCTGACGGGGTGAACTCTAGACGCTGCTTTCACGTGACAACCTGAAAAGAGCCACCGTCTCACAATCATCCCCCTCAGCAACGCATCAACCTTTGTTTCTGCGGCACATAATCACCGACACAAATTACGTTGCTCCACTTTCCTCTATCTGCCCTCTGCTTCTGTCCTCCCATTTGACCTCTTTTTACTGTATACAATACCCCCCCGCCCACCTCACCCCATCCACCCCAACGTTCTCCAAAAAAAACCACACAAAACACAGAAAAATAATACAGCAGCGCAGCATCATAATTATGACTATTTGATGACCTCTGCAACTGATTCGTGCTCACTGTTGTTTGCCTGAACAGGTTTTCTCACTTTGCACGGAAAATGAAAAGCAAGGTACTTTGCCTCTCAAGACTCAAGAGCACAAAAAGGTGAATTGGTTCTCTTGAGACTGTTCTAACAGCTCAGTGCTGTCGTGCCCAATTTCTGGGCTATTTGACCCATTAGATGTCAGTGTTTGGGAAACAAACAGGGAGTGCTGAGAGGTTTGATGGGTATATAATAATGGAGGCTTAGTGATGGAGGGCGCCTTGTTGCTGCACAGTTACAGGACAAAAAGTCCAAGAATGTTTTAAAGCTCACTTCTACTTTGCGTGCGCTGCTTTTACCTGCCGTTCTCTATGTTCAGTGTGGAAGCTATAAAACCATACGTGAACTGTTTACATGAAGAAAGTTAGAAGAGGAGAACGCAAACGGGAGACTTGAACGATTGAACGGATAAATACACGGTTGTCATTTGTGTTATCTAAAACGGCATCAGCTCGACCGCCGGGCTCAGGGTCCGTTTAGGGATGGTGGATGTTAAAAGTGGAGACTCTGTCTCCTGATGGCCAGATTTCGATCCTCCGATAAGATGCTAGGAGACTAGAACTATCCTAAACCCATCATTATCTGATGTTTTCTATTTTTCAAGGCTGAGAATGAGAATGAAGTATGAAGGAATAATAATACATCAAGTCCAAGATGAAAAAACGAAGAATAAATTCACACGGCACATGCGATCTTAATCTAAATATCAGTTATTGTATACGTTAAGTAAACAGTTGCTTGCATACAACAAGGTCACACATGACGGCACCATTGTGGACGCCTCTCACATGCTCATGAACCCGTCACAAGCTCTGGGTTCAGAAATAAAATAACAGTCTCACGTTGCCGTCTGCAGATTGTAAAGTTTTTTTTTTACAATATATTTTGGCCCTTATTAAAACTTACATGGATCATTTTTGGATGCAGTTTTACCCCCATTCTGATTACAGGCTCAGCCCCGTCACTCTTCGTCCCGTTCTGACGCCTCAGATTGTGGAAATGTACCCCGGACTGAGGGTGAGAGCCTCTTGGGAATAAGGATGCTGTGGCAGAGCTTTAACCTCATGCGCACACACACTAGTATCGATCAATACAAGCCTCAGTGATTGTTGCTACAGAGCAGGCTGCATTCAACGTACAGGGCTCCCCCTGTCACCCGTCAGTGGCAACGAAGGTGGAATACATCACACACGCACACACACCCATCAGCCTCTGGGCTACTAACACACTGCCACCAACGCTGGCCTCTCCTCCTGTCTCACTCTCCATCTTTGCCCCCCTCCTCCGTTTTTTTTTTTTTTTGCTCTGCCTCTTTCTCTACCTCACTTTTCCTCTAATGAGTTGCAACACTGATAACGAGCCTGATGATCTTCCATTGATTCGGCTATCACTTGCTTGTCTGGTAATTGATCCGTAGCTGAGCCTCTAGTTAATTATATGGGCTTCGACATGGACCCCTGCCCCGGGGGGAATTCTCAAGTCCTGCACAATAATAGTTTTAATAAAGGAGCCTGAGGATCTCCAGTATCCTCTTTTTTCTTCTTCTACCCTTTCCTGCTTCTACAGATTGTTTTTATCCTCCCATTTCCTTTTCCCACCCAAATTTCTCCATCCCCGTATTTTCGCTCCTGTACCACTTTTTTGTTTCCGCTGTCATCAAGGCCATTAACTATCAGCAGAGGCAATGGGGGGGAGGGAGGAGGAAAAAAAAAGAGGGGAGAAACATGGAGGAAGAGTGAGCAGTATTGGCAGAGTCCACTCCTCCCTCCCACAAATAACAGCCATTAACCAGCCAGGTCAGAAGCTGAGCCACCAGCTTGACTTGAAACACTGAGTGCCACTCGAAAAAACCCACAGACTAGCACATTTACAGACGAGAGAGAGAGAGAGAGAGAGAGAGAGCAACAGAGAGGAATGGGGGGGGGAATCTGGAAAGCAAAAAGGAACCTTGGCGGCTAAATTGTCACTTAATATAATTAGCCTAAGCCTCGTGCATTACCTTTTCAATATGTTGTTAAGAGCGGAGCCGCTGGTACGCGGACAAAAGGTGACACATTATGGCTATTACGACAACGCTGCTTGTGGCTACTGACAAGACACGGGCCACTATGCAGGAGATGAATGAGGAAAAGAATAGAAAAGGGAAGGTGATGTGGCGAACGTGGAAGTGGAAGGAAAAAATTACAAGAGACAAAAAGCGCAGGGTAAGGACGGAGGGGAGCGAGGGTGCAAATTGAGCTTGAGACAAAAGACACAACTGCACACAGTCAGGGCGCTGAGACACACTGTACACGTTTCCTCTCCGCAAGCAGAAATCCCTTGTACATAACAGTAACGACCGGTGAGATAATCTCAGCAAAGGTTAACAGTGTACTGCCATTAGTACGGGGTACAAAAGGCTTTTAACAGACGAACCAAGCAGCTGTCTACAGCAATTTGCCACAAAATTTGAAGTGACTTATATATATCAGAAGCCATTTAAAGTGGCCGAGGAAAGAAGTTCTGTCTCTTTCTCTTTTGTTCCTCTTTGCGGTGGGAAGATCACTGTGACATCTCCCTCTTGCTGTGGACCAAGGCACCTGGTCTGTCATTTCTCTAATGATAGTGGGGAGTAGGACAAGAGGGGAGATTTAAAGTAAAGGGGGAAAGGAAAGGAAAGGAAAGAGGGGTGGGAGAGGCAGCGAGGGGTGGGGGCTGTCTTCATTGTTTGAGATGTGTCCTGTGCCATGTCAAAGGAATCATAGATCTCATTTCTCTCTTTCTGTTTTATCCTCCTGTGTGTCTTTTTCTCAGCGTGCGCCTCCCTTTACTCCTCCATCCCTCATTTTATTCCCTCACCTTGGCTGCTGTGGGGACCAATTTGGCTAAAATGGAACCTCTTCCTCATTTTTTTCTTAATTAAAATCCGAAAGCCTCCGCGGAGCAGGAGAGCGGAGAGGAGGTGCCTGCGAGTGAGGGAGGGAGCGTGTGTGTGTGCGCGCGTTCGTGTGCTCGCTGGTGGCAGATTGCTTGCGTTCCATTAGTCCTTCATTAGAGTGGGCGAAAATCAAACAAAGACACGCAGAGTTTTCTAGGATATAACGAGTCTATTGATTGATTTTTTTTCCCCATTGTTGTTGTTGTTGTTGTTTATAATTGCTTGTTTTTTTAAAAAAAGAATAAGTGTCCTACTGATAAGATAGATGATAATCAGCTGTGATAAAAGAGCATTTTTGCAGCTTGTAAACCTTTTTCATTTTTAAACAAAGAAACACTTGAGTTTGAAACAGTGGTGCATTTTTAAATTTAAAGCAGAAACTGAGCTCCTTTGCTAAGCACTGTGTGTGTGTTTGTCTGTGTGTGTGTGGCAGGACGGTCCCACAGGAGAACTAAGTTGCTCTGAGACGTGCCGGCCGCTCGCAGCGCAAATGGTAATAAGGCAGGGGGACAAACGCTCCCCCCTCTTTCTCCCCGCTCTGTGATGGCGCTTGCCCCCACCTTCCTGCCCCTAGCAGAGGAGGAGTGTATGTGTATGTGTGTGTCTCAGTGTGTGTGTGTGTGTGTGAAGAAGTGTGCAGCGCGATGTCATTGAGCATCTCAGAGTGGAGCGGCACAGTTGACTCAGTTGAGCCTGCACTGGCCTCACACACACACACACTCTCTCTCTCTCCCCCTCTCTCCCTCTCTCACACTCACACACAGACCCTCAGTGAGTCGCCGTCTCTCTCACTCGCTCGCTCTCGCATGCTCTCGCACACACACATGCTCAGGCGCTCAGTTCAGTTCCTCCGTGGCTGCGGCGGAGTACAGAGGAGTCAGGGCGAGAGAGAAAGAGAGAGAGAGAGACAGGCAAGGGGAGAGGAGAAGAGAGAGGACAGGCGGCGGCACGGACGTAGAGAGAGGGACACAATCACAGACAGAGAGAGAGAGAGAGAAAAGGAGAGGGAGAGAGAGAGGAGCGGGAGGCAAGGAGAGCTGGATAGCTGGTGGCTCACTCCCACACCTCATCTTCACTTTGCTGGGACAGGCACAGAATTGATGGTAAGAGAAATCCAAACGTTTTACTGGATGACTGTTTGCTTTTATGGGACTTTTTTTGATTTTGATTTTTGGCTGTGATTTTATTTTATTTTATTTTTTTCTGGTGTGATGCTGAAATTGTTCAGTTTCACATTTAGTTAGCTGTGTTTGGGCTGCAGTGTAGCAAGCGGTTTCTTTATTTCAAACTAAATTTGATTATCACGGGAAACAATTTTATAACTTCACAAACTCAGATTTATTTCCATCCTCCTGTGCGCATGTGTGCAGATGGCCGTTTCCAGGCTGTTTAACTTTTTCTTTCCTACTTTTTTTTTTTGTATGTCACAATGCTGCATGCGTTTGAACATGAGAATGCACGCATGCACGTAAACATGCGTTCCACGGTGTGTATTTGCATGTGGAAGTGTTTGTTTTGAGTCCATGTCCAAGTGCAAAGTGACTGACAGATGGATTACAGCAAAATCTGAGACCACGGGCAACAACATGCACCCCTCCTCACTAATTCCCATAACCTCCCTCTTCTTTTGTTTAACTCAACTCTTGTTCACCTTATCATCAGCCGCCGCCGCCCCCCCCCTCCTCACCCTCCATCCTTCTCCCCATCCCTCCTCACCTCCAGTGTTCCGCTCATCTCCCCCTGTCCAAGACGAGGCCCCCGAGGAAATTCACCACAAGCCCTCCTTTCTCTCTCTCTTCATGAGAATTAACTCCACACACACTACTCGCCCACAGCCAAGAATCCTCTCTCTCTCTCTCTCTCTCTCGCTCACACACACACACACACACGTCCACTCCCTCACCTCACCTCTCCCCGTTATCCTCCTTGAAAAGGAGGACCCACGCAACACGAGAAAAAAAAAGGCGACCCCGAAAGAACCCACCTTCACTGACTTCTTCTTTTTCTTCTCTCCTCCTTCACACTCCCACATCCCTCCTGCCCTCCCTCCCTCTCTCTCTGTCTAAGTCCAAGGAGGCAGAGTTGGATGTGAAAGGCAGCGAGTGTGACACAGTCCCACCAGAGCCCAGCAGAGACCAAGAGCCGCCCAGGCCACCTCCAGCTAAGGCTAACGGACCCACCGGCACAGCTGGCGTTTGCACGAGCATCCCCTCCAGTAGCAACAGTAGCAGCAGCAGCAGCAGCAGCAGCAGCAGCAGTGGTCTGGGTGGCATTAGCATCGTTAGCAGCAGCGCTGAGGGAGCAGGCGAAAGCTCCATGCAGTTCAGCACCAGACCGCCTAGTGCTGAGCAGCCGGGCTTCATGGGGACATGGCAGCAGCAGAGCACTGACAGCAACCTCCTCTACAGAATGTCCCAGCAGGTATGTCAGCCCAGACTCACCGCTTCCTCCTCTCCATCTCTGCCTCCCCTCTCCTTCTCTTCCCACATTTTCATTCTGTGCGGACAAAGTTTTATTTTTCTTCTCTTGGTGTGTGTTTGACACGCTTGCTGTTGTAAATATTTACCAACTCTTGGTCCAAATGAGTGCTTGTGTGTGTTTGTGTGTGTGTATGTAATTTACTGGGTAGGTTTGTTTGTGATATTTTTGATTAAGAATCCTCATTTGCACCAGGATTTTTTATTTTATTTTATTTTTGCATTTTTATTTTTTTGCAACTGCCCCTCCCATTATCAAATGTGTGTGTTTTTATGTCATTTGCACACACCAGGCTTGAAAGTATTCCTCAAAGAGAAAGTGTGTGTTCCTTTTAATTTTACAAAAACGTGATGTGTTCACTCCAATGAGCAAAAACTGCATGTTTTAACGCACACATTTTAACAGAAGATTTAAACAATAGCAAATAATTGACTTATGTGACCATTTGACGGCTCTGCACTCTTGTCCGGACTCGTTACATCCATGCTCAGGTCTCCGTAATTGGTGTGGCGGTGTGGAGTTTAAAAGCAAGCAATAGCCGTGTTTTGGTAACCTCAGTGGCGATAAAGGCTCGGGAAGGGGGCTCCCCTGTGGGACCGGCTAATTGACTTCATGTGGCCGAAGCAGGAAGCCCCGTGCGCGGCTACAGAACAGCAGAGGAGCCGCGAATGAACCACGGGCTCGGCTGGAAAAGTAATGATGATAACGGACAAGCTGCACCGGCATGAGGAAAGTCCACATTTTTCCTCTCGACATGTCTCGCAATTTACCGCGTGTGTTGTGTAAAGCTCTTTTTTTTCAGTGCAGACGAAAAAAGTTGGAAGGAGGCAGTTATTTTAAAGAAATCAAGTGTTGGATACTTGTAAGAACAGGGAAAGGGAAGAGGAATGTGAGTCCAGTTTTGTGGAAGTGTGTGTGTGTGTGTGTGTGTGTGCGCGCGCTTGTGTTTGTGTGCGTGTGTCCGTTCGCGCGCATGAGTGTGAGGGGGAGACAGTAAAGATAGCGGATGGTTGTTAGGTTGCAGTTAATCATAGGGGGACCTGCAGGCTCTCCGTACCATGCACATGCTGTTACGCACCCAGGCCGCCTTGCGCAACAGCTTTGCCGCGGCTCAGTGTTGGACATGATGAAAAACTTATTCTGTCACTTTGTCGGCATTTATTTATTTTTTTTTTTTCTTTTCTTTAACCCCAGGGGTGTAATCGAGAAGCTGAAACTGATATGCTGAGATAAAAAAAAAAAAAAAACATATCCCGGTTCAGCTTCTGGGAATACCACATTTTATGGCCGCTTTCTCCAAATAGTTTAATGCATCTTCTAATAAAAAATGTCATTTTTATGCTTTTCACTCAGTCCTACTAAAAACTATATTTGAGATCAGATATATCATATGCACATCAGCGCAACATCAATTTCTGTTTTCCGTAATTTTCCCTCAATGAACGATCAGACAAACTATGAATGCGTGGATCGGAAGAGATATGTGTGTGTGATGTAGAGTCCAGCGACTCTTCTCTCCTCCTCTCCCGGTATGAGCAGGTGGATGGGCCCCTGCGCTCAGCATCTGCTGGGACCCCACGTTTGCATCCCCAATCCTTTTTACAAATGCGCACCGTTGTTTCAATATAATCAGCTGTGGGACTCGCTGTTATTTATCCTTCCTCGCACCACTTAGAAGACATCTTCCCATGTTTAGTAGGCATGACATAAATTCTCCGAAGGAAGCCTGTTCCTTGACAGACTCGCCTTATTGGAATCTAACCGATAATGACTTTCTGTTTGCCGAGCCTGGCGCACCCTGGGGTGTTGGAGAGAGATGCGTTATGGGCTTGTGTTTCAAATTCTCCCCTCTCTCCCGTAAAGATCAACTAGGTGACACGAGAGATGCGGTATTTTATCGTTTGTTATAGGCCAGATTATGGCTGCATCTGATCGATGGAGACGCAACAGAACTGTGCGCAGTGCGTTCAGGAGAGATGCGGCTGTGGCGAGGTCCAAGAGCATCACCAAGCCAAAAGCGTTTGGCAACACATTTGAAATTCCTTGTAAATCACACGCGGAAAGCGAGATTTTTTAGAAATGGGAAATATCAATTTGGCATGAAGGCAGCCGTTTTCTTACTTTAAATTCACACCTTACACAAGCTGTGGTTTCCAGCAGGTGTCTGATCTTCTCGGTGCAGAAAACATCGATGAAATTTTTGACAGTGAAGCAAAGATTTTTAAAAATCAGATTATGAGTTCTGATTTTAAATCCTCTTTTTTTCCTGTCTTCACGTTTATTAAATTACCTAAATGTAATTTCCGAATCGGTTGTTATCTCTGAATGGAATCATAATAGGCTGCTGTGTTTAAAGCATTTGAATATATTTAATATTTCGATTTTAATAATAAAATTCCTTTGTTTAGGTACATTTAAGACAATGAAACGTCTTCTTTTCAAAATATTTTAAAGAGCAGTTTTTTTTTGAAAAAAAAGGATGTCAAATAAAGCCAAATCAAAAAATGATTCACAAAGTTTGGAGCGTCAGGATTGCACGTCGATAACCACATGCGATAGCTTTTTATTCCAAACCAACGAAATGAACCACACAGGACAATGATGCATGTCCATAGGAGAATAATTTGCAGCTTTCATAAAAAAGGCCTCAGCGTGTGTTTAATCTTTGAATAAACTTTTTTTTCCCCCTCCCTAAGTCATAACAGGAGATTTACAACCTCCATAATCCACGTAAGTGTCAACTGGAAGAGGCATAAACAACAAGCAATTTAAATGAAATCAATGAAATGGATTCGATAAATACTTCCTATTTTCTGAGCCTCCTGATGTTGGGGGATCGGCGGACATTTTTTTACAAAACAACGCGAGAAGTCATAATTCCGTTTATGGGGGAAGGAAAAAAACAAACATTAGTTGGGCAATTTAATTATTGTCCAGACTTTACGCAGTGATAATATTTGGAGCCAGAATTGACCCGCTGTTGTACATGTGTGGCTATGAATATCGACCCCTGGAAGTTTAAAAAAAAAAAAAAAAAAACTCCGAAGTTAAGCGATACTGCGAGCCTAATTGGCTCATCAGGGATATTTCCGGCACAATACAGGAGCCGGAGGCCGCGACTTTTTTTTTTTTCTTCTTCTTCTTTTTTTCTTGTCTTCTGCGCTTCAAGTCGGAGGAACGTGGGAACAAGTCACGGATTAGAAAATCTCGTAAAAAAAAAAAAAAAAAAAAAAAAAAAATGTGCCTTAGCCTCCACCTGAGGATCTGGTGCTGCCACCCAGGCTCAGGGAGGAAAGAAAAAATGTGTTGAGTCTAAAACCATCTCTAAAACAGCCTCTTCCTTTTCTTTCTGCAAGGGTGCTGTAACGCGGCTTCCTTTGAAGTGCGACAGGTCGACTATGGGCCGAGACCTGGAAGAGGTACAGTGGCACCACAGCCTGCCTGACTCCTGTCTGCTCTCAGTGCTGCCTGCTTCATCCCACACGGAGCCTCTTATTATAGCCACATCTGAACACAGACAGGGCTCTCACAATGGAGAAATACAAATTTAAAAATAACAAGAACAAATCATATTTGTGACACTATTTTCGTTTAAATACTTTTTGCAAATGTTCCTTAGAATTAGAAATTAAATCTTTTCCATTTTTATAAATTATCAATTTTAAGATACATTAAAATGTATAAAATATTAAATTAAAAGAAGGTCAAATTAATATTAAGCAAATACTTATAAACTAGTCTTTATCTTTAAAAAATATACAAATGTATTAGTTTCTTGACTACTTTATTATATAATTCCCTTACCTTAAATATTCCACCTATTTTTTTAAAGTACATCTTTATTTGCTCTATTTTAATTTTTCTTTCTTTCTTCCATTTGTCTGGTTTTCCATAATTTTTAAATGATCATATTCCAGTTTTTCTTGCACTGATGCACTGTGCAGGCTGCTCTGTCCAGTCTGTATACGCTGACCCGTTGAAGGTTAATGCTGTTAGCTCTCAGGGCACCATGACAGACATATTTGTGGAATAACACGCTCTGCTTTGTTTTGTCTGAGTCAAGCGGTGGGGTAGATATTAACCTCTTCAGCGTAGATCACAGGACATGCTAATCTCCCTATTAACACGCTGGCACTCGACTTCTAGCGGTGTGTGTGTGTGTGTGCGTGCAAATGTTGTTTCACACAGTGGGGCACAGGCATGTTGCATACGTGGTGCATATGCATTGCTGCTCACTATTGTGTGGGACTGGGAAGCAGTGATTTGATGCATATGTGCAGAATTATCCACAGTCCGTGAATGTGTGTGTATGTGTGTGGTTACACTCAACTGTTATTATTTCCATGTCTGTCTTTGATGGGTCGTTGCACACGGAGCATATGGATGTCTATACGTACATGTATCTGGTGTCACGTGTGTGTGTGTGCTCCGACACTGAAGTTTATGTGCGTGTTAAAGCGCTTGTGTCTGTGCTTTTGCCATTTATTTTTCTGAGTGGGTGGCTAAATACTCATATGCCAGTTGTGTGAGCGTGCGCACGAGTGGGAGAACGCAAGCGAGTGCGCGTCTCCTCCCCGAGTGTGTGTTTCGGTGTGTTGGCTCTGGCTCCATGTGTGTGCGGGTGCGAGGTGAAGTGTCTCTTGGCTGGCCCTGGCTGGAGAGCTGGAGGAGAGCAGAGGTGAAAGAGGAGATTTGCAGAAAAGACACGCACCACTTCCCCCATTACTACTTTTTCTTCTTCTACGTCTCTGTCTCTCACTGCTTCTTCTTCTTTCTCTCTCTCTCTTACACTTCCTCAGCCTCCTTCCTATTCCCCCACCTTCACTCTTTCTGTTCTGGCTCTTCACGATTGTCTTTGCCATTTAAAACTCTTTACGACCCGTCTTCAAATGCTAAATCAGATTTCTATCGGAGCTACTTGAAATTTGTGTAACACAAGAACACTTGGGGCGTTGCACATGTTCACAGAGCATTTTCAGGTTTAACGCTTAGAATAAGGACAAGTGTCTGAAGCACCACAATGATTTTTCAGCAAAGGGAAGTGACTGGGTGTGTCTCTATACCAGTGTCTGGTCTAGCACCTGATTAGGTTTAAAGCTTCACCAGAACACATCACACTAATGGCGCCTACCTCTAACGCGAAGTTCTGATCAGCTCTTACAGCACCACAATTATCACAATGCTACAGGTCCGTGAAGAAAGTCCAGACAGCGCAGAGAAAGGCCACGGTGGCATTCAGAGAGCGGGCATCTCTCCTAATCTTTGTGCATATGAAACACATGATGATGCGAGCGTTTCCTGAAGGCAGCATTATTTGTTCGGCGGAGAAATGCGAGAGTGAGTGGGAAGGTGGCTACAGCTACTTGTATATTTACAGTATGTGTGCTCTATTAAGGGCCCATCGAGTTTGACGAAACCAGAGGATGTACAAGGTCCCATTCATGCTGTGGTCCCCACCGTATTTACCCAAGCACCAACCTGGGAGATATGACGTCCGGAGCATTTTCACTTCAAACTCGATTCAGCTGGCTTTTTAAAATAGTATTTTGTTTTTTCAGTAATTGCGTCACCTTTTACTTTTATGAAATCAGAAAGCACAATAATAATAATTATATTTTTTCCTGGCTTTCCTATTGTAGATGTGGATGAACTAATAGTATTTATACATTTTTCATTTTATAACGGACTGTTGAGGAAATATGTCAATATGTGTCCTCATTCTTCATTGAGTCGCTGCTTTTTTTACTTAAATGGCCCTAAAATAAATAATAATTCTTTACAATTTTAACTTTCCAGTTATACGCGTGATCTCGCCAAAAAAAATAAATAAATATTGCGCCCTGATCATGTCTCGGGTCACGCAGCAACCTCTGTAGCTGTGCAATAATGCCCTGCAGGGCCAGCGTTACGGGTAGGCACTGACCCCGGCTGTGTGTGTGAGAGATCCGGGGCAAACAGCGATCAATAAGCATCATGTGAGCATCACTCACAGGCTCCGTGTCAGCTGTTTCCTGTTTGTCCTGAGGAGACGGCCGCCTCACCACCATGATGAATGCCCGAATAATGTAGAGGATGCAGAGCGATGTAGAGAAGCTATCATGGAAAGGCAAAAAGAGTGTCTTTATCATATGGCAACACGCACACACACACACATATATGTGTGTGTGTGTTGAGGAACGATAGAAATGCAGAACCATCTGCTCTCCTCTTATCACAGGGCTGAGTGGTGAAATCTGCTGGAGCTCAGTCTTTCCCAGGGACCTCTTTATACTAGTGTGTGGGCATGTGCATGTTTAAAAAAAAAAAATAAAATACAATATTTATTTCCTTTTGTTGTTCTTTATTTATTGCAAGCTGCTCTTGACAAAGCAATCAATAAAATACCGGTAATCTGAATAGAAAATGTCATCGTGTAACACGGAGGAGATTCATGGGGTGTTTCAGGCCGTTGTGCCGAGTGACCGAAAGATTTATGTAGGGTTGATTTGTTTTAAATAAATCAGTCTCATATTTGAATACATGAACTACAGCCAGCCATCTGTGTGGCAGGTGATTACATCCTTTCTACACTGGGGGGAAAAAATGTATAATTTATAAATTGAAGAAGTACATTTTTAATAGACATATATATATTTTTGAAGATTACATTGATCCTTTTGGCCATAAATGTAGATTTGCATTTTATTTTCAAGTGTTTTTCTCTCCCTACACCTTTGTTTTCCTCTGATTGTCTCTGCTGATGTCAGTTTAAACAGTGGAGCACCTCTTCACCCTCGTGTTTTACCGTCTACTTATTTTGCTGCATTTCTTTTCAAAAACACAGCCAGGTTAGGTATTAGTCTTTTGAGCAGTTTCCTGCAGTGGGGAGAAGTTGCCGGTGTGAAGAGGAAGTGTGTGTTTGAAGGGCCAGTCGCTCAGGATGTCACCACCCCGCCACTGGCTAATGAGGGGAGAGGGGGGGTGTAAGCGCAGGGCCAGAGCAGTAACACACACACACACACACACACACACTGACACGACAGGAATGCAGCAGCTGTCACCGGCAGTTATGAAAGGGTTCAAGTTTGGTCGTGTCTTGTATATATACTGTATGTATATGTGTGTGTGTAGTGGCAGTACCAGGGGTCACGGGGGTCCTGAGGGCTCGGAGGGGCCGGTGCTGGTCTTCGGTGACCCCGGCCACCAGCAGAGCAGCTCATCACCCATAGCTGCCTCTTTCTGAAAGGAGAGAGAGGAAAATATACATATGTGGTATTTTAAGAGGTGACCATATGGTAGAGACATTGTTGTGCGAAGCGGTTCTTTCCCGTTCTGCATCCAGAGGAAGGTGACATTAGGTGTGACCTGCGCTAAGTGACAGGAACTTGGGCATACTTTCACCATGGCTTCTCCCTTTTCCTGTTATTCCTCAACTCCTGTTATTTTGTTTTCCTTGGAGCCGCGCCAGCGCAGCGGGCAAATCGACAGCCTACTATTTTTACATCCGTCTTTAAGGACCCCTGTCTGCTCGCTCTGCCTGCCAATTTGCCCCATCAGCAGTGGCAACGAAGGAGAGCTCTCAAGGCACAGAGCCTTTCATTTTTCTGTTGGCGATGTGGCTAATGCTGTCACTGTTATTTGAAAAAGCACTCAGAGTGAATTGCTATTATTATTGTTAAAACCATCATCATCATCATCAGGCTTATTTATGGTTATGGATAATGATGGTAATTTTGTTTCGGGGCTTGCAGTTGACTCTGTCTCTTTCTCCTGCTAATCTGACATGTGCTGCTGTGCGAGTGTGTTTGTGTACGTTTGTACTGTACATTCTAGATGTGCTGGCAAATTACCAAAGTAGTTGTTCAAAGAAAATGGCTTTCCAGCACAGATTTCATGTCCACAGCTCACGTGTGAGGTGAGGAGAACTTGTGCGCGCTCAGGCAAGAATAAATATGTTTCATCTCTTAATGCATACATTGAACTCATGTCTCTGTGTAAAGGGATGAGGAGGAGGAGGAGGAGGAGGAGGAGGAGGTGGAGGAGGAGGAGGAGGCTTTTCCCAGTATTTTCTGTTTCATTTCTCTTCTCTCCCGTGTTGTATTCTCAGTCTATCTCCCCGCTCTGTTCTGTTCTGTCTCCAGCTTACCATGGAGATTTGATTGCTAGAGGCCCAGGGAGGATTTTAGGGAGGTTTCTGGAGAAGGGAGGCTAGTGGTACAGGCTGTGGTAGGCTTGTAGCCAATATACACACACACACGCTCATATACATGTACACGCACAAAGATATCCAGTCCTGCAAGCGTAGATCCTTTCGGATACACTTGCCTTTTCTTTATGCAGAGTGTGTAAATTGCTTCTTAACGGCGTTGTCATTTTAACCCTCCAAACTCATTAGCTACTTTTTGGTGTGAGCAAAGTGTTAAGGCAACATGTGCAAGCATTTGTTTGTGCTCTCTGCTGACTTTGTAAAGATGTTTGCGCTGTTGGATTAATAACATTTAATGGCCACTGTTAAATGCAGCTGCCTTGGCATCCCACAGCTCGTGTTTTTCTGGCAAGCCCAGACTCTGGGTGGCTTTTGTTTTTGTGAGTTTGTGTTGTGTGTATGCACACGGTGCAGCGGAATACACCGCGTGCATACACGTGTGTGTGTGTGGGCTGAATGGGAAAGGCATTGTGTATTGTCACACACACACACACCCGTACAGACGGCTGAATTGAACCTGTCTGCATGCGAGCCGATCACATATTGAGCGCCACTTCACTTTGTAACAATCTATAACGTCAGTTAAGTCACAAATGATCTGATTATCCTACTGTGATAGACATCAATGGGTCTGACCCTGTAGCCGCAGCAACCAGTCAAGGGGTGGGTTACCACCGTGCGTGACCTCCGGCATCACACATTGTTGACCTCTTGTGACATTTAGCCTATTGTGCGATTGCAGTGACGGCGGCGGCACCCAAAACACAAAGTGAGAATTCTTGTAAGGAGAGAAGCCGTTACTTTGTGCGCGTCAAAAGTGGGACACGCATGTGCCTCGCTGCCTCACATGCAACCGCACATATACACTTGTTTTCTCTGTGCTGATGTTTTCCTTGTAAATGGCCTGAGCTGCCTCTTCCTTTGTCGGGAAACACACTCAGCGATAAGTGCTTAGTTGGAGCTTTGTCTGCTGCATGATGTGTGTGACTCTGACTGGCATTTAATATTTCATGGCATTTAATCCATTTGATATGTTTCCTCCAAATACAAAAAACAAAAACAAAAAAAAAGATCTGCAAGCTTTTGTTTGCTTTATCCAGGCTGTTACCTCACAGCTTGTTGATCGGTTTAGATTTGTAAAGGGTGGCAACCAAGGATTTATCACCTGGACTTAACCCCGTTTTTTTATTCTCCTGCACAACCGTTCGAGTCATAAATTCAGCATCTTGTTTGTTGCTGCAACGAGGCCTCATGGGGGCCTCAAGGTGATCCTTTCTGCCTGATCAATGGGTGCCCTGATATAACTCAATAACTTAAATGATACGAATATCATTAGCGAAGGGCCGTGCGAGACAGCGAAGTGAGAGCTCTTAAAGAGCAGCCAAGTTTACAGGATGCAGCTGCAAAGAAAGAAAGAAAGAAAGAAAGAAAGAAAGCGCATTATGACAAAGAAAAAGGAAAAGGAGCCGGCAGCCTGTGCATCAGTCAGAAGGTGAGGAGGAGGCTCTCTTTGAGATCAATTGGTAATAGGCTGAAGTCACAGAGGCGATTAGAGGCGTCGACTTGCCTGTGTTGTAAATGCTGTCAGATCTGTTAAAGGAAGCCTAATACCTCTCAGGTTGAAAGCTGTAATAACATCAACTGTAACCGAATCCACAGGGAAGTGCAAGTGAGTCTTGTGTGTGCGCGAGCGAGTGGAAAAGGAATGGGAGGAAGGAGAAAGTGTTTCATTTTGTGTAGATTACACAGGTGTGTGTGCTTGTGTGTACGTGCATGTTTTAAAGCAGCGCCAGCACGCATAAAAGGCGAGAGCCGCGGGGTTGCTCCTGGCATTTTTTCGGCCACCAGATGCCTGTCACTGCTTTGAGAAGGGGGAAGAAAAAAAAAGAAGCCGGGGATGAAGAGGGGAGAAGGACAAAGACGAGGGAGGGAGGGAGGGAGGGAGAGAGAGAGGGTGGGAGGGGGGCCACCGCTGTTCAAATCATGTCACGTAGCGCTAATTCATCCAGCCTCATTAGAGAGAGGGAAGGGACCACAGGGCCTCTCTCAGGACAGGGCCTGGGCTCAAACACACACAGCCACACACAGATATATGCATACACTTAGTTTTTGTCTGGCACATACTTACACACAGATACAATTTCTGGCTTCCTCACACAGACACACACAGACATGCAGACATACATACACAGATGACACTGGCACATGGCGCAGTGCGGGGGCAGTTTGGGGAATAGAAAATTGCCTTCTCAGGAAGGCCCCGGCCAATTAAGGACCTGACCGTATTGAATGTCAAGTGTTAATTTAGCCCCCCCTACCTCCCCTTCCCACCTCCCTCCAACCCCAACCTCACCCCTCAATTTCCCCAGCAGTAGCGGTGGTGGTGGCAGCGGCGGTGGGCCTGTGTGTGTGTGTGTGTGTCCCAGAGATGAGCAAATACATGTCAAGCCAAAGTTGATTGCCTGCTCCGTATTATGTGTCGCAGGCAAGTGGCAAATGTGCTCCCTCCTTTTAGCCTTTCACGTCCCCCCCCCGCCGGGGGACGCCGCGATGGAAGGAGGAGGAGGAGAGAAGCGGGATTAACTGTACCGCAGTGATAAGAATGGGGGGGTTTACACCAGGGAAGAAGGGAGAAGGGGGAGGAGGGGGGTGTGAAGGGGACAGGGGGAGAAGTAGAACAAGGGCAGAGGGTTGGTTTGATCTCATAGGACTGGGCGGTGACTTTGATAGTCTCTTAATTGCCATCATTTCACCGAGGTGATGTCGCCGGCGGTCGTTTCTAGAATAAACAGAGTGGGTCCATGTTTCTAAAGTTTAAATGAGTCTTAAATTTAGAAAAAAAAGAAGAAGCTGTTTTAACTTTTTGAGAAACTTAAACTGATGGCTTTACTCACAACCTTTGGCACAGTCCAGGGGCAGACAGGGTTGTTTCTGAGTTGGCCTGATGGTAAATGCCCACCTCCTTACCTCCATGATCTAATAGACATCCACTTAGTCTTAATGGGGCAGATTCCCTTTCTCCTCTCGTGATGACTGTTGCACTCTTTAAAGGTGGAATTGCCAGCTTGTCTTTCCTATCAGCCCACCCCTCCTCACCCCCCACGCCTCCCCGAGCTCTGTATTTCGCGTTCACTACCTCCCTCTCTGGACAGAGAGGGGCATTTCTAAGAAAATAAATATTAATGCTTTGCTCAGGATTCCCAACAAAGCCAGCTCCCCTGTTTTAGCCGGCCCTCTGGCTACATCTGTTAGTGCAAAGGCTCTTTGTTTTACCTTCATGTTGGTGCATTAACATGTGTCCCGGCGTTTGTGTGTGTGTGTGTGTGCGCGTCCGGTGATAGTAGTGATGTTGTGAAATTGAATAGACAGGGTGAGTATTGATCATTTACCCCTGTGTGTTATTAGTGCCTGCTGCTCCTGACAAAGAGAGCGTGAGCCACCTGCACAAACACAAACCGGCGAACACACGCACACACTCCCTTACAAACACACACGATCCCATGTTTACTCAAGAAATACAGTAAGTTGTTTGCATGTTGTGACAACCGTAATACATTGGGAAACAGTATACTTTCCTGCTACATAATATTTTATGGAAATATCGACATTATTGCCCAGAACCGGTGGTGGAAACCTGTAAAATTACAGCTCCAGTAGTGTTATGACGGGCCGGGTTCTGCGTCGGTGACTTATATGCGTCAGGGGTCTTTTCAAAGAGAGCCAATTTCAGTGCTCTCGACACACACACACACACACATTTATTATTCCAATCTGTTTTGTCAATCTCTTGTAAGTGATAACACATTTCGAGTTCACAAGGGTTACGGTGAAGTGTAATTCAGTCTCTGATCACTGATATCCAAACAGCCACTGTACAAGGCTCCAGGGTCAGGGGAAGGAGGGCATTAAAGCCAAGTGTAAGTGCTCCGTCTTTGGGCAGACATTGATGTCGGCAGTGCCTCTGGACCTCCGGTGGTCAGACAGGACTGAGAAGTCTGTCGAGCCCTAATTGATCACCCTGACCTGGGGAACTGAGGACAAGCAGAGATGAGTGTGGAAGAATGCAGTAGATAAGGCTAAAGGGAAAAGAAAGAAGAAGAAGAAAAAAAGGAGAAATTGTGCGACCGGTGGCTTAATCTCTCTGGACTGGCCATTTTTCCCCTCCGGATGATAGATATAGTCGGCCTAGCGTGTGACACAGATGGATCATGCAGGCGTCTGGGGTGATAGAGTTATAAATTAACACATTACCGGACCTTAATGTGGACTACTGTGGACGACCCCACACCAACATCATCAACCCTCCAGGCGCACACACTCGTACGCGCACACACAAACACGCCCACAGTCTCACTGATGCATCTAGCTGAGCTCAGGGTGCGGATTGTACTCCTCAAGTGGCATTGATTTGTTAAAGTGCTGAATTAGCAGTAGCAGTCCAGCTGCCGGCCCTTTTTCTGCTTTCTTTTCTCTTTTTTTTTCTGTATTTCTTTCTCTTAACTTCTCTCTTCCACTCGCTCCTTGTTGCATCACTCTTGTTTGTCCATACGCTGACTTTTCCCGTCTTTCTGCTTTTTCTTCGCGATCCAACAAGGACACTCATGTCTCCTCCCTTTGTTCGAAGGAGGACAAGAGATCTTCACACGTCCTCTTTCACTCACTCACACACTCAGTCTCAAACTTTGTTCTCCTTGGTCGTCCTGGCAAAAGCCCGTCCCCGCGTTCCCCCCTCTTCTTTCTCCAGCTGGAAGGTTTCACCTAAAAGAACAGTTGTTTTTTCTCTACTTCTTCTTGTGGCCCACACAAAATCCAGCCAGCCAAAACTGTTATGTCCCTGACTTTGAGACTAAAAGGGAAGTGGTATGTGTGTGTGTGTGGCTAGGGATTGGTATTTAATAGCCAGACATACAGAAGAGCTAATATCCAGAGCTGCAGTAGCCTGCACATTGTAAGGCCACACACAGTGACAAGGTTCTGAACAGCTCGCTGTATTTAAAACTCACCCAACTCCTGTGGAGCGAGGCATTGGCTCATACCTCTACAAGCAAACCGCAGTGAATTCTGCCGGTGTAAATGTCATTTAACAACAAATGAGTGCCTCTGGAAAGTGAGCGGTGTACAGTAAGGGTCACTGGTCCCTCTGTCTGCTGTGTGTGTGTAGCGGTGTGTTATACTTGGGCTTACGAGTGGGACAGACTGTCTGCTTTCAGAGTCCGAGTCGAGACCTCTAGCCAAGAGGTGCAGATTTGTTAGTGTCTGCTCCATTATCACCCATCAGTCTCATGGTTTGTTGCATGTGTGTGAGTGCATGGGGGAGGAAGAGAGAGGGAGAGTGAAGACACTGTCCCCCTCTTTCTCGCTCTCCGTGGCTCAGCCCAAACAGTTAACATCTGGTGACCAGTGACTGACCTTCTTCTGGTCTCTCTCCTTCACACACACACACACACGCATATATGCGCGCACCGAGAGCCGGACTGAATCCAAGTGATGAGTGAGTGACCACCCCGCCTTCCCCCTCCTCCCCTGCCGAGTGTCCGTTTCTGCCAGACCTCCCATGTCCCTCCCCTCACTGCACATCGCTGGTCGATGAAAGGTTGATGGGCGACTGATCTGTCCGCGGTTCCAATAATATGCTCAATATCGCGCCAATCCCCGTCCCGTCAGTGCAAACACAAAAAAACACCTTGGAGGAAACAGCACCTAAACACACATACAGTACACATGGGTGCACACACACACACACACACACGTCGTTGTGGCCCAAAATAAACACATACCTCCTTGCTAGTTGAAACCACATTGCTGTTTAGTCAGCTATTTGCTTTTCTTGTGTCCGCTTGATTTAGTCAGGCCCTCTAGCACTACAGTAAATTTGACATTTTGGGGTTTTTTGGTAATATTTTGGATTTTTTTTGAGCATGTTAAACCTAAGTGATTAGATTCAAATAGGTGACTGATAGAAAGCTATTACACTATAATACTTTATTAGGCGTTTAAGTGATATTTAAGCGGTAACAAGAGTAATTTATCTGTTTAAAAGTGGATATTCGCTGTAGTTTTATCGTCTTGTCTGAGTGTAAATGGATTATGTTTGGTTTATGGAGCATTTGACGACATTATCTTTTTGGAAATTGTCCCAAACGTCCAAACAGTTAATTGCCAAATTGAGACCCCAAATGAATCAATTCAAACCACATATCTAAAACAGTAATTTAAAAATAAAAATAAAAATTGGAGTAACAGGAGTAATTGTGGTGGATGGGAAAGACTGGCCTCTGTTTATGTGTGTAGTGAGGCGCAACAAGAGGAAAAGAGTGTCTCTGTGTGGTGGTGGTGGTGGTGGTCTTGTCTGAAGAATGACAGAGAAATGAGCAACAAGGTCAGAGGCAGAGAAGAAGTGACACATGCATCACAGGGCTGTGACATGCCACGGTCATGACCTTTGTCACCCCTGGCTCCTCTCCGTATCACATGCTTTCGTGAGTGTCAAGGAGCGACTGTCCCTTCCCGAGGAAAAGAGAAGCAAACTCAACCCCTGCTTCTCCCCGTCGGTGCAGTCCGGGGGAACAAGGATTGCGCGGAGAGCGGGTCACAGGCAGCGTCTTAATGGCAGGGTGATGTTGTGACTGCTACCCTCCCTTTCAGGTTAAACGCAGGGCGGGGACAGGAGCGAGGGAGGACGTGGCGGGAGGGTGACCGTATTAAAAGGGGGAGACAGAGCGACGGAGAGCGATGAAGTGAAAGCACAAGTGGAGCATCTCAGCAAGAAAAACACTTAAAGTGAGGGATAGTGAGCAGGGATGGAGGGAGGCAGCCAGGGGACTGGAGAAGAGAGAAGGGGGAAGAGAAGGGGAGGGGGGAGAGGCGCATGCAGGCGTGCGTCCCCCGCCTGAGGCTGATGCATTGTGACAGTCACTTAGAAGGATTTCACTTCCTCTAAACTGTGGCTTGCAGGAAGAAACACCATAAGTTGGGACAATTATGGGCTGAAGGAGATATGACAGGACACATGCAGCGCCGGGGAGGGAGGGAGGGAGGGAGGAAGGAAGTGAAGCAAGGAGTGTGTGTTTGTGTGTGTGTGTGCTACTCAGGAGAACACAATCATATCATCTGCTTGCATTTGGTGGATTGGTGTGTGTACGGGCCGCGTGTGCGCCGTCCAAATACCGTGTGTGTGTGTGTTTATGTGCTCGCCTGTGGGGGCCAGGGAGGGGCTATTTCTCGGTGCACGCCATGTCAGGGAGGGCCGGCGTCTCCCTCCTCATGGTACAGTATGTTACCACATTGCCTCCCTCATTCCTTCACCTCATGTCTGTAACTTAACCTGGTGACGAAGGGCAGGAGAGAGCGAGAGGGAGGAAAAAAAAAAAAGAAGACGAAGAAAAAAAACCTGGAGTGAAATGCTGCCAAGAAAAAGACCCTCATTTTTTTTCTTTTCTTTGGTTGACTTGCTTTCTTCCTGTCTTTTCTTCTTGCATGTTAATAGTTTGGTCTTTTTGTGTCATAGCCCTGATAAGTGTCCCAAATGTTCTTTGTGCTATAGTACATTGTGTTACCCCTGTGCGGAAGGCTCTGCCAAGAATGTCACTGTAATTTGAGTGTAAGTGGATTCCAAGAAATACACTTTTCCTGTTTCATTGAGTCGTTTTGCTTTCAGCGCTATTATGTCCTTCGTGCGAGTGAGGTGCTGCTGAAATTGTCTCTCGGTTTTTCTCTGGCTTGTGTCTCTCCGCATGGCACCTACAGCTACAGTTCACCGACAGTTCTGCGAACTCTCTTTCCATTTGACGAAAATGACAACAGAAAAAAAAAAAAAAAAAAGCTTTCGTTTGGAAAAATGGAGCAAACTCGACTGACCTGTGATACCATCTACGCAAACACAAGCTAAACGTTGTTCTCTTTATGTTGCCTCACGGGGCCCGACAGGCGAACGTCACGTACACAGGGCCCAGTTGTGATTCATAAAAATCTATAAAAGCAAGGCTAATTTAAATCTATTTCGGTTTCTTGCGCAAATGTTTTTAATGCGTGTATGTGATATCAGGCATTTTAGACATATGCGTAACGTTTCACAAAAAGAAACCCTCCTCGTCAGCTCTTCTGCAGCTATTTAAATTTTAAAATTCGGGAGTTAACGGCTCCTTGTAACTCTTTTCCACTGAAGTGCAGCATGAACTAAGCTTTAGTTTTCCACCCTTGCCACCACCTTCCCCTCCTGCATTGCTCTCCTCATCAGTATGGCAGTTGTGTTTGCTGAGCTGGCTTCTGATAGACTTTCGTTTTGGTTTGGTCATTTGAGATTTGGCATTAGCGCGCTCTCTCTCTCTCTCTCTCCTCTCACTCTCCTCCTCTTCTCTCTTGTGGATTTTATTTAGATGCACCCCCAGACTGTGACGAGAGAGGCTATGTGAGGGAGTGATGGGTGGAAAGATGAGGGAGGAAGGAGGGGGCAGGTTGGGACAGAGGCTGACGGGTATTAGACCGCTGAACACAGCTGGGACCTGCGCTATGAAAGAGATGGTAATGACCGTCTGCTAGCATTAGAGGAGCGGGGATGAAAGAGTGGCCGAGGAGACCCAGTGAAAGAGTAGAGTTTGCCACTGTGTGGAGCCTGAGCTGGAGAGATCAGCACGTCCAGAGGAAAAAACAAAAAAAAATCATAAACAAAATAGCACTGTGTCAGCTACACACAGAGATAGTTCCAAGCACGCATTTTTACATGAATGTGTCGTTTCACTTCTTTTTTTTCCTCTTATGACAGCAGATTAATTGACAATCTCTTCGGTCAACACTACCCGTAACACATCCACACCAGCACAGCCGCACACTGCTATTTTTGTTCCGATCCCTTGCTAAAAACTTGCTAAAGCAAACAAACATACTGGTATTAGATCTCAGGAGTTGTGCAAGTGGTTATAATCACTGTACTATAATCTGCCCCTGTTTAGCTGAACCCGCGTCTTGGCAGTTATTAGCCTACAGGTTAAAAAAAAAAGCTGCCTCCTACTCCATTGGTGCATGTCACACATGCCCCCTTGCAGCAGTCATTACCCGTGACAGGGGTCAAGAAAGGTTTTGGCCTAAGCACTCCATCGACTAGAGAGTCAATAAAGGACTGGTGTCCTGTCCGCAGTGGCCCTCGCAGTGATCTATTTAAGCGAGAAAGCAATATGCATTTGTACGTTGGTGTTGTTTGTGGGGAGATCACAAGTCAGCACATTATGAGCCGTGTTGTGACTTGCTGAAGCTTCAAAAAAAAAAAATAGAAAAAAGGAAAAAGAAAAAAAAAGAGGCGGTTTGAAGTGCAGTACGGTTTCCTGACAGCGTATCTCCACTGGAAGAAGTCAGTGTTTGTGAAGGTAAAACCGTGAACTGAAAAGCAAACATTTTTCTGGCCCCGAGTCCATTTTTACCAGTGGTAGCAGCGGCAGCAGCAGCAGCAGCAGCAGCTCTCCATACAGTCCACGCAGCCTTAAATAATTTATCTCCTCTTGCTCTCTCTCCCTCCCTCCCTCTCTCCATGTCGCTCTCCATCGCTCCTCTCCCCTCCCTCCCCCTCCGCTCCTCTTAGCACTTGCTTCATTTGTTTGCTTTGAGGAGCTAAATCTTGTTTGCGCGTATTAATAAGTCAAGGCGGATTATGCCCCCTCCACCGCGGCCCCTGTAGCGTCCTAGCCCTCTCTGCTTACGCTGTATTTGCGGCTGGGTGGCTCTGTTTGCAGAATGCCCCCCCGCAACCCTCCCACCCTTTCGCCATACCAGAGAGGCCTAGTGCGCTAGGCTAATTAGATTAATTCCGATGCCTGTAATGATTGCTCGCCATCTATTTTTAATGACTGGTGCATATCAAAGAATTGTAAAGCATGCTACCAGCAAAGCCTGCTCCCAGTCTCCCAGTGTGTCAGACACGGTCAAAGGCTCGGGCTTAGCGTTAGCATATTGCCATTGTGTGTGTGTGTGTCTCTGCGTGTGCGTACAGTTGTGTCTCTGCGGGCTAAGAAGGAACATGTGTTCATCCCGGCCTCTGCCTGGCCTCTGACGAAAAAAGCAACAAAACAAATCTAAAAAGGAACCGTCCACGCGATGACACACTCAAACTAGTATTGTGGTTTTGATATCCATATTTCCAGCAGTTTATGTTGACAGTTGGTTTGAATTATATGTTCAACGTTGGAAAAACTGGGTTACCAATTTAAAATCTGCACAAAGTAAACAGTATTAGCATTATCTTTATTTTGGTCCATTGCTCCCATCTGATGTTTCTCTGCCTCTTTCAAAACATACCCTGTTTTCTCTGTTCTCGCTCTCTTGTGGAAAATCAAAAGTAAACCAACTTCACAGTGTGCCATTGAGCATTAAGTCACGGCTTACACCTCGCCATCCTGGAGCAAGTGTATTCATCACCGCTCTTTATGCATTTGAGATGTTGCTCATCTTTAATAGATAGAACTAAGTCTCTTCCCTCTTTCTTCACCCCTCTGTCTCTTGGCCCCGTAAAAGGCGAGTATAAATATTTGAGAAGCAAGCAGTTCAAAAGTGGGGGAGAAAGGGCCGTTTAGCGTAGCCATTTGGAAACACAAAAGTGAAATGAGAGACTGCGAAGAGTAAAAGAAGGATGAAAGGAAAGGCGCAAGATCAGGAGGCGAGAAGGAGAAGTCATTCAGAACAAACCCCCTCTATAGATCTCTCCTTCCTAATTTTCTTCTTCTGTTCCCCTCACACACTGAATAAATATGTCCAACCTACAGCTCTCTGTCTCTCGCACACACACACACACACACACACACACACACACAAGGTAGATTTCCATAAAATATTAAAGGAGGTGTTTCCTGTAATTATAGCACTGTTTGCCTCTGCCTCAAAGCCTGAGCTGTAATTAAGCAGGATTGCACACGCACATGCCAAGGTAAAGCATGCAGAAACACACCTCCACGCCCCCAGACACACGTACGCACGCCGAGCACGGCGGCGCAGACTTGCGAGCCAATCGCTGCTGTAATTCATACTCTCACATGCTCAAATTTGTACACACACTCAATGGACTCATTCATGCACAAGTGGTCACACACGCTGAGGTTTGAGCAAACACACACTCAATTTCGCCACACACACATTTTTATCTCGCTCCCATAAGAGGGGGGGAAAAAATCAGGAGTCTGTAAAATGCTATCTTTCCCAGACACCCTATTGTGATGTTATCTCCATAACTATCCATATATTGATCCACCTCCCTCTTCCCTCCTCTTTAATTCTCTCTCCATCTGCCCCCCTCCCTCCCACCCCTCACCCACCTAGCCCTTATCTAATCTGGCTATGCCACTAATGGCAGCCATTCCCAGCCATGAACAAGTGCCATAATGTGCTCTGGTAAGCCGTTATGATGTGAAATGACCCTATTGATTGGCTTGCATCCCCACTGACAAAAAAGAAGTGGCGGCAGTCACTTATTACTGTTAATGAGCTGTGGGATGGGCCCTAAGTGGCGCGTGTCGCACGTGCACATGCGCGCTCGCGGACGTGCGGGCACACACAAACCTGCAAATGTGTGCTCGCGCGCACATACGCACATGCTTTGCATAATTGTGGAGGAATCACTCCTACCTGTCTGTGTCCCGCCACATTTCAGCTCGTTAGCGGTGGGAGGTCCCACCGAGTGAGCGAGTGACGAGCTTTTAATGGCTGCCACTTGGCATTGTCATGTCGCGTTTTCGATGACTGTTGCATCTGCTTCTGTTTCTGCATCTGTTGTACACACCTGGTGTGTCTGTAATGAACAAGGCAAAATACTGCCACTTAGTCTGACAAATGACACAAGCTTTAGCTTTCTGAGTAAAGCATGTTGCACGGGGTCCCAGATGTGAGCCGATGTAGGCAGTGTAACAGGAGCTGCAGCAGCGGTGAGTGTAATGGGCAAAACAAATCTGGGAGGTTTGGTTAGACACCAGTGTGTCAAGGCCACAGGCGCAGATGTGACTTGGACACTGTTCCTTGTAGACAGAGGGAGGGCGTGTACGCCAAGCTGCGTTATGAATGGGGAGAATCTTCCCCTTGCTTATGTGCGCACACATACACAAAACATGGCGTGCTTTCCGAGCTGGCAGCGCCTCCCGGGGATAATCCATGGGACACATCCAGTCAGCCACGGTGCATGTGCGACACATGTTTTTTTATTCAATCTTCTTGTCTTTTCATCTTCCGCCACCACCAGAACGCTTCCTGCTATTTTCTTCCCAGCTCGATACAAACGAATAACAGATGTGAAAGGCTGGAACGTATACTCCCCTCTCCCCATCGTCCCGTGCTGTGACTAGTCTGTGACAACCTTTGCACTCTCACTTTCTCCCTCTCTCCCTCTTTCCTTGTCTTTTGTTTCCCTGAAGCCTGCCCATCCCTGGTCCGCTATGTGGGGACAATAAGCTGCACCCATCTCCCACCCGATCCCACTCGACTCTTTGCCTCTTTATATCAATTCTGTGTGACCTGTATAGTTATAGCGTACATGTGTAGACGGGCGTTTCTCCTTACTGGTCCCTTGTCGGTGCAATGAATCAGAGATTAAGTTAGTCAACATGGCTTTGAAAAAAATAAATGTGTCATCCAGTCACAGACAGACACATCATTTATTTCCATGGAACTCAGAGGGGGACCAGCTTAACTGCTTTTAATGATTAAAAACAAAAAGATTTGTTGTTTTATCATAGAAATTTTAATATATCAGGAGGACTGTTTACTGTAAGTTGCATACAATGCTTTCAAATTCTCAAATCAATTGAAAAGTTTAGCAATTAAACTCTAATTCAATATATTTGGTTGCTTCTCGGATCCTCATCACAATAAATCAACGACGTATCAATGCTGCATACTTGAAAAATATGTATTTATGCAAGGCTGTGGCGACTAGAGGAGAGGATATAGTGCGGTGTCTGGGAAGAGTCAATATTTTCATATGTAAGCCTGTGAATTTAATGACCTAATATCTGCAATGAGAAAGCTCGTTTTAAAGGCATAATCCTCTCCCTGTTTCTTGGGAAGACAGGAGCAACAGAATCAATGAAGGTTTAGGCTCTGGGAAATTATAACTGCGTACGCACACACAAACGCTGACGCACGCACACAAACAAAGACGCGCGGGTTGCATCCGTGACGCTGTCGGCCACGCACTGCGAGAAAGCATGCGTTTTTATTTGACCCCTCAAACTGGCAGCAAGTTTCGTTTCACCTACAGACTACAATCTGTTTGAAACAAAAAGCAGTCCATGACATTTGGCAGTTCTTAAAAATAGCAATCAGTTACTGAATTAAATCCAAAGGCCGAATACGAGGGGAAACTGTGCCTCCACTTGACATAGTGAAAACACATGTCGAAGGAGTGAGTTCTAATTTTGCTGTAATATGCTCCAGTTCATTGTACACTTTGAGGACTCATTCTCAGATTGTGCAGCAGAAACATTCTTTTCTTTTCAAGGGTGCTCATTTATTTTAGGTTGTGCAACTCAATATGAGTGTGTGTTTGTGTGTGTGTGTGTAACCCTTACCTAACTTGTTGGTTACAATACCAGGAATGATGAAAGCTCTTTTTTTTTTTTTGCATTCACCAGAGAGCAGCGCGCGCACACACGTGGACACACACGTGGACACACACACACTCACGGAGACCAGTTGGAATTAAAATGCCATTACTTAGCTGGAACAGAGGAGCTCAACAAGACAGAAGAGGCAGGGAAAAGAGAAAAAGAGAGACCAAAATGGTACTTAATTCTTTCATTATCCAAATGAATGAAAATCGCGTCAATGAATCAAGACAAAGCCGCACATCTGTCTCAAAATTAGCTCAACAATTACATGAGGGAGCTAATGAAGGCAGGGACTCGGCGTGGCAATAGCTCACAGCCATCAAAGGGCTTTTGATTCCATTTGGAGGGAAGACCACCGAGGGCTGCCTGGTCTGGTGCCAGCTGACCTTCTTTATCTGACCCCTGACCTCTGTGGTAACTTGGGAATTTTGCTGATAGCTGATTTGTTGGCTCGCCCAATAGCCCAGAGAAAAAGAGAGAGAGAGCAAGAGAGAGAGAGCGTGTTCCTGGAAATCTTATTCCGACTGTACTTCTCAGTCCTGGGTACAGGTATTTATGACGATTACATGCTCGATGGTTGACATGTTAAAACAGCTTTACAGCTCTGCAGCACACTGACCCTAATTTCATGCAGCGTGAGTGCCAACACTGTGTCTCTACACCATGTTTTAGTGCCCATAGGAGGGCACAATGGCTGTGGAAAAGAGGAAGAATAGAGTGGTAGGGGGCATGTAGAGGACAATCATTAGACCGCACAGAAGGAGGGATGAGGAAAGGCTGCTGGGCGCTAGAAGAAGCGAGCAGGAAGCTCAACGGTCCCCGAGCATCTGGCAACGCGTCGCAGGGAGCCACGGTCCCTGTCATTAATAGTGATGAAATCATTTAAACCATCAGGACTAAACGAGCCAGTTAAGAGACACTCAACGCTACACTTCTGCCTTGAGACAGAGAGTCATTGCCAGCGTGCACTGCTGGCAATAACACACACACACAAAATAGATGTGTGAAGCTGATAGCGTGCAGGAAGTGTATTAACTATGTAGACTATGTTTGAAAAAAAAAAAAGGAAAAGGAATTTACAATTCTTCTGTGCAGTGAAATTATTTCAAAGTGCATGTTTTGAATTTAAATTTTGTGTTCTGAATTTGGAAGCCTAAACTCTGGGGATTTTTTTCAGATGTTGTTTCTACATATCGCATTTTGTGTCATATGTTATTGTAATATAAAGTGCTACACAAGCCACAATTTCAAATTCGGCTAGCAGAAAAACATTTAGTTTGTGGAAACATCTGGCAACAATGAATGGCAGTAAACAGAAGGCAATACAGATAGAATAACTGTAAAACCAGACGTAAATGAAGAGTAACTTCAGTCATACGTAATGCTGGTGACTTACACAGTTCAACGCACACAGTCTTCAACAATAACCATCGCCGGATTCAGAACACGCACTTTAAACCTTGTGATGCTTTCTGCTGTGTATTTTAGTTTAATGGAGACCCAATGTGTTGACATGAGTTCCACAGGCCTGAAAAGCATTATAAGCTCACCACTAAATGAGAAGAAATATAAATGTTCCAGCCTTCAGAGCAGGCTGCAGAAACATTCAGAACAACAAACAGGTCAATTATCTAGTCCAGGCACTAGCTGTACATTAACTCTATGTTCTGTGTTGCATTAAGGCAGTGAATGCATCGCGTTTGATTTTATATATTTTTTGTCACCGGAGCGAGAGAAACAAAGTTGGTGGAATCAAGCAACAAACCGTTGTTGATTATTGGTGCGCCACAATTTACAAGAGATGTACCATCATTAGAGCTGCAGCGAGTGAGGAACCAAACCACTGGCTAAATCTGCCATGAAATACTAGACTGCTGCAATAAAACCTGAGCATCTGCACCAAACTGGAAACAGATGAACCCCGTCAAGGATACATTATGCTCTTTTCCCCTCCTTGTTTCCTACGAGGCTGCAGGTCCTCTCCGGATGAGCGGTGAAAATAGTGAGGTTTTTGCATAATTACATGTGTCGGCGTGCATGCACAGTGCACAGCATATGCCGATCACGTGTGTGTGTGATAGTGTGCAGACTGGTGTACGCTTGTTGGTTTTCGTGTGTATCATGTTATGGCCTACACAAGTACTGAGGCCACAAAGGAAATCCATTGCCAACAACAGCACGGCTACTGGCAAGGAGCCATACCACCCCAGAGGCTTATGGGATAGGGTTTACAACCAGAGACGGAGTGTAGGAGGGCGAAATCTGCAAGGGTCACCCTGTGTTATACTCCACACAGTGTCCAGTTATTCCTCAGAAAACTGCCAAATGCCTTTGTAGAATTCCATGTTTCTCATGTTTCTCGATAGGTTCACATCTTGTACATGTGCAGATAAAAAGCAATGTTAAGCCAATAGGCTGCACTCGTTCTACAATCAAGCTGTTAATACGGAGCATTACACTGATGTAGAACAGAGTACCACAGATTTATAGACTACATTAGTAGTCAGATGAGAACATTATGGTGCTTAGTGTGAATTAGGGTATGGGCTTTCTGCCTTGTTTGCTCCTGGGGAGAGGTAGCGATATCCCCTTACTTCCTCGAATCCCTCACTCAGAGGGGACAAGCGCCTTTTTCCATCTCAGTCCCAGACAACTTCTTTCCAGTATGTTGGCTTTTCGTTATATAACGATATTTGATCACTGCAAGGCCATTCTGCATGGCTGGTTACACTATACAGATGTACAATGTTGATTGGTTTATTAGCCTTATAAACATAACGATGTGCTGTGTTTGCGTTTTTGGCAAAGCAGACTAAAGTAGCAGTGAGACTGCAGGGTTATTCCTCCTTCGGACTCTCCTGGTGGCTAAGTTAGATGATGTGTTATGTTTGCGGTAATACATCTGAGTCGCTGTTAATGGTCGACGTACATTTTCTGGTGGCATAATGTAGAGTTCGAAGCCAGATCCAGAAACCGCCACGCTCCCCACCAACACAGCCCCTCTCTCCCTTTCCTTTGTCTTGTCATCCTTTTCTTCCTCTCCTCTTCAGCGAGCACCCGTGCTGCCTTTCGTCAGCGGCGGTGCCGTTTATTGACAGAGCAGTACATCCTAGACATATCTGGGGGATTAAGTTGCAAATTTAAGCAATGGGAAAATCAATGGGATCCTCTTTTAATTCATGAGAAAGGCTGTCACTGTGAAAAAACAGTAGGGAGATGTGGCTGTTCAGATCACATTCATCTGGGGAGAAGCAGAAGAGGAGGAGGTGGAGGAGGAGGAGGGTGAGGAGGGTGAGGGCTGCATCCTTTAAATCTCTCCATCAAATGAGGGCAAGGCTGATGGTGGCTTGCCAGAGATAAAACCTCTCAATATAAAATAGATCCTTTGTTTCCACCTTTATCTGTGCCATTTGGTTGATTGGTCTTTAACAGACTGATTGCTGAATAGCCGTAGCAGTGTTAGGAGAGGCCGTCGTAGAGGTCTCAACTACTACCTGGACTCTTGGCCAATAAAAACAGGTATCTCCCTGCACAGATGTGTAATTTTTACTCTTGCCAGAGAGTTTTTCATGCGGTGCTCAAAAACTTATGTACTTCTTTTTTGTTTTCATCTGCAGAGATTGTAATCACAGGTCTTTTTTTTTTTCTTTTTTAATAAAACATGCTGCATTTGTTTAAACTTTTGCCACCAGAAACGTAGAGCACAAGCAGCAAGTTATAAGTGAGGTAACAGAAGGGACGATGCAGTCAGTCACCTATTTCCCGAACGTCGGACATTTCTGGCAAACAGTCAGTAAAGTCATCAGATCCCCGTGTTTTATGACTCCTCTAAACCAGTCGCGTTCATCCCCAGGTTACATTATGTTACTGTGTATCCCCTGCTGACTGCAGGGAATTAGATTTTTTTAATGAACAGCTCAATATCTAATTCATTAAAGTGGCTGTTTTATTTGATGCATTTTCCTTACTCCAGCTGAACTCACGGAGCGAGCCTGGGGATAGGATGTTCCTGTTGATGGATGTCCAGACGCGCACACACAAAAGTGCCCCGAGTGTGCGCCGGCGTGTGTCCCTCTGAGAGACGTGGGGGTGGTGGGGGGACTCCGGTTGATTGTGACTCTTCTCCACAGGGGCTGAGAGCAGGAGTTTTACTCTGTTTGACTGCTGAACGACGGGCGCAGTAATTGGCCTTGCACCCACTCTCCCTCATCATTAGAGGCAGGCCAAAAGGCAAGTTTAACAATCGGTGTGGGGCGCGCCGCCAGAGCTTTCTCTAAATCTATGAGCGTCTATCTGACAGTGAAAAGCATAAGGAGGCACGTTCGGCTTTAGTGCCGTATTAAAAATGTCGCCCTTGGCTCCGCTTTGTATGTGTATGCATCCTCTGCTACTCTGTAATTAGCTCGCCTCTCATTTACCGACTCCTGTGCGGCCCTCTCGATCGACTGTCTGATATCTGCGCAGATCACTGCCTCTCTGCGCAGACGCATGCTTTTCTCTTCAAGACACTTGTAGCAACGGCTACAAGAGAGAAGGAACATCTTGCAATACGACAGAAACATGCATTGCATAATATATATATATACTGTATATAAAAAACAGGGAATCTGATATGCAGAAGATTAGAGGCCCTGAAGAGAGCGGTATAGAGGGGAAAGGTGTGCTAAAGTGAAACAAAGAGCCTTGGTGAAATTTGAAGGGGTCAGAGTAGGAGTGGAAGGGGCTCCCCGGCGGGGCCCTGGGGGTGCAGCTGGGGATGTGTCAGGTGCCTGAGCTGCTCTCTGTGCCGGGCAGTGTTGTTGTTACACCGAGGGCAGCGCCACAAGTCCGAAAGTATTGATTTCCCGCCTTGTCAAGAGGCAGAGAACTGTCATGTGGAGAGCACTGACCTTGGTACACACACTAAGACAACTATTCCCCTCGGCCCCCCACGGCACAGAGAGAGAGAGAGGAGCAGATGCAAGACACAGCAGCATCAGGCAACAAACAACAACGCGCTACCGAGTCTCCTGCGAGGGGGAGGAGGAGGGGGGTGGAGGAGGAAGGAGAAGAGAGAGGAGGTGAGCTTGAGAGGAAGAAAAAGAAAGGGAAGAAAAAGAAGGAATAAAAGCAGGAGAAGGAAGTGTGTGTGTGTGTGTGTGTGAGAGAGAGAGAGAGAGAGAGGGAAGCTAACAGTCAAAGCCAGGGCCGGTTCCCCTGAGTTGTCAGTGGGCAGCCTAGTGTCTGGTTATCACGCTGTTTGAAATGACAATGGCTTGACTTGTATTTTTCTCCAGAGACCCAACTCAGATCTATAAACCAGAGGGAGGGAGGGAGGGGAGAGGGGGAGGAAGGAGAGGAGGGAGCGGTGGTTTAGAAGACCAGAGAAAAAGAAAAAGCTGGTCAGAAAAAGAAACAGAAGAAGGAGTGCTTGGAAGAAGGAAAGGCCTGACAAAGAGAAAAGCGAGGGAGAAAAAGGAGTAAGAGGCTGGCTCCCTCTGTCTCTGTAACGCTGGCGTAGTCGCAGCCTTTGAGATCCACAGACAGAGACAAGAGAGGAAGGAAGAGAAATAAGGCAGCAGCTCAAGTGAAATGTTTTTCATGTGGAAGCTCCGTCAGGATTTGACAACAAAAAGGGCTCCCTGTCACCTGCAGCTACACGGCGGGGCTCATCCCCAGTCACTGCGGAGCGCAGCGCTGAGAGACAGACAGGGAAAACACGGCCTACAAAGCTCTCTTCGCTGGGTTAGATCAGGGTGACAGACACTTAAGAGACTCGGCTTTAGTCACACATCTCTTGCCTCAGATCAGGGCATTTTGCTAACAAGCTCAGCAGCAAGTTCCCTCTCTTGTACACTGAGGCTTATGAATAAAGGCCACTTTTTCATGATCAAGAGTTCTGTATAGAGTTTTATAGGGAGTCTGTTCACAAAGTCTCCTTTTTTTTTTTTTGGTGAATCTTAAAGGAGTTGTGTTCTAATTGAATTACCCGGCTTATTAGTGTTTGACATTGGAAGCTCGGCTATAAGTAAGGAAGTGGGGACTTGGGAAGTGGATTTAAACAGCCGTGTTGGTTTTGGTTCTAATTTTACACCCTCCTGACACACATTATTCCCCTTAGCTGCAGTTAGGCCCAGATATGGTAATGCTAATAATGTGTGTGTGTGCGTGTGTGTGTGTGAGAGGAGGTTTAAGTGGCGCTCTCACCTCAATTGGCAAGCCCGGGAAGAAGAGTCGTCTTCGAACCTAGTGCATACAACCTTGTCCGGCCCGGTCCTTTATGAATAAAGCAGAAAGAGTACAACAGGAGTGATTAAAAATAGATTTATTAGAAGTACAAAGGGTGTCATTGGCCAAAAAAAACAGAGGTACTGAGTTATTGTTCCATTTGAAGATAAAAACACGCAACCTTCTTTATCCTCTTGCTCTCAATCCTCTTATTTCAACATGTCTTGAAGGAAAAAAACAGATTAAGCACACCTTTGGCCAGAACACTGTTTAGTAGCCTTGATGCGGATTTTTGCCTTTGTTAGTCTGCCTTAATTTGGTCAAATCTAATTGCTAATTACGCTGGCTTTCATTATCTCCGCGTGTGAAATCCAAGGGCTTTAGCAGCATTATCTTTACTCAGAGAGGAGGAAAGGAGGCTTTGATCAAGATTAACAACGTATACTTCACTCTGTGAAAAGATACACGCGCGCACATACGTCTGCTTGCACCTACTGCACAAACTTAATGAATCTGTTTCATCTGTCCCGCTCTCTCGCTCTCCCTCTATGAGCAGTCAATATTCACCTCCCAATGCCCCGAGAACACGTTTCTAAAAAGTACAACTGCTTCTGGAGGAGTGTATGAAATAGTAACGCACACACCACTCAGCCTTTTCAGTCAAAAGTCCTCGCTTCTTGATTATTTTACCAGCGTCACTGGTCAGTAAAGTGTTAAAGACGACTGGGGCAGCGGTTAACATCTTAATCGCGCCTCATGCTGATTGTCAACCTCCGTCGGGAGCGAGAACGCAACCTTGCGGCTTTTGCCACATCGCCGCGAGTGCTCCGAACACACAAACACCGGCGATTATTGCGCCTCCCCAAAATAACGTGGGGCAACTGGCACTGAACAAATTCACGAAAGTAAGCCTCCACAATTAGCTCTCGTCCTCAGCGGATGGATAATGGGCCTTGCTGCACAAATGTGGCACTTGAGGTAATGACAGATTGTGCTAAAAGGAGCTACTTTAGCCACTTAGTCAACTCTCATTGGGGGTATCACACGGTTTGTGTCTGTGGTGGAAAAAGGACGTGCCAGCGTAGCTTGCGGGCCCCTCAGCCTCCCTGGGTGCCGTAGGGCGTAATGCCAAAAGATAAGACTTAGGGACAGGTGACCATAGTGAAGCAGCCCATTCCTCGCGTTCCAGATAAGCTATGATAAGTAATGACACGCCAATGAAGCAATGCACTTCTCGTAAAATCGAGAACACTCACTGGTGTCAACAGGTAGCATCAAAGTTCTACGTTTTTATGATATAATGCGGCTTCTTTTCCTCTACTTTAGTGAGCCCCCGTTGTTCTAATTTCAGCATTAAATCTGGCATGTTGTCAAACGCCGTGTTAGGGGAGGAATGCCAGCGTATTCACTCTCACCGCAGGTCTTTCACGCTACGGTGGGATTTTTGCAAGTCACGATGAAGAAAACATCGCCGGATGGAGAATTCCAAAACAGCAGTTCGTGCCGATGTTACAGCAAATAATCCAGGAGGAAAGAAATATATATTTTGAAGAGTGGCCAGTTTTGGGGTTTTAATAGCACAAAAAGCAGAAAAAAAAAAATAGGTTTGCTCCCTTATTAACCAAACCAGCAAAAGCACGAGAGACGTTTTTATTTCCAGAAAACAGAATGAGAGGGAAAGAGGATGTCTCTGTTTTAAAAAATGACATTTCAGTGTGTCCTGTAAATATGTTCATTCATTTTAAGTGCTTTCACCACAAGAAAAACCTACTATATACAAAAGAATGTCATTAATTTAAGGTTATTTTAGGTTTGCTGTTGAGTCAGAGCTCTTAGAAGCAGATATTTTATAAGGGAAAGTGATTTTTTTGTTGTTTTTGTATTTATTCCACATATTTCCCACTGCCCATGATATACTGGAAATGCCTGGTTAAGTGCGGTTCTGACATGAGTGTAGTCACAGCATTTGGCCCGGGGACAAACGCTAGAAAGGCCCTATAAATATGGATGCCACCCTCCCCCTCTGCTCCCCGATGAGTTTGCATGTGACTGCGTGTGTTTGTGTCTGGGTGGCACGCCGTTTGCCCCGTCACACAATGTCCCCGCTGTTTATTTACTCACGCTGACATGGATACTCGCGCTCGCCGACGGGGCTCACCACCTACGCCTGCGAACCAAGTGCCAAAGAGCTTGCTAATGCCCCGGCTCCTGCTGTAAATAATGCATCCGCCAGTGCCAGGCAGCGAGCTAGCGCCGCAACCCCGGCTCCCTGATACATTTCATAGTCTGATAAATCTGTTAGTCTGCGTGTCACTCTCAGTTTGCCCCTGTGCATGATGCATGTGGTAAGCGTGTTGTCGTTACACTGCAGAGCGTTACACCCAGAGAGCGCGGCGCTCCATAATGCCAGCCACGACGGGCGTCTTCCTGTGCGGCCACTTCTGCCCCTGTCGCTGCAGAGACCCTGTGAGTGCCCCGTGGCTGCAGTGATGCCAGCACGTGCAGAGCTGCAGGGAGGGTCCCTGTGGGGAGGAAGTGGGCCATTAGTACAGGCCTTGCCCCACCGTTTTACTCCAGTTCAGTACACATCACACAGGGCCGCCCTCGACTAACTATCTAACACATGCTAATTAGCCTAGCGACAGAGCCAGTTTCTCTTTGCTTTGGGAGCATATGTGGAACTCCAGAGGAAAGCTGGCAAGGAGGACGTGGCCAGGGACTGATGCTTCATTAAGTTTTCTTTTATGCACTTCAAATAAAAGTGGAATGTAGTACAGTAATGGCCTACTGTTTTAGAGCAGCCTGAAAAATATGACTGATGGCAGCAGGGTTATTTTCTTAAATACAATTTCACACGTAAAAAGGGGGGTCAGAGTTCAGTCTTATCTTAAAACTGGGGAGTTTAATAACTGACTGCTTCAAACACATATTTTTAGAGACTTCACCTTCTGGATTAGAGTGCCGTCTGCTCTCCTACCAACTCGCCTTTCCTGCAACGTCTTCATTTTCTGGAAACAAGAACAACCACAGCCTTAATGAAACTTAATGATGATAGTCATAACACAACAATAATCCAGTGGTCTGGAAAACTAATCAATGCGTCTTCTCTCCTTCCCCTAATGACCTGTGAAAACAAAGCAATAAAAAGGCGGTGTGTGTTTATTTTGGCCAAAGCAAAAGGCTGATAAGAGCGGCCAGTTGATTAGCGTCAAGCAAAGCCAAGGCGGTCAGAAAGATTAGGACGTACACACTAAGTTCGTGTCTCCACATGAGGTGGAGGTGTGCGCATTTCAGGCTAAAACGCCGAAAGATGTTTGTCCATTTGCTGAAATGTTTGCTTCCTACTAGGGTAGCTTTGTTATCTCAGAGTGAAATAGATCATTTCCTGTTCAGCTTCACCACACCACAGTTTTCCTCTTACTGTAACTCCAGTCAGTGGTGCATGTTTGTCATCCGAGTAAGGCGATGACAAACACGTTGTTTCCATTGCCTTCTGTGTGAAGTGGCTGACCAGCATGACTCTCGTTTTGTCATTCTTCTAGTCTTTCGGTCCTCTCAGACTCAGGCCCTTCACCACAAATCATTGTGGTGTGTTGTGCGGCGCTTGAGGACACAAAAGTTCCCCCAACAGTGGTGAAAAAAAATCACAGTTCCTTAGATTCCTCTTTTCTCTTTTCCGGGAAAAAAAAAAACATGGGAGTCCTGTTTTGAGTGATGGTGCTTACAGATGAGGGGGTAATATTTTGCTTTCACTTTTTTCCTGATTTGATCAGCATCAGTAATATTCTTTGTCACAGAGTACTATGGTTTCATTATGTGCATCCAGCTTCTCTTATAAATAAAATACGCGATTTACATGATTTAACAGTGGCTATGTTACACCAACAGAGGAAGAGACCACCTTCTCATCGTTCCCCAGGGCCCAAACCAAACACATTTCATGCATACTGCATTAGGACACACATCATTTCTGAAATTCCCAGAATTAAAGCGATTTAACAAGCCCAGTAATAAATGTATTTCCTATTCCCCGGTCAGATCACACGAATACTCAAACACACAACACACCGCACACGACAACATGGGAGATCGCTGTCAGGTGGATTACATGGAATGATGGGGTGATGTGTCTTTTTTTCCTGCATGCTGGAGAGCCTGGTGTCCTGATTAAAAATTTCAGCTCCACTGCCTTTCTAATTAATTAGCGAGGCCACTCAGAGGAGCGCTGTGGACCAATTAGTCTCTAGCAAGCCGATGATGCCTATCGCTACGGCATCACCGTGCAGCTGTCGCTCCGCGCTCCGAGGACGGCTGGGGATGGACCCTCGGGTGCTCGCACAGGTTCAAACAGCAGCGTGCATGCGTAGCACACCGCATGCATGCTTACACACGGCGTAATCGCGCTGATAGAAACCAGAAAGATTAAGATATGAGCGTGTGCTGACACAGTGAAAGGAAAATATTGGCTGATGGTCTGTCATCGAATGAAAATGATCATAAACAACAATATGCCACTGAAGTGCAATGAGAAATAAACCTTGAATACCCTGGAAAAAAAAATACAGCTCAGAGACATTTGGTTTGAAGGAATCTCTCAAAGGGGTCGGACTGATCAGAGACAGCTGATTAACCAATTTGTCAGTCAACAGAAAATTAATCTGTGACTGAATCTGACAATATTTGATCTTGATTGCATTATTAATTCTGAGATGTAAAATAAAAATTAAAAAAACTGTGATCGACTAGTATCAGTTGCATTTGCAGGACATGCAGGATTAAGCGATTCAATTATTTAGAAAAACTGTTGAAAATAAGTTTTAAATCAGTTTGTGCCTCATTAAATTGTGTGAATCTTAAAAGACGCTGCAAGGCAGAAAACAATGGCAAAGTTTACACACAAGAAAACCTTGAATCTGCTTTTCCTATCTTCACTTCCAGAAGGAACTTGATCACTGAGTGTGAAAGCTGCATGACTCAGGACAAAGGCCACCTGCATTCCTCCTTACATTAAAAACAAAGGCAGATGAAGGAAGATTCAGATTTTCTGAGGCCTGATGTTGAATTCATCCCGCATGCTGACCACAGGGCTGGGTGGGGAGGTGTCTGCATTACTTCGGAGGGGCGGCTGAGTTTGCTGACTTTGTGAGAACGGACTAGTTATAGGAGCGAGGAAGCTCATTTCCACTTCAAGGGGTCGTCTGAAACATGGCATCAGCAGGCCTCTCCGTTAGCTCGCTCGCTCGCTGGCTGCACTCTCGCACGTGTGTGTGCTCACTAATGCACGTACATGCATACACACAGGCGCACGCACACACACACACACACCATCTGATCGGCTCACGTTCGCCGTTATCGCTAATGTCTCCCCATTGCCTTCTCTCCCAAAGTCTAATGTTTATTCGTACTTGAGGAAAATGCGCTGATGCCGTTTTTCTTCAAGACTGAAAAACAGCCAAAAGCTAAAAAAATATATATAAATAAATAAATGTCTAACTTCAAAGCCCCCTGCGGTAGAGGGCACACACTAATGAACACACAAACACACACAAACACATACGTAACATCCAGCAAATAATTCAGTTTCACATCTCTTACAAGTTTTATCACAAAGTGGACTGTAGATTGGCATGTTTGACGATAAAAAAAAAAAACGCGTGTGGGTGCGTTTCCATCCCACCGACACACACTAACGTGAGTCACTTTGCAAGCACAAACAGTCAATGCCGTAGTGGCTGATTAGTATGAGAAGAGGGGATGAATATTGGAGAAGGACTCTCAAGAGCCACCCATGAAACATGGAGAGGATGTCAAAGCATTTTGTTCCCATCTCGTTCATTAGCCCTAACGCAGGCTACTAGACTCTGAGAGTGTTTTATTTATTTATTTATCTTCTTTTAAAGTTCATTCACAATCGCACAAATGCACGAAGACAAAAAAAAAAAAAAAAAGGGCGCACGCTGAAATCTGCACCGCTGGAAACAGTTGTAGTTATTAAATCGGCGTGTCTGACATTTTGTCGGCATAAGTAATTAATTTAGCCTTTCTATTGGGAAAGTCCAAAGAGCCCAATTAACATGGCTAATATTGCTGCATCGTGTAAAAACATTATTTTTTTTTTAATACAGAGGGAATATTCAAATGACTTGCCTTCATTATTCAAATGTATAAGCAAAGTCATCACTGGGGAAAGAGACAAGATGGGGTTCACACTCGTAGGAACAAGGAAATGATAATCAATCTTTTAGTTCTGCAGAGCAATCAAATAAAAAGCATATCTGCTTTTCTTGTTTGTGTCATCAAAATTCAAGGGGTTCTGTCATTGTTGTGATAATTTTTTAATTTAAAAATAGGAGAAATCTTGGCTTTGTGTTTGTAAAAGCCCAGGGGCAGTTTGGTATTTAATTGAAATTGTACAGTAAGTCGAGACTGTGAGACAAAGACGATTTTTGACTTACAGTTGGTCCAGTACACATGCTCAGACTGGAAGCCGGGCCAAGAGCCTCTCAGTTGCCAAATCCCACGGCTTTGTAAGCAACACACCCCAGAAACGGAATCAGACAAACAATATTCTTAATTTAGACGGTAGAAAAGGCGAAGGTCGGGGGAGCGCGAGTGAGGGACATCGGACAATTTATTTGAATGTGTTTATATGGATTGCTATTGTGGGCGCCGTGTTTTCTATTTTCACGCTCGTTCGGGGTGTTTGTTTTCGAGGCGAACTCGGAGGGCCCCACTACTGCAAGGCCCGGGCTCTTGGCTCCGCTCTCCCACTCGTATAGCTATAACAAAGTCAATATTACAAAGAGGTAACACATGTCGAGGTATGCTCCAGCCCTGCCCTGGTGCTATGATCCTGGATTGTGGCACGCGCACACACACACACACACAGACACACACACTGTGTAAAAGAATGCATGCCTTCGATGGTAGACTGCCTACCTCCATGAAGAAAAATGAATCCCTCTATTTTTCATCTCTTTGCAAATTTATTCTCTCTATAAGGCTGGTGTTTTGGCTCCTCTCACATGTGAAATTGTTCATGTATGTGAGCGCGACTTCTCTTGTTTCACAGTATTCTATGCGAGTGTAAAGTACTTGTTGGTGTTTGCGTGTCCGCATAAACGTTGAGTGTGTGTGTGTGTGTGTGTGTGTGTGTGTGTGTGTCCGTGTGCGTGAGTGTGTGTGTGAGGGCCAGTTTGTTTTGTTTTTCCCTTACTTCAGCACATCTGAGAGAGCTTTTCTGGAACTCCTGAGCCCTGTCCAAACAAAGATGGCCGAACGTGAGGGATGGAGGGGAGGTGGATCAAGGCGTGCATGCGTGTGTGTGTCGATGCGTGTGTGTGTTTGTGATTTTTTCAAGTAAGCTGGGACCAGAAGGGCCTTGCGAAAAAACCGAGAGGAGGGAGAGAAAACCGAGCCCCTGAGAAAGGCAGCTGGAAACACGGAGACTTGTGGTCTTTCCCTCCCCGACACACACATGCACACATTTCTCTTCTTTCTCCTCACCTCGCCCCCACTTTTTTCTCCCCCTGGTCCAGCTGCACTCAGATGTGTCTGCATGCCCCCCACCCCCACCTCCAAATCCTCCTCCTCCTCCTCCCCCCCCCATCACCCCTGCACTCCCAAGCTCAATGCCACTGCCAAAGGGAGAGAGAGAGAAGATGGAGAGTGAGGGAGAGAGTGTCGCAGCTGGTAATACTTACCGCGGCAGAGGCATGAGATTCATTAGGCCAGGGCCCGCGTGTTTTGTGCTGAGTACCGGCCGTGTTATTGTTAGGATGTGGTAAAATTATAAATATGGCGGGGTAAGGGGGATTTGGGGGTGTAGGAATCTAAGTGGAAGGGTCGGAGAGGAGAGAGCGAGCGGCGGAGAGGAGGAGGAAGAGGAGAAACATGCCGCTCATTAACTCCTCTGCCACACTTTTGTTCCTCATGATTGGGTGGCAATAAAAAAGTCTGTCACAATTTGTCAAAGTTAATGAGTCAATGGCACACCAGCACTCAAGGCCTGGAAGAGCCGCTAACATATGTCGAATTAGTCAATAGCTTTATAATTGCAGGAATAAAGGAGTCCGGCTTCAGCCAATTGAAGCGGACTTAAAGGGTCCTGAGAGGGAATTCGCAATTTGGTCGGGTCGATTGTGGAATGCGTAGATTCTCCTTATGCAGTTTTCTTTGTTGAGCTTTTCTTTCCTTCTTTCCTTCCTTCCTTCCCCCCTCCCTTCCACCTGTTTGAGGCGCTCTGTGTCTTCTTTGTGACCTGTGACTCTAGAGCAGCGTCTAGCCTCCACTTCAGCCCCTCTATCTGTGAACTTTGTAAGACTGATAAAGACTAAAACAGCCAGATGGACTTTCCTTTGGTGAGCCGTCTCCCTCCCTCTCTCCTCTCTCTCTCTCTCTCTCTCTCTCTCTCTCTCTCTCATTGTCCCACCAAACACACACACACACACACGGTCATGCAAAGACACTCCTCACTCGCTGTGTGGCTTTGGGAGTGACACATTTGTCACTGCAGTAATGTAGCCATTGGCTAAAGGCTCTCGCCCTCCCCTCCGTGTCTCTATGGCTGTCTTGAGTATCATTTGTGTGTCATTTGAGACTGCAAATACTGATGGAAGTTTCAGCGTTTTCTTGGAGGGTTGTATCTAAAGCGGGACCTACAAAACCGAACCAGGAGCAGCCTTCTCGCTATGCTGGCTGAGGTAAAAAGAAAACAAATTTGTAAATCATAATCAGAGACTCTGTTTTTCTTGTTGGTCTTCCACTTTTGCCGATACTTATTTTAAGGTGGATTTGTGTCACTGTGACAAGAAAAAAGAAGCAGGATTCAAATAATGTCAATAATGTCATTAGCTCTGGTCCGGCGTAGCTTATGCACAGTTGTGCATTTCCACAGCTGCTGGGTGTGCAAGGCCCAGGTGTTTACAAGTAAACCACCACCGCTGACACACTGTTTGAACAAAACTCTGACGAAAGAAACAAATATTATTGCCCGGTCGTGTGTCTTGAAAACCAGCCAATCCGTCTACAGTAGTGCTCAGTTCGGCTGAAAAAAACATATACATAATTTGGAGATTGCTTACACACAATTAGCGCATGCTTTTTTACATTAGAAATGGTCAAAGAAAATAAAGAGCTATTGGCAAGATTAAATCTAGGAGCACTTCCAAGATTTCTCTGGCTGGGAGCTGGATTGAGTAGGGGAATTCACTGCATGCATGCGCGTGGGTGTGTGTGTGTGTGTGACTGTGTGTGTACGCGTGGTTGTATGAGAGGGAATGTGGGAGAGTGTGTGGGCGCTTGTATGCGTGTAGTTCAAGAGGTAGTACTGGAGTCCCACCCTGCAGACTTGTGTGATGACTAAATGTCAATTTGGGGGAGTCTCTGCAGTGCGGGCCTCCTGTCGTCACACTGCTGTCAAGTGTGTGTGTGCGTGTGTCCCGTCGTCCACGTCAACCAGTGATCACCATAGCGATGTCCCCTCACAGAGAGGGGTCAGCAGTATGTCTGGGCTCTGACTAATACTTTCTGTTTGTGTTAGGGTGCTGATGGTTGCGGGGGGGGGGAAGAGCAAACGATGTCGGTCATCTTCTCTTCACTCTCTCTGTTTTCACCGACCAAGATCAGCCCCTCTCCGCTACCGCTTTCCTTTTAGTCCCCTCTTCCTCCCCCCCTCTCTCATCCGAACATGTGTTTCGTCGCACGCCGCGGTCACGCCTTCAAGTGTCCGGACAGGAAACAGGAGCGCGGTGTCGCAGTTCGGGGGCCACCACTGCAATATTACGCGAGGGCCAGAGAGTGCAGGTGTCGAGACTGACGGGGAGTTGTCGTTATCTTCCTATTCGCAGGTCGCTCCCTCTGATAGGCTGAAGGTCAGAGCAGATCTAGTACATAATGACGACAATGGCCTCTTTATTTCCTTTCCTTTCCTGCCCACACAATGACCAGTGATAAGGAAGTGTCTGCCCGAACAATAGAAGACCTAATAATTAGTGGAGCATTGATGTTTTTCTTTTATTTCCGCGCTGAGACCATAATAATATAATAATAATGGAATATTAATCAACAATTTGGATTATTGATTAATCTTTCAAGCAGATAGCCTAATGCCACCAAGCCAGCCAGTTCTAATATAACATATAAATGTAAAATCCAGTTTTCTATAGATGTTCAGTGTCTGTAGTAAGAAAAAAAAATAGCTGATAATATTCTGCATGATGATATGTCCGTTGGGCAGTTTAATATTTGTGCGCAGCATTACTCTTAGCTTTCTGGAAGAGCCGCCACATTAACACAATATTCCAGTACATGAGAAACCGAGCCTTTTAGCATCTTAGTCACGGCCTTTTTTTTCCACCCTCCCTTCATTAGCTTTCCTCTGCCTACTCCTCCTTTGCTGCAACAGCTCTTCCCCAGGTTTCTGATACACCAGCTTGCCTGACCCCCTCCAAACCCACCCCTGCTCCCTTGCCATCGCACTCCTCTACCTTTTCGCCAACTTTCCAATCGTTCTCCCTCGCTCTCCCTACATCCCTCCCTGCCTCCCCTTGCACCCTTCTTTGAACCTGGCCTTGTGTCTGTGGACCCAGAGGTCTGTCACTGGGCAGATGGTTTGATCTCTGGCTGGGGAAATGCTTTGAGGAGAGCTGAGAGGGGCCAGGGGCCTGGGCTGGGGGCCTCTGCACGGACATGCTGTCTACACAAAAGATGGGAGAAACTGCTGCTCCCTTGATGCTCAGGTATTTGAACTGAGTGTATAGTTCGGTGTTAACGGTGCGGTATAACTCGCATCTATATAGGTTGCCCTGACTGAGAGCATGGCATATGATAGAGAGATCACAGAGCTATGTTTCTGGTCCAGTATTGTTATATTATGCTCCCACTTCCTCTCGGTTTCACAATATCAAAGCCAGCTGGGTCCTTTATCCGTCCACTTCATAAACAAGCATGACTGTCCAGAAGTACATGCACGGCTGTTTATCATGCGAGTGAGTCAGACTCAAAGTTTCATCATTGATCTGATTTGAAAATGCTGGGGTGGTGCTCATCATGCGGAGATTTACTTTCTGTGTCCGCATCAATCCTCATAGCATAAGGAGGAATGTTGGAAGCAGAGGTTTTACTCCGGCGGCCCGGGTGCGTGCTTGACTCTGAAGTAATCACATGGGTGTTGTGTCTGTGCATGTGAAGGAATGTGTAGCTCCGGTCGGAGAGAAACTGGACGTTATCTGGACGGACAGTGGATGACAGATGTCATCACTCACAGTTCAGCTGTTTGGGCTGTCCGGTTATGGAGTTTTTAAATTCAAATTCCTGATTAATGATACTTATCAATGACAGCTGTATCTTAATGCCATTACCAGCAGAGAGCAGTAAACACATTTTGGAAATGGAGTCACAAAAAGTGGAAAAGGGGTTTTACTATGACAGGCGGCATAACAAACGGCTGGAAACATTAAAACAGTGAGCCAATCTGTCACTTCATCTACCACCAGTAATCTGAATACATTTAATCTTGTCATTTCCACCCCACTACTTGACCAAATACAATCTTTCCCTTCTTAGGCTCGAATGCTCCGGCAAGAAGACAAATTCAGTCACAATAAGAGCAGGTGAAAGCAAAGTGCAGCGAGACTGAGAGGCCACTGCCAAACATCTGAAACTTATGTTTCAGATTTTCACAGACACAATATGTTCGCAGAACAATGAAGTTCAGATGCACTCATTGTTCAATAGTCTTTGTTTAATGTTTATTTGCCTTGCTCACTTCATTTCCAAACTTCTTTTTCAAATTTGGCCCTTTATAACTTCAGACTAAGTAGTATACAGTATGTCACAATGACGCCTTTAAAAAGGCCTAAATCCAAACACTGTAATAGCTTTTTGTGTATGATTTATCAGATTTGAGATCCTTTCACTGATTGATAATAACTCTTGAAATCTGTCAAGTAACAAAGAACACTAATTGAGGGTGCGTGCAAACAACAGACGCGGCCGCTTCCATTTGTTTGACTTAAAGAAAGGACAGAAAAAAAAAGAAAGGAAGAAAAGAGTGGGGTCCCAGGTCTCCACATGAATACATGAAAACACATGCTTCTCTTCTCCTTCTGTAATCCACTGGGGACTCACGCCCCATTTGGTTCCCATTAGCATAGCTCTGGTCGCTCTGCCCCGTGTCAAAGCCCAGACGCACAGCTGCACAGAGGACAGGGACCTCTGGCTCTGTGTCTGCCAGCCGCTGGGCTCAAAACGAGAACTGACATGGAGGATGGGGATTTCAGCGGGAAAACAGCCTCTATTCTGTGGACTAAGTCCTCCCTTTACAGTATAACAAAAGTCGGTGGACAAGTGATTAATCGTTGTTTATTTTGTACCACATTGTAAGGCAAGAAAGCTCTGTTTCAAGTCAAATCCTATGTATAAAATCAAACAAGCAAAGATTAGCTCTGGCATGAGGTATTTGCTCCCCTGTATTCTGTGGCATGCTGTGTCTGACTACAAAGTCTTTCTTTATTCGGCATGTTTTATTTGTCACCTGTTTCCAATATGGACATTGTGAAGCACTGATCTATCTGACGGAGTCAGGGCCCTTTTTATGACACGCAAAGCTGCTGTGCCTCTTTTCCAGCACACGTTGGCTGCACATTTCTGGCAGGAAATTGACAGCATTTCAGCAGCTAACTCATGGATGAGATAATATCTTGTGGGTGGAAGAGAGGACAAGATGCTCCCAGTGTTTTACAGTGACCCTAAGCAGAGACAAATTTAAATCTGAAGCTGCTGCTGCAAGGACTCACACACACGCACACAGATGCGCACGTACACACGGGGTTTTCATTTAAATCTCGGCTTTGCTTAACTCACCAAACAAGAAATGTGGTCTGTGGCTGTGTGTTGAACATGGTAAAGGTTTCAATTAAAGTAGGAGGAACAATACCCACCCAGCATCCAGCAGCTGTCTGGGCTGGCTCCATTGTACTTTGTGTAGAGAGGATACAGAGAGGCTGAAACAGATGAGGCAAGTGGTGCTTTAGTGGTGTTTCTGGTGGCATATAGTTACAATGTCAGCCTAAAAAAATGACAGGGCAGCAATAGAGTTGTACAGGATATTAGTTTAGGATCACCATCAGTTCTATGGTTTCATAGGCTTTGTCCAGTCCAAAGAGGTGTCTGTGTTGCCCTGGGTTAAGCTTGGACTGACATGAATGCATCTGCCCTGATTTTGCACCACGTTGGGGGCCTTTCCCAGAATATCTGTTAAAAATGAGCCGTCCTGTCCTGTAGCTCTTCTACCCTGCAGTTCTTCAGTCCATCTGTCCCACTAACAGCCTTTTAATTGAGAGTCCTCTCCAGTCTGATGCTGGCCATTGCTGACTGTCAGTGTTTATACAATTGGGCTGGGACAGGGACTGCGAGCCAAGCAAAACATCCATGAAACATCAAGCCTCCAGCTAAACAAAACCCAGCAGTGAGACGCACACACTCACTTGAGCCAGATAAGGGCCGAAAATGATGCTTTCTGAAGACAGCCAGGTTAAGTTGTTGACCATAGTGGTAACACGGCAGCTGTGAGAGAGTGTTGACTGTTGTCTGGGTCTAATTGCTACAGCAGTGGGGGATTTTCTTCACTTCCTAGCTGCTCAGTTTTCCCGTGATTTACAAAGTCTCTCTCACACACACATTCATTTGTCCTTTTGCTCACCATCGTCCTCTTTAGTTGTGAGCCAAAGAGGAAACCCTGGCGAGACGCTAGCACAGTGACTAATGTTGTGTATCTGGCCAGGACTCAGATAACACAGCCTCCTCCCCCGGCCTGCTGTGACAAATATGTGCGAGTGTAGTGGTGGGATCCGGGCCCAAGCTTGTCCCTGACCCAGCCCAGGCCAGACACAGGTTAAACCACGGCCAAATGCAACCCAGATCCACACTGGCTACAGAAGCAGGGATTGGAGGACGTGAGACTTATGAGGGGTCTTGATGATTTTGTCTCTCTTATTTCCTCTGACAAGCCACACACACAGACAGACTCACATCTCTGATGATCGTGTGTTTTCGACGGCCATCTCTGACAGTTCTTTAGTTACACTTCTACAGTCATAGGATAAACATTTCTTGCGTTCTTCTTTTTACAAATTCCGAAATGAAAAATGCACAAACGAATGCAGAGATATAACAGGCACAGTTCGTCCCCTCCCTTCCCCTTTACTCCCGTCAGTGCCTCCTCAGTCGAGGGGGGCTTGCCGCTTTAATGCTTCTTAATGCTGTTGTCTGCTTAATGGGCCAGATATGAGAGGTGCTGCTAGCCAGCGTAATAAGTCAGTGATTAGAGGGCGCCTTGTCACAGCAGCAGCCCTGCAGACAGTGGCACGCTCTAATTGCCGTATTAGACGCCCCTTAACTATCTTGTCAGCTGTCAGACCCCGGCTCGTAAACAGCAGAGGTGCATTTGATATTTCCATTTGTTTATTTCCATCTTGCGCCGTTAGCGCAGCAGCACGGCGAGTTAATTAGAGAAGGCCTACGCCGTGTGACATGGCTGCGCTAAATCAGGATCCTTTAAATTAGAGCGGGCTGAATGCAAAGAGGAAACTGGGGAAAACGCTAACGTGGAGCGATCTAGCAGCGACGATGGATGCTTTTAATCATCAAATAATGTCATTAAGTGTCTTCACACACCAACATACTGCGCATTCAGTCTACACAGTTAATTGACAGCGTTCATTCAAGTCTGAGTGGATTTTGGGTGTTTTTACATAGAAGATGACTTTTATGTCTTATCACTTCAATTGGAGAATATATTATAGATGCCTCTTTAATTACAAATTTAGATTCCTTAGGATGTTTATGTCTGTCAGGTGGTGGGTAACTTCTGAAACTGGAAGTCAGAAAACACACTGCAGATGAAGAAACTGATTTAACTGCTAAAATAAATCAGAAAGCATTTCTTGTGTTCTGATACTTCAGGACAGGAGGAGGACTTTTTGAGCATCCCGTCCCCAAAAGGTCACAGATCGAACCCTAGCCTGGGCCTACGAATGTTCACGAGCAGACAGGTCTGCTCAGTGCGTGTCCTCGAGGGAAGGAACGCTAAACTCATTTATTGCACGTTGCTCTGGATTAGAACGTCAGCCATATGTACGCTCCGGCTGACACATGCCGTGTAATCCTCACACACCGTGAGGATTGCCGGGCTCGCACCTGGAGAGCTTAAAAAACGGTGTAAAGTCAAATAATCTCTGTCTCCTGTCTCGTTCGGTGTCAAAGTGTGAGGTGACACGGTTAGAAGTGGTGTAATTTTGTGTTTAATCTTGGATTAGCCCATGTTCACTTTGACACCTCCAGCAACTAATCTGGTTTACAACACCTTAGGGTGAGCAAGGGAGGGGGGGCAGGTTCGCAGATTTTATGGTCCCTTAGTAGATTATGAAAGAGCTCAGTTTTATATCTTGAATTACAGGATATTGGTCTAATCCATGCACTAGGTAAATGTTATTTGCTCCTGTTAAACACCAGAATGTGCGAACACACACACACGCACATACACAGCAAAGAGCAGAAACTCTCATCCCAGCTAGTGCATTGACCTCAGGAGTGTGAAGTGAAGTAAGATCCCCGCTACCGATCCTGTTCTATCAGGAAGTGCTGATTGTGTCCGACGTTGTGAAATAAAGGTTGTTGGCGCAGACATTGACTCCAACCTACGACCCTTAGTGTGCGTGTCTGTGTCACATTATTGTCGCCGAATTGCCTTATAAGAAAAACAATGAGACAATCCGAGATAGCGAAGGCAGTGCAGACTGCCATAAAGCTTCACGAGCTGATAAGACAGGCTTTGGTGTGCAAACGGGCCGTAGCGCTGTCATTGTCTTGTCTCTGACAGACAACCTCATGTTCCTCTGCAACGCTTTCACATTTTGATCTGCAAGTTCCCTCATGAGTGAATCATTTGGATTTTCCAACTTGGCTGTTTATTAACTTGCACATTTGACAAAAGCATGGGTCTGAAGAGTGAAAGAAGTGCTGCTGTATTTATTCATCAATTCATCTTGATAATGTGAAAAAAATGCGTGATAAACAAAGGGCTGCCAATGCTTATTAGGATTCATGTTTCTAATTTCTTTTTCTTTTCACTCCCTCCTTTTTCTCGGCCTTCTTGTTTCTCAATGTCAGTGGGAAATTTACAGCCTGCAGCTGCTGCGCTCATTTGGATGATGAAGCTGTATTCGTTTGTACGGGTTTCTGTGTAAAGCACACTCTTTCTCCGTACCGTACAATCATTTTATCGTTTGATGAATGAGAAACTTCTTGCGGGATCAAGAGAACTCCTGTAAAACGTACCTGAACGTTTTGTTGTTGTTGTTTTTTTTTATTTGTTTTATCAGCTCCTGTATGAAGCCTCAGCAGACGCAGATGCGTTGTGCTGTACTGAGTTGCCCTCGTCATGTCTGGACACTTAACCTCTCACTACTAAAAGCTTTCCGGGGTCAGACTAAGTGCAGCTCCAGTGTTGAGTAATGGAGCCTCAGTCAAAACAAGTTACACTTCTGTGTTTTCAGGGAGGGAAGTCCGTCGTTGGTTCACATGAACTCAGCAATGTTACAGTATGTGGAGAGGCAATGTCACACAGCGGGATCAAATAGTAGTTGTAGGTTTAGGGGCTGAGACTTTGTGACAGTAGATTTAACCGCTGATAAGTGTCGCATGACATTTCATGAAACAGTTTGATCAAAGTATTAATTTAAGTGTCTAATGAGTTCAAAGGAGTCCCCACTTTGATTTATTTTATTTTCATTCATGTTATCTGAAACGGCCTCCTGCTTTATTGAACCCCTCTGAACTGTAATTGATGAGGATTTGTTCCTTTCTCTGTGTTTCTACAGGCCATTCGCTGCACACTGGTGAACTGCACATGTGAGTGTTTCCAGCCAGGGAAGATTCATCTGCGAACATGTGACCAGTGCAAACATGGATGGGTCGCTCATGGTAAGAAAATCTGCATTCTCTGTGAATACTACTTGTATACCTCCTACGTTTTGTTCTGTTTTTTATTAAGTGCAGGAAACGGTTTCTCTCTGCAGTGGTGAATGGACTAAAATCCAAATGTTTTTACAAATGTGTCACAGTAGGAGTAGCGTAGCTAGCCCCTTGGTTTTTGCATTTTAGATCAAAAAAAGGGGGAAAGAAAAACACAACACCACAAGAGACATAGAAGCAAGAGACCACACCTTGCGAGTTTTCACGCGGGTATAAGGAAAAGGGAGAAGAGGCAAGAAAGCACAAAGAGATGGAGGAGGGGGAAAAGATAAAAGAAAACACCTGTTTGGCTTGCGTCCGCACAAGAGTGGGCCACGGGCCCTTCAGCGGATCGCACAGGACCCCATTGACTATTTTTTAATCTCTCCCTCTGAACTGTCAGGCACCCATCTCTCCTCTCCCCCACTTTTCATTTCATGTCGGCATTGGCAGGGACTCTGACAAGTAGTTCTTCATTTTTTATTATGTTCGTGTCTGGCTGCACCGTGTTGTCAGGCAAAGCCCTCGTCAGCAGGAAAAAAGCCGTCCCAGGATCAGAGAGAGACCTAACCAGGTGTCACCCAGACAGGCAGGGAAGGAGGGGGAGGGGGAGGGGGAGGGGAGAGGGGGGGGCATGAGGTAAGGGAAGAGAAAGAGGGACCGAGACGGACGGAGAAAAGAGAAACAGTTGACCAGGTGTTGCGTCCAGATAGCCAGAGAGGAGAAAGAGGCGACTGAGGGTGCAACAGTGGAGGTAACAACAAACCTTGTGCCTCAAATAAGCCTCATGAGAAGCAGCAGGGGATTTGAATATGAAACAGCAGAGGTGGACAGGAAATGTGAGCGGCGTAAACGTACATCCAGTCACGGGTTTAACCACTAAACGGGTGTTTAAGCGCAACGACCCTGTGGCCATCATTTGTCTCTCTCACTTCTAGTCCAATCGTACACCTTTGACTTCTTATTTCTGTTCACAAACCATTAGATCGTGTGTGATTATAAATAAATTATATAGCCTGATCACAAGTCGGACAGTATTACTGCTGGAGGCAAGACCCTGTGAAATGCAGATCGGGGTCGACATGAGGGGCAAATAAAAGTGAAGATGCAAGGGCAGCGCAAACGTGAAAGAGCAAAAGATTAGATTAAGCAGGAAGAATGGCAGATAATAGCATTAATGCCACTGCTTTTATCTGATAGATGTGTTATTATCAGTTAGTGCTGACTGTGCAGCAGTCTACGAGGGAAGCTTTGAGACGCGATAGAAATAGTCGTTAACCGTTCCTGTCTGTGTGTGCACTTTCCTCTCTCTCTCTCTCTCCTCTCTCTTCCTCTCTCCTTTTGTCACCTGGTCATTTACGCAGCTCTGGACAAGCTCAGCACCCAGCACCTCTACCACCCAACCCAGGTGGAGATCGTGCAGTCCAACGTGGTGTTCGACATCAGCAGCCTGATGCTGTACGGCACCCAGGCCGTACCCGTCAGGCTCAAGATCCTCCTCGACCGCCTCTTCTCCGTGCTCAAGCAGGAAGAGGTGCTGCACATCCTGCACGGCCTGGGCTGGACCCTCCGAGACTACGTCAGAGGCTACATACTGCAGGTCAGCACCAAAAACACGTGTAAAGCATCACGCGGGCTTAGTGTAGAAGTCGGGAACAAATATTAGCCGTGTGCTTACGCACAATCCATCTATCCCTGCACAGGTTTTTATATTTACGTATAATTTGCAGTGATTTTTGAAAGTGGGGATTATGGCCACAGCGATCTCCACCATCACTTTTTCTCACCATGCGTATCTTCAAATTTCTCTAACACAGCAGTTATTTTGAGAGGTATTGATCAACAGCACAGCAGTGACAATCTAGGCCACTTCAGCCCCATTGTCCATCCATTTTCTTCACATTTTCCCCGCTCTTACTCCTACTTTAGTGTGCACCCTCTTTCCTGCCCTGTCAACACTATGCCCCCTCTGCTGGAAAAAGGAAAGGAATTAAAAAAAAAAAAGAAAAGAAAAAAAAAAAGTAGAGAAAAATGTCACGCCAGCAAACTATAAAAACACTGTAGCCCGTTTCCTCTCCCCATCCATCCCTCCACCTCCCATATAATTGCAGTCAGACACATTTCTCAATCAAAGGTACAGAGGTTTTTGGTGTTGAAACCCAAACCATAGTGTTCCTGAATGAATTAGTTAAGAGCGAGTGAACATGTGCATGTGGTTAGCCGTGCGCGTGCTCGCGGGTTTGTGCACACATGCGCTTATCTGCATGCATATATGGTTTAAGTCTTCCAAGAATGTAAGTGGAACAGCATGGTGAGGAGAGGGCGGTTTGTGTGTGAAAACAGCTTCTGTGACTAAAGCGCATCCAGTAACTTTCTCCAAAAGAACACACACGAAACAATAACTACCGTACAGTAAATTATGCTTAATGTTGCCATCTAAAAACTATCTGTATATATCTGTAATTCTAGGAAATAAAAGAAACAATAAAGATAAAGATCTGGGGCGGTATACTTAATCCAATAGATGTTAATATTTAATAGTACTATAATTAATCAAATTTCTTTCTGAGAGAAATGTTTTATTTTTTCTTATTAAACCCGTATAAATCTAAATAAGTCTCTTGTCCTCCAGAAAACTGATTGTTTATCCTAAGAAATTAACCACTGAAATAATTAAAACGCAGACACGGAGGAAAAAGGTTTTGTAATTTTTAAAATCAATTATCTAAAATAATTTGTGATGAGTCTTTTGTCCATTCTCGTCTTTTCCAGCTAAAAAAATAAAAAATAAAATAAAAATGGTTATTGTTTAATATATTTCCCTGAGAAACCTAACTAAGCCTTCTACATCTGCAGTGTGAGAGAGCCCTGTATTGAGTAACGCTTTGAGCAGTGTGGTTCCCATAGTTGTAGCCTCTGTGTTTTTATCAGCTGGTTCTAATAGTCAGCTGGTGGGAGCACCGTTGCTCAACTGCTCAGCCTCATGTCACGCTACTGGCTAAATCCTCTAGATCTCCTCAGAAGGGCTTCAAAGGGGCCGCGGCCGCAGAGAAGCAGCCAGTCACTTAAGGACAGTAAGTAGTCATTGTACGGCCCTATTAGCCTGTAAGTAGCTATGAAATTCAATCATCTTCCCCGAGCCTCCGGGCAACGCTTTATGTCAGGGGTGCGTTCCCCACCACTACGCCGCACTAAATGAGAGATAAAATGAGCAGAACAGCATTGCAGATGATAGATAATAAGTTGTCTTTTTTTATACCGATGTCAGGGGACATTATTTGATGATAAATGACTTTACCGTAATCCTGGCAGCCGGGCCTTTCAAACCCTTGCTATTTTACTGATTCAGAATTTGAACAAAAGTGTTTAGGCCACAGGAGTAATGATGTTAATTTCGTTTTTAATGAGACGCGCTATAAATCGCCCATAATTATCCGGCAGATACGTTCACTATTTCTGAACTAATACGTTCTAATGAAGCCTCTCGTTACGGCGCATTTTACATTTTCTTTGATGGTTCTGGCTTTCTACCTCTTTTCTTGTTCTCTAGGATGTGTCCTAAGGGATAGTTTGCAAACACATGCACGACCTTGCCTCAGTATTCAGCTTCCTTGGTATGACCAATACATTTTCTCTGGCGCCCGTTTTTAGTGGGCCAGCTTCCCCCAGCAGCGCCCCCGGAGCCCTCCCTAGCCCGCCTCCTTATCATCTCGCGTTCTTTTGAGTGTAAATCACCCAGCTGATGTACCTGCAGCCCCCAAATTGTCTTGCAGACCTCTTAGGAGCGTGTGTTTGTGGCTTTTCACAACTCTCAGACTTACGTGCTCTCAGGTCAGGGCTCGTCTGGTTTGATCGGTGCACACGGTGGGTGAGCCAAACACCCACATGCATTATGTACAGTTTACACTGATGTACAAGAATAGCCGGGGACAATCACTCGGGTATTGTTCATTCATATCTGAAGCATCAGCGTATGCATCAACTATTATTAAAATAACCATTCTAATAAATTCGTATAGTTTAAAGTGAAGTAGTTTTAGAGAAAACAAAGCCACCGTCCTGTGTGCGCACCTCCGTTCACTGTAAATCAAAAGTAAACGCATCGCAGCACTGTGACTAAATATGCGTACACTATTTCCATTTGTAACAAGCTTCTTAAATGAATCAATACTACTAAGGGTCCAGTGGCTTATTAAGTTAAAGAGAAGAATCATACATGACATCAATAACCATTAACACTAAAAACAATAAATAGTAAGTTGCAGGAAGCAGCGTTTCTCTGCTGACATGTAGTAATCTTAACTCGAAAACGTCTCGGGGAACTATAGGAACGGGAGCTAGGAGGTTTTCACCAGACAGTGACGACTGAGGAAGGTGTGTGTTTGTGCGTAATGTTTTATTTTGACCGTTTACACTACTTTATGTCTCCCCGCTGACTTTAAGCTCGATCCAGTACAATATATGAACAAACACAGACACGTTTACTCGTTGCCAGAATTCCTTGCCCTTCACTTTGGCAGGACTTTTTACCTTCTCCACTCTTCGGCCCTTCATCCTCCCTCCCTCCTCTCCCATGGTTGTTTCCAGACAGACCCACGGCCAATGTGCACCAGATGCCCCCCCCCTCCCCAAACCCCATCCCGCAGCCTGTCACTGCTCACTCCTCTGTTCGATACCGACAGATGGAATTGCTATCAGTACTGGCTTCTCTCTGTCTCAGCCTCTGTCTCCCACACTCCACGCTGTCTATTCTGTCTTCCTCTTTCTTATCCCTTACCAAGTAAAAAAAAAAAAAAAAGAAAAAGAAAAAAGAAAGAAAATAAGCAGAGAGAGAGAACGAGTGGAAAGAGCCGCTGCAGCCAACATGTGGGCCAAAGCCCAGGGTTTTCCTGAGCGACAATCTCAGTAATGTTCTGTCCTTGTAGAACATTGGGCTGCCTCCGCTTTTATGAGATGTGGTTTTCCTGACTCCACACGGCTTCCAGGAGACCCAGATGGAACCGCTAACAACCCCCACCACCGCCACGCAACCACACACACACACACACACACACGTACTGTACACACACAAAGAGTCTTAACCCTAATTGCACAGACACTCGGAGGAATGCTTATTCAAACTATCAGGCACACACGGCCACAGAATCACACTCATCTACCCCAGCAGCCATCCAACATGGGGCTTTGTTTCAGTGGCAGATGGCTGTGCGTGAGGATGTGTTTAAAGTTAATAATACATTATAACCTTCTCTTTTATTCTTTGTTGTAGTTTATTTACTTATATTGTGAGTAGATATATTGTTTCTCCGTTGAGCATGAACGCCGGCGGTTGCTCTTTTTTTTGGGGGGGGGTTGAGAGCTGCAGGGGGGCTGTGCTCTAATTTAAAAAAAAAAAAAAAAAAGGCTCGACAGTAATGTTGTACATGTGTACTTACACATGTGGAATATGGGATGTAATTACGTGGATTAGGCTGCAACAGTGTTTGTGTAAGACAGGAAACCATTTCCAGTCGCAGGTGGGTCCTGAGGCCTGAGCAAAGGTACCACTCGGCTCCTCTATAGTGGTTTAGAAAGGTATTTATTGAGTTAGAGTCACATTTCAAAATTTCTGTCTTCTCCCCCCTTCGCTGCACTCCCACTCTCCGTTCTCTGTCTCTCACTCTGTCAACTGTGAAGGTCACCATATCTCTTGATCCTCGCCTGAGAAACTTCCATTTTAGGTAGTCAAGCTCCGTGCAACAACATTTTTTGGACACAATCCCCTGCTCCAATCTCCTCCATACGGCACACTTGTAACCCCTATTTTCCTCCTGTCCTCCTGTCCTCCTCTCCGCCCTCCATCACCTCCCCTTCTCTCAGAACCTGTTTTCTGTTATCACTACTTAATGCCTCACCCTGGGAGATGGACGAGGGAGAAAGCATTCTCCTAAGGTGGAAATTCTTATGTTCATATGGTTATGATTTGGCAGGGAGGTCAGGCTCGATTTTTGCTGGAAGGCTTACGGTTGGCTCTGCGCTGGCCGTGCTGGGCTCCAAACACTTCAAAGACGGCCGGTGTACTGAATCAAGGCGATTCTTACCCCCTCTGCAAGCGCTCACGCTCGCACACACACGCACACACACGCACACACATGCACACACTTGTCCTCCCTAGTGCTCTTAAGGGTGTCTTCTTCCTTCTTATTCTCAATCGCTCACCTCTTAGAGAGCTGGAGATAAAAGGATGCGATTTCAGATAAGAGGATCAGTCAGAGAAAGGAAGAACGTCACTATCAGCAAGGCACTGAACCCTTTTAATAACCAATTTTTAAATTAAAAGGAGAAAAAAAATCACTTAAGAAATATTAAATATTCAAAAGGAATCGTGTTTGCGGAAATTGTAAACTCCTCCAGTGTCACTTTTCTCACAGCTTGCAGAGCTCTCAGCCAGCTCCTTCCACAAGGCCTGCCCATGCCAAATCCTCAGTCCCTCGCTCTCGAATCCCGAACCCGAGCCTCAAATGAATTCAAGCTGGAGCAGCAAGGTTACGAGCAGGTTACATTGTATGCAGGAATTTGGGAAATAATTCCCCTTATATTGGATTTGGAAGGTAGTCTGAATTTTACCATAGATTCAACAAGGCCTCACAAGCTGATACATAATGATATGAAACCGGGCTTTCGGTTTGTTTTTAATAGTTTTAATATGTTTGCTCATGCTATGGAGTGAAGGTTGAGAATCATTTTTTCGCTTTTGGGGTTATTGAATGGTCCCAACTTTAACAAGCTGGAGTCAGTTTGTTTCTTTGAGAATTTGTGTGTATTTGGCTGCGCTGCCTTATTAGATCATTGTTAAGTTATTTAGGTAATATTAGGACTAAGACAAGTCAGAAGAGTGCGCTGTAACATTAACTCAAGTACAATCACTTCACTTGAGGAATAAAACTCTAAATAAAACTACTCTCTGCTTCACAATGTTTTTTGTCAGCTGCATTTTTGTGACTTCAGAGCTGATTGAAAAACCCTGATATAATAAATCAGAAAATAAAAAATACTAAATTAAGCCAAGCGACAATTTAAAAAAAGGAGCTCCATCTCAGTCAGCTGCAATATTAGTAATAATAATTCAGTAGAAAAAGATAATATAGAGTGTGATGAATACTTTATAATTAAGTAAATTCAGCCCATTCTGCTATTAGTGCGTGATCATGCCCTTATACGGCATTTGACTGTCATGCATTCAGGTATTTCACTCCCAGACACACGCACATAGTATCTGAAGACGCCGTTCACATGATTTAAGAATCATTTCTGACATGAAGAGGCCGGCGGAAGCTTATTCCCGTGGTGCGGTCCGGAAACATGGACGCTGCGCGGCGGAACACGAGAAAGAGCCAATGCACGCTGCAGCCGCTTCTCACGAGACACTTGAGTAATTACACCGTGTTTGTAAAATCCCTTAAATGCATTAATTACATGCTTGGTGGCCACATGCATATTTTAAAGTGTGATTTCTACTTGGGACTGGCGAGCCAGTATATGGACAAATTTAAAAATCATGAATATTCAATGTTGAACTATGACGGGACTGAGGGTGTGTGTGTGTGTGTGTGTGAGAGAGAGAGAGAGAGAGAGAGAGAGGGGCACTCTAATAAAATCTGAGTGGGGAGTTAACATGCTGTGCAGGGCAAACACTAAGAAGTGAAAATGATATGTTTAACATACATGGTCAGGTCTTTGGGCTCACGTGGGATCCCAGTTAGGGTTTTATCAAACTGCACTCGCACACGAGGAGTATATGAGTGCCACCTTCTTACACGTTTCCCTCCCAAATCCCCATGATAAGGCAGACTTCAAAGCCTAGCAGCCAATCCCACAGCCTTATCCGAGATGCTGGTTTGATTCCCTGTCTGCATCTCTTCCCATGCTCCCCTCCGCGCCCCAGCTCGCTCTCCCCTCTGCTCAGCCTCTATCCGAGAAAAGCAGCAATATCTCTCCTCTTCACAAAGTCTCTGAGCGAATGAAAGGGGCCACCAGTACTTTTCTTCTCCCCTCTAAGTTCTACTGACATGTCATAATTAGAATAAAAAGGAATATTCTGCCTGTATTAATGCGGCGCCTTCTTTCTCCTCATCCCCTCTGAACACGCTGTTCCTCGTCTGCTCTATGAGATATGCCGCTACACGGATCAGTGTAATGGGATCTCTGGTTCTCTCACTGCACATTTGCCTTTCTCTTTCTACCCAGTGTCTGTGCCTGAGGAAACTTCCCTCAACAGGTCCTCGCTGCTGCGCTCGTGCAGCCCGAGTCACCCAGGAGAGACTCCCATAGTCATCCCTGCACCCTAATTGAAACTGGGGACCGAGCAGCGTGTTGTCAGGAATTTTTATTTACCACAGCCAAGCTCTGTCCTCTTTGCTTTTCAAAGAATCCCGTGTTATAATTACCTCCTCAAACAGAATCCCTCGCCTTCTGTCAGCATCCCTCGCTCCACATATCCTTTTCATAAGTTATAATATCCTGTTTCGGCTGCGCTGGAAGGAGGAAATGGCTTCTATATTGTGAAGCAGCCTTTCAGGGGGCCGAGGGTTGCTTGTTGTTGCAGAGGGAAATTGAATTTTACTTCAAGGTCAGCGACACTAATGACGGTGTGGGAAGGTGTTGATCTTGTGTAGCGCTGGTTTGTCTAGCAGCATCCCACTGTATCGATCCGCACGAGAGATCCTAGTCCTGCATTGATTGTCACACTGAATTGTTTAGGTGTGCTGTGGAAATTACTTGTGTAGTTTAAGCAGTGATTTGGGACTACAGACACTCTCCAGGGTCGGGAAAAATAAATGGACGTAAAGACTGAAAGCACATAAATGTCTTGTCCACGTTATGACTGACACATAATAATTTAGAGCAGTTGGACACGCACACTACTATACTCTCTGCCACTTGAGAAGCCAAAATGCCATACACACAGAGAGTGAGAATTTTAACCAATCACTTTCATTTCACAGCTGCTCGTATGCAAGATGGTTGGTTATGGGTAGATGCCCTGTGGTGTGAGTGAATGTGTGTCACTTCCCCCCACAAATGGAAACATTTAGACACTGAAGTGTATCCTGAGGTGAGAGCTGTAGAAGCTCTCACTCATAAAGTAGCGGGGAGGCAGCCTGTGGAGGAAATGAGCTAGGCAGACTGGTGGAGGGAGAGGAGCGTGACACACACAGAAGGACCTCACACACACACACACACACATGCGTACAGACACATGTGCTGGTGAACCACACACTGGTGACTACTGTGGTCGCGCTTTGCGCCATGTCTATCACCGTCTCGGCTTTCACCAGCGGCCCCAGCTGTGTTTGACTTCCTGTGTTTCTGCGCGATGCTGTGGTGGCACTGGCAGAAAGGACACAGCCTGCACTGTGCCGCCATGTTGTGTGGTAGTGGCTTGAAAGGTTAACTGACCCCATCGTGAACCGACACCAGAGCTGAGGCACCTGTGGAAGTCGGCCACAGAATACAGAATAATGTGGGATGTTTGCTGAAATATAATGGAGCCTTCTGAGTTTAGACTCCGTATTTTAAACACGAGATTTTGGGGCAATTTTTCGACAGGTCAGCACCTTACCAGCTCACTAGCTTGTTGTTAAGGCCGCTCCCTTATGCCGCTCCTGTTTCTCTTTCGCTCTCTCCTCTTTCGTTATCCTCGTTCTCTGACGTGTCGTGCTTGAGCGGCTTTATTAAGCAGGATGACCTGTCATGCAGGTGTGAGGAGGTGGTGATGGCTACCCGTTCTCCCTCTCTCTCTCCCCCTCTGCTACTGGTCTAAAGAAAGACACTGCCTCTCCCCCTACCAATTGGTCTGGCTTCACTTCACCTGAGACAGGAGAGGAAAGGAGAGCAGAGGTGGACGGAGGGGTTGAGGAGTGGAGGAGCAGGGGGAAGCAGAGGGAAGCTTCTGCTTTGAAAGCAAAGCTGCGCGCTTCACTGTGAAGGGCCCAAGAAACTTCAAAGTCAAATTCCGTCATAGGTCAGCCTGTTTTTAACGGTGATTAGTATTAGCATGCATTGCCAGCTTAAAGACATTTTGTGTTTGTTTATTTGTTTTTATTCCCAGCCATGCCAATAAACAATCAGTGCATTAAGTGGCGAGCAAATGGAATCAATTCATCCAGTTTTGCGCAGATGAGTGCAGAAAACGAGGCGTGAAGCAGCCGCTCTCTGTGTTTGGAGTGGCTAATTAGGAGCCCATTACAAAGCATCTCAGCATGGTGCTACCCTGATTGTTTATTAGAATTTCACTAAGGTGGAGGAGGGCGAGCGAGAAAGAGAGAGAAAAGGGGACTAATAGTAGTAATAAATGGATAATAGATGGATGCCTAACAGAGACACACACACACGCAGCCGTGGTGAATGCCAGCCCCTGGGCTGCCTACAAAACGGCTCTTGTAAAAGTGAGGAAAAAAAATAAAACTCTGTACCAGCACCGTGCATATGCTTTGGCTCCGTCCTCTTAAAGGCTGTCTTATTAAATGGGTAAGTGGCTGAGCGCTGGGACCACCAAGTGAGCTGTGCTGTCACTGGCACCCGGCTCTCTGTGGGCTGAGGGCCGCAGGCGTAGACAGGATATGATATAAGGTCACTAGAAATGATGATGGCTGAACACTCTGTGATACATCAGTTCCCAGCACTCACTGCTACACCCGCCGGTGGCATTTCTAAGACTTTTCTAGTCCTGGATTTTGTTGTAAAAGATGCAGATCTAAGTTATTGCCTCCCACAACTCTACCTTGAAAGGGTGTGTGTTGGAAGGCAAAGGCAATAATCAACAAAGACAACAGGGCCTTCTGAAGAGAGACGATCAATAGACTGCTACAGGTGACTGACCTCCGTGAGCACAGACACATCCATGCAGGATAACCACAAAAACACACACATTCAGGCGTAGGCACATGCACCAGTAAGTACGCTCCACTGTGTTGTCTCCCCCTAACCTCTGGTTTACACTTTGCGTGTGTGCGTGTTTGTGTGTGTGTGTCTCTCAAGCAAGTATTACTCTCTCTCATCTTCAGGATCTACGGCTCAGTGCCAACTGGAGCTTTGGTGCCAGGCACTACCTTATCACCTCCCTGGTACACGCACACACATGCGCACACACATACGCACGCATGCGCTCGCACTTACACGTGCACTTTAAACAACCTTGTTGCAAAAGTTTGTGCGCAGGCACTCACACACAGTTGTACATGATGATCTGCCCTCCACATAAACAAAGATAAGAGCAGGAACGCTCAGCGCAAGGCCCCAAGAGGTACAAAGCTATTACTGGGAGACCACAGTCGCGTGGCTGTGTGTGTGTATGCGTGTGTGTGAGCAGTCATGTATGTGTTTATGTAGTGCCAGTTGCAGGGCAGAGCTCTTTCAGTTTCATGTGCCACCACCACCACTTCCTAACTTTGTAGCACTAACCGCTGCAGAGTTCATAATGTGAAACAACGGTGGCACGAGGTGTTAGACTCCCCTCTGACTTCCTGTCAAGATCTTTGCCACCAGCCGTCACAGCATACGGACTGATCCGACAATATAATCACGGCAAGTCACTGAACAATGTGCCAAAGGGCCCTGACAGTTTGACAATGGCTTTGTCAGCGCCAGTGCCTCGCATTAAGCCTCGAGTCACACCTTTGTCAGGCACTGAGGCCTGCTTAGGTATGGGGCGTGCTGTCTCCATCTTGATCCCTGACAAATATCCAGCCTCTTGAGGTGACACAGTACAAAGCGTTTTCCTACTTTGCCGAGCTGACAAAGCTAATTACCGTGGTAAAATTCCAAGGATCATTCCTAGATAAAGTCTCCTTAGTCCTTTGAGCTGTGCACACAGTCACCCTCAGGAAAGGCATATCTCCAGAATCCACTGACTTACCAGAGTCCCAGGTTTGTGTCGCTGAAATTCGCGATTTCTCTCCATAGTTAAAGCAGCTATACATTGGCTAATATATGTTTTGCCGTTTGAGAGAGTCATTACATATTTATTTGGTGGAGGGCTATAAAAGTTTGCCACTTGTGACATCTATGACTCAGCTAGCATTTTGTGCTTCACAGGTCTAGATTCTACACCAAATCAACTTTTCTTTTTCCCCCCAGCACGGCATGATTCAAATGCTAAAAATAGACAGTTTCAGGCACTTTCCTCTGGCTGACTGACAGAAGCTCCCTTTTTCTTGTAGCAGTGGAATGAATTCCTCAGCATTATGACCACATCAGTTGCTTTAGCTCTTTGAAATAAACGCTGTACCGAGCCTTTCTGTTTTTTTCTGTTGTTATCAGAGCGTCAGTCTAGCCACCTTTTCCCTTTATGGGCATGTTTTGCTAATCTTGCTACTGGCCTGTACGTTTTAAGTCGAAACAGGTGTTGTACTTAGAACGCAATCTCGTATTAGAGCAAGCACCTCGGAGCTCGTACTGCTCCGAGGCTGTGTTTTCTTAGCAGATTCCTTCCTTGGCTCCGAGGCCTACACCTTGTTTCATCTGAGTTAGAGACTTAAAGAAAGGAAACATTAAAGCCGTTTTTCTACGGGTGACACTTTAAGATAGACTTGCCAGGGGTCAGATACTCTTGTTATAAGTCTTGCTACAGAAAGCAGCGGAGTATTCAGTCTGAAGTCACGTCAAGTGTGAGTCACAACTCATCATTTCTGGTTTTTTTTCCATGCACTGTGTGCGTGTTAGCAGGTAGGTGAGCGCTATTGTCTGCCTTAAATAAAAGCAGGATAAAGTAAAAATCAATCTGGCACAAGAGCCAGCAATGGTTTCTGCTTTGGTCCCCTCAGCCACCCTCCTCTCCGCCTTTTCTTCCATTTTTATGTCTAGGGATAGAGAGATTAAAGGGATGCCGTGTCTCAACCCTGAAGAATTGCCATCAGTCAAAGATGAGCTGTGCCAAGCCTCTCTCTCTCTCCCTCTCATGCTCTCTTTCTCCGTCTCTCTATCTGTTGGATGCACAACATCCCCTGGTGCTCTTTGGCCCCTCTCTTCATCCACGGCCCACTCACACACACATCACACACGTGATTTACCGTCATAAACCGCTTGTCTGTGCGCCTGTATGCGCGGACGGGAGTGAACGTGCGTGCACATACGTGACCCCCGCGGATGGCAGCAGCCACATCATATACAGTAAAGAAGCACTCCTCTGGGACATTACCCCATCCCTTCTCTTCCCCCCATCGAGATTCCAATATAGAAAAAAAGTCAACATTTCAAAACCTGAAGAAAAAAAAAATAAAATAAAAGGCAGACTACATCTGGCACAATGTCTGTACTTAAGATCTCCAAGTATGTGTCTGGGGAGGAGATCTGGTGGGACGGAGCCTGAGTCGGCTTGGAAGCAGTAGAAACGGATGTCACACTGGAAATTTATACGGTGCGGTTCAGGGAGCAGCGGCTGTAAATTGACAAGTGATGCTTGTGAGCAGCGTTACCCGTCTGTTTCCCTTTCTCTCATCTTCTATCTTTTTCCGCTCATCTTTTCTTCTCTTAGGGTAGCTGTTACTTTTCACATCTGCGCACGCCCCGAGCGTTATTGTTAACGGGTGAGAGGTACAAAAACAAGACAGAAGACTAAAGGGGGAACGGGTAGCTGTGTGCACAGACATGGAGAAAATTACTTGTATATTCGCCATGTGACATGAAATAGTGACAGACAAAAAAAAAAAAAGCACATCTGAAGCCAATATCTTTAATCTCTGAATGAAAGCAATGTTTTGCTTGGATGAATGTGACCCTGAAGCCTTTTGGCAATGGTGAAAGTATGATATGAAGGCTAACTGTAACATAACTCTGAAATATACAGAATTAATAACAAAACCATAGAAATGTCAGGTCTTTTTTTTTTTTTTTTAAATCCCCTCTCATGAACATCAACATTAATTCCTGTCATTTCTTCCCGGAACAACATTTAATACGACCTAGGCTAAGACACACAATGATAAGTGTGTGTGTGTGTGTGCGCCATGTCAGCCGGAGTGCACACCAGCATGTGTGTATTCATATCCGTGCTATAGCCTGATTGAGTCATTCTACTGTATGAATGACTCTAATGGCAGCTCTTGTCTTTAATAATGCAGGATCATCTTTTTTTTTTTCTGTCCCTCTCCGGATCACACCGGGTTTAGAGTGACAGCCACATGAGCCACCATCCTCCTGTCTACAGGGGGGAGAGAGGGGGTGGCATGTGCCAAGACCACAGGACGAGAATATGATGCTGAAAGATGCACAAGACACGCAAGGACGGAAGACTGCTTTCTACTGCGAGTAACTGAGTACGCAGAGAGGCTGAAGTTCAAATATACAGTGTAGTGATTTGAGTTGCACTTTGATAAAAGCACATTTCTAAATTAATTTAATTTATATACTGCAAAGTAACGGGGAACAATAGTTCTTAGCAGGCTTTGATTTAAAGTGTACTTCACAGCCACAAATAAAGTACAAGATAAAATTAAGGAATACAAATTGAGCTGTTCATTACACCGTCTTCTACGTGGAGCACAGGAGTTTGATAAATCCCACCTTCAGTAGATACGAAATAACTTGAAATCTTTTCCCACCATTATAAAAATCCAAATCATTGACATCTAATGAAAATCCTACTTGGGCGATGAGCTGATACTGGCTCAGACTGCCTGGTCAGTGTTCAGCAGTGACATCTGGTAGACTCCATGTCTCTCCCACCAGCGCCGCCAAACACCAACTGAAAACTGACAGATGCCAGGACGACTGTGGCAGCTCTGTTTTGCTACGGGAAACATGCTGTCACATCTGGGCCCTCCGGAGAGACAGAGACGTGAAAGGTGGAGATAATTCGAGACAAAAAAGATAGAGGGAACATCAGGGCGCGGAGACGTGAACTCTTTCACAGCCGCTCTCACACATGAAATGTCACAGGCCCAAACATCAGTGCGGGCGCCGGGAGGCTGATGCCCCTTCGGGGTGACAGCGTGATGAGAAGGGTGAATTATACTGTAGCACCAGTGCATCGTGGTACGCGCTACTTGCCACCCCTGCCTCGTATCATCCGCTCTCTCCCCCTCTCATTAACCTCAAGTCTGATTGCCCCCAGGACTCCCTTGTGCTAATTAGAGGGGGAAATATGTCTACGATGCATGCGCTCCTGTACAAACCCGAGCATACAGTTTTGCGCAGCTGACAGAAAGGCTGCTGTAACTGAAGGTGTGAGAATGAAAGGCTTGTCTGCTATTGTGTTTCATCTGCGTCCTGAATGTGTTGGCAACCGCGGGGTTAACCCCAGCAGGTGACGGTTAGCAGTGCTGTTGATTCCTTTTACGCAGACAGCCTCCGTCTCCGCAGCGCTCCTTGATTTAGCCGCGCTAAATCAAGAAGTGAGCATTGTGTCTCAACATGATGCAATTAGGGATTAACAAGATATGAAACTGTGAATTGATCATTTTCCCCTTGTCACTCACTTGCTATAACGGACAGTGTTATAATACAAAGAATTTAAAAACAATTCTTAATAATGGACTGAAATTTTGATTTTTCTTTGCTTTGTGTTTTAATGAGGGTGTCCCTGCTCGGTTGAGATGTTAAGGTGCATGCAAATCACGCACACACACACATCCAAAGTCTCACACAACGACTGTTAGCCGTCTCCATGGTGAGTTAAAACCGACTGACGCACAGGCAGTGTGGCCTCTTCCAGCGCAGACATTAGCACTTGACATCTCCATTGAGGAGGCCTTTGTGTTCTGGGGAGCAATTTGTGAATAAAGAAAGGGGACATTTTCTCCTTTTGTTTTACACGCTGTAAGGGACAAGCACGAGCAAGACACAAACATGCTGAGGGAGTTGTACAGCAAATAGCCATTTGTACCTGGACTGGACCGAGGGACAACTGGGGAAGAAAGACAGAGAAGCGGGTAAAGATAGAGGGAAGCGGGGGGGTTGGAAAGCAAAGGGAGAGTATTTAAGAGCACTTGAGTGCCAGCATAGATGTAGTCACTTCTCCCAGTGGACAAAACCAGGCCCCTCTGCTCCGTGGCATGATTTTTCACTTTAGCAAGCAGCACTCAGTGCTCCTGCGTCCGTCCCCCTCTTCTTTCTCCTCTTCCCTCAGTCACTGCGTGCTTCAATGATTCCATCATTCCCTTTCATTCGCTCTACATGGGGCACAAGTGCGCACACGCACACACACACAATTTGACCCATTTGCCCCCCTGCCATTGGTAGTAAATAATTCCATTGTGAGGGCCATTAGCGGATATCTCAAGGGTTAAGAGGGGAAATGCACAGGCAGTCAGATGGGTGATTAGACAATAAGAAGATGAAATGTCTACTATTGTTTTGTTGCTTATTGTTTCACAGAGCTCACATTAGACTTGTGGCTAATTCATAAGCTTAATGTCTTTTATTTGCCCTGTTGTTGTTTTCTTTTTTGTCAAGCAGCTAAGACGGAGACATTTCCACGCAGGCAGGCACGCGCACAGACACGCACGTTATTTGTATTGCTACCTCTCGCATGTGGCAGCAGGTCGCTCTGCCAAACTCTAATGATCCACAGACCTTGTTCTCATCACTGTTTAGGATTCAACATCCCTTCAGACTAAAGGAAATGTAAGATGCAATTATGCAAAGTATAGGGAGAAAGAGCCAAAACTCTTCGTCTGTCCTCCTGCATTTTAAAGGCAAAACCAAAAGTGTTTATGTTAATACACTTTACTGTGTGTGTGTGTGTTCCTGTGGCCTAGGGCAAAACAGCTCGCCGTTTTAGTGGAGGACTGCACCTTACATGGCTAAAGCACGGCCTTGCCAGTGACATAGCCTTTTAAGAATTAGTGTCACCAAGCCAGAAACCTCACTAGGGAGGCTGACTCCGAACGCTGCAGCGGACTCTAATTGTTAGAAGATGTGTTTCAGTGCACCTCATGCACACATGATGCGTGGCGTGTGTTTATGCGCCTGCGTCGCCACAGAGCCCGCTGTGTCCCCTGCACATGAACCTGTAGAAACACAAACTGGTCCTCTGAGCCTTTAGTTCAGCGACTGTCAAGAGGGATCCTTGTATTTTTCCACAGGCATGTCAGAGGATTACACAGTCCCTCTGCTGTTTCACTGACCTCCCCCTACACACACACACACTTACATCAAAGCAGCTCAGCGTAGTGCCCAGCATAGAGTTTGGGGCACACTTGCCTACTCACTCAGCAGGCCGCTGGCACACACTCCACATTTGCCTGCAGGGATTGCCAATGGCAAGTATGGCCTCAGTGTGTGCATGTGTGTACGGGTGTGTTTGTGTGTGAGAGAGAAGAGGGTGAAGAAAAAAAACAAAAAACGACACACGCTCAAGTTTGTGAGTAAAAAAGTGAAACATTTTGTGAAAGCAAAAAAAATGACTACAAATTTACCAAAAGTTTCAAATCATCTCAGCTCAAACTTCACAGATTCTCAGCAAAAAAGCCGACGAATCAGGAAAAACAGCCACGTATTGATCATCCGGTATGTCATACAGATTTTATTTTTTACCCCGTCCTATAACCAGAAAGAAAAGTTTTATTTCCTAAAGCCAAGTAGATATAAATGGGAATAATTCAGCAATGTACAAGGGCCAAATGCATTGGCTGAGGGGAAAATGTGTACATGAATTATCCCCCGTCAATATATAGAGTTTAATGGTTGCGTGGTACCTAATTACGCCCCCATTTGACCACGAGCTCACCTCTTCTCCAACCTTTTTGTTTTCTTCCCTTCCCAAGCTCTGCTCCCATCCCACTCTCCCCCTGTCAGGCGCTTTGGCCTACACACAGGGCAGCTATACAAGTACAATACAAATCAATGGGTTCACACAAAAACACACAGACACACAGCAGACAAGGTAAGGCCTCCAAGACCTCTAACCCAAACACCTCTAGCCCTGCAGGTTGATCAATAGTCAGAACCCATCGTACTCATTCTACACTAATCATTTTCTCAATGTTCCCTCTCTCACCCTTTCCTGCTTTCTTCTGCGGTGGAGAGGAAAGTTTATTTCCCAGAGCTCCTTAGGAATCCCAGAAGCCTGCATGCCCCCGTCTCACCTCCAAGCCACAGCCAGACACCCGGTTAAAGGCTATTAGTATCGTTAGCGCCCCCCTCCATCCCAACAAGACACAGACAGAACCTGGACATTAGCTAATCCATACTTATTGCATCTGGGTTCCTCTCACAGCCTTGTAATTCATATGGAGAGACATATTAGCGCGACATATTAGGCTGGCACGGGTCTACGAGGTGAGAAGCTACACTGACACTAAATCGACTTAGCCGAAGCCTCACGGGATGTTGTAGGGCACCGCTGCTAGCTGACGACTAAAGCCCAGTCTGCCTGTATTGAGTTTCAGTGATGGCTGTTTAGCTTGTAGTGCTACACAGGGCAGAGAGGGGGAATGGAAGGTGCTCCGGCTCAATGCGTTTACTGACAGGAACCCTGCAGACCGCAAGGCTAAAGGGATCAATAGCATTGCAATGCACAGCACTACCAGACCAGGGCAGACCCAAACACAAGAAGATTGCATTACACATTGGCTAGAGTCAGGAGATGCCTACAGTGTTATCAACACAACACAATTACATTTAATTTACACTCAAATTCAGATAATTGCTTCGTTGTCCGATACAGTAGAATTTTCTAGACACAATCTATATCAGCACAAATGGGCGATCCATCCCCGCATCCGACAAAGGTTATTTTGTTTTTGTCTGGTGATCCTGGACCTGAGCCTCCAGGTGGCCCTGCATCCCCTCTCTGAACAAACAGAGCAGCGGTTTGCTCCACTTCCCCCATGTCACCAGGGCCAAGTCCAGACATTGTGTGGCCCGCCGGCCTGCTGACACGGCCACCCAGCCTGCCAGGGATTTGCGGGCTGGGTCAGAGTTAACATTTATTAAAGGAAGTTGCAGGGAGTTGACAGTCCTCTCGTCACGTTGCACTCCAGAACTCAGAAACGTATACGGCATACACACCCGCCTCCGTTTCCAACAATAAAAGAAACAATGAAGCTGTTAAGCACCGTATGACCCCCGCAGGGCCCACTACAGTAAGAATGACAGCTTTCATTTCCCCGACTAGTGCCACTGGCTTTGCTATGTCTTCCTGAGAATTACACCTTATGACACATCCAGAAAATAAAGAGATCTCCTTGCAGCTATGCGAGCGTAAAATATGTTTGATAGGGGACAAAAATTATCATCTTTACAAAACAAATCTCAAGAAAAAACTAACAATACTTCAAGTGGCCGGTGTGAATGATGGCGAATGAATATTTGTGGGCCGCGAGGGGAAGCACAGAGTTTAGTGGACCGTGAGGAACAATGAAAATCTAAAAAGGAGAAGTCGAGTGAAATGGATTGAGTGTGCTGAGGACCAGATGTGCCGCGGATGGATCAAACATCTGCTAGCTCTGCAAGGCCTCGACAGTCTAGAATGACCCCCATCGTCCAACCTTTCTCACCATGCGTCCCGGCAAACCTTTTGTTCTTCACCATCTTCTTCCCATCCGATATAGGACACTTTGTTGATTTTTTTTTTTTAATTCAGTTGTTAGATTTCATCTTGAGCATCTAAACTGAGAGGTAATCGTTTGAGGTGTTGTATTCGAAATTCTAAAAAGTACTTTGATTTTTTTTTTCTCTTTTTCGGTTATTGTTCTCCGTCCTGTGTGTTTTGATGGTCTGTAGCTTTTCCTGGTGTATAACTTACAGTACAAAGAGGCAGCACCAGATGGTAATGGTGTTTATTTTTACAGTAAGTAATCACCATTCTGGAACTTACGACAGTAGACAGGCCCAGGGACCTGGAACCATGCCCTGAGAGACCTGAGCACCACTTCCTGTTGTACCCACATGATCGCAGGCGCACACACAGCACACGGTCGGTCTCACACTCACTCGCACACATGAGTGCACAAGGACATCCTCTGGGCCACTGGCGACGTGAGCCCTTGGGCCAAAGCAATAGATGTGTTCTGGCACATAGGTTGGCTTAGTGTAAATTACACTGCAGCCACACTGGCACCATCCGCATCCAAGATGAATGAGCCAAGCTACATGCCAGGCAACAATCCCAGTGAGGGAGTCTTAAAACACGCAGACTGCAGTGTTTGCAAGTTGGGGCCATTTTACCTACTCAGTGCACTACTTGACACTGATAAGACAACTATAATCTTAACCGACCAAGCCTCAGGTGTAATTTATGGAAGTGTCTTTTTCAGCCAGTCTGCACGCAGACAACATGTCCTCTCATTTTGAAAAGCAAAAACACGATTTGAAAGCTGATTTTACTTCTTATGTAATCACTAACAGAACTAACAACAGCTACTTTTATTATGATTTACAGGGTTTAATCTTTACTTGATTAAAAATATATTTTTAAATGCTGCTCATATTCAGTTTGTTCGTAAAATGTAAAATTACCTTCACCACATGTGCATGCACACTCGCACAGACTTTTTTTTTTTACTGTTTTCTCCTTTGAAGAAGAGTGGCACAATAACAGTTTTGAGTGTCCTGTCAAAGATTAATTGTAGGCACGTCTGCTGCATTAGACAGCTCAAAGTACAACAGTGGAACAGAAAGAAACATAACTGACAGCCTGTAAGAGAGTAATAAAGGTTGATTTAAACCCCAGGAGGATGAATTTTCATGGTAGGTTGCAGAGCCAACTAAATTATAAGAACATGCTGCATAAAAATTTTGATTCCTTGTCTAGCAGCAACTACTCGTTTTTTGATTGCAAACATAACATTTTGTCATAATGACTGATTTTGAATTACAGAGTCCCGAGCAGCACTTTGTTTTCAATCCCAAGCAGTCCGCCTCATAGATTCCCTGTTAACATGACAGACACAGATTCCTTTGGGGCACTCAGACCCCCTAGTGGCCCTTCGTCCGTATGCGATTCAGTCTGGCAGCGAAATAATGTCAGGGAAAGGAGTGGGGTGGAGGGAAGGTACCAGAGAGAGAAAGAGAGGCTCGAGTTAATGGTCTTGCATCTTCCTGGCAGCATGTCAATAATGGCTCTGATCACATTAAATAAAGAGTCCATTAGCTTATTCTCTTTCCTCCTGCATGCTCCACAGCAGAAGCACGAGAGAAAGCTGAAAAGCTCTTCTAATGCAGTGTGTCTGCACGTCACAGACACCTTTATCTGTTCCCAGCTAGACCAAAACAAAATGACTTGGGAGGCTCACCTACACTACAATCCATTCATATCTATTTCTGTTTACACAGTCACGTCAAAGTGCTGTGTGGAGATCAATGTTAAAATGAAACAAATTTATACAGATTTAGCTATTGGGGATGCGACTATTTAACACTTCATACACCATATAATCAGGGACAACTTGTAACATACTGGTTTTATGAGCTCAAGTTTCACTTATTTGATTTTAAGCGCAGTTACCTGCCAAATACTGTATTTTTCTACCCACTACAAGCCCAGAGATATAATGTGATAATGGGTATTACACAAAAGAGGAACAGAAATGACTGATACATCAAGACACAGCACAACCACATGACTGCGCAGCCAAAGAGCAAATTGTGAGCATATGTTAATGCACCTTCTCTGCTTCGGCCTCCTGCCAAAATAGTAATCAAGACAAAGGAGATGTGATATAAGAGGGAGAGGAAAGCATCTCTGCAACACACACACAAGACAGGCCATTTCTCAGCCGCCTCACTGCTCTCCATTGGCCCTGGAGGGAGCACAGAGGCCCCCACATCTGTCTCCCAGGCCCACGACAGACCTGGCTGCTGTATCCAGACCCAGGAGATCACACGAATCATCCTCAATTAATGTGAACCATCAGGCTTTCCCTCACTGCTTCTATCATTCCACCCCTCTTCTCTGAGGCATCCCCTCCAGCTCAGGACTGGGTCTGCTGAGTTTTACACATTGACCGCGGCCACGGTTGCTTAGCACAGTTGGGTGAGGCAAGGCATCGTTATTGTGTTATTGTGCGCTTTGTGCAAAGAGACAGGGAATCAATACATCAGTCCAGACCCAAATGCTACTCACATGTAAGTGCTGCGAGGCGGTTCTTCAGAGGTTCTGAACTCAGACAACAGCCGACTTTGCTCCGCAGCTCACTGGGGCCTGAAATGGCTTCCATGTGCCGCCCCATCTGAACCTCTGCTGGGCTGTGGCCAAAAGGCTGTCCTTTTCACTTTTTAAGATGCTGAGGGACAGCTTTTAAACAAAAAATGGTGGTGATGGTGGACGTCAGGAGATTAAGATGACGGATTTGTTTTCAAAAACAGATAATGAAAAAAGACAGGTCAGTGGGGAAAGAAATGGAAACTGTTTACTAAAGGCCACCTGGAACCCGGTATGTGCCAGGTTGTGACTCACCCGTTTGTGGTAAAGTCTTCTGTAATAACCCCCTCTCATCCTCACAGTCTGCAACTGCACTATAAATCTCACTCCAGTCGATTAGTGTGCCCTTAGCAACAACTAACACACAGTCATGAATTTTTAACCAAAGCCATGAGTTAACTCAGGTTGGGAGGTGAAGGCAGGGTATCTTGTGGCCTGTTGGTTGATCAGTGCATCTGGTACAGCGAAACAAGCCCTCTGGCCTCTTCACATTTAATCACAGCAGTGCCCGGGAAACAATCCTCTCTGGCAGTGATGATCATAATATTGACCAAGGCAATGCCCTTTGCATGGTGGCTAATTAAATGATAAAGCAGGAATCAAACTTGAATTGATTTGTTCCAAGTTCTAATCAGGAATATGAGTTGTTGCAGAAGGTCCAGCCTGGACTTCGTGTCTTTCAAGGGGAGGGAAGTTAGATGGAAAACAGAATCTGGTCTCCACCACAGTGTCACTAGCCCAGAGGCATCAAGGCTGTCTGCTGACATACAAGATGCTACCAATATGCTATTCTTTCCACAATACACAATAGACTTTTAGACCTTTTGTTTGATAATCAGGTGTATTATAAGGCAGATGTTTATCAGAACAGACTTCAAGATACCACAGATCTCCACTGTTTCCTCAAAGTGTACAATTCACTTCTGCAGTTTAGAAAACATCCAACATCTAAGGTGCGTACACAAGGTTGCATCTAGAATACATTCTTCTGATGTTCAGAGCATAAAAGAGGAATTTACCAAGATCACAGAGTGCAAATTTCAGCCTCTATGATTCTTACAAATGTCCTCCACCCACGTCTGGACGTAGCTACTGATTTCCCCGTGGTCCATCACAAGGGAAGAAGCAGAGCTGGTGTTCACACACGACCTCTGACCTGCCACTGGGGAGCCAATGGAGGAGCAGGCTGCGTCTTGGGAGCTCTTGCCCTCTGATGTGATGGCTCCAGGCAGTGGGCTTTGCGTGAACCCATCCCCCATGGCACCCTTTGCCACTAGATCCTCTGCATTATTCATAAAGCCCGATATGGGGTGGAGAGAGAATATGGAAAAAGAAGCATCAAGGTTCAAGACCTTCTCAGATCACAAGGAACTTCAGCTTAACCTCCCTTGAAGTGGCGAACACAGGAACAGAGCAGTTTTTTTAAGGAACTGGATCTGAAAGCAGGACTGGAGATCAATGGGGGTTCCCTTGAGGCTTAGTGGAGATCGCATTCACTGCAAGGTGATTGGTGGATCAATGTGGTTCCCATGGTTGGCTTTGCCATTGTGAGAACGGATCCATTCCAGTGCAAGTTAACTGTCTTATGATCAGTTGAGTTTGAACCCGTGCACCACAGATTGTATCGCTCTCTATTGCTTGCCCAAAAGACTGAGTCACTAGTATGATACGTGATGATTAGTGAAAAGCATCTACACGTTAAGCTGTTAATCCCTAATGCACACCAGGCAATCTAACAGCGGTGCACACCCGGCTCTTAATACAGCCCAGCACATAACCTGCTAATTGCATAATTGCCTGATTTGTTTTAACTGACAGTGCTACCGTGGCCTGTGACAAGGCCATCATTTGCCCGTCCTCATTGTCAGCAATATGCAAGGTGGATACCCCGCTACACACCCACTACACAACATCCATATTAGAGACAGCCATGAATTAGGAATGCGTTGCCGGCGCGAAGAGATGAATAAATACAACCGTTGCTAGATTAATTCTGAAAGACATGGAGGCAGGCAGATAAAATAAACTAACAGCAGAAGCTGTCCACCAGATAAAGTGGGTACCCCATCGTCTCTCTGCTGTAATTATTGGCTAATAGTCATTAACCTGGCAAACAGAGGTTTAGCTGCATTGTTTAAAGGACTCTGGGATGCATAATGACAGACTAATATGTCATAGCACTAGGGGAGATGGGGGAGGGGTGGATTAATGAGATTTTACTGGAGGGAGTGTACAAGAAGAGGTGGGGCACGCCTGGAAAATATAGGGGGAAGAGGGCCACATTAAGCTAATTGGAAGATGAGTGCCTACTTGTAAAAGTGCTTCTAATGGCATATTTGTTTCTCTCACAGCATCACAACGCTAATGCAGGGGAGTGGGGTTGTGTACAGTGGGAAGGACTACAGACGCTTGTGTTTGTCTGCAAATGTGTGCCAACACACTTTAAATGCTCATTTTACTATGATACATGCACCTCTTTTCTAATCCTGGATTTTCAGTTCATTTTTATTGTGATTTTCTGAGTTAATAATACTGGGCTGAAGTTGTTACTATAAAGTGGTTGCAGAGTATTGCAGTAGTTTTTAAGAAAAGTCTACTGAAAGGCTAAATAAAGAGCAGGTTAAATCAAGTTTGTCCCTTTTCATATCCTTTTCTAGAAAAAAATAAATAAAGTGCTGCATTTCTGAATTTGTATCGACGCTCCGCTTCAAGCCCGACCCCAGCCCAAACGCTTGTTGACTGGCCTCCAAAACTCAATTGACCGGTGAACGAGGAGTGCTTGGATAGCCTCCTCTAAGGCAGGGTCCAGTGCATACCAGAACTGCTGACCTGTTCTGACAGCTGGCTGGCCCTCGCTAACGCTAATGGGCTGCAGTTTGGCCGGTGTCATTGAGTTCTGGCTTTTGTTTGACTTCATGAGTGGGGAAGTGAAGGCACAGGGTTGGACTAGCAGAGGGTAAAATAAATGTCTAAACCCAGTTTTACTCAGGCAGTCATTGAGACAGCGTCGTATTAGTGCATCTCGTTCTCCGAGCCCTTCTAGTCATATATTTTGATATAATTTATAACCTGAAATAGAACATCAAACCGGGGAGAACAGAAACCTGCATATGGCAACCCATAAAATGCAAATACTATTTGCTGCCAATGAAACGGAGACGTTATTCAAAGTAAAAAAAAAGCACTTAAATTGCATTTAAAATCATTCCCATTGTAACTGCAAGCCTCCTTTGAGTGTTTAAAGTGCAGCACAAACTAATTATTTTTTTTGTCACTAGAAAAGATGAAAGGGCAGCGGCTCTTCTTAGAACTAAGATTTCTTAAGAAAAATTGTGGTTGTATTTAAAGATTCACTTTCTAATTTGCTTTCATTTTTTGTTTCAATTAAATCAAATGGAAGTACTAATGCCCAGATGGCCATGCAGTATGAAATAATAGTGTCCAGGCTAGAATTTAAAGTCATACCTCCAGGCTAAAACTCCAGAGCGCACACAGAATGAAAGTGTAAAATGTTTTTTAATGTATATTTAACAACAAATACCCCAGTGACTATTGATGTTTCGTCTCAGAAGAATCTATTTCTCCAGTATATCTGAGGGCATGATATGAAACCGCTCACACTTTTATTTTCTCTGTGTTTCTGCTCTTCTTCCTCTGTGTCTCTCCCGTACTCTCTCTCTTTTGCTGTCTCTCTTTAAACATTTATCTTCTGTTTTCTCCTTACAGGCCCTTTGTGCTTTGTGATGTTGGTTTTTACAGCTTTTTACTCACCAGAGTTGCCATTTATCTTTTATAGATGCCAGCAGCTAGGAGCACATAAGAAATGCTACCATTTCAGGGTGACTAATTGTCATTGCTTGTGTTACTCCCTTGATGTCACTTGCGCCTGGTCCCACAGGAAAGTGTGTGTGAACTGTAGAATTTACTGTCTATTTCCATCATGTTCACAAAAAAAACACCTTTGCCATCTCATATAATAATAGCAGTGACTGCAATTAGAGTATGACGATCATTTCGTGAACAGCACTGTCATCAGCGTTACAAAAACGTGAGAGATGTGGTTTAAGAGCACAAAAGTACTGTGTCAAACATTCATTGCTTCAACCTTAGTCACTTAATCACAGTCAGTTCTGAAGATTTGCCAAGATTCCTTTCTGAGAATCCTTTGCCATCTCTTCATGTCTGACAATGTGCACATTTGCATGGAGTCTAGGTTTCTTAGAAGATGCGAGCCAAGTAAAGTGCTCTATTTGGATTAATGCCCAAGTCCCAGAAGAGTAGTTCTGGTACCTTAGGATGGAAACGTGTTTCTTATCATTTCCAAGCCTCCAAAACCACAAGAACAACAAATGCCAATGAATTAAAAGTTATTTTACATTCCTGACATTTTTTATGGGCAGCTACTGTCAAATGAAAGTACATCAGTTAAGTGTGTCCAAATAGGCATGATTATGTATTATAAAGTGTTGCATTTCATCAATGATCTTTAAGGTGAAACAATCACTGATAACCTGAATGATTTCTGTTAGAAAAATAAACCTTAAAAATATTATACGTCCTTCAGATATTAATTCATAAATACAAGATGACTGTCTATGTCCAGGTCGGCAGTGTCTTTTCTCTTTAAAGGACCGCCCTCAAGCACTTAGCTGCCTTAGAAATAGAAAGCACAGAAAGAAAAAGCCTCCTAACCAAGTATGATTTGTGGCTCATATTAATTATTCTATTATCACTCTTAGACATTTTTACTCTGGCTCACAAAGTTTTGTAAATATCCTGAGGTATGGTTTGTGTTCAGAGGGAGCCTCAGCAAGAGTTCATATCTTTTCACAAAGCCCCAACTCAGTGCTTTTGATTTGTTTGACTGGCAGACTGTATTAAACTCAGTCATACTTTCATCACTCAGTGGTTAATAGTTACATTTGCAGGGCCGATTTAAAGAATAAATCAATAAGTGAAAACCGCATAGAAAAGGGGGAAGGTGGAGGGCGGATATTTTTTGACAAAGCTCTGTTAGTTACATGTTGCTCCAGGGGTCTCTGAATTTCATGAGGAAAAAAGCTCGCCCTTACAAACTAACCCCTGCTCTGTCTTCTCCTTTGACCACACTTATTATGCACAATCAATAAAGGTTTGTATTTTTGTCTTGTCTCTTCTGGGGCATATAGGATGCTGCAGGCAAGGTGCTGGACCGCTGGACCATCATGTCCCGAGAAGAAGAGATCATCACCCTCCAGCAGTTCTTGCGCTTTGGTGAGACCAAGTCCATAGTGGAGCTGATGGCGATTCAGGAGAAGGAGGGTCAGGCAGTTACAGTTCCCTCCTCCAAGACAGACTCCGGGATTAGGACATTCATTGAAAGTAACAACAGGGCCCGCAGCCCAGGGCTCCTGACACATCTGGAAAACAGTAGCCCATCAAGCATTCACCATTTTGAGAATATTCCCAATAGCTTAGCCTTCCTCCTGCCATTCCAATACATCAACCCAGTCTCAGCCCCCATGCTTGGCTTGCCTCCGAATGGCCTCCCTATGGAGCAGTCTTCTCTCCGGCTTCGGGAACCCAGCCTGCCAAACCAAGGAGAACAAGTAGATACCAGTGAATCAGAAGTGTCCCTATCGCCCTTCCGCACAGGTCAGAGCCCGAGTCGAGGAGCACTTGGAGCCATTAACAGCAGCACTGAACCCAAGACAGAACCCAATAACCGGGCATCACCCATCTCGCCAACCCCTTCCACCCAGCAGGCTCAGCAGCAGCAACAGCAGTCACAGCTTCAGCAGCAACAGCAACAGCAGTCAGGCCAACAGCAGTCTCAAAGTCAACCTCAGCAATCCAACAGCTTGAGTGACCACCAGGTCCACCACCACTTTGTAAAGGAGGAACAGTCTAAAACCATCACTCACCCTTCCTTCTCCTCTAAGATGCACCGCATGCGCCGCATGGGAGCCACATCACGCAAGGGTCGTGTGTGCTGCAACTCATGTGGCAAAACCTTTTATGATAAAGGCACACTTAAGATACATTATAATGCTGTACACCTGAAGATAAAACATCGTTGCACCATTGAGGGCTGCAACATGGTCTTCAGCTCACTACGCAGCCGCAACCGCCACAGTGCCAATCCCAATCCACGGCTGCACATGCCCATGCTGCGCAATAACCGTGACAAGGACCTCATCCGTGCTAATTCAAATCCTGGTACACCGGTCATCTCAAGCACCAAGAACGGTGGCTTCACTCTCACCAGCCCTGGAAGGCCACCACTAGGCTTCACTACTCCACCAGTAGACCCACTGCTTCAGTCACCCCTGCAAAGTCCGCTGGTGTTCCCCTCCTTGAAGTCAGTGCAGCCAGTTCAACCAGTGCCCCCATTCTACCGAACATTACTGTCCCCTGCAGACCTCGTCAGTCCTCCAGTGTCACTGCCCACCAGCCCCATCATGCCCACTACCACCAACAGTACCACCCTGATGGACCAGCAACAGCAGATGCTGGCAGCTGCGGGAGTGGGTTCACACAATAATGTTCATATGTCAGAGGCAGGACACGTGTCCCACCGCCTACCTACACCTAGTGCCAATCAGGACCTCACTGGCAGCAGTGACCCCACGCCCAAAAAGAAGCCTCGGAAATCTAGCATGCCAGTTAAGATTGAGAAGGAAGTGATTGATGTGGCAGATGAATACGAGGACAAAGACGACGATGACGATGATAACATCCACCACAATCACCACCATCACCAGTCATCTCTACTTCACAATAATGTCAAAATTAATGGAAATTGTAACAGCAACAACAACAGTGGTAATGGCAACCACAGTGGTGGCAGTGGACAGCAGTCCCCTTCCCAGGATGAGATGAGCCCTGGTCTAGCTCTAAGAGGAATGATGAGGCAAAGTGAAGATGAATGCAGAGAAGGGACTGGCAGTGACAGCAGAGGTGGAGCCTCTGAGCTTCGCTGTATGGACAGCTTTACGTCTGAGGATCAAGACCATGAGCGAGACTTTGAGAATGAGTCAGAAACCTCGGACTCCAAAATGTTCTACCGAGATGAGCTGATGGATGTGGAGGAACAGCAAAAGCACAGCAGGGGTGGAAGGGGTCTGGACAGGGAAGATAATGAGGGTAGTGAGGAAGCCCACTTGAGAAAGGAAATGGAAGGAAAAGGCCATTCCTCACCCTCCACTCACCAGCCCCCTATCAAGATCAAGGAAGAACTCAATGATCCAACTTATGACATGTTCTGCATGGGCCAATACGGCCTCTATAATGGAGGAATGGCAGCAGCTGCTGCTGCTGCTGCAAGCATGGCTGCCCTGCATGAGAGCTTCATCTCTTCGATGGGCTATGGTGCCAGCCCGCCCAAATTCCCTTCTTCTCAATCACCAGAGGGAGATCCATGTTCAAGCCCCGACCCCAAGATCTGCTATGTGTGTAAGAAGAGCTTCAAGAGCTCCTACAGCATGAAACTGCACTACAAGAATGTGCATCTTAAAGAGATGCATGTGTGCACTGTGGCTGGCTGCAACGCTGCTTTCCCATCCCGGCGGAGCCGAGACAGGTTAGTGCTACAAGTTTCTACTGTAACCTTGCTTTTTTAATGTAACTGCGACAGTCGCAGGTAGGTTTGCTTCAATTTTTTTATATCTATCGCAGTTTAAATAGTAGCATTCCATAAATGTACAATTAAATATTACTGTTTATGTAGGACATGAAAGTTTTATAAAAGCCTTGTAAAACAGTTTTTACTGCAGTATGTCATATTGCACAGATCTTATCTGGATAGGCTATTAACATCTGTGAGTTAATTGAAAACTAAAAAGGGATTTTAGGGACATCTGCTCTGTGTCAAGTCAAAGTTCACAGGAGTGTGGTGAGAAACACATTCACACACATTTAAACAAGCACTAGGCCACAACCATCACCCCTCCAGCTGCACTGTGTTGTTTACCTGCCCTCATTACCTCACCTTGTCACAGGGAGATGAAGGCGCATACATTAACATAGACAGCGGTTTGTCAAACCACTGCATTTATTAGCGCATTAAGAGGTGAGGCTAGCCATACTCACCTGGGCTTGTTAGCACATATCAATCCAACACACTCACTCTACTGAATATTTATGCTGTAGCAGCACTGGCAGCGAGCTGACTGGCATCCTCTAATGCGTTTGGTTAGTACAGACACCCCAAGGGATTTTTATTTATTTTTTTGCATCCAGGGAGTGACTTTAAAATTTTAAATTGGTCTGTTTAGTCATGCTTAATTACTATCTTATATGCAAGTGCTAAATCATATTGATAATGATCCATATTTCTAGTGACGAATCAACTACTGACCACAGTGGATTCATAATCAAGTTATCCAACTCTCAGTGGAAAATGGTCCTTAAAAAAAACAGATGACTCTGTCCTGTCCCTCTAACACACTGCACGCACCTCGTTGCATGCTTTCACACATACATGCTCTAAATAACAGTGTTTTTTGTCTATTCCTTAATGGGAATAGAGACATTTTTTTTTTGTTGGTAATATTAACAACAAGTGACACTAACATAAGTAAGGGCGGAGGTGCAACCTACAACAATTGAAAAACTAATTCTTTCCAGAGGAAGTTTCATATTTTCCCACAGTGTTTTGTCTCACTCGCACACCCTCTCATCTCTTCTTCCACCACTGCCTCCTCCTTCCACCCAGAGTCACTGCTCCTTTTCTACCCCAAGCACTTTATTACGTTTGCTGTTCCTGTGGCATCTGTTTGTTCATTAGCAGCATGTATATAGAGCAGGTGAGTCTGTGACTCTATTAGAATGGATGTGAGAGAGGGACCGGAGGGAAGAGAACTGGAGACAAGTTAGCGTCCGTGAAGGTGCAACCCTGCTGCTCACCTGATACAGCTGCGCTGACAGCAGCAAGATGACACAAAGTGTTATTATAGCATGCAATGCCTTGCTGCGGTGTAATGCCACCAGTGAGTGTGTTAGCTCCCTTCTCCTGGTGAGGTTTTAGGAATAGTAAATGCCCGAGGCAGAATGCTGTCTGCTGTGCAACATGTGCATGCACACACATATACAGGCACTTTCGCACCTTCGTACACAGTACATGAGAATACATGCAAATAGAAGAAGAAGAAGAAAAGTATGCGTTCTTGTATAGACAGCGTCTCTTTCTGAACTCTTAGTCCTAAACTAAATTATGCTCACTCTCTTCCTGTGTCGGCATGGCTGTGTTTGACAGTTTGACTGCAATATGAATCCCATTCAAGCACGTAGCGCGGCATACCATATGGGAGACCGAGATAAGTTAGCAAGGAGGGACAAGCTGCCATGAGAATAATACACATTTAAACCATGCGTGTACAGTATACGTAGCTTTGGGTGAGTGAGACTAAAGCACACTATTGTTTCCATACTTTTCTTGATAGCATATGGGACACATTACCGCAGGTTCAAACAGGGAACAAAACAACAGAGGGAAGAGTGCCGCATAGCTTGAGAAATCTTAGGGCTTTGAGACGAGTCAATAGACAAGCCGTTCTCATCAAATCTGTCCCTGGACAATGCGCTAATAGTATAATGTATGCTCGAGTGTAATGATAGCAGTAAAATGGGAATATAATTTAGTTGTTTTCATCAGAGCATTTGCTCTGATAAGATTAAGAAACTGCATGTACAAATTTATTCACACAAAATAATGTTTCAGATGTTTATTACTGGTAAATTTGATAAGTCAAACTACATTCTGTCTCCTAATTAGATTTGTTTTTTTCTCAGATAGTGTTGGGAGTACGATTAATAAGCAGCTCTTTGCAGTGGTTCACCTCAGACGTAGAGAATTGATAAAATACTTAATAACGACTCAGCACAAAGTAGTAATCTAATGTACAAAAATACATTCAGACAATTACTACAGTTACATTTAATAAGGGGAAAGTAAATCAGTGGATACTTATTATTGTTATTGTGATAGCTAATTAAAACATGGTATAGCTGCATTATAATATTTCTTTCTCTCCTCTTACACATCAAGTAACAGGACAGTGTCTGATTAATCGACCAAGTGAAAAACCAAAAGCACGTAAACACACCGTCAGACAGCAGCAGCATCAAAAGCTCGTCTATCAAAGCAAAGAATTAGAAAAACAGAGGAGAGGTCATTTGATGTGCAGAGAAAAACATGCAAAAGCCGATGACACCGTCACAATAGGACACACTGTAAATATACTAGCAAGGGAAAAAGCATCACTAGTTTAGACCTGACACCTGGATATCAGAACATCTGTGCACATGGATAATGTACGCACTCTCGCAAAGACACAGAAAGGGATCATTTAATGTGCCCTTGAGCAAGCAAGTAACGTATGTTTGTGATTGCAAAACTGAGGGCAAGATAAGTGTGTGTGTGGTTTTACAGAGAAGTTACAGAGAAGCCTCCTGGCTGCCTGCTGAACGGAGGTAAATGATTGCATATTTATTGTGGGGAGTGAGCAGTGTCGGCACAATTGTTGAAGAAGTTGCTTGATTAACTGCTGGAAAGGCGGACACCAGTAATCATCACCATGATTAGCCTTGTTAATTATCATTTTTAATCTGGTGACAATACATGCTTTACCTATTTTTTTTTTTAAACACTCTGTCCCACTTTCATAATTTACCTTTGCCCCAACATTTTACCCTGCTCCTTTACCTACTGCATGTCGCTGCAGCGGGCAGGTGTCCTCCCGCTTCCACATTCTCATGGTGCAGCCGTGCGCAGCCCGCGGTCCCTGCATGGGCCACTGCTAACGGAGAGAGTGAAGGTTAATTATGTTGGAGAGTCTCTTTCCTCCCCTCTCCTTCCTCTCTCTGTCTCCCTCCTTTTCCCTCGGTCCCCACACGGCATGTGGGCCCAGCTCTGCTGCTCCACAATCAGCTCTCTGTTTGTCTCTTATAAACAAAGGGCATGCTGCTCATAGAGAGAATATGTTAACAAAAGCCACTCAGCCCCAGTTCAAACTATCTGCCCAATAAAAGACAGCAACTTTAAATATCACATGCCTTTGGTTAATTCACTGACATCTTAATTGTGATTCATTTTTGTGGAGAAGAAAGTCGTTTTATTCTTAGATGAATAACATATAGACGCTCGTGCAAGTGCTCTGTCATCAGTATTCCAGTTGAACACTGCAAGTCAGTTGAAGTAATTCTAAATCGTAACTTGTACAAGAAAATGTTTTCCATGTGATACTAAATGCAGATTTAATTTCTATTCCGTCATTTGTTTAAAGATCATTGTTTGGAGCTTTTCCTGTTCGAGAGTCAGAGACAATGCCAAGGTGAGACAACAATGACAGAGGGTGATAAATGCTACCAGAACTCTTGTCCTCCCACTTACACCCAAAACCTCATAACACGCCCCAAATGACAGGAAAGACAAAGAAGCACCGGTGTCAGTTTAATACCACTCAGCCTTCCATCTCATTTACGCGTTATGAGACGTTTAGACAACATCCATACACACAGACACAAAAGCAAGGGCAAGGGCCATCCGATGAACCTAAAGATGATTAACGCCGATTGGGACAGGCACACTCGCGCTCTCCCTCCTCTGCACAGTCAAAAATGGGCTCTCTCGAGGCCTCCCCCGTCTTTTGGGCGAAGATGAGACTGTCAAATTGGTTTGCCAGCCACATTACTGGCCAACAGGGAGGCAGAGGTGGAGGAAGGAGGGGGGCGACCGAGGAGTTGGGTTTGGGGGAGGAAAGACAGAGCATACTGAAGAGGAGTGATGGAGGTGGAGGGATGGCAGGGAGTGGGAAATGGGGCAGAATGTCTAAAGCTGATAAATGAAGGGACGAGGGCTTTATGTCCACTGTGTGTGGATTCAGCCGACTTCTCTTGATTATTTAGGGCACGGCGAACACAACTGACAAATAACAGTGGGCTCTTTCTCCTCTTCAGCTCCTGCAAATAATTTCCGAATGGTTACAAATGATATATTATAAATGGACTTTTTTTTTCCTCCCATGCAGTTTACTTTATTTGCATATTTGTGTAAAATGGATAAAACTGTTTTTCTTTTAAATACTGTAACTTTCTAACAATGTGGTGTGCATTCTTATAGCATCGCTATTGTAGCCGTTCTGCAGACTACTCACTGCATGATGTTTAGCATGTCTGACTTTACTAGATAGCCATGGTTATATTTAGAGCTTATTAGCAGTGAGAAGGTGTTGTTATAGAGATGGAGAGATGTTGCAAAGGACCTGCCTACCTGAGCATCAGCAACAGCATCCTGAGCTTCAGACTTATCTGAGCAAATTCTGTGGCCTCCCCCACCCACCCCTGCACCCCTCACATCTCCAGCAAGTTTTGTGTGTACCCCCTAACCCCATCCCCCCCTAACCCCTGCAGCAACATTTTCCTCAATACTGATCGCTGATTAGGCAGACGGCCGTGAAACACGTCGGTGTCTCCCAGCAAAGCGTCCACACGTGTATTTCACAGACGCCACGGACACTGAATCATGACTCCCATATTTTATCCATAAGTTAAGGCCATATGGGTGCAAGTGTACTATCAAAGGATAAAAAAGAACAAAGGATTTACACAGTCTTTTTGATCGAAGTCCCACTATATGGAAGTAGTATATTTTCTGTTTTTCACACACACGAACATAAGCACGCGCACGCACACACATGCAGTGACAGCCACGGCCAATCAATTTGCCACGCTCTCTCCCCACAATGCTGACGATGCTCGAGTGGACGGGCTCCTGGTTGCTTGGTTCACAGAAAAGGGTCCCTCAAATGAATGTATTTTTACCTCTTGCAGGACAATGTCGGATAGGGAAGTAAATAATTAAAGGAAAGGGACCCTTTTTGACTGCATCAACCCTGCCACTGCTGGTAAGCTCTACTATCCATTGTGACTCAATTTTTGCCCGTCCTGCTAAGGATTACCTTTTTCTTTTCATTTTTTTTTTTTTTTTGATCTGTTTTACACACATGTGCCCTCCCTGCATGGAAACCCTTCACATTAAAAGGCACTGAGTGTTTGCATATATATATATATATATTTTTGCCTCATTTGACTTAAGTGCTGACTTGATATGAGAGGAGAAGGCCTTTATGTTATATCTGACTCTGGCGTTGGTTGCTTCAGTTTCCCTTCTGTGTTTTTTTTATTTTATTTTTGTGACGTGTGCACCGTGGGTTCCCTTTTATTCTCAGGCTTTCTTGGCAACTGTGAAATTGGAGCGAATAGGCATTGAATTAGATTTTCAAGCTCATTTTGCTCTGCATCCTTTGGCATGGCTTTGTGTGCTAACTGAAATCATCACTAATTGTATCCTGGCTTAAGCATGGCACTTGTTACTCGGCTTCTTTCATCAGCTATAGCACATTGTGTGACACAGTTTGCCTTGTGTTTGGGAAAAATGCCCGTCTTAATTAAATCCAGGGCTACATAAAGACATGTTCATTGAGGTGCTCGATTAAGCCACCTCCAATAGGGAACGAATGCGATAATACTGTCAGGGCCTAGTGCTAATATGCTATCCAGTTCCCCTCGATTATCACATTACCACAGCTCGAATCAATTGATAAACTCCCATTCAATATGGTGGAGTATTTAATTGAGTCAGAGTCTATTGGATTTGAGGGCTGTGCAGTGCAGACATGCTGACAGTGGTAAACACCAGCAGGATGCTCTCTCTCATTGTATGTTAGAGGACTTTTTCTGAAGAGAGCCACAGGGTGGATTGTTCTGCGTGTGAGTGTTCTTGTACCTGGCGTACTGACGTATTGCTTCTTAGATATTGGATCTTAAAAGCCTGGTACCATTTCAGAGAAGCAAGATAAACTGACAATACGAAATAAATGACTTCAAGTATAAAGTGGTTGTTGGCATTTCAGAGGTTAACTATAGTCTTCAGTGGCAACATTCTGAGTGACGCTGTCTTTGTCTCCCCACATTAGGCACAGCTCCAACATCAACCTGCACCGTAAACTGCTGACCAAAGAGCTGGACGACATTGTCCTGGACCCCCAACTCACGCCACTGCCCAAGGACCTGCGAGCCGAGTTACTGGCCAAGCTCTACGCTGGGCACCACATGGGCCTGGACCCTATGGTTGGGATGGGTATCGGAGGCGCCGGCCTCAGGCCCACCGGCCTGAACCACAATGTCCATTCCCCCATGAGCAACGAGTATCCCCACTACCCTTTCCACCAAGACATTAAAAACCACCACACCAACGGTTTCTCCCGGGGCCAGCCAGAAGACTACATGGTGTTGGACCTGAGCACCACATCCAGTGTTCAATCCAGCAGCAGTGTCCACTCCTCACACGAGTCAGACGAGGGCAGCGATGAAGGCATCCTATTGGACGACCTGGAGGAGGAGGGAGAAGAAGAAGAGGAGGAGGAAGGCAACAGTGAGGGAGAGGACTACTCCCATCGCGCCGTGGGGCAGGCTGAAGGGGGACATCGGGATGAGACCGGTGAACTTAAAGTCGAGGGGTTGGACCCCTCCTCCTCTCCATTCCTGCTTTCGTCCACTGGGGGCAGTAATGGCAGCAGCAATGGGATCCTCTGTAATATCTGCCACAAAATGTACAGCAACAAAGGGACTCTGCGCGTGCACTACAAGACTGTGCACTTGCGCGAGATGCACAAGTGCAAAATCCCCGGTTGCAACATGGTGTTCAGCTCTGTGCGCAGCCGTAACCGACACTCTCAGAACCCCAACCTCCATAAAAACATGCCCTTCTCTACAATAATAGACTAAAGAATGACTTGCTACTCTATCCTCCTGTCAGTCTGCCCGCTCCTCCCTTCATTCTTCATTCTTTTTTCTCCACAAATTAGCTTTTAACCCCAAGGCCATCAAATACAAGCTAAATGCCTGTATGCCTCCTGCCTGTCCCATGTAAGACATTTCAAGACATTTCTATCTCCATCTATAAAATTAATGACTCTCAACACAGTTTATCATTGTGTCATTTGACTTTTCCTTCTAGGGAAGAACAGGATGACACTCTTGAGCATGGAGTTTGCTTTATTACAAAACTCCATTTTTTTTTTTTTTTTTTGTTTTTGTTTTTTTCCAGAAGCCCCCTCCATCGTGTCCTTTATAACTTCTCCCCAACTTTGTGTTCATGTCCGCCTCCAAAGAATCCGAATTCAAACTCTTATTTGTGACTTTGCCTGCAGAAATGATAGTACTGAGAAAAAAAAAGAAAAAGAAAAAAAAAGAAAATCTTCTTGTTGTATTTGTGTAATGATAGCTTTTAAACGAACCCCTTACAAAAAGCATGACGGCTTCATTTGTAAATAATATTCCAAGAGGCTTTTGGTGTAAAAGAGTTGTGTTGATGGTTGTTCGCTTCTTTTTTTCCTCTCTTTATGGTTTTATGTTACAGTCCAGTACAATACTTCCAGCTATAGGCAAGAAAGAGGTAGCATCTTACTAGCTTGACTCATTTATTTTAGCTTCAAAGACACATTTTAAACTGAGTCCTAGGGAAAAAAAGAATATCATGTGTGACTTGTTTTATCTACTTGTTAGATATTCAGAGGTTGCCGGCATGCTTTTTTAGGCTCCTACACTGATATCATTCTCTGTATTTCTATTGATTTTTTTAATTTTTTTTTATTTTTTTTATTTCTTTTTGTCTGTTATGTTTATGAGCTTTAGTATACCAATTCAGTTTTTGCACTTTGCATCTATACAAGGGGATGTGTAATATTATTATTAATGAGGATTTTTTGCAATGGTGAGTTTAGGTGTTGTTTGGGGTCATTGATGGCGACAGCGCCAAGGGAAGTGACAGTACCTTCAACATACTTGTGCCAGTTTCTTTTTTGCACGTGCTCCGTTTCAAACACAGCTTCACAGCAGTAGGCATCCCGCCACCCTCAACAAGAGATCTTCCCCCCGTTGCCAAACAGCAAATTCAGAACGTGTTTTTCCAAAGTGTCTTGCTTCAAAACAAATCCAGGCCCGACTAAATATGAACTGCTGTTTCACAAAAGCAGAGGAGTTAATGCCAATCCTCCCCCATTTTTTTTTTTTTTTTTTTTTGCTTAAGGAGTAACTCGACTGTTTGCTATGATCACAGTAATTACTTCTGGGGGTTTAGTGGGTTATTCGGTCTGAAGCATGTAATTATTTTGTCAATGCAAGAACTGGCATTGTTCTCACAAAAAAAAAAGCATCTTAATGAAATATGATTGTCCCCTAGATTTAAAAAAAAAATAAAAAATAGATAAAAGTAGTCCTTCAACTGTGACCCAAACAAGTGTTTGCTTAAAAGAAAAAAAGGAGCTCTTTCAGTGTGACATCGTACTTAAATCACACCCCATTTGATGCACTTGAGTCTTAAAACGTTCGCTGTGATATTTTGGTTTCCATTGCGTTGAGTGTCGCCTTCAGATATGCTTTAGAAAAAGATGTGGCCATTTCTCTGGCTGTTGGTCGCAGCGATTTTTAACTTGTCCATGACTGTCTTACGGTACAAATGTTTCCAGTAATTGGGCCAAGTAGCCAAGGGAAGGGGTATTTATTAGCGGGTGATGTATCTTCATGGAGATGTTTTTGTCCAGTATGAGAATATCTTTTGTAAAAAGACAAAAAAACGGAGATTGTTCCTTAAGTTTGACTTGTTTATCAATGTATTTAGCATTGCCATGTGTTACTATACAAGGAGATCTTACTCTTACTTGACTGGTGCTACACACAGTGGGAAAATATGCAGTGTTATGTGGTGTGCTGTACAGTATTCACAACACCCTACATCCATAACAGTGTTGAGTTCCACTTATTTCACACGTAAGCCATTTTTGCAATACAGACATGACCTATGTATCCTATTGAAATATTTCATGTTCTTTTTTAAGACCCCCACCTATATGACACATGCAGTTTTTAGTCCTCTCTTCTCAGAGATAAAGAGGCCGAGACAGAGAGCTGAGGCTGATGGAAAGGTTGCGGAGGTGGAGGGCTGACTAGGGAGGAAAGGATGACAGCAACGATCATTAAAAATGTGCTGCTTCTCTGTTACCTGGAGGCGTCCCGCCATTCCAGCTCCTTCTGTCTAATAACTCACTTGTCACTTCGTTACACTGCCAGATGCCAAGGTTGCTGACAGGACTGTGACACTGACAGAAGGAGAAAAAGAAAAGAGAGGGAGCGAGGTGCGTGCGCGCCGAACAATTTAATTTGACTCACTCGATTAAGTTGAATCCAATTCATCTGAACATCTTCCGCGCGCGCTTCTTATTCTTATTCAGCGTCATCTGCAATTCAGTTCAATTCAGTTCCTCTCCTCTCGCTGTGTTTTCCTCTTTGTCTGTCAGAGCGCAGTCATTTAACAGCCGCCTTACCCATTTCTTCAACCCGCCACTCACTTACCACCTCCACACGCCACAGCGCAGATCCTACAGGGACACACACTAATAGTGTATGCTTAAGTTCACCGGACGGCCATGGCATAGGAAAAAGGGATGGGTAATTGCCTGTTTATCCCAAGTGAAGGGAAAATTGAGTACAGGAACCCCTGCCTTCTCCCAGGAGTGGGTTTCACTGAGGCGCTCGCTGCCTCATTCGCTCATTCAATCCCCCCGGCACTCGCTCTGGCAGAAATAAAAAAAAGAAATAAAAAAATAGTGCTACTCCGGGAACCCTGCTGACAGCTGTCTCTCTAACAGACAACCATACGAGCGCGCACACGCACACAGAGGAGAGTGGCACACACTCGGAAGGATGACAAGACCTAGATGACTTGTTAACCTCTAGTGATGGAGGAGACAGGGGCAGAGAAAAATATTCCCACCACAGGAAATGAAACTCTCCTTTTAGCATTACAGCAGCAGCCACCACACAGAAAGCCAACGCTCTCCGAGACAGAGCGGACCGAGCCATAGGAGGGTCTGACAAATCTCTTCAGGCATTATTTCAAATATTCCAACATGTTTAGCAGCAGACATTTTATATAAATAGTGATCAAAAGCAGAGAATTAAAAAGAGGACACAGATTGATTTGACCTCCCTAGAAATAAGAGAGCTAAGAGTACAAACCTAAAATATGAAAAGTCATCTTAATATGATTGTGCTTTGGACTGAGCTTAAAGACTTGTTTTTGTTTTGTTTTTTTTCAAACTAACACATTCCTTATGTTCCTCTACTTTACTGTCCAGTTCTCAAGTAGCAGCTGCAGAGCATGACCTGTGTCGTGCACTTGCGTGCTCCAGACTCAAAGCTGAATATGTTCCTTTAAAACTCCCTTCTGCTACCTCCCTCACAGTCCTGGATGGTGCTGGTCATGCCAGCAGAGCTCGGCGCTGCAAACAGAGGCCTGAAACAAAGCTGCAAAAGCACAGAACAGGCTGTCAATAAGTAGGGAGACAGCAGACAGAGGGGTGAGGGATAGTGGAAAAGGATCAGGCTCGGAAAGTGTTGTTGCAGCAGCAGGGGAAAAGAGGTTGACGACAGATAGCGAGAAAGCGGCAGGGCCAGGACTCCCCAGGACTCATCACCAGCTTCTTCTTGATTGCCTGCTGGAGAGCGATCGAGCCACCACCTCTCACGTGTCCGACCAAACCCCCGCCTCCTCCCTCCCACTCAGCTCTCCTCTGAGAAATGACCACCGATTTTCCCTCTCTTCTGAGAAAGCTCCCAATCCAATCTTTGTATTTCTTAATTCTCCAACAGCGCGGGTCCAGGTGCATTCTGCTACCTAGTGACCGAGCTTCAGGACGGCGGGAACACGTCCCCCAGGGCGCTTCATTGGTCCAGACCACTGGAGTGAATCTTAAATATTTGATTAGAGCAGCGTCAGGCATCAATTATTCTGCAGTTCCACACAGCCCACTGAGAAGGGGGTGGGGTGGCGTTTGGGGGGGGGCGAACGGCTGGAACGCCTGACCCGTTAATCGCTGTCCATTTTCTTTCACGTCAGAGAGAGAGAGAGTGAGCGAGTAAAATATGTGTAAGCAGAGAGAATGAGAGGTGACCCTGCATGCAAACTGTCCAGTTAATGTAGCTCCTGAAACAAAGTGAGGTTAAAATGTTCGATGGGACGTGATTAGTAATATGCAGATAGGAGAAAACACACACACGTGGGTTTGTATAGATGCTTCAGTCTTACGTCTTATGTTCTAAAAGAATGCCTTCATTAATTTGAACTGGAACCTGTGAAATGTCAATGATCCTGAAAAAAAAAGAATGCTGTAAATTCATAAAATGTTTTTTGTTTTTTTCATTGTATTTCCAAATATATTTTACAGTCTTAAAGTATGAATAGCTTGAAGAGCTGGTGAACTTAGAGTTTTTGTTTTGTTTTGTTTTTTCCACTTGTGTTTTTCGTGTATCCAATGCATTTGTGTCCGTGTCTTAAAAAAAGCCTGTGTTACAGCAGCACCGGCTCTCGACAGCGTTGCATGGCTACATAGTCGCACTGCAAAGAACAAACAGCGCAAAAAGGAGCTTGCGTCACTTTGGTGTCAAAATGGTGATTCGGAAGCCTCGTGAATACTGTATGTTACCTAAAGAGGTGTTCCCCATTTGCAAACAGAAGGAAAAAATTGATCCTTTTTAAGAGACTCTTTTTTTCCCTTTCTTTTTAGCCTTTCTTGTATTTGTTTCTGTATCATAACTGTCTATGGTTTTTGCATAAAATGCATAAGGGTTTTGGGATGTAAATGGAATTTTATTCATATTTTGTCCAAATACCTCTTGTAATTTGTATCAGAATTCTTGTACAATTTTTATATTAAAGATTTATCAGTCACTGGCATTTTGTCATTGCATCTTATTCAGTAGTAAAGAGACCTTGACTTATAAAGAGACCATAAGTGCAGTGGACATTTGAAGCTAACAGGAGAGAAACAAGGTGTCAATCAAGCCATTTTAACAAGACGTTGTGATTTCAGCAGGTTTTACAGTTCTCTTTAATTACCCTATGATAAAACCCATTAGGGAAAAGGCTATCTTGACCAATTAGTGGACGATTAGATTAATAGAGTTATTAAAAGATGTACTTGCATGAGTAGGAGGTGCTGCTGGTGTGAGCAAATTAGTAAGATGGTCACTGAAGGAGGGAAATAAAGGACATACAGTACCTTTGTCTGATCACGTGCTGAAATTAAATTAAGAAGGAAAAGGTGACGGAGAAACGCTACACGTGTTCCGGATGAGCTAAAGGCTTTAGTACATTTAGAAACGTGAACAGCAGCACAAAGAAGGATATTAACGTCTATGAATGTGAACAGCAGATAAAGTAGTTTAACAGCAGAACAACGACACGGAAGGACAGAAAGCGATGACGACACTGGACAAATGCAGTGTCATTTTGCAAAAGCAACCTGTGCCGGGCATCTTTTGCCCCCGTGACGGGGAGGGGTGTCGAATGACAAACTGATCTGAGCTCCAGCAGGGATGCCATGCTTGCTCTGGTAACCAACGGGAACATAATGCCTCCTCCCTCTCCCATGTGAAAATGAAGCAGTGACACGGGCTTTATTGACCTTGAATTAGACACCGGTCCTCTTTGTCACGCTCATTGCTAATAACTGCACAACACACACACACACACACACACGACTTTTCAGGATTTCTGTACCATATTGATTATATGCAGGGTCAGAGAGAGATACAGGCCCCAATACACATTTTTAACAAGCGCATTCAAATGCTCTCTTCCTTGGTGACCATCTCCAACGAGGGAGGAGGTGGCTGCTTCTGCCGCTAGGTTGACCTCACTGCTACACAACTCGAGTTAATTTCTGGCAGCAGCACGCCATTGATTGGCCTGACAAACACGCTGGTCCTCCACTGACCTTTGAGAGGCAGCACTTTTTGGTGTAGGAGACGACAGACAGACAGACAGACAGACAGACAGACAGACAGACAGACAGACAGACAGACAGACAGACAGACGGAGAATGAGCCAGGGAGAGCTTTGTCGTGTCGGAAGTAGAAATGGGAGAGCACTTGACAAGGTTGTCTAACAGATATGTGGCTTTAGAGATTTATAAGTAATTAGTAATTAGACTGAACCACAAGACTCTAAATAGCAATCTTCTATGTTTTGCGTCACTATTTAAAATAGTGTAAATGCCAGATTTGAAGAAATTAGGAGTTTTTTTTTATCTTGGCAATACATGGAAACAACTTTATATGCCACGTTGTTTTATACGGTCCTCTCCGTGTGCATTTCTTAGTCTTTTTCTGTGGACAGCAACATATTAATTTTTTCTTCTTCTTCTCATCTTCGCTCTATGATCTCTACTTCTTCTTCTCTGTCACATCGATACAGCGATGCACAACGTAGACTACACCGCCACCTTCTGCCTACACTGCCGAACCCAATTTTCTCTTTTCGCTTTCCCTCCACCCCTTTTCTTTCTTTTGGGGGTGAAAAGTTTGCTTAAAAGCCACTTGGGCTATTCAAAGTCGTATTTACTTTTGATTCAAATTCTTGTCCAAAAGCCGATGGTTTCAGTCTACCCATGATATAGAGCTCACACAAGCATCTCCTTCTTAAGCGTGCAAAATACTAAAGTGATGAAGCCTAACAAATGTATTAAGTTAATAATAACAAATGTATAAATAATATAATGGATAAGGGATAAGGATAAGGTATAAGTCTCCCCAGCCACTGCTCTGAAAGCAGAAATCAATTTTCATTGAGGACTAATTGATTGTAATTAGAAAATAAATTAGAAAGTAAATCGCCAAAATTTAGAACGTGAGAGCAGATGAGATTACATGTGTCGCTGCAGAGATGAGAAATTTAAATGTCCATATTTAAGGTAACAAATTAGCAGGAACATTTTGGGGTTCAACTTTTTGATGGTGCATGATTATTGACTGGATATCTGGGACCAGAGACCTAATTTATGGTGAATTTGTGAGGAAATACACAATGAAAGAGAATAAAATAGTTGGCGACTCCCGAATTCTTATAAAACCTCATCTGTGGTAACATGAGCATTGGCTGAAATGGACTGCATACACGTATAAGACTTTTTACTGGGCCTTATTGATTTGGTTCTACACCAGTGAGGCCTGCAATGCTGGCTAATGCTATTGACGAGCCATCAGTCTTGTCCAGAAGTGTGGAGGCATGCAGCTCTTTTTCCAAGACCAACCAAGGAAGGAGAGAGGACGAGGAGAAGAGAAAGAGAGGGGAAAAACATCAATGGACAGTGATGGAGAGTGGGGAGGAGGGCGAAGATGCAAGCACAGCAGACAGACTCAGACCCCTGTCCATGGTTTGGGAACACTAAATTAGAAAAAAGACAAAAGGGATGAGAGAGGGAGAAACTGTAAACAGCCGCATCGATCCAACTAGTGTTGGGCAAATCAAACCATTACAGCCAGATTCTCGTGCCCCAGAGTTGAGGGAGATAGTGTGAATATCTACACACATCCCTAGTGAAGACAAAAGTTTGCAGCAGCACGCAGCGGATCCGATTTAGAATTGTTGAAAACGCTTTCGTCTGCTTCACCCGCTAAATAACAAGGAGGAAGAGCAGCAGGACAGGAAAGGGTTAACTCGGGAGAGGGTGGAAGGGAGGATGAAAAAAGCCCTCTGGCAACCCAGGGACAGAGGGAACGCTGAACTCATCACAAACCCCTCTCCTGGCGTCCGCCAGCACATAATGACCCCAACAAGACGGGAATCCCTTTTAATTAAAGTGAAGGGAGATCAGTTAAGCAGATGGTTGCCGACAAATATTAGGGGAAATAGAATGTTTAATGGTCTGTGCACTTATCGCATGCTATTTTCCACACCCAGCCCCAAACTGATAAACAGGACAGGACCTTGTTAATCAACCTTACAACCTTTAAAGCCCAAGATAAGAGAATAATTTGGGATCTTTGTAAATTAGCTTGAGATGTAGCTAAGACTCTGGCCCCTCGCGTGCTCAGGGCCAGACTGTCGAGGAGGGAGATGAATTTCTATCAGTGTAATAGCCTTGTGCCGTGGCGAAGAAGTTTGGGGGGAAAGCTACTTTTTCCGGGGGATGAAGATATTTTCCGGTATTTTCCTGACTTTTTATACCCCTTGTGGTTTGACCCTCTTGCCACCACCCTACCGCGCTCTTATCAGCGACACAGGAGAGTCACCCGCCTCCGTGGAAATAATCTAAACGGAGAGGCGGGAGTCGGCAGCGCGAGCCGGTGGCCTGCGTGAGCGGGTTAACGGGTGCTCACCCCTCTAAGTCAGACACAGGTGGGGGCGACCTGTGTTTATTTTGCAGATGATGGATGGAAGAGGAAGGGATTATCGACAACAGTAGCAGGCCTTTATGAACAGCAGCAGGTACTATTTTGCTCTAAAAAGGAAAAGCCCTTTTCTTTCTACTGGATATTCTGGTTACGTTTAAACGGGTGAGAGGGGAAGCTAATGACATTCATTTGTTATGGTGATTTCCCTGCATCTTATTCAGTCAGTTGGTTTTGAATTATCCTTTGTTGAAATACTGTTTGATTGGGTGTGTCATCAGATCAGAAATAAACACCACATTTGGTATTTAGGATATTCATTTTTTTCATTTGGTCTCCTTTTGGTAAAACAAACCACAACAAACAACTTTCACTGGCAGAATTTAAATGTTAATGTTGGTAAATATTATAACATTATATGCATTTACTGATGTGCAGATTTATTTGGTTTTCAAACTATTCAAATCTACAAATTTCCCCTTTCCCTTAAAGCCATAAATAATATATGCTAGCCTTTGTCTAGGTTTGCTGACAAGATATTATACTTTTTCTTAAATGTAAAACACATTGGCTGATCCATGTCCACCACGTCCCACCCCCCTTTTGTCTATTTAATTTTTTTTTTTAAATAAAAAAATGAACAGAACCGACCATCTCTTGGTTTTTGTTGTTGTTTTTAAGCAGCTGTTGTTTCCTCCGTGGCCTCTTGAAAAAAAAAAAAAAAGAGACACTGCATTAAAGATAATTACGAGGAGAAATGCAGACATTTATCAGACCTTGTGGTTTGGGACCTTAAATGTTCCTGCTGACAATTTTCCCATACAGTAGGCCACTGTGGAGCTGGCAGGTTCTGTTCGGAGCCCCAACGCCCGGCTTGAAGGCTCAGAGTGCTGCCATATGTTGGACCTCTCCGGTGCCAGCAGCAAATGTGCTGAACAACGCGACTCAAACCATGAACTCCGTGCCTTGGCAGAGGGTGTGTGTGTGAGGGCTACTCGCATGAGTGGAGAAGTGAAAATTTAACACACGCACACAAAAAAGATTAGTAGTTGTTTGTGCGTCCACAGCTAAGCCTACCTGTGCGCCTGTCTGCCCAGTGTCAGGCCCGAGAACACATCCGCCCGTGTTTCCAACACACATGTGCATGCACACGAGTACTCATATTAGTTTGAATAGCCATGGAGAACATCCCAGATTGCAATGGGTCACACCTGGTTATGCTTCTTCCCCATCTCCCCTCTCACTCCACTCCCCAGTTCCCACACCGGAGGCATCTGGAACCTATTGGCAGCAGAGTCACACCGAGCCATAAAGCCCTCAAAGGCTCACAAACGCACTAGGGGTAGAACGTCAAACAATGTTGGCCCAACAAGCTGCCAACAGACACAATGCATCTTGAACCTGAACAAACCCCAGTGCTCATTTTTTATCCTCTTAGTCTCTCCGTATGTCTCTCGAAACTATTCCCCTCTCTCTCTCCCTCTCTTTTGCTCTCCCTCTCACAAACACCACCTGGGAATGAGTCGAGGAAGAATTTTACATTTTTACCCCTAAATGGAATTGGTACTGATGCAAAAGGCAGCTAAATGCGGCTCCGGCGACCGAGACCGCGGAGAAACAGATACTGATGAGGCCTGAAACTCGCTGTCAAAATAGCTCGCAACAGAAACAGAACACTCCTGTATATTCAGATCTCGCTGCTGGGCGAACTTATTTCGGTTTTTAATCAAACGCCCTCGACAGTCAGCGCGCTCTGCATAGCCAAGCAGCCACCAAAGGGTTAACGGCTGCTCTTGCCACCAGACAGACAACGTGATCTGTCCTGGATAGGATGTCCCGAGCGTGAGTGAGACCCATTGTCACACAGCCACCCTTTTAGACACGAGAGGAGCGAGGGTGGGAGGTGGATGGAGGGGAGGTGCGGGGGGGCGGTCATTCTGTCACAGTCTTGTAATGCTCTTATCGATTCTCCATATCTGTTACGGAGGCTTGGAAGCACGTCCCAAATTCGATATGCTTTTAATAGGGGCCAAGTTCTCCAAACAATACAGCGCCGATTAAAACGGAGAAATAACTAAAAAAGATGACAGCAGCGAGAACAAAGTCCCTGGAACCGAGCAATTAAATAAAACCGAAGTATGTTACGTGCAGTCCGTCTGGCAGTTGCCTCACACACATTATATACGGCCTTCTTCTCTCTCCCAGCCATTTCTCTCCTTTTTTTGATTTCTGTGGCATAAAAAAATGTTGGCCGGTGTTTGAGCACAAAAATCTGCGTTGGAGCCATTTCAAACCAGCATTTTATTGTTAACAAATGCTGCCTTTGATACTGGCTGCAATAGGCGATACTTCACTGTTTGTTTGTGCTGGAGGTGAAAATGAGTTGCTAACATTTGGAAGGGAAGGCTTGTGAAATATAACGCAGCAGCAGCAACAACACACACACACACGAGCGCGCAGGAAAAATGGCACTCTTTAATGTCGTGCAGGCGAAATGTTTTTCCACTCATTAGAGGGACTTTGAAGTGTGTGTCTGAAACCTTAGCTTGGGAAATCTGACAGAGACTAGATTGCGGTGCCCACTTTCTTCTCCAAGAACACCGCGATTCAAGGTAACATATCCACATCCTATTAGTTCGTGGTGAACTTACCAATTGGATGCAGACAGACTGTGGTATTAAGCAGCGCAGAATACGATCGTGTTGCCATATTGTAAAATACAGTAGGTTTACATGTGGAGATAAATACAGCTCTGTCAAATATAATTTCACCTCCCGACTATGAACACAACAGCATTATTAAAAAGGGAGAAAAAACGGCGGTTATGAAGCTACATAAGCGCTTTGCTGGGCTCAAGTCCTAAGGACTCCGGTGAGGGGTGGTGCAAAGTCTTGCCTCTTCACTGTCAGGCCCCAGGGTGCTGTCTAAATTAACTGGGACGAGTGGATTGTTAGAGGGATGACCCTTTCCCTATTCACCCGGTTCCTCCTGCACACACACACAGACACACACTTCATCACACATACACACTCTAAACGTCAACCGCTAAGCCTCAATAAATCTGATAAGCCACCCTGGTGGCTTCTGTGGCCAATCCGCGCGCAGAACAACATGGCCGGTATCAGGCAGCTGCAAAGCCCTCGTCAAGCGGGACTTCAAAGTGCTCTGAAGGGCCGCGCTCGCACCCCTGAAAACTGGCCAGTCTCTCGGCTCTCCTTTACCCTACTCCCTACCCCCGTGCCGGGTGATGTCATTATTGAAGTCTTTGGCGTGCTATCCAAGGAGTAAGTTACCATTGACAGGTTCAGAGCTTGGCTGGCTCACCCATGAGGATTCATGACTTTGAAGCTATTGGCCTTAAGCTGCAAATTATTCTTTTCAGGCTCTCTCTGCTCTACCTACACCTTTAATCCACACCCTCCCTTTCCTCGGTACACTAGAGCTCCATCAGACAGCACCCACTTGCACAGCACCCACTGGCCTCCACACATATTACAGCTAGAAGTTTACAGACACACACAGATAGAGAAAAGCGAAAGGCACACGCGGAATTTTCCTAGATATCTGGATACGTACACTTTATTGAACGGCCTCGTTGCCCCCTTGCTCAGTACAGTAAAGTTAATAACACCAGGAGGGCAGAGCAGTACCAGGCTCCAGCAGCACCGGCAAAGATCCTCTTAGCCCCAGCCCATCCATTCCTCACTCCCTTCATCAGCACTTAGTGGACATCTGTGCAGTGCCAGCCCTCTCCATATGCCATGGCAGTCAGAAGACAAACGACCATGTCAGTGCAGTGGCTCGCCTGTGTGTCTGATGCCACACAGGGGTTGCAGGGTGGGTGTGGTAAGGGACAGAGACAGGAAGACGGCCAGCTAGGAATGGGCTGGGTGTGGAAAGCTGCCAGCGAGGGGCGATAAGTTATCCAAACTGTAGACGCACGAAACGCCAAATGGCTGAGGTGGCTGACGAGGCCTTTGTGGAAAGCAAACAAAAAATATCTAAGCATTGTATGGTGCATAAAGGTGCTCTTATCTATTGTGACCCTTTTACTACACACGTATATACAGTCTTTTCCGATGTTGGAAAGAACAAATAAATGCATCTGCCCGTGATTTGTGGGCGAGAAGGTTTTGGTTTTTCTGAGGACAGATCAAATGAACACACGTCTACACGTAACTCTCCGGGACTAATGCACGAGTAAAAGCATGCAGCACATACTGGTCAGCATGCATTTATAATAAATCTGCAAAGTTGTCTGAACGATTTCATAGCGAAAAGAACAATCCGCATTCTTTCCACTGCTAAATGGACGTGACGAAATGAATGGCACTGAAAGGTGACTACAGTGATCCTGTAACGTATTAAAGGTTAAACAAGGTTAAACTCGTCATTAGTTTCAAGTGTAACGGCACTACTCGCATATCATCTCCATGCTCCAAAAACAGGGGAAAAAAAATAATCTGTGTCCAGCCTGGGCCGAGTAGAGAAGAACTGGAGGTGAGGGGGATAAGAGATGAGAGGAGGTGTGTGTAGAAAGGTAGGGGAGGAATAGCAGTATTCCCTGGGTAACAGGCTCTGGCAAAGGAACTGAGAGGTGTTTTGGCTTGTGTTGCATTCAGGGAGAGTGCAGCGTCTCCCAGAAGGAGGCTATAAAAAGACAAAAGAGGCAGGAGGCCATGTGGAGAGACTGTTTAAAGGGAGCAAACACCCACTCCATAATCCCACCAATGCCACCATCACTGGGGAAGGGAAAGAAACGCACAGCGAGATTGAGATCACATAAACGTTACACTAAATTGCTTTTACAAGGAGACATACACATTCATACTGATACAGTGCTAGCAGAAGTTTATTTTTTTTCATTGGGCCTTGTGGCCAGTTGGTTTTGTCCAAGAACGAAAAAGCTTCGCATCAGGCACATAACTATGAAAGCTGCAATAAACAACTGACCGATGGAAGGTGTTGATGGAGAGCTTTGGGCAAGCGGCAGTACAACAACCGGGTTTGCATGTGCATGTGGTTATTACTCAGCAGTCAATAGCGGCAGTTACATAAAAAATAGAAAATAGAGATCAGTATCAGCGACTATGCGCAATTGTCTCAAGAGGCATAAAGGATTAGACGTGTCCACATGCGCAAAATGAAACAAGCCCTCAAGGCTCGGGTCACAACTGACAGCTCGATGGACGTATACACAAATATAGGAAAACAAATCCACACATAACACATGGCGGCTTCACAGGACATGAGGTAAAGTTGGCCGTCCTTTTGTGGACAGCGGACACACAATGTACATCTGATGTCTGACGAAACGCAAATGCGAAAAAGTCGAAAGAATCCAAAGGCCTTCTTCTGCTTTGGTTTTCCTCCTGTCCTGGCCTCAGCGGCCGGCACGGTCAGTCAAAACATGGAAGACTGATTTGAGTGAAGGGGATGAGACATGTGAGGAACAGAGGAGAAAAGAGGACAAAGGAAAAAAGGAGGGGGATGTGCCACATCCAATTCCGAATATTTACGTGTAAAATGTGTTCTGCAGTTCTTTCCCCTCGCAGGTCCATGGGAATGCAATGCACTGGCCCTGTGCCTGGGTAAATGTGTTCCCTATGTGTGGGCTTTCCATCCCTCTGTGCTGTCTTCACCAGAAAGCAAGGTGCAAGAGAAAGGTGCCTCTGGTTAAAGAGCTTTTTTTTTTTTTTCTTTCACTTACACATATGGTAGGGGAGAAAGAACGAGTGAAAGGCAGAGATGGGGTGGGGCAAAACAGAAAAGCCATGGCTCTGTGGTTGAACCTTAGTGTGGGAGGTCCAGAAATCTCCCCCACCCCACCACCACCACTACTATTAAATACCTTTGGAACATCCCGACTGGCTTTTAAACAGAGCTGCAGAGGGTAACTGGTGGATGTGGAGGAAACTAAGCATGCCCAGAAGGGGGGGATGTTGTGAATCGCTGGGTGTCCATGACCTGGCACTGCTCTAGCCCTCCAGCTCATTGTTCTAGGCCCAAGAAATCCTTTATAAGCCCATTACAGCGTGAATTTCGCCAATCAAATTGGAGTGTCTAGTGCTAACAAATGCTAGCACTGAATTTTATTGCCGCTCGAGCCCTCGTGGTGCAAGCCTTATGGACTATACGGTCAAGCTGTTAGCCATTACACATCAACAGGCATGCACACGATTCTACATCTGGCCCTCTGCAGCTCTAGCACACCAAGCCAATTACACGTTGTTGTTCTTTTTGACATATAATGTTTTTTGTAATCAGATAATTGCTCAACCCTTCAAAATCCCCCTAAACTGTTATTTTTCTCTCCGTGATTGTGTGTTGCCGCTGAAATGTGCCAAAACTGCTTCATCAAGACATGAAATGCAAAGGGGAAAGGAGTCTTTTGTTCCTACAAGTGTGCCGCATTAAAGCAACATGTCTTTCGGGACAGTATCAAGACTTTGAAAAGGGCTACAAAAATTACTGGAAACCCACAAATCACAATTTTACACAGGCCCACTTTCGAAAGTGTGCACACACGCAGAGGAGACTTCCTGAAACACATTCTCCATGACAAGAATCTGTCAGTATCTAAATACTTACATGTGGCAACGGCCACAAAGTATGCCGAATGTGTCAAAACGTTGATGAGAGGAGGGGATCTCCTGATTGAGTCATGTGGTTGCATATTATCCCTCAAATCAACCAGCATATGCGCTCACATCTGCCCAGAACACTAAAATCCACACCACACCACCTCTCTGCCATTTAGCCCAAAATACTTCACACCCTCTTAAGGACATAAACATTATTGTTGGAAGACATATAAATGAAATGTAATCTAACGGTCAGGGTGAAACCATGATCTGTCTTTAACAACAGACCTTCTTTTTTCCTGTGATTTTTTACTGTCTGAAACATTATGTATTTATTGGGAATATTTGCAGAAACCTCAGGAATCTGGCACGCACAGTGATTAAGCCATTTCCCCCAAACTACATGTAGTCATGCTATGTCTGTGTGCGCAAACCTGCTGTGTAACGTGCAGAAATGCAGAATTTAAAGAGTAAAAAAAAAAAAAGTGAGCAACAGCAACACTACAGATCCCTGTGCATTTTATTTGCATATCCTCTGCTTTGTATTAGTCTCCTCATTAGGAGCAAGTGCCATGTGCACGTAAAGCTACTCGCTAGTTGGGATAATTGTAAAGCTAATTGTCATGTGGTGTCTGTAGGCTGCCAAGAATAGATGCCGCCATGTGGCCTGGTGTCTTGGGGTTTGTTTCTGGCCTTGATAACTTGATAGGGAAGATGGGAGGGCATTGGTCTCCCAGAATTGAATTAAACAGTAAATACTGTTTGTGTTTTTGTCACGATTTCCTGTTTGTTAGCAGTCCCATTAGGGGTTTATCTTGGAGCGTTTTTCTCCCTCTCTCTCTCTCTCTTTCTCTCACCCACCCTACCCCTCTCTCTCTCTTATATACACACACACACAGGAAAGACACACTGTCTATTTTATGCTCTACAGATGAAACGCATTAGCGAATGCATGGCAAGGGACACTGAGGGAGGGGCGAAAAAAGCCCTCTTCAGTTCCAACGACATCAGCATTTTTTCGCAAATTTGCAATTAGTCTTAAGGGCCAGTGTAAATTAGGTCTCCTGACAAATGAGCTATCGGGACAGGACATGAAGTTACAATAAATCTGAGAGGCTGCTCGGGGCATTGGTGTCCTCTTACTATACGGCTTCAAGAGAGACAGCAGGGGGAGATCCGTGAAATAAGCGCGGAGAGAAGAAGCGCTCACCACTGGGACTCGCACTCCTGAGCTCCTTCCCTTCCTCCTCTCTAAGAAGGAGACCACTCAATTGAGAAATGAGAAATGTTTCATGATGGAGATGTGAGACCGGTGGATGGGTCTCGAAAGCCCCCAATAAGGAGTCTTTAATGTGGGTAAACTAGCACCGGTGTCTGTGTCTAACTCATAACTTTATAGATGAGACCACTTTACGCCAAGACACTGAGAATGAGAGTGCCGTGGTCCCATTCAGGGGAGTCTAGAGTTGCGTCTCATCAGTGTTTAAACGTATTAGAGCGGGGCCTGCGCTGTTGCTGATTTGATCTGCTGCCTCAGTGGAAAGACGCAAAATATAAGGTTTTACTTTTTAAAGACTGTGCAGTTCTCTCTGCACGGTTATTGACGATGCATCAACTTACACATTTGGCCATTGCACGGGGAGGGGCCCTGGACAAGTATGACAGTTAATGGAGTTGGCCGAGGAAGCCTGAGCAAGGATCAGGTTCAAATGGATTCCTAGTTACAGTTCGTTTAATCCAATTCGACAAAATAACACGCCACAATAAAGTGCTGCTTAAGGTTGAGAAATGCGTTTAAAAAGGGAGGCAAACTGATGACAAAGCAGGGGAATGCAGGATGGGACTGTGAATAGCATTAAAGCCCCATTTGTCTGCATTACCTGTGTGGAAGGGAGCTGAAACTTCCACGAGAAGGAACAGTGATGGGAGAAAACAATAATGCGGTGGCAGGAGTGACTGCTTACTAGGTTACACGAAGATGTAGCCAAGGATTGAATTGCCAACAATTGGGATACTTGGAAAGTACGGATTGAGACGTCTGCCTCATGTTACAGTGTGATGCGTATAGTATCACATTATGTGACCGTGCACCGGCTATTTGATCAGTAGCACGGTGCTAGATTAGATGTTCCATCAGCGCCTTAAGAACGGGGCCTCCTCAGCAAGAACAACAAATGCTTTTGACAAATATGTCAACTTCAGCCCCGAATACAGAACCACCAATGTGCATTTTGTTTCAGTTGAATTCAGATACCAGTTCAATTCATATCATTTCAGTTTAATTCAACTCTCTACAGTTTCATAAAGGGGAATTACCATTTTTTTTTACAACCTGGACCTTATTTCTGGCATAAAATGCGATCATTTACTCACCCTTATAACTTTGGTGTCACCTGGAGTCGTTCGGACGATATTTAGATCCAGTGGAGCGCTGCATATATCCATTTAGTGGGAGTGACCAGGGCACCGAAACACAGACTCTCAATAACGTGTTGTGTGACGCGAAATTTGTTCATTTCACCAATTTTTTTTGCAATATCCTAGTGCAATTCCCCGTTGAGTCGGGAGTTACCCATTATCTATTCAGGGATGTGCAGCGGTTTGTTGTTCTTTGACCAGCTGTTCCTCTCTCTGCCTCCGCATCCTCCTTTCAACAAGCTCCTCATCCGTAGACTCTGGCTCAAAACGGTAAGGACGTCCATCATAAACAAAGTCATCATCCACAACCACAGAATTGGGAAAATATTCAGACGTGTAGCAAAAAACTAGCACGGGTGTGCGCGGCACTCGAAGATGACATCATCCAGGTCAAACGTTCGTAGGTCAATCTACAGACCCCGGATGATGATAACAAGTTATACGGGTGAGTAAACGATCCTATTTTATGCCAGAAATAAGGTCCAGGTTGTAAAAATCGGTAATTAACCTTTGAGGGCTGGACACATCAAACGGACAAAACAAACTAACGGCAACAAAGGAAGACTATGCTGTCCACTCACATAGCCTCACAGGCTGCACTTGAACAGACCTCAAAGGGTACAGACAATGGATAGGCTGGCACATGCATCCTGCTCCTGCATGAAAGGAAATAACTCTCCACACTAGCAGGTGGCAGCAGTTTGTAATAGTCCTTCAAAAGCTAAAACCGGAAGAGCTGAGCTACAGCTACAAACCATCATGCAAAGCTGGCCTCTCCTAAATAAATCGATGCAATTTTGACGACTCAAGCTTGCCCTACGCACACTGCCTTGGAGGATTCGGCATGTGAAGGCGAACCAAACAATCTTGCAATTAGTCTGTTGTGGTGCTCACTAATAATACTCCAAAAATCAAAGCTTCATCAGTACCCCCTGCTGCCTTTTCACTTTGCATCATCAAGTTCTACAATAGAAAACTTAAAACATATTTTTCAATCATTTACTTCAGCATCAAGGATCACTCATGAGACGTTCCCTCTGGTTTTAGAGATGGTTCAAAATAAAAGTTTTTGTGATTTGGCTCAGGCTCTCAGTCGCCGAGATAGGACTTCTAGCCAAGTCCTATCTGAGCCACCTACGACAACATCATAAGCACTAAAACGTGACAAAGTGTGCGGTACGCTCAAATATATTCACAGTGCGGCCGAGACACGTTCAGATCGGTATCTGAACAAAGGGAAGCAGCCAGGGAGGCAGGTAATGGGAGGAGAGGAAACACGGGGACAATATGTTGAATCAAAGATAAGTGTGTTCTTCCTCTCCAGAGAAAACTATCTGCAGCCGTGGCTTCTTGGCTGCCGCTGAGACGGTTGTGTTCTGCAGCCACTATTGACACAAAGTAAAGCTGATAATTAAATTACATGTGTTGTGTCAGTACCGAGATAGTCTGAATCATTAGCACATGTAGAGGGAGGAAGTCGTGAGAGACAGGGTGCATGCTCAGATCCAGCTCAAAGCTTGTGCCATGTTTCTACTGTGGAAAGAAAGCCTAACGACAAACAAACCGTTAATGATGATGGTGGTGTATGAGGGAGAGGAAGCTAGTGATTCCAATGAACCTGGCCTCTTATTCACTGACAAAGTTTCTGGACGCGGTCCCACACTTCATTTTCATGAGGGAGAAATAAAAAAAGGGAAGGGAAAACATCAAGAGTTTTCCAGTTTGGCGTCTGCCCATCCATTATAACTATAAAGGGTTTCACACAATTCCTTTGATGCGCATTGCTGATACATGCTTCAGGGGCTTGTACTGCTTGCATGGGAACATTCTATCTAAGTGACAGGTCCAGAGGCTCTCTACAAACACACACATACCCACACACATGTGCATTCACACACACACACGCACACATGCACTGAGTAAGGTAGCAGGTCAGAGTCATTACATCTTGTTTAATGTGGAGATAGAAAAATGCTCCCAGACTGCAAATGTCTCTGGTGGATCTGTATGATGCCATGTCCCTTCAGCTTATAAAAGACATTTAAATGCATCTAACAGTGGATTTCTGCAGCACATTAACTGCATTTTAGGGATGAAATCTCTCTCCATCTCACTCTCCGACTCTGGGCGATCCAGTCCAGTCCCTGTCCTAATTGAGTCAACTCTCCTCTGCTGCTTGGACCTTATCGTATCACGCTTTCTAATTGACCTGCGCTGCCTCATAAGACAATGCACCAGGAGCTTGACAAAAGTTATTAATTTTCACTTTGTCCAAGGCTCTGTCCCAATTAGGTCCCCTGGCTGGGGCCGACAGGGCGGCTAACGTGATTACAGGACAAGCTTATTAGTCTGCAGCAGCATTGAGGAGCAGGAGAAAGACCCTAAATGAGAACACACAACACAGTGGGTGATTACTAGAAGTCAGCAGCACACTGGGACGGTTCATTTCTGATATAACGCACACATACAAACTCAGCAAATCTGATGATGCTGTATGGATACTATTAACCCTGTGAGGGACAAGAGTGTACTTTCTGAGTTTTCTGTTTTAAAACTTAGCGGTGGTTATGCTTTTAAATGTGATATTTGGCAAAGGTGTATATTTTTAATGTTGTTTTGATATTTCTAACTCAAATCCCGTATTACTGTATTGTGTAACCTAAATGTTTTATGCTGTTACTATTAAGGGATAAAAGTGTCTTCAGTCCTGAAGATGATGTAAAGACTGAAGTTGATTAAAAGATTTATGTAAAAAAATGAAAAAAATAAATAAATAAAGAAATATTCAATACAAATTGTAAAAATCTATCAAGATCAGTGTTGTTGATAATCATTGATATATCCAAGACTGTAATAATCCCCAAGAGAAAACTGATTTTTTTTTGCATTTTTTTGTTTATAGGAAAAATTTGTGATGTCATTACAAACTTATAAATATATAAAGTTAAATTTCCTCGAATATATATAGATTAATAGATATGGTATTTGTAATTAGGACTGAAGTTGTTTAAAAGATATATGTAAAGATAAGTTGAAAAAGATATGAACATTTACAAATTTTATGGCATTTTTTGGATGAGAACACTTTTGTCCCTTAATGGAAACTGAGACTGAGACTACAAAGTTGTTTTTTTTTTGTTGACATCCATCAAAATAAATGTAGCTGCTAATCACAGACATATCCAAGACTACCCCCCCCCCAAAAAAAAAAAAATGCACAATTATTGAAAATATGACAATTTTGTGTTTTTAAGAAAAACTTGTGATGCCCTCACATACACACAAAACATATCCTATTTTTATTTTGAAGAGGACACTTTCGTCCCTTAATTGAAACAATGTAACTGTTTTCATCAGGGTATTAATAAAGTTAAAGCTCAATGATCTACTTGTAATTTAACCATAAGTATTACTTTCTTTGTCAATCCTGTGTCATTTCGAACACGTCACACATTTGCTTTAATTCCCGCTCCTTGGTCTGGCCTGTCATTTCTAACGGTACGCAGCTGTAACTGAACTCTGGGGCATTAAGGCAGTAGTCACAGCGAGTCTGAGGCTTGGTTAAGGAGAAACCATGCGAGAGAAAGGTGCTCAGTGAAAGTTCACCAGATGCCAAGAGCAATGGCATCACTCCAGTCCTGACTCCCAGCCAAGTCACTCTCAACTGGGAGGCGAGTGGACAAGCTTTAAGGGAACCAGTCGGACCCAATTATGTATAATTGCCCCAAGTCCATCACAGTTTGGTGTGAAGCCTTTGCTCTTGTTTTTTTCCACCTTGTTTGTGGAATTGGTGCAGCCGACTGTTATTCAGAGAGTCACAAAAACAAAAGTGTAGTGCAGCTTCTGCGGCTATACTTAAAATATATATATTAAAAAAAAAAAAAACGGTGGCTCTTGCAGTTCTGCAAATCTTATGCGGCATGATGTAAGAGCAGATTTTCAACACAAAGGCTTTCAGCAAATCTTGGTTCCTCAAACTTCCTGAAAAGTAGCTGATGATACCTCCGAAGAAAGCCACAGCAGCATGTATTCTGAGGGCCCTTTCAAGTTTAGTTACAGTGCTGTCATGTTCAATCAAACACTGTTCCGAGGATTAAGATGGGAGAGATTTGAAGCCAGCTTGTTGAAAAGAAGAAAAAAAAAAAGGGGGGGAGCGATCCTTTAGATGGCGACTTCAATAGCCCTGAGTGCAAAATTACTACCGTACCATCATGCCTGTGGGGGCCGTTTTAATGACAGCTCACAAAGATTGGCTTCACACTCCACGATATTAAGGTTACCCTTCATGATCAGAGGCAGAGAAATACAAACAGTTAGTCCAGGAAAACAAGTGAGAGGCTTGACACAAAGACACCTGCCCACTCAGCAACTCCTTGTATAGTTTCAGCCATGGGGCCTCGCCTGTAGCTACCTGGCTAACAAGTCCAAAGTCCTGGATGATAGGAGAGTGACAGCGGCCTGGCAAACTACCTTTCTCTGATTAATATTTCATCCTGGAACTTTGGCCCTAAGACGTATCAGACTTGTCAGAGTCTTAGATGACTTAGTGCTGAGACTACAAAACTAGGGACTTCAAACCTATTTAAAATCGCTCCCGCAACTTTTTTCTTTCTTTTTTTTTTGCCAGCATGTCAAATATTTTCACCAACAAAAGAACTGCTTTTGTTGCAGTATGCAGCAGTCTAACATTGTATTCAATTGTTTTTTTCTTAAATCACATAAATAAAACAGTATTGTGGAGTTAGAAAACAACCAATATTCACAATTTCTGACATTTACTTGTGTATTTCTAGTCCTGAACTTGCAGCATCCGGCAAATTAATGTTGTATTGTGTCTTTCGCTCATTCACCATTGTTCTAATAGTAGAAGTATGGAGCTAAATATTTCTTGTACAAATTTTCCGAGCGGGTCAGGTGTTATAGCTTAATTCATCATATCCGTTTACAGCGCTACATAACGAGCCATTAAAAACAAGGCAAAGGTTCATTTGATCATATTCAGATTGTTAAATGTATAACAAACATAAATATATTTTTAGGAATCTTTGTAAAAATATCCTTTTTTTATTGTTTTTAAGGGACCTCGTGGTGAGAATCGCTGGACCAGCTTTAATTTAATACAATTAAATGTAAAATCAAAAATACTGACACACATGTGAGCTCTGCACTGCTCACACCATCATCTGGTTTGTCTCTCTCAGAAGTGGAACAAGTCTCAAGTCTTATTTTTGCCCAAAATGGTTTATTAAAATATTTACCCGCGCTGTTCTGTCACTTGCAGAAAATGAGAAGACAAGAGGGCACAATCAATAAGGAGCAAAGGCAAAGTCCAATTATGTAAAAGTGTAAATTATAGATTTGGTGTGATGCCAAGGACACTCAATTGCTCTCTTGCTTACACACACACACACACACACACTCTTTGTTTCCGTGTTTCTCATGCACACACTGAAGCAACCAAGTAGAAAATATGAAATTCTAATGTTTTGAGCCACAAGCTATTTCAAGTGCAGTGTGACTGCACAGTGTACATGTGAGACCATATTCAAATTTGGACTCTTTAGCATCAGGGAGCACATTTTTTCGCTGAAGGTTTATGAAAAATGCATCTATTAATTCATTATTTCGATTGAACCTGTATTATAAAACCCAACGCTGAAACACAACAGTGATTCTGTCTGCCTCAAGTTTCTATTTCCATAATTTAATTGAGGTCACAAAAGCAGCTTTGAAGAAAGTCAGAAGTTACGGGGCACAAGCTTCGCCATATGTTTGCATTGACCTTTAATTTTGCGAAATGTGTGTTACACAATCCTCGGCTTCCATGGGTCAAGCTCAGTGATTATTCACAGCGAAAAACTAGCAGCTGTTGACTCTGACAGCCACATTCCTCTCTAGCCTCCTGCGTTTCAATTTGTCTTACAGCAAAAAGCCCTTCCGTTTTTAAATACCAAGCAGGGCTTTTTCCCACACAGGTCCCGCTGAGGTGAAGAATCCCACTCCTGCCACCACAACAGCAGATACGCCAAGGTCTTCTGAGAGGTTAAAACATTCTGCCGATGTTGGAGGAGGAGAGATGAAGAGAAGGGGGAGGCAGGAGAAGAGGGTCTCTCTGACAGTCAGAAAACAGTCCCTCACAGCGTTCGCCCCAGCCTCTGCAGCAAAAACAACACTTGAATTCCTAACAGCGAGTGCCAGGTGGTCACAAGATGAATTCATCAGGGCAATGCATAACGCAAAAGGCAGAGATTATCACATTGCAGCAGCCCTAGGGCCATGGTAGCGCAGGCTGATTGGAGACATAGAAGGAGGCCCAGGAGAAGCGCTGGTCTTCCCTCTGGCCAGCGGAGAGGTGTCGGTCCACTCCTGGGAGACATGGAGGAGTGAGGGAGAGACGAGGGAGGGGGTGGGTGGTTCAGAGTGATGGTTCACCTCGCTACAGGCAGCCCTCCCATTGGGGCAGGAGCAGGCTAGGAGAGGCCTGAAGGCCACACACACACACACAGAAATACACACTTGCTTTTTCTTTTTTTTTTGCTTTTCAAAAGACACACACAGATCCTTCCACCAGATCCTTGGCAACATTTTACTTGTCATGGGACTTGCAGTCCCAACAAGATAAGGGTTAATATCAAACAAAAGTGCGTGTACGCTTTGCCACCGCAACCCCGCATCGCTGAATAGTCAAGTCTGCGTAGCTTCGCTAGGAACTGTGTTCTTTTCAAAGGTGATAGAAATCACGGTTCGTTTACGCTGCCCAACAAAACAACACAGTACAAAGAGATAGTACTGTCATTCAAGAGCTTATCAAAATGGCCGTATGGGAGACATGTACGATGTGAGGGGCATCAACAACGAATATCTGTGGAAACTACGAGAGCACGGGGGCAATATATTCAGTTATCAGCGAGGAGGAACTTTATGCGCGAGGAGTCAAACTGCTTCACAGTCAGTTCTTATACGAGACCGCTTGTAGCCAGTGATTGCATCTCAGTCAAAGTTTTACTAATTTGGTATGATCTGTAACACGCAGCCTTAACATTTGTCTATCAGCATTTCATTTCTTTAAGCGGTGCACGAAGCAACCAGAGACAAGAAACGGCATCTCTGCGTTGGTAGCGTTTACTGCCGGATGCATTATGTATAAGCACTGTGAGAGTACACACAGGGTAAATTCACTTAATTATTTCAACACCTTTAACCATTATCACCGAGCTCATACTGCAGCTTTAGTCTGAACATATCAGCCAAGAGAGACGGTACATTCATTAAGCCTCTAATCAGTCTTATCCCCCTCTCCAAATGTCAAAAAAGGTGAACAACAAAGAAAAATGATATGAAACTTGCAGATATTCAGTCACTTTACGTAAAGTAGATGTGTCACTAATTAATTCTGTCCACAGATGTGGCTGACCAAGACACTGGAAATGAAATTAAGTGCATGTGGGGGGATAATGTACAGTGCCACAACAGACAAGTCAGACTGAATTACAAATATCACACCGACACATCTGTGCCCCATCGGGATTCTCCCAAAATATGTGGAGCTTGAGGAACATGTGCACATAACTCAGAGAGAAAGCTTCGCACTAGTTCATTCCGTTAGCAGTGCCATGATTCCAAATCCAGGGTGTTGTGAAAAATAAAATTAACCCCTTGACGCCTGGATTGATTTTTCAATTATGTAAAGAAATTAATTATTTGTGTTTTTGCTTACCACTCTGACCTACGACAGACTAGTGCTTGCAAAAGGTTCCTAGGAATTTTTTGAATTTGCACAAACCAGCACCGGAGCGTTACACGCGTTACTTCGGCTGCAGTCTCAGCGGAAACAACGCGTCGCGAATTCGCAAGACTTGGCGGCAACGGGCTAAAGTCCGCTCGTCTGAACAGCGATGGGTGCAACGCAGCATCTATGGCCATGATTTAGAGATAAACACAATAGTTACACGATTATAACATTAAATAAAAAGGGTAGATGCGCTTTTTTATAATTATTAAGTTTGCAATTTAAACAGATGAACTGTAAATAGAAGATATACAATTGGGGATCGTCAGATCACTGAACAAATGAACGTGTCCAGTTTGGCTCTTAAATATCCAATTTTACTAGAAATGTGTTTTCATCTCTTCCGGTCAATGATATTAGCAAGCTGCTGACGGATGGAGGGGAAGAATTTAAGGTGAAAATGACCCAAACGTTCCTTTTTTTTCCTTTTCCCCAGGAACAATTAAATCCACCACTAATTTGTATGTCGCTGCCATTTCCAACCAGTGTTCACTTTTCTGTCAGTGTTTCTTTCCCTTTCCTTATTCTACATAAATTATTGACCGGCTAATTTGGTCTGCAAGCCCAGTGAGACGCTGCAGCATCGGCATGACAGCTTTATCTATTAGACTGAGCCCAATGACAGCCTTGTTCCGGCAGAGTGTGCGCGTCCGTGTCGGTGTGCGCACGTGTGTGACTGTTCATCCATGTACGCGTGTGTGTGTGTCTATGTGTCAGTGTTGGTGTCAGCGTGCAAGTGGGGATGGACGGCTGGGACGTGGTGGGGGGTGGGGTGGGGGGGTCAGGCTCATTCTCAGTTGCATTAGCACAGGAGCAGGACCGGGACACATCAACATCTTAATCAATACGCGAGAGTCAATTACTGAGGAAGCGCGTGCTTAAGCAAGATCTGATTATTGGGTTCATGTTCAGTCCACCAAATGGACCAAATCAATGCGATGCGATATGTGCTATATACACCACCAACGCCCCCCCACCCCCCAACTACACACACAATCTCTCTCATTCCTCCTCCTTTCGCCTCCTGTCACCTCACCCTTGAGCTCCCTCTCTGCCGACTGTCCCCCACCCTCTCACATTCCTCGTGGACACTTGAGGAAAGGAAGCGGGGCTGATCAAAGTGACAAAGAGGAGGATTTATGCTCCGGTGCGGCAAATAACAGGTCTGCGCTGAACTTGTCCAGACAACAGCCAGAAGTGTATTAAGATGAAAAGTTTTCAGGGCGCTTGAAGTCATCAAAACACTTTTAAATAAGTCATATTTTAGGCTGATTTATAAACGCTGTTAAACTCATCCTAGGGGACATCTGAACGCGCTCCCTCCTCTCCAGGAAACCAGAAGAGGCTCCGCAGCAAATCCCCGTTTCACCGCTCAGAGGCTGGCTTTAACAATGCCTGTCTTTTCTTTTGGAGAAGGCGACCTTAATCACAGGGTTCATGTAATGTTTAAGCCGCATGAATTTGTCCATGTTTGATGTTTGCTGCTTTTCGGGAGCGCAGCATCTCACGTCATTCCAGGGCTCTGTGAGCTGATATCTAGCCTTCTGCACGTCTTCTCAAGCAGCCAGTTCAATAACGAGCGAAACGCTGTTCGCCGAGATCTTCTTTTCACCGCAGCGCTTTTAAGGGCTCTGTGTTTTGGATATTGCTGGTGCTTTGTTTTTTTTTTTTTCTTTTCTTCTTTTCAACATTTCGTTGTCATATTTGCTTTTGTTGAGGATTTTGTTTGGTGCGCTGCTCTTGTCTATAGCCCGTCATCTTATCAAGGTAGAATCACACAGCGGGCCGCCTCGCCGCCTCACAGAGAAGCCTCGCCACACCTCAGGCCCCTCCTCGGCCCAGGAACCCCACCTCGCCGTCGGACCACTTCTTTATTTACCCGACTGAAGAATCACACCTGGAAGACGGACGACACAACAAAGAGGGAAGGGAGGAAAAACAGGGCCACGAGAAGCCGGGTGGTAGGTAGAGGACCAACACGGCGAGAAATCAATAGCCGAGAGATTTTTAACTAAGGGTTTGTTTTTTGTTTTTTTTCCTCTCACTCTCTGTCTTTTTTTATCTCATAAGCTGCCAAACATCACCAGTGAAACTTGCACGAGGCAGTCGTTGCCAGAGGGTGAATCATAGCAATATTGATTTGATTATGTAAAAGCTCAGTGGAACCTCAAGCCAGATGCAGAAATAACTCCTCACCTAGGTCCTGCGGGAGAGTACACACACTGGTTTGGAGGAGAAAGACAGAGGCGCACAGGATAGAATGAGAAAAACTGAAAAAAAAAAAATATATATATATATATTGTCGAGGATAAAAGCATAATTACTTCCCTCACAGCAAAAAATAAATATTTCCTATTTTCACGATACCTCTCCCCCCCCCCTTCATCTCCCTCTTCTCCAGGATGATAATTAACACTGCTCTACTCTGCTGAATTAGGAGCTGACAGTGATGAACTCTGCAGAAAGCCGGGCAGCTACCTCGGAGCGCGCTACTCGAGTTGATCAGACCCGCGTCTGAGTGTGTGCTGCCCGACAGCTCGTCGACTGATAGGGAAGCAGGCAGAAGAAAAGGCAGAGCGCGCTTGGATTCTGATCTATGGCACCCTCTTCTGGACCCACACTATCTGCCTATCCATGTCCACAGAGAACACAATAAAACTTTGGCATTATCGCCTATTATTATAAGAGAGTGTCTAAAAATTCCTTGAAATATTCACACTTCTATGCAACAGATGAATGAGTGAATAAGTATAAGGAATAATGTTTACTAATTTAATAAAAATGTCTAGATTTGCTGTCTGAAATAATAATAATAATAAAAAGAGTTGTGAACTGACAGATTTAAAAGATTCTGACAGTTTCAAAAAACTCCCATATAGGATTTGGTGTCTAATCATTTTGCTGGAGTGGGACTAAAATTGCTCCTGGGTGTGCTCTAATTGGGACACCTTTTTTTTTTTTTTTTTTTATGATTTTATATATATATATACATATATTTTTAACAGTGCATTAAAGGAGCCACTGATCCAGGGGTCTGCCTTCAACTGCCCTAAATTACGATTCCAGCTCAGTGAATCTCCACCCCATCAAATGACTGGAACATTCTGGTCAGCTCCCGGGCTGGTATCACATGTAAAATACTAATCAGATCACATGAGTGGTGGGAGTGTCTTCAAAAGGGGAGATGGAGTTTCACAGAATCTATCTGAGCATGTGATTAGGCGGGTATAAAATGGGCCAGAATAACAGATCTCATTAGACCGGACTGTGTAACTGCACTCGCTTTAATTCTTTCTTTCTTTCTTTCTTTTCTTCCCTGTCTTTTCTTCCTGAGTATTTCGCTCATCAGGATTTCCTGCGTTAAAACTGTTAAAAGGCGTCTGTGCTCGCTGCCACGGTCACGCAAAGCAGAGAGGTCTGAGGAGGATTTACTTCAACTCTCTCAGCGTCCATCGCACAGTGCAGCATTTAAAGAAAAAGAAAGAAAGAATGAAAAAAAGAGGCGCAGACAAAAGCAATGCCCAGTTGCTTTCCCTGCTAGTGTGTGATGACTGATTCAGATTTTTGTTTATTTTGCACTTAATTTTGATGCCATTTAAAGGACACATCCCCCAGTTATTTCGCACATTTTCATCCACGTATTGAAAATTTGTAAATTACAAATAAATCTATGGCTGGCCAAGGATCATTTTTATATTACTTGAGATCAACCCCTAAAAATTATCAACGTGCCTTTTAGTTTTCAAAAAGTAACCAATCATTTAAAGAGAGTTTGTCACCAATTGAATTTCTCCCTCATTGAATGATTAGGTATTAATGGGATTTAGTGTGAAAGAATGCATGGTTTCATACCTAACTGGCATTGACTGGTTTAAGAGTAAACATCAATTCCAGATGCACATAATCATATTACCGGGCTAATCAGCATTGATTTCTTTTTTTTCTTCTTCTTCTTTTTTAACCCAGATCAGGGCATTAGAAAAGGTTGCATGCAAATAAAATAAAAGGCATTTTAACCATGAAAAGCAGTGTAACATGAGGAATCTGAAGGACAGGCCGCACTTGAGGTTCAAAGTTTGGAAATAAAATTGCTCCTTTGTTCAAACTGATAATAATCCCCCCACACACTCCCTTCCGCTGAAATACTTATCAGTCTATTACTGTATCCAGGTAAGTTCACAGAGAAATAAATCGTCCTATAGCGCAGAGCCTTTGCTTGATAATAACGCCGGAGCTCTTAATTAAGGTCCGTTTCAGTGAGAAGCCCTCATTCCTGTAAGCCCCCTCTCCAGAATAAGGATAATTCCCATTCATTTGGAGGATCTCTTAATGATCACTCCCACACCGGACTCAACCTCCAAATAATACCATGCCTCAATCAGCATATTCCACAATCAATTCTGAATGGATTTCCTTTGCTGCTGATTACTTTAATAACTTCCAACATTTCTATTAGCGAATGGGCATGTGAATCTTTGCGATGATTATCATTTAGCTACGAAAGAGGAGGGGTATAATTTAATTAGGCTCCAATATTGCTTTACTCAATTATCCTCCAACAATTTATGTTCCTTTTTATTATCTAAATTGTTGTTTCAGACCAGTCATGTGTTGTGATGTTTAAAGAAAAATAAATTGGGGATAAAATTAGTTAGATTATAGTGTCAGATGAAGCTGTATTTGCGGCTTTGTTCACGGAGGGAAGACCACTGTAATGTGCTATGCGAACCAATTTCTAATTGCATCAGCGGCGCTGCTAAGACTTGAGCTCTGCAAGGGCACACACGCACACACACACATACACACACACTCCAGTGGGTACACAATCTTCTAATGAGTTCCGAGCACAGTATACAGACATATTTTACAAGGAAGCGAAAGCTTGGAGGGAGGAAATTTGCAGAAATAATCCCACAAAGCTTAGTTTTGTTTCAAACTCTGAATACCTGCGTAGACATATCATCTTACTTACCTGCCCAAATTCAGCGTTTCAGAAATCGAGACTCTGTTAATAATTTAGGGGCAGACTGGCATAGCATATGTATGATAAATGCTTAAAGTTACATAGTGCTGTGACTTCAGAATAATCTGATCTCAGAGCTAAGAGGTAAAACAACTATAATTTGTAATCGGTGCAAATTTTGTATGACAGGATGTCATTTTTATCGGTGTAACTTCTGTACACTTTACACAGATTGCATATACGGATAATGACAATATATTCCTGATTAACACAAAAAAGTATTTAAATAAGACGCAGCATGGTTGTTCTACAAACTGTAATTTTTCCAAAGGTATGAGGTGTTAATATATGATCAGAAGATGATTATGAGCTACGTTAACAAATCTACTTATGGTATTTTGGACACTAAAATGAGCAAACAAGCAATTCAGACATTTTTTTTTTTAAACAGATTATTTAGGATAAAATAAGATCTGAAAGCTGCCAAATTACCAGAAATGGACAGTTACTGACAACACCGTTCACGCATCAACCTCCTCACATACAAACAGAGCGGCTATATTTGTCATCTCTGCTGACAGAAGCAACCGTCGAGCGTCTCAGAATGCACATTTGTCATGGCACATGTTGATTCGTCATGAGACCATCATTCATAGTTCATAATGCGCTCCCGCTCTCTGCCTATCCAGCAACGTTAATGTTGTTTAAATGCCCAGTGGAACTGCACAACACCAGACACCATCCATCTCCAACCATCAGTCCGTCAGTTACCTGGGAGAGCCCCAGAGAGCCCCCGGATTAGGCCAGTTAGGGTGTTCTCTGGTCTAGTTAGTGGATTAAGACTCCCTGAGAAGGCTCAATCGCGCAAGCCACACGAGAAAGGTAGCGTAGCAGAAAAGTAGTATTTCCTCTGAACCGTATTTGTGGCTTGTGGTCTCAAATGTGTTCTTAATTCCTGGGACAGATGTAATTGTTGTACTGTCGGGTGAATGCGGTCTGGTCCTGTGTGGAGCGGGTCTGTGCTGGATTACGTTTCATCAGAGAAAAGCCGGGAGAAACAAGTTGTATTTGAAACGTAGCGCTGCCGCTCCATGGAATAATCTCATTAAAGCAATGTGTGGAATTCCAATTATTCTCCATAAATCCTACAGAATAAATAATGAAAGGCTGACCTGTGATCCTGAACTGTTATTATGTCTGATCCAAAGATCTTAATCAGGTCAGCTTACGTTTTACCCTGGTACGCTGCACTTAACGGTGGAATAAAATAGGTCTACGACGCTGAAAGTTGAACAATACAAGCCTTTCTTTTAAGGGTCAGCAAGTAAACACATTCAGACTAATCATCTGTCCCCCAATGAAATTAGCACCAATTATGACAATGATATTTTGAAGGGCTTTATATTGCGCTACTCCCCTCATCATGAGCTCTGTGGAGAATCCCAGGAGCAGGATACATCGTTCTGTCGGAGTAACACATGGGGTCATTGAAGGTACACAGGTTTTTTCCCCCCTGACGCACACAAGCATGCAGAATTAAAAACACTGCAAGGAAAAACAAGCAAATGCTGCAATTAAAGGCCAATCCTCCTCATATAAAGCAAAATAAAAGCACTGTACAAATGGCAATAAAGTGCGGATAATGACCTCAGGATGCCAAAGTAATATTTTTTCCCCCTTTTAATTGTAGTTGTATTCGCCCTCACCGTTTCATGTTATGGGGTCGGGCTTTTTAAACTTTTCACAGCTGTGTGGAAGGGAAGGGGACAGCATCCTGAGGCGTTTTCAGGCCCTGGTGAGGGGAGTCGCTGTGCCAGCTCCCAAGACTTGGATTCATTAGCCGCTTTAGCAGCGCAAACATTACCTTAAATGGTGAGGCCATGTGCTGGCAAGGAACCACTCTTGCCTTGTTTCAATTACACGGAATCAAACATTGCAGGTATGCTAGGCACAGGGTCTTTATTGAGAGAGGGAAAGGGAGGGAGAAAGTGGTTTACAAAGTCCTTGCCCTCCCTCGCCTGTGAAAGCCGGCCTTGTTTTATTTGAGAACTATTGTAAAACAAAAGAAAGTGGTAGTTTGGCAAGCGGTCGTGTTTTCAGTAACAATGTGATTTCTTCTCTTTTGTCTTTAATAAAGCTATGCTAACTATTATATGCTGTATTTTATAGTGAGGTTGCTTTGATTTTATGTGACTTGTCAGCCTCGTTAAAATGTCTGAAAAGATTAGAGCTGGATTATACGTGTCACTCCCCACATGCATGTGTTTCATTATGAACCTTGGACCGAGCTTCAGTGTGCAGAGCTGGCTTCTTGCATTGTTCCTGGGACTCCTGGAGTGCGCACAACCGGTGCCAAAATAAAGCCTTGTACCTAGCTGCCCGTCCACCACTAAACAGCTCTAATGTGCTCGCACCATCTACCAGGAGTCGTTACAGGTAATGAGGTCACTGCGTTGGAAAGGGATCATGACCACATTTCTGTAATGTGACCCAACTGGAGCGAATTAGATGGTATGGCATGTCGGTATTCTAAAAAACAAGAAAAACTCACACTTACATAAAGCTTATGGTGCAAACTGAAGTGTTTGAAGAATATAAAAGTGGCAGCCAGGTTTGTGATAAGGTGGTGAGACCATTACAGCACATGCAGCTAGAATGTTACGTATTTATACAGCCACTATTATATAGGCAATATATACACCGTGAAGAAAGATTAAACATAAAAGGAGTGCTGATATGTTCTCCATTCATTCTTAATACATCGGACAGTTTCAGGAACAAATTATGACATGAAGTCAAGCGTGCCGATCAAGCTCTGCTATCCATTGCCAAGCCTGCGTCATTTGTAATATGCAAACACAAAGAAGACAAACACGCACTGCAAACGTTTCATACCCCACACATTTACACTGATCTGGCATAACATTATGACCACCTTCCTAATACTGTGTCCGTCTGCCTTTTGCTCCTCAAAACAGTTCATCGGGGAATGGACATGGTCCTTCTGAGGGTGTCCTGTGGTGTCTGGGAACATGATAGTTAGTGGGGGCCTTTAGGTCCTGTGGGTTGAGGGGAGATGCCTCTGTGGATCAGGCTTGTTCCAGTGCATCCCACAGATACTTGATCAGTTTGGGATCGAGTGAATTTAGAGGGTGGGTCAACACCTTCAATGTTTAGGGTGGGGGTGCCTGGTCTGGTCTGGTCTATTAGGGTGGTACATGTCTAAGTAACATCCACATGAATGCCAGGTCCAAGAGTTTCCCAGCAGAACACTGAATTGTCGCAAGATGGTCAATATTACCATTTATTTCTCCTGTCGGTTTTAATGTTGTGGCTCATTGGACAATAACTCTTCAAGGTAAATGATGAGATACACAGATATGCATTTACAAGTACACTGTACACTGTAGAGCAGGTGTATTTCCTCCCCCAACTTTAGTGACAACGCTGAATTAATTTAACAGAAGCCGACCAAGGCGTACTGCCCAAAGCAGTAATGGCTTCTTTTATGTTTATAAAAACTTGTTCAACCATGTTACTGTGGAAGCCTGTTTACTCCACATTAGCCTCCAACATGCACAGGAAAGATGTACCCTAAAAGAGATACTCGCTTCAAGTGTTTTCGTGGCAACTACTTACTGGTTTTCCCACTGTGGGATAAACAGAGGAGTATCTCATCTTAATGTTTCCCTGTTCAACAGATTATCAGCCTTTTTTTAATTCCGCTGAAAATTCGGACTGGACTGAGCTGTTCTGGCATTTTTCTTCTGATGGGTTATTATACCAATTATTAGTGTAATACTAGAGTCCACACAAGCATAACCACTGACAGGGTTTTATACACAAGGCATGAAAATAATGGACAAGTTTGCAGCCTTTGAAATCAGCTTGGCTGTACCGAAATGGCATCAAAATTCACTCATAATGCTTGGGCAAAACAAAGTGGCCACTTATTCAAATCCTTAAATTTTAGAAAAGATGACTAATTATTGGTGTTCATCCAGTGGGACATGGGTATTTACCATTAATTTCCAAAATGTGGCTTTTCTAGAAACTTGAACTTCTCGGTTTCTTCTATGGACAGAACATTGTTACCACAGACAGACTGAGGAAATAATGTAAAACCCTTTCTTTTATTATTAGTCTATTGTGTGTTGCTGCTATTTCTGTTTTTGCTCAACAAGAGGTCTACAACAGAGAACTCAGCCACAAGCAGTGCTGTAAAGACAAGTAGTGAAATCTGGCAGCAAAACAGAAGATTCACAATTGTTATTCCCTGCAATGCAGTCATTCTCTGTCCCACAATACATTCAAATGTGTTAATTTTATGTGAGCAAAGTACAGCTATGACACCGTTATAAAAGTTTATAGAGTGTCTTGTCAGCTCTTTAGCAACATCACTTATACCTCACCATGCCATCCAAAATCAATACAATATTTTTCTCCCAATAAATAATGTAGGCCTGAAAAAGGTCCAAATGCACGCATCGACAGTTGGCTGCAATTAGGGGGCGGCGGCAGAAGTAACTGATGACAGTCCCTCCCTCCCTCCGGCTCACACGGGATCAGCAGAAAATGAAGACGTGGAGACCACTTTGTCACCGGCTGAGGGTGGACCTGGAAATGACTCCTAATGGAAAAAGGGCTCCCCAAGCCGCCACTGCATCTGCTGCTCCAAGCACTTTCTCCGGGCCAATGGGCCAGCCCCAACCAGTTTCCAGCTCCCTTTATCTAAGCCTTTAATATGCTCTGGGCAGCCAGCAGCGACCGCAAGCTGAGGTCAGGAGCCACTGGTGACTGAGTGTATATGTGTGTCTTGTCTCTGCACATTTGTGTTTGTGAGTATTGTGAGATGCCAGCAGAAAATGCAATGGAAACCAGGCTAGATAAAAAAAAAAAAATGCTATACTGTTCATCTTACCAGAAAACAACAGAGATAAAAAAAAAAAAAGACTACAAGACAGAAAGACTTGCCATTCACACAGTCTACGAGAGGCTCAAGTACACACAACAATACAACATTGTTCGATGGTGTAAAGGCAGGAAGGGAAACTATGGTTTTTCTCATACGCAGGGCAACATAATCTAAGGTTACATAAGAGGATGGTGCCAGAAAAATGACCATGCTGTTTCCCAAGTCAAAGGGATTTATTGTAGCTTCTAGCCTGGAAGATAGTCCGTTCCCCCACCCACAAAATATTCCTGGGGAAATTTTGGTCTGCAGCCACTTAGCTTCAAATTCCTTATCCCCGGTGAAGATCTGCCAGGCTGATCAAATCGTTTGGGTGGGCTTTATGGACAATGCCACTGACAAAAGAGAAACAGCGTGGTAATCGTACACGTCATCAGCAGATTTTGTTTACAACAAAGTGTTCTTCAATCAGAAGAACGACATGTTTAAGTTCCCTTATCGCATCTGAAGATACTGATCGTGAAATCATTTTAAAGGACGTCACAGTAATTAAGCCACTTGTCCAGAGGAAAACGCCACAGAATGTGTTGCTCTGATTGGTTGAAGGAGTATCCAGTTGCGTGCAGAGGTATTCTTTTCCCTTTGTATAGGTTGAAACACACCATGAAATCCAAAATGATGACACTGATGAGAACTGAGTCTGGCTATGTCAGGCTACATATCCATCTGTGGGATTCAGACATCAGACTTGAATCAACCTTTAAGGCTAACACACACAAATAGATCTACACGCAAATTATGCAAATTTACAAAAAAAAAAAACACGAATGTTTACGCTATGATACGCAGCATGTAACATTTCGGCCTATACTTTTATGGAAGCACACCTGGAAGCAACAGCAAATAATGCCACAGTGCTGTATGGACCCTCGAGTGCTGCATTAATGATGCGTGGTTATCCACCAACTGACAGGTGCTGTAATATCACAGTGGGAAAAAAAAACATTATAAAACATATTAAGTCTTGCCCCAACAGACCAACTGATGTACCAAACAAAAACCCATAAAGTACTACGTGATAAAAATGCTGTCGCCGCTTGGGAAGCTGTGTGTACTTTTTTTAGCTTTCAAGACATCTTATCTGACTCCAGTGGCTCCCAAGCACACTGCTCTCAGAGGATTTTTGTCTGCTCTTCAATTACTCCTGGAAATTTGGTGAGAGATAAAAGTACGCGTATCAAAGAGATCACGCGACGCACTTGTAGAACGCGCCTTTTTTGGACTTAACAGCCGGCAGCTCTCAGGGTGGTGACTGAGGTAGCAGAACAGAGCCTCCCTTTGTGTCACTGCACACCAGCCTGCAGGTGTCTCAAAGTGATGGAGAGGGCTTTGGGAAACATTTATATCTCAAATCCACTTTATCGACCGTGCCCCTGTCAGAGCGGAGCTAGCAGTGGTGGTGGTGGGGGTGGAGGGGGGTAGAAGGAGAGCAAGTGGCTCTTAGCACAGACACGCTGACACTGAAGGAGCCTTCAGCACTCGCTCTTTAGCTGCGAGTCTGGAACCTCTTTATGGTGATTGTTTTATCAGCGTTCCTGTCCGTCCCCCGGGAGGCTGGGGCCCAGGGAGGATGACCCTCATTTTCTGAAAGCAAAGTGTTCAGTATTGATCAGTAGGAATGAGCAGCCCGTGACATGGGTTAATTTACTGGACCTGGGAAGGTTCATTGTTTCCTGTCATTCCTGAACTCATCGCACTGACCTTTACCGCACTGTCCTGCCATGCACTGCGCGCGTGCACACAGAGATGTGCGCGCACACACGGACGCAACTGCAAACACATAGCGCTTAAATGGCTGCTCGCCGCCTTGAAAAGTGAGATCGACACATTGACAGACAGGCAGACAGGTGACAAGACAAACCACACCTGGAGAAAAATAAAAAATAAATCTTTGTCAATGCAGTTAGGTTGCACATTGTCACAAACACGCCATGAGAACATATCGCACTGAATATATTGTGGTGTCGTCGTTCCATCCACTTTAAGCTGAAGATAACCCAACATCTGAACATCTCTAATATGAGATCTAATCAATACTAAATGCATAACCGGCGCTGCGAGCATTGACGATGACACAGGTCAAAGGTGAACGTCTGTGGGTGAAAAGGCCAGTTTAGTTACATCGAAAGGTCAAAGCCTTAATGTGAGGCTCAATTGCAAAACTTATTAGGGGCATGGCCTAACAACCAAACCGCACAGTGTGGGGTTATATCAGTCCGGATAATGCAAGGTGAACGTAAACAACAGGACAAAAGAGCGAAGGAGTTTTGATGAATAACTCAAAAAAACAGGAGCTCGAGGCTTGTACGATCTTTAGCCGCTTTCAGGACAAAAATCTAATTTTATACTTTTTCTGTCTACAGGAACAGCACACTGCAGTATTACTGTGATACATGTTAACATGCATACAGTGTTTCTCAGGTAGCAGTTATTACAGAGGCGCTTTTCTCACAGAGGTGAAAATGGAAACTAACCAATTAGTAACATAAAACACATTTTATGCCACAATACCAGAGTACAGCATTGCTTTTACATTTGCCTTATGTTGCTGTAAATGAACCTGGTTTTATTTTGAAATTAAATTGAAGACATCAGGTTGACTAAAGATAGTGATAATGGGCTTTTGTAATTTTTTTTAAATATTTTTAAGAAAAATATGAAATAACTAAGAAGCTATTATATAGATTAATCCACAATGAGAACTATCATTAACTGTAACCTACATTAGATCATAGCTGGAGGAAAAGTAAGATTTTATGGTGGTTGAATGGTGGAGTAAAAGGTGAATAATAAAGCAAGAGTGAAAAAGAAATTATGATAATAATTCATATATGCAAAGCAAAAAAAAATCTTTATGTATATATAAAAGGAAAATACAAACAGCTTCAGCACGGGGGCAAAAGTAATTTGAGTGTCTCTTGATTTGCCATGTTTGGTTAACATGGCGGTTAGCTTTATTTATTTTGCAGATTTTATGCAGGATTCACCCAGCTCAGGATGGAGATTGGGAGGTAATAAATCCATGAGGTGTCATCTCACTCCCCTCCCCTTAGCCTGGCATCTGCGAGTGCTACGCCACTTCTGATTAGTGCCGCCTTTCCCTCCCAGAAAGCCAGCAGACAGGAACAAACTGATTACTGCCCATCTTCGGGGGATTGGAGACACCTAACAGGAGGATTACATTAACATATTAACGGACTCCCCTCACCTGCAGCCCTCTTAATATCACTTCCGTGCTGCTTTTTATTTTTTGGGGAGCGGGCGCGGCATGAGATGCATTTCATCTCCAGATGGAGAGCAAATAAATAAAGAAAGATACTGATTCACTCCCTCTCCCAGGGTACGCTATCTGTCACTGATGATAGGTGAAGAGGAGAGGGGCGCCTTTGAAGTTTTCCGACATAAAAGGGGCAAATAAACGCAAACACATCCTTTCAGCTACTCACATGAAATTAGGACCTGCTGAAGACGGGGGTAGGAAGCTGGCCTCCGCAGCCACACCTAATCACTGAGACGGCAGCAAAGACGTCAGGCTCTGCTCTACTGGGAACATCCGAATTAAGAATGAGGAAAAAAAAAAGTTTTTTTTAAAAAGAAAAGACCGCTTTAATCTGCCTCAGCTCCTTTTCCACTGTTTTAACAATGCACCGCTGAAACAAAACAACAAACAATGAGCCCAAAAAGGGAAAAGTTTTGCCGCCCTCTTGAATCGATACGAGGAAACTTTGAGTTGGCTGACAGAAGTGTGGATGAAGCTGACTCTGGCTGTGATATCTTCAGTGTTTGATATTTTCACAGTGGAAAAAAATCACACCAAGATGCTATGAATCAATTACAACGGTGGACGGGATAGTCCCTCCTATGAACTACCTCGCAGTACAGAGTAACCGCGCAGACAGTGATAGTTATCAGAAGTGTAAGTGTGAGGGGCCTCTTCACATTATTATTTGAAGCCCTGGTCCAGACAAAATGAGCTAACTGCCAAAAGGACTAAAGGGATTTAGAGATTCAAAAGAATGGAGACTTAAAAATTAATGTTGGAAAGGATTTGCCTTCATGTTTCTACAACTTGTAAGCAGAACATGACTTATAAAGAGTCAAGGAGACAAATTGCTTTTTAGAATAAAGTGATGGTGAAAGGGAAAAAAACAAGCTGTGAATATTTAATAGGCACCGCAGCCTCTTTGCAAACAAATCAATATGGTGATAGTAAACATAAGGAGGCTCATACTGTGGCACGCCGGCTCGGAAAGGAGGGAGGACAGGTGTCAGCGGGCCTAGCCACAGAGTTTAGGTTCATCTTGACATTTCTGAAGGTTAAAAGATTGTAACTGTCTAACTGTGTCAATCACTTTGCTCAAAGGTCACAGCAAGTCTATTTTTCATTAATTATACCCTCAGATGTCTTCAGAATGCACAGGCACCTAACAATCCCTAAACAATGGCTGCGGAAAGGTTGTAACGGAGGAATACATACATAAAATTATAATCCAGCGTTTCCACTGAGGGCTTCGTCAAACCAGTTAACCGGCAATGATTTCTAGGGTGAATTAAAGACTGTAGATGGAAATCATTTGGCTCAGACTAAAGGACACAAAAAAAAATGTATGGTGTCATTAGATTTTTACATCGAAGCAAAATCCACGAGTAAACACAAAGGTACCTGGACTCAACAGTTTTGGGGAAATGCTTACAAATTACAGGTCTTAATTTTCCTCTGGTATTAGAAATGGCTCGCCAAGAAAAATAGAAGCATCTTAAGTATGACTAGACTGCACACTGACCACAGCTATAGCTCTATAGAGACACAGACGTCCAGAAGTCATATTCTAAACCATCACTTACATGTTCAGCTCACAGGGCTTTTTTCCATCGTAGCATTCACATATTCCAGGAATTCAATTACAGAGGTGGTCTAATGACCAGAATGCCTTCCATAGCCTCCCAAGTAATCAGATGTAAACATCAATAAATTTTTATCAGATGCTCTGGAGCTTGGCCGTTTTAAAAAGAGGCCTTCTGAAGGCAAATAACAGTCCCTTCCCGCTGTAACTATTTAATAATCATATAGTTTAGGTCAGGTGGGTGTAGGTGTACTTTAGTAGGAGTTTATTCTGTCTTTTTTACGTCTATCAATACTCTGAAGCAATCTGAGACGGTACTCACAATATATCCAGCCTTTGAAATGAGGAGGAAAATTACAATAAAAGAGACAGGCCAGAATGGCTGCATATGCTCCTGGTAACAGGCAGCTTGACTCATCACAACAGATGATTTAATGACGGCTGGATTCTACTTGGGGGAGGTTCTGCTTTTGGTGCATGCTGGTTCACCGGCATGACTTACTGGAACACACAACTGAGCCTTATTTAAAAGGGGAACTACTGTTTTTTACAACCTGGACCTTATTTCTGGCATAAAATCCAATCGTTTACTCGCCCATATAACTTTTGTGTAATTTGCAGTCAGTCGGGAGATATTTAGATCTGCGTATATCCATATAGTGGGAGTGAATGGGGCTCTAAATAACGCATCATCTGCCACCAAACTCATTTCACCAGTATTTTGTTATCGTACGCTAGCCCTATTCCCCACTGGGTCCAGAGTTACCTGTTATCGTGATCTGGGATCTGTAGGTCAATCTACAGACACTAAGATAATGTCTTCTGACCTGGATGTTGTCATCTCTGAGTGGTGGTCGGCTTGTTACCTGTAATTTGCTACTGAAAAACTGTAAAAAGCTTTTGGAAGTTTGTAATTGATCTCCCCAGTGTGTATTTGCCCAAAAGTTTGTTCTTTTAGGATGTGATTTATTTGGACATGACAGGCTAAGACCTACATTTCCTAGACCAACTGTCATCTGCACCAGGGTCCGTTTCTTGGAGTTTTCTTACTGAGAATATTTAGTGAGTAATTTACCACAATAAAATGAGGTTTGGATGGAAAAAACAGGAGTTCTAAGGTTCGCCTGTTTCAAATCCCTAGGTTTTGGAAGTGCTAACTCTTTGGCAATACAGATGTTATTTTGTGTTTGTTTTGTGTGGTAGGCCTTGTGAACAGGACAGTTTGGTTGTCCATTATTCTGTCGGTCACCTCTGACCTTCACCAGAGCACTAAATGCCTTTCTTGTCTCACCATGCGAAACAAAGCTGAAATAACAACGCTTCTCTTCTGCTCAGGGGGCATGTAAGAAAATGGCACACAACCTGAAGTGAACAATGTATGTGCACTCAGAGCACCTCTCAGAGCAATCCCCAAGCAGGATGCTCCTCTGCTGTGACCAAGCCCTAAAGTGAGCACCGGACTCTTCAGAGGCATGAAATAATAATAACATCCCACTTCCGTCTCCCTGCTACAGAGAGGAAAGTATACGAGGGCCTTCTATTGTCACCGTTCACTAGAGAGATACCAGTATCCCTGAGACTTTAATGGGAAAGACAATAGGGTTGGCCTAAAAAGGCTTCTCATTAAAATTTAATCAGAGACTTTTGTCTCTCGCTATATGTGACGATGTGTGTGTGAGTGTCTCTGCCTGTGTGTGTGTAAACGACTATAGGGACAGGTAACAGCACTCACAGACCATCTCCATCTTCTCCCGCGTTGTTTGTTTCAAGTTCATCCCCTCCTTGTACCTTGGGAGACTTATTCCATTTTCTCCCAGGTGTGTCACTATCCTCCTTTAACCACCCAACCACATGGCAACTGCTCAAAAAATGTTAAGGGCAAATTGGATTAACACCACAGTCTATGGTCTGGGCACTTAACAAACACAGATGCACTTAAGGGAGCCCACAGAATGATTTGTGACTGAACAAAGAACTGGAGAGATGGAGCCTGGGCATGACCACAGGACTGGTGTAATATGTCATCTACCGGAAGAGCTATCAACTCAGCCTACTGGAAAAGGAGTAAACTCCCCAAGTGCTGAAGGTAAATTATGAAGAATTCTTCTGTCCTACTTTTGTGACTAAAACACGTGTGTGTGTGTGTTTCTAAACAAAATAACTTCTTCCTATTTAAAGGCAACTTTATCAATCGTATCCCCTTCAATAGACAACTACTTAGAAACTTTTTCCTTCATCCATTATTCACAGATTTCATTTTAACATTTGCAGTGTACTGATTATTACCCATATTTGCAACATTAACATAACGCAATAAACACAAAAATATACTGTACATACCAACAAACACAGCAGTTGCATCAAAACGCCAATCAAAGGAGGCAATTTAAGACTTTTTCTCATGTATAAGGGATTGTGAGCACATGGTTAGCGTTTTAAACATCTGTTATTAAACAGTAACTAAAACATTTTTTTTTCCTTAAGTATTTTCCATTTCTTCTAGGCCAGCCAACGCAACAAATCTATAGTGGAGGTTAGCCTATTATTATGAAGAAGGTGTTGGCTTACAGTAGGGAGACCTGACCCCAATAAACCTTGAATAAATTCAAACATTATGCAGCTGTGGCCCGTAGCATTGAAAGGATTTAGGAAAAAACAAAAAAACAAGCTCATTTCTGTAGCCCTCTTCCACTCTCTTTGTCCGTCTATCATGCTGTAGCTGTGTTTGGCGAGTACAGAATTACATATTACTGTGTCAGCTGGTTCTATCGTCACTGTAATGTTTTACATGGATTATAAGAATATTCGGAAACGTGGGATAAACACCACAGGGCTAAAAGATGCTTAAGTGGATTAATGGTTTACACAAAAGCTACGGTCTTCTGGATTTTTATTTACTTATTTATTATATTCTATTGCTTATTTATTTTAAAGTATTGCAATATTTGTATAATAAATAAACTGCAAGTCTGTTGAGACCTTCCTGGATTTAACGCTGCATTTAGTTACTGCTATCATAATATCCATAAACAGATATCTGGATACGGACGCAGAACGCTAAATGTTTGTCAGAGGATAGCTGATGAGTTCAGAAATTGTTGCTAATTCAAGCTGAATGTTTCCAATTTCTGCAGCTTCACAAACATTTAACCAGCTAACACGGGTTGACTTTTATTGTTAAGCCACAGGAAATGCAGTGCGGTTTGACAGTGATCTTTGCACTTGCTGCTTCCATTCATCAAATTGCTTCTACAGTGCTGCTTAAAAGTTTTTAAACCCTTTCAGAATATTACAGCATAAAAAAAAAACAAAAAAACGTGCCGGACAAGGGGATCACACTAGGCGCTGAAAACACAATGTCACATACTTTTACTACTCACAGATATCTAAACGTTATTAATTTTCTCAAATAAATGAATGCACAAGTTTAATAATTCTGTCTCGTGTGTTTCTTTGTCTACTTTCAGGATTTGCATGAGATTCCACTGAAGTTTTGAGTCATTGTTATGCACAAAAGACTTTCACTGTACATTACAGGACAATGGTTCCTTCTGTCTTTTTTGGACAGCTGACCGGTTTGAAATATGGACTAAAGGAACAAGAAGGAGCAGCTATGACAAGCTGAAGGGCAGCAGGTGACAAGCTGCACACCTTCAACGTCACTGTAAAGTCAACAACTCGTTTCACTGTGTTCTGGTGTTCAGACTAATGTGCAGGGTAAAATCAGAGAATCACAGTTGCTCACGGGAACGGACTTATTCCTTAAAATTGCTGCTTTTTTGTTAATATTAAACTGTATCTGCTGTTACAACTACATGTGTCACCAATGAACGAAACTAAGCTGCAGCTTTATAAGTCTCTGGACACAAGAAGTTAAATTTAATTTACCTAGACATGTTGTACCTTTTGTGTTACCTTTAACTGCACTTTAGGTCCTTCATACTTTGGTAAAAAGCCATTAATAAATGCTAATGCTACAGGGCCCTATCAGTTTCATCTGGTGACATTTCATGGTGAGGGCTTAGCCATTGATTACCTCTCTATGCTTTGTAATTGTTTCTTCAAGGTACTGTGATCCTGCGCGCAAGTTAAGTTCTACGTATGGATTTCTTTCCAATTAAGGTTGGAATTATTCACAGGGGGCTCACCCTTGACGGTCTGCAAACAATGACATAACATTGGAAAAACATTTTTGAACCAATCGATGAGAAACAACCAAATGATGTTGCCTGAATGATAAACAGCTCTTCCCCTGGACCTACACCATCACACTCTTAAGAGGTCTGATGTCAAGTAAAATGCCGCGCTATCACATACGAGCATGTACACACACACACACGCACACACACTTCCAACCGGCCTGATCGCGTTGTCTCACCGACAGCTCGTTCTGCAAGAATTCTGCACCACCTGGAGATGGAGAATAAGCAGGTAGGGAGTCGAGACCTGTGGGGAACACTGTTCCAAAGGAATGGCTTTATGGAAATGAGGGTTAAAGGGAGCATAGTCCGTCCTCTGATATGCAGTCTATGAAGCACTGACTCAAGCCCCCCCCCCACCGCCACCCTCCAACATGAAACCATGTTATATGAGAGGGGGTCACCGTTCACCCTAATCACGGCCGTGACATGACATGCTGTAGGTTGCCCCTCTGTGTTAAATATTTATGTCAGCACCACCGTATTGCCTTGATGGCTGTCAAGACTTTGACACGTGCTTTCTCTCTTTCTCTATCGCTCGCTCTCTTTCCGTTTCATTTAAAATTCAACAAAAAAAAAGAAAAGGGGGAAAACCAGCAGAAAACCACAAAAACACAAATGCATAAGTAAAAGGAAGAGGCTTTCATGTATTTATAGCAGCCACTGGTCGTTAGATTTGACACCTTACTGTATATGCGCAGGCACGTGCTGGTTTTTGCTGCATCTTTGTCTCATTCAAAAGTTCAATGCATTCGACGACGTTAGTGTCAAAAATCTGATTACAGATCGTACCGAAGACGGACAAAAATTAAGTGTCTAATTATAAGCACATAATTTGCCATCCTCTTTGTATTCCTTCTAATTGATGTTGTTCCATTTATATAAACTTCAAAAAATTAACGGCGTCGACAAAGGCGGCCTCTTTCTCGATAAACTCGCACTGTTTGCGAGTGATTTGACTCACATGACCCGATCGAAAACATTTCGGAGGTGACTGAAATCACTGGAGACAGCGCTCTCCTCCTCTAGCCTTGCTGGCTCCCCCATGATAGGTGTCAAAGATATTCTAATGAATGTCAGAGTACATTTCAGGGGGCCATGCTCCGTACAAACCACTGGAGTGGCCCATCTTATGGGGCTGCCAAATCCCCGCCACTCTAAGCTCCCCACCCCTCTCTTCATGTTCAAGAGGGTTAAGAAGATTAATCAATGTCAATGTCTTTTCCCTTTTGAAGCCAATAAGGTGCACAGTGTCTGGCCATGCCCAACAGAACATCACTTTGTTCCGTCGCACAGCCGCCCCTTCGCTGCCCTCACTGACCCCCCAGCAGTCCCACTTGTCAAAGTCAAGGGGGCGTTTGGCGTTTGGTAGAGACTGGCCTTCCGGATAGCACTCAGCTCCGCCCTGCTTGACCTATTCTCTGATATTTGACCACTCGGTTGCAAGACACTTGCTCTTTCGAGCTGAAATGTCACTGGGGCATCTTGTCAGCTCACAGACACCTCGGCCTGACAAGCGATTTTACTTTGGTGTGCTACAAGGCAGAAAATATAGGGCCGTGGCCTTGACGCAACCAAACTGTCAGCTAGCCAGCAGGGCTACTTCATACTGACTTACTGGCTACTACGGTGTTAATACACAGACACTGGTAATGGAAAAAAAAAATAAAAATGTGTGGCTAGGACACAATATCAATATCTGGAAAATTATGCAGAATAGCTGCAATCCTGCGTTCTGTGAACTTAGTATGGGTTGATTCAATTAATAAGATTGTGACAAACTGTAACAATACAGATATCCTGGGAGCTCGACATACAGAACAAAAGGTCATCTGATAACCTTTGACTTTTCATGCACAAATCTCGTCCCACCTTTTACCTCTCACCTCTATTCCCCATCCTGTCTTTTCTTGTCATCATGACCTACCCCCACCCCCACTTGTCTATTCGCCTTTAAGGTTTTTTACTAAATCAGCATGTTCTTCAGTTAAATGAGGGAAAGCACATTCCTCTCCCCTTTCTTTGACCGCCAGTGGCATTGCAGCATGAACGAGAGGGATGGGGATTGGAAGTAGCAGTCACATCATTTCTGGTTTGCGCAACCTGCTCAAAGTTTGCAACTAAATGCTTGTCTTCAGTCGAGCTGACAGGGGAGAAGTGGGCGCTCAGTGAACCATGGCCGGGCTGCCATGAAATGACAGGAATCATTGGCATACATTTCAAACAGCCTCGCACTATCCTATTAAAGTGCCACATCCCCACTTTAAAACAGACAAGAAGGAATCCGCTTTGATAGATAGAGACTAAAATGGCTTATTGATTTTCCCACCCCTTTATTCTTTGTTAGGAACTTTTAAAAATTAGGCCCCAAAACTTGTCTTTCTTTTAATTACACCAGATTGGAAAAATGAGAAAAGTGGTCTCTTGTGACCTCACAGCCTCTGTATCGTTACACTCAATGAAACGTCTCAGTTGTTATGTAGTTAAGAAAATACGCAATTAAATTAAGAGGCAGATAGTGAAAAGAAAGAAATTTCAACCTCATTATTAATAATGATGCTTAAGTAAAAAAAAAAATCATTTTAAAAATGTTAACAGTGTTAAATTATAGTTTAATTATAGACTTGAATATTATATTATATTTTTTTTTAGCTCCTACCCCTGGTGATGTGGTACTTTCTTTTAGTTTAGTGGTGTTGTGGGTGCCGTTCTAACAGATTTATTAGATTAGATAAGGATTGGGAGAAATCTTTTTATCTTGTCACAGTTTGTTTACCTAAAGTCAAGAAGTGATCGAGTATATTCCAATTGTTAATTTTTTAGTCAGTTCAGCTAATAATTATAATGCAATGTCAGGGGTTCAAAGTGTATTCATAATTTTGTGGCTATACCGTGATATTCTACAGCTTTAATAGATGTCCGCATACTAAGGTGAATTCATTTGATGTAATGCTGATTTATAGTTGTTTCTACTAATATCTGGGTTATGAAAGGTGGATAGGACACAGATGAAAACACATTTTATCACAGTGGCACCGTTCGCGCCTCGACTGCTCGCAACCTTTTAACTTAACTGCTTGAGTTGACTGCTTATAGCACATTTAACCCATTATGCAGGAGGAAGTAAAGGAGAAGTAATGGCCCTTTAAGCAGTTTACAAAGCTGTTAGCAGACGAGTGGGGAGTCATGGAGTAAAATCAGACAGGGGGCGAACATTTGGACAACAGCAGAAATGTTTGAGGAATTAGATTTAAAAGTGAATGTGATTGCATTAAGCCGATGCTGAGGTTTTAGGTGATACTCATGAGGTTAAGAATGTAAGGATAACCGCGCGCTTGATATGAAACGCTCAGTAAGTGCTAAGGACCAATTAGAGGACTTCTCAAATGAAGCTCATCCAGCTATCTTACCTTTAGAACCGAGCAGTGTGGTTCACTGAGATGTGTAACCTCATAAATATTATTCTGTTAGCAGGATAATTAAATTAACATAATTATCAAAGCTGCCCGAGGCATTCGGTTTATTGAGTGTCAAAGAGCTAGTGTCTAGCTGCAGGGTTGGATTTGATCAGTTATAACCCCCACATCCTTACACCAAAGTGCTTGAGTTAATAAAAAATATTTTCATTATTTTTCAACTTAAAAAAGAAACCACAGAGCATGTGGATCTAATTTTGGTTCAGAGATCTAAACGTCTTTTCCAGACTCGATCCAAACACCAATCCACAGAATTAGCCTAATCGGTGACTGTGGCCGGACAAAGTCCTAACAACCTTGTCAAATGCTTTGTGCCTTTCAGAATAGAGACCGTGTTCTGGCCCATCAGTTTCATAAGGCCTACATTATGGACCGTTGAGTATGTTGAGACGCCCATAGCAGGGGATCTGCTGCCATGCTCCATTCCCACACCATTCAGCACAAATATTACAGCCGCGGACATAACGTGGTGTAAAATAAAAGGCCATCCTCCTCTCTTATATCCTTCAATCCTCTCTCATTAGGGTCTTTTTGTCATCCTGAAAGAGGGGCACTGAGTAGCACTTCTAGGGTGTGAATGGTACAAAAGAGAGGGTCTCATTTCCATCTGACAGTGTGATGGAGATTGAATGTGAGCTTTAGGAAGATAAATGGGCATCCCGCAACCCTCGACACTATCTGCAAAGCCGCTCTATAACCCTCCCGGGGGAATCACTTAAAGCTGAGTATTTGGGGCGCCTTTCGTTAAGTTCTGCTTAGGTTTGTCAATAAGTTGTCAGCCCTCCCCCTCGCCCAGTCCCCTCATCTCATTGCCATTAAATTAGTGAATACGTTGAGGGAAGAAAGGCAATCAAACGGCTGAAAATGAGGATAATCAATTAGGTTTTTGGAATTACAGCTTACATTTGGCAGTTATATTATTAAATCATTAGCACGATGATATAAATTGACCAAATGGCCAAATAAAATTACAATTTAAGTGATTTGATATTGAGAGTTTAAGTTTTGCAGATGACAACATCATTTTTTAAGATGATAGTGATCGCATCAAAATAAACAGTTTAGTCTTGTAAAATAATCAAAATGTGAGTCAAAAATACTGCGGTACAAATATGGGCTGAAATGTGCACAAAGGTAACACGTTCAATTTTCTCAATTGCTATTAGCTCCACACTTTTTTTTGCTGTCATAGGTCCATACTTAATTACTGGTAGTATATTATATTACACAGAAGTTTTGCTTTAAATCAGTCTGTTAACATAAAAAAGGTGATCTTTAAGTTTCTATAAGTCTTCATTTGTGACAGAGTGTGGGAGTGCACCGGAGGGGATGAGTGAATGTAATTGGGTGTTCGTGTCAGCGTGTGTAGAGTGCGCTTGCATATGCGCGTGTGTGTGTGTTGGGAGGAGTCGGTCTCTCTCCCTAACAGCCCCAGCGGCCCTGCTTTAGGCCCGGTGACAGGGCTCTGTCTCTCAGCCACACTTGACTGGGTCCCACTGACACTCAACTGTCAAGCCGGCAAGCCCTCAACCACTGCCCTAACATGCTCTACAGCTTCACCCAATTAACTTGCTTTCACTTGACATCGCGGCAAAGAGCTTCATAATAGGTGGTCAAGGTGCAGTGTGTCTGCTTTCGGCCCTCTTTGACGACGAGCTACGCGCATACACCGCACACATTCGCGCGTTGCCCCGACTGTCCGCCACCCCTTAATACCTCTCAATGCTTTTGTGCCTCTGTAGGTCGAGCAGGCCTCTCTTGGCTGCCTCTGCCTGCTCATTGTGCTGTGACAGCAGGAGAGCATTGATCCAGAAGAGGGGGATGCAGTGGGGTACAAACGGTCTTGCATGGAAACCTACGTTCACTAATCCTACTGGACATGACCCACTCTCCTCAGTATGTATGCAGACATGCACATCTATGCTTGCATGAAAGCTCGTGAGCATGTGTTAACATGCATCCATGCATGCTTCATAGTCAGGTGTGTCTGTTTATATGTATGAGTTTCCCAAAATGTGACCGTGTGTGAGAACTGTGTGGCTATCGCCGGCTCTCCCTCTATTAAACATTCAGTAAGTTGGACACCAAGCCAGACTGGGCGAAAGAAGGAAAGCGATTTGACCCCCGACTGCGCGTTTGGGGAAGAGGGTCTTGAAGCATGTCAGCTCCACTCAGGCTCCACTTCCCCTCTGTGTCCTTCCTATTTTTTCCCTAGTGCCAGGCCCAAACTTTGAAAACATCCACCTTAATAGGACCTAGTCAGCGAGAGCTACTCTTCCGTCTATCAAACTGTGATCCAAGGTGTCAGCCTGGGCCGGCTTTGACAGAATGTCTCTAAACGAACAGTACAATGGTGTTTCCCTCCCCAGCACTCGGCTACTCTAGTGTAGCCTCCTGGCTGCCTGGCCTCTCCATCTCACTACACCACCTCTCCCCTAGTTCGCCTGCTTGATTTCACCTCATAGAACACCTTGCAACAGTGGGCTGACTGACAACCACAGGCCAGCCTAATTGTCTTCTTTTCCAATTGGAACGCTTCGGTCTTGTTTCCCCTCTTAAGTAGATGAAGTTCTTCCAGAAGACGGAGGAAATATGAAGTAGCTCATCATTATTTAATCACAATGCCTCATCCAAACATGGACTCAGTAAGAGCTGAAGAGATGAAAGCATAAAGACAACCCTTATGCAGCGGGTACTGTATATTGCGAAATTATATGTGGAGTTGTTATAGAATTTAGGAGCTAAAGTTTTACACGCCTGGGGTGATCTCATTGAAAACAAAAGCCTCATACCCCAAACTCTACATTGTGTATGTACAGAAAATAAATATTGGAATTAAATTCCCAGAACACAACAATTCCAGTTCATCCATTCTTCATTCTGCCCAAAATAATACAATTCATAGCTGTCAGGCCCTATGGCATCCCAAATTTTGAAGCATCGATCGAGGATATTGACCATTCACCAGATCCAACTCCCCGTGTTTTAACACAGTACGCTGAAATTATATCTGCCCTACCTATTAAACCACAGACTCCCCAGTGGTCCACATTACTGCATGATAAGTAAAAACAAATACAAGACGTGAAAATTAACATTAGCAACGTGAGACATTCATACGCTTGTACTGTCTGCAATACCCAGATGGAAATTACTAAAATGTTAATGAAGATAATTATTCCATGTGATAACACCACCACATTTTGTTGGGGTTTTGTAATACTTACTGTACGTCTTCGACGCTGCGCCCCAAGGCATCTCGTTCACTTTAGACGTAGATTGAAAAGTGAAGCAAGAGGCTCAGATATCTGGCTGCTACTGAGGCCTAAGTGTTGTTTGGTCTGGTGTTCTGATTGTGCTGTTGAGTTTTAACTATTAATACACGGCCCGCGCTGCATTAGAGTATGCCTGAACCGCTCAAATCTCTCTGATGACTTCCACAGCTGAGGCTTTGTCCAATAAATTAAAAATAACACAGTCAACCATGTGTGAATCAGAGCTTCTTTTGCACCCCAGACCATTTTAGGGAAGGGAAAATAAAGTCCTTTCTCAAGGCTCTCAGTCCAGGACTGCAACTGAATAGTCATGTGGTTTTATACAAAGTTGTGCAGCACACCTGAGCTACAGTGCACTGCTGGTCCCAGTCTCTCCTCAGCCAAATCCCCCTCTTCCCCTTTGGCCCTTTGGCCGCCAGTATAGTTTGTCATTCAAATTGTATGAAACTACTGTGGATTACCACAAGGAAGAGGCAAAATTCAGTCCAGCAATACACAGTAGCCTCTTAAAAGCACTACTTGATGTTGTTTTCTCACTGTATGCATGTCTGTCTCCCACTCGGCTGTGCCGGTGTTAAGATGGCAACACTTGCCCCTCTAACCATCACTGAGTCAACAAATGAGTCCACACTAGGCACGACTGGAGCAGTTCCCAGTGGTTTCCCAAGTTCCTGCCAGACACACATACACGTATTTATGCACACATTCGACCAGACACACACACACACACACAGACAAACTAGCCTGTCCCAAGGACACTCCTGTGGTTTCACATCAAGTCAGCCACCCAAACAGACCGTTTTTGGTCTTCCAGTTCATTTCAACATCCATATCCACAAAAAGAGACCTGGCACAATATTAATAACACTTAATCATTTCCTCTGACCTAAATGATTTCTTTATGGTGCAGTGGAAACAGCAACCAAAGTCATGAATTTGGTCTTTATCTGGCTGAATGTCAGAACTGTCTTCAGCGAGGACACGTGAACACACATGCAGTGCCACACACGGCAGTCGCATAATGAAATATTCTCATTGCAGGGTATGCATTTCAGTTTTTTTTAAAGCATTCTTCCTTTGAGCCCTTCTCCAATACGTACAGTAAAGGAATAAATCTAGCTTATATATATATATATTTTATACACTGTTCATATATATATATATATATATATATATATATATATATATATATATATATATATATATATATATATATATATATATATATATATATATATATATATATATATATATATTAATAATGAAACTGCAACTAAGTGTAAATGTATCTGCATATATATCGCCCCTTTTTATGGTTTATGCTTCAAATTTAATACCATGGATGCTTCCTTTGGTGAATTTTCAATTCATATCAGGATAAGCGGTCCGTTCTCAGGAGTACCATTAGAATAAGATAAGTATTTAGCTCCAAGGAAAAAGCCTTTGAAATGAAGCCCTCTCTGCAGCAGTAAGAGCAGGAACATATCAGAGAGGGAAAGTCTTGTTATTTGTTGCAGCGTTATGTGGCTGAGAACCCTTTCAGGACCCGGTATGTTGAATCACAGTCATCCATTCACCCATGTCATTTTGGTCCGGCCGAGTATTTATTTAATTTTTTGCATCTTAGAAAAATATAAGCATCTACAGTGCATCTGCGACTTGGCCGTAACCCCATCTGCAGAGAAAAAAAAAAGTACAGCAGAATGGAAAAGACTTAAGCAAGAGACAGACTAAGGAAGAGAGACAGACGGGTGTGAATGGGAAAAGAGGAGGAGGGGGCAGTATTTTAATGCCTGTTGTCACCACGTAATGTCCTCGCTACGACAAAATGCTGAACCAGAGAAACTGGAGAAGACTTTTATAAAATCCCCCTGCTGCCTCCAACATATCTCTGGGATATTCCAAGAGCAAAACGTATAAATCTGGGTCTTTTCACATCCAAGTCCCTCTCCTGAACACTGAATTTGTGCACGTAAGCACACACACTGACGCGCACCAAGTCCCTCAGGACCCATGACTGCAGTCTGAACACATACTGCACACTACCGGGCCCTTGTCGGAGCCAGGCCCCGGCTGGGTTATACTGAGACTATAATAACATGCTCCCAGCAAGACAAGGTGTCGGCCCTCTCTAAACTGTCCTATTACCATGTGGGTAAGTTGAGAATTAATGATCTTGGTTGTCATAAATGAATGATCTCGTGTCACTGAGACACAGGAAAAATAAGTCATGTCTCTCAGTTATTTACAAATGAGTTAAATCTGGACTACCCCTGATTATTGTTTAACACAGACGAGGGAGCCAGAGAATCTTGTTGCCGTTGTTTAGTTAGTTGTCTCCGCCACTCGCCAGTAGTATTCTATAGCCAGGCCATGATTTGTTTTTAATATACTTTCTCTTCCCACAGCTTACATTTTCTCTCCATCTCTCATCTTGTTATGCGCTTGTGTAGTGTGCGCAGACTGTTTGTGAATGAATGTGTGCGTTTCCTCGCGAATTTATTTATTTGTTTCGGTGAACCACAAGCCGGCAAGCCGAGGAGAAACCGTCATTTTACGTAAACAGTCATGAAACGCGAAGGAAGGGTGCTGAGAGGACGGAGGGGAGGGAGGCAGAAACATTTTTCAGGAACAAAAGAAAGACGGAGGAGCAGCACGTCGGGTAAGGGCAGCGATCCTTCTGCGAGGCCTGGGGGCACGGCGACGGCAAACGTGGCTCATTCCCCACCTGGTGCTTGTCGACAAGAATTCAGTGCTGGCTCTAGCGTCTGAACCGCACGGCAGGAAAAGGAGGAGGAGGAGGAGGAGGAGGAGGAGGGGAACGGTGGGACAGGAAATACTCCACACCTTCTTCATGTCAAACACAAGTCTGTGTGTGACTGTGCTGTTGCTGCCACCTGAGGGACGCATTAACATCGTCCCTGCTCCCCGCCGGCCTCGCTCCCCTCCTCAAGTCACACATGCGCTCGGAGAGACATGATTACTCGAATATAAACAGACTTCCTTTCAAAAGCTCACTGGCTGTCTTTGTTGCCTGCCCCCGAGGTCGATTGGGTCACAGGACCAGGCCTGTCCCCATATGGAGTCATTTGGTCCCACGCCCAGTTTGATTTTCCCCTTTGCCTCCCTGATTAAATCAAGCTGGACATTTCTGTGGAGGTGGGAGAGAAGGAGGGAGAGTATCGAGGGAGAGAGAGCGTAACTACTGCCAAACTTCAGGCAAGCAGCGACGCACTGTTCCTGACAAGTCACACAAACTTGCCTCTCTATCTCTACGTCCATCTTTCCCTCCGCTGCAATCGTTTTTTTCATTACTTCAACAAATCCCAACCCTTTGAAAAACGAATCGCTGTAGCACATGTGCTATATGACGGAGAGAGGCACAAAAAGTCATCTGTAGACGGCGGGGAATGGCCAAGTCTTTAAAAAAGGACATAAATCTAAATTAGGCTGTAGGACGTGGTGAGAGGACACAGTAGTTGCTAACACATTCCTGGTCACCAAGCTGAGCAGCGCGGCAGGGGTGAAAAAATGTGGGACAAAAAAAATCTACCAGCTGGCTCCAGGCTGCAGGATGTTGAGAAAAACAAAAAGTGTCTGGTCCAATTCTTTGGCCCAAGTGGCTGGTCATTTCAAGTGTGTAAATAGATGACAAAATACTTTGGCGTATCGAATTGAAGAAGAAACACGTATCTGTGAGGTTGAGCCGAACTCATGAACTTTAGAAGTGCACATAAAATCTTGGCCCGGAAAATGGGAAAAAGTAAACTTACACACAGCAAGCAGTTTTTGTGTGTCAACCTAACCGAACAGCGTCTGAAAACCAGTGTAACATTAAAGAAAGGATATAATAATAATAATAACAAAAATATAAGTCGACAGCGTTAAAAAGTCACGTCTCAAGTTTGACGGAAGACACAAAACCCTGTCTCTGTTTTCTGTGTCACTGGCAGTCGACCTCTTCTGCCATTTCCGCGTGTGAGGAGCTGCTACTGCTACCACAGCGACATTGATGTTGATCATCAATAAGCAGCACCAGAAGGGATCGATCCATCGCTTCTCCGCGCGGCCCCTCCAAGCAAGTCCGACGTGATGTCAGTGAGTGATGAGTCAGAGAGCTGTGGTTTTTGTGGGGTCGCAGAAAACAACAACAAGCCGGGCTAGCCCACTATAGTGTGTCTCGAGAAGATGACATCATGACGCAGTGAGTAGGAGGTAAAGAGCAGGACAATAATCATTTATCCCCATCAACCTCTGACTCCGTTACACAAACCCTCATTGATCTTCCTGCGCAATTTTCCAACAGCCGCACTGGAATAAACAGCCGGGAAATGGTGTTAATACACACGTACCCAGAAGAATTGTGAAATATTGCGCGGTGCCCTGTACTCTAGAATAGATACAGTAGATAATGAGTGCATGCAGATGTTCACAGAAATCCTGGACTGTGACACTGAAGGGATATTTGCAAGTGTGGGCATGTATGTACTGTATAAATAAACTGGGAGTGAGGGAAAAAAAATAATAATCTATAGGTCTGTGTGTGCACTTGCATAGATAAAACTGTAGATGAAACTCTAAACAGCCTCCATTGTCTGGCTTTTTTTTTTACTCTGGAGGCCTTAAACTAATTTACACACCAACTCCATCCACCTCCTCACATACAGCCCCATGATGTTTAAATTAAAGAGGGGGAGCGGAGCGGGGAGCGGTGTAAAGGAGAGAAAGAGAAAAAAAAGTTTCCTGAACATAGTAGAAAATTATTTTCTCTGGACAGTTTTAAGAGTCGACATCCTGTGCTGGAGTTCTCTAATCATCACCAGCGCAATTTACAATCAGAACACACAGCGAGCCAGTTCAGACCAGCTCATCTGTTGACTTTGGCCCCAGCTGAGCTCTGCGTCCTGCTCTGCGTGTGTGTGTGCGCGCTGTTTGCCATTTGAGACTTGGGTGACTCGGCACTGGGCCCTGACAAGGGTGGGGTGAACCTCTGAGGGGTTGAGGCGACCGCACACATGCACATGTTTCCTCTCTATTTCATATACACATTTGCACGCTGTTCTTTTTTGCACACAGGCACACACACCATAAAACATCCACTGAACAAACATGGAAATGCACTTGAGCGCACATGCGTGCATAAGTAAGATTTGGGCATAATTGCGCACTGCATAAACACAGATATGTATGCCACCAGGACCCTATAGCAACACAGACAAGACTCCACTAGCACGGATGCACTGCCATAAGATACAAAAAAAAAATCCACACACATTTACTTCTATACATACATATCCACACTCATTCAGTGTGGCCCACAGTGCACAGTCCTTGTGTACATCTGTGTGTACGTGTGTGCGTCACACTCAGGATGCTCTCCCACCCACAGTTCCCTTGGCTGGCCTCCACCTAGCCCAAACCCAGTGCGGTGCTGCTGCCTTGCCGCAGGGCTGAACACAGCTCACTGTGTGTCTGCCCCCTCGTAGCCCCAGACTGTCCCGACCAATGTGCTTCTGATTAGGTGGCTTAATTACAGCTGTAAAAACAATGTTGATATAAGCCTCAAAATTGCAGTGTGTCAGATACCATTAGCCAACCTTGGACTCCAGCCATTGTTATCAAACTCCTCCAAAGACCCTGTACGCCCCCCCACCCAACCTCACCCCACCTCACCCGCTCCCCTGCTTTCTCCTCCCATACTTTTTCTCACATTTTTCCTCTCCCCTTCACATTTTCTTTCATGTTGCAGGCAGCAACACAGTTATATTCCAAGAGGCCAAACGGCCCACAAATAAACAGCTTTTGAGTACAGATTGACCTTGACGCAGCCAAGAAAGCCGGAGAAAGCTCTCGACAATATCAACATGTTAAAAACACGTGACAATAAGAGAGAGAGAGGAAAAAAAGAACATCTACTTAAGCCAATCAGGTGTGAATTACACTTCATTTGTTTAATTGGTTTTTCTGGCCTGGATGCTCGAACTCCTTAGTGGTCTGTGGTTGTTCAAAATAAGGGTCCTGACTCCACGGCAGAGTAAGAGGATATTCTACTAGCAAATATTGCAAGGTGGTGAAGGCTTCCAGAGAGTGGAGGTCAGACAGTCTGGAACAGGACACAGCACCGTGTTGTTTTATTTTTTTTTCGTGAGTGTGTGTGCGTGTGTGTGTGTGCGTTTCAGTGACAATGACTAAGGAGCGGGAGTGTGAGGTGTGCCAGAAGTCTGGTCCAGGGAAAATGTGGCAACACCATTGAGTGGAGGCAAGGAAGAAAAGCAAAGTAAAAACCTCAAGTATGCCAATCCTGGGTGGTCCCATCTTTGGGTTGAGTCCCCTTTATTCGTCTGTCTCCATACTTGGGGCAGCTTTAGCCTCCTCCTCTCCTGAGAACCAGGTGTATTGGATGAACGGCCGACATTCATCAGGCTCACTTACAGCTAATCAGCTGAGTTAAGACAACAGACACTGGTAAGAGCAAAGGGAGTGGGCAGAATTTGACAAACAGGCAATGGTTGGACTGAGGGACATGCCAAGGGCGTGTTTCCAAATGCCGCAGGCCTCCACGGTGGCCGCCTGTGGCCGGTTCAGCAGCTGGCACTTCAAGGTTTCCCAAGTGTGTGAAGCCAGGGCCCCAAATTTACATTGGTATGAAGAGCAAGACGGACCGAAACGAAAGCAAGAAGGCAAACTCCCTAGGCCTGTATTGATTCTTGTGGACTAGGCAGGGTGTGTCTCTCCACTTCCCAGCCTTGAAAGGCCGTCTTGTCGCAAAAGGTGGAGGCAATACAGTATGCTGTCGTTTGAATAATTGATGACTGATTCCTAAGTAATCAGTGTCCTCACAAGACAATGCATTCTCTGCCTCCCTGGTGGAGAGGAAGAGCTAGGCCTGTTTTTGTCCCAATGCCTCTAGAAGCAAAAGGTAAAAGCTTTAATGCACTGAAGCCACTGGAAGTGCTGCCTCTGAAGGACTCCCTCTGGAATCAGCTGGGATGGTGTGTCTCTCCTTATGAGGGGGCCTATCAGAGTGGCCTTCCAGTAAAAGGAGTTAGAGAGAGAGAGAGAGAGCGCGAGAGAGAGAGTAGGAGAGGAAGATAGAGTCATGAGCAAGTGTCGAAGCAGGAAGGCGGTGCGTGCATTTAGATGTGTAAGTGCACAATCATGTGTATATGTGCTGCAAAATGTATACTAAGTATAAAGTTTGTTTAGGTGGTGCGCATTAAAGTATTTGTGTCCATGTACCAAAAAGTTTTCATAAGTGCCCATGCATGAGTGAGGGAGCGTGTGTGTGTGTGTGTGTGTGTGTGTGTCCTGGAATGTACAGCCCCTTCCTCTAAACAGGAAAGGAGTACAGTTAATAGCATCACCACCCTTTCCCCTCAAACAGGACGGTGGCCAGACCAGAAGACCTTTAACTTTGGGCCAATCTGATCTTCGTCCTGAACCCCTTTCACAGAACGATCCCGTACAACGTCTCATTTCCCCTCGTAAACACGCCGTCTGCAAAGCACCTGGCACGAGGCATGAACATATCCCCGTCAATCTGTCGTTTGCCCGCTATCTGCACTACACATCATCAGTTGTCGTCGGCGTGTTGTTGCTAGGAGAGAGGCGGGCCGTGTCTGTTTCAGTGGGATTCTCACTTGGGCCTCTGTTCATTTTCCATAAAGACGCAGCGCTATTCACAAACACACGCTGCCCTGTTATCACATCGCAGACCAACCCCATGGGTCGCAGAGCAAAGTGTCCTGAAAAGACACAGAATGAAAAAGTATACAAAGCTGGGACTCCTGGGACCGGCACAAAGAATACCATTACATGTACAGCGCAATAACTGGATTTGTCTCGTCTTAGCACACATATACCAAATACATTTCAGTGCATTTATTGTTTTCAAAACAGGAATGGAAAGCTTACAAGGCTAAACCCCCTACACCAAAAACGCTCTCTACAGCCAGCGATGCCTTTGTAGGATGTTAAAGGAAAGGAAAATTTTGACAAACCAATGTATTTCAGGCATGCAAAACATTCACATTAGATTGGTATTAGTGTTTATAATAATAATATATTAATATAATATAATAAATGCAAAAAAATATAGACTTTTGATTTTATGAATGGACATACTCTGATAGGTCAACCAATCAATCAAGAGACAAACATCACACCAGTACTAGTGTTGACCTTTACCTCACGTTTTGACTCTGAGTGAACTTGACTGGTCTTGACCTTACGATAAAATAAAATAATAATAATTACACTGTTATTAAATGATTTGTATCTTTAATATATATATATCTGTGAAGCTTATGGCCGTGGCGAAGTAAATGAAGCTTACAGTAAGTAAATCCAAACCCGGTTTCATCTGGCCTGCTGAAATGATTGCGGGGAAGCAGTGAGATCATTTCAATATCAAAGGCACATGTTCGCTTAATTTGCATTAAAGAGGGGCGGGTGGAGGCACTTTCGGAGCTAAGAGGAGGTCCTTATCGCAATCAATCAAGACATGTTAGTTGTGCAAAATAAGATAATTAAAAAGTGCACAAATATCATATCTTCTCAAAACTACCCAATTATGATTTCTTTTTATCCCTCACCACATGCCTCTCCTCTTTTTATTATGTTGTGACAGTAAAGTGAAACATTATTTAATATTAAGTGATGAAACAAGCAAGAAACTCTCTCCTCCAACTCGTGCTGCGGAAATAAAACCGAAGAGACAGTGAGACTCTCCGTGAAATATGCTGAAAGTGTCAATGCTGCTGCTTGAATATGGCAAAATTGCTTATTTTCAGATTCAGCCACATCAAGCAGTTTTTTTTTTCCAGGCTGTTTGTGGAGGAGCTTGCATATTCATGGCTCGCCTGTTTTTGAGAACCTGTCACTGAGCCTGTTACATAGCTCTCCGTGCCTCTCTGCTCAGGATGGCTTCAGAGGCTAAAACACTCCATCAGACTTAACACTGGCCAGCTGACACAGTGAGGCAGTAAAACTGACAGCCAATGGAGTCTGGCCCGGCAAATGAACCGGACATAATACGCCGCTGACACGGGGGGTCAACTTTCTGTCACTGCCGATGCATCTGCACATTCATACACACGCGTAGGAAAGCGCATCATAAGGCACAGTGCGCCCCGCATCCTATTGCTATCAAACAGCCATACATTCACACAGGCTCAGACCATCACTTGCATCCTCCCACTTCTCTCCTTTAGCTGGGTTAAATCCAGCAAAACCCCAGCCTTGTGTTTGACCTGCCTCCCACCTCAGCTGTAAAAGCGCGAGAGCAGGAAGGAGGAGTCGGTGAGCAACGGGCAGCCCACTTCCCAGACAAGAGCAACTATGGATTTATGACTTAAACTTGGCTAGTTATGAGGTCAATATAATATTGAAATGCATGGGAATAATTCCCCTTCTGTGTGGACAGCTACCTTCATAAGTCTGAAGGATTAATAAAACAATTGGGCGAGTGTTTTTTCTGCTGCTATGAAAGTTCTCATTGACAACACATCCCCATGTGGCTCTGTGAAACACAATAGGTGTTCGATGGGAGATTAATCAGCGCTCGGGTCAGGAGTGCTTCGCGTTGAAAGGGGCCAGCGGGCGCATATGTGTTTGCATTCAGGTATATTTGCTTCCCACTTGAAGATAGTATTGTGTAAGTGGTGTGTGTTATCAGCCCCGGCTTCCTCCTCCCACACTATATGACTGCTGTGTTCCCCCTCCTCCCAAGCCTTCCCTCTGCTGCACAGCCTCTGTACACGGAGAGCTCTGCACAGTCCCCGCGGAATCTCCCGTGTCAGTACATTACCTTATAAGTGGAGGTATTGACTGTGGGGACTCTTTGATACACATTCACATACAGTACAAACACAATTGATCTTCAGCGGAGCATCGGAGGGGGGTCAGGCTGGGGAGAGGGGGTGCCGAAGCAAGATCTGCACGCATATAACAGATCACAGGCCTTCTTGTGGAATAACAACTGTGTGCGCAAGGAGGAACAAAACACTCTTTTGATAAGGATGTGACACGGAGCAATCATTCCCTAGAGCCAGACGCTGAGCACCGAACGCTATCAGCGATCTGGGAAAAAAAGCAGTGCGCCACTGTAAAAGTGTAACATTACCCTATCTGTGCAGCCTCACATTGGGCATAATGTGACTGGCTGTATCAATTATACATTTCTTTTTCTTTTTTTTGTGCATGAGCAGATTTTCCCCTCAGGGATGCTAAAATAATGACTCCATCTCATATGACAACATTTGCAGCTCAATTAAAAAGTGTTTATGTCAATCTTCTGCTGTGTGGGCGCTGCCGGTTCACCGTGTACACGCCAGTAGGAGGATGCTGTCATCCGCCAGCCGCGGAGCGTCCGAGGCCATAGGTTGTCATGACGACACGCAGGGGTCAAACTTCAGCGCCAACTTTCTCTCAAGGCAAAATAAATACTCCATCCAATCTCCGCACTTATTGGTAAAAGGAATTATTTACTGGTTTTATGTTTCTTCAGAGATAGGGGGAAAAACATACAAAAATCAGCGAGTGACTAATCGATTCCTCCCTCCATTTATATTTAAAATTGGTGGAGAAAGGGGCGTTAGTGAGGTTCAAATAAATACTTTCTCTCAGATGTGGATGCAAGCTCAGACAGCAGTCAATGATGTGTTTGAAATAAAAATAAGTGAATTGGAGTGTTTTCTCTCTCAGTGAGAGGAGAGCCTTAATGAGAGTGATCACAGATGCCAAGACCAAAACACTTCAAACAAAGGCAGCTTGTTCTTTCATATATGAACAGAAGAAACCTTTAAAGCTATTCTCTTTAAAGAAAACTAAAACAAAGACTGACAGAAAGGAGGACCGTGGAATTCCGCTGTCTGATAAGGAAAGTCCGGATTGGACCATCACAGCCCATTTGCCATCTCTCTGGGAAATGAGCTTAATCAAATTAAGTGTAAAAGCAGAGGAATTTAGTGAATTAGGAACAATAATTACAGGTCTCCCCCTTGCACCACTTGCTCTGCGGCCTCACACCGCTGCGTGAAATGCGCGCTATATTCTAAATGCTTTAGCTGTCCATATTTAGATGAGTTGTGAATATAAACAAGTGAGTGAGTGAAAAGTCCTTCTTGGTCTATTTAAACCCTCCCCCGCAGGCAACAGTATTTACAAGGAAACGGTTATCATTTAGTCTCTGTTGCGGATCAAAATGTCAAGCTCCACAGAGAATCTGAGCAGTGCTGTTAGGGCCAAAAGTGCAGTTTTAGAGCCCCAGGATCTGAGAGGAAAAAATGATTTGCAAATGCCCAAATATGTCTAATTGACCTGAAATATAGCCTGTGTGCAGGAACGGTTTGAAATCAATACAAAGAGCGAAAGGAATATCCTTGAAGGAACATTTCAGAGGATCACACCGCATGTCTTTCGCAACGGCGTAATGAAGTATGCAGGAATTATGAAAACAATCAAGAAGTCATGAAAGGTCATGTGAATTAAAATTGCAGGGGTTGCAGCCAATTAGGAAGAGTGTGAGGAACAGCTGTTTTCACCTAACGGACCAGCGTAATGGCTGTGCACCGAGAGCTACTGTGGTCTCTATGAATATTCTGTGGACGTTAAAGCCATTTGTGAGCGAGTTTACTCGTAATGTATTCCCTCTGTATTTGTTTATTGTGTGTGTTTAGTGGGGTAAATCAATAAGCAGTATTCCCAGCCTTGATTGGATTCACAATTAGCTGCAGTGAGAGACTCCCCGACACGTTAGGTAGGTTCAGCTCGGACGAACGACCGGACTGTCTTTACCTCACATCAACGGCCGCTCCGCCGTGCCGTCCTCCGCGCTGTCCAGGCGCCTCACGGGTAAGGACCGGAGGGAAGTTCCACCTGTGCGGCCGGCAAGGCAAGGCAGGCTGTGACAGCTACGAGATGCTCTTTGACCTGAGAGGAAGGGAAAACAACATCAATGGTAATTCCCCTTCAAACACATTAACTGGGATGAACTGGGTCCCAATGAGCCCCTCTGAGTGGACTCGCATTGATCGCAGAAATCCATGAATAAATTTAGCGCTAATTGATTTTTTTTTTCCCCTCCTCAGAAAATAATTCTGAGGCAGCGAATGTATCAGATTGTACGACCACCTTCCTCTTCTTAAAGACCGTACAAAATTTAATTTGAAAACTAACTCAGTCAGAGACATTCAGTCCTCCGACACACACGTACGATCCAGGGAAGACCGGTGTTTTCAGAGCAGCCAAAAAGTTTTAGCATTTTGTGACGAGAGTCAATTTAACAATAATAATAATTAATAAAAACTGTTAAGGAACAAAAATAATTTAATTTGTTAAGACTATCAAGGAAACAAGCTTCCTGTCCTCTGGATTTAAGATGGCTTTTAATTGCTTTCAGAGGGGATTGTGTAGTTGAACAGGAAACTGTGTCACAAATAAATTAAAAAAGGAAAGCTCTGTCCCATCAAGCTGCCACTTGGTGATATTGTCAATCATCAAGTGAAAGCATTTACAAAGATTGCAAGTAAATGTAAGCACGGATAAGCAGAGCACAAAAAACAAAAGCTATGCGCAAGTAAAGTAGTTTTTTGATTAACTATGAAATGTTTTACATAAAAAAATAAATAAAATAAAACTTTTTGTTTCTCAAAGCTGGAGGCAAAAACATAATATCTTAAACTTCTCGGTGCGTTTTTAGTTTTTCTTTCAGACAAATTGTTTTTGGGCCTTTCTTTTTTTTTTCCCTCTTTCAATTTTAATGCCAAAGCTGAAAGCGGTGCAACGCAGTAGCTTTGCAGAGAGAACAGAAAGTGCATAATTTCTATTCTAAGCCGGTAACATTTTCAAATCAGACCTTGCATTTCAACGTGTGATCTGGAACAGCATATAAAAAAAATACTAATAACAATAACGGTTAAATATACCGCTTTGTGTATAATAACTGGAGCAGATTTCATTGTATATTTCAATCTGTCAATAGAAATAGTAATGGTGCTTATTCTTAAAATGATTGAGGAGTCCTGAGTAGGAGAGATGCAGATTCAGGTATCATACTGCCACCTACTGGTTGAGACTTTTTAAAGACATTCAATCAGTATGAGTGCACTCAAATGAGTTCCTTATGATTAAAACGATCCCGTGATTTCAGGAAGGACAGCTTCCACTTGGATGCTACCTCTGAAACTGAAATACTGCTTTTCACCTCATTTCAAATGTAAAAAAAAAAACCTCAGACGTGCACATTAAGCGGGAAAACAAACGTCTCGTGGGTGCCCTAACTAAACATCACGTCCTGGACCCTTTAAAGCGCGTGTAGCTGAAGATGTGGTTACGGTCTATCAAGACTCCCTTTGCTGACAAACCTCAATTGCTCGGTCGTGCAAAGAGAAACGCGTTCCTGAAATGTTCCTTTTTGTTTGATGGATGAGTTGCACATATAATGGCTGGGCATTACCTCTGCAAATAAACCAGACTTGACATTGCCCTGTGCTGGAACATCTGGGACGCCCCAGAGACGGGATCAAAGGCCCTGTGCGTCCTTGGACTCTATCTGTGCCAAACATGCACAGCGAGCTCGTGAACAGCTATCCGATGCATTTCAGTCATCATCATCATCATCATCATCATCATCATCTGCCCTGGCTGTGTTTGTTAGTCATCAGCTATTTCTGTTTAATACGTTACAGTCATATTCCTCTGTGTTTTCGTCATGGTAACAGCGGGGCTGAGAGCAGTGCAGCTACACAATACAGTAAATCCATTTATGAGCTTATTACCCCACAACAGAATTATGCATTTAGCTAAGTGGAAACATGGATGCGATGCTGAAAATGAAGTGCTACACTGATTGATCTTTCTAGCACTTCTCTAACTGACACGTCAGGCTCTCGTCTGTAGAATACGATGGGAGCCGCGCCACAGCACAATCTACAGTACTTGGGCTTTGTTTGGAGAGAGCCAGCCAACTGCATAACCTTAATTAGTCAAGCTGTATTCATTCAAGTGATTACAATGCCCCGCACAGTAGTGAAGAGAAGCATCTGTCACTTAGGCTCAAATGATTTCTCAATCTTTCCATTCAGTGGAATAAATCTATAGCGGGCCCAGGTTATAACATGTTTTAGGTTTTTTTTAAAAGCAGACTGAGAAGTTACTCCCTGAATACTAAATACATCTCTACAGCATTACAGTACACACGCGGTGATTCTGGTGTGTGTGTGTGTGTCAAAATAAAGGCAAACTCGTTTAAGGGCAGACTATAGTGTGGTTTATTTTAAAATCAAGTTTTTAAGAATATTGTGGGAAATAGATTAAGAAATCTGTGACAAGTACGAAACCCAGAGATCTGCAGGAAAACTGAAAACAAAATCATGCAAAAATATTTGAATTTAATGACTCAGTTATTGCAGTTGTGGGTAGTTTACTTTATCCACTGTATCCTAAAGTTTAAACTGAAGTCAACCTTAAGTATTATGTTAAATAGGGAGGGAAAAAAAGAGGACAAAATGAGGTTATTCTGGGACGGCCTTTTTTTTTCTCCCCTCCCTCAGCTTCTTGAGTTTCATTGTGTTTGCCATTTCTAAATCTCCTCAAGGCTACGCATCTGCCGCTCACCGGCCGCGCACAACTGGAGAAGGGAGCAGGATGTCACTTTTGTGAACTAGCCGCTCGGAGAGGAGGGAAAAATGACGCAATGACGGGGAAAGCGATTTGGGTGGTGAGGCCGGGGCCTAACGAGAAGGAGGGGAGAGGTGGAGGACGGAGGGGCGGGCAGGTTTTCGCGAGGATCGCCTGCTCGCCGGCAGATGTGCCTCGGTGTCACTGCACGTCCACAGCCGCATGAATCACCCAACAGATGTTTAACGTCAAGGCCAGACTGTCGCGCCGGGCCAGACGCGCACACACACACGCACATACCAGTCATGCAAAGACACGCACGCGATTTATTAGAAGAGTGGCTCCGTGAGAGGTCAGACCGAAACACCGACGTTCACCTTGATGCGACTTTGAAGAGACAAAACAGAGAATTTACTCCGACTATAAAGATATTTTTGTAGGGTCAGAAAAAAAAAAAATCCTGTGATGTGCACTAAATATACACAACACACCGAGTGAAATGTAGCTCTGCTCAAACTCGCTGAGTCTCTTGAAATGTTTCAACAGCATAATGTATTTTCAGACCCGCTTTTTGATCTCCGGCTTGTACCATCTGAAAGCAGCTCGTCAATATTGTAGGATAGAAGATATATTTTAGCATCCTTTCTCTTTTTTTTTTTTTTGTGGGACCTTTCATGGCTGCATAAAGATATTTTGCCAAGACCCATTTCAACTGAAGACAAACCAGGCTCCTTAACACAGATGTCATTTTTATCACCTCTTAGTTTTTGGGTTTGTTTGGAGGAGGGGATGACGAAATGCAGCGCTGCTACAATAAAGTGCCAATGCTGTAATACAGATGCTCTCATCCTTTGTCACGTTGCCACGGCGTGCAACTGACTTCCACATGCGAGATTTTACTGACAAGAGCAAAGCCTTGGTTTTAAATAAACTACGGAAAGCGCAATTCAGTTTTCGCACATTCACAACGATAATTTCTGGATCAGATCCCGTCACTGAAAGTGAATGATCACCCGTCTGAACTTCTCACACAATCAATCTTGGATGTGTTTTTCTTTTCTTTTCTTTTTTTTTATCCCCCTTCTTCTTTTGAAGTGCCTTGGTACCAAGAAGGTGAACGTGTTCGAGAAGAGCAATTGAAGGTAAGGAGCTTTTAAGAAAGAGTTGCTGGATCTTTGAGAACATTCTTGAGGCCCTTTTCCCCTCTTTTGGAGAAACCCAGGCAGATAAAAGGAAACACTCGGGTGGATTAAAGTGTTCAGAATGTATCAGCATCAAACCACTAGAGTTTTTGCCCTCTACATTTTTCAAACACAGTCAATAGATCTAAATATTTTACTGTGCCCTGGCCGATTTATTGTTTGATGTTTAAAAACTTGTGTGGAATGAAAGAAAATTCATTAAAGAAGGCCCCAGAACGAGGCCCCACGATCAGCTTTGAAAGTCTAGTTTAACCGGGATATTGATCATTCTCTTTCTTCTGTGACAAAGGCCACCAGGGACGCTGGAGGTGTCGGCGGATGAAGGCTCGCTGCCAATAACACCAGACGTGCGCGTACGCACTGTAGGTGAGGCTGGGAATTGCACCACTGACACCGAAAAAAAAAAAAATCCAATAACTCAAAAAATGACCAAACAAACATCAGATTCTCGGTTTCTCGCTGGTCAAAGGAAGATCTTGTGTATATTCTGGCCTCTACGAAGCAAGGCTCATTTTTGGGGGGATTTTGGATATGCATGATCAATAAGAACAGAATATTTGTGAAGCTTAACTATTCAGCTTTGCGGGGCCACTGGGAAGGAAAAAAGTTTCCACCGAGCATCCTTGAATTAGATCGCAAGATTTTCAGCTATTAACCAGAAAATGTCTTGTGTCTCTTAAGTTTAGAAGTGTCCCACTACTGCCTAGCACTGTTCTGTTTAAGCCATAGCGGGATTAGAAGAAATACAAGGGGGTTAAGGTCAACTCTTCGTCAACTGTTGCAAGTCTTGAGTGTAACCTTAAAAACTTTCAAATAGACTTTAGTGCAGGGGAAAGCAATAATCGGCTTCAAATTTATCACCAGATGAAATTATTCGCCAACAAAACTAACAGGTGTTATGATGGAAGCAATATTTTTCGTAGTAGATTTAATGCACGGGTCAATTTCTGAGGTATTCTGCAAAAAAATAGTAAAAAAATAGTAATAACGATAAAAATAAAAAGTAAGTGTCTTATTCAAGCGCAATACAGCCATCAAAGATAAATCTCTGGCAACTTCCTTGACGTCCGTAGACAGAACAACCACAGCATACTTCATTAAATCTTTGGAACATGCAAAGCTGCAAAACATTAGTCAAGTCGGACCTGATAACTGTCAGCAGCACTTTGGAGATTACTCTAAGACTTGTACAACTGGATATAATAACTGCAGCAGTATCAGCTGGGGAACATCTGCAAGTTGTGCCACTTACAGGATCCCCGATAATGTGCAGAGCGTTAATGCAATGCAGGGTAAAGAAATGTCATGAAACGCATTTTGCATCCACGTGGAAATAATTATAAAGTATCTTAAAACATATTCAGCTGTTACAGACGGCAGGCATCGCTGCCACTCAGGCACGATGAAGCAGCACACAATCCTGCTGAGCTTATATTTGTTATGTAATATTCCAGCGTGACCTTCAGGAAGAAAATAATCTGAATTCTTGACCTTTGGCCTTCCTGGCTGTTAAATTTAAATAACTTTAAGTGTCTTAGGAAGTATCAATAAAAGCAGAGCCCCTCATGTGTTTGTCTACTTTACGAAATATTAAATATCAGCGCATCAATTAACCTGTAGTGTTGTATTCTTTGATCACATTAATTTCAAGTGCATATCAAAGACCAGCAGTGTGATGTGGACATTTGTACAGAATGAGCAAACATTTCATTATCATCATAAACTGCAGAACACTGCATGTGTAAGTCAGTCAACAATGACTTAAATTAAACTCTTTCAATGGCTCCTAAAAAAGGCTGATGTATTTTAATTATGCATGCTGCAAGATTAAAATAAAACATGTCGCCATGCCAGTCAGTCCTGTTTGCACACAATGACTTTAATATAAAAATATGACAGATCTGAGGCGTTTTTCTGGATGAACCGTTATTATGCAAAAACACCGGACTCTCATATCCTTTCTTGCTCCAACCATAGCTCTGATTATGACAAGTCTGAGGCAACAACTGCGCCTCACGTAACCTGGATTGGACTGAGCCACCAGTGCTCCACTGATTAACACATCTTGATTCGCGTTTCCTCAGTTCAGGGTTCCCAGTAAAAATCAAGTAAGAAATCTAGACCATGAACAATACTTCTGGCTCTTATCCTGAACTGCTGGCAAAAATTCACTTTCCTTTACGGAAATAATTCATGATAAATCTTCCTACCACACCGCCACTAAGCATGCATCTGTGATATCTTTTACCTTTAAGGAAAACATTTTCAACAGAGCCACTCCAAACTGAGGCTTTCTAGGTAGCACACAGCTCTCCAGTCTATGTATTTATCCACATTCTTCTCGGGGATAAACTGTGAGAGGAAGCCGTCTGTACCGCAGCTTGGCTGAAACCTGTCAAGAAGCCCTGCTTTGCAAAATTAGTGGGTCTGTTTCCATGGATACGAGTATAGCAACTGGTACTGGTTCATCGTCGGTTGTAGTAGTTTTCTTTATTAATGCCAACTTCACGTTTTTTAATTAATCGCCAAAACCGGAAGCATTAACCTATAACCTTTACTGTTCCACTCACGTACCTATATTTAAGTTTTATCAGAGGCCGGAAATTTGCTGGGAGGTCATTAACGAGGAGACAGAAGTGTTAATGATTACAACGAGAACATTACTCTAAAACATACATTATATATATATATATATACACACATGACACTGTTTCATCTATGTACCATAAGCGACTGTAGTTTGGTCAGATACACCTTTGCTTTCTCACTGCATGACTGAAAATGTCTACCAGCTCTCTCTCCTTCTTTCCAAGTGTGTAACTCTCTTTTGAAAAGACACACAGGACACAGCAGGAGGGGAGGTGTGATGTTCTCTCTTTTTATTGACTGACACGGCTGATGAGGGCCCATCCTGCACTTTGGCAGGAGGGTAGGCAAGCATGCGGAGGTGGCGCCCACCAGGGTGCGAGGAGGGGACGACATGGTCGTCCTTCATAGATATTCCATGCGTGGCTTTACCCTCAGCTGCCCTGTCAAGGTCTGTGTATGCCCCTCCGAGGGGGCTGAGACGGGGTCATGGATGACACCCGCCTCTATGCCAGACGTGACAGCACAGCTGGGCCGCTTAATGACAGAGGGGCCTGGCCCAGCACACACCTGCCCATCCTGGGCAGGGCAGGCGACCTCATGGGGAGAAAAAGGAGCCGCTGCCACGTTCGATGGGCAGATGTTGTGGAGACAAGACAGCAGAGACAGGCGCACTACAGGGACCTCTCTGTTTCTCTCCTCTCTCCAGTAATTGAAAATCATGTAAAAGGTCAATTGTGTGATACGGCTTGTCCCTCTCTTGCAAGTTGTTCCCTTCAGCCAGAACATGACAAAAACAACACTGACTAGATGACAGCTTCTGCCTCAATTACTGCCCATTGTAGCTGTGTCCACGTAATGACAATATGTGTAAACATTCCCAGTGAATAAATCTGCATATACAAAGGGGTACAGGCCATCTGTTGGAGGCCATGGATAGGGGTCCCTGTGAGAAACCTAATCATTGGGTACATTACACAGACACTGTTATGACATTTGGACTCCAAACGAAGACGAGGAGGGGGGAGTGGGGAAAAGAAAGCGTAGTAATTCCAAACTATGAACTTTGCTGGATAGCAGGCCAACAGGCTCCGTGTAACGAGTCCACCGCGGTTCAAAGGGCCAGCGCCTCTCCTGAATACTGACAAAGAGTGACCCTCTCTCTGGGTTTCACTCTGATGAGAAGAGGCAAGGTTTTAACGTCTGCAGAATTGCTCTGTTTGTGGTTGTCTTAAACAGAACCAGCTACAGGACTGTCACACACCATCAACCTCGCTGGAATTCAGTGGAGATTTATAGGCCTTCACAGACGGAGCAAAGATCCAAATAGACAACAAGGACTCATCAAGCAACACCGAACACGGAAATGAGATAAACTTTGGCCACTTTTGCGTGAAATTTGGTTGTTGACTTTAAAGCACTAAAACCTTGGCAACACATTTAAGTTTTTTTTTTTTTACTTGACCTAGATAAACGTTAAGTTTTATGGGAACTGGGAAAGGTGCAAAACCTGTAGATGCTCAGACTGTGAAATACAGTACTTAAAGACAGTGTGTCAGTGTTGGGCATGGAGCGGGCCGCAAGAATCTCATCACACATTTATTTAAATGAGTTAAAAGCTGTTACTTTTAATGAGGAACACGTTCGGGCTCAGCCACAGACATGTGGTTTCAGGGGAACTCTTTAACATTTTAACGAAAACAAGTGCTGTGACTCGAGTACCAGCGCAAACAGGAAGGAAACGATATATTCCATAAACTCCTCTAAATGAGAACGTTATCAATAACACTTGTGTCTGCAGGAAAAACAAAATGAAGCTCTTCAAGATGCATGTTTCTGTTTGGCTGACCGAAGCCCCTTGCCAATAACAATGTTACCCGCAATCACGATCCAAACCACACACCCTTGGCATAGCTCACTGTCACAAATTATGTTTTGATTCTGACCAAATGCAACAGCTTCCTGTCTGGGGCTGTTTTTTTTCTTACTGTGTGCTTTATTAGCTCCAGCCAGTTGCAAACTAAAAGATGTTGTTTTGTTGCCAGAAGGACATTTAGCAATATATCAAAACTGCTGGATGCTGCAAATGACAAACTTGGAGAACGCGTATCTCCATTAAGAAAACAATGACTGTAACTCAAGAACTTCAAAGAAACCAAACCATACACAAGCTCATTAAAATCAATAAAAATCACAATACTTCCATTGTGGACTTTTTTTTCCAAATTGCCTCTCGTGTCTAAGCAAAAACAAGCATGTAACAGTTATTTAGAGACACTCCCGAAACCAGCGGTCTCCCCAGTTCGAAAGTGCGAATGTGATTGTTTCTGTTTCTGTGCCACTTGTATGAGAGTGTAACTGTGCGGCTGCGTGTGTGTAGCACACCAGAATGCACATTTCAAAGGCAAGACAGCTCCTGGGCTTGCTGAACTTTTGCTTGTTATCAGGAGCTGAGAGTGAAATGGAGAGAATTGATCTTTTGTCTACTGGAGGTGCACTCCCTTGGGCTGGGCCGCTCGCTTACTCACTCGCTTGGCTGCCATGCAGTGGGCTCTCTTTCTCACCCCACCCCACCCTCTCCCACTGCCGCCATCCCCTCACCCCCCCAACCCTCCTTGTTCACTCACTCTCACCCTCTCTCCTCTCTCTCTTTCTCCATCTCTGCATGGCGGCTGCCTCTCCTCCAGCTGACACTTGTCCTGCCGTTACTGGGAGAGATGTGCGCTGAGCTGCTGACACCAGGATTGATCTTCCTCCTTTTCCCCATAAGCTCCATATCAAGCTCCTGGAGACAAAGAATGAGCGGAGGGTGGGGGTAAGGGGTTAGGGGAGGGGGAAGTAGAGGGGAGAGAAGGGAGAATATTTTCAACTCGCATCACCCCCTCATACTAACAATGTTTGGTCCAGCAAAGGAATCGAGAACATAAAGTTGACAGTTTTATTGGTGGTGGGAGACAGAAGTTCACCATTTTTGCTAAACAGTGACACCACAGCACCAGCAGTTAGATTTCCTAACTGTGCTCTCACACCGATTTTTTTTTTGTTGTTCTGAAATGAGGAGCGTTGGTTTGGGCTTGTGTGAACAATCACACTCCGTTTTGGAACAAATGAACCGAGCTGAGACTCTCGCACTGCCAGTGAAAACAAACGTTATCCGATACGACTAGGGTGTACTGTACTCTTCCAGAGCAGATCTCCTCATTTGGAGTTGTCTGGAACATAGACAGTATAAAGATGGACGGTGGAACTGCTCATCAAAAGTGAAGCCAAAACCAAAAGCCAAAGTAGAGCTCCCCCTGGTGTCAGACTGCAGTAAAGGTCATAAGCTCCACCACCTCCATGTTAGTAGATGGGACAAACTAAAACATTAAAATACAAATAACATTTTTTTTTTTTTTTTTTTTTTCAAAGACGGTTCAGTCATTTTATGTAGTTAATATAATGTTGACGCATGTTCAAGTGTCAGTTTTTTGGATAAGTTTTGTTTTAGTTAGTTATAGACATAGGATTTGCCTTAATGGCGTCTATCTGTAAATGGCTCCATAAAGTGGTGCCGTGGAAAATTTTTAAAAAACCAGTGGAGTTAGAGCAGAGCGTAGTATTAATAAAAACGAAAATGCAAGTGAATCTGACAGAAGCGTAGTTGGGTCATCAATATCACGGCTACACATGGATCCACTCTCGGAACATACTGTGCAGACTCCAAAGCCACAAGATGCCACTGCCCGTATCCCTGTGAAAACAGTGTCAGTTTGGCAAATGCAAGGCAGTGGGGACGCGTTGTCCATATTTATATACAGTCTATGGTATGGAAGCAGCAGTGCCCTTTCACAATTGTGCCCATTGAACCAATTTATGATTAGATTACTTCCTGAAATCCAACTTTCCCACAAAATTATGTTCAATCACAAGACTGTTGCCAAATGGGTCGTGTCACAACTTTGTCTTAATTCCAGTTCAACCCTGAGTCAATCGAGCACAAACGCCGATGCTACAGATAAAATGATTCGTTGAAATGCGTCAGTTACTTATAAAAATATTTTGTCATACCTAACATTTCCCTTTTTACCAAAAAACCTGACGTGAAGTTGTTCTTGGTTGTATTATGTAAGGTAACAAGGAAACGCTCATCAGTGCTCATCTCTGCCGCTTTGGTTTGTCTCCATCTGGTATCTGGTATCTGGTTCACATATGGATCACATATCAAAATACACAGACGTACACTTTCTAAATTCCTCGCTCTGCAACTGGATTTCCACCAAAAACTACTAAAATCTCTCCTTCCCTGGCTCACAGCCTAACCCTCCTCCAAATTTCACTGATATCCGTTGATTTTTCCAGCACCTCGCCAACTAACAAACAAACCAACCCCCTTTGGCAGATGCAATATCCTCAATATCTGAAAAGTCAAAGGGTTAAAATTCATTTGGACTCATCATTAGCCTGGAAATAAGAGCTGCAGAGTTTTAAATAACACAATCAAACAACACAGTGTGCAGTCATACATTAAAGGATGTACTGGACTGGCTCTCGAGGACCACTGTTGTGATTGTAAGTCCCGGTATCCGAGTGGATTTGACGGGGGATACAGTTATTACTGCGTGTTATTGGCATCATGAGGGGAGCCGCCCGGAGAGGAAGGGTTTGGGGGCGGGGGCAGATGGGGGAAGTCTAGGAGCAAACATGATAATTTGCAGGTTAGCCAATTTCAAGAGGCTGGATGGCCCGATACCCTCGGTGAGCATCCAGGAGCAGCAGAGACCAGAACAGAGCAGGGCAGGGCTGTGCAGAAAGAAGATGAATCAAGTTTAATAACAAAGGGTTCTAATTGCCCCCAACAACCTCGAACCCCCACCTCAGGAGCTGAACTCTAATTACGGTGAGAACACAGTGCACTGTCACCCAGTATTAAGTTGTTGAAGAGCAGGCCGAGATAATCGATAAACACTTTAGTTGTGGAGGGGGCAGAGGCGGGGAAGAGAGAGAAGAGAGAATGAAAAAAGTAAGATGCCCCTTCCATTCAGTGGGAACCAGCAGCACCCAAAGCCCTCCTAGGCTCATGAGAACGCCGTTGGGACGGTCCAAGAATGATTGCAGAGCAATAATCCTGAGCACACCTCCCCAACACCCCCACAGAAACACACATTCACACTCGCATGCACGTTCATGTGAGCGTAGAGCACAATGCAGAGCCCCGCCGTCCCAGTGGGCAGCCTGAGCACCCGTGCGTCTGAGAGGAAAGGTGAACACGGTCACCCTAATTACAGGGGCCCCAGCTCTCTCACACACTCACCAGGCATAACTAAAGACAGGCCAATTAGGGCGAGAGGGAGATAAGGGAAGTTTTATTTGTATACTAATTAAGCCCCTGATGAAATTCAAAAGGGAGGTGGTGAAGGGGATTGGGGGAGGGAGCGGACGGGTAATTGTGAGTTTGAGAAAAGGTTGCTTTAGGTGCGGTTATCTGAGAAGCACAGCCTTGAGATAGTTGCCCCTTAATCCCGTTCTGAGCCCCGGCACAGCACTGCAAGGTCTCCCATAATTTGATCCGTTACATATGAAATGGCAGGCGCTGATCATCAGCAGCACTCATTGTCCATTTGCTCCTTGATTCAGCTAAACATAAAAGAAGTTGTCATACATGCAAACAGGACTGAAAGAGTGTGGAGGAAACGTCAGCTCTGTTTGTAAGGCTAATTCAGCATTAAGAATAGTTTACACACCAAAACAGTCAAATGATGTTCAATGTCTTCCAGCTGTCCTAATCTTTAATTATTGTTATTCCAACTAAAGCGATCAAAGTACCAAAAATAATAATAATACAGTTTCGGGAGATACACTGATCATCAGCAAGTGAGAAGAAGTGCAGATGGGCAACTTTTCCTGTCCTCTAAATCATCTTTTGACCCCCTCAGATCTTAAATGCTTTTTGTATATATAAAGCTATAATGTTGTACTGACTTACCCTTAAATATTATATTTAGTTTTGTGTAGCTAAGGCTATGACATTTCAGTGAAAACGATTTGTTCCCTTATTTTGAGGATTGATATCCTAACAATGTCTCAAGCTGTTCAGAGATAAGAGGCCCACCTTCTTTAATTAATTTAAAACCTTATTGTAAGGTTTATTCTCAGTTGGCTATAAACTGTTTGTGAGAGGGTGATACACCGCTGAGATAAAATAAATAAAATAAAGTTAGCTTCTTTCTGCAGCCTGAACTGAATACTATAAAAGTGCTTTATAATGTTTTTGGAAACTATAATCTGTCCCAAACATGAGCTAGCTCATTTTACAAACGTAAATAAGGTGTCAGTGTGTTGTAGTGTGCTTACCTTCTCAGAAAATGTAACGGTGTTTCACTGTTCACTCTAAAGCTCCCTCGCAACTTTCAAACATTAAAAACAAAAAAGCTTCGTGGTGTTTCTTATATACAGCCAATGTGTTTTTTAACGGCACTCGCCTCCAGGTGAGTGAAGAGATGTTGCGTAATGAGCTTGCAGGTGCATTAGCTCCACCTATCGGACCGGAAAGGTATATGGTTCTTGTTTCTGGACTTGAAATGCCCGGATGAAAGATGGCGACCAAAGAGAAACTGGGATGTCCTTTCCTTCCATGGCATTTGGCACAAAATATGTAAAATAAATTGGCAGATTCCAATATTGAACAAAAAACGATGTGAAAGAATGAAGTTTTGAATCAGTACAAAACACGGCTTTAAATTAGTTTAAATAATCTAATACCACGGTTTATACTGTTCTCTCAGAATGTTTTTATTAAGTCTGTTTTATAATTTATTGGCTAAAGATTTAATAATGAATTAATTAATACAAAAAATATTGCAAATGTTATTTTCCCTTAACTTTTTAATCACTTAAAGGCACCTTCTGTAAGACTTAGGTCTTAAGTCATAAGTGTAATAAGAGAGGGAAAGTCACAACCTGTTCCAGTGCACCACCATGGGACCCTATACCAGGAAAAAATGTGTATAGTTGGCAAATCATCTTTTGGTATCATTTGAACTCTGTGTCATAAATCACACATATGATGTTTGTCAGTTTAAGATGTAGTCTAACTAGCTGTCTGTACGTATCTATTAAACTGACATATATCACATGTGCATTTAATGGGACAATAAGAATCAAAGTGTCTCACAGTTGCTTACCTTTTTTTTACATTATAATATTTTGAAATCATTTCTCACTGATATAGGCATTTTATTTTATTTTGAGTCTTGTAAATATATATATATAAAAAATAATAATACCTGCAGCATACCAGACAGTGAAGGAGAGCACATTCAAGAGTGGGGGGTCCATCATTAATGTTTCTACTTCAACCATCTTAAGATGTGATCATAAACAGTCAATATTAAAGCAGTTCTGTAAAGATCAACCAGGCACTCAGCTGCTTCATCAGAAAAGGGGTTTCATGCCTTATTAGAGATTAGCTTCACACAGACCCCCTGTGACGTGTTGTCACAGTAAGCCATGTTGGGTTGGGTATCAAAGTGGGAGCCCCACCGAGCTTTAGCAGAGCTCCCTCTTTATTGGCCTCGTAAAGCAGACCGCATGTGGCAGGATCTTCAAAAAGTCAAGCAATCTGGATGGTTTGACAGTTCCCAGCAGGGGCGCGCGTTGCTCGTTTCTGAGACCGATTCTTTGCTGAGTCTCCACCATTTTGAAAAGTTCTGCGCTTCAAATTGAATTTGCCAGCCAGCAGATAAATGTATTAATGATGTAATAATTCAACCCCAGATTCTTAGCGTGTGCTACAGTATATACTGTGTGATGTTGAGTGATAAAGGGAATAAAATATAACCTCAGTCAGTGAGACGAGGACACATGCGTTCGTATAAACGTAGCATCGTTTACTCTGGTGGCTCGCAGTTGGGTGAACCACGATTGTAGATGAGAAAACATTAAAATTCAAGCAGCGAATGCGCTTTTAGAGAGACTTTGACAAGTGAAATATTCACACTGTCATACCATACAATCAGTTTTAATTTCAATACATCATTTAAGACAAACGGTACACATAACGATATCCACACACTCTCAAAGTCCAGTTATAGAAAATTTAGATCAACTTTCAGAAAACAGAATGTGCTGAAAACTAGCCTGATATTTTTTTTCTCTCTTTTTTTTTTTCTAAGAGCAAGAACATTTAGCCACGACCATTTGTGTGTTGTGGATTCACTTGCCAGAGACAGGCATTGGGGGAAGATGTGAATAATTCATCCTAGTTAAACCCATTAAGAATATCCATGCGGACACTTTTTTTGATGTTAAAGACAGTGTATGATCTCAGGGTGCTTTCCAACTATATCTGCCTTTACTTATGGTGTCTGTTTTCCCCTGAAGCGACAAAGATCAACTGGCTCTGGTGTACAGTACAGAGGTCTGCGCTACAGCGTTGGCAGGCCAGCACCCCCATCAGCGCTTTTCAGCGTCGATGGAATAAGGTCTCTGAGAGTCTAGAGAGTGTCAAATTATTCAGTATATCCTTCATAAAATGAAAAGGGAGTTTGTTTCTGTCAGTGACTTTAAGCCATCAATTCAAACTTTAATTAATATCTTACTTTTACCTCAAAAAGCTCGATAAGAGTCTGATAAAGCCCATGTGAGAATTGCCACTTTCTACTTTCTCACTAATTCATATGAAATTAATGTTGTTTACTGATTTTCTGCAAACACATCAGTCCAATCTTCATCCATCTGATAGGTTTCCCCTCTTGAATTTCGGAAAAAAAATAAGATATATATATATATTTGGAGGTGATGCAAACCCCAGCAACAACCAGAGGGACAAAACAGGGTTCGGAGATCTCAGAGAAACATAAATCATCAAAAATCTCTCAGAGCACTCCGCTGTGAGTAGCAGACAAAGAGTGGGCATGTGAGCATTTGAATGAAAGGTAATTCAACACGGTGCCTGTCATGGATCGCAAAGAAAGACAACATCGAGCAATTGAATTCAACAGCATATGAGCTGTCAGAGCGTTTTCTTCTTCCCCCCTTCTTTCTTTTTGCCCAGTGGTCAATTCAATTCTCAAGTCAGAGGGCTCGTCTAAGACCCCCCACAGCGAGGGTGAGAATCTGAGAATAGGAGGTTTGGCTTGTGAGGCAGGTGAGGCAGAGGCTCACCTCTGGGGCCTTGACTATTTCTCACAACTAAGACAGCGTGCTTTGCTTGCAGGCATATCTGGCATATCTGAGGTGTACGTTGTAGGTGTCCATCTGCCAGTGTGATCCTCCACGAGCTCCCCCAAAAACAAAAAAAAAAAAAAAACACCTACGACCTACAAATTACTACTAGTCGAGCGTATAGCACGGCGGCAGAGGCGCCCTTGTTCACAAATTCCTGGCTGTGCTCTGAATCCAGCGGGGATTAAAAACACAACGGAGTCGAGCCGTGTGACCTCGCAGTGATTCCTTCAGCGGTTATTAGCCAGGGGCCACTGAGGAGGGCTCTGGAGAGCTTCCCACACAAGAGCCAGCGACATCATGCACAGAAAAACTGCCAGGGAAGCACAATAAAGATAATTAGCAATGAGACCACTGCAGGCCCACCAGCTCCGTATCCCCTGGCTATCTCGGCTCCTTCCTCCTCGACCTGTGTTTACCTCATCCCCTCCGTCTCCTCTGCATACGTCGGACCATCTTGAGGGCTGTAATGTTTACAGCTACAAATGAGCAGGTTACTGTGGAAGGAAATAGGCGTGCAATGTGGGAGATGCACACTTATTTGGAATTTTGTCATGTGTGTAAGTCTTTTATTTATTTTTTTTGTCTGTCATCCTGTTGATGCTGAATTGATTCTGTATTTTGATGCAGGCCTTGCTTGATTTGATCGTTTCTGTTTAATCTGAAGCCGGAGCTGACAGCCGATTATCTTAGCACAAAGATGATGGGCTTAGCTGACGTCTAAGAGACAGACGTGAGAATTTCCCGCTATGATGACCTCTTGTTTTAACCTAAAATGTGCCTCACTGAATATTTGAAATCAATTTCTAGGCCTCAACAATGAACCCTCTGTCTAGCCTCAAAGAAAAAAATCACAAGGTAAAATACATAAAAAAAGGGATTTAAAAGAGCAAGGTAGTCTGGTGTTTAGCAACCCATTACCAGACCCACGACACCCCACCATTATCCCAGCCCTTTAACCATGTTACTGCTGCCTGAAAACAAGGTAGCGTAATTTAGAATGCATTTCAGGGCAATTAAAATTTCTCCGGCGCAATTACTTATTCCCCCAGTGGGGCTGCCTCAATCAGTCTATGTGTGTTATGGGTTTACGGCCTTGACGCGGCAAACATGTCCTGCCTATCTGCTGCATGCTCTTCTCAAGGCTGCGGTTATTAATTGTGGCTAAAGTTGATAAATAAAATCACCAGTGCTCTTAATGCTAATTAGTGTTTGAGATAATATTTATGATTTCATAAGCGCATATTTCTCCAAAGGCTCAGGCATTGTGCCCCCTATCCATCGGTCATAGGCTGTCTTGGATGTAATCTATCTTTGGGGAGAGGAGAGGCCAAAAGAGGGGCCAGAGGAAACACAGGCTGTAAATACTAATAGTACTTAGTGGGTACTTTGGGAGCAGGAGTATTTCAGGCTATTTATTGGGCTGGGTTACTAAAGCGAAGAGGCTGGTTTTTATTGAGAGCGATATATGATAAATAATATTGTCCTCCATGAATGAACATGTCTAAGACAAACGTTGAATCAAAATATCTTTTAAATTAGGATCCAGTGCACACAGAGGACGTGTTGTCCTCATGTCTCTGAATATTGTATTGTTCATGCCGAAATCCCCCAGATCGGGATTTCACGAGGGCTTCATAGACGTCTCAATTCACTGGTCAAGCTTAGTGTTATGAGGGAACGTACCAGATTTCATTTGAGATGACCAAAATTTTTAAAATAAGTTATTTAAGTTATTAGTTATATGATCACACTTATTGCTTAAATCTAGTGGTTGTATTGTAAATGTAAATAACTCATTGCACGTTGTCACTGCTAGTGTTCTTTATTCTGCATTTGCTGCGGCTAAAATGAAATATATGCGATGAACTGAATCAGATGATTTATTTTTCATTTCACAACTAAAATAGCTGACTTTACATCCAAAGTTGCTCAACCAATAAGAGACAGCCATCCACAGGAACACTGGTGGTATTACTGCCTGTGCAACACAATGTGAAAATGTCTAGTTGCCCGTTGAACTGTTAACCTTCACACACTACGTCACCAAAAACACAATCCTAATATTCATTCTTCTTTTCTGTATGTCAGTCTTTTGGTTTCCATCAACACCAGATGTAAATACGCCGCCTGACCAAAAAAGAAGTCGGTACCATATCAAAATGTCACTCAAATATTTTGTTGTATTGTTGTATTCATTTTACACCATGATCTTGTATTGATGATAATCAGTCTGACCACTGAGCAAAGCCTTCTCCAGCACATCCCAAAGATTCTCTATGGGTTTAAGGTCTGGACTCTGTGGTGACCAATCCATGTGTGAAAATGATGTCTCATGCTCCCTGAACCACTCTTTCACAATCTGAGCCCCAAGAATCCTGGCATTGTCATCTTGGAATATGCCCGTGCCATCAGGGGGAAAAAAAAAAAATTTATGTAATAACCTGGTCAGTATATATATTCAGTATATTCAGGTAGTCAGCTGACCTCATTCTTTGGACTCATAATGTTGCTGAACCTAGACCTGAGCAACTGCAGCAACCCCAGATCATAGCATTGCCCCCACAGGCTTGTACAGTAGACACTAGGCATGATGGGTTCGTCAATTAATCTTTCACTCAGCCAATCTGAGACATTCAAGGATACAGTCTCAGGTCATATCAGGGTTCACCTCTGCATGAACACTGAGCATTACTGCTTTATTAGGTACCATGAAAAATGTCACAAAAGTAAAAAAAAAAAAAGTCTTCTCACGCTCTACAATAACACTCTAGGGTCGAAATTTAGAATTTCCAAGAGTTTCAGTGAGGGCCCTTTAAAGGGTTAAGTGTCAGAACCAGTGAAAAGCGTGAAAGGCCTTGTCTTGTCTTGGCTTCTCAACAGGATGGGCTCTGAGGAGGACATAGCTACAGCTCCCTCTGCAGGTATCCTCCGCTCACAAAAGGTGATTAGGCACTATTGAAAACTGGATTCAGTCTCTGCAAATACAGTTTCCCTGCAGTGATTTAAAGACCTGCCTGTGTGTGTAGTGACTCAGAACAAAAGAGTCAACTATATAAAAGCTGTGTGACATAAAAACCAAAACACTGGGTTAAAAGATGCTGAAATGCTCCATAGAGCGAAGGGAGACTGGTGATAATTCTCAGTGGGTTCGTCGTACATTTCTCATGCACACCATCGCTTGATTCAGCAAATAAACGCAGCTTTGTATCACCTCCATTCTAACTCCTTCTCTGTCTCGGATCTACTGCGGTTTTCCTCTACTTTGTAGCCTGCAGTGTGTTGCCGAGATGGTCTTGACAGGAACCACTTCCTCTCACTTGGCACTCAGGCATTGAGAAGCACTTCAGCTACTTTTTAACATCACAACATGCTGGTGCCAGTGGCTCACTGGTCTGACTATTGATCCAAGTCACCACATCAAGGTGAGCATCAGTGCTGCGGAGTCCATTGTGGGACCTCATCCTGAAAGAGCAGAGCTGTCCACAGCTCTAGGCGATGCCCGAAAGAGTGACAAGTGCTGAAACCACTTCAAGGGGGCTAACAGTGCCCTCAGCCCTTTCTAGTCCCTGCTTCAAAGCCGAGAGCAGCCTCTGGCAGTTCGCCCCCTCCTCTTTCTCCTTCCATCACTCCCTCTCTTTGCGGTCCTCTGGGGTAGCCGGTCCTCTTCTACTCTCCCAGGGCCGTCAATGTCAAAGCATGAGTGAGTCCAGTCAAAGCTAGTCCCCCCACACACACACCCCCACCCCCTTCAACATACACACACTTGTTTTTTCCTTTCTCCCTTTAAGTTGTCTCTCTCCCTCTGATGCACAGGTCCTATCCCCTCTGCATGACTGGCCCTCGCTGACAAGTGGAAATCACAGACATCCTACTGGTAAAAGATGGAGAGTGAAGAAGACTTCAGAAACGTGTACCCTACAGCTATCAATGTCCTGAACTCAAGAATGAAGACACCAAGCACATATTATATATACTAAAAAAAACTAGTGAGAACACGTTCACAAAAAAAAATTGGAAGGGGTTTAGAAAAAAAGGGTTTGCTGCATGGTGATTTCTTTTTTTTTTTTTACTTTCTAAGATAAATAAGTGATAGAAAAGAGGGAAGAGAGGGAGCTTTACTTTGCCAAAAGGGACCTTGGGTTTTGCCCTGTGGGCATGGCAGCTTTCATTTTCCTCTTTCCTCCTTTCATATTCCCAGCCGGTTTCCGGAGTTATGATTGAGTTTCACATATTGGAGTTATATCTGGCAGCCAGGCTTGTTTATCTGCTGGGGCTGATAACTGTACTGGCCTGTGTATGAAGCGGTGAAGTGAGGGGAGGGAGAAAAGAGAGTGGGAGGGAGATACAGAGAGACAGACCACTCATATATTCTCATCTCCTCCAGTCTTTTCTCATTGATTTAGCATGTCTTCATCAACAGTCTGACCCAGGTATGGCTTTTTTTCTTTATCTCGCGCTGCAGCTTAGACCTCTGGTATGGACTCAACGGGAGTACCTGCCAAGCATGTGTCAGTCAAAGCAAACCGAGAGAGGACTAAACAAGACCAAGGACGTGGTTTATGGGGACGTAAGCGGGCCTTACTAAACGTAAGTTTTTAATCAGACATGCAGAATTACACAAATCATTTATTTTTCAAAGCGACTTAAAGGTTGAACTTGTTTCCTCATTATAAAAAAAAAGACACCAATTTAGTGGATGACCTGTAGCAGGTCACTGGGATAAAATAAGAGAATAGCATAGGTTTTTATCATGAGGGTATTAGCTGGAGAAGAGGAGCAAGTAATGGACAACAGGGCACAAAACACAATTTGACTCACTAATAATTTCACTAAATGCCACAACATTTTCAAGGGAAAGTCTGAACGGAAAGTGAGACAAAGAGACTTAAGGAAGGTTGAGAGAGGGGGAGAAACAAAGGGAGGACTGAGGCAAAGCAAAAGAGAGAGAGAGCAAGCAGTGCTTGCTGGACCCTGACTGCGTGCGAGGCCTCAATTATTCATGCGGCTGTGCACATGTCAAGAGCTCACAGACAAGCACAACAGCAAGGCCGAGCGCAAATCAAACAGCGCGTCCGTGGGCAATGCCCACAATGCACCTGGAGGAACACACCTCGGCCCATTTCTCTGTTGTTCTCGGATAAACAGAGAACAAGGCTACCTGAGCGCTGCCTGATTCTCCTCAAGAGCCAGGAGCTGCTGCAATAGTCTCTGTTTGTTTGTTTTTTCTCCCCCCGCCCCCCTTTATTTACTTGCTACTTTTTTTGGCAGCGATGTTGGTGCCAGTGGGTTCCATCTTTTCATGGCTCATTAGCCCGCTGTTTCATTCACTTTATATCTCTGAACTAGCTATCATGCCCTTAGTGTTGTTTAAGTCGGCCGTCTCTTTGTGCTGGTCCCCAACATGTCTACTTTAACTACAGCTGAGGTTTGTCTCCTCGAGTGCTGGAGGTTAACGGATGGCTCCAGACTTCCATTCTCATTTTGTCTAAGTTTATCGACCACTGCCTCGCTGTCTTCTCTATTTCTTCTCTCCGTATACTCCCAAGCCTGCTGCCAGACATGCAGACTTTTTCTAAAATATTATTACTGTATTGTTCAAGGCTCCCAAATCATGCAGCAACAGGAATTGAAGCTAATTATCCTGAAGCTAAGAGCGCTGCACTGCGGTTGCATGTAAACTGTCATTGTGTTGTGTCTCACTCTGTGCTCGTGTCTCCAATAAGTGCATTTTGACCTGCCGTGGTTAATTTGTTATATTATCTTACTAAGCATAGCATTAAAAGGAGATTTTGTAGCCTATATAAAACAAATTGTGTCCAGCTCAGAGGCTTTAAATAAGGCCTTATACTAATATGGGCTACAATAATAAATAATGGCAAGGGAAACATAGTTAAATCTCTTTAAACGTGTATACCAAACGTCCTCATTAAAGCCATGATCACCCAGGAGTCCTCCTCTAAGTGACCTGTTTGATCGGCTCCCTGCTCACCTTAGGCCATAGGCTTCACTATGCATGAATATGTTTGGACAAAAGTATTTAATTTCTCATGCTTACTCTAAAAAAATAAGCTACTATAATGCTGCATTTGATTATTTTTTTGGGGACAGTTATTACATTGGAAACTGGTTTGCAGTGCCATGTACTACCTTCAGTGCATTTCTACTCGAGGCACAAGACAACCCCTCTGTTGTCAAAGGACTCTCTGGACACTACTACATATTTTCTACAATACTTGAAATACATTACCAGCCCAGTCCCTCTGTGTTACAACCTGAATTTTCGGCCTGACAAGCAAGGGAAGTGGATGCCACAGCTTTTACTGCAGGGAAGGGAGGAAAAAAAATCACCTTTTTGAGACATAATTTTACCGGTCAGTGAATCCCATTTCTTCCTTCAGAGGGGATACTAACCTGCAGTTAATGCAATAATCTAACATGTTTCCTTTGGAGAGGCGCTGCTCAACATCAATTTAGAAGTATTTTCAAGGGAGGGCACACAGGCTCTTTGAGACGTTTTGATTTTACTGGTCGTGTGCTTTATCGTGCAACATTAATATACTTTTGAAGGTGGAGCGGCCCTTTGTTTTAGTGGGGTCACCGCTCGGAAGGATGGCTAAAATGATGATGGAATCACAGTGAAACACACCACGAGGGATTTTTATTTCTTTATTGCATGTCCAGCAGTAACACAAGCTTTACAGGATGACAAGGAGCCGAGGCCTGGGTTCAGTCGGTACGCAGTTAAACCCATGAAGGAGCACTGTCGCCGCTACAGCAATGATACCAGCAAACATCCAGGACTAACCGAGGAGTTTGTATTTGTTGAAGGCTCTCCTGTTGTTGCTGTTATTTCAGAGTCGTCTTTGTTCCAGTGTAGACCCGGGAGAGCACAAGGGAGCATCATCTGTAGACAAATACAGACGTACAAGGTCTTGTGTTCAAAGTCCAAGAAGAAAAGTTTTAAAGTCAGTTACAGGTGCTATTAAAAAAAAAAAAAGAAAAAAAAAAGGTTGAACTTTTTTCTAATTGAATCTTAAACACTACATGCATCATTATAAAACAAAACTACACTATCATTGCATCACTGTGCATTATCATACTGCTAAACATTTACATGTTATAGTGGGTATTATTGTCATCACCTTGTCCATTACTATGATCATAGTTTTCAGGATTGTTTACTAGTATAGTACTCGTATTATAATACCGACAATAGAAAAATAAAGTGATGTTTTGTTTTTTATTTGTAATTATTTTTAATTGCACACACATGCACAATGCACTCCCATGTAGCCACAAACTCCCAGACACTGCACCAACCAAGATGGACACAGTTTTTATAAATATATTAAAGACATATTGCACTACACACCTGCCCAGGGTGTATCCTGTCTCTCGCCCAATGACAGCTGGGATAGGCTCCAGCCCCCTCGCAACTCTTCACGGGACAAAGTGGTTACAGAAGATGAATGAATGAATGAATGGATGAATGAATTTGTCTATACAACAATAATGATGTGTACTCTAGTTAGGTTGTTGTACCTATAGGTCTGTACACAGTCAGACCAGGTGACATGTTATTTAACACCTCCGTACATTTTTATTGATGTATTGTGGAAGTGACAATAAACATGACTTGAACCTTGTGTCCTGCATTTATTTATTTTTTAATGTTTTGTGGCTATTGTGTATCTGAAGGGTGCAGATTGAAGGAGGGGACAGTTACAGCAACTAAAATCTGTTTCAATAACTTGTCAACTTATGATAATTATAGGTATTATATAGATATCATAGTGTGAACAGGCTGCTCAGGCCAAGATATGATTTAGTTTGATTGCACATCTGCCTATACATTGTACACGGTAAAAAACATTTTTGCCTTCTCCTACTGCATCTTGTTTGACTGACTCATACAGATAATGTGAAAATGAACTGGCAGTGTGGTCGCTAGGTGAATAACAGAGACTCCAAAGGCGTTGTTTCCCCAAACAAGAATAGTCTGGACTGAAATTCTGAAAACGTGCAGAGCGGTAATTAGTGCAGTCTCAGTGAACTGCCAGGCTAGAGTTAATCACACCCTCACTGAGGTGGCATTGGCCAGATAATTGACTCACGCACACACATGCTCACACACACACACACACACACACACACACGCGCTCACAGCTCTTTCTCACATCTCAGCATGCAAGCAAAACAGACTCGCTCTACCAAGTAAACGCAGTCGCCCACGTTGGCCCGCTGCATAGAAGGTGGAAGCCGGAGCAGGGGCGCGCTGCCCCGCGAAGGCACCAGTGACTACTTTATCAGCATGCCATAATTTATGTTGTGTTAATTAGGTCCCTGTGGCTGTTGGCTGGCTGGTAGCAGTGGCTCGCCCTGCAAATGGGGAAAGGATGGAGCGAGAGGGAGAACAGAAAGGGGGTAATCCTCATAGACACAGTCGCATTATCATGCCCTCAGCAATGGCACCAACCTGAGATACAGGCATGTCATAATTAATGTTAGTGAATTATTAATGCGGTTGTCCTCAATATGTTACCATGCTGTGTGTGTGTGTGTGTGTGTGTGTGTGTGTGTGTGTGCTTATGCAAGCCTGTGTCTTTGCATGTTTACCTGCAGCCTCTTGTGATGTTTTTTATTTTTTTATTTTCTGGACTAAGAAACTCAACCCGAGCCGCCTCCTTCGAATTCTTTCAGTGGATGAATGTCATCATCTGAAATCTGGAGTAAAACTCAGCTGTTGGCCGGCCCCAGCTCAGCCATCCTACCTGCTCATTAGCTCAGGCCGAGGTCAGGGGGTCAGGCAGGGGAGAGCTGTGGCACGCTGGCACCGTGGTGCACAGAGGCCGACACGCAGGCAGTCCTGCGGGCTCCGCTGTTGTGTTATTAGCTCGCAGCCTGCTGCCGAGGGCCGGCGCAGGTCGCACACTATGGTCCACTGCAGCTCCTATGAGGGCCCTATACACACACAAATACACGCACACACGCACGCACTCACACACACACTAAACTGTGAACTGAAGAATACAAAATAGAGCACACTACTGCTGAGTCCTTCCCAGAAAGGGGGAAAAACACACACACACACACTGAGCCTACATAAAATGGAAAGGCTGAGTGGTATTAAGATCCATATTGACAGAGTGGAATCCCATAAGCACCTCAGTTCTCTCCTTATGTCAAATATTCCTCTAGGTGCGGATCATTCAGTTTTATTACCGTGGTTTAAAATTCAATTGCACAAGAGATTTAAGTCTTTTGGTGGAATAAAAAAAATCACACACACACACACACACACACACACACACACACACACACATCTCACACCGATACACTCTGGAGATACTGATGAAGTGAAATGCCGATTAAAGCAAGGATTAAAGCATCCATATAATTAGATATCCAAATATATTTGGGAAATTTGTGACTGATAAATTAACATTTCATTAAATGTCATGTTTTTTTTTCTAAAAAAAAGTTGTACTATGTTGTGCTAATTTATACCTCCTTAAAAGATGGTACTACTACAGTTAGGTCCATCTTAACGACGTGCGTTTTGCCAGTAATAGTGTCATAATTTATCATTTACATACAGAAGCCATGTTTTAAATATACACTGTTGGTAATGTTTTCACTTCTAACAAAGTATTTTCTTTCTGAGATCAATACTTTTACCTACAGTAGTAATACACAGTGATTAAAACTAACCTTCACAATATAACTAAAAGCTGTCCAGCCACGTCCCATTCAGTAGCTGCCCTGGTGCTTTCTAACACGCGGCGGACCTTCCTCCTGTCTGAGTGTTTTGCCCCCTCGTTGTGGAGCTGCAGATGCTACATTTTCAGTTTGTGAGGTCCAAGTTCGTTCTGGGCGTCTGCAGCAAAAAATAAAAGAAACAAAGCTCATTTTAACTGAAGTTCACGTACTGAAACCTGTTGGTCAAACCGGGAGCGTTCTAAAAGTTTTCTCTACACATTTTCAAACTGTGTAAATGTCACATTAAAATAAGTATCCTTGCATTCTCTATTAGGCCGTTTGTACTAAATTGATCTGTGCGTCTGGACCGAGGCGAGAGGAGATTTTTTTTTAATCATCTCAAAAACTTGTGTAATTTCATTTGATCTTTCGTTGAGTGTTGCAGCACTTGTGATGGATTTCAGAAAATAAAACAGTCTCACACCCGGTCTGGTGCATAATTTATGCATCTCGAGCAACAAGGGAATAAACATGCCTTTTGAACGCACATTTACAGAGGCATGGCCTGACAAGCAGCGCTTTTAATTTTTCCTTTTACATACCATGTACGCAACGTAACACAGCTCCCCCTTAAGACATTTAAATTGGTAATCACCACATAGCTTCAATATCATACAGACAATAAATAATTTAGACAAGCGTCCATTTTGGCATAATTCATTAACTCTCTCCCTCAAATCCCTCTTTATTTCCAATCTGCCCAACCTTGAAACGCTTTAATCCAGCGACGGCAAATGAGACAAAATCATAATTATGGCAGCAGAGCCTATTATTTAAACCAGATCAAGGACGAGAAGGACTTCAGGGATCAGGGGATGCAGTATGGATAGCCATGTGGTAGAAGGAGTAAGAGAGGGCTGTAAATGGGCCAAATCCTCCCAGACCCTTGGCACTTTCTGAAGGTGTATTTTAAACCCATGGACACTGAATGTCTTCATGAACTCAAACTTAATCCTTTGTTCTTTTTGCAATCTTTTGCCTTATCGTGGTTTGTTCAAGAGCGGTGAAACAGCAAATAATAAACTCTCTTAATGAGTGGCAGCTCATGCATACAAAAGTTCTGCAGAGCACTCGCATTGTCAGGCTAATGGGACGTTTGTTTTAATCATCCATATTCATATCATATCCAGTTTGCCTGATAGCTCCTCTGGAACTGAACGCAACTCAACGCAACCCTGTTTACCGTTTGTGCATTGGTATTTGGCACTGTCCAAGCATTGGAGCATTTTACGTCACCCTTGCATCAGTGAGCTTTGAATGATAAAAAAAAAAAAAATATGTTTGTCTTCACTCCTGCGTGTGTCTCCAGCTGCAAGTGTAAGCAAGAAGTCGGTAAAGTTTGTGTTGCGACCAAACACAATGCACCTCAGAGTCAGAGTAGGCTCTGACTGTGTGGTCGGGAGTGAAGGAGTCAAGTCTATTGTGAGTCCGGGGGACTTTGGCGGAGGGAGAGGCGTGCTTGCGTTCATGTGTGGGTTTTTGTGGTGGATGCCGGCCAGAATAGCAGCAGACCAAAAGGAACGCGCCTGCATCACGGCCACAATCTTCAGAGCCCTGCCCGTGGCCAGCCACCTTAGCAGAAGCACAGGAAAACCACTGAAGGAATAACAAGCCCAAGATGTTGGATAAAATCAAGTCTCTATCCACAAAAGTCAAGAATCAACATGAAAAATGTCAATGTTTGCGCAGAGAGAGGGAGAAAAAAAGACATCTTAAAATATACATTTATTCAGAGCCTGTGCAAGATCAAACAGCAAGATTGATCTGCTCTTCCTTCAACCCTTGCTCCGCTCCCTCCCCTCAATTCCCCTCCTCACCAAGTATCGACATTCTGCACTGGCCATCGGCATGACGACTCCAGCCTGGCCCGCTGTCACCTCTCCTTGGGCCAGAACCCAGACTATAGCAGGATAGGGTTTATTTGAGTGCCTTGGGCAAAGACGTGCCTGAAGGACTGCACAGAGTCCCATTCATACACACACATGTTCTGCCTTTCACACACACACAGGCCTGAACTACGTCTCAACGGGGGCCCTCTTGTCTTACAGTAGTGAGACACTGTTTCCCAGGGGCCCCCTCTGACCACAAACTATAGCCTAATCAAGACTATGAACGTGAGCCAAACTAAGTCCACATTTCTCCCGCATCCACTCAAATTGATCCAACAGGAAATCATATTATTCACCGTGCCAAATCAAATTTAATTCATTGATCTGTGCCTTTAAATCGCCTCTCTACCGTCACCCTTTACAGTAAAGAAGTCTCAAGAAACTTCCTAAATGCTGGTGGAAGGCAAGTTTTCACTTTACTCTACTTTCCTGTTTCCTGTTACACACATAAAGAAATCCCCTCCTAACATGTATCAAAGATTATGGTCTGGACTCTGTGGTGGCCAGTCCATGTGTGAAAATGATGTCTCATGCTCCTCGATGAATCCTGGCATTGTCATCTTGGAATATGCTCGTGCCATCAGGGAGGGAAAAAATCCATTGATGTAATAACCTGGTCATTCAGTATATTCAGGTAGTCAGCTGACCTCATTCTTTGGACACATAATGTTGCTGAACCTAGACCTGAGGAACTGCAGCAACCCCAGATCATAGCACTGCCCCCACAGGCTTGCACAGTAGACACTAGGCATGATGGGTGATCACTTCATCTGCCTCTCTTCTTACCCTGAAACAGGGTAAATCTGGACTCATCAGATCACATGACCTTCTTCCATTGCTCCAGAGTCCAGTCTTTATGCTGCCTAGCAAACTGAAGCCTTTTTGTCTGGTTAGCTTCACTGATTAGTGGTTTTCTTAAGGCTACACAGATGTTCAGTCTCAATCCCTTGAGTTCCCTTCACATTGTACGTGTGGAAATGCTCTTACTTTCACTATTAAACATAGTCCTGAGTTCTACTGTTGTTGTTTTTTTTCGACCAAATATTAAATGATCCCCAGTAACTTAAATTACGATCAACCAGGATTTTTTTTGACCACATTTCTTCCACGAAGACGATAGTTCTCCACTATCCCTCCAGTTTTTAATACCGTGTTAGACAGTTCTTAACCCAATTTTAGTAGTTTCTACAATCTCTTTAGATGTTTTCTCTGCTTGATGCATGCCAATGATTTGACCTTCTCAAACAGACTAACAACGTTTGCACAACCACAGTAGTGTGGTTTCTCATTGCATCAGTTGGGGTTAAATAACTTGTTGTCAGCTGAAAGATAATCACCCATGCTGTAATTATCCATCAGGAGGCTCGTACCTGTTTGCTTGGTTAAATCATATTGTTTTTTTTGTTTTTTGTTTTTTCACCAGGCAGTGTATGAACATTGTTTTGTCATAATTCATTCTCTGGACCTTATTTGTGACAATGCTGACCCTTGACTCAGAAATCACATGCGTGACTGCGCACTTTTGGAGGGGAGTGTCATAAATCAAATGCTTGCAGAGATGAAGCTGTTTGTGTCTGGCCAGAGTTAGGTAACTAAACTACTAGTGGTAGGAGGTAGAGGTAGCTAATCTACTTGGTTAGCTTTAAACACAAAGAATGCAACAAGCTTCTCCACCATTTTCTTTTTCTTTTCTTTTTTTCTTTTTTTTCAGGGTCATGATTCAAGTCCCAGCTGGGAGAAATTTATCTGCATTTCATTCACATGGCTGCATCTATTAACACTGGTCAGGCTCGGCTCAAAACACAAAATTCTTGCCCAAGTACACAGATTTCTACTGAAGATATAGGCTCACAAATTTTGACTTTAATTTAAATTTTATTGTCAAAAACATTTTAAACAATCTGCAAATGTGTTAACCATCTTAGACGTTAACCAAACAGGAGTAAACTGTGTTTGTCAGGGACTATTTTCAGCACTTAATTTCATACTTTAGAGCTTTAGTGAGTGTTACAGGAGCGAGTGTTACAAGAACGTGTCAGTCAGTGCAGCAGCGTGGCTCACTGACATGATTCTGGTGGATGATACTGAATAGCAGAAGAGATTAATTTATACGTCGCTGTAGCTGCACAAACAATACAGTGAACACCATTAATTAAAAGTTCCCTTTTATTCAACACTCTGGTGAAGTTTAGAGACCGCGCAGTCGGTGAAAATCCAAAATCCACTTGATCTGATAGCATAAGTGAAGAAGCACGGTTGTCACTGGCCGGGTTTGGTCCAGTGGTGCAGATATGGATGCAGCAGCTCCTGTGGAGGCAGATCTCAAATTGGTCGGGGAGGAGGATCAATAACGCCAGGAAGAGATAGAGAGAATGATGGGCATCCCAGGCAACTCACTGAAGTAAATTACATTAGAAACTCAGACACTGATTCATGATGAAAAAAAAAAAAAAAAAAAAGTAGAGAAGAGGATAAAAACAGCCAGAGGGAGCTTTTTTTTTCAGGATAAGTCAGCTCTTACATTCTTAAATGAATCAGCTCCTGAAACGTCAGGTTGCAATTTGTGTGAAGTTTTCAGTGAGGCATTGTTCACGTTGATGGTGTACGGAGCTGCGGACGTTTTGTGTGACGTGACGAATCCGAAATGCAGCAAAATGTTGTATTCGCTGATGTTTTAGAGGAACGTATTAACAGGAAGCTGTTGTGGAAGAAGTATCTTAAATTCTTAAAGTTAAAGCAGTGGCGATGGAAAATGCAACTGCTGTGTCACGATTAAAAGTTCTGCATTGAAAAGATCACTCAGATTACTATTGCTGAAAACATCTCCTGAAAACATCTCCACTGACATTTGAGGTACTTGCATTGTATTTTTTTTATTTTTTTGGGCTCTTCATACTCTATGTGTTGCAGTGTTGAGCACTCTCGGCCACTGCAGTACAGGGCATAATTCAAATTTTAAATCATAAAAGATAATTGTGTTCATTGCATGTAAAATCTTAACCTGTAAAGTAAAAGTATACTTGAGTAAATCCGCTGCATGCAAGTCTCAAGTCTGGCAGTCTGGTTTGTAGGCCACAGATTTATAAAATGTGGATCCGTGCTCCAATTCCTTGACCTAAAGCTCCTCCTCTGGCCAGAGCTCATCAACATTGCACTTCTCCTTTTTTTTTTTAATAGCAGTCCGCTGGCGATCCTGATCTCTGCTTCGCGGTACTTCGTCATGCGGTCCATCCACCCCCAGCCTCCGGTGCGATGTGACAGAGTAGATGTAGGTGACCAGTGGGTGGCCCCCGCGAGAGCCAGCCCGGAGGTCAGCCGGTCACTGTCCCTACGAGGCAGCCCTGCCGCGGGTCACCTGCTGCCCGCTTTCCCCTCGTTATTTATCTCTCCCTGACAGTTCATTCCTCTTCCTGTCAAAGCCCCTCCTCTTCCATCTCCCCACTTTCTCCTCTCCTCTGCTGGGTTTGGCACCGGTCCTCCAATCCTTTCGCCAATGCCGGCTACCCAGGCCAAGGCGCGCTGAGTCGACCCCTTTGCATCGCCCCCGTCCGGGTCATGTGACATTCAGGTTCAGGAGCCTTTCTAACAATGAGGGCCGGGCCATGGGCCCTGCAAGTGTAAGTCCACAGTGTGTGAGTTGCTCTGGCCGGCAGGCAGGGCTCCTCTCAGCGGTCCACCAGAGGGGTAATTACTTCCCCACACTGGGCTTGGAACTGGACTTCTTGCCCCCTTCAGTCTCAGTGGACTGGCCGGGACTCGGCACTCCCTTTCATTAGGAGAGCAGCTTATGGAGGGGAGAGCCTCAAAAACAGACAAAGTGAAGGCCCTCCTTTGGTCGGTGATAAATTGGTTTGCCTCACAGACGAAGGGGGGGTGGAGAATGACACTCAGAGGACATGAAGAGGATGAGGAAGTCACAAATACAGTGCAGGAGAGGAGGGACTTTGAAGATAAAAATATCTTAAGCTGAAGGTACAGGAGGGATGAGCTGCTTTTGTAGCCTTGCAGGACTGTTCTGCTGAGCGCACATCAAGGACAGAACCCAAGCGGCGGGCATTAACATCAGTGCGGCTCGTGGTAATCACAGGAAAATAATTTCTATCATCTTCACTTGGTCACTTAGACGTCTTAAAGCCAGTCGCAGGTTTCTGTACGTTCCCTGTCTCCCGGTGATCGCTGCCTGTATAAAGCGACACGGTGAGGAGAAAAAAGAGCCGAGTGAACGTGTAATTAGCAAGCGGTTTTATGTAAGTGCTCTTTGATTTATAATTCAGCACGGCGAGAACCCCCTGCTACTCAGGGCTAGTGCTCCTCTGAATTAGCCCTGCGACTGGGAGAGGCAGCGGCAAGGAAGAGGGGCGAAGAGCCGGACTAATTTGTGTTCTATTTGAGGTAGGTTTAAAAAGGGGAAGGAGACGTGAGGTCCATACGTTGAACCGGCAGGCGTTAGATCATAAAATATAACACAGAGCGGCTTAAGGATGAACCTTTAAAGGTGTCTCTCTTTGGCTCCCTGATTAGATGAAATGATGGTCGGAGTTGTAAATGACTTCACGATTGAAGACGGGAAAAGTCGGCTCATTTGAAAGTAAAATACGAGATGTCATTAGGTTTATTTGTGTCAAGGTAATGTTGCAGTTTTCATCCAAAACTTGTGTATGAAGTTGCTTTCTGTGGGAATTGAGAAACATTATTCCCACTCTAACTGCATCTTTGATAAGGGAGGCTTTTCTGTTGGCAGTGGCCTCGTTTTTCCTCCGCTCAGCTTGGTACATACTGGATTCTCTTTGGTTCCCCATGGGTCCAATGATCCCCAGATCATCTATATTCTGATGCCCTTATAAAGCTAATGTGCTGATTTTACGTTTTCAACCTGCCATGATCCCCCCCAATCCCCTCTGTTCCCCCCGGTTTCCTCTTTCGCACTCAAGTGAGGATCCGCTGGCGCTTTGATCGCAGTCCCCCGTTAAAGGTTTAAAACGTCTCAATTCCTGACGATTGTTGGGGCCTCTGTGGTTTACTTTAAGCATTTCCCTATGCCCCCTGTCCAAATTCACCACTCCTAAATGAGGTACCCTCTCTCCCAGCTTCCCATCCCAGCGCTGCTTTCAAGTTCCCCCGATTGGGTGCCGCAGCTGTAAGCCCTAGATTTTGTCTCCTCCATCTTTGTCAAGCCCATTTGCCAAATACAAAAAAGACCCAATAAGCTAGGTCTTCATCGCTGCTCTCCAAAGTAATCCCCAGATCTCCCACTCTCTCGAAAATCAATGCAAAGGTTGAGATGAGGTGAAACTCCCTTCTTAACTCATCGGGCTGGGAAGTGATAGAGTCTTATGATCACTTTTTTTTTGTAATCGTCGTGGCTCCATGATGAAACTAATTGTCCTATTTCGTGGAGCCTTTCAAAATGTCCTTTATCGCCGCGCTTAGAAAAACAGAGGAAGAATGGCAGCGCTAGTCGTGAATTAAGCTACTAGTTCAAAAGTTGAGTTATTCACAATGAAGCTGAAGCGGGAGAAATAAATGGATAATGCGACAGCTAATACTTCACTTACAGAGGAAAAGCAGTGCAGCATGAGCATCCCTGTTGAACGTTAGCTCAATATTCATTTAGAATTTTGTTGCCGGGAAAAAAAAAAATAATAATCTAGGTCATTTTACTTTAAAGGTGTTCAACTTTCCTCAACAGCTTCTCATTTGCTTTGGCTCTGCCAGCGCATCCAATGCGGGACTCAGTTGTCTTATGTGAGCTTATTTTTCTGGAAACGGGCTCCCACAACCGCTTTCTATTGAGTTCAGGGTCTGATATGTGTCACAGGAAATTAGACGCCCTGTGGGAGCTAATGTTATAGAGCTATGAAACCAAAACTTTCACAACCCCTCTGCAGTACTTCAGCGGACCCCCTGTTTAACACCTCTGTATTAGACTATAGCTCAACCAATGAAAGTAACTGCTTGCTAATCCAAACGGCTTGATGGCTGAACTGTAGTAAAAATTGTTGAAAGCTGCAGAGTGGGATGTTAATTCTCAGTGGATTCTTCATTTTAAGAAACACCCTTCACTTTATCCAAACTGAGACTGTTACTTTTGGATGTCGCCTCAGACATAATAGTCGGCTGTGGTTCAACCAGTCCGAACTGCTACCTCTGCATCACTGAGGTCTGCTTGAATAAGAGGGCTAATGCTGGGACAGCAGTAATCCTGCCAGCCAGTCTTGGCTAATGTCAGCCTGATGGAGGCTCCAAACCAGTGGGGTGGGATGTTCTGCTACAACCCTCTGCCCTATGGTCTACCACTATAATTAATATGTTGTTGTATCAAAGTTGAAGCATTTGCCTCCAAAATGTCCTGCGCCCAGCCCCCTTATTAAAGACCTGACCTCCAAGCAGCTGAAGGTTGCTCCGCAAACTTGGCACACCCCCGAGCGAAAACATCTGCTTTCCTCACAGGCAGGACCGCCACGGACCCCGCGTCTCAGCTGGTTCCCACAGCCCAGCGAGAGAGCCCTTCCCCTGTCCTCGCGCGCTGACCCCCACATTTATAACCCCACCCCCACCACCGCCGCTGAGACCTCCTTAAGCCTTGGGCTCAGGCCTGGACCTCTCCATCACCTCGCCCCCTCCTCCGTCCACATGTAGCACTGTGCCAGTGTGGTCACTTTACTGCTGAGAGGACTGCTCCTGTCTTGTTATCCCCACATCACGGCCTGTCGAGAGGAAGGGAGGGGATGAGAGGGAGGGAAGTCATGGAGGGAGAGGGGGAGAAGGCATCTGCGCTGCTCCCACAAAGCGGCGACTGTTGGAACGCTGACAGAAGCATCTGTCATCCCCTGCCTTCACACACTCACCTGCTGTCCGAGGGCCTGACTCTTTCCATCTTCCTCCTTTTTCTCCCTCCCACTCTTGCTCCTGCCTCTCTGAGCTGTCTTGGTGATTGTGTGAAGCTCTTGGACGCCTCCTTTAGAGATCTCACACACTGTACGCCCACTCCTTCTCACCTTTATTGAATCACAGGCCTCAGCGCGAAGAGGCAAACACGACTATCAAACGTACCGCTTATGCCGGCAACTTTTTGTTTTTTGTTTTTACACGGTGACTACCCTTCAGTGCATGAGTAACATCTCTAAAAATCACACTCAAGAGGAGCGCTTAGGTCCTGCTTTGCCAAGTCCGTGCCAAACGAAGCCATATTTATTAACAAGTATCGCCTTAATGAACGGGCTGACCCGCGTTGTGACTACTTTATCATTCTCCAATGGCACCCCCGTCCGTTCCCTAGCCATGCTGAAGGGTTGCCAGAAGCAAAGGGGAAAGATGCCAATCCATGTGTATGACACACACACGCAAACACACACGCGCGAAAACACATAAAAACACACACACGGGCTCAAGGACACCATCGCTCATTTAAGTCCAGAGAAGGTGCCCTTCAGATGATGCCACAGACGAGAGAGAAAAATATCCAAAATCAATGATTTCATCAAAGTTTGAAGGAGAAGAAACCTTTGTAAATGTTCAGCATTATTCATATTTACACTGAGAAATAGCAGATGGGCTCACTTGGTATGATTTTTATTTTATTTTTGATTTTTTTTTTCTCTCTGAGGAAAAACCCTTTGAGGAGATTTTACAAATTATTATTTGGTGTAGCTATATAAATAAAACCAACCCAGCTTGACTTCTAAGTTGTCATTCTAATAAATATTCATAATTACAAATGAATTAATTGCTGCCTTACTGCCAGGAGCAGCGGGTTACTTTCAGGATTAGTAACGACATTTATGTCAAACAACCAACAACTGCATGAAATATGCATGCGCTTACGCAATGTGTCCAAAACAGAGCTTGTATTGTATAGATTTACACTATTTTTTATTTAACTCAATGTTTAAATCACTGTTGGAAGTATTGACATCTCTGCTTCCTACCAGGGAGACGTTTTCGACACGCAGCACTGTTTTGTGGCTCTGCTCTCCTTCAGTCTTCCTGATATGTGGACAAATCTACACAGCCAGTGAAATAACAAGAGTTCAGAGCTTTTACTTAAACAGAAGCGACAGAGCCACGGTTTTAAATGATTCAGATACCTAGAAAAGTCAGTAACTATTAGTGCCAAATGTATTTAGATTAGAAAACTCAGAATACTCCTACAGTCAGAAAACTGACCCCTGAGAAAAATGTATACATGTCATTTTGCACATAACTGTTATTTTCATTACGAATCACTTCCAAGAAATGAGGTGTGCTGGCAGGTGCAGGGGATCAGGTGGGAAGGTCTGAGGGCATCTAGTGTCTGCGTGAAGAACAGCAGGTCTGTAAAGTTAAACATGAATGCAACGTTAGGACAACAGAAAGTGTCAGGACAGGGCCAGACAATCCTGAGAGGACTATTTTAACTATTTAATTTTCTGCCACAATCGTTTTTAAATAAGGCTTTGTGTGTCCACAAAATGCACATATAAAGTGAAGAATAAATGACTGAATATACACTCACCATGGATAGAGAAAATTTGTTTATTTAAGAGATAGCAAGCATTGCCAGACGCCGTTGGTCGGGCAAAGTAAGACATTTGAAGGCTTCAGTGTGTGATCTACAAAATTACGTCTCATGTTTAATAAATTAAATGATCAATCAAGGAATTGATTGTTGGCACAAAAAATATAATAAGTAGGTTTACTTCCAAGCAAGAGTTTAGAGAACATGTTATATGTGACGGAAGTTTCCATTTGACTAGCACTCTATGAGAGCAGTAACATCACTGTTGAATAAATCCAAATGTAAGTTGTTTTTTTCATCAGGATTTTTTTGTTTTATTATTCTTAAGCCCTGAAAATATCACACTCACTTTAACAGTTTATTTAGCTCACGAGGCAAAGCTGCGACTACAAAGCCCACCTGAGAGCCTGCAGCTCACCTGTCTGCGCCCAAGCTTCATTTATCTGCAGAGCAGATCAATAGATCAACACTAAATAGAAGGTGTAAAGCAAATGACTGCCTTCACAAAATCCAGCTGTTCCATTTCTGGGTTGTCTCATTGTCACGGTGGCCAGAGGACGGCACCAAAGCAGAGAGGTGATTTTGAATGGCACTGCTCATACATAAGGTAGCCTCTCTCAGCATGAGCGAGGACGGTGCGAAGAAGAGAGGCAGGTTAACAAATGAGTGAGGAAGGATAGCAGGACTTTGTGGCCCTCGGAGACAGAGTGGGTTAGGATGTTCTGCCAACACCTCGCCTGCCAGGGTGAAGGATACACATTCATATCACACAAGCACACTGTCATCTCTCTACAGCTTCATCCCCGGCCTCTGCTGAAGCCGTGTGTCTAAGCTGGAACCCCACTAAGCTGGCCGGGGTCCAACTCCAAGGTCTCTCACCTCGCAGGCTGGGCAGGGGGCCTGATAGCTCCTGTGAGCTATTCCTGGGCATAGACCTGGGTTCCACCTCTCTCTGGCCCATCCTGGCCTCCTCATCTCCCTTATCCCCCTCTCTGGGACTCAGTGGCTGCTACGCCTGTCCTTCAACTATCAGCATCTTCTATTGTCTTTATAACACACACACAAGCACACTTGGATTTATGCACACTGGCGCTTGTGTGGCCACAAATGCTAAAGTCACCTTCATTTACCTCCCTCATCTGCAGTGTTACTGCTTTAAAGCACGTAATTGTCTCGTGGCTAACTAGTGGAAAGAAAAATTTGATCATCATTTAAATTATATTTTTTAATCAAGACTAACAATAAAATTGATATGAAGAAAATGAAAACCAAACAAGAGGGTGTTTTGGATTATGAGAAACACACGCCAGCTTTACAAATGTGCGAATTTGCTGCTATTTCTTTCAGTCACTGTAAATCAGTTTTATATTTAGATTTTAGATGTTTGAAGACTTCAGTACGGTGCGCATTTATCAAACTAAATGATCAGTCAAGAAAGCAATGACTAATAATTAGATTCAAAGATCGGTTTGTCTACTTTCACTGTTAAATAAGTCCAAATATCGGATGCTTTATGGAATTCTTGATTTCCACTTAAGGTGTTTCCCTAGTCCTGCCACTAGAGGTCACTGAATGTCAACACAATTCAGCCAGGGTGTCAAGAAAGTGTCGCACTTGTTGACGCACATGACAGGGATAGTGATCAAATCTAGCATACAAAATGTCGCTTAAAATATATATTTAGATAGGTCAGACTCTGAACAATGTGAGACATAATATTTAATTTCCTCTAATGTTTTGGTTTGTAGTTAAATGTTAAGATTCCTGATAACATGCACATCATTGGAAAACAAATTTGCGCTGTACATAAACATTTGGCGTCATGATTTTTAATAGTGAATTTGCCTGATCGCCGTTTAAGATACGACAGAAATAAGTTTTATTATTCTTCATGGGTCATTTACAAAAATAAATACGGGGACAACACGTCACTTCACACTCTAGCAGCAGATATAAACCTTCAGGGGCTCTAAGGAACTGAAGTTGTTTATATGTTGCTAAGATGAGTAAGAGCTTGAATTTATTTGTCTGCTACTCATTATTAATAACCACAAATGTAAACCAAAGGCAAATCCTGGCGGTACATTTCAGTATGGCGCAGCCTGCAGCAGAGTGGTACCCATTGACTGTATATACTAGGTGGTACCAAGCAGCAGAGATGGCAGAGACGAGCAGCTTCAGAGGTCCCACTCCGGTCCTCTCTTCAGGATCCTCTTTTCCATCTATTGGATTTAACTCATATTTACTACTAAATGAAAAATTTGTGGTTTGTGTATTTGCTCTATATCTGACCCTAACCAGATTCTTTTGCAACGACGTTGACGGTTTCTATAATTGTTTTAAAACTGTGGGTAAATTGCGCATGCGTGGCATACTTTAGTCTGAGCATTGATTTTGATTCTTTCGTCAACAACTGTCTACATAGACGATCTTTGAAGCGGTGAGACGATTCGCGGGGTCACGCTCTTAAATGCTTGCGACATATTTTGCGCTATTTTGTCATCTATTATAACTTAATACGCACTTTAACGTCATTAAAATTGTCTTTAGACTTTAGATTATACGTTTAAAGAACCCCCAGCACCGGAATAAACATGTAATGAATATGGAAGCTCCCCCGTCGATTATTATGAATGGTACAGTCTGTGGACGTCCTGCGCGGGAGCGGAAAACGTGCATCCGACAGTGCGGAAAAGAAGCGACGTGTTTTTCCTGGTCTAGTTTGGGATACTTAAAATTACTGAACTGCTTTGAATATCCTGTGCTCTCACAGGCAACTGCACACACTGGAGGTCAGTGGAAGGAACTTGTCTAAATTTGCTAGCAGTAACAGCTACAAGCTAACTAGCATATCTGTTTATGAAACGTTCCCCACCGTTACACAGTGCGCATGCCTTTCATTATCTCTGTTATTATTTGTCATCTATGAGGCTAGCTCGAGTACATTCGGTGACTTTCTTTAATGCAGGATTGCATTTGTCAGAGTAAAACGGACTGTCATGTTTGAATGAACTGTAAAGGATGTTGGCTGTGGTTAGTGGGAGGGGCCCTGTGTGCACGTTTCCCGTGGCTGACTAGATGCACCTTAGGGTAGTTTACGTGCATCGTAAAGTGTATATTTGCTTAATTTTCCAGCTTGGTGATTCATCCAACATGGCTCGAGACTGGAAACCGGGTGATCTGATTTTTGCCAAGATGAAGGGTTATCCTCACTGGCCTGCAAGGGTAAATATATACATATACTGCTATATAGATGATTAACAGAAAAATAATGTGCTTCACAAGTAAATACAAATAATCCACAGTGACAGACCCAACAGACATGCACAGGAATACATTGGTTGTTGTTTACTGGTGTAATCGGGCACCTGCTTCCTCTCCTGTCTTTACAGATTGATGAAGTGCCTGACGGTGCCGTGAAGCCATCCAACATCAAGTTTCCCATTTTCTTCTTTGGCACCCATGAAACGTGAGTAGCAATCAGCTCTTTTAGTTCCAAGGGCGTGTAAAACTATAGCTACAGGTAAAACTATATCACATGTTAGTCCTAGTCCAAAGGAAGCAAGTGTTGCAGTGTGTTTACAAATCTTCATTGAAATAACTGAGCAGTGATCGGTTTGCAGTAGTTCAGGAAGCAGTTTGTGTTGTTATTTCAGCTTTTGACAGTATTTGAAGTTTTTCATTTACTGAGTTGATAACACAAAGCTTTTAAATGGTAAATGGCTGTGTTATTCTAGTATTTCGATCCATTAATATCTTCTGAGCCGTCATTGTGCTCTGTTTACGGTGTTCCCTTAAACGCATAAATCTTTGATGAGCGGCTGAATAGAGTTACCTGCCTAGTTTGTCTGCGTGCTCTCCTGCTCCGCTGCATACTAGACCCGTGCTGCATTTTTAATGCTTCACAGAGCATCAAATGAACAACAGTTCATTAAATTATTTGCTTTCCTGCAGAGCGTTTCTTGGTCCAAAAGATATCTTTCCATACCTCCCCAACAAAGACAAGTACGCCAAGCCCAACAAGAGGAAAGGCTTCAACGAAGGATTGTGGGAGATTGAGAACAACCCGAAAGTAGAGCTTACGGCACCTAAGGTATGTATGTCTTCCTTTTGTTTGTCTCCTTCAAAAGGCGTTTTTCCAATATTTGTCCCCCAGATGTTGACTGTTGGTTGGATTGACTGTACCTCGCGTACAGTTTTATTGTGCATTCACCTGTATTTGTTTGTCTTGACTCCTATCAAACATATATGTTCATCCAACATGTATTTATACTGTCTGTTACAGCGATTCATTTGTTCATTCAGCAGCACCCCGTTAATGCACACTCAGCACTTCCTTCAGCTGCGTCACATTTAAAGTCTTTTATTACCCTGACCTTTGACCTCCGTCGCGATTTGTTGCCAGAAATATAAAATATTGTTGACAAAATGAATGCTGCTGCAGTTATTTCATTGGAGATGCAACAAGATGCCATTGACGATCTGTCACTGTTTTTGTTATTATTGCACCGTGACCTCATCAAGGTTTTTTCCTTCCTTATCCAAAGCCGGTCCCTCCCGAGTCTTTCACTGAAAAGGATTCAGAAAGCGGTCCAGAGGGAGAAGAGGGAGCGGATGACAAGGGGATGAAATCCAAAGTAAGCTGCTCTTTAAATCTGTCAATACTGAGTAAATATTTACAGTGGCTTCACTGCATTGACATTCTACTGGTGTGTTGTTGTTGCCAGCGTCTTTCTTTTTTCGCTGTCTGTCCAATCTTCCTCTAATGTTTGTCTGCGTCATGCTGAATTAGGTATCACTGCAGGCAATGGTTTACAAATTAATAGTCATTCTTTGATGATAGATCAAAAGGCTTGTGTGCTAAGAGTAGTGTGTGCAACAGAAGAATACCCGCTAACTTTTCTCCCCTTTAAGACTCGTTGACCCCTCCACACTGCGTCCTATGCTGTGTCTTGGGTGCATTCAGGTTCCAGGAAGTGAGGCTGAGCAGGAGAATGAGAATGATCAGGAGGAGGAGGAGGAGGAGGATGATGAGGAGGAGGAGGAGGAGGAGGAGGAGGAGGAGGAGGAGGAGGAGGAGGAGGAAGGGTCTCTGATGTCTGAGCAGGGTCCTCAGGACCAGGATGTACGTACTTTGCATGCTGGGATACAATAAAGCGGTGCAGGTTGTCTCATCCCCTCTCCGTGGAAAAGCATGTGACACTTGGTGGTTTTTTCGATCGGTGGTTTATTTCAGTTTGACTCAGACTTCTCGCTGGTGGCCACACAGTTTTGTTGGTGCCGGATGTTTTTACTGGCGTGCCTGGTGTGTGGGTTTGGTGTTTTAACGGCACTGAGGTGACTTCAGTCAGATTGAAATATGTGGGAAAGCAGTCCGTTTTTTGTGATTAATAATATCAGGGTCTTATGGTGCTAGACCTGTGGCTCTAGATCAAATCTATTAAAGCTTGAGACACAAGTCTTTGTGTGACTGTAACAAAAAACACTTTTTCTATTTTCCTATCTACCACCCTGATGTTTTCCGCTAGCGCTTTTCATTTCCTGTCTTTTCCTGTCCATATAATGCATAATTCCATGTTTGCAATTAGCTGATTTTATTTTATTTTCACACGGCTTTCTGTGTTCTTTGGAGAAAGGTAAGTTGGCGCTCAGTTGATGTCTTTCATTTTTAAATCACATCTGTAGTACATACTATAAACTACTGAAGTTGTCATAGCCCAAGATGTCTGTGCATTATAAATATATAACAATATAATATGTATTATGGAACTGGGACGCCTCCATAGTGAATTAAACGTTAGCTCATTTGATTTTGCCAATGTTGTAATATCACAGCTATACACTAGATGGTGCCACTGAGCCAAGTCAGAGCTTCACTCATAACTGTCTTTCACTTGTCTCCGGCTTGTCCTCCTCTTTCTGCTGCAGCTGCTGATGTGATAAACACAATTATAAAGACAAATAACATCTGGTCAGCTGCAATTAAATTATTCAACCATGTCATATTTTAGGGCTCTGCTCAGAAAGAATCAACAGATGCTCCTAAACCCAAGAGAGGAAGAAAGAAAAAGGTTGGTCATCAATAGGTTTGCAATAGATTATAAAAAATAAAATAAAAAGAAAAGATGCTGATTGTTTCTTATTCTTATTTTCAGAGTGATGTTGACCAGGAGAATGAAAAGGAGGATGCACCAGTTAGTCCTGTTAGCCCTACAGGTAGGCTGTGTGTCCTGTTATGCTGGTGCCCATAATGGTGTTTATGGCTTGTGGCTCATTCCAGACTTTATCTGTGATGTGCTCTGAGCATTTATTTCTCCATATCCACGCTGACTTTATACCGTTTGTCCGTGATCAGGTGGAGAGCCTCCCAAGCGAAGAGGCAGGAAGCCCAAAAGTGAGAAGCTGCTTTTGCTTCAGCAGCAGGAACAGCACGGCTCTGGAAGTGAAATGTAACTACATGGACATGAGTAAACTGAATGCAAAATTGTCACATAAGTCTCACACATGTTTTCTGTGCAAAGTAAACAGTAAAGACATTTGTAAAGTTTGCAGCCTAAAACTGTCACTTCATGAAAGACCCTTTACCCCTCTCTTTTCAGGGATGCTAGCGAGTCGGACAAAAAGAGAAAGAGGGCAACCGAGGACAAGTCCCAGAGTGCAGAGGAGGAGAAGAGGAAGAAGAGGGAGGACAGCAAAGGAAAGGAGGCCGAGGCGAAGGAGCCTGACGCTAAGAAGAAGAAGCAGTCCAAGGATGACAGCTCCTCGGGCTCTGACGATGATGAGGCAGGTGTCCACTCAACACAAATAACACCAACGTTACTTCAAATAGTAACATGTACATGTAGAACAGTGAGTTTATGATGTGGATTTCTTTTGATTTCAGAAGAACAAAGGCAGGAAGAAACAGACAAACTCAGAGATGGACAAAGATGTGCGGCGACGGAAAGCGGATGAGTTGAGAGAGTAAGTTCACACATGTAGTGACCTTACGTTGTTCACTGAATACGTTATATATGAGCCTTTGCATGCCTTAATTACAGGGTTGACATGTATAGACGTAACAGGAAATAAGTGTGGACGGGACATGACCCGTTGCAAAATTCACCCGTGCTTCAGCATTGGTGCCTCAAATGAGCAATTTGAAAACACAAAACACTGTCCTTTCAGAACAAACAAAGATGATGGCAAGAAAACTGAAGAGAAGGCAGGAGCCAAGAAAAAAGGTAAGGATTTTAACATCTCATTGCGAGTGTAAAGTTTTGTTAAACATAATAAATAAAGATGACCAATGTTTTTCTTTTCTATTTGCTTTTACCCAGAAATGTCAACTGACTTGAAACTCCAGAGGCTGCACAGTGAAATTAAGATTTCGCTGAAAATTGACAACCCTGTAAGTTCTCCTCATCAGTCGGACGCTATTATATCACACGCATGCTTATCTTTGTCACCTGAGAGGTCTGAACTGACAGAGAAAAGGCTTTAGACTCGCTTTGAGAATCGAGAACAGACGCACTTTGTTACACATCGCTTCCTCTCTGCTGTCCGTAAAATGCTGTGAACCTGGCAGCAGCAACGTCTGAATACAGTACCTGTGAAAAGTTATCAGCACCTTGGATGTTTTCCACTTTTGTTGCTTTCATAAAAGGAATAATGGTCAATATAAATAGGCTACTTTTTAGTAATTAATAATAAAAACTCTTGGCAGTCAAAGAGAAAACAGTTTTCTAAGTAATCCACAAAAAATGGTCCAGTGCTGTATTTAGTACATGCACCTTTGGCCGCTAATCAGTTTGAGGTCTGCCTTTTGATATCGTTGTCGCCGCAACGTTCAACTTATCTTGAACCCAGGCATGTGTAGCGGTACGGTTTACGTCCTCGTCTGCTCGCAGACTGAATCAGAACTATTTATATTTTGCTGCCTCTGCCTTTACCAACCGTCCCGGGCTGGCCGTTGAGAAGCGTCCCCACAGCATGGTGCCGCCACCACCGTGCTTGTCGTCGGAGATGGTGGGTTTGTGGTGATGAGTCTGGTATCCACAAACCTTTTAACACTTACTTTTAGTCTTTTGTGGTGCGAGTGTCACACCACGCCCTGTACTCCATCCTGTCTTAGTTGCGGTTCGTGTCTGTTTATGACCTCAACCGTATGAACAAATTCATTTTGACACGGGCTTAACACAGAAGCAAGTGAGTGTCATGACTTTGCTGAACTTTGGCCTCTGTGAGAGTCAGATGTTCAGCAAAATGATCAGCACCATTCGAACTGAGCCCCAGCTAACCATCAGATTAACAGGGGTCAGTGTTGTGCCAGCGTTATTTGGGCAGCATTTATGTATTTATTACCATGCTGAAAATTGCTATCACACATTGCAGATTTTCCTCATGTCCCATTTCATTCCTCCAGTTTTTCCTCTTTTTTTTTTATGGCGCTTGTAGCAGAGCACATATTGCTATTTTTTTTAATCTTTTTTCTATGCATGTGCTTCTTTCTTCCTTCCACTAGGATGTGAAGAAGTGCTTGGACGCTTTGGATGAGATCGGCGCCCTTCAGGTCACGACCCAGCACCTGCAGAAACACAGCGAACTCATCGCAACGCTCAAAAAGGCAAGCGCCCCTGCCAAATGCTTATGAATTAAAAGAAGTGTGTTTCACTAAGTGTGTAACTGAGAGGCGACAATTGGCTTCTGTGCAGATTCGCAGATTCAAGGCCAGCCAGGACATCATGGACAAGGCCACCATGTTGTACAACAAGTTTAAGAGCATGTTTCTGGTCGGGGAAGGTGACTGTGTGCTCAGCCAGGTGCTCAACAAGTCTTTAGCTGAACAACGGCAGCACGAAGAAGCAAAGAAGGGAGCACTGAAGAGAGTTGAACAAGCCAAAGAAAACAGCTCAGGTACTATTAATTATGAATTCTCTTGTTTTTTTCTCAATATGTTGATTAATCTCCCACAGTCTTTCAGTTTCAGGCCTTTTCTGGTCTCTTGTAACATCCCCATAATTGTGGATGGACTCAAATCAGCTTATTGAATAATAAGACTGTTAATAATGCCTCAGAAGCTTTGAAGATTGCCTATTTTTGATGTGGTTATTCACCGAGTTTTCCATCTCAGTGAAACTGCTGGTCACATGGGGTTATGAGAACATGATAAGTAATCAACAAAAAAAGAAAATAAGCTCTGTGTAGTCGTAGTGTCAAGCCACACCATTATGACCACGGACAGGAGAACTGAATAACTGAATAATATTTTGTGAATATTCAAAGTTCTGCGTAACTTTTGGACCTGGCATTCATGTGGACGTTACTTAGTCACGTAGCACCGATCTAGACCAGACCAGGCACCCCCACCTCATAGCAGTGACACTCCTTGATGGCAGCAGCCATCCCCAGCAGGATGCAGCCTGACACAGAGACACACATAAAAACAGTTTAGGACTCCAAATTCACTAGATCCCAAACTGATCAAGTATTTGTGGGATGATCCACAGAGGCCTTGCTATTAAGAAAATGGCATTTAGGGAACACTAGATTATTTTTCTTTCTATCTGACTGGTTGTCATTATTCATGCTAATGATGATATTTACTTACTATTATTCTGTTTTGACACTGGTTGTAATCCACCACTGGACTGTTAAATGCAGTGAGTCAATTAAGTCAGGTGATGGAGCTTTATCAGAAGGAATATCTGTGGTTATTGATAAATCCATTATGGCATTAAAACCAAAGCAGAGAAGAGAGACACTGATGCTCTCCTTTACGTGGGGATGTCACAGGATCTCTGTGGTTGGCCTTCTCAGAAGATACACAGACTGTAATCAGAGATTCGCGGCCACATCCTGGCGGGTACAACCACCAAACTGGGCGCCTCTGTGAAAGACCTTTCTCTGGAGTAAAGCATGCCAAATAGATGGAAAATCTTATTTACGTCAGTAAAGTCTGGAGTGCTGCATGTGTCATCACATGCTCCTGCGAGCGCTTCTCTCTGCTGTGCTTTTAGGTTGTGTACTGATGCTCAGTTTGACTCTATCTTTGTGTCTCTGTTCACTTCCTAAAGACAAGGTGACAAATGGTGAAGTGAGCCCCGAAGAGAAGCAAGAGACCGAGAGAGAAAAGCTCCTGGAAGACGCTTCAGCCGGAGAAAATCACAGGTAGTTAACATGTCACAGAAATAACCCACAACACTGAGTGTGTAACCTGAACCCACTGGACTAGACAATAAATATACAGTTTTAGCACATACGTTCAGCACTATAGAGCATATAAAGATGGACGACGGAACGACTCCTCAAAAGTGAAGCCAAAGCAAGTAGAGCTCCCCCTGGTGTTTGGCTGCAGCGTAGATCATAAACTCCACCCCCTCCATGTTAGTGGATGGTTTTAGTGATTTTAGCTAGTTAGTATAATATTGATGCATGCTGTTTTTTGTCAGACAAGTTTCGTTTTAGTATTTAATGCTATAGAAACAGGATGTGACATTATGTTGAGTTCAAGTTGCCATGCCAACTGCTCCACGAAGCAGTCCAATAGGACCATGAGAGTAGGAAAAAAATATATAACTATAGAGTATAACCCACATTTATTGTAACTGGTAAAGATTGAGCAGAGCGCAATATTAATCAAACAAAAATAGGAGTCCGTCTGGCGGGGCATCGATAAAGCAGCTCCACTCTCGTACCGTACCGTGGAGACTCTGGCACCAAATTTGCAAGATGGCGCCACCTGTATCCCTGGGAAAATGGCATCGGTTTGGCCAGTGCACAGAAGTGGGGACGCGTTGTCCATATTTATATACAGTCTATGCTGCACCTGCAATTAAAGATAATTACTCTTCATAGCAGCAGGTGGCAGTAGCCTGTATTCCTCGTTCTAAAGTGCCTGGTTGTGTCATGGATTTATACATTTCAATCTAGCCTGATTTTAATGAAACTGTTATCTTTGAACCTTTGTGTTTGTGTCATTGCAGTGCCCCAAAAGCTCAGGAGGAGTCCACTTGAGCGTCCTACATGCCTGAAGAAAGAGATGCTGCTGTACTAATGCAACCTTTTGTAAAAACTGGGCTGACCTGCTGCTATGTCGCGTCCAGTTCATGACCGATGATGTTCACTGGTTTCCAGTTTGCTGACTGACCGTTTTCATCAGCGTTGCTGCTCAAAGGTTTCAGTACACCAAGATAATGACTGACTACATATTCTATTTTTCTACTTTGACTTTCCAGACACCTCCTGTTACATGCATCAACACGTTTCATTAGAGTAACAACAGAATAGAGTAAGAGTTTGTAAGTCTGCAGCACTGAACGTAGGTCTTACTGAGCATGCTCACAGAGACGGGGTTAGGAGTAGATAATGTTGTGATTCTTCTTTATTTTTTATGCTTTGGAGCTTGTTTTTTTTGACAATTACTGAAACAACAGTTCAATCTTAACCTGACAGACTTTGACAGAGGATTATGTGTAGTTAGAAGCACAGTTAAAATATCTAATAGCAGCTGCATTGACACTCTGTAAAGCATGCTTCTTTGATAATCTCTACAGATGCACATTTAGAAAATGACATTTTCTAAATTTTGCCAAAGCGTCTTTTGCCAGGAAAATGTTTTATTTTCCACCACGTTTAAGTGTCTCTTGTACGTTTTTCTTTTAACATAGATGTAAATAAGAGTATTTTTGTGCCTGTCTGATGACCTGTTTCAACATCCAGTAATAAAGTGGTAGCTGTAGTACACTTTTCGTCTTTAATCGTACGTTTGTGTTGGGTTTCAAAACTTCCATCCACTTTGACTCACCTGCATTTCTCAGTGACATTTGCCTGTTGAACCACAGTGACTATTGCACATCATGCTACTGTTTCTTTGTTGCAAAAATAAACCTTGTTGCAGCCTTAAAATCTTATTTGACCATGACTTATTTCTGAGGGGCTCGAGGTCGACGTATTGACATGCTACGACGAAGGATTTCTAATGTCTGCATACACAAGGATGACGACTGTGCCACGTTAACCAATATTACCAATAAGGTTACTATGACAGGTTTCACATATTAGTCAAAATGTCACGTATAGTATATTATGTGCCTTATCAGCCCTGATGGATTGGGTAAACTGAACATTTTGGTTGCTAAGCTTTAATGAAATACAACTAAGGGCAATGTTTATTTAATATTACTGAGATGAGCACTGATCAGCCACAACATTAGGACATTATGTAAATCTTCCCTGTACCTACAATACAGTTCTCACCTACTGGGAAATGAACACAGGCCTGTTGAAGGTATCCTGTGGTGTCTGGCACTAGGATGTTGGTAGTACCTTTGGGTCCAGTTGATGATCTTGGGAGTTTGGAGTTTTTTGGTTTTTTTTTTAGCTGTTCCTGAGCAGTATTTATGGAGTGGCAGGCCATTTTGTCCTGCTCATAACAGATGATGCCATCGTCACTATGGTCTCATTACTCAGCAGCAACAACCCCATGAATGCCGACACTAAAGGTTTCCCAGGAAAGCATTACACGGTGAAGAGATGATCAATAATATTCACCTCACCTGTCGGTTGTTTTATTGTTTTGGCTGATCAGCGTGTCGGGACACTGTATTAAGCACTAAACTGATGAGACCGTTTACTCCCAGTGATTTACAAATTAGACCATGCAAGTAAGATTTCACCACAAAAAAGGTCAACGCTGTTTATTTTTGAACAGAAAAGTCTGGAAAACTAGAACATAAGTTGTCATTTCTTAAATAAAATATACATTTGCGTTTAAACATTTCTTTGTGAAATATAAAACATGAACTGTATTATACAGCAATAAATGGTGATCCGAGCAGTTCAAAGCATTAGTTAAATGCACCACGATCCACATAGGGATACGCCAAGAAGTTTCCCAGTTTGTTGCCTTGAGCATCGTAGTGCAGCATCCGGAAGCATTTATCACAGAAGAGACACGGGCTACTGGGAGCGAACTGGTCGTTGGTAGTATACCATCTAGAAAATTCAGATATGGGACATAAGAGATTAGTTTTTAAATAGTTCCCTGCAGCATTTTTTTAATGTTACTCCTGATGCATACACACCTGCCAATGTAGACATGGCAAACAGCACACTTCTGGGTGATGACTCTGTGCTTGTGTGTGAGAAGTGGGTACAACTTCCTGTCCAGACAGTCGTTCTTGTGGGCCAGCCTGTGATACGTGAAGGGGGGAAGAGGATGAGGGACATTTCTTTCTCTGAAAGCCAAGCTGAATTTCCCCCACACACAAATTTTAGTGGTGGAATTTCATCGTCTGGTTGGTCTGCTGACAACCAACCAAAGAGCTCGTACCTTTTGTCATGTCCCAACTTCCTATGCAACTGTTGTTAGTGTTAAAGAATCAATAGCCATGCTGGGGTCCATCACCCAGAAAAGCACTGAAAACCTATAATAAAGCCAAGAGACAACATGAAGGTGACACAGCCAACCTTAGAAAGTGGATAACGTCACCAGACACAATTTAATAAGTCTTCACCAGTTGTCAGTTTTTATATTTGGTTACTTCTTCCACTGTAGCCATCTACTGACAAGACCAGTAGGTACAGCGCAATTCAAAGAGTTTCCATGCACACTAATAGGCAGTTTAGAGGTCTGCCCACACATAGCTATAATTTTAACCTAACAACATTAAAAGTCAGGACTTGACAAAGGGTAGGAGCCCTCTGGTTAGTGGTCAGCAGACCAATCAGAGGATCACAACTCATTATCCTGGTTAAATCATTTAGTCAGACTTTGTGTGTTAATGGACAGACGGGTAGCAGTAATACACATCCACTGAGCACGATTAGTTGATTTTAATTCTAACAAATTGGCAGCTATTTGAGAAGTGATGTGTTTAGATGCTGCTTTCACAAAATAACCTCATAAGAACAAACCGTTAACAGCGATTAAGGCATTTATCGCTCAGTACACATCACATGATTAGTTGCTCTGATTGATAACAGGTATTCTTTCATCTTTTAGATGAAACATGCCCCACAGTGTTGTGTTACCATTACACACCAGGCTACTGGGAACAGATTTGTCTCACATTTGTGACATTAAAAGCTGCTTTCATGTGTGGTTGCCCTGCTTACGCAACGTCAGCTCACAGACATTTACACACCCATTAGTGCAAAGACACCAAAACCCGACTGAATGTCTTGTGAGAGTCGTCAAATCCTGTCTGACAATGAGGTGCTCTATGTCAAGCTTGTAGAGTAATCTAGAGATTCTGAGGGCGTCATGTTGCAGGCAAAGCTCTGACAAAATCACCTCTCATGACCACCTCCTTTCATGGTTTACAGTTAATTAAAGCACATCGTATGATCTGGGGTTTGATGGTAACCTTTTGGTAATCTTTTTCCACAAAAGCTTCAGAACAAGAACCCAATTCATAATTTGTCATCACTGAAAAGTTATTTAACAAATAAATATAAAAAAAAATATGTAATTAATGTGACATTTGCTGACTCTAACCTTTCAATTTGCATCTTGCCTTTTATTTTATCTTTTACTGAATATCTTAGGGTTTTGATGGGACAAAAACAGCCATATGCACACCTCACTTTATCCTAGTCAAAGACAAGACAGTTAAAAAATATAAGTACATTTAAATGCAATTACAGTGCAGTGCATAGGCTCAACTAATTAATAACAGACAGGTTTTTGCAAATTGTCAAACCAATGGTGAGACCAAAAGGAAAAAGTCAGGGAAAAGTTACATTTACTCAAGTACTGTACTTAGGTTTAAATTTCAGATATTTGTGCTTTCATTTTCATTATGGTACCTTACACTTGCAATGGAGTACTCCTCAAGTGTCCTGTAGCAACATTTACTTACAAGTCTTCATGAAACAGCTAATGGAGTGCCATTTGCTTTTACACATTTATTAATTTCCCGTTTCTTTCTCTCTGATTGGTCAGCTCCAGTGGTCTGAGCAAACAGCACCCATACATGTTGGAGCCGAGAGATGAAGCACTAACCTGACGTCTGTGATGATGACGAGATGTTCGCAGTCTCCCTGATGACAGTAGAGGTACGGGAATCCAACTTTCACCTTCAAATCCAAAAACCGCGTGTCCTCCATCTTGGCCTGGCTGTAGGATGGGAAGTTACGGCTCTTTGCCCACTCAATAGTAGTCCTGTATCACAAACAGCAGGGAAACAAATCATTAAAAACATACCCATTCAGAACGTCAAAGTTATCCATTAAACTGAACAGTCTGTGGTTTCTGGTAGATCCGCGTCCGTGCGTATAACACAGTTCACAAGATTTCAACATAGGACAATGTACTGGAGGACACAGAGACCTTCTGTGGATCAGATGCCCATTCATAATTTCAATTGGATATGTGCCTCTGGGGTAAGGATGACTACCAGAGTGTGATTGTGGATTTAAATTTAATGAATAAACTAATATGCCTGAGTGTGACTCAGGACAAATCAACTCTAATGTTCTGCCACAAATTTAATCAGCTGGCTAAGGTTTGAGCAGGAATCAGAAGGGGTGGCAAAGGTCATTGTTCACACTGCCATCTTAAGCTGATGGCTTAAGCTATGGCTGTAATAAAACTTTCTGAGATGCACATTCAAGCTTCTGTTTAAACATCTATGCTGACATTAAAGGCTTAGTGCTTTTGGACAAATGGGTTAGACACTTGTCCATTTAGCTCGTTTACTTTCATAGGAGCCCACTCAACACGACTTCATGGTCATCATGGATCCAGCTGCTATATGACTCTAACTCTAACTCTCTAACAGTATTGTAGGCTCTGAATCAACCTATTTTTGGTCAAAATGTCCAGACCTGTTCTTCATTGGTCAAAAAGCAAAGTGCTGTGGCTCGCTTTCAATATATTTGAAATGTGATTATTGTTGGTTTCCATTTTTTCCCTTGGGTTTGTTGGCTATATGACCAGGCCTATATGGCTATATGGCCTTATACTTTAAAGCCTATCAGTCTGGAAGTGGAAAACTTACATGCTGATGTCCTGACACTCAGGAAATCGCATGTCATTGTAGAAAACTCCTTCGAAGAAAAAAAAGGCCGACTTGTAATGGTCCTAAAATAAAACACAACAAAAAGTTACATCTAAGTTCATCAAACAACAAAACACATTTTCTCTCAAGTATATTTTTATGTGTGCCAAATACTCCAGAACAGGTGATCTTGTGCTTACTTTGCTGATGAAGTCTGGTGCCATGTCTGGTGTGTTGCTGAACTCTCCACACACTTGCAAGTCGCTGACACACAAAATGGCATCCCTAAGTTCTGCCAAGGTGTGGGAGCCCGTCATTAGCAGAGTAGTATGGGGTCTGGTGTTGTTGAACTGGGGATGGTAATGGAAGAAAAGTCAGTGCCACGTGGGTCAACAATGAAATATAAACACCTTAGACACTTAAATAAGAAAAATGAATAATCACTTTTTCATAAATGGCTGGGTAGTAGATGTTGATGTTTAGAATGATTTCTCCTTCAGGCACCAAGTCAGTCATAACCTCTGGTCTTCTGCCAATAGTTAAACGCTCCTGGAAATCACACGGAGAACCAAGCCACACATTTAGATACAGAACAACAAAGGTCTAGCACACTGTCTGATGATCTCACTGCAGTGATGCTAAATTCACCCACCAGTTCATCTGCATACATGTCATGCCTGTTCTTGGAGATTTTTAGAGACTCTCTGTAATCCTGCCTCTTTTTCCTTTGTCTGTGGAGAAAACAAAATTATACGTCATTTAAATTTGCATCACTGGTGAATCGACATAGTTCATATAAAGTGAAGAGTCCTACACTAGTGTTCTCAGCGTTGGATCTGGAGGTACAACTGTTGTGTCAGGAGGCTGGTCTTCAGGATGGCAACGAAGTGAATCCAGACTGGAAAAGAATAGAAACAAACTTGTCAGCGATATATTAGGAAACAACAGACAAAAGGAAACATTTTGTCCATGCATTACACCTTCAGAACTGCCTTAGTGATTCGAGGGACAGATTGAAAAAGGTGCTTGAGAGATTTCTTTAAGACTTTGATCCATATTGATGTGACAGCATCACACAATTTCTGACTATTTGTCAGATGTGCATCCATGATGCAAAACATGATGGTGAGATGGTGCGTTATCCAGTTTGAAGTCGCCATCAGAAAATGGCCCCACTATGGTCATAAAGAGATGGACTTGGTCACCAACAATCCTCAGTTAAATGATACTCTGTTGGGGCCCAGAATCTGCTGAAACTTTGCCCAACTGGAAATCATGAGTCAACTCTGGCAAAACATCTTGTAAAGTGCCCTCATCTTAAATCACCTTTCTTACCCATGCTGGTGCTCAGTTTGACCCCGTCTACGTGCCTAGATGCCGCCATATGATTGGCTGATTAGATATTTGCGTTAATTAGCAGTTGCACATGAGTGTATTTTTGGATAAATAAAAAAATAAATACAAAGTGATTTTGTGCCCCAAAGACAAGTTAAACTTAAGAAGAACTACATTAAATTGTGCAGTGTTTGTAAACAGAGTTACTACACTGAGCTAGTCCAGTAAACGTTGGGCTAACGTCGGTGTGAGTACCTGCAGGCGGACTTGAGTTCATCCATGGTCTCTGTACCGATGCCCATCTCTCTAGCGAAGTTAGCATCAAACGTTTCCTCGTCGTCCTGCTGGTAAGAATAATGACTTGGCTTCAGTCTGCTCAGCCACTCGTCCCTGAAAGAGCCGATGTGAAATGGTTTAGTATTAACATCGGTATATTCATATTCCGGGATGTTTGAGTTGGGAGCTGTCGATGGTTTGGACGCCGCCATGTTTCCTTAAACACTGAGTGATGCGCGGTGCATTGTGGGGGATGCAGTTTTAGGCCTGATCTCAGCACCTCTTATTCCACCCCTTATTTTTAATTACTGCGAAAATGATGGACATTCATTTTCATATTTGTATTCATATTTCATATGTGATTACAAGTCAGCACAGTGTCTATGGAAGAGATTTTAAAAAAGAAAAGAAAAGAAAAATGACTTATTTATTTAATAGTAGGAAAGAAAGTTTCTCATTGTAAAAATGTATAGCATTTTTATCACATTGATTGAAATGGGCTTCCATATGACAGACATCTTAATTTAGCTGCTTTGTGATTATAATAGACCATGAACCATATAGTATAATGGTGTAAATTATACACCAAATATTACACTAATAACTTACGGTATCTGTCACACTGACACTAGATGTGAGTTAGCCATATAATGAAACCAACTGAACTCATTATGACTGGACTCCAATGACTCTAGTATTAGAAGATTTTTGATCTAATAGTGTATTCATATATTTTAGTATAATACCACAACCCCAACAGATAATCTCACTGTCATTCTGTTGTAGAGATCATAATCAATACGGTTAGCTCAAAATAAATAGAAAACACATGATTAAAAAATTACTTTGTGATGGTGATGGCACTGAATTAGAATTTATGTTTTTTGTTTGGTTGTTACGTATTCAACCTGTCATGGACCGCTCTTCTTGGAATCTTGTTGTAACTCTCCCATTTGAATGAGTGTGATGCACCAGGAGAAACGCCAAAACCACCAGAAATAATCATTTGGCTCAGGACGTCACACGTACGCACATAGCCAGAGATGGTGACTGAATCAAAGGCGAACAGTCCTTGTGTTGTTATAGTTGAGTTAATCCATACTGGACAAAGAACAGCTCCAGGGATTTGTCCCTTGGTGACATACATGGTAATTTGTGAAGGGAAATGATCTCCCATTCCACTTTACCTTCATTCACTTTATTTCGTTTTCATACAGTTTCATACTTCCTTTTCAGAGCACTTATCTGACACTTATGGTTCCTTTTTTCAACCAGTATTTATGACCCTACATTATTGCACTTTTCTTGAACTTATACCCGCATGAGCTAGCGATACAAAAACACATTCATTTATTTCCAGAGAGGCCCCAAAAATATAGGCTACCTAATAAAAATGCGTTTGTTATTGAGACTGAAATAAAACGTTCAAAAACAGCGAGGCGCAGGTTGGCAATAAAATGACAAGGCGGTGCGTACAATGATAGACACCATCATTGTGGCATTGAAGAAGCAGATTTATGGACTCTCCGTAAATTAAAGCCACTCCCGGACTCAGGCTTAATAAATACCGCGACAGGCCAAATTTCCGTTGTCTGTGAGAGGAAGGCTTTGAGTGCATCCCTGAGACCAGCTGGTTTCTGGTAGGGGGAAAAAATCGCTTATTTTATTCGACGAGTTGCAGTGGGACTTCTTGTTTTTTGACTCCATCATCAAATGGAAACGAATTCACTGCAGCAGGCAAGTTTTATGTTTATATTATACTTTAAACGTCTTGATGAAACACTGTCAAAGGCATTTCTTACTTAGGGCTCGCGTATTTTATCAAATATAATGTTTGGACTGTTATCATCGCAATGTTTTTGAAATTACATTATTTTCACATCATTATCTTTTGCCTTTGAACTGATAGATCATTTCATTCACTTAAACAGCCTGGGTTTCTGTTTGGGAATCGGGGGAAGACCTCGACTGGTTTACCTCATAGGCTACTTATTGGAAGGTTTTATGTTGCCGTGAATCATTTTAAATAATCTGTTTGTAATGTGGTGTATGGTGTGCCTCAGGAGGTGGTTTTATTTTCTTTGTACATGACTTCTCTGGTACATAATACGCAGGCCTGGTGTGTCTTTATGCTGTTGTTTTTATGCTGATGATACTCAGATCTACCTGCCTTTTAACCCCTCAGATAAGAAAATACTTTTTTTTATGGATGAAATAAAACTACTCAGCCAAATTAAATAGAATTTAAGGAAACTCAGAAGTAAGCATTTAAAAGGGGAACTTAAAGGTAAAGCTGACCTCTCGCATTACTAACACATCTGTTTTCTGTTAATTCTCTTTGCATGATACAGAAATCTAAATAAGGAGGTGGTAAGTTCAGTAACTGATGAAACCATTAACCCAAAGATGAATGGGTTTAAAACATCATGTTACAGGTTCTATGTTTTTTTTTGTTTTGATGGGAAAGGCTTTGAAGGCCACAGGAGGCTGTGGCTGACTGACTGACATGTGAACAAACTTCTTCATTTATTTGACATATTTATTGGTATATTTATCTTTTAAACTATTTTTAAGTCTTATATAAAAAGCTTTTACATACTTTGGAGGTTTTGACTTATACTCTTGACTTTTTTTTCCTACTTTTCAGTTGGACATGAATGATCCCAGTGCAGATGCAGAGTAAGTAAAAATTTAAATACATTAAGTATGAGCTTCCAGAAACGTCTTCGACCATGTCATTGACATATAATGTAATCAATAATCAGACTATTACATTACAAAATGCAAATCCTTATTCTGTATAGAAGCTCTTGATGAAAATCGTTGTAGTGCACCACACAAACACTAGAGGTCCGAGATATGTCGATGGCTTCATCCTTCATTTCTCAGAAATGCTTCAGTAAAACCGTGCAGCTCTGAACTGTTTTCCAGCTTGTTGACAATTAATTTTACACTTTCTACTTCAGATCATCTGAAATGGATTTGGAGAGCGCACTGAAGGAATGCTTCACTGCCCTGGACCTTTTCCTGAATAACAAATTTGCAGATGCACTGGCCCTTTTAAAACCCTCGTAAGTCAGTGATAACAACCTGAGAGTGCTCCTGGTTTTACTTTGGTTTATTAGCTATTTCAGTTTATATCTCTTACTTTATGAAACACTGGACAGTTGCATTTGATTTAAAATGTTCATTGCATTTATATCCTTTTTTTTTTTTTTTGTAGAAAGGATCACAGTATGTACCATGCAATGGGCTACAGCAGCATCTTGGTGATGCAAGCAGGGATGACGTTTGATCCAAAGGACATGGACGCTGCCATGACGTCACTGAGAGAATCCTTGATAACCTGCCAGAAGTATGACTTGGATGAAGACATTTCAGTCAAGTGTCAGCTTGGGGATTTGTTTAAAACGTGACTATAAACAGTTTGTTTCTGAACTTAGATTTCGGAAGAAAACCGGATTAATGGAGAGCTTAGCTAACTTGTGGTACAGGCAACCAGCTGACAGTCTGACAGAAGGTGAGTGGACCGTCTGCTCACCAGTCACCTTAATAAATGAACATGCTTGATTACAATGTTGACAGATGAGCATTTGAATCGTAAACTGGGAAAGGGCATTCACTTTAGCCAGACACACAACATGTGCAGATTTGAATGAATGCTGATTTAACCTCTTTGCTAATCATTTGCTGTAAAAAACCTGTTTGTCTCCTTTTTAACTAATTGTTCTTCTCCTTTTCATTTTCATGAACAGAAGAGATGCATGCAGAGCTGTGCTATGCTGAAGTGTTGCTGCAGAAAGCTGCTCTCACATTCCTGGATGAAAGTATAATGGGCTTCATCAAAGGAGGGATGAGAATCCGGAACAGTTATCAGATTTACAAGTGAGGAGCCTTAAAGAAATTTGGAAATTATCCTTAACCTAATAAAAATGGTGTATAATTTAAGTGATAATATGTCTCTCCACGACAGGGAATGCCAGGCCATGGCAAATGTCATGAAAGACATAGAACAACAAAAGAGTACACACATCCATTTTAGAGGTGGGGTCAGCATGGGCATTGGATCGTTTAATCTGGTGAGAAATGCAGAGCGCGCACATTAATACAAGGAACACATATTAATTTGAAAACTGAAGGTTTTGGAGGAAAAAAGTATTTTTAAGTTGCATCCTAATGAACTGCTTGCTTGTGTTCTTGTTGCCAGATGCTGTCCCTGCTTCCATCCCGAGTCCTCAGACTGATGGAGTTTTTGGGCTTCTCTGGAGACAGAGTAGGTCACAACACCTATAAACAAATACAGAAGTCCTCTCTTGTCATAGTGGAATAACCGTATTGCTAAAGGAACGGTTTTTCGTCAGTTAAAATAATCGTTTGCAAACTCTCCCCAGGAGCTGGGTTTGTCAGAGTTGAGAGAAGGAGCAACTAGCAACAGCCTTCGCTCCATCCTCAGCACCCTGACTCTGCTCATGTTTCATCTCTACATCACAGTGATACTCGGTGAGGGGACTGTGTTTTGTCTGAGATTAAAATTTAAACTGCACACGAAACGGCCTTTTCTCATTATGCTGGAAGTCTTAATGGTCACAAAATAATTTCTCTGCTCTCTTTCTTTCAGGTACCGGAGACGGGAACATTGCTGAGGCTGAAGCTCTGCTGGAACCATACGTTGAAAAGTTCCCTAATGTGAGCAGTCACTGAATCTGTATATATACATATATTTTTTATTTGAATGTACCCTCAGGGAAATTGCATTATTTTAAAAGTTCTTTTTTTTTTTGTCCATAGGGAGCCCTCATACTTTTCTACACGGCAAGAATTGCTGTGCTCAAAGGGAACTTCACATTTGTGAGTACTGGTAATGTGTTCACAGCAGTTTTGCTGATGTAGTTGTTGTACTGAGAGATGTGTGGTTTTCTCTGAAGGCTGAGGAGAAGTTCCTGGCCTGTATCGAATCCCAGGAAGAGTGGCGTCAGATTCACCACCTCTGCTACTGGGAGCTGATGTGGGCCTACTCCTTTGAACAAAACTGGAGAGAGGCTTATCGATACGCCGACCTGCTCTGCAAAGAGAGCAAATGGTCCCAGGTAATGTAATAGTTTCTTCCTTTGCTACGTGGTCCTTGAATTTCTTTTCCTTCTTACAACAAACTGATGACTCCTCCTTTCTCGCAGGCCATCTATGTGTTCCAGAAAGCTGCAATCTTGAGCATGCTCCCAGAAGAAGAAGTGACTAAACTGGGGGAAAATGTGGTGGCGTTATTCAGGTGTGTAAAGAAAAAGATGAATAACTTATCTTTACAGTCAGAAGGTTACATACGCTCTGGCCAAATACTTAATTCATTTGACTAATAAACCTTCACGGTCTTTGGTAAAATTAAGCTTTTCCCGTATTGGTATTTGGTAACATTACCTTTAAATTGTTTAACATGCCTCAAACCTTTCCAAAAGCTTTGTAATATAAGTTGTAGGAATTTTTGCATCCTTGCCCGCAAACGACTGGGGTCAGGATTTTGTGATGGCCACTCCAATATCTCAACTGTTGTCCTTATTACATTTTGCCACAGCTTTGGAAGTATGTCTGGGATTATTGTCCATTTGGAAGACCCATTTGTAACCAGGCTTTAACTTACTAGCTGATGTCTTGAGATGCGACTTTAATATACTCACATGAGGACACTCCCTCATGCTGGTGTCCATTTTCTGAAGTGCCCAAAAAAATCCCTCCTGCAGTGAAGTACAACATGATACTGCCACTCCTGTGCTTCACAGTTGGGATGGTGTTTTTCGTCTCATAAACCTCCAGTTGTTTTCCTCCAGACATAACGATGGTCATTGTGGTCATCCAGTTCAAATATTGTTTCATGTGTGGAAACATCCCACTTCATCTTAATAAAGTAACTGTGGTTTGTAGGCAGGTGGAAGGGCTGAGACTAAGAATTGCTGGCAAGTCGGTTCCAACTGAGAAGTTTGCAGCGAAGAAGGCCCAGAGATACTCTTCCTCTAACCCTGCGAAGCTAGTCGTCCCTGCTTTGGTGAGGACACGTTCTTTCGCTGAATCGCAAAGTGTGTTTGTTAAATTAAACAACAATGATCTTTGCCTACAGGAAATGATGTATGTGTGGAATGGCTTCACTGTGGTAGGAAAAAGACCTCAGCTGACTGAAGCCATCTTGTCTACTTTAGAGAAAGCAGAGGAGGAGCTCAGAAATGATCCAAGTGAGACCAACAGCAGAACTTCAAACTCTTAATTGCTTTTTTTAGTACTTAAGTGAAACTAACTTCTTGTTGTTTATGTGCAGACCCGTCAGAGTATCACTTGGATGACCAGTGTGTTATCCAGCTCTTGAAGGGTTTGTGTCTTAGGCACCTGGGGCGTCTGGTCCAGGCCGAGATCTGCTTCAACCATGTCATTTCCTGGTGAGTTTGATTCTACCTTTACTTTGACTTTACTTTGTGTTTTGCCTGGGATTTCGGCACAAGGGATTGTAACATCTTGTCCCGTGTATTACTAAATGTTGACAATATGCCAAGGGTCAAACTGCTCACTCTCTGGTTTGTTGTTCGGCTTAACCCTTTTCTTCTTTTTTTTTGCAGTGAAAATGCTATCAAGCATGACAACTATCTAGTTCCATACACCATGTATGAGCTGGGCCTTTTGCACAAGCAGAAAGGTGACATCGACAAAGCCATCACTGTGATCGAAAATGCCAAGTAAGTGCTTTCATCCCACTATTCCTGGTTTAAAAAGTCAATGTCTTAATTCCTCCAAAAATAAAGATCTTCCTGTTTGAAGCAGATGAGGTAACAATGTTGGCTGTTGTGTCGAGCTTAGACGATGTGCTTGAGTGAACTAAACACCTGTTGCTTCTAGTAGCATCTCTAGAGTCCAACGGCTAAAAAGTGATATTATTTGTAGGTTGAACTACAAAGACTACAGCATGGAGTCGAGGCTACACTTCCGCATCCATGCGGCACTCAACACGATGGGGTCCTTTGCAGCCAAACTTCCTCCTTCACGTACTCCAGCTTAAAAGACTTTAAAGGGCAGGAAACCTGACGGAAAGCTGCGAAGTCTGGGTCGCCAGTATGTCTCTGTCTTTTAGCCCTTTTTGTGGTGCTAGGATACGAAATGGTGAAATGGCCTCAGCTGGTGACTGAATATGAAAGATTACTTTTTCTTTCTCTCTTTCTACTTATAATATTAATGTAATCCTCAGTGGAGAAAGCTGCAGTTGAATACAGATCTTAAATCAGTGACATATTAGGTTAAAAAAAAAACTTTTTACTCTTGGAGTTTTAGAAAAATGACTTATTAGACTATTTCAAAGTGTCCAGCTGTCCTTCTTTTTTCGAACATGATTAAATTACTTAAATATTTTAAAAATGTATTTTTAAATAAATGGGTCCTTGTCAGTCTTCCTGTTAATAAGTCTGTATAATGAATGTCTACTTAAATGATACATGGTATTTACTGAATAAATGTTATTACCCAGATGATGTCCTGTTTTTCATGACGCAAAACATCAAGCATTAGCGAGCTGTTTGTATTTGATCACTGAAGTTAAAATGCCCCTTGGAAAATTTATGTGAATAAGGAAGAACACAAAGTGTAGTGTGAAAGGCGTTTCTATTATTCATTTGTTTTTATCCAGTTCTTGCATATGCATGTCTGACAGTGCTATGTGCGATGGAGATGGCAATTTCTAGGCTAAATAACAAACAGTTTGGTGTTTAGTTCAATACAGTTTAACAGCAACACAAAATACACTGTCCCAAAATATAAAAAAATAGAGAGCACCTTTTAATCAGAGTATAGCATTAAGTCAGTTAAACTTCTGGGATACTGATCTGGTCAGTTAAGTAGCAGAGAGGGTTGTTAATCAGTTTCAGCTGCTATGGTCTTGATTAAATTAACAACATGTGGCTAGGGTCTGAATCATTACTCGCCCATGACAACAGTAGTCATAGGCCAGTCATGTGGCGAGAGTATGCATGCAGTTCCTGGAGGAAGAAGGAATTAATACCATCTGCTGGTCACCACGCTTGCCTGACCTTAATCCAATAAAAAAACTTCTGGGACATTATGTCAGTATGACGTAGCCATGTTGCTCTTAAGGTTGCACCTAAGACTGGCATAATTATGCCCTGGTCCCGATCTGGGAGGAGATACCCCAAGACTCCATCCGTCATCTCAGCAGGAGCATGCCCCCAACGTTGGCAACATCAGCCCGTCAATGTCGGTATAGATGCCAAACATGATTATTTTTCCTCACTGATATCTAATGTGAACACGTAAATAACATCGACCATCTTTTGACAATACAATGTCTGGACCTGGCATTATACTTAGACATGTACCAGGCACCCTCACCCCATAGCAATGACACTCCTTGATGGTCATCCCCAGCAGGATGCAGCCTGACACAGACACACAAACAAAAACAGTCACCACAGCAGGATGCAGCCTGACACAGACACACAAACAAAAACAGTCACCACAGGACACCCTCAAAAGGTCCATGTCTATTCTCTGATGAGTCCTAACTGTTTTGAAGGGAGACTATTTTCTCTTTTCTTTGCACGAGTGTATCCAATGAACTAGAAAGAAACTATGCATGATGAATGAAATGACAAACCCCTATGACACAAACGTCAAATCTGTGAAACATGCGGGTTTTTGTGAGTACATTTCTCTGACGCTGCTGTCAGTGGCTTTGACCACGTGATGCACGGGCCGCTCAGCTGACCGTTGGGGGGAGGAAGGAAGAGGAAAGATGGAAGGGAACAGAGACGAAGCGGAGAAATGTATTAATATAGCGACGAAAGCCATCGAAGCGGGGGACAAGGAGAAAGCGATAAGGTTTCTCCACAAAGCAGAGAAGCTCTTTCCCACTGACAGAGCCAAAGGTAACGCTGTTCGTGGCTAACTTGTCTGTTTAGCCGGCTAAAGCTAAGCTAGCGACGCAGCTACCAGCTCCGTACGCGGTGTGTTATCAGCTGTTAGCATGTAGCCGGCGCCTGGTAGCATCAGTCCCTGTTTAAGTTCCCATAAAATTGTTAGTTTACGAGTGTTTATGGGAAGCGTGTATTTTTATGACTACTTAACGTGTGTGGAAAAATAAGCCCGGTTCACAAAAGGACACATTTAGCATCGCTGTTAGCTAAGTCGTGGGCCTGATAGCTTAACCCTGTACAGCACTTTCCGTAAAAAAAATAACTGTGAATAAAACGACGTCTTTGTCGTATGGTGAGTAAGTGAGTAGCTAACTGTGAGTATCATATTGTGTTTCAAAATATCAACCATCTTATAGAAGTTGTTAGCTAACCGGGAATCGACAAGATACAAGATTAAACCTCTTCAATCACGCAATGCTAACCGTCGGTCATGTGAACACATCGACATCAGTGTTCGTTTTAATTTCACTTTTGCTCAAAGTAGTAGGTTTTAATGAAGCTTATGCGACTTGTCGTGAGTTTGTAGGGGTTTCTGTGCGGGTAAAGCACTAGAGTAGAGCCTGGATAGGGAAAGGGGGGCGCTGAGGTCATGCTGTCCAGGCCACACCACCAATCCTTTAATTGAACGACTAACCCAGAGAGCTTCCAAATAGAGGATAATCCAGGACAGACAACTGAGAACAAGGAAGCGCTTGACTAAAGTGTTTGCTCTTGTTTGGATTGTGGTTCTCGTAGACTCTAATGGTGTACATTGCTAGTGACCAGTAACTCCTCAGTTGTTCAGGTGTAGGGTGTCAGTCTGTGCCTGCACCCTCAGTATTTGGTATGGCAGCTAATTGAAGCTTTGATTTATTTATTTTACTCCCTGGAACACAAAATAATTTTAATAATCTTTAAAACTTCTGACTTTTCAAGTTCTCTACAGTACCAGGTCCAGAGTTTTGACCCACCGGCTTTTACACTTACAGATTAGTACTGAAGACATCAAACTATGAAGGAACACACACTGAACTATGTAATAAACAAACAACAATATGTTTTGTAGTTTAGATAAAGTAGCCACATTTTGCTTTGATTTAGATTACAATAATAATCCTACTATATATAACATTGATAATTGTTAATTGCAGCTAAAGGTATAGTGTTCAATACATTTTACTAAATTATTGTAATTTACATAATTGTCCCTTGCTGTCAAACATTGGTTATCATATTATAAGTTAATTGCTTTCAGTTAGCAACACTAATTTACTAAGGGGAGACTGAACCATAGAAGAAGAATTTTGTGATGTGAAAACATGGCTTTTCTGTTGGTTTGGTACAGATGAATGAAAACGATTCCAATAATCATTATTACAGCCAGCTTCGCATGCGCACCAGAACACAGTGTATATTATAAAAACATTTTATATATAAAGATAATTTATAAGCAGGGTTTAAACTGTGTGTCTGATGATTAAAATACATGGGTAGGTAAATGTACATGAAGTGCTGTATAGTGGAGCACCTTCAGGTCCTGGCGATATTAGAGTTAACTCCGTTATTACAGGTGGCTTTTATGCAGACGCTCGCTCTGATTCTTCTTATTCTCGTTTGAGACGCTGGATGAGTCCAGGGATTTAGTAACTGTAAAGACCACGGCGCTTATCTTCCTAATAAGCAGACGTTCATAAGTAATAAGAAACACAGGACAGGGAAAAGATATCACCATTAGTTGATGCCTTCAGTACCTTGTATTACCTCTGAAGTTACCTTTACACTGCCTGAACTGAACGCCAACAAACTGGTAAACGGTGTAATATTTGTGTAAGGTAGTGCGTCCCTTACCGTGATACTTCTAAACAAAGGGTAGACAGGAAAAGATGGGCCAAGGTGACACCTGTAGCTTTCGTCCTGTCAATTAAGCACCCACATGATGCCAGAGTCCTTGTCGTACAGCAAGTTCATATTTGTCCTACGGAGTTATCTGGCATCAGTAGACTGCTTATCGACTTGCTCACCAGTAACCCAGGATTTTCCTGTCTGGTGTGAATGAGTTCACTTTAAAGAAGATATTGTACAATGTTGTCTAATAATATAACACGTGTAATGGCTGTCCACTGAGGACAAATTAAGTTGTAGTGGCTGCCAAAGATATATTCTTAAACATCAGAGGATATGAAACATAAACACACAGCTAGAATACAGGCTGTAGTAGTAGAAACACTTACACTAGACAATACACTGTTTTCATCATGTAGTTTAAAAAAGGAGGTTTATGGGGAGGGAAGAGTTGCGCTTGTATTTCATGAAGACTGTAATAAATATTGCATTTCAGAAAACAATTCAGTGCAATGTACCAGCTAAAAGCACTTCTGCTGCCAACTCAGTAATAAATGGTCTGCTCGAAGATAAGATGAAATAAGATAATCCTTTATTTGTTCCACAATAGGGAGATTTGCAGCGTCGCTGTAGCATACAGTTTAAGGGACAGTGCATACAGTAACCATTAAATAAATACAAAAAATATCAAATGAAATATAATAGAGGTCGAACATATGGACATTGCATGAGAGAGAAAAAAAGATATGTAAACATACACTGATCGGCCATAACGGCTTGTTCCAGTGCATCTCATAGATACTTGATCAGTTTGGGATCTAGTGAATTTGGAGGCAAGGTCAACACTTTGTGCTGTTCATGTTTTTTTTAGTTGTTCCTAAACCGTTTTGTGTGTGTGTCTGTGTCAGGCTGCATCCTGCTGGGGATGGCTGCTGCCATCAAGGAGTGTCATTGCTATGGGGTAGGGGTGCCTGGTCTGGTCTAGGTCGGTTTTACATGTCTAGTAACATCCACATGAACGCCGGGTCCAAAAGTTTCCATGCAGAATATTGTATTGTCACAAGATGGTCAATGTTATTCACTTCTCCTGTCAGTGGTTTTAATGTTGTGGCTGATTGGTGTAAGTAGAGTATTGCACACATATTAGAGATGTTACCGTTGCCTTGAGGTTGTCTAATGTGTGTGTCTGTGGTCTACTGGGAGCAGGTTTGGTTGTACAGCCTCACAGCAGCAGATAAGAATGACCTGTGGTAACACCATCTCACACAGTGTGGGTAATGCTACTGCAACAAGGAAATTTCCCATGCGTGGGATGAATAAAACTTATCTTTTCTTATCTTATCTTATCTTATCTTATCTTAAAGCAGTCGGCTGCTGAGGGCGCGTCCCACTGCTTTTAAGGTGCCATGAGGGGGGTGGGACTTGTTTTCCATCGATCACCATCCACCTCCACAGGCTCAAGAGGGCAGCCTCTTCAACAAGTCTTTTGTTGCAGTGATCACTATACTTTTCTGTACCCATTTAATTTAAAGGGCCAGACATTGTGTTTTTTGAATTGAGGGCCATGTCTCAGCCTGTCAGCCTGTTGGGCCATAATAATACTGTATATTTCTACAGATGTGCAGATCACAGTCTGTATGGAGTGTCAAGTTATATTTAAGGGCTGTGACTAGGGATGCTCGATATTGGCTTTTCTGCCAATACATATTATGGAATTAACACATTATGCCTAATTTTAATGCGACGTTCCACTGGATGCAAACATAAATGCAACATGGCTTTTCAAATGTAAACACTGTGCAAAGTTACAGAAAAAAGTTCATTTATTTTTTTGTGTTTTTAGAGAGAATATTTTGCCTCAAACAACACTACAGATAATGTCGAAACAAGGAAGACAAATGTAGTGTACAACTCCGCATGATTCTTCTTGAGGTGGGAGATCAAATTTGACGTATTACAGGAAGACGCCTTGTTTCCTCCTCTCATAACCACCTTTGCTTTGCAGTCATTGCAAGTCGCAAATTTACTAGGTGTTAGTTAGTAGGTGACACTTGGAAATATTTCCAAACCACGGGCATCTCATACACCGTGCGAGCTAGCTTGTTAGCCACGGTTAGCGACCTACGACACTAGCGTGTTGTTGTTGTTGTTATATGTCATCAAGCACACGCCTGTTAACGTCCCATGCTGCGTTCATGCAGACTCGGAAATGCTGATTCCTACAGAACAAATATCGGTTATAAAAACCTGATACCAATATTTCCCGATATTACATTTTTAACTCAATATCGGCTGATAATATTGGCCCTCCGATATTATCGGACATCCCTAGCTGTGACACATCATGCCATTTTCTTATGAGTTGCTGTCTGTAAGCATCTGTGGTCCCGGTTTTTCCAGCATGTCCTGCCTCTGTTGGTAGTAGTTGAACCGTTCATTACTTACCCGTTATAGTCAGCTAGTTACCTCTAAGATTTGAATGGATTGGTCTGTGGTGCCAAATCCAGGAAACATTGTTTTTTTTCTATACGCGTAGCAACTTTTGCAAGTGCTCAATTGTTGCTAAGTTTCATTGTTTATCACTGTGCCAGTACAGATGGACGGTGTGTGCAGTTTCTCTTTGTGTATTGTTTCCAGACTTGCACCGTCTGCTGGCTTGTTTCTAAGTTTATTCGATGCAAGTAGCACACTGCAGCTTGCCATAAACTTTTGAGACTGCTGAAAGCATGCAGCATGAAGGTGCCTTAAAACCAATTTATAGTCTGAAGCAGTGAAAGCAGTGGATGAAGTATCGAATTCAGATGCAGTTTATAGTTGTGTACATTCAATTATTAATTTATAACCTTCACTCAAGTAAGGTTGGAGACAACCCAGACCGTAATGACTCATCATTTAATTTGTCTTCTTTTAGCCTTCTTGGACGCATTAACAAAGAACGGGAGCTCAGCGGGAAATGGCGCATATCGCAGGAGACCGGCCGGCCGCTCAGAAACTAATGGTGCCCACTCAGAAAGAGAGAGCCAAGAATCTGGAGAAAGTGCTTCTTCTAAATCCTTCACCAAAGAGCAGCTGGAAGGTGTGCAAAGGTGAGAATTCTGTGGTTTGTCCCATTTCAGTTGTTTTACCCTTTCTTTACAATGGACGCTTTGTTTGGCTTCTGATTGGCCTGTTGACCACCAACCAGAGGGCTTTTAGCCTTCGACAAGTCCTGACTTCCTATGTTACTGTTGCTAGGTTAGACAGTTAGATAGCTATACAGGGGTCCATTCCCATAGAATTGTGAAGACGAGAGAGAGTTTGGTTATCTCCTCCTCTGTATCCACATTTGTCGACTGTATGTTTTTGAAGACTTACTTATGGCCACAGCTTTTCAACATAATTTTTCCAGGGGACTAGACCCACCTGCATGGATATTGTGCACTGTGGAAGATCTACTGTTTCTACTATTCTTGATTCTACTTTTTATTTCTGGCTAAACAAGGGCAGTCATTCTGTGTCATGCACACATAACTACTGCGCAGGGAGCCTCTGCATCTGTCTGTATTTCCCATGAGCGTGACGAGAGACCTATAACAGTGTCAACTAGACACCCAGTAACCGACGCATAAATTTAATTTTAGACCACAAGACAGGACTAGAGAGAGGGAGAGAGAGAGAATGGTGAGCCGACCTTTTTATCCACAAAATGAATGCCGTGTCATCATATCCTATGCATAATTCTATTATGAGATAACACATGCAGCTCGTTGTTATGCAGTCTTACCAGTGTATTGCAGTTTAAGTTCACAGGTTCCCCTGGTGGTTTAAATCTTGTGGGGATGCTTTAGTGAGTTAAATTGCATCATGTCATTAACTGCTCTGGTCTACATTGTGGTCATTTAAGTCATTGTTTAGCAAAACATACAAGGGTAATAAAAATGACAGGATGTGTTTTTGTGTCCTACTTTAGTAGAGACAGGTCTGTTGTGAGGGGCTGATACCTAACATTTTAGAAAAAGCTGAAAAAAGCCATTATTTAGACTTAATATTTAACTTCATAAAATATTTTATACATGATGTCTACGGTCTTAACTCACCAGGTCTTCATGTATTATCATATAAAAAGTGTATTATGAGAACCTAGATGATTGCAGCTAGCTTGTGGCATCTAAACACTTAGTACTGTAAGTGTAAGTGTAGAAAACTTCGTAAGCTACAATGTATGTGAATATCACTGTTTGTGTTAGGGTTAGTATTTGGTTGTCACTCATCTGTGAGACCGAGATTACGTCCAGTGACGATACGGCATCATCAACATGCATCTACTGTAGATTAACCTTCTGTCTGTGTCTTTCAGAATAAAGCGGTGTAAGGATTACTATGAAGTGCTCGGAGTCAGTAAAGAAGCCAATGATGAGGAACTTAAGAAAGCCTACAGGAAACTAGCTCTCAAGTTCCATCCGGACAAAAATCACACACCTGGAGCAACAGAGGCCTTTAAAAGTAAAACTACTACTTTTATTTTATTATTTTCTTATGAAAGTAACTGAGCTTGGAGTTTTTAATCTGTGTCTAGACATTCTGTAATAGCTTATATTGTGTTGGAAAATCAAAGCTATATTATACATATGCATCGATATATGCATGTACAATGAAAGGCTCGGTGTCACCCCTCTAATGTGACTCTCTTCCTTCAGAGATTGGCAATGCATACGCAGTGCTGAGCAACTCAGACAAAAGGCGGCAGTATGACCTGACGGGAGGGGAGGAGCCGAGCAGCCCCAGTCACTCACACGGAGGAGGCTTTGACTTCCACAGGGGCTTCGAGGCAGATATCACACCTGAGGACCTCTTCAACATGTTTTTTGGAGGCGGCTTCCCCTCCTGTAAGGAAACACCTGCATGTGTATAGCAACACTGACACATAACTTCACACTTAAAACAGGTGTATGCTCCACATATTTAGATCAAGGTGTCAGTTTTCAGTTTAATTGTCAATGACCTTGTTTTTTAGTTTAGATGGTTTTTAGTTTTCTTGTTTTATTTTTTATTTTTGTGAATTTTAAAATCCTTAGGTAATAACTTGATGTTTATGGGTTCAGAACACAGACTCGTATAAGAAATGGACTTAGCTAGAAGGTCTGAAAAGTGAAGCTGTTACATCCGCAGTTTAGTTGTAAGTAATACATAAAAAATTTCCACTAGTCATCATGATATTCTTGATCTTTGATTTCCTTGAGTAAATATAAGGCATCAAAGAGAGCGATGTTGGGGAATGTGCCTGATTGGCAATTTTTTTTCTGTAGTAATTGATGAGCCATGACTAGATTCTCCATTAGATCCACGCCAGCTCTTTGAACAAATACGGTGACAGTCTAATGTAAACTCGAGGCTTTAAAGCACTAGTCAGCACACCAAAGTGTTTATGGTTCTGAAAAGGTCTACTCATCAAATGTTGCACTTGTGCCGCCACCAGTTTGTGTAAAATAGACCAGTTGTTGTTAAACCACTTCGACCTGAATTTAACCAAAGGGCCAGATGACATGGCATGAACTTATACTGTAGCTTTTTCAGAATAGGTACAGTAGGTGACATATCTATTCCATAACTTTGTGTCTGGCTAATATTTGTATATTTTGTTCATATTTGTCTACAGCAAGTGCACACACTTTCACCAACGGCAGGACGAGCTACAGCCAACAGACAGATTACCGACAAGAGAGAACAGAAGAAAGAGGAGATGTACGTTCAAAAATTGTCATTTTTAATAAATGCCAGTGTTTAGTTGATGCGTGTCTCCGTGTGTTGTTCTACATTAGACAATACATTTGTTACTGAAACAAAGGTAATCATTCTGTTTCTCTACAGGGCGGTTTTTCAATGTTTATCCAGCTGATGCCCATTGTGGTCTTGATTTTGGTGTCAATACTGAGCCAGATGATGGTGTCCCCTCCACCCTACAGCCTCTACTCTAGACCGTATGTTAACATTCAGTCTCTTCCTGTCATTAGCCTGCACTAGTACGCAGCAAGTCTCAAATCTCACATGCAACATTCACTTATTCACCTGTGGTACTGTATCTTCAGAACTGATAAACATTACCTCTCTAAGTTGGACTTTAGGTGTCTTTTAAACACTGCTATTGACTGTGGTTTGTTAATGTAGCACAGTCTCTTTCTATTTTTTTTGCAGGAAATGTGTTCTACATCGAGTAGGAATGTGGGTGAAACTTATTACGTTGCCACACACTTAACACAAGCTCGTACTACCTCTGTCTCTTGCAGGTCCACAGGTCAGACCATAAAAAGGCAGACGGAGAACCTGCGTGTTGACTACTACGTGACTAGAGATTTCAAATCAGAGTTCAAGGGCACAGCACTTCAGCAAATTGAGAAAAATGTAGAGGACGACTATGTATCTAATGTCAGAAATAACTGCTGGAAGGAGAGACAGACAAGTAAGTAACCGTGGTTATAAAATATCTTAAACACTGCTTCACTGAATTCAGAAGTCTCTGACATTGTTTCTTTGCTTGTCTCATTCAGAAACAGACCTGCTTTATGCTGCTAAGGTATACAGGGATGATCGAATGCGCAAGAAGGCAGAGCTCATGACCATGGATAACTGCAGGGAGCTGGAGAGACTAAATAACCTATTCCGAGGTGGATGAGTTGGATACTGCTAGATGATGTAAATGTATATGAATAGATGTGTATGTTCATGATTTTTAAAAGAAAGAATCTTTACACTAGGAGCAAAAAACTAATGATATAGTTTAGCTCTATTACTGAAGTTATAATATGTCCCTCCTTGTATCCCCTTGGAACTTCTCCTCTTCCTCACTCCATCCTGACCCCAGGGATTGCCTTGTTATATCATATTGAACCGTTCTACACACACTGTAGAAAGCCCCACACCTTTTATCTTTTTTTACTCTGCTTTTCTTGTGTTTTCCTGGAAGCGAGAAGGACATTTGATTGTAAAGGCATGTGCTTTGAGTAGTGACATCCTGAGATGCATTCGGCACAAGCAAGTTACTCTCTTAAGAACCACAAACAGCTTTTGGCATCATCTGCTTGTCATAAATACCAAGTAGGAGACATGGCTCATCTGGGGGCACTTTCAGACAAAAGAGGAAAATATAAAAACATAGCAGAATGCTTGTTTTAGCTGCCTACTCACCTCCACGCATGGATGAAGATCAACAGATCATGAAGAGTGACTGTGCTACGAGAGAACATTTTATATTGTCCACTCCAAAATGTGAAGCTGGTTGGGACTATACATGGAAGGACACTGGAACTGTTCATTCATAAGCGGTTGTACATTTTCATTTTTGAATGTTTATGCAGTAATTTAAGTAACTATAGAAGACACAAGGGTTTTCTTCAGTGCTCGACTAATCATTTAAATAAAGTAAAATTGTTACCATAGATTGTGTGATTGTGTGTCTTTTTAATCTGCACAAGTTCAAAAAGCAGCAATGGAGATTTTAAGTTACTAAAATTTCTGCTGCTGCTTCAATATAGCGCATGTAAACAGAATTTGGGGATTCATTTATAGCGGATGGATTTATTTATTTATTTTTGCTTATTTGGTGTTTGTAGATTACCCTTAATAACTGGGCCAGTACTGCACAAAATATAACGGCAAATGTAATTTTGAGATACAAAACACAATGTAAGTTTCATTTAAATACATTTTATTGCCCTGGATGTTTGATTTAATTTAATAAAAGCCCTGAATGGGTAAATAAAATCAAACCTCTTGGCTAGTAATGTTGAATGATGCGTCTCCTCAGCAACACTAATGCTAGCTGGATACGTGTCGCCGTTACCATGGAAACCACAATTGAAACATACAACATTAAGCTTTTTTTCGTAAGTGCAGAGGGGTTAAAAAATATATCAATGGACGGTATACAAGTGTATTTCTCAAGCATGTTAATTTATCCCGCTGCGCGAACAATTAAAGGATAATCCCAGGTAAAAATGGAACTTAATTTTAAAATAACAATTTTAATCCTACCTTCTATTTCTTTTGCCCTGCATCTTAACATTAAATGTGTGTTTTACAAGCAAAATGCCAGCCTAGCGATGATCAAATGAAGTAACTACACTTTTGTACTAAACGTTTAAACTATAAAAGATAAGATAATCTTCGCAGGGGTTTCTGGGAGTTGGTGTCCCGCTACCATTTTAACTAACTGTGGATGACGTAAACGACAAACACATTTAATTATATAATTTATTTATTTTAAATTCTAACAATCTAACTGCAATAATACTGTGTTTTTGTTCAAACCTAAAAATATATTCGAGACTTTTCTTCGTTGCAACTGGTGACATCATCTCCGTTAGTTTATCAGCGGTCACGTGACAGCGTCAAACCCGGAAGCGACATCAGAGCTGCGACAGTGCCTCTTCAGCGACTTAGGTATGAAAGGAAAACAAACAGAGGTAGAACCTAAGATGCTAATGAGACAGCGTTTCGAGGAATAAATCAGTTGAGTCAAACCGCTTAGCCGGGGAATGTGTCTTTCCGGCTCTGACGTGAAGTGGACTATTATGCAGCGCCCCAGCTACATGTGTGTTTTCCTGTTAGGTTTGTACTCCTGCGGATGCTTCTCACTTGTGTCTGCCTGCAAACAAGAGCCAGAGACTCCAGACTGGAGGATGACTCTGAAAACTATTCGAAATGGAATACACAAGATTGACACGTACTTGAACGCAGCGCTAGACCTGTTTGGTGGCGATGACGGACTGTGTCATTACAGATGTAGTGATGGTAAGACTTTCTTTCTTCCTTCAAGGCCTTTTCCATAAAGCAACAGCTGTCAACCCAGTAGAAGTAACAGACATTCTGCCTTGCACACCCAAACCACACTTTCCATGTGTGTACCGAAGAACTTTGGTTAATTAGACACAAAAAGCTTGAGGGTTGAGCTCATGTTTACAGCTGGTAAATGCGAAATATGTCATTGCCCATTGATCGGCATAGTAAGCTACTCAGTCATGATGTGGTTATCTCTGACAGAGAGATAACAGACGGTGCAAGAACAAGAAACCTCTTCACCTTTGCTCCTGTCTTGCAGGGTACAAGCCAGTGCCTCGTCCTAGGTACAAGCAACCACCACCCAATGGATGTGGCTCCCCGCTGTTTGGATTTCAGGTAATCTGAGGAGATGGTTGTGAATCTGTGTCACAATAAGTATGTTGCTATGTGGCTTTTATTGTGCAGCATATATATTGGCTTAATATTTTTTTCAAAATGCAAATGAATAGAAATGCAATATACTGCACTGTTTGCAGTACGAGACAAAAAAGGGAACCTGTCAAATACGTGGGATATGGTGATATTAGTGTTGTCAGTCATTTTTTATTGCCTAAAATTCACATTGTCCAATCAGTTTCTACTTCAAAACATGTTTTTAGTCCATTTAAAACATAACTGGAAAACAAAAATAAAATTCCATGATCCTCAATGTCTACCCTCAGTGTCTAGAACTGGACTCCTCCTGTTGATAAGTCAATAAATTTGACATCTGGTCTAGAAAAGAAAGATATAAAACTGTGATAAGGACCTCCTCCCCGACCGAGAGTGGCCAAGCCACCTTTTTCTGACTGAGGACCACCTCAGACTTGGAGGTGCTGAACTTCACCCCAGCCGCTTCACACTTGGCTGCGAACCGCCCCAGCAAGCGCTGGAGGGCCTTGTTCGATGAAACTATGAGGACCACATCACCTGCAACAAGCAGGGACAACATCATCCGATCACCGAACACGACACCTGCCTCCACCCGGCTGTGCCTAGAAATTCTGTCCATAAAAGTTATGAATAGAACCGGTGATAAATTAGCGGAGTCCTAGAAGAACAGTGGAACAGATCCAACTTAATTACGAAAGGAAATGGAAGAGTCAAGGAAAGAGCTTGAAGGCAAGAATAGGAAACTTGAGGAGATCAAAGGAAACAATGGAGCAGATGAGTGGCAAACTGGAGGAAATAAAAGATCTGAAAGAAGCTAAGAAAGAACTTGAAGAAGAGAAGAAGGTGATGTCGGAAGAAAAGACAGAACTGGAGGAGGAGATGAAAGATCTGAAAAAGACTTGGAAAGAACTAGAAGAAGAGAAGAATTTGCTGTCGGAGGAAAAGACAACTGCGGGAAGACAGAAAAGAATTTGAGGAGTTCTGTTAGACGCCATGAGATAACTTGAGGAGGAGAGGAAAGCTCTGACAGAAGCCAAGAAACAGCTGGCAGATGAGAAGAAAGAGCTGTTGATTGCAAAGAAAGAACTGGACGAGAAGATAGAAATGGAGAAGAATGAAACGTCGGAGGCTGAACAGGCAGAGGTGGAGAGAGACACCAAAGAAGCAAAGAAAGAAACATAGTAATGTGGTGTATGCTGTTCAGTGCAGTGAGGAGTGTACAGACTTATACACTGGGGAAACCAAACAACCCATCCATAATCGCATGTACCAACACAGCTCATCAGGATGATTCAGCAATTTTCATAAATTCTGCAAGTCCAGTTGCCTTTTTCGAACCTTTTTGGATTGCGTAGGCAACAGAAGCTTCCTCTTCCTCCTGTCTCCATCTTCTATCCTCCATGCAGCCTCACAGAAACACCTCCACCATCACCGCTACCACGTGTGTTTCTGTGCGGAGTCCCATGTTCTTGGTGCTTGTGGGTTTTCCTCTGGATGCTTCGGTTCTCCTGCAACACCAAAACACAAACTATAGGTTAATTGGAAACTCTGAATTGTTCCCAAATTAAGCAACATATTTAGAAATCATTCAAAATTCAGTTTGGCTTCACACACCAAAATTCAAAATGAATCTCATTCTAAATTAAAATTCAGTTCAAAGTCATTAAAACGAAATAAATATATATATATAAAACAATATTTCTGTATGTGTCTGCATCTCTGGTTTATTATTCTTTTTTGTGTAGATTAATATTTTGTATATAATATTATGTGATGATTGTGCAGAAGAAGGGGAGACATCTTTGTGGGTAGTGTAATTTGTATGAAGCTACTAGCAGCCACGAGCTTAATGTAATGTACTTAAAAACTGTTTTTTTCTTATTACAGCCTAAGAGTAACTGTGCTGACATTTCCAGTTTGATATAGGTATCCCATCCATGACCAAATGCTGTAACCAGCACGACCGCTGCTATGACACCTGCGGCAATGAGAAGCATGACTGCGATGAGCAGTTTCAGGACTGTCTCGAGACCATCTGCAGGAATGTGCAAAGGACTCTGGGACTGTCTCAAAGTGTCCAAGGTAAGACCTGGCTCAAGTGATGCACTGTAGGTGATTCTAGGTTGTCCTGGTGGGGGGAAGACAGTCTGTGCACAAGACAATTTATAATGTTTAAGAGTAATACAGCGTCCTTTCAAAGGCAGATCAGATGTTCACAATGAACTGGTACACAGCTCCAGCACCACAGACGCTGAACAACCAACATCAGCTTTTACACTAAAATCTTTTTCTTATTGAACAATGAAATATCAGCTCACATCTTGTCCCTCACTTTAGTTTGTTCAATAAGTGACCAAACGCACATCAGTTGCATTTTAAAAATGACTGCCTAGATCTATGATCATATTATTGAACCATCATTAAAGTCTAAAGAGAAGGTCTGTATGTCCTGTATTGTCTTAAAGATTTTGCTGGGTTCATCATAGTCAGCAGTGACAATACAATCTTATACAACACATATATAATATGTCATATCTAATATCTAACAAATTCAATCTAATTTGATTGAGTTCAAGAGCAATGTTAAAAGTTCATTTTCATTTTTTTCACTGTGTAGGTAACTAGATATAGTTGTAATATACAGTACATCCAGCAGGGGGAAGCAAAGAGGTGTATTTGTAAATAATAAAAAAAAACTATAAATATATATACAGTGCATCCGGAAAGTATTCACAGCGCTTCACTTTTTCCACATTTTGTCATGTTACAGCCTCATTCCAAATTGTATTAATCTAATCTCTTACCCTCAATTCTACACACATACTCCATTATGACAATGTGAAAAAGTTTTTTTTTTGACTTTTTTTGAATTTATTAAAATAGAAACTAAGAAATCACATTTAATAGTATTCACAGCCTTTGCCATGAAGCGTCAAAATAATTAGCTCAGGTGCATCTTTTTTCCACTGATCATCCTGAGATCTTTATACAGCTTATTGGAGTCCCCTGCAGTAAATTCAGTAAATTCAAAGGCACACACCTGTCTATATAAGGTCCCACAGTTGACTGTGCATGTCAGAGCACAAACACCAAGCATGAAGTCAAAAGAACTGTCTGTAGACCTGCGAGACAGGATTGTCTTGAGGCACAAATCTGGGGAAGGATACAGAAAAATGTCTGCTGCTTTGAAGGTCCCAATGAGCACAGTGGCCTCCATTATTCGTAAATGGAAGACATTTGGAACCACCAGGACTCTTCCTAGAGCTGGCCGGCCTTCTAAACTGAGCGATCGGGGAAGAAGGGCCTTAGTCAGGGAGGTGACCAAGAACCCGATGGTCACTCTCTCAGAGCTCCAGCGTTCCTCTGTGGAGAGAGGAGAGCCTTCCAGAGGGACAACCATCTCTGCAGCAATCCACCAATCAGGCCTGTATGGTAGAGTGGCCAGACGAAAGCCACTCCTTAGTAAAAGGAACATGGCAGCCCGTCTGGAATTTGCCAAAAAGCACCTGAATGACTCTCAGACCATGAGAAACAAAATTCTCTGGTCTGATGAGACAAAGATTGAACTCTTTGGTGTGAATGCCAGGCGCCATGTTTGGAGGAAACCAGGCACCGCTCATCACCAGGCCAATACCATCCCTACAGTGAAGCATGGTGGTGGCAGCATCATGCTGTGGGGATGTTTTTCAGCAGCAGGAACTGGCAGACTAGTCAGGATAGAAGGAAAAATTAATGCAGCAATATATAGAGATATCCTGGATGAAAACCTGCTCCAGAGCGCTCTTGACCTCAGGCTGGGGCGAAGGTTCATTTTTCAGCAGGACAACGACCTGAAGCACACAGCCAAGATCTCAAAAGATTGGCTTCAGAACCACTCCGTGAATGTCCTGGGCCGTCCTGGAGTGGCCCAGCCAGAGTCCAGACTTGAATCCGATCGAACATCTCTGGAGAGATCTGAAAATGGCTGTGCACAGACGTCTCCCATCCAACCTGATGGAGCTTGAGACTTATTGCAAAGAAGAATGGGCAAAACTGCCTAAAGATAGGTGTGCTAAACTTGTGGGATCATATTCAAAAAGACTTGAGGCTGTAATTGCTGCCAAAGGTGGATCAACAAAGTATTAAGCAAAGGCTGTGAATACTTATGTAAATGTGATTTTTTTGTTTTCTATTTTTAATAAATTCAAAACATGTCAAAAAAAACGTTTTTCACATTGTCATAATGGAGTATTTTGTGTAGAATTTTGAGGTAAGAGATTAAATTAATACAGTTTGGAATGAGGCTGTAACATGACAAAATGTAGAAAAAGTGAAGCGCTGTGAATACTTTCCGGATGCACTGTATATCTTTGCAACTCTTGTTATGTGTGCTATCATCATTTAAGCTTAGTTACATAGTATTAAAAACCGTTTAAGCTTTTATTTTGAATATGAGAGTTGAGAAGAATTACAAAGCAAAAGTGAAACGAAATGGGCAAACCAACACACCTTTGAGTCAGATATAAATCTGAGTGACTGTAATTGCTGTGTTTCTGTGTCACGAGAATCAAACGGATGACTCAGTGACTTATTTCTTAACACCTCATTAAAAGAAAACAGTAGCCTCCCATTCCTGTAATTTGTTGTGCTGACGATGTATTTACCTGTAGTCATCTTCCCCCCACTTTCTTTCTTTCCCTCATGGAACCACATAATGATGCCAGCTCTTAGAGTAGTGAATGAGACTGCTAACGTCTGAGGCTGAATGCAGGAGACTTCACCTTAACCACCGGCTGTTGCTCATCATTTACATAGATGATGGCATTCAGTGGTAGTTTCATTTTGACTGGTCGTTTCTAACATCATAAGCCTCAACATTTGTACATCATGATGACTGATAATAGCTTCTCAAACACCCCTGAGCTGCTGCTGCTTTCACATGCACAATCTAACCTACATACAGTATTTACAGTAAGAGATAGAGGTATCACTACTGTCTGTCTGTCATAAATGAGATTACAATGGTTACGTCTCTGTTCTGATCTTAATTCAGATGTCGATGATGTGAAAATGTGATTAGATTAAACTCAGATCAGTGCTGCTGTTTTAAAAGCCATCCTCTTAAAACAAAGGTATTAATAATCTGATTTTAATCTGTGATAAAAGTCTGTTTTGATCCATACTGTATGCCGTGCGTTTAAATTTAGACTGACAGTAACAGTGACAGTTCTTCCTGCTACTACCACTACTTCCTCATGCATTCTCCTTTTGTTTCAACAGCATGCGAATCAGCAGTGACTCTGCTTTTCGACGCCGTTATGCACCTGGGATGTAAGCCGTACTTGGACAGTCAGCGAGAGTCCTGTGTCTGTCAGTATGAAGTGAAGAGGGAACTGTGACACCAGCACCACACGGCTCCACAAGACTGTCCGACCGTCGGAAAACACAACACTAACTGAAGAGTGCCTACAATGCTTTCAGACTTGTAGATTTTCTCAGGGACAGAGCGTCTTAAACTGGCACTGATCTGTTTATTAGATTTTTAGGTATATGTTTGTTTATACAAAGTCACTGTAAAAATGGCCTTTGTCTTTAGATATAATGGCTAACAGTTAATTATTTATATGTTGTTAATAAGGTTTAATATGATTGCCACCTTGATGAACTGGCACCTTGTTACCCTGGGTCAACGTATTCTGGGGAACTTCGGTTTTGTTAACTGTGAAATGATGCGGCGTCTTCTTGGGGGGGGGGGACCATCTGGTGAGCTCATCGGTGTTGGCTGCAGTTTGTGGTACGGCAGTGAGCTGACACACAAGGCTGAAGAATGCTGCAGAATTCTGTGTAAATAAAATTGTTAAAAAAAAATAATAAAAAAACATGCTTAGTAATGGTTTCCTATCCTAAGTTTTTGAGTATGAGATAAGATAAACCAAATGTTTTATTCCTTATGTGTTTTTAACGTGATAGAAACGCATTTCAATTTGTCTGTATTGCACTTTTTATCTCTGATCTCCAGTTGTATTGCAAAGTGGTGAAAGCAGACGTCCAGGCTGTTTGACTGACGGGTGCAAGAACAACCCGTGACCTTGGGTTGTGACATTGAAGCACTGGGGTTCATCTCCACAAAACCTGCACAGCAGTCCTCCTTTCTTCCCAGCCTGTTCATTTTTGCTGGTGTTATTACAGTCCAGACCACAAAGGAGACATGAAACATCTCCAGATGTAAAACTCTGCCAGTGTGATCGACATTTTAGGAAGCTCCCGTCAGGTCCAAGCCCCACTGTGTTTTGAGCTTGATGGCCTTCACTCCTCATCCTGAATTGGAGCTCTCTTTTCCTTAAGAGTGAACTTAGACCACAGCTAAAAACGGGAACATCCAAAGCCCTGTCTTCCTGAACTGTGATATTATTGCACAACTAATAGCACTTTGTATTCTGGTGACACTCTACTCTTTTGTACACAGTACTTGCTGACTTTATTTATTTATTTATTTATTTATTTGCTATGCTTGGATTAAAGTTTATTGCCTTTACTGTAGTTGATGTTGTTTATTTTAGTTGTGTGAAGGAGAACCAAAGCTTCATCATCACAACATAAGTGCATGAGTCCACCTCAGATTCTAAGGGACAAACAGTAAAGCTCAGATTCTTACATTAGCAGGGGCCGAGGCAGAGGGGAGATGTGTTAACATCCAGTTGGCTATAGTGCATAAACATAAAGATAAACATTCACACCAGCTAGGAAATACAAAGTGTCATCCGTGACGAAGGGCATTTATCATCTAACTCTACAGCTGTGTTTGTACAGCCAGACAGGGATCATGAACCCTTTGCATGTTTCTAAAAGAGAAAATAGGGCAGATAACTGAGCCCAGAAGACAGAACTACACTTCCTGACGTCCTTTCTCACGGTTCAGCTCCCACAGGAGAGTTGGATCGACCGGCAAGTCTTCCTTTCTTTCCCTCATGGGACCACATGATGATGTCCAGGATGGGATTGTGAAAGTCTGAGGCTGAATATAGTAGATAATGTTTGCCTAACCACTGGCTGTTGCTCATCCTTTACACATAGATGATAGCGTTCAGTAGTTATATTTTATTACTGGAAGACACTACATAATTTCACAGTTAGCCAAAGTGAATTTCCCTGGAATTTTTGTCATGGCTCACGAGCCAGGTCGTGACAATGTTGACTCAGGGCACCGTGTGCCATGGTTCCTTCAGCCCCACATAATGAGGAAAACCAACTCCTCACTGGCAACCTTGACTCTTTCATCAGGTTACCATCAACTGGGCTTGCATTAACTTTGTTTTCCACCTGGCTTGCTTAATATTAACTGACATGCCACAAAGCAAGGCATTTCGTTATTTACAGAGAAAAGTCTACATTATTAACTTGTTAAATTACTGTTTCACTCTTCTGCTTTGTTCTGTCTGCGAGCAGCGAGTGATGGCAGGCAGCTCCGTGGCAGGTTGCGTCTGAGGCGGGTGTAGACAGGGGAAAGCAGAAGGGAGAGATGGTCTGAGTGGCCAAGGTGGGGGTACGGCTCTGTACGCGTGCTTGATGTAGGTGTAAATATGATCCAAAGTGTTTTCCCCCCTTATAGAACACTTGCTGGTAGAACTTCGGGAGTACAGTATAACAATAAATAAATAGTTGTAATAATAATAATTCATGTATGGTGTGGTTTCTTTTGCTATCATTATTCATTCATTCATTCATCTTCTGTACCCGCTTGTTCCTGTTCAGGGTCGCGGGGGTCTGCAGGAGCCATCGGGCGAGGGCCGGGGTATACCCTGGACAGGTCTCCAGTCTATTGCAGGGCTAACACAGAGAAACAGACAACCATTCACACACACACACACACACCTACAGCCAATTTAGAATCACCAATTAACTTAATGAGCATGTCTTTGAATGATGGGAGGAAGGTGGAGTACCCGGAGAGAACCCACGCAGACACAGGGAGAACATGCAAACTCCACACAGAAAGGCCCATGGATTTGAACCCGTGACCTTGTCTCTGTCAGGCATAAATGCTAACTACCTCGCCACTGTGTCGCCTTGCTATCATTAGCTTTTTGGAAAAAAAAATCAGATACGACATGGTTTCCTTTCCTATTCTTAGCTTTTTGAAAGAAACTGCAGGTGTGGTGTGGTTTCAGTTGCTATCATTCATTAGCTTTATGAAAGAAAACTTTTACTTGAGTAAAGGAGTTGATTCAGTACTTTCACTTTCACTACCAGAGTATTATTTTACACAAGCCCTGGATTTCCTTATGTTTTCTCTTTCTCTTTCAACAGCAGTGGCCTTTGGGATGTCAGCCGTTACTTGGACAGTCAGCGAGAGTCCTGTCCTGTCAGTATGAAGTGAAGAGGGAACTGTGACACCAGCACCACACGGCTCCACAAGACTGTCGCGACTATTGGAAACACAACACTAACTGAAGAGTGCCTACAATTCTCTTTGCTTTCAGACTTGTAGGTTTTCTCAGGGACAGAGCGTCTTAAACTGGCACTGATCTGTTTATTTGTATTTATACAAAGTCACTGTGAAATGGCCTTTGTCTTTAGATATAATGGATAACGCCTTATGCAGTAAATTATTTGTATGTTTATTAATTAGGTTTAATATGACTGCCACTTTGATGAACTGGCACCCGGTTGCCCTGGGTCAACGTATTCTGGGGAACTTTGCTTTTGTTAAGTGTGAAATGATGCGGGGTCTTCCAGGAATAAAAAAAATTCTTACGAAATTATTTTCGAAATCTTACCACTCACTACTCTCATTCACAAGGCTTAGAATTTGTTCTGCTCATGAGTGGTGGCTGCAGTTGCACTTCTGGAAAATGTGTCATGGGCAACGGTTAAGCTGACGCAAAAGGCTGAGGCGGAATAGTGAGTAAACAAAAACATGTTAACTTGTCATAAAAAATAAAATAAAACATGCTTGTTAATAATTTCCCATTCTAATTTTTTGATGAGATGAGAATGTGTTGCAAAAGTAACCATATATAAATGTTTTATTCCTTTTTTATTTTTTTATTCCTTTATGTATTTAACGTGATAGAAAACTATTTAAACTCGTCTATATCAGACTTTTTAGCTCTGATAATCTTCGGTTGTATAAACCTCAAATCTCTTCTATATTTCATGATTGATTAAACTTTTTTGATTTCCATTAAAGACTCGCCGTAGCAATGTGGCAAACGCGGAAGTCCTGGCTGTCGATGTTTGACTGACAGATGCGACAACCAATCGCGACCTTCGGTTGCAACTGATGGGGTGGTGCGGGGGAGGGGCGTACCTACAACATGATTCACATAAAAGCCGGTTTGTCAAAAAAAAATCCAATATTTTCTAGCCGTCGCTCGGTTGGAGTGGAGAGACCAACTTTTAACATGGCTGACAAAGCAAACGACGTCTGTGGAGGTAACAGCTTTATATTGTTAACATAAAACATTTAGATTTTGTAGTTCCGCGTACCGTAAAGTCAGTGCATTTTTGTTTCCGTTGTAAGTTAGACACAGTATCACCAGAAAAGCTGGCTTTATTGTGCTCTCACACAAGTGCTGTCACACCTGTAGCCTGCCTCAGGTCATTATGTCTCTGCCGTCCGTCAGTTATTAGGTTACTACAACATGTGAGGCGACATTTGACTTTACAGTCGTCTTTTTTTCCTCTTTCTCTCAGATGGTGTGACTCAAGACAGCAGACCAGTCACAGACGCGGAGGGTGAGTACTTTACACTGGGTTATTATGTGGTGTTATAAAACCTTTATTTCGCATAGCAGGAGTCAAAGTTTTCCCCTAACCAAAGTAAAACTGAAACAAATATACTGTAAGGGTGCTTGTTTACCACTCTAATCACCGTGTGATGTGGACAGATTTCCCTTAACTCCCTCTCTCAGGGACTATTTTGTATGGATGTTGTTTGTGCTCAGATGGATGAATCATTCCCATCTTATATCAGTCTCAGTCTTTTTATTGACCTTGTGTCAACTTGCTGCGATCACGGTGACCGTGTGAAACTGTTGTGAATATCAGTGTCCATCCAGTGTGAGAAGACTCAGATTGACCTCCTTAAAAGCCTGCCTCGCTGCAGGGCTTCTGAATTAGACTGCAGTAACATGTTTACTGTACTGATTACCCATTAATAGCTTCTCAAACACCACCTCCCTCACAGAGTCTAACCTGCATATCTGCGGTGTGGGTGACATAAAGGCGTTTTGCGCTCCTTTCTTTTACCATCTTTCTCCACCTGTCAGCCTGCTATTGACGGCCATGAGGACTATAAGCTGGTGGAACAATGGCTGCTTGACCCCAGTACTAACAGCGATCCATGTAGTTAGCTGTTAGCTGCTTAACAAAGAAGCAGAAGGCTCGTGGTTTTGTCGTTGCCATAGTAGTATGTGTGCGTGTGTGTCTTTAGTTATTTGTTATTGTTACATGTGTTGCTTGTGTATCATTTCCAATATAGAAAGTGCAAAGGGCAAAACGGAGACCGACTCCTTCTTCTTTAGGTAAGCCTTCCTAGTAAATTCTTGCTTCTTTCCTGTCCAGTATTTTCCGTGTAGTGGCTTTATTTGCTGCTTTTCACATTGCAGCAGCTCTCTGAATCTGGATCCTGCGGAGGAATACAAGATGGGCAACAAACGGCGAGGCCTCGCGCTCATCTTCAACCAGGAGCACTTCTTTTGGCATCTGCGGTTGAGCCCCAGGAACGGGACCAACGCTGATCGCTACAACTTGGAGAAAAGGTATCCGCAGCAGCTGGCAGTTTGCTTAGGGACATGAGTGTGCTTGTTCGGCAGCTGTAAAGGTTTGCAGTGGAAACGCTGTGTGAGAAAGAATTTCCGGTGTGCTTGATTGCACCTAATGTTCACTTTTCCTTTAGGCTGCTGGATCTAAACTTCGAAGTGAGGATCTACGAGAACTTAAAACAAGTGGATGTGATTACTAAAATCTGTGAGGGTACGTCCACATGAGCACTTCGGAGACTCATATGACTTGTGTATATTTTCAAGAAGCTGCAGAAAATACTGCTGTAGTTCAAATTCTCACCTACTTCCTTATTTTCTTGTTCGTGCAAATCCAACACGTGAAATGCACTTATACCTGTTATGCCTTGTGTCCCACCAGCTGCAGCAGAAGACCATTCAGACGCAGACTGCTTTTTGCTCGCCTTCCTGAGCCACGGCGAGGACGACCATGTTTACGCCTACGATGGCAAGATCAAAATCCAGTCTATCACGGACATGTTCAAAGGAGACAAGTGCCAGAGCCTTGCGGGAAAGCCAAAGATCTTTGTATTACAGGTACACTCAAACAGGAAAACAAAGAAAAATGTTGTTCACCCCATGTCGACACGCTTCACTGATCTTACCTGGAAACCATCCGTGTCCGTCTCTAGGCGTGCCGCGGAGATAAGCACGACAATCCGGTGACCGTCTGTGACGCTGTGGACAGTGAGTCCAATGAGGTGGTGGTGGACGCCGGGGCCGTGTACACCCTCCCGGCCGGGGCTGATTTTATCATGTGCTACTCTGTGGCTGAAGGTGAGTCACCCAGGAAGTTTGAGGGTAGTTGGTTTGCTATCTTGGTGCAAAGCTGGTGGCTTATCTTTCTCGATTCTTTTCGATTTTCAAGTGTCAGCTTGTGGGACTGAAAATAAAACCAGCGCACATGTGTCTAAAAACATCCTCTCGTGTTTACTTGAGGCTGGCTCCAAAAACAAGTTAATCGCAGACATGAATCCAGAGAGTACTTGGACATTCCAGCGCATCCCACAGATACTTGATCAGTTTGGGATCTGGTGAATTTGGAGGCCAGGTCAACACCTTGTGCTGTTGTTCATGTTTTTGAGTTGTGAGTCTGGATCCTGCTGGGGATGGATGCCGTCATCAAGGAGAGTCATTGCTTTGGGGTGGGGGTGCTACTTGTCCAAGTAACATCCACATGAATGCCAGGTCCAAAAATGTCATTATTACAATTCAAACATTGAATTATCATGAGGTGGTCATCTCCTGCCAGTGGCCATTGAATGCTTTTTTTTCTTTGCATTTCCTGTTTTTATTGTGTAAGCTTCCCCCTCGATGTGCATGGTCATGCTGTAATTCCTGTGTTTCCACCCCCTTGATTGTTGAATTGGTTCTAGGGAATTCGGGGGAAGTTTGGGGTTTGGGTACTTCCCTGTAGTTGAGTGGGTTACCGTTTTGTCCCTGTCCTCTTTCCCAGTGAATGGTTCTCTAACGACCCTTGTCCATCAGAGGCTCCAGTGTGTGTGAATGAGGTTGTAACTTCTCGGGGACAGAAGTTAAAACTGTATTGTAAATAAATGGCAGATTAAATCTCAGTCCACCTTCTCTGTTCAGAGAAGGTTTTTCCAGTCTGACATAGATGGCTTCATTTACTCCTCTTTCAAACCATCGCTCTTCTCTGGCGAAGATTTGGACGTTGTTATCTTAGGGAGTGTCCTTTGTCCTCCTCACTGCACTGAACAGAATACACCACATTACTGTTTCTGCCTGGGTGTTTTGTCTTTAGGTTGGACCATTCCAGAAATAAACTGGAATGTGAGGTTTTGGAACGGGTGAGTCTTAAGTGGATGTTACTTATCCAAACATTTGGACATATCCAAAAAAGGTTTAACCCATTAACGCCTGAATTGATTTTTCAGTTATATAAAGAAATTAATTATTTTTGTTTTTGCTTACCACTCCAACTGGCCCTACGAGAAACTAGTGCTTGCAAAAGGTTCCTAGGGATTTTTTGAATGTGCACAAACAACATTCTCCTGTAAGTGGTTTTAATGTTGTGGCTGATTGAAAATTGAGTTGGCAAATGAGTTTATGAGCAGTACAGCTAGAAGCTCTTGGCTCATTTATAAATATCAGTGAACATGAAACGGCACTAAAATGCAGGCATTTTTTTCTTGTTCGTATCAAATGAACTGAATTCTTTAAAGTGATGTCTCTAATTATAAATATGTACCACATTAACTTTTTTGTTGTGTGTTCTTTGCCTAGGCTACTATTCCCATCGGGAGACCATCAACGGCTCCTGGTACATCCAAGATCTGTGTGAGATACTTAAAAAGCACGGGAATTCCCTCGAATTCACAGAGTTACTCACACTGGTCAACAGGAAGGTGGCGATGAGGAGCGTTGGAAACTCCAATGACCGGAGCGCGATTGGGAAAAAGCAAGTACCTTGCTTTGCTTCAATGCTCACCAAGAAACTCTACTTCCGACCAAAGAAATAACAACCTCAGACCTCAGTCACTGAAACGCATTACGCAAAGGAAAAGGGCTTCTCGACTGTTTTTAAAGAAACAAGAACTTGCTTTTGTTTTTCTCTCGTCTGTATTCTACACTACTATTTACACACCACTTAATGACTGGCATTAATGATTCCACTGATTCATGTGGTTGTAAAGTAACAGAAACAACACATTCACATGAAGTGAGACAATTTACAGTCAGACAATCACTGTATTCCTGTGAATAACTAGTTTTGTTTATGGTGATACGTTTATTCTAGTCTTAATCTAGTTAAGACTATGATTTCCTGTAACAGTTCACCGAACATCTAAATTCTGGAAAATCTGCTTCCTCCGCTTTCATGACGCCCCTATTTCTGGGTTCTTGGCACATGATGTGATCCATTACATCAGCTCCTGCAGTAATTCATGGTGGAAAGTGTGTTGATCAAAGCTACATGCAGCTGTGTCAGCTAGCATTTACAGTGAATGTCACATTGTACTGCAACAATGGCTGGCCTGATTTTAACATTTTTAGATTTGCCAAAAATGTTCTGAATGAGTAATTATCCCATTATGTCACACACTGTAATTCTTACTATAATTTTGTGGTGTTTCTGTTATTTTGTCCAAACCCTTTTTTTTCATGGATCATTTTCTGCGTTGGCCGCTTTGTAATCACGAGAATTTACTGTTATAGCATAGCATACACTGTTTAAGAAATATCTCAAATCAAGACAGCAAAAATGGACATCTCCTTGCACACTGAAGACTTCCGTTAACAGAATCAATGAAGCTGGACACATCATTAGAGTTCACTGACACTGCGTCTCTGAGCCAGACGTTAACCAGCTCATTTTTCTATGCAGGCGACATGATGGCAGCGATAACCAAATAATTACCACTCATTTTGTTCACATCAGGGTTTCAGTCGTCTTTTTTAGAAGCCCCTGTGTAAACATGCTTTAAGTCTCCAAGCTCACTCCTTTAAAAAACAAAAAGGGAATTCGTGTTTGTGCTGTTCTTTGTGTCATAGCAGTCTATGGTACTTTTAATGTGTATTTGCACCCACAATTACAACAAGCAGTGGCGTGTGAATTACCTCAGGGAGGAGGCTGGTTATTTTTAAAGCTGTGCTGTGAACTTGAAGCGGTTCCAGCTGTGTCTAATAATCTGTGTCAAGGAGCTACCGGGAAACACGGATTTTACATGTGTGCTATTGTGATTTTGTTTCTGGGTTGTTCTCCATAGAATCATTTTATAAAATACTTTCTGTGTGTACTTTCTTTGTGTCTCAATATACACACAACTTGACATTTCCTTAATAAAACGGGCAGATTCAAACTCGGTTCAATAAACGCTTTTTATTTCAATAGTCGTAGGAGTATGTATATTTCTCAGGGTTACAATTGGCATTGTTATCAAGATTGTAAACACAAAAACTGAACAATATGGATTCCCGATACAAATGTGACCGTTATCAAAATAAAGCAGAAAACGTCTTTTTGCTCTGTTGTCTAAGTGTGAGTGACCATTCATCATGGCATGGCTTCATTCATGGCTTTGGCTGAATCTGTTCGAGCGGCATGTGAAGTTGAGTCGGGTATCTCAGGCGTCTCAGGTCCTCCTCCACCTATCACACAGAAAAAAAACAAAAAACTCACTCAGTGACTAATGATTCCTTGAATGGGATTTCCGGAAAGTATCTTGTCACAGATTTCAGAATAACTGGATTTCACAACAACTTGTTTTTCTTCCGATACACAGGATATCTGTTACATTGGGAAGACAAGTAGCGCGTGGTTCCAACTTTGAAGTACACACGCACTTCCGTCACAGACGTTTTTGAGCAGGAACAGAAGCTGTTGTATCAGTCTGTGCTCTCCTCGATGCCACCAGACTCCATTGACAAAAAGAGCGATTTCACCGCTTGCTACCTTCTTGGTTTGTTAGTATCATTTTGTGACTAAGGTGTGTTAACATGTCGATAGAGCAGTGTCACACAGAGGCAGATGCTTTTATATTAAAATGACTGTTTTTGTCAATGGAGTCTCATTTATCTGAGAAGCCATCTACAGCAAGAAGTAGAACAAATCATTGAGCCAACCTCTGCCAGTTCATCCTTCAGTCTGTTGTATTTTGTCACATTGAAGTCCTTCTTGCTGGCCCCCTTATAAAAGTAGCGCAGGAACTGTCTGTCTTTAGCGTCAGGGTATACATAATCCTGTGGGACAGAAACAAGAACATTAACATGATGAGACTGTAAACGTTAAGGTGTAACCAGCTAGATTATCGACATTTTGAGAAATGTGTTTATTTTGTCCTTTCTTGCCAAGACACTGTCAAATGTGATGCATTTATTTCCCAAAATGTTGAACCATCCCTTTACATTTTAACCGTAAACTGAAATGACTCGCATGTCTCTGAGGCTTGCCTGTTTGGTGAGGACGTAGTAGGCGAAAACTCCCATGCTGGTGCCGTAGGTGATGAAGTACGTGACGGGCTCCATGACGTCCCAGGAATAGACCCACCACGTGAGCCAGGCCAGAGCGCCGCCCTGCACCGACAACAGGGCCATGCCAGTCCAGACAGCCCTGGAGGTGTGGAACTCTGCTGTACGGGCCAGCTGAGCCTTCATCTGTCAGGATTATCATCTGTCAGCTTCAAACCTTCAAACGTAGAGGTTTACTGACATACACATGTTGAGACGCATCTATTACCTTCTCCAGGGGTGATAGCTCCTGTTTGATGTTGTCCAGTTTCTCCAGCAGCTGCCTCTCCTTCAGCAGGTGGTGTTCAGGCAGGTGGAGCGCAGTGTGCAGCAGGTGCACAACATGTTTCATGTCCTCCATTTCCATGGCGTGCTCACTGGACGTACACACTGCAACGGAGGACACAACAAGGTGGATGAGAAAGTGAAATGAAATATTAGCAGGGTCATATCTGGGGTGATAACAGCCACTGTCCAGCAGCAGGAACTAGGTGTAACCGTGAAGCAGACGGATGGGATTCATTTATGGCTGGAGATAAATGTGCTGTACCCTTCTCAGGAGCGCAGACGTGATGGACTGCATCATTGATGACGAGCTGGAAGTCCTTGTCCAGCAGAGCGTCTATCAGCGTGGTGTTGGCAACACGTTCTCCATCTGTCAGAGGAAGTGTTCATATCAGCGCACACAAACAATGCAGGAAATACTGCTATATATACACACCGATCATTCATGTGGATGTTACTTAGGCCTCGTCCACACGTACGAAAACGATCTTTTTCCTATCCGTTTTCGCTGGCACGGTTTCAAAAATATATAAAAAGACTTCAACCTGGGCTCCCAGACTTCTTGTGAATCCGTCTGGACGGTTGAAACCGGAGATTTTGGAAAACGATGACGTCATCGCCACCATGGCCACACCCCTCGAGCAGCCTTCCACCTCTTATATGTCGCGAAACGTCTCATAACAACATCAACAACAATGGCGGACTACATGCTTGTGTTACTACTGGAGAACATATTGAGCCTGTTATGGTTTCTGGGGCAAAATCTAATTTTCTTCTAAAGCCGATTTGTAAACAGCGCTCAAGCTTCATGCGCATGCGCCACCTCTTCCTCTCCGTTTTCTGGTGAATTTCTGAAACTGAAACAGCGCCGCCTATAGACCTGGGATATGAAGTAGCGCTTTGAGCCGTGTTAAGACGGATCAGTCTGGACGCAGATATTTTTGAAACCGTAGAGCGAAAACGGATAGGAAAAAGATCGTTTTCGTACGTGTGGACGAGGCCTTAGACATGTAGCTCCCACCTAGACCAGACCAGACACACCCACCCCATAGCAATGACACTCCTTGATGGCAGATAGATAACAATGTTGACATAACTGATCTGTAAAAACTGACCTGTGCACTACCTATTGCAGTAGGTCACATCTTTAAGTCTGGGAGCCCAGGTTGAAGTGTTTTGACTCATTTAAGAAGAGTACCTCACCAAAGTTTGCATTTCTATAACAGTGTAGCAGACACATTTTTTTTGTTCCACTTTCTTCTTTCCTGATGAAATCCAGTACCCAGATTATACACAATTCAACTCCATGACCCACAGGTTGCTCTGAGATCCAGTTGTGTTATGTGAATTGGGGCCAATGTGGCCTCAAGACAGTAGCTTATCCGATCATCATCTGCTTTAACACCACACCTTGGTTTTTTCGAACCTGATTCAAGTGACAACGCTTGAGTGTTTATGTTAAGTACTTGTGAATCAGTGACACGTTTCCCATAACTGGTTAGAGTTTAAAAAGCAAAGTAGCGTAAAGTCCCACTGAGCCGATTACTCATTGGAATAAACAGCTTTTAATATTTACATAACAGATGCTTAAATAATTAAGTTACTGTGGTGATAATGAGTCAACGGTATGTAAAATGATAATCAAGGCATCTTGTCAAACCACCCCGTGGCTGCCCTCACCCATTCTGGCAAACCAGACTGACAAGTGCTTAAGCATATTGTTTCCCTAGTTTAGCATACCAAACACACTGCATGTTACCTTTAGAGAGAACAGAAGCCTTTGCTCCCGGGTCCTCCCTCTGCAGGTCAGCGATCAGGTCGCCTACATTCATCAGCATGGGCCTGAGGAAGAACAGACACTTCTCATTCCTCGATGGCAACGGGACTTCCAGGACCAGACGGCCATATTTGTACTTCAAAGACACATCTGCAAAACAGTGTTGTATGCACACACGCGACGAATTGAAGTGAATCGAATTTAAAGCCATAAAGGAATGCATTCATGGGGCCTAGAGCAGCTTATTATCATGTAAATGTAGTAATGGCTCATTACCACTGGAGGGAGCAAGTGTACTGCAGAGAAGAGCCTGGCAATTTCCAAGTGCAGGATGTCTGTGTTGAACCTGGGGGGAAGAGAGAAGGAAAGAAAGATTACAGGCTGGTCTCCAGCACACATATACCACCTTGGGTAAACAGTCATAACAGCAGAGGCTGCAGAGTAAATAAAGCGAGGTGCATCTGAAAAAACGTGCCTTGAGAAACAGCAACACCAACAAGCCACTACAAATGAATATTGTAATCTTTTTTGCAACCTCAATGGCCATCAGAGGATTTTTTTAATTTCCTTTCTAAACATCTGATAGCAGAGATTTCTCTGACTGAACCATCTCTGCATCACAGTGATCTCAGTGGATCCGCAGCACTGCTCCTGATAATGGACCAAATCATCCATAAGGAACTGTTAATTACTCTCAGAGGAAAGGAGCAGCTCTGTGTCCTGTACTTGACATTCCATGGGTGCAGTCGCTCCAGTTTAAATGCAAACGTCTATGTCTGCTCACCCACTGGGCTCTGCTATGAGGTTCAGGATTAAGTCCCATACAAATTATTAGTCCGGTCCAGTGTACAACACGTGGCAGTAAAAACAACAACAATTATGTTTTCAGATTCAGACGAGGCATTGTTTTTTAATAAAGCTCAAAAACAGATTCCTCTGTTCAGGATTTCTTATGTAGCTGAAAACCAGAGGGGTGCTGCCTGGAAACCAGGAACATGTCCATCACTCACTCTCATCCCTCCGTCTTCCAGTTGGGAGTTAGTTCAATCGATATGGCATTAAAGAGGAACAAGGGGGCCGTCCATTTTCATGGGAGGAGAAAGCTCACAAGCCCCAAAGCACGGTGGTGGAGCAGAGGTCAGACGTGCTGTCCATCACACTCCACCGGTCAGGGGACGGGGCATTAACGGGAAAATCAACAGGCAGTAACAGTGGCTAGAAAAAGAAGGCCAATCTGAAGAAACCATCATGACAACTATTACTCAAGATTAAAAACAAATCCAAACATAGACCTGTGAGACTGTTAATCGAGCTTTGTAAAGAAAACGTGACTCATATATCCTAACGAGAGCTACACAAGGTTATTCCACCACAAATTTGTGAGTTGCTCAGCTTGCATAAAATCACCACATGTTACTGTGCACATGGAAGCTGTCACTTTGTTGTTCTGCTGATGCATCAGCACACCAGCTCTCCATGGAGAGCGAGAAAAAAATATAACACCACTGAAATGTATTGCCCAGTTGGATGTAACCACACAAGCACAGCGGCATCCAAAGTCAGTTGAGAGAAGTCTAGACTTAACAAGGGTTGAGTACTTTTCTCTGTGCAAGTATGCAGTATATAGAGCATAAAAGAACCTTCTACCACATAAGCTATGTCATTTCCATGGGTATGTGATATAGTTTGAAGAAAGGAAGAAACAACAAATGGAACTAAACAGAAAATGAAATGCAAGTGTCTAATTAAGGTGCTGGGAGAAAGACACACCAATAAAAAGCAATACTGCCATTAAGAGGATCTATTTATTGCTTTGTAAAACTGCCCACAGTAGCCTACACGCGATCTACAAAAGAATTATGGGATAATTAAGCAAAGAGACTATGGGGTCATTCACCAAAACACTTTGCATACACCCAATGACGTTAAAGAGATAGTGCCACCACGTTACAAACACACACAGATCCATGCATACTGTGCAGGCAGGCAGGCAGATATAGAGACAGATAAAATCAAATAAAGAAGATTAATAAAATAAAAATGATGACCTTAGGACCTGAAAGAATCTAGTTATTCAGTGAGTGCTCAGAGTTAACATCAGTCTGCAAACACATCACCACAATGTTTAGTCTTTTATATGCTGTCACTATAGCTGACGGCCCAGCAATTCATCTTGCATGCAGAGAGGCATAATACAAAAGGTGCTGATGAATGACACACACAGTGTATAATGGCACTCTCCGACATAGTGACTTGAGCGATATTTGCATTCTGCATTGGTGCCCTGCTAATGTGAAAACAGCAGATCTGGAGCTGAAGTATCAAGGGCGAGGCCAAATTGTTTGTCTCTTTACTGAGTGGGTGTGGGCAAGATCACTGACCGTAGTCAATTCCACAGCTGACTGCCTGTAGGCACTTTATATGCTGTGTGCACATGTTACCAGTCCCATTGTGAATCAACAGAACGGGGAAACTGTGGTTTAGCAAGCAGCAAGAGAACCGGGTGACGAATAGTCCGTTTCTAAAGCCAAGGTCCTTGGCTCTCTGCAATTATTGCCTGGAGCACAATGCATGATGAATACTGACCCTTAGAGTTCTCTCGACTACATGTGGCAGTTACAATAACACCACATAAAGCAATTTGCCAACGCTATAGCCAGCCCACTGAAAAGAGTACATTCAATTTTCTGTTGTGGAGCTGTGCGTTAGCTTCCTGGTCTTATTCCATTCACATGAGGAAAAAATGCTTTTTTTTTTTGTATTAGTGAATCCTTGTGAGACTCTTGTTGCCCTTGGAAAAAAGAAGCTATCAACAGAAGTTACAGTCCACAGTCAACATGATGTTTGCAGTGGAAACAATCACAATTAAGACATTTATAACAATTCTTATCCTCACAAAAATATCTGAGCAGAAAGCATTAACTTTGCATATGTTTTCATACTATAGATCAGAAAACTGCAAAGAAAAACCAAATGCTAAAATATAAACCATGTAGTGGTGCTATGGGAACAACAGCCAGGTGGATCACAAAAGCCATCACGCCTCATCTTCTGAGGACAACGAATATATGCACAAAATGTCCATCCAATTTGTTTATTTACTGAAATATTCCAGCTTGGACTTAAGTGGTGCTAATGTGGTGAGAAATAATAGATCAACAATCATGTATCATATTATTTTGAGTTGATACGGAAACTGTGAGAAAGATTTTCTTTTAAATAAATGTCCATTAAGTTACTATCTGTTGCTGAATGACTTACATAATAGTGAGTCTAGTCCACTGATCCTGGGAAAAATACTGTATGAAGTTACATCCAACCTCCAGAAACAGACATGTTGATATGAAAGTATTATCCTAATTAGTAATGAGACAATAGCTGCTACAAAATCTGGACATTACCGTTTTTCATAGAAACACATTGCAGTGTGTTTTGTCAGTGCGTAGCACTTCGATTTACGAACAGGATAAGTATTTAAGGCATTTTGAGAAAGCAGAGGAGTTTGAAATATTCCAGGGAGTAATGAAAACAAGGAGCAGCCACGGTGAGCTGCTGTTAGATAAAAAGCTGCAGGCCACAGGCTGCACACATTGAACTTCTCGGCAGTGGAACTACTCCTTTCACTTGCTGTTTGCAGACTGATGCTGGGAGCAGCATAAAATCAGACCAGTTATTCACAGAACAATGGAAACAGCTCTTTATTAAAACAACAAGTTTGATTTGTTGCCCAGAATACTTTGACCTGTATTATCAAACTTCATTTGCTGCTATAACCAGGTGTTCATCAACACAAATTAACCAAGGCTGAAGGTTTGAGATACAAGCTAGGAAAAGAGAATTCATCACTATGTGGTGATATGTGGCAGGAACCATTGCATGGAGTGTAATCTTATTCATTTATGCATTTATTTATTTTTTCATAGATCTGGCATAGTGATGATAACATGACCCAAACGGAAGAGAGGTCAGCTCTGTCCCGGCTGGAGGGCTATCCATCACTGGAACAAAAAAGGAAATTTCCAATCTCAATATTATTCCTACTGTGAAGTTTAACTAAGGCAAGGCCCATGACAAAGACAGACACACCCATAGATCATGTAACAGATAATAAAGGGCTGCAACACACTGCACTGCCTGAACAAGTCTATACACGACAAACACACGGCACATAGCAGGCAGTCACACCCATCTCATGTCACAAGACATGCCTGCAAACGGGGCCAGGCCCTGCTACTCCACATTATCTTTTAATTTGCTTCCCACTTGCAAATGTGTTTATTAAAACAAAACATTTCCCAGCTACAGAGCTAATCAATATTCAGAGTGCAGGGTGGTCGTTGTACATCCTTCGTCCTTCAGACAAAATTTGGATCTGCAGGGGACAAAGCTGCACATCTGCCGCTCACCACCCAAAGACTTTCTCCAACTGTTCTTTCACTGAACAATCAGCTGATGGTGTATTTACCCTGCGAGCTATGCTTTCCTTATTTATGGCATGCCAACAGGGAACGAGGGGAGAGAGAAAATGGCGAGAGGAAATGGTGGCGACAAACTGTCAACTCCTTCCTCAGGCAAGCCATGGCTTCCTGCTGGGGCAATGATCAGGGCTATCATAGTGACAGACAGCCTCATTTTCCCTGCTTGCATCCAGCTGGTCACTCGGTTATAAATCCTATCACCAATGAGCTATGGCCTGTCGCATTCAGACCTCGTAAAGGAATCTCCTCGCCCTCTCACCACGGGCTTGATAGCTAATCAGAGGATAGGGTGCATTTTCACTTACACATATGATCATAAAAAATGGCTTGCAGGACCATAGAGACGTGACTTGAAGCAGAAGGAAAATAAATGTGTGAGTGTGAGGGTAGAGGGTAGAAGACTGGGGTGAAAAATGAAGTCCACCAAGAAAAGAAATTGAGTTTCTCCCCCTCCCCGAGTTATGGTTGAGAACAGCCAGCTTGAAAATGATTTGCATCGAACCATTTATCTTCTCTTATCCAGTTAATGACCCGGTTCTGACGTTAGTACATAGAGAATGCACAGCGGGAGGAGGATGAATGCAGGACAACCAATGTGCTATATGAAGCACATTTAGCACATTGGTTGTCTATATGTGCTTTGTGTTTCATGCAAAGAAAAAATAACCTGTGACACTTAAACAAACTGTAAAACATACCTAAAGAAAGAAAACATGCCGGGAATGTAAAGAGCAGGTCCAACAAGCAGAGTGCAGAGAGTCCCAGACAGCTGCCCTGACAGACTGTCATCTTTTGAGCAGCTACAATGGGTGGTACAGGATGACAAGCAGAGGATAGATTTGGGAAGCTCAGCAAAAACTGTGTATATCACAGATCAAAGGTTTGCCAAATTTAAGTCAGCAAACAGTGCTTCATCACACTAAGGGAAGTGAATACAAAGCACATTTAAAAAATGTAATTTCAGGTTTAAAAAACAGCTCTTCTAAAGCAAAAAAAAACAACTTCCCTAACTGAATTACAATGCAAAGCCACCACAAAGACCTTGCCTCTTCCACCATGAGTGAATAATACTTCCTCTTAGATCTTACATAGCTAAGCTTCATCACGAGATCCCATCACCACATGCATTGTTTACAATCCCTTGCCAAAGACCTGCTAGTCATATCCCTCTTACTACTAGACTCTTTTTCATGTGAAGGGATTTTCACTCCAACATCAATGTGCCACAAAAGTGTCCAAGATGTAATCAAAAGGGAAACTAGGCAGCTACAATGTTTTTCCATAAAACTACGGGGAAGTGATTTTATAGATATATAGAATTAATAACTGCTGCTAAAGAAGGCTGCTAAAGTCAAAAGCTAAATATTTATTTGCAACTGCAGGTGCACAGGAAACCATTATAACTCTGTAAGAATGTTTAATTAAATGTTCGACCAGGACCCAATTTCCATCTGGTATGAACATCCAATCTATACTGTATGTGAATATGCCATGTTGTTGTTTGTTCTATTAAAAACTGAAGATGGTATTTTCTTGAGTTAGCACGGAAACAAAGGTGAACACAAGGCAGAAATTAAAATGGTTAAGAATAAAAACACACGGATTTAGGTGAAGTTAGGACCTTTGACGTTTTTCATAAACTTGTGTTTTTGTCATTGCTTTAATTCTGTGTCAGTGGGAAGTTGGGAAATGAATTACCTCAAATTCGGACTCAGGAATATGTTTTGGTGGTCAAGGGTAAAACATTTTTACTAATCCTTTACGAACTTACACATTTTGTCTAATATGACAAAGTTTTACATAATAGCGTAATAAGAATACACCCAGTTCACTTCCTCTTTCTGGGTGGCAACAAGAACAGAGGTCCTTCTGTTCCTCTGTTTTTGTCCAGAAGCTCATTGGTTTTGATGTTGAATATCAGGCGACTGTTGTACCATGTGACAAAGCAAAGTGTAAATACGATTTGAAAATGTTGTCCTCTAAGTAAAACTCAGTTGCTGCATTGACCTCACAGATGTTGTTGATCTGTTGAAGAGTTTCACTACTTGAGCAGCAACTTATTTAATAAGTGAGAAAACAGTTTGAAGGACTCATGTGCCCTCTCCCATCAACTGATATCCATATGTAAACATAACAACATCTACAACTGGCGTGGCAATCCTTAAAGAGGTTTTTTTGCACATGGTGTAATACCAGCCAAGATGATGAAATATGCAAGACAGCACATGGAGCCAGCTGTCAGCTGAAAAATGTCCACCCTTTCTGTAACAAAGTGCCCTTGTCTCCCGTGCAGAAGTTTTGGAATTCGCTTTGTTTCTGTGGGACAACAAGAATGAACACAAAAAGAACGACCTTGAGAACATATCTGATTTCTTCTGATTCCTCCATCCAAACTTTGTAAGCCCTGCTTGAATGTGTTTTGTTTTCACAATGTGCAGTGTTGTCACTCTTAAAGGGACAGGACGATGTTTTAAAATATAGAATCGTCTGCAATCAGTTCCACATTTAAAACGGTCAGATGGGTTGTAGAGACAGACCAGACTGTAAAAAGTCGCCTCATTATAGAAATCTATGAAACATACCCTGCTTGGCCTCATTTATTCACAGTGGATGCAGACAAATCGATTCTCTTATCTGACTCGGGGTGCAATTGCAATCAGCGGTATTTCCCAGATGCCATACAGTTCCTTTTATGAGTTATAATGATATGACTCTGTGTCTGCTCATTGAACAATGGGTTTAGTGAGGATTTGACATTTGAAGTTGACATTCAGGGAAACCTACTGTATGTACCTTTCTGCAACTCATCAGAAATAGTAGTCTCATGTAAGATCTCGTCAACTGCTCTCCCACTAGTCAAGATATTTAAAACGTGCTATGGTGCACTCACACTAGGTCATTGTGTCACTGAGGAAACTCTCTCAGTCTGAAGCACTTCTACCTTGAACACAAAAATACACAGCACAGAATCAGCCTGTGTGATATTTTGTCTACATCTATACTCTATTTTCATATCCAAGTCCGTACTTTGCATCCTACCCAGAGGTTAAAGATACTGATCATGTCATTTCACTGTTAAATATCATTCCCAGTCTTTCTCTCTTCACTTTCTGTTCGTATAATAACCCACCAAATACATTCAAAACATCCAACCATTAGCATGCAAGTGTAAGAATCACTGAATGCACCCCTTCACCACAACCGTGGGGTAGTCGATGTAAACAAACAGAAACTATGGATCTGCAGTTAATCCACTGATCCTCACTCCAGTCCAGTATGTGGTGGTAATTCGGGGTGACAAAAATATCGCTAAACCAGTGTGGATGAGAAAGTGGTTGGTAAGACGGGGCCCATACATAAACTGTTCTCAGCATAATGCTAGTGAGAAGTGAACATTGGCCTTAAGGATTAATCACCTGCCCTTTTACCCACAGGTCTAAAAGGCCATGTAGTCTTGTTCCTCTCACTGTCTATCTACAGTGAAATAACTGATCTTATTAGATAGACAGATAGACAACTTTATTGATCCCTTTGGGAGGTTCCCGCAGATTTTAAATAAATATTAGATATGTTTAATATTAATAGGAGAAGTCCCAAGGAGTAAGTCTGGTAGGTTTGAGAGTGGATCTGTTAACCTTAATCAGATAATCTAGAGAATCTGAATCAGAGAATAAACTGGCCCAAACCTCTGGAGCCCAGCATGTGCGACACGCAGCTTCTGTATCTTGAGTGCACCAGAGACCGTGATAGTAAGACTTGTCACACAGATTAAATAATATCGAGTTTTGCCTGTTACTCCTTGAAGGAGAATAGGCCACTGATGATATTTCTCCACCACAGAGACCTCTCCGTGGACCATCACCTTATCATGGTGGAGAGGCTTGCATGTCCCTGTGAGCTAGGTTGTCTGGAGCATGGTGCCCCTGGTAGGCTCTCCCTTGGCAAACAGGTCACGGGGAGAGAACAAACTAAGAATGGTTTAACCACTGTCTTGTGGCCTGGGAGGGAGAAGGCTAAGGGAGCACCCTCCCACAACAGAAAAAGCAACCTTTAGGTAGGCACAGGCCAATCCCCTGCTTAGAGTTTTATTGTTATTATTATTATTATTATTACAGAAACACTGAACGATAAATCAACCCTTAGAACTGGGAGAAAAAGGACCTTCAACTGGAATGAGGATGAAGCCTTGTGGTCAAAGCCGATACTTTTGTTTTAGCAATAACATAATGGTGTCCTCAGCCTTAGAGATCTAACTGGAGTGTGTTGGTCAGTTTAGAGCTGTAGAAACCCTTACAGTATGCCATCTGAAAAGAGGAAGCAGCAGCAACAATTTTATATAGGATTCAGTCTAAAAATAGGACACATCCTAGTCATCCTTGCATGCAGGGGTGAGTCATGACAGCTTGCCTTGCCTGGCAGATTCAATGCACTTTTCTTTTAATCCCACAAACTAAGGGAGACTGCCACAGCATTTTAACCAGATGGCGTGTGCTGCTGCTCCCCCTGCGCTGTCAGATATTTGAAATGCATCCACTGATCTGTGACCTACAGCTGATAGCCACTACCGTTCTATGCAATGAACAATCCTTAACAAAGCTGTGAGTAAAGCATCACTACAAAAAAAACGTGTGGTTATGCGATGCAGTAGTAAAAGCTTTCACTTTTATGAAGCATTTCCCTTCAACACTACCTACAGGTTTGTGCAGCACACAGGCATTTGTCTCGTACATTTCCACCAGGGGTTGAAGCACTTAATGCAAATGAAGGCTGCAGAGTATGGCGACGTAAACATTTGTGATGGCTCTTGGGATCATGGGAGACAAGTCTCTACTTAGGTTATGGAGTATATTTAGTAGCCTGGCCATGATCCCCCCCATCTCTTTCTAAACTGGGACCAAGAACAGAGCCCTCCGTGGAGTAATTCAATAAGAACTGCTGTTCTTACGAGATAATGCAAACTGGGCATCAGTCATTTCCCAGTGGTGAATAGTTTTATGCTGTCATGTCTACGTGTTTAGACTACCTAAAGCCACATGGAGCACAGTGGAGCACTTAAATAATTCAAGTGTTGCTTTGTGGGACTTGAACATTACCGCAGACAGAAGTAGAGAGCAGATAAAAGTGAGTAACGTCGTGTGAAACTTCAAGGAGCGAGCCCTGTCTGGCGTTTTTTACGAGTATAAAAAACAATCCCTATATGTTTAAACTTTGTGGTCTGGTTTTAAAATGTAGTAGCTTGGCCTGCTTTCAGCGAAAATAAGGAGTTTGTGTTTGAGCAGCGCCCTCAAAAGACCGGAGTTATAGCTCCTCAAACCGGCCACAAAACACACCGTTTCTGTTCAAAACGCGGGGAAACTTATCATACCAAATTAAAGTATTAATTTACCTGGCGGAGAAACGTAAGTGGACCAGTGGGTTTGAGACTGCAGTGGAGAGGCTGAAGACTTCCCAAAAGTCTCGCCGTAACTTTGCGGACCATCCGCACCGAAGCCATCGTCAGCCGTTAACCGTTTCTAGCTGTCCTCTCGGTGCATACCGGGGAAAAGAGATACGTCCAAAATACGCAGAGCCCGTTGATCCAGGTTTAACACAGTCAGTAGTCCGTGCGAATAACAACAGATGAGATGTTAGCTACGGGACAGGCAGAGGGAGGAACGACACAGCCCGAGCTGCATACCATTTCCTCTTGACAGCATCCGCGGTTCGTGCAAGACTCCGCTTCCTTTCCCCCTCCCTTCTTTCTTTCCCCTTTTCTTCTGGTCCGTTCCGTTTTCCTGAAAGTATGTGCCTGGCTGCCCAGCCCACGACAACGGTCGGCATCCACAATCACCTCTCCCACTGACGATTTATTTGTCCAAGCCCGCTCAGTCGGTAAATCACCAACTGGCAGCTAGTAGCTTTGTGGCTAGGAGTCCCATTAACTGAACAGCATTTCTAGTTTACAACCTGCGGCTCGGGGACCATTCTGGGGTCGTCTTTGGCCTTGAAACCCTTGGGAAACTCATGCACATGTCACTCACAAAATAGTTTGTCCTCATAAATTTGCTCAAAATGTGCGTTATCTCTCATGTGTGTGAAGAAAGTGAATGACCCAGCTTGTAGCCTTCAGCTTTAAACACGACAACATAAGTGCCTGAGCAACCGGAGTCTGCGACGGTAACCCGTCATATTTCGGCAGCCTCACTGACGTTTGTGCTGCATTGAAGTCACAAAAAATAAAATAAAAAATGTTGGACTATACACCGCACTTATTTCTTTTTTGTGCACTCTTACTGTCCAGACCTTCTCACGGAGCAGTTGCCAATGGCAACGATCAATCATCATGATATCACATCCGTTTTTTTTTATAACGTCAAATAATTAAGTAGAATGAAACTTGAACATCCATCAAGATCATAGTAACTATACCTACAATGATAGAAACTATTCTGAAAAAAACAAACAAACAAAAAAAACTGAACTTTTGTGGTGTTTTAGTTCGGCCCAAGTCCCATCCATTAACATGGAGAAGATGGAGCTTATGACCTATACTGCAGCCAGACACCAGGGGAGCTCCTGTGTGGTCCACATACTTTGGCTTCACTGTTGACGTGCTGTCATGGCGTCGATTTTTTCTTACAGTTTATGGTACGGCCAGTTTGTCCTAAAAAGGCGTCAGAGGACACTGAAGCACTTATATCTCTGACAAGCACCTAGCCTGGAGCCTGGTAAGAGAGATTGTCATGGCGCTGTGTTCTCACAAATGTTGCAGTATCCAGCTGCCTCGCAAGGTAACCCGAAGACTGCTTTTGCTAATAAATTACCTGCCTTTTGGCATGTTTGCGCTCTCACAGATTTCTCAAAAACAAACTCGCTGTAGCAGGTTATAGTACTCTTTACACAACATATCGTAGCCGCCATTATTACTGTCAACCTCAACTCCAATGCTAATGCTAGTGTCCACTTGTGGGCATCTCCTGATTTACTGAGCCATCATTAATATAGCTGTGTATCCCCTAACATAAGTCTAATTAGCCTAATGTACAGAGGCTAACAATTTAGCAAGCTAACTACTAATGTAGTAATTACAAAGACATAATGAAAAGACGGGGTCATAGGGAATATAAACATTTTCTTCAGACATACAATTACAAAGAAACTATATGGTTTCTACTTGTGAACACAGTTAAGTAGAAGACTAACTGGCAGCATTTTTCTCTGTTAGAATCTATTCATATATTAGTTATATATAAGCTATAGTCTGGCTTTGTTGCTTGATGCTTGATACATTTACTGAAGACTTATTTTACTGTCAGAATGGGAGAATTACACAAATGTCTTCACCAGTGTGGACCTGCTACTGGGTTTTCTTCCGTTGGAGAGCGGTGAAAGAAGAGAACATGACTGAGGACAAGCGGGGAGGTCGTCTGCTACTCTTGGACAGGTCAGTCTTTGTAAAATACTCAGATTAGGTTATGGAGCTATCTCATTTACTCTACCTAAATAATGGATGAATGTTTTTGGAACTGTGGGAATTCGTGTCTGTTTCTGAACATGAGATTTCTAGGGATAGCTGTGTAGCATTTGTCCTTGCTGTTGAATGTTCTCTTTTTTTAAAACTGTCCCTTGCTCTGAAACCAAAGTTTCCTTTTTAACTGGTATCAGAGATTTTGCTGGACTCTTCCTACAATTTTACACCACAACATATGCTGTACTTCTAGTTGCCAAGCATACCGTGCCTTTGATGCATCAGTTGTTCTCATCTTCATTGCTGACTATGCAGTCATTGCTGGGTGACTCTTTTAGCTTCAGCCTATTGCAGACTACTGCCAATTTTCCATCTTAATATTTAATATTTGACAGAGACGTATGCATATGTTGAATATCTTGATATTATAGTACTATATGTACTGTGTGTGCAATGTAAGTGTTTGTATGATGGACAGGGAAAATAAGAAGCATTTTTATCTTATTTTTTTATTTTTTTATTAATCTCATAGTGCACCTTTTAGTTCAAATTAAAATGCGTATCTTTATTGGCATTGGTCCAATTGACAAATCGAGTGCTTATTGACTGTTGAATACATTATTTAGTGATGAATAATGCTGTAAATTGCTTCCAAAATGTCACCACACGATAGACAAATTGCTACTGTGGAAAATTACTTCTTGATTCTGGTGACTCCAGTCAGTTCTTTAAGAATTAAGCATATTGTAGATAAGGTAATATCTGAGAACAACAGACAATATGGTATCTGATCGTACTTTCACCTGCTGGTCTTAAAAGCTCAACTGATTTGAGCACATGCTTGTGAAAATGTGTTCAACACAGTGGACTATAGCAGACTGAGACTTGGTTCTTTGAAATACCCAGGCAAAAATGCGTTACATACAAGGCAGAGGGGTAAATTCATGAAAGCTGTTAAAAAGAACTGTCTTTCCTCCTGTCGTTTCCCATTACCAGAGCACTGTAAGATTGGTGAAAGGCATCAATACTCCCCGAGAAGAGGGATGAGAGAAAGGCTGAATGTAATCAATATGCTGCTCTTGGCAAGGAGGTGTTTTTCCCTTCTGAAAGTAACCTTTCCTTCTGATTTTTAATTTGCATCTGTTCCTCATTTTACTTGGAAACAACACAAGGGCAATGTTGCCTTTTGGGTGTATGCAATTAAGTAAAGCAAAGATTTCTGACCAGTTGCTCTCTCTTTTCCTGGTCTGCCACTATCAACCCCCTGCTCCTTGAGTTATCTTCTCATGTTGGCTACAAACTGACAGAGTCAGAGCGCATTTACTGCCAAGTTTCTTTATGAAATGAGTTGGCAAGTGTGCTTTAGACAATTGAGAAAAGCTGCACTTTAATAACAAAGTCTGCTTGCACAGAGATTCACGTTAATTATTGAATAGCAAAGCGATAATGGCAGTAATAATTTATTTGTGATGATATAACTACAAATCATCACCCATTTGTAAATCATTTTGTTCCTCTCATTCAATACTTAAACACTTACGTACACTTCGGTAAACACATTATTAACTTACTCAGCTTTGTGGTGAAAAATGAGAAATGTCCAAAGACTGTGAGTTTAACTATATAAAAGCTACAACATGGAGCATTTATCTAAAATGTTTAATATGCAATCAACCTTTCACATGAATACCCAGATTATTTTGAAAGGCTTAAGCCACAGTCCCATGAATTTGTGATTATGCTGCCTCCTTGTGACCTTGGATTAGCATTACATGGCTGGTTTAAACACTTTTACAGATTATTACACTATACACTGATTAGACATAACATTATCAACATATGTTAATTTCGTTGTACTTGTACAATGGCAGTAAAGTCTTTCTAATCTATTCTATTTTATTTTCCTAATAATACATAGTTCTCCCTTGTGCCCCTCAAACAGTTGTGACTCATCAGAGAATGGGCATGGGTGTCTGTCAACATAATGTTGTTAATGGGGGCCTTTGGGTCCTATGGGTTGAGGGGAGCATTGTTTGCAGGCATTGCTTATGTCGGTTTTGTTGAAGGATGAAAGATCAACTTCTTTGTGGATGTTTGGCACCATCTTGTGGTCTGATGCTTTATTTACCTCAGTAAACTGACTCACTCACTTATTGTTAATATGCAGTAAAGTCAGTGACCATTAAATCATACTTTTATGTAAACCTGGATATAGTCAAAAGGTTTGAGGACTATTAATTAATTTAAAAACACAAGAAGTTCTTACATCGACAACCAAAGCTATGCAAAAGGTCAGATTTCCTGCTGTTGTGTCCTCGCAACATTCAGATGACACTCATCAGAGGCTTGTTTTAGGTGAATCAACTGGGCGCCATTGTTCAGCTGTCATAAATATGACTGGGACTTCATCAGAACGCTGCTTACTAAATAGCATCAGACCTAAAAGAGATCGTGATTATGATCATGGCTCAAGAGAGAGAGACACAACTTATTGTTGATGCAGAATTTGTCAAATAATGAACATAATATTCTAATCAGGGAAAGTCCTGTCATAAGAAGGCTAGTTAGTAGATCTTCAGAGGATTAGTAGACGTGCCGGCATTTCACTGTGGATAATGGAAAAAGTCTTTACTGGGGAATCTAGTCTGAGATGAGTGCCAGTAGAGTAACGGTGGATGTAAGGACACAAACGGGAGAGAGAAGGATACTACAGTCAAACCTACAGTGAGACATGGTGGCAGCCGTATTATACTGTGTATAGTTATCCTGCATTTTTAATATCTGCTCACTGAATATCAAAGGCCTGTGGAACATTATAGATGAACCCTGACAAGTGAAGTCCACTTTACTTAATTAGAAAGAAATCTAATCTTTATCTGCACTTTTACTAAGAGACTCACCAAAAGTTGTTTGTCACAGATATGCTCGTATTTCAGATGTCTGCGTTCCTAAACCAGGCTGCACTCAGTCGTGATCCTCGGCTCAGGTAAAGATGTAGGTGTGCTGTCCCCATAGTTCAAACCAGAGAAGTCAATTAAGGAGGTTTAAGTAGCTATCTTGGTTTGGCTGTCCTGAAAGAGCACCCCTGGCTGCACCTCTGTCAATTTAGAGGTGTGCTTTTCAAGGTTTATTCTGCTTTTTCTATTTCTAATTTATTTATTTTTTTGCTCGGATAAAGCATGAAAATGAAAATGCATTTATGTATTTTGCTCCTTTGCTGAACTGAAACAGACTCGATGTGGATTTAGTTTTAATTTTATCAGTAACATGTTGAAGTGTATGATTAATGTCCATGCCCGTGATGCAGTTTGAAAATGTGTGTGTGTGCTGGCTGCACCGAGGCTGTAGAAAGTTTAGGGCCCTCTGAGTGAGAGGGACGGGCTGTTGTTTGAAGTGCCAGGGAGCGTGGAAGTGATATAATTGTGTCTGACGGGCGGCGTTAATGATGAGGCGCAGATCAGATCAGCTGCAGATCCCCTGCTTCCAACCCCCTGCCGCGTTCCTTCACTTTTCCCTTCTCCCCTAATTGACCGGGCCCCGTCTCCCGCGGGCCCCTTTGTTATTATTTATTAATAATTCATCTCTAAATAATTCACACCCTTTGGAGCCGAAGTGTTAATTGAGCCTGGTGGGGTGTGTGTGCGAATGAGAGGGGGGGCTTGAAATGTAATAGAGGACACGGGAAGTGGGCCTTCCTCAACTTGTAGGGCAACAAAAGGGGTAAAGGTTTTTTTTGTTTTTTTTGGGTCAGTAGAGAAAAGATTCGGGGTTGTTGAACATTACAGTTGTGTGGTTTTTTTTTAGTGGAAGAGTAGAATGAATCAATGATAAATGGACGTAAAACATACTTCTACTTGGCAAATAATGTTTATTTTTATTTTGTTATGTGAAACAATCAACGTAAATTCTTGCATTTTTAAGTCTCAAGTACTGTTGGTCAGGTGACATAAGAATATAAAGAAAATGGTGGAAAATGCTAATACACCGATCAGCTGCAACATTAAAACCACTGACAGGAGAAGTAAATAACATTGACCATTGCATCAATTCAGTGTTCTGCTGGGAAACTTTTGGACCTGGCATTCATGTGGACCAGGCACCCCCACCCCATAGCAATGACACAGGATGCAGCCTAACACAGGAACACACACAAAAATAGTTTAATTCAGAAAACATGAACAACAGCACAACAGTGTTGACCTGGCCTCCAAATTCACTAGATACCAAACTGGTCAGTTGTCTCTGGGATGATCCACAGAGGCCCCTCCTACACACCACAGGACACCCTCAGAAGGACCATGTCCATTCTTTGATGAGTCACAACTGTTTTGGGGACACAAGGGAGACCTACACAATATTATTAGGTCATAATGTTATGCCTGATTGGTGCATGTGCCCTCAAGGGGAACCACTATAGCTCAACTGATTGAGCTATAGCGTTCAGTTTAACAGCACCACAAAATACATCCTCCAAAATGATCACACATTTGAACCTCCTTTCTTACATTGTTCCAACACAAACTGACCCTTATAACAGTCATAAGAGTAGATTTAGTGCAGGATTGCTGTATTAGAAAGGGCTGGTTGCCACTTGTGTTCCTGATGAACTGGCAGGCCTCACTGCTGTGGCACAGGATTGATTCACGCCTGCAGCCTTTGGCATGTATCATCCACTTCCTCTCGCTGCCTTACTTCCTGTCTCTCTCCACTGCTACCTATCAAAATAAGGCAAACAAATTTAAAGTAATTGCTGTTAAAAAAATAATAATAACAGCCAGTAATCCCAAACTCAGTTTATAGCCGGTGAAGACAGCCAGTGAGGTCAGTTCAATAACAATCCTGCATTACAGCATCAGTCGCGGCCACTAGAGGTCAGCATCACATCGCCCTATCGTCCCCTCACGCTGTGCCTGTTTGCATAGCTGCAGTTAATTTGGAATCACATGCTTTGTTTATGTTTAATTATTCATGCAACCTTTCATTAACACCCTAAGCAAATACAAATTGCACAGCATACAGTGGAGGGAACCGTAGCAGTCACACTGTGCCAAGGAATGTTTTCTTGAGAAAACGTCTGCGCGCTGATTTGTAAACCAGCCTTCTGCGTGACATTACCAAGAATCACACGACCTCGCCAAAACCTCCTGGCCCGCTCTTTTCGCCCTCTGCTTACCAGCTAGTTTGCGAGTGATTAGAATACTTAAAAAACGTGGAAAAGATTTTCACGTGGCCTCTGGCTGACGAGCTCATCGCACGGAGCCCGATGTTTAAATTTTTTTTTTAGATAAAATGGAAAATTGAAGACTGTTTCATAACAGGTTACAAAATCTTTTTCTTTTTCACCCTTTGAGTCTTCTGTGTCGAGCTGTAACGCTCGTCTTCTGAGCATTGCCTAGTTGCTGAATCTCTTTTAAGCCGAGCAATATATCAAAAATCAAAGCAACTCTGAGCCCAGGCTTTTAAAAGTTTTTTTGTTGGGGGAAATTTCAGGGTTGAAGAAGAAGAAGAAAAAAAAAACAAGTTTGTTTAAAAAAAAAAAAAAAAAAGTCCTCCCCAGTTTGTGTTTCTTTGGGGAATGGTTCATCTGAAGCTGTCGACAAGGTCCATACAAGTCTCCTGCTACCACGCCGCATACAGACTGTCTTTCATGCTGTGGCGGTTTGGGACCAGAGAGGAAGGGCCAGCAGAGAGGAATCCGTCTGAGCCGAGCTCGGTGTATACGCTGCGTGTATTTTTGTAGACATCGCTGTAGACTTCACTTAATCTAAGAGTACATCAAAGCATCCTCTGCTCCTCTTCTTCAGCTAAATCCTTCTCTGGTCCTTATTACCAAAGTGCTCATAAATGCCTTCGGGGAGTTGGAAAAAGGGGAAAAAAACACAAACAAAAAACAAACATGTTTGCTTTTATCTTTCAAATAACTATTTATGCTGGTACAAATGAGCATTCGGAGAGGGGATCATGTCGTATTGTGGTGGGTGAAAATGTAAAGATTCGTGCTGATTGAAAAGAACAAAAGGAAGATGGAGCAAATTGTTTTTCGGTGACGTTTGCCAGGATGTCATCACGGCTGGGAGATTTTAAGTGGGCTGCCAATTTAAAAGAAACAGCGCTTGTTTTTCTTCTTCTTTTTTGATTCAGCAAGTGGTTTCCCAAAAAAAAAAAAAAAAAAAAGTGCCAGCGAACATGAGATTAACAAAATGGCTCGCGCCACTCTGGTTTTGATTTATTTTTCATGGCTCTGATGTGAGCATGGAAGTGAAGGGACTCGGTTGTGTACTCGGGTGGAGCGCGGGGCCGGAGAGTAAACAGGCTCTCGGTGGCGCAGGAGTCTTTCCATCAGGATAGACTGTGAGTGTAACCCCACAGAGATCCTAGAGAGTTCTGAAGCCAGAGATGGTGAATAATAGAACAAAGTGAGGATGAGTCTTCTGAGGTTCCTCTGCTCTTCAGCATCCTTCCATTGCGCGGAGAAGGGATGTGTTTGCGTGCGAGGGAGTTGCAACTTTCTTCGTCCTTCCTCGCGAAAAACTACGAAGAAGTTACCTGACAGCAGTGTTTTTGTTTTGTCTTATCCAGCAAACCACACGACTACATCAAGAAAACTTAGTTGAGAGAACAACAGTAATTGTAAGCTGGCAAAGTGATATATATACAGAATGACAGCATCCAGAGATAATCTCATGGGACTGTGGGCCCTATCTCGTTTTTTTTTTTTCTCTCTCTCTTTTTTGCTTATAAAAAATTTACCACACCCAACCCCCCTCATGTTTCTTCTTTGCGTCTCAACACCAAGAACTGACATGCGGTAAACGGAGAAATATTCAAAGGCAGGCAGAGGCTGCCTGTCCCACAGGGGTCCTCTTTTTTACCCCCTCACCACTGCTGAGAAATCAAAACTCTTTGGACGTCACACGGGCCGATTGAAGTTTGGTGCCTGCTCTTGAGTGGTCCCTTGCCCGACGATGGCAGGCTTCATTAGAGCTGTCAGTCAGGCCCTAGCGACAGGGCAGCGCCGCGGGGCACCCTCAGGGCCCAATCAATGCTGGGGTCCCCGGGAAAGGGCCATCAAACGACCCTATAAGACGATGCTGTAACTGTGCGGCGTCGAGATTCGCGCTCATCCCCCATTGATCACATGATTAATAGCTCGGCTCCGCACTTTCAGCTCTGTGTTTTTGAACTCTGGTGCAAAGCTGCGGTCTTGTATTTTTAATCACTGACTTCCCATTGGCTCGGTTATGGAAATGAGCACCCTGCAAGTCTATATAGGAATGGTCTCGCTGCAACTGTAATGATGAAGGAGAATGAAACTTCTCTCACAAACAGATCGCCAGTAGCGCCACTGGAAAGCAGGAGCCTGCAGTTGTGTGTGTGTGTGTAATATATAATGTGTGTTATACTACGCATTTTTTTTTGTTTGCATCATCTTTGCCTACTTTCCCAGTGAGCTGCAATTACAATAGGTCACATGACGCAATGAAAATAAATGAGCCAGTGGGCGCTCCTCTGTCCAACAATCTCGAATCCTGGAACAATGAGATATCCACAAAAATCGCGGTACACAATTCAAATACAGGAGCAAACAAAACCCAAACAAAACAAAGCGAGTGTCTTTGAAGAGAGAAAAACTCCGGCTGCCTAAGTTCCTTTCAACAATATACAGAGTGCAATATTCTCAGCACCAGTATGTTATTCAGAGCGTTCCTCCAAATATTTGGAGAGAAGGAGGAGAGATGAAACAGGGATAGAACAATGGGACTTTGGCTGTGTTATGGCGTCCGTGCACCTCGCCCCGACAGCCCTTTGTGTCGTGCGTGGTGTAGTGTCCGCGTCCCCAGTTGGTCTCCTGCTTGTTCTGAGCCCAGGTGGAGTCCCAGACCCCCCTCTGCCCCCACCCCCACCCTACACACACGGTACCTCCCTCCCCCTATCTGCCTATCTCACACACACCTGCTCCATCACTCACACACACCTTTTTGTTTCCACGCATGCAAATGCAGATTAAAGAGCCAGAAAGGGCTGCTTTGCTGTTGAATTATTTTTATTTGCTGTCCTTTTAAGCATTTTTTTTTTCCCAAAACGATCCGCTAAATGTCAGTTTTTGACAAAGAGTTGTGTTTGTAGTCCAAATCTGACTGGCCTATAAAATAATTTACCCTTTTATGGTTATATAACCCCAATATATTCCCCTTGATCTGTTCGGTTCAATTCAGTGACACAAGATATTCAGAGGATTAAACAAAGAGTCTCAAAGAACAAGAATAAAATCCTACCCATATACATATTCTGTATACATATTAATTCAATCCATACATTATTGATCATAAACAAGATCACTGGTGTCAATGAAGCGCTGCAGCTGAACAAGACTAAAGGGTGATACTAATTTATTCAGGCTCTGTTCTAATGGAAATAGTTAAAATATTCTCTCCGGACTTTAAGTCCAGAAAGTTGGGGCGGAAAGTTTTTTCCCTCATTTCAAATGCATTTCATATGTGAAGAGTTGCACTTTAAGATGCCCAAAAGCAACATTTTAAGATATCGGTTTCATTTTATCTCCCATCAAAATCCGCGAGATAAACCCTTCACTGCATGTTTCCTCCCTATTCCCCTCCTTGCCAGCGTGTAGTACCCAAACACGCCGCTGGATGTTGCTGAGACGTACGCCGCACCGGAATGAAGTTGTCGAGTCTGGAACAAAGAAAATAAATGATTTCTCTGTCGGATATTTGGCTCTGGGTGCCGAACGCTGCCCCTGGTTTTGGTGTAGGGTGATCGTTAGCAAGTAATAGGGACTGCAGACACCTTTATTTTTAATCCAGCAATCAAAGGCGGATAACAAAACCGAGCTCTGACCTATATTCACGCTGCAGCAGAATCCCAGAGGAATGACAGGTACTGGGGCACCGTGCCCCCTCCTGGCAATACATTAACTCCTTGCAAACAAACAGTCTTTTCTTCATTTTTTTTTACTTTTGCAAACACTGAGGGGTAACACCTTCTAGCACGTGATCAATAAATTAAGCAATTCAATATTAAAGCTTATTCTGGATCCCTGCCTCTTACTCGCTCCCTGTAGGGGAGAAGTGGGGGTGTCTATGGTCAGCGTGTAGAGGCTGTGTCTGGCGGAGGTAATCCTCGGTGATCTGCCCTAATCTGTCACAGATATGCAGCTGAAGCGCAAAGAAGCTGTTAGAGGACACCAGAGGGGGGTGGGGGGAGGGCGCGGGAGTCAGAAGTGGGGGGAAAACTGGATTATGGCAGTACGTCTGCATTAACTCACTGGCCTTATCTCTTAAATGCTCTGCAAAAACAGCTTTGGCATGTACACAGGGGATGGTGCAGCATACAAGCTCGGATGTATATGTGTGTGTGTATACTCATGCGTGAGTCATGTGAGCTGAGCTTATTTCATGCCAGCCATACAGGCCCGAGAAATAAGGGTCCCTATTATAGAGAGGATCCTGTGCCACCTTGCTAGTTCGCCTCCCAACCTTCCCGGTTCGCTGAAAAGCCTGACAGCCAGCCGGTGACCAATTTGCTTCTCAGAATACGCTTCTCGATTGCCAGATATCAGATCTCCTTTTTTTGTCCCCGTATCTGAGAATTACATGCTTTTGGCATAATATTTCCTGCTTGAAATCACATGCAATTATGTTTTACACGGCTGTTGTGGAAAAAAAATAAAAAAATAACTAATTGTCGGCTGCCGAGTCGCGCCCTGGTTTTTGGGAGTCTGATTTTCCCAGCAACGCGGGAACACACACGCGCTTTGACATCACAAACGCGCCCACCCTCCCCTCCCCTCCTCTCCCACAAATGCTCTTACACTCTGTTCACAAACAACGGTTATAAAACTGATATGCTGATTGATACTGTCGGCGCAGCTCTCCGTAACACAAACAGTCCGACAGCGAGGAGCACGCACAGTCCTGCGCTCGTGCAGTCCCTCATCTCCAGTCATGGGAGGGTCACCCCTTTGGCCCTGAGAGAGAGACTGCGTGGATGCTCTCATGTTTATGTTTAGGAGATTAGCAATGATGAAAGAATGCCTTTTCAAGTCTGGGCTAGAGGGGCCTCTGTTCAATGCTCCACCCTTTCACCGCACACACGCACACATGCTCCCATTCACACGTGCACACATGCAAAAGTGCACACGTGCACCCTCTCTCTGCCGTGCATGTGTGTGTTGTCATCAATCGAACATATAGACACCGTATGTGCACCGCATCCAGAGGGAGATAATGAGTGTAATGCTCATGCCTGACGCTGATTCAGTCGTCTTTCCACATCCACGATCCGTGGAAGCTACGCTGACACTTCACCTTCATCTATCTTCTTCCATCTCATCTTCCCTTCATCATCGAGCCCCAGTGAAAGAGCCTCATTGTTCTGCTCCGTCTGTATGTGGTCTCCCAGTCATTTCTCTCAGATTCTCTTCCTCTAGCTCTCTCGGTCTCCCTTGCGGCCATATGCTTGGCCCTGCTTCGCGTTCCCTCGACTCGTCTGCTTGCGGTGTCACGGATTATTATGAGACTTATTCTCTTTTGGGGCTTCCCAGGCCCATGCCAGGAGACATGCCCGGCACTCTTGATCATCCTTGTCATTGTCCGCCCCTGCCAAACCAAACAGAAGACGTTATGAGGTCTAAAGCTGTCTGTCTCTCTCTCTCTTTTTTTTTCCCTCGGTTGTGGATTTAGATCAGAGAATCCCTGAGTTTGAGGGGAATACACGCTCCGGCAATTTGTTTTCCATTAGTTCTAATATAAATCTGGGTTTTCCAAACAAAACATGATAACCACTCGGTGAGGCATTCACTACACTCCCCAGCCTCTCCCAGAAAAATGATCTAGAAAGTGTTTGGTCACAGTCGCGTGATCCCATTCGCTCTTGAACTGCTCCATTGTCTGAAACGCATCAGTCACAGGTTTGTTTGACCAGGTATTACAGGCTCTATTGTGTAACATTTCTCCTTTTATGCAAAGCTGATTCTGTTTTCATTGGCTCCTTTTCAACTCCCCACATGGCAGTTTCAGTCACTGCAGAGATTCATGCTTGGGGAACAGCTCATACTAAACGCCGGAGTTCATGCTTGTCTTTAAACTGACTAAACACTTTGATATTCTCCGGTTTTATTACCCAGCCTGGTGACTGTATCCAGCTCCCTCCTTTGTTGTCTTGGCAAGCAAACCATCCATTCATCAGATGGCTGGAACCACAGATGTAATTGAAGTTTTTAGAGCGATCTCAGATTGTGGGGGGCCCTGGCTGTGGAGAGGCAAACTCCCTCGGGTCTAACACACCACGCAGTGGAAAACACCTTTTCAGGTGAAGTCATGAGGGAAAACTATTGGAAACTACTTAATTAAACATAAATCCAGATGATAGTCATTATCCCCTGATTGGCTTGATAATGCGTTAGCACCGGGAGCCAGCGTCCTGTTCAAAGAATGCGAGGGAGAATAGAGGGACAAGGTTGATGGACAGACATATGATGGCGGTATAAAAGAAAGAAAAAGATGAAAAGCTGTTGTAAAAGTAGCGAGCAGTAAACCTGGAGGCGCTGGGCTGGCTGCCTGCGCGCAACACGATACAGCCTCTGTGACAGCTGCTGATGCTGCTCGGCGTGTAGAGGTGGTGGAACCAGTCCGGGGCTGCGGCAGCGGTGGTGTGCACGTGGGCGCGTCTGTGTTGTGGCGGTGTGGGGCCGCGGATGGCATGCTTACCCAGAAATGCCACGAGGCAAATGATACACCATCCTCCATTTTTGGAATTGTTGCGCGCAGATTAAATTGCACGCCCGTGTTGCCCCTTCATTCCGAGACCGAGACGTCTTGTGCCCGCCATCAATCACTGTCGCGGCACTTGGTGACGCGCAGGAATGTGATGTCAGGGGGAGATGACCCACACCACCATGAGCTTAATACACGTCGTTAACACTGCAGACGGCAGTGACCTGCCTTTTCATGCTGTAACCGAGCACTCCTCCGTTATTTGTCTGACGCTCTAAATTAAAAGATTGACTCGGTTAACCTCATTAAACCAGTATGAGGCAGTCAAATACTCATCCGGGATGTATTACGCACTATAGGCCTCAATATAAAGCCTGGTGTGTGATCAAAGCTGCTGTCTCAGAAGCCACTCTATATGCAGGGCAGGGTACGCGTCGGAACAGTAAGGCAGTTTGTTGTATTTGTTGCGCACGAGGAGCAGATGGCACTACCGTTGACCCCTTCGTGTGTCTTCCTGTCCCCTAGCTGAACCACAGCATGAGGGGGCCCTTATCTGGTCAAACTGGGCGGTGGGGAGGGGAAGGCTTTGAAGGCACGCTTGCGTGGCGATGTAATCAGGCAGACTGCTGTAGGGCCACAGAGCCACCCCCACTGCTGCTGTCCAATACCCCTCTTCGCCCTTTATTCTGCTTTTTGAAAAAAACACATAGAGAGATGCTCGTAGACGGCTCTCTGCGTGCTGTTTGAGCGGCGGAGTCCCCTGGACAGGCCTCAAGAATCATGTGGACCCCATCACGTAGGGTCCCAATCATTACAAAACATCTTGTGGAGAATCTCGGAGCGATAAAACACTTACAGAAACCCGGGGGATTGGTTGCAAATTTTCCACCCTTGACAGAAAAATAAATAGAGATTATCTATAGAGACAATATGATCCCAATAGTCCCCTCCTTACGCTGCGCTCTGCATGGAGGACACAGATAAAGCCCCTCAGATACCGGCTGGAAAAAAAAGTAAAAAAAAAAAAAAAAGGAAGGCTTCTGAGATGGTGAACATGCACAGTAAGCCATCGTTTGTACACTGTTTGGCCCTAGACAGTGCTAACAACATTGCACGTTGTTTGTGCGAGCCGTCAAAAACCGTGTGGGTGTGTCTTCAAGTCAAGCGATTCCACTGAAGTTGCTGCAAATAAGGTTCTGTTCATTTCAACGTCTCCGGTGGGAAAACGCTCTCCTTATAGCTGTCAGTCAGGTGTCGGACCGTAAAACGTCCCCTGGGCCAGAGAGAGCTACTTCTTCCAGTTCCCATATGAGAACATTTGCATGTTAGCAAAAAAATGTATGCCAGATTTTTCCAATTATTTCTCATGATATAAAAGACATAATTTCATCTAGCTAACCACTTCGATGCTTTCATCTTCCACTAATATGTTCCACACCAGCATTGTAACAACACTTCACCACTCACAGATATTGATTTGGATTAGGCTCTGTCACGTTCGGGGATTGCGTAAATGAGGCTTTTTTTTTTTTCTCCCTCTCTCCCCTCACTCATTTTCGTTCCCCCTCTCCCTGTCACATCTCCATGCTGCCTCCTCACAGGCCCTTTGATGTGCCTGCTTTAATTTGGAGCTTAATGGAATATGTGGCACTGCTGTGCCTATCGGTGGCAGGATCACAGATCCCAGGGTTCATTGCGGCGTGCCTCCATTCTGGTGAGTGGGTGTCAAGATAGCCGTGAAACAATGGAGGATGGCCCGTAGCCCTAGGAGACAAACTGTGTTTCCAATGCAGATCCCAGAGTATCGGAAGCCCCAGTCGGGTTCTTGCCAGTGTGCTGCACTGGAGGAGTCCCATCTGTAGCTTTGTGTTACAAATAGTTTACAAAGCCGTTTTATTACTTTATATCAATCATTTGTCGTTTTAATTCTAACCAGTTGTCTCCGTTGGACATTTGCTTTTCATATTCCCTTCTACGTTTTATAATTGGGACATTCAGGTTTGGACTGCCGAGCAGCGTGACTGACATTTCACACACCTGAGTCCAGGTTTCAGTCCATGGGGGTAATAAATAAAAGCAGGTGGTTTCCTCCCCACCAAAAAAAAAAAAAAAAAAAAACCTCTCCACAGGATAGAGTGCTTGGGGCAGTGAGCAAAAAGTGAGCAGTGATAAAAGTACAGCCATAAGTCAAAATTTTCCTCCCTATCAAAGGCGTGTTTCAATCGCTGTATGTACAGTTTAACTAGCATGCTAGTAAAAAAAAAAAAAAGAAAGAGAACGAACTTCCATCTGTGTGTGGAAAGACGACAGGATCTGGGATCTGAGGCCTGATGAGAATACGCCCTCAGCCATGCATTTGTACAGCATTCAAAGACACTGGCAGTCATGTTCAGACAGTATGCTAGCAGGGGGAAATCCCCCAATACAGGGGCCTTTATCTCTCCTCACATACTCAGCTTAATGAACTCTGCTGCATGTAATGGCACATACAGGAGCTGTGTTGGAGGTGCTTTGCCTCTGTCTTTCATCCATGTTTTTATTTGATGTGAGCCTGCCAGATCATTATATTGCAGGGAGAGTTGTTTATGGCTTTGAGGTCTTGCCTGTCGGTAGTGGATGTGCTGTTCTCTTCCTTCATTTGGTGTAATCTGCATCACAAAGAGGTCAGTTTTTGAAACAGATTACTAATAATTCATATTAGTTTTATATCAGCTACAAAATGTACTTATCTATTCGACCCATGAGGATGGGGTCCGTGTGGCAAAACTGATTCGGGAGCTGAGAAATGAAAATTTCACAATATGCACACAGTCTCTCACATATTAGTGCAATCTCATTTTGTGCGCATCCACAAATTCAAATTACGACTGAATGCAGCAGCAAGAAATGGTGGTATGTTTAGGTGGCGGTGCTGCGTAATTGACTTTCCTCGCGCACAGAAATTTTATCTCGCCAAACATTTCAGAGATTTCGGGGCGTGCACATGCTCCATTTTGATCGAGCTTTGGCCGAGAAATTAAATATTCTTTAACAGTCAAAGCAATTAATTCTCTGAAGAAGCCTCGGTTCCTGAGAGGTTCAGATTAAAACATTCTACTGAAGCCGATCTGGGAAAAAAAAAGTATTATTACCAGCTCCTGCATTTATTTGATGTCTGACAACTCCTCATACAAAGACATATATTACATTTGACTTCAATAGTTCAAAGTAAAATATGTTTTTTTTTTTTTTTGGCTTATAGTGGTTTGAATATGCCTCATGCAGATCAAAACAGAAAAGTTAAATCTTAACTTTGGTCAAACTCGTATACCAATACACCCGCAGGCATGTAAACAACATTTGCTTTATTTGTAATGTACCCTGTGGTACACCCAAGTTCGAAATCAGCCGCTGAGGACGGACTGCTGCTGGTAAAGTGAGCTTTCACTTCCTGTCATCCCTCTCATGTCCGTCTGAATGAACTCGGTGATATTTAAGAGCCATGAAGATAAAGGCACAGGGGCAAATTGCTAATACCATGAAGCAGTTTACTAGTTTGTTGGACCGGGCTCTCCGGGGGCTTTGATGTGCCGACATACAAACCTTTATGGCTGTCGGTGGACACACCGCCTTAGTCAACCCACGCTTCGGGACTCCGCGCTGAACTATTTGCACTCTGCCTCATAAATCGATGTGTGCAACGAACCCAACAATGAACCTGTTTTAGTCGAGCTGTCTGAGCTGTCTGTTCCATTCAAATTTGACAGATGAGGAGGTTGTGGAGCTGCTGCTCTGGCTCTCTTGGCCCTACCTGTGCAGGAGACACCGCTCCCTCTGATGTCTGTCTGTAAATTGACTTGCCTTTTCAGGCTTTGACCCTGATGTCTGATGTAAGACTCAGACACCCACACATCAAAGGGTATTGGGGGTGGAGGGGTAGGTGGGAGAATGGATTTCTATTTTGGAAGAAATATTGACTTTAGGCACCAGAGTGATGAAGTATCCAGCTTTTCGTCTCCAGTGTGGTATCACAAAATCTAAAAATTGATTCCTTTTTCCTTTAAATCAATCTATTATAAACTCTCATAGAGGAGATGCCGTGTTTTTGTTTTACCAGAACAAGAACTGGATCCATTTGATGTTGTTTGCTGATTTTTTTCCCAGTCATGCCAAGGATTTGTGCTCTGGTTAACTTCATGCGTTAGTCCACAAGAATTTTTCCAATATTAAGATACTGCGTCCTTTACTGGAGATATAAACATTACAAATGAATATTTAAAACATAAAATAAAATAAAAAATTTCACTAGAATGTTAACCAGGATGATTTTAAGATTGCAATTTCTTTTGAAGAGTGTCCTGGCCAGGACAAGCGGCAATATATTGGTGCAGATTGGACAGTCTGCACTGAGATGTCCGTGTTGACCACTGACATTGGAAGAAATATCCCATACTTTGATGAAAGATTTGACTCTATAGGAAAGGTGGAATTAGACCAATAGCCTTGTACATCGATCAGCCACAAAATTAAAACCACTGACAGGAGAAGTAAATATCATTGACCATCTTGCTGGGAAACTTTTGGATCTGACATTCATGTGGACATGAATGACATGTAGCAGCCACCAAGACCAGACCAGGCACCACCCGCCCCATAGCAATGACACTACTTGATGGCAGCAGCCATCCCCAGCAGGATGCAGCCTAACACAGACACACAAACAAAAACACCTTAGGAACAACTAAAAAAAACATGAAAAACACCACAAGCTGTTGACCTGGCCTCTAAATTCACCAGATCCCGAACTGATCAAGTATTTGAGGCCCCTGCCTCGACCCAAAGGCCCCCACAATTAACATTATGTTTCCAGACACCACAGGACACCCTCAGAAGGCCCATGTCCATTCTCTGATGAGTCACAACTGTTTTGGAGGCACAAGGAAGGTGGTCATAATGTTATGTCTGATCGGTGTATATCAAGTTATAGTAGTTTTACAAGTAAAGTAAGACCACCATCTCGATTCATTTTAATCTCAGTAGCAGTTTTATTTACAGTTGGTCTCTAAAGTACACTATATTACCAAAAGTATTCGCTCTTCTGCCTTTACACGCTTATGAACTTAAGTGAAGTCCCATTCTTAATCCAAAGGGTTTAATGAGACGTCGGCCCACCCTTTGCAGCTATAACAGCTTCAGCTCTTCTGGGAAGGCTTTCCACAAGGTTTAGGAGTGTGTTTATGGGAATTTTTGACCATTCTCCCAGAAGCGCATTTGTGAGGTCAGACACTGATGTTGGACGAGAAGGCGTGGCTCTCAGTCTTCGCTCTAATTCATCCTAAAGGTGTTCTATCGCGTTGAGGTCAGGATTCAGTGTAGGCCAGTCAAGTTAATTCACCAGTTGCATTTTTTTTTCTGTCATACATAGCTCAGGTGGGTAGTAATCTTGTGAAGTCAAGGAATGTATTAAAATATACCCACACACACTTCAGAGATTCTCTTCTTCTACATCAACATCGGCCTTAAGTGTTGGGATTTACGCTCTAAGAGAGGGGGAACGCGACAGGAGGCCTCTCCTCTTTGTACAGCCCAGTATCAACAAACAGGACTCAGCCGGTAGTCACCAGGGACACAGGCCACCTGCTACAAATCCTGCAGGCCCATTCTGTCCACCGTAAACATACCTGCACTGCTCTGGGGGCAGGGACATCAGGGAGAAGCTGCACATGTGGACACACGGCGCTGAACGAGATGTTGAGGCCTACAGGTGCTGATTTCACTGATAGCTTCAGAGCAGGGATAAACTGGATCCCAGTAAAGACAGAGAGGAACTGAGGTGTCGAGTCACACAGATCTAGATAGATACACGGCTGGATGCCACCACACACGCATGCACGCATAGACTCGAGGACCACACTAAATGACGACGAGGCTTCAGTAATGCACACGCAAACATGAGCACGCACATCTGATGGCGTTACCAAAGCTCCCCGTGATCTCTGTTTTGAAAAGTTAGCTGAGACTCTGGAGCCAGCTTCAAGGTTCAGTCAGCCGCGGTGCTCAGCGAGGAGTTTGCGGGATGGAAAAAGCATTTAAGCTGGATTCTCGGTGGGGATCTCCACAAGGCGCGCACTCAGAAGACAGCAAAACCAAGCATTATAGAGCTTTCTTTGAAGAGTGGGAAATACCAGTTGTTATGTTTCCCCAAAATAAGCAGCGCGGCACACTGTGGGTTTGTACCTTCATTTTTTTTTTTTCTTGTACAAATAAAACTAAACATGGGGGAAACGCAAACACACAGCCATGCATAAGCACACAGGCAAACTCTTTTAGATTCAGGGGCATGCTGTATACATGAAAAAAGCCTCAGTGATTTACTGTACTTGCACACACATGGCAAACCACTTCCTAACCCTTTACCACTAACTAGAGTGTGGCAGTCTGAGAGTTATGTCCCTCCTCTGACTGCTCTTCTCGTAATCGTCGGCTGGCTGCAGCCTGAGCCGCAGCGCTGCCTTGCTCAGGAGCCTGAGGGGAAACAAACCTCACAGGTGGCTGGCTGGCCCGCTGCCAGAACAGAAAACAGATATGAAAGCTAGTACCTGTGAAGGCGTCACACTCTAGTGCAAACCGTACACACCAACACACACAAAAGGGAGGATAATTCACTTGGCCACATGAAAGCGGGAGGCGGCGGGCCCAACGCCAGGCAGCGCTACCTGGAGACAAAGGAGCAGCACCTCTGGGGATGAGGGGGGGTTGATGTTCTTCTGGGATTCTACATGCTGATGGATCCTGTCTGCAACAGCAGAGGGAGACGGGGATTGTGCATGTTTGTGTGCACGCAGATGAATATATTTGAGCCCGAGAGCGATGTGTGCTCCCAGCGTGCTGCAGCTCCGCAGTCCGCAATTAATCTCTCCGACATCAGGCCTTCCCCCGAGGGGGGGCAGATGGGGGGGTGATGGGGGCAGATTTCTCTCTGCTGCTACTGATCTCCTCCACATAGCAGGCCTGGGGGCTCGTCCAGTCTACTCAAACAGGGGCTTTACACCTGAGCGCTGGGGGAGACGTGAGCAACAGCGCAGCTCGCTTGGCTTGGCAGGGTGTAGAGTGTGATGTAAGAATAGTTTTTACTATCTGTTAATTAAGTGTAATAAAGGAGTTTTAGAAATGTCGTGACACGTTCATTGTCTTCACTGCTGGCGTCTTGTTTTAGAGCTGCACGGAGGCTTTTAGATAAAATACGTGGTAAAAGTTTTATTTGTAAATGCTAATACTCATCTTTTTGACACTTCAGAACACAACTTCATTTTTTTTTTTTAGGTTTGTCTCAGTTGAGCCGTCTGGATTTCACTTTGATGACAATGCATTCTGACACCATCCGGTGGGTTTTGAAGCGGCTCTCCTGGGCCCTTCCCGAGTTTGACGGTGTCTTAACTCTCAGCTCCGTCTTCAAACGGTCCGACAACGCGACAGTCGTCAGAATTTGATGCTCAAAGTTCAGAAACAAATCTGTATCTAGGTGTACATGTTTGTAACGGGGATGTTTTCTGTCACACGTTTAGCATTTTACACAGTGACAGAAGTGACTCATCTTCTGTTCATGATTAGATTAATGATGTGCTTGTTTTCTATACTAATCTGCCATAACATTATGACCGGAGAAGTCAATAACATTGCTGGGAAAAGTTTGGACCTGGCATTCATGTGGATGTTACTTAGACATGTACCACCCACCTAGACCAGACCAGACACTCAAAAAACATGCAGGGGACGAGATGCTTTTTGTCTTTTTCTTTTTGCTTCTATGACACAGCTGGTAGATGCACCCAGTTTGTTGACATGTATTGTTGTCAGTGTTCAGCAAAATGGTATTCTGCTCGTAACACCAGAATTAAATCCTCATATTTGAATTGGAAAATGCTTGGAAATGCTTGATGGAACAATAGGCCAGTGTTAGCGTACACAGTCGCTGAAATCTCTTTGTAAATGATCTGATCTGATCAACTGTGTGTTAAAGACTTTGTGTTGTCACTACGGATGAGCTGTGAGATTTTCAGTGTTACGTAATTGAGGGTAAAAAAAAACGCTGAAACAATGAGCCTCCCTTCCTTCCTTCTAGGCCTCTTGGTTCTGTTGGGCGCAGACGACTGGTAGCGGCGGCGGAGGCAGCGGCGGTGCCGGGTAATCCCGTGTTTATGTTTGCACGTATGTAACTGAAACGCGCACAGTGTCACTCCGCATCAGCACAAAGGACCAGTGATGTGAGGATTACCACACCGAAGCCACACGACGCTTTTGGTTTCGTGCCGCGAGATGATGGCTGGCTGCTGCGCACCGGCAGCCTCTGCACTGTCCTAATGATGTTGTCTGAGCACAGAGGGGTGGGGATGCATGGAGATGGAGGAGGAGGAGGGGGAGGAGGAGGAGGAGGAGGGAGGGGAGGCAGGGTGCAGGGGGAAAATGGGGGAGGTGGGGGGGATGTTACTTATCTCCACTGCTCCCCAGCATTTCTCTTAATTAAAACTCCTATCTGTGTCTTTGAAGTTCATAATGAGTCAGTTTGGTTACGCGGAGGAACAGGGCGAAAATAAGGCCAGGGCTGATATTTATGCTGTTATTTCTCCACCTCTGATTCCTCCTGGTGTTCAGCGCGGCGCTGAACCAGTGTCAGCGCGTGCCGTGCGAGGGGACGGGCATTGTTGCGCACGTGTCTTAGGGTCTCTTATTCAGTTATTTACACGAAAACAACCTAGAGGAGAGACGACGTAAGAAATGAGGCTGATAAAGGAGCCAGGGCTGCTCATTTTTCATTATGGGATGTGAATGGGTTTAATCTTATCACAGGCTGCTCTTCGCAGCTTGTGTTGATCTCTCTCTCTCTCTCTCCCTCTCTCTCTGCACACTCCTGCTTTCACAGGCCTTTCAGATTACAGTCAAATATTACAGCCCGTGACCAATCTCCAATTAACCAAATGTTGTAGGGGTATAGTATCACCCTTGGCTCCTTTCATGCTCCTTTAACGCCTTTTCAAGGGGCTTGAATATTTTTTCACTTCTGTACTATGAAAATATCATTCTGTTAAAGCCTCCTTCCTCTTCCGCGAGGCGCCAATGGAAGCTTAACCTAAATAAATCAGTCTTCCTGTGATGTATTCCAAATCAGCTTGGATTTAATTGAACCTCAAAATTGTATTCCAATCAAGTAAATTACCACAGCCTCCCAGCTCTGAAAGGCTGACCAGGGAATTTTAGTGTCTCTAGTTTTTGTGACAAACTACCAGGCATAATCGAGCGTTAAATGAGCTGATCTTGGACACGGTCTACATGCATTTATTTATTTATTTTATTTGTTTTTTTTGCAGGTTTACATGCTTCTGCTTTGAGACTGTTTTTATGTGCTCCGACTTTGAATCCGCCGTGACTCCATATGTCGCTTTAAATGAGACAGGAAAGTAATTAGAGGCCGGGTGGAGTAAATCACAGCAAAGCATGTGTGTCCAATAACCTCAGCCCGCGATGCAAACTGCTCTGCCAGTGTTTCACATTGATGAGCACGCTGGCGTTTCTGTGGCCCGGGCGACTGTAAATGTTTTCACAGAGCGCGCGGCGATATTCGATAACCTGCCCGAGCCTCCACTGGAAACACAAAGCATCACCTCGCAGATACATTTTCGTCTTCTCTTCTCGCTCACCAAGAGATAAACCTCAGCCACAACATGAAAAACTTTATTCTTCTCACTCCTCTCCTAAGTTGCTGGCGTCTCCTTTGTTTTCCTCCACGAAAAGAAGTCTGAACCTTCATGTCCGGCTTCACTGGATCCAAAACTCCTGGAAGATGATTATTTATTTCTTTTTCTTGAGTCGAAAGAACTTCAAAAGAACACCCAGATAGTGTGAAGCACGTTTGATGTCACCAGGGACAAATATCGCTGCTGAGACTGATGTAAAGTTTGGAGGAAGGTGGTGGAGGTGCAACGCGAGATAGACAGAAAAAAGGCGCGCTATATATAAACCACACGAATGAAAAGCACGCTTTGTGTTTGGAATTAGTTCGGATTCAATTTATGACATATACGAAATGACATCCAAGTCAGTGTCAATGTGTCAGGAGCAAGATGGATATGTAAAGGCTTGAAATCAAAACGCTGACTGTGGGAAAAGGAGACTGTGAGAGTATTTTTTTTTTTTTTTTTTTGAGGCGTTCTGGCACTAGATCTTCTGTTTGAACTACCATAAAATACAGTTCTTGGCTTGTGTGGCTTTTAATTGCTGATCTAATTATTTTTTATCCATGACTTTTCTCTGCTTCCAAGGCAGTTGTGATCAGCTGCAACCGCGGCAGTTTCATACTCGAACTGGATTTGCTGTGATGTAGCGCTGTAAATCTGCGACAGGCCCGTGAACGAGTGTGGAGTCTTCTAATTACGCCAAATTATGTCTTGGATAATAATATAGCGACTAATTAAACACACACTTTTCCAACAAAGCTTTTAGAGCGATTTGTACACTAAAACACATTATCTCCTTTATTTATGCGTCCTTCAGACGCAGGGCGACATTTGAAAGTGTGTCTCTGGCAGACCTGATGAATGTCCAATATGCATTCATCATGTTAGATCAACCGTCTGGCTCAGTTTCTCCGCAGTGGTTAGTCTCTACACAATACTATGGGACTGTAGAGAGGCAACCACAGTAACGGCAAGACTAGGATCTTACAGTTTCTCTAAAATCTAAAATTTAAGAGTTATTGCGGAGAGTCCTGGAGATGACACTAATGTGCTGAATACTGGGAAAACAAGGGCAATATTATTCCTGTTAAGTGTAGCCTAACATACTCAGCGGAGTCAGCAGGCTAGCTAAACTTCTCTTCGTTTTATTTAGGAGTTTAGGGGCATGCATTTACTGACTTGCCAGTTCATTAGGTACGCTAGTGATAAAGAAAGCGTTCTAATATAACAGTCCTGCAATAAAATGTTCATTTCATATTGAAATTACGTCAGAAAGGTGGAAATTCAACTGGATGGATTACCTCAATGTGAAAATCAACATTTCTCTCGGTTATTTTTGTTTGATGCTAAATACTGTAACCTGCATGAAGCTAAGATTTAGCGCAGGACTGATATATTAGTGCATTCATATTCACTAGTGTACCTAATGAATTGGTGAGTGTGTGGACGATGAAGAAATTGCAGGATCTGTAACGTAAACACCAAATCCGTGGACTGAAAGCCGTTCTGTAGAGCTGCTTTTCATTTTGCATTAAAACCCACTTAAAAATAAAAAGAATGAATGCGACTTTGATATAATCAACTCTGAGCTCAAAAGGGTAAAAATGGAGGAGAAGAAGAAAGGCAAGCTGATGAGTTTATCGTTGAAATCTCAAAGGCCACGGCTCCAGCCGATGCTAGATTTTTCCATCGCCTCTATTACTGACACACAGCCCGGGGCCTGGAAATTGCCTCTCTGTGTCCAGGGGCAGAATTCAGCGGAGCTTTTTGAGAAAATGCATCTGCAAGGACACAGAAGTCCTCTTCAGGTCTAAACCTTTGATCCTTAAGAGACCCCCACCTTCCTTTTACCCTTCAGGTACTGGCATCAGTGTAATTGAAGGTCATTACTAACCCACAATGCAACCCTCTCAGCGAGCGTCTCCATAATGGAAATGAATTGTGCGGCGCACAGCAGCTCGCTGCAGCAGAGAATGGGAGCCAAGAGGTAGAAGGAGCGAGGGACGTATTCCAAATTGAAATGAAGTGGAAATATCCTGTCCGTGGTGCCATTGGTTAGCCAAGGAGCCGAAACGAGCAAGATTACTGGCTTACATTTGTAGCTCCTCAGTATTTTTGTTTTGTTTCGCTGAAGTGGGGTGGTGTAGTGTGGGGTGTAGGGAGAGGAGGTGGTGGGGGGGGGGCAGGGGTGGAGGGGGTTGTGTGTGCACTTCAAAAGAATTTGTAACAAACCTAATTCATCTGAAGCGTAGGATGAGCTGGTAAGAAAGATGAAAGATGAAAGTGAGTTGGCATGGAAACAGAAAGCACATCAGCGCTCGCTGGCACACAAAAGGGCTGCCTGTGTTGCATGTTGCATTTCTGCGGGAAGGGATCCAGAGAGGCTTTAAGTGCTATCATGACCTTACAAACAAAATTAGCCAATTATGACTAACTAGGGTGCTCCGTTTCCACTTTTTTTTTTTTTTTTTTCACGAGACCGTGCTCATCATGTTTTCCTGTTTCCACGTCGGCCTATAATTAGAAGCATAGAATCAACACTTTTGCTACACACCTCTGAGTGTGTTTCCACCGCACTTGTTATGTTGCGGAGTTGCCGAACAACGAGAGAACAAATCTGAGTTTTTCTTTCTTTTTTTTTTTCCCCAACGTGCCTCATTCCGTTTTGGTTTCTCACTTTTCTCTCAGTTTTCACCTCACCGTAGACGCAGGTTAAGCATTAATTGGAAAGCACTGAGCGCACGTTTATCTTTTTTCCATTTGATCTCAGGTTGGGGATTTCCACAGGTTGCTACTGCACAGACCTCCAGTGCTGCTGCTGCTGCTGCTGCTGCAGCTGCCCCACGCCACGCAAACATGCAAACACACAAATGTGAACTTAACAGCACAAAAAGTTAAGTGAGCAGAACACAAGAGAACAGAGGAGATCTCGGGAAGAAAGTTTTTCTGCAAACTGCAGCAGCTCTCGCAGAGCAAACACAATCCGAGCGTAAGGGAAAAAAAGGCACGCACACACACACACACACACAAAAAAAACATTAAAGCAGACAGTCATTTCCAGAAAAGCAAACACCGTGCGAGGCTGTTGCCCCCAAACATTCGTGGTCAGAGCATTTGAAAACAAAGAGGGTCTCTAAACAGGTAAACCGCCAGGACACGGTGTTTACCTTTTCATGTTCTCTCTGTGCCGAGGAGTTTGATCTTTTTCTCCTGTATATCCCGCAGTGTCACAAACACAATGCGGCGTCTCCGAGCTTCAAAGGCCCATCAGTGACAGGTTCAGGGGGAAAAGATCAAATATTCATTCCTGAGACACAGAATGGAAATTTAAATGAAATGCGGTGAAAATAGGAAAATAAGTGCTCGTGTCACTCGTGACAGCGAGTCACCCGAGAGGAGGAACCTTCAGGCTCTCCTTTGTGTGTTTTACGTGTTTTATTTTTATTCCCAGGTGCGGTGACTATCGCTGCCTTATACCTAAATTTGCTTGCACAGAGTTTCGACTTTAAATTATTTAATTTTTTGTCGCCTCTCATTCTCTCTTCACCTCCTCTCCGTCGGCCGGCCGGGAGCTGAAAGATCCCCTCACGTGAGCCGAGTTCAGCTCCTATCTTGAAAAGGGAGTTTATATTTTCTTTGCCACCCTCATCGTCTTACTGCCTCCTTGGAGGTTTTCAGACTCTGCTTCTCTCTAAAGCATCTTGAGACAATTTCATTGGCGCTGTATAAATAAAATCTGGTTGAACTGAACGTGTTTGACAGTCAGAGAAACACACAGACAGGCTGCGAGTCTGATTTCAATTATTACTTCCATCTAAAAACATTTTCCAGCCCACTCCGAAACCTTTTGGGTCTCTCGCTCCTCACTGCAGCCAACTTTCTGTGTGAACGATTGCAGGCTTGTTTTGCCCTTAATTAAAACTTTTCGGTTTGCTGCTTGTTATGGCACCAAATGTTCTCATCATATCATCACATTAACTGGCAATCCTCTCTCGGCTCACTTTTTTTTTTGCTCGCTGCATACCCGTCAACAAAATATCCCTCTGGGCTTCCATGGCACGCCCAGCAGAGAGCTAATTGAATTAAACCGCATTAATATGACATACTGTATGTCCTTGCAACCAGAAGAAGAACATCGCTCTCCAATGCCCTCGTGTTTATGATTATATGGGATATTGATTCCAGCACTTAAAAGAGACGCGCGCTTTATCGTATCATCCAAACGGCTCTCTCATGGTTGCTTGTTTACAGCAGAACCCGTCGAAATCGTAAACACAGATAACAAACATATGCATGCAGGGGGGGGGGATAGGAAAAAAAATAAATTCCCACAGTAATTTGAATACCAATCCTTAGCAAACACCCTCTTTTACTCTTTCTACGCACTTGCAGAGGGAGCTGCTTAATCTCTCTCCACTCTTAGGTTGTCAGCTGGAATATGGGCGGGCTGCGAACCAATTGCGGGCTGAGTGTTTCATCAATATGACAGTGATAACAACGGGGCTGACCTCGCGAAGCCTCCAAAGCCAAACTTCACAGAGGGAGGAGGAGCTCCCTCCACTTCTGTCAAGTGTGTGAAGAGGTGGAGGGCTTTAGTGGATTACTGTGATCCCTGCCTGGATGGCACACGCTAGGGAGCGTCAGCGCTGAAAGTCACACGCGGTGGAGGAGGATCCATTGCTGCCGTCATTGTCTTCCTGGCGCCACTTTTAGTTGAAGAGTTTGACATTAAGCATGACCGGAACTGGACACAGGTGAGATGAAGATCCGTGGACTGAACGCCAAACTCACCAGTGCAAATGTCACCTCCTCTGTTCGCCATCCCCTCTTCCCCAAACTGCACCACATCACTCCCTCTCCCCCATACTTTTTGTGTGCAGTATGTATGGATGCATCTGAAATATAAAGGGGGGCGCTCCAGCGACAGGGGGAAAGCGGAAGAGAGACCAGCCGGCACATGTTGAAAGGCATGGCTGCTCTTTAATGTGGCTCCAGCTCAGGAGTCCTGGGCCTAATGAGGTGCTGTGGAGCTCGGCTGCTCCATCTCCCATCGCCTACACACCAGCAGCCCACATACTGCCACTGCTGCACCACTCACAGGATCATTAAGGAGATGCTCCCAAAGATTCCTCCGGGGACCCTGGAAGAAAAGAGCAAAGCACAGGCCTCCAGATTGGCACGCAGGAGTTCGGGTGAGGTGAGGACTTGGGCGCGCTGCGGTTGCCAGCAGCCGCATCCCACAGCCGGCTCACACAGAGCAGATTCAGCTTTGACCGACTCGCTGCAGTAACCTGAGGATCGGTCTAAGACTGGAAAGCTGCATCTGACACCACGTTACATTTCATACGAAGAACAGAGGCAGGGCCACGCTCGACGTGTGCAGTTCAAGTTTTCTGTTGCTTTTACTTTAGAATTTTCTGAAGAGCAGAACTTTTATTTAGTTTACAATTTAAAGAGTCAAGAAACCAAACTATGTTGAAGGCAGTGTTTGATTATCAGCTGATCTGAGCAACCATGAAAAAGTAATTTTATACCATAAAGCACAGATTAATTGTGCAAAAACTTGAGCTATGCTTGCTTATTCTGGATCTATATTAAATTAACTGACTGCACAGATCCTATGAAAAAATACATTAAACTCATTAAACAGTTCACAGTTGGAATTGGATAAGTTGATGCTCTGGCTGGTCGTCTCCAGCCTGAGCAGGCGTGCACACAGTGCTGCTACTGCCACTTCAATGAGGGAGGAACATCAGTTTGAGAAAGAATTTAATTGGATGCAACATTGGTACACGCCCCCTAGTGCAGGATGAGTCATCAACATTTAAAACTGGCCTTCCAGGAAGTGATTTTAACTTTTTTGTCTGGGCCAGAAACCACTGTGTAGGTTATGTACTGTATAGTGCAAGACATCTTTTATAAAAATAGTTTATTTTATTTAAGATTTAATCATTTATCAGAACCACATTCAACAGACTTCCATGATTAAATCCACATATACATTTCTCATTATTCTCTCCTGTGAAGCAAGGCTACACTTTTGCGGCGCCCATCTGCAGAACATAAACTCGTGTGCAGACGCTGATGTGGATGAAAGTCCAAACCGTGTGTAGGAATCAATAAGCATCCTGCCTGATTGTTATACATTTGGACTGGACTCACGGAGCTCTCGATACTCAGCCAAGGGCAGACACATCGAAGTAATTTGTTCTGAAAGCTCATCGCATCAGTGTGGTTTTTTTTTTAACTTTTCCTCAATTGTAAATGCACTCTGTGGACCTAGACACCCACATAATGTCCACTTCAACTCCGTCTCAGATGAATTTTGGAAGCATGGGTCGTTGGAGTAGATGTTTCATTTTTCAAAAGTTTGAGTACGCTGTAAAAAGTGCTGTAAACTAATTCTAATTTTCAGCTTGTAGATTATTATTTCACCTTTTATTTGACGCCACGTCTTCTTGCCGTGTTGTGAGCTGTTTGTTGTTTAGTTCGAAAAGAGGAAATTTAAAATAGACAAAATCTGTATGCCTGCAGCATACAAGACAAATATGGAGTAGATAATGACTGCAGCATCTTGATGAGTCAACAACACACTACATTATGACTTCACTATATCCCGATAATAGCAGCAGTCCCAACATCAAAGTGTTGCAATGGAAAAAGTTTTTTTAAAAAAAATATTGGTGCAATTATTTTTCGAGAGTGTGCCTTTATGTGTATGTCTGTACACGCATGTGATGCTGCTGCTGTGTGACAGTGGAACACGGCCCAACGAACAGGATGAATAATCCCCAACACCATCAAAGGCTCCTCAACCAGAGAGCTCGGGCCATGACAGCGGCACATACAGCGAATCTCCTAGCCTGTCTCAGACCCCCTGGGGACAGCAGAGGCCGAGGAGAAAGGGGAGAGAAATGGAGAAATGAGGGAGATGACGGGAGAAGAGAAGGCAAAAGAGCCGAGAGGGAGAAATTGGAAAGACAGAAAAGTGGAGAAAAGCAAAAAAATAAAAAAAAAAGAAGAAGGGAGATGATGGTTGAGGGGGAGAGATAATGTGCACTGCAGTAAGTTCAAATTCATTTAAGAGATTGAGACAAAGTGTAGAGAGCACAGTCATGTCCCAGCCTCAAGGAGCATGGACATAACATCCAGTTCAAAATAGAATTTTTTTTGCACTTCTACTTTTTGTATTCGCGTCAATCTCACCCAGATACATGCAAACCTGCATATCTGTACAGAGTAAAAGTATTTTTTATTGTTGACAACCACATTCCTACTATTGTATAGGTCTCCCTTTTGCCTCCAAAACATTTGGGACTCATCAGAGAATGGACACGGGCCTTCTGGGGATGGCTGCTGCCATCAAGGAGTGTCATTGCTTTGGGGTGGGGGTGTCTGGGCTGGACTAGGTGGGCGCTACATGTCTAAGTAACATCCACATGAATGAATGCCAGGTCAAAAAGTTTCCTAGCAGAACACTGAATTGTCCCAAGATGATCACTGTTATTAACGTCTCCTGTCCTGGTGGTTTTAATGTTGAGGCTGATATAGGACTGTCTGTGAAAACTAAATGACAAACTGAAGAAGTCGCTGAGATTTGAAGTTGCAGAGATGTTATACAGGCCAAAGTTCCACATCTGTCTCAGAAATTCTATCTCTTTAGGATCAGGACGACACACGATGCCCGTTATCCAAACACCTTTCAAACATCTCTCAGTCAAAAAGGGAAAAACAACAAGAAAAAAAAAATGAACAGGAAAAAGCAGGGGAAGGAGCACTGCAACGATACACATAATTAAATATGTTTCCTGTGTACAGAGCAGACAGGAGTCTGGCTGACAGTGATCTTGATCTTCATATGATAGATACATGACCGGTCACAGTTGGTGAGGTTGGGGGCAAAACGGTTTGTTCTGATGCCAACAGTCTTTCCTAACAATAGTGTAACGAAGTTCTGGCCACACAATCTGATCTAAACTGTGCAGCAACAAACTGTGGGTTTCCCCTCCGTTAAAAATGGATGGGGAGTATTGATAAGTGTGAGGTCAGACAGCTTCGTGACAGGGTTTGATTTTTGTTGAATCCTCAGTATATGTTGTGATGAAATCAAAATATTCCTGGTAGTTACTCTGAAAAGGAACATTTCTGACTCATCCACATGTGGATGAGTGGACCATAAATAAATAAATTAGTGGTCCAAAAATTCTGGTTTTGGCCTCATACTGAAAGCATATCCGTAGCGTAGACATTGTATTGTTTTTTTAATAATGACTCCACATTGGTGCTGCTAAGATATTCAGCTCTCTCCTGATTGGTGGGTCATTGCTTGTTCGTGTATGTGTGGGTGGATGGAGTGAATGGTGCTGTCGCTAATATAATATCTGTGATCACCACGAAAGTTGTTAGACCTCGTCAACAAATGGACAGGCAGCTGAATCAGCAGGAGCGTTTGATAGCCAGGTAACATAATTCAGCTCTGACTGGCCACCTCCCTACAAATGTATTATGGTTGTACAATGGTTAACCGGGGAGGTTCGGAGATACAAACATTTGTATGACTCGTCATCGGCGATAGTTTCAGTCGGCATCGTTGAAAGTGAAGTAGGAAGTAGAGACAAAAATTAACCGGACTGACAAAAAAAGACACCGTGCAGACCAACATTTTGGTGGCGTTGTCACAGAGCGAGCCAGACCGTTGAGCGCACAGTCATAAATGGCTCACACCGGCGTTGGCAGCGAGTTATGGCGTCTATGTCCCACCGTGCTCTAAAAGACCCTTAAGTCATAAACAGTAATTGTGCAGCCTTTACGTTTTATTTCTTTGTAGCTATTTTTTTTTTTTTTGCATCTCTGCTTCCAGTTAGCAGTGATGACACATTTTCTTTTATGACTCTTCTGTTCTTGGGAGCTTTAAATTCTTCCCTCTCCTCTTGGCTTCAGGGAGCTACTGGCCTGTCTGACGGGGAAGCACAGTAGATCACAGCTGGCTCTGCGCCCGCAGATAGAGCACCTCCCCAGCGTCCTCACACCACCGCTTCAGATCCCGGGCCAATTCTCCTGCCCCGCCTCGCAGGGCAACCCTGGCTGCTCTCTACACCCTCACAGTCCGTCCCCTGAGCTAGCGCCCATCCCATCGTCCCTGGCGCAGACGCTCCTGCTTATCCCTGCCAGCAGTTCTTTTACGCAAACCAAAAGTGGATACAATGCAGTGTTTTTGTTGAGGGATGGACGTGTAATTAACCCCGGACTGTGGGTGTTTTCACTGTGTGTCAGTGCCTCTGGAGAAGTATGGGAGGCAGGTTAGCAAACAGTTGGGAATGTTAGCGATGTGAGAGAGGAGGGGCGGACTAAATGAATGAAAAAGACATCCATCCTTTAACCTTTGAGGCTCTCTGGCTGCTTGGTCGGACTGGCTTCTGGATGGGTCACAGCAGTGTAAACAGCAGACAGTGTGACTGAAGTTATGTGCGTTTATACTTTAATACGTTTACACAATTGAGAGGAAATGAATCAGCATAACTTGAAACAAATATTCATTCATTCATCTTCTGTAACCGCTTATTCCTGTTAAGGGTTGCGGGGTCTGCTGGAGCCTATCCCAGCTGACATCGGGTGAGAGGCGGGACAGGGACAGGTCCCTGGACAGGTCGCCAGCGTGTTGGCAGGGCTAACATAGAGAGACAGACAAGCATTCACACTCACATTCACACCTACGGCCAATTTAGAATCACCAATTAACCTAACTAGCGTGTCTTTGGAAGGTGGGAGGAACCCACGCAGTTAAAACAAATGTTTGTTTTTTTAAAGCGAGCTTCTTGGTTTCCTCAGTTTCCCTGGTTCTGTGCAGCGCTGCCAGGAAAAAGTCAATTTGTCTTGTCCTTGCAAGAAATGTTTGTGGAAAAGCCTTTAGCAGCTGTAAGGATTCTTCAGAAGGAGGAAGCAGTGTGGAGGTTTGGGCGGATGGATGAGTCAACAAAACTGGACTGTGAAAAATGTCTGTGATTATCCGCCCAATTCTTACTCAGGTGGTTATCAATGTTCCCATGATGATTTGGCTGTTATGGAGTAATTATTAACCATAAGAACCCGATCATGAATTGTCCCCCAAGGCCGTGTCCATTCTGACTTTTAGTCCCATGTGGAAGAAGAAAAAAAAGCACCAGTTCGCAGGCTCATTTGAAATGGTTATACCATGCACACATGCATCCCTAGTAGATGATTTGAACACTGCATTTATACGTTTTACCTTGCAACTGCTTCTCAGTTAATTTCAGTTTGCAACAAGCGTTTCAAGGGCGCATACCAAAGTAACACTGGATGCATCTGTAACCAGATTAGAGCAACAAAAACTGCAACCGTAACCGCCTCGGTTGTTTGCAAAACGTGCTTCAAACAGGACCTGTCTTTGCGCAGCCATTTCTCCAGAAAAGTCCCATATTAGATAAGTCTTTTCAGTCTGGATTTCTGGTGCCACTTCGCCTACTCCCGAGGTGCATGGAGCAGAGAACGAGGTATGAGGTTGTCAAAACACTGGAAGCGTAGACACGTTTCAGCTTGCGGCTCCTATCGGAGTCACTGGGCGAATTCTGTCAGAACAGAAGAGTTACGGGCTCCGTGATTCATCCACTTCTCACGTTATGCAACAGCCACAGAGAAGGACGCAGAAGGTGCTCTTGTGATTCGGCTATTAAAAACTTATTCAGCGTTTGGCATCCTACAAGAACTTAAACGCAGGAAACCAGTTTCATTGTCTCAGCTGGTATTTATAACAAGACTGTGAAATATTCTAGTTTTGAAACAGTTTTGCTTAGTTATGAACAATTTCTTACTTTTTTTAAACTAATGTCGTCGTTCGTTTCAGAGATTCTTGGTATTTCCACAAGAATTTACCTCCGGTTGGCACGTCTTGCATATGGCTGTCGTCATACTTTTTAAATCCAAAGTGTTGCCACACATCAGCCTTCAGTCTCCACGGTGCTCTCAGAGTTGTAGCTTATGTCTTGTTTTGGTTCTCATTCACTTGTGGAGTAATCTCATTGCGCGACCTGGTGAGACCGCGGCCAGATTCTCAATGAGAGGACGCAATCTGGAGATTTCATGATGTCAGATCTTTCAAATGGAGATCAATTTGAAAAATCGATTTTTGTTAAACTTGGCAACGATTTGGTTTTTGCCCAAAACCCAGTCTTAAGTATTAGTTTGGAAGCTCAGGAATTTGTTATGATTTCTAATATCTTTGGAGGGAACTGTGCCGTCAGTCAAAAAGAAATGTTCATGTGTGTCATTCAGGACGCTCCAGTCAATCCTTTGTTTAGGAATAAAACACCGCACCACAACCCTTCACAGAAGCCTCAGCTTGCCTTTACCTTTAATTACTGAATTGTCTGAGAAGCTATTATGGTTAAATATAGATTTGCACAGTCATACAGATCAAATGCTGCTTCCCGTATAAACATAGTTCTCATCACACGACCATCTGAGCTGTCCCTCCCCCAATCTGCGACATTGTTCATCAGCAGTTACATAAAGCCCTCACTGCCGCCGTTTCTGTTTCTGTTTCTGCTGCTGCTGCTGTGGATGTTCAGCGGCATCCATTCACATGCAGATGCTGCTAAATCCTCTTCTTGTATTGTTTTGGGGATGGCTCATTTTGTTTTGGCTCGGCGCTCCCACAGCTCCCTCTCCTCCTCTTTATGTGTTTCCTTATTTGCGTACATGACCAAAAAAAAGGAGGTTAAGCCCAAATGGGGATGGTACAGAAATGTTAATTGACTACACGCTCTATGTAATCAACCCCTGCACGCTTTGGTTCATTATAAAAATGACTACTGATAAATATTTGATTTAAAAAAAGAAAAAAGCATGGATGAGCAGCATCTGCCCATCCAGTGTCATTTCTATTTTTAAAAAGAAGCAACAATAGGTTTGACATTTTTCCACTCATCCATTCTCCCCCGTCCTCTGTCTAAACCGAGCTGCCCCATCAGCAGGGACTCCCTTTCATCATGCGCCGAATCCATTGCTCACCATTTTTTTTTCTCTTTCATCACCATCGCGGTAAGTGAGGGATCATGGCGACATTACGCAACATCCTGAAACAGTATTACCTCAGTGTCACATTATTCTAGCATTGTCGCGCAGGCGGGTACAGTGTCTTCCAACGCCGCGATCCAACGGCTTCAAATGTCCCCTCACGCCAGCGAGACACACTGTGACTTCCTTCCCCCTTGCCAGACAACCCGAGTCACACTGTGGCGGCTTGGCCATCTCTAATTATTTCATGCCCCTTGGTTCTGCGCGTACAGGACGACGCGGCATAGTGTTGGAGAAGAATGAGGATGATTGACAGTCAGCCTCCATCCCACAGGAACTCATTAGGCTCCCCGACTAAAAGCTAGTGGGCACGCTCTTGCTGCTCTTGCCTTCTTCTTCCTCTGGTCCTCCTTTTAGTCCTACATTCACTAAGTTGGAAAAAAAAAAAGAAATGCCTGAACTCAGCTGCGAGCAGAGAGTGAACTTACTGTGCTCTTATCTCATCTGATCTGAGGATCAGCTCAGAGAAAAAGTTTTTTTTTCTTTCATTTTGAGTTTCTCTGTGAGGTTTTCTCTGCTCATCTCAGCCCCTATGACTCTTTTGCATTTTGGTTTGAGAGCGTTCTCCCTCTTGCTTGCTGTCTCTTGCGTTCTCTTTCTATTTCTCTTTGGCCCTCTTTTCTCTCCCTCTCCCGGGGTGATATAAGGCAGTGGTGCGGGTTCTAAGAAGCCCTTGAAGTGTTGGGTCCTCTGAGAGTACTTAAAAGGCCATTTCATCATGTACATGAAGCAGCACTTGAGACCAAGCTCAAATATGACTTATGTGAAACTAGCATAAACTCCCTGGAAAGTTTTGTTGCATCCTTTACAGTTATACCACTTTTCTGTGCTGCGGATATCACCTCCTTACGCTTGTTTGTGGTCTTGCAAGCGGGTTTCTTCAGATCTTCATGCATCTACATAATGTTCCTAGTTCAAGGAAAAGGAGAAGCGACTTACTGGACACTCTTGGGCTTTAATTACGTTGAATTGTAACCCTGATCTGAGCTTTTTTGGTTTCCAGAAGTATCAAATTGCAGGCCTCAAACGCTACATTTCCTCACCAAAATTGCAGACCGGAGAGTGCGGGGTGCAAAAACACCCACTTTTCGCCATTCACCGTCGAGACATTACCGAGCTTTGTGGAGTCGCAATTATGACACGCCAATTAGTCAGAGATAGAAGGATGGGTGTGCAGCTCTCCGGTTTCTAATCCGCTCCCAAAGTGGGAAATCTGCAGACTGGCTGCATCAGATTTGGTTCGCTCGCTGCCCTTCATTTAGCGTGTCTGTCATCACACACATGCACGAAGGGATGAGCAAACACAAAGAGGCAGGAGAATGCTAGGGTAGGAATCTAAAGGTGTGTGGCAGGTGTTTGTAGCTTGTCTGCACGGCGGTGTGTCATGGCTATGAAGAGTAACAGAATTAAGTGTGTAATAAAAAGAGAGACGTGTATATGTTACATAGCTTGATTCCTTCTCTCCACATCCCTGGTCTTCAGGGAGCTGCAACTCCCTCGGCAAGGTGCAAGATGAATTAAGTTAATGAGGAAGTTGCAGTTCCTTGAATGGCCACTTGAGGTTGACCCCGAAAGTGAGTCAACCCCAATGTTGAAATGTCTAACTTTACATCAGAAACAAACATGTTTACAGCGTGGTACAAATATATATATATATATATATTTTGGTCTCATGCGCTGATTTCCTTGTTTGTCAATGATCACACTGGTGGTATTCTCTTCTTTCACCATTAGTGGTTTTCTGAAAAAGAAATTAATGCCAGTAAACGTGTACAGTAATTATAAACCAAAATGAACCTTCCTACTTCCTGGATGTAACCTTTCTCACCTGGTTTAAGGAAGGCCTTTATGGGGCGAGGAACTGTATTTGGTAACTTCAGTACACTTTTTAAATTGCGTCCCCGTGCCTCTTAGTGAGGTCGAAGAGGTATGTGGTTTTCAGCCAGCCAGTCAGTGAAGAGCAAAGGCAACATTCTCAGGTCAAATGTGGTCTGCAAGGTCCACCTCTGCATGAACACTGAACCTAACTGCTTTATTAGGTACCACGAAGAAATGGCCTAATGTTAAGTGCTTGAATCAGCAGTTGTGTGCTAATGTTGTCTAATTTCATTGACATAGGCTTTCTATAAAAAAATTTAAAAATTCACAAAATTTAAAAAAAAGTCTTACTAACACTCTAGGGTTGAAATTTTGAATTTCCAAGTATTTCAAAGAGTGCCCTATAAAGCATTAAGGGTTTATTTGCATCTTTTACATCTATTAGAAATCATACAATTGGAAGTAAGTCACGTTTTGCACTGTCAAACTTAACAACCATTTTGAAAAAACACACAATTGTACCTGGCACTAAAATACTTGACGGTGTACAAGTGTCCCAGATTTAAGATGTGTATGAGGAGGAAACCTTTTAGGGGACACATGTTAAGACTAGAACAGGACGTGTAAATGCCTTCCTTTACTCCTCTTTCAAACAATTGTCTTTCTCTGGCAAGTGCAGTTGAATTAGTTTTAGCTTTGTTTTTCAATAACAGAGACATGTAGCAGGGTTAGAGATAAACCTTTAAGTACATAAATGCTCCACTTCTTTGCCCATTTTTGACTGAATCTGGAGTTCGGTGGATTCAGACACTGCCAAGATGGTGGCAGCTGGATCCACCGCACCCTTCAGGAAACCTATGAGTTGAGATGGGTTGTCCATCTTAATACACAGGCCAAGGATACAATGTTCGGTTGTCACTGTCATGTCACTTCACTCATGGCAACTTTTTAAATACAAAAATCTTCCACGTTTCTCTTTTTTTTTCTCTTTTCCACCAATGCCATGTATTTATGTTGATTAAAACAATCAAGTTATATTCCACCGCTGTTTGGAGTGTTACTAGGCATGCCAAATTAAAGAAGACAAATCCAAAGACATGAATTTAAATTAGTTTAAAATCTTCTGTCTGAGGAAAAAAAATAATAATAAAAAATCAGTTTGCCAGAATCGCTTAATTTACAAATTCATTTACCACAGCCATGGTGCATCCACACACACACACACACATAGTTGTATTTAAACAGTTTGTGTTGTTTGAATTTACTTTGACCCGGCTCCCTTCACCAGAGCTGTCTGCCGTGTCTGTCTACCAATTAGCTTCCAAACACATCTGAGCAAGTTTCCGTTTGAGCTCGTGCAATTCAGTGTGGACAATTACTTCTTCTACTTGCAGTGTAGTACCAAGACTTTAAAGCTCAACAGCTTGTTGTGGGAGCGAGGGTAAATACGGTGCTGTTTGAGGAAATGTTGATGGTGAAATCATGCCGTTTCATCTGCGATTATCATTATTTATGACATTGTTTGGCCTGGGTTTAGCAGTAAGAAATTAATGATGGATTTTAGAAGGCCATAAACACAATCTTTTTTTGGTGCCAAGCCAGTGGTTAAATATAAATTAAGAAGAAAGCGGAAGATCAATGAGGTTTCTATCACTCTTAAATCCCCTTTGCTTTGTGTTCTGTTTGAAGTCTCAAGTGAAAAGCTCATTCACACTAAAATCAAAGACCTGTCATCGTGGTTGCAGTAAGAGTAGATAATATCACGATGCAAGACTTTGGGCATGGGTTTGTTTTTAAGCCTTTAGGAAGCTGTTGTTTCCACTGGGAGATTTATTTGGGCCTAGCTTTGACTCGCTGCCTGCTGACCAACATATTTATACTATGTTTTGATCGTCATCGGAGAGCTGTGATCAGTGTCCTGCGAATTTTGATCAAACAGTTGATCAGTTGTAACTGAGCGTACACGTACTGCGATTGTTTCGATGCTACCGTCTGTGTACTACCTTCTTAACTGCTTGTCCTGGACAGGTCACCAGTCTATCACAGGGCTAACACACAGAGACAGACATTCACACTCACATGCACACCTACGGACAATTTAGAATCACCAGTGAACCTAACCAGCATGTCTTTGGAGAGTGGGAGGAAGCTGGAGTTCCCAGAGAGAACCCATGCAGACACAGAAAGGCCCCTGTGGATTCTTGCTGTGAGGCATCAGTGCTGACCACCACTGTGCCGACCCCTTCTTATCATCACACTTAAATATTTTTCCTCCTAAAACACTTCGAGTTAAATAATGATAAGATCATATCTGCATGCTTTCCTTCTCCAGACTCTTACCTGCAAGAAAAATTGATCTGCCTTCTAAAAGCAGCTGAAATAAAACTGACAAGCATGTGATTAGGGTTGCAAAGGGGTTGAAAATGTCCAGTAAATTTCCGGTAAATTTCCAGAAACTTTCCATGGGAAGTTAAACTGGGGAATTTTGGAATATTCAAAATTAGAAACATTGGAATGATTGGGAATTTATGGGAATTAACTGGAAATTGGGGGTAATTTAAACAAACTGTATCATATCCAAACATAAACGTAAATATTTTTTGTCATGGAGTCAGAAGAAACAGCATCAAATTTGAGGTAGCTACCACCATAATTAGCTGGTCTCTTAAATGGTCAATGAATTGAAAAATAGCTTTCATTTAGCACCTAACTTACCAGCTAGTTAGCTACTGTATTAATACATTTTTATTTAATATTTGCAAGTTAAACATTAATAACGTTATAGATCAAATATATTTACCCCATGATATTATCAAAACTTACTTGACTTTATATAGTCTGCGGGCTCAAATGTGTGGCTTCAATAGTCTTGTGCTTTGAGCTCAAAAGTGTGGCCTCCAGGCTTCAAGAAATCACCTGTGCATGTGATGGAGGAATGCACAGTGCATGTAGGGGGCGTGGCCTCAATAGCCCTGCAGTAAGCAGTGTGCTGTGTGCATGTGATTGAGACGGACAATATATTCCCCCCCAACTATATTTAAGTTCCCTGTTAAGGGCCAGCCTTCAACTTTGTAAATTTCTTGTTTATTTCTGTTTATTCCCATATATTCCCGTTAATTCCCATGAAAAGTTTCCAACTTTGAAAATTCCCGGAATTTTGCAACCCTACATGTGATTAATTTGGTTAAATGAATTTGATATATGTCTGCACAACTCCTCGTCTGTGTGTGACAGATAGACTTATTTTCACTGGCACATTTAGTTTTGCATATGCTTGTTGGTTTTTTTGTTAGTGTATCACCTCATTTAATTGTTTTATTCAGTTTTAATATTCAGCCATATTTATTTTTATTGTAAATATTTTGTATATGCTGTAGATTGCTCCGTTGATTTTGATAGTATGCAGTGTGCCTGTGAGTTGCTGCTGCAACCTTGAAATTGAATCTTAATGAAGCTGTTGACGTGACTACATTTTCCCCCAACAACGCTGGTGCATTAGCCAGGAAACCTGTAAATAGTAATTATAAACCAAATTAGATCGCTAAAACCCTAAAACCAAGTATTAACCCTCAAACGACCATGTAAAGGAGTAAGGAAGGGCCAGAATGTCCTCACTTTGCAGAAATGTCCTACTGGTTCTCAGAAAGATAGCTGTACAAGAACACAAACACACACTCGCAGTTACTTCCTTGATACAAACTTTATAATCTGGTTTAAGCAACACCTTTAGGGATTTTGTATACAAGAGGGGGAAATAGTAACGTGTACATAGTGTCTTTGTATTGCATACAACCGTCTACATTTTTTTTACATTTTTACATGTGTGTATAAAGTTCATTTACCTCCAAATCTGTGCCACGGTTTTGAATGCTGTGAAGATCTGTAGCGGATTCTGTGCTACAGCTGCATAATAAGACAATGTTTTAATGAAAAACAATATTTTTGTTGATTTCCGACACATTTTTGTCTTGACTGATCAGAAGGTATTTGACTCTGAGTAGGTGTCTGGTAGTACTAGTTGCTTTTTGAGACAGTCCAGGACAGCTTTCGATGGACTTGCTCTGATTGAAATCTTGCGTCTGTATCTGTGATCAAGTTGCCTTTCTATATCTCGGTGAAGATAGCTTGACGTATAGATTTTCTGATGCTGTGGGTTGGCTGATCGAACTTTGGTTATACACACATTGCCCCGTTAGAAACCTTCAGGCTGGCCATGATTTGCTTCAAATAATCACAGTATGTTTTCCTGGAAACCTGACACAGAATATGTACAACATATGTAACATTTTAGTGGATTTACTTGAACAAGCCTCTAAATGGTTCTTCTAAATTTAACATTTCATAACATCGTGTGACCTTAAATGTTTTTAAACTGCAGACTTTTACATGACAACTTGACAGCTTTTGGATTCTGATGTGGTCTCAGACTGTTGGACCTCACTGTATTTACATACTACTTCGTGCCAGATGCACAGCTCTGTCTCTTGTAGAAGAAGTTGTGGTCACGGTAGACGTGAAAATTGCTGCGGGAGCTTGCTGCACGAGCCTTCACTTAGATTACACGTGTAGGAAACACCACACGACACGACGCTGAGAGTAATGAGATGAGACAAACGCAAACCACCAGTAGCAACAGAAAAACCTCTGGTCATGTCAGACGCCATGACGGGACCACTCTGTGTAAATAAACACCCGTGTGTGTGTGTGTGTGCGTACGTGTGTGTGTGACAGGCGGAGGGGGTAGGCGCGTGTGTGCGTCGTGTGCGGCCGTGTGCGGCCGTGGATTTTAATTGTGCATCCACCAATCAGAGGGATTACTCTGGCACGCTTCAGGGTGACCGCAGAGGAACAAAAAACAAATTCTGGGCAAACCACTGAGCCTACCGTGTCTTAGGAGGAACAGAGCTGTCACAAGGCTTTCAGGAACACACCCCCATTCCTCCACGCTCTCTTTCCTTCCCAGGATTCTTTCTTTAACCTCAGTTTTCATCTTAGTCCTTCCTCTCTTCGCTTTCCTTCACTTCCCTCTCTCCTCGTTTTGATTTTCTTATTCCCTCTCCCTCTACATCTTGATGCTTTCTGTGCCCCCTCCCTCCTTCTCGCTCCGTGTCGCTCAGCCCATCTGGGCTGTCTGCTGGAGTTGGGAACATCGGTCCCTGTCAGGGGAGCTCAGTGGGGCCCTGTTGAAGACACAAAGGGCGGATTACTGCAGCTGCCAGTCACACTAAGACCCATACAGCAACTCTTCGGAGTCTATAGCAGTGTCCTCAACCCTCACACCCAGCCCTATCACAAAGGGACATCATTAGCTCCGACACAAAGGAGCCCCCCGCTTGCCCCGTCTTAAGCAACACCGCAATAAGGCCCACAAATAGTGTGATTAGTGAAGATAATATGCATGTGTAATGTATGCTGAAGCAGTGTCATCTGCTTAAAATTGGAAGGAAGGGTAGGTGGATGGGTTTTGTTTTCCCATCATGTCTTCTCATTATGGCATCTAGTCTCAGTATTTTTATTATTTGCATGACGTACCCCTACACGTTTGTTCATTTTTACATTTACAGAGTCCATACATACGAAGCATCAACACAAAGTATGAAAATCTAATATAAAAAACTAAACAAAACAAATCTTTATATTTACTTTTCTGTGTTTTACTTTCCTCTGTGTCAGAAGATTCAACTGGGGCCTTATAAAAATATAATGCCCAACTGGAAGGTTATATTATATATTAAGCAGTTTTAATTATACATCAAAAAGGTGTGTTTTTAATTGGACTTTCCAGAGAATTTCACTACTCGCCTTGATGACGGTATTTGCAGAAAAATCTGTTTTTGTCTGAGAAATCGTTACACTTTGCCAGAACAAAGGAATTACCCGCCCATCACTCTCACGCCATAAAACAACCACGATGGGCAAAGTTTCCTTTTGTTTGTTCTTCTTATTTAACCATGTCTCATATCACTTGGAGGGACTGTTTTGTGACACTGTGGTGGGCCAAGATTAGCTTTATTTTCATCCACTGTGATCCAGCTCGATGCCCCTGCGATAGATCATGCTGAGCGTGTGGCTGGATCTGCTAATGCTCCGAGGCCAAGCAGCACTCAGGCTGCCTCAACACATATGCACTGCGCCAACACTCATGCTGGGTTACCAACATTGTCCTACGCAATGTTGGCTGCAGACTTTAATTAATAATGTCTCCATTCGTGCAGTTTGCACAGTTACATGGAGAGCTATGCTTTCCTTCGTTCAGAAGGACATGAACATGTTTCCCTCCTCTTCGTTTAGACAACTGACTCTCTGCTAGTCTGGTCAACATTGGCCTGGTGCACATATCAGTGCTTTCAAGATAAATATTATGAATGGATGTTCTTCCTCTGGGTAGTATTGGTACAAATTTGACATTTTGCATATACTGCAATCAGGCATAACATTATGACCATCTTCCTAATATTGTGCAAAGCAGTTGTGACTCATCAGAGAATGGACATGGGCCTTCTGAGGGTGTCCTGTGGTGTCTGGCAACAGAATGTTGTTAGTGGGGTCTTTGGGTCCTATGGGTTGAGGGGAGGGGCCTCTGTGGATCATCCAACAGATACTTGATCAGTTTGGGATCTAGTGACTTTGGAGGTTCTTCATGTTTTTTTGTGTTGTTCCTAAACTGTTTTTGTGTGTGTGTCAGGCTGCATCCTGCTGGGGATGGCTGCTGCCATCAAGGAGTGTCATTGCTATGGGGTGGGGGTGCCTGGTCTGGTATAGGTGGGTGCTACATGTCTAAGTAACATCCACACGAATGTCAAGTCCAAACGTTTCCCAGCAGAACATTGTATTGTCACAAGATGGACAATGTTATTCACTTCTCCTGTCAGTGGTTTTAATGTTTTGGCTGATCGGTATCTTTGCTTTCGGGTGGAGAGTTCCTTGCATGAATAATAGACATTAATTAAATCTCTATATTAGATATTATTGTGCCAGTCAGCACCTCATCTTGTGCTGCTTTCTTAGTAAGTGTATTAATGACACTCTGTTGCCACTTCATGAGTCACACTAGTGAAAACGAACGCATTCTGATGTAACGGTCCTGCATAAACTTTCCCCTTCACGTTGAAACAAAGCAAGAAACCTAATGACTAAAATGAGCTTGTCAAAATAACAGAAACATGCACTGGTACAACGCACAAACCACAGCCTCCAGAATCAATCAGCAGCTCTCACAGTTATTTGAAACTAATAAAATACCATAACCATCATGAAGCTAACATTTGAATAGATTCATCGTCACTATTGTCGCTAATGAACTGGCAAGTGAGTGTGAGACATTAGAGTAATATTGACCGTCTACTGAAATTCTTAAATAGAAATAATAAACGATAACGATTAAATGTTTAAGTAGTTATAATTAAAGCAAAGTGGAGACATTTGAATCCACACAGACTATGGGCTATATACTCTGTGGCTATATTAACTTTCATTGCCATAACTGATAATCCTATAACATTTAATAACAGAAGATGTTGGCTGTTAAAAATCCACTGCCGTTTTCCCTTTTAGGCTCCTCGAGGAACTACACTTTTCCATATCAATTGTTTTATCAGCGGCCTGGGGAATTTCTCATAACACGGGAACAGTCTTTAAATGTGTTGGAAGGAACGAAATAAAAAATGAGGCTCAAGGGCTCGAATAAGAGGTTGGGAATGTCTTTTAAGTCTGAACCTGGACCAGTGGCGCTCTACAAAGGGAGGAAACGTTCACATATTTTATGTGATGTGGGAGGGATTTCTGTCCACGGAAACGTGTGAACATTTTGACTCTCATCTCCAGAGGATTGGCCTCCTTCAAATCGTTACGTGAACTCTCTCTCTCTCCCCTCTGTCTGTGTCACAGTCCCGGCGTTGCGCTGCCTGAAAAAGGCGAACCGAGCAGCGTTTTCAGACGTATCAGACAACAGAAATGTGCCATGGAAGGCTGTTTTTACCTTAATGCCGAGGCCACGACGATTGAAGAGGAGCGGCGAATTTAGACGGAGGCAGATGACATTAGCAGCGGTGGAAATGTGCAAACACCGGAAAAATAATCAGGGGCAGTAGGTCACCGCTGAATGAAAAGCCTTCCTGATGCATTTTAATTATACACATGGAATTTTGGAAACATGGTATGGGTGTTTACAGAACATTTGTTCGGGCTTTACCTTGCCAAGTGTCTTGAGGTGCGGTGGCAGAAAAATCGCACCCTCGCAGGCCTTTTCGTGACTAGACTTTATGAAGCAGATGGCAGGGCAAGAAGGGTGTTTGGCACAGCCACTTAACTATACGTCCTCTGGGATTTCACTGTTTCAAATCTGGCTCAATTTCGTCCACAGTTTGGGTGAGACCGAACATTTCATCTGTAATAAAATTAGCAACAAGACAAAACAAGCCGTAGATTTACAGTAATCTCTTCGTCTCGGGCCCCCCGTACTGTGTGCTCTGCGCTTCGGAAATATTACCTGTAACCACACGTCGGAGCTCAGAAGGACTCTGGGAGGGGAAAATATGACAGTTTGAGTTTAGAGTCAGCCCAGAAACGAAGGCCAGTTACTGAGAGACGAGGCCTGCCTTTAATCTTTCCTCCCCGGCCGAAGAGAACAATAACACGCTCATTTACCAACACGTGAACAATAACACAAACACACATTAGAGACACAAAAATGTGTGCAAAAGACAATCTGATTTTCAAAATGTACTAAAAAAACAAAGATCCCAAAATTAGCAATCACCGCTTCAATCCGAAGTAATTAAAAGTGGTAACAGGCTAAGTAAATCACGTTTGTCTACTCAAGATTATGGCTATTCCCTCCCCTCCTCCCCCTTGCCTGAGGTCTGCCAACAAGAAATGACTCATTTGCAATAATATCTTCGTGTTGGGAGACGTGGGGGGAAAAGTCCTTAGACAAAGAAAATATAAAAAATGAGTTGCTCCCCCCTCTATCTGAAAGACAACATGCTGAAAAGAAAAAAAAAGAAACGCACAAAACTCATCTAATGCTTTTCTTTTTTTTCAAAGGAGCCGAGCCAAGGTGCCCAGCTAAACCTGTCAAATTGGCAGCATGTGCCTGTGTCTGGAAATGCTTTCCTCTTCAGTAACAACTCCTGGGAATTGCCGACTCGTCTTCTGTGAGAGTACAAAAATCAATCAGCACGAGTAAGCATCACACTCCAGTGGTTTTTAACAGTTTACATCCTGATGGTGTCGGCTGGTGCGTGGAGGAAATCGGCTACGGCTCTGGTTAAATATTGCATGTTTTAGGCTCTTTACTCTGGCTTTTTTTTTTCAGTCGCAGGCCCTTAGATGACGCTGTTTTTGTGTGACGCTGATGCCAATTTGTGTATCTATATCTGGCTAACTTAACGTAAAATCGTCCCCCAGTATGAGCTGGTTTCTTCCAGTCGAAAGGGAGATTGCCTTGTTGCTCTGTGGGCCTCGTGTTCAGGGTACTGTTAAGCATCTAGAGACAGTATAATTGATTTGATTTGAATGCCCACAACAATCCCACAGAGACAGCATATTGTTATTGATGTGAATGTTCTTGATAATTAACTCAGATACTCAGTTGGCAGCAAACATACAGTGAATCAAGTTAAGTTCACTCTGAGCAACAAAAGAACTGACTCAAAGTTGGAGCCGTTCCAGATTTATGTAAAAAATAAAAATCACTTATCAGTTCCTGAAATAAAGCCGTGACCCTAGTGACCCACTCTGTGCTAAAATATTACACGCAAGATGACAAATAGTGTAATGTAACATGAAACTAGGGCTGGAGTGACATGTCGATGTCTTTGATTTTGGCGATGTGGGATATTTTAGCTGGCAGGCGCGCTGATAGTGAGACTTTATCCTAAAAAAAAATGAACACGAACATCCTGAAAGTGTCAGAATTCTTTAAATGTGTCATTAAAATCAAACGTCCTCATCTCAAGCATCTCAACCTCATGACCCCAAAATAATGACATGGCAGTATTTTTACTATTACCGTGAGTTTTGTCTTGTTTCTTTGCTGGTGGTTTAAAGGGGAATCGCCTTTTTTTTACAACCTGGAAAAATACGATTGTTTACTCACCCATATAACTTTTGTGTCCTTTGGAGTCGTTTCGATGACATTTAGATGCAGTGGAGCGTTGCGTATATCCATATAGTGGGAGTGACACATTATCTGCTGCGAAACTTGTTCATTTAACTAATATTTTGTTATGATACGCTAGTGCTGTTCCCTCGTCCAACTCCAAATGACACCAATGTTATATGGGTGAGTAGACAATGATATTTTATGCCAATAAGTTCCAGGTTGTAAAAAACAGTAATTCCCCTTTAAGTAAATTTCCATTAATGCCACTCAAGTTAAATCTCACTCTACACACTATCTGCACTAATTAATGGCGGTAAACAACGCTAATTAGGTCGACACTGAATAAATATTAGCTTTTGTGATGATTAGTATCATCAGGTAGAAGTTGTGCTTGAAATGCTTCCTTCATTCATAGATTTTATGTTAAAATATGTCCAGTGAGAAAAAGTGTGAAATGAATGAATTCAAAAGATGCTGCGGTTATTTATAAGTTAGCCAAAAGAGTTAATTTACTCAACAACAACGAGAAAATAATCGATCGATAAATTGACATGAGCAGTTGTTCAGAAAATACAACTGAACAGGGGAACCAAAATCAAGCATTAAACACATGAACAGAACATTATTCTTCATCCAGAAATAATTTCATAACAGAAACAATTAAGGGTTTATGTAGGCAACGTCAGGGTCACAGCCTACACTTGACTCTGCAGTGTGTTTCAGCTTTTTTTTTTTCTTTTCCCCAAGCTCACTGTTTTAATTTTACGGCCCGTGACTTTGTTATAAATCAGGCCGATCGTGGTCATTGTAGCCATTTTCAGCCACAGCGGGGAGCGCTGAAGAAAGCAGTAAAAAGCGAGTCTATGGCCAGCCATGCTCAGCGCCAAAAAGGGCAGTCAGACAAGAAAGATCAGCTGCAGAACATTTTGCATAGAAGTGCACGAATATTAGACTTTCAGTTGTCACGGTGCTTAAATGTTCTTCTGGAGGTGTGAGCCAATTTTCCAACAAGTGGATGATACGTGATTTTTAGTGTTTATAGTTTGTTGTACGTACTGCCGCGTGTGTCCAAAAAACACATGAGTTTGATTTAGTTTTTTTTCCTACATATTTTGTTGCATGACTCAGTAAAATTAAACTGGAAAAAAAAAAAGAAAAACGTAACCAGTTATCTATATGAGTCAGACTTGATAGAAATCTTGACCATATCCAACCCTGCCCTTCACGTGCAGTCACGCAAAGGGCTTCCACGCTGACATGTACACGGGCTTGCACACACACACACACACACACGGTGAGCCAAACCAGGCCGTCTGTGTTTACTGTTTAGCCCTGCGTGTTGATGTGATGAGACACCCAGGCTGATAACACAAGGCCAGAGGTACTGCCGCTCGGTGTTTGATCTCAGGCAGCTGAGGCGGGCTCAGGCAGGGCGATGGGCTCAGACGGAGGAGCGGGGTCAGCGAGGTGTGCTGTGTGCTTGATTACAGGCTGGATGGGGGCCCCGCGACCTCTTAGCAGGTCGGCTCTGACCCCTGACCCCGACACAGCGGGCCCTGACGCAGTGCTCAGTGCTTTCTCCAATAACACAGTGGGATGAAAGGGGTAGCTGTGTGCGCCGAGGAGGACTGGACCACTTCCCCTTTGGACCCGAAGAATGCAGCACAACACAGCAGTGCACAGTGCAGGACAGCTGGTGGTGAGGCTCGGCCAGCCTCTGGACATATGTAGGCCCTGTGCACTAAAATGGGAGCCTTGTCATGCTCCTTCAACCTGATCAATTGCACCAGTTGAGGCATTGCCCTTTCCCACAGTCTGACTAAGGGAAATGTCTAAAAACTTTGGAAGAGGAGAAAGTGATTTTGCAGAAGTACCTTTTTCTGACTCTCGTGAGGCCATTTAAAATGCTTTGTACAGCAGACACACAACGACTGCCACTGTCAACAACAAGAACATGGTGCTAATAAGCAAGCTCAGCAGGTTTGGTTTTCATGAATTCCTGCAAACTGAGAGCCCACCACAGAGAAGGTGGCTGTCCCAGCTGGACCAAGTTTGTAGGTAAACACCCTCGCCAACAGTTTCCCTCAAGGCTCCTGGGTCAGCCAAGTGTTAATCTGCCCATTAGTCTTCAGGAGTGACAGCGGGACAGGGATGCATGTATACACAGAGGAGAGAAAAGACAAGTCATGATATTATATGCCCTGGAGGATTCATTTTTTTCTTCTTTTTTTTTGTGGCTGCGGTGAATATTTGCCTTACGTGGATGTGCGGTGTGTTGAGACACTCAGGAGAGCCGAAGAAGAAATAACGATTGTGTCTGTGCGTGCTTGCGTCTGGCGGTGATGGCGGCACGCGGTTTTGCTCTTTTTTGAAGTTTGGAGATCGTAAGTTAATACCATCTAACCTGTGAGAGGGAGACAAGTCTGAGAGGAAAGGTGATCTCTAACTCGCCCTCTGTTTCTTTGAGTGAGAGGTGAAATCAGCGCTCCTCTCTTTTCTGTCGGCATCACTGCCTGGTGAGGAGAGAGAAGTAGAGTCAGGTGCCACTTGGCATGAATCACGCTCTATCTCCGTCAGTAAGACAATAGGGGAGTCTGCGGGTTGGATGTGGTAATATATACAGCGGGTGGAGGAATGGATCCTCCTGAGTAAGCTTGTTTTTCCAGTGCATTGTTTGAAACGTAGAAAATGCTGCATTGTGTCATTTTAACCGCACTCGCAAGATCGCTGCACCGTTTTTGTCAAGGGTTAAATACCTCAACAACTGCGATGTTCCCCAGAGGATGCAACCTGCAGTAACATCATGTGTGTTTTTAGTGAAAAGCCTAATGAATGGATTGTCTATGCAGAAGTTAAATCTTAATGACTTTCATAATTCTGTTTAGTGCGTAGTAGCTAATCTTAGCATTGTGCTAAAGAAAGATAGTGAACATGTTCCAAATATGCTCAAAGGTACACCTGTTTAGCATCACTGTTAGCATTATTGTTTATTAGCATGCTGATGCTGGCATTACAGAAGGATCCTGATTCTGTTACCACTCTTGTGTTTAGCGTATCCTAAACAGTGTTACAGTCTAAATCCGGATACATGCAAACCATTTGCAGCGCACATCCCAACAAATTCCCCTTCTTTTCCATCAAGGAGATAATTTCATTTTAATGACAGTTTGTCTGAGACAGCCTCCTGACAGCATGGCCATAAATCAACAGATCACAGGTCTGCCTCTCTCTTCCTTCACCTTACCCCCAAGACACTTTCCTCCCCCTTCGGGAAGGTGACTCATTCCCTACCAATCAAAGAGCGGCACCGATAATCACTCACCTCGGACCTACCCCAGAGGTTTTGATTTGCACGTTTGATAAATGCCGGCTTTTCTCGGCTTTAATTGCACACTCTTTTCATCATAATTTAATGTTTGTTTCCTGTCGTTTTCTCGAGGATGGCTGTGAGCGTGAGGGCTGTAATTTCTACATCAAGGAAGTTGTTATGAATGACTAGCAGGTGGAACGGGCGGCAGAGTGACAATTTCACTGCTGAAATCACCTGGCGAGTGATTTTAGGAGGCGATATTGACGAATCATCACAATTAATAGGCTCGTAGCATGCGCAGACAGAGAAACACACATACACAGCACAGTGAACAAACGGGAGATAATTAGGGTAATATCTGTTTGAAGTATTATGCATTGCAATGAAAATAGAACAGATAAAAGATGAGACAATAATAGATCTAAGGAGGACCTTGACTGAATGTTATTCCTACAAAAAGCATTTTGTTTGACACACAATTCACATTGTAGGCCATGCTAAACTGATATCACTCCCCAACTTTATAAGAGGCGGGATATCATCATATAAAACAAAATATTCTGAATATGCGTTGTTATATTTAACACTGTGGACGTCAACACAATTTGCAGATCAGGTTTTTCACTTCCTACTTGAGACTGACTGCCAGTCTGAAAGGAGCGAGAGAAGGACGTGATAGAAAATCAAAATCTGGTGTTGATGAATTATGCTGTGTGTATAGATGTATTTCTTCCTTTATATAACATGCAAAACGGAGTATCTAAAGTGAGAGACAACTGAATTCAGGTCACAGCACAGTAGGAAATCTTCCTTTTCATGTGAGATCCAGAGGGGTCACTCTTATGAACTCATTAGGAGAGAAATGCTAATGTAGCTCTGTTTTTTTTCCTCCTCTCCACCTTCTTTCTCCCTCTCTTTTTCTCTCCACTTCAACTTTCCTGGTTATTTTAACAACCGGGGCCGCAAAGCACAGAGAGCCTCGCTCGCTGGAGAATATAATGTAGTTTGATGTCAAGGGGAAAGTGTGCTTGGTGGGTTCTGACGGCGGCTTCATTTAGAGGAGGCTGTCGTTTGTTTGCCTTGTCATCAAGTCGCTAAACTGGAATTATTACGCGGATGAACAAACCTTGTATCTTTATCTGTGATGGCTGATTACCGACGTACTTGGTCTGCTGCCGCAAACAACAGTCATTAAATAAATGAAAAAAGAAAATCTATATCGGCTGGTGAAATATTTGCATCGGTGTGTTATCCTGGAGGACAAATGACCTCTACTCTCAGGCCTTCTAATCAGGAAGATGGGCTCCTCTGCTGTGCTCTCGTATCACACGGCAGAGTCATTAAATAAGTACAAATACAGTATAAATACAGTATTTGCTTCTTCTCTGTGATTTAATTCATTTATTTAGTTATTAGTTAGATATTTCTATAGCAAAATGTTAAATTTATGTCTACATTTCGACATTATTTCTGCTCCGTCTCTTTTAAATCAATTTTGATTTGATTCTTGATTATTATTGTTGATTGAGTCATTGAAGTTACTATTTTCTTTGTTGAAACACGGTGCATATGAATAAACTATGTTCCATTTATGCCATAAAGTCAATGACAAAGAAAGAAATACACATGAGTCATTTTAAATAGACTCATGTGGTGGCGTAGTGTGGCGTAAAAAGCACCGATAATCAGAAGGATAATGATAATCTATTTATTGGTGTTTTACAGCTGTAAAATACTTGTGAACACTGTTAGTCTCAATGTGTTGAATATGTCTTTGTAGCAGCGTTTGAGGCCTTAGGTCAGAATGATCCTGAACACAACATTAAAATTATGGTTGGTATCTTATACATTATAATATATTTGAATGCCAATAAACCTTAAACCGGGGGGAAAAAAAGAACATGAATCATTTAGAACTGCAATTTATATAATCTGTTTTATTTTTCACAGTTTGGATCTCTTCACCTCTACCTCAGGCCCTGCAGGCCCGTACCGTCTCTTTTTTAGTATCTTAATAGGCCTTAATGCTACCAAAATCGTTTTTATACCCTCAGTTTCCCCCACTTTTCCTCCTAATTTTATGACTTAAAACCATATCCAAGGTGAATGCTGGAGAACACACGGGGTAAAAAAAAAAAAAACACACGCACACACACGTGTAAAGGAAATGAGGTTGCTCCTGTCAGCGTGGTTGTAGGGCGATGCAGGATGTAGGTAGCATCATTTCAGAAGGTGCCAGAAAGAAGTGCCGGATAATTAAATTAAAGTGTAATGAAGTAGAAACGACACATTCTACAGAGTGGGAAGGGAAAACAGACATCTTTTTTTTAAATATTTTTTCATACCTCCTATCACAGTTTTTTGGCTGGAAACAAGAAATATAACGTTAAAGGGTCTTTTAAATGAAAGGTTTGCTTGTTCTTGTCTGCCTGTGTGAAATCTTTCTAATTAGCTCTCTCTCTTTCACTGCTGTTTTTTTTTCTTTCTTTCTTTTTTTTTTTTTTGGAGCGTGTGTTGGGTGAATGTATCCCGCGTGCATGTGGGCTCGTGGGTACAACGCGTGTGTGTGTGTGTGTGTGTGTGTGTGTGTGTGTGTGTGAGGGGGGCGCGTGTAGAAGCCGCGCGCTTTCCGCTATACTCTGGAATGCAGCCAGTCTCGGCTCTTTTGAATCCACACTCGGCTTCCAAAACCCAAAAGCCTTTGATCTTTTTTTTTTTTTTTCTCGCTGTCTCCTTACCCGGAAGAGAACCCCTTCTCCCTCTCTCTCTTTTTTCTCTCTCCGTCTCTCTCCCCCTCTCTCTCTCTCAGCTGGGATGAACGCACACGTGGAAATGTTGGCCCGGCTCCACACTCGGACCAAATTTAGTCATACAAAGGCGAGGGAGAGCGAGGCGGGTGGAAGGGGTGGAAGCGGGAGGAAAGGAGGGAGGAAAGGCGGCGGCGGTGGTGGTGGTGGTGGGGGAACCGGGCGGGGGGAGTCGGGGATGAAAGAGCCAGCCGCTGCAAGATCAAAGGGAGCCGCGGCTCCGCCCCGCTAACCCCACCTCCGCGCTTTATAAAGATCTGCCTCCCCATCCCAACTTTGATTCTCACGCAATCTCTCAGTGCCCGGGCAGACACAGAAAGCACGCCACTTCCACAGCCTTTTTTTGTTGTTGTTGCTGCTTATTTTCACATGAAATATTCGACACTAAATAACTTGTGTTTTTATTAGTTGTTTTACGCATTTTTATCTTTGTGTTTTATTTCTGTACAATAACAACACTGTATTACCGGGCGAGAATAACCATTGTCTGTGTCTTGTATTTATACAAATAATGCTAATGAATTTTATTATGTTGGCTATTTCTCTCCAAATTATATTTTGTTATGTTTATGTTTTGCTGAATAGCCTCAGTTTACTCTAATATTTTCTAAAACTTATAAAGCATTAGAAAACCAAAAATTTCCTCGGTGGTGCCAGAAAGAAAGCATTTTAAAAAGGAGGTTGCAATTAAATAAACAAAACCACCCAACTAGCCTACTAAAAGTAAGGCGACATAAATAAATATCATTTATCATTTATAGGTTGGTAAAATGTATAGGAAGACATAAAACAGTTTATTTGTATTTATTTTGCTGCTTTTACGCCTGTTTCTATTTCTTCCGTTCAGATTAAATTCCTCCTCTTCGTGTCTCGACCGAACAAGCCTAAGCTTGTCTCGTCTTTTTCCTCTATTTCCATTATCATTTTTATTTATCCTAATTGTTTTCACACACACGCTGTGCGTCAGCCTCATCGCCACTTCTTCTTCTTCTTCTTCGTCTTCTCCTCCTCCGCCTCCTTCTTCTTCTCCTCCTGTCTGCCCATTTGTTGTGAGCCTGTGTATAAATCTCTCTCTCAGGAGGAGTGTCAATCGGTGCGGTGTCAATCAGAGCCTCGGCTTCCCTTTCATCTCTCCTTCCTCCCAGTGACTGAGGAGAGAGCAAAAGCAGGAGGAGGAGGGAGCGCGGCTACATTACCAAACACACATACACACACTGGTTACATTACACTGTGGAAGCAGTGCGGGAGCAGTGGAGAAGTCGGTCCACAGCGTTTTTCCACTCTATCTTCCTTTTTTTGATTGTTTTATGACTTTTGCTTTTATCCCTCCCGGTCCGAGCCGGCTCGAGGATGTATTTTTAAGCATCACATCGGCTCAACGCGTCGCTTGTTGTCTCGTCTAAGTGTTAAACTGTGTTTATTTTGTATTATTTCCCAGTTACACGTCCACCGGTTACCTTTTCACCTCCAGACGGTGTTTTGATTTTGTTAACCTACTTTTTTTCCTCCACCACATTATTGAAGGACGCCTGCAGCAGCTTCTTCACTGGACCACCGAGGAAATATTTTCTCTCGCTTGTATAAATGCACTTTTCCCACGTCGAGTCATTTGTTTTTTTATTCTTGAGGACCATAAACGACGTCGGTTGTGACTGATAAAAACAAACTAGTGATGAGGTTTTAACTCGTGGTTCGTCTGCCTTTTTTATTTTCTCCTCATGACATTGAGGCGTGCTCCGGACTTCAACTCCGACCCTGTGCGTCGCAGTTTTTGGGGGGTCTGAGTTTTCAGGTGTTTGTGTTGAAGTGGTGAGAGAAGAAGGGACGCCGACACCAGCCGACACACTCCTCCTGTTGCTTCAGTAAAAACACACCGGCAGCGTGTTCGCACGCCGCTTCCTCCCCGAGTGACTCACGGTCGACGCTCCGGTGCAACAGGGAGACGCTTCTTCCACACGGTTTCGGGGGATTTCAGTGGGAGTTTCCCCCCTTCCCTTCTCTAGTTACCGGACGGTGGTGGCGCCTGTGTCGTCGTTAGTTTCCGCGGCGAGACGAACAAACAAACAAACAAACATTGACAAAATGCCACAGTTATCGGGCGGCGGTGGAGACCCGGAGCTTTGCGCCACGGACGAGATGATCCCGTTCAAAGACGAAGGAGACCCGCACAAGGAGCAGATCTTCGCCGAGCTGAGCCACTCGGAGGAAGAGGGGGACCTGGCCGACATCAAGTCGTCTCTGGTCAACGAGTCGGAGAGCAGCCCCAACAGCAACAGCCACGATGTGAGTAGTGTGTGCACTGATGTGGTGACTGGCGAGGAAGGTGGGTATCAACTCTGAACTCCATCACAGAGGGGAAACACAGCCTGCAGCAGCCTGACAACACGCTTCTTTTTTATCACTTTAATCATCACAAAACCCCGGTTTTAATTAGCTTTCAACGCCTTGGGTTTGCTTGAATCAAACCACGCTAGCCACAGTCAAATTAGGCCCAAACAAATAATATTTCCTCTTTAATTTATGACTCGTGTTTGTTTAGTTTTATTTTAGCGTTTTTTACCTTTAGGATTTATCTCCTGCCAAATCATATCGTATATGTGTTAATTTAATTAAACGTGTAGCTTTTTAGTGATGCCACTGTCAGTCTGCAAACCTCTCATCCACTTCCAGAAACTTTAAAGATGCTCCCCAAAAACACTCCACCCAGGCACTTAAATGATCTCCTGATTGCAGACAGTATAGGTGTAAATGCTCACTCAGCCTTCCTTTGCAAGTTTATGTATTGACGGTGAAATTTGAATTAAAAAAAAATAATAATAATACACAACAGACATTTCTGATGTAAGAATTGGGGCCTTGTGAGCAGCCTGTGACAGGCAGGCTAATAGACATGTTTTCTTTGTTACACTGCAACCCTCAGCAGATATAAACACCAGCACATGAATCCATTTAGCACACGTGGCTTATAAAACTGGCAAACATTATTATTAATTCACTTTAGCAGTCCCTGTGTGTGAAATACAATCAAATTATTTTGCTGCCAAGATCCGATCCTTTAATGTTCCCTCAAATGTTGCTGGATATTTTTACCGTGTCCTTTTAATGGTGTCTGTAAATTTCGTTTGCATGCTTTGGGCATGAGATAATATTTTTTTCTCCCCCCCTGTTTTCTTACTGATAAAAATATTAAGAGGCAAGGTGAGTTCATGAGAAGAAATAATTCCTTTAGTTCCTTGTAAATGCATTCACAGTTTATACGGAGGTATGATGAGTGATTCATTTTTCTGAAATTATTACTGTCATGCTTTATGTGCTGTTATTGAAAGGTGCAGTTTTATTAGCGCACACACTCGTGAGTGACAGCACGAAAGCTGATTTATTTTATTTATTTTTTCCTGCATCCATCCACACATTCGCTGTCCTCAGGATGCAGGCTGCAGCTTCCCACATCCCAAAGTTAGCTCACTGTTTTGTCATCAGCTGCGGCGTTAATGAAATTTTGCCCACGTCCTGAACGAAACACGTTCACCACCGAATGTCCTAGGGACGCTTGGGACTGAGGCTGAATGTTAATTAGGAATACAGTGAAGTTCCCTTGCTCAGCTTGAAGCCATCCTGAGGGGTGTGAACTCCAAAAAAAAAAAAGGATCCTCTTTCCAATTCGTATTCTGCAAGAGAGAGGAAATGGATGTCTCTAAAGTGCAGTGTTTTTTTTTATAAGCAAAAACTGTCTGCGCCGTTTTCTATTTTTACAGGATGCTCTTTTATTTCACGTTGCTCCGCTGGTTTTAATTTCTAACACAAACACACTCCCATTTATTTGAATTTACGAGGAGGCTTAAACTGAGAGATGAAAATGAGAGTGGACCTATGGTATTGAGAACAAGTTAATTTGTAAGCTCCTTAAGGACATGCGGCTTAATTAAGTGGTTCTTCTGAAGCTTTGATGCAGGCTGCTCCATCACTCCTCTATAGATAGCGGTGTGTGTGTGTGTGTATGTGTTTGTGTGTGCACGAACTTGTTCTACTTTGGTGCCGTGCAAAAGGGACAACATATGTCCCATCGGTGTTTTCGGGCGTCTGACTGTGGCCGGCCTGTGTCTCTGTGTGTAACTCAAGGCCCTCCTAATTGATTCACCATCATTTTGTTCTTGTGTCTTTTTACAGGCAGCTAGACAGTCCCAAATACCGCAGGATTCATATCATGAAAAACACAGAGACCATTCGGAAGATGGTAAGTGACACAGCCTTGAGCAGGAGCTCGTTAAATCTGTGTGCTTTACGGGGCAGTCCGCTTGAACTTCACAACATTTAGCTGTAATAAAACCGCAGATAATTTGCTGGAGCTTCAGAAGTGGCGGCGAAGGGGGTGAAAGTGTGCCTCACGGTTTCCCCCTCGCAGAAGTGATCACACTGTTGGTCCTTTTCTTATCAGAGCCCCTGCTTTCTGCTCATCTGAGTCTAGTCAGGACATGCTAAACCTTCAGAAACACAGCTACCTGTTACCTAGAGATGAGGGTGCCTGCAGAAATGTGCACTTGGGCTGAAGGGAGGATAAATATTCTCATATTTCCCATCTTTTAATTTATCAGCACTGGCCACAATTGGAAATAATTTTGGCCAACTCGTGATTTATTTCTTTTTTTTTTTATATATGTATATATAATGCAATAACGCACCAAAATCTCATTTCCCTGCACACACAGGCTCTCCAGTTGCACCGTCACATGCAACATGTTGCTGCTGCTCGGGGCTTATTGCTCTCTGGCTATTGTAGTCTGACCCCGCTGCTGCAGGTCATCATTAGGGCTCTGAAGAGGAGTGTGTCTCCTCTTTGTTCCCCTTTCACTCCTAACTAGGTTCCCCTCAAACCAAACACTGGCTTTCTTCACAACAAGCTCCATGTTGCCATCAGGCTGTGTACCAGACACCGTCCCAGCCCCCACCCACCCCCCACCCCCTGGCCTTGTTACGCAGTGCGTAGTTGAGTGGCGAGTGGCGCTGTATTGAGGCCTCTTGTGTAAAGCTCCCCCACTCGGGTCAAAGGCATAGAGGAGCAGTTGGGGCGTCTCCTGTTTTGACACAGTCTGTATGTTCTTCTAATTGGTGCTAATTGGCACAGAGGGGCTCCATTGTCCCTCCGTATAATACGACCCTCCTCTCTTAGACGGGAAGAAAGGGCACAAACAAAAGGCTGAGGCAAAATAGAGCGCAGGTCAAAGCGATCGACAGCGATATCATTACTGCATGAAAACGGGCAGGAGAACTTAGTGCTCAGCTTTGAAAGCATTGATCCCGGCTGATTAAATTATGCCTTTTGTATTTTTCTGATTCTTTATGTTGCCATGCAAACTCACAGTGACTGACTTGTGTTTGTTCTGCCCTATATTAGGAAAGCATCAAGACATGTACAGTAAAGGCCACCCGTACCCGAGCTACCCGGGCTACATCATGATGAGCAACATGAACGACTCCTACATGAACAACGGCTCCCTCTCGCCGCCCATGCCCAGAACGGTCAGTACCAACTCCTTTTTTTTTCTTTCCCACAAACAAGTTTAAACAGTTTAACTCAAATGATATAAAGAAATGCTGCTGGGACCAGAACGAAGCTGGGCCTGAAGGCCGATAAAAAGAGCATTTGGCAGTAAGACTAAATAATAAATAGTTCAAAAATAAATAAATAAAATAATGTAGGGCTTCCTAAGTTTGCATGGCGAGCATATCAGATTTCAGTTGTCAGAAAAGAAACTACTCACAATATTAATTAAGAGTGAAAAAACAGAATATGAACCAGTGTTACTTCAGAAAGGACATTTATTTGGTTTGGGGTTTCAAGAGTGAAGTTTTTTACCCTTTTTAAAAGGTGGTGCTGAAGCTGAGAGCGGCGGTCGGTAGCGTCTATCAAGACGTGTTTGTGGGATGGAAAGCAAAACCGAACATAAAGGATGATTATGATTCAAAGAGTCCGGGCTGTTTTTAGAGTCCAGACTTGTTTGGACGTTCCCTCGTCGCATCTCTAGTGCACAGTCCGTTAATGAAACGCAGAGCAGACAGAGCGAGGACCGAGGAGGGAGGCAACTTGTTGCTTTGTCTACCCCACAAATACTGAAAGCATTACTGTTATGAAACACAGTCTCAACTGCTTCCTTAAGAAATTATGAGGCGGCGCCAAATTAGGATCATATAAATGCGCTTGATTGCTCTGACCGCCGATCTCTCGCGATGGGTTTTTTTCAGCAACCAGACAATTAATCAGCTTATCAAAATAAACGAATCGTATTGATTAAAAGATTCTGCTTTATTTGCAGATCTGTGTGGGTAAAAAACAAAACAAAACAAAACAGAAAAAACAGATCATCACATAGATTATACTCAGGAATGTTTTCATGGCCTCTCAGATTTTAAAAAAAAGTGTAAGATATTGTCAGAGAAATAATTTAACAAAATCCCTTATTCAGTTGCTCTGACCAACAGATTAAATTGAAAAAAAAATGTCAAAAAACAAAAAAGAAACGTGCCAACAAAGTAGTCTCAAATCACTGAATATTAATAATCAAAGGATCAGTTCATAGAATTTAAGATAAAATCACATTTCTTCACTCTCTTGTCACAAAATAATCACTCACAAAGCAAAAGGACATTGTTTGTGTTGCTGTTGTGTAGCATGTGTGCATTATTTCCTCTGCTTTACCAGCATATGTTTGCAAATCTATGTGACCCGTGCAAACAGAAAAGGAGATTAATGTGCGATACACCACTTTTCCCCTCATCTTGTTAAAACCTTAAGCGATTCGTGTCTACATGACCCAAGAAGACCCTCTAATTAGTCCAGCATGTCTGAGGAGGCCTAACGGCAGCATCGCGTCTCTGACGTTACTCTGGAGAAGAGTTTATAGAAACGTCCAGGGGTGGCGTGTGTTGCAGATCTCGTCCCTGCAATGGTATTAATTTCAGCCCAGCTGCAGGTCTCTCACTGGCGGCTTCCTGTGTCTGTCCCGTTTGCAAATTTCTCCTCTCGAGGCAGACGTAAAATTCAGGGCACACCAGCAGCTGTCCACTCTAATCCTGTTTTGTCCTTGTCTCTGTATCACACTTGGGGAAAGACAACCAGCTTCAGTCTGTCTACGATTTGGTGCTTCCACACAGGAAACGCTCACACATGGTGCGGAACAACCCCAAAGCCCTTGGTTGTTGTGCTTTTGGTGTGCATGTGAGCGAGTCTCATCAGGGTAAAGTTGTGAAACGTGAGCTCTGTGTTGTTATAAGAGTTGGTTTTTGGAGGCAGATGTGATTGTCGGGGGCAGATGCCACATGCTGCGTGTAAAGGATCCTCATTCACACGCAACTCTATCACGGAGTGATGTTAAAATTGCATTTCTTCCTCGCTGCCAAAGAAGGGTGGAAGCATCTGACATTATGGAGAAAACGTGATCCCGATTACCTCATGAGGTGCTTAGTTCAGTTTACAAATAGAACGTGAAATGTGGGGTGGGATGCTCTCCAAAGCCTCTTTTTTATGTCTTGTTTTCTGGTCTTATTTTATCAATTATTCCATCGTATTCAAAAAAAAAAAAAAAACGTCACAGAGGTCTGTATGGAGACCAGCTGACTGTGTGAGAGGAAATTACCCCTCACTGCAGATGAATTAGGCCAGGCAGTTAGGCGGCGGACTTGCTGCCAAAACTTCTAAAGCCCCGCTTTCATTTCAGCCCCCACCCCCCTCCCCTCGCCTGCCCACAACTTCATCTCCCCCCTCGCCCTGTCTTCAATAAAACGGTAGTCATTTTATATACGTTTTTCTCACTTATCCAATAAAAAGAGCCCGGGCTTGGTGGAAGGATCACGAAACATGAGTCCTCTGGCTTTCTCACTGATGTCAGCTCGCTGCCTCTGCTGCTGGCCACCGCAGCCACAGTATCTGCAGGCCTGGGATCGGTTTTCACTGAGATCAAAGGCACATTCTCTCTTTCATTCTCTTCCATCCCCAGCCCCACCACCGCCCCCGATCCCAGTAGTTTAGATTGATTTCCATTGACCATGACATTCCTGCACATGCCGTCCAGTCACGATGGAGCTGTGGGGAGTTGCTGATTGTCAGCAGATTTTAGGACTTCGGGCTTGATAAGCACGCTGCGCCACTAGAGCTCAGATTTTGGTGCGATGGTGTCTAAAGATCACCAGTTGCATTTATGTGTGGATTTAAAGCATTTCTAACCACATCAAGAGAGTCATTTGTGTGTTATGAAGTCATCCTAAACCTGTTCAGGATGTTGTGGCTTGAGCATTAAGTGATGTGGATCCCTCTATTGATAGAGCCAGGATCATTGTGTGTACTTTACAGGACACATGGAACTGCTGCTCCAAGTATGTAGTCATTTCTCATGCTTGTCCTTTAGGGATCAACATTAGTTGTTGTCTTGACCATGTTTTTATGCAAACAAGTAAACGGTATCGTAGAAAAATCAGGTTGATGCCCAAAATCTAGTATTAGTGTGTTTTTTTTTTTTGGCAGCATTTGGCTGATAATGTGTTTAGACGTAGATATTAATTTGTTTATTTTAGCTGTAGTTAGACACTGCACTGTTATTTCCCAACAGAAATGTTTTGCCAGTCCCAGAAACGAACATGTCGACTTGTGTAAGATAAAAACTGACTTCCTGCACAGTTGGATTTTGCCATAATTTTACCGGCGTTTAAATGAAGAGCCTTGCTTATGCAAATGATATTAAAGGTACGCCAGAAAAACAGCAGTGATTATGAGGTTGAAGCGCTAATTCTTATTCTGACCTTCGCTGTGCACAACCAGTAAGAACTGTGTTCACACTGACACATGTATCTGTGCGACTGTACCAACAAATTAAACATCTTAAATGAAATGATCATAACATCCCCTCATAATGTTTGCAAAGTTTGATCTTTAAATCAAACAGGGCGTCAGTGCGCCATATGTGACGTGTGTGTTTGAGCCTTATCGCTGCATCAGTGCTTCTCCAGTGTCCCAAAGCTAGGATTTCCAGATTTTTGGAAACGACAGCTTCTAAAAAAAGCTCGCCATGCGTGTGAGGGCCAGCACATATTTTTAAATGACCCAAAATCCAAGCTCTGAGCGCCGATTAGTTAAAACTCCCCTTTCACACCCCACTCTATAGGTTTAAACTGACCTTTAGTATCCGTGAGCCAGTGTAATCCTACCACATCCCCTGAAAAAACTCATACGTGCATGGTTGACAAGATAGAAACACGAGTACACGTTCGTAGTTTTGAAATGTTGATAGTGAGAGATACAGTACAAGGTGTTTCACCTGACTGCGAAGATGTGTTTGTGATCTCCAGCTGTGTAAGAACAGACTTGCGAGAGAAATGGAGAGAAATGCATTTTTTTTTTAAAGCTGGGTTTTGTTGCGGTGGTGGTGGTGGTGGTGGTGGGGGTGTGGTGTGTGGAGCGCTCCCTCTCCATTGCTGTGCACTCTTTTTCCCTTTGGACCCTCAATTGCCGATCCTCATGGCGAGAGGGAGAGAGAGAGAGAGAGGGGGCGGTGGGGGTGCAGCACTGCACTTTCCTTTGATGTAGCGGGAACGTGACGGATCTGGTAGCCAGTGTCTCGCAGCGTGGAATCACTAACCCAGGCTTACCTAACGGGATTTGGTCGGACCGCTCTGGTGTCCCTCAGTGCCATGTGTGTCCTGAGCTCATGCCCCCAGCACTACCGTGGAAGATCCCTGTTAAAGAGAACACTACATTTACCAGCAGCCTTCTACGTCCACACATAATGTTCTAGATGACAGCTTATGGCACCTTAAGTAGTTTCCTTAAGTCTCACTACAGGCTGGAAGTGTATGTTAAATGTACTAGTGGAATTTTGCATTTAAGGAGCAGGGCCTCTCTATTGGCTTATTTCGGTTTCTATAAGTGTTGTTGGTATAATTTTAACGCTGTCCTGTGTCTAAAAATATATCAAGAGCTGTCAAGAAAACATAGCAAAAAGAAAGAAGTATAAATACTTATTTTATTCCATACATATCAAATCAGCAGTTTTCTTCAGTCTGGCAGCATCGTAGTGTCGCTGACATCGATGTCATCTGCTTTGCAGATCTATCACGCAGTGAAATATGAGTGTACGCATGAAGGAGTGCACCGGGGACCTCACACAACACTTGGCGTCCCGGGCTTTTTGTAGTGCCGCTGGGTCGTGGGGGTTTCATAAACAGCGCCATTAACGCCAAGGTTTCTTCCACTGTACGGTGATGCTGGTTGACACGTTTACTCCATATGTACAGCGCTAATGACGCCATGTGGCTGCAATCACCTTATCTGTGTTTGCATCTTGTTAAATGGAGCTCTACAGAGCGATTGTGTACCAGGACCGAGCGATGTGTGTTATTGTTGTTTAAGATGAGAACCAAAAAAGACAATTAGCGTTGCTACGTCTATATAACAAAAGCTCAGAGAGCAGCTCATGTAAGCAGACGCTCGTGACTTCTTTGTGTTGGTTTCCATGTAGGAATAAAACAGTCGCAGACAAAGTTGCATTCATTAACTGTTCAAAGAAATGTGATTTTCTATACGTGTTTGAGAGAAGCACGTTGGAGCGTCATGGTCATGAGCATCACTTGACACACCCTGTTGTTTATTTTGGGTATGTGCTGCCGCTCGGAGCAAGAAGCACTCACAGATGATGACACTGTCTTCGCCCCCCGATCCCTCCAACGAATTGTGTGGAGCTTAACTAATCAAGCGGTGCTGCCTGGAGTCAGCCGGTCAGGCTTCCAATGGGCAGACTGCTGCTCGAGCCCACAGCACCTGCTCAGAGGGCTTCACTCTTCACCAGCAGTCTGCCACCGATCTCCAGGGGTCAGTGGAGGGCCTCGCCAAGGTTGTCCCTCATGCCCAGTTCTGTTTGAAAGGCCTGGGTGTGGACTTCCTGTCAGGGTGGATCAGAAATGTAGACTAGGGGGCGGCGTCTGCTTGTGTTCTTTTCTTTTTTTGTCAGTTTGTTGTTGTGTGTCACTGTTGGTGGTTTTATAGTTGAAAGGGATATTGGGAGAAATCTTGTTGGTTTTTTTTTTAGTATAGGAACATCTTCTTAATTGTCTGATAAACGATCATTGTTGTTAATCTAAGTATACGCTTTATGACCCTGCATAAATCTAGCTTCAGCTTGACGCTAACCCCTAAAGGCGGAGCACAGCACCTCACAGTTCCCTGATATAGACATGAAATGAGGAAAAACATGAATGGCTTTATTGACCTCTTCCTGACAGCTCGTGGGTCTGCATAGAGGCGAGCAGTGTTCCAACTAGTAAACTGCAACGAGGGGAACAATGGGATCACAGGAGGGAAACATGGCTACAAATCCCATCGGCTGTGTCCAGACTTCAGAAAAGCTCAAACAGCCCTCACTTTGTCCGGCTAAGAAATAGAGCTATGATCAATAGCTGCTCTGTTGTATGAAGTTGGTCAGTCTTGGGCGTGCTCTCGCCCTCCCTCCTCCTTTTTGCTGTTTCATATTTTTTAGAAGCTCATTATTTCTTTCTGCTGTGGGTGTGAGTGCTAAAGAGGCTCACACATGCAATGTGTATCTGACAGCGCTGAAATATTAATGGTCCCCAGTGTAGGAGGTTGGTGTAGGGCCGGCATAGTTTCAGTACAAAGGGTGCCTTCTCGCCACCAGGCTTTATTAGCCAAGCTATTAAATGAATAGATGGTTATAGCTTGCGCTCTTTCCCCATGCCTCCTTTTGTGCTTTTGCACCAAACATCAAACCACTTTTCTTTTCGTCTAACAATTTCCAATGCGTACATTAAACGGGCATCGGGCGCAGTCTTGCGTGTGGGCACACATACACAAACACACACACAGAGACAACATGCATGGCCGTATGTAAGAGCTTCACCACCCTGTTGAGTTTTCTGTGGGAGGACAAAGAGGAGGGATTTGCTATCAGTTCATTTTGTGTGGTCTTGGCCATAAAAAAACACCCTGTTCTTTGAGTGTGGAAAAAAAAAAAAAAGCCTGTCTTTAATTTTTGGGAAACCCATAAAACTTTGTCGCTCCTTTCATATCGGCTGCGGAATTGAAAACAAATGCTACATTCTCCCCTCCTCTCCTTTGAACTGGCCAATTATGGAGTTGTGAAAATAAAAATCAGTCTGTAGATCTCTTTACCCCCTCTCTTTTCTTTCCTCTCTCTTCTCTTCTCCCCACTTCTTTCTCTCTTTCTCCCCGTTCACGTTCCTTTTTTTTTTTTTGCTTTTCCCCTCTTGTTTTTTTGAAGAAACCGAGGGGGATCACTGATGTCAAAGTCAAAACCAAGAGCATTAAGAAAACTGGCGAAATGCAATACAGCTGCAATCCAACATGACGCTAGAAAATAGGGCTGAGGAGCAGAAAGCCTCTCTCCCGTATTCCCAGGGCGCGCAACTGCTCCCGGCCTTGGCTTTGATCTCTTCAAAGCCTCCTGCCTCCTACTAGATGGAGAGTCTTGGCTGCCGCTCGTGAGCGCTGGAGAGAGGCAGGGAGGGAGGAGGGGGTGATGGAGGGGTGTTTGGAAGGGAGGGGGGGGGGGCATCGTCTTTTCCTTTCCAGGGCTGAAATCAATCACGGTGTCGAGGCAATTATGTGTAATTCAACCCCAGCCAGATTAGTGACTCTTGTTACCTGAGCGACCAGAGCTCTGTAATCTGTGAGACACACCGGCCTCACCGGTGAAGGAGTAGCCAGGAACAGGCGAGGGCACTTGAGGGAAAGGAGGGGACTGAGGGGAGAGGGAGAGGTGCTGAAAAGCAGGCTGCCATGCTGCTGCCCAGCAGAGCAGAAAATCGGAGCACAATGGAGTGATTACACTTGCAGATGTAGCCATATTTATGCGGAGGTGGATAGAGAGACCAGAAAGAATGAGGAGCGCTGATTGCCATGGAGCTTGCTAGTTAGCGTGCTAACGAGCCTCGTCCCTTTTGTGTTAAAACATGTGCGTACTGTCACCTCCGCTGTGCCGCCCGTCCTCCCCCCACATCTACGCCCTGTCCCCCCTCCAGTGCCATATCTCTATCCCTCATGCCCTCCGCAGCCGGCACCGAAATGCAAGCTTGGCCAAGGCTCCTGCCCCAGGCGCCCAATTTACTATGGCTGGAGAAAAACTCAGTGGCCCCAAGTCACAGAGGAAAACAGCAGAGCTGAATGCTCCTCTTTCCCCGCCACTGCAGTTTGTCTGATCCGTGCAACTGTTTCAGTGTCTTAACACACAGCAGTGTGGCAGTTTACACCCTTCTGCTTTTTTATGTGGCTTACTGAGGAGATTTATACCAATTATGTTTGCTCCTAGTTTAAGCAAATCTAGAACGTGGTAGGAGTTTGAGGCTTGTGACTAATGGCTGCCTAGCATACTTTAGGAGATTAATTATTTCTTTTATCCCAATATATATATATATATATATATATATATATTTTTTTTTTTTTTTTTTTTACACAAGACTTTAGGGACAATTAATTGGAGGATGGGTGGAGGCCACATGGAAAATTGCATTCACATTTTTGGACCGGCTAATTGAAAATATATGGTCGCCCGTGCTTTGATTTCTCCCCTGCAGTCTGTCTGTAAGCGCTGATGTCACAGGGATGAGAACAAGGCTTTGTTTTTTTTTTCTCCCAGCAGTCACTTGATGCAGGATGATGAAACCCACAAAGATATCCAGCAAGAATGTGTTTGTTCAACTGACGAGCTCGCCTTGTGCTCCATGTTTCTTTTGATCAACAGACAGCTCGGTAGGTGATTGAAGGCGCCTCTTCTCCTCACGGGACGTACACATAAAATAAATGAGATATATGGTTAAAGAACGCGGTTCATCAGGACCCCAACGCCTGCGATAGTTTTAACAAGGCAGGCCCGACGGGGAAGTGGAACTGACTCTAAAAATATAAAGGTCACGCCGAATGGATTATGTGGCATGAATGGAGCCACCGTCCAGCTCAGCAGGCGCCCTTAAATCCACTATCAGCCATAACCCTCTGCTCAGGGGCCAGGTGACGCTTTTCATGTCCGCCAGCGGAGAGACATCACAGAGGCATCCTCCACTTTGAGCTGCCCGTCATCAAACAATGCATCAAAACATCAAATCAATCCACCCCCACAGTACCCCCATCTTTTGAGATGAAAGATGGGGGTCCAATCCTCCTGGTAGCAGTGCTATTTCCATACTGAACCAAACAGACAGTGAAGAATTGTTTGACTAGTTAAACAGAGGCGAGAACATGTTGTTGTAGGTCTGGGATTGCAAACTGTATCTCCTAGCCGCTGTAGTCATGATCTGCTGATCCGTTGTGTTGGTTGCATTTTCTGGAGCTTGCACGCTGTGAGGTTTGGAGATGTTTGATTATCAGTTCATCACAGAAAAGGCTCATAATGATGGAAATACAAAAACTTGCTGCTTGAAAAATGAATGGAAAGAAGGTGACATTGAATGTTTTGTTAATTCAGGTAACTCCGTCTAAAGGCTGCGTTTCTCTATGAATAAAATCCAGCCTGCTTGTGTTCATTATATATCTAATTATTGAGAACTGTGGCATCAGGTGCATAAGTGCGCCCTATAATGTTGCTGTAACCATATGCCCTTGGTCTAAGGAGTCCCTTTTATGTTGCAGAAATTCCCAATTACCATTTCTTTAGACGTATCAAGGGATAAGCAGACGTTGTCCGTTGCCATGTTGTACATGGTCATTGTTTTGTTTGTGTTAAAGCCCAACTAAACCCTGCCACAAAGCTAATTGACGGGGCGGAGATTTCTTGTGACCGTTCCGATCCTTGGAGAGGTTCTTTAAGTGTTCCCTGCTTCTGTGGGGATGGAGAAAAGCCATTTGTTCGTAGGGGATCAGATTTGAATAGCTTTGTGCTCGCCATTCAGATCTTAGCAGGGGCGTGTGCGCCTGGGTAAGAAAGAAAGAAAAAAAAAACCTAAAATGTGTGGTTTGATTAATGACTAATTCCACACTGAAAGGCAGTTGTTGGTAGTCTTTACCAGTTAATCCCTTAAAACGTGGAATCACACCCAAACAGTGGGCTGCTGGTATTGTTGTATGGCCCATAATGTGAAAGGTTTGCAATGTGATCCGCACCCATGAATGCTTCTTAGCACCGTTGCACGAACCATACCTCATTATGGCCTGTTACTGAAATAGTCACATCCCTTGTAGCGTAATGAAAACACGTCTTTGTCTGGCTGCCTTTGCGAGAGATAATTTTGGAAGTGGAATCGATGGAACAAAGGGCAAATGTGCGTTGAGGTGAAAGGAGTAATGATCATCAGGGTCAAAGTTCAGAGGAGGCCAGGGCACAGGTGTGCAGGCACCTGAGGCAAAAGGTCTTCTTCAGGTCTCCTTACGTGAAAATATTACATAATCTGAACTTAAATTTTAACCATTACGTAATGATACTGAACCCTATCACACGAATCTGTTAACAAAATCCTCACGTTTGAGTTTCATTTATTTATTCCATTAAATTATCAATGGTAAAGGCTCATGAAACTGTCAATATTCTTATCCTGTCTATTCTTACACATTATGTGGGTGGGTGTGCATCTGTCTGAGTGAAATACAGAAGGAAAACTAGGTCAATACTCTCTTCGGCTCAGGCAGAAGCAGCTCTCATACAAAACACCTCCCCATCCACATTTTCCTGGTGTGTGTGCGTGTGTGTCATTGAAAAACCTTCCCCCTCAAAACCCAACAGCGCCTCTACAGCCGGCTGCCGCCTGACATTTCTAGTTGGCTAGCTTGCAGTGCTAATATTTACCCCGTCCCTTCCCGTAGCCGCAATGTGAAATTTTGCATCGGGGCTGGCCGCGGCTTAGTGAGAAGAGTACTGTCTCTAGCGCTCATCTCCACAAGTATGCGCTCACAAAGACCCCCACCAGACTCTATTTTCCCCCTCAACACTGAGCTCCCAAATCCAAACTGACAGCCATTCATGCCCAGAATACCTGGGCGCGAGCTGAGGGGGGGAAACACTATCTAGGTGTAGCAGGCAAATCCGCTCTTGTTCGACGGATCTCTGAAGCTCCTACATAAGACGAGTCATCAGCACTTTTGCTTCCATTTTGCACTGTATTTTTTCTTCCCCTTTCTCTGCACCCGTGCTATTGTATGTAGGCTAAGGTTTTTAGCGCACTAGCCGCGCTGTGTTAGCTTGTGCTGCGATTTTATTTGTGTACATCTCCCAGGGCCTTAGAGTGTTGTTGTTGAATGTGGATGTTGGCACCACTGCGCTGCCTGGCATGAATGTAGCTACTCAGCAGACCAGAGCTGGCTTCTAATGATAAATCGTGCAGTGTGTTAATGCAGCAGCGGGGCTGCTATAAATAGTAGATGGAGAGTGTTGCCGATTGATTCAGGAAGAAAAAGTGTACTCTAAACATTTTCCGCTCGTGGTCGGCTTTAAAGGATGAGTTCAAACGAGATTAACATTCCTCCTGGTTTGGAGCACACAGCTGATCAGGTGAATGAGGCAATGATGAGTCAGTTTTCGTTAGACACAGTGACAGACTCCAGGAAGCGATCTCCTCCTTTGTGCCACTATCAATACGCGACACAATTGCGTTGTTATTTCCTGCACTTGGATTTTGTGTCAGTCTCAAAAGCTGTGACGCGAGTGATGGCGTTGCAGAGAGCAGCCATGTTCTTTGAGGGGGCACAGATGCCTAGTGGGTGCTTAAGAGTGTGTGCGGTCTGCTCTTTTGTGTATGTGTTTGCGTGTGCGCTCGCAGGCCTGCTGACAGTGGCACTTCAGCAGAATGTTTGCCCTTTCCTTAGTCCTTTGATGTGACCAGGTCCTGCTGTGATAATGAGCCCTGTGCCCCGCCGCAAGGTGAACATCCTGCAGTTCGCCCAAGGCTCTGCCAGAGCAGCGGCCCAGCCCCCACCACACACACACACACACACACACACACACTTTCTCTCTCTCTCTCTCTGTGCAAACAGAAGAGTGGAGGAGCCGACCTCTACTCAGAGCTGATCAAGTTCTACACACTGCTGAGAAAGTGAGAACACAATGGCAGTCCTTGCTGTGGCACGGGGACATTTCAAGCCCAAAATATGTCTCGAGTGTGCCGACCAGTATTATTATTTTGGGACATATTAGAATGTGGTAAGCATCCAGAAATGTATAGAAACTGATTAAAATGATTCTCCTATTAACTGGTAAGATGCGTTTAAATACTGATACTAATACACATCAGTGATACATGCTTTTGCACATTTCTGTCAGAGTCATCCATCCAACCTAAACTGTCCAAATGTGTGGCAAAAAAGAAAAGTCAACAAACACGTAGCACATTATATATAAAGGTGCAGTAGTTGTAGCAAATCGTTTATTTTTTAAATAGAAGTAAATATAAATTAAGTTGCTCCTTCAGTTTCCTCAGCATTTATTGATTAATAATATGGAATACTTTTTTGCCTCATCCATTAATTATGTTGTAGTTGTATTTATCAAACAGAACACGCACAGCCTCAGCCTTTTTTACAAACAGACCCCCTGTCATATTACTCTACTCTTTACGCTTTCTGTGCCTTAACGCAGTAGATAAACAGCAACTGGATCAGTCCTAATGTTTCTTATGTTCGCCTTCCCTCCGTTTTTTTTAATAGCACCGCGACATATAGAAATTAGGAGACGAACACTTTATGCAGCGGATAAAGTCTTTTCATCTGGGGCAGGCGCATTTCACACAAATTATCTCCTTTGCACGTTCAGAATGTCAGTGTGAGAGCTACCGTGATGGGGTTTGCTCGAAGCACACGCTCTCCGTGCCAACTGAAGGATGATGGGTAATCCATCTCGTCCTATTCACTTGTGCTTGGTGGTGCTTGGAAAAGAAGACACTTGACTATTAATAGCTGCTTTGTGATCGGATGCAGCCATGTATGTGTTAAATTCATTAAATGCGTGGTTGTTGGGAGTCTCTGAACCATGAACGTATTTTAAAGTGTATGTACCTGCTTCTGTTTGTGTCTGTGTTCATAGAGTGCAACATTGATACTTAGAGGACAGTGTGACAAGTTCCTCACATGATGAAACCCGTAACACTGAATAAATGGTACATGCCATTTATTGCTGCGTTGGTATTTCACCAAACTTCCGATATTTTTTTTTACCTATTGTAACTAACTGGCCGCTGCCTTCAGTGTCACCGCCTCCATTCAAACTCTTAGCAGCACGAAGGGATTTTTGATTTAAATGAAAGGAGGGGAGAGAAGCGGAGATTGGGGGGCGTCACAGATGTATATTTCTCTCCGGGGCAGGCTTTTCCTGTTATTCACAGCCTCCTCCGCTACTGTCCCTGTGGTTGGTTTCGCTCGTTCGTCTCATTACCCTGGGCGCGTGGCGCTCCTTCGCTTGCTGGCGGCCCAGCTTTCTTCTCCATTAATTGGGTTTCGTTACATTAAGCCCCCTGGCCAAGGGGCCATCCTGCCAATAAAACATTCCATTTTTAGCACTCCACTCAAAGCTGGTGGGGTTCAACCTGAGCTGCGAATGGTAATTGGTTATTTATTTAAGCTTCCTCAGGTTGGTCTCCACTGGGTTGGGTAAAAGGGGGGGTAGGAGGGCGGAACAGCGCCTTTTCTTTCCTGCGCTGTAAAGCTACTGCGGCAGACTGTTTGCTCACTTTTGTTGGGAAAAGGTTGGACAACTTGCACGCAAGCACACCTGAGAGTGAACACCTGGTCTGTGGGTGACTCTGTTGCATTTCAGCAGTGGACACACCCGTGCTTCATGCTCCCAACTATTGGCATTTACCGAGGCTTTGTCTCTGTAATCTGGCCTTTTTCTATGAGGGCTTTGTCAACGGGGGAAAAAAGTTATTTAAATAATGAAAGGATTTTCTGTAATTTTAAAAGATTTGCTTGTGGTAATAAGTGGTAATCATATCCCAATTAATTGAAAATTGAAAACCAACTTTTGTTGATGTTGTCTATAATCACGGAAAATGTCTTTGCCTCATCCCTTTTTGTCTTTTTTCATCTTCCTTTGTGCATCCTTTTCCTCCCGAGTGAAGAAAATCCCGTGAGTAGGTGAGGTTGTGTTTTGGGGTGAGAAGGGCTTCTCAGTGAATAGATTTAGCAGCGCGGGAATCCATATCCACCACTTGAGCTGCCATCTCCCCAGCTGTTTGCGAAACACCTCACATGGTTCTACACACTTGATTGTAGCTGCAGGCGCGAAGAGTCCTCATTGCATATAAATTACAGAAGTGGGAAGTGATTATTATAAAATTCCTGCTTTCCCTTTTTTCCACTCCACTCTGCAGAAGTGGTATAATTGAGTGGAGTACAAAAGCTGTGCTGTTAGGGGAGAGAGGGGAGAGTGATGCTAAAAAGGCAATATTGCAGAAATACTTGCTCCATATTTCACACGGACACACACACACAAACACGCGTACCCCTGCTTAGCAACCATGGCAGGATGTCGGTGGAATAGGACACAAGCTCACAGACACCGGTGTGTCGTCAGAAAAAATCTGACCGAGGGAAGAAAAAAAAACAAAACAAAAATGAAACGTCCCATTTCTCTTCCCCACCCCCAATTTCAGACGGCGTGCCAAGTCACTGGCTCCCCGTGCTGAAACACACTGGAGTGTCTCCTCCATTGAGGGCTCCCTGCCAGCTCCAGTTCCGCACAATGAATTTCTCTTAAAACCACATCTGAGGGGCTCTTTAAAAGGGCTGGCCAAGCCTGGATATGAAATTCCAAATGGAACGTTTTCTTTTCAATCCTCGCCGCCTCTCTTCTTTCGCTCTCCCTGAAAAATATGAATAGAAAGATCCTAAGCCTATTATTTCTCCTATACAATGAAGGGGACCTCCAGTATGGCTGTCCTCCATTGCTGCAGTGCGGATGCTTTTGGACTCTGTACGGGGATGAGAGCAGAAGAATTGCCGCAGTATGACCCTCATGATCGTGGTCAGCTGAGTGTCTCTAACCACTTCAGCCAGGACACTGGTTAAAAAGGTGTATGTATGATTTACAAGAATGCAAAGTGGGCACAGCGAGCCGTAAAGCCATCCACCTGGTCCTCATCTTTAAATTGAACCAGTGAGAACATGTAACTACGATGTTGCTTAACCCCTGTACAGTTAGCACAATTGTATTTTATGAACACCTAGAGCGATATGAGGCCGTTAAAAGCCTCAGTGGCAATTTATTGCCCTTCCTTTATTCTGAAAGTAAACTCTGTTTAGTTAGGGCATGCAGTTTGTGTAAATATGCCTCCAAATAGCCATACACCCTCTATTGGTCACAGAGGCCTGCAGGATTTTCCCGGTGGATTTTCCACAATGGGGGCAGTTTATTAAGAAGTTGAGAAAAATGGGATTTGACAGCTGTAACTGGAAAAAGCACAAAAGCTACTATGACGACGTGAAACCCTTAGCTTTCCTTGGTGCTAAAGAGTCAATCACCCTTTTTGCACCGCTGTACTTTCTAGCGAGGACAACTTTTTTTGTTTCCACCGGCTCTTCTTTCTGGTCTCTCTGCTGCAAGTTGGAGATGACTTCCAGCTGAAATGCTAATCTTCTAGGTTCTTATCTCTTTCCCACAGGATAACAAATGGGAGTGGAGAGGCGTAAAATAATATGGGCGAGAATGCTATCATTTAGCCCCTGGTGTAGGCATGTCCCAGCCGAATCAGTCCTGGTTTGTCCCTCTTTAAGGTTTAGCAGCCTTACTAATAAGCCCTGCCCTCTGTGAGGATGAGGTTGGACACTCCCACATTCACAGATTATCCCGTCACCTTTTGACTCTTGGCGACTGGGGTCAAGGAACACAACTCACCTGTGCAAGTGTGGAAAAATGAAGCATATGGATCCTAGTTTAGTCCATTTTCAAGCAGAGTTTGTCTATTTTTGTTGTCTTTGCTGAGACAGTTTGAGCTTGACTTGTGGACTGGGAACTAAATTGACCCTAAGTGATCTTAGTCCCATTAAGGGTCTGTTGTCACAGATGCTCCATGTGATGGTGGACAGACACACACACACACACACACACACACACGCCACACATACCGTCCTTTGTGTTCCTGGTTAGGACATTCCCAGAAGGTTGGGGAGAGTTAAGGCGCGTCTTAAGTTGAAGCCAGTGCCAGTCTGTGAGAGGATCGGGGCAACTCAAGGCATTCCAGCAACCCATGTGTCCAAGGGTCTTTGTGTACGTGTGTGTTCATGTATGTGTGAGTGGTGGGAGTGGACCGGTGGGGTGGGGGAGGGCACCAGTCACCACTTAGCACTGCAGGAATGTCACCTTGGCACACACCAGCCCCGCAAAGTCAGAGCTAATAAAGAACAGTCCATTTGTTATATCATCTCAACCTAATTTTATTTTCATGCTAAATTTAGATCTTCTGCCACATTGTTAATCAGGTGACTGTTTCCTTGAAGGAATCCGATAACAATTTCTTCAAACTCTTTGATTCAAAGCTCGTGGGAGCCGCTTGGTGTCTCACCCAGCAGCTAACCGACGTCTCTCTGATTAGCCATATATCCTGTGGAGGTGATATTTTGACTCCAGCTCAGCTCTGGGCTCAAGTTGTGAATAGTAGATTTAGCATGGTTAAGCATTACCATGTGTTCAGTGCAGCTGAAGCATGTAAGCGCTGTTGGCTGGGGGTTGGGGCCGGAGTGTTTCGGGCCTGGTTCGGTCTATTTTAGTTGTCAGGCGGTAGGTCTCTATGAGTCAGCTGGGGATGAGGGGTCTGTGGACAGGGCCGCTGTTGACGTGATTACCCCTGCATTAAGTACCACTGCAGACATCTGTCTCACTCGAGCTCTCTCTCTATAGTCAACCCCCCTTCCTCCTCCTCCTCCTCCTCCTCCATCCCTCATCTCTCCTTCCCCCGGCTCTTGCTCTGTAATGAACTCCCCTTATTCACCAGCTAATGACTGCCTTTGATCTCCCGCCTAAGACCTCTGCTCTAACTCTACCCTGCAAGTCTCTCTTTTCTCTCCCTTTTCTTTGCTCTATCGCTTGCTTGCCCCTATTCGCTCCACCTCTGTTTGCATCTTTCTCTCCTTTTCTGTCTCAGACCTGCTCATGCACCCCTTTGACTTGTTTTTCCTCCTTTCTCCGGGGAGCGGGGGTTCCAGTCTTGCTGACCTAGGCTAAATAAAGTTTTGAGCTCCTGTGCTCAGGAGCACTAAAAGACAAATAATTAAAGAAATGTTGTTTAGTTACTTCCTGACCACACCATTAACCAAGTACCTGGATCATGTGGCTCACGGAAAAAATGCAGTGAAAGCTCATGTATAATGCAGCCGCGCTTTCACATCGTTTTAAAATCTACTTATTTGTTTCCTCCACAGTCCAACAAAGTACCAGTGGTGCAGCCGTCTCATGCAGTCCACCCGCTCACCCCGCTGATCACGTACAGTGACGAGCACTTCGCTCCAGGGTCCCATTCTGGCCATCACCCTCAGGATGCCAACAACAAACAAGGTATGAGTACATCAAGTGTTTGGTGGCAGTTTTAGTGGTGTAGGAAAACAGTGTAAAATGTTGCATAATGTATTCAACATACACCGATCAGCCACAACATTATGACCACTGACAGGTGAAGTAAATTAACATTGATCATCTTGTGACAATACAACGTTCTGCTGGGAAACTTTAGGACCCACATCATTCGTGTGGATGTTACTTATGGCGCATTTCCACTAGCACGGTTCGGCTCGGTACGGCACGGCTCGGCGCGCTATTGCGTGTTTTCACTAGCACGCAGTACCTGGAACCGGGTACATTTTTGGTATCACCTCAGCCCTGGTTCCAAGCGAGCCGAAGCGTTACTAAAACGTGACGTCAGCCGACTGCCTTCCACTGATTGGCCGATGAGTGTCGTCACTGGAAGCGTCATAACCGCGCGACGACCGCCTAGAATGTAAATAAAAACAAGACGCGAGACAAGACACACTTTTACTGCTTTTTGACTTGGAACGAGATGGCTTCTCAGAAAAAATCCGCTCCTTGGTCGGTGGAGGAGGTCCAGACGTTCCTGACTCTGGTTGCCGAAGAACGGATTCAGAGGGAGGTCTTCCGGATTTGTACGTTGCTCGGCGCCGTGTAAATGACGTCACAGCGGTTTCGCGCAGCCGTGTTATGACGACCCCGCCCACGTCGAGGAGGCACCAGTTGTAATGGAAACACAACCAAACCGAGCCGAGCCGTGCCGTGCCGTGCCGTACCGTACCGAGCCGAGCCGTGCTAGTGGAAATGCGCCATTAGACATGTAGCACCCACCTAGACCAGACCAGGCACCCCCACCCCATAGCAATGACACTCTTTGATGGCAGCAGCCATCCCCAGCAGGATGCAGCCTGACACAGACACACACACAAAAATGGTTTAGGAACATGAAAAAACATTTGAAAAACAGCACAAGGTGGTGACCTGGCCTCCAAATTCACTAGATCCCAAACTGATCAAGTATCTGTGGGATGCACAGGAGCAAGCCTGATCCACAGAGGCCCCTCCCCTCAACACATAGGACCCAAAGGCCCCCACTAATAACATTCTGTTGCCAGACATCGCAGGACACCCTCAGAAGGCCCATGTCCATGCTATGATGAATCAGAACTGTTTTGGAGGCACAAGGGAGACCTACACCGTATTAGGTAGGTGGTCGTAATGTTATGCCTGATCGGTGTAGTCTATCGGAACTGTGGTAACATTTTAAACTGAGATGAGGACTAATAACTGGGGTAATAATTGGGGATGTACCTGTCCAAGCTTTTCTGCATAGCAGCACTGATAATTCAAGGTAACACAAAGCCAGAGGTTGCTCTGGGACTGAATACTTTGTTGCCAGGGTGCAAGTACTGAATTAAAAAGTCTACACAAACATTTTTATAAGGACGTAGTGGGGAAAAAACACCATCATTAATGTCGACCATTCACAATAACCAACAACAGCCAGTGCCAGTCGTCTTAATGAGCCATTCTCTCTCCACTGGAATGCTTTCCTCTCTAGTATTTATTCCAGCATAACATGAATTTGAAGTGTGAAACAATTTCTACATCATTTGAACACCAGGGTGTCAGCTTGATTTGGTTAGCAGCTCAACTGAAAACCATAAAAAGGGAAAAAGGTCGCCAACACTTGACATTCCTATCTGGCAACGCTGTCAGGAATCAGTGGAGACGCACAAACCAGAATGTGTTGCAGGAAAGTCATCCTTCCCATCATCTCTTGAGTATGTGCTCATTTGAAGCAGCCTGTGGGATGAGCCCTGCTGCCCCCTCCTTCTGCACTCGTTGCCTCTCAGTAATAACATCAGGCTGCAGCTCTGACAGCTGCACAGGAGCTCCTCAGCCGATTGGACCAGCTCCGCAGCCCCGCGCAGCTGGAGTCCTTGGCAGCTCAAACTAACGCAGAAAAAGACGTGGGCCCTCCGTAGTTTTGTCCCGCACCTTTTTTCTCTTTTCTCCGCTTTTCTTCTCCTGCGGCTGCCAGTTGAAAAGGAGGGAAGGGATCAGACAGCATGTAGGTGATGCTCATGATGAGGCCAGGAGGTTCTGAGGGACCAGCTATAAATAACAATGTAGAACTGAGCATCAGAGATGAAGGGAGTGGGACATATAAAGAAACTGTGCTCCACATATGTCAGAAGAATCACACACATCTGACGTTGAAGTTTCTTCTCGTGGAGGCAGGAAAGAAAATTTAGGTAACAGAATTACACCGCTGCACATGTTGGATCTCTGATGTCGTGTAGTAGAGACTGTGAGGAAGTGTTCTCCGTTTTACCGTCCACGCTGGTCGTGCTAGTCCACCAAAGAGTTTTGGACAACGAGGAGCAGAAAAGATGCCGGCAGATCCTTTTCTTAGTATGTGATAGCACTCGTAGCCCAAAAGAAATCCATGTCCAAGAAACAGTGAAGCGGAATTGGCTCAGAATGATTTCCCTCGACATATTCATGTGTGTATATATGAGTAGGGCTAAGCCGGAGATGCTTAAAACGAAATCTCTCTTATTCTCTTTTTTGCTGTCCCTCTTGCTCTTCCTCTCTCTCCCTCATATCGACCAACTGCTGCTTCGCTTTCCTTAGCGGGCTCAGACTTTGATCTGCTCGTTAATTATGAAAAACAATCATGGATTTTCTCATTATGAGCTCTAATATGCGCAGGGCCGCAACTAGGGATGGAAGGTCGAGCGAGGGGGAGGGAGCCGTTGCGAGAGGGTTTTCAACATTTTACGCTTAAACCTTTGAATTGTGTTATTAGCTACAAAACAAAATGTAAATTTAACAACAGAGAATTGAAACATAACGTCAGAATCCTTTTAATGTTTCTTGCTTTGAGAGGAAATGTGAGTGTGAAGCTTTGTTGGGTGTAAACGGGAAAGAACGTGTGAAAGGGGGGAGTGAGTAATTAGGCACCTTAGGGATGTGAGTGACAAGGTTAACACGCCTGGCCTCTCTCTTCCTCCCCTGCTGCTTCCACCCTTGCCTCCTTCCCTTCTGCCCTGAGGAGGGCCCTGAGGAGTGTTAGGAGGTGGATTAGTGGGCAGGGAGCAGCGCTATCCTTGCTATGAATCCGGCGTTGCAACATTGGCTTTGGAGATATAAGCCTCCCGCTCGGCCAGGCTCTCCGAGGAGGGAGGCCCCTTTCGACCACAGCCTGGAGAGAGATGGAGGGAGAGAAAAGATAGAGGCAGGGAGAAAGGGCTGGCTCCAGCAGGGATTAGAAGATGGTGCTAATCTGGAGGCATTTGCCCTCTTTTTCTTTGTGCGTGTGTGTGTTTGAGCGCACATGTAGGCGCATTCCACATGAACAGTATTTCATAATATCTTTTTATTACTTGTCATACTTTTAAAGTTTAAAACAAAAAATGGATGAGACATGACAGATGTTAAGAGTTTGTCATCCTGCGGCCCTGTTCTCAATAATTCTTCTTGACCTTGGAGCCCGGTAGGAGCAGGCGAGCTGGAGATGCAGTGGCTTAGCCCTGAAGATCCACCGACAGTTAGTCTAAGTCGATCCTGTGTCTACAGGGAGAGCTGAAGCCGCTGCCATAAAGAGGAAGCCTCAATTATCCAGCTTAAAGATGCCAAGAAAATGTTATCCTTTTCTACTGGTGGATAATGTGAGGTCAAGAGCCACTTTCATACGCCGACATGCGCTGTCCTTGTGTAGGGTTAAGGTTCACTGAAAATCTCGTGAGCAGAGGTGAAAAGGTCAAGATTTCACAAATTGTTGCACAGAGATCCTAATGGTGTCCTCCTCAGTACAGATAGAAGCACCTCACCTCAGTGCTTCTGCTGCATAGAAATGTAAAACGTCGCCAAAGCGACAAAAAGTGACGTTAGTAATGGTAGAATATAAAATAGATAACCCAATCCCAACGTGGAAGCTGTTAAAGGTACCCCTGACGATTGCCTGGTTGTATCTCTAAGAAAAAATCCTTTGGTCCTATTGACTCCCATTCAAAAAAATTCAAGTCAAGCCAGGACATGAAGCATTGACTGTATAGCTCCTCCCCAGCGTCCTCCCTCTTGTCCAAATATGGTCACAAAATTACGGGAGTCAAATGTTGAACTCTAGGTTTCAAAACAAGAGTCCTCAAACCAGTGGGTTACGTCACTGTGGCTACATCAGTCTTGTGTAGTTTATAGTTTGTAGTAGTGACCTGAGCATTTGATCTTTACTCAAAAAGTTTTAAAGTATCATTTACTTCTATCAGTGTTCGGTGTATTTAATAGTTGTATATTTTCCAGGAATGCCAAGGCATCACCCCGGACCAGACATGACCAACTTCTACTCCCTGTCTCCTGGAGGAGTCGGGCAGATCACGCCGCCACTGGGATGGTGAGTCACAGACAGAAAGCATAGACAGTTGATTCATGCAAACAAAAAGCAATTACTATCCTGTCTCTTCACATCATGTGGACACTGTACCAGCTCTGTGTACTGAACGGAGAAGTGCAGGCCTGCAGCAGCGAGCTCCGTGGGGAGGTCTGCTTCTGGCTCTTTGTGCCGTACGGCTGCGGCTGCGGCTTCAGCCTCAGCGCTCCTCTGTGTGCCCAGCACATGTCAAACACATCAGCGCATACGTGCCCCTGCATACCCATATGGCTGCTTAACCCCCATCAAAGCTCTCTGGAAGCACTTCATGTTTGTGGAGTGCTTTTTAAAGTATCTCCTACCTCTTCTTTTTCTGCCTATTTTACTGCTTCGTTGTCACTTCCATTTCATTTCCCCTGTTTTTTTTTCTTTCCCCCAACACATCTCTCTTCTCTCTTTCTTCTTTTTATGTACTATCTATTTCTCTGCTGGTGTGACGGCTTCAGGCGTACACTGAGTGAAGACAGATGTAATATCAATGGACCGGACAGGAATAGGCAACGGACCAGGCGGTTTTCCCTTTTCCGTCTTAGACCCCCTTCACTTGGAATATCTACAGTATATTAGCCCGATCTTTAACCATGTTTTGTGGCTTTTTTTTAATATTATATTCTAGATTACAGATTCTGATCTTGATTGAAGTAGTCAGCAATGCTGTTCAGTACGAATAACATCAGAAGTGAGCGTTAAAACAAATAAATTAAAGAAAAAGAAACACAATGGAAAATTGACTGTTTTTGGACCCAGTGGTGATCTGATGACAAGACACAGTCTTCACTATTTACTATATCTTAAGAGGAATCTGAGGGAATTTTAAGATGTGACAAGGGATGAAAAGCATGTCTGAAGATTTCCTCATGTGTGGCTGATCCGTATATACACGAAGCTCATCAGAAAGAAACACAAATAAAATTGAAACAGACTTTTAAAAGAAATAGTAGTTTGTCACATTTTACCTGATTGTTTTGTCATTCACTGGTCCTTGTGTGGAACAAACATGGCGTTTCCTCTGCTCTGTAGCCCTATAAAGCGGCGACATGAGATATTTCATCACTTGTTTTACAGCAAGTTAAGAGCAGTTCTGTGGAGATGTTCCCCTCGCAGATTGTTTCATCCAAATGATATTTTAGAAACTGGAAAGTGAGCTATATATATATACCTACAAGGAAACTGTTGTCTGCATGTAAGCCATCCATCTGGACGTTCAGAGAGTAGTGAGCACAAGCAGCGGGCAGCCGTGCACGGCACTGGGGGAGCTGTTTGGAGGTTTTATGATGAAGGGGGCTTGACCGAGCTTCCTCAGCCATGTACACAGAGCAGCATTCAAACCAATGACTAAGAGAAAGCCCATGATTATTTTGTAAGGATGTAGTTTGTGGTGCTGTTAAACTGTACCGAATATGAGGTTGTTAAAATGATTGAAACGTGTGTCAGTATGATCCATATGATCCAGGAGTACTCCAAAATGAAAAGCTGAATCAACAGTTAATTTATAGCGACATCAGAATACATTGTTTCTACTTGTGTGCCTAATGAACTGGAAAGTGTGTATATAAACACCATAGCATCTGTGCACCTATCACACAGGGTCCTTTCAATTCTACTGATCCTGTACATCCACCTTAATTAATCAAAGTCTGCTGTTATTGCAGGTTTTCGCACCACATGGTTCCCGGTCCCCCGGGTCCCCACGCCACAGGGATCCCCCACCCGGCCATCGTCAACCCACAGGTCAAACACGAGCCTCCGCATGAAACTGACATCATGCACATGTGAGTCCCGCGAGCAGAAAATACCGTAGTGCCGCACACACTCTCTCTCTCTCTCACACACACGCACGTTTCCAAGCTCATACCATCGCCCCTCTATCAGCAGTTATTTGAGGTACTTCCAGGTATTTGTACTCTACAGTAGGCTGTTGCTGAACAAACCCTCTGTCAGAGCCTTGTTCTCATTCTCTTGATGTGAGCAGATAAGTAGCCCGTGCTCTACTGATAACAGGCCTGCGCTTCATTTGGCCTCAGGGATCACAACAGCCTTAGCCGGCAACAGATACCGGTCCTAGATTAGTGCTGGGATGAACTGAATTCTCATCCCAAGTGTGTGCAGTGGGAAATGCTGTGAGCGCCCTGAAGAGGTTTATCACTGATATTTCCATTATTCATGGCCATCCTCATACCAAGACTGTACTATTATCAAAACGGTTGTTAGAAAGTAAGTCAGGAGTGGGAGCAGAGTGTCTTTGAGTTGGAGCATTTGGTTTTAAGCTATTGCCAATGTGCTGTGGACAAGAGGGTTTGGTTGTCATTACTGGTGAAGTAATCTCTCCGCATGAAGGGCTTCGACTGTACAACTGCACATGATTAAAGAGGCAGGGGCCCATGGCGTGGCAGCCCCTCTCACGCTGCCTCACCATTGGCTGATAGCAGCCAGACCCTCGCTGCTTTTGTCGCCATCGCGGCACCGCAATTTCCGTCTTTTGCCGCTTTGCTCTTTTGTTCTCTCATTTTCTAGCGATTTAGTTTCTTCCTCTTCTTACCTCCGTCTGTGTTGTTGTTGTTTTTGTTTTTTTGTTTTTTTTCCTGCAGGAAACCTCAGCACGAACAGAGAAAGGAGCAGGAGCCCAAAAGACCGCACATCAAGAAGCCGCTAAACGCCTTCATGCTCTACATGAAAGAGATGCGTGCGAATGTGGTCGCCGAGTGCACGCTGAAGGAGAGCGCTGCCATCAATCAAATCCTGGGACGAAGGGTAGGTCATACGGCGGCCTCATTTTCCTCCTCGCTTTAGTTTGAATCTTCGCTGATTGACTTAAATCACAGACAGATCACAGTTCAAGCTGCAGCTCTGAAGGCGCTGCATGTACCGACTTCCCAGGCCCAATTAGCAGAAAAAGTACAAAGATTCCTCTCCTTATTAACATGGAGCCTTTTATGAACTAGTTGTGATTATTGTCATGATTGCCCAAGCCAATTATTTCCCTCTCAGAAGCACAGATACAGGCTGCCTGTCTAACTGACATTTAATCAAATTGGCTTTAATAAAATATGCCTGGATAATGGCACGGTTGGAAATGACAAAATTTGTTCCTTTTGAGGATTGGGAAAAGAGTGGAACCACAGAGCCATGTTAAAAGCCTTAACGAATAGGCCTGGCGGTTGAAGCAGCCAGCCACAGCAAAGCCTAGTTTGTGGCCTGCACAGGGTAATTGCTCGCTGACATAGTTTGAATAAAAAGCACTGCTAAATTGGAAGCAGTGTTTTGATATGAAATCAAAGTTTTTTTTTCCCCCCTCTCTTCTTTCCCTCTCCGACTCTTGCGCATGTTAATCTCTTCATCATGTTTCCCCTCATCTTCTTTCTGTCTTTTATCCTGCACCAAAAGTTTGGAAGTTGAAAAAGGGTTTTTTTTTTCTTCTTCTTCTTTACCAAATCACTACTGCACACTTCTCTATGCAGGGAACATGTAAGCGCATACTGGTAATTGACTGTAAACTATTTTTCCTTTGTACTGAAACAGTGGCATGCTTTATCTCGGGAAGAGCAAGCTAAGTATTATGAGTTAGCCCGCAAGGAACGGCAGCTCCACATGCAACTCTACCCCGGCTGGTCCGCTCGAGACAACTATGTAAGTATCAACAGAACAGACTGGCAGAGGTGCGCGTGAGTGCGTTTGGGTTGTTTGTTTACGTCTGTGCTGCATGACTTTTTTTTTTTTAAACCGCACAGAAGAATGACACACACGCTAATTCACACCGGCATTCTCCATGCTAATGGGGTCCATTTGTAGCCCCTTTGTTTCAGCCTAATGTGTAATTCATAACACTGTATCATCCCCGCTAAAATGGATTGTAGTATCACGGACACTATTATTGCCACTGCGAGTGAAAATTGCCTGGTAATGGTTATGCTAGTCTTTGATGTTCCATATCAGCATGGATGTAAAAAAAGCGACTGTTGGAACGAGTTGAGGAGGCCGGATTATACATACAGCATTCAGCAGCAGCAACCTTTGCCCCCCCCCACACACCCACCACCACCACATCCACCCCCGTATCTGCCCATTTTGTTTGCAGATGTGGGAGCGTTCACACATTCAGCTGGATTTAGGCCGCAGTCTGTTTTTAGTCTACATCACATGTGTCTGTGTGTGTTCGGCTCCTCGGTGTGTGGTGTGTATGACTTTTGTGAGAGAGAAAGAGAGCACCAGCTTTTATTAAAAGTGTGGCTCCGGCACTCACATTCACTCCACCACCAAAGTGCTTTGTGGTGTTTATCTGCCTCCCCTCGGACACTGACAGCATCCCTCCTCGTTCTGGCTCCGCTGCTCCGCTGCCAAAATGCCTCGCTGAGGGGGGAGACAGTTTCACAGCTCTGCTCCCAGCTAAAGGCACACAACATCAGCTAGTGACGGTTAGCCCAGATCCCATTTAATTTCCAGCTTTGTTACTACAAGTAGATTTGACAGGTAGAGGGGGGAGAAATGTAGAGGAATGGCTTTCTGCTGGGTAAAGATGCAGCATGTGTGTCCCTGGGAGATCTTTTCTGTGACCGCTCTCATAGTCAACATCCTCAGCTGTGCACAGGCGGCACATCATGCCTGGAAACACCCAAAATAGGTAACGCACTGGCATGGGGAGCATGTAGCATTCATAGTTTCGCTGCGTACCCCCTCTCTCATCCTTTCTCTCACCCACACTCACTTAGTCTCTCTTCTTTCCTGTCTGCCGCAGCAGTAGAAGGCAGATTAGCTCATGAATAAGTGGATTAGCAGACTTTGCAGCAGGAAACCAAAGTGCTGCTCATATTTGACTAGAACGACTCTACGCTGCTATCTATACCTATAGTCTCCCCCCTGGGGATTTAGCATAAGCTATAAATCCTTACACGCTCCCACCACATCACTGGGAAAAGTGGTGCTCTTCACACTCATGCAGCTAGACTAGACCAATTCTATCACTTTTAATTGCACTTCATGTTAATGTTTGTCATTAGAGGGACTTCACGTGTGGACATGGAGTAGTTATAGCTACCTGTGCTCAACTGGGATGGCCACGGCTCGAAACTGAAACGGCTGAGTGCAGGTGGAGGACACTCACTCACACGAGATAAGGCTCAGGCAGATTGGTCAGCCCCTCTCAGTGTCGCAGTTAGCGGTGGAGTTCGGAGTCTGGGGGATGCTGGTTGGATGCCCAGCAGGGGATGAGTGAACATGGCAGTCAGCAGCAGGATATCAGAGTGGTCTAGTGAGCGTGAGTGCTGGAGCCACACTTTATGCGTTCCTCTGTATATTTTTTAGGGAAAGAAGAAGAAGCGGAAGAGGGAGAAGATGCAGGAGACGGCCCCAGGTAAGCAGTGATCCACGCAGCCTTTTGTTTTTATTATTATTATTATTTGTCTGATGCATATTGAAGTTGAGAGTTACACCATCTTTCCATCTTCCACAGTTTTTGCTGCATTTCATTACATGTCATAAAACAAACCCCTAATCTCCCAGGAAAGGCCTAAACCTGACCAAACACTAACCAAACACATGTCACCTGCTGCCCTCAGTCTGGTCTCAGCAGACTCTCTCTGTGTGCATCCCTTCATCCATGTCTCTCATCCCAGTCTCCACATATTACACCTACTTTGGGATTAGTCTGTCCATTCTATACGACTACTTACAGATTCGGGGCTTTGCACTATTTGTTTGCCTGCTGCACTCCAGTGTGTCTTTCTGCTGACCTTGTTTATCTGCGCTTTCGAGCCTCCTCTTAGCACTGCAACTGTAATCCACTGAGAATTACGCTTTAAGTAAAATGTCAGTGTTTCTTTCTCTCTCCTTTTTTTTCTCCTCATGGTCTATACACTGTGTAGGCCAGATGGGCGGCTTTGATCCATGCCGTCCAGATATCTCAAAATTATTTTAAAAAAGATGCAATTTTCTGCAGGTACAGGCCAGAGAATGAAAACAGCGTACATCTGAGAATATGGTAAGACAACCCCCTCTATGCCCTCCCTGTCTGGTCCAGTTCAGTACATGTCAAGCTTTCTTTTTAAACTGCTAAACACTGACTTGAGAGTATGTGCTCACAGACTAATCCTAAAGAGGTCCACCCTAACCTCACCATAGTCATTGTGTCGGCGGTGTTAAGGCCTGAAGAGGGATTGTGCTTTGTGTGTAGAGTTTGCTCAATGGCCTTAGCACAATATGCATTGGATTTTCTGCTTGTGTGTGTCTCTGTGTGTGTGTGTGCATGTCGCTGTTTTTGCTTGGCTGGATGAAGAGTCAGATGTTCTATCAGCAGTTTACGGCTTATTTTTCTTCTTACCACTGTTTGAAAAATGTGAAAGCTATTGCTCGATAAATCAGGCATCCACTCAGTGTTTTCTAAACATGGTCTAAATAATAAATGTGAAAACAGTTTGTCTTGCCCAGAATATTTTTTATTTTTTTTTCTCCCTCCCCAACTGCCGGTGGAGGCTAGGATGACGGCTCAGCCCCATATGGACTACATGTGTTGTCTTTTCTCTGCGTCTTTTGTGAAGCAGAGCGGGATCCAGCAGCTTGTTTGGCAGGAACTTAATGAGATGCTATACCTTAATAAGATTTCATGGTATCTGGGGTTTCAGGGTGCCTATAATGCTCTCATAACAAAGGGCCTCTGTGGTCTCCTTTTATTTTTTAACATGTGAAAGATGTGTAGAGGGAGAGATTGATTCAGATCAAATGTCAAACCCTCACTGAACTGTCACCTGTCCCCCCGTTTCTTCCCTGAAAGAAGGATTAACATATTCCCAGCGTGTGGTGAAGGCAACTCTATTTTTTTCTCTCAATCTTCCTTACTCTCTCAGGATCCCTTTTGCTTTCCATCGCTCCGCTTCCCTTCTCTCTCCCTCCCTGCGAGTCTGGTAGCATCCTGTTATTCCGCTCCCTTTTGGCAGCAGGAAAAGCCGGGCAGATGTGACAAATCTGGTCTTACGTCGAAATCGCCCCAACGAGACAAAGGTTTTCCACTTGATCGATTCCTGACCCAGTGGCTCTATCTGAACCCAAAATTGGGGCTGCTTTTCTCCTGTCTTTTTTTTTTCTTCCTCTTTCTCTCCCATCGGCCAGTTTTCAAAGCTCGGAGAGCGCAAGCGCTAAAAAGCACTTTATCTCTGATCCAATAATTAGCAGTGCCTAGCCGCAGCGGGATGGACACCCTTGCTGATTCTCAGTGACAGCCTTAAACTAATATGCATAATACCAAGGATACTGCCACAACTCCCCAAGCCCTCAATTTATGCAGATCCCAAAGAGCTGGATTGAGGTTAGCTTGCTGTAGACGCCAAAAAAACATCTTTAAATGAACTCATTTGTCTATTTCTTTTCATGTGTCCCAGCCTCTGCCCCATCTGTCTCCCCCCTGTGTGAAAAATCCAAAAAGATTTCTTAATGAGTTTACTTGGAAGACGTAAAGTGAACACCTTTTTTTGTTTGGTCCCGATGAGCATTTAGCCCATGAAAAATATTCAAAATAACAAAGCGATGGATTTTATGAGGGAGGGGGGAAAGAAGTGACTTGATGTGTTCTCATATCGACATATTTTATGGCTGCTGCAGTTTTTCGGCCTGTGAGGCAAACCAGGAGTTGAGTTGCAGAGCAGCTTTTTATGGCTCAGTGTTGGTTCCCTTTGTTATCTTTAGCATGTCAAACAGTGGGCCCACCACACAGCTGGCTCCCACCACAGTAGAACAGCTCTCTCTGAGAAGTCATTACTCTGACATTGTGAAATTAGAGTTTCCGTCTCTCTCCCCCAGTCGCGCCGCGCCGCCAGATCCTCTTTTTTTTTTTTTCAAACTGACTCCCGGTGTCCACTCGTCTTCCTCCTCTCTTCACAGTTTCCGCGCCCTTCTTTACTCTGTTTCTCTCCGTCTTGCTTCCTCCCGTGCTGTCGGCCTTTTGTCTGACTAAGCCCGCTGAATCATAGCCTTTGAGATAGTTATCTGGCCGAGACGCGTACATGCCCTCGAGGCTTTCTCCCTTTTTTTTTTTTTTTGCACATTTTATTTTTATTTTTTTTCCATAGAGGGGAAGACACTCCCGACGAAGGTGGCTCTTTAATCTGGTCAGCTTTGGAACTTGCGCCATGACGCTGTGAGTCATGTCACTCCACCTTTTTAACGAAGGTGCTCTTTTGCTGACGTACAAAACTGATTTCTTGTATTTTTAAGCACGTGAGTAGGGATCTATATATATATATTATTATGAACGTCAGGTGTAAGTGCATCACGTCCTGGCTCTGAAACATCAAAGAAAGTGTTGATCAAGCAGGAGCTTTGGTGGCCACTCTCCTCTCCTCCTCTCTCTGTCTCAGTCATGCCCCGGCTCTGCTCCCTCTGATGTGTGCAGCCAGAAGTCAGCTGTCAGGAGGCTTTGATGAGTGAGGAGGGAAGAAGAGGAGAGAGAGAGGGAGAGAGAGAGGGAGTGCGTTAGGTGGAAAGGGAGGGTGAGAAAAGGGCCAGAAGAAAATCCCACATTCCCGAGGGTTCTGAGTTTACCCGGTCTCGCTCAACTGCCACTCATCCTTCAGCCTCCATCCCTCATTTCTCTCTCCCTTTCTGCTCTGCCTTTATTTGTTGCCTCTCATCTTGTCTCTTTCCTCAGAGCCTCATCTTGCCCAACTCTCTCTCACACACACACACACACACACACATCCGAGCAGCGTGCCACACACTCCGGCTGCAATTAGGCAAGATTCGGCGTCTGCCTCCATTTTCCCGAGCCGTTTCAATTTGGCACTGAGCCCCCAGGCCACTGTGGCACAGCCCAGTGCCTCCACACCCTGCCTTATTAGTGACACGGGATAATTGGGGATGGAATCCGGATCGCAAAGAAACGGACTCTGGGTCTCGCTCTGAGCAAAACGTAGGAGATGAGGAGATGTTTTTAAAACTACTACTAAAAAAAAATAAGGGGGTGAAAGTCGTTAAGGGGGCAGGAGGTGGAGGAGGGAAATTTAGGCTTAAATGAGAGCGACGCCCCGGCTAATGTTACTCTAGGTAGGAAATGGAGTCGGAAATGTTCCCCCCCTCTGACCTTCACAAAGCCTTCTCTGTGAAGAAAACCGAGCGCCTCAGCACTTAAAATACGGACCTGTAATTAACGTGCGTGTGGCTCTAGCGTAGACGTACGGGTCTTTCACACCCACGTGGTCGTCGTAACCTGGCCTGCCAACCTCATTTGACACTTTTGAGGGGGGAAAGACTTTAACGCTCAGTGTTTACCCGGGAGAAAACGCCACTCTGGTGGTGCGGTTGTTTAGACTGGGGCCTGAAATCTGTTTTGATTGAGTCACGGGCCTATTGTGTTGTGGTTTGGCCAGCTGCAGTAACAGTATGAGGGTCCAGTCTCAAGGCATTTTGTGATGTCTTCTCCACTTCCTGTCTTTCTCACACTCCGTCTCCCCCTCACCTCACACTCGAGGCGCAGCACCAGCCTCTCGGAAGAGGCAGTTATGTGACCTTATAAAACGCTGCCCCCCTCGTGAGATGCTTATCTGTGAATAAAAGGCCCCCAGGTAACGCGGCGCAGGCAGGAAGGAGTACAGTGGGGCTGTGTTTATTTTCATTCTGCTCTAGTCAGTCTGGCCATTGTTAAGAGTTAAAAACCTCAACCCCGGCTCTTCTTCCACTCATTTTCTGCCTCTTTACTCCCCTTTTTCTTTGCTCCTCCTTTTCCTGCTCCACTCCTCTGGCCCGATGGTGAATGCGAGTGGCGGTGGAGGCCCTTTGAAGCGAGACCACAGCAGAGGGAACAGTCATTGTGCCGACTCTTTGAATGTGCCGCACGCCTCCCCTCCCCTCCCTGACATCCCCTGGCCTGCAGTGGCTCAGGCTGAGCCGTGCGGGGGCACATGGCCAGACTTCAGCTGCCAGGGCCCCCAGCGATGCCGCCTCAGATGTGGGCAACCCCTCCCACTACCTCCCCCTACTCCCACACTCTCCTGCGCTCCCCTAGTCTCACCCACGCATACCTGAGGTTTGGGGTTGCGGTGACTCCCCCCTCCCCATTCCCTTTTTGACCACAACCAGACCCCACCCTTCCCCTCCAATATTTTAAGCCAGACACCGTCTTTCCTCTTCTTTGTCTTTTAACGTTTTAGTTTGCCCCCGACGCGCTCGTTAGTTTCTGATTGGCCCCTGTTGAAAAGATTCGACATTCCCCGAGTCGGTCTTTTTGATGGGAAGCTAAACATTTGAAAGCATTTTCTTAAGGGCCGATTTCTTTTATGTTGAATGTCTCAAAGCTGAGGAAAGTGCTGACGACGCCGGGCATTTTGTTTAAAACGTCGGCGTCCCTTCCAGGTACCTTTTTTCTTTTTTCTTTTTTTAACGGGCTGTCCGTTTGTATTTCTTTCTTTTTCTTCCCCTTTTGTCTTTTAAGAGCGACACTGCCACGGTTTTATAGAGTGGGGGCTCCTTTGAAAAGGTGTCACCAAAACCAGCTGCGCCGTCCAGGCCAAGGTCACCGCCAAGACACGTCCTGGGAATCTGAATGTGTGGACGTTTTCCTCACGGGACAGTGTCAGTTCAGTTAGTGTGAGCCAGACTTCACAGAGTGGATGTGACGCTGACAGAAATGTTGCTTCTTTCTGCACAGGTGTCATTTACCTTTCATGCTCTCTGATTCATTTGGTCATCGTGATTTGCAAACAATGTTTGATTAATCACTTTAAAAACAAAATGCCAAATAAAACCTAACATTTAGGTGAAAAAAAGTTGATGATTGAATCCCAACGTGTGAATCACTATGTTAATTGCTGAGACGTGTAATGCAGTGCTCAAAAGAAGTCCTACGTGAACTGACAAACAGACATCATCACATCCAAAGAAGAAAGGAGACAAAACTGTGTGCCAAACTTTCTCATTGATCACAGTTTAAAGAGCCCAGTGTTGCAGTGCAACACTTAAAAGCTAGTTTACAACCTGTAATCATCTGACTACACGTGTTTCTTACCCTGTCCAAGTACGACTAAGTGCCCGCTATGTTTCAAGATCTTAATTAACTTCTATGAGTGTTATAAAAATAAATCCTGAGTTGTAATGAAGAGGATTTAAGACCCATACTGCTCCACTAGCATTGCTCTCCGTTTCCCAGCCCTTCATTCTTTCCTCTCGTTTCTGCCCTCTCCTCTCTGCCATGGTAAAGTCTGCACCTCAGCTTGTGCTGGAGACACCTCTCTCCACTCAGCTTATTTTTAGAGTAATTTGTCTGCAGTAATTTTTCCCTTTTAATGGCACCAAAAGAATCCCCAGAGTTGCATGTAGGGAGTGAGGGGAACTGTGGGTGGGATGGAGGTTAGGGGGCTCGGAGGCGTTCGGGCCCCAGCTGCGGCCGCTTTGATTTGGCCCGGGAGGTGAAAGCGGCGATTGAGGCGAGAGGCTGTGCCAGTTATCTTAACCTCCCACACTTCAAAAGCCGGGTGAGCGCTCCTCCGACTCCTTCCTCTCTCCCTCCGTCACATAGAGGCAAAGGAATTGGGGGAGAGAGAAAAGAAGGGGGAGACTAAACCTTCGCTCGCCCTCTGAACAGAGGAGCGTTTCATTTCCTGCAAAAAAGTCCAGCCAGCATTCCTGAGCGCTAATGTTGAAGGAGGCGGAGGAGGAGATGGAGGGAGGTGAGGGGAGCGGAGCGGAGCGGAGGGGTCAAGTTGCTCCTGAATCCCAGTGCTTGTGTCAGCTGGACCTTGTGAAGCACTGGCCTGGTGCCCCCTACAAGCAGCCACCACGCAAGCACACACCCCTGCTGCTACCACCAGCCCTTTTTAAAACTTACACATACACAGTCACACACTTCTCGCCCGCAGCCCCTCAGGACTCTTCCCCAGGCAGGAAGGCCAGCGCTTTTCATGTCTGTGGTGGGGGAAGGAAAAATGCTCCCCAGGAAACTGGGTGCAGGGCCGGGCGTGCGGGCCCGCTTTGAGATCCTGGGATGAAAAGAGGGAGGGCGGCGGAGGTAAATAAAAGCGACAGGGGCTCTCTCTTTTTCTCCCGAGCGCTGTGTTCCTTTCAGTTTCTACCCTGAGCAGCTCAGGGTCAGCTCTCCTCGGGAAAGGTGGCCTCTGTCCTGTTCCCTTTTATCCACATGTGGTAAAGCCGTCTGCAGGGTGGTGTGTGTCCGTGTGTGTGCGCTGAGACTTTTCAGTGTTGAGACGCAGCGAGCAGCGGGACTCAACTGACTCCTCTCCTACAAAAACACACATGGCTTTGCCACAAGAGAGAAGCAAACTAATACCGTTTCTTTTCCTTTTTTCGCCTTTGCAAAACATCCATCTTTTTAGTCGCAGGAGGCATCCATCCACCTCTGTCTCTGCCTCTCCACTTTGATCACAGATTCTATTTGATGCTGTGTAGGTCTAAAATAACTCTCCTTGGCTTGTCAATAACTGAAGCTAACTCTGTTATGTTAGCGCAGGCCTGGATCACAAGAGGGAAAAGAACACTTTTGCAGCTTGACAAACAATTTCCCTGTCAGGGAACGGGGCCAATTTCAAAAACGTCCTCTGAAGTGGATACACGTAACATTTTCACACCTCTGTGTCAACCTGTACCTGAACCTGGCTCTGGTTCAGATAATTACCAGCATAGCCCAACGAACACAGCTAGTTTTACCCAACTCGATCAATGCGGCGATAGAGTGGGTTCACGTGTTGTCAAGTGCGTGTTTGTGTGACGTATTTTCGGTGACTGAAGAGCCCGTTGGTCCCACGAGGCTGTGAAGTTTGGTCTGAGCTCACTGGGACACACTTGAGTTAATAAGGACATGTTGTCCCTCTTAAAATGACAAAACAGCGTATGGCATATTGGAGCTCAAATGAGTTGCTGGAACATCAATCAGCACAAATAGTGAAAAAAATAAAAACACCCAGTTGAGAGACATACAGTTAATAGAGGTACATTAATATTCATGCTGCATCAGAGCCATTATAAACTTCAGCGTCGTCTTTTCAGCTGATTTTATGTTGTAAAACCAGCTTGTCCGTATGCCGCTGCCAACAGCTACAGTGGTGTGGTGAATTGTGGGATATCAGAATACTGCTTATTAGATGTGAGTGACAAGTGTGTGCTACGCTCACTGAATGCTAGCATTTTACAGTGCGTATAACACTCTTTGTCTTTCCCATGATTGCACTCTTAAAGGACCAGTGTGTAGGGCTTAGTGACACCTAGTGGTGAGGTTGCAGATTGCAACTAAATGAGTGCCCTCCCTTTTGAAGAAATGTAGCAGATATTCTGGTGCCCCCTAAAAATGCAGAATGGGTGTTTGTATGTTTTAGTCTTTTGTAGAAACATGATGTCACAACATGAGCTTGTGTCCTTGTAGCTGTTAAGTTCTTTGTTACATTTATTCATTTTTAACAAAAAGTATTTAATATGAGTTCATTGGTGTAATCCTGTTATTAAATAACATATCAGCACCAGGTTAATTATTGATGTGACGCACTGGGAGCAACTCAGAGTCCACTGTCTTGCTGAAGAATGCGCTAGCGTGTGGTCCATGAACCAGGGATGGAACCACTAACCCTCTGGTTGGTGGACCACCCAATCCACCTACAGAGACCCCAATTCTATTGCGATGAAAACATAATTATGGCTTTTATATTCCATTTCTTCCAATAGATCCCTTTAAATCCTACACATTGAACCTTTAAGTGTTCAAGACTGTAAATGTGGGTGTTCGGGCAGACCTAGAATTTCCTTTTCTTGTTTTCCCATCGCCCACCTGCGGCGGTAGTTTAAATGTCAAGCGCAACACAATCGGGTGAGAGAGCGAGAGGAGGAATCAGCAAAGGCGAGCGCAGCACTGCCAGCTGGGTCACGGCAACCCCCGTGTTAGACGAGATCAAAGCTAGGCCGGCCCACATCCTGTCGCTGACCAATAACCCCTCTATAGTTCAATGCTTTGCTTCAAGCCGTCCTGCAGAGGCTTTCTTTCGATCAGCTGTAGCACTAAGAGCACAAAGGCTAATGATTGATTGCGTGAATGGTAATGACAGATTATTTGTCCCTCCCTGAACTAGGAACGCATGCTTGCATGGTGAGTCACTCTGGAGTCACTCTTGAGTCATTGTTCGTCTGGTTTTGGTTTATGTGATGAGAATGTTACCAAACTCTTGTTGGTGAAACTGCAGCAGTTTTCCCCCCTCTGTGTACGTGGATCCCTGGTGTTGTCGGTTGAGCCCCCTTTTCTCTTTCTTGCAGGAGGAAAACGGAACAGTTTCTCCACATGCAAAGCAAAGGCAGCAGCTACGGGCCCTCTGCTTGAGATGGAGGCCTGTTAGATTCCATGAAGACCCTTAAATCTCCAAACTGAAGCCTCCAGTTCTCAGAGGACCCTACTCCTCACCGCCCCGTCCTACCCCTACCTAACCCCACTCCCCTTTCCCTTCGACACATGTCACCACCGTCACCGATAACACTTCACTGTTTGACTTTACTCCCTCTCCTGAAGGCGCCTGCTGTAGAGACACTGAACAAGACAATCAAGATTAGTAGGAGCACCCTCACGCTATCACTTCCTCTCACCGAAAGCCCAGAAAACAGCAATTTGACGTCCGTGTTTTGTCCTTTTTTTTTTTTTTTTAAATAATCAGCTTTACTGCAAACTGAGGCACTGCACTGAAAAACAGCAGCACAATTGCTTGTGTGCACAAACGTCTCCCCTGCACCGCCCACTCACTCCCAACACCTGTTACTAAGTTATTCTAAGTTATTTGTCACCTCTGTTCCTTTGTATAGCTCATTAGGCCGACATTAACTCCCTCGACACCTTCCCCCTTTTATCTCCGTCTCTCTCTCTCACTGGATTTTTGAGACCATTTGGGGTTTCACCCGACCGACCAAACACCTCTTTATAAGACTGCACTAAGGAAGATGGAGGGATCTCATCTCGTCTAAGAAACGTCCTCAAGACGCCATTTTAGTTCGTTGCTGACCAGTTGGTGCAAAAAAAGGATCAACATTTTGATTTGCTTTTTATTTTCGACTGAATTTTATTTTGAATGCTTTTTTTTTTCTTTTGTATCTTGAACCCTCGTTTCGATTTCTCGGTGTATATTTTAGTGACGTTTTTTTTTTTTTTAAATATTGTTTTTTTTATATAGTGGTATATATGAAAATAAGCTTTGGACACAGGAAAGCCATTTTTCTTGTTGAAGCGTCTTGCAGAAAATTGAAACTTAAGGCTTCTTTTGATAACTATTTGTAACAAATAGTGACCTCGAGTCTTGCTCAGATGTAAAATAATGCTCAGTATGTGTACTTTTTAAAACTGTCAGGATATGTCAATTTTCTTGGTATTTTTGCAGGCAACATTAGGACAAAGGCGAGTGACAGCTCAGAGGCCTATATTTTATTGTTCTAAAACATGACAAATGAAGCAGATATATATATTTACCCCAGCACTTGACAGTCTTTCTTTTATTGCAATGGACCTTTGTCTTTTCTCTCTGGTAGCTAATAGTGTGGTCTTTAGCCATGTTGTTTATTCCATGCAAACATCCCTGTAACATTTTGATTTTAATGCTCTATTTTAGTATTACTTGATGACTTCCTTTTTGTTTTTTGTTTGTTTTTTTATTCTCATGTTTTGGGTCACTGTCATCTTGGTGTGGCACTTTGCTTCCCAAGTGGTCATATTTGAACGGTTTCGACATGTTTTGTTTTTTTAAAGAAAAATAAAAAGGCACCGTTGGCTCATTTGATCACTCGTGTGGTGGGAAGACCAGAGCTGGATGTGCCACATTTAACAGTCTGCCTGTCATCCTTGGAGATGGTGGGGGAGGGAGTAAACGCAGGCAGCAGTGACACACGGTGGTGGAAGGCATGTACGGCAGCTTCTTTGCGGAAACTTCAGAAATGTTAAACTAACTGACAAGCAATTACATCTCCCGACTGCTCATTCATACTGTGTGCAGCATTTGGGCGTGAAAATATTTTGAACTGGGTAAGAAGTTGATTTAAAGGGTCTGGTAATTTAAAAAATCTGACACTGTAAGGTAGCAATTACATTTCTAAATTAAGAGTTTACATGAAAGAGGGAAGATTCTATTTATAGCCAGTTGAAATAGTTTATTTAACGTCTCATCTGGTCGTGTTTCAAGTAAAACAGCGTCACCTTGTGTTCAAATTGAGACATTTTGAAGAAATTAAAACTATGATTCTTTAATTTGAACCAGTATTTTTAAATCACAGGTTTGGGTGAAAGCATTTAACAATCTAGGTACAAGCCTCCTATTGGATAATTACTGCATTGGTGATTATCTTTCAGCTGGCAACAAGTTATCTAACCCCAACTGATGCAATGAGTAGATGTTAGTCCGTTTGCGAAGGGTCAAATCCTTAGCATGCATCAAGCAGAGAAAACATCTAAGGAGAGCTCAGAAAAAAAAATCCAGCTTGATGATCAATGATCACTTAAATGTTTGGTGAAACCAAATGGAAGTAAACCAACAGTAGAACTCAGGACTATGTTTAATAGTGAAAGTAAGAACATTTCCACACGTACAATGTGAAGGGAACTCAAGGGATTGAGACTGAACATCTGTGTAGCCTTAAGACAACCACTAATCAGTGAAGCTAACCAGAAAAAAGGCTTCAGTTTGCTAGGCAGCATAAAGACTGGACTCTGGAGCAATGGAAGAAGGTCATGTGGTCTGATGAGTCCAGATCTACCCTGTTCCAGAGTGATGGGGGCATCAGGGTAAGAAGAGAGGCAGATGAAGTGATGCTCCCATCATGCCTAGTGTCTACTGTACAAGCCTGTGGGGGCAATGCTATGATCTGGGGTTGCTGCAGTTGCTCAGGTTTAGGTTCAGCAACATTATGTGTCCAAAGAATGAGGTCAGCTGACTACCTGAATATACTGAATGACCAGGTTATTACATCAGTGGATATTTTTCCTACCTAATGGCACGGGCATATTCCAAGATGACAATGCCAGGATTCATCAGGGAGCATGAGACGTCATTTTCACACATGGATTGGCCACCACAGAGTCCAGACCTTAACCCATAGAGGATCTTTGGGATGTGCTGGAGGAGGCTTTGTGCAGTGGTCAGACTCTCCCATTATCAATAAAGGATCTTGGTGAAAAATGAATGGAAAACTGGATGGAAATAAATCTGGTGACATTGCAGAAGCTTATGAAAACAATGCCACAGGGAATGCGTGCTGTAATCAAAGCCAATGAAATATTAGTGTGTGACCTTTTAGCCAAGTATAAAAGCCATTCACCTTTCACTCCAAGAATGAGAACAGACGTTTGTGAAAAATGTATTCAATAAGGTTTAATTAACATGTACACACATGGACGTCATTCAGTGGATGTCTGTAAAAACAGACTGGCAGAGGAAAATGGTTTTAATGCAGGCACTTTTCTATTTCAGTTTCTTATCTGTATTAGTTGGATAGCTTAGTTTCCCAGAGTCAGAGAGTGACGTCTGAACACATCCTCAGTGAATCACTTGTACTTGTAGAAGCCTTCTCCCGTCTTTTTGCCGTGTTTGCCCTCCGCGACCAGCTTGTTCAGCAGTTCGCTCGGAGCAAAGAGTGGGTTTTCAGGGTCCATTTCACGCCACCCTGAACATTTACAGAAATATGGTAGAGGTTAGATTTCTTCTCCATCCTACAAACCTTTGAGTTATACGCACAACTAGAATGTAGTTTTACTCACCCTCCACGATGAACTTTAGTGTGTCTAGTCCTACATAGTCAGAGAGCTCAAAGGGCCCCATGGGATAACCAGCCCCGAGTTTCATCGCAATATCAATGTCTTCTTTGGATCCATGACCTTAGGAAGACAAGACAGGGACAGTACGGTAACCACGCAAAACTGTAGTAAAGAATCTGCACGAAACTACTACTGAAGGATGCTACACACCTCTCTCATGCAGGCGGATGGCCTCGAATGTGTAAGGCACAAGTAGACGGTTTACGATGAATCCAGGCGTATCCTGAATGAAGAGATGTTGCATACTGCTCATTAGACACTAGTCAGATACACACAGTATTCTTCATGTGCAACTCTGAGGCAGGCCTGTGGTATCTGGTACCAAGACCGGGTCACCGGTGTCACACCTGCACATCTGCTCCGCATGCCACCCTCAAACATCTGTTCACCTGCTATCTGACACATCCCGAGACTTTCCAGATTGTGCATGATGATAATCCCTAATGAAGCGCATCTGTACAAAAATCTATATTGTGTTTTGTGGTGGGTAACTATGGCAACAGTCAATTTATTTCACCACATCAATGAGCCAACGTCTAATCCTTAGGTGACCACAAGATGGCAACTGTTGCACACAAGCTGTCCTGTTATTATTGCACTTCCAAACTAAGAGTCGGTGCACCATGGACAGTTTGACTGGCTCTGAGTCCTGATTACATGATGGTGTTCTGACTTATAGTCAAAGGAATCTATGAGAACTATAAATATGTCCTAATGCCAAACTGGATCCAAGGTTTGTGTTTTATTAAAGCAGGTGATGTTTATATTGCATTAAGACTTTATGGGGCAGTAGTCATTGTTCTAGGTATTAATCAAACATTTAAGTGCACTAAAATATGGATTTATGACCTTATTTATTTATTTATTATCTGGTAAGCAACCATGGTATAAGCTGGATAATGCCGTTCAAAGTCTCTATTGTCAAGAGTTAATGGATGACACAGAGGCAGGAATCTGTCTCAGCAGTGCACCTCGTCATGTGTCACTTAATGCACACACACTTCACCCGTGAGTGGTCATAATGCTTTGGTTCATCTAAACTAAATCTTACCTTGCAGGACACGGGTGTTTTTCCAAGCACTTTGCTGAAGTTCAGGAGGGAGTCGAAAGTCTCTTGGCTTGTTGCTGGGGTTCCAATGACCTGCAGGAAATGAATATTTTAGCACAGTAACAGTGTAATTGTCAGGTTTCTGCAACTGAAGCACACTTGTGTTTTTAAAAGACCTGCACTTTAACTGCCTGCATCAGGTAGACTTTGTTATTGTTGGACAGAGCTAAGCTAGCTTTGTGCTAAGCTACTGGCTGCTCACACGTTCTAAATACTCTAATGCAGATTCATATAAACTACACCTATATGTCACTGCACACAGCCACATAATTTATATACACACTCAGAAAAATGCACATTCTTTCTATCCATATATATTACACGTGTTGCTTTACTTCCTGGTATATAAAGATGTGAAATAAACAAATGAAGTAATCATAGGTGATTTCTTCAAGGCCCAACCTCTACAAGCTTCATCATAGGGACAGGGTTGAAGAAGTGAAGGCCCCCGAACCTGTCCAGCCTGTTGGTGGAGCTGGCGATGTCAGAGATGGGCAATGAGGACGTGTTGCTGGCAAAGATGGTGTGACTAAAACAGGAAGTGCAGAAAACAAGAGCGAGAAAGACAGTGAGTGACAAATGAGAGCATGAGAATGAAGCTGGTTTCAATAAATGAAAATGAGCAGAGGCACGCTTTGTCACTCTACAACGTCCACTACCAATCAAAAACAGAAAAAGAGGGCAGTGCTCACGCTGGAGCCAGCTTGTCGAGCCGGCCGAAGAGATCCTGCTTGATCTTCAGATTCTCCACAATGGCCTCCAACACCAGATCCGAGCTCTGAACAGACGAGCCGGCGTCGGTCGAGGTCGACACATTCTTCAGGACTTTCTGGATGAACTCCTCACCTGCCTTGAAGACAACGCACACAGAGAGCACCGGTGAAATTGGACACGCTCACTGTTCTGGTTTAGTCTGTTGATCTAACGCGTCTCACCTCAGGCTTGTCTGCAAACTTCTTCTTGACCACCCTCTTCAGGCTCCCTTCAATTCCCTTGATGGCCTTTTTCAGGATGTCGTCCGATGTGTCCACCAGTGTCACAGTGTGGCCGGTGGAAGCAGCGACCTTCATGAGAGAAATCACTTCAAGATTATTTCAAAAATAAAGTAAAACGTACATAAAGCACTTATTTTTATTGCTGCTCCTGTTCACAGTGGAAATAATAACAATGCAAATGACTGCAAAATGTCTAAGAAAGAGAAAACTATACATGCAACTATGTCTACACCACAATATATATCAGTGTAAGCATGTTAGGAGGTCGTGTGTTTACTCTGTACATGGAAAATAAAACCGACAGAAGACAATCTGTCACTAAATCCATTTACGGCAGCCCTTCATAACACACACTGGCCAAACACAGCTACACTTCGTCGCTTACTTGTGCAATCCCAGCTCCCATCTGTCCGCCTCCAATGATGGTGATTTGTTTAATAACGACATTCCTGACAGCCGAAGAGGAGAAACCTCGGAGCACTTGGTGACTAAAGAAAGCCATGAGTAGAGCAAAGTGGACACGGGGACGCAAGGACACACAGAGCGCACTGGCGATCACGTGACCAAGCAGCTTATAGCTCTTATTCTTCTGATTTAATTATGAGAAGCCCCTGCGTTGAGCCTCATTACCGCCACCTGTCGAGTCGGAGGGGGTAGTGTAGGTCCACGCATACTGACGGCTCCTCAAAAGAGAAGGCAAAGCATGTGGCGCTCCCCCTGGTGGCTGACTGCAGTATAGGTTAAAAGTCCCACAACCTGGGGAGGCGTCAGTCAAGTCAAGTAAAGTGTGCTTTATTGTCAGTTCTGCCACATGTGCAGCACAGACAAACAGCTGACGTGTAGACCCACGGTGCAACGAGTTAAACAAGAAATATAAATATCTGAGATACACACACATATATATATATATAAAAAAAAGAAGTATACACTGATCAGGCACAATATCATTAGGAGTAACACTGACCATTTTCTTTAAGAAAGCGATAAACACAGTGCCAGTTAATTTTCATGCTGAAACAACATTTGATTAAACAGTAAATTAAAAATAAATGAATAAATAAAAAATTCCAGAAAGGTTAATCTGTCCCACACATCCATCAAGTTAAGGGGCACCAGCTTCAAGCTTTTAATTTTGAACGTGTCATACTGTTAACAGTTAAGTTACTCTTTGTCAGTACAATTAATTCATCATTTATTGTCTGTTTTTCAAAAAGTTCCCATGTTATGTATCATGTCTTTGATCAGTGTACACCGCCCCTGCACCACAGTACTGCATGCATGTTTTTCTTTAACTGTGATATCTAAGGCTTCAGTTTCTCACCAGATTTGTTCCGAAAGCACAGCCACCATTCTGTATCAGTGACAGACATATTTCTTAGATACTGATACATGACATTTACGTCTGTGACAAGGTTTCTTGCACTTTCTCGACAAAGCTGCAATAATCCAATCATAAAAAAAGTTAATTATTTCAAGCAAAAACTTGAACAGTAGAAAAATATACACTGACAACTCAAGATAAGAATATGTATTTATTAGTTTGTATTAATAGGGTAAAAAATGTCATTATCAAGTGTGTAAGGCATTATGTTTTTAAACTCGAGCATAAAAATAGAATTTGTCATTTCATAATTACATCTGCTTATGTGTACTAACATGTACTGCTATACAGTAAATCCAAACATTCAATACAATGTACACACAGTGCCATATATTACTGACATGATATATCCAAAAAGCATCTAAAAAAAGGCAACAGGACCACTCATCCGATTAACTTCTTCAATTCTAGGGGACTGGTGGGAAGTTTGCGGTTAAAATAGGAAGCTCTGTGGGTAGCCCTACAGAAACTTGCTTGGTCGTAAGCAACCAGAAACTGGAGCTAATTGGATACACCATGACCAGGATGACTGAGAACCTTCACAGACATTACTGACATGAGTTTCAAATGCTTGATTCAGTTTTCAATTAAGAAAATAATTTATAAAATAGCTAAATAAAAGAGCAACTCTGCTAAAAACATAATGCTGAAAATGCTTTTCAGATAATACTGAGTCTCTCCGGGAGACCTCGGACAGCAATTTTAGACTTTTGAGAGGTCCTTTTCATCCAGGCACAGGTCATCTGTCTCAAAGTTACAACTGCGAGCGCTCACACACACAGTGTACGGGCAGGGTGCTAGTGTCAGGCCGAAGCGTCCTCGCAGGGAAGGAGGAGGCTTTCCCTCTGGGAGCCTGAATCTGAAGGCCTGCAGTAAGCTGGTGACGGTCAGGAACAGCTCCATCTTTGCCAGCTGTTCACCCATGCACACCCTGCGACCTGAGGGACACCGGGGAGAACTGTTAGATCTTGGTGCATAATGTTAAATAAATTCATAGATTAGTGTTTGATCAAGGATATACCATGATGACCGGAAACCATTACAGACATATGAGTAATAAAGCCATACCTATCCCAAATGGTATGAAGTGTTCTTTCCTGACCAACTTTCCCTCATCATCCAAGAAGCGTGACGGATTGAAAGTGTCTGCATCGTCCCACACGGTGGGATCTCGATGAACAGACCACAGGTTGGGGAAAATAACAGTTCCCTTAGGAATAGTGTAGCCCCTAAACTCTGAAAAAAAAAAAGATGAGAAAGACCACTTTAAGGCGAGGCCATCATGTTAGCAAATCACCTGCTTGGGAAATGATAACAAATCTGCTGGCTAGCTTTCAAAACCGCTCACATTGCCCATTGCCGTGCTTCCTCTTTGGCGCTCTCCTAACACATGATTTGTTGACCTGATTGGTGCAAATTACGCCGCTACAGACGGTTCATCCAATCACCTGCTAATAAGGGTTTTGAAAATGAACAGTCTCAAAGGGCGATCTATCTATCTTATCACTTCAGGTACGACCCTGCCATTGACACGTTCAGACCTGGTTCTGCATTTACCTGTTGTCTCTGAGGCCATGTGAGGAATGCTCAGTGGAACCACCACAGTCAGCCTCTGCACCTCCATGATGGTGGCTTCAGTAAAAGGCAAGCTTCCTTTGTCAGTCAGGGACGGGACCCGCTGTCTGCCCACCACTTCATCGATCTCTGCCTGGACCTTGTCTTAAAACCAAACAGCGGGAGAGCGTCAGCTGTAATGATCAGTGGAGTTCTCATCTCAACACATCAGCAAAGGTTAAGTGCAATTTAAGCCGATGAAAACAATTTGAAACACAGCAGTGAATTCGTGATTTTGATAAACGAAACTATGTGGTTTGAAGACAGATGGAGAAGTGGTTAGATGGATGACGAGGAAGGTGCATTGTTTGTAAAATTGGGAAGCTGCAGATTTTCAATTCCTCCTTTCCTGGTAAAAAAAGATGCATTAATGTAAACCTTGAGGATTTAAAAAAATTTATTTCTCTACAGTGTTTCTTTCAGTCATCTTCCACGGGAGCTCTCATTACTGCCAAATAAAAAGAGGTACCTGCTAATCATTTTACCATAGATCATATCAGCAGACATATCAGCATCAGTTACCAGTCTGGAGTCCACATCACTCCACTGGAGCTCAATTTTCAAAGGTTATCTCCAGAAGTGATTAGATTTCTAAAGTGAATGTAAGCAGTCTGCAAAGGATAGACTGAATGGACCGTTGCTAGTGTTACCTTGGACATCAGGATGTAAGGCCATATAGAGCATAGTCCATAACACTGAATTAGTGGTGGTGTCAGTGCCGGCAATGAAGAGATCTCCTATGATATAAAAGAGATAATCTTCTGTAAAGCTGCTGTCCTGTTCTCCAGCAGCTTGCTGGGCCAGTATCTCCATCATGTACATGTCTGAAAGGTCCCTCGGGTTTTCCGGATCTAATGTTTCACGGTGCTTCTGAATAATCCTCTTCAGAAACACTGTGATGTCTCTTTCCACCTGCCGCAGCTCCTTGAAAACACCGCAGGGCAAATAGTAGAGCAGTGGGAAGATGTTGATGAGCACCGCGGGGCTGTTGACACAGATCTCCAGTCCGCGGGTCATCAGGTCCAGCATGGTGCGGAACTCGCTGTCCTCGTGATGGAAGCGCTGACCCAGGATCATGGAGCAGATGACGTTGGACACGGCGTTGCTGATGAGCGGGCTCAGATCCACGCCGGCGCCACCGCTCTCTCGGTTCAGCCGCAGCAGCTCTGCTTTGACGGTAGCCAGGCCTTGCTGGATGCACGGCTCCAGACTCAGCTTCCCCAGGCCAAAGCTTCGCAGCGTGGTGTGGCAGAACTTGCGTTGCTTTCTCCATACTGCCCCGTAAGGTGCAAAGACTATCCCTGAAGTTCAATGAAGCAAGAAAAGGAACAGTTTACGGCTCAGATCATTAACCTCAACGAAGTGTGCTTAGTTTTTTTCCCCTTAACCTTTTCTCCGTTCTACTTGTTAAACTGTAACATGAGCATAGACACACACTTTACTTGTCAGTGACCTACTTACATTATTGTGTAATATTACTCTTCACAATGCAAAAAAAAATACTTATTTTGTCCTTGGACCCACTCAACGTTATCTTTGCAAAGTAAAACAAGGACAGTTTCTGCAGTACTGAATGTATTTGTTTTTTCTATCGATCACAGTGTTAACTGTGTAGCTTGGCTGCAGGACTTTGTTTGTCAGTAACCTGCAGGTTATCATCAGTTGGCAGTTGCATCTGTAAAACGAACACAGTCAGCATGGTTTTCAACATGAGAACGTTCCACCGTACTGGGTTAGATTACTCAGTAGGCATGAAGTGGTTGCCAGTATAAATGAAGAGCAACCACTAGAATAATCACATGACAACCATAGGGTACACTTCCACAAATTCAAAGAGAGACTACTTCATAACATCAGATTCCTACCATTTTCTGCCTTCTCTCTAAGTCTCATCATAAAAATGTCCCCATATAAAAGTTAAAACAGTGAACAGCATGTGTAACTACATTATCATGGACTATATAATCCATTGAATTTGATGGGGACGTGGAAGAAACAGCACAGACAGTGCACAATTTGAGGTTTCACAGGTTAACTTGTAAATGTATGAAAGGATTAGGGCCGATGTTAAAAACAATAATAAAAGTTAAGCTTTTTTTTTATTCTTCCCCTTGAATTCTTATTTTAATCCTAGAATTCTGACTTTTTCCTCAAATTGGTAATGACTTTATTTTGTTTCTGACTCAAACTTCTATATTATTAGAATAAATTAAAGAAAAAATAGACTAAATGAATAATTAAATATAAATTAACTATATAAAAAGCCATACAGAAAGATGGGTATTGACTTTTTTACGATTTCAGACAAATATCTGAATTTTCAAATTCAAAAATAAAGTAATTATTTTTTTTCTTTATACTTGTTATTTCACATTGGACAAATAATAATAATAATAATAATAATAATAATAATAAAAACAGGTCAGAATTCAGGAAAAAAATGCATAATCCTTTATAATATATAATATTTTATCTTTTATAAATTGTTTGTGGTTTTTAGCTCTTTTTTTTCTAGCATTTTGTTAAGAGCAGGATTCAGATGAGACTTTTAGTCATGTGTGCCTCCTGAACCTGTAACAGTGTGCAGTGTCCGTACCTTTGCGCTTGGTCAGTATGGTGATAGAGGGGACATCCGGTCTGTCGGAGAACACCTCAGGATGGTTGGACAGGGCGTCTTTAACCGCTTCAAAGCCATCCAGCACGACGATCAGCTGACTCCCTACAAAGAGGCTGAACACGCTACCGTAGACCTTTGCCAGGTCTGCCAAGCCATCCATGGCGTTTATGTCCCTGCGGTCTGTCCGCTGTCCAAACCTCCTCTGCAGGAAAGAGGGGACGAGGAAGCCGCCGAAGTTTCCGACCACCGGCCATGGTTTCGGACCTGGAGGGATATTTTTGTACCGGAGGTCCCGCTGTTTCTGGTAAAAAACAAGTAAATAGTACACAAGTAAGAAAACTACTACAGCTGCGATGTTTGTATGTGATAATAAGGAGCTGCTCAGGTGTCCGAGCCATGACAGCAGAACCATGGCGTCAGAGTTAAAAGAAACTGAACCGAGCGAGCTGACAACACCGGCGGTACATTTCTAGGTCTACATTATAACACGCTAACGCGACGCTGCTGGTATTTAACCTTATTTATGCCACCAGCTCTGGCTCTTCCTGTGTTGTTGTGACCATAGTTGTGACTGGCAAACGTGAAAGTCAACGTTGTACCGTTACTGGCTTCCCATTGGCTGGCAGAGCTGGGGCCTGCTGTGATTGGCTGCTTTAGACACTGTTGCGTAAAGAGATGTTTAAGCCCTTTAATTAGTCTTACAGGCTGCGCCACGGCTTGCTATTTGATACAATGTACATCTTAGGCCAAATTTCATTAGGAATCCGGCTGAACATCCGTTTTATTTACGCAACAATAATCTTTAATGCATTTCAGTGTTCACGGATATATTCAACATCTCACTGAAGTCATGTCACGTGCCAGCTTGCTTCAAGGCCTCCACCATCATTCCAGTCCCCAAAAAGCCAAGGACTACTGGACTCCATGACTACCGCCCTGTTGCCCTGACATCGGTTGTGATGAAGTCCTTTGAGCGCCTTGTGCTTTCACACCTCAAGGACTTAACAGACCCATTCCTGGACGCCCTGCAGTTCGCCTACAGATCAAACAGATCTGTGGATGACGCTGTCAACCTGTCACTCCACCTCATCCTCCAGCACCTGGACTCCCCCAGATCATATGCCAGGGTCCTGTTTGTGGATTTCAGCTCGGCCTTCAACACGGTCGTTCCAGCTCTACTACAGGACATACTCTCCCAGCTGACCGTGCCTGACTCCATCTGCAGGTGGATCACAGACTTCCTGTCTGACAGGAGGCAGCATGTGAGGCTGGGAAAACACATCTCAGACTCCCGTACCATCAGCACTGGTTCCCCTCAAGGCTGTGTCCTTTCTCCTCTGCTCTTCTCCCTGTATACCAACAGCTGCACCTCCAGTCACGAGTCTGTCAAGCTCCTGAAGTTTGCGGATGACACCACCCTCCTCGGGCTCATCTCAGGTGGAGATGAGAGCGCCTACAGACTGGAGATTAACCGCTTGGTGACTTGGTGTAGCCGCCACAATCTGGAGCTGAACGCCTCCAAAACAGTGGAGATGATTGTGGATTACAGGAAGAACACAGCCCCACTCCTCCCCATCATCCTGTCTGACTCTACAGTTAACACTGTGGAGTCCTTCCGTTTCCTGGGCACCATCATCTCCCAGGACCTCAAATGGGAGCTGAACATCAGCGCCCTGATCAAAAAAGCACAGCAGAGGATGTACTTCCTGCGGCAGCTGAAGAAATTCAACCTGCCAAAGACAATGATGGTTCACTTCTACACGGCCATCATTGAGTCCATCCTCACCAGCTCCATCACCACCTGGTATGCTGCAGCCTCTGCTAAGGACAAGAGCAGACTGCAGCGTGTCATTCGCTGTGCAGAGAAGGTGATTGGCTGCAGTCTGAAGTCTCTCGACGAGCTGTACGCTTCCAGGACTCTGAAGCGTGCAGCTAAGATTGTGGCTGATCCCTCTCACCCTGGACATGGACTATTCAACAGACTCCCCTCTGGCAGACGGCTGCGATCCATCGAGTGTAGGACCACTCGCATGGCGAACAGTTTTTTCCCATCCGCAGTCCGTCTGCTGAACAATACCAAGCCCCCCCCATGAACACATCAGTCTCACCATCACCCCACAGTTCTGGTGGAATATATATATATACTGTGTATATATTTTGTAGTTTTTGTATTTTTGTATTTTAAATATAGTTTCTATATTATTTTATTTTATTCTATTCTATTTTGTTTTTATGCGTACCAACACCAAGGCAAATTCCTTGTATGCACAAACATGCTTGGCAATAAAGTCCTTTCTGATTCTGATTCTGATTCTGATTTTCCACCACCACTGGATGGTATTCTACAACAATGATACACACTTCTCCATAAATATTGTCCTCATGGATTATAGGACCCATGGTTTATGACATACATTTATATTTGCTGAAGATCCCTTTTTTTATTTCCATACTAACATTTACAAAGTACAGTGCTTCTGTAAAGAAACAGTCCATTTTATCTAAACCGGACACTGGGGCAAGAAAGTCTTTATTCTAATAACGTAATGTGGACTCAATTGTTGACAGTGTTTTCTCTTCATATGCAAAACTATGTTTTATGATTTCCATGCATGATTCCTTACATTGCCTTGTTTTCTTTTAGTAATACTTTTATTTGCCAATATATAAGTGAGTATAAATATTAAAATATGCATATTGTTTAATTTTTTTTCCATGTTAATTATTAGATCCAGATACAGCTGACTTAATTTAAAATTTGAGCCCATTATACATAAAAACATGTACTTGGTCTCATGCACTAAAATTCTACAGTAATTTTGATTGCATTTTCATTATAACTTCTGTTATAGCATATGAACTTTTTTTGGGAGGGGGGCTATATCTTTATGAATTATTTAAAGTAATAAAAGTAACAGACTGGAACCATGGCATGATTCAATTTTTAATACGATAGTACAATGTTGAGATACAGCTGGGATATAGACACTCAAGGCTTCTAAAATGAATACAAATTAATAATAATACAAATAATAATAATAATAATAATAAAACTCATAGAATAAACAAGTACAATAAGAGTCATAATGGCAGCTTTGGTACACCTACGAACATTTAACACACTAAGGCACCTTGTGACTTCAGCACACCGACATACAAAGAAACCCCTATCAGAACGTACTGTATGGAAGAGCTGCGAAGGCAAATACAACAACTGAAAAGTATTTCTGAATACTGCAACAGACCTGCGAGTGTGTCGCAACAAATTGTCCGTTCAAGTCTGAAATTCAGAAGCAGATACGAGTATCATTTACGAAAAAAAAAAAAGACAACTTGCAGGACTTTATTTCATAAATAAATCACAGTGGCAATAAAACAGAGACAATATGAGGATCCTTTTCCTATGCATTTGGTATCAACGTTCCTGCCTCCAAGACAAGAATGAACACATGGGCGGATTATCAAGCAACACTGCTGCGGCGTCGGGGTCAAATCACTCCTCTCGTGTGCTCTGTACCATGGAGTACTTCTTGCAGGGGTTCTTAAGGCAGGCCGGGGGCCAGGTGATGGGCCAACTGTACGAGCACGGCACCGCGGTTTGCACATTCCTCTCCAAGAAGTTGAACAGTGGGTTCCACCAGGTGTTGGTGAGGTAGTTATTGGGCGAGCATTTCAGAGTCTGTCAAGACAAGAAAAGTTGTCCTTTAGAGAAAGTGTGTGTTACATACATACACATGCTGTAGGTGTGTAACTACTGCAATGCTTTTTTTGGGGTTGGGTAAGCATTTAAAATTTACACCAGAGAAGCACCTCAACTAGTTTTTAACAAAATCAACAGACAAGGTCATAGTCTGAGCTGTAGTATTATTAAGAAACTGTTTGATTTCTCAAAATGCCTCATAATAGCTAGAAATGATTGTCAACCGTCAAACAATGTAGGATCTACTGTGTATTATTATTAAGATCTGAGAATTAAATTATTTTAAATAGACTGTTAAGAGGCTGTAATGCTCTTCTTTGTTAGAATATTATGTCAAGCATGTCTTTATTGTTTTAATTTCCCAAGTGATAACCGAGCACTGGAGCAATAACAAGTTTAAAAACTGCCCAGTAGAGGGGGTCATTCACTATTTTGATGACAGTGAATTACATCTAAGTATAACACAGTCTGAAAATATACATTCTAAGTGTGTAATAATGTGTAATATATAAATCATTTCTTTTAAACGTACACGGTAATAAATTCTCGTCTTGGCCTGAAACTGTTACAGTTGAGGTAAACTCACAGAACACATGCATCAAGTACAGACATCCAGCATAATAACTCATAACTAACAAGGTTCAATGAGAGGCGAGCCTTCAGCTCTGCGCGCTCTCGTTCACCAGCACACACTGTTGACACTCAAAACATCCAGCCAGCGTTCAGCTCGGTGTTCAGACCTGTAAGTTAGCCATGGTGTGGTACCACCAGAACAGGCGGGAGGTGATGAAGTAGGCCACGACCACGTCCACGCTGTAGTGCTCGTGTGCCACCAGGATGCACACCACACCCACGGCACTCAGCAGCCAGCACATGAGGTGGTACCACCAAAACGACCGCGGCGAGTCTTGAGGGGGAAGGAAGGGAAGACGAGAGAGTCAATATTTATGACAGATTTGCTGTTCGTTCTTCCTCATGTGTGCGGGGTTTCACTGAAGTGAAACACGAAATCTAGGTGGTAGTGAATGTTTGAATGTAAATACAAAAGCGGCACATGTCTGTTAGTATCCCACTATCGCCTAGAATGGAAACGCACAATATAATTCATACATTATCTGTGACAAATTCCATAAATTCCAAACATTGCTTTGGGTACTCACACTCCTTAATGAACAGATAGGTGAGGGTGAGCATTACAGTGTGTCCGCTGTAGAGGAAGTCTCCACACAGGAGATGGGAGTTTGTGATAGAGAGCCCACCGCCTGAAATCAGCCGCAGAATTCGCTGAATCTTTGCCTGGGAGTCTTCATGAAGCTGGTGAGGGAGATAAACACCGGATCAGAAGGAGCCTGAAGGCTGCAAACTATTTTTTTTTATACATTAATTTTTCTAATAACATCAAAAGTGTTAGAATAAATCGAGAAATATCAGTTTCCAGGACTGAACATAATCTCTGGAAATTGTTTTGCCAGCAGTTCAAAAGTGAATTATGTTCATTTTCTAGGGATGCAACTAAAATTTTAAGTTTAAATTTTGGGGGGAAAAACACCTACTAAACTATCTTATCTCAGCAAACAATTGCCAGGAGCCCATGTTTTTGATCAGACACTGATGCACCTCAATATAGTTGGTGTCCTGAGGCAGTAAAAGCTAAAATGTCTTTTTCTTTTTTGTGTGCAGCTGTGCAACACAAGTCCCAAAAACGGCACAGGAGTGTAAGGCCGAGAATAAAATGCTCTCTCTGATGTTGGCATGCCACCCACCTTAGGAGCGCAGGTCATGTGCATGCCAGGTACAGGCAAGGTGGTGATGTACATGGTGACACAGCGGTACAAGTACAGGGTGCCGATGAGGAAGAAGAACCGTCTGCATGCGATTGACCTGCAAAAGGAAAATGTAAATGTGGCAGTAATCATGGAGGGATTTGTCTTTCAGTCTTTTGACAATGCAGTTCATCTTAAATGACTTAATGTCAGCAAATGTATAGGTTCTTCCTCTGAAAGTTAAATTCGGTAGAGTTTGTTAACCAGATTACACAATGACAATCTCCTTTTATATTATGCAACAGTTTTAACGGTGTAACTTGTGATTTTAATGTTTCAATTCACAAAGAGTTACATGATCTTAATTCATGCATGCACACGGCTCAATGTGGAAATCTTGTTTCGCTGCAAAGAGCAACAACTTATTTTTAAACTGCATGTTGAACAGAAGGGGAACTTAATTTCATCACAGACCGCCGCCTCTTGCATAATGGACTTCCTTCGTAATAAGTAAGGACGTGCAGACCACTGAAGATGCTTCACCTACACGTACACAGAACAGTAAGTTCTGCAAATACGGCAGCTTCATTGGGTTACTCCGCGGTGAACGCCATTTCTTGTCATCGTTTCACAGTCATTTTTTAAATTCAGAGTCAACAAAGAGGGTGCTGATGAGGAGGTAGAACCCTGCTATTAGATGATGTAACAGTGGTGATCTTATCATCTTTTGATCATGTAATACTCCTATAACTCAGGAGCACAACCATGCCAATTCACTGCTTTTAACAATGTCTGTGATAAAAAGACTGCTGGGGCACTGGTGACGATCGTGCTTAATGTGAACAACATGTCGCCTTTATCAACTTTTTCTCCTTCAAATCTCTCTCTTCTGTGTTTCTCTTATTGTCACAAAGTCAAAAATAAATGAAGTCACAACACCTATCCTTCAAACTGAGATAAATCCATATACAATATCGAGTACAAAAGGTTCTTACTTGTATCTAAAGAAGAAGAGCTGGATCAACCAAATGGCTAGCAGCACCATGCCATTGATCTCTGTTACTGTGAATGCCCACTTAACCCTGTCAATATAGTCAAAAAACTTATCCGGCAGGGGCGGGCTGGTTTCTTTGGGCGGGACCCGCTCGTGGACAATTGTGATGACAACCGTTGTCAGGACCAGGTTGAAAACAGCATAAAAGAAAGCAATGGCCGTCTTCCACCACTCCATGGGCAGGCGGTTGACCTTGGACTCCAGCACGGAGATCTTCACGTAGTCGTTATGCCTGCTTATGCCTTTCCGAAAGCCCCTCTTGGTATCCTCTCCGCTGCCCGCCGCGTGGACAGGGCACGTTTTACCGCCGCTGGGCACAACACCGCCCTCCATTGCTGGCTTCAGGTTTTCAGCGGAAGAGTCTCTCGCATCCACAAGCTCCTGTGATGCCATGGGTGCCAGCAATGTCCATCCACAGGCTCTGCTCCTCTGGATGGAGGCTTGTCTAGCTGCTATGAAAGAAAACAAAAAGCTGAAACTCTCTGGTTTGGAAAGAACATGCACACAACTGTTTTTTTGTTTTTTGTTTTTTGCACTTGGTGGAAAAACACGACTGGCTGCTTTGAGAAACTAAAATTACCACAATGAGAAATAGAGAGGAGAAAAGCTTGGCTTGACTCTTCTGTATTTCAGGGATACGCCTTATGAAAGATGGAGGTCTTATTGATTCCATTGTCACAAATACTCATTTTAGACTGAAAAGCTATTTTTAGCTTTATAGTACTCGGCTATTCTAGATGCTGTGAGTTTCCTTTCTTTGGAAATCCACCAGAACCACTCAGACAGTTTTCTGTTTGTACGTCCAGAACTCTTATTTTAGGAGTTCCAAAGCCTTTCCGTAACACTGCCTTGTTTTAAAGCACCGTCCTCAACAGGCAGCTAGTCAAATCACTTTAGCCGACCTCAGCAGCTGCTGAAACATCACCTTTAAATACATGTCCTGTATCTGTCAAACCGCTGTTTGGAACACGAGTTCCTAACGACACCCTGAAGTCTAACATAACTGCAGACGAGCTGGGGGAAATATTTGTTGCCGAGCAGTCTTCTGTTAATGACTTGAGAGCGCGCCGTAGCCATGACCATTTTCTTTTAGTTTCACATCTAAAAGGCGTACAGTCAGTTTAACGGCCCCCTTAATGGATCAGAGGAAGTTGCCATAAGCCCTGAAATGCATCACAGTAAATGCCGCCTGGGATGCATACAGAATGCAGTGTTTACTTGGAGGGAGAAACCGTACTATAGGAGCAGGGTGGACGATGGGAAAGAGGCAGCGCATATGGCTAGATGCAAGAGAGCTGCTGAAAGGATCAGTTTCTTCAAAATCAATTTTTGGGAAAATATTATTACAGCGGAGACAAGATTAGAGTAGAATGCCCTCCGACTAACCCATAATAGATTCGGTCTCTGTCAGGCAAAAGATAGATAGCAACAGAGCATAAAGTTTGACAAGATTTATGGCTCTGTGAGGTATGTTAATACTGACCAAGGGGGCAAATACAATCAGCATGAGCAAACAAACAGTATAAGCCAATTACAACATTGTCTTCCTTATGTTATTAGTGAGATTATGTTACATCTCTGTGGTTAGTTTCACTGCAAGTCAAGATCTTAAATGTCAAGGACGCTTAAGTAGCCGACTGGTCGACCCTAGACTGTAAATAAATCAGTCTCTGGTGTCAAAATGAAACAGTTCATCAACTACTATTCATTCAAAAACTAGAAGGTAAACACTGACATAGTTAGTCAGTATGTTTTATAAGGGATAAACATAAAGATATTGTTCTTACTATGTCTCTATGAGCTGAATTTCATCTTACAGTTTGCTGTCCAGAACTGTTGAAAAAGCACACCACTAATCCTGTCTTGATGTGTTTGCGTATACTCTGTGGTGCATTAGTGTGGCATTCTTTTTACAGAGTTCAATATGAGCTTTCACTATATGTGCTGTACACGGGAGGTGAGCAGAGTGTCTCCATTAAACTCATTTTCCAGTCCCCTCCTCCCCAGTGTACACTGCACAATATTTTCCCACCAACCAGAGCACCAAACCCTCTACAGGGGCAGTGATGGAAAACTGGCAGAAAAGAACTATTCCTCACAGTCACAGTCACTGCTGGATAACTTGGCTGCCTCTGCTCACCCAGGCTATTTCCAGAGAACCCAACCAGTTGCCTTGAAGCCTGTATTTTACTCCAAGGGGAACCAGGGGTTTGACTCCATTTTGGGTCCTTCATAATAACATGCTGCTGCTGCTGTCCAGTCATTTTCCTCTTTGCATCATGTAGCTTGTCTCCATCAAAGGGAGGGTTAAAAATAAGTCCCACCAGAGGTGGCCCTGCCCTCTAGGAACTGATGAGACCACAAAACAAAATATGAGCTGACTTTATGTACGTGCTCTAACGCAAGCCAAGGATCTCCATGTTCAGCAGAACAGGATATTTTGGTAACAGTTTAGCATTATAGCAGATGATCACTGAAATACTAATTATACTAAATCACTGAAATACCTGACACAAGCTTATACTACACTGTAACAAACCATAATATCTACCTGATACAAGACTGCCTTCAATGTGCCATTAGAAGGACTAGACATTATCATTATTACTTTATGTATCAGCAGTATCAGAGGTAAAAGCAGAATTTGCGATACTACAGACCTGGAGAAAAACGACTTCATTGCAAGTAACAAATACTACAGTCATCTAAAAGTTGAGAATTAAGAGTGGGTACGTATTATAAGTAAATATAGTAGTATTCCTGCAGAAAAATGCTGAAGGTTTATTATTATCTAATTGGAATGTTGATACTGATGCAGTCATTCATTCATTCATTCATCGTCTGTAACCACTCGTCCTGTTAAGGGTCAGAGGAGTCTGGAGCCTAACCCAGCTGTCATCAGGTGGCTATCACAGGGCTAACACAGTGAGACAGACAATCATTCACACTCACGTGCACACCTACAGCCAATTTAGAATCACCAGAAGAAGCATGTCTTTGGACGGTGGGAGGAAACCGGAGTACCTGGAGAGAAACCACGCAGGATTCAAACTCAGAACCGTCTTGCTGTGAGGCATCAGTGCTAACTACCACGTGTTCAAATCCAGGACGACTGGGGCTTTCTGTTTGGAGTCTGCATGTTCTCCCCATGTCTGCATGGGTTCTCTCGCGGTGTGCCTTCTTCCACAGCTTTTCATTGCAAAAAAAGTTCAATTGAAATCAGTGCAATAGTTTCTAGGAGCACATTGTGTGTGTTGCCTGTAAAACCGCAATGTGCAAAGTAACAAACTACATACAAACGTCTTCATATCTGATCATGTCTAACTATAACAGGGCAAAAAGAAAACAATGTCTTTCTCTGAAATATCTTAGAACATAAGCAGTATAAATGAACAAATAAGTAATGTGCAGTCACTTTACTGGAGAAGAATTACAGAGACCTTTTACTTAAGCAGAAGTTTGCAGGTAGGCTTTTTTGAGAAAAAAAAGTGCTGTATTCCCAACCTCACTTAAAAAATAAAGTAAATATTAGAGAAAAATAAAAAATTACACACCGTAAAACAAGCCTTTTGTCTGTGTTTTATCTTTTATATGTTATAGTACGGATGCATTGAAATGAAAACAGGATTTGTATCTTGTAGCTGATTTCACTCCTTTTAGAAATAACAGCTGTCACATTAATGCAGTGGAGTTAAAAGTGCTATATTTTCCCTCTAAGATTCTGTGGATGAAGCAGAAGGTAGTGTGAAATATAAAGGCTCAAGTAGAATATAAGCACCTTAGAAATGTACTTAAGAACGATTCATTTATTCTGCTTCAGGAAAGGGCCTGAGATAGTCTTGTAGGCCTATGTGTGACTTTTGTTCCGTGGTTAGTAGTAGCAGCAATAGCAGTAGTGGAAATGAAAACATTAGCTGACAATGATGTTAGCAGCAGCAGTGGAATCGGTCATTCACTTTCTAAACATGTCATGACATTATTGTGAATGGTTTTAACACTATGTTCGTGTCCTCCATGCTGGATCCCACAGCTGCTGTTCAACAACAACATCCAGTGCTGCTCACCAGAACATGGAAATGTACATTATTCACTGACAAAACAAGTGATTCTAGTTGTATATCCAACTAGACAAGCTATTCCACAGAGTGCGAGCAAAAATAGCCTCGCTGTGAACAGACCCAGCCCTACTTTTCTGGACTCTGTAACCACATGTGGGGTGGATGCCGGCAGTAATGTCAGGTTCAGGAGTTGGGTGTCTCCCTCGCCTCTCGTATATTACAGGCCTGTCACATGTGATGTGTGGCACAGACGGTTTTGAAGTTTACTTTTGGGGTGTAGCACAGTGGCCCCACACACAGCGTTAAACACTAGGTTTCCCATGTGGCTCCTGGGTGGGGCAACAGGTCATTGGATGTCCTGTAATTAAGCCCTCTAGTTTCAGTCAAAGCTATTGCTGCTGGGAACTGAATTATTACAATTGAATTAAAGCAGGATACATATGAGTCACGGCCATGCACAGACTATGTAGCCCACTAATACTCCAGATAGAGGCTGCTGTTTTTAAATTGCAATGTGACAACTTGTGTATTATCTGTGTCACCTGGTGCTTTTTTTTCATCATGCCATCAACACGTGGTCTTTCACGCTCACGCATAAGCATCCTCTCAATTATTTATGCAAACATTCACATCCATAGCAAGCATGTTTATGCACCTGTAAGAAAAACTGACGAAAAGTTGGATGTCTAAACCCTGCCATGAAACATCACACATTAGTTCCATCATTAAAATATTCAAGCCAGCATGTCGATGAGAAGACACTGCAGTCAAATTCACATGTTGCACTGTTTGTAGCATCCTACCTGCCTCGCTCGGGCCTCCTAGCAGCTCTCACTGTAGTTGCAGCTCCTCAAATCAACGATGCTGCGCCCTGTCTGGCCGCTGCTCCTCTCAGGCTCGACTGCTTCAACGCACGACTGTGCCGCTCGCTTTTGAGGGAGCGCTCCTCCCTGATGCCTCTCACACTGTATCCAGCCTCCTGCCTCCTCGCATCCCCTTTAATCCAGATCCCTCTAATCAGCAAACGCTTTATGTGCTCATTTAAAAGCGGTGCTCTGCGCTCCTCTCATCTTTAACGGGGTTATTTGGAGCTGTGCGGTGCTATAATTTTAGGCCAGCAACTACGCATTTATAATGGAGAGAAATATATATATTTTTTTTGCAATTTTATTAATCACCAACAAATGATAAATACACCATAATGTTACATTTCTTGACATGCCAGTAATAATAATAAAATATTTTTAATAATAAAACGTATTTTATTTTAAAAAGTAATATTTATACATCTTGAAGACTAGATTTTTCCTTTAAACTGCAGGTTTCAGATCGGCTGAATCATCGAGTACCTTACAGCGCTTGTCATCAAATATGAAGCTAAACTGACTTCAGATCAGTTTCTAACCCACCGACCACAGGCGGAGGAAATGCGTCACTTTGTCGCCGGTGACGTGGCTCCTCGGAAAGGCTCTTCCCGGGTGTTGTGCCAGGCTCCTGGGCTCCGGACACCTCCATTCACCGGCCATACCTGTGCCAAAAACCAAGCGCTACCTGTGCTCGTAAACAAAGAGCCCGCAGGCTTCTGTTTTGTGTTACTGTTGTTTTTCGTTTAAGAGGTAGCCGGTTGAATCAACCGCTGACTGCTGCAAGCAATGGAGTCGCATGGCAACTCGAATAAGAAACAGAAGATAGGAAACGCAGCCCAGAACTGGGTGAGTTTTCTGTTTTGGCCAAGTTATGTTATTCAACACAACGTTTCAGTATGTCCGTATACTTCGCCCATCCACATGCCAAAGAGCTAACGGGCTAGTCGAGGCCAGGCCAGCTACTAAATTAGCATAGTTGCTGTTAGCATACTATTAGCTGCTATACTCCACACTGTTAGCTAATTTAAAGCCTAGCAACGCCTCGACTGAAAATTGGCTAATGAGTTAGCCGCTAACGTTATTTTAGTCAACGCAGGAGCACGCAGTCGTTAATGCCCTTGCTGCTGTAATAACATTACCTTTAATAGTTCCAGTGTCACGGTCATCAAAATACGGGTTGTGCTTTTCATTCAGGGTTCATATACCAAGAGTTGTTGTCATGGTACATATTGTTGTCATGGTTAAATTGATGTCGGCAAAATCTGCATTGTAGTATTTTCAGCCATCGTGTTCTTACCGAGTCTCAATCAACACAGTAAACACAAACAAATACATAGTACATGTAAAATAGAATAACAGTTTTATTGGTTTTTCAACCAGTATTCTCCAGTGTTATGATTAAAAGCCTCTCTTTGGCATGTGTAATGACAGCCTAAGTGCTTTATAGGTTTGGTGGTTGGTTGGGAAAATCAAGAACTTTTAATATATCACTCTAGTCTGTGGTAAAATGGTTATTGATGATCAATGATGACTCATTTCAGGGAATGCAACGCGCAACTAATGTCACCTATCAAGCTCATCACGTAAGCCGAAACAAGCGTGGGCAGGTTGTGGGCACAAGAGGAGGATTCAGAGGATGTACCGTTTGGCTGACTGGTAAGTTACGAGGCGTTAGTAAGACGCAACTTGTGTTCGCATATTATCATTTCAACATTCTTGTTCTCTGTGTAAAGGTTTGTCCGGGGCAGGGAAGACCACAGTGAGCATGGCTCTGGAGGAATACCTTGTCTGTCATGGTATCCCCTGCTACACCCTGGACGGAGACAACATCCGTCAGGGACTGAACAAAAACCTCGGTTTCAGCCCAGAGGACCGTGAAGAGAACGTTAGGCGCATTGCTGAGGTGGCCCGGCTTTTTGCTGATGCTGGGCTTGTCTGCATAGCCAGTTTCATCTCTCCCTACAGCAGGGTGAGTGATTGTTCAAAGAAAGCATCAGTGTTTGAATGAGAGAAACAAATGATGTATATTTGGCTCTTGTTTTTTTATGATCTTTACTGAAACCTATTTAAATATAGTCAGGTCCTTTGTGAAGAGTTTTCTTCTTGACTGGAAGAATTTACAGCCTAGTAATCTACAGTACTGTTATATTTCGAAATTGCTGGGTTAGGGTTGTTTCTTTTTGTTTGTGTCTGTACTTTGTATTATTGATGGCCTGTTCCGAGCAGAGCTTGCTGAATTGCAGCTTAACTTACTGCACACTGTGACATCCTCTAGCTGCAGAAAAAACCCAAACGTAGTCAGCCATAATAATGTACCATCTTTTCTTAAATATTGGGCTGTAATTCTCTATGTATTATTGTCCACCAGGATCGCCTTAATGCCAGGAAGATCCATGAAGCTGCAGGGCTGCCTTTCTTTGAGGTTTTTGTGGATGCCCCACTGGACGTATGTGAGCGGAGGGACGTGAAGGGGCTTTACAAAAGAGCCAGAGCAGGGGAGATAAGAGGTGGATTATGGTTTATTTATCTGAACCACATATTTAAATTCTGTTTTCACTTATCTAATATAAAACATTTATATTAGATAATAAATTATCTGTTGCACGTTGGAGCTCGTGAATGAACAAACGGCAGTGCCTCCATAAATCCAGCTCCTAGCACTCTGTAGTGACCACTTCTTACTCTCGTCACATAAAAGCACCATCATTTCCTCTTTGTTCAGTTGTTACTCATTCTCACTTGCAATCACACAGAAATGATAGTAACAAACTGACACGTCACTGCTAGAGGAAGTGCTTCTCATCACATTGTGGTGCAGCGCTTGGTTTTCTATGTCTTCACTGAGTAACCTGTATTTTGTGTCATTTCTGGAGGAGTGTCTTGGCCCTTGTGTGTTCCTTTAGGCCAAGCTGTTTTCTACAACACTGTGTTACATAATAATGTCTATATATTCTCTGTTGACTTGAAATTTATATGTGGTTACATCTCGATGACATGGTTGACATGGTTGGTGAATAAAATGGAATTCAGTGCAGACTGGTTAACGGCAGGAGTAGAATATTTTGAATACCGAGCTGCATTAAATTTTCTCCTTGTCAGGTTTCACTGGCATTGACTCTGAGTATGAGAAGCCAGAGGCTCCAGAGCTGGTGCTGAAGACTGAGTCCTGCAGTGTGAATGAGTGCATACAACAGCTTATTGACCTGCTTCAGGAGAGGGTGAGGGGTGTTATATTGTTTTATTTCATTTATTTCCTTTTTGTTATTAGCGCAGTCCTCTTTAACACTACAATTGTAGATAAAGCCACAGTGTTGAAGTTCAGACTTGATACATAACACAGTGCTGTAAGTCTTCCATTGACCACTAGGGGGCAGGTAAACATCACACTTGTATGAATGATGATGCTACCTCATCTGTACCTTTATCATATAAATCGAGGTTCCTTTAGAGATTTGTAAACCTTTGCTGACCCCTTCATGATGCAGGATGTTTTTTTTAATGATTTGTAAATATTAATTTGACTTTCTAATGTTTCCACAGGATATAGTTCCTGTTGATGCTTCATATGAAGTGAAAGAACTCTACGTTCAGGAGAATAAGCTGGACCTGGCTAAGGCTGATGCAGAGACTCTTCCTGCTTTGCAGATTGGGAAGGTGACTGTAGTATCTTAATATTAAGCTAGATTTTAATGATAGAATAAATAAATAAAGCAAGCTAACAATTGATAATCTCTGGTTTTGCTATATATGAACTACTTGGTAGTCATTTATCTATTCACTGATAGACTCGCTGTTTGCAACCGTATATGTGATAAGTTACTGGTCAGAATGTAACTATTATTTTGTGGCTGCCTGATCCTCAGGTGGACATGCAGTGGGTGCAGGTGCTGGCTGAAGGCTGGGCAACTCCTCTGAATGGCTTTATGAGGGAGAGAGAGTATTTGCAGTGTCTTCATTTTGACTGTCTGCTGGATGGTAAGATTTTGTCAGTTGTTTTCACAGATTGAAAATAATCCTAACATTTCAGTTCATTCGGCACTAGGGGGAGTTAAATGCTCACAAAATGGATTCTGAGAAAAATGTCCCTCTATTGGGACACTGTCTGCACTGAGTTGCACTTATTGCATTTTTACAACAATATTTGCAGGCATGCTGTAAATATACAACAAACTGAGTAAGATCAGCAGCCTTTATCAGACTATCGAAATAGTTAACTCAAAGATGTTGTGTCAATATTTTTAGTGCTGTTTTAATTTTCTCTGTTGAGCCCTCTCTTAGCCGCTACTCCTTGTATTTCCCCCTTTCTTTCTTTACATCCCAAAACACAACTTGGATAAAACTGAGCATTAAATTAGATGAACAAGTACTTCCTGCATGTATCCCTGCAAGCTGCAATACCATGACATATTTAACTGTGGTGGCAGAATGGCATTGATAAAACATGGAGGAAGCTTGATCAACATGCAGTCTTTGAAGAATGAAGGGTTCCATTTGCTACTAAGGAATTCCTTCTTTTTATGGCAGTGTGGCAGAAAATTAATACACACTTGGTGTAGACAGCAATTTTTGATGCAGTTTGAAATAATGAAAGATGTGTCTACTTAAACCTCAGTTCTGCATTGTGATATAAAATATTTAGTTGGATGCACAAACACTACAATGAAATATGCATAAAATGAAAGACCATTAACGTAACCTATATTCAGTCTATACATTTTGTCTGTGTAACAGCTGTTTGAACAATGTAGAACAAAATCTGACAAATAAATCTGGGCGTAGAGAAAGAAGCTACTTTATGGATTGACACCACACACCACCATTTCCCCACTTTTGCTTCCCTCCAGGAGATTCGACAGTAAAATAATTGATTGCGATGCTAAAATGCTAAAACTGTTAGGGAAACATAAAACTGAAGGTTTCACTGATCACATAGTTCGGCAAAATTTGCATTAATCCAAATTCAAGAATCTGTCTGCCTTGTTCGGACATTTGGCATTCTTGTGTGAGGTTTTTATTGGAACCAGCTGTAAGCTCTGTGCTGTGACAGAGGGGACCAGAGAAGGGTCCAGTGGGAGGTGGGGGCAGCAGCAGCCAGCGCCCCCTCCTGTCTCCACAGGATTTGATTTGATGTGATGTGAAAAGCGTGCTGGTCACGACGTTTTCATCAACCTGGATGGCAAAATGAGTGCACCACAAGAACGCTGTCACCGCACAGGTTATGTGGAGAAATAAGAAAGGGTCAAACGTCTCTGTAGCGTAAGGGCATTTTCCTTCTGGAGCTTCTTAAATTGCAGCTGTGAAGATTCACTGTAGCCTGAGGTTTAGCCATATATTCCACATTTAGCCTGAAGGCTTACCACATGATATGTTACGGGAATGGTTAAGTTGTTTTGTTGCGTATACCACACATTTGGACATTTTAATCTTTTGTGTCTTTTGTTTGATGTCTCATCTTAGTGTCTTTCCATTGCACGTTTTTTAGTAAAATTATTTTTAATTTGCTGTGGTCTCAAAGTGTTTTGACCAGTTAACTTTGACTTAGATAAAATTACATTTTTTACACATGCGAAAACAGTTTTAAAGTTAGGGTTAGGTATTCAGACCTATAATTCAATACTTTTGTTGGCAATTGGAGCTCTGAGTCTTTATTTGTGTCAGAGTTACATTACATGTCATCAGTATAAGTGACATGAATGGATATGTATTTTTTATCAGCTTAATTTGTGGCCTTTTTTGAGTCCTCCCAGTTTCAGTGCTTGTCTTACTGCCTATTCTTCTACAGAATTGTCACTTGTATTACCTGCCCTTTTATGAGCATCATATAAATAAAAAGGCACCCAGTGCTTCATAGTGCTGATATGTGTCAGAAAGGTTAGAGATTTTAATGCATTTTGGACTCTGCTGGATGCCACATTGGAATTTGGTAAATCATAATGGATGTTCTGTGTTTGAGATTTTTTTTGGCAGATTTTCAGCAAACATATCAACAATATTGAGTAGATGTCATTTCTTTCTGCATAAATGCACCTTCTTGTCCTACAGGTGGTGTAATCAACCTGTCGGTGCCTGTGGTGCTGCCGCTGTCAACAGCCGATAAAGAGCGTTTGGATGGCGTGACCGCTGTGGCTCTTGTTTACGAAGGCAGACGAGTGGCCATCCTTCGTAACCCTGAGTTTTATGAGCACCGAAAAGAAGAGCGCTGTGCTCGGCAGTGGGGCACCACCTGCAAGGACCACCCCTACATCAAGGTCAGTGCCGAAGAGAGACGTGTTCGCAATTTTACTCGCCAAAGAAAGGCTGGATAGTAACAGTGATTTCCTTCCTAATCCTGGGTTGATTCTTTCATATGTGAAACTGATGAGAGTCAAGATTCTTTATTGTTAAATAAAATGTAACTCATTACCAGTAATGAAATCCTTGGTGCATGGAGCTCAGTTTCACAGAAGCAACAGTAAATAAAAAAACAGATTGAAAAATGATGATGAGATGATAAAAGAAGTTGTTCAGTAGCCTGATGGCTTGTGGGTAAAAACTGTCCATGAACCTGCTGGTTGGTGTGCAGGTGCTCTGGAACCGCCTGTCTGATGGTAGGAGTGTAAATAGTCTATATAGCACTTACGTTAAAAGCTGTTAAATCAGAACACATGTTGTGTCAGTATGCCTCCTTTTTGGATATATCCACATAGACATTGCATTTTCCATTCACTCGTAGTACAACTATCAGCAGTGACTTGTCTATGCTGTTGATCTGTCCAAAGAATAAGACCGTTAAGCATCTTTCATGACTCCTCATAGGCCAGCAGTAGACAGACTGGATTAATTAGAGCGTGGAAAACAAATCACAACGTGGTCCTGAACATTTCTTTCATCATAGCTATGTGTTTATTGATCACATTGCTGAGACACCTCTGCTGCTGACATAAATCTTATTTTCATGAAGAGTTTTCCAGATCAAACTAAAATGAGTATATTTGTAAAGTATGGATATCAAAGAGTTTTCACATGATACATTACATGTCATCAATATAAGTGACATGAATGGATTTGCCTTTTTATCGGTTTCATCCGTGGCCTTTTTTGAGTCCTCCCAGCTTCAGTGCTGGAGCTGTGCTTCTCTTACTGCCTATTCTTCTAGAATTGTCACTTTGTATAATATTAACATCACACAGACCATTGTTTCCAGTAACTACCTGTCATGAATGCCACAGGAGGCAGGTGAAAGGCCTGGGACAAAAGTGGCCAGAATTGATTAGATTAAACATGATTTCTTCCACAGTCAAGAAGCTAGCAGCATCATTATTTAATTTAGACTAAAATATGGAAAGTGCACCATAGGGTAAATTTTAAACACATTTCCAGTTTCCATTTCCAAACTACTGCTGCTGTTCTTTAATGGAAAAATGGAAAAGGGCCCTACGTGTACTCCTCTTAAATGCATATTTTAGTTTGGGATCTAATGAATTTGGAGGCCAAATCCTAAGTTTTGTTTCTAAATTGTTCCTAAACCAGTTTTGTGTACATGTCTGTGTCAGGCTGCATCCTGCTGGGGATAGCTGCTGCCATCAAGGAGTGTCATTGCAATGGGGTGGGCATGCCTAGTCTGGTCTTGGTAGGTGGTACATGTCTAAATAACAACAGAACATTGAATTGGGACGGGATGGTCAGTGTTATTTACGTCTCCTGTGAGTGGTTTTAGTTGTGGCTAATTAGTGTACATCTATGTTAGTTTTTCACTGAACCCTATTAAATAGTAGTGAGTAACTCGCATAACATTTGGCACAGATGCAACTCTCAGGTTGTTTAAATATATAGTTGTATAGAAGCTCCGCCTTGGCAAAATCCTGAACAGCATCTGCAGAGCTCCAGACTGTCTGTCTCGGAGTGCTATGTGATAAACACTCGTAGCATGTGAAAGCAAACTGCCTCCCAGGATTCGGCGCTGATAGAACACAGATCCCAGCTGGCCTTTCACATTGCTTATGGAAAGACTGAATAGGTGAAGGAGTGGAGCTTTTCTCACAGTCTGTCAGGATGCCCAGTGTAATCACTTGATCTTCCTGGTCCAACCTCGTTTTGCAGGTGTTATATTTGGATAGGGAGTCTCTTGCTCAGCCTCCACCATAATGTGTTTGAGATTGTACTTCTCAACTGCCAGCTTCCACCTTTCCGCTCACCCAGCCCTTTTCCAAATATACCCTTGAATTGTTTCCATCTGTCTGCTATCGACCGCTGTGGGGTTCAGGTAGACTGCGGAGAGATAATGTCCTGAAATGATACTGCACACCCTGCGGAAAGCGGCATTGGATTGTTGTTGGAATAGAACGGAACTGTCTGGCGTCGCTGACAAAGATAGATGTGAGATTGCCTTTTTATATTTCATCTGTGTGAACTAATAGTGCAAAGTGGCTGTAAAAAGTTGCGCGGCTCATTTATTTTATATTCTCATTGTTTTCCGGATTAGTGCAGTTGATATATTGGCAAAAGTTTTGCTACAACTCTAAAAGTAACCTTTGTGATAAATGATGATTTCACTCTCTAGTGTCAGACTCAGAGTCATGTTAAAACATTTTGCTGCTGATAATCTGGTTAAAACACTTGAGCACAAGATAACAGCTGTCTCAGTATTTCAGCAAAGTTGACAGCAAAATTTTAGTGGAAATAATTTTTTGGTCAAATGTGGTAATGTGTTTCCAGTGACATTAGAAACTACTCTGCCTTGCCAAAAGTCTAGAGAAAATATCTAAGAAGATTGCAGAAACTACTAAAACTGGGTTAAGAACTGTCCAACGCACCATTAAAAACTGGAAGGACAGTACCTACTGTACAAGCCTGTGGGGGCAGTGCTATGATCTGGGGTTGCTGCAGTTGCTCAGGTTTAGGTTCAGCAACATTATGTGTCCAAAGAATGAGGTCAGCTGACTACCTGAATATACTGAATGACCAGGTTATTCCATCAATGGATTTTTTTCCTTCCCTGATGGCACGGGCATATTCCAAGATGACAATGCCAGGATTCTTGGGGCTCAGATTGTGAAAGAGTGGTTCAGGGAGCATGAGACATCATTTTCACACATGGATTGGCCACCACAGAGTCCAGATGTTAACTCCATTGAGGATCTTTGGGATGTGCTGGAGAAGGCTTTGGCAGTGGTCAGACTCTCCCATCATCAATACAAGATCTTGGTGAAAAATGAATGGAAATAAATCTGGATGGAAATAAATCGTGTGACATTGCAGAAGCTTATCAAAACTAGGCCACAGTGAATGTGTGCTGTAATCAAAGCTAAAGGCGGCCCAACAAAATGTGGTGTGTGCCCTTTTCCGTTGGCCAGACATTGTACTTGTTTTATGAATTCTACCATGACTCTTCATTGTCAACACGTGATGTCTCAATTCTGGCTTCAAACACATGCCGCTTGCTCTGTATTTCCACAATTGTCCTTCTTTATCCACATCAACCCATAGACTGTATATAAGCTTGAACTTTGCGTGTGTGTTCAGCCTGCTCTGATTAGTGTCTCACTCATTAAAGTGAGTGTATGTATAGATAAGTGTATGTTTAACTCCCTGCACCGGAGCCAGTCTGTCAACACGTCACTGCACTGATAGCTACAACATTATTTTCCCGTCTGTTTTCGGCTAGGAATGACCCACCCCACATAGCATGTAGTTAATCCACTTTTTCCTGTTTACCTGTCTGTCAGTCAGACAGGAGCCCCCTTCATCGGAAGCTATGGTGTAGTGGCTGTTTATTTGGCTAGGCCCCTTTCCACATGTGAAGTCGTGGCACACTTGATTCAGTGGACCGCATAAGTAGGCATAGGCCTGTTCCTTTGGTCAATTCGTATATATTCCGTTCACTTACGCTGGGAAAATTTGTGGCGACTTGTCTATGCTGTTGATCTTTCTAAAGAGTAAGAGTCTTAAGCATCTTTCATAACTGCTATCAGACCCGCAGTGGAGTGGTTGGATGAAGTAGAGTGTGGAAAACACAGCACAACATGACCCTAAAAGAATTTTCTCATAACAGCCACAGCCAAATGGTTGTTGATCGCATCTCATAGACACCTCCGCTCCTGACAGCACTCAGATTTTTATGAATAGTTTGCCAGATCAAACTGAAATCAATCTGTTTGTAAAGTATGGCTATCCAATGATATTCTTTTGATAAATTACATGTCAACAACATAAGTGACATAAATTAGTATTTTTCTTTTTTGTGTACTCCTCGACTATCCTTTTGATTTAATTTACTGGCTTTGTAAGTTCTCTCAGTTTCAGTGCTGGAGCTAAGCCTCTTCTTTTACGACCTACCCTGTAGTAATTTGTCACTTTGTATCACGTTAACATCGCACAGGCCAGTGTTTTCAGTAACTCTAGCTACAGTCTCGCAAGTGCCACAGGAGGCAGGCAAAAGATACTGCCTGAAACAATAGCAGCCTTTGCCTGGATCCTGAGCACTCTGGTGACATTGTTGGATGAATCTCATGAGGGGAAAATTTCTCTCGAATGTGGTCATGAGCTCATCACCAGGTTTTTATTGTGGAATACAATCTGATTTTGTCTGTGCACTGTTATTGAAATTAAGGTAGCAGTTGTGACCAAATGCAGAGGGGAAGGCATAGCAGGGTTTTGTTGGCCGTTTAATGACACACTGAGACGTTGATTTATGCTGCTGTGTCCCTGTTTCAACTGGGTAATAACTCTGGGGTTTTATTAGAATTCATCCTGGCCTGCTGCCAGCACGGTGAATTTTTAAAGGACCATACTGTCTTAAGTCTGGATTAGGTCTGAGTTGTGTTCAGTGTCATGTTCATTTTTCCCCTCCTATTTCAGATGGTGATGGAAAGTGGGGACTGGCTGGTTGGTGGAGACCTGCAGGTTCTGGACAGGATCTACTGGAATGATGGACTCGACCAGTACCGGCTGACGCCCACTGAGCTCAAACAGAAGTTTAAAGAAATGAATGCAGGTATCTATGACAACAAGTTTACTGTAGTTTATTGTAAAGCCAAAATTAAAATCTTGATCCAAAAAGTGAGACACCAGTGTTACTATAAACTGCCCACATTTACCCTTAATAAGGACAGGAGAACTATGGTAGTACCCTCACTTCAGTTCTTCTGTTTTTTGTTAAGAAAAGATTTGCAAGTTGTGATAGGGGAGGCGTGATTCAGCTCTTTACCAGTGAGACAGATTGTATGTGGTTCCAGAGGTTAGGCACTTAGCAGTTTGATTATCTCTGGGTACTTTGTGGCACTTTGTTTGTCTTGTACAAATGTATGCAGATGTGTTTGGTTGCAGTTTAACAAACCTTTCCTCCCATTCCTCTCCATTTAGATGCCGTATTTGCCTTCCAGCTCCGCAACCCAGTCCACAACGGCCACGCTCTTCTGATGCAGGACACCCACAAGCGCCTCATCGAGCGAGGCTATCGCCGGCCCGTCCTGCTGCTCCATCCACTGGGCGGTTGGACCAAAGACGATGACGTGCCGCTGCCTTGGAGAATGAAGCAACACGCTGCTGTGCTGGAAGAGGGCGTCCTGAATCCTGACACTACTATTGTTGCTATTTTTCCCTCACCCATGATGTATGCAGGGCCAACTGAGGTAATGGTTATCAAGAATGTTGTATTTGCAGTTGCATGTTTGAGGTTTCTTGAAACAAAGGCGTTGTTTTCTTCAAAAGTGACAGAGAACTGTGGCTGACGCACTGAATAACGACAACAGGCACACAGGGAAGAAGATTGTCACACACACAATTTCTGAGAGTAAAATATGTCAGGAAAGGGGATTTACAATTGTCTTGAGACACACTGTTCAGTGTTTCCATGCCATACACAAACCTCTCTGTGTGACTGAGCGTAGCTGTGTAGCTGGGAATCTTTTAATCATTCACTTATGATAATGGGAAAGCTATGGTGCAAATTATTGAGAGCAGATTGTAGGCTGGTGGATGTCAGGCAGTGAATTTATTCGGTTTGTAACTGAATGGGAGGTTTTGAGAGCCAGGCGCACTCCCAGCGTTAGTATCATAGCTCAGCCCTTGTTTCCCCATTAAATACAATATACACCCTTGGTCTGCATGCCACTCAAATAATAGAACTTCCTCTCCAGCGTTAATGTTTACAGAATGTTCTTTAGCGAGGTCTGCCTTGAGCTGAAACCACTTTTGTAAGTCTAATCTAAAAATCACAGATGCTGAAATGTGCAAGCTACATGGGCACAGACTTAATGGCAGTAGTATTAGTAATTGTCAAGGATTGATGTGTGGATTAAACAATTATTGATAATGAGGAACAGAAAAAGAGCCTCAGCGCTTATGGTCCCGAAAGAGAGCAATTGTTGAAGGCTGGCCGGCTGAACTTATGTGGAAGTAGTTTAGGTCTGCTAAAAAGTGAAAACAGTAAAGTTATGGCTCCTCGGTAGCATGCTAACTTTTATTCGGGACTTCTTTGAGGTGGTTAATTGCTTTATATTTATAAAGGTCTTTTCTACCTATTGCTACTCAAACCACTTGAACGTGACACATCAACGCATTCGCTCACACGAGCACACACAAATTCAACTGGGAGTTCCAGCCACAGCCGTCACCATGTTATCAATGTTAACATTAACATGTTGACATTATTATTAACCACTCTGCTTAATCAATCCTGCTGTTAATATGTTTTATTCTTTGTCCACAGGTCCAGTGGCATTGCAGAGCACGAATGGTGGCTGGGGCCAACTTCTATATTGTGGGTCGTGACCCTGCGGGCATGCCCCACCCCGACACTGGAAAGGACCTGTACGAGCCCACTCATGGAGCCAAAGTCCTCACCATGGCGCCAGGCCTCATCACACTTGAGATTGTACCCTTTAAGGTCGCTGCTTACAACAAGGTCAAAAAAGCAATGGACTTTTATGAGCCCAAAAAGTAAGTACATGTTTATGTTATATAAACCTTGCCCCCCATTTGGCTTCCCATACTTTTTAAGTTTATTTATTATGCTCAGTCACACTTAATTAAAAAGCTTATTCGTATACTTAGTCCAGAGTAATACCTCACATTTAGCCCAATTACACGAGCAGTCTAAACAGAAGTTATGGTATATTCTCTAAATTAATTACTCATTAGGCTTGTCTTATTTACAAAGAAATTCCCTTTCATCAGTTATTTTCTTTCTTTCTTCTCTTCTATCTGCAGAAAATGCCATGCCAAGAATAGCAGCAATTGTTTTTCTTTCTTGCTCAGTTAAAAGGTTTTGTGGATTAGTGTGAGCTTTGATGTTGCTCAGAATTACAGAAACCTGCTATTAATTAAAGTCTGTGTGTGGACACTGCACATGATGACTAACAAAAATCATGCAGTTTCCTGGAGGTTTGATGCAGCCTCCTCCATCAGCTTATGCAACCGTAGCTATGTTGAGCCAGCAATGCTAAAACTAAATATGGCCAAACTAATGAAAAGATTTGCTTTGTTTTCCATGATGCATACGCTGTTAAGCCCAAAGTGAACTGTTGATCAGGGACATCTCGTTCTGCTGTGAGAAGACATTATAGTGCTGCTACAAATAGCATTTGTTTAGCTTTTCTTGGCTTTGAAGTGACATAGCCAACTGTTTACTCTGTGTTTTAAACACGTTATCGTTTTTTAAGAGGAAAATCTCTGCTGTTTTACATAGTCACTTCTTCCAGCAAAATGCACCACACCTTTTTTATATTTAATCTTATTTCGTTTATTATTTGAAGGCTATTTTTAAGGAGCAAATTCAACAGTACTAGTTTTCAGTCTGTAGTCGTCACTCAGTTAGATCTATTGCATTCCTTTCTCTCAGTCATGCCGGCCTTGCCAGATTTCAGGAGGAATATGGATGCTCAGCTTAATCACGATAACCCTCAGTCTGTCTCTGAAGCACGATGGCTCCGATCACAGCAGGCTGTTTCTAATTTGACACTGTATAAAACTGTCCTCGGAAGAATTTGCCTGGAGCTGCTTCACCTTGCGCCAAGGGAACTTTGAGATCTTCTTCCTCACAGATTCTTAATGTTTCAAAGCCACGAGATGAGCTCTTTCATGTGATAACAATTAGACATTTTACTCCTTCAATAGCATGATTCTGACACTGTGGATGTGAGCTCAGGGCAGAGACGTGTATATGTCTGCTAACAAGATGTTTAAAATGGTCTTGATTATCCCTTACAGTAATTTATAAACCAGGGCAAAATAAGGATGGTGAGGACGTGATGAACTTGAGCCAGAGCTCCGCTCAGCTTGGTCTCAGATGGTGATTGTCCTTGGCTGCTTGCTTCACTTTAATGTGTTCATACCTTTTCTGAACCAGGTGAACTCTATATGCAGTGAAAAGCAGTCTGTCATGGAATGAGGAGGAGGAAGATGTCAGAATAGCTGAAATGGATCATAAGTATCCAGACACCTATATGCAGACAGCTTTTTAGTTTAGTGTTTGAACCTGTTTGAAGTAGTAACGTCACAGTTTATAAAGTAGTTTTAATGTGTGTTTATCATGTATTACTGTAAAATCTGTTAGACAAGGTTGCATTTAACAACAAAGGTTAGGATGTCACAGACATTAACACACAAAGGGCCCAAACAGTTTTCTGCCCATAGATTAAAGCCTCTTTTTTCTTTTTAAAATGACTTCTGTTGACTTCCAGTGAGTGTAAAGTGTCATTAAAAACACCTTGGATTCCAGTACCAATTAATTCAGATCTATGTTTGGAGTTATGTGCGTCACCTTAAAGAACTGTTTAAATATCCAAAACAAATGAATCATGTTGGCTTAAATCTGTCTTGGATTTCTTACATGTACAAAGTTCTGTACTACTGACAAGTACATGTTCTCACTTAAGGCAGCAGTAATGAATATTTGTATTGTCTTATCACCAAAATCCTCTTTGCAGAGCTTTTATAGTCAATTTCAGTTGTTGACTCTGGCTGCTCTCTTATGGTTAGTTTTGGCCTTGGCAGGCAGCTGTTATTGTCATTATGACTACCAACTCTGCACTAAATGACAGAGCTGGTGAATATAGTGAAGTAAACAAATAAATTACATTTCTCATTTGCTGCTGAATACGTAAGTAAGCTGCTTGGACGTTGGCTGAAAACGTGGCATGTTGGTGTTTGTCGTACAAATGGTTTCCATTGCTTCCACTTGGGATATGAAGGACTCATTTTGAACTAAGAAAAATGCTTCATCCCTTACAGCTGATGTCCCACTAATGAAATCATCTTTATGAACTTTGTATTTCTGGACAAGTACCTAAGAGGTGTTGAACAGGCACCCGCACGCTACAGCAAGGACACACAGTGGCCTAAGCCAGCAAGACAACGTGGCCTGCCACAGCACAGAGACTCATGAGGTTCAACTCAAAAACATGAAAAATAGCACCTAACGTGACCTCTAAACGAAAACATCCCAAACTGATCATGTATCTGTGAGATGCGCTGAAACAAGCCTGATCCACAGAGACTACTCCCCTTAACCAACAGGACCTAAAGGTCCACTACCAAGATCCTTGTACCAGACACCACTGGACAAAAAGCCTGTGTCTGTTCTCTGATGAGTCAAGACTGTTTTGGAGGCACACAGGAGACCTACACAGCTGTAGACAGATGGTTTTAATGTTGTGGCTGATTGTCAACATGTAGATGTTTGAGTTAGCAGTCAGCTGTACTGGCCTCACTGTCCATACACGTCTACTGTGGCATGCTGAATTATGACACTGACTTTCTTGCCTTCGAGTGATTTCAGAGAAACGCTTAATCGTGAGAAATGGTCGGCATATGAAATGTTGTTGAGTAATATATTCTCACACGCAAACAATCATCGTGTCCCATTTCTCAGGGCGGGGTGTGTCATAAGATAGTGTGTAAGAGCTTCATTTTGGTTTGCAGAAATGTTAACTGGCCTGCTCCTTGATCCAACTGATTCTTGGCTCTGGTCGGCTGTGCTGCTGATAAACATCTGCTCATTGATTGAAATATGTCTGTCTCCAAAAAAAAAAAACCTCTTCCTCTCTCACTCTTCCTCCCTCTCTTTTGATTTCAGCCATCAAGATTATGATTTCATCTCAGGGACACGCATGCGTAAGATGGCTCGCGAGGGGGAGAACCCTCCTGATGGCTTCATGGCGCCGAAGGCCTGGGCTGTGTTGAAAGAATACTATAAGTCACTGGAGAAGGCCTAAAGGTTGAGTCCAAGATGAAAGAAAAAAAACATGGGAACACAGTGGTTTCTGCTGATGTTTAAGATGATGAATGTGGGGACCACTCACTCACCTCTGTCAAAAACCCTCGCTCTGGCTTGTGTCTGTGTCACTTTTACGCTGAACTGTCAGTCACTGGACTGATCTCAGTTGTTTTTAATGGTTCTGTTTTAGCTGTACGTGCTTCATTTAACTCTACTCTGTGAAATATAATAGCAAAGGTGAACCGTAGGGTAAAGTTTTTCAACGTAGATGTTCTCACTAACATTATGACAGTATATTCTGGATGACTGGTTACAAAAGTATTTAAAAATATAAAGTTCAAGACGACTCATGGTGACCTGTATGGAAAGTACTGTTGAGCAGTGCTTTAATATTCAGGAATGAACGTTGAGTTTATGTGAAATCCAGATTTAAACGGTCGTGTCTGAACCCCAACACAAGTTGCTTTATACCGTGTTTGTGCAAGTGGCCGTGGTGCAGAAGTATTTGGAGTGAAAGTTGAGTGCCTTGGTCTTCAGAGAAATCAACTCACACGATGTCTTGTTTGCATTAGGTCTCACACACACACACACCTGCTTTTTGTCCCACCTGTCCTATTATTGCACTGAAACGGTCAAGAAATTACTGCAAAACGGATCAGCATGAAAGATGTTTTTATTGAGATATGCAACCCTCCTACACATTTCAAACAGCCTTTTATATTTATTCTCTCCTAACATTGTCTTTTTTAACTGTGTTGTGCATGTAGCCTCTGTGCTTCAACCTCTTGGTAGTTTGTTACTTTTTCATCCTTTGTATTATTATTTTTTTTTCCTTCTCATGATCTGCTAATATTTTCCATGTGGTAATTCGTTTTAAAGCGTCGGCCTGTGTGATCAAACGGTTGAAGGTTACTGATGAATCAGATTTGTAATCTTCCTTGTCCAATAAACCATTTTTATCAAAAAAAACCAAAACGATTTGTTTACTTTTCTTTTCTCTAATCTTTGTTTCTCACACACACAAACTGCACGGTATGTGTGTTATTTTTCTCTTTTGAAGCACACCAAAGAGTTTTAAATTCATAACATATCCTCTAAGAATTCCTCTCTGAACTGACTGTGCTTTACAAAGTTGCGCTGATGAGATGTCGTCTTTTAGCTGCCTGTGATCTTACTGTAGATTCCTGTCTTTGTGACAAACGTGCTTCATCTAAAAGGAACAATGCACTCTTCAAAATTAAATTTCTTCAATTTCGCTGCACTGCCTGTTGGAACTTTTGTGACCCCCCAGTTGGTCAATCAGCTGTATATTGAATGTGACAGACCCTCTAGTGACCCCAATCAGACTTAAGCACACTATATACACTGTATACAAAGAGATGCAGCTGGCTCCCAGATGTAGTCAAAGTGGCACTCGCAGGGTTAACTCCCGACCGAGAAGAGTAGCTCTGTCAGAAATACCCTGGATACTTCATTTAATCCAACTCCAAGATGTAATGAAGAGGCCTGCCAGCAGCAGTTTTTTTTTTTTGTACCTTTCGCCAGATCTTGTTCAGTCTCAATCAAGCTGGGACCCCAGTGTCTAACATCAAAAGAAGAGCAGTTTTTTTTTTCACACGCGTGCAATGATTAAATGATTTTGCAGAGGTTGCCTCATGATTTCTTTTGTCCTTTTAACTGAAGGGGAGATCAGTGCTCTCCGTGTAACGCAGGTGTCAGTTACTACTCGTATCCGTAACCTCTTGATGTTATCTTGGTTGTAGCGTGCACGGTGAATGTCAGTCCTGGGTGCGTTCTCAGCTCGTTTGCCCTATAATCAGATCTTGCTTTGAAACTTTTCATCCCTCTAGGGGCGTGTTGCTGCGTGGCACGCTGCCAGGGAGAGAGGCGAAAGGTGTCAGGAGAATTTCTCCTGCCCCGACTACTGTTTACACGACTTATGCCTCCGCTCACAGATTCAACTTGAATAGCTATAGTGCATTTAGACACAGTCACAGAAAACTTCCATCAGAGGCATTTTCATGCCTTACAGCAGCTTTTACAGCTTGATGCTAGAATTCACTGCTAGTGTCTAGAAGTCATGCAAACATTATTGGGCACAAGCTATACAGATCATTTATATACACTGATTAGCCACAACATTAATACCACTGACAGGTAAAGTGAGTAACATGGATCATCTTGTCACAATCCAATGTTCTTCTGGGAAACTTTTAGACCTGGCATTCATGGGGATGTTACTTAGACATGTAGCACCCACCTAGAGCAGACCAGACACCCCCACCCCACAGTAATGACACTCCTTGATGGCAGCAGCATAATGTTATGCCTGATTGTTGTATGAAACATAATATGTAATTTTGGCACGTTCATAGATAGTTTCAAACCTTAAATAAATGGTTTGTAAGACCTTGCAAGTCACTTTTGAAACTATATGACAAGTAAAAATACAATTGAGAAATACGCAGTAAATTACATTTATATAAAAGTGTCAGTTAAACGGTCTATAAGCAGAGCCGCTTGGCTAAACATGTCTTACTCTATTGCAGAATCATTTCTGCAGTACTTAATTGTCCGTCCGTTTTGGGTTTGGGGTGGGTTATGGTGGTGCAGTGGGTAGCACTACTCAAAGGTTTTGGTTTTGAACTTGCCGTCCGGCTGGAGCCTTTTGGTCTGGAGGTTTCATGCTCTCTTTGTGTCTGCTTGGGTTTTCTCCAGGTGCTCCGGTTTCCTCTCACATTCCACAGCCATGCTTGTTAGGTGAACTGGTCATGCTAAATTGGCCGTAGGTGTGCACTGGGTGTGTGGGAATGATGGTTTGGTGTACTCCTCATCTTGCCAAGTGCCATCTGGGATGGGCTCCAGCAGCCCCACTAAAAAGCTCTTTGGATAAGCAGTAATAACTACACCTGGCTACTGTATCACTGAGAAATAAATGAGATGGTACTTAACAGTTTTACCTCTTATGTATTCAGAAATCTGAAACCCAAACAAGAAGCTGCATCAAGTGCAAGGGATGCTGTAACGTATGCAAATGTGACCAGTATAGGTCTTCTCCTCTAGACACCCACTCTTAATACGTATGCATCGCACTTGCAGTGACATCACCTCTGTCTCATCCCGTACCACCAAACGGTTCTGCTTTTACATGGACTCCAGCTGCATTTATCTCCAATTTCCTTCCATCTGGTTTGAGTTCCATTCAAAGCCACTCGTGATAAAAACAGGCTTTACTTTGAAAAGCGCAATACGGTTATACGGGACATGGTTAAAATTCAAGGAGAGCCATGTTCCTCGGAGATGGCTCCGAGTGAGTCGGCGCTCATCACAAGTAATGATTTTGTGACGATGGCGGCGGAAGGAGCTGTCTCACACACATCACACACGCACACACGCACTGACATATGGTTAACATACTCTACGTGAATTGTTATGATGTTAAGAAGCAATTTGTTTCTGGAATACACCGACTCTATAAAGTTTTCGTTGGAATAAATTAATCCATTGTCTGTTATCTTAGAAGATATTGAATTAGTTTTGAAGAGTAACGCAACATCTGCTTGATTCAAATCAGGCAGATTCACTTTATGATACCCAGTTCACACACACACACACACACTTGACTCTTGCCTTTTTATTTGCTGTGTAACAATTCTCGACGACAGTCACGTATACCAATCAGCCACAACATTAAAACCACTGACAGGAGAAGTTAATTGACCATGCATTGACCATCTTGGGACAATTCAGTGTTCCACTGGGAAACTTTTGGACCTGGCATTCATGGGGATGTTACTTAGACATGTAGCACCCACCTAGACTAGACCAGACACCCCCACCCCATAACAACGACATGCCTTGATGGTAGCACAGAAACAGTTTAGGAACAACTCAAAAAACATGAAGAACAGCACAAGGTTGACTGCTCAATCACTAGATCCCAAACTGATCAAGTATCTGTGGGTTGATCCACAGAGACCCCTCCTCTCAACCCATAGGAACCAAAGGCCCCCACTAACAACATTCTGTTACCAGACACCACAGGACACCATCAGAAGACCCATGTCCATTCTCTGATGAGTCACAACTGTTTTGGATGCACAAGGGAGACCTACACAATATTAGGAAGGTGGCAGATCCATTGGCAGCACCACCGTTGCTAAGCAGAGGGAGCCTTAAGGGCTGTGGCTCAAGAGAGGAGGGCCATGGAGTCCACAACACACCCATCCAAAGGATCTCTATATTTTGTCCTACATAGTTTAGTTGATGCAAGTGATTCTTAAGATACTGTCAACGTCATAACATCACTTTGTCGATCTATTCATATAACTGTCCCAGAGGTACAGACAAATAAATGTTTGTCGAGCTCTCTGTCAGTCCTTTGATGTTTATGAACAGCACATGACGGCAACCAGTGAATACCCACAAATCATTAGTCATGCTACCATCAAATAACGCTGTCCTACCTCACACATGTCAGTGACAGAGGAATCAGGAGACACTCATTACTACACGATTACCAGAGCCTGATAAATCCTCCCGCTTTATGAGCCTCACGTCAATGTCAGATTGAGGCCGGACTGCCTGGGGAACGTTACCCCCGGAGCCAGAGCTCAGCATGAAGAGATCGTGCAGAGGGAGGCAGATCATGCATCAGATGATGATTCGTGAGCACATCAAAGAAAAAGCATCTGTTTTGCAACCTTGGAGGACCCTGGAGAAGAAGGATTCCAGGCCTTGCAAAACACTGTCAGGCACAAAGGGTGGGCTGTGTGTATGCCCACTGCATCCTCAACAGTCTTTATGACCCATCCCAGCAGGGCCCCCCACCTACAAGCTGCAGCAGATAAAGAGGAAATAGTATATCTGTACCTGTCACCGCCAGAGATGATAAACATATATATAGATATAAATTACTGAGGGCAGGAGAAGACATGAGTGAAGATGATTTTAGAGTAACACAAGGAAGTGATAAGTAAACACTAAAAGCAACACATTTGAACAACATGTGGCTGAGGTTTCAGGAGTGGGGTGACAAAGAAAAACAGAAGCGTCGTTTGAATGCACTGCTTCTAAGCGGTTTGATTGACCAACAATCAACTGGAAGTTAACCCAAGTCTCAGATCTGTTGTGCCGAAATGGCAGACACACACGAGTAAATTACATGGCCAAATAGAAGTATGCAAACAAAGATCAAGATCTGATTTTTGTTTGCATGTGAGGGTTTTAACCAACAACCATTGAGTCAAAATTTCCAGAAATTTCAGAATTGAGAGTGGCGAGATGAGTCACGGGCTTGTTTAGCACAATCCGATCCAGGTTGTGCAATCGGTAGTATCATCATGTTTAAAGTTTAAAGTTTGCCAGATTATAGGAAATATAAAAAATATGACCAAAAAATAAAAACTCCATATCATTGTGTTGATTGTATTGTATAAATCATTGTAATGATGCCACACTGAAGGTGTTTGTAGGTCAGTCTTCATATGTCCATACTTATATATTTTCAAACAACCAAAATATAACCTTTTTTTTTTTTAGCTGTAATACACTCATTAGCAACAGATCCCGCTCCAGGGATCATCTCTAGACCTCCGTCTGTCTGATGCTGGCCTCCGCCACGTGATTCTCTGAATGTAAAATGTATCATACATATTTTGCGTTGAGGGCTTTCACGTTATGTTTCGGCTGTTTTCTCCTTCAAGCTTTTTCAGTTCCTGTTTCCCTCCACTGCAACGCTCTACATTCAGCTGAACGTTGCTTCAGTGGAAGGATGCAACTTAATGAAACTCTGAACTTTTGTGCGAAGGAGTTGACACAACCATGGATTTGCTTAACCCTGTGAAGCCTGAGACATAAATATTTGTCAGAAATTATATGTATATATATGTATATATATGTATATATATGTATATATATGTATATATATGTATATATATTTAAACGTAAGTGCTCATAGAACCTTTGTTTTGTACATACATATTTGACACACCAGGCCTTTCTGTGTGGAGTTTGCATGTTCTCCCTGTGTCTGCATGGGTTCTCTCCAGGTACTCCAGTTTCCTCTCACCATCCAAAGACATGCTCATCAGGTTAATATTCCGTAGGTGTGAATGTGAGTGTGAATGGTTGTCTGTCTCTCTGTGTTAGCCCTGAGATAGACTGGAGACCTGTCCAGGGTGTACCCTGCCTGCTTCTTGCCCAGTGACAGATGGAATATGCTTCAGACCCCCGTGACCATTAACAGGACAAGAGGGTGAACAAATGAATGAGTATTTACGGCAATTTGTTGTATTTCAATTTGAAACATTTCTTTAGGCTTGTACCAAAACAGGACAGTTTATGTGACTGAAAAAGATATGTTTGTGCAAGTTCTTCTTTTACATATTACATAGGTTAAATTAGTCATTCAGCTGTGTTGGTGACGACAAAATACAATAATTAGCAAGTGAACCTCAACATTACATTAGGTTACACAGCAATAAAAATCACTTATAAATAGTATCTAAAACACTGACTCACTAAATAAACTCATATTTAAAGACGTCATTTTAATATTTTAAGCGTCATTTTAATTAAATTAGAAAAAACAGTCAAAGAAAAACATAATTCGGCTTGCATCATTAAATAAATAAAACACAGTGATGATTGTGTGGTGTAGAGGTCTCAGAAATGCATCAATCATATCTGACACATTAATACACAGACAGCACATGTACCGTGACATGTGACCTCCGAGTACTCAAAGTTACTAATCTGGTTTTAGGGTTGTATGACTTGGGTTTAACGACTGAAGTGAACCACTGCAGTTGAGGTCATGGAAACGTTTTGGTCAGTTTTGTCAGGTTCAGTGGCGTTAATTTTTACAGTGCATGAAAGCAGCCACTGAAATATATAAAAGCATTCACTTATATTTGACTAACTTAATAAACATTTTTGGTAATAGGCTGGCATTAATGTTATTTTTAACCCAGGATTTCATGTGCTTGGATATACATTGGCACTGAGCCACACACTGTTACGTCAACGTGGTTGATACTTAACAGATTGACTTAATATATTTTAACAGTCAATACTGAAGGGACACATTTCTATATTTCTGTCTCGCTTCAGCCTGCGTCCCATGAGGCAGTTCAAGGTCTTGTCTCTTGGCTCTGCCACAGACTCTCATCTCAGCTACTCTGGTTTCTGTCTTTGGGTGTTGAGTGTTTAAATTTGAACAAACACTGGCTAAGTTTTGACTGGATTGAAGGTTGGAGAAATGTTTCGCCTTTTAGGTGGTTTTTGGACAGGTTTTAAACTCACTAAACTCTGTCAGACCCTTTCAGTATAACATTTTCATTTAATTATCCATGCCAATTCATATTTGGACGCCAGTGGTTTAATGTCAGCTTTTAACATTTAGCAGGTTTTTGTTGTACACCAAAACATTTAGTCTCTGCTACAATATGACTATTCACACAGACACATTTTGCATTTATGGCTAAGTTAGACATGTACCTCGCAGACCAGGCAATGACACTCCTTGATGGCAGCAGCCATCCCCAGCAGGATGCAGCCTGACACAGACACACACATGAAGAATGCCATACATTACTGACCTGGCCTCCAAATCCACTAGATCCCAAACTGATCAAGTATCTGTGGAATGATCCACGGAGGCCCCTCCCCTCAACTCATCGGACTCGATAGTTTCTCAGACTGTACTTAACTGAAGTTTTTTTTTCCCAACAATGTCTTTATTAATTTTCAGACACATAACACATAACTACTATACCTACTGGGGCTTCAAACAGTGTTTAACTGAAGTTTTAAAGATTTTTGCACTTTGGAAAATAGAATCAAAATGCTAAAGGTTATATCAGTGCTTTCCAATTTTTTTGTCTTGTGATAAATTACAAAAAGGCAGTGTGCGGACAAGGTCACAGTTAACAGCTTCACCAAATAGTGTTTCCCCATGTAACCTTCTCACATGGTTTCATTTCATTAAATGCTCAAATGTTCCAGTGCTTCACCAAAAATCTAATATTAGTGAAAAAGTCCAAAATCTGAAAACAGATTTGTGTATCGGGGCTTTGTGTCTTCTTTTCTCTCAGATGAATCATTCACTGCCCTCAGGTTTATCTGCTGTCTCTCTGCTTCCCGCACCATTGGTTTCGCACTGAATGCACCGGAAAAGCCGAGCTCTAAAATCCAACACATAGCACATGCACAAATAATGTCCACGCTATAAAGAGCATTTAATTACAGTGCTGAGATAACTGCTTTATATGATTCATGTGGGAGAAGGATGACTTAAAATAACTTTTGCAAAAGTTGTTTGTCTGGAAAGTAAGTGAGACAAGAAGAGATCAAAAGAGAAGGAGCTGTTGAGCAGATGAATCACAGATCAAAATGATATTTAAACGCACTTCGCTATGGCTGAGTTGTCTAGTGCACTGCAGCATCTGGCTATGGAAATCTGTATGTGCTTACAGAGACAGGAGGGATGGCTGCACCATGCATAGGCTGTATAAAAGTTGGATATCATGACAGCTCCGGAAAAGTGAAGCCAAAGCAAGTAGAGCTCCCCCTAGTGACTGGCTGCAGTATAGGTCATAAGCCCTACCCATCCATGTCAGTGAATGGGAACTGGGCCAAACTAAAACACTAAAGTACACGTCAAATAGGTTTTTTGAATGATGATTTCTGTCATTTTAGGTCGTGTCCATTTTTCTAAAAAATTTACTTAGATATTTGATGCTATAGAAACATGATGTGACATCATTAAGACTAACATTTGCTATGACAACTACACTGTGAAACAGTCCACAGGACAGTGGGAGTAGCAAAAAATGTATAAATAAATAAGTACAGTGTATAATCCAACATGTCAGTGCAGTATTAATTAAACTTAAATGCCAGTGATTCTTGCAGAAGTATGGGTGGGTCATCGATAACGTGGCTACGCTTTCCGACAGTGCTGCTCAGACTCTGGCTCCAAACTTGCAAGATGACGCTGTCCATATCCCCAGGATACTGGTGTTAGTTTGGGAGTGGGGACGCGTCGTCCATATTTCTCTACAGTCTATGGCAACACGACTTCCAGAGCATGGTGTGGGTGTGGACTTAAACTTTCCTTTAACTTAAACTTCCAAAAGCTTACCAAACCAATCTGCAATAACTATTTAAAATCAAGTCACAAAATAAGTTTCCGTACTATTTTGGGAAGAAGTCCATATTAATAAATAGAGGACAGAATGTAGGTGAAGGCTGAGAGACTCCTTAAATGAATGGTGACCTGTCCTTAATAAAAGGCTCAACTGTGCACCACATAACGAACCATTTATTTTGGCAACACTTTATGAGGCTGAGGAAATCAGAACTAAATAAATTAGCCCCGGCAAGACGGGACGGCATCACGCTGTGCTGAGTGAGCCTGCCCACCACACCATGTGATATGTCAGCTGATTAGAGACCTTCATGCTCTGCGCCGGTAGACTATTTCGCAGCCCAGACCCCAAATGCTTTTGTTTTCCTCAGCTGCACAAACCTTAGACCATGTTTATTTCCACATTTACATTCTCCCTGCGTGTTGTTTACAGCGCTGTTGTGTATGCGATGTTTTTATCCTATTTTGTCACAAAAGGAGGCATCCCTGAGGACAGACGCTTCCTGCCAAGCCAAAACATACAGCCTACTCTAATTCTGGAAATATATTTACCGTGCACTGTCATCAGGGTGTCATTATATTTTCCCCGTTTGAGCATGGAAATGAAATCGGCCATGTCTTTATTCATTTACCATAAACTGTAAGGGTAAACACCACTGCAAATGACTGGATGATCTTATTTCTCAACAAAATCATTAGTTTTATACTTGGATCAGAGTAAACGTGGAGCAAAAAGTTATCAGCTATAAACATTTATATTGTAGATTTAAAGGGCAGCCAACTAATTCTCAACATATGATTTGATTTGCTCAGCTAGTAGACCTGTGATTACTTCAACTGTGCGGTCTGGGAAAAGGAGCTGGAATTTTATTATTTTTCCCCTCTGTATTGTCAGCATACCTAGAGTGCTAATGTTTCCTCTCATAGAGATAGTTTTCCCTGCTTTTTCCACACGTTTACATTTGTGTTTGATGTGTCACGACTGATATGTATTGAATGTTGTGCTGAAAGACACAATGCGGGCCACTGCTAGCTAGACAGATGTGTACCAGTGTACAGAATCTAGATTTACTGGTCTTAGCTGGATACCTTTACCACATATTGTCCCCCACGTTTCTCTTTTTATTTACTGTCATATCTGTACTGCAGACTCTGTAATATGTAGGGCGGTAAAATTTCCTCAAAATGCTTGGAGTCCATTTAATGATTTTGTGAGAAAAACTAGGTAGCTCTTAAAACATCCGATGGAAGAAGTATGATGTAGTGTTTTGCATGGTATGTTTTATACCATCTCCATATACTCACATTTACTATTCTCCCATCAGCAGGTTTGCACAACCCGGCACATGTGCTGTTGACCCCTATCATGTTCGGTGAGTGATGAATTACGGTATGCGCCGCAGTTCACTCTGAGTTCATGAGGTCGACTCATACGTGAAGACATAATGAGTACCTGTGATTGACTTCTAGACGCTCGTGCTCACAAACAAGTGTGGCGATGCGGTTTCAGCCTCTCCTTGGCACAGCTCACTCAGGCAATCTCAAGTTCCCTCGTATCATCAGATGTACTGCTACCCGATGCCACGGTTGTATTTGTCTTGGACATTGTTCTTGCTTTGATCATAAATTGCAGTAATTACTCTGGGCCTTATCCCTCCCTCTGGAAACAATGCGTGGAACAGGAGAAGCCGGCGTGTACACAAGCATCAACACAGAGGCCTACAGTGTGTGGGAGCGCCGGTGAGAGTATAAATGGGCTGATTAAATACAGCCTTCGTGTTTTTTCATCCACAGTGAGCTTTGCTGCTCGGCTACCAGTGCACAGACACTTAGCAGTGGATCACTTCAGTCCGGATGCTCGATGAAAAAAGGGTGTTCTTTACTTGAAACAGACCCCTTTCTGTTTCCTCCCCTGCCTTCCTTTAGGTTTTTGCCTTACGTGTCTAAGCAGAAACAAATAAATGAGCAGGACCTGAGATGTGACTGCAGGGAACTGTTCATTATGGACTCTGGAAAACAGCAGCAGCAATCAGGACTAAAAACAGGCTGCGTGACTTATTTCAGTCCCTGAATAGCACAAGGGCCACAAAATTAACCCCAAACGTGCCACAAGACCAAGAAAAAAAATGTCTTTTGTAGCTTCCCCTCAACAGGAAACAAACATGTTTGAATTCCAAGTGCTGCGTGCATACCATGACAACATTTTGTAATTAGGATTCCTTCACTGTAACTTCCTGGAAGATGTTGAACCCCTGTCTCTGGGAATTAAACCTCCCGCAGTGGAACCTCAGTGTGGTTATCCATAAATATGGTGACAGAAATTCCAAAAATTCTCTATTTATAACCATAAAACCTTTAATGATGTGAGATCTAACCCTCCCAGTGGTGTTAGGCCGTGCTTTCGGAGGAAACAAGGTTTCAAGAGACCTTTAATTTTCTGATCCTCAACAGGATTTCCAACATGTGCCAACAAAAATAACCAAAACTGTAGCTGATTGAATATTTTTATATATTTGTGACTGGGTACCGATATGCCATTGTTTTATTTCCAATGTTTTAGATAGATAAAAATAAAGGACTTTTGCCCAAGTGGTGAAGTATCACAGATGAGAAAGACAGAGCAGGAAGAGACATTTACACTGTAGATACTGAGCATTATATTTAAGACTAACTACCAAAACTGAAATAATTAAATGTTCGCGACACTGTTACACCAAACGGGACCAAGTTTATTTGGCCTATCAATGTCACAAGAAAGGAAATAGTTTCTGTTATCAAATGAAAAGTGACTCATGCACAGTGGGGTGTGAAGTTTGTGGATAAGGTGTGTGGTGGAAATTTATGTTGGAAAATAAGAAGTTAGAACACTCTGGTCTTTCTCTGTGTTTAATTCAGCATCTGACGTAGACACCAATCAAGCACAGCATTATGACCACCTTCCTAATATTGTGTAGGTCTCCCTTGCATCTCCAAGACAGTTGTGACTCATCAGAGAATGGACATGGACCTTCTGAGGGTGTCCTGTGGTGTCTGGCAACAGAATGGTGTTAGTGGGGGCCTTTGGGTCCTATGTGTTGAGGGGAGGGGCCTCTGTGGATCATACCACAGATACTTGATCAGTTTGGGATCTAGTGAATTTGGAGGCCAGTTGAGTTGTTCCTAAACTGTTTGTGTGTGTGTCTGTATCAGGCTGGATCCTGCTGGGGATGACTGCTGCCATCATGGAGTGTCATTGCTATGGGGTGGGGGTGCCTGGTTTGGTCTTGGTGGGTGGTACATGTCTAAGTAACATCCACATGAATGCCATATCCAAAAGTTTCCCGGCAGAACACTGAACTATCACAAGATGGTCAGTGGTCATAATGTTGTGGTTGACCCGTGCACCTCAATAGGCTTAGATGTTAAAGCCTCTTCTTTGCATTGATCATATGAAAAGTTTCCATTACAACCAATTAAGTCATAAAATGTAAGAATGAAAAGAAAAATGTAAAACCGTAGAAATGTCTGAACAAAGTATAAATGAGCATACAGACGACATGTCACATTGAAGTGGTAAAATCCTTTTCTGTCATGGTATGGTCTCTTGATGTTTTTCTGTTTTTTTTCTTTGTGTTTCCTGTTTTTATTTTGTAAGCCTCGTCCTTGATGTGTGTTGTCTTGCTGCACTTCTTGTGTTTCCCCCCCTTTGATTGCTGGATTGGTTTCTCCTTGTGCGCGCCGCCCTCACGAGTTTCACCTGTGTCTCCTTAACCCCTCTGTCTCCACGTGTATATATAGCCGTGCCTTTCCCTTTGTTCTCGGTCAAGTCATCTGTGACGTTGCCCCTGTTTAGCTGCCTCTGTTCTGTTAAACCTGTCAAGCCGCCTGTTATATTTTCTCCGTGCCGTTACCTCTTTGAATTCTTTTTCCTGTGGTTTATCTTTGGTTTTTGGTCTTTGCCAGTCTCTTTTGGATTTGTGTGTTTTGATTACCGGAACTTTAATCAGCACTTAAACCGCCAGCCCCATCCTTTAGAAGTTTCTCTGCTTTTGTCTTCATGCAGCAGACCATTCAGATGGGCGACAACATGCTGTTCTATGACAGTCGCATCAATCTGTATTAAATCCCCAGCAAATATATCCCCACTCTCCAGTCATTGGAGCACTTTACCCAGTGAAGCACAATAATAATGAGCATAGGTAGTGATAATGTGCAAGATTACACAACACAGAAAATAATGAAGGCAACACTTTAGCATGGTAGCAAGCACCAAATCATCCCTACAGAACAATGGTACTGAATGGTTGTGCATGCCCTTACAGTGTAGAGTCAGTACTCCAGTCAGAGTAATGTATAGCTGTTGTCCCTTATATGTGTTCATATGGTCACAGGATGGTTTGATTGGCGTATACGTGTATATATGTTGGATTTGTTGTCCTCCCAGGTTGATTCATTTTTTTTTCTGGTTCTTCAGTAAAAATAAATTGCAGAGTCTAGCATTAAACCCTCCATAGATTACTCTATCATGTCTGCTGTATAATGATAAGCCCTGAACGAAGTGCTAAATGCTTCTGAAACAGCTGTACCAACTCCGTGGGGGAAGTCGGAGACAGATTTAGCAACTGTTTTCTTTCTAGCAGTAGTCAGAACCGCTGCATAGCAACAGCTGTCCTCAGGCCTCAGCTGGTCATCAGTAAGCTCCCATTTCACTCCATGCTCGACCTCTGTGCAACTGGACCAGTTAATACATTTTGCAGACATCGCCAAAAATTGTAGTGGAAATTTGTGTTGGAAAATAAGAAATCAGAACACTCTGGTGTTTCTGTGTTTAATTCAGCATCTGCAGATGGGCCCACAGCTCAAACAAAAAGCCCTGAGTGGTAAATGAGCAAACAAAGCACATTTTAGATCTGTTTTATGCTTCTTATCTGCTGGAGGTCACGTTGTTCACTCACGCTCCAGCTATCTGTCTGGCTCCCAGACATACACCACAGTGGACCTAAATGATGTACTTGATGTAAAAGCATTTCCACCATCGTTCCGTCTAGAGTGTAAGAATTTTTTGAGGAAAATTGCAATGTACACTGTTGTGTCGCTTCACAGCTTCTTTTAACAGGTGATGATAACCTGATAAAAAAAGCTGACCCAGAGACGGACAGTGGCTGCTTTATGCTGCGAACTGCGTGTGAAATTATTTCCCAAATATTTCCCATTCACTTACTACAGAGCCACAAACTGGGACGTGCGCTGACCTAATGTAAGAAATATGACTAGGACTGGACCACTGTTCCTGGGATTACAGCCAAAAGTCAGGAATGGTAATCTAGGGAATGTCATACTTCCAAAACCTTAAAACCTAAATTCCAAATGCATTAGTTTGAGATAAAATGTTCAGTGTGAGTTCAGAACTGAACAGCGCTTTTTTGGCCTATCTAATAAAGTCTCTAATAAAGTTCTCTGGAAAGCCAAACACTGGCCAAAAGCAAGGCTTCAAAATAAAATGACTGTTGACAGAGAAAATCTTCGCCAGTACCTTTAAAAGCTTTACTTTGACCCAGAACAAAACCGAATGTGAGAATCAGGAATAAGCCCCAGCCTTGCAGTCAATTGCGCAACACTTGATTTCTTATTGGAAAACATCTTCAAAACAGAGAGAGGGAACTATGCGCCCACCAACAGTATCAAATGTGTGTCCTGAGGGAGCTCATTACTTTATGATGTGGTATGTTCAGATGCCAACGTGTAATGATCCACCTCAGGATGGTTTGTTCACTGTCTTCTGCAAGTGAACACTGCTGTTCAGTATAAATGCTCTTGACATTTCCTGGGCCAGAATTTAACATTGTTCACACAGATCAATTTTGCCGTTGCCTGTTACCACATGAATACCGGGGGAAAAAATCATGTTGCCTTTTCATCGCTGAACCCTGAGCATAGTATTTTCTTTAAAACATTTAAACGCGCCTCTGTTTCAATTTAGTTTCTCGGAAAAATAAAGGTAATGTGATACACTGATCGAGCCAGATGTCACATTAGCACTAATCTGTTGACAGTGTTAAAGCTGTATTCATTAAAGGAGTTGGCCATTTGAGGGGAGGCAGAACAAGCTTCTGCACATCACTGACATATCAACTGACTGCGGCAGGTGTGTCTGCTAACAGCTTTCTGTTTAGATACCCATCAGATATGGAGCAATGTAAGCATTTGAATCAACTGCCACCTGATGGAAGTAAACCTTGTGTTTGCTCACCAGCTAGTCAGTGCAGATAAACGTCATTCTAGTCCAATGAGCTGAAAGACTCTAAAACAGTCCTTTAAGTTAATGTGACTTTGTTGCCAAAAAGATCATATTATCATTTTAGCTTTTTACCGCAGCTCTACATCAGGGTTATACGCTGTCTGGCCAAAAAAAGTCGTCACCTGGATTCAAGTAAGCAAATAGGTACCAGCCTAATTACAGCATCTGTGATTATCTTTCAGCTGACATCAAGTTATTTAACCTCAACTGATGCAATGAGTAGCTTCTCATTTATTAAACAAGCATGTTGGAAGACACGTCTTGTGGTCTTGGAAAAGATCTTTGAGAAGGGTCAAATCATTGGCATGCATCAAACAGAGAAACAGTAGTTGTTGTAATTGTAGAAACTACTAAAATTGGGTTAAGAACTGTCCAACGCATTTATTACACTGGAAGGATAGTGGGGGAATCATCGTCTTCAATGAAGAAATGTGGTCGGAAAAAAAAATCTTGCTTGATCATGATAAGTGATCACTTAAACGTTTGGCGAAATCAAATTAGAGGAAAAACAACAGTAGAACTCAGGGCTCATGTTTAATAGTGAAAGTAAGAACATTTCCACACGTACGATCAGTGAGGCTAACTGGGAGAAAAGGCTTCAGTTTGCTAGGGAGCATAAAGATTGGACTCTGGAGCAGTGGAAGAAGGTCATGTGGTCTGATGAGTCCAGATTTACCCTGTTCTAGAGCGATGGGGGCATCAGGGTAAGAAGAGAGGCAGATGAAGTGATGCACCCATCATGCCTAGTGTCTACTGTACAAGCCTGTGAGGGCAGTGCTATGATCTGGGGTTGCTGCAGTTGCTCAGGTCTAGGTTCAGCAACATTATGTGACCTCATATGACTGATTTTTTTCTTCTCTGATGACACATGCATATTCCAAGATGACAATGCCGGGATTCATTGGGCTGAAAGAGTGGTCCAGGGAGCATGAGACATCATTTTTACACATGGATTGGCCACCACAGAGTCCAGACCTAAACCCCATTGTGAATCTTTGGGTCAGACTCTCCATCATCAATCCAAGATCTTGGTGAAAAATGAATGCAACACTGGATGGAAATAAATCTTGACAATGCAGAAGCTTACTGAAAATATGCCACAGTGTGTGCTGTAATCAAAGTTAATGGTGAAATATTAGAGTGTATGACCTTTTTTTTTTGGACAGGCAGTGTATTTCCAATCTAGACACTGAAAGAGTGTTTAAACAACAATCATGAGAAATCTGCATCTAATAATTTTCCATTCATGAAACAAAGCCAAGCTCAGTCTAAGGAAATATGTTTTCCATATCCTCTGTGGTTTCTGATGATTGAAAAAAAAAAAAGCTCTTGTAATAAACCACCTCTCAAAATAATTGTACTGCACCTTTAGAATATGTTAATATTTTCAACTGTAATTTTGTTTACTCCTCTTCAAACAGTTATCCAGCCTCTGCCCTGAGGCTCAGTTTGATCTTCTTCGGTGGAATCACAGCCTAAACCTCAACATTATAATATTACCCTGCATTCGCCCAGGGATACAGACCTCCAGTAGGCGTTCAGCCTGTCGGTGCGTGTACATGTACCATAAATACACACACACATGCACACACACACACACACACACACACACACACAGAGTGTGTTTCTAACTGTAACAGCATATTTAAAAAGCTTGTTTTTTTCCCCACTACACTCAGATTCAGCCCTGGTTTAGGCAAAAGTAGTGTCCTGTCTTGTCTCAGATGTAACTGAAGTAATACAGGTGCCACCTCTGGATATTCTATCTGGGTAACAAAGAGGCGTACACATGGGAAGTAACTAGCAGGGATGTGTCAACGAGAGACCATGGAAAGTTCAGAGAACTTTGTGAAATTCAGTGAGTTGTTATGAGAGAAAAAGGAAAACCTTTAGGGAAGTGCATTGGGCGTGTATAAACTTAAACTCGACTTTTAAACAATAAGATTCAGATACCGAGCAACTGATACAGCTGATTGATACACATGACGCAGGTCCAGCACGCAAACAACTTTGCTTATTATCACCTGCTTCAGTGATATCAGGCTTGGAAAGTCAGGTGAACCCATCTTAAATGCTGCTGTCTGTATTTTATCTTCAGAAAAAGAGAGGTGATGATAAGAAGAGCTAGTTCCATCGATACACTAGCAATATTTTTATGATGGGAGTTGAATAAGAGGGTTTCACAAGAAACCAGAGTCTGAAACATCCATGTGACCAACTCTTAGCTATAAAGAGCTGGGCTACGAGAAAGTTACCCTTAAAATGCCTTTTCACTTCAGAGCTGTTAAAGGTTGCTTCTGCTCCTGCCACATATACACATGACTGGTTTTAGTCCTGTTTCAAACGGCCTGTTTTGCGGTGCCTTTCCTACCATGCCATGCGTTGGAGGGGGTGTAACCACGGCAGGAGAACCAGTATGACACACCTTATTAGATCAATGGAGAAAGAAAAGAAAGCGAGTGGGTTTTGCATGATATACCTGCTATGGTAAAGATGTCATTTTATCAGTACATGAGATGGATGGGGTTAGCACTGATGCCTCACAGCAAGAAGGTTCCGGGTTCAAATCCTAGACTGACTAGGCCTTTCTGTGTGGAGTTTGCATGCTGTCCCTGTGTCTGCATGGGTTCTCTCCAGGTATTCGAGCTTCCTCCCACCGTCCAAAGACATGCTGGTTAGGTTCATTGGTAATTCTAAATTGAACCTAACCAGCATGGTCCCCTGTCCACCTCTCGCCCGATGACAGTTGGGATAGGCTCCAGCAGACCCCGTGACCCTTACAGGAGATGGGTACAGCAGATGAATGAATGAATGAATGAGGTGACTGGAATTATGCCAAGAAATCTGAGCATATTCATCCACTAGCATGTGGTTGCACATTTGGAAAATCTTGATTTAAGATATTTTTGTTAAATAACAACGCATTATGTATGAATGCACAGTTTTGAGGCCTTTTCATATACATAATAATATAAAACGGCAAATATACAATAGTTTGCCATTTGACTGACAATGAATAAAGCAGTTGTTTCATTAAAATGGCCAAGCCTCCATGTTTATTCCTTAAGTTGTTGCAGTTCGATGCATATAGATTAGCTCTGATTTTAAATGCACTGTCCTAGCATGTGAAAGTTGTTTAGGTACACAGGATAGTTTGGATCAAAATATTATACTTTCTTCATGTCACATCTGGCAGCACTGACATCAACTCACTGTCATTGCTACTGAACTGACAAAAATATGTAATCAGAAACAGAAATACTGTGATCGAAATGTGGCAAAATAAAACACTGCCACCATTAAATGGTCAGGAGAAGAAGAATTTTTAGTGTACATATACGTCCAAAGTGGTTTTATTATCTTTTTATTACAACTTTTACAGCAACTACAACTGACAGTTATTTTATTAAATCGCCTGACTCCGTAAACATGAGTGCACGTACTTCAACTTATTGTTTTTCTAAACCTTTTTGTTTCAAATGATAAATTAACGACACAAAGTGATGACATCCAGTGAACAGAGTAAGCAAACACTGCTAATGAAAGATGATGATTGCAATTGTCTAAACTGTCAGCTTCTTATAAATAAAAAAAATAGCCTTGTTTTCAACTTGGTGACAACACATCTTTGGGTCTACCCAGAGGGTAAGAACGTATAAGTACAAAGGTCCAAAGGAAAATTTAAAACCCTTCAAATGTATGTGTAAACACGATGAGTTATTATTTTCAGCAACAAGCAAGGCCACGGCACACAAGAAAGAGCGTGCTACCCTCCCCCCCACCACGCTGCTCTTTTATGCTGATCCAGAGGGATGTATAATTATTTTTTATGTGCCCCGAACTGTTGCTTCATTTTATTTTATTTTGCATTGTTTGTATTATTGTCGCAGCGCAACATATCAATCAAGATCATCTTTAGGCCCTTTTAATCTCCACATCTCACGTTACATTATCGTTCTGTGTGCTACAGGTGATCCGACCAAGAAACACAGTTTCTGCCCCAGGCGAAGAATATGGGTCACACACAATGAGGCATCATTACCCACATGTGAATAAACGTGATAAAGTCTGCAGATACAGCAAACTTTTTCCCACTGAAGGGTATTACTGATGCCTCTCACCGCTCTAGGCGTAACACATTCCCTCCACATGTATCAAAGCGCTTTAAGACAGCAGCAACTGTAATTTTGAGGTTATTTGTCTGAATGCAAACCAATGTTACACAATTCCTTAAAGCGTGCTGAATTACAGTTTGTGGCTGAACATGTCTACTTTTTCTATCACTGACTGACGCCAGACATCAGACACCTAATGAAAGTAAATCCTGTATTTGTTAAATCGGCAGTCAATGCAGACGAGAATAATGTAGGTAACAATGAGCTGAGAGACTCTAAAACGATTCTTTTTGGATGGATGAAGCACCTGCAACAAAGTTTTTTTTGACGTGCGTACTTGTTTGTATGATAAACAAAGCGATAAACGGTATACAAGTGCTACTACTTGATTTTCTAGTTTTAAGTTAATTACATAAGTAAAACCAAGAATGAGATCACGCTAGTAGTGTCTTGTTAAGACTTGGTTCCTTAACCATACAGTAAGTGTCGATTTCAATTTAGGAAATAAAAAAGCATAAACATGGTGGTGAGCTTCATCATAAAAGGTAATAACACCTTGCAAGCCTTTCCAGTCTATGTCTTTTATTCACACCGTCTTTGGTGTGGCTTCCTAAGACAACCAAGCCCATGCACAGCCCAAAGATGCATTTACTACCGCTGTGATAATCTCTTTGCACCTGCGAGAAAAGTCATGCAGCATCTACAGCTCTAGCAGGAAGGCTTTAGAAAGTTTGGATAAGTAGTACAAAGTGGTAGTGGTGGAAGAATGGTTTAAACACTTATGCGAGTAGTCAGTGCTGACGTGTTTAGTCAGAGTGTGTTTGTGTTAACCCCTTGATACCTGGATTATATAAAGAAATTAATTATTTGTGTTTTTGCTTACCACTCTGGTCCAACGAGAAACTAGTGCTTGCAAAAGGTTGCTAGGAATTTTTTTGACTGTGCACAAACCGACATTGGAGTATTACATGCATTATTTCGGCTGCAGTTTGAACGGAAACAGAGCGTTACAAATTCGCGACCCTCAGCATCAAGGGGTTAAGACAACAAAACTACATTTTTAAATTTAGGAAAAGATTGTGTCTTGTGCTATAACAGACTTGTTGACAATGTTAACTAATTCTAACCAAATAAGAAAGCCTCTCTGTTATATGCAAAAACTATTAATATTCGCCAAACACCTGAATGAAGATATAAATACAATGATCAGCCACAACACTTCGTTGACAGGTGACGTAAATAATATTGACCATCTTGTGACAAAAAAAAAAAGGAACAAGTCATGAAAAAAACATGAAGGCCAGGTGTTGACCTGGCCTCCAAATTCACTAGATCCTAAACTGATCAAGTATCTGTGGGATGATCCACAGAGGCTCCTCCCCTCAACACATAGGACCCAAAGGCCCCCAATAACAACATTCTTTTCCTGGACACCACAGGACACCCTCAGAAGGACCATGTTCGTTCTCTGATGAGTCACAACTGTTTTGGAGGCACAAGGGAGACCTACACAATATTAGGAAGGGGGTCATAACGTTGTGGCTGATCGGTGTATTCTATCATCATCATCTGTCTTGCATGATTTGAATCAATCCAAGCTGAGTTGTGTTCTGTCTTGTTTGATGTTCTGACCGACTTAAAACTAGTCATGCAGGTGGCAGCGTTCTAGGCCGAACACAACACAAATGTTTCTTGGAAAAAAAGTTATTTCCATAACTCTTCTGTTGTCACTGACCTTTGTACAACATACTCAACACAACACTGACACACCATCTCGTAATTCATCCGATCTGTGATCTGCTTCTTCTGTAAGGCTATGTTCAGTTAATTTGAAAATCAGTCTCTATGACCCCGGATCCTTTCTTAACGGTGTTTCACAAACATTGTACTTTTTTCAAGCTTAAATTGAGCTGTATTGATTGAAAGTAGTTTCTTATTTGAATTTCAGTCTCCAATTTCTTCCATGTGCTTTCATGTGATTATTCTGCTTACAGGCAATGCACATGTTTGCTGGAGGGCTTAATGTAATAGGTGAAGTGTTCCAGTTTCACATGGCCGCCAGCCATTATGCTGTAAAAAAAAATAAAATAATCTGGGAAATGTTTTGAGTGTCATTTTCATACAAGAGCGGGGACATTTTGTTCCTGGCTGTTGCCCGAGGAATGGATCCTGCCTTTGTGCCTGACCACAGACGCAGAATGTCAACCTCCACGGCATGTGCACGGTGAATGAGGAACAAAACATGCCCAATATGCATCACATCTGCCCCAGCAACTTCCAGTGGAGGCAATGGGTCAACAAAACTCTTTATTTCCCCTTTAGCATTTGAGTGTTGTGAAAACCACCGTGACAAATGTGGTTCTGAACCACAATTAGGGCCAACTGAGATCTGACCAAATATCATAGGAGACTAAAGAGCGCCCATGACATGCTCTCTGAAAAGGAGAATTTGAATTAATTGTCTTTGACTGGGCTGTGTGGCACTCACTGCCAACTCAACCATCATCATTTAATTTGGTTTGACTCTGTGCTTTTTAATGTTTTCGAGGCAGACAGTGTAAATCAATGGTCTTTTCAAGTAGCAGACCTCCACGAAGTCAAACATCTGCTGTGTAAATATCCTTGTCCCACATGGCTGCGCTTCACATCACTCATCATGCTGTAGTGTCAGTTCAGGCAGTTACAGGCGGATACATTTTTAACCAAACTTGCATCGGTGCAGCATCTCCACCACATGCCTGTCACGTCGGTCCAGGTCTACTACCAGGACTGTAACATTTTATTGCTCCTCTACGTGAGAGTTGTCCAAAAACACCTGGCATCTATTACAGCGCATACTGCATTTGCAAGACAGAGATAAACACATTGAATCACAGAGTTTGTGTAGTCATTGTTGTCATAGGTCTCCCCCCCCCCCCCCCCCCACTCCCTCGCACGTGGCTCTTGTTAGCTAAGGCGGCATCAACAGCCCTTTTCATCTTTTAATTTTTTCGTTCGGCCTTTTCGGTTTGTGACACGTTGTTTGGAACCAGTGGCTTGCTGGGAGCAACAAGTGCTTCGGCTTTGGCTTTCACAAGTGAAAACAGGAACCCTGTTGCACACAGTTTACACACAAAGTCCAAAAGAACACTTAAAGGAGCATTCTCGTACGTCTGTTGCAGAGAAAGCACAAAACAAATTCCGCTCCAAGTTGTCAAACAGTGTATATGATCCGAGCTAGCAGCATCGGCCTTGTGCAGCTTTAAAAATAAATACATTTAAGACACTTGTGTCTGAGCCTGACCAAAGATGGACAGACATCTAAGCAGACAAAGTGAAACGGCTGGTTTCTCTGTTTATGATAACAGTTTCTCCTGATCACATTAATATAGAGCAAATGTATTCTCCCAGTTGTTATCACATTAAAGCTAAATTTGCTGTGAGCAAGATTACAAGATCAGGATTGTTCTCACAGAAAGTTTTATTGACACACGCAATATATTTGCTCTTGTAAACTGTTTGCTTTTCAAATGGAAGACACAAACAGGTAGAGCTAGCAGGGCAAAACAAGCAAGGCTCAAGCAGAAAGTTAGTGTTAGCACAGACATCTGTGGAGGAAAACCTTTCCGGAGGTATTCAAAGCACTTGTGGTTTGTTCCCCAAAACACATTTCCAATTAAAGAGACGAAAAAAGGGGAAGAATAAGAAGAAAATAATCCCAAATGGAAACGCAAACCCCAAAGTGCAACAGAATCACAAGACGGCAGCTTCCATAATTTTTACGCAGATGAGTATATTTATGTGTATGTCATTTGTCTAAGATGGCTCACAACCGATGAAGGCAATATCTTAAGCTTTCCACCGTGTGCACAGCACCTAATTACTGGCAACTGAGCAGAGGAAAAGGAGCAACTGTACTTGAAATGTACAGAAGCGTTGGTCGATCAAGCACAAAGGAGCCAGTGATTGTGCATTGTAAGCGGAGGAGGGTGCCCCTTCCCACACGGTCGTAAAGCATCATTTCTGAGTGATGAGCTCATTCGCTGCCAAGACAATCTAAGTGAATGGGTGGCTCAGAAACGTCTTCTTCTTGTCGTCCCTGAAGTGTCTTGGATTGTGTATACGATAAATATGCTTGAAAAGACGGTTTTCTTGAATTTTCTTTTTATATGTTGCCTGGTTAACACATGCTAGTTGCTTTAGTTAAACTTCACTACAGAGAAACTGAAAACATACCACATGAATTCATCTTCTCTCAGCCTTTTTTTTTTTTTTTTCCCAGGACAAGGACAAAACGTGTTTCACCAGGTCAGTGTTAGCACCTACATACATCTGGTCCCATCACATCAAACCACTAAAACAGGACCAGGACGGATGACAGTAATAAAAACACTTTTTTTTGCCCCCAGTTGTTCCGTGATTTATGGATGCTGGACACACCACTGCAGCTTAGGAGGCGTCCAGGGGTTGTACAAGGGGGTTAAGCCCTGTGCCTCTGGGATATTGCTGATGCCAGAGGGATGAAAGGTTGTGACACTTTGAGAGGTCTACAGCTGGAGAAAAATTCCACAAGGATTATTTTATTAAGAGTGGGCAGATAATAGTCCTTCAAGGGGGCCATAACTCATAGCGATGCCGCTATACAGTCGTCTATGTGGCTACACTCACCAAACACGGAAACCCAGACACCACCAATTTGTCTTCTGCTGTATCACCTGCGTGCTGACCTTTCATATTGCTTTCTTAAAATTAATTTCTGACATCCAGAGGGGAGCAAGGCCAGAGCCTTCTGTCATAGTTTTGAATGTCATTTCTATTGCTAAGAACAACACGGTAACCAAGTTATCTCCTATGATCTCCAATAACAGCTACATTACATGAGGTTAGATGACTGTACATGATTCAAATAAATCTCCAGACTTCTTATTTCTCCAAATCTATCAATACAAAAAGAAACACGAGACCTTGGCAGAACCTTTAATGCGAGGAATGATAGCAGACTCGCTCAAGATGAACTGAAACTTGCCTGGAAAACAGACGAGAGCAGACAGCAGCAGGGGGGCAGAGACAAAAACCTCAAGTAGAGTCGGACAGTTTCCAGCGGCCCGTCTGTACAGGAAGTCGCAGAGAAACATGCTGTTAGATCTGAAACCGAATGACTAAAACATCAGTTTGCGCCCAGTCTCTGGTTTTTAATCTATGACGGAGAAGCCTACTGAGATGCTGCACAGGTGATAGCCACTGTATGTACATTCAAACTTAATTAAAGTGTATTAAAAACTTAAATAGTCAAACATAACATGACATTTGACTATATGTGTTTTATTTTTTGACAGAGAAGACCTTCAAAAACATTCCTGTGGAGTTTTTAGAGGTGGTCGCGAATGAACTGAATCTATTGACAGGCTCAAGTTAATGGGAACTGAGTCACAATTGCGAGCCATTCACTGGGTTTGACACAGATGTACACAGATGCTCACTGTTTTTCGTCTGAGACGGTGCTGGTGATGGAGATAGTGGTGAGCATAGCAGTGGAGTTCGATTCCTGGTCAGCGCAAACACAAATCTATATTTTAGATACAGACCCTTAGATTTCCTGTAAAATATCTCTAAGTTTGAATGATTCTGATCCAAATCTTAACCTATCACAGTACTTATTCCAAGGATAAAATAATTCATTGCCAGGCTGGCGTCTTAAAAATAAACAAGTATCAAGTAAGTTCAAAAAGATCTGGCTCCCTTCAAAGTGCCATAAATTCCATTTCTAAGAGCTTCTTAATTTAAGACACTTCCCATCATGCCCTGCGGTTTTGCAGTTGGTGGAGTCCAAGTGGTGAAATTAGGTTTAAAAAAACCAGCAGCCACCTTGATCTTTATCTGTGTTTGAATGACATCAGCGTAACAACAGTAAGCTGTATGCATTGAGGGTATTTTCAGCCGCGGCAGTTAAATGTTAAAACTGTTCAAGAAAGACGAAGACGAGGCTGAGACGGACGGTGGACGCAGCTTTTAATCCTCACAGCAGAGTAGGTGATAGCTACAGCCAGGATTTAACCATCCTTTATTTTATTTCAGAAACTTGTGTCAGCTCAAAAATCACAATATATAACGGCCTTTAAAAAAAACAAAAAACTGTTGGCCTTCTTACAAACTTTACAAAGTTGGCCACTTACATGCGGACAGATGCCAAGTTTTTGGATCCCAGTAATTATTGTGAGAAAAATGATATTGTAATAAAGTTCTGAGTTATAATGCACTGGAATTATCCTCAAACAATGTTTGGCACAAAACTGTCCAACGGTTACATCTCCTAGCTGCCCTGAGTGGGAGGAACAAAATGTTCGTGGTCCATAGGATGTAAGTGATTTATGTCCCTACAACATGTGTGAGTGCATGTCATTAACCAGGATGCTGCACCCAAGTACTAAACTAAACTATTTACCTCACTGAATGAGTGTCTTGTTGGTGCTGAATGAGCGACCAAGGATCCTGGATGTCCGGAGATGAGTGATCTCTCTGCGGTGCTAAGGTCTGAGAGTTTGGGCTCTGACCAAACAATATCCTCTCACTTATCCAAACCAGAAATATTCGCACTGGCCGACACATTGCAGTGACCTATGACTGAACCGGAAAGCATTTGAAATTAAAAGGAGAAGTCACAGATGTTTGTGGCATTGTGGGGACTGTGGTATTGGGAGTATTGATTTGGAAAGTGTCTTCTGTTTTTCTATTCAGACACCTCGAGGGTCCTCTGGAATTAATTTGTGCCTCTTTGCATTGTCAACACCTCATTAAAGGACTGTGACAGAACTTTCACCAGCACTCGTATCTGTGTTTGTGCCCAATTGACTACAAGTCCACCTAGCTTGGCTCACCCTTCCTTCAATATCATCTTCTTAATGCTCAGCTACTAAATTAGAGCATTGCTGTGGCCAACTGTTTATTCTGAGTCAGTGTTTGTGTGCAGCTTCTAAGTTGAAACCTGGAAAGACTTGTTCGCAATGGGTTTTGCGGATGGCACAAACATCCCAAGAACTCGCGTGGTAGTGGCGGCATAATTTCACACAAAAGTCAGAAAGGATAGAAGTGGTTTCATGTATCAAAAAAGTCAGCTTTGTTGTCATAATGAAACTTCAATAAACTTCTTCTGTCTTTACCACATACTGCACGTTGCATGAGCCTGAGCAGACGTGAAAGCAAATTGTAACTTGACGAGTCGGCGGATGTTAGTTAGTTAGTTTGATGATTGTGACAGACCAGGTGATCAGAGCTGATACCAGATCTGGTCTCATCCTTTTGTGTACTGCATGGATTACAATGTATATATATATATATATATATATATATATATATTGTAATATATATATATATATATATATATATATATATATATATATATATATATAAAGAAAATATGTCTAACTGAGAGTGACAGAGTGCTCTTGAAAAACAAAACTCGCGCTATTAACTAATCCACACTCAGATGTGTGTTACAAATGCAATTATTAATCCTGAGTTTTTCAGTCTTACTAATTAAAATAAAATAAGTTGGTGTCTGGAACTGATGAACAATCATCCAAAATGCATGACTTTTGAAATAGAGAACTAAAAAAAAACAAACAAGCGTAAAAAAACTGTCAAATCAACAAAACAATGAACAAATACATTAATACTTTAGTACTTAGTAATGTAATTTAAGTGAACGAAATCCTACACTATTAAAACAAACAAGGCACAGAGGACTAGACCAGCTGAGTGGTCACAAATGTGCAGGGATAAAAAGATCTGAGAGGGAATTAGACTGAGAGAAGCCCGAGCTTGACATGCACAAAGAGGTCCACCTCCATGACTTCCCTGTGCACCAACATCACAGGTTTGGGGACAATGGAGCATTGTGTGGCAGTCATTCAATCCAGTACTACGCAGAAACACTGATAGCGAGTGATCACAGAAAAAATGATGTCACCGCAGCAGCTGCTTGAGCAAGAACAACAAAGAAGTACCTTTTAGGATGGGCAGATCTGAAGTTAGATTAAAGCCAGAGGGGAACTCGGAGTTCGTAGAGCCCCTGAATAACATGCGCTCACAAAATAACATGTTTTCTAGCTTTGAATAACTAATTCATCGATTAGTTCAAGTGTTGACACCGGTAATGCAGAATTTAATTTCAAACTAAACTAAACCTTTCCATAAGACTCACACACTGTTTTTAGGCACAAAAACAACATGTTTATGTTTAGGAAAAGATCATATAGAGCCACAGTTACACGGTGGTGAGGTGGTTAACATCACAACGAGAATCTGTGGCTGAAAGAAATGTTGACCATTGATTTAAAATGAGAAACTTTTTAAAGGCCAATGTTTGATCCGCCCGTTCCTTCACCACGTCCTCCTCCCTTATCTCGGGTTTTTCTTTGCTCTTGTTATAATTACTTTTTTTATATATATAAATGGAGGCTGCTGCCTTTTGCATCTGGAAATTTTATTAACAGGGACATTTGGTCCAACAAGGAACTGGAAGAAGGGGGAAAAAAGCAAAGTAATTACCCACACACAGATGACCAAGACAGGCAAGAACAGTTTAGTGATTTTAAAGGAGTACAGATACAAAGACTTAGAGGGACAGACAGTCAGTCTAAACAGAACCTGTAAAGAATCCTTGGGCTAAACTTTGACCTTGATAATTTGTGAGTAGTTGGTAAAGTATGAGGGCATCTGGCAGTCAGGTGGGCCTGTGAAAAGTGAGCCCCTGGGTGAAGGCGTGGACAGAGACCAAATGGACAAAATACACTGGACTAAGGCTGTTGCCGGGAAACAGCTTTCCATAGATAAAAGACTGGCTTTAAGCCTAGTGAATCACCATGGTTTCTGCAGTAACGTATCCTGTAGTAGTGATGGACCCTTTCCAGTCATAACAGGAACAACATGCAACATGTTCATGACTATTCAACCATGTCTGGGTCTTGGATTTTAACATGTAGATACAGATCTGTATATTTCCCTGAGATAATTAAATTGTATGATACGTTATTTCTTATTTAATAATATATTAATTCTGGTATTTTAGCAACCTGCAACTGGATATGAAATGGAACCCGGTGTTAAAACCAATGCTGGTTTCCCTATCTTATGGAACAGACAGGTATAATTTGGACATAAAAACTACATGTGTATGATTAGTAGAAGTATAACTTTTTACCCCCTCAGATTCATTGCACGTTTTACAACGCCATTTATGGATTTATGGATCAGTCCAGAGTTCAGTGCTGTGAAGCTCCTCCCACCAGCACAAATGCAAACAAAGCTAACTAATGTTATGGATACACTACCCACTGGGTGTAGTGTTGCGCCACTACACATCTAAACTTTCAAATTGAAAAAAAAACAAAACAACAACAACAAAACAAAACACTTAATAAAAACTGCCCTGATGTTTCCGGTTTGGTTGTTATAAAGTAGAAGGTTGGATCATTGTTTGTTGGGGAGGAGCAGGAAATGTGTTATACAACCACCATCTGCGGTGTCACAGACTTTTCCCATCGATTTCTATTCAGGATTCTTTGTTTGGCTTGTTTCTTATGTTTCTGGTTAAAACCGTTTTTGGCGGATTGTGCAGCATGTGACACCGACTGACAACTCCTGAACATGTGAAGGTCAGAAGTAGCTGTTGTAATCAGTCGAAAGAGAACTAATGCATAGTTGGTTTTAAACCTAAGACCTGTGTGGACCTTCTCCACTTATACAGCACATTGCATTACTCTTGCAATAAAATGAGTTAAAGTGCTGAAACAGCTTTTGGCTACTTGGTCAGTGGACGCACGCAGACAGGCCTGCGATTTACAGGCCAAAAAATGGTATGCAACTGTAATTACCGCAGACATTTAAAGCAGCACCTTATGGTAAACTGCTGATAGCATGCATGAGCCAGACGTAGCATGTATACTACCAGGCTCACATGCATGTGGCTCAGGCTGGCTTCAATTAAAACACTATTACTGTCAAAACTAATCAACACTCCTCATGCGGATTTCAGCGGGAATAATTAGGCTTTCATTTATCTGTGCTGTCCATGCACCGCTGAGGTCTAAGTATGCTATTAAAATCCCACAGATGGTATTATCTAATTTTCTGGTTTACCATATTGATTCAATGGAATATTTGGAAAATCACAGTTTATCATGAGAACATGGTATTTATAGCCTACATTGGTCAAGCACATCATAAATCTCATTTGGAGAGTTGGCCACAAGCTGCCAAACTCTGGCCCCAGTGCACAGGGCTCTGCTCAGTGTTTACCTGGAGCCTGTTATTCACGGTTCATAGTCGTCTGAACCACAAGCTGAAATTTTCTTTTCAGATGTGTCAACCTCAGCGTAGACAACTATATTTAATCCTTACTCCGCCTCCTCGTTACGTGACAGCGACCTTGCTCAATGTATACCTTTGCTCTTTGAAACGGTATTCGGCCACAAGACGAGATCGTGCGATGCCAGAACTTCCTTTTAATCTGAGATCTCTCGTCTGCAGTGAAAGTTCAGGAGCACAGGCGGGCATATCTTTAAGGAGGATTTCAAATAATGACAGAGGCAGAGGCAGTGACAGTGCGCCTCTGTGCGATGCCACATCCCACAGCCCAAGGCAAATAGGGCACCGTTTGATTTAGAGGCAGGAATGGCCTTTTGGGCTCTTGATTACCAGAACCCTTCGAGCTTTCATGTGGTCAGCATTCAGCCAGAGAAGGGTCACTGTTATCGATTAAACAATCTGAGTCAGTTAAAGGCGGTAACAGGGTGCATTCATGCTCCCAACTGAAGGCCCGACTCTTCGGAAATGGCCTAATCCATCTTCCAGGGAAATGAGAGGATAGGAACAATTATCCGGGCCGGCAACATGTCCTCTATTAAACTGAGCTGTGCCCGCTGCTCGGCGCAGCCTCCAGTCCATCTTCTTGGAATGTGCATTTGAAAGAAGTTATGAAAGCAGCGTTGGACTTTTGATTAAAGTGATGTTGCTAACGATCCAGATCAGAGCCGCAGGACGTGGACAGCGTGTAGACTGGCCACGGTTAGAACAATGAATCATTTGAAGTCTGAGGAAGTTATTGAGCGGCTTTAGTTCCGCTGGCTAAAAACTACAATAGTCACAAGAATGAAGAGTCGTCTCAGGCCTCTGCGAGTTGGGTTAGTCTCAAAAATAACTTTCATTCATTGGCTTAAGACACACACATATGGCAGAGATTACCTAATCAGAATTTATACTGCACTAATGACAGAATAATTACGTCTGCCAGTGTAGCACTGATGGAATTAAGTACTTTGAATAGGTTTTGTGTCACTGAGATTACAACATCATGCATTATGGTAAATGTGCCATGTGTATAATTTAATTTTACTAATAATCTTTAGGGGACTTAATGGTTTTGCTCCTCAATACATTTTTGACCTGCTCAAAAACTGCAAATCTCTCATTCATTCGTCTCTTGTTATTTTAGCTTTTGGATGTATTTATGCTTCACATTCGTCAGTCCATATGACATGTGGTGATCAGCCAAAACATTAAAGCCACTGATGCTAACAATGATCATGTCATTGCTATTAAACGTCCTGCCGGGAAACCTCAGGTTCTGACAGTTCTTGCAGATGTAACCTCACCGACCTCCACGCCTGCAGGACAATGCAACATACCACGCCCTGAGAAAAAGCCCAAGACAAAGAGGCCTGCCTTCCAAACTCCCCAGACCTCAATGTGATCATGCATCTGTGGGATTCTCCCGAAACGGCGCTGATCCACAGAGGCCCATCCTGCGAATTACAGGACCTAAAGATCCACTGCCAACACCTGGGGACCAGACACCGCAGAAGGTCTGGTGTCAATGCCCTAACAGGTCAGAGCTGGTCAGGCAGGTGGTTTTAATGTTGTGGTTCATCGGTGGTAAAAAAAAAAAAAAAAAAAAAAAGTGACTAATCTGTCTTAAAACAGTTCTCTTACTCCCACATGAACACTGAAACAGGCACTGGCAGCAGGAATTCAGAGTCGGAGAGTTACAGCGGTTTCATCATGAAGTTTCCTCTCCGTGTTACTACTACGCAGCTTAGTGGACAGTAAAATCTGGCTTCTTGGTTTTTACAGTTCACAGATTTTTGTAGTTTTCTTTTGGGTCTTCACACCTCGGAAAGTCTTTTGATTTACTCACCTGCTTTGGGTTTGCACTGTCAGACAGTACTTTAGTTTTGCTTTGTACTGCGTCCCATATGATACTCACCCAACTCTTAATAAAGCCAAACTAGTATGACTAGGATATTTTAAATGAGGACTGTGTTTGGACCATATTTCCTACGCTGAAGTCACATTATTGGAAGTGATCTTTTCATGGCCAGTATTGTTGCTAGTAGTGTTGCTCTAAAACTGACTGACAGATGAGAAGTATGAACCTAGTCTTTAAGTCAAATTGATGTTAAGAAAGGGATAAATCATTCCTATTTTTATGGGATTATCAAGGCCAAGCTTGTTTGACTCCGAAACAAGTTAGAAGAGACTTTGATCCTGTTTTCTTAATTTCTGGCTAATTCTTGTATCAGTCCCCAAGCCCACTCTTTATTGCAAACACAAGCATAGGACGTGTTTTATTTATCTGGACAGAGTTGAAAAGAATTGCTCAGCTCAACACACACATTTGATTTAGTTTTTTTTTTTTTTTTTTTTTAAGCAACAACAAATTAACTTGTGGAATTTGCAAACCAAAGTGCTCGTCTGAAAATACTCTTGATGAGAAGAGATGTCCAGATAATCCATCATGAATGTCATCATGGATATCCGGTAATAAAAATGAGAACACAACAGTCACTTGAAATCAAAACAACTGCCAGCAAATGTGTTTTTCTTGTGACGTCCAAACACTTAATTTCCTGGAACCAGAGATGCTTCCTCTTGGCCCGCTCCTCTAATGGTTAGCCACCTGCTGTATGACCCGCGTCATCGGGCGGCCAGCTCACATCTGCCGGACCGGGACCGTTTAAAAACTGGGGAGACAGTGCCTTGAATAATGTGTTCATCATCTCGTCTGGGTGTAGTCCACATGCATGTTCTGTGTGAGTCACATCAAAGTCAGCGACAGTCTCTCACTCAGCTCCACCTCACTGTCAAAGCACGACCGACACGTTGCAGTGTCTGAGCTGCGGGGAACCCCATATTCCACGCGGGGCGTAAACACCCTGATTTTTGAATGACCCTGAATGAAAGCCAGACTCGGAGCAGAGCGACTGATGTGTTGAACTGACGCGGGTGGTCAACCAGGAGGAGAGTGTGATCCATTAATAAGAACCAGACTCAGTGTGCCACAGTGAAAGCATTTTACACCGTCTTCAAGTTACAGGAAGGGCTAAACCCGCATTGACCTTGAAAGCAACCCAAGAATTTTAATCTTACGCCAGACTTCAAACAATATGGAAAACAATATGTAAATGTCTCAATAAACTGCTGCCCTCATTTACTGGTGCTCACCACTCATGTTCTTCTTACAGTTTGGTTGTACTTAACTCATAAGAAGATTCAATTTGCAGTTACTTATCGATATGAAGCTCAATTTTCAGACTACCCTCATCTTCACTCATTCACAACTCACTCTCTTCCTGCTCTTAAAACAGCTGACCACATGAGTTCCCAGCTTCACCTTTCTGATTTTTGCCACGGTTTCAATCAGCCAATCATGTCATTGCTGCCAAACTTTAAATATAGTGTCTTCTGCTGTTGTCAGCTGTTGTTTCAGTTTGTAATTGTTGCCACCATCCTCCACCCTATTCATCCCCGGCTCTCAAACCCAGCGTCCAGATTCTCTAGTCCTCCTCCCATCCAAGCATTTTCTTCAACTCACCACCACTAGCATCTAGGCCATGGAGGTAGCCTAGATGCCGCAGCCTCACCCTCTCCCCATCATATAGGATTGTGGCACGACTGGGAGAAGTGGCCAAACCGTGCACTCTGAATCCAAGCTGGGGTTTCCAAAAAAAATGCAGAAATCACAGAATTATTAATGATTTTTTTCTAAAAGGCAACATCTGGTTTTATCTTTACTGGCAACAACTGGTGTTCTCATGACTTAAACAACCTGACCAACAACTTCTGTCATCTTCTCATGACTAACCTCAACTTTTGTGAGTCAGTCTTTAAGGTGCCATGCTAATGTCTTTCTGATAGATTACTGCTAACACTCTCATTCTTCCATGCCTATGCTGGTGAATTCCTCGGCGCAAATTTGCGGTGTGAAACCATGGGAGTGTGCCGTAGGCTGTCTTAATCAGTCTAGTCTAAAGAATAAAAGGCATAAACAGCTTGTCTGTGCAACATTACACTGTCTAGTAGCCATGTACTGGACTGAAACATGACCACCCGCATCATGTGTCTGTTTCTCTCATCACAAACATGACTGTGATTTCACTGGAGAGGGCTTTTAATCAGCTGTAATATCTCCAGTCAAAGGAGACTACCTTGATCCAACTAATCTTAGCCCTGATTTCTGATTGCAAAAAATCCGCCGTGCTTTATTCCCGCTGCCAGATATTGATACCTTCTCTGATATTATTCTACAGATGGCTTGAATTCTCCAACACGGCAAAATAGTAGTCAAAATGTGATTAGCGTGTGGAGGCGGGGGTGATGATAGCACGTCAAGATAATCCTGCTAGAAACTCTTTCCAAGTGAGTGAGCCAAGGAAACAATCACAGATCTTGGCCCAGGTGCTCTTTGTTTCAGCGAAGCCCGACTCAGCGTTCACACTTTTGACACTAATCGCCCTGAAAGCCCTTTGCTAATTTCCAGCGTGAAGAGAAGTGACAAAGCCTGAGGAGCGTGCTCTCACCCTCGTCACACAGATACCACATGCAGGACCTTTATCTAATGCAGCAGGAGCTTCCCTTCCCTTCATCAAGATACTTTATGGTAAGTTACTCAGGCTTGTCACATCTCATCTGCTGTGGTTCCTCCAGACATTTCCGCACTTATCAGCACCAGCGCATCAACATGCACTGGAGTTCCTCTGGAGTTTCAGCAGTCTGTCATTTTAAGTGTCTCCTCTTTTCTACTCGCATGTATTAAAGTGATGAATGTGTTTGAAACGCCATAGACAGTCCAGAGCCGTCCTCCTCCTCCTCCTTCTGGTCCTCTGATTCACTGTGAGCCACTTTCACCCTCTTGCTTTAGGGACTTTTTCAGCAGTTTCATCAGCAATATTAAAGGCAGACAAAATCCAGCTGGGCACCACCCAGTGTTTATGGAATAAATCTTTTTTTTTTTCTTTGAGCCATTGTTTTAAGTTTTGCATAATCTTCCACAGAGAACATTAAACTTCACTAAGATAGAGACACTCGCTCGGGGGGACTTCCTCTTTTATTAAACATCAAAACTTTGTCTCAAGCATGGAGACTCCTCTGAAAATGGATGAGTTCCTGCTAAATGAATTTCTGCTAAAAGCAAACTGTCTTGTGGCTGCCTTTCAGGGTAAGTCTCTGTGCACTCAGGTGACAGCGGCGGCTAAAATAGTATCACCTCCAAGCATCTACAGTTACACCAGACAAGTCTAATACTTCCTCCCACTCCCCAGTTCAGTTGGTTGCCCATTGTCTCCAACAAAAGAACTTGACACTTTGAATTGGAGTCTGTGATGGATCGCTTTTGAGGTCAGAAGCCTTTACCGGTATACTGGTTTCATCCCAGCCCAGCCGAGCTTCCAGCTTTGAATAGATGGTCCCAACTTGTGTGAAGTAGAGAGTAAAGTAAAGCATTATTAGGGGGAGAGTCATAGAGCCATTGTGGGAAAGATGGTTTTGATGACTGGCTGCTTATTTCCTTTTATTTATTTATTTTTAAAATTTGTTTTTAATATTGATAAGATGGCTTTTAAGCCCCATTTACACAAGCAGTGGTTCCTATTTGTGCTTCATATTTTCCATTGTCAGGAAGGGAGGGAGTCATGGTTATTGCGCCAGATGATTTTCCTCTTCAATAGTTGCAGAAAAAGTAGAAATGGCACCAATCGCAAGATCACATGGACACGAAACGATCAGTAAAGTGTATATGTGTCACCAGTGGATACTCTGCTGGCATGACTGAGTGACTTATGGGTTTTACCTGCCTGAAACTCAAAGGGTTCATTGTACTCTGTCTACCCAAGATATAAGTTTGAAGGACACTGAGAATCAAACAAAGGCGTCTATAATTCGTGCCTTATCGTTTATTTTCATAACTGCATCATGAGGGCAGTCTGTCTCATAGAGGAAAATGCTTATCAGATTTTTTTCCCCCCCTTCTAATTCTAAGTTATACCGGAATGATGGCTCAATGAACCGTGAACGCGTTTTCCCGTTTCAGCTCGTTTGAAGATAAGTGACTATTATTATTTTTATTTTATTTTAAGCACAGGTAACGATATCCTAGAGACGTAAACTGACTCGCGGGACAATGGAAAATGTTCCACCTCACTAACACTAAAAAAAAAAAAAAAAAAAAAAAACTATAGAGGAGCCAGGAGCAACTTTAACTTCAACTTTTCCCCCCCATTTCCTATGTGCCCAACCGCCTCGCAGTAAAAAGGGTCAAGCGCTCAGTTAAAATACACAGTGTATAATTTTATAGCTATTTCCCAACGGGGCTCCTGGTGCCGGTGTCGAGACGACAATGCGAAAGCAGCGGTGCCGCGCACAGATCAGTTTCATTCTTTGTCGGTTGTGAATGGGGGCGGAGGAAGCAAACTCATTAGAATCCTATAAAAAGAAAGTATCCGAGATCATAAAACAGCCGGCTGCTGGACTAAGTGCTCACTCACAGCCAGACAGGGACACAGTGGAAACCTCTTGTCAAGTTTCTCTCTGACCCTCAGAGCATCAGCATTTTAACAGATCTGCTCCATCACTGTTTCCCCTTCCACCCTGGGCTCTCGGTGTTACTCAAATAACCGTGTAGATGGCAGTCATTCCTCTGAATGTCTGATTTTTTCAGGAGCACAAACTTGGCTTCATCACGACTCTCCTGAACTGCAGTCTGGCAAGCGTGGCGCATGGACACTGCCAGGGCGCACACTTAAAAACAGATTTTTATTTATTTTTTTCCTGCGACACAAACTTAAACCTGTACAAGAGGTTCTGCCTTTTTTGTGACATTTCTGTATTTTTTTTTTTTTTTTGAGGATGCTCATCTCGACTTGGAATAGATGTTGCGTTGTGATGTTTCTCGTCTCTACACTGAGGACAGGGACATCCCAGGTATCGGAGGCGCGCCCCAAGCCGAATTCCATCAAGCCTGTTCTGTCTGAAGAGGCGCCAACGCCGGCAACCAACCGATCCGCTGCTGTCACCAAGAAACACAACATCCTTACGCAGGTAATTTCTGTTATTTACTAGTTTGGGCAAATATAAACTAGGATGCGTGCCAGGTTTTTACGCGCGATAGGCGCATGAGTGCCAGTGGAGGAATTTAAGCAGAGATTCACGGTTTAGAAAAATTCACTTCTTTCAGGTGATTGAGGAGAGCCGAGGGGCATTTCCGCATGTTGAAGTAAAATATAGTGATATCGTATATAATATGTGTCTTAAAAGGGGCGCTCATGTGTGGATCGTTATTGGAAATTGCGAGGATTGGACCCCTCATAAATCCTAATTGCCTTTCAAACCTGACGCCACAGTCGGGTGCAGCGCACTTCCACAGTAAATCATTAATGCCAGCAGAAATGTGAGAAAAAGTTAACACTTGGGGTAATTTTCTGTCTGGCTCTTTAGTGTCATTAAAGTGGTCCAGACGCTTGCTGGGATTATGAGATTCTGCTGGGCCTCTGAAGGATACTCTTACCAACCACTTAATACCCACTCAAAGAGTTATCAATTCCTGCTGTTTCAACAAAGTGCCACATTACTACACTTTGACAGCAAAGGCCGGATCAAAAAAGCTGTGAACATTATAAGAGACTTATTATCAAGTGAGGAAAAATTCACCCTCCTCCAAATAATGTCTCTGTGTGGCTGCTTTAGTTCGTTTTTTGTCTGTTCTGAAACAAGTTTGGATAACAGATGAATAAGTGAGCAGGTCTCGGCACAACAGCCACACATTCATGCGTCCCCTCTGCCAAAAATAAATGTTGATTTACTGTGAGGATTCACCTCAGATTGGAGTTTATGGCACATTTATTTTCTCATTGTGGTGATCTCTGTTGATTGCTCACAGTATCTTTCTGAGCAGCAGATGGCACTGCCACATCTCCATCTCCATCTCCCACTGCAGACAGCCTGTCCATCATCTCACTAAGAAACCGTAGCTGATTGCTCTTGTCCTCACTCTGAGCATTTCGTTTTTTGCCCAGTTTCTATCTTCACCCATGCGCATTTGCCTCTGGACTATTCAACTGCCCGTGATATTGGTTGCAGCAGTGTTAGCGACGTATATCCGAGACACACAGCTCAGACAGGAGAATTATGGAAAAGCCACATTCTCTTCTCCGTGGAGTGTGGGGATCCAACCTCAAGCTACCCTGCCAGACCTCAATTTGAACGCCTGCTTACATCTTTGCCATTGCAATAATCTTGAGTGGTTTGGAAGAGTGGGCCGGGGGGAAACAATAAGTGTGCGCTTAGACCACCGTACTGTTATGCAAGTGTCATCGTGTCCAAATGAAGAGAGGTAATGGCATTCACGGCCGCACACGTGTGCGTGCGTGTGTGTTCTGGCTGCCCAGAGGTTTTCCAGAGTTGTAAATTAACAGCCGCAGTCCAGCCCCGGCCAGATATGCGGCTTGACGATGGCAAACAAGGCGCTCTGTCTTTCTGCATCTCATCATTCACTGGCTATTTATGAGCATAGTAAATCAAAGAAAACAAGTCTGATCTCTTCACGAGGCTTTAATGGCTGTGAAAGGCGTGCCATACATTTGGGTTCGGAGCGATCACAGGCACGCTGATGAGACTTTTTACTCATCGCTTTTAACTGCAAAATGAAATGTCATGAAAAAGTTTGCACAGAGCCAAAGTCCGTTACTGCAGATTAAAGCTTGGGTGAAAAGTTGGAAACTGGGCATGCACTGACTTAAATTTCTCTTCTGGCATCATCCTTATGGGAAACATTGGTGCAGATATCATTCACATACAGATTCTTGGTCAGGCTATCATGTGGCTGAGTTCGCTGAGGAGTAGCTGACAGATCATCACACCTCTGAAGAGTTTACAGTGTGTGACTTTGAGCTTGCTGGTTGTGTTAGTGAAAATCTCCAACATTTACCACCCTTGTCATTTTTTAAACTGACTTTTTTCGGTCAGATACAAAAAAAAACTAACATTCGCATACGGCGCAAGGCATGAAACTCGCTCGCACTTATTCGCATATTCAGAAAATTACAAGGCGACACTGGCTTTCATTTAAATGTGGCAAATTACTGAGGGCCACAGTCCAGCCACCCCGGGAAGACAAACGGCTGCAGCAGGAAACGAGGCTGTAATTTGGTGTTGTATCCATCAGATTAGAAACGCTGGTCAAGGCCTCGGGTCATAGGAAGCATTCGACAACATAATGTGCTTTTATTTCCTGTAGCTGCTGACAGTGTTTGGGGATAAGTGTAGCATAAATCGTACACAAACCAGGGTAGGGTTTGGCAACTCAGACAGGGCAAACTGCTGAGCGTTTCCCCATTGTCTCGCCCTTTTCACATCAGCCTGACTGGAGCGAAACCGACAAAACCAAAAACCTCTAAGACCTTCACAGCCAGCGCTCGTGGGTGGCACTGTTGGATGGGAACCAACAGAAATGGATAGCATGGGCAGGCAGGGCTCACCGCTGTAACCTCTGAACCCACAAGGGAGCCAACAGTGTGGCGGCATCCAGCCGGTACGTGTCTGTAAAACATCAGCAGCCGGTCAGTCAGCCTTAACTAGTTGCTTTTTTTAAATTCAACACGGAGATTACTTTAACAAGCCATCTCTGGGGGCTCTGTCTATAAAAGCAGGGCTCCGTTCAACCTAAAATGACTGTTCAGTGATCCTAATGAGCTGAGAAAGAGAGAGAAAAGGCCGGGAGAGGTGTGACTGCTCGTTAGCGCTCGGCTCAATTTGTGCTTCGGTCTTCTGTCCTGTGGCTTTTCCCAGTCTGCGGGTCCCTTGGGTGCTGTGAGGCCCTTCCACTGGAACCATTAGGGTCCCCACGTGGAGACCACCGTTACTGTAATTGGACGTGTTAATGAGAGGAGACCCGTGTGCACCTCTCATTCCACAGAATTACACCTTTTTAGAGCAACACACCTCCCGCCATCAAGAGCGTTTCCCCCTTTTCCCTTGTTAGTCTTTTAAGAGAGCAGACGCTGTCCGCCTTCCTCTGTGTCAACCCAGAATGTATACTTAACCTAAGGAAGGTCTTAGTTTTTGGAGACTCTGGATTCTAGGGACACAGCTATAAACACATGTGTTTTGAGTGATGAAAGACGCCAAGCTGCTTTTGAAGACATGGTTTGAACGAGTGACTTGTGCGCAGTCATCCCTATGTTATCTGATACCGGCTGTCTGTGCTTTCAGGGCATATGAAGTTTGTTTATTCAGTGACATCGTTTATTTGACTCTTTAAGGCCCCTGTCTCTCATTAACACCATTCATGGCTTCAAGTTACGAGCTTTAGCTCTGAAGGTCGTGTGCAATCACAACACGGAGGGCAGAAAAAGAAATGGGGACTTGTAGGACGAGGTCTTTCAGCTGCATCGTTTTGTTTCTTTTTTCAGAATCGCCGCTGTTTAAAACTGTAAATGACTGTGTAAAAGTTGGACAGTTGTACTGACAGTAGCAATACATAGATACAAAAATGTAAAGAGGTCAGTAAGTCTGAGGTTTGGTTGACCCGTCCAGCCACCCAGACCTCATTGCTTACATCCAGTAGTGTCACCTTATTGGCTTAGTTATTGTGACACACAAGAGGGTTTTGGCTTTCGGATGTAAAGATTTTTGCGTACTTGCTGAAATTACAGTTTTGTTCTGTGGTTTAAGTTGTCATGCTGCGCCCCGCTCAGACTCAACCTGAGTAGAGGAGACATGCTCGGTGCTATTTTAATGCGTTTCAGGGCACTTCCATCGAATTATATCAGCACTTTGGAATGACTGTGCTAAGGTAAATAAGGGATCTAGCGGAGAGGGTTCAAAGCCCTGTATATCCTGCAGTAAATCCCTTGTAGATTGTTGCTCCCGCACATTTAAGGTTCCTCTTCAAAGCCGCATTGCTTCACCAGCACGAGAGCAACACGAGACAGGGCCGGGGGCTTCCCTTATGGCCCTCTGTCTGTCTCTCCCTTTATCGTCTCACCAGCATACCAAGAGAGGCTGCCGAGTACACTGTTCTTAACCCACTTCCTGTGCAGGATCCAAGGCTACGCTTTTATGTGCGAAGGGGAAAAATAAGGGAGCAACAGAAAAAAGATATGAGATGAATAAGATGCATCCAAATGAAGCCCTGTCCCTCAGGAGTTGCAAATGAGGCGTTTCAAAACACGACAAGATAAGGCCAGATTATCAGCAGTGATTTAAGGGTCAGCTCTGTATCATTGGGTTTCAAAGGGCTGTCTCGGAGCTCGAGCCGTGATGGAAGAGGTGAGCCCGATCCGTCTTCTGCCCCGGCCTCTCCTGCATATGTGCTGCGCTCTGCATTTGATCCAAACCTGCCGGCCAGAAAGACAGATGGGAATCAGAGCAGGTAGCATCAAGCACTACTGCATGCGGCTGGACGCATTTGTCATCATATTTAGATAACTGCACATTTTTCATGTCGGGGAAGGGGAAAAAAACTCCTGCAGCAGTTTGTTGAATTTCTCTTCAGGCAGTGTTTCTAGCACCTTTCTGTGAATGAGCTGCTAAGATAGGAGCAGATAACCCCTGATGAGCTGAGTTCTGTATTGACCTCGGAAACTGCAGTTTGACCGAACCAAATAACCATTAAGAGGAGTTTGAGTCTTATCTGCTTTCTTGCGGGAGGGTGCGTGAAAGGGATACGTTTTGCTTAGTGTGAAGCCTTGCTCTGGCCTTACGCCTTACAGCACTTCTATATCTACTTCACACTTTGCATCTGCTTTGTTTAATCTGTTCACAAACAAGAATGTAAAGTGTCAGTGGTGGTTTTGCAGGTTTTACCTTGGCTTTCTACTCGGCCACAAACAGTTCTTCACAAAAGCACTATGAGCTCCTCCTTTATTAATAAGCTGTAGGGTTGCTGTTTAGAAGATTCATTTTTTTTATAAATAATCGATGAGATCAAGGCCGTGCCGTTTTCGCCTGCTTCCAGTCATTAAGCTAAAATAAGCTCTGACAACAGTCCCTTGACTGTGCAGTAATTAGGACTTTTCCTCATTTTTACGAACGCATAAAACATCAGGACTTTGTTACTTCCACCAACATGTTAATCATCTGCGTTGTGGGAATCTGTCATAATGATGGATGAGCACTCGGTTCAATATTTGTGCTCATTTTTCTATGGCTGTATCATTGCCTCCATGTGTTTCCACCCTGAGAAAGTCGGCGTGGCAACCGTCCAACAAGTCCAATCTTGTTCGTTTTCTAAAGCTCAAGGACACGAGTAACAACTTCTAATGTGCTGAAATATAGATATTGTTGATAGCTCATTTGAACATGTGGTGCACATTTTTGTTTGGAGTGACGCCTGTTCTTTTGGCCACGGCGGCCCCTCTAAGCTGACCTCTGCGGAGTTTGATATTTATTGTGGCTGTAATGATTTTGCTCCGATTTAAACCTCTTTCATGTTCGGTCACGTGTTGACTGTTCCGTGTTTGTCAGTGGTAAGCCACACTAAATCGGATCTGTCATTGCAGTGCCAGCTTAACGTGAATGCGGTGCCGGTGCGGTGGCGTGCCAACCAAACATTTTGTTCTAATGTCAGTCTACAGCGAACAGAATTTACGCTGTTACATTTCCTATTTCCTAATCCGTATACGCGAAGGCGTCGGCTTAAAACACAGCAGGAACACAGTGGCCTGGACCTTCTAGTGTCTCACCCAGCCGATGTGAACCCGAGCCTTTTCCTGCGTACGCTCAAAAACGACCAACTCTCTTGATGAGTTCAGCGCAAATTCGTGACATTATTTAATTTGTCTGCAAAGTTCATTTGATTTGCGACATAATTTATGCCAAACTCCTTTGCTCTTGCTCCAAGCCTAAGACTTGCATGTGTAAGGAATTATATCAAGACAGTGATTCCAGTAAAACGTCCCATCGGTGTACACTCTTGTTATGGAAAAAGTGAGCTTGGCTTTAATTGTGCTTCTCACTGCTATAGACGACAGTGTCTGTTATGGTGGTGGTTTTTCTTTGTGTGGTCATTTCAGTGCACTTGTGGAGAAGGCCTGAACGTCTGTACTTTTCTGGGCGTCTTAATATGTCTCAACCTTTCAGCGTAGAAGCATGAACAACTAAAGCAAAAGCAATTAACTATAAAGGAGTATGACTGGCTGCTGAAATTACCCTCAGTTATGTCTGTGGACTCATTAAGCCTCTGAACACTTTGAGAAAATTGAGAGAAACTGAAGTGGTTTTTGCTGTTTTGGAAATTGTAATAGCTCTATTGTTTAGCCCCGGAAAAAAAAAGGCCAAACCAGTGACAGACAAGTTAATCCCTACAACATGTTGTCCACTAAAATCAGGCTCAGAAGGACCACAGCCTGTTGTTATTTCACCCAGAACAAACACCAACATATTTGTCCACTTTCCCCCGGGTGTGTCAGACTAATTAACGCGACCAGATAGTTCTGGGTTAATTAGCTGAAGCCCTTAGATCCGCTTCGTACTTTTGACACCAACTTAATTCAGCAAAAGACGAGCGCCATTTAGCTGTAGCTTCTGAAACATCAAAAGCTGTTTTTGAACGTTTTTTTACAGCGACATTTCTTCTCAGAAACAATAGTACAGTAGTTCTGACTGAGAACAATTAAATTTCTCTCAGAGCAGAACAAAAACGTTGCAGTTGTTAAACTTGAATAAACAGTCAGGAATCAGCTTTTAACAACAAAGGAAGTCTTAGCTGGATCATTCAAAGTTCATATGGCCTGGTTTCCATTAGCATTACAGAAGTCTAACATTTCTTGTAACTCCTTTGTTTACTCATAATTTTTCTGATCCATATTCAAAAACTTGTAACGATAAGATTGACTTTGATTCAGCGCTCGATAAAAACACAAACCTCTTGAAGCAACAAACTCGATAAATGCATTAAACTTGGGCTTTAGCTGAATCGTTCTTGAGGTCTGTACTTGGCCCAAACAAAACTTTGTGTATCGGTTTAGGACTATAATAATTTTGCATAGTGATTTAAAACCTGGTGCAGATTTGCGAGAGTCAGGTTGTTTATTTCAGGAGGTTCTGCAAAGACGTCCAACCTGATTTTATTTGGCTTGTTAACTGCTTGCAGTTTACATTTTTTACTGCCTGTGTTGCATTTGTTGGATTTGTGGTGTATAAAAGTCAGCCATTTATTGAGTATTGAAGCGTTGTGACCAAAAACATGAACTAGACTCTTTCTTTTAAATGGCCGTGCCCTCTGGGACAGGGCACTTGGATCATTTGGAAAATATTTGGTGGAAGGGGATCTCAGAGAGACACAAAATCAACACAATAAAACACACGTCCAGTTGAATTAACAAATGGGAGGAGATAAAAGATTAGTTCACCATGTCAAGATGTTTCATTGCCCAATAAAAAGGAACTATTTTATGACATTAGATGCCGAGCAGAGTTGGACGAGCTCGGTACGGCTGATGGAGCGGTCAACCGTGACGTCTCTCCAGCGAGCAGCGTGATGTGTGTGAATGACAGAGTGACACCACACACGTGTTCGCGATTACGCCGCACTTAAACGTGCGCATGGAAGGAGGGTGGTCAAGAGTAATCAAGTGGAGAAACAAAAAAATATCGGAACGCCACAAAAACTTGATTGAATGCTCATTTGACGTGATCTGAGTAACAGCGTGAAGCAGCTGCGACCACAATGGCATGATGTGTCGAGCGTCACATACTGCTACAGCTTCTGGGCGTATTAAAACACGCTGCATGTGTCTGCGGTGCTGATTTAATAGTTAAGATCATCCACTTTAACAAGGCTTTTGTTAATATAAATGTGCAATGTAGTTTCCTTTCATACATCAGTTTGAGTAAATGCATATATTTTCCCAGCAGGTGTATCCGTGCAGCAATGACAAGGAGTGCAGCGTGGGCAGCTACTGCCACAGCCCTCAACAGGCTCCCTCCCGCTGCCTCAACTGCCGCAGGAAGAAGAAGCGTTGCCATCGAGACGCCATGTGCTGCTATGGGAACCGCTGCAGTAACTGTACGTGCAGCTCGTTCGGGCTTTCATCTCGACTTCAGGGTGCCCTGCAGAAATGTGATTTCTTGTCTCATGCAGATATTCTGGAAAAAGTGACTTGTTCTAGGTCACTGAACAAACAGTATCTAGTCCAGAGTCTCGGCGATAGAGCCAGAACATTTAAATAATGCTGAACACATGCTTTCAGGCACAATCCTGGACTATGTCTGAACTGTTTTAAACTGAGGCCCAGACGTTAGGAATCATGGTCACATTCATTCAGCCCAAACAGGGTGCATGGCATAAATGTGTGTGTACGGCTCTCTGAAACTTGTACCGCAGCTGACATATAGACCTCCGCTTTCACACGTACAAGCCCTGAGAAGCCTCGTTTAGCAGCCACTAAGCTAATTAGACACTGAGGTGAACTATTAACAAGCCAAACTGACAGGTAGCTTCAACAGTCTGCATGGTTGCTATTGTCCCAGCTTTTATATTTTACTCTCTTACTGTCCTTCTGCAGATATTTGCGTCCCCATCTTGGACGAAACCAACAAACTCTCCACCAAAGACCACACCTGGAGGAAGACTGGGAAAGCGCACGCAAAGCATTCTCTCAAAGGTAAGATGACAATCGCCTTTGTCTCTTCTCCCACAACTTCACGGCTCTGAATCTCTCTGTTGTTCCCTCCCTACCCATCCCTAAGCGTTCACGGGCAACGCCAGTCCGCAAAGTATGTTGATAATTGCCCTGCTGCTCGTGTGTCAGTGCCCAAAGCGGAGCACGGGGAGCCTTGAAGAAACCACAATGCCTTTGCTGTTTCTGCACCTACATGACGCCTTACAAAGACTTTCACTGACACATTGTGTGATGCACAAGTGAAAACCGCAGTATGCAGGTTTGGCACCGTTATAGCTTAATAACTCACTGACCCCTTTGCTTTGTGTACATGTCAGCCAATTTATAGTAATGCAAGTGCTTATACATAAAGTAATAAGCTTAATGAGGCATTTAAATTACTCTAAATGCCCCCTCAAGATGTAGAAGCAGGCCATAAAGCTAAAATCAATGTGAAAATAACAGCACCACTTAACGTTGCTGTAAAGTAAACGAGACAATTTGCTTTTATCTGTATTCGACTCACGTCATTACTTTATACAGGCCCTGTGCAAGTCAATGCTTAAGAGAAATCCACCTGGAAAATGATGTTAAAGCAATTAATGAATAAGAAGATGGTTGAACCTCCATGCTCAAATAACTAGTCGTCAAAGTGTGGTTTTGTCAGCGATACAAGCATGACTGTTTTGGTGGCAATGCAACTTTTGGCAAGGAGCGATATCCAAAAGAGTTTCACAGAGAACCTGCATGTCTGAGTTGTAATAATTATACATTCACTGGAGCGCCGCTAACCTCCTGCCAAGAATGTGGAGACTGAAACAGATTGGATGATACGGTTAATAAACACAGTAATCAAATTGTTTGCTTGATTTATGCTCAAAGCTTCGTACGTTTCTTTGGTCTCTCCCACGCGGCCGCGTACGACGCAATCTGGAGTGAAACGTAAAGAGAGGGCTGAGTAAACCGAACAAATGGAAAACATGAGAGCTCCGCGAACAATCACGCCGCAGTTCCGTCGCTCGAAGATGCTGCGTGGTTTACAGTTTCATGCTCGTCTTTTATGCCGCTGATGAAGCATTTGTTTCTGCTTTCCTGTGTGTACATTTGACAAACATATGTGGTTGTCGTTTGCCGGCTCACCACTGATCACTGTCGTTTTTTCCGTCTGCTTCTTCTCCTCAGGGCATGAGGGTGACCCCTGCCTGCGTTCGTCTGACTGCTCGGAGGGCTACTGCTGCGCCCGCCACTTCTGGACCAAGATCTGCAAACCGGTGCTGAGGCAGGGAGAGGTGTGCACCAAGCAGAGGAAGAAAGGTTCTCACGGCCTGGAGATCTTCCAGCGCTGCGACTGCGCCAAGGGCCTCTCCTGCAAGGTGTGGAAAGACGCCACCTCCTCGTCCAAATCCAGACTCCACATGTGCCAGAAGATCTGAAGCTGAGGCAGCTGCTGTCGGCGTAGAGGCCTCCGTCTCCATCTGCAAGGGAAAGTTTTTTTTTTTTTTTTTTTTTTTTTAAGGATGGGTTGTGGCTGTATTGAAAAGGAGTAAGAGACAGAGACTAACAAGAGACAGAACAGACTGCGTGGGTTCGAGCTCGCTGTTCGGCAAGTGGAGAGCAAATGGGAATGCTTTAATGTGTTTGCTGTGAGTGGTCCGTCCCTGCACCCGCACTCAAACATGCACACATACACCTCACAGCCTGTTCTTTTTGCGTTCTTCTGTTAATCGGGGAGCCACAGAGTTAGCCAGTGCACGCTATGATAGATGCTGGACTTTTTCTAGACGGAGGCAACAGACATAGCGGTTCTTCATCAAGCCGCAACTTATAATATTAAGACAGACATTATTCACAGACACGCCATATCTTTGCTAAACACTACATTCTTTGACAAAGTCTGAAATAAGTTAATAAGAACTCAGCCTTTGCTATAAAAACAATTACAACCAGTAACAATGTCCAGACGCCATAAATACACGTCATATTACACAAAGTACTAACTGCATACACTCTTCACCCACTTACGTGTGACGCCTACATGTAACACTCGTAAACCAGAGAGTGAAAGAACATTTAGATTGGAATGATGAGATTCATCTGGGGGCCCCTTGCCTCGTTTTTTTAGCCACAAGAAGGAACGATAAAGTATTGTGTTCGTTGTGGAGCCCTTGTTTGATCTGTCTCATGCAGCTGTAATCTATTGTGATACAACTGCGTGGGTTAAAACAGTTCGCAGAGAGGTACAGCTCTGCTGCAGACTTAGCGGTTCTGATACCAGACCAGAGAATGGTTCTGCTTTTACAATCACACGAACAGGACTCAAGGATACGGCGGAATAGCGATTTTTATTTTTATTTTTCCGTTTGCAAAGCCAGTAGGAATGGTGATTGATTAAACTTTTGGAAAAAAAAAAAAAAAAAACGCTCCATAGACCTGAAGAGAATTGAAGTTTGGATCAAGGTTTTGTTGATGGCACGCAGCCCTGTTTATTTTTCAGTTTTTCAAATACGACTGCATACTTTCTTCTCATGAAATATTTTCTGTACTGGATGTGAGGCAATGCTTACGGTCCAGTGCCAGGCCTTTAAACAACCACTCATTACCTACAAAGACAATATACAGTCTATCGCTCTCTCTCTCTCTTTTTTTTTTAGATACACATATTTTATAACCATTTAAAAAATATCAATAAGCTCTTATATTGTAAATAGACTGAAAACAATGAAAATGTATTTAAGAACGGATGTATATCATGTACATATAATAACATATGGATCCTAAACGTGCATCGAAATGATGTAGGTGAGGAGAGTAATGTCTGAGGAAAAGAAGCACAGGTGGATAGACTACCAGTGATAAAAGCTGTGCGTATAGCTCAAGGGTGGAAAAGGCATAGATAGCTTTGTGAACTGGACGCATTGAAAGAATGGTTCAGGAAGGAGCGAACATTCATTTCCAAAAATGCTTTGTGTAAATGGTGTGTAAATGGTGTCCAGATTTATATCCCACTAAATATTCTTTGTGTGAATACGTTGCATTGATTTGTCTTGTGTATTTACAATGATGAATGAATAAAAGAATGTATTTTGTATTACTGCTCACGCAGGACTTGTTCTTGTTCTTGTTCGCCTCAAATGCCGCGGTGAATTCTTTTAACGCAAAACAAGGATTGAAAACAACCCAAAAAATGCTCACGCGATGAAGTTTCTGGTCGTGTAAAAGCTGAAAGCCCCTGAAAGTCACATATTAAAGGTGCCCTATATTCAAAATTATTGTTATTGAGTATTTTGTGTATCACTGACATCAAACACAAGTGTTAAATATATTTTGTCCTTCACGAGACGTCTGAAAAGATGATTTTTTTTGACAGTTTGGAACTTCTTTTGTTTAAATTTATCACTGTTTACTTGAGAGTGATATTTAAAACTGTTGTTCTGTGAAATACAGTAAGGCTCATCTGGGCCTGATTCACCGTCAACATTGTGTGAACTTGTCTGACAACAGCCTGACCGTAACATTCGGCTGCTGCATTTGTAGAGGTGCTCAAGTGCAGTTTTAAAGTTACATCTATTTTAAATTGTCAGCGGCTGCCGACATAAGGAAACAACCTCACAGTTTGGATGGCTCAATATAGTCGCATCTTTAATGCTCATGGACACAGTTCACTTTTAAGTTTAAAGTTTAAGTTATGGTAAGTTTAAAGTTGCAATAACAGACAAAGGCCGCAATAACTAAAGTACATATTCAGAAATGTCCATAAAATGTTAATGTTACGACTTATTTCACAGACGAAGCACCAAAGGTGAATTTAAGCATATGGGGCATTCACCACCCTAGAGCATTGTCAATTAGGAGTATTACTGTCACATAAAAGTGTCTGCTTATGCTGATTTATTCTTGAGATTGTGTCAAAAACTTTATACAGCGTTTGGTTCAAGACCATTTCCTAATGGGCTCCATTGTTTTCCTACTCTCCACTCATTTAAGCACCGTGACTTATTGGAAATGTCATGTTTGTCGTGTCGGCTTGCACAAAAACAGCCTCATTCGTGTGGGAGAGAGTCGAAAATGTTGTTGCCGTTTATGTGGATGATCAGCAGCCCAATGATCAATTGTGTAATTGTTATAAAATTATATGGAACCGTTTATGCACTTTATTGGGCAGTAAATTCTGTTTGATTGCAACGTTTATCTTGTGAATGACAGGCGCAGCGACTGAGGGCGAGAGAAAGGGACAGAGAGAAGAATGAAGACAGCAAAAGAGAGAGACAGAGAGACAGTATATAGATCTCAGGGGACACAAAGACAAAGTCAGATTCACTGTTGTAAAGCCAAGGGAGCTGCTGTTACCATTGCATTGTGGACTCTGCAATGATTTCACATAATCAAGAAGTGTTTGTGCCAGGATTGTGACCCAGCCTTAACCTGCATCACAGATACTCCTTATTACTCCTAACTTTAGCCTTTTTTATCATCACATTATTTGTCATTTCCTAGTAGAATAAAAAATGTCTCTCTTTGCAATGATAAGCGCGCAAAGATGGATCTGGGAGGCTGCTGAGTGAGAGGAGACAGAGGGAGCAGGAGAATCCAGGTTATCAAATGCGCAGAGAGTGAACTGGAAAACAATAATAATGGAGAAAATCACAGAATAATTTAAAAATGACATGCATTTTCACGGACGTTATGTGTGCTCTCTCAGGGCACACTTAAAACGAATGTCAGTGGACATTTTAAACAAGACACATACGGGACATTTTAAACAAGACACATACGGGACGAGTTGCTGGGAAGTGAGACAGCAGAGAGACAAATGAAGAGACAGAGATAGAGCAGCATGCTGACAGTCAAGCCCAAGCAGCAGGGGTTCAAGATGTCTTATAGAACATAAAACTCACATAATTGAAAGTTATTCTTTGCGTATTGTTGTTGTTGAACAAGTGCATTAATTGCATGACTTTCTGAGCTAAGCCCTCCTGAACGTCTGATCCTAGAATCGCCCTTGGTGAGAGCTAAGAAAGTGTCCATGCAAATTAATATCTAAATAAACTCTGAGTGACTTCCAGAGCAGTCGAGTTGCCTTGCATCAACATTTTTCCTCCATTCCTTTTGAAATGCACATATAACCATTATAAACAGCTATAGAGCTCATTCATGATAAAAGATAACGGAGCTCTCGACAGCGAAAATGTTGAGATTACGTCCCCACGTCAGCGAATCAATCAAGTTCAAATCTTAACTTGAAATGTATTTTGCGCTCAAGTCCTGGAAAGTTCAAGTCTCACGGAAACCACCAGCCGACTGCGTCTGCCTTTGAAACTCTTTCAAGAGTAAAAATAAGACTTCATAAACGTCATTATGGGCTGATGCTTTGCAGATGTGATCATATGGAGCAAAATCTTTGATACACTCTCGCTGCAGTTAAAAGAAATGCGCCGGTTTTGTTTGGTTACGTGAAGCCCCGCGTGCGTCTTTACTGCATGTTTTTGAGTGCAGTAGGAAATCTTAATGACCTTCGCTCAGTGTGATCACTGTTTTCAGCACATCAGACAATGTGGCAACACGTGCTGAAAGCTCTTCGAGAGGCCACTTTGAAGCGGAGCACTCAATTTTAAGAACATCACTGTACAGCTTCGCTGGGTCCTTTTTGTCTGTTCCCAAGAGAGCGACATATTTTTTCCATCATCTCCCAAAAGAAAAAAAATAAATAATAAAAAGAGAATTTTCAAAAACATCAAATGCAGCTATTGAGGCTATTGTTCTTGTCAGGATCCCTCATTATGTTCAAAATAAGTTTTATTCACTGGCAAAGGGACTTGTGCTTTCTTAGTTCAACTCTATTTTTCATGTTCCTTGGTCGAGATTACAAAAATGCTGAAAATCCTCGTGTATGAAAGCTGTTGAAATATGGCTTAGGCAATAGCAGCATCCCAGCGCTTGGAAGGATTTGTTCGAGCTGTTAAAGGCAGCCCGAAGCAGATGTTGAAGTTTACACAGGTCTACAATATATCGAGTGCGCTATTATTTTTGATTTACAAGTGTTGTGCAGTAAATTTGCCAGACCTACTGTCAACATGCATTTACATTACGCCGCAGCCGGCATTCCAAGATAAGCTCTTCCCTTTCAGTCAGTGAAAAAAAAATAACTTTTTCGTTCAAACATCTGGTGCTGCCTGCGCGGCGTTGTAAAATAGCTGCTGAGTTCGATTAGGTCTTTTTTTTCTCCATAAATCGCTTCAAAATGATTAAATAATGCACACACGTATACGCGTTTCCCCCACGTCATTAGCTTACTTTACAGACTGTGTGGAAAAGTTTTGGAGAGAGTGCTTATGTAAATGTGTTCACCAGATGTTTAATATCTGTATTTAAAAGAAGAAGTGTAAAATGAAGGTGTATACCTGTGTCCTTCTCCTCCTCCTCTTCTTCTCTCCTGTTAGTTCTTTTAGTGTTTTTCTCGTAACAACAGAAACAACTAACTGCCGCCCTAAAATAAATCACCAAGGCACTCAAGTTTTGATGGATGCTTTATTACCTTATTCAATTTAAAGTGGTAAGAGACACAATAAATCATTTTCTCGCATTTCTTGACAGTAAAAAATGCACCGCTGCTCTTTACAAGGTTGTGTTTTTAATACAGCAAGTGTCTGGTTCCTTTTTTTCCCCCCACATGTGCTTTTGATTGAACCTAATAACTTTACCCTACCTTTGTTTGGATAAGGTTTCTGTTTGATGAAATATATTTTTAAATCCCCGCAGATTGGAGAGGGTATTCAGGGTGACTGGTGACTCTGGGTCTCCAATGGAAAGGAGAGGGAGATACAGAAAGAAATCACTTGTCTCCGGTTCCAGGCCACCCACGGGCTCTGGAGTCTCCACCGAAAAGCTGCTAATGAGAGAGTGACTGTCACTGCGCCTGCACTTTCCAGTGTGTGTCAGCAGAAAAACACAAATGAAGGGGTTCACACAGACAGGTTTGACTGCCCGAGCAGTCGCCAGCTAAATAAATATGCTAAATGATTCAGTGGAAGGCTTTGATTTTGCGCCCGTGTTTGCACCATGTAAATCATAAGCGTAATTTGGGTTCGTATGGCTCATATCGTGTGCTGTGGCAGAGAAGGAAAGTCTTCTCAAGCGAGCAGCCGCCTGCGCCAGCGATGGGTCAAACTCACAGTTGCCGTGAGCTCATGAGAGAGACGACGGAACAAAGATGATTTTTATTTGTCTGATGTGCTTTTATCAGCTTTCATGCCCTCATTCGCCCAGACAATAAACAACTTCTCAACCTGAGCAGAGCCAGACTGAAGAAAGTCCCGGGGCGAGATTCTTAAACATATGAAGAAAGCTGGCAGGAAATGTGAGGGTGGACGTCTGAAGGCATTTTACCCTTCCTGTCACGTCGTCTGAAGGCGATTCTCATTGTTTTTTCTACCAGCCTGCATGAAACCCACAGTGAATCAATATGCTTGAATCCTGGCAAATCTCAGCGCTGCTCCTGTGATGAAGTAGTGGAAGACAATACGCAATGTGATATTTAGAAGCCGGTCATACTGCATGTAAATGCTAAGGCAGTTGTTTAGTATTTGGTGTAGTCACTTTTCCAGGTGGCGCTGATGTGATCTGGCTGGAAGCATCTCTTAGCTCACATTCTCATAAATCTCATCAGGTACATTTCCCATTGTTGGAAAACGCACTCGGACCATTTACTTAAATCACTGGTACGACACTGTGGAAAAAAAAATTAGCTTGACAGGTATTTGTACGGGAAGTAAGGGACGAGAGAGAGGTGAAGATATACAGAGGAAAGCACAGGCTATGGAGCAAAAGTTATGAATTGGGTCATTAAACTCGGTGGTTCTCGTCCCAATTAAACGTTTGCCAACGCTCCAAAGGATCGCACAAGTAATCTGTAATCTGAGGTCGCACAGGATGATTCTCCAGTCATTTATCCATTTTCGACCGCTCATCTGGAATTGGGCCTGGAGTAGTGGCAACAGGCTAAGCATGGTATTCCAGATGTCCCTCTCCATGGCAGCTTTTATTTTTTGTTTTAAATACTCATGGGCAAATGAGATATGTAATCCCTCTACCCCGGGGTCTCCTTTCATCTGGCGATTCCAGTAAACGTCCAATCGGGAAACCCAGGAGGTGTCCTTTCCAGGAAGTATCCTCACCAGATGCTTGACCCACGATGAACTGATGAGTTGTGTTAAAAACACATCTTATATTTGCTTTTGGGTGACATGAAACTTTCAACTTGAGGACATATACGTAGGTACTGTACTGTCCACTGCTGTGTTTCACTGTCATGCGTAAGAATTATGTTATAATCCTTTAAGATTAAAGAACGATTTAGTTCTAGGGTTAAAAAAATATATATATAAGCCTCCTGTTATCATCAGCATAGACTAATATAAATGTACTGTATGTATCCAGCCAAGCTATATCTGATCTACTGTAATGTCTCAGCCTGGAGGCTCCTTGCTGTGCGCTTATCTCCTCTATCTAAATCTGCAGTCTGCTACCACTGAAGCCATCGCTGCAACTGGCAAAACTTCGGTTTTATCATTACATCGAGGCTCACTGTTATTATTTTCCCCTAGCAACAGCACATGGCCCAAGAAGAGAAACCATTGTACATGAGACGTTATTCAAATGGATGAAATCTCTCTGCCAGTTCTCAGTTCCTGGACCTCTGCCGGCTCGGCCCGCTGCTTTTTGTCAGGTCTCAGTGTCTGCGCTCTGCTGTTATTAAACAGTTGCATTAGCCCTTAATGGAAATACCGCAATGTGTTTAGCAGCAGCCCGACAACCAGGAGAGACACCAAGCAGGGTGTGAGTAAATCTCGTCTCCTCGTCTGGTAACATCACGGCATTTTTGTCCATGTCCGTCTGCTATCGTCTGATGACCGGGCCTCTGCCCTGACGTTTCAGGGCTCGCAGGGCTTCTGCAGATAACCGGGCCAAGACAAGGCTATTACCGCTACAATGGCTTTGTTGATATGTACTTGACACCCCTGATGTGATAGCTTGCCTGTGTAACCACGCCTTTTGCTCTCCACGTGAACTTTGGATGCAACCAAAGCACGCTCAGACCTGAATGTTCAAAAATACTCTGGCTACAAACGGGAACCAGAAACCTTCCAATACCAACATATTCAGCATATTCATATGAAGCTTTCTGTTTAAAGAGATTATAACACTACACCAGCATTGACTTTTTATGTACAATTTCTTATAGCTCTAAAATAATTGTTTTTCTAAATGCATGTCCACTTACGTCTGCTTTTTGGTGGCACAGATAAAACTGTATTTATATAATGTTTTAATAAAAAAAAGACAGAAATGAGTGCTTTGAAAGGCTGAACTGAACATATTAAAAGGCCATTAAGAATTTATAAATATACAAAGAAAATGGCACAAAATGGCTCCTACTACACGGAGCTACACATGAACAGCGCAGGTTTCAAGTTTCCACATCACACTTGTGTGATTGAGTAGCGTTAGTGTCTTCCAAACTAGATTTGTTTCAAAATCCTGCCCAAGTAAACACCCAAATATGCCGTAATAAACAAAAAGGGGGACTTTCAGTTCTACAATAAAGGGGCGCTGCCAGCGATTCCATGAGGATGCGTCATGTGAGGTTGGATGGCAGTTAAATGAGCCCCATAATATGTGTCTATCCTGTTGGCTACTGTCCACTTCTGTACTGTTGTTGCAATTTGTGCGTCTGCGTGTCTGTGTGTTTGACATATGTTCCCATATTTCTCCAGACAGTTCCCTCATAAATTACAAAATAATTTGGGAATTTGGTCACGGACAATTTAGCATGTTTGAAGCTGTGTTATTTGCCTCATGTTGTTTTGCAAATTGCCAGACCTCTTTTGTGGCCCTCAACTCCGTGTGACCCAAACGCATTGCAGTCCTTGTCACTTTTATTGGGTAACTTCAGCGCTTGAGTCACTTCAAGATGTTCCTTTTTTTTTTTGCATCATTTTATCGACCACCTGTCCGCATTTGAGAAGACTTGTTTGAGCAGCAGCCAAACACGAAAGAAAATATAAGAGATGTTTCTCAACACTGGCAGGTTGAGGTGCAGAGGAAGGAATGCTGGATCATGTGCCAAACCTTTATATTTGCTGTTTTTGGTCTTTATACTTTATACTATACAACAGGGCATTGAAACAATACACAGTGAACAAAAACACTTGGCGTACCGCCATAGTGTTTTGTCCGTTTATTTGTCAGAGAAGTTACAGATGGACGCTTCATCTGGACATTAAGCAAGACGTCCAGAAATAGATCCAGTTACTTCATGCACAAGCTATGAATCGAACCGCATGTGCTTAAACAATTTCTGTTTTCCAAGGCCTCACATCTGCATAACAGCCTTCACATACTGTATTATGGGTGATGTCCATACATCTAAATATGTTATAACCTAATTTCTATTTATGTGTGTGTATATCACCTTCATTCCTTCATTCATTCATCTTCTGTAACCGTTTGTCCTGTGAAGGGTCACAGGGTCTGTGGAGCCTATCCCAGCTGTCATCGGGCGAGAGGCGGGGTACACCCTGGACAGATTGCCAGTCTATCACAGGGCTAACACAGAGACAGACAACCATTCACACTCACATTCACACCTACGGCCAATTTAGAATCACCAGTGAATGAGCATGTCTTTGGACGGTGGGAGGAAGCAGGAGTACCCGGAGAGAACCCACGCAGACACAGGGAGAGCAAACTCCACACAGAAAGGACCAGTCCGCCTGGATTCGAACCTGGAACCTTCTTGCTATGAAGCATCAGTATATCATCTTGTTACAGCTTATCCATTAATAGTCTAAAATATGATGTTGTGTGTGACTGACTGTATATCCAGCAGCACCTTGGCTCAGAGGAGTCTGCTTCTTAGTGGATACTGTACCTCATGGCAGCATTTCCATCATTGCACGAAACCCTTTTGCACCTGCTTGTGACGGATCTCCTGCACACTTTAGGGTTCATGGCTCTTTTCTCACTTTTTCAAACTTGAAACATCTGTTTTGGCTTCCTCAGGCTTCACCTCTGCCAAACTACGGAGCGTTAAAATTTAGGAATACCCCAGAGAGAGAGTAATTACAAGAGAAAGGCCACCCTGGCAAATACAGTTCAGAGCAGTGGAAGTTAAGCAAGACAGAGACAGAGAGAGAGAGAGAGAGAGAGAGAGAGAAACCATGTCGGGTCAGTTTGATTTAGATACAACAAAATTAAGGTTAGAACACTCGCACTAGCCTGACGCCTGTTGTTAGTTAGTAATCATGTTTAAAAGTTATGCCAAACACATGTTTATTTGTGACCAGTTGGGTTTCTATTTCATTTCGCAACAAAGCACAAAAGACTTTCGTAAGCTAGCAAGCACAGGCCTGCACAGTAAGGTCAGCTTCCCTCCATCTTTCACACAAAGCATTCTCACTGCACATGCAGAAGTTTATAACATGCATTCATCAAAAGTTTTATTGTAATTATCTGAAGTTGAACTTTACCCTGCACCTGTTAAAATGCAGGAATTTACAGGGATGTCAGAGCAAGGCCACATTAATTCCGTGACAAGAACATCAGTACAGAGTTGATGCCAACATTTTGAAAATGTGATTGTACTTGATTTTCTGTAGTATCACATAGAATGAATTTACTGTAGAGGCTGGACATACAATGAACATGAACAACATGGCGGATGGTGGTGGAATGTTCAGGTGCAGCGACAGGTCTGCTGCGACTTCAGGTGCAAAGAAAAGCCAACATGTAAAGAGTGTCATAGAGCATTTAGAACGAGAGGAGGAGACTCCTTAAAATGATATTCAGTAGCAACTCCAAGTGATGTGTGGAATTAATTGGGACTATATGCTATATGCCTATTTAGTGAAAAGTTACTTCAGAAATTTGTTTGTAGGCTACTGTCACTTCTGTTCACAGTGCCATATTAATGGTTGAAGCAATGTCTTTTAAGGTAAATGTATATATATTGATTTGATCCATCCGATTTCTAAATACATTATCAGAGAACTAGGGACAGCTGGGATAGGCTCCAGCAGACCCCGCAACCCTTCACAGGAACCAGCGGTTACAGAAGATGAATGAATGAATGAATGAATGAGAATTGGGAAATTTCAGTGGCACTAGATTTCAGGTGCAGGGATATTCCCAATTGTGTTGCTCTTGATCCGTTTTGCATTTTAATTTGTTCCTCAGGCCTAAATAATTTCTTTTGAAAAGTATTTTTCAATTAGTGAGACCACATGTGCATTTGGCAAGTTCACTTCAATTTGATCTATATACGTAGCGTCAATAACAACACAAACGGTCTCAAGCTGCTTTGCAAAATCCAGTCTGAACACTGTATCCAGATAAATGTGAGCTGGGTTGCTGGAACACAACAGTTTCCAAGTATCAAAGACTGCCATCCATTCAGTGGGGTCACACTACACATATCCACTGTATAGTAGCTGTGTACAAAATATGAACTGCAGTGTGCTCATACAGCCTAATGCGTTACAATAACAAATGTTCACCTTCTTAATGCACAGTATTACAGTTAATCTATTAATATTTTTGTATTTTTCTTAATTGTACGATTTTCTGGTGTATGTGTATGTTTACTGTACTCACCTCCACAACAGATTCCTCACACGTTCAATGAGGCAGTAAAGAGAATTCCGATTCCGATTCTTATACTGTGTCTGATTCTGATTCTGTTTCTGATTCTGATTCTGATTCTGTTTCTGATTCTGATTCTCCTTGGCTTGAAAATGCATAAATTCACTTCTGTGTGTAGAAAGGTAAGATAACTAACACTACTGCAGATTTACAAGCTATCTATTCATTTCATTGTCGCTCTGGACTGTTTTAGTTTGGAAAGCTACACTTAAAAAGTGTTCATGTACTACAGAGAAACTGGTGTCTAGTAATGGTCACAAACCCATGTTTGGATAACTGATTTAAAGGAAGGATTTAGTAAACTTTTCTTTTCTTTTTTTATATTTAGGTAGTTTTTTTCCACTACTTGTACTTTTGCCTCAAGATATTAAGCATAACATCATCTGACTTTATTAGAACAATAAGGTGCCTCCTCGTTTTATCTTATTGAAAAAAAAAAGTACAAAATCAAGCCTAAAAACAAGTTCAGGCTTAATTCTTTTTTGGATGGCATACAATCCCCAGTGAGGGTAGGTAAGCTTACTTTTTGGGGATCCCATTTGATTTAAAAAATGCCAACACGCCGACATATTTTTAACTTATCGTCGAGAAAATGACACAAATGTCACAAATGCTAAAATTTAATGAAAATAATGCTGCGGCAGTTGCTTAGCTTAGCATGTTATACTACAAACTACTGCCTCATGATAAAAACTAAAATATGCTTAAAACACACATACACACGAACACTCTCTCTCCCTCTCTCCCTCTCTCCCTCACCCACACACACACACACACACACACACACACACACATAAATTCTGACAGATGTGTGACCAATCTTCCGGTTTGGTGATACCACTCATGGGAAAGGTTAAATGAATTCAGCTTCAAATATAATGAATGCACAGGGCTCAAAATGGATGAGGGGTCAACAAACAAGTGCGATGCTTTGGAGTGCAGCATGTGAATGTGTTTAGCAAGGAATGCAGGATATGTCATGCAAGATTCACTGTTCCACTTTGATCAGCGCTCACCCTGATTTACAAGGCCTGGATTGAAGATTTGTGTGTGGTTTTATTGGTAAGAGTAAGACGCGGATATCGGTCTTTCAGTTCAAAGGCTGTCTTTTTGTAAATAGGTGAGGACCATACTGACTTCATAGGAAGATTTGTCAAAACAGGTTGTTAAGTACCAGGCAAGAAAATGTGTGCCTGTGTGTGGTGGGGGGCTATCTTGTAGCCGTGCTCAGAAACCGTTTACATTTTTTATGCTGCCAGTGTGTGTTTCATGTCACTTCACCAGAATAAAATGTGTAGCAGACGTAATGTGAGGTCCAGCATGCTAATATCTCTTCCCAGCTAGTCTAGTTTTAAAGGGCTGCATGCAAAAAAGGCATCAACCCGGGTTAAGGTTAAAACTGGGCTTTTTTACGTGTGAACACACCAAGGATGAGAGATCTGATCTCAGACCACATTTGGAGGTGGTCTGGGTCACATTTGACTGCATTCCTTTGGCAGTGTGAACACGCGTCCTGGGCCACATTAAAGACTGCCTGTTCAGCTCTTGTGTGAGCAGTGTGCTGCCTCATTCATTCAGATAAAATGCACGACCGCTATTTTGAATGATTGCCCCCCCCCCAAAAAAAATAAATTAAATTAAATTAAAAAGCACTGCAAGTGATGCCAGAAAGACGCAGCTTGTTCCAAAATATGTATCATCTGAAGACATGATGATCACACAACAAATAGCTGTTTATGGTTCTGATACAGCTGTAGAAATCTGTTTGAGACAGCAGCTGGTAGAGTATTCTACTGTGTCTACGGTGTTTATTTACATGCATAGCACAAAACTGAGAATGGATCTCAAGCACTGGCTTGAGAGACGCAAGCAGGCCTTTTCCAATCGGACTGCAGGGGAATGAAGGGCCCATATTTGTACTTGTAAAACAGCTCCAATGCAACCACACCCAACACATTTTACAGATTCTGTGGATGAAGTACAGCTACTTCAGCTACAGAATCTGGGTTTACAGCATGTCACCACCATTGGACGTGCAAGTTGCTGGCAGCAGAAGGTGCAGGCTAGCTAGCCATTATCTAACAAAGTGTTGCTGACATGGCGGCAATAAGAAAACCTGTTCATAACATTCTGCCACAGCCCGAAGAACATTCAGCTCCAGTTCAGCTAACCTTCAACAAGCATGTAGCGTGATGCTAGTTTCTCATTAGGCAGAAGTGAATGCATTGGACGAGAATATGAGCGGGGCGCTCACCAGTTCTGGAGAAGGTGCTGTCTGTTTTGTCTCAGTTTGAGAAATTGACCAGAAAAGTAAACTCCTTTAATCCAAAGAATGGCATAAAATCAACAGAAACAACCTGAGCCTGTGAAAAGCTTCTTCACTGGCTTGAACTGGTAACCGTTCTCAATCCCATGTTTATGCATATGTGTATACATATGCCATCCTGTTTGTGTAATGTTATCAAGTACTCATATTACTCAGCATTGATGTGTAGGAAATCCTTTATATAATTAATATGAAGTATTCATTGATGGGGCAAAGTATTCATTGATGGGGCGACAACACCCTGTTGTTTCTGTCTCCACTTTTTTGGACATTGAGCATGACTAACTGCAAACAAACGCAGCCTGAGTTTATTTTGCCATGGCCCTTTGGAGTCAACAGCAACTTTGTTTTTTGGGGTTGAGTTGTGGTTGGTATTGATTTATTACTCAATCAACATTACCACAGAGGAGAGGTTTATTTATGTGGCTGCACCTCTGTGCAACTAACTATTCAGTCCTGCACTGGGACCATTCAAAACTTCAGTAGCAAAATTCTGATTAGTGGTTTTATATAAATACCAACTGAAATTAGTTTGCCTCTTTTCATTGGCTATACTTGCTTTCATGGCTGTTTGTGAACGTTTGATAAGATGCTTCATATTTATCGCCATCCCGTGTTGTTGTCAGCAGATAAGGGCCCTTGCACTCGCCACGATCACAGCAGGAGATCCATTTGTCAAACAGGTAAACCTGATACCAGGCACCATTGTGCTCCTTTCAACAGCACCAAACGGTGACACTGCCCCTCCTACTCCCAAGGGACAAGCTTTAACCCCCACCCCGTCCCCATCTCACTGTCATCCCTCATCTCTAAAAGGAGGCTTTGTCACAACGTTTCACTTTGGCAGTTTAACTTGATAGTTACCATTGAGTGCTTGTGGGTGGCAAAGGGTACAATTTCCTCTAGCTAGATAATAAACTCCAACAATTACTGGGACCTTCCCATGGTGGATCCTCAGATCCTTTCTCTATTTGCCTGTCCTTCTGTCCTTGATCTCTAGCTTCTCTATCCATCTGTCTTTCTATTATAGAAACAAAACCTGTGGCAATCAATCTTTGGTTGCCTCCCTCTGCTCAGTGGTGAAGATGGTGGAATATTCCAACCAGTCCTAACAACTATGATTTAGTTCTACAGCTCCGCAGTGAGCAGGAGCCAACCGGCTCTGTAAGCAATCAAGGCAATGAGACAAACACATGCAGAAACCTAGAGTCATGCAAGCTCAAACTTACAAGCAATTTATTTACCCCCTGAGATGCCCTGGCCTTTGCTAAACATCTTCTTCATACCATGTGTAATAATTGAGCTGACTGTTGACGTTATGCCTTGGTCCCCCTTGTAAGGCAGTAATGGAAGCTTCCCTAAGGTCATTCTGTTGCACAAATTGGACAGGGCGGATGAGAATGCTAAACATTACAGAAATTGTTTCTGAGCTGACTCCTCCTGAAGAGCTTGTCCATGGTTACCAAGGCTGAGTTTACAGAAGGTTGCTTGATGGGTGGTTTGAGTCTCAACAGGTTCTTGCTCTCTCCCTCTCTCCCTCTCTCTCTCTTCCTGCCTGGGCCGGATTCTTTGAAAAATAGTACCATGGGGATATTCAAGTCCTCGTGCACGATCGTGTATTGCAGCTTAAATGAGTATATTATTAGAACTGTACTCCTGCCAGCGCATTCGTTTTTCCCTTGACTCAAACGGCCACCCAGGTGTTTCTGCACAGGCAGTGGATGTGTTTGGATTCAATTTAAATGTGTGCAGCATCACTAATCAAGCTAAGAAGTTTCTTGTAAAACAACAGCAAGCTGTGGGTGTTTGTGAAAGAGGAAATGGCAGAGCACGAACAGGGAGCACCAAAAGGGCAAGAGCACACAAGAATGCTATGAAGTTTAATTAATATCCCTATTATGAACACTTCCTCTGTGAACTTTAGAAAGTTGCAATGTGGAGAGTGAATGAGTGGCGTGTCTCCCACCAGTGTGTAGAATTAAACCAAGGATGGCGATTATAGGTGGTGAGTGCCTCTAAAGCAGTGGTGTCACACTCATTGTAGTTCAGGGGCCACATACAGCCCAGCTTTATGACGTCAAGGGGGTCAGATCAGTAACATAATAGCATAATAACCTGTAAATAACAACAACTCCAGAGGACTACAAGTACATTATGATGTTTACAAAACATTTTATGAACAACCTTTGTTGTGGAAAACAGTGCAGCCCCTAGTGGACAAATTACAAATAATAGTTACTTTGCAAATTCATCTTGCAGGCTGGATTGGGCCAGTTTTGGCCCCGGGGACATATGTTTAACACCCCAACTTTGAAGCATCACAAGGGAGCTTTAGCCTATTCCTGCTGTCATTGTTCAAGAGGTACTGGGACCCAAACTGGACAGGGCACCAGTCTATTACTGGGCTAACAGAAAGACAAAGAACCATTAATACTCACACTTACACCTACGGCTAATTTAGAATTACTGATGAACCTAACAAGCATGTGTTCGGACGCGAGGAGGAAGCAGGAAGACCTGCAGAGAACCCACAGTCTTTCTTGCAGTGGGGCATCAGTAATAGCCACTACACCACCATGAATCAGATTGATTGAAACGTTTTTAATGTTATCAGTAACAGTTGATGAAAATATGGAATTAAAGCTAATCCTAACTCCTAACCCAAATGAAGGAAAAAAGAAAAATCTATACAATATATATCATTTTATTTATTTAGTTATATTGAATAAGTCACTTCAGGTTGAGGGAATGCAGTCACATAGACCTTAAACTTAACCCTAATCCAAACTCAAGCCTAAAAAGACCATGAACCTGACGAGGGCAAAGTGAACGTTACACACAGTCATTTATGTCGCTGTGTCCTTTCACAAACCATATGCCTCCTCCTCTTTTTCTCTCAACCTGCAAAGCACACACACACACGCAGGCACTCCCTTGAGGGCGATCCTTTACCAGGCTTCCCTAACTCTCTCGGAGCGCTGCTCAGCAGGGACCAGGGCATGAATGAACGACCTGGAAATCTCACTGTTTCAAATGACAGGCGTGCGGAAGTGGAGCTGCGAGCCTGGCCCATTATACTTCCCAGGGATCATTCACCAAAAAAAAAAAAAAAAAAAAAAACGGGGGAAGAGGGAGGACAGAGGTATGGCCCCACCCATCCCGCAACTCCTCCAACCCCCACACCAGGGACATCACTAATGTGACATCATGTCTCTGTCACAGAGCAGACTGCATTGTTATCAGTGACTGGCTCTAACTTTCTAGCTTTCCCTCTCCCTCCCTCCCTTCCGCCCTCCCCCCCTCCTCTCTTCCGCTCCCTCATGCTCTTTTTTTCTTTCCCCCCTCCTTCTCTCCCCTTGTCCTCCTCTCTTTTTGTTTTGTTTTCACAAACAACAAAGGGACGCCAGAGTCAAGGCTGGAGACATCCTTCCTCTCTCTGGCCATTTAAAAAGACAGCTCCCTCCTCCCACCCAGTCCTCCCCTTAAATTGACAACACACACACACACACACACACACACACAGAAATCTGCACATACACACACATATAGGCATGGGACCCTTGGCTGCACCCTCAGATTTACATCGGCCTTTAATTTCCTTTTACAGCAGTGCCCATGTGCGCACCGTGAAGCAGCCCCTTCCCCTGCTCTCTCACAGACATAAACACATGAGCAAAATGACACACACACACACGGGCGACCGCAGAACTGGCTGCGAACCCACCATTTATCAACAGCTTGCTGGGAGGTTTTCTCACAGACACTCGAGGTGAAGTCCCATTCACTCCTTGATTAACTGCCACCACCCAGATTCATTTACCATAACTAATAAGGAGCGCGGTCCTGTGTGGGCGAGCTCGCTTGCGGAAGACGTCAGCTACAATGCTCAGACGGCCATCTTCATGTAACGTTGCATAATATTTTTTTTTATTTATTTCAAGTTTCCTCAATGTGTCAACAGCCAATATTTTCAGAAGTAAGTATTAAAATTAAGATAAATGGCAGAACATGTTCTCCGGATATAACTGTGACAAAGCCACTGTGGTGCTTTAATGACCAGATCCATTATGTGTGTCTGTGAAGGTTCTCAGCCAGCTAGGTCATGGCGTATCCAAAAATGTTGAAGAAAGGCCTCTTGAAGATGGTACACCACTCATCCGAGTAGCTAATTCATTTCTAAGGGACTGGTGAGGAGTTGAGGTAGGAACATCTGTGGGAGAAGTCCATCAGCAACAAGCTTGACTAGTGTGTGTATCTGTATCCAGCCGTTATCAGGAACTAGTTGTGCCAGCATCTGGTCATTAACAGTTTCTTCAAGAAACTCCACAAGTCTAGTTGCTTTTCTTTAATGTTTTTTTATTTTATATATCCACTCTGTGTCTTCTTGTACTCTTCTTGGTGGATGTACAGTGCAGCATACTCCGATCAGGCACAACATTAAAACCACTGCATGGAGAAGTAAATAACATCTTGTGACAATCCTATGTTCTGCTGGGAAACCTTTGGATTCATGTGGATGTTACTTACACATGTAGTACCCACCTGGACCAGACCCCATAGCAATGACACTCCTTGATGGCAGCAGTCATCCCCAGCAGGATGCAGCCTGACACAGACACACACACAAAAACGGTTTAAGAACAACTCAAAAAACATGAAGAACAGCACAAGGTGTTGACCTGGCCTCCAAATTCACTAGATCCTAAACTGGGGCACAGGACACCCTCAGAAGACACATGTCCATTCTCTGATAAGTCACAACTGTTCTGGAGGCACAAGGGAGACCTACACAATATAAGGTCATAATGTTATGCCTGATTGTTGTATGTATCATCAGTATCAGTAGATTTACAGTTAAATGAAATGCTTCTCACTGTCGGGGTCTGTTGTATTTCAGCTCAGTCAGTTGCCTGACATGCCTGAGTGCTCATACAAATGAGGCTGCTGAAAGTGTTTAGGCTTCATTTGTAGACTGACATGTTGCTTCAATCAGCCACGGTGCGTGACCACTACACGACACTTGAGTGTCCTACAATAGGTGAAACTGAGCTCTTCTCATGCTTGGCACTGTTTTCTCTCTGTTGTCATTTTTGGAAACAGTTAGAGACATTAAAAGGGGAGGGGGGTGATTATGACTCTTGCGCTCACACAGATCATTTACTCTACTCTATTTGATACCCACCTTTTGAGTTCTGCTTACGTAAATAAACCGAAGGACCGCTTAGATGTAATATTGACACCGCGAGGTACAGAACCAGCAATAATTCTGTTCTGTTTATCCAGCGCAGCCAAGTAAAGGTTTCGCCTCCTGCAGCAGAAATGATGTATTCCTTGGCAAGCACGCCGATCCTTTATCAGAAACTATATCCTACGCTGTCATAACAAATTAACAACTTTGTTTCCCTCAAGGAGTTTTATGGGATGTGGTAAAAGACATCTATAAATGTTAATGTTACACGATGTTAAGTACCCACGGTGACACGAGCAAGATTTACTGGAGCAAATGGCTGCACGAGTAGAGCTCTGAGTTGGCCCAGTCATTAGTAACACTGCTAATGTGTGACACCGAAGAGATGCAACGCTTCGCCGTGTGCTGGCAGTGAGTAACGAGGCCTGACCCGTTCGCATGATGGTTATATTTTGTTTGGAAACGAGGTGCGGTAAAGTGTTTTTCATATGCACGGCTCTCTGCGTATTATTAATGAGTTTTGGTGCTTTGCTCTTGTAACTCTACTCGGGCGAAACTGCGCCAAATGATGGCTGCCCTTCCCGTTGGCACATTGCACCCGACAGACCCCATTACTTCTGACTCAGACACTGCAAGATTATACCGCGTATGTGTTCACGTATCTGTTTCAGGGCATCGTGATAAAGGCCGCGCAGGGATTAGAAGTCAGCCTTCATGTTAAATGAATTCATGTTTGCTCCGAGTTAAAAGGACCCCAGTGTACAACAAATGTCTTGGCTCTCGCCGTGGTCTTTGTACTCTGAGGAGAAAAGTCTAACCCTGACAAATCACATTGCCAGGAGGTTTGCGTGTATGCGAGTCTCGTCTCTGTCATCTGTTCTCATCATCCTTTTTCGTATGCGTGTCTCTTTGATTTCATTTTTTTCTGCACTGACGAACACATGATCGACACATTTGAGCTACGTCAAATTTCTACCTACAGTTTGGTTACTCGACGTATTTCTTGAACGTGACACCGATCTGAATACGACGACAGATTTCAGAAGTCAAACTTGGCGTCAGGGTTTTTGAGTGGTGCGCAGTCGAGGCAAAATACATCCTTGTGTTTCTCTTCTTATTGATTTTCCACAAAGCGCTGCTCGTAGGTGAATATCAAAAGACTTGTGTGAGAAGCGTAAAAGAACATCCACTGTGATAATAATGCAGTAAAATGGTGACCACAGAGTTTTCTAGTTATGTTAACAGTAGGTGTGCTGATTCTGCTCGCTTTGCAAAGTAAATTACTCACCACCCTAGCATCTTGGGTCGGGGTTATTAGGGAAATAAATCTTTAACGACAGCTTGGATGGTTTTGAGGTTTAAAAGTATGAAATGTACATGTCAGCCTCAGCAAAAATCATTTGATCACAATTATTGGTACTTAGACTCTGGCTTCCAAACACTGGTGGGTGATTCAGAGGGGAAATTTCACTTTGTTTCCCACTTTTGTTCAACTACACAATAGATAATCCTGGAGTAAATCAAAGTTTACGTGGCAGTTACTTGGCAGTCGTGTGGAAAAAGAAAAAAAAAAAAATCACAGTCCAGATGTGAGATGTTGCAAAGCAGAGCCTCGCTGTGATTCAAGCAGTGATTCATTCGTTGTTCAGTGGCAACCTCGCCGTGCACCGAGTCCTCAGGTGAAATGGGTAAACGCTGGGTGATGACAGTTGCAGTAAGCGACCCCTTAGCTTCTCATAGTTTCTTATTCAAGTCATGACCCCACTGCTGACCGTCAACTGACATACTCAGCCACAGGCTCCTTCAAAAAGCCTCCTCAGCGCAGGTGTCTCCTCAGGTCATAACCGACTCCTGAGACCCACCATACTCACCCAGCGCAAATTATTATATCAGGTCTCCAGGCCTTTGTTTTGGGGCTTTGAAGGACGCTGTTTTGTGTTTGTTTGAGAAATTACGGGCGTCCGGTCTGCAAAGAGGGGGGAGAAAAAAAATTACCTGGGATAGAAAATAGAGCAACCACAATGCTTTGACAATGCATTTTGCTTCTCCTTTCTCTTACCAATAGTTCATGGTGTAACCCGACTCCCCCTCTTTTTTAGCTGTGTGTTTATCTAAGCGTCTCCATGGGACAGGCTGATGTGACTCTTCAGTGGACATCCTTTCAGTGTTTCACTATGAGGGGGAGAAAAAAAACAGGATTCCCATGCATGCTATTCTTCTCACACTATCAGTAGCTGGTCTATACACGCACAATGCACTCACACACACACACACACAAATATATGTCTCTTCTGAAACAAAAACAGCTAAACAATAATAAAAAGTGTGTCTTTAGGAAGGGTTTGCGACTTATATTGTGACACATTATGAAGAATTTTTGCATGATTGTTTTAATATTCAGCACGCTGGACAGCTCATTCTTACGGGACACGATTCCAAACATTTGCTCACACACTTAACTCGTCGATCATAAGGTAGTAAACGCTTTCCTCTCTGAATGTTTGAAAGGATAACAACCACGAAAACTCTCCAAGCAAACGAGCAACTACTCCAGAGTAACTGGTTCATAATTGATTTTGCAACCCTGCTTAATCTGATAGAAGGACGTCCCAATAGTGTGTTTACTGGGGGGAAGTGATTTGCATGTCTTTCATTGTTCATCATTATGCGGAGGGAATGAACCTGCACAGAGCTCCATTGACTTTTTTTTTTTTTTGTTTTGTTTACTCCTGTAACACAATCTGAGGCCTCCTGTTTGATAAGATCAGTGGAAGGAAAGGCTTTATACTACTACGTGACACTGAGCATATCTCTCAATCAACTGCTGGATGATAAGGAAGACGTGACTGACAGGTTTTCTACTGAGAGCCACTGTGCAGGACTCAGGACGTTTACTAAGGGGGAACCTAAATTAGAGGATTGTGCTTTGGACTGTGCGGCTGACTGGGATGCCGTGGTAGTTTGGTATTCTGCCTCCGGGCTATGTTTTGAAGAAGACGAAAAGTCTACAGTCAGGTTACGAACCCTGAGGTCGTATTTTGAGACAGAGCTCTGAGCTTAATCCTACAATCAGGACACTATTGTTACTATTTGCTGACAAGGACAATTTGAACCTTACCAGTATATGTAAGATATTTTGTCTCAAATGCAATCATTTAGACACGAGAGTAGATAAAATCAAAGCATCAAAAAAGTCAATATAGATCATCCTGATCCTGGGAGGTATGGCAGACCACAACTGTGAAAAAATTAAAGAAATAAACAAAGAGTCATTAAATAAAAAGTGACCCCATGGCACATTTTGAGTGACGCAGGAATAAAAAGAAAAAGAAATGGAAAAGCAAAAGACAAAATTTTATGTTTGAGAAATAAATGGTTTGTGGGGTGGACATAAAAAAATAAAAAAATAATGAATGAATGAATGAATGAATGAATGGTGAATAAACAGAAATGAAATATCAATTTATGTGTCATTTTATGAATAAATTAAAGTTTTATTTAAAGAAAACTAATATGGTGAATTTATCAGGGTTTATTTATTTATTTATTTATTTTTGGAAGTTCGGGTTCTCCATATAGAGTGTCATGAATGTACCGAATGGATGACATGTAATCCAGTAGTAGTTGATACCATTACCACAAATGTAAACTTTATGGTAGCATGGGATCCTTTATTAACTATTGATCTGTGTGCACATTTTGATGAGCACATGCATTTAGTTTCAGGAGACCAATCCAATATTTGTTGAAACGTGTCACTAAAGGCTGAAACTCTAAGTAGCACTGGGGAAAATGACCAAAGCTGGTAAACTTCAGTCTGGATATCTGTACGAAATGTCACGGCAAATCCACCTAATACTTACTGAGATAGTTTAGTCTGGATCACCCAGCGGTCTGACAATAGGGAAAACAGACGCAACACGATCACCGCACTGACTCCAACTGATGTAACGCTGCTATGGTACATTAAAAACGACATTAGGGATGAAAGGACTGCCAGGCAGCCAGTGATGAGATTATTCCTTAAAAGTGAGTGTCGTTTCACCACCGAGCGAGGGATCTGTCATGCACACTCATAGCTTATGTGTTTTTCCACTCAAGGGTGTCGACAGAGCCCACCATGCCCCTCCTGGCTACGGCTGCATGAGTGGCGTTTGTAACCAGGACATACACACACACATATATATGAACACACAGCCGTGAGTCAGCGGCTTGGTTCAGGTGTGTATTTTGGGGTCTGGAGTTCAGCCTTTCGTCTGATTGTTAGGAGACACTGAAGTCATCACGCTCAGTGTTTCCATTGTCTGATATTGTGTTACTAGAGGGATACAGAGTTTGTATAAGGGCCCATGAAATACTCTGGCAGAGCTAGTTTTCATTAGTCACCCCTGCTGAACTGCACACAGAAATATTTAATTTGGAATCCCTTGCTACACATTTGAAGAGCTTAAGGGCTCAATAATACTAAATTTCTATTTGGACTGTTCAACTAAGGACTTTATTTTTTTCGTGACAGTTTTATATCATCGTCAAAAATATCTTTTGGTTTTGTGCAAAATGTTGGCTCATTTATAGGGCACGGAGGTTATCGTGGCCTCCGTCTGATTGTGTGCATGTGTGGTTATTTAGTGATTCAGCTCCAGGATGTGAAAATCCTGCATCAGCACAACAGCCTCCTGTCCATAAATGAGGGGTTTTCCCCAAAAATGCTACGGCCAAATTACCCAGATCAACACGCACTGAGCATTAGATCCAAACTACAGTGCAGACTGTGGGCAACAACAATGCCTGTCTTCGTTGTTTATGCCTTAAACAGCTGCTCGGCTGAGCGCGCCACATGTTATTCAAGACAACGCTGGATTACATGGTGCCTTTCACTAATATCACAATATCACTTGTCCGCATATGGTAATTGACTGCATGTACGTGCCATCTGCTTTCATGTGAGTTGGACTTTGTCCTCAAACGAGATCCCTGGCAGGGCTTAGAAAGGTAAGCCGATCTCGTACTCTGAATAACAATACATTAAATAAGACGACAACCACAGCGAAACAAGAGCTCCTTGTCCAACTCTCACTCTGTAAATCAAATAACTATGTTCACCAATTTTGCTAGGTGTAAAATTACCCTGACGCTACACTTCTGACTGTTACCTGCCATCATACCCGAGAACCCATCATCCTGGCTGGTGGCATACAAATCAGCCTTTAACAGACAAGAAGCCATAATCCAAAACAGGTGAAGGCCTCAACTTCAAGCCTTAATTTGTCCAAAAAAGCTCCCATTCACGTCACTGCTCCTTGTTATCTTGGGTTTCACTTGTGGATGCAGGGGACAGTGGTGTCCTTGTTAGATTCTAATTATGGTCCTCACCTCAAAAGTTCCCCCCCGGGAACTTCCCTCCTCTCCCCCTCCTCCAAGAAGTCTAAAGGCACACTCAGGCTGACTCATTAAGTGTCAAGGAAAACGAAGACAAGCCCGCGCTGTCTGAGAAGGTGAAGCTCAGCTGGAGTCTCAGTGGAGACTCTCTCTGTCAATTGTCTTATCTTCTCTGGCATGTGGAAATGTCTCCGCGGGCCTGTTGACAGGTGAAAGATGAATGAGCTCATCAAGACGCCAGACTGTGAGCAAAGTTTGAACGCTACCGCCATCGATGCTAGTCTGGGATCCTTTCTGAGTGAAGTGCTTGAACTTTAGGGATACCACACTGATCCATGATCGGTGCTGACAAATAAAGCCCTCACAAATGTTTAGTGTTAGACAGCTTCTCAGTCATCTCCTGAGACAAATGAGGGTATCAGAGCGAAGGTTGCAACTCAAAACACATGGCTCCGTCAGCAGCCTTTTCCTTTTTCATTCTTTGGCAACATGTCCAGTAATTAGCGCGGCTAACCACATCCTCATTTACTCAGTTCTGATGGATTAGATTTTTTTTTTTTTGAAAACTAAAATTTCTGTCTTTCATCACTTAGCTCATTGATAAGAAATGAATGGCCAAGATGTAGCAGCCCGGTGTGGATCAGTATCACAAATGGATCAGATAAGCACAAACAAAGCATTTTGTTCAGAAGGATAATTATACAGTCATACAATACTTCCTCCTCCTCTGCATCCCGTTACACTTTGCCGCAGAAATGAATGCTTCAGCATGAGCAGGACTTTCCTTCTGCCACTTCAAACTGGCTTAAATGTCAACAGAGAGAGAGAGAGAGAAAGAGGGAAAAAAAGACAATTTACAATAGCAAAGGTCAGCTCAATCAGGCACATTTAACTCTTCAATGGAGTGCACAAAGCCTATTCTTTGTGTAGTGGCTGTGGTAATTTTGTGGTGGGGTTGTGCCCTCCTGTGGTCAGCACAGCAACTCTCAAGGTGTCTCAGGACCACAGTAAATGTTGCCTTGTTCAGTGGTTTCTGTGGTTACTGCTGTGGAAATTATGTGTGGAGACAAAGGACATTTGGTGGAGGTTAGTTTAAAATCCTGCCATGACTCAGCACAAATATGAACCTTTTTGACACAGCGAAAGGAAAGGTGCAGTTGTATAGATGTAAACTGCAGAGGAAAGAATACAGTGCATCCAGAAAGTATCCGCAGTGCTTCACTTTTCCCATACTTTGTTATGCTACCACCTTATCCCAAAATGAATTCATTATTCCCAATGACAATGTGGTTTATTTATTCATTTATTTATTGGAGATGTTTGCAAATTTATTAAAAAGTAATAAAGTGCATCCTGTTTCCACTGATCATCCTTGAGATGTTTCCACAGCTTAATTGGAGTCCACCTATGGTAAACTCAGTTGATTGGACATGATTTGGAAAGGCACACACCTGTCCATATATGGTCCCACAGTGCATGTCAGAGCACAAACCAAACATGAAGTCAAAGGAATTGACTATAGACCTCTGAGACAGGATTGTCTCGAGGGACAAATCTGGGTAAGGGTACGGAAAGACTTCTGGTGGTTTAAAGGTCCCAATGGTCACAGTGGCTTCTATCATCCATAAATGGAAGAATCAGGAGGGAGGTGACCAAGAATCTGATGGTCAAACTGTCAGAGCTCCAACGTTCCTCTGTGGAGAGAGGAGAACCTTCCAGAAGGGCAACCATCTCTGCTGCAATCCACCAATCAGGCCTATACGGTAGATTGGCCAGACGGAAGCCAATGGCTGCCCACCTGTTTGCCAAAAGGCACCTGAAGGACTCTCAGACCATGAGCAACCAGGCACTGCTCATCACCAGGCCAATACCATCCCTACAGTGAAGCATGGTGGTGGCAACATCATGCAGTGGGGATGTTTTTCAGCGGCTGGAACTGGGAGACTAGTCAGGACAGAGGGAAAGATGAATGCAGCAATGTACAGAGACGTCTTGAATGAAAACCTGCTCCAGAGTGCTCTTGACCTCAGATGGTTCATCTTTTAGCAGCACAGTGACCCTAAGCACAAGATATCAAAAGAGTGGCTTCAGGACAACTCTGTGAATGTCCTTGGATGGCCCAGACAGAACCCAGACTTGAATCTGATTGAAGAGAGATGTGAAAATATCTGTGTACTGACGCTTCCCATCCAACCTGAAGGAGCTTGAGAGGTGCTGCAAATAGGAGTGGGCAAATCTGGCCAAAGATAGGTGTGGCAGTTCAAAAGGACCTGAGGCTGTAATTACTTATAATTATTTTTAATGCATTTACAAAAATCTCAAAAGTTCTTTTCACATTGTCATTATGGGGCGTTGTGTGTAGAATTTTGAGGAAAAAGATGATTGAATTCATTTTGGAATATGGCTGTAACAAGACAAAATGTGGAAAAAGTGAAGCGTTGTGAATACTTTCTGGATGCACTGTATGTAGCTTTGTGGTTTCTTCACAAAGGGTGAAGCTCTAAAAAAAAATGCCACTGACGATGGAAACGGTTGAAAAGAAAAATACTTAGAAGATAAATAACTGACAATGACCATAAATAGAGAGACACCAAGACCAAATAAAACTGAACTGCTGGTTGACAAGAACATAAAACAACAAGTGTTCTCAAATGTTCTCACATTACACTCTTAGTATGAGCAATGTTGAAATGTTATACTGTACATGCTTTGCTAGCATTCTGCAAAGGACATATCAAGCTACTAATTCTCAGCAGGATACATATTGATGATTTACAAAAGCACTGTTTCTCTGCCATGAAACTGTGAAAATCACAGTAAAACACAGTAAATTCACAAACTTCAAATAGTCCGTGCACTGTTTCAATCAGGACCCACTGTGACCAGGTACGTTTTGAGGTTCTGTTGTGTTTTGGGCAGCTGTGGCTCAGGTGGTGTGGGCTGGAGTGGGTGATCCACTGATCACAGGGTTGGTAGTTTGATCCCCAGCCCCTGCACATGCCGAAGTGTCCTTGGGTAAAACATGGCAGACGAGCACCTCACATGGCAGCTCTACTATCATGAGTGTTTGCGTAAGATGTTGAATTAGAAACACTGAAAACCACTAAGGTAGAAAAGTGCACTGTATGTGCTGACCCTGTGCTATTTTATGGCAAGTATGCTAAGGCATTTTTTAATTGTCTACATGTATATGATAATATACAAATAATACAAAAAAAAGTTACAACATTAGAACCACTGACTGGAAAAGTAAATAACATTGACCATCTTGTGACAATACGGTGTTCTGCTGGGAAACCTTTGGACCTATCATTCATGTGGATGTTACTTAGACATGTACCACCCACCTAGACCAGACCAGGCACCCCCACCCCATAGCAATGACACTCCTTGATGGCAGCAGCCATCCCCAGCAGGATGCAGCCTGACACATGCACAAAACTGGTTTAAGAACAAGTCAAAAAAACATGAAAAACAGCACAAGGTGTTGACCTGGCCTCCAAATTCACCAGATTCTAAACAGTTCAAGTATCTGTGGATCCACAGAGGCCCCTCCCCCTTCGTATACAATACTTTATGTTGAGATAAGGTAAGATGAAACTTTTGTCAGACTAGCAGTAAAAGTGATTAGAATTAACAGTAAATTTACCAGCTGGCAATGCTGGGAAATTGGCCCATACTGAACATTCATTCATTCATTCATCCATCTTTGGTGACCTCTTGTCCTGTGAATGGTGGCAGGGGTTCTGGAGCCTATCCCAGTTGTCATTAGGCAAGAGGCGAGGTACACCCTGGACAGGTCACCAGTTTATCGCAAGGCTCCGTACTGATCAATGAGTGCTTTTCATACTTCAGTTATGTGCCTAAGTGGAATGAGTTGAAGCTGTTTATTAAAGTCCGATCGCAAATGTTTATTCATTGTAGTACAACGCACATCAACACACATCAACTCCATCTCAAGCACTGACTTTAGAGTCAACCTTTACTGCTTCTGTAAAGACAGCTCCATCCACAAGATGCAAACTGTAAGCTCCAGTTAAAAACTTTGCGAGCAGGCAAACAGACCTTTGAGGATAGATTATCTACGTATAATCGTTACTGTTAAATTCCACTTTTCCACGACGGCTGTGCAGCTCAGTTTGCTGAGGAAGATCATTGCATACGGTTGATGGTTCCAGAGCAGGTCATGGTTAAGAATGAATTCATTTCTTTGCCTGACAGCCATATTTTTACATGATTCCATTTTACTTTTCCCTCTTGCTTTTCAACAGCTGGCTATTTTATGGCTGGTATTAGTTTCCTGCCTTAAGTTGAAGCTGTCAGACAACATAGACCAAACCGAGGAGAGCCTACAGCTGTTTCCTTTGGAGTTACTCGCCTTACTGCTGCCTGATGAATTAAAGTCCCTTGATGGGAAAGTCACAGCAATTAGGCAACAGCTGAAGACAGCGTGCAGGAGTTTGCTCACTGTTCCTACCGCTGAAATTGTCGCAGCTCTCCGGATTTCAACCAAAATACCCACTTTGCGTATCTGAGATGCTTTGTTCATACAGTATGTGTAGTTTAAAGGGTCCAGCGGGGCCCATCATATGGATAAAAGATTTCCTCCAGTTGAGAGAGAGGCTTGGATAATTTTGTTCATTGTGAACACTAGTGAAGCATGAAACCACACACTGAGGAGCATGCAAGAGCTGCTCTTTCAACTACAGCCAAAATGTGTCCACGGAGGTTTGTCTTTCCCTCAACACTCTCATCAGTATTTTCCACCCAAAATATGCTTCTGCACATCCTCCGCCGGTACAGAAACAAAGCTTTGGAGTGACTGAATTTTTATCATTTATCACTCCCTCTGAATTTGTGGTTGAGAAATAACAATAAATAAATTCATTAATATTAGACGCAAAATAAAACTACACTGTTGCCCATAAGGTTGGCATCATTTTGTTTTCGGCCACATAAGTCACATTGTCCCAATTATTTCACGAGAAGATGTATTCCAACAGTGTATTTGGAGTCCCAATGAAAGAATGAAGAGTCCTAGGTCTCAGACGAGACTTTAAGTGCAGAGAATGTTCATATATGGAAGACACTGGAGGTCTCCTTCTGCTGCATCCTTAAAAACCTATAAAATCCAACTTCACTTATAAAAGGTGTAATTGCAACTGTGCGACTCTGCGTCCCTGCTCCGCCTTTTCAACTGATTCTCCTCGCTCATTGTTGTTGTTATTTACCCACAAATCTTCTGTGCTTACCCTTGTTTCCAGAGGCCCAACAGTGTTCAGCGAAAGCCCGCGGCCTGGAAGATATTCAAAGTGGTTTGGAACCAACAGCAGTTCTTGATGCCATTGCCACAAAAGAAACTAAAAAGTGTTGCGCCATGTACTCGGGTTAGCTTGATGAAGGTAGTAAATAGGGACACGACCACCACTGCCAACAGCAGCGTCTCTAGACCCTGCAGGTGGTGTAGTGGACTGCCTGATGGAGACTTAGGTTGTGACACCCTAGACAACCAGGGTTGGAGATGGGGATGAAAAGGGCTGCACAATAGATGGACTGAAAAGCACTCCAACGATTTTAAAAAATTGGGAACTGGGATTGATGGTTGAAGACGTATGGGAAGAGCTCGACCTTACTGAACTGAACTTTTTGTGGAGCAATTGTCTTTTTTTAAAGCATATCTGACTTATGCCTTGCTGAGACGATAATAATAATTAAAAAAAAAACACACTACTACATGAAAAACTAAATTACTGAGAACTTACCGAATGTTTTCTTCTCCCAGTAGATTAAAAACTGGTGGAGACCACTCTCCTTGGCATTTGCGTAACAGTTAAAACAGAAGATCCTTTCCACTTTCTCCACTAATGAAGTCAACTGTCTTTTTACCTCTCTGGGCTTTCTTCCTTTCAAGCATGGCAAAAAAGATAACTACAAGAGGTGCTTCTCACAGGAGTGGACGATGTCTAGATTTAAAGGTTCTGCAGCCTTAAGGTCAAGTCAACCTCTGGGATCAGAATAACAAGACAAGAGATGAATTACTCATCATCATAACATAGAATTTGAAATATAAAAAGTAACTGGGGGAATAATATAAGCAGCAAACTGGGCGAAAAAGACTTTGTGGCAGAACAAATGCTCGAGACATGAGGCCACTGTTGCTCCAGCAGTTAAAGTCAGCTTGCATGGGAGGATTTTATTACTACACAACTATTGCAATGAAATGCATCAGCAGCTAATACATCATTTTTGAAAAAAAGGTTGGGGAAACGCTTTAAATAATAATAATAAAAAAAAACAATAACACATTTATCAATTTGACAGGGCTCCCACGCACATCCAGGGATCTTGAAGTAATCACGAAACACACGGTGTCCTGATTCACACCGAATCAGAACTTGCCATATAAAAAATGGAAATCGTACTGTCCAATACGAAGCACGACTGCTATCCCAGAGGTTTGCATTCCTCCATAAAGACCTGTCATAGTTCGACTTTGACGCCTTTCTGCAAATACGAACGATTGGCCTCAGAAATGAGAAATGTATTCCTCATGGCCCTGCTGTTTGATGGTGTTCTGGCTGGTGGCTCAGGATCCAACATTTAGAGAAAAATAATATCAAATTTGCCTTGTTAGTCATAGTTACCAATACACCAAATCCTGTTTTCATGGGTGACTTTAAACTCCATCACATCAGAGAGCCGTTTGGGGGTTTCCCAAATTCTTTTCTTCTTTCCTCCTTATTCAGTCAGGCTGCTGCTGCTGCTGCCTTTGTGTGTGTCCACCTCCATAAAGACCAGCTTGAAGGGTTATTTTTCTTTGCTCAGGTCAAGTCGAGGACAGAACTTGGAGGATAAAGAATGAGGTGCAAATGATATATCGTAACAGCAACACCTGCGTGGCTTCTCCATTTTCAGATTATGGCAATGAAAACCAAACTTCCACAATGACTACAATGGCTGCGGCGGGGCGCATGGCAAGTGCTCAGGTTAGCGAGGCCACTGGCAAGCTTTCACTGATTGTCAGGCTTTCGCTGTTCTTTTTTTTTTGCTGCTTTTATGTAATTGAAATTGGAATAAACCTCTTTTGGTAAACCTAACGTTGGTTGTGGCCCATTAGCTGGGTTGTAAAATAAAGCCTTTGCAATGTGTGAACCAGCTATTTGTGTAGTCAGTAATTACAGCCTCACAACACTACCCCGTGTTGCCCAAGCTCGTTTAACACAGAATAATCGGGGAAGCTTTTATACTCCGATATGGATAACGCAGTATATATACACACACACATATATACTGGATATATAGGGGATGAATGGCTAACAGCTTGACATACATGCCTACACTAGTTCCAGACGAACATTTACTCAGCGCATGAACAAATGTCTGACTCAAAAAATCTCGGAGGGACTTTTCTCTCAAATTGCAACATCACTGTGGGTAAAAAAACCCACACGAACACTGAGGTTCATGGGAGAATACACTTTAGCAGAGGTCATTAAGTAAAAACCATCTATGTTATCTAAGCCTGAAACAGTGGTTTTTCACATAATCTATAACTTCTATGGGACATCGTGGTCGAAGGTTATGAGAATGGTATTGGGAACCAGTGGGAGATCGTTGCTGGAACAACACTAGACTATAATTTATCAGTCTTTCATTGAGTCATGGTATGAAGCACCTAAACCAGGTCCAGGCATTAATGTTGTGCACATCCAGTACGTGTGCCTTTAAAACTGGTTATTACTTGAAAATGAGAACTATTTATTAGAGTTTTGTTGACTGTGAATTCCACCAATAGCACAAAGTCTATAATCATGGACTACTTTATGTGATACTGTTCACTTCTTCAGTTTCCCTCTCATTTGCACACAGATATTTGCACTAGTTTTATGTATCTTTTTATACTCCAATGATTTTATATTGTTTGGCATTTTGGGTGAATGTCAAAAGAAGACTTTCACTGGGAAACATGTTTCTATGTTGTGCACGTGAACATCGACTCTTTCTTGAATCTCGAGTCAAGAGTTAAGATTTCTAACCTAAGCATAATCACTGATACAACTTGACTCTGTTTTGCAAACTTGTTACTGGCACGGTATTTTACTACTTTTTAAGCAGATGTTGGTGGAATTCTTCGCTCCGTGCATTTTCATTTTGTCGAGAAACGATCACGCACGACACATGAAAATCTTGGTGGATAATTATGTTTTCTTTTTGTGAATGAGAAATGTTTTCTAACAAAGAAATAATGAGCACCAGATTTAAAAAAATTCACTTGACGTTTTAACTCTTCATTTCTCCACCTTGCAGCAGAATGGAAAAGTGTGCGTTTGAAAACGAGTGAAAGTTTTTTTTTGTAGGAGCGCTCGTTCTGAAGCAAGTCCTGCCCGATGGTCTGCACTGACACATGACAGATGTTTGCGCAGCACGGATGGCCTTAATTACTGTTGATGTAACATTACAGGCTCTGGTGCACAGCTCTGTTTCACTTCCGGAGGAAGGTAGACGTTTTCTCTTTAAGGGGACAGTAAAACGAAGCACATGCTACTGGCATCACTTCGTCAAGGTTGAGATAATGAAGGCGGGCCGGAGGATTAGAGTGCCAAGGCTGAAAAACATCTAAACATCCACCTCAAAGTGCCGGAGAATCTGATATGTTTTTGTTTGGCTTTGTAGTATTACATCCCAATTTCCTCTTCAGCTCATTAAAATGCCCATGACTAGTTGAAGTGTAAACCTTCTCAATCCAGTCAGATTTGCCCTTTAGAGTCATAACCTCAAAATCAGCACAATCAAGCTAATCACACTACAGACCATGACTGTGAGTAGTTAAGGGGTGAAAAATTGCCGATAGTCACTGGACAAACTCCAAAACTAAAGATAATTTTCAAAACTCTTTATTGATCATCTTCAAAGCCTTCATTTCCCATCATCGTGTTTCTCAACACCATCGCAGTCGCCGCTGGAGATGATTGCAGAGTAAACACAGAGCTACTTCAAGCGGCTCTGCTATTTTATTTAATTCCACTGTTGCTCATTGTCTGAGCTTTGCACACTCCCTTGCCGGCGACTTCAAAGGCGGCTCCCTTGTAGGTTGCGACACACTGGCCGTCGGTGAGCAGGTCCGGCTGAACCTGCTCCCATACCTTTTTCTTGGGGTTCAGTTCTTTGTCTGGTTCACCTGCAATCAAGACACGCGTTAGATCCATCAGGTTTCAATCCACACATGCTGGATTTACGGATCCGGGACTGATGTTTTCCGAACTTTTCGTGATCTGCCATGTCCTTGTATAACCTAATCTGCATTCATTCACTAAAGACGTGTTAATTTATGATTTTATGGGGGATATTTCAGGGTCAGCATTTACAGATAAAATCCACATGAGAAGCTAAACCCAAAACAAATTGTGAGGAACAATTATTTTCATGATTTGTCTAGTTAATTTCTATTTTATTGCTCCCATATGAACTGTGAATGGGTATTCAATTAGCCTTTTTTCTCTCAGCTCTTTACAGCTGACATTTTTTCTTCACCATAATTCAAAACATCTCGCTGGAATTTCTCAGAATCTAAAAACGCATCCAAAGAAAACTATTAGGTGAGGCTCTCGTTTTATGATGGCTTTGTTTTTGATGTTGCTTGGCACTTGTGGAGATTCATGGCCGGTGCTGGCTGGCTTCTGTCTGGTGTTGACTTTTTTTTTCCCCCCCGCTCCACACAAACCATCCCAGGGTAAGAGGACACAAATGCGCTTCATTTCCCAAGGCTGCAATTTTGGCTGGTTTACAACCCATGAGTGGCAACAATCAGTTTTGATCAGAAGTGTGAAAGAGGTTTTGATGAGCAACTTGCATAGATTCTTAAGTTCGAGCACAAAGTACCGGGCCAGTTAGAAAGGGGAAATGTGAGCAATTACAACCATGTACCCATACTAGCTGTAATTGAATCTGTGCTATAGAGCTTTGGTGAGGGGAAAAGAGGGAAACCTAAATTTTTAACATATTGTTGGAAAACAAATAAACTTGGCATGCAAAAATGAAGTGTCCATAAAAAATGTTCTGGCTAAAGGGAACCCTTATGAATCAAACAGCTTTTAGAGAGACTGTGACAAATGTACCGCAGGGCTGAATGCAGCTGGGCTGTTGGGCTTGGCTCTTGGATGGCCTAGCTCGATGACAGGTTCATAGATACTGAATAAGACTCACTTTTATATCGGTAGAACAATTAGGACACTTATCTTTCCGACTGACTACAAACAAACTAATTGTTAAGTTCCATTCTTAGCAATTAAGTGTTGATTAGACTGTCAAGGCAGCAGTCACAGGCCATTTAGCCACCATCACCAACAGAACAGAGGAGTCAACTAATGAGAGCTTTCAGTGGGGGCTAAAAATCCCACTGATTGATGATTGGTGTCTTCAGAGGGACGAGGGCTCACACTGCCAAACAATTTTCTGGCAGTCGTAAGTTTCAACGACACCCTTCATTTCCTAAAAACAGAGACATTTTGTGGAAATTCTGCGACACTGATCACTTACAGTTACTCTGTAGTTAAAGAATCACCCCCAGTACCTCTTTGGTTTGAAATGGTTGCAACATATATTCCTAAATCCAGTTGGATTTTGACAGATAACCTCTATAGCGATATGGGCAATGGTACCTGGGAAGCCCTGGAAAGTGACTCTGTCCCCTGGTGCTGCTCCACTTGGAGGATCGAGGATTTCCACCTTCTCTGGAGAGCTAGCACACATGACCATAGCCTGGGACACCACTCCTCTCATCTTGGCCGGCTTCAAGTTACACAACAGGACGGCCATGCGGTTCTGCATCTGCACACAAGATTAAATAGATTCTCACAGCCCATGCACCCAGAAAAACCTTTAAATGCTGTGGTCAGTTTGATTGCACCGAGAAGTGACGCAGAATTTCATAAACCAACAAAAACAATCATAATGACAATTTCCAATTTCTCAATCTAAACTGTGTTCAAGGTTGTATGGCCTCATAAACCAAAGGCACCAAATGGGAAAACATTTGACGTTTGAGCTTAGAGACCGCTGTCACTTAGCGAACTTTAACAAAACTCTACAAAAGCTGAAAAATGGCATATCATGGGATTATGTACTCCAGATCTCAGAAACCCAGCATCTCTTGACTGTTTTAAAATTGAAACATTATGGTGATAGTTTTACATTTTTCATCTCTAGGCAGTTTTGTGATTGGTTTAAGATTAGTTTGGTATGCGCTTTGATTAGTCAAAGACTTGCACTTCTGAATGGTGCTCATTATTTATCCAAAAGTACAAACACAAAATCATTGATGTGTCTCTTCTGTTTGCTTGATAAATAGATAACAGTTACTATAATGAAGACAGCTAACAAGAAAGTAAAAGAGGAATTTGATTTTAGATTTATTGCCTCTGTGAGTAATGGGTTGATAGGCAGCAGGAGTCTTTCTAAGGGCAGCCACTTAATCAGGGTGAACTACTCCTGCAAAACAAATCAAGCAGCTAAGAAGTTAATGGTCTAGCGTTTGTCTGTTTGCAAGTAAGAACTAGTGTCACTTCCCAGCACGATTTCTTAGGCATAAGCTAATTTTTAGTGGAATTTGTTTCCATTTAAATGATATACGACATCTACACGCTCCCTAGTTATGAAATACTCAGAAACTCAGAAATAACGATGGCCATAAAAGTAAATGATGCATTTCATTTAAAATAAGAAGAAAATCATATGAGGACATAAAGATTGGTATTCCCAAAGGAACTATTAACACAATCCTAAGAAATCCCTTTAAATGGACCAATAAAATTCTTATGATGAAATCGGGAGACATTTATATACCAAAGTATACACTGAGGATCACTCTCAAACAAAATCTCTGTGGGGATCCGTAAACCTAACCCAAGTTTTATTGAATTCTACATCTGCTTCGGTGAAGAAAAACACTATAGAGACCCTGGTAAACTCGTCATAGGTTTACTAAGACGTCACTGTACCTGGTCTAGAGGTATATGCTTGACCAGTCCGCTGACCACTGTCCTGGGAGAGGCCTCTCCCACATCAACCTGCTCCACATAGAGACTGTCGGCGTCCGGATGCTTCTCGGCCGTGATTATACGTCCAATGCGCAGGTCCAAACGGGACACATCCACCTTGGCCTCCTCTCCGCTGGGTGTTGCCTGCTTCTTCTCGGCTTTCTCTCCTCCTGGCATCAAAGAACAGGGTCTACTATTACACCAACAGAAAACACTCTTGAAATCCTGTGTTTCAGTGCCGTTATTGTGATTGGTATGAATAAAAGCTTGATATGACAGCTTGGCTTCTGAAGATGTTTTGAAAGATGTAACACCTCTCATCCTAAAGGTTTCTTCAGATCTAAAGAGACTGTTGGGACTTCCAGGCTTTAAACCTCTTGTAGGGTTGTTGAGATTCATTCACCCAATTCTCAACAACAGCAATATGGCCACTAACATCCCAGCTAACACATGAGTTGTTAGTTTCACCAGGCTCGAGGCTTGAATCGGTGTTAAACCATCCTGGGAGATGTTTAGAACTGAAGAAGCTTTCTAAATTAGAGATGAAACATTTTCAAGAGATTCAAGCAAATCCAGCGGTTGCTTTGTTTTAAATACTTAAATACATCACGACTCGGATGACTGAGAGTCTTCACAGACGTCGGTTGAGCATTTTGTTTGTTCAAAACGAAAAGTCGGGCCGCAGCTATTCATCATGTGTCAAGAGAAAGGTTTTTTAAAGAGACGCATCTGTGACGGTTTTCATTGTGTTACAATAGACGCGCACGATATTTTAGGAAGTGTTTGTTTTAAAGCAGTGAGAACGTTTGAGCCAACGGGTGTCTTTTCAAGAGATATTGCAGAAAACAAATCATAGTTGAAACAACACTGCTATTTATCAAGCATCTGATTTAATTTCCTCCGTGCATGAAAAGAAAGCCTTCCAGTTAAAGGCCGCAGGGTGGCATGCGTTTCATCTGATCCATGAGCAAATGAAGAATTTTGGAAAAGACAATTACTTTTTCACCTCTTCCCAGAATGCGCAGCTCGACTAAACGACAATACCAATCCCCCCATTTGGCCGACGGCGAGTGCTATGTGATCCAGTGACATAGCGGAATAGCAGATGCTTCCTCCCTGGGGACGGAGCAGCTTTCACTCGCCTGGTTTGCTTACACACTTTAATTCCAGTAGATTGCAGTCTTTAATCATTTGTCCGCGCCCACACCGGCTCTTATGAATTCCAAACTCTGCCTTTGATATTAATTCATTCATTTTACCACCGAGTAAACTTTGCTCTGCTGTGATGACAGTGCAGCGACATAACATTACCAGAACTCGTCTCCAGTTGCTCATGGCTTTTGTAGCCCGGCGAGGCAATGACTGTTTAGATGAGGCGGGAACAAAGCTGCACTAAAGAATGAGCTATCAAAGAATTCAACATTTTATCACGAGGCCGACGCCTGTTTCAGTAACAGTCCTGATGTCTGGATGTGAGCAATGCCAGAATCTCCAATGAATTTGTCAGTGTCCTTTTGCTTCCTCTTTCTAAATTACAAACACATCCAGAGCCGGCTGTTCCCTGTGCGTGACCGACAGTCCACCAAATGAGCTCAAATAGCATATCGCTGAAGCAGAACTAAATATCTGAGTGATTTACCGCTAATTAATCGATATTCATTTTATTTTAATGCGTGTGTGTGCTCTAAAATGTCTGAAATTAGACAAAGATTCCTTAACAAATCAAACTTCAGTAGACATTTTTTCCAGTGAAGCTCAGCGATCTCACTTTCATTCTCACCTCATACTAGAAAATAAAATAGAGAAGCAGGTTCACAAAAGGTCACATTACGTTTAAAGCGTTCAGTCTAGCCAGAAACTGACAGAAAGGTAAGTCTAGCAGATTAATATCACAGTTGCGATGGATGGTTTTACAATTTTACTGCTTCAATGCACAACATTCACTCACTAGAAAGTTCATTATGTACAATAGTGAAAACGTCTGTATTCTAAAATAACAGAGCTGCACTGAATCCACCTTCATGGCTATATGTATATATAATGTTTAATTTATATTGCAACAGCTTAAAACAGGCAGGTAAATTAACGGCATTAATATTTTGGAGGATGCTGTTGTGGTGCTCCACTGACTAAAATAGGCTGGTGATGTGTTGGTACCTTCATCACCTTCACCTTCAGCTCATAGGCTCTTTATGCTTCCGCGTCATTTTCACGCCACGGCAATGGTGACAGCCCAGAATATGAGCAGACCCTAACGTCGCAGCCTGACGTGCACCGCCCCAGAAATATTACTACGTGTTGTGGAGACACAGACTGCAAGAGCTGTGATTGGCCTGCTTGGTAGTAGCGTGCTCCCACTTTAGTATTTCCAGCTTCTCTTCACAGTTTTAGAATTGATTGTTGTGGATCAATAAAGATGTAACACATTGAAGAGAGGTCAACTGAGGAGATTTCGGTGAAATTTCCGCAAAAGTTTCAGTCACCATTGTTGAAAGTGCAGCAGTATGTAGGAACAAAAGTGAACCTGAATGGGGAAAAATGAAACCCAACACAGACTAGCGTTTGGTTTCTACAGAGAGAGCCAGACTGACGAGTGCACAAGTATAAATGGCTCACACTGGCGTAGGCTACACATGTAGGTTATGGTGTCTAGTCCTGCAGTATCTTAAATGAGCCTTTAGATTTGGTGCAGTTATATCAGAAAGCATTTGTTTTCACTAGTGCATCTGATGAACTGACAAGTGAGCGTAAATCTGCAAATAGAGTGAAAATAAACTAATAACACAAACGTTGCAATAGTGAGTCATGTTTTCATTAAATGTGAAAACCTCAGAGAATTTTGGGGAAGCCTTCGGTTTGCCACATATACACCCGTTACCTTTTTTCTCTGGCTTCTTCTTTTTACTCTCTTCTTTGGGTGAGGGTTTCTGGGCGGCAGCGGGAGCAGAGGGTGCTGGACCAGAGGGTGTGGGAGGGGTGGGCTTCGAACTGCACTCAACACTGGCGTCATTAGATGGCACGGCTATCTCCGGCACTACAAGAAGAACATGTGCAAAATGTTAGTGGAACAAAATGGTTAAACAGTGAATCATAGATGCTACGTGTAGCTTTTTCTGACTGTCATCATCTGCGCAGGCTTGTCCTATCCCAAACTCTCTGTGAATGCAAGGGAATATTTACATGGCTGCAAAACAAAGAACATTTACACTAGTTCTTCTTAGTTGTCCCTTTTCACGCACAGAGCTGGTCGCGTCAACATAGTAATACAATGAAATGATACAGGAGGAGCTTTATTTACACACCCAGTGGGAGGACTGCTCTCCTGATGCAAACAGTTTGGATGGGAAAATGACAGTGTCCAAGCTGATGAAACAAGGAAATGGAACCATGAAGCTGGGAACAATGTCCTACAATAACTCTCTAGAAAAAAATAACCCCTCATTTAAGGCGCCTGATGTTTGGAGTTCCTACAAAATCGAGTGCCTGTGTCTGACAAACATCGGTCTGCAGGCACACCACCGTCACCATAATGCTTTTAATTGCCTTAATTCTATGTTAGGACCTGAGATCAGGACCTTTCCGGTTTACCTTGGAATTACAGGCAATGACCTCTTAAACCCCTGTCATTCACATTTAGTTTCCCCGTGAGGTTTTCTTTGCATTTAGAGCAAAACTGGGCGATATTATATGCAACACAAATGGTGAGTTAAACATTCGGCCGCAAGATGAAAAGGCTGCAAATATGTCTTGGGTGTTATGTGGACGTTTCCCAACATTTCCCAGACTTGACCCTGATATATTTTATATACGGGCAAAGCTGTGATATTGGTTGGACTAGCTGCACTATACAAGGTGGCTCAAAAGTAAATAGCACCCAACTTTGTAGATACTTTGATTAAGCCTCCATATAACAGCCTATGGTACCCGCCCTGAATCGAAACTTCTGGTGACTGATCACAGTGGGGCATTTTGCAGCTGCTGAGACAAATATTTTATTTGGGGCTGACCAAAACGGAGCCAAAAGGAGAGTCAACACTGGGCCTGCATTCATCAGACGGCCGTTTCTTAAGGTCTGCTGGCTGTCTGAATACGCAACTATCCGTAAAGTGTGGTCCAAAATATTTCATTTTCCGTGGCAATGATGCAGCCACCGAAGACATTTTTGAACAAAGAAGGCGTTAAAGGGAATTTGATCACTATCTTCCATTGTCACCAAACTGTTGTCTCTTGGCTGCAGAAAAATCAGTTCTCAGGGCATTATTATACTCACATTCCTATTCTAATCTCAATAACAAATCAGGAAAAGAGATTGGATTTCCTTTCAAAAGGGTCCATATTTACACATGTTTTGATGAAGCTATCTAAGCCACCTTAAAGGCATCGAAGAGAAACCCCCAACAATAAACACCACAATTACATACAATGTGGAAAAACGTCTTGAGAGTACTGGAACGTTCCTAAAATATATTGTGTTTTGTTTCTTTTTGCAAGGTTAAATTACTTATTTCTTCCAGCCCCCTTTCATCCCTGCATCTTCTCTCTGGAAAACATTAAATCATCTGAGCGGTCGGGCCCTTGAATGTCAACGTATGTCGGAGACACAACAGATGACACACATGCTGTCCCCATCACACTAATGGAGACTCTCGGAGAACTATGAAGGCTGATAATAAAAAGAAAAAAAAAAAGAAAAGAGAGAGTTTCTCATAATGGGCTGAGGCGAGAACGCACAAGATGTTATCATTGATAGCATAAACCAAACAAAGGCTCTAATGAGGAACAACTGACATCAAATGCTCCTAAGTCAGACTCGCACAACCACTTCTATAACTAGATATAAAGGATAACAACATCAAGGTCTTCTTAAAAGACAAACAAACATATGATCCGTGACCCTGGGAAAACTCGACATACCTCCCTTCCTCTTTTCTTTCTCCAGCAGCTGTTTCTTCAGTTCCTCGATGTCACTCTTTAGTTTGGCATTCTCCACCATCAGTTTCTTCTCCTCTCTCACGCTGGCCTGGACGACTGAGACACAGAGGAAGTCAATTTCAACATCCCACCAGACATTTCAAGAACTGTTTAACAAGTACAGAGTAAAATATGTTGGATACTGAAATTAATTTTGTGTCTATTTTGGAGATTAAAGGTCACAAAATTCGGAAGAAATTACATCCATTCTTTTTTTTATTTCTCCAACTACCTCACTATTAAAGATAAATGTACGTCATCCTGCTGACATTTTGTTTGTATAATGTATAATATTTTTTTGTGTGTGTGCATGTCTTACTGGCTTTCTCCTTGAGTAAGTGGATTTGCTGTTTGAGGTACTCGATGATCTGGTCAGCCTCAGCGGCCCGTTGCTCCAGCCTCAACAAAGGATTGTGACTTGACATCTTGACCAATGAACGAACTAAAAACCTGCCAGGAAGACGAACAAAAACAGACGATCTCAATACCACAAAAGAGTTTTGGTAAAGATCAGGGTCAAACAACAATGCTTTAATAAGCGCAAAATGAGTCACTTCTGACTGAACAGTCAGTCACCCTGCCCTGGTTTTAAACAAGCTTGTGTGACACTAAGAGATGGCACTCTGAGTAACATGCTTAGCATCTCCACAGATACGTTTCAGTTACAAGTTTCGCATTCCAGTACAACTCGACCACAAGCTACAGCCTCTGAAATGACCACAGAGTAAAATCAACTGCTCTCAGACAGTCTCAACAAAGACTGAACATTGTAATTTGCACAAACGTGGGCTGAGTTCCAGGTCTGCTCTGACTGAATGGAGTACACACACACACATACACACACACACACACACACACACCGCCATGGTTGTGTTACAATATCCTTATGTAATACTGCAGCAAGGACCTGACTGGGTTACCTTAGAGAGCTATTATATTCATATATCTTTCATAGTGTGCAGACTCAGTAGATATGAACCATGTAGTGATGGGATTGGATTGCTGTACTTTGACCTCTGTGCAAAAAGCATGCTGAGAAAGAACAACTGCTGTTGATTTTCACTTAAAGAGAGTGGAAGAGATCTTGATTGATTTCAAACAAAGTCAGATTGGTCAACGTCTTGGTTAAATTCCAGCCTTTCACAGTAATAAGTGATTAAATGACACCCAGTCCACCCTTGTTACTCGAAGAAGAGGAAAAGAAGGATTTTTAAAAGGCTGAGGCACGGAGAAGAAAAACTTCATACACATATTACAGGGAGGTGCTGGAAAACAACAGCTGGCCCAAGATGAAAACAAAATGTTGGGGGATGAGGAAATTAGAAACACAAAAGCACTGGAGTTGATAAAATCAAGGATCAAAGCTTTTTTTGGGGGAGAAACTGAATTCATTTAAACAGGACCAGTGGTGCAGTAATAACAAGATCCATAAAAAAGAGGCTGATCTCATTTGGATAGCTGCTGAAAAGTGAATCCTAGGGTCGAGGTACAGTCTGCAGCATAGAGAGACAACAGCTTTGGTAGATGGAAACAGCCAAATGTGTTAACAATGTGAAACATGATGTAGGCTTTCAGTCATCCTAATTTACCTGTCTTCACTCTATCAAACACAACATCTTTGAGTTTGGTTTGCAATCGTACATACAGTATATTTAACAGGTTAAATGTCACTGTAAACACTTGGTAAAATGCTCTTCTTACATTCTCATACACTCTCATATTTAAATAATTTGGATAATCACAGACAATTCGACACAGGCGGCACAAGTGGTTTGAATCAACTATGTAAGTCTGTCAAATAAACCGCCAGCTTGGTCTGGTATGGTGATGATGTGTAAGGAGAGCCATCAGGATATCAGTGTTTCCTCTTTTCATGGTTTAATTCCCTCCAACACCTCAGCACCTACCTGTCTGCCAACCAGGCCATTAATGAGCGAAAAGAGAGTAGAGCGTGCCAGCACCACCTGAAGGCATTAGAGGGCCCTACATGTTTTAATTTAAAAGAAACCACGAGGAAGTCAACCCTAAAGAGCCAGATGTAGTGGCTTTAAAAAACAATTGCTTTCCTACTTGGATTTTATTGGGATAAAACACAGGCATGATTGGCAGTTTTATAATAAATCTGTAGTTGTAATTACTAGGACTTGTGCCTGACTTAACCCTCCAACGCATACCTCGGGCTGTGAGCAATGTTTTTTCCCAATTAGGCACTAAGCTCCTTAGTGTTCCTCAAACCATGAAATGTCAAGAATGATTTAAACGAACATTGTTTGTCCACTGCTTTAAAATTTTAAATAATAGTATGCAGGACGGAAATTACAGAGGGAAACATGGTAATTTCCTGTTTGACTACATGACAGCTGTGTTGTCTCACTGTTATAAAGCCTAAACAGAGCCACAGTGACACACATGTGTCTGTCTGCGCTGCAAATGAAGATGTCTCTAAGGCTCCTGATGACGAGGAGCTCTGGCGTCATTCAGTAGTTAGATCATCAAGCACAGTCAATTACCTACACACCTCATAGGGCTTCATTCCCATGTCTCTGGCTAAGTGTTGGTAAAACGCTAATATGTCAGGATGACGCAAGAGAAGGCAGTAGTAACATGAAATATATCGGTCTACTAATTTATATATATAAATAACTGACATGTCAACGTAAAGGAAATACCCTGTGGTTTTGTTATTGTTAATAATATGCTGTTAATGGGTTGCAAGGAATGTTATTTCATCATATGGTTTAATATGCCCCGTAAGCACAAGTGTTTGTTAAACTAAACACACACTGCCCACTTCATTAAGTACATAGTGAAATAAATTCTTATATAGTCCTGCACTAAATCTTAAATTCATGCAGGTGATGGTATTCAGCATCTGATTTAACCGTATTTTCATTTTGGAGACAGTGGTTTCTACTACCACTAAACTGCACTGTGCACGTTTCTATTATTCTGATAACAACATTGTAGTTTGTGGACAGAAACATGTGTGTTTAATTAATACAGGTTAACAGCACCACAAACTACGTCCTTACTACCTTTATCACACTGTTTCAACATAAACTGAACATTACGGCAGTCCTATATAGTATAGGGGTAGATTCATTAGTGTACATAATGAAGTATCGGATTAGTGTATTTTTGTGAGTTAAGTATGATGGACATTTTCTCATTTTCCTTTTCTAGTGTAAGGACTGGCTTGATTTTTTTTTTTATTTTTTTACACCATTGCGTAAAGCTTATGTTCAAACCTTTTGCGTTTCTGGCTCTTGTCAACAGAAAATACATAATTGATAACTCATTATTAGCAAAGGAAGCAGACTATTAAAAAAAAAAATCTAATAATCTTACAGTACTACGGTGTCCGATAATAGTTTATGAGACGTTGCAATAAAACTAAGTATTAAGCAATATTTATCACTAGATTAGAATCAACAATATACTCTGGTGGATGGGTGTCACTTAACAATAGTTAACATTGCGTCAGTTAAATCAGGTAGCTATTAGCCGGGTCAGACAACAACTCTGCACTGGAATCTACTTCACTTTGGGCTAGCTCTCAAGCTCCTAGCATTGGTACGTTATTCGCAACACGAGTTATTTCGACGCCATTGATTCGTGCAGAGCTAATAGTTAGTTCAAGCGGTAAAATATAAGCATTTTAAAACTTACATGGACTCAAAGGAGCAACCCCAGCACGTTTCGGGGAGGGCTTGGGACTTGACAGCTGCTTCTCTCCAACGTTAGCGGACAGGCAGCTAGCAGCTAGCCGCAGACAGCCTCTTTCAGGACCCCGCGTGTAGATGGGTGCTGTATACGGATGCGACGTAAGCACGTAGACGTTGCGTTTGATTTCCCCTAGCCACATGTTCTATAGATCGACCGCTGGCGACCAGAGTTAGGAGTCCGCCACAATTGCCGGTATATAATTTCTATTTTGACAAACTAACTGGTCGCAAACAATGTAATTCCGATTCAGGAACAAATTTATTGAGAATATGATATTTAAAAAAAGTGTATTTAAATTCCACAGCCAACGTTTTATTCGTAAAAAATGCCTTTATGCTGTACTTGGTCGCACAATAACAGCGTCATTGATCACGTTCACTCAGCTGTTCTCTTCACATCGCAGACAGGAAACGAATCCATTCCAAGAGTGTTTTGATAATAGTAATAATTTCACGTTCATTTTGTCGACATGCATGCTCCACACTAAGGCCGTAAAGACACGTTTTCTGAGGTAACCCAACATCACTGTCAGGACCAAGAAGGCAGTTGTTTTTTATAACTTAGCTCCATGCACAGTTTATTATACTGAAGCATTTTTGACACTCACTCTGTGAGTGTAATTCCAAATGTAAGGGTGTGAATGTGTTGTAATTACAATGTCATCGCTAAGCTACTAGCTCCAATGATCATGTTGTTAGAGATGTTTTAATATAACATTATTTTGTGCCTGTAATCAAACTGTTGTATTTTTCATTTACAGATTTGCCACATAATTCATATATTGTTTCCCCATTACCTGTGCTTCAGGACAGTGGTACGATGAGGCCCCTTAAAGACGCCCAGCTGGGGGCCTTCACCTTCTTCGCCTCAGCACTCCCACATGATGTCTGTGGGAGCAATGGTCTGCCTCTCACTCCCAACTCCATCAAAATCCTGGGACGTTTCCAGATACTCAAGACCATCACTCACCCCAGGCTATGCCAGTATGTGGACATTTCAAGAGGGAAACACGGTATGACTTCCTGACAATAATGATAAGCTATAATAAGATAAGCCTTTATTGATCCCTTGTGAAAAACTGAGACGTTATAGCTTCTGGGCAAGGAGTGCAAAAATAAAATAGGAATGAGATAAGAAGAATATAAGAATATAAAATGCAAAAGTGGCATTTACAGTTGTCAAATTTCAGAGAAAAAAATACACACACAATGTAGATGGGCTGGAGGTTGACTATGCACTTTGGACCTAAAAACTCCAAATGTGATTATTGCACCTGAAAAAACAAAAATTGAACAAAATAGTAAGATGACAGACATATTGTCCAGACTGAGGATGTGGAGGAAACCCTGTAGTAGTGCTATGATACACTGTAGATAAAAATATTTGGCCACACCTGACACTTACAGGGACTCCAATGTAATTGTATTCAAATACACTTTAATGTAGAGTCGGTCACCCTTTTCCACTCTTCTTGGAAGGCTTTCTAAGAAATTTGGTGGCAGGTGGCATCCTATCACAGTAACACGCTTGAAGTCACTGAGCTTTACAGAACAACTGCATGGCGCTTAGGTGCTTCCAATCCACCACGTCTGACTGCTGTTGTGACAAAAGATCTCTGGTAGCGTGGTCTGTTGTACTTTAAGCACAGCAGTCTCTGACTAAAGGAGCTACTTAAGGTCCCATCAGTCTCATACAGATTTTTTGTCACGTGCAGGATTAACACAGGGTTAACAGCTCAGCCATACATAGTCAGAGAAAAACAAAGTATAGTAAAAGTACAGTGTAATACAAAAATATATGTAGTTTTATAGGCTGTACGCAACTGTGACCTGAATACGGACCAGTAATAAAGACTGTTTAACCAACTGAACTAAATATAGTCCATGGTTACTTAAGTTGTTTGATTCTAAGTGTGCTGTTCAAGGGTATCTGCAGTGGAAATACCCCAGTATAGTCTGGGGGTATTTTGGTATTTTTAGAGGTATTGCTTTGTGCATCAAGCTGCCTGCCATACTGGTGTAAAAAATGTTATATTATTTCCTAGATTAACAAAATAAATGTATCAAAGTTAAAAGGGTACACATCATACATCTAAGTAATCATTTTAACTGGGGCGAGTTATGAGTTTTCAGTTTTTACAGTACTATGCTTGCACCAATCAGCCACAACATTATGACCACTGACAGTAAATAACTAATATTGACCATCTTGTGACAATTCAATGTTCTACTGTGAAACTTTTAGACCTGACATTCATGTGGATGCTACTTTGTCATGTAGCACCCACCTAGACCAGACCAGGCACCCCCACCCCACAGCAATGACACTCCTTGATGGCAGCAGCCATCCCCAGCAGGATGCAGACACACACACAAAAAACATGAAAAACAGAACAAGGTGTTGACCTGGCCTCCAAATTCACTAGATCCTAACCTGATCAAGTATTTGTGGGATGATCCACAGAGGACCCTCCCCTCAACCCATAGGACCCAAAGGCCCCCATTAACAACATTCTGTTGCCAGACACCACAGGACACCCTCAGAAGGCCCCTAATTCTGAGTCACAACTGCGTTGGAGGCACAAGCGAGACCTACACAATATTAGGAAGGTGGTCATAATGTTATGCCAGAACAGTGTATTTGCAAAATTCACTTCAACCTCCCAAAATTTGCAAGTGGGAGCCAATCATTCGCGCTGTTCAATAGTATCCTCAATACATGCTTACTCATAACATGTTTGATTTATAAGTCATTAATCTTGATAACTCATTTTAGTTTTTGTTCTTCTCAATCCTCAGAGCGGCTGATTGTTGTTGCTGAACACTACGAGAGCAGTTTAAGTGATTTCCAAAAACAAGGAAAAACCAGGTAACTTTGTTATTAGAAGGCCACATTAGTTGTTCACTGTTTAGGCGACACACCCGTTATTTTGTGTGACGGACAGAGTGAATCATGTGCATGAAATTACTACTCACCAAGGATTCAGATATATTTTGCCTGACGCAGTCGCCACATTACCCCCAAAACCCTTTGTGTTTGTGTTAGCCCAGAGAGGGTGCTGCAAATAGCCTATGAGGTACTTGAAGGTCTGGTGTTTATGAACAAACACAATTTGGTGCACAGAGCCCTCAGCGCCCACAATGTGCTCATGGACTGCAAGGTATTGTTCTTGTTAAATGAAGCTCTTTTACGCACGTCTGAGTTAGAAAATACTATAAATTTAATGATGCATATTTTTTTCCTCCTTAGGGGAATGTCAAGCTGGCAAAGTTTGGCCTTTATCACATGACTGACCATGGGGCCGACGTGGACTTTCCCATTGGGTGTGTCTTTTTCTCCTCACTCATCACATTTAGCTGTTGGTACGGTGTCAGCTGTTCACCTGCGTCTGTTTCCTCTTCGCCAAATAAATAACAGGCAATTGACCGTAACGCGATCCATAACGTGCCAATGTTTTTCGCAGAAAACACGCTTGCATGGCATCGAGTCTCGGTTTAGAAACTGGAACAGATTGTTGGACTTTTATCCCAGTCCAGGCATTAATATCTCTGAGTAATATCCCTTTGCAGATTGAAAGGAGGAATGATGGCACACGCCCATGACTTTCAACAAAACATCTGGAAGGAAAATGTAATAACTGTAACTGTCAAACAACTGCGCAGATTGTTTTGAGGAACAGCTGTTCAGACATCACTTAATGACAGAAACATGAACGATGTCATTAGTTTACACGGTGTAATTAGTTTAGTTTGGAGAATAGCGTGTGTTCATTTTTTTTTTTTTTTACTGGACATGGAAAAGACAAATCATAACAGGGATTCAAAAAGTCTCGCTAATAAATGAAGAACTGTGATGGAACGTCTCTGAATAAAGCCTTTAAACAAGCTCACTGTAATTACACAGATTATAGTGGATATCAGCAGTCAGTGTTGATGCTGCTCTGCTCTGTCTTTATTCCCTCAGGTACCCATCATACCTTGCTCCAGAAGTGATCGCTCAGGGCTCCTTCCACCACAGTGATCCTTTCCACAATGAAGCTCCTCTGCCCTCAGGACCCAAGACTGACGTCTGGTCTCTCGGGGTTTTGCTGTTTGAACTGTGTGCAGTAAGCGTCCTACATGAAGCTCTTCATGCAAGAATACAACATTCAAATAGTGTTTGTTTATTTTTATGCTTTTGGGGCGCTAAAATTTTAACTTTTACTCTGTGACTCGATTACAGGGCAGACGACTCCTGCAGAATATCGACATAAGTGAGAAATTGAAATTCATATTAACCTTGGGTGAGTGAAAAGGACGTAGTTATTCTTAGTCCTGATCGATATGCTCTTGAACTCAGCTAGCCCTGATCTGTGATATTGCTTTTCCTTGTCAGGTTGCATGGATGACATTGTCACTGTTCTTGCCGAGGAGCATGGTTGCCTGGATACCATTAAGGTAAATGTAATCACTGGCCAGATATTTTAGATAACCTGTTGTCATCAAATTTGTGTCTGTGCCTCGATTCCAACTTATTAGTATTTATTCAAAAACTATAAAATATGAAACTGAACTGATGGTCTTCATTTTTATCCTTAAATATAAATATAAAATATATATACATTAAAAATGATTTAAGTGATTAATTTATTACTTTAATTAGTATTTGTTTTTTATTTATCTAAGTATAAATGAATAAGCAGAAGAGTACAGGCAAGTATTAGATGCCAGCTTTCTACAGTTGACACATTTGATGCTCAGTCCTACAGAGACGTCTCCGTTGGTGCCCAGACTGTATTGATTTCTTAAAAGCATGAATGGGACCTGTCTGTGCTGTTGCTTATATTCCCGTATTATTTACAGGAGCTGCCTGAGAATGTTCTGGAGTTATTAAGGAAATGCCTGACCTTTCTTCCCTCTAAAAGGTAAGGGTAGTCTGTTTGATATTACATCCTGCTGCAGGACGTTCAGGACATTAAGTCCAGAAAAACACACGTCGATGTCGATGCGTGGAAGTCAGAGATGTAAATATGGACAAGATGTGGACAAAGTGATGCTATTTTCCCGGGGATACGGGCTGCACCATGTTGGCACTTTGGAACCAGAATCTGCACAGTACGGTCTGAGAGTGGAGAGTGCAAAAAAACTGACACTTGAACATCAGTGTTATATTAACTACCTAAAATGATAGAAACAATTTTTGGCAAAAAAAATAAAAATAAATAAAAAATAGTCCCATCCATTAACGTGGAGGAGGTGGAGTTTTTGACTTATACTGGAGCTAGCCACCAGGGGGAGCTCTAGTTGCTTTGGCTTCACTTTTTAGGAACGGTTCTGCTGTCCATCTTTAAACTGTCTATGGCTAAAAAAAAAAAAGTGAAATCACATTAAAATAATTAGTAGATGCTATCAGCTGTGATAAGTGACTGCTTTTATAACTTTATGACTTTTCATGCACAGCATGTGCTGGTGCATGTTTTGCCATCATCATTATTATTATTATATTATTATGTCTTCTGCCTTCCAGGCCAACCCCTGCAGATCTACTGGGAGACCCCGTGTTTGATGGCGTCTCCTGCCGTTACACACCCTTTCAGAAGCCTGTCACCCTCTTCTCCTCTTCCCTGCGCTGCGCACATCTGGAGCTCCCAGATGACATCAGTGACCTTTGCAAAGGTCTGCCCCTATGACACGCGCATAAATCTGCATACTTTTATGCTCACGCACACGACACACACAAAGAAAATGAACAAAAAAAAATGTAACAAACCTTCCGTGTTACAACTAAAATATAACTTCTTAAACCTAAATTAGACATCTTAAAATGCACTGACATCAATTTTAATATGATTAATCAAGGCCTGTGGATAGAAATATGATAAGTGAAAGAAAAAAAACATACATTTACATTTAAAATCATTTTGTCTAAGTATCTTTTTCATGATTTCAGTTTTCAGTTTTGTCTCTTTTCATTCGAAGCTAAAAAACAGTTCAAAAAAATGGACTAAATAGTAAGTTCATTCAATTCCCATTCCTGTTCCCACTTTTTCTCCCGACTCTTATTCCCAGAAATTGCACATAATCTGCTTTGTTTCATTCTAAAGTATGTGGAGCATCTTATATGTAACGTCCATATGACAATAAACAGTACACACTCTTCTCTTATTTTATAAATGAGAATACATTTGCCTTCTCTGTTTCACATGCACGTACTGTTCTGTGTTCAATCCCGAAACCTCATTCCATTCAAAATGCCAAGAGTTATAAATTGAAGAATGCGTCGACAGTGGAAAGTTTCTCTTTTCTCTCTGGTTTTGGAAGAGGCCGTCTCAGATTTACAGTTTTATTTGTTGTAGACCAGATGCAATCATAAGTGTAAAATTTATTGGTGTAATTTCCTAATTTCCTCAGAAAACTTTATCTGAACAGAATGTTGAGTAAACCGACTTATGTCATGATTGGTAATTCAAAAAAGCTAAGCCACCTGTGCCTCCCACAGTTTGTTTACAACTTCTGCGTGCGCCTGTTATTAGATGACGATGAGGACTACTTGTCGGAGCGGGCCATTGATGAGGTGTACTACCTGTGGTGTCTGGCCGGTGGAGACCTGGAGAAGGAGCTCACCAACAAGGAAATCATCCAGTCTAAACCTCCCATCTGCACCCTGCCCAAGTACACACGGATGCACTCAAATACCGTCACTTTCCTCTGGTGTTAGCTCATTTTACGTGTGATTCACTGAGTTTGGTTTTCTCTCTAGTTTCGTCCTGGAGGACGGGGAGTCGTTTGGCCAGGGCAGGGATCGGAGCTTCTTGCTGGACGACACGACAGTCACGCTGTCCCTGAGCCAACTCAGAAACGTAAGACAACAAAGATGACAGCAGATATGTGCTAGGCTGTGTAAACATCTACGTTATCTTTGTGCAGTGCTTTGCTAGATTACTTTGAAATAGTTTGTTATAGAAAAAGGGGACAAAGAAATAACATTACGATCAGTGTACACCCTTTGCACTCGTAGGGTGTTCGCAGAGAGAAAATTAGAATACTCTCGATGCACCAAATGGCCATCACATCCTAATTCAGGTCTGCTCAGTGATTCACTTTACTCATAATACTACATGTAAATACTGTGGCATCACTGTATAAGAGCAGGTGTTGAGTGCCCATGCTCAAAAATTTAAGACTCTACACAGAAAAGTTGTAATAATAATTAGAAGAAGAACTCTAGCTATAAATCGGCGTGTTATACAAATCATTTTCCGGAGTGACAGTACTGGCGTTCGAAGAAAATCAAAAACCCAGTTACAGTTACATGTGTGAACCTGTTAATGCCACATAGGCAGATGAAAGCACAGCAACGTACAGGCAGTAATGGAACTGATTGTTTTGGATCAACAAAGATGGGACACATCGGGGGAAGGTTTACTGAGGAGGTTCGGAGATACAAACATTTGTGCGAGTCGTCTCCGGCTGTCGAAAGCTTCAGTCGCCGTTGTTGAAAGTGAAGCAGGAAGCAGAAACAAAAATTAGCCCGACTGGCAAAAAGGACGCAGCGTCGTACAAATGGCTCACATCGGCTACGTGCGTAGGTTACGGCGTCCCACAGGGGCATAAAAATAAAAGACAATTAAGACAATCAATATGACACAAGTTAGTTTAATGTATGCTTTTTTTTGCATACAAATTGTGTTCTCTGTAAGACTGTACTTTTTCTCTCAGCAAAGCAAACAGCAAAAGTAAGAAAACTCTTGTGAATCCCTGAAACCAATGAGTGGCCTACTAACAAAATGAGAACAATTTGTGAGTGTGGAAATGTACCAACGTACCAAATATCATTAAACTTTGTGAAATGTGCCTTTGGCCTTGAATACTGTGGAATAATGACAAACATACATGCAAAATCTGTGCTTTATCTGCATTGTTAAAATGCACTTGGCTACCAGGAGGCGATCACACAGTGTTTTTGAGAGTACGTCATCTCCTTTTTCAGAGACTGAAGGATGTAGCTGGAGAAGCCTATTACCCTCTGCTGGAAGACGAGTAAGCACCCACTCTATCCTGAACTCGCCGCCGCTGCCCTCTCCTCTCCTGTCACTGTTTTTCACATCGCCCCGCCTTTTATTTTCGGCTCGAGTAATGCCATATCCCCTCCGCTTGTCCCTCTCCCAGGAAGTCAAGTTTGTCCCAGTCCAACAGCAGCAATGAGCTGTCGACCACCGTCACACTGCCACTCATCATCCGGGAGAGAGACACCGAGTACCAGCTCATCCGCATCATCCTCTTTGACAGACTGCTCAAGGTCTGGGCTCCGTACAACACACACATGCTTTTCCAAGTTGGAAAGAGTGCCTGAAAGCATTAGTTTCAATTCAAGCATCATTTACGCCGTTTGTAATGAATATAATTTAGACAAAACGTATGTTGCCTGTTTGATGTTTTGTTTTTAGGCCTATCCTTACAAAAAGAACCTGGTGTGGAAAGAGGCCAGAGTGGATATACCTCCTCTGGTGCGAGGACTGGTGTGGGCAGCGCTGCTGGGCATCGAGGTACAAAATAAATCCTGTCTTGATAAAAAGTGCATTTTCATTTATGGGATCACTTATTCTTTTTTTTTCTTTCTTGAACAGGGTGACATTCAAGCTAAATATGAAAGCATAGACAAAGATACTCCCATACCAACCGACAGACAGGTCAGAAACATACGCAGCACCTGAATTATGTTGCTTCAGTTGTAGATTTTAATTGGATTTTGCTTGATTCTGGGTGTTTTTTTTTTTTTTTTTCACCACAGATCGAGGTAGACATACCACGCTGCCACCAGTACGACGAGTTGCTGTCATCTCCTCAGGGCCACATCAAGTTCAGGCGTGTGTTGAAAGCCTGGGTGGTCTCCCACCCTGACCTCGTCTACTGGCAGGGTCAGTCACCTCCCCGTCAATCTCTTTTACTGTCTTGACTCCTTCTATTCATTGTTGTACTGTACATGTTTGGACACTAGGTGGTGGCCGTGTCACACATTTTTAAACTCCCTCTGTTGCCGTCAAGTACAGGAGAGTGATCATGAACTGTCTTGATTTGATTTTAGGTTTGGACTCTCTTTGTGCCCCGTTCCTGTATTTGAATTTCAACAACGAGGGTAAGAATGTGATCTTCTTAAGGAGCTGTCACACCTTTATATCTCTACTCTCCTTTTATCCTGCTTCCCTTCATTTTATTTCTCTCTCACTCCTCACAGCCTTGGCATACGCCTGCATGTCTGCCTTCATCCCCAAGTACCTGTACAACTTTTTCCTAAAGGACAACTCTCATGTCATCCAAGGTGAGGATAAGCATTTGCATATGGGAAATGTAATTGATAATAACGCTGTGACCCATTTTTTTATTTTTTATTATTGTTTCTCATAACTGTAGTATAAGTTACACACTCTCCTCTTACTTACTTATTTCCACTTCAGCCGGCCCGTGCTGTTGAGCTAATGTGGTCAAATACCACTGCAATATAAGTAATAATTATTCAACATGGCCGGCGCATCCAGTTAAGTTCAAAAACAAATTATCAGCGGCTGGCACGGCGCATCAGACCGTCGACTCGATGTTGATTAAATTTTGGCTCCACGTTGCTCCAAAGCTGTGAAAACTAATTTCGGTCCGTCTTAATGGAGTTTGCAGCTGAGCCACATCATTTAGAGATAGAGAAACAAATGAAACTGCAAATGCCTGCAGAGAAATGTCACAGGCAATTCCTATGTGACTGATAAACAGCTGTATCGTACACCTCCTGAACTCTGCGGGGAAAGTGACTATTATGGTTTCTTTCCGCTGCTAGATGCCCCGGAGAGCTGGCTAATGTTTGTCTGCCTGGTCAAAGCTCCTTTGCTGACTTTCAGTGTGAAGAATGAACAGCATTCAGCATGCACAGAAGTTAGTTTGCATGGTTGCACGGCGACATCAACACGCAACAGTTTGACTTTCTGTATCTTCACGGTCGTTCGCCAATTAAGAGCAGTTAAGCTCTAAAAGTATTTTTTAGTATGTACAATGATATTTTAAGTCTTTATGTCTAATTTTCCATATCTATGTTATTAGTCTGCATGCTTATCTCTAGCATTCTGTGTTGGTTCAGTCTTGTTCGGTCAAATCCACAAAATCTACGCCACAGATTGTCTACAGAGCCTTTGCCCTTTTACTTGTGTTGCAGAGTACTTGACTGTCTTCTCCCAAATGATCGCCTTCCATGACCCAGAGCTAAGCAACCACCTAAATGAGATTGGCTTCATCCCAGACGTAAGTTTAAAAGAGTGCGACTGTCCGTACAGACTGATGACAATAGGCAGCGGTGCAGGACGTACCAAGATAGCAGCATTTGTCTTTTCATTTTAAGTTTATCTTCAATGTGAAGTCAAGGATGACAAAAAAAGTATTTTTAGTTACTGGCAACGTGCCAGGGGTGATTGAGATGGCCGTCCGTAGATTGCCATGTATATCTTTTCACTGTCGAAGACATTTTTTTTGTTCTCCGTCCTCCTGAATTTGTGGCCGGGGTCAAGTTCTCCCCATAGTCCACTGGTGATGATTTATACAGCGGCTAATGTCTGGCAGGCACACTTAATGATAGTCCTCTGCCAGGCTTACCTTATTTCTCTTACTTTGTGCCACCCCTTCCTGCCCTTCGCTTTCTTTCTCATGGCTCTGCTCAGACAGTGACAAGGTTAAAGTCTCCATTGTGTCTCCAGGGTTTCAGTTGGTGCGCTGATGAATGTGTGTCATCTGCGGACCGACCTCTGAGACATTAGGCAGTGAAAAGTGGTGATCTTTATCGTAGAGGAGTCGAGGATTTAAGCCTCCTCGTTTTCTGCTGCTGCAGCTCTTAAGTGGTGCAAGTGAAGCACCAAACTGTGCTTGTAGATTGTCTGTCAGAATTTTGTTTGCCGGAAAAAAAGAGAAGTCACCTGTAGAAGCCGGTGCTATTTTTTTCAGACGAAGCCTTATCTTGCACAGATGTCCTGCTGTGATCGTCTGAGTTCCCCTCGCTCCTGTGTTGTCCAGGCTTAGCTCATCAAAGAAAGGCATGCATTGTGATGCTGACTGGACTCGTAGTGCATGCACAAAACTGCCGGCATTGACTTGCCTTTCAAAGGAGACCTTTTTTTATTGTTAGCCCTGGATCACACTGGAACGATCCATGTTGACACAGCTTTCAGGCTTGATGTCAATCCCAGTCATTAGACCTTATAGACTATAAATCCCCCTTTTGCTTGGTGAACTTCAGAGAACACACTTCTGTTTTACTGGGACAATAAATCCATCAGACCCAATAGACCAAATGCCACTGCAGTATGAGTGGATTTACTCTCGTGTGTGCAAACCGAAACAAAGCTAGATTAATACTGTTTTTCTTTGAAAAAAATGCAAGCATGCACAAACTACAAGTAACCTTGTGGTATTCGAGGGCTCTTCTTAAGTACCGCCAAGGGCAGAGAGTGAGACTGCATGTAGCCAGTGGTTTAATACAGGCCATTTTCAATTTAGCCACATCTCCTCCTGTGGGTCTGCCATTTGCGCCTAAACTAATCCAATCGGGCCGGACTTGCAGTCCTGCTGCAGAGATGCGACTTGGAGTGCAGTTGCTCTCCCTCCTTCTCATCCCCCTTGGGCACACATGAGGTCCACTGAGCAGTCACCAGCTCCCTCGCAATTAGCTATCAATTAACTGGCTGAGATAAGCTCCAGTGTTGCTGCTCCAGAGCCTCGGTGACAGCGGCCAGCGATGGGCAGGTGTTAGAACAGTTGGTTAATGTGCATGTGCGTTCTTTTCATTTTTTCTTCCGGCGAAGTGTAGAATTGGGAGAGGGAAGTAGGAGAGGAAAGAAGGAGGGATGATGACACTGGTACGGTGTGATTCATTGTTTGCTTTCTCTCTGTTGACTAATAACCAAACTCAGCAGTTTGCTCTTTATTGCTGTGTCTGTTTCTCTGAGGCTCTTGAGAAATGTGCTGCTTTCTTGAAGACACAAATCTCAGCAGTTAAAAAGCTGTTCATTCATTGTAATTTGAGCTCTACACAGTTGATTAATAAAGAGTATATCATTTCATAAATATGCTATCAGTATATTATATTTAATCTTCTCCATTTTTCATTTTATTCTGTTTTTTCCCCCCACGCAGCTTTATGCCATTCCCTGGTTCCTAACCATGTTCACACGTAAGTACTGCTTTTACTTAATCACTCACATTGTTTGTCTAGCATGGAGCATAGAGCATGGCAGCGTTTTCAGGATATTTTGAGTCCGCTTCAAAAAGAGTATCAATAACAGAGAAGGAAAAGGTCATTGGCTCCAGTAGATTTCTGTAATTTTTTTGTGTGTGTGGTTTTTGTCTCTCTGTGACCTTTGTCACGGCTGCTAATTAATTCCAGTCCTAACGGGAAAAGACTGTCATTTAATTCTACGTTATCTGAGCTTTTTTGCTTGGTCACAGTAGCTCAGTTGGACATAAAAGACACTCTTTAGAAACACAAGTAGAGAGAAAGATAAACTAAACTAAAAAATAGGTTAAAATAAAATATGAGTAAAAATCTAGTAAAATAAAACAATGTAGTATAAGTAAAAAAAAATTACAAAATTACTATATGAAAAAGAAGTAAATATATATTATATTCATAGGAAGGATAGATAAGGTGCAATAATGTATATTAACTTTATTAATAACATCTTGCAGAAAGGTGAGTTGTTGTACAGCTGGGTAGAGTCAGGTATGAAAGTCATGTTTCAGGAAAAGATCAAACTACCATAAAAAAGGATATTTTTTTGTAACTTAAATGATCAATGTAAACATAATCATGTAATAATAACATATCACACTACATTAATTATAAAGTAAACGTCTAAAGAGAATAGAGCAGCTAATTTTAAATCCTCAAAGTTCGACACAATATTCCATCCAAAACATTTTTGAGTTGGAATTTAAACATCGACCAAAATGCAGTGTCAAGACACATGTGTAGGATGCGGTAAACAAAATCAATTCCAGCCGCTCTACTCCAGGATGGTAAAAATAAAAAGCTTTTAATGAATATGGATTTAATGCAGAATAAAATTGCCTCAGCAGCTATTGACAAGCTTGCCGTCCTTAGGGGAAGCTTGAAGAGGGCGTGATGTATTTTTACAACTTGTTGCAAACATATTAAGTAAAGTTTTTTTTATTGTTTTGAATGCCCGGAATTGGATTTTTGTACACCATGTCCTACCCTCTAATCTTTCACCAATGAATGTAAGGATAATACTAAAACAGAATAACATATCAGAGGAGCTTGTGAGGTCATAATGTTGGAACTGTTACTATGAGAATCTGCGTCCATTCACCATGGTTTAGTTCAACAGGGCTTGAATTTGTAATTTTAGGTGAAACACTGTTCTGCCCTGCTGATATTTTAACAGCTGCTAGGATTGTGTTTCATGAGATATCTGCCAACTATCGTAGTCAGACACACACAGTATATTGATCTGAGTGTAATATGATGTCAAAGCAGACACCCTGATAAAAGTGTTGGCTGAATATATACTGCACCTCTCTCCTTATAAAATCTTATTTGTCCTGCAGCTTCTGCAGAACCTTAGAAGCTTGTAGTGTGAAAGTGTTGACGCTCTTAAATTTTTTAAGACTGTTGTGTCTGATGTTGTTGGACAGCATGACGATATAAGTGCAAGCACAGAGCGGGGACACTTTTGGTGTTACCTAACTGGTGTCAACTAACCTTGTTAACTACGTCACGATTCCCAAATGATTATGGTCCTATCAGGATTTTAATGAACTTAAGGTGTTGATATACTAGATATTTTACATGTTTGATTTGGTCAGTTTAGATAAAAGCCATATGAAGAGCCTATGTCGGCACCACTGGGTACATTGACCCTGGTTTAACTTTTATTAAAATATCCACTCTTTAATGTCCATGAGACTTGATCAATCATTGTTTGGCTTTAGTGGTTTTAAAAATTGAATGAAATGGTGTCCTACCTAAGAAAGTGGCCTAAGAGGAGCATGTACAGGGAGAAAAAGAACGGCCCAAGAATAGAGCCCTGTGGGACTCCACAAGGGAGAGTTGCTGAGGAAGATAAAGCATCAGGCGAACAGGACAGGTAGGACATAAACCACTCTGGAGCAGTCCCCTTTGATGTCCACACAGTGCTCCAAGTGAGTTATAAGCGTCCTGTGGTCTACAGTGTCAAAAGCAGCTGCGAGACATGAGCACAAGGATGGCGTCACTCGAGTCAGTGGCCAATAAAAAAATCATTAAAAAAATCTTTAAAAGCGCCGTTTCAGTGCTATGAAGACACTTCAAACCAGACTGGATCGCCTCCAGGATACCCCGTGTCTGTTTAAAAAAAGCTTTCAACTGTAAGAGCACAGCTTTCTCCAATATCTTAAAAAGAAATGGGAGTTTTAAAATCGGTCTTTAGCTGGAGAGGTCCGAGGTGTCCAGATTGGATTTTTTAATCAATGGATGCACTCATCCATATTTAACATTCACTGGCACTGCCCCTGAAGCAAGACTGCTTTTAATATTAGCTTGAATGTCTGTTCCAGATTTGATGAATATGTAATTATTATTCCACAAAATAGAAAGAAAAATATAAATAAAATATCAGCAGGACTTTGGCTTCATTTAGCTAAACCCAGGAAGTCGTGGGTCAGGATTATCCCCAAAGGAAGTCAGTTTTCTAACATTTTGCATTCTGAAATAATAATTCAGATATATTCAAATATAGCTCCTTAATTTAAACCTACACATTTTTGTTGATTTCTTCACACAGCTAGTCAGAGCGATGCATTAGAGGTGCACAAGGAGTTCTTTTTGGCACGCGCTCGATATGCAGTTTGTCAGTTGATGGCAGCATTACGCTTTTATCTTTCCACACAGTACGGGCACATCTCAAATATGAGGATATCGACAGGAGACACAAACTGTGATCATGTAGAATATCTGTATGAATAACCTTTTTAGATTAGATTAGATTCAACTTTATTGTCATTACACATGTACAGGTACAGAGCAACTTCTAACCAGAAGTGTAATAGGCAGTAAGTGCACATAGCATAAATAGTGTGGTGAATAAGCAGTGTGGTACAGGTTGTTTTTACAGCATATGGACAATATTTACAGACGAAAGCCTGTGTACAGGTGTACAGCTTTTGCCCTATCAATATAAATTAAGATTATTACATTATAATATAAGAAGTCTCTTACATACTGAACACACAGTAGCTGTAGACAGTTTGGTCTGTGTATATTTGATCCACTGATCCATTGATGTACCTTGCAGTCGGATATTTCCATCGTCAGTTAAACACTCCCTGATACAGTCACACAGAGACCACTTCTGGGGTGGAGAGTGTGAGTTGTGACCCTTTTACCCCTTATCCTCCCCCTGAGGCGGTGTGTGAGTCCAGTATTCAGGAGGTGTGCCCTTCTGACTGCTAATGTCCCCAGTCCAATATAAGACAAGGTTGGAGGGTCATCTTCTAGTCACACACAAACACACTGCCTGCCACTCACATGCGCCGGTCCACTCAGCTGACTGCTAATGTGGTGCAGACTCTCCGAGCCATTTTCTCAGTGCTCGCTCAGCTTGCCTCGCCACAGTCTCACTCCACTCCCACACACACCACTGCCTAATATCCCCCTCACCAAACAACTGGATGATATAAACAGGTACTGGTTCTCCTGCATTGCATCTCAACAGAAGGGAAATCTTACATTTTAGACTACTGAAGATAATATGACTGAAATAATAACTGCAGTGGGACATATAATCAGGATGTGGTTTTATTTGGCTACAAATAACTTGTGGAGGTTTCTTGCTCTAAAGCTCCTCAGCCCCCTGATGTTCTTCCTGTCATTTTTCCACAGAAACACCCACCTAAAACCATTTTCCCAGCTGCCTCCCCAACATCAAATATCCCTCCTGGCAACCTTGCCAATGCATAGCTGTGATTAGCCAGCTCCCTGTTTTAAAGCCACAGAGCCATGCTATGCAAAGGTGCTATGCACATGCAAATCGCACTCATTATGTGAAAACCGATTCCCCACGTCTCAGAGTGTGCATGTTGCGCGCTATTGTCCTGCTCGCAGGATGCCTTTGTGTATCTCTGCAGGGATTTCCTCTTTGCAGACACTGAACTCTTCTTTGTTGTGTTTGTTTTCCCAAAATATAGATGTGTTTCCACTGCACAAGATCTTCCACCTGTGGGACACACTGCTGCTGGGTAACTCGTCGTTCCCCTTCTGTATTGGCGTGGCCATATTGCAGCAACTCAGGGACCGTCTCTTGGCTAATGGCTTCAATGAATGCATCCTACTCTTCTCTGACCTGCCAGGTGAGGACATCAGCTGGTGTGCACATCTGCGTACAATTCCTCGTTATCACTCTTTCAAATTAGTTCTCAACTCCAACTGCTGCTTGATAACTAACAGCCGCCTAACAGGATGTACTGTCCTTCTCCTTCATCATTTAAGTTGTTGGATCTCTGTTGTAAACAAGGGACAATCACATCTTTCTTCATAATAACTTCATGCTCGTGTGTCTGAGTTAATGATATCCTTGGCGCAGACATATTCCCTCTTTGATGTGCTCAAGGTGCGCCACGCTATCTGCATCCATTGAACCGCCAGTCGCTGCACCCTGGGAATCGCCTGCTCACAACCTCTGTGGTTCTTTTTATTTACTTCACCTTCATTTAGGGCCATCATCCGTCTGGCGACTGTTCAACCTGTCTGGTGCGATATTATAAAATGAGGAGTGGCACAAATGCAGGATCACTCGTGAAGGAAACTGAGATGTACACAAATAATAAAGCCAAAGGTTATCACGGGATTGTAGAGGCAGCAGGCTGCCTGAGGCTACCGCCTGTTCTGCTAATACAAAAATGCATTATTGAAACTGCGCTAACACAAGATAACGGTGAAATGGTAGGAAACGACACTCGCAAGAAGAATCGGAATCAGAACAGGGTGTAAAATTACCATAGGAAATGTTTAATGAGATATACCTGTATCTGTTATTCCCTTCAGTCTCATTATTAATAATGAACAAATTGCAGTTGTTTAACGTCTCATTACTCTACCTAAGTGTCATGTCACCGTAGTGTGTAAATGAGGTGCGGGAGGAGGAATGATGGGGGTGGCAAATACTGAAACAAAAGTGTTTAACTCGGGATTATGATTTTTAATCCCTGCAGATTTCTGTGCATTACAGGCAAGATGGGTAAGGGCAGACAAATCAAGGAGGAACTGAGCGGTTTCATTCTATTCATACAAGATTAATGAAAATAAATTTAGATTTTAATGTACAGTCACTGACAGTGAACCTGGGATTTTACGTTTTGTTGTTACATGCCGCACAGCGACTCCTAACAGTGTCTCTTAATACCCCCTTTGCGTCTCCATTTCACTTGCACAAAGCGATTACTTCTGCAAAGTGTCGGTGACATAAGGTGCAAGAGTTGCATTCATAATGTATGTCTTCAGAATGCACCTCTCCTCTGGGGGATAGTTCAAACTATTTTCTTGAAAACTCAATTTCTAAATGCTGTCACGGCCTTTTTTTTCTCTTTTTTTTTTTTCTCATTGAAGCGCAAAATGACATTGGGATTTTAAAACCAATGGTGATGATTTGTCCTGAAGGGACATAGGAGCGCTCTGTAGACTAAGCCTCCACTTCTGCCTAGCCTCAGTGTTGTCATTCTTCACTGTGTTTTACTGCCAAGACCAACAGATCCATGTGATTGAGGCAGAGGGCGAAAGCAGATCCAGTTCTCCTTATAAAGGTAAAATATGTCGGGCCAGAGTCGCAGTCAGCTACTCTGGCAAAGATTTCCTCAGAGTGGCTGTCTCTGCCAGCTTGTTTCTGTAAATCACTGCCAGCTTCATTTTTGCAGCTTGTATATACCTGGGTAGTTACACTGTGGTCTCTGGCACTCTGTCTAAACTATATTAGGACTGAGCTCTGGGCTGGAGAATGACCGTGTTTACTTAAGCTTCTAGCCGTGCTCTGGTCTACACTCTAAGACACTAAGATAGTTTTATATAAATTCTTACTAACACAGACAGATACACCCCATACAAAGCAACTCAGCACAATATTTATCAGCTCTAACAGGTCTTTTTTGTAGACTTTTACGATGCCCGGTTTAGTTTGCCAGTCCAAAACGTGACCCACGTTGACCTCGAATTTAAAAACTCAAGGACTCGCTTACCTTTTTCCAAGAAACACCAGACATCAAGATCAGTTTATTCATTTATAATCAAACTCCCATCAATCAGTTGGGAGTGAAGGCAATAAAGTGTCTGCCTCACAGGATGTCAGCAGATTAGAGCAATTACACAATACGTTTTATGCCTTTATTAGACAGTTCCAGTCAACACAGACAAAATAAAAATCTTGGGGTCAGAGAGATTACAGACATGCTAAAAGCCAAATCAGCCCTCAGGTTCTTTGTGTTTATGGAAAAATCTATTAAACTGCAACATGCTGAAATTACAGTACTTAGGGTACATTTTTAGATTGTCAATAATACATAGAGCAAAGCGCTGCATCTTACATATATAATACAATTATTATTGTTACACCTGCCGACACTCCTATTCTGATAATTGATAGTTGATTGTTTTTTCTTAGCGCCCCCTTAGCGCCCCTGGCGGCCCCCCCAGGGGGCAAAGCTCTACAGGGCGCAAAGCTCTACATCCTTATACAAATACAATAATTATCATTACACAACACTCCTTTTCTGACAAAATGCTCATAAAAAAAGTGTGAGTTTAAGGACAAAATGCAAAGTTTATTGCATTGTTCAAACCAAAGAAAGGTTTTGAAGGCCACTGTGTGCTCTGCCTCACCACATTCACGTTTATGAATACACACACACACACACACCGGACACTGTGAGCTACGGCGGATATTGTGTGATTTGTGGCCCACACCTGCTCCCTTCTGCCATCAGACGTGCAGAATTGATGCCCTCATACAACTGAAGCCCGCATTCATTTGTTTCAGAGCACACGTGTCACATGTTCGTAACTACAGGAGCCGCCGCATGTGCGGAGCCAGAAAAATACCCTCTGCTGCTGGCTCGGACATTACAAAGGAAGACAAATGAAGTCATGTGGCACACAGCGATGCCCCTTAAAAAATGAATGTGGCTTATTTTAATGGGCATGTTCAAACCCATAGAGGCTTTTCTGAGTAGACATGCAACAAAAATAACAGTTCTGGTTTTGCCTAAATCTGCTCATAATTACCTGCCTTGTACAATTCATGCCACCTGACTATGACTTTTGTCAGTTTTGGCGTAATGGATTTAGCTTAATAAATTGCAGTCAGTGGTGATGATTGTATCAGTGGTTAAAAGGTAACGGACTCTGCATTATACATTTGACTTAATCTAAAATTTAGCCAGATGGATGGACGTAGACTTGACATGTAGTTGTGAGAGAAAAAAAACTTCACTCCTTAAAAAGTTCCTACTCAAGATAATATTACAAGACAGTGGCTCCTGAATGATTCCGACACACTCCTCTGCCCCTCCTTCTAGGTAGTAAATGGAGTTAGTGACAATAATTCTCTGTGACAGTCCTATTACACGTAACACCGTGAAGTCTATAGTTGCCAATACTCAAAGAGGAGAGGTTCAGATTCAAAGAAAGTGAATCTGGATGTTGGATTCTCTGAATATTTAAAATGTTAAACCATAAACTATATATAGGAACTCGCCATCATACATAAAAACATACATATACCTTCGCACCCTGACTCACCTGGCTGTTAAAAAAGATTAAAACATTACAATGCCTGCAATTAAGTTTAATGATTTATCTTACATAGAGTATGGAAAAAAATGAAAAAGGTCAGCATGCAGCACTGTGCCTCAGAGCCAGCAATGTATCTCAGCTTGCCAGTTGTTGCCAATTAATCTCGTTTTGTGATTCCCATTTGCTTAGTCTTGTAGCCTCGGGTAATCTATAAAACTCTCTCCTGTTTGGAGACTTCATTGATTCACAATGGACCAGAGAGGCTCCCCGGCTGACAGGAAGCGTGTGTTTACTGATGATGCACCGACATTTGCCTTCACGGGACATTAGCATCTGCCCGAATGAGCCGAGATGGGCGCAGAACTGATGATCTGTAGTCATAGACGTTTAGCTCTGAGAATAACAACCACGGGTGGCTGAAACTGCTCAAGGCAACAGAAGAGGTACCTTGAGAAGATCAGCAGAAGAAGTAGAACATAGATGTTGAAATATATATATTTAACAGGACATGTTTTCATTTATAGTATTGATTAGTAGGTCAGTAGGTTAATGGTTAGGTCTGGGGTATACACAAAAAATAGTGTACAAATAAAATAGGGATAAATCCATTCCTATTACGAGCACCCACTATTAAGGTGGACCTGGGTTGTGTCTTCATTGCTTCTGACTATATTGACCTGACCTCATACTGATTAATTATCTCAGATTAAACACATTAAACATGAATGTATATATGTTCACTGTGGTTATTATTTTGGAAACCAAGTTTCTACATGTGTATCTTTATTGGCAGGTACTGGTGCATTCAGACTGATGAGTTTATAAAAAAAGAAAGAATAGCTTCACTTACATGATAAACTAAAACTGGTCTTCAACAGGGGGTCTGTGGACCCCGAGGGGCCGCTGAGGTACTGCAGAGGGGTCATGAAAGTTTTGGTTGATTAGAGTTTTATCCACAAATTTAAATGTCTTCAAATACACATATACATAAGTAGGGGGTCTCCGCTCCATCTCTCAATCAGTTTGGGGGTCCTTGGCCTGGAAAACGTTGCAGACCCCTGAACTAAAATACTGTTTAAAAGACATTTGTTTTTACCTGAATACATGAAATTCTGATTACGCAATTTTTCATATGTATAATAGTAGTTGATTTAAAACTAATGCCATGTCTTGTTTATAGTATGTCTTCTGTTTTTAGTTAAGATAAATTAACTTCATTCCTGTAGACTGAGCACAGTTTGGTTGATGGTTTGAATATAGACAAATACAGCTTTTTCTTACTTTCTAACATTAAGATGAGTGAGGCATTATATATGCAATGACACTCTGACATACTTTGTGTCAGCTAGTATTGATTTCATAGTGTGAAATGGGAGATAAGGAGCAGCGTATGTTGACTGAGTAAAGAAATGGTTATGGAAGCTTCCAAGAATGACTGACTGACTGTCCACACAATCACAAGGTACATGATTCACTCAAGTAACTACTAGAACAACTAGAAAATATACAGTATGTTGTTGTAAAAGTAGATAGACAGACACCAACAAACCTCACACACATCTACACGACACTTGTCCTGAAGGGTAGTGTAGTGTACACTTGTCTTTATAGTCAGTGGGTTGATCTATTTTCATTCTCCCTTATTTTATGATGTGTTTGGTATAACACTTCACCTAGGCTATCTAAAGTCTCCTATCTTTATTGTTAGATACAGATTGGCAAGGCCAATACCATCCTGCCTCCTCCCCCCTCCCAGTTGCTCTCAACTAATCATGCTATTCAACTATTTCTGGCAACAAGTCTCGCCCGCAATCAGCACCCATACATAATTACAAAAGAGTAATTTTTTCTGAAGAAAAAAAAAGAAAGAAAAGTTGCTCCTTTTTAACATTGCCTGGGTTGCACTGCCCAGCTGAGCCCAGGGCTTGTTACAGCCGCTATCAATTTCCTCATCCTCATTTCTGCCTCTTTTAGCAGGAGGAGTGATTGCGTGCTGCATTCATTGCCCTAGGGAGGGAAAATGTGTTTCCCTGACCTGCCTGCAAGCCTGTTGGTGAGGAATCTCAGACCACCTGTGTTTTTTTTTCCACTGGAAAAGGTCTTGTAGCTGAGTTTGTGAGATCCTTGCCCATGGGAGCTGACAACACCCTAACCTTGACGCTCAATGCTGCAGGACAGAGGCGGGGAAAAGATACATTTATATCATGTCACTTGCCTTGCCCAGCTGCAGATCGTACTGAAGAACACTCATTAGCCATCCATGTAAAAACGGACTGAAAGAGAGAGGCTGTCAGTGTGAAAGATGGCAAAGGAAAGAATCCCTAATTTACCCAAATCCCCAACTAATCCAGTGAGTCCCTCTTCCCTAATCCTCTCTATCCTCAATGCAAGATCAATGCTAGGATGGGTACTGCTGCAGAGGCACGCAGGGAAGAAATTCAGCTTTGCACTTAAAACTTATTTTGGGACAGGAGCTCGGATGGAGGACAGCCGCTAAACGATAGGCGCTTATTATCTTGAAGCGCTGCTGGCACTCCAGGATGACTATTTAAATCTATTAATGGCAGCAAAATGTCAAGGTCAGACTGCAGTTTTACAATTACACCTCCCACATCACATTTACATAATCTCTCATACTTTATATCTGAGTCAAGAGGGGTAATCTGATATTTATTTATTTTAAAAAATAAAATTCTGAGTGGCGAATTAGACAGTACCTCACTGCAGACCCACCACCTGCAGGAGGAGACATGAAGGCTGGGTGCGATGTAAGGTGGGCGACATGCAAGGACCTGGGTGTGCTGATCTCTAGTGTTGGTTCCAGGCCGAGCCCTACCTGGTATGGAAGTTAGAGCGATACCAACTGGATATAGTTGGGCTCATCTCTACACAAACCTTGGGATCTGGTACCAAGTAAAGACCATGATGCCACTTTACTTTGCTTACTTTGTTGCCTTGGCAATTCTTTTCTTCTGAGTATTCCTGGTTACATTAATGTGAATCAACTGCTTTTTAATATTAGATTTTTAATTTCTGGTTATTGAAGGCACATAATCTGTTCTGTCTGTGAAGGGACAACAAAGACAAATTGACTTGCTGACATTTCTTGAAAAACCTTAATCCCCCTGGATTATATTACTAAGGGTGCTTTCACACCTATATTCAGTTCTAATATCGTTGCAATAATAATAATATTGTTACAGTGATGCATTTAACCACGGTTCAGTTGGTGCTCATAGGGCAACTGAGACTAAGCAATCGAGACATGGTTCTGACACGCCCTCAACACTAAGCCTTGGCAAAACTTTGAAATTGGGCATACACTCAGACTGCAAACAAAGCGCTTCTGGGGAAGGATTTCCTGCAGCCTAAGACCACCTGGTCATAGCTTGGTCCATTGGTCGTGGAATAGAGCGCCATTACTGCTTTCACAAAAGCTTAAATGAAATGATGGATCATCATCCTTGATTACATTACTTTGTGAAGTTTGCCAGTTTGAAATAACCATATTTTGTTTCCGGGGCTGCATGTGATTAGACATTTGAGATGAATTTAACCAAAAAAAAAAAAAAAAAACTCGCAGCCTGAATGTTTGTGGTATCAGTGAATCCAACCTCCAGGTACATTGTGGCATTTTGTCCTCCTGCCAGTTTATCATAGATGCATTCCTAGTTAGATTAATGTGAAGCAGCAGCTTTATTTTCTTGTTATTGACAGAAGACAAACTGCTTTCATTACTTGTTAGTTGATTTTCCTAGTTTGAAATGACTCATATCATCAGGTGCATTTATGCCTTGACATTTTTTTTCACAAGTCTGACAAGGCTGTCATCCAGCCACCAAGTCTGTGTAGATTTTGCTGTATGCTTTGGATCCTTGTCTTACTGAAAAAGTAAAACAAGGATCCAAGGAACTTAGTTGTCTTACAGACTGAATCAAATTGTCCTCCATCCCATCTAAGTGCTGCTGCTGAGAAGCTTCCCCGTAGCATGATGCTGTCACCACCATACTTCAAAGTGGGCATGGTGTGTTTGTGGTGATGTGCAGTGTGCAAACAAAACAAAACATCTACTCTGATGGCCAAAAAGCTCCAGATTGTGACTTTGATTAGTGAAGAACCCGTGCAGCACTTGCGGATTTCAGTGGATCTCTCACTAGACTCCTTCTGTCTGACCTTTGTATACTTGAGTCGCTCGGAGACTTCTTTTTTCTTCATGGTGTAATTGTAGCCAGACTGAGTGACCGGACCTTCAAGACACAGGTGCCTTTATGCTACAGCCACATGAGACACATTCACTGTACTCGGGTAATCTCCATTTCACTAATTATGAGATTATTAGATTTCTTGCACTAATTGGCTTGCCTCTGTTGAATTATCACTATAAAGGGGATGGATGCTTATGCAGTCACTTACGTATGTATAGAAGAGGAAAACATCTAATCATGTGGGGGTAATTGTATGTCTTCATCAAGGTCTGCTGAAGTCCACATTTATTCAATGATGAAAGGGCAAAATGGACATTAGTAATGTATGGCCTGGAGTTATATCAGTGGACACAGTTTTTAATCTGCAGATTGGGTGCGGCAGGTCATTCAAATTCAGTTTAAAATTCTGATTAACAGCGGATGGGTTTGTGAAATAATATGAGAATGTTTACGAAATGTTAAACAGCCGTCATTCTGAATTTCAGCTTTTTTGGGATCAAAGATGGTTGTCTGTGTTTAGGGTATTGTGGAAATACCTGTTGTCATTATGCAAAAAAAGAACCTTTGCCTTTCAATCATTTATTTATTTATTTTTTTAATATTAGCTTACTTTAGAGAAGATTGATCATATCATTATCCTTATATGTATCGGACTGAGAAATAATGGTAATATCTGATCTAGTAAGGGTCTTTAAATCTGAGAAAATAACTTAATCTGGATAAGATGTTAATGGATTCGGATTACATTAGATATAAGAGAGGATTTGTTGGATAAACATAAAGGTGTATGTCTGTATCTGGATTAGTGTTTGCTAACGTAATATTGTCTAATTTTTGAAAATAATCCATGAAAATAAATTTATATTAGGGCAGAGTGGCCGTTGTTCATGACTTTTACTCATAGTTTGGAAGACCTACAGTTATCAGGCAGCATTTTAATACTTTTTATCCTGTTCTTTTTGTATCACAGAGATCGACATTGAGCGTTGTGTCCGTGAATCTATCAGCCTCTTCTGCTGGACTCCAAAGAGTGCCACATACCGACAGCATGCTCAGCCACCGAAGGTCGCTGCCGACAATGGGTTTGGGAAAACTGGAACATACTACTCATCAGACTATCAGGATATGACCAAGACGGACCTGGTGAGCTTTACTCAACTCTCACACACAATCACAGACAAAGGTTTTATGAAAATGTGATGCATTTGTAAAGAATTGGCATTTACAGTTGTCTATGATTCTGTTGTGGGTAATCTGAGGTATTCAGCCGTCTCATCCAACAACCCTGTTGGATGAGACCATAACATGACAGGAAATATACGCTCTGCTGGATGCTCTGCGTTAATCTTTACCAAACATATGAAATCATTGATATCATCTTACATCATTAACTGACTGCAACTGTCCAGATTAAAGAACACGAGTGAACACATCCAGGACATACATTTGAGACACAGTCACTCACCCACATGTGGAGGTGATCTGGGCCCCACACAGTGCGTCCTGGCCACATGGATAATCATCTGCTCAGCTGACATTCCTGTAAATGAGTTTTACGTTACTCATTCAGAATGAGAGAGAATTCAAAACAGTTTGTGTCATGTCCTCATGTCAGGATGTCAGGTTTGTTAACAGTCATCCTCCTGGTTCTCAAACAGCAATAGCAATCAATTAGAGACAGCAGCTGTTTGCATAATGTCCCACTGCGACACAAATGATGTAGGTGTTTATTTGAATGCAGAGTGCAAAATTGAATCTCGAGTGCATGATGTGGACCCACGTACTCATAGCTGGACACTTGTGATCCAGTCATTCAGGACACAGCTCTCAGCAGGGCCATTGTGAACCCTTTATGTTTCAGTTTGGTAGCATCTTAGGACCCATAATACACACAAAGCTCGCACACATGTCACAGTAGTAGTAAATGACTTAAGAGACATCTTGGTAAGAACAATAAGTATTTTATGGTGAAGTTTTATTACATGTAAAAGAATAGAGTCCCAATAATGGGAAAAATGATCTTCGGGTAATAATGGGGCAGAAAATGTGAGCAGACTAACAGTCAGCTATAAGGTTTTATTAAGCAATATTCCCTCGATAACCATAGGTCAAAGTCAGTGCATCAAGTTTTGGCTGATACAACTGCTGAGTACTAATCATGTGGCGTCTTCTAGGGCTGAAAAATGAAGCTGACACAGAAATGCCAAAAACACTTCCTCAAATGGGCCCTCAGGGCTGGATACAAAAGCGAGTCAGTCCCCACAGACCAACATGTTAAAACTTAACGGCAGCAGCAAACAGGCTTGAAGTTTCGTTCTGTACAGCTAATTTCACCATTCATGTACACTAATCTGGCAAAACATTATGACCTATGACATTGTGTAGGTCTCCCTTGTGCCTCCAAAACAATTGTGACTCATCAGAGAATGGACATGGGCCGTCTGAAGGTGTCCTGTGGGGTCTGGAGACACGAATGTTGTCAGTTGGGGCCTTTGGGTCTTATGGATTAAGGTGGGGGGTCTCTGTGGATCATCCCACAGATACCGGATCAGTCTGGTATCTAGTGAATATAGAAGCCAGGTCAACACGTTGTGCTGTCTTTCATTTTTTTTTTTAGTTGTTCCTAAACCGTTTTTGCAAATTAGTTGAGAGTTTGGCACAAACTGATTTGTTTGAATAGAATATGTTGGATTCAACTAATTTTGCAGATGCTTTTGTCCAAAGCTTAGTACATTCAACTTCCATAGAATCAAGTGAAAGACATTGATGCAAAACACGAATTCAAACAAACCACTATAAAAAGTGTTACATTTAGAGAAGAGTTTATTGACGTGCTCCTGCCTTTCACACAGGCCTTTTGTCTTTGTTCAGGTTTTCTTTTTTGTGGCATGGTCCCGTCTGCCCTTCACACCTGAATGCGTCCTGTCCAGAAAAGCTCACAAACACCCTTGTCAGGCCTATCTGCTGTGTGCCCAAGTGATTGCTGTAATCTTTCTCATTCAGCCGAGGCTCATTTGTATGGGCCGTGGCATTGATCCATGGTTGCATCAATGTGCGACCCACCTCTTCCTCTGAAAACATTCAGGCAGGAGTGCACTGTGCTGAAATGTCACTCTCATAACTGGACTGACGGCGGACGCATTCAAATCAGACAAAACCAGAGAACCGCACAGAAAACCTGCTTCGGCATTTGTTCACATACGGGCACCTGACTGTTAAGTCAGTACGTGTTTGAAAAAAATATGACGTTGTCCTTTAAGCTAAAATTAAATTAAACAAATAAACGTTAGAAAGGGAAGTTATTGGAAATAAAATGCAGTTATTTTCACTCATTTAGGCTGGCACTGTTCTGTCACACAGTTTGCCTGGTTGCGCATCCACAGTGTCTAAAATATTGTGATATGTCTGCGCTGACACATATTCTGTTTGTGTGGGTTACATGACTTCCTATTTCCCCCCTCTCTCTCTCTCGCTCTCTCTCCGTCAGCAGATTCTCAGCCCTCATAATGAACAGACATCCATCTCACTGGACAGCTGCTCTCCAGTCAGTTTGGAGAGCAGCTCTCCTTCCCGACAGTCACTAACAAGAGAATGCAGACACGGCAAAACAATTATCTTACAGCTGTGCCGTTAATTAAAATCCCAATGAGGCATTTCTGTCTACAGTTAGTTGATCTTTCTCAAATTCATCCGTGACCACTCTGAGTGGCAGCCAGAGCTGAGCGGTAATACCTGTACGCAGCCACTGTAAATGTGCTCCCAGACAAACAGTGTAAAGAAACAACACTACGTATATTTGCGCATCTGCTTGCAGTTTACATGGACAGCCTGGACCACCTGGTTAATGTGAACGCTGGTGACTTCAAGATATTACAATAAATCAAAATGCGTGGGGAGGGCTACTCCCGGCCCCTATGGATGAGCAGATATTTCCTCACTGTCATCTATAACAGCTGGCGGAGCTTATATTTCAGTGGCTGAGCCAACAGATGTCCATGAGTAAACAGGAATGATCCCTGGTTCCAGTTTTTCAGCGCTTGTGCACTGAGTGTTCCCATGAATTAAGCATTTCCTATTCGGTATCTAACACAGCACATGATGCAATCTAATACAAAATCTCTGCAACGAGCGGTAGAATTCGGAAGCTTATTAAATAAAGAGTTTGGCTGACAATACTTCAACTAATAGTAAAAATCTGTTTAGGTTAAACAATATGTTACAAGACCTCCACTTACTTCAGCTTGAACAAATGTATATTATACGGACTCTCCAACGCAACCTTTACTTTGCTTACATGTACAAAATATTCCAGGTTTTGCCCAAAAATGACAACATTTAATTTAACATTTAACATGATTATTCCTGTTCTTGTTGTTTGTGCAAACCTAGCCTCCTTCTTTCTTTCCTTCAAGTACCTGCGCTTTCTTTTTGTGCAAGCCTCTCTGCCCCAGCCTTGTAAACTACTGCTGCTGGCTGGTACAACAAGTGTAGGCAAAGAAAATGTGTGTCATAAAGTGCAGTAAAACCCTCAACTGAGACATATTCTGAAAGTGCTGTATGTGTCCAAAGAACAAATGCTCCTAAAACCAAAACAATATCTGCATATGTGATGCCTTATTTGGAAAATGCTACATTCAGAATAAAACCTCAAGTTGTAGGACAGCATACATGTTACAGATGTTCATTCCTTCTTAGTGTTATTGTGTATAGGTTATGCTGCAGATACCAACTGGAAAACCCTTCATTATTTTTTAAAGTATCTTATGAATAACACTGAAACAGCGTTATATTTCTGCCACTGTAACTCAGTGGGTAAAGTCCATGTCTGCACATCTGCACAGCTGGATTCGTCAGCAAAAAATACAGATTAATTTTTATGAGAAGTGTTTCCCCCCAAATAAAAACGCTTATGTGCGTGTGGTAGTGGTACCTGCTGTGTGGCCAGAATTTAAACAGGAATTACGTGCAAAGATTGTTTTTTAAAATTTCCCCTCTATGTGGAAATCAGTGTGTGTTTGTGTGTGTGTGTGTGTCTGCTGCGAGCTGTATTTGTTGTCAGCATTTTTCCCAGACCATGACCTCAATTATACTCTTCTTTCCTTTGTCTGATTGCAGTCCTGGCAGGTAAAACGTTCGTTTGCATGGCTGGATGGGCGCATATCAAACACCACACACTGTGCTGTGTGATATGTGAATGTTCTAATTATGCAGTGTGAAAACACTTTAAATGAGTCTTTGACCTTGTCAACAAGCTTATCACCACTGTTTTTATTTATTTATTAATTTTTTTGCCAGCCTTGTACTCTGAGCATTGGTACATCGACGCGCTCTCTACAGAAGATTCGTGTTTTCTGCTTTTCTGTGGGCGTTGGTTCGGCCTCATTGCAGTCGGGCTCAGAAATGCCAATGTGTCATTAAGCTATTCTTGGCTGACACTCACTGCTCATCGTGACATTTAAGTCGCCACGTGATGCTTCATCTGCCCCAGAGAATGCAAAACTGCACATTTAGCAAATTTCTAATGTCAGTATACGTATATGTATATATGTGTATATTCAGCATACACCCATCAGAAGTAGCAGCTGTATGCACTGAGGTGTGTCTTCAGGTGTATACAGTATTTACTTGCATGTATAGAAAGAGAGACACAGTCAGACTGAAGGATTACTCAGGATCATTTTGTGATGTTGTTGCACAGAAAATTCTCTTATTACCAGAAACAATGCATTGGTCAAACACTCCTGTGTCAGTTTTTAGCACTGATGAGTTGTCATAGCTACAGCTGACATGTGGTGCTTAAAAGCCTTCCTTTTAAAAGCAGATTCTCTTCCTCTCTCATGCTTTATGCATGCTTGATGTAAGATAAGATAAGATAATCCTTTAATGTATGCCACATTGGGGAAATTTGCATGTAGTTGTACGATTGTGGTCTACTGGGAGCAGGAGAGAAGGACCTGTGGTAACTCTCCTTCACACAGCGTGGGAGAAGCAGTAGGCTGCTGAACGCGCTGCCCAGTGCTGTTACAGCGCCATGAAGGGGGGTGAGACAGGTTATTCATTAGAGATGACAGCTTTGATTCCATCCTCCAATCACCTGCCTCCTCCACAGAGGGCAACCCAGAACAGAGCCGGCCTGCTTGATCAGTCTGTTTAGTCTCTTCTTGTCTGCCGCTGAGATGCTGCTCCTCCAGTGCACCACTCCGTACTATATGAATGATGCGACCACAGCGTCATAGAAAGTCCCCAGTAGTGCTTCCAGCACTCCAAAGGATGTAAGCAATCTTAGCAGGTAGAGTCTGCTCTGGCCTTTCTTATAAATCTTCCTCATTTATAAACATGAACCCATTTTTATAGACCCCAAGAAGGTGTTTATTCATCTGTTTCTCATTAGTTACCTCCTCCATGAGCCAAAAAAAGCAAAAAGCACGTTTGGTTTTGGTCTCCATATTCATACCTAGTACATTAATTGAGCATAAAATGTGATCAGACCTTCATCTAATCACAAATATATACAGATACACTGTACTTAAGCTAGTAACCAACATGACATTTTCACGGTAATAACTGGTAATGTAAGTGAGTCTTGGATTTAATATGTGGCCAAACCTCCCTTTGCTACAATTACCACATAATAAAGTAGGTTTAAGACCTGCACAACGTTCAGGAGGAATGTTGGACCATTTTTCCTCTCAGCTTAAGCTGAGACATATTATTATAGTCTGTTGTCTCTCTTGAAACTGTCTTACAGCCTCTCTGCGGGTTTGAAGTCGGGGCATTTTGGACCTCTTTAAGCGGCGTGTCTTCATTCTGTAGTTGTTTTACTTGGAGGCTTGGGGTCCTAGTTTTTAAAGTTGTAAGTTTCGTCCACTCTGGCAATTTTATTTACAAAACAGGTTTGTTAAGTCGCACCCTTGTTTATTCTCAATCTGAACTTTCTCATCTCCAAATTCCTTGCCTTCCACACAGAGCTGAATGCTTGAACTCAAGTAAACGGGGAGTTTTAAACACACTTGACACAATTTGAATACGCTCTGTACATGTGAGACGTGCTGTCACTGGCCCAGTTGGCTGACAGTTTTGTGGCTGCAGTTTTAGGTTAGTTTTTCCTTGAGGTGCTTTGCCCCCTTTTTTCCACAGCTAATCCACAAATATATTAACCTAACTGTATATACTTTAAAGTAGTTACCATATTAATGACTAAAAGCATAAACATAATTGATAGGCCCAACAAAACGTTGTGTGCATGCTATATTTATTGCAGGACCATACTGCTTTAAGTAAGTAAAGGTCTTCTTGCTTTTATCTTCACTAAGTATATGTTTACTTTTCAGTGATTGTTTGACATTAGATTGAAAGTTAAAAAAGACTTTTCCTTTGTTGGACATGGAAATGAGAATATGTAGACGATAGCTCTGTTAATGTCATCACATGACAGCTATTGTCAAGTTTTTTTGTTTGAACGATAGAGAGAGGAATAAATGTGTTTATTGAAAACAATCCACATCTCCTCAAATGTCGTCCTCTTTCCCCATCCCAAAGTATTCCAGTAGAGAAGCGAAGCAAAAGTGGTGTCATTTTGAAATAGTCAGACAAATCATATTTTTTAGAATTGCAAACAAAAGCCAGTTTGTTTGAAAAAAATGTAAATGAAAGAGCTTTGCATATCTCCTGTCACAGCCCACATGGCATCTTTACAGGGAAATAAAAGTTTCAGACAGGGACAGAAATGTTTTTTTGTTATGTCTGATGACACTTCACTGAATGTGCTTCTGTGTGGAGGAACACCATCCAATTAGTTTAATTTATTCTGGGAAAGGCAATGTTAAATAATTAAAATGAGAGAAAAGGAGTCTTTCCTTCAAAACTTTACCTTAAAGACTGAGCATGGCCTCTGACATTATGATATTACTGGAACCAAAACAGCACTGACCCCTGGAAGCATGGACGCCACCAGACCTTTGACGGTGTGCTGGGGTATCTGACACAGAGACGTTAGCAGCAGATCCACTAAGTCTGGCAGTTTTGTGTAGAGTGTTCCCAGGTCCAGGAACGCCACACAAGAGCTGCAGTTTTGGACATGCTCTGACCCAGTCTTCTAGCAGTCACAATCTAGAAGTCCCTCAAACCCTTCCACTGTCGATTGTTCCTCCTTCTAACACATAAACTATGAGTACAAAATGTTAACTTTGCCCAATTTATTCACCCACTGACAGGTGTCCATGATAAGGCAAGACGGTCAGGGTTGTGTACTTCATCATAATGTTATGGCTGACTGATGTACAGCTCTTGAATGTTGCAGTGTAACCCACAGTTTACGCTTCTGCTTTTTTGACTTAGAGAGTCAAGTATATATAATATGGATATGGGACGTGTTAAATAGCCACACAGTGAGGCTTTAATGTAAGTTCACTGAGTGAAATAATAGTCCAAAAAAGGTTTTGTTATTATCAGATGTCTCTGATTTGCAGGTGTTAGATCTTCACTGTCGGCCGGGCTTCAAGGCCGTTCAGCTGACCAGTGGAGTTAACTGCTTTCAAACCTTTTATTTCACGGCTGGCAGAGCTTTGGCATTTAACCCGCTGGTCATGGAGTTGGCCCTTCTAATCCCCCTGTTCTGTCAAAGGCTTTCACACAGCGTGCCGAAATTCATAGATAATGCTGTTAGCTTTTCTCCTCTGTTTAATTTGCATATCAATGAACAGAAGTACCAAACGGCTCAATAACTCTTGTTATCGCAGTATATTTGAATGTTTTTGTTTGTTTTGAAGGGACCTGGGCAAAACTGTTTGTATCTTATTTTTCTAACACTTCACGCTCAAAATGACTTCAGGCCATGTGGGGGTATAGCGGCCTAGCACTTGGCCGCCATGGCAGGGCAGAGCTCATTCCCCCTGACTGACTGCTTTAATGATCCCGTTTGGCATTTTAGGTGGAAACTGATAAAGGATCATGTTCTGGCTATGTGTGCTAACTGTGGTCTGTAGTCCTTTGTGAGCTCTTAGTAAAGTCTTTATGGTAATGCATGCTGTAATTCTAAGCTTTGGTTAGTAGAGTGAGCTATTTTTTAAAGAATGTTATAAAATGTCATTAATATGGAGGGGACTTAAGCACTTCTTCTGTCTCACTTGTGTCATTTTTCAGTGATTACTTATCAAAGTTCATATTATATTCAGAACTTCTGTGAATGCGTTTTCCGCCTCTGTCCCCGTTTATCTGACCTCCTGGGATTTTCTCTCTCGTAGTCTCGGGAGCCTCTGGCGCTGTGTGAGCTGAAAGCAGAAGTATCCCCCAGGATCTCGGCTGAGGACTTAATCGACCTCTGTGAACTCTCTTTGGCTGGACCCTCCAAAAGGAGCAAAGCTGGCAGGCCTAAAATTGTTGCAGTTGATATTCGCAGTGTTGAAGAGTATCCTTATCATTTACATCTATTCAGTTCAGTTTCTTAAGGTAAGTCATCTCAGGGGGCTGAGATGTTGCAGAGAAATTTACTTATTAATCACTTGCAAAACCTTTTTCCCCGTTCAGGCACAGAAATGGGAAACACAATCCAAGGTCATATTACAGACAGAACAAAGGCAGGCTTTCACCTGCCATGAGACTCACTCCAACTTTTCACGCTCCAAAAGTCAGCTATCACGAGGGGGCTGATTCATCTGTGAGATAGTGAGATAGCCAAATACCACTGTGTTACTTTGGTGTTTTAACATGTTAATTCACATCTGAAATAACACACGCTGCCTGGCCAAAAAAAAGTCACCACCTGGATTTAACTTAGCAAATAGGTATGAGCCTCCTGTTGGATAGTTACAGCATGGATGAATATGGAGCTGTCAAGTTATTTAATCCCAAATGATGCAATGAGTAGCTTCACAATTCTTAAACAACCATGTTGAAAGACACGATGTTAAGTCTGTTTGAGAAGGGTCAAATCATTGGCATGCATCATGCAGTGAAAACATCTAAGGAGATTGAAGAAACTACTAAAATTGGGTTAAGAACTGTCCAATGCATTATTAAAAACTGGAAGGATGGTGGGGAACCATCGTCTTTAAGGAAGAAATGTGGTCGGTAAAAAAAATCCAGATTGATTGTGATCGGTGATCACGTAAAAAGTAAAACAGTAGAACTCAGGGCTATTATACTATACTGTTAATGGTACAATGGTACACGTACAATGTGAAGGGAACTCAAGGGATTGGGACTGAACAGCTGTGTAGCCTTAAGAAAACCACTAATCAGTGAAGCTGGAAAAAAAGGCTTAAATTTGCTAGGCAGCATAAAGACTGGACTCTGGAGCAATGGAAGAAGGTCATGTGGTCTGATGAGTCCAGATTTACCCTGTTCCAGAGTGATGGGGGCATCAGGGTAAGAAGAGAGGCAGATGAAGTGATGCACCCATCATGCCTAGTGTCTACTGTACAAGCCTGTGGGGGCAGTGCTATGATCTGGGGTTGCTGCAGTTGCTCAGGTCTAGGTTCAGCAACATTATGTGTCCAAAGAATGAGGTCAGCTGACTACCTGAATATACTGAATGACCAAGTTATTACATCTATGGATTGTTTCTTCCCTGATGGTACGGGCATATTCCAAGATGACAATGCCAGGATTCATCAGGGAGCATGAGACGTCATTTTCACACATGGATTGGCCACCACGAAGTCCAGACCTTAACCCCATTGAGAATCTTTGGGATGTACTGGAGAAGGCTTTGTGCAGTGGTCAGACTCTCCCATTATCAATACAAGATCACGGTAAAGAGGAGTGTGTGACTTTTTTGGCGCCTTTTTTGTTGTTGTTTGTTTGTTTTGGCCAGGCGGTGTATTATCTGCAAAGTACGTTTTTAAATGACTGTTGTAGTCAAGAGTCTTCAGATGTTTCCCTATGACGACAGATAAGAGCTGTAACGGTAAATATAGCAGTTCAATTGAACACTAGACCTGTTTCAGGTGGCTGCTGAACCTGTCCATTCATTGCTCTTTTTCTCATGCTGGTATGACCCCCATTTCCTGTATGTAATACACCGGCTATGGATGAGTACCTCATACAGCTTGGCTTTAAAGAAACTGAACTATCCCTTTATGACAGTGATACACGTGTATACTTGTAATAGCTTTTTGTACATTTGGGTGCTTATAAAACAAAAAAACGAAAAAAAAAAAATAAATCTTTCAAAAATCATAATGCAAAATAAAATCCCTGTGCACTGTAGTATGTAGTGACAGCTTAAGGTTAAACCGCTCTTCCGCAACCTCTCCTTGTTTTCTGTACTTTCTTGATTGAGCTTGATTTTAAGTTCACTTGTGAAGCAATGACCTCTACCACTCATAATTGGCCCTGAACAAGGACCAACGTTGCTGACAAAAGCAATACGAGGCACTGTTTGCTACTGCTTGGAAATTAGATTAATTGGACAGAATTAAGAATCTGTAGTGAACGATGCCGTAGCCACGTCGGGGCAGCAAAAACAAGCTATAAACATGACACTGAAGTATTATCTTACTACAAAGCTGTTATCTCTGATCTCTGTTCTAGGCTTGGGAGCCACTGGCGCTGTATGACCTCATTTGTCCTTCGCCAGTACACAGGGAAAATAATTTGCTATTCAGCTCTAAAATGTAATACCTTTACTTTTTTTTACAAACATCTTTTTAGGTGCCATAATGACCTGTCGTAGCTCCTGCTCAGTGTAGTTGTTGTTGACAGTGACATATTTGGAGACAGACTATAACTTGAGATTCACTGCGTAGACATGTTTTCTGGGAGTGATATTCGGGACCATACATGACTGATTTATTTTTCTTATTTCAGTGTACCTCACTTTAGCACACCAGCGCAGGTGCAGATGACTTGTACCTGTAAGGGCAGATTCCATATCACAAAGTGTACGCCCTGTTATTGTAGAAGCTGTGACTTTTCATCTTTGTCTTTGCAGTGTCACTCTCAAATTTTCTTTTGTTAGTCCTTATCGATTGAGGTAAATAACTGGTGATTGATCCACACAGAACACAGCAGGCATAGTTAATGTTTAATGTGCAGTAGGGCTGTCAAAGTAAAACTATTATACATAAGTATGCAGTAATACACAATGCTTGTAACACAAGATTAACACATGCACATTCAGTGATTATGACCCAACCTGTAGTTTGGGAGATTCAGCATGCAGAAACAATTCTCCTTGGGCAGAAATGGAGAAAGAAAAGTGTCTTTTAAGTAGCTCAGTTTGAAAGTCCTGCGTGATGGAAGACTAGATTTATTTGCATTTACTGTAATTCTGCACTGAGTTACCACTGGAGAATGTTAGCATTCAAAGACCACTTGGTGGCCAAACCACCAAGACTGTACTATATGTTGTTGCATACTGTTGTATGTTGTCTGTTGTACCCACTGTCATTCAGGTATATAGAGCCTGATTTCTTGGCTGCACATTGGTATGTACTGATATTGATCTTTATAATTTGAAAGAAAACGTTAGAAGTTTCATAAATGTGTATGATGAATTATGACTCATTCAAAGATACAGTAGCATGATAAAACAAAAGACCTGGTAAAAGAACTTCTCCTAAACTGCATCATTGGTGCATTCCTTTATTTTTTTCCCACCTCAGTCAGTTATCATAACCGTTCAAAGCTTTGCTCCTTAATCCCACCGTCTCCAGCTTCAGCAGAGGCCATATTTCTGGCAGCATCAACGTTCCCTTCAACACGGCATTCGGCCCCGACGGTGAGCTGCTGCAGTGTCCCGCAACTGGAGTCCTCCAGAACTACAGAGGACGCGTCATTGTGGTCATCAGCCATGCCATGAAGAGTGCTGCGATGGTGAGAAAGCAGTCACAGCTGCATACCCCTGTAGATAGCACGCCAGAGTACACAGTGTCTGAGATCTAAATACATGAAAGAACACAGAGGCATCATTTTTTTCTCTACACTTTCTCACTCTTTAGTCTTTAGCTAAAAGCCATAGTTGGTACTATGGTGCCATAGGGGTTTATGACCTCACAGGAGAATCTAGCAATGAGCATGTTCACGTGGAAGGACAATTGATTGCCAATATGAACAGGTCACACATATCTCTCAAAAAGAATTAACTATACCACTGAACAAATATAAGGAATATAAAAACTCAACCCAGGATAAAAGTAACTTTTTTTTTTTACTGTATTCTGCAAAAGCAACGTTATTCCTTGCAATGCTGCAATTGTATGCAGAGCTATTTGTATGGGAGACCACGAATATTACTGTTCCAAAATATAAACTTTTCATGAACAAACTAGAACAGGTGTTGCACAATTAAGAATAACAAAATGAATAATTGTGGGCTTGTGTAACTTAAACAGTGCTCTTTGTTCTACATTTGTATGGGCCCAATAATTATCAGAAAAGAAATTCTAGAGAAGGTAAGAAGATTAGCCAGAAGATTGAAGAATCTCCCCTGTATTTATGTTGTCTTTGTTCAAACTGAGTGGATGTGACTAACTCCTGTAAATATTGCAAAAGTAGACCGTTCCTTTCTGAATTTGTCCTTCCTTGCCCTTACTGGGAAACAAGCTGTTTTCCTAACTTTGGCTGTAGTTCAGTTTCAGAAGAAACTCAGATCAAGAGATAAACAACCAGGCTCAGCAGGATCAACAAGACTGGATGACTTGTAAAGATAGAGGGCAAAGGGAAGACATAACAATAATATACAGTGGTATGCAAAAGGAAAATCATTGCATCAGTTTGTCACTTGCTGAGCTTTTGAAGCGGCAACTTTATTTTAACAAATGTTATACATTATGGAAACAGAAACAACTCAGTAGTGAAATCATTTTCATTGGTCCAACAGAAACATTTTTATGAATATTTAAACAAAAATAGGCATGTGCATAAATTTGGGTACCCCAAAGAAATAATTCCATTAATATTTAATAGACCCTCCTTTTGCTGCAAGAACAGCCTGTAGACGCCTCCTATAGCCACTGACAAGTCCCTGAAGTCTGGCAGGTGGTAGTTTGGCCCATTCCTCCAAACAAAACGCCTCCAGTTCAGTCAGGTTTCTTGGCTTCCGTACGTAAATCAATCCATACATTTTCAATGATGTTAAGGTCTGGGGACTGGGATGGCCATTCCAGAAGATTGTACTTGTGCTTCTGCATGAATTCCTTGGTGGATTTTGAACAGTGCTTGGGATCATTGTCCTGCTGAAAAATCCAACCCTGGCGTAGCTTCAACTTTGTGACAGATTCTTGAACATTCTTGTCATTCTGATACTGAGAGGAATTCATATGGCCCTCAAATTTAACAAAGTTTCCTGTCCCTGTGTCAGCCACACTGCCCCATAACAGTCACAGTAGGCAATAAGTTCTTCTCATGGAATTCAGTGTGTTTTTTTCGCCATGCATACCTCCTCTTGTTCTGACCAAATCTGACCACAGTATTTTTTTTCCAAAATGCTTCTGGCTTGTCCAGATGTGCTTTTGCATACCTCATGCGACTCTTCTTGTGACGAAAACTCACAAACTGTGTCTTTCCAGTATTTTTTTTGGCCTACCACATCTTTCCTTCACAATGACTGTTCTTCTGGCCTTCCATTTCTGCACCACATCTCTGACTGTGGAAATAGACATCCCAAACCTTCTTGATAATTTCTTGTACCCTTCTCCTAATCCATGATAATGACTTATCTTAGTTTCTTGGTCAGTGGAGAGTTGTTTTGATGCTCCCACGTTGTCAGGAGCATAGGACAAGCAACAGCCAGCAATTGCCTCTGTTAAATAGCCATTTTCATGATTGGTCTTTGTAATTGAAGATCTCACAAGCTAATCAAAGCAGTTTTGGGCTGCAACATGTCAGCTACAAATCCCTACAGGTCTTGGAATCAATGTGATTAAAAGGGTGCCCAAACGTTTGCACATACCATTTTTTACATTTTAATTTATTATAATAAAACTTTGTAATGATACTTTAAGAATTTTGGTCTGGAAAACACTCAAATGTCTACATCTCTGTAGGAAATAAAATCTTGTTGCTGTGATTGTCTTTTATGAAGTTAGAGCAAATTATTATGAAAACTTTTGCATACCACTGTATATTTTCCAAGACAATGACCTTAACACAATCTACACTTATGTTTTCAAGACAATACTGAATAACAGAATAACAATTTTTACCAGTCATTCTCTGCCGTAAACAACACCACAAACAACTTCTTAAGTATACATGAATATTTATTTAATAAAGTGAAAACTATGAATAAATGAGGGATTAATAGAATATATGCATGGATAATCAAATAAAACGAATATGATATGGTATGGAATTATACATTTCTGGAGCGATGGTGAGAGATGGAGATGTTTTCAGGTTTAATCTAAAAGGGAATGGATTTGATACCTAATCTAATTAATCTTCTCTAAGGATATTAGTTGGGAGTTTCAAGTAGCGACACCAACTCTTTGTCTTAAGCGGTAGGAACGATTCAGCCTACTTTTCCGTAGAGCCTTCTCGGCGTCGGCGATGGCGGAGCGTCGGTGTGACGAGTTGGTGACGATAACGGCACAGCTGATGCGGGCCTCTCTTGGACGGGTAGATAGGACTCGTTGCTTGGTCTGAAACTCCAACACCCAGCTTCATTGAGAGCGTTGTAGGTGTTCAGTCAAAGGCAGTAGATGACACTTGGCAATGTCTTTGTTTTTGAAGAAAGAATCCAGATCGTCACGTCTTCTTGATGTCGTTGCTATGGCAACAGCTTCTTGGCTTCTTGATCTGTCGAAGAGATTGGGTCTTTCTCTGATATCCCAGCTGTCTACGCTGGCTAATTTATAATGATGTGGATTAGTACTTCGGTTTGTAGAGTATAAAAATAAATAAAGCTAGAAAAATATTTAAGTCACTATAAAAATTGTACGTCAGGGAAAAACATCTGACAAGAAACAAACAGAGCTTGAAATATTCAAGTTGTTCTTAAAACAAAGTGACTAAGTTTAAACGTGACTAAGAAGAACTAAAACGTAAACGGAAAATGGAAATGAAAGTACAAAAGTGAGTACAAAAAGTCCAAAAGAAAAGTGCAAAAGAAAGGAGTAAAAGAAAAGTGCCAAAGAAGTGCGGAGAAAAGGGAGCGTCTCTCTGGTTTTATGAGTTAATTAGTCTCTCTGGTTTTATGAGTTAATTATTCAGGGCGTGTTTGGGTCGGGTTTCCGAATTCTTCGCGCGGAAAGAGAAGAGAACGCCTACTCCTTTGTCTTGAGATGTCTTTTTGCCTGATCTTCTTAACCTATTTTATATTACGAAATGTAACCATTCCATCACTCATCATGGCTCGTTAGCAATGTTTTTCGTATGCGACAACACTCAACATTAACGAGATGACAATGAGATCTGAATGGCAAAATCAAAATAATTCAAAAGCATCAATAAATGAATAAACTCAAGTTCTCTTTACAGTGACATTTTGCTAGTAATAAAAAGTTGTGCTTTCTAAAATAACAATATCAATAGTGATGATTTCACAATAGCTACTAGTATAAGAACATATCTAAGTTCCTACATTCTTTAACTTCAACAATGATTAAAAGAGGGAAAATACTTTTAAAGATAGCCACATGAAGGCAATGTTGATACTTTTTTTCTGTGACCAATTATATGAATTTGGGCTAACTTTATCTACAAGGATCAAAATAGTCTCATTGTGATCGTTAGCACTTCCTGAACAACAATATATAACTTACCAGGTTATTGCAATTTCGATAGTCATATTATCAAACATAGGCTCTTTTAGAAAAGAGAAATACAGATCAGAGTCTGGTTCTGGGAGGAAGTTATTTACGACCCCTTATCTGCTCCACTTCCTTGGTCACTCTTGGAGAGGGGAGCAAGGAAGTGTTTGGTATGTTTGCATGTGTGTGTGACTGAAAAGGATGAATTAGTACATCACAAGCCTAAAACATAATAATAAACATAATAAAATAACATTAAGTCTTCTAGACTTTACCCATATGAAGTAGAAGTATTTAATTCAGTCTTTGTAGTTCCTTAAAACGCATTAATGTTCTTTCGATTCAGAACTAATTAGTCCAGAAACCAGAGTGGAGAAATTCCACAGAAGTGTAAATCTGTCTATTTTGGCTTAGGTGACGTCCTCAGCATTAGGGAGTTCCGTTAGCGTGGGTATGTTCAGCATCTGGACATGGCACATTTATAGCTATGGGTGAAAAGGTTGATCTGTTAGGAGAGTTCGAATGCAAAACAACTTCGTAAATTTACATTCCAAAGATGGGGAGAATTGAGAGGAGCTCAGGTTCTTACACAATGCCGCAATTTTATGCAGAGCTATTTGTATGGGAGACCACAAATATTACTGTTCCAAAATATAAGCTTTTCATGAACAAACTAGAACAGGTGTTGCACAATTAAGAATAACAAAATGAATAATTGTGGGCTTGTGTAACTTTGTTCTACATTCGTATGGGCCCAAGAATTATCAGAAAAGAAATTCTAGAGAAGCTAAGAAGATTAGCCAGAAGATTGAAGAATATCCACTGTATTTAAGTTGTCATTGTTCAAACTGAGTGGATGTGACTAACTCCTGTAAATATTGCAAAAGTAGATTGTTCCTTTTTGAATTTGTCCTTCCTTGCCCTTACTGGGAAACAAGCTGTTTTCCTAACTTTGGCTGTAGTTCAGTTTCAGAAGAAACTCAGATCAAGAGATAAACAACCAGGCTCAGCAGGATCAACAAGACTGGATGACGTATAAAGATAGAGGGCAAAGGGAAGGCATAACAATAATATATATTGAATCAGATTATCTGACAACTTGAGAGGGGATATATTTTCCAAGACAATGGCCTTAACACAATCTACACTTATGTTTTCAAGACAATACTGTCATTGCTCAAAGAGTGTGCGCTTTCATCTCCTATGTAACTGTTAAAATACAATACATTTGCTTTTTTATTTTCACTGTTGCAAACAGCCTGCTGCTGAGACAGAATAACCTCAGTAATAAAAAAAAAGGAAAGTCAGGCCAGGATTTTACAAATGGTAGCTTCAAATAAATACACTTTGCTGCTATGATAAAGAAAATAAAGAAGAAGAAAACTATTTTTATTCTTTACTGATTGATCACGTCTCCAAGGTGTTGTTGTATTTTTTGCTCTTTGAGAAAGTTCTATTGCTTCTTAAGCTATAAGTATTTAAAAAAAAATGGGGTTAACAGAAAAAAAACAGAAAGTTAGTTTCTTTGTTTGTTTTTATAAAAAGTGTAACAGATAAAGACATTAAAGTTGCTTTTGCAGAATAAAGTATAACAACCCTGAAAAAACTGAACATACATATTTCAAAGCACCACAAACGGTGAGCTACAAACCTCGATTCATCAGTGTGTTGAGCTCTGCCCCCTCCAGACATGAGCTTGAGTTTTTATCCACCCCCATTTGTGTCTGAGGTGAAAAGGAGTTTGTGTTCAATATACACTATATTACCAAAAGTATTCGCTCACCCATTCAAATGATCAGAATCAGGTGTTCTAATCACTTGGCCTGGCCCCAGGTGTATAAATTCAAGCACTTAGGCATGCAGACTGTGAAACAAGACATTTGTGAAAGAATGGGCCGCTCTCAGGAGCTCAGTGAATTCCAGCGTGGAACTGTCATAGGATGCCACTTGTGCAACAAATCCAGTCGTGAAATTTCCTCGCTCCTAAATATTCCACAGTCAACTGTCAGCTCTATTATAACAAAATGGAAGCGTTTGGGAACAACAGCAACTCAGCCACGAAGTGGTAGGCCACGTAAAGTGACGGAGAGGGGTCAGTGGATGCTGAAGCGCATAGTGCAAAGAGGTCGCCGACTTTCTGCACAGTCAATTGCTACAGAGCTACAAACTTCATGTGACCTTCAGATTAGCCCAAGTACAGTACGCAGAGAGCTTCATGGAATGGGTTTCCATGGCCGAGCAGCTGCAGCCAAGCCACACATCACCAAGTGCAATGCAAGGCGTCGGATGCAATGGTGTTAAGCACGCCGCCACTGGCCTCTAGAGCAGTGGAGACGCGTTCTCTGGAGTGATGAATCACGCTTTTCCATCTGGCAATCTGATGGACGAGTCTGGGTTTGGAGGTTGCCAGGAGAACGGTACATTTCAGATTGCATTGTGCCAACTGTGAAATTTGGTGGAGGAGGAATTATGGTATGGGGTTGTTTTTCAGGAGCTGGGCTTGGCCCCTTAGTTCCAGTGAAAGGCACATTGAATGCTTCAGGATACCAAAACATTTTGGACAATTCCATGCTCCCAACCTTGTGGGAACAGTTTGGAGCGGGCCCCTTCCTCTTCCAACATGACTGTGCACCAGTGCACAAAGCAAGGTCCATAAAGACGTGGATGACAGAGTCTGGTGTGGATGAACTTGACTGGCCTGCACAGAGTCCTGACCTGAACCCGATAGAACACCTTTGGGATGAATTAGAGCGGAGACTGAGAGCCAGGCCTTCTCGACCAACATCAGTGTGTGACCTCACCAATGCGCTTTTGGAAGAATGGTCAAAAATTCCTATAAACACTCTCCTCAACCTTGTGGACAGTCTTCCCAGAAGAGTTGAAGCTGTAATAGCTGCAAAAGGTGGACCGACATCATATTGAATTCTATGAGTTAGGAATGGGATGGCACTTCAGTTCATAGAATGAGTAAAGGCAGGTGAGCGAATACTTTTGGTAATATAGTGTATGTTGTATGCCTACACGCCACTGTCATGAAAGAACACATAGGCATCATTTTTTTTCTCTATGCTTTCTCGTTTCTTTAGTCTCTTGATAAACATACTGAAAGTAGTAGCTAAAATCCATAGTTGGTACTATGATGCCATAGGGGTTTATGACCTCCTCACAGGAGAATCTAGCTATGAGCATGTTCACGTGGAAGGACAACCAATTACCAGTATGAACACGTCACACATGTCTCTCAAAAAGAATCAACTATACCACTGAACAAATATGAGCAATATAAAAACGCAACCCATGTTAAAAGTAACACAATTACTGCAACCTTGCATTTTTTATTTTTTTTTACTGTATTCTGCAAAAGCAACGTTATTCCTTGCAATGCTGCAATTTTATGCAGAGCTATTTGTATGGGAGACCACAAATATTACTGTTCCAAAATGTAAGCTTTTCATGAACAAACTAGAACAGGTGTTGCACAATTAAGAATAACAAAATGAATTATTGTGGGCTTGTGTAACTTTGTTCTACATTCGTATGGTCCCAAGAATTATCAGAAAAGAAATTCTAGAGACGCTAAGAAGATTAGTCAGAAGATTGAAGAATCTCCCCTGTATTTATGTTGTCATTGTTCAAACTGAGTGGATGTGACTAACTCCTGTAAATATTGCAAAAGTAGATCATTCCTTTTTGAATTTGTCCTTCCTTGCCCTTACTGGGAAACAAGCTGTTTTCCTAACTGTGGCTGTAGTTCAGTTTCAGGAGAAGCTCAGGTCAAGAGATAAACAACCAGGCTCAGCAGGATCAACAAGACTGGATGATTTGTAAAGATAGAGGGCAAAGGGAAGACATAACAATAATATATATTGAATCAGATTATCTGACAACTTGAGAGGGGACATATTTTCCAAGACAATGGCCTTAACACAATCTACACTTATGTTTTCAAGACAATACTAAAGGGAAAGTTCTATTGCTTCTTAAGCTATAAGTATTTTTTTTTTTAAAATGGGGTTAACAGAAAAAAACAGAAAGTTAGTTTCTTTGTTTGTTTTTATAAAAAGTGTTGTTTGGAGACACATTACCACTTTTCATGATCACATTTATTTGTATGAGTGAATTAGAAATTCCCTCATGCGAATAGACTGTCTGTAAATGAACATCTCCTCTGCTTCCATTAATCAATAGCCCTTTTATTCATCTTCTTGCGATGTATGCATACAGTTATTATAACAGATAAAGACATTAAAGTTGCTTTTGCAGAATAAAGTATAACAACCCTGAAAAAACTGAACATGCATATTTCAAAGCACCACAAATGTTGAGCTACAAACCTTCGGCTCATCAGTGTGTTGAGCTCTGCCACCTTACTCCAGACATGAGCTTGAGTTTTTATCCACCTCCATTTGTATCTGAGGTGAAAAGGAGTTTGTGTTCCCTATGTGTTGTATGCCTACATGCCACTGTCATAGTTTCACCTTTTTTTCATTAGATAGAGTATTGTTCAAATGTTTACACTCTCTCACGCCGCGTTGTTTCCTCATTCCTGAAAGTATTATTTTTGAACAGCAACCGCTGAGTTCTAAGTAAACGGTTGTAGACACCGTGTAAGTAAACATTTAGTTTCTGAGGAACGGTGAATAGCAGCCTTCCTGATTCATTTCCATTTCTCCCCAGTTTGCTGCACATTTGATCAAGGTGAACTTCCCTCGGGTTTGCATCCTGGATGGAGGGATCAACAAGCTGAAGCCCACCGGACTCCTGACAGTCCCCTCCCCACAGATCTGACCCCATGCTTCATGTTCACTTTGGTGCAAGGTACAAATGAAAAGACTGAACATTATATTCTGAGCGGACGATTACAATGCAACGAGAATTATGGAATCTGTTTTTTTTTTTACTAGAACCACTGTTATGTACTGTTGTAGCTTTGCACTGAAACATTCAGCTGCCTGTGACCAATGTGTTTATGTGAGAAACAATAAAAAAGAATAACAGGAATATGTGTATTTGGTGATTACTTTGACTTTTTGTAAACGTGAATTATCTCTGCATGCTGATATTTGTTGTTCTTACTGTCACGTTACAGCTTGGTATTATTAAAATAAATCTGAAATGGTGTACGGCACACCATCCACAACTTCAAATAAACTTCTCTACATCCAAAATTCTGCTGCACGTCTGCTCACCCACACCTGCTCCCGTGATCACATCACTCCTGTCCTCCAGAAACTCCACTGGCTCCCAGCGTATTCAGTTCAAAATCCTCCTCCTCACACACAAAGCCCTCCATAACCAGGCCCCTTCCTATCTCACTGACCTGCTCCATCGCCACAATCCATCCCGCAGCCTCCATTCATGTGACGCAAACCTCCTTACTCCATCACTCAAGACCGAGCATTGAACCTGGGGAGACAGAGCCTTCTCTGGAACTCTCTCCCCAAACACATCCGCAACTGTATCGACCTTCAAATCTCTCACAAAAACACACCTTTTTAAAATTGCATTTAATGTTTAGCTCACAATTTTATTGTTTTTAATGTTATATTTCACATTGTTTTGTTAATTTGATGTTGTTTTTGTGTAAAGTGTCTTTGAGTACCTTGAAAAGCGCTTTTAAATAAAATGTGTTATAAGTGTTATTATTACATAAATATAATTGTATTAAATTGAAAAGTATTTGTTGTGTAGACTGAAGCACCCTGAGACTGAAATATTATTAGGGGCATTATTAGTCCAGGGGGTGCAGATTGTGAAGATCCAGGACTTAGCCAAAAAATTTGAACATCGACAACTTCTCAGTCCCTCCCCTCTTTCCGCTAAAGCCCAAAACGGTCTCTCAAGCCCCGCCCCCCACAAGGGAAAGCTGTGCACGATAGAGCGCGTGCATATTGGCCCTGGAATACTGCGCACGAGCAGAGAACCTAGAGAGTGCGAGTAAACAAACTAGCATGGACACCTACGTAAGAACAACAAAATAGTTTTTGTAATGTCCTTCGTTACTGCTAAATAATTTCACCTAAAGTGCAACGATACAGTCATAATACTTTAGAGCAAAATATTTAGCAATAGTCAACTTTAGGACAAAACCAAGGTTAGGATGTTTCTGAAAGTAGCCTACATCGCTGATGTTTGCTATCAGAAACAGTTAGAAGCATTCATTGTGGTGTTTTATTCCACAGTTTAGATTTATCCATTTGCTATGTGGTAGATACAGTATATGACCGTGCATGGTGTGCGCGGGGAAGGGGGAGGGGAGGGCTCTATGAAATGCGGGTCCATGAGCAGTGATTGACACTTAAGGGCCATCCACACGAAAACGCATTTTTTTGTAAACGCAGATGTTTTTAATCATTTTGGCCTGTCGTCCAGACAAATCCCGTAAACGCATAGCCCGAAAACGCACTTTTTTGAAACCGGGTCCCAGGGTGGATAAATTCGAAAGCGCACTTCTCGCGGATCAGTCTCTGGACGGTTGAATCCGGAGATTTTGGAAAACGATGATGTCATCGCCACCATCGCCACCATGGCCACACCCCTCGAGCAGCCTTCCACCTCTTATATCCCGCGAAACATCTCATAACAACATCAACAACAATGGCGCACTACGTGCTTGTGTTACTACTGGAGAACATATTGAGCCTATTATGGTTACCAGGGCAAAATCTAATTTTTCCTTGAGTTTGGTTTCTTCTAAAGCCGATTTGTAAACAGCGCTCAAGCTTCATGCGCATGCGCCACCTCTTCCTCTCCGTTTTTGGTGAATTTCTGAAACTGAGTCAGCGCCGTAGACCTGGGATATGAAGTAGCGTTTTCAGTCGTGTAAAGACGGATCAGTCTGGACGCGGATATTTTTGAAACCCTGCCAGCGAAAACGGATAAGAAAAAGATCGTTTTCGTACGTGTGGACGAGGCCTTAGTCTAAATTCTCCTAGCTGTGGTACTATCGACGGTCTTCCATGTATCACCTTGAAAGGCATTAACCACTGTTTTACAAGGGTTATTTGTAAGTACAGTTGTACCAAGGGAAGGCAATCTACCCAGGTGATTTTTGTTTCAGCCATGGTCTTTTTTAAACTCAACTTCACAATGTTTTTTTAACCTAATGTAGATGATCTCAGGTATTCCAAATCTGGGTATAAGTCTGTTAATTTGGCGACAGTAAGACTATCTGTCATGTTCTGTCTTGTCTTCTGTCTTTTCGTCTTTTTGTCTAGTCTTTTTTCACAGTCTTGTGTTTATGTTGTATCTTTAGTTCTTGGTTTTTTCTTAGTCATGGTTTAGTTTTCATGGTATGGGTTCTGTTTCCTGTTTTATTTTGTTAAGTTCTTTGACTTCCTGTTTGTCACGTCTGTGTGTTCCTTTTTGATTAATTGGTAGTATTGATAATTTTTAAGTTTCTTGATTTGCTTCACCTGTGTCTTGTCACTCTGTTCCTCGTGTGTGTATATATAGCCCTGCTCTTCCCTTTGTTCCTTGTCTCGTCATACTCGTTACTCGTTTCATGTTTCATGCTCCATGTTTCATGCCACGTTTTTGTTTTGATAGTGTTTTGGATTTTGTTTGCCTTTTGGATATCCTGCCACCTCAGCAGCGTTCTTGGTTTTGTGAGTTTTGTTTTTTTGTTATTAAAACACCTTTTTTGCCAACTTCTGCCTGCGCCTCCTTTCAAGTCCTGCATTTGGGTCCGAAAATCCCTTTCCCCACTACCCCGTTGTGACACTATCATTCACAGACTATCACATGCAAGCACTTCCACCCACTTAGAGTATGAATCTATGATTGTAAGGCAGTGTCTCTTTCCCTGGACCTTATATAGTTCTATAAAATCCATGCACAGATGTTGGAAGGGGTACTCTGGTTTTAGAGAGCAGCCAGATGGTGGTCTAATGTTCCCCGGGGGATTGTGTTTTGCACAAATAAGACAATCTGTACAATTTTTTTTAGAGTAATTTGTAAACCCATAGGTTGTATGTTTCTGCTGTACTAGTGCACATATTTTTTCTTGGCTCACTATTGCTGCCCATTTATAGAGCGATTTTGGTTAAAATTTGCTTTTGTTGTGGTCAGACATAGATATTGTCTTTTTGTGTTTCCCCTTTGCATTTCCATAGAGATTTCTCTGCCTGTGGTGCATGTGCTGTGCATTAGTCATGTAAGCAATGCTTTTGAGGCTAAATTTGCAGCTACATCTGACTTCCTGTTTCCCTCTGATACCTCGTCTGTGCAGCATGTTTCAGAGGAATTTCTACCTTTTGCTAACTTGCAGTTATCGTCACCACAGAAGCCAGTAGCATTTGTACTGTCTGCGTTCTTCAAACTAGTGCCAAGTACACAGAAAGCAATGTGTGGGTGGTTAAGTGATGATGAAGTATAGGTGCTACTTTAACCTCATTGAGGTAAAAGGTGAGAACGTTCATATGAAGTATTCATCACGTTAGTAACTGAATTACTCCATTATAAAAGTAACTATTGCATTACTTAAAAAATATATATATATATATATATATATATAAAATGTCCCTCTCACCCTCATCGGGTGGTATCTGTGTCATCCTCAAGCTCGGGTCCTCTACCAGAGGCCTGGGAGTTTGAGGGTTCTGCACAGTATCTTAGCTGTTCCTAGGACTGAGCTCTTCTGGACCGGGGGTTCTGATGTTGTTCCTGGGATCTGTTGGAGCCATTCCCCCAGTTTGGGGGTCACTGCCCCTAGTGCCCCTACTGCCATGGGGACCACCCTCGCCTTGTCCTTCCACATCTGCTCCAGCTGTTCTTTCAAACCTTGGTCCTTCTTTCTGATGTTGGCATCTGCTGGTATTGCCTACATCTATCACCACCGCCTTCTTCTGCTCTTTGTCTACCACCACTATGTCTGGTTGGTTAGCCAGGACCTGTTTGTCAGTCTGGAAGCTGAAGTCCCACAGCACCTTGGCTCTGTTGTTCTCAGCCACCTTCTGTGGTGCGTCCAGTGGTTGACAGTAACAAAGTAAATTTACTTGAGTACTGTACTTAAGTACAGTTTTTGAGTATCTGTACTTTCACTCCAATACATTTGAAGGACAAATATTGTACTTTTTACTCCACTACATTTCTGTTGATGCTCTTGTTACTCACTACTTTTGAGTTTACGTCAGCTGATTTTTTTTTTTTAGTTTTTTCAAAATTCTGAGAAAATAAACAGTTTCTGCTGATTTGCTGATTCGCTACGTCATGCCATACAATCCATATAATGAAGGAAGAAACTGGAGAGAGGAGGCCAAGATGGTGTCGCTGTGAACGGGAGCGTTGAACGTTGTCCCGGAAAACTGGTGGTTTGTAACTACCTCATGGACTTAATACAATAACTAATATGTAAACTCGTTTTAATTACCTATTTTTTTTTTTTTTAAAAAGGTGACTTTTGGTGACTCGTTTGGGCTTCATGCAGTTAGATGGGAAAGAAGAAAAGAAGTGGTATGGCTGTGCTAATCACCTCAGACAACGGAATGGATGCAGAGGGTAACGGCTCTCCCTGCAAACCTCTTCCTCCAACACCCAGTAAAAGTTCTCCGTCTACATTGAGGGCTATCGACAACGACATCTCAAAAGATTCCACTCGTATCATCCTCGAGAAGCTTTCAGCCATTGAAAAATAGTCTCAAGCCACAGCCAAAGCTATGGACGCGCTCACAGCTACGTACAAACCCTGCTAAAACCAGGTAACCCTTCACAGTGAAAAGTTTCAAAAGTTAGATATAGAAGCTGAAAAGCTGCAAAAGGAAAACCTGCTGCTTAAAATGAAAATAAATGAGATGCAGCACCATAGTAGACTGTGGAATTTGAAACTACATGGGGTGAAAGAGGAAAGCGGCGAGAACATAAGGGATATTGTTATCAACGTTTTTTCAAGAGTAGCTCCGGGGATAAGTGACAAGCTGTTGAATGCTGTGGATGTCGTGCACCGTTTGGGCGCCAAGAGAAAGGATGGCTCTCCATGAACCACCATTGCGAGGTTCACCATGAGATTCTACTGAGATGTCATCTGGCGGGAGGCGAAAAACTCACAATTCCTACGTGACAACGGTCTTCGCATCAAGGAGGCACTTACACCAGAAGATGCTGCTGCTAGAGAAAAACTGTGGCCTCTGGTGAAAAAAGCGTAAAGACCCAAAACTAATTTCCGCTTGAAGGTGAAGATTCCTTGTGGTTCTTTATTCCTTGTAATATTTTTAAAAAGTGTGGTGGCCTACAATATCTATTAATGTGTAACTATTCTCCTCCCAAACTTCCTCTTAACCTATCTCATTTCCACAAACAAGCTCTCTTACCCTGGAAACTACTCTACATTCATAACTTTTCTCCTCATAAAGCTCTTCTATGGAACAATGAAGACATTACAGTAAAGAAACATTTCTATTTTTCTTCCTTCTTGGTTCGCGAAAGGTATTTCATTATAGACTTATTTGGCAAGAATGGAAACCTCCTTTCTTATGAGAAATTTCTTGTTACCTACCAGTTTCCTATAAGATCTAAAAGAATTTAATCTTGTGTGCAATGCAATCCCTACTGGTATCATTCAGTTAATGAAATATCACTTGTCTTGCAGCTCAAATGTCAGAGTAAACCCTACTCTAGCCATTGATAGTTGCCCTCTCCTTGATAAAAATGTAATAATAACTTTATTCGTAACACTTTCCATGCTAAAAAGAAATGCTCACCTAGAGGGAAATTTTTCTGGAATAAATCAATTAATGATATTGACTGGCAGAAGGCATGGTTATTACCTTATAAACTTTGCCTTACCAACAAAGTTAAAGAATTACACTTCAACATTTTACACAAAATTTACCCTTGTAATGCATTCTACATTGCTCATGTCTTTTATGAATGTAATGTTATTTTTGACTTCTGAGTTGATCTGAGGTCATATATGTTTTCCAAAAGAGATGTTATCTGTTATTTTAGTTCCTCCTCTTCCTCCTCCTTTCAGTTCACCACCCCCTCTTCTTCCACTGTGCAGCAAAAATGTGTTGGGTGGAAAATGCATATTGGCTGTCTGTATACATTGTGAACTATTTACCTCTTGCTAACTTGCAGACTCTGGTAAGAGCAAGTTTCAGTTATCGTCACCATAGAAGCCAGTAGCATTTGTACTGTCTGGGTTCTTCGAACTAGTGCCAACTAGACAGAAAACAATGTGTGGGTGGTTAAGTGATGATGAAGTATAGGCGCTACTTTAACCTCATTGAGGTAAAAGGTGAGAACGTTCACATGGAGTGTTCATCATGCTCAGAAAAAAATTCAAATTCTTCGTATTTAAACGATACCCTGCTGGGATCATAAGCTGACCAAAGGAGGAGATAGAAGCCACAGACATCAAGACAAAAAAAGCTCCTCACCATGCACGGAGGGCTTCACCCCTAATCCAGAACCCTGACACCATACACTAAGCAGAAAGAGGGAGGCCGAGGACTAGTGAGCATCAAGGCCGCTATCCAGGATGAAACATCAAAAATCCAAGAGTACATCAGAAAGATGGCCACAAAGGACCTGCTGCTAAGTAAATGTCTCAGGCAACTGAATTCCGATAAGAGTGCAGAGGAAGAGGAGCAGATCACCTGGAGGGACAAGCCCCTACACGGCATGTACCACTACCAAATTGAAGAAGTGGCTGACATCGAGAAGAGCTACCAATGGCTGGAAAAGGCTGGACTCAGAGACAGCACAGAGGCACTGATCATGGCAGCACAAGAACAGGCCCTAGCTACAAGAGCCATAGAGGCCAAGATCTACAAGACTATGCAAAGATGCCCTGCACATAATAGCAGGGTGTACGATGCTAGCCGGGTCAACGTACATGGAGAGACACAACCAAGTGGCTGGAATAGTGTACAGGAACATCTGTACCCACGAAGTACCCAAGTCCCAATGGGCCGCACCACAGAAGGTGGCTGAGAACAACAGGGCCAAGGTGCTGTGGGACTTCAGCTTCCAGACTGACAAACAGGTCCTGGCCAGTCAACCGGACATAGTGGTGGTAGAGAAGGAGCAGAAGAAGGCGGTGGTGATAGATGTGGCAATACCAGCAGATGCCAACATCAGAAAGAAGGAACACGAAAAGGTTGAAAAGTACCAAGGGTTGAAAGAACAGCTGGAGCAGATGTGGAAGGTCAAGGTGAGCGTGGTCCCCGTGGTAGTAGGAGCACTAGGGGCAGTGACGCCCAAACTGGAGGAACGGCTCCAACAGCTCCCAGGAGCAACATCAGAAGCCTCAGTCCAGAAGAAACAGTCCTACGAACAGCTAAGATACTGCGCAGAACCCTCAAACTCCCAGGCCTCTGGTAGAGGACCCAAGCTTGAGGATGACACAGATACCACCCGATGAGGGTGAGAGGGACATTTTATATATATATATATATATATATATATATATATATATATATATATATATATATATATATATATATATATATATATTATTATTTTTTTAAGTAATGCAATAGTTACTTTTATAATGGAGTAATTCAGTTACTAACTCAGTTAATAAGCTATGGGTCTTAGGTTTGTTCCATATTTTTGCTCTTTTTTCCATCGTCTGAGGGCCATCCCTCCTGAGATAAATTATATCCCAAATATTTTACCATTGGTGACCACAGCTCTAGCCTACGCTTACTCACTTTGTGAGCTGCATTGACATGTCTTGTAGAAGTGCCAGTGTGTCTGTTCTGGAATTATTTACATTCTTGGAGGCTATCAAAAATCTGACTTCCTTTTGGGGGCACAAACTGCCAGGTTATTCGACACTGTGAGTAGATAGTTGGTGACTCAGTATAACCTTGTCCCATTCTAGTAAAGGTGTACTGCTTTCCTCTGTACGTGAAGGCAAACCAGAATTGTGAGTCCTTGTGAACTGGTATAGACAAAAGTGCATTAGCCACATCTGTCACTGTTAGTGGTCACAACCACAAGTGATTGGTTAACACTGTATAGGTGTCTTGTACCAGTCTCCACCCTGTTCAGGGTGGAACCTTTTTAACAGGAAACAGTGAAGTCCTTACACAGAACTATCACTTTTGCTTGCAGTAGTGCACCTCGGGTTTTAATGGATAATGTTGTTGGTGAGGCCTGAAATCTGATTTTGGCACTATTTGTACTGGCAGCACTTCTTTTATTAACCCTACATCATGTGGACCTTTTGACCACAACATCTCTGGTATGTTCGCTAAGTCTTTCTTCTGTTCCTTGGTCCTTTCTGTTTGTCAGAGTCTAAGATGTTCACCGCCAGCATACCGTGTATTACCTACACTGTAAACCTTTGATGTAAATTTACAGTGAAATCTGAACAATATTTTACAGTATTTTACTGTATTCCTGTTATACAGTATCATACTGTAAACCGCAATGCAATCTGGGAGAAAAAAATGTGATTACAGAAAATTACAGCACTTTAAGAGATTGCCCTTTTTTTACAGGACTATACTGTAAACGTTACTGTAAACAGCTGAGCATCATGGGAAAGTGAAAGGAAAGTGCGGGAACTAAATTTTGAACCGACATAGGAAGACCTTTTTATTATCTGGCAAAAGGTTGTTTTTGCAGCTTGAGTTTTATTTTTGTTGATTTTAACTTTGGTGTCAGACTGCCAGCCAGTCTCTATCACCACGGGACAACCACCTCAGCCTTTTTTCACAGATGTCCGGAGCTGTTTGACGTCCTCCACTAAGTAAGTTAACATTAATTCACTATTTTTTAATGACTTATGAGGAGGATTTAAGGATTTCTCCAGTTGAATTTTCTGCCATTTGGAACAGTTTTATAACGAAGCTGTTGAAACGTTTCGTTTTTGTGAGCTAGCTAAAATTAGAACATGTCAGCATTTTTCTCAGTTTATAACAGCATTAAAACAAAACTTGCTTTTGCTGGAAGATACCGGAGCAAGTTTAACCTATAGTGCTTTGTATGTATGTTTCTACATGGATAAAAACAGCCACGAAAAGTTTCTATTTGCAACGTGCTAGTTAGCTAAAATTAGCGAATGTTAGCATTGTGTATCGGTTTACATTAACGAACACTGATTGTTAAGGCCGATACTCCTTCTTTCTAACGCGGCTCAAAGTTCTGTATCTCTGTACTGCACTACCTTGTACTGAACATGTTTTTATTTGATATGTCTTTCTATATTGTTTTCCAGAAGCTGCAGTGACATCAGTCCTGAGAGGGACACAAAACCAAGCAGTGAGAAGAAGCCGACATCAGTGAATCAGTCAGCCCAGTTAGTTTTACTTGTGTTGCATTGTTTTTATTTTAATAAATATTTAAAAAAGGAATATTGTCTTACTGTCATTTCTTTATTATTATTATTATTATTATTATTATTATTAGTTGTAGTAGTAAAATTAGTTCAATGGCACGCGATCTATACCTTCGCGATCTGGTTTAAATACTGTAAATTTACAATATCATAGCGACGTATCGTTGTAAATTTACAACAAAGAACTGTAGATTTATTTACAGTAATATACTGTAATTCTGAAATACAGCTAGATACTGTAAAACTACAGTAGTTTACTGGCGAAGCTGCTGCCAGTAAATTACTGTAAATTTGCGCTAAAAAGTTTAACAGTGTAGTTCAGTCACTGTATGAGTTGTTCAGCTATGCTGACAAATTTCTATCACCTTTTCCCAGTTAATAGCTTGAGTCACCTTTTGAATGAAATCACCTACTCACTGCCGGTGCTGTACTAGGGGTAGCACAGGGGTAGCACATGAGCACTGCAACCACCTTTGGAACCTGTTTCAGTCTCTAAAACTAATGAAATGCATTTCTAGATTTTCTTCATGAGGATATGCAAATAATACTGCATTTAAAATGTACATTATAGCACAATGCTATATAACCCAAGATATTCACAAACAATCACATACCATGGTACTAAGCAATTAATCAAATGTTTTATTTGGAACAAGTGTGAGTGACAACAACACTGTGTTCCCTCCCTCTCCTCTCATTTTCTCCCCTTCTTCTTCTCTCATGTCCTCTATCTAACTTCTCTCCAGTTCTCTCCCTCATCTTATCCATGCTCTCCTTTGTCCTGACTCCTGGACTTCACTTCCTCATCCTACATGAAGAACTCAGTGTTAATATTCCTGAACACGGAAGTGTTGAAATATTTCATGTAAACTTAGAATAAACGTCTACAGCCATAATGTTGATGAGGAAATACTTCTTATGATGCTCTTTTATCTGCTTTTTATCACATATATTTTGTTGTTCAAATCTGTTCTAACTAATCTTTCATTCTAGTCTTTAGTATTATTTTATCCCTCTTATTATTTAAGATTTTAATAGTTTTATTGCATTTTACAAAAAAAACACACACGTGTATATACATACACACAAACCCCTACACATACACACACAAACATGCACACACACACACCCCACAAAACCAAAAGCACGCATATAGACATACACACGTATAAACACACACACATGCAGTGTAATATTTCCAGTTTCTGATGTGCATTCGACCTCCAGACAACACCAAATGTCAAAGTTAACAAACATTAATTTCACACCTGTGATTTGTCTTTCTCCAATTCTGGACAAGATACTGTAACTATAAACAACAAACTGAGATTATAAATGCAGCGTCCTCGAAGAATTTCACATTTCCCTCTGAGACAGCATGACAAGGAGGAGACATTCTCTTGTCAATTCAATTCAATCTGACTTGAATGCGATTTGAGGCCTTAATTACAGGAAGAACTCCTCTCTTTTTTTTCATCCCATCACCAAGTTCCTCTTTACAATTTTAATCGCAAAGCTTTTGATTGCATGACTGAAGTACAACTTGAACTATGAACCAGTATGTGGAAGGTCATATGCACATAATATCAACATTGAAAGTGCGGATATTTTCCTACCCTTTATCAGATGATTAGCAAAGTTGCAGCAGAATTTCTCAACTGAGTTCAATGAAGAATGCTCAATATATTTATTGATTTATTTTCATTTGCACATTATTAGCATTTATGGAGTCATCTTTCATCTATCTAAGTAGTTCCATCTGACGAATATCCCATGCTCACATTTACCAATCAATATAACATCATTAGATTTTGGCATTTCTAAGATAGATTTCTTTTGTGTGTCACAGCAACATATACGCAAAGTTGTGGAATGTGGTATAAAGACAATAACTATAAGTGATCATGCTCCCATTACTATAACTGTAACAATCGATAAAGAATTGTTTTTTAAAATATTGGAGACTAAATATGTCAGTCCTATCGGATGAGAAGGTAGAAAAAAAATAAAATAAAATGTAATATTTGGAAATAAATGATAATGGCGAGGTATCACTAACAACTCTCTGGGATGGGGGAAAGCAGTGTTAAGGGGGAAAATCATATAAATAACTTTTAGGATAAAAAAAAAGATTGTCTAAAACATCAGAGGGCGATAGAGAGCAGAATCAGAGCTCTAGAATTAGAACATAAAAGGACACCAAATAACTCCATACTCCAAGAACTGAAAGAAAATAGACACTAATTAGATAAATTACTAACATATAAGGCAGAAGGAGCTCTACATTTTACAAATCAAAGATATTATGAGATGGGGAATAGAGCAAGTCGCCTTCTAGCATTCCAACTGAGAAAGGCTCAAACAAATAGGATCATTTCAAAAGTAAAACATCCCATTTCCAAACAACTTGTGGTAAAGATAACATAGATAGTGGGAGCTTTTGCAGAATATTATAAAGACTTGTATAACGACTTTGAGCTAAACTCCATGAAAAATAAGACTCATGGATTTCTTGAAAAATTATATCTACCATCACTATCGGCAGAAGAAGCATCTGAAATGATACAGCCAATTACAGTACAGGAAATATCAGATACATGCGAGGAATATAGACTTGTCAGTTTGTTCTGCAATGATTTAGACAAGCTTTATTCCTTGAAGACAAGGTGCTAACAATATCAGGAGGACATTAAATCTTATGTTATGTACCAAAAACAAATCCCAGCATGCCATGTTGCTCAGCTTAGATGCACAAAAAGCTTTCGATCGGGTAAAGTGGCGCTTCCTTTACCAAACATTGGCGAACTTCGGGTTACATAAAAATTCAGAGATTGGATAAAAATGTTATCAGGAGACAGGAGTCCTTTGTTATTAGCTGCTAGTATTGAACCACTGGCTGAATCAATAAGACAAAATAAAGATATAAAGGAAATAAGAGATGAAGGAGGGATGGAACACAAAATATCATTATTTGCAGATGATATATTCACTTATGTAAGTGAACCTTCTACCTCGTTAATAGCCCTGGATAATAATTTGAGGGTTAGGGTTAGGCAGGACATAAGGTAACTAGTAGCCCAACATCGAGGGAGTTTGATTGAAAGATCAAAATGAGATATTTTATTACTCCATCTACCACTTCAAGGTACAGTAATACTTTAGAGCTGTGTTGGAGGGGTTGTGGGTTGGTGGGGGACTTTATCCATATATTTTGGGATTGCCCAAAGATTCTAGATTTTTGGAACAAGATTCAGGAAGAAATAAAACATGTGATGGGCATTGATTTTACTCTGGATCTAGCACTGTACATATTGGGTGAAATGCCAGATAATGTTATACATGGGAATTTGACTCCCTTACTGAGAATTTTACCTTTAATAGCGAAGAAAACAATTACAGCAGAGAAAATTACAGCAAGGTTACAGCTCAAATCAGACAGGTTTAGACAAAGATGGTTACCAGTAATACAGAATATGTCAGAACTTCAGTCACCTTTTTTTTTCTTTTTCTTCTTTTTTTCTTTTCTTTTCACTTTGGGGTATTTTTACACATACTGCAGTATAATTTGCAGTAAATGTTTGTAATCATATTTCCTAAAGTATATGCTATGTGTAAGTATGTTTGACATTTTGTGTAAAATTAAAAAAAAAAAGTAAAAAAATATATATTTTGGCAGTTGGGCCACCAATATGTTTTGGTGTACATATTTCTAAATATTTGGAAAAGAGCATTGGCCAGTTTCCTGCTAAGCTCAGCCTTTTATGGAGATGTTTTGGTCAGCAGACATGTTTTTGGACCACTCCAGACTTATTGGAGAATAAATCAGATACAAGTAGATCTAGAATTGTCTAGTTAAGTCCTCCAGCACTGTATATAAAATTTGGAGATGATACAAATAAAATTCACAAGAGGCTCCAGGTATTTACCATGCTATATGATGCATTTTCAGGTCAAGGTGTGGTTTGTCGTTGCTTGTTGACTGGTGTCACATATCAAACGGAAAAAGAGAAATCAGCTGTGATTAGTCACATCACCCGAGCAGTCCTTCAGAGGAACTTCTCTGTGTCATTAACAGAGGTAAGAGGGATATGTTTGAGAGGATTTCACTTAGTCAGTGGACTGCAATTGTTTCTGTATTTTAAATGTTCATCAGATGACATCAGATCTAACAGATGCTAATGATGTGATGATTACTGATGTAATTCTCTCGTCATCAGGACTCTTTAACATTTCAAAGACTGAAAATGGTGAATTACAAAGTGACCGTCTCCACTGGCAACCTTGATGCTGCCGCCACTTTCAACAATGTCTACATTAAGCTTGTGGGCATAGATGGGGAGAGCCCACGCAAATGGCTGGTAGGCCTGAATGAGGCTTCAACCTTCTTCAGATTATTCTTCTATTCTTCTTCTATTATATTTATTTTCTAATCTGCATGCTGATTATACACATCTGTTCATGAAATGCATTTCAAAGCATTTGGTTGTTTATCTAGGTGTCGAGCTTTACCGTGTCCTGCCCCAACTCCCTGGGACAGTTGGTGTTGATAGAGATAGACAAACAGCCCCTCCCTCTGTTCCCGATGGACTCTTGGTTTCTTGCCAAAGTGGAGGTGAAATCCCCTGAGGGACACACCTACCACTTCCCCATCTACCGCTGGATCACCGACAGCAAGGTGCACCGTTTCAGAGAGGCAACAGGTTTGTGGAAGTTTTGTTTGTCTGGCATGCTGTGAAAGACTAACCACAGGCAGATTCTGCAGAATACACCACCTGGAGGCTGGAGCAATCTCCCAACATACTGCAGTTGTCAACTATTTTAAATGTCGCTTCTGTTCTTCATATTCTTTCAAGCTCTGACAATCCTTCAAGACAAGCATTATCTTGGCCGGTACAGTCGGCAGCAGGAGCTTAAGGAGCGAGAGGAAGACTACCGGTAAGAGATCAAAATTAGCAATTAGAAGAATTAGCTAATTTAAGCAAGCCTGGGGTCAATACTCCGATCAGCCACAACATTAAAACCACAGGAGACAGGAAAAATAAATAACATTGATCATCTTGTGACAATTCGGTGGTCTGCTGGGGAAATTTTGCACCTGGCATTCATGTGGACGTTACTTAGACGTGTACCACACACCTAGACCAGACCAGACACCCCTACCCCGTAGCAATGACACTCCTTGATGGCACCAGGCATCCCCAGCAGGATGCAACCTGACACAGACACACACACACAAAACCACTGGCTTGGTTTAGTAAGGTGATCAGAATATTACGACGGAGTATTAGGGCCACACATGAAGAAAAAAAATATTTTTACCATGACGAGATTAAACTCGACATGTCGACTTTAAAGTCGACATGTCGAGTTTAAAGTCGACACGTCAAGTTTAAAGTCGACATGTCGACATTAAACTCGACATTTCGAGAATAAAGTTGAAATATCATGTCGACTTTAATCTCGACGTGTCGACTTTAAAGTCGCCATGCCGACATTATTCTCGACATGTCGAGTTTAATGTCGACATGATATTTCAACTTTATTCTCGAAATGTCGAGTTTAATGTCGACATGTCGACTTTAAACTCGACGTGTCGACTTTAAAGTCGGCATGGCAAAAATATTTTTTTTCTTCATGTGTGGCCCTAATACTCCGTCGTAGAATATTACCTATGACATAAGGCAGCGTGTTTTTCTTTGTTTTTTTTTCCAGCTGGGATGTTTATAAAGAGGGAATACCCCACTGCATGAAAGCAGACGACCCTCATTCGCTGCCTTGTGAGGTCCGCTTCTCCTTCACCAAGACTACAGAGTTTCTCTTCACGGCAGCCACGGGGTGAAATCTTCAGATTCTCTCTGATATCTGTTTACCAAATCTAAATGATTTAAATCATCATAGTAAATTCTGTTTTTTTATTTTCTAGACTGTTAGAGCTGAAACTGAAGGGACTGGCTGATTGTACAGAGAAGTGGACTGATATTGAAGCTCTCAGTCATGTCTTTTTCTGTAGACGGACTGAGATGTCAGGTACTGCATTGACTCGGTATGTTAATGAAATAGCTGATATATAGGTGCGAACTATGCAGTCACAGTCAGGGGTCCAGTTTTTCTTTGCCTGTATGTACCGGATCTCTGTACACCACAGGAAATATGAAGTATTACAATACTTATGATTGTTTAATGTATTGTCTGTGCACTGTAGATGTTGATAAATCAAATCCTTCAGCTCCCAGAGCACAAACCAAACAACAAAAATATTCTAGAACACACAACAGCAGTAAACTATCACTTCTGCTCAAACAAAGACTCTCACACACTCTACCAGAACAAAAGAGACTTTTAATATGGCAAAGATATGTTACTACTATACAGCTTTTAATTAATACTGTCAGTCAGGCAGAGCCACACAAAGGGTGCAAAGGAAATTATAAACGCCATGTTAAAGCCAAACTGAATCCACACAAACTAATCCTCTAATGCCTCAGTGCCCATGATCAGTGTTAGCTAGATTAGATAATAGATAATATACGACATTTTCTTATAAGAGCAAAATGTCTTGCTATGCACAACTAGCTAGTTATTTATCTAACTCTGAAAAAAAAAAAAAAAAATGGCATGCTACATTTATGATGTGATCCAGTTATTTCCTGCAAGTGAAGTGTCTTGCAAAATTATGACAGATCACAAAACAGTTTGCAAGTGTAGAGTGTTAAGCGTATGTCAGGACATTGTCCTGATTGCTTTGTCTCAGTTACCCTCTGAACACAAACCGAATCCAGATTAAATTAAACACTGTAGCATAATGTACCATTTCAATTAATAGGAACAACATATTCAATTTTCAATTCAATTCAATTCAATTTTATTTATATAGCGTCAATAACAATACAAATCGTCTCAAGACGCTTTACAGACCCGGCCTGAAACCCCCAGAGCAAGCCTGAAGGCGACGGTGGCAAGGAAAATCTCCCTTTTAACAGGAAGAAACCTTGAGCAGAACCCAGCTCATATGGAGGGACCCATCTGCCTAAGGCAAGCCGGGTACAGACAGAAGGCCTGGAAGCTCCCTGACAATACATTCACTCACCACTCACCTCCATCATTTCTTGTAACATCAGCAACTGGTGAATGATGAGCTAGTGAATACCACAAGAAGGGGCTCTATCAAAATATGGAGCTTTTCCAGTTTTAGAAGACAGATGACAAGACCCAAGCCACTGTATCTGGAACCTATTTATATTCCTGCCATTCCTGCCTACAGTGAAGTTCTGTTCTGTTATTTTAATAGACTATGTCCACAAACATTGGAAAGAGGATGCTTTCTTCAGCTACCAGATTCTCAATGGCACCAACCCCATGTTGATCCGACGCTGTACAGTCCTACCCAAAAACTTTCCTGTCACCGATGATATGGTCTACGTCCATGGACAGCATTGCTTGACAGATGAAATGAAGGTGTTTGTCTCATACATCTCATAAATCCTTGAATCTAGCTGCTGAATGTGCTGACACATTCACATTGCAAGTGTAATACTGAAGCTGTGTGCACAGGAGTCAAATAACTTTGTCATTTTTTTACTGGAACTCCAAACAGAAAGGGAACATATTCCTGTGTGACTACAAGCGTTTGGATGGACTGCAACCAAACACCATCAATGGGAAGAAGCAGTATCTAGAGGCTCCCCTTGTCCTGCTCCACAAAACACCTGATGATAAGCTGATGCCAATCGCTATTCAGGTGAGATTCTCTGCAAATGGCTTAGTCACTGTTAACTGTCCGTCCTTTAATATTACGTCACCGTCAGTATCTTTTAGCACAGGTATGTTAGCACAATCTAAACAGCTTGCTTCTCCAATGGCACCTATTTTGCCATTAAGTTTAAGTTGCTCAGATGATGGCTATGTCCTTTTCTGACCATCAAGCCCACCAAATGATTTGGTTGGCCTTGCAGATCTTCCCTGTTGAGGGGTTCCAGATTAACTTTCCAAGCTAAGCAGCAGTTTCATACAGTAGGTCATTCACAAAATGGTCAGTCAGCTGTTCGTTTCCTTTTTCCACACAAGAACTGATGTGTTCAAAACTCTGAGCTGATTTAACTTGATTTTGTCCGCTGACCTCAGGTACCCATGCAGAGGACAGAACCTTTCAATAGGCAGATGTTCCTCCTTCTTATTACTGATCCATACTGGTAATGGACTGAATGTGCGAAATGAAACACACCCTCATTCCTTCTCCTGTAGCTGAAGCAGACTCCAGGACCTGACAACCCCATTTTTCTTCCTACTGACTCTGAGTACGACTGGTTGATGGCAAAGATTTTCGTGAGGAGTTCAGATTTCAATGAGCATGAACTCAACACTCACCTGCTGCGAACTCACCTGCTGGCTGAGGTTTTTGCAGTGTCACTGCTGCGCAACATTCCCATGGTGCATCCTCTATACAAGGTAACTGCAGCTGATGAACCAAAGGTTTATATATATGTATGTATGTCTGCATATGTACATATTAGGGGTGGGACTTCAATGTGTTAATTACGATGATTACAAAAAAATAATGCGTTAAAAAAAATGAATGCATTTAATTGCAGTTTGCATTCCAAACAAAACAACTTTTGTCTGTGCACAATTTCCTGGTACACCAATTACACTGATGCACATGTCAGAGGTTGGCTAATGGCTACTAAAATGGAGGAATCAGATGAAAGCACAGAGTAAGAGTATAAACTTTTCTTTTTCCTTTTTACCATTTAAAGTCAGTTCTGACTGTTTTGAACTGTAATGCAATTAAATGCATTCCAGACATTAAAATAGCTTGAGTTTACCATATCCATGTCTGTTTCTATTAATTGACTCAGTCATCCATTTATGTTAAAAAAAAAATATTTTGCGGGCAAATATTGTTATGCCATTAAAATGTGATCAGTCAAGATTGATTAATTGCAAAGCCTCAGATTCATTAGATAATTGTTTTAATCATGTCCCACCAATAATATATGTATGTATTTATTAGGGGTGCGACAAGTATTCGCCCCGCTGTGTTACGGTTCGGTGAACACAGTCATACGGAATACGTCTGAATGAGTAGCCTATTAAAAAAAGAAAAAGCCAAGTCTTCACTTCAGTCAAGGTGGTGGTAATGAGCCTAACAGCTGCCAGGAGAAAAGTGATTGAGAATGTGGAGCATAGATGCACTAAGTGAAGTGTGGAATTGGAAGAGCCACTGGCTTCATTTAAATCACCAGTGTGGGAACACTTTGGTTTTCCAGCGCAACATACAGTAGCAGCAATGGCATGCGAGTGCTGTACCGGACAAAGACTGTCTGCCGACGATGTTTCGTGGAGGTGCGGTACATCGATGGAAACACATCAAACATGCTAACACACCAGTGGCAGTTCTAGTGCATTAGGCCCCATCAGTTTTACTGTTCTGTATGAACAAAATGAATGAATGTTGAGAACCCTCCGAATGCATTTGTTTTTTTTATTCTATTTTTAAGTGATGGGTGCATCACTTCATCTGCATTTGTTCTACCCCCATCACTCTGGAACAGGGTACAGCTGAATGCATCAGAGTCATGCGATACAAAATTAGACCATATATGGTCAAAGCTCTGTAACGTGTATATCAATATTCAAATTTGTGCTCTCTCACGCCTCTGCTCTTTCATGCACAGAGGAGCGGCGCAAAAACATCTGCAGAGTGTGCGGAGGAGAAATTGGTTAGTAAAAGAAAAGCAGTGGCTCAGTAATCTGGAGATGATGTTGATGTTAACGTTGACATTAACGGGCCAACCCGCTCAATGAGGCGTCTATGTATATATGTGTATGGCGCTAACAGCTCTTAATTTGTACCTGAGGGTTGAAGTGCTACGAAGAAAACTCATTTGGAACGTAGATCAACTGGTAAATTGAGAGCTTCGCCTTTCAGCTTAGCTCTCTCTTCACCACAACCGACCGGTTAAGCATCCGCATCACTGCAGATGACCTCCAATCCACGTGTCGATCTCCCACTCCCTTCTACCCTCACTCGTGAACAAGACCCTGAGATACTTGAACTCCTCCACTTGAGGCAGGACCTCCTCCCCGACTCGTGATGGGCAATCCACCCTTTTCTGACTGAGGACCATGGCCTCAGACTTGGAGGTGCTCATCTTCATCTCAGCTGCTTCCCACTCGGCTCCCCCTGGGCTGACAAAGGGCAGCCCTGGTGGAGTCCAACCCTCACTGGGAGCAAGTGAGGCTTACTACCGGCTACACGGACCAAACTTGCACTCCTTTGGTACAGGGACTGAATGGCATTTAGTAAGGGGCCATCCACTCCATACTCTCAGAGCACCACCCACAGGTCTTATGTGTGTGGGTTATGTGTTTGGGTGTTTGGGTGTGTGTGGGTGTGTGTGTGTGCGTGTGTGTGTATACACACACACACACACACACCCACACACAGGTACATATATAACATGTATTTCACATGGCTAAATCCTGCAGAACCATAAATATTTTATTCATTTATGATGAAACGAAATAAAATAACAATTTAAGTCATTGGGCACTAAAATATTTTCCTATTTCCCTCAGCTTCTCGTGCCTCACACTCGCTACACTCTCCAGATCAACTACTTAGCTCGACAACTTCTAATATCCAAAACTGGAGTTTTCACTCAGGTATGAAAAGATAGTTACCCAAACAATGTTTTCTTCTTCAAGGTAATGTGTAGTGTTTGTCTCTAACCGTGATTTGACTGTTCCATAGTTTGCATCTTCTGGGGGTGAGGCAATGATCACCATCTTGAAGCGATCACTGTCCTCAATGACCTACAGCTCCCTCTGTATACCAGATGACATAGCTGAGCGTGGACTGAAAGATGTGCCAAACTTCTACTATAGAGATGATGGGTTGAAGCTTTGGGATATCATCCACAGGTAGTACACACAGTTTCCATTCTGCTTTGGTTTTACTAACTACTATGATTATAATGCAAATTCTTGGATGTCTTAATTACTTTTCCATGCTGTACTCACAGGGCTTGTGAAATAGTTGTTTCAGTTACTCAGTTACACAACACATCTTTTTTTTATACACAGATTGTTTTTAATCTGTCACTGTACAAAGCAGGATTGCATGAAATAGGTGAATAAGACAAGCTAGTTAATTTTTTTAGAAATTTTTGAAATCTCACTGGGCCCCTCAGTACCACTTCTCTCCAGGTTCACTTGGGGTGCTCCCAAATGTGAACCCCAAAGTCCCTGGTTTGAGTGCATCCCTCCACTGTGACTCTCTAATAAAATATCAAGAAATATTGCCTTTGTTTTTTTTTTTTAAATAAATATGTTAGAGTAAAAATGCTTTACACATAATTAAGTAATCCTGGAGTCTACAATGTCTACAGTGAGTGTTTTACATAATGTGTCCTCATCTCTCAAGGTTTGTGCTGGGAGTGCTCGGCTACTACTACAAGACTGACCGTGATGTCCAGCAAGACTCTGAACTACAGACATGGGTTAAAGACATTTTTGAACACGGATTCCTTTCCCAAGAAGGTGGAGGTGGGCATTAAAGAAAATCTCTTAGTGGTGATGGCAGACTGAAGATTAAAGACACTGTTGATGTGTGTATGTACCTAGTAAGAATGTATGTTATGGGCATTTATCAAGTATCTACATAAGAGCTCACACATGTATGTCTGCACCTTATATGTACATATATGGATGCAATATGTTACCCAGTATGTATGTACTCAGTGTTTATGCCTGAATGTAAATGCATATTCGAACAGCACAAATAGCAGAGATTAGGCTTATTCACCTTGCTCAGAGTAGACCCACGTAATCCAGTTTATTCTTTATAATCAACAGGAATTCCACAGAGCTTGACTACTGTAGTGGAGTTGGTCAAGTTTGTTACCATGGTGATTTTCACTGGCTCAGTGCAGCACTCAGCCGTCAACGCTGGACAGGTGAACCCTTGTGATCTATTGAGATAAGAAATAACAGTGTCTGTGAAGGTTCTCAGTCATCCAAGTCGTGGTATATCCAATAACATTTTAAAAAAGGCAACTGGACTTGTAGATTTTTAGAGAAGATGTTTCACCACTCATCCAAGTAGCTTCTTCAGTTCTAGGGGACTGGTGGGAAGTCTGAGGTTTAAATAGGAAGTCTTCCTGAAAAACTTGCTTGTTATGATAATAACCAGAAACTGGTGCAGCTATTTTCCATTAACAACTGGGTACTTACCTGTTGTTGAGGGTGGCGACTTTTTTTGTCCCGGTCCTCTTCCCTATGAATGGTTCTCTAACGACTCCTGTCCGTCTGGGGCTCCAGTGTCACTCCTCTTTCAAACCACTGGTCTTCTCTGGCTAAGATTTGGACGTTGTTATCGTCAAAAGAATGTCCTTTGTCCTTCAGGTGTAGGTGGATCGCTGAATCGTTTCCTGATGAGCTGGCGTTATAATGTACCAGCACAAACAGAGGAGGTAGATTGAGATTTAATCTGCCATCTATTTACAATACAGTTTTAACTTCTGTCCCCAAGAAGTTTCAGTCTCATTCACACCTTGACACTGGAGCCTCAGACGGACAAGAGTCGTTAGAGTACCATTCATAGGGAAGAGGACAGGGACAAAAAAAGTCGCCACCCTCAACAACAGGTAAGTACCCAGTTGTTAATGGAAAACACAAAAGTTGGGGTGCTTGTACAGAATCATATTATTATCAATGATATGAAGATTGATTAAGTTTGGCACCTTGGCAAAGTGATTTTCTAGGACTAACAAAGTTACCAGGTGTGATGCCTTTTGCCCTTGCAGTTTGTCCTGGGCAGACATTTTTAGCTATGCAGAACATTAAGGCGAAATATAAGAATAAAAAATCAGAAGGAAAACAATAGGGATCCTACAAGTTTGTTTGCATGGACCCCTAACTAGATGATCACAAGCGATCATAATGGGGTCCATGCCGTGGTGAAGTCAACCCAGAGTGGGACGCAGAGGCATAAGTCACCAGTTGCGCCCCCTATAGACCATATTGCACAAAACTTGGTGGGCTTATAAGGAGTCATCCACAGATTATGTTATAATGACGGTTGCTAAGTTTCATAAGGACTGGGTGAATAATTCAAAAGTTATAGGCTTTAAAGTCATATGAAATGCTTCCATGTCACCTGTAGCGCATAATGTCAAGCAACTTGATATGCATCTACACAATATTGTACAAAATTTGTATGCTGCTATTGCAGTTTTTAAGATATTGAAATGCTCATTGTGTACCGTCCTCTAAAGACCAAGGGTCACAAATTTAGGGTGATTGTACAGAATCACATTATTATTAATGATGAATGAAGTTTGATTAAGTTTGGGTATACTTCACAAAAGATTAGCTTTGGAGTTATAATGTGCTACGCCGTAAAATTAGCCATTAACTCTGTAATCAATAACCCTGCTAAAGTTCTTTTGAAGAATCTTTGTCCATTAATTCTTCAGAGAACTGGAAGCCCTATGAAAGAATGACATTCTGCATTTTTCTGCTCCTCGTGTCCTAACTGAAACGGGTAAAAAAGCATTCAGTTTCTCTGCCTCCTCCGCTTGGAATTCCCTCCAATCTGAAATTAAAATGTCTGGTTTCAATGGAAGCATTTCACTCTATTTAAAAAAACGACAACAGTGCCTATGTTCTTAAATTTCTACTGTACCTACAACTTCTGCACTTTATTTTGTCTGTCTTGATCACTGTGACGTGTGCTGCTGCCTTTCTTGGCCAGGTCACCCTTGTGAAAGAGGTCTTGATCTCAATGGGTTTTTTATCTGGTTAAATAAAGGTTATAATAATACATGCCTAGATTGGTGAGAATGGGATGAATGGGCTAAGATGAGTTGATTTTGCATTTTTTTCGAGTCATTTTGAAAAAAAAAATGTACCTCAAAGCAAAATCAATTCCACCTTTCCAATCAGGCGGAAATGGCATAGTCCATTAGAACCTATGTAAGGAATTCAAGGGTGACAGAATTTTGTTTCTAGGGCACACGGTTCTCAAGATGAGCCAACACATAAAATGGCTTGTTATACCGCCACTTAACTGTAGGCATGTGTATTGACACCTTGGCAAAGTGGAATGCCGGGTCTTCTACCAGGTTACCAGGTTTGACGCCTTTCAATAAAGATGAACAAGAAAAAATTGCAGCAAAATCCAATCCTGCTCCTATGCAGTTTTCCACATATGCCATTGCCTCAGTCTGCCACTAGAAGGAGTCATAGCCTTAAGCAGGTGGAAAAAAACCTGGCAGAAGGTCAAGTGTGACCATGGAAAAGGTGGGTCTGCCAACTGAGTAAGAGATAGGACTCAAATACTTACACTTCATCAGTAGCAGCCCCTAAAGACCGTATTGTATGAAACTGGTGGGCTTATAAGGAGTCATCCACAGATTATTATAGTCAAATTTCAAGCAGTTTGCTGTGGTGGTTTGTGAGAAACAAATAAATAGTGGTTGTATTGCCCACTACAGGCCAAATTTCACAAAACTTGGCATGACTGTATGCAAGCATGTAGTAGCAATGATTGCAAAGTTTCATAAGAATTGGTTCAATAATTCAAAAGTTATAGACCTTAAAGTAATATTACGATATTGAAATATTGCTTTTTCTCATCCTTTCATGTCACTTTGCCAAGGTGTCAGTACACATTCCTGCAGCTAGGAGCCACTATAATAAGACAACTTACGTTTTGGCTCATATCTTGAGAACCTTGTGCCCTAGAAACACCCTCTTTCTCCTTCTGATTCCTTAGATAGCCCTGGTTCTAATGGACTAGACCACACCAATTTCCACCTCCCATTTTTTTCTGACATTTTCAAAAGAAATTGCACCTCAAAGCAAAATCAACTCCTCCTAGCCTGTTCATCCAATTCTCACTAAACTTGGCATGTATCATTTATGAACAAGAAAATCCTTCAAAAGAATTTTAACAGGGTTATTGATTACAAAGTTAATGGCTAATTATTTTTTTACGTTGTGGCATAGTATAACTTCAAAGCTGATAGTGTGTTAAGTATATACACCCCAACTTTTTTGACCCTTGGTCTCTAAGGGGCGCTACAATGGCATCATTTCAGTATCTCAAAAACAGCAACAGCTAACTTCATGAAATTTAGAATACACAATCTGTAAAATATTGTGTATACGCCCATCAAGTTGCGTAACATTATGTCCACAGGGGGTGCTATAGGTGACATGAAAACTTTCATATGACTTTAAGGCCTATAACCAAGTCCTTATGAAACTTAGCAACCAACATTATAATATGCTTGCGTACAATCATGCCAACTTTTGTGACATTATGGGATGTAGGGGGCGCTACAACAACTACATGTTTATATCTCACAAACCACCACAGTAAACCCATACAAGCCCAACAAATTTCATTGCTTCCAAACTGCTTGACCCTCATTCACTTGTTGGCCAATGCATTCCTCTACAGACACTTCCTCCTTTCAGGCCATGTCTGACCCGTTAATGCGTCTGTGCCCCACTCGGAGACAAGTTCGCCACAGCATGGACCCATTTATGATCGGCTGCGATCATCTAGTTATTAGTTGTTTTTCTTCCACTTGCATATAACCCAAGAACATATTAATACAGATGTGCTGACATGAAGACGGTGCTAGCTGGAGGAGCACCAAGTTTATTATAGTACATCCTGCGTAAGACAATCCAGAGTTGTGTAGACATTTCTTTTTGTAACCACAAATGTTTAACTGTCACTGTGGTGCAATAGGTAAAGTCAGGGTACGAAACTCATCAGCTGAATTTACTCTCAGTTGGTTGAAGCATTTCATTTTGGACGAACTAAAATGACAGACTTACTGGTAAACTGATGTTTGCATCCCTTGAGCCAAATCACTAATGATACTTAAATCATGCTGCTTTAAAGGTGGTTGTTGCTTTTTGGAGATATAATAGCATAATAAATAATAATAACAGCCACATATTCTTCAAAACTTTAAACTCAGTTATTCATTGCCATTTTATTAAATGCAGTATGATTACGGTGGCTGGATGCCCAACACTCCCATCTCCCTGCAACTTCCTCCACCAACCAAAAAGGGAACATCTAGTGAGGCCACAATGCTGGGGACGCTCCCTGATGTCAACGCAACAGTTCAGGGCATGTCAGTCTTGTGGCTGCTCAGCAAGCAGTCCAGTGACTTTGTAAGTGGCCACAGTTTCATGTTACTAATGTTTCCGTGTCGTGTCATTTTTAGCCAAAGAATTAAAACTAAATGTTTGGTCGGTCTCATCAGGTCCCTCTTGGCCGTTACCCGGAGGAGCATTTCTGTGAGGAGATTCCCAAAAAGATGATAAAGAAGTTCCAGGGAGATCTTGAGGTGCTGAGTACAGCCATCAAAGTCAGGAACAAGAGTTTGGATGTGCCTTACACGTACATGGATCCAGCGCTGGTAGAAAATAGTGTGGCCATTTAAATACCTTCATCCATTTTTTTGTCAGTGTGTATGGAGAGAACCAACAACCTGAACATCTTTTTCAATAGGTTCATTGAATACACTCTACTCACCACCGTCACTCCAGCCAGCCCCCTTCCCCATTGCATCTCCGCCCACGTACAACAGTAGCACCAGCACCATTTAGGTTCAACTTTTGCATTAGACCTTTGGAGCAAAACGCAGATGTTGAACCATTATCCAAAAACACATAGGTTTGAATGACTTTATGGCCATTTTTTTTTTATTTTTATTTTTTACCTTAACTGGCATTTCATTGATCCCGGCCCCTGTTTGGCTTCCAAAGGTTTCAGCTGATACAAGTGTGTTATTTACAGTTGACTCAGGTTCATTGCCACAGGTGTACCTGGTGCTCACTGCCTTGTCCACCTTTTTAATTTTTATTTTATCTTACTACGTGCTTCTACTATTTTTATTTTATCTTACTAGATTTTACTTATTTTTTATTTTATTTTTTTAAATTTAATCTTTTTTTATTATTTGAGGTTCTTAAGGGTGTTTTTTTATGTACAACTAAGCTACTGTGACCAAGCAATTTCCCTTGTGGATGAATAAAGCTTATCTAAGTCTAAATCTTAACATGGACGTGTAAGGCTGTTCCCAGGTCCCTCTTGGCCGTTACCCGGAGGAGCATTTCTGTGAGGAGATTCCCAAAAAGATGATAAAGAAGTTCCAGGGAGAACTTGAGGTGCTGAGTACAGCCATCAAAGTCAGGGACAAGAGTTTGGATGTGCCTTACACGTACATGGATCCAGCGCTGGTAGAAAATAGTGTGGCCGTTTAAATACCTTCATCCATTTTTTGTCAGTGTGTATGGAGAGAACCAACAACCTGAACATCTTTTTCAATAGGTTCATTGAATACACTCTACTCACCACCGTCACTCCAGCCAGCCCCCTTCCCCATTGCATCTCCGCCCACGTACAACAGTAGCACCAGCACCATTTAGGTTCAACTTTTGCATTAGACCTTTGGAGCAAAATGCAGATGTTGAACCATTGTCCAAAAACACATAGGTTTGAATGACTTTATGGCCTTTTTTTTTTTTTTCCTTAACTGGCATTCCATTGATCCCGGCCCCTGTTTGGCTTCCAAAAGTTTCAGCTGATACAAGTGTGTTATTTACAGTTAACTCAGGTTCATTGCCACAGGTGTACCTGGTGCTCACTGCCTTGTCCACCTTTTTAATTTTTATTTTATCTTACTAGGTGCTTATACTATTTTTATTTTATCTTTATCTAGATTTTACTTATTTTTTATTTCTTTTTTTTTTAAATGTAATCTTTTTTTATTATCTGAGGTTCTTAAGCGTGTTTTTTTTATGTACAACTAAGCTACTGTGACCAAGCAATTTCCCTTGTGGATGAATAAAGTTTATCTAAGTCTAAGTCTTAACATGGACGTGTAAGGCTGTTGGATGACTTTGTTTGCATTTTTCACAGGTTATGCACTTATCGCAATTTTGGCTCTAATGCCCAGCGTTAAGGCACCCAAACAAACTCTCTTTTCTCTTTGGACATTCACAGAGTGACGTAGTGCTTTTATTGATTTCCTTTGTTTCTTTATGCTGCTGTTGTTGTTTGTTAACAGCACAGACATTTGTGGCAAAGTTCTCTCTCCTCTCTCTCACTTTTGATATAAAGCCCTGTTTCTGATGGTTGAATTTCAGCAAGAGAGACTGGATCAGACAAGAGTTTGACTTGTTATTCCACAATGGGAACAACATCATTGAAACATGGTCTGCAATTTTGATTCTCATGGAAGTCATAGGCAACTAGTCTAAATCGTTCTCTAAATTCAAAAGGAAATTTTGACAAAATGAGTTTAAGATTGACAGACATGTCCAGTTCTCCCGTGTCCTGCAGATCAGCCATGGCGTTGTTGCATCCACGAAGGTACAAGGCAAAATCCTGAAGTGAAAAAACATTTTCCACTTTGACAACACACCAGTTGTGTACCTTGCCCATATAGGCTGCTGCTATGTTTGTGTCATTTCCAAAGTGTTCATTTACAAGCGCTTTAGCTGTTTAAAACCCTCTTTCTGCAGTCATATATAGGCAACTTTGTACAGGTTTCTTGGACGCCCCCTGGTGTACCTTGCCAGATAATACACCGTGTCCCAAAAGCTCATGCACCACAGAAAAAGTCAACTCAGATTGTGAATATTCAACAGAATTGGGTTGAGGTCCAGGGAGTTGTGTGGCCTTTCCTCTTTGTGGAGAAAGCCAGGAAGCTGCTCAGAACACCACTGCTGAGTTGTACGACCAGTATGTGCGTCTTGCATGAACACCATTTCCGTACGCCTGTTGAACATCTTCCTAGCTGTGACGGGGCCTGATTTCTTCTTTCTGGTGAATATGGGAAGTAGCACTAACTGGAGAATGTTCTTAACATAATACTCAGTGTTGATGGTGGTCCCCTGGGGTACAACATGCAACTCAGACAGCCCTGAAGATGACATTGCGCCCCAGACCATGCAATGGGCACTGAACTTGACCTGTTCAGAAGGTGGTACTTCCATTCTATTATCAGTGTAAATGCGGTCGTTTTGGCTGTTGGGAGTTGGAAATAAGAAGAGAGGGCACTCATCAGAGAAAACCCAGTTGTAGGAACCTTAGGTCCTCTCAATTCTCCCCCTCTCTGGAATGTGAATTTACGGAGTTGTTTTGCATTCGAACTTTCCTAACAGATCAACCTTTTACACCCATAGCTATAAATGTGCCATGTCCAGATGCTGGACAGACCCACGCTAACGGAACTCCCTAATGCTGAGGACGTCACCTAAGCCAAAATAGACAGATTTACACTTCTGTGGAATTTCCCCACTCTGGTTTCTGGACTAATTAGTTCTGAATCGAAAGAACATTAATTCGATATCGGAACTACAAAGACTGAATTAAATGACTTTCATTCCATGTGGATAAAGTCTAGAAGACTGAATGTTATTTTTATTATGTTTTAAGCTTGTGATGTACTAATCCTTCCTTTTCAGAGACACACACAGACAAATATAGCAAACACTTGCTTGCTCCCCTCTCCAAGAGTGACCAAGGAAGTGGAACTGATAAGGGGTCGTAAATAACTTCCTCCCAGAACCAGACTCTCATCTGTTTTTCTCCTCTCTAAAAAGAGCATAGGTTTAATAATATGACTATCGAAATTGCAATAACCTGGTAAGTTATATATTGTTGTTCAGGATGTGCTAACGATCACAATGAGACTATTTTTGATCCTTGTATGATAAAGTTAGCCCAAATTCATATAATTTGTCATAGAAAAGAAGTATCAACATTGCCATCAAGTGGCTGTCTTTAAAAGTATTTTCCCTCTTTTAATCATTGTTTAAGTTAAAGCATGTAGAACTTTAGATATGTTCTTATGCTAGTAGCTATTGTGAAATCATCACTACGGGAATTGTTATTTTAGAAACACAATTTTAGTATTAGCAAATTGTCACTATAAAGAGTACTCGAGTTTATTCATTTATTGATGCTTTTGAATTAGTTTGATTTCGCCGTTCATATACGTCATCTTGTTATGTTGTAATGTTGAGTGTTGTCACATACGAAAACATTGCTAACGAGCCATGATGAATGATGGAATGGTTACATTTAATAATATAAAATAGGTTAAGAAGATCAGGCAATAAGACGTCTGAAGACAAAGGAGTGGGCGTTCTCTTCACTTTCCGCGCGAAGAATTTGGAAATCCGATCCACACACGCCCTGAATAATTAACTCATTAAACCAGAGAGACGCTCCCTTTTCTCCGCACTTTACTTTTTCTTGTACACTTTTCTTTTGCACTTTCCGACTTTCCACTTTCTAGCATATTCTAGTTTTAATTTCCATTTTCCGTTTACGTACTTAGTTACGTTTAAACTTAGTAACTTGTTTTAAGAACAACTTGAATATTTCAAGCTCTGTTTGTTTCCCGTCAGATGTTTTTCCCTGACGTACAATTTTTATAGTGACGTAAATATTTTTCGAGCTTTATTAATTTTTATACTCTACCAACCGAAGTACTAACCATCATCGTTCATAAGTTAGCCAGCGTAGACAGCTGGGATATCAGAGAAAGACCCAATCTCTTCGACGGATCAAGAAACCAAAAAGCTGTTGCCATAGCAACGATATCAAGAAGACGTGACGAGCCGGATTCTTTCTTCAAACACAAAGACATTGCCAAGTGTCGTCTACTGCCTTTGACTGAACGCTCTCAAGCGAACGCTCTCAAGCGAACTGGGTGTTGGAGTTGCAAACCAACCCACATAGCAGAGACATGTGGGCTAGATCTGGTTTGAAGCCGGCACAGGTGGCGTTCACTCGGCACTGGCATACGGCATGTGAACCGAAAGTGAGCTAGATGCGGCAAAGGCGGCACTGTCTTGACTCCGGCAGACAGATGTGGGTCACTTGTGGAGTGCCGAATTCGGCCTACATATCAGCTTAGACCTCTGGGTCACATATGTGAGGCCGGACTCATGCCACCCTTAAAGTTATTTTTCGATATTTTTGAGTGAGTTGTTGTATAACATCACAGATTTAATAAAAATAAATAAAATAAAATATTCTTATGATATATTATCGATGTCAATCAAAATCAACTATCAATTCAATTCAATTCAATTCAAAGTGGGCTTTATTGGCATGAAAGTTTCTTAACAAAACAATATTGCCAAAGTGAATCAAAATACAATATAATGCTATCACCCTTAACAATATCGTTCTTGTCAAAACAGGACAGATATCACAGTTGATCTTAAATTTTAAAGTTAAATCTTGCAACAGCGGACTTTCAGCGGTCAGCCAGCGATCCACTTTTTAAAGTCATCAGCCAATCAACGGAAGTAAGGTAACCGTCCAGGTGACTGACGCGACCGACGTCACTGTGGCCAGAGCTGATGGCTGCTCATGCACTCCGGTGAGACCGACAACAAAGACGTGGTGAGTGAAATGCGTCAGTTTTATGTTTACGATAACGTTTGTTTTTGAGACAATGCGTTAGCAGTCTGTATACAAAGACAATGTCTGTCTAGAGTCTAACCTGAATGTTAACAAGGGGCGCTAACGTTTAGCTATGAGGCTAACGGCTAGCCATGTGGCTAACGCGTGGTTAGCGTTAGCTAACGATTACCGTTAGCCTAAAATGCGGCTCAGGAAAGGATGGACTGCACTGTTTTGCTGTTAAACTTCCTTATTCGTTTTGAATAAATGATATAGACGAACTTAACACAGCGGATATTTTGCTGAAGGGGTTGTTTTCTTTTTTCACGTTTTTTCCGACTAGTTACACATTAGTGCTACTGCCATAGCTTCTGCTAGCTGACCGTTGGCGTGTTTTTTCTGCTGGCCTGGCAATTGCAGATATATTGTACTTCAATCCAAAAATAGCGTTTAAAAAGCCAACTGTGGACTCGTAGAGTTTTATTTATCTATGTGTTATGTGTTTTTATTTTATTTATTTGAGAAGACGCTTCACAACTCATCCGAGTAGCTTCTTCAGTTCTAGGAGACTGGTGTGAAGACTGAGGTTCAGGAACTTATACAGAAACTGTTGTTTGTAAACAACCACAAAACGGGTCGGTTTGAATGTTGTGTTTACAAACCTACAGACTCTATTTTCAAGAATCTTAGAGTTATTTTTATTGATTACATACTGATACTGACTACTCAATTTGTGTAACACTAAGTCCTTGATTTGTACATTAGTTAAACCAAGCAGATGTAGGAACATTTATCTGTCACCAGAATATTCTCATCAGGATCAGTTCTAATAGAATTATGTAGCCGTATTACCTAATGATATAAAATGTTAATTTCCAATAATTTGTGTGTATGTTTCAGCTGCTGTTGGTGTAACAGACTAACATCTGGGGCCACAGACCAGGAAATAGACTGGACCATCAAAATATGTTTCCATCTCTCTCCAGGTAGAGATGGTGGCAGACTGAAGAGGATGAAGAGAAAGCAGGAAATGGACAGCACCATATCTAAAACTCATGCTGAGAGTGGGGAGAATCCAGTTGCCTGTCTACTGCCATCAGGTCGGTGTTTCCGATGCCTGAGGACAAAGACTGAAAGGCTGAAGAACTCTGAGCCTTAACCAGACTTATACCACTGCACTTTACTCACATAGTTGCTCAAAGACTGAATTTCAAATGATCACCATCAAAAACTGGTATTTCTCTCGGCGGAAGTTGACTTGCTCTTTTTTTTGTATTAACAGTTAAGATATATTTAACTTCGCAGAAACAGAAAAGTGGATTTACCATTAATTGCATGTACAACGGTTTCATACCGCAGTGAAGTTAGTTTTAGGTTGGATATTCAACAGACATTTGCTCTGGGCAAACCTCTTCTTTGCTACGGTCACAGTGCGACTACAATCAAGCCACTCCAACATTTGAGTTCACCCCTACTACAGAGTGTATGGTAAACACACGGAGATAGACGACGACTACAGCGTTTGGTCACTCCCAGGTATTTGTAATCCTCCACCATCTCCACATCCCTACCCAGGATGCTAAGGGGCAGAGGAGCTGGTCCCTTCCTCCTGAAGTCGATCACCATCTCTTTGGTCTTGTCCACATTAAGCAGCAGATGATTCCTTCCAGCCCACCCCACAAAATCCGTCCACCAGCCTTCTATACTTCTCCTCATCCTATCCACGACTTATACATTCTACAACTGCGGAGTCATCAAGACATTTCTATATATGACATGACGTGTAAGTGTCAGTTTTACATTTTAAATCAAATTTTTTTTATTAATGTTTATATATAAATATTAACAGTTTAGCTCAATAGCTTCCAGGTCATGTGATCTATTGACTCCAAATCGGCGTGGGATCATAGTCCTCCATGGGCTGCATGAGATACACCTCTTTTTGTGACCTTTTACTCTTCTGAATAATTTTTTTTTATTAATTTCTATACGTAAATATTAGCATTTTAGCACAATAGCTTCCAGGTCATGTGATGAATTTACTCCAAATCAGTGTGGGATCATAGTCTTCCACAGGCTGCATGAGGTACACCTCTTTTTTTTACATTTTAAATCTCTGAATATTTTGTATACATTTGTATATGTAAATATTAGCATTTTAGCTCAATAGTTTCCAGGCCATGTGATCTATTCACTCCAAATCGGTGTGGGATCATGGTTTTATTTTGAAAACCAGAAGTCGATACACGCTGTAGCTGTCCTCCATCTCCGTGTGTTTACCATACAGTCTGTAGTACGGGTGCACTTGAAATGTTGGAGTGGCTTGATTGGAGTTGCACTGTACCCTTAGCGAAGAAGAGGTTTACCCAGAGTGAATGTCTGTCAAATCTAACTTCACTGCACATACTTAATATAACTTACTTGCATCATGTTTCTGTACTTGTTTCCTCATTCCTGCTGTCAAGAATGAGGAAACAACGCAGCACTAAGTAAACGATTGTGGACACGCACTGAGTTAATATTTATTGTCTTAAGGACAATGAATAGCAGCCTTTCTGATTTATTTCCGTTTGTTCAAAGTTTGCTGGACATTTGATTAATTTGATCCTCTAAGATAAGGTTTTACTTGTCACATGCACAGGTATTCATAGTACAATGCACAGTGAAATGTATTTTTGTACCTGCAGACAATAGTGAAAAATGGGGGGCAAACTGCTTGCAGTTGAAGAAATTTAAAGTGTATCACACATTTGTCCCTGAAATGGCTTCAGTTGGAGTCAGTTATCTGATTATTTTTGAATCACAGAAAATAAGGGACTGTTCATGAGAATGGTTATCATTAGTTAATACACAGGATTAGATGTGGCAATTGCTTGCGCCAAGATCCCAGGCAAAACACCTTTAGAGGCCCTGTTCAACTGAGAAACCCTAACAAACCTACGGTCTAGTGATATGACGATTAAACCTACAATCTACATAAATGAACTAAGTAAATGCTGCTGGCTTGTATGTTCCACAGAGCAGCAGAGGATAATCCAAACCTTGTGAAATATAAGCTAACCAAATGCTGCTGGCTGTCCTGCTCAGCAGCTAACCAAATAAAGAAATATCACAACCAAGCAACATGAAGACGTCAGATAACTGGCCGAGTCAACAGCAGTATGCAGCATGTCATTGGAGTTTTCAAGTGGGCACCTCCCTTCACCGATGCAAGCATGCTCTATGTGCCCAAAACCACTCGCTTGCTCTCTCTGCTGCCCGACATGTTGCATACAGCATTCCTCTTTTTTTTCCGCGTATGCCTAGCTCGCTCAGAAGGGCAATCACAGATTTTGCCACAAATCCACGGCAGCCCACCTCTACTGGGCGGACGTGAGCCCTCCAGCCATTCTGCTCTGCGTCTGCTGATAACTCTGCATATTTAGCTTGCTTACGCTCGTTAGCCTTCTCAACACTATCTTCCCACGGGACAGTATGTTCTATGAAATAGGCTATTTTCTCTGGCTCAGACCACAACAGCAGATCTGGCCATAATCAGGAGGTAGCTATTTCAGTTGAAATCACTAGTCCGCACTCATCTCTCAGGCTCCTCCTACTCTTAGTTGTCCCTCGTTATGCCTGATTCTTGCTAGTCTAGCCTTTTCTCCCTCTTGATGAGTTCTCATTGTTAATGGCCATTCACCCATTTTTCCACTATTGCAGCTGCTAAACACTTCAGTACCTGGTTACAATTACTACAGCTGCCTTTGAGCTCACTTGAATCAAACTATATAAATCACTGTACATAAAGGAGAGTGTATGCCTCTGCAGAACATAACAGAACACCATCCCCACAGTGAAACACAGTGGAAGGAGTATTATCCTGTGGGGATACTTTAGTGCATCTGGAACTGGGAATCTGGTCAAGGTGGAAGGAATCATGAAGAAAGAACGATATGTGAAGATTTTTAAAGAAAATGTCAAGCAGTCAGCAGCAAAACTGGGTCTGGGTCATCGCTTTGTTTTCCAACACGACTACGACACAAAACACACATCACTCCTGGTGAAGAACTACCTCCAGAAGACCAAACTGAATGTTATTGAATGGCCTGCACAAAACCCTGACTTGAATCCCGTAGAAAATATGTAGGGTGAACTAAAGACCAAGGGTCATGCCAGAATGCCATCAAATCTGGAAGAGCTTCAGAGATTTGCCAAAGAAGAATGGGCTGGTATTGCTCAGGAGACGTGTCAGGGACTTGTTTAAAACTACAACAAACAACTACAGGCTGTTATCCAGCAAAAAGGATACACAACTGACAATTAACATCAGGGGGGCTAATAATTTTGACCCTGATAATTTTTTTTTTTTTTTTTTGTGTGAAATAATTTAATTTCTGTGTGGAAAGTAAAATAATGTAAGCATCCAAAATAAAAGGCGGATGTTTGAGAGACATGTGTTAAATTTTTTTGCTCTGTTTAACCCTTGTATTATGTTGAAAAAAAATTACGTTGATTATGTTGCGGGTCATTTTGACCCGCACTGTTTAAATCCACTCAAAACAGTCAGAAAAACAGGTAAAACTAATAACAACTTCATTTTACATTCTATAAACATTTAGAGAGAGCATTTAGAGAGAGAAAACAATACATTTTTAATTTGAACACTATATTTAAGAACTATTTAGTTACTTACTCACTTTTGTTTTTGCCTCGTCACAAACACATTTTTTATTCATTTAACTTTCCCCATTTTGTCAGATTTTCAATGTTCAACATTTTCAGTGATCTCCACATGATGGACAGAATGTAACTTCATGCTTTCTGCAGTTTCTTGCATTTCACACAAGAGTTACTTGTTTTACTGTCCTCTTGGGAGGATCCACTGCAAATTGGTTGGGTGGCCCACCTTCGACATTTTCAATGACAGTTACAGCTGGCCTGGCTCACCTCTGGATCTTGGGAGTGACGAGTGCTTTAGCAAGTTCTTTCGGGAAAAGCTGATGTTGGTACAATTTGCCTGCATTGCATTGATAGTCGATTTCAGTCTACAGGACATAGTGCAGACATGTCCACAATGGTGTAGGAAATTACCAAGGCAACGGGCAGCATTGTGCTGGCAGCTATATGTTGCTGTGACTTTGTCCTGATTGTCCACTCCTTCTTTGGTGGAGTTGTAGTCAAGGATCATTTGTGTCCTCTCTAGTGCTCAGAGATACATCCTCCTCCTCAAATACTGAGGAATGCAGAGGTCTTTCCTGCATCTTCAGAATTTCACTGAGAAGTTGTGGCTTATTTCAGGCTTGTTGGGCATGTACTAGTGTTGTAGTACTTGAGACCAATCTTGGTCTTGAAACCGCATTTTCAAGGTCTTGGTCTTGTCTCGGAATTGACTGCATTTTTACTAGGTCTTGTCTTGGTCTCAGTCGTGCTGGACTCAGGATTTTTTGTCAAGACCAGTCGAGACCGTGTGATTTTTGCAATGACTTGAGAAAAAAAATGCAGCCAGCACGGGCTAGTCTGGAAGGGCCAACATGTGTGCGGTGTGGACGTATTCAATATATCTGAGAAAGACCCACGGATGTCAGACATGACATGAGAAGAGTGACAAGGACAAGGGAGAGAAAAAGTTCCTCCTCTACACACACCTGGGTCTCTGGGTCTGAATGTCTATTCAGAAGCAATCAAAATATAAATAATTGGGCAGTTATAAGATGTTATAAATAAAAAGTTAAAAGTTATAAATAAAGTACATCAAAGAGACATGTTTAAATTGGATCTGAACAAATAGTTTCCCATATTAAAGTGTCCGGGTCAAAATGACCCGCAACATCATCTTTGTACACAAACTGTGCACAGACATTCCACGACACATTAAAGTATCGAAATTTTACACACCAGTTCATGACCCTATATGAGGAAAAGTCACAAACTTTTATGAAGAAAAAAAAAGGATAACCAGTATTTTGGTCAACACAAAAACTGAAATGGGTCAAATTGACCCTTAACATAATACAAGGGTTAATAGCACTTGGGAAATGACAGCAGAAATGAGGAAACAAGGCAGCGCTATGTAAACAGGTTCTAGGTAAAGTAAACGGCTGTACACACAGTTTGAGTTAACATTTAATTTCTGATTTTCTTCTCTGATTTATTTCCTTTTGTCCAAACCCTGCTGGACAGTTGATTAATTTGATCCTGCAAGCAGGAATGAGGAAACATTGCTGCACTGATTAAAAAGGTTCTAAGATAAGATAAGGATTTACTTGTCACATGCACAGTTATACATAGTACAATGCACAGTGAAAGGTATTTTTGTACCTGCAGACAATAGTGAAATAAGGTGCTACAGTATAGTTTGTTTCAGCCAGCAATTGCTAGTTTCATCATCTCAAATTTAACAGTGGAAAGGCTAATTTATCATGCATTATATTTTTTAATTATATGTCTTGAACTTTGAGTTCTTTATGTAGGATGAGGAAGGGAAGTCCAGGAGTCAGGACAAAGGAGAGCATGGATAAGATGAGGGAGAGAATTGGAGAGAAGAGAGCGAACAAAGGAGAAAAAGAAGGGAAGAACATGAGAGAAGAGGGAGGGAACACAGTGTTGTTGTCAGTGTTGTTGTCACTTGTTCCTAATAAAACATTTGATTAATTGCTTAGTACCATGGTATGTGATTGTTTGTGATTATCTTGGGTTATATAGCATTGTGCTATAATGTACATTTTGAATGCAGTATTATTTGCATATCCTCATGATGAAAATCTAGAAATGCATTGTATTAGTTTTGGAGACTGAAACAGGGGCCAAAGGTGGTTGAGGTGCTCATGTGCTACCCCTAGAACCCCTGGTACTCCAGCTTCCTCCCACCGTCCAAAGACATGCTGGTTAGGTTAATTTGTCATTCTAAATTGGCCGTAGGTGTGAGTGTAAGTGTGAATGGAACCCACTTCTCGTCTGATGACAGCTGGGATAGGCTCCAGTGGACCCCGTCACCCTTCACAAGCAGTTACAGAAGATGAATGAATGAATGAATGAATGAATGATGATTTTCTTCTCTGATTTATTTCCTTTTGTCCAAACCCTGCTGGACAATTGATTAATTTGATCCTGCAAGCAGGAATGAGGAAACATTGCTGCACTGATTAAAAAGGTTATAAGATAAGATAAGATAAGGATTTACTTGTCACATGCACAGTTATACATAGTACAATGCACAGTGAAATGTATTTTTGTACCTGCAGAGAATAGCAAAATAAGGTGCTACAGTATAGTTTGTTTCAGCCAGCAATTGCTAGTTCCATCATCTCAAAAGTAACAGTGGAAAGGCTAATTTATCATGCATTATATTTTTGAGTTATATGTCTGAATGCAATATCTTGGGAAGTATCCTTCAGATTGCAGCAAGCATTCACTTGGACTCAGGGATGAACAGATTACATTTTGGAGGCCAAAGCTCAGTGTGACCCCACTTTTTTGGCCATGAAACAAATTGTTATCTGATATCTTTCTCTGAAGAGAAAGGGAGCATGTTTCATGTTTATGAAGAGAGACCTGCAGGTTGCCAGCAGTAATATTTCCAGCATGTGATGCCAGCCTGACTCTTCCAGCACACTGTGCATATATAAAGACAAATCTGTGGTTGCCAGTTGTACTAATAACAGCTCTTCAAAGAAACACCTCAGTCTCAACAGATATGAGAAAGAGGTCACGTTTAGTGATGAATGGCAAGGTGAGATCCAAGTGCAAGAAACACTGACCAGAGAGGCAGGCACAGCAACTCAGACAAAATGTAATGACAACTTAGAAAAAAACAAAATCACTGCAGTTGTGAAGCAGGTAACATCCAAAAACACAGATCCAAGAACAGGTGTAATCCAAAAACCAAAAGCAAGACAAGAAACCAGGAAGACGAGGGATGAATTCACAGAGATAACAACTCAGGGGAGAATATAACAGACAACTTGACAAAGGACAAAGGGAAAGATAGAACTATATGAGCACACATGGGCAGAACCAAGAAGGGTTTTTGGGAACAGAGGTACCCAAAACGCAAGATCATGAAAAAAAAGATGCTTTTTCGAAAGAATTTATTATTATTGTATTTTAGGAAACATTACTTAGCCTATATGTATGGGTAACTGGTGGGTTTGTTTTAGTTTCATGTCAAGGTGCAGTTTGTCGTTGCTTAGTTACTTTGATTGCGTCACATTTCAAACAAAACACTTGGCTTATAAAAAGAGAAATCAGCTGTGATTAGTCACATCACCAGAGCAGTCCTTCAGAGGAACATCTCGGTGTCATTAACAGAGGTAAGAGAGATATGTTTGAGAGGATATTAGTTAGTCAATGGACTGCAGTAGTTTCTGTATTTTAAATGTTCATCAAATGACATCAGACTAACAGATTCTAATGATAATATTTGTTGTAATTCTCTCTTCATCAGGACTCTTTTTAAGGTTGAAAATGGTGCATTACAAAGTGACCGTCTCCACTGGCAACCTTGCCAGTGGCGTCACTTTAAACAATGTCTTCATTAAGCTTGTGGGCACAGACGGGGAGAGCCAACGCAAATGGCTAAAAGAGGCTTCCTTCATCAAAGGAACTGTAAGTAAATCCAGTGACTCCATTTCCTGAGGTCGTGATTTTGATCTATTGCATGATTCCTTTGCTTTGCCTATGTGAGACGATAGGCATGTTAAATACTGATTTAAAGGAAATAATGAAAACACAGGTGGAGGGGTGGTTAGCACTGATGCCTCACAGCAAGAGGGTCCCGGGTTCGAATCCGTGGGGAGTTTGCACGTTTTCCCTGCATGGGCGTTACACCCGTGGGGGATTGGGGTGCTGCAACACCCCCACTTTTTCAGCTATTTGGCCAAACCCACGAGTCCCAGCCATCCTAGAGAGTAAACGGTTACATGCTAACACGAAGCTGCCTGCTGCCACTCGCTGTTGCAGACAGTGAACAGAGCAGAGGAATGAAACGGTTATTTAAGTATTTAATAATGTAGAATTTTCTCTGTAAATAACTAAACCATGTCTTGCTTTGTGGCATGTCAGCTAATATTAAGCAAGCCAGTTGGGAAACAATGTTAATGCAAGAACGTTGTCTGTCAATCAACAAATGCACTAATTCAACTTTATAGTAGTACATATTCTTGCATTAATGCCATATAGGTGTTCATTTACGTAACTTAAAGCTATTTGTTGGAGCTTAAAATCTTCTTTTTGAAGAAAATCCCCTACATCAACTCATCCCTGTTACTGCTTTTGAAACTAGAAAAGAATAGAAATGAAGACAATGGAATGCAATAAAACTATTAACTAAAATCTTAAATGATAAGAGGAATAAAATAATAATATAGAGTATGATAAAGGCTTGGATGAAAGATTACAACAAAAGAAAGGAATGTTTCCTCATCAATAAAATATTTTAACACTTCCATGTTCAGAAATATTAACTTTGAGTTCTTTATGTAGGATGAGGAAGGGAAGTCCAGGAGTCAGGACAAAGGAGAGCATGGATAAGATGAGGGAGAGAATTAGAGAGAAGAGAGCGAACAAAGGAGAAAAAGAAGGGAAGAACATGAGAGAAGAGGGAGGGAACACAGTGTTGTTGTCAGTGTTGTTGTCACTTGTTCCTAATAAAACATTTGATTAATTGCTTAGTACCATGGTATGTGATTGTTTGTGATTATCTTGGGTTATATAGCATTGTGCTATAATGTACATTTTGAATGCAGTATTATCTGCATATCCTCATGATGTAAATCTAGAAATGCATTGTATTAGTTTTGGAGACTGAAACAGGGGCCAAAGGTGGTTGAGGTGCTCATGTGCTACCTCTAGAACCCCTGGTACTCCAGCTTCCTCCCACCGTCCAACCTGGTTAGGTTAATTTGTCATTCTAGATTGGCCGTAGGTGTGAGTGTAAGTGTGAATGGAACCCACTTCTTGTCTGATGACAGCTGGGATAGGCTCCAGTGGACCCCGTCACCCTTCACAAGCAGTTACAGAAGATGAATGAATGAATGAATGATGAAAGCACGTGATATCACACTCATATGAGATCACATCATCATCATGTTTGGCCAAAGCATATGAGGAATACTTGTATTTTATTAGTTTTCTAATCCATATGCTGATAACGCACATCTGTTCGAAATGCATTTCAAAGCAATTGGTCATTTATCTAGGTGTCCTGCCCCAACTCCCTGGGAAAGTTGGTGTTGATAGAGATAGACAAACAGCCCCTCCCACTGTTCCCAACGGACTCTTGGTTTTCTGCCAAAGTGGAGGTGAAATCCCCCGAGGGACACACCTACCACTTCCCCATCTACCGCTGGATCACCGACAGCAAGGTGCACCGCTTCAGAGAGGCAACAGGTTTGTGGAAGATTTGTTTGTCTGGCATGCTGTGAATGACTAACCACAGGCAGATTCTGCAGAATACACCACCTGGAGGCTGGAGCAAACTCCCAGCATACTGCAGCTTTCAACCATTTTAAATGTTGCTGCTGTTCTTCATTTCCTTTTAAGCTCTGACAATCCTTCACGACAAGCATCATCTTGGCCGGTACAGTCGGCAGCAGGAGCTTAAGGAGCGAGAAAAAGACTACCGGTAAGAGATCAGAATGTACTCATTTAAGCAAACCTTTGCCACCTTGGGTGAATACTCCGATCAGCCACAACATTAAAACCACAGCAGACAGGAGAAATAAATAACATTGATCATCTTGTGTTAATTCAATGTTCTACGTGGAAACTTTTGGACCTGGCATTCACGTGGCTCTTACTTAGACACGTACCACACTCCTAGACCAGACCAGGCACCCCCACCCCATAGTAATGACACTCCTTGATGGCAGCAGGCATCCCCAGCAGGATGCAGCCTGACACGGGCACACACACAAAAACGGTTTAGCAAGGTGGTCAAAATGTTACCTAGGACATAGGTACAATTTTACAATTAAAGTGTTTTTCTCTGTTTTTTCCAGCTGGGATGTTTATAAAGAGGGAATACCCCACTGCATGAAAGCAGACAACCCTCATTCGCTGCCTTGTGAGGTCCGCTTCTCCTTCACCAAGAATATAGGGTTTCTCTTCACGGCATCCACGGGGTGAATTCCTCAGATTCTCTCTGATATCTGTTTACCAAAGCTAAATGATCATCATAATAATATTACTGTTTTCATTTTCTAGACTGGTAGAGCTGAAACTGAAGGGACTGTCTGGTTCTAAGGAGAAGTGGACTGATATTGAAGATATTGAGCGAGTCTTTTGCTGCAAACGGACTGCGATATCAGGTATTGCACTGACCCGGTATGTTTATGAAATAGCTGATATATAAGTGCGAACTATACAGCAACAGTCAGGGGTCCACTTTTTCTGTGCCTGTACATACAGAGATCTCTGTACACCACAGGAAATATGAAGTATTACAATACTTATGATTGTTTAATGTATTGTCTGTGCACTGTAGATGTTGATAAATCAAATCCTTCAGCTCCCAGAGCACACTCCACACAACAAAAATATTCTAGAACACACAACAGCAGTAAACTATCACTTCTGCTCAAACAAAGACTCTGACACACTCTACCAGAACAAAAGAGACTTTTAATATGGCAAAGATATGTTACTACTATACAGCTTTTAATTAATACTGTCATTTAGGCAGAGCCGCAAAACGGGTGCAAAGGAAATTATAAACGCCATGTTAAAGCCAAACTGAATCCACACAAACTAATCCTCTAATGCCTCAGTGCCCATGATCAGTGTTAGCTAGATTCGATAATAGATAATATATGACATTTTCTTATAAGAGCAAGAGCAAAAAATGGCATGCTACATTTATGATGTGATCCAATTATTTCCTGCAAGTGAAGTGTCTTGCAAAATTATGACAGATCACAAAACAGTTTGTAAGTGTGTAGTGTTAAGCGTATGTCAGGACATTGTCCTGATTGCTTTGTCTCAGTTACCCTGTGAACACAAACCGAATCCAGATTAAATTAAACACTGTAGCATAATGTACCATATCAATGAATAGGAACAACATATAGGCCTGGAAGCTCCCTGACAATACATTCACTCACCACTCACCTCCATCATTTCATATGCAAACATCCCACAACTGGTGAATGATGAGCTAGTGAATACCACAAGAAGGGGCTCTATCAACACATGAAGCTTTTCCAGTTTTAGAAGACGGATGACAAGACCCAAACCACTATATCTGTAACCTATTTATATTCCCCTCTCACATGCAGTCAGAAATCCTGGTATCAGCAGTACCATTACAGGATTTTGTGATTCAGTGTTTTAAATAAAAAGTTGTTTTGTTCTTTTAATAGACTATGTCCACAAACATTGGAAAGAGGATGCTTTCTTCGGCTACCAGATGCTCAATGGCACCAACCCCATGTTGATCCGACGCTGTACAGTCCTACCCAAAAACTTTCCTGTTACCGATGATATGGTCTACCTCCATGGACAGCATTGCTTGACAGATGAAATGAAGGTGTTTGTCTCATACATCTGGGAAAAAATAAAATGAAAAATCCTTGACTCTAGCTACTGAATGTGCTGACACATTCACATTGCAAGTGTAATATCGAATCTGTATGCACAAATCATTTTGTCATTTTTTTTACTGGAACTCCAAACAGAAAGGGAACATCTTCTTGTGTGACTACAAGCGTTTGGATGGACTGCAACAAAACACCATCAATGGGAAGAAGCAGTATCTAGAGGCTCCCCTTGTCCTGCTCCACAAAACACCTGATGATAAGCTGATGCCAATTGCTATTCAGGTGAGATTCTCTGCAAATGCCTTAGTCACTGTTAACTGTTCATCCTTTGATGTTACGTCACTGTCAGTATCTTTTAGCACAAGCATGTTAGCACAATATAAACTGCTTGCTTCTCCAATGGCACCCATATTGCTATTATGTTCAAGTTCCTCAGATGATGACTATGTCACTGTTCCTTTTCTGCCCATCACCACATTAAGCCAACCTAAATGATTTGGTTGGCCTTGCAGATCTTCCCTGTTGAAGGATTTCAGACTAACTTTCCAAGCTAAGCAGCTGCAGTGACAGTGAATCTAGATGACAGCTATAAATCATTTTCATTTTGTTTAGTAGGAGAGGAAGTTAATTTCTTTCTTTCCTTTCAAGCTGTATCAAAGTTTGATGTTCTGAAAGTGTGACAAAGACACAAATCAGTTTTTAAAAGCAGGTCACTCACGAAAGTCAGTCAGCTGTTCGTTTCCTTTTTCCACACAAGAACTGATGTGTTCAAAACTCTGAGCTTATTTAACTTGATTTTGTCCTCTGACCTCAGTTACCCATGCAGAAGACCAAGCCTTTAAATATGCAGACACTCAACTTTTTTTTACTAACCTGCACTGGTAATGGACTGAATGTATGAAACGAACCATACTCTCATTCCTTCTCCTGTAGGTGAAGCAGACTCCAGGACCTGACAACCCCATCTTTCTTCCTACTGACTCTGAGTACGACTGGTTGATGGCAAAGATTTTCGTGAGGAGTTCAGATTTCAATGAACACCAACTCAACACTCACCTGCTGCGAACTCACCTGCTGGCTGAGGTTTTTGCAGTGTCACTGCTGCGCAACATTCCCATGGTGCATCCTCTATACAAGGTAACTGAAGCTGATATATATATACACAAAAACTTTAGGTCTGTTCAGTTTTTGGCTAGGGATATTTTCTTTCTTTTTACTACTGTTTTGAATTAAAATGCAATGAAATGCATTTTTCCAGACATGGAAACAGCTTGAGTTTGTCTGTGACTCTTATCCGATTCAATCGTCCACTAACATCCATTTAAATTAAAAAATGTTGCTTTTTGGGGCAAATATTTTTATCCAATTAAAATGTGATTAATCGAGATTAATTAATTACAATTAAATTATCTTTTTTAATCGATACCTGCTACTATGTGCTGGACTGTTTCATGGGCATCTATGGCTCTTGTACCTAGCTGGTTAACTTGTCTCCGTGTTGCCCTTATCTTTGGCTCTAACCATATTCTCCATGGTGGATGCTGTCTGTTATGGTTTGATCCCATCTTGTAGCCAAGCATTTCTAGGATTACTGTTGCTGTACTGTGTATCGGTGTACTGTGTACTTGTTGTTAGTGGAGCATTCACATCCACTAGTAGATCTTCTGAAGATACTTTACAAGTAAGTTACCCAAAACTGAAAAATAATGTACATTTCAGAATTATACAAAAAAGGCCTCTTTCAGGGAACACAAAGTGGGTTAACAATTTAAAGTTGTTCTGCAACAATGAAAATTGAATCAGCCTTGAAAGCTGGTGCTACTAATTCCTACAGGTGTCCCAACTTTTTTTGATAATTTACAACCCCCTCTGTCTGCATAAAGCAGTGTTGGAACACATTGTGGTACCAGACCCTCATGAGCATCAGGTGAACAGTATTGTACTGCAGAAAGTAGTGTGTTGCTACAAAAATGGCAAGAAAAGGGCAATTAACAATGGAAGAGAGACAGACCATCACTAAGTCACTTGGCACTAAAAGATTTTCCTCTTTCCCTCAGCTTATCGTACCTCACACTCGCTACACTCTCCAGATCAACTACTTAGCTCGACATCTTCTAATATCCAAAACTGGAGTTTTCACTCAGGTATGTAAAGGCAGTTACCCAAACAATGTTTTCTTGTTTAAAGTAATGCGTTGTGTTTGTCTCTAACAGTGGTTTGACTGTTCCACAGTTTGCATCTTCTGGGGGTAAGGCAATGATCACCATCTTGAAGCGATCACTGTCCTCAATGACCTACAGCTCCCTCTGTATACCAGATGACATAGCTGAGCGTGGACTGGAAGATGTGCCAAACTTCTACTATAGAGATGATGGGCTGAAGCTTTGGGATATCATCCACAGGTAGTACACACAGTTTCCATTCTGCTTTGGTTTTACTAACTACTATGATTATAATGCAAATTCTTAGACGTCTTAATTACCATTCCATGCTGTACTCACAGTACCACTTCACTTCAGGTTCACTTTGGGGTCCTCCCACTTCTGTCTGTCCCTATCTCTCAAGGTTTGTGCAGGGAGTGCTCGGCTACTACTACAAGACTGACCGTGATGTCCAGCAAGACTCTGAACTACAGACATGGGTTAAAGACATTTTTGTACACGGATTCCTTTCCCAAGAAGGTGGAGGTGGGCATTAAAGAAAATCTCAAACTGTGTGATAATGAGGACATTGTCAAAGGCTCATATGTAGTTGTAGGATTTACTTAAGGCTCTTAACATTGTTGTGCTGTCTGGGTTGACACCAGGCCCAGTGCCCCTTTTGTCTCTGGTGGTCGTTATTCTTAAGAGCGGGAACAGGTGGGTGTGTGCCAGTTTAAGGTGTATCACGCTTCTAAGGCTTCCCGGTGAATTTTATGCCAGGGAAGGTTAAGACCAACTGTCACGTCTTGGCTCCATGGGGAAACAATGTGGGCTTGGTAGTGTGGAAGTATGTTTTCAAAGGAGATATTGTTTGTGATGTTAATTGGATTTCATGAAACAGAAGTTCCCCATCTCTGTTGGCACCATCACAGGAGGGCCACAGAGCTCAGCTGAATGGAGCACTGTGGCCATGCAGTGTGATATGACAAGAATAAAGATAATACTCCTCATTCATACTTTCATACTAATGGAAGGGGAGAGAGTTTATTGAGGTGGAGGAGTTTAAGTAGTCTCAGTGTCACGAGTGATGGAGAAAGTGACCTTGAGTTTGACTGTTGATGCAGCGTGTGCCATGTCTCTTAGTGGTGATGGTAGACTGAAGATTGAAGACAAAACTACTGATGTGTGTATGTACCTATGTATGTTCATGGGCATTTACCAAGTATCTACATAAGTGCTTACACATATGTCTGCATCTTTTATGTACGCGTATAAATGCAATATGTTACCCAGTACAGTGTGTATGTACCCAGACTATATGAGAGTTCATGCATGAATGTACATGCATATGCAAACAGAACAAATTCGTACCAGAGATTAGGTTTAGTCACCTTGATCAGAGTAGACCCACGTAATCCGGTTTATTCTTTCTAACCAACAGGAATTCCACAGTGCTTGACCACTGTGGTGGAGCTGGTCAAGTTTGTTACCATGGTGATCTTCACTGGCTCAGTGCAGCACTCAGCCGTCAACGCTGGACAGGTGAATCATTGTTATTTAATGAGATATAAATAACAGTGTTGGAGTTTTTTGTGAAATTGCATGAATGGATTCTATCCAAATAAATAACAATAAGTAAATATAACAGCATATACTTACCAAATGCTAAGCGACTGACAATAACAATTGGTCATATTCTTAATCACCTTCGCCAATGAGCACCAACCTCTGAGTACAATGTATTGTGGTGGGATTTTTATTAGTTGTTTTTCTGCTACACCAAGAACATATTACTACAGATGAAGTGCTGACATGAGAACGGTGCTAGTTGGAGGAGCACCAAGTTTATTACAGGTCATCCTGCGTAAGACTATCCAGAGCTGTGTAGACATTTCTTTTATAATCACAAACAAACGTTTAACTCTCATGGTGGTTCAAGAGGTACGGTCAGGGCAAGAAACTCATCAGCTGATTGATCAGTTGGTTCAAACATTTCAGTGTGGACCAAATCAAATTATTGACTAACTGGTAAACAGATGTTTGCATCCCTTGAGCCAAATCATTAATGATACTTAAATCATGCTGCTTTAAAGATGGTTGTTGCTTTTTGGAGATAATAAAAAATAATAATAGTCAAGGTGCCCCTGCATATGCTTCTGAACTTTAAACTCAGTTATTCATTGCCTTTTTATTAAATGCAGTATGATTACGGTGGCTGGATGCCCAACACTCCCATCTCCCTACAACTTCCTCCACCAACCAAAAAGGGGACATCAACTAAGGCTACAATGCTGGGGACGCTCCCTGATGTCAACACAACAGTTCAGGGCATGTCAGTGTTGTGGCTGCTCAGCAAGCAGTCCAGTGACTTTGTAAGTGGCCACAGCTTCATGTTGTCAATGTTTCCTTAAAACATTTTAGCCGAAGAATTAAAACTAAATGTTTGGTCGGTCTCATCAGGTCCCTCTTGGCCACTACCCGGAGAAGCATTTCTGTGAGGAGATTCCCAAAAAGATGATAAAGAAGTTCCAGGGAGAACTTGAGGTGCTGAGTGCAGCCATTAAAGTCAGGAACAAGAGTTTGGATGTGCCTTACACATACATGGATCCAGACCTGGTGGAAAATAGTGTGGCCATTTAAATACTAGGAGGTGGGGATTCCTCATCCAGTTTTTGCTAATGTGAAGCCAAATTCAGATTCACATGGACAAAAAGAGCCAGGGTATGAACTGTATATGCTTTAAAAAAAGAAAAAAGAAAAAAAAAAGCCTAATGGTTTTTGATCCTTGTACACAGTCTTTCTTGTAAAAATGATTGTTGAAGAGATCAGTCACACAGTCATGGTCAGCAGATTTAACAATGGTTGACCCTGAGACCAAACACTGCATTACGTCCTTAATAAAGATCTGATGGATGGTGATAATATACAGTGTAACTACCACATTCATTAGATTTATGATGACAAAAATAAAATATTAAACCTTTGAGTCACTGTTTTATGCTTTTATTTCTTAACATTAATGCCATTGTTTTTTTTTAAACTTTCATATTTTAGTACAAAAAGGAAAAACAAAAGACAAAACATTGAACAATTACACATATTCAAGGTCCGGGGGTGATCAGTATATCCAAAAGACAAAATATACACAGTACATGCATACGGTCTCATTCATTGGCCAAATAACATTGCCATTTCTGCCATCGTTTTTCACCTAGATCTTTTTGGAGTCGGACTGAGCAAGTCATTTGCTCTAGTACATGTAGTTGTTCTACAATATTTACAAAAGTATCTGCAGTGGCAGCATTATTCTGGAGCAAACATTTGGTGATGGCCTTTTTACTTGCAGCCAGCAAGACCCTAAGAAGGTACATATCAGCTTTCCCATCACCTACTATCACCTGACCCACAATGTCCCACTATCTCCCACCCCTCACCTCAGACTGCCCTGTGATTGGCTGGAGTCACCGGAGACGTACAAATGCCAATTCTATAACAAATAATGACTATCTCACAAGCACTACCTTCATCAGCATGAACTTAACTATTTTTTTTTTATATGAATTGACATTATTTTAACATCACTTCTTTTACATTTTTAAGCTTTTCTGTATTTTAACCATATAGGATCCACATCTGTTTATTTGTCTGTTTCATGGGTCTCCACTCCTTCATGGGTGTTTTCTTTATAAGCACGGGTGCAGGTTATCAAGACTGGCATGGGGTGGAAGATCATGCGGTTTTTAGGAGCGCGTCAAAAACAGTCTCCCACACTCATGCACGATTTACTGCAGGACGGCAGGATAGTCGCGATACCATTTTTTTACTCCCTTTGATACATAGTATCTTACCTAGAGACTCTGAGCTTCTTCTGGACAACATCTCTGAACGCAGCAATTCCATCATCGTCATCCAAAGGTTTATGGGCACCGACTAACGCCTGGGAGGTCCGGTTAGTACACTCGCCTACTCAGATGCTCTGTTGTTGCCTCTCATTCAAGACTTTTTTCATTGTCATGACTTTTGAATTCATGGAAATTGTAGGAAAGCGACAATAGTTCCAAGTCGTTGTGTGACTGTGTCATATGGATAAAGGTGCGCATAGCGCAGCCCTCTTTGAAGAGTCTTATCTTCACATATAGGAAATCATGTTTTTTTCTTTAAAATATTCATATAAAGTACAGTGTGCATACAACCTATGAAAAAATGTGTGTCTGATTACTCCCGTATAGGAGAACTATTCTGCATTGGTTTGAAGTCACTATCAGATGACGTCTAGCTATTGACAAAAAAAGACTATGAAGTTAATTGAGAAGGTATTTTATAGATGGTCCCTAAGTAGGTCTGCTGGGTGCTATAGGAGATAGGCTGGGAGCAAGGAGACGGGCTATCGGTTTGTACACTGCCTGCCAACACTTGTTGAAACCGGCTACAATGAATATCTGAATATCTGTCGAATATCAAACATCAAACTTCACCTCACCCTTGTGGGCCATCATCATTACTCACATATAGTACGCCCATAAACAAATTAAATTCAAAACAGCGTTTTATCAGCTGATGACTCACGTGTCAGTTCATTTGAGAGTGTCAACAAAAGCCATGGCTTTAGCGACGGAGTCCAAACAACGGAGTCCAAGCTACTGGCTTCCCTACCGCGGATTATTTTCAGTGTAGCCGTGTAGAGCATCAGCCTAAAGTCCCGCTGACGTTTCTCTTCCTCAAATCATTTTCGTTTGCGCAGAACAAATCCTGGAAAAACATGATGCTGGACTCCTCGTACTAACGGTCCAACACACCGTTTGTCAGCGAAGTTGTGAAACCTGATTAGGACGGGTCGTGGTCGCCGATTCTGTCCTGGCATCGGAACTAGCGTGCAGCTCTTTGAATTTTGACGCGGCCGGCTTTTGCCTCCAGGCCGAGCAGGTTGGGTATCCAGCTTTAGAAAAACGTTTTTTTTTTTTCTCCTCCTACCTCTGTTCTCGTCTGTTCGTCGATTACTCGGCCATGCTTTGTATTTGGTTTTCAAGCACCCGAACCCGCATCTCCATTGTCTTGGAGGTGTGCTCGCAGCGATCCTATCCTCAGCCTCTGTGATTCTCTCCTCGATCTGTTTCTGCTGCCAGTCGTGGACTGCCTGGATCACACAGTGTTGAGAGACGGAAGGATGTAGCTGGAGAAGACTACCCTCTGCTGGAAGACGAAGCACCCTCTATCCTGAACGTAATGCTGCGGTCTTTTCCTCTCCTGTCACTATTATTCCACATCGCCCCGCCTTTTATTTTCGGCTCGAGTAATGCCATATCCCCTCCGCTTATCCCCCTCCCAGGAAGTCAAGTTTGCCCCATTGACTGTATATACTATTGTTTGCCCTAGTTCAACGGCAGCAATGAGATGTCGGCCACCGTCACACTGCCACTCATTATCCGTGAGAGAGACACCGAGTACCAGCTTATCCGCATCGTCCTCTTTGACAGGGACGTGCACAGACATTTGGAACGGCTAGTGCTCTAACTAGCCCAATAAATAAATAAATAAAAAGGACATGTCAACCATGTTCGTAAAGGTACTTTGAAAGTACAGCTTTCCAAACTACCATTACTTTATTGCTGGAAGAAGTTAAGCTAAAGCAAAGCTACTCAAGGGATGAATCTAGTTTGGTTAACTAAAGCCACAAAATGTTCAAACTACTGACAGATTGACAATGAACACATGATATAAAATAATAGCAAAAGAAATTGCCCGTTCATTGTGTGCAATTTGCCTATATGACTTCAAAGCAGCTGCCTGGAAGACACTCCTCGTCCCCACACACTAACACTCACACACAAACTCACGTTTCTGCCGTAGTGGGGACTCATTAAATTAATGCATTCCCTAGCACCCTACCCAGACCTTAATTCATCACAGCTGAATGCCTAACTCCAACCCTGTGCTGCCTAAAAGGCTCTACTGGGGGCACAAAACACCATTCAGGCTCTGATCATGGGATTTTATTAGCTTCCTTTGGTTCATGTTACTAACATACAGGCTAATGTTAATAAAAGGCAATGTTGCATGAAATGAGGCAAACGTTAAGAACTGCATTATTCCAGGCCAGGTGGATACTTTTTTGCATTATTCACAGAGCATTTGTGATCTCCATAACTTCTAAAACTCACAAACTTTCCCTCTCATACACCCACCTGCAGTGTTGAGTGTATCAGAAAGTCAGTGACGAAGGGCAGAGGGCTGACGTTATCAAAATAAAATGACTTTTTGATTACCAAAAAAAAAGACTGAATTACCAATTATTGCACTCTCTCATTATGACAGCTCAGCAAACGGACTGTTACCTGAGCCACAATAGCCCGTACCTGTGCACATCCGTCCTCTTTGACAGACTGCAACACGCATGCAGTGCCACACGAGCATGCTTTTCCAAATTGGAATGCGTGCCTGAAAGCGTCAGTTTGAACTCAAGCATCATTTCCATTGTTTGGAATGAATATAATTTAGGCAAAACATATGTTGTCAGTTTGATGTTTTGTCTTTAGGCCTATCCTTACAAGAAGAACTGGTGTGGAAAGAGGCCAGAGCGGATATAGTGCCTAAATTATGTTGCTTCAGCTGTAGATTTTAATTGGATTTTGCTTGATTCTGGGTGTTTTTTTTTTGTTTGTTTTTTTTTTTTCACCACAGATCGAGGTAGACGTACCACGCTGCCACCAGTACGACGAGTTGCTGTCATCTCCTCAGGGCCACATCAAGTTCAGGCGTGTGTTGAAAGCCTGGGTGGTCTCCCACCCTGACCTCGTCTACTGGCAGGGTCAGTCACCTCCCCGTCAATCTCTTTTACTGTCTTGACTCCTTCTATTCATTGTTGTACTGTACATGTTCGGACACTAGGTGGTGGCCGTGTCACACATTTTTAAACTCCCTCTGTTGCCGTCAAGTACAAGAGAGTGATCATGAACTGTCTTGATTTGATTTTAGGTTTGGACTCTCTTTGTGCCCCGTTCCTGTATTTGAATTTCAACAACGAGGGTAAGAATGTGATCTTCTTAAGGAGCTGTCACACCTTTATATCTCTACTCTCCTTCTATCCTGCTTCCCTTCATTTTATTTCTCTCTCACTCCTCACAGCCTTGGCATACGCCTGCATGTCTGCCTTCATCCCCAAGTACCTGTACAACTTTTTCCTAAAGGACAACTCTCATGTCATCCAAGGTGAGGATAAGCATTTGCATATGGGAAATGTTATTGATAATAACGCTGTGACCCATTTTTTTATTTTTTATTATTGTTTCTCATAACTGTAGTATAAGTTACACACTCTCCTCTTACTTACTTATTTCCACTTCAGCCGGCCCGTGCTGTTGAGCTAATGTGGTCAAATACCACTGCAATATAAGTAATAATTATTAAACATGGCCGGCGCATCCAGTTAAGTTCAAAAACAAATTATCAGCGGCTGGCACGGCGCATCAGACCGTCGACTCGATGTTGATTAAATTTTGGCTCCACGTTGCTCCAAAGCTGTGAAAACTAATTTCGGTCCGTCTTAATGGAGTTTGCAGCTGAGCCACATCATTTAGAGATAGAGAAACAAATGAAACTGCAAATGCCTGCAGAGAAATGTCACAGGCAATTCCTATGTGACTGATAAACAGCTGTATCGTACACCTCCTGAACTCTGCGGGGAAAGTGACTATTATCGTTTCTTTCCGCTGCTAGATGCCCCGGAGAGCTGGCTAATGTTTGTCTGCCTGGTCAAAGCTCCTTTGCTGACTTTCAGTGTGAAGAATGAACAGCATTCAGCATGCACAGAAGTTAGTTTGCAAGGTTGCACGGCGACATCAACACGCAACAGTTTGACTTTCTGTATCTTCACGGTCGTTCGCCAATTAAGAGCAGTTAAGCTAAAAAGTATTTTTTAGTATGTACAATGAGAGTCTTTATGTCTAATTTTCCATATCTATGTTATTTGTCTGCATGTTTATCTCTAGTATTCTGTGTTGGTTCAGTCTTGTTCGTTCTAATCCACAAAATCTACGCCACAGATTGTCTACAGAGCTTTTGCCCTTTTACTTGTGTTGCAGAGTACTTGACTGTCTTCTCCCAAATGATCGCCTTCCATGACCCAGAGCTAAGCAACCACCTAAATGAGATTGGCTTCATCCCAGACGTAAGTTTAAAAGAGTGCGACTGTCCGTACAGACTGATGACAATAGGCAGCGGTGCAGCACGTACCAAGATAGCAGCATTTTAAGTTTATCTTCAATGTGAAGTCAAGGATGACAAAAAAAGTATTTTTAGTTACTGGCAACGTGCCAGGGGTGATTGAGATGGCCGTCCGTAGATTGCCATGTATATCTTTTCACTGTCGATGACATTTTTTTTGTTCTCCGTCCTCCTGAATTTGTGGCCGGGGTCAAGTTCTCCCCATAGTCCACTGGTGATGATTTATACAGCGGCTAATGTCTGGCAGGCACACTTAATGATAGTCCTCTGCCAGGCTTACCTTATTTCTCTTACTTTGTGCCACCCCTTCCTGCCCTTCGCTTTCTTTCTCATGGCTCTGCTCAGACAGTGACAAGGTTAAAGTCTCCATTGTGTCTCCAGGGTTTCAGTTGGTGCGCTGATGAATGTGTGTCATCTGCGGACCGACCTCTGAGACATTAGGCTGAGAAAAGTGGTGATCTTTATCGTAGAGGAGTCTGGGATTTAAGCCTCCTCGCTTTCTGCTGCTGCAGCTCTTAAGTGGTGCAAGTGAAGCACCAAACTGTGCTTGTAGATTGTCTGTCAGAATTTAGTTTGCCGGAAAAAAAGAGAAGTCACCCGTAGAAGCCGGTGCTATTTTTTTCAGACGAAGCCTTATCTTGCACAGATGTCCTGCTGTGATCGTCTGAGTTCCCCTCGCTCCTGTGTTGTCCAGGCTTAGCTCATCAAAGAAAGGCATGCATTGTGATGCTGACTGGACTCGTAGTGCATGCACAAAACTGCCGGCATTGACTTGCCTTTCAAAGGAGACCTTTTTTTATTGTTAGCCCTGGATCACACTGGAACGATCCATGTTGACACAGCTTTCAGGCTTGATGTCAATCCCAGTCATTAGACCTTATAGACTATAAATCCCCCTTTTGCTTGGTGAACTTCAGAGAACACACTTCTGTTTTACTGGGACAATAAATCCATCAGACCCAATAGACCAAATGCCGCTGCAGTATGAGTGGATTTACTCTCGTGTGTGCAAACCGAAACAAAGCTAGATTAATACTGTTTTTCTTTGAAAAAATGCAAGCATGCACAAACTACAAGTAACCTCGTGGTATTCGAGGGCTCTTCTTAAGTACCGCCAAGGGCACAGAGTGAGACTGCATGTAGCCAGTGGTTTAATACAGGCCATTTTCAATTTAGCCACATCTCCTCCTGTGGGTCTGCCATTTGCGCCTAAACTAATCCAATCGGGCCGGACTTGCAGTCCTGCTGCAGAGATGCGACTTGGAGTGCAGTTGCTCTCCCTCCTTCTCATCCCCCTTGGGCACACATGAGGTCCACTGAGCAGTCACCAGCTCCCTCGCAATTAGCTATCAATTAACTGGCTGAGATAAGCTCCAGTGTTGCTGCTCCAGAGCCTCGGTGACAGCGGCCAGCGATGGGCAGGTGTTAGAACAGTTGGTTAATGTGCATTTGCGTTCTTTTCATTTTTTCTTCCGGGGAAGTGCAGAATGGGGAGAGGGAAGTAGGAGAGGAAAGAAGGAGGGATGATGACACTGGTACGGTGTGATTCGTTGTTTGCTTTCTCTCTGTTGACTAATAACCAAACTCAGCAGTTTGCTCTTTATTGCTGTGTCTGTTTCTCTGAGGCTCTTGAGAAATGTGCTGCTTTCTTGAAGACACAAATCTCAGCAGTTAAAAAGCTGTTCATTCATTGTAATTTGAGCTCTACACAGTTGATTAATAAAGAGTATATCATTTCATAAATATGCTATCAGTATATTATATTTAATCTTCTCCATTTTTCATTTTATTCTGTTTTTTTTTTTTTTTTTTCCCCACGCAGCTTTATGCCATTCCCTGGTTCCTAACCATGTTCACACGTAAGTACTGCTTTTACTTAATCGCTCACATTGTTTGTCTAGCATGGAGCATAGAGCATGGCAGCGTTTTCAGGATATTTTGAGTCCGCTTCAAAAAGAGTATCAATAACAAAGAAGGAAAAGGTCATTGGCTCCAGTAGATTTCTGTAATTTTTTTGTGTGTGTGGTTTTTGTCTCTCTGTGACCTTTGTCACGGCTGCTAATTAATTCCAGTCCTAACGGAAAAAGACTGTCATTTAATTCTACGTTATCTGAGCTTTTTGCTTGGTCACAGTAGCTCAGATGGACATAAAAGACACTCTTTAGAAACACAAGTAGAGAGAAAGATAAACTAAACTAAAAAAATCTAGTAAAATAAAACAATGTAGTATAAGTAAAAAAATGTACAAAATTACTATATGAAAAAGAAGTAAATATATATTATATTCATAGGAAGGATAGATAAGGTGCAATAATGTATATTAACCTTATTAATAACATGTTGCAGAAAGGTGAGTTGTTGTACAGCTGGGTAGAGTCAGGTATGAAAGTCATGTTTCAGGAAAAGATCAAACTACCATAAAAAAGGATATTTTTTTTTGTAACTTAAATGATCAATGTAAACATAATCATGTAATAATAACATATCCCACTACATTAATTATAAAGTAAACGTCTAAAGAGAATAGAGCAGCTGAATTTAAATCCTCAAAGTTTGACACAATATTCCATCCAAAACATTTTTGAGTTGGAATTTAAACATCGACCAAAATGCAGTGTCAAGACACATGTGTAGGATGCGGTAAACAAAATCAATTCCAGCCGCTCTACTCCAGGATGGTAAAAATAAAAAGCTTTTAATGAATATGGATTCAATGCACAATAAAATTGCCTCTGCAGCTATTGACAAGCTTGCCGTCCTTAGGGGAAGCTTGAAGAGGGCGTGATGTATTTTTACAACTTGTTGCAAACATATTAAGTAAAGTTTTTTTTATTGTTTTGAATGCCCGGAATTGGATTTTTGTACACCATGTCCTACCCTCTAATCTTTCACCAATGAATGTAAGGATAATACTAAAACAGAATAACATATCAGAGGAGCTTGTGAGGTCATAATGTTGGAACTGTTACTATGAGAAGCTGCATCCATTCACCATAATTTAGTTCAACAGGGCTTGAATTTGTAATTTTAGGTGAAACACTGTTCTGCCCTGCTGATATTTTAACAGCTGCTAGGATTGTGTTTCATGAGATATCTGCCAACTATCGTAGTCAGACACACACAGTATATTGATCTGAGTGTAATATGATGTCAAAGCAGACACCCTGATAAAAGTGTTGGCTGAATATATACTGCACCTCTCTCCTTATAAAATCTATTTGTCCTGCAGCTTCTGCAGAACCTTAGAAGCTTGTAGTGTGAGAGTGTTGACGCTCTTAAATTTTTTGAAGACTGTTGTGTCTGATGTTGTTGGACAGCATGACGATATAAGTGCAAGCACAGAGCGGGGACACTTTTGGTGTTACCTAACTGGTGTCAACTAACCTTGTTAACTACGTCACGATTCCCAAATGATTATGGTCCTATCAGGATTTTAATAAACTTAAGGTGTTGATATACTAGATATTTTACATGTTAGATTTGGTCAGTTTAGATAAAAGCCATATGAAGAGCCTATGTCGGCACCACTGGGTACATTGACCCTGGTTTAACTTTTATTAAAATATCCACTCTTTAATGTCCATGAGACTTCATCAATCATTGTTTGGCTTTAATGGTTTTAAAAATTGAATGAAATGGTGTCCTACCTAAGAAAGTGGCCTAAGAGGAGCATGTACAGGGAGAAAAAGAATGGCCCAAGAATAGAGCCCTGTGGGACTCCACAAGGGAGAGTTGCTGAGGAAGATAAAGCATCAGGCGAACAGGACAGGTAGGACATAAACCACTCTGGAGCAGTCCCCTTTGATGTCCACACAGTGCTCCAAGTGAGTTATAAGCGTCCTGTGGTCTACAGTGTCAAAAGCAGCTGCGAGACATGAGCACAAGGATGGCGTCACTCGAGTCAGTGGCCAATAAAAAAATCATTAAAAAAATCTTTAAAAGCGCCGTTTCAGTGCTATTAAGACACTTCAAACCAGACTGGATCGCCTCCAGGATACCCCGTGTCTGTTTAAAAAAAGCTTTCAACTGTAAGAGCACAGCTTTCTCCAATATCTTAAAAAGAAATGGGAGTTTTAAAATCGGTCTTTAGCTGGAGAGGTCCGAGGTGTCCAGATTGGATTTTTTAATCAATGGATGCACTCATCCATATTTAACATTCACTGGCACTGCCCCTGAAGCAAGACTGCTTTTAATATTAGCTTGAATGTCTGTTCCAGATTTGATGAATATGTAATTATTATTCCACAAAATAGAAAGAAAAATATAAATAAAATATCAGCAGGACTTTGGCTTCATTTAGCTAAACCCAGGAAGTCGTGGGTCAGGATTATCCCCAAAGGAAGTCAGTTTTCTAACATTTTGCATTCTGAAATAATAATTCAGATATATTCAAATATAGCTCCTTAATTTAAACCTACACATTTTTGTTGATTTCTTCACACAGCTAGTCAGAGCGATGCATTAGAGGTGCACAAGGAGTTCTTTTTGGCACGCGCTCGATATGCAGTTTGTCAGTTGATGGCAGCATTACGCTTTTATCTTTCCACACAGTACGGGCACATCTCAAATATGAGGATATCGACAGGAGACACAAACTGTGATCATGTAGAATATCTGTATGAATAACCTTTTTAGATTAGATTAGATTCAACTTTATTGTCATTACACATGTACAGGTACAGAGCAACGAAATGCAGTTTAGCATCTAACCAGAAGTGTAATAGGCAGTAAGTGCACATAGCATAAATAGTGTGGTGAATAAGCAGTGTGGTACAGGTTGTTTTTACAGCATAGGTACAATATTTACAGACGAAAGCCTGTGTACAGGTGTACAGCTTTTGCCCTATCAATATAAATTAAGATTATTACATTATAATGTAAGAAGTCTCTTACATACTGAACACACAGTAGCTGTAGACAGTTTGGTCTGTGTATATTTGATCCACTGATCCATTGATGTACCTTGCAGTCGGATATTTCCATCGTCAGTTAAACACTCCCTGATACAGTCACACAGAGACCACTTCTGGGGTGGAGAGTGTGAGTTGTGACCCTTTTACCCCTTATCCTCCCCCTGAGGCGGTGTGTGAGTCCAGTATTCAGGAGGTGTGCCCTTCTGACTGCTAATGTCCCCAGTCCAATATAAGACAAGGTTGGAGGGTCATCTTCTAGTCACACACAAACACACTGCCTGCCACTCACATGCGCCGGTCCACTCAGCTGACTGCTAATGTGGTGCAGACTCTCCGAGCCATTTTCTCAGTGCTCGCTCAGCTTGCCTCGCCACAGTCTCACTCCACTCCCACACACACCACTGCCTAATATCCCCCTCACCAAACCCCTGGATGATATAAACAGGTACTGGTTCTCCTGCATTGCATCTCAACAGAAGGGAAATCTTACATTTTAGACTACTGAAGATAATATGACTGAAATAATAACTGCAGTGGGACATATAATCAGGATGTGGTTTTATTTGGCTACAAATAACTTGTGGAGGTTTCTTGCTCTAAAGCTCCTCAGCCCCCTGATGTTCTTCCTGTCATTTTTCCACAGAAACACCCACCTAAAACCATTTTCCCAGCTGCCTCCCCAACATCAAATATCCCTCCTGGCAACCTTGCCAATGCATAGCTGTGATTAGCCAGCTCCCTGTTTTAAAGCCACAGAACCATGCTATGCAAAGGTGCTATGCACATGCAAATCGCACTCATTATGTGAAAACCGATTCCCCACGTCTCAGAGTGTGCATGTTGCGCGCTATTGTCCTGCTCGCAGGATGCCTTTGTGTATCTCTGCAGGGATTTCCTCTTTGCAGACACTGAACTCTTCTTTGTTGTGTTTGTTTTCCCAAAATATAGATGTGTTTCCACTGCACAAGATCTTCCACCTGTGGGACACACTGCTGCTGGGTAACTCGTCGTTCCCCTTCTGTATTGGCGTGGCCATATTGCAGCAACTCAGGGACCGTCTCTTGGCTAATGGCTTCAATGAATGCATCCTACTCTTCTCTGACCTGCCAGGTGAGGATATCAGCTGGTGCGCACATCTGCGTACAATTCTTCGTTATCACTCTTTCAAATTAGTTCTGAACTCCAACTGCTGCTTGATAACTAACAGCCGCCTAACAGGATGTACTGTCCTTCTCCGTCATCATTTAAGTTGTTGGATCTCTGTTGTAAACAAGGGACAGTCACATCTTTCTAAACAAGTGGTGTTTTGTAATAACTTCATGCTCGTGTGTCTGAGTTAATGATATCCTTGGCGCAGACATATTCCCTCTTTGATGTGCTCAAGGTGCGCCACGCTATCTGCATCCATTGAACCGCCAGTCGCTGCACCCTGGGAATCGCCTGCTCACAACCTCTGTGGTTCTTTTTATTTACTTCACCTTCATTTAGGGCCATCATCCGTCTGGCGACTGTTCAACCTGTCTGGTGTGATATTATAAAATGAGGAGTGGCACAAATGCAGGATCACTCGTGAAGGAAACTGAGATGTACACAAATAATAAAGCCAAAGGTTATCACGGGATTGTAGAGGCAGCAGGCTGCCTGAGGCTACCGCCTGTTCTGCTAATACAAAAATGCATTATTGAAACTGCGCTAACACAAGAAAAAGTTGAAATGGTAGGAAACGACACTCGCAAGAAGAATCGGAATCCGAACAGGGTGTAAAATTACCATAGGAAATGTTTAATGAGATATACCTGTATCTGTTATTCCCTTCAGTCTCATTATTAATAATGAACAAATTGCAGTTGTTTAACGTCTCATTACTCTACCTAAGTGTCATGTCACCGTAGTGTGTAAATGAGGTGCGGGAGGAGGAATGATGGGGGTGGCAAATACTGAAACAGAAATGTTTAACTCGGGATTATGATTTTTAATCCCTGCAGATTTCTGTGCATTACAGGCAAGATGGGTAAGGGCAGACAAATCAAGGAGGAACTGAGCGGTTTGATTCTATTCATACAAGATTAATGAAAATAAATTTAGATTTTAATGTACAGTCACTGACAGTGAACCTGGGATTTTACGTTTTGTTGTTACATGCCGCACAGCGACTCCTAACAGTGTCTTAATACCCCCTTTGCGTCTCCATTTCACTTGCACAAAGCGATTACTTCTGCAAAGTGTCGGTGACATAAGGTGCAAGAGTTGCATTCATAATGTATGTCTTCAGAATGCACCTCTCCTCTGGGGGATAGTTCAAACTATTTTCTTGAAAACTCAATTTCTAAATGCTGTCACGGCCTTTTTTTTCTCTTTTTTTTTTTTCTCATTGAAGCGCAAAATGACATTGGGATTTTAAAACCAATGGTGATGATTTGTCCTGAAGGGACATAGGAGCGCTCTGTAGACTAAGCCTCCACTTCTGCCTAGCCTCAGTGTTGTCATTCTTCACTGTGTTTTACTGCCCAAGACCAACAGATCCATGTGATTGAGGCGGAGGGCGAAAGCAGATCCAGTTCTCCTTATAAAGGTAAAATATGTCGGGCCAGAGTCGCAGTCAGCTACTCTGGCAAAGATTTCCTCAGAGTGGCTGTCTCTGCCAGCTTGTTTCTGTAAATCACTGCCAGCTTCATTTTTGCAGCTTGTATATACCTGGGTAGTTACACTGTGGTCTCTGGCACTCTGTCTAAACTATATTAGGACTGAGCTCTGGGCTGGAGAATGACCGTGTTTACTTAAGCTTCTAGCCGTGCTCTGGTCTACACTCTAAGACACTAAGATAGTTTTATATAAATTCTTACTAACACAGACAGATACACCCCATACAAAGCAACTCAGCACAATATTTATCAGCTCTAACAGTGCACAGGTCTTTTTTGTAGACTTTTACGATGCCCGGTTTAGTTTGCCAGTCCAAAACGTGACCCACGTTGACCTCGAATTTAAAAACTCAAGGACTCGCTTACCTTTTTCCAAGAAACACCAGACATCAAGATCAGTTTATTCATTTATAATCAAACTCCCATCAATCAGTTGGGAGTGAAGGCAATAAAGTGTCTGCCTCACAGGATGTCAGCAGATTAGAGCAATTACACAATACGTTTTATGCCTTTATTAGACAGTTCCAGTCAACACAGACAAAATAAAAATCTTGGGGTCAGAGAGATTACAGACATGCTAAAAGCCAAATCAGCCCTCAGGTTCTTTGTGTTTATGGAAAAATCTATTAAACTGCAACATGCTGAAATTACAGGTACATTTTTAGATTGTCAATAATACATAGAGCAAAGCGCTGCATCTTACATATATAATACAATAATTATTGTTACACCTGCCGACACTCCTATTCTGATAATTGATAGTTGATTGTTTTTTCTTACTTTTATTTACTTACTCTTCAAGAACTGTTACATTTGTCTGTCATCAGTGCTGCCTCATATTTTCACATTATATCTGGCCAGGAGTTTGTGTCCTCCAACAGTCAACCAACAGTCCTCCAGTGTCCTCCACAGCAGGACTGTTGGTCTGTTCCTTCGGTCTCTTTCTTGTCAAAAACCTGTCCATTTTGTGCTAGCTACACGATATCTTGAGGAGCTTCACGAATGATGTCTTGCAATTTTTTTCTTATCTTCCCTCCAATTTTCTGAGGCCCCCTTAGCGCCCCTGGCGGCCACCCCAGGGGGCCCGACCCCCACTTTGAGAACCACTGACTTAGCGCAAAGCTCTACATCCTTTTACAAATACAATAATTATCATTACACAACACTCCTTTTCTGACAAAATGCTCATAAAAAAGTGTGAGTTTAAGGACAAAATGCAAAGTTTATTGCATTGTTCAAACCAAAGAAAGGTTTTGAAGGCCACTGTGTGCTCTGCCTCACCACATTCACGTTTATGAATACACACACACACACACACACACACCGGACACTGTGAGCTACGGCGGATATTGTGTGATTTGTGGCCCACACCTGCTCCCTTCTGCCATCAGACGTGCAGAATTGATGCCCTCATACAACTGAAGCCCGCATTCATTTGTTTCAGAGCACACGTGTCACATGTTCGTAACTACAGGAGCCGCCGCATGTGCGGAGCCAGAAAAATACGCTCTGCTGCTGGCTCGGACATTACAAAGGAAGACAAATGAAGTCATGTGGCACACAGCGATGCCCCTTAAAAAATGAATGTGGCTTATTTTAATGGGCATGTTCAAACCCATAGAGGCTTTTCTGAGTAGACATGCAACAAAAATAACAGTTCTGGTTTTGCCTAAATCTGCTCATAATTACCTGCCTTGTACAATTCATGCCACCTGACTATGACTTTTGTCAGTTTTGGCGTAATGGATTTAGCTTAATAAATTGCAGTCAGTGGTGGTGATTGTATCAGTGGTTAAAAGGTAACGGACTCTGCATTATACATTTGACTTAATCTAAAATTTAGCCAGATGGATGGACGTAGACTTGACATGTAGCTGTGAGAGAAAAAAAACTTCACTCCTTAAAAAGTTCCTACTCAAGATAATATTACAAGACAGTGGCTCTTGAATGATTCCGACACACTCCTCTGCCCCTCCTTCTAGGTAGTAAATGGAGTTAGTGACAATAATTCTCTGTGACAGTCCTATTACACGTAACACCATGAAGTCTATAGTTGCCAATACTCAAAGAGGAGAGGTTCAGATTCAAAGAAAGTGAATCTGGACGTTGGATTCTCTGAATATTTAAAATGTTAAACCATAAACTATATATAGGAACTCGCCATCATACATAAAAACATGCATATACCTTCGCACCCTGACTCACCTGGCTGTTAAAAAAGACTAAAACATTACAATGCCTGCAATTAAGTTTAATGATTTATCTTACATAGAGTATGGAAAAAAATGAAAAAGGTCAGCATGCAGCACTGTGCCTCAGAGCCAGCAATGTATCTCAGCTTGCCAGTTGTTGCCAATTAATCTCGTTTTGTGATTCCCATTTGCTTAGTCTTGTAGCCTCGGGTAATCTATAAAACTCTCTCCTGTTTGGAGACTTCATTGATTCACAATGGACCGGAGAGGCTCCCCGGCTGACAGGAAGCGTGTGTTTACTGATGATGCACCGACATTTGCCTTCACGGGACATTAGCATCTGCCCGAATGAGCCGAGATGGGCGCAGAACTGATGATCTGTAGTCATAGACGTTTAGCTCTGAGAATAACAACCACGGGTGGCTGAAACTGCTCAAGGCAACAGAAGAGGTACCTTGAGAAGATCAGCAGAAGAAGTAGAACATAGATGTTGAAATATATATATTTAACAGGACATGTTTTCATTTATAGTATTGATTAGTAGGTCAGTAGGTTAATGGTTAGGTCTGGGGTATACACAAAAAATAGTGTACAAATAAAATAGGGATAAATCCATTCCTATTACGAGCAACCATTATTAAGGTGGACCTGGGTTGTGTCTTCAATGCCCTGACTATATTGACCTGACCTCATACTGATTAATTATCTCAGATTAAACACATTAAACATGAATGTATATATGTTCACTGTGGTTATTATTTTGGAAACCAAGTTTCTACATGTGTATCTTTATTGGCAGGTACTGGTGCATTCAGACTGATGAGTTTATAAAAATAGAAAGAATAGCTTCACTTACATGATAAACTAAAACTGGTCTTCAACAGGGGGTCTGTGGACCCCGAGGGGCCGCTGAGGTACTGCAGAGGGGTCATGAAAGTTTTGGTTGATTAGAATTTTATCCACAAAATGTCTTCAAATACACATAAGTAGGGGGTCTCCGCTCCATCTCTCGATCAGTTTGGGGGTCCTTGGCCTGGAAAACGTTGCAGACCCCTGAACTAAAATACTGTTTAAAAGACATTTGTTTTTACCTGAATACATGAAATTCTGATTACGCAATTTTTCATATGTATAATAGTAGTTGATTCAAAACTAATGCCATGTCTTGTTTATAGTATGTCTTCTGTTTTTAGTTAAGATAAATTAACTTCATTCCTGTAGACTGAGCACAGTCTGGTTGATGGTTTGAATATAGACAAATACAGCTTTTTCTTACTTTCTAACATTAAGATGAGTGAGGCATTATATATGCAATGACACTCTGACATACTTTGTGTCAGCTAGTATTGATTTCATAGTGTGAAATGGGAGATAAGGAGCAGCGTATGTTGACTGAGTAAAGAAATGGTTATGGAAGCTTCCAAGAATGACTGACTGACTGTCCACACAATCACAAGGTACATGATTCACTCAAGTAACTACTAGAACTACTAGAAAATATATAATATGTTGTTGTAAAAGTAGATAGACAGACACCAGCAAACCCCACACACATCTACGACACTCGTCCTGAAGGGTAGTGTAGTGTACACTTGTCTTTATAGTCAGTGGGTTGATCTATTTTCATTCTCCCTTATTTTATGATGTGTTTGGTATAACACTTCACCTAGGCTATCTAAAGTCTCCTATCTTTATTGTTAGATACAGATTGGCAAGGCCAATACCATCCTGCCTCCTCCCCCCTCCCAGTTGCTCTCAACTAATCATGCTATTCAACTATTTCTGGCAACAAGTCTCGCCCGCAATCAGCACCCATACATAATTACAAAAGAGTAATTTTTTCTGAAGAAAAAAAAAGAAAGAAAAGTTGCTCCTTTTTAACATTGCCTGGGTTGCACTGCCCAGCTGAGCCCAGGGCTTGTTACAGCCGCTATCAATTTCCTCATCCTCATTTCTGCCTCTTTTAGCAGGAGGAGTGATTGCGTGCTGCATTCATTGCCCTAGGGAGGGAAAATGTGTTTCCCTGACCTGCCTGCAAGCCTGTTGGTGAGGAATCTCAGACCACCTGTGTTTTTTTTTCCACTGGAAAAGGTCTTGTAGCTGAGTTTGTGAGATCCTTGCCCATGGGAGCTGACAACACCCTAACCTTGACGCTCAATGCTGCAGGACAGAGGCGGGGAAAAGATACATTTATATCATGTCACTTGCCTTGCCCAGCTGCAGATCGTACTGAAGAACACTCATTAGCCATCCATGTAAAAACGGACTGAAAGAGAGAGGCTGTCAGTGTGAAAGATGGCAAAGGAAAGAATCCCTAATTTACCCAAATCCCCAACTAATCCAGTGAGTCCCTCTTCCCTAATCCTCTCTATCCTCAATGCAAGATCAATGCTAGGATGGGTACTGCTGCAGAGGCACGCAGGGAAGAAATTCAGCTTTGCACTTAAAACTTATTTTGGGACAGGAGCTCGGATGGAGGACAGCCGCTAAACGATAGGCGCTTATTATCTTGAAGCGCTGCTGGCACTCCAGGATGACTATTTAAATCTATTAATGGCAGCAAAATGTCAAGGTCAGACTGCAGTTTTACAATTACACCTCCCACATCACATTTACATAATCTCTCATACTTTATATCTGAGTCAAGAGGGGTAATCTGATATTTATTTATTTTTAAAAATAAAATTCTGAGTGGCGAATTAGACAGTACCTCACTGCAGACCCACCACCTGCAGGAGGAGACATGAAGGCTGGGTGCGATGTAAGGTGGGCGACATGCAAGGACCTGGGTGTGCTGATCTCTAGTGTTGGTTCCAGGCCGAGCCCTACCTGGTATGGAAGTTAGAGCGATACCAACTGGATATAGTTGGGCTCATCTCTACACAAACCTTGGGATCTGGTACCAAGTAAATACCATGATGCCACTTTACTTTGCTTACTTTGTTGCCTTGGCAATTCTTTTCTTCTGAGTATTCCTGGTTACATTAATGTGAATCAACTGCTTTTTAATATTAGATTTTTAATTTCTGGTTATTGAAGGCACATAATCTGTTCTGTCTGTGAAGGGACAACAAAGACAAATTGACTTGCTGACATTTCTTGAAAAACCTTAATCCCCCTGGATTATATTACTAAGGGTGCTTTCACACCTATATTCAGTTCTAATATCGTTGCAATAATAATAATATTGTTACAGTGATGCATTTAACCACGGTTCAGTTGGTGCTCATAGGGCAACTGAGACTAAGCAATTGAGACATGGTTCTGACACGCCCTCAACACTAAGCCTTGGCAAAACTTTGAAATTGGGCATACACTCAGACTGCAAACAAAGCGCTTCTGGGGAAGGATTTCCTGCAGCCTAAGACCACCTGGTCATAGCTTGGTCCATTGGTCGTGGAATAGAGCGCCATTACTGCTTTCACAAAAGCTTAAATGAAATGATGGATCATCATCCTTGATTACATTACTTTGTGAAGTTTGCCAGTTTGAAATAACCATATTTTGTTTCCGGGGCTGCATGTGATTAGACATTTGAGATGAATTTAACCAAAAAAAAAAAAAAAAAACTCGCAGCCTGAATGTTTGTGGTATCAGTGAATCCAACCTCCAGGTACATTGTGGCATTTTGTCCTCCTGCCAGTTTATCATAGATGCATTCCTAGTTAGATTAATGTGAAGCAGCAGCTTTATTTTCTTGTTATTGACAGAAGACAAACTGCTTTCATTACTTGTTAGTTGATTTTCCTAGTTTGAAATGACTCATATCATCAGGTGCATTTATGCCTTGACATTTTTTTTCACAAGTCTGACAAGGCTGTCATCCAGCCACCAAGTCTGTGTAGATTTTGCTGTATGCTTTGGATCCTTGTCTTACTGAAAAAGTAAAACAAGGATCCAAGGAACTTAGTTGTCTTACAGACTGAATCAAATTGTCCTCCATCCCATCTAAGTGCTGCTGCTGAGAAGCTTCCCCGTAGCATGATGCTGTCACCACCATACTTCAAAGTGGGCATGGTGTGTTTGTGGTGATGTGCAGTGTGCAAACAAAACATCTACTCTGATGGCCAAAAAGCTCCAGTTTGTGACTTTGATTAGTGAAGAACCCGTGCAGCACTTGCGGATTTCAGTGGATCTCTCACTAGACTCCTTCTGTCTGACCTTTGTATACTTGAGTCGCTTGGAGACTCCTTTTGTCTTCATGGTGTAATTGTAGCCAGACTGAGTGACTGGACGTTCAAGACACAGGTGCCTTTATACTACAGCCACATGAGACACATTCACTGTACTCGGGTGATCTCCATTTCACTAATTATGAGATTATTAGATTTCTTGCACCAACTGGCTTGGCTCTGTTGAATTATCACTATAAAGGGGGTGGATGCTTATGCAGTCACTTACGTATGTATAGAAGAGGAAAACATCTAATCATGTGGGGGTAATTGTATGTCTTCATCAAGGTCTGCTGAAGTCCACATTTATTCAATGATGAAAGGGCAAAATGGACATTAGTAATGTATGGCCTGGAGTTATATCAGTGGACACAGTTTTTAATCTGCAGATTGGGTGCGGCAGGTCATTCAAATTCAGTTTAAAATTCTGATTAACAGCGGATGGGTTTGTGAAATAATATGAGAATGTTTACGAAATGTTAAACAGCCGTCATTCTGAATTTCAGCTTTTTTGGGATCAAAGATGGTTGTCTGTGTTTAGGGTATTGTGGAAATACCTGTTGTCATTGTGCAAAAAAAGAACCTTTGCCTTTCAATCATTTTTTTTTTTAATTTAATATTAGCTTACTTTAGAGACGATTGATCATATCATTATCCTTACATGTATCGGACTGAGAAATAATGGTAATATCTGATCTAGTAAGGGTCTCTAAATCTCAGAAAATAACTTAATCTGGATAAGCTGTTAATGGATTCGGATTGCATTAGATATAATCTGCACAGAGGATTTGTTGGATAAACATAAAGGTGTATGTCTGTATGTGGATTAGTGTTTGTTGCTAACGTAATATTGTCTAATTTTTGAAAATAATCCATGAAAATAAATTTATATTAGGGCCACTCTGTTGTTCATGACTTTTACTCATAGTTTGGAAGACCTTCAGTTATCAGGCAGCATTTTAATACTTTTTATCCTGTTCTTTTTGTATCACAGAGATCGACATTGAGCGTTGTGTCCGTGAATCTATCAGCCTCTTCTGCTGGACTCCGAAGAGTGCCACATACCGACAGCATGCTCAGCCACCGAAGGTCGCTGCCGACAATGGGTTTGGGAAAACTGGAACATACTACTCATCAGACTATCAGGATATGACCAAGACGGACCTGGTGAGCTTTACTCAACTCTCACACACAATCACAGACAAAGGTTTTATGAAAATGTGATGCATTTGTAAAGAATTGGCATTTACAGTTGTCTATGATTCTGTTGTGGGTAATCTGAGGTATTCAGCCGTCTCATCCAACAACCCTGTTGGTTAAGACCATAACATGACAGGAAATATACACTCTGCTGGATGCTCTGCGTTAATCTTTACCAAACATATGAAATCATTGATATCTGTCCAGGTTAAACTACAGGAGTGAACGCATCCACGAGACACAGTCACTCACCCACATGTGGAGGTGATCTGGGCCCCACACAGTGCGTCCTGGCCACATGGATAATCATCTGCTCAGCTGACATTCCTGTAAATGAGTTTTACGTTACTCATTCAGAATGAGAGAGAATTCACAACAGTTTGTGTCATGTCCTCATGTCAGGATGTCAGGTTTGTTAACAGTCATCCTCCTGGTTCTCAAACAGCAATAGCAATCAATTAGAGACAGCAGCTGTTTGCATAATGTCCCACTGCGACACAAATGATGTAGGTGTTTATTTGAATGCAGAGTGCAAAACTGAATCTCGAGTGCATGATGTGGACCCACGTACTCATAGCTGGACACTTGTGATCCAGTCATTCAGGACACAGCTCTCAGCAGGGCCATTGTGAACCCTTTATGTTTCAGTTTGGTAGCATCTTAGGACCGATAATACACACAAAGCTCGCACACATGTCACAGTAGTAGTAAATGACTTAAGAGACATCTTGGTAAGAACAATAAGTATTTTATGGTGAAGTTTTATTACATGTAAAAGAATAGAGTCCCAATAATGGGAAAAATGATCTTCGGGTAATAATGGGGCAGAAAATGTGAGCAGACTAACAGTCAGCTATAAGGTTTTATTAAGCAATATTCCCTCGATAACCATAGGTCAAAGTCAGTGCATCAAGTTTTGGCTGATACAACTGCTGAGTACTAATCATGTGGCGTCTTCTAGGGCTGAAAAATGAAGCTGACACAGAAATGCCAAAAACACTTCCTCAAATGGGCCCTCAGGGCTGGATACAAAAGCGAGTCAGTCCCCACAGACCAACATGTTAAAACTTAACGGCAGCAGCAAACAGGCTTGAAGTTTCGTTCTGTACAGCTAATTTCACCATTCATGTACACTAATCTGGCAAAACATTATGACCTATGACATTGTGTAGGTCTCCCTTGTGCCTCCAAAACAGTTGTGACTCATCAGAGAATGGACATGGGCCGTCTGAAGGTGTCCTGTGGGGTCTGGAGACACGAATGTTGTCAGTGGGGGCCTTTGGGTCTTATGGATTAAGGTGGGGGGTCTCTGTGGATCATCCCACAGATACCGGATCAGTCTGGTATCTAGTGAATATAGAAGCCAGGTCAACACGTTGTGCTGTCTTTCATTTTTTTTTTTTAGTTGTTCCTAAACCGTTTTTGCAGATTAGTTGAGAGTTTGGCACAAACTGATTTGTTTTAAACACAATAGAATATGTTGCATTCAATTAATTTTGCAGATGCTTTTGCCCAAAGCTTAGTACATTCAACTTCCATAGAATCAAGTAAAAGACGTTAATGCAAAACACGAATTCAAACAAACCACTATAAAAAGTGTTACATTTAGAGAAGAGTTTATTGATGTGCTCCTGCCTTTCACACAGGCCTTTTGTCTTTGTTCAGGTTTTCTTTTTTGTGGCATGGTCCCGTCTGCCCTTCACACCTGAATGCGTCCTGTCCAGAAAAGCTCACAAACACCCTTGTCAGGCCTATCTGCTGTGTGCCCAAGTGATTGCTGTAATCTTTCTCATTCAGCCGAGGCTCATTTGTATGGGCCGTGGCATTGATCCATGGTTGCATCAATGTGCGACCCACCTCTTCCTCTGAAAACATTCAGGCAGGAGTGCACTGTGCTGAAATGTCACTCTCATAACTGGACTGACGGCGGACGCATTCAAATCAGACAAAACCAGAGAACCGCACAGAAAACCTGCTTCGGCGTTTGTTCACATACGGGCACCTGACTGTTAAGTCAGTACGTGTTTGAAAAAAATATGACGTTGTCCTTTAAGCTAAAATTAAATTAAACAAATAAACGTTAGAAAGGGAAGTTATTTAAAGCAGTAGCTTGGAAATAAAATGCAGTTATTTTCACTCATTTAGGCTGGCACTGTTCTGTCACACAGTTTGCCTGGTTGTGCATCCACAGTGTCTAAAATATTGTGATATGTCTGCGCTGACACATATTCTGTTTGTGTGGGTTACATGACTTCCTATTTCCCCCCTCTCTCTCTTTCACTCTCCCTCTGTCAGCAGATTCTCAGCCCTCATAATGAACAGACATCCATCTCACTGGACAGCTGCTCTCCAGTCAGTTTGGAGAGCAGCTCTCCTTCCCGACAGTCACTAACAAGAGAATGCAGACACGGCAAAACAATTATCTTACAGCTGTGCCGTTAATTAAAATCCCAATGAGGCATTTCTGTCTACAGTTAGTTGATCTTTCTCAAATTCATCCGTGACCACTCTGATTGGCAGCCAGAGCTGAGCGGTAATACCTGTACGCAGCCACTGTAAATGTGCTCCCAGACAAACAGTGTAAAGAAACAACACTACGTATATTTGCGCATCTACTTGCAGTTTACATGGACAGCCTGGACCACCTGGTTAATGTGAACGCTGGTGACTTCAAGATATTACAATAAATCAAAATGCGTGGGGAGGGCTACTCCCGGCCCCTATGGATGAGCAGATATTTCCTCACTGTCATCTATAACAGCTGGCGGAGCTTATATTTCAGTGGCTGAGCCAACAGATGTCCATGAGTAAACAGGAATGATCCCTGGTTCCAGTTTTTCAGCGCTTGTGCACTGAGTGTTCCCATGAATTAAGCATTTCCTATTCGGTATCTAACACAGCACATGATGCAATCTAATACAAAATCTCTGCAACGAGCGGTAGAATTCGGAAGCTTATTAAATAAAGAGTTTGGCTGACAATACTTCAACTAATAGTAAAAATCTGTTTAGGTTAAACAATATGTTACAAGACCTCCACTTACTTCAGCTTGAACAAATGTATATTATACGGACTCTCCAACGCAACCTTTACTTTGCTTACATGTACAAAATATTCCAGGTTTTGCCCAAAAATGACAACATTTAATTTAACATTTAACATGATTATTCCTGTTCTTGTTGTTTGTGCAAACCTAGCCTCCTTCTTTCTTTCCTTCAAGTACCTGCGCTTTCTTTTTGTGCAAGCCTCTCTGCCCCAGCCTTGTGAACTACTGCTGCTGGCTGGTACAACAAGTGTAGGCAAAGAAAATGTGTGTCATAAAGTGCAGTAAAACCCTCAACTGAGACATATTCTGAAAGTGCTGTATGTGTCCAAAGAACAAATGCTCCTAAAACCAAAACAATATCTGCATATGTGATGCCTTATTTGGAAAATGCTACATTCAGAATAAAACCTCAAGTTGTAGGACAGCATACATGTTACAGATGTTCATTCCTTCTTAGTGTTATTGTGTATAGGTTATGCTGCAGATACCAACTGGAAAACCCTTCATTATTTTTTAAAGTATTTTATGAATAACACTGAAACAGCGTTATATTTCTGCCACTGTAACTCAGTGGGTAAAGTCCATGTCTGCACATCTGCACAGCTGGATTCGTCAGCAAAAAATACAGATGAATTTTTATGAGAAGTGTTTCCCCCCAAATAAAAACGCTTATGTGCGTGTGGTAGTGGTACCTGCTGTGTGGCCAGAATTTAAACAGGAATTACGTGCAAAGATTGTTTTTTAAAATTTCCCCTCTATGTGGAAATCAGTGTGTGTTTGTGTGTGTGTGTGTGTGTCTGCTGCGAGCTGTATTTGTTGTCAGCATTTTTCCCAGACCATGACCTCAATTATACTCTTCTTTCCTTTGTCTGATTGCAGTCCTGGCAGGTAAAACGTTCGTTTGCATGGCTGGACGGGCGCATATCAAACACCACACACTGTGCTGTGTGATATGTGAATGTTCTAATTATGCAGTGTGAAAACACTTTAAATGAGTCTTTGACCTTGTCAACAAGCTTATCACCACTGTTTTTATTTATTTATTAATTTTTTTGCCAGCCTTGTACTCTGAGCATTGGTACATCGACGCGCTCTCTACAGAAGATTCGTGTTTTCTGCTTTTCTGTGGGCGTTGGTTCGGCCTCATTGCAGTCGGGCTCAGAAATGCCAATGTGTCATTAAGCTATTCTTGGCTGACACTCACTGCTCATCGTGACATTTAAGTCGCCACGTGATGCTTCATCTGCCCCAGAGAATGCAAAACTGCACATTTAGCAAATTTCTAATGTCAGTATACGTATATGTATATATGTGTATATTCAGCATACACCCATCAGAAGTAGCAGCTGTATGCACTGAGGTGTGTCTTCAGGTGTATACAGTATTTACGTGCATGTATAGAAAGAGAGACACAGTCAGACTGAAGGATTACTCAGGATCATTTTGTGATGTTGTTGCACAGAAAATTCTCTTATTACCAGAAACAATGCATTGGTCAAACACTCCTGTGTCAGTTTTTAGCACTGATGAGTTGTCATAGCTACAGCTGACATGTGGTGCTTAAAAGCCTTCCTTTTAAAAGCAGATTCTCTTCCTCTCTCATGCTTTATGCATGCTTGATGTAAGATAAGATAAGATAATCCTTTAATGTATGCCACATTGGGGAAATTTGCATGTAGTTGTACGATTGTGGTCTACTGGGAGCAGGAGAGAAGGACCTGTGGTAACTCTCCTTCACACAGCGTGGGAGAAGCAGTAGGCTGCTGAACGCGCTGCCCAGTGCTGTTACAGCGCCATGAAGGGGGGTGAGACAGGTTATTCATTAGAGATGACAGCTTTGATTCCATCCTCCAATCACCTGCCTCCTCCACAGAGGGCAACCCAGAACAGAGCCGGCCTGCTTGATCAGTCTGTTTAGTCTCTTCTTGTCTGCCGCTGAGATGCTGCTCCTCCAGTGCACCACTCCGTACTATATGAATGATGCGACCACAGCGTCATAGAAAGTCCCCAGTAGTGCTTCCAGCACTCCAAAGGATGTAAGCAATCTTAGCAGGTAGAGTCTGCTCTGGCCTTTCTTATAAATCTTCCTCATTTATAAACATGAACATTTTTATAGACCCCAAGAAGGTGTTTATTCATCTGTTTCTCATTAGTTACCTCCTCCATGAGCCAAAAAAAGCAAATAGCACGTTTGGTTTTGGTCTCCATATTCATACCTAGTACATTAATTGAGCATAAAATGTGATCAGACCTTCATCTAATCACAAATATATACAGATACACTGTACTTAAGCTAGTAACCAACATGACATTTTCACGGTAATAACTGGTAATGTAAGTGAGTCTTGGATTTAATATGTGGCCAAACCTCCCTTTGCTACAATTACCACATAATAAAGTAGGTTTAAGACCTGCACAACGTTCAGGAGGAATGTTGGACCATTTTTCCTCTCAGCTTAAGCTGAGACATATTATTATAGTCTGTTGTCTCTCTTGAAACTGTCTTACAGCCTCTCTGCGGGTTTGAAGTCGGGGCATTTTGGACCTCTTTAAGCGGCGTGTCTTCATTCTGTAGTTGTTTTACTTGGAGGCTTGGGGTCCTAGTTTTTAAAGTTGTAAGTTTCGTCCACTCTGGCAATTTTATTTACAAAACAGGTTTGTTAAGTCGCACCCTTGTTTATTCTCAATCTGAACTTTCTCATCTCCAAATTCCTTGCCTTCCACACAGAGCTGAATGCTTGAACTCAAGTAAACGGGGAGTTTTAAACACACTTGACACAATTTGAATACGCTCTGTACATGTGAGACGTGCTGTCACTGGCCCAGTTGGCTGACAGTTTTGTGGCTGCAGTTTTAGGTTAGTTTTTCCTTGAGGTGCTTTGCCCCCTTTTTTCCACAGCTAATCCACAAATATATTAACCTAACTGTATATACTTTAAAGTAGTTACCATATTAATGACTAAAAGCATAAACATAATTGATAGGCCCAACAAAACGTTGTGTGCATGCTATATTTATTGCAGGACCATACTGCTTTAAGTAAGTAAAGGTCTTCTTGCTTTTATCTTCACTAAGTATATGTTTACTTTTCAGTGATTGTTTGACATTAGATTGAAAGTTAAAAAAGACTTTTCCTTTGTTGGACATGGAAATGAGAATATGTAGACGATAGCTCTGTTAATGTCATCACATGACAGCTATTGTCAAGTTTTTTTGTTTGAACGATAGAGAGAGGAATAAATGTGTTTATTGAAAACAATCCACATCTCCTCAAATGTCGTCCTCTTTCCCCATCCCAAAGTATTCCAGTAGAGAAGCGAAGCAAAAGTGGTGTCATTTTGAAATAGTCAGACAAATCATATTTTTTAGAATTGCAAACAAAAGCCAGTTTGTTTGAAAAAAATGTAAATGAAAGAGCTTTGCATATCTCCTGTCACAGCCCACATGGCATCTTTACAGGGAAATAAAAGTTTCAGACAGGGACAGAAATGTTTTTTTGTTATGTCTGATGACACTTCACTGAATGTGCTTCTGTGTGGAGGAACACCATCCAATTAGTTTAATTTATTCTGGGAAAGGCAATGTTAAATAATTAAAATGAGAGAAAAGGAGTCTTTCCTTCAAAACTTTACCTTAAAGACTGAGCATGGCCTCTGACATTATGATATTACTGGAACCAAAACAGCACTGACCCCTGGAAGCATGGACGCCACCAGACCTTTGACAGTGTGCTGGGGTATCTGACACAGAGACGTTAGCAGCAGATCCACTAAGTCTGGCAGTTTTGTGTAGAGTGTTCCCAGGTCCAGGAACGCCACACAAGAGCTGCAGTTTTGGACATGCTCTGACCCAGTCTTCTAGCAGTCACAATCTAGAAGTCCCTCAAACCCTTCCACTGTCGATTGTTCCTCCTTCTAACACATAAACTATGAGTACAAAATGTTAACTTTGCCCAATTTATTCACCCACTGACAGGTGTCCATGATAAGGCAAGACGGTCAGGGTTGTGTACTTCATCATAATGTTATGGCTGACTGATGTACAGCTCTTGAATGTTGCAGTGTAACCCACAGTTTACGCTTCTGCTTTTTTGACTTAGAGAGTCAAGTATATATAATATGGATATGGGACGTGTTAAATAGCCACACAGTGAGGCTTTAATGTAAGTTCACTGAGTGAAATAATAGTCCAAAAAAGGTTTTGTTATTATCAGATGTCTCTGATTTGCAGGTGTTAGATCTTCACTGTCGGCCGGGCTTCAAGGCCGTTCAGCTGACCAGTGGAGTTAACTGCTTTCAAACCTTTTATTTCACGGCTGGCAGAGCTTTGGCATTTAACCCGCTGGTCATGGAGTTGGCCCTTCTAATCCCCCTGTTCTGTCAAAGGCTTTCACACAGCGTGCCGAAATTCATAGATAATGCTGTTAGCTTTTCTCCTCTGTTTAATTTGCATATCAATGAACAGAAGTACCAAACGGCTCAATAACTCTTGTTATCGCAGTATATTTGAATGTTTTTGTTTGTTTTGAAGGGACCTGGGCAAAACTGTTTGTATCTTATTTTTCGAACGCTTCACGCTCAAAATGACTTCAGGCCATGTGGGGGTAATAGCGGCCTAGCACTTGGCCGCCATGGCAGGGCAGAGCTCATTCCCCCTGACTGACTGCTTTAATGATCCCGTTTGGCATTTTAGGTGGAAACTGATAAAGGATCATGTTCTGGCTATGTGTGCTAACTGTGGTCTGTAGTCCTTTGTGAGCTCTTAGTAAAGTCTTTATGGTAATGCATGCTGTAATTCTAAGCTTTGGTTAGTAGAGTGAGCCATTTTTTAAAGGATGTTATAAAATGTCATTAATATGGAGGGGACTTAAGCACTTCTTCTGTCTCACTTGTGTCATTTTTCAGTGATTACCTATCAAAGTTCATATTATATTCAGAACTTCTGTGAATGCGTTTTCTGCCTCTGTCCCCGTTTATCTGACCTCCTGGGATTTTCTCTCTCGTAGTCTCGGGAGCCTCTGGCGCTGTGTGAGCTGAAAGCAGAAGTATCCCCCAGGATCTCGGCTGAGGACTTAATCGACCTCTGTGAACTCTCTTTGGCTGGACCCTCCAAAAGGAGCAAAGCTGGCAGGCCTAAAATTGTTGCAGTTGATATTCGCAGTGTTGAAGAGTATCCTTATCATTTACATCTATTCAGTTCAGTTTCTTAAGGTAAGTCATCTCAGGGGGCTGAGATGTTGCAGAGAAATTTACTTATTAATCACTTGCAAAATCTTTTTCCCCGTTCAGGCACAGAAATGGAAAACACAATCCAAGGTCATATTACAGACAGAACAAAGGCAGGCTTTCACCTGCCATGAGACTCACTCCAACTTTTCACGCTCCAAAAGTCAGCTATCACGAGGGGGCTGATTCATCTGTGAGATAGTGAGATAGCCAAATACCACTGTGTTACTTTGGTGTTTTAACATGTTAATTCACATCTGAAATAACACACGCTGCCTGGCCAAAAAAAAGTCACCACCTGGATTTAACTTAGCAAATAGGTATGAGCCTCCTGTTGGATAGTTACAGCATGGATGAATATGGAGCTGTCAAGTTATTTAATCCCAAATGATGCAATGAGTAGCTTCACAATTCTTAAACAACCATGTTGAAAGACACGATGTTAAGTCTGTTTGAGAAGGGTCAAATCATTGGCATGCATCATGCAGTGAAAACATCTAAGGAGATTGAAGAAACTACTAAAATTGGGTTAAGAACTGTCCAATGCATTATTAAAAACTGGAAGGATGGTGGGGAACCATCGTCTTTAAGGAAGAAATGTGGTCGGTAAAAAAAATCCAGATTGATTGTGATCGGTGATCACGTAAAAAGTAAAACAGTAGAACTCAGGGCTATTATACTATACTGTTAATGGTACAATGGTACACGTACAATGTGAAGGGAACTCAAGGGATTGGGACTGAACAGCTGTGTAGCCTTAAGAAAACCACTAATCAGTGAAGCTGGAAAAAAAGGCTTAAATTTGCTAGGCAGCATAAAGACTGGACTCTGGAGCAATGGAAGAAGGTCATGTGGTCTGATGAGTCCAGATTTACCCTGTTCCAGAGTGATGGGGGCATCAGGGTAAGAAGAGAGGCAGATGAAGTGATGCACCCATCATGCCTAGTGTCTACTGTACAAGCCTGTGGGGGCAGTGCTATGATCTGGGGTTGCTGCAGTTGCTCAGGTCTAGGTTCAGCAACATTATGTGTCCAAAGAATGAGGTCACTACCTGAATATACTGAATGACCAAGTTATTACATCTATGGATTGTTTCTTCCCTGATGGTACGGGCATATTCCAAGATGACAATGCCAGGATTCATCAGGGAGCATGAGACGTCATTTTCACACATGGATTGGTCACCACAGAGTCCAGACCTTAACCCCATTGAGAATCTTTGGGATGTACTGGAGAAGGCTTTGTGCAGTGGTCAGACTCTCCCATTATCAATACAAGATCACGGTGAAGAGGAGTGTGTGACTTTTTTGGCGCCTTTTTTGTTGTTGTTTGTTTGTTTTGGCCAGGCGGTGTATTATCTGCAAAGTACGTTTTTAAATGACTGTTGTAGTCAAGAGTCTTCAGATGTTTCCCTATGACGACAGATAAGAGCTGTAACGGTAAATATAGCAGTTCAATTGAACACTAGACCTGTTTCAGGTGGCTGCTGAACCTGTCCACAGTAATTCATTGCTCTTTTTCTCATGCTGGTATGACCCCCATTTCCTGTATGTAATACACCAGCTATGGATGAGTAACTCATACAACTTGGCTTCAAAGAAACAGAACTATCCCTTTATGACAGTGATACACTTGTATACTTGTAATAGCTTTTTGTACCTTTGGGTGCTAAAAAAAAACAGAGAAAACGAAGAAAAAAAAAAGATCTTTCAAAAAACATGATGCAAAATAAAATAGTGACAGCTTAAGGTTAAACCGCTCTTCCGCAACCTCTCCTTGTTTTCTGTACTTTCTTGATTGAGCTTGATTTTAAGTTCACTTGTGAAGCAATGACCTCTACCACTCATAATTGGCCCTGAACAAGGACCAACGTTGCTGACAAAAGCAATACGAGGCACTGTTTGCTACTGCTTGGAAATTAGATTAATTGGACAGAATTAAGAATCTGAAGTGAACGATGCCGTAGCCACGTCGGGGCAGCAAAAACAAGCTATAAACATGACACTGAAGTATTATCGTACTACAAAGCTGTTATCTCTGATCTCTGTTCTAGGCTTGGGAGCCTCTGGCGCTGTATGACCTCATTTGTCCTTCGCCAGTACACGGGGAAAATAATTTCCCATTCAGCTCTAAAATGTAATACCTTTACTTTTTTTTACAAACATCTTTTTAGGTGCCATAATGACCTGTCGTAGCTCCTGCTCAGTGTAGTTGTTGTTGACAGCGACATATTTAGAGACAGACTATAACTTGGGATTCACTGCGTAGACACGTTTTCTGGCAGTGATATTCGGGACCATACATGACTGATTTATTTTTCTTATTTCAGTGTACCTCACCTTAGCACACCAGCGCAGGTGCAGATGACTTGTACCTGTAAGGGCAGAGTCCATATCACAGAGTGTACGCTCTGTTCGCGTAGAAACTGTGACTTTTCGTCTTTGCAGTGTCACTCTCAAAAATGTTTTTTGTTAATCCTTATTGAGTGAGGTAAAGAACTGGTGATTGATCCACACAGGACACAGCAGGCATAATCAATGTTTAATGTGCAGTAGGGCTGTCAAAGTAAAACACAATTATACATAATGCTTGTAAGTAACACGCGATTAACACGTGCACATTCAGTGATTATGACCCGACCTGAAGTTTGGGACATTCAGCAAGCAGAAACAATTCTCCTTGAGCAGAAATGGACAAAGAAAAGTGTCTTTTAAGTCAGCTCAGTTTCAAAGTCCTGCGTGATGGAAGACTAGATTTATTTGCATTTACTGTAGATGTGCACTGAGTTACCACTGGAGTATGTCAGCACTCAAAGACCATTTGATGGCCAAGCGTGCACTGCCTTTGAGATTGTTCTGGAGACTTTTCTGGACAGTATTTGTCATCACTTGGGATTGTATAACGTACACGAAAACCTATTTGTCTGCCCCGGTGTTGATAAGTGTATAAAAAACCTGAGAAATATGTATTTACAACTGATTTAAAAAAGTCTAACCAGGAACAAGCATTGCGATTATTCATTCATTCAGTCATGACACACACCGAAACCTATTTGGGTAAGTCTGGGAGTTTTGGGTTTCTTCTGAAATTGAACTACAGCCAAAGATGCTAAAAGCTTTCCAGTAAGGGCAAGTAAGGAAAAATTCAAGAGGCATGCTCTACTTTTGCCGCCCAGTGTGAGAAATTAACATAAGTTCAGTGAAGACTGTGCAAACTGTACAAAAGCCTAAGTTTTGTAGATGCATGACAGCAGAACAGTAATATTCATGGCCTTGATGTACGTACAGACACTCTCCCGTACAAAGAAATTCCATAGAAAGTGCCATAGATTAAAAATGAAAAAACTCCTTGTCATCATCAATAGCCCTTTAATCCATCTTTTTCGTAGCGCTGCATAAAACTACAGTGTTGCAAAAAGCAATGTTGCTTTTGCAGAATACAGTAAAATGGATAAAACAAAAACCTTGAATATAAAACTTTTAAAACACACAGGGAGTGAGGCTCAAACCTTCAGTCCAGCAGTTGGCTGGCGATGGGGTTGAAGAGCCATTAATCAATGAGGATTAGTGGTAAGTAAGGGTTTAAAAAAGGTGTTCCTTTAGCTAAACTGCTTCTCTGAAGCCTCCTGATCGGCCGAGGCTCCTTAGGCCAACTTACACGGACAAAAGGGATTTGACCACTGTGAACCCTTGTTCACCTTTATTTTGTTCTTAGACAAAGCAGTGTGTTGGGTGTCTGTGCACACAAAAAGTGGATTAAATTAAGACATCTGTGGAGTAATTCAGGGCAGTCTAGATTTAGCTATGTGAGTACCCAGTTTTTCTAGAAAACCAAATAGCATTTGCCTCATGCAATTCGAAGGCTAAATGTAGCTCAATGATTAACTACTGAATTCTCAGTAGTTATTTATGTAACTCGCAGGTTCTCTGTGGTATTTTTGTGGTTTGGTGAACATTTGTCTCAATAATGTCAATAACTACAGCAACAGGACATTGTCCTTTTCTTATGAGTTATTATTCTACTGCATACCACAGAGTGCACTGCCTCTTTGTCAGATCCCTCACTAAGACACAGTCTTTTTTCTTTTGTCCTCCTGACATCCCCTTTATGTTTCCAGCCTTTCATTTTCCACTCCTTTCAATGACCAAGTGTTTCCCATGATGTTATCTTAAAGTTTGTCTCGCTTTCTGATAAGCGCTATAATAGGCGCTCTAATTAGGCCGTCACTGAACTGACTTTACAGTGGTCTTCAAAAGATTTCACGCCCTTCAAAACTTTCTACATTTCTGCATAAGAATGACTCAAATCATCAATGGATAAATCATTCATTCATTAATCTTCTGTAACCACTGGAGGCTGGAGCCTATCCCAGCTGTCATCGGGCGAGAGGCGGGGTACACCCTGGACAGGTCTCCAGTCTATCGCAGGGCTAAGACAGAGAGACAGCCAGCCATTCACACTCACACGTACACCTACGGACAATTTAGAATAACCGGTGAACCTAACGAGCATGTCTTTGGATGGTGGGAGGAAGCCGGAGAACCTGGAGAGAACCCACACAGACATTTCACAAATAGTCACAGGTCACAAAGGGAAGGCAAATTCTAAAAGAAAATGTCAGGACATCTGTCTGTGAGCTGAATCTGAAAAGAAACTAGGTCATGCAGCAAGACAGCGACCCCAGGAACACAAGCTGTGGAACGATCTGAAGGACCTGAACAACATTTAAAAACTGAAGTGGTTCTGTTATTCCTGCACAGGGAGTCTCACCAGTTAGATACGGACAAAAGATCTCACATGCTTTTGCAACTAATTTTTATGCAGAAATGTAGACAATTCTGAAGGGCTCAAAAGGTTTAGACTGTACTATATGTTGTTCCATGTTCCAACAAAAGACCTGGTAAAAAAAAACTTCTCCTAAACTTCATCATTGGTGCATTCCTTTATTTTTTTCCCACCTCAGTCAGTTATCATACCCGTTCAAAGCTTTGCTCCTTAACCCCACCGTCTCCAGCTTCAGCAGAGGCCATATTTCTGGCAGCATCAACGTTCCCTTCAACACGGCATTCGGCCCCGACGGTGAGCTGCTGCAGTGTCCCGCAACAGGAGTCCTCCAGAACTACAGAGGACGCGTCATTGTGGTCATCAGCCATGCCATGAAGAGTGCTGCGATGGTGAGAACGCAGTCACAGCCGCATACCCCTGTAGATATCACACCAGAGTACACAGTGTCTGAGGTCTAAATACATGAAAGAACACAGAGGCATCATTTTTTTCTCTACACTTTCTCGCTCTTTAGTCTCCTGATGAACATAATGAGAGTAGTAGCTAAAAGCCATAGTTGGTACTATGATGCCATAGGGGTTTATGACCTCACAGGAGAATCTAGCAATGAGCATGTTCACGTGGAAGGACAATCGATTGCCAATATGAACAGGTCACACATATCTTGCAAAAAGAATCAACTATACCACTAAACAAATATGAGGAATATAAAAAAGCAACCCAGACTAAAAGTAACACAATTGCTGCAGCCTTGGAAAGTTTTTTTCTTCTGCATTTTACTGTATTCTGCAAAAGCAACGTTTGTTGTTTGTTTGTATGGGAGACCACGAATATTACCGTTCACACGTCTCCAAAATGTAAGCTTTTCATGAATAACAAAATGAATAATTGTGGGCTTGTGTAACTAAAACAATGCTCTTTGTTCTATGGGCCCAGAAAAAAAATTCTAGAGAATTAGATTAGCCAGAAGATTGAAGAATCTCCCCTGTATTTATGTTGTCTTTGTTCAAACTGAGTGGATGTGACTAACTCCTGTAAATATTGCAAAAGTAGATCATTCCTTTCTGAATTTGTCCTTACTTGCCCTTACTGGGAAACAAGCTGTTTTCCTAACTTTGGCTGTAGTTCAGTTTCAGAAGAAACTCAGGTCAAGAGATAAACAACCAGGCTCAGCAGGATCAACAAGACTGGAAGACTTGTAAAGATAGAGGGCAAAGGGAAGACATAACAATAATATATATTGAATCAGATTATCTGACAACTTGAGAGGGGATATATTTTGACAATGACCTTAACACAATCTACACTTATGTTTTCAAGACAATACTGTCATTGCTCAAAGAGTGTGTGCTTTCATCTCCTATGTAACTGTTAAAATACAATACATTTGCTTTTTTATTTTCACTGTTGCAAACAGCCTGCTGCTGAGACAGAATAACTTCAGTAATAAAAAAAAAAGTAAAGTCAGACCAGGATTCAAATGGTAGCTTCAAATAAATACACTTTGCTGCTATGATAAAGAAAATAAAGAAGAAGAAAACTATTTTTATTCTTTACTGATTGATCATGTGACCAAGATGTTGTCTATTGCTCCTTAAGCTATAAGTAAAAGTGTTGTTTGTAGACACATTACCACTTTTCATGATCACATTTATTTGTATGAGTGAATTAGAAATTCCCTCATGCGAATAGACTGTCTGTAAATGAACATCTCCTCTCCCTCCTTAATCAATAGCCCTTTTATTCATCTTCTTGCGATGTATGCATACAGTTATTATAACAGATAAAGACATTAAAGTTGCTTTTGCAGAATAAAGTATAACAACCCTGAAAAAACTGAACATAAATATTTCAAAGCACCACAAATGTTGAGCTACAAACAGTCATCAGTGTGTTGAGCTCTGCCACCTTACTCCAGACATGAGCTTGAGTTTTTATCCACCTCCATTTGTATCTGAGGTGAAAAGGAGTTTGTGTTCCCTATGTGTTGTATGCCTACACGCCACTGTCATAGTTTCACCTTTTTTTCATTAGATAGAGTATTGTTCAAATGTCTACACTCTCTCACGCCGCGTTGTTTCCTCATTCCTCAAAGTATTATTTTTGAACAGCAACCGCTGAGTTCTAAGTAAACGGTTGTAGACACCGTGTAAGTAAACATTTAGTTTCTGAGGAACGGTGAATAGCAGCCTTCCTGATTCATTTCCATTTCTCCCCAGTTTGCTGCACATTTGATCAAGGTGAACTTCCCTCGGGTTTGCATCCTGGATGGAGGGATCAACAAGCTGAAGCCCACCGGACTCCTGACAGTCCCCTCCCCACAGATCTGACCCCATGCCTTATGTTCACTTTGGTGCAAGGTACAAATGAAAAGACTGAACATTATATTCTGAGCGGACGATTACAATGCAACGAGAATTATGGAATCTGTTGTTGTTTTTTTTACTAGAACCACTGTTATGTACTGTTGTAGCTTTGCACTGAAACATTCAGCTGCCTGTGACCAATGTGTTTATGTGAGAAACAATAAAAAAGAATAACAGGAATATGTGTATTTGGTGATTACTTTGACTTTTTGTAAACGTGAATTATCTCCGCATGCTGATATTTGTTGTTCTTACTGTCATGTTACAGCTTGGTATTATTAAAATAAATCTGAAATGGTGTACGGCACACCATCCACAACTTCAAATAAACTTCTCTACATCCAAAATTCTGCTGCACGTCTGCTCACCCACACCTGCTCCCGTGATCACATCACTCCTGTCCTCCAGAAACTCCACTGGCTCCCAGTTCCACAACGTATTCAGTTCAAAATCCTCCTCCTCACACACAAAGCCCTCCATAACCAGGCCCCTTCCTATCTCACTGACCTGCTCCATCGCCACAATCCATCCCGCAGCCTCCATTCATGTAACGCAAACCTCCTTACTCCATCACTGAAGACCGAGCATCAAATCTGGGGCGACAGAGCCTTCTCTGGAACTCTCTCCCCAAACACATCCACGACTGTATCGACCTTCCTACCTTCAAATCTCTCACAAAAACACACCTTTTTAAAATTGCATTTACTGTTTAGCTCACTATTTTATTGTTTTTAATGTTATATTTCACATTGTTTTGTTAATTTGATGTTGTTTTTATGTAAAGTGTCTTTGAGTACCTTGAAAAGCGCTTTTAAATAAAATGTGTTATTAGTGTTATTATTACATAAATATAATTGTATTAAATTGAAAAGTATTTGTTGTGTAGACTGAAGCACCCTGAGACTGAAATATTATTAGGGGCATTATTAGTCCAGGGGGTGCAGATTGTGAAGATCCAGGACTTAGCCAAAAAATTTGAACATCGACAACTTCTCAGTCCCTTCCCTCTTTCCGCTAAAGCCCAAAACGGTCTCCCAAGCCCCGCCCCCCACAAGGGAAAGCTGTGCACGATAGAGCGCGTGTATATTGGCCCTGGAATACTGCGCACGAGCAGAGAACCTAGAGAGTGCGAGTAAACAAACTAGCATGGACACCTACGTAAGAACAACAAAATAGTTTTTATAATACCCTTTGTTACTGCTAAATAATTTCACCTAAAGTACAGTCGTTGTTGTTTCTGAAAGTAGCCTACATCGCTGATGTTTGCTATCAGTAACAGTTAAGCATTCATTGTGGCGTTTTATTCCACAGTTTAGATTTATCAGTTTGCTATGTGGTAGATACACTATATTACCAAAAGTATTCGCTCACCCATTCAAATGATCAGAATCAGGTGTTCTAATTACTTGGCCTGGCCCCAGGTGTATAAATTCAAGCACTCAGGCATGCAGACTGTGAAACAAGACATTTGTGAAAGAATGGGCCGCTCTCAGGAGCTCAGTGAATTCCAGCGTGGAACTGTCATAGGATGCCACTTGTGCAACAAATCCAGTCGTGAAATTTCCTCGCTCCTAAATATTCCACAGTCAACTGTCAGCTCTATTATAACAAAATGGAAGCGTTTGGGAACAACAGCAACTCAGCCACGAAGTGGTACGCCACGTAAAGTGACGGAGAGGGGTCAGCGGATGCTGAAGCGCATAGTGCAAAGAGGTCGCCGACTTTCTGCACAGTCAATTGCTACAGAGCTACAAACTTCATGTGACCTTCAGATTAGCCCAAGTACAGTACGCAGAGAGCTTCATGGAATGGGTTTCCATGGCCGAGCAGCTGCAGCCAAGCCACACATCACCAAGTGAAATGCAAGGCGTCGGATGCAATGGTGTAAAGCACGCCGCCACTGGCCTCTAGAGCAGTGGAGACGCGTTCTCTGGAGTGATGAATCACGCTTTTCCATCTGGCAATCTGATGGACGAGTCTGGGTTTGGAGGTTGCCAGGAGAACGGTACATTTCAGATTGCATTGTGCCAACTGTGAAATTTGGTGGAGGAGGAATTATGGTATGGGGTTGTTTTTCAGGAGCTGGGCTTGGCCCCTTAGTTCCAGTGAAAGGAACATTGAATGCTTCAGGATACCAAAACATTTTGGACAATTCCATGCTCCCAACCTTGTGGGAACAGTTTGGAGCGGGCCCCTTCCTCTTCCAACATGACTGTGCACCAGTGCACAAAGCAAGGTCCATAAAGACGTGGATGACAGAGTCTGGTGTGGATGAACTTGACTGGCCTGCACAGAGTCCTGACCTGAACCCGATAGAACACCTTTGGGATGAATTAGAGCGGAGACTGAGAGCCAGGCCTTCTCGACCAACATCAGTGTGTGACCTCACCAATGCGCTTTTGGAAGAATGGTCAAACATTCCTATAAACACTCTCCTCAACCTTGTGGACAGTCTTCCCAGAAGAGTTGAAGCTGTAATAGCTGCAAAAGGTGGACCGACATCATATTGAATTCTATGAGTTAGGAATGGGATGGCACTTCAGTTCATAGAATGAGTAAAGGCAGGTGAGCGAATACTTTTGGTAATATAGTGTATATGACCGTGCACGACGTGCGCGGGGAAGGGGCAGCGGAGGGCGCTATGAAATGTGTGTCCATGAGCAGTGATTGACACTTATACCCTATCCACACGAAAATGCATTTTTTCGTAAACGCAGATGTTTTTATTCGTTTTGGCCTACCGGGTCCCAGCGTGGATAAATTCGAAAACGCACTTCTCGCGGATCAGTCTGGACGGTTGAATCTGGACATTTTGGAAAACGGTGATGTCATCGCCACCATCGCCGCCATGGCCACACCCCTCGAGCAGTCTTCCACGTCTTATATCCCGCGAAACGTCTCATAACAACATCAACAACAATGGCGCACTACATGCTTGTGTTACTACTGGAGAACATATTGAGCCTGTTATGGTTACTAGGGCAAAATCAAATTTTTGGTTTCTTCGAAAGCCGATTTGTAAACAGCGCTCAAGCTTCATGCGCATGCGCCACCTCTTCCTCTCCGTTTTTGGTGAATTTCTGAAACTGAAACAGCGCCGTAGACCTGGGATATGAAGTAGCGTTTTCAGTCGTGTAAAGATGGATCAGTCTGGACGCGGATTTTTTTGAAACCGTACCAGCGAAAACGGATAAGAAAAAGATCGTTTTCGTACGTGTGGACAGGGCCCTAGATACACCCCTGGGCTTGATTGGTGCATCTGAGAGTGGAGCGGTGGATGTCTTGCAACTCGCGCTACAGGCTGTAGGAGGGGCCAGAGGAGCCAATTTTTTTTTTTAAATGACCTGCTTCATGCAATTATACTTGAACATAGGGTCAGTTTCAGCAAATATGACAGAAAGTTAGTTTTGTAAAAGTTGACTACTGCACCTTTAACTGTTTTTTAACTGTCATTGTTCCCAATTTAAGAGTATGTCTATAATATTTAAATTAATAATGTACAGTTATCTTGTCTCAGTAATAGTGTTACATACTTTATAGTATGGAGTATGTACTGTATATTTTTTATTTTGTTGAAACCAAAGTATGAATATTTTAAATTGTTAACATTAAGAGAAACAGAAACAGATTATTATTATTTTTTTTAATAAGTTTTTTTACAGGTAGCAGGTGAAGAGAAGTTAGCAGCAACGCAGATGCTCCAGACAGGGAATCAATCCCTCGCCCTCTAGGTGTCAGGTTGTACTGGTGTCCATCGAGATGACGATACGAGCCCAAATCCTGACCTATATCCAGGTATCCTGCTGCACCACTGGTCTCCGTCTAGCGGATTCCAGCAGAGGAAAAGGTAAAGCCACAAATAGGTGATCAGGAACAGGAAGTGTCTGTGCAGGTAACCCCCTCCTCCACTGCTTTCTGTCTCGCAGCAGCTAGTGAAGGAGAAGGTGTCCCCAGACGTAAGTACTCCACTGCTTTCTGTGTTGCAGCAGACAGTGGAGTAGAAGGTGTCCTCACACGTAGGTAACCTCCTGCTTGAGCTCTGTGTTGGATTCATCTGGGAAGATAACATAAGATGACATGAGATAAGACAAGACTTTATTTATCCCTGTGGCTAAATTAGGGTGTTACAGCTGCAAGGAACAACAATGCAAATTACAAAAAATAGAATAAGTTAAGACAAGAGAAACTATATAACAGTAAGTATGTTAAGGTACAGAAAATATTTACCGATGTCGATGAAGATGTTCACTTTAATAACACCAGTCCCGTGGGGCCGTCTGCAAGGTCTTAGAAAGTTCTGCGTACAGCTGCGAAGAACTTTGTGATGATGCCAGGTTCCTCAGTTTGTCTCTTCAGCTGCTTTTTGAAAGAAGACACGATCATGTCTTCAAATATTGGATCCTTTAAGGCCATAATAAGCCACAGAGTCTTTTTGGAGCAGTGACACATTTTGCACATGTCCTTGAAAACGGCCTCATCCATGTCCTTCAACTTGTCCGGGTTAATATTTAACCCTTCACTCTCGACTTGATCCCAGATTCTGTTGAACATCCGCTGGTGGATGGTGTGTAGGGATTCTGAAGTGCAGGTCATCTTGGACTTTTTAAGGGCCCGTGAAATCAGCTTCTCTGCGACACTGCTCACGAATGTTTCTTCCTTTGCTCTGGCGCCCTTTTCAGGTTTGTCCTCAAATGCAAAGGCAGACACCGAAGCTGCATCTGGAGGCACGAATACTTCCACAGGGGTGACCTCTGTAACGCTGGGTGTCTGTGTCGGTGCAGAAGGTGCCACTTTGGTAAGTGGTTTCCTAAAGAATCTCTTAATCCTGCTTGTCAGACGCACTTTGTAGTTTGGGGTTACGTCTGGATCTGGTCTCTCGTCCAAACTTTCTGCGACATCACTCTTTGTGGACTCCAGATCTTCTTGGTCTCCTTCAGTGTGTCTTGGTGTGGAGATGACCAGCGGCTGATGTTTGCACACCAGTCTCTTCTTCTCGGTGCACTCTTGCAGCATTTTAATAGTGCGAACAACCATTTCATCCATAGTCTGGAGGGCAGTGACGTACTGTCTATATGGCTTCGCAGTGTTCATGCTAGTAAAGAGGTTGGAGCAGACAAATGCTGCTACTTCTTTGGCAATTAAGCTCTTCAAACTGTCTGAGCTCTCACTGCAAACGTCATCTGGAACATCCAGTACTTGAGCAAAAGTTCGAGGTAGTAGGTCCCCCAAACTGGACGACAGGTACTCCTGGGACATAACTCCTCCGCTCTCGACGTCTGCCAGCGCTGATCGTGCAATGATCGCCATCATGTCCGTTAGCAGTTCTGCCAGCATGTATTTGGTTTCATCCTCAGGGTATCCTGAGATCAAACGTGCCCACTGGTTAGGTTCAATCCCTCTGAAGAAAAAATCCATAACGGGGCGAATCTTGTCCACTGTAGTGGGAAGAGTCTCCTCTTCCTGTGGACTGCTTGTTTGGTCCATGGCGGTAGTTGTCTTCACTGCCATATCACTCAAACGTAGGTTGTGTCTTGAAAATATCTTTTCAGAACAAGGTTTAGTCATCACGAACTGTCTTCTCGATGCAGTTAATACTAAGTGAATGTGAAATGAATCTGCGAGCTATTTATACCACTCTGGAATGTTGAGGTAGCATAGCACTGTGACATCAGCAGTGACCTAATCAAGGACTGTGACATCATCAGTGATGGACTATCGGAATGTGACATCATCAGTAAGGGCCGGAAGGTCTTCAGTCCTCAATCTGTTCTGAGATCTACCCATTTACAGTGCCTCTAAAATAAATAAATAAATAAAAAGTCTTGAAAAACATTTTCCTACAAAGCCATTTTAATCTTAGCCATGCAGGGTTGTTGCACGTTGCTGAGAAGCTTCACCACAACATGATGCTCCCAGCTCTGTGCTGGTTTTAAGAAATCTGTATCAGAAACACTTTATAAAACACTAAAAATACTGTATTGACATTTTTTACATTTGATCCCCGCTAAGCGAGCTAAAATGATATATCAATAAAATGTACGCATATTCCATTATTTCAGGATGTTTCCTGTCAATAGAAATTATTAGAATGTATGCAGGATGAAGGGCAGTGATATTATGATTGTTTTTAAAAAAGTGGTCTTGCGTCTCACTTTCCCCAGCTTCAGGGTAAACTGAGACAGACCAGACAAATCAAGGGGGTAAAGTGAGTGTACATTTTACTGATATATCATTTTAGCTCGCTTAGCGGGGAGCAAATGTAAAAAATGTCTCACTTTACCCCGTAAGTAATGAAAGTAATAATTGTGGGGGGTCGCCACTGCTTTTGAGTTCTCTTAGGGGAGGCCCACTATCCCACACTTTGAAAACCCCTGGTGTAGGTGAATGTCTTTGTTGTTGTTTCAGCAATTGCTAGTTTCATAGTCTTAAATTTGACTGTGAAAGGGTTTATTTTTTATGCATTATATTTTTGAGTTATCTGTCTGAATGCAATATCTCAGGAAGTATCCTTCAGATTACAGCAAGCGTTCATTTGGCCTCAGGAGTAGACAGATTAGAATTAGAGGTCAAAGGTCAAGCTCAGTCTAACCTCACAAAACACTTTATAGGCCACAAAACAAATTGTTGTCTGATATCTCTCTCTGGCGAGAAAGGGAGCATGTTTCATGTTCATGTCAGGGAACTTTGGTCAATTTCTTCACCTAAAGTTTTGCTGTTTCAAAGGTCCAGTGATTGAAGAGAGACAGCCTCGTTAGAGAGAAGAAAGATGTCACGTTTAGTGTTGAATGGCGAGGGGAGACCCAAGTACAAGACACACAGACTAGAGAGGCAGGCAGAGCAACTCAGAGAAAATTTGATAACTTAGAAAAAACAAAAATCACTGCAGTTGCGAAGCAGGTAACATCCAAGGACAGGTGTAATCCAAAAACCAAAAGGAAGACAAGCACCCAGGAACACAGGGAAAATATAACAGACTACTTGACAATGGACAAAGGGAAAGGCAGGACTATATGAGCACACATGGACATGACCAAAAAGGACCTAACCGTTTATACATATATGTAGACCATATAGTGAAAATTTTCTGTTGAAGAACAAGAAATAAGAATAAAAACACTCTGGTCTTTCGGTGTGTTTAATTCGGCATCTGCAGATGGACTCATAGCACAGACAAATTGCCAATCAACAGACTAAACAATGTGTGTTGCAAAAAACTTCCATTGCAGCCCTTACCAAAAGAAACTGAAGCACTTAACACCTGTCTATCAAAGCCAGCATTAACTTTTTCAGCAATCAAAGTTAGAGTAGTCTGTGGATCGGACCAAACTGGCCAGCCTTTGCTCCCCACATGGTTCACCGGTTTTCTTTCCTTTGGCCATTTTTGATAGATACGGACCTCTTCAGACTGGGAACACGCCACAAGGGCTGCTCCTTTATGAGATGCTCTGACACAACTGTCCAACCATCACAGTTTGGCCCCAGTCAGAGTTGTTCAAATCCTTCCTCTTGTCTGTTTTTCCTGCTTATCCCACATCAGCTTTGAGGATAAAATGCTCAACTGTTTGCCTAATAACAGATGCTGTAGTAGCTTGCACATCAGTGTTGTTCGCTTGATCAGTGCTTATGACGATGCTCATAATGTTATGCCTTATTAGGGTACTTACCTGAATGTACCAGAGGTTAATCATACAAACCTCATACATCATCCGAGGTTATATTATGGATGCCTAGGGGATCTTTAACAGCATCTCATTGACTTTCCCCAGTGGCCACAGACTGGCGCATCAGTCTGTGGCCACTGGCTCTCGACCTGCCAAATAATCTAAGCTCCCTCATGGCTATTTCTAATTTCACTCTTAGAAAGTCTTAGAAAGTCTGGTTTACTCAAGTCAAAAAGCATTTTTATGCAATTTCACTGGTGATTTTTCTGTAATTTCTAATGACAAATGTGATATTTCAAATCATAAAGTGATAAAAACATGTTGTCCAGCTGATTATTCCTCCTAGCAAGTTTTCCTTCCAGTCATTCAGTGGATCTTCATTTGATTTGTTTGAAACACGCTGTTCTTGTTTGTCTTTTGGCAAAATCTAGTCCAGTCTTTCTATTCTTGAAGTTTAGGAATGATTTGTACTTCATGGTGAACCTTACATACCTGTGGTGCGGAAGTCTTCTCACCATCGACTGAACCATCCCTTAGTTACACTGCTATAGGCCTAGGCAGCTGGGGGACGATGCACTGAGCACCTGTCCTCTACTCTCTTCTCTCTTTCACAGAGCTCCTCACCTGTACCCTTGTATTGAATTGATTTAACATGATTCTCATGCAACTTTGTGGGTGCCATGCTATACCTACGATGCAATACTTGATGTCCAGTCAGGGTTCATGTTATGCATACAGAGGCCATGCAGTACACTTAAGAAAAGAGTAAAAAATACTTTGCATAGTGTGTGTCTCAGATCAGGGTTAGGTGTGATATGAGAGATTTGAAGGATGATAATGAGGACAAGATATATTAGCCGACCATCTGACTACACCGTGAGCAGGAGGCGTCAGTCCTGACAGCACAGGAAAAAAGGAGCGTCCAACACTGACAACGTGAAACCCAATGTCCAATTAACTATCTTATGGGAACCATCTCTCAGAGGTTTGTGCAGAGAGTACTCAGCCGCTACTACAATGCTGATTAGCAGGTCCAGGAAGACAGTGAACTGCAGAACTGTATTTCAGACATTTCCAAAGAAGCCACAGGTTGTTTGAAAAGAAAGTCTCGATGCTAATAATTTTATTTTACATGCACATTATAATTAGTATTATAAACTTTGCAGTTGGTTAGTTACTTTAGTAATGCAGTTTATTCTTTCTGATAAACGGGAATCACAGACTCACAGTGTGGCCAAGTTTGTTACCATGGTGATCTTCACTGGCTCAGTGCAGCACGCAGCCGCGATCTCTGGACAGATGAACCCTTGTAATTTATTGAGACAATAAATTGTTTTAAGTTTTATTTTTTTTGTGGCAGTTTGGTAGTTTTCACTAAGAAAATGGTACATTTCTGGCCATATATAAATATATGCTGTAATTCTGACATGTTAATACAGCCGTATTATCAGCTTTGTAAAGTAATCAAAATGACATTTCTAATAATGCTTTCAGTAATCATAATCAGAGTTTTCTCCTAACTGGTTATCGTGTTACATTTGCTTTATAGCTTTGAGTTCATAAATCGTTTACCTTTTGACCTGATAATGGTGTTAGTTGGAGGAACACCAAGATTATTACAGTTCATCCCAAGGGAGGCATGTCTGGTCCAATATAAATACTCCAAAACCTAATAATTGGTTATCCAATATTTATTCATTAAATGCAGTCTGACTATTGTGGCTGGATGCACAACACTCCTATCTCCTTGCAACAGCCTCCACTGCAACTGCAAGCGAGGCCACAATGCCGGTGACATTTCCTGATGTCAGAACAACAGTTAATGGCATGTGGCTGCTCAGCCAGCAGTCCAATGACTTCACAAGTAGCCAAGTCTTCATGAAAATGACATAAATCACATTTATGTTCAACAACAACAATAATAATAATAATAATAATTTATACAGTATTGATCCGACATGAGGATGCAGTTTTTCTGCATTTGTCCCATCCATCTGTTTACACAGTAGTGTGTATAGCAGGAGCAGTGGGATGCTGCCTCTAAACTGTCGCACCAGGGGAGCAATTTGGGGGTTAGGTGCTTGCTCAAGGCACCTCAGCCACAGCAGGGAAGCAAATCTGGGACTGGGATTGGTCCCAAAGCTGCGTCTCTAACAATGCACCACGGCTCCCCTAAGCTCGCTAACCATAGCTGCCCTAAGGTCAAGTTATGTGAATGTGCATTACTGTCCTTCAAGTAAAAATATGCAAAACAAAAAAAAAAAAAAAAAAAAAAAAGGTTTGCTCACATCCTACAACTATGCATTACCTTAAAATGTCCAGGGTCTATTTTTGTTAAACATGTAATAGCTAAACGGTTGACTGGTCGCTTCAAATCCCTCTTGGCCATTACTCGGACAAACATTCAGTGAGGAGCATCCCCACAAGGCGATGAAGAAGGTACAAGATGAGCTTAAAGCATTTAGTGAAGACACCAGAACAAGAAACAAGGAACTGAACGTGCCACGGATCCTGCATTGGTAGAAATTAGTGTGGCCATATGAATACCAGAATGTGGGAATTGCTCAGCTGTTGTCTACCTGTTGGCAAATTCAGCTTCATAATAGCAAAAATAATTCCAGGGGTCTTTATTTAACTGACCATATACGATATATAAGAAAGAATCTACTATTTGTGATTACTGTGTGTTAATGGACGTGCCTTTGCTGTCGCAGCTCCACAAGTGTGGAATTTGCGTAAGACAACTGAAGTTCACTCATCCGTCAATTTCAGTTTTCTTACGTACAGATGCAGAGGTTTCCTAATCAGATTTCTACACTTAGTCACTACATGAAAGGCATGCATTACACAAGTTTCTCTGAATCTTGAGTGAAGTAACGGCGATCACAGGAAAAAAAAAAGTTTCACACAGATGCAACTGATCCACACAATTAGCGAGTTATTTCCGAGTATATACGGTTATTCAAAAAAGCAGCACAGGTCCTGGAGGAAAAAATATCATGGGCTGGGTATGGATGGGCAGGTCAGTCAGAGGTTCTATTGAACAAGCTCAGCTTGAAGCTGCTCATTAAATTATCATTATTATTTTTTTAAATGGATGCAAACCGTTTTGGAGTCTATGTCAACATCTATAGGCTCATAGAATGTCCTCCAGCCCCTGCCCCTGCACTCCTCCACCAGCTCCTGGTACGTGGTGGTGTTGGCTTCCTCCATCCACTCTTCCCAAGGCACTTAGTGTGAAGCTGCTCATTTAAAAAAAAAAAAAAAAAAGGGAAAAAATGAAGGTGAACTGTTCATTTTGGAGTCTATGAACTTAGTTCAAAATTAAAAAATGTGAACAATGAACTTGAACTAGTTCACTTTTATCTACGTGAACTGAACTTTGAGTTCTTATTTAGTGTGAACTTGCACAACACTGTTGGTAGCACTTACACACTTATTTTATCAAGTGCAGCTGCGCAAACAATGAGCGTAAGGCCCTGGACAATGTTATGTGAAAGAGGAAGCAAGTCTTGAAATCCCCTGAGGGTTCAGCTTTAGTTCGGACAAGTTCTATCTCCTTTCATTGGAAATAATTTATAAATAAATTTGTCCACACATTTTTTTTTCTGCACCTACCCTTGATAAATAACACATTGTATTACTGCATCAAGTGGTTTCTTGATTGTGTAATAATGTTTTTTCTCATGTACGCAAACTACTTTCTCAGTGTTGTTTCCTGGGCTCAACAGGTGTTTCGGGTCTTTCAACAGACACCCTCACATAGGCGACTCAGTCTGGGGCTGATCAGGCCCTGACTTGCATCCCAGTAGCAAAACCACGTAGCCCTCATAAGCCTCCCCGTGGCTCTCTCTGCAGCTTCTATGACGGATTGGGTGGTCCTCATCTTGGCTGCCCCTGTAACGCTCAAATGGCTGGGTGTTTTGCAGAGTGAGCGTCCTGCAAAGCCCCTTCAGCCAACTTCTATGGGCTTATAGAATGCCCTCCAACCCCTGCCCCTGCCATCGTCTACCAGTTCCTGGTACTTGGTGCGTTTTCTCTCTTGTTCGGCCTCCCCAATCCACTCTTCCCAAGGCACTGTGAGTTTAAGCATGATTTGGAGGTTTTGAAACCTCGGAGGTGATGATCATGTCTGGCCAGAGAGATGTAACCGTGATGTGCTGGGGGAACCTCAGCTGTTTTCCCAGGTCAACCTACAGCTGCCAGTCTTGGGCTGTGTGGAGGAGGCCTTCATCAGAATTATCATACAAGGTCATGAGAGCACTGTGGAGTGTGAGTTATTCATTCTCCAGTTAATTGCTCAGCCCTGAGCAACAGTGATGAGCTAAATACAGACCTCACAGTTTGGGCCTACTTTCGCACAAATAAACATTATGTTGTCAAGTCATACGAATGTTTGTATCTCCGAACCTCCTCAATTAACCTTTCCTCAATGTGTTCCATCTTTATTGATCAGAAACAGCTTGAAAATTGTGGAGATGGGGAAGCAGCAGGAATTGCTAAAGCAGAAACAAACTACAGATCAATTACAGCTCTTGCGGCCTGCGTCACTGGGACGCGTAGTGACATTTCCGAGGAGGCGTATGTACGGGGTCTGCATAGGGTCTGGGCTATAGCCGTAGCTACAGCGTTAAATTGACACAGAAGCCTAAACCATCTATAAACCCGTAGCGAATGATGGTGGTATGGCTCTTGTCAGAACAGCTGTGCACCAGTTCATGACATCCTTTTTTGTTCTCTTTATAACCTCCATACAGATGGAGGTTTTAGCCAGTGTTTCTCATACCAATAGATAGATAAGATTATGAATAAGATAAGATTATGAACCAGAACAAGTCATACTGACTTCATCTGGTTCGATACACTGATTTCATCCTTGGCCTCTGAATCTGACTAAGAGAAATGTAATCTCTGGAATTCCCATAAGTAAACAAATGTCCATTCGATACTTAGCTGGGTTCTTACAGTACCATTCTTCGCACAAAAGAAAGCTGGATCCAAACTAATTCCACCAGTCACAGGTGAGTATATGCTCATTAACAGGGCCTAGCCATGTGAGTTTCATGTGTGTATGACCAACAGATGTTCCTAATAAGAACCTGAACTGCCCACCTGTCATTTAGAACTGAAGAAGCCACTTGGATGAGTGTGGAAACATCTTGGATGACTGAGAACCTTCATTGATATATTGTTACCTAGCATTGTCTCCAGATCTTCCTAGATGGTCCTGGGACATGCTGCCTGGATATTTCCTACTTATGGTAGTCACATCACTGTCCCGCGACAGAAACCTACAGCACAGCATTAGTTGTGCAGATGAGCTGCCATTCGCAGAAAGCTTTCTGGTTTTGCAGTTGTTAGCTGGCATTGTCTCCTCCATTTTTCTTTTCTTTTCTATTTTTTTGATCGCTTTACGCCGATTGCTTAAGCTTCCCGTTACCTGTCAATTGCTTGTTGGCTTGTGGTTTGCAAACAGCACCGTGGTTTATTGGGACATTTTCTTACAGTTATTGCACATTGTCTGTTATGCAATTTAAGTTCATCCATTTTATGTGTGCCTCACAGGATTATTTTTTTTATATATATCATAATGCTTTGTGCAAGAGCAAAGTATTATTATTTGGCCAGTGGCAGTGTACTGATTGCCACAAAAAGACAATTCACACTCACATTCACACCTACGGCCACTTCAAGAATCACCATTTAAACAACAGTGGAATATAAGAACAATTAGTGTGTATTGTAGTAGCTGTGCACTAAAAAGTTTAGTCAGTCTGTCAGTGTTAGAAACAGTTAGATATCTGGATGCTAGAGTAAAAAAATAAGTAATTTAGAACTTTACAAGATGATTTTGGTAAAACTTTTTGCCTTTTACAATGTTACCAGGTTAAATAGGTTTGGATAGCAGACATTCCGCTCACTTTAACATTCAACGTGTGCGATTTATCTTTTAGAAAAAAAACCTGCATGAAAGCTTCCTCTTCTCTGTCAGTTTGCGGTAAAAAAATGTGAATCCATTGCTGTGATGAAATGTGTTGCCAAATATATGTTGCCAAATACACTGTGGTGCCGTACTGAACACCAATACAGTTTATATTCCAAGAAGTAAATTCAAAGCAGACATGTTTCAAGACAAAGAAAAATATCATACTTTTCTTCTATTGGAAGACTTATCATGTCTTTCATTCACTGCCCAACATTTCAGTTTTTAGTGCTTTGCCTTTAAAAAGAAAACATTGAACTTCCTTATAAAACTAATATTATATAAATATGGAATTATTATATAAGTGCGAAGTCTATAAATGGGGCCTTCATTGCTGGAAGAGGTTTTTTTGTTGTTTTTTGGAGTGCAAACCACTTGAATATGATTTGAGGCCTAATTACAGGAAAAGCTCCTCTCTGAGGCTTCATCCCCTCGCCTTGTTACTCTTTACAGTTTTAACCACAAAGTTGGAATATCACAACTGAAGTACAAGTATGAACGAGAATTGTGCTGCTAGTGTTGCTATTTTCCTACCCTTTATTATTATCAATGTTCTGCGTAGTGTTGGGCAAGTTCACACTAAACGATAACGGGTGATTTTGAACAGTTCATAACAGTGCTGCTGCTTTTTGGAATAACCACTGACTGTATCTACTCGGAGTAGGCTGCTCACGCTTACCAATCAATATAACACGTTAGATTTTGGCATTTGGGGCACCACCAATATGTTTTGGTGTACCTGTTTCTAACACAGTTTGGAAAAATGTAACAGGATTTACAATAATTGGACAAAAAACAGCTTTGGCCGGTTTCCTGCTAAGCTCTGCCTTTTATGGAGATGTTTTGGTTATCAGCAAACATGCTTGTGGAAGGTCACTGTGGGCAGTAGCGTAAAAGCCTCCAGATACTGACCACGCTATATGCATTTAGATTTCTGTTTTGCTGCTATGATTAAATCTCAAACTGTTCAGGTGAAGGTGTGGTTTGTGGTTGCTTGTTGACATATGGCGTCACAATTCAAATGGTGCAAAGTAAATGTACCCTGTCAGTCATTAATTGCCTCATCATCCTGTGGTTTTTGAGCTGTTGTAATTGTCCACACACATCCAACATTCCTTCAGTAGAGCTGACTGGATACTCCCAGAACACTTGGAGTATAAAAAGAGAAATCAGCTGTGATTAGTCACATCACCAGAACAGTCCTTCAGAGGAACTTCTCGGTGTCATTAACAGAGGTAAGAGAGATATGTTTGAGAGGATTTCACTTAGTCAGTGGACTGCAGTTGTTTCTGTATTTTAAATGTTCATCAGACCTAACAGGTGGTAAATGGGGATAATTGTTGTAATTCTCTCTTCATCAGGACTCTTTTCCACTTCAAAGACTGAAAATGGTGGATTACAAAGTGACCGTCTCCACTGTCAACCTTGCTACTGCCACCACTTTCAACAATGTCTTCATTAAGCTCGTGGGCACAGATGGGGAGAGCCCACGCAAATGGCTGATAGGCCTGAAAGGGGCTTCAACCTTCTTCAGAGGAGCTGTAAGTCCAATTCAATTCAATTGTATTTATATAGCGTCAATAACAATACAAATGGTCTCAAGGTGCTTTACAAAACCCGTCCTGAAACCCCCAGGGCAAGTCAGAAGGTAACGCTGACAAGGAAAAACTCCCTTTTAACAGGAAGAAACTTTGAGCAGAACCCAGCTCATATGGAGGCTGAGGCTAGCTGGGTAGAGACAGAAAAGAGAGAAGAGAACAGCAGGAGAAACTAGATAAACATACATCTGTCATAGATACATACATCTGACTAAGGCGTACATGTAGAATCTGAGGATACAAATACAACATACAATGCAGTTTGAGAATGTAAGAGGAATCATTGGCAGGTTGATGAGACCATGACAACAGATGTAGTATGGAGCTCCACAGCAAATACACAACTGTAGGCCAGAGACACTCACAAGAAGATGGAGGAAGAGGGGAGATACATGTTATACAGTAATAGCACAGAACTGTATGACCAGTAGTAGATAACAAGTTAGAGGACAAGAGCTCGGTGGCAGAGAAAAGGAAGTGGAGGTTGTGAGTCCAGTGACTCCATCTCCTGAAGTCGTGATTTTAATCTGTTGCATGCTTCCTTTGCTTTGCCTATGTGAGACGATAGGCATGTTAAATACTGATTTAAGGAAATGATGAAAACACTTGATATGTCACACTCATGTTTAGACATGATTCCCTTTATTTCCCAGTTTGGGATTAATAAAGAATCTAATCTAATCTAATCTAATATTCAGACACCTTGTATTATATTTATTTTCTAATCTGCATGCTGATTATACACATCTGTTCGTGAAATGCATTTCAAAGCAATTTGTTGTTAATCTAGGTGTCAAGCTTTACCGTGTCCTGCCCCAAATCCCTGGGACAGTTGGTGTTGATAGAGATAGACAAACAGCCCCTCCCTCTGTTCCCGATGGACTCTTGGTTTCCTGCCAAAGTGGAGGTGAAATCCCCCGAGGGACAGGCCTACCACTTCCCCATCTACCGCTGGATCACCGACAGCGATGTGCACCGTTTCAGAGAGGCAACAGGTTTGTGGAAGTTTTGTTTGTCTGGCATGCTGTGAATGACTAACCACAGGCAGATTCTGCAGAATACACCACCTGGAGGCTGGAGCAAACTCCCAGCACACTGCAGTTTTCAACCATTTTAAATGTTGCTGCTGTTCTTCATTTCCTTTTAAGCTCTGACAGTCCTTCAAGACAAGCATCATCTTGGCCAGTACAGTCGGCAGCAGGAGCTTAAGGAGCGAGAGGAAGACTACCGGTAAGAGATCAGAATGTACTCATTTAAGCAAACCTTTGCCACATTGGGTGAATACTCCGATCAGCCACAACATTAAAACCACAGCAGACAGAAGAAATAAATAACCTTGATCATCTTGTGACAATACAATGTTCTTCTGGGAAACTTTTGGACCTGGCATTCATGTGGCTGTTACTTAGACATGTACCACACTCCTAGACCAGACCAGGCACCCCCACCCCATAACAATGACACTCCTTGATGTCAGCAGGCATTCCAAGCAGGAGGCAGCCTGACACAGGTACACACACAAAAACACTTTAGGGACAACTAAAAAAAAAAAAAAAAAAGTACAGCACAACTTGTTGACCTGGCCTCCAAATTAACTAGATCCCAAAAGTATCTGTGGGGTGCATTGGAACAAACCTGATTCACGGAGGCCAGTCCCTCAGCCCATATGACCACTAACAACATCCAGCTGCCAGACACATCAGGACACCCGATGAGTCAGAACTGTTTTGGAGGCACAAAGGAGACCAGCACAATATTGGGAAGGTGGACAAAATGTTATGACTGACAGGTGTATACAGTACACTAATGAAGTATGGACACAGGACTGCCAGAATCAGATTAACCCTTTGATGCACAACATATGCATACCCCCTCTAATGCACAACATGGGTCAAAAATAAAAAATGATCCGCATTCATTTTCCATGTGATTTCATGCTAGGTGAGTTTTTCTTTGTTGCATCTTTTGAAATTAATTTATATTATAATTGAATGTCCCAATTATTCTTTTATATCTTGTTTTTGATTAGTACAAGGTCATGCTTCCACTGTCCCTTTTTTATTTTATGAAAAAGATACAGTTTTTGTGTTATTACACCTAGTTTACATACCTGGGTCAAAAATGACCCATTTATCCAAATGTGATTTTGAACTAGAAAATTCCCGCGGAAATTTTGAAAGTGCCGAGTGGGCTGTTGCCATTAGCTGCTAATGTTAGCAATTAGCATGATGCGCTAGCCACTTATTTTCACATTGGTTTAGTGTTAGCATGTCTTTTAAGCCGCTAAAAATTAAGTAGATGCTAATTGCTAACATGCTAATGCTAACATGCTAATTGCTAATATGCTAATTGCTAATATGCTAATTGCTAATATACTATTCGCTAACATGCTAATGCTGCCACTAATGCTACCACCAATTTCTAGCTACTACAAATTAGCATTAGCCGCTAATGTTAGCAATTAGCATGACGCGCTAGCCAATGACAGACAGACACCTGTCATTGTTCAACTTGGGTGCCAAAAGGCCAAAATGGCCGCCCTACAGACCAGTTACTTATGTTTTCCCGCCTCTTTCTGTGGAGCCCTTGGTTGTCACGGTTACCAGTTTGAATTTCAGTTAGAAAAGGCTAGAGGGAGCGAAAATGCTGAAACCACGGCCTCGAACAGGAAGGCCTTGTGGCCAAACCGTGTGTCCAATCGTTGAACTGACTTCACTTTGGGCATCTTGAGGCTTTCCTGAACGTCTAGATATGCAGTTTGTGGGTAAAATGAAGAAATGTGAGCTATTTAAAGCCATTTAAAACAAAGGATTGCTTCTGCTTTCCTCCACAAATTTAACATTGCAGTCTATGGAGCGAGGAAGGGGTTTGCTGGCGCATTTTTGCGTCTCACGCCAAAAGTATAAGACTTACAGCTTTAGCAGACAAATTGTGAGCGAGAAGACACATTTTCCTACATTTCTATGTATAAATTATGTCTGTGGTGTGAAATTTGTGGCCACGGGAGCAGTTTCTGTTTTATTTTTTGCCTAATTTTCGTCTCTACTCTACACTCTAGCTGATGATGTCATCCACTCTGGCGCGAACATTATGCGCAATACACACCCATTATAAACCCCGAAATTTGAGTAAAAACCTTCACAAATTTGAGGCTTCATGGTTTAAAAACGGTAAAAGGTGTCGATAAGTGAAGGGAATCTCTGAAGAGAAGACAAGAGTGTCTACGTTTTAAAGTTTAAATGAAGTCTCTGGGTGAAAGTATGCCAGAGCAGTTGATTGTTGAAAATGCCTGTTGATTTTTTATTTTTTTCGGGGTCTCCCATTCATTTGAATGGGAAATTTTTCGCCTTTTTTCGCGAATAAATTCGCGAAAAACTCACCGATCGCTTATCCAAGTAATAGCATAGGATTCGGGATCAAAACACACGTTTCGATATATCATGTGTTGGGGTCCTCTGGCCGGTTTGGGCCGCATTAATCGGCGAAAAAGGGCGGAAAATGAATAATATATAAAACTGCAAAGAAACACGCAGAAGATCAAGAGTGGCCTCGTCCTCCCATAGCTTGCTATGGGAGGAGGGGCCTCGTGTCATAGGCACTCGGCACTAATTAAATTACTTTAAAATATAACAATAATTTGTAACTTCTCAATTATTGTTGTACAACACAGTTAGCTGTGTTGTAGTCAAGACCACCTAACCCAAGACCGAGTCAAGACCAAGACCAGAGCATATCGAGACCAAGACAAGACCAAGACTTTGAGGGGGCGAGTTATCAGTTATCCTCTTCTACATATTGTACGTGCGCACCTTGCTGAGCCACCTGTGCTGCTCTTGAAAATCCTCAGATGGATTTTTATTATTATTATGTTTTTAATCTATTCCTGAGCTTATGCTCTTTGTTATTCATATTGTGGGTCAGTGTGTAACTTTATTGCAATTTAATCTAAATGACTGGCATTCTAATTGTGGATGGGCGTGCTCCGAGGGATTTTACTTTTCCGTGCCGCTGCCACATCCCTCTCATATTCACTACGGTCAAATGTCAGCGTTACACATTTTGCAAATCCCTATCCGTGGGTCTTTCTCAAATATATTGAATACGTCCACACCACAAACATGTTGGCCCTTGCAGGCAAGCCCATGCTGGCCACGGTTTTTGCTCACATCATTACAAATATCACTTGGTCTCGACCGATCTTGACAAAACATCCCGAGTCCAGCTTGACCAAGACCGAGACAAGACAGAGTAAAGATGCAGTCGATTCCGAGACAAGACCAAGACCTTGAAAATGCCGATCCAAGACTGGTCTCGAGTACTACAACACTAAGTTAGCCTGCATTTTTCACAAACTAGCTACAGTAAGCTACAAGTAATCTAGCCTCTTGTTCCATAGATTGTATGACTAATTCTCAAGGCAAGTTAAACTCTAATCAATTATTATACATTTACTTCACAGGTCATCAAATGTCAACAGTTAGCTATCTAGCTAATAGCATAGAAATTATTTCCCTATCTGAAAAGAAATGTAGCTACTAAATTCTAACCAATAATTGTGCAATTGTGTTGTCTTTCAGATGTCATCAAATGTCTGATCAGGTGATTATGATTGTAATAACAAGACTTACATGTTCCATATGTTCACCTGCAGTCTAGGTTCACACTTAAATTCATGTGGGTCATTTCTGACTCATGTGTGTAAATTTCATGTAGACATACAAAAGCTATGCTTAGTCATAAAGGAAGAAAATAAAAGTGATTATGATAATTTGTGCTAAACAAAACAAATAAAATGTACTTCATACTTGGAATAGTAAATGATAAAATACACTGATTCCAAACATTCAGCAAAGAAACGCTCAGTGATACATGAAATAACATAGGAAATCAATATGGGTCATTTTTTACCCATGTTGCTCATTAAAGGAGTAGTGACACAAAATGTGTTTTTATTAAAAAAGTAAAAAATTAATTAGTTAATTGAGGAATTCCTGGAATACTATGTGATGAAGTTATTTTTTTGCAAAGATATAGCACTTTAAAACTCAGTCGGGTCACTTTTGACCCATGTTGTGCATCAAAGGGTTAAAATATAAAATAAGTTGCACTATTCAAGTGTTTTTTGTTTTTTTTTCTGTCTTCCAGCTGGGATGTTTATAAAGAGGGAATACCCCACAACATAAAAGCAGAAAACCCTCTGTCGCTGCCTTGTGAGGTCCGCTTCTCCTTCACCAAGACTACGGAGTTTCTCTTCACGGCATCCACGGGGTGAATTTCTCAGATTCTCTCTGATATCTGTTTACCAAAGCTAAACGATTTAAAGCATCATAATAAAATGACTGTTTTAAATTTCTAGACTGGCGGAGCTGAAACTGAAGGGACTGGTTGATTGCAAGAAGAATTGGACTGATATTCAATCTATCGAGCGAGTCTTTTGCTGCAAACGGACACCGATATCAGGTACTGCACTGTGAACTGCCACAACTGGTGAATGATGAGGTAGTGAATACCACAAGAAGGGGGTCTATCAAAACATGGAGCTTTTCCAGTTTTAGAAGACGGATGACAAGATCTGTAACCTATTTATATTCCTCTCTCACATGCAGTCAGAAATCATGGTAACAACAGTAGCAGGACAGATTTTGTGGTTCAGAGTTTTAAATACAGTGAAGTTCTGTTTTGTTCTTTTAATAGACTATGTCCAAGAACATTGGAAAGAGGATGCTTTCTTCGGCTACCAGATGCTCAATGGTGCCAACCCCATGATGATCCGACGCTGTACAGTCATACCCAAAAACTTTCCTGTCACCAATGATATGGTCTTCCTCCAGGGTCAGAGGAGCTTGAAAGATGAACTGAAGGTGATTGTCTCATACATCTGGAGAAAAAAAATCCTTGAATCTAGCTGCCGAATGTGCTGACAGGTTCACATTGCAAGTGTAATATTGAAAGTCAAATCATTTTGTCATCTTTTAACGAAACTCCAAACAGAAAGGGAACATCTTCTTGTGTGACTACAAGCGTTTGGATGGACTGCAACCAAACACCATCAATGGGAAGAAGCAGTATCTAGAGGCTCCCCTTGTCCTGCTCCACAAAACACCTGATGATAAGCTGATGCCAATCGCTATTCAGGTGAGATTCTCTGCAAATGCCTTAGTCCTTTAACGTTATGTCACTGTCAGCACAACTGCTCACTTCTCCAATGGCGCCCATTTTACTTTTAAGTTCAAGTTCCTCAGATCATGTCCATCACCACATTAAGCCCACCTAAATGATTTGGCTGGCCTTGCAGATCTTTGCTGGACCGTAATCAGTTCCCAGTGGAGGGGTTCCAGTGGGAATCAAACTTTCCTATACAAAAAAGAGGAAGCTGAAATGACAGTGAATCTAGATGGCAGACATAAATAATTTTAATTTTGTTAAGTAAAATCTTCTAGGAAGGAGAGGAAGTTAATTTCTTTCCTTTGTGAAAGTGTGACAAAGACATAAGTCAGTTTTAAACAGTAGGCTGAGACACTCATGGCCCAGGGTAAGTGATTCCTCTTTCAGTGTGATGTGACATGAAATAAATGCCATATGTACACACAGGAATATTACTTACTTAGTACAAACGTTATAATTTCGTCATTGAAATGATCAGTCAGGTGTTTCTCTTTCCCTTTTCCACGCAAGAACCGATGTGTTCAAAACTCAAACATTCAAACTTCTTATTACTGACTCGCACTGGTAATGGACTGAATATGCGAAATGAACCACACTCTCATTCCTTCTCCTGTAGGTGAAGCAGACTCCAGGACCTGACAACCCCATATTTCTTCCTACTGACTCTGAGTACGACTGGTTGATGGCAAAGATTTTCGTGAGGAGTTCAGATTTCAATGAACACCAACTCAACACTCACCTGCTGCGAACTCACCTGCTGGCTGAGGTTTTTGCAGTGTCACTGCTGCGCAACATTCCCATGGTGCATCCTCTATACAAGGTAACTGAAGCTGATGAACCAGTGGTCATGTGTGTGTGTGCATATATCGGAAAAAGAACATGTACAGAAAATAAAATAACAAGTCATTGTGTACTAACAGATTTTCCTCTTTCCCTCAGCTTCTCGTGCCTCACACTCGCTACACTCTCCAGATCAACTACTTAGCTCGACTTCTTCTAATATCCGAAACTGGAGTTTTCACTCAGGTATGTAAGGACAGTTACCCAAACAATGTTTTCTTTTTCAAAGTAATGTGTAGTGTTTGTCTCTAACTGTGATTTGACTGTTCCACAGTTTGCATCTTCTGGGGGTGAGGCAATGATCACCATCTTGAAGCGATCACTGTCCTCAATGACCTACAGCTCCCTCTGTATACCAGATGACATAGCTGAGCGTGGACTGAAAGATGTGCCAAACTTCTACTATAGAGATGATGGGCTGAAGCTTTGGGATATCATCCACAGGTAGTACACAAAGTTTCCATTCTGCTTTGGTTTTACTAACTACTATGGTTATAATGCAAATTCTTAGACGTCTTAATTACTATTCCATGCTGTACTCACAGGACTTATGAAATGGTTGTTTCAGTTACACAACATATATATTTTTTATGCACAGATTGTTTTAAAGTGCCACTGTGCAAAGCAGGATTGCATGAAATAGATGAATAAGACAAGCTCGTTCAGTTTTTTTGTTTTTAGTTTTGAAAGCTCACAGGGCCCCTCAGGCCCTCGCTCGTGTGGTATGAGTACCACTTCCTATCTAATAAAATCAAGAAATATTTATTTTTTAAATAAATACGTTAAAATAATAATGCTTTACACATAATTGTACACTTAAGTAACCCTGGAGTCTACAATATCTACAGCAAGTGTTTTACAGAATGTGTCCCTATCTCTCAAGGTTTGTGCAGGGAGTGCTCGGCTACTACTACAAGACTGACAGTGATGTCAAGCAAGACTCTGAACTACAGACGTGGGTTAAAGACATTTTTGAACACGGATTCCTTTCCCAAGAAGGCGGAGGTGGGCTTTAAAGAAAATCTCAAACTGTGTGATAATGAGGAAATTGTCAAAGTCTCAGATGTAGTTGTGGGATTTGCTGAGGGTTCTTAACATTGTTGTGCTGTCTGGGTTGACAGCCTCTAGAACAATGCACTGACCCCATGGCTACTGCCCTTCTTGTCTTTGGTGGTTCCCATTCTTAAGAACGTGAATAAGCGGGTGTGTGCCATTACAGCTTGTAATCCTTCCTGGTGAATGTTATGCCAGGGTAGGTTAAGACCAACTGTTGAGCCTTGGCTGAGGCCAGATGGAGACGACTTCAGTGTACTCAAAGCAGTCCTGCGGGGTCTCCACATGTCCACCTCCTTACATTCTTTTTGGACACAAGCTGTCGTTGAAGAAGAGGGACACACTTAGGAATTGTCTAGCCGTACAAATGTGTATGTACCCAGACTATATGCACTGAGTGTTTATGCATGAGTGTACATGCATATGCAAACAGAACAAATTAGACCCACGTAATCCGGTTTATTCTTTCTAACCAACAGGAATTCCACAGTGCTTGACCACTGTGGTGGAGCTGGTCAAGTTCGTTACCATGGTGATCTTCACTGGCTCAGTGCAGCACTCAGCTGTCAACTCTGGACAGGTGAATCATTGTTGTTATTTAATGAGATTATAAATAACAGTGTTGGAGCTTTTTTTTGTGTGAAATTGCATGAATGGACTCAATCCAAATAAATAAATATAACAGCATATACTTACCAAATGCTAAGTGACTGACAATAACAATTGGTCATATTCTTAATCACCTATGTTGGACCTATGGAAATTTTTTAGTTGTTTTTCTGCCATTTGTATATAAACCGAGAATAGATGGTTGTTGCTTTTTGGAGATATAAAAGCATAATAAAAAAACAGTCAAGGTGCCACACTCAGTTATTCATTGCCATTTTATTAAATGCAGTATGATTACGGTGGCTGGATGCCCAACACTCCCATCTCCCTGCAACTTCCTCCACCAACCAAAAAGGGGACATCAAGTGAGGCCACGATGCTGGCAACATTCCCTGATGTCAACACAACAGCTCAGGGCATGTCCACCATGTGGCTGCTCAGCAAGCAGTCCAGTGACTTCGTAAGTGGCCACAGTTTCATGTTAGCAATGTTTCAATAACGTGTAATTTTTAGCTAAAGAATTAAAACTAAATGTTTCTCATCAGGTCCCTCTTGGCCATTACCCGGAGGAGCATTTCTGTGAGGAGATTCCCAAAAAGATGATAAAGGAGTTCCAGGGAGAACTTGAGGTGCTGAGTGCAGCCATCAAAGTCAGGAACAAGAGTTTGGATGTGCCTTACACATACATGGATCCAGACCTGGTGGAAAATAGTGTGGCCATTTAAATACTAGGAGGTGGGGATTCCTCATCTAGGTTTTGTTAATGTGAAGCCAAATTCAGCTTCACACTGGCAAGAAAGACCCAGGGCATAAACTGTATATGCTAATAAAAAGAGTCTAATGAGTAATGGTTTTTGATCCTTGTACAACCTTACTGATTTGTAAAATTGATTGTTGAAGAGTTCAGTCACACAACAGAAGATTTAACAAAGGCTGACCCTGAGACCACTGCATTATGTTCAAATGACCTTAATAAAGATCTGATGGATGGTGACCACATTCATTATTAGATTTAATTTTTTTTCTGATAAAAAATTCGTCTGCAAGTTTTTGCTCACGAAGCTCTGAGTATTGAACCAAAACTTCCATAACTCAGTGTGTAGCAGTTCCCGTTGTTCCTGAACGAGCAGCGAACCAGCTAGCGTTAGCTCAGCGCTACAGCAGCCAATCCTCCATCTAGTTGTTGCTGCGGTTTCACAGGGTTTAACGTAAAGTCCACTCTCTTTCCTCTCACAAAGATGAAATTGTTGTTGCTCCAACGGATTGTCCGTCGTTGCTAGCCATTGCTGTTGTGAAATAAGTTGTCATATTTCACCACTATGTGGCCATATTTTACCACAGAGAGACAGACAACCATTCACACTCACATGCACACCTGTTAACCTAACCAGCACGTCTTTGGACGGTGGGAGGAAGCTGGAGTACGCGGAGAGAACACACGCAGACACTGGGAAAACATACAATCTCCACACAGAAAGGCCCTGTCAGCCTGGATTTGAACCTGGAACCACCACACTGTGCCGCTCCACTGAACACCAATACAGTTAATAGTCCAATAAGGAAATTCAAAGCAGACATGTTTGTGTCATAAACCACTGAAAGTCAGTATACTTTATGTTAAAATAAGGTCAAAGAACTTCAGCCAAGAACTTTTGATGTTTTGACTATCAGCAGACGTGTTAAAGGACTAATTAGCTTAGTCACCTTCTATTGCAACACAGCCACAGTAATCCTATGATTGTTGTGTCATAAACTACTGAACATCAGTAGAGTTTTATACCAATAAGGAAATTACATTTTTTTTTTTTTATGGAGATGTTGTGGTTATCCTCAGACATGTTTGTGTCATAAACTACTAAGCATCTATATATAGTTTATATGCCAATAAAGCAATTCAAGTTTTTCCACTGTACTAATAACAACTTATGTTAACTTTTGTTAAATCTAACAAAGCTAACTAAATCTATATCATCTTATAATTTAGAAACTTAATGTAAATACAGAATGATCTCCACTTGTGGAAACACAACAGAACTGCGGTGCATTTCTTCTGAAACTGTAGCTTTGAGAGCTTCTGTATTTTCATTAAAACTGAGAAATTAGATTTATTATAGAAGTGGAAATTGATATAAATGGGGCCTTCATTGCCGAAAGACTTTTTTGTTGGAGTGCAAAAACGTTTCACATTATTAGTCAATCTGACTTGAATGTGTTTTCAGTCCCTAATTACAGGAAGAAGTCCCGTCTGAGGCTTCATCACATTACCAGGTTACTCTTTACAATTTTAATCGCAAGGTCAGAATATCACAACTGAAGTACAGCTTGAAGTATGAACCAGTATGTGGTAGGTCACGTGCACATATAGACAATTGTGTTGCTAATGTGTTGCTATTTTCCTACCCTTTATTGGATGCTTATCAATTTTATGTGTAGTGTTGTGCAAGTTCACACTAAGCAATAACTAATTCCAAGTTCAGTTCACACAGACAAAATTGAACTAGTTCAAGTTCATATGATGAAATGTTTTACTCCAGGATCTGTGCTGCTTTTCTGAGTAACCACTGACTGCATATACTAGGAAATTACTCAAACGTGTGTTTGGTTCAACTGCTTCTGTGGTGCCGGAGGTGGCTTCTCTTTTAGTTGCACCAGTCATTCTGTATGCTGTATCACACATCGACTGACAGCTGTCATAAACCTTTTTTACTTTTTTTTTTCTCAACGGGGGTTGGCGTTGTTATTTCCTCATGTTTGTTCATGCATAACACTGGTTATCTATGTACAGCAGAACTGACTGAGTTTAATGAGGAATGCTCAATATATTTATTCATTTATTTTAATTTTCACATCATTAGTATTCATGGAGCCTCCTTTCACCTCTCTTAGTAGCTCCAGATGAAGATAATAAAACACTGATGAATACCCCATGCTCACGCTTACCAATCAATATAACACGTTAGATTTTGGCATTTGGGGCACCACCAATATGTTTTGGTGTACCTATTTCTAAACACAGCTTATAAAAATCTAGCAGGACTTATGATAATTGGACACAAACAGCTTTGGCCGGTTTCCTGCCAAGCTCTTCCTTTTATGGAGATGTTTTGGTTATCACCAAACATACTTTTGGACTAAATATCTTCTATTGCAACACAACCACAGCAGTCCTACACTTGTGTCCAGATTTATTGGAGAGTAAATCAGATCCAAGTAGATCTAGAATTGTCTAGTTGAGTTCTCCATTGCTGCATATAACATTTGGGGATGATAAAGGTAAAAATCCGAAAGGTCATTGTAGGCAATGACACAAGTATAGTATTTACCATGCTATATGATGCATTTTGATTTCTGATATGCTGCTGCTGTTCAGGTGAAGGTGTAGTTTGTCGTTGCCTGCTGACCTTTACCTTTACTGTATCCTGTTAGTCATTAATTGCCTCATCATCCTGTGTTTTTTGAGCTGTTGTAATTGTCCAGACACGTACAACATTCCTTCAGCAGAGCTGACTGGACACTCCCAGAACACTTGGAGTATAAAAAGAGAAATCAGCTGCGATAAGTTACATCACCAGAACAGTCCTTCAGAGGAACGTCTCGGTGTCATTAACAGAGGTAAGAGAGATATGTTTGAGAAAATTTCACTAACCCAGTGGACTGCAGTTGTTCCTATATTTTAAATGTTCATCAGGTGACATCAGACCCAACATATGCTAATGAGGATACTTGATGTAATTCTCTCTTCATCAGGCTCTTTTCCACTTCAAAGACTGAAAATGGTGAATTACAAAGTGACCGTCTCCACTGCCGACCTTGCTGCTGCCGCCACTTTCAACAATGTCTACATTAAGCTTGTGGGCACAGATGGGGAGAGCCCACGCCAATGGCTGATAGGCCTGAAAGGGGCTTCATCCTTCTTCACAGGAGCTGTAAGTCCAGTGACTCCGTCTCCTGAAGTTGTTTTAATCTATTGCATGCTTCCTTTGCTTTGCCTATGTGAGACAATAGGCAAGTTAAATACTGATTTAAAGGAAATGACGTTTCGAAAGAGCAAAATATTCAGAAAGCTTGTATTATATTTATTTTCTAATCTGCATGCTGATTATACACATCTGTTCGTGAAATGCATTTTAAAGCAATTTGTTGTTAATCTAGGTGTCAAGATTTACCGTGTCCTGCCCCAACTCCCTGGGACAGTTGGTGTTGATAGAGATAGACAAACAGCCCCTCCCACTGTTCCCAACGGACTCTTGGTTTCCTGCCAAAGTGGAGGTGAAATCCCCCGAGGGACACACCTACCACTTCCCCATCTACCGCTGGATCACCGACAGCGATGTGCACCGCTTCAGAGAGGCAACAGGTTTGTGGAAGTTTTGTTTGTCTGGCATGCTGTGAATGACTAACCACAGGCAGATTCTGCAGAATACACCACCTGGAGGCTGGAGCAAACTCCCAGCATACTGCAGTTTTCAACCATTTTAAATGTTGCTGCTGTTCTTCATTTCCTTTTAAGCTCTGACAATCCTTCAAGACAAGCATCATCTTGGCCAGTACAGTCGGCAGCAGGAGCTTAAGGAGCGAGAGGAAGACTACCGGTAAGAGATCAGAATGTACTCATTTAAGCAAACCTTTGCCACATTGGGTGAATACTCCGATCAGCCACAACATTAAAACCACAGGAGTGGCTGTTACTTAGACATGTACCGCCCACCTAGACACCCCCACCCCATAGAAATGACACTCCTTGATAGCAGCAGCCATCCCCAGCAGGATGCAGCCTGATACAGGCACACACACAAAAACAGTTTAGGAACAACTGAAACAAACATGAAGAACAACACAAGGTGTTGACCTGGCCTCCAAATTCACTAGATCCCAAACTGATCAAGTATCTGTGGGATGCACTGGAACAAAACTGATTCACAGAGGTCCTTCCTCTCAACCCATATGACCCAAAGGCCCCCACTACTAACATACTGCTGCCAGACACCTCAGGACACCTGAGGGAGACCAGCAAAATATGATAATAAAATAACCAACCTAGGACATAGGGCTGCTAGAATCACATTAAAATACAGTTTTTACAATTTACATTTGTATTCTACAATTTTTTTTGTTGTTTTTTTTTCCAGCTGGGATGTTTATAAAGAGGGAATACCCCACTGCATAAAAGCAGAAAACCCTCTTTCGCTGCCTTGTGAGGTCCGCTTCTCCTTCACCAAGATTACGGAGTTTGCCTTCACAGCATCCACGGGGTGAATTCCTCAGATTCTCTCTGATATCTGTTTACCAAAGCCAAATGATTAAAGCATCATAATAAAATGACTGTTTTAATTTTCTAGACTGACAGAGCTGAAACTGAAGGGACTGTCTGGTTCTAAGGAGAAGTGGACTGATATTGAAGATATTGAGCGAGTCTTTTGCTGCAAACGGACATCGATATCAGGTACTGCACTGACCCGGTATGTTTATGAAATAGCTGCGAGTGCGAACTATACAGTGACAGGGTCCACGTTTTCTGCGCCTGTACGTACAGGGATCTCTGTACACCACAGGAAATATGAAATATTACAATAGTTATGATTGTTTAATGTATTGTCTGCAGTCTGTAGATGTTGACAAATCAAATCCCCCAGTTCCCAGAGCTTCTGCTCAAACAAAGACTCTGACACACTCTACCAGAACAAAAGAGACTTTTAATATGGCAAAGATATGTTACTACTATACAGCTTTTCATTAATACAGCCAGTCAGCCAGAGCCACACAAAGGGTGAAAAGGAAATTATAAAATGTATCCACGTAAACTAATCTTCTAATGCCTCAGTGCCCATGATCAGTGTTAGCTAGATTAGATAATAGATAATATATGACATTTCATTATAAGAGAAAAATGTCTTGCTATGCACAACTAGCTAGTTATTTAACTAACTCTGGAAAAAAAAGGAAAAAATGGCATGCTACATTTATGATGTGATCCAGTTATTTCCAGATTTCCTGCAAGTCAAGTGTCTTGCAAAATTATGACCTATCACAAAACAGTGTGTAGTGTTAAGGGCATGTTGGGACATTGTCCTGATTGCTTTGTCTCACTTACTCTGTGAAGACAAACTGAATCCAGGTTAAATTAAACACTGTAGCATAATGGACCATATCAGTCCCTGAATAGGAACAAAATATAGGCATGGAAGCTCCCTGACAATACATTAACTCACCACTCAGCTCCATCATTTCTGTAATGTCGGCAACTGGTGAATGATGAGGTAGTGAATACAACAAGAAGGGGGTCTATCAACACATGAAGTTTTTCCAGTTTTAGAAGACGGATGACAAGATCTGTAACCTATTTATATTACTCTCTCACATGCAGTCAGAAATCATGGTAACAACAGTAGCAGGACAGATTTTGTGGTTCAGAGTTTTAAATACAGTGAAGTTCTGTTTTGTTCTTTTAATAGACTATGTCCAAGAACATTGGAAAGAGGATGCTTTCTTCGGCTACCAGATGCTCAATGGCGCCAACCCCATATTGATCCGACGCTGTACAGTCATACCCAAAAACTTTCCTGTCACAGATGAAATGGTCTACCTCAAGGGTCAGCGTTGCTTGAAAGAGGAAATGAAGGTGTGTCATACATCTGCAGAAAACAAAATGTGTTGACATGTTCACATTGTAAGTGTAATATCGAAGCTGTGTGCACAGGAGACAAATCATTTTGTCATTTTTTTACTGGAACTCCAAACAGAAAGGGAACATCTTCTTGTGTGACTACAAGCGTTTGGATGGACTGCAACCAAACACCATCAATGGGAAGAAGCAGTATCTAGAGGCTCCCCTTGTCCTGTTCCACAAAACACCTGATGATAAGCTGATGCCAATCGCTATCCAGGTGAGATTCTCTGCAAATGCCTTAGTCACTGTTAACTGTTCATCCTCTAATGCTACTTTACTGTCAGTATCTTTTATCACAGGCGCATTAGCACAACCAAAACAGCTCACTTCTCCAGTGGCACCAACTTTGCTTTTAAGTTCAAGTTCCTCAGATCATGTCCATCGCCACATTAAGCCCACCTAAATGATTTGGTTGGCCTTGCAGATCTTTGCTGGACCGTAATCAGTTCCCAGTGGAGGGGTTCCAGTGGGAATCAAACTTTCCTATATGAAAAATTTATGAAAGGAAGCTGAAATGACAGTGAAACTAGATGGCAGACATAAATAATTTTGTTAAGTAAAATCTTCTAGGAAGGAGAGGAAGTTAATTTTCTTTCCTTTCACACTGTATCAAAGTTTGATGTTCTGAAAGTGTGACAAAGACATAAGTCAGTTTTAAACAGTAGGCTGAGACACTCATGGCCCAGGGTAAGTGATTCCTCTTTCAGTGTGGTGTGACATGAAATAAATGCCATATGTACACACAGGAATATTACTTACTTAGTACAAACGTTATTCGTCATTGAAATGATCAGTCAGGTGTTTCTCTTTCCCTTTTCCACGCAAGAACTGACGTGTTCATAACTCTGGTTTAACTAGATTTTGTCCTCTCACTTCAGTTACCCATGCAGAGGACCAAATGTGCGAAATGAACCACACTCTCATTCCTTCTCCTGTAGGTGAAGCAGACTCCAGGACCTGACAACCCCATCTTTCTTCCTACTGACTCTGAGTACGACTGGTTGATGGCAAAGATTTTCGTGAGGAGTTCAGATTTCAATGAACACCAACTCAACACTCACCTGCTGCGAACTCACCTGCTGGCTGAGGTTTTTGCCGTGTCACTGCTGCGCAACATTCCCATGGTGCATCCTCTATACAAGGTAACTGAAGCTGATGAACCAAGGCACATTTCACACAGCTAAATCCTGCAGAAGCATCAATATTTCAGAGTATGATTTCAGTCCCTCATCCATCCAACAACTCTTGGTTGTGGAGCAATGTAACAAACATGAACAGCACATGTACAGAAAATAAAATACCAAGTCATTGTGTACTAACAGATTTTCCTCTTTCCCTCAGCTTCTCGTGCCTCACACTCGCTACACTCTCCAGATCAACTACTTAGCTCGACTTTTTCTAATATCCAACAAAGGAGTTTTCACTCAGGTATGTAAAGACAGTTACCCAAACAATGTTTTCTTGTTTAAAGTAATGCGTTGTGTTTGTCTCTAACTGTGATTTGACTGTTCCACAGTTTGCATCTTCTGGGGGTGAGGCAATGATCACCATCTTGAAGCGATCACTGTCCTCAATGACCTACAGCTCCCTCTGTATACCAGATGACATAGCTGAGCGTGGACTGGAAGATGTGCCAAACTTCTACTATAGAGATGATGGGCTGAAGCTTTGGGATATCATCCACAGGTAGTACACACAGTTTCCCTTCTGCTTTGGTTTTTACTAACTACTATGTTACTATAATGCAAATTCTTAATTACTATTCCATGCTGTACTCACAGTACTTATGAAATGGTTGTTTCAGTTACTCAGTTACACAACATATCTTTTGTTTTTAAACTGTAACTGTGTAATGCAGTATTGCATGAAATAGATGAATAAGACAGGCTAGTTAATTTAAAAAAAATAAAATAATAATTAAAGCTCACTGGGTCCCTCAGGCCCTCACTCGTGTAGTATGAGTACCATCTAGCAAGTGTTTTACAGAATGTGTCCCTATCTCTCAAGGTTTGTGCAGGGAGTGCTCGGCTACTACTACAAGTCTGACTGTGATGTCAAGCAAGACTCTGAACTACAGACGTGGGTTAAAGACATTTTTGAACACGGATTCCTTTCCCAAGAAGGCGGAGGTGGGCATTAAAGAAAATCTCAAACTGTGTGATAATGAGGAAATTGTTAAAGTCTCATATGTAGTTGTGGGATTTGCTGAGGGCTCTTAACATTGTTGTGCTGTCTGGGTTGAGGTGTATCACGCTCCTAAGCCTTCCCGGTGAATTTTATGCCAGGGTAGGTTAAGACCAACTGTCACGCCTTGGCTCCATGGGGAAACAATGTGGGCTTGGTAGTGTGGAAGTATGTTTTCAAAGGAGATATTGTTTGTGATTTCATGAAACAGAATGCCACATCTCTGTTGGCACCATCACAGGAGGGCCACAGAGCTCAGCTGAATGGAGCATTGTGGCCATGAAGTGTGATATGGCAAGAATAAAGATAATACTCCTCATTCATACTTTCATACTAATGGAAGGGGAGAGAGTTTATTGAGGTGGAGGAGTTTAAGTAGTCTCAGTGTCACGAGTGATGGAGAAAGTGACCTTGAGTTTGACTGTTGATGCAGCGTGTGCCATGTCTCTTAGTGAATGAAGATTAAAGACAAAAACTACTGATGTGTGTATGTACCTGAATGGACATGCATATGCAAACAGAACAAATTCGTACCAGAGATTAGGTTTAGTCACTTTGATCAGAGTAGACCCACGTAATCCGGTTTATTCTTTCTAACCAACAGGAATTCCACAGTGCTTGACCACTGTGGTGGAGCTGGTCAAGTTCGTTACCATGGTGATCTTCACTGGCTCAGTGCAGCACTCAGCTGTCAACTCTGGACAGGTGAATCATTGTTATTTAATGAGATTATAAATAACAGTGTTGGAGCTTTTTTTTGTGAAATTGCATGAATGGACTCAATCCAAATAAATAAATATAACAGCATATACTTACCAAATGCTAAGTGACTGACAATAACAATTGGTCATATTCTTAATCACTTTCGGCAATGAGCAGCAACCTCTGAGTACAACGTATTCTGGTGGGATTTTCATTACAGTAGTTGTTTTTCTGCCATTCGTATATTAACCAAGAACATATTACTACAGATGAAGTGTTGACATGAGGACGATGCTAGTTGGAGGTGCACCAAGTTTATTACAGGCCATCCTGCGTAAGACTATCCAGAGCTGTGTAGACATTTCTTTCATAACCACAAATGTGTAACTCTAATGATGGTGCAAGAGGTACGGTCAGGGCAAGAAACTCATCAGCTGAATTTGCTCTCATTTGGTTCAAACATTTCAGTGTGGACCAAATAAAATTATTGACTAACTGGTAAATGGATGTTTGTATCCTTTGAGCCAAATCACTAATGATACTTAAATCGTGCTGCTTTAAAGATGGTTGTTGCTTTTTGGAGATAATAAAAAATAATAATAGTCAAGGTGCCCTGCATATGCTTCTGAACTTTAAACTTAGTTATTCATTGCCTTTTTATTAAATGCAGTATGATTACGGTGGCTGGATGCCCAACACTCCCATCTCCCTACAACTTCCTCCACCAACCAAAAAGGGGACATCAACTAAGGCTACAATGCTGGGGACGCTCCCTGATGTCAACACAACAGCTCAGGGCATGTCCACCATGTGGCTGCTCAGCAAGCAGTCCAGTGACTTTGTAAGTGGCCGCAGCTTCATGTTATCACTGTTTCTTTAAAACATTTTAGCCGAAGAATTAAAACTAAATGTTTCTCATCAGGTCCCTCTTGGCCGTTACCCGGAGGAGCATTTCTGTGAGGAGATTCCCAAAAAGATGATAAAGAAGTTCCAGGGAGAACTTGAGGTGCTGAGTGCAGCCATCAAAGTCAGGAACAAGAGTTTGGATGTGCCTTACACATACATGGATCCAGTGCTGGTGGAAAATAGTGTGGCCATTTAATTCCTGGGGATTTCTCATCCTTATTGCAAATTCAGCTTCAAATTCAGCTTAACAAAAAGAACCAGGGCATAAACTGTATATATATGACGATAAAAAAATAGCCTAATGGTTTTTGATCCTTGTACAGCCTTACTGATTTGCAAAATCGATTATTGAAGAGGTCAGTCACACAACAGAAGATTTAACAATGATTGACGCTGAGACTGAACATTGCATTATGTCCAAATGACCTTAATAAAGATCTGATGGATGGTGATAACATACAGTGTAACTACCACATTCATTAACTTTAAGATAAAAATAAAACATTAAACATTGGAGTCGCTGTTTTATGCTTTTATGTCTTAACATTAGTGACTACTCTACAGCCATTGTTGAATGAGCTTGTATATCATTAATCCTGACAATTGAATCAATAGATACTGCTGGTTCTGGTCCATGATGGCCGGCCAGGTCATTTTTGCACTTGATTGCACTTGTTCATAATGTAATACTTTACATTAGAGCGCTGTAAATTAGCATCATATTGCACTATACAGTTCTTCTTTTTAGTTCGTGACCCTCATTGAAGAAGATGGTAAGAACATCATACGTGACCCACAAGTATTAATACTATGCCTGGATTTCACTGGACGTCAGGAAAGTCCTCTCAGGAGGAAACAGCAAGCACATGTACAAAAAAAAAGTACCTGACAGTGGATTAGATGAACCGTCTGTATTTTACAGTCGTTAACAAAACATATGATGATATGATAGGAGAGGCATATCAGTTCACAAGTAAAATTTGTGTATAAAAAAGACATTTTCAGGAGCCACTGTTATCACACATTAGAAATGCCCAAAGAGATGCAAAGTCTAAGCTATTGCACTTGGCTAAAAAGTAAAAAAATAATAAGAAGAAGAAGAAAAGTGTAGTAAAATAAAATAAAATAGTAGAAACATAAAAAACATACAAAATTTGCACAGTGGAATGTACATAAAATACAACAATGTACATTAACATTAATGACATGGATCCTCTTGTCCGATAGCTCCTATCTGTCTATAACTAGCAGACTGTAGCTCAGTGTGACTCGCACTCAGATGTCATCTGATGAATAAGTGGAGTCGTGCTAGGTTAAACGGTGCCTTTCAGTCGTGATGCCAGTGCTGGTTAATTTCACTGAAATCAATTAGTTCAATTGATGAGTGAATTAATGAAGTAGTTAGCTAGCCAGCATAGCATCTACACATATCAGCTGACCGTGTGTTTACTGAGTTCATGGACACAGGCAAGAAAAGACATCTACCACTCAGCTCTGGCAAGAGAAGCAAGAGATGAGAGGCAGGAAACACGGAGGAGAGGGTAAGAGAAAAAGAAAGAAAGGATTTAACACCGTCAGCATTCATTTTTAACGTTTCGCGATCCCTTTAGTCTGGGTAGTGCTAGACTGAATCTGATTCTCATGAGGTACTGCTCGATAGATAATTCATGCTACTCCACACTGGCATGGTTTAAAGCTATTGTTGTCCACTTTTTGCTATCTGAATGTCTTGAAATGCACACATGTTTTGGAACTTCCTGGCTTCGGCCATGTTTACACATACATGATGGTCAACATTTTAAGTCAGGAAAGCTTTAGCTTGTCATGACATTGGTTAGTAAAAGACAGAGAACTTACAGAATCTTTTAATTAGACAAGCGTGGTGTGTGTGTGTATTAAATGCTGCAGACTGCATAAACCCATGATTAGTCTCTCGCCACTCAGCTTCATTGATATTTAGCTGGTCTCTATGTCTTTGCCAAATAAGATTTTCTCATGTTTACTTATTTTTTTATGATACGTGCAGCTTAAAGCCAGAATTGATACCAGATTTACACTTCACTAGTGCACGCTGCAAAGGAGCTGAACGTTGGCCTGAAATGGAAAACGGTATCTGCGATTTGTAACTGTGTGTGCTTTACATCTGAACACACGCAGAGAGTCTTTGTCTGTTTACAGGAGTCTACAGTTTGTTTTGTGTGTGTGTGTGTGTGTGTGTGTGTGTGTGTGTGTGTGTGTGTGTGTGTGTGTGTGTGTGTGTGTGTCCTTCCCTACCTCCCCTGGAGAAAGCTGGGGCTGAGTTGACAGTATAACAAAGAGCGTTCCCTTCTGTTCCCAGAAGACTTGTGGTCTCCCTGCAAGGTTAAAGTGAAGTCAAAGGAGACAACCTTCCCATTTACCCTTCCATCTCTGACGGTGAAGTGCGCCTGTTCAGGAACAGGTTTGTGTTACTGTACTTGAATAACAGAACTAAAATCGTTTCTGCCTTTAAACATGAGAAAAGAAAAAAGTAAATATTCTTTACTCCGATCTAAGAACCCTTGATGTCAAGAACGAGATTAAGTTGAGAAATGACAGAATAAAGCAGCAGGCATTGAATTCAGTTGCAGCGAGTTTTATTTATATCGCATCAAGAACAAGACAAATTGTCCCAAGATGCTTTAAAGAACCCAGCCTGAAACCCCCCCAGAGCGACCGCAAAGACAAGATAAGCTCCCTTTTAACAGGAATAAACCTTGAGCAGAACCCAGCTCATGTGGAGGATTCATCTGCTTAATGGAGAGAGGGAGGAGAGGAGGAGGAGAAGAGAGCAACAGGAGGATCAAGATGATGCATCTGACGTCTGACTGAATCACACATGTAGGATCTAACCATGATACGAGCAGAAGTACAAGATACAGCTAATGCATGTTCCATTAAATATTAATAATGAATAAAAGAAATGGATAGAGCCATTATATTAACTGTATAAATTCTGAATGAGTTTAATGATGTTAGCGGTGTCATAAGCAGGTTGGATAATTATGCGTTCAGGTAGGAGTGGATAGATGGAGATGGATGAAGAGAGGGAGGCACACAGCTAATAGATGTAGATGGATAGAGAAGATGCCTTTTTTTTCTCCAGGCACCTTATTTATTTATTATTTCTATTTTTATTTATTATATTTATTACCCATACTACATCTACAATAACATGGAAATATAATCCCTGTACTTCCTGTTTACATTTGTGCTTTATTCACTTTACTTTTACAGTTATGTCTAGATCCTCCATGAACAGTTGGAAAGTTCTTTCTGGTACATACTTTGTAGTGTTCTATTTTTTGTTTTTTGTTCCTTAAAAGTGTCTTGTATTTACAAGTCATGCTGCCCACTTGTGCCTTAACTTATCAGACACTGATCGGTAGACTTTATAGAGTGGTCCCAGGCAAACCACCTACTCATGAATGTGGACAGGACCAAGGAGCTGGTCATTGACTTCAGGAGGAAGACGACACCAGCTGAGCCCCTCACCACCCAGGGCCTGGAGGTGGAAGTAGTGGACTAACATAAGCACCTGGGAGTCCACATGAACAACAGACTGGACTGGAGGGACAACAGTGATGCTGTGTCCAAGAAGGGACTGAGTAGACTCAACTTCCTGAGGAAGCTCAGCTCTTTCAGCATATGCAGCAAGTTGCTGGAGATTTTCGACCAGTCTGTTGTTGCCAGTGCCCAGTACTTTGCTGTGGTTTGTTTTATTTTATTTAATCTTTCTTTTATCTGTGGTTCTTACGAGTGTTTTTATGTGCAACTAAGAAGCTACTGTGACCAAGCACTTTGTCTTGAGGATGAATAAAGTTTATCTAAATCTAAGTCTCAATTGGTCACATAAAGCCTTCTGAATCTAAATAAATTGCATAAACTGTATATCATGCTCTTTAAAGCATGCAATATTGTTTACATTGTTTGACACATACACACAATTTACTTTTACTTTAAATCAAACTAAAAATCTAATTTTGTAATTTCAGTAGAAGGCAGATTTACTAGACTTTAACTGTGTGTGTTTACCAGATGAAGAGCTTTGGATTTACGTCCTCATATCAAATGTTGTTGTTTTTTTTTTCTTTATAGCACCATCATGTGGACTTCTTCAGTAATATTCAGTCAGGCACTATTAAGTCACGTCCCAGGTACTTACCAATTTTTTCTTTCCTCTCATACTCAGCATTAATATATGCTAAAGTAAAATGCCACGGCCCTGTCAATCACTTTTTATGGTGTTTAGTGAGTTTTACGCTGCTGCATATGTTTGGATTTGACTATTACTCAGAGGATGTGCTCAGGCCCACACACAGACACTTATCATAAATGGTCTGCTGGTTTAAGGATAAAAGCTGAATGAGCCATCAGCGTTTAAGCGACAGGCTAATCTTTAGTCTGAGTCACAGCTGTCGAGCGTGACAACTGCTCAGCCTTGATTGATTGTTGCAAAAGCAGATGCTTTGTGTCGGGGGTTTATGCAGCGTGTTAATAAACACCTCACCTTTTCCAGAATTTTAATCCCGGACGTATTAACAAAACACTTTATATATTCTCCATAATTAACCTTATTGGGCCCAAGGCTTGAGCTGCTGAGCCAGCCAGCCAGGCATGAGGTCAGTGAGACTGTGGGATACAGCCTTTTGAATTTTTTAAATCCTTCCTGCCAAACTTTCCAGACGGCTTTAAAACGTGTTCCTGGATGAATACTGAGAAGTTTTACAAAAGATTGTCTACTAACAGCAGCTCAACTTCTCACCATCTTCCTCACATAATAATTTGTTATTTTTGGTTTCCCCCCCTTTTTTCAGCTGGTTCCTAAAATAACATCCACAACCAATTTATGTAACTGGGATAGCAAATGGTGAAGAGGTGGTGATGTGCCTTAAATCGCAGCCTGATTTGTTTCACGTTTTATTTCCTAAAAGCATGGCTAAAATAGATTTTTCGACGTGGTGTTATTCAAAATGTTTTGTGTGAAAACAACTGACCCTCATGCGTTTTTATATTTAATCTTGTTCAAGAGATGTATTCTATTCATCCAGATAATATCTTGTTATTCTGTTGTGTCGTTCTAAATTGTCAGTACGTAATGTCAGTAAGAAGTGAATTGAGCCACGTCGCCTGATTTTACCTTTCCCGGACGAAAACTGCGTAAATGGAAAGTGATAAGCAACACAAGAGGCAACAAAAACAACGGTTTATTTTTAAGGAGCTGAATATTACTGCGAGCCCCCAAACCCAGCGAGACTAGTGTTTGTGGGATTGTTTATAAAGCTTCCTGCTTGTTGGTTCTCATGTTACCACAATATGTTGTGCTGCCGAAGCACGGAGCATCTCCAAACAGAAAAGGCCATGTCAGACTTTATTGCCATTTTCATTTGCTACGTGACATGAGTGTACCCGAAGGATGTCAGAGTAATAAAATAACTCATAAAGAAAATATACCCAAAGGTCTCCAAACAGGCTGTGTAGCTGTGTAGGTGCACTATGCAAGTAACAAGGAGTTATACACCATTCTGGCATTACATTATGACCACCTTCCTAATATTGTGTAGGTCTCCCTTGTGCCTCCAGAACATTTGTGCCTCATCAGAGAATGGACATGGGTCTTCTGAGGGTGTCCTGTGGCCCAGTTTAGGATCTAGTGAATTTGGAGACCAGGTCAACACCTTTGTGCTGTTCTTCATGTTTTTCTGAGTTATATCTAAACTGTTTTTGTGTGTGTCTGTGTCAGGCTGCATCCTGCTGGGGATGGCTGCTGCCATCAGGGAGTGTCATTGCTATGGGGTGGGGGTGTCTGGTCTGGTCTACGTGGGTGCTACATGTCTAAGTAACATCCACATGAATGCCAGGTCCAAAAGTTTCCCAGCCGCACTTTGAATTGTCACAACGACGTTGTTTTCTTCCCTTCAGTGGTTTTAATGTTGTGGCTGATGTGTGGTGTACTGCTCTCAAAGTTGAAGAAAGTACTTAACTACCGCCACTTAAAGACCATAAGTCAATAACAATGATCATAGTGTCTAAATTTCAAATCTGCTATAAGGGCTTCACTTGAGGTATTTGCTTGAGAGACTTGACTTGTTTACTTGTTTGCCGTCAGACGTCATCTGCTCTCAACCAAAGCCGGCTCAAATGTGATTTTCAAAGGCGCTCTGGCACTAATAACCTGGCCCTGTCAACAGATCTACATATTCATATTCAGATATCTGCTGCTCACAGAGATTACGCCGTAGCTACAGTTGCTCCCTGTCTTCACCTCAGGCAAACCAATCATTGCCGGTTGACGTTCTGAAAAACGAGTCGCTGACTCACGGCGGCTCAGAAAGTCAGGACGGATTTAAGACTGTGTTACACTGTGAAACACATTTTTACCTGGTGCTGATCATCTTAACCAGTAGTGTGCTTGGCAGTTCATTGAACGTAACATTAGTTCCACACTGCGGCTTTAAACTGCACTGTACTAGTTGACTTACACCCATATCACCAACATGTCGTCTTACAGTTTGAATCATGATGTGAAAGACACACTAGTAGGTTTGTTAAACGGTGATTTTTTTTTTTTTTATTCAGATAAAATATCAATCAGGTTGAATAAAACAGCTGTCATTCCTGACCCTAAAGCGAGTTCACCACATTTCCATCAGAAGCCCAGATGCAGCTGTAGGCGTCTGTTTTCCGTGATGTAATGTTTTGACAGTAAAGCAACAGTAACAGTATTTTTTTAACTGATCTGTTAAAAACAAGTCCTGTTTGTTTGTCCCATTTTTAGAATAGTCAATCATTTTTTGTCGACTTATTAAAGTCAGGTTTGTGGCATAAACAGGGTGAGAAGACGCCCCTCTTCCCGTCACAAAGAGAATTTCCATTGCTTTGATCAAGTGCCTGGTGGATTTGAACGCATCCTGCTGAACACTGACATTTTCCCCCAATTAGCTCCCAATATCAAATGCCGACAATTCAGGATAGATGGAGCAGCGATACCCCTGACAACAATGATACTTCAGTGATACCCAAAGGCTGCTAACAAGAACCCTGAATCTTCCACAGGCGCTGACTATCCAGAGGCACTAAAGAACATCTAGTGGTCATCTCTGCTGACCTGCCAGTGCTTCTCTGCTGAATCAATATTTCCTACCGTATCCTGGAAGACCTCTTCTTCACATTCCTCTGAACTGTGCATCAAACTGGCAGGTTATTCTCGCGGGTTATTTCAGGACAAACTGAACGCGCACAAGTTTGGTTTAAAACATGAAGCACGGTCGAAAAATCTGAACGAGGTACTGACAGCTCCCGGGTCTGTTAGAACAACAGCTACTTGTTATTGCTCTGTGAATATTGGGATCAGTGGGGTCTCGTCTTGTCTGACATCGTGACAAAAGACGGCAGTGATTAGTGTTTGAGTTAACAGACAGATGAACATCGTGCTCTAAATTGAGAAGTTATAATTTGTTCAGCATAACGGAGAGTTGCTTAGAGAGTAGCAACGTGGCAACAGGAAACCATTGATTGTTGATGAAATTCAAAGAGTTCCAGCAGTGATGGGAGGATTAAAAAACTTTTACCAAGTTAAATTTGGGGTTTGTGTTTGTGTCACATAGACAAAGCAGTGCAATTAAATCTAAAATCTCTCCGACATAAAGCAAACTCTTGTCTGCCTTGTCTTCATGTAGGACAAAGGACGTCACTGCCGTTCAGCTCTGTGAACATGTCCCTCATCATTTATCTCCTCATATGGCATTCATCAACGTGCCATTGGCGCTTATTTCTTATTTTCATTGAACGAGGGCCAGAGGATGATCTTTCACCTTCATTAAGACAGAAGCCTCAGTCTTTGTTCTAAATGAATTTGATATGTCCTTCACTTCTTATTTGCTCTATCACTTCTTGCCTGAGAGTGTGTGTGTGTAAGAGAGAAAAGAGGGAGGCAATGCTTGACTTTGCTACCCTTCCAGGGACGACTGGGAATCCATAGAGAGATTTGTGTTGTCTGTTTCCTCTGCCGTCTGGATCTCTTTCTGCTGTGGCGGTTTATCTTAATAAAAAGTCTGTTTGCTTGCCCTTTTGGTCCCAAATAAGCAGCCTGGATGACTTTTTTTAAGGCATTTCATCACAGGTTACAGACGGGACTTGAGAGAACCCTCTGTTTGGAGACTCATCTAATATGAAGACTGCAGTCCTCACTTGAGCAAACAGAAATTTGATTCATTTGGTGTTTGCTGTTGTGTGGGGAGTGGGAGGGGGGTATATATGGAGAAAGGGGAATCATCCAAGATAACCATTCCTTCAGAGACCATCCAACTATTTCCTGTCGACCACCATCACACTCGAGTCTGTGTTTCATTTACTGCAAGTAAATCCACCAATGTTTTTTTTATTTCAGAGATAATAGATGATGAGATCCTGATATACGTAAATGGACATGGAGATGTTTTATTGTGTATATTATTGCTACTTTCCATAGAAAACAGAGGGCGGCTTTTATCAGAGCAGTCTGGCTGACCCAGTTAGTATCACTTCTGAAACTAATTCATGATTTAAAGTGAAGGATTTTGTAGTTTAATATATCTCACACCGTCATTCAAAATAGCAGCGTGATTAGCGCCTGGAATTACCTATTCAGTTTCATCTGATACCTGCCAACCTCCAGGTACGAGTAAGCCTCACAGCTGCAGTACAAATAAAGAGAACATCTCTCTGAAGGTCAGTGAGGAATCTGAAACATTAAATCCAAGTCCAATGCGAACGCATCAGGTTTGTCTGTTACCTGGTGAGGACTTTTTGCCTAAAAAGAATTTTGTTCTGTGCTGTATCTGTCTTCAAATAGCTTCATTTAATGTTAGGGTTTTATATTTAAATCACAGTCCCATAAAAAGGCCTAAAAAAAGTTTTTGAGTCGGCGACACAAATATGAGAAACATTAAAATCTTGATACTTTGATCGTTTTCCACGGGATAGTTTGAAATTCTGCGCCATGGTTATATTAAAGGTACTTTCTTAAGTTTTCACTGTACACAAACAGTTTTGCTTGTTTCTCGTCAAATTCCGTCGCATGAAACCAGGGGCGGATCTAGGATCCTAGGAGATCAGGGGCTTAGCCCTTACGGTGCAGATACCGATTAATTTTTTACATCTTTTTTTGGTGCACACAAAACTACAATTTGTTGTACTTCAACCTGGAACATCAGCACGCTTTGCAGCGGCTGTTGCCGGTGTCGATGGTGGTGAAGCTGTCCGCTTTTTGAAAAAGCTTCTGATGTCCATTGATGCGAAGCGATATCCGATGCTGTTTCAAATTTGCCGCGGGGGCGCTCGATTCGGGGACGCTGGCACCAACGAGATCGAGAAACACTTCTTCTTCTGGACAGGTAGGCTACAGGCTGCTTTCCTGCGCATGCTGCCACTCTGGTGAATTCCGGTACTGCATTTTATACTCAGCCCAGCGCAGATGCGAGATCCGGGGCTCTTCAGAAAACATCCGGGGCTTGAGCCCCAGGAGCCACCCCCTAGATCCGCCCCTGCATGAAACGCTTTGCGCTTTTGAAGTCGTCATGACTTTATCCTTACGAAACCTGCAGCGTTACTGCAACATCAAACGGTTGTCATCTTTGTTTCTCCTCTCTTTCATTAGACTGTTGTCATTTTGATGGCGTTGCTACCCCTGTGCTTGCATGTGAGCCTGTGCAAGGCAAACAATATGAAGACATGTTAATTAAAGCGTCATCGTCACAAGCTTAGCAGGACACCTTGAAAAGTACTGCAGAAAGAATCATGCTTTGTGTCATAACATATCAGTCAAATATATTTTATTTACATACTGGTCTGGATAAAATCGAATTTTGTGAATGCAACCATGCATACAGAAGACCTTAAACCTCCAGCCGATGCCCTTCATTATCACAGCATACAATACGCAGCAACGTGCTATGCAAGTCACAGACAGAGCGTTATACCACACAAACACATTTTGCTAAACACAGCCTTGCGCGACACAAGGTTTCCATCTGTGCATGGGTTCTTTGATTAACAGCTGAAACAGCAACCACTTGAAATCCAATTAATATCCACGTGGGAATTTACATAACATAGAAACCACACAGCAAACGGGATCGTATAGAGTATGTACACACGACTACGATTTACAATAATACAATTTGTGAGAGCCTAAAAAGTCGTTGGCACCATTGTCCTTGTAACAAACTCATTTTAACAAAACTCGTACTGTTTAATTAGAAAGCAAAGTGTTGATTTGCGAGTGTTAAAAAGCGTACGCTGATTCTGGTTTGCACGCTTCAAGTATCCGAAGAACATGATTGCTGAGAGTTTTACCAAGGAGCTTTGATAAAAAGTTGGGAAGGAAAAGGTGCTAAATATTTAAGCGCCGGTCTACCCAGCAGATCTTTGAGTGGCAACAACGGTGAAGCTGCTGCTGAAAGTAAAGCTGACAGTAAAGCTGATATTCTGATCAGACCAACAGAAGCACGGCTAAACTGACTCACTATTTGGTTTTATACACTGTGTCTGCATCAGAGCTGGAGGAATTTAGATTCAAACCTAATTTGGATAATACAATTTGTCTTTTACATCCATTTTTTTCAGTCTAACCCCAAACAAAATGTATATTTTAGATATTTTGCAGATCAAAACAGTCACGAAATGCACCCCTGGTCACATGTTTTACCAACAAGCAAATGAAAAGCGATGAATTGTGGTTAAAAGTTCAAAGCAAAGCGAAAGTGGACTCCTAAGCGAAGGAACAATCCTCCATCCATGAAGAAATGTAGTGAACTCTCAGCGCCGTGGCTGGGAGGCTGCCAGGGTTGCATTACTGTCGGCAGAAGACATTTCCATGGTAAGTAACTACATGCAGGTTTCGGAGTGTCAAGGCGATGGAGTGAGAGGGAGGCTGAGAAGATTGGGGTGTGCTGCCGGGATCCGCCCATGAGATTAGGTTCAGTCCTTTTATTCATGGACAGCCGAGAAAAGAGAAACCCACTGTTCTGCAGACACACAATTTTTCGGGTTATTGTTAAGACGGATGGCGGCGGGGTTGCGGGAGGGGATCAGTGAGCATCCAGGCAGACTGAGGGGACGTCACAACAGAGCCAGTTCTCTTTGAGATGATTTTCCCTCTTGTTTTCGCTCTGCCTTTCTCTGTCCTGTCAGTCAGAGTCTCCTCAGATTGTGCTCCTCTGTGCAGGAGCCTTTTCTCAAGGTGATGTCGTCCACAGCCATCTCCCCGCTCCTGCCTCGCCCGCGCTCCCCCTTCAGGATCACCTGATGAGAAGCAGAACAGTACACACAGGGTCAGCCATCACACGATGCTCAAGAGGAACCAGGAACACAAACACCTGTCTTGACTCATTTCAAAAAGCTTGATATAAATGCAATGGTTGTCCTTATACTCACACTTTCTAGGCCTGTGCCCCATAATGTGATCTGGGTGTGCCTCCAGCCGTTCCCGCCCGTTCGACCCCACACTGCCGGGCTGTACTGTTTCCCCTTCTTCACAAACACTTGTAGCATTCCCACGTGGTGACCCGCCAGCTTGTGCCGGAACGACAGGCACAGATTGCCGTCGTTCCAGGGTGGGGTGAGTGGGAGGACCAGTCGGGCCCCGCGTCCAGTCCTCTTGTTTCCCGCTTCAGGAATGGTGAGGTACCTCCCACCTGCAGTAAACAATTACAGCCAGTTAACCAAAACGTGCTTATATACACTTTCATTATGAATGACTGTGTTACACATGGTACTAAAACCAGAACTGCACCCAGCTTTGAGAGGAAATGCACTGAACCACCTTTGATATACTTAATGAAATGTATAAATACTTATGAAGTGTGGTGCTTTATCCTTAATGTAGTTTTATTAATCATCATATTCACTGGGCTCAGTAATTTACATATTATACATATATTGTAAATATATATAGTGTACAACAATATATCATATAAATTTGCCAGTTCATTACGTACACTAGTGAAAACGAATACATTCTGCCTGCGCTAAATTACAAGACTGTTATAAAGAAAGGTCTTGATTCACGTGTATGATCATTTTGGAAGAATTTAATTAAACCCTAAAATGATTCTGTCAAAATAATAGAAAAATGCTTCAGCTCTACAAACCGCAGCCTCCAAAATGAAAACACAGTTGAATCAACAGCTCTTTCAGTCATTTTGAACTGGCTGCTGAATATTTGTTGTATTTACATGAATAAACTGGTTACTTATAGGATTGTTCACAAACCTCCCAGTTAACAGTTACTAATGCAAACTATCGTCTACTCTTAAAATAAATCCTCATAAACCTGTTTGGCTTATAGGTTTATTTCATTCCAAACAGAAAAAAACAGTATACCTGCTTTAAAGCATAGCATCACATATATCCATATAGTGGGAGTGATTGGGGCACCAAAATGCAGCCTCTAAATAACGCATTATCTGCCGTGAAAGTCGTTCATTTCACCAAGATTTTGTTATGATACGCTAATGCTATTCCCCGTTGAGTCCGGAGTTACCTGTTATCATCATCCGGGGTCTGTGGATTGACCTACTAACCTCTGACCTGGATGATGTCATCTCTGAGTGCCGCGCGCACCCACAAAGGTCGGCTTGTTTACCTGTAATTTGCTGCTGCTAGTTTATTGCAACATGGCTTAATATTTTTTTCGATTCTGAGCTTGCGGACGACGGCTTATGATGGACGTCCTTACAGTTTTGAGCCAGAGTCTACGGATGAGGAGCTTGTTGAAAGGAGGATGCGGAGGCAGAGAGAGGAACGGCTGGTCAAAGAACAACAAACTGCTGCACGTCCATGAATAGACAGCAGGTCTGCAGACCCCAGATGATGATAACAGGTAACTCCAGACTCAACGGGGAGTAGCACTAGCGTAGATAATACGTTATTTAGAGGCTGCATTTCGGTGCCCCAATCACTCGCACTATATGGATATACACGGCGCTCCACTGGAGCTAAATATCTTCTGAAGGACGAAAAATGGCACCAAAGTTATATGGGTGAGTAAACGATCATATTTTATGCCAGAAATAAGGTCCAGGTTGTAAAAAATAAAACTGTAGTTCCCCTTTAAGTAGGAAAACAAATAATTTCTGTAATTTGGGTGAACAGAGCTTTTAAAAAGTAGTCAGGATATAAATAGACAATTTCCAAACAGTCGACCCACTTATGTTTCTTTCCTTTAAATACAGCCAGTTGCCAGCGGCAAATAGATATCTTGTATTAATTTATGCATTAGTTAGCGATAGTAGCGCTACAGTCTTAAAAAATTTAAAGGTGATAGAGCTTCTGGGTAGTAGCTGATTAATGCTGATGTATTTTTTGCTTATCCTGCAGATCCCTGTATGGCTGGTGTGAACCACAGGGGGTGTAATAAGTATCTGCAGGCCACAGAGATTTCTGAATAAATTATGAGGCTGTTTCTTTCTTCTGTTTTGATGATGGCTGTCAAAGGACTTGATTAACGGCAAATAATTCCACGCTTCACACGCACTGAAGTAAAAAAAACATCAGCGTGTATCTATAAAGCACGTATCCACATCAAATGTTCGGATTAAGCATAACATCATAAAATGCAAAGTGAAATGTTACTAAGTCAGCACTTGGCGTTTGATTTATTGCAAATTATTTTCCTGGGAACGTACACGTCCCGGCAACAATATTTACTGGCTCTGAAGAGAGAGCACAGAGTTGGCTGAAATGAGGCCTCAGTCTGAACGTCTGGAATCACACTAATAACGTGAAGACCGAGCCATTTGGCAGCAGGAGCCAGCAGTAGTTATTGTCACAGTGTTTAGACCTCACGCTGCCTCTAGTCTCGGCATAATTCACCATGTCTTCTCCTCGTCTGAACCCAAACAAAAACAGTGTCATGTTTCCATTTAATGCGAGCCACAGGTATCACTGGTGGGTCACGTAATCCCCTCCTCATTTGCATCGCTTTGTAGCACTAATCTGTGGAAAAGACAAACTACTTCCCTCGAGTAATTTCATCTTGACCTGTAATTGAGTAGAACCGCGCTGAGCTGCTCGGATCGTTTTGTGTGTGTTTGCACATGTGTGCTTCGGTATAAGGAACGTTCTCATTTCCATTCGCTGACGGCAAAACAAACCATTTTCCTAATTAAAAGCGGGCGCGTGACAAGAATCGAGCGACGGCCTTCAAATACCTGACGGATCGGGGGTCGTCTCCCAGTGCAGGTCGCCGTCTTTGTCCCTGATCCAGCCACAGAGACCGTCGTCAAAGGAGCAGCTCAGATAGCCCGAGTCTGGATAGAACAAAACACATATTTTAGAGACGTGGTGGGTGCGCACACACACGCACGCGGCTTCAGTCTGCTCTTTGCAATGCTTCACAGGAGCCCTGCTGTGTGCCTCAGACATCACCGGGAAAAGGCTCCTTCTGATGAAGATGATGACACAACGGAAGGGTAAACATTTATTGTAATGTCGTAGTCTCTGAAGAGAGCGGAGGCATTGAGGAAGCAGAAACAGCGATGCAAAAGTCTCATGCAGACATGCATTCATCTGAAAAATTCAACAAATATGTATCTGGGTTTTTGTGTTTGCTTGTGTGAGTGCGTGCATTTCTCTGCATATAACCTACTGTGTGCATGCCACACTCCATAATAAGCTGCATTAAGGTTACAGCAGAGGGTCGTAACGTTCAGTGAATGATGATCTCTTTCCTGGCGACGATGCCTAGACAATAACATTAAGGCAAAACAGGCAAAAAGCCGCTGCAGTATTATCCATGCATTGTTGTACAAATTGGTTCAAAGATAAAAATAACATCCATCATTTTGTCCCCGAAACAGTGCGTCTGAAAAAAGCTCCTTTCAGTTCATTTTCTGAGCCAATGAAAATACCTCCTCTCCTGACACAGTATATCAAATGATGCACTGTGGACCAAAATAAACACGCAACTAAACCATTAAGCAATTTAATCTGCATTCCATTGACACCGATAAATCACACTGAGCAAACATGACAGAAAAGTTCGTCTCTTCCAGCTTATTGTCGTTGCAGGAACTGCGTATTAAATATTACGGAGGATCCGAGCAGAGCACGGATGTTCTTCCAAATGATCAATTAATCACCCAAGCAGTCAAGCAATCAAGCAAGCATAATGTGAAAAGTGGAAAAGTCTGGCCGTGCATTCTGGGCTGCGAGCCATTATTTAAACGAATACAGCCAGATGTCATGTGTCACCTCCTGGTGGAAGCCCTATCAAAACACATCTGGTCATCATAACACCTTCACCTCGGTGGTGCCGCTGATTGTCGGTTTCATTTTGCCCGTGGCAAGCGCGGCTCGTCCGTCATCGTTTGAGCCCTAGGAGCAGATTGTCATCAAATGTGTTGCGTTTACCTGGGTCATCCTTGGCTTCGTCCGCTGTGTTGCCCAGCTCAATGTCAAAGTCGATGTCGAGGACAGTGTTGCCAGGGTTCCTAGGAACTGAGGAAACAGAAGAAGGTTTCGATTAACTAAGGTCTTATATCTGTTTACCGGAATGTGCTTGTGGCTATTGTGTGGCTATGTTTCATCACACAACACACAAGAATGAATCATTGTCACGGCTTAGCGCCTGCAAACGGGGCGCACATTTAATAACTGTGCGTGTAGCCACACCAGAGGTCAAACGTGAATCGTAGCGAGTAAAAAGGGGGATGTTTCGTCTGATGTCATGTCTGGACAAATGTTGCCCCTGCACAGCCGAGAGCCTCAGTTCATGCCCACACGTACAGTACACAGCCAGTTCTGAAATAGACACTCTCCTTCTGCAACAGGGTCACTTCCAAAAATACTACTGGCCAGGCTGCGGTATTTAAAGCCAACTATGTGCAGCATTTTTTTTTCCTTCCGTCATCACCTTTAATAGAGAGAAAATGCTTTGACCCTTATATTTTAATGAATGATGATGTCTTGACTTGACCGGTTATTATGAAAATGTTCCTCATAAAACATTTGAGGATAAGATGCCAGTGAAATACAACAAGACAAATGATCATTAAAACTATTCCCAGCATTTCCTGCTGTGTCTTTTCAACACTGCGAATGACGTTTAACCCTCACTTGAACTGCCAAGGCCTAGAATTTGTAACATGCTCCGCCTCCAGTCAGCCAGGGTATTGAAAGGGCCCACCCCCATGCAGGGTCACAACCACCTGGCGGACTGCGATGTAGTCTGTCAGTCGAAGGAATCTGAGAGCGGGGTGTGTGGGTGGGGGCTACGCTTGCATCAAGCTCTCAAGCAATCCGAGGCATTCGGGTCTTGCTTCATGTGTGTCTGTGTTTGTGTGTCTGCGCTTTTAAGGAACGAGGACCCCCGCGAACGCTTACATCCTGTCGTAGAGGTAGAGATGTGCTGAGTAAGGCGGCGGTAATTTGATGCTACGACAAGGAAAGGAAGAACGTGTTTGGCATCTTCACCACAGTTGGAATCAGACTGTAGTTTCATACTTTATGTTTCCTCTGCTGATGGTTTAAATGTTAAAAAAGGCAGTTTAATTAATTTCCTTATGTATTTATTATTTATTTAGCAACCAGAGTGGAGAACGAAACTCGCCCACATTTATACTCCTTCCCCAGTACATAGAGTATTATATTTATGCTGCTGCTGAAAATGCAGATTCTCTGAATTCAAAAGCCTTCAGACACCTTGCCCTGGTTACACGGTGTGGTCCACAGACCTCATTGTCAAAAGTCTCCATTTGACTTTTTTGGAAAGTAGTTCAAATAAAAACTCGACTCATGGAAGGTCAGCAGATAATCTGGAGAAACTGGGGCAGTGTTTCCGCTTTGAGCTCTGCAAATAAAACCCCCATTCATCTCCACTGAGTCGAGGTGCCGGCAGAAATCAAGAAGAATACCTCAACCTTCGGCGCATGCTACAATGGCATGGCAAGATATTTCTAGGTTAAGCTTTGTAATCCATGTGTAAAATATTAATTTAAATTATGTGGAAACTCACTACTAAATGTTGCTGCCCTTGACCTTCATCCAAATATCTTGGAGGTCAGTGAAACCTGCTGACGTAGGGTTTATTATGTTCAGCAAAAATGTTGTGCAAACGAATTTATACCAGATCAGCAAAACGCTCCTTGATTTTGTACAGTTTGGAGACAAATACAGCACATTTTATCTTTTCTTCCAGACGCTGTCTAGCCGACCTTCCCCTCGACTGACATAACATTACAGCCACTGCATGGAGGCCTGGCATCTCCACAACATGTACTTTTATAAAGCTTAGAAAGAGCCTTTGTTTTTAGCTTCATGTAAAAGCCTTTGTGACACCACCCTGCTGTATTTTAAGAGGGATATTAGTCTCAGGAGCTTATGCAGAAAGCATTAACCTCTTATATTCACTTGCCTTTTGGGAAATGTGCCTTCTTGCTGATTTAGATTAGCAGACTCTACTCTGTACTGGGAGGCAGTACGCTTAGCATAAAGACTGGCAGCAGGGAGAAGCCAGCCTCACTATTAGCCTCTCAGAAGCTCACAAATTGGCACTGTGCCATTAATTATTGCCAACAGAGAGTAAAAAAATGTAGTTGGACTACCTAGAGCAGACGCTGCTCAAGAGATTCTGCTGTTTTAACAAAAATATAGAAAATACGCAAATCGTTGGCATGTAACTGTCATTGTTACATTTCTGTTTTACATATTATGTTCCAGCACACGCTGGTAATGAGTGAAATGTAGGTAAGTATACACCAATCAGCCACAACATTATGACTACCGACATGAGACGTGAATAACATTGACCATCTTGTGATAATACAATGATCTGCTGGGAAACTTTTGGACCTGGCATTATTGTGGAAGTTACTTAGACATGTAGCACCCACCTAGACCAGACCAGACACCCCCACCTCATAGCAATGACACTCCTTGATGGCAGCCCCCATCCCAAGCAGATACAGCCTGACACAGGCACACACACAAAAATGGTTTAGGAACAACCTAAGAAACATGAAAAACAGCATAAGGTCATCACCTTGCTTTGCTGGCCTCCAAATTCACTAGATCCCAAACTGATCAAGTATCTGTGGGATGCACTGGAACAACACATGGGACCTAAAGGCCCCCCACGAACAATATTTTGTTGCCAGACACCACAGGACAACCCTCAGAAGGCCCATATGCATCCTTTGATGAGTCACAACTGTTTTGGAGGACCAACGGTAGTCATAATGTTATGCTTGATCGGTGTATGTTTCAAATATGTAAAAAGTCAGGCAATCCAGATCCAGATATGCTTCATGCATAGACATGAGGACAATGTTGGACTTCATGATCTTTTATTAAGCCTAAAACTTGAGTCTTTTATTTTAACTCACCTGAAAACAAGAAAATGTTAAAATACAATGTTCTCACTGGACACAGAAGATGAAGCTGACTGCAGGTCTGGGCGGAAAGGAAACTACAAATTATTTCCATCTCCAGTACACGCCTGCACTTGAGGCAGAGCTGGAGTTTTCTTCACACCGTGGGGCTCTAATTCATTTCCGTCTCATTATTTGAATAATCACTCAGCGGCGTCGCTCCCCTCTCCCGCTCTCATTTTATTCCAACCACCTTCAGGAAGCTTGGCTTTCGAGGACCGCTCTGCCGTGGCGCAAACTATTAGATTGATATCTCCCTCAAGCAGTGCAGACAGGTGTTAAGGTAATCTTCTCTCCTCTTCCCTTTTTCTAATTATGCGATGCCATCTGGCAAGGTGAGTAAAGGAACCGCAGTATTTCACCTCGTAGTCTGCGCTTAGCTGTTGCTCCTCAACGTACGAGGAAGCGGCTTAAAGTTCGGGTTTTTTGGTGAACCCTGACGTTGGCTGTGCCTATTAAAGCCAGCGTGATTCCTGTCTAGTAAGTGTGCTGCTTGCTATGTGATTTTGGAGGTTACAACTTTTATATAATGTGGAAGGATTTAAACAGTTTTTTTGTTGCACATATCCCACGAAAATACGAAAAACAAATACGCATTATATTTCCATCTCTAAATGCATTCCTATCTCTTAGTACTTTGTCTTTTAGAGATGATTCATACCAACTAAATGGCTTCTTAAATCAACTGGACACAATTGAGTGAATCGTGCATTTGTTCGAGATTATTCCCGAGTTGCAGTCAACCAGAGTGCTATTTATAACCAGTAATCCCCCCTTTTGCATACGTTCAGCTAGGCTATCACTCAACTTTAACATTTTCCATCCCAGTATAGTGCAGGAGAATGGAACGATGACACGCTGTCACGCAGTGCGACTGTGCGGCACGCTGATGTCTTTTCAATAGTTTTTGACACAGATAAATACATCGGGCTTTTGATAGAATCCCAGTTAATGGGATCAGTTCATTCTTGCTTTTTGTCTGCGTCTGGAATTCATTTGTTCAAAAATACTGAATTCTACCAGCTTTATCCCGCACATACTGAAACGTTTACCTGCAGACTAATCCACTGCATTGAATAAAGGCAGATAGTGACTGGAGCCTTGTTTGAGGCTTATCTCACTCCGAAACACTTTATTGTTTTGAAAAGGTGCATGCTCTGCAAGACGTAAGCAGTCGATCGGCGTGATTGTTAACGACAAAAAAAAAAAAAAGCCTATAATTATTTTAAAATCCATCCAGTCATTCGCGTTCAATGCAGAACGCCAAACTAAAACAAAGACCGATGATGCATTTTGAATGTAATTGGTGTCAAAGATTCATGCTTGGCAGAGAGCACAGAGTGACATGTGGATAAACAACAGCCTGGCTGAGCACCAGTTTGTGTTTGTTAACCGAAGCCAAGAAGATAATTACCTTGAGAGGAAAAGATTTAAAGTGTAATACTGTGATTAGTGAGGCTAATTTATTATCTGGTTAAAATGGGCATTCTTCTTCATAAAATCTGTGTCACGCTTAAAATACTTTGAATTCCTACGTACGGAAACGACTTCAGCGGGTAAGACGCCAGCCTCGCCACAGGCCTTTGCTAAGACTTACTTGCATTAACGCACATTGGCATCTGATTTCAGCAGTTCATCAGTTCACAATATAAACTGCCTCAGGTATTTAGCATTGAGAAGATAAACCATATACACAATGCAGACTGAACCAACTGCGTAGGTAAGCCACGCCCAATATTAATTTGACGATAAACATCTCCTTAAGGCAAGCATACACTCCTCATTCCTCAGGATGTTTCACAATAAACATGTCAGCATCCACATGAAGAAAGGTGCAAATGTGCTCCAGCTTTGTTTGCAGAAACAAACTAATGAGTGCTGTGAACCTACGAGCGCCAAAAGTCTGAGAACGAAGAGGACACAAAAAAAAGTTCAGTCAAAAGCTGAAACGCATTTATGCAAAATGCATTGTTACATAAGTCATCTGAGCTGTTATAGCAGCTCTAATGAATGTGATTATATTAACAATATCTACTTCTATCTGTGCGATAAAATGCACCACTCGTGGGGATGAACGCACAGAGAATCATCACTTGACTCTGGAGAGGCCCTCGGCTCCGTGGAGTGTTTTAGCTCGTTGATTTAGTTCTCCGGCTTTATTGTTCCGATTCGTTCTCCGCGGCGCAGCCGGCCCCGTTTTCAGACACGGCAGCTGTTTTCAAGCACTTGCGGCTGCACGCTACCTGCCCCGCGCCCGGCAGCAATCACTCAAAGGTAGCAGCTGGACATAAAGGAGCGTGTAGCAGCTTTAGAGACAAATACATTCTCCCCCTGCACACATTTTCGAGATGAATAAATACTGGAGGAACATTTGCTCAAAATGAATGCTGCTCCTTTTATGGCAGATGTGTAAATGATTAATTGTTACTAACTGTTGTCTGCCAACAACTTTATGAAGTTTAGGAAGAAATGTCTACTTTGGGTTTACACTGTGTGTTATGGTGCACCCACAATGCTCTTGTGACAAGTCAATGTTCTGCTGGGAAACTGTCGGACCTGGCATTCTTGTGAATGTTGTGTTGAATGTCTGTGTATATTTCCAATAATGGATTTGAGTCTGAATAAAATAAAAAGTTCTTACTGTGGACGTCCCCTCTCTGTTTGGTGACCTCCTTCTGGATGGTGTTGTCCACTGGTGTGGGCGGTGGAGGCGTCGGGGGCAGTCTGGTGGGAGGCACGGGCCTTGGTGGGACGTAGGGCTTGTGCGTGGGTATCGACGGCTTCCTGGTGGGGACCAAGGGCTTTCTGGAGGGAACCGGCGGTTTGCGTGGAGGTGGCGTGACCCTCCGGGGAGGCGCCGTAGTCGTGGTGGTGGCTGCTGGCAGTTTGGGGATAACGGTGAAGATTCTCTTCGGAGTCACCGGCGGGCGGGCGGTGGTGGTCCTCTTCTGATCCATGTCCGGGATGTGGTTGTGATGAGGCGGAGGCAGTTTGCCTGGTCTCGGCGGGTCAATAACCACCTTTGGAATGGCTGAAATAATAAGAGAACGCAGACGGAGCACTGAAATATGAGCACTTAAGAGTTAATGAGGCGTAGAACTGCGGACTAACTGAGATGATTACCCTGACTTTTGCAGCGGAGGGCTTTATTTCATCTGCTGAGACCTCTCCTGATATCTATTAACTAAATGTTAGCATCCTAAAACAAATCGAGTGTCTCAAATCCCGCTGATGCAAAGGAGTTCACGTTCACTCAACGGGACTGAAAAGAGAGAATGAGGGATGCCTGCATGGTTCCAGCAGTTCGAAAGCCCAACTACTAAGGCAGCCCACGTTCAGTGAATTTCTTTTGTAAAATCAATATTGCTTTCTAATAGCAGTCTTCCTATCCGCTCATGTGGTCATCCTGATTAGTATTTCTTTGTGTACTCATAGCCAGAGGTGCTCTGGGTATGTGGAATGATTTCTGAACTCATCAGGCTCCTGTGCCCCCGAGAGCACCCTCGCTGATGCCATTAGAGTTACACCTCCTTTTCCTTCACTCCACACACCGTGTGATCTGAGACAGATTCGGGGTGGGGGGTTTTCATGCGGTGTGGTGGCTCATGAGGATTTCATGAGTAAAGAATGAGAGCGGACAAAGGCAAGCGGTTTGAACTCGGTTATTGCCTTCTCGGGTTTCAGGCAACTTTGATATGTGATACACAAATAGGATATTGCAACTCGACTCCCGGAGCACTTGTGCCTCTCGCCCTCTGGGCAGGTGACAGGGTGAAGTATTTGCAGGAGGCATCCTCTTTGCTTTATGGACTGTTGCAACAGTCGTGCCTGTCCGATGATTAAATAACTCTGGAGAATAAATGACTTCTTCTTGTCCACCGAGCCGCTGAGAAAAGTGCAGACGCTCGGACTAATGAACTGTGTGTCAGCAAACAGAACGAGACAAACTACCCGGGAAAAGAAGTATTCCACATTTCCCTCCTATTTTGGGCTCATTAAAATGGCCAGATTTCAAAAAATGGAGTCACTCTGGGGGCATGCGATAAGGGAGCAGGGTGATTTAAGCAATGACTGACAGCCAACACAAAGAAAGGAATTCCAGTCCCAGCTCTGCAGCTCAGAAGGCTATTCCTCCCTCTCACTTGCTTTCCTACCTTTCTGGAAAACACATGCAAAGAAAACAAAAAACGTGAGGCCCCCGCTCCTCCATGCAAAAGTGAACATCGGGGCCAGGGTTTTTGTTCTCAGCTCTTACGTTTACAGTCGTGGCCCATCCCCCTGTAGCCGTCTTTGCATTTGCACTTGTACGAGCCCGGCGTGTTGTAGCAGGTGGCAAAGCTGCTGCAGTGGCTCTGACCTAGAGAGCACTCATCCACATCTGAAAGATAATGGAAACGTAACAACATTCAGCCACCGGGTGCCAGTGTGAAAAAGCTTCAGACATAACAGCAGAATATCAAAGACTAATTGCTTCACATCCGCTTGAAGAAAGGCTCAAAGTTTATACCGCACTGTTAGCGAAGGCATTTAAGTGAAAAGTGATCGTTGCAGAATTTCGGCAGAAATCCTCTCTGACGTGCAGAGCTGCAAGGTCTTACAAGCAATTTCTTCAGCAGTGACTGGTTATCCTTTTATCAAGATGTGTTGCAAGACATAATTGAAAAACATAAAGACCGTAGATGGAGTTTAAGACGCCGTGGCTTTGTGTAGAATACCAATTCACATTTACGCGGCAGTTTGAATTGGTTTTGTAGTGGTTTGATGAAAAATCATTAAATATGAAATGCGTTTTCAGTCTTTTTTTCCCTCTTGGTTTAGTGAAAATAATTTTGTGGATTTGTTTATCAGCTGCGTCGTGATTACTCATTCATTTAGTTTTGGTTTCTTAGCAGACATGCTGTAAGTCACCTGAGTTCTTCTTGATCCAGCAAATACAGCAATCGTGACAAAACCCAGCAGTCTTTTATGTGACTAGGGTGATTTTAAACATATTTCTGGTGGCTCCGGTTACTTGCCACAGTCCAGGGTGAGTCAGGACATGTGTGTTAGAGTCACAGGTTTGTCTCTAAATTGGCTGTGGGAATGCGTGCATGGTTGTTTGTCTCTTTGTGTCGTCCCTGTGATAGACTGGCATCCTGTCCTGGGTGTAGCCCACCTCCCTCTCACTGTTTGCAGAGGCAGGCTCTAGTCAATCCTTAGAGGGTCGCTCAGTTATAGTATATACTCTGATCTTTGACTTAAGTAAAAGAAGCACAGTTTTACGATCTTATCAAAATGTACTCCCCCATATGCTGTTATATTATTAAATAAATTATAAAAGCCAATCATTAATTTTAATACATTTACATGTATGCAGCAGTTTAATGTTGACCACTATTGTTGTTATAAGTTAACTGTATTTTCTATATGTAAACAGATGAAGATGAATGTAGTTTCTTTCTGACAGGCAGTGACCTGAAAGTAATTGAAGTATAAGGATTAAATGTATTTAGTTACTTTCACCACTGGTTGGCACTACTACCTAAAAACAAAGTAAGTAACTTACACACAAGCTTTTTTGTCTTATATATATATATACATACACTATATTACCAAAAGTATTCGCTCACCTGCCTTTACTCATTCTATGAACTGAAGTGCCATCCCATTCCTAACTCGTAGAATTCAATATGATGTCGGTCCACCTTTTGCAGCTATTACAGCTTCAACTCTTCTGGGAAGACTGTCCACAAGGTTGAGGAGAGTGTTTATAGGAATTTTTGACCATTCTTCCAAAAGCGCATTGGTGAGGTCACACACTGATGTTGGTCGAGAAGGCCTGGCTCTCAGTCTCCGCTCTAATTCATCCCAAAGGTGTTCTATCGGGTTCAGGTCAGGACTCTGTGCAGGCCAGTCAAGTTCATCCACACCAGACTCTGTCATCCACGTCTTTATGGACCTTGCTTTGTGCACTGGTGCACAGTCATGTTGGAAGAGGAAGGGGCCCGCTCCAAACTGTTCCCACAAGGTTGGGAGCATGGAATTGTCCAAAATGTTTTGGTATCCTGAAGCATTCAATGTTCCTTTCACTGGAACTAAGGGGCCAAGCCCAGCTCCTGAAAAACAACCCCATACCATAATTCCTCCTCCACCAAATTTCACAGTTGGCACAATGCAATCTGAAATGTACCGTTCTCCTGGCAACCTCCAAACCCAGACTCGTCCATCAGATTGCCAGATGGAAAAGCGTGATTCATCACTCCAGAGAACGCGTCTCCACTGCTCTAGAGGCCAGTGGTGGCGTGCTTTACACCATTGCATCCGACGCCTTGCATTGCACTTGGTGATGTGTGGCTTGGCTGCAGCTGCTCGGCCATGGAAACCCATTCCATGAAGCTCTCTGCGTACTGTACTTGGGCTAATCTGAAGGTCACATGAAGTTTGTAGCTCTGTAGCAATTGACTGTGCAGAAAGTCGGCGACCTCTTTGCACTATGCGCTTCAGCATCCACTGACCCCTCTCCGTCACTTTACGTGGCCTACCACTTCGTGGCTGAGTTGCTGTTGTTCCCAAACGCTTCCATTTTGTTATAATAGAGCTGACAGTTGACTGTGGAATATTTAGGAGCGAGGAAATTTCACGACTGGATTTGTTGCACAAGTGGCATCCTATGACAGTTCCACGCTGGAATTCACTGAGCTCCTGAGAGCGGCCCATTCTTTCACAAATGTCTTGTTTCACAGTCTGCATGCCTGAGTGCTTGAATTTATACACCTGGGGCCAGGCCAAGTGATTAGAACACCTGATTCTGATCATTTGAATGGGTGAGCGAATACTTTTGGTAATATAGTGTATGTCCAAATGAGTTCCTGCTGGACAGCTAATGTGTAAGTTTGATGGTGACAGTACCTGTGCACTGGTATTTCCCATTGACGTATTGCAGGTCGAACCCCTCGTGACACTTGCAGATGTAGCTGCCAAAGGTGTTGATGCATTTCCTGAACCTGGGACACACTGCTATTCCCGCAGCGCACTCATCCACATCTGCAAGAGGAAAAAAAAGAAAAGAAACCAACAATACATATCATTAAAAAATAATAATTACAATAAAATAATGCATTCAGCCTTTCTCACTTAAGAAGTTATTCTCTGAGAGCATACCGAAACAAGTTTGAAATAAAACAGGCGATTTAATCTAAAACAAAACCAACATTGCTATTCATAACGGAAGACTTCTTCACCTTCCCTGGTTGGTATTCATTTATGAACAAAGAACATTGTGTATTCTGTTCAGTAAGCACAGTGCCATGCACACCGCCTTGTTTCATTATTTAAAGGCCTATTCTAAGTGCCTCTGTTGATCACCTTTGAACACATGTGGGTATTAATATTTAGACACTCAGAGGCTCAAAGCATTTGCCTTAAAATCATTAATTTATTGCTGCATAATGCGGCAGAAGCAGCCTTGGCCCTACAGGGACTGTTGTTTTTTTAGAAAAGGAAAGGCTCTTAAAAACACTGAGACACCTGGACCAGCTGGGGAAACAAGCAAGTGGAGTCAGCAGAGAGATCTCCCTCATCCTCTAGCTTCTCATCAGCACGGATCTTAATCCTAAACTGCTCCCGTGGAACTGTTTAATGGCTGCTATACCGGGAATTATTTTAAATTTGTTATTTAAAACACTGTGTCTTTATATGAGATATAATGGTGCTAAAAATGTGACATTTAACTCCATATGTACAAGTTAAGGGGAGGAGCCTCTGTGGATCAGGCTTGTTCCAGTGCATCCCATAGATACTTGATCAGTTTGGGATCTAGTGAATTAGGAGGCCAGGTCAAGATGTTGACCTGCTGTTTTTCATGTTTTCTGAGTTGTTGCTAAACTGTTTTTGTGTGTGTGTTCTGTTGTCAGGCTGCATCCTGCTGAGGATGGCTGCTGCCATCAAGGAGTGTCATTACTATGGGGAATACCAGCACCAAAAGATGGTCAATGTTATTCACTTCTCCTGTCAGTGGTTTTAATGTAGTGGCTGATCGGTGTATAACTATTTATAATATAATGAATATGGGCTTTAGTTTGAGGGTATTCATTTTATCATGACCCCAAAAGCAACTGGACAAACGAATCTTAGAACAAATAAAATGTTTCTTTTTAATAGTTTGTCAAAAATTCTGTGCTTGGGACATCTGCCCCAAGCCTGTAACCCATGGACCTCGCCAAAGAATGGGTCTGATCATTTGCTTCGGCTTACTTGACAACCTCCGTGGTACACTGAGCGATATGAGAGGCACTATTAAATTAAGAAGCATCCTGAACTTCTCCAGCAACACACAAACATCAGCGTGCTCTGTCGTTAATCAGAGGGTTTTGTTCCAGTTCTGTCACAGAGCAAAAACAAGTCAATACTTCCTTCTAATGGATCAAAGTCATCCCCCTTAAGGGATTCCTGGCCCGGTCCACTTTTAGCAAACAAATACCGTAGCCTGTGCACAGTTTCTTGAAACTATTCAAAGAAGACTGACACACCAGAGTCGAAAAAAAGAAACAGTAAGAGAGAAGTATGCTGTTGGCGGGGAGGCTGTTTTTTTTCTAATGTAAACAATTGCTTTTTCTAATACACTGGCATTTTTACCACAAAGCATGTCATTGAGCAACAATGCACTAATAGCTTTTGGACCTTTGAGGTTCAGTTCTTATTCACTGGATATTACTGCTCTCAGAATACCAGCAATTAATCATATTATCACTTGATGGCAGCGTATAAATTTTACTATTAAGGCCACATTACAGTTCAATGAAATCACCTCTCACAAAAAAAGAAAGGAAGTGACGACACCGCTCTGAAGCCAGGAATAAACACACACTGTGAAACTGAGAGCGCAGCTGCAGTTGTTACTCTGGCGGTGTGATTATTTTCTAAATCTAGTGATATAACAGACGAGGCGTCAGTATTTCTAATTGTTTCTTTTCCTTGCCACCGTCTCCTTCAGGCTTGCTGGTAAAGCGCCTTGAAACAAATTGTTGACGCTATATAACTGCAGAACAAACATAACATGTGAGTCCACTGGAGATGCAGAGTGAAACGGCGAAACAGTTTTGAGTTTATATACCACGGGAGCGTCCATAAAAGTGGACAGGAAATAGTCCCGAAGTGTAAAAGTGACCACAGCCACACACACAAAAAGAACTGTTTGGGGTTTAGCAAACAACTAATATTAGGTTGGATTTTTATTACTGTTGATATTTGCAGTAGTTTGACTTCATTATTTATGAAGCGCCAATAAAAAAAATATCTTATCTCATTATTTAAAACTGTTCAGCATGTAACTCAGAGGCTCTGGTAGGAAATCACCTCCACAGATCTGATTATAAAGCCTCCATAAAACTCTCCATAAAACATCCCTCTTCCAGAGGGATCCGGAAGCGTTCCATTAAACTGTCGTAACACCTGTGGCCGAACAAACCTTTCCGTCTCCTCCTCCGCCGTCTCTCCTCATGATTGATGTCCGTCCTGTTTTCGAAATCCGCCCCCTATTATCCACCCAGCAGTTAAGAGGGACTATGAGGCAGCGAGGCAGGACCAGCCCAGACTGGAAGAGCCTGTGTTTAAACCTGACACAGGTTAACTGCCTCCATGGCCCCCTTTCATTTGTTTAGTTACCCCTCTGAAGAGCGGTGCCATGTAAAACTGGTAATGAATGGCGGATAGGACGGAGGCAGCAGGGTGCTGGGAAAGCTAGAGCAAGTAAAGTGGAAAATGGCACAAATTGGTCCGTGGCTTACTGATAAAATGACGGGTTCTTTGATCAAAGCATGAAATATATATTGGTAAATATTTTGGGTGAATTCAACCTGGATGCTTGGCTTGCTTAGAGGATTTGTTTGAGCTCCCAAATTGCTTTTTTTACTGCCAAATTTTTTCCCCGTCCTTTGCCAAAACCGTTGCACATAATTATCACCTGGGAAATTCAAAGGCTGAGAAGAAAAAAAGGCTTTAAAATGTCTTGCTCGTGCTCGTGATCCTTTGCTTTACTGTGAGTTGCTCACGCCCGGTCGCAGTGGTCACACCGCGGCTCGGTTTTCAGGCTCGTGGAGTTATATTAAGACCGGGACGTACCCACGCAGGTTCTTCCATCCGGAGCCAGCTGCAGCCCCGGCGACGGACACTGACATCGGACCTCCCCTTTCAGCACCTCACAGCCGTACTGGCAGTTGGCCATACCACAAGTGCGAGCGTCTGATGGGTACAAGAGAAACACGGCACATATTAACACATGCTGCTCCCACGAGGGAGTACAAAGGGGGAACAGTTGATGCTGCTCTCACCCACACTTTCTCTCCTTCACATCCACAGCCACTCTCCTTATCCTCTAGCCAATTTGTAAGAGCCAGGCCACTCGCCTGGCTTTTTTGATATTATCCAGCTTGACCCTGGGATGCAGACAACAGAACAGCACACACTCCACCATTATTAGATTCCTCTGATCCGCAGCAGTTGCTATGTGCTTACACCCTGGCTCAAGCAATCTCTCCTCACCCATTTTTATCCTTTCTTGCAGTCCAAGAGTGATAATCCATCTCCACTGTATCCGTTGTTGCTGAGCTGCGGCAGGCAGAACAAGGCCCTCCATAATAATAATAATAATATGAGAGATTTTGTTGGGCCTTCTCTTGATAACTTCGGACCCCAAAAAGGAAATTAAAAATGAGGCTCACGCTGCCGCTGCTGCTTCAGCTGCTGCAGGCACCCTGGAGTACAGTTTGATGACTGAGGCTGATTAAATGCTACAGTGATCTATTGATCAAAGCCGTAGCCGGGGAGGCGGGGGAAAAAAAGGGAGACGCAAGGTGTTTAATGCTTATCATGCTATCATTACACAACAACATCTGGAATAGTCTGAGTTTGCCTCAAGCGATAAGCAATCCAGACTTTTAAAGTGACTAATTAAAATGACCTGAGAATTACAATATGTCCTCAAGTGTCAGAGTTATCAGGTGGGAAACAGAATTCACAGGCGCCGACTCGCATTCTGCGGAGTACCTCGGGGCAACCAATAAAAGCTGCGCGCTCCCTCAAGGGTCCGCAGGTTGTGTGCGCTTCATATTTTTTCATTTTAGCCCTGGAAGATTTCTTCACAGGGGTTCCTGACTGCAGAGCTGCTATAATGAAGCAGATCAACACGGAGCTTTAATCAAAACAGTCTATCAAAGGAATGCGAGGCTGCTGAGAGAGGTGCTCGCACGAGAGGGGGAGATGCATTTTGTAATGGAGAGCATATGTCATCAGCATTGCCTTTGTGTGGGAAAGAATACATTTATAGTGAGCGTTTCACGGTATCACACTGAGGCTACAAAGCAGGAGAGAGATTATGACAGAAATAAATGATGAGGGGGAAAGCAGGATGAAAACATCAATGTTTCAGACAACAATGCAAACGGTGTGCGTGCGTTCGACTCACTTCCGCAGGTTCCATCAGGCAGCAGCATGTAGCCGTTTAGGCAGTAGCACTTGTAGCTCCCATACGTGTTCATGCACCTGTGTTTACAGGGCCTCGGCTTCAGCCCGCACTCGTTCAGGTCTGCGGACGGAGAAAGGAAGACGTGAGTGGGCCGGAGGACGCAGAGAGGGGCCCTCTGACTGAGAGGTGGAATTAGCCAGGGAGGGCAGAGGTGAGGAGGTCAATCACGTCAAACCTCACCCATCCATTAATGTGTGGGGCTGAGGTGTCTGCCTGTCTGCGTGTGTGCTGATGTGTGTGTGTGTGTGTTCTGGAGGGGGGTGGGGCTGGGGGTGTATTCAAGGAAGTGAAGTGTGGCCGTGTTCTGACAGGCCCCCGAATCCCCCTCCTTGATGATTTACCAGGAAGCCTGTGTCATCTGTCAACCTCCCCATCGCCTGCATGTGATAAAAGATGCTATTATGCCCTCTGACTCACCATGACTTCATGAGGTTGCAGCTTCACCGCCCGACACTCTTTGACAGATGCATGTACATGTAGTGTTTTTATGCAGACGGGGAAAAAAAAAAAAAAAGGTAGAGAAACCTCACCCACGACAGGCCATGGAAATCATATTAGAAAATGATGCTGTCTGTGTCTGGAGGACTCCTGGGAGAAAAGAATAAGCCCTGAGCTCAACACCTGTCAAAGGCTTATGCAAATTCAAGTCGTTATACCTGTCTCAGAGAAGACATTTCCACTAGTCAAACAGAAGTGTAGCTAATAATTTTGCAAATGCCTGCATTTTGGTTTATATGTTTAAGTTGCCTCTGTGGGATTACTCACTGTTACTTGTTTACTTCCTGCTATGACAAGTCAAAGTGTTCTCTGTGGTTTATAAAGCTTTACAGTGGGTAGGAGAAATGCTCAGTGTTTTTTACTGTAGAGTTCATTCAAGTTCACTGAATTCAAATGAATGTAGAAGTGACATTCACAACACTCAAAATATCCAGTTTTAATGTTGGGCCTTTCCTGCATGAAAAGCAAAGGTATAACTCATTACACTAACGATGGATGCTTTCCATTTTTCTGTTCTAGTTGTCTCTCTGGAAGGACTTACCGACAGGCCTAATTGGGCCAGAGCTGTGACTGATGTAATTAGCAGGGCATGTGTACTTCCAGCTATAACAAGTCATCCCTATCTTTCCTTAAAGAAGTAACAGGTGGAGTTATGTTTATAATTTACTGTATGGCGCACTTTAACACCATATCAGAGAATAGTAACATGGCGGTGACGGAAATCGAACTGGAGCTAAACCGTCTCACGTCAGATGTTTTGACAGATAATTGCACAAAAGGCACAGACATAACAAATACTGTCTGCAGTCCATTTAGGAGCTTCAGTGCCGGTTCGCTGGCCCGTCTGAATGTAGCAGAGGTAGTATTAGGTGCATTTCCATCCACCTGGAAACCTTTTGATGCATATTTTCAATTTGTGCGTTTCGGAAAAAAATAGAATAAATAAAAGTTTTCATGCTTGACTGAGGCAGGAGCACATAAAGCGTAATCAGTCATGCTTCAGCTCTGCTCAAGAGACTAAAAATAAGTACAGATGGAAACATCTCAAACCAATTCAAGAAACAAACATAAATACCATTCAGGAATAACGTCACGTCTTCCCCACTGCTTTTCTGTTTTTTGAAGCTGGACTTTTGTTTCAGCGCCCTCTTCTTCTGCGGCTATGGCACCAGACAGAGGAATCAGTGCCACCGACACTTTATATCGATTAACCAATACTTGATAATTGCACGGGGCGGCACAGTTGTGTGGGGGTTAGCAGTGATGCCTCACAGCAAGACGGGGCCTTTCTGTGTGGAGTTTGCACGTTATCCCTGTGCCTGCGTGATTGGCGACTCTGAAATTGGCCGTAGGTGTGAATTGGAAGTATAATGATAGATGTGAATGGTTGTCTCTCTGTGATAGCCCTGCGATAGACCTGGGTGTACCCTGTCTCTTGCCTCTCATGACAGCTCCAGGCCTGCCGCGACCCTCCAGAGGACAAGCGGTTACAGAAAATGAATGAATGATATTTGCACTGGAGTTTAATAGATGGAAAGTCACACAACATTTGGATGGAAACCTGACTGTGAATGCTCTAATTCCAGCACTTTTGATCCTAGGCCACATGGCCAGCCTGAGAACAGTCTCCTGGGCTCTCTTGTTGCTAGTTATCCCTACTGCTTTAACTGAGATTGTTTGTCGTCTACTGAGTGCACCCAGCAATTTATACAAGATTATTTCTGCATACTTTAAGAAGGAGACGGATTACAGCGCAGCCTGCAGTTGCATGGTCCTGATGCGGTGAAGAAATTTTTCATTTCCGTTTGCTTTTTACCATTTACTTCTCCCGAAGCAGTTTTTAAGATTAATTTTTCTTTCCGAAAAGAAAGTAGTGTCACTATTCTTGGAGGGTACGACAGAATTGAAGATGGACTGGAGAACGTGTTCACAGAGGAACAAGCTGAGAGTAACTGCATCTGGCTTTTCATGGCTCCACCTCTTGCTAATAGCGATTTATTTCAAGTAAAGATGAGGCAGGTTTGGATTGTTGTTCTTATTCGAAATTTACATTTAGGATAAAGACAGATATTGTGCTAATCTGTACGTTCATGATGGATAATTGTGGGGTTGAGGGTGAATGAAAAAAGAAATGACATTTAGCTCATTCAGCTCAAATTAACTGGTCGTTTGAAATGATGATGATGACCCACACTGTGAATGACGTCTACTATGAATGTCAAACCTCTCTTTTATGTGATACAGTAGAACCATCACAAATAGACGTCCTGTCACTGTACGGCTCAGCTTGACTTACCGCACTTTAAACGGTGCCGCCTTTAGCTCTATATAAAGGCCGCGTTCTTTGAGGGCCGCATGCCTCCTGCATTTAAAGGATACCACCGTTTAATTTGGATGAATGATGGAGCACATGCCCAGATATCCATGCGCCCCCGTTTTCTATTAATGGAAGCTTCTGGTCTACTGAAGTCATCCTGGCTGAGTGATCAGTAAGGATTTGTCTGCCTGTTTCACCCTACCACGTGCCGCCGGGCTTTAAGTCTTGTTCCACAGCTCTAAATTCTTTAGAATAGAAAGGTCACTTTGTGAATGTTGTTACATTAGAGCCACCATTCAAAACATTCAACGTCTACATATATATTAACAAGGAGCTGACATGTGACTGAAAAGATCATGTCAAGCAAGCGAAATCTTGATTAAGGGTTTAATATTTTGATCTAAATGTATCGACCAATATAAAACATATTTACACTGATCAGGCATAACATTATGACCACCTTCCTAATATTGTGTAGGTCTCCCTGTGCCTCCAAAACAGTTGTGACTAATCAGAGAATAGACATGGGCCTTCTGAGGGTGTCCTGTGGTGTCTGGTAACAGGATGTTGTTAGTGGGGGGTCTTTGGGTGGGTGGATATATTATATATATATATATATATATATATATATATATATATATATATTATAATTTTAAAAACAAATGTTAGAAATGACATTCTTCATGAACTGAAAAAGATTTGTCCTGTCCTCTATCAGACAGAAGTCTTGGCTGTGTTTATCTCCATGGCTAAAACCCAATCCTTCTGCCACGAGATGATGTCCGCAACGTTCCCTCCTGCACGCACCCATGCGCGCACACACATCCCGACTCTTCACTTTCCTAATTAGCATTTTTGATCTTGGTTCTCCTCCTTGGTTTTCCACGGTAAACAACATGGCATCCTCATTACTGCGATTACAGAACACCATAGCAACACTGTCCATTGTCGGCGAGGCAGAGAAACAGGTCTCCACTTGCAGCGCTGCACTGAAAAAACAGCTTAAAAATGTAAATGAGGGATTATTGAAATGGTCACATTCTCAGACAGTGGAAGCTCCGCGAGCATCAGCGCAAGCCATAGTCAAGACACAGCCAGCCTCTCATCTACGAGGAAGAATACAAGCAGGACGGAGAGAGGACAGGGAGGGCAGAGCGATGGAGCAACTGAGAGATAAACGGACAGATGCGACCGCCAACTGACAGCTCGACATGGCCCCGGGACTGCAGAGACCTATGTGATGGGAAAAGTGGAAAGTCCCTCTGGGGTGTTCGCTGTACCATATATGCACCGCTAAGCCACATCTGAAGTGATGCAAAGTAGAGTGATTTATTGGGTCAGCTCCACTGAGGTATGCTATGCTACATTCCCGACACGCCTCTATCACTGACAGAGAGATTAGCAGGAGAGGCTCTTTCTTGGGGATGCGCTCGTCTCTGGAGAAGATAAGACCGGTTGGAAGTCAAGGCCTTTTACTAGAGACGCCGGTGGAGCTGCGAGTGCTGTGTCCATGTCGATGATGGTTTTAAAAGGAAGAGCTCTCTGTGCCAGGCGCTCAAAAAAACAAAAAAACAAGAGGAAAAACAAAAAGAGGAAGGAGGGAAAACACGATGGCTCGTTGATACTGATATTGTGTTTTTGAGTGAGAGATAGAGAGACTGATATAGAGTGGTAAAAACTGTGACATGCTTGGCATTCATGCTGGCATTTGTACAGAAAGGCTGCTCTTGGGTGGTGCCTCTTCTGCCAGGGAGAGAGACAGAAAGCAGTGAGAAAATAGTTGAGAGTGACATTCCCTTCTCCCTCAGCACCATGCACGTTGCCAAGGGGGAGGAGGAAGAGAAGCCGCCGAGGGGATCGACGAGTCTCACCCTCCGTCACTACTCTTGCTGGTTGATGGTCCACGGGAAGAAAGATAGGAAGGTGATCACCCCACACTGGTGGGGTTAAATAATCCGGAGCTTCTTCTTCAGATAAAAGAAAATGAGTGGAGGGGGGTGAGGGGAATGGGATGGAAGGAGGGGGAGTTGGGGGTTTGATTGACACAAAGTAGTAAAGGGTGGAGAATAAGTAAGGAGAACAGAGAGAGACAGAGAGAAAGAGAGAGATGTAGTGAGAATGAAAAGCACCAACCAATGGTTTCTGAACACCTCGACCCATACCACATTCCTGGGCAGTACAGAGGAACATTATGCAGCAAAGAGGATTACACTTGTGGGAATTGGACATGAGCTGCGTATCAGAAAAAAAAAAAAAAAAAAATTGAGGGCACATGAGGGAGAAAGTGTTTTTTGTGTCCCTTCTCCCGCTGCCCTCCTCTCCGCTATGCATAACTTTCTTGTCGCAAGGGTGAAATAGGATCTCATAGAATTACAGTATCTCACAGGTTCAGAGAATCCCCTCTCAGTTTTTGTGTGGGGTTTCAAAGGTAGACAGCAGTCACCGTTTAAAGAGGCAAATCATTGCCGGACTACAAACACTTCAGCCTCAGGAATGTCAACCCCTCCCCTCACAGCCTACCCATCTATCAGTCAGGCAACCTTTCCTCCGGCAGTCAGCTAACAACACCTATTGTTGCGGGACAGGAAGATGATACTGCTGCCTCTGACTCCTTTGCACGCTTCAAGTCTTTCAGCCAAACCCTACCCAGGGACTGAATATTCTGAACTAAGAATTTGTATAAGTCTAGAGCAGCTTTGCCAAGTCTAGGCAGGAGAGAAACACTCGTTGCATCCCCAATCTGCAGAAGGGAACTAGGAATGATCACTGGAATAAGAGATTGTAACGTGTGTTTGAACGTTAAAGTTGCAAAAACCAGTAGAAAACCTTTAGGAAATGTATTCCTTAGACATGTGTATCAGCAGTTCACATTCAAGTGCTCCCTCCAATTGGACCATGCAGACGATTGTATTTGAAGAAAAGTTGGGGACTTTCAGCATCATTATGGATGGGATGTCGACCGATGTGCATTTTGTATTTAATAAATGACCTCAAACTCTCTCCAAGAGGTTGATCCGATCAGGGAACAGGATCTTAGTCAGGTGTTGTTTTTTGCACCGTAACAATCATCACTCAACAAAAGTGCAGGAAGAGACCAGTTCTATTAATCGTATGCCTGTTCGTACGTCCCAATTATAGAGGCTGATTAATGTCAAATATTACTTAATGTCCCTTTAATGATCTTTGTTTTAAAAGAGAGCATAGATAAAACAAATTTGAAGTAATTGGATGAGAACTGAGAGAAAGTACATAGTGAAACGACGTGTGTGTGATACTTGCAGACTGTCTGGTAGGCAATCAGTGATGGAGCGGGATCTGTTTCTAAACCAACAGCCCTGAAGTATCCGTCTACACCTGGGCTGAAGTGAATTAGTGGATTGGATGTGGATTAGTGGAAGTAATCACAAAATCTTCCGCAGTTACGCCAAGATAAAGCAGTGAAAGATCCAGATACTAGCTAATATTCTAAAAACGGATCGAAAAATAAACCGCGTACATACCTCCGTGGTGCTAGGCTGTCGTTTCTGAAGTGGTATTAATTATGTATCTGGCTGACAGACAAGGAGAAAGAGAAGACAGCAACATCTGGAGGGGCTGCAGCTGTATTGCGTCTGATGTCTGGGGTGCCGCTCTGCCGGCAAAATCTTTTAATAGTGTCTTAACAGCAGGTCAACTACACCTAATTAAATCCACCTGCACGGAATAATCATCTTATTAAAATGATTGGATCAGCAGGGGGAGCGTGCCGCCAAACTGTTAAACAGATTATCCCCATAATGAGTTTATTTGTGGAGTGAGAGCCTATTCATCTCTCCTCACTGAGCTGTACGACAGAAACGATTCTCATCAGCACCCAGGGTGAAGCACTTTCTCAAAATGACGACGATTCTCAAAGGATTATTTATCTTGACATATGAGTGTCTGTTAATTTAATGATGAAAACTGTCAAATTACATTACAGTCAGGTTGTTATTATTATAATTTTTCGTACTGGAACGACTAAGAACGTGAAATAACCACTACAATTAAATAATGTGACAGGTGAAAAGAGCCGGCACTTAAACAACTACGTAGTGTGAAGTAAATCTCTCATAACACTATCAGCTAATAAAGATCTGACAGAGGGAAATGCGGCACTGGTTTCAAGAGAAATCAATACAGTGTCTGGGGTGCTTGTGTTTAGAGTAAACACTAATGTTTCCACTGTGGTTTGTTTTCGTTCCATACGAGCGATGTTCCTAACGTGTTTGACACTATTGTTAATAGGAGCGCCTCCAGGGTGACTCTTCCATCCACACCTCCCACTTGAAGCAGGGGAACAGCTTATATGCGTGTACATGCAAATTATCTCTACATCTATGTGCGTCTGTTCTACATTACAATATTTAAAAAGATAATTTTGAGATTTTTGTGAAATACTGGCTATTTTTCTTATCAGTTATTTCAATAGAGTCAATTACTATTGCACCAAATCGCTATGAACACTCAAAAAAAACGTGTGGAAAGTGATAAAAAGCAATCTCTAAAGGCAGATTTCTTTATCCTTTTTAAATTGTAATTCTTTCTTTTTAAATGTAACTAGCAACTTCAACGTAAAAAAAAGTGTTTAAATGTGACTTTAAGTTGTACTTAAAGCTGCAGCGAATTATTTATGTCTCCCCCTTCAGGCAGTGAGAGTAATTACACAAACACTGTCCACCCAGTCTACAGCCCCTCCACTTCTTTCAGAGCTCAACTAGACTTAAATTCTTCCTCTGAATGCAGCATCAGAAACATTTCTTGGATTCTTACTAGTTTCTATTCATCTCTTTACAAACCTTGGTTATATTTGTAAAACTAGTCTCTCTGCCTACTGTCTCTACAGCTGCTCCCTTCTTTAGCTCCGGTAAAAGTCCTTGCTGGCTGACGGAAAATTAATCACTACCAATGCTTACATGCAGAATAACTGCCTCAAACTATAGATTTAAATCTGTGGTATACTGTGAAATACCAAGAGATAACCTTGGGCTGAATAGATTGGATGCAACGGATGTCCATTTTTATATAAACGTCTCAAACAATAGCTTTAAGTGCTCACATAAATGTCTCTTAACCGTTTTACCACTTGCTACAAATGCAGTAATCATGCAACCTCCCGGTGACAATGCTGTCCACAAAACAAACGTACACACTGTAAACCTATTTAACAGCTATCGAGGAGACTACCTGACCTTTAGCAGCACTGAGGTCAGAGAAGCAGCTCTGGGGAACTTATTCTCCTCCTCCCAGAGGGACAGGATGTTAGAATGCTTCGAGACATTGGCCAACTGGCACATCAATAGTAAACCTCAATCAATCTGTGACAGAGGCTGCATTCAAATGAGAAAATCTAATCTCTGCTCTCTGAATAAATTTAATTGGTTTCCATAACTTGGGTCACCCTTAAAAGAGGATCCGGGGTTATCTCTGCCTCTGTGGGCTGAGAGGTCATGTCTGCCACTCAATGTTGAGTAAAATGGTAAGCTCTTTAAAATATCTAGGGCTTATTGGACCATTCAGAGTTCGACAGATGCTTGAAAGTACAGTTTCATTGTGAAAGGTCTTGGAATCACATTTGTCAGATAAGTCCGTCTGAATGGTCGGCAGCGGAGTCTATTGTAGTTGGATATGGATGCGGATCATTTTTCCTCTCCCCTTTGTTGCAGATTAAGACAAAGTAGAGCCGTCTGGCCGGGCAGACAGGAGCCACCTATAGCCTCAAAATGCAGGATGAGTCATTTGGAACATTCCGGAAAGGATTTCAACAGCCCCTCCTCCCCCTCCCTTGTTTTTAATTACACACTATCCTATTCCTGTCTTAGGGCGTGAATTCCACAAGTACTTTCAAGCGGCTTGGACGCACGTCAACTTATAGCTAACTGGGAAGCTTTAGCACTTTTCAACACGTCCAAACTGTCAATACACAAAGTCTCAGGCACCTACCGCACACAAACAAACACACTGGGTAGTGCTCAGCGGGGCCAAGTCATCTCAGGTCAGTAATTGAGATGTTATCTTCACAGGAGAGGATGCACTCCCGGGATCATTCAACGTGGCCTCACCACTCATTTCCATTTGAGCTGAATCAGCTCAACTTCTCCATCTCCTCCCCCGTGATTAAAGCATCTCACCAGTGCCGGCTAAGGCAAACCTGCCTCCGCTCTAGTGGCAGCTTTAATACACTGGTGTTGTGCAGCGGAGATCCGGCCACAATAAACAATGATTACTCTGCCAGAGCAGGGGTTCTCCTACCTTTAGTCTCCTTTTGAAAAATGTGCACGTCAACAGGCCTGTGTGTTGCTCCGTTGGTCGGCACCATATAGTCTTGGCTCCTGTTTTCTTTGTTGTGTATGTTTCAATTTCAGGGCCAGATTACAAGCACACAAAAGTTCCAGTGCTACTGCAAGGTAGGGTCACAAAAGTCTACAAGTTTCAGTCTCACCTTGATTGCAGGTCTTGCCGGTGAAGCCGGGGTGGCACTTGCACTTATTGGGTCCCACGCAGTCTCCATGCTTACAGCCCGGCTGGCACACAGCTGTTCAGGGAGGATTCAAAGAGGAAGAGACAGATCAGCGCAGCTCCCTAGCAGACTCCTTGTACCAGATCAGGATGACAAAGCACTTAATCCCACTGCTTCTCGACTTCCACAACCCCATGGCTGTAAATTATCTGTTTGTGCCACATTCCAGCAAGGAGACAGCACGATCCCTCATCGTTTGAAGAAAAGTGTCGCTTTTTGTTTCCCTCCGTGTGACAGTGTTATTTTTATTTTATTTAGTTATTTTACTAATGACATTAGAGAATCCATTTTCAGCTAACCACATTATACACAGCGGTTATTATGATGATTTTTATTTTCAATTATTTCATTTTGCACAGAACTTGATCTCGGGAAATGTTTACCCATCTGTAGTGATATTATTTTATTTCACTGAGGTAAATGAGAAGCCTGACCTTTCAACACCAAGCAAAGTTTAGATTTTCACGGCTTTAAAATGAAGCGCTGATATTTACGCTGGCTTACAGCCAGCTAGGATTCCAACAAGGATTAGGTGAATAATATTTCCCCCGAAGATTGAGACTGAAACAGTAAAAGCACCAAAATAGTAGATTATAATTAGTTCCTCTGTGAAGAGCTGCCCCGCAGGTCGTTCCTTTTGCATGAATGGTGTTATTTTGAGTGTGTACAGAGATGTGGTAGCACAGCTTCCCTGCCTCTGTGCTTTGTCTCAGTGAGCTGGAGGCTTGCCCTGCTTATCTGACTGCTTACTGCAGCTTGCTGCTAAGCATGTCTGATACAGAGGGCCTCAGCCAAGTGTTACTAATTTTCATTAAAAGCTTCATTAATTATCTCATAATACGGTGTCATCAGAGGACTTAATTATCGTTGTGGTAGAAGAAGCGGCCTGTGTGTGTGTGTGTGTGTGTGCGTGTCTTTGAGCCACAAACAGAGATTCTCATGGAGAGTGTTTATCACACCGCTTAGTTTGTTGCACATCCAGGAAGGTGTGTGACGGCACATACGATACAGCCGCAGGGGTTGCTATATCCTCAGCATATGCCGATGTTTGACATTCTGCAACGAGACAACGATTCTGCTACATGACCGGCATCAAACAGGTTTAGTATCTGTTTGCTCGTGCTTATCTGTATATGGCCTTTAGCAGTATGGCTCAGGAACTGCTGAACAGATTTAATTCTGATGGAAAGCTGGACAACAGCGTTAGAGGAGAGCTAATTAGCAGACGTTTAGACTGACATCGGCATTGCATTTAAGACTTACAGTGCTTTTCTAGATGTGTGTGTTTCTTCAGGAAGCAATGAGTAATTGAGAAATTATCCAGAAACCCCAGTTTAAATAGATGGACTCTATCTATCTCTTAGTAGAAGCGTGAAAAATAATATCAGTTTGTTATATATTAGGCTAGTTAATGGAAATCTTTCCTGCTGTAGTGTTTGTAATATTAAAATAATGACTCTTTGGCTTAGTAATTCATTTTTCCCATTGCACTCTAACTAACTTGTCATCTTTTGTGCAGGGCGAACCTGTGTTTATTTGTTTGAACCTCTCTGCCAGTAACAGCAGTCTGAACACTAGCTTAATTTGAGGAGAAGGCCCTTCATAACCATGCATGAGCAACTAAATTATACTGTATATCTGAATGATGTGTGATTACAATTAAAAATCTTGACCTCACTACGGATTCGCAGCTAAGAGCAGTCCCGCAATACTTAATGTTATTTTGATAGCCCTTAACATCCTCGCGTTCAGCTGTGCGTCCTTGGTGGCGGCATTCGCTTTGGAAGCTGCTTTAGTGCCGAGTGAAAGGGCTCAGTAATAGTCTCTATAAATTAAATGAAAAGGTTCAGAATTGAGTTACAATCTCTGAAATTTCCATTCATACATGAGCAACTTCAGGTCCTCGGGTTTCAGCCACTGGCCATTGTTCAAAGTGAATTCAAAGGCACAAAGGTACGAGATGAATCCCGTAACAAGTATAGATAACATCTCCAGACTCATTCCACTTTATTAGCCTATGTAATCAAATAGAATGAAAGTACTGTTAGCCCAGTATGAGAGGCCTGAGATATGAGCCAGGTTGTTAACACGCTGAGCAGTCAAAGTTCACGATTACAAATTAAAAATGGTCGTTGGAAGGAAATGAAAAGAGTTGTACTTGTTTCTGGAGGCAGGAGTGAGTAAGACCTTGGAGTGGTCTGCAGATAAAAGAAAAGAAGCCACTGATGTTTTAGTGGACAGCGGCCAAATGGAGTGCTTTCTGTTATTCTCCAACATGGAGGAGGATTTGATTAGCGGGATCAGAGGCGACCATCAACAGGCTTCGCCTCTGAGGGTATTTTTAAGCCTCGGGCCCGGTGGAGAGATCAGGGAAACGGGCAGTGTTCATTAACCACAGCAAAGGACGAGGAGGACTAAAAATGGCCCGTACCAGCTGGAAGGCCAAACATAGCATGAGCTCCCATGAACGCCATCACAACATGTCGAGTGATGACACACTTTCGCTCGGCTTTACATCAGCCATTCCTCTGGACACAAGAAGCCAGAGAGTGCTGAAGATTATTCCCATTAATTGACTGTTAATGATTTAACAGAAACGCACCTTATTTAATTTGATACTGATTATGGTGTAATTTAATCAATATAAGAATTATTACTTGGTTAAGTACAAGTTAAGACAACTCACCTGAGGCTCCTTTTTGATATTATTTCATTTTAAGGTAATTTAATTCAATGATTAGCAAATTAAATGAAACGGAGAAATCTGCAAACTATTTGAGACACTGGAGCATATTTGCGCTTGTCATTTGATAAATGAGACTTTATTTTTGATGAACAGATGACCAAAACTGTTATAAGATTAACTTCATCAGCTAATAAGTTCAACATCTACAGTATTTGGGGTCTGGCTTTGTTTTATTGATGTAATGTTGTGGTGAATATTTTATTCATCGATGGATCCGGCATTCTCACCCTGAATTAATCATTAAGCAGATTGCTCTGTGTTCACTCTGTGCCATAAATAGATATACTGTATAACTAATATATTAATTAAAAAACTTCAGGGATCTCTCATCTTTAAGAGTTTCATTAGTATTCCAAGGGGCCGACCAGGGGGGCATTTGAATTTTAAAAAGTTGCTTAAGAACTTTGGCATTATTCATGTTAGACATGGCTGCAGGTGAAATTAGGTCTGCAGAGTGTTGGGCTGTTTGCATAGATCTGAGGCCAGAGGGAAGAGGATGGCTGCTGCCAGCGGGTGTGTGGTGTTAAGTTGAGAGGGAAGCAGGGGCGGGCTCGGCTCTATAAATAAGTGAGTGAGACCAGGATTCAGAGGATGTGCCCCCAGCAATACACGTCTATCAAGATTATTTCAAGAAACATGTGGAGCTAACCTTGGGGCTGGCACCTTATCCCGACTACTCTGTGAGTTAAGGCGTAGAGAGCTGCAAAACAAATAGCCAAAGAAACAAACAAACAAAAATTGCAGGCATTGTTTAGTCGTGGTGAGAAAGACAAAGAGAACAAAAAAAAATAAAAATAAAACATATTGTTAGAGGGCACAGCCTGCTTTGACAAGCAAACACATACACTCACACAGTCTGGAGTCTGGAGTCACACATGTCCCTTGTTGCCTCTAGGTAATAGGTACATACACTGATCAAGAATAACATTATGACCACCTTCTTAGTATTGGGTAGGTCTCCCTTGTTCCCCCAAAACAGTTTTGACTCATCAGAGAATGGACATGGGCCTTTTGAGGGTGTCCTGTGGTGTCTGGCAACAGGATGTTGTTAGTGGAGGCCTTTGAGGGCGGGGTCTCTGTGGATCAGGCTTGTTCCAGTTCATCCCACAGAAACTTGATCAGTTTGGGATCTGGTGAATTTGGAGGGCAGGTCAACACCTTGTGCTGTTTTTCAAGTTATTTTTTTTAGTTGTTTCTAAACCGTTTTTGTGAGTGTTATGGGGTAGGGGTGCCTGGTCTGGTCTAGGTGGGTGGTACATGTCTATGTAACATCCACATTAATGCCAGGAACAAAAGCTTCCCAGCAGAACAATGGATTGTCACAAGATGGTCAATGTTATTCGTCTGTCAGTGGTCATAATGTTATGGCTGATCGGTGTATACAGCTGACACACCTGTTGCTCAAAGTGGCCACAACCATAACTACAGAAATGGGGAAGTAATGGGGTGAGGGAGAAGGGACGACACTGGGGAAAGTGTCGGAACCGAACCATTGTCGTTAAAACCTCGACCTTTGTGGCCCGTCAATGGGCTACAGTAGTACCCTTGATTGTGAGGAATTAGCCACAAATACTAACATCCGTTTCTTGAACAAGGCTGTCAACATGTTTACTTGACCTGCTTTTGAAGCCGGCCTCAAGTGGCCTTTTGAGGAATTCTGTTTTGCCTTTGTACTTCGAGGGTTTTCGGCTTGGTTAAATACTCTCACGATCAAAACGATGTCAGACTAAAACTACTGCCTCCGGGGATGCCCTCTTATTTCTGCAAATGTTAACTGCACAATCTGGGTGCAGCAGTTTGTCCTCACATGATGTAGAACAGAAGAGTTACAACACCACCAGTATCATTCAGCGAGATCAATGGTCTTGGTTTCTTTTAATATAGTTAGACATAAAACGCTGCTGCTACCTGTCTGGCGACCAACTGCCTTTTTCTCCGGGCATTTGATTTTAAATTGCCACTGATTCAAAAATCCTTTAATGCCAGGAGTGTTTCAAGTGAACGTGTTCCTTTTCATTTCTGCATACATTGCCTTGAGTTTTAACGAGCGAGCCCTTCCATTTCTCTCCCACCTCGCCCCGAGATGAAAAGACACACTTCTCAGTCGAGCCTTTACACTCCAGCGGTAATGAAAGAAAGTGGAGCGGACAGGGAAACCACACAGACAATCGCGATAAAGTGAATTACTTAAACTGAGGTATCGCTTTTCCCCTTTCATCGCTCGCTTGTTAGCTCACATTACCAATTCAAGAGTCCAGCCTTAATCCCGTCCACACCATTTGAAGAAACAAAGGCTGCACTCAATCAAACTAAATCCTGGTCTCATTGGATTTACAAAATCCACCAGGACCTCTGAGCAAATTATAATGTGTGATCTATTCAATATGGAGATGATATTCAACCTGATTCCTTCAGGAGGCGGAAAAAATCAATATAAGTTTCCACTCAAGCTTAGGTTTTGTCCCAAGTCCTAAATCTTCATAATCAGACCGCAAGTCACTTCAAGACATTCAGGGCATCTGAATCCTGACGGATAAAATGTCACAGCACTTGAACACGTTTCATTTCAACCTACAAGAATAAAAACATTAAATATTCCAGCTGTATGGCTACACGACGACTGCCTTTCACCATCTGTGTCAAGCTTAAAGTCATCCACTAATCCACTGCTTTTTACATATGGAGTTAAATTTATCTATCGTGAGGATTGCTGTGTATGGACAGGGTGAAGACAGCCGGGCAATGCCTTGAGCAAACTTCCCACAGTCCGAGGAGAGCCATCTAGGTGCGTGGCTGAATTATTTACAGTTATATTAAAAAACCTGCATGAAGTTTGAACGGGGCATTTATGAGGCATCAAGGCTTAAAAAAGACGTTACTGAAGGATCAATGGAGGATGATTTAGACAAGGGGCTAAAAAGTCAAGATACCTCGCAGTCATGCTTTGATTTTCACCTTCTTTAAACTCCGTATCTAACAAGCTCCTCTGCTTTTAAGAAGATCAAGGATTACTCACTTTAAATAATTTTGGCTATGATATCTGCGTATGGCATCAGTGTCTAATGTTATAAGGAATGAGGGTTTTGCCAAATAAATTAAGGCATGGTTAGGGGGAGGGTTAGGGTTAGGTGTGGCACCATTTTAGGTACAATAAAAAGGAAAAACAAACACATTAAACATTTTCAGACTTAACACAGACGTCTCTTCCATCCACAGACTTGATTTATAGGTGCGTGTAAGGCTACGTCCCGGGGTACAGGGCACATTGCCACTTGCACTGACAATAAAGGTTGGACCCATCAGTTCCCATTATAATCAGTAGTTGTACTTTAGCCAGTAGTCATCCTCTTATGATTATTTAAGCTTTGACTAAGCTTTTCCAGTGCTCTAAATTAAAATTGATTAAATTAGCTTCAAATTAAAATTGGTCTCTTTAAAAACGACCAAAGCAGATGCTACGAATGGATCCGGGGACGATGGATCGTTGAAATGACAGCTTTTCATCATCATCAAGCGAGAAAGAAGAGGGGAAAAGAATTTTCGTATGATTACAGTAAACTGTACCGCGCTGGAAATGCACTTAGAAATGCAAATGTTCAAACGCTCACAGTGGCAGAAAAACGTTCACGATGGCAGCTGGTTAGAATAAGTAGCTTCAAGTGTAGCTCAGCCTGCCGGATGGCCTGTCAGAATATTATGAGTGGAGCTTTAGCCTACTATAAATCTAAAGCTCCCCTCACTCTCACTCCATCTGCCTGATTTTCTCACTTGTCTCGCTATCGTAACGTCTCTCCACAACTACAACAGAAATCATCTCCAGCTCCTTATCTCTAACCCATTTCCTTTACACCTCAGGATTTTTACTTTACTCCCTCCTCTCCTCCTTCCATTACTATTTCAGTTCTGGGAACCCTGAAAAAAAAAAAATAAATAAATAAAAAATGTCTGGGTTGATCCATTCTCATTCTCTGAGAGAAGTCACACAAAGTGATAGCTGAGCTCCGTGGCAGAGAAACCCACAATCCGATGGCTCCAATCCAATCTTTTCTATCTTCACCTAAAACTCCCCAATACCTTAAATCTGCGATGCCTGCATCCTCCAGCACACGTACACACAAAGTACGTTTAAACCTTACACCTCCTTCCTCTGAGGTTTAAATCAGCATCTTACTGACTTGATGGTATGGTGATTGTAGTCACGAGTGAATGGATTTGAGCTGTGCCCACTCAGTGGAAGCACTGAGGCAAGCTGAGTGGTTTAACTCACAGAACAGGTATTTTTTATTTTTTATTTTTTTGTTTCTGAGAAAGAGGTGAAAGTAGCAGCTGCACGTGGCGGTTAAGCTCAAAATGAGCCAATATTTTTGGCTCAACATGGAACATGTGGGACTCCAGAGAAACAAAGGAAACATGCTCACACACTGCCGTTTGGCTGGTCAAGAAAACAGATTTGTTAATGCGGCTGCACCTGCATTTATAATTTAAGAAGCGTCGCTTGTGATGTATTACCATCTCTTCAGCGCAATGAGTTTTCTGCCGCACGACGCCGTGAGCAGGCTGCGTCGTGTAAATGTTCATGAATGTTCGTGTTTTTGAAGGGGATAAATATGAGAGCACTTTGTGGCCTTTAATCTAAGCCTCTGTGATAATAAAGTCATCGTCATGCTCCATCCTCAACTAAAGCTCTATTCCACCTTGAATTTTGTGAACATGGGCAGAGAGTCGAGTTCTGATGCGCTGGGGGGCACTGGGCATTGAAATGACGGACCCCTGCCAGGATGACTGCTGAGTCTGGCTGCACGTTCAAACAACTATTATCAAATGATACAATTGAAAGAGTGGTGATTTTGGCTGTATAACTCCAGCACAGACTTTGTAATTCAAGTGTCAAGGCGTTGGGAATATGTAGGAGGTTTATGTTTAAGATCAGCTAAGGTATGTAAAAAAAAAAAAAAAAAAAAAAACCCAAGGAACTCTAATTTCCAACCATGAAATCGACCCACCCCCCCTGAAGCTAATGCTGTCCCATGAACCATTAGCATAACTTGTTTTTCTGGCTCTCAGTGTTAGAGAATAAAATTATCATATTTTGATTCTAATAGACACGAAGCTAGAGGTGGATAAAAAGCGGATTTGTCTCCCAAAGACCTTGGGTTAATCTGCCTGAGCTAAAACGAATACAAAACTAGGGCCATGAACTCAAGTGATACTGTTTGTATTCTCCGGAGTGAAGTCAAACATCTCACTGCACACTCCGACTTCAAGTGAAAAGATGGCAACCTGCCACTTTTGCATGAAATGGGAAGTGAAAAATAGCAGCAAAACCCTACGACTTTAGCAGCCTTTTAAGATCAAGAAGCAACATGGACCTTTGGACCGAACAAGCAGTGTGTGACGTGTTTTCCACTAGAAATTATACAGAATACAATGAGTTAAACAAAAAAAAAGGTCAGCTTTAGCATGGCGTGAGGAGCTTCCACACCTAAGAACATAAATAAAAATATGGTAATTTAATGAAACACACAACATGAGTGGATTAAAAATACATTATTTTATGTATGAAGCCAGAACATGCAGAGTTAAGAACGCTTTAAGGCCTTTTCCACAGCAGGAAGCTAGTAACCTGACATGTTTCCACTGTAAATATATTAAACAATATGGTGGTCTTTTGTTTGATGAGACAGTCAAAAGCACTCAAGCACAACCAGCTGACATTTTAGGAAATATGCTCATTTGTTTTGTTGCCATGAGTAAGAAGAGAAGATTGTTACTACTCTGCTGGGGAAGCAAATGACTAGCTTAGCGTAATGTAACGTAGTTTAGCTTACCTTAGCTTAGTTTAGCTTCGTTTATCTTAGCTTAGCATAAAGACTGGAAATAAACTGACACCAAGCTCCCAAGGAATGGTATGAAACAATATGAAAATGCCGTTGTTGTTGTGGCCACACTGGGTGGTGCAGCTCTGGAAGTATTTTTCACACACACACAAACAAAAATTACTTTTGTGTGCAAGCAGCCATCAGGAAGCCAGATGACTCAACCAGTGGAAGTCTTAAATGAGCATGATCTCAGCCAGCTCAGCTTAGCAGAATTACTGCTCACTCCTTCTACTTACAGTAGAATTAGTAAAATTACTAATTAATAATTGTGGAATTATGAAGAAGTCAAACAAAAACAAACAAACAAACAGACATTTGGTCAGATGAGCTATGTAAGCTTTTATGGGAATTCATGGCGAGCCGTCGTTGAACTGACTATTCAGTTCACTTTAATACACACTTGAAGGAAACAGCTGTCGTTGCTCTACCAAGTGTTAAAGAAATGTCCCTGTCAACATCTTTAAAGATCCCTAATTACACTTCCTATCTTGTTTGTTTAATGCATAGAACTGTATTAAAGAGCCAGGCTAGCCCTTTTTTTGTCTTCCTGCTAATCTAAGCTAACCAGCTGGTGGCTGTAGCTTCATGCTTAACAGTCACATAAGACAGTGGTATTGATTTTCTCATCTAACTCTTGGCATGGAAGCAAACAGGCATATTGCTTTACATTACGGGGTGGAAAATTCACGCAGTGGAAAAGGCCTGTTTATTTGTTACCCCCTTTCTTGATTAAACCTCGACAGCGAAGCAGCAGGTATAGCAGGTACACCGTCACAAGCACCAAGGCATGCAAAAGATTTGTGAGGCCAGATCTGAAACCAGCTGGTGTGTTTACACCTACCCTGGGTAGCATTACAAGAGAGTGAAGGATCATTTTACAATGTAAATATGTTGAACACGTGGCTCAGGCATGTGATGCTGTGGTACTATGAGTAAGAATAAGACACATCCTCTGAATCCTCTAAGTGTCGCTGCTGAATGCACTGATGAGTCAAGGTATGTACGCCTGACAGCACCGTGGTCTGTGTAGACGCCACTGTTTCACTGCTTTCCTTGTTCTGGCAATGTTAGCTAGCTTGTTTTTGCATGGTTGTAATCTGTAATCAATCCCTTATCTACTCTTGAATGTGTCCTCCTGTATCTGTAGTTTCTCCGTCATTATAGCTCCCCAAAGTGTAAATCTAAATGTCAGCCTAAACCAGCCATTGCCATCAATCTTTTACTCAAAGATTTTCCCCAGGTGCAATGCCCCATTACCCGCATGTGTTCCTGTTGTATGCGCACCTCCCTGAACCTTCAGTTGCTAGCGTATTGTTACAGCACATCCTCGGTTTAATTGCATCTTTGACCCCAGCTTGAAACCTTGCAACCTTGTTAGCACTGTGCACCCCCCCGCAGCAGCATCAGGCATGATGGCACTCACGCTGGCAGTGACCCCAGGATCGGCGCGTCCATCCCCAGCAGCAGTCCACCCTGGCCCCGTATCGACACAGGCCATTGGATGATGCCATCTGCCGCGGCCACCTGTGAGGGGATAACACGGTTAGTTAAAATGTCATAATGCAAAGCAGGGGTCTTTTTAATGTTGTTTAAAGCCATTCTTTTCTGCACTAGAGAGAAAAAGAAGAGGAATTCGCTTGAATAAAGTTAAAATGGTTTTTAACCTGTACATTATCTCGCTTTCAGTAGGTACTTATGGTGATTTTTACTGCATGAAAACACATAATATAAATGGACATATTTCCAAAAAATGAATAAGAAGACTTTACAAATATCCGGCACAGTAAAAATGGACTAAATACTTCTGTCTGATGCCATTCATCACAGTTCAGTGATCAAGGAGTGTCATTGCTATAGGGTGGGGGTGCCTGGTCTGGTGGGTGCTACATGTCTAAGTAACAGCCACACAAATGCCGGGTCTAAAAGTTTCTCAGCAGAGCATTGCATTGTCTCAAGATTCATTCATTCATTCATCCTCTGTACCCGAGGGTACACCCTGGACAGGTCGCCAGTCTATCGAGATGGTCAGTGTTATTTGCTTCACCTGGCAGCGGTCATAGTGTTATGCCTGATCGGTGTATATCGTAATACACATCTGCATATCTTATTAGAACAACTAAAATTGTCCCAGTCAAGTGGAAGTCTAATATTTCTCTATTAAACAACAAGATATCATGACAAATAGCCCATTCCAGTTTCCTAGATTTCTTTCAATGGCAACCTCATTTTCTAACTAAAGATATTCAGTTTGATAAGAGATAGGAAATATTATCAACAGTTGCTGATTCATTTGTATGTTACCCAATGGTTCCAGCTCTACAGCAATTAATAGAAGGTCTATATGAAGAGTGTCAGACTGACTTTTCATTGTTTTGCTGCAGGAGATTATCTGTGCGTCGTGGAAGTGAAACTGATAGCACATCAGATCGCGTTGGTTTGCGAGGTGTCAGACTGGAGACCCGAGTTGAAAGCCTGCCATAGCCGATTTGAATTCAGCCTTCGGTGTGCATCACCGCATCACTGACACTCTCACATCTGAGAGCGCCGCGTTGCTGTTGTGCTCTCTGTGAGTCTTGTGAACGCGATTAGGAACGACATACTTCTTGATGTCCTTGAAAATGCAATGCTTCCGTTCGCTCACAATTGTAGGACAGTGGCAGATGCTATCACCCCTGCTACTACTACACAGGGAGGGAGCAGGTATTAGTTTTATACAGGTTGTTTCCCGGCACTGCAATTCCTCTACGAGAAATTATAGCCGGATGTTCCTTTTACACCATGTTCTATTCTGCTCAGGGTAAGAAATAGATTCTTGGCAGTCGGCTCATGTGGATTACCTTTTTATCTGTACCAAGACCGACCACATATTTATGGAGAAAATGGAGTGAAGGAATGAGTCCATTTAAGGATACTGATGAAAATCCAAGCTGCATACTTTAAGTGCCTAGCTCTGAGATGTTACCTAAAATGTAGCAAATAATAAATGAGTCAGTGAGAAGGCAAGAAGTGAATATTCCCACATCGCAATGAAGAGAAGGACATCCTTAAGCACTGATTTGACTGTCATTAGAAGAAGAGTGGAAGAGATGAGCGTTTTTTTCTGAGATCACTGTGCGAATCCAATTTATGGAAAACCAAAGGCGCTGGAAACCCCTGTAATCCTGTGCAGAGGGAGTTCTCTTGATTTTCTCGCTTTGGACAAAAGACGCTTTCTTTTGTGCCTTGATGAAGTGAGGTTATCGCTCAGCATTCAAGGCGCATCGCGTGCCGCCATCCCCGCCTGTTAGTGTCTCTACGCCAAGATGAGGAAATGCTAATGCTTGCCCCTGCTGCCAATCAGCTCATTGGGAAAAAAATGAAAAGAAAAAAAAAACAGATGGATGCTAAGTGAAAGTGGCAGACCCAGGGAAAATGTTTGTCTGCTGCCTGGCACGCGGGAACGCAGTCAGTCAGGCAGGGAGAAACTCTGAGCTCACCGTGCGAGAGGAGAGGAAAAGAGGAGCAAGCAAAAGCGAACAGGAACTGCATAAAAAGAGAAAAAGACGAATGTAAAGTAATTTGGAAAAAAGAAATTAGATGCCACTAACCGTCCCCGTCACACATAAGCACACACACATGGGAACCAGATGTCCCTCATCACTGAAATCACTTCCTTTGACACCCTTAAATACATTTGACAACCACCCCCATGACATTTAAGTGATATTTAGACCTGCTGCCTTGAGGGTGAGTTCCTCCTGGTGTTTTGAAAGACCTCTTGTTAATTTATTCATCAGCGTCCATGAGGTAATCACCGCCTTAGAATGGATGGAGGCATCGGGGGGAGCTTGATGACTTTCTGCAGCTCTGGATGCACCTGTTCCTCTGCAACCTAATGACCTCATATCTGTTGCACATTATAACAGAAATTGCCACGTCTAACGACTCCCGGTGCGGAAGCTTCCCATCACAGCATCGCGGTCAACAACTTTCAGCTCGAGTTTTCTGCCACCGCAGTGTCTAATTGTTAAAACACATTCCCCAGGCGAGATGTTGTCTTCTTCAGTCTTCAGACTCTTGGAACGTAACAGACTTGGACGAATGCTGAGGCTCTGCTGGAGAGCTCTGTTGGAGATGTGTTAATTTCACACTGGCGGTCGCTCCTGACACTTTGCTTGTGATTCTCGTGGTGTTTAGCGCCGATCTTGAAATGTTTTTCCTGCTTTTGTTTGCAGATTCTGTCACTAACACCCTTCTTATTTCGCCACCTCCTCTTCAGCCTTTCAGTTGCAGAGGATGCTCTGAATATAACGTCTAAGCGCGACTGACACATGTTTAGACAACTGGTACGGCACGGCACAGCACAGTGTTATCTTGTATTACTTTAGCTGACTAACAAAACATTAATTGTCGACAGTTTTATGTCGTTTACATTTATTGGTCTTCTTTGCGTGAGCCTGTGGTTCACCACATGGGAAGCTCTGTCTACAAAACCTGTTACACCTGATAAACAACTCCTGCTGCTTAGAAGCCATCACGGCCTACAGGTTAGCAAGCTAACAACCGGCTAAGGAAATGTTAATTTACCATCGTCTGTGAAGGCTCTCAGTCATCCAGGTCGTGGTATATCCAAAAGGAATTTAAAAAAGGCAACTGGACCTGTAGAGTCCTTTGTAGAGTCTCTCAAGGTTGTTATCACAAGCTCAGGGATTTCATGTTGTATCTTCTTGTGAACGAGGTAAATGTTATATGAAGGCAGCATTCTGTAAGAGTAAACTGATCGTCTTATGACTCAAACTAACAACCCATCTGAAGATGTCATCTTGGCCTCTGTGGAAACTACACCAATCAGGCATAACATTATGACCACCTTCCTAATATTGTGTAGGTCTCCCTTGTTCCTCCCAAACCTGGGTGCCTGGTCTGCTCTAGGTGAGTGCTACATGTCTCTATAACCAAAAGGTCCAAAAGTTTCCCAGCAGAACATTTTATTATCACAAGATGGTAAATGTTATTCACTTCTCCTGTCAGTGGTCATAATGTTAGGCCTGATCGGCATAGTTGCAGCACTTACGTAACGGGGTGTCAAAAATAGAAAGGGGTCAGTGAAATGTTAAATTGAATAAGAAGCACATTACAAAGGCTTCCATAAAACACAGATGATGAACAAAGGAGCAAGGATTTGACTCCTACGTAGATGGTGGGAGAGAGGTGTCTGGGAGGTCTGTTCGGTGCAGTGTGAGCGATAAGGACACGGGAGACCTCTGGAGACGCAACAGGTCCTGGATTACTGAATCAAATATTTCCCTCTAATGCTTTCGCCCACGCCCTCACACATAAATCCACATGCATGGTGTGTATAGAGCAGTGTTCTCGTTGCTACTCTCTCTGCTGAATTTAGCCTCCGGCAGTTGTGCACCTCAACGCAATCTCAACCTGAAACTGACGGTTTAATACAATTCATCAGCTCACCGTTCCAACGTTGCAGTGGTGTCGAGCAGACATCTTCCATTTCTCAGAACGTCAACAATCCTTACTTATGGCAACTAGTGTACAATGACAAAGCACAATAAAGAAGAACATTTTCCTCAGCGGTATCTTATCCTCAGTGATTTTCTCCTGAAGGAAGAGCTGGCATATCGAATGCACGTGAGCATAATACCTATATTTATTACCCCTGAAGCCCTGAATAATGATCCTAAATTGCACTAAGCCTCGAGGGAACTCAAGCAGATAATTATTACCCTTCACGCACGCTGTGTGACACCTCTCCTCGAGCACGGGCTATAAGACAAGGTCCTTCTCCCAGAACCTCTCAGAGGCTGGCATCACAAATCGGGACGCCATCATTCTACCTTCGTTTTTTTTACACAGCTGTCCAATCTCCCTCGCCTGTCAGTGAAGAGCATTCAGCCCAATATGAGGCGTAGCGTGACAATCAGGGGCATGAAGGTAAATATTCAGCATTCAGAGCGATTATTATTTAATCCATCCATCATCCTCCCATGACCCATGGTGAGACATGCGAAACGTGACAGCTGCTGAATGGGTTTTTTTTTTCTCCCTTTCTCTTTCTCCCTCACGAGAACCTATTGATGTTAAATTCTGCATTTGTAGCATCTCGGTGTCGAAGGCTTGCTCGAACCTGCCGAGCTCAGCTGAAGGCATGAGCGTGTGGAGTCACAAGGTGTCTGCCGTCTTAATTAACCGCCTCAGCCGCGAACGCTGCCAGGAAACTATCACATTAGCACACAACACCACGTTACCACGCTGACACATATCTAGATATAAAGTGAGAACTCGTCGCCCTGAGAAGTCCAAGGCATTATGTGTTCACAATGCTGGAATGTGGCACAATCCAACCCTGTAGTAAACACTATTGACATGTTCTGAAAACAGAATTTGTATGGGGATAAACACTGAATTACTATACAATTTGATGCTTTTCTAAAGAATGAATGAATGAGCCACACTTGGCAGTGCATGTAGAAAACATAACATGAGCCGGCTGTCACTAACAATCACAAGTGCACCTCATCTGCCGTGCAAGTGCTTAGATGATGACTTTTCTGCTTTTCCAACAATCACTTATTTTCACTGACTCGTTTAGCGCTAAGTATTTCCTGCTAGCGTCGGGTCACACAGTGCACTGTGCAGTGCGGCTCTGACAACAGGCGGTAATAGGACCTCACCTATCGAGGACATACAGTAACTTGTCAGTGTCTGAGCCTGGGCCTGCAGACGATGATCACGCATAGTTTACATTACATGACTAAAAGGCCTTGGTAGATTACCGCGGCGGGGCGTGCACTTGCAGTTTCATGAAGCCCACGCTGTCCTGTTTGCTTTGTGAAAACCACAAAGTCCTGCAAGACAACACTGGTCCGACTTTCACACGACAAGCAGAAAGATCTCGGTAAAATGGTAGTGAAGGTGTTGACACTCTTCTGCACCTTCGTCGACACCAGGGCAGACGCCCGGAAAGTGGGCAGGACACTGAGGAGGCTCTAAATGTGTTATTTTTTAATTCATACCGCCGGTGTGGTTTCCCATACCAGATGACTCTGGCAGTCTTTTCGCACTTACTCTCGACCCCTTAAAAGCACAGAAGTGGCTCTGATATTACAATACCAACACGGTCTGGCACCCGTCCACGGTTTCGGATTATTACTGAGCAGGTCTGGTATGTGCTGCTTGGCTGTGTTAGACTTAACAATTTAGTGACATCACTGGAGAAGAAAATCCTTCACTGTAGTCTATGTGTTTCCTTTCACGTTGGCAAAGTCCTGACATAAAGCTGACTGTTTCACAGCTTGAGTTTGATTGGCATAAAAAAAAAATGGCAGTAAACAACTGGACAGTGTTTTTAGAGACAGATTTTTAGGTGAGCATATTGTGTGCCGCTACGGGAGAACCAAATTATCTTGCCAATGATTCCTGTGAAGGACCCTTCAGGACTAGATGGATAAGCCTGTTAGGAACGCTCCCTAAAAGCCAATAAGTGAGGAAGACTAGGTAATAAATTGCTTTTTTGCTTGTGCTCAGTCTCAGGGGATATTTTCTTCGATAAATTAATATTGAAGCGGAGGCTGAAGCCGGAGCAAGTTCATACCCATAAAAACGGGCAAATTATGGCCACGGTGACAAGCCACTCCATCAGTGGGGAAGTTAATAACGCACAATATGCTGCTGCTTGGTTAAAGTAAATGATTATTACACAGATGCAACGCGTGAAATAAACTTTAAGCCCTACACGTCTCATCAGACCACAGTCTGTCACGCAGAAATTAGCCACGGAGATCAAGGAGAAAAATGTCCTAAATAACAATAATATACTGTATGTGTTGCCAAACGCTAAACTGTATCTTTTATTTGAATTATTCTCTCTCCTCCCTTTCGTTCTCTGCAGACACACTTTTACTCGTTGCTGAAACCTTTGATACATCCGAATTGCTTCTTTTGAAATACTTTTGAACACAGCAGAAGAAAAGAAGAGAGCCCAGGAGGAACAGAAATGGCTCCATAGCTCCAGATGTCAAAATCTATTAGCAAGCAGGTGGAATGGCACTCAGTCTGACAGGGCTTTCTCGAAATGCCTGCACGTTATTTCAATAACAATTACCTCCAATAATCTTCAAAGTCCCTCATTCTTTTGGAAAAACGTTAAACATGGATTCAGAGGAGGATTCAACTCTGGGGCTCAGGCTGTCCGACAGATTCTTGAGGAAGAAAAAATAAAGCACTTGGCTGCATTCTCTGTTAGAGATGCAGGGAATTTGGCAGCAAGACTTTGTTTGTATAACTCTCTCACCATTTGGATGGACTTCAGTCGATTTTTTTTTGATTTTTTTTGCCACTCCAGAAATCCAATTCAACATGACACAAATAAGAGATGAAATGTAATTTACCTCTTTGTAGTCACAATGCTAAATTCAAGCAACAAAATGAAGATTTGGCTCAAGAACATGCCTGATGTAATTGCTGCAATGATTTCATAGTAACTGCTTTTCATAGGGATGGAGCAGGATTAGATCTAAATTGCAACTTGGACTTTTTTTTAATGGGTGGTTGTAAAAACAACAAAAGAAAACAAAACCCAGCCACCATCCATCATGTTTAACTAAGATGCACCTATGGGCAGATTGAAATCTCGGACACACGTGTGCATTCTTGGTCTGGCACGTCTCCACGCACTTCACGGGATTCGTGTCAGGACACGGAGCGCAGAGCAATGTGCTGTCACATCACTTTATATATCAGCCTGATATCTGCACAAGACAAGAGCCGCTTGGCGTGATTTCTGCAAATGTAAACACGGCTCCTGCTTCAAAAGAACGCCTGCTCTGGTGCGCACAACGACCGGTCTGGATGCGCCTGGATTAGTAGTGTGTTCATGAAAAAAAAACAAAAAAAACAAAGGCAGATAAGAGAGTGGAAGTGATCAGGTGGAGATACAAAGACCCAGAGGCAGCACTTCAGGGATCGCTTGAGCTCATATCTTCACAGGAGCAACATGTTTTCAGGTCGGATCCGCTATCACACAGTTTCTAGTTGCTGTGCTTCAGTTTTCAAACCTTCAAGCAAAGTGCTGCCTTTGAACAGGGGACCTGTTTTAACCGAAACATCTCATAACGTAAAACCGATCGATCGAGCTGTGATTTGTGTCAAATTCAAATTCGCAGATCATGCAACACCTACCTGCCGTCGAAGTCTGCACTTGCTCCGAAAAAGCAGCAATGCAACAACATCAACTTTATCCATAATTCCATGATGTCGAGAGTTGCGCGTCCGCGCCGCTTTGCTTTTCTCCGTAAATCCAAAAGCACCGGGTAAAGAAAACAGAGGAGGAATCAGTTAGACAAAAAGCCGGAGGAGTTTCTTAGACGCACGCTGGAGGTGCACAGGCAAGACAGGTCTGCAGGCGTCCTCCAGACTGCTCATCTGCGATACTCGGGAGGTGAGGGAGAGAAACCAGCTCGATGCCTAGAGGCAGAGTGACTCCGGTGTGTGGAGTGAATGTGTGTGGAGCGGGACGCACTCTGCCGGGAAGAGAGCGCACGACTCTCTCTCTCTCTCTCTCTCTCTCTCTCTCCCTCTCTCTCCTCCTCTCTCTCTCTCCTCACAAGTTGAGGCAGCAGACTCTCCAACAACAGAAGCACACACTGCATTCTTATCTCGCATCTTTTCAATAACCAGCGGTCCAAACAGCGAGCAGACTTCATGACCTCTCCTGCCAGCTCTTTACGTCTTTCACCCAGGTGAGTTTAGGTACCATAGATGGAATGCAACTTTATAAACATAGATTTAACCGGTCAGTCTACCAGTGTTTATCACAAGCCAAGACAACCTGACCACTTTGTCACTACATATCTTGTCCACTCAGTCCCTCACTCAATATGTCCAATGTTTCTGTAGCATATGTATGTTTTAGGAGTTCTGGGTTTGGGATTGTTTTGGGGTTGGTCTGATAGTCCCCTTCCCTAACATCTAGTCCTCCAGGTAATGGATTAAAGTTTTAATTTTTGGGTCAAGTACAAGCTGCCTCGGCAGGTCAAGCCCGGCCAACCCCCCGCCAATATTTCATACCAGCAGTGCAAGACAATATACATTCACTAAATTGGTTTATGCATCTACTGTATGTGGGACAAGCAACTGGAACTAGCACCCTGGTATACAACTGCATTGGTAGTTAATAACCTACAGTGTGGAGGCAGATTGCATGTTTGCCACAGATCTAATGGCCGACTACTTCCATGGTGTCCAGACTCCAGGCTGCAGCACCAAAATCACAGCGTTCTGGCAATGCAAAGTCTAAACCACCTGCTGTGACACCAGCCACAACACACAAACTGACTTCTGCAAAGTCCTCTGTAACCCTACAGGATGAAGCTAATGGTGCCATGCATTCATCCATTAGCTAAATACTTAATAGCTGGATGGATGAATGAAGCATCTGCTGGCCAATAACTTTGTGCACCATTAAACATATCAGCCCAAACTGTTCTTGTGTAGTTACTTTGGTTTGACCAATGACGCCTCTTCCACTCAGGACACATCTAAAGGAAGTAGCGTTAAAAAAAGGCAAAGGCAGTGTTAAAAAACAACAACATTTGGATGGGATTTATTCCTAAAGCAACTTTATAATCAGCAGTGTACATGTAACCCACTCCTGGGGAGTACACTATGGGATTCTAGGTTTATGAGGAGTATTATTAGTATTCCGTGCAGAGGAGGCCTAAATAAAATGCACAGATCGATGGATAAAGCAGAGAAAACCGTGGGTCCATCTTCTTCTTATTTCAGTGCATTCAGATCTTAGACTAAGAAGCCCAAAAGGTTTTTGTCACGTAGACGCCAGCACACAGCGAGATGTGTTTTAGGAGATTTACTTTCTTTTCCGTAAAGTCCCTTAAGGTGAGATGTAAAATATTCAAGAGAATTTAGGCTTTGAATTAAGAGAGAGAGCATCGTTAAACAGCAATGCACTTTCATTTTTTATTTGTATTATCCTAATGATCAACGGTGCTATGGCTTTGCAACGTTTCTGGAAGACACAACTACAAGTACCGTGCAAAGATAAATATTCACATGTGAAATTAAATCAGTTCCTGGCTGCTACATGAATTAGATGAGCAAAATATGTATATATATTTATTTAAAATAAAGTTTTGTGTCTGCTCTTTATTCTTGCTCGCTGGGTCCTTGACACCAGATTACTCACACGTAGCGCCTCGCACGCTTTGGAAACACTTTAATTAATTGCATACTGCAACCTGCTGAGGCACGCAGGTGCATCGGCCACCCAGGTAGATGTTGCCAAGGCAGTAAAGACAATGCAGCAAAAAAATAAAAAAAATAAATGACTGAGGCTGAATTTGATGAGGACACAAACATAAGCAGAGCAAAATACTAAATGAGTGGTTTGAGGAGCACTTTAATGAACAGACAGGCTTCTGTCAGAGCCGCGTGATTGCAATAAAACACAAGTGATATAGCTTTTAATTGAAATGTTTTCGTAATGACTCCCGCAGGATTCGGTCCCTGCCTTTCTGTGATATTTTGTCTAAGAAGCACAAACGTCTCCTTTCCCGAATCCTCCCATGGGGCTGCACTCCACACGGCACACTTGTTGAAAATTAAAAGCACTTTCAAAATTCTCAGTCTTTATTATTCTTATTCTTTCACAAGGGGTTATGTCTGATTATATTAGCGTGGTTGTCTGCCTGACTCATAAGTAGCACTTCACATTCTGAGTCCGCTGAACTGAGCTTCCTGTCTGGGGGCAGAACCATAAAGGCTGTTGACGTGACAGCCTTCTGCCTTGAGAGTCAAATCTGTCAGTAAAATAACTATCCAGCAAGAACTCGACGGAAATAAATATAGAAAGAAAGAAACGGAAACAAGCTTGCACCAAACATCATTAATTCAAGAGATGAATGAGAGGAATGTTTGATATGATTACCCCTGGTCTTTTGATTCATGGCAGTGTTCCCCTTGTTACGCCCTGTCACCGGTTTCATAATAAATCTAGGAGGTGGCACAGAGGCTTCACATCAAGTGATCGGAGAAACGCCGCCTGTATATAATTAGACCATCAATCAAAGCATTTCCATGACTGTAAGACTGTGATTCTGTGATTTATTATATTCAGAAATGAACCGTGGGTCATGCAGATCTCCCAAATCATGCCTCATTATCAATAATGTGTAAGAATGAGAGGATTCAGAGTCATTTTAGTTTAGTTCTAGTTTTGATTAAAATGAATGAAATCACTGCTCGAACTTCCCCCAACCACAAAATGTTTGCAGGGGAAAGTTGTTGCTCCTTACATGTTGATCACAACAATCAGATAGTTTGAGGAGGCTTTATCTATGTTGTGACGAACAGAAGAATAACAGTGAAGCACTCATGCACGTCATCTGAGTGCTTTGGAGATGAGATTGTTTGCCGTGATCTGGTCCTGATTGGCTGTGGGACTATCTGAATGCAGAGGATTTTTTTTCTCTCTGTTATCAGTTGAAACGCGCCCCATCAGGAAATCACAAGAAGATTTGGGTCTGGTTACACAAGGCTGGGGAAATCTTGCATCCATGTTAAACCAAATATTCCCTTTTTACTCATACTTCGTTGGAAACCTATTCCCTTTCCGAGTTAGCAGAGAAATTTCAAGATGTATCATGTTCAGTCTGCGGATACTTGGAGACCCCTTGGGTTACATTAAGAAATTAATTTGGACATGGCGACATGTTGTATCTGCTAGGGGTTGTACCGACTAGTCAACGTCACTGACGCTTTAAGCGGGAATTCAACTAGTCATCGATAACGTGACAAAAACACCAGAAGACAGGTGAGGATCCCAGTGGGTCATTGCAGCAGGTTAGCAGAGGTCATCAAGTGTGTGGAAATACTTGCCTGAAGATGAAGCCCATATTAACGTGACATGTCAGCAGGGGCGTAGTATGAAATTCTGGGCCCTGTGCACTCTTACTGTCAGTGGGCCCCTATCCATGCCAGTGCACGAGGCGCGCAAGCGAAAACTAATTTTCATGGGCCCTCTCCCTACTTGGGTCCTGGGTAGTCAGCCCCCCCCCCCCAAGGGCACATTGTACTATTGATAGTATAATGTGTTTCTGTTCAGTTCTGCTGTGTTCTATTAGTTGACATTGTTGATGTGGTTGAAGAGAGTGTTATTTATTTTGCCGAGCGAGAGCCGCATATTAGAAGTGTTAGACGGACGGTATTTACGGTGTTGGTGGCAGCTATGGTCGAGCAGCCCATTTTCAAGCATCAATTACCTTGCAGAAAAATCTCCATAGCTTCTTTTGTGTGAAACGCTACAATATATGCTCATGTCAAGAATTGTTGCAACGCGTTACTTTCTACTGTGTTACGTCATCGACTAGTCATCGTCCGCTCGACTTTCAACACAGTCGACTTTGAAAAAAGTCGTTCAACCCCTAGTATCTGCAGCATTTTAGCCAGATTCAGTAACTTCCTATTGCTCATCCAAGAAAATTAGGTAAAGCATCACCACATGTGCAACTGAACTGAAAGAAAAGAAAAAACTGTGAAAATTTTATTTTCAAAAATTCGCACAAACACACAAAAAATAAACCTGCAGTAGTTTTGGGTGAGCTCACGCTTTAATGATCCTCTAGGGGAAAGCGAGTCATGTACTATTCAGAACAGACAACGCTGCATCAGATAAAACACAGAAAACAAAAATAGTCCTATGGTTATGTACAGGTGACTATGTGACACATTAGGGAGAGGAAATAACAGCAGCTGAGCCTGCAACCAAAAAAAACAAAACAAAAAACAAGATCATTATTCTGGATTCCAATAATTAAAAGGTCAAATGAGACATGTTTTATTGTAATGAAGGTTAAATAGAAAAGTGAGCAACATATTAAAGAAAAAATCCCCCTGTATATATTTGCATTATATTTAATATCAGTGACTGTTGTCTTAGCCTTGGTCAAATGGGGAGGGCCCTCAAATACGGATCCGAAAAACTGTTGCAGGTCGCTCTCATCCAAGAATTTATTTCAGGTTAACTTTAGCATTGAAGTCAATCGGCTAATTGGAAATTCACTGAGAGAAAGGCCTAATGAGGTGACTCATTAGTAAAGGATAAAAATAAAAGGGCACTCTGCACCAGTCTCGTCTAAACAAAGACTCCAGTCTCGTCACCTTTCCTCCCTCAGGTCTTCAGTTTCAATCAACTCACTTCACACCTTGAAATTCTCCACTTACACATGCGAGATTTAAGTAAAGCCCCAGCGTCCTCCCCTTTGTATCGATGTGCATTTCTATAATGTGCACATGTGCAGAGCCACAAGCGTGAACAGGGAGCCTGCTTTTGAAATAATTCCAGTCCATGGAAGGAGCTGTGTCTGTGGCCATTCAGCTCGGGATAGATTGACTCTGCGGGATGAATTCAGATGAGCTTGACGCTGGAAAATGAAGCCTGTGCCTCTCTCGTCTATACATTCACTGTGAGCAGGAAAACTGGCTCTCAGGCTGCCTCCCCAGATTTCTCAAGCAGTTCCTGTCAAAGGTGACAACACAGGTTTTTTTTTTATATATATTTTTTTTTTCAAAGAATCAGATTCACCTGCGAGAACAGGAGCTTAAGGAGCTACGGGCACGTCTGTGGTGAAATACAAAGCGCATTGTGTGATTTTTTCGGCTACAAGGCTCAGAACACGGCGCATCTAATCAAGCACGCTGACCTTTTCGCTGGCATCATAAAATATTCATTGCTCCTGAACGTATTACAGGTTGCATACCGTATTCACAGCGCTCCTTTACGAAGAATAATCCGGTTTCTCTGTGGAACCGTGACAAATGCTATATTTCACCTGATGCGATATGAGTTTAAATCCAATTTCCCTTTTTATATCCACTGCACTCTCTCTCAGCCCATCACAAAAACCCAGAAGAGAGGCAGGCGAGATGCGACGGAGGTGATTCCACATCTCATCAGTTTTTCGCGCCGAATCTGTCCCTTTTCCGCTAAGCAGAAGGAGCAGGCTGGTGAGCGCCATCGCAGAAGGCTGTACACAGACTATTTGCAAAAACAGCATGTGGACGTATGGTGTGCTTAATTCTCAATGTGGGTTGAGTAAGTCCTGCTGCTTCTGTATACGCTGACAGCTTGATCGCACAGTTTAGGGAAGCACACTACTTCTACTGCTCAGTAATGGAGGGTATTAAACTGAGAGAGGGGCAGCTCTCGGAGCGCGCTCGTCTAAAGTTTAGCTTGTCGTTTCTTCTAGCCAAAAAGAAAACTTTAAAAGATGACTTCTGATATCTTACAAAATAATAAACATTCCTCACCAAAATTTTGGCTGTTAAAAACAAAACAAAAAATAGAAATAAAATCACATGCTGAGGGTGTATAAAAAGCCAGGAGGCACGGAGGCTGGGCACTTCATCAAACTCCGACCACGCTGAAGATGCTCCGCTGCACACCAGCGCTCCAAGTCCTAATTATGCACCGGCGCTTGGCCGGCAGTGGCTTCTCGTCCACTCTTCTGCGGCGGCCTTCCCACCAGCATGTTGTTCTTCGGCGAACAGCTTTCAGGCTCCATGGTCATTACCCGCACCGAGTACCCATGAGTCTCTGCTGCCCACGACCGATCCAAGTCCACCAGACCCATACACCGTTTACCTGCAGAGGTACGGCAAGAAGAGGGTGACTGTTTAGTGTCAAGCAGTTACTTGTGGTGAAGGATGGAGGCAGCATAACGGGAAGTTCACATTTTAAACCGCAGACACAGTCACAACAGAAGGCTGACTGAAGTTTTTAATGCTGAGTTGATAATGCTGTGTATTTTTAAGTTATTTATTGAGCTTAGTTGAATGGTATCTTGTTCATTCATTAAACGTTTGAAATGGAAGGAAATCCAAAAATTTGCTAATTAAAGCGAAACAAAGTGAGGTTTCTCTGTCGCATCTGATAAATATGTTGGAATTCAACCATTTGTCGAATAAAATGGACAGAAAAGAAAGCGGGCGCCAATTTCTCACCATGTTCCTACCACCACCATCACCGCCGCCATCAGATTACATGAGTATGCGCATAGGACAAATATGTATGGCAGCGATTCCACAAACTCTGTTTAAGGATTAAAAACATTTACAGCTGACTATGCACTGTGATGTGGATGGGCGACAAATGAAAGAGAGACATTAAGTTTGCAGACGCTTCCCCCGTTTGTGTACCAGATGCCACAGTTAACATCCGACGACGTTTTGCTGGAAAAGTGATTTTATCTTTTGAGGAAATGTTTCCATCCCTATGTGAGCCTCCTGCGGGGTAATAGCGCCTCCATCCGTGAGGCAGAAGGGGTCAACGAATGGTTTGATGAGACGATCTAAATCCATCCTTCACAGTTCGGACATTTGAGACTCTAAATCACCGTCATCAAACCAAAATGATCTGGGAGTATCTTTCGAAAGAAAGGCAGTAATCCCTGCGGTGGATTTCCAGATATTTGTAGAAGCTGGAAAAAGCTGGAAGCTTTTCTGGCAACTTCTGAGGACAGACATTGTTTTCTTTTCATTAGTCACCCTTACGTGCGTGCCACATATGCTGGCTAATCTCAGCCAGTAGGAGCACATTCAGTCAGGCTTTAACTGAGCGTGTATTGTAGCGCTGCTGCACTGGTTTGCATATTGCCACCGTTATTCTACTTCCAGTAAATTCCTAGCATTTGTGTGCAGCAGTACACAAACACATAATCCACGTGGATTATCACAGTCGTGTCTTCGGCTATCCTTTGAACGCCGACTTCAAATGCATTATGCGGTTTAGTTTGGCAGCAGGTGGAGGGTACGCTAAATGTGAGCTTTGGTCTGCCGCGTTGCCTAGAAGGCCACTTTCCTGCTAGCGGGCTCAGGAGAGATGAGATCAAACATGGTTAGAAAATGTTAGTGGGACAGGTTGAGCTCTGTTAACTGATACAGAGCAGAGACCAGCGTGACAGGCGCTGTCAGGTACATATGAAAGAGCTTCAGCCTGACGAGGCATTGGGGAGCCTGCTCAGATTCAGGGGGAAGCTTTGATAACCCAGAGAGCTATCAAGGTGAAGAGAGTCCTCAACATAATGAAACACCGTACAAGCGAAGCTTCGGCACAGGCCCGGAGGTTTCCGTCTGACAAAACGCTCTCCCCTGAATCTGACAGCGCTGATCTGGCAGCTGTTCACCGCAGCTGTTTTGTCACGCAGCGCAAATCCCTGCATTAACATTTCTCAAAGAATAAAAAAAGTCTAGCCAGTCTGAGAAGTGCAGCAGTGGGGTCAGCTCAAGTGTAAAAAGAAATCTGGCTGGAAACGCAATTTCACACCGCACTGACATGAGAAATCAGACGGGGACCGGTTGTTCTGATCGAGCGCGGTCAGGAAATAGGCGCCCGATACATTCACAGGAAATGATGTGGAAATGTTTTAGGTGCTGTTTACATTCTTAATACTACAGAGGAGGCGTCAGATCCCAAATTTAGTCATAACAAAAAAGCAGGACAGGGAGCCTCGCATCACGTGGTACAACCTGCGAGATGATTGGACCACACTATAGAAAACAAAAAGATGTACCTCCAGGAGATTTAGTGAAGCTTTAACGCATGAGGGTGGCAGCACAATATCTGGATTTGATTCAGTTTTTTTACTGAACAACAGTAATAATCGTCACTTTGTTTCACTCCCTGTAATGTATAATACTGAAAATGACTGTTAAAGGGGAATTACCGTTTTTTTTACAACCTGGATCTTATTTCTACAGACCCTGGATTATGATGACAGGTAACTCAGACTCAATGGGGTATAGCACTAGCGTATCATAACAAAATATTGGTGAAATGAACGTGTTTCGTGGCAGATAAGTGTTGTTTAGAGGCTGCGTTTCGGTGCCCGCATCACTCCCACTATATGGATATACACTGGATCTAAATATCAAGTTATATGGATGAGTAAACGACCGTAGTTTATGCCAGAAATAAGGTCCAGGTGGTAAAAAACATGGTAATTCCTCTTTAAGGTGTAAGAAGACTGTGAACCGTACCAATGAGTCGTCTGTCCGGGGGCAGCTGGACGGCCGTCTGGTCTGCAAAGCGACAGAGGATCATGTGTTCCTAAAACAAAAGATGGATGAACATGAATGAATACAGTTCAGTCTCCATATAACACAGCAGCCTCTGCAAATCCCAGCCTATACCATTTATCAGAGAGTTAAGGAATTCAGAAAAGTTTTTTTTTCTTCATAATTAGCCATTCATTCATGCTCACTCTATTATGCATTAATCAGTTCTGCCCACCTATTCATCCTCCTTCTTTCTACGTACGCCTGTCCCACTTTTACAGCCAGTCTCAGCATGCACTGGCAGGAAAGGCAGCAAAACGTCCTCGGCGATTCACTAAAAATTCTGTGTAGGAACTCGACCCAAGCACTATTTGATGTCTTTTCTAGCCACAGCAGCGACACGGCTCAAAGGATGCCGCTCGCTGAGACGCTTTGGTCCAGACCGGAATATCTGGACCGCAACTGGAAGGACTGCAGCGACACTTTGAATTTAAATATTGTCAAAATGTTTTTCCTCATTAACATGACGCATGTGTTTTGTTTGGGACAAACCTTCAGCTGAACTTTTATTTATTTGTCGGCTTAATGACTCTGAAAATGAAATCATCTTTTGGCTCATCGAACGTACAGTTTAATAGATACAAACAGGCTGATATGCGGAGACGGATTAAGGTGCATCTTTGTAGGACATGATTTATATTCTCTGTAAACGGTTTCATTTTATTTTCCTCATACTGTGCTTGTATGTGTTATTTATTGCATCTTAATGTCTTTTAACTGGAACGCGTCATCGACACCTATTAGGTCAAAACAAGTGGAAAAGGCTGTCGAAGAGAGATCACACGACACCAGCGATTTGTTGCGGATGTCTAAAGCTGAACAGACACCAGAGTGATGTCACATTACATCCCACTGAGATACCCCGTGTGAAAGGAGCTATTGTGAAAATGAGACTTCTCAAGGGATTTATCCTGAGAGATCACAAGTCGGAGCAATGCGTGACTAATTTCCTTCTGACATGGATATCCTCACACATAAAGTCAAAGCAATTTACCTGATGCAAATTTACATGTCATAGCCAATTCAAGTGGCCTCTGCTGTTATGGGCATCTGTACTCGTGCACTGGTGTGTTGGTGTTCATCTCCAATGGGTGAGGTGTGGGAGAGAAAATGCTGTTTCGACCAATCGGAGCTGTGCGGTCTGTATTTCTTGGGATGTGTGTGTCAGGCAAAGACATAAAACACCAGAGCTACACAGTATTTATGGTGGACTACTCCAGCGCAGAGGCACAATTCAAGCTGCATGTAGTGCAAACCTAGCAGCATTCACACCCTCTTGTCTATTTGTGACATTTTGCTTCTCATTTTTACACTTCTAATAATGATATAAATTAAAACGATATGGCATGTGAGTGAATAACATGTGACAATGCAATGTTCTGCTAGGAAACTTTTGCCCATCAGATTAAGTTTTGTTTCCACTTCCTGCTTCACTTTCAACAAAATTTCATCCAAGACAAGTCATACAAATGCTTGTACCTTCTTCAAACCTCCTCAGTTAACCTCTCATCCATGTGCGTCCAACATGCTACTACCAAGTTGACCAATCACAGCTCTTGTGGTTTTGCATCGCCGCTACGGCGCTAAGGTCTGCGCAGGGTCTGGGTGCTCACCGTAGCTACGGCACTAAATTGACGCAGAAGCCTAAACAGCCTATTAGACATGTACCACCCACCTAGATAAGACCAGGCATCATAGCAATGACACTCCTTTATGGCAGCAGCCATCCCCAGCAGGATACAGCCTGACACAGAGACACACGCAAAAACTCAAGTTCAAGTATCTGTGGGATGATCCACAGAGGCCCCTCCCTTCAACCCATAGGACCCAAAGGCCCCCACAAAGACCACCACAGGACACCCTCAGAAGACCCATGTCCATTCTCTGATGAGTCACAACTGTTTTGGAGGCACAAGGGAGACCTACACAATATTAGGAAGGTGGTCGTAACGTTAAGCCTGATATGTGTACATTGCTGTATTGGCTAGCTGCTTAACAGTAGTCTCTACATTTCTGCATATACATTTGCATCACAGATATACAAATGATTAATTTTCTTGACTTAATGAATGCGTCAGTATAATATCTCCGTTCTCTTTGTCCACTTTGTGTAAAAACTCGCTGACGTTTTGAGTCATTTTTATGCAGAAAATGCTGAGGGGTGCAAATGCATTTTAGCTGCACAGCATGTGCATCCCTGTAACATTCCCAGACAGACCAGATGAACCCAGATAATTTATTTCGAACCAGAGGACAAGCGCTCCCGCTCTGCTTTTACCTTGTTATGGTTCATTGGGCAAGTGACTCAGGAGAGCGGTTAGTCATCTCTAACCTGCCACTACTTTAATTGATTCTATTCTTCACTCCGCGGGGTCGACACTGAATGCAAGGCCCCGGAGCAGGTGCTTAAAGTTAGTGTTGAGCACCAATATCTCACACCATTAGCCCTTTATTCCAGCAGTACACCGTTTGTCAGCGCGCTGTCATTCCGTTTAACTGCTGTGGTTTAGGAAGGACAGCGGCGGTTCTGCTATAAAACAATGAAATGCAGCTTTTATTTCTGCAGTCTGGGAGGCTGGGAGCGGAGACGCCGGGAAACAGTGGGGTTCTGTACACTGAGCCCGAATAGCAAGCGTGGTTATTGAACGCAAAGCCACAGGGACAGGCAGAGGAGAAGCGGAGCTCAGGTTTAATGTGTCTGCTGGTTTAAATAGAATATAGATTCACCATGCTGAGTGGCTCCATGTTTAACTTCTGCCTTCAAGATGCAGAACATGGCTGTCGCTGGGCTTTTTGACAAATGGTGGAAAAATCAAAACTCACTATGAGGCAACACTTCAATATCCCCCCCCGTCTTGTAAATAATAAGCTATCATGTGCGCCTCTCAAGCCATGTAAAAATCTGTTCTACAGGAGAAGTCAGAGGTGGTCCGATGTTGCGACATGTCAACTCTTGAGGTTGCTATGGTTAGGACCTGCAGCGACTCCTGCTCAGAGTTATCCCCAGGGGCACTGACAGGTCCCATACATCATCGTGGGATGGGCCCTCTCGGAGTACAGTGGGGCGTCTGTGCTGAGCGATAAGGGATTGAGAGAGGGCCGGGTGTGGGATTTTTCTTGTAAGTGCCTGGGGAATCTTTGTTTCCGAGACCGTGATAAGCGGTTTTACTGTTTTACTGTCTTATAAAATAAATATAACAGCTGAGCAATTTTATGGAAAGAGAGGGAAAAAAAGTGAAAAAGTCACGCACGAGCCAAGAAAAATAAAGTCTCGCCAATTTGCTGGTAATGGTTTAGACTTTTTATGGTGCACGGGTACCCCAAAAGGAAACTCTTGAAAAGACTTGCACAGTGTAGATTAAATGAAGGCATCACATCTGATCTGCAAATCTATTACACGTACACTAGTCGCGTTAAGGAATGGAAGAAGAAATGGAAATAGCTGAGGACGTCTGGAACGAGAGGTTGAATTATGTCAACTCATGTTCTATTAATGCCCAACACAGTCTGGTCCAGTTCAGATTTTGCCCCGGCTGCATTATTCACAAGCACAACAACATCAAGTCTTTCCAGAAATCTCACCAGTGCGTGGTACGCGAGGACGCGCCGAGGCAGATTTATTTCACAGATTTGTTACAGGCTTTAAATCACGAGATTTATGCCTCACATTCATCTCATTCTTTTCCAACATTAAAAAAAAAAAACACACATCAGTCCAGATCCCCTCCGGGTTATACGAGGTGCGTCTGAACAGTCAATAGACTAAAGGACACACAACATTGCCTCCTGTCCTGTGGTCTGCTCTGAGCAAAGAAACCTATTCCGCTCCTATGGAAGAAAGAAGCGGCGACCTTTAACGCACTGATTGACGCCTTCCATCTGGAAAAAATCCGCTGCACCCGGATTGGAGGAATTGGAACGGAGTTGGAGGCTATTGATCTCACTTGGAAGGGACAGAAAGGCAAGTTGTACCGTATAATCACTAAACCCCAATACCGGAGCTAGCACCAAGGGAGGGGAAGGGGTTGTAAGGCAGACCTTTTTGTGATTTCCAAATCAATGAGGCATTGCATTCCTTATCCAACTCATATTCGTGTTTATGTGCAGGCTTTAAAAAGATATGAAACTAAAGCTATTACACATACCAGCTTCCAGGTGCAACTATAAAGTAGTTACCTGAACCAACTCCAAAAGCTAATATTAGCTTGCTACTGCTGAACCATTCGCTGTGAAGCATACATAACATGGAATGATATTATAGTCCATCCGAGCACATCCCATCCCATTGACGCCATTTTAATAGACTGTAATACTTCAAAGCTTTGTTTGAAACGACTTAAAATTAAAACTAGTGAGTAAGTACTAAGGATTCTAACAGGTTTAATATGAATCTTAATGATGCATCTAGACATAGCAGGTGTAACCCAACCCAGGTAGAGTCTCTGCTTGACTGTTTGTTTCTCATTTGGCTGAGCCTTGTCAGATGTTTGGTGGGTGTTGAAAATCGTGGAATGGGAAAGCACTCTCACCTTTCACCGGGTCACTGAGCTGCAGTTCAAGCATGTGAAACGCTAACTTTCTTTTTAGCTTTCCATTATTCTTGCGTTGATGTAGCAGCATGCTAGTTAGGACGCAGTTAGTGGAAAACTAATACTACTCTCAATGATCAAGATATTTTAAAATAAGTCCTGACCCATGAAGTCATTTATATATGAATGTAGCAACGCTGAGTAAATTAATAAAACATACAGAAAGATTAAATCACATTTTAAAGCCTACCTTATACGTCAGAGTGTCCTGGAACTTTTTGCTGCAGAAACAGAAAAAACACAGGACATTTAATGTTAGTCTGGGGAGAACAGTTTCCTTTTTTTTTAAAAAAACAAACAAAAAAAAACCTTGAAATATTGCACAAAATCAAAACACAGATAACGTGCTTTATCTCCAAATCTGTTTACTCCAGGGAAGCTTTCATTACTTTTGTTACAACGTGGGAGCAGAGTTAGTTGGCTGGCGATGGTTAAACTGAGATCAGTTGATCCTGCTTAAAAATCAACATGAAGCGGGTCAAGGGTGATGAGGCCGGCTCGGTCACACGGAGAAAGATGCCAAGTTTAACTTGAACTTTTGAGGCCTTAATGAAACGGGCAGTTAGTTTCACAGCTCATAAAGAAACATGCGAACTGCTAGGAATGTCTACACCTGCAAGAACGTCCTCACGAGGATAACTGGAACATGACCTGGGGGGGAAAAAAACACTAAAAGCAGCGAGACGAAGATTGACAGAGTCAGGTGTGTGAGTCCTTGGCAAATACTGCCCCGCAGAAACAGATTCTTGTTGTCCATTACAGCTGCAAAGACGTTTTTCTTTTTTTTTTTGTCATTCTTTAATATTTAATGAGGAGTCAGGAGGGGTGAAGTGTCAAGTTAGCAAACGAGAGGAAAAGAAAATGATGTACGTGTGAATGTTGAAATATTTATGCTGTACACGGAAGGTGATCCCCAAGGCGGCGTTTTGAGGCCGGCGATACCGGGGACACTAGTAATATTAAAACCCTCCATTTGTTAGAAAAGGGACCCTTGAAATCAGAGAAAATCCAGGCAGACAGCAACAGGACAATGAAACTACAACAGCACCAGCGTGTTGTTTAAAAAGAAAAAGCTCTAAAACTACTGTGAGGATTTACAGTGAATATAATAGTCTGTTAAAACAACAGGTTTTACAACCGACGTCAGAGAAGTAAAACAAATATTTTAAAATAGTCCCTTTGCTTGATTCCTTTACATGCTGTTACATCCCTTGGTGGACCTAAGGAAACATGGAGGAGAAGGAGAGAGGAGGAGAAGAAGAAGAAGAAGAAGAAGAAGAAGAAGAAGAAGAAGAAGAAGCCATAACTAAAAAAGGTTTTACACATACACTGAGGGGAAGGACAACGCAGTGAGCCAAATAAATGAAAGCCATATAAAAAAAAAAAACTAAAAAAACAAAAACACGGCTTGACTAATCAATTTTCTTAAATTAAAAACAACAAACAAAAGGCCCAACTGTCATGTCTACAAAAGGCTGTTATCAGAAGAATACATGGGCGGCACCAACCAATAATCCTAGCGTATAAAACAAAAGTTAGAGGCCACCCCCTGGGCTGCAACCTTCCACCACATGCCTATTAACACTAACAGAGAAGACACAAGTCCACACAGCTCAAAGTCTACACATGCAGGGTAACAGATTTAGCATGCAGAGAGTGGGTCCTGCAGCTGGGCCCTTTTTCACAAGGGCCCTGGGCAATGGTCGGTTAGACAGAAATATGGAAACACAGAAATATATTGTCCCTGCCTGGCACGTAGCAGGTGTTCACACTTTTTTTCATGTAAAATATGTAAAATTATTATTTCAAAAGTGTAAAAATTTCGAATTCTTCACCCGCCTTCTCCAACATGTGACTCCTTATATTGGAAATAAAGGTTGTTTAAAGGAGCATGGAGTGACTCCTTCACTAACAGACACCCTTGCATGTTTCTGTTCTAAAACAGACGCCGACATCCGTGAACCGAGCAGGGAGAAACGCCAAACTTGGACAGAATATTGGACGCTGTGACGAGGAGCTGCAAATATGTCTGAAAATATCCTAATCACTGGATTGTAAAATCATTTTCACTTGGGCCATTATTTCTGCTGTTTGACTGACACTTTGTGACAGCTAAAATAATTAAAGCGTGGTGAACACATCAGACAGGAAACCACGCGAGGAACACCACATACTGTGTAACTCAATACCCTGCAGACTGGATCAGGAATATGATGGCTATCTCAACTTTTAAAGGGATAGTCTGGGTTCTTGTGAGGTTGTGTGAGGTACTTAGCCGTAGTGAGTGTAACACCCACAGTGGATGGTGACTGGAATGTCCTCTGGCAGTAAATGTATTTTACCTACTTAAAACTAGACCCTCTTTAAAAAGAAAGACAGCAATAAATAAATTAAACGAGAAGAAAATGAGCAGTTTTCGTGCTATATGTAGGATATATCACTATTTCATACTACACCAATCAGGCGTAACATTACGACCACCTTCCTAATATTGTGTAGGTCTCCCTTGTGCCTCCAAAACAGTTGTGACTCATCAGAGAATGGACACGGGTTTTCTGAGGGTGTCCTGTGGTGTCTGGCAACAGGATAGTGTTGTTAGTGGGGGCCTTTGGGATCTATGGGTTGAGAGGAGGGACCTCTGTGGATCATCCCACAGATACTTGGATCATCTAGTGAATTTGGAGGCCAGGTCAACACCTTGTGCTGTTTTTCATGTTTTTTGAGTTGTTTCTAAACCGTTTTTGTGTGGCTCCACCCTGCTGGGGATGGCTGCTGCCATCAAGGGGTGTCATTGGTGTGGGGGTGTCTAGTCTGGGTGCTACATGTCTAAGTAACATCCACATGAATGCCAGGTCCAGAAGTTTTCCCAGCAGAACATTGTATTGTCACAAGATGGTCAGTGTAATTTACTTCTCCTGTCAGTGGTTTTAAAGTTGTGGCTGATCGGTGTACACATATTTGCCGATGCCCCCGTTCACCAGACTCCATTGAGAAAAGTGGTAATTTTACCTCAGAGAGCACAGGAATCGCTGGGGTTCATACTGAACACGATAACACGCCAAAAGCACACAACAGTAGCAGCGAATTAACCGACTGAAACTGTGGCTCATGTGTTCTGAGAGTTTAAATAGTTGTTGTCAAAGCCTGGTGGCACTGAAGTGAGCAATACAATCCTCTTCCATTCTCTGTGGGAAAGGCTGTCTGGGAGCTCGCTAAAGTGATGATAATATCATAAATATAACACATTCTCAAACCAATATCACTGTGCTCTTGCTTTTCGCCATCTCTATTAAACGGCGTCGTATTCCAGCGTGTAACACAGTTAACGCTGCACGTGTGATAAAAAATAAATAAATAATGAAGTCAAGAGCAGCATATCATTCTGTAGCTCTAATTAAAACTCCCTGCTTACCTACTGTAGCCATAACCTACCCGACATCCTCTACATACAGAACCGCATTCTCGGCCGCCTGCGGAACAAGATGCGAGAGATGGACCCCATTGTGAAGGTGATGCGTCACCGCTGCCGCACATTGTCAGCGGAGATAATGACAGCCAGGAGGTGAACAAAAGGTAGCGACAAGTGACTGAGATTATGTGTGAGTGAAGGAAAAAGAATGAGTCTGACGGAGAGACGGGATCATAAAGGCAAGCAAGAGAGAGAACAGGGGGAGCACCACAAAAAACAACAAAAAACATCAAGGTCAGGGACAACAGATTAAAAAGCAGAGAGCCGGCGTGGCGACCCTGGATGCAGGCGGAGTAGGCAGCGACAAACCTCTTGGGGAAGGTGAACTTGACGGCATTCTGGATGAAGCCGTAGCAGCAAGGACTAATGACAAAGGAGGCTCCTGCCTGGATGCAATGCTCCATCACCATGTCTGTTGCGATGCCACATGCATGGAGGGCCACCTGGATTCAAACAGACAAAGAAAAAGAACTCATCTGAATGCACGCACTCAATCCAGCTGATTACTTCATGATGGCTGCTGTTATTAAATATATCAGTGCTCTCGAAGGTGCAGACTTGGGCGGTTAGAGCAAGCAAAATGTATTGGCGCTTTCGGAGCGGCGGCACGGATGTTTCAGGATTCCCGTTGCGTGGGTAAACTGTGTGTGGAGACGAACGCCCGGCTGTGCATTAGTAATGCTGTGTTTATATACTGGACAGCAGGAAGGGACACAACATTACATCCTGTCTGTGTTCCAGACATCTCTCTCGCCCAGTCCATCCACAAAGACACATTATGACTGAGGAGGAGTTAAATATATACAGGAGATGATTACCTCTCACTGTTTAATGGTCCAGATAAAATGGATTATCAACAGTGTGACGAGACAACAGCCACTGACATTCTCAGAGCTCAACCCAACGCAAGTCAAGCAGCCACCTCAAAACCCTGTTCTTGTTTTCCAAGAAGTTGTCACCAGCCAGGCGTCTGAGAGTCTGAACCCACTCCATGTTGCCTTGACAGCAGGGCCACAGACAGTTCAGAGCTCACAGAGACGGGGCTGAGCCGGGACTGGCTGCGGCTCCGTGCATGAGGCAGGAAGGAAGACACAGATACTCTGTGAACGGCCATACCCGCTCATAAAGACACCGAGATGTCTGGACGGTGGAGACAGTGGGCAGGGGGCGCATTTCTTGGAGGTGCTTAAAGTCTCCCTGGTAGTTGCAGCCCTGCGGGTGTGATTTCACAGTCCGTATTTGGATATTTCCCCCCAAGACCTCTACGTGGGAATAAGACGGTGGCCAGTCTCAGAGTGAAATGTATTTATTATTTGGATATTTAGATGCGTATTGATTTAAACATGAAGCTATTAAATGCATGGGGAAAAAAATCAAAAAGTGAAAATTGGGGGAAATTACCTCCATCAATTACCTCCATGGCTCTGCATCTATTTGACACTTAATCCTGCATTTATTCATGTCATTAGGGAAAAGCCTCATACCTTCCCTACAGCATGTTTCAGGCGCTTGATTAGGAGGAGGAGGAGTTGCTATCAAAGACTGCGTGATGCTACGCTCTCCCACAGCTGAAGCAAAAATAATTAGCAAAGTAGCACTCTTACTCTTACCCAGCTACTTAACGATGTACATTAGTCATGCTGGGCTAAATCCTAATTACATTTTATAACCTTTAGCCTTGATTTTTACACAAAGCCATTGAACCAGAAGAAAAGCACGCGACTGGAATAAAACACATTCTGATATGTTTTGATAACTAATTATGCATTTCCAAGTTTCATAGAAAACATCTCTCCTTAATCAGCTGCCGAGAATATTTTTCCTCTGTTTTCGGGGCCGCGGCGATAAAGCATCGCCGAGGCTCAGTATGTTCTGTGTGTCGCTAATTAAAAATGAAAGGTGGAAATGTATGCAAGCCCGATTTAAAAAGCATCTCACGGCGGTGGGGTTCATAGTGTGCTGGGCGCTACGTCTGCACAAACAGTCTGGGAGAGGAATTAATGCGCAACAACCACGGGGGGCACTTGTAAAACTGCGTTCTTTATTAATCTTTCCTCCCCGTCTCTTTGTCTCAATAATCACATCGCAGGAATAATGAAGCTTCATTATTCACTCTTACTCATGAAATGATATCCCGTTCCTGTTCGAGTCGGGTCTGAGACAGAACAAGTCCCCGCAACGCAGGTAACTGATACTTAATCAGAATCACACCCGTCTGCAGAAACTTAAAGTGAGCTTCTTTTGTTGCAGGGGCGTGCTTTACCTTTAGTGCTTTTCTTTGGTGTGTTGGGAGTTTTAAATGGTTATTTTGTTGCACTGATTTTGCCATAGGATATCTAATATTAGCCATAAAAGGAAGAAAAAAAACACCATCACTAAAAAAGTTGATGTCAAAAGTTCCTGAAACATTGAGCAGTTCACTTTCTAATCTATAATTTCACTGTCTACATTTCTGTTTGCTTACCCATACACAAAGATGTGCATGATTTTTGTGTGGACCAGACTAAAATAAAGTGTGATTACATAGAATCGAAGAGTTGTTTTGCTCTCAAAGGCGAATGCAACGGTGCCTTTTACTGCAGACGAACATATTCAATCGTGAAGCATTTATAAAAATAAAAAAAAAGAAGAAACAAATAATATCCTTAAATCACATTAGGATTCACACCGGATGTAGCCATGTGGGACTTGATCGATATTGTTTTCTACATAAGCCTTACAGCAATACCAGCAAGTACATTTTTTGTTTCACACAAACATAAGGAAGTCAACCGAGAGAATCAATTGCAAACAATCAGACCCTTTAGCAGAACCAATAATGGACCGGGATCCAATAAAATCCAAAACAACTTCAAGCTCCACAGACTTCTTGGCCCCTGCAGTTTGTTGGCTCAATGTTATCTGACAGGGGACTGGATAAAACCTGAATAAACTGCGCGCAGAGGCCAGTTCTAATATACGTCTAACACCTGGGATGTGAAAAATTTCAGACAGTGAAGAGCGGACACTGACTAAGATCAGGGACACCTCGACTTAATTAGTCTGATTAAATGAACGGGACTAAAAATGGGAGCATGTATTATACATAGCGGGACTATAATCAAGGTGATGGGTGGCTCCTTGACGCCGAAATATCTGTGCTGCACGGGAGGAAGCTTCGCAAAAATCTGTGTGTAAACTTTCTTGGCAAGGCTACAAAAAACACCCACATGTCACAGGGAGGAATATCCTGTGCTGTTTATTTCTTGCCAAGTGGAACGGGTCTCAGCGGAGTGACGACGCTGGAACAAAAGCTACTTCTAATTACAGCAGGTACACATATATAGTATATATACATATATAGTATATATATATATATATATATTCCTATTTGTCCCAGCGTACGTAAAGCTGCTAGAACAGCTGGCTTTTCTGAATGTGGGCTATGGCACAAAGATGACAATGACCCGAGACATAAATGACAACAGTGAACAATGAGTGAAGATTCTGCAGGAAAGCATGAAGCAGCCGGTATGGAAGCAAGAATTCAAAGAGCTTTCTCTGCGATTCAAACACCCGATGTGCATCCACAGTTGAGAACCCATCTCCTCTAAACTGATAGTAATTGTCAGTTCAAGACGTCCGTAGCTCTGCAGATGAAGACGGGTGCCTTAAGCGGGACTGTCAAGTTCTGCTCGCTGCTGAATTCAGCCATCAAAACGTTCATTCCGGTGTTGCAGGCAGCTGTGCAGAGTTAAACGGATTTACTTTCATTTGGATCTTTAAGTTTAACAAACGCAAACAGGCAGGAGCTGCAGCGTTGGTCGATGTTTAAGCCGTGCAGGGAATTAAAGAAGCGAAAGGCTCACATGGCAAAGGGTTGTACTCTCCTTTCTAATGACCCCTGCAGAAAACCTTTAATGAGAGAATAAAGCAAACCACAAGCATGTCTGGACAGAAGATTTCCACGGCAAACAAGGACAAACAAAGAAAGGCGAGCCATAAATATTCTCCACTGGAGAGCCCTCTCAGCCCTGACATTATGTTTGTCCTTAATTTTCTGGGTAAAACTACCTTTTGGCCGTCCAATAATCAGAGAGGGGCCAGTGGCATATTCGGTTTGGCTGAAGTGCAGGGCACTAAAAGGGTTCTGATTAAAACCTCCACTTCAGGAAATGAAAAGCATTCTCAGTCGCTCTGAACAAAAATAATAATAATTGCATCCTGGCATTTTCAGTTTTAGTCAAAAAAGAGCAAAAAAAAACATGAGTAAATAACATGTCTCCTCATGTGATGTGTGGTTGTGATCTTCTGAAATATATAACTATAGAGTAAGAATATATGCAGTGCCAACACACTGCAGTAAAGTTGTTGCAGTAGGAAGTGTTTAGGCAGTGTTAACCAAAGGTGTCAATCCGTCGCCAGAAACACCTTATCTACTGATCCAACGGCCGTGTTGTGTTTTACTGAAGAAAAGACTTTTTTAGAAACTTCTAGACCTGAGATTCATGTGGATGTTACTAATACGCGGTTTATACTTCTGCATCAATTTGAGCTACGTAGCTACACAGATCATACGCAGACCTAGGGCTGGGCGATAAAACGATAACGATATATATCGCGATAGACACGTGGTCGATATCAATAGAAAATACATTTGATAGAACGTTTCTCTGCGTATTGTTTGCTGGTCACGTCGGGTAGTACGTTTTGTTTCTTTGCCAAGTGAGATGTAAGATGTTTGAATGGTGCCGTTTATTGAGTATCAATCAAACGTGGTAAGACTCAACTGAGCTGGACTCCAGATTTATTCGGGTCGTCTTTGATGGTCGGTTGCATGAACCGAACCTTTTTTTTCCATGGCTACTGAATTAATTAAAAATGAATGAAATTTAAATGCTATTGAAAATGTCATTGTTATCATTTTTAAAAAATTAAAATGAACGAAAAAGCTCAAAAGCTCACGTGCACCTCCCCAGAAATGTAACTACACGTTGGTAGTAGCATGTTTCCACTTTAGTATTTCTCGCTGCTTCTCCAGCTCCACAACTGATTATTCTGGATCAGTAAACATGGAACACATCGAGAAAAGGTTAACTGAGGGAGTTCAGAGATACGACTTGTCTTCAGTGGAATTCTAGCAAAACTGTGCATTAGTAACATCCACTGGCGTCCCTTGGATGTTGGGTGGTGTTGTTACAGAGCAAGCCAGACTGACAAGCGCACGTGGATAAATGACTCGCACCAGTGTAGGCTATGTGCGGAAGTTATGGCGTCTAGTCTAGGAGAGGTTTAAACCACGCTTTAGACAACTTCAGACCTTTAGACCCACCTAGACCAGACCAGGCACCCCGACCCCATAGCAATGACACTCCTTGATCTGTGGGTTGATCCACAGAGGCCCCTCCCCAGGACATCCTCAGAAGGCTCATATCCATGTGTGTTTTAGAGGCACAAGAGAGATCTACTCAATATTAGGATAATAATGTTGTGGCTGATTGATGTATGTGCACTATACCTGTCATTAAAGCGACAGAAGCGTTTTATTCAGCAATGCTTTCAAAAATGATGCCAACTCGTGAGATAAATTATACAATATTGAACCGGATAACAGGATGTTATAGAGCTGAAATGCGATAAAATAATTTGATTTGCTGATAAAACACTTTTTCTTTGTCATGAAGCTCAACAACATTTCGAGAGCTTCTGCCTCTGAAGCTTTTGCAAATTAAATTCTCATTTGTTCCGAATCAAATGTGTGCGCAAGTGAGAATAAAATCTTTTATTAGATTTTTAATCTAGAAACTGGATCTTAACAAGGCAAATTACACAAAAAACTAATGGAATTTAACCAGTGAATTAACAGCATAAAATAATACAACAGTACAGATAATAGTGTTACTGGGTTTCCTGTAAGTAATGATTTTAATTTCATCAATGGCAGTGGTGAAATTGTGGAGATTTTCTACCCTCACAAACACATTTTACTGCAGCTACTAATATTCGGGAATTATAAATTTGATTAATATGAACCCAGCTGGAACAGTTACCATACTGTCTACATGATCGACGGATCATGAAACAGCAAATGGAAACCAAATGATGCAAAAGCCTATTTTGGTGTCAGTGTCTCTTGCTGTGCTCACCCCGATGTGAAACGGTCCAGTGAAGTAATCCAAATTGGCCTGGATGAAGCCAATGTTTTTCAGGCCGAGCTCAGCACCGCGACTCTGAGCCCTCACCAAGGACTCTTCTTTGTTCTCAATGAGGATGACCTTAAATAAAAACAGAAAACACCCACGCAGAGCTGAGCCTGATAGATAATCTTTTGATTTTCCTGGAATAAGCGGTAACAAAATGTAAAAGGAGGAAAAGATTATAATAACCCTTAAGGGGAACTAGTGCTTTTTTACAACCTGGACCTTATTTCTGGCATAAAATACAATCATTTATTCACCCATACATCTTTTGTGTAATTTGTATTCCTTTGGGAGATATTTAGATCTACGTATATCCATATAGTGGGAGTGACTGGGGCACCGAAATGCAGCCTCTATATAACGCATTGTCTGCCACGAAACTCGTTCATTTCACTAATATTTTGTTATCGTATGCTCGTGCTATCCCCTGTTGAGTCCTGAGTTACCTGTTATCATCATCCGGGGTCTGTAGGTCAATCTACAGACCCCGGATGATGAGGTGATGTCTTCTCACCTGGATGATGTCTCTGAGCGCAGCTGCGACGGTCGGCTTATATACACTATATTACCAAAAGTATTCGCTCACCCATTCAAATGATCAGAATCAGGTGTTCTAATCACTTGGCCTGGCCCCAGGTGTATAAATTCAAGCACTCAGGCATGCAGACTGTGAAACAAGACATTTGTGAAAGAATGGGCCGCTCTCAGGAGCTCAGTGAATTCCAGCGTGGAACTGTCATAGGATGCCACTTGTGCAACAAATCCAGTCGTGAAATTTCCTCGCTCCTAAATATTCCACAGTCAACTGTCAGCTCTATTATAACAAAATGGAAGCGTTTGGGAACAACAGCAACTCAGCCACGAAGTGGTAGGCCACGTAAAGTGACGGAGAGGGGTCAGCGGATGCTGAAGCGCATAGTGCAAAGAGGTCGCCGACTTTCTGCACAGTCAATTGCTACAGAGCTACAAACTTCATGTGACCTTCAGATTAGCCCAAGTACAGTACGCAGAGAGCTTCATGGAATGGGTTTCCATGGCCGAGCAGCTGCGGCCAAGCCACACATCACCAAGTGCAATGCAAGGCGTCGGATGCAATGGTGTAAAGCACGCCGCCACTGGCCTCTAGAGCAGTGGAGACGCGTTCTCTGGAGTGATGAATCACACTTTTCCATCTGGCAATCTGATGGACGAGTCTGGGTTTGGAGGTTGCCAGGAGAACGGTACATTTCAGATTGCATTGTGCCAACTGTGAAATTTGGTGGAGGAGGAATTATGGTATGGGGTTGTTTTTCAGGAGCTGGGCTTGGCCCCTTAGTTCCAGTGAAAGGAACATTGAATGCTTCAGGATACCAAAACATTTTGGACAATTCCATGCTCCCAACCTTGTGGGAACAGTTTGGAGCGGGCCCCTTCCTCTTCCAACATGACTGTGCACCAGTGCACAAAGCAAGGTCCATAAAGACGTGGATGACAGAGTCTGGTGTGGATGAACTTGACTGGCCTGCACAGAGTCCTGACCTGAACCCGATAGAACACCTTTGGGATGAATTAGAGCGGAGACTGAGAGCCAGGCCTTCTCGACCAACATCAGTGTGTGACCTCACCAATGCGCTTTTGGAAGAATGGTCAAAAATTCCTATAAACACTCTCCTCAACCTTGTGGACAGTCTTCCCAGAAGAGTTGAAGCTGTAATAGCTGCAAAAGGTGGACCGACATCATATTGAATTCTATGAGTTAGGAATGGGATGGCACTTCAGTTCATAGACTGAGTAAAGGCAGGTGAGCGAATACTTTTGGTAATATAGTGTACTTGTAATTTGCTACTGCTAGTTTTTTGCAACATGGCTGAATATTTTCCGATTCTGAGGTTGTGGACGAACCATAGCTGCGATTCATTTCAAATATTGGTGAAAAGAGTTTCGCAGCAGATAATGCGTTATTTAGAGGCTGTGTTTCGGTGCCCCAGTCACTCCCACTATATGGATATGTGCAGATCTAAATATATCCCATAGGACAACAAATTACACAAAAGTTATATGGGCAGCAAGTAAACGATTGTATTTTATGCCAGAAATAAGGTCCAGGTTGTAAAAAACACTAGCTCCCCTTTAAAGTACAAAAAAACGTAAAGCTAAAACATGACTGGATCTTCTGATCTCGCATCATTTTACTAAATAGTAAAGAAGTATAAAGGGTGAACAGTTCATGTTATTGCTTTATCATTTAGTGCTTTCCTTTCAAACCAGATTTCGAAGCGGGGTCTGAAGATCGCACACACACACATCTCCTCGCACACAAACGCATTACCTGGCAATCTGGAAGTGTGTGAGCCAGAACAATCCCAACGTGGCCCTGGGAGAGAGAGATAGAGAGAGAGAGAGCACAATGAAATGACAACTAAAAGGCACAACAGCAAAAAGTGCGGACATCAAACACGGAGTTATGATTAGCGTTGGCCTTTCCAGCCAAGTGTTGACCTTTTAGCAACGAGGGCCACTGCTCTGAGCATTTATTTCCATGAGCGCAATCATCAGTCTGCATGTGTGCACCGGCCGAAAGGAATATAAAGAGGAAAAAATGCAAAAGAGAGAGAACATGGGGACTGGTTCCCTTCAGCTGGTCGCTAATGGAGCAGGAGTCTAACGCAGCTGTGGGGTAATGATAGATATACATGCACAGACAGACTGATGGATGACGTTAAGTACCGTTCCACTGCAGAAATCCACAACCGTGTAACCTGGCCTGGCTAGATCCGTAACCATGGCAACCAAGTTATTCAGCTGTTGCATCTTCCGGACCGCACGGATATTTGACATTTTCCCTGGAAAAAAAAAAAGAAAAGAAAAGACAAGTTCACATGGCTGTTGAAGTGTAAAGCAACAAGTTATTTTTGTATGTTTTTTAACAGCCAATTGATGTAATAAGTGATAAAAGTGATAAAAAAAAGAAGAATCTCTGCCAGAGAAGAAATCTATCAAACATGAATGGAACTTCTTTAGGATTGTAAAAGGCTACTTTGGGTGGTTCCAGTCAATAACACACACAATAAATCCTTCTTCAACAACAAAAAGGCATCTGAAGAATCACACTAAAATCACGCAGCGCATTTTCGTATTACTCTCCCTTCCCTCTCCCGTCAGTGAGCAAACAGACTGACTCAGATTATGATTTACAACCTAGCCATTTCAGGTAATGGTTGCAGCACACAGATGAAAAGACCTCCACTCTCTTATCAGCGTGTTTCTAGCCAATTGCCAACTAAGGAGAGCGAGCAATCTCTCCACATCATAAAAAGCGGGCCTTCAAGCCAAAATCAAGCGTCCCTTTGATGGTGGCTAAACTTTTTTGCTGCTGTGTAAGCAGTGTGCATCGCGTTAACTCACACTGCGGTACACACATTACACGGCCCTGCATCTTCTAGCGGCGTCACGTTGGCAGTGAGTCATGGACGCTGTGTGTGTGTACGCCATATCTGGACAATAAACCTGAGTGTTTCATTAGGCCGTGAGTCACACCCTCATATTCAGACATCAGAAAAAATATTACTCCCGTGCTTTTCAGCTAACACTGCGACACGACACGGGAGACGAAGGATGGCGTGGAAAAATTTCATGAAGGCACCGAGGCCGCCTCTCACACTGACTGCTGATCCTAGTTGTACAGAGAGGATGGTTTTAAACATGGACAAACAGAAGTAGGGTACTGACAAGAAGTATTTTTTTTCTGCACATTTAAATGAGCAGTTCAGTTACATCTGTTTTTCCATGAATAGATACAGGAGTTGGTATAGAGGCATTTTAGATTTAAACTGCAAATTACGACGCAGCAAAAACAGCAGAAAAACTGTAGGATGTGACTTCATTTAGGATACAGCATGACATAGACGCTGTAGCCTACACCGAACCATTTATACCTGGCACTTGTCAGTCTGGCTCGCTCTGTAAAAACCCCACCCAAACGTTAGCCAGCGCTGGGTCTTTTTTGCCAGTCGGGTTAATTTTTGTTTCTATTTCCTGCTTCACTTTCAACAATGGTTTGACAATTGCAGAAATTTCGCCTAAGACGAGTCATACAAGTTTCTGTATCTCTGAACCTAAAGATACCTAAACTTTCCTCAGTGTGTTCCATTCATTTCTGGGGAGGTGTATGTCAGCTATTACTGTAGAGAAACTAAATGATCAACATGAAAGTGTCAAATCTTGGTGTCTTCATATGCCAGAACCTGCACCACCTCACCATATGTCATTTGGTGGATTTGGTAGAGTACACGCAACAGTATGAGAACCAAAAACCGTGAAATGTCTGCCTGAACCGAAACAGCGAGCGAGCTGAGAACTGCAGAATGTGGGAATATCTGGGGGTTTATCTCTGATAAAACGGCCAGTTTCCCAGGCAAGCAATCATGTGGTTCATTGTTAAAATAATAATGTTCATTACTGCTGCTTTAAGGGCCAAGTATTTTACAAAAACGTTTACAATGAAAGGCCCAAATCTAATGGTCCGGCTCGATGGCACTGGTCCGGCTAATACCCTTAGTCCCAGATGTACACTGTGCACATTTATGAGTTGTTGATACAGTTGTAGTCGTGTGGGCAAATCGCGCAACTGTGTGTGGAGCCACAAAAAGTCTAAAAGAGCGTAAGTTAATTACAAAGGTTTGCACACCCGCAAAGCAATTTTTTTTTCTATCTTTGTTTGTAAGGTAACGTGAAATATCAGCTTGTTAATTATAGACACAGGTGGTTATAGTTTTAACTTTTTTCGTTATCACAATAACAGAGATAAACAATCCAAAAGAAAGAAAGAATTTCTAATTTCCCAGTAAACTTATTTTACAGTTTTATTTATTCCTCTGGTTCTGCCTTAACGCAGTGACAGTAAGGGCGGATAAACCAAGTGGCCTTTTGAATATTTACAACTTAATTAACACGTCTTCACCAGCTGACACTTAAAGATAATGCTAAGACTATTAGTAGCAAAAAAAAAGCTATACATTTTTACTGTATGAAATATTGGCATACATGGGTTAAGCCATTTTATTTTCATTATGGTTTAATCTGTTTCATTTACCTTTCAGTTTGATCTGCTGTATGCAATATAGTCAGTTCATAACGCACTGGCCTAACCAATATCTAATATTTGTTGTTAATGAAACGGTGTGACCACCCCAAGGACACGCTGAGACGTGCGAGATCCGATTTCTGGCCCCATTTGGAGGTGGTCAGGGTCGCATGCGCCCACACCATCAGAGCGGAGCTTTGTCTCAGTCATTCAGAAAAAACATGCCGCAATTATAAATGACCTCTAGAAAAGAAAAAAGCACTGTGATGTTTGTTCATTAGCAGTAAGAGTCCCTGTAAATAAGGTGTCCTTGTAACTGTTAGCCAGCCAAATAAAAAATAAATCAAACAAGAATTAACAAATAAAAAGTATTTAATATGAGCAAAAGAGTGTGATTCTGCCATTAAATGACTACCAGCATGACGTTAATTATTGATGCAATCTACTTGGTGTAAAAGGAGCCATGTGGTGTTAAGTTATCTATTTCCTCAATCAGCGGTGTCTTTATGTTGCTTTATTACCGGAGATCACGATGCATATGAAACCTATTTTGTGTTTTGCGCAGGTCTAACTACATCAGGAGGGAAATCAATAAATAATAACTCAACATGCGTGTCCTAGTCCTGATGCACACACATAAAACAGCGCTATTCTCGGCCCTGGAGCAGCGGTAGAGATCCATTAGAGACATCAGCTGTTATAATATTCTTCTGCACTTCAAATGATGTAGGGATTGTTTACATACAGAGCCCAAAACTGAGATCGGATCTGGAGAGCTGGCTGGAGACACATGCTAATGCCAGGTATGAACACTGGTAAGCAGGTGAGCTCCACTTGCGATCGGCTCGCCTAGGACGGAAGTTAATTCAAGGCCCTGAACGGGGCCTATGAGGCAGTGCAGAGCTGGTGCCTATTCTTAAAACACTTCTCCATGTTTTGACAGCCAGAAAAATAGTTAGAGAACACCGTGAACACTGGCTCTTTGCACTGTAGCTTCAAGAAGGATACTTCTGTTTGAATGAGAAATGCAGAAGTGGCTCTCTGATGGCTTTCTAGTCGAAAAGCAAATCGGTTCGCAGAAGATTCGCAAGTATGGCACAAGACGCTGCCCTAACTCTCAAGATTATTTACTTGATATCATTACCAACTGTCACATAAATACAGCATACCCAACAGTGGCCAAGATATTTCACATTAAAAACATGTTATTGTGGTAAATACAGAGGCTCTGTCAACTAGACCATGAATAAACGTACAACGTTACATGCAAAACCACGTAATAGCATTATAGTCTGGACCAAAATGACAAACGATTTGTCATCCCAATAGTTATATTGGTCTTAGACAGGACAGTCATAAGACATGAACAACTGGGACGAGCTCCACAGATACACCAGAGGATAAAATGTATCTGGTACTGGACTGGAGTGCTGCTCAGGCTCAAAAAGGAAAACAAGAACATGGTTTCTTTCTTTCTTTTTTTTTCCAGCAGCTCATCGTGATCATCTGCAGATAGCTACGGCACCACCGTTAAAATACTGTGTCTTTGATTGAAGAATGGTCTCCTGATTCAGCAAACAAAATCATTACATGACAACATGATGCTAGGGTTGCCAGTTCAATAAGATAAATTACAAAGAATACAACCACTGTGTCTGAATGAAGCTTGATAGATTTAAAGTACAACAATTTAGGTATAGAAACATTTTATCCGAGCTCTAACACACAAAAGAAAAGTAAACCGAATGCTATGCAATTCACACGGAGAGCTGCGGGAGAGAGGCCTATTTGCAGCGTTTCTCCTCTTTATTCTGACGTATTCTAACTACATAAAACACCTACAGCAATCACAAGGATGACAGAACCTGCCTGTGGCTGTCAGCTAGCCCTGCCCATGTACCACCAGCAAGGAGAGCCGTCGACAGGCGGACATTAACTCAGCTCTGCTTCTGTCATTAGGTACCCGGAGTTTCAGAAATTAATCAAGCAATGTATATTTTTACCATCCCACCAGGAACAGCTAAATCAATGTTCACTTATGGGGGAGAAAACTAAGATCTAAGCCAATCAAACCAAAACACAGAGTAGTCTGTAGAAAATCAGAGACCATGTTAAAAAAAAAAAAAAAAAAAATACTTTCATCCTGAGAACTTGATATCACAGCATTCGTAGCAGACAAACAAAGACCACACTGGCAAAGAAAACGTTTGACGAAGCTCTGTTGAACAATCGAAATCCCATTTTCCTAAAGTAAGCAAAGGGGAAAAAAAATCCATCGACATCCGAGATTATTCCAATCCCAATTTTAGAATCAATCGTCATTATCTTGTTAGGGATGCAGCTTTCTGCCTAGATAAGGACAAGTGCTACATAAAAACAATAATCTTTAGACTTTGTCTCTAGTGGAGACGATATTTATTTATCAAGCCACAATACAAGTCTTCAGTTAAAAATGTAATTATCTCTTTGTCCCGTTACGTTTCCCAGACCGCTCGGTACATTCTGCCGACAGTGTTAATTTGGCTGGATGGGGCTCAGGTGTCTTCCTCTGAAAGACTTTTGTGTTTAACCTCCTTGCACAGGCTGATGTGAGCTGAAAGCAGAATGCATCGACGGTGGAGTTCATGAACAGGTGCACAGGCGCCATCCCAACCTGGTAACGACTGGCGCAAAGCCAGAAATGACAAAACCTGTAAGAATCTTGGTATCAGGGAAACAAGTTTTATGTTTTTCCAGCAGGCTGACTCTGCTGTGACACCTCCCAAAGCTCAGTTAGAAGAAAACACGCTGTGGCAGCGTCATCGCGGGGGAAACCAAGGATCCATTATCCCAAGTGTCCTCTGCTGCTGAAAGGTGCCTACTGGTGCTGCTGCTGGCGTCGAGCCATGATCTCTTTCTTTTTTCCCTGATGCTGCAGAACTGCCCACGGCCTTATCAAGCCGGTCCATCACAGAGATTAGAATGTAAACACATTGCGGTGGCATGGGGGATGGGGGCTCTGTTTGTGCTCTGCAAGATCCAACACCTACCCTTTCTCAGAGGATATGCTGGTTGAAAAAGCAAATCTGAGAATGGATGGTTGGAGTGCTTGGAGATTTTGGTTAAGATTATTTAAGTTATGACTTCAGTTTGTGTTTGGATGCTGCTGCACATTTGAAAGATGCAGGGAGCTGTAGTATAAGCAATTTGTAGTGAGGCTAAAAAGTTTCCCTGTGTTAAGCCTCGAACGGGTCCAAATACCTGGAGGAGTTATGTGCTGGCTCATGTGTTGTGTTTCGCTGCCACAGAGGAAATTAATTCCTCACAAGTGGAAAGCGTCTCCAGACGTGTTCACCGCAAAAATGTCCCAGACAGAGTCATCCACAATGCGGTCGCACAATGTCATGTTGAAAGATGGCAAGCCAGAAATGACAGTCCTGAAAAGCACTTACGCTGCAGAGAATATTTTTATGTGGTTCTAGAACATAATGCTTTTTGTATATGGCTAAAAAGCACAAAGAGGATCTAATATAGTCCTTTTTTATTTATGTAATACACTGGTAATAAATAATAATATATAATAATTTAATAATATTACATAAAATAATAAATAATAACAGCTTAACGCCACAGTGTGCGATTTTTATATAAAGATTAACTTCCATTACCACAAAGCCATTGCCAAAACAGTTCCCACTGTGCTGATTCAGCTAATCAGTGCCAGGTGTAAATCAAATGTTTCATATTATACGACACTTTTAAATCTGCCACCAGTAGTGATGCATTCTACATCAGCTAACAAACGGCTGGCTGAGATAAAATGTGGTCCAACTGAAGCGACGAAGAGGGCTGCAGCATTTAGGAGTACGGTGAAGAAACTACAGTTACCAATGTAACCAAGGTTCTATGACTTTCATCGTCTCTGGCGGTCAGGAGGAATGAAACAGAACCTACAGGAAACAGCTAAGAAAAGATGCTCCAGATAGAAGACAAACACTTTGTCCAGAGGAAGCATTGTGTTCCAAAAACAGACAAAACGGGACAGGCACAGATTACCATCGATGTGGCTTTTCCTGATCGGAAAGTACTGAAAGAAGAAAAATGATTTTGTTTGTGTATTTACTGTGGCTGCCAGAAGGGGAAGACAAAAGTTCTGAGTTGTTTTTAATGCAATATATGAGTGCATCAATTACAGCAAAAGAATAATAATTTGTTTAATGATACTACAACTGACAGTCCAAACTAATCTAAAATGTCTAAAACAAGAAATATATCTGACAGTAAAGTTAATGAATCAGTGGGAGGGGCCTCTGTGGATCAGGCTTGTTCCAGTGCATCCCACAGATACTTTATCAGTTTGGGATCGAGTGAATTTGGAGGCCAGGTCAACACCTTGTGCTGTTTTTCATGTTTTCTTAAGTTTGTTCCTAAACCATTTTTGTGTGTGTGCCTGTGTCGGGTTGCATCCTGCTGGGGATGGCTGCTGGTCCAGAAGTTTTCCAGCAGAGCATTGTCTCGAGATGTTCAAAGTTATTTACTTCTCCTGTCAGATACTAACAACGTGTTGCATCGCCACCTTGATTTCCACAGCTCTTCTGATCGCATCACGAATGCCTGAATTCTGCTCAAGCAGTCACGAATGTGTCAGTTCAGACAAGATCAGGATGGCTGCCCCCGTCCTTCTGAGAAACGGTAACAATGTTTTCTTGTCTTGGCAGGAGCTCAGAACAACATGTGTGCGTCATAAAAAAAACAAAACAACTGAAGGGATTTGGTGGGAGCTCTTGAATACGTTAAGAGACGAAAGACGGCTAAAAACTAAACTAACATAAACTGTTAAAACCGTAATCTCGCGGCAGCTAAGGGTTGTAACAGATAATTAAAATATTAAACGCATACAGTGAAGAAGACTCAACACTGTCAAGGTATGTGAATATGCCGTGACGGAATGAAAAGCTGCCTAATGCAAGTCTTAGTAGACTTCCTGGTGTGAGAAAGCGAGAGCTCTTTTAGGTGTGAAGAGTGCAAACTGCTGATCCTCTAAGTACTGTAAATTGCACACATGGGTTTTTCTGGGAGTAAACTGACCAATCCGAATAAAGATTGCTCCTGACTACCTAATAAACAAACTGCCTGTAGCTCGGTAACAAAATGGATTACAGAGATCCTGACAAATGCTTAAGAAATGAGACCCGGAGTCTTAACACAATGGCACGAGATTAGAAGAATGGGGAAAATTAACCTTTTAAAAGTCTGACTTTCCTAGTAATATTCCTCTTTACCGTCTTTGTCTAGCTGCTGGTTTCTTAAAAAAAAAAATTGACCAATGACCTTATGACAGTGATAATGAGCAAAACACTGGGCTGTTTATAACAACAAGTTAAAATATTGTAGATATTTTCCTCATGTAAAACATTTGACACTTGGGTAATTAGAACATTAATCCCACAAAGCTCATTAGAGATTTGCTTTAGCCCATCAGCACACGCTCCCTTTTCTAAGCAGAACATTTTCTCAATATATTTTTTGATAAAAGAGCAGGCTTCTCTCAGCACACAAACTACGCCTTTGTTAACTCGTTCTATGATGTCGGTGCAGTTTGCTGCCGTCTGCACTTGTAGCTGCTGCTCATTGAGATGTGAAACATCGGAGGGCGACCGGAGGCGAGAGCAGGTAACTGTTGCACAACGGGAGCCGTTTCTTGAAGAGCTAGCTCTCTCTTCAGTCTGGTATTCATTCCTGTAGGCACACAAGAGTTAAAGGCCCTTCCGACATATTCTTTAAACTGACAAGATTCTGGCAGTGACCCATGTTTCATAAATGGAAACAACATTAAGCTGGCAAAGCTTTCGTTTCACCTTGGCATGGACTGCTCTCGGCAACTTCCGATATCATCTCCAAAAATTTTAAATTACCAACGCTTGTTGGAATTTAGCAGCTTATGCGCTGGTACAGACAAGCTTGCCATATGTTCATCTTTATAGAAATCAATAAAGTAATGAATGAGGAAATTATCTTTGGCACATCTTTTAGAACGTGGAATGGTGGTAATTAATAACAGAGGAGAGATCTAAACTGACTCTGCTTTTGGAGCAGTGAAGATACTACACCATTCTCACCCATCTGTTAAAGAGAGGGTGCATATCTTAAAGGGGAACTACCGTTTTTTTACAACCTGGACCTTATTGATGGCATGAAATACGATCGTTTACTCACCCATATAACATTGGTGTCATTGGTGTCATTCAGAAAATATTCCACGTATATCCATATAGTAGGAGTGACTGGGGCACTGAAACTCTCTACGAAACTCGTTCATTTCACCAATATTTTGTTATGATATGCAGGTACTATTCCCCGTTGATCCGGGGGAGTCCGGGGCCTGTAGATTGACCTACTAACCTCTGACCTGGATGATGTCATCGCGTACCCCACATGGCTTGTTTACCTGTAATTTGCTACTGCTAGTTTTTTACAACATGGATGAATATTTTCCGATTCTGTGGTTGTGGATGTCGACTTTGTTTATGATGGATGTCCTAACCGTTTTGAGCCAGAGTACACGGATGAGGAGCTCGTTCAAAGCTGGGTGCGGAGGCAGAGAGAGGAACAGCTGGCCAAAGAACAACAAACTGCTGCACGTCCGCTGAAATGATAATGCGTTATTTAGAGCGTTTCAGTGCCCCAGTTACGCCAACTATATGGATATACGCCGATGTAAATATCTTCCAAAGAATTCCAAATCACACCTAAGTTAAATGGGAGAGTAAACAATCATATTTTATGGCAGAAATAAGGTCCAAATTGTAAAAAGCTGTAGTTCCCCTTTAAGCTTATTCCACCTGGAAATGGTGGTGTGAGCCCTGGACAGATTGCCAAATAATGCTCGGGAAAAGTCACACCACACAACATAAATGAAGCTAATGCCTTTGTTCAATAAAGAATACATCTGTTCCTTGACATTCTGTCTCTCGTCTTCATCACATCTGCTTTCAATGGGACACTGAAGTCTCCACTTCAGTGTCCCTACTCTTTTTCAATGATAGGCGCTTTTATTACATTTACATCTGAATTCCACCATTTAAAACTGGAGACGCATTCAGATGAAGGCATCACTCACAATGTAGCTGATCAATGATGTAGACAAAAAAGCAAAAATGAACCAGAAACAAGAGCAGCTGCAGGTACAATGAGATCAAAATGAACAACCTAAATTGCCCCAAAGACAAAATGAGACACAAAAGGCAGAGCTGCTGCTTGTTGTTCCAGGTTGCAGGTGCAGAGTAATTAAAACTGGATTTCCAAGTACGGTAGAAACAGCCGGCATGGCGAAGTAATCTGATCATTTAAACGCAGGGCATTAAGATACAACAGTGGAAGTAATGTAAGGTGGAAGGAAACCAGGGTTTAACATGCACAAGTGCTCTGAGTCAACCAGTCCCTGTTCTTTAAATGCATTGTAGTCCTGTCACTCTGTCTTTCAGACGTCTATTGTGTAGCCCTCCTCCTCTCATCCCCACCTCATCCTGATTAGCTGGGGCGTCTCAAAGTGTCCATCAGCCTAACTCTGCTCCACCAACACCAGCATCTAGATCCAACTAGTCTTTGCCTTACACTTTTTGACACAATTCTGGACACTCTGGTTACTTCCAAATTTTTAAAAAAATTAACTGTGCAGGAAAGACTTGAGACTGTGAGGTAAAAAAAAAAAAAAAAAAAAAAAAAAATGAGCAAGTACTAAATATAACCTTGTTGGGTTGAAAACAAAAAACCCTTCACAACACTGAAAGCCTCGATTGTCGTCAAGCTGCCAGGGAGGGGGGACGGAAAGAGTTTTCTTTAACAGCAGCAGTCACTGCACTTTTTTCAATGTATTTGTGTAAGACTCTGATGACAAGTAAAATGAAAGGTAACGAAGACAAACGCGTGGAAAAAAAACAAAAAAAAAAACTTCTCACTGTGCATCCTTCAGCAGCTTTGGAATGCCTGTCAAAACATGACCAGACGTAGCTGCAGGCGAGAGGTCTGCATAATTATGGAACTCCCAGGGTCCCTCTCACAGGTCACGGCACATACCCAATTTGTCTGCAGTGTTTTGCTTAAGAGCGAGCACACAACTAAGCCGAGACGTCAACTTTGCTCCTCCGAACGCGTCCATTCGCTGACATTAACACTACAGATGTGCAGAGTGTCGCGTCAACACGTGCTTGAGACACGGGCATAAACTGTTACGATACAAAATCTGAATTTATGCTGTGTTAGCTATAATGGTTTGTTGATATAGTTAATAGAAGTGAAACACTTGCCACATTCACTTCACTGACCGGTTTGGATTTTTTTTTTTGTCAAAAACAGCTGTTTGGTCAAATCTATACAAATCTTCCCAATAAACTTTCTAGGAAATTACAGAGCTGTAAAATAAACTGTGACCCCGTAGAGACTTTCTGACATTGCTTGAGTTAATTGGACTTCACACGTTTATTATAGCAATGCAGCTTTTTCCCTCGTCACCATTTGCTATCATATTTTGGGAACATAAACACTATTTATTAATTTTAAAGGGTGGCAAAAGACCACTTAAAGTAAAACAAAGACAAACTGAGCAACACATTCTCACGATTTCTTCTCAACTTAAACATTTTTTAAGATTATATTTTATATTTTGCCAGAGAAAGACAGAAAAACAGACCACCCTCATTCTGGCTGCCGTTTATTACGCACACACATGTTAATGTGCGGTCTGTTTCCTGAGTAACGTTGACTGCAGTAGCACAGAAAAGGGAACTCTCTTTCCACTCCTCTGCGTTAAAACTTGGGTAGCGTGGAATCGATCCATCCTGTCAGGAAGCTGTGTTTGCCATGGGCAGAGAAAGGAATTGTTGTTTTTTTCAAATGACTAAACTGCTGCGATCCTCACCGGCACATTCACAGCTCAACTCAGGTAAGGAACGAATGACCCGAGGCTACCCACAGGCTGATATACTGGTAAACCATGTCCACGAGGAAAACAGAAGACTCTGCACAGTTTATATTTAAACAGAACGTCAGCCTGGTCTCACCCAGGATGCATAACTGGAACCCGCATCACCCGCCATCAATTCACAAAACAGTCTTAACCTCTGTAGCCTATAAATTTCACCGGTATCCACGCCTTCAGACTGGAGTCTCTGGTCGTTAACTGTTCCATTGTGGAAGGAAAACAAGATCAAAACAGATTCTTCCGATTACAGGTATCTGCTCATTACAGATCCTAGCAGTGTTGCCAGATGGGAAATGAAGAAATATCTTACTGTTGCTTTAAAATGATCAAATTTTTACCCAAACTCTCCTATATAGTACTTAAACAACTTGAAAAAAATCACACACTAGGACAGTGCCTTTAAAGTCAAAGATATACTATGTGCACGGAAGAAATAAACACGGACGCTTGGCCACTGGAATGAAACAGCTACCACTGTATTCATTGTCAGTCAAATGGCAGATTAACGTATATTTGCCCTTTCATATCACCTAGGTCCGGAAACTATGGTATAAGTACGATAATTATCGTATTTAACACTGTGAACACTGGATCCCAGTCATGTGACATTCAGGCACCACTCACAGAGGTTCCAAAAACAAAAAGCTACTTCACCACCAGCCATGTAGGACTGAAGAAGATCCTTGGATGAGCAATGGCACGACTTCTAGAAATCCCTGTTCAAGGGAAACAAATCCAGTTGGCCTTTGTTTTAGCTTTGTTTACATATTCCATGACTTGGACACATGTTGTCCAACTGGAAATAAGACTGAAAGTACTGATTCAAATTAGCATACATTATACAATATACTGGATGTTCCCTACTAAAAAATGTATATATATAAATCATGGTATACTGTGCAAGCTCCAAAACTAACACATTAAAGTGCAAGATATACCCTAAACCAGACATGGATCTGTTCAAGAATCTATTAACGAAACTGAAATGGTAATAAAATAACAAACATTTAGTTAAACGACCAGTGTAAGGTGCTATGCCGTGGGCAACAACAGGACTTCATTCTTATTTTATTTCTTCTAAATGCGTTGCTGTAGAGAAAGGGGAACCAGGTGGAAAGACTGTTCTTTCCTGTAATTCTGTGAATGTGAGAAAGACTGAATGAAAATATAGTTTATAAAATGCAGAAATCCACCTGTCCTTCCTGTTTTGTATACTGAAACTATTCCCCCCCACAATTGTTATTTTAAGCTAAGTAGTTTGCTTTTATTCAGTGCACACTCTCTGCTCTCTGTTCTCTGCCAGAGCTGTCAAAGTCAGGGAGTAAGTGGCACAATGCTGGCATCCATGGAGGGCCATGTCAACGTCTTTTGGCCTGCCACCTTTGTTAAGTCTTCCAGCCAGCATGGCTTTTAGCCCTAGCCTTGCAGTGCTAGTATAAATACAGGCTACTTCGGCCAGCTGGTGGTTCCCGTCCTACTGGTTTTCCCGCAGAAATGTTGGGTTGTCAAAGTCTGGGGCCTGCTATAGAGAGAAATACAAAGATTCTCCCTTTGACTCCATAGGCTATTGGAGTTTTTAGGAAGTTGCAAAAAAATACACAGTTTTGACAGATTGAAGGGTATAATCTGTGCAGTGTTATCTGAATTTCTAACTTTAACATTTTAGTGATAGGAAGTATACCCTTTGTCTCAGTGTGTAATTTGCCTCATTATATCTGTAAATGTCTTGGCGCTGCACACATATCCTTATTTAGGAAAGTAGGACAAGAACCAAGGGACGGCAGCTTGGCCACAAACACAACACGTGCCCTTTGGATAATGAGAAAAGGATTTAGTTGAATCATTATTCTGCCTTACTGAACCACCTGCACAATAAAAACCACATCATGCACAGCAGTGTGAAACCTGGCCAGCGGGAATAGCAGAGAAAACCCCTTAACTGGTTCTCCTTGTAAACAGGACGTTTTATGTTTCTGTGAATAATTATAAATCATCTCTCTGTAATGTTATGTAAGGTGTGCCCCAGGGGTTGGTTCTAGGGCCATTTTTTATTTTTTTTGTGTGCATACTTCTTCTTGGACACAAGGTTCCCTGGGATGGTGTTTCACTCCATTTTTACATAGATGACAAATCTAACTGGCTGTTAACCCGTCAGACATGGGAACCCTGAGTGCATTAAGCAACTGCCTCCATGGCAAAAATGGATGTGTAACAACTCCCCGCAACAGAATCAGGACCAGACTGAAATCCTTGTGATTGGACAGGAGTAGTTCAGAAAAACAAATTTGTCTGGTTCCCTTGGCAACAACATCCGTCCTGTTGTAAGAAAGCTGGGACACTAAGATAATTTTTGAATTCCACATTACTCGGAATTATCCAGTCCTGTTTTTACCATCTCAGAAACCGTCTCATAATCCGACCCATTTTATCTTTTAAGACACACATAGATTATTTTACATGTTTTTATGTCACGCCTGGATTATTGTAACAGTCTTTTTTCATTTCTGAACAATCTCTCAACTTCAGACAGCACAGCATTTCAGCGGCCAGGCTTTTAACCAGAGCCAGGAAAACAACCATATACCTTGAGATCCTCAGGCAGAGGTCTACTGTCTGTTCCAGGGACCCAGCCGAAAAAACAAAAAGGAAGAGTCCTGTCGCAACTGGGGCCCTGCGGCTGTTTAATGATCAGCCCGAGGCGACAGGTCTGCTGACTCTGTGTGTTCCATAAAACATACATTTGTAATGTGCACATTTCTAAAACTGCATTGTTTTTGTGTCGTTGTTTAGCACTTTTTAATGTTGGTTTGAAAAGTGCTATGGAAATAAAGATTATTATTATTAACTACATGTTACCACATGCTACCAAAAAAAATAAATAACGCAATATGACTCAATTAACACAACATGACATGGTTAGCTTGTAACTGTCCAAATGTTATCAGCCACTTATAACCACATTTCTATTTTTGAGAGGAACTATAATTATGGGAAAATGAGGCTACGGAGGCCCCTGCAACTGCAGTGATTTATGTCTGCTGTTAAATGATCTGCAGACACAGGAGACAAAACACACCAATGACAACTCACCCGCATGCGAGTGTAAGCCAGCACCATGAGGGTGTAAAATACTTGAGGGAAAACTCCACTGACAACAAGACAACTGAGATGTACAAGCCAACGTCCGTACACAACCATGCTTGGAGCCAAATTAGATGCGGGCACTGGGGAGGGTCCCTGCTACATTCGTGGCGCGTTTCACAGTCAAGCCAAATATAACACATCATCTATTAAAGTTCTCTCCGTACTGAGTGTAGCAAAAAAAATGTAGAGCAGTTTTTTTTTTTTTTTTTTTGAGGCTCTGCCGACAACATGGGTAATTCCAGCAAGTTCAATTTAAATGGAGGACTTTAACATAAAATGATTTGCTTTGGTGGAGTTTGTACAAGTACATTTAAACGTTAACTAGTCAAAACTCATATAAAAGTCCTGCGTTAAATGAAGAAACTGAAGTAATTCGTGCAGGTCGTGGAATTTGTTTAAAATAACTGAGAGAGCTGTTGATTCAACTGTGTTTTCATTTTAGAGGTTGCGGTTTGTACTACTAATTGAACTGTATTACACAGACACATGTTTATCTTATTTTGACAACCTCATTTTAGTCAGTGAGCTTAACAAAATAACAGAAACAATTTGGTGTTTAATTTGATCCAGTCTAACAGCGCCACAAACTCCATCCACCGAAACGATCATCCAGTTGAATTAACACCTTTCTTATACCATTTCGTAATAATACACATGAAAGGAGATTTAGTGTTTAATACTGTACCTAATGTGTTTTGTGTGTTTATGCTCTTCGTAGTAAAGCAGTGCTTATGACCTGAGATTGTGGTGGTGAGGAGAAACAAAACATGAAAGGTAACTGTAGAGGGAGAAATAACCTGTTCTATGAAGTATCTAATTAAAAGATGTCTAGGAATATATGCAGTAGTCGAGTAAATGTAACTGACAAGTGTATGCCTCATTTCCATCATTTAAACTCTAAAGACAATGATGTAGTTGAAAAACTAATTTGTTCTGCTGATAGACACTCAGGCTTCAAACTGTTTTCCTGCACATATTATTATAAATAAGATAATCCGTCACTGCTGCAGTGGTGCAAAGCATTTTCTTAATAGTCACAGTATTTCATATTTCAAATATGGCTTATTTTAGATTCTTTATTTATAAGCACCTGTGCAATTTTTAAAAGGCCCTGATAGCTCACCCACTGGGTTGAGTCCTCACTGCAGGGGTGCAGGCTCAATTCCAGACTCAACTCATTGTCATCAGTCCTCTCTCTCTCTCTCTCTCACACACTCACTCCAGTACTTCCTGTTGCTCTCCACTAACAGTTATGAAATTAAAGGCATAAAAGCCTAGAAGAAATTGCACTTGTTGCCCAGTTTACATATCAGGAGATTCATGCGAAAAGTGTCTGTTATGCATCCCAGTTAAAAAGAACCACGTGAGCAAGGCCGGACGAAAATCACGAAAATCATGACATGAATAGTTTACACCAGTATTACAAAGTCTCATCGAGAGAAAGTAATAAACTCAGAACACACTTATGAAACACAATATTTCCAATGTAATTTGGCAAATAACTGGAATACCTATTGCTCTGATTATTTTATATGGCAACGGGTTGGTGAAATAATCAACTTCAATGAGGAAAATATGATTACATTTTAATATGTTAATATTCAGGTCCAGGTTCTCATAATTTGTGTTTTAAAGATGTCATCTTGTGTTCAGGCTATTGTGCTAAAGGTAATTATAACAGTCTTGAAGGGGGATTTAGTGCAGGCCTGTTATATTGGAAACTGTTTTTGCAAGTGCGTGTAAACCCCACTGAAAAATAATGGATATGTATAACCCGCTGGTCTGTAAATTGGAGGAAATAATTTCCTCAAGCGGGATTCGTGCGTGCATGTGAATTACGATCACGTCAAAGCCGATCAATGCATAACTTGTGGCTGGTGAACACCTAATAGGTGCATTCAACAAAAGTGTCAAAAAACATCAACCAGATACATTTCAGTCGATCTTCAAAGCGCATTTGCGCCCAAGTATGAAACAAAACTTTTCCAGGAGCTAAAAAAGTTACTACATTCAATGTGCTGCAGTCTTCAAATGTCACTATCGACAATCAAAACGTACAAGACGTGTTGAGCGGCGCTGCAAAGCCGGGGCCTGTGGAGAAAAGATTTGGTTCTACATTCTGCTCAGGGCTGAAAGCACTGATCAGTAATTAATTATGACTGCGCTGAAACGGCGTGAGAAACACTGTGTAATCCAGCACTTGCAGAAAGCTGGCTGAGGGTTAGACAAACCCGTCATCTTGCGCCATACCCGCGCCGCAATGCCTCGCCAGAGATTATGGAACAAAACAAAGCTAAGGAAACAAATGAATATTCATGATATGACATTTGCGAGGAGCTCATCATGTAGGCAGCCAGTGGCTCTGCATTTCAATGGGCCCGGCTCAAACATCACCGCAAATAGTGAAACTCCGCGGTAACCCTCCAGGGAGTCTAGATGTGTTTGAACTTGAATTGTAGAAATAAAGTGCCAATTATCCCTCTAATTGGGAGTAACAAAGCTGGCTGCCTGTTGTGCTGAGTCCCGTGTTTACTGCGTATCTTTAAATCTCCAATTTAAAGGCTCTAATGAGTTCAATTAATTGGGAATGAGAGGAGTGATTTGGGAGTCACAGCCTGCTGTTTGGAGCCATAAGCCCAGGGGAATGAAGTGCTAACCAAATGCACTTAGTGCAAACAGACGTCCTTGCCAGCTCTCAGCAATAATAACATTTTTAAATCACAAACATGTATTTGTGTTAAAGCTTACTAAAGAAAACTCTCAGGCTCATAGTAATAGGTAATTTACCTTTTATTACACATGCACTGATGGCTCCACCTGCAAAACACACAGCCCTCCTTAAAGGCAAACTGCTGATATTCCCCTCGAGTGTCAGCTGCACCTTCGTGTTTTACGCTAATTTGAATTCCAAACCCACTACAGCAGTGTCATGTTAGTATGCTCACAGGCGCCACTGTGCCTAAATACCGCCTGACAGAGGCACTAGTGTGGCTGTCGAGTCTTTTCCACAGTATTTAAATAAATAAGCAAATAAAAAATCTGCTGTCTGTCTCGAGGACGCGTGTGAAAGGAGCCTCAGATTCAAGGTTTGTCGACACGTTTGCTCTCAGGGAACAGTTGTAGTTCCTACTAATCTTGCACAGCAACCCTAAGACGCTCGGATCAATCACTCTGCAAGATGCTCGGGTGGAATATTTCATTCATTACAAGCACTTGGAGAGCTGATTTTTATTTTTTTTCTGAAAGGTGACAAGATCACAACCTTTTTATTTTGGGCTTGGAAACTGGAGAGAGTTTTTAATTGGTCTGGTTTAACGGAATGAGAGACGTGTGTGCACGGCGTCTGAAGAGAAAATTAACCCACTAAGCTCACGTTTACGTCACCGCAAACATTCGTCAGTCAGACGCCAGGAAAGCGAGCACCTTTCTGACAACCATCTGACAGACAGAAATGCTTCATTCTGAAAAAAACAACAACCTCGCCCTATGCCTTGACTTGTGCCCCGCTCATAGCCAACGCACAAAAAAACGCTAATGCGTTTCAGGAAGAAGGGGGAAAAAAATGGCGTAGGAAAGCAGAGTGAATCAGTCAACATTATCTTAAGCTGATGTGGTAATGTGCAGGAAAACTGTTTGATGACAAAGCCAGCTGAGTGTCCATCAGCAGAGCTCCGTTCAGTCTGACAGGGATGGATGACTTAAGTGTAGCGCACACCACGCTGAATGGGTAAAAAGATAAATAAATTAGTTTCAATCAGAGAGAGCTTTTCAAACAACCAAACGCATCTTTATTTTTTCCTGAAATTGGATGTAAAATGGCTTCAGTGTGTTTCATGCACTTACTCGATACAAGTAAGATTTCTACAATTGATGTTATTATTCTGTAAAAGCTTTCTATGAATGTAATTTGCCCTTATTCCTAAAAACATTACTAGCAGTTAAAAGAACATGTGATACCTGCAACATCCATTACAAAGATGAAACTGTTCATTTTTATTTCGTTAAAATTAACGATAATCTGTTACCGTCCGCGGGGCATCCAATAAGTGTCAAGGGATGTAAAAGTAAAATTCACAAATCTGGACTTTAAGCAAATCTAGACAATTACCTGCCCGTAAATTCTGCAGCGAGAGGATGTGCCTGAAGGAAAATCACACCCATTACAGGCGGTCGATCCGATCTCACAGTGGAATAAATCAACCTAGTATCAGAACCCATTTCACCTATTTGAAGGTTCATTCCAGTATTTTTAAACCTTGGCCTAATTTTCCCCCCATCTTTTTAAATGATTTATAGGGGCTAAAATGTTTGGAGTTGGTCCAATACTGAGAGAGAATAATGTAACTGACAACGTGGAAAGAGCTGCAGTGCAATCAGACGGCAGGTGCTATACAGCGATCAGGCATAACATTATGATGATATTGTGTAGGTCTCCCATGTGCCTCCAAAATAGGATGTTGTTATTGGGGGCCTTTGGGTCGTATGGGTTGGGGGGAGGGGGGCCTCTGTGGATCAGGCTTGCTCCAGTGCATCCCACAGATACTTGATCAGTTTGGGATCTAGTGAATCTGGAGGCCAGATCAAAACATTGTGCTGTTTTCCATGTTTTTCAAGTTGTTCCCAAACCATTTTTGTGTGTATGCCAGGCTGCATCCAGTCTTTGGTGGACAAGTTGAACGGATGACGACAGTTCTGTCTGCGAACTGCAGTACCTTCAAGAAAACTGCTGTTCCCAAAATGGAGTAGCTCCCTGCTGACAGGGATGAGGTAATGCTATTAGATTATATGTGCAGTACGACGCCGGATTCCAGTTATATTTGTCTGCATTAATCATTTAGACCCAATAAGAGATTTAAAAATAGGGCACACCAAAACAGTCTTTTATATCCGTGTTGTGGGAAAAACAATGTAAAACCATTATTTAAACAGCCACAAAGAGAGCGGAGTATAGCCACCTACATAACTAAATATTTATTACTGGATTGATATTCAATCCATGATGCATCTTACAGACATGTCTTCTAATTCCCAAACCAACATGGTAAGCTTCTGAAGGATACCTGGAGGCTAAACATGACAGATGTTTAACTGCTCATTAGACCTATGCACTGAGTCAAATAAACAAGCAAAGCTTTGAAAAGCGTGGGCCACAGCCTGCAATGGGGATAATGCTTCTGCTGGGATTCATATCATAAAGAGGAGGATGTTGCAGACAGAGGTCCATGAAGAAGGAGGAGGAGGAAGTTCCAGCTCAGCTGCAAACACCGTTTCAGAAGCTGTCTCAGGATGCTGTGAAACCATTTAAAACTGCACGACTGTCATATTGCTGAATAGCCATTACTGCAGAGTTCAACTCATAAAACCCGGCGTCAGCAGCCCTGCAGGCCAGGGAATTTCAGGAAGTAAATTAACCACAATACGACAAACAATATGTTAGAGGAGGCTTAACCTTACATGACAAGAATATAAGCGCCACATGTTTATGATATATATATATATATATATATATATATACTGATTAGGCATAACATTATGACCATCTGTGACTCATCAACGAATGGACATGGGCCTTCCGAGGGTGTCCTGTGGTGTCTGGTAACACAGTGTTGTTAATGGGAGCCTTTGGGTCCTATGGGTTTAGGGGATGGGCCTCTGTGGATCAGGCTTGTTCCTGTGCATCCCACAGATACTTGATCAGTTTGTGAAGCGAGGCACTGGTAATGATGAACCCACAGAGCGTTTCCATTCAGCATCCTTTACAGCAGCTCTGTGATTTGGTTTTGCAGCCCTCGGCTTCACACTCCGCTCTCATCGCTTTGTTTTCAGATGAAGCCGACTCTTGTTTTTGGGGAAAACAATCTCTGATAAACAGCAACCTGTCCAGCACCAAACAAGACAAACAGACAACAAGCAACGAGGTGGTAGAGGATCATTTAGCAGGTAAATCTAAAGCCAGAATCAGGTATTTTATTCAGCCCTTAGCAGAGGTTAATAATAAATAAAATAAAATAAAAGCAGATCGAGTGAGATTCATCAACTAGCCAGGAACATGACGCTCCATAACAGCTGGTGTGTAAATAGAACTGCCAAGTTTTTTTAAATGATAATAGGCCCCTATGTCAGTGTTGTGTGTGGTGTGCTTCTAGCTTGTTTGTGCTGCCCACACACAGCCTAAAAACAAAAAAATAAAAACGTTACTGCGGGTTTATGATGGATGACAGTTTCCAGTTTAGGAGTGGAACAAAAAGTATTTTTCACCACATAACAAGGAGACATAACAGACACATGCTTCAATTAGTTCCTGTTCAGCGCTCAGAAGATTCTACCTCCGGGAAGATTATTGAAAAACTTTAGCTGGGAATGTACATTACCTACAGAAGAAGCAGGGAAAATCATTTCCGCGCAACTCCTTCTACCTGCTCGGCATCTAAAGTCTGATTTTTTTCCAATTATCACAAACAAGAGCATACTCCATGCAGTGTATTACAAGTGATGCACCATAACTGTAGTCACAGTTCTACAAATGCAACCCTAAGATTTGGTTGCCAGTATTTTCCTCCTCGTTTCTATGAAGCAAACCAGTCAGCTGTGGAGCTTGGGAGATCTCGATCGTATCTCTGCTCCTGCCAAAGCAGAGGGAGACAAATGGAGCCGGTCTTCACTCCTGCAGCTCAACTTCTGTCATACTCTTGTAACCTAAGACAAAGACAAGGGAACTCATCTCATCTCCTTGTACCAAAACAGCCCCGAAGGCCCTAACGGCAGCATGTCTCAAGCATGACAACTATGTGGTTTCCTCACCAGCCCTCCCTTTTTATGCCTCATTGTCTCTTTCACCTCTCTCTCTCTCTCTCTCTCTCTCTCTCCCCCCTCAGCCTTGTTTTCTCCTGATAACCCTTGTCTCTCCTCATGCTGTCACGGTGCTATCTCAATCTCCCACAGCCACACACTCCATCATCCTATCCTGCTTTATTTGCCACCTCCCGTCCTCCCTCTATTAAGTGAAGTGCTGGAGACAAGACGTTGGCTGCTCGACACAATGGCCCCTCTATTCACACCGCTGTTTACCTGTTTGCAGACAACCCTCACTGCATTTAGTGAAGCAGCCCTCTACACAAGGAGGACGAAACCCTCGCAATCACAGAGCTCCCATTGTCTCTACAGTATATACTGAGCATTCCTGAGCGCGAGAGTGCAGGATTTGTTACGACTCGATGTAACGTGCACTGTGCCTCTCAGAAATATAAAGCGTGCTCATAAAGAATTGAGAGTGGGACATTTTATTTATGTCTTTGTGTTATTTTGGCTCCATACCAGCACAGTGGATTTCAAACGGAACACCGTCCACAAAGTGAAAGTACCTGCTTCCTGTTGAGTCCTCCAGACTCACGTTTCCAGGCTGCTCGGTGGACTTTTCAGACCATATTTGACGTTTACCGGTGAGACAAATGGTTTTAAAATCAGACTTGCACCAGTTGTCACTACAGTATGCCATTATGTTTCCCAGTTACTGCCATCCAATGTAGCTCTACATACTGCCGCCCGTATAAATCAATTCACAATTTATCGCATTACAATCAAGCTGCAACGGTAAAACAGTCGGACGAAAAGCAACATCTCAGCCCAACAAGGAACGCTGACATTTATACCTGAATTATTTACCCTTTACATATTCAATAAGTAATATTATATTAGTGATCTCTCTGCATTTACATGCTCCTTTATAAACAAGAACAGAAAATGAATCTCTCTGCAGCTCTGTTTAGTCGAGTTCTCCATAGAATCAGTGTACGTATAAAAAAAGATTGTCAGTGTACTTTTCTGATAAGTATAACTGTACATTACTCAGAAATGATCAGACAAGTTAAATATGTGGTTATCTGTGTTTATATGCAGTATGTAATTCAGAAATGCTGCAGCAGAGTCTTCTTTGAAACTAATTTGTTTTTCTTTTTGATGTCTGAATGGTTAATGCGCGGTCTCTTTGAGGTCACAAACTCTTATGCTTCGTTGGACCGCCTTTAGCCTTGCAGGACGCATTCACTGTGGCATTGTTTTGATAAGCTTCTGCAATGTCACAAGATGTACTGTATTTCCATCTAGTGTTGCAGATCTTGTATTGATGATGGGAGAGTCACATCACTGCACAAAGCCTTCTCCAGCACATCCCAATGATTCCCATTGGGTTTAGGTTTGGACTCTGTGGTGGCCAATCCATGTGGGAAAATGATGTCCCAGCTCCCTGAACCACTCTTTCACATTTGAGCCCAATGAACCCTGGGATTATAATCTTGGAATATGCTCATGTCATCAGGGAAGAAAAAAATCCATTGATGGAATAACCTGGTCATTCAGTATATTCAGGTAGTCAGCTGACCTCATTCTTTGGACACATAATGTTGCTGAACCTAGACCTGAGCAACTGCAGCAACCCCAGATCATACCATTGCCCCCACAGGCTTGTACAGTAGACACTAGGCATGATGGGTGAATCACTTCATCTGCCTCTCTTCTTACCCTGATGCCCCCATCACTCTGGAACAGGGTAAATCTGGACTCATCAGACCACATGACCTTCTTCCATTGCTCCAGAATCCAGTCTTTATGCTCCCTAGCAAACTGAAGCCTTTTTTCTGGTTAGCTTCACTGATTAGTGTTTTTTTTAAGGCTACACAGCTGTTCAGTCACAATCCTTTGAATTCTCTTCACATTATACAGTATGTGTGGAAACACTATTCTGAGAAATGAGAAGTTACTCAGGGACTACAGTCTGTCACATACAAGTGTAGAAGCTGCTCTGTGGAGTGGAGTGAACTGTCTTCAGCTGCACACCAAACTTCTTACTTTGCCTTCTTCATTGGTCTACACAGGAAAAACAAGCAAGCCACTACATAGGAAGAAGACAGGTTTCAAGGGTCAGACCACTGTATGTTATATATTAGTCCTGCTGGCATGGATTTATTTATGCACACGTAAGGGGAAAGTTCTGTGATTTTCCCTGTAGTGCTGTACGTGTAGGCATGTGTGCAGCCATTTGTGTGCACTGCAGGAGCAGATAGATGGGAAAGCCCACGCACTGGGGTTCAGGACAAATTGTCTGCCTTTCGTCTCTGCTCCTCTTTAATTACGGCACTGAAAAGCAGGGGCTACCTACCCACCAACCTAATACCGCAAAAGGCAATATCAACAGCGCCGTTTATCATGCAGAGTGCTGACAAAAGTGGGATGGCTAAAATGTAGTCTCTTTCTTTCTCTCTCTCTCTCTCCGCGTTCCTCGCTCTCAGAACAGACGTGCTGCCCACACCATCAAGAGTACTTCTGTTGAGGCAAGCGGAGTTGAGGGTGGACAGTGTAGATTTGTGAGGTTTGGGATAGAAATAGATTATTAAGAGGCTCTGCGGAGCAACATTAATTGGCGACAAACGTGTGAAAGCAACTACAGCGCAGCCGTGTTCTTTTTTTGGCTCCAACGTGACTTATGCCATATTCTTACAACTTATACTACCGCTGCCGTTTCACACAAACTGATACTAAAACTAAAAAAACTCATTTATTTTGCATTAAAAGGTCCAGCATGCAAGTGAATCTACTTTCTGTTCACCATATTTCATTGAAAACTTACTACAGATGCCCAGAATAGACAAACCCCACACTGGCTCTAGAGAGGGACACTTGGGTTTTAATATGAAGTCACAGCAAAAACAGGTTCTGCTCCGTGTTTGCAAAGGGAAAGAAAGCGATTTCAGTCAATACTAGATCACCGCTCGATGCCACAGAATGCTACACATTGTACTCATTTACGCTGAGTTGACTGCGTGACCAATTCATATACGTAGCCGCAATTTTAGGCCACAGTCAAGCCAAATACCGTTACATTTTGCACATACATCCAAGTCCCCCAGAAAATATATTCTGCTGACATTCTGACTTCCCACCAGTGTGCAACCAAGAGGCTGACTTTTTTGTCAATTAATTAAGATATCTGACCTGCCAGCATTTGTGATCTGGAAAAGATGAACAGTAACTTGGATTGTGTGACTTATTTAGTCTTCTTGTTTAGGTTACACTCAGATACCAGAAACAATGGTTAATTCTCGTATTTTGGGTTTAGTGCTAACATATAATCATACTTAGAATGTATATGAAGCTTAAAGCACAGTCTAGTGTTAACTAGAGCTGCTAGTGTTAAAGTGTTAACGGTTTGTGTTGTATTCCTTTGTAGCTGTGCTTTTAATAGTGCAACTACTACGCATTTATGGCGTTTAAATCGAAGCAGTTCATTCACACGGCAAGGTGAAGTGGAAACTAGAAGCCCTGCTGAGACACATGAGCTGACAGACAGAAAAAGCTCAACTTATGCAAACCATTTATATCATAATCATGAAATGCCCGTCATTTCCCCGTGTTCGCTGGTGAGAGGAGGAAATCACAGAGCCGTACGAGGATTTCCTCTGCTTGCCGCCATTTTCCAGTTGAAAGTGTCCATGCGAAAACGAAAGGGAGCAAGAAATGAACCCATTACCCAGTGATGACAACAGAGGAAATGTTTAAATATTTATAATATGCATATATGTGTGCCTTTTCATCAATTTTCCAGACTACTCATATACTGCAGCTGCTGCAACACAGACGTTTGACTAACAAGGAGAAAAACAATGCAGGCCACAGAAATGGAGACAAAGAAACACGGAGATTTCTTCTCTCTGCTTCAACGGCGCCACCTGGGGAAGCAATCAACAACATTTCCACTGCCTATTAGATGCCGCTCTCGCACCAATCAGTATCCACTAAGGCATAAACACAAGTTTGATGCTGCGCGTTGGTCGTGTGTGCTCCTTTTTGTGTATTTGTGCTGCATTGAATGGCTTTCTGCCACCGAACTGTTTCTCTCTTTCACCCTCTCTTTAAATAAGGTGGATAGCACATATAGATAAGCACTTTAAAATTCATTAGAGAGGCCCTCAGGGGAACCACGTCCAACTGAGGACAAACAGAAAGCTCTGCCATGTGTCAGTGGAAGGTGCCACTGAAAAAACCCAGCAGTATGGGAAGGTCTGATGCATTTATGCGTGTTCCTCGCCCCATATACAGAATCAATAGTATTTGTTGACCAAGCATTAAGAAAGCGGGAGTGTGGAATGATGTAGAGGCATACAGATAAAGGGATGGGGGAGCTAAGAAAAACGTGAGGAGGAGGATGTGGACAGAAAGAGATTGTTGGAGAAAGTAAAGAAGCAGAAAAGACATTTAAAAACAAAAGACAAACCAAAGGGGCTCTGAAAAGAGCACAAGGCCAGAAGGGCAAAAAGAAAATAAAGGAAGCAGAAAATAATGCTACAAGGCAGGATTTGACTTTACCCTCGGTGGGGTTGATGGCTTCTGGTAAGGTGTCCCACGGGAGAGTCCAGGCGGGGCAAGGATGAGGAGCAAAGGATGCCTCGATGCCATTTTCCTAAGGGAAGATTGGACAAACATGCACAGGTTACCGTGGAAACCCATTGTAAAAGCCTTGATGTTCTGTCGTTCAAATGGTTTTAATGACGCAATTTAAAAGTGGGCTGCTTTGAAAACCAGCTCGTTGTCACGTTGCTCACGCAGATCTAAAGTTGCAGGCTACTGGAGAAACGCTGAAAATCAAGAGCAACGAGTTCAGTAACAGTTTTTCTTCCTTTTCTCTTTCTGATGATTATAGGGCTCATACATGAAGTATGCTTTATCACATAATTCATATGCTTAGTATAACAGTATGATGCTGAATCATCAGCCTTTCATTTTAAGAGGTGCATCCTGGAAAAGTCTTCTGACAGCCGTACCAATGCAAACACGATTAAGACATAACATTTTGACCTCCATCGCAATATTGTGTAGACCTCCAAAACTCATCAGAGAATGAACGCTGGCCTTCTGAGGTGAGGGGAGGGGTCTCTGTGGATCATCCCACAGATACTTGATCAGTTTGGGATCTAGTGAATTTGGAGGCCAGGTCAACACCTTGTGCTCTTCCTTCCTAAACTGTTTTTGTCAGGCTGCATCCTGCTGGGGATGGCTGCTTCCATCAAGGAGTGTCATTGCTATGGGGTGGGGGTGCCTGGTCAAGTCTAGGTGGGTGGTACATGTCTAAGTAACATCCACATGAATGCCAGGTCCAGAATTTCCCAGCAGGACATTAGATTGTTACAAGATGGTCAATGTTCTCCCGTCAGTGTTCATAATGTTTTTTTCCCTTTTTCTCCAGATCGGTCCACACTCTGATCCACACTGTTCTTCCGAGACACACCGTACTCTCTGGTTTGTATCTTTGGAGAGAATGATTCATGCTGCAGGAGGATGATGAGCCCCTTCATGCAAGAACTACTTGAAGACCTAAGGAACTGCTGACTCACACAATGATGAACATTTATGGAGCACTGAGAAACTTCTGCCAAACTCCTGGCATCAAAAGAAGCTCCCCCTCACATTTATGAACATTTTTAAAGGATGTGGCACTTTCTTCAAATTCTTAAACTGACACAACTTCTATTTCATTTGTTTGAGGGCTGAGTGACCATGGCAGACTGGGGCTGAATAGTGTGGTGCTTTGTTAAAGTATATCACAATATCATTTACATTAAAAGGAGTGCAATGAACATTTGACAGCCTCAAAAACGACCTTAAATCAACACCCTTCTGACAGTGTCAAAATAAACTACAATTTATTTCAGGTCATTTAAAAGAATCGCTCCATTGTACCTGCACTGCAGTGTAGCTGGAGTACATCTGGACAATGGCTGAAGATGTGTGAGGTAGATTGTAGAATGACTTACAGTGGGTTTACTGTTAAATGTTCACATCGTTTTAATCTCAAAAAGCGATTCAGTCCACAGCAGCGTGCAAAATTATCTGTAATGGCTGAAGTGAAAGCCTTAATGATCAGGTCCACGCAGTTGTAGAGCTGCATTACGGAGAATGTCCTCTGGAATCAGCAACTTAGCTGCTTAGTCAAGCCTCAGGCCCAAATGTAGACTAATGGGTGTGTGTATGCTGTCTAAAAGCTCATTGGTTTCTGAGAGCAAGTTCTGAAATGGCAGGAGCGCACAGGCAAACCAAGCAATTTTTAAATTTAATTGGACCCTATGTGAAGAAAATGAGAAATGGGGCTGCCTGGTGACCACTTTCTTTCATATCTTCCCATTAAACCTATGAAGGCCCTACAGTGCATCAACAACGCGCCAAACGTACGTCTTTACACGAGCTCCCACAGAAACTAAATACAAAAAAACTCATCTTTAATCCACCTGGAACACGAGCTTCCTTGTGAGTCAGTTTTGCTTTAATTCAAAGGGTCACACTTATTTTTTTTTTTAAGTTGTTAGCCGTTGTTATGAGGTGACAGCGTGCGGCCTTTATTTTGGTGCTGGGGCCAGCTTTCTCTTGACACACAGATCACAGGTTGTGTCTCAACAGCTCATTGCACAGGCTTGGCTCGGCTCGCACGCATCGTGTGTTAACTGAAGCGAGAACGGGGGCCGACTTCATGAGCCATTCATACTGCGGATAGTGTGGCGAGATGAGCCTCAGGTTAGCGGCGGTGCAAGATCGATTGACAGCACGTCAGCTGACGGGCTCCTCCGTCCCTGCAGTGTGCGCTCGCCTCGGCGCGACGTGTGAGGACGTATGTGCACAAACACACGCGGACGGGCACGCCGGCCAAGGCAACACAACAGCTGCACTGCAGACATAATGGTGGCGACATGTAGCCGTCCTTGTAATCCCTCCAGGCAGAGACAGCATGGTGGCCACTGCTTATATGTGTGTCTGCGAACACATTCCTCTCAGCCTTAATGTCTGATTTCAGCCTCCCAGGAAAACTGTCATTTGTGCACATCTGGGCCCGACTAAATTTCATCTTGCAACATGGCACATTAAGGCACGTCCTATCCTGACCACCCAGCTCACCAAAGCTCTCGTTTTTTTCCCCTAATTTTCACCCGTTCAGCTTTTTAATATCAAACTGTTATAGACATTTTGAAATATTTTTTTACCAAGGGCAGAAAACAACAAGGCCAAGAAAACAGTCTGAAGACTGAGCAGTGCGAGGTTAGTCAGGGTTGAGGATGCTTTCTCCTTTCAGACAGCTGGGCCTGCTTATCTCCGGCTGGTTCAGATGTTGCAGAGGTATTATCTGGGGCGCTATGGAGCTAAGAAAACTATAAATGTGTCTGACTGTGACGATGCTTCCGCAGGGAACCGCATTTTAAGAGCGTCGAGGGGATTGTGTGCCGTCTCGTCTCTTTGCGCTAAGATTTTTAGCCGTTACCATAAACAACTTAGTACGGCTATAAAGCTTTGTTTTGTTTTGGACAAGACACAGTGTTTTTTATTACACCTGAAACGAGAATGCGCTGAATGTGCACTAGTGCGAGTTGCAACAGGAACCAGTGAGAATGCAAAAATGTGCATTTTAAAAAGCGCTTGCAATGAGAAACTGTTCTTATCAAGACTGTTAATACGCTGAAGAAAAGCCCATTTTTGTTGATTCGTCTCATCATAGTTGTCATAAAAACGACCTGTGAGGAGGAAAGAAACCAATGTGTACAGCTCGAGTGTCGTAACATCCTTAAAAAGCCCACTTAAAATGTTAATTATTTGACTGAACACAATTAAAGCGCTGGCAGAAAGATGAAGAATTCAACAATTAAAGGAGCCCGCCAGAAGCCAAAACATTAACTTGGAGCTACACTCTTAAAAGCACAAATGGAGGCTTGAAATTACAGGGATAATGCTTAATAACCACTTGGAGCCAGAAAACCCCTCGTATGTTGTGCCGTGTGGGGACACTTGGAGACGGCTCCTTAAATGTTACATCAGTAAATGTTGAAGCAATGTTTAGAGAACATATAGAGGCAAAGCCACACAGAGAAGTAAGTAAAGGGAAGTAATCATTTACTTTAAGTTTAGTCATTGTGGGCCTGGGCCCGCCGACAAATGGAAGCTGCGTGGTTGTCTCCTGGCCTTCGTCTTGTTCCAGCAGGGCTGGCTACGTTGTCCTCCGCAGATGTCTCCACCGCCGGGGGGCTGGGTGTGGGAACTTGGGGGACGGACAGACGTAGCCCACAAGCTTCGGCTGCCCGAAGCACCCCAGGTACCTCCTGAACTCGGGCGTACCAACGCAGCAGGCGGGGCAGCCGACACAGCGCGCTCACAGCATGGGCTTGAAGGGAGCGCTGTTAAAAGACAATGAAAGGGAAGAAACAGAACAGATAAAGTAAGAGGCAGATATTGATTAAGTGACTCAAATGGCATGTCAGTGGGAGGGGGGGGCATCAAAACAGAGTCGGCGACAGGGGAGGGTAAAGACACAGACATGATCAGAGAAGCGCTGTCAGTGCATGTGGCTGAGCAGCAGACAGCAGAGAGGAAGAGAGAGGCGACGCAGGCACAAGAGGGAGAAGGGCCACTCTGCGGTATAGCAAGTGGGTGGAGTGGAAAGGATCCACCGAGGCTGCCTGTGTCGTGGACAGTGATGGCCGTTAAGAGGAGACACGCTAGGCTGAGTGTGAAACTGGAAACCACTGGAGCACAGCTGACTACTAAAAGCCTCATTGTGAGAGCCTGAGCTCATTCCCACAGTCGAGGAATAGTTGGAGACAGTCGAAAGGTGAAGTGGAGGTTGAGGCCCACTTCGCCGCCTGACAGTGCCACATTCTCAATCAATAACAACATGAGGTTGAAGTGATGAGCTCTCAGTTCTCTGCTGCAGCTGCTTTAAAAAAAAAAAAAACAACACTTACAAATTCACTTCAATCACTGGGCGTAATGAATATTCAGAAAGAGCATTAACATTTTTTATTTCCTGCTCCAAGTTAAGCGTTTTAAGGTCAACACAGCAGCCCGCCAACTCTTGATCTGTTGCGGAGAGAAGTGTTCCCAAAAGTAAAAGTCAGTGAAAAGCATTTCAACCTGAATAGACACCCTCCCGTTCGCTGTTATCAGCCTTTGCCAGGTGCCTCCAGACCACCTTTGAGAGCAAACCCTGTGCCAAGTCTGTCGCAGTGAGTTTTCTTAACTCGGAAGTGTCTGCTTGGATGGATGTGAAAGGAGCTGCGTGTACCGCCTGCTCACCCAGACCAGAGTGTCAAACCCATACGGCATGCACAATTTGACAAGTCATCATAATAAGCCCGAACGTTAACAGCAGCACGATGACATCAGACATAAGTCATGTGTGTTACAGTTTGGAGAAACAAACTGTTGATGACCGGGCTAAATGAACAGTGCCAGTGGAGAAATATGGGCACTAATAATAAAATCAAACGAGCATTTGATGTGTATTCATGGATACAAATTAAGCAATAACTTATTGTAACAGAGTGATAAGAATGAGGCTCCGGGCATTAGGGTTCATTGACAACACTCCAACAAATCATGTCCAAAGCTCTTACCAGGTACTGATAAATGCACGGCAGCAGCACCACATCAGTCAGAGTGAAGTACAGTCCCTCAGCAAAAACGTGCTCCAGCGGAGGCAGATCCGTCGTCTTCACTTTCCTGATCTCAGAGTTCTCTCTGGTGGTCAGAGCTGGAACTGAATCCACAGACAGTTTGGCAAGAGCCGCCCTGAGCTCAAGTCCGTCACAGGCCGGAGACGACTGTCCGGGCTGGGACTCGCCATCCGGCTTCCCTCGGCCTTCGGGCGCCTCATTCTTTTCATTTCTCTGTCTCTGCTCTTTGAGCTTCTGTCTCCGTATTTTGTCATCGTTGTGCACTTTGACAGGCTCTGCCAGCCTTCGCTCAAGGGTGAGAATGGAGAGAGGCAGCTGCAGATATTGATTCTGGGGATTTTGGAGGTGTTCCTCAACAGCGGAGGGGATGCCAATTTCACACAGCCTGGTCCACTTGCTGACCTGAGAGTGAGGAAAGATAACAGGTGGGGGGTCAAATGCACTCAAAACAGATAATCTATCCACATATGTACACCTCGTCAGTGAGCTTCCTGTGTTTACAGTGTATATTTACCTCTATTTCTATTTCTTGAATATTTCTTGCACATATCCAAATTTTGTAAATTTTTTGCTAACACTACAGTATTTTTTTTATTTTATTTCAACCATCTTACACCGTTTTTTTGTTTACTAGTGGTTTTCAAGCATTTTTTTAAGTACAACTGAGCTACTGTGACCAAGTAATTTTCCTCAGTTAACATTACGTGTTTCTTATACTCAAAAACACATTCTTCAATAACTCCAATTGTATTCTAACTCACAATGAGTGCAATCGGTGTTTAAACTCACCCCACGGTTTGGAACAGAACTCTGTGCGACACTGACTGATGGGCAATATAAGATCCAAAACATTTACGATCACATGGGCCCTTACTTGCAGCCAAAATGCATAATTCTCAATAAGGTTCTGACCTTTTAAAAGCAACACCCTTACACACCATGAAAGGAAGTTAAAGCACTTTCTCTTTCTGTGCTTATGCCATCTACACTCACTTGCCAAACCATCCCCTAACTAGTGAAAATGAATGCATCCTAATATAGCAGTCGTGCACTAAATCCCACTTAATGACCCTAATAATGTCCATTTTATGTTAAAACAGCACGAGGAAAGTGATAATATCATCGTTTCGGAGGTTGTAATTCATGGTGATGTCAAACTGTGTGGAATTAAACATGAAAAAAAAAATACTAAATCCCCCATGACTAAACTAGGGTTGTCGAAATAACACGGACATGTGTCGGTACAATACAATACCATTAAACGGGTGCAAACCACAGACTCCAAAATGAAAACACAGCTGAATGAACAGATCACTCAGATGCTGAGAACCATAACCGCCATGAAGGAAAGATTCAGAGCGGGCCTGTTATATTAAAATGCATTGCTTTTCACTTGTGTGCCTAATGAGGTGTATTTCCCTGCTTGTCACCAACCTCAGCACAGGCTTTCAGACACGTCTTCTTGAAACCCAGCAGCGCCAGCACATCCTTCCTTGCAGGGTCTGCCTCGATGGTTTTGTTAATGATATGTCTGAGGACCACGGCCAGTCCCGCCCTGCAGAGCCGTCCAGTCTCATCCAAGACAGCAGGGAGGCGGCAGGCCTTCACCAGCTGTGGCAGACCCTCCACCTGGATTTCAGACACATCCAGGGACGCTGGCAGCTGACTCCTCAGTGACTCACAGCTGGTAGGTTTCTTGAAGACCAGGAAAACTTTGAAAGACCTGCACTCGCAGTAGGACAGAAGAAACAGGGCGATGGAGGTGTGCAAGGGAAGACGAGGCTCCTCGCTTTCTGAGCAAACTTCTAAGTAGAGGGAGGGATGCTCCTGCTTCACCTCAGTGTGTTTCATTGTAAATGAGGTAGACACTGGTGGAAGAATAAGGTGTGGGATCAAACAAGGTATTAGTTAGCTTTAGAAATGTTTTGGTGTGTCTAGCTTGGATTCTTCAAGCCAAAATGCCAACTGGACTATACACAAAAACTGCATACTTACGGAAAGTAGATAAATCCAGACACCGGCGACTTCCACAAACCCACGTTGTTATGGTACACAGTCACGGTGTTGCTGCTTCTTCTTCCCCCAGTGCTAAAGCTAGCATAGCTCTACAGCGCCATCGGGTGTCTACTTACAATTAAATACATGTTCAAAATGTGGTACATGTTTAAAGTGCTCCATATATCTAAGCGTGCCGCTAGTAGATATGGCATCTGTAGCTAAATATTAAACGCAGAAGAGGATATTAAATGTATTCTTTTTTGCGTTTATTTTAAAACATGCCTTAGAAGGTTCCGCGAGAGTAGACTCCGGACATATTTGACAGTTGCACAGGTTCTAAGACGGAGGAAACGCGTCGGTTCATTTTTCTGCTTCTTTGTAGGAAGTGTTGCTCAACCGTCAGTTATCCCCCAGGACGAAAATACCGGATTAAGGGACAGGTCTTTACGAGGAGCAGACTGGCAGGTAACGTGACGAGAGTGAAACTATATAATCTTTTCGTTTTGGTCTGATAACTGACAACTGTGGGTGAAGGTAACTTCAGCTCTCACTGTGCTCTGTGTTCCTGGTCTGGGCTGAAAACGTTACACAGCAACCAAACCGAGTCACCGTTAATGTGTCTTTATAGTAAATAGAATTTACAAAAATTAAAAAATAATAATAATAATAGAAATTGACCTTCAGCCATTTGTGCAAGTTAATATTAAATATTTTATTGGGGGGAATAAAGATTAACATAGGTGTACGTTTTCAGACTAAACAATATCAAATTCTATTTTCCCTTTTTCTGTTCCTCCATATTATTTTACATTGTAATGTGTTTAGGATGGCATCTTTTGAGTTTTCTTTACAGGTATTCTAACCTGTATAAGTGGCTAGGCTTCATTAATGAGAAACAAGGAGGCAGTTAAGAAATAGAAATAGAAACCCGCGTGACTCCAGGAGACTACACGTTTAAAAACAAAATGAAACATACATTTTAATTCAGTGTTGCATGTGTGTTGTATAAATTATTTTAGTACTTGAATCAATGTACCTGTATATACTACAAGGTCTGTACAGCTACTGGTGCTGTTTTGTCTGATTGTCCTGGTGGTCTTTTTATATTTCTAACATGTTTTACATATCTTGGAATGATTTCAGTAACCTCAGTTTTAACCGAAGCCCAGACTACTGACATTATTTTTATGATTCTCAGTTTAAGTCATGGCTGGACCCGTCAGTCTGGAGTTGGATCCCATCTTTCTCAAGGGGCTGAGCTATTTACACTCGAAGAGTAAAGACTCAGCTGAGAAACTAAAAGCTCTGCTTGATGAGTCCCTTTCCAGAGGAAGCGACTCAACGTACCGTTCATTCCAAAAAGTAATGTACAATCTTTATTAAACCATGCTTTATTATTGTTAAATTCTTTCTCATTTTTCAATTGATAAGACATTTATATACTACCACATGCTAATGTACTCTGTGGTATCTTTCCTGATCTATCTTCAGGACATAGAAGTGTCAAAGGGTTCTGTGTCAAAGCTGAGCTTAAGTAAACAAGACTCAAAATCCTCCTCAAGTTCCTCATCCTCCAGCAGCAGCAGTGGAAGCGGCAAATCCAGCTCGGAGAAGAGCAAGAAAGAAGGAGAGAAGCGGCCTTCTGAAAAGGTAGTGGAGTGGGAGTGTAGCTGGGTTAAGAAACAAACAAACAAAACAGGAACACAAAAGCCAGTCAATGTACCAAGTAGAGTCTATGAGAAGAAGACTTCAGGCAGTTATTGACTACAGAGAATATTCTGCAACTCTCCACACCTCTAAACTGACATCTACACCTCGGAGATCTGTGTGCTTCCTCGACTCAGGACTGCACAAAGCAAAGTGTGAATAAGTGCTTCTTTTTTGAAGAAGTGCAGTTTCTAATTTGCATGTGAAATTCATTAACACATCTGTAACTGTAGAATTACGGTCAGGACATTTGGAAATGTTGTGCAAATAATTTTATATTAGACCTACAGCTCTGAATTCCAGAGCTGCACTCTAAGGCAAGACAGAATGAGCAGATCCATGGATTAGAGTCCAGAGATTTCCTTTTATTACAAGGTGCGCAATTCCATTTGTAACTATTAGTGCAGTGATAAGGTGGATAAAAATTAACAGTGTTGTTTCTGTTTGATTGAGAAACAGGTCCGGGTTGACGTGAGTGAAGTGGACCCCCCGAAGAAGCCTCGTTTGGAGAAACAGGAGAATCGTTCTTCTCCAATTACTGTTCAGACGAGCAAAGACCTCCTGCCAAACATCAACGACTATGATGAAACTAATGCAGACGACTTTGCCATGGAAATGGGCCTGGCCTGTGTGTGTTGCAGGTACATGTTAATGATTAATGAATAAAGTAAATGTAATTATTTTGTAATGAATGCAGTTCCATATTTAGTTTTATATTCCTGTCAGATTAAGTATATTCAGTTAAATATGACAACAGTTAAAGTTGTTGACTAATGTTTATGTGTTCACTTTCCCAAGACAAATGACAGTTACCATGGGAAACCAGTTGGTGGAGTGCCAGGAGTGCCATAATCTGTACCACCAGGACTGTCACAAGCCCCAGGTGACGGATAAAGAAGTAAATGACCCGAGGCTTGTGTGGTATTGTGCGCGTTGCACCAGGCAAATGAAACGTATGGTGAGGAAAAATTCATTATCTTCTGATATTTGCATCTGCATTTACTCAGTGGCTGATCATTCCACAAGTGTGTCACTTCAACCGGTTGGTCTTTTATCCTCAAGGCCCAGAAACCTCCACAGAAGCCGTCCCCTGCATCATCCTCATCGGCGCCTGTTGTAAAAGACACACTGGTGAAAAAGACTGAGCTCAAACCCAAAACTGACACAGCTAGCACCTTCCAAGCCTTCAAAAGAACAGAAGTGAAGGTACGTGTTAACTCATCACGGCTGCAAGCGGCCGTAAAAAGGAAGCCTGCATAAATCCTTGCAGGTGAATTGAGTATAAATGTATTTTTAAGATTCAGACCACTGACTTCTGCTGCTCAGATAATGTTCCAGTGCGGCTTCATTTCTCCAGAGGGAATGAGTTCTGAACTTATCAGAGCGCAGAGTTCACCCTAAAGTTGTTTTGACATGTTGCTTTGCAGTCCATGATTTGAGGATGTCAATAACGCTTTTATCACGAGTCAAAGTTTGCTGTAATAGTAATGCTCAGGAAAGCATCAAGTCAAGGCGCTTTCTAGGTTGTATTTAGACGGTCGGCTTGTTTACCTGTAATTTGCTACTGCTAGTTTTTTGCAAGATGGCTGAGTATTTTTCCAGTTCTGAGGTTGTGGACGAACCATAGCGGTAGCAAACTACAGGTAAACAAGCCGATCGTCACGGGTGTGCGCGCCACTCAGAGATGACATCATCCAGATCAGAAGAGAACATCATCCGGGGTCTGTGGGTCAATCTATAGACCCCCGGATGATGATAACACTTGACTCTGGACTCAGCAGAGAATAGCACTAGTGTATCATAACAAAATATTGGCAAAATGAACGAGTTTCGCGGCTGATAATATGTTATTTAGAGGCTGCGTCTCGGTGTCCTGATCACTCCCGCTAAATGGATATACGCTGATCTAATTATCTCATGAACGAGTGCAAATGAAATAAGAGATATATGAGTAAACAATTTTATTTTATGCTTGAAATAAGGTTCAGGTTGTAAAAAACAGTAGTTCCCCTTCAATACCACATAATAATGACCTCTGATAACTGTAACTTACTGCTTTTTCATTTCTTTCAGCCTCCCACCACATCAGCCAATCCCACTGGCAGCAGTTCCACCTCCTCTGGCAGCGGACTTACAGGCTGGGCTGCATTTGGCGCCAAAACAAGCTCAACTCTTCCTGCCAGCTCCAAACTGGGTTCTTCAGGCCCAAGCGGGAACAGCAAGACCTTGACAGCTCCCTCTGCTCAGAAGCCTGTTGGGTTGTCTGGGCTGGCTGGAGCCAAGTCAGGACTCGGCGGGGCAAAGATAGCTGGGAGCGGCAATGGAAATGGCTCCGGCCAGGTGAACCTGAAAGCTCCACCACCTCTGACTCTTGGTAAGCAGCCACTGAACCGGTCATCGAGCGGTGAAAGCCAAGGGAAAGTCTCTGCCTCATCGGGGGCTGGCTCCCCAGGCAGTACGAGTACTGGAGGGAATGGAGGCAATAATGGAGGAGGTAATGGGAACAATGGGAACGGGTCAAAGGCTGCACCGGGGGACAAAACACCAACGTCTCAAGAGTCTCAGCTTAACGCCATGAAACGGTTACAGCTGGTGAAGAAGAAAGCGGCTCAGAAGAAACTGAAGAAATGAGTACAGGTAGAGAGATATGGGATGAGGAGGAGGAGGAGGAGGAGGAGGAGGAGGAGGTGTAAGTGAGTAGAAAATAAACCATTAAACAGTGCCAGAGCAATATGTTTGTAGTTCATGAGCATCTGTACACGGAGTAACACCATCCAGTCAAATACTTGAATTTTACTTTGTGTGAAAGCTTGGACTCTGTGTGCCTCGTTCTGTTCTAACAAATCTAACCAGTGGAAATAAAGTGTCACTTTTTATCAGGAAACATCATTAAATGTCATCTTCTTACAAACTGGCTGTACAAAGTAGTATTTGTTAAGCGTTGGTAGTATTATACAGACAAATGATGAATGCGCCACAATAGTTTAATCATAGAGGTCACATTTATTCATAAAGTACGTGATAAAATATAAATGATAACGTAGATTTCTTCATTTCGGAACAGATAGAGAATAGACATAAGACTTTGCATATAAATCATTTCACATATAACGTATACTTCTCATTTCTAAATCACATATAAAATTTACTTCATGATTCCATCACTTCATTATCAGTATAAACACGACAACACTGAAGTACAAAAAGTGCTCGGCGCAGTGCCCTGTATTTTTGTGTAAGTAATCTTTGTGTAGTCATCACAGATTATTGGTCACGGTACCATTGGTCAGCTCTCTTAAGGTCTTTTGATTCAACGTCAACACTTTTGGTATGAGACAACTGAAACATTTAGCAATACGTAGTGCAGTTTATCTGTTCACAGCAGAAGTGTAACATGTTTCAATGTCAGGACATCCAGGTTCAGTGATACATGAAAGAGTAAGGTTTATACGCTAAAATATCACTTTTTGTTTTGGGGGGGGATGGGGTTCAATCCTGTGCATAAACAGAGGCCCTGTGTTTATGCATAGGACATCCTGCCAAGGTAGTTGGCAGGTACATATCCTTTTTGTCCGTTAGCCTCAGCTAACCACCAATCCTTATTGCCTCCCAGGTCGCAGAACTGGAGGATGCGGACGTGCTGGTACTCACGCAGGGTCAGCTCCTGGTCACAGCGGGCTTGAAATGCGTACACGGCATAAAACTGTGGAAACACGCACACATTCAAATGTAGTAAGAGTTAGTTTACTTCAAGTGTTTGTTTGTTTATTCTTTTTTTTTATTTTACTGCTGAACAAAAGAACTTTTGTGTGAATTCTTAATTTTCAACTCCAAATCCAAGACACCATAAAATAATATTGAGGCGCGCCCTCCCGTAAATCCACATGGTGGCACTGTTTATTAGCTTTCGACCTTCGGCAAAAGCTTACCACCGGGACTAATTGTCGTTGGTCGTGATCGGCAGTCCTTTGTCAGCAGGATGCATTTTACTGTCATGATATGATGAAGATTATAGGCGCCTGAGCTGTCTCTAGTGAAGTGAGGACACGGCGCCAGGGAAAATAAAACACAGGGATGCTGCGGTGACAGCGGTGTCTCTGCGTGTTGTTGTTCAACCCATTTCATTTTAATTGCAAACTAGACCGACACTGTACCTTCTACTGATCCAGTCCATAAGAAGTGAAGCCTCTTCAGGCTCTAAAAAATTAAAGTCATGTGGTTTGCTAAGTCTTTTAATTAATTAATTATCATTAATTATCCTAATTGTGGTGTTTTATTTGTTGCGTTGTTTTTCCAGACTTTGCTTTTAGTATAAACCTTTAAAAGGGCATTTATATCACATCTTAATGTAACTATTGTGTTTAATCCTCCTCTAAAATGATGCCCATGTGGTGCAGGAACGTTTATGGTTAACACACACACCTGCTGAGCCTCTGTCTCCACCTGGTCCACTAGTTCTTCGTTGCTCTCCAGCTCCCACTGCAGCCCGGAGAGGCTTGAGTTGCTGTCAGTGGTGTTGAGGTTGAAGCTGCGCAGGCTGCTGCTGCCGCTCCCTGACACAAACAGACTTATGTCGTCAAAGTCCTCGTCCACCATGGCAGCTGGCTGCTGCTGTTGCTGCTCCTTTGCCATCTGGCCTGCCCGCTGCGAGTCCCTCAGAGGGTTGTACTGTTTCAGGAAGGTGGAGTAGACGTAGCCTTGCTCACCTAACAGAGACACGCACGGATAGTTTGTCAAGATGCATGGCCTCTGAAGGTTGATTCAACCAAATTAGATTTAAAATATATTCTTTCTTCTGGTATTCTGCTGAAGCAGGATGTTCTAATGAAGATATTGTTGTTTTTTTCTTTTTGTGGAGGGGCACAGAGACGCTGAGTCATCAAATGAGGCCCAACTGGTTCCCCCGACTGACTGGTGTGGTGCTTGGCTTTACCCACCTTCTGTTCTACATAAAACTTCATCAACACGGCATTTTTTCCATTAACAGTGTTATGAAATCCACACTGTTTAGATTTCCATCCTTTGTGCACCACTAAATTCCATTCCCATCATCTGGGATTGAAGCAGCAATCTCAAGCAATCGGACAAAACCTGAGCAAATTCCATGTGATATGACCCATCAGCAACCTGTTTTCTGTTGTTATTCACAAAATGCGCCATAAACCCAGAAATTTCTGAAATTTCTTGAGGATACATGTGCGCTTAATACACACACGGAACTGCCTGTCTCACTCTAAGGCTGCAAGCTTTTCAGCTAGTGGCATTTGCTTCCACAAACCCTTCAATCCAGTTACAGCGTCTGAATGAAGAGGGCGTAAATATGAGACGAGCATATTCATGGTGTTGATATCAACAGAGGCATGAACAACAACTTCCTGGGCATGCTGCTTGTCCCAGAGGAGGAGACAAGTCAGCGAAGAATGCACTTGTTATTGCAGAGTACAGAGAGGACGGCACAAGCGGAATCTCTCCATCCTTGCTTCTCATTACCCAGAGGGAGCGGCTTTGTAACTCTAAGGAACACTGCTTACGACGTGCAGCAGTTTGTTCCAAACAAGACGCTGGGATCTCAGGTACCTCTGTGAGATGTAAAGGGGAGATGGAGACAAGCTATGGAGTTGGCCCTGTTGTGAAGCAACCATCTCCAGAGGCCCCAGCAACCATGACATCACAGAAGCCTCCGGGGACAGTATTGTGTGTTGACTTATTATTGTGAGAAAGTAAAGTTTAGAGCATGCACTCAGCCTCAGTCATCGGCTAGATGCGCGTGTATACACAGAGGAATGTGTATTAGAGGGGGACCTATATCAGCCATACCTGCTAGATGATCCGGTGTGATAACTTAATTCACCTTTTCCTGTCTCACTAGAAGTACGCGCACATAGCTCGCTCTGCCTTGAGGGGTCTTTGTCCTTGCGCATACACACACTTGCCTCCGGTATGAACCAGCCAGCGGCTGCTGCTTCCTAATGGGTCGGTGTCCTCCAGCAGGGCCACCAGCTCCCCCTCCAGCAGGCTGAGGTCCTGCTCCTGGCAGCCATTACACTTCCTCTTCAGCTGGTACAGGCGGTTCAGTGGGTATTCCGCCAGCAGCCATGCACGCTGCTCCTCGGTCTGATGCTGCACCTCCGGCATCTGAAGGACGGCACAACACAAAAGAGCGTCGGTGTAAATATTTAAAGTGGCTCTATGTGGCGCGTGGGTGGGAGGGGGTGGGGTGTTATCGGTGAATAATGTACCGTACAGTCCATGTCTCAGGAGACTGGTATCTGGTGGGGGTTTGCCAAGTGCCCTACTCGATCTCTGCCTTTGATAAAATATAGCTGCTCATATGTGGCTTGGAATTGATGTTTGTTTTTTAAATCTGAGGAACTCCTGAACACACATGGGACTTTTGATTTAACCTGCCGTCAGTTACAAACTTGCTGATGCAAACAAAACTGGGCATCAATGCTGCAGAATGCACAATACGAAAAAACTCCCACTTTCTTACCACTGTTTTTTTGTCTCGTTGCCTCTCAAAGCTGACTTTTCGCTCCATCAACTTCTGTGCGTTATCCTTGACAAAAGTCAGATTGTTCAGCTCATCCATGATGCTGTTCTGCACCTCCACAATGTTTGACAGCGGCGCCTGAGAAGGGAAACGCAACACGCTTAACACAGATTAACTAAAAAGAAACCGTGTCCGATAATATTATTCATGTGTAGGTTGCTCACTGGCAGCTGCTGTACGGATGGAGCTCCGATCAATATGCTGTCCATCAGTCTTCTGAGTAGGGTCACCATGTAGACCACGCTGTTGGTCAGGATGGTATAGGCGGCCATGTTGAACCTCTGCAACTCCTCCACTAGCAAAGCGTTCAGGGCTTCGTAGTCCCTCCTGGCGGGACCAGGTGGGTCTTCTGACACCAGCGAGGGAGAGGAGGAAGAAGAAGAAGCGGAGGACGAGCGCTCCAGGCGGCTGCAGTAATCTAGCAATTTGTCATATCGTTTCTGGATGAGCTTCTGTGGCGCAGTGAACATGCCCTGCAGAGAGGAGAGCGGGGCGAGGACCAAGTGCTCCATGCTGGTTTTCTGGAGGAGGGAAATAAACGTGGCAAAAGATTGAGATTAGTCTTGTCTGTCTCATTACAATCCACTCTCTGCATGTACACAGGGACTTTAAGTAAGATTTAATGACATTTTCTTTTCTGTGTAAAGTACGAACGATGAAACATCTTGTTTTCAGTATGCAGCAGTGTCTCCAGTGCACAACAATTTTCTCAAAGTGCGAGATTCCAAAGCACACTTGAGCACTAACTTTGAGCACATACCGGGAGAGTAGCAACAGCCCGATATGAATACAGATGAACAGGAGGTTCATGTATTATAGCAGGAAGCGTCAAATGAGTAGTAACAGACATAAAATAAACTTCACGTGAGCTATCCATCAGATGCTGCTGCCGTGTTGATTGGGACAGACACCAAAATAAACCTGCTGCTTTTCTTCTAAAAGGGACACACGTAGTTTTGTCTGCAATCATTACATACACTGGTTAGAGGCAACGCCGAAATGCTGCAGACCAAGAGTCTCTTAACAAAGAGGCTGCAGCAGATCTGGTGGCGGTACAGTCCACAGAGGGAAGAGGAGAAAGGAGAATGAGGCAGGAAGGTTAGAGGCACAGAAGAGGAGGATTCATATAACGGACAGAAGACAGATAGCTGTGGGCAAAGAGACAGAGGACTTATAAGACTGGAGGGTGAATGGGAGGCCATGCAGGAACAGGACAGCAAAGCCAGGACAGAAGATTTAAAAAGGAAAGTGAAGCATGGGAAGCTGGACGGTAAAGTGAACTGAGGCGTGAGTAAACCGATAGCACACTTACAAAGTGCTTGTATGGATCATTGCCATTACTGTGACATGAACCGTTTGTGTCACTTTTGTTTGAGTCCTTGACCATGTTCTCCATGTCCTGCACAGTCTGGACAGCTACAGACACCATCTCCTGAAGAGAAAGAGAACAAAAATTAGGAAAAGTTAAACAGAATATTTTAAAATAATAATAAAAGTTGGTGGAAAATGTGACGTATGTACTGACCTGAGTGCACTGCAGGTAACAGTGAATATTCTTGACCAGCTGCCTCACAGCTTTCTCCAGACTCCTAAACAGCTTCTCCTCTCTGTCAAATACTTCATCTCTCACCTGCAGATATAAGAGTTTAATTACATGTCAGTTTGTTAAAAACACCTCCTCAACTCAACTCAAGCATTTGCTTTTAATATACACCGATCAGCCACAACATTAAGACAGGAGAAGTAAATAACATCGACCATCTTGTGACAATTGAGTGTTCTGCTGGAAAACCTTTGCACCTGGCATTCATGTGGATGTTAATTTGGACATGTACCACCCACCTAGACCAGACCAGACACCCCCACCCCATAGCAATGACACTCCTTAATGGCAGCAGGCAACCTGACACAGGCACACACACACAAAAATGACTAGATTCCATACTGATCGAGTGTCTGAGGATGGTCCCACAGAACCCATCCTCAGAAGGCCCATACTCCAGTCACAACTGTTTTGGAGGCACAGGGTAGACCTACACAATATCATGTCATAATGTTATGCCTGATCTATGTAGCTGTAAAAGATGCAGGATAAACTGTAGAAAATAGTTTCTTGTATTCTACCTGTGGTTCAACTCCAGTGAGGATCTTGAGGTAACCAGCAAACCTGTCGCCTTTCTTCCGAATAGAGTGGATATTGAACTTGTGTAGTTTTCCCCTCAAAGTGCCTTCATCTTCCAGCCTCTTATACTTCATAACTAAGAGTAAACAAAAAAAGTAGTTTTGAACTGATTGAAGTTTGAATAGATTTGGTTATAGATAGCACAATTAACCTGTTTGGTGCTTGCAAGTAAGAAAATCATACATTTGATAAAAAGACAGAAATACTCAAATATGACAGCATAAATCCTACCAATATCCTTGCGTCTCTTGAACTCATTGATGTTCACATTTATGATCTTGGCGGCAGTGAAAGCCTCCTGCAGCGGCAGATGGTCGGGGTGGTCCTGAGGTGTTGCTTGCCACAGCTCTTTAAGCAGTAACGGGTACTTCATGATCCTCTGGACGGGTTTGATGATCAGCGAACCCATATCCAACAGATTTGGTTTCCCTCTGTGCAAATTAGCACATTATGCAGTAATTATGACGAACATGAGAATAAAAAACATGGTGAGAAAAAGTTTGCAAATGACCATACTTACTCTTGGTCATAGATTTTCCTGAAGTAAAATAATAAAAAGGGGACAATTAAAAAACAATTATAAGCACAAAGTGATAATATATATTTGTTGTTAATAATGTAAAAAACTAATTGAATGGATGCACTTACTTCAGCGCTAATACACATGTGGTAAAATGTTGCTTTATTTCCTCCTCCTTCTCATAGGACTTGAGTGACATGTTAGCATCGTCATGGTGGTAACAGTAAATCTTATACACATCCTCTAAAGCTGCCTTCGCCTGGATGAACACTTCTCCTGCAAATTAAAATAGGACATGCAATTTGAGAACTGAGCAGAACTGCAACAGTCAACAAAAAGAAAACTGGGCAATCAGTCAAGATTCCAAATAGTCTCACCTATGACTACCGCTTCGGGATCAGGCTCAGTCATGGCCTCATTCAGTCTGTGAAGGAGTGCTGCAGAGACCTCGCACACTGTCTCCATGTTGGTAAACAGTCGATCTACATCCACAACCTAAAAAAAGATGAGGAAACTGTATTGTGAAAGAGTCTGAGCTCTGCATCCAAATGATCATCAGGAGCATATTATTACAGAACATAACAGGATAAAAACAAACACGTATTTCACAAAACTTGACACCCTCCTATTCTTGGTTAAGATGTTAAGTGACTGGATTTGCATTTCAAGTGCAGTTTTAAATTGTTTCCTACTGAAAGAAGTTTCACTGTCTTTTGGTGTCCCACAAGGCCGGATTCTGGGGCACCTATGATTCTTATTGTATTTAGCTACTTTGGGACATAACTAGTTGGCCCTGCGATGGACTGGCGACCTGTCCAGGCTGTACCCCTGCCTTTCGCCCGATGACAGCTGTAATAGGCTCCAGCAGACCCCCGTGACCCCTAACAGGACTAAACTGGTATAGAAGATGAATGAATGAATGGGACATAACTAATGTTAGTAATCATTTCTTTGCAGATGAAATTCAGATCTGTTTTCCTTTAAACCATGAGATGTATAGGCTATCTAGACTCCTAGACTGTACTGATGCTGACAATGGATGGACAAAATAAAACTTCATTGCCAACAAGTTTCTAGAAATATTGCTCAGTTGATTTGGGGATAGTACTGGGTATGTTTCCAACCTGCGTGACATTTTATTTATTTTTTCTCACTTAAATTGAGATATATAGTTTTAAATGTGAATTTAAAGATATCGATCGCCGGTTTCTGGTTGTTAACACAATGAGCAAGTTTCAGCAGGAGTCCTATTTAAACCTTGAAGAAGCTACTCAGATGAGTGGTGAAACGTATTCTCAAACTCTACAAGTCCAGTTGCCTTTTTTAAACCTTTTTTGGATTTAAATATGGATCTTAAGATCCTTATACACTCACTCTGAATTTTTTAGCTTTTAAATCACTCAGTAAATAAACTCTTAAATGCTTGCAGGCAACTCAGATCACTGCCACTAAATTGCTTACTGGGCTAAAGAGATGGCCTTATATAACCCTTCTACTTCACTGCTACCCTCCTAAGGGCACTAGGAATTCAAGCTTTTGAGGTTGTTGGACCAGAACTGAGTGATGTTCTGCCAACACCCCTAAGGTTTGCAGATTCTGTTGATTCTTCTTAATGAATGCAGTCAAAGACACACACAGTATGTTCAGACAGGCATTTATGCAACATGTCTGCATTTTATTTACCTATTTGTTGTGATTTTTTCCAAATCTTGCTATTGTTTTTAACCCTAGTCATTGTGCGGTTTATAAAGTTGTCTGTGAAAGTCTGATTTTTCTTACATTGTTGAAAGAAATATTATTTTTTACGATTCACTTGGATAGTCACGTAAATACTCCCCATTTAGAAGCAAGAACATTTAATACATTTGTATTTAAGTTGGTTGAGATGCACCAAATAAAAAGAGACCCGGTTTTCTAAGGAGGCAATTTTAAGAAGTTTAACACTGGAAAATATTCATGCACTGATTGTCCTGATGGTATAGTATATGTGTGAATATAGGTGGATTTATCACCAGGTTTAAAATTTAAGAGACTTCCATGGGGATCCTTAAAAGCATCTACCTGCAAATTTCGTAGAGGCTGGACCACTTCTCTGATGCACAGCTCCAGGTCAGTGAGATAGTCCTTTTCAGTCTGCACCAGCTCCTGAATGACCTTTGCCCTGCGGCTCATCTTCCTCAAACGGACTTCCTCTGGGTCCACCGCTGGAGAGGACGGTGTGGACAGGTCGTGTGGTGTCATTTTCTCTGAAGAGAAAATGGCCACGGTAAAATCAGTTGAAAATTACAGTCACATACAGCTGAGTGGTTGGTGAGCCATAAGGGTTACACAAGGTCACACAAAACTGAAGTTACACTTTGCTCAAAATTTTTAATTTCAGAAAATATTGCGTTTTTTTTCTCCAGCATTTCAAACCATCTGTAGCACATTTTCTAAAATCCTGGTAAACACCCTGCTCTGCGGACCGTGCATGCTTTGAAAAACATACATCCCTTATAACACATCCTCCTGACGCATGAGCAGTATTCAGTTTTTCACGGTGATCTAATTATTTTGACTCGAATGCCAAAAGGCCTCACTTAACATGCCAGTCAGGCTCACTTCTCTCTCTCTCTCTCTCTCTCTCTCTTTTTTTTTTATTGCTCCGCTGCCTAATCAGTCTGTGGCTGCTCTGTGCTTTGCATGGCAGGCAGGAGTGTCTGTTCTGGGAAGAGGGATGCTTCCTTGCTGCCTAATCGACGCCACGCACCACTTCCTCCTCTGGGGAAAGAGAGCAATGAAAAGAGAGAACGAGGGGTGAAGGGAGGGAGACAGAACGCTGCGAGGCCTGTGTCAGGTTACGAAACTAATCGTGCTGCTGATGTAATTCTACAGCGTGCTCAGGCATTCCATCTGCTGCAACTATATGTGTGTGTGTGTCTGTGTGTGTGTGTGCAGCACGCAAAGATAAACACACATGTATAAATGTAAGGACACGCAGTGACACGGATTCACACAGCATGCATGCACACACCGAGAGCCATGCATGCACACTCAAACACATTTACTCCCATCTGCCTCAGGTTAGTTGTTTTACTAAAACTAAAAATACAAAAAAACACATGGGTAAACATGCAAAAAAAAATATCTTACCCTGTAAAGTTTAGCTTAGTCTTAGTGTTTAAAATATGAATTCCTCTGCATCGTATTTAGTTGAATGTCCTATTTAGTGCACATTAGTCTAGTGACACCATCTGCATAAATCTGTATGCACCGTCGTCGTCGTTTTTGCACAGTGATGGTGCTGCACATCAAGTATGAAAGGCGTATAGCTTCTATTGCATTGCATTTGCAGTTAATCTTTTTTTTCTTTTGGCAATGAGAATGAAACGAGTTCAATGATGATGGAAGGGTACAATAACCACTGTCTGCCCTTTGCTGTAAAGTAAAATAGATTGTGTGTTTCTGGGCAGTGGGCAGCCCTTTCTCATGAATGCAGGCACTGTGCAGTTCTGCGTTCCCACACGGATGACTCCAGCTGAGGTCGGACCGCACGGGCACAGTTGCACCTTGAGATGCGGTGACAGAATTAACATCTGCACCTGTTATGCATCACTCGTTCTGATTTAAAAGCATTGTTCATGTACGTGGCAGTAGATTTTTGTAGATCTCCAACAGGTGAAATCTAAACAGTGTCCTTAAGAAGTGTCCTTGCCGGGCTGTTACATAGTGGAAACATTTTTAATTTGTCACAACCTAATAATAAGTCAAGCTTTTCTGTCCCTGTTGTGACTTATATGTCCCAAATTAATTCTTGCTGTACTTTTCACGCTTTACTTGTGGAAATGTTATATATATAAAAAAAAAAGACGTATCACATTTATCTTTCAGCAAGTGTCAACGTGAAAGCGGACCCCAGAATATCCGAAAACCTCCACCCGTGAGAAAAATTCCCTCAGTGAGAGATCGGGTGAGGTGTCTTGATGGCTTAACGGAGAAGTGTACTATTCTACCCTGGCATTTTTCAGATATGATCACCTTTCACTTCAATATGTTCTTGTCAAAGCACAAAGTCTGAGCTGGCACGTTCACAATGGGTTAAAACAAAATGCATCATGATCAACCGATCTCAGACTTTGCTGACTTGTGCTTTTGCCTGCTTGGTGAGGTATGGTTACTGGCACAGGAGTTCCCATGAAAGTGGATACAGGGCTTTTCAGTGTTCAGCCCAGTGAAAGGGATCCAACAGACGTCCCCGGAAAGAACACAAGGTGTTGCATATCATGTTTCACCAAGAAGAAAAATGACATTTCAGCCGCATAGCACCGTGCACAATGGGAATTTGTCACTGAGAATCCTGGTAATATAAACTGGGTAAAATGAGTGGGATCTGAAAATATTCAGTCTATAAAAATATTTCTAATGACTTGGACTAATAACTTGTTAAGTACATTGTAACCAGTCATCTTGAAAGCTTTTCAATAAATGCATGAAAAGGTTTTTTGTCAAGGTTTGTCAAGGAGAAAGAGTTCTGTCTGAAGACAATGTAAACCCACAACAAAGTGACGGCCTTTTTGTGCGACAAGTGGATTAATACATAGGCATATGTGGTCTATCACTGCCTCTCTATGTGGGATTTGTTCTGGTAAATCATTGCCAAAACAATCATATTTTGCTGCTGTAAATAATTACACATATCAGTGTCATGTTGCCATGGTTCTATGGCCCGACCAACCTGTCTGACAAGCACATGAGAACCGGCTGTCGAGCATTAACTCACATGTTTCCTCTTTCGGTGAAGTCATCGCTCTGTCAATATTTGCATTGGTAATACCGCTGTAAATATGCAATACTGCTCGTCAGGTGTGAGGCTAAGCCTAAAGAGGGTGGGTGACTGGTTTACTGAAAACACTCCGCTGTTTTTTCGACAACTTTGCCTCTCATGATGCAGGTTGGCCAGGTAGAAATAGAAAACAAATAGAAAGTGCTAAGAAGTAAGAGAGTGGCTCTATTGCAGGTAAACAAAGCCGCCGCTGATAAGGAGAGTGAGTGTGTGTGTGGAGGCTCTCTTATCTGTGAGGAGCCAAGTGAGAAGTAGGTTATACACTGGTCCAACCATCAAGGTGCCTTTTGTCAATTTGGCCATGTGATGTGTATTGTTCACACAAAAGGAAGCAAAGGAACAAGTGGCACAGGAAAGGCTACATACTCTGGCTTATCTTTGATAGGAACCCACTGCTGACAGCTGATGTCATTTTGCCTCAAGTGCTGCATTCTCTCTAAGGACAGGTGAAGCCAGTTTTTCTGAAACGTGGATCTGTGTTCGTGTGGAAAGACTGGGTCAGCACAGATGATAAGGAAACATACGGCTGCAGCTGACATTTTCCGCCTACAGTCCCTTCCTTTTACATCTTGGACTTAGTTCAAAAACTTCAAAGCTTATAACCAGCCTTATAACAAAACTTAAATATCTGTAAGCGTCTTATAATACGCCTAAACTCTAAAAGTCCCTCTTCACACATCACTGGTCTTGTTTACAAGCTGGCCTGGAACATTTCTAAAGCCACTCCTCTGAGCCTGAGTTTGGATCACAGTTTGCATATGTGGCTTGGTCCCCGTGGGAGTATCTCCTGCTCAGCACATAGTAACACAACAGGTGCCCAGCACACCGCATTCGCTGCAGGTATCCAGCATGCCGTATACTTGTGGCGTGTGCGCTGAATTTTTGCCCTCAGATGCTGCATCTACAGCCCATCTATAGTGGACATATTTGTCTAAAAGGTCTCGAAGTTACATGTGTTGCCAACAAGTTTCCAATGTGGAGAGGTGAGAGACATTTAAGGCTGATTGGTTCACGTGTGTATAAATTGTTGCCATAGTTTTGACCCCTGGGGACGTCATTAGGTGCTGTACCTTTAAGTTTGGCGCTGTACTCCGTCTTGTCCGACTGACTCCTCCTCACCAGCGTCCCCAGGTTGATGTCACCTTTGGCCATGTCATCAGGTACAATAGTGTCCGTCCTTCTCCTCTCCAGGTAACGCAGAAACACAGGTCGGTTCCTCCTTTTTATCCCTTTATCCTTCTCTTTTTCTTTTTCCTTCTCCTTCTCGCTCCCGCCGGCCTCTTTAGAATCCATGGCGAGGCCGTCTGCTCCCTTGTGCTGTTGGATCGGTGTTGGCAAAAAAAAAGGGAGGAAGAAGGGACAGGAAAAGGGAGAGAAAAAAGAGAGAGAGCCTGGGAAGTGCAACAGGTGTACTGTTCTCAGTGCACTGGCTGCTTGCTCTGCACAGGTACTGGAGCTCCTCCCCAAGTCTACCTGTCATTAGAGCTATGCGGCCACGCCTCTCCACTGCTGTGCTATGTTTCTTCCCTATAAGCCATCCATCCATCCGGGGACAGGAAGTGATTAGATGCACTTTATCTTGAGCTGGAAGGTTGGAAAGTGGAGAAAGGACCTCAAAGTAATGTCTTGTGAAAATAAAACTAAATGTTGTGAATGAAGGAATATGCGTCTGTGACACTAACAAATGTGACAAACTGACAGGGAAGTACTCATGTAAATGGCAACACGCTCCCACAATTAGTTCTAGTCATGGCAACCAGATACTGTGTTCCCTGTCAGAACAGAACAATGAATGGGTACATTTCCTGTCCACTAAAGCACAAACAAACGAATGAGTCTCATTGTGTTTTCAGTCCAGCATGGCACACCTTTTCACTTCTATTAGACTAGATGGACACAAGTCAGACTGTCAACAGCACAAAGCTGTATTTTTTTAAAAAAAATATTTTACTACATTATCATCCAGTACTAAAAATAGAATACAAACACACTTTCATTGTTTAGTGAAAGTTTTTTTTTCCTGCACGGATTGCTCCTACACCTTGTTTTCTAGGTTTTATATGTCTCTTCATTTATTTATCATTGTGCATCTTACAAAGTAAGAATTTCATTGTACGATCTACTGTCCTTACTGTGCATATGACAAAATATCTTGAATCTTGAATATTTTACAAGTTTAACTCATAACATATGAAAAACAGATTTTGACTGAGTGCGTTGCCCATGCAGCACCCTTGGTTGCTATACAGGTTAGTGGTCAACCAACAGGACACTGCCTGGTGCCTTAATGCACCTCTGCAGCGTGGCCTCCTCCATTTAGAAGCCGGATTAAACACCCCAGGGAGGTTTACTAGCTAGTCGGCTGGGGACCACTGATAACCCCCACTGATGCTACGCTATTTAACTGCAATACATCACCTGGTGGTGGAGTGATAACTGACATTTCTCCTCGCCACCCACTAGCAGAAGCTGCCCTTTTCTGCCTCCCCCGCCAGATCTTTCCCAACTTTGCAGTATTTTGCTTTTGTGACAATCCAGCCGGCTTCCCTGAACTCAGCAGCCAGGCTTTGTTTCCACTCAAAGGCAGCTTCTAGCCTCTTCTCCCAAGGTATACTGAGCTCAGACTACTCACGTGTTGTTCAGGTCTTGACTTGAGGCTAATAAAATGTGACTACAGATCACACTGGCAAAAGCAGTATTTGTTATTTTTAATTTTACATATATTTTAAATGTTATGGATACATTGAAAAGGAAGTTGCATTACAGACAGCTCTGCAAGGCTTTGGTGAGACCTCAACTCTGCAGCTGATGATGATGTGCGGAGTGTTCGGGGAGAAGTGCCCCGTTCACCCAACCCACAGAGTTACCAGCTACAGTAGCTTTAGTGAGTGGTTGCATGTGTGTTTCTCTCTCACCTTGGCCTTGTATATACATCTGAGTGAATTATTTTTAAAATTCTTGAAAATTTCTGTTTCCATTGTCCTGGGCTACTGGCAGTTGTAGTAGTGGAAGTGCTGCGAGCTATGTGAATAAAAATATGTACTGCCATGTGTGTGGATGTGTCCTTTTACAGCTGTCTTTCCGAGGACTCGTTTTTAGTTTTATAACATCGGAGTGAGGACATCTGTGCAAAGTGAGGACGTTTCTTTGCCGGTCCTTACTTCTTTACAAGTCTGTTTAAGGGTTAAGACTTGATTTTAGGGTAACAGTTACAATTAGGTTAGGGTTAAGATTAGTGTAAAGTTTAGGATTAGTCAAGATGGTAAGGGTAAGGGGCTAAGGAATGCATTATGCTAATTAATGGCCTCACAAAGATAGCCATAGAAACATGTATGTGTGTGTGCATGTGTGCTCTTCAAAGCCATCTTTCTGAGGACCAGTTTTTAATTTTACATCATTGGAGTAAGGACATTTGTGCAATGAATTTATGTCAATGAATGTCCTCACTAGCATAGATAAATGTGTATGTGTGTGTAGAATAAATAAATCAATGGCATTTTTAAATGTAATATAATGTAAATGTATTTTTATTGGTATTTTTGGTAACAAACATCAATAATTATGCAAAAATAAAACCACAGGTATTTCTTAGAAACAAATACTAATAAATGTGATCTAACAGAGGTAAATGGCCATTGTTGACCGTAGCACTTGAGTTTTATATGAAGGCCAGATTAGTTTTTGCAGTGTTCTCTGGTTTTGTGAGTTATTGCAGTGCACCTGTTGTCAAATGGAGGAGAATGTTGTTTATTTGCACAGGTTTTATCAAGTTGCTGCGCGTTGAGCTCTCTCTGCTACCGTGGTTTAGTACTAAATGTATTTTTATTTTCTGTCAAACTAGATTAATGAAATCATAGTTAAACATAACAGTCTTCTGTGTTTGCAGTATTACGTAACCAAAATAACCATATTGAATAGAACGCGTGACAAACGAGTAAATAATGTTATCTCCTGCGGGCTGTCAGTAGGGCAGTATTAACTGCTTTGGCCTGAGGGAGCTTGAGTGATATCATGTCACTCAGGGTGTGGCTCTGGCTGACCTGCACACAGAAGGCAGTGTACTCTTACAAATGAAATGGCCTCAGAGATAGAACAATAAAGCATCTTTGCTAAACTAATACTGTTCATAAATGGCTTTGGATTTGTGAATCAAAGTTGATGTATTTGCAAATTGTGTTTTTATTTATCAGTTCATGAGACTGAGTCAGAACTGATCAGCACACATTTTAGTCACGGTGTTGCTTGATGAAATGTTATTACAGCTTCCCAGCGCAGTCTCTCCTTGGCCTACTGTCCAACCTATTGGTTTACTGTATTGCAGGAAATGTCTTTCCTATAAACTGTAAACATTGGTGAAAATCTGTTAGCTGAAACACACAAGATTAATAGGCTTTTGAACATATCGGAATCAAAGACCTTTGGCAAGAGTATCAAAGAAAAGCTTTCCCTTAAAGATTTTAATAAGTCAGCTTTTTATGGCCTGCTGGTGTCATTTGTTTGAACGGAGAGGGTACAACCATAAAAGAGGCACATCAAGGTGACTGGGTGGGTGTTTATTTAAAGCACAATGGGTACATATAGACTTTGATCTCGTAATGTATAGTGGAAATTACCACCATCAAATCATTTCACTATTGTTTTGTTCGACGGAGACAGGAGCCTTTTGTGGGAGCTCTTAAAACGAGAGCTGAAATGACCGAGTTCTCGACTAATTGAGGAATATTATAGAAGCCTGGAGTCCATTAGTTTAATTGGAGGTCACTGTAATTATTATCACTTCTACGCTAAATACAGCTATTACAGGGATTTTTTTTTCCTGGTTATAACTTGGAAGTATAGGCAGAGATACAAAGAGAAGAAAAGAAAAGAAAAGAAAATCCATTAGCCCTAAAAAAAAAAAAAATTAAAAAAAAATAAGCAGGTAAAAAATGGGATTAGAATAAAATATGTTGGAAGGACTCTCAAAAAATAATTGGGTAAAAAAAGAAGTCTTTTGGTGAAAAAAAAAGTGGTTTTATTATTAAAATAAAAGTGCAAGCTGGATGTGAATGGGATTTTACACACTAAGCTAATGGAATATTGCCACACACCTAATATTTTAATCACATTAATTTTCCCCTGTCGATAATTCCCTATTTTATTTTGAAATTGAACAAACAACAGACAGCTGATTATTACACAGTCATTACTGTCTTTCTTGCCAGTTAATTAGGTTCACTAATCCAAACAAATGCATTCTAATATAAGAGTTGTGCACTATATCTTACCACCTTTATTTTCACTAGTGTGCATAATGAACTGTCATGTATTTGTTCTGATGCAGGATCTTGATTTTTCTAGATCATTTACAGAAACAACAGATTTCACACAGTCTAACCTATTATGATGGCTGCCACAGTGACCTCTGACGCCACCTATCTACCTGTCATTCATTGTGCATAACTTTAAATCCTTGAACGCTGCACAGTTGTCATAAATAGGGATGTTAGCAATAGATACCCAAGCTGCTTTGCACCGAAGCATAAAAATGTTTATTTGTGATGAAAAGTTGGATAACATAGAGGTTTACTGAAATTGACTTTCTTTTGGAGCCAGCCTCACGCGGCCATTCGATGAACTGCTGCAGGTTTTGTTTTCGTCACTTCCGCATTGGCTGCATTGCGGAAATTGCTCCTCGCTGTCACCGGCTTTTACTTTGAAAATCCCTGACCGGAAGCTCCCCGAGGCGGGCTTCACACTTGAGGATGTGAGGGACGAGAAGGACGGGAAGCAGGAACCGACGGAGGGGGGAAATAACGTGTCTATGATGAGACCGTTGCTGCTGCGCTCCTCGCTCGGCCGCTTGGTGACCGGTTTCGGCTCGCTTTCCTCCTCCTCTTGCAACAAAGTCGTCGCACAAGCAGCAGCTGCACCTCATCTGTGTTATTTGAGAAAAACGATGCACTATCAAACGGAGCCGAGAGGACACCCGAATTCCCCCGACTACCGGCTTTATTTTAGTAAGTTCACTGCCGCCATTATGAGAGTGACAGTTTGCGTTTGGTGGTATTAAATGCTCGCTACGGTAGGTGTAACAGGTAACCGCTCGACCTCCGGGTAGAGGTGAACCTTTGAGCTACAGGCGAGTGGTTTCCGTGGCATGTGGCTCTCTAACCGCTTGGCTTTAATTGCAAACCCAGCGAGTACAAGTGTGTTAAACAAGCAGAGAGAGAGAGGGGAGATTCAGTCAATGCATCACACTCGTGGCTGTACTTCCGGTTGGGTGGTCACGTGGTTACAGCCACACAATCAAAGAGTCATTATTAGAAATCTCTTTCATTACCAGGTACGCTCACACATACACATCAGTTTGTGTCGTGTTTGGTGCAATAAACCTTGTAACTAATAAAAACGACATTTTACGTCTGTTTTGAAATAGAACGCAATATATTGTGCTTAGATGTGCAAATTAAAGGAGAGTGCAAATGTCCACAGTATTAATTAAGCAGCTGAATATACAGGCTGTTTGCAGGGACAGTGTGTTAATGTAATCCATAACTGTGTGTGTTACATTAATATAGTGATTCATAGGGGTGGATACAAGTCTGTTCCATGGAGGAAGTGAGAATGACGGATGGTTTTTGGCAGGTTGAACTTCATCTAGCGCAGGAAGTTCATCATCTTTTGTTCTTTTTTTTTTTAATTAGAGAGCTGATGTTCAGTTCCCATGTAAGGTTTGTGATGATGGTTTCCAGGACACGGTCATATAGATTTAATCATCATTGAATGATTAAATCTATATTAAATCACAACTTTATTATTTAATGACATTAAAACAGCTTTGTTCTAGATGCACTAAGCAATTGAAATTAACTGTTTATTTTATATATTATTACACTTCTGTTTGATCAGTGTAATTTTTGTTTTCCTCAGAAACCTCTGAAGGGAAATACATTTCACCATTCCATGATATTCCACTTATAGCAGACACAGAACAGGTAACTTTTCTTTGTTAGCAGATGTTTGAGATTCTGCATAACATTCAACATTCACATCAGTGGTTTAGAGCTTTATTTTTTCCACTTTTTTGTTTAGGACAATGATGTGCCGGCCAAAAAACCCAAGAAGACGGAGAGTGAGGTACTGTCAGATTCAAGAATCTCACATCCATTTTTCCACTTGATATACGTGCCCTTACTGTTCTGTGTCTGGTTGTCTTGTTTGCTTTCAGGTGCTCTATAACATGGTAGTTGAGGTTCCTCGATGGACAAATGCAAAAATGGAGGTGAAAGGTCTATTCATGTTCCATGTATATATATATATATTTTTTTTCCCCCAAAGAATGGAGTTGTAGTTGCTGTTAACTTTCTCTAACATATGCATAGACTGGTAGTAGTATTAGTAGTAGTAGAAGAGTAACCCTTAATGTGACCATACAAGTTCTTGTTACTGATAGTGCAGCTACGTTTACTGCATGCAAATCAATGTCCTGAAGATATTGTCCTTTTCATCTTAGCTAGCATGGTAGTAGCATGAAACTGCAGTTTTGAGTGTTGTAACTTCAAGTGTAGAAATGAATAGTGTGTATTTTCTTTCCTCAGCACGCAATCCTAAGCCTTTCTTTCAATTCAGTCATGCTTCAGTGCTGGAAAAAAAAGAATTGCGCACACAAGCACATACACTCTCATAATAACTTCACTTCCCAGATTGCCACAAAGGAACCGCTGAATCCGATCAAACAGGATGTAAAGAAAGGAAAGCTGCGTTATGTTGCCAACATATTTCCCCATAAAGGTTACATTTGGAATTACGGGGCACTCCCACAGGTGAGGAAACAACACAGTGTAAATACATTAAACATTAAACAGTGCATACAGAGTGTTTCTTTCTATTAGTGCATTTTCATGTATTTATTTACTGTTAGTTATTGAAATGTTACAAGAAAGGTTGGATTTCTGACATATTTTTGTTTCTTGGGAAAGACATGGGAGGATCCGAACCACAAAGACAAAGAAACCGAATGCTGTGGGGACAATGATCCCATCGATGTCTGTGAAATCGGCACCCAGGTAACACCGTTTGTGTTTTGGGTCTGCATATACACTCACTTGCCGTTCTTTAGGTACACTAGTGTAAGTGCTTTTGAAGAGTTAACTGTTAAATGTTGAACTTATGTAGAAACAGCATAACGAATGTAGTTTGTTGTGCTGTTAAACTAGATTGAATGAAGTGTTTCTGTTATTTAGCCTAGCCTGCTGACTAAAACTGGGTTCTCTAAATAACAGAAACGTGATGGTACAACACAATGCAATTTCATAGTACTACAAACCACAGTCTCCAGTATGAAAACACAGCTGAATCAACATCTCTCTGTTATGTTAAACAAATGCTGAATACCACAACCTCCATGAAGCTAAGATTTAGTGCAGCACGGTTATATTAGAATGCATTTGTTTTTCTAGTAAACCTGATGAACTGGCCACTGTGTGTAACGTATATCAATACGTGGTGACTTTTGCTCCTTTTATAGTATATTTTAAGTATAGATTTTTGTTTTGTATTTATGACAGACTGTAATTTGTTTGCCGGTTATTCAGGTGTGCTCTCCAGGTCAGGTGATCCAAGTAAAAGTGCTCGGCGTCTTGGCCATGATCGACGAGGGAGAGATGGACTGGAAGGTCATCGCTATCAATGCCAAGGACCCAGATGCCAAAAACCTGAATAGTAGGTGCTTTACAAATTAAGACAACAAGCAGAATTTGAACTCTATCAGTTGGGTCATAAACTCATTTATTTGCTACATACAACATTATCAATGTACAAATGGAAATCAAACACAGTTAGACAAGCGTCTTAATGGAAGTATTGTAGAGTACTGGCTTTAGGTTTAGCTGCCCAGCAAATGTGCAACCTGTTAGATCTGAATTTGACCATGTATTTTGAATAAGGTATTACTTTACCTGCGCTATCTGGTTCAGATTCAATAGTTTCAGTAGGTATTAATATATCTCACAGCTTCTTCTGTGGTCAAAACACTAGTGTAGCCTGTGCCCTGGGTAGTGTATATTGTCAACATTGTTTTGTTTATATTCAGCTTTTCTCCAAAAGACGTTGTGTGTATCCATAAATGTTTTGTCACGTATGTGTTGTTTTATTGGGTAACTCCTGCCTTTTACCACCCATTATAAATGTATTACCTTTTCTAGACAGAATAGACATACACTGATCAGCCACAACATTAAAACCACTGACAGGAGAATTAAATGACCATCTTGTGACAATTCATTGTTCTGGACCTGGCATTCATGTGGATGTGACATAGGAGCCCTCCACACAGAGACGCTTTTTGGTTTAAACGCAGATGTTTAGCATCCACACGAATCCTGTAAACGCATTGCCTTAAAACACACTTTTCCGAAACCTGGTCCCAAGGTCCCTACGTGTGGACGAGGCCTTAGACGTGTACCATCCACCTAGATCAGGTCAGGCACCCCCAGCCCATAACAATGATGGTGCTTGACAGGAGCAGTCATCCCCAGCAAGATGCAGCTTGACACAGACACACACAAATGGTTTAGGAACAACTCAGAAAAAACATGAAAAACAGCACAACTAATGTGATCCCAAACAGATCAAGTATCTGTGGGATGCACTGGAACAACCCTGGACAAGCCAGACACCCCTGCCCCTAACACGTAGGACCCACAGGACACCCTCTGAAGGTCCATGTCCATTCTCTGATGAGTCACAACTTTTTTGGAGGCACAAGGCACAATATTAGGAAAGCGGGCTTAATGTTAAGCCTAATCGTTGTATATCAAGTGTAAACATGGTGTGGATTCACATCACATTGTTCATACACAAGGCGTTCATCTTATTGAATGTGTTTTCTCAGGCATAGAGGATGTCCGCAAGAGCCGACCAGGTCATTTAGAGGCCACTGTTGACTGGTTTAGAAAATATAAGGTGCCTGATGGAAAGCCTGAGAATCAGTTTGGATTCAATGGACAATTCAAAGACAAGGTCAGTATCTTAGTAATGATGAATACAAAAATAAAACATGAGAGTTATAAGGTTGTAGTTCATGGGGTTGCATTTTGACAGGTAAATACTCAATGGGTTCAGATGGATTGCTCCTAAAGAAATGCAAATGTCTTTGTCTCTGGTGATAGGACTTTGCAGCCGAGATCATTATGTCCACCCACGAGCACTGGAGGGCACTAGTGCAGAAGGGAAGAAACACTGGAGGAATTGAATGGTAAGTTAAGTGAACTCCCACCGCATGTATGTGCATGATGTACATACGTGTTTGGTACAATAGAATAATGAACACCGCTGACTTCTTCGTTTTTTTGTGCAGCAAAAATATATCTTGCTGTGACAGCCCTTGCAAATGCAGCGCTGATGAGGCCAAGGAGGTCGTCCATTCGGTGAGAACTTCCATAGCTGATAGAATATAGCCGCTGATGGCATATAAAGGTGGGTTAAGACCAGGTTTTGTAATTGCCTGATTTATTTATGTTTTGATTCCTCAGTCTCCTGCGTTTGGCAGCGCATATCCAGTGTCTACAGAGGGTAAGCGAGTAAATACTTTGGTTTGTTTATATATGCTTCAAAATTAAAATTTTTATATCATTCTAAATCTCCTTTTGAACAGTGGACAAGTGGCATTTTGTCTGAAGTCCCATCAAACAGCACGGAAACCATCAAAATGACTTTTGATGAAACCAATGATCCAACAACAATTTTGCATCTTTTGTATGCACCTGGATTTATTTTTGGTAAGCACTCAGTCTCATCTGTATGAGGTGCCATGTAGAAAAATACGCAGCACACTGCCAATATGAGACAGGAACTATATGTACTGTTGTAAACCTGATTAAAGTCTAAGCCTAAGGGAGGCTTGTTTATGGATGCCACTTTGAACACCAAATTGATTTATTGACGGTGACACTAATTCGAATTTAGATATTAATTCCAAAAATCATTGGTCTCCTTTCTATTAAATTGTTGTATATGTGCTAAGGTATTTTTGTGGGCTGTCCTTGTGTAAGATCAAAAGTCATGCTTTGCTTTGCGTCATCAGTTTGTTCTTGCAACCACAACTGTAATTTAGTTTGTATGTACCAAGTTTCTCTTTTTTGGATAAATAATAAAACAATTGGATAAAAAAAAAGTGTGACAATGACATGATCTCTTTCCAGTTTCATATGTATAGTAATTCTGCATTTAAAACTTCAGCACAATGCATAACAATGCACAGAATTTAGATATTGGTATTAACTTGAGTAACAAATAAAAATGCTTTAAATAAATATAAATTTTATTAAAAAAAACACCCACATATCAGCAATATCAGGAATGATATAATAAACAGCTTTCAAATAAACTGCATTCAGTACATTACAATACTTACAGTATTAATACCCATCCTTAATTCATTTTTTTTTTTTGTAGCATACCAAACTTCAGGAGAACTCGGGAAGCCTTAAAAAGTAAATTGACAGGCAAAAAGTTGCACTTTTTTTTTTTTTTTTTTTTTTTTAATATACGTTTTAGTGTCAAACTGCAAAAAGCCAAGTGTGTATGATCTGTTAGCTTAACCCTTGAGCTGAGCACATGAAGTGCACTTGTTAAGCAAGAAAGTCATTCAAGTAACGCTGACTCACTCAGAAACACTCTGAAGCATCTTCAAGTATGGCTATGCTTTTAACCCGCTATATCTTACGGCATCTTGCCTTTCCCAACGGCAACCTGCTACTGTAGCTGGGTCCTGTACAATGAAATTCAACATTTTAGTATGGAGATTTATTTTACAAAACAGTTTGAAAAAAAACTAGAACTTCTAATGACTGAGCTAACATGATACTCTAACTGTAAACATTGCCATGACAGTGAGTGTAGTATTTACAAAAACCTGGATAATCTAACCAATATCATTTTGTCAACCCAAAGATGCCAAGAGGATTTTTAAAGTTTGATATATGAGGAACCGCGGGTAAATTTGACAAAGAGAACCTACATCATCATCAAAGAAAGAGTTATACTCCTGCAATACAAATTCTTGGTATGTACAATGTGACATAATTTATTTATTTTTTAACACATATACAATTAGTTTAAATAAAATGTTTTGTAAGTCTTTATTACATATTTTTTTCCTGAAAAAGAAATGAAGTGCTTTCAGCAAATGAATGTGTAAAAGTGGGGTGAGTTTTACTATGACATGACTGTCGTTCAATTATATATATCACATTAATTAAATCAAATAAACAGGGAAGAAAACATTGTACAATTGCTTAGTGGTTATAAATAAATTCAACTATACACAGGCACAAACATGTGCAACTACATTAATCACTATTCTTGCCTCTTAGCCAAAGCAAATAGATGCTTTTTATCATTCCCTTTAGTCAACTCAGTGCATATATGATCAGATTTCTTTTAAAAGATTACCACCATCCTACTAGCTAAAATATAAGTAGAGAATTGCAGGAAAAACAACTTTGTTTTTCCTTACAAAATGATTTTGACAAATATTCTGTTGGGATGATTCAGGATGCAATGTCAAGTCCCTGAATGCAAAAGACATGATGAACACAGGCAATGAAAGTGTATACAAAATTAGTTGAAAATGTCCCTGATTTTACAGTAATATCAAAGTATGAAGTTCAATTAATACTTTCTGGCAGATTGATGAGAAAGTAATAAATGAACTTTTATGCATTTTGGTGGCCTGAACATATTAACTGTCATTAACAAATTTGAAGTAATATACAATGATGAAGAAGAATATGTTATAATCCTATTGCCTAACTTGTTTTTGAGGTATATGACTGGTTGGTACTGTACATTATTTAAAAGCCTTCTCACTGCCCAAAGAGTCTCACATTGTATGTTTCTAGTAGGTTGAATAGCACCTTATGAAAAAAAAAAGAGAAAAGAATCTGTTGAAACCCAAAGAAATACAACAAAATATGCTGTTAGCATTCTTTACAGAAAATCTAAAACAGTAATTCCAAAAAGGGCAATTAATTAATTTACTGTACAAATCTCACATGTTTATATTACAGTTAGATTACAATAATCAAAGACCCCACAGCAAGCCAGCTGCCCTCTGAAACTGACACTGAGCTTACCCTGTTTTATGTTCCTCAGTGTATAGAAAGCACATTACTAAGCACCACAGACATAAAACTACGTGTAATATTCACAATTCAGGTTTGTTCAATGAACCTGCTGTAAGGAACATTAAAAATTAGTTGCTGTCAACAAAGTAAATCTGGAAAAACATAATATAACACAAATGTAGATTTTTTTCTTAAAATGTTAAAAAAATGCACCATAAGAATGGCTCATTTTACAGTATAAAGAGAATGAAAGAAGCACCAACATAATGATACGTTTAAAAAGTTTTGCATGAACTCAGACACCCCATTAGAAATTCACGAATGTAACTTGTGATACTAATTAATTACTGTCTATGCAGCAATACAGTATATCCAGGTTTTAACAAACATTTAATTCTCAGTATCAAATAGTGCTCTCGGAAATACTGACTTGCTAAAAACCATTGTGATGCTGATGATTTGACAGTGGGATGATTTTTTCAGTGTCCCGTTGACATAAGCAATTGAATGTCACTCGTAGAGTGTGTTGTGGCAAACACTTTAGCACCGTGAATATTGTCATTTACAATGTCACTGTTTTATGTCAGGATTACATCTCCGAAATTTCGTAAGAAAAATAAAGCCAGCAAAAACAAAACTTTGTTTCCAGCTAAAATATAGTTCCTCAGGTATCAGACTGAAAGCACCAGAGAGTTTGTGTGTCTTGCAAAAGTCACCAAACAAAAATAAATACATCCTTCGTAGGGCCAACTAGTAAAGCTTGATTGTTAAAGAGGTGACCAATCTGATGTGAAAGGTGAGTATATCTAATCTGATCACATGTTCGTTTGACTGCACAACACGAGGCTGATGAGAGGGCATTAGTGCCTGTGGTCTTTTTTGTCTTCCATTAAGCACCTTCAAGGTCTTCTTAAATGTTTTCTATACAAACTGACTGTACGGCCCTGTGACCTTGGTGAAGGCATACGGAGATGTATTGACATATGTGTTTGTTGTGCATGACAAGGACCCCTCCATTAGTGCCTTGATGAAACGCTTGTAGGGAGGCTCCCCTGTGGTTTCTGATGACTCTGGATGCTCACGCTTTACCCCCTTCTTGCTGCTCTTGCTAGGTGTCCCCTCGCCACCATTCCTCTCGGCTTCTTCCTCCTTCTCACGAGCCTTCTCTGCCATCTTGGCTTCCCACAGTGCCAAACCATGCTTGGCCTCATTCAGATTTTTGTGCTGGTAAAACACTAAGGAGATGCGCGTAGGGTGGTTGCGATCTGGATTTTTAAGGGGCGTTGTGGCATGAAGTTCCCGTTTTGCGCACTCAATAAGAACTGAACCGTGGCTTGGGGCCACTGCCACACCACCTATGTCAGGGTCCAGGAAATTGTGCTCATTGTCTGACCACATCTCTGGCTTTTTGGGGGTTGTGGGTGTCTGCGGTGTTGTGGGCTCCTGCTTAATACTGGAACCCATGATGCTTCCATTAGGCAGACCTATCCCTGACTGTGTTTCAGGGTTTAAACACCCACCACTCAGCTGAGCAGAAATCATCGGAGTGCCAGGCATACCCATCTCTGTCTTTATTTGCATACGGAAAGAATCTTGTCCTGGGGGTAAGATTTGAGGGTTCTGAGACAGGTATGGATTTGGGTATTCTCCAAACTGATTGCCTTTGTTTGCAGCAACTGCATAATTTAATCCTCCGTGCACTGAAGATGGTCTTGAGAGGGGGTCCATAAACTGGGGGTCTGAGGTCCTGTTTGGGCCATAAGGTCCATAAGGTCTCATGGGCTGAACTGGTCTCATGTTGCTGGCATTATATCCATTGACCTGTAAACCGGGTTCACCGTACCTTGGTGGATAATTGACCTCATAGTGTTGATGTACACCATACTGTTGCTCTGAGTAGAGTGACGGCCTTTGTTGACGATACATCTCCAGGTGCTTTGAGTTTGAAGCATAGTATGGATGGAAATTATCAATGGGCATTCCTCCATTACACTGATAACCTGGGTATGGACGATTTGATCCATTCATGTAAGAGTTTGGTACATGGAGCGGGGATGGGGAAGGATAAGGGCTAGCTGGTGTTGGTGGCTGAGGGGAATACATGCCGCCTGGCTTGGAAGTGCTTGGAAAAGACACAGGGTGGTTTGGGAACCTAGTGAAAGCAGCATTTGTTGACCCAGGGTAAGGGGGAAGGTGCTGTTGTTGCTGTAGTTTCTGATGATGGATCCCAAGGGGGTGCGTTGGCTGACCTAACTGAAGGGCTGCTCCCACCGCACCGGGAATAGGTCCTAGAAAACAAACCCAAATACATGTAAGGCCTAAGCACCAGATGTGTTAATATGTTGGCAGTAATGTTCATTATTTATAAATGTAACCCTACCTGCCATGTGAGTGCTCTGAGCAGTGTTCTCATAAGTGCCTGCTTTTGACTTGGCCAGGAGGGCCTTCTCCGCTTTATCATTAGAACTGTCCAGCATGGCATTCTTGTTGGCAGCTGCCTTCTTTGCATCCAGCTTCTTTTGCCGGCAAGACTTGGCAGGCTCTGCAAGCATGCGCACCTCGCGGCGGAAGGCACTGAGGACTTGGATGGCCCCTGACTTCATTTTCTCCTGTTGACCCTCTTCACTACCGAATTCATCTGTATTGGAAGCTTTATATAGAGGTAAGACGTGGAGCTGCTCATCTTCAGGAATCTTTCCAATATCTCTGTTGTCCTCCCTTGTCAGAGTACACACCTAGGAAAATGTAAAATACCAAATAAGCTACGCAGTACTTTTTGTTGGGAATATGGCACGCATTAAATAACAAGTCTACTTTACATAACTGTTTTATATTTGGGTCTCCGTATCGTATTTATTCTATCCTCAAACTAATTCAGCACACTTACCACAGTGCTGCCGCCTTGCATGTTGTGGAGGTCTCTGTGGGCATGGGCACAGAAGTCCATACAAGCTGTGACCCCAGAGAAGGGGCGGCCCTCTTTGAGCCCCAGACGACAATCCAGCGCCCTATTTTCATGTTCCACCTTTGTCCAGAAACGACAAGAAGCACAGAAGATATATAAAATATATATATTAAAAAAATTTTTAGATGTCAGCAAGACGACCGTCAAGACAATATCCAGATATATTCACCTGGTTTCCATACGCTTCAGGTGCCATAGTTTTATACAACGGAGCAAGTAAGCTTGCCAAATTTTGAAAGCTGTGCTCCATTCTTTCTTCCTGAAAGGCAAAATGTCAGAATACAGTTATATCAGTTAATGTATGACATTAAGCAGACATATTTATTATTATTATTTTTAATCTGAATAAGGTACCTCTTTCATATCATCTCCAAGTAGCTTAAATTTTCTTGGGATTTTGCTTCTGGCGAACTTGCAGCCATTGTAGTACATACTCCATGAGCAACCAAAGGAGAATGATGCCCCACTGGCTTCAGGATCGTATCCCTGGCAAGCACAGGTCCTCCTGAAAGGGTAGGACAAAAAAAAAAAATGATGTTAATGTCTCATTGTCTGGTGAATTGTGTGTTAAGACAAATATGTGACTGAGGATCAAATTGAGAACTGGTCTTGATACAACAAAAGCAATGATCTGAAATAAAAGACAATTACAGACATTGTCTATATACAGTTACTATATACTCTGTACTATGTCTCTGTACTATATACCTACAGCATAATTACAGACAGTTTTTTTAAAAATAATTCAGTTATTTTTTTATTTTGGCAAACATCTAATATTTAAGGTCAGTTTTGAGTTGTGAAGTGCTTTCACTTACTCCTCATTGAGAGCACATCGTCGCTGGGTGTGGGCTCCATGCTTTGTTAGAGTTTCACTTAGCTCGAGATAGAGGCGGTCAGCCAGACTGGGTAGTATACCTTCCCAGACCAGGATTACAACAATGATGCAGGCAGTTTCACATCTGTGTCCACTCCGTTCCCGCACTAGAACAAGTAGCTTTTCTTCCACGCTGGATCGGCGAATCACCTGAACCAAACGGGTGTAGGAATACATGCGCGTGGTTATTTGGAGGAAATACAAGGGCAGTCTTGTCTGCATCTCAGATGAAATAATAAAAAATGGGCCATACCCATTTGGCTATGGGGCACCCTTGTGTACTTTTTCCTTCCTTGCCGGTGTAGATTACTTTTTCAATCCTGATGGCTTGACCACTTAGGCCAGACCTGCAGAATAGAGGCATTAAAATTAACGTTAAGGTGAAATGTCCTGCAGTTATGAAACACAGGTCTTTACAGTAAATTCAGGTTAGATTTGTAGTTAACCTTTTTTCCATCACTTCTCGAATACCGGCAACACTAGGAGCTGACCCCAAGTGAGTGTAGTATGGACCTTCATCCTTCTCGCTGATTTGTTCTAAATATCATAAAGCAAAATATGTCAGTATTTACACTCCAACAGATCAGTCATGCTTACTCAACATTACGAGACTTACCAACACAATGGCAGGATGCAATGTCATATTGTGTTTTCATAGGAGTATCCAAAAGATTTTTTATAGGGGTGTCCAATAACTTCATAGGAGAGTCCATAAAACTCTGTAAGAGTTGTTCTTTCTTAGGGGTGGAATCGGGTGTTTTTTTAAGAGCTACATTAAACATTGAAGCTGCTGATGAATCTACTCCACTCAGATCAGTGTTGGTTGACAGGATGGTGACCGGTCCAGAAGATTCCACCTTGACTTTATTTGATGAATTAATGACAAAGGATTTTTTCTCATACACGGGTGAAAGCTGGTACTGCCTCAGGCTTTGTTCCATGGAGGCCAGGATGCTTCCCTGCTTCTTGTTTTGCTCACACAGGGATTGTTCGTTTTCTTGCTTGACTTGCATTCCACCTATGCATGCCTCCCGCATCTGTAACTGCTCAGAACAAGGCCGCTCATATCTGGGTCCATTTTCCATTTTTACAGTTCTTGGGATATGTTTGGGGTCACTAGTGCTTAGAGGGGGATGAGGAGGGCCTTGGCGTTCCTGCCTTTGTAACAGGTGCATACGCAGTGCTGCATGCCTTTGAAAGTCATGGGGACCTTCAGGTCCCAGAGGTAGTCGAGGTCCCCTTTGGAACTGAGTGCAAGATGTCTTCAGCTGCTGTTCAGCTTTGAGATACATCTGTGTTGTCGCCTGTTGGTTTAACGCACCTTGTGGTAAGTGAGGTTGTGACTGTGTAGAGGTCTGGGGAAAGTCCATGTGGTTGGGCTGGTGGCAGTGGTTGTTAGGCTGCTGTGATTGAAATTGCTTGAGGTTACTGCTGCCTGAGTTTGGTGGATACTGCCTTTGATGTTGTTGTATTTCTGCTGTGTTATTAAAACTAAATGCTGTATGGTCACTGTGCTGAATGTGTTGGTTGCTTGGTTGAGTAGAATTATTTCTAAGAGGTTGGTTTGTTTGGTTTGTTTGACACAGTTGCTGGCCTGGCTGAGGCTGACTGTGAGGTCTGTAATTGGGAGACTTCAGTTGCTGCCCTTCAGATTGTGGTGGATGGGACAGTGGACGTTGAAGATGACAGTGCTGCTGTTGCTGTTGTTGCTGCTGCGGTTGTGTTGCTAAAAATCCAGGTGACAGTATATCATGGAGGTCGTTGTCTTCACGTAAGTGCTCTGACTGCACCCGGGAGTGGTAGCGGTTGTCTGCTTTCGTATTTTGAGGAAAGTTAAGCTGCTCAGACATTTTCTGGTGTGGGGGCTGCTGTATTTGAGGTGATTTAGAATTTGACTTCTGCCATTCAGGGACAGTGTTGTGCTGGACTGGAGCACAATGTGTTTTGGCTGGTTGACAGTTCTGCTCTTTCTTCTGAAAGCTGTTAGACCCATGGCTGCTGTCTGTGAAAACTCTCTGTGTCTGGAATCTTTGTGCTGGGTTTGACTCCGACATCTGGCTGTGAACCTGGGGGTTAGCTGTTTGCTGTTCTGTTGGAGGCTTAGAAGGGAAGCCCCTCCACATGTCCTGCTCTTGTGCCTGAGATGTTGGGCCACTTGCTGACTGCTGCTGGGAATGTGAAGAATTTAGATCCATCCAGCCTCTCTGGTTAGGAGTCGAACAAGATAAGTTGACTCTCTGTTGAGATGTGCTCTCCATCCCATTTTCTAACCTAGTGTCATGTGGCTGTTGCTGAAGGTGCCCCATGGGTCCCGAGCTGTCAGCAATATGTGGGTTCCCAGACTTTTCTTGGAAATTCTGGGATTGAATCCCATACTGAAGGCCTCTGTCGCTGCCTTGATACGGATGGTGACCAGGTCCAGGTTTCTCACTTTGCACCATATTCTGTATCCCAGAGTTGGGAAAGGATCCAAATCCACCTGCTTCTGCTGCTTGCAGGGGTTTGCTGCTCTCCAGAAAAGAGCTGTGGTTAAACTCCTGGTGGGATTTTGCATAGGCACCACTAGGATTTGTGTCATCTGGATAACTCTGTGCATTATTCAGATTTTGTTGTGAGCCGTTACCATTATTTGTAGGTTGGATCATGCCTTGCAACTGTCCTAGAGACAGTTCCTGACCAGAGTAAGACGGTGGCTTCTGTTGATGCTGCTGTTGTTGCTGCTGGTGGTTGGCTCCAAAATTGTTGGAGTATCCATTCACTACATAGTTGATGGAGTTATAATTGTTACCTTCTTCAGAATTTTCTGATGCCCCAGGGTGCTGTTGCTGTGAGTCAGGCATCTGTACTGAATTGGGTAATCCTGAGGTTAAAGGGGATTGAGCACCTTCACTGGAGAGCTTATTGGCCAGTGAACCATTGACAGCATTTGACTCTGACCCAGATGTTTGTGGTGCAATGGATACTTGCTCAGGAAAATAGTGAGACAAAGTTTTCTCTAACAGGTCACCTGGAGTGCTTTCTATGGTTGAGGAGGGTGATGCAGCACCATTTGGAATTTGTTTATTTCGTGGCAGACAGAAAATATCTCCATTGGGAAAACTACAATTCCTCTTATCTAACGTCTTAATGTCTGTTTGTGGAGAACTGCATTCAAATTCTGTTGCCTTTGTCAGCTCTGGAAAGTTGTCCACCAAATTAGAGCTCATGTCATCATTTCCTTTCATCTCAGAATCTACTTTCATTTTCTTGGGCTGGTGGACCAATAAGGACTGCTCCGGGAGTACATGGTTCAACTCTCCATTCATCAATTCTCCATTCATCAACTCTCCATTCATCATGTAGGATCCTTGATCAAACAGCCCTTGTTTTGAAGCAGGGTTGTTGTAGTTCTCCCTGTGTCTTTTCATAGAGTTAGCACCTGTACTGGACTTATAATTGTTCCAGTTTGAGTCCCCAGTGATCTGCATAGAATCTCCCTCTGAAGACTGGCCTCCATTCTGAATTTTGTGGGAGAGGTCGCGAGGTGCGCCGAATTGTGCTAATATCAGACTTTCTTCCGTCTCATGTCTGGGCTGTTCTGTTTCCATCTGGCCTGCTCAGAGTCCATACACAGGGCTGCCCTCTGTCCGTCCTGCAAGACAGAAAGTGGGAGAGAGATATATTTGGTGGTAAAGCAGTTCTTTACAGATTGCTGTGTATTAAAATCTTTTTAACACAAAATTATTTTGTATACAGCAAAATACATTTTATGATCTGGTTATTCTGTTGCTTTCTTCTTGTTCTTGTTGCTATTCTGCTGAGTTGTGAACTGCACTTAGACAAAAGGAAAAACTCCTACTCCACCATGTACTCCTAGTCTTTTGAAAATCTGTAAAGAAAGTTGGTTATTCCCACTCCCCTACACTGTGTTGCCAGGTATCTAATTTCAACGGTGTTAAATTTGAATCCTTAGTCTGAATTTCACCTCAGTGAGGGAAAGGTCAGTAGAGTACTGTGTTTACACTTGGCACTAAACGTGTATCAGCTTGTAACACATTTCCGTCATAGAAGTGGATTTACCATGACCTAATTTCTCCATCGCCTAAAACAACGGAACAAGTTGAGGTCATCAAAGGGTTATGGTGGCTGATGTCGTGTGCTACAAGAAACTGAATCATTAGCAGTTTCCTTATTTACAATGTCTCTTAAAAAATAATGTTAACAAAAGGTGTCCCTAGGGTACACTATGAAATAATTTTCTCCGACTGAAAGCTATGTTGTCCCATCGTGTACTCATATCGGAAGTAAACCTAAAATGAATGACCAAAAATGCTTAGTGAGCTCAGTGATCAACAAGGCATCAGGTTTGCAGCTTTGATGAGGCTTTGAGTGTGAATTTAGTCTGATGTTCTTGTTTTAGCATAAAATAATTAGGTTTGGACAATTTCAAATGCTGTAAATACTACTTTTATGTTTATTTATAATTCATGTTGGCTTATAAGGCTAGCAGGTAGAGTGCGCTAGAGCACTTAGTTAATCTAGAGGTAACAGATGCAGATTTTGCCCTCACTGAAAAGTAGATACAATTTCAGTTGACAAAGATTTTCTTTGGTGGCTTAAAGCACTACAAGTCATACTGTATTTCTGAAAATTGCTCTTTTTTCTTTTTTATTTCAAGACAGAATATATTAAATGAAAGTACAACTAACTGAAGGCAGCAGGATCCAAGGTTAATCTTCCAGATGGTAGATGAGAGGAGGAGCTTGCTGCTCATCAGCTGTTCAGTTGAGATATTCCTCTCCTGGCCCCACCACATTGTAATGTCAAATATGCAAATACTATTCAAACTGGAGTCCTTTGTTATCAGGTCTCTCAAAACTCAAGCACTGTGAGCTTTCTGTCATGAACTTTAAATTTAGTTCAGAATCTAAACTCCACCCCACAAATGTTTCCCACAGTTCATTATCCTGATTTTTTTTTTAATCAGGATTATTTAAGGAAATGTTATTTGTTGGCACATTCAAGGACTGAATATGTTACAATAGAACTAAGATTCAGTACAATTTTGGCTCATAAAATGTTTTAATGTGCCGAATGCACTTGAATAAAGCTGTTGCCAAGGATAAAGCCCCAAAAGCTTGGCAGTCTAATTTTGGTAAATGTTTTACATGGCAACCTAAATGATTTGTGTTGGTCTGGAGTATCAAATGTAGGATGTTATAGCACATGAATAGTTTCAATCAGTACTATTTCAGGGCATTGTTCATAAATTGTAGGCAAATGATCCAGAAACAGGAAATGGGACCTAACCATCTAAATGTTAAATATCAGGAGCGTAGTAACAAAGTCCTATTAGAATGTAATCAAGGTTATATATCGAAAATAAAATCTAGAGGCTTAGGTAGCAAGCTGAGCTCATGGTTTAATTTTGATTTCTCTGTGCTGGCGCTGTCTCTGCCAAGCCAAATAGATTCCTGCGATTCCAGTCGAACATTGATTTTTGTCTGCTGCCCTCAATTATTAATGCATGTCACATCCGCAGCATCTGCAAAACCATTGCAGTGCACAGGTACAAAGAACCGCAGACTAATCCATCATAATTATGAGCAACCCTCTTCCAGATGCCAGTGGAATGGTTGGCTCTATGTTGAGTGTTAAAGTTAAACAATTAGTGGTCAGCATAAAGGCTGGATGAGGAAAAAGATGTTCCCTGAGCATCATTATCCTTAATATGTTGAAGAACTGAGAACATGCATTTTCCTGACTTCATCCCACACCATTACCATCTCCTTGTATTCTAAGAACTGAATACACAGTATTTTAATGTATTTATAAATTGACACCTATTTGAATCTTTTTCTTTAAGTCTCGGTGTCCATAAATCTTTGAAATCAAGTTGAGCAGAGCTAGTTAATATCAAAGGTTGTGTAAAACGTGTTCATTAAGGTAGTTTAAGCCACATTTGGTTAAAAAGACTTGGAAACTTAAGCCATTGAAACACACTTGAATGCTTAAGAGAAGTAATACTTGTATTTGTGGTCTCAGGTCACTAAGCAACTGCCAGCTGCTATAACATAAAAACAAAACTAGAATATTAAACAATGAAGTGTAGGCAAGGCATGTCGTTTGTAGGAACTGGAAACGGGTATTATGACAAGTTTCATTTGGCATAATTGTGCTCCATCATTGGACTTGATTATGACATCTGGAACTTGTTACTTCATGTTATGAGCATAGCAGAACAGCTGTTCTCTTCAAACGACTTGTTTTGTCCAGAACGTAAAGGCCTTTTTTGAAAAAATGTCCATTTGAGCCAAAACCTGTTATTTATTTACAGATATAAGCAAACATCTATGCTTATGATAAATACTCATCACGAGCACCAGCTCCTGAAAAGCTGGGGGGTGAAAACATTCATCTTTAAGAAAGAAAAGTTTGTAATTAAAGTATTTCAAGATCCAAGATACCTCTTGGACACAAATACGATTCTTAGAAACCATATGTACATAATGTTCAGCCTGGTCAAGTGGACAATGCATAGGTGAAAGAAAAAGGCCACTATTGGAGTTGTGGCTCAGTGGCCTGTCTGGACCAAGTCGACAGGAAACTGTCAGATTGAGCTCCGCTCAGGCAGGCAAGCTAGTTGACATAATGATCACCTTCCCTCTGTCAGTCGCCCCTTCCAAGACATTAGCAGCCCTCCAGACCTCCAAAGTTAGAGTGCTAAATCTCCCACTAACGAGCCAAGCTGTTACAAGGGTGTCTGGAAGCTCCCACTGTTGTCACAACAGAGCAGCCAGCTGCCTGTTAGCAGGTGGAAGAGGGAAGCAGCACAGCAAAAACAAAGACAGCTCTCAGGTCAATGGCGAGGGAAAAGAGCCTCAAAGGTGTCTTTTTGTCTGCACTGTGAAGCATGGACATCGTCCATCTCCAGTATCAACTTTTATTCCTTGTTAGCATGATTGAAATTCATTTCATTCGTCCATTACCCACTGGGAACAGAAAGAAAAGAAAAAATCCTGAGAGACAAGAAAAGCTTGTCAGAAAGCAGGCAATCCAACAAGTGAAGTAGAGCTAGTATATACTGTATGTCCCATTAAACAGACAGTATCTGTCTCTATCGCTGTATATAGTAACTCATTCTAAAATTCTATATTTTACCATGTATGTGATTGTTTCCATATAAATGTGTGAATCTGTGAGTAAACTAATTAACTACTTAAAAACAGAGTCAAACTATAAATTCTATGTATATTATGAAGCTGTGAAATTAGTTGGCACCAGAACCAGAGGATGCACAGTCTCGCTAGCTGCTTGGGCAACACGTTGCAGAAGTACTGCAGCAAAGTACCACCATCATCGCTCTAATCAGGAGTGACCCTGAAGCTATTTATGATCATGTCAAAGGCATTAAAACTCGGATGTGTTACTTTGACTAACGAGTACAATAACACCATGGTGGGAACTGTGAATTGCGCGTGGCTTCTTTTGATGAATGACAACTGGTCTCTGGATTCGGAAGATATTTTCATTCGCGTAACGGCATGTAGTTAAATGTTTAAAAGGCAGATCAGCTCACTTTGGATGCTAGAAGTCTCGATGATCGGACTTGCACTGAATTAGGGCCAGAGAGTCATAGATTTTACGAAAGTACCGAACAGTATCGGGAGGATGGTAGTGCGTCTGACTGGGGCATTTTTAAATGATCGGATCAGATTGAGCATGTTGCTAAGCCCAATCATTTGCATTTTTGTTACATCTACGTCGGAGTAAACTACAAGCAAACAAACTGAGAGGAGACATCTGTTGACTAGTTTTGTAATGCTGGACAACAATTTTCGGGAATAGTTTGAGGGCAGTGTTTTTTTTGTTTTTTGTTTTTTTCTTGGTGCATTACAAAGTTCAAGCATTAGCCCTACGTTGGACTGATTTTGAGGTATATTGTACTGAATATCGCTGCACAGTGCACATGTGATGTAACAGAATGAAGAAAAGCCTTTATAAATCACATGACAAGGAACTTTTGTTCACAAAACATGCAAAAAGAAATAATGTTGATTGGATTTACACATTGACAAAGAAAACTGGCTAAAACATTTTTTTTTTTTTTTTTAAATATATAGATAAATGTTTCTCTGTGGATGTGTACACTCTTTTACACTAATACAGAGTTAAAGTACACAATGAACACACAGGGAGTAAACTAATGCTCCCGTCTTTTTTAAACATATAAAGCATTCCTGAAAACATAACAATGAGGTAAGCGAGTGATTGCCACTTCCCGACCCCATGTGACTACTCCTTTGTTTTTGTGGCCCTCAGTGCAGTCTGTAAATGAGTAACAAAGTCAAGAGGTGAACACTGGTGCTAAGCTGCTTTCAGTGCAGCTCCATTCCTATGGGACACTCCAGGGTTTACAATGGACCGAACGGAGCCAAGCAGCTTGTCACAGTTGGATACACCCACACTGACAACAAAAAAAAAATCTTTGCAAACCTAGAACAAAGCCAGAGATCCCAGCTGTGTGCGTCTATCTGGGCTTCATACAAACATACAAACACACACAACAATTATGCAATATTTTAAGTCCAACTCTGAGTTTGTGCTTTACGACAAGTATTGGCTTCATCTTGTTAATTATTCATCAGATGTGATTCACAGTCGGGCAGATCTATTTTTGCTCTGGAAGTAGAGCACTAAACTAAGCCAGAGGCACAGCGTTGCAGTGGCTTTAGTTTGGATGCCGGCTGGAAGTTATAAAGCTTTGATCTATTTTGGCTTTCTTTCTAGTAGCTAATGTCCACCAGGGAAAATGAGCACTCTGGTTCAGTTTATGATATGACTCCATTTGCTTGGCTTGAACCGAATTCCCAACAAAGCTTTCTTTCCCTCCAGAAGTCAGTTTCTTTGTCTCTTATGTGCTGTTGTTTGGTTTCCCTCCCTCTACCGCAGCCTCACCTCTGCCCTGTAATTACACTTCTGGTTCATCTCTACTTATTCATCTACTCCCTCTTGTTCAGTCTGCCATCTAACCTGTGCAGTTATGAACCTGGCTAAACAGTCATTTGCCATAGCTGCTGCCTTTGTAGCTGTGTATTTGCTGTCATTTATAGATGGTCAGGCTTTAGTGCTTTGAAGCCTGGGGGGCAAGGGTGGACTCTTGGACACAGTGTGGCCAGTGTTGTAAAACAATGGACGCTGTTAGCAGAAGAGTCTTTTTAGGGCAACAGTTAATGCACATGACAGTAGAGGATGTGTTTTGTAATTTTTCTGTACCAAAAGCAGAACAAGTAAACTGTGAAACTATGAACTAGTTTGTTCAACTAGAATATAAAATATATGTGCTGCAAATTAGTTTTTTGGGGGGAAATTAAGTCCTGTGTCTACCAGTAGCATAATGCTTTGGTTCCATAGCACCAGAGTAATGGCGTTTATTGCACTGGACCCACACTTTGTTTTTGTTATTGCCAGAGAGAGAGCTAGTGAAATATGAGAACTGCCATAGTAGACGGGATCTATTTGGCGTGACTTGGCAGCCGTATGTGACATTCAGCACTAACGACAGCTGCTGGGAGATTCAGGTCTCTGTACTTTCAGGTTGGGACTTAGGAAGCCAGGCTAAAGAGTTTTAAAGTCACTGTTAAAGACAGAGAGATGTGCCGCAGGCCAGTAAATCAAACGCACACACACACACACTTGGCAAGCCACAGCACCGTTTTGTCGAATACTCCAAAGAATACGCCATAGTCTCAAGTGCACATTTCCTTTTCTTTGCTGAAATGGGCCCATTTGTATTTTCCTGTTTAAAAGATAAGAACACTGAGCATGCACCCAGTCCAAAGACTATAAATTTTCAGAAGTAAGGGTAAAAATCGAGATACCTTGTCAACTGAGTCACGAGTGAGCCTGACAAGGTATCTTGTGATTTTCAATGTAAATTACCTGACTGACTAACTGCTATAACTCAGTACTAATGTTGCATCCACTGCAACTTTGCAACATAAGATGGGTTTTAACTCGTCAAATATGAATACGTAACACAAACTATAACTTATGCATAAGCTACCGCTGCTGCAGTATTGCCACCTATGTTATTAAACCCAACTCTTAACTTTCTTAAATTTTAAAAATTTAAAAGTGAAATAAAACTTTATCCTGCTTCCATTAAATTACACATGGATGTATTAAAAATTGTAAGCTGTGCTTTGAGCAAGTCTTGTGGTGTGAAACTTCCATCTCACAAAGAAGTCATTCAAGACTCCAAATAAGTATATACACCTGTAAAATGTGTAACCAGAAATCATAGTTTTCTGTGTGACATCCATTAGGACCCTTTAGTTGAAATGAAACAGAAACCAAACAAAACCCAACATAACAGCAAATCGTGAAATTTAAACTATTTTTGCTAATTAATGTCTTGGAATAGTATATGCTTTGCTGTATGTGCTGACAGACTTCAGTTGGACAGTTGAGACTGCACACGGCTTAGCTCTGAGTGAAACCTCATCCTTAGCAACCCTTTACCAGTGTAATCAGGTCAGATGACTTGCATTCTACAGTGTGTTAAATCCCTTGCATAAATATAGAGCCGAACTTGCTGCTCCACAAACCTAATGACCTCCTGCAGCACGCTCACAACTCTGCATTCCCTTTGACTTGGTGGACAGGGACGAATGTTCAAAAACTAGTTTGTAATCTCATAAATATTATTATTAATTCATAGACGTGTCTGAAGTCTGGGCGCTTAAACACACACACCACACAGCCCCCACAACCCTAAGTTAGACAAAAACCCTAAAAGGTCAATAAATGGGCTAAATCAGCTACAGCTTGTCAGCAAATATGACAGAACTCATATGTGCTTGAATACACATGTGCCTATTTCAGGCAAAGTTAAATTATTCTTTTAGATGTTTGAATAGATGTTTTGAATTATGGCTGTTCATAATGTGTGGCTTCCAAATGAAAAGAGAGTGTTGAACTAACTTGAGGTGTGGAAGTTAAACGAGCGGACTGTAGTCATAAAGTAATGGGACAGATGTTCATTCATCTTCTGCATCTCACTGAGTCTCTTCATCAGGCCCTCACACTTGTGATTTATGTCACATGGCATGCTCATGCAGTGTGTACAATGCACCTCACATGGTTGGTTGCGCCAACTCTCTCTCTCTCTCTGAACATATGACGTTCCCTGGCTGAGAAACAAAAGCCGCCTGTGTCTGTAGTCAAAAGTTACATGCCGGACACAGATCATCGTAACATTTGCTTCTTAGTGCCTGTGTCTTGTTATTACACACCTTGGCAAAATGGGGATCAGCACATAGCTACCTATCAACCTACCCAGTGAGTATCCAAACAAACTGAAACCAGCAAATAGCTTTAATACAAGTAGAACACAGATACTAATCAAAGATCTGTGCCATTTCCTCATTTGTCATATCAGAGCAACACATCATTTCCTTTAGTTAACCCCAGTCAAAAAATTGTTGGGCACAGTTTGTAAATGAAGCAAATAAGAATATTTTACAGAACTTTTCATCATATAAGGTATATTTATCATATAAAGTGAGGTGAATTTGAATTTAGCATCATGTTTTCCAGTTCCATCCGATGATGAATGCATCTCTCTCTAATTCTGCACTGAAAAATAAAAAGTGATTTTTCTACTGGTTACTATATAGATGCAGATAAATGTGAAGGTCGTTACCAGGAATGCTGACGCTTGAGGTTCAGTGTTCCTGATGTGACACATGTTGGTTCCATTAGTAATATCCAAGGTTGCTGCAAGGCTGGCTTCATATGAACGCAGTAACTTGCGGGTCCAGTCTTTGTTTCAGGTGGAACTGAGCAGTTATCTGATGATGCTGTCTGGGGTCTGACCACTAGACAGTGACGTAAGATTGGCTGCATCACATGCCACCCTAGCACAGCACTGCTAGGGTCTGCGCTTTCAATCTCAATGGTGGACCAAAAACATAGTAGCACAGCAGGCCGAAGCAGCATGCTAAGAAAGTGATTCTCAATGTTCATATTATTCAGTCTTTCAATTAAATGTGATAAAATTCTCACATTACGTACGTGTCTTACGTGTTTTCACACCAATAAACAATGTGCATGCAAAGATTCCTCTTAGACCAGATTGATAGATTACTACAAAGACCTGAAGACACAAACTTCTGTTTGTAATTTCTTCCCTAGAAAGCCTCCTCCCCCTCCATATGAAGAAGGGATTGGTACAATCTACGTTGTTCTTTATGTCTAATGCGAGACAGATGTGGCCGACTTTTGGAGATTCCCACTGCAGTCTTTGTGCTCACATAGCTTTGTGTCTCAGTGCCTTCTTTCATTGTATTTTAACATCATTGCCTATTCATGGCATCCTTTGAGGTAGTAAATCTGAAATAACTCAAACTTGTTTGATTGAAAGAGCTGGGTTCTGGCAATATACCATAGATCAAAACAAGGAAATTATTAAAAAGAAATATCTGTCAAGTTTTAAGTTAAGCTTTTATGGCAAACGGTTGATGATTGTACAATAGATGACTTTGTGAACCCAACACGTGAATGTTAAATATTTTCAGTGCAGACTGCAGATTCTACTTGGATAATGTATTGTCAGCTAAAACAACAAAACTTTGTAACTACAGATTCCAGTGGCTATCTAGGAAAAAGTCATCCAGCTTGGACGTGAGGAGGGAAAATAGTCAAAAGGAAACACAGCTGGAACCAGAAAAGCATGATAAGTCGATAAGTAGGCTTTCATTGTAGGCCAGTTTTGGTGCTGTAAGATTTGTGGTGAATGTCTGAGCAGTAGCTGGTGAGTCAGTGAATGTCAAGCATTTTATTAATGTTGGTTGAAAGGTGTCAAAAAGTAAGTTCTTGAGGAACTTGTGCTGTGGCTCGGGTAGTTCAACTGAAGGTTGGATGATGTGTCGTTGGGCAAGACACTGTATTACATGTTGGCGGAAGCTGTGTAGGTGTGTAAGACACTCTAAAGTTGCATCATCTAAATGCAGACCAACCCCACCTCTGTGCATTTCTGGTACATCCTGTTTAGCAGGTACTCTAGGGAAAACAACAAGGAGTCAGTCACAAAACCTCATGCTAGCACGTGCCACTTTTGTCTTTATAAATTTCTCTCATCGATTCTGAATTTTATGATATTTCTGAAGAAAAATATGATGTGTCTTTATTATTTTTGAAGAGTTTGGTCATTTGGTCAATACTAAAAGTGCAGAAGCGATTGGTAGTAACAGGCAACATTGTCATAGATCAAATTTATTAATCATCGGCCTTACCACCAAACATATATGTATATATGCATTTCTGGTTATGTATATTATATATACATTATATACATGTATGTGTAACATATATGTGTAGAAAGATGTAAATCCTGATGGTAGGTGGCAGTTGAACACCAGCCCAGACCTCTCTTGTTAAACCAGTTAGTCTTGAATTGTTCCTGTTTCATCAGCACAGCCTGAAAAGAACCCCTTCCTAGGTTTGAAGCTCCCTTAGCAATGCTTACACAGAGAGTCTAAACCTTTTTTGTACCTTCAAGCTGCATCACACGGAGACTCTAATTAAGAAATGGGCTCCTGAGCATACAAACCCAGTAGCCTGCCTCTAGCCTCTCACAATCCAGCACATCTCCTTCCAAAGTGCCTGTCCCTTTTCCCCTCTAACCCTCTGTCTATGCAACAGTCAATATATCTGACTAACTTGATGAACTGTGCGCACAGCAAAGTTAATTTCTTTCTGAGTGCATGGTAGCCATGGCGACCATCTTATGAGTGCTTCAAAGCCCATCTGGTCTAAACATTACTCCAGCACGGCTGACTGCATAGTATACTGCCTTGCGCTGGTGTGCACATGTGCTTTATGCACTGATCCTACAACTAATTCAGAAAACTACATTTCCAATTTTGTTGATCAGCACCTTTCAAATCCTGGTTTGGAAAATATAAAGATTGAAATGGTAGGACAAGAAATACTTTTGTTGATCTTTTCCTCCTCATTCATTATCCCTTTCACTACAGTCTGGCACAAGATGAAAAGCTCATCCACAAAGCCTACAGATGCTGATTCTCGTGTTTCTTCACTACTACGTCTTGACTTGGGACGTGATTAGCGCACAGTCACGTTTATTTAGCAAATATTTCCTTTCTGCTTGCGTGATCCAAATCTAAACCAGCTTCCAACTAAACAGGAAGCAGAGGTGAACAGTAAACAGGGAAAAGGAAGCATTATTGGAGGGAATAATATAACAAACATTGCAGCAAAGGAATTTTAAATGGACACAATATCGAGTCAGAGTTTCAGTAAAGGCTGATATCGTGACTGTTTTTTGTCAACGAAACTCAAGACACTTTTGGCATCGTGTGCTTTCTTACTTTTTTTCATGAAACATGGAGTGAAAAATATTTCATAGTAGTGGTCACTACTGCTGTGAATGAGAAATATTTGCTCCATGTTCTTTCGTCATCTGGAAAGCAAATGTGGGGATATTCTTTCCCTCATTGGTTTCCAAGCAGCCTGGCTTAAGCCACTGTTGCTAAGCTCCCTCTTTCCCTCCATTGATTGGGCAGCACATGACTATCATTTGTTTCATTACTTCAGTGTAAGGTTTCCAGAAATCCTTCACTCCATCGCACACACTTCAGGGACTGTTCGGGAGTTACAGTTATTTCTAACAACATTCAGATCTTAATTATGGTCTGTGTATTGTGTTAGTGTTCACTTCAAACACAAAAGGTATCATTCAAATACAGCATTTCTACAAGAACTACTGCACATTGTAGCATCACTGTCTTTTCCTTGCATACTATCCCATTCTTTCTACTCATTCAGACATGGGCCTAAAGTCAGACTTTGACATTTTCCCAACTTAAACACATATAAGGCTGCAAACCGGTCCAGTTGTCATTGAGCACTACTCGGAAAGACACCAGCTGCTGCACTTGTACATTCCACTTGGGAAACCTAATATTGAGGCCGAGCCACTCGAAGCTCTCAGAAGGTAGTAAGTGATGTCATTCAAAGCCTTTGGTAGGGTTACGCTTCTAAATGACAATCAGGGCCAGCTGTCTTTCTTTGTGCTCCTTGTGCAGACAACAGGGGGCCATGGGGCCTAACCTTTTCAGTGACAGTTCCTAGCAGCCAGGCGTTTCATATCTGACAGCCATTTTAGAAGATGGCAAACAGCAATCAGGAGAAGCTGTTTGGGTAATTTTAGACCAATTTTGGGTTATGCCATCGTGACAAAGCTTTGCCTATCATGATAAATAAGCATTCCATTGCATTATCCATGGATTTGTTTTAGCAGAAAATGCATTTTGACATGCTGAATTGTCCTGATAGCAAACTTTTTTCTTTCTTGTTTCAGGATTAGAGCTCTTGCAAAGCCTTACCATTGTGATCAACTTGATTTAACCGAAACTGATTGACCTCTATAGAGTGCGACACTAAAGTCTTAGTAAGGGTCAGACCTTTGCATGAGGTTAGGTCACCTTTTTAAAATTCGCATGGCCTGTGTATTTGCAGACTGTGTCCATGTTTGCTTACTGCTACTGCACATTTGTCCATATCAGTCTTCTTGAATGCAAGAAGGCCATCCATCTTGACTTCACATGTTTATCTTTTGTTCTCGCTTTCAAGAACTTAAGCTTGCAAATTTCATTTCTTTCTTTACAATGTCACAGTTTTGTTTTTAGAGGCACTGAAGGTTTATAAAATTTAACTTCTTACCAAATAAGTAATTAATGGAAAGCAGTACAGTGATGGAGAGCGGCACAGTGGACGAAATTTTGTTTTCAAGAGTGTCTCTACCAGTATAGTTTTAGGTATACATGTTTTTTTTTTGTTTTTTTACGTGTTGGGGTTTAATCAGAAAAGTATGCTTATATTTTCACTACCCTAGAACTCTAAAAGAAGTTTATTGAACTTTCTGAAAGGGCGGAAAAGTTTACACCGAGTATGTTCTCTTGACAGTCCGCTGCTAAGACCTTCATCTGCACAAAGGCTATGCGGAACGGCAAGAGGATAGGCCTGCCCACAGTCTCGCCACGTTTTCAGGTGTGGACACGTGTTAACGTGGGTCCTGTTTTGCTTCCAGTAGTGGAACAATCGAAAAACTGTATTAAAGATGATTGTCCAGGCGTAGGAGGAGCGGCCGGGCGAGAAGCGGGAAGAGATGCTATTCGCTTTGGGGGCGGTTACGTAACATCTCACTTGCCTCCCTCGCCATGGAATGCCAGGAGAGTGTTTGTAAACAGAACGGCCATGTGCGTGTGCTCACGTGGAGGAAGCTTTTGAGTCGCTGCCCTCGCTGTCTCACCCCTGAGGTAAACCCTGACATCGATACACGCTCACAGGGCCAGCACCACTCCCTCCGGCCCTGTGCCACTCAAACAGCGCCTTATCACTCTCGCTCCATAATTACGCCTCAACTCGGCTAACAACGCACGGCTCGCTGGAAGAAGAAGGCCAAGAGTCAAATTTGGGATTAGCGGGAGAAATTTTTTGTGTGTCACACTCATAAAATCATTATTGCTACTTTACAGTACCAGTAATGACTAGGAAACCACTCCCAAGCCTTAACAAGGTAGAGCCTTCATTGGATGGAAACATTGGATGTTGGTGACTCCTGAACCCATAAAGCTTTGCAAGAAGTAAACACATGGAGATTCTCAAGTCAAAGGACCTTTTGACAGCTCAGGGGTGGATATTGTTGCACAAAAAGCAATGGTAAATAGCCATTAAGTGCTAGAACTCTTACAAACATCATGCTAAATAAAATGACACTATGGCCTGCAGGTAAACCTTCTCAGAACTCTGCAGGGATTTTCAGTTTTATCCCGAAAGTCTAGTTCATTGATACTTTTAGTTTCCAGCTAAGATAAAATTCTTACATCCACACATACGGTCTAAAGAAGTATAAATAACGTGTGCAAATACACAACTGTGTTATACTGCTGTGATTCCACTGCAGGAGCACCACAGTTGCTGCTTTACTCTTGCTCTCCATAGAAAAACAACCCCCAATAGCAGACAGGAGGGAAATCAATATTGCAAAAAAATCAATACAACACTCAGTATCTCGCCATTTTGTCTTAGGAAAGCAGCTGAGCTATGACCGGCTAGCAGGTAGTACAATCTAAAATGTCTAACCTGCCACCGGGGCTTGTTTCTGTGTCATTTGCGCACCAGCCCCCGGGTGGAAAAATGATCCGTGGGCTGGACAGAGCAGGGTCAGAGGTGAGGGCTTGGACAGCATTGTTGTGGAACGCTATGGCAACTGGACATTCTTCCCAATGGTGATATTGTCTTTGCCCTGGGAGTGACATAAAGGGGACTTAGGGCCATGGTGAAGGAGCAATCCAAGCGCACAGCTTTATCTGTAGGTGTGGATGTATGAGAGAAGCTGTGCTCATGTGATTGATCTATAGGGCCCATCCCCCACTCAGCCCCTGTAGCCCTATTAATGCTCTGGTGCCTTTTCAGCTGCTGATGTAACAGCAGCCCTGCAGAGAGACACTCTAGTAACATTGTGGGTTTTATAGTTTTTAATTTTAGATTGTGGCATTATTGTGCAGGAAACGGATTATACGACTAATGATGCGCTTTCGTTAATGAATTAAGGCAATGAATGGGTGAGACTCATTGCCTCCAGCCAGTGTGGTAGATGCAGTCTTTCACATGACACTTTCACATGAGGCATTATCTACAGTGTCTTAACGTCATGAATGGGTCAGTGTGATCTACATACACACACACACAAGTGTGGATCACCTGATCTCTTGCAGTCACAACATACTTTACGAGGACTATGGAGAACGCCGTTGCTTAAGCGCTCGTGTTGACACTGCACAGTCAATGACCATGCTTGCCATATCAAAACAGAGCCATGCCATTGCGTCAGAGGGGTACACCACTACTGTTGGTTCGAAAGTGTAGTGGCAGCCCACTATGACTTGAAATGGGATTCTCTCACACTGCAAGCAGGTATATTTTAACAGTGTTGTAGGAGCCGCATGCTCTGCAAATGTAACCACAGAAGAGGAAAAAAAAACAGATTCAGAAGGGGGAAGTGTCTGGCTGTCTGAGAATACTTTGTTATCAGCTGTTCACATGAAAGCTTGGTAATTGTCTTTTGTCATTTGACAGGCAGCTGACTTTATTCCCACTTCACTGCCCCTCTACCTTCTTAATATCACATTCTGTGTGTGCACTTTCAGTGGATCCACACTGGTCTGTTTAAGTCTCCAGAGACCAGTAATTTTGGCATCGATCAGAGATAAAAAATTAAGTTCTGCATTGCTCCTGCAGGCCGTCTATATTGTTAAGTTGCAATGCCCAGTTATAGGTTAGTGTTTATTCTCCACCTTGCAGACATACTTTTACTTTGCCTGTGACCTGAGGCCATACTGTGACTACATTACGACTGTAGTCAGTGGAATACACAAACCCAATATACAAACCAAAGGGAGATCTGTTGTATTCTAATTGACTATTCAGATGTTAATCTTATAGAAACACTTGAATGCGTGAATTCAGGGAGGCGGGGGGGGACAACAACTAACAAACCATTAGATAGTTGCTAATTGAGATTAGGCCTCCTGTCCTGTAACAAATCTGAATTTATGTTCTGTTTGGGTAAATGATTACAGTTCACGCACATGTTACCCATTTTGTTGTCAATAATCTATTCATCAATGGCTCAGTTTCCCAAACAATACAGCAGCCTGATTGTTGCAACATGTAACTGCTTGTAATGCATCAAAATGTGTACTAACCACTGGTATAAGTTTAGTCAATTATTTTGACAAGTAAGCTGTTTGTGGCTCCGCTTTGGCAACAACTCTGTGCTTAGCCTGAAGTTAAAAATCAGCTCCAGGATAACCATTCTGGTTCCCCCAGCTAATGGTGCAGTAGGATAGAGTTTCATTTCCTCCAGAGCTTTCTGACCTTGCCTGTGTTCACTACGCCCTGCCACCACAATTCTCTTCTCCTTTGCTTCTCCTTGGGATTTGCCTTTTGTGTCTGCTTGTCATTCAGTGGTGAAAGCAATGAAAGCTGATTCATAGAGATACACAATGCCAGAAGCCTCCAGCTCTACTGCTGTGCAGACGCTGTGCACTTACTACTGTGCATGTCCAGGTTGGACTTTTCCTCTCCTTCACATAGTCCTACTGAAGCCTACTGAACAGCATTAAACAGGCACAGACACAGAAATGGGCATTGACACGAGAATAAGCTACAGAAGGTAACACTTCCTGCATCTAATAGAAACTATCATCATCTTGCAGTAGCCATTAATTACACAAAAATGTTAAAAATGTGTTTTGCACTCTTACCAAACTCACTCAAAAATCAAACACACATGCACACACATTACACTCTCTCACACACATTTAACATCTAATAAAAAAGCAAGGTTTAGACCGAGGGAATTACAGAGCTATTTCAATTATGCTTGAAGAAAAACTCCTGAACAAGCAGTCTAAGTACACCATTTTCTATGATGCATTCAAAAGCAGCAAAAATGTTGAGTAAATACAAGATACACAGGAAAACACAGAAGGTCTCTTTCAGTTTTAGCTGCCCCCAAAAAAATAAAAAAAGAAGAAAGAAAGAAAATCGTCAGCCATGTTGGAGTAGCTTTATCTAATATCCCCTCCTTATTATGTTGGCTCTTGCTTTTTACGGTGGTGGACATCTGCCACACTTCACCTGACAAAAAGACCACCAAAAATACACTCAGGGTTAAAGGAGAAACAGGCAAACAGAGCATGAACGTACAGAGCAAATCCTCACCTCCTTTTTACGTCCCTCCACTTTGTAGAAATTCCAACAAACCGTCTGGATCTCCTCTTTAACAAATCCTAAAGGGCAGCCATCTTGCCTCCTTCTGTTCTTCTATGAAACAGACTATCCTCCACATCAATATTCATGAAAACCAGTCTGACGTCGGCTCTCATCATCAGGAGAAGCCCGGGTGTCGCTGTTCGCCGGCCCGACAAGAACACTCATATGTGACTCTGGTGTGAGGCAGCAGAGGCGCACAGAGTGGACAAGATCTAGCTGCAGGTCGGGGCGAAGAGCCTCGCTTTGGAGGCGAACTCAAATAATCACAAAATCACTTTCCTGCTGAGTCCTTCCACACAAAGAGACAGGTTTTCTTTCCCCCCTCTGCTCCCTCCTTTTTTTCTTCTTCCCTCAGCCGCACACAATAGTGAACACTATTATGGCTGCCCTGAAGCACTGGAGTGGATTTCGTGAGCAGGACAGGACTCCAACCCCCAGTGCACTTTGTGTTGAATATTGCACTGGTCTCACAGGCTGTCTGACTGAGCTGAATACCTCCACCCCCTTCCTCTTCTCAGACAGGAAGCTAAGTGACTCAGGGTTTTTCCCTCCCTTTTTCACTCCGTCTTTCTTTTTCTGTCATTGGTTACAGAAGTTCCCCCTTTTGGTGTAGTAGCACTCCTCTTTTGAGAGTATTACAACAGCAATCAGATGTGGCCAGTTGGAACCCGACCAGTTGAGCAATGCGCTCATTTCCAACGGCCGTGTCTGAATTTGGCACACCTCGGCTGTCTGTTCATTTTTAGAGCGGGGTGTTAGATATCTCTACAGCCCGCATGCATACTTTGCTTCATGTGTCTGCCAAGACCCACCTCCTGTTGACACTGGCCACGTGGGCTTGAAAGAGATAGAGAAAGCAGTGTGTGTGTGTGTGTGTGAGAGAGAGAAAGGGGCTGAGGGTGATTTAAAAGACAAATTCAGGCCTGGAATGTTGTTGAAATAACACGTGTAAAAATGTGCTATAAGGCTGCAAATATTAAAACTTCTGCTGCTGTTTGTGAAGTGTGTTCGTGTCAGTGGTCATAATCCCAGGAGCTTTTTGATGATGATAAATTTAGGTTTATTCACGTTTTAGAAGAAGAAAAAACAAGAGCATATTTATCTGTTATTTCTTTGAGGAAAACCAGAAAACAAGGCAATAAGTGTGTGTATTGTTACTGCCGCTAAGCTTGACCTATTCTGAGATAAGCTGCTTTTCTTTTTGGCATGGTGAAAAAGGGCAGCTAACTAGTTAATATGTGATAGTTGTATGTCGAGAAAAAAAAAAAGAAAAAAAAACTGAACATGTGGCCACAGCTTTAACCAGCGGAATTCATTTTTACTATTTCCTCCTGTGCTGCACTAACAGGTGGGTCTTGTCTGAAAATAATCTGGTTTTAGCTGCATTTTAAGGCTTAAAAAAAAGGAGACCCGACCTCTTTCCCAGCAGCCCTTGCTTAGCTGCAGTGACATTTGTTGACTCAATAGTTTCAGCCTCAGCGCAGAAAAGGAGATTTGTTTTTACACAGAATGGGGGATGGGAAGAGGCACGGGGAGGGAGGGAGGGAGGGAGGGAGGTGGAGTCACTGTAGAATGCAACATGGACTCTGCAGAGACAAAATAGACTCTTTTTTACATTGTGCAGCTCTAAACAGAGCTATGTGAGAAACAGATTATAGCTGAGATACTGAGTGTTATGTATAAATGTCTTCAAACCACACTGAGCTATTGGTGTTAGGTCAAATTTGTGTTTTTTGTTCTTTGTTAGAATAGTTAACTGATCAACCTGTAGCAATACAACTCAGCAGAAATGAACCAACGTTTTCAGAAAAAGGAATAATGTTGAGGGAAATCCCACTGACCACCTTCTTTTAGGAGATCAATGAAATTGGTTCTGGTCACAAAGGTGAAGATACAGATAGTGTATAAACAAAGCAAGCAAAGAGTGGTGGACTATGGCTTGTCTTTTGTACTTATTTTTCTAATCTAGTCTAATCAGGTTGTTCAGTGGACCTAAACTAGCTAAGGATTGGAGAAGTTGTGACTGCCCAAATGAAATCCCCAGTGGAGTTGTGCTGGGAATATGCTGGGAGCGATGAAGAGCTCTACGTTCACCTCCCACAAAATGCCAATAAAGCACCCCCAAGCAAGGCAGTAAACCCCACCAACACCAGCACTCTTTAAGGTACCAGTAATCAGTGCTGCGGGGTTTTCAGACTGGTTAGCTTCCTTCCATGTCTTTGTTCCCTCAGGCGGCTGCTGTAAACAAGAAAGTGCACCCAGTCTATGAAAGGTACACAGTAAAGTTGTCCAGTTAAGATAGCTCTCAGTCAGTAGTCGGTAGTAAAATAAATAGAAACCTTTTTTTGCTCCAACCACAATCTTTTAAAGAATGTATTCATGTTTAGCTTCAACAAGCAGACAAAACACTGTAATACTGCCTTCCTAGCACCAAATGGAAACCTGATTCAGTTAGCTACTAGAGGATAATCACAGTTAAGCATCAAGCTGTGGAAGATCCAGAAAGTTCCCTTAGCTGTTGGTGGAGACCAAGAACAGAGCTTAAAAACAATACTATCTTAAATGTGTAAATAAGAAACGGTTTGCTAACAACCTCGCTATAGGAGCTTAAAGCATTATCAGATTTTACTTGTGGCTACAGGACTCTTAATAGTGCAGTCAGCGCATTTCCTAATGCTTGTCTTCAAGTGACCGCATTGACTTTTATTGTATGGATTGTCAGCAGTGAGGCAGGACAGCTCCTTGCTGGGGCTGCTTCCCTTGAAAGCTACTGTAAGTTGTAAATCAGAGATTATCTCGTCATTCCTCTCACCTTGTCACATTTCAAAGGAATTGAAGGCTTGTGCCATCACCTCATATGTAAACACGGAGCTGTGGCCTCATGCTGACCTGGGGTCATCAAAATTTAGGCACACTTGTTACTTGACTGATTTCACACCCAAAGATGCTGATGGGCATTAGCGAGGGATTTAAGCTGTTTTTCTTGTGGCCCGGTGCCGTCGTTGATTTATGTTAAGCAAAACAAAGACGGGAACCCGCCAGCTCCTCAGGTCAAAGACCTGGGCTCCTGGTTTGAGATCTGGATGTCACTTTAATTCATGTGGTTGTTTATAGTCCTGCTCCCTGAACAGGCTTTTTCATTCTTCCAAGTGAAAGCATATGTTGAAATGAGTAAACTGGTTAGGGAGTGAAATTAGTTTCAGCAATATATTTGCAATATAAAAATATTTAAGTGAAAAAAGTGCCAATGATGAATGTCAATTTATACTTCCATGTTACTTCTAGTGCAGCATCTTTCATAATCAAATTTAGATGCCTTTCTACACAATACCCATGCGATCATTTAGCAAAATCGGATCCTTTTCCTAATTGCTCTCCATGCTAGTTTATTTTACATTAGTGTGGAGATGAAAACGTTGTTGTGATTGTTGTGTGACCTGAACTAAGGCAGTAGTTTTGTCACGCTGAAATGCCAAAATCATCACGTGGTTTTTCCATATTTGATGGGGATCATTAGGTCCTAATAAGGTGGAGAAGCAAGTTGTTGGAGACGGCATTAATCAGTGTGCAGCTTCCCTCATACTGGTCTAATAGTGGGAGAAGCTTGAGGTGCGAGAGCTGCCAGAGCTGAGAAGCTGAGAAAAGCAGCACTTCTCACAATCACCAGTGGCACTCTGCACATATCACCTGGGGCAATCTAAACACACAAGTTTTTATGTAGGGTAATAACTAGGTACCCTCTGCTTAGGCCAATACACAAATGAGTCGACCCCAGGATCCCCCCCTAACAAGATGTCACCCACTACTGCCCCTCCTCCTGTAGTTATCTTAAAAGACAAGGGAGAGTCGTTAGTGTGGGTCTCAGATAGCCTAATTGTTTAAGCTCCAGCAGGGGTTCTTGAGCAGGGCTGTGGAGACGGGGGTTTACATACAAAAGAGACAGAGAGAGAGCTACTGGATAACAATTAATATAACAATTAATATATATATATGTGTGTATATGTAACTGAGTTTCTAAAGCCAGGAAATGTTTTAAGATCCTGTTTTACTTGTCTAACACGTTTGTGTGTTTTTGTGTATATGTGTTTTAGAAAAAGAGGGAGAGAAAGAGGAAGACATCTAACAATTGACAGAGTCCCTCCGTGGGCACAGCAGGGTTGGACAAGGCCAATCAAGGCTTGTCACTGTTCCCGTGGAGACCAACTGCTTCTGAGAGGTTTAAGAACTGGTTCCCGCATTCAGACTGCAGGTGCTTCTGTCCTCCCATTGCACCGCCTCCAGCTGAAGCCTCCATAGACATGGTCCACCATTAAGAGAGGTGAAGACCTTTTTACCAGCTGTGTAAGCCCCTCACACACTTCTCCCACACTTGATCCCAGAGGGGAGCCTTTGGCTGACCCCCATCGATTCGGGAATCTGATGGCGAGTCGACTTTGCTTCAATTTTGCGTCTAGTTAAACCAAAAAATGAAGGGCGGTCCAAAGCAGACACCACCAAATTTAAAACCACAAACTTTTTTATAGAAATAATGACAATCTGATGCTTATTCCGAAATTCGGCATTACTAAAGTTGACACTGCTGCATGCACGCTCCTGAAACATTTCCACTGAAACCACACACAGTGGTGTTTGGGATGGAGCACATGATGACCCCTGCTGGTGGAGCTTGATGACCTCAAAATGCAGTTGCAGCCCAGTCACCAAGCTTTATCGCGTAATCATGTGATGAAATTTTGCAGTTCTTAGAAACTACTTCTTGCATCATCTGCTAATGGATGACATTTCCTGGAGCATCCGAATCTTAAAATCTGTCTTTTTAAAGTACCACTTATAAATGATTTTTATAACAGAGAAGTGATTAAGTGAAAATAATCTGGAGCTCTTTTTTTTTACTCACTTGCCGAATCAAGCAAGGCATCCACACTGGATTTGAAGGCCTTGAAGAGTTTTACAGATCTCCTCCTGTCACTATCTGGAAAGGTTGTAATCACTGGTACCTAATCTGGAAGGTGTGATAAATGGTGCACTTACTTTTTCCATGTGACAGATCTGACTTTTCGTACTTATTTAAATCATGTAAATTAATACAAAGTGCCTCTTTAATGTGCTATTTTTTATATTATGAAGTTAAATCACCTTTATCATTAGCCGTTTGCTTGTCAAGATGTCACAAAAGCCAACAATTACTATGAGATGTTTGTTAGATGCATACTGCATCTATAACAGGTCTCTTCATAAATCTAATACAATATTAGATTACTTATGGTAAAGCAAAGATGCAGTACTGTCTTCCACATAGTTGTTCTTCCATCAGATACCCAATCTTTGTCTGTTTAAACGAACAGAAGTCAGACGCAGGCACTCCCTGTGCAGACAGCTGTCATATTTATTACTGCTAATGTCGCTTCACACGACAGCAGCCTCCAATCGTCCCCTTGCAGCCTAAACAACATGTCGATTCACCGTCCTCCCACAGGTGGCCCCTGGTTTTGCCCCCATCTGCCCGCCAACTGTCCCAGCAGCAACACCCTGCTGTAGCAGGCAGAACACAGTCTGTGTTTGTCAGGGGAATAATGAGGCGGCTGTAGAGCTAGCAGAATATTGTTCAGGGGTTTCTGGTTCCCTAGATGGTGCAGTACCTGGACTGTGCAGATATTGTACTCATCACTTGTGACAAAAGGAGCATTATCCGCTGAAATACCTTGAAGTGGAGTCATATTAGCATGAAATAGGTAGGTATTGGCGAGAAATCAACAAAATCCAAACAGGCATAACATTATGACCATTGACATGTGAAGTTAATAAGACTGATTATCTCCTCATCACTGCACCTGTTAATGGGCTGAATATAATAGGCAGTAAGTGAACATTTTGTCTTCAAACTTGATGTGTTTGAAGCAGATGTGTTTGGGCAAGCATTTGGATTCGAGTGAGTTAGGCACGGTCGTGATGGCTAGATGACTGGGTGAGAGCACCTTCAAAGCTGCAGCTCTTGTGAGGTATTCCTGCTCTGCAGTGGTCAGTTCCTATTAAAAGTGGTCCAAGGAAGGAATAGTGGTGGTCATGGGGGGGGTCAAGGCTCACCGATTCACGTGGGCAGTGAAGGCTGTCCCGTGTGCTCCAATCCAACAGACGAGCTGCTAAAGAAGTGCTGAAGAAATGCTGATTCTGAAAGTTGTCAGCATACACGTGCCTCACAGTTTGTTGGCTGCATAGCCACAGACGGGTCAAAGTGCACGTAAGCATCGGAACTGGACCACGGAGCTATGGAAGAAGGTGACCTGGTCTGATGAATCATATTTTCTTTTACATCACATGGATGGCCGAGTGTGTCGCCTGCCTGGGGAACACTTAGCACCAGGCTGCACTGTGGGAAGAAGAAAAGCCAGAGCCAGTGTGATGCTTTGGGCAATGTTCTACGGGGAAACTTTGGATCCTGCCATCCAAGTGGATGATGCTTTGATATGTACCACCTACCTAAGCATTTCAGCAGACCATTTACAGCTTTTCATGGCCTCCTTCAGCAGGATAATGCGCCCTACCATAAAGCAAAATGGTTCAGGAATGGGTTGAAGAGCACAACAACGACTTTGAGGTGTTGACTTGGCCTTAAAACTCCAGATCTCAGTCCAATCACGCATCTATGGGATGTGCAGGACAATCAAATCTAATCTACGGCGACCCCGCTACGTAGCTTACAGGATGTAAAGGATCTACTGCAAGCGTTTTGACGCCACATACCACAACAAACAGACAGGGGTGTAGCAGGGTCCATGCCACGACAGGTCAGCGATGTTTTGGCACAATATTAGGACGGGGGTTTTTGGGTTATGCTTGATCGTTGTAGGCTGAATAATATTCTGACTATTCCAAAGAGACTTAAAGGTAAAATAAATACACCAAAAATCGCACTTTTTATAGCGAATGATATGTCGATAAAAATAAGGGCATATTTTTCAGAAGAGTGATGTTTATCTCTCCAGTAGAGATCCAGACTATAAAGCTCATAGGCTAGAGCCCAGAAAGTGAACTCAAACTGTTGTGCTTGTGTTGGACCAACACCTTGCTTCAAAACTTCGCAGTGTTTGTCTTTCACTTTGTCATCCATCAATATATATTATTAATACTGCTTGTGTCCCATGACTGTAAGTAAACAATCTGATCTTTTATTGTTATTCCCACTCAGGAATACCTAAGTTTCTGTAACCAGTATGTGAGTTTAAATTCATGCACCTGGCTCAGAGACCACAGGGCTCCTATAGATACGATGGTAAACAATGCACTTGCTCAAGACTGTTGCTCAACTTCTTGCTCAACGTCAGGTTGGAAAGATGCACAACCAGCCTGTTGAGCTGCCTGCAGCTGATGGTTCAGAAACTGTTGCACAGCTGCCCACGAGCAGCAGCTGCCTCCCCCTTGCTTATCTATGCATTGGCAGCTGAGACGGTCCTTCTAGATAGCGCAGACATGAAATCATCCCTTCACCTGCTCTGGGCTCGGTTCAGCGTGACGAGCACCCGGTGCAACAACCGCCCCCAGCCATGTTGTCTATCACAAGACAAACCTTCCTCCCTCAGAACTGCTCAACCATAAAACACTTAAACCTGACAGGAAAATAAAAACAGATAAGAAAGGCGAGGCTATGATTTTTACTTCCAAAACCTGTATGAGAAGACGGAGCAGATTAGGCTCAGATGAAGGCATCCGGAGCAGAAATCTTCCAGACAGGGGAGGGATGCAGTGTGGCATTAAGGTAATTAAGAGGATGTTTTGCAGCGGCAAGGATGTGCTAGTGACTCAGAATGTGGCGTAACAGCTGTGCCGTGACACATAAGCCCCCCCCCCCAGCAGCCCATCACTGATTGTGGCAAGTCCTTGGTTGTGACCTTGCTCTCTCTCTCTCTCTCTCTGCCCACGCTGTTGTGAGCCGGAGATGGTTGACAATCAATTTCAACTGTGCGCGCTCTGCGGAGGAAGGCAGCATATGGTTAGACATGATTTACACAGACACAACCTCTCCCCGATATGCACCTCTCGCAAACACACAAACAAGCTCTTACATAAATTATCGCGTTCTGTTCTGCAGCAGGTTTTTCTGAAGAATCTGTAATGCCGAGTCTACGGGTCACCAGAGAAAGGTTAAAGGCAGCGGTTTATTAGCCACGAGAGGATCACATATCTTCATATCCGTCTTGAAACAATTGTGTTCTCCTTCAAACGTTGAAACATTTTTTCTTGCATTATCCTATGTAAATCCACAATGCCCCTTCTATGAGACTTGAGCAGTCTGAGTTAATCTGATCTTTTAAATTCTTTTTTTTTGTTGTTGTTGTTTTTATTCCACAGGCTTTTTATTACAGACTCTGTTTTCCCTGACTGAGCTTATTTTCTGGGCTGTTTGATTTATCTAACTCAGTCTGCTGAGCGCTTATATTAATTTCAGGTAAAATGTAGAAACGGTTACAGAAAGTAAGGAGGCATATTTTTTTTTTCACTATGAGCATACGTATGGCCATGTGGCTCATTTCTAATGTGCACAAGGAGGAACCCGTAAAAGATTCAAGATGTTTAACGTGATATTTTAAATGAGAGCATGCCTGGTATTGTATTCACCGTGTGAGCTGTCTCTGTCTGCAGGTCTGTGGACAGACTGCGTGAACACAAAACTTACAAAGTGCCAAGTACCCATGGGTCAGAATGGCAACATGTTGACAAGTCTCTGGTTTTGAGGATGCAAATGAACAAATCAGATAAAAAAACTTGATGTACTTCTGATATGAGACATGTGCTTAAAACTTCCTCCACCTCTGTATGTGTGTTGAAAACAATGATGGTTTCATGAACACAGTCTCAAAATATGGTTCTATTCTTAACAGAACAAAGACAAACATTTTTTTTGTTAATTTTACTCAAATTGTAGACCTTTAATCCTGCAACAAAAGGCCCAGCTCTGAGATGTTTGACTTTTAGTTTCATCCGGCTCCTTAGTGCAAGCCTCTAAACTGTAGCTTTAGTTTTATATGCAACAGTGAAGCAAGAGAACAGTTTAGTTAAGGCCCGTCTCGGCGTGTCCCTTTCTGCCTCTCGGAATATTTCATCTTGACGAAAAACACTTCCAGCTCACTATACAGCCTCACCGTAATGATATTTTTACTCCCAGAGACATGGCCTAAATGATTTCCTGTGCTAATGCAATGGGCTTGGCCATCCCTAAGGCAACGGCACTGGTCTCATTAGGGTTCCTAGTCATGAAAGTGGTGAAAAAGGAAAAGCACTGAATGGGGTCGTTAAATACATCATCAAAGAGGTGTGTCTCTGCTCTCTCGTTATAAGTTAAGATAACGCAAAAAAAAAAAAAAAAAAGCTGCTCTGTTAGAGGGGACGGAGAGGATTGTGTGCAGGGAAAAGTCTGTCAGCGTTTGCGTCTACTTCCTGTTTTTGTGTCTAATTACTGAGCCATAATGAATTTTTCCATATCTAATTTAACTTTCAATTTTGCAGCTAATAACACCAGTTGCATAAGTTGGACGTATTCCGGTCTGAGGACATTTTCCTCAGTTTGAGTTGCTTTTTCACATTTTATTCATATCTTCTCTTTTAAGGCCAATATTAATATGATGAAGGAAATCCCTAATAAATACTAAGGCTTACCTGTATTCTTACATTTATTTGTCACAGTTACTCACACGCGACTAATGATTAGGCCCAAGTTTTACTTTAAAATACTAGAAATGTATATTCTTTGGAAATCCACACTACCTTGACTTTTCAGTGCTAAGAGGAGGATTTTTGATTCATTTAAAAGCTGTAACTGAAACATAACAGCAGCAGGAATCCTGGATTCACTTCTGTCTGTGGCTGTGATATACGTTACCAACATACGTTAGATATCCACTAGAGGGCAATGTGTCCAATGCATTCAATCTGATGTCACAGGTTTCATAAAGGCGAGGAGCCACACAAAGAGAAATGGCAAAGAGTCAGTTATTACACCATGTGCAGATTGGGAGAGTGAAGCTCCACAAAATCTGATCATTACCTTCATATAAACTCAACCTCCCCCGACCCCCCCACCCAGCTCTCCTTTGACTCAGAGGTGTGGGATGCGTAATATTTTTTTGTTTTTACCACTGCCCTGTGCATCTGGTTCCTGGGCATTCATTTAAGTTGTTTACATTGTCCACCGCGCAATCATTAAATCCCAAAATGATCAAGCTTGCAGTAACAGATTTATTAATAATCAAAATGTGAAAGAAGAATGACCAAAAATTTATCTTTTCACTAGTTTTTTATTAGCAGTTATCATGAAGTGGAGGGGAATAATTAAATCGGCTATAAAGTATAAGACATATGGCAGATTGCAATATTTTAAATAATATAAAGTGTCGAGAAAAATGCCATTAATCAGTAAATTTTATCTTCTATGTCCAACAGAGAGGAAGCTGCCTGCCTCCTCTTCCCGTATATATTTCTGTTCCTTTCTCTCTCTGTGTCCCCTTCATCCCCGCCTCCCCCCCAACCCCCCCTCCTGCTATCTACCCCCCCCCCCTCCTGTGGGATCATGGGAATTGTGCAAGTAGCGTGGCGTTCCACGCTCTGCCCGCGGCGCTCCAGGAGGAGGCGTGCAGTAATGACCTGCTCCTCAGCTCGCTCGCCATCATCGCCCTCACAATTAATTCCCGCCTCGCGTTCCTCTGTGGTGGCGGGGGGGCGAGAGCGTGGGCTCCCTCATTAGAGCTCCTTGTAATGTGTCTGGCAGCGGTTCCCATCCTGCCACTTCTGCCCTTCCACTGCTGCTACCATGTTTGTTTTATGGACGCCTCCCTCCATGCTTCCGTGCCTCACAGAATGACTGACACTGAGTGTAAAAGTGCGCTGGGTCTGTGTTTTTATCCGGAGCTCTAGGAAACACATGAATGCACCTTTCACATGCATATCGTAGGAAGGCTATACTCTCAGCAGGTTATTCCAGGTTCATCCGGCTAGCATAGGGGGCTTCTTTTTTTACAACGCCACTTGTGGAAATGTATTGTCAGATTATAATGCCCTCAGAAACAAGTGATGACATTTTGAACGACTGGTGACACCAAAGTAGGGCTATACGCTGAACTTTTAAACCAAGTGGAGCAGAAGCTGACCTGGATTTCAACTCTGACTCTCAGAGATGTTCTACAGTTTCATCATACCATGGTCTGCTTCACATGATTGGTCAGGCTACATATTTTTCAGGTAACGTGTGAAAGGTTAGCAGCCACATAAGGCAGAAAGACGTACACCGATCACCCACAACAAAGCAGTTGTGACTCATCAGAGAATAGACATGGGCCTTCTGAGGGTGTCCTGTGGTGTCTGTCATCAAAATGTTGTTAGTGGGGCCTTTGGGTCCTATGGGTTGAGATGAGGGGCCTCTGTAGATCAGGCTTGTTCCAGTGCATCCCACAGATACTTGATCAGTTTGGGATCAAGTAAATTTGGAGGCCAGGTCAAAAACCATTTGTGTGTGTGTGTGTCTGTGTCAGGCTGCGTCCTGCTGGGGATGGCTGCTGCCATCAAGGAGTGTCATTGCTATGGGGTGGAGGTGCCTGGTCTGGTCTAGTTGGGTGCTACATGTCTAAGTAACATCCGCATGAATGCCAGGTCTAGAATCGTCTAAGCAGAACATTGTACTGTTACAAAATGGTCAAAGTTATTTACTTCTCCTCATAATGTTTTGCCTAACTGGTTTATTTCTGACCTGCTCTTTTTGCTATAGCTACCTTTCTGAGGGCCTGATGGCAACAATCTCACTAAAAGTAAAAAACTGAATGGCTGCAGTTTCTTCAAAACACCAACAATATAATAAAGTATCAAATCACGACATAAAAATGGGTTAGAGCACAGGTGTCAAACATATGGCCCTCGGGCCAAAACTGGTCCACCAGAGGGTCTAATCTGGCCCACAGTATGAATTTCTTGAAAATCACATAGACTACAATGTTTCAATAAAAATATCTGATATCACTAATTTGTCCAATGTTTTAGAAAGAGAAGTGGACAGAACACAAACACTGAGACCCAGGACTAAACAGCAGACAGCAATGTACCCAAATTTCACTTACTTTTATTAAGAAATATAATTTATTTTTCTCAAGGATAGTTTAGTAAATGTAAACATTTCCCAAATGTACTTGTTCTTTTTGCACTACTATACATGAAAAAAAAATCTGGAGTTGTCATTACTTATAGGTTGTTACGCTGTTATCTTAACTGGTCCAGCCCATGTGGGCCCTGAACAAAAATGAGTTTGACACCCCTCGGTTAGAGGGTTCTCATAATGAGTTAGCAGGTTGTAAGGGAACTCATTCAAGCCTTTAATTTAGACAATTCCCTTAGATGAAAACAAAGCCGAGTTAATAATAGATGTCCATTTATCAGAAATGTTGGTTTGGATCTGCAAACTGTGCTTTTTTTTTTTACCCAGGTAGCCATATAACCAAACATGTGTCCATCAATTTGTTTCCATTGCCCCAAAGTGGCTCCATTACTTTAGGTGTATGCAACATTTTAAGAACTATTACACAGATAATGTCACCAGTAGTGAGTACATCCTGAAGACTATCTGAGCATAACTCAGCTTTACTCCTTGACCTTTTTTTTCTTGGCTATGCCCAAGTTTAAAGTGATAGAATGTGACATAAATAATGTAAATATCCTGACAGGGATGCATGTATTTTTTTTTTTTTTTTTACGGCAATATGAAACTGTTTGCATTCATTGGATACGCGAACTCAAGCAAACAGAACAGTGTACAGTATGTACTCTGTATAAAACAAAATATACAGAGTACATACTGGTATTCTTGAGGGAAAACAGAGGATAAAGGAATGAGAAGAACAATCTTTGCTGCTATATCCCCAACAAACTGACACTCATTAGTCAGTTCACATTTATGCAACATGCCATTCGGATTTTAGTATTTAGCACATTATCTAACATGTCAAAATGTCGTTGTAGAGATACATCTGCTGATGCATAGCTAGGGCACATCATCAGTGATGTTTCCTGAGGTCATTGGGTGTTTCGGTCTTTCGACATCATACCACCCTCGCCCAGGCGCCCCAGCAGAGGTGATCAGGCCTGGACTTGTGCCTCTACAGCGCTTGTCCCGGGATTCCCCTCTCTGATCCCGAGCCACCTAGAGGCTTTCTCGCGCCTCCGTGTTGTTAAAAATGGCTCGCTCCTCTTCCTCCTGTGATGCCGAGTGCAGTGTAGGCTTGTACAGCGACTGTCCTGCAAAGCCTCTGCACCCCACCTCCACAGGCAGGCACCTAGCCTTCCAGCCTTGCTTGTGGCAGTCATTGACCAGGCTGTCGTACTTGGCCCTCTTCCGCTCAAAGGCCTCTTCCATCCGCTCCTCCCATGGCACAGTGAGCTCCAGCATAATGATGTTCTTCGTCGCCTCTGACACCAGCACAATGTCAGGCCTGAGGGTTGTCTGCACAACATTCTGGGGGAACTTTAGTTGGCTGCCCAGGTCCACTGACAGTTGCCAGTCCTGTGCAGTGAAGAGCAGCCCTGGTGTTCCTTTAGATGCTGCTGGCTTCTCTCCAGCTCTGAGGAAGTTGATGGACTTCTTCACAGGCTTTGTCCGCCGACACATGGCAATCCCACTACAGATGCTGTCTGCGATGGTCTTGATCAAATATTTATGTCCCAAAAATTAAAAAAATTCTGATTATTGTCATACTTGTGACTGGTTGAATATACACTCAGCTGTTTGTACACACACCTTCTAAAACAGCGCTGTTTGTTTAGCTCCTCACACAGTGTCCAGGATACGTTGATGAGCCGTGTTCCTGCAACAAAGAGCTCATTTACCGTGTTAGTTGCTCAACGCGGTTTTGCTCCATTACATTGATTTTTTTATTATTATTTATTTTTTCTTTGCCCTGCTATAGCACAAGAGACAGATTCAACGTCTGCCACTGTGGACCCTGTCAAAGCCAAGGATGCGGCTCAGAGGTTGAGTCAACAGGCAGACAAAAAGAGGCTAGTTCTGGCTGACAGTGTGGGAAGTGCAAGGAGTTGCATTTGTTTCACGTAATATTGATGAAGCGATCATTGTGATAAGTGATATTTTGTGTGTGTCCTCTCTCTCTCTCCCGCTGGCTGCCGTCTCTATGAAAAAACTTTACCTCGCTGCGCTCTGCCTCCTATCGCCCATTGCACTTGTGTATAAACGTTAGAATTTAATATAATTTATTTATGTTTTTGCCCGATTTGTGCTTTGACATCAAATCACAGGCTGTATGCTGGAAAATATTTACAACAAATAAATAAAAAATACTTAGCAGACAGTAGAAAATCGTTCCAGTGATCTATAAGGCCAACGCATTAGGACAGACGGGGCTTTAGTATTCTACATCTGAGGGTTCAATTTTACCGTTAAACTTGGAAAAGAAAACTTGCCCAGGAAATTGTAAGGTCACCTAACATGAGCTCTTCCTTTTGTTTTGAGCAAGCAGCCACAATCGCCTTGACCTAGAGCTTCCGGACATAAATGATAAGTCTAACTACTCCGTCCAGATATAATCAGTCAGAAACCGTAACATATGGAGATACCTTAGATTCATGGTTGGCGATCTAATCCTTTAAGAGGCAAACAAACATTTGTATCTAAAAGCAGAATCGCTGCAGCAGAAGCAGTGTTGCAAAAGCATCGTGTCCAGATGTAAACACACGTTTCTGTAAAGCCAGACTCGGTGTGACTGTAAGAACGACGTGGCACCAAAGGCCTTAAATTGAGTCACATCCTGAACGTGACCTATGGACTTAACCCGGTGCTTCAGAACGATATTTGTGTTTGCCAAAGCTGTTTGCTCTCCGGCACTGACGGATGAGCATGGCAACTGTGTTTGCACATATTAGCACAAAAGCGAAAGCGTCCCCCAGTCACGGTTCATGAAGAAGCTTGAAGTTCAATAACCTTTTGGTGTTGTTAAGTTGTTGTTTTTTTAGTTTTTTTACTTGGGGAGCTGCATCAGTTGGATACAAAAATACAAATCCCCCCCAAAAGAATTGCTGGTTCGACGCCTTACACGAATATCCCTTCTCCGAAATCGTTTTGTTGTTCACTAAAAACAACACAGGCGACAGTAACTGTTCCTTTACTACCTCGGAGGACCTCTGAAGGCGTCCTGAGGTATCCGTAAACAATATGCAGAAGCAGATCCTTTGTGTCCTGCAGGTTGTGAAGTGGAGCTGCCACTGACAGTACTTGTTGTTCTAGTGCTTTCCGCAGATGATGTCTAGATTGATATTACCATGAATGCCGGGAACCTGCTTTTCTCAGCAGAGCATCACGCACCATTCAGCGGCTTGTTTTCCTTCCTCAGTGCTTCCTGGTGTGATCACTTCCACAGGTAAATTGCTCACAGGCATTGGATACATTAGGTAATCAAATTGGTTAAAGTGAATTTGGATTTCCACTTTAGTTGAGCCGACTCATTTATACGGATCACTTCTTTGTACTTTTATTAAGTGGTCCTCAATAGGATAGTTAAGTCTGATGGCAGCTATATATAGTTCTCTTATGTAAAGGAGTTATTGATACTGGAGGTTTTTACCTGTTAAGAAATTAAACCAAGCAAGAAAATAACAAAATCAGCAGCTCAATTGTAGGTGGCTGTATCGGAGCACTTACATCGAACAAGCATAACATTATGACCACCTTCCTAATATTGTGTAGGTCTCTGCTGTGACTCATCAGAGAATGAGACATGGATCTTCTGAGGGGAGGGGCCTCTGTGGATCAGGCTTGTTCCGGTGCTTTCCACGGATACTTGATCAGTTTGGGATCTAGTGAATTTGGAGGCCAGGTCAACACCTTGTGCTGTTTATTGTCTCCCTTTTGCGTGGTCTGGTCTATATACGTGGGTGGTACATGTCTAAGTAACATGCACATGAATGCCTGGTCCAAAAGTTTCCCAACACAACATTGTATTACGACATGATGGTCAATGTTATTTATTTCTATCAATGGTTTTAATGTTTTGGGTGATCGGTGTATAACCTTGTTTCAACATCCAGACTGCAATGTTATGTCTGCAATATGCAAGTAACTTGCTAGCTAAAACAAAACTCCAACATAAAGTTAATGAGGAAAAGTCAGCAGTTAGTCTATATCCAAAGAATATTTGCGACATGTACGTCCAAAAGAGGATGTGGAGACAGTCCACGGTCTCTGGCATGGTCAGTGGCCCGCATCTAAGCAGGGTCGGATAGACAGTGTGTTGTAGCTCATTCCTTCCATAACTGTCGTTAAAATGCAGCAGCCCCTCTGCTGGCCGACAACCCATCACTGTTCTTAGGATTCTTCAGACAAGTTGTCTTAAGCAGAGTTTACACCTCTGTGGGACATAGAGGCCATAACCTACACACTTGGATACATTTATACTTGTGCGCTCAGTCTGGCTCGCCCTGTTAAAGCTACACCCAAGCATTAATCGATGCTGCTGTGTCTTTTTTGCCAGTTGTGTTCATTTTTGTTTCTACTTCCTGCTTCAACAAAGGCAACTGGAACTTATTACCCTAATGACATCTTCCAGCACAATAGCCATTCAATATAATATTTCCTAGATGTGATATACCAACTTTCTTCACTTCATCTGTGACTGGGTAAAAAAGTCTTGACTAATTGGTGTATACATGGCCAATATGAGAATATGAAAACTGTAGTAAGAGGTCAGTGGCCAGAAAATGTTTGGAAACCTTTAATAAATTCAAGTAAATAAGTCGTGTTCACTGACACTAATTTGTTGCGGGGTGAGTTGGCTGGCAGCAGCCACCATACGAGAAGGTTAAACATTTGAAATTAATATCCATCGGAGGATGGGCATGACATTTTATTTACCTCACAGTCTTGTTTGTGGTCTCTGGTCAGTTTCACACCTGAAACACTAAATCAGCCGAACATCATTAGGTTGGTTATTATTTTCATTGTAATTTTGCTCAGATATTAAGATTTTTAAGACTTTTACTCGTAGTTTTGTTAGTGTTGTACTGCAGCTTAAAAACTTCAGTTAAGAAACATGACAAATTCCACCATTTCCATGCGAGAGCAGCAAATCAGCATGGTGCGTAGCCAGACTGAATTTAAATCAGAATGTGAGTGTGGTAACACGCCACCGGGACTGTATTTCCAGTCAGACTGAGAGGTGTAAACCTTCTGATAATCCATTCAAACCATTCAATATGTAAATGCTTGGTCAGACTGTGTCTCTCCGGCTGAAATCAATACGCTATTTCAGCGCATGTTTGCTCCACTTGGAGTCATATTTCTGGTAGGGATGCAAACATGGCGACGGCAGAACAACTAAAATAAAGGTCTGAAAGGATTATATCAATAAATACTGTTGAAATCAGTCGTTTTTGGTCATGTCATGATCATGTCATGTCTAAAAGAAACTTCTACAGATATATTTCCACCAGATTTGACCCTCCATACCAGGCAGCATCATTTTACATTGTCTCAGACTGACATTCGGGACTTATCAGATCCTTTTTATTAGCGTCCATGTACACAGTTAAGTTGGAAACTCTACCAGACAAAAAAAGAAGAAATCTAAACAGTAAATAGAAAATAGTCTGAAACACATAAATGTATGAGTTGACTTGGCTCTTGAAAACTCACCTGAACCGGCTCTTGAAGTAACACTCACACAGAGATAGACTAATCAGGAGGAGCAATGTCAATCCGCCAGTGCACACTGTGCTAAATTAAAAAAAAAAAAAATAAGAATAACAAATCAGAACTAATAATAGCAGAAATCTCCAGTGCGGTTCTTTCCGTCTGAAAAGAGTTTTAAAGCGTCTGCAGACTTGACTGAACATTTTCATTCTTGTAACCTACGTGAAGATTTTTCTGTCCCCTCGTTACTTGAGGTTTTTCTGCGGATGCGATTGCGTGTGGAAGCTGTCATCTGCAGCAGACTGTGTGCCAGGAGTTGGCTTTCTTTTAGCAATGCTACTAACAGGATAATTAAGGGTGCTCTATACACTCCAATTAGCCGGCAACTGCAAAGGGAGGAGGGATCACTCAGATGTATCCGAGGAAGGCCGCGTGAAACTGGGTGATGCACATCAAAAAAATAAAAAGATAAATGGCTAATGTGCATAAGGTGAGGGCAACGCACATTACAGCCTGCGGGAGGGACTGAGGCTGGTTTCTAAATGAACGCTGCTACACCGTGTCGCATCACTGCCAAACACATAATCTCAAATTGTTTACATCCTCTAGATTCACCCTCTCTCTCTCTCTCTCTCTCTCTCTCTCTCTCTCTCAGCTTCATCTCAGTCTTTCTGTCTGTGTCTTTCTCTTCATGCTTTTAAAGGCCTCAGAGGAATGCTGTTTACCATAACAGTCTGTGTTAGCCCATCAGAAACACCTCCACACGACGCAGTCGAGCTTCCTTCCTTTTTCTGGTCAGATTTTTTTTTCTCTCTTCTTTTCTTTTTGTAATTCCCCCGAGACACAACTATGACTCTGTTCTGGTTTCTTCGCTTGCATACAGAAATCTACAAATCCTTCAAGTGTTCTGGGCCAGCCGAAATAAGAAGGAGGTTTACAGTATGTTTCAATTAACAAGCTGAGATATGATACGGATCCTCGCTCTGGGTTCCTATCATTATTTCAATCATGAGCATCAAAGCTTAACGTTTTTCTTTTTTCTGTTTCATCAAATTTCTCTCGGCTTGGTGTGCAGGATTTTTATAATTTTCACATGAAGACCAAAAGGAGGCTGTGTGTATCCGCGTCTCCGGCGTCCTTGCCGCCTGTCTCCTCACAAACGTGAGCACAGATCAAATTGAGACGGACGAATCAATGGATTCACACCATCAGTCCTCAAACACCCATGTCTTATGACTTCACTCCTCTGTGATTCCTCTCCCATCGACAAAACGGGGGCTGCATTAAATCGTGGGGTCATGCTTATTAATTACTCCTCAGAGTTTAGTTGAAAGCACAGGGAAACGGGGAGGAGCAGATTCACAGGGAGAGACGCCGGAGCACGCAGATAGGAACAAAGCCCTGCCACGTAGGTTCATGCCTCCCACTGCTAGAGACCCACATACTGTCGTGGCTCTGCAGACAGAGGTTAGGACCACCTAGGCAGATTTCCCCTGGGGGCTATTATCGCCCGGAAGATAAAATGATTTTCAGACGGAGGAGCTTCCACACACAGATGCACAGGGTCTGATACGGAGAACGCTGTCGAAAATAGCGCTTCAAGAGCAGCTCTTTTTCTCCCTTTTTAAAAAAATGTAACTGTCAACCATGTATCGTGTCTAAGAACAAAAACTCTGACTGATCGTTGCTTTGAACCAAACGTAACACAAATGCATTACAAACAACTGTTTACGTAAAAAATATTAGCTGAATGGGCTTTTTGTAGTCAAAATAACACAATGAGTGAAAAGGACACTGTAAGAAATGAGCAAAACAAGACAAAGGGAAAGGATTTATATAAATTGGAGGAATGGGATTACAGTTCAGATTAAGGACTTTAGACAAGAAAACAGACAGACAGGCCGTCAATGAGTCTATAGGAGGAGTGGAGAAAGTAAATGTCACAGTTAGTATGATGGGGAGTGGAGGGATGGTGGTTCTTTGACAGCAAGTTTATGAGGAGGGTTCTTATCCAGTCGGTGCATATGAACATGGTGGTCAGCAGCCCCCCTTTCAGTTGCAGCTTTGTGTGACTTCACGCATTCATTTTAATCCAAACTAGCACGTTAGCACACCAGAGTCACAAAATAATACGTATAAACTAACCGAGCAAGGCAGCAATGGAACAGTACCTCGTTTGTTCTGTAAGGTAAAATGACTGTTTTTGTCAACAGAGTCTGGTGGCTTTGAAGAGAGGAGCGATACAACTGTTACCCAAAAAGTCTGACAGCAACCCTACCATCCCCTTCACTGTGGACAGTCTGCAGCGGGTAGACATCTGTGTAAGGAAAAATGTTGATGTGTCTTATTCAAATAACAAATTGTGATAAAGACTCCTTCAAACCATTTAGAGAACTGAAGAGTTGTCTCTCATTTCATGTCTTCATCAGATGGTCACGTTGTGCAGTTTAAGGACAAAAACAGTCTGACCTAATACTTTACATGCCAGTGCTGAAGACATGAGCACATATCTGCTAAAACTTCACATCTCCAAATCAACCGGTCAATGTCCTCTACATGCACCAGTATCTCTAGACACACCCACCAACTACTGCTGGCCACTTATCTACGTTGTATTCCTCACTTCCGTCTCTTAACTCGTCCCGCTATAACAGGGCATTTCCGTTCTTCGGTTAGACTGATGAGATTGTGTCGCCACATCTGTCAGAGCGCCAGACTGTGGTCAAACTTCAAAACGCCCCTCTCTCTGCTTTGGTCAGTCGCTGTATGAGTGTCATGTTGATGCACACCATACCTCCTCCTCTTCAGTTTACATCAGTACCTGTGTTCATGGCATCTTCCATTCATGCTGAGTTACTAAGCAGTCCTCAACATTAAGCATTGATCCATGCTCCACCTCGTCAAGTCTCTTTGGGACGGACTTGCTCCAGTGCATACCACAGGGATCAGTTTGGAGGCCAGGTCATCACCTTGTGCTGTTTTGTTTTTTTGAGTTGTTCCTAAAGTGTTTTTGTGTGCGTGGCTGCATCCTGCTGGGGATGGCTGCTGCCATCAAAGAGTGTCATTGCTATGGGGTGGTGGTGTCTAGTCTGGTCTAGGTGGGTGCTACATGTCTAAGTAACATCCACACGAATGCCAGGTCCAAAAGTTTCCCAGCAGAACATTAAATTGTCACAAGATGTTCGATGTTATTTACTTCTCCTGTCAGTGGTTTTAATATTGTGGCTATAGCAGCCCTCCACAGGGCTAATAGTTGGTAACACCATGTCCATAATGGAACAACGCCCAAATGACAGGCTTGCACCCAGATCATTTGTTATGATTTGAGTTCCTTCATCCATCCAAAAAGAGTAAACTCATGAGAGGTAGATTTGCCTATAGTCATATTCAGCGTATTTTGCCATTAATCTGCAGTCATACTTTTCTCTCTGCCTCTCTCGCCCCTGGTTGTTTTGTACTTTAAGAAACAAAACGTTAAAGAATCTGAACAAATGATTTTTTTTCATAACCCAAAAATCACTTCCAAACAAAGTCTAAAAGCGATATTTACATTTAATTGTACACCATTTAGCGTGGAAGCCTCCTTTTCTTCCCTGTCCCGTCTGTTGCCACTTCTAAATAACTTCATCAAAGTGTAGCCTTTAGCAGCCCATGGGCCTGTGTCACACAGCTCACCTGGAAGGGCTGTATGACTTAGAAATGTGTCAGTGTAGCTGTCAGTTTGTTTACTCACACATGAGCCTGTCTCAAAGTGGAAGCGGTTGCGGGATTGTTTATTCCTCCGCGACACGCTGCCATTTTAAAGAGGCACGGCAAACGAAGCTGAAAAGATTCATAGATGAATCAGATGACTTAATTGATCAGTTAATTGCTAATAGGTTTGAGACATATTCTTCTCTGTTTTTAATTCACATTTTTAACGCGTGATAAATTTTTGCCTTTTGCTCTTATGTGACAGTAAAATGTACGTCTTGGTGTGTAGTGGACTGTTGGTCAGACAAAAACAAATCAACTGAAGGCATCATCTTGGGCTCTTGGAGTTTGTAATGGACATATCTTCTTGTTTTCTGACTCAGGAGGTTAATTTAGAAAATATTTAGCACAGTCCATGAAACAGACACAAAATTAAACCATAAATTCTGGGCCTTTCACCCATCACACATGTAATTTGGTTTCATTTCCACTCGCTGTTTTCTTTCATTTTGTGTTGCTCTCTTCCTTAGTCTTTGGTTAAGGTTATGCAAAAATAACAAGTGGTTAGACTAGGCGAGTACATGCTGCAAACCGATCAGGCATAACATTACGACCCCCTGGCTGATATTGTGTAGGCCTCCCTTGTTCTTTCCAAACAGTTGTGATTTTTGTGCGTGTGTTTGGGAGCATGTCGACCCTCATCTCCTGAGGGGTAATACACTATGGATAAGTACACGAGATGAAACCCAACCATCCCTTTCAGCATGGACAGTCTGCAACGGATAGACGTCTAAGGAAAAAATGTGTTAAGCTTATTTGCTTGGCTAAAAGATATTGTATTTATGTACAGAATCTCTAATAACGACACTGTGATCAAGGTTTCACCCTTCAGAGAACTGAAAAGAGACAGTTGCGCTGCATTGTCTTTCATTTCATGTCTTCATCTGATGACCATAAACTGTTTTTGTGTGTGTTCCTGCATCCTGTGTCATTGCTATGGGGTGGGGGTGCCTGGTCTGGTCTAGGTGGGTGCTACATGTCTAAGTAACATCCACATGAATGAATGCCAGGACCAAAAGTTTCCCAGCAGAACATTGAACTGTCACAAGATGGTCAGTGCTTTTTACTTCTCCTGTCAGTGATCTCGGTGTTGTGGTTGATCTGTGCATGTCTGTGGAGGTTCTTAGTCATCCAGGTCGTATTATATCCCAAAATATGGCGGATTTTTTTTTAAAACAAAAAAACAAGGACAACTGGACTTGTAGAAGTCCTTAATATACAGATAGGCCTATTACCAAGAACATCATCCTAAATCAGGCCTCACTGGGAGTCTAATGAGTTCAATTAATCTGCTTTTTTACTGCGAGGTGTATGTTGGAAAAGCATAACATAACATTAAAGCCTAAAATCAGTAACTATCTTTAAATTAGATTCATACATGCCTCATTACTGACAAGGTTTGAGTCACAGAGGCGACAGTAATACATGCATGTCCTAACTGGTTTCTGAAGCCGAGCGGGGCAGACTGGAGTCAGGATTTCATCTTAACCCAAAGCTTCTAAGCATCAGCTTGTTCAGTGTCACACACGGGGACTCGTGGAAGAAACGCCAGCCCCTGTTGTCAGTGGGAGCTGTAGGCATGGGTGGCCAGCAGGCGGGATTTATAACGCGATGAATCCCGGAGGTCTTAGTAATTATGGCTGTCTCTGGACGGGGGGGAGAGAGAGATAGAGGAATGGGAGGGGGGGCAACCCGGCGGAGGCATTTTATCTTAATCACAGCTCAGCTCCGTTCAAATTAATTTGACAAGTTTCCCCAATCCTTATTAAAAGACACGTCTGCTAAATGACAAACCATTCCTCCTCTCTAAATGGCTCGTCATGAAGGCAAAAAAAAAAAAAAATGTTTTAAAAAAAAATTATATATATATTTTTTTTTTGTCAAAGAGAGGGGGGATACGAGGCCACTGTAATGGTTCAAGACGCAGATATTTCCCGTAGATATTCTTCCCCCTGTAGGGCGCCCTGAGCCATCCATCCCTCCCACCTCCCGAGTGTTTCTATAGTAATTTCCAGCCAATGATCAGTAGGTGTCCACATCCCTGCTTCCTCACCTCAGCACCAATCAGCCACACACAGCGACAGGAGACACGGACTGAGCAGAGACCAGGCAGACACACAATACAGCCCCCGGATCAAGAGGAGAGGAAACACATAACCACCTCTGCGATTTAACCCCCCTCTTGTTTTTCCTCCGACACCCTTTTTTTTTTTTTTTTTTTTTTCTCGGTGGGAACATATTTGTGGCACTTTCCGACCTTTTTTTTTTCCTAACGTGACCAGAAAGTCGATAAAATGGTCCTTTTGTTTTGAGCGCTCTGAACAAACACGCACAGAGTCGCCCCGCTCTCCTCCGGCAGCCTGTGTCTGCGCGTCTTCTCGCATCTTTGCATTATTTCCCCCCCGCCACGTATCGCTTCGCAGTAATGTGCCGTTACGAGATCTCAGGCTGGTAGCATCTTGGGGGTTGTTCTCAACGGGAACCTGGTAGGTGATGCTCTCTCTCGCTCTGTCTTTGGTGTGTGTGTGTGTGCGCGTCCGTCCATGTTTCTGCCGTCCAGTTGCATGCGTTTTACCTTTCCTCCCCCCTGCTTTTCTCTCCCGATTTGTTGCCGCCAAGTGATCCAGCCAATGTCAGATTCGTTTTTATGGGGTTTTTGTTTTGCGCTGTTGCGCCGCACTCCCCTCTTTGGATTGTCTATGCATGACCTTTTGATCTGAATGTCTACCACAGACCAGACGGAGCAATTAATGGCATCGCGGTGCGACAGCGTTACATGGTCGGTCATCGGACGTGGCTCTTTCTTTCTTTCTTCTTCTTCTTCTTTTTTTTTTTTTTTACTTTTCTTTCTCCAGCCGCCTTCTCGCACTCTCCACCTTTCTCTTTCTCTCTCTCCTCTCCCTCCCCTCTCCCTCTCCCCTTCTCCCTCTCCCAAGTATTGAACATTTCTGTCTCTCTAAACTTTGTTTACAGGCTGAAAATCAATGTCCGTGACTTGATTGCCTTTGGGCTGCGTATCTCGCTCCAGGGGTGAATTGATTAAGTAATAATGACCCTGAGGAGGGCTGATCATTAAGCCAAGGAGGTTTTGTTTACGGGTGGCCGCCGCTTGTTTTGGATGCCACATCGACATTGAACCTCCAGATGGAGAGCAGATGCTGGGTGGAACATGTGGCATCAGATTTAAAATGAATCATAATTATTTAGAAGATATCATTTTGCAAAGTGTATTAGGACTTAAAGATTCATTTGGGAGAAGGACTTTAAGCCACTGTGAGAACGTTGAGCCATTGTATTGTCTGGGTAATTTTTAGGTCAACAAGGTGGCCAAAAATGTTTACCTGCTCGGGTATGTTTGGAAGGAGATGCACGTTAGTACGGTAGGACCTTAATAATGCCACCCAGTGCGACCGCTCCACTTCCATGCGTGCATATTTATAATACATTCTTTTCAAGACAGCTGCTGGGTAGCACCATGGAAGTGATTTGAAATGCCTTAGTCTTCCAGCAATGGATCAGCTTTGGCAATTAAGAGAGAAAGCCCAGAAAAAGGTAATGGAAGTAGGGGGAGATGTGTCTAATGGGCTTTTATCTGTGGAAACCAAATCCAGACACACTGGTGGAGAGAGAGAGAGAGAGAGAGAGAGAGAGAGGGAGAGGAAATGGAGCACACCCCCACCAACACCACCACCACCGCCGCCACCGTAGCCTCACGCACACGCACACACACACACACACACACACAGATGCGCATGTACCATCCCGAGGCAGCTGACACCGTTGGTCTGGCCCATGATCTGGTTGTAAATTCACCAGTGGCTATCACAGAGCGCTGTCAGTGTGTAAATGTAATAGAGCTGGCCATGAATGAATACCAGGTGCTCCTGAGAGTCTTGTTTACATGCGCGCGCCACTTTTACTTTTACTACTGATAAAATCGAGAGATTTGAACGTATTTAACTATGCGCCTCCTCGCACCCAAATCAGATTATTTCAAAAACACATACTTCAGGCCTGAAATAAGAAGAAGAAGAAGGAAAAAAAAAAGTAAAAGACGTGTTCGCAGCTACTGCTGAGATAATCTGAATTCTGGTGAGGCTCGACTCTTAACTTTTCCCAAAAACTGATATCTTGGATTGAATATTAAATGTTTATGTTTTGATGAAACGCTCCCTTGTATATCCACGATGGATTTACGCATTCTGCGAGGGAGCTGATTGGGTTTTCTTGAAAAATGTGTAAGAGCACCCTGACGAAGAGATCGTGAAAAAAAAACAAAAAAACAAAAAAAATCAAGAAAATGTTGAAAGTGTGGCGTGTTTTGAGGCATGCTAATTCTTCCCCCTCGTTATAATAATGACATGTTGGTCTGTCACAGCTATCACGTTAGTGTCACCATCAGTTGTGACTATTTGTGATAGTTCCATTATAAACCGTCGGCGCGTAAACAATGTGCCAGAGGAATCTTCAAATGTTCGGCTCTTATCTTCAGAGGAAAGAAAGTTGAGGTGGAGAAATGAAAAGTGATTAGAATGAAAACATTTGCCTCTTTTATGTGTAACTGTTTTTTTTTCTTGTATTTTTTTTGCTTTTAGCACTGGAGACGCTAAACCAGGATGGTAACGCGCTGTTCGTGACCAGCTTCAGTTTGACAAGGGCCGCTGTAACCTCACTCTCTTCTCCTAAACATTGACAACCAGTCCTCAGCCATGTCTAACATAAACAATGCGCTTTGCATTGAAAACGGACAGAACGCAGACGTGTCTCTCTTACAAAAGGATAACCTTCAGGACGGTGGATTAAGCCAGCTTTTGGATTATAACGCAGAAATGGAAAGGTACAGGTCTTTTGCAAACTTTTATAAAACCAATGGGGCATTTCCGCAGACTGCTAAGATTGCCCGTATCACAACGCCCATTTTTCCCAGTGCAAGAATTGGTATGTCCCCTTGGAACTGTGATAACGCCATGCTCTGGGGAAGGAAATCAGCGGCAATAAACCCTAATAGGACCAGCATGCATAGAAATGACTCCCAGAGGCCGGGGAAGCCTGGCGTGCCGCCAGAGACGCTGCAAATGGCAAATAATAATTTCCTCTCTACCTTATCCCCCGAACACTGCAGACCTTTAGCAGGAGAATGCATGAACAAGCTGAAATGCGGCGCTGCTGAAGCAGAGATAATGAATCTCCCAGAACGCGTTGGAACTTTTTCCGCTATTCCGGCTTTAGGGGGCATCTCATTACCTCCCGGGGTCATCGTCATGACAGCCCTTCACTCCCCCGCAGCCTCAGCAGCCGTTACAGACAGTGCGTTTCAAATTGCCAATCTGGCAGACTGCCCACAGAATAATTCCTCAGCATCCAGTGGAAACCCAGCGAAGAAGAAAAGGAAAAGGTGTGGGGTCTGTGCACCCTGCAGGCGGCTAATCAACTGTGGTGTCTGCAGCAGTTGTCGGAACCGCAAAACGGGCCACCAGATCTGCAAATTTAGGAAATGCGAGGAGCTGAAGAAGAAGCCAGGCTCATCGTTGGAGGTGAGAATTGGGGCTCTGCTTCCCCTTCTTTTGTTATTATCCCCTTGCACTCCAAAGCATTAACCTTTTCATCCAGTCACGTTCTAAGCCCTTGAAAATTGTTTCCATGCCCACCCATGCCTGAACATCCCCCCGGTTTCTCAAATCTGCCTACCCGCCTAGCCTAATTGGCAGTAATTAGGGGTGTTTGTGCGGAGCGCAAGCTGAGCTTGGCTCAGACACCCCTAATTGCTGCCAGTCAGGCTGGGGCTGGAAAGCATCCGAACAACCCCGAGCTTGGCTCAGCTCCAAGCAGGGCTGGGAAATGGTTTTCAGCAGAGAGCCATCTCTCTCTGCACCCGGTCATTTTAACCAATTATGGAAACCGTCTCTGGATGGGGAGAATCAATATCCCACAAAGACTCAGCCTCCGACCACCAAGAGATGGCAGAGCTGTTGATGGTGTTTCTGAAAACATCCCCCAAGTTTTGTGTGGGGAGGGTAGTAAAGCATCCCAGACTAATCCCTTCCCACTGATCCTGTATGAATTGACTGTGCATATACAGTAGGGGGTTGGGGGGATTCTATTTTACATTAAATTTGCTTCATTATGGGCAATTATGGATCAATCTGGGCCATGATGCATATCAAGAAGGGAACAGAGACAAAAAAAAGTCTGTGTCACTTCAGAAAAATCTTATAAAGGTCCATCTTAACTGACAAGGCTTAATTGGGACACAATCTGAGGACACAGTTGTATTTAAAGGCTTTAATTGATTTATTTACCAGCTAACTTTTGGTCTTCAAGGCCGGGGGCCTGCCTGTGAACATTTAAGTTACAAATATTGTTCTTTTTACCCTGCGTTTTTGAACATGCTCACTGATTTAACATGTACATATATGGAAGAGTTTCCAGCAGATCCAACCTGAGGGCCGGACAATTTGCTTATTAATTAAGTGATTAGAAAGTCAGGCAAGCAGGGTTGATTACAAAACATTACCTAATCTACTTATGTATGAATTCCTTGTTAACTTTCACTAAATCAGTTTTTGGAATCCATGATTGTTTTTAGTGACCATTTAGTGTTGAGAATGAAATATCATTTAGTCATGTCATTCTCACCGTTTATACCCCTTGTACTCTAGTGCTGCACGGACATTTTCTGTTAATTCAGTCCTGATTAAAATGTTAGTGGCGTTTAATGTTTTTGTCAGGACTCACAAACATTTAACGCTTTTCCACTTTGCAACTGAAACAGAAATCCGGAGAGTCAATTAGGCCAGCTTTTACTCACTTTAGCCCCTGAAACCGAGCAGTTAGTTAATCAGTGCAGACAAACCCACGAAGCGGGCTTCATTTAAATTCTGGCAAAGGTATATGTTTCAAAAGTTATCATTCTGATTGGCTGAGTTATCTCTAAAGGGAACATTTCTTGTCTAAAATTGAGTCTTTAACATCTTCCTTTCTGAGTGAACCAGTCTGAGCGAGGAGGACGCGTTTGGTGAAGAAAGGAATTTTCACACAAGCTGATTAGTCTTTGGAACTAGTGAAAATATCTCGACTACAACTGAAGAATTTTTACCCAAAAATTCCTTAACGGACTGAAATTACCAATACAAACAACAACTCGCTGTGAAAGAGACATGGTTGTGGTCTAAAATAAATCGATTCATTCATAAATATGCTTCACAGACTGAGTCTAGGAACGAGCTGGTGCAGAGTTTACGCGTGTCTCGTTATACAATGTGGGCAATATGGGTTTAGGAGTTTAATTAAACTGGTCGTTGATGGGTTATGGATTGGATGTGGATTCTGCAGAGGTGTGCAATCGGAAGCTCATTTAATGTCGGTGTCCCAAACAGGTGTCCCAAACAGGTGTCCAGGAAGCTGGACTCACATTCATAATCCATGGGTAGACTCACTTTTGGAAAACATCCATTTGCAAAGAAGGTTAGAATTACCCCGGGTGTGAAGTCCCCTAAACAAATCCACACTTGCTTTTAAAAGCTCCCTCAGTATTTCACAGTATGGACCTCTCCTGCAGTAATTGTTATTTTTGACTCCGGATGTGTAATTACAGGTCCACCTTCTGCTGCGGAAATGGTTTTAAAGGCGTCTAAAAGGTGTGAAGTTGCGCACTGGCTTTGAGAAACTTCTAAACGCGTATTAACGGGGAGCGGATCTCTCTTCATTTTGTTGATGGCGCTAACTGCCTCTCAAAGTTTGGCGGGATTAGACTGAGGAGCGCGCTCACTAAGTCAGACGCTGCGGCAAGTTTGGAAGGAGGATTTTGCAGCATATGTGCAAATTCGCATGTATGCACATTGTGTCTCTCACCTTTTCTCTCTGGCGCACACACGGCCCCACTCGCAGCCACAGTCTCGCTACACAATCACAAACAAACACACCCACCAAACATGAGCCGAGCATACCTCCTGCCTTGGAAGAGATGATAAGCTACTGGCAGCCAGTTAGATTTGGCTGTCAGTGTTTTCCACATGGGAATCACCCTGAACTAATTATATCTTAAGCAGCGGTGGAAAATGCAAATCAGAATTTTACTCACACCCCTGAAATCGGAGAGCCAATTTAATCTAATACCCCCTTTAATTTAGCGCGCTAATGCAAGGCCCTAGAGAATTGCCCTGTGTCACTGCTGTGCTGTTCTGCAGCAGTTTCTGCTCTCTCTCTCTCTCATTGCTCCGTCTCTGTGCTGCTCTCAGGCTCCAGGATGGATTAGTCTGGCAGAGGAATCTCATCTAACCTAACATTTCCTGAGCAGTTACCTTTGCATAGCTTGAGCTGAGACGACTCAAAGGTCCTTCATTAACTTTCAAATGCAATACTCATATGCGGGCAAGTCGTGTTTTCACCTCTCTTTAACTCACCTGTTTACCTCACATTAACTTTTATTTCTGCAAAGAGGGTTCATAGGCTCATGGCAGTAATAGGGGGTCTAGACTTCTGCGTTAAGTTGACGCAGAGGCTAACAGCATCAACGCAGACCCCTATGCAGACCCTAGTGCCGTAGCTGACATGCATCTAGCCAGAAATGTAACTAAGCATTGCAGCGACGCAGAGCTGTGATTGGTCTCATTACCTCCTGGCCTGTGATTGGTCCGCTTGGTTGTAGCATATTTCTGTCTGCTTCGCAATCTCTGCAATTTTTGAATTGATTGTTTCGGATCAATAAAGATGGACCGCATTAAGGAAAGGTTAACCGAGGAGGTTCGGCGAGCCAAACGTTTGCATGACTGGTCTTCACCGAAATTTTGCCGAAATTTCAGTCGCCATTGTTAAAAGTGGAGCAGGAAGTAGAAACCAAAATGAACCCGACTGGCAAAAAAAAACACAGCGGCAACTAGCGTTTGGGTGGTGTTTTTACAGAGGGAGCCAGACTGATGAGCACACAAGTATAAATGACTTATACCACTCAAAGCGCTTTACTGTTGCAATGACATATCTACCCATTTGTTCACTCTTTTGTTCACGCCCTTTCACATACTGTGAGGAACTCCGGGTTCAGTACAGCATGTAGTCTACTTGGGATTACTCTGGTTGCTAACTCTGGTTCGTGGACAAATTGCTCTAGCTACTGAGCCACAGCCCTCCCCAAAATATGGCCCAGCATTATTCGTGAACAGTCTACCCAGTCTTCTTTTTCAGGCGACAGAGTATATGCAGACCCTAATGGTATAGCTGACGTGCACCGCCCGCAATTGCTGTGACTGATTGTAGTAGCGTGTTTCTAATTTAGTATTTCCGGCTGCTATTCCATCTCCTCAATTTTCGTCTCAATCAGTAAAGATGGAACACATCAAGGAAAGGCTAACTGAGGAGGTTCGGAAATACCAACATGTGCCTGACACGTCTTCGACCTAATTTCTGCGAAATTTTCAGTTGCCATTGTTGAGAGCAAAGCAGGAAGTAGAAACAAAAGTGAACCCAACTGACAAAAAAGACACAGCGCCCACTAGCGTTTGGATGGTGTCGTTACAGAGCGAGCCAGGCTGACAAACACAATTATAAATGGCTCACACCAGCGTAGCTTATGTGCGTAGGTTGTCCCTTAAGTAGTAAGACCAATCACTAACAATTTAGCAAGCTAACAACAGGATGACCTATCACAGGAAATGCAAAGGCATAATAAAATATGAACCCATTTGGAAAATCAATGATCTGCTCGGATCATATGTATCGTGAAATACCTGAGAAAGCTCCGTATGACCAAATTATAATATATTAACAAACGTCACAACTGGTGAATACCACAATAGCGGCGTCAACCATTCTCACAAGTCGCTCAGTGGTTGTTTCTTCCAGACTGGTTTGGAGTTAATCGTGGAAATTTGATATTCCTTGATAAATTAATTGTGTTCATGCTAACACTGGAGAATCCGCTCCAGATGGATCCTTTACATATATAACTACTTTTTTTTTACCCGAGAAATCTCAAGAATGTATTGTGCAGTTATAGGGAAAATTATTTGTGAATTTGAAAATTGTTAGATTTGTGTAAAACATGTTAACATTGTTATATACAACAGTACTACATAATTAGCTAGTAGCATAAGGACATATATGCGATATAATTAGCCAAGTGAGAGTATAAGTGTTTGACGTCTGTTCTTCTTTTTCTGTCTTGTACAGTCAGACATTCGCTCCTTTAATAATTCCGACGTAGGCACATTGCTGACCAGTTCCGACCAGATATTTTGGCTAACCTGCATATTCAGGTTTTGAATTGCACATAATGGTTCCATCTGCATGTATAATTAAATATTTTTTTCAAGGTTTTGCTTGTGAATGACTCAGTGCTGAAGACTTTACACGGACAGACGTCTGAAACGGCAGCTTCCTCAATTATACCATTTGACAGAAACATTTCCTCCTGACATAAAGCACAAGTTGAACGAGGCGTCGAGTGCATTGACAGCAACAATTTGACTTAAACATCATTGCGTTTCATAATACTGCAAGGACAAAGGAAAAAAAAATACTTGATACAGCAGCCTCCTGAGGTCCAACATCCGGCCTCTAATTCAAGCAGCAACGTTAGCAGTTTAGGAAAAGCAGGGAAGAGGCAAAATGGAGCTGATCCTCCTTTCAATTAACAAATGTCAAAGGCCAGCCATCAAGTCATGCGCAGGAAAACAGCATCCTCGCTCGCTCGCTCGCTCTCCCTCTCGCTCTCCCTCTCTCTCTCTCTGTTCTTTGTGCAGCATTGATATGACGACATGAACTGGGTGAGATGAAAAGGTGGCATGGCTGCTTAGAAACCTTTGCTACTGTGATAAAAGACAAGGCCCGAAATGGTAGGAAGCAGGACCTTGAGGAAAATAGCCTGGATTCGGCCCCTTAATGAGAGTGCCGGAGCCAAATAAGCAACAGCAGCCAGGTCTAATTTGTTTTAGGTGTGCTCAGAATAGATAAGGACAAATCTGTGGCCTTCACCCCCTCCCCCCAACCTTTGCCTCCCTGGAGATAACACTGAGTGCTCCCAGTCAATCTCCACGGGCAAAGGAGACGGGGTAAAGAAATAATAAAATAAAAAAAAAATAAAAAAAATCAGAGGAGGAAAAGCCTGAGGGACATGCGGCCTTTAGATCTGCAGATCTCTAACTTACTGGATTTATTCAAGCTTTAAAACTGCAGATTAATTTGGTCGCAGAGGTCTGGGGGAGTGTGAAAAAAAAAAAAAAGGCGAGGAGAAAAATGAGGCCGTACGCTGCGGCGCATCTCAAGCTAAAGGGCAACGGTAAGCTCCTGTCAAGACAATGGGATTTTGCCATCTGAACCAGAATGCAGGCCGCTTAATTATACACACCGTTCCTGCAAGCTACCCTCAGCTGCTTAAGAGCACGGGCCCCCTTAGTTATTGTCATGCCCCTTTTCCACTAGATTGGTCGTGCCATGTGGATTTTCTGTCAGCTTCCATTTGCACTGAGTAGCTGTCCTCCTTGGGCCTTAGCTGCGCTCGGAAAGCCGCAACAGCCACAGCTCTGTTAAAGAATTCATCGTCTTTGCCACCGCCACCAATTAAGGCCAACGCGTAATTGGAGGCGTCCGGACGATGCCCTTACATTATGTGGTCTGTCGCCTCCTCTGCCCCCGTTTGATTTAACATCCCTGGTTCAGTGGTAAAAGAGATCTCATTGTCATTGTCTGTATATAGCGGGAAAAGAGAGAAAGAGGGAAAGAGACAGAGAGAGAGAGAGGCAGAGAGGCAGGGATGGGGGTAGAAAGCAGCCCAGTGGAGGGTGGACAGCGTGAAAGAGCAGGTGCGGGAGGACGTTAATGTGTGGCACTTTAAATTTTAAACAGATGTGAATAAATTATTGATGCTGACTCTGGCTGAGAAGTTAAAAGGTATCTCGTCATTACCGGGGAGCCTGCATGAAAAAGTGTGAGAGAGAAGTCTTGAGTAATTGCATCAGGGGATTGCACCGAGCGCAAGGGTATCGCAATACAAGGTGTTATTGTGATGCCAGGTTTGGCTTTTTTTTATTATTATTATTATTTTTTTCAGTTTCTGCTTGTAATTCATGCTTGGGCCGTCATATAACAATTAAATGCCACAAACCCTTTTCCGTTAAAGAGACGTGGCCCAAATTTAGTAAATGTAAATGAGTGACTGAACTTATTTCAGACTAGAAAGTTGTTTGTGAACAATGAAACTTTCATTTTGCCTCCGAGGGTAGCTGTTTCCTTTGTGGCTGCGTCAGACTAAAATAGCTGCGTAGACATCAGTTATATTAGTCATGATTAGGTGTCAGGTATATTATTACATTGTCATTAACGCCGGAGATCTACAGAGAGAAATGATCATTTGAGGCCTCGGAAAGGGAATAGTTGAACTCACTGTCTACCCTCTAAGACAAAAAAAAAATACTTCACAATATTAGTTTCAGGTACCAGCAGGATATTATCTATCTACACCATTTTTTTCAAGCATTCAGGTACAATACTGACCTATAGATCACCTGTGTTGCGGTCAAATACACAAGCCTTTAAACAAGGTACAACTGCACAATGCTGTACAAACCAGGAAGAGAAGGAATACTTTGTATTTTGATCGAAAACGTATCATGTTGCGACCAAGCATGAATTTAATAATGCCTTGACTTCATATTAGTGTACATGTGTTTACAGTTGTTGTTGTTTTTTGGTAAGTATAGTTTCCAATCATTTCCTCACCTTATGTCTGTTACAGTTTTATAGGTTTTTACACATTACCCTGCTTTGCCAGCATTTTTTATTTATTTATTTTTTGAATTATATTGATATTGCAGAGCATGACTTTGTGTTTTTGAACCTAGCGGAAAATTGCAGCACTTCAGTAAAAGTCTATAAACTGCTCTGTAATTCTAAAACTCTGAAAAATTACACCTTACGTCCGAAATGGCAGAAATGGTTAATTTTCATAAAAATAATATGCACTTTATCTACACTACTCAATTTGGATTGTTTGAACACAAAACACCAGCTATTGATCTCATGATACCCGCCAACATTTAGGTGTTGGTGGAGGTAAATGTAAATGTTCCCACTGCACCTGTATTACAATCAAGCCCCATAATCTCAGTGACTGGACAATACGTAATGGTAAATCTGTTTTTTTTTTTCTTTCAGTCATCGTAGCTCTACCAGTGTTCCTGACATTTTGCCAATCACTAAGTTAGCTAGATTTGAATGGGCGTGGATTGTGTTTGCTGTTTCATGGATGATGAACTTGACGAACAGACAAAACCTAAGGATTTTTGTTTGATGACTATTAATTATAAGGTTTGTGTCTTCTGTGTCCCTTAAATCGTCTGGTTCAAGCTCCTGATCCTGAGGTATGAACTAAAAGACTTTGTTAATTATTGTTATGGCTCTAGTTGACAGGATCAAAGATCTAAGACTAGGACGTAACCTCACTCAATACAATCAGAGTTCGTTGAATCCATTCTTGCAAATTTAGCCACCCAAACACTGGTTTAACATCCAACTACGAGAGACTAGACCTTCAGACCAGACACAATTTCATTCCACTTATATCCTCTGATCCGTTTGCTGATTCAGCAAAATCTCTTTGATTAAAACCCCTCTCTTAAACCCTTGTAGGGAAACCTCTCCTCCTCCAGAAATGGAAGCGCTAAAACAATTTTACCACATCTTTTATTATATTTTATTATTTTTTCTTTCTCTGTTTGGCTTATTTACTATCCTTGCTGGTTCCCAGTGGTGACAAGTATTTTCTGAAGGTGACATTGGTTTTTGACTTGAAACTCAGCCAATAAGCTCATCTTATTCAGTTAAAAAAGACGATTGGTGCATGATAATGAAGGACCTTTCCTGAAAAGTTGCTGCACATGCTTATAGAGTATGGAGAGCCTAAACACAAATGACATTCTTACGGAAACTTGCATGCAAATCCAACAAGAAAACTAACTGTAAATAAACCCCATGAAAAAAACAAAATGTGAATCTGGTCATTTTTTTGTTAGAGTCTACTGCAGAGTCACAATTGAAACACCAGCCACTGTGTACAAATGGTACTGATGTAAACAAACCTTTAAAGCGTCAGAAAATATTAAAGATTTCAGTTTAGATGCAAGTATGTGGACTTTTTCTGTGATGGTGGTGGCTCTCTTTGTTTAGATTTAGATTTCTGATTTTGCCTTGGGGCGGCAAACTATTAAATCCCAGAATGTTTCCATGTGTACACAAAAAAAAACAGAAAAATCAGAAATGTCTCTAATCTATTAAATCTGCAAGCCCAAACAACACACATCCAGAATATAACAAATGTATTCAACCAAAGCCTTTTTATCCTCATTGTTTTTGGCAAATGTTATCTTAGCGAGAAATTGCACTCGGACAGACGCGCTAAGGGCTTTGTGTCTCGAGAGTTAAAAGGCGGCAAATGACAGATGCCTTTGAGCCACTCATTCAGGAAAAACTGTCGTGAAAGGGGAATTTGTGAGTGACAACTTGTGAGAAATCGGTCAGCGTGGTTTAAGCGTCTCAGTTTCTGCAAGTCAAATCCTCGCATGCTGCCACCTCCTCTATTGTGGCTCCGCTCTCACGTTATGAATATTTCATGGCGAGCATCTGACACCATGCCCAGAAAGATATTTCAAGTTTAGTTTTTTATTTATTTCTTTTTTTTTTCCACTCAGAAACCCCGGGGTTAGAGAGTGTCACGGAGGTGTGAAGTCAGTCTGTGGTCCTCAGGCGAAGGGTAGGATTTATGGTGCACCGGTTGATGACATCAGGTGGATATTTTCATTCCTGAGCAGAAAGCCCCTTTGTCCTCCGCCACTGATAAACCACTGAGCTGCTCACAGTTTGTTGTCATTCCTTGAAAGATCGGTCTGTGGCGTTCTGTCGAGCAGAGGAATGATTTCAATCGGCTCAGAGTGCAAGCTGTGTTTTGGCAAACTGTGACCGGTTTTTCCGTCTGATCAGTGCGGCGCTGGAATGACTAATCGGCGGTGGGAGGGAGGGAAGGGGGGGTCTGCTTGGATTAGCCCCGTCTTAAATGCTGCCTGTAGCACATTACATTACCTAACGATATCTCCCTTGTTTTCATCTTCGTCAAGTTTCGCGTTCCAGTTTAACTGGAGCTTACTTGTGTAATTCCTTGTTCTGGGTAGCTTCCGGTGGAATATTAGCCTCATGAGTCTAACCAGATGACTTTAATCCAGGCTTCTCTTTTTTTCGTACAGTTTTTTATTTATTTTTTTTTTCCACACACCTGCAGACCTAAACACCCTGTTACTGTGTCTCAGCTAAATTAAATGAAATCAAATTAGGACCTCGTACACACGCAGCCTCGTATTTTCCAACCGTATATTGTAAATAAATGAACTAGCGCAATGGCTCCCAACCTGTTTGGCTTGCGGCCCGTTAAGCAGGAATGATGTGAGCCTACGCAGGGAACGGCGTGATGGGTTTTACTCGACTCTCAGCTAACTAACTCTTTGTGCAGACCTGCAGACCATTAGCAAGTCGTTTGTTGGATTGGATTCCGGCACGGACGGAGGTTAGACAAAAAAAAAGAGACGAAAAACGGATGTAAATGGGCCGAGCACATGTCCAGTTTCAGTTTCGACCAAAGAGAGATGTTTTCTGCTTTGTCTGAATATATACCAAAAGCACCAATGCACTCGACTCTGGTTTCAGAAGTGTTTTCTAGTTTTATTTTTCTGGAAGTTCCCATTTCCAGTTTTTCTCATTACTGTCATTTGGGTTTAATGATGTGGCCACCCGTTGTTTTTTTGTTTTTTTTCTCTCTCTCTGTCATTTTTACGCATTAGGTCATAGATAAGAGCTGTAGCTTATGCATGGGGCTTTGTCGTCACAGTTACTTAAGCAGCAAATTGTTAGCAGATGCTAGCGGTGCGTGTGGCAGAATTTGAAGCATTGCAGTTTTTTTTTTGTTGTTTCTTTTTTTTTCATATGAATACACACATTGGAAGTCGTTTCTGCTCAACTGCTGTTGTTTGAGTTCACCAGGAAAATTTCACGTCAGTCAACGACCTGGAGCTGTTCCAACCTCTACAGAGCAATGGTTTTATTAAACCATTAACTGCTTCTTCTTTATTAAAGACGTTTTACAGTAACGTGCCGTATTAACGCCAATTGGTCAACCGAGCGCCTACACTCCTTCTACCTCATAGATGAGACTATTAAAACCAGCGCAAATCTATAAGCAGCACAACATGGAGCAAAAGCACAACGGTTTACTTATCAAAATGGCAAAAAATCTCATTAAGTGATATTTACGCTAGTCACTGGATTTGATGAACAGATTGGTTTGACTCTCATTTACCTGAGTGAAATTAAAGACCCCGCCGCCGTGTGTATTTTCTAATCCTAACCTAAATATTATGTTGATTTACAGTCAATATGCAGAGCCTTGCATATGGACCTTCTAAGTTTAAGTGCTCCCACACAGATGCTGGGAAATCTGCTCAAAACAAGAAGGCCTGCTCCTGCTTTGCATTTCAATTTAACATTTCAGAGAACTGGCAGCACGTTGCCTCGCTTAGCCCTCGCCTCGTTACACCCACATGGCTTCTCGTCGTGCTCGCTGACGTCTCTCGCTGTTCAAAGGGCTGCAACTTGGCTGAGAAATTGGGGATTTCCATAGCAGATCCCTCAGGTATCTGCACACTCAAACGCGTGTCCTGTTCATCTTCCCCCTCCTCCCCCGCTCCCTTCCTACACCGCCTGCCCTTCTTCACGCTCACGTTGCCCCGATTTCCTGTCATGGAGCTCAGCTGACCTCCCCGCTGCATTTCTTTGTTTTGTTTTCCTGAAATCTCAGCAGCACCTGAAAGCTTCTCCGCTGTCTCCCATGTGTACGATTTTTCTTTTTGTTCCTCCCAGAGGAGCAGCCCTGTGTGAAACTGCTGTACTTGGACAAGGGCATTTAGGTGGAGCTAATTGAAATGGACGCTGGCGTTGTTGTACTTAGTAGCAGGTAGGTGAACCTGGCTCCCGATGGCAGCCTCTGACCCGAGGGTGATGCCTCTGCGTCTTCCTACGAGGCTTGGCTCAGCCTCTGTCTGTGTGGGCTGGGATTTTCCATCTATGATAAATGGAAGAGGCATGGCGTCTGAAAGCTGCTTCTGCAGCATGAAGTTCCTCCCGTTTTAACCTGGATATCCCCGCATGGGTGCATTGTGTGAGATTTTATTCATTGCTGTCGAGCACCATGGCACCAAACAACAACCTTATATTAATCCACAGTGCAGAGGAGTCACTGCACAAAATCCTCAGAAGCATTAGTTATTCATTTTTAATGAAGATGATTGTACATATTAAATAGGAAAAAAAACATATGGTGACTTCTTTCACGGACAACGATAAGAAGCTACATCCCTGCATTGCACAGAAAATGTGGGGAGGAGGTCAGGGTGTGCGACCGGGCACATAAATCTGGACTGAAGAATGAGCAGCAGCATTAGCAGAGCAGCACAAGTAGCTTCTTTGTTAAGTCTGGAGAAATACTGAGGTTTTGGTGAAACACTGGAAGTCGATGCGTCCCATCTGTTATTTTTGCCACAGGAGCAGTTATGGGAAGGAAAACAACTGAAATATGTTGAAAGCAAATATGTCGCCAATATGTTCTGCATTAAAATTTTGCACTGGAGTTGGAAAGCTAGACCATACATTGAAATGGTATTCTTACTTTTTACACGGCTATTTGTTAAATCTAGATATTTAATGTAATTTACAATTTCACGTAGGGCTCACGAATAAAACATAAAAACATATCCTTACTGAGAACAACTAAATTTCAGTGTTTTATAAATCATGTATTTAGTGGATGTACTTTGGTGCACCTTTTTATGTTATCTGTAGTGATCCTGTGTGTTAATATTACCTATGCATATGAACATATCCAAAGTAATTTCCGCATTTCATGTCATTAAACTGAATCCTGTGCAGGGTGCACATTTTATTCTTCCTATATTTTTTGCCCAGGTCTGTTTCTATACAAGACAGACTGAATAAAACCCCAAAAAACAAAAACAAAACAGAGATCTTGCTCTGCCCCACTGATACTGCTTCAAAACTTTAAAGCTTTTCCAGCCGCGCCCGTTTCGGTGACGTCACTCGCTCAGCAGGTGTTTCGCCGTAGGCTGATGGAAAACATCTGCTTTGACATCGCCGACTGCGGAGTGTCCAGAAGGAGAGCAGCAGACTGGAGCTCAGCAGCTTTTCTTCCTGACGTGATTCAGTGTGGAATTACCCTTTTCGCATAGTTGACTGTGGGTGTTTCTGTTTCCACCGGTACACACTGACTCATTCGCAAAGAGAGACGTGTACGTGTGTCGCCTCAGGACTACCGGGGCTGGTCTGTTTCACTGTCCACCCAATGCAAGAATTTATTTATTTCTTCTTTTTCTTCTTTTGTGAAGCCACTGACGCTTGGACCGTTCCGCTGTACGTTCACTCCTATGGAGAGCTAGTAAGATATACGTCCTACAGGAATACTGCACTGTAATTACATTCCCCCATTAGCATACAGAGGCTTGGAGTCACACTGCACTCAGCCTCCAGCAGCACTTTGCCATATGGTCCGTCTGTGCTTCTCAGGCGATATTTGGCAAGATTCTAGCGGAAGGTCAAATATCAAGTCAGAGGACTGTGCCAGAATCGCATCTATGCTAATTGCTCTCTCTCTCTCTCTCCCTCTCTCTCTCTCTACTTCCTCATCCATCTCATGCTCCTCTCCCTCTCTCGCGTTCCTCCCTCTCTTCGTCTTCCACTGAAGTAAGTAATCTGCTTTAGGATGTTTCTGAGATGGAGATGGATTTGGTTTTCCTTCGCTGCCCCTCAGCCTAATCTCCCCCCTGTGGCCACCCCGCCTCTCCCAGGCACGGCTCTTAAGCGCCCCATCATACCCCCCCTCCCCCTCCCCACCCCCACCCGCCCCCTCCTCCACAGCCCCCAATCCATCCGTGCATAGTCAGCGAAAAAACTACCAAATTCCTTATTACTCGCAAACATCCGCAATACACTTAGCTTGATTTGCTCGAACGGATGCTTAGTGCGTGGCTGGACCTTGAATTAAAAGATTGTAGCTGCATTTCAGCGCTGGAATGCTATCACTACACCGGCGCGCTTGGCTCCTTTGTCTGCGTGCATCTGTGCCGCGGGCATATTCAAGTGGTGTGGCGTGTCAGAAAATGTGAGCCATTTAGAATAGTTGGAGAGAAATTACTTATGGTATTTCACTTAATTTGTTCACATGTCTGACTTGGATTCCGCCGTGGATAATAAGCTGGTGATCTGAGCTAAACGTGACTTCTGGTGAATGTCTGCTGACAGCGTACCAGGAAACGCAACGATCACCTTGTCACTGATCGTCTTTACCTGGTTATTGTACAACTACAATGACAAGTTGTAATCTTAACAATCGTAAAAGGAAAAATCACACTTAGCCTAACTCACCTGTAATGTACATTTAAAAAGCGCTAAATAACCCGTTTTTGCATTAACTAGTCCTCCGTTTTGTTGCTGCAAGCGGTGACAGGCTTATCTCATTAGCCCCTTATTTATTTAGTTAACAGCAAAAAAATAAAAAGGACATTTCCGAATGTTGTCGTATCTGCATGCAGGTAATACTTGAGGTTCTGAGCCGAGTGTGTTTGTGTTACGGTGCCTTGATGCAGCACGAGGGGCGGCGTGTGGAGTGTGGATGCCTAGATGAGTGGTCCGTCCGTGATGGCGGCCTTGGAGAGGCACCTTTTATAAACGGCATTGGGGTGGGCTAGAATATTGGCTACAAGCTTCGAGATGAGATTTCACCCCCCCACCCCCAACTAACCGCCAGCACCGGTAATGGCGCAGGTGATGGATTGCTAGGCCTTCCAGGTTTGAGCTTGGCAACGCCCCAATATTACTGCAGAATAAAGTGACAGGCAATATATAACACATCAGTTAAGGCTGACTGCACCCCTGAATCCCTCACCACCACCACCACCACCACCACCACCTCCTCCACCATCACCTCGCAGCTGGCTGGTCCTCCTTCCTTAACTTTCTGATGAAACAAGCTCTTTCCTGCCTTCTTTACTTTTCCCTTCCTCACCGGCCGGTTGAAAATAATCAAAGCCCGCTGTCATTTTATGTTGCAGGGACTAAACTTTTCTTCGTGTAGTTCAAAGGGGTTGTATTTATGTATTGGGGGTTTGTAAGGTGTCTAAAGGAAGACGAATTTACCAGACAGGGGCCACCCAAATGTGAAAAGCATTTGTAATTATATACTGTGCTGTGTGTATACTGTCCATATGTAAAACGTATATATGTGTGCGTGTGTGTGCAGATAGCCAAAGCAGTGTCAACTGGAGTTTATGTGTGTGTGTGGTGTTTATTTATATATATATATATATATATATTGTTTGCAGCCTGTCAGAGCTGCATCCAAAGGACTGTGGCCATAAAAAGTGGCCTGGTTCCCGGTCTGTAACCCAATAAATAATGGGTATTGTCAGGGTAATGTATGGGCCATGTGTTATAATGAGCATTTGGAAACACATCAGCACACTCCCACAGGCTACTATTCAACCTGCCCAGTGCCACTGTCTCTCCATGAAATTCCTCCCTTCCCTTCCTACCTTTCTGTCTCCCACATGTCTCTCGTCTCCCCTTCTTCCTTCTATTCTCTGCCTTCTCAGATTTTTTTTTTTTTTTCGTCATTACACATTTTTTCCCCAGTATTCTTTCTCATCTCTAGCATTTTTTTTTTTCATCTCCGAGTATGAGCTGATTCTTGAGAATTTCGAGGGGGGAGAGAGGGAGATTTTGTCGGAAAGAAGAAAAAAAAAATCCACCCGTAATTACGGCAAATTAAAAGTTTTATGATGTCGTGCGTGTGTGCGTGTGTGAGCCCTGAGTGTGTGTTAGAGGGAGGGAGAGGGAGGGAGAGAGGTAGAGGGGACGGAGGGGGAGGGAGGAAGCCTCTGTGACAAGGCTGGCTGGGAGCATAGAGCTGAGGGTTAGTGCCAGACATGTCTCAAGAGAAACCGGGGCACATTTGCAATCACCCCGAGTTCAAAAGGGTAATTTATTCACAGTCTGTGGTTAAAGTAGGGCTGCTCAGAATGCCAGTGGGATTGTGCAGAGAAGCAGAGCAGTAGAGACACATTATTTTCATTTTTTTTCCTCTCTCTCTCTCTCTCTCTCTCTCTGTGTGTCTCTCTCTCTCTGTCTCCGCCTGTCTCGCTTTTTTCCCTCATCGTCCTCTTCATCTCCTGTTGTTGTTTCTGTGAGCCCTGTGTGGCGTCTTTTAACACACGCCGGCGAGCATATTTCACTTTTACACTCATCCGCATTGACGTCCGGGCGCTGATTGAATTTTGAGGCGCTGCGGCGTCTGCCATTATCATCCTCATCGTCTTGAGTGGTTTATCTCTGGCCCCAGCTCAGTGTGACGCCAAGGCTGCAGGGGAGAGAGGAGGGGCAGGGCAGGGGTGGGCTGGGAGAGGGGGACTATTCATGTGTTTTTATTATTTGTGAGGAAAAGATAGCGAGGACCGGCCTCAACCTGGATCTTTAAGATTGTGGTCGGGGTGGGGGTGGGTGCATGCAGTCCAGTCGGCTTTGATTATGACTCACTGTCCCGCTATAGCCGCCGCTGTCTGTCCACCACCTCGTCTCAATCAGCTGACGACGTGGTTTCAACATTAACTGCACCTGCCAGGTTCGGTTAGGATCACGCGGTGGCATGGCTGCCCAGAGACCTCACGCTGCCTCACCAGAATCAGCAGAGAATTATTCCACCACATGTCAGTTTTACTGTGTTGTTATCACCTGAAAGCCACCAGCAGACACTTAGAATACCCAGCCTAGTGTGATGGTGTGGTGGGGTTAATTTGAGGTCTGGAGAAATCGCTTCCTCCGCCTTTAGTCAGTTCGCTACTCGTGTGCATTCGTTGCCAGAGCGGGAAATTGTCTTTCCCTTGGCGTGTCGTTGTAGCCAGCTTGTTATGTATGCTCTGCTGCAGAGGCAGCAGCGTTGACGTGAGGCTGAGCTGCTGCCACAACGTCTTGATTCGAGGTGAAACCTTGGCGTTGCTCCCTTGTCCCTGGTGTAACACTATCAACCTTTACCTCCTCCCCAGCCTGTCTGCGTCTCCCTGTGCCTCTCCTGTCTTGTTCTCCTCCCGTGCCTTTTTCTCCCTCGCTCCTCCTGCCAGTTGATGGAGTGATTTTGAAGGCGCATGCAGGTGGGGGAGCAGACAACGCAGAGCTGTGCTAATTGAGCCTTCTTTGTGCCCGGTCACTGCAGTGTGCCGAGGCAAGGAGGCCCGGGAGTGAATCCAAGCAGCACTCAAGAGCCCCACCGGATCGATAACGTGGGAACTTAACAAAACAGAGACATGCCGAGTGCCCAGATCAGGGTCATTATTGTCTCTGGTGAGCCGCACTTCCACCAGGGAGTGATCAATGTGCGAATATGGATCGAGATAAACATTCTCACCTACACTTTCTCCCCTCTCTTCGCCTCGGCTCATGCGGCCGCCCGTTCCAGGCGGAGAGAGCAGAGTTTAAGCTTGAAAGCGCTCCTGTGGATATCTAGTGCGGCTGTCCTCGCATCATCCACGCCGTTAGATAAAGACAAAGTCCTCACTACGTCTTAATGAGAAAACTTGTCACAGATGGGTTTTTTTGGTCACAAATATCAATGAGGTATCCCTCAAAATAGAGAAAAATCCATAAAAAGAGGTGAATCTACTTTAAAAACAATGGTGCGCTGAAGTGAAGTGGTTCAAGATTATCGTCTTGCATTGTCTAAATGTGTCCGAATCCAAAGATCAGAGAAGAAGGAAAGAAGGATGATTGGTGAGACCTGTCTTGGCTTTTATACAAACATAATTTTGCATTTTACTGCTGCCGCTTTTTGCCACAAATATGTAGTTACACCACGATGTAAGCGCACTCTTATTTTATCAGTGAAACATAATTATATTGAACTTAAAGGTCTTACTGCTGCCTTCAGTTTGCTGTTTTTCGGGGTGTGTATAATCGTGTTGGCTCGTAGTCTTTCCTTTGTTGAGGTTGTATGGGGAATATTTCAGTTGAATTTACTGTGACAGAAACCGTATCTGAGGGCGCTGGGTGTCTCTGGAATTAATTGAAACATTAAGTAGACAGCTAATATTAATATCATACGTCTTTTGCTAATAATAAGCCGGAATTGTATTTTTTTTATTTCTTTTTACTTTATGACTTAGTGACCAGTGTGTCCTTTCCGAATTATCAATTTTAATGCCTCGTGTTTCAAGTGCATAATTTCTCTGGTCAAATAACATTCACTGGATCCACCTTTTAAATGACAATTGTGTAAATTAATTTTTTTTTTAAAATGAATGGTTCATTTGAACTATGTCAAGACCAGAGCGCTTTCAGCTTTCTGCGCTGACTCATCTTCACAGAAAAACTGAAAGAATCGCTTTTATCCTACAGCAGGTTTATCTCCTTTATTTCGTCACTGTACATCCTTTCCAGTCTTTGAAGCCGAGCTCTGACTTTGCCCCAGCCTATTTTGTGGTTGAAAGTTGGTCTGGAGTTGCTCCGTTGGTAACTGATTATCCTCCGTCACTTTGGGCAGGCTTGGACTGACGTGTAGCCACAACCTAGTCATGCCGTGGAGTTAAATTGGTTAACAACAAACGGCTCTGATTGGTCGGACTATCCAGTTTCTTTTTTCTCTGTAGGCTCCAAATTAAGTGCAAATGGCTCGTTATTAGCTTGATATTCTGATAAGACGTGAGTGTTGCTGCAGCAGGCTTCATCCTCTCGCTTGTTCTCCACCATCAAAACCGTTTAAAGCAAGATATATGTTTAAAGAACCAAGGCAGCAATGAAGCTACATCGACTCACCAATAAGCTCACTGCAATTATACAAAAAAAAAAAAGAACACGACATGTGTGAGGACATCTTGACCCCTTTAAAACGTGACTGTGCTTCGCTTCGTCCGCGGTTTTAAATTGGTGATGATGGTATCCTGCTGCTCCGGATCCCTCCATTACTCACTTGGAAGGATAATAGTAATTGCTTAATGTGGTGTGGAAAAAAAAAGAAAAAAGAGAAAAGAGAAAAAAAACGGTAAACGGTTGCTACAGACGTGGGAAGGAATGCATCATAAATAGGTCTGATCAGGAGCCAGTACCTGCGCGCGCACCGCCGACAGTTACTGACTGCGTTCGGGAGATTAGGAGGGAACAAAGGTGGCGGAGGGAGCGTTATCAGATGAGGCGCTTTCAGACACTTTCATCTATTAATTTAGTGTTTTCTATTAATTAATTGTTATTGTTTGGCCGCTTTGGGCTGTGTAATATGTATTTCATTTGTCTTCCAAAACTAAACAAAGTCTATCCTGTTAGGCTGAACTTGCCCTGACAGATGAAGGTACCTAAGAGAACCGAACCACTTACGTTGTACTTATGATGTCCTTATGTGTGCCAGCAAGTGGTCAAGTTGGATAGTTGGAACAATAAGTGGAACACAATGTTATCCACGTTACATTTTTACCATTTTGCCCATTGATAATAATTTATTTGGTCTGAAATGTGATGATCTGGGAATCTGAAACGTGTCTATGAAGAGGATCTGTAGTAGAAAATGTACAGATGAAATGTTTAAAGGTCTCTGCAATATCAGTGTAAAAAGGAGCAAGATGCTAAAGGCTAATGCTGAACCCCGAATTATACAGCATGCACAATTTATATAACAGGGAAAAGTGTTTTTTTTTCCTCTATGATTGAGTTAAACTCATAATCAGAAGTGTTGCAGATGAAGCAACTGATGAATCCACTTGAGGCGCTGCACCTCTGTTTATTTTATAATTACAAATGCTTGAAAGCCTTTTTGGGAATTTTGACACAGCGCGATTTAAAGGAGAGTTTACATGAAGTAGTATTAGTATATCGCAGTATCATTGTCTGGTCTGAAAGTGTTTACGTGTGGTCAATAACCTGCATTAGCCTGAGTGTGGGAGCCCGTCTGCTGCTAAAGCACTCATCAGCATGCCTTTAAGGAGCCGCCACTGACACTTGGTATTAAAATGTCAAATTGCCCTCCACTCAGACTAAAGTGATTTTAGTTGTGATTATGCACCATTTCCCCCCCTGTCAACTGCAAAAAAAAAAACAAAAAAAAAACAGAAAAATCAAAAAATGTGCTAATTGGTCATGGGGATTGGTTGGAGACTTCAGTATTTTATGTCTCTGACTTCGAAATGAGTTTTGCAAAAGAGCGTCTGTCACTCTGGCGTAGAGGTTTTGGGGTGGAGGAGTAGAAGGAGGAGGAGGTGGAGGAGGAGGAGGAGCAGGGGAGGCTGCTGGCGCAGGCTCAAATTGAAATGATGCACTGTTCCCCCTCACTGCAGCTCGAGCTCGCAGTAATTAAATGCCTCATTGTTGCTTCTTGGGAATTTGTATTGAATATTTCATCCGGCGTAATGATTATTTGGGTGTGGGTGGGACGTGGATGTAATCACCTTGGCTGACTCTTTGATGAAATACTTGGTTTGGTGGTTGTGCTTTACAGCCATTTTAAGTGTCCTTCTGGGTTTTTACTTTACTTAATGTCCACGCTATTTCTAGCTGATCCACAGTCCACCACCTCTTTACATTATTAATTATTGGCTTCTACAGTAGATATGTCTGTAATTTCTGGTCATATGTCTTCTCTTTTTTTCCTTTTTAGAATATGAATAGACATGACAATAACAGTAGCTCAAAACCTGCAAATTTAAATGTGTCCTTCACATTTTGTCTCCCACAGAGGACGCCGGTCAACAACGGCGAAGCTTTTCGGTGGTTCTTTTAGAAGGGGCGAGCCACGGCCATGGACGGGGCCGTCCAGCAGCAGGAGGGCAGGTGGGACTCTTGACTCTCAGCCAGGAGCACTTCCCATTGGGGTTCACAGAACCCAACGCGCCCAACACATTTGAGAGAGGACAAGCGAAGAAGAAGAACGTGGACATACAAAAAGATAAACGAAACATAATGGTGTTGTTTTAACTCTGTAATTTCCTTTTCTGTGTAATTATTGTACCTTTTGACAGTATCATAATGTATATTTTTGGTGTCTATGAATGTGTTTTCAGTGTTGTGGCTGTAGGTTCACAGCCAATCCTCTGTAAAGGACACAAACAGACAATCATACAATCACACTGAATCCGTCAAACAGAAGAGGCCACAAGGATTGACGATAAAAAACAACCGCGACACACTTTACTCTGGAGCAATAATCTATTCTGTTGATTATTCCTCAACCTTTACGTTCTCTTGACCTCAGCTATTTTGGCAAACGGAGTCATATTCTAGTTTTGTCTTTTATCTCATCTGAAAACCACAAGGCTGAGGCCGCCGCCAGCAGCGTGGCGCAACCCGGGACGCGAGGCACAACGGCGGCAGAGCTTCTGCGACTGCGCTGGTGGACGCGTTTTCCTCATTTGAGTGGACTCACTGCAGAACAGGGCACATTGTCCTGTGTGGTGGGCTTCTTTAAACCCGAGTCGTTTCGCTGTGACAGCACCAGATGTTTATGGGTCGGACTGCTGTTTGGAGGTCACATTCTCAAAGATGATACGTGTCATTACACTTTCGTTTTCTCTCTCCGGGTTGGAATTTAACTGTCGAAGAGGTTTGAAGTAATGCCAGTAAAGAAACGTAGGTTATGTTTAAATCATTCAAATTTAGGATTACTTGCAAAAACGCTACACTTAATTGACCTATCAGATGTTGTTCTGGAGCTTCTGGGATAGTCTGGACGTATTACAATACATTCCAAAAACAAAATTATTCAATAAGTTACTCATTGTCTTAAAACCCTATTGTTGCATGTGTAAATGTGTTTTGGTTTTAAAGATTACTAAGAATTTGTATATTGTTGTTGTGATGCTTTTATGTGTTAAAATAAAAAAAAAAATGACTTCAGTAAAAGACATCTTGACAGAAAATGTTTGATATGGAGAAGCCAAAATAATAAATCGACGGATGGGTGTACATTTAAAAAAAAAGAAAAAAGAAAAAAGAAAGAAAAATCAGTGGTCAGTTGAGATCAACTGATAACCTCCACTTTTTTCTTTTCTTTTTTTTTTCCTGCTGCAATGCATCAACAGAAATAACAACCAGGAGGAGACTGGAGAAATATAACAGCATTGGTTGCCTCCCCAGTCACGTATTCCCTAGAATACTAAAATGTTGCATGAAGAAGAGTGGTTCCCAGAGGCAGCAGACTTTAAAGGACTAGTGAAATCCCATGTGGTTTGTCATGCTGGAATGCACTTGGTGGGGGGAGAGCACAGGGGTGGAGGGATGTGGGGAAGTAAAAGAGGGGAAGATGGCGTGTGGGGTAGGTGAGGTGGGGGAGGAGGTGAAGCGAGACAGGCTCCTGAGATAACTTGAGCAACTGAGTGATTGCCGGCTCTTTGAGTTTCAGGGGTGAGGGAGGGGGAGGGAGTGGAAATGCTACGGGTGGGGAGGGGGGGGGGGGACAGCGGTGGGAGGGAAAAGGGAGGACAGAGGCACATTTGGGCGATAGCTGAGGTGGGGAGGGGTGTCGGCGCTGAGGAGAACGAGCAGAGAAGGAGGAAATCATCCGGGACCGACTTCGCCCCTGACTGAGCACGCTTGCCATCACCCAAATTGAGCTGCTGACTGGTTAGAGCCGGCCCGGGAAGGCGGCTTCGAGTGCTCTGCGGCGGCGGTGGCAGCGTTTGGTGGCAACGTGGCATCTGAGGCGCTCAATCCCCCTTGCTGGTCATCAGAGGTTGATAATGTGCATCAGGAGTGCACTGGCTCACTCAGTCCCTGGCCAGCGAGATTAAATAACATCAGAGACAGCTCTCTCTAATCCTTCCTCCCACCTCCCACTCTGTGCTCTGGAACTGGGATTTAAAGTCCGCAGGCCTCAGTGGTAATGTTCAGTTTCCTGCTTTGACAGAGAGAGACAGAGACAGAGAGGGAAGAAGGAGCGTGTTGGCTGGTTAGCATAGTGGGAATACAATATACTGTATTACAAATCCTCAGTCCCCAGCACTGCCCCAAAAATGAGCTTTTATTTGTTTGACCGCAAGAGCCTGACCTGACTGATTTTTGCAGTTTTCTTAAAACAAAGATATGACTTCTAAATTATTCTCACAGAAATAGTAGTTTCAGGACCAGTATTGTAAAAGCAAAACTCCCAACATCCATCCATTCTTCTCTGAAGTGTCTCCTCTGGTTGCCTGGCAACCTCATGACAACAAGACTCTAGGAAGTCACCGCACCCGGTTACAAAGGAGCAGTGACAGCTCTCAAGTCCCTATAAACATAAAATTCATATCTTTAGCGCTGTTTGGAAAGAAATAAGACATTAGGTGAATGCTAAATAGATGCTAGGCTAAGCTGGTATATTAGGTTTGGTTTATATGGAGACCACTGTTTCTGAGATTAACCAGATCCTGCTGATGTTAATGTTCAAAATGATATTTTCTGTTTTTGTCTTTGTTTCAGAAGACTACCATTCAGACACTGGTAGGCCATCAGGGCGAGCAAAGCCTTCTCTGCTGGCCTAAACTTTATCAAATTAACTGACTGACATTTTAATATTTCTCATTAATCTCATTAAATTACTCAAAATAGCCCATACTGATCATTTTATGACTCTGTCTCTCAGCTGCGGTGATTCCTGTAGTGTAACTTTGCATTAGAGCTTTTATCCAGTCATATTTCAGTCATCATGTGTGTTGAGTCAGAGGAATCTGCAGGAAATACATTAATGACACTGTTCCTTTAACCAGTCACATTTCAAGTTCATGTTCTTAGGCCTTCTCTATGGCCCACGGTAGCGTCAGTGTTTTTTCACGTCCTCTGATCAGAGGGTCATAGAGCCGCTACGTTTAGGCCTAGCTAGCAGTTGTGAGCTGCACAAGCTATATTGATAGCTGTTTTCGAATTCGCAATGTCGAAGGAGGAGATGCTATTGATTTGGTTGCAAAGCTTCTTAGAAAGACATTTTCATGGCGGACTTCTGAGGAAAAGCTGAATAAAAGAGGAAAGTCCGCCAAATCCTGGAGCTAGCTAGCCTGACCCAGGAGGGAAAGCGACTACTAGCGCTACTGTTAGCTGACAGGCTCCAATGAGAGCTCTAAATTGTTTAAGTTCTTGTGAGTAAAATTAATTAAATTTATGTCTTTTATGTACTGCCATTGTATTGGGTTGACACTGATGATTCTGCTGGATTTGACATATAGTGGCGCTTGTGCACAGCTGCAGCAAAGCAGCAAGTGAGAGGAGACTTGTAGGATTGTTATTATGAAGTGTTGTTCTTGCTTTATTAATGGCATTCATCTCGCTATATATGATATACCCGTCTATGATGAAACGTGCTGTTTTATTATACGTATGTTGTTGATGATTTCTGTAGCAGTGGCGTCATAACAATCGCATCAAGAAGTGTTTTGAACAAAGTTGGAGGTCATCGAATGCCCAGGTGGAAAATGCACGGCTGGCCACTGCATTCAGACATGTTGCAACGGCAGGCCGTGGACCTCTCACTGCATTATATGAAACTGCTGAAGGTGTCATTTCAGTCTCAACAGAAAAACCACCTGAGCCTTGAAATACATTTCGATATGAATAGGTTGTACATGTCTGAGCAATGGGTGAAGGACCAAACCGACACAAAAAAAGGTCTGGTTTACAATAACATACTAATTCTGATTCATTACAACTCAGGTGTAATTTCTTTCTTGTTTGAAAGCAAAAAATCTTTTCTTTGTGTGTTATTTAGTCATGATCCACCCATGGTGTATAGTACCACAGGTAAAGGCTAAGATCTTGGATGCATCACTACAACTTTGTCCAATGGGACAAGAAACACATTCGGTCCAGACAGATGGTGAAAGGATAACTGTTTAGTCAAAATGCCACTTTATTGGGAGGAAAAACCAAGAATGGCAGATCAGCTATAGTAAATTGAGAAGGTGAAATTTAAACCCAGCAATCAATGTTTACATCTTTTAGAGATACTACTTTCACTATTTTTAGAGATGTTGCCACATTAAGGATAGGAACAATTAAATTTAAGCTACAACTGTGTAACCAAAACATACCTGTTGTGCACATATTTATTATATTCTATAAAGGAATTATATTACTTTTAAACATTAAGAAAGAGTCTGGTTTAAACCACAAGGCCAACAAAACAAACACAAAAAACCTTTCCTTAATTAATTTATTACGTAATTTTAGTTTTCTTGTGTCGCCGAAAGTGTGAGTCCAGGCCTCTGGGAGGAGAGCTGGAACAATGCAGACGTTTAAACTTCCAGTAAATACTCACAAACCTCTAAGTGACCCATAACGGTGAGAAATGGTGTATTCCTGTTTAAGAACTATATCGCTCGCTAAATAAATTTGTCCCAGTTTATTTTATAGCTGCTGAAATAAGAATTTTCAGCAGTGAACTCGGTTTGAACCCGGCTGCACACAAACAGCCCATGCACGCGCAACGTCACGCGAAACGAAACTAGCGCAGCACCCAGGACACTGCAGGTGAAGCCGACTGATCAAAACTGGTTTAGACGAATGAAACATTAAGCGGGTTCGCATGTCATCACGCCATCAACATGGATGTGCAGGGGATCGACACGATACTGTATTATCACAGTTTGCACTGGAAAATCATTGTGAGGTACACTGAGATAGACAGTGATGAATGCAGGTGCCTTCTGTGCCAGTCTTGCCACGGGTTGCCAGGGGTTAGTGGGCCAGTCGGATGTGCTTACCCTCTCTGTGTCCTCCACAGAAACGCATACTCTCTGAAATAATCCCTTCAGGGATTTTGACTGAAAATATTCCCTCACTGAGCTACGGGCACACGCCTTTCCACCAAACAGAGGAAAGGTCCGCATACAGTCCTGTGAAAAGGTGCAAAGACAGGGCAAAGGTGATGCATAGAAAATTAAATTAAGACTCTTGTCAACGCCGTTCTTTAAAAAAATACTGTTTAAGAATACTGGTGCAATGCATCCCTGCTGTTCATTTCCATCTCCAACTTTGAGGGAACCGTGCAGACACTTGCGGTGAACATACCTTCACACAATGCACATAACACTTTTCCCACACTGAGCCACTAGCATACACACACGCACACATGCACAGAGGACAGAGAAAGAGACCGAGAGGGAGAACGACACATGGAGCCCCCGCCCCTCCACCTCCTCCCTGCCTTGTCTTTCATTATTTATTTACTGTCTGCAGTTTTTCCATCGCACGCATATTGATGCGGAGAAAGCAGGGTGTGAGTGCGTGTCAGAATCATTTCCTGACGAGGGAGACAAGGTGGAAGTAATCAGCAGAGCGCTGATGCAATATGACAGCCCCTAGAACCGCTGGTACACAGTTAAGAGCAGGGAGGGAGAAGAAAAAGAAGAAGAAGGAGGAGAAGAAGAAGAAAAAAAAAATCTCCCCCACTGAAGGAAGCGGCAAGATTTGCACAAGCGACGTTTGGGTGGAAAGTAGATTTATAAAGTTCTAAAAGTTTGCGGGGAAGAAAATGGGATTCTGGGGCTGTTTTGTCTGAGCTCATCCCAGAAAATGTATACTTAAGTAGAAAAAAGGAAGGTCTGTAGCACAAACCCAGGGTATAAGGTAATTCAGTGCAAAAATGAGGCGTCCGTTTTTAGAGACACTAAGAGCTTTTTAGCTTTTGTTGCACCCCTGATGACATTTGGTGAGTAACTGGTGGGTTGTACAATTGTGACCAATGTGATCACATAAATTTATTCATGCACAATCATGAGGAAGCTTTGGTCAGTTTATCTCAGTCAGGCGTTGAAAACAAGGACGCAGATTAACAGGGTCCGCAGAGGAGCTGTAGCAGCGCGCCTGGCTGACGCGATCTATCTCCACTAATCTTGTCTGACGCTTCCTCTCCTCTCTCTCTGGGGCAGGTATAGATTGATTAGTTATCCTGCAGCCATCACCGAGCGCGGCGAGGCGGCCGAGCACGCCACCCTTCCCTCCCAGCTTCTCCCCGTGTAACGCACCTGTGCATATCTCCCTCACACATCCGTACGTCTCAATCTCATGCATTTCTGTCTCTGTCTATGTCGTCACCTTTCTCCGCTTCTCACATGCAGAGAAACACCCTCACACTGTCTCTCTCTCTCTCTCTCTCTCTCTCTCTCTCTCTCTCTCACACACACACACACACACACACACACACACACACACACACACACACACAGTTCAGACACCATCTGCTCCTCCTGACATACACAACCTTCCTGGTTGCAGTAATTGATGATTGTTGAAGACTATGTTTTTAGGGCCTTCCAGCCTGTCCTCTTCACATCCCGACCTGGGAGAGCAAAAAGATAAATCTCGTGTTCTCTCTCTCTCTCACACACACACACACATTTAATCCCAAAGAAGTGCAGGAATACTGATTGATTGATTGGGGCGGCTGGTTTCATGACGGCTGGCGACATTTCTCCACATCATGTCAGCGCCTCTGGCAGCAAGAGTCTCAGAGTAATCTCTGAGGAATTAGGTAATCAGAGGCAGAAGGGCTGGAATCTAGGTTGGTGTCCACGCAACAGTCTAAAAACATTTAAAATACCAGGTAGATGAATGAGCTCAGGACTGTCATCTGTTGAATCACCAGAAAAAAAACTGTTATCTTCTGAAATGCGTGTATAGAACTAGTTTGCGCAGGTAAAGGGCTATCTAGATAAGAAATAATAACATGGAAATGTATTTACAGCGAAGAAATCTGCAAATTAGTATCTGATATTCTTACTGGAGATCATCTGTTCCCATCAACTGAAGCGGTTTAGGTGGTTTTGTTCAGGCAACTTTTAGACCGTCTTGTGGTTAAATAATAAAAAAAGTCAGAGTTGAATTGAAGCGAGAGAAAAAAACGTATTTCAGCATTGTTCTTTTAATTTTATCCTCCAACATTACATCTAAAGTGTACTCCTATGCACTAACTTCTCTTCTAGCCAGTACCCAATCTGCCTTAGCAGTTTAAAGCCAGTAATGAGGGGTCAGCAGGACACATACTTCACATCAGTGTCCCGAGTCAAATCACCAAAGCTAACCTCGCTGCAACTTAACTTAAATGTTAAAAAGCATTGCAAGCTAATGTAACCCCTCCCCCCACACACACTAATTATACCTTAATACCTTCATCAACTTGAATGAACCGCGAATAAACAGAATTTGTATGAAACACTGTCTTGACAGGGGCATAGCCTGCTTTTCACCTGTCCACACGGCCCAGTCCATTTAAATACTTCATTGCATCAGTGTCGAGTTCTGACACTGTCTCGTGGCCGCTGCAGAGAAAAGGATTCAACAAAGACAACATGTTAGGTGGCAGTTAATGGAGAAACTGACAGCCTGATAAAATGTCATATTTACATTAATCAGTGTCAAGTATGGGGAAAGCTGTGTGTGGTTCCCAGCAGCCTCCAGTAATATTGTTAGATTTGCTCTGCTGGTGGAATATAGAAAGATAATGGGCTGATGTATTGATAATTCTTTCTTCTTCAGACTTCAGAAGAAGCACAACACTCACCATAGTAGCATTTAGCAGAGCAATTCTGCATGAATGATAAGGTATAGAATACACAGATCAGGCACAACATTATGACCACCTTCCTAATATTGTGTAGGTCTCCCTTGTGCCTCCAAAGCAGTTGTGACTCATCAGAGAATGGACATGGGTCTTCTGAGGGTGTCCTGTGGAGTCTGGCAACAGAATGATGTTAGTGGGGGACTTTGGGTCCTATGGATTGAGGGGAGGGGTCTCTGTGGATCAGGCTTGATCCAGTGCGTTTCATAGATACATGATCAGTTTGGGATCTAATGTATTTTGATTCCAGGTCACCACCGTATTTGTGTGTGTGTCTGCGTCAGGCTGTATCCTGCTGGAGATGGCTGCTGCCATCAAGGAGTGTCATTGCTATGGGGTGGGGTTGTCTGGTCTGGTCTAGGTGGGTGCTACATGTTCCGTTTTCGCTGGCAGCGTTTCAAGAATATTCGCGTACACACGGCGCGAGGTGAAAACGACTGAAAACGCCTGAAAACGCTACTTCATATGCCTGGCCTATAGGTGGCGCTGTTTCCGTTTCAGAAATCCGCCAAAAACGGAAACGGAAGTGGCGGAGCATGCACATAAAGCTTGAGCGCTGTTTACAAATCGACTTTAGAAAACCAAACTCAAGGAGACGACAACGATGGCAGTGGTTACGAAGAGAGCAGATACTTTTGTGTGGACCGACGCCGAGGTCGAACTACTCCTGCGAGTCACACTCGACTACAAGGCCAGTAAGTTGCAAGAGAACGTTGACTGGGAGTCCGCCATTGTTGTTGTTGTTATGAGACGTCTCGCGGGAGGTGGAAAGCTGTTCGAGAGTAGTGGCCATGACGTCATCGTTTTCGAAAAGATCCGTATTCGCCGTCCACAAGGAGTCACGAGATATGCGTTTACGGATTTATCCACCCTGGGACCCGTTTTCGAAAAAGTGCGTTTTAGGGCTATGCGTTTACGGGATTCGTCTGGACGATCGGCCAAAACGAATAAAAACATGTGCGTTTACGCGTTTTCGTGTTTTCGTGTGGACAGGCCCTAAGTAACATCCACATGAATGCCAGGTCCAAACGTTTCCCAGCTGAACACTGAGTGGCCACAAGATGGTCAATGTTATTTACTTCACCTGTCTGTGGTCCTAATGTTATGGCAAACCGGTTTACTTTCCTGTGCATGAACACCTACTCATTAAACGTTGACCCCACCCTGACCACATAAGCTACTTATCTGTTCACGGTATTAATAAACTGCAAGGCACGTCAATGTTGTATGGATGATGCATTAAAGGTTAGAAAAACAACCCAAGGAAGAAGCATGTCATCGGGATAAAAGGAAATTATCAGCATACTTCATCTCTGAAGAGGCTTTCATTCACTTATCTTCTGTGTATCACTCATTTTTAAATCTATCCTCCTAGTCTTTCATCCATGCATCGACCCGTCCATTCATCATTTATCCATCCATTTATCAGCTGCAGCACCAATCCACCCTCACACACCCACCCGCCGGGTCTGACGAAGAGATCCAACGGACCCATTAAGAAAACAAAAAACACCACTTGACCAGAAACTCGTCACTGCAACGTGGTCCCGTGTGTAGCACCGAAAGCACGCTAGAGAAGGAGCCGAATGCCGGGAAGAGGAGATGACGGAGCGAGGACAGGGAGGGTCCAAATGTCAGCTCCCATTGGGGTCAGAGGATGGAGGCTACATTTACCAAAGCAAACAGCCCAGAGGAGCAGAGTACTTCACCTGTCGCTGTGGATTACTCCATTATCACATCCACCAGTCTCACCGTGTCCCGTCCTTACCGCTCACTATTCAAAATTCATACACCATGCAGAATGGTGGGTGCTATAAAATGTTAAACTGCAACTGCAAAATTTCGGGTTAATGATGGATGAGTTAACTATGGTAGTGGGCTGCTGAGTGGGAACCCACTTAAAAAAACGAGAGAACTTTTTGTTAACCTGGAACAATAAAAGTAGGCTCCAGTTGTGGTGATGTGATGTTCAGAGCTACGTTAACATATTTACAGTAGCATTTCTGAATAATGCAACACAGTGCAAAACACTGCTAAACAACATGGTCATGGTCGACTGTGTGCCACAGCAGCAAACAAGCGTTTCATGTGGAAAGACATTTTCAGCTTTATAGACAAAGATATATAGATGACATACCAACTCAGATTAAAAATTTAATCTACGGATTATCATTGATAATTCTTAATTTACTTGAGTTGCTCAAATTTAGTTGTACTGTTGATTTTAAGCATAATGATGGAGCATAACACAGACAACATTGAGATGAAAACAGAACATACAAAATAACTATTAAACATTAGAAAACAAGTCTCAGTTAGTATTGCTACTGATGAGAAACCAGTATGAGACTTAATATCATTTGGGTGAATGCATAATGTCAGGATCTCCTGGACGTTTCTTGTTGGGTGTGTCTGTCTCCACCTTACTTAGCAATGGAGCCTCATCAGTCATCTCCTCACCTTGTCTATAAAATCCTGGTTCAGTCCGCCACTCGTCTGCTTACCATTTGTGGAATACTGCTGTGGCTCAAGTCTTTAGTTGTGAATACGACTGCTGCATTTACTTTTATTTAGCTCTTGGATCCATCTACTCACCCGCTCCGTCGTAATCTCCCTGGACTCCTCACCCAGCTCCACCAGTCTTCTGCCAGCCGTCCTCCCTGCATTTCTACCCCTGCTTTCCCTGGATTCCCCACAAACCTGGTTCTGGTCCATCTGCACTGACCTGCAAACCTGCACCCACCTGCTTCCTCTGTCTTGACAACTCAGATTCAGAATAAACCAGTTAAATCACAACAACCACTGGCTCTTGGTTTGTGGCTGAATTAGGGTGTCCACTTCCTATCAGCGGGCGTGACACGTAAGGGTGTTTCTGTTACTCTGTCCATTTGTTGTAAAAAAAAATAAAAAATAAATTAAAAAAAACATTATGTCTTAATTGTGAAAATTAAGACCCAACTTATTCTCCATCCTTAAAGTATTAAACGGATTTACAGATTTAAGAAGCTTGAACCAGCAAAAGTTTAGTGTTAGGCCTTGACAACTGATTGAAAGTAGTCAGCCCGGTCATTTTTTCTGGATTAATCTGTTCCGTTACACAGTATAAATATAAAAATAACTGTATTCAATGTGGAATTATCTGAATGGCGCACTAATACAATTCCGCTTCCTTCCACATTCCTGCAGGAAATCCTGGGCTGTAGCCCTGAAGCCAGCAGCTGCATCTCCTCTGTACTTTTACCCCGAAGCAGTACAGAATTCTTCGGCGCTCGTAATGCCGCTGTGGTTTAGCTATGCAGCAAACAGAACACAGGAAATGGCACAAAAGACACATCCAGGGTAAAGAGCCATCCCTGGAGAGACAGCTGACACCAAGAAGTCCCTCTTCTCCTTCTCAGCGGCATGATTAATAACCCCTGTGCCCCATAATCTCTCCATCATCTATCTATGTAAATGCCCCCGGACCTGCAGCGCCAACACACTTTGACTGATGGCTGTTCCACAGCACTGGGCTTGGTGTGTGTGTGTGTGTGTGTGTCTGTGTGAGAGGGAGAGACAGTGTGCAAGATTTTGCATACACCAGCAGGCATGAGTGAGAATAGTTTCGGGTCACACGGTAAAGGCTCACGGACTACTTTTATCTGTTACAAACACACGCTGGCAAAGAAAGGCATAGCGCTCAGGAACAAGACACAAGGGAGGTTATAATTTACTCACACAAATAAGCAATAAAGAACTAAATTGGATTTGGTCAAATACTTTAATAAATTCTGCTTTTATCCCCTCGGCCCCCTTTTACTCAGAAATACTAGTTTCAGTGAATGGGGCGGATTGGATTAATTAGGCATCTCAAAGCACCATTTCAAATATGACATCAATTATTAATGACTGTGTATTTATTATTAAGTGGAGGTTTCCCTTGTTCATGCTAGTAGGGGTTTCCATGGTTTTGGACTGGTTTGTACTGACGTCTTAGCGCTGGGACTGTCACAATGTGTTGCCAGCGAGGACGTTCCCGAGTACAAACCTGAAGACACAGAACAAAAGGTACTTTGGGACCAAACAGTTCTGGGGACTCCCTACTTGGAGAGCTCCCTTGAGAACCTTGAGTCTGGACATGACTGTCGGCCCATTTTTCAGTGTTTTGCTGCTTTTTTTTAGAGCTAAATCCAAGAGCTGTTGTTTGTACTCGCTAGTTTTTTAGCGAAAGTGACCAGTCAAAAAGTTTAAGGGTAAGAAGGTGCCATTCCTAAAATAGTAGCTAAAATTCAACAAGGCCTGATGGACGCACCGACAGACAGAGGATTGGAGAACATGGGTGAAAGGATCAGTTGACAAGAGTGGCTTGACACTGAGACTTAATAGCGTGGGAAAGGGAGCAGCAGAAATTGCACACGTTTACCATGGAGTAATAGGGATAAGAACGGCAACAGATCTTTGCTGCAGAATTTTTGCATAACTTTCACCTAAAAAGCAGAGCTCGCATTAAAATCATTCCTGCATGGACGACACATAGAAAATGGGGTACGTTCTCCAATAGCTACACAAAAAAAATGTCCTGGCCAATTTTCACGAAAAAATGCAGCCATTGCCCGCAGTAGTGACAGAGAATATTTGGAGTGAAGTCTTATCTGGCTGAACGGGATGTAAATGCCCCACAGGTGTCGAATGCATACAGAAGCACAGAGTTCCTTCATTCATTCATCTTCTGTAACCGCTTGTCCTCTGGAGGGTCGCAGGGGCACTGGAGCCTATCCCAGCTGTCATTGGGTGAGAGGTGGGGTACAGGCTAGCAGTCTGTCGCAGGGCCGACACAGAGAGACAGACATCCATCCACACTCACATGCACACCTACGGCCAGTTTAGAATCACCTATTAACCACCTAACAAGCATGTCTTTGGATGGTGGGAGGAAGCTGGAGTACAGGAAGAACATGCAAACTCAAACCCAGTCAGACAACGGATATGAACCCAGAGCCTTCTTCTCTAACCACCTCACCACTGTGCCACAAAGCTTGTTTTACTCACAGTAACTGGTTACTTTGCAGCAACCTGGGTTTTGGCATGGCTGCACATTTTGTTCAACTTCCACACAACTTTGTACTAGTGCACACAGACAGCGCCTAATATTTCATCATAAAGGACTAAAGTGACACTATTGCATAATATAAAACCATCGCAATGCTGATTGCCAGATCTGGAGGGATATTTTCTTCCTAGCACAAGCTGAAATGCTGCACCCGAGATATGATTAAGGCACTCGAGCCGAGTCGCTAGCAGCAAGCTAAGTCCAAAGATGAGGTGTCACTCTACTGAAGCTATATATAGTGTCAGAAGTACTACCGCCGCTCACTATTAAGTACAATTCACCACAACTACAATTAAAATGTATGGAATTTATGGTTTAGACTAAACAATCTTTATATAGATTTAAAGAGCGTCTTCATTTTGACAAAAACGTTCAACACTAACTCCACACGTACTGTATAATATCAGATTTTAACATTTAATTTAATTAACAGATTGATTTTAACTGTAAGGAAACAGCAGCAATCATCCATAACACAATTTGCCACTTACTAAGTTGCTAACAGAACTGTTCAGCTAATGATTCACAGCATTAAACCAGACGCAGCTGGATGCTTCTAAGGTAATAACCACGCTTTGATGGAAGTTATTTTAAGTGATCAAAAACATTTAAATATGCAGAAGCACCATCGTGTTTTTCATGATTTTTATATGCGCAGTGTTTCTGTGTCCCGAGCATGGGGGGATGGTGAGTGCAGACGCAGACAAGCAGGACGCTTTTTTTTTTTTTTTAAACCATGACGTCCCTCGGGCAGCTTTTGGCACAAAGACAGATAACAAGAGAGTTATGAAAAGGTCAGGGAGTAAGGAGGTTCAACAGTAAGGCATTTGGCAGTGTGTTACTAGTTTAGTGATTATATTGGTAGATCAGACAGTCGATCTTTACCTTTTTAAATAATTGCAGCATTTACAGAATTTAGCTTTCTCTATCTTCATGAATTAAATGTATGCAGTAGAGGAAAAAATAACCAATATCCAGCATAACAAGGTGCAGTATTATAGACTGCATTAGTTTATCTCATTATTCTTTCATCACACTTTATTTATTTTAAAACATGTAAGGTGTCCTCTGGGTGATTCAGACATAATGATTTGTGGGACTGTTGTCAGTGCTGATGACAACCCAAATCTTGACCTGATTCCGGTTTTAATGCCGGGGGTAAACCTGATCTGATTCGCTAATTATAAAGCCATCTCAATCTTGTAATTGATAATTACACTTGACTGATTGTTGGATAATTACAATGCAGACGGAATGAAAACAGACACATATTGATTAAACGCTATCCAGACACCATTTGCAGATCCGTTACTTTCCATGACACCATCCACAGTCCACTGGCAAATCTAAGGCGTACAGATTTTCACGAGGTCTAGAATATAACTGCGTATTCTTTGATTGTAATTTAATCTTAAAACACAAGTTTAACTTTTTTTTTTTTTTAGTTTTTGTTTTGCTCATGAAATAAACACTGGTAGACCTAATTAAACCCTTGAAGGGGTACTGTGCAGATTTTCAGCAAAAAATCTAATCTAATTATCAACTGGATGCAAAATGTGAAGAAATAACAGTTTTTACAACACAGGCGGAGTTATGTGCTAAGTTGCGTATTTAGCTGCTGAAGTTAGCATGCTTATCTGGTAGCATTAGTGAGTCACAAATTAGCACCATCCAGAGGGCACATCTTAATTCCTTGTTAATCGTATGAGAGAGAGTAAATGCTACAACGACCAAAGCTTGAAACATTTCTTCTGTACCACAAAGCAAACAGCTGTTAACTTTAACATTGGCAACGTTAGCTAGCTTATAATGCTAGCTAATGTCGGGTAATGTCACCAGTAGTGACAGCTATTTGTTGATTTGTGGTTCTAAAAAGTTAGACATCCGGTATATGAGTAGCTTAGGTTGTTCAATATTTAGCCTACAAATATCTAGTCGACCAGACAAATGCTTTTTTTGAAGAAAACAAACCGGTCATGCTGTCCTCAAGTACAGCTAACGATGACAGACCTTGCCAAAAATATTCCAGATGACGTCAATATATGTATTTCATTTAGCTGTTTTCTTGCTGCCGTTTTCCACGCCAACGCCGCAACTTTCTAGAAATGTGCTTCCAAACACTGCACCTCTAAACCTTATGTTTTTGATTGTTTTTTTCCACATGAAATTGATTTAGCCAGCAATAGCTCCAAAACACTCCACAGTGAGCACTCTGTGGATAAGAGACCCTTTGGGGGACTTGTGAAATACAGTAATTCTTTTTATCCTTACCACCGGGCCTCAGCCTAAAAGCTTCATCAAAAATTTCCGTTTTTACTTCTGCCAAATCGAGAGGGTAAATTAGATGGGCAAATAGCATCCATATAACTTAACGATCTTTAGCTGCAACACATCACCACATCATTAGTACTACGTATGGTGTGTTCACACTATGAGCGACAAAAACTACTACTTGCCACTCTTTCACTGCTAGCGTGAACGTAGCATTAGTCATGGTAGTACTATGGCAGCCTCTTGACGTGCCTGGCAACACTAATGGTTGCAGCTGTGTTTTTATAACAGATACATCCTGGTTTCACTCTGGGACCTGGCGCATGGTTAAAGTGGTCATTTCATTTAGTTTATTCTACAAAGTTTTTACAGTGTACATGAGAGTCTATCTTACAGAAAGGTCTCTGAAGCTGTGATTCTGTCTTTGACTTTTCCTAAAGGAAAATTCATTATGTTTTCAGGCGACATCTATAGCTAATAGTTAGTTACACGTTTGTTTTGGCCTTAATTAAGGAGATGTGATTAATCCCAACTGACAGCAGCAATTAAATTATTTATGCAACATTTACAATTTATCAAATTACATATAGTTCACTGCTGAATATCCAGGGTACCTTCAGCAAATCAGCAAATCAAGACATCCTGCAACTCCTGAGTCTGAGAACTATTCAGTACAGTTTTTTTCGATGGCTTTCCACAAGAAGAAAAATCAAGGAGCCCAACTCCCAGAAGCAATCGTTTCCAAATCTTTCATGGGTACAGAGAGACTTGATGATGATTGCCTTGATTTAAATGTGAGAGAAACTGAGTCACTCTGGTTTTGCTTATATGTTTACAAGTGAGCTTCAATTACAGAGCCTCACATGAGAGGAAAAAGGAGGATAAGTATAAGCGTGAACCGACAAATTTCCCCAAAAACCTTTAACTGAACATCTCACTATCCAGGGGATAGTCGGCATCCAGCCCACAATCCAAAGCACCTTTTTCAGTGAGCCGCCCTCACACGGCTCTTCAGAGGGGAGACATGTTGTTAATAATTAAGGCTGTGGCTGGAGGCACAGGGAGGCTAAACTTCCTCTAACAAGTGGCTCTCTGACAGCGCAGACATATGGCTCTCGCTTCCCCATATTCTCCTCAGCCCTCCAGACTTGTGCATTTCACACACGTCCAAGGCGGGGGTGAGAAACCTCCATCCTGACTGCCAAAGAACAATAAATCAAATTCCTAATGGTCGGCAACAATCAGATAATTATAAGTGTGGCCGCGTGGCATGAAAGGGAATTTTCTCCTTCAAATCCAGTTAAGCGTTTCGCTTGATTTCTAGGCTGCGCTCTCGGCATTCAGTACAATGGGCCATGATGTTTTTTTGTCTAGAAAGGAGACCTCCCAAATGAACAAATTTGAACATGATTAGTCAGCTTCTCAGACGGTTAAATTCTGATTCCTGATTAAGAGCCTGTTAATGGATACAGAGGCAAAAATACAAGTTTTACGGATAAATTTGATCTTTTTTCTTAATGTCAGTATGGCCAATGCACATGCCCCTTCCTTATCATGCACTTGGACGCAGTAGTTTTAAATCATTTCCAACTAATGTTATTTTGCTACCGCAAATACTCACTAGTGCAAAAAATGTGTACTGATTAACTGCTTTAAATAGTTTTTAACAAAACAAAGTCAAGACACTTTAAAGCGGGGGTTCCCCGATACAGAGTTCCCGACTGGTAGATCATGTGTCATTCAGAAACTACTTTAGATGTTAGTCTATCATCTATCCTCACCATAGCATTTGACACTTTGTTGACGTACAATATCATGATGGATTGATGGGGGCCAGTCCTCACGCATGCACGGTTAAATGCATGAGCTGCTGCAAAACTTCTCTAGCGAGATAAGAAATTAGCCGTCCACTGTATACAACTAAAGAAGGGCTTTGAAATTGAGTGGGAGCTCTGGACCAAGATCTATTTATCTATCTATCTATCTATCTATCTATCTATCTATCTATCTATCTATCTATCTATCTATCTATCTATCTATCTATCTATCTATCTATCTATCTATCTCTGTCATTGTAAGTAGCTTGCAAGCCAAACATCACACAAGCACACACATCAAGACCATTGATGTGTGACCAAGTGTTTCAGAAATAAGAAAGGTTTTCCAAATCACAAAAATACGTTGAGTTTCCAAAAGTCTAGAGCCACATCAACACATTTTCATGTTAACCTGGAAATTATCGAAAAAATGTAAGGATTCAGAAACAGATCCGTGGGAGGTTAACATGTAAAATATAATTTGTTTCCATAGCAGCTGCAAATTTGAAGCACATACCATGTAACTCCACGAGTCTTATAGTTGACACTCAGGTGGATTTGATTTCTTCATCATTGGCTTGTTCGAGTAAATCGTCTTGCATTTTTCAACAATTTCCAGCTATGGAGGCTTTAAAATGGCAACAGAATTAAGGGTCAAATTTCTATTCTAATCAAAGAGGAGCTTTCTCTGCACAAGATTACTGCTGGGCTGAAGGTTTTCTTAGGGGAATATGAAAATTATTCGCAATTGTATGATCAGTACGACCCAGAAAAACCTAGAAAAAGTAAAGCAGCTCAGTCATATATGCATGATTTTCCTAGAAGAGATCTCTAAATCACTTATCAGGAGAGTAACCAAGGCCAAATGTTTGCAGCGAGTTAAGACATTACAGCGTCACACCATTTATTGCAGTGTATGACTGCAATAAGTCCGGTTTACTGATTAATCCAGTTTGAGATTGATGACAGTTAGAGAGAGAGAGCAATACAGCAGCGTATGAAACCCTCAGCGGTCTGATTTGTATTAAATTCATAATAAATGTGATCGTTTTTAATCAAATCTGGACTTGTATGCAGTTATATTGGAAGCGAGTGGAATACTTTCCAACGCAGACACGAGTTCTCCTACTTTTTGGGGCAAACCAAACATTTGGCCAGAGAGAAGATTGTCATTTTAAGCAACCATTGCCTTTGCTGGGTGGGGGAAGGGGAATGGAGGGGGGGGGGGTGCAAATCTTGTTTTGATACTGGCGCTGTCAGGGGGCTAGCCAGAGAGGATAGTAAACACTGCCTTTGCAGAACATTTAAAATCAATCCTTCAGCCACAGGCCTCGAAACTCCCCTCGCTCGCCCCCCCACACCCCCCCAACAAGCCTTTCTTCCTCTTTTTCTCCCTCCCCTCTCTGTAATGTGTCTGCCGCTCTCTGAGAATAGAGGCAGCACTTAAAAGCAGGGCGTAGGGGCTGAGTTTTGTGACAACAGCTCTGGCTTTTATTATCATGCTGAGATGTGACCGGCACCGCCAGCCGCCACCAGCGCAGACTTTCACACATGCACACATGTACGCAAGTCTGGCGCACGAGCACACCCCCATCGCCCTGATGAGCAAGTAATCATGTCATTAGCCTGTGCGCTTTCAAGGCAGTGGCTCATTTGCCAGCATCCAAGCCGTTACCTTTGCTCATGATTGGCCGCGAGATTAGTCGAAAATCATTTTGTTTCCAGCGCTATTGCTTGATTAAGTCACCATTTGCCAACCAATACAGACAGTCAACAGATACTTCCACCAAATGACAAGTGACAGTGGAGCTGAATACTAATGGATGTATGGTTACATATAGTCGCTTCTCTTTTATCCCCGTCTCTTATCTTTAAAGTCCAAGCAAACCTAAAATTTATGCATGAGGCTGAATATCCTCCGTCACGTCACCTGGGGCTTTGTCTCAGCGTGCTCCATTAGGAAGCCGCGCCGCGCTACAGCGCCGAGCAGCCGGTGAGGAGCATGTGAATCTGATCCCAGTGAGGGTAAAGTGAACCCCGGTCCACGCTGACAGCACTCTCACACCGAGGATTGTGTGTGTCACCCACCACCTCCCGCACGGAGCGTTTCATTCAGTATCTATCAGCAGGTGTGCTAACAGGAAGTGTAGGGCCTTATCTCACGGCACCACCGTCCATGCAGATTGCCTTGTGTTCGTCTACAGTTTCATGCCTGCGTTTCAAATTTTTTTCTAATGATGAAAAACAATAAATTAGTCGGGGAAGTGTCATATATCAGCGTTTCCATAGCCGTGGCTGTCAGGTGCAGTAAGGCCATACAGAGCCTGAGTAACCTGGCAATGATTACCAGATTATACTGCGGCGTGGCAGTCGTCTTCGAGGCAAATCAGTGACAAATGTGTCTGCGTCTGTGACCTGTAATTGTAAATGTCGCCTTTAGGCAAAGCGGCCTAATTTCAAAAATGGTGGATTGTGGTGGTGAGGTGTACAATGTCATTTCTCTCTGTCAAATTAACTCTCCAGTAAAGGCAAGCCACCACAGAATAGCTTTAATGATAATCACACTGCATTTATGTGTGGTAGAGAAGTGACAGAATAAACGGCCAGTGAAGAAGCGTGCAGCTTGATTTCATTTAGGTGGACTAGTATAGGATTGAATACCATCAAATTTTCAGGCGAAAAAAAAAAATTAAAAATAAAATTGAACTGAATGGTATAATCTAGAGCCATCCACCAGTACAATCTCAATGTATATTTTCTGTAATGGCTTTACCCTCTTTTTATCATTGAGAAATCAAAATGGCCTTTCCGCTGTTGACTGAGTGAGCGGTGAGATTTCTACGCTGCTGCACATTACTTCAGATAGGGGATGGTGGTGGTGGTGGTGGTGGTGGTGGGGGTGGGGAGAGATTTCTGGTGCAAACAGCCATCATAGATGGGGGCGTTTAATGGGAGCAAAAGAAGCTGCAACAAGGGCCAGCTTTCATAGTTCACGAGCGAGGCTTACACTGCAGGGCCCCCGAGGAGCAGCGCAGCAGAGATGGACATGTTTTACCCTCCTTCTGGAAACAGAAAGTGATCGTGAAGCTGTAAGGGATGATAGAACAAGCGCTTGAAGAGGAGGACACAGAAAACTGAAGCGATGGAGATGAAACAGAAAACAGTTTTGTCTGCAAGTGAGTTTTTTTTTAAACTATTTTTATAATGATATTGAAATAAAATTCTCTTTAAAAATAGCACTGCACTTTAACTTTACACCGCTTGAAAATGAACTCACTGCCCATTAGTGGGAAGAAATTCCTGGGGAACTGTGATTGAGTCATCTGGGGTGGTTGAAAATAAGTTGATAAGTTGAGTGGGGAAATGCTTGGACAGAATTAAACATTTCTGCTGATAACAACTTCACGGTTCAGCTTGAAACTAAAAACTCAGCGGGTATAATTCGGGGTATAAGATGGTCAGAACGTGTGCCTAGCATGAATAAACTGCAAAAGATTATTCTGCCCATTAAAAAATGAACCCAAAATAAAAATATTTCTCATATTCCGATGTCTCACTTTGACAATGTCTATGTAATTTATTTGGTCTAGAAATTCGGCTTGAAACTAATGAAGTCGTTACATTTCAGCTATTCTGGTATAGTGGTGGTGGTATTTTCTACTGTTTTATTATTTATTCAAAAATATTCTGGTTGTACTGATGGGTGTGTATACTGGTATACACCCAGTGGGCATAACATTATGACCACCTAATATTGTCTAGGTCTCGCTTGTGTCTCCAAAACAGTTGTGACTCATCAGAGAATGGACATGGGTCTTGCGAGGGTGTCCTGTGGTGTCTGGCAACTTGATGTTGATAGTGGGGGGCTTTGGGTCCTATGAGTTGAGGGGAGGGGCCTTCTGTGGATCATCCCACAGATACTTGATCAGTTTGGGATTTAGTGAATTTGGAGGCCAGGTCAACACCTTGTGCTGTGTGTGTCTGTGTCAGGCTGCATGTCATTGCTATGGGGTGGGGATGCCTGGCAGCACATTGTATTGTCACAAGGTGGTCAATGTTATTCACTTCTCCTGCCAGTGGTTTTAATGTTGTGGCTGATGGGTGTGTCTGTACACACAGTTTAGTTTTGAAGAAAGTTAAATGAATGAATTTCATGGTATTTAACTGCATTTATCGTCCGTTCGACGAGAAACATTTGTGAATCAGAACATCTGCAGGCGTTTAATCCATATCATTGAGATATAATATTCAATTAATTACTCAATCAATTTTCACTACCGTTGAAGCAGCTGTGGTTTAAAGTTACAGACGCACCAACAACAAAGGACTGCCAGCAACAACGACACTTCATGTTATGCCGCCTGCGTCTGAAAGAAAAAGTTGCACTTGAACACAGCGTCTACAGCCAAAGGCCAGCTGGCACATACGTTCTGCGTCTGCTTGCAAGAAAAGAACTCTTTACATCAGTGAGTGGCAGTAGTCCGTATTCATCAGTCACAAGCTGAAACCAGAAGAACTAGCAAGTAAGACAGGAAGCTAGAAAGAGCTACAAGCTGTCATACAGAGCTGGCTCCTCCTGAATCATGCTGATAAAGTTTCCTCTGTCATCATCAACAACAGATTTATAAATAGTACCAATGGAACAGAAGAACTAGGACCATAGAGCATGTTCAGCTTGGTGTATCACGGCCCTAAAAGGTTTGGGGAATTCTGGCTTATTCAGTTGTCTGATCACACTTTTTGGTCTCCATCAACTCCAGAGGAAACTATTTTCCTCTTCATCTTCTAAATACTCAACCATGTTCACCAGTTTCCAGCCACTATATCCCACCGTATATCACATTTTACAGATTGACTCACTCTGATACTTTAAAATAATGATTTACACCAATTTATTCTATTCACATTTTGTAAATACATCCATAATATATTCATATTAGGGTTGTCGAGGTTAAAGCGCGTTAAGCCCAATTCCTGCACTGATATTTTTAACACGCGATTACCGCATGCGCATTCTGTTATTACAACTTCAGCCCGACCCTGGTTTGGGAAATCAGGAAGGACGGGTCTTATGAATGCGACTACAATGTGATTATAAATTGCTACTGAGACCAGCATCAAACTTTGGCAGCAACAGGGACGATTAATCGCGTGTCAACTATGGAAATCACGCGATTAATCGAGATTCAATATATCAATCTATTGGCAGCCATATTTCATATAAATGCTGTACAAGCATATGCAACATTAACATCTAAACATCTCACAGTTTACACATTTAGTTTCCTCTCTAATGCATGTTAAGCATGTTAAATGTGTTGTCTAACTAGCTAACCAACATGAAAGGTCACAAAACTTGAAGAGGAAAATGTGGAACAGTATATGAAATGATCTGATGACTCTCTAGTTCTCAGCAATCAACACAACCAGTGCAAACAACAATCGGGGTAAAAGCTCTGGATCTAACAGCACCTCAGCCCTCTTTAAAAGATAATTTGCAATTGAGTTTAATTGTTGTGGGAACATATCAGGCTTCACAGCTCACTATTGCAAATGCCAGCTATAGTTTTCAGTTCTGTCAGTGTGATTTATATTTTGCATTGTCTTTGGAAATGGCCCTGTTAGAGAGTCAGCTGCAAAATAAAATAAAAAAAAAAGCTCTCATCAGGAAACTTATCTTAATAAGTTTTCCATTTTTATACAAAGAAAAAAACAGCAGAGTCAGAATCATTTGAGAATTTATGGAGTAAATTTTATTATAGTTTTGTTAAAATGACTGCCTGAGGACAACATGCCAATTCAATCTTCATGTGCAGCCATCCTAAAGGAAAATGAGTTAAATGTGTACCGTAAAGGCAATGCATCACTGGTAAGATGTGAAAAATATTGTATTTCTTAAAGGAACAGCTCAGAATTTTAGAAATATTCACATTTATGTCCAACGATGAAGAGAAGATTTAAATTGCTCTCATATCTGTGCATTAGTAAGAAGCTAGAAGTAGAGGGGGATTAGCTTAGCTTAGCATCAGTACACACACCAGTAAATCTCTCTAATGAACACCTCTTATGTTAACTAACCCCAAGTAAGTCTCTAGCCATCGCAGCACAAATTATATTTATATGAAACTAATCTGTAACAACGATGTGCATTTTCTCTTATCAATATAATAAAAGGTCTATTTATACATACATGTACTTAACGTTTTTATATATGCATGACTTGCCAAGTCACAAATAGTCACTACTGAAAGCATCAATAAAATGTTCGCCGAGAATGTATATACGGTATGTTCATTCATTCATCTTCTGTAAGTGCTTGTCCTGTAAAGGCGGCTGGAGCAGATTACTGCAATAACCTGAGTGGTTTTGTTGCTGGAACCAAATCACAGTCCGGATCCAAACCTTGGTTTGAGTCTCAGTGGAAATGGCTTTACTTTTGCACGTGTTTGATCATAGGTCAACGTGTTGGATGTACTGTACATATTTCTCAAGATTGTGGTGCATGTGTACAGTATGCCACCCAACAGTGGTCAATTCTTTCAAAGTTGACAATGAAAATAAGTGGCCTGCTTAATTATGCATAATTATATGCATCCATCAGGCATAACATTATGACCACCTTCCCGATATTATGCAGGTCTTCCTAGTGCCTTAAAAACAGTTGTGACTCATCAGAGAATGGACATGGTCCTTCTGAGGGTGTCCTGTGGCGTCTGGCAACAGAATGTTGTTAGTGGGTACAGTGGGTTGAAGGGATGGGCCTCTGTGAATCATCCCACAGATACTTGATCAGTTTGGGATCTAGCGAATTTGGAGGCACCTTGTGCTTTTCTTCATTTGTTTTCTTAAGTTGTTCCTAAATAGTTTTTTGTGTGTGTCTCTGTGTCAGGCTGCATCCTGCTGGGGTCAGGGTGTCTGGTCTGGTCTAGGTGGGTGCTACATGTCTAAGTAACATCCACATGAATAACAAGTCCACAAGTTTCCCAGCAGAACATTGAATTGTCCCAAGATTCTCCTGGTTTTAATGTTGTGGCTGATCAGTGTATATTTGATATATCATTCTATTATATTTTCATTTGAGAGAAAATGAAATATTATGATTTAATTAGTGGCTTTGCAGATGCAGAAAGCATTTTTTATTTTGGACTTTCTCATTAGTAGCATGTGAAATGCCACCAATGTAGAAATGTTTTTCATCTCAAATCCCACTTCTGGCTAATAAGCATATTTACAAAAAAATGTTGTCTTTGATGAAACCCTGAACAGCACGGATCAGTTTCGGTTTCTAAGTTTACACCTGGGGCCACACCCGATGCCTGATGCAACGAGAGGTGAGGATGCCAAACGCCTTCTGTAGCATCGATGGCAGGAGGTGCAAAATCTTTTAGAGGTTGAACTCACAGGGAGCAATGCAGTTGCACTAAATGCTCCCCTGTGAAATGCAGTGTTAAAATACACAGTGAGAGAATATTTACACCTGAGCACGGTAAAAGCCTGCGGAGACGCACCATAGGAAGATCAAAACCGGCGTAGTTTTTTTGTGTGTGCTCGCAAACAGGTAAAAAAAAAAAAAACATTCATTTGAAATGCCTCTGCAAAGTGAGATATTGTGGCCATGGAACGCCATGGCTGAGTTAATTTCATTGTCAACACCTGTTTGTGCCGAAATCCACACAGAGGCGATAGATCCCAAACAGAAATGCCATCTTCAAAAAAAACCTCCATGAAATATGGAATTCTTTTTTACCGTTTTTTTTTTTTCTAAGACGGCGTCTTTCTTCATGCATGGCTTCCGCTTGCTGCACAGTGAAGAATGTTGTTACCAGGCAACAGGCATAACAATGACACAGGTGCTCTTTCTCTCTTTCTCTGCCTCTCCCTCTCTCTCCCTCTCTCCCGCTCTCTCGCTCTTTCCTCATCCACGGCGTTCGTGGGTTTTTCATCCTCTCCTCAATAATGTTAAATGGCACTTGTTCTAAGTTCAGCATGAATCTGTTACACTTATAAAAAAGGTTGCACCTTGATTATTCAGAGCATCCTGATCTGTTTTTTTTTTTTTTTTCCACATTCAGCTTTGGTCGTATGTCTCCTTTCTTCTTTCTTACTTTTAATACTTGTCTGGTGTAGTAAAGAAAACCCAATCAGACAACTATATCAGACTATGAGCCCTAAAAGAATATGCCAGTGAAAAAGGATTTCCATTTTGTTGCTTCATGTTCATAAAGTCCGTGTGAGGAGTAGACAAAGGGCAGATTACAGCATTAAAATCCTGGAGAATGTATTTTCTTATTAGACAATAATCTTGACCAAAATTGATTCGTACTGGAAACTGGTTGGCATAAGATTATTGAAAAATGAAAATAAATGATAATAATGATGATAATGAATAAAAAATAAAATTTAGTTTGAGATTCTGAGGTAAAAAAAAAAAAAAGGTGAATAATCAACAAGTTCTGCATCCTTGTTGGTTTCACACTAACCTATGATTCTTAAAGTTTCTTTCCCAAAAAAGCCTGGAGTAATCCCGGCTCCCGTTTTTTTTCTAAACACCAAATCACAAACAAAGAGGCAGAAGAGGAAGAAAAGCAGGGGCAGAACTAACAGGCTGTTAACACCAGCCCGAGCTCGTCCCGATCTCCTCCACGTCTGCCTTCTTTCTTGCTTTTCAGAGATGGCAGAGCCTTTGAGCTTCGTTAAATTGTCCCTCCTCCCCCCTCCCCCACCTTTCCCTCTCTGTCTCCTTTTTCTCTTCCCCTCTATCTCCTCTCTCGCTCACTCTGTTCTCTGTATCCCTCCTCCTCCTCCTCCTCCTCCTCCTCCTCCTCCTCCTCCTCCACCTCCTCCGCCGCCCCCACCACCTCAGCCGGCAGTCTTTCGCCCTTAATCAGAAGGCTGCTGCTCCCCACGCTTCTCTGCCTCCTCCCTCCATCTCTCCTCATCACCCCATCCCCCCTCCTTCTATCCTTTCACCACCAACCACCACTTCCCATAGCACTCTCTCTTTTTCTCTCTCTCTTTACATTTTTCCTCCAGCCTACCCCCCCCCCCCCCCCCCCAACACACATCTCCTTCTACACCCCTGCAGTTAGCATCTGCCAAAGGCCGCTTCTGTTCATCACTCACCCATGCACTTAGCAACAAAAGATGTGTGGTAATTTCCCAATGCGTGCGGCAGACTGTCGGCCGGTCACACCCCGGGGGGGGCGATGGGGGGGGGGGGGGGGGGTCCTCAGAGGCTTTTCGTCTCGCCGCTGCTTGCTACTGACCTCCATGTCATGCATGATCGACGTGGGGGAGAGTGGCGGGCGGCAGCTACGTGACTGGCAGGCCGGGAGATGACAGTGGTGGGGTGGGGGGGTGAGTGAAAGCACCGGTGGGGGTGTGATGCCGTGTGGGTGTCTGGGTGTGTGTGCATGGCGGGGAGCGGAGGGGGGGCGGTGGGGGGGCGGTGGCGGGCGGCGGGGGAGAAGGAGCCGAGCTGATGGCTGCCACTGGCCCTGGCCGCCACGGTGTGTTTGTTAAAATGACTTCCTCTTGCAGCATTGTCACCGGCGTGCTGCTGCACCTGCTCTCCTCTTCCCCCAGCCTCCACAGCTTCGTACTTTATCTGTGCGCGTCTGCTCCTTCTTTAAGAAATGACCATAAACTGCCTAAGATGAGACACGCACGACAAAGCAGAACATTTTCAGGACCTTTTTACGGCACACTCCGAAAAATCAAACCAAGAAAAAGTATTTGGAAATCAAACCAAAGAGTGGAAACAAACAGGCGTGCTTGCAGGCACTTTGAAACATGCCGAAATGCAGCACGACACACACACAGGTAAATATGAAGCGCGCATGTGTGTGTGAGTCAAATCACAGCTGCACAGGGGAAAAGCATTTTACTGGAAGTCTGAGAGTGAAAAGCCCTTTTCCCAGCAGTGAAAGAGTGAGGAGTGTGCGTGTGTGTGTGTGTGTGTGTGAAGGGGGAGGAATATGAGGAGGGGAGGGAGCATGGAGTGGGTGAGAGGACACCTCCATCCAATCTGATCAATGGCGATATTAATCTGAGCACGAGTCAGCCCCGCCGCCACGGCATTTGATTAAAACGGGGAAGAAATATGACGTAACCAATAAATCTGTTTGTCAAAATGGCACATGGCTGGAGAGGAGAGGAAATACTGGCGCAGATAAGAGGAGAGGAGAGGAGAGGAGAGGAGAGGAGATCTGGACGACGGAAAGAGTGTGGGGGGGTTGGGGAGGAGGCTTGTGGCTGACCTCCTCAGCATTTCCGCCGCATGAGTGAACCACTCAGGCTGAACCAGATCCTCACCCGATTGCCTCCCGCTGCACCTCCACCAAACTACTTTTCCCTTCCCCTCTGTTTTCTCTCTCCCTCCTTCTATCTCTCACCCTCTCCCAGCAGCACCCATGGATAACAGAATAATCCTCCTATCCTGTACTGGGAGCCTTAATGTGTGCGTCTGCGTTCTGGAGTTTGGGGCAGCTCGCTGTTAGAAATAACTCCAGAGAAAGGAGGGTTGGCTGAAATGTACGTATTATTCAACTTTCAGACCTGTTAAGAAGATTTCGTGCTACACGCCCCTTCCTGCTCCTTATGCACATCCACACGTGGATTCAGACGAGTAAAGGTGTTGTTGTTTTTTTATACCTTGTAGTTCTCACGTCAAATATAGGGAGAGAACATTTTGTCAGAGTTTACAGTAGAACACGGTATAGAGCGTTTTTCTCACTGGAAAGCAAAGCACCACATCCTGTCCTGCCAGGAACAGTTTCAAATGTCTAGCACGACCTACAGTTTTATGTTAAAGGCGGTGAAATGACTGTAAGCTACAAGGCTCTGAGGTGAAAAGGCAACAGAACGTCAAGCCAGAGGTGATGGCATGTGACATTTGACATTTTTTTCTTGTTATTGGCTATTATTAAACCACGCCACACACGAGTCACTGGTCAGAAAATGCTCCGATCAGTCAATTCTAACAGCCACAGCACTGTGAAACAATATATTTTCTTCCAATAAGGCCGTCAGGTACAGTATTTCTGGGTTGACGCCCAGAAACGCAGCCAACAAGTTATTACACTGTCCATCCCCAACAACAACTAAATTAAAAAATGGAAGACGCTGGCAAGTCAAAGTACAATAGGCACACGACCAAAGAAGCAGAAGAGCGAATGTTTCTTTAAATCATGATAATTTATTCAAAATCATTTTAGTGAGTGGTGAAATACTCATTGAGTACTGACAACAGTGATGCATTTAAAGCTAATGGACTTATTGGGGGCGGGACAGTGGCGAGGTGATTAGCGCTGATGCCTTTCAGCATCAAGAAGGTCCCGGGTTCGAATCCTCGAATCCATGGGCCGACTGGGGCCTTTCTGTGTGGAGTTTGCATGTTCTCCCTGTGTCTGCGTGGGTTCTCTCCAGGTACTCCAGCTTCCTCCCACCATCCAAAAAGATGCTAGTTAGTTTTTATTGGTGATTTTAAAGTGGCTGTAGGTGTGCATGTGAGTGTGAATGGTTGTCTGTCTCTCTGTGTTAGCCCTGCGATGGACTGGTGACCTGTCCAGGGTGTACCCCGCCTCTCACCCGATGACAGCTGGGATAGGCTCCAGCAGACCCCGCAACCCTTAACAGGAAGAAGCGGTTAAAGAAGATGAATGACTGAATGAATGAATGGATTTATTTAAGTGTCGACAACTGAACTCATAATGCACCGTTTGCTATGTATGCTGCTATTTGTGGGAAGCTACGGAGTAAGAATTGCTACTTCTGGTCAAGGTTTCTTTGATTTCAAAGCCATTGAACGCAGCTTAACACTCACTGTTGCTCACCTTGATCATAACACACATATCACTCATAATTCTTACAAAAACTTCACTTTGTCTGATATTTCAGTGTAAGGATCTGCAGTCTACACTATGTTTTATATATTGTTTCAAGCTTTATATTGAAACATTGTGTATTTACTTCCATTTTGACTCAATATCTGAAACCCCTGAGTGCTGTGCAGTTAAGGTTTATATTTGTTTATAGGCGCTAGAGAGAAACAGGCTGTGAGTAGAGGAAAGTCGGTCCATTCATTAAATTCTTCCACACCCACGTTTGATGCAGTGGCACCTTCGCCCAGAGGTTAGATTAAACTGCCACGCCCTCCCTGCTCCTTATGCAGAAAATATGGATTTAGCGAGATTTATTAAATCCGATCTCCTACAAGTCCCATGAAAGTTTTCCATTTATCCTTCTGTTGCACTCATATTTTTACCCTCTAGCCGTTTTTCACTGACAGTCTGGTACAGGCAGCAATATCTGCCCCTGGTTAAAGCAACCCCCTGTCCCGTAATGTTGTGCTCTATCCATCCCATAGAATATAAATGCAAAGATTTTTAATGTCTGCGTTACAGCCGTGTGTTTTCTCATTTAGGCAATTCAGAGACACCGGCGTTATGGAACATTCATTTACACAATGAGACAAAAGACGACTGTAGAGACAGTGTTTGAGAGAGAAAAAGAAGCAAGAAGAGTGAGGGCGGGAAAAGCATCTGTGATTCTAACAGAGGAGACTGTCAGCACGAAGTTTACAATGAACTCCTGTTTTATCTTATGGCCAACCAAGAACCACTCTGTGTAGCTGGAGTGGATATAAAAACTGTAAAATGAACACAAGACAAATGGGACAGAAAACACTTCATGAACAGCTTGGATGTATTTTTACAAATTAGAAGGAAAAGTGCTGTAGAGACTTTGTGTTGGATCATATGACCAGTTCTCCTATCAAACATTAAATACCTGCTGTCGCAATAGACCTTTTTATTCTACACATCAGCAGCAGCTGCAGATTTTTATTATTTTTGTGAACCCAAATTATGACTAGAATGTCATCTTGGATTCAAGGGTGGACTAAATATGACCTGAGATTTAGAGGTTAGTTCACAGTTCACAAAAATGTCTAATACTATGATGGTGTCATAAAAAACAACCACCTTGTGACATCATAATGTTCTACAAAAAATAATACATCCAAACTTTTTTTGTCATTTTTTTGAGTTAATTATTTGAAAAAGTACGTGGGGAAGTACTTATTATACAGTACTCACTGAAACACAATGACAGTACTCTACTAAATATTCAGCAATAAAACTAATGTAATCCACGTGAGTAAATTTATTTACACTTGTAACACTTCTAACGAGCAAACGAACAAAACATTTCAAGGGTTTAACTGAAAATACAGATGCTAGCATCTGGCTGTGGTGAAAGTCCTAACCTTAACCCTTTATAAGGTATTTCAACCCTAGGGTTTTGTTGTAGGGGACTTTCATTTACCTTTGTGACATTTTCAAAAGGAGGTCAGAGATGATCATCCAAGGTCTGAAGGTCAATCTACAGACCTTTGATGATAATGACAGGTAACTCTGTTGATCTAATTATCTCCTGAATGAGAGCAAATGACACAAAAGTTATATGGGTGAGTGAATGATCGTATTTTATGCCAGAAATAAGGTCCAGGTTGTAAAAAACAGTAGTTCAATGAAGTTACCATATATGGTTCCTTGCCCTTATGGGGTAAACAAATGTAAACATGTATTCAGACCATTAGAACATGTATTTATTCAGGCATTGGTCCACAAACTCATTATCACATTGGACAACATTAGGCCACTTCTTCATGGTACCTGATAAAGCAGTTAGGCTCAACGTCCATGCGGAGGTGGACCTTACAGACCACATCTGACTTGAGAATGTTGCCTTGATCTCTGATTGGCTGAGTGACAACCACATGCTCCTAAATCTCACTGAGAGACACAGAGACACAATTTAGACTGTGTTCTGAAGTTACCAAATATGGTTCCTCGACCGATAAGTGATTAACTCTCAAACCCTTCAAGAACACAACATGAGAGCAACTCCATTTTGGTTCTACTGGGAATCATGTTTCTCCTTTCTGTCGTAGCCTCCCGCAACCTCAAGCGCCCTGTATCGAGTTAAGGTGACCCGATCCAGCCTCTCCACTGAACACAGGAAGACCAAACTGACGTAACACCTGGCAAGATAGAAAACAAACCAGTCCAATGAGGAGCTAACAGGACGTGACAGGGATTATTAATGATAATTATTTAAGTCAGAATAACGGGCGGTACAGTGGCGTGGTGGCTTGCCCAGTAACAGCCGGGATAGGCTCCTGCCCCATGAAAATGAATGAATGAAGTTAGAATAACGCCTCGTACTATTTGCTACTTAAAAGTAATCACATTACTGTGCAAGTGACTATGTCAGAACAGAACAGGTTGTTGTGTAGGTGAGGCTGTTAATTAAGTGGAGGAGATGACTCACGTAACCCGCCTCTAAATGTCACAGCTTCAGTCGTGGCTTTGTGCTGGTTACCGTGGACACTGTCTGGACAGATGAATACTGCAAGACGCCAACTTGTTGATGTGCTTATTTGTCGTTCGTGTAAGTCCTAATGAATGCTGTAAAGCGTATAATTAAAACATGTAAATGAAATGACATTTAAGAGACTCCACGACTTTAATAAAAAAAAGTTGTTTTGAAGACCGCCGTGTCAAGTGGCTGCACTCGCTCGGCAGCAACCGCCGTCATTTTTGGAGGCCAAATAAAGCTTTGTTTGCCTTGCTGAGTAGCCGCGGACCCCCACCATCTGTGTGCCGTGAGCCGTCCCCATGCCTGAATCTCAATCTCAAACATCTCTGAAATGAGAGGGGCTCAAAGCAAAGAACAGGAAGGATGAAGGGATTAAGCGGGATGGAGAAGAATGGCGGAGAGGTGGAGGAGACGACGAGCGAGGCCACACAGGAGGAGGAGGGGGAGGAGGAGGAGGGGAGCAGGTGTCACGTGACCTCTACTTCAGAGTCAGGCAGACAAAAGGACCTGTCGGCGAGCACGTGAAAGAGCTAACGTGCAGCCGACGCAACACTGTGGCCAGAAAACCTGAGTGGCAGAGTTTTTTGTAGGTCAAGATAAATCTTCAAAACATCAAGGTGTCTTGTATAAATAACCCATCTATCAAGAGGGATACCTGGCCGGCAAAGACGGGGAATGTCAGTTCATGACATCTGCCTTCATCAATAATACAATCCTTAGAGGTCAGGAGAGCAGGAAAAGTGGAAACGGACAAAATATTAACAAAACAGCGTAGGAGGGCTTGAATAGAGAATTCAAATTCTGATTGTGAAAGTGACTCAAAATCAACAGACGTTTGTGATGAGCCTACGTATGCTCCTCCTAGTATTGGCGCTTTTATTATTACATTAATACTTGTGGTCTAAACAGACTCCAGCCTTTCGAGCAGTGAGGTAGAGGATGGTAAAGACTCCAAGACTCCTTTCTGAAGGTTAATAAAACCATCTTTAAACAAATGTTATCATCATTTAGTAGATACAAGAATGGAAATGTGAAACAAAGCAAAATGTGTGTAACGCTTTCAATTTTCTTTGCGTTGTTTCTAAAATGTCTGTGCATGGTGGCTGCGGTTTGTTAGGTGCACAGATGCGGACTGGCGTTAACTTATGTTCGTATTAGGTATTAAAAGACAAAAACTGGAAAATGAGCGTTGTTACAGCGATAGAGCAATTATTCATTTCAGGTCTGCGAGAGTGGATGCCCTTTCTGTAAGAAAGTCAGTTGCGCTGCAAGGCCATCCATCTCAATCTCTGCACTTTACTCTCTTTAGCCCGCTACATACGACAAGAGCTGTAGCCCTGAATATGTTAAAAAAAAACAAAAGCAACAAAACAAAGCCTGCTGGTTCATTTGAATGAGAGCAGGGCATGGATGATGTGCAGGTGAGACAAAATAAAGAAGTTAAACTCATGGCTTATTGCACTGTGACTCTGAGTCAAGACCTCTTGGATGTTATTTTAACATCTCATCAACATGTTCCCAACAACACTTCCTATGTTGGATGGTAGGGAACATCGAAAAAATCCTAAACAAAGGAACCTGGACTTGAGTTTCTTGAAGATGTTTCGCTTCTCATTCACGTGGATGAACAGTGAAACGACTTTCCTTCTTTTAGCCTTTTTTGGATCTACGATGACCTGAGAAGCTTCGCAGGCGTTTTGGCACTGAATGTGGATTTCTAAAGGAAGAACTGACCAGCGCAAACGTAACTCCTTTGTAGCTTGAATTACAGAATGCGATACCGTAGCGAGAACGGTGAGTTGTCCAGAGGTGACATTCACACTTTCGCAGTCGCGTGTTTATATTTACGACCCGTCTCTTAGCATGCAGCCTCACTTCCAGAGTAGTGATGGGTGAGGAGGGGAGAGAGAGCCGTATCTGGGGCCTCTTGCTAATTGAGCGCAGCGCCGGACCCCAAGGTCTGCCTCGCTGACGTTTTCTTAATCCATGGCTGTTTAACGCTGGCTGCGCTTGAGTAATTAAGCAGATAATCTTCAATTAAACTGAGCTCGACCCCCCAACCTCCAACCCCCATTCTAAGACAGATGGGCCCGCAGCACACGGCTCCTCGTTCCCAAGATAAATGGCCCGCTCCCCGTCCGTGCAACCGGGGAGCTGCCATGCCTCATGACAAGTGTGCTTTTATCGTGATCATTATTTACCTCTGGACGCCGGCATTACCACGCTTTTGGCCTTGCTTCCTGTGGATACGGTACGGCAAGGAATTATAGTAACCTATTTGCTCTGGGTATGCTCACGTGTGCGAAGTATAACTTTATATTAGTGCTGAATATGATTTTTATTACCGTGAACATTATGGACTGGATATGACTCCAAAATGTGTCTGATAACGTACTGAAGCATGTGTAAACGTCTAAATTAAACATATGGCAGAGCCTTACAGCATTTAAAAAGTGATCTGAACCTATATTTGATATCTGTTCGTCGCTGCTGTGCTTACAAATGAAGCCCTTTTTTAATTAAACGAATGGAGTTTTCACAACTTATAGCAAACAAGGTGTCTTGGAGGATGGCCCTGATTCAAAACAAATCATGTGATGCAGCTTTAAAAGGCCTGAGGAAGTGATGCAGTCATTTGAAAGCCTTGATGAGGGTAAAAAAACAACAAAGACAATTGTCCTGTGTCGCTCTGTTGCTTTAACGTTCATACGTAGTGTGTGGATCTTTGCTCGAGCGCTGATTTTACATGTAAATCGTCTCATCGTTCAGCTAATCCCTTGAACCCGTGCGTGGGGTTTATGACTTGTGAACAGTAAGTCCCGTTTTTAGCAAGACTACTGAGACTCAGACGAGGCTAGAATTTTTTTTTTTTTTATTTGTCTGCGGCTCTAATTTCTGCGGTTATTTATGTATTTATTCATTGGCAAACGTAAAATAAAAGCGCAGCGGCAGTGCACTTAAAATTTTGCGGCTTTGTCTGTTTTAGGTAAGATTTTTTTATTATTTTCTTGTCATTTTAAATTTACAGGAGGCAGCAGCAGCAGCTTAAAGAATCAATAATATATCTCAACATGGTCCAGTTATAATATCCTCAGAACCATATAAAAATTATTCAGCGAGCCTAAACGAGCATCGAAATTCCCCTCACCCGGAGCACATCTTTAAGATGCCTTATGGGACCTCGGTGCCATTTTAGCTCCACGCTAACGATCCTCACAAGCTTATCAGCGCCGCTAACGCTTGCACATAACCCTCTCCCCCCTCCCTCTCCCTCCCTCTCCCGCTTCCTCTAACCACTCCTGTTTCCACAGCGATAATTAAGCCATCAAAGCGTGCAACCATGCCCATCCTCCGTCTCTAAGGTGAGAATACAGGCCCACATGTCAAGTGGAGCGCAGCCACCCGTGTGTCTCTTTAAAGGGGAAGGCACAAGGGACAGCTGAAGAGAGAGAGAGAGGTGTGTGTGTGACTGTGTGTGTGAGTGTGTGTGTGTGAGGTGGTAGTGGGGGGGGGTTAACCACAGCAGCTGCGATGAGCTGGTAGACAACACAGTGTGACGTAGGGCGACTGTCTGATACCTGCTGCCGTGCCACGCCGGAGATCCACAGAGAACGGTTTGAGTTCAGCTTGATTTCTTCCGCAGCTTCATAGGGCGGTAACATACAGAATGAACGTCCAGGCATATTGACACAAAGCCTCAAGCCTCACCGTTCCTCAATTTACACTGAACGCCCAGATCCAGTGCTCAGGCAGTCTACCTCAACCGTAAACAACGTCGGAAGTAAATTATGACATCTTTGTTTTCCCGTTGATCACCTTTGACTGCTGCCTCATGTGTGTGGCTAGAATATGCAAATGACATAAATTTCATCATGTCTGGAAGCGAATTAACCCATCCTGTAGTTCTGTTGATTTATTGATTTATTGTAATTTTAGTGGCGCCCTCATAAGTCCTGTGATTGACCCATCCTGGATGTACTTTGTGTCTTAATTACAGTGTCGATCACAGTCAGCTCTGGTCTTCCAGGTCCAAATTGGGTATAGCTGATGATTGATGGATCTGACAAAGAAACATATTTTTGTACCAATGATTGAACTAAGAGAGTTGTGTTTTTTTTTTCCACCCAACCCATAGAATTGGGCAAACTGAAAAACTGGGCACAGCTAAGGCTCGTAGGAATGGCATCAGTTTGTCAGCGTACAGGACTTCAAGTAGTGGACTAAGTGAAGCTTTGACTGGAGGATCAATGAACAGTCAGGTTTGACAAAGACAGGAGGATTGATCCAGTGCGGACAATTCAAAACCTCGTAGCAATCCATCCAACAATGGTGACTGTGTTAAGCAGAGAGTGACAAACATTGCCACTGCTGGCTAGATCATAACATTATGACCACCTTCCTAATATTGTGTAGGTCTCCCTTGTGCCTCTAAAACAGTTGTGACTCATCAGAGAATGGACATGGTCCTTTTGAGGGTGTCCTGTGGTGTCTGGGAACATGAATGTTGTTAGTGGGGGCCTTTGGGTCCTATGGGTTGAGGGGAGGGGCCTCTGTGGATCATCCCATAGATACTTATTCTGGTTTGGGATCTGGTGAATTTGGAGGCCAGGTCAACACCTTGTGTTTATTTTTGAGTTGTACCTAAACCGGTTTTGTGTGTGTCTGTGTCATTCAGTGTCATTGCTACAGTATGAGGTGGGGGTGCCTGGTCTGGTCTAGGTGGGTGATACATGTCTAAGTAACATCCACAAGTATGCCAGTGGCAGAAAATTGTCACAAGATGGTTAATGTTAGTTACTTCTCCTGCCAGTGGTCATAATGTTGGAGCTGATCAAACTGATCAGAAAAGCAATGGAAGTCAATGTGGATGTGTCCTACTGAATTAGCACACTTGGTCGAAACGTATGTGTGTGACTGCAGAACTCCTTAAAAAGCAATGAGTAAAAGAAATGTTTACAAGAAAACTGTTAAGTGAAAGTGTTTTTTGTCCTGCCTGTCAATATGTTGATGAATAGAATACTAGGGATAATCGTCCCCAGATAACTAATCACATATTGTGACTAGTTACTAGTATCTGTTCGATGATCAATAAACCAAGCGTTTCCTAATTAAAGTTTAGTAGCCAGTGTTTTCTCACCAAAGGGGAAAAACTGGCACAATTAGTCTTTCATAGAGTTTCTGCAGCAGTTTGCTATTTTTGGTTGCCCTTTCATTATGTTGACATACAGGTCTGCTTTGTCTCTGCCATGTGTGCAAGCTCCCTTAGCATTTTTCTTTCTTTTTTTCTTTTTTTTCGTGTGTGTGCGTGTGGATTCAGCGAACAGGTGCACAGGTGCAGACGTACAGCTCGGTACTGTAGGAGCAGACCCAGAAGCTCGCTTGGCACGTTGCCAGGTTGATAAATTTCACCCCATCCCAGCTGTGACAGAACATCAGAGGAGACAAAGCCCTCATCCAGTCAACTACAGGTCAGACACATGGGGAGCATACACAGACAGACATGACATGGACACTCACCTCCAGCACCAGGCGAAAGAGCAGTGTCTAAATCAGGAGCTTGTTTACCGGTAGCAAAGATTACGTTTCGAGGTAATAGGACGAACTGCTACACAAATAAATTCAGCGATTTATCCGTGGCCCGGAGTTGGCATCGCATTCCCTCGACCCCACGACCCACAAAATCAAAACATAAGCGTTTAATAAGTGATTATAGGTTAAGTGATACCTATTAGGAAAAGATAGTAAAGTAGGATGTGCTTTTAAATGTCTTTCAAGCTAATCAACGTCTTCACGGCTGCTCTACATGCACAGCTTTCACACAGGTCTACAGGTTTGTGAAATGTTTAATATTCCAAAAACGAGCTCTTCACACAGGCTTTGCTCGGTCGTGGCCGTCCTACGGTTAAAAAAAGAAAAGAGAAAAACGGCATTAAACAAACAAAAAAAGTCGGTGCGGGTCAAAGCCTGAGCCACGTGCGGAGGCTCGCACAGCTTGCACATACAGGGGAGCGCACGCAGTGAGTGGTGGATTGCGGTGGACCCCTGTTCTTTAGCGGCTGGGTGCGTTTCCTCATGTTACTGACAGCTCCTAATGGCTGTGGGAGACCTTGCGTAATTAGGAGACCGTACGCCTGCCGTGACGCCTGTCTCATAGAAGCCAATTCCCCCTGATGTTTGCCTACACCACCACAAACCCAGCAGCCCCCCTCCACACACACACACACACGATCACTCCTCCACCTTTTTTCCTCCTGCTGCCCCCTGAATGGCTGCCGTCTGCTGTCCCTGGCGCAGTGCCCCCGGTGGCAGCACGTGCACGGTGTATCCCTGTGTACTGGTACCTGGGGGAGGTAATTATCGAGATGAGCTGCGTGAGGGAGGGAAGGAGGGAGGGACAGAGGGAGGGGGGCTCGGTGTGTGTTTTAGTATGTGCGTGCATGTGAGGAACAGAGGTGCCATGACCACATTGTGCGTCTGGAGCCCCAAACTTAGACATGGCTCATCAGAGGCTCCTCATCCAAAGAGGAGACTTATATTTTAATTTCTTTCAGTTGTTTTTCAGCATTTCCATCTCTTCCTGACATTCTCCACGACACTCGCCCCCCTTTTTTTTGTCTTTCCCCTCTATTCCGGTTTAAACCCGCTGTACGCTTCACTCTCCAATTGTTTAGTTGTCTTGCTCCTTTGGTTCTCTCATTTTCCGAGCCTTCACGCCTCCGTCCACGGCGCGCCCAGGTTTTAACACCAGACTCACCAGTGACGTTTAATAAAGCCTCAACCTCCACAACCCTCTTTTTTTTCCACAGAGCGTTGCAATAGATCTCAATATCTCTTAATATTTACATCCTTACGGTTGGTTTCAAGCGGCTTCACCAGGAGCAGGTAATGACTGAGCCAAGGAGAGACTGGAATGGGAGAGAGGGAATAAGAAATGAGCAGGTATTCTCATTTTATGGGTGCTCACAGTCTCGGTGGTGGGCTTGTGACGCTTCACGGGTAAGGAGGGACGAGATGAAAACCATTTGTGAATGACTGGAATTACATGCATTTCCGGGCCTGAGACTGAGATACCTGAGGAACATGGAAATAATGCTAATGAGCACATCAAGACACTCCAGGTAGGCTTGTCTCAAAAAATGATCTATCGCCACGTTATCTCTTGTCTCCGGATTGAATAAAAATACATGATAAATATTTGAAAAATGAATCTCATTGGCGTGATTAATTCTTCACGGCGGGGCCTGATGATGTGGTGATAATAGAGCAGGTATGTGGTCTTCAGTCAGCGGCCAGCGGTCCTGGAGGAGAGAGATATAACCTTTGTCTCAGGGACGGCAGATATACGAGCCAGGCGAGCGCCAAGGATTATACACCGAGGTCCTCGCCGGGAGATGGAGAGGGGGAAAAAAGCCTGTGACCGTAGAATAATTTCAGCCTCTCTCCCTCCCTCGAGACCACACGCTGTCTGAGCCAACCACCTCCGCCGCTCCTCCGCCCCCCACACTTCAACACCCCCCTCCCTTCCCTCCACCTCTCCCGCCAATCCCCTAACTGCCTGCCGATGCCGGATGTCTCTTCTTCTCCTCTTCAATGTAGTGAGGAGAGAAGCGGGATGTGGTGGTGGTGGGGAGGTGGTGGTGGTGGAGAGGGGGGCATTGTAGGTGGTGGAGGGGAGAGAGAGGCAGAAACTAGAGTCAGGTTCCTGTGCTACTGCAGCTAAGTGCTGCAGCAAATCATCCCCACATTAGGAATATGGGCAATTAGCACTGTGGCACATCCCTCCAGACACACTTGTGCCTGCACAGCCGAGCGCGCACGTGCACAAGCACACGCGTACTAACAAAAAATTATTCTCCACATCAGGATAGAGGCAGAAATACTATAGAATATTTACATGAGAAGGATGTGTGCGTTGTATTGTCCTGCGTTTGTGAGATGCACGTAATGTAACAGAGAAAAAAATATAGGATTTTGATATTGCATTGATGTTTTCCTTTGGTGCTCAAATATAAAATGAAAATACGCAAACTGTAAAGAAAAAATCTTTAAATCAGGCTGTTTATATGTCAGAGAACATGCACGCCACTTTCGACAAACATCCTCAAACAATAAATCCATCTTTAGCAGTCGGATATATACGGAGGAAGATGCAGAGCGGGAGTTGCCGTTCCACCTTAAGAAAGGTACCTTAAAAGATTATCTCGGTTATTTCACCGCCACTGAGCCGGCACTAATAGTCCAAGGCAGATATTGAAGAGCAGCGCAGGGCCGCAGAGATCTATTAGAAATTCCCATCTACGCGCCTCATACATATTGATTTCTGACACCAAGCAGCAATGAAAGGCCCAGGGGAATAATATATTTAGCAGGGTTTGCAGTGAGGAGGTCACAGAGTGCATAAAGATTAGCTGCACAGACCCCTGACAGGACGATGTGCGAGCCCAAATTGCAGGCAGGCAGCCTCAGACCTCTGCACGCACGCACACACGCACAGATATATGCATACGCGTACAATATAAACGCGCGCATTCACATAGAAAGCATCTCTGCATCCCCATGACGTCAGAACAGGACAAAAAAAAAAAAGGAGGTGCTCTTCTTTTTAAGTTGTCTTCCCTCACAGGATGAAATAAAAACAAGAAACACACATGCCTAGTATCAAACCCCCACGACAACAAATGCGTATCTTTTTCTCGGGATGCAACCTTTTGTCTGTTTGTGAGAAAGAAGCCACCGTTAATTGATTCAGCCAATATTCGACGCTGTGTTCAGAGTCGTACGCTTGTTACGAACAACAAGGGCTTCCAGTAAAGCCTGTTTACGTCTGGCGAAATGCACTCAGTGGGGTTAGTCGAGGGCAGAGCGTGCAGATGCACGAGGTGGACACAAAAACAGAAACTCCTGCACAGTTCGGTGTTACTGTAGACCTTTGCATTTTAAATGAGAAGTATCTTATTACCACTTGTGGTTTACATTTATATCTTCTGACTAAGTTGTTCCAATATGGATACTGGTACTAGAAATGTCTCAGGTACCGTCTAAAATCAATTCTTCTTTGTTATTCTAAAATTGTGTGTGTGGCCAGTGGCAGCACAAGACAACAGTGCTGCTTAGGCTACTGTTTTAGAGCTGTAAAGCCGAATTGATTTCAGGTAGTGTAATGTTGGCCAGAGCTGGAAAAACGTCAGCAATTTAGTAATGCCTTAGACCGGAAATCCCACTGGCAAAACAACGGTGTGTATGACTGTAGTATCAAGGTGTGGCACCAGAGGCACGACACCAGGACAGGCAAATCAGACAACTGCTTGGGGCCCCGTGAAAAAAAATGGCCCCCCCTACCATATTGGCATATTTTGCAACGATAAAACATGACATAAACCCACTGCAAACTATGAGGGCTCTACAGTGCATCGACAAGACTTCACGTACACACACCATGGGTCCTCTTGCTATCTACCCTATGACAGATTTTGTTAGTATGGACTGCTGGGATAAGACAAGTACATCTTGACTCTGGCCCCCAGGAACCCAGGATGGCCACTGAGTGAGAGCCAGTTTCAACACCATAATCTTACAAAGCAGTTACAGACAAATCCCGTGAAATAATGTGAAAGTCCACCTACCTACACGGGAAAAAAACACAAGACGAAAGCAACAAAGAGATCTGACAAAGGGTAAATTCACCTTTTTGGACATAGACTGTCTAAAGATGGATGGAGGAACAGCTACTCAAAAGAGAAGCCAAAGCAAGTAGAGCTCCCCCTGGTGGCTGGCTGCAGTATATGTCATAAGCACCGCCTCCTCCAGGTTAGCGGATGGGTCAAATACATTTATTTCAAGGATAGTTGAAGAAACATTTTAGTTAATATAATGTTGTTGCATGATCAAGTGCATTTTTTTTTGAATAAGTTACATTTTAGTTAGTTATTTGATGCTATAGAAACAGGATGTGACATAATGGCAACCAGCAATTGCCATGACAACCGCTCTGTAAGGCGGTCCTGTGAGACAATGAGAGTCATATGAAAAAAAATAAAAATAAGTACAGTGTATAATCCAACATTTCCTTGTAACTGGTGGAGGTAGAGCAAAGCGTAGCATTAATTAAAAACTAAAACGAGCGAGTGAGTCTGGAGGAGGTGCGGTCGGGTTCTCGTGGCTCTACTCCAGGACCGTACTGTGCAGACTCTGGCTCCAAAGTTCTAAGACGGCGCTGCCCGTATCCACGGAGGAATAGCGTCAGTTTGGCCAATTGAACTAACAATACTGAATGTCACTGAGCATGTGAGACATCTCCAGCAGTGGAGCCCCTCACTGGAGAGAGGTTACATCCTTATTGAAAACCTTCGAAAAGACAGCAAAGAGAATTTTGAATTTACTGATTTAGCGGAGCCTGCAGAGCTATTACCCTTTGTGCAGCGCTTGAATAGACTAGTTTTGTACTGTTCTAAGTGACGGCTTTAACAAGCAACGGACTAAATGTAGCACTAAACGCAAGACAATCTGAATCAGCTCTGGAGGTCAAGCTTGTATCCGTTCCTTTACTGTTCTGCCTTGAAACGATGATGCATCCACTCAGGATGAAGACACATGAGTTGTAAATCACTGTTAATTTAGTGTGATTTATTTTTTTTTGCGTGCGTGTGGTAAAAATAATCATCTCCACAGTAATTTTTTTAGTGGTTGGCGATGAGGTTAATTTTGTCCGCTATCTTCTCTTCCCTTTCTAGCACCTTGCGGTCCTGCTCGGAGACTTGCGTTGTTGGAGTGGAGGAGGTGGGGGTGGCGGAGCGATTCGGTGATGAGCTTGTCCAGGTGAAAGGGTAATTGCTTCAAAGGGGATCGGACCGCCGAGAGCGAGGCTGCGACCAGCGAGAGGGAGGGCTCGACTCCTCGGTGAGAGCACTTAACACCGCCTCCCCATACATCCATCCTCAACACCCCTCCCTGCTCTCGCCTGGCGTCTAGCTCCTGCATGCCCAATGCCATTGCCATTACTGCCTTTTCTTCTTCTTTTTTTTTTTTTTTTGCTCTCCCCTCCTCCTTCCTCCCCTCCTTCAAAGCACCACTCGGCAACCTCTTCAGAAATTACAATCGCTCAGGGTTTAGGCAATTTGACCAACTGCCAGGCCTGCATGTGCGGGTTGGGGAGGAGAGGGACTGCAGGGTGAGCCTGCATGGGGACAAAATGGGGACCGTCCGATTTTTTAAATCCAAGCTGGGTTTGACAACTGTTTTATTTTTATTTTTTATTTTTTTTTGCAAAATCCACTCATTATTCTGGTACAACATAAAGATTTGTGAAAATAATGTTCTTTAAGCACCTTATTACCTTCCACTCGCAGATTGTTGTTGTGGAGAAGTGAGTAGGCAGAGAAGAAAATATGTATTTTTTTGTCTGGATGATGACATTTGCTCATTTAAGGTAGAAATACAAAACAAAGACAGAGCTGATTTCATGCACTGTCACTGCGTTACAAAGAGTTGAATTTACCTCCTATTCCAAAATCGTAGGAAATAAGAAAAAAAAGAAAAATGGCGGCGAGACGGGAAAAAGTGCCTTTGAATTCTGAGATTAAGGTTGATTTTAAAACGTTAAAAGCACGAGATCCAGTTCCACGCAAAGAAATGTAAGATACTGTACCATGGGTCATGCATGCCTTGAGGAAAGCTCCTTCCTTGTGTCATTTGAAACACTAGAGAAGGTATTCGGCGAGCGCTGGCTCCTCTAAGGAAAATACCTGATTTCCTACTCCATCATGGGTTGAATGGAAGGCTATGAGATGACAGTCCATTTCAGACTTTTCCATCTCACTTTGGTGAAAGACATGAAAGGAAAAATGCCTGAATCACACATGAGAAGGAAAAAAAAAAAACATCTCACTACACACATTTCCACTGATGATTGGAGGAAGAGATGTTTTTGCAACTCTCACCTTGGTTTTAACGTCTACACTGATGCATACCTGGGGGATGCCTAATACACTTCAAATTGAGCTCCCGTGGACCCGTCTAAAAGCACCGGGCGCAAACCTAAATACGTTTCAGTCGCTTGTCATTATCTGTCAGAGGAAAGTACGACAGCCTGATGAGGCCGTCACACCTCGGATGACAAGCCTCGGCGTTCGGATGACGTGACAAACAAGCGCAAACTAATCCCAATGCAAACCAGTGGATTTGATAAATCACAATCATTCTCGCGCCGTGATGAATGGCGATGATGCTAACTACGACCATTCATCAACTCGCCATCAGTTATCCTAAGGTGGCTTAATGTTTCATCCACTCAGACCTCAGAGGGAGCGGACAGCCATCCCTCATCACAGCCGACTGGGAGAGCTCCACGCACATTTCAATCTCGTCTTGTCATCGCTCCCTCGGGCGCAGGCAGCCACCCTCAAAATCATCATTTTTATCAGCCCCAGTAAACCTTGGACCCGGGCCAGCATTGAAGATGCAGATTTTTATAGACTAGAGAAAAATAAAAAAAAATCTGTGCAGAGGACTAAGCCCAGTCTGTTGTCTACGCGTTTTCTGGTTGAAAGAAGCCGAGACGGCGCTGAAGAGGTAGCCGCGCTGATAGGACGTCTTTCAGTCTTTACAGTAAATTAGCATTCGAGGTGTGCTGCATGTTTAGCACTTTGCAATGGGTTCGGCAGAGGCCTCGTCCAGAGCGTCCCTGGGGGGAACCGTCGGCAGCAGTGCGGCGGCACAATGGGCGTTACCAGGCTGTCAAAATTAGATAATAAAGCACCGCAGCGCTGGCGGATAAATTCATGTGAGAGGGCATCCATCTTGTAAGCGTGCTGCTGAAGAGGATGCTGCTAAATGACAGCGAGGGCTGTTTGTGTGTGCGCGCGTGTGTGTGTGTGCGTGCGTCCATGAGATGACTGTGAGGAACAAATGGGAAACAAACTTTTCTTCGCAGTTCAGCTTTTCTCCCAATAAAATCTAATATAAGGAATTATGATTCATTGTTTATGTAGAAAAGAAGGGAGGCAAGAAAGAGAAATGAGGGCGGAAATACAGCGCGTACTGAAGGCAGAAGAGAGGAAGAAGAGGAGGAGGGAGGTGCGACATAGAGACAGAGGGAGAGAGAGAGAGAGAGATGGAGGAAGGAAATTAAATGTCGGCCGGGCACTTAACCTTTCCCTAATAATGTGTGGCCTGCTGAACCAGCAGAGTCCCTGATGTTTTATCAATACTCCTAATTAATGTGCAGCTGCCATATTTTTGACAGTATTTATACAATATGGCTGAGTAATGCAATCAATAATATCTGTATTTGTATTCTATATCCCTCTCCCTCTTAAAATGCGCATGGATTTTTTTTACAACACCAGCAGTTTGGTGTAAAGTTAAAGGGCGAGCCTGGTGCTGTTCCATACCCTTCTCACCGTCAACAAGTAAATCCCGTAAATCTCAGCGACGTCTGCTAAAGCAAAAGGACTTTTTCAAGGTGTCAGGTTTGAGCAGGCGCATCATTTGTTCCAGGGAATTTGAACACAGGCAATATAAAGTATCTGACTGCAGTGCACCGCCGAGTTAGGAACCATCTGATCACAGACTAAGAATCTGATCAGTCACATCATGACTCATTTTGAGGAATTGGATTAGAAATCGCACCAAGACGAGAAGATATTTTTCAAAAATTGTCTATGCTCACTTTAGGCGGGGGCCGCCTTTTTCTAAAAAGGAGTGAAAGTGCTTTGAAATTGCTTTTCTGAGTAAATTCTAAGCTAACAAACGTTTAACTCTTATGACTGAGCAGCTGTTTGTGACACTGGGTGTTGTTGTGTGGTCCCTGATCTGCGCATTTCTCTGTCTTTATCTGCGGACAGCTCAAAATATGACCTGTATCAGCTGACATTAAAGGATAGGTACAACTTGTCAAACTGAAAAAATACGTTTTTTTTTTGTATCTCACAACTCCCAGCATGACTGTCTTTTTCAGGGTTTCAGGGTTTTGCTTTGTTTGCAACCTCCACTTCTTCTTCTTCTCTGTTTTTACAGTCGCGTATATACCATAGCCCGTACCAGCAGTTTCTGATGAAACTACGCAGCCTAGCTGATGAAAACATGCAGAATTTGCGTTTTCTTCTTTGTGAACTTCAAAATGTGCTTCAAAAATTGAAACGTGGCCAGTGATCAAAACATTTGTACACTCACTACAGCAGCTGATCATTGTTCCCAGAAGGTGCTCAACTTACTCCAGATTGAGTTTTGTCCACTTTTAAAAAATAAGTGCAACTGATGGACAAGCTGGTGACAACAGTGACATCAGACTTAGTGAAAAATACTGAAAATGTATTATCCTTTAATTAGGAGGGCAGCAGTTGACATTTCTTCAGACTCCACAGAGAGATTTTAACTTTAAAACTCTGAAATAAGTAAACCATTTGTAGCGAGAAACCGATCCGTCTCATCTTATTGTGTTCGCGGTCCTTCTAAATGCGCTGGGAAAGTAGATTTCAGTCCATTTGTCCGGATGTGATGCAGTACTAGTGCTCCTCTTTAGATTTCTTTCTCTGTGTAAACAGAACCTGTCTTTATAGTGCGGCGCATGTATCTAGCCCAGAGAGACACTTTACAAATAGAGATATCTTTCATTTAATCATCCGTCGTTCATTCTCCTTGGTGTACATTATGCCTGCCATTGTGAGCAGCACTGCTGCTTCTTGATTAATGGCTTTTTCACAGAGGTGCTGCTAATGGCTCTTTAATTGCTCAGACTTCCTTTCCCGGCTTCCAGGATTTCTACCCCTTCTCCTTACACAGCAGGAAACAGACAGTTTATGTGGAATGGACAGGGGAATAGTTTTCTCCCTGTCAGGTATGCTTTTATGTGGGAACATTAATAACTTTTGAAGAGGCCCGCTGCTGAGTGCAGCAACCGTTCCTCAAAGTGCATGCTAGGGTGAAGAGATTGTGGTCATGTTGAAGACTCTGGGCTCTTTTATGTCCTGCTCCAGAGAATTACCGTGGATCTTATTTTGGAAATACACCGATCAGGCATAACATTATGACCATTATGACATGTGACGTGAATAACACTGATTATATCCTCATCACGGCGCCTGTCAGAGGGATTAAATGGGCAGTAAGTGAACATTTTGTCCTCAAACTTGATGTGTTAAAAGCAGGAAAAGTGGGATTTGAGCGAGTTTGATAAAGTAGAGTGGTCCAAGGAAGAAACAGTGGTGAATCAGTGACAGGTTGATTCACACAGGGAGCAACGGTTAGCCGCCCGCACGGTCCGATCCAACAGTTACCGTGGCTCAAACCGCTGAAGAAGTTAATGCTGGTCCTGATGGAAAGGTGCTAGAATACGCAGTGACTCACGGTTTGTTGTTGCATAGACGCAGACCAGACAGGGTGCCCACGTTGACCCCCGTCCACTGCCGAAAGCGCCAACAATGAGCACACGAGCATCAGAACTGGAAGAAGGTGACCTGGTCTGATGATTCATGTTTTCTTTTACATCACATGGATTGGCTGAGCGTATGTGCATCGCTTACACATGGCGCCAGGATGCACTATGGGAAGAAGGCAAGCCGGTGGAGGCAGCGTGACGCTTCGGGCGATGCATATATATTAAAAAGCCGTTTTCATTGCATACCCTTGACGCTCAGTCACTCTAAACATGTTGTTCATATACAGGACGCTGGTGCACAAACCACAGAACAGCAATTTATGCGCAGCCTGAAATCAAATTTTTGATTTGATTTCCTCTAATCCAATTGTCAGCCAAAATTATGGAAGTGCGCATTGTCGAAGGTCGCCTCAGATCTTTGTCTGGATGCAGGTGTAGATGTATGTTAAAAACTAAGTTACACAAAAAGAAGAGAACTTAAGAATAATTTCACCTTTTCACAAATCTTTGAGGGTTTGAGGGAGAAACGTTAAGTTTGAATAAATCTCACCAGTTTGTGTTGTAAACATCACAGCCGCAGCAATCAGTAAACACAATCTATGTATTTGTGCTTTTATGTGAAGACTATCTGGTGAAGCTTTAAGAATGAGTCATTATATTAAATTATACTTAGAGAGCAAGTATTATGTCTATTTCTACCAGGAGAAGGACCTCACCTCATACATAGTATACAGGCACCGAAGCAAACAAGGCTCACCATCCTGCCACACACACACACACACAGATGCACACACTGAACAGATTTTGTGTGAAAGCCATGCATCTAGTCGGTAGGAATCCCGTATCTCTGCTCGACTCTGGGAGGGGAAATGCAGCAGTCCCTTTGTGGTGTTTTTTTCTCTTTTCTTTTTCATTTTTTTTCTCCACAAAGTTTATCTTATCTGGAGGTCGGTAGCTGTCATAAAGCAGAGGTCAGGGAGAGGCACGGTGGTCATCTATCACCGGAGCGAAGGCTCAGAAACTACAGCCCCCGCAGAAATTAACGGAGCAGTAGAATCAGCCATTACAAACATGTAATTGTATTAAAATGTACCATATGCTGCAGCATCCAGTGTGTGGCAGAAGATAACTGACCGACAGAGACAAGAAAAAACTAAGAAAAAAAAGCTGCTTTCCTTTGACACTTAAAAATAGCTGTCATCTAATATGCAAATTTAAAGTTGTTTTCTTTTTAATTGAAAGAAATTTAAACCGGCACGTTGCAGCTATAGACACCATCCGTTTGTGATATTGACTGCCGCGCAGAGAGATATTAGAGATCAATTTTATAGAGGCTTGTGCTATCAGGTCTGTACAACCGATGAAAAGAAGCTCAGTGAGTGATCAGATCTGGAGAGGAGAACAATGTTCCAAATTTGTCCACAACATTTTTCTTGACGCCACACTTCCTGCTTAATTCCAGTGGTTACGTTACACTCATCCTGAACGAGGCTGTGGGAAGGTGTGCACGCGTACAGTACATACATAACTTAGGATAATTTATCAGTCGGTGCATGTGCCGCATATGCCTATATATGCAGGCAATCAGTCACCTGCAGGCGGTAGCGCTACCCATTAGTGACCTCAGGAAACCAGTCTGACACAGTCAAGAGCGCTGCCTCGTGTCACATTAATATGAAAATAACGGCAGCTTTACAGATTTCAGATGGACCACTGCCAAGGCTTCCATATTGATGAGCGAGAAAACTGTGGCATGTAAAAAGCCAGACAACGTTACTTCCACTTATCCGGCTGAATTTCCTCGCTGCGATACGAGACCCGAGGGCCGTGACACACCGAGGCGATGGTCGCGGTTTTCATGTGTCGGGCCGTGGGTGGGTGTATGTGGTCCTAGTTAGCTTTTAAGCTGAATCAGCGGAACGAGACTATGAGCGAGGCCTCTCTGATTGGCTGTTCATCTTAGAGGACCAGCGCAGGAGGAGAAAAACGGAAGAGACAAACAAAATGGCACAGAGACGGCTTCTCTCGTTTCACATCTTCATGTAATCTGAAAGTTCAAATAGACAAATATTCTCACATCAGCATGATTGTCTTGGATGAATAGTTTTTGTTTGCTTAAGAGACATTGTATAACATTATTTTAATTTTGTAAGGCAAAAGAAGCAATCTGCGCTTAGCTTTAGTGCACATAGGGCCCGCGGGCCATAACCACTCTGCCAGGAGGTCTAATCTGGCTCGCAGCATGAATTTGCCACAGCAGACTGCAATTTCACAATTAAAATAACTTCTATTCCTAATTTGTCTTCTGTTTGGTGGTCAGAACACAACACTGCGACCCAGGACTAAAGAAAAGCATTAAGAAATCATGTTTTTTTAAATCTCTATTTCAAAGGATAGTTTATTAAATGTAAATATTGTTCTTGTACTTCATAGCACTAAAACAAATGGGTATTTATATTTATATTTATAGGGTATTATGCTGTTATGTTACTGGTCCGACCCACCTTCAGATCAAATTGTACTTTATGTGGCCCCTGTTCCAAACTAAATAAATTACTCTGGGAGAAGACCTATCTAAGCGGCAGCCATGATAAGACAAGGTTGAATTCTCTAAATGCAAAGAAAAAAATGCTTCAGTGCTTCATTTCTCATCCCCTTTACCACAAGAAACACTGGACCGCCCTTTATGAGAGGAGAGAAGATAATGCCATCCCCCATACTTTCATCAACACCATTCAAAATGACTCACCATCCGGCTCTTCACAAAAACAACTCATTAGTGACGCAGATTATGCTACAGTTACGTTTCCATCTCATGCAATGACTTGTTTCGAGCGTTAGACTACCGTTGTAAAATCTGCTTGTTGTGAAGTCTCCGCCTTGTGTGAAGGCGCCTTGTAATGTGGGTTTAGAGGAGTGCTCTTTAAACGAGATGTGACTGATCATTGCAATTTTATCGGGGCAGATCCATGTCGACTACATCCAGCGTCAGATTACAGTGCAAGTGCACTTGAGCAGCACCTAGACGACGTCCACCTGGATTTCCAGAGACTAGAAATCCAAGTTGAAATATCTCGTAGTTCTTCCTTGAACCAGCGTCATCAGTGGTTCCTAGAAGAACAATATATTTGCCTAATTCAATAATACATTTTTTTAAAGAATTTGTGCAAAGTGTTTCAAAAAAAGATTTAAAAAGAGTGTTAAGATGTAGTTTATGAAATATTAGTTTAATTCAGTGTCAGAGCTGTAGTGATTATAAGGCAGGTACCATGAGGAGCTAATTTCATCTTCAAGAGCCACAGTTGTGACGATGAGCATTGGTAATCACCGACTGTATTTTCTTTTAAAATTGAGAGAAGTGATGCCAAGAAGCGCTAACGCTGTCCATACACTAACAATATTTTTTATGTTCCACTTCTTTCTCTCTAAAACAACTAGAATGGGAAATACACAACAGGGTTAACTATGCAACAAACTGCTTGTTAGATGCTGATGCTCAGGTGTCACGTTACATGGTTTGTAACTTTTTCTTTTTTGAATAAATGAAAAAAATAAATAATGTTTTGACTTCCATTGTCTGAGAGGTATAAATTTAAACAGAGGTTTATTACTGAGATTGTAGTTTTCAGCATCAATAAACTGGATCGCACTGCATCCAGAGTTGCTTTTAATCTTTTCGCCCTTCACATTCAAAAGCATGAGGGTGGAAGACGTAATTAATTTAATACACAATATAAACCTCCATAATAAACATATACTGTGGGTCAAGTTCATGTAACAAATTCTCGATGAGGATACTTAAACTAAAGCAAACTGGAGTCCCAACAGCAGCACCATAGCAAAAGGCTCAAATACATGTTAGATATCAGTGTTTCACTTTGAATCAGTTTACAGATTTGCTAAAAATGATATCATGAGAAATTGCCAGTGGATTAATGGGCAAACAATCAGAAATTTATTCTACAACAGAAGTGGGTACAACACAACCTTGCTTTCCTCCATGACTGAGGAAAGCAAGATTTGGTTAAAGTTCAACTAATGCAGCACTGTCTCCTTGAAGACGCCATCGCTTTTTAATGTAACAGGGACTAAGGTCTGATATTAAAGTCCTACTAGCTTGATAATTCATAAAACAGATGTTGGACACTGTTCATCGGAGCATCAAAGTAACCAGTAATTCCACATTATGTTGCCACAGCTCTATTCAAGCACGTGGTTTTAGAGGAGACCATTGTCACATGGTAAAATGCTTCATGAAGATAAGGCTGTATGGCTGCATGTCCTTGTCCTTTAGTAGATTTCACATCTGCATCTGTTTTTAAGGCGTGATTTGGACGATATTTCTTTTTAAAATATAGTTTTAAGGTTTTAATGTTTTAGTGAAGAGAAGCCCGTATCGAACCATCAACGACAAACTCCTACTTTGTGTGCAACCACAACCCTGCAGAATAAGCAGAGCAATAAATCCTCTATTTTTCAGTGGCCACAATGCCGGTGGTCGTTCATTTCTCCATTTCCATCTTTTTTTTTGTAACAAGGGAGGTTCGGGTGGGCATATCGTTAATAACGGAATAGTGATTCATCATTTAATTATGATTTGACAAATGCTCGCGCCTTCCCCATTCTCGGCATCCTCCTCCCTTTCAATTCTCCGCTCTGCCAAACTGTCACGCACTCCCCCCGTGGGATTAATTCGAGCTGTCTGTCTTTGTGAGGCTGCCGGCGCTCTCGGGGCGGCGGGTGCACGACACTGTCAATGAACAGAGAGCCTGACACTTCCAGGGAGCCGCACACAGACGCACGCTCCCCGCTCCCCTTGTTATTGTTTTCACCTTAACCCCTTCCTTCCTGTTTCCCTGCCTCAGTGTATGTGTGTGCACCTTCCACCCCTCCTCCCACTCCCACACACCTCCTCTCCTCCGTCTCCTTCGCCTGCTTTCTCTGCCCCTGTCTCTCCTTCTGTCTATCTCCTCTTTCCTGTCTGTCGCTCTTCTTCTCCTTCTTCTTCCCTGCCTCCCTCCCGCCCACCCAGCCTCTTTCTCTCCTTCTCTCTCAGCCCTTACAGAGAGGGGGACAGCAGCAGCGGTAGCAGCAGCAGCAGGGGGAAACATCACACAAAGGAAACAACGTTGTAGCTCCATCGGAGAGGCTATGTGAACGGAAAAGGGAGAAGTCACATAAATCAATTAAAATATTCCTCCGCTCGCATATAAAAGTTTGTGGGGAGATTATGTATATTCTAAGACTTGGCAACCGGCCGCGGCGTGTGCAGGATGGAAACTAAAAACTCCACAGATCCGTCTGGAGCCACGTCAAGCCTCCCAGTGACAAGCGATGCTAATGGGTGGCCATTAAAACAAGGCATGTTTGAGTTGAACTGGAGCACTCGCGTAGCCAAATCCTGCAGGCCTCAGCCCCAGCTGGAGAGATAAGGTTTAATACCAGGCACAGGGCCCAGCCTTATCTCCCCTACTGATAGAGAGAGCACGGGAGAGATGGGAGGGGAGGTAGGAGGGGGATGGCAGGCAAGGAGAGAAAACAAGAGGGACAAAAACAAGTGTCTTGCAGGGACCCTGGCTGGCTGGCTGCGTGAGTGCGTCCTCCCGCCGTTGGCATAGAAACTAATCCACGTTCACATTTAGCACCTGACTCGTTTTTTTTTGTTTTTTTTCTCCACCTCTCTCTCTCTCTTTCTCTCTCTCTCTCCACGGCTGCTGTGCTGTGGGAGTTGGGGGAGGAGAAGGTATCTGTGAGCTTTCTCCCTCTCATAATGAGGCCCGTAGGAGGGGAGCGGAGGGGGGGGCGAGGGAAAACAGCGAAGGAGGGAGGGCGAGTTGCCTGGCTGGTTGGTGTGCTGGCTGGCTGAGAACCGTTGGCCAGGAGGATCCAGCTGTGTCCCTCCATAGGACGCGGACATGTTCACACACACCAAAGATCCTCGCCGCTGCTCCTGCTCTACATTCCCGTTACACCTGGAGGGCGGCAGACGGTATTGGAGATGGTATTGATCGACCAGGCTAAACACACATAAACTAGCTGCCAGGAGTCATGAGCGGGGCTTGAGCCGACGTTTTGAATGCCTCACGTTCGTTCATTACAATACACGCGGGGTGTTGTTGTCTGAGCACGCCACACTTTGAACTCAACTTCTTCATTTCCTCTCATGTACTCAAACAAACTGCTTACTGTGAAGCCCAGGTCAAGGTAATAGCCCCGATGAGGTGTTCACAGTATTCACAATAACCTGATTTTTCCAGTTGCTTTAGTGTACGTGAATTGTTTAAGATCAGAAATAAATGTTTTATAAATCTAGCTAATCTTATTGTCATCCAGGTCGTGGCATATCTGGAACAAAGCTAAAGCGAGAGCTACGGGAACTTTTGATCGTAGTGTCGTGTTCTTCAGATCTGAACTGAAGTCCCATTGCCATCGTTACAGGTCTTTCTTAATAGTGCCACAGAGAAAGCAGAGTGAGAAAGAAGAGGGCTGTTTGCATCTGAGTCATGTGTGGATGTATCCAGCCTATTGTACCTTGTCTTTTCAACTCTTTGCATAATCCTCTTTTTAATATTTGTCTGACAGAAGCATGGGCCAACCTACCAGACGACTAAAGTCTGCCAACATGTGTTGTTGTGTGTTCTTGTGAACTTGCAAGAACTTAGCTACTTTCTCAAGGAGAATCTGAAGGAGGGGTGCCACAAAAAATGGACGTCTCAGTATAAACTGAATGCCAGAATTCTGAGAACACGACAATACTCACATATTTAATTGTATAAAGCATTTTCTACAACTTACAAAGTTAAGAAAAAAGTTGTGTACACTACTTTTATTGCACTGACTTGAGATAGGGAGAATGACACCTCTTGCAAATCTCGTTCAGACCCCATGCTGGGTTGTCATACATTGGCACCCACAATTTTTCATGTAGCTACAAGAAGATGTTAGCTCGGTAGTCTAGTTACAAACGTGATGGCAGACCAACATGGCCGGTAGTGAAAGCACTGAGTGTTTACGGAACTGCTCCTAAAAAGAGAAGCCAAAGCAAGTAGAGCTCCCCCTGGTGAATGGCTCCAGTATATGTCATAAGCTCCATCCCTTCATGTTAGTGGATGGGAGCTGAGCCAAACTAAAACACTAAAATACACATCAAAGGATGGTTTCAGTCATTTTTAGTTTTAATGTTGATGCATGTTTCATTGTGAAGTTTTATTTTAGTTTTTGGACGCTATAGAAACAGGATGTGACATAATAGCGACTACAAGCTCCATAAAGTGGGCCTTTTTTTGCAAAAAAAAAAAAGTTTAAAAACTGTACAGTGTATAATCCAACATTTCTTTGAAAGTGGTGGAGGTAGAGCAGAGCGTAGTATTAACTTCACAAAAATGCAAGTGAGCCTGGCAGAAGTGTGGTTGGTTCATCGATATGGCGGCTCCGCTTGGCTCCTTTCTCGGAGCGTACTGCACAGGCTCCGGCTACAGTGTCGCAAGACGGCGCTGCCCGTATCCCCAGGAAAATAGCATCAGTTTGGCCGATGAAAGGAAGTGGCAAGTCAGTGTCCATATTTATACAGTCTATGGTATAAACCATGTGCTACCATCCTATGTCAAAAAATCATGTGGCAAAAACTGCAATTCCACAAATGGCCACCGGAGGCTGGATCCAGTAGCGAGTCGACCCCATAGGCCTCCATGTTAAAATGTCCAATGTTACAGGAGAAATAAACATGTTCACAGACATGTTTTGGTCTAGAGTTCTGGGCTCTGTTGCTAATTTTTTCAAGTGCCAAGTGCACTGAAGGCAAATTTTTATAACTCCAACTCTGATTGACTGAAAATGTTGTAGAATAAAATGGTTTAAAATAGATGCAATTTGTACAATTGAACCAGTGACTAACTCTCTTTTAAGACAGTCCATCACAGAAACAAAGTCAAAGCGAACTAATTAAGCTGCAACATTGAGCAAAGATGCCTATTTGGCAACAAAATATTATTCTCACACGAACCCGGACCAAATTTTATGTAGCGCACATTGCAAACCAACACACCGCCTCAGCCTGACGGTTCTGAGCAAGGTGTTTATTTTTCTTCTTTGACGTGGGTTGCACTCTCACGTCACCCTTTTTTTTCCCTAACCCAAATGGTGTACCCCCCCTCCCTCCATCTCTCACTATGACATCAGTCAATGAGCTGGAAGAAGGAGGGGAAAGGAAAAGAGGCTGCTGGAGCGCCATCTCGCTTCCACCCCGCCTCTCTTTTAATTTGTATGTGTGTGCGCGCCCGCTCCCTCGCACAATAGTCTCTTAAGGCTTTTGGAGGACGCCGTATGATAGTGTGAGGTGCTTTCCCGTGGCTGTCCTTCACCTCCCCACTTTACCTCTCAGAAGAGCACTCTGCTTCTGCACTGTCCATGCCACAGCCATTGTCCCTAATTAGGGATTCGGGACCCGAGCCCATTCAATTAATGTGTGGCCACAATGCGCCACAGATTCACCCCACTCTTCACCCTTTCACCCCCTTCTTCCCTCCTGCCCGTAAAAAGCCCTTTTCAACCCCGTCTGCAGCAGTCGCAGATTAGAGGGACTGATGGTGGGGGTTGGAATAGCATTAATGCTGAGAGCACAGCAATTATTTTTAGTAAATTCAAATGACCGAACTGGAGACAATTTAGCAAAACAAGTGACCTTAAATCAGTTAAATCTAAACATATATTTCAAGGAATGTAATCCACAGCAAGGAGTTTCAAATATAATCACTATTAAATATGCTCTTTCACCTGAACTGTAGGAAGAAATATTGAGTTTTGTTAATGAAGAGGTCTGATGCATGAAGTCCTACTATCTTTAGAAGGAGGGCAACAGAAGCAACGATATGCTGCTAATGCAAGAGCTTAAAGATAAATGGGCTTGTGCTCAGTCAGTTTAACTACCTGGACTAGTTGGGGAAAATACGGGCAGGGGTGATGAGAAAGAGAAACTGTCTGCATCTACAGTTTCATCACCATTCGCCTTCCAGCAAGGCACTTAACCCCCAGCTGCTCTGACAGAGCAGCTCATTGAGCGGCGGTCCTGCTCAGCAGCTTTCATGCAAAGTTTTCCTGTAGCCCATTTAGAAGTAAACGTTGACACTGATACAACGCCGAAGATTGAGTTATAGCCGGTGCCAAAAGTCAAAAAAGTTTCGCAGGGGAATCTATAATCTTACCCACATATGACACCGTATGTACTTACACCCACATTTTGATTATGTAAAAAAATGCAACAAAAAGCCCTTCAACAGGAAATAAGGCCAACGGTCTGCAGCCATACAAGCTGGTTTGTGTGGCTGGACTCTGGCACAACGTTGATAAATGCTCACATTTTGAATTAATACACAAGGTAATGGAAGATGTTATTAGTTTTGCAGACATTTGGTGACAAACCAAAGTACAGATAAGACGTGTGCCTCAGATAATTGTGTTAAACAAAAAGTCAGAGTATCATCAAAGTTATATGAATGCCTGGATAGCTACTTTACTTCATTTTAACACAAATGTCAACCTTGTGGTGGCCCTAGATGAAAAGTTAGCGGGTCACCAAACGATCCGTTTCAAACGACAATTCATTCATTCATTCATTTTCTGTAACTGCTCGTCCTCCTCAGCGTTGCGGGGGTTCTGGAGCCTATCCCTGCCGCCACTGGAGGAGAAGCAGTCGGCCAGGTCGCCAGTCTATAGCAGTCTGTACCAGAACCTTCTTGCTGTGAGGCGTCAGCGCTAACCACCAAACCACTGTGCCACCCACGACTCATCAACAATTTCAAAACCGTTCTCTAAAAAGTAAAATTGGAAACCTCAAGTTGGTATCAGCATGGTCAGTAATCCTTTCCAGACCAGGTGTAATTGCGTTCAAAGAGTCATGGCAATCCATCCAGATATTTTAGTCTGGACCATACTGACTCGCCGGCATTGCATCCCCAGAGCCTCGCTCACTGCTGTGGCTGAAAACGAAATGGAGAATCTGCAAGAAGAGGGACATGAGGAAAAGGATTTCTCTGCCAGGATGAACAGATGTGCAGTACGTGCCACAGGTAAAACACACAGTAAGTAGACATCACAATATAAAGAATATAAAGATGTAAAATCGTCTGAAAAGACTGGATCCCACTTCTTCTGATAATTACCTAAATCCAATAAAAAATAGCAACCTAAACACAAATGTGTGTAGTCCAATCTCACACCATACAGTAGGTATACACTAAATCCTGAGGCCACGGTGTGCCTGCGTCAGTCAGAGCACCTCGACAGAGTGATGCTTATCTCTCTTCTCTGTGAAATGATTCAATTACTTACACTCACCCAGACAGGAAATTAGGGATTTTATGTATGAAGTATTTTGCAGGGGTAGGAGGCGTGAACAGGCTTCTTAATGAGGCTCAGATCTGCCTGAGTTCATAATTAAGATACCTGAGGAGCAGGACATTTTCTGTGATCTGACCTGAAGACCTTCAGGATGCGTTTACAAAAAAAAAGAGGCTACAATTGTAACAGCTGGGCAAATGTCTCGAGGGTTAGTATTCAGACAAGAGCGCGAAACGCTACGCTTATTTTGTTGAAACAAGAAAGAACCAGTCATGTTTTTGCATCTTAAAAACATTTGCAATAGATAGATAGATAGATAGATAGATAGATAGATAGATAGATAGATAGATAGATAGATAGATAGATAGATAGATAGATAGATAGGAGCTACCCAAGCTGTACAAAAAAATGAATGTAAAAGAACAGTTTTCTTAAGGCCGTGACATATTAAGTCAGCATCTCTCTGTCCCTAGTTTTGGTGAAATTTGACGGACCCATGCCGGTGACTTTTCAGCCAGTTCAGCATGTTGAACCGAGATGAGATGATGGCAGAGCTGCCTCTGATTGGCCGTTGAGCTTAGACAGCCAGTGCATGAGACAGAAATGAAGACAACAAGACGGAAGAGTAAAACTTTATCTATAAGACTAAACCAGCTGGTCGCCATGACGCAGGAGAGGCTAGTTCTTTGCAAGAAGGATATAGCTCGTCCTGATGATGATGAATGAAGACTACTGCCACCTGCTGGTATGGAGAGTCATTTCCTTTCATGCAGATGCAGAACATACTGTAGGCCTATGTGCCAGCTTCGCATTGGGTCTATGTCCAACGTTAGGGTTCAGACACAATGATGCTATGTGACAAAACAGCTAGCCTTCATTGCTGGTGATTCTTTGATTCTTTTTTTATAGTTCCTACGCCATAGCCTAGGTCATAACCTGACGTAGACGTGACTCAGATCAGTAGAGCGTAACAGCCGCGGTTGGTCTAAGATCCATTTACTTGTTCGTGTGTCTCAGCGGCCGAACAAGCACACCGTCTACTCAGACGTCTTCTCTGTGTTCTGTGCTGCAGGGATTTCAGTGATCCGCTGTTAACAGCATCACCATTGGCGCAAAACTCAGACTCAGCTTTAATCTGTCCAGACTAATAAGAATGAACGGATCAGAATTAGTGAACACTGGGAATCAAGGATGCACATCGCTGTTTGGCTCCACCAGGCAACACTGGTTGCTTCCTTCATCTCTACCTCATTCCCCATCTCATTCAAGACATAAGACTTCACTATACAGTCTCCGATTTAAAGAGCCCTGTGATTTAAAGGTCCCACATTAAACCCCTTTTAAGAAGTTAATGTGCTGTGTGTCACACATATTCCTAGAGAGTGTCTTTCAAGTTTCAGCTCAATACATCACGTAGATTGACCGTAACTACATAGTCCTGGTTTTAGTGCAGTTCCAAACAGGTTGTTTCAGTGTTTCTGACCCCTACATATACATACTGTATATGCCCCCTTCCAGATAGGAGCTCTGCTTTTCCTGCAGGTGCCATGGACACCCAGGTGAAAACAAATTAAGAGAACCAGTACGATGTGAACAGAAAAGAGAGGAGTTTAACTGTACGTGACTGAATCAGCCAGAGGCAGAAAACATCCCATTATGACGTCACTGGGGACAACAAACCCAAATGTCTCTTTAAGTCACACCCTGTTATCGGTGGCAAACGGACATTTCCGACAGAGAATAAACTGTACGTTATGTAAAAAAATAAAATCTACTGTTCAAGTAAAGTTTTGTAGTTGCTGATATATTGTACATTTAACACTGATAGCCTACAAAGAAGAACCTGCAAAGCTCCATGGCATATCATTTTACATTAGCAGCAAACTGAAGTTGGAAAGCCGTAGCCCTGTATTAAATGGAGACAAAGGCAAACCCAAAAGTTTTACATGGAATTGAATCATACTGAGGCTGGCGACCTGTCCGGGGTGTACTCCGCCTCTCCCCCGAGGACTGCTAAGATAGGCTCCAGCAGACCCCCGTGACCCTTAACAGGAATAAACGGGTACAGAAAATTACTGAATGAATGAACGAATGAATCATACTGATCAAAAACTATTCACTCTGCCTTTAAGGACTGATTATGAAGTATCCATAGGTACTGCAAGGTAGAAAATATGAACAAATCCCCCTTAAATTAATAGCAGTATGTCTAATTTTGAATGCACTAATGGAATATGGATGAACAATCATTACAGATGCCGTCATTATATATATTTTCTCACATTTTATTTTTCACTGGTAGAGGGTAATGGCTTCATTCTAAGTGGAAAATATTTATCCTTCACAAATGTCAAACTGTTGTTGTCACAGCATCGTTGCTACAACAGCCCTGGCGTGTGGCGAGCAGTCGCCCCATGGGCATATCACGCCAACTCATGAATGCACAGGCACGGAGACAGAGGCGCACATGCCCACACACACACACATATAGAAGCACACCTGTATACATACGACGTGTGCCGGTATGTCAGCAACTGTCTCCTCCTCTCATCACACCCATGGACGCGTCTCCTCCTCTATCCACCCCACCCTCCAATCCACCCCCAGAGCCTCCCTCGATGTTGTGGCCTGCCCGTGACAGTAATTGAGGGAAGCTGGCCGGAACAGTGCGAAGATGGGGGAGGAAAGGGGAAGGATGGGAGGAGAGGGAGATGAAAAGAGGAAGGGAGGGGGAAACCATTCATCCGAGACCCGTGGATGTGGAATGGCATATTACAGGTCTAATGTGTAATTAGATAGATAGGGAATAAGGTCAGTGTGCTCTGAGAGGGAGGTAACTGCCGTCGACACAGTGCCATCTAGTGGCGCAGAGGCAAAGAGGAGGCCCCGTCCTCAGCTGGACAGTTGTGGAATGAATATGGATCAAATTAGAAGTTAACAATGATTTATGACATATTCTTCACCGTCTGCGAGTGGAATTTCTCGTGTTATATTGTTTGCTTCTCTAACTATGCGCCGGGCCTGTCACGTACACTGCTCGACAATGGGGTTTTTGTTTCTGTATCTGCCCCTTGTGCTGTCTGTCCTGATGATTTAAATGACGCTTTTGTTTTTTAAACGCATCATGAAAACTGTTTCACTTAATTCTAAGCTAAAGACACAAACAGGCAGGCAGTGTCTCTGTACGTCCACCTGCCTGCGTTCATGCTAGTGTTTACATGTTTACTTGCACTCCCTAATGAGAGAACAAGACCTCCTCCACCTCCTCTTCTGTGCTTCCTGGCAACAGGTGTTTGGTCCAGACCTCTTGGAGACGGTCCGATCACATGACAGGAAGCTGCTAATGTTGCCGGGCCAGTCGTAAACCTGGAGAAATCACCACCCCGGGGGCATTTACAAGCCCCGCTTAATACGTGTTTGCGCAGTTCTTAAGCAGGCGGCACACAAAACATGCAGACACGTGTTATCATTTCAATAAACATCACAGTTTGATAATGTCAAGGTGTGCAGCCGTGGAGACGATTTGTTAGTCTGTACGTAGAAACTACAGTTTGTTTTAGTTTTCCTCATACCTCACCACGGGATGTGATGCAGTGACATTTAACCTGTATTGGCCATTTTAAAAACCTGTGAACTGATATGCATACACATTGTAATCATTTGAATACAATACCTTGATTTTTATCTTGCTACGGTGATAGTGTTTGATGTTGCAAAGCCTGTCCAACGAGCTTTGTTCCTTGCTCAACATTCAATAACAAATAAAGCCTGTCTGACCTGCAGAGATACATATTTTAGTGAACGCACGTAAGCAACATTAAAAGAGACAAAAGACACTCCTTTATCCGCTTACTGGTCTGGTTTGTCGAGTGTCATTGCCACCACGTAGCACTTGGAGACTTTTGTTTTACCTTTTACCTGGACTGCACGATTATTGAATCATTTTTATTAGTGGCACACATCCCAGTGTGGCTGCATTGCTTTCCTTTGCTTGTTTTTTTTTGTTTTGTTTTTGGTTAAAGGGGAACTGCTGTTTTTTTACAACCTGGACCTTATTTCTGGCATAAAATAACGATTGTTTACTCACCCATATAACGTTCATGTAATTTTAAGTCCTTCTGGAGTATTTAGATCAGTATTTAGATGGGAGTGACTGGGGCACCGAAACGCCGCCTCTAAATAACGCATTATCTGCCTTGAAACGCGTTCATTTCACCAATATTTTGTTACGATATGCTAGTGCTATCGATCGTTGAGTCCAGAGTTACCTGTTATCATCATCCGGGGTCTGTAGACTGACCTACAGATTCCGGATGAAGTCTTCTGGCCTGGATGATGTCATCTCTGAGTGCCTGTGAACAAACCACAGCAGTCGCAGATTAGCGGTAACTCCGGACTCAACAGGGAACAGTTTACAGTAACAAACTATTGGTGAAATTAACGAGTTTCGCGGCAGATAATGCGTTATTTAGAGGCTGTGTTTCAGTGCCCCAGTCACTTACACTATATGGACATACAGAGTAAAAATTACCCAAAAGTTATATGGGTGAGTAAACGATCGTATTTCATGCCAGAAATAAGGCCCAGCTGCATTTGTTGTGACTTACTTTGCGCTCCTCATTTTGAAAAGTTCCCCCTTCCCTCCCCCCCAGAAAATAATAATCATCATCTGTGACCTACCGAGTACTATAAGAACAAAAAGAGGTAATGCAATTAGTGCCAAAACCCAGACTGGACTTCTGTCTAAACGCCACCAAATGAACACGCTCATACACAACAAACAAGCGAATGTGTGTGTTGGTGTGCGTGCATGTGTGTGTGTGTTGCTGTGCGTGTGCAATGCACGCGTCCGCGCAGGCACACTCCTCTATCGTTCTATTACATGGGCCAGTGACTGCGCCATCTCTCCAGTTTCACCCTTCTGCTCTCCCAGACGTCTCATATTGCCCGGAGGGATGGTGTTGATGCAGGAGGTGGAGGGCGAGGGGAAGAGAGGGCGGGTGACTACACACATTATCTGTCTGAGAGGAGCTCAAACCGCACGGCCGCCAGCCTCCATCTCCCCTCTTGCTGACTTCCAACACCTCACGCTGGTTCCCAGTAATGTCACGTTGCTCTCCTCCACCGCCGCTTGCATCATTTCCCGCCGCACACATCACATTCAATTAAAGTAAATAAGCTTTGACAGACGTGTGCCTTTCGTAGTGCGCGGAGACGAGTGTCGTTTGTTGACTGCGCTTGCTTCAGACGCAGATCATTTAATGATGAAGGCTCCTTCTTCTTCCATTTCACAAACTAGGATTAGTGCATGACATTAGGAGTATATGTGCAGGAGGGATAAACGTTTCACTACAAATCGATGTGTATTGTTTAACTTAGAGTCAATCCTGCCCCCTGGTGGTAGCACAACAGAACTCCACAGAGTCAACTGGAGTTAACCAGTGCCAAAGGTAATCTAAGGTTTGCTGATAGTAAAACAATAATCATAAAGATAATTACAGTTTAAAAAGCGATGGCTGTTGCTAGGACACTCTGTGCTAGAATAAACTTTCAGCTGTTATCGGGAAGCAAAGGTCTGCCACTAAAGCAGTTATTGTATTGGAATGAAACGCATGAGTCATGGCGCCAGTCATATGATTGGCTTATCATTCGGCGATTTTGCTGTTCGGACTGACAGATTTCTCTTTCTGTTTCTGACTCAACAGGTCAGACGACTTGGATTACCTGCCTGATGCCATAAAGGTATTCCGGTACACGTACAGGTCTGACAGACACCTGCGACATAGTTAACATATTAGTTTGGTATTGTTCAGGATTGTGTGCGGTAATGGGAAGTATGTATTCAGCCTCTTTGTGAATCTATTCAGTTCACTTCCTCTGTGTCCTTTTTAGGGTGATAGTTCTCTATCTACGGTCTCGCCGCTGATCATACACCCCCCCCAGCCAGCAGAAAAACAGGGGAGGAAGTCAGCGGACAGGAGTGTGTGAATAGACATCTGACTACACCCTGCAAAAAAAAAAAAAGCAAACATCCCTGCTGACCTTTTATCAAACCTGCTTGCCTCCGTCGTCTGCTCTGCATATGTAAAACACCCTGGGTGTTCTTGAATACATCTGGTAAGGTGGGTGTGTGAATATTACCAGAACGCTTTGACTAAATTCTTAAGTATTATTTTTAGTCCAAGCTAACATCCCAATTTCAAGATTTTCTAGGAACTGATTTTCTAGGAATTGATATTTGACATTAATGTGACATTAATGTGACATTCCTGCAAGGCTGCGGTCTGGCCACCCACACATCCCCCTGAGAGCGGACATGACTAGCTTTGGCAGGACCTGATTGGTCGGAAGAGCTCGTCCGATTTAAAACGACTCACTGACTGAAAGAAACCAATTCCAGGAGTGTGGAAGTGAACGCTGACTCAAAGTGCTGGGAAATAAATATAATTCATAAAGAAATAAAGAAGAAAATAGTGAGCTACTCCCGCAAAACAGCCCCAATATTATGACCACTGCCACCGCCGTTTAGACCTGGCATTTGGGTGGATGTTACTTAGACATATATCTCCCACCTAGACCAGACCAGGCACCCGCACCACATAGCAATGACACAGGCACACACATGCAAAAAGGATTTAGGAACAACTGAAAAAAAAAAAAAAAAAAAAATGAAGAACAGCACAAGGTGTTGACCTGGTCTCCAAATTCACACGATCCCAAACTGATCAAGTATCTGTGGGATGATCCGCAGAGGCCCCTTCCCTCAACTCTAGTTTGACAGATGAGCCTAGTCTGGTGGTCATAATGTTATGCCTTATTAGGGTATACAAAACACTGGAAGCAGTATCTAAAGGTGGAGTCATCCGTCTCCTCCTTTACAACCAGATCTCTCGTGCTTCCCTGCTTTAACAGCCTGATTACAGTCTTCTGCCATGACACGACACTGTGTAAGAATCGGACATTCCCATCTAAGCAATTACAGTTTTATCATCTGAGAAATAAAAAAAAAACATTTTTTTATCACTTGTGTTATAAAGACTTTTATAAAGCCACAGGTTTTGTTTGTATACGCCTGTCCTCAGGTGCTGCCAGTAATCATTTTCATAACAAGGACTCACCTCCTGGTTAATCGTTATCCAAGGCCTCACGTCTTTTTTTTTATTAACCCCTTTTATTACCACTGCTACAAGCTGACTATGCACTACAATTCAGTTACTCCACAAAGAATAGAGCAACTGAAACGTGTTTATTATTAGGCATGTGCCCCGACTCTGACCCAAGGCAGACACTTCATGTTAGTGCACAATGGCCTCCTTGTCGGAGCGTTCAACTGTTTAAACATTGCATGCTCGCCTTGCGTCAGTTAATGCTCTCCTCCTGTCCTTTATCATTCTTTCCATCTCTATCTCAGCATTAAACGTGGCCCGGTGGCTCATACCTGTGTGGGCGACGGCTGCCACATGTGACTGGTACGGCAAGAAAATGGAAGCAAATCCTGAGTGCTCCCAGTTATCTCCTTCTTTCCCTGCCTCCCTCCGAGTCCACGCTCTGATCTTCAAACATTCAAACATTGCATGGTCGTCTTGTGTCAGTTAATGCTCTCCCCTTGTCCTTTATCATTTTTTCCACCTCTATCTCAGCATTAAACATGGCACACACAAAAATGGTTTAGGAACAACTAAAAAAAAAAAAAACACGAAAAACAGCATAAGGTGTTGACCTGGCCTCCTAGTTCACTAGATGCCAAACTGATCACGAGGGACGATCTGTGGGATGATCCACAGAACCACAGGACACCCTCAGCAGGACCATGTCCACTCTCTGATGAGTCACAACTGTTTTGGAGGCACGAGGGAGAGAATATCATGGTCATAATGTTATGCCTGATCAGTGTACGGCCGCCAAAATGATCAGTCACAAACATAACATTACACACCGTGATTAGACGACCTGAGGTATTTTCACAGAATGAGCCTTGTCTCGTTAAGGTTGATCCGCCAGGAGGCCTATCAATCTTGCTCCAAATAATATATGATTCAGAATTGCAATACAGCTTGGTTAAATAGAAATATCTGAGGGAAAATATGCAGGTTCTGCTCAGCATATCATCTGTAGCTTCAGGGTATTTCGGATGAGTAAGACTAATAAGAAAGAAAGCATGAGAGTTATGACTGTATGAATGGATGAATTATATCGGCGTTAAAAAGTAACCACAAGTATGAAACTAAACTCTTCCCCTGTCTGGCTGCTGTCCTTCTGCGCATGGAAAGTGTTCTAACATGAGAACTTCAAAGCAAAACCACAGACATAACAACGACTTTATCTGCAGTACAGTAGACCAAATTGTGTGTGCTTAACCTAAATCACAGTTTGGGATGTGTCTTTGATGTGCGGCCTGCAAATAGTAGGGGAAGGGCTGGATCAGTGTGTCGGGATACAGAGAACTTCATTGTGTAATCTAACCTTGGCCTGAAGATCACTGAGACAGTGTTGAAAAGAGTTTGTATCAATGATTAATCCTCTGGTAATTGTCAAAAACATCAGTAACATTCAGTTCTGTCACCCGTTGACATGTTGACTGTCCGACGCATAGACTGTATATAAATATGGACAATGCGTCGCCACTTTCTCACTTCCAAACTGACGCTAGTTTCCCAGGGATACGGGCAGCGTGATCTTGCGAGTATGGAGCCAGAGTCTGAACAGTATGGTCCGAGAGTGGAGTCACGGTCATGCAGAGTGGAGTCATTATCAATCAGCCAACCACACTTCTGCCAGACTCACATATTCATTTGTGTAATACCGATTTCTGCTCCATCTCCATCAGGTATTAAGAAATTTCGTATTATGCAATGCATTTTTTTTATTTTTTCCTACTCACACAGTCTTAGAGGACCGCTTCACGGAGCAGTTGCCATGGCAACTGGATGTCATCATGATGTCACATCCTGTTTCTACAGCGCCAAACAACTCACCAAAACGAAAGCAACTGACACTTGAACATACATCAACATTATATTAACTACTAAAATGACAGAAACCATTCCTGAAAAAAAAAAATATTTGACGTGTAATTTAGTGTTTTAGTTCCGCCCAAGTCCTATCCACTAACGTGGAGGAGGTGGCGCTTATGACCTATACTGCAGCCAGTCCCCAGTTGCTATCCAGTCGCCAGGGGGAGACTGGACAGCAAAAAGCACATAAATGTGTGCCGTTTCACTTAATTTTTCCTTGTGGGAGGTCAGAATTTGCAGTTGCAGGTGACAACAGCACGAGAGTCAAACCATGTGAAAGGCCAGCGTTTAAGTAGGGCAGAACCTCTACTCGTCACAGCAAGGTGAAATGCCACACATGGTGTAGAATTGCTAACCAGCTATCAGAAGCTATCAGAAGCTATCCATAGATGCGTGGCTCTACATAGCTCCACGGTATCTTCTGATGGAGGACTATATAGGTGGATTATGATGTTGTAGAGTCACTTTTGTGTAGGTTTATACAGCTTCTCTGAGAAGGCTAAAAAATAATACTCCACATTATATTGCATACAGTTGAGCTAGGCTACTTTTTCTGGATCCACAAGCTGTCTCTTTGATGTGGTAATGACATCAAAGACTATAAACAGAACTAGAAGAAAAAAAAACCTGTCACAGAGAGTCGAGCGTGTCCCGACATTTTTAAAGAGAGGAACTGGAATTATATTTGTGCAAACCTCCAAAGGGGCTAAGATTTAATTCATTAACAGGCAGCTTTAGCAATAACAAGAGCCGAAAAAAAAGAGAAAAAAACAACGATTGGCAACAAACAATAAAAGGGGGATTTCAAATGAACAGTCAGCGATGAGGTGATTTCATTCGCCAGGAATCAGAGCGTAGGTATTCCCCTTCTCAGCTGTCGAGGACCGTTTGGATTGTGCATTCATATTAGTATGCGAAGCACAGGATGCTGCAGAGGCAAGAACGTGTGAACGATAAGGAATGAAAAAAAAAAACAGCCCAAACAAACTGGATAAAAGTTTAGTTCATCTTCAGATGCTGCATACTGTAATACGCAGCCGTTACACTGTAACTCCGAGGAGGTTCTGTGGGAAATACCAGCTAACTGACAGATTACAATGATGCCCACATCACTATTGACCACTTTCCTCCAAACGTAGCTAAATTTAGCTACGAAAAGAAGGACTTTCTTCTACAAGCATTTTTTTTCTGACCAAAAGAACGTTCCAAATGCACTTATGTCATGAAGTCGAGCCCTACAAAGAAAAACCACTGAATAAGACATGTTTTGATGATGGCCTTGGTTCTTATTAAAGGCGAGCTTTAATTGGCCCTTTTTTTCCACTGTGTAAAAATGTGATCTGTTTACTTTTCCGAACTTTAAACAGTGCATAAAAGGCAAAAGCTGTAACGCCGTCAGCAATTCACAGTGCCCCTTTTCTTTTCTCAGACACAAGCAGACACACACATGTGTGTGTGAACACAGGGGACTTCCAGGCCAACACACCTCCGCCCACTCAGCATCATTGCTACAGGGTAAACCTCAAGGCGAACGCACATTCCACGCAGGTCTGCTCACATTTGCAAAGACTAGAATTAAGACTATTTACACACACACCAACACGTTCCATTACCGCTGACTTCTATGTCAGCGGGCTGAGTGTCCGAGAGATGCAACTACCAACCGGACAGTTAATGCAACACAAATCAAACTGCTGCCCAAGAGCTGGCTGGTTATGTTATAATCAATACTCATTCACATAATTTCACCGCTTATACACACACATTTTATGCTACTTTGAGAAATATAACACAATCTTTACTCAGTATATTTTTTTTTTTTTAAAAACACCCATGCAGCAAACAAACTTGACCATCATTCAACTGTTCATGCATCTTTACTTATTATTTCCTAAACTTCTTATTTCTACTACTGTAAAAGACTTTGACAGGTCAAACATTTTCAGCTGACAGCACCACAGAGCACAGAAAATCTCAGAATGTCCTACACTTGTGGTAACACTCAAAAATACTGGAGGATCTGAAAACGAATCCAAGTGACGCCTGCACAGCGGCGCTATAAAAAGATATCAAAGTGTTCTCAGCCTGGAATTTCCATTGTCCAGAAAGTCATTAAGAAATGGCACTTAAGAGGAAAACTGTGGGAGACAAAGTTGACTGCATGCAGGAGCACTTCTATAATATGAATTTGTTGCAGATCTCACGTTTACTGTGCTACAGTTCACGTCACAAACCGAGGAAGCACAGAATTTGGTCAGATGCACCAAAACTTTTGCAAACAACATCTGACCACATTAAAAAAAAAGGAGAACTATTATTTAATATGATAGAGCCAGCATGCAGCATCGAAGCTCTGTCTTGATCAACATGTCAAATAATACGATATATAATATACACTGACAATTCAGCTAAATAATGAAACTATGATAGATTCATGGAATTGTTTCTTATAGTACTTCTGATATTACAAGTCAAGACCAGGCTATTACTTGGATTTTAGTCAATACAGTGATTACCAAATTCTTAAATTAATATATATTTTGTTTTTAACTTTTTATATTTAAAAGCCTGGTTACATGGAATAGTTACACTGGACAGTAAATCTGCTAAGAGTCAACTGTAAAATAAAAAGATCACCCTGAATGCAGGATCGTCCAACACTAGTCATTCAAAGAATGAAACCAGGAACCAGTCACCCACAACCATGCTGAATAATCGACATCTTCAAATTCATAATCATAAGACTCGATGTGGGTTTGACCTACTTGCAAAAGTGACTTTCAAAATACACGTGGAACATTTCTAATAAACTGAGAGTGGTAAAAATAAATAATGACACACACACTGCCCATATTGCATGTGTACGGGCCAGCCACATTCAAGCCAGGGCAGGTCTGAAGAAACAATAAGGCCTCAACAACATGTTTGTCTGAAATTAACCTGGTGTCATATTTTCATCCTTTGTAATTAGAAGGCAAGGCAGGTTTCCCTTGAAACAGGGGTGTAATTAACATCATTATTCTATCCATACATCCTCACACACTTGCTTTAACAATCCATTATAGGGTATCCGTGCATTCAGCGTGTGTGTGTGTGTGTGTGTGTGTGGTTATCTTTTCTCTAATATGGCCACGTGTAATTGCTGGAAATCCCATTCTTAAAAGAATCACATCAGTGGTTAAGACGGTTAAATAATGGAGAAGCGCAACATTATAGTTTCAGTATGAAGTTTTCTTCATTACGGCGCACATTTACAACTTTTGGCTCAATATTTCTTAGACATTAACTGTTGTTTCTGCCACTGACAGGCATTTCCCTCATTCTGTAAAAGGCCTCTGCTCAGATGACTCTCAACGACCCCGTCAGCTGCCATGAAGAGTTAAAAAAAAAAAGAGAAAAGGTTAAAAATCTATTTCAGCCTGCGCAGCAAAAACTGACCCAATTTTTTTTTTTTTTTTATTTATTTGTTTCACTTCATCACAGACGACCTAAAGGAGTTCCTGTGTCATATTTTTCAGAACTGCAACTGTAAACCTCCCACCACCCCACGGTCCCTGAAACTCTATTGGCCCAAGTTTGAAAAGATTGAAACGTAGCAGTCACGCACCATCAACTTCACAAACACATCAGTTACGGCTGGCAAAACTATCATATGATCTTTACATGCTGTTTTTTCTGAGCACTTTACAGATATTAACAGACTCGTGTCAAGTAGAAATAGGGAATAAATGTAAAACTGGGACTCTGTTTTGTATCAACTGACCAAACTCACCACGTCAACGAGGATAATTTCTCGTTTTATGCTGTTAAATAGAACACTGGTGAAAACTGGTGGGAACTTTGAGGCGCTAACTTTTCACAGCTATAGCTAGATGGTTTTGTTTCTATTGCAACTTATAAATGCTGCATACACGTCTTGCATTCAGATTTTTATGTTTACAAAAATGTATTATTAAATTAGTACTTTAAGTCACTTTAATACCACTTTAATGTAACAAAGTCTTATTGTGTTAAGATATAGAAATAATACAGTTTGCTTGTTGATTGCATTTTCCATTGTTAGTCTGCAACACAGTCAGATGGTCAAACAGACTTTATTGATCCTGGAAGGGATATTGTTATGTTGCAGCAGCAGAATATAGAAATATATAAAAAATAAAAGAAAACATATATATGTATGTATATGTATATGTATATACACACACACACACACACACACACACTAACTCAAAACAAGTTCAAGTTCAAAACTGGTCATAAATGTTTGCAATATAACAATATATAAAAATAAATAAAATATAAAAATACAAGATGGGATATGTAGTGTTAAATATACAGTCAGAAGTAAGTATGAACAAGACTAGTATGTGAATAAATAAATAGTGTGTTGTGCAAGTACAGCGTGTATTGTAACTTGTGCAAAATGGTAGTATGTTAAGAAACAGTAACATATTAAACTACCAGTATATATACAATTATTAAAAAAAAAAAACATGTAGAGGAGTAAAGATATGATGTGAATGTATATAAAGTAGCAGAAAGTGAAATACTCAAAGTTAGAATGTCCTACCTTAAAAAACACAAAACTTGAAAATGCACGTTTTGACCACACAAACTAAAAAAGGAGTCACATAGGAGCTTTATTCCCCCCAAGTTTGTCAATAAAATGTGGTTTCCATCACCCCGGGTCGCGGAGGAGCAGACAGGAGCAGAGCATGGGGAAACTGTGGAGAAAGGAGCGCCCCTGTCAAAGTCACAGCAGCGCATGCGCACGGTGGAGCTACTGCAGCAGCTGCATTGACGTCACCCATTCAAAAACACAGGCAAGCCCAGACACACACCGAGCGAGCGAGCGAGCGACTGACAGCAGGACGGGCGATGTACGCTGAACTTATCCGAGCCAGGCGACCGGTGGCCCGAGCTAACTGACGAGCCCCGGGGGCCACGGCACGGCTGGATACCGAGCCGAGATTCCCTTAACCCCAAAATCGAGCCGTGGTTACTCGACACGGGCTCCGGTGCGTTTGTTTTTAGCAGCTCTTCTTTTTCCTCATATAAGCATCAGCATCAGGGCTACCTGTCAAAACACCGAGCCGCGGATCGAGCTCATCGCCGCACGTCTCCGGACATGGAGAGGACTCTGGAGGATAAACTGACATCGGCCGCGGCGAATGGAGACACGGCAGATGTGGAGGCTTTGTTGCGGGCAGGAGCTAAAGTTAACGGACTGAACCGTTTCGGACGAACCGCTCTGCAGGTCAGCTCCACCAGATGCACCTCGCACCGATCTACACTTAAACATGATCCTATAGTCTAGTGATTAACTTCTTCAAATGTCAACCACTATTGCGTACGAATGATTTAGTGTTATTATTATTATTCAGCCAACATTTCGAACAAGATAAAAAATAGTTTCTCAAAATGACGCGCTAAAGTGTATAGACGCTGAATTATGATCAAACTTTATTTATACTTAAAGGAAAAACAAAAACAAAGCCAGCTTTCTATTTGAATGAATGTAATAACTACAGCTGCAGCTTGCATCGAGCGAAATGAAACAAAACTGCCAACAGCGTCTTTTGATTGTTGCACCAGTTTCAACTTTCTGATGTTTACGTTATTCATTTTCTCACCGAGTTGCTTGCGATAAGGCTAAAAAATATATAAACTCAACCTAAATAAGGCGAGGTTTTTGTGGGCCTAAATATACCCTTATTATAATAAAAACACTTCCTGCCTGTTTATCTCACTCCCCGGTTCTCACAAAAACGTCTCATTTACCGGAGACTGACTTCTATTTCATGTGCTTTTGATTATTTATTTAAAAAAAAAGAGTGCAGTGTGGCGTCTCTTATTCTAAATCTACTCGCTTTTCCATAGAATATAATACACCTTAACTAAATTAGGAGCTTTTAAAAGCCATGCGCAAATGAGCTGGATTTGCGTCGGATTGTTTTGGTTTGGTGTGGAGTTTATTGCATCCAGTGGCTCCTCAATCCAAATAGCTTTCCTCAGGTCAAGTGTTGGAAACAATACTCGTCTACAAAAGGCCTGCGTTTCATTCAAGTCTTTTACTTTAAAGCGTCTTGAAGTGATTTGCATATATTTCTTTAGTAGTCTATTTTTAAACATTCGCTTAAACCCTTTCTGTGCTATTATTAGTGAGGGGCTGCAAAACAGAAACTTTTTTTTTTTTTCTGTGTGTGTGCAATTTCAAATGAAATCGACTCACGGCCATGCTCTCCCCTGAAGGTGATGATGATGGGCAGCACGCCGGTGGCTGAGGTGTTACTGAGCCACGGAGCGGATCCCAACGTGGCGGACAGAAGCACCGGGACGACGCCGCTGCACGACGCGGCCAGGCAGGGCTTTCTGGACACCGTGCGGCTGCTGGTCCAGTCCGGGGCTGACCCGCAGGCCAGAGACAATAACGACTGTCTGCCAGTTGATTTGGCCAGACAGAGCGGCTGTAAAGAAGTCGTCGATTTCCTGGAGAATCTGTGAAAAAATAAAACGCTGAGACACTTTTTTTTTTTTTTAATTCCTGCTGCTGGCCGTGAGCGGGGAGGCCCCTGCGGACCGGGGGCCTGGAGAGGCCTGCAGAAGTCTGAATTAAGGATTAGCGGATTCGTTGTGAAATATGTGTTTTTTTATTTATTTGTATGTTATTTAGTTATATAGCCGTTTTATTTTTAACGAAATACCAACTACGATAAGTCGTACTGTAACGATCTGCTTATTGTTTTTTTTTTATTCAGGCGTTGTATTAATGACAAAGCTCTTCCACTTCAGCATGGGATACAGATCTGCTGTGTTTTTTAAAAGCTTCCGTTTTCCCCCGACACAATCCTCTTAACACAACCGCATTTTTGGATCTCTCTCTCTCTCTCTCTCTCTCTATGCCAAATAGCACAATAGCCACTAAAATTGTTTTGCACATTTGGACATTATAACGTCGATGCACTAATATTTAAGCATTATCCCCACTGCTGCAGACACTTTGAGTCTATAAATTATACGTGTATTAAATTAGAGATGATCTGGGATGTTATGCACTTTAACACGTTTTCGTTTTTGAAGGTATCCGTGTTTTAAGCCGGTTAAAAAAAATAATAAAAATGGCTGTGCTTCATACTGTACGAGGCTTGTGAGGGGTTCCAGCCATACAGTAAAAAAAACAACAAATGAAATAAAACAAAAGAAATGACAAATTCCATGACTTTGCATTTGAATTCAGGTGGAGTTTAACAGTGAATATATATCCGGTAGTAAAGGAAACCCTTAGACTCGTGTGAATCGGAGGACAAAACAGGTCTGGCTACCCTTCCCTGACGTGATCATGAGTTTGGGTGGCCTCAGGTGACTCCTAGTAAGAATCCTGGGGCTTTTTTTTATATATATATCTTAAAGGAGATTTAATAATGTCTTTTTAAAATTATATGATAAAAGTACAAAATAGTACATTTAACAAAACGGATCACTAGACTTTTGTGGATAATAATACTGGTAATCCATTGGTGCCTACACCACACAAAACCAGGTTTGTCAATATTCTGGAATCAAGCGTGATTACTAGAGCAGACCGTGCAGATGTTTCTTAAACTTTACCCTGGTTTAGTTTGCTCCGAGCACGTTTTATAGCTTTATGTAGAGGGGGAGTTGATAACACACAAAAAAAGAAATTCCCCAAAAGCCCCAAGGGATACAATATTCAACTTTATGCTAGCATTTTAACATGAGAGTGAACAGTGTTTAGATTCAGGTTGAATAAAACCCATGGCAGACTTGCCAACCAGTGAGAAGTGCAGCTTTAGGATCTGTAAAATTCATCTGTGAAGCAAGATACAGCTGTTCGAACTAAAAACACTTCAAACAGTCAAAATCTCTTGGTTTTTATTTGATAACATGTGACTTTATTAATCCTGTAAAGGGATTTCAAAAAGACATACAGAAAAATGCATTTCAGATAATGTATTAAGGCTGTGACAGCACACGGTACATTGCACAAAATTATACTTTGCAATGTGATGAATGAAATGATTAAAACATCCTAATCTAATTCATCTTAGATCGGTTTGTTTCTACGAGATGACAAAATATTGTAAATGCAGTCAGTATATGAAAAAATGAAATTAATGAAATACTGTTTTGAATAATGAAATGTGTAAAATGAAGAGCAAATAAAAACAAAAGCTATCAAAATAAAAAAAAATGGTCCCAAATAGGGAAAGATGAAAACAATTCCTAATAAAGCGCGTCTATGCAGACATTTGCATGTTTTTCTTCCAGTCCTACAAATTCATCTTGTAAAGTAAAGGGTAATGTTGTAACTAAAGGCAGCAATACAGGTAATAACGTGATAAACTTGCAAAGGATTTTATCTAAAATTCAAAATCCACAAATTACCCGGTATAATCGTAAGAATTAAATCTTTTGTGGATCTTTTGAGAAAGATTTCTTCCAATACGTGACAAGATGACAGTAACGTGATGGCCTCTGAAATATAAAGAGGGGGCTATATGTGTATTTTGAAACTGCAGCTGAATACACACCAAGTCCATTATTTATGTGAGGCACTTTCTTGTGAGTCACTGATGACAAATCGCAGGCTTAGCCGAGTTCGTTGTCTGGACGGAGTTGGTGCGGGCGGCGTCTTTTCCTTTTGTCTCAGTGTTTTGGTAACATGACCGAAGACTGTCCCATTGCCTGAAAAATGAGGGGGAACAACAAACTACATTTTCCATCCATTTATAAACATAAAGCGTGTGAAAAGTGATTGTTTCAGGTTTCTGTGAGATAACTGAATTTATCTTTACCAGACAGGGGAAAAAATGCAGAACAAAATTATATGATGTGAAATTAAAGTCAACTAAAATACTTCATGCACCGCAAAGTACTTCATGCATTTCCAAAACTTGTTGCAAATGGCTGCATCAGATGTGAAAATGTTCATGTAGTACTGTACCTTTAACCCGTTTTTCAAATGTGCAAATAATATAATACATGTTGTAATACAAGCATGGTGGAGTATGATTTACTTATTCAACTGTGGAGCACGTAAAGGTGCAACACAGTTGGTCATTCCCTGTGTGGTCTAATTATTCTCTTGAAACTAGACATTGTGAAGTGAAAGAGAATTATAAATGAGATCTTGTTTCCAAAATAACCAAGCTAGAAGTTTTTAAGACTCTCTTTCGCAACTTCTTTCCAAAATCTTGGTGAAGGGAATGAATCATCATATATCTGATATATCAACTTACTTTCAAGGTCTTGATTGTGTGAGACCAGTCCATCTGGCTAATCTGGGGTATGGCGGTCAGCAGGATACTGCTGGCTTTGTTTGCGTTCTCCTTCATCGTCTTCAGTACATTGTCAACACAGACCTGGGAAAAGACAAAAAGAAGGGAGGAAAAAAGGAAAAACACACAGCAGACATGTTAGAGGAATCACTTACAGCGATGCAAATTTCACTTCCTTTAAATGTCACCGTCACTTTGTACTTCCCCAAAAAAACTATATCATAAAATTCGTCATTGCTTGTAAAACAGAATATCTGCACTGTAAATAACACTATGACATCAAAAGACCTTATTTACCGGTCTGGACTTTACCACTGGTGGAACCGGTGCTACGGACTTTCTCTGTCGGGCCACGACATGATTAACTAAAACTTTACATATTTTTCTTTCTACTGAACAGCTTTCTTAACGCGCACAGTTTTGAAGTGATGTACAGACCGATAGTGCCTCCAGGCTTTATATTTGCATAGCTTTTCCATTGTTCTACAACCACGTGCACCGCGTTAGTCACTGTAGCTGAAAGTAGAGCTTTTGCTTTTTTACGGTCACGGTCGCTCTCTCCCTGCCTGAACGTCCTATTGTCCCTCTCATGTCCATCCCCAGACTCCTTCTCTCTCTCCCTTCATTTCAGCTAAATGCATTACTTCGCCTGGATCTTAGACAAACGCGTGTTCTGTCATTTTTGTCTGGTCTGAAATTCAGTTTAACTGACACTGCAGGCAGCAGGAAGACATGATGATGATAAGAGACACAATCCCATTTAGTTGACTTCATACATTTTCATATTCAAACAGTAGTTTAACCCATTAAAAATTAAAAATCATAACTATATTGTGTGTTAATGCTATTCTTACTAATTCCCGAGGCTTACAGCGTCAAGGCCACGGTGTACCAAACACAATAGGAACTATTTATACGGGACTTCCCGGGAAGAGAAAATAAATAAATGTCTTTTTCTGAGTAGATTAATGGCACCGCTTTATTACCACCAGAAATGATTACAATTAAGTCAGGAGCAGTACGGTCGAATGACTGCAATATCCAAATGAATATCTACTATATGTGTCACAATATGGCCAATATTCACTCACCTGCCAGTTCATTAGGTACACCAGTAAAAACAGTAAAATAGTTCTGTACTAAATCTTAGCAGGCATGTTATCATGGTATTCGGTGTTTGTGTAAACGCTGTGTTTTAGTTGTTACTAATGTATTTTGTTGTACTAACACACGTTTCCCCATTTGAGTCAGTGGACTAGACTCAATGCTATACAGTTCAAAAGCATCTACGAGGTTTCAACATGACGATTGTAAAGGTTATGTATTGAATAATAGTATCTGGGTATCACTGGGTATCAACAGAATTATGCAACAATGACAACATCCCGATACAGCCCCGCCTAAAACTGACTGATAAAACGGACGGATCGCTCCATAAATTCATTTTAAATGAAACTAAAACCACACGATGCAAATTCAAGCTGAGTGCTGGACGACACGACGAGCAGCTGAAAGTGAAAGTTTAATCAAATCTGTGTCACAACAGGACCTGCGTGTGTGCCACACACATTGTTGTCGCATTTCAGCAATGATCCATGCAGGTTCTGAAGTGAAAATCCGTATATTGTTTTTCTGACAGCCAGCTTTGCACACTACGCCCGTACATGTGGTAGTAAGGGGGGCCAGGAGCCACTTTAACCACTGTGTTACTCACATGAAAGTGCCTACAGTGCAATAAGCATGCTTTGTTAACGGCAGTAATCACCTTCACACAATCGAGAGCAAATATTTTTGTATAGATTGTGATAGATCCTTCCAAATATTGTTCAACCAGACATACGGTACACAGTACAGTAAGTTACAACATTACTTCCGTCCTGTGTTCATGTTTACCTCCTGCAATATTCATTAACCTTTCCCTTGAGTGCTTTGTTTTTATGTCACGCTCAGTGACTGGGTTGGTGTATTTTTTCTGCTGTTTGCCAGGATGAAGACAGCGAAGCTGATGACTCAGGATGACTCAACCTCCTCTGGCGGGGCTTCCACCGGAGGCTGGCAAGCAAGCCGACTGGCTGTGGGGAGGCGTTAAAGAGGGGGAGGGCAGGAGGTACTATCAGGCTGAGAGGGAGCGAATAAGGAGGGGAGGGGAGGGCGGCGGAAGGATGTGGCGAGTGTTCTGCAACAGGAGGGGGAAGAGGTCAGCTGCAGGAACTCGGAAGTTGAGTTGTGAGTTGGGCTGGATCGGTGACAAATAACCCAACTCACGCCCACACGCAGTATATCAACAGCATTATCCAGAGAGCCTGACACAGGGTAGGTCACTCGGAAGCCATAAGAAGCCGCAGACACTCTTCCGTCTCTTCGCTTATGGAGCGCAGATGGCAACAACCTCCGGGGAAACCGCATAATACACATCAAACTCAACAATCTGGTGCTGCACTTTAACAAGGAGGAGAAAGTTCAAAAACTGTATTTTAAATAATTACACCGTGCCATCAAAGAGTTGGTTCATTTCTGTAGTTGAACACTTCTGTAAACTTGTAAATGTCGTAATTTTTCCAGTAAAAGAGCAGTTTTATTGCCTTGATGAGCCGAATTATATCTGGACGTAACTGTCCAGTCCTCAAAAAGTGTGGCATTTTAGTGATGCTGCACAATATCGTCTCTGAAGGAATTCATTTGTTGAGTAGATGGTTGTTGTGTCAGACACTCGCCCGGCCCAGGACGGCTGCATGCATTCTGCTATCAGTGACCTGCCTATTTAAGTTTTTGTGTCTTAAAGATAAATCCAAAGAAAGGGTTGCACACTTCTGTGATAATCTCTGGTGCTTCCTCTGTCTCTTGGCTGACCTGCAAGTAAGATTTTATGTTGGGGAGTGAGGTAGCTGCCTGCGTCACCACACCGCTTTGTTGTTTGTTTGTTTTGGTAATTTTAGCATCTTTGTCATAGAACCCAAAATACTTTCAACTGCTTATAATATGCGCTGGTGCTGTGTTGGTTTCCAGAGGGTTTCCTGATGCGGACAAGGACACGTGATGAGTCGAGCCGTGAATTTTATAACAGAAATAAGCTACAAAACAGCTTAAAACGCCTCGTTTAACTGATGGACTGAACATTGTGAATTTGGGGTTTGGAAAAAGGGATCACAGCAAAGAGTCATTTTGAGAAGAAACAAATATTAGCCAACAAAACACACTGGGAAACAAATCTTCAGTGACGGCCACAGCTTAGTAAACACGACACATTAAGCTCATTAGTTTCTTGGCATGTTGCATCATCAGTGATGACTAAAAATGATAAACCAAGTTTAGAGCTGCGTTGTACAACAGAAGGTCAGGCAGGATGTCTTCTCAGCCAAAGCACGTTAACAGGGCATCCTCCGTTGCCATCCATTCACAGGACGCAGAAGACGACACCAGAAACACGAAAGCAATAAAAACGACAGTTGGGGCCGCTGGCTCGCCACTCACCGCCTCCTCGTGCTCTTTCCAGCAGTCGTAGTCTGTTGCCATGGCGATGCTGGCATAGCACAAGCCGGCCTCCTTGGCGAGGACCACCTCTGGCACGGTGGTCATGTTGATGACGTCGGCGCCCCACTGGCGGAACATCAGGCTCTCTGCCCGCGAGGAAAAGCGAGGCCCCTCGATGGTCAGCATCGTCCCTCGCATGTGACACTTGACCCCCAGAGTCCGAGCCACCTCCACCAAAACCTGCACCGGGACAGACAGTTAGCAAGAAGAAAGAACTGTCGACAGGGTTTATATAGCATACACTTCTCAGTATGAAGCAAATATTTCAATAGAAATAAATAAAAATGTGAGAAAGTAAAAAAAAAAATAACAGAAAGCAAAATACTTTTTTTTTTTTTTTTTGAATAATTCTGCACAACAATAACGGCGCACAGGAAGTGACATGTGTGACATTTGCAGGGCCTGACCTCTCTGGTTCTGTTGCAGAAAGGCTCAGCCATGGGGATGTGACTCACACCGGGGGGGCTGGTGGGCTGCCCGTCGTACAGCGTTTGAGATCTCTTGGTAGTCCTGTCCAAAAGAGAAACATTAGAGATATTTAAAGCTATTTTCAAGACGACTGACAGAGGCCATCAGCAAAATCCACACACACAACTATGAATTGTATTTGTTTGGCAAATCTCAAACGTAGAAAATATATATTCAAATTCAACATTATTTATAATCAAGTTGGAATAGAAGCCAGAAACGAGACGACACGCAGGAACACTAGGAATGGCCAAATAAGCACTAATGATATCAAGAACCAAGCAGATAAGTAAAATATAACCGTCATAAACAAGACTAATTGGCTGATAGTAATCTGCACCCGCCGAGGTTTCCGTCATAAACTAATAAACGTGATATGAAACCGCCTTCCCGGGCCATCCAGGAGTAGAGAGGCATTATGAACAACTGCAGCCTGGTCACATGTTTGACACAAACAACTGTCTTTCAGATTCCAGCCCTGCAGAGTCAGTGATGTTGCAACAGCAGCAGTGCCAGCCTGTCTCCTCGTAGCTCATTACAGAAAGAGGTCAGGAGGACACAAGGAACTGATTCATTTATCCCAATGACCTGAGATCATCAGGGGTTATGTGCTGCCCTGTAGCGACTTCGTTAGTAACTACTAAACTTTGTGTTGAATGAAGATGAAGTTTTCTTCTCCTTAAAAGATTCTCTTTATTTTTAACATTTTCATTGTGGAGAAAAAGACGAAAAAATAAAAAGTTTAAAGTTTGAAACTATGCCAGTATCCTCTGTTGTCCTTGAGCAAACCCAGCACGTTTGTCATGAACTGTGGTGGTTTCTGGGGTCAGGATAGAAAAAAAATATCCAAAAAAGCCCAAAGAGCAAAGAGTGCTGTTGTTTTTTTGAGTTGTGTGTCATTGCTATTAGGTGGGGGGGCCTGGTCTGGTCTAGGTGGGAGCTACATGTCTAAGTAACATCCAACCAAATGTCAAGTCCGAAAGATTCCCCGCAGAACACCGTATTGTCACAAGATGGTGAATGTTATTCACCTGTCATAATGTTGTGGCTGATCAGTACATAAGCTGCAATCAAAAGTTTTTTCAGGCAGTGCTGATTCATGACGGAGCTTTTGTTGTTCCTACCAAGTCATAACACAATTATCTTAGACATCCAAAATATGGAAGTCTCTATCAGTCGGTAATCTTGTAAGTCGATGCCCAACCCTAACTGTTACTCATAACACTAGGAGAATAAAGACAGCGTTTAAATATTTTCGCCAAGCTGCACCTCTGCCCTGCTGAGCGTCAATAGCACCGGTGTGTGGGACTACGAGACTACGTGCTGGGTACAATGCTTGTTTATGCTATTGAAATCGAGTTATCTGGGTCTGGCATTTCATTAGCAAAGTCAGTGAACGGCTCCCACACCGTAAATGAGCAAATATTTAAATTATGCCGACCATGAAAACAATGCAGTAGATATAAACGGCAATAAAATTCTTTGGAAAGTTCGGAAAATCACATAACTCAGGTTTTATTAGGAATGATGTGGCGTTATTGATACTTTATCTGACAAATGCCGTTGCTAAATGCCGTTTGGCCAGTGTGAGGAAACGTTTATCACAAGCACAGATCAGCTACGGTCAAAAGAGAAATGAAAATGGAAGTAAAATTATAAAATAATAAAATAATAATAAAGGGTTAAAGGGTGAGGATTGGAAACCTTGCTGCTGAACAGGATTCAGGTTTGTGCGAGAGGTTTCAGGTTAGTGTGAGACGTTATGATGCGAACTGAAAGAGCTTTCGCACATTTTGTGGCGACCGAGGGGTTGATTTGTAGGCACCCAGTGAGGCGATGTGATCACATAACGTGAAGCCGGCAGAAACGTGCTGTCACATGCTGTGGGACAAGTCTGAGCAAGTCCCAACAAGCAACTTCCTCATTTCTGATAAACAGGTTTTGTTTGTGCTTGATACTGGTAGTTCATCAGATTCAGTGCTTCAGGGAACATGATGCAGTCATAGACAAACGCTGTCCACTGACACAACTCCAGGAAGCAGTCCACCACTACGCAGTTTAACCAGCTGTACGGCAGCTCACGGGCGCTGCACAAGAATGGCATTAAAACGGCACCTCTCAAACAACATATTGTGTTGTTTAATGGAGGGAATTTGAGCAATCAGCTAAGTGGGAGCACAACACTCCCACAGGGCCGTGCTCATTGTATGAGACACAAGAGGTATGTGTGTCTCCAGGTTACACTGCGGAGGAAGCTGTATTACCCATGAAACAAAAAGCTACGATCACATTAACCAGCGACTGGTTTTAAGGAAGAATTTACATCCAACTGCTGCCGTCTGAACCGCTGAGACAAAATACCTGGTGTGGTCTCATGCTGTGACTGCGGATTCCTAGCAATAAAAACACAGAAATGCTAAATTATTGTTTAGTCGTGACTGAGTCACAGACAACACGGTATGCGCTTTGATTATAGACTTAAATAAACACAACAAACAGTCCGTCTGGCTGATTTATAATCAACAATGGTAGGAGAAATCCTCCCTTTATCAGGGTTATAATGACTCAGCTGTATCCTGTCTGGAGGACACACTTTGAGGTGTTATTGAAGTGTGCTGCTCCACAACACAACCTCCTAAAATAATATAAACTGAAAACGCCTATTTAAACAGTTCCAAAATAATCTAACCTAATTTCAAAACATGACACAATAGCATACATGTACATCAACATAAAGAAATGCTCCATATAACCGTAAGCAAGAGACTGAAGATGCTTGAATGACTGAGAACTGAAGACTGAGATTCTCACAACTCAGAAAATGATCCCCTAAGTGAAACATGAGGCATACAGGAATGAGCCACGACACTTTACACAAATATCTCTGTGGCTACAATCGTGCTCCTGACAATCTGTCACCATACTGGTGTTGCCACTGCAGGAATGTCACAGTTACAGCATTTTTAATTCTCACCGTAGCCCTAAGGAAGCAGCTGGGACACTTGAGAGCCGGGCAAAATATCAAGCAAAGAGAGGGATCGTTTTTCCCACTGAACAGGACAGTATACAAATATTGGTTTTGACATGTCGAGTCAAACAGGATGAATCAATCACGTAAATCCTGTAAGGGAGATGCGTGGGAAAAAGCTTGAACTGCTGCGCAGCAATCGCACACTGCAGAATAAAAGCGGACGTCCACCTTTGATAGAGGCTCGATGCATTTACAGGAACTATTCACTGATTTATTATCGCTTTCATTTACGGTAAACTTTAGCTTCAGCAAACAAAGTGGACGTTTAGATAAACTTCTATTTAGGAGGCAGGTGTTCTGTATTATGATATGTCATAGATTATATTAATAGTCTGTGTTGTTGTAAGAGGACACAGAGCAAAGTAGTCACGGGAAACGTCAGATGTGAGAGTGAGTCAGTCCGAAAGTGGTACATGCCACTGCTATTTCTTCTGAACTGACAACTGAGCTCTTGTTTACACTTTCTTTATACAAGAAATGATACTAAGAATTATGGCCCTCATTTGGCTCATCTGTGAAGGTAATAAATACATAATCAGAATACATAATCCACATCTTTACCTCGGAAATGAAAGCGTAGGAGACAAAAATGATTACGTGGGTTATCAGTCTTATATGGAATCAACCCCATCTAGTGGCTGGGACGCCGCAGTGGTTATCAGCGGGATGTAAGACACAATTAAAGAGAGTTCCTTTCGTCATCAGTTAGATAAGAGCAATAAAAAAAGGATACTACCAAACACACCTCAAGAGTTACAACCTTTTTTAAAAGAGATAACAAATTCTCCGGTCCTGTTCTTTCCCGTTTCCCTTCCTGGTCAACTTGTCTGTCCTGGTTTGAGGATCTCAAATTGCAGCAAACGGAAGAGCAAAACGGGTTCACATCCCACCAACCTGTCAATGAACTGATCTATGATGACAATGTCTCCAGGCTGAATCTCCTCCCGCAGTGAGCCGCAGGCCGTGGTAACCAGCAGATGTGTGCAGCCTTCTTCTCTGAGTGCCCAGATGTTGGCCTGGTAGTTCACGTTGGACGGCATAATGGTGTGTTGCCTCCCATGTCTATGGAAAATCAGCATTCAACATACATGAGGTATGTCTAAGCATGTAAGACAAAGCAAACGAAACGCACTGCTCACTATATCTGACAAGTGCACGGTTTATCCACTAGATGGTGCTAACAGGCAAGACTTCCAAAAAGTGGTGAGTGGTGAAATGTCTTGAATGTACCATGACCTGGATGACTGAGAACCTTCACAGACAACAGGCAAGACAAGACAAATAAAAATATACTTTCCTACCTTGCAAGGAGCACGCATTCCACATTTTTAATCTTCCCAAGTATCAGGGCATCTGATGGCTGTACAAGAAGGAGAGAATAATCCAATCATACACAAAAACTATTATTAAGGATTTACTTAACTAGTCAATCACCCTGAATGCAAGCAGGGCTCATCGTTTACACCGTTCCATCTTTGGAGCGCAAGGCAACTAACCTTTCCGTACGGTGTGTCGACGTAACGCTCGGTTCTTCCCTCCAAGATGTCGGGATCGTCGAGGCCTGACCCGCCAATTATTCCAATCTAGATGAAAAAGTTTAAGAAAGTTCCGAAACAATACAATTTAGACACATCAAGTGGTTTAATACATATCAGTGAAAGTATGCTATTATTTATTTGAGTACTGTGACATGATTTCCATTTAATTCTCTTTCTAAAAGTGACACATGGCCATTTTAAAACTGTACATAAAAGTTTAAATAAGAAGTATTCCCTGTTCCAACAACCCTGTCATTGGCCCACTAAATATACTAAAATATTTTGCGACTACCTGAGGGAGAAAGTAAGTGTCACCTAAGGTGGCGTTTGTGTGTGTGTGTGTGTGTGTGTGTGTGTAGTCATATTAATTGTTGCTACAGTGTTAAAAGCAAGCTCTTAACGATTCTCTTTGTGTTGTTATCAAGAAAAATCGGTGCACTTCCCCTTTAGAAAAATAGCGCCGTCTCTTTAAGAAAGACGGAAGGCTTGAGTTGTTAAAGTCGTGTGTGGCGCTGAACTGAGGCCATGTTGCAAATATAAAGTAAAAATAAATAAAGATGAACGTTTGTCTTGCTGTTTGTTTTGGAATTGCAATGGATAATTTTAGACTAACATCTAAAAAAACTTTTTCAACGTCACGCGATCTACCGGTCGATCGCGATCGACGTAATGAGCAGGCCTGAAGCAGATACACCCTTCCTTTGTATACCAACGTGACAACCCAAACAAATCAAACTCTAAAACTTAATGCTTGTTATTTTCCCCTGACAGAGATAACCATGTTTGTTTATACACATTTTCTTTCCTGTTTATAATCCGTTGACAGCAGTAATGGAGGGTGAAACTGTTAACTCAAGGACTGTACACCTACATCCGCTTCACACTGTGTTTACAGTTGACTCAGTAGTGTCAAGTCTTTTTTTCTTTTTCTTTTTTACTTAAGCTTTACTATATTTAAGAAGTTAAATAATTTAGAATAGAATAACAACTGTTCTCATTAACACTTATATTATTGGCAAAGGTACCAATTAGAAAACATTATGAAGCACATGAGACAGATTATCAACTGATTATCATGGCGCCTGTCAGTGGGTGGGACAGGCAGTACGTGAACATTTTGTCCTCAAAGTTGTTGCGATTAGAGGCAGGAAAAGGGTCAAATTGTGACAGTTAGACAACAGGGTCAGAGCATCTCCAAAACTGAAGCTCTGTTCCAGTATTCCTGGTCTGCAGTGGTCAGCAAGAATCAAAAGTGGTCCAAGGAAGAAAAAACTGAACTGGCATCAGGGTTAAGGGCCAGCTCTCGCTGATGCACATCGGGAGATAAAGGATGTGTGTAAAACTGGCACGTGAGCCTCAAAACTGGATCACATACCAGCACTTGAACATTGTCGCAGACCATTTTCTCTGGTAGAGTATGTTTGGCCTCCCCCTCATTCAAAGAGATTTCCACCTGGGCTTGTAAGTGCTGAGCAAGTCACAACCAGTCATCTAATACGAGGCGGGTTTGACAAGACAACTGCACAGAGCCGCGCTATTAGGGCAACAAAGATGGCTGTTATTTTGTTGCTGTGACTGGTTGTCAGTCTATCCAGATGTGTCCAAAAGCATTTTAATCTGCACCCGTTAAAAACACCCTTTGGAAACCAAAAATGAACGGAGAGGTTCACAGACACACTGATGCATTGGTCTGTCCATGAGCAGCAGGTAAAAACGGTTTCATCTCAAGAACACAGCTGACTTATGACAACCAAAAAACGTAATCAGTATCATCCCTGAGAGCAATAGATGAGCTTCTGCAGCTCAGACTGATGAATAAACAATGCTAATAGAAAGTTATCAAACAAAAGTGCACAAAACTGTACCACGTGCCAGCACTTGAACATTGTTGCAGACCATGCACCAGCTTTAACAGTATTCCCTGATGGTAGTGAGCTCTTTCACCATGATGATGAAATGAAAACACAGAGCATCGGCACAATCTGCTGGACAAACAAGTCCAATCCACAGAGGTACCAGTCACAACTTGCTAGACTTAAAAAAGGCTGTGCAGCTCAAGTCTTGGTGAAAGATACCACAGCCCACTTTCAGAGGCTGAGTGGAATCCATGCCTCAAACGGGACAGGTCTATTTGGGATTCAAAGGGTGTGATCCATATAATAATTAGGCAGGCAGTCATAATGTTAAGGCTGATCGATGTAAGCCACTACCGGCTACAGCCCTGAGCCCCAACACCTGCAAAAACAAAACACAGCGATCACAAGGGTGGACTTGCAGCTTTAAATGAGTCTTGAGTACTTCTTCTACTTCCGTTTAACACTGACGGCGTCTCTAATCTGTAACGTGCCTTCCATGTGGCCCTGTAGCCACGTGTCATGTATCAGCTGTACCTGGGATAGCTCACCTCTAACTGCTGTAAACGGTACCTAATGGCAGCTAACACACAAATATTAGCTTGTATTCCTAACCCGTACATGTTTACTTTACAGGCTGCATGTTGCAGTAGCTTTGCTTATCCTATGCTAGGAGCTTTTCCCGCATTTCCAGGCTCTTGACGGCCTTAGCCTCCTCATAGATTCTCATTACTGTCAGCGTGTTCACACACACACAATGTTCAGTCGCTAGAAAACTAGTGTGGCACTAAATTGTGGGTTACTACCTTAATTGGCACAGTGGACGCCATGGTGACTGTATTCTTGTCTGTAAATTACAGCCGAAGACACTTTCTATTCTCTTCCCTGACAACATTCGTCAGCGGCCAAACGGAAATACACTTCTCTTCCTGTTCATTTACTTTCAAAATAAAAGACATGCGCCACAGCTACGTTTAAGTAGGATATTAATAGTTATCGGGTAATTATCTCTTTTACTGCTAAACATTTTAGAAAACTAAAGCACAGTTATTATGTTAAATATAATCTTTTCTACAAAGGTCAAGATTAATTTACATCATTAAAGGCGTTTAACTTTCATGCTCTGAAATGTATTTATAGGTTTCATGTTCAGTTTTTCACATTTTACTTCTTTTTGTCTTTAAAAACACGCTTAATTGCACTGTGCATTAAATTGCCCTACACTTTACTTCATCCTTTCATACCTCCGCTCTACCTTGTTTCACACCTGTAGCGTAAAACACAATAATACATCTCAGAAATCTTTCTGACACACATAGAGTGCATAAATCAGATATGCATCCTTTATCAGAATGCATTTTATCGATAGAGTCAAAATGTCAGAATACACCTGGCATGTCTCCAGTTATTACGTAAATAATAACGAATGTAAACATGGCCTGTCAACAGAATAAAACCACCAAACATCAATAACTAACTTCAGTTTTCCATTCTGGAAATGAAGAGAAACCCCCGTAAACGAAATACACCACACAGTTACTTATTAGAATTTATTTTGTTTTAAACAAAATTTAATAAAAATGAACCCATTCTGAAATCAAAACATCCACTGTGCAGCCTGGGAAACCCCACTAATCTAAGAATTCATGTCATTTTCTCTGTTATAGTATAGTTTGGCCTCCCTCTCGTTCAAAGAGATTTCCACCTGGGCTTGTAAGTGCTGGGCAAGTCACAACCAGTCATCTAATACGAGGCGGCTTTGACAAGACAACTGCACAGATAAGGGCAACAAAGATGGCTATGTTGCACATTTTGTTGCTCTGACTGGTTGTCAGTCTGTCCAATCCAAAAGCATTTTAATCTGCACCCGTTAAAAACGCCCTTTGGAAACCAAAAATGAACAGAGAGGTTCACAGACTTAATTCTCACTGATGCATTTGTCTGTCCATGAGCGGCAGGTAAAAAATGTTTCATCTCAAGAACACAGCGGACTCATGACAACCAAAAAATGTAATCAACATTATCCCTGAGAGCACCGTAGAAATAAAATACAGAAAAACTGAATTGTAAGAATAATAACTGTGCGTTTGTTCAAGTCCCAGTATTATTCCACTGTGTCCTGTTCATGGCACATAAAATGGTTTTTCGATTAACACAGTCAAGAAACTAGACTGCAGTGGTCCTACTGGATAACTGTGCCTATAATGTTTTCCACTTTACCATAAAATGTCACTGCAGAAAACACTTGTGGTGGCATTTAAACAAATATGTGTATTTATATCCATCCATATTCTTACAGCTCTGGTGACCTTCAACAACTTGAACATTGCTTTAATTTAAAGTTAGCAGCTGAAAGTGAATCCATCAATGTGATTACGACATGGAGTCTGAAGGCGTGGGGTCTACGGGGTCATTTGTGGCATTGTCGTCAGGGTCATTATTAGTGCTTCTAGGCTGGGTGATACTATCCTTGGCAGAAGCATCGCTGTCACTATCAATGGTAATGATAGTGGGTGAGCGCTTCTCTGTGCGTTCATTACTCCTGTGCCTTTTGCTCTTCTTCTTATGCTTCTTGTGTTTCTTATGGTGCCGTCTGCTTCTCTCGTGCCCTTTATCCTCACCGACAAGCTCCACGCTGAGACTAGTGCTCGTCTTTCTTGACCTCTCTTTGGATTTCTTGTGCCGCTTCTCTTTGCTTTTTTTCTTGTGTTTTGTTGACACCTCCGAGTCGGCTTCTGCAGGTGAGTTAGGAAGTCTGTTTCTGGACGTTTCCTCCAGATGTCTTGTTTTGTATTTCCTCTTGCCACCTGGCTTGTTGTGGTGAGATTTCCTTTTCACTGAAGGGGAGCGACTGCTGGAGTAACTCCTTGAGCGGGAACGCCTCCTTTCCCGCCGCCGCGAGTCGGTGCTGGGACTCCTGGAGGGAGAGTCCGCCGAGTGTTTGTGGGTGCTGTAATAGTAGGACCTCCTCTGTGTGTAATGCGTCCCACTATCACTTCTCTCTTGTCTGTAATGACTATACGACTGGTAAGTGTGGTCGCCGTCTCTCCTTTTATATCTGCTGTCATATTTTGGATAGTCTCTGCCACAGGAATACGAATAACCTTTTTCAGTGGAATGATTGGCGCCACTGCTGTAGGAGATCACTGGGCTTCTGCTCCAGTGCCTACGCTCTCCACTGTTTGACCTCCTCCTTCTCCTGTGATCTCCGTCCTTTGACCTGTGGTGCCTCTCCCTAGATCTCTCATTACTGCCGAATCTCGTATCCGTGCCTTTTCTTTGCGTCGTGCTGGACGTCTTGTGTCTCCTTGATGGTGAGGAGCTACGTCTTTTTTGCGAAACCAACTGATGGCGTGGATTTGTTTCCACATTTTCTGATCGGCCAGCACCGCTGGGATCACTGCTCTGTGAAGCAGCGGGACTGAGACTGGTGAAACGGATGTGGTGCGGTAGAAGAGGCACATCTTTAGTATCTTCACTGGCGGACTCATCAGAGTTAGAGGAGAGCTGAACCAGCTCAGGAGTCCTCTCCAAGGTTGGCTTAACAAAACCGACAATGACACAGTCATCATTGTCAGAAGACACACACTCGTCATTATTACATTCGCCCTGAGTCAAATCAGTTGGGTTATGAGGACTCATTTGATGCGGAGACGTCCCAAAGATGAGTGAGTCCTCCTCCACACTGCTGTCTGAGTCCGAGTCCAGGACTGATAGGTGCTCTGTCCTGTTCTGCTCTACCGTCGTAGAATATGACGGCCCGGGAGTCTCATCATCCCACACAGACTGGCTTAGTGTAGATATGGAGTCTCGTGGATGGTCCAGCTCTGCAGAGTTTTCCTCATCTTCTGAAATAGCAATTACAGAGGAGTTGGAGCTGCTGCCTTCATTTGAGGAAGGGTCTGGGCAGTCGTAGACAGCATGCTGGTCGTAGGCTTCCATATTGAACGGGGACTTTGCAAAGCTGATGAACTCGTGCAGAAAGTGCTCCGTGCGGACCTGGAGGAACGGCCTGAGCTCTTCCTGAATAGCTCCATCCTCCATGTCATAACGTGTAATGCGTGACATGATGATGTGCTGAACTATGTTGACCAAAGAGCCATGGGCCCCATACAGCACACTGAGTTCTCTTTTTAGCCACGGGATGAGTCTGTGTAGGCAGGCAGGATTTCTTCGGTAGAACTCAGCCGAGGTGTCTCGGATGCGGCCACCATCACGGACAGTGCGTACCTTCACACCTCGCCGGTACAGTTCCCTCCTGAAGTTTATCATTTCTTGCTCTCTGACATTGTTCACCGTCCTGCCTTCATTTGCAGCTCTCCTCCTGGCTGCTAGTCTCATCATCATACGTCGCATGTAACGGTCTTGGTGCTGCTGGGGAGGATTTGTTGTGGCTTCAAACATTACTCCATTGTCCGGAGGTGGAGATGTCCTTCCCCTCATCTGTCGATGGACTCCGGTAAGAGTTGTGCGGTATCTAAACCGCACGCCCTCAAAATACCCAAATGAGTTATTCTGCTGCAGTGGCTGCAGCAGGTCAAACTTCTTAAAGTCTTGCTCTGATTTTATAGTGTGATAGATTGAATTAAATGGCTGTTTGCATAGTGGACACTCCGCTTTGTTCTTGGACCACTCGTGAATACAGCGGAAACAGAACTTGTGCAGGCAGCGGTCCAGGTAAGAAATGTTGTTAAACATGTCCAAGCAGATGGGACACTTGGAGTCTGGCGACACCTCTGCAGACATTTGTGCAGAGGCTTTTCTCCTGTCACTCTTCTGGCTCTGCTGCAGTGCAATCTTGATTGCTGACATGATCTGAGAGGAAGAAAAATATGGTTAAATTAATGCTTCCTTTGGGAATTCTCACATTTAGAAAGAGTGGTAAGGCTGTCATAAAGTTACTTGTCATCGGTCAATATGTTTAAGTCAAACAGATCAAAGCTTAATTCTATTTAGCCCAGTTACAGCCCTTACAACATACAACAAGAGAGAACGCATATCTACTAAAATAAAAGTAATAATTTCAGATTCAGAAGTGTGTATCCTCTGACTTGTAAAGAAAACACTCAATGTGCCAGTAACTTGCATTTTTATATAATTTTCTCTGCCTAACATTAGAATCACCTCAAACTTAAAAAACAAATATATATTCATAACTGCGTATGAAACACTTTTTAGGTACACCCATAAAATCTAATGCAATCCAATACAACTGTTACGCCTTATAACATTATTTTTAAGACGTCAGTAACATTCAGCTGTTGACATTCAGTTACATGCTTTAGCAATGAGGTCATATTTTAGAGGTGGTCCTGCACAGGCATGCAGCATAACCATTGGTTTTCTGATATTCTGCACCACAGTAATAAACTAAATGAAATGCCACCCCCCATTTTAGGCCATGTTACCAGACACACTATGAGTTTGTCCACTATCATGTATCATGAAGCCTTGAGTAGACCCCAGCTCATATAGACAGACGGGTAGAGACAAAAAAAGAAAGCAGGTGTCCCTCAAGTTGTCGAGAGAAGCAGAAAACCATGTCCACACTAATGACCATACGTACACCTAAATACAAGGTCCTGCCTATATCCAGTCAATAGTCCTTACTGAAGGCAAATGAAGTCATTATAGTAAATATAGCAGATAACAGTGTGTTCATTTGGCGTAGTAACGTTACGAAATCCGCCATACATGTCTAGCATTTAGGACCTTAATCTGGGCAACAACGTTACATATTAGATCCTATAGATGTCTTTCTCGTCCGTTGCTAAGCCAAAATAGGACACAATAATGAACTTACATCAAATCAGTTCTCCTTTTTCAACCATCGATTGTGTTGTTGTTTTTCGGTTAGCTAGCTTAGCACGGTTATGCTACGTCAGTTATGGGTCCCCCATAAAAATGAGTGGTGTCGGTAAACAGTAATCAACGTTTCAATATAACTGCTATTAAAGATTAACAAGACCCTTCAAGTACACTATGCTGTCGGGCGTACGTTAAGGTGCCACGTATCAAACTGTAGTTTACGAACAAACCAACTTGGTTAGCTGAAGTTAGCCGGCAAGCTAAGCAGGCTAGGACGGAAAGGCTAACGCTGACTAGCTAGGGAGGCTCAGCGGCTATAGGCTATAGCATATCTGAGAAAAGTTGTGTAATATTTACCTCTGCCTTTGCCAAACGCCTATAGAGCTGGTAACTGTTCACTTCTTTCCGTATTTTAGAAGAGCATTCATTTTTGTACAGTTGTCACTCCAGGGCATCTGATCACAAGATCATTATTACCGCTGCTTTCAACCACAATCCTTTCATACAACCCAGTGCCATAGAGTGAGACTGATACAACCTATGTCTCACGTTCGTGTTATTTTTTTAATTTGAAACGCCACTTCCGCCCTTCACAATAAAAGCGCCCCCCTTACGTTTACGAAAAACAACAATGAAAACCATTTCCGGGGCTCACAGTATGTGAACGTTTTATAAGAACTCCACAAAAAAATATTTGTAACTAATGTTACAAATTAAATTATATTCTAATCGGAATTTATCACACAATAAATAGTCACCGTTTATATACTATACATCTATTGGGGTACATTCTGAAATATTGTATTATGCCTGGGATACAGATAAGAAGTATCAAGAAGTACTAGCCTGTCACATCCAAAGATGCTAAATTTAACACACCGAAAGTCAAGTCAAAGTCAGCTTTACTGACAAGAGTCCTGAGTTAGTGTGTGCAGGGGGAGAGGGGGCAGAGCAGGTAAAGAGTTGAGCTTCTTGACAGCCTGGTGGATGAAGCAGTCCTTGAGTCTGCTGGTCCTGGCCCGTAGACTCTGCAATCTCCTCCCTGATGGCAGCAGACTGAGGAAGTTGTGTGACAGGATGGTGGGATCATCTTCTGCTTCATGCTGAGGGCTTTGCAGGTGAGACAGGTGTTGTAGGTGTCCTGGAGACTCTATCTTCTCAGCTGCTCTCTATGTGCTGGAGGGTGGAGATGCTGTTGAGCCTTCTTTGCCAGTGATGTGGTGTTGGTAGTCCAGGAGAAGTCCTCTGTGACATGCACAAGCTATCCATCAGTGTGCAGGTCTTGGGTCAGTAGAGGAGGGGGCTCAGCACACATCCTTTGGGGGGGCTGTGTTCAGGGTGATGGTGCTGGATGTGTTGGTGGCAACCCACCTGAGGTCTTCCTGTTTATATGCAAATATGCAAACTGGAAAGGGTCCAGGGTGGTGGTCAGACATGATGTGATGCATGACCAGCCGTTCAAAGCACTTCATGAGAATGAGAGTGAATACAACTGGACGGTAGTCTCTGAAGAAGGAGGGAAAGACCGGAGCTCTGATTCTTTAATCAAATTTTTAATTATTCATTTCCTATAACCATTTAACCAGTACCATATTCTGAATGTTTACCAGCTATGTAGGTCTTGATTCATAAAGCACATTTTCAGTTTTATATATTGGGTATGTTCAGTGCTGTTTGAAAGCATTCATTCATTCATCTTTTATACCCGTTTAGTCCTGTTAAGGGTCACGGGGGTCTGCTGGAGCCTATCCCAGCTGTCATCGGGCAAGAGGCAGGGGTACACCCTGGACAGGTCTCCAGTCCATCGCAGGTCTAACACAGACAGACAACCATTCACACGCACACCTACGGCCAATTTAGAATCACCAGTTAACCTAACGAGCATGTCTTTGGATGGTGGGAGGAAGCTGGAGTACATGCAAACTCCACACAGAAAGGCCAGCTGGCCCATGGATTCATCATATACAAAATGTTGTTCCAAACATTAAAACAGATAAAATACATTTGTTAACTGAATTAAAAATTTTACAAACCACATATTCTGCTTTTATACCATATTATCACTGATGATGTCACTATGTCATTGTCTACATAAAATTATACAAAATTATCACGTGTCATAATTTTTAAGATAAAACCTTCATAAATAATCCTAATTGTAATGCAAAAAAGTACTTAAACTGATTCGTAAAATCAGACGTATAAACAAAAGATACTTTGTAATATTTTAATGGCATATACACAGTTCTTACAACAGGAACTCAAGGAAATAACTGAAATATTTCAACTTCAGTGATGGGCATGGGTCTCAGGGAGATCTGGAACAACTTCGCCTGTCTCCAGAACGGTGTCACCCTGAGAACAAAGACAAAGACAAAATGTCAGAAATCAGGAAAGCAGCTCTACAAGGTTAGAGGTGTCCGTTTGTGGGGGGGGCCTTGCATAAAGAATATAGGACATAAAAGATACATTGTTAGAATTAATACACGAGTCATACTCACTGGGAACAGCTTGGGTTTCGTCATCACAACACCATACGGCCTTTGCTGTGAGACACAGTGATAGATTTCATTAGTGTGACTTCTAATCAACACAATATCAAACAATGCATCTTCCAGCTTTAAACTTGTACACGTGCAAGTGCACACTTCTGCTAACTTACCGAAATGTGGTACTTCACGACGTAGTGGGTAATCCAAATGGGGATCAACAGCCGTGTAAATGTTAAAACTCCACCATTGTATACTTTGTGTGTCTGCAAGGAAATAAACAAATGTCACTACAGAGAGGTGCATAAGGAACCGCAGCAACTGTGACAGCTTTAAACAGATACAACGTACGCCAACCTAAAACTGTTATTTTTAATAGGTTACATGAAACACAGAATATCAACATATCCTTAATTAGTAAAACAGTAATATTTGGCATTTCTGCACATTAAATTACTTAAAACCAAAGGCCTTGGGCTGGACAGTGTAACGTACACAGATCATAAAGCCCTTTGAGGAATATTTGTGATATATGTGACACAAAACTTCTATTATCTATTGTTACAACATGATACTAACTTAGCTTATTTCGAATCAGTTACAAAAACAAACTAAGGAAGATGCATGCCAAATTATTAAAGGTCAATACAAGTACTCTAATCCATTAGTATTTTCATGGAGGGCAGTGGGATCAGTTCCAGCAGTGAAAACTAATGAAAACAAATGCATAAACTCCTACTCTAAGTTTAAGACTATATAGTATAAGACTGTGTGAAGGAAAGATACAGGAGGTCTGTCCTTCCTGCTGCTGTCAGGCTCCACAATGATGGCTCTTAATATGTGCACTATTACTACATCATATGTGCAATAGTGGTACACCATAAGTGTAAAAACTCCAAACAACAGCTTGACACCATTTTCTGTAAGCTGTTGTGAACTGCAATTTCCCCATTACGGGACTAATAAAGTTTATTCTTATTCTCATTCTAAAGCACTGACTGAAACGGGGTTGTCAAAATAATAAACACACATGTTGTGAGAGCACAGCACAACTAAACAATGCTGCAAAGCAACGCCTCCAGTATGGAAACACAACTGAATCATAAGCTCTCTCAGATATTTTAAACAAATGGTGAATGCACTTGTTGTCAGTAGTGTTTTGGCAAATGAGTGTGCAGGCAGACACACGCGCGTATCGCTTTATACGTCCCACCACGTTGTAGACGGGTAAACGGCGCCACTGAGTTATATTTAAGTAATATTTAATGAATACAGAAATTGACAAACATTACGTGTTTACTTTGTTCCTATATAACCCGTTATCTTCGGCTGTTGTTATGCTAGCTAGCTAACAGTATGGGGTTAGCCAGGACTCACGTAAAGCCTCCACAGGCTGTTCGGTTTCAGAAAGTCAGCCCAGAACTTGGCGATGGGGCCCAGAGGTTTAGCCTTTACCACGGGCTCCCTCGGGCTGAGCTCCTGGTCCTTAAGCCATTGCCTCCTGAGCTTCGTTAGCTGGTCGAGACGTAGCTTCTCGTCTGGTGTGTACCCAGACATTATTTTTCCAACCTTAAACAAGCCTACAATGACACCACGAAGGACACTTCCCTTTGCGGGGTAAGAACACCAACGAAGAAGAAGAGGCGGAAGCTTGACCTACGATGAACAGGTCGACAAATTCTAATGCGCCACCTACAGGACAACAGTGGATACTGGCGGACAATATATGACTACAATGTATATTTCTCTGTATTTATTTTGGATCATTTAAAAATATAAACTGCATGTAAAATTAAAAAAATATTATTTTTTAATTTGTTGTGTTTGAGGCCAGCTGGGTAGAGACATACACTAAAGAGGAAGTTAGGAGGAGAAGAGACCATCAGAAGCAATAAACTGCATCTATATATTTGTATACATACAAACAAGAGTACATGATATTAGGGATATATGGCACATGGGAGATTAGTAGTGCACAGAATGAATGGATACTCTGTTATTCAAAGAATTCCTCGTAAAAAGCAAAGTACTCAAACAATTACTGTGGGAAGAGTAAACAAGAGCACAAAGGCATGAAACACTAAGATAATAAGTTATTTAACACCTTAATTAATGTATTTGGTTCCATTCCTAACTTCATCCACTAGAGGGCAAAACAGGCCACAAGCCATGACAGACGAAGACTGTACACTGTTTTCAACACTGAACAGTTATTGTAAATATCAGTTTACGGTATATAAATGATAAATCAATTCTGTATATATTCTGTATAGAAAATCTTTTTGTATTCTGTGTTGTAGTGGAGTAGATGAAGAAGGGCAGCAGTAGTTACAGTGATAATTGCTGTGTGTGTCCAGGCTGTCAGCATATACTGTATGTAGCACAGTGGGACTAGAGGAAGCAACAGTATTCCACATCTGTTTTTAATAACATATTGTGGAAGTGACAACAAGCACGACTCTTCGAATCTTGAATCGTGAACTTGAATTGTAGTGGGTAGGCAACAGAACATAAATTTGTCATAAGTTTCTATGTACATTTTTATATCTATCTGATTACCTCCCTTTTTTTTTCTTTTACAAAAATGACACCAGTGCACTCATTGCCAATGTGATGCATGAAGTTTATGTTTATCCAGCTGACTAGCGCCTGCGCCGGGTAGTCCGTCTACGCCTGCGGACAGGAGCGGACTGTGCAGGCCTCCTGCGCCTGCGGCCATAATGGGACCGGGCGGCGAATCTGTTACCGTGGCAGGGCATTGTCAGGGCATGATTTCCCGGCATAGTGACCTGTATTTAAAACCTCGGTTAGGCTCGGGTTTGGGCTTTTAGGGCGGTCACGTGTCTTCATCGATGACGTCATCAATTGTTTGTTTTTCGTTCATCCAATGTGGCTCTCTGCAGTGATGTCCTGTCAGAAATTAAATGTTTGATGAAGACTTTTCCCGGAACACTGTTACTCTTCGAGATTAGTGCATTTTTTTTTTTTTTTTGCATTTTTTATATTTATAACCATCTATATAGAGGTAGAGATGTTTGCGCGTCCATAGCTTTACTTTGAAATGCCGACCGGAAGTTGCACTACCATAACAGTCCGCCTCACCAGACCCGTTTCCTGTCCTCTCTGTCTATCAGATCACATGTAGCATGATGCACGTAATTAACCAGCCTAAGGGGGGTTGTGTCATAGGAAGCAGCTATTAAGCAACGTGCGGCTACTTATTAACCTAGCATTTTATCAGCAGTAATTACAGGTAAGACACTGTTGTTTCCGGGTAACTAACAGCGTTTGAAACTTCGTTTCCTGTCACCTGTGCTAGCTAAACTTTATTAGCCAAGGTTGCGGTGTTATTATGTAACCTACCTGTCAAATGTTAAACATGGCCACGAATTGGCTGTAAAATAACTAATACACCGATTGTTTAACCAGCTTTACTGTCGCTGTTAAATGGGTTAATCGTTGAATTATCTGCGTGAGTAAATCGTATATTGAAGCTAATTAGCTAGCAGTTAGCTGTCCAGAGAACCTTTAATGTAGTGAGCTATATAAGTCAGCGAGTCAAGAACATGCCATAAAAATACCTGACTTATTATTCTTATGATGGCAGAAATAAGATTAAAAGGAAATATAGTGTATAGTGTTTATTGTGAAGAAGTAAACCAATATGGATAATTCATGTGGCTAATGATGTTTGCATGTTACTGTAATTTGTCAAAAATTAGATTTCAGAGGTTTTATGAGCTCTTCTAAAGTCTACTGCAGTGAGACATACAGTATTTTCTTTCATGGTGGATAGGAATTAGCTAATTTCACTGACTAAGTATGTGCTTTGATTCTAGACTGATATTTGCACGCACTGCCAAGATCTAATGTAAACTGAAAAATTAAAGCATATAAAAAAATCTGTAAAAAAAATTCATAAATATGATAACAACTATTTCAGAATTAAAATAAATCCAGCAGAGAAAACATTAGTACACATGTCATATTAAAATGTTATATTGACTGTCTACAGTCGCTTAATACTTACATGACAATATAGCAACACAACTATGAAGCGATTACATATGAAGAATAATAAATAGCTGTTATGTACATTATTGCACATTCTTGCCACATTATGTAGATCATGGACTAACAAAGTATTCAGAAATTAGATGCTTCTCTGTTTCTTATGACTCTCTTCATTTCTGCGGGAGCCGTGCCAGACTTTGGATGGAGTCAGCTCCCGAGTTTTCCTTGTTTCGTGTTGTCACAGCAAAGGACCTCAGGGTTCAGGATTCAGGCCGTTCTGCACAGCAACAAGAGAAAAATGGTCAAGTATTTTTGTAATAACACAGACATCAGGAGTACATGGGACCACGTGGTTTCTGCTTTCTGGCAGAGGTACCCTAACCCATTCAGGTACTGAAACATCATTTCAAGAATTTTATCAAGGGTTCTTATTTGAACATGTTGTGGCTGGTTGGGCGTCAGAAGTCAACACAACCGTGAAGTCCACCATAAAAATCAAATATGATGTTGATTTGTTTTTATATGTCTACCATTTCACTTGGAGTTGCTAATTTCCTGGTGCTGTATCCCTAAAGAGTCTTAGCCCGAAGAGTTGCTCCTAGTGGCCATATTTTAAGAAAATTCTTACAATCATGATGTTTTCTAAGAATTTCCCTTCAAAGTAGAATAGATCCCGGTAAAGATAAAAGCTATTCCTAAAGAACCTTAGCTCTTAAGGAAGCTCCTAAGGTGAGCTCTGTTAAGACTACAGAGGAGGACTTTTAAGAGGCTTAGGAGTTTCTTAAGCAGTGGAGAAAAGGAGGCATTTATCTGTTGTGCTATATTTTCCCATGCCTGCTTCGTGGCTTGTAGTGTGAAGTTGGAGCCAAATCTACCTCTCAAAACACTTTTATTCTCATTGACCAATTGAGCCAGAAGGAAACACTTTTCCTCTGCTCAGTTGGGTGTCCTTACCTCTTCTCCGTTGCTGTTTGGGTTGTGGAAGATTTGAACATCAACCAACACTGCTTCTTATAGGCCGGTTAGCAATCAAGTGCAAAAACTGTCACCATGGTAAATGAATGTACGCAAATAAATGTAGCTATCAGCATGGGACAACATTTTTTTATGTAAAATATCATTTATAATTACACAGTTTTCACAGAGATTAGATTCTATTATTAAGTCTATTGATTTGATGGTTCATTCTGTGCCCATTATCACCAAAAGTGTGTTTTTATCTAGCTTTTAGGATCAACCAATCACACAGAGCTCCCTGAGAACGTTCTGGAGTCACTCCTAAGCTAAGACTCTTTGTTAGGCTAAGTACGGAGCCGTCAGAGAGGATTCTGGCACTCTTTAGAAAATACGGGCCCTGGTTTATACTGTATATACTGTATTGTTGTCGATGTATAGAGTTAGAATAGGAAGAAAAAATTCTAAATCCCATTTTTGTGTCTAATTTGAAATATTAGCGAACATGTTACTGCTAAAGGAAATTCATGTTTCACTTCTGAAAAGTGACAGATAGATATAAAAAAGAGCCCTAAGTCCTGATTAATACAGAGAACTGAGAAAGCACATCAGAGAAGTAAAACTACATTTAGTTTTAGTGTTAGTGGTTTTATATTAATTGGTGTAGCAGCAGAAGAAAGTATAAGTTTGTTTCAGAAATATTGTACCGTTGGACACATTGTTATACATTTCCTTTTGATTGATGGGTTCATGTTTGACCTCACTTAACTATATCAATCCTTCTGACATGTCCGTGTGTCTGTATGTGTGTCACACAGCACCCATGTTCTCACAGAGGATGTCGTGTACCGGGAGGTAACGGCGGACCACCGGCTCCTCTCCAGACGCCTCCTGATGAAGACCAACCGGATGCCGCGCTGGGCGGAGCGGCTCTTCCCCTCTGGCATGTCTCGCTCCGTGTACATCGTTGAGGACTCCATCGTGGACCCTGTGAACAGGAGCATGACCACGTACACCTGGAACCTCAACCACACAACTCTCATGGTGAGGCCTCTCATTTCCCACAGTGTGCTGCTTTTGTTGTGCAGTTTCAGTGACATCGGACTAAACTTGAAAGATATGAATAAATGCATGCATTTTGTTTGTGGCTGCCTTTCAGAGCACTCAGGGTCACCTTACATAAAACAGCAATGCACAAGACATCATGGAATAAACCGTACAATGCAACAAAAATAAAAGCAGATTTAAAAAGTATATTTAAAAGAGATGCTTTTATTGTGAAACTTTTACAAGAGTACCATATGTAACAACAGATGGGATTAAAGGATGACAAAGGGTACACATTCACCCACTGTGACTGAAATAGGACAGTAATGCTTTAGAGGAGTAATCCAGATCAACAGCGTGATTATATTGTTGGAATGATTAAGTTCAACGGTAGAAATGTGCTTTATGTTTAACGGGGATCCACATGATACGACCAGGAGTTTATTCACACTGACGTTCACTGGTCCCCTGTTTATAGCCGAGCCATAAACTAATGATGTATGTTACTCAAGAATAAATATCCTTAATTTGTGCTTTTCAAACACACACACATACAAAAATAACTGACTGCATAGTGCAGCCAGGTGTAACCGGTAAGGAGGAGGATATATTCAGTTTTTCAGTCTGATCTTCAAAAGAAATGAGCCTTTGGATTCTGTTCAGGGGTCATAATCTACAAAGGAAGAAGGACCCTGACATGACTACCAGACTAAATCCTATTCATTCCATGCGTACAGATTTACAATCAGATTCGAGTCGTTCTAATTCCTTGACTTGTTTTCCTGTGGCACCATGAAGACCCAAGAGAGGCGGACATGAAACGTGTGCATGCCAAAGGAAGCCGTCTCCATTGTACAGTCACTCACTGAAGCCTTCTGTCACCTTCCTCTCTCACAAACAGTCGGTGGAGGAGCGTTGTGTCTTCCAAGACTCGGCGGAGCAGCCAGCGAGCACACGGCTGAAACGGGAGGCGTGGATTTCCTCAAGCATTTATGGCTTCTCCAAACCCATTCAGGTACAGACAGTGTACCGTCTGGCTGCAGGGGACAAACTGAACGGAAACGTACAAAGTGTAATATAAATATAACTCCTGTGTAGTTTTTCTTGTCGGGCCTGTTTCTCACTTCATTATGTAAAAGCCTTTATGCTTTATGGTACACATTGAGCCATAACATTATGACAACCTACCTAATGTTGTGTAGGACCTGAACCCTCGAGGCATGGACCCCACTAGACTTCTGAAGGTGCGCTCCTATATTAATATGTTGTCAGTTGTTGGGGCCTCCATGGGTCAGACTTGTTTGTCCAGCACATCCCACAGATGCTTGATTGTATTAAGATCTAGAACATTTGGAGGCCAAGTCATCACCTCAAACTGGTCGTTGCGCACCTCCAACCGATTTGAAACCACATTTGCCACTGCCATCAGGGAATACCTTTTCCATAAAAGGGTGCAACGGTGCTTATTAAGGTGGTACATGTCGAAAATAACATCCAAACAGATAACAGGACCCAATGTCTTCCTGCAAAAGACAATTTGATTCATCAGACGAGGCCGCTTTTTCCATTGCTGCATGGTCCAGTTCTGAGGCTCACATGCTCATTGGACAGGGGTCAGCATGAGCACCTTAACTGGCCTGCAGCTATGCAGCCCAGCACGCAACAAACTGTTAGGCACTGTGTTTTTACTGCTCTCCCATCAGAACCAGCATGAGCGCCTTTTTTCAGCTGTTTGAGCTCATCTAATGAATGAGTCATAATGTTATGGCTGATCCGTGTGGGCTTCAGTTCAAACTGTTACATCTATGCTTTTAGTTTGGTTTGTGGGTCGTAGTGGGCAGCAGAAAAACCTGTGCGTAGATGTTAAAAAATAAATAAATAAATAAATGAATAAGGGGAAATTTGAGAGGAGAAGTGAAATCACTGCCAAAAATATGTCAGCCTAAAATTGTTATTGTGAGATGTGAAAGTTGCCAGGCTTGTTTTGATGATGAAGCGGGAGAGACGGGACTGTCAGCGGGTGGTATTTATTCATTTTTTTATTTTTTTATTTTTAAAGACGTCTCTTCTTATTTTCCATTCTGTCTTTTCCCAGGAGTTTGGATTGGCCCGCTTCAAGAGCAACCAGGTGAAGACCATGAAGGGACTGGAATACGCTTTGTCCAACCTACAGGGTATGTGCATGTCTCATTTCAACGCACATGTGTGTGTTCCAGCACACACAGGAGAAAACTGCAAGGGAAACAAACTGGTTTTATTTATTTATTTATTTAATTTTTTTGATCTGTTGGCATTTCTGGAAAGGAGAACACGTTTACAGCAAATGCCTCAGGGCTCAGGACTGCCACACTTGTTGAACTTATTTGTTGTTATAGCCTCTGAATGACTTCAATGAGTCTACTGAAAGACAGAACTAAAGTGGCTCCATCTACCTCTCAGAGCTTAACGTACTCCTGCATGAAACAGGTTAATGTAAGCACTCAAACGAGCCTGAAGGTCTTGTGACTGCAGAGGGACGTGAAACCATGACAACTACAGTGACCAACAGCTGGAAACGTAATACCACGGAGGAGGCCAATAACAGGAAAATATAAGTCTGAAAATATCCAGGCTAATTAAATGTGCAGTCGTATGCAGCAGAATTGCCCTCTCAGCAGAAAATGGTTTGGATATAAATAGAAATAGTAAAAATCCACAGCTGCTTTTTCAGATGTTTCTTTTGACCAACGTTCAGTGACGCAAAGCTTTTTATTAGACATGATCGATGACTTACTAAACCACAAAAGTCACATTTCAGAAGCCAGAAATAGACATACATCTGGAAGTTTTGTTTTAGGGAAATGCCTTAAATTCAGCTTCAATAAGGACTATGTTAGAAACTTTATTAACCCTTTAACACCTAAGCTTCAAAGTGTCCACCATTATCACTGAACAAAAATATGGACCGTTCAGAAAATGCCCTGTGAATAATTGCTTTTGACCTTTTTTCCAGAATACCTGAGACCGTTAATATCTGGCAGGTATTTACAATTTGCTGCATGTTGTAAGAGTGTAAAAACCTGCCAGGAGAGACACCAGTGAAATTACCATAATACTGCCTCTAATTACAGAAACCGTTGAAATTTTTCCGTTTGCTCAAACGGTGACGTAATTGCGGTAATCCAAAGTGTGCTTCTGCAAACGTTCCTCCAGCAACACGTTAGGTGTTAAAGGGTTAAGAAGAAAATAGGAACAGAAGTGTGAACAGTGAAGTGTAATTAATAATCAGAGAGGTGAGTTTAAATGACAGGACGCCTGTTAGATAACGAAAGTAGTTCCCGTTTTGTTGTGGGTGACTCTGGCGGGTGAGGTTTGTGTTGTGCTAATCCAGCATACTGTTGTGTACCATTGTTGTGATTCTGTCCTGTTGCCCTTTTGCTGATGGCACTGCAGGACTTGGCATCAGGCTGAGCGTGATGGTAAGTATGTTAGGAGCGTGGCATCCATCTGCCATCCCGGGCCTCGACCAGGGCTGTCACATGATGCCATATATGAGCCTCACACACTAGACTGTTTAACCGAGGTAGTGACTCTCTCCCCTGTTTGTTGTATCAGAGGAACCGTTACTCAAACATTCGTTCAGTCTCGGGATAGAAGTAGAGGATTTGTTGTTTAGTGGACCCTAGTGTCATTCTTACTAGAGAATGACTTAAACCCTTATAGCGGCCGTTTTTAGGGTTATGTCACGTCGATTCAGCTCGAGCTGGGCTCACACTTCAAGAGTTTTCGATTTATCAGACCTCTTGCAGTTCTGAGTTTTGTCTCCGATTATCTGCTAATGTGACGGATTACAGATCTGCTCTCAAACCTCCCGAACTGCTCTCTGACTCACTGGGGCTGCCACGATTAACGTTCATTATTTAGGATTTAAAATCGTGACGGTCGGGGCAGTACTTTTACAATCGACAGTGAGAGAAATTAGGAACAGTCTAGCAAGTTTAAATCTCACCTTCGGTTCTCTGTGAAGAAAACACATCCTGTGTTGACCACATCTATCTGAACAATTTCTTACTCACGCTCGTTGAGCCTCCTGCTTTTGTCTTTTCTTGCATAAAGTATTACAAACTACTGGCCGCTGGCAAACCAGCGCGCAGGTGCATCACTGCCACATACAGAGGCCGAGTGTGGATCAGTCAGTTCGCTCCGTGAGGTTATTTAATATCCTCCTGATATTACGTATTGTAATATTATTTTCAAATCTCGTAATGTGTTCAAGTTTCAGATTAGGGAGGAAAAATATCTGTGAATCATCTCCCTAAGTGCTGGAGTCTGATATGTAACCTGATTTCAGGATCAGGCATGATTTCATAACTTGTGTAGTCTGAGCCCGGCTTTAAAAGCTCGTCTAACCACTGCAGTAAAGGAAATTAGTTAGATTTGCTTTAAGTTCCTGAAAATGTCTAAAAGAATTGTATTAAAAAAAATTGAATTCAAACATTTTTCTGTCATATCATATTACATATTGTCCTAACTATATATTAAACTCCTAATTAAAGCGTTGCACTTTAAGATCTGAAAACAAGACCAAAATGTAGTAGCTAGTATTCCCTATACTAGTTACATTAGTTTTGGATGTCTTGTCTTTGTGCAGTTCTGCAGTCACACATTATGTGAAGGAAAACACTGTCTCTCTGCATGTCGCCGTGGTTTGGCATTAAAATCAACGATGAGTGAGTGTAGAACAGAGAAAACCTTCATTGTTGATGCTCCAGAACCTTTAAGAGGGTTGTCATGCGTGAGATGTTTTTTTTATTTTATTTTTTTTAAAGCTGTGATTGCATGCAGTGCACTTGGGGTTGCGTGCCTCCACTGTCAGCTGGTCTGCAGCCTCACATGAAAGGCGGCCTGTCAGACACAGTGCTCATCTCATAGGTCTGCATACGTTATGTAGAATACTTATCTGCACACCTTTTCCCCCTGACGTCTGCTGTGAATAACCTGTCATGTAAATTAGCATTGCTGCCACCATCAGCTGCTAGAACAGCCCTGATGAAAGGCTGATGCAAAGCTATGAAATAAGTTCACTTTGGCGCTCGTCGGTTATCACAGTTAAATGGAGTTACGCTCCAGCTGACTGAAATGTGATCTGTCTGAGACGACTCACATCTGCATAGTTTGCTCTTTAAGCTTTTACACCCTCACAACTCTGGAAGAATTATCTGGAGCAGTAGCTGACGGTAGTTTCTTAAGCGTCCAGAACCACATGGAGACACAAGTTCATCTCATATAGACAAACATCGAGTGTTTTTAGTATTTTAAAATTACAACGTCGAGCCGTGACTTATTCTTTTAGGACGCTTCCCTCTGAATGCAAGCGTGAAACCATGTGTCATCATCTGATTATATGATCAGTTTCGAGGTAAAGATAGAAATGGACGTCTGTTAGATTTAAATCCTCGCCAAACAAGTCGATGATAATTAATCTAATCAGCTCTGAGTAAATCTCTTTGTGTTTCACTGTACACCACAGTTAAATCTGGTGTCTGTCCAGACAAACCTGCTCTGCCAGTCCAGTAGAGAGACGTTTTAACGTCGGGCAGCAGTGATTGTGAACCGGAGCTGAAGAGGGGAGCAACTGTAGTGAGACACACGGTAGGCTGAAGCAAGTAGGAGCATGGCAAAGAAACCGCGGTTACAAATGTAACTTGGGTTCTGTGAGTTCATCGAAGAGAGAAATCAGACCTGGGAAGCATCTGAGGAAAGTTTCTGAGGCTCCAGATTAAAAAGAAACTGGCGCCCTGACTGCTCACCCGGTTGAGCTGGTGATTTCCTGTCTGTCTTCACTAGCACCGTCGAAATAAAAAGCCCCTAAAAGACGTTCTGAGTTCAGAGGAATGATTAAAATTTATAAATAGGAAGTGATCAGCACCATGGACAAAAGCAAAGACGTACGCTAAACACAAATATCCGTCGTGTACTTACTCTAATTTTCCAGAAGGGGAAGACCAGAGTTCCACACTGTGCCTTTAAGACATTTTAATTTTGCTATTTGAAAGTAAAGAGGCAATTAAGAGGAAATGTTTACTGGAGTGACGCAGCTCACACGTCCTTCAAGTTGTTTGGGCATATAAATCAGATTTATCACAAATTTATCACAGTTTTATTTTTATTTTTTTAAAGCAAAATGCTCCACATAAGGATGTTTGTTTGGTCTTAAATAATCAAAGATCACGTGCAGTGTTTTCATAATTAGTTTGCCAGCCTTCGCTTTTATTTTCCACGCTGTTCCAAAGGTTCCCTGTGGGATTTAGGTCAGGGCTCTGGGACATCGTCTCTCCTGGGACAAATATTCTGTCAACAATCAGCTGATATTCTGAGCATCAAACATCCACAGCTGTCTGATTTCTTTTAAGTTTGCATCCTGATTGCACCGAGAAAAAAAAAAAGTTTCCCTACGCCAGTGAATATAAAACAGCCACAGAGTTTGACATTCCCAATTTTCCCTGCTCTTTGTGCTCTAGACAAAAACTTTTGGTCATCAGATCCATGAATTTAGACTCATCTGAAAACAAGTTTTGCTGCCCTAAGGCCATTGGTGACGCTGCGAACGGTAAAATTGTTGCATCGTTTAAAAGGTCCAAAAGTCGACCGTATAAAAAGCATTTAGTCTTGTTTTTGACTCTCGTGAACTCCAAAGTTCGACTCCCTCCGGTTATTTTCGTCCGGCAAACACATGAGGAGCGTTCTCCCTCTCCACCGGCACCACCCTCCACCCGCCAAACACAGAGCCCATGTGTTCTACTTGCTTTGAAAACATGTGAAAGTAAAGGAAACGGCTCGTCTCTGCTCTCCTTTCCGCCTCGCTCACGTTGCAGGGAAGTCGCTCCGTCGTATTGTGACTCTGGTTGTTGTTCTCACGTGAGGTCGAGGGTTCACCGTCAGGACAGACGCAAATAGACTCTGCAGCCTGTGGCTCTGAATCCAGCGTGAGGCAGTTCATAAAGACATATGAACCAGGGTGTGCTCGCTTACAGACCTTTGCGCACACGCGTCCCTCTTTCAGAAAAGTCTGTAATCACTTTCCTTCTTGCATGCCTGTGTGCATGTTATGGATAAGTAATGATTGCAGTCTTAATAGGAGTTAGTAACACTCCCATGGCACGCGAAGTAAACACTGCCTGGTTAAAGAGAACGCTGCTGCAGCACAAGGTTAAATACACAGAAGTAATCGCTTTGTGTTGACATAGATTGAAATCACTTGTGTTGGAAGTTACATAAATCAAAATCAGAGAGTATTTGCATGGTTGAAATGTATTTGCATTATATTTTTGAGCAGCATTAATGAATAAATAAAAATTGAGCAAGACCCAAAAGCACGTTAGCTTAGCTTAGCATCTTTTCTGTGCTCAACACAGCAGACATTTCAGTACCAAGTACCTGCAGCAGCTCGATGAAGCCAGCAATGTTACTGGACGTGCCCTGTCTGAAAAGTAGAGAAGACGTCTTTCTTTCTCTCTCAACGCTCTCTCTGCTTTCACAGGAGAGACGCCCCAGCGGCTGCTCAGGGACACAGTGAAGGACGCGTCGGAGAAGGCCAAAGAGGCAGCCAAGACTCTGGCTACAGCTGCTGCCACCCCACAGAAACCCCAACAGTACGTCTGACTGGACCGTGTGGGAAGGACTTTACAGGTGACTGAGCACAATGCCTTCTGATCATCTCGATCATCTCTGAGTTTTGCTGGGACCTTGATTGCTGTTCTACTCTTAAAACAGTTTGTGGAGACCTGTACTTATTCCCTCCCTGAACTTTCTTACTTTCTTTGTCTCTTGGCTTTTGTTTTAATCTCAGGTCGTGAGCCTTTCTATGAAACCAACTGCCTTTCAGACTAGCAGCACCTGTTGCTGCTTTAAAAATGTAAGCTGTAAGTGTGTAAGTGTCCCCGTCACTTATTTAAACTTTTAAATCAAAGGACACTACTGGATAGTTTTATATACAGTATATATATATATTTATAATCAGTATGTAGGCTTTTCTTTTCACAGTTTATTTCCTGCATATTGATACATCTCATTTCATTAGGCCAGCAGTTTATTTATTAAGTAATATATTATCATACTTTAGTTGTTTAGTTGTTCTGCCCAAGTATCACATAACACCAAACCATGATGTTGTACTTTGAATTTGTCTTAAAGGACCAGAGTTTAGGGACTAGTGGCATCTAGTGGTGAGATTGCACAGTGCAGCCAAATTGTTAACCGCCCATTTCCTAGTGTGTAGTACGTCGACTGCTGAAGACACTAAGGTCCTCTATTGGGTTTGTGTTTGTATTTTTTGTCCTGTGATGATATAAATCACGACATCGTACTCACTCTCTCTGTAGCCTGGGCTTTATATAAAAGATGGTCATAGCCACAGGGTTTGAAAAGTGAAGCCTGTTCGGAAGTACCTAAAAGTGCAGTACCACCAACGGTCACCAGGGGTGGACTCGAGCTCTAAATGACTCCCATTCAAAAAATCTACTCTAAACACCGTAATATTTTTTCCCTCCACTTATGTATCCATAAGTAGATATTAGGCCTTAAAGAGGTATATTTAGGAGCGTGCCTGGCTTAATTTGCATATCTGGTTTGTATCTGTATTTAGGTGCACCCCTTACTCCACCCCAGCTCCTCCCTCTCATCCAGATGTGCTCACTTCTGGCTCCAAAAACATGACGACTCAAGACTTTAAAACAGCGGTCCCAGTGGCTACATCTATCTTTTATATAGAGTCTGTGCTCCTTATGTACAAACAGGCTCATTCTGACAAAACATAACTGCTCCTTTGAGGAGATTATATTTTAATAAAAGCATCATTTTGAATCTGTTCCATTTTTACCAATAGTATCCCCTCAAACCTACACACTGGACCTTATATGGCATTTCTTGGTGTAATGTTCTTGCAGCAGAACGTTGTGTTTAATCATATCTTGATTTAAAAAAAAAAAAAAAAAAACATTTTGGGGATTGGAGAATGATAAATGTCCTACAAGCGTCAGCGCGCGACATGCGTTGGCGCTGCTGCGTGAATCACAATCGGCAAACCTATGTAATGTTACATAATCACAACGTACCAAAGTGACTTCATGAAAATAGTCAGAATGAGCAAAGTTTTCATTTGTCTGTGCTCAAATTTACTGCGTGATATGAGTAGCCTTACCACTGTATGACTGTATTAGAGAAACTAGATCTGATTATTAATGTGAAGCATCGTCTGAGGATGATGGTGATACTAAATATTTCAACAGTTGCATTCCATTTAAGGTGGATGTTGTTTGCTGCTAGAGTTAGATTTGAAAAATGATTGTTGTGATGTATTTTTAAGTGATAGAGCATTTGCAATGCTCCAGATTTATTTCTGTTTATCAGATTATTGAAAAGTGTCTAAATGAGTGATCTGTGACGCATCCAACCTGCTCTTTATTTTTGAATTCTGTTGTTAATAAAGCCTGTTAAGTTATTGATCTAAATTTGCCTCCTTGTTGTCGTCTCTCTGCTGTAACGACAATCAAAGATGAACTCCGACCTTTAAACATGAGTTAATATTCCAGGGCGACGTATCGCAGTTTCACAGCTGCAGAAAACCAAACAGGAAGCTCCGTAACATTTGAGCGGCTTTATCTGCATTTTCCTGCAGCTTTGTTCAGTTGAAGGTTGTCACAGTTTCTCTTGACTACCGTCTCCACCACACAATAAGAAGCAGGAGGCGCAGGCAGTGACGAGGCTGCGACAGCTTTTACGTATAAAACATTTTTATTATATTACAATGGAGAGAATACACAATACCTCTAAGTGTTTGCTAAAACGTAGCCAGCACCAGGTACTTGTGTACACACACTCACACACAAAACAAAAAAAAAGAAACTTATATAACATCTGAATGCATATTACACGTCCGCTAAAAAGGAACATATTCACAGGTCTCTGGCACAGAACTCTCCCTACTCTGCACAGTATGTCAGCCCTAACGCACTCCTCGTCATCGTCCTCCTCTCGACTAAATTCAAGCCAGCTTGCCCCCTACACCCTGTAGGCTCTTGTTGTTACAAAAATAAAATAAAAAAGAACATGGTATGACGCTCATCGTAGAGTGTTGTTGATGTAGAGTGTCACCCTGATGTTTAAAGATGCAATGCAAGGAGAAAAAAACATGGGAGGCTGAAGTACGGAAAGTGGAAAGCTGATGGAAAAAGTCTACAAGTAGTTAAAGCTATTCTCGTGGAATTACAAACAGGAACTCATGTTAAGCATGGAAGGATTCAAAGTGACTATTTATTTGGCAGGAATAACATTTTGTGTTGGTTTTAGAAGCACCAATGATCAGCAGGCGCAGGGATAGAGAGAGAGAGAGACGTCTTTAGTGACATGACCTGGCTCACTAGGCTGACGGTCCTTGATCTGTGCTTCACCACCTCTTTATTTCTCTCTCTCTCTCTCTCTCTCTTTTCTCGGCCTGCCGACTTCCCCAGGCTTTTGTGCTGTCGGTGAAAACCCAAACACGCTGAATCAAAACTCTGTGCAACAGCGACATGAAAGCAAACATCAAATCTCGTATTTTCGGCCTCTTCTCTTTAAACGCTGCTGCGCGTTCATTCAGCTTCTTGACTTAAATGTTGTTGCGAGAAGAGAAGCGGCGGCGTGTTCTAACAGTCTTCACGGATCGGTACAATCTCTTGCTTTTTTAGGTTTAATTTTAAGAAAATAACTTTTGCCAAGGCACATCATTAAAAGATCTTCCATAAACACCAACCATCCGACATTCAAGCTAAATGTTAACACGTCCAGCAGGTCAGCTGCTCGTAAGTCCGTGCGCGTGTGCTATGTACATTTTTCAATGATGCCACTGAAAAATTATAATCTCATTTCTGGCCTCGTCCCGTCCTGACTCTTTTCTCACTGGGAGGTTCTGTGCAAGAGAATAATCTTAAAAGCCATCAATGTGGTTTACTCAGTTGTTCATTTGACCAACAAACGCAAAAAAAAAAGAAAAAAGGACAATATATGCTACAAACAGTCATGTACAAATCTTTTGACATGAATGTAAACTCAGCTTCTTTTTTGTTATCTAGTTAAATTTTTTTTGCCCTCCTGCAGTGTATGGAGAGAGTGCAGATAGGAGGTCAAATCAATGAAACAGAATAAGAGTTGGTCACCAAAAAAATGCACCACAGAGTCAAGAGCAAAACCACCTGCTTGTCTTAAAAACCCCTGCCCACCCACCCACACGCCCTCCCACAGAAAGCACAAGATGGTAAATATTGCTGTGTCCTCAAGAGGTCCCCTGATCAACGGGTAACACTTTTTTTTTTTTTTTTTTGTAGGGGTGGGGAGGGGTAGGGGCGGGGGTGGGGACGGACCACCGGGAGCTCGGAGGATAACACTTTAAGCTGCCATTGATTGAATTATTCTTTATCGCTCCTCTCCCAGTGACTCCCACTGAACAAACACACAGTCAACATACAATAATAGTAAAATGACAAAAAAAAAGAAAAAGAAAAGAAAAGTAAAGATAAACACGCTTCAAGCCCAGAAGTTTCAAACCCCGTTGGTGACCATTCGGGGCGACTGGAAGCTGCCATGGGAGTTTTACCAGTGTGTGTGTGTTTTACTTTTCCGTGACAGCGGCGGCACTGGCAGACGGGTGGGCATCGGGGGGGGGGGCAGGACAGGGTGTAGTACAACAGCGGTTTCAGTAGAGACCAAAGGTTTTTTTTTGTTTTTGTTTTTTCATTTTGAAAATGAGGTCTCCTCTTCACACGTCCCCTTGTTCATCATGGAAGTGTTTTTCGCACGGTGAGGGTTGTAATCAAAACCCCACCAGAGGAGGAGGAGGAGGAGGAGAAGAGGAAGAGGGAGGGGAGTGTGACCTGAGTAGGGGGTGAGGGTGGGGAGGTGGCAGGGGGAGGAAGAGGAGGAGGAGGAGGAGGAGGAGGAGGAGGAGGTCAAAGGCTCACCAAGGCACAGAATGACAGCAGGAGAGTCACCCAAGGGAGAGGGGCCAGTGTATCAGCTCCCCTGCCCCCACTCTCCCTTCAACAAGCCTGGCCTCCGGTCTGACTGTCTCTCTCTCTCTCATATATATTTATATATTTATATATTTATATAGATACATCGATATACTCACTCTTTTTTGTCTTTTCATTAGAACCTTTAGGAAAATATAATACAAAATGTAATACCAGAAATATAGACTACACTGGCAAATATCACTCTCAGTGACAAGTAGCTTCTTTTGTATGGAAGTTTTTATGCAAGTTTCGTAGTATTTTATTTTCTTCTTCTTTTTTTTTTTTTTTTTTTTGGGTCAGACCAGCCACGGCGGACCGGCCCTCCTTTATTTTATTTATTAATTTTTTTTACTTTTTAAAGTGCCAAGCTCTAAAGACTGCCAGAGACTGGGGCTAATACCCTATTTAAATGGTCAGAGCGCGACTGAAGCGCCTCCTCTGTCGAGACTACTGTGCATAAAGTTAGAGGAAAGTTAAGAGAAGATCTCCCATCTACATTGGTCTGGAAAGCTTTGGAAAGAAAAAAAAATCAGATAGCAAAGAAAAGAAGATTATTACTCCCGTTATAGAAATAAACTCAATGTAATTACTCAGCTAAATTGAGCTCCTCTAACCTTTTTTTCTGTTTTCTTTTTTTTTTTTTACAGCTTTGACTTGATAATTACAGCTAATTTAAACTGTCACATGCAACAGTTAAAAAATAAAAAATAAAAAAAGCAACAGAGCTGCAGAGAAATGTGCGAAGTCTTAGTATGGATGTGGTTGTGCGTACAGAGAAGGATCCTTTAGTGAAAAGCTTTTCTGCAGGTCCGATATCTGTTAGCAACAAATGCCCAATCTACAGGGTTAAAAAAGGGACAAAAGAAAAAAGTCTCCCATGACACCTCTTGGTCCTCCATGTTCAGTTAAAGCACCCGCCGCTCGTATTAAATGCTACATCAATTAGCTACTGAGAAGGAAACAAGGAAACATAAGAGTCTATCTTTAATAAAAGAGTTGTTAGGCGACTCTTTCTTTAGTAGTCCATCCACACCATAGGATGGTATAGTGTAGTGGTCAGTAGTGTGGAGTAGTGGTTAGGCAACCCAACCAGAGGGAGACGCAAGGGTTTGGACATCAACTGTACGTCTGTTTACATTCGCTCTTCTCTGCTGCAGCTCTGAAACTTCTTGACCACACTTGCTCAAGATGTCACAACGTACAGAGGTGCTATTGTAAAAAGTCCTGTTGTTTAGGAGGCATTGCTCTGCACGGGCCGCATGCTGACTTAATGCTAACGCTAGCACCGATGAGATGCTTCTTTGCTTTGTTGCTGAGAGTTTGATGAGAATAGCAATAGTGAATATGAAGCTACAGGCAGCAGCTGCTTAGCTTAGCTTAGCTTAGCTTAGCTTAAAGATTAGAAACAGGGCAAACAGCTAAAGCTCACTAGTAAAGATATCTTCTTTGTTTAATGCATATAAAAACTGTCTTTCACAGTCAAAAATGAAGGGCTTACGAGCGAGTTTCTAAACCATGTATATTACTTCCATATAAGCCCCACGAAACCACAGTATGTTCTCAACTGTGAGCTTCGGAGACGCTGGTAGCAGATGCTTTGCACCGTCTCATCTAGCTCTCAACAAGAAAGTGAATTTGAGTAATCAAATGTCTCAAAGAACCCGCAGGACATCTGCAATAGCTACTCCTGTAAGTCTGATTGTGTAACAGGAAGATACCGTTTCATCAGAATAACTTTCGAGGTCCCGATGTTGCATATGTTGCAGAACAAACAGAAGTGCTTTACCTTTTGTACCACAAAGCTCCTGCAAAGCCTTGTCTGTGTGTTATTGCCACATGAGGATGACTGGAAGCTTACATTTAGTTTTTGACCTCTTTTAAACTTTTCTCTCCTGCACACGTACACAAACACACTCTAATTAACAAGTCAAAGCTGTCCACCTCACCACAGAATTTACAGATAAACACCACAAACTCTGATCTGCGCTCTCTGAGCCTGCGGCAACTCTAGGTAGGGGTTGTGAGGGCAGTGAGAGGGCAGGGCATGTCAGGAGGGACAGGGTCCAGGCAGGATACAGTAGGGTATGGTAGGGTCAGTGGTTGGGCATCGGGGTGGGGGGTGGTGGTGGTAGGGGGTTACAGGAAAGCTTGAGTGGCCTTTCAGGCCTATGTGCTTCCTAGAGAGTGGTGGCCAGGTGTTCCGCCGTTGTGGACTGGTCTGGTGTAGGTAGTGGGCGGCGTTGGCGGCTGCAAATCGGGGAAGGCAGGGTGAGGAGAGGGAAGCACGGGGCGAGGAAGCTGGTCGAGAGATGGATGGCCGCGCGGAGTCTAACAGTGGTGCGGCTGCAGTCTGTGGGAATGTGTGGCTGTGTAGCTGGTGTCGCTGGAGCTGCTCTGGAGGCTGTAGTGGTCCTCCTCCTCCTCGCCGTCGCTGATGCTGTCCACGCTGTCTGCCTCGACAGGCGTGAACTCCATGCCCTCGATGTCCACCTCTGCAGGCAAGAAGAAAAGAAAACACACAAGGTTATTTTCTGTTTAAAACTGTCAAACGCGAGGGGGGAAACTGTTTATTTCCACTGTCGGTATATTTATTAGGAAGCCTGCTGCGCCTGTGGATTAAACCTGGATTTAGGCAGCTATTAACTCGGGGCAAACAGGCAGATCTTTGTGCTCCGACAGCTAATCCTCATCCATTGATAAACAACTGCATGTGTGTTTACCTCGTCCAGGATTACTAAACAGTCCAATTTCAGGGAAGCCTGTGACACCAGTGAGCGGCTCTTTCTCTCCTTGAGACTGAGATACGCTTGAAACGAACAAGCTCGAGCAACGTGTGGTCGAACAAGCACTGATGGCTGTTCATTGACAAGACGCTGAATGAGAAGGGAGTGAGACGTTCAAAGTCTACTAACTTTCTTACCTCTGCACACCTGGTCACCTGGTCAAGCATCCAACAAGCACATCTAGTAAAATATACTTAAAGAGATTTGCTGAGCCTTCAGGAAGAAACTTAATTCTGACCTCAGGCAGCCAAAGATTACTGTATTTGCGTTATTCCTTCAGCCACGCCAAAGCTGTTGATCTGCTGCAACCTGCACCAGCACACAGTGGACCACATGCCGTGAAATCTCCCACCATCAGTGGCTAAAGAGGAGAGGCAGGCTTCTGTATGTGTAATCTGAGGCGTTAACCTTTGACCCAGGGGCATCGCCTGCAAACAAGGCCACTCACTTGATCACAGCGTAGCTCAGAGTGTATCAGCGGACAGCGAGAGGAATGCAAACCACTCCGACTGGGCGCACACGTGAATGAAAGCACCTTTAGTGCTGTTCTGAGGAGATTTTTGCAAGCGCTAGCTTTAGGGACCTCAGGAGTTTCTGTCCGGACCAGACAGAGCCGTGCCTTCCTCATTATTGATTTGCATCAAATGTGGAAGCAGCCTACATGTAATTTACATTTATGTCATAGTTACACAAAGCCGTGACCACAACAGATACTACTTTTGTATCTATAGGTACTATAGGACCAGACACATCCTATAGTGGGGTTTTGTGACCCCTCAAGCTTACAACTTACAACGACATTCACCTGTTTTATGAGAATAATTCCCGTTGTATAAGAATAACCACTCATGTTCAGCTGTCAAGGATGGGGAAATCATTTCCAGAGACAGAGACGTTCTTGTACCAGGCTGTAAAGGTGTGTTGTTGCTGTAAACTTAGGCATTTTAACATGGAGGCTTATGGCGACCGACTCGTTTTATGGAGTCAGCCTCTAGTGGCCAACTGAGGAACTGTTTTTGCCCGTATCTGCTTTACTTTCCGACCACAAAAGTCGCTGCTCTGTGCACGCCGTTTAAAGCCAGCGTCGTACCTTGCTCTGAGTCGGTGGAGATGGTTGAGCCCATGCTGTCAGTGCGGATGCGCTCAACGGATCCCGACACGGAGAGCTGCTCCAGGCGGCGTTTGAGGTAGCGGTGCTCTCTCTGAAGCTGCTCCTTCACATTTAAAGCCTTCCTGTCCTGCTCTTCCAGCTTCTGCAGAAACACACACACATATATAAAAAAATAAATAAATAAAAAATCAGTTAGTGCATATTCACTGGAGCCAAACATCTCCCTCTTTACATTCTCTTACATTCAACTGTAAACCACTGAAATAAGTTCCTCCAACCTTTTTATGATGTAACACAAAACTCCATTTTGACCATTTGTTGGCTATATAGAAAGGGGACATAATAATATTACATATAAATGAATATTTACAGAATTTGACATACATATATATTCTTTAAAATGGAAGAAATTAAGATAAAACACATTTTTACACATGAAATGACAACATGACAAGTGCGTAGACCTAGATCTTAGTGTTTCATATGTCATGTTTTACAGTATTTTTATATTTTATCTTGTGGTAACAGAAGACGTCAGCACACTGCTACTGCTTTATGACCCACTGTTGCCTTTACTGTAATATTTGGATTCACGGTTCAAGTGTGAAAGGTTTCTGTCTGCTTCAATCCTCTAACAATAACCTGCAACATTTAACGAGGAAGTAGCCGAATGACTGTGTGAGGTTTACAGGTTGGAAATAAAAATGAACTTGTGTCAGAGTTTGATTCAGTGCAGGAACGGATCCTGCACTCATTTGTATGTGAAAGTTTTCGGTGGTGAATCAAAGCAAGAGCCTGACATGTGGTCCCTTGTGATACGAGAAGGCGCGCCAACGGTGACGAGAATTAGCGCAGATCGTCAGAGCAGAGAGGGCATGCTTGATAAACAGGAAATGAAGGGTTAAAACTAAGTACATCTGGATTTTCCACCAACCACACTGTTGTTACTTGTACACAGCGAGATGAGTACAGCCAGTCCTGAACTGTCCTCACTGTCTTCTGCAGCAAATCTAATATTATTCTGTATGCAACTAATTCTTTTTAGCTCTTATGAAGTTTGTCCTAAACAAAACAAACATCATTTCATCTTCTTGTACAGATTGGCCAACAAATATCCTTGGTATTTGTTGACTCATTTGTAAAAGTTTTTCGTCGTTCTTTCACTTTTCGTTTTCCTGGCAAGCCTTGAACAATTGTGACTGAAAGATTGGAGAACAATCTAACACTTCAAGAAGGAACAAATCGAAATCCCAAGAGAATGAGGGGGAGTGGAGAATGAGTTTGGACTTTATTTATCAGTTTGTGTGTTTAATTGTGAAGGAAAGGAAAATGGATTTATCTGAAACCAGCAAATCTTGTGAGTACCTTGATGTGCATCTTGGCCCTTTTCAGCAAGCTCAGAGTGGTGTGTCTCGTGCTGTCTGGACCCAAAGGCACCAGCTTCTTCAACTGCTCCAAGTAGAGCCGTAGTTTGGCACGTCTGCAAGCACACAAGCACAGAATGAGTCAGCACACATCCACCACCAGAAACTGAGAGAGCACCTACGCAAAAAATCAGCCTGAGAAGATCGAATACACAACATGTCCCCCACAGGCAGAAATAAATACTGTGATTTTCATGTCCCCTCGCTTGTGCTCGATAACACGTGCAGCGGGGCCAGCGACTGAACGCTCCCGTAGGTTTGGTTTCACTTGTGACTTTGAGCTTGACCGTGAGACATTTTCAAAGAGCCGAGGGCGTACAGAGCCTCTGTGGTTAGACGGGTTCAAAGCTTGAAATCGCTCCTCGTCCACAACAAAAAGCAGAGCATGCTGCAATGCAAACCTGAAATCGTGGCTTTAACGATCAGTGATATCCAGGCAGATAGACACCGATCAGCCACAAGATTAAAACCACAGACAGGAGAAGTAAATATCATTGATATTCATCATCTTGTGACGATATAGCGTTCTGCTGGGAAACTTTTGAACCTGGAATTCATGTGGGTGTTACTTAGACATGTAGCACCCACATAGACCAGATAAGGCACACACACAGAAACAGTTTAGGAACAACTAAAAACAATATGAAAAACAGCACAAGGTGTTGACTTAGCCTCCAAATTCACTAGATCCCAAACTGATCAAGTATCTGAGGGATACACAGGAACAAGACTGATCCCCAGAGGCTCCTCCTCTCAGCCTATAAAAGGCCCCCACTAACGCCACAGGACACCCTCATAAGGCCCACGTCCATTCTCTGATGAGTCACGACTGTTTTAGAGGAACAAGGGAGACCTACACAATATTAGGAAGGCGGTCATAATGTTGTGCTTGATTGGTGTATTGGCGAGTAACTGATCACACTGTAATTAATAAAGGCCGACACATGTGAGCAGCATTCACTGTAGTTAATCAAGATAAATGCAGCGGTTTGTCGTCATAGATTGTAGATGATATCCTCCAGCCACAACTGACGCATCTCTCATCATCACTGTACAGTGCTATTGTACCCACATGTGCCGCACATCCAGCAGGACAATCGGGCCCTCAGTGTGGAGGCTTTTTTTGTTTTGGTTTTCATGAATAATATATTACCTCGCCCCCTTTGTGATTTGCTGGTTGTGGTTTCATGTGAGTGGTTTAGTTTAGCAAAAGAACACTTGCAATATTATGAGACCGCACACACAATAACTACTGTGCACAGTGTCGTAGCACAGCTCCAAAATATAACTCTTTTTACTCGGTGTCCGTTGTTTTTGCTTCACAAAGCTGTTGTACATTAAAACTGGGAGACAGTCATAGCGTGCAAAGATCATTATTGCCCCAAAATGGCATCTGTTCTAGTGACTCAGATCATGACACAAACTGTGTCCCCAGAAAGTCCTGCATCTCTGCCAAAGCCCTGCAGGCCAATAACCCTGGATCCTCAAGTAAACAGCACCATTTGGATGTTTATTTGAGTGATAGCAAAGACAAGGCAAACTTTTTTCTATGGATACTGTATATCATTTAAAAAGACTGCTTGTATTCATGTTTTTATCAGCAGATCCGCTCCCCGTCCTTGGTCCATTCAGATTTGTTCATAAAGGCCTTTCAATCCTCCATCAGTCAAGCTAGCCCATGAACCGTTCCTTTGTTCTGAGCTAGCCTTCCCCCCTTTTCTCCTGTTCCTTTGGATAACTCCGTCTGCACGGTAAACAAACTCCAACAATGCAAGGTCTCTGCTGGCCTTTGCTGCACCCACAATAAACCTAATCACAGAAATGAAGCTCTGTGGATCTGACTGCAGAGCTGAACACGCCGGAGACTATGGTTGGTGCACCGGCATACTCAGCCTTTTCACATGCACACGCAGGCTATTTTTTTTTTTTGGTTTTGTTTTGTTTTTCAGGAAGGGCGTCACCTGTATGCTTCACATAAAGTAAGATCCTCTCACTGGCCCCGACTGTTTCATTCAGAGGTCAGTAGGAGACAGCCTCTGGACAACAAGACAGTCTCAGAGACTAAATATAGAATAGAGTCAAATAATTTGATTTGAGCTATGAGACTGCTGTGGATTTTTAAATACATGTAAAGAAGATTAACTGAAATCCTGTCCTGCAAACAGCCTCTGCAGGTGCATGTAGGAAAGTTCATGTGAAAGTGCTCTCATTCTCTTTATTTCCTTCTCTCCCTGGGGGCAATTCCACCTGCCCCCAGTCTGCTGAACCCCTTCAACCCTCTGCTCCACCCTGCCAACACCAACACACCCTCATCCCACTGGAAAACAAGTGTCTTCTGAGGACAGGGGCGGGGGCCACCTTCAACCTGTCCCAGTGGAGCCACATGAAGCACTTGGTCTGCAGCCAGGGGAAGCGGGCAGGAAGGAGCAGGGGGTCTGCGGCAGCAGGGGGATGGGGCAGTGTTTTTTTGGAAGGGAGTGGGGTCCGAGCGAGAGGATGACTTTCTCTTGGGTTGAAAAAAGGGCTCTTTGAGTGCAGTGTGCTCAGCTGCACTAGGCAGTGCTCCACACACATCATCCAAAGGGTAACTTGAGCCAATGGGCAACCATCTTACACCCTACCCCACCCCCAGCCCTCTCTTGTAACGGAAAAACAAAAACAAGGCGTTCCCTGAATACTCTGCCTGGCTACTCACCTCCCCCTTCAAGAAAACGCCAGTGTTTTTACTGCCTCGTTCGTCTAAAGCCCAACGTGTACGCTCACCGCATATTTCACCTGGCAGGCTGAGGATGTAAACGTGTACCTGGGTTTTACCAAACAATGAACTCAAGAGTGAGATGAGAGGATTGATATCACTCTGAATATGACATACGCAGATGGCTCACTTAGCTTAGCATAAACACTGAAAACTGGACTGGTCTGTCAGGAAATGTCTCCACCGGTTGGAACACGACAATGACAACAGGAAGCCACTGATCCTAGAGTCTGTCAAACATCCACGTGTCTCTCGTCAAGAAACCCAGCCTGTTCCTGATGCACCTCAATAAGACAGGACCCAGTTAGACCTGGCAGTGTGTCCTTGACAGCTCCCTTGCAGCAGCAGCATGTGTTCCCCTGCCACGAGACACACTCGCTATTTTTCCCCAAGAGCGCGCAGCCGATTGTGGCGAGGACCCTCCCTCCCTCACGTTTGTTATTGCTAAGCCAAGCACTGGTCACGCAATGTTTATCAGAGCGCCTGAGACAGCCACGCTAAGTGTGGCACTGGATGAACGTGAGCGTTGTGACCGTGACGAAGAGCAGACGGTTCGGACCCCCCTGGACCACATGGTTGTGAATCACATTACATTTTCCAATTTGTCTGGGTTGAGAATAGGACGGTCTTTGATATTTACAGTCATGAACAGTGTGGCAGCATGAGACTAGTAGTTGGGACAGATTACAGGCTTACGTGTCAACAAGTTCAAACACAGTGTAAGAGTAAGGGTTTCATTGTCCTGTAGGCGTCTGCATTAAGTTGCAGCAGTTCATAATTTCTCAGTGGCTGGTGTTGTAACGGTGACTTTTCTGGTTGTTTTGTTCAGAAGTCTGCAGAGAAATCACCACCTGACTGGTATCACGTGCTGAGTACCACAGAATGATTTGTGTCTGATCTCTGGCCTTCCCCTCTTCCCTCCCCCTCCTCTTCTCCCTCCGTCAGGAGCTCAGTGCCAAAATAAAACCGACTAGGAAAAAAAATAAAAAGAAGGAACTTTTGCTAAGAAAGCTTCACGCTGCTGCTGAAACTGGAACAAACTATTTAAACTGCTGACTTAAGCTCCAAGGTTGCTGGGTACAGACCACGCCTTTCTCACAGTCCTGCTCACACTTTGGGCTCCGGGTGGAGAAGCTACCGTCAGATATCTTGTTTAATGTATTCGTCTTACTCCAGAAATGTTCCGGAAAAGAGCTGCAGGCCCCGAGAAGGCGAGCTAGTGCAAACAACAAGCCACCCCTCACTCACTGTCCCATTTAATGAGCTCACTGCAGCCTGGCGCATTCCTCAACCCATACGCAAAGGACTGAGTGGCTTGTCTGGCACATATTCAAACCCGCTAAACAAAGGTCAGAGGTCAGAATGCAGTATTTACTCTCTATGCCGGTATGTCGGTATTTCCCTCTGCGTTGTTTTGACTTAGACCCAAAAATATGTCACTATGCAGGACGCACTACATGATGTGCTCAGCCTTAAACCAGCACGCTACTCTTCAGGGGTTGTCATTCGATGGCGCTCTAAACTATGTTCTTAAGGGTAATTCCAACTCATTACAACTTGGATCAGGTTTTTTAAACCTTGGCCAACAGTTTGGCCAGAAATAATAACGTTGCACTCATCACGTAAATTACCAAGATCTGGAGACGTGGCAGTTTAAAAACAAGTCTGACACTTTCTTACTGATATTTTGGATAGGCTCACTTGAGGTTTTATCTGTAAATAGCGTGGTTGAAAGAGGCCGTCAGTCATTCCTTGGTTTGTAAATAAATGTGTGGATCCTGTAAGCGTTGTGGGACTGCTTGAGTTTCGTGCAGCACAACTTGTGAGTAGAACACGAGAAAATCCTCCCAAGCTTTAGCAAAACTTTCCTCCCCTGTTTACAGCGCGTCTCTGCTGTGGAAGTGAAAGTGGGGGTTGTGTTGCGTGAGTGTGGATCACCGTGGTGAGGTGGTGGAATTTGAGGTTGCCAGTGGAGTTGCTCTACATCTGGCTCGCAGGTTCCTGGGGAGTGGGAGGCAGATGGAGGGAGGTTTGAGGTGGTGAGGTTCCCTTCCCCGGGGCCAGCCGACAAACTCATCACACACGCAGCCTTTCAGCAGCCCTTCATTAGTCTCCCTGTCACCCTCCAGGCCTGCCTTGAACGTGTTTACATTTAGCAGAGATCTGACGCCAGGCCTCGGAAAAACAAGACGGCGACGAAGCAGCTCACGTGAAACTGGCAGAGCGGTGCACCACGCTGCCCACGCCAGGCACGCACCGAGACGCACACGGAGGCACAAGAGGTTGTTATCGTGCTGATATGAAATGTCAGTCGTCTGGGACGCGCTTGTGTTTGTTTTCTGTCATCGAGGATGCCACACCCGCCCACTGTGTGCAGTGACAACTGAAAGGCAAGACAGACGGATACACGTCCCCTATAAACACACGTTCCCGAAGGCACATGGCCCTCGTTCTCACATGACCCTGTGCTCACACGCGAGCAGCAAATAGGAGCAGTCGGAGGCAGGTCACTTCTTGTAGAAGTACTCTAAAGAAAAGGTTGTGCATTCCTTCCTGGCAATTAAACAACAGGAAATAGTAGAAAGAGTCTTGTGATCACTACTATTTCCAAAAAAACAAACTGGTATTTCCAGTGGGCGTGCTTGTGAATGCGTAGTAATTAGATTCACTTGATTGTTTTTGTGTACGGAAACAATTCCCTGTGCGAGAGAAGATCATTACAAAAATCTCTTCCTCAGCACACCCAGCTTACAGTGGTGTTAACAGAAAAACAGATGTTGAATTTAAAGAGGGGAGCGTGTGAGCAAACGCGGAGGGCGAGGGGTGGAAATTGGAGAAAGGTTTCCCCGCGCGTTTCTGTTTCATTTCAACACGCCGTCAAATGACAGACCTGGACGTTAAAGTGCCTTCCGCTGCGCGCATTGGAAAGTACATCTGCAAATGTTGGAGGGACTAGCAGAGACAAGTTCAGCGCGCTCCGTAAACACATTCCCCTGACACACGGAGCTCAGGTTTTATAATGATCTTTGTCAATGATTAACACGCAGGAATCTGGTGGCATGAGAGAAGACTGCTGACTCCGTGTTGACTGTAAAGTCTGGGCTGTTTTTAAAGAACAGTGGGGTGGCTTCCAATACGAGGGTCTGAGCCCATCTAAGGGTCCGCAAATAAACCCAGATGGGTCAGGAAGTGATAAATAGGAAATCATCAGACATTTCTACGACACAAAGTAAGACTTGTAAGTATGAAGCTGAATGTAATTCAAAGAAAAAACAAGCAAAAGTCTTGGTTGACAGATTTATGGAAGGACTGAATAATTCAGGATGGTATTATGTGACTCTAACCCAGGACACTCTGTTCAGTGCTGAGTTTGCAGGCTAATTATGAATTTAGCCTCCAGAAAGAAGCCCATCTGATGTCGGGGGCATCCTCAATGAGGATTTCAATATCATTCACTGCTTGACAAAAAAAAATACGCAGCACCAAGTGCAGCAACAGAGCCTTCTAGTAATACTCGGCCTGCTGGTTTTGTGATCCCCATCCAGCCACATACTCCGGCCCCCCTTAACAGCCTCTCTTACCTAACTCTGCATTCCAGTGGAGCATGTGTATATGCTCTGCTGACCTGATTTTCAGGCTGACACACATAACAGCCACGTTCTACACTGCCTCTCGTTTCTTCCTTCAGCAACACTCAAGAATGTCCCGTCTCCTCCTCCTCCTCCACGAGGCCCTGCGACCGACCCATGAATGGCACGGTCACTTTTATTCCCCGCTCTCCTCTTTCGCGTCCTCTTCTCCTCTTTCTTTAATTGCACTTCTTTGTGACTGGGACCCTACCCCAGAGCAATGCGCGCACCTTTTTAAAGTGCATCCCACACTGCTGTTTTTATGAGCATCAGCTGTTTTGTGCCAGTGAACCTAGTTTACTGCGGCGTACCCTGCAGCTGCAACACCTGAGAGGGAGCCGGGACATTCTCGCCTAAATGTAGGCCTAAAAACATTCACACACTCGGATATGTCTGTTTGAGTGTACAAATGTTTAAAAAGGAGGAAAAAAAATGAGTCACACGGTCAGAAACAAACAGCACATGTGCAGCAAACTCGAGTTTGACCTGAGTGAGCTGAAGAGCTTCTCGACGCAGAGTGACCTCAGGGTGGAGAAATTTCACATGTGACCTCTGCTGCTGACCTCCAGCTGCAGCCTGTTTCTTGTTCCTCGCATACAGTCCATTTAAAACCCCAGACTGTCACAACAGTGAGGACAAACCACCAGTCCCAGCTTCTCAAATAGTGGTATGTCCCTAATTGTATTACGTAATGTTGGACTCTTGACATTTAATTCATTTATTGTGTGTCAGTAAATAAATCATATCGTGATTACATAAATACAGCCGTCTGCTAGTCCGCTCAAAAACTGGGTCCACATTCCCGCTGTAACAAATGGCCACATGGCCTATATGTGCTTTGGGTTATTAGCCGCATATTACAGACTCTACGTCGTCGGACGGAGGATTTATGTAACTGACAGTGCGGCAGTTGAGGAAGTGCACGTGCAATCATGTGAGTGTTTGAACGTCACACAAAAACCAAAAGTGGAAGAAGACGAAAAAAGGAGACTTTCCACACTTTATATCGTGGGTTTAACTCCTCTCAAAATAAAACAAATCTGTGAATTTAAAAGGAGAGATACGGAAAAGGATGTGGTCTTAACTTTAGTTGGGTAGCTGACAATCCACAGTAAACTGCAGGATTGGTTTATATATAAGAAAAAAAACAAAAACGAAAAGGGTATTGTTTTATCACTCAGTTCAGCGATAAAGGGCCGTCTGTGCGGAGCGAGCTCTCCTCCGCCTCCTTGCTGCCTCAGGTTTCTGCTGACTCAGAGGCTTTTAGTGGGCGAAAAGGACAGCCAGAATAAGGAGACGGGGGGAAAAAATGAGATAACACAAAAACAGATGTGGTCTCTGGAGAAAGAGGGAGACAAAGAGTAGAAGGCTGTACAGTAACAGGGTGGTGGATGGGTCTCCCTCCTGCCGACGCACTGCCATAACTCAAACAGCTTGGTGAGGCCTGCGCACACACGGGCGAGTTTCACTTGAGGGAAAAGAGCTCCTCAAAGCCAAAGAAGTCATTCATCACAGCTGGGAGTTGAGGACACCGGGAGAGTAAATTTAATTAGAGGGAATACTGGACCGTGACAAAGGGAGCACTTGCTCCCGTGTCCATGAACTGTACGAAAATTTAAAGCCGGGTTCAAAAGGTGTCACACAGTCGCTGCACTTTATCTGCAGTGAGATATATACTGTAAGCTGATACTGTTTGTTGAAATCAATGAGCAAACTTTGTACATCACTCTAATCTGGTCTGATCTCAGAAATGAAACTGATAGCTGTGGGTGGAGAAGTTATAAATAGAACTGTAAATCCTCCTTTCAATTGAAAGAAAGCAGCCCAAACATGGCAGATGCTCCGGCGTACGCCTCTGGACTCAGATTTCCTGTAAACAGGTGACATGTTGGAAAGCGAAACGTCTATAGTTTCGCAATTTCTTGGCATTGCTCAAAAAGGAAACTTGTGGCACGATGGGTCACCATAGGCGTGATCAACAGAAATGGGAAGGAAGCAATGCCAGTGGAGAGCAGCCACACAGCAGCATTTGATTTCACAAAACGACAAGTTGGTGCTCTGCAAGTCCGGCACGTGCTAAAAAGCAGAGTCATCCTTAAAAAGGCCTCAACGGAGCCGTCGCTGCTAAACGAGGCCTCAGCAGATAAGCAGGCTGCGTAAGGACAGACGACCCTGTGGGACTCCGCACCCACCGACCAGACAACTCACTCTGATAACAAGACACAAATACACGCAGGGTGCCTCCTGAGCGGCTGCCAAGGCAGCAGCCAGTTTCATGAGAGACGTGAATAAGATCACTGAGCCACAGACAGAGCCTCATGTCCACAGGAAACTCCACATAGCTGCTTCACCTGAAAATCTTCACATTGCACCAGAGCAACAACGATTAGTTGAATAAACCCTTTAGGAAATTAATCTGTATATATTTTAATCATTGAAAAAGTTAAAATTTTATACTTAAACGGATATAAAAACTTAGAAGTGACAAAACTAAAACACTCAAAGATGAGTTCACGTGAATTTCCTCCGTCGGGAACTTATTCGTCCAATTATTTCGACATCACATGAACGCACAATTTGTCATATGATTGTTAACTTAATAAGTAGAAACTGAAGACGCCGACTTGGCATTTTCCAAATATTATAAACATAATGATAATTAAATAATAAACAAAAGAGATTCACGGCTTAACAGCTAATAAACAATGATCGTTACCTATACTGTAAATCAAACATTGATGCACTGACCTACAATGGAGAGTTAGTCATGAAAGCTGGTTAGGATCAGGGAGTTCCCCATTTTAAACTAAATTCACCAAATATTTTTATATTCTAAACAGCTCGTGTTGATCTTAGGCTTCTTCGGTTAATTTAAATATTACTTTTGAAGGAACCAGTATTTTTATTTCTAAAAGTTCAATCAAGTATCAAAACCAGGTGTCAAGAAATTCCAGTTATGTGAAAACCCAGCCCGACGTGCAAGCCTTCCGGCGTTTAAGACAGACATTCATCAGTCACCTTGTCTACCTCGTGAACATATAGTACAAGGATGGCTCTGTGCTGCATGAGGGTGAAGCAAAAACACAACACATGACAAAACAAAGGCAGTGAGTCAGGTCTCAAACAGCAGCGCCTCCCTGGAGTGGTGTCTGAGGGCGTGAGGGAGATTTTAGAGACGATACTGACTCTGCCGTAGATGAAACAGGGCCGAGGCTTCGAGTTTGCTCCGAACCGGTCACATGTTATTCAAACTGGTCGGACAGGTCAACTGGTGGCTTTTAGTTTCTTTATGAGTAAACCACGGAAGAGACGGAGTTCAACCGTGGACACCGCTGGAAAGATTTCTTAAAAAGTTTTTCTCTCATGATTGTTCTTTAAAATATCAGTTAACTGAGTAGTTTGTAAAGTGTAAATAAATAGCAACACAAGTCAATTTTATGGACAGGCCTAACCACTTTATATATAGAATTTACTGTATAAGAATTCATTGTACATTCTCTCTATATATATAATATTTATATAAATTGTAAATATATTTTATTATAGACAGTCGGACAAATGTAGTAAAAAGTTTTTCTCTCTGAAAGAAAACATAAAACAAAGACGACATTTACTTTGTTACAACACCACCTCCAGCTAATTATCTTGACATTGATGGACGTAGCCGTAGAGTAACACCCTACACACACATGCCCTGTGTTTGTTTGTGCTTAAGTCACGGTTTGAAGCTTTCACACCTGACTGCATGACTGTGTAATTTGAGGCCACGGGTTCAGACAGGGACTGATGCACTGTGGTGACTGTGTCATTACAAAAAAAATTTTGCAGAAATTCCCACAAACAAACAGTCTTGGATGGGAACAAGACGGACAGATTGAAGCCGACTGAATGGAATTTTACTTGTAATATCCTGCATATATTAGATAACTCACATGTTTCATCACTACAGCCGTGACACTGTGTGTTAACGCCGCAATTTATTCAGAAACCTGCGATCATAGTGACGGCAAAGGGAAGTGAGTAAACAGATTATGGAAGATTTTACCGGCACTTTGTCAGTTTGAATGGACGTCACTTTACTCGTAACCCAACCACACCCGTCATTGGACGTGAGGTAACTGCTGTGTCTCAACACCTGCAGTGTGATCAGCCGCGGCCTCCTCTGTCTCTCAGGTCAGGGAGGAATATGTCCGAACTTGTTTTTTTTTCTCTCTGCGCTGCCGTGCTAACACACGTCCATTACTCACGCCCAGCCAGACATGTGACGGGCAAACCTCAATCCCTCAACGTGGGTGACAGGGTGTCACGTACATGCAGCCTACGGTCAGCAACACACCCAGTTCTACCTCTGCTCACATGCTGCTGGTCACATCAGCTGTTTCCTAAATCCTCCCTGTCAGGCTGATTTTTTTTTTTCAACAGTGACCCTGACACACAGCAACAATGAGTTAACTGTTTATTTTGTCTAATATTCACCTCAGAAGCAGCAACTCTTTGTACCAAAAGAAAAAAATATACTGGCAATAGCGTTTAGTGTTTTCAGCCGATGACAGCCGAGGTCTAGATTCACCCCGTGTCGGTCACAGTGTCGGTCTGACAGGATTCCCCTTTCATACAAGTTTCTTTCGTGAAAAGGAGACAGATCTAATCGACATGAAGGTGCTCTTTGAAATCAGCCTATTACCCGTCTTAAGGCACGAGGAATTAATTGATTAAATCTCTGGACATCTTTTGAAGATGAGCTCTGATTCAATCTGTGCTGGCGTTGACTGAGCGGAGCCCATCTGACGCGCACCGGCAGACATGATTCCTTCAATCAGTATGTTAGGAACTCAAAGACTTACACAAAGAAAAAGAACAGGTGAGAAGCTGATGGAAGATCAGATATGGCCTTACCTGTGTTTCTCCAGCTCGTTGTGTGATGATCTGAAATGACAAAGGACAAAGATGAGTGTCGGGGCAGAGAGCTGATATAATCCTACGACAAAAACTTTAAACCACACGACAGGGGAGTTGAGATTTAGTGTCATTGTGAGGGGCTTGGTTAGTTGCAGCTAAATGTAAGGCAGATGAAAGCAAGTTTAAAAGAACATGTCAAGAAACAGATCAGAAAGACTGCATCCAGGAGATCAAAGAAGGGTCTTGTCTGTCTCTTTTCTTCTCGTCTTTTAGGAGGCACAGGGCCCTTTGAACATTACATTAAAGCTTCATGTAAGAAACACGCTGTTAAAATGCTTTAAAACAGGCCCGATCTGTTGCATATTGACTCAGATCTGGTGGATTATGAGAACAAACACACATAGGATTGGTCACACATTATGGGAATGTGTGATAAATGGAGCTTGACTTTAAAAACCCTTTTCCCATGTTCTCTGTGTCAGACGCCCTTGCCTGCCCTGCACTGCTGCGCGCCGTCCGAACATGGGATAAAAAACACACTCAGACGTCTGGAGGCCTAGACGCTGCAGAATTCCTCAGCGTGTGGTCTATTCCGAGGAGAGCCCCTATTATGACGTGCAGCCGGGAGCAGCGAGGCCACTGCAGTCGGCCTGAAACAGGCCCTCTGTTCATGAGACCGTCATGGATACCACGGCAATAAAAACAAAAACAGCAACAACAAAAGGCCCAGACTGACAACAAGCCTTTTCAGATTTTTTCCACTGTTTGAGAGCCCTTGTGCTCGCCAAGCAGCAGTTCCCACAGCTGGTGCCGAGGAGGCCTGCACGAAGAGGGCCACAGCTGACCGTCTGCACAAAATCATCCCATGAGAAGGACAGGATGTCGCACCGCTGCTAATAACCTTCCGACAAAGAGGTTCACTCCATCAAGGAGGAAGTTAAGTTATTCAAACCTGCACTACGTAGGGGAAACGTCCCAGTCAAAGCACAGGGCATGACCAGGAAATCATTCAGAGGAAGGGAACACTCACGGACCTGTAATAACGTCAGATTAATGCACAGCTTTACATGTTATGTAAAAGCACGGCGGCGACATGCAAAGTGCACTGATCTTATAAACTTTCCCCCTAAAGATCAAAGGCCTGTGAAATAGCTTTGTGTCAGTCTCAGTTTTTATGGGATGTAAAACCGTCGCGGCTCATCCTCAGAGCCCCCAGTGTTTGTTTTCCCACATTCGCAGGAAGGAATCCAGAGATGCAAACGAAGTGAGCCTTTCCGTGTTGTCTGCTGTTTTTCCTCACATCTAGTGTTACGGAGCAGGAAGAATATTCTCAACAACTAAATGTGCTAAAATAGACTCCCAACTGTATTCTTTCTTCTTCTTTATCACATGCCCCATTGCAAAACAAGTTATCCGTTTTGATTTGGAGATTTGATCATGATAATCAAAGCTTTAGCACCAGTTGTTGACTCTACAAAGCGAGCATTGTGCTTTTTTTTCTGAAACTGCCAGCTACAGTTTCTGTTCAAACATCCTGTTGATGCTTAAAAAAAAAAGCTGCAGGAGAGCATAAAGGGAATTGGGGAATTTGCTCACAGTGCAGTCACCAAAAAAAAAAAAAAAAAAGGAGGGAAAAGCAGGCCTGGTGCGCATGGAGCAGAGTAGTGGGCTGGTGTTTGTCACAGGGTGTAGTAAGTGTCTGTTTCAGCAACCACACCCACCTGCCACATCCACGAACGCACACCCCTAACCCATGCACTCAATGCATCTGTTCATGTCAGACACTAACTCAGAGGAATGTGGTAGAGGCTGCTTTCATATTTAAGAATTAAAAGTATCACGTCAATAAAACTACACGCCTTTAAAACGGGTGTGTCATTTAATAGTTCTTGTCGTGCAGTGCGTGCAGTGACGTAACTCTAACTTCTGAGGAATGGTTTCCTAACTGAGTTGCACTTAACTATTATTAGAAACCAGGAAATTAATATTTATTCTCTCTCTCTCTCTCTCTCTCTCTCTAAATCAGATCTCAATGTGCTTAGGAGTAGAACTGCACTGACGCAAGATGCAACTTCCTGAAAACAACAAAAACTTTTACTGTAAATCACAGGTAGTAAATAGACTAAAGGCTTTGCTGTGGCACGTCTGGGCAAAATATCCCCTGGACTAAGTGTCTAGGTTTAGACTCACAATGACAAGAGTGCGTTCAATTATGTCGATTATATTAAATAAAAAAATGACACACATACCTGCCCGATCTCTAAAATTAAAAGACATGCAGCTTATACGGTAAACTTAATGTTTTAGCATTTAGTTGGAGAAAACTGTATCTTGAGGATGCTGTTTTTTGATGTTTTATAATAAAAAAAAATACTGATTTGCCAATTACATCAGTGAAAACATGTTTAAAACAGCTGTGTACTACTTAATTGTAATGTGTTAAACCAGTCAGTCAGTCATCTTCTAAACCCGTTTAATCCTGTTGGGGGTCACGGGGATGTGTTAAACCAACACATATTATTTTGACTAACTTGTTTTAGTCAGTGGATCAGAAACGCTTTAGTGTTTGATTCAGTACAGTTAAACAGCACCAAAAACTACATCCTCAAAAACGGTCATATGGCTGAATTGGTTCCGTTCTTAAGCTGTTTCAACATCAACTGAACATTAATAGCAGGACCGCTGTATTAGAATTGTTTTGTACCTAATGTTTTGGCAAATGAATGTATAATATGGTAGATGAGTCTGTGTCAGATTAAAGTTCTTTTACTGCTGTAATTACAAGTCAAATGCTAGATGTATTTGTCTCATTAAGTTACTATTGTTTATAAATGTGTTAAGGACTGTTATTATAGTGCATTCATTTTCAGTAGTGTTCCTTATGTTTTGGCAGGTAAGCGTAATGACGTGACATTCGTTTGAGATGCGTGGATCCGGCCTGCAGGCATTTAAATGACCTTTTAAGTAGCCACCCAACTGCTCCGGACTAAACGAAACTGAAACTTGTCTACTTACGTAATGTCATTTCTTGTAACTTTATCGCTTTTATGCCTGCAGAGTAATCGGCTTAAACTGCAACTTCTAGTGAAAGTTTCACAAAGAGAGATAAAGTAATCGATCCACTCTGATCAGAAACTTCGATCCACGGCGTGTGAGCGTCCACGCCAGCCAGCAACAACAACAACAACAACGAAACCTGGGTCAGGGTTGTGTGGGAGTCTGGAGAGCAGGACTGATCATGAAGTGCTTTCGTTTGACATCAGACACACGGGCACAAAACACCACATGAAAAAGAAGCGTGTGTTAAAAGCTCCGATGAACACAGTCGTGGTAGTCGTGTGAGACAGGGCGCAGCCAGAAACGAAAGGTTATGTGCATGTCGTGTTTTTCTCTGTCTGTCTCGGCCGAGACGTGAAACAGAGGGAGCTGCAGAGTTGACAGTGTACGCGTGGCACTGTTTATTGGAGAGACCAAAACAGAGAGAGAGAGAGAGAGAGAGAGAGAGAGAGAGAGAGCCCAGCCCAGGGAGCAGCAGAGAGATGGCAGAGTGCGTGCAAAACTGCTGCCCTGCACTTATAATACATATGCATGTGTGTACGTGCACACGCCCGCGTACGCGTGTGTGCGTATGTGTGGCACGGACACGCCAACAAGAAATGCAAAATTAAATTATAGGAAATTATATTTACCTATTGTTCTGAGTTTTTCTGGAAATCGGCGATGCTTTCGTTTTCTTTCGGGAAAACTCGTTGCTGTATGGTAAAACAGACGCATAACCATGCTCTGCTTCTATTTGACACAGAAAAGGAATAAATTAATTAATTAAAAATTAAAAAAAAAAAAAAACATGACATGACTGCAATAAATATGAGCCATTTGGGTAAACATTAAACAGCTACACATAGCGAAATGTCGATTAAAGAGTGGCCAAATCGACCATTAATCGATTCTAATTCATCCATAGCACTGTAAAGCCTCGTCTATTTTTCTCTGTGTAAAATAATTAATGCTTCATAGTCATTTCTAGCCTTATGATACTACCCCATATTTTTCAATGTCACTCTTGTTTACTCGTTTCCCCACGTCAAAAACAAAAAACATACAGCACCCTGACGACTTCTAACGCAATGCCGGTGTGAGAAACAGTGCCAGCACAGTTTATAAACACATGACACACTTTTAATAATACATTATGGCTATTATCTCCTAGCATATAGAGGTACATCGCCTTCTCAGTGTCCCATTGTCTGTAAAGTGACATCATACCTGCACTATGGCAGGACACGTAAAAAAAATGTATTAACCTAGCTGCCGTCTTAAATGTCCATTGACAAAATAAAAATAATAACTGAGCATTAGCGTAGAAATGATGCTGAAGTTTAGCTTGAAATACCTCTGTCTCTTCTTTCCAAGTACTCTGCAGCCTCCAGCAGAATTAAAAGAGAGTTTAGTTCCATGGTGTTAATGTTGCCTCGCTATACAAAAAATAGAAAATGTCTATTTACACAAATGTACAAGGCATAAAATAAAGGAATGAGGGTGTAAAAGCAGGTTTCAGAGCGATGTATGTGCGCTGCTACGTTCACTTCTGAGTCTCGACGACTCCAAACTACAGTATCAACAGCATCTAACTAAAACTCACGGAAATGAGTGACGGTGCCGCTGTCCAATGAGAAAACGAGCTGGGCGGACCCTTAGTAGATCTTAACCAATCATTTCGCTCGAAATTCTAAGGCGCAGTGTCATTGGCTAAGCCGCGTTAAAGTCATCAGGGCCATACCCTAGCAACAGCCTGAGCTGCCCGCTTGCTCGGCAGCTGATTGGTTTGACGCGGTGACAGGATGCCTCTGATTGGCTGAGAGGAATTCTTAGGGCGTGTGACATAGTTGAACTTGGGGCGTTTTGGTTGCCAAATTTGACAACTCCTCAAAAGTATACTTTTGGATTTCGACCAAAACGAAGCTGCATTTAAAGACCATTCAGTCATCAACCAAATTTTATATTTTACGTCAGCTGTTCCTCGTATGAGTATGTGTGGCGTGACATGTTTTCTCACAGGACTCGTGTCTTGTGTCCATTTCCTGTCCAAGTCATTATGAAAGTCTTGTATGCGGTTGTAGAAATTCAGCTATCAGTCCCGAAGATAAAAATGAGTTGCAGACCTTTGCTCGATGTTAAGATAAATCCAGAGAGAAGTTGTAATATTTTCCCCTTATTTTGAAAAGCAGTTTAAATGAAGGAAATGATGTGGATCCACCAGAACTAGCTTTAATACAAACACTAACAAAGCTGGTTCTGCAGAATAAATCAAATTAATTGGTTACAGCCAGTTTCAATACTTTAAACAAAGAAAGTGTCCATTTGAAGTTTAAAAAGTCATGCAAAGTACAACAAATGCACAAATCAAAAAGCATTCAGTCTTCATTTACTTCGGGTGGGTGCACATACTGAGAATACCTTGTGTTTTTATACATTTTAAAGCTATTTTAATAAATCAACTTCACTATTTTCAAAACTAAACAATGCATTGAGAGAGCAACCGTTACAATAACCGACAGTACAAACATGCCTTTCACACAGCTGTGAGTCTTTTTTTGGTTTTGCTGAGTCAAGTCTACTGTCATGATTCATGACTCGGGTCAAAATCATGTGACTCGAGCATACACTTCTGGTCGCAGCTACTTGTGGCTGCAGATTCAAGTACTTGAACTTCTTTTTATTAGTTAAAGTCCCATCAGAACCAAATCCTAATGCTTCCCAATTTTTGCTGCAAACCTTCAGCTGTGCAGTGCACTTGCAGGAAAACAGTGGGAGCAAGCAAGGTGTCACAACAGTTATCTCACAGGAGTCTCTGCAGAGTATGAATGTGGTTTTCTCTGCATGGCAGGCAGTTTATATTGCTAGCAGCCTGACATCTGTGCATCAGACTGTTGGAGTGCATTCTGAAGAAATTATAAAGGCGTTACATTGAGGGAAGTGACTTTCAGTGTGAATGATGAGTGAAAAGGCCCTTGAGGACTAGCACCACAAACAATGTTTTTGTCATACTTTCTCTGTATTAGGAGTCACATAGGGGCCTCATGGGGCCTTTTTCTGCAGACAGTATATCATGGATTGCAAGATTTCCGACAGTCAGTAAAGTTTGTGGCTCCCGGTTTCTCAAATGACAGCAAGTTTACAAGAGATGAACAAAAACATTAAACGGCATTCAAAGTTTCTTATCGAACTTTAAAAATAATGCATTATAGAGACAAGCGTGACTTTTAAATGTAACCTCTCTGGCATCAGCAGAAAAAAAAACATCAAAACATAAATTCTATTGCTCTGCAAGGCAGTATTTCCTACAGCCTATAAGTCAGGGACAAGTGCTTCTGATAAGTGTAAATATTAACTCTGGGACATTTTTAGTCCAGTCGAGACAAGATTTCCAAGATGCAGGTGATTTCTAGCGAATTTGACATTTACAAAAACTGTGTTTTTATTTGGTTCACGCAGCTGAAGCCATGCAGAAACCACACTCAGCTGCAAATCAAGCTGTAAATGAATTTATGTGTAGCTTTATTTCCTGTCTTTTGCCTGGCAGTGTTTTGCATGACTTAATTTCAGTGGCATCTAGATAACTGTTAGTTTTTTGGCATTATATACATATTTATTTTCTTGTGATCTGCAAACCCATTGCTGCCACAGTGCAAAGAGCTGTGAAGCAAAGGATCATTTTGTTTGTTTGTCCTTTTAATACCCATTTAGAAGGGGAGGCCATTTGCCAGGGATATGATTTCTCCTCCCATGCAGTTTTTATTCAGTATGCGCAGGTCTCATTTGGGGATTTTTGCTTTTTTTGTCTCTCCTTTAGCTTTAGAGCAATGTCTGTCTGTTGACATTGTCTGCTTGCTCTCACTGTGAGAATTGTGTCCAGCCTATACACGGAAGGTCTTTATGGTAATGTGAAGACAGTAAACAAGAGACCGAATTAGCCTCACGACATCCTGGTTTGAGACTGTGCCGCCTGTGTGGAGTCATACTGAGAATACAAGTGTGTCACAACATCTAAGCTGCTGTATTTTCTCCGGTGGAGCCTGATGCTGTGCTGGGGCTGCACCTCATGACAATTCCTGATGCAATTCTTGTGAAGTGCGACTTAGAACACTTCTTAGGCCACAGGTTTCAGGAGTCTCTTCAGATTTCGCGTGCATTTGTTTGACCTCACATGAGGTAGTCGAGCGAAAGAGCCTGCAAGTAAATTCACCTTGACCCTGCAAAGATGTGTTGTGTAAGCAAGCATTCATCATCTTGTGCACGTTATCACTTCTGTTTTATAAGCTCTGTTTCCTCTCATACCGAGGTGGACTTAAGATGTGGCTTTTTGCAGCTGTGCTTAGTGTAATTATTCATTGACATGGTTTGACAATCATCTCAGGCACGGAGAAAACTATAGCCGAAGCCAAAGAGCTTTTAACAAAGGCAGGTTTGTTAAATAAATGCTATCAAGCAGACTAAAAGCAAAAGAAAAACCTGCAGACCCCCAATAAAGGACAAATTCATCTATTTACAAGTATCTATTTTCATGATAAATGGTAAAAAAATAAAAAAGTAAACTGTGTCATATCTCATTTAAACACGATCTAAACAGTCACCATCATTTGTGTCACTGAGCCCAAATAGCAAAGTGGTCACCGGTCATCTACTTAAGTACTCCGTTACAGAGCAGGCGTCCAAGCCTCCTTTTGCATCATTTAAAAGGAAATAGCCTTTGTCCCTCCCGCTGCATGTTTCTATTTATAGACTTATCATCTGCGTGCTCTCTGATCACAGTGGCTCAGGCCTTGCATTGCTCAGTGCCTCAGGCCTGTCAGCAAAATGACTACTCTCCCTACTCTTTTTCTCGCATGCCTTCTATCTATTGCTCCAGCTTAGTCGAACATCTCGGCATACTCGCCACAGAAACTGTGGCCTCTGACCAATCGCCTCGATGCCACAGATGACCAAATCTGGACTACAGATAAGAGCATTATGACTATTGCAGGAATTTAGGTCAGAAAATCAACCAAGGACAGGGATTTGCCTGGACATATTTTATACTTAATGCATTAGCCTTATGTCAGGATTTCTGTGTTGCATACTAAGCAACCCATTCCTCTATTTTCATTAGTTTGTGTTGCAAACTGACTACTTTCAGAGTAAAACAAAACTACAAACTTCTTTTATGCCCACCACAAAAACCTCTAGTTTCCTTATTCCCTTTTTACTTGAATAATACCGGGCAGAGTCACATACCAAACAGAGGCCTGTACAGCAACTGTGCAGTATTTTCACATGAACGAATGTCTTTTTTTTTTCTAAACAATGAGAGATGACTTTATTCTTTATGGTACAGACAAAGACAGAATACATTTTATAGGAAATGTAAAGTTTCGTTCTCCTTCATGTTTGAATAGTTTTAGTTTACAGACACAATTGACGGATAAAAAAATCAACAACATATGTTTTTTTGCTTCCTCACAGCGATGACCCCCCCTCCCCAATCAAAGTGATGTTCTTCTCAGGAAATAACCCCAATGCTTTCAATATGTGACTGAACTGTGGTTGCTTTGAGACGTGAGTCTCCTCTGTCAGTCTAACTACATTTACTGTCATGCTCATGGGTCATAAAAGTGTTTTCAACAATTAACAGTCTGGAGCAGCGGAGCCGGGGAGAGAGAGAGAGGGGGGCCAGACGTGGCCGTTACAGTCAGGCCCTGTCATTTGGAGTTTGAGTCTTTGACTTTTCTTTTCCCATAAACTAAGAGGATCACTGATCGCCACTGTTCCAATAAAGAAATTGTGGGATTTAATGTGCATGTGGTGAGATTAGCTTCACAGAGTAGTGTGGAGCTAGATATTTAAGCAGAAACTGAATATAGCTTTCATTATTACATTTTCATTTCAGTATTGTGCCTTGAAAAAACGCACCACAAAGTTTTATAATGCCTTCAAATAGGGCCGTGTTTACCGCCTCTTGTGACATTCACAAACTCTAAGTATATATTTTCAGTTTGCTCGAGTTCACAAGTTGTGACATGTTTCCTGACATTTTCAGAAATGATAATGGTTTATTATGTTATTATATTTAATTGTACGTTTCTTTTTTTTTTAATTGTGTAGTTTCATAATATGTACAAGCAAAATGCTGATATTCTGAATGGCCGTGACTTTTCTTCATGCCTTGACTTTCACTGCATTAAGTTACGCAGTCGTTAACTTGCTTAAATGTTCTGTGGTTTCTAGACGTCAGCAGTCCATATAACCACTTGCATGCCAAGCATTTTGTGTACGCAGCTTCCTATGTCCATGTCATATTTGAAACGATCCCCTTCCATGCAGTCCACCATGTTGGGCCGTCATGGTCATGATACTTGCAGACCTGGTTTGGACAATCTGCCCAAACCAGGTCTGTTTTCCACCCCGGGACAAGGTGTGACACGCAAAAAAGGGGCCGTTGGTGACTGCTCAGCTATTGTCTTCAAAAGCTTAAGTTTAACAAGCACCTATGATAGCTGTAGTTTCTGAAAACATCAGCAAACTCGTCAGAATTGTCACTTATAATATTGTGACTACCACAAGAGGAGGGGTCATACATATTTTGTTGTGACTGCGATAAACTGAGGATAAATGCCGAGGACACCACGAACTTCTAACTAAACCTCTCGTGTAGGTAACCAGAGTCATATTTTTTTTTTGTCAAGTTATTAATCATTTATTGAATAGATGGGTGTGAAGGATGGAGCTTCTTTGCTTCTGTCTCATTAAACCCTGATACAGTTTGGGCCGAGCCTTGAGAAACTCACAGCCCTGCTACAGTGTGCTAATGAGGCCACAGCGTGAATGTTAATCAAGAAAGCTAAGGAGGGCCGAGGGAAGACGGGGTCACAGATTTCTTGTTTATCTTGTTGACTATTTGCGTCCTCCAGTCCTTCCATTGGTCAGTTACCTGGCCCTGCTGTGCACCATTCTGGCATCACACGTGATCAGGACTAGTTCTCTCAACCGCAGAGAGGTCAAAGTTCACATGGCACATTTTATATTTCCTCTCAACAGGCCCCAGATCAGATGGTTGAGGGGTAAAACCTTTTCTTGAACGCAAATAAAGCCACCTAGGTCACTGCATCACTGAACAGATGCTTAAACTATGACCTGACTGCGTTAAATCCTATTACAAGGCTAAGATTAGAAATCCAGTGTTCATGCTCTGATTGGTCTCAAGCAACACCTCACGGTCACCTGACTAATTATGTCCCACAACCGTATTGAAAAGGTGTGACCCGAATCCTACTCCTGTCGTGTGAATTCACGCCTGCCGTTTAAACTGCTCCATCAAGGATTAGCCGGGAGCAGGACAGAGCGTAGTAGACACTGACAGACTTAGTCACTGAAATTATACGTTCACTCATTGTTGTCAGAAGCTTCCTGTGTGTCAGAGTCGTTGAGGGAAATACCGACGAGTCAACTGTCTGGAAATTCTCCCAAAAAGGCGAGGCAGGGTGTGTCTACAGTATGGGTGTAGCCTATGCATCTACTGTATCCTAACCCACACGTCATCATACGATATATGCCATCCAATTAAAAACAGTTCAAATGTGAAAGGACGTGCCTTTTATCAGAAGTGTTGTGTGTTTGTATGACTCTGCTGTGTCACTATTATTATGCTCTTAAGTCGGCGCGCTCTCATTTATGTCACACAATAAAAACCTCTGAGACTCAAAGATGAGTGGAAGCCTTTGATGTCGCCAGGCTTCAATCCATCAGTCAAGAGCTTATACATCTGTCAGTTGCGGTGTCTCGCGCCACTCCTCTCCTCGTGTATGTTTGTTCCCCTCTCTTTTGTGGTGTGTTGTTTTGTCTCCTTTGTAGTGTGTGTCGTCTCTCCCGGTTCCATGGTGATGAAAGGTCACGTGGCTCAGATCCTGTCTGTTCGGCGACACCTGGAATTCGCTCGACGTCTGTCTGTCTCCTATTCTTAGCAGGTTTACAAGCTCTGATTTTGTCATATTAATTTTTCGTACTGTAAACATGCGATGTCTGAAGAGGCCTTTTTGATGTCTCTCAAATGTTTCCTGCCTGTCAAAGGAGCCTTTGCTTACCTGAAAACAATTTGAGATTTGATATAATAATTAAATGGAAATTACTTGACAGGTACACGTTCATGTTTCCAACCAATCGTAACCTCTATGTCTGTGTTTCTCAGCAGTGTTTAGAAGTGCTTTAAGAAGATCAAACCTGATGACAGTAGTCAGCCTGTCAGTTTTTTCACAGTCCAGTTTCAAGGTGAGGTTTGTCACGTCTTTGTCAGCACGTGAAGCACTCACAGCTTGGATATTTTCATCACCACACAAGACGCATTAAGTTAAATGATGAAATACAACATTATGACTAATACAGTGTAGGCCTCCCTTGTGTCTCTGTTGGGGGCCTTTGGGTCCTATGGGTTGAGGGAAGGGGCCTCTGTGGATCAACCCACAGATACTTGATCAGTTTGGGATCTAGTGAATTTGAAGGCCAGGTCAAGACCTTTTCATTGGTTTGTCATGTTTTTTTTAGTTGTTCCTCAACTGTTTTTATGTGTGTGTCTGTGCCAGGCTGCATCCCACTGGGGATCAAGAAGTGTCATTGCTATGGGGTGGGGGTGCCTGGTCTGGTCTAGGGGGGTGCCTAGACATCCACATGAATGCCAGGTGCACACGTTTCCCAGCAGAATGTTAAATTATCTCTCTTTTCAGTGGTTCTAATGTTGTGGCTGATTGGTATATATGCAGCATACTCATCAGCAGTTTCTGTTCATGTGTATGTATATGTTAATAATGTTATTTGTCAGCTTATTTGTAGCCATCAGCACCACACGTTTTACTTTTTTGAGTCCATGATTTTAGAAGGAGACTTCAGCTGACATTTTTCCTTTTTCTTTTTATTTATTGCACTACAGATTTAAATTTAGCTGAACCGGAACATTTCGAAATCCCGGCTAGTAATTTACTCGTCACGCTAACGAGCGAGAAAGACCACCAAAACAACTCTTTCCTCCTCTCCCGACACACTCACCCATCTGTGTTGCCTCATACGTCCTGCTTCCTCCGTATGTGGGGTTCTGCACGCAGAGTTCACGGCTGTTCAGACGACGGCAAACTATTTCTTTTTGCCGTTTGAGTCTTTTTCAAGGCACGGGGCCTTGAACCTGCTCACCTGGAATCCCTCCAGCTGTCTGTGTTCCTCAGTTCCTCTGCCTTCCCGCCGTGGAACGCTGCGGCGGAGCGGCTGTCATGTGCACCCTCGCCTCTTGAGCACGGTGCCGCATGACAGCACCATGTTACTGTGGCATATGTCCTCCATGGGAACTCCGCGATCCCACGCCGTCCTGAAGCACGAGCACGCGGCCCTGCTGCATTCAGATAATAGGGATGAGTAAAGCGCAAGAGATTTGTCAAAGGAAAATGGGTATTTTCTGCTTCACTCGGTTTTATTAAATATTTATATTCACGCTGGTTAACTAGTGAGGAGAATTCCCACCAGGCTGAGACGCGGACACAGACACTAACACCACGTTAAAAAAGCTACAGCAAGTCAAGGAAGCCTAAGGGGTTGGAGGGGTGGGGGGCACGGATGTCTGTTTCTGGGTTAGTTTGAAAGGCCTCAACTAAAACAACCATATCCGTGACCATGGCAACTGGCGCACTACACTCAATACACTCATACACTCAAACAGCGGGTCTCTAACAACAAACATCCTCCCTATAAATATGCAAACCAGGCCGATCGTCTCTTGTGGGTGGGCGGCAGAGGCGGACGGTGACAGACCACCCACCAATGGTTGCGATTCTCCTCTGACAATCAATGCGTAGCAGAAAATGAAAGCGCACTTTCACTGAAACGTGACAACAGCCCACGTCTCATGGTTCTGATATGAGTCTGATGTCCCGCCGAGAAAGCCTGTCGGGGTGTCTGGATACACAAATCCTTTGTGCACCGTTGCGTCTAACCTTTGAACTTGTTCTTACTTGTAACTGTGCATTTCCGTGCATTCAGCTGAGGTTACGCTCCACCCTGAACGCGTCTTTTGAAAGTCACCCCCCCCCCCCCTGTAGTTTTGATGGTTTGCGGTTTTTCTCCGACAGAATCTGTAGCAGTGGTCAGCTTGGGTGCAAAGAATAAGTACATTGGAATAAATTATTTCAGTGACAGTTATCCTTATTGTGGTTGAAAGTTGATCTCAAAAGTGTGCCAAGTAGCCTGGCTTAGCAAATAGAGAGAAATCAAGGGTGGAAAGGTGTGTCCGTCTTTGTCTAAAGATCAAAAACACACCTAAATAGCTCCTTTTGTTTTACCTGTACACAACTTGTCTGTGCTTTTATGGGAAATGGCATGCTGTGCTGATGAGTCTCAATACTAACATGAAGAAATTGGCTCTGGGCTCCAGCTACAATGCCTGAATGGTGACACTGGTCTTATCCTATAATATGCTGTAGTGGAAACGGCTTTCTGGAGGATAATACTAAATTCACTGTGTTCTTTATCAAAGATGCTACAAGAGAGATTTAAAAAAAAAAAAAAAAAAATCCTCTACACACACTGAAACACAAACACATGCATGCCACACTTTAAAAGGCCTTTCTTGAGTGTCCCTCGACTCTGCTCTCCATCCATAAGCTCAAAAACATGCACACATGCCCCACCGCCAATAATTACATGTGTGCGCGAGTGTGAATACCTGCATTGCTGAAATGCCTATCTTAAGCTTGTCATCAGCCAGCTCACAAGTGGTCAAAAGGGTGTGCCCGGGACATACGTCAAAGACAGCGTGCGATTACAACCATCTCTCATGGGTCACACATATAGTACAACTGGTTACTCGTGAGCTTTTGTTTACACTCTCTGTGTGCTTGTACGCACACTCGCGTTATGGGTGTGCTATATGTGGACATGTGTGTGTGTGTGTGTGCGTGTATTTGGGTGTCTACATCCATTTTGCCCAGCTGGCATTTTGCCCCGCAGCTGCAAAGTTTGGCTCACATCCGGTGCTGAGCTGGCAGCAGAGGGAGGGGTGTTAAAGGGTATGCAGAGCAAAAAAGAGTCACCATGCCTCTTTTCCTGCTCTAGTCCTCTGCCGTTTTCCTGACACAAAACATGAGTGGCGTGTTCCTTCGCTTGTGTGGTTATATATATGGGTTTGGGGAGAGGCCCTCGACAGGTGGCTTCCCCATTGGCCGTGAAAGGGTAATAAGCTCCAGATGTTGTGTGTACATATTTCTATATAAGAACCAGCGCTGGCAACAGCGGCAGGCTGGAGGGGGCATCCAGGGCAAACCTAGACATGCTAGTCTTGGTGTCATCTTCACGGCTGCAGGTCCACGTGGGCACTCATTTTTGCTATTGTCCAGAACAGCAGGAAGAGGAGGATGACTCGTTCTCAGTTGAGCAATGATTTCACAAGACCAGCAACAGGCCGAAATGCCAGGCAGATATGCCAGCCTTAAGTCTGAAGACAAGGAGGGCAATGAACCTTCATGGGTGTTTTTACGAGGCAAGCGAAACGCAGACAAGGAAGGAAACATGCATGAGGGCAAGAGATCAGAAGGGCAGTGGTGACGATTCACAAGACTTGTTTACATTTCAATGCAAGAGCCTAAGAGCCTGGCTGAAACCAAAGAGCCCATGCAATCCCCTTATTCATCACTTTTAGGGGAGCGAAGTGGAGCGAAGTGCAGGAGCATTCAAACAGTGAAATTATTGCTTTGTACGACTCTACAGTGGCTGCTGGCCTCAGCAGACAGAAAGAATGGCCCACAAACACACAGCTGTTTCTAATCGGTAACTCAGCACCGATGGCTGACCTACATTCTGGTGCTTGCACGTCTTTGAACCCATGGCCCTGCCAGACACAGCCATGGGGGAAGGTAGAGGGAGAAAAACAAGAGGGAGGAGAGGCCGGAGTCAAGAGGGGTAAAAGAAACAACTGGGGGGAAAAGATGAGTGGGGAGAAAGAAAGAAAGAAAGACAGAAAGAAAGAAAGAAAGAAAGAAAGAAAGAAAGAAAGAAAGAAAGAAAGAAAGAAAGAAAGAAAGAAAGAAAGAAAGAAAGAAAGAAAGAACTTTTTTAACTTTCTTGGTTTGATATGCTTTTTAAAATGGACTTTGCAGGTTGCATGGCGTGCATGCATGTTTAATAACAGAGTATGTCAGACAGCCTGCAACTGTTTCCACAGTCCCAACATGCAGCTGTGCACACCTAAAAAAAAAAAAAAAGCACGGGGAAAAAAACTCATAAAAACCTCCTGACCGTCAGTTTTCTGCTCCCCAGGACGGACTTGTAATGCATGGAAAATCCTCACTTCTAAAAATTGCTTTTCTTTGTCAACACCCTGCCGTCTATCAAACTTTCATAAAGTTCTGCCGTCTGCATCTGAATGAGCGTCGCCTTTCTAACAGGCTGGAGTGCATCTAGCCCAGCATTCCTTGCATGCAGAGGAGGGGTACAGCGGAGTGCCAGGGGTCCCCTGATAATGACTCATGGCAGAGTTCCACACCCACTCCCACTCCCAAACAGGACGCTTCCCCGGGCCGTGCGGAGAGAGGGAGAGTGAGTGTGTTGTGTGGGAAGGGGGGAGAAAAGAAAGATAGAGAGAGAGAGAGAGAGAGAGAGAGAGAGAGAGAGAGAGAGAGAGAGAGAGAGAGGAGATGGGTTCTGGAGCAAAGAAATGCTGCAAAAACAAAAACCGTTAACGTTAACATTTACTCACACTTCGCTTCGGAGAGAGAGGAAGGAACTGGAAGTGGGTCACTGTGTCTGAGGACTCCAGAGGAAGAAAAAAGAAAAAAAAGAAAATAGAGAACAGGGGAGGAGGGAAAACCGAGAGGGACTCAGCGGTGGACTCGACCAGCCAAAAAACTCAGTGAATTGAAACCAACAAGTACACACAGAGAAAGGAGGAGAAGGAGGAGAGGGAGGGTGAAATTAGACACCAGATTAATTGAGAAGTTTTGTGCTGAGAAAGAGGGAAAATAACAAATTAATGGTGTCTGCACACTCCACTCCTCGCACACGCGCTTTCGTCTTGCGTCATGAAAGCAGGTGTGGTATAGATATGTGCAAGCCTCAAATGCTGCTTGCAATAAGGCACAGGAGAGCACGTTTCGGTATCAGTCAGCCCTTTTTTTTTTATAGACACCATATCAACAGTATCTCGCCGTCACTGTTTTTGTCACCAGGCATCATGGCAACGTGTGCTGTTTAACAAAACGTGGCCGCAGCAGTCGGACCATGAATTAGTCAGGCCTCACTGACACACTGTCAGCAACTTCAAATAAGGCATTCACATGGGGAACACACGCACGCACACACACACACACACACACACACACACACACACACACACACAGTGAGACGTGCACTAAGGACTGGCTTTTCTGCTCGTGCCACAGTTTCCTCTGCTAACTGGGTTACAAAAGTCTGTGGTGCAATTGAGTCTGGCTCATTTGCTGTCCTTCTCCTCATTCTTTGCTGTTCCTCTCCGGGCCCTGATGGTCCTCTGGGTTCCTCTTGTTTTTGTGCCGGGCTGAGACAAAAGCCTTGTGTTAGCGGCAGCAGCAGCACCAGCAGCAGCATCAAACACTGCAGAAAGTTATCTTGGTGCTGCACAGGGAGGGAGGGAAGAAGGAAGGGAGAAATCAATAGGGGGTGAGAAGGGAGGAGCTGCAAAAAAGTGCTTCTTTTAATTCTCTGCGCTGTATTTTTGCATCAGTTATTCTCACGATAATTTCTTCGGATATGGTCTTTGAATGTGATCCCCTATGGCATGCTCGTCTACTTTCTCTTTTGCATTTATCCACTGTTTAACAGAGTAAACCGGTGCAGTTTGTGTCAACACTGTGTACAGATATCTGCAAGAGTTTCAGAAATAAACTGACAAGAAGGGGTGGCTGCCAAAAGCAGCATTAACGACTAGCATTTAATGCATTAAGGAGTCACGAACATTGTTGCTCACGCCGCGTATGCATGTGCACATGCATTGCCTCCACGTCGACGTGCATCTGTGGTGCAAGAGGAAAATGACACGAGCTTAACTTAACAAAGCACCTGGCTCTGTGTTCGATCCCCTCTTACCTGTAGGCAAATAAAACCTATCAAAAGTTAAGTAGGTGGATTAGGATACACTACATTTTGTTTGTGTTCTTTGATACTCCGATGTGGAGATGTGGATTTTCAGGGGTGAGGTAACCTGATGAAGTCTTCTCACATGATGTTTTGGTTGTCTCACTCAACAGCATGATAATCACGTCTGATAGCAAATGCAATGCTTGTGTGCGTGTGTGTCGAGGTCTGTGCTACCCTCATTAAGTGAACTACGGTTGACTTGCCAGGACTTGTCGTGATCCTCGTGTGTGTGTGCAGAGAGGGTGGCGTGGTCTGTCAGTTTAATCTGCTGTCAAAGAGAGGAACAGGAGGGTAGAGGTGCAAAACAGCCTGTCAGTCACGAGTGTTTTCTCTCTCTCTCTCTCTTTCTCTCTCTCTCCATAACCAGTGTGTGTCTCCCTGTGAATGAGATCATGCTTCATTGTTTCCCTCAGCTGCCTTCAGTAAAAACACCACAGTGGAAGTGTGACCTCTTTCCCTGCAATGGTGGTCTACATTAAGAAGCGTTTCAAATATACTGAATGCACACACGAGATAAGATGAAGAAAATACTATATGAGTGACATGTCCCTTTGCACACGTGTGCATTAATATACTGTATAGAGCTTGGTTTGCTAAGTGTAGGCCGGCACGACAGAACATAATGACGGGTGTTTGCACTTGGATTAGCGCCATGATCCTTTGACAAACATCAGAGGAATAGTTTTGTGAACCTGTCTTCTTGCAGTTGTGTTTGACAGCCGTAATATATTAGCACGGGGACAGCTAATTTAAGGAGTTGATGCAAATGTAGTGCTGTCACACTTCAAACGAAGACGCCAAAGACACTGATTCAGTGACTTGGACTGGCTTAACCAGTGACAGCTGGTGGATGATCTCCGAGGGGCCACATGAAGGCCTCCTGCTGGATGTCAGGTATCACTGGCAGGTAACCGACTGAGGACTGCTCACAGAGACAGTTCTCAAGTCTCGAGGTGCCTAAAAATGTAATTTCAAACTCTGCACATTTCTTGATGATAATATATCTTTGAACTAAGTGATTAAATATTAAGATGGGTTGAAAAACATTCTTCACCCATGCATTAATATGCACTCACTGCTTTTCCAGGAGCAGTTAAGTCAGCATTCATTCAAACAGAGGCATCGCCATGGAAACAAGGACAACAAAACTAGACAGAACTGCCAGACTGTGATTCATTGTTCCTCTTTAATATACAGTGTAGTTAATTGTCTTTTTTTGTCACGTTATTTTACTCTGCTCGCAACTCTTATTAATTTTACCTGAGACCATTTGATTGATATGAGGTCAACAACGATCCAAACTGACCCCCAGAGTGGGCTCTGAAAGGAAGGTGGACCAGGTCATAGGCTGACCGATCTGCTTGAGACCTGCCGGGTAGAGCCAAAGAACAAAATGGGAATCAGAAGCAGGAAGATACAGTCATGCATGCACCTGGATGATGAATACATACATACATACATACATACATACATACATACATACATAGACCTAGCCCAGACCACGTACCAATGACACTTGTTGATGGCAGCCGCCATCCCCAGCAGGATGCACACATGCAAAAAGGATTTAGGAACAACTGAAAAAAGCATGAAAACAGCACAAGGTGTTGATCTGGCCTCCAGATTCACTACATCCCAAACTGATCAAGTATCTGTGGGATGCACTGGAGCAAGCCTGATCCACAGAAGCCCCTCCCCTCAACCCATAGGACACCACAGGACACCCTCAGAAGGCCCATGTCCATTCTCTGAAGATTCACAACTATTTTGGAGGCAGAAGGGAGACATGCACAATATTATAATAATGTTGTGGCTGATCGGTGCATGCACCATATATGCTGCACATGCAGCAGAGACCACAGTACATGATTCATGAAAGATTAGCAGTGTGTATAAAGGACGAACAGTCATCAGTCAAGTAAGAATCATAAACAGCTTAGCGAGTATACAGTGGGTATAAAGCGATTGTGATTAGAATAAACTGGAGCACTGATGCAAAACGATACGTCATTTACAGCAGTGAGTTACAAGCTGGCATAATGTGTCATACTATCAGAAAGGAATAGATAACTGTAAGAACAGAACACTAGTCAAGCTCCGAGTCAAAACAGAGCTTTGAATACTGAGTTCAGTCATATTGAGACACATATATAAAGTATATAATATACAGACAAATGTCATGTAAAATCATCTCTATTGCTCCTATTAGGATGATGATAGTCCATCCATGTAATTAGAAGCTGATTGCATGTTTCAAACATAGACTGGAGTGAAGATTTTATTATAAAGATATTTACATACAGCCTTTAGTTATAAAACACAAGAACAGAAATAGCTTTTAGGTTTTCTAATTAGACGTCTCAGTAAATTAAGAGACTGTGAGTTTGTTTCTTTTTTTAAATATAAAAAGAAACATTTAAAAAGTATGCAAAGAGAAGACAAATATGTCTCTAATCTGACATGCAGGTCAGCAAAGAGGTTTGGTAAACGGCTGGTAATATTGCAAAGTGGGTAAAATTGTTTCTCTGCCCTTTAGGGAGCCACTGTTCACTGTGCTGTCATTTACAGTGGCATTTTTAAATGTCACATGTCCATGAGGCACAGGATGTGAATTGACAGTGTGGTGAGTGCAGGCAGACGCGTCTTTGCAGCAGCGGCAGACCACTTTGCATTTCCCGGCATTAGCAAATTATTAAGCTTTGGCGGCTGCTTTGTGGACTTTCTGTTGGTGGCTTATATAAAAAAAAGGAAGTCCGAAGTTGCATGACTTGTGCTTTTTCCCATCTGCTTTCCACAGTGACATCATCCTCAAGACGTGTGACTGTCATTTGATGGGCAGGTTTCCAGAGAAGACTGCGTAAGCTGTGCCCACAGGAAACATAATTTACAGTCATATAAGGGCATTTTTGACAACAGTGGGAAAGACTGCAACGTGAACTTCTTACAGTGCCTCTAATCTCTCATGAAAACAAAGCTTGCTTTGTCATTGTGCTGTTATCCTGTAAGAGCCAGCTTTTCGTATGACTGTGGACATGTCTGCACTTCTGTGCAACACGCTGGTTATGCAAATGAAATTACATGCATCTATAAAGACAATTATATTTAGATGCAGAAATTAATAAAGAATCATAATTTGACAAGTCTGGATGTGACAAAGTCATAATTCGGATTGTAAGGTCTGTCATAGACCCTAAGTCATAATTGTGAATTTGCAGTGTTTTCCTGGAAGCAGAAGAGAGATCACCCTTGTAAAAGAAATGGTTAGCTGGCTGTCACTGTGCCTTTTGAAACTGCACCTGCTGGCTCAGGACGAGTCAGCGCCAAGCAACCTTTGATCACAGCCTCCTCGAAACTATCACTTTAAACTCTTCCCCAAATTATTTCTAAATGAGAAGAATTGCTGTTTTTGATGTATAGCTGCAGCTTCATATAGTGACTACTTCCCTCTGTGGACTCAGTGGACTGAAAAGGGTGACAACACTGATGTGCGATAAGACAGGGGGAGTGGAAGAAATGTGCTGTGAAGTCTCTTATACTTAGGGCTACTTTGCAATTTGTATAACGTGCATATTTAATGGGCTACAGAGGAGTCATAAAATAATTAGGAGGAGTGATCGCCGCATTCAGCACTAACCTCGTAATGGAAAGAAAAACGAAACAGTTTCATTTTGAATGTCCTCTAAACTTTATTACACGCTGTCAAGTCTTCCTGTTTTTAACAGTCTCGCTTTCCCACAAATCAGCTGTTGACAGACTTTGTGTGTCATAAAAATTTGATCTGCCTACGTCTGAGCCCTTAATTTAGTAGGAGTGAGGAAAAACACTGTACATTTCTTTTAACTAAACAGCAAGAACAATACCAGCACAATATCCTTTACATGAAATGCCTATTAACACATAATGTTTTGTTTTGGCGTTTGCATGTGGGCGTTCACATGCATGTGAAGCGCTAAAATGGGTCAGAGGAAGTGTCATTCTGTGTATGCAAATAAGATGGCCAAACGTCTTTTCTTTCAAGCTTTGTAAAATTGAGAGTACAGTATTACAGCGGATAGAGCTCATATCAGGAGAGGCACAGTCATCTTTTATTTCTCAAGATGAAAATATATCGTCAAGATATTTCAGTAATATTTCAAGACTAAATATATTCATCCTACGATAAAGTGGCAACTTGTCCAAGGTACCCCGCCTCTGGCCCAATGACAGCTGGGACCCTTCACAGGACAAGCAGTTACACAAGATGAATGAATGATTAAATATGTTTTATTTCAATTTTAGTGCGCTTATTATAAATTGGTTCTGGCTCTGAGAGGCTAACACAGCCCGCTCATTAACCTTTAGTACAGACTGATTTACCTTCAGATGCAAAATCTAAACTAGTGAGCAAGAGCTCAAACGTGTATTGCACAGAGAGAGTTTTCAACGACAGGTTTTAGATTTAAGTAAAGCAGTAGGTGTGGCAACAAAAGAGGTTCCAGGTTCCTCTTTTGTTTCAAAGGGTTAACACACAGAGTGCAGAATGACAAAACAATGAATAAACAAGCTCCAATAAGCAAGTATATTTTTTAACAATGTTAGCTGTCTTAGTTCACAATGAGAAACTCTATGAACTTTAAGATCGTTGGTGACAAAAAAAGCCCTGTTGTCTACTGCCCTCTTGTGACAAACTTGTAACCAAAGCACACTGTTGGACTTGAAAAGTTCAAGTAGGAATATTTCTATAAAAACTAAACAAACAAACCGTTACGAGAATGAGTCAGGTCAGACATGGAAGGTCAAACAATAGGACCATACAAAATGCTAGAAAAGATAAAATACATAAAATGTGCTTCAGAATATACAATACAACAGTAAGTTCATAAGAGGTCGCCAACAAACAAACAGTGAAGCGAGAAGGGAAATGGAGATGACGGTGAGATGTGCATGATCCTAAGGCCTCCCTGAGGCAAGGTAAAGTCCTTAATTTAGCGATATACATTGTATAAGGAAATTGGTTGACTGGAGGGACTTGTGGAAGACTTGAGCCGCTGTGACAAATCTGACCCCTGATATATGCACCTAGCACCCATGTTTTTTTGATGATGGTGGGAGGAAACCGGAGTGCCCAGAGGAAACCCACTTAAACTAAATGAAAGGCGAATTCAGGGATTCAGGGATTCGAACAGAGGCCCTTCTGGCTGTAAGGTCCCAACGCTAACCACTCTTCCACTGTGCTGACAGAATGACCTGACAGTATCTGAATCCTCTGTAAAGCAGCTTAGCAACATGCACCCTGATTTCCCTGTGTAAACTGTCAAACAGTTGATGATATAGTAAAATAACCTGAGATAGAGGTCAATAACGAAGCAGTGTGGGCACTTTATCGGTATTGTCGTGTTATAGACACGAGAGGCCGTGTACTTATTAGGGTTCAAGCAGCGAAGCTGCGTAGAAGCCCTATTGTGATTGTTAGTTTTCTTATTATTAGTGGGGCTGTGCAAGCACAGCCCACTACTGACCCCCATATAGCAAAGCTATAGGGGTCAGTAGTGGGCTGTGCGAAGCACAGCCCACTACTTGTTATTGTCGTCTATTTTTATTATTATTCCCACGGATTTTCGGTCGCTATCTCCTCCCGCACAGTTCATCGCACATACACGAAAAATACATCAAAACGTGCGTATCGATCGGGGCGGGTGTGCTATTATTCAGTTTCTCCAGGTCGGAACTATTCGCGACATAGTCGCGAAAATTGTTTTTTCGGGTTTATAATGGGTGTGTATTGCGCGGAATGTTCGCGCTAGAGTGAGAGGCCCAACAGTTAGAGGGCGGGCTGCTCTGAAAAAATGTTCAAAATATTTTTTTAAAACTGTGATTGCTTCCACAAATTTCACTCTACACACAAAATTTTCTCCAAAGTAGTAGTCATACTTGTCCTGATGCCTACAATGTGTCTACCTAACCGATAGGATTCACAGTTTTTGAATGAGAAGCCTAGAAGTGAGGAGTGGACAGCCTAACTGCTCCATAGGACCCAATGTTAATTCAGCAAAGTTTTTCGTCACAAAAGTTTAACGGACGGTAGTTTTCAACTCGCTAGAATGTCCACTTTTTTTACACTAGGAAGAATAAAAAATACATGTCTGTGTTCATGGAAGCCTTGTGGTAGTCACTGTGAAAAAAGTTTGTGAGTAACTGGCATACGTTTTTAGTAAATGGCAGTGGTTCGAGGGAGTGGTTCTGTGCTTCTTGGTTAATCAAAGCACCTGCGCAGCAGCAGTTAAGGAGGGGGAGGGCTGTTTCCCGCTCTGTCTCACTGACGTCACGCACGCGCACACACACAGAGGGAGCGAGGCTTGGGGAAAAAAAAAAAAAAAGGACGGAGCGAGGCCTGTGGCGCATATGCTAACATATGCTAACTTCGACGGAAGTTAGCATAGGTTAGTTAGCATACGTTAACATATGCCAACATGCTAACATATTAGATGTCCCTGCACTGCTCTCGGTCTCTCTCTGAAAAAAATAAAATAAAAATAAAACCTCCGCTCTGTCGCTCTGATCACTGAGGGGCGGGGCTGCTCTTCACACACAGCGAGGGAGAGAGAGAGAAAAGAGAAACGCAGCGTGTGCAGCGGCAGCAAAGAGGAGTTAAGTGATCTGTGGAGAAGACAAGTCGACTGGACGACAACACGTGTCAGTGTAAGTGAAATAAAACCTTCACAAGTTGAAAGTCAACAAACATAACCTCCTTCGCAGAGGCAATAAGTACCACTAGTTCAACAAGCATAAACGTGCATCATCCCACACAGCAAAAGGACTGCGCAGCGGACCTGCCGCGGATGTATGTCGGCTTCCGGAACGGACCCGTATCGGGGTCCAGATGCACTCAGGAACTCCGCCGTGGCTCCGCGCTTCTTCTTCTTCTTCTTCTTTGAGATTTTACGGCAGCCGGCATCCAACCAGTTGCATTGCTGCCATCTACTGTACTAACACCTTATTGCACTATATTCGGCTATATAGCCCAGTCTCTATTAAAAATGTGAAAAAACAGCGTTTTCCCCTCCCGCTTGACCCGATTTCTAAAATATTTTTCAAAGTAACTTCTCTTAGACCAAGTTCACGCAATTCTCTGATTAGTTCTTGTCTTTGGAGGGCGTAATTTCTACAATAGATCATAACATGTTGTACCGTCTCAAGTTCCTGGCAAGAACACAAACCATTATGATGTTTTCCTAAAATATGTAAAGTGCTGTTCAGAAATGTGTGCCCAATCCTCATCCTAGAAATAATCACCTGTTCTTTACGTCTCATTCCTTCTCCTTTACAAGCATTAACTGAGTTAGTTACCTTACTAGCTAATGAAAATAGGTGCCTCCCTTTGCGTTCTTGCTCCCAGAGCTGCTGCCATTTTACAATGGTTTCCTGCCACACAATACTTTTACCCTCAGACTTGGATAAATTTATGATGACATCTATGTTTTCTTTTTGAACAGCTTCCTTGGCCAACTTATCAACTTTTTCATTTGCTACAATACCTACATGAGCTGGGACCCATATGAATGATATTTCTACACCTCTCATTTTCACATCTCTAATTGCCAGGAGTATATCATATACAAGGTCTTGTCGACTCTTTGAAGACCCTTTCCCAATACTATTGATAGCTGACACAGAGTCACTACATATCAACACTTTATGGTTTTGTATCTGTTCAGTCCATTGCACAGCCATCAAGATTGCATATAATTCAACTGTGAACACACTTAGAGAATTTGAGGTTCTCTTACAGGCTTGAACATTCCACTTCTGAACAACAAAAGCTGCTCCTGTAGCCCCTGTCTCTTGATCTTTTGACCCATCAGTGAAAATTAATATGTGTTCTTGATATCTTTCTCCTATATGACACTGGAATTCATGCACTAAATTTGACTCTGGGTTTTTTAACTTAATCCCAAGTATCTGTAGGTCAGTCTTTGGAACCTCTAACTGCCATAAAGGAACCGACGGCCACAGTACTCCTGGACAAAAGGTCTTATCCCATATAGCCATTTCCTGTGCCACTGCCTCCCCTGTCCACCCAAAACTTGAAAGTCTTGCCCTCCCTCTTTCCCAGCTTGACTGGATTGCTACTTTAACTGGATGGACATCCCTTTGGCCCATCAAGTTAACCCAATAGTTAGCCTGCAGCTGCTTCCTCCTCAAATAGAGTGGCATTTCTCCTATTTCTACCTGTAAAGAACATACTGGAGAAGATCGCACAGCTCCTGTACATATTCTTAGTGCCTTAGCTTGAACTAGATCCAACTCAGCTAAAACTGACTTGGCTGCAGACCCATAAACCAAACACCCATAATCAATTCTTGCTCTGATTAAATATATATAAATTTGCTTCAAGGAAACTACATCTGTTCCCCATTCTGTTCCAACAAGACATCTCATTAAATTCATCACCCTTTTACATTTGTCTGCCACTTTTAAAACATGCTCCCTCCATGTAAGTCTAGTGTCAAAGACCACACCAAGAAATTTAAAACTTTTAACCCTTTCCAAATTCCTACCATATAGCTTCAATTTTATACTTTCATCAACTTTCTTCCTGGTAAAAAACATAACCTTAGTCTTCTCAATAGAGAATCTAAAACCCCATTTCCTTCCCCAATCTTCCACTAGGGTTAGAGCTCCCTGTACCTTCTTCAAAGTATACTTCACATTTTTCCCCCTTTTCCATATACTACCATCATCTGCAAATAATGACTTTCCCATTTCTGGCTGAACATTCAAAAAAACATCATTAATCATTATATTAAACAGCAATGGACTAATAACACTCCCTTGTGGTGTCCCATTTTCTACCAAACACCTTCTAGACATTTCTGTCCCTATTTTCACCTGAATGCTTCTATTATTTAAAAAGTCCATTACCCAGTTAAACATATTTCCCCGAACTCCTATCATATGCATTTTGATTAAAAGACCCTCTACCCATAGCATGTCATATGCTTTTTCCACATCTAAAAATACTGCTACAACTGTCTCTTTTTGTATCTGTGCTTTTCTTATTTCATCCTCAAGACATATGATAGAATCAATAGTGTTTCTCCCCTTTCTAAAACCACTCTGACAACTAGCCATCAGCCCCCTTTCTTCAATAAAGTGCATTAACCTTCCATTCACCAACCTTTCCATTAACTTACCTAAATGAGAAGTTAGCGCTATTGGTCTATAGTTTGCTGGATTACTAGGATCTTTTCCTGGTTTTCTTATTGGAATAATAACTGCCTCCTTCCACCCTGCTGGAATCTTTCCTTCCTCCCAGACTTTATTAAATACATTTAAAACTTTCTGAATTCCGTTATCACTTAAATTTCTTAACATGCTATAACAAATTTCATCTCTACCAGGAGCTGAATTCTTACACTTATCCAATGCATTTTTTAATTCTCTCAGTGTGAATGGAACATTATATTTATCTTCTATTTTTCCTTTCTTTTGAATAATCTCAGCATACATATTCCTTGTTTCTTCCCTGCCCCTTCTTTCTTCTTCAGATAAATTACTGGAACTATGTACTTTACTCAGTGTATTCACCATCATTTCTGCTTTCTCTAGGTTTGTTACAGCCACCTGTTCACCAACTGAGAGGATAGGATAATTCCACTCTCTTCTATTACCCTCCATTTTCTTGATCATTCGCCACACCTCATTTATATTAACAGTACTTCCAATTGAGCTACAGTATTCCCTCCAGTATAATCTTTTTCTTTGCCGTATGGTCCTTCTCACTATTGCTTGTGCTTTCTTATATTCAATCAAATGTTGAAAGTTATGAGTTCTTTTTAACCTTCTAAACGCTCTGTTCCTTTCCCTAACTACCTCTTCACATTTACCATTCCACCATGGAACCCCTTTTCTAGCCAGTTTTCCTGAGCTTTTTGGTATTGTAGCCATTGCAGCCATATAAATACTTTGTCGCAATTCAATTTCACTTCTTTCAACATCATTTGTTTCTTGAAATGAATTAATATACAAATCACTTGTTTCCATAAATCTCTCCCAGTTGGCTTTTTTAAAAATCCACTTTCCATGACTATCTTCTACACTCACCCTTACATCAACATCCAATTTACATATAACTGGGTAGTGATCACTTCCAATAGTGCCTTCTCCATGCACTTCCCACTCACACTTTGATGCCATTCTACTAGATAAAAATGTGAGGTCTAATACTGACTCTTTACCAGTTCTAATATCAATCCTAGTTCCTCTACCATCATTTAAGCAAACCAAGTTCCTATCATTCATTAGTTCTTCAATCACCTGCCCATTTTTGTCTGTTTTTCCCCCTCCCCACAGTGTATTATGGGCATTAAAATCTCCACACCATACAACATTATCTCTGTCCTGGCCTTCTATTACCTCTAGTTCATTTAATTCTAACTGTTTACAAGGGTTATAATAATTTATCACTACTATTTTCTTTTTTCCTGCCCATACTTCCACTACCACATACTCTTGTTCCTTCCCTGAACCCAACACCCTATAAGGTATACCCTTCTTTACAAAAGTAGCACAACCCCCACCACTTCCTTCCTCTCTGTCTCGTCTGATAGCAATATAATTAACTAAAACAAAATCAAATCTGGGTTTTAACCATGTTTCTTGAATACACATTACATCTGGTTTTATATTTTTCCCATCTATAAACTGTTTAAAATCTTGACCATTTGCCAACAAACTCCTTGCATTCCATTGTAGAATGAACATAATAAATAAGATCATCCTTTCCCTACCTCTTGGCTTGAATGTACAGTAAGACAGTCCCTGATTTCTTCCCATTTTAATTCTAGCATACCCAAATGCTGAATTGCTGCCTTTGTAACAATTTGAATCCTTTCAGTTTTTGATTTGACCTCAGCTGTTGCATTAATTACCCCTGCAATAAAGATAACCAAGTCCCTTTTCACCCCCCACTCCTTTTTCTCCTGCTCTCTAAGTTCTTGCCTCTGAATCCGCACATCCCCGGTTGTTATTTCTTCTCCAACATTTCCTCCATTAATCCTCTTTGTTTGCTCCACTTTTTTAACTGCTTCTGCATAAGAGAGTCTTTCCTTCCTTTTCACACTCTGAATCTCAGTCTCCCTTCTCAATACTTCACATCCCCAGTAGGCCGCACTGTGTCCTCCTCCACAATTACAACATTTAGGTCTAACCCCCTCACCACATTCCCCATACTCATGCTCCCCACCACATTTAGCACACCTTTTAGTCCCTTTACACATATTAGCTATATGACCAAACTTCTGACACTTGTAACATCTTGTTGGCTTAGGAGTGAACTCTCTTACTCTATATCTCATATACCCAAAGTATACCTCTGTAGGCAACTCTTTTGAGCTAAACTCTATCAAAACTGACTCAGATTCTTTTTTTTCAAAACCCTTAGTTAAGCGCTTTGCACTCTGAACAGCATCACATTTTTCTTTTAAGTTTTTGACCAGCTCCTTCATTTCAACTGCTAAAGGAATCCCATAAATCACTCCTTTACTTCCTTGTTCACCCACTTTCACCGCCTTTACTACCACTGCTTTCCCAACATTTTGCATCTTTAAAGCTCTTCCAACCTGTTCTTCAGAGATACATCCGATTAATAAATTCCCATCATTCAGAACTCTGGCATATTTAACCTCGCCAACCTGATTCTTAATTATTTTCGTCAATTTTAATGGATCCAAATTCTTCACTCCTGATTCTTCAAACCTCACAACAACATTCCATTTCTCCTCACTAGCTTTCATTCCTCTACTCCGCTTTGCTTTATTTATCTTCCTTATCTGCCAATTCCCTTCGTCTTGGTCCAACTCATCCATACTACAAGCACTATCTTCATGATTGTTTGCCATGGTAAAGAATACAAGCAAGCGTATCGTATACCGGACCTATACAGGCCGTCGGCCGATACTCCCGCTAACCACCCTTCTCCACTTAACCTACTCTACTTTTACCTATCTCTGCGAAATGTTGTTTTATGACTTTAACTTGAAAAACCGAAACAAAACAAAATACTGTAACACTTCTCTAACTGCTGTGCTCAAAAGCATAAACCGGCTGTCAGCGCAGGTCTCCCTCTCTACCGTTACCGGTCTGCTCGTGGCTCCGCGCTGCTCCGCATCCGCGATTAAAGCCTCACCTCCGCGGCGGGTCCGTTTGGGACCCGCAAATTGATACATACATCCGCAGCGGACTCATATGGCTCATCCGGCCCGGGTCCGTTTTGGACCCGTTTATCTCATTTTCCAAATCCCTTCTGTTCATGTTGTAGGATAAACTAAACTATAGGACAAAAAAACGAGGCTATCACTGGGCTTAGCCTGGCTACTACAGCAATAGTGTAATCTTAAATCTGCATTGCCTTGTATTTTTAACCTAACAATATTGTCAACAGAAAATGTTCAAGTCATGCATTTACTGTACAAAAGTGATAGCTCAATGGAAATATAAAATTGACATTAACATTTATGAAATGTTATAGGTTATAGTCTATGTTTTTGTTAGGTTACTACATTCATTATGTGGTCAAAACCTAATTTAGTGCTTTATACAGGCGCCAGGTCGGTGCAGACATAAAATATGCCATCTATTAGGCTACAACTTCAGTGAAATGCTGCGTTATACACAGCTAAAATATCAGAAAATGAATAACTGGTGAACGACAAGAAGTTCAATAAAAATATGTTTTAATTATTATTCCTCTTAGCCTAGGCCACACCTGACACTATGACCCCTCTACTCCATTTTTACATGACAGTCACAGGCTGCCAAAACATTATGACCACTTCACTCAATACAGGACTATATTAGGGTGCCAGAACATGACTCTATGACCCCCCCCTTCCCCAATCAGTTGGGATTTCTAGAATTATCCATGTGTTAAGTGTGTTTGTGCCCAACATAACTTCTCTGCTAATATATGTTAACTATTAGCCGACCAATGACTTAGCCTGATGCTGGCTTTCAGGTGGAGCTGGGAGGGGTCTGCTCCATGTACTACTGACCCATATAGCAAAGCTATAGGGCCAGTAGTGGGCTGTGCGAAGCACTATTACAGCCTCTGCAATAGCAACTGCGAGGATAAGATTAGGTGAAAAATTGTAGCATGTTAGCATCGTAGCATCGTAGTGTTGTATCATGTCATCTTAGCGCAAACTGCTGCCGACACAGCCCCACTCTCGCGATTTCCCGCAGGGGAATTGTCTAGTTATTATTATTATTATTATTATTCCAATTCTTCCGCCATGGGCGTCTATGGCAGCTCATAGAACCGTATGGTAAAAAGTTGTAAAGATTGGGCACATAGCTTAAGGCCAGTCTCAATATGACTTTGACTGGGTTGCATGTAAGCGCCAAATACGGTCTAGCGCCACCAACGGGTCAAAGTTCGAAGTACATTTGTGCATATAACTTTTAAACCGTGCGTCCGATTTTTGAAAACAAGGTATCGTTGGAATCCTTGGATCATGACGATCGCAACGCACCACATGACGTCATAATGCATCAGATAAATTTCTCGCAATTCACGATTTTGTTGAAAAACGAAACTAATTTTCAGCAGTCACAACTTTTGTCAGATTTTCACGGGAATTGGCACAGACTGTCTTCTGACCAATGCGCACAAAAGTTACTATCAGGCGTCTGCAGCTTCGAAACCGTTTGGCCGCTACAGCCAATCAAAAGTGGCGGCGAAGGCGGCGCTCATATCTCTGCAACGATTTGGTGCACTGCAACCAAATTTGGTAGCATTGACACTATCGGCACTATTGCAAATGAACTGCTTGAACCCTTCATTGCTGCTTGCAGCTATATTTGGCATTGGAGTAGTAATAACATCAACTGGAAGCATAGGCCAGAAGTCATGAGAAAACTGCTGCTAGGCACGGTTGCCTTCTAGAAGCCAACGAGGCTAGCAAGCTAGCAAGAGAGGAAACTGGAAATATAAACGAAACATCCACTTTTTCCTCGTACATATTATAAAATTAAGTATAATGACTAAATTGCAATATGTTAACTAACCATTCACCTTTTAACTGGAAGGTGTCATGGTCGAAGAGGGCGCTGTACATTTGGAGTCGTGAACGTGGTAAATACGATACTATGTAGAGTCCATTTCTGGCAGCTAGCACGTATTAGCCTGACATTTGTTGGCTATGTATTTGCTAGCTAGTGAGGCAAAAAAGAATAGCATACAAAAGAAAGTCAGCTGATGTTTAAATAATGCCAGACACTAACATTACATTAAATGGTAGTTTTAAATTAATAGTGTAGTACAAACGGCTAACTTTGTGCTATTAGCTAACGGTTACTAATAGATACCTCGTCCTATTACCTGTATTTATGACGAAAATATTGAACAAACTAGTCTTTTCTTTTGGAAACTAAACACATTCTGAAATAATAATAGTTAAGATAATAAATATGGTTTGGATATAGGCTCAATGAGGTAAGTTTGCTTTGATACTACAAATGGGAGTGTTGAAGCTTTTACCTATTATGCAATTTTACTTACTTACAATAATAAGCTAAAAACATTATTAAATCATTATTTATAATATGACTTTTAAAGCTGTTGTTTTGGTAACCTTTACTTTGTTAGCTTTTTTTATTATTATTACAAAAACACACGTGTGTGCAGTGTGTGATAAAGCCCGACTGAGGCAGCCTCTGAGCGGCTGTTGCTGGGAGCTCCGACCAATCAAAGCCGCAGCTCCCATGCAAGTGGCTGGTGGTGTTGGCTGGAGGAGGCATGACATCATGCACAGCTCCGTCCCTCTCTGCAAAAAAAAAACTACGAGTGAAACACCTGCATTTTTACTACGGCGAACAGCAGCCGACGACTCAAGCGTCTGCGCTGTGAAATTCCGCGGTGCAGCCATTGAAATATAGCGTGAGCGTGGCCTTGGTACCACCCCCCCGCCCCCTCTCAATCCATCCACCCACCGTGTGTGCAGCGTAGCCTGGGAGGGGCATCCGTCCGTTTTGTGGGGTGGGGGGAATGGCGGATGTGGAGCACTCCGTGTCTGTTGAATGGGACAGCGGTGATGGAGGTTTAGAAGAATAACACCCCATTTGAGCGTTTTTATTTTTCTCTGTGTAGCTTGGTACTCGGCTGTCGCCATGGATCCAGAGAAAACGCTGACATTCTGCCACGGGCTGCTGGCTGAGGAGGTAATGCTCTGCACAGCACTGACACACACACACACACACACACACTGCTGTCAACAGCTGGGCTTTAGTGATTCTGCTGAGCAACATGCTTCCCTCGGCCTGTTGTTGTTGTTGTTGTTGTTGACAAACAGTGGCCTCAACTTGTTCTTGTCTTCTCCTTGCTTCACCTTATGCCACTGTTCCTTTGACATTGTGTTTGGGACAACAGGTGCATATTTATTTGCACCACTGCAGCAAATGTTTAGTGCTCTGTAAAGACAGTCATGTTTGGTTTCTATTTGGATTGTAGTCAATGTAGAACATCTACTAATATGTTTTAGTTGTGACTCTACTAATGTACTTGAAAAATACTTGGGATTTACCAAAATGCGACTACAGACTCGGTTTCTGTAATGACAGGACAATCACGGACCTGCTTGTTTCTGTCATCTAGTTTATTGTATTAAAGGTATAATTTGTGACTTGAATGAATTACATTTTAAGCTGATTTCTTGTTTTTGGCAGTGTTGCATTTCAAATTTGTAATGAGCAGTGCTTAAACCCTCATTTATTGTGTAATGTTTTTTTTTCTTAAAGCGCAATAAATCTAATCCACACTTGACTGACAGAAGAGCACTATACTGCTGATTCAAGAAAAGTGCTAGTTAACTAAGAAGGACGTTCCTGTTTCAGGCCATTCAACTAAAAGTGGAGTGAGTTTGTGCGAGATTTACAGTTGGATTACTTAATTGTAGACATGTTTTGCTTGTCTCACCTGGGAAAACACAAGTTTACTAATTATTAATGATGGCTCAGTTCAGTTAAGTGTCTCAGTAAAGCCATGAGCGTGAACCGGATTGTAGAAACCTCCACCACATGGAATGCAGCTGGAATTAAGGCAACTGCGCTCTCTCTTATGTGACAAGTCAAAATGTCTTCAGTGGACAAAGTCAGAAATAAAGGTCTACTGCAGCGTGTTGAAATGAAACTAGGCCAATGCAAGCAAATCTTTCAAAAATGTATCATCAACAAAAAAGGTTAATTTATAATAAGAACATTTACACTAATTAGAAGAATAGATAGAGTTCAGTGCACTTTTGTGAACTGTTGGCTATATCATGTTCTCATATTTGGTATTTTCTTGTTTCCATGGCTGTAAATATTCTGTTTCAATACAAAAAAAATGTATTCATTTTTAAATTTGTTTTCTTTTGGGCCAATGACAGCAATTTTCAACCAACTTGCAGCTTGCAACACTTAAGGTGACCTCTGACCTTTGACAGCTGGATAGTGTTTTTGAATTATGAATGCCATCACATGCACCATGTTTGATTACAGTCTGCTTCTCTCGTCTTTCCCTTCACTCTTGATTTTTTATTTGCAATGCTATGGAAACCTTCGGGGGACCCTCGGGTGGAAATCATATGTGGTTAGTCTGTGGTCTCTGGGGAAGTCTGGATGACTTCACTTCACACTCCTGTGCTTGTCCTGTGCAATGTGGTGGGCTCACCACAGGAACTCGGTTTGACTTTATATATGACAGAACATTTCCCCTTGTGACTTGTATTAAATATTGACGCTCAGTCATGAACTTCCAGAGGCGATATTAGATGAAGATTGCATTATACAGCAGGACTTACCTGCAGAGATTTGTTGTTATATAGTATTTGGTGACCTGCGCTTTTTAGAAACAGTTGGTAGAATCTCTGATGAATAAACACACAGATCAGCCACAACATTATGATGGGATGAGTAACACTGATTATGTGGTTGTTAGTGTGTAGGATATATTAGGCAGCAAGTGAAGATTTTGTCCTCAGAGTTGACTTGGTTTAGGTTTGATGGTGGTTTGATGAACACAACAACAGCCTGGCCAACATCAGCAGGATGTTCTGGACAAATGATTAATAGAGGCCCCACCTCACAATTTTCAGGACTCAATGGATCGGCCGCTAACATCTTGATGCCAGATACCACAGGACAACTTCAGAGGTCTAGTGGAGTCCATGCTTTAATGGATCAGGGCTATTTTTGTGACAAGAAGGGGGACGACACAATATTAGACATTGTGTTAGTTCAGATTACTGTAATGGACAGTCGATGTCAATCTATAATTTGTAAAAGAATGTTTGTAAAAGTAAAAGTAAAGGCTTGTACAATGCTTTGGCCTCATTTGTTCAGTTTCTCCATTAGTATCAGAAATAGTAGTTTGCCCTTTGAAGCTGATGTGTTCATGGCCACAAAAAAACTGCGTGGAACCAGATAATGTACTGATATAAAATTTTCATCCTCTCCTCTGCACGCTGCTCAGTAATGGATAATATGAATGTACACTCACACGCATACTCTGCAGTCTAGGGTTGACACTGTTCCCTATATCAAGCACATAGGCTGCATGCAGGTCGCAACAAAAGGGGTCTCATTTACATGGCTGCAACAAGACAGCGAGGCCCCAGTACCCCCTCACACATGTTTTTTCACAGTGGGCCCACATCCAGCATGCACACAGGCATTTTGTTTCCTTTTTACTGTCAGCAGGCTGCATGGCATTTACGGAGGTGTAAGTGACACGTAGAATTTTGACAGCTTGTCCGGCGTAAATGTACATGTAGCAGTAGTACCCAGCACTAGTGTCCACTGTAGGTAACAGTTAAACGCTCACTTACCAGTTAATTGTATACACTTGTTAGAATGAATGCGTTCTGATATAATAGTCTCGCTAAATCTTCATGCAGGTTGTGATATTCAACATTTGTATAAAATAAATGAAGCTGTTGATTCAACTATGTTTTCATTTTGGCGACTGTGCTTGATAGCTGTTGAATTGTATTGTGCTGTACCAATACACGTTTCTATTATTTTGACCAGACGTGAGAGCAGAAACTGTTTTGTAATCCAGTTTAACAGCACCACAAACTACAACCTCCAAAATGATCATACAGTTCATTTACCACTTTCCGATGCTGTTTCAATAAAACTGAACTTTGTAACAGTCATGAAGGGAGATTTAGTGTGGTACTGTTATATCCGAATGCATTTGTTTTCACTAATGTACCTAATGAGATACTTAATCCTTTATTTATCCCCACAGGCTGAATGAAATGAATGTTATTCTGCAAATACCAGGTGTCGACTGCTTTAATTGCTGAGTGTTGTTAACGCTTGGATGAACGGAACATTTATCAGTTTTAATAACCCCATAATAGTGAAACTCGTTTTCCCTTTCTGAACACATTTTGGCCATTTTTATTTCTGATATTCTATTGATTAAACTTTTAAAAAGATATTCGATTAATTAGTCATACAAATGCAATACAGATAAAGATTTAAGGTGAAAGATTTTGTCGTTTGTGTTTGAAATAAAGGATGAGAAAGGACAAGAGCATAGACAGAGGTTTTATGAACGTGCTGGCGATTGGTGTCTTCTGTCTGCTAGAGTGGGTTTTGTTAAAAACCCACTGACCTTCCTGTCTCCTTGAAAAGGCCAGGAGTGAAGCAGCCACTGGCTTAAGGCTGGAAAATGGGACTCGAGTCACCTTTCTGTTGTTCCTGATTTCTAGAATAACAACACTGCCTGTCTTTGACATCATATATTTTATCTCTAGGTCTCCATCATAACCACTGTCTCTCTCTTCCTTTTATCAGATGACTATGTCCCTGCAGGGGCTGGATGCAACTGAAGAATCTACGGTAGGGAGCTCAACCTTTCACCACAAATACCAAATATAAAACATTGTCCACATGGGTAAAAAAAGCCCCAAAGCCTTTTCCTCAGTGGTTGCTATGGGGATGCATAATTATCTGTTGGCACTTCTAGGTCTCATGTGTGGTAACTATGTACATAACAGATTTTGCAACCTCTTCTTGCTGCATTATTATCGTGGTTTATGGTTTCCCTGAAGCACATAAATTTACTGGGTTTTGACAATGTGTCAGAGATTGAATATTTGATGTCTGGATTCAGTTTTTCACTTACTTTCACTATTCACTCTCCAATGGGGTAGACTCAGCTGTAAAATTAAGATTCTTTTCTCATTTTAGGTGCCGGTGAAGGAGATTGACATGAGCACAATTCATAAGGTGGGATGTGTTTTAATCTTGACTGTAGATGACATCAGACATACACCATCATCCGAAAAAAAGAATCCTTAAGTGGCAGTACCTGATGTTTTTACTTTACTTAACTAAAGGTGTGATGTGTAATAAAAAAAAAATGAACAAAACATTTAGCGTCTTATAGCTCATTATTTTTATTGTTTTATCAGATTCCATATTTGAATAAGAATTGAGTCAGACTAGGTCAGGCTGGGGAGAAAGGTTTAGTTGCCATTGTATGACTTGAATAGCGACAGTCAGCCAAATGATAACAGGTGTGTCTTGACCTTTTTTTCTGTTAAAAGCACTTACAGAAGCTAAAATAGGAAAGTATTTGTTGTTACATTATTTTGTAATGTGGTGTTTTGTCCACTAGGTGGTGAAGTATCAGCTGGACTCTGATAGCCAGCCTGCAGTCAGTCCTAAGTACTGTCCTGGAGTCAACAACAGTCCAGGTTACCTGTGTGAAACAGGACACTGCTGTGGAGAGACCGGTTGCTGCACTTTCTACTATGAACTCTGGTGTAAGTTGACTGACTCTTCTCCACAGTGTCACTGTAAAGAGTGTGATGACTGTATTACATTAGATTTATCTTCCACTTCTCTTTTACAATTAAAACAGTGTGTGAGTTTTTTTTTATTACACTACCGTAATATACCAAATATGCTGCTAAAGTATTTCTTTATGGTTGTATTTCTGCCGTAATTACTGGATGCATCCCACCAAGACAATTTGTCCAGAAAATTCAGACAGGAATGTCTTCTCGATCATTTTGTGCCTAATTATCAAACTGTTTCATTCATTCACTCTTGAAATGAATGTGCCATATTTGGGCTTTCCCCTTTTTTGCTGTCTAATAATTTCATTTTACTATGTAAGTATTGTTATTATAGAATATATGTATAGTTAATCTCTCTTATTGTTAATGTAATTTGACCTTTTATTGTTTTTTTCAAATTTTGTAAAATGACAGTATCAGAAGCTTTATTGTACAGAATGTATCAGTCTGAAAGTTAAATATTATTAAATATAAGAAAATATAAGCGAACAAACCTAAATAAATGAATTTACAATCTCAGGGGTTTATTTGAAAAAACTGCAGACGTAGTGTGAAACACAAATTGACATCCAGTACCTCTGGTGTTGTCTTTTTGAAATCATATTTTTATTGTTTGCTTTCATGATGATGGACACTGGGTTCATTTCCCGTTCACTGCAGGGTTCTGGCTGTTGTGGACGGTGCTGATCCTCTTCAGCTGTTTCTGTGCTTATCGCCATCGCCGGGCCAAGCTGAGAATCCAGCAGCAGCAGAGACAGAGAGAAATAAACCTGATCGCTTATAATGGAGCCTGCAATTATCCTTCCTCAATGCTGGACCTCAGTATGTTTCTTTTATTTCAGTCTGGCTCCGAACAGGTCTAAGTCTTGAGCACTACTTTGCATATACTCTGTTTTCCAGGCCAACACTGTTTTTTATTACCTTTCCATACCTGCTTTGTATGAGGTTCATATAAAAATACAGTTTTTTATTGTGTGGCTATTAATGGAGCTCTATGGCACGGAGGAATTGACAGTACCTGCCTCTGCTGTCATAGACAATACTTGTTTGCAGGATCACTTCACTGTTTTCAAGTAATTATTAGAAAAATACAAAATATCCCCAGTTTAATTTTAGCAGTAGACTTTGTATCTGAGTTGATGTGCCTTTTTTCCACAGGTTTTCTGGCTTCCTTCAAGCTGCCCTCCTATGAGGAGGTTGCTGCCCAGCCCAGCACCCCTCCTCCGCCTTACAGCTCCATCTTTGCCCTGGAGGGGGGTGCCATGCCAGGTCCTAGCTCCTCTTATCCCTTCCACCACCACCGGCACCCTTGCCCACCCTATCTGGGCCCTGGCCCAAGTGGCCTGACCTCCTCCCAGAGCTCTGACAACTACACCAGCTGCTCTTGCGAGTCTTGCTCCCTCACCTCTCCGTCCAGCACCTCCTTTTCTGTCCAGGTGACAGATGAGACATATGACAGTAGCCACATCTCCACACCCAGTGAAGCAGGAGGTGACTTAGCAATCATGCCAAGGGTTGGCGCCTCCTTCACACTGATGCCCTCCTCTCCGCCTTTTTCACAAGTTCCACCTGATGTTATACCTGCAGCCGCTCCAGATGTGATACCTGTGCAGAGATGTCCTTCTAAGGGCAGTGGAGGAGCCTCACCTCCTGCTCCACCACTTTCTCTTCCTTTACACTCTCATGCATCACACCCTTCTCGTCTCCCACTTTCTCCCCTTGTGCTGTTATCCTCCAGGCCTCCTGGCCAGGTCCATCCTCTTGTCACCTCAGACCCACTTGGAGCTATGGCCCTTCAGAAAGTGAAAGAAGAAGCTTCACCCCATGATCCAGCCACAAAGCCCACACCGCCTCCCTCTAAACAGGCATTCTTTTCAGCAGATGTGTCTGTTTTTGCGCATTGTAATAAAGAGGAGCGAAAACAAGAAAAAGAAGAAGAAGAGGACGAAGAAGAGGAAGACGAGGAGGAGGATCATTTCCGGCACCGGCGACTAACCGGTGACTCTGGGATTGAGGTATGTCGCTGCCATGTGAGAAGAGAGGCCCAGGTGGAAGAAGAACTGCACAAAGGGTATGTTGATAAAGGAGGGAAAGAGGTTGTGAAGGAAGGAGAAAGGGCAGAGCTGCTGCATGACAGCACGGACTGTTCCCACCGAACAAAGTCGGCTGTACAGTCACCTCTCCTGGATGGCTATGTGGAGCAGCATGGCTCATCATCCTCCAGCATCATCCAGGAGAAAGGCGAGGCCATCATTACTGTGGAGTCCTTGTTGTAAGTTGACAGGCATGGAGTCAAACGTGTGGGAAACGTAAGTTGCTTCATAGCCTTCTTATAGATCAAGACCAGTAGGTGAATAGAGGAATCACTGAAGAAAAGTCTTGCAGATCTTACTGTGATGGTTGGAGTCATAGGGGGAGCACTGGACCTTTTTGGTGTCTCTGTTTTTATTTCAAATGAGAAAACGACAAGAGAAGCCAATCAATTTACTCATTTACAGTTAATTCATTTGGTTTATGGTTTGGGAGGTGACTTATTTGTTTTCCTATGAAGTGCTGAAAATGCTGATGAATTAATAGTCTTTTTTCTCGCTCAAAACAAAAGCAACAAATAGCCCATGTGCACTGCATGATAACAAAACAAACTGGTACTGTTTCCTCCTTCCCTACATACGTAGCATTTTAGCTTTCTGAAAAGAAGTCTCCTTTCAGTGGTTCTCAACCTGTGGCTCCCTGTCTCTTTCAGGGGTGATTTCCTTTTAATGAAGTTGCGTATGGTTTTAACCCTATGAATGATTAAAATGGAACCATCTGAGAAGCGAAAATCAATCTTTGCTTTGACGTCTTACAGAGTGTGATGGGGTAACACGTAAGAAGGTAAAAAAAAAAAATGTTGGGAACTACTGCTTTCTGTTTAATTAGCTTAAAAAACATGACTGTTTATTAATAACTGACAGTTTCTTGAGCTGGAAAAAAAAAAACGTATTTAAGAAATGTTTACGAAGAGAAACTGCAGAACAATACTTTTTCAAAAGAGCAGCTCCTAAACATGTGTTTAGATCACATTTAATTGGGATATCTTTTGAACTCTGGTTTACAAATACTGAACAGTAAAATATTGAATAGTGTGGGTTCTTTTTGTTGTGACTTATTTTAGTTTCACGAGCCCAACTCACTCTCTGTATCATAGGAAAAACATGACAGAAGGTGATGGTTTTGATTGTTTCAGTGGGTGTCTTATGTTTTATAAATTGTGTCTTATCTTGCGTCCCTAATGAATAGGGGTGCAAACATCGATTTAAACTGGTGGGTGGCAAAGCTTTACAGTGATGTTGTGGTTAAGCATTTTCATATCAGACATGTATAATTATCTGGTTTTGAACAAGGTCCTGGCTGATTGTTGCCATTTTTGAAAGGCAGCGTGAATCTGATTCCTGCAACGACGCGTTGAAGCCTAATCTCATCACTGATTATGAATGTAAAAGGTTATGCATTACAAGAGAAACATACTGTTCAGACTGTTTTTATAGAAATGTGTTATGACTGGAAATCCTCTGGAGAAGTGTCTAAAGCTGGAGCAGGATAATTCAAATTGCCAGGTGTGGGCTTTGAGGAGACATTTGTCACTGCAAAGACGTGCCCGTTATAATGTCAGTCTGTTGAGTAAAGCTTGTTAAATATCAAGGGTGAGTGAAGTCACAGAACAGAGCGTTTTGTGAACTCTGCTGTGGTTCAACTTACTGATTTTTCTCTAAGAGCATCCTGGTGGATCCTGTTTTTTAGAATCATCTGTTAATGTCCACCAGGCAGCGTCTGTCTCTAAAGAATATATCCTCTGCCTCTCTGGGCTGTGATACTATTGACTGAAGCTATGTACGTCCAAGGATTAGTCAGCCCTGCTCTCAGTAGCAGGAATAGCACACATGTACTCTCTTCTAAATTAACTATCTGTACAGACTGTTCTTGAGAAAAGTTTTAGAAACAATGAATGTGTCAAATCACACTTTTATACAAGTTTGTCTTGCTGTCGTTCTTATGAGACAAAAGTCTCTCTGTAGTCCAGTGGCTAGAGGACACTTCGCCATGTCTTTAGTGAGAAGCTGACTTTATTGTATAATACCTGAAGGCAAAGCTTTCAACTAGTTTATAGTTGTGTGGACAGACAGCTTTACCTACCTTACCTTTATTTGTCAAAGACATCCTACGTCTTCATATGTGAGTCTAGGGATCGTTGGAGGGCTTGTGTTGCGGGTTGGTTGTGGTCATTTTGACATCCTCTGATCATCTCTGTTCAAAGCTCTTGTGCAGTGACTCGTAGGTGCGTCTCAGACTGTTCATCCTCTGCACATATCAAAATAAAAGCCTGTCGGCGGCTAAAGAAAGCAGTCTTTTGTTTCACTAGTTCAAGCTAACATACGTTGTTGATGAAAGTATATGGTGCCTAGATGAGAGCTGATTATCTGTTATCTGGCATTTTATTGCTAATATGCGAGTGTATGTTTTCTTTAAATTGTGAATAGTTGTACATCGAATGGGTTTTCTAACCGTGCTTAGCAGTCTCTTTCTAGAATATAGACAGTACACGTGAGACTTGCAAAAATAGTATTTAGCAATATTATTCACACTTTTTTTCCTTATTCTAGTTGATGCTGGTTGATAGGAAATAAACTGTTGTGAAAAAGACATTTACCTCTTTATTACTGATCTATGAGCTGTGCTGGGCAGAGGCCCTTGATTGTACAAACACAGCATTTTAAATGCCTTTGGCTGAAGGTTTCTCCCAAGTGCAAACTCAGATTACCTGGTTTTACCTTAGCCCCAGTTTGTCTTTGTGTATTACTATTAAGTTTGAGTCACAGGGGGAAGCATCAATGTTTCTGAATGTTATTGTAGATTGAGTCTGGATGAAATAAGCCTCTTTTCCAGAGACTTGTAAAGTATTTGACGACTCAACTTGTTATTCCAGGCAAGCATGGACCACGCATGCTTGGAACCTTTTTTACTAAATAGTGAACATACACTATGTGGCCCTGATACATGTGCTACATCTTGTATATTCAGAGGTTTTTAGCTGCACATGAATTTTATTTTGAGTGTAAACCCACTGAGATGAATTGTTTTGAAGTTGCAGATTTTAGAAATATGGGCCAGACGTTCTTCTGAAAACTGTTGTCTTTTGATTACCATTGATATTAATAGTTTTATGTAAATATACTGTATAATTACTGGACTGTTTGGTCATTTATCTTTATGGATTCTTGTTTGTTCTTGTGGACTTGTTAAACATCATCACTTGCTGCTCAAGTACTGTTCCAGTTTAAAGTACGCATCTGACCGAGTATAGTCCCAGTCCTTTTTATCAAGGACACTTTAGGAGGAACCTTGTGTGGACATGGGACAGCAAGGCTTGTTAGAGAATAACCATACTGCTTCCACAGAGTCTGGATTTCAGAGTTTAACTTGTCAAGTCTCACCTACCAAGTATAGTACTTGGTGTTGAAACCGCTGATACTATGATGAATTGAGACTGTTACAGTGTCAGACGCTTTCTCTCTTGCTGACTACAAACTCTCACCCTGATATTTCATAACAGTAGCGGGTTATATCCGTAAACGTCGGTTAAGTCAAATGCTTGTTTGAAATGAATACATTTGAGTTCTCATTTAAATAACTACAGTGAACGGTGAGATTAGTTTATTGCTTTTACCGTCTTAGTTATTTATATATTTTTGGCCTTAAAAAGGGTACGTGCAGCTGATGGGTGGGTGGGTGGATGGATGGATGGATGGATGGATGGATGGATGGATGGATGGATGGATGGATGGGTGGGTGGGTGGGTGGATGGATGGATGGATGGGTGGATGGGTGGGTGGATGGATGGATGGGTGGTTGGCCACTTAGCTGTGTCTTTAATGCAAAGCTGACTTTATTGTATGATACTTAAAGACAAAGCTTTCGACTAATTTGTAGTGTGTACAGAAAAACTAAAGACAAAACCTACGCCTTCATTTGTAACCTTCATATGTGAGTCTAAGGATTGTTAGAGGGGTTGTGTTGCAGGTCGGTTTTGGTCATGAAGGCCATTTTGACGTCTTCTGATCATCTATGTTCAAAGCTCTTGTGCAGTGACTCATAGGACTGTTCATCCTCTGCACATATCAGCGTAAAAGCCTGTTGCCAGTTGGACATTTTCTTACCTACGGGATACGTAGTAATAGTAGATAATGAATGGATGGATTTTATGAAAATAGGAAACAAATAATCTTGCAATTTATAAAAAAAAAAAGTCTTGTGTTTCATTTATTCTTTTACAGAGGTGAGCAAAGGGGGCTGTTACTTACTTTTGAGAAATATGTGTGTTTAGCTCTGTGACTCAAATCTACCCCAAGGGGACAAACTGGGGCTAATTTTATCACGACTGTGATTTCAAATTGAAGCCAGACTCATCTGAGTTCGCTGTACATAGGATGAGTTTGATTTGTTTTGCCTTGTCAGCAGCTACAGACAAAATACCCAGACTCATACCCTCATTGCCACTGTAGGCCAAATCGTGATGTAAGACTGTTACCTCGCTCGAGTTTTGACTGCAAAGGACTGTTTACTTCTCCGTCTGAAGATAGTATTTACTCTATATTTGTACTGATTTTATTTTGTAATTGATGAATTAAAACGTTTAAAAAAAGAAGCCCGCATTGGTACAGCTGAAATACTTTGCTAGGAAAAAAACTCAACCCTGCTGACGGAAGCGTTCACCTTTCACTGCTGCAGCAGGATATTTAGCAGTATCTATATGTGACTTTATGTGGAATTAATATTACTGCGACACTTTGTGTATTTTGAGGGTATCCTTGTGCAATTTTACCTGCAGCTCTACAGTGTGTTGTGCGCATGTGTGACAGATTTGTCATCTGTGTTGTGCTGTACAAATCATTGTCGCTTATTATGAGGCCAGACTTGATGATATTTGTCAATATAAATACCCCAACATTCAAGTTTGATTTTGTATCACGGTGTATAGCAGAGAAATTTCTGATGCATACTCAGATGTGAAATCTAAACAATTAGATGCTTTTAAATGTTTGTTTGGTTGCACATTTGCCTGTGCTTTTTGCAGACTGGGAGGCTGTACTTAGGGAACAGCTTCATACACTTGAGGGATTTTTTGTGTGTTTTGTTTTCTTTTTATTTATTGTCACTGCTACCATGTTGGACAATGACATCTACTTTATTCAACAAAAACTGTGGATTTCATGTCAAAATAAATGTGCTACCCAATACTTGTCTGTACATTTAATCACAGTATACATGTTGTTAGTTATTGTTGCCTGCGAGGCTAACGTTCGCCTTTAGATGCTCAAATAAAAGCTCCCACTGTCACTGACTGACGGGATGAATCATCATGTTGCACTCACACTGAAAAAGTCATCATTTGACGAGCTTAAAATCGGTGTCCTCGCCCGGCGGACGGCTTTGTCCATCAGATGGAGCAACCGTCTGGAGATGCCTACAGCAACCAGGAGAAAAATCTGTAAACTCCAGACTTACAAATGTAACCCTAGTTCTATGAAAACACCCTCTCTGGTGATCAGAGAACAAGGGCAAAGGAAGGAAAAGTTCCTGGTGACCCAGCTTAAGAAGAAACTGCATGCACTGCAATACACACTGACTGCCAAAAGGGGGAGACAAACACTCGTTGCTGTAGCTTTACATAAAACATTTGTGATTTGATTAAAGCACTAGCTCAGCCGATAGGGAGCCTTGTGTTGGATCCTATGTCAAAATATTCAGGAAGTTAATTATTTCATTATGCATATGTTGCATAAGAGGAAACGGCTCCTGCTTCAGTTGATTTTCTGCCAAAAACTCCACAGGAGCTACAGAGGTCAGTCGGTCAGATGATTTGACAGGGTCATAACACTGACAAAAGCATATGTAACTCCCATATATGCAAATAAACATAGGGTAACCCTAAGACATCTGCACAAACTGGGAAAAACAACAACAACAACAATGAACAAACTTAATTATTGGGACCAACAAGATCCCTTTCAGACACAGATTAGAGATTACTCTGTCTATGATTATTACAAGCCTTGTGTGGGACTACAGTCATGCCAGTGAGACTATATTCTGAGATACATGAAACAGGGAAGTGGTGACTGCTATGTAACGAAAAAATGTAGGAGTTGAAGTCAGTTAGTAAATTAGTTCCCAGTAAGTAACGAACTCACCAAGAAGATCCAAGTGCTGCTACTTTTGTTTTCAGCGCCGCCTGGTGGTGTGAATCCAGATGACAAAAACACTTTTATTTGAAGTTTATGACTTTGGATAATATTTACATATGAGGCTAATAGACTAAGAGTGTATGAAGGAAGAGAACATGACATGTGCAGTAACATATAGGCATCCTTGACCAGGTCAGTGGTGCATTGTGGGTAAAGCCAATGTATAGACAGACAGGTCCTCTCTGCATTACGTACAGAAAGGTGGACCACCATCATACAATCAAACAACAGCTGCTACTTTGTACTCACAAGTATTGAGAGTATTGTGTGCTTAAATAAAAACGTAATCAGAAGTCAAGTTATAAAGCCATCCTTTAAGGATAAAGTAAACACAGCACACAAAATGAGCTTGACACAATTCCATGTTATGAAACTTGTATGAAAAATTACCTAAAGAAATGGTTTCATTTTTGAAAAACATGAAACATGACAGAAAAGACTTTCAAAAAAGGGAAAAGGTGCAGTTAAATAAAACAAATAAGGCAACAGTTTAGGCGTAGTTAATATAATAAACAATATGATACACATTCAGATAAATTCATTTTTTTGTTTTTCAGAAAAGCTAAAATATGAATATACATATTAAATTATATGAAAAAAGTTTATTTTGGAAAGATTTTGATAATCCTGCTTTATACATATGAAAGTATAATATTTGAATGTAATGTAAATAGGTGATGATGTCTTCGTGTCTAATTATGATGAGATACCCAGTTATATTGTATATAAACTAAAGAAAGTGCAATTAAACATCTCATTAACTCATTCAATATATATATATATACACATATAAATTCTGACAATAATTAATACGCTAGTGAAATACATAGACCAAATGGACTCCTTAATGATTAAATATTTTTATTTTATTTATTTATTTAATTTATTCTCTTTCCTGCTCTCTGATTGGTCCGCGCGGACCAGCACCCACCCCCTCTACTGACCACTCCCCGCCCGCGTTTTCTCCACGTGACTCCGCTCTTGTCGCTCTTGCAAAGTTAAAAACAGACTTTGTTTATCTTGCGGGCTGTTCGATGAAATGCTCTCCGTCTAGTTAACCTGCCTTCCTTTCCCTGACGTTATTTTTTTATTTGCTCTTCCCAGCCCCGGACGCTGAGAAGAGTGTTGCGTCTCGCTCCTTCACTTCACTGAATCATTTCTAATCTCTTTGCAATTTCACCCGTTTTTTTGTTTTTTTTTGGTTCTCCTCAGCTGAGACTCTGCAGCACGAACAACAAAAACAAACATTTCTCCCTCTAGTTAGTGCTTCTTATCAAAAAGACCTAGAATAAACGAGGTTGTCGTCGTCCAGAGCTTTTAGCTGCATTTGTTTGTTAAGGGGGATCTGTTGCAGTTGAAGGCAGCTCGACAGGAGGAGATTTATATTTTTTTAATCGAGCCATGGCGACCGAAGTGGATACGTGGTCCTCCGCTCGCAAAGCTGACGGTGAGTGAATGAATGAATTCAGCCTCTCGGTTGTGTGCTGGTGCAGGGCTGCAGGGTGTCAGCGGTTCGTCGCTGGGCCTGCTGGCGTGCTCTGCCCGATCTATTGTCCCTATTGCATGGGATGGGCTGCAGCGCCAGCCATGCTCCACCATGTGCTCAGCTAAAACCACACACACGCACACACACAAACAAACCATAATGTCATATTGGTGTGTGCATCAATCACTGCGCTTCGACACGGATTTGCGCAATCAGTGCTGCATTTGAACCAAACCCCGCGTGCATTTCGTTATTATTGCTATTTTAGACTCTTCGTCGCGGTGGTTGTTTGTCTGCTTTTACATTTAACCCTTTCACGCTTGTGATTGGTCGAGGCCACGGCGCTCACTTCCGCTTTGACAAGTCGTCGTGCGCGCTGGCTTTATGCACTTTTCTTTGCGGGCATTTCTTCGACGCAAAACGAGTCGTTGCCCCACAAAAGTGAGCTGCTTGTCACCTGATTTATTTGACTTAAGTTCTGCGATCTTGACGCGTGCGGTGCGACACGTTTTCTGGCTATTTAAACCTTTACTCATACTAAGACGCTGCACGGATAAGCGCCTCTTTCCTGTGTGAAATCAGATGTTGAAACAATAAAAAAATTAATCCTTGCAGAAAGAAATACGAGAAATAACCACCAAGGGTCGTTTCATTTCCTGCGCTTTCTCCACATCCTCATTAAAAACAGGCACTTTCATTATGATGGTTTTTTTTATCGTTGCACTGTGTGTTTATTTTATTATGGATGATGGCAGAGCTCATGGTACACTAGGTTTCGTGCTTTCCTCCCTCAGTCTGGCGCTGACGTCGACATGTATAGCCTCCCATATGAGCCAATAGCAAAGCCTTACATAATCTCTGCGCCTCTGTGTATTAAAACCTTACATAAGAAACGTATTGTTAGCCCCATGGCCTGCGCTATTAGTGGGTCACATTTAGCATTTGTCCATGTGTGATCAACATTTGACGCACCACGTGGTGCGCTACTGGTATGTTATGGCAGCTTTCTCTGCACAGATGGGCTCTTCTGCATGAACTTGGCTGGTCTCTCTGTAGTTTTTTTTTTTTTTTTTCTCAAGGAGGGGTCAGACCACGCTTGATGGGGCAGCAGCCTGTGTTGATGAGCTGTTGACACACACCGCCACAAGAGTCTATTGTCTGAACTGATAAATAGTAGGTCAGCTTGGACGCTGAGCTCACACAAGAGCAGAAAACGCATGCAAAGGCCATTCAAAACATGGATCTTTGCAAACTATCGGACAGTAAAGAAGACTATTTCGAATCACAATTCACGCCCGGCACAGTTTACTCCCAAGTTATTTAATTTTATAGTCTGAAATGTATGTGAAAGGCATATATCTCATTATTATTATTATATTATTATTATTATTTCAAATTTAAAACTATGTTGGGATCTTAACATTCTTCTTCTTTTCCTGCATATGCATCGTGCTCGCACTTTTAGTGTCAAGGCGACAGTCCTCCGCTCGGCTCCATTTTTCTGGCATTCAGTGAAAGTACAGTGCCAGTCTCGTGTAAATAGATGCGTTTTAAATTGAGAAAAAAAAAGTAATATGGTCAAGGGCCCCTAGGCTGAGAAGAGCTCCACCTGTGAGGACCGCCAAGTGCACATTCTTCTTTCGTTGACCCTTGTCCCCGCACACACGCGTTGGTGAAAACGTGTTTGCACACACCGTCCCTTTGCATCAAGTCGCTCAGTTTACAAACAGAACAAACCGCCCCTGCAGAGTTGTAATTTACGAGCGGAGGTGATTGGATGGTGATTAAAAAACGTGTTATCAGGCCTCTCTTATCTTTTGCCTGCACTTTTGTTTATCTGTGTTGTTATTGGGCTGCTGTTGAAGCAATTCAGAAAGCACAGTCAGCAACTTCCATTAAGTGCATTCACAAAAATATTCAGGTCAAAATAACAATATTCCAACTAAGTGATTTACATGGTGGATGTGATGACTGTGGAAAAAACCCTACTTTCTTTCCTCCGCCTTCTTGAAAAGGTCGGTATAGCGATGATTTTGCTAGGTTCTTTCTGACTGCAGGGGCTGTTCATAGCTCCTATAATTATCAGAAAGTACCCCCTTGCCTTTGCCTCGTCGTGGCAGGAACTGAGAAGGGATGTTTTAGCTCCTGCATCAGTGTGGGTACTTTCCTGGCACAAGAGGAACCTTCAGAGATTAGTCAAACGTGGCACCGACAAACACTGGAAAAGTCGTCACTGGCCTTTTAAAAATGGAACCAAATACAGAGAAATGGTTTTAACAGGTAAGTCCGGGCTTGTGCAGCAGTGTTGTTCGACGTTCCTGACGTTGGACGGTGAAAAGTGCAAACGGGACAAAATGCCAGTGATGGCATGTGGTTCTCTGGAAGCTCCCCGATGCGTAGATACCCTGAAAAAAAAAATACCTAGAACATTTTGGTCTGGAAAGCACCTGTAATATTCAAAAGAAGGTGTGTTTCTCCATCTGATAAGAAGTTTGGGGTTTGGGCGTACATCTGTACTCCAGCCTCGTGAACTGTTGCCTAGCTGGTACGTGTACAACGTGCAGAGCTGGCTGTAAATGGGCAAAGAAGCCACATGTGGCAGTAAAAACCCCCGCAGAGACGCACAGTTCTCCTTAAACGTGACCAATAACAATCCATGCCTTATCAAGTTAGGAATAATACCGTATCCAAAAATGGTGACGTTTTGTCTGATCCCGTTTGACAGCTTGTGTATTTTACGTGAAGCGCGTGTGCTGACAGTTCCCGAGCTTCTGTTGCTGTTCTTTAGACCTTATATCTGAGACGTGTTGTTGACTAAAAGCCTGTCCAAGTCTCCTTTTCATTAAACGAATTGACAGTTAAACCCCAAATAGGCCCACGCCCGTCTCTCCTGTCGTAGATAACCACCACGGTACGATACGCAGATGGGCCCCTTTATCCTGGTGCACATCATGGACTGTATATTGCGGATGGTTATTTGAACTAAGAGGACATCTCGTTCCAGACCGTGCAGCTGTGACGGCTTGTGAAAAATACAGATTTCCAGTATTTAGACCACATTTAAGGAACAAATTCACTTTTTTTTTGTCCTTCCACGTGTCCAGCTCTTATGTGTGCACACTGGACCATGCACAGTTTACACAGTACAATAACTTTTGAGTATCCTCAAAGGTTATTGTACTGTGCAGTTTGCTAGCAGTTTTGGATTGTCACTGTCTCTTGTGCACAGTGATTTATCAGTCGGTCTAAATTAAAGGCTTTTAGAGCAGAAATGTGAAACAAATCTGCTATCGGCTTAAAAGTGGCTTAGAAAATTCCCTGCAGACGTTATTAAGACGTCTGAAGAGGAGCTGCTTTGCATGGACAAATGTGATTTACATTCTAGTTCTGTGCAACATGTTCCACTTCAGACATATTGTTAAAGGAATCTCAGTACTGCGTATTGAAACGTACACCTTTAAGAACTAGTTCTGTCCCTGGCGAGTAAACCTCTGACCTCCTTCTCATTCATAAACACTGCTACTGTACTGCTACCCAAAACTAAACACCTCAACGTCGCCTGTTCACATTCGCCGGCTGTCAAAACCTCCCACGCAGCACGTAGGGTCCAGGTCCCGCGCCTGGCTCTCTCTGTGTTAGCTGGTTAACTGCGGGGGCGGCTTTGAGAGCCGTCATGGCAGCTCTGGAAGGCGTGCAGCGTCAAACGCAGCAGTGCAAGTCTTGACGCTGCTTTATGGGGCCCGTGACACACAGACCTACTGTTCGTAAAGTAAACCCTTTAAAGGAGCGCCCTCTGTGATTGGGGCCGAGCGCTGGCGTTGCAGGGCCACATGGTCTCGTTCGTTTTCGAGAAGTCAGTCAAGCACGGCTGCACTTCGTTGAGCTTGTTTTGCAACGCCTTTGCAAACTGCACATTCGGCCTTTTCGTTTCTCTGCTCTCTTCCAGTTGGCCAGTTGTGCGTTTGGCACGCTGCCATTGGTTAGTTCCTAATTTACTGCCCTGGCAGGCCCCGTGGCCTACTTTGGGGAAGGAGGTGGAGCTGAAGGAGGAGATGACACATGGTGGGCTGTTTACAGACTTTTGAAGGCCAAGGGCGTGGTGGTGCTCCGACTACAACAGGTTAATTCAGGGAGGTGTCCTGCTTTTAGCTCAAAGGTGCTTCCTTTCCTTTGTTGTTTTGCATTGAGCTGACTGAACTCTACTGTTTGCGCAGCTTTTAAATCGGTATGTTAATTGTGTTGCAGTAGCCTGCATCTATAATAAGTAGCTGATACTTGGAGCAGCCCTTTGGTTTTGCTTTGTAGACCATAAGTTTCATCTGCGGCCATATGTCCTCTCTCCTCCCTCTGCATAGTTCCTACATGTCCTCTGATCTATAGGCCCTCAGACTGCCATTTGGAGCCACGCTTGAGGGATCTAAGTATTCATTACACCCTCACACATTCCTCCTCCTGCTTTCCGTCTCTCCTACACTCCCGTCATGTGACCGCTCCCGGACCCAACCATGCCATATGTAGTCAGGTCCAGTCTAGCTGCGGGGCGCACAGATCGCGAGAAGACGGAATAAAAAAAAAAAAAAAAAAACACTTGTGTCAGCATTTCTCCAGCATGTGTTCCCCCTCGCTCCTCCCACGCCTGCAGCGGCGCTCTGGTCCAACTTGTTGTTTTGTTGCGTCTCTTTCTCCACACTTGCAAGAGGCAACCTGAGCTTAGGTTCCCCCAAACACGACAGCGCTTCTGTCTGTACTCCCACCTTGTGTCTGCCGGCAGAGCTGGTGAGTGCCGTGGGGGGCGCATGTGTGAATTTGCGCTGCTGCCGTCGTCCCGTGCAATGTTTTGGGTGTTGTGTGACCTTTGGCCTGCTGTGCAAAACACCGCCGTGGCACATGGAGGCGGGTGTAATGCACGTTGTCAGAGAGCATTGTTTTCGTGCCTGAGCTGGTTGCGCTCTCAGTAGTGGAGAGGTGTTTGGAGCTATTTGCAAAAAAATCATAAAATGAGTCCAAGCTATGCGGTGTGCCAGTAAAATCTGGTGGGTGTGAAATAAATCCTGGAACGCTGATTGGTTGAATATTAACTTCGTACCAGAATGTGTTTTGCAGAGAACATTGCCTACCTTAGTTATGTATCAGGGCTGCAGCAACAAGTTATTTCCTCCGGTTTAATAAACATTCAGCTGCTCAGACTAAATCACTTATCTGCGTTCTGTGTAGGAGTCGAGTCACACAAGACGAGCGCTCAAACTACATGCATGAAACTATGTGCACACATGTTCCAGAGTATTACTTCCCTACAGTGGAAGATCATGCTAAAAGTCCTCCCACAATCTTTGAACTGCACTGTTGCGTTAAATATTGTTGAATCAACATCTGGAATTCAACAGCCGAGATCAAGCAAAAAAAATAAAGAGCACAGACCGGGTTGTCTACATACTTGTGGCCATCTCAGGTGACGCGTGCGCCGCGAACGTGATCTGCAGTATTTTGTTATTGTGCTCCTCTGACGCAGTTCGATCTGTCAACTCTCCCAACTCTCCTCTCCTCTCTTCTCGCAGGGATGTTTTCCCTAGAGAACAACCTGGCAGAGGCTCCCCACCCCTACAGCGACGACGAAGACGGCCTGAACGAGGTCGAGGTGAACGGCAACTGGACGCCCCAGGAGAAGGCGCTCCACGAGGCGCGTCTCAAAGCGAAAGCCAAGCGCCGCCTGCGCAAGTCCTCGTCCCGCAACTCCACCAGCGAGTCCTTCTCCGAGTCGGGAGATGTGGCGGGAGGCGACCCGCACAGCCCGAAGGGCAAAGTCAACACCAACGACCGCAAGTCAAGGACGGGCAAAGGCAGAGGCCTGCCAAAAAAAGGTACAGCTGCACAAACTAAGAATGCCTCTTTCAGGAATTCTACTGGTGAGCTGCTCTTACGTTTTGTTGCTGGCTGTCTTCAGGTGGGGCAGGTGGTAAAGGAGTTTGGGGAGCTGCTGGAATGGTTTATGAAGATGAAGAACCTGATGTACGGGATCCAAACTACGATGAATCGTCCCAGGTGAGTGAGTCCAACGCTGTCTCTCTGGAGTTTGGACTGTTGGTGCACGGATGCAAGATGCAAGCTGAACTTGACAAGTTATAAAAGAGATCCAAACTTTGAGGAAGGACACTTTTTTAATGAATAAATGGTTTAATTTTCTCATTTAAATGAATTAGCCTGGGTGGAAGTTTCAGATTTTGGCAGCCTGAACACAAACAGTTTTTTTTCCCCCCAGTGACGAGCGAGCGTCACCAGCAGAGGTTAGTTCAGCGGCGTTGTTGGTGAAGCAGCAGATCTGTTGTGTGGAGCAGTTTTTTTTTTTTTGTTCCAAAGAGGCCCGCTGATCAAAGCGGTGGGCTCAATGGGATGGTACCTTTTATGCCCTGTGTCGCACAAACATGCTGATGAAACACTGTCCACAAAAGAAGCTTTGGAACAAGATGATGTTTGTGCTCATTCAGACAGCGCGGATATATACACTCTACTATCACAGTGTTTTGCTCTCTAGTGTTGAATACTGCATGGTGTATAAATATACCCAAAGTATTGGATTACCTAGACAATCATTTATTTGTACCCCTGGGGTCAGTTCGTGCCAAACTTACAGACATGCGTCACTCAGCCACGACATAAAAACCAGTAACTGGTGAAGTGAATAACATCGATTGTCTCACTACGATGTAATTTTCTTCTGGGAAACCTTGCATTTATGTGGATGTTTATTTGATATGTGCCTCCACCTGGACATTGGTGCAGACCAGGCCCACCCAAAGACTTTTGGCTTTGGACAGGGGATAACATTGGCGCTCTGACTGGTCTGGAGCAGTCTCATGCAAAACAAACTGAGATGAACTCTGTGATCTGACAGCTTTCTGTCAGAAATGGCATCATCTGCCATTTCAGCACTTTGAACAACAGCAGCTCCTCTGTTGGATCCATAGACTGTATATAAATATGTACACTGCGTCCCCACTACCTTGCATTAGCCAAACTGGTGCTTGGAGTTTGGATCCACTCTCAGTCTGTGGTCTGAGAGTGGATCCGCATGTAGCTTAGTTATCGATGACCCGACCACACTTCCTCCAGACACGTGTTTTCGTTTAATTAATTCTGCCCTCTGCGCTACCTCCACCAGTTACAAAGAAATGTTGAACACAAACGTGGTCGTACCAGACCGCTTCATATGGTGGTTGTCATGGCAACTTGTAGTCATCATGATATCACATCCTGTTTCGTAACACTTGGATCAGTATTATATTAACTACCTAAATTGACAGAAACCATCCTTGCAAAAACACTGAGGCCACCGAGACCAGCTGCTCTGTTAATTCACTTGACCAGGTGGTCATAATGTTGTGGCTGATCAGTATGCAACAAATCTAAAAAGAGCTTTAAAAATACAGAATTTGAGTGCTCTTAACATACTGAAGGACCGAGCAGTGGAACAGTACAAACATTCATTTGGAACAATAAGTACAGGAAGTGTGGGATTTGTTTGACATTTGGACAAACATATGATCAACTTAAGACCAGGCCCTACAGATACACATGATGTGCTGGAACACTCGCACAATTGGTTACTGAACAAAAACACGTAAGGAAGCCCTTTCCGTACCCCTTCATTTCTTCTTTTTTAACCAACGTCCACTTCTGGTTCACCTTCAGTTTTCACACAGATTCGGTCACAGACACAGCTGTCCTGTCCCTGAGGCAGCAAATCAACTCCAGTCCATAACATTTCCTCCTCCACCGTGATTCAGTTAGTAGGTGGTTTACTTTTTATTAATCCTCCCAGAACGCATTGTTCCAAAATACCTCGTCTTTTTATTTACATTGATTAGCAAAGTGCGTTGCTAGTTTTGCTCCGATGTTCTTTTTGGAGCGTCCTGACACAGATCTGAGGCGGGTCAAACTTGTTCTTCGTTGTAGAGGTGAGCGCTTTGACAATGCACGTGGCGAGAGATGCCCGCCGATCACCAACACGATGAATCGTAATCTGTAAACTCCAATACTCACATGATCGCTCTGTCCAGATGGCCCCATCCCATCAGGTTTTTCAATCTTTAACCCTGTTACACTGTGGTCACGGCTGAACGCCGAGTGGGAACGGCGCTTCTGTCGGTGAAAGGCTGATAAGAACTTGGGATTGGCGCAGAGATGAGTGTGATTTGGCCTTGGCTGTTAGTGGAAAGATGTTTAGCGTTCGCAGGAACTGGGGCAGAGCGATACAGGAAAAATAGACGGTGCATGAGTAGACTTTGAGTCAGGCCGAGCGGATCACCTGATTTCTGGGGATTTCTGAATGATGCGGGTCAACCCGTTCTGGGGAGAGTGACACAATGTCAGATAGTATCTCTGCTGGGTGCACTGCAGCAAACTTGAATGCCTCCGTTTTCCTCCTCTTTGTCAAAGCCTATTATTTAGGTTAATTTCTTCTTTTTTATTTTTTAATACAGTTACTCGTACTCATGTCAGGATTTTATTTGTTGATTCACTCTGTGCTAATATTGATTAACCCATACCTGGAAGTTCGTTGGACTTCCAGGTAATTAATGAATGGAAGTGTTAAAGTCACTACACTGCAGATTCAAGTCAATTAAAAGCCTTTACCTTGCATATGTTAGATCAGTTGTTTTAATAATAGGTGATGGCTCTACATGAACTAAATGATTTGTTTAAATGTCAACATGTTATTGTGGAAGGGAGACAATGAGAAATGTTAAATGCTGAAAAGTGTGACGCTGATTTTATGCAAACCTAAAAATATCCTGACAACGTGTCTGTCTTTCCACAGGGGGACACGGTTTACGCAACAGTCGTGCCAGAGGTAGACGAGAGGGAACTAGAAAAAATGGTCAACCCAATTGTACAGGAGTACTTTGAACATGGAGACACAAAGGAAGTCCAGGTAAACCGCTTAAAATAAACTGCAACATCTTCCTTTAGCTCCGCGTATGCTGACCAGGAATCATAACGGAGACCTCACACCCACGGATCATTAGATCAGTAACGGCACATTTTCCCTCCTGCTGTCAGATGCTGCTGAAGGGGCTCAACCTGGGCCCACACAAGTACGAGTTCTCCTCTTTTGCCGTGTCCCTGTCCCTCGAAGGCAAGGCCAGCCACAGAGAGCTGACCTCCCGCCTGCTGTCTGATCTGTCGGGCAAGATGCTGTCACAAAGTGACATGGCCCGGGCTTTCGACAAGACGCTCAAAGAGCTGCCAGACCTCATCTTGGACACACCGGAGGCTCCACAGGTAGAGTGGGAGGGGAAGGTAGCAGTCAGAGCGGTGGCTCTGTAATTGCAATGTGTGCCCAAGAGGGTGGAGAGGCACAGCAGAGCTTAGCTCACATAAAAGTTTCATTTGTTTTTCTTTTCATAAATGTATTTATATAAATCGACGTGCCAATCTAATAAATGAGATTTTATCAATTTAGCGGGATTCAAATTTCTTATGCAAAAGAAAACATGACTTTATCAAATCTGTGACGCTTTTATGTTTTAAAAGACGTTTTTTTGTCTTTTCTCTCAGATGTTGGGTCAGTTCATTGCCAGAGCCATAGCCGACCACGTCCTCCCCATGTCGTTCCTGGACTGTTACAAGGGCAAAGTGGACTGTGAGCATGCCAGGTGAGACGAGCAGAGCTGAAATTAACATTAGGGGATACCTCGATCTGATATCTGAGAACAGTCTTATACTTTGTTCTAGGTAATCTTTTCTTACTTTGTGCTCAAAAATGTCTGCAGCTTGGAACTATTTAAAATTGCAAAACAAAAGCATCCATTTATCATGCAGTGTGAGCATTTTATGAGTGGAGTAATAGAGCTGCGTGCAATACGATTTGATATTGACTTTACCTGGGAGGATCACCTGGATACAGTAAACCTATTTTAGCTTTTTTTTCCCCTCTCTGTGTGAATTATTTGGCCCTTTACCTGTTTGCTCTGCAAAGAAATGTGCACAAAGAAAAATGCTTCAACGGCGCTGCTGGAGCTGAAGCAGCACGACAGTGTTGGTGTGATATAGCTGTAGCTAATGAAGAGAGAGGGACGAGGAGGAGGAGGAGGAGGAGGAGGAGCAGAGGACAGCCAGCTATCACCACAGATAGAATCTAATTCCGTTGGAAACGCTCAACTTGAATACATTTAGTTTACTCCGGTTGCTCCAGCGATGCAGTGAAGCAACACACACAATAATAGCTCTGCAAGGTTTTCTAGCAGAGCTGACATATACATGAACTATATTATATATATATATATATATATTCATAGCATGGACATTCATATTAATGAAGACGCTAGTAAATGAACGGACCAGACCAGGATGTAATATCTGCAGGTGTTTAGTATTAAATCAAAAAAAGAAAAACTTGAGCAGGGCATCTCTAATGCATCACAAGGCAGTCGGTAATATTAACTGATAGTAATTTTTTTTTTCTTTCAGAGTGGCTTTAGACCGTGCTGCGGTTCTGCTCACCATGAAGAGGGAGATGGTCCGTCTGGATAACGTGTGGGGTGTTGGTGGAGGTCTGAGACCTGTCAAACATCTCGTCAAAGAGGTACGCAGAGAGGGACCGAGCGGGTGGAATACATCAGAGGAGCCGTTCATCTGTTTCATAATGATTTCAAGCGCTTTAATAAGCAAGTGATGGGCAGTTTGTATTGACAAGCTCTGTCAGCTTGAGATTACGTAATATAAACAGAAGGCAAAAATGCATGCTGGGTAAAGAGCCGCGGGCCAGACCTCTGCTATGTTGCTTTGTCAGCAGAGCCTCTTGCTCCCCTGAGAAGTGGGAATTGCAAAAAAAAACAAAAACGTGTACACAGGAGGGGCCAATGCAAATCCACACGGCAGCTTTCAACTGAAATATGGACAGAACACTGGCTGTGTTTATGGGTGTGGACTGGTGTGCAAGTTACATTTGTGATCTTTAAAAGGAGTGTCAGCGTGGGCTCAGTTACACTACATTTCCTGCCTGATTGTGCAGAGATTAAGGGAGCAGTACAGTCTCCTGAAAGAGGTAGACGTCCACACACCTCTCCCTCTCTTGCGCCTGTCTCTATAGTTGGAGCCTCTTTTCATCCTTTCATTTTCTTCATCTCCCTCACGACCACACTTGTCCATATCACACGTCTCCCCCCCCTCCTCCAGGCTAAGTGAACTGGGCCCAGAGCTGAGTCAGAAGTGTTGGTCCGGCTCACGCAGTGTTTTTTGAGCATCTTGCATCAATCACGCTCTCCCAGATCTCAAGTGGTATGACTAATTGCGCCGTAAATAGGATAAAGTAAAACGGTGCCTGTTGATGTACGTGCAGCTTAGAAGTGAGAGTGACACAAACAAGCCTGAAAAAAACAAAGCACAGTTACCAGTGGCTTATCACTGGTACGTCATACATGTGTGTGTCAGGTTTTATTTCCTGATCAGGCCATGTCATTACTGGATCAGTATACTGTAGCTTGACTAAAATACTTCAGCGAGGTGGTATTAAGTGGTCTATTCTAGACTATGACAGAAATAAAAGACTTTCTGATTAAAGCAGAACCGACTGTCCTAGACGGTTTGTTACAGAACCATTTGAGAAGACTTTCTTGGAGACTGTTTGGAAAGAAGCCGACACTTTCAAAAAAATGTTTGGCAGGGGATTGATTGAATGAGCCACACGTCCATCTATCACTGGCTGTCCTCAGCCATTGTTGTTCCGATGAACAGTCGCTCCTTGCTGCCGTCACACCAGCTGGTTTAGCTTCTCACAGAAGGCCGGTTAGTTTGGCTACGAGCGCTGCAGCTTGAATTACAAGGTAGTATCAGCACAGTCAAGACCGTCTTTGGGGGTTTTCCATCAATAAATGTCCCACACTCAGAAAAGGTTTTCAGAGTTATTAAGACTATTTATAACTTCGGTGTGCATGCACATTTTCTGGTAAAAGCCTTCCAGGAAAGTAGGTGGAACATTTTTACAATAAACTCATACGGAGCATAATAAAGCCCATATTATACTGCCCTATTTATTATTGATGTATGCATCAATATGCATGGTTGCTTTGACTTCCTCGAAATTTAGTTAGTCAGATCTAAATGCACTGTTGAGCTCCAGCTCCATATTGGAGACAAGATACTGAGAAATCATCAGTCACTCTAGTGGCGACTGTACATTTGTGTTTGATGCACATACGTTTGTTGTTCCAGATGAACCTTCTGCTCAAGGAGTACCTGATATCAGGAGAGGTGTCGGAGGCGGAGCGCTGTCTGCGGGACCTGGAAGTCCCTCACTTCCACCATGAGCTGGTCTATGAGGTATCTTAATGTTTTAATTGTTTTCTCTCCCTGGCCTCTGGGTAAAGCAAACTGATGAGCAAAAGTGAAATAAATCTGTGCAGTGACTGCGCAGAGCCACTTGTGTTTTCTGCCAAGGACAGTGTGTGTTTGGCAGCGACTCTCACAGTTGCAGTACATGTATTTGCGAAGCTCGGTCCAAATCAATCAGCCCATTGTGTAATTATATGCAGATGATTGGTTCGCAGATATACAGTTCACACGCATTTAACAAAGTCAGATTTGATATTGTGGGTTTTCTGTTTGAAATTAGACTGGGGACAAACATGTTGCAGTTAAAACTGATTATATTAATATGAAGTGATAAGTTATTCCACTGAACACACATAGTCACAAAGTAAAAAGCAAACCTTTTTTTTTTATGCAAGCGTTGCACCCATTTCATGTTGTAAGCCCTACACAGTTACTCATTGCGCAGCTCACGAGCCACATGCGGCTCGTCCACTTGCCTTTAATTGCAAATTGCAATCCATTATTTACCGGCAATGCTACTAAATCTCCCATCTCGTGGCCATAAGTTGTAATACATTTCACGCAGCTGAATCACGGAAAGCGTGAATGAAAGTGGCCGTGTGGCATTGTTTACAAAACTTACCGCAACGCACGTTTGCAGGCAGGCGACGTAAGCTCCGCTAGCTAGCGTAAAACACAAAAATGGACCGGTTTTTAATAAAAAAGAGACAGAAACGAGCTCATTAAAGTAAATCTGGTCTTAAATGAAAATGTATTGGCCGTGTTATTTTTTGTGGGATGTCCAATTTATATGTAGAAATGCACAAAGGTGACTTCACACCCGCCGATGGGGGGGGACAAACGGGTCTGCTGTCCCGGGCCCAGGATAGAGGGGGGCCCCAGAACTGGGCCCTCATTAAATTATGGAATAATTAAAAAAAATGATATATAGGAATATTTGTGGGAAAAAAAATGTAATATTTGAGTTACATAAAAGCTTTTTATTTGTTTTCTTCCTAATTGTCCTTGAAATAGTGATCAAGAACCCCCCCATCACCATAAAAGAGAAGAAGAGAAGAAAGGGGGGTGGCTCGTCTCTTGATTTTGCACTGCCAATGTGGCTCTTGTGAAAAAAATAGTGAGGATCACTGTTATAAGCCCAACTGGTGGTAATTATCTCAACACTGCCATCATGTGGTTAAACGCTCAGCTTACATGTCTCTATTAACATTGATTCTGCTCATATTTGACCTGTTGACTGAACGGTGGCATTTGAGCGAGGGGCATGTTTCTCATCCTTCACATCACGTTGTCTCTCAGGCTATAGTGATGGTGCTGGAGTCGAAGGGGGACACTGCCAGTCACATGATGATGAAGCTGCTGCAGTCCTTCTGGAAAACGGGCCTCATCACTGTGGACCAGATGAACAGGGTTAGCCTCCTTTTATCGCGCTAAAGCAGTTATTTAAAAACTCACTGACGAACATCATCTCATAGCACTGCAAATATATTTTTCTCCACCGTTTTCATGCAGGGTTTCCAGCGTGTCTATGATGAACTCCCTGAGATCAGCCTTGATGTGCCGCATGCTCACTCCATCATGGAGACCTTTGTGGACCTCTGCTACCAGGAGTCTGTCATCACCAAACAGCTGAGAGACGCCTGTCCCTCCAGGTTAGTTGGGAGTTAACCGCTTTTTGTTTATTTTTTTGCAGAAGACGACTGTTACGTAATTTTTATAGCATTTATTCATATAAATCTAAATTATTCTGTTTAACAATTGTCTCAAAAGAACATATCGAGCTGTTTATTATACATTTGATTCATGATTTTTGGTCCGCATCGTCCAGGCCTAGTGTAGGGTCATAGTTGAGCGTCTGCAGCCCCCGCAGCATTGGCACTAACCCGGCTACCGTCTGTGGCTCTTCAAGCTTTTCATCCTTTTAAGCATGTTTACCTTCTTATGGTGCCAGCTTATGAGAGAGATTACTTAAATTGGCTGTTGAGCTTAGCAAACCAGTTCACGACATTGCAACTGCCGTGTGTTCAGTTGCAAATATTTGTCTAGACACAAATCAGACTTTCAGGTGGCCTCTGTTTGAACATTTACAATACTGATTGGTCAAATTAATTTATTGTTAGACTTGATCTTTTTCTTTTTTTTTTTTAAATAACAGAATATATGAAATATAGCTAACCTTAGTATTTTGAGCTGCACACTATTTATTCTGACATGTCTCTCTTTTTCCACTAGAGGGCGGAAGCGTTTTGTAAGTGAAGGAGACGGCGGGGTGATCAAGAACTAATCCACAAGAGGAAGATGATCAAGAGGAGGAGAAGGAGAAGGAGAGGGGTGTCCTCTGGTTTTCGCACCCTGTTTCTGCTTCAGCATGTCTCCCTACAACTGGGCATGCCTGCAGTCTAAAGTTTCCTTGTCCCTCTCCTGATAATGTTGTCATCACACAAACCAGCGTTGACGTTCGGTGAAAGCAAACTGAGGGGTGGCCTCGGCGTTCAGTTACCTTCATCTTGTTAGTCACTGTCTTTGACAATTGTTTTATTTTAATTTTTTTTTTGAAGAATATTGTGTATTTCTGGGGTTCATGCAGCCCTCTCGCCTCAGTCTTTGTAACCTGTGTGTCGAGATTATTTCAGAGTGGCAGAAAGACAAGTGGACAGGATGGGTTTTGTGGGAGATGAATTGTTTTGTTCATTTCTTTTTGTCTCTTGCTTTGTTTCGCCCGTTTACATGTCTCTTTCTGTTGGGGGCAAAAAGCACTTAAATGATGGAGCATACTCTGCACCCAGTGAGCACTTGGCAATGTAGCTCGACAACAAGGATCTAAACCGCTTTATCTTCTGCTGCAAAGGATTTGATTCATGCTTTGTAACTTTCGATTCAAGAGGTTCAAATTATAAATGGCGCTTATTGTTTTTAGTTTTTTTTTTTTTTCTTTGAATATTGGTCACTGAGGCCAAATGTTTACTTTGTAAAGCAGCAGTTACGGCAAGTCAAAGAGGTGTTAGGGCACTATTTGGGTGTTTATTTGGGATATGCATTAGGGCCTACATTCTTGGGGAGCCATTTCTAAGAAATAAAAAATCTGAATAAATTAAGGGGAGTTGTGTATAATGGTAATCAAACGAGCAATATTTTGAACACTCTTGCGAATGTGTCTACACACGGTCAGCAGGTGATTTCTGGATAGATGACCTTTAATAATGAAGCCAAACCTGCTGCAGAGAGCATCTGGAAATTTTTATCCGTTTGTGACAAGGCAACCGCCGTTTCTTTTGGAAGACAAGTTTGTTATTCTGCTCCAGTGTAACAGTTTTACATGTTGACCAAAGTTATAATAAATATATTTCATTCATTAAAAATTCAACAAATTCAAGTTTCTGTATTTTCTTTTGTTGTTGTTTATTATATCTGTGTGGATGACTGTGTAACCAAGAGGAATTACATTTTTCGTTCACTTACAACAGTGAAATCTTGTTGAAAAGTAATAAGCGGCTTGTCTTACAATATATGTTGAAAACAACAACTTTATCTCTGCCCACCCACAAATTATTTAGTTTGGATTTTTTTTTCTGTGTCTTCCTTTTATGCTTTTCCAATATTTTTTATTTATTTTATCCATTGCTCTACACGACAATCTCGTTTTATTTATTTTAATTAAATTACATATTTCGCTTCGCGTTGTCCAATTTTAACTTTAATTTACATTTTTTGAGACAAGCAATAAGGCCGTTAGTGACATCACCACCGTTCGCAAGGGAGCCGTGTACACGTCAGCGCGAGCGGGTAGAAACCAGGAAGTGGCTAGTAAGCTTAGCCAGCAACGTATAATGAGCAGCTGAGAGCCCGGTTTTTCGACACATCGGTAAGCATTTGTTCAATGAACACTGAGCTAGAAATGCGAACAGGATCCGCATTTTATCAGCCGTTGACGTGTTAACGCCACCTCATGTCACCACAGCCGGTTGTTCTCATCAAAACTAACGTTAGCGTCAGGGCACTAGCGAGGAGTAGCGTGCAACCTGCCAGGCTACGCTGCTTTGCTTTGGTTGTAGGGGCGAGCGACCAGCTCATCGTGTTAAACAGGTGCAGGTGATTACTGATTCAATTTGAAAACCAGTGCATGTGAGCTGTTTAGTTCGGACGTAATAACACCTCTGCTGTCATCATAGACCAAGCGAGGTTAACGTTAGCTTGAGGGTTTTTTTTAGCCTGACGTGACGTGAACTTAACGTAAGTTACAAGGCTGCTGAAGAACGAGGCAATTACACGAGGGACGTATTTAATGAAAAACTTGCTACTGCACTTATGTCCAAATTATATGTTGCAATTTAGCATTCACAATTTAAAGCATTCACAGTTGCATCTTCATCACTTTATTGGAGACATTAAAAGAGTCAGATAACATGTCAATACACATTTTAAGTAATGTTACACTGTGTCTGAAATAATCTGTCACCGTTAAATTCACTCACTTGCCAAAACATTAGGCACACTACTGAACACTAATACATTTTAATATAACAGTCCTGCACTAAATCCCTCCTTATAATGTCCAGTTTATGCTGAAATGTGCTAATTCAGGATCTAGTTTGTGAAACAAATGTGTTTCAGTTATTTAGCCAAGCCCGCTGACAAAAAAATGGAGTTGTTCAAATACGTGTTGGTACAAGACAATGCAATTAAATAGCACTACAAACCACATCCTCCAAAATAAAGAGTGTTTTACAGCTCTTTACAACAACAACAACAACATCTCTCTCATTTACTTTAAAGTGGTGAATACCATGACCTTCACAAAGCTAAGATTCAGTGCAGGGCCGTGTGTTTGTTTTCACTAGTGTGTCTAATGAACCTACAGTTGTCCACCAGAAAGTGAGGACGAGTTGATTTCTCCACGGTACAATGTGCACTGTATCTGTGCCAGCTTCAAAAACCTAGGATCATTCAGGCTACATGGTTCTGTCCAACAGTGTGGAGTACAAAGAGGTGTTAGCTTTAGAAATAAAAATTACATACTCAGAACTGCACTCAATTTTGCATTATATTCTTCAAATATAGCTATGTTGAGCTGTTTGCGATTTAAAAAAAGGTCACACCAAATCCAGAGTTGTAGATCAATATGCCCCTTGTCCTTTGGCCAGGAATAAATAATTTTCATAAGTCATCATTCATCTTCCTCTTCTTCTTCCCAGCTTCAGAAGGGTAGGATGGGCAGGCAGAGGAAGAGGGTGGTGACGGGCGATGCTGTTCCCCTTCCGAGGAAAGATGAGAAGCCCTCTGCATTTCACCGCAAGGAGAAGAAAAAAAAAACGGATATCGGGAAAGTGTTCATCAACATCTCCATCGGCCTTTGCATATTCAGCCTCATCTGGTTCTTTTATGCCCTCTACATGCGATCCAGCCTGGCCAAGCGGGTGGTGACTCTGCACCCGTCACCTCCTGTCCTCGATGCCAATAGCAGCAGTGCCAAGGTTTCCCCAGAGAGGTTCTGGGGCTCGTACAGGCCTCAGGTCTATTTTGGGATGAAAACAAGAAGTCCCAGGTCAATTGTGACAGGTAGGTTAGACATTCAGAGTCAAGATAAACACATTTGCTGTCTGGTGACACTGACACGTTCTTCGATACTGCAACAATGGGAGTTAACGTGTGATTTTAGTAGGATTGGACAGAATTAAACACACCACAATAGTCATGACTGAAAACCTAAATATCTATAAAATGTTGTAATGTGTTAATGACTGTCACAGATGTGTGTGTCTTATGGTGCAGTGAGGTTTAAGGTGAACATCTTTAATCTGAAAGCTTGATGGAGCTGATGTTACGGGGTCAAACTAGTTTGCTGCAATTCTCACTTATATCGCAACACAATATAGGAAAGAAATAAAACTATTTTGGAAGTTATTTTTTTTATATTCTCAGTAAATCAGAAATGAGTGTTAAAGCATCAGTTACAAAAAGTGGAAATACATTGAATTATCTCTGTTTTTGTCCCATTTAATATTTATTGATTTACTTTTACAAAATTTACTTTTTCAAAAACCTGTTGACAAGTAGTTTTGCCACAGTATTTGGAGCATAATTTTGTCAGTGATTCTCTTTGTGTTTCTTCCATGTGTGCAGCTTCATTTGTTTTGTTTCATTATATCTCCTCAGGCATGATGTGGATGCGTCAGTTTTCAGACTTGGACGTAAATCTCAGGCACACTTGCGAGCAGGGCGATCACTTGCAAGGCTACGGCTGGCTGATGCATGATGGAATCAACTTTGGAGTCCAAGAAATTCGAGACAATGACTTCACACTAACCACAGAGTTTGTCAAGAGGATGGGCGGTGATAATGGAGGAGACTGGACCTGGAGGATCACAGCCAAACAGCACGTCAGTAGTAACTGTTTTTATTCTGATTTACTGCACGTGCAGATTTTCCCTCACTTGATTAAAATTAATTTTATTTTGTGTGGTAGTGTATAAATATTCATAGGATGCTGATATTTTTTGTCTTTACCCACCAGAGCTCTGCACCCCAGGCACCAGTTATCTCCCTGATGTTTTATGCAGCCGCAGACACACAGGGCTCACTACAGGCTCACGTGGAGGAGAGAAACCGCCTCGCTTCCATCACTGGTTCCTCGGAGGAGCTTGGAAACTTTAAGATAACTTTCCGAAAGCCTGTTACTGGAGAATTATCAGGTGCTAAATACGCCAGGTAAGTGTATGAACGCAGGAGTGAATGGGAAGAACAGCAGTCCATTCAAAGAGAAGGGAATTAGAGCGAATATACTGTAGATTATCTGACAGTGCTCAGTTTCATCAGGGTTAAATATATGAAGCAAACGAGGTCTCCCTGTTAGATCATCTATAGTAGACCATAAACTGAGACTATAGTCCTCACTGCAGTGGTGCTGGTTGGATTTCAGCTGGTTTGATCCTTACGTGCATTTCATACCATCAGCCAGCCTTTCATACAAAAGAAAATGACAAAAAAATGACTGCAGCAGCTGTCCCAAAATAGTTTGGTTAACAAAATTATTTTTTGTAAACTTGATGTAGTGACATTTTGCTGTGCGGGACCAAAAACCTAAAGGTTTAACTTCCTTCAAAGATGGGCTCTCCTCAGCAGACAGTAGTCATTTAAACACAAGTGCAATATCCTTGTATAAAATAATAATGTAAAATCTAAATGAATCACCAAATAACTTGTGGCAGAAAAGCCCTATTTAAATGCACTTTGCATGTAAATATGCTGTATTATACTGTAAATGGTGTACTCTGTTGTGGTTCTCCATCACTTCTGGGGTAAAAAATAAATAAAAGAAACACTAGATGGCAGCAGAAGAAGCTTTTCAGCCTTTAAATTAACTGTAAATGCCTGTAGGTGCTGTTGGACAGTGTGGAACAAGATTAATATTCCCACTCCTAAAGTTTCGTCATGGGAAATTTAAGGGTGGAACTGGATGTTAAACGTCCTTCACAATGCTTTCATCATGAAGTAGTATAGCAGAGTATGTGTAAGTCTTTTGAAAAGATGAAGAAAACTTGAAGGTTTCTCTAACGGTTCAGTCTGATGAAACAGCGCAGATGTCAAGATGTGAAGGTATTCGTCTGCATTTACAAAGAACCTTCATCATTTTTTTTTATATCGAGTGGATAAGGGCTGCTATGCTTGCTCTCGGTGAGTAACCTCTGCGGGGAGGACCAATGTTTCTCATGTTCTAGAGGTCCAGACAAGACCAACGTAGCAAAATAGAAAGGTACAGTAGGAACTGATGGATGTGAGAACAACTGTATGAATTCTTCTTTTGATTTACTGTAGAAAAGTAGATGATGTTGTGTAAGATGGAGCTTTGATTTTACTGTGACAACAGCAATAGCTAAGCTACATGTGCTAATGTATGTTAAAGTGTCGTTCAGATCACTTATGTGGCAGTAACTGATTACAAATTTTGCGTGACTGCTTTTGTTACACTGATTTGAAAACCCAGGATAGCTGACTCTAGTGTCTTATTTTTTTAGTTACAACAACCTTCAGACTGTGTCTCCTGGCTTGGAGAAGCTGACTGACATTGTGAAGCACAGTCTGAACCGCAGATTTGTCTACAGCCCTCCTTCTGGTGAGAAGAGGCATTATATAGCTGTTGACACTTACAATCCCCCCCACCACCAAAACCAACAGAAACCCGAGGACAAAAGGAAAGAAAGTGACTTTGTGGTCCACCAGGTGACCGTTCAGACCCCGTTCCAGATCGAAGTCCTGTTTGAGTCTGGAAGCTTCCACAATCGTCCCAACCAGCTGGTGGGCTCCATCATGACTCAGGCGCTGGAGAAGAGGAAAGCGGAGTTTGACGCAAAGTTTGAGAAAACGTTCGGACTTGAGAGCAAAGGTTTTAGCCAGGCGCATATTAAATTTGGCAAGGCAGCGCTCAGCAACATGTTGGGTGGGATGGGTTACTTCTATGGCCAGTCAGTGGTACAGTCAGTCTACAACGAATACCCACTGCTGTACCCTGACGGTGCTCTATTCACTGCTGTCCCATCACGCTCTTTCTTTCCCCGAGGATTCCTTTGGGATGAGGGGTTTCACCAACTGTTGCTGAGTAAATGGGATCCACAGGTGACCAGGGAGGCTATTGCCCACTGGATAGACCTGATGAATATTGAGGGCTGGATCCCCCGTGAGCAGATTCTTGGAGATGAGGCTCGCAGTAAAGTCCCAGCTGAATTTATTGTCCAGAGGAACGAGAACGCTAATCCACCTACGCTCTTCTTAGCTCTTCAGGAACTTATTGAACAGCTCAATTCAAATCCAGACAAGGCAGCATCTCAGCCAACCTTGGTTTTCCTCCGACGGATTTTCCCCAGGCTGAAAACCTGGTTTGAATGGTACAACACCACTCAGACCGGCCCCCTCCCCAATTCTTACCGCTGGCGTGGACGTGACAAGGACACCAATCTGTTCCTCAATCCTAAGACTCTGACGTCTGGGTTGGATGACTACCCCCGAGCCTCACACCCCTCAGCAGAAGAACGGCATGTGGATTTACATTGCTGGATGGCCTTGTCCTCGGGCATCATGGCGAGCATTGCTGAGCTTCTAGGTGAGCCCCATCAAGACTACAAACACACACACAACGTGCTCAGTGACAACAACCTGCTCAGCGAGCGCCACTGGTCAGAACAACTTCGTACTTTCAGCGACTTTGGCAACCACACACAGGCCGTGTCCTTGCAGCAGGAGAAGGTGTACGTCCCACCTGGACAGCCTCGTCATCAGTTCCCCGTGGCACGCCTTGTGCGCTCTGTCCGCCGGGCCCCCAAGCTGCAGTATGTGAATGCTCTGGGTTACGTTAGCTTGTTCCCCTTCTTACTCCACATCCTCCAGCCTGACTCACCCAAACTGGAGCACATCTTCCGTGACATGAGAGACTCCAATAAGCTGTGGACGCCCTACGGCCTGCGTTCTCTGTCTAAAGCCGATCCCTTGTATATGAAACGAAACACAGAACACGACGCCCCCTACTGGAGGGGCCCAATATGGATTAACCTCAACTACTTGGCAGTCAGGGCCCTCCACCACTACAGCAACACAGAGGGGCCATACCAAGAGAAGGCAGCTGTTCTTTATGAGGAACTCAGGACTAACATTATCAATAACATTTATAAACAGTATGTTGAAACAGGGTATATCTGGGAACAGTACAATGATAGCACTGGCAGGGGTCAAGGAAGCCATCCCTTCACTGGCTGGTCAGCCCTGACTGTATTAATGATGGCTGAACAGTATTAATAATGTACGTTTCATCTCAAGATACTGGCCTTCATTTCTCTGGATGTGACTGAAACAATGCCAAGTGTTAAGGTATAAAAATATATAGTCTGATTGACTAAACTAATAAGATCCAGCTGAGAAAATGGCATTCGTGAACACGTTTTCTCATTCGACCTTTAATTAAAATAACAGGTTTCTTGCACATATTTCCTGAGGGGCAGGTGTAAGTGCAGCTTCTCCGTCTCTGCTGGATGTGGAGCCTTTGAAGCCTGTGAAGAACTGTCTAGTGTTTCAGACGGATCCTTAAGATGCATTTTACTTAATGAAATTATGTTCCTGACAACTTCACTTGCCTACACATTCACTGCTTCGGCTTTTATCATGGAAAATGAAGACAGACATGCGTCTTTCTTTAAGCGCCAGGTCTGCTTCTCTAAGGTTGGATTTTTCATCCACACAAGACAACAGTTTCATTATGAACAGTTTGAGTTTGGTACACGTTTCCAGGAGAAGCTATATGCTGTATTGTCACTTGACAAATAAGGGCCACTATCTGTAATTGTGCCATTTTCTCATTAATCTACCACATGTCTCCCGATTCTCTCCCTTAATGAGTGATTGTTTTGATATTTAATTGTTTAATCACAGTCTTTCTGAAACATGTTCAATTCTGTCATCCTTTCTAAAACCACTGCTTCTAAACGCAGCCATATTTTCTATACATGGTCAGAGGTTTGACAGGCAGGGAATACAACATTGACTGTTACATTGGTTTTGTTTTGTCAAAAACAATAAATGGTTTAAATATATATGTTTCTGTCTGACTGCTTCTTTGGTGATATTGATTTGTTACCTCTATTGTTTGTCCCAATATTCTGCTTTAAATTCAGCAAAACGAACATTAAATCTAGCTCCGTCTTTACTTATAATTTGATCTTGGTTGTTATGACTCAGGTACTCCTTCGCACTGGCCGCTTTTAATCAGAGATCTCTGAATGCAACAGTCCGTCAGTAATTACAAGTTGTGGATGTTAGTATCACGTCACTACCTCAAAAATAAAGCCAACAACACGGTAGTCTATCTTTGCAAACAGAATTCATTTAATCTGTGTCGGTGAAACGGTCGTGATTTGAGATTTAACATGACTTATTACATGGCAGATGACTTAAGAACAAAATATGCTTGTGGTTTATCAATAACTGTTTGTGGCTCTGCGCTAAGCTGCATAGTAAACTGAAACATCCATGAGGAATTTTTGAATTAGTAAAGCTGTGCAGATGAAATTCCACCACGGCTGTTTTATCATTTCTTCTTCACATTTTCAGGACTGGATGTTTTCTGCTATTCAGGAGCGGATATTATCTAAATCTACGTGCTTAAAATTTGTACATATTAGGCAGTCCAGTGGACAGCCAGCATGTTTGAATCTCATACTGTCAAATTCTCTTTTGGAGAATTGTTTCCTGCATCCAGTTCCATCCTCAGACGTAAACCGGCTGTTTTCCAGGCAATGCAAAGTACTGAAATTGTCAGTCAGTGAAAGCAGAAAGCTTCAACACATGATGACCTTAAGTACAGCAGCCCGGTGCTCTTTCTTTTGTCAGATGGCACATTTGAAGGCCTCTAGCTGACGTCAATATTTTTTTCCCCCTGCATGGTTTCCATGGAGTGCAGTTGTTGTTAGGGCTTGTTGCTTAATTAGCCAACATCAAAAGATATGGACGGTACATGGATGACAAATTCTTTTCACTCCTTGACATACGCTGGCATACATTCGCACATGGGGGCATACAGTGGCAATGTTCCTATTAATACTTTGACACCAAATATAAAACGCTGGTTCTGAGAGCACTGATACTGGCTCTCAGTATGTGAGCATGGCTGCTGGGTTCCAACCTGTACACCTTTATGAATCCTTTGAATGGACGAGATGTGCGGTTGTATAGTCGAAGCCTTAGCGTGGTGCTTTAAGGTTGCATGGCTAAAAATAGGGCCTCTATCAGCTAGCAGGGAACAGCAGACAAGCTGTGAAGCTGCAGATTTTGCCAAATGTATTATAAGCTACAGTTTGTTTTTTTTCCTATCCATGTAAACCACAGATACTGTAATTAACAACACATATTAACACTGAGTCAAAGCCCCAAAAACTGACTATGATGTATCGGTGTGAAACGAGTGCCTCTGGGCTCAGTCGTGGGAGACGCAAGCTCATCGTTTGACCCTTTGACCCGTTAACGCAATGCACAGTACCGGGGGATTTCGGACACGGATGAGCCACATCCTCTGCCTTTTGCCGTTTCTCTCGGAGGAAATGGATTCCACATCCCCTCAATGCAACTACAGTGGAAAATGCATTTATTTCTTTGAAGAGTGCGGACAATCTGTGTGACTAAAGCACTCACTGCGCAATCCATCCCCCTCACCCAAGACCCTTTTTTCACACTGAGATGGGATAATAGCCAAACAGCATCAGAGCTAACTAATGTGACTGCATAATAAACAGATGAGTCAGGGAGTAATCATTTGCATATCATCCCAACACTATCAGAGCTTCTATGGAGGGAATGTTTTGTGATTGCCTGCTACTAGTGAAGCGACTGGGGAGAGCAGTGTCCAAAGTACCGCTGCTCAGTGTTGGAATAGGGATTTACTTTTATGATGGAAGTCATTATACATGTGCAGAGTAATGATAAAGTTGTCTAATCATGTGCCCCCCCTCCCAATAGCATTGACTGCTGTATTGAATGTAATTACTGGGAGCGTATGCTAGAGGGAGCTAATTAATAAGGCATTTGTGAGTGGAAAAGTGGCTTTTTGAATACAGCTTAGCTATCATTTTACTTACAATGGAGGGCTACTTAGAATTAAAGCAGTATAAGTGGATAATTATGCTAATGGCTCAATTTGGATTTAAGATATGGTGGCAGGCTGTACTTCCAGCATTGCGGCGGCACTCACACAGGTTCTGTGCGTATGTGGGCTTGCATGTTCACATTATCTCGCTGCAGATGTCAGATGTTTCGTCCCGAGGCCACACAATGAAATGTGTATGAGTGTGCTCTCTTCTCTGACACAACTTTTTTTTTTTTTTTTTTTTCCTTTTGGCTCCTGGGCCAATAATCTATGAACTATGTGACGTATGTATGTGTTTCTTTTTTATCCCTGTGCAGCCATGAACGGTTTAACGGGTCAATTTTTATTAGCATGTTAATGTTGTTTGTGAGCTGACCTCGCAGGAGAGTGCAGCAGTGTTTGTTCTTCTTGACATCACAACAGCAAGTCTTCCTCTCTTTCTCTCTCTATTTGATTCAGTTGCCATGAGCAGCATTATCCACACTGTACTAAGATCCAACATCTAGTTCTACGCACCCTGCCTTTGGCCCCCAGAAGCTCACTGTTTAGTGCCAAACTTGCCTCAGCCAGCATAGGTCTATGTATGTTATGTAAGGCCCACTATAAATAGGTTCACCCGGGATCTTTTGTCTTTACCTGATTCGCTCTTAGCCCAACAGTTTTTATTTCTGGAGAGAGCTGTGGAAGCTAGTGCAATGTAGAGCTGGCCGTTTCCATAGTTACTTTTGTTAGCTGCAAGCTCTTAACATTCTTCATCTGTTTCCTCACATGTCTGCTGTTAGCTATTTGTTTGAATCTGTTTGCATTGCATGTCCCCGTAATGACTGGACGTGCATCAGTAAAGCAGCGGAGAAACAATGCTTTCTAATTATTAACGTTCGCATCTTTTCATACGCGCTGCGGTGTCACTGGAAAAGAGAAAGAGCAACAAAATAGAAATCAGTGTGGGTGCAGATGAGTCAGAGACTAGAATATGTGGACCTATTAACTTCTGTTGGTCAAGAGTACATGCAATTAGTCCCATGTTGGATGATAATGATTTTGTGTAGTGGATGTTATTGAGCTTCATTCTAAAGGGTGTTGTTGATGCATCTGTTAAAATAAATAACGTAGATATTTGCATTTTGACTCATTATCAGCTCTTATCTACTATCGGTTATCTGCAAGTGAAGGAATTCTCCAGTTTGTAATGAGCAGCGAGGATGCTGCAGTTCAAACTAGAATAATGTCATATGTTAGTGTTGTTTTTCTGTGGATTTCATTTGCGAGCGGTTAGGTAACAGCAGGTGCAGTAGCTGGATCAGGCCCAAGAAGTGGACTGTCAGAGTGCTGCGAGCCTGGATCCAACAGAGAGGAGGGCAAGGTGGGAGCCGTGTGAGAGTGTGTGTGTGTGTGTGTGTGTGTGTTTGTGTGGAGGAGTCTGGGGGCACGGTTAAAGAAACACCGGGACATTCCGCAATCACGATATGGAGAGCTGAGCATGAGTCTCACCCATCCCCGTTGTAGAACCAAAGAGTACAGGCGGCTGGGGACCAAAGTGGGCGAGTGTGAAAGTATTTTTGGATCGCACGGGAAACCTGCCACACCAACAGCAGCAGCCGCAGCAGCAGCAGCAGCAGCAGCAGCAGCAGCAGCAGCATCGGGGCCTGGTACCGGGCTTCCCTAACCCACTCCCACTCTCAGAGGAAGGGCAGGAGAGAGATGTTCCTTCAAAAGATGAACCACGCTTCCCCTGCTTTTATTTTTCATATTTGTGCTATTTTTCTTTGAATTGCCCAGTGTTTGAATGATGATGTAGTATATATAACTATGCAGAGCCCAACATGACAGAGAGAAAGAGAGAGAGAGAGAGAGGGAGGGAGGGAGAGAGGGAGAGAAAATAACGAATTTGGCAGCTGAGGCGAGTATCTCATATTTATAGAAAGTCGTGTTTCCGGCAGAGGTTTCTGTGGTTTTAGCACTCCCAATCCATTTTTGCGGTGTCTTACGGGGCCCTATTGTATTCAGGTTCAGATTGAAGATGTTCCCTGATCTGACGCCTTGGGGGGGAGATTTGACCGTGAGACATGTCAGAATGTGATTTGGGGGAGGCAGATGGATTTCTTTGGCTCTCTTCAAGCCTGGCTTTCGTAGGATTGCACAAAAAAAAATGTACTGTGCACGCACAAACTTAAGAAGACATTAGTCCAAAGTACAACACAGCACTAGAGGCTAAATGTAAATGTATGTACGAACTGTATATATATGCATTAATTACAACACGGATGCAGGCAATACTATAACCTACCTTTTTTTTTTTTTTTTTTAAATCCCCCCTCTTTCATGCATTTGTCTTGTAGAGCTGGTACATTTTCCTGCATAACCTCCTCAGATCATGGTGGGTTTGAAGTGCTTTTTTATTTCAAACAGCAACGACAGCCTCTGCATCTCAGTGGATTTCCTGGTATGGTTCAGGTTCTTCTATTATTTACTCTCAAACAGTGTGGGCCGTATAGTTGCCTGACAGAATGCCAAAGCATTGTGATTATTTATTTTTTTTGGGAGCCACAGTGCATCAAATTCATTTTGAAGAAGCATCTACAAGGACGAAGTGGATGTCTTATCCTGACGAGTCGCAAGGTGCGAAGTGACACAAGAAACAGCCGACAGTTAAATTCTCATGGTCTAGAAGTTAGCCAGGCTTTCAAATTGTTAACGTCTGGGAAGAGCTGTGGAGCTGCACAGTCTGCTAAATTTAGAATTCCCATTGCAAATCCATGGATGGAAAGAAGCTGGCTACTGATTTTCAATAACGAGTGAAAGCAATCCACTTATCTGTTTTGGCTTTAACCACAATTATGATGTGCTCCTCAGAACAAAAGCAATAAAATATATCAGTAAGAGTGGACAGTTATAAGTGGTTCTGCCTCTGGTCGCCTTTGGTCTCTAGGTCATGCAGATTAAAATGTAAAATGAACACAGACAGAAATGTAAGGGTGGAACAGGATCTGCTTTACGTGCAGTTTATGTGAGTAGCTGGGCCGCGGCGCAGTTTTGCAAAATCTAATTTCATCCTAAAATGTATCAGCTTTTATTTTTATATGTTGTTTATTATTCTATTTCATCGAGGTGCAGTTACCGGTTTAGACTAGCTGGGTATTATCAGCACATCACTGTGTAGCAGCTATTTCTTTGAACTAATGAATCCGTTTTGAAGTGAAAAGAAGGAAATATATGGCACACATTACTGTCCCTCATCTAGCAGGCGGTGATCTCAGAGGGCAGTCACTCCTTACTGCCTCTTCAACTCTAACAGGCACCCACCTGCAGGAGAACCTCCCACTCCCTGTCCAGGACTGAACCTGAAAATAACACGACCGGGAGGTTACATGTACAGTAAAAAAGAAAAGGGTTTACCTTTCTCTGTGGTGAAAAGATCACTTTAGTTTTAGTGCTAACAGGCATCACATGCACACACACACACACAGTTTAAATGCAAGTCAGTCTAGGCCTATAGTAAGGTCTAGATATTTGCCAGACATGTTAGGAACATGACCCTAGGAACAGTCGTGTCAGTGGGTCAGATTGCGTACGTCTTTGGTCTTGACTGAAATATTTAACTAATTTTTAATTAGATTAAATCAGACGTCACATTCATGGTCCTCAGAGGATGAATCCTACTGACTTTGCTTATCCCATGACTTATCCTGTCAGAAATGTTTGACACGTTTTATAGTCATGGTTGAAAGGATGAGATTATTATTACTTAGTGGCCACTTTGCTGTGGCAGTAGTGACAATACAGAGAATTGTTTCTTAGCAAATTGTAATGTAACCATGCTAAGATGCTAAATTAGATGTGAACACTTATCAGCGTTGACATTGTAAGTGGGTTAGCATGCTAACATTAGCATTCAGTGAAAGCCTCATACTGTTAGCATGGCTGAAGACTGTCACTGTAATAGATAACATTTATGTATCTGAGCTATATATAGAGTGATAGGCAGGTAGGTAGGTAGGATTATATTAAAGTGAAACAATCCCTTTCCATAGCCAGCACTTTGAACCTCTTTTTAAATCGATGTCTTGTTAAAACCAAGCAACTTTGTGTTGCTCTACATTCTTTAACACCCTGCCAGGCTGTTCCCTCAGAAACAGGTGCATCTTGTCTTGCAGCGCTCAGATGTGAGGGAATAAAACAAAGGCTTTCATTTAACTTTCACATGGAGTTACCCCAGTGCTATAATGTCAGTAAGTGCTAACATTACGTAAATCCATTACTTAGTCCCGGTGCTGTGGCATTTTCTGAAGGAGAGAGGTTAGCCACACTGCAGTTATCATAACAGCATCCCGTGATCTGAACTCTGTGTGATCAGATTGGTTTTAATAGACTCTGGATTACTTGGAGGCAGTTCCTCAAAGCTAAACATCTCTGGGCCTAGAATTAGAGTGCATAGCTGAGGTGAAAACGATTTGTTCCGGAGAATGTCACCGCTGCAATGAAAGAGCTTATACGCCATTATCATACCCTACCTTAAAAAGATGACAGGGTTGCGACTTAGAGATCCTTTGATACATTTTCCACCACTCAGTATTGATGGAGATAGCATAAAATTTGAGTAGTCTAGTGTGAGCAGCCTGTTTATTATGTCTGACAGTCTTTTAACATTCATGCCGCAGTGGACATTGTGTCTGTTAGTCCGCATATCCTACAATCTTTCCTACCACGTCTATAACAAAACATACTCAGATAATATTCAAGTAGTCTGAGATCTGAGCTCACAGGAGTCTTCTCTTTAAAATGCGAAGAAATACCCTGGTTAGTGGTGAAATGTCAAAGAATTGACTTTCTGCTTTTGGTTCACTTATAGTTTTGCATGTACTTATGACACCTTGTTTCTGTTGTGAGACGCCCATTTGAAGAGTGATTTCTCCCTTTAGATTGTTTCATCTGAATCATTTTTAGGCCTAAAGAGGTGAAAGTATGGAGAGTTGAATGAAAAATTTAAGATTAGGGGAATATATTGTTTTAGAGAGCACATGGTTGCCTAATGATTATGTTTCTGCATTCGTTCGGGCAGGATGTTCTCTTCACTAAAATCTAAAAATAACCAATATACATTCTGTCCACTTCATTACTTACGTACACACATTATTGATCCAATAAATAATACTATAATTTACTATTTTTATAGACAGTCTTCCACCAGTATTAACGCAATCATATGTTTTTACCGAGTAATTAGCTACTTTTTTAAATACACAAGTGTCTAATATTTATCTATGGTACAGTATGTGAGTTGTCAGTTATAAACAGATTACGTAAATGTTACCATTCAAAAATGAAATATAAATAGGATTTTGTGAATAATTATCCAGTGATCTTTAAATTCAATTGGTGACTTTTGTGCAGGTATTCAACAGGTTGCTCACCACCAACAGTAGTAGGAGTATTCAGGCAATTTACTGAGATAAAAGTAAAAGTATCACACCATAAAAAACCTTTGAAATTAAAGAAAAAATACATAGTACTATGAAATGTTTCAAAAGTAAAAGCTGATTTTCCAGTGCTTTATTATTTGATCATGATATTATATATATACAATATGTTAATTTTAACATTTTTTTTTTTTTTATAGATTGCTGGGTTTTGAAATATACCAAGAATATTTTATATAATGCAGATATGTTTTTGTGTAAATCCACAATATATAAAGCATTTGGTAAAAATGTTTTGAAATGCAGTGGAGCATGAAGTAGCCACACAATGATCAACAGCGTGAAGCTTGTATCTTTACAACAATAGAAATAGCATCAGCTAAAAGACTCATATCTTCCTATAAATATTAGGATTGTGTGGAGCCTCAGCTTCCTGCTAATGAAGAATAATGCTCAAACCACAGGGCCCCCGCCCGCGTTATATAAACAGAAACATTGGCATTTTGTTTACCACTTTTATTCTGAAGAAAGAAAAACCTCCACAGGATTATGGCCAAAAACATAATGTTTGCGGTAAATATAATTTCATATGGTCTTCTGGGGTGTGATTAGATTGATTTCATGCAAAAAAAAAAAAGAGAAAGAAAGAAAAGCAGTTCACGTGAATACAGAGCGACAGGAAGCATTCAGAGGAAAGTAAAAAGCACAGGGTTTGTGTCCTGCTGGTTCATGTGTGATTACACGGCTGAATGCTGCACCGTCGCTATCCGTGGTCCTGAACCTCCATTCGGTGCCAGAGGTCTGCTGCAGACTGCAACGTCCTATGAAAGAGTATCGACTTTTTGTAATAGGAAGTGTGACCACAGAGTGCACCCGGCAACAGATGCGAAACAGAAAAAAAAAAATGCTTTGGGGTTGAAATGTCATGTGAACAGTTGGGTTCAACCACTGAACACCTCAGGGGTGTTATCGACTCCCTTCAATGCTTTTAAAGGCCAAGGGTTCGTTCAGACTGGGCTTTGCAGTTATTCTCCCTGATAGTGTGAGCGACCACAATTTCCAGCGGCACCTCCGGAGGAAGTGAATTTGTGAAAATAAATGTGAGCAGTGGACTGTCTGGATGAGGGGTCCAGTGTGACATCTGAAAATATCTAGAGCATGCAGTCTGGCTCAGATGTGATGGAGACATTAACTAGACTGGACGGGAGATTAGTCTTATGTTTGTCTTTGAAGTCACATATTTATTCATGTTTATTTATATTGAGAAAAAAGAAAAGGGGAAAAAGTGGCTTATTAGAGTAATGTTTGACTTACATCATTAGCTTCATTCAGCTATTACATATCCTTCGTACGTAGCTGCAACTAAACTATATCTAAATAAATCTAATTCCTGATGTAAAGGAATTTCAAATGGACATTAACACAGGCCTTAAACAAACAAACTATTCGCCTCGTATCATATTAAACCTATTTGTTTCAGTGATTTTTGTATATATAACTTCCTATCCCACAATGTATGACATCTTGTATCCTTTCCATTTCTTTCAGCGGCTTTTCTTTGATATTTTCTTTACAGTTCTTTATTTCGTGTCATGTGAGGATTCAGTTTGTTGATGTTGAACCTGAAGTGGACATTGGACAAGTGGTATGAAGCCCTGAATGAAGACAGGCCTTGAAGGAGCACAAACTATTATAACCTCACACTCCTATTAAGATTATGTAATGATTTCATACCAAACCTATACACAGGCATGTTTCTAGTATCGTAGCATATTCCTGCTCATTCCTATAGTTTATCATTGTAGGACATGTTGTGTTTCCTGTAAATATCCAGGTCTGCTGTGTCTCTTTAAAGAAGATTTCATTTGTTCTCACGGCACATTTTAGATTCCTACAGCCCAATTGGTGGAACAAAACTAGGAGAACCCTTTTTTTGTGAGTGTGTGTGTGTGAGTGTGTCTGTGTGTGGGATGGCCCGAGGCTGTGTGCTGAGTCAGACTCATGTATACCCTCTGTCAGCTTTACAGTCCCCCATATACTCTCACATCCACACACAACTGGTGGCTGCATGCTTCTTAGCACTACACACTGAAGTGAGTGATCAGTCATGAAACGTCCATTGTCCTCTCTTTTCAGGAGGTAAATCTAAAAGTAATGGGCGGATGGTCGAGGTAGTGTACCATACCCCGTCTGGGGGTGGGGTGGGGTGGGGGTGATCATTTGAGACGTGGACGGGCCGGGGATGCCCTAGAATAAAAGCCTCGTTTTTAGATGAGGTTCCCTTTCATTATGTCTTAGCTGAGATGAAAAGAAATACCATTATTGTACCGCTCGCCACTTGTTGCAACGTCAGACTCCCATCTCTCCAGGATGGGAGGAGGGAGGATTTGAAGGGGGGGGTGGGGACTCCGTCACATCCTCTGCCCATATATGGGCATGAAGTTTACACGCAGCGGGGAATCCTCTCACTGGAGCTGATGAATGGGGAGGAGGGCCGAGGGAGCTGCCAAAGTGTATATAAGGAGAGAGAGGGGAAGTCGCTGATGTGAAATCCACAGCAAGCAAATACCTACCGAGGAGCAGAGACGAAAAGGAATACCTTTAATTGCTTTTTTTTTTACTCATTTTGACACACACCACTTTGGATCATTTGTTTAAAGCCATCTGGGGGCGTTGAAAGAAAACAGTCATCTCCATAATTTGCTTTCCCCTTCTACCTTTTTCCCTGGGAGAGACGGACTTCTAAGTGCATCATTATGTTGAACAATATGGATTTGAATTCGAAAGATTCCTTTTACCCGCAATTTGACAATTGCAACAGTTCTTCCTTGGGGATGGAAAACAGCGCGCGGAAAGATAACCAGGAGGTGTATGTCGATGCAGAGCGGGGGGTACCTGCCCAGTTTGGCCACGGTGAGTTCGCATGTTTGCACAGTCGGTAAACCTAAATGCATGGCAATTAATAATTACATATCGAAAAGGAATATTACAGGAAATAGGTGCCACTCTTATTTCGCTGAGTAATTTAAATCAAGCCTTCTTGTCAAGCCACCTCTGTGCCAAAATACGCATGAATGTTTATGTAACGCAGATTCTCTTCATCGTTTAAATTGCACTGGTGTTTCGCGGATATAAAATACTGGCGATGACAAAAGTTTTCCCCCTTTCTAATCCAACAGAAGGAACCCCAGCCACCCTCAAAACCGAAGCTTCCAACTCGGAATTTGCTTTTAACCCCTGCGAGTGCCCAAAAGACACCTACACCCCCTCCTCGCTCGCCTACTCCGGCAGTTTCTATGTTGAGGCATCTCAGGGAGCGCCGTGCAGCACCGAAACACTTCTCAATATGATCACCGAGATCGTGGGCATATCCACGCTGCCACTTTCTGAAGTGCAACAGAGCGGCGGCGGCAGTCGGGGAACTTATCCATCCCCTGCGCACCTGGACAGCAGCAATGGTAATTTTGGAGACGCCAAGAGGCAACCCTACACCTGCTCCGGACCCACGCCTCCCGTGTATTCTCCAGATGAGTCGTGCCAAAGGTATCCTGATGATCAGGCCGGCAGCCAGGCCCAAGACCCGTCCACTTCCCAGCTCAGCTTCGGCTCCTCCCGAGCTCCGAACCAGAAGAAGACTGAACCAAAGTCAGAGGCCGCCTCTTTCCCCGTCGTGGTCAAAAATGAATTCGAAAGCAGCTGCTACGAGTGGGGAACATTTAATAAGTCTGACTGTTTGGAGACGAGTTTCCAGACTGAGACGTTCCCGATGTCAAGTGATTTCCCCCCCGACCAGCAAATGGATGTAAAGGAACTTTTAGACACGTTCCCCCCAATTTGTCCCAACCCAGAGATTGAGTTTAAAGTGGAGGGAGGTATCAAACAGGAGCCGTGCTTCTCTGACACCTGTTCCCAGAGCTACTCCAGCCCCCTGTACAATAATTACCTCCCACCACCTCCGATGGGCCTCTCCAATAGCCTGAAACCCTTCCCCGAGCCTCCACAGTCGTCTAATCAGTGCGATTCCTTATACACCTCAACAGCTTTACCGAGCACCATAGACTCCATCCTATATTCTTCCTTGTTGCCAGATTCTTTTGCCCAAAGTTACACCACCCGTCCGACGAAGCCCACCAGGGCCAGGAAGAGCCCCGCCGCCTCCCACGGCACAGCCAAAGAGAAACCCTTCACCTGCCCCATGGAGAGCTGCGACCGGCGCTTCTCTCGCTCGGACGAGCTCAACCGGCACATCCGCATCCACACGGGCCACAAACCTTTCCAGTGCCGCATATGTTTGCGCAGTTTCAGCCGTAGCGACCACCTCACCACCCACACCAGGACTCACACCGGGGAGAAGCCGTTCTCCTGCGACGTGTGCGGCAAGCGGTTCGCCCGCAGCGACGAGAGAAAGCGGCATGGACGCGTACACCTGAAACAGAAGGAGAAAATGGAAATTAAGCCACAGGTGAGCACGGGCGCATGGCCATTCACTCTTCCCGAGGGCATTTGAAGACGAGGGCCGTGCGTGCACGCATACACTAGTAGGATCTTTCCGTCTTGGAAGATGAGCCAGCTGACTACAAGTTGATGTCTGAGTGGGTTTGACTGGCAAGTCAATGCCTAACTTGAGAGGTTTTGTTCGAATATTCGCGTTTTTAATGAGGATGGAGGTGGGAAGAGGACTGCTACGGCCTTACTGCCTGCTGCTGCTGATGCTGCTGCTGATGCTGCTGCTGACTATATGCAGAGATGCATTAGTTCTAAAAGTCGGTGAACAGATCAACAGTGACTTGTTGCTGTTACTGTCAGTGGAGCCAAACCTCTCTGCTCTGCATTGCATGACTGCTGTTCAGCACCTCTTCATCTGGACAGCTCCAGCCTCCATTCGCCTCAGAGCATGGACGGATTGCACTTATAAGATGATCAGTATCTCCATTTAAGATTCTTATTTTCTGCTTTTAGCATTCTTAGAGCAATGGTTTGGACTATATTTCTTAAAATGCATGTTTATCTGTTTATTTTCCTTTATCCGGAATATCAACCACTGTCAAGGTACTCCTTCACGAACACAGTGGAGGTTATTGACATGAATGTAGGCTAACAAATTTATGGTTTTGACCATAAAGCTGTCCATCTTTGATCAAATTTAGTGTTTGTTTAACTTCTTATCATTTTGCTGTCAGTGTTTTTTGTCATTGGTCTTTGTGTTGTGTTACAATTGTTTGGATTATTACAGTTGTGAAAGATATATCATAAATGGGAAATAAATATATTTGTATTACTGTACTTCTTTGTATTTTTATAGCTAACTGTATATTTTACAATTATCATATTTGAGCGTCCTTTTTAAGGTGAAATGTATTCTAAATCATAAATAATGTCTTGGTTTTCGAGGGCTATTGTTTAGTAACACAATATTTTAAATGTTACAATTTGATATCAGAGTCATTTTCGCACTTCATCCCATTGTCGGTATGATGATTTCATTGAACTGTTGACTTTGATTTAAAAAAAAAGGGAGTGTACACTAGTTGTGGTATGGCTTTTCGGCAGAAATGATTTTACGGTATGTTTAGTAGAAGTATGTTCAATTGAGCTAGAGATGACTAGCAAATCATATAAACATTGCTTTTAAGTAATCAGGTAGCACACATTGCTGCGAGTTTCCGTAGACTTTACCTTGGTGATGAAAGGTTTTTGACTCCTAGTATCTTTCGGTGGGGATACTATATGCTGAAATGTTCACTTTAGCAAAAAAAAAAAAAAAAAAACAAACTAAAATGAAAATGAAAATAATAAAAAAACAACAACAAGAACATACACACAATGTTGAGAGTTTGGTGACTGCCACCAACAGGGTACTGCAAAAAGTAATCTAACTCGCCTTAAGTTATATTAACTGTTCAAGTAAAGATTTTGTACATACACAGTTTCTACAATACTTTAAATTAATATTGATGTTGTTATTTTTATGAAAAGTTTATGAACAAAATAAACATTTTCTGCAAGCAGCACGTTTCTGTCTCGTGTGTGGTTTGCTTTGGATCAGAGTGACTGACTTTTTTTTTTTTTTACCCCCCCTCCCCACCCAATCTCACTCTCTGCCCAAGCTGTGTCAAATGCGTTGAGACCCCCCATCGGAGCATTCGGATGAGTGTGTCTCTTCCCAAAATATGCATTGTAACAGGCCACCTGTGGCACCGCGGCGCGGCCCTAACATTAGACATCACAGTTCTGCCCTGTGACTCACAAGACTCGAACACATCAGAGGGAACAGTCTGAATCCCCTCCACTTTAAAGATGTTCGCGTGATGTAAATGCGGAGACGAGTGCGAGAGTGCCATGGTGATCTTGTTAAACAGGACATTTTCATGCCATGTCAATGAGATGATCTGAAGCTCCTGGTTTCATTCATTCCTTTGTTCGCCCAGTCAACCATTTTCTGCTATAAAAGGATATTAATCTCCCCTCAATTGCTGAACACGATTATGGTCTATTATCATGTTTTTTTTTTTTTTGCTTTCAGAGACTGTTGCAACTGAGGTCCCCTCTTGTCAAAACTGACTGTGTATTCTTGTAAACGCATTTACTGATCCCTGTGGCTGCAAACCTCTCTGCAAGACTAAAAAAAATCTGTAGTGCAAGCCATTGTTTCTTTTTGTGATGGCGAGAGCATTTTTTTTTTCTAATGCAGCAAAACTGTTGCACCATCGTATAAAGGACAGAACCAAATGGCACTGCTTTATCATGTGAAGTGGTGAAACAAATTGAGCATTAGTTTTACACTTGAAGTGGGATGTCAAGATGCTTTGTGCTCCTTGCATCCTTCTGTGATGCAAAGATCGTCCAATTTGTCACCGCAGACCATGCAGGCATGTACAAGAGGGACTCCACGGCGGTACGTAGGACATGCATGTGCCCATGACGCAGTCGGCTGGCAGAACACTACTCCTGCTTGCCCACGGCAGTGCGTAAGTGCCTGCGTTGTCTGTAGCTGACAAACATACTGCACCAGCGTGAAAATGCAAGCTGCCACATGGAGCACTGTGAATAGTGCGTTCCCGTCCTCTCCTGTCTATCACTCATCATCTCTTACAATAGCACAGGGCCCAACCGGCATCAACACGCACTCCCTTTATCCGTGTTGTTTTAGCAGCAAACATTGTCCGGTGATGGATAGTTGAGGTTTTGAATTGCAGCGATGTGCAGTCACAGTGACCATTATCCAGACACTTGAAGACTGAAGAGTTATTGAACTCTGGCCAGTGATGGAATTTCTGCAATTGTTCATTCGTGAGCTCACATTCACATTTGCATACTGTAAATGGTCCTTGATGTATCTACAGCATGTGAGTTCGTTCTCAGGCACATTGCCTTTATTGGATGCATTTATAGCATCCAAAGCCTTCCCGTCTCATGCTTTGATAAAGACAAAAGATTTCTACCGACTGACATTTACGTTTTTTCCAGTTTTAGTTGTTGTTGTTTTTTTTTTTTACTCCTGCAGACATGCATAATTGCTGGAGCCATTAAGTAATTGTGCACGGAGGGCACATGGCCACCACTGAGAACCATGCTTTCTAAGAATGTGGACCACTGTGAATGGTAGCACATCCAGTCCATTAAGTCCTTGCCAGAGCATTACTAATGCAAACACGTTAACATTAGAGCTGTTGCACTATTGGTTTAATCCAAAGTAGTGTGTCTGTGTGACTAACATAGTCCATATGTAAGCAGAGAGAAAGCCGTGATGTGATTTCACTTCTTCATTGTCTCATCCAATTAATCGCTTGATGTAGGATTGCTTCTGGATAAGTCAATGGGACTATTTATCTGCTGTGGCAAATGAGTACTTTGGCTCGGGATAAAATAATAATAAAAAAATTAAAATCTTTAACGTGACAGTGAGGGATTAGATGGGCCCAAATGCTGAGGATGAGTGTCACCGCAGAATGGTCTGGACGTAAATGTTCAGTTCTCGTCAGCACAAGATTTCTCTTTCTTCTCACTGGCACGCAGACGGTTGAGTTTATGCGTTATCGTTTTCTTTTTTTCTTTTTTGTTCTTAAATTTTAATTTGTTAAAATGTTCTTTTGGCTCACGAACAGCTCTGGCGTCCAGTAGTTCTGTAAGATACGCCATAATAACCAAAGCCATACCGCCCTCCTCGGTGTCAAGCCCCTCCGTAAATGTGCTGCCATTTAATGCCTGAAGTCTGTCTTAAGAGAGACAAGTGGGGCTCCAGTCATCTCTGAAGAGCCCAACATCCCTTTTATCCATGCTCCAAACAATTCCACCTCTACAACAATAATCCAATAATGGCTTTCAGAATGTATAAAAATGAATTTATTTGCTTATATGAAGGATCAGAGGCAGTTTCAGTGGTTTAAGCTTCAGGTATCAGGTCACCTCAAGTACCTATTAATAATCACAGTCCCACTTGAGACGGTCTATATGGCCACACAGTCTCATTCGCTTGTGGATTGATCTATTGTGGGGTAATCACCACATAATTTTATGCGCACCTTTAAAATGTGAACCAGGGCACGTCATGGTCCTTGGGGTGGACTCGGTAATCAAGGTGCATAATCGCATAGCGGTAATGGCAATCAGGCTTAGCAGATTAATTCCTCGGATCATGCATCAGCCCGTCGGTCCTGTATCTGATCGTGAAGAAGGGTGTAGGTGGTCTGGAGAGCGCAGGTGATTAAAAAGAAGAGAACCGTTGCAGTGAGAAGGTGCTCGTTATGCAAACATTTTAAAGTGCCTAATTCTTTCCGTCGCTCTAACTTTCTAAAATTCCTCGCTTGTGTTGCTGGCCAGCCAGAGAACAAGACTGAGAAAATAACTCGCTCCTTTAGAAATCACAAGTCATCTCTAGGATCATGGAGTCCGGTCCGCCACGTTCACCCTGTGCACAACATATTTCTGTCAAAGGTAGGGTATACGCTGAACCTGGATTGAATGGAAACCGGTGAACATACGCCAGCCACATGAATGACTTCATAGAAATTCAATTACTCAGGAAAATTTACAGCTGCCCTTGGAACGTTCTGGGATTGAGGCCTTACAATACTGCTGCTGCATTGTAGCGCAGCAGTTGCCTCTGTACTTGAATTCAGGCCATACAAATCCCTATATGTTCATGCGAACATGAGGTCTTCCTTGCAACATGTTTACAACATTACTAGAAAATGACGGTGATACTTCAGTACTTTTCTGCACTAGCGACGGATGCGCGCAGTGTGAAAGGGGTTACTTGGAGTGAGGAGCCAAAAGAGAACCATCCTTGCGTCGGGTCAGGTTCAGCTCGCAGTTTTGGTTTGCAGGCCAATGTTCTATATTCACTCCCGCAGCTCTCGTGCTGCTAGCATCGTCAGCTAGCAGACAGGGAGATGCAGCTAGTGAGTAAAAATAAGTACGTGATTTAACAGCTCTGTCGAGACCAAAAGCGGAGCAAAAAAGGAGGAAGGATGACGGAACCTGTCGCTCCATATCTGCCGTTTTTTGATAATCTGCCATTTGTAATTACTTATGTGTTAATTAAATGACATAAACAAATAGATAATGGGATTCGTGATATACTTTTATTAATTGCAGATACAAATTTCATCTAAAAACACTTTCCAGCAAACATAGCATCATCATATGAAAGTGTTATGATTTATGGTACAGCAGTAAACCTTTCTGGGGGAAAATGAAAACAACAGGTAGGTGAGGAAAAAGCGCAGTGCGACTCCCAAGGACCTGCAGGAAGAAAAAGTACCTACACAGGCTTTAACAAGAACACCACGCCTGCTCAGATCCCTCATGAAAAAAAAAAAAATCCCTGACCAAAGAGCTCATACTAGTTGACCTGTTGTCAGTTGAGTGGAGTGATTAGGCTAAACTGTCTGACATACGTAAGACGGATCAGGCCCATGTGACGAAGAAGAAGAAAAACGGTGAGCGGCATCTTGGGTTTTTGTTTCGAGCTATTTGAAAACAAATGTTATCCCCTTGACTTTTCATTAAGAGATAAACATCCACCGCAACCAAAGCTTGCCTCAGGAATTTGTGTTTAAACGACCTTGAGTGGCCGTCTCATTCAAAGCATATTATTATAGATGACTGACTTTAAGTTGGCTTTTAATAGAGAAAATCTTTACAAGAAAAGAGACACATCACGTTGTCAAAACTCCCTCAAATATGGTTTTATTGGCATCGCTGCAGCAGTTTTAACATTTTCAGTCAGGTTAAAGGCGAATTAGCACAAAACTAATTGAACATTTAGAGTACTTTAACAGAAAGCAGGAAATGGCGTCGGATGTTTTCCATCATGTCCTTACGACAACACGGACCTGATTAGCCTTTCCCCACTCCTCCCGTAAACAATGCCCCACCGGCTGTGGTCCGGCCCGCTGTGGACGGCTTTGACAGGGACTTGTAGTGACAACAGGATGAAATGTTAACCATTAACCTGATCAGCTGGTGGCAGAGACAGCCTCCTCTAGCGCCATTACCGCTTAAATCAGTCATGATATGCTGCGTGTCAGAAATGATGAGGACCAAAAAAAAAAAAAGAAGAAGAAAAAAAAAACTTTTGCCTTAGGGACACCCCAACAAAGCTGGGAATATGAACTGCCCAGCACACACACTTAGACATATGTGGAGGACATCAACTTAAAGTGCATATATAGCTGAAAGCATCCAGGATTGACAGTAATAACTCTGAAGGAAGTTTGTGCTCGCCTAAAAAAAAAAAATCTTCCACGCTATTACTTGTTGCAAATATCTAGAAATCTGCTGTCACATTAGCATGCAGCCATCTGGCAAACCGTTTCAAACAAGAAACGTGTAAAATCCACTTATCTATATAACATCATCATATACACACACAGCTGTTAACCCCTGTCACCGTAAAATAAATTACTATATGACCATGTGTCCGGTGGAGCTGTGAGTGATTACTTTAGTGCTTTGACATTTGCAACAGCAGTAATGAGGCATGTCTCTGACAGCCGTGTCACTACCAGCAGCCTATGTCTCAGCTGTTCAGTTCAACGCTGGGGAAGGAGGCATACTGTGGCCAAACACTGGCACTCTTTCTAGATAATGATGGCTCACCCATAGAGAAGCGGAGAGAACGTGTCGAAGTCTGGGGAAACTGTGCGCATGTGTGTTTCCAGTAAAAGAAAGAAGTGAGGCCTACTGAGAGCGTGCATGTGTAGTGCATCTGTGTGTGTGTGTGTGTGTGTGTGTGTGTGCATACGTGTCTGTCACTGCCAAGATGGAATCAGAGACTGGGAGAGGAGGCCGGGCTGGGACATAAAGACTAGTAGCGTAAAAATAAAATAAAAAAAATGAGTGGGCTGAACGCGCTCATACACTGCACCCTCACGTCAAGCAGGGCGACGATTTGCATGTGCACACCAGCCGCAACGCCGGCTAGAGTATGTATTCTGCATCTAAATTAACCGGAGAAATCAAGCACGCCTCTTCGGAGCTCCGTGAAATGTATGCAAAACGTAGCTACTTCAGCATTGGCTGCTTGCTTTAAAATTGTTGTTTTAATATCCGCCGAATTCTGACAGTTGTGGATTGGAGCCATTAGCAAAGAATAACAGAGAGGGTCATTACTTGCTGGTGCGGCTACGTGAGTGGCTTAAATCATGGACCAGTTGTAGTTGTTTAAGTTTATTTTTTTATTTTTCCAGAATTAGGTTGTAGCTTTTCCTTTCTTCCGTTTGTATCCTCCGATCTGTTGCGCGCTCACCTGCCATTTCTCTGTGGAGGCATCGTGATTTGTTTAAAATAAGTGAGAGAGCTGCTGATTTCGCCGTGCTCTCATTTTGGAGGCTGTGGTTTGTTGTGCTGCTGAGTTGTGCCGCGTTGTTTCCGTCATTTTAAGGACTTCATTTGAGTCAGTGGGCCACTATAAATACACCTTTGTGTTTGATTCAATAGAGTTCAACGGCACCACAAACTGCCCCCCAACAAAATGATCACGCAGGTGCATTACCACCATTCAGCACGGACTTAAAATTAGTACTGTTACATCAGAACGCACTAGTTACTCTCTCTCTTATATATCTGTCCGTGAAAACGTATTTATTTCCCACCTAGATTTTGACTCTTACCAATCTCACCTCTACGCTGACATTCAACTCGTTTAACCCTAATCTGTTCAGCTGTAAAATTAGTCTTGAGTCATGTATTTTTTTTTTGCTGTGTAAAAGTATAATTTGCTTCAAGCAGATAAGTAAAACTCAGCCACATGTAAAAGTTATAGACGATTAAAAGACAAAGGCCAAAATGGGAATTTGCAGCATGAGTAGTAATTACAGCTATAAACCAAACGTAGTGGAGTAAAAGATTTAACATTTTCTTCCCAAATGTAGTAAAAATCTAAGTGTACTCACTCTCCAGCCTCAGGCGGAGGCCACCGCGCTGCCCTTTTGCTCGGCCGCATAGCAGAGCTGCATCATCCCACAGCCCCCCCGCCCCCCTCCTTATTTCTCACAGCACCCCCTCACCACCCCAGTAGTGCATAATGGTCACCTCTGCCCCCCCATCCCCGCTGGCTTTTAGCCAGTGATTGACTGTCACTTTCACCAGGGGGGAGCACACAGAGAAAGATGTCTCTCCCCGTCTGAGTGTATAGGAGCCATGCTGGGGTCACACAGGGGCGTATACGATACAGTATGTTAAAAAAGGGAAAAAAAGAAAAAGGAAAGAAAAAATACAAGCGGGCATATATCAGACAGGAGCTGTCTCTGATCTCAAACCTGTAGGGTGCTGGAAACCTAAAGAGGCTTGTTTTGTCCCTCTCCTGTGATTCTTGGTGCTTTAAATGGGGGCTTTCATATGTATGAGTCAGATCAGCGGTACGCATTTAAAAATCAAAACACTTTCCTTCTCTGTAGGTCCCCAAATACCTTTGTCTCGAGCTGTAAGCAATCACTGTGTGAATTAATAATGGGATTTAGTAGTTTTTGTAGCTGAATTTGTTACTTTGGAGACTATGAGGATAGGTAAGACTAGAAGCAGAGAAACCGGGCAATTCATCACCGTCACAATGTACGTTAAAAAAGTACATTTAGCTTCTTTTATTTAAATATTTTTTGTTTAATTCTGTTTTGTTTTTTTGCCAATGAAAACTCTCGACTCGGAGGATAACTCTAATTTACGCTTTTGCAGAATTAACAGCACAAATGCTTAGAAACCAGAAGAAGGGAAAAGGGGAGTGAGCGCTGTTGTTGTTTGTTAGTCATCCGTGATCCTGTCACTCAATGCTGTTGCGGCATAGGGTCTGCTTCCTGTTAACAAGATATGTTTACAGCATCAGCATTGGGCTCCCACCGTCTGTGTATTTGTGCTTTTACACTCCTTGTCACTCCTCAAGATTGATGCGTCCACACGTCTGTTAACCATTAACGGATCAGGAACTGCCATCTTTGGGGAGACAGATAGTGACAGGGTCCCCGGTCCTCCAAAGTACTCTGAGGCTGAGGCAGGCCTTCCTTTGTTAGGAGGTGGCAGGATGCTGTGTCTAACCATTAACTATATTCTTGACACTGCAGCTCACTACTGACGTGACAAATCCCAGTGTCCACCAGAACTTAGGCTGGAGAAACATTAACCCGTCTCAGCTGGGGCTCTTCCTCTGTCGTCCTGCGGATAAATGAAGAGATGCTGATCCTTCCATCACCATCGGCCTCTCCTTCCTCCTACTCATCCACTCACTGTGTTCGTGTCTCTTCTGGCCCTACTGACGGTGGCGTCTTGTAAAGGAGGAAGAGATTGATATGATTAGAGGTAGATGTGCTGCTTCCTGCCTCTGGACGAGAAAGAAGATAATTTATGGACTCATCACTTTGCAGGTCGTGAAAATTAGTTTTTTTTTTTTTTTTTTTTTAAACAAAGAATAACCCTCAAAGAAATTATCATTACAAACGAATACAGAAGTATGATTGAAGTTGAACAATCACTTAAACAGTCGCAGTGCTGCCACAATCAAGGGCTTTAATTTATGTAGCAGATTCTCTTCATTTGTGATCTCCTACAGTAGCTGAGCTGCACACAGTCGTTTTTTTTTTTTTATTATTATTATTTTATTTAATGTGACCACGTCTCTCTGCCCATACGGCCCATTCACCGCGCCCTCGAATGCTGCAGGTCCCCCTGTGTTTAACACCTCCGAGATATTTTCTTGCACGAGATGTTAAAAGGGTGACAGATTTAGCTGTTGCCTTGATCATTAAATCCTGCACCCCTTCATAAAAGTCAGCAGACCTCCATGGTGTCTCGGTCCCAACCCATAATGGCCGCTCATGGTCCAAATGGACTGAAGAGCTTTCATGTGTCCTGAACAGTCTACTCCTCTCATTACGGCGCATAGTGGTCTCACATCAAACAGCCTCATTATTTTCAACGAGGGAGGAAGCGCAAGTGTGTGACGAGTTGGAGCTACAAAGTGACTTCCAAGTTCAAATAAAATCTGCACTTTGTGCTTATACTATGCAAGCAAAATGCTGCTGAGATTAAAGCACAGTGTGTCTCCAGACGGGTGAATTTGGGCTTTAAATCTCTCTCATTTACAAAGGAAATTATGGGAGATCAGGACATTTAATGCCGTAACGAGTCATTTTAGCTTCTTAGGGAATAAAACTGCTGAAAGCCGCTTTATGCGTGGCGATCGGTCGCAGTGCTGCGTCCAAAAAAAAAGCGCCGTGGCCACGCTGAACTGCTCAACGTTCAACCTGAGCACCTCTGAATATCCTGCATCATAAATGGCTTTTCAAAATCTGATCATTAAAGTGCAGCGAAAATGTTGTGATACCACAGAGACCCATCGTATCAGCTCTCGGCTGAATTATGCCTATTTATAGTTTTAAAGCATTTCACATCATTTACATAAAAAGCCCCTATTACCGGTATAATTTAATATTAGCTGACAACAATTTGACAAGGCGAGATCAAAGGTTAAGCTAACACACAATGGCTGTTAACTCTATTAACATGGAAATGAATGCAACAACTCAATAGCCTGTTGTCATACCTACAGTGAACAGCCTAAATAAGTTGCAGTGAAAAAAAAAAAAAAAATCACAAGGGCTGTACTTGATAAGAAATACTCGTGTTACTATGGCAACATCCGTGGCTCAAGCTAAGAATGCAGGGATCTGGATAATCATTGTCATTGTAATACATGGATTTTTGCCATAAGACCCGTGTATTACTGTATCGGGATGTTAATGTGTTTGCACTCCGCAGCACTACTTTCCATTCAGAAATCATTTCAGCTGTGGCTATACAGGTGTAGACTCAGCAGCCTGCGACACAAAAGCCCCATGCCTGGACTCTGCCTCCTCAAGACTCACACACTATAATACGGATACACTCCTTCTTGCACAGATACGGGGCTTCACGCTCGATTCACCGATTCAAATGACTTTATTGTGGCAGTTTGACTCGTTCAGCCGCACTCCCTGCCGAAACAAATGCAACATTTTCCCAGCGTCATCCTGCAGCAGTATTTACTGTACTTCCGTGTGTTATCGTGTGCTCTAAGTGCATAAAAGTCACAGATCTCCATGGTGCAAACTTATCTTGCATTTTAATTTGACAGCTTAGCCAAAACATCTCTTTCCACTCCAGTAATTAACAGTGTATTTTAAAAAATAAGTGAAATGTGTTCAGCACGTTTTCTCCCCCAGTTATTATTTAATGTCTCTTGCACCAAATGACACCACTGAGAAAAATCAAAACCCACTTGTCTTAGTGGAAACTGAGATTATAATTCCTCATTAATGAACTGTAGCAATTCGGAGCCGGTGTTGTGGCACTGTTTGCACAAATTATTCTATTAATTTCCCTTTTTTTCCCCTCATTTAGCTGTTCCTTCATTTTCATAGCCTCCTAATAAACTGTGCACTTGCACTGGAGGCGCATTGTTGTGCAGAGGACGTAATAATAATGAATTTAAAGCTGTTTGCCTGCAGTTTCATCACATTTTATCCCTTTTATGAGTATAACTGCCACTTGAGGTGATACACCGATGCTGGCCGAGCTCCTGCAAGCCTGTGTGTCGTTCCCTTGTGTTACCCTGACTGTTAAGAGACAGAAAAAAAGCCCATTTTGACTTGTTGATGTGGCAATGATTTCTCATGCTTTGAGGAGGCCCGACTCGCTGTCAGTTTGCACTATGTTTGGTCTCTGATCAGCGAGTGTGCTAATTTGTAAAACATCTCCTCAGCACGTCAAGAGGATTGATGTGGCAGTCGAGGCTTTTACTCACATTCAAAGTATTCATATCATTCCAAAATTCAATATTATTATATTTTTAAAGCGTTTGGAAATAGAAACGTCTGATAACAGGTGATTAATCGCAATCAAGACACGGTATCAGCACTCAGGTTCAGTTTCAGACATTTTAAATATTTGATGTGCTCTTGTCCAGAGGACTAAAATAATATTTCCCTTCCTGCTCTTGATCAGTTAATCCCTGCATATTGCTGGTGCCCCCTGCTGTTGGAAGATTAAACTGCGTCCTATCACTGTTGTTGAAGAGACAGTGTTGTCCTGTTGATGTGCTTAAGTGGGACACGTTGAATCTAAAGGAACATGCAGAAATCAATCAGTCAGTCAGTCTTAGGGTCAGATAGAGAGTCAAATTTAATTTGAGCGATATACAACAATAACATATATATAATATATATGTATATATTACCGTATAAGTCAGCTGTGTCTAGACGTGTTGTACATTTATGTCACGTTTGATCTCTGCATTAGTTAAAAACGTGAATAACTTCAACTTAATCTTACTTCATAACAACAAAAACAACAACAACAATAATAGTAATAACAGAGTCTGCCTTCTTCTCTGTTATCCCCCCCTTTCTTCTTCTTCTTCTTCTTTTTTTTTTTTTGCATTCTCACAGCCAAAATAAAATAAACTCCAGGCAAAACGTTTTCATTGTACAAAAATGTCAGACATGTGTTGTGGTTGCTAAGCAAACAGTGACTAATAATATCTACATGGAAGAGGTTTGCATTAGTGCAGCAAGCCAAAGCACAGCATGTCTCAGTCTCCACCAATCTAAAGACAATGAAGGTTCACCACACTGTAATTACCCGACAATGAGTTTGTCAGTCACTTCTCATAAATATGAATAAGGGGGGATGGATAAAGGTGTTCGGTCTAAATTTGCCACGGTTTTTGACGTGAGAGCGAGAAAACGGCCCGGCATCACATTCATCCTATCAAAATCTCCCGAGGGAGAGAGTTTTTAGGCTTTTGTGTGTCAGTCTTTCCCTGTCATGACTGGATGAGTGCGGCATGTAGAGGGCGTAGAAGGGTAGAGATTGATGTAACAGGTTTGGGTTTTTACTTTTTTTCTTTCTTTTTTTTTTTAATTAGAGGAGAAAAATAAAAGGTCTATACATGCTTTAGAAACAGCCTGAATGTGTCAGCTGTTACCGTGAAATGCAGGGAAGGGGACAAACTGACAGTGCAGCAAATAATATTCAAACACACATCTGACATTTTAACTTATGGTTCATTTAAATCCGGACAGATTATATTAAAGTCCGCACATACACTGCTGCATATTCTCATTTAGAGCACAGTGCCATTAACGTAGATGTGATCATTTCAAATTGACAATAAAATGTAATATTATTTTACCATGTGAAACCATAATAATCAGTTGATCTGTATTAATTCTGCCTCATCAGACCAATTGATCCGTGTTACTTAATAGAGCAAGTCATGGCTGTACAGTGATCACAGAGCACCTCAGAGGAGGTGTTATGCTCCGTGTACAGTGCTGTGAGCAGTTTGGTTTTGCACCCAGAAATTAACATGCATTTGTTTACAGAATTATGCAAACCCCACGTAAATCAATATTCAGTTTAGCTACAGTTATAATTTTGATCAGATTCAGTTCCCCTCGCCACACTCGCTAACAGCTTTTCAAGCTACGTTCTGAGGGTCGTTCCAAACGTCTTGAAGAACTCGCCGCTGTTCTTCTGCGTCTTCATGTGATCCCAGACTGACTCCATGGTGTTGGGATCTGAGCTCTGTGGGGGCTTCGCCATCTGCTGTTTGTTCTTTTCGTCCCTGAAGAAAGTTTTGTGTGTTTTGTCTCTTTACGTTTGAGGGTCATTGTCGTTCCTCAGAGCGAATTCAGGATCAGGACATATAAAGTGAAGTGGGGGAGATGTCATATCAGACGTGTATGTTGCATAATTCTGTTTACAAAGAACAACGTCAGAGCCAAATAATTTAAAATCTGGTGCTATAACTTCATTAGGTTATAGCTGTAAAATGAATTCTCATCAGGTGCCGAAGAACGCGCTGAACACTCTGATCACCCACAAGTTTCTACAGAGGAAATTAGTGACAAAAATGTTAACATTTGGCATGAATAATTTGACAGCTGAATTATGGCTCTTTTGACACCTTAATGTTCCCCTCAGAATAATCTAAAGTTGAGTGGACTAAATGAATTCAGCAGAAACACTGAGAGACGTCGAGGGTTTGAGGCTCAGTTTTACTTTCAATATTAATCCAAGGAGTATACATGACAGACATCGGAGGATTGTATTCAAGAAACATTATATTCATTTAGTGAATAATGATCAGGTAATTTGGCATCCTGAAATTGTAGTGAAAAGTGCTAATATCTGTTTTTATATCATGTGCCGATGTACAGGGACGCGAAGGGGGTTTTGCTTCCTCTGATCTTTGACATAATCGATTAGAGATTGTCTCCTTTGACAATGTCTGTGTTTACATAGGCAAAATCAAAAAAACAAAGCTGAAAAATGCTTTTAAACAAGCAGATGTGTGTTTAAAAGGGAACAGTTACGACACATAGACCTAAATAAACCTGACTTTTGAAAAATAGAGGGGCACACAGCTAAATAAATATTGTTTCGACAGAGTGTCTACTGATCACCAGGAGCATAAATCTGGTGTAAAAGGGTTAATGAATAAAATCAACTCGTTATATTCTAATTTAGACACATGCACATGAAAAGAAGAAGCACAAACTGTACTGTTTTAACAGTACTATTTTTAAATGGCAGCCCATACTTGATGTACTTCTCTTATTTCACCAGGAAGTGGTGCTTAAGCTCTTAAATACAAGTTCTGGCAGTCATGAGTCTCTCTCCCTCTCTCTCTGTTTCTCAGGGCAAACACACACTTTCTGGTCGTGCCTGTATTTATTTTTAAGCTGCAACAAAATCAAACAAGATGCAGTGTATTCACTCCGAGATCTGCAGCTTTCGTCTTGTTAAACCGAGCATTTTTTTTTTAAACCTAAAGATACTTTCAACAGCTTCCACACCAAAGTATATTAATTCAGTAAAGCTTTAATGACCTCCTTTACTTAAACGCATCACTTCAGTGCAATTTCATGCGGGTTAGTAGTGTTCACAGATGACTGATAAACTAATGATAAGTCAAATAAAATCAAGAGCTATAATTATAATGGTAATAATGAAAATATTGATGAAGTCTTTACTTGCAGATGAACCTCAGGCCCTCACATTTGGAACCACTGACAGATTCAAGCATTCGGATCAAAATGACTCTACCTGTTCATAGTCTTGTGGATCCTGTGTAACCACTAGTAAAAAATAAAAACTCTAGGTAAATTGAAACTGACAGGCAACCAATGTAAGAATTTCAAAATAGGTGAAACAGTTTCTTTCTTTCTTGTCCTTGTCCACTCTTTGGCTTCAGATTTCTGAATCACTTGTGAATGATTTATAAATGTGAGTGCACCAGATAGTAGAGCATTCCCGTGGTCAAGCCTGTTTGATGTAAAGGCCTCCCAGTCTTTCTGTGTAACTTAGAGAGGAATGTTTTAATGTGATGAAAGACATACAAACCCGACTTGATCTGAGTCAGAGACCACACCAAAGTTTCTGGTTTGTCAGTTAGTTAGTCCAACAGAATTTCATTTGGTGACCGGTTTTCCTCTCAGAGCCTCCAGACCTTTGACTAAAATACAGGTTTCATATTATTTGGGCTATTAAAAACGTTGTCATCCAGGAATCTGAAATTCATTTTATCACCACAGTGCAAACAGATGAAAATTTTAGTGGCTCTAAAATCAATCCTTGGGGAACGCCACAGGTTTAATAAGAGCAAACCATTGACATTTATGATTTCACAGCCAAAGACAAATCATTCACTGCAGACAAATATTATTGGTTACGCAGACTTACAGTAAATCTGTCCAGAGACAGCTCAGATCTCACTGAGGCCAGTTGCATGTTTAGTTCTTCATGTTGTAGCATGCAGGCGCTCCGTTTAGTTAAAATCAAAAATTTGGTTTTGTTTCATAGTAGCAAGGAAGTATGTGAGTGATTTAAAGTAATACATGATTTAAAGTGAGAGATAAAGGCAAAGACAAGTTTCTGTAAATACGCAGCTATTTTTAAGTCTCTGGTACAGAAAACCACCCCAGGCCATGACGCATGGGACCGAAACATCAGCTGGCGAACGAATCACTGGGAGCTCGTTTCTACTTCTCTAGGCTTTTCTTTTTTTTTTTCTATTTTCTTCTCATATCTGTCACCACATGACAAACTACTGTATGATTAGCAGCACGAGTTATGACCTTAAACATAACACACATGAACACCCTGAGTACAAAGATCCATGAGTTATCAAGGATTCACAAACAACATGCTGAGGTAGACACTGCAGATAAAGACATGTTGCAGTTAATTGTAAGAAGAAATCAGTTCGTAACATTCGTGATTACCTTTAATTTAATCTTATGTAACACCCAATGTCCTACAATAGTAACGTTTAATCATTTGCTTTGAAAGTATATCAAGTTTTGTCTTTAAAAACCCATTTTACTGAAATCGTCAATAACTTCTGAATATTAATGAACACTTCATATTCCCTGAAACATGAAGAACATATGATCACTTCCCAGAATCCAGTGACATGCACTTTACATTACTAGTCACAATCATTAATGGAGCTACATGGCAAAAGAAAATTGAGGTCAGAGGTTCTGCCTCCAAGTTATTCCTTCACGTACAGAGCACATGACTCACAATTACAGATGGCAGCTTCATTGTGTTTTTCACTGACAACCAACGCATACTCCTATACGTTGCCCGCAGGTTTTGTACATGTCAAAAAATGTGTGGTAATGTCATTAAACTGACATTTTATACTAAGAAATGAGACATGTCTTTAATGTCATAGTTGGTATTATACACTGCCTGGCCAAAAAGTAGTTGCCAAAAAAAAAAAAAAAATAATTGGACCAACTAGCTTTGATTACAGCACCGTTTTTGCCGTAGCATTGTTTAGATAAGCTTCTGCAATGTCACATGATTTCTTTCCATCCAGTGTTGCATTCTTTTTTCACCAAGATCTTGTATTGATGATGGAGAGTCTGACCACTGCCAAAGCCTTCTCCAGCTCATTCAGTATATTCAGGTAGTCAGCTGACCTCATTCTTTGGACACATAATGTTGCTGAACCTAAACCTGAGCAACTGCAGCAACCCCAGATCAGAGCACTGCCCCCACAGGCTTGAACAGTAGACACTAGGCATGATGGGAGCATCACTTCATCTGCCTCTCTTCTTACCCTGATGCCCCCATCACTCTGGAACAGGGTAAATCTGGACTCATCAGACCACATGACCTTCTTCCATTGCTCCAGAGTCCAGTCTTTATGCTCCCTAGCAAACTAAAGCCTTTTTTTTTCCAGTTAGTGTTTTTCTTAACTCTACACAGCTGTTCAGTCCCAATCCCTTTCGTTCGCCGATCACGATCAATCTGAATTTTTTTCTGACCACATTTCTTCCCGGAAGACTATGGTGTCCCACTGTCCTTCCAGTTTTTAATGTTTCTCAAACAGACTAACATATTTTCCACGACCACAGGATGTGTCTTTTGACATGGTTGTTTAAGAAATGAGAAGCTACTCATTGCATCAGTTGGGGTTAAATAACTTGTTGCCAGCTGAAAGATAATCATCCATGCAGTAATTATCCAATAGGAGGCTCGTACCTATTTGCTTAGTTAAATTCAGATGACAACTTTTTTATTATTTCTTTGGCCATACAGTGTATTTTCACTGTGCAAAGGACCAAACAAATTTGCAGGAAGTCCAATTGTCAAAACGTGACTACTCACACAAGTAATCACATTACTACCATGCTCTTTGTTCTTGATGTTGCAGTCAGCAGGGGTTCTCACATCTATCACTGTCAGCTGCCTTCTCCTGCTCCATGTCCCACAGTCCTGCTGGCCTCTTTAGGTGATGTGCCACTTGGGGACTTCCAGGTCCTATGCATGGATGTTCCTGTGCCCTATTCCGGTCACATGGATACCTAATCACTTGCAGTGGACACTGTTTGTCTGCATCTTGCACCTTGTTACCATGTGCTGGACTGTCTCGGGGGCATACACTGTATATCTAGATGTTATTTTAGATGTTTACAAAAACATATTAGGTAAAGATTACTTAATTAGTATGGTCTTAACAGAATTGTAGTCCCCTCTATTTCAAGAGACCAAAAGTTGTCCTGAATCTTGAATCTTATCGGATAATTGACCAGAACGCTGTTTCACTGATTAACCATGTAAACAGATCTGGACATGATTAGCGTGGCATTTGCCTTTGGAAACTGCTGCTGTAAACCCACAACATGTGTCCAACGATCGGTTCAGTTACGTCTGAACCCAGCAAATCGTATGGGGGTCCAAATACCAAAAGGTTTCACAATAAACTGCTGTTCAGTCTGGATGGGTTCATTCTGCACCTGTAAATTCAAGCTTGTTACAGGTGATTTGGCTGGCACAGTGTACAAATATAAGAAGTATCATAAGCATTGGAGAGGTATGCATAATATTTAGGTAAAAATAGAAAACTGCAAGTGAGTGATGAACTCTGCTGCAGGTGCCTGAACCACAGATCAGGAACATGCATGAACTGTGTCACCGTCAAACTAACACATTAGAAGTTGTGTCCCTGAGTAAAACCATTGCCCAGTTTAATACACTCATACGCTACTGAGGCGTGAAGCTGATTTGAAGACTTTATTCTTCTTTATTTTGTGCTACTATATAACACTGTGTCTGAACTGTATGACTCTGCTTGTCACACGTAAGACTGACAGAGAGACATACTGATTGGATGGCTGACACTGATACTCCACTGTAACACGTGCGGGACGTGATGGATGTAACTCAGTCTCCTTTTGTGCTCGATGCAAACTGATGTTATTAGAGAGCAAACACAGGCAGCTGGACCAAACTGTCTTGACAGGCCGTAATGCTGAGCTGGATGAATGGGGGTGTCTGTTTGTCCACGAGCATGTCTTCTGTCCCCTCCTGTGCGTGGCTCAGTCTGCATCTGCAAACCCTACAGCCTAAGTAGGCGCAGGGACACTAGGCTCTGATCAGAAGACTGAGGAGGTGTTGTTTTTTATGATTCATGTGTTTGCATCTGTCCCTCTCTCTCTCTCCCTCCCTCTCTCTCTCTCTCCCTCTCTCTCTCTCCCTCTCCTCTGCAGGCCTCCTCTCTCTCTGCTGCAGAGACGGGGCTGCGTGACGTCACTGGAGGCTGGAGCGGTGCCTTGATTGGAGCCGAAAAAATGAGGAGAAGATTGCGAGGTGAGTGAGACGCACATTTCTTTCTTTCCTCTTTTTAACCCCCCTCTCCCGATCACATTCGGTGTGCATGTGTGTTTGCTGTGCATGTTGTCAACTGTCGCTCCATTGACGCCTCCTCCGCCGCCGCTGCTGCTGCTGCTGCTGCCGTTTCCCGTGCAACGATTTTTGTGCAACGTCGGGAGAGTCCAGTCCGGTCCAGCAGTGTGCCGCCGGTGGGGGGAAAAAAAACACAGGAGAAAATCGGTGTACATGCCAGTTTGTCGCCCTGTCCTCCGAGAGCGCACAGCTGCTGCCTTTCGGCGTGGCTGTGAATTAACCTGAGTCCAGGCCTGTAGTTGTTCGTGCTCTTAAGGCACCACGGTGGCGTTCTTGGCTTTAAGATGCCAATCGAGTGGTGCCGCTCGTCCACACCCACATGATAACGCTGCCTGCATTGATCCATGTGCGGTGCAGATATGAGGATCAATGATTTTTTTTTCTGATGTTTATCTTAGCGATTGTGAATCGACAGCTTTTCATAGCAGTATATGGGACTTGTGCCGGCCCGTGTGGCCTGAATGTGTGCAAACTGGACCTGATCTTGAAATATTAACATGTGTAATTTTCTGCGTGTGCACTCAGCTTGGTCGTTTTGCTGTGTGAATGTTGCATAGAGCCTCAGAAACTAGATCCGCCTTCTTGCAGCCACACACCAAACAGAATGGATTTGTAATACTCCTCTGAGCACACTTGGATTTGAGAGGAGATTGTCAAAGAAAATCATGACTCTGTAATATTCCCGCTCTAATAATAATACTCCTACGGGACCCCTCAAACTCTCCGGGTCTCCTCCTCGGCTCTGGAGGCAGCACACTGCTGAAGTGACAAACAGCCAGGCTGCTGGAGTTTGGGAAACTGTCATAAGACTAGGGTGCATGAGAAATCTCCCGAGTCAGTGGGCCTTAGCCTCTGTGCTGCTGTGTTTGTAGAAATCAGATGTGACGAATGTTGGAGCAGTCACGCTGAAAATAGGAGGGGGTAGCTGCAAGATTAAAACAGAGAACAAACAAGATCAGACTTTTTAGACTGTTTTACTCAAGAGACAGTGGTGGTTTGTGTGTGCACTGCAGCACTGTACAACATGCATTCACATGTGTCAGAGTGCAGAGTGGCATGTCTTCTATCTATCTATCTATCTATCTATCTATCTATCTATCTATCTATCTATCTACACAGTTGTACATGTTCATTGTTGTATTAGTACATTAACTTATACTCTGTGGAATATAGCCAGGCTACACTAACTATGATCGTTCACACTATATCCTGCAGGTATTTAAACGCCTCTGATCTTTGACACATACACCGATCAGCCACAACATTAAAACCATTAAAAGGAGAAGTGAATGACGCTGACTATCTTTTGACAATGTTCTGCTGGGAAAACTTTTGGACCTGACATTCATGTGGATGTTACTTAGACATGTACCATCCACCTAGACCAGACCAGGCACCCCCACCCCATAGCAATGACACTCCTTGATGGCAGCAGCCATCTCCAGCAGGATGCAGCCTGACACACACACACATGTGAAATCTGTTTAGGAACAACTAAAAAAAACATGAAGAACAGCACAAGGTGTTGACCTGGCCTCCAAATTTTCTAGATCCCAAACTGATCAAGTATCTGTTGGATGATCCACAGAGGCCCCTCCTCAACCCATAGGACCCAAAGGCCCCCACTAACACCATTCTGTTGCCAGACACCACAGGACACCCTCAGGAGGACCATGTCCATTCTCTGATGAGTCACAACTGTTTTGGAGGCACAAGGGAGACCTAGACAATATTAGGAAAGTGGTCATAATGTTATGCCTGACAGGTGTACCGTTTATGTTGGAGATAGAGATTTTAGTGCAGCTGTTGAGAATTTAAAAAAAAGAAGTTAAAGTTACTGTCTGTTATACATCCATGAGAAAACGAGCCTACAACAGATGTATAACCTGTAAGCTCTGAACTATTTATTTATCTAACAACTGTTCATGGTATCGTCACTTCACCTTTATGCCTAAAACATTTGTACCTTTGTGACCTACTGGTATAATATTGTCTTTTGGATTGTGCCTTAGGCTGCACCTTTAGCTCAGGACACCACCTGCTAGACTCTTACCTAAATGTTCAGGTAAATTCATCCCTTCACATACGGTACAAACAGGACAGTAAGGGAGTTTTGGATGCACAAGGGAGACCTACACAATATTAGGAAGGTAGTCATAATGTTATGCCTGATCTGTGTATTTAGAGGATTTTTTACCGCCTTTTTTACAGGACACTGTGTCCTCACGGGCTTTGGGAAGAGAGTTTTGAGACGCGCGTTGGGGCTTTACGTGTTTACGTGTTCCAGACTAGCTTGCACAGCTCTGCATGCTACTTTACTGGTGTCTTTATTCATTCTGTTTATCTCATTTATGACTCAGGTTTTACTTCATTTATCACAATATTGTGTTTGTGCAGCTCCGTCACCTCCCGGCTGTTCTGTTGTTGTTGTTGCACCTGCGTTTAAAGTGGCGTTTGTCCAACCGTCCCTCAGCGGTCAAGAATCAGGCTCAAGATTTCGGGCTGCAGAGCGTTTCAAGTTTTCTCACAGCTCGTGAACACCAAAAACCGAATGTGTGACACTGATACGGATGTGGTTTCAGTCACTTTCCTGCGTTTTTAAACCACGAGATGGTGTGCACGTTATCAAATCTTACGCCAGCCCTGTTGAAACGGGAAATATTCGATCTTCAGTGAATTTTTCACTCCTCTCGTAGCAGCTTTAATGTTATGCCACCACAGGCCCAGGATTAATGAGCATAAAAGGAGCTCAGAGACAGTCAAAATGCAGCCACAAATCATAGAGGCCATTTTCTGCATCATTTCCCACAGACGTCCTCTATACAAGCTTTGTCCACTGTTAGCTAGCACAGAGACCTTAGTGTATAAATATACAGTGAGAGGTTCACCTGTGTCCTCCTCATTGGAGGTGACAACTGTGGAAGCATCCTTATCTGCATAGGCAGCAAAGACTTAGATCAGGGGTCTTCAACGTTTTCCAGGCCAAGGACCCCCAATCTGATGGAGAGATGGAGCGGGGACCCCCTACTTATATATATATATTGTATAAAATTGTGTTTTATATTAAACCGGTCCTATAGTGCCTTGTAGAAATGTACCTTGTTGTTCTGCATTCAATACTAAGATATTAAAATAACAAACAGGTTAATATATTCATGTTTTTATTTTGAACATGCAAGGTACAGTGGTATGGGTGGCCGTGCCACTGCCATTTATATCTTTTTTTTGGCGTGTTAAAAATCGATCCATTTTTTCATTTCTCTCTTCAAAACAGCTGCCAGCTACTAGCATGAATGAGCTCACGGGGAACCTGACAGAGTGTGTCACATACGGCCTCGTGAGTGGCATAGATCTTATTACGTGTGGAGGAAACTGGAAGACCAATTCAGTTTTTCTATTTCTATTTAATTTGTCTCCATGTTCTGTGGAAAGAAACAAGCTGAGCAGAAAGACATCTGCAGTTCTCACATGTTCCCGGTCAGCAGGAAACCTACACACCGAGCTTGTCCACATATACGGTGTGTATATATGATCACAGCAGGGACCGGTGTTTAACAACACACTCACTGGCATGCATTGCTGATCTATGTACACTTGAACGTAATTGTTTCAGCACACGGCCGTCTGAATCAATAGTAGACAGCCGGAAATTGAGTTTGTCCTCCAGCTTACATTTGTGGAAGTGTTTCTATCTCATTTCCTATTCCCCCGTCCTGAGCTCAAGGCCCAATTTGCAAAACTCGGCAGTCGTTCAGAGTCACGGGTCCTAAAGGTGAGGTTTAATCCATGTCGTGACCGCGTTTTTCCAGATCTAATTTTAGACTTTAACTGTTTGATTTGGCATCACCTGCAGCTACTGCTGGTAACAACCAAAGCTGGTTTACTACCGCTACTATAATGATATTAAGTTTAATAGTTGACCTTTAGCAGTCATTCTCTGAGACTGTATGCACATGGCGCAAGTCTGTGAACAGCAGGGCACATTGTGAAGAGCTGTTTACCTCACTGAGGAGCTGGAAGTCTGCAGCTCTTAATCTAACAGCTCACTGTATTGGCAGCAGTTTCTGAACCCATCAACTTTTGTCTGAGGACATTTGTTTTTTCAGGCATGTCATCACAGCCACCCAGTTCATGCAGATATGTGTGTATATGTGCAATAAACAGACATGCTTGATACAAATACTGTATAGATATATATATATATATATATATATATATATACATACATATACATATATATATATATATATATATACATATATATACATACACACATATCTTTTTTTTTTTTTTTTTACATTTGACCTATTACAACAGAATATGAAAGCATAACTGCAGTTCAGTATAAGACAGTCAAAACAGATTACATGTGTGTTCGCACATTGTCCATATTCTTCCGTCATTAGTGCACCGCAGTCCTTTATAATCGCCTGGCATGTTGTAGAGTCTACAACATGCCACTGCGGATTATGGTCTACAATGTAGACCATAATCCGTATAGTCCAAATGACAATTTTCATGGTTATATATCAGTTGAGGTGGTGTCAGCGCCCGTTTTTGCCATGTAGCCCTACACGTCGAAGAGCTTATCTCAGATCTTATCTTCACCAAATCTCCCGATATTTGGTTCCATCGGCTCGCATGCTTGCCACATCCGCTCGCATGCCTGCCATCTCAGCTCGCATGCCTGCCATCTCCTCTCGCATGCCTGCCCCATTCTCGTAGATGGCATAGACGGTCTCGCACACCTTTCTTACTTTCCGGTACAGCATGTGCAATCCAAATCCCAGAGCGAGCATTCCCACTGTTGTACTCACAAACAGGTACACATCTTCCACATCCTCCACATCCAGAGCGGCAAGGCACAGGACCTCTACTTGTCCCATCCATCCCTGGTGTAGCCCGCCTGGAAGGTCCCCGCTGGGCATTCGGGTTCACCAGAACCCGCCTTCCGTGTTGAAACACTCTGTCAATTGCATTCAAGGACCAGTTTAACAGCTCCATTGCAGATCAGTTGATTGTCATCAGCTGTATCAGTTTGTCAGTTGTGCTCTTCAGTCGTCTCTCAGTCTGGTGCAATTGTACTACAGCGTGGCTTAATATCATCAGTCATACCCAGTTTTTTTTTTTTTTTTTTTAACAACCATTGACCTCTAACAGTGCTTATTCCTGCTCATTGTTTAGGTACTTTGAGTTTTTTGTATTTATTCTTCATCCCGTCTCAACAACTGTCTGATGACCTTTGTCAGCTCTAACTCTGCATCGCTGTATAACGGTCCATGGTTAAGTTAACAAATTTCTTTTTGAAGACACTCAGTGTTACTGAGTTCTTGACCTCCTCGTCCAATTTATTCCACTGTTCTCTATTGTATTATCTCATGGTGACAGTGATTTACATCTTTTTAAATGAAAATCTTTAAATTGAGCTTATTTGTGAAAAGTTGAGTGTTTATATTTTATTTATTTAACCAGCGATTAACACACTGAAATCATTAGGTATAAATCCGTCACACGAGAACTGCAAGGGCTAACACATCTGGTGATTATTGTTCCTTCTAGTAACTGGTGAATAAAATGGCATAAAATACTATTAAAAAAATAAAATACAGTAAATCTGGACGCCCAAGTCAACATACTCTTGTTTTTTTAGTATGTTTTTTTAGTGGCATCTCTGCTGGTTGATTTCCCTCGGGGGGACCAAGTCCATCCTGAACTCTGATAAAATGACACCCGCTGTGTTTTTTTTGTCACTACAGTGACAGGAGGGTGGTGGTTTAGCTTTCTTGTTGTGTTTAGTTTCTCTTTGGTCACTGACTGTTACACTGACCGGTCTTCTCAGAGATTAATTCAGACGACAAACCTTGTGTCATGAAGTCTCAGATGACATCTGAATATTCTTCCCAAGTTATATCTGTGGTTGATTGTAGAAAAGTTTTTCGTAGACAGCTTCAGAATCATTGACTGCTTTAGACAAATGCTTCTTCTTCACCTAATAAAACTTCCAGTTGCATATAAATCAAACTATATCTTCTCACTTAGTTCTCTCTCTCTTTATATTTTTAAGGACAAAATGTCACTTGTTTAGCATTTTTTTGCTTTTGCTTTTTAAACTGAAAATCAAATAAACTTTTTTTTTTGGTCTAAAACCAAAAAGTGCACAGACCCTACCTACAGCCATGTCATAAAACATGAAGAAGCATTTACATTGTGTCTACTTTTGTCCTCCAATAATGAAGCAATGTCTCAGTGACACTTGGTTCCCTGACCGTATTTATCAGTAACTGATATAGATAGTAACGTAGGGTCAATTAGGTAATCACAGATCAGTTTTTAGTCTTTGAATCATCTCTTCCAATTATCTGTCACCCACACATAATTCAGCAGTGTATATATTGTAAAGTAATAAAGAATGTTTTATCTTAATAGAACTAATATCGTTGATAATAAAACCACATGCAGCGCTAATTCACAGATGATAGTTCTGTACTGCTTTCTTTAACATGGTGAACTGAGGTGAACAGTGGTACTTAAGCGTATCCTGCTGTTGATATGTGGTTATCTCAGCTGATGCAGTTACAGTTCGATTTCACCCAGAAACCATCAAATTTCTTTAGAGACACAAACCATTTGTCCATGTGGTTGCTGCGGTGAACACTTTGCCAAATGATTACACCTTGTTTAGAGTACATGTTTTTTTTTTTTTATCCATCTGGGGAATTTAAATGTAGTATCTAGAGCAGCTGCTCTGGTGCTAAGCCAGTTGTGTGCAATGTTTTTAAGACACTTTTCTGTTTATGCTGTTTGGAGTGATTGAACTGAACCAAAACAGTCTGCTTACTCTAAAGCTCTGTAAATGTGATGGGAGCTGTAGGTTCAGGTGATAATTATCTAAAATTAAATTAGAAAGTGCATCACAATAGATCGTCTGTACAGCAGCATGTCAGTCTGAAACAATGCCGTGGCCTGAGCATTATAAATGACTCTTATCCACTGGTTCCCTTTTATTCTTTAATGACAGGTCGACGTGTTATGTATGTTGTTGTATGGATGCCACCTTTCTTCAAACAGATTTCTTACTAATTCTGTCTCATGAGATGAAACGTTTGTTCTGATCTCCAGAGGAGCGTCTCCTTGTGCAGTAACCATTTTTCACCATTAGTTGTTAGGTTTGCCCTTGGCTGTCAGGTGAGTGGGCCCACAGCTGTGAGATTGTCCTGTCACTGGAGTCCCATTGCTTATTCAGGTGTAACACATTTTGACACGGTCATGTGGCCTAGAAGGCATCAGGAGCTTTCACTAAACCCCTCAGTCAGTTTATAAAGGAGCCCATATACTGTAAGGTAACCTGTCCAGGGAAGGTGCTGTAGCTCTGAAGGCTTCTGTAGCACTGATGCTATTGACTGCATTCAGATCAGACTGGGGATGATCAACGTGGATCACGCTGTCACACTGATTTACTTGTATATTCAGGTAATATTCACTGTGAAAATAATAATGTAGGAGTGGGCTGGGGAACATCTCCCAACATGAGAAATACCAGCCTGGGATAACAGCGCCTTTGCCGACGAAGCGTGGGATGATGCTCGTGTCACACCTCTTATAAAGGCTCGGCACCTCCAGTCCTAGATACTGTAGTGAACTGCTGCCTGCCAGTTCGAGTTCAGTGCCGCAGCATCTCTGGGTGAAGCTTTGCAGGGGACTGGCACGATGACTGTGATGCACCTCGAGTCACTTTCCTCCTCACACCTCCAGGCAAAACAAATCTTTATCAGAGCGCACGGCAGCACAGAAATAAATCTCACCTGACGCACAGTTAGAGCTCGATGCTGGAGACAGTGTGGTGAACAAAGATTGCGTGAGTTTGTCTTTATTTGTAAAGACGTTCAGACCAATTTGATCAGTTGGTGTTAATGCTTGAATGTTCACATCATTAATGTAGGCGGAGGGCCAGCTTATGTTTTATGCACATGGTGCAGAGTTTAACGGTTCTGATGCAGTGGCTGAAGCGTAGGTTACAGTATAACACACACTTAAAACAACTCATGGGGTCTTTAATGTGAACGTATCAGACAGTTACAGACAGTGGATATACAGTACAAACTGTAAAAATAAACACATAAATAGGCCGATCATCAGTACAAAAAAAAATACACAATGAGGAGGTGTATAGAACAGTGAAAAACATCGCATTGCACATCTGCTCTGATCAGTCAGCTGATGATAGCCGCACAGCTGTGGATAAGACACTTATTGTGAAACATGAATAAAGCAGCTGACGCCAATGATTCCCTTGGGTCTTATCAGTGATGGAGCTTTGTGACAATGACGTAACAACTTGTGATCATCAATACTTTGGGCAAAAGAAGCAAAACACCAAATAGAAACTTCACAGTTTTTGTCTGTGCAGATCAGTTTGCCTATTATGTTGGTGACTATAGGGCGGCACAGTGGCGTGGTGGTTAGCACTGATGGTTTTTAAAATCCATATTCCTGTAGTGAGTGAAGGTCTAGTGAATGAAAAACATGTTTAAATTCAATAATTGTATGAACAATGAGTCACTGAATGCCACAGTGGAGCCTGTAGAATAAAACATTACATGAATGAGACTTAAAAAGCGAGAGACCTCGAGTCGCTAGAATCAAAGAGCTTAGTCTCCAACTAACCAGATATTAAAATATTTAGTTTTGTGGACATGCAAACTCAGATGTTATTGATCTCGGCCTCTGTCGTCTGCTCTTTAGTAGACAAAATGGTGCTGTGCTAGACGCTACGAGACGAGTCAGAGTGCCTATATGCTTAGGTGCTTTAAAGGAGTCTCCTATATCTTCTAATTAAAAGTACAAACATAATCGACCTTATTAGCTTATTAGTGCTTGCCTGACAAGCCATGAAATGTCACATCACTTTTTACATCTGTTTGGTGAGGCGTAGGCACAAAAACTAGGATGGGTGAATTTGTGCTGAAACAGACACACTGTGTTGTCATAGTTACAACAATAAAGCAGCACTGTCATGCTACTGTTAGCGTCGGCTCCAGAGAGTCTTTGTAGAGTTCCCATCTTCTGACCAGCAGCTAAAAACTCACTGGAGCAGCACAAATACCGACACTGCTGTGTCGTTGTTTTGAGGTTGTCACGTCTTCACTATCTACTTCTTATCAATTTGAAAACCTTTTGCAATATCCTTCCATTCATTCATGCTTTCATTATCTTTCTCTCTTTATTATCTCTTTCTGTTCGAGACTATTCATCTTTGTCTCCTGACTTGTTCAGAAACCTCCCTTTGCTGTGATCAGACATGACCGTGTGGACCTTTTGCTTTTAAATGCCCCCACGGCTTCAGGTTAGTGCCCCGATGTAAACAGCTAAAGATAAAGAGACATTTAGCCCAGATACCATCACTTTCACTCGTGACCTTGTTGAAGAGGACCACGGTCAAAGTGACGCGTTCAGTCTGCTCTCTGTACGTCTGTATGTACTTTCACTGGACCCATGTCCATGATTTGTTTGACCACTTGAAAGAAAATAAAAATAAAACAGCCTCCATAGTGTGATATTTTTCAAGTTCACCAGTTGGCTGCTCTGTGGGATCATTATTAGAACCCCGGTCTGTTTATGTTTGCATTCGAAATAGGGCTGCAATTCAGGTGTGTTGAGATTGATGTAGATGTGCATCAGATCAGTGCAGGAATGAGAGGGGATCCTTATTCATTTCCCCCGCAGTTCTGCATTTTCTAATGTTTGTCTGATGATCAGTCTTGGTCAGTAAGCAGTTAAAGGTAGAGATCACAGAATTGTGGAGTCAGGATTTGGTAAATTGATGGTTTTTGGTCATCTTCTGTAACCGCTTGTCCTTCGAAGTCAGACAGACAACTATTCACAGTCACATGCACACCTATGACCAGTTTAGAATCAGCATTTAACCTAATGAGCATGTCTTTGGACGGTGGGAGGAAGCCGGAGAACCCGGAGAGAACCCACACAGACACAGGGAGAACATGCAAACTCCACACAGAAAGGCCCCAGTCGGCCTGGGACCTTCTTGGTGTGAGGCATCAGTGCTAACCACCACGCCACCACACCCCAGCTTTTGGTTTTTGGTTTATTATTTTGTGGTTTAAAATTACTGATCACATTTAATTCCCATTTTGTGAGGTTTCTATTGCTGCCGTCAGTTTTTGTTGACTGAACGCCACACAAATGGCCTTCTGTTGTGGTTTTCACAAAACCTGTAACTGGTAAATTTCCGCCGTTGTGAAATGTTTTCAGAAATGGCAGCGGTGCGGTAGAAGTTAATTTATTGTAGTCTTCTAAAGTTTTCTTCATGGTTTTATATGTTGGAGGAAAATACTGATTCTCCCAACGGCCTCAGCCTTTCATTATGCCTTTCTATTTGTTACATCAAGTTACCCGAGTCATTAGCCTTGCTAAGCCTCGCTGGCTCCTAGAGACCGACAGCTGAGGCTAACACTTGAACCCCTGAGTATTTTATGTGCATGGCTTCCGATGTTGTAACCACATGTTCAGAGTTGAAGCACTATATGCCCATTTGTCTTTAAGATTTGTTTGTCTTGAGGATGTAACTGTCTGACTGGTCAGAACAGGCTTTCTGTCAGAGAAGAAGAAGTGAAAATTGGGGGAACACACAAAAACAGCAACAGCTCATAGTTTCAGTTTTGGAGCCCACTCATCACTAGTCCACAGTCAAACATCCAGTGCCATTGTTTTGAGAGTTTCAGCTCAGTACCATTGGCAGGATATGACATGTGGTGTCCATGCAGCCTCGCTTCCTTCCATTTCCTGCCTGCTTCAATACCTCACCGAGTACTTTTAAGCAGATGGGAATGCCTGCTGTCTGCAGTGTAGTGACTGAGTCTGTGAAATCCTCCCCCTTTAATAACTGGGCATAACTTGCCAGTACACTCCCTGATCCAGCCTCACCAGACGTCTAATAACAGTCTCTGTGACTTCTGGGGATTTCCAGTGTATGAGCCCACTGTGAAGAACGGCCTGCATCTGTGATTTGTGATTACACCCTCGGTGGCTGCAGCTTCACTCACTGATAGCTGCTGCAGAACGGTACGAGAGAGAGAGGCAGAGAAGCTCTGCGTCCATCCTGGTTCAAACTCAAGCTCTTGGACCATTTCTACTCATCTGTAAGAGTCCAGTTGGCCAGTGTTGAAACGCAGACCGTGTGCGCTCTACTCCACGAGCTGCGATCGAGATGCAAACCATGTGGACTCAGATTGTTTTGGCAGAAACAGCCAGTGAAGCAGTCCAACTTCTGGGCATTTGTATTCTGTTTTTGTGCCCATTAATTTGCAGAGTTTTTATTTAAAAAGACTGCCTGCAGTAAAGGACCATGCAATATCTAAAGAGTACTCACAGTCAGGTTCTTCCCTTTGTTGGCTGAGAAACACTAAATGTGATGTATGATGCTTTCAGCAGCCTTAAGGATTTGTGGACCAACTCATAATAATAGAAATGGAAATGCAGCTTTTTGCATCTGAAAAGGATGTCTGTGCTCTTTTGTTGTATCTGGATATTTTGTGTCCGTTTGTATAATTCGTTTTAACAATGACTTTATGTTTCCCTCTTGGCTGCAGATATCATACACGGTTAAATAAAAGAAGAAGAGGAGATGTAAATGACGTAAATAACATGCAGATAACGCTGTAGATAAAACACTAACCCTATTTAAACTATTGTAAACAACTGTACCATTGTAACCCTGATATTGTTTAGTACAGTACCTGTCTCAAAGCCTCATTGATGAATCTAGACAATGAATAGAAAATGTAAGCTAGCAGGCTGAATCTGTATTTCACCACGGGATTCAAATGCTGATTAAGCAGTTAAGTAAAAAAAGAATGCAGTGTTGTTGCAGTGGTCTGCACAGCTCAGCATCTAATTAGCAAATAGAAATGCTGAAAAAACACTTATGAATCCGGAGGTTCATTTTTATTCAGAAATGTGTCCACTGCAAATAATTTAATTGCATTTTTTCATGGGCCTTTGTCTTCTTTTTGGATGCAAGGCAGCACTGAAGACTTAAGAAGGAAATACAGAGTCAAACACAGCATACAGAACCTGTAACAGAGTTTTTTTTCTCCCTCTAGTGTGGGTTACCAGATGCCTTTGTAAAGGACTTAGCATTATCCAGTCTGACCTCCTGAGACGTAAGGCTGGAAAATGACGTTGGCACTAACAAGCACTCTCACTAATGGATCCATTTTCATTCCCCCCACTCTTTCCTGAGTCTTCCTCTGAGTATTTCAGGGGGTACAAGTGCAGTAGTTTGCTTTTTAACCCTTAGCGAAGTAAAGGTTTCGTGTTTCCTGACCACTTAACTGGTAGATCATTATTCCTTCTGTGAGTTTATATGTGGGCTGCGGTTTCTGTCTGCGTCCAGACATCTCAAGTATGAACTCCTGCAGTGAAGTTATGAGGGAAAAAACAACAAAACAGGCTGTATGATTGTATATTCATTATTTTTCAGAGGTGTCATTTATTGCTTTTAACGACTGCTAGGAAATGAAAGATTGGTATTATTCCTCACCCATTGATGTTAAACGTGACATATTTACATGCATATGTCACAGTTATCTTTTTAATTTATGTTCTTGTTCAGTGCTCTAATTAGCTGAATAAACAGCAGACACATTTAACATGGTAGGTCATGGTCATAGATAACAATCACACTGTACAAGGATACATCCGAATGCAAACACGAGGCAATTTGCTTTTCAGTGTTGGATGACGCTGATAAGACTTGGGTTGTTGTTCCAAGACTGCAAGCATGTTCCCATCAGGTCGGTTCCTTTGGCCTGGCGTGGACTCAACAGTCACACTTAATGCAACACATCAAATGAGCTGAGACTATTTACAGAGGGCGGTCTCACTCCACGGCATATGTTACACAGGAACTGGTACGAGTAACCTAATCATTAAGTCACCAAGCAGCTTACCTGATGCTTACCTAGACCCTTTCTCCTTCGAAGGGGTCTTGCAGCACCAGCACCAGCACCAGGGTTTGAATCCATGGGCTGACTGGGCCTTTCTGTGTGGAGTTTGCATGTTCTCCCTGTGTCTGCGTGGGTTCTCTCCGGGTACTCCAGCTTCCTCCCACCATCCAAAGACATGATCATTAGATTCAATGGTGATTTTAAATTGGCCATAGGTGTGAATGTGAGTGTGAATGGTTGTCTGTCTCTGTGTTAGCCCTGCGATGGACTGGCGACCTGTCCAGGGTGTACCCATGCCTCTCACCCGATGACAGCTGGGATAGGCTCCAGCAGACCCCGCAACCCTCAACAGGAATAAGGGGTTACAGAAGATGAATGAATGAATGAATATTCCCTTTGCTCATTAAATTCTCATTCTGATCTTGCTTCATCAGAGTTACACCTGTAGGAAACCCTTCAACTCTTAATTGTCTCTCCTCCCTCTGTTTAGGACCTCAGCCAGGGGAAACATGGCGGATGGAGTAAACAGACCAGCTGCATGTTGCCACTCTGTGCGGCCATGTGACTGACCCGGACCGTCCATCACGCATGGGATCTCTCTTCCTCCCGCTGACCTCCCTTAGATGTCCTGTTCTCACCATGAGAGGATCTGTCAGGTGCTTGACCTCCGTGCCCTCATACTGGCGCTACCGTTGCGTTGCGTGAGCGCCTCACTCTCCTCCGGCAGTTACTGCACGGAATGGCCTCTCTGGACCTGCCCTACCGCTGTCCTCGCTGCGGGGAGCACAAGCGCTTCCGAAGCCTGTCGTCCCTACGCGCCCACCTGGAGTACAACCACACATACGAGACCCTCTACGTCCTCTCCAAGTCCAACAGCGTGTGTGACGCCGCTGCTCTGCTGCCCCTAGTGGCCGAGGGAGCGCTCCTCGCACCTGCCAACAACAACGACCCTTTTGAGCCCCTCCGGCCTTCAGCTTTGAAGGAGCGTCGCTTCCCGTGCCGTGAGCTTCCTTGTCCCGACGACCTGAGTTTAACTCCAGCTAACTCCAACTCTGCAGCCCGCTATATCCCTAATGTGGAGTTTCCCCTTGGGGAGATTTTTATGAAGAAAGCCATGACATCCGCAGATCCGGGACCCCATGGAAACCCCAGCACAGCTGTAGCGGTGGCAGCTAATGTAGCGGCGAGTGCGGTGGAAGCAGCCTATGAGGAGGGCTTGGCCAGGCTGAAGGCGAGAGCTTTTGAGCGGCTGGAGCTGGACGAGAGACTGGAGAAGCTGTCTGAGGAGGTAAGAAGAACAGTTTATTAGTGAAATGTGGCACATCTCTCTCCACAGTGAGCTTGACTTTTATGCAGGTGGGTTCATTTTACTTTCCAGAGTCAAATATTCATAGCCCTTTCTCTTTAGCTGGAATATTAAACTACCAGCAGCCGCCTTCCTGACGCTCTCGACTCTGCTTTGGAAACTTTTTGCTCAGCAGCAGATAGGAAATGAATGAGTTAGAGCCACGTGCTGAATATGATCAGTCATATTTAAGAAGCTGCTCCACCATTGACCAGTGGAAAATAGCTAAGAAGCCCAGCAGCTGCACAGTTGTAATCGGGAATTTCTTTGCTGACCAGAATGAGTATATGGAGATGAAGGAATTAAGGCTTTAATGACACTGTCCAAGTCTTTAGCGTGTAGAGAAAAGTGAGTGGTATGTAGTTAGTATAGGCTGGAAGAAACATGCCTTTTTCACATCGTTTGGTGTTATTTTCAGTCGATGCTGTGTCATAATGATACAGATGTCTGTACAAAACCCTGAGAGCTCCAGTTCAACTCATCCAGAGACACATAACTCCAGATGCTGTAAAGCTGTAGATACCAAACCTTGATGATTTGCTGGCAGATCTCTTTTGTTAATCTATCTCTCCCTGCATCTTGTTAATGTACTCTTAGTTATAGTTCATACATTGCAGCGTGTATGGTGGACCATTAGGCAGCACTCCTTTGTCTTGTAGGTGGAGCAGAAAATAGCGGCCCGTGTGGGCCGGCTGCAGGCAGAGCTGGAGCGGAAGAGCTCCGAGCTGGAACGGGCCAAGCAGGAAAGCGAGCGGCTGAGCCAGGAGAAACAAGACCTGGAGGACAAGGCCTCTGAGCTTTCCCGGCAGGTGGACGTCTCTGTGGAAATGCTGGCTAACCTCAAGCAGGACCTGGTCAACAAAGAAGCGGAGCTGAACCACAAACAGCAGTAAGTGAAAGACTTTGGAGCAAATGCTGCACATCAGAGGGATCTGGTGTTCTGTGGAAGTGGTGGTAGTCCACTGTCCTGTTGTTAAATTATGTGGCAGTGGAGAATGAGCTAGAACCTCAGGGGCTCCTCCACTTGCACCAGCAGCTGGGTAGATGGCTATCAAGACCTGTTATCCTGTCATCGCTTTAATTTGTTATGAACTAACGAGGAAGCAGGCCATTAAACTGCCGGTCAGTCAGATGTTCATTACTTTTGACGATTAGAAAATCGAGGTGACTATGCAAAAACAAAATGGTAGTGATTTTCAAATCGAAATGTCTTGATTTTTATGCACCTGAGTGTACAGATATTCTCCGGCGCTGGTCAGCTGCTCATGCTGACCGTGGGCTGGACGGCAGCAGCTGGGTCGGCACCCGTCAGTTGCTCTCACAGCGTCCCGTCGGTCCCTCCATAAAGCTGCCACGCTGCTCCGTGAACTACTTAAAGGCACGGCTGCTGTACCTGGACAGATTTCTGGGATATAAATCACAGTGGGATCGAGGAGGTTGAACCTGATTTAGAGTTCTCCCGCAGAGTCGCACAAAGAAGGAGGCTTCATTTTTTTGGATTTTTTTTTTTAAAGCTTTTACTGAAATTAATCCCAGGATGATTTATTGTGTGTTTCCAAAGAACGAATGCTATTTTTAGTTTGATGAGCTAGAAGCAATACTAACAAATTGTTTTAACTGAAGATAAGAAATAATGCAGCCTCCTCTCTTATATTCTACAAAATGGTTAACCCTTTTCCTGCCTCGCTGGTTTTAAAACATGCATGGAATAGATCTATAAAAGTGTCAAGAGCAGATTAGGATTAAACCCTTAGTTGCTGCTTCAACAATCTCTTTCCTCATAGATACCGGTTTTCTTTGATAAACTGATCAGCGTGTTTACATCAGCATGTGTGCTGTGCCTTTATCTGCAGGTACAGCCAGCATCGTTTTCTCCCGTTTGGTTTTTATCGCTCCTGTCTGGTCTCCTTATCGGGTCTGAATGTCAATAATAGGCCAGAAACAGAAAGGCACTTTGCAAGGCCTCTAATCTCATCACAAACACACAGCTGCACACGTCGCTGCTCAGACTGGATGTGTGCACGCACAGGCTGGCCGCTGATTCTTACTCTTACTGTAATGGCATCCGTAAACGACATGTAGATAGTACAGAAGAGAATTAAATGACTCCATATAAACTTATCAGCGGATAATAGATGGATGGCCATAGCTATGCTGCTGTAATGCAACATTCAGCCACAACATTAAAACCACCAACCGGTGGTTTCTGGGGTTCTGAGAGACATGGGTCCTGACATTTATGTGGCTGTTACTCTGATATGTATCACATTATTGCACATTATTGCATTATAGCATCCTGGTGCCCAGCCAAACAATGCTCACACTCCCGGCAATGATTCATCACACCAGGTCACCTTTTTCCATTGCTCTGTGGTCCAGTCCTGATGCCGATATCTCCATTGCGGGAGGTTTCAAGCAGTGGACAGGGGTCAGCATGGACACCGTGAGTGGTCTGTGGGTACACAGAGTCACACAAAACAAACTGTCTCTGGCACCTTTCTGTCAGAACCAGCATGAACTTTGAACGGGCGAGCCTTTGCACCTGACATCAGCCCAACCATCAGTGGTTTTGAAGATGCTCTAACCAAGATGCCATCACGACTTGACCCTTGTCAATGTTTCTCAAATCCTTCCATTTTTCTGCTTCTCGTACATTCAGGCGGTCATGATGTTCACCTTTCATTTAGTCCTTCACTAAAGTGTTGCCTCGACACTAAAATGGATCACAGTCCTATAGCAGAGCGCTAAACGCTGTGTGTAGATCTTGTGACTGCGTAACACACAGCTGTCCTTCACTGGACTGAAAGAACAAAAGACAAGAGAGACAAGTAGGCTTTTCTTTTACTTAACCCCCCCCCCCCCCCCTTCTAAAGATCACAGTAGCCGTGGTCATGTATCCCAAACCTGGCAGCATTAGCCTGGGAAGGTCAGACTGTAGTCTTGAAATCCTTTCTGGGGCTGTGTGACTATCTCCTACTTATGTCAGCATGCTTAGCCTCTCCTTCTCTCTCTCTTTCTCACACACACACACACGCTTCTTGTGTCTCTGTGTCTCTGGCAGTCAAACAGTAAGCCTATTCACACACTGAAACACAGAGTCAGAGATGGAAAAAGGGCATCACAGTTGGTGAGTGTTTCGGGAGGATTGATGACTAAGCAGCTGTTATACAGACATAAAGAAACTTACTGGCTCAGACGTGTCTTCAGAACAATCTCCTCTTTAATTCAAAAGCTGCGTTAAACTCCATCAAGGAGATGTTTCCCTTTGGTGGTGTCAAATGCTAAAAATGCGACTCACCTAACTACGGGTTGCCATGCAACCACGAGAGAGTCCTCCAGAGTGTCTTTTGCTGCTAGCAGCGCCACGCATAAAAATATGACCTGATAATTTATCCTGCACATGAAAACTCTGTCAGTAATTACCAAACACATACCCGACGCCTAAGGCGCAGTTATTCAGCTCGGTTCATTACTGCCTCTGCACTCTGTTTGGACTGCAAAAGAATTCATTCACAAAACAACAATACACACAAAAACATGCTTAAACACTGTAACAGTCACAATGATAAACCGCACACCGCGCCAGAGCAGTCAAACCCCAATGAGTCCCTGAAGCGTAGCTGTTCAGTGGTTTAATAGCAGCTGGAATAAATGAGAGCAGCTGTTATCAGCAGAAACCGGAGCCTGAGGAGAAATGAGAAACGGAGGGACGTTTATCTCCATCACTTCAGCCAGAGACAGATTCACTCGAATTAGAAAACAGTCTCCGTCTCAGAAATGTGAGCACAACCATTAGTGATCGCAGCTTTTATTTAGTGGCCATGATAATAGTCTTGTTATTTCAGTAGATAATTCTGAAGCGGTGTTTGCAATTAACTCGTTGCTAATATTTAATGTTGCTGTCCAATTTGTGATCCGTTTCATCTTCACGCAAGGAACTGAGTGGCTGTGCTCTGGTCGCAGCAGCTTATATAACATGTACAGGGAACAGATGCAACGTCATTTAGACCTGTGGAACATTTGCAGGCCATGAATCATTTAATAGACTGACACAAAATGAATTGGCCACTATTTAATAAGAATTTTGATGCTATTTTTCACAGTCCTCGACCTTTTAGAGACTAGACTGTGTATTTCATAGTTACAGAGAAAGTATTTGCCAGATTAAAAGGCAGCCATGTGACTAATATTGTAATTGGAAACAGGATATCATATCAGACATCTGAAATGATCAGATCTGCAAAATATGAAAACTACAATTGTTTATGGAGGGCAGTAGCTTTAACCTCATGTAGTGGCTATACTGTATACAGATCAGGCATAACATTAAAACCACTGACAGGAGAAGTAAATAACATTGACAATCTTGTGACAATAAAATGTTCTACTGGGAAACCTTTGATTCTGGCATTCATGTGGACTTAGACATGTCATCCACCTAGACCAGACCAAACACCCACACCCCATATCAGTGACACTCCTTGATGGCTGCAGACATCCCCAGCAGGATGCAGCCTGACACAGTCACACAAAAACAACTCAAGAAACAGCACAAGGTGTTGACCTGGCCTCCAAATTCACTAGATCCCAAACTGATAACGTATTTGTGGGATGATCCACAGAGGCCCCTCCTCTCAACACATAGGACCCAAAGGCCCCCACTAACAACATCGTGTTTCCAGACACCACAGGACACCCTCAGAAGGACCATGTCCATTCTCTGATGAGTCACAACTGTTTTGGAGGCACAAGGGAGACCTAGACAATATTAGGAAGGTGGTCATAATGTTATGCCTGACAGGTGTACCGTTTATGTTGGAGATAGAGATTTTATGCAGCTGTTGAGAAGTTAAAAAATAGAAGTTAAATAGTCTGTCTTCTACATCATGAAGAAAAAGGAGCCTACAACAGATGTATAACCTTGTAAAGCTCTGAACTATTTATTTATCTAACAACTGTTCATGGTATCGTCACTTCACCTTTATGCCTAAAACATTTGTACCTTTGTGACCTACTGGTATAATATTGTCTTTTGGATTGTGCCTTAGGCTGCACCTTTAGCTCAGGACACCACCTGCTAGACTCTTACCTAAATGTTCAGGTAAATTCATCCCTTCACATACGGTACAGACAGGAAAGTAAGGGAGCGCTGCATTTGTAGCATTTGTGTAGGTGTTCATTATATTGTGTATGATGCATGGCAGATTTTCATATCCAATTCAGCACACACACCGCTGCTGCAGTAGTCCTCAACCCTGAGGCTTGATTAATTCCCACAACGGGCTATGATACAGCAAGAGTGCCATGTACGGCATTAAGAAACCTGGAGGCCCTCAAGGCTTCAGAGAACACGGAGGAGTCTTTCCATTCGGTGTCGACGCATCTCCCCCAAAGGACAAGCCTTTATTTCACTGAGCGGCGACGAGAAGCCGTCAGGATGGAAAAAGAACTCATCTCGGCGACAGCAGCGCATGTGTGAGGGAGAGAAGCATGGCGTGGCTTCTAAAGGCTCTCTAATGAAAAGAAATCTGAGACGGATCGTGATCTGCAGTAAATCCAGGCGTGTGCAGCATCAAATAAATGTAGTTAAGTACATCCAATAACGGTGAACACTAAGTAAAAGCCTGTTTGTATTTGATTAACAAATAAATATTGAGTTATTAAATCCCAAGGCGTAGAGAGACATTTGCCCAAAGGGGTAATAAACGAAAAACAGTAAAGTGATGGATAAAAATCACATTATGAAGAATATCTGAACACTGTAGAGACTGACTGTCTCTCTGTGTTAGCGCTGTGATAGACTGGCGACCTGTCCAGGGTGTACCCCTCCTCTCGAACAACGACAGGTGGGGTAGGCTCCAGCCACCCTGCGACCATCCAGAGGACAATCGGCTCTTTTTTCAGCTCTTTTCTCCGAGTGCCACATGTGTGCGCGTGCACTCAGGTTTCCTGCAGTGAGATGAAGTGACTTCAAATGAGAACGAGGTCTGCATGATACAGTGGATAGTCCAGGCTGTAGTAGTGTGGGATTTATGAGCATGAGACATGTTCATGTCTATCATTCGATGGAAGGGACTGACACGAGTGTCCTTGAGGTTGGTGAGGGAGGAACAGGGGAACAGGAAGGAGGGTGCAGCGAGTTTTTGGGGGTCTCCCCCCTTTCTGTTTGTTAAGTCTGACATGAAAAATTGAAGTAATAGTAAGATTTGTCTTTGTTAAAAGATGGACAGGTGTTAGCTGAGTGTTATATACACCAATCAGGCATAACACCTTCCTTGTGCCCTTGTTCATTCTCATTGTTATCTAAATAAATGAGCCGCAGTGAGGCTCTGATAACATTTAATCAACCGCTAAATGTGCCTGTACTTGTTTATGCCACCTACACATTCAAACATCTACATTTCAGTGAATATCTCATCATTCTTCTCAGTTCTGTTGCAGTTGCACTTCTTTTGGTCTTCAAGACTGCATCCAGAGAAGTGCCAAACATATCACTGTCTCCACTGCAAAGAACTGTTTGAGGACAGATTCATGTGTTAATGGAATTCTGACAGCTGATTTTCCGGCATTTTTTTTTTTATTTTTTTCCCCGCGATAACGAACCGGTTTCCTTCATGCATTTGAAACGCTCTTCTACATCATCACCTAGCTGCTGCCGTTGTTTCTCCGTGTGACTCAGCCATCTGTGATTTCTAACAGGAGGTTAGATTTTGAGAGAACTCATCCGCCTGAAATAAAATATTTATTTCCCCCCTGATTGATTGGAGCCAAGGCCTGGATTCGCGGTTCCTCTGGAAACCAGTCATGCATCTATTTATTTATTTTCTTAGCACATTTCATCCTGCACCTCTTTCATCATCCTCTTTCTCTCATCCTTTCATCCCTGCCCGTTTTCGCACATCTCCCCTTGTAGACTTCCCCTCTGCATACAGACGACCTTATGACATGAAGAACCAGTGCACTAAAAACACTCGCAAACATAAAATTTGATCCAGGTGTCAAAACAGAACCACGCACAAGCAGCTGTGCTTTGTTAAAGCAGAGAAAGCTTGTATTCATGCAGCCGCTTTCTCTTCCTCATCCAGGCCTTTCAGCCAGTCCTCTGTGCTCTTACATATTGATGAGCTATTATTTTGAATTAATGTCCAGAGATGATGCCAGCTGAAAAAAAAGAGTCTGACCAGTGATTATAATTAACATTTAAACTGAATGCTTCAGACGACCATGCCTTATTAATCATGCCTGTTACAGCTCGACGTCTTTGCTATACTGGACTATTTGTTATGGCTGTTAAGCAGAAGGGAAATGAAACATGGCTGGCTATTCATTATACTGTATCTCTACGCGCACACAGCGGCAATGGACACTTACTAAGGTCTTCAAAGACCGTTTATATACGTTTACTAAAGTAAAACTGTGTCTGGGGTTTTTCCCTTTAGGCTTTGAAGGCCTAAATTTATTAAGGATAGAGTGGAAGAGATGTGGTTTTGTTGTTGTTGTTTGCAAGAGCCTGAAAGAACGAGAAAACATTTAAATATCGGGTAAACATGCCTCTTATTCCAGTCTCATGGGAGAGAGCAGCAGAGCTCTTATTTGTTTGGGCACTAACGGAGGAACGAGTGGCAAAAGCAGCAAGATGGTTTTATAATTTTTAATCAGGGGTTATATATGTCTGTAGTGAACTGTGGGGTGTCTGTCTTCATTTTTAGAGTAAGTGAGGTACATTAAATGCACATAAAGCTTAGCTCTTGTTCACAGGTCCAGCAGCGATGTAAAAGCGTGACACTGATGGACAGAATAGGGCAGACAATTATTGGGGACTTGTGGACAGCAGAAGTAACACCGATGCCTTTTACCCTGATACTGTATGACAAACTTATTTGATTGTTTTTGGTCAACTAAAGAGCATCATTTGAATATTCACTCTCTTTCAGCTTCGTTTTCGGTCTCCAGTGTTGTATTGTCTCACAGAAAAAGGGTAGAGGCCCGAATACGGGACACGCACGCACACTAGGGATGAGGCAGGGTGAAATAATAAAGAGTCAGTTTAGTGGACATACAAAACAGGCAAAATAAATCCAAACAAAGTCCAAACAGAAAACGAAAAGAAAACAGAAAAGAATTCAAGAGAAAACTGTTGAAGAAGAAGCTGAACAAACCTCAACACCATGACATCCAGAGATACATGTTAGACTTCAGAGCTTCTAAATAGTAGGACTAGGTATATTTCACTATGAGAGTGTTGCAAGGGAATAGTGGAGTCATGGGCTAACAGTATGTTGTACATGTGGTTGATATATATATCTGTGAGTATAGGAGGCACAGAGGTACCATTTTAGTTGTACCTGTGAACCATTATATTCATTTAAAAGAAATATTTCACATTTGGCCAAACACTACTTCATATTAAATGATGAATTTCTAGGCTTGTGTTGTTTCATAGACTAACACTCTGCCTCTGTATTTTGGATGGCACTCAATCATAGTTTATGGTGTAAACTATTTTAAGAAACCAATACCTGCACACAGCAGCAGCAGCAGCAGCAGCAGCAGCAGTAGCTGCTAACTTTGTAATAAGATCACTTTCACAGCAAAACTGCAGTGTTCTTACCTTTTCTGTTATCTATAGAGGCACGTCACTATGTGCTGCACATTAACATCACTCATAACAGAAGGATACTTGAATGTTTTAATTAAAAAAAAAACACTTAACAATGTAATTACACTATTAAAAGGTTCTGCAATATCATATAAGTACTTACTACTACTTTAACATTAACATTATGACCACTGACAGGTGGAGTGTTCTGCTGGGGAACTTTTGGACCTGGCATTCATGTGGATGTTACTTAGTCATGTACCACCCACCTAGACCAGACCAGACCCATAGCAATGACACTCCTTGATAGCAGCAGCCATCACCCGGCAGGATGCAGCCTGACACAGACACACACACAAACACTTTAGGAACAACTTGAAAAAACATGAAGAACAGCACAAGGTGTTGACCTGGCCACCAAATTCACTAGATCCCAAACTGATCAAGTATCTGTGGGATGATCCACAGAGGCCCCTCTCCTTAACCTGTAGGACTCAAAGGCCCCCAAAAATGACGCCCTCAGAAGGTCCATGTCCATTCTCTGATGAGTCACAGCTGTTTTGGAGACACAAGGGAGACCTAGACAATATTAGGCAGGGGGTCATAATGTTATGCCTGATCAGTGTATATACACCTTAGATGATTTCTCTTATATTTGCTGTCCAGCCAAGTATACAACAAGAGGATTAAAAGGATTAAAGTACAGTAATGAAAACAACAATAATATTAATATTGTTTTCTATCATTTGTGTATTTGTCTATAATATTGATTTTTTAAAGGTGTCAGGGCAGAGGACTGTTGGTCTTAGAGTCTATTGTCCTCCTCCTCCTCCTCTTCCTCCTCCTGAGATCTGTTAAAATGTTCTTCACTGTTGATCCTCCTTTGTTCAGTAACGGTTATCACTCTGGTTTTCCAGATGTGTGAGTTGATGATACACATAACCAGCCAGGGCAGACGTCTCCTTCCAGCTCCCCTGTTGTCCCAGTAAACACACGGTCACGTTTGTCGCCTTGAGGCGTTATTTCTGAGGTGTGAGTGAGTCACGCTGTAAGAGAAGAGGCGCGTGTGTATGTGTGTGAGTGCAAATCTGGATTGACAACAGGAAGCGGCCACGTCCCACTTCTCTCCTTCGTCAAACCTCCTGTGCTTTCTGCTTCCACACGACTGCAGATTTCTGTTTGCCGTCTCTGCGGCGTGTTTTCTTTCTTTCTTTCTTTTTTCTCACAACCTTTGTGCGCTTTCCCTCCTCTTTGTGGGATTTACCAGCTTCAGTCCTTCTTTCTTTTCTCACTTGCTGGCCACACTCTACCGTCTATCTTGTTCTTTCAGTCTCACACCAGAGTAGCTGCCTTCTCCAGGAGGATTTTCATGCTGAGGTTCTTTCTGTTGAGTGGTTGCTCTGCCAGGAGGAGTGCTGCATCTGTGGATTTCTTCCTTAAATGGGGAAAGACTGAAAGGCTTTCCTCTTCCTCACGTTCGTCCTTGTGGGATCATTCTTCAGTAAAACAAAACTCTCATGCAGTTGAATAATTAATTAAGACAAACTACAGATGCATGAAAATTCAGACGCTAAAACATGAATGGCCTAATTTAGGGTAGTGTTCAGACCAGGCTCCACAATGACTGTCTCAGAAGCCCTGAGACTGAAACAGCAATCAGCCTGTGTTTATTAACATTAGGAGTAATGACTGTTTAATGATACACCTTATTAGACAGCTACAGTTATAATTATTAAATCAAAGTAAATGATTCTTAGAGTGATTAAGTGTAATGTGGTGCATCATATATTGCAGGATGATTCACTGGTTTAATCTGTAGAGGCAGTTTGCTAATTCACGTTATTTTGACACGCCTACATCTACCAACTGTCTTCCTCCAGTTCCAGTCCAAGGACAGACAGGGAGACACGTCTGAGGTTAGAATATATAGGTTGGGATTATGTCTCAACAAAAGTGAGCAAAGGATGCTCACGCCTCCTACTTTGAGACTTCCACTGTGTATAGATACAGATTTTATTTCTATTTCTTCACTAGTTTTATTTGTATGAGGACGACATAAGACATTGTAGCAAATGCAAATACTGTACTGAAGACACAAAATGGTGCCAACTGAACACATAATGTAAAAAGGGATCACTTATAGTAACAGAGCATTATCACCTGGCTCTGTTTGTTATCATTAGGTCATTGTTTTGATTTTATGGCCTGTATCTTTGCTGTTTTTTGATTTACTCTCTCACCATTATTTATGGTCGTGCATCTAAGATTCAGAGCTGGAAACTGGATTTCATTAGTTTATACTGTATGGTGTTGCACAAGTTCGGATTTTTAAAAGTCAGCTGTTATGTAATGAAAGTCAACTTGATACCGGTAATCAATGATGAAGTCAGTAATAAAAACACAGTAGAAAGTAATGCTTTGCAACAATAAAATGAACATATTCTTGACCTGAATACATACGCTGAGAACAGACGGCTCCCGCGCTGCATACTGTGCACTGCAGTTGAGTATAGACTGTATAAAAACAGGCGGCAACTCAGCACCATCGATAGCATTTAATAGTAGCCTGGAATAAAGTTGCCAGGTTAAAAAAAAAAATCCAGTATTTCTCTGAAGCACTCAAATGGTCAGGAAATCAACTTTAAGGTTCATCTAGACTGAGAGACGTGTAAAACATTTAATCCAGATTCTCCCTGGTCCATTATTTATGTTCATGTGCATGAAATCCTGCCACGTCTCAAACACTTCTTTGTGTTTTTCTCTGTCAGTTTCCTCAGTGAGGTGAGGTGTGTCATCATAGTCTCTCTTACTCACTTTACACCCCATTTTATATGATTCATTTGGTTCAGTGTCGATAAAATAAAAGATATCATCGCACATCGTGAGCAGCTACACAGTGACGGGCCTGAACACATTGCATCACACAGAGAAGCTGCTACGTATTTTGATATCATTTGCTGATTCACTGATTATTTACACTAGGATATGATATCTCTTTTATTCCTGCCCTGCAGTCAGCCACCGTGGCTAATTTTGCAGTCATCGGGTATTTTTGAAATCCTTGCCTGCAGATGAGAAAAGTTAACTGTGCCAGACACCAAACTATTTTTACCTCTGAATGTCCCCGTTTCGAGACGACTCATTGTTGCTGTTTTGGGATGGCTCCTGATTCTGGCAGTGGATGTTTGACATTTATTAGGCATGGATGAATGTATACTGATGTGATTTGACTGATTTTTATTTTTTATTTTTTTTTATGAGCGCAATCCTATTTAAACTGAAGGGACACAGATTTTATGTCCCCATTTCATGTCTGCAGTAATGGTCTGATCCTTTTTAATGGTTCCTTTGGTTTTCTCAAGGTCAGGTGGCTAATTTACCTTGTTAAGATGACTGTATTGCATGGACAGTGGAGCAGAGGCTGTTTATTAGGATGGGGAAAAACGACAGATGCCTGAAACTTCTGGGAGTTGTAGAAACAGTTGAGACGGCTTCACATTATCAAATCAGATATTAAAGGGTTTGTTTGGATGAAGCTGAAACATTTGGTGAATTGACTCTTTTAGCAGATCTACAGAAAACAAACAGCTGCTGCCGGGAAGCATGGGCTGCAAACCTTTGCTGGATGCCTCTTCTTAAATGTAATAGCATGTTATAGACTTAATATTCGGATTTGGATTTATCCATCCGCACGACTGAATGATAGGAATAATAGAAATCTATCTATCTATCTATCTATCTATCTATCTATCTATCTATCTATCTATCTATCTATCTATCTATCTATCTATCTATCTATCTATCTATCTATCTATCTAAGCTTCACCCTCAAACTTCACATTGTGGCTGTATTCCTAGAAAATCCCGAGTTAATGGACAGGTGGCCAGAAACTAGGCTGAAAACTTTGTTGCCATATCAACTTCGAAGCTACGTCAGTGATCTTCTTTACACTCGGCTTGTCTCCGCTGCCCCCAAGTGCCCAAATAACCACTTGCTGCGAGTTAAGCGAAGAACGGAGCTCTAGCGTTGACACCGAGGTTGCATCAGTCAGCCGCAGTTATATCTGCATGTTTCGAATTTTTATGTTTCGTCATCATGCCAGATGTCACTGTGAACAGTACATTATTTCTCTGACATTGTGTTTTGTTCCTTCAGGCTGATTTATGCTCTCTGTGATATTAGACATTATGCTGCCTTAGACCTGTTGAGTTAATATGATGTGACTAATCACATCAGCATCTGGGAGTTTTTATTAGGAGACCATGGGAACGCGTAATTATTCGTTCCCATACCGTGTTTACGGATGACAGAGCAGAATCACTGCAGTGAAAGTAAGAAATATCTACGGAGCAGACTGCACACAGCTACTAATAACTGAATTCCTGCTTTGTTTCTGGGAAACACACTGTCCTTTGAAATGATGGGAACTTGGCCCTGCTGTGTCTGCAGTTTAAATACCCAGCTGCTCTCTCAATCTCTCCATTTGTGTTTGCCTTGTCGCAAACCTTCGCATCGCATAGTCCTCCATGCAGAACAGCTGGTGTGAGTGTAAGAGAAACTTGTGAAACAGCAAGACAGAAGTGTCCCACAGTCACATAAAGACCCTCAGTTCAGTACATAATAATCCCTGGTGAACATCTACCTTCCTGCCAAAACAGAGGTTCAGCCGCTCCCTTATTTCCTCCCTGACCCTTGTATAGCTCACTTGTATAACAGTGAATACCGCCCAGTTTAACGGATGTCCCATTAACACTGCCTCCCTCCTCCCCGCTCTGCCCACAGGGAGGTCGCCCAGATTGACCAGTTCCTTCAGGAGACGGCGGCACGTGAAGCCAACGCTAAGGTGCGGCTGCAGCAGTTCATCGAGGAGCTGCTGGACCGCGCCGACCGCGCCGAAAAACAGCTGCAGATAATCAGCAGCTGTGGAACCACGCCGAACGGCAGCCTGGGACGCTGCAGCCTGCAGGCCTCAAAGGGCAACGGACGCCAGGTTAGGATCTTTGACTGTGTATGTACACGCTGAGGTTTTTAATACAGGGCTTAGGCAGCCTGTGTAAGGACGTCTTCCACTGTAAAAACTGCTCCTGGTAATACAGAAAGCAACATAAAAATGTTCTGTTGTGATCATGTGACTTGACACATTCACTCACTGTTATTTCCCAACACTGTAATTGTGATCCATTTATAGTGCTTAAGCATTGATTATATTGAATAATGTCCCGGTAATGCACCACAGGTCGATCCATAATAGACTTTAAGATGACTGTCTGCCTTGTCCACTTTACTTTACAGAGCTAAAAGGCAGCAACCACACATTTCTTTAAAGTTTTTATTTTATTTGATAAACTAGAAGTCTGAAGGTTTCTTAGCTGAACAGAGATCTTACCCGTGTGCTGTGAGTGTGTGCTTGTCGTTTCTCATCCCACAGGAATCAGACAGTTATCGCCGTCTTTCGTTAAACCATGCACACATATTTTTCTAAGATCATTCTGATGCAGTAGCATTTTGTTTTAACTGTATACATATCCATGTACAGGTTTTCCACCAACAACAAAAAGAGCATGATTTAAATTAACCTGGCTGAAGCGATTTAGTATTAGCAAGGACATAAGTATATATCAGGAAAGAGTAAAGTATCTTTATTAAGATGTTTACTACGACTAAATTTCAGATGCATGAAATAACAATTGTGTGAATGTGTTATACATGAAGAGGGTTGAAATAATAGAAAAGTAAAAGAAAGTCAAAGACATTTAGGTGGAGGTCCAGGGGAAATAGGTGTCAAAATACACATGAGGACAATGATGAAATAATGAAAATCAATCATCACTCTGTGCTGTGGTCGTACTGTATAAGATATAACACTAATAAATTATATCATATTATTATTTTTAAGTCTTACCTGATGTGGTGCTGGTGTAATGTAGTTTACTACTCCAGGACACACCAATGGTTTGTTTTGCTGTTGCGGGCTGTGTCACAAACTAATGTGGTTTTAATCAAGAAGTCAGGCAACAAGTGGCCTTTAACCGTTATTCTTGGGGCTGATTTAATTTGGCACAAGTCTGCTAACTGCAGGGGGAAGTGAAAGGAGTAGATTACCTCACTGAAATCAGACGTGTGCAGCCTGCACCTACAGCTCCATGTTCATGTATAATATTTCAAAATGATCCACGGTAAAAAAAAAAGATCCACTAACATGAAAGGAGGCGGAGCTTAGACCTATACTCAGCCAGACACCAGGGGGAGCTCTACTTGCTTTGGCTTCACTTTTGAGGAGCTGTTCCATCCTTATTTTTAGTTTATGGACAAAACACATTTAATTTCTTGTCTTTCTTCAGTCTAATATTTGTAATTAGCAGTCATTAGCAGTAACTTAATACAACATTATGCATATTCCAACAATGAAAGGTTTTTCTTTATGTGGGGGCAAAGAGATAGGATTCTGCGTTTGTTTCATACAAGTCCAAACTAATATTTCCATTAACTAGATTTAAGGGGCAGATAATTTGTGGAGTAGATATCTACATATATGTGTATCATTTTGTCTTAAAGTGACACTGACTCACCTGAGGATTATAAAAGTAGGACTTGTGTTTACAAGGGGAAGCAGGAGACTTCATTACCAGTCTGATTAGTATTCATCATCAAAGCTGTGGGAACATCCTGACTGGAAAGTGTTGTTGCTGGCTGAGGAAACTAGAAATCATCTCTTTGTCTGGAGGACCAGTACTCTCTTGAACTCTCTTCGTTTTCCCTTTGCCTTATTACACAATGACGAAAAATGTAAGGAGCCGGCGGGGGCCTGTTCTTAAAATGTCACATATTCAAATTATTATCCAGCACTTCTAGAAAAAGAGGTGACCTGTTTCACATTGCACAAATGCGCGTGCTGCCATGGAAACCGGTTCTTGCTCTCGCTCAAGGTTTCAACGGGATTTTTTAATCAGATGTGGTGTGGTGCAGATCTGAGACATTCACAGTTTCTTTTCCACTTACTGTCTGAGCAGTGCAGAGCTAAACTCTTCCTCAGATCACTGTCCCTGAGTGCACGGATACCATCGGCATCTTCATCTTACTAACTTGTCACACATAACAGCGGGTAAAGGCTAAATTGGCTGGTTGCATTGCTGCTAATGCAATTGCTAATGTTAATATACCCTAAAATAAATATACCTTTTCCTCTTGAGGACGTTTAACCTTCGATCGACCTGAGTCTAAATTTGGACGTTCTGTCCTTGGATTTAAGAACATCTGTCCGTTTCACGTCTGCATGCTCCTTCCCTCTTGTTGACTGTGAATAATCAACATGACAAGTACAAGCGTGGAGTCGCACACTGTTTGGCACCTTGTTACAGTGTTAAGGGAAGCCCAGAGATGTCACCCGACCATACACCCAACCACGCACCCTCACAACCCCGCTCTCCCCATCCTGTGACATCAGCAGGGTCCCCCTTATCTCCTAGGAGACACAGAGGTGTTTTAAGAGTGACAGCGGGAGAGGGGATGGATGACTTGTTTCCTGCCCGCTGTCTAATTAATTCCAAGCTGAATCCAACGTCTATCTTCACAGCACACAACACAATTAAAGCTATAATTGTCTATAGTGTGTGATACGTTGTGCCTTGTAACAAGAAAGCGAGAAAATAAAAATCCTTGAGTTTAAGTCAAACACAGAGTTTTACCTTCACATGAAAGCGTTTTGTTCCATCCATTTCTTGGAGATGCGCGCCCTGTTCCACTTTCACAGCCGTCTGTCCAGGAATGAGAGCCACGCGTGATGTTTGCCTGTTTCCTCCCATGGTCCGTTTCCACTGGCGCTCGGCCAGAAACAAGCTGCGTGAGTGACGCAGAGGGAAGGAGAGAGGCAGAGACAGAGCGCCAGTGTCTTTGTGTTTGTGCACATTGTCTCTCTGTGGCACGTCGCCGGTCTGGTGCACAGAGCTCCACCTGGCACCGCTTCAAACGCACACAAATACAAGCACACGTACAAACGCGCCACACTTCAATGCACTGAGCAGTGTGTGAAATAGTGACTTGGGGGATTTTGCTCTCAGGCAAAAAAAGACAGAGAAGAGTCAGATAGCAAATGACCAACTACAATTTAAGCATCCTCACCTGGTTTCAGGACTACAACCACATATAGACACATACAGCTACAGGTGTATGGAAATGATTGTTCCAGTGACTCGGGTCCTTCCTTTGCTCCAGACATCCTGACTACTACTGGCCACACTGCCACGATGCAGGATATTCATAATCCCCTCTAGATGCTTCTTTTAAATCATGATTTTGATCTGTTTTACAGGTTTTCACTTGTGGGCAAAGGTCTTTCTACTCCAGACAGTAGATCACAGACCTTTCTCACTTTTGGCTCATATTGTCAACTGAAGCAGGATGTGACAGCAGGATTTACTTGAAATTGAAATAAGTCAACCTAGAAAGTCTGTCTGAAACCACCATCCAGTGAAAATATCCAGTGAAAAATGTCGTTGGTCTGTGACGAGCTATCTTTGAATGTATCTCAAGGTTAAAGGTGACTACTAAGTGTAAAACGTTTAGCCACAGTTTTATTTCAAATACAAAAAAAACAAAACATAAAACAGTCACAATGCAAATAATGACAATGCATTGTGTCCGTGCTCCTTTAATGTTACATTTTCTCTTGTGTGTGTCCTGTAGTGATGCTAACAAGCTTCTTCTCCACTATCTATTTGTTGTCTATTACTGGTCATCGTTAACTCTGGAACCTGGAACAAGATGAAACCACTAAACCACTTGCTCTTGTGTTACGACGGACATCTGAGCTGTCAAAGCCTGTGTTGTAAATGTTCAAGAAACATTTTTTAAACTCAAACGAGCAACTTCTAGCCATGAGCTCTCATGACTGGGATCAGTTCATGTCAGTATATCTTGCACTTTATGTCTTTTAGCCTGTTTATGTATTATTATTTATGTCCATCATGTTCTCTATAATAAAACTCAATTGTGGGTCAATGCTGGGGACTGGTCACGTTTTAGCAACACTTTTCTGCTTTTTTTCTGACGTGTTCTCTCCGTATCTCTCTTCAGAGAAACTCCAGCATCTCTGGGAGCACAAGGGGAATGTACCAAGTGTCCGAGAGGCGTTCCTCCCCCAGCACAGGGTACGTCGGGGCGGGCACACATTTGCACATTTGACAAAATCTGACCTCTTACCTTGAGTGTGAAATGTAATCCTACGAGCTGCACGAGCACTGTGCCATAAGGAGCTTAAATACATGCTTCCTGGTACTTTTCACTGGTTAGTCGAAAGAGAATTAGCCAAGCCTTTGATTGCCATATTACATGCAGCATAATGAGAGACGTAAGGGATTTTCTTTATTGCAATACATAATTGTGGAACTATGAAATATCTGTCTCCTTTTTTGGTCCAGTAGAAGATTTTACAGTCCCCTGCTGTCGAGTGAATTAAGTGAGCCTCGTCTTTCTTACCTACTCAGAGCTCCTGCAGGGAAACACAATCTGTCAGTTATGTGTGAAATTAGGCCCCAGAGCATTTAACCAGCATCTACTGTGTACTCCGGCCCTGGCCTTTGGGGTGCAACTTGTCAGCGTTGTGTTTAAATGTTTATGCACCTCAGAGCGACACAAGTGAAAGCAGTGAAAGTGTCACGGTTGCAGCTTTTCTGACTTGTGGCAGCGTAACATTCGTAAATCAGGGAGTGTGCAGTGAAGTTAAACTCTTATTTACAGTTTATGAGATCTTGTTATATGCTGACTGTATCCAAGCAGCGCACGGTGGTTCACCTCTAAATTAAAACAGACATTGATGCTTTCTTATAAAGCAGTCGTCTTTGTTCCACAGTGCTTTAAGTGGGACATTACTCTTTGGTACCATTACTCCCTCTGGAGTTTACTTATGGTACCAGGCTGCACAGGGAGTTCTCACAAGCAGTCAGCAAACCTTCTGATGATTCGTAATGGCGCGTAAACTGCATTACCCAGGGGGCATTATGTTTCCTTTTCCTTTTCTTCTTCTCTCTAAACTGAATAAGTATTGATGTAAACTGCTCTTTTAGCCATGAAGTCGCCCCTCTTCACTTGTGCTGGCATTGTGACCACAGTATATTATATAATCATCTTAATCATCCTAAAATTATCCACAGTTATCCTGGAATCCACTATTATTATTATTTTTTTTTGTGGGCCTGATGCAGTGATGGACAGCAGAGGAAGAGTGACGTAGTCATCTAAGTCATCCAGGCGCCATGGAGTTTAATTTGCCTACAACAAAATAGCTGTGTAGCACTGATGCCTTACAGCAAGAGGGTTTTATTCCATCTGGGGCCTTTCTGTGTGGAGTTTGCATGCTCTCCTTGTGTCTGCGTGGGTTCTCTCCGGGTTCTCCAGCTTCCTCCCATCGTCCAAAGACATGCTGGTTAACTGGTGATTCTAAATTGGCCGTAGGTGTGAATGTGAGTGTGAATGCTTGTCTGTCTCTCTGTGTTGGCCCTGCGATGGACTGGAGACCTGTCCAGGGTGTACCCCACCTCTCACCCGATGACAGCTGGGATAGGCTCAAGCAGACCCCGCGACCCTTAACAGGAATAAGCACACATCCAAATTTATTGACAATTAATCTTTATTCCAGTTTATTAGGAAACTTTTTATCCGCTTCCACTGCATAGACATTAAATTGGTATCCTGCAACTTTTAAAGTAATTTGTAGTGAACATTTGTTTGGTACGTTTTTTTTAATGTTAGGGTTTTGTGTTGGCCAAATATGGTCCTGCATATTTAGTGGCTTTCAGACTCATTTTCCACTATTGCTAAATGCCTGGAATAATGACTGAATGCATTTTGTTTAATAGTGAGAACAGAGCATCCACCTGTTGCACGTTGCCTCATGCATAAATGACTGATGTAACTTATGATAGTATAGTATTGAACCCTGTGACACGTGGAGAAACAGATCCCGTTTTTAGTCAGACACTCATTCAGGATCAGCGCTCAGATGGAGGTTGGATGTCTCACCTCACAAGGTGTGACTGGTGCATTTCTGGGTCTCTCCAGACACATGGCTTTTCCATAATACTCTGACTAACACAACTGTCATCCTCAGTGTTGTACATGTGTTTCCTACTGTGACGTCACACAGAACATGTCAGGCCTTCCCCACTGAATCACGACACAACACATACGGTGGCCGAATAACAACCCTTCTGTCTTCGGTTATTAATAGGTCTTTATTTAGGTGCAAGATATTTTTACGCCAGTGCTAGTAAACATCCATGTCACACGTGTTTTTAGTAATTTACTGGTATTGATCTTACCAGATATTTATTTCACAATCATCAGTCTACAAGCGTCAGGCTTCACTCTCTATTGATTCTACACATAACTCACATAAAGGCCTCTATTGTAACGGTGATCGATCACCGAGAGAGGCAGGCAGTCACATCTTTCATGTAGCAGTTGCACGAGTACGATACCCGATACTCGTATTGATTTACGCATTTCTGAACGGCACATTCAGGAAACAAGACGTCAGGGAGCCTGGGTTCTTTCACCGACTATTGAGCTGTTTTATATTTACTCTCACTCTGAAATCATTCATTAGCGACGGCTAACCATGAGCGCTTGTGATTGGGGTCATTTATATTGTCACATTTCGCACATCATGTCTCTCCATCGATTTAATGTTGACTAAACATTAAGGCGGTGTTTCGGGTTTATTAGGTTACAGCGTTACAAGCAGCTCATTAGACTGCAGTGATCATCACATTTGCCTCAGTGTAGACGATTTAAACCACCAATAGAAAGGCATTATCTGGTCCAGATTCATATTTTTAGCACCACATGTGTTTCTGTACCTGCTCTCATAAGTGCTACCTGCAGTATCGCTTGTGATTCTCTTTCATTTTCGTTCCTACAGTGATACACACAGATGCTTTTACTCTCCCACTTATACTGAGAAATAGTGGAGGAAGCACAGAGAAGGAAAAAAGAGAGAGAAAATGAAAAATGTCCTACTTTTGAGAGGCTGATATTTGTAACTGCTCATTACGCGTGTTGTTGGGGGTTATTTTAAGGGTTCCTGCAGTAGATTGTAGAAAAGCTGCTCTCTTTCTGCTATAAATCATCTGAAATGCTCCTTGTCAGTGACACGGCGTGTGTTTGAGATTCATTTGAGTTTCAGTGCATTGATTTATATCATATTACTATAGATACCAACGCTGCTGCTGTTCCCAGCAGACTTGTATGTGGATGTAATCAGAAATGATTGGGCATATTTAGTTATAGACATAAAGTGCAGGCTCTGGGCTTTAGGAAAACATTTTCCAGGGGCTCCAAATCAGTTGAACACTAGACCCCACTGATGTATTAGATCAGCTAACACCTGGTAAAAGGTCAGGAATGGTTTATCTGCTACGAAGAGAAGACTTCATAATAGCAAATACACAAGGCTCACTGCAACGTTCATAAGCCTCAAATATATACCGATCAGTCATAACATTATGACTCCCTGTAACAGTTGTAAGAGAGAATGGACATAGGTCTTCTGATGGTGTCCCGTAGTGTCTGGCAACAGAATATTGTTAGTTGGGGCCTTTGGTCTTGTGGGTCGAGGGGAGGGGCCTCTGTGGATCATCCCACAGATACTTGATCAGTTTGGGATCTAGTGAATTTGGAGGCCAGGTCAACACCTTGTGCTGTTCTTCATGTGTTTTTTAGTTGTTCCTAAACCATTTTTGTGTCTGTGTCAGACTGCATCCTGCTGGGGATGGCTGCTGCCATCAAGGAGTGTCATTGCTATGGGGTGGGGGTGCCTGGTCTGGTCTAGGTGGGTGCTACATGTCTAAGTAACATCCACATGAATGCCAGGTCCAGAAGTTTCCCAGCAGAACACTGGATTGTCACAAGATGATCAATGTTATTTACTATTCACTTCCTCTCAGTGGTTTTAATGTTGTGGCTGATCAGTGTAATAGTCTTCTCTGTATATTTGACACATCTAGTAAAAAGGAAACATTGTTTATTGTTCGAGAAACACAAGACATGTAATCGCGCAGTGTTTCATGCTTTTACTGAGGTTTAAGTGAAATATTTCTTGGCCTGGTGCAGTGACTACCACTGGTTGCCTGGCAACGTTATGGTCACTGCATTTGGCCAGAGAAAAAAAAGAGAAAATGTGCTTCACATAGCCCCTCTTGAAACCCCAACCTGTCATCTTCACGCTGGTTGCCATGTGTTAATTAGGGAGCTGTGGAGGTGCTGGTAGGTGGAGTTTACCTTTGGATCCGTAGCGTCACATTTAACACAGTGACCTTCACATGATATGGATACTCTCATTTACATCTTTGAAAAAACCAATAGATCCGTTTCCCAGAATGTTAAGAGGATGATTATGGTTTTAATGGTTTAATTATGTTCTTATTCAGATTACATTTTCATCTCATTACTGGTCGCTGGATGATGGGCCGTCCATGTCATCATCATTATAGTAGACCTCCTTCTCTTTTGCTGCAGAGCATCAGGGAGGATCAAATCCGTCTCACAGGGCTCTGGAGGTTACGACAGTGACAGCGTCGAGATGCATCCCATGGAGGACTGTCCCGAGGCTCAGTACTACCACATGCAGTGCCGACTGGGCGAGGCCGGTTACGAACGCTCCCCTGGATGTGGATCAAGAAACTGGGGTCTGCGTAAGCAGGCTATCCAGAACTGGCAGCGGAGACCTTACAGGAACAGCACTGAAGGAGAGGAGGGAGATGTTTCAGACGTGGGCTCCCGAACCACCGAGTCCGAAGTGGAGATGTGGGAGCAAGAGAGGAGAGCCGTGGCCGAAGTCCAGCAGGCTGCCCCGCCCTACCCTCACCACAGCAGGGCAGCATACCGCCCCAACGCAGGTAATGGCTCTCTGCGATGATGTTACAAGGAGTAGAACTTGTTTTTCATAGAAATGTCTCCCAATCTGAGATCAAGACGTTAACTCTGAGTCATGGGAGACAGGCCTTAAAAATCAAAAGGCAAGTGATGGATGTGGATCTAGGTCAGGCTGAGTTGCAGATGCTGTAAATTTGCAGGAGCTCTATCACATCCGCCCCAAGTGATTGTGTTTTTACAGTAAGTTGATGAAACCAGAACTTCATTTCATTCAGACTCAAATTAAAAGAAAACTTAACATGGACAAGATGAACATGTACAGTTTAGAGAAACATTGCCAAATGAAATGATTGTAATCAAGCTTTCCTACTGAGGTGAGTGTTTACATTATCACCTGCGTCGCTGCAGGTGCTCTTCTTCTTCTAGTCCTGTGTCTCACTATTATATTGTTATTTTGTCTCAGTTCAGACTTTGGTCTGAGCCAAGTTAGACAGCCAATCTTTCCTGTACAACTCCGCCACAGATTGTGCATTTCTCTGTCAACTTCTTCCCGTGCCAAGATCCTATAACTCACTGCTGCCGCCCTTCGATTTTTTATTTTTTTTCCCCACCTGCTGTCGGGTTACTAAGTACCAGGTGGACCCGGGCAGCCTGTGAAAGAGTGAATCTGGGCCAGAGCTCTGTGACAGATTCACATGAACTGAGCTATTAATTGAAAAGATTGTTCTCACATAAATCAACATGTTACTGGCATCCCTCCTCGCTGATGCAGTTCTCCTTATTGGGAGAGAGTCTCCGCCAGGATTTCATCGGATGGTATGGAACTACAAACACGCAGTTTTTTCTTTTTCTTTCTCAGCATGCAACACGCAGCTCGGCTTTTTTAGCTCATTTGGAAATCTTGTGCGTAGGTGGTGTGTGTGTGTGTGAGAAGGGAGAGAGAAAAAGAAAAAAAAAATAGACGCGGAGAGAAAGAGGAAGATAGAGTGTAAGCAATGGTTCATAGCCCTGATGGTTTTGAGCAGACGCCTTCCAAGGCCAAAGATGAAATGAGTCATCGAGGAGCAATCTTGCTGGGAGGAATAAGCCAGGCTTTGATTGGGCACATGGTGTCAGCCAATAGATAGCAATAGACAGAGTGAAAGGATGAGAAGAAAGAAAAAAAAATTATGTAATGTGTCTCAGCTTCTTGTTGACGTCTGGCGCCACCATGTGACAGAATCGTTTCTGCAAGTTCACTTGATCATATTTAAAATATACTTTCTAATAATGACTGTATTTATGGACTACAGTCAGGTGAAGAGTAAAGGGTTCAATGACCGCTCTTCCCACAGGTCGGTCTGAGGGGGTCTACAGCAAGCCATGCCGCCATGAAAAGAGCCCGTCCAAGTCCAACGAGGTGATCAGCCCGGAGATCCTGAAGATGCGCGCGGCCCTCTTCTGTATCTTCACCTACCTGGACACCAAAACCCTGCTGAGAGCCGCCGAGGTCTGTCGCAACTGGAAGTTCGTGGCCCGCCACCCGGCTGTATGGACCAGAGTGCTGCTGGAAAACGCTCGCATTTCTTCCAAGGTGAACGTTTGAATAGTATATACGAGCAGAGAGGCGTGTGGCGCAGTTACTGCAGTTTTTGCAGCAGTGTTTTCTTACCTCTGTGGGTTTATTTTTTTTCTTTTCTCAGTTCCTGAGCACGTTGTCCCAGTGGTGCACTCAGACACACTCGCTCATCCTGCAAAATCTCAAGCCAAGGCAGCGAGGCAAGAAGGAAACCAAGGAGGACTACCTTAAAAGCACACGGTGAGACCGAGCGGCAAACTCAGAGTTAGAACAAAGAAGCCAGTCGGGAGGCTTGAGGCTGGCTCCAGAAGAGAGACAATCCCTGTAGACGCCCAGGTTAAAATGAACAACTTCAGAGCAGAAAAATCTGTAAAGAGAGTCTGGTAAATGTTTTAGTCCCTACTCCTGACAACTGTTCTGTGGGTGCAGCGTGTTAGGTGGAGTCCATCTCTGTGTACAGTCAGTGAGTGAGACTCTAGACAGAAATGAGTGACATACCAAACCGTCAAACAGTGGCGGATGACAGGAAGCAGCTGATGAAAACTGTCTTGTCTTGTACTGTTTGTACTCGGTATGTAAAATATCAGCTTTCATTTTGTGGAAGAAAGCCGAGCAAAAGTTTGTCATAAGCATAAAAAGTCAAATTATGCTCTGTAATTGTGCAGACGCCACAGAGACACACAGACACGCTGCTTCGCTCCTTTAAACTGCTGCAAACATTACAGGAACCTTTTTGTTTGTTAGGTTGGAGATGAAAGCGCTGAAGGACAAAGTAATGACTTCCTCTTCGCTGTCTGCGTTTTTTTTGTGTGTGTGTGTTGTTGTTTTTTCTGACCTTCCCTTACATTTCTGTCTAAGTGGCTGTCTGGAAGAAGGTCTGGAGGCGTTGTTAAAGGCCACAGGAAGTAACCTGCTGATACTGAAGATTTCGCACTGCCCCAACCTCCTGACTGATCGCTCCCTCTGGCTGGCCAGCTGCTACTGCCGAGCCCTTCAGGCTGTCACCTACAGGTAGGCCGCCACGCCCACATCCCAAGTTATCTCTTCCATTCCAGTAACGATAAAGCAACCACAAAAAGTTTTGTTCTTCATACACTGATGTGCGTAAGTATAGGTCATTACTTTGTTCCAGGAGCGCCACAGATCCAGTCGGTCAGGAGGTGATCTGGGCCCTTGGAGCAGGTTGCAGAGACATAATTTCCCTGCAGGTGGCGCCACTACATCCATGGTAATCACCTCAAAACTACATGAAACCCAGAGCTTTATGTGTATCTGTTCTGATCGTCGTGCTTAGAAATGAATGAATGCCCGCTCTGAGGAACCGTTTTGTCTTTCAGCCAACAGCCTGCTCGCTTCAGTAACCGGTGTCTGCAGACCATTGGAAGATGCTGGCCGCACCTGCGCGCTCTCGGTGTGGGTGGGGCCGGATGTGGGATTCAGGGTCTGGCTTCACTGGGTAAATTTTGCATATACGAAGTCTACTCCACTTATTTTAGCTCCAGCTCCAGATTTCAACACTGTCACTCTCTTAAATCACAAACTTTAATTACAACAGCAGACTTTCTGTTAAACCTTTAAGCACATGTTTCACATTCTTGCGTGTCCTGGCTTGATTTGAACTTTAAAAGTGAAATAAATTCATATATTCTTTGTAGAGGTGAGCACGTCTCTCTTGATGTCCTGCCATAACCTTTGCTGTGTGTCACTTTGACCTCCTCCCTCTTTATCTTCCCCATCCCTGCAGCGAGGAACTGCATGCGCCTGCAGGTGTTAGAGTTGGACCACGTGAGTGAAATCAACCAGGAGGTGGCGGCAGAGGTCTGCAGAGAGGGCTTGAAGGGCCTGGAGATGCTGGTGCTCACCTCCACGCCGGTTACCCCGAAAGCCCTGCTCCACTTTAACAGTGAGTTTGTAACTTGTTTCATACAGTACGTTAGGTCAGCAAACATGTTAATGTGACTGGGGATCATCCATTACATTATGACCAATGAGAGGCGAAGTGAATAATCAGCGGGTGTTATGTCACCAATCAGGCATAACATTGAGACCACAATTTGAAGACCAATGTTATCCGCTTCTCCTGTCAGTGGTCATAATGTTATGCCTTATTGGCGTGTATAGATGTCTCCTTCCTACCATTTTTAAATGAGAACGCCCAGACAAGGCGTGCATTAATGCTCCTTGAATCCTCCTTCCAATCTTCCAGGCGTTTGCCGTAACCTCAAGTCCATCGTGGTCCAGATCGGCATTGAAGACTACTTTGAGGACCCCAACAGTCCAGAGGCGAGAAAATTGTTTGATGAGATGGTCAACAAGCTGCAGGTAACATCACCGTCTGCATACACACACTTTTTGATTTGAATCAGAAAAACATGTTCACCTTCTGACATTCAGGCAGATCTGATTTACTTGCACCCATAATCCTGTTCACATTTAGGCTCTTGAGTAAACGACAGCTACTATTGCTGCGTATGTTTTCCCTCAATCAGACTTGTTACTATCTCACTCATTTCACTGACATTCATTCATTGTCTTTTTTTCTGAGCCATCACATCCTTGGCGTCCTGCACCACTGCACACACATGACTAACAGTGAAGGCAGTCGCTGCTAAGTGGAGACAGTGCATCTATTTCTGACACGATTACATACCATTTAAACCGTGACTCAGTCCGTGAAGCCCCAGTGTTGGTTGCACGGCGGATGTGCTGCTTCTAACTCATACATGCTTCGGATTTACTTTGAGAGGCTGCGGCCGTTCTTGTATCTCCACATGGAGATGGAGATATAAAAGGATGCGGAGGTCCTGGGTTTTTATTCTTGTCTTGTTCTGATGAGTCAGTTTACAGTGTGTCATTGTTGGATATTACAGTAAATCTCCCTTCCTGTTTAATCATCCATTATTTTTTACAAAAACCTCAGGAAGTCATCATTAAGATGAGTGCATCTCAGCACGCTGTTTGTCCCGTGTTACTCATTTGTTGCTAATCGAAAGAAAAAAAAAGCAAGAAGTAAATGAAAAGAGCACAGCAGAATATTTGGCCGTCAGGGAAAATGAAATCCTACAGTCCCTCTTTTATATTTTTCTTCCAGGCTCTGAAGAAGAGACCCGGCTTTTCCAAAATCCTCCATGTGAAAGCAGACAGTCTCTGCTAACAATTTGGAGAGGCGCCATCTTGGCTCCAGTCAATCAAAAAAAAAGACCCAGCTGTTTTGAGCCAACTTCATGAGGTTGAGCGTGTCCGGCCGCTCCAACGGGAAACAACAGAAGACTGAACCACGATGAACCGGGGCCGAGGCTCGCTGTGCATATACCAAGTACAAATCTTAAACGCAAACAAAAAAAAACTCATTCGAATCATATATCTCTTTAATTTTCGAGTTAGACCTTCGGACTTGCAGTGGCACTATGTATCAAGAACGAGGGGCGTCAGTCACGAGGGGTCCGTTTTAAACTTTACAAACTCTAGAAACTGTCACCGCCGTCTTTTGCTTTCACCATGCGAGTGAATTGTGTCGTCGAACGGAGACGGCTCTCCTTCCTGAGAGCGCCTGGAGCCGGGTGACACCGCTGCATTTGAACATGTCTGCCTTTGATATACGCTGACCTGAGACAACCTTTAACGGCTCATGGGCAGCAGCACATTACAAAGCAAACACACTTTCCACAGAAGTACATGAAGTGGTGGTGGGTTTACGGAAAGATATTCAAAGGTTAACAGGAGCTTTTATGCACAAACCGATTAACAGTTGAATAAATGTTTTCATGCTTGTCCTGCGGTACTGTACGTTGAAACTGGACAAGCGAACGCTTGTACTTCTTCCACCCGGTACAGAAACACGCGGCACCAGCTCCAGGCATGGCGGAGAGAGTAAAGACGTCCTCCCTGTAACACACAAAGACCTCCACAGTCTTGTAGACACTGCATAGCAGCAATGCATTTAACCTCCTCCACCATCCTCTGCTTCCTGTCACAAATCTGGACTCAGTGTTTGTGATCATTGTAGTATCTCCGGGCCCGTTTGTCCCAGAAGAGCAGGGTGCAGTGTCTGATGTTACCTACCGGTGCCATTTGTAACAGTGTCTGTCCTCATTGCAGTGAGCGTTTTCTCCAATGTGCCATTAATGAGGGGAGAGGGACCAGGAAAGACAGGCGTGTGATCGCTTCGATCAAAAGGAGAGTTTGATTTGGGGAGTGGAAGCACTGAGCACAAGGTGTCGTACAGAGCAGGGTGTGTGTGTGTATCGTCTAGGTTTCACATTTTACCATCACTACACAGTGCCATTCCTGTTCACAGGGCTCGTCATGACCAAACCCTCCTGTATTTCTGATTTAAATTCATCAGCCGACGTCCTCTGCCTCCCCCTGCTGGTGTTTCCATGCAGTTACACAGCCGACACCAGCTTACGTGACACTTGTAACCTTCCCAGCATGGAACAAGTATCACCTTTACAGTTTTGCAAGTGCAAGCGGATCCAGCATCCAGTCTCGCTCTCAAATTAGGACTCGGAAATTCTCAACGAGTATGAGTAGCAATACCTGCAGCAGTGAGACATATTGGATGAGGTTTTCTACATGTAGATCAGGTTGTAGTTCAATCATCAACAAGCTTTGTCACGTCTGAGGAAGTAGCTCCTGTGATTTGGTGCTTGGTCTCAGCTTGGATCACATATGAATACGTGGTCTATAAACTGGGTGTAGGGTGTCAAAGATGTGGATGCTCGCCAGGTGTGCAGGGCTCAGCAGCAACTGTATTACCAGAGGGGAGGGCTTTTGGAGCTTGACCCACACTACGGACCAAAACTAAAAGAGTATTCCGCTGCGTTGGTTTTTAAACGTCTCCCTGACTTTATGAACGTGCAATACTAAACCGAGCTTCATCGCTTTTGTAACAGGTTTGAAATCGAATCATACGACAAGCACACAGCATTAGCTTTTTCCTTTTTTTCCCCCCTTGCGACACGTTGCTGCAGGTTGCTTCCACCTGGCACGCCTCATTTGTCACAGGGCAGCTCGCCTCGTCTCCAACAACAGACCTTATCATTTGCAGGTGAAGCGTGCAACAATGCAGTTTTTAAGAGTGCTGACTAGGCGATGGTCGAGAACAAAAAAAAAGAAAAGAAGAAGATGAACAGAGCAGCTAGCTGCAGCTGTTTATCTGCTCCATTAGCAGAACTATTTGCAAGGATTTGTGTAACTGCATATTGTGGTAATGGTGTTCCAGGTCAGTGTGTGGGAACGGTTGTGGATGTCCATTTCTTCATGTTCTTCCAGGTCTGCATATTATTATTATTATTACTACTCCTACTACTATTATTATCCTACACTGGTACTGAGTGGAGGGACAAAAAGGTTTGTGGGGAACGGTGTAAATCTTTGCTGACACAACAGAGAAAACACAAAGCACTTGTCGATTTTGAGTTTTAGACAATCCTGCCTTCGCTATCAGCTACTCTGTACATAATGTTTGTAAAAAAAGAAAAGAAAAAGAAATTAATACGGGGGAAAAAAGTGACCAACATTTGATGTTATATATAATATTAAGGTCATACTTATGAGTGGAACAGTGGCAGTTTACAGGTCTTCATGCTGTAAGCGTTTTCTCTCCAAAGTTGAACGAAAGGTAAACATAGAGAATTATATTATGTATAACAGTAGTGTTGAAATTGCAGTTGTGTATTAGATACTTTATATTAAATGTGCATCAGAGTCATATAGAGATGGAAAATTATTTAAGAAGAGGATAAAGATGATAACTCAGCTATTTATTTCTATAAATAATAATAAAAAAAAGAGCGATGTGTGTAATGTTGGCATGTTTGTGTTCACGCATCAAATCATTAAGTTGCCTTCTTAACTGTTCTGCTACTGTGGCAAGAAAATTATTAGATGTTTAAAGAGCTTTGATTGCCTGCAGGTTTTCTCCTTATTTGATCCAGTCTGTTGTTGCACTAGTGAGAAAAAAAAAAGAAGATATTTCAGATGTTTATTATAAGAGTGTTGTTTTTAATGTTCAGCTATTTCTCAGTATTTGACAAAATATGATGCACTTTTTTTCCTGAACACTTCTTACCGGCCTGTCGGCTCGATGCCTGGCGACGTCTCCCGACGTGGTACGAGAAAGGAACTCTTCACTTACACGTTGAAGACTTTAGAAACGCGGCGATAACCTACGGACTACTACGAGCGAGCTGGCGTACAGTCTGACTCTCCTCTAATGCACCATCTCTCATATCTCTCATCGGTTGGGAAGTTAAAGAATGAACCTGATTCAACTACATTCAAGTGCTTTTTAGGTTGCCAATATGACCTTATGCTCACCTTTGTATTTGTTACTGTCTTTGTTTTACTCTTGCATTATGCTGTAAATTTCCAGCTCATACCAACAATACATTTATTTGTTTGTTTTATTTTCGTGACAGTTGTCAGCTGAGGATGTTGCCGAGCCTTTAAGCTCTAAACCTACAGATTAGAGGTGCCTGGTTTTGATTTATTCCTCGTTTATTTCAAAGTCTGAAGCATCACAAATGAACCAAGGTGCTTCTTCATTCACATGTTTATTTAAATTATTACTTTTTTCTTTATTCAAGGGTTGCAGTCACACCCATCGATCGTGTCTCAGCGTTCTCCTCTGGACATATTTTACGTATGAATGATTGTATTCTGCCCATTCATCAGAACGGTGTTTTACACATTACCTCAATACTTAACTGGGCAATTAAGTGTGCAGTTTACCTTTGTATTTTTTTGTTTGTTTGTTTTTTGACTGCTCAATCCATGAACGTCATCTGTTTTTGTTTCCTGCGACAAAATGAGTTCTGAAAAAACACCTTCCTCCCCAGAAAATGATCAGCCTTCTGTGATGACTGCAATAGATGGAAATGTTTTACTACTCATTTTCACTCCTTTTGTTGTCATCAATAAAATTGCTTTAAATTGTACGCGTATGTTTATATTTTGAAAAGAAACTCCAGTTCCAGGTCATTGTGTCTGAAAAGTGTCCTGTTGCTTCTAAATTCTTTAAATTTTACTTTTCAATTTCCTCGAGAAGAAGTTATGAGATGTCGCTCAGCTTCAGCTAATCCAAAAACATCACATGTGGATGAAGGAAAACTGGATGCAAATATATATTAATAAAGACTTGGACACTGAGATCAACAGGACTGTAAGAACATAACGTCTGTAAGTGTATGAAACTTTACATCGGCCCATTACAACAGGTAGTAATGATCATGTCTAATATATATTTTTCTCCTCAGGAACTGGTGGAGACCTGTAAACAGGTAAGACAAATTTAGTATGTCCATTTCTTAGTTCACCAGACAAAACTGTGTAACACTGAATTTGTAAGTCGTAGTACGATGACCACATTAAAGAGGAATTACCATTTTTTTACAAACTGGATCTTATATCCATATAGTGGATATTCCCTGTTGAGTCCAGAGTTACCTGTTATCTGTTCCCAGCCTCCCGCATCCTCATTTCAATGAGCTCCTCATCCCCACTAGCAAATTAACAGGTAAACAAGCCGTGCAGTGTGTGCGTGGCGCTCAGAGATGATGTCATCCAGGTCAGAGGTCTGTAGGTCAATCTACAGACCCCGGATGATGATAACAGGAAACTCCGGACCAAACAGTGAATATCACTAGCATATCATAACAAAATATTGGTGAAATGAACGAGTTTCACGGCTAAATATCTTCCAAAGGACTCCAAATGACATTAAAGTTATATGGGTGAGTAAACGATCGTATTTTATGCCAGAAAAAAGGTCCAGGTTGTAATTCCGCTTTAAGTCACAAATGCAGCTTTAAAATGTCTTTTAAGGGTTTTCAATGACAAAACAATCAGTATCTAGACCAACATTAATTTTGTTGATATCCTAAATGGTTTGGATACTAATGGAGTTTCCTGAAAAAACAACTTTGTGACTCTTCCTGCACTTGTGGGTGTTTCCTTATTTTGCATCTAGTGAAAGGCTTTCTTGATTCTTCATGTCCTTCCCTCCACTTGCATCTTTTTCGTTTTTTACTTAATGCTTTAATATCATGCTAGGCAAAAATACACTGGATCCTCAGTATATAGTAATATAATTAAACCATAACTTCTTGGTAATCAGTGTCACTATCTCATCGTATCGTCTTTGTTTATCAGTTTCATACCTGAATGTTTAGATTTTTTTGTCAGAGAAGCGCAGCGATGCAGAAACACAAAACATGCCTGGAGGTGCAGATTCGCCGTCCTTTCTGATGGCGTTGGTTTTGTTGTGATAACCACCTGCTCAGGGCTGCATGTCTTCAAGGAAATAAGGAAACAAGTTGCATTTACCGACCAGGAACAGCTCAAAGGTTTCTGAGTTTGTAACGTGTCAGCTTATATTGAAGTAAAAGTCAGCAGTCTGGTTTGGTGTGAAAAGAAAGATATTTTATTTCATCATCCAGCTGTAACTTAAGTGTTTAAATTGTAAAAATAAAAGAAATGCTTTTAGACATGACCACCAACAGATACAATATCAAATGTGAAAACCTTTGGGGAGGGACTTGAAATTGCCCTTTAATGTATTTTTTTATTTTTTTTTTAAACTGCAGTTGAATTATTTACCACAATGCCAAGAATAATTTATGAATTATTACTTAAGAAATTACCAGTGTGAGACTGTATTAATGTAAACCTTTGGAGGTCTGGTACCGGCTAAAAGCATCATCCAGACTTCCTTTAAAACTTTGTCTCCAGATGCAAAGTGCTGTTCAGCTAAAACAGATGAACACACTTTCCTTTCTGTCGAGGCTGAAGCTGAACGGTTAAGTCCTCTTCCTCTGCAGCCTCACGTGTTCCCCTGCTGGACCGGGACTGCTGCCAAAACTTTGTCCCTGTGTTTCCCTCTCTGCTTTCGTACTGTCTGAGTGAAGGCGAAGACACTGCCAACAGAAAACAAGGTTTGCAGACCCATACGTGCTCACAATGCAATGCGAGTTCACGGCTGATTTTCTAACTCTCCCAGTGAAATAGCCAAATTCTGCACTAATCAATGACTGAAAGATGACGAAACAGTCTGTACAGTCTGTAGCTACACTTTATTTGCAGTGTATCACCAAGATACATTACGTGAAGGTCACTTAGCAACTTTGTTTGTTGTCCAAAGCAGTGGAGGAAAACAGGAGTAAAAGAATAAAAATGTTGGACTTAAATCCATCATGTTTCCCCGAATCTGCTGGATTTTAATTGTTTAATGTTTCCATTAGTGTAAACTGATCCAGTGTGACTATGAATGGTAGTTAAAGAATAATGAGAATCATCTGTGTGTGTCTGTGTGTTAAATCACAGCCCAGGAGGAAACTCTTCAAGGCTCCACAGTAATCTGCCACGACACGTAACGTGAACTCTGATTGGCTCTGATCGGGTGAAGCTGTTGGCCGACTCGTTTGTTTGTGTCCTTGACACTCAGAGGAGTCAGATGGAGACAGGGCTCCTGTTACATCTTACTTTGGATTACCACAACACGGCCCCAGGAGGGCTGAAATCGTAGCAGACTTATTCAGTGAAAATATTCATATAGTCATTTTCAGCAGCCATGTATTAATGTTTAAGTATGAGTCATTATTCTTAATTAATGTAATCTTTTATTCATGTCCCAGACAAACATGCTCTCTGCTGCACATTGCTGAAGAAGAGATGAGAACATTTTAACCTTTCCACACACTTTCTTTTCATGTTTTTCTTTCTTTCTTTCACGTGTGTCTGCCTGAACTTCTACTTAGGTTGAAGTGGGACGAGTTATGCAGGAAGTTACGGCATGTTCATGCAGCCTGGTGCACAAATCACAATGATTAAGATCAATGCTCGTGGCGCCTCTTTACAGTTCAGACTGTAATTTTTCACAGCAAATGAGGGAAAGCGCACGTAAAAGTCTGTCCACTGAGCCAGAACGCACGATAAAGTTGTTGCAGGAGGAAGTGTTTTATGCCATGTAGTCATGTAGAACTGGCTTCTCACAGATGCTCCTGGTGTTGTGCACGTTGGATCACCTAAAACAGGACTAATTGAAAAAACAGGAGACAGACATATTTCAATCAGACCCACTCTGCAGAGTCCCGGTCATCCCTGAGGTAAGGTCCAGTCAGTCAAATAAAGGAGGCGTGTCTGTGTGGGTGGATGGTGAGGAGTAGGGACTTTATTTCTGCAACATTTTTAACCCTAACTTACAGTTATAAGTTTTATAGCAGTGCTCATCTATATCTACAGCTTTGTTGCCACTGGATGTCTCTCTCTGCACCAGCATCTGATTCTGCTTGATATCTAAATCTGTCAGCAGGTCGACGTCCATGAGTTCTGTGTCTTCTATTCCACTTATTTGGCTTTAGGTTATTTTGTCATTAGACCACACCTCTGCTGATCACATTAGGGAACATATTGCCCTTATGGTGCATAACTATGCTCAAGAATCACTTGTATACTGCTGATACTTTTATACAAAAGTGAAAGTTTCAATGCAGGACATGTTGATATTAACATGAAGCATTTAAAGACATCCATTAAAGGGGAACTGCTGTTTTTTTTTTACTCACCCATATAACTTTGTGTCATTTGGAGTAATTTAGATCCACTTATATCCATATAGTGGGAGTGACTGGGCACCGAAACGCAGCGTCTAAATAATCGATTATCTGCCGTGAAACCAATGTTTTACACCAATATTTTGTTATTGTTTGCTAGTGCTATTTCCCCGTTGAGTCTGGAGTTATCATTATTTGGGGTCTGTAGATTGACCTACTAACCTCTGACCTGGATGATGAACGAGTTTCAAGACAGATAATGCATTAGGCTGCGTTGCAGTGCCCCGGTCACTTCCACTATGTGGATATACGCAGTGTAAACGATCATATTTTATGCCAGAAACAAGGTCCGGGTTGTAAAAAACAGTAATTCCCCATTAATGGTGCTTTCATGAGCTAACGTCAGTTCTAATCAAATATCCAGAACTCCAGTTTTAGTTCCCAACACATTAATCAGCATAATACTCTATGTATGATATCTGATGGGGCTCATTTTAGTGCCTTTGTCATTTAATGTAGTTCTTTATTTTTATTTTTCATTCCATGAAACATATCCTTTTTTTATATATATAAAGACATTATTGTGAAAATGTGATATTTTCTCAAATCTAATAGTAGATGTCTCTGGTTTTGACACAACCATATGACTAATTTGTGCTCATGCGTGGAGATGTAATTTAAAACCTGCTCTTTCCTGAATTTCTATTGATAATTGAAACATCCCGTGGTCTTTTTCAGGCTCTAACAGGACCAACGGATGTGAGGACTGGGTTGAGGTCTGTCTAACACCATCTGTCACTTTGGCGCAGGATTATATAGTAGCTCTGGAGCTTTTTCATTTTCCTTTCCATGTGCACTCTCTTTCTGCTTCCTCTCACAGATATGAACAGACACTGAAATGATGATAGTATGGGGAAAAAAAGAGAGACGGAAAAGGCCTGTGGTTGTACGTTCCAGGAAAAACATTCCCTGTCACAGACGTGGACAAAGAGCAGAGATCTGATGTCCACCGCTCTGGTACTGAATGAAGGAGCCTGAACTGGCATGGTTGGGTTATGATAGAACTTTTATTTTGTTAAAATTTTCTTTGTTTTTTTGTTTAGTATTTCCATTATTTTTGAAATAACATAGCATTACGTACAGAAGGCACTTTACAAAAAAAAGTTAAATTACAGATGCTGTTATTACAAACATTAAATTACTGATTTTCAAAAAACGAAAAACATACCGACAGAATGATAAAAGACGAGAAATGACAGCACCATTGGCAACGTTTGAACAGTACAACTCAAATAAAATTTAGCATGATTCAAATCTACAGTACAATAGAAACAATACTCATTTGTTATCAGCGTAATAATGCCCCAGCTATGTCTTTTAAGTATAACTTAATCATCGAGATAAAAAGGTTCAACTCAACAGTTTTTGTATCTTTTCACTAGTCAGAGGTTCGTTTTTATTTTATATATTAGGCTTTGTGGTTTCCGCTTTGTGCAAGTCGCGGTACATCTCTGCCAGGCGAGTGGCCTCTCTCTGTCCTGACAGCAAAGCACCATGGGTAGTGGAATAGTATTTTCTGTGGGTGGCCTCTCCAGCAAATAGAACCTGTAGGGGCTGAACAAAGGGTAGGAGAAGGAGGGAGAGAAGGAGAATGAGCCGAGAGGAAATGAAAAGAGATTTGACAGAAGAAAACCAGACTCAAAACAACATCCGTCAATGTCACCTTGACATATTTTGGGCCTATCTTCTGCTGCGCTGTTTTCTATTTCTGATTCCCTTGTTAGCACTCCACATGTAGGAGGCTACAGTGACTTCCCTGAGGGCTTGTGATTTCGCCGTGACAGTTTCAGCAGAAGGGTCATGCCGTTCCTTCAGCGGTGTCAAGTGAGCATACAGAGCCCCCACCCCGACGCACATCATCCCCGCTCCCCTTCACCCAGAGCGCATCAGGTTGCAGAGCCTAGTCTGCAGGCCTGAAATCAGCATTCACAACCCTCCTGACACCAGCTGCATTTGCTCTACATTATGATGGGGTGTGAAATGGCAGCGATGACACTGCCACATTAGCCAGATGCTGTCCAAGTTCAGCAGTGATTGTAAATAAACTAATACACAGATAGAAATAATACATTGGGAGAGGTCCAGTACCTACATCCTGAATTTCTACAACCATAACAGTTCAGCAAATAACATGCATATAATACAACTAAAATAATGCAATATTTGAAAAAAGTAAAGTTGAGACAATTTTCGATTTCTTACAAATGAAACGTGTGGAAATTGAACATATAGTCTGAGGTATAAAACGATGAAGTAATGACTGAATAAAGATCTTTTGTTGGCTCTGGTGGAGCAGTTCTTCCAAGAATAAAATACTCTACATGTTGCAGTAGAGAGGTAAACTCAAAATAATTGTTGTAATTTATTTTCCCCCTTCTTATAAAACTTTCATGATACTAATAATTCAGTATATTTAGTTCCTGACTTTCAGCTATGGAAGTCAGTCTCATAGTAGGAGAATAGAGTTCACAGTATTTCATACACTAATCATACTGTGTAGGTCTCACTTGTGCCTCAAACACAGTTCTGACTCAAGAGGACGTAGACATGGGTCTTCTGACTGTGTCCAGTGATGTCAAGCACTAGGACATTGGTACTGGGAGCCTTTGGGTGGTACGGGTCCTACAGGAGCCTCTGTGGATCTAATGTATTTTGCTCGATTAGTTTGTGATGCTGGGAGTTTGGGGGTCGAGGTTGTGCTGTTTTTCATGTTTTTTGAGCTAGCTGCATTGACCTGCGGGTGCCTTTGGGGAGTGCCGTTGCTATGGGGTGTGGGTGCCTGATCCGTGACATCTAGTGCAGATGTTTCCCAGCTGAATGTTGCATTGTAACGTAATGAGTGCTATTCACTTCACCTGGTTTTAATGTTGTGGCTGATCAGTGTATATGAGATGCACCATACAGTGTGGCGGACAAAATAACAGAAACAACTTAATACTACAAAGCTGACACTTCTATATAACGATCACACTGCAGTCAGTCATCATGTAGTTGTTGTGTGTCTTGTGTGATTGTGTCCGCCCCCCGTGTTTTGTTTGCGGTTGACTTACTGGAGCCTTGGTGCTGTTGGCGTAGGGCAGGGGCATGGCCAGCCTCTCGCAGTCCTCACCGCTGGATCCGACCCGCGTGAAGGAGTAGGAGCCTCGGATGTACGGGTTGCTGCCCCACGAGGAGCGCAGGACACGCCGCGGCTTTGGAATGTCAGGGTTCCCTGTGGACGGAGAGACAGGCGCAAAGACAGTCAGTGGACGTGGACGGTCAGTGGAGACAGTCAGGTGTCTATAGCCACATTAGCATCTCTTTTATTCCTGCTAGCATGCTCACAGCGGCGATGCTAACATATATATAACATATAACATTTACCCTGTTAGCATGATTAGCGACAAATACATACTATAGCTCAGAATGACAGGAATATCACTGGATTTGTGAAACGTGTGTGACCATAAACAGTAATATTTCTGTCCTGATGATGGCGCTAGAAGAAATGTCAGAGGACCCAACGTTATTAAAGGTTACATCTGTGCTAGAGGGGTCTGACAACCTCATCTTCCTTATCTTCCAATTGCATGTTTGAGATATTTAGGAGGATGTTTGAATGAGATGACCTGGTGGTGGTGCTAAATGGAAAGAGGAAATCACAAAGTCTAGGACTGATCCTCTGAGAACGTGGGGGAATTTCAAAGGCAGCTCAGCAGGATATTTAAATCTGGACCGAAGCAGCCCGGCCGTCAGTCTAACATTCCCAGACCAACAGCAACATTGTGGCTAATACTGCCCGCACATCATAGGAGTGGTTTCCACTAAGAATGTGGCAGCTGTGGGTCGGAGCCTTTTGCCGGGACGTCCAATCTGCTGACTAATCAAGTCGTGACCTTCTGTGAGTGGAGGGGCACCAGCGAGTCTATATGTAATTAATCAACAGTTGAGGGGATTAAACTTCACTGACCTACATGAGGAATGTGTTCTGCCTATGTGTGTGTTAGCCTCTCCACAGTTTGTATCTATACCAAGTCCTCTGACCTCATCATGAAGTGACAGTGCCTGTGACCTATTTCTGCAATGTCTAACCTGTTGCCGAAACAGAACGCAACCCCGTATCTTACACTTTATGTTGCAATCTCCTTGAAGCAAGTTTTTTTTTCTTTCTGCTGTTGCACAAGAGAATGAGGCTGACGGCCAAAACCAGTAGCAGCCAGTATAGAAAACACAACGGTCGTCTCAATTACGCTTGGTATTGTGTCACAAGAAGGGAGGGGGAGGTGGGGGCTGGTTAAACACAATCATGGCTTCAACTCTTTGTTGTTTCCACATTGCTGACACTAGACCGGTTCAGTTGCAGCTTACTGAACACACAAACAGAAACCTGAGTCATTCAGCTATATTATCTTTTTTTTTCCCCCTTTGGAAACAGCTGCTTACGTCAAGCTGAATCTTATGTCATTTCCTTTTTATGAAGCACAATGACCCAACCCGAGTCCTGATTTTGTATGAATCACTGAGCTGACAGTCTCAGCCTTCCAAGGCTCTTGTGTTTGATTTGAATCATTCTTCGTGGAGCTTCAGTCAACTTGATGTCTCTCTCTTTTGTCATAAAATCAACAGAATATTTTTTCCAATAACATTTTGTCTCTATAGATCTTTTTTGTTTAAATTAAATAGATAAAAATAAGTGATAATTATATATGTAAAACACAAAATGTTTAATATATACGCCCACAAAACCATCTACGGTGTAAATTGCATTTATAATGGGTAACATTTGCTCTCTTTGTGCGTGCGTGCGCTGACCTGTGAAGCGCCTCAGCAGATCAGTGCAGGTCTCAGCTACTGTTTCGTCGTCACAGCGCTCCATGTACAGCGCCTCTTGCCCACAGATCCAGCCGCTGAGCATGTGGCCGTAGCGCTCGGGCGGGTAGAGGACGTCGAAGCTGCAGATTTTCTTGTACCACAGCTCCTCGGGGTAGGCCAGCTGCTCCAGTTGCGCCTCATCCTCCCACACAAATTGGATGCTGTTGCACTCCGGACTCCAGAATGGCTCTTCGAACTCTAAGAATATCTTATCTGTGGTGCTGATGCCCAGCTTCTCGATGGCAAGCACCTTGTCCTCGGGCAGAGAGGGGGAGAACATGGCCTCGTGGTTCTGCTTCAGCACGCCGAGAGAGGTTGTTATGATCACGTGGTCGGCTGTGATCCATTCCTCGTCCTCGCACTCCACACAGATGGGGTGACCCAGGATCAGAGGGTCCTGGTGAGGTCTGCAGCCGTGGTTGTTGTCATTGTGGTTGTTGTCCTGGTTGGTGTCGCTGATCTTGGTGATCACCTCGTGATGCTGAGCGGAGTAGTTCCAGTGGATGCAGCGGACAGCTTTGCTAAGGCAGACGGTGTGGGAGGGGATGTCCTGGGCCAGGAGCTCCACGATCTTCATAAAACCTTCGGGAATGACATAATGTGCACCAGGAATCTCTGTCCACTCCCCAAACTCACTCAGAGACACCTCATCCATACTGGGAGAGCTGCTCTCACAGCTCTCCACCTGAAACATAATAAGAATCGGGTGAGTAACACGTCATGGAGCGTAGCCACGTTACCTGCTTGTAAACTGGAACACAGACTTCTCATTAGCGGCTACACCCATCACTAATGCAAATGAACTCTTAACAGCCTCTAGAACCCCTGCTCCATGTCAACAAGTCATCTCCGCAGCTACAGCCCCAAACAAGCAGGCATCATTTAGCTAATTTAACACGCTAGGAACTTGTTTATGTAGAGGACGCCTGTTGCCTGAATTAAAAAAAGCTGTATACAGTGGTATGAAAAAGTTCGGGCACCCCTCTAAGATTTCATAATAATTTGCTCTAACTTTATAAAAGACGATCACAGCAACAAGATTTTATTTCCTACAGAGATGTAGACATTTGAGTGTTTTCCAGACCAAAATTCTTAGAGTATCATTACAAAGTTTTATTATAATAAATTAAAATGTAAAAAATGGCATGTGCAAAAGTTTGGGCACCCTTTTAATCACATTGATTTCAAGACCTGTAGGGTCTTGACACTAAGATAGAGTTATTTAGTCAGAACAAGAGGAGGTATGCATGGCAAAAAAAACACACTGAATTCCATGAGAAGAACTTATTGCCTACTGTGAAATATGGTGGAGGGTCCATCATGTTATGGGGCTGTGTGGCTAGCACAGGGACTGGAACTTGTTAAAGTTGAGGGCCACATGAATTCCTCTCAGTATCAGCAGATTCTTGACAAGAATGTTCAAGAATCTGTCACAAAGCTGAAGCTACGCCGGGGTTGGATTTTTCAGCAGGACAATGATCCCAAGCACTGTTCAAAATCCACCAAGGAATTCATGCAGAAGCACAAGTACAATCTTCTGGAATGGCCATCCCAGTCCCCAGACCTTAACATCATTGAAAATGTATGGATTGATTTATGTACGGAAGCCAAGAAACCTGACTGAACTGGAGGCGTTTTGTATGGAGGAATGGGCCAAAGTACCACCTGCCAGACTTCAGGGACTTGTCAGTGGCTATAGGAGGCGTCTACAGGCTGTTCTTGCAGTAAAAGGAGGGTCTATTAAATATTAATGGAATTATTTCTTTGGGGTACCCAAATTTATGCACATGCCTATTTTTGTTTAAATATTCATAAAAATGTTTCTGTTGGACCAATGAAAATGATTTCACTACTGAGATGTTTCTGTTTCCATTTGTTAAAATAAAGTTGCTGCTTCAAAAGCTCAGGAAGTGACAGACTGATGAAATGATTTTCCTAAGGAGTGCCCAAACTTTTGCATACCACTGTATGCCACCGCTTCAGGCTCATTAGCTTGTGAAACCAGCATGGTAGCAGTTACCTGGTCGATAATGTGCCGCCACCCCCCTCTGCTGCATTTCACAACATGCATTCTTTGCTGTGTGCGTGGGTGAAAGCATTTAGATGAGTGTCGTATAGATTATAGTATGACATGATCTCAAGGAGCGGCACCTTTGGCTGTCAGGTATTTTTCTGAGAATAAGGCGTGTTGAGGCTCCTCTATCAATTAGTCTGCTCTAACAGAAAAAACAAAACCTGAATATTTGTCGCTGGATATCTGTGTAGTATCTTGACATGAAAACTAAAAGAGAAACTCAGGATGTGATATATTGCCAAACGTGGGCGATGGGAACACACACACACCTTGAGGTACTGTTGAAGCATGGACAGTTTCAGCTTCTTGGTGCTCTCAGAATCATCGGGATCCAACATGATCTTCTTGCGCACCACGTCTCGTGTAAATACGCCAACACTGTTCTGGCTCTCGGCGCAAACTGGCTTCCCGTTCTGGAAGAACTCCTGAGTCAGCTCGTACACCTAAAAGGAGGACAGCAGGCCAAACGGTCATTAGGAGGAGGAGGAAGAAAAAAAGAAGGAAGAAGGACGTAAAGACAGCTGAGCGTGGTGAAACAAAAAGAAACCAGTTTTACCCAGTTCAGGGCGGATTTGTTTGTTTGTCTGTACTGTTCGTACTGTTTGTACCGCTTTGTACTGTGAGCAGAAACTTGCACGTGCGCACTCTAATCTCAGTGCCTTGTATTGCACATAGTCTTATGTCTTGGTGTAGCCCCATGGTCTTCAAGGAACGTCCTCTCATCTCACTGTGTACTGCACCTGACTGAACAAGCAATAAAAACCTCTTTGACCTTTGATCTTTTCGGGGTTGGTCAGTTTGATTCTCTCCGGTGGTAAACTCGAGAGAGGAGGGGAAACGCAGCACAAGTCACAGCACATTTAAAAATAAATGATACAAGTGAAACTCCTCAGATGGAACAGTTGATAGTGGGAACAGATTGCTACATCGAAACTGTGTTGTGTTCTTGTGAAGTTCTCCACCTTTTCCTCGAAGTCAAGGCAATATCCGTTATGCATCAACATGTGTCAAGTAGAAACACTCACCGGCGTCAAGCTACACTCTCAACTTCAATTTAAGGAAGTTAGACATTAGCTCAAAAGAATTCCTCGAGGGTCATGTCGAAATCTTTAAGATTCAAAATGCAGCACAAGTGCTAAAAAGGTATTTTATTTTATTTTTTTAAAATAGGCATTTTTAAAACTACAAATGCCACCATTCGCTGGCTAGGCTCTTTAGTCCTTTTTGAAGAAGAAGCAACAGAATTGTTTCATAGACTGAATGATTAAATAGGAGATTAAGTTCGGCAGTACATAAATCTTCTACCAGTCTATAAATTGATCAAAACAGGCAATACTCAATTATTTTATCTGTCTGTTTGGTTATCTGTCTACCTATCTATCTAAAATGAAGCTAAGTCTTGTTAGAGGCTGTAGCATAGAGCAGCCGAGCCGTTCCACTCCCACGCCCAGAAGATGAGGACACAGCCTCGGGCATTATCAGCTCTGATCGTCATCACTCTACAGATTGTCTGTCAAGGCTGGACGATATTACACAGCGAGATAAAGGTGAGAATATTATGAAACATAATGTCTAGTTAAGCGCTTTTCATTACATCTTAGGGACTTGTCAAGTCAGGTCGATCTTATTTATACATGACGTCATCGGATATGTTTGAGAGAGACTTTACAAAGTCCAAACCAGCAAGAAGCAGGAAACAAAGATTCATATGACCATAGCAGAGGAAAACTTCAGGTCATTTTTCCTGCCCGCTGTGTCTCTAAAGCCGTGAGAATCCATTAGAAAGATTAATCACACCTCATAATGGGGATGCAACAAAAGCACCATTAACAGAATGAAAATGCCTTCTGTGTGTGTGTGCGCGCTATATATTTCCTCTGTAACTGCTTTTCCAGACGTGACCTACATACGGTAAATGACAAAAGGCATGCTCCAGCACGGGCTACGAAAGTGCAGAGCAAACAGTAAGAAAAAAACGACCCGGAGGAAGTGATCGGAGAACGATTTCTTTGTTAAATTAGAAATGCTTTAAAGATCATTCCACCGGATCACTTCAAGATGTTTGCGACCCAGTTTAATGGATGAGATTGTGGGAGCGTCATACGATTCCTGTTTGTAGTTTTAGGATGGAAGACGTCATTTTTCCCCCGCTACCTGACTAATTCATATACAGTATTCAAGCCAAAGACGTTTGAGGTTGTTTATGGTTAAATTGATCAGTCAAAATCTAAATCCCTTCTCTAGCGCTTTATGCACATTTCTCCAAATTCAGCTTTACCTATTTAGCATCTTTTTGATCTCCATGAAAAGCAGGGACTTTATATAATCTGGCTACCGCCTGCAGTGTCTGACTGCTTGCATACTCTGAGATTAAGCAGGCTGAACATTCAGTATCTCTGTTCATGCATACCCACATTCGAGCATGCAACTGTGCATTTATGTGTGCCTGTGCGCACATGAGCCCCACTCCCCCTCACCTCGTTGTACAGGTCACTGAACTCCTCCACCAGGTGCTTGGGGATCCTCTTCCCAATGTTGGTCTGGTAGTGAGCCACACCATTCTTGGTGTACAGGCTGATGCGTCCCACACTCCTCTCGCCGTCTGTGGTGTGCTCCAGCAGCCCGTTGTCCTCCGCCAGGTGGTACACTGGGTTCCCATTTGAGCCATGGATCCAGGTTGCTCCAAGCTCCAAAGTTGCTTGTCCTGCGAAACGGAAAAAGCAACACAGATCAGTCTGAGCCGGACAGAAATGGCACACAGTATGCGGCTTTGAATGAATAAATACATAAAGTCTGCTTGGCTGGAGCACAATCACTTGAGTGTTAGATAATTGGACAGTCCGAGAAAGAGGTCAACTCAATTAAAACACTGTAGCTGCAGAAGCTCACAGGAATACTGCGAATTAAACATTTTAAATTTACCATAATCACACACGGCGGGTGTTTTCCATTCATATTATGTGTATAATGAAAACAGAGAGAGTTGGTGAAATGCTTGTACAGCGTGATTACACAACAAGCACATTAATGCGCATTTATGTAACAGACTCATATTAAGGTGAAGTATGAGTATATGTGAGTATGCACACATGACCCTGTTTATGAGCAAAAGGCTACGAGCAGATGCTGTTCTCTACTTGTTTGTTCTTGCCAGTAGAAAGATCATGATAGTAGTCAGAGGCACGCAAACGTCTCTGGCGCATGACCTACAGTTCACCGATTTTTGTTGGGAAACACAACTGATGTCACAAAAGCACGTCAAAAACGCGTTTTGGGGTCTTTTCTTGGAACAAGCATCCGATTCATTGTTTTAAATCAGGCTGTTCAGGGAAAAATCCTGTTTGTGTGAATGTAAGGCCGACTGGTGAGACAGATTTCCAAGTAAATGTGAACGGTACATACAGTACTAATCCCAGTTAATAAGATTTCATGCATAAAAAGAGATGTACTCTACTTTGATGTGATAGAGGCCACCTACAGATTAGATAATGCTGTTTCTGCACATTTAGTCAAAAGACTCTTTGTTTATACGTCACATAGTACAACAATTTAAATTGTTTCTAGGAGGAAATGTCTCTAATGTTGTAAAAAGTGAAGCTCCCACTGAAGAGTTAGTGGCTTTATGTAAACTATGGTTGTAAGATGGTTAGAGAATAACTCATGTTACTCATTGACTTCAGATGTGTGGAAGTCTACATTTCATTGGATATGATTAACTGTAACTTGCTATAACTCGCCAAAGTTTATGAGTAACAGCTGCTGAACATCCTCTCACCGTGTTGAACACTCTGAACTCTCCCGCCGATGTGGTCTGACGCCTCTAGGACTGTGACATCCGTGAAGCCGTTTTTCAGTAGGATCCTAGTCGCAGCAAGGCCAGCCAAGCCGGCACCAATCACTACTATTCGAGGCTGCCGATGAGTGCGTAAACCGCTACTAAGAGGATCATCAGTGCTGTCTGAGGAAATTTCACAACTTTGCATGCCGTCCAAAATCCTCTTCAATGGCGTCTGTGGACAAAACGAGAGACATGGCGCGAGTTAGACGTGGCACCAACGCTGACGTGAGCGCATTTTAAAAACAAGTGAAAGCAAGAAACGTGTTGCATCAGGACAAAACTTGGTGAAAATGATATGATCTTGACTTAAGTACTTGTTATTATCGCAAATGTTTGATGGTTGGGTGAGTGCCAGATCTGAATACTAACCTGCTACCACGTCCTGTCACTGTTGACACAGTCATGTAAATCACCAACATTAGTATAAACAACAGTACAGCATTGAAAAACAGCAGATAGAACGCCTTGCGCATACAGTACAATTAAACGTTCCCATGTGAGATACTACGTCAAAACGGCAAACTAAATCAAGAAGCAATGTCTGTCTTTTTTGGGGGTTAAAATGAAATGTTTAAACCCATTTGTATGACCAGTACACCTGCCGTCTGAACACATACCTTGGCGTCTTCGGTCTTGTGTTGCTAATTAAGTGCTAACTACAAAAAAACTCTTTCATAGCCGACGAGTGCTGCTTATCGGCATTTCCCCGTATATGACCCACATTTACAGCTGTGTTTATAGCTGTGATTAACCTAATTCGTGCTCTTCTTTCCATGACATGTTTACATTGTTCTCTCTATTGAGCATCTGGCCAAATTAGAAGTACTGAGACAACCCTGTTATTTCCCTCAGAGAGTAGACTATACACAAACAGGGAGGATTTCTTATTACAGTCTATGTGATGATAGGGAAGACGCCCGTGTTTAAACTTAATAAAAGATGTACTGACATGGCTTTGCTCTTCCAGGACACAAAGCTACTCACTTTGAATGTATGCACAGCTGTGTGTGAGAGTAACACAGTGGGAGTCTGTACAGAGGACATTCCTCTGAACCCAACAACAAAATGTACAGCTATGAGTAGGGTATAAAATCTTATCACAACTGCTGACCTTTACTAACAGTACATGATATACTATGTAGACAATAAAGTTCCCCTGTCAAGCACAAAGAATTCACTACGTTTCAAAGTCGCGCTTTTTTCAGGAAATCGTATGAGGTCAATCATGTGTTCATTTCCCAAGTGTTTGTACAACTAATGCAGAAACCTCTGAGATCTTCACAGATGTTTTTTTCTTCTTTAAACTTTGCTTCAACTCTGGTTTTGGAGGAACTGTGTTGTCAGGAAGTTGTCGAGGGTGACACACTAAGTCGAGTGAGTCACCTGAGCAGCAATAGGAAGCCACAAGCCAGTGCTTCAAAAAAACACGCCTGCGTTGGTGAGAAACTTTTGGTGTACGTAGGGAGGGCACTAAAGGGTGTCGTGTAAGTCATGAGTCTCGGTTGACCACGCCGGCCTCGTGCACAGTTGTGGGTTTAACCTGATAATCCTCACAGGTCAGTGAGTGACATCTGTTCTGACTTCATAGCCCTCGTCCTGAATGTAGGTCGGCCACTGCTCAGATTTAATGATTGTGGGAAGATGCTATGACTCGTGCTACACAGATGCTGACTGCAGTGAGCGGTGGTTTCATAATTATGAAATGTCCTGATTTGTGAGGCATCCTGTTTATTGTTCAGATTGAGAAAAACGCGTTTGATTATTTCTAATCCATTAACAGTTAATAACTTAACTGTAATGTGAAATTAACAACCAACGTGTGAGCAGTCTCTCCATCTGTGCGGTCTTCGATGAGACTCTTTGTGATTCTAGTTTTGGAAGCACATCTGTTAAAAGCCACAGAATCCCGCTGAATTATTTGGTTGGTGGCAAGTTGAGCCAAGTTTCATTTCCACTTTCTTTCTCTGAAACTAATCTCACCAATGAAGTTTTTATGCATGAAATCCCGTCAAACAATAAACACAGCAGTGTTACTCAGAAGGATTCCCTCATTCCCTGAATCTAGTTTAAATGATGCAACATCAGCATGAACAGACTCATTCTACGGCTTCAGTGAACAGTAAAGGCTGCTGTTGGTTCACTTATTTTTGGAACAATAATATATTCATAAAAGATTCAGGTAAAATGACAGAGGCTTAAACTGCTGCTACATGCAGATAGTTGTAGAATAAACAGCAGAAATGCAGTTTCTCATTCTTCTGCGCTTTTAATACTAGACGGCTGCTCTTTTATTCTGTTTAGGATGAATGACGCTGGAGGACGGTCATTTGTGGGGAAATATAAACATTGGAAAGGGGAGGATGTGGAGGCTGATGGTCCAGTTTGATACATGGTATGTGTTCCCAGGAATTTGCTGCCCGCGTGTGAAATGGGAGATGTTCTGTGCGTGACTTTTGTTTACACAAATCACAACGGTTCTAATAAATGACATTGACAGTGTGTGATAAATATAATAGTTACAAAAAAATCTTGATGCTGATATGCGAGTGTGCGTAAGTGATGACTTGTTGACCACGAAAGCTGCTGTCAGAAGACATTTATATATCTTAAAACCCTGGGCGGAGGAAATGCCTGTGGCCTAACCCATAGGATTCATGAGCACAGTGGCTTTGGCGATTGCCATATTAGTAGCACGCGACTCCCAGCTAATGCACAAATTGTTAAAGGTGGAGCATTAGTGGAGACAGGCGGGCCAGTGACTCCTACACCTAGACAGACAGCTAATTATGGATCATTTTAATCCTTGATATAATTTTAATCGGTGTGCTACATAAAAGTGAACAACCCTATATTATTATAGATGGGGAAATTAGTTACACAGACCAATGCAGGCTTTTACCGTTTGATAGAGAAGTGAAAGAAGGCCTGACGATTGTCTCGATTCAATGCAATGCAGTGTCTCTCAGTTTCACACTGAAACGTTTATAATGCGGCGTCTTTTTGTTTCACTTCTTGAGAAAACTGTAGATGATGGATTTACAGATTCAGAATTGTGCCTCTAACCCTCGCTTAACCCATAAAACATAAACTCGTTTCACCACATAATTAAAACAAACATAATTTTAAATGAATGATGTATCTTGGTCCCCTCATGACAGATTGTGCATCCCTCACTGGTTGCTTGTAATTCCAAAGCTGGTCAGTACACCCGCCACATGTCACCGCTCTACGCTTTACGCCGCCACCGCAGATTAATGTGTGGGCTGGCCTTGGGATGGGGTGGGGTGAGGGTGAGGGTAAGGAGGAGGAGGAGGAGGAGGAGGGGGAGGAGGGGGAGAAGGAGGAGAGGAGGAGAGGAGGAGGGAGGTGGCTACCACTGACCTAGAAATTGCAATTTACAGTACAGCAACTCTGCTGGTGGACCTTCCTTTAAAGATCAGGGCCAGGCCTGAGCAGAGATGACTGCATTGTCTGAGCTCTTGTTGGTCTTCACTGTTTTCCTCTCCCATTTACTCTAAGTGTGGGCAGATGTGAGCGTGGACACAGCTGGTAATACCTATGTCCACACACGTCTGCATTTCCCCTACCAGTCCCATGTGAGCATTAGCATGGTAACCGACATTTCTAGAGGAAAAAAAAAACGTCAGTGTAGCGAGAAGGCTTTGTGCCAAAGGCCAGACATTCCACACTTCTCTCCCAGCTCTGATTTTCCCAAGCTGGGATGATGGAGTGGAAGTACCACACACTCTAACTTCACCACTGTGCTACTATACACCACTCTGGTGGATCACTTGATAAAGGGAACAGTGCCCTTAGAGACTATTGTAGTATAAACAAACTAGTGACTGGGAGAATCAATACATTCAGTCAGAAGTACAGTGATGGCATCCAAATGATACGAACTGATAGAGACAATAAACCAAATGAACACAGGGGAAACAAATGAGATCAGTAGAAACAGGAATAAATCAAAGCAGCAGATCACACTGAATGTTTTGAAATAGACAAATAAAGGAACCATTTTCTAATAAGTTGCCATTAATGTTTGTTATATATGATAAAACTAGAGGCGTCATCTGTCTGTTTTGGGTTCGTCGGGGTGTCAAAATCAGTAAACTTAGTTGGACATTTTTATTTCTTACATGGGCCACTTCTGTATAAGATATTCACTGTTATAATAGGCTACTGAACAAAACAGTAACACGAGCTGTGGAAGTTTAATCCTGAACTGACCCGACCTTTGCTGAGCTTTCATTATCAGAACATAACTGAGCCATAAAACACCGGTGAATGAAAAGAAGTTTGGCGGGCAAATTAGAAAACAGTGCCAAAATAAAGTGATTAAATATAGATTAAAAGAAAAAAAAGGGTCACAAAGAAAACCAAAGCCCTTTGATGTGTTTCATGTCAGCCTATATGCTGCCTGGAACAGCTGTGCAGTAAAAGCCTTTATGCTGCTGCTGCCACGTATAAGCTGTGATGCCAAAGTGGCAGCACTTTGAAACCAAGCACACAACTTTACTTCTGACTGAAATCTACATGGAAGAAAACGACAACACGATGCGCAATTTAAAAGCAGGACCAAATAAAACGACACACGCGCATTTTCCACATTATTCCACGGAGCAGTTTGTCCCGTTAAATCCATCACGCACCATTTATCATACAGTCAGGCTAATGTAAACAACCTAGTCTCGTCTGACCTGACCTGTCCTCGGTGCGCATGTACAGGCTGCTTTTCTGCGGCGAATTTTTATTTATTTTTATTTTATTTTTTTAATCCAAACAAACAACTGAGTGATCTGATCTAATGTGTGTACACGGTGGTGCGCAGCCGCGAAGTGGACTACTTCAGTAAATAATCTGTTCTCACAGTATGTGCAGCCATATGTACTAACACAGCCTGTCCCTCTGCTCAACATTTGTCTCACTCGCACATCACCCACCGCTGAATAACAGTTCTCTAGTAGCGAGGCTCGTTACCTGACTCTCTTGGTCTTCAGTTTTTTTCTCTCTCTCTCAAAAAAACAACCTCAGAGTGCTCCGCTTCTCTTTGTGCCGTTTTCTCTCAGACCGGCTACGCTTTGTATTTATGCCTGGAAACCAGAAGCAGCCAGTTTGTCTCCGTGGGCTCCGCCTCCTCATTAATTATACATGAGCTGTGATGACGCCAGAGACCTGCCTCCACTGAGTAAGCCCGCCGTCATACGGGGAAACACACACACACACACACACACACACTCGTAGGTCTACCTTTCAAAGGATTTTCCATTGACATAATGCTTTCCTTAGCCTCTTACCATTTATCATTAAATGCCTAATCCTAACCGAACTGTAACCTTTCAACAAAGTTGTGATCCCACAAAAACAACACGGCCCCAAAAGGTTAATATTCCACCACACACTTACAGATTCAACAACACATTCACTGATCAGTCACAACATTAAAACCACCATCTCGTTAACAATGCACAATTCTGCTGGGAAGCTTTTGGACCTAGTATTCATATGGATGTTACTTATAGTTACAGCACAGACCCTAAAACGGCGTTTATGTGTCTGCGTGACTAGACGCCATAAGGTAGCTGTTGCCGATATGAGCCTTTTACATTTGTGTGCTCGTGAGTCTTGCACGCTTTTTAGCGACACTAGTTGGCGCTGCGTCTCTCTTACCTGTCAGACCTGCTTTCAGGCCACAGGGAGACATAAAAAGTGGACATTTACATCACATTGTATATGACACAACAGTTATAGTTGGATAGGAAGACATAAATTGAGACCCTGTGTTTTAGGGAGGAAATCGGTTTGGCCTTTGGCTCGGTATAGTAACTTATTTTGTTTGTCTGTATTTTCATATAAAATAGTAACAAAATAGCGCAGAAACAATGTTATGAATGTACATGTATCAAGCATGTGTCAGCATATGAATAAAACATGAATCTGTGACAAGAAATGCCAGAAATCCTGTTCACTTCCTGGAACAGGATGACCATAGCAGGTTATATAGCATCACTGCATGTTTCAGACAGGATGACTCAACATCAGGCATGCAAACAGCACTTGATGGATACAGATGACTAGTCATGGGTGTAGGTTCCTTGAAAAAACACTTACAAACACCTGTCTTGACAATGAAAGTTAAAAACAGACAGTTAGTGAAACATTTAAACACCAAACCTACAAAGTATTGTTAACACCAACACTGATGTCTATGACTAAGAAATGAGAGTTGGAGATCATCAGGGGCAAAATGAAGGCAAGTGAAATGTAAGGCTCAAGTGAAGCTACGATGAGTGGCAAACCATCTTCAAGTCCAGTTGCCCTTCATTTTTTATTTTTTATTTATTTTTTTTGGAAAATGTGACTTGCTGTAATAAAAAGTTGACCAAGGAGCCTATCCCAGTTGTCATCGGGCAAAAGGCAGGGTACACCTGCAGGGCTAACGCAAAGACACAGACAACCCAACATTCACACCTACGGCCAGTTTAGAATCACCAGTTAACCAAATGAGCACATCTTTAGATAGTGGGAGGAAGCCGTAGTATCTGGAGTGAACCCATGCAGACACAGGGAGAACATGCAAATTCCACACTAAAAGGACCCATTGTGCAAAGACCTCATTGTACCTCATCTTCCCAATAGATCACTTCGCTCTCAAAGTGCAGGCTTACTTACTTACTTGGTTGCTAGAGTTTCATAAAGTAGAACGGGAGGTAAAGTCACCAGGCCCTTCTCCTGTGGAACCAGCTCCTAGATCTGGTTCGAGAGGCAGACACCCTCTTTACTTTTAAGGTTAGGCTTAAGGCTTTCCTTTTTGACAAAGCTAATAGTCAGGGCTGGCTCAGGTTACTTTGAACCATCCCTTAGTTATGCTGCTATAGGCCTAAGCTGCTGGGGAATGATGCTCTCTTTTCTCTCACACAAGCACCTATCCTCTAACATCTTCTCTCTTACTACTCATACTACATACTACATTGTATGCTACTGCTGTACAGTATGTTGTTAATAGAGGCCCATGTGTGTCACACTTGAACAATAAAGCAATTCAAGAACATCACAGTCAACCAAATGAGCACATATTTAGATAGTGGGAGGAAGCCGGAGTACCGGAGTAGTGAACCCATGCAGACACAGGGAAAACATGCAAATTCCACACTAAAAGGCCGCAGTCAGCCTATGGATTTGAACCCTGGACCTTCTTGCTGAGGGATCAGCGCTAATTACCTCACCACCGAGCCGACCCTAGGATAAACAGCAATATCGAAAAATTAAAAGCCGTAACAAAAAATCTGTTAAGAAAATGTATACTCATTATCATTACTGAATTGGAACGCATGTCTAACCCTATTTTAAATAAAGACAATAAAACAGACAAATGTTTATAGGATAGTGAGACATTTATTTTTACAGAAAAAAAGTGTCTTCTCAATGACAAGACAGTGTACAGCATTATAAACTGATGACGCTGCCTGTGGTGGATTTGTTTCATCTCGTCAGGCAGGGTCTTCCTCGGGAAGCAGGAGATGTTTATTTTGGTGGGTTGACCCAAAATTCCACCCCCCAGCTGTTTTTTTTGTCCACAGCTCCAAACCCATAAATCAACAGGAAATCATGTGGATGGTTCAGTGGTGTGGTGCACCTCTCGGATGTCATCAACCTTTGTGTGTGTTCAAGACAATAATAGCCGAAGTTCATCGTGTAGGTTGCCTCCCTTCCTGTGCACTGTCTGTGTTTTGTCAGAAGAAGGAAGTTTGTCTGACAATCATTTGATTAATCAGCAGAAACCTACACAATTTTAAAAGAAAAACTGTTTTTGAGAAGGCTATAAAAAATATTGAGGAGGCAGAAAGGACTGAAATATAAAACGTCAGATTTGTAGAAAATTATTAGAAATGGCCACTGAAGATACACAGGGTGTGTTCCTGGGACTGAAAACTAAAGTTACATGAAAATAAACTAAAGTTCCTAACTATATGGGGGGGGGGGTTATGTTTTTATTTGGAACAATTTGTAGGTGGTATATACAGCAACTCCAGACTCAAGGTCCACCCCTATGAACACCTTGGTTTTGGAGTTTCTGGCCTTTTTTCACATTTCTTATCACTAAGAAACATGTGAACTAATGGAGGCAGCTAAATTTGATCTTATTAATGAAAATGTAACAAAAGTTTGTCTGTGTCTAACACAAATATGATGCTATCATACTGTCCCATGAGCCTTACCTTAAAAATTACTTTAGTATTGTTTTACTAACATCTTTAGTTGAAGTTTTCACAAATAAGCATCAACATTTTTGTTAGTAGAAACTATCTGGAGAAGCGTGCGCATTGTTTAATTGACTCTGGTGGTTGTTCCTGTTAAACTGTATTGTTGATATGATGATGCTCATGCTATGGATGAAACAACTGCGTACCTTGAACTTTCTGTCTTAGACTCTACAAACTCAACACAATTAACCTTCATGTGCTGCTATAGGCCTAAGCTGCTGGGGAATGATGCTCTCTCTTCTCTCACAAAAGCACCTATCCTCTAATATCTTCTGTCTTGCTACTCATGCATTGTATGCTACTCCTGCATTGCATGTTAATAGAGGCCCTTGTGTGTCACACCTTGAGACAGGAGCCTCTCACTGATAATGGATTGTTAGAGTACCATTCATTAGGGAAGGAGGACAAGAACATTTACAAATCCAGTTGCCTTTCTTTAATGTTTTTGGATATACTTTGACCGGGATGACAAAGAACATTCAAAGACATATTTCAACAATAAAGCAATTCAAGAACATCACACTAGACATAAATACACATTACAATACAATACACAAGACAAGACAAAAAGTCCTGGCAGAAGGCAATATATGAGAACACAATTTAAAGAAGAATGCCATAATATATTCATTCATCTTCTATACCCGTTTAGTCCTGTTAAGGGTCAGTGTGTCTGTCATTGGGCGAGAGGCAAGGGTGTCAGTCCATCGCAGGGCAGATTGGCCCAATTTCTTACTGTACTATAATTAAATTCTACAGATTCCACACAAAAACAGATTATGAATATCAACACATGGGGTAATTGTTTTGCCCTTCGATGGATCATGATGTGGCCATTCAAGATAAAATTGTAAGGACACAGCAGGAAACCCGGATGGTCCATGCCACATACATCAGCACAGATTAGGCAAACAGCCAACCTTTCATCAATGGATTATGTAATGACAGGACAATTAATGCCCTTCATATGTACCCATCCACTTAGATCACATGTTCCTTTACTTCACTTTACAGGGTGTCTCTGCAGAGGTGACGTGATTAGCACATGAATATGCATGTGTTTGCTGTGCGATTAAAGGAATGCTGGCGTGGGATTGGTGAGGCAGTTGAATCATGAGAAAGGACTCTCTGTTTGTTGGTCCACCAGGGCACAGAGACCTCACATTGTGTGCCTGGCCAGCATTGGGTTACTGTATTGTCCATCGTTTTCCCACCTCCCTTTCACTCTCCTGCATAGCCACGCACCAGAGAAGGGGAAGAAAGTGGCTTTTCATGGATGGGTCATTTGGAGCATGCACAGGAACTCAGAGAAGAGGGGAGTCAGTCAGCTGGCTACAACTGCCTTTCACGATCTTGAGCCATTTCCCAGCAACAAACAACCTGCCTGAATACTACACAGTGACTCATTACCTCCAGTGCCACCATGAAGCAGGAGGAGGGTGCAAAGGACCAAGCCGAATACAGTCATTAATTGCTGGTTTATTGTTATAGTGTAACTTGCTTTGGTCAGAATTCAAGGTCCTTGAGAGAACATTCCTCACTAATTCAGGAAGTCAGCTATTGAGCTCAGTGTAGGACATTTTAAAAAGCAAGTGATCCCACTTAGGTAAGAGGAATATATGTTTTCTGGAGCATATGACGCTTTGAGATCATACTGTATGTACAGCTCCATCAAGCAGACTTCATCCAGCATATACTCATCAAAGTGCTAACAAGAGCACCATGCAGGATTTAGAAATAATGTGGTCATGAGTCAAGAGTCCAAGTCCAATTGACCTTTTGCTTCAACACAAGGTCATGTTTACTGTGTTTAAGAGAAAAGTCCATATGAATGTCTCCTTCTTGTGCTATTTACAACATTGGTATTATCGATATTGACATATATAGTATATATATAGTATTGTACACCAAGTTACCTGGTTGTTAGCTTGCTAAACCTTACTGATGTTATGACTCCAGGTCAGAGGTTGTGCTAGACTTTTTCGTTCTGTCATTTTGACTGACAGGGTCATAAAAATCCCGTCATGATCTATTTTTACCCATCACTTTAAATATTTTTTAAATGATAATAATGACACATTCATGAATTTAATCATGAAGTTATTCATTCATACATATTCAGCTCCAAAAGTTTCCCAGCAGAGCATGGTCAGTGTTATTCAGTGGTTTTAATGATGTGGTTGATCTGTATATGTACACAGTCTTTACTTAGATTGAAATGAGATATTGTACCTTAATTAAACACTGTGAACAATAATGTGCTAAAAGACTTATTTGACAGAGTATATATCCCTGAATCATACCTGAAACAATGGCAACTAGACTTATTGGGATTTCATTCTAAAATAAGCCCTTTGGACTCTTAACTAGCATGTAACAACGTGTTTTCTCTTTTATCAAAACAGAAGGCTTTTAGGCTTTTAGGTAATGGGCTAGCATACAAGTGGGTTTGGAAAATACAGCACTGTCTAGGTAATGCTAGCTTAGGCTGCTAGCATGTAAACTACTCAGAATTACATGGATTAAAAACAGTTAAGGGACTGTAGCAATCAGGACAGACCAAGATCACGACTTAATAAATGTAACTCCACAAACTAAAATGACTTAATAAAGCCTATTGGCTTTGTAAGTAACTCAATAGGAGAAAGTAAGCTAGTTAGCAGGACATGCTAACTACTCTCTGTTTAATCTACTCTACTTCCTTTTTAATGGTCCCTCATTAGTTCACTCACTACTGGTGAGTAGTGAACTTAGATTTTGGACATGTAAAACTATGAGAAAATATGATGCCATATGTTATGTAGTGTCATAAAGCCACTAAAACCGCTGTAGAAGTTAGTGTGAAATGATTAAGTGTATGAAAAGCCCACTGTGTGTGCGTAAATAGTGAGAACAAGACCTCTCTGTCAGCTTTGGCTGTGAATAAAAAGGAAAAGGACCATAAAAAAATGAGTCCTAATGAATCACACTTGTTTAGAATATGACGGAAAACGAATTATTTCAAACCTTTGTGCATCTTACTGTGAAATGGCATTAATCCATACAGACCACTCAGGCTTAAATAAAAATATATGTAAAATCTCAATAAAGGAGTAAAGAAATTTCATCCTACCACATGAATGTATGTCATCCAGCATGAGAGATTTCACTTGTTAGTTCTTCTTCTTTCAGCTGTTACCCCTTACTCTATTTCACTCTCTTTTGTGTATACTATCACACCACCGGTTGCGCAACAGGTCTTGGCCAGAGGTCTGAGTTTTCTGTTGTTGTAGTGTAACAAGGAGCGCTGTAAACATACCCCCCCCCCCCCCCCCCCCCCCCCCCCCCCGAAACCAATGCTGTCTTCCACATCTCCAACTCCCTCCGCTCTCAAGCCTCTCTTTGCCAAACAAGTTAACCAGTGAGCGACCATTTTCACTGGGACACAAATCAGCTTATTGCAGGACTTGTGAGGCTGGGTGGTGACAATGTGCATATGTGCAAAACACAGGCCTCATTGTGTTCTGTTATTGCTTAAAAAAATTAAGTTTTCTCAGTTGAATAGGACACGATTGAAACAACACCCCTGTTACTGCACAATAATTTGTAAGATAAGCTCAGCAGTAAACATATGCTCTATATAATTATGAAATACAGTTTCTTTCTTCACATTCAACTTGTTTGTGACCTCCCTCAAAACTATGTCTGTGCCAAGATTATCTGCATGTAATGGTCTGCATCCTCATGCTCTGCCACTATTATTATTTAAGTACATTAGTGCAATTTTGGTTTTGAAGTGAAGACAGTATTTTAGTTTTGTTCCCCTGCAAAGTAAGCACAGCTTAACACAGAATAAATCTGCACTGAACCCATGCACGTTAATCTCCTCTGTGATTTCCGAATAAAACAAAAGGAGTTTCAGTGAAAAATGCGGGGAAGCTTGTTGACCTCAACACAACAATGAGGTTAATCTCACCACAGTCACCACAGTCTCAAGACAACTAAAAAGTGATTGATAAAAATAACAGATGTCCTCAGATTGAAATAAAAGAAAACTATACAAAAGAATTATCATCATTATTATTATTATTATTATTATTATTATTATTATTATTATTCAGAAAATCATTTCAAATTGCACTCCAGGTCTTTGCACAGTCTATTCTTCCAGTTTGTTTTGTTTTGTCATTTGATGGCATTTCAACAAAAAAAAAAAAAAAAAAAAAATGCAGCTAATTACACAAGGTCATGACTCTCTTTGCAAGTGTCAAATCGGTCATCTGTTTGTCTGGACATTTGTTTTTACTCAGCAAATTCAATTCCTGGATCAATCTTCACTTCTCCATCTGAATCAGCGGAACATTTGGCGATTGTCTCTGTGCAGTATTTTAGCTGATGATGCCTGGAAGAAAACATAGTTGCAATCCAGTGTTGTATAGTAACGAAGTAAAAATACTTCGTTACTATACTTAAGTAGTATTTTTTTATATTTGTACTTTACTTTACTACTTTTATTTCTGACGACTTTTACTTTTACTTCACTACATTTTCCGAAAAAAATCAATACTTTTACTCCATTACATTTACCTGAGCATCCTCGTTACTCGTTACAAAATAAGAAGGAACGTGATAGCCAATGGACAATCTTCGTTTTGTTGTAGTGGGACCAGTAGCCAATGATGTTGGAGATACAGACCGCAAGACGTTATCATGGGTTTACCCCGTTGTGCGGCGGAGGAAATCAGCGGCCAGCGGGTACATTTCAAATTAATGGTCGCATTATCATGTCAGTAGTCTCAGACAAGTCGGGTCTCTAATGTTATTTGAAGAGAAGGAGGAAGACAGAGAAGCCTAAAATGTCAGAGATGGAGGTGACTGAATCGGCGACTGAACCTGAACCTGCTGCTGAAACAACCAGCATAGACGACAACGACGACGACAATGACGATGAACACCCGTGGCCATACCTGCGGGGAATGTTCAGCTACATGATGTAGCTGAACATTCCCCGCAGACCCGGTCTGTAAGGATATGTTTGTGTATTTTTGTATATGGTTGGGTTTATGTAAGGAGGCGTTGAAGCTCCTTTAAGTGTCATGTGACACTTTGCAAATTAAACAAAACTTAAAAACTAAATTAAACAGGAATAAAGAAAATGTTACAACTCAAATTTCTGATTGCATTTTATTAACAGTACTTTTTACTTTTGATACTTAAGTACAGTAAATACTAGCTACTTTTTTACTTTTACTCAAGTAATATTCTAGCAGGCTACTTTCACTTTTACTTGAGTAATTTTCCAGTAAGGTACTTTTACTTTTACTCAAGTATGGCTTTTGGGTACTTTATACAACACTGTTGCAATCAGGGCAACACTTCACATTCATCCATTTAGCTTTTTTTTTGTTTGTTTTAATCCCAATCAATAAGATGTTTTACTTAGGTTGCTGTTAACCATGTGTTTGACTTTTGTCATCTCCATATAAACTCATACTGGTTTAGCAGTTACTGAGTCTTTCTGTGCTCCACCTGTAAATTCCCATAAACTTAAAGGGGAATTAACACTCGGACCTTATTTCTGGCATAAAATACAATCGTTTACTCACCCATATAACATTGGTGTAATTTGGAGTCAGAAATATTTAAATCTGCGTATGTCCATGAAGTGACAGTGACTGGGGCAACGCAGCGCAGTCTCTAAATAAGCTTGTTTATTTCATATTTTGCTATGATACACTAGTCCCCATTTGTTAATAAATTGATTAATTCTAAATTATAAAAATTTGAAGTTACTGCTCAGCTGCCAAATTCCTCAACTAACAATGATGCTCACTAACTACCAGTGTTGTTTCTTGTTTCTGTTGTTGTTTAACCCATAAAAAGTGCTTAGTATATGTGTCAAGCTGTTTTTTTTTTTTTTTTTTTTTTTTTTAGTTCAGTTAATTCCCCATAAATTACTTGCCACAAACTATTATCACTGTCACATCCAATATTTGTTATTTCCTCAACCGACTGAGGACATTATTCACCAAAGCAGACGGGAAAAGAAGCAATAACATGGATGCTGACTTTTTCAGAAGCTAGGAAACGGACAAAGATAGACACAAAGAGGGAGTGGCGTGACAATAGATATAGCTTCCTGCTTTATTTTTGGCCTGAAGAACAAAAAAAATGACGTATGTTAATTGCATCCAGTCCCTTTTGCTGCGTCAAATCCGGTGGTTCTACGGTGAGCTGAGCGATAACCCTCTGACCTGACCTGTGCACATGTGGAAGTTATTTTTGAAGTACAGGAAAAGGATGAGAGGCCACCGCCCTGACGCAGACTTTCAGTGACGTGCAGCGGTGAGTAGATTTTCAATCACCGGCTACCTGTGTAGACAATACCCCAGATCCTTGGAACGAGAACAAAGTACAAATAGGATTGTAATTAAAGGAGGAGTAACTGGCTGCTTTGGCCTCATTAGGGCAATTGAACAACAGTTGTATAATATCAGCAAACAGAGTTATGTTTCTGATGACCTGATGACTGTTCAATATCCATTATCCTTGTACTGCCAGAATAAATACTGTGCGGCTAAATGCTAGCATGGCATGCATGGCTAAATGCTCCACTATCTCCACAAGCCTACTGTATTTGGACGGGAGGAAGGGAGGCTTTCAGGGAGGCTCTCAGGGAGATATGTCAGATATGTCAATCCAACCAGTCGTACACTGACTATGAGACTAGAATCTAGCTATTGATCTCATAACAACTGTGAACCACGGACATGTATTTGAAATACAGCCGACTGGACCTTTCTGTGTGCGTTTTAAATTGGCCGTAGGTGTGAGTGTGAATGGTTGTCTGTCTCTCTGTGTTAGCCCTGCGACAGACTGGTGACCTGTCCATGGTGTACCCCGCCTCTCACCCGATAACAGCTGGGATAGGCTCCCGCAGACCCTACAACCCTTCACAGGAACAAGCAGTTACAGAAGAAGACGGAATTTGAAAAGGGGTCAACTGGAGCTTGAGATATCTTGGAGCCACCACCTAGCTACCATTCCACAGCTGCACAAATGTCTCTTTATTGGCAGCTTCTATGGGAAATGATTTCTCTGTGCTTCATCTTCCCCAATTTAAGCAGATATGGAGTCTTTCAGTTAAAACTGCTGTTGCTAGAAATGTAATGTCATACAACTTAAGAAAGCTAAAAACCAAAACCAAACGCTTTGCTGAAAAACACTCAGATGGAAAGGACAAAGAGATGGAATTGCAGTTGTTTGCAGAGAAATGGCCCCAGATCATAGCTGCAGTTGTGTAGTGCTTGTAGAAACACTTGTCCATATTTTGGTCCGATGTAAGTGAGGTCAGCAGACGCGCTCTTGTTTCCATCTGGCCTGTGTTTGTCACTGGATACGCTGCCTCGTCACAGGCCACTCTGCTATGTGTGCCTCTGTGGGAGAGCTGGGAAAGTTATGTGACTGTAAACCTCTCCTGTTACAAAACATACACTGCAGCTGAACAACCTTGCTGATTCTAAATGTCACACGGACGGCAGGAGATCCCGGCTTGCTCACTTAGATGTAGGATGTTGTTCTGATTTTCACTCAAGGCCGGAGGACTCGGGGAGCTTGACCGTGGCTAAACTATAACTACACCTGCAGGAGTTGAAAAATATTAACTCTACGGGAATGTTTTGGGTTATTTATTCATAACTTCTGCAACAATTGAAATGTGATATTTCTTTTTGTCTAGAGTACTTAAGTTCTTTATTTTGATTACTTGACTGAACCACACAGGCAAAGGAAAGGCAAGCCTGCTGTACTCCACTTATCAGTTACTGCCTGATAACTGGAGACAACCGGAGTCTGTATTGAAACAAAGAAGTTACACCCAGTTTGATAGTAAACATGCATCAGGTTTATTTTGGCATGTCATGGGTGATGTCTTTTTGTGGAAATATTTCACAAAGTCAATAAAATAACTATTTTAAGACAAGAATGATTGACAAACCAAATATTTTTTGTTTAACTGGAACTGTCTGAATGCTGTCTTGCAAAGTATCCAATGCAACTATCTTAGTACCTGCAACTAAATACCCCAGTCCTAAATTTTGAGTTCTTATTATTTTCAGAAGAATACATCACGGCATAGGAAACTGCAACTCTGCCCTCTAGAGGCCATTCGTCTGTCATGGGAAGAACACAAGCAACTAAATGTACAGACCATGGTCTTAACATTTCTGAGACTGTAGTGACCAGCATTGGTCTGCACCATAGATAAATCTGATGCTAAACTCTGAAATATAAAGCAATCCTTCTTCTATGGCCTCATTGTAAAAAGCAATGTGAACACATGCAGCTTGTTCTGCACTTTTGGCAGACTGACAAACTCTCTTGTGTCTTTAACTTTTATTCACCAGATCATGCAATTAATTCTTCTCAGGATTAGGTTCCGCATTGCAGTTAAAATGGCACAATTTTATACGACTAACTGTGAGACCAAGAGGGAACCAGTGTAGCGTCTGAAGTCCTCTTCCTGATCAAAAACATTTTCAGCGCCATGGCATCAGATCTTCTGCAAATAGTCAACATTCCTCTGCTCTCTTATCTCACAAGCGCTGAAAACTTGAGATAAGCAGCCACTTTTAACAAAGAACATATCTCACTATACAATTTATTGACCCTTATCAAATTTCCAGATTTTATCTAAAAGCCTTCTGGCCTTTCAGACTACAGATACATTACATACTGTATATAACACATGCATGCATAATGGCATATCTGGTCATACAGTTTAGTTTGATGGTCCTAAGGTATGGAATAGAGCAGGGAGAGCTAGAACAGACATTGTCTGGGTTAGGTTATACAAGTAAAAAGTAAATGATTGTTTATAGTATATACAGATCTGTACATGTTTGTGTAAAGTAAATACAGGCTGCTTAAAGAGGTATTTGACTGTAATGGTTGACTGATGTAAGTGCTCACCTCTATGTGACGACAAGGGGAAGAACTGCCAGGATTGAAGAGATTTTCTCTTCTTTGTTTTCTGACTCTTAATGTGTATAAATGATAGATGTTTGACAGTCTAATCTCATCCTGCTCTGTGGCTGATCCAAACCAGACAGTGATGGATGGACAGAGAACAAATTACTGTTGTGAAAAACTGGATGAGCAGCTCCTGAGGTAGACTGAACTGCTTCTGGTGTGTCAAGAAAAGCTTCGTGGCTATAGAAATGGCAACTACTGCTCCAGGGATCTTCAGAGTCAGATTCAGAAAACTTAATTTGTCCCCTAGGACCAATTTGAGGCACAAATGCGCAGCCTAACGTGCAAGTACAGCTATTTTAAGGAGCAAATATAGAACAGGATACAAAATACAAAGTATGTACAAGACATTCGCTGAAGAAATGGGTGAAGATGGGGACCAGCTGGTCTGCAGAGACTTACAAACTGTAGGGTGACGCCATCTGGGCCTGGAGCCTTCGTGATCTTCTGTCTCTGTATGAGCTAATACACATGCTCTACATCCTCAGTGTAGGTAGAGAGTCAGTGGGCAGGTGGTTGAGTAAGATGTGAGTTGGAAAGATTCACCGTGGGACAGTGATCCTCAAAGTGCTTTTTAAACAGTGGACTGGAGACAGCTTTTGTGTGACGTTTTAATCTTCAAGTTAACCATCTTGACTGGTTGTGTTCTGTGTGGTTCACATCACTATTTGCAAATCCTTGTAATTTCCTCTAATCACCACTGGAGGGGAGCAAACACACATTAGTGCAACAACTCCTGCCAAATGAAACATCATACTAATTTACTTGTGTCCTTCTCCTGAGCTGGAATGTGGACACATGGTCTGGATTGGTTGGTGATGGGATTTTCTAAATACCCGAAGGGACGTCATGGCTCGCGCTGCTGTATACAAATGACACCTGAAGAACAAAATATCTGTGTCTAGGATGAAAATAAGTCCTAAAGAGGACATGAAACTACTTGCGACAATCATACATTACATTCTTCGCGTTCAGAACCCATCAAACATCCAAACTGCTGAGTTGAGGCGTTGCACGCTATTCATTTACGCAACATGTATGGTTTCTGTTGCTCCTTTGGTGTTACAGCTCTTCAGAGTTCTGCTTTTGAGATCCAGTTTGAGTGAGATCCAACTATCTGTACCTCTCCCTGTGCTCAACCATCTGATACAAAGGTCATCATTTTACAAAGTGTAACTACCAGGACACAGTGAACCATGATCAACCTTCCTAGGTATTACTTTTTCACAGTCATGGTTAGATCATTAAACTTGATCAACTTCAATTAAACGTATTTCCTCAAACATAACAAGCAGCTTAACACGCAACAGATTTTAGCAGCAATTCATAAATCGCTGCTTATTCTTTCGGGGACTGAAACATATGATATGATAAAATATAATTAATTTTCTCCATATAAGAATTGTGGGGCAGAAGGACTTACTGTTCATTGGCAATCCCACTGAAGATATTTGTTCAAATTACACAGATGTGTGTGTGTGAGAGAGAGAGATGTAGACAATGGTGCATTGACAATTTCACATCTTCTGGCCATTCATTTTCATCGCTGAATGAAAACAGCATTGGCCTGAGAAAATGTTAGCCCAACCCTTGGTGGAAGACAAATGCACGCAGTAGTTGCCATTTCTAACATTTGCGTGTGTGAAACGCTTGTCTGTGCTCGGCTGTATGAACAAGACAAAGTGGTCAGTGGCACAAGACAGTAGTGTATATGCAGATCTGGACATAATGGCCAACAATAGAGTGGAGGAAGTGTAATATGGTGATGATAAAGCTCCTCTCTCCGATTCTTCCAAAATAATCCCTCCATTCACTCAGTACCAAGCAGCGGCCGCCTCCTGCCGTCCTATGGAAGGGAAGGAGGACCAGTGCCAGTCTTGTACCTAGTCTGCAATCCTTCAATGGACCTTTGTGGATGCTGCCATCCTCCATCCTCCAGCCAACCCCCGGCAGCCCATTCAGGAGTGTCACATAGCACTCCCTCTCTGCGACCATCTCACAATGCGCCCCTGTCACTTGCTCCTCATTGACATGCGCTCATAGTGATGTGCATTGGGGAATGGTTGTGCTCTTCCACCAGTTTCAAAGGAAATGAAGTGCCGGGCTGGGTGGCCAAAGCGTGGCTTCCTGGATACGGTGTTCATATTTCTCGGGAGGAAGTGGTGAAATGTGTGTGTGCGTTGGGAGTTGGCAGTGAGTTTCAGTTAATGTGACGAGCCAACCTCCCACCACCTTCAACTCAGTCAGAGCAAGTGACATGGACATGATAAATATTTATTTTCAATAATAATTGTGTAATATGTTACTAAGTACTGAGTAATGTGTTACTATAAATGGCATGCATTACTTGTTTCATTAATTTACACAATCTCCGGGAAATTAGCCTTAAGAAATGATAAGCAAAATACTCAATGAGTTGATTTTAACATATGAGTGCAACAAACCATGCCAGGAAGCACGATTACCCTCGCACTGTCACTACAGCAGACATGAATAAACAATACTTGCTGCGATTACAATAACAACCCTTAGAAGTAAAGGTTCAGTTCTGAACCACTGGTAGTTGTCCCTACTAAAGAAAACTTTTTTTGTGTTTGGTGCTTAAATGAATGAGTATGTTGCCTTGTTTAGGGTTTTAAACTGTTGTATATTTTCATCAAAATCATAACTTTTCACCGCCTAAGAAAGCACTCTGAAACAGTGAATGGTTAAAAACTAATAGTATAATGAATGATTCATGACACATGGTTTATAGAACGTCATAAACCATGTACACAACTGAAAGCATTTCACATTTCTCATCCTATCACAAGGATGCTATAAATGTTGGCGTGTCATTATACCACTCCTCACTTTCTGAGAAAGGGAGTGACGTCGTTATGCATGCATGGATATCTTTACACAGTTTTACAGCGTTTTTTCCAAAGGTTCCAGCAGGTCTTCCACCACCAAATTAGCTACACAGTACACACTATATTTCATTACTGCTTATTTGAAATAGTTAAAATGTCAAAAGATGCAATAGCTAGATAAGAATATCAGATGAAGTAAACATGCAAGAGCTTAATTATGATAAGGCCAAGTGCAAATGGGATTATACACTGGGCCTTACCCAGTATTTCAACAGTGCATATACTGTATTATTCATCCTTTTTGCAATGGAGTGAAAATGACTATATGTGCTACTACAGCCATCTGTTATTCTTCTGGCATTTCTTTCTTTTTTAATCGCTATTTAATTTGATTGCAACTTATACCTACTTTACCTATTATTTTATGTATTTGGTACTTCTATATAGGATACTTTGCATGTCTTAATGTAACCAGTTTGTGAATGAACATACAACTTCTGTAGTAGATGATGTACTGCTTTCCTTCTTCAGAGAATATTAGGACTAAAACAAAGCAACAGACGGTTGTTAGTGGGGGCCTTTGGGTCCTATTGGTTAAGGGGACGGCCCTCTGGGATCAGGCTTGTTGCAGTACATCCCACAGATACTTGATCAGTTTGGGATCTAGTGAATTTGGAGGCCAGGTCAACACCTTGTGCTGTTTTTTTTTTTTTTTTTTTTTAATTGTTACTAATTGTGGTGGAAGTGCCTAATCTGCTCTAGCTGGTTCATCTGTCTAAGCAAAAGCCACATGAATGCCAGATCCAAACGTTTCCCAGCAGAACATTGCACTGTCACAAGATGGTCAATGTTATTTAATTCTCCTGCAGGTGGTTTTAATGTTGTGGCTGATCGGTGTATAATAATAACACTGTCAGAGGCCACAGGATAACATTTGTTGAAATATACGCTTTTTTGTAACAAGGGTTATAGAACAAATGGAAAACACTGACGCTTGGGAGAGACATAAATAATAAATAAATGTAATAATAATAATAAAACTCCGTCTATTATTTAATACATTCTGAAATAACAGTTTTCCCCGTGGAACTACCCCAAACATCACATTTAAACAACCAGTGTTGGTTCAGACTCCAACCTTTATTTTTTTAGGATCGCTTGCAGCCAGCTACGTGACCATGTGCAGCATCTCCTCCCTCTCTCCCTCTCTCCCTCCCTCCCTCTCTCCCTCCCAGCCCAGCATCACTCCCCGCGTACACGCTGTCCTCAAAACCTCCAGTAGCGTTACCCGCCTTGGTTTGTGTCGCTGAACCGACTGGGAACAGGAGGTGGGATCTAGCTACCGGTGGTAGTGGGCTAACAAACGCGTGCGAGCGAACCAGATTGCCTAACGCAGTTGCCAACGACGCTGATTTATTTTTTTATTAAATTTTTTTTAAGAGGAAACCACGAACCCTTGCCTCCACTCATTCTCCCACCGCGGTTAGCTGCCTTGTTTATTTGCCATCGTTTTCGCCTCTGCTGCCCCACTCAGACCCAGCGAGCTCCCCCGTTAACCGCCGTCACCGTCACAGGCCGGGGGCTGGCTGAGGAGCTCTCCCTCCAGCAGGGGTACGGTTACGTCCACTTAAGGCGGTTTTCTGTTACCAGAACAGGCTTCGCTTTCAGTTTGGGTCGACTCGTCGCCTTTAAACCATCCCAGAACCGCGTGTGTGTGAAGAAAGATAACGGAAGAAGTGGTACCGGGGCCGGAGGATCGCTGGTGAGTGGACGGTGCTTCTTCTTCTTCTTCTTCTTCTTTTAACTCCTTATCTTTAGCTGCTAGCTTAACGTTAACCGTTAGTGTTTGGAGATTGCCAGCGAGCACTGATGCTGTCACATATCGAAACCAGCAATGTTTTGCAACTATTTTCGCACGTGTTATCATTATAAATTGTCACAGATACTTAACATAAGTACGTGCACATGTGTTTCGATATGTTAAACGCCGTTAAAATGATATTTAAGTAGTTAATGTGGACCGCGGACTGCTCACGTTAAGTAACGCTATGTCATTTGAGGCTACAGTTAGCCGTTAACGCTGCTAGTAGCTAGCGAGCCTACGCCCATTTACCTCTCGTATCGTATTAAGCAATAACCACACTTGAATACTACACGAAGATGCCATACTGGTGTGGATGAAGTTATATAACACGTTTAAGTTATATAATCCTCATCTGAGATCAGTAGCTCTCTAAAAGACAACCGGGGTCAGTGATGTCCTATAACGGTGACAGTCGCGCATATTTTCATCTTTCATTTCATCCGCGGTCACAGCCAGCACCGCTTTTAAAATCACTTCACTCTCGTTATGCCCAGCAGTATTTAGACTCGTAGAAGCGCATGGTAGTCAGTGTTTCCGGCAACACTGGCCGCATTGTGTGGACTTAAACACGCCGACACACTGGCTGCGGCGCAAATACTGTACGAGGCGTTTGAGGTTATGCTGTATGTGCGTCTGCCCTCTTCGTGTGTGCTCATCAGTCGGTTCAGTAAAGAAAACATGGAGTTGGAAATGAGTCCGTTTGAGTCACCTCATGCTTTGGTTACTCAGGTAGTGTGAGTCATGAAGGCGTGATTGTGCCAGAAATGATGAATATTTTTATTACAGTGATTGCTTTCAGGGTAATAAGCTCTCAAGGAACCACGAATATCAAACATTATCTTCGCCTGTATATAGCGCCTCAGTTCTTAATTGAACAAGATACTCAGTTGTTTCCATCATTCAGTCCTTTTATGTAAATTGTGGTAAATGTAGAGATTGTGATTTTTCCTTTTTCGCGTGTGTTGGAATGGGCTATTCCTACACCTAAGCACACGCTGGACAGCTGCCTGTGCCAAAAAGTTCAACTTTGTTTGAACTTTCTGTTCACTGACCTCTAGGAGAAATGCAACTGTTGGCCCCGTACACATGACTGTACATCTTGTCCAGAGCTGAGAGAAAAATTGATTGGTAGTGCTACCAGAGAAAGAAATCAGCGACTGTGTACATTTGCAATAAAGGGCAGTGATCAATATTGCATCTGTGTTAAAGTGATCAGAGTATTTGTTTAATAATGTATATAATAGTCTCTGGCTGTTATTTTGAACTGAGGTGGTGTGAGTATAGTGACACTCACAGATACATCTGGTAAAGAGTCAGACTCGCTGACCTTTCTGTGCACTGCTCTTTGATAGCAGCTACTTTGCCCTGTACACATGGCCGATAGAGACATAATAATCAATAGCGTTTGTGAACTTAACAAATCCTCCTTAAGATGCAAGTACTGAAGTTTTGGAACCACACAGTCCTGATGTCTGATCTGAAATTATGTAAAATGCTCACAGAAAATACTTTTTTAAGCTTCGATGGGTGAATAAATGAAGTCACAGTATTTAACAATTCGTGTTTTAGTCTTTCTGTCTTTCAGAGGTCGAAGAATAGAATAGGGCTTGCGAATGTTGTGTATACCTGTGATTTATATTTTGGTTTCTGCATGTGAAATCAACCTGACCAGTACTAAAAAGTTCAAATCTGTTTAATGCTTGACATTCTTGTACACATGATATGTAGCTCTCCTGAATTTAGAAGTTAGAAGCAGGCAGACCCTACATATGAAAACTTTATGGCTAAATGCCATCAGATCTGGTTCTAAGAGGTTTAATTTTTGACATTAGTAGAGAACTAGCCAGAAGTGTCCCTGTCCACGTTCTGAATTCATTAGGTCCATTGAAGATCTGCCAATCCATTTAAATTGCTTGGGTGGGCTTTATTAAGTGGTAGACAGAAAGAACGGTCTTATACATCATCGGACAGTTGTTGATTTCATTTGATTTACAACAAAATGACTGCCATTGGAAATGACGAAATTGTTTAGATGCCACCATCGCTGTTAAGGACGAAAAGTTAGCAGCATTAAGGTCAGTGTCAGGGAGCATATGTCGCATAATTTGTTTCTCTGATTGGTTGTAAAACTATCCAAATGTGTGCAGAAGAAATTTTGTGTCTGTATCTATTAAAACTCACCCCATATTAAAATCCAAATGGCATGTTACCAGACTCTGATTTCTGATCAGAAGTTTGATCAGAAATAAGTGGCTACACCAGGCTAGTGGAGATCAAAGATGCTTCACAGCGTGAGCATTGTCACTCACCTAATCTTTAACTGGAGTGGTGCAGCATTGCACTTAGTGAGTCATTAATTTGAATTCTTTGTGATGGTATCTGCTCTTAGATGCATGAAGATAATTTTTGCAGCCTTAAAGCAGCTGTGATATTAATACAGAAAACTGCTAAAATAGACGCATAAGTAAGACATCGGGTCAAAAGCAAACTATCAATAGTTATAGTAAAAAATATATATATATTAAAAAGCATACAGCACACAGTCCATGGTGGCACATGAGGCTGGTATAAGGGAAAATAAATGTGAATATAAGTGTGTGCAATAATAAAGAACACATTTTTACTTTGTGTTGCCTAAGAAACATCAGGGATTTGTTTTTACAGCTGCTGGTTTCTTGTACCACATCTGTCTAGCACCAAAAGTAAATTATTTAGCATAAATAGAATAATACGACTATGCCCTAGGTTAAGCAGAAAAACATTCTTATATTTCTGTGAGGCAGCATAAAGCCAACGGGGATGTTTTCTTCATATTACAGCCGCATATTACCTTCGCACTAAAACAGCTCGCCTACTTTCGATTTGCCAGGGCAACCCAATACTCAAACATTCATTCATCTTCTATACCCGCTTATTCCTGTTAAGGGTCGTGTGGGTCTGCTGGAGCGTATCCCAGCTGTCATCGGGCAAGAGGTGAGGGTACACCCTGGACAGGTCTCCAGTCTATCACAAGGCAACCAATATAATAATCCTTAAGACAGCAAAATGTTTTTTACCCCAACGGATCATGCTGGTGCAACACAGAGTCCATAATTCAAGTAGTTATTGGGTATTTAAGTGGCTGATGTAAAGGATCTAAAGATACTCAGCAAACAGGGCTTAACTGTGTTTCTTAATATCTAGTATTACCAGCAATAAAAATACACTCCTGTGATTGCGGTCAGCTTGTGATCAACCCTTTCTAAAGCCTGCTACTTAATGGCAGTGTGAGAAATGTAATTTAACAGTGTTAATACCAGTTGTGTAATTGTCCACGTCAGGAGCAAACGAGCATTACCGCATGTGATGTAAAACCTTTCCCTGAAGCCGGTGGGATAAGGTTAAAAAGTCACATTACATAATATATTTTTGGTGTATCCAAAAAACAGAGCAGAGTTTGTCCAGCGTGTCCAAAAGACACAGTTTTAACCTGAAAAGACGTACAAACTCAGCTGCTGCATGACTTAAGATGTGGGTGATCCATATATCCATATAATTTTTAGTATTTTTTGTCTTTGCTTGTTAATAACAGAATATATTAGACATGCATTCTTAATTAGGTCAGACTGAGCTAACGGTACCATTAGGTAAGTTGAAGTTTTAAACGGGTTCTTTCTTCAGAGATATCATGTCAAAATATGTCATCATTATTTCATGCAGTGCTCACATATAATGGAGGTTGAGGATTAATTCTGTTATTGTAAGCCTCCACAAATGTTCTCCAATATAGTGTTTTTTCAAGTAACTTTCCCGAACACATTAGGTTTTATATATATTGATGATGTTTCATTATTTCTTACATATCTTCACATGGGATTAAACCAAAGAATGCCTGCCACCTTGCAAGTTATTAATACTTGAAATTTGACAATGAGTCTGCTTTAATTACATGATTTGACATGTGCACTACATTGCAGTTGAGCACAGTACCGCGACAGTAGTAAACTGCATGTTGAATTTGTATTCACATTCAAGCATCGGAAAAAGACCTCACAGGTCCGTAGCAAAGGTCATCATATCTGTTTGTCAGTTTGTAGGGAACAGTTTGATTCTTATCAGATCAAGCAAAGAGTCAAGCACATTCGTGGAATCCTGATCAATAAGTTGCTCCCCACATGTTAGTGGCAACCTATTGATATATGTGTGTGTCTGTTGCTCCTAAGTTTCCAGTTTCATCCAGTAATCATTCAGTTGTTGCCCTTGGATTTGAGCACATTGCAGATTGCCAGCTGTTAGATTAACTTGATTGATGTTAGAACAGGGTTGCCTGAGTAGACGCATGATCGGTATCTATTAGAAAATATGCACTAGCTATATTTATTTAGAACTTGGCACTTTTGCTTTGTCTGGGTTATGTGGGCTGTGTTCATTTCCTGTAGGTCAGAAGCAGATAACCCTAAGAAGTGATATGAGTGGAACTAGGTTCAGGTTGTTTTCATGTTTCAGCTTGACTTACTCACCCTCACATGACTACAGGTTTTATTTATAGTGACTGTGCCCTGACACTTGACAGACCAAGGGTTCTCTTTCTCTAAAGAGGTTAGTTGTATAAAGACATTGCATAGAATTGTTGTTGCTTGTTACAGTGTGAATTGTAATATTGTTCAGTGACACTGTTCATTCAAGTAACTTAACTACTTAAGTTATAGTAACTATAACTTAATGATGTAAAGGGGCCACACAAACTAATCAGAAAAAAAATTATACATTTGACAGTTTAATCTCCATAGTTAAGAGGTGACATGGCAAGGAAACGTGAACAAACAAGCAAACAAGCAAATAAAGCTCCAGAAAAATGTGTCACTGGGGGCAACAAGACAAGAGTGCCATGTAGCAGCTGTGTGTGTCACTTCTCTTGTATTTGTGTCAGCTTGTGTTACTATCACTGTCCACTGAAGACTGATGGGCTTCAAGGGGAGGGTGAGAGGGAGGAAAAGAGCAAATATGGAGGAGATCGCAACAAACGTAGCAGTTTTGCTGTCATGTAGATGAGTTTAGTTTAGACTGTATTTTAAATAGGATGTCACTGGACTAACAGTACAGTCTCATTATGTCTTTTGATGTCCGTATACTGTACAAATTGGAATAAAAATCTATGAAATTTAAACCGTTCTTTTCTTCTGTGATTCTGAATTAATTCGCAAATGGCAACAATCTGTCATGTTTCATATTTTTTAGCAATGGTCATCATTGCTGGGATTTTATCTATATACTTTTTTTAATTTAATGGAATTATAACTAATAAATCAGCATGTACAAAATGCTATATTTATTGTTAAACACTGCAAGATTGATGATATTTTATGCGCATTAAACATTAACGTGTGACGTCAAACAGTTTAAAGTTTTTCATTAAGCAGTCACTGGCTGTCTTGCAGCTATGTGGTGGGTGTAACTTACCCTGTCCCACACTTGGCACATGTTAGTTGTGCCACTTGTAAGCGGCATGTCCTTCTCTGGCAAAACAAATTAGAGATGTTTTTATGATAATCATGTACAATCATGTTCCTTTGCTCTTATCCTGTTTCTACCATGTTTTCTCCATATTGTAGTTTTAAAATATGTGAACACAGCAAAGTTGGAAAATGACCCCACTCATGTGAGAATAGTCGCTGGTCATTTACTGGTAGTAAGTGAGCAAGAGAAGAGTAGAACTTGGCCTAACACAATAATTAGTCTTTGCCCATTCTGTATTTACATTGCAGTTTTAGGTCAGGGTTTCTAAGGGACTGAGTCTGAGATAAATTTCTCTCACTGATATGCTAACCGTATATACATGACATATACAAAAGACCAATGCCTTAAATATGCTATTGGTCCAGTTAGAAAGGACAATGAACATTTGTTGCACTAGAAATGCAGCTTTTAAGTGAATACTTCTCTTGAAAAAAAAGGAATGTACAAGTTCCTTTTATCCTAAACCAGGGTTTGATGCATGATTGTGATTGTTTGTATAATACTGTAGGACAGTACATGGAGTAATGTTAAATGTAAATCAAGTAATTGGGATTCTATGAGCAGCTGACATTAGCTTGACCCTGTCAGCTCTACTCAAGTCCTTTGTCTCCCACATCTGTGTCTGAAGCTATAGTTACTGTGACCTACTTATTCCAAAACTTGGCCCAACTTTGGAAAAACAAGATCTTTGTAATGCATATACTTTTGGCTACAGTCATACAGTGAGTAACTGATTTCTCCCGTCCATACTGAGAGGCTATGTCTGGTGGCTAATCTGTTTTAACTACACAGTCCGTGGGCTCTCCCACTCAAACTGCTAGAATTTTGGTGTGTATGTAAAATGTGAATGTGGACTTTTCATTTACCAGAGCCCCTGGCTTTCCCTCTGAGGCCCTGGTGTTTTGTTGCTGCCCTTTGGCATATTAAGTTTCAGATGTGCAAATCTCATGGCCAGCCGTGGCTGCTGGTGGAAATTTCCACTTCTCATGCGGACAACGTCTTGTGAAAATGAGGTTTAGTGCTGAGAGTAAGTAACTACTACACAAAGGGAAAGTTTGGGGATTTCTAACAAAGGAAATTTTGTATTTAACGAAAGATCATGAAACTTTAAAGGACATATATAAAGTTTATAACTATCTTTGGAAGGGGGGATTTAGCAAAATAACAAAAGGACAAGGGTGTATGAAATTGGATAAGAACTTGGCTTTCTAACCTGTCTGAAATGACAAAAATATAAAATATGTTGACTTCAGAGGTCATTGCTTGTCCATGTAATGTACGTATGAATGTTCAGCCGCTATTGAGTTCCCGGGAGGATGGTGTGTGGAGGAGTGGTGTGTTCATTGTGTTGTGATTAAGCTCTGCAGTGTGTGCACACTGTATAATGAATCAGTTATGTAATGACTGAGCAAGGATAAAAGGAAGGTTCTTTGGTCAGATATGCAAGAATGGTCTTGGGTTGTCTGTTGAAATGATCAAGCTTGCTACATTTGTGGAGAACGATCACTCGTAAGACTGAGTATGTTAATGGTTTCACGGTGAATTGGATATATTGCATTTATTCCTTCCAGACTTAATTGTTATAAATTGGTTGATATGGGTTTAACTAAAAATTTGGTATTAGACTGAACGGTGATGTAAATTAGATACTTTTTGTTTGATATGTCATAAGCCTTATCTAAACTATTGTGTTACGTAAGTGATGACTCATTGACTTACTGGAAGGGATCCTTTAAGAGGTGTTTTGGTGGGTTTTAAAATGCTCTGAAGAATTTGTTCAACAGGAAAACTGTTACCAGCCAGGAGAACGAAACGAGTAAGGTCTCAAAAAAAGCTTAGGAGAGGTTTAATTCTGTGGAAGTTTCAGTTGAACTTTCCAGAATATAAGTGTGAGTCAGACTGTTTCCCAATCTTTGGTAGGGAAAGGATTTACTGTTACCTCACACAGTGAGCCAACAAAATGAAGACTAGAGCATACACAGTGGAGAATGAGCAATTTCTATGTGTATAGTGTGACCATATGCGTTTAGAAACTCTTGCTGACAATAAAACCTTCCCTAGAGAGTTTGTAGACTTCTTCTTAATGCCATCAACACACATTAGATATTAATATTAATATTATTTACATTTTCTGTGGCAGCACAAGCTTTGTTTTTTCCTACCCCATCATACCACAGGAATTGGTGCACAGTAATTTTGAGGAGTGAGCTCAGGCTCATTTGATAAGGAAGCGATGTGCTGTGCAAAGCGCGCAGAGTCTTGTTGCTGGTTATGTAATAGGGTGAGGCCATGTGAAGACGCCTGAGTGAGAGAGGCAGATGGTGGAAGAAAGGGTGGGATGAGGAGAGAAGATGCAAGTCACATCTGCCCTTTCCAACCAGAAGAAAGAATGGTTTGTTGTCTACTCAGCTCAGTGCTGTCAGGCGTTATAGACGGGTGTGTCAGACCTACCTCACTGTACACTGGCATTTTTTGCACAAGTTTTCAATACAATGGCGTGAGTAAGTTTAGGTTTTGTCCCCAGTGACCCTCAAGTCTAAAGGGGAGAGAGACAACTAGAATTTTTGAATGTGCAGAAAGTAATTCAGTGGCATTGTCTAGGAGATAAGGCAAAAACTAGCATCAGTTGTCTTAGTTGTTGGCTGCTAGAGAAGCATGTCGAGGACTGTGTTTTGATATATACTCTGCAAGTTCATTGGCCTCTGCTTGAAGGACAAATGCCAAGTGGCATTCACTCATTTGTCATTTGGTGATAGTGGTATAGTGCACTGTCCAAAACCTCCCCCTTGTATTTGCTAGAGTTATGACCTAGTGACTGCAAATGATAAATCATCCTGTATGGAAGTAAATGCATTTGCTCACTCATTTAAGTTTTCATTAAATGTATCACTTGTGTGTTTATAATTGTGTCTGTAGTGATTTTACTGCTGTACAATAAGTGCTCAGTACATACAGCTCAGCTTCTGGTTGTAGTTTCATTTCTCACTGGCGAGTTTTTTAATCCATTTGCAGTGGCTGTTCAGCACTTCACATTGGTTCATTTTAATATACAGACCCCGGTATTTAATCATGTGACTCCCAAAAAAGCCTTTTTAGGTTATGGAGGTTGTTGACCTGCAAGTGGCGTTGGAATTCTAGATCACTTGATGTACCCAGGCTACTCTTGGTCAGCGAATCTTGATACAGAAGGGCTGTTGCACAAAACGCACAGCAAAAGTATTTTGCAGTCTGCCATTCAAATCTAATCTGATACTTAATATCTCTTATATTTAACAACCTGAAATTATATACTACTGTGTCCCAAAGTTTTACCACACAATTCATCCACGTGTCTGTCTTATAGTTATCCATAGAAGTATGACGTCCAGTTAAAAAGTCGGTCTTCTGTGTTCTTTGAGCTTCATTCACTGAATTCAGCTTCCTGAACATCTCAGGTTTGCTGGTCAGCAACAGGCTTTAGCAGTGACAGCTGCAATTATTGATGCCAACAAAATGATACCAGAGAAACATGGTTCTCTTCTGCAAGTTTCAGTGGAGAATAGACCATGCTGAGTATAGGATGAAACATTATACTTGCATGAGCTTGACAGTGTCTCCAGATATTCTACTGTCATTGCCTACCACTGGTGCCTACTAGTCGTTATGTTGTTTGATAATCTACCTATAACTCATATAATGTTAAGACAGGAATATTTCATTGTAGGAGTCAGCTATTTGACCAGATGACTTCGCACCACTGCAAAGTCATAGATGATTGTCCATCCTACACTGTTCTTTGTGACAAACAGTGGAAAGTTACTGCCTTGTTTCACTTCATTCATGCTTACAACATTAAGATCTTGTGATAAACTGTAGATGGAATCATATTAACAGCAAAAAAGTTTAGAAGCTATTTGTTTATGTTAATAGTTCAGAACTGAAATTCTGAAAATTCTTTCCACCTAGTTTTTATAGATCTCTGCTCTTACTCAGCTATGGACTGTGTAGAATGGATTCCAGTGTGTTCGACTCATATTTCTCCAGAAGCGTTTGTGTGCATGGTGTGTTCAGATAAGGAGGGGTAGGTTGTTGTGGCCCTGTTAAAAGAGAGAAACCAAAAGGAGTCAGAGTGGAGAGAGGCTTGAGTTCGGTATGGAGCCTTTCTGAATGGGGCAAAGAAGGGTTGTGATCCAAACAACTGAACAAGAGGCTCTCAAGGACAACTCATGGCCCCTTTCAGAGACCTGTGCTACAGATTTGTTCAGACTTACCTGATTTTCAGCATGAAGGCACCTCTTGGGTATGTTTAAGTTGTGTGTTTTATTATTAGGTTTTTAAAACTAACCAGAGAAGAGCAAGCTTTAAAGTAATCCTAGTAATGTTATAACTAATAGTTGGACTAACAGTATAGTCATTTTTCATTAATTTTCTTTTGTTATTGTAGTTGGAGTTTAGACTATTTTGTGTTTCCACTATTTTGTCAACTTACATTTTTAAATAGATAAACTGACTCAAGAATGCTTAATATTTTATGCCTTGTCTAGATAGTTTTAAGATTTATGATTTCCGGTATTTCCAGTTTATGTTAAATGCATTTGGCTCTGAAGGGTGTCTTTGACCCTTGACACATAAATCGAGGATGTTTGTCTGTGCTGCGTTTAGGTGCATTGGATGAATACTTTAAAATATGCAAAGAAGGGTTAGCCATTATGTCACTGCAGGATGTATTAAACCTCACATGCCAGATGATTTATTACATAACAAGCTGCAGGGTTGCTCTGAGAGCTAGCAAATATGCAATATAGCTAGATATGTACTTAGCATGTCTTGTCTGAGACAACGTTTGTCTTCTTTGTAAGGGAAATATATGCTTGAAAGGCACCAACCATTGTTGTTCTCTCTGTTGTCACCTAAAGCAAACTTGAAAGTCCGGCAGTCTTGCAACGTAAACGTGCAACACAAAGTATACAACTAAAACCTATCGGCAGCGGTTGCAGAAAGCTGTTCCTAACCTCACTTGAACAATTTAACCCAGAATGGAGCATTTTATCTTCATCTAAAATGCCTTAACTTGGGGTGTTGGTCATTTTATTTATTCACTGTGGGTCTTCCCTAATTTCAGAATGACTCTGAAGTATTTCTATTCCTGTGGGTGTATCAGTGTATCTCTCATCTGACATTTATGAAGTTGGCGCACAAGCTCTATCCCTCATCCAAGCTGTCCCACCTAAAGCTTTGTCTGTCTCCAGTTCGGTCTCCAGCCACCATTTGAAAGTCATCATCATGTCTCTAAAGACTATTTTGTTGGACCCTCACCTCAGCAACACATGCCAGTGACATTTTCTTTCAGTTCATATACAGTAGCATTGGGTTAATTAGCTCTTTTTGCTCAATAATAGTTTTACCCTCATCACCGGCTGACTGTGTTCCATCTAGTCAGAATCTTTATTTTATGGTATTAAACTTACAGCATTGCAGTAATATTGAAGCCAGAGTGAGACAGCGGAAGGCAAACCTCACATTCCCTCACCATGTCACCCTGTTCTCTGATATCAACACCCAGGGGTCTTGCCAAGAACGCTGCCTATTTGTAAAGCTAGAAAGAGGTGAGCTTGTCTTTAACGACAACCCTGTACCAACCTATACCAATAAAGGGGAGACTAGTGGCTCCAAATAAAGGGAGCCACCATGTCTGCCAGTACTAGTTTGAGTAATATTATAGTTTCTGCCAGTAAAGTGGATAGAACTGACATCAAGTTTATGGTGGTTGTTAATGGTCAAAACAAGCCCTACAAAACTTTCCACTAGAGGAGTGGACAGGAATTTGCTGTTTGAGTGGGGGAGGGGCACAAGACAGGGTTCCAAATGAGCAAAAGTTATTCCTGTCCTCCCTTCCTCCTCCTCCTATTCCTCCTCTTCTAGATGTAGACATGTCTAGTCATTTCCTTTTGGTATATTGTGTAAGAGAACTTGACCAGTAAATCCTTGTTGGTGTGCTTTTACTTTTATGTATCAGTTTTTCTGGAGTATTATTTAGGTGTATTCTGATAATAAGAGATAGATAAACGCTTCTAGAAAACACTACAAACTCCATGTTAGCTGTGTTTAAAAAAAAAAAAAAAAACGATTATATAAATATTAAAAGAATACCTTTACCCCAGAAGGCCGCTATAGGAGAAACAAAGCTCTAGAGGTGTGTTACCCATTTAGGATGTAAATTCATTAGGGCACAGTGTGGTTTCATTGTTGCCATTACTCATTGTGTCCTTGTCCTTCAGTTTGCTTTTAGATTAGATTTTGAGGTTTGGGTATCTAACCAAGCAGGAAGGTTTCGCCTGGTCCCATAAATTAGTCGTAGTTAGGCATTAGTTGTAAATTGACATTGGGTTACTAACTAAGAGAGGGAGAAGATAAAGCAGAAACGTGCATCTTTCTCATAGCTTATGCCAACAGATGATTTATGTTGGTGGGGTCCAAAGCAGTCATCCTTAACCAGCCTGTGTTAGATTAGGTACAACAGGCAACAGACACACACACACACACACACACACACACACACACACACACACACCATCCACACCGGATTTGTCTTGCATTGCTTTTTAAGGCAAGCTGATTCTTGTTTAAACTATAAAATAAAATAATAAAAACATAAAAAATTGCCATGTAGTCATGGTTTAGTACACTTTAGCAAATAGACTGTGTAAACAAATTGTGTTTTGAGAACATTGCCAACAGAGACAAGGCATCCAAAAAAACAATAACTATTCATGGGCTGATAAAGGTTAAATTGGGCATAGAAGCTAAAATAAAACTGAACCAAAAGTAGCACTGGCCTCTGCAATAAGTTCCTGTAATATTGGAGGTTCCTGTAATGAAAGCTAATTACTCTTACTTTCAGTTTCCCTTGAGTGTTCAATTTTGTTTCATTATTACTCCAGTTTCATTTTGTTAAAATACTTATGTATGGCATGTCTCTCTCTATGCAGATTATCCATGAGCTCCGATTTCCCACACTACAGTTTCAGGATGCCAAATATAGGGTTCCAGAACCTTCCCCTTAATATCTACATTGTGGTGTTTGGGACAGCCATCTTTGTCTTCATCCTCAGCCTCCTCTTCTGCTGCTACTTAATAAGGTAAGATCTATGGACTCTTTGAGTTTTGGATTAGAATAGGAATGCATTTGTGTGTATCATTTTGCTTTTGCCACACGGGTTTGGCAAAAAGTGTCATACAGGGATTTTCTTGTGCAGGCAACAACATGGGGTATAACACATCACTAATGTGGTTATTGATGCAAAACCATAACTATATAACTGTATAACACATAGCCAAACCAGTCAACCTGAGAAGCCAAAAGTCAGCTACACACAGTTATACCAGTACAAATATAACACCATAACCACTGGCTGTATTGGTCAACGAATGCTAATCATTGTTACCCTGTCTTAAATGTGCATGTGTGTTTATATTTCACATTATAAGGTTTTGTGAAGCCTATCTTAGAAGGCAGATAAAGTGATCATTGTGCATGTTTTATGATTACAAAATGCTCATCACCTCTACTTATCTGAGACATGAACATTATAATGAGGACTGAATGTTAATTCTCACAGACTGTCCTCACAGTATGTCCTTCCATTTTTGGATCAAGAATTATTTTGAGTGTCCTCAAACTATCTTGCTGTAACATTATATTTGTGCTTGAACATGTCAGTTCATGCATAAGTATGTTATTGGGAACTGTTGGTAATGTAATAGCATAAAGTTAATGGGAACTTAACTACTAATATGAAAAAAATGGAACTCTGTAATGAGCATGTTACTAAATATATATGTAACTTGAATCAGTTAAATATTAATGCAAAACAGTATAAATATAATAATCTATTATAACCACATAGCTTCTAATCAACATACTATATGACACTTTCCACAGCAGCTTTGAGCTGATGCTGGTTGAAAATGCATTATTCTTCCTTTTAGAAATGTGTTGTTTTTATATTTGCTTTGCTAATAGTTATTTCCCAAATGGGCAAAATGTTTCAACAGCACAGTTTGGAGAAGGTTTCTGTGATACTACAATTGGTGACTTCATTACCTGAATAGATAGGAAAAATTCTTCTATTATGTTGCGATCCAAAATTGCTTGTAAAAACTATTATGATCATGGCACTTGACGTCAAAGAAAGACCCTCCTTAATTACCAAATGTTTGCGCAAGATATTCATGGCTGATATGGATATTCATTAAATTTCCACTTGGATGTCTGTTTCATTTATAACTATATATATATTCATCTCATGTCATTATTTCCTGCAAGGAAAAAAGTAAACATATTTCTAGTCATTCCATTTACCCTCTTTATAACCCCACTGGTTTAAACAAATTTTTCCCAGCTGCTGTTGCCACAGGGGTTTTCTCCTGGCAGCAGCATACCCTACAGAAATAATGCTTAACATTTTTTATCTAAGACAGTGAGAAGCAGCAGTTACCAAAATATTCTCCCCCTGCCATCCTGTCATATGCTATCTTGCAGGTCCAATGGTAAGTAGATTAACTACTCCTGTGTTCCTACAATTCCTCATCTAATTGTAAAGAGACACAATTATGACTTTGATGCAGTACCATGATTCCAATACTGAAAGACTAGGTTCTGAGATTTGGTTACTAAAGTTAAAAAGAGCAATTTTGCTCCCTAAAAAGGCTTCTAAAGATGCAGTCTCCCAAAGCACTGACTCAATCTGAGTTCATCTATATGCACCACCATGCTTGAACTGATTGTTATCACATGTAAAAACTGTCATGGCAACTTTTTTTAAGTCTTTGTAAAACAAGCCACCATAAATGGGTGATCCTGTGCTTTCTTTGCTGTAAAGCACCGTTGCTTTTGTTATCATTCACATGAAAGTAAGTACCAATGCAATTACATGTTTGTCTTGACATGTGGCATTCAAAGAAAGATTGACATGCACACATCTTTTAACACAAGGCAAACTCTCGCAGAAGTACTCAACCAACTCCCATAGTGAGTCTCCAGTTCACGCACACATGTGTGAAGTATGTGGTACACAGTATGCACCGACACAGAATATATTTCAGTTCACCAGGACAAGCTGTAGGTTTAAGCTTCTGCTATTTAAAGGAATGCCATACACAGCCAAGATCAATCTACATGTCATCACTGCCGTTTTTAACATGTAGTGTTCACAAAAAAGAAGTGATACATCCATAAAGGCAGGTAAAACAATGTCAGTTTTGGTTTGTAAAGGCCACTGACTGCAGTGAAAATAAGATGATAGATTAAGGAGAGTGGTGAAAGGGGTTTTTCATATCTCAGATAGTTATTCCCCTTGAGCAACCACCATCGGTCACCCATGACGCACCCACCATTGACCTCGTCCCCTAACCCTTGGGAGTCTCTGCACCTTTACCTGCTGACCTCTTTCAAAATGTCAGTTTTTCTCCTAGACTGTGCTGCTTGTTTTACAGATCCCTCTCACTCTGCTGCGAGAGGTTAAGGTTACTTTTAATGGAGGTAAATCTTACAAACCTATGAATTTCTCCTATTTCTCTTGCTCTTGTTTCTTCCCTGTTTCTATGTACTTTATTTTTTCTCTCAGTACCTAGAATATCTTCTCATCCAGTGCTCTTCCTGTTCTCTCATGGTTCACTGAGTTGTATTGTAACTTTAACTTGTGCTATATTTGTTGGTACTCTCCTTCTAACTTGGAGTTGTGCAAGCATTTGCAGAGTGTCTCATCAGCTCGCAATAATGTTGTTAATGGCTGAGCCAGTGTATTTTGGGTGATACTGTGAATTGATATTTGACTTTAAGTTTGTTTTGACTAGACCTTTTAAGAATCGTATGTTAATATGTAACTTGGCTTACTATTTTATTACTTTAACGACTATTTAACTTCTGTGGTATTGGTCAGTCCAGTTAATATGTACACTATTAATACTTTCTAAAGGTCGTTTGGGGTCGAGTGTGGATGAGACAGAACTCATGTACTGTAGAACATATGTAACCCGAATATTTTTATTTCATAGACGTGTATTGCTTTAACTTTAGCTGTCTCTTTGTGAGATATGTCTAGATCCAGTATGATGCCAAGTTATTATGACATGCTATGTTATTCAGAATGACCACAATGATACATTACAGTAGTCTTGTATCGTAAGAAAATTACATCCTTGTTTATCATTTTTCTTGACTTTTCCAGGATATATGTGTAGTTAATCTATGATACTTGGTCAGGTGAAGAACGTCACTTACTAATCAAAAAGACGTTTTGTTTTTACGTCTCCCCAGGTTACGGCACCAGGCGCACAAAGAGCTATATGCATACAAACAAGTAAGGACACGCACACACAGACTATAATGTAGACGTTAAGAATAATATTTAATCAACTGACTTGCAGAAATGAAGTGTTAGTTTAGCGTATGGAGATCATGTGGTTGTGCAAAGGATATTTGCTCAGTAAATATCAGTTCAGCTGCTGCATGGTTTCATTTGCTGCCTCTCCTGGCACACACCTATTTACAGGTTTTTGATAAGCACATGTGTAAAAGTTCTAAATTGCACTTAAGCTCAAGGGAAGTCAACTGGCTCCACTGGACAAATCCGGTCTACAGGTGGCTGGGGCTAAACACAACGAGCAGAGTATGGCTTGAAAAGAAAGAGTAATGCAGGACATAAACTTTCAGTTATGTAATACCAGTTTGCAAAAACACCTGAACATGTCAAAGTTACATGCGCACATTTCTTGGCATAGCATAGTAGATTTTACCATCATCATCACCTCTGCAATGTGTCCTATGTACATTTTCATCTGCCAGTAAAAAGCATTTATGTGTCCCTCTCCTCCCCTGGTTATGTAAGACCATCTAGCTCATAGTATACTGAGACATCTTTGTGAGCATGTATTTACTGGAAACCAGTAGCTGATTTACAGTTCATCTTATCATCTGTCCTTTATTCATTCTGCCTGTTTGAGGTTTCATTTTATATATATGTTATTATATATATATATATATGAAATTACATTATGAACTGTGATTCAACTGTCTTTATCTCTTCTTATGCCTTTTAGGTCATTCAGAAGGAAAAAGTCAAAGAGTTAAATTTGCATGAGGTAAGCAATCATCTTTTTTGTTCAGCTATCATTCATAACAGTAGTTACATCTCTCCTATCAAGCAGACAGAACATTCTGTAATGTAAGTGGACTAGTACACTCTGTACTGTTACATCTTTGTGTTAATCAGTCAGTGCTTTAGAAATATTTGACCATTTACTTAGGTTACTTAATTCCTTTTTCTACTTTTGTCCTCTTGATTGTGCAGTCATATGGAGGCCCATAATGTACTTGACTCTCTGTTGATTAAAAGCAAAGTGCTGTGTGCTGTGAATCTGAAGGAGGACTTAATGTATCATTATGAAAATAAAAGTCTTCAGCTTCATGACGCACAGTGAAAGCCTTCAAATGGTGCCTTTTAAAGTTATGCAATATGCATCAGTAGTCAATGTATACCATGTCTGAACATTTTACTGTACGCTACTGGGTTTTGAAAACATCTGTCTGTGCTTCTGTTTTTAAATAGTTTTTTTTTGTATGAGGCACTGGCTAGGTGGTGCTTTTGTCTTAATTGGCAACAGAGATGACGTTCACGTTGTTTGTCATTTAGTAGTGGTGTTGATTCACCATAATGTGAAAACTTGCATCTTATTGTGAAATCAGTACCCCTACTGTTACTACATAATGCTGCATGTCAGCTCAGCTTACTCAAATTACAGCTGGTTAACATGGTTTAAAGCAGCAGCACTGGCTTTGCAGTGAAGGAATGACAATTCCCAGCCAAGAGAACCATCCCTTAAACACTGTGGTGCAAATGAAAATGTCAACAATAGCATCTTCTTGTGTGCTTTGGCAGAGTTTCTTCTCAGAAGTGCTGGAATTTCCCGCTGTCGCATCAGGCTTCAGGCTCTAATTGTTTATGTTATTATAAACTAAGAAAAGCATTAGAAAGTGTCATGTGAGTGAAGTGTGTGACAGAATGACCAAGCTGTGTTTGGTTAAGGCCAATAATACAAACACACACAAGCCAGGGTGGATGACCTAGTTTTGAAGACGCCCACACCAAAGGATTGCCCTAGAGACATGAGTACAGTCTGTTTTGCATGAATTCAATATTAGTGTTTTAATAGAGTATACAGAATAGGATTGCTGTATGGGATCAGTTTACAGGTCACGTTAGGTTGAGGTTTGTGTAACTTGACCACCTAGCCTAGATATGCATGCTCAAAAATATCATTGCAGCCATTGTTTTGCCATTTCAATTGCAGTACAAATGTACATGTCAGAAAACAGATCAGATAGTCAGAACACCTCACTCAGTAATAATTTACAATTATTAATACAAAGGCCATGAATCGTTGCTGTGTATCACCTGACATCACACCAAGTGCAGACAAAAACAGAACAAAAATTCAGTCACTCAATTTTTACTGGGGCCACGTTTCACGTTTGAAGATACACCTGCACACGTTTGCAGATACACCTGCACACAGTTGTTCAAGGTTTCCCTTATTCTTGGAAAAATGAAAACAGCTCTTTTAAATGCAGGGGTTCTGGTGGTATGTTTGGTCTCATCACACTGCAGAATGAACATTAGGACTTCTCACTGTTACTCTATGATGGACAAATATCTAAACAGCTCAAGTGCCCAAACCTTTTGCCCAGTTATGTAAGTACACATGTATGTAGGATTGTTGCAAATCAGTAAAAAATAATAGTGTTTACACATTTAAGTATATTTCAGCTATTTTTGCTTGGTGGGTTGATGTACTGTCATACATGTTTCTTAATAGCCAGATTCATTGTTTTCCAGCCTTTTATGAAGGAATTCTACCTGTTCTCTAAACCAGAATCTTTAGAAAACAACAAAGATCAATAACAAAAGCAAGTATATGTAGATGGAGGAGTGGGAATCACTTGGTATTAACTTACTTGTGCATTGTTCTTTATGCAACAGTAAGTAATAAGAAAGTGCGTGGGAATGATTTAGAATAGTAGCGAGGTATTATGTCCTCAAAACTAGAGATGCACAAAGAGAGGCACAGCATCTTCTTTCACACTTTGAGCTGATTTTTTCTAAGTTGCTTTTGGGGAATAATCTCTCTTTGTTCCCTTCTTTTCTCTAACTCTTAGCTTAATCTGACTCTGTTGCTTGGCTCTCGTGGATCATGCGTTCTTTCTTTACTTCTTAAAGCTCATTTCTGCTTCCGATGTTATTAGTTACTCTAGTAAAGCAGTAGCCAGTATATTCATTTGTTTCTAAATATAACGTAAATCCATGTTTCTGGAATTTTTAACTAAACCTTAGATGAAAAAATTGTTTTTTTTTATCAAAACTTGGCTTAGGCTGTGAGTATGACACCACAGTCAAGGCAAGAACATTGATCTATTCACTAATAAAGAGAGCAAAGCAGACAGCTCAACAGAGTGTTATTCTGTGTCCAAAACTCCTCAGGAGGGAAAGCTAAAAGCCCCCATATTGTTTCTTTTCATCTGTGGTTGTCCATCCACCACCAGTAAGAAAGAAAAAAAACTGTGTGGCTTATGGAGTAATAGTTGGTAGTCAGACAGCCATAAAGACAGAGCCACATTTAAACCCTCTACTATCAAACTGGTCCCCCTGGTCAAGTAAAGTTTTGTGGTGAGAATGTTTTCTAGTAATTTGAAGTTGTTGTGCACTGTGGTACCTTCATATTGCTAAACCTTGGAAGAAGTTGGTTTTCTTGACGTTGTCGTTTCTTTTTACTAACCAGAATTTAGTTTCGTCTGGACTTTCATGCTGCTGAGGCTGATTACTTGGAATGATCCCACTATTGCATTACCAGAACACTTCTGATATACACCAATCAGGCATAACATTATGACTAATATTGTGTAGCTCTCATTTGTGCCTCCAAAACAGTAGTGACTCATCAGAGGATGGACATGGGCCTTCTGAGGGTGTCCTGTGGTGTCTGGAAACAGAATGTTGTTAGTGGGGTCCTTTAGGTCCTATGGGTTGAGATGAGGGGCCTCTGTTGATCAGGCTTGTTCCAGTGCATCCCACAGATACATGATCAGTTTAGGATCTAGTGAATTTGGAGGCCAGGTCAACACCTTGTGCTGTTCTTCATGTTTTTTTAGTCGTTCTAAAGCGTTTTTGTGTGTCTGTGTCTGGCTGCATCCTGCTGGGGATGGCTGCTGCCATCAAGGAGTGTCATTGCTATGGGGTGGGGGTGCGTGGTCTGGTATGGTCTCGGTGGTTGGTACATGACTAAGTAACATTCACATGAATGCCAGGTCCAAAAGTTTCCCAGCAAAACATTTTATTGTCACAAGATGGTTAATGTTATTTACTTCTTCTGTCAATGGTTTTAATGTTGTGGCTAATGGTTTGTTATTTTTGATGTGGTTTATGGTATGGTTTGTCATGAACTGCATTCAACACAATTACTAATGAGAGAAACCCAGAGATCAGTTGTCTTTCAGTTGATGGCACTATAAATATTTCACACCTTGCATTACACAAGATGTGCAGTAGCTGCTTTATTCATGTAACACTTGGTGAGGCATTGCCATCCTCTGGTATTCATACACTTTAGATGAGTCAGAGCACAGGGAGGCCTGTGGGCTTTCCACTGCATAGCATAAGCGTAATAACCTCCTACATTACCAGGGAGGCAACAGGGAATCAAAGATGAGTCCTCGTTGACAGGACTGTCAAGTTTGGAGAATTAAGTAAATTGTTGTACTGTAAGACGGAAAGGGATTTTACACGCAGTATCTCCTGTGAACGACTATCAATGCAAGACATGTTGTAGTGAAGACTATGATGAGTTAATAGACGATGGTGTCTTAGTTCAGTAGCTCATTCATCTGTAAAAAAAAAAAAAAAAAAAATTAGATTGTACGTTCAAGTTTCCTCAGTGAGTACTGGCATTAAGCTTGGAGGAGCACCTAAGTTCCTTTACAGAGAAGCGCACTCCCTTTGTTCCTCTGTCACTAAAATAGGACCCAACACCATCGGTCACATCTGTGCAGCAGCTATTTAAACTGAATGCCAACACTGAGAAAAAGAAGGTTCACAAGCTTTTAACCAGTTTTTGTCAAACAGCTAATTCCACAAATAAAAAAAAATAAAAAATAAAAAATCATAATTTGATCTCCCTTTCACATTTACCTTTGAAAAAGTCACTCCTAGACAAAACTGCTAACGCAGATAGTGTTGTCATGCTGGTTGACTGTGTGTTTAAAACAAACATCCACAACCTGTCCATCAGGATATTTTTCATTCACCCCAAAAGAGGCCATGCAGAAAATGTGTCATTTTCTTTTGTGTCCACAATTTGGATCTTAATATGTCCCAGTATTCCTGTCTCACTCAGTCCACTGTTGTGAGTCTGAATGTCTTGTAAATCTTTCAACCTTTCTTACTGTTTGGAATCAAAAGCTGAAACACTTTGCCCTCTAAGTCTGTTACAGTGATGACAATGTTTCTGTTGAATTGGGAAGTAAACATGGCCACAAATGGCTACTGGCCACTAACTGAACAAGTCCCCAGTGTGAGTTAAGTCAGAGTTATATAACATCACATAGCTGATCTCTCACTGCTGTTTTTTGTGTGTCAAGTCTTTTGCAGATGTTTGTCTTTTTCCATGTGAATTTGACCTTTGATATTACAATATTTTTTCAAATCCGCCCACTCAAAGCTCAAATAAAATTTGAAAGATCCAAGCAGCAAAGAACAATGCACATATTCAAAGTTTTTGAATGACTGCATCTCTTCAACCCCGCCTCTGTCTTTCAGATATGTGCAGTGTGCTTGGAGGAGTTCAAACAGAAAGATGAGCTGGGGATTTGTCCGTGCAAACATGCCTTTCATAGGAAGTGAGTATGAGGCGGTGTTGACATTCATTGCCACACACACACACACACACACACAAGGACACACAATGACACACGAATCAGTGCTGATTTCCTTAACAAAAGACACATTTTCATATGTCCTCATCTGGTCTTAAGCATGGACCAACCTTGAGCAGATGTACAACTTATCGTCAAGTCGATGTATAGGTGGAGCGTTAGGATTGCTTGAGCCAAGTTTATCTCCCATCCCCCCTCAGCCCTCCCGTTTCAACTGAGTTGTTTATATCGGCAAGACACCTCCCTTGGCCTAGTTCCTCAGTTGCAGCATGAGTGGAGACCTTTCACCGAATCCTTCATATATACACAGCTTTTAGTGTGTACGAGTAGAAGTGTGCAGTCTCACACAGAGAGCAAATGTCACCTAAAATATTTATTGCCGGATCAATCAACACTTGGAAGGCAAAAAAGGTCATTTCTGTGGTTAAATAGATAAAGAATTGAAACCAAGAGAAGATCTTAGAGCGTTTTAAGTTTTTAAAAGCAAGCCGTAAGTACCAGACGGCTCTAGTTCTCCATCTGTGTTTTCACAGTAATTAATGACTTGTTTTATGATCTGTTTTCAGATGTTAGTTTCAGCACTCAATAGGGATTCAAAGCTTTAGCTAGTAAAGTTAAAGTATATAATAACATTTACTGTTCTGCGTTTACAATCATATCCAAGGACTTTACAATTTTACAAAGGACAAACTCATGGTTAATAATTAATTGTTAATAAGTTAATAAGTGATATTGGCCAAGTATACTTGTGTATACATGGAATGTGTTCTCTGCATTTATCCCATCCGTGAATTAGTGAACACACAGTGAGGTGAAGCACACACTAACCCGGAGCAGTGAGCTGCCATGCTACAGCGGCGCTCGGGGAGCAGTGAGGGGTTAGGTGCCTTGCTCAAGGACACTTCAGTCGCTTTCTACTGGTCGGGGGTTCGAACCGGCAACCCTTCAGCCACAAGCCCAAAGCGCTAACCAGTAGGCCACGGCTGTCCACTGGTAGATGTAATAGTGGCTTCATTCATTGACATGTGGGCGTACAACCAGTTTGAGACTAGCAGTGATAGGAGGCCAGAGATGTGGGATAGCTTGCTCACATTTCAAATTTAATTGTAGGGCTGGGCGATATGGCTGAAAAATGTATCACGATATAAGTGTTTCATATCGGTCGATATCGATAATTACTGATTCATTTTTTTTAAACGATTCTACCCAGACTTCTCAACTGTGCTAAGCTGCATCTGTGATTTCTTTATATCGCTTTGATGTTTTGTCGTCCAGCCCTATTTAATTGCAAAGGACAGGATTCAGCTTCCTGTATGAAGTCACAAGATATGGCCTCTAATCAATAAAATAAATACCATGTATATGTATGTAATATGTAACCATTAATTCCACTAGTGGGCCTCGAAAATCAGGTGAACATCATTGATGGCTTTACAGCAAGAAGAGCTAGGTCTTTGCAACATAATACAGAGCTCTGACCTCAAAAGCTGTATAAAGATGAATTGTCATTGTTTGAAGTGTTGGCTAGCTCCGTCCATACAGTAGTTATATTATAAGTTTATCTTGTTTCACTCAAACATTTGGGCTGGAAGTAATATATAAGGGTTACTTAGGTGACCAGAGCCTTGAATGGTCACTATCAACCAGCTACAAAGTCCCCAAATCCCTTGACATGTGGATGCATGTCATGCTATACCAGCTTTACATTCTCTGCATCCACAGTACTCTAGACTCACTAACATCTGTCTTCCTTGCATTAAGAAAATATGCCCCTGTGGCTTTTTCTTCCTCCCAGGTGCCTCATTAAGTGGTTGGAGGTGAGGAAAGTGTGCCCGCTGTGCAACATGCCCGTCTTGCAGCTCGCCCAGCAGGCTGGCAGCACGGATCCTCCTGTGCCAATACAGCAGCCATTGCCCGGTATCGAGAACCTGGTGTAGCAGACTCCAAACCGTCTCTCACAGTACACTGCAGACACACACAAACACACATCCCCACACTCATGCTCTCACCTGTACAGGTACACTTTGGTATGAGTCTGTGGACAGACTGGAGAAACTGGAGCTACTGCGCAGATATTCACAAAGACTGTGAATGTGCAGCCGTCATCACCTCTCTATCAGCGCATTGGTTCACAAAAAGGATTTTTTGACTGATAATCAGCTGTTTTCATGTTTTTTTTTTTTCTTTACATGGACAATGAAGAAGAGTTACCTTCTCGAATGAGAAATTATCATTAACTTTTTCACAACCAAAGCACTTTCCTGGGGACACCAGCGAACGTCTAGGCGGAGGGAAACATAAAAGCCAAGAACTACAATACACTAAAAATAAAAACGTTTTCCCTTTTCTTTTCTTTTTTTAACAAGCACTTTATGAGAAGGTAAACCTTAATTGCTTGTGGATCTTAGTCCCAAGGTCGTATTTTATATTTTCTCATTAACAATTATTTCTGTGAACATTACAGAGGAAAATGGGTTTTCATTTTGAATTGGTAAATAACTCAAAGGGACAACAGCACTTCAGCAGCTGTCAACAGCTTTGGACATTGGTTTGTGTTCAAATTGCACACATAAGAAATTAAACTCAAGGCAACCTTGAGATTTTATGTCATAACACACTTCATACAAAAGCTATGGAATCTGTTCACTGATCCCCCGTTTGTTCTTAATTATATTGTGTCTGTTGTTGTTATCCTTTTTTTTTAAATTTTAATTTTTTTATTTTGCTAATACCGAACGGCGATGCATTGAACAAATTGTAGCATCACTGAAAGGAATTTACCGGGTTACATCGTCCAGTGCTATCACACAGGCAATAATCAAGACAAACCATTCAGCAGCAGAGGATCTAAATGATGCCCACCAGTGTCAGTGAGCGTACGGTGATGCTTTATGTGTACAACAATTTTGAAGATCAAACCTGTAATTTGGCAGACATCCTCTGACATGACAACATGTTCCAGTTTTACTTCTGCTGCTTTGTGTTTTTTTATCGAAACTGGGCTGTGTGAATGTTACAGTGGTTTGCTTCAGGTTAAAGCTAACACGTTTAAAAAAATAAATAAATAAATGAAACTAGCATCACATATCTTGCAAAAAAAGACTAATAATTTGACTTAGAAACAGATCAGGAGTGAACTCCTACTTAATCTGTGCTCCATCCACACTTACTAACCCTAACCCAGCAGTTTATTTTTTATTATTTTAATTTATTTATTATAAATTCTTGGTACAGCTGCACAGAGATAACAAGTTAGCGGACTGACACCTGCATCAAAAGCACTGCCCTCAGCATATCATCAGCATATCTTTTGGTCAGCGCACACACACACACACACACATGCATGCACACACACAGGGAGCGGTGACCTGCTCCCTATGAAAGCCCCCCCTCAGAGTCAGTGGTCAGCAGGTTGTAATGAAACAGCATTTTTCATTCAAACACAGGGTAGCTGAGCGTTTTGGCTGCAGGATTCTGGTGCTTTCGCCTCTCCTGTCTCCCTCTTTCTGTACGGTACAGGGTGCTTTTGTTTCACGCCACACATACAGTAAATCTGAACCCTGCTTTTGTGAATATATTTTGTCCTCACCTGTTGTTAGCTGCATTTAGTACATTTATTGTAAGGGGGGAAAAAGTGATGGGCTGTGAGAAGTCCTGGGACTTAACTGTGATACGTGATCTTTAAAGGCACAATCTGATTCAAATGGAAACAAATGAGTAGGCACGCTACAAAAAGTGACGTGATTAGATCCGTTTGGCAACACTTCCATCTCGTTCTGGACATAAGTACATTTTCAGGTGGCTTCTTCATAAATGACAGATTGTGCCGTTAACAATGTTCAGTTCCATTTTCTTTTTTCTCTCAGCACTGAGCAGAGCAGCACAGGTCCCCAGCGCACAGGTGGTTTTAAACAGTGACAAAGCCTTTCACCTTCTGCGGCTGAAAAGCTTTGTTACTGTGACCTGTGTGCTCTGAATGTTTCATCTCTGCTGAATGTCTGCCCACACACTGGTGCCCTTTGTGGTGCGGTCACAGGATAATGCAGCTAGGGGAGAAAAAAAAATGTCATGAGAGCAAAAGCGGGGTCTCTCTGTCTCTGTCCGGCCTTTTAGCTGTTACCTGGTGGTTTGTAATGAATGCAGCACTTTGGTACCATCAATAAGGAAACCGTTAGAACTGGCACTTGTCCAAATTAGCCTTATTTGAACAAAAAAAAAAACTCTGCAACAATTAATTGTGTTCAGTGAGGAGGTGGTTTTGGTTATATGTTGAACAAAATAAACTCGAGGGCCCTCTTCATTATGTTAGCAGATGTAAAGTATTTGGTACCTTCTTAGTCTCTGGTTATGAAGAGGCTGCGACTGTTTCGTTGAACTTGTATCTCACTGCTGATGCTACATTACCAGAACCAAAGCCCTCCTTCACACTATTAACCCCAATACTTTGGTCTATAAACACAACGGTGGCTAACAACAAGCCGCTGCTAAGAACGCAAGTCTTAAAGCTTTGTTCCTGCTAACGGATTTGTCTTTGAATGTATGGTTTACGAGAGGAAGAGAAGATTTAATGTGAAAGCATGCTGTCTTGGAGAGTCCAGTGGCCACTAATATCACCCTTGTTACATGTATGTAGACTGTAGTATCGTTACTAGTGTATTTATACATAAGGCGCACAAGATAATGCTCCTTTATACTAACTAAATGGCAGCTGACACTTCCTGCCATTTGGCTATCTTAAGTGTTGTGTTTGTAAACACGTTTAGCCTTTCCACCTGAAATTCCCCCTTTCCTTCCCGTGTGCCGTCCTAATCCCGCCGAAGACAGAGTGCCAACTGAAGAGGAGATGTTGAGAATCGAATTCATAGCCAACAAAAGAAAAGAGAGTCTCAAAAATAGGAGATGAGAGGGAGAATCTGCGAGGCCAAAAAAAGCATGGAAATTGAGCCAGTAGTGAATACAGTAATAAACGGCATCCTACGACTGAAATCACCATTGACGTCATTGTGGCTTCTGAGTTAACTCTAAAAATAAACAAGACTGAATCAGATGAAAGAGGACTGTCAGGAACACGATTCCTCATCAACAATTTACTGATACGCCAAAAAAAAAAGCCTCCTGACAGAATAGAACGAAAGAAAGAAGAAAATGTCATATAATATCAGATTTCTAAGGTTGGTTTTAGCAACCAGACCGTTAAGATTTATCCTCTCTATCACTGCCCCCCTGTGCTTACCTCCTGTTTATATGGTGTTTTATTTATTCCTCTGTAGCTCTGTAGTGCCCCGTCGACTCTCAAGTAACTTCCCCCTTCTTCGTCCAAAACAAACACACCCTTTACCCTCACACCCTTTTTTTTTTTGTTAACACTGATTATGTTTGTGGACGTCCACAGACATTGTTTGTAAAACTAAGAATTCTGCAGCAGAATATTTTTGGAGACAATTTGCTGTACAGTATTTGTAAGCTCTATTTTTGTATATTGCTATTTTGGAGAAAATAATGCTTTTTTTTTCTTTTCTTGTTTTTGCTAATTTCATGTTTATTCATTTTAAGAAAGTTTTGCATGTGACTGACTTGAACTGTAAATAAAATTTCCAGATTTTGGAAAGATTATAGCGTTTGTTGTTGTCTTTCAGTTAAAGCCAATGCTGTGTGAGTGCAGACATACCATCTTAAGAATAATTAAATACGTGTGTCGTTTTAGATAAAACAAGATCTTTGCAAAATACTCAACAAAGAGCCTGGATACTTGCATATATGAAAGATTTAAAGTTTTACATTTTTACGTTGTCATGTTTTATTATTAATAATAATAATAAACTTCAATTTGATTATTTAGAAGAAAAAAAGTTCCGTGTGTTGACCAGAGGTTTATGCACAAATTTAATAACACCACCACCTTGTGGTGAAATCGTGAAATTGTAAACGATCCATTACCACGGCTGCATCTGGTCTTTTCATTAAGAGACGTGCACGTCCTAGTTTACATACGGTCAAAGAGTAGCTGTGCATTGGATTCGGTCACAGTGATGAAAGGGATTTTTTGCTGACTCGTGTAAAATCTGCATTTGACTGTTAAAGCTACAGTGCAGAACTTTTGTGGTGGTCAAAAACAGTCAGGAAGAGAAAAAAGGTCCAAAAAGGAAAAATAGTCCGTGCGGACAGTAACCCGTGTTCATCAGCACTATGGCAAATAATCATTGCTGGTTGACATGAGTCAGTAGTGAATGTAACCACAGATCTCTGACTTAAAACTTGTTATTCCGCAAAACACAGAGATGTACCTGGAGTGTGAGCTTGTTTGGCAAACGGGTCTGCTGTCCCGGGCCCAGGATAGAGGGGGGCCCCAGAACTGGGCCCTCATTAAATTATGGAATAATTAAAAAAATGATAATAAAATAGGAATATTTGTGGAAAACAATATGTAATATTTGAGTTACATAAAAGCTTTTTATTTGTTTTCTTCCTAATTGTCCTTGATCTCTAAAATGGACTATTCATTAAAACACCAAGTGTTTTTTAGTAGTATAGTAATAAAGTATAAAAGAGGAGGACCAGTACCTAAATTATTTACTGAAATGCATTACTTTAGTACTGACTAAAATCAACATGGAGATGTGATAATCTGCTTAACTGCAATGGGCAGTTTGTAAAATCAATTCTCTTAGCATTGCTATTATTATTTCCCACATCTTTCTCTGTTATCAAAACCCAATGTCTGCATTACCCATAAAGCAACCTTGAGATCGGGTGTAGTAGCAGCAGCTGATTTATCCTCGTGGCTCTAGTTTAGTCAGGAGGTCTACCATAATCATGTTTGTCAAACTCCTCAGTTTTGTGTCTGATTCTCCCCAGCCAGGATTTGTACTCCATAAAAAAGGCCGCAATCATCTTTAAAGGCTTCAGCTTCTTCTATACATGCAGCTGGACCTGCCGAACCCTTTCAACAGACTGGTGAGTAACGTCAGTGGAGTTCCCCTTTAAGATAAAACCTTTCAGCTCCAGTTCTGGGTCACTGACGCCGTCCTGACATGATGAATCTCTGAAGTTACAGTAGTTTCACACCCATCCACACCCTGATTCCTGGTACTATTGTCTCACAGGATGACGTGTGACCTCTGATCCTGACTAATAGTTTGTAGCAGGGAAGAGCTATACATTACCCCGATGAGACAAACATTAAAACACAAGAAACAAGGAGACAAAAAACACTGAAGCAGTGAAGGACAGCTTCAACTAACCTGAAGCTGACCATTGTTAGCCAGTGTGCTTCCACCCATCAAGTTGTATTGCGTAATCAGACCGTTCTCTATACTGAAGTACTATCTATACTGAAGACAGGGTTCATCAGTTTCTTGTGTATTTACAGAACAAACTGATAACTGTCTGATGTTGTCATTTCGTTTTGGTGAAAACAAATTATGTGTTTCATGTAAAAGGTCACTTTATTTGAAGCAACAGAAGACACTATTGTTGGACCCATTTTTCTTTGCATGGGTGAGGCCTGTGTATTTGTCACTTTGGCAGAGTCATTTTTGATGCATGGTGACGTACCCTGGAGACATTAATCAGACCTTGTGCCTCGGCAGATTCAGACAATAAGGAAACTTTTTAAAGAAAACTTAGCAGTATAGGGAGAATAACACATATCCATTCAGATATGAATTAAATAGTGACCTGGCTGTCTGAATTGATGCTTTATGCTGCGTATCCAAAAATTATTTACAAGGTTTGTTTCAGATAAAAAGGTTTATTTTCTTCTCACATTTAACTTAAGTCAGGATAGACAAAGTACTTATAGATATACCTGCAGATTATGTAAAACACATATTCAAAAACTTATATGCCCATGAACTGGTCAACCTGAGCAGGAGGAAGTTGTTGAAAAGTTGTGAAATATTAAATGGCAGTTAATAAGTTTTACAACACACAATTTTAACACATATCTGTATCATGTAGATTTTTTTTGAACCCGTCAACATGTGTGTTTTAGAGTGTGATTATTTGGCTGTATAATCAAACCTAAATGATACTCTATGTGTCTCTCTCAGAATAACAATGAGTGCAATCTGTAAAAACAGACAAGAGTAACAGTCCTCTACAAGATGACCCTAAAGAGAGCAATGCTGAAGTGGTACACGGCGAGGCTGCCCATCAACATGATCTCAGGGTGCGGAGCAGCAGCAGTGTTTGTTGTGGTGTTGTTCGCGTTTGTCGAGTTTCCTGTTATCGCTGCTGTCGTCTTGATCGTAGCAGGGTTATTCGTAGTAGCGGCACCTGCAACTGTCGTGGTAGCGGCACGTGCAACTGTCGTGGTAGCGGCACGTGCAGCGGTCGTGGTAGCGGCACGTGCAGCGGTCGTGGTAGCGGCACGTGCAACTGTCGTGGTTGCGGCACGTGCAGCGGTCGTGGTAGCGGCACGTGCAACTGTCGTGGTTGCGGCACGTGCGGCGGTCGTGGTAGCGGCACGTGCGGCGGTCGTGGTAGCGGCACGTGCAACTGTCGTGGTAGCGGCACGTGCGGCGGTCGTGGTAGCGGCACGTGCAACTGTCGTGGTAGCGGCACGTGCGGCGGTCGTGGTAGCGGGACGTGCGGCTGTCGTGGTAGCGGCACGTGCGGCTGTCGTGGTAGCGGCACGTGCGGCGGTCGTGGTAGCGGCACGTGCGGCCGTCGTGGTAGCGGCACGTGCGGCGGGCGCCACTGTCTGCCCGTTCACTGATGCTGTCGATCGATAATTAACACATGGTTATGCAGAGGACATAAAATTTGCGACACACTTCAAAAACAGTGCGTTCATACTCACCGATGATCAGTAGTTGTATCAGGACAATACGAAGCATTTTTAATGGCTGACCTCTCACCTCTGAGAGAAAAGAAAGGGGGAAAAAAAGCTCTTTACACTTGATTAAACTAAACAAACAAACAAACTAATAATGCAATACAACTTCTTTGGCATGTTTCTACTGAGCAATCTACACATTTAGTACTCACACAAGTCTGAATTTAAATGCTGTGGCCGCGCCGAGCTGCAGATTTGTTCTTGTCTCTACAGTGAATGTTCTCAGCCCACAGCTTCAACTCTGCTTTATATACGATGGGAGACGGACATGATAAATGATGTCAAAGAGAACCAGCTGTATACATGTTTGAAAGATGATCATTCCTTCCACGCCAGTCACCTCAGTGTGACAAATCCCTTTCTTCATCCATGCATTTTGAAGCTCATGAGAATACTTAGCTACCACAGAAGGATTTAGAAAGCAAACAGGTTGGTGACAAACTGAAGAATCAGTTTTGCACAGCGACACAATGAAAACTGTGTGTATATGAAGAAGAATTACTTGTGCTATGGTTGCTTAGGTATGATATTAACGGTGACTGTGTGTGTAAAATGTATGGAATGAGTGTACAGGCGAATGAAAGCAGGGCGTCTTTGTTTTTCACCATGCCCCGAGCTTTACATCCTTTGACCACCATCATGTGATGCATTCACTTACGTAGACACCTCATCATAAGGTCATGTGTCACAACCGATACTAGCATATTAGTGGAGGTCACAGAAAACACATGGGTGCTTCTACGGGCAAAGATCCTTATTAAATTGCAGTTTACCTCAATGATTATTTAATTTCCTTTTATTTGAATTTACAATGAGTGTGTGTGTTAATACTGAAAAAACAACCTTAAATGTCCGTTCTCCTTTTGGAAGAGAAGAGTAAAAAGATTTGTTAACTGAAATGAAAATCAAAGAATTATACTCAGATGAATAAAATAAAATAAAAACTTAAAAGGGTATTGTCTTTAGTCTTGGTGCATAAGTTTAACTGCCTTCATAAAGCTTTGCAAATTAACTTCTTAAATCTTCCCCCGTGACAAATATAATAAAATAAATTATGCATGAAACTAATAAAGATGAGAACTAAACTGAACTTTTAAATAAATAATAAAAGTAAAGACAAATAAAAATCTACAGTCTTCTATGTGGTGATTAAAATGGTTTCATTTGTTAGATTACTCATCCAATATAAAAATTACACTGTGTAGTTTTCACTGTCTCTGTGAAACAAAGTGTCCTCTCAGCAGAAACGTATCAAGGCCAGATTTTACAAGATATCTCTTTATATATTTCAAGTTAATCGTTGCCAAGGAAACATCCAACAGGGATCCAAAAGAAAAATGCTTAACAATGAATTCCATCACTAAATATATCATCTATTTATGAGCCTGCAGGGAACCTTAAACAGAGAAAAGTCTCTATGAGATTTACTGAGCTCCACACAGTGCAGCGACCTCTATGTCTGTAACACAGACTGACTAATAGCAATATTTAGGGGGCGTCCACACAGAAACGCATTTTGGTGTAAACGCAGATGTTTTGGATCGTTTTGGCCGATCGTCCACACGAATCCTGTAAACCCATAGCCCTAAAATGCACTTTTTTGAAACCTGGTCCCAGGGTGGAAAAATTCAAAAACACAGCTCTTGCGTTTTCATGTGGACAGCGAAACCGGAGATTTTGGCAAACGATGATGTCATCGCCACCATCGCCACACCCCTCGAGCAGCCTTCCACCTCTTATATCCCACGAGACGTCTCATAACAACATCAACAACAATGTCGGACTACATGCTCGAGTTCCTGCTGGAGAAGATATTGAGCCTATTACGGTGAGTTTGATTTCTTCTAAAGCCGATTTGTGAACAGCGCTCAAGCTTTATGCGCATGCTCCGCCTCTTCCTCCCGGCTTTTGGTGAATTTCTGAAACCGAAACAGCGCCACCTGTAGGCCTGGAATATGAAGTAGCGTTTTGAATCTTGCTGAGACGGATCCGTGTGGACGCAGCTATTCTTGAAACGATGCCGGGGAAAACAGATAGGGAAAAGATAGTTTTCGTATGTGTGGACGAGGCCTTATTCTATCTGTGAAAGTTTAAAGAACCCTCATACTCTATTAGCATTCATCTGTCAAGATTTATCTTATCTGCATACACACCATAAAGATGACAGTTATTTAAAGTATCTTAGTAAAACTGTGATCAGATGACTTAGGTTAAAGGGCCATTTTATTAAAAATAATATAACTTATTGAGGGTGGCACAGTGTTCTCTGTAATGGAGCCTGTTCCTGTCTGACCGGTGACATAAGTAACATTGATCATCCTGTTACAATGATCAGTGTTCTGCTGGAAATCTTATGGTCCTGTCTTTCCTGTGGATGTTACTTAGACATGTACCACCCACTTAAATGCTGATGCTAACCAGGCAACCACACCCCAGTGACACTCCCTAACGGCAGCAGCATTACCCAGCAGGACAATGCAGCCTGACACACCATAAAAACCATAAAAAACAACTGTAAAAAATGAAAAACAGCACAAGACGCTGATCAAGTATCTGTGGGATTCACTGGAACAAGCCTGATCCACAGAGGCCCCTCTCCGCAACCCACAGGACCCAAAGCCCCCCATTATCCATCTCCATTCTCTGATGAGTCACAAGGGAGACCTATACAAGATTAGGAAGGTGGTCATAATGTTATCACTTCATATATTAGACTTTTTCAGTTTGAATTTTGTTTTACTATAATGTGCTATACTGATGTTTATATATATATTGCATTAACTCACTCACCTCACGCAGAATCAGTGCCTTGAATGGCTCAGGACAGCAATGGGTGTGACAAACCTGGTCTACTTCATTGGTAAGGCCTGTACTGACACAAAAGGCTCCGATCTGAAGGTATTAGAGGAGTTTACGTAAGTTTATTTTTACCTCCTTGTAAAAATTTTATTGGGATCACTGAATAAATGATCATGAGGGAAAACTTTCACACTTTATCATCACAGTCATGAGGACATACAGTACATCTACTGAACAGTAAAACCTGTTTCCAGTCGTCAGGAGTCAGTAGGTTCAAGTTTTGTAACTCGACACAAACTCACCATATGTTGTTTTATTTTAATAAATATTGGGACAAAGATGCTCAATTTATTTTAAGTGTGCAGCTTTAATGGACATTTATAGTTTTGGCAAAAACTGAAAATGTTTTTCCAATGAAAAAATAATATAAATATATGTAAGTTGAGTCGCCACCTCATTGACTTGTAGTCTTACTCCACTAAAGTACAACAGCTCATAAAAACTCGACTGATCTCAGCCAAAGACAAAACACAAATACAAAGAGCTGAACAGATGTGTGTTTTATTGTCAGACAGTCTTTAAGTGGAATCCGGCTCGGCCTTTTTTTGCGCTTTGGTTTTGGCGTTCTGCTTCTGTGACTTCTGCAGCAGAGCCAGCGTGTCTCTCTTCTCAATTCTCCTCAGCTGTTTCTTCTTCATCCTCTTGATCTTTGTTGTGTTCCGGATCTGCAATAAGGAAGAGACAGAAGATCAGATCTGGGCTGATTTTGTTTGTAACATTAAAATCTCTTTCCAGTCAAAAATGTGTGCAAGAAACTTTAAGCCATCTCCTTTGATATTCATTCTAAACGCAGCACACTATACACACACAATAGTAAAGTGCAACAACAGTGTACCTGGTAGTTCTCTATTTATGCAACAAACATGTATGTACACTCACAATATTTACTACTATTATTATTATTCTTTCTGGGTGTTTGGTATTTGGGTTTATTGTACTGCTTCCTAAATGTGTTGAAGTGTCTATGCTGCAGTAATTCAGAATATTTCCAAAAAAGTCCAAATCATCAGATGGTTGAAGCCTGTAAATAAAGACCCAGTGAGTTGGATCAATTAGTGAAAATGAACCCTTCAACCACTGTGGCAAAGCCGCTACGCACAAGCATCTCAGCAGAGAATATCCACCTGTCTTCTGGTCTTCAGTATTTGGACCATCACAGTGAGTTTTGCTTGACTCTTGGTTAGTGGTCAGAGACTTGGGCTTACTGTTGTGTCCCTACCTCGTCTTTGAAATTCAACAATGACTCTGTAGAGCAGACGCTACCAGCTTACAAGGCAGTGCTGCTTTCCAGTGCATTTGTTAACAGTTTGTCTCTGTGCATATGGACTGTATAAAATATGAATGACACGTCTCCTCTTCCTTCGAGTGGTCAAAGTGACACTACAGTTCCCAGTATATGGGTGGCAAATACTAATTTGACGTGTTCTTTAGTGTTTTAGTTTGGTCCAGGTCCCATCCATTAACAAGGAAGAGGTGGTGCTTATGACCTATACTGCTGCCAGACACCAGAGGGAGCTCTACTTGCTTTGGCTTCACTTTAGAGGAGCAGTTCTGTTACATCTTTTGTACAGTCTATGCCAGAGACTAAACGAGTAGATTCCCATTAATGTTCAGTGGTTAGCACCAAAAAACCTGTGCGGGTTTCGGTCCACATTCAAAAGACAGCCATGTTAGATTAATTGGTGATAATAAATCAAAGGGTTAATTGAATAATCAATAAAAGAATCGATTGAAAAAACAATCGCCTGTTGCACCAGACATAAACTGCAGCTTCTCTCAAACTATTTTCAGATCTTTGAATGAAGACCAACGCCTTACTTGCAACACAAGATAGATGCTGGATAATTGTGCTTGTGTGTTAATCTGTGTTTGTGTTAACTACGTACCACTTGAACAATCTCTGCTTTGCGCTCGTTCTCTGCGCGACGCTTCAAGTTTTCTTCTCTTCTTTTCCTCTTTTCCTGTTGAGACAAGTAAAACACAATAAATAAGATGTGTGGGCTGCGAGCAGTGCACAAACATCACAGTCGACAATGCACCAAACTGCTTCCGTTACCTCCTTCTGTCTGTTTTTCTCATCTTTAAGCTCCTGTGAGTACTTTTTCACAAGCTCCTTCTCCCGTTTAGCCTGCATCTTCTTTTCCCAAGAGGAGCACAGCGGCTTGTCCCTAACCAACGCAGAGAACCTGGAGGACAAACATCACATGGGTCAACACACAAACAAGGCTGGAGTACAAGTTTACAAAACAATTACCAAAATATAACAAAGCAGCAGGCTTTAAATAATTGTTTAACTTGCTGAAAGTGACAGTCTGATGTCAGATAATGTGATTTAATACCCAACAACATTCAATTTCAGATTCACTGACTGATTTAGTAACAACTGTTTGTCCTGCATCTGCTTTCCAGTTGTGTCCCAGAGATAACCTAGTCTGTAACGCACCACCCTAGAGGGGGTAAACTGTTTTGTAAAAGTGGAGGAAGAAGCCTGTTTGAATCTATAATCTTCATTTCTGGAAGGAGGACCATTTTTCCTTCCTGGGGAGTTTAATGATCATGCTAGATCATGTGAAATAAAGACACAGCTCCTGGTTTGTTTACCTCTGCTTGTTGCGGTCCTTCCATACTCTTCCTGACTTGGGTTTTCCCAGAGGGATGACCGGGGTTTGTTTGACACTTGGAGCCGGACGACTCTTTTTCTTTGGGACGGTCTCTGAGCTCGCAGGTGCCTTCTCTGCTCCTGTAGGCTTGGACGGAGGACCGTCTCCACTGCCGTTAACGTCGACCTTATCTGTATCCGCTATTGCTGCGTCAGTCTGCGGCTCTGCTGGCTCTGTCACGATGCAGGGCTCCGGTTCGGTCGTCGTGTTGGGCTCTTCCTCTATCAGAGTCTCTTGTTTCTTCTCTGGCTCCTCTTTTATTTCCACCGCCTGCTGCTCCAGGAGGACAGACCTCCTGGTCCTCCGGCTGGGAGTCCTCAACGGGGCATCAGAGTCCACCAGTGCGGCAGGAGTGCGCACAGTGCGGCCGCTGCGGGTCCGTCTGGTCTCCGCTGGAGGATCCTGGACCTGATCTTCTTCTCTTGCCGCTAATGAAGCTTCTGACACGGCTTTCGTCCTCTTCGACATATTTCCTAATTAAAGAGACTACACCACATTACTCTGACAAACTTGTGTACCCACGTGTGATTGCTCCCAGCGTTCTGTATGCGCGTTATTTCCGGTACTATGACGGACGAGAAACAACATCGTAGCGCATCAGCGTCAACTACAGCCGGGGAGGAAGAACTGCACATATGAAATTGATAAATCTTTTCATTAGAGATTTTTCACTAAAATGACAAAATAAAAATAATAATGAACCGAAACGAATTATTACACTTTATTAAAGTTTATATTTATTTAGAAAATACAAAAGAAAGCCAACTGAGAAAAGTGTTACAACATGTTGGTTACGCACAAACAACAAAACTTTATACAGGAAAGAAAATTGAATGCTTTATGTATGTAAATGGTTATTTGTCATAATCCCCAGATTATAATAAAATATGTATTCTGGAGTCTTTGAAAAATAGTCTGGAAAGAAATGACAAATACATGCTATACTTTCAGACCCTCTTTGTCCTACATAATGTTATCTCTATATTTCACATGAATACTGTACAAAGTAAAAAATAAATAAATAAATAAATAAAGTTTTATCGTATTTTATCTGTGTCAGTGATCCTAAAATTGCGTCCTCTTAAAACAATGGCGCTATCTCGTGGATGAACCGCACAACACTGCCACCTACCGATCAACACGAGTCAGTACGTCACCAACATGTCACATGACTTTACTTCCGCAACTCATGATGACACGCTCATTCAAAACACACAGACAGGGAAGTGGACACTGCGGCGGGTCGTGGTCCAGTTAATGTTACTTGTTCGGGCGCTTTAAATCACATTTTGCATCTGAATCGGAACAACGGGAGTCACCATGGCTCTTCTCAGAGTTTGCTGCCTGCTGCTGCTGCTGCTCGGACAATCAGTGAGTGTTTGATTTTTAAGATTTTTAAATCCGCCCTGGAGAATAGCTTTTGTTAATCGAATAAAATGTTAAACACAGGATTAAAAGATGGGTTTTTAACATTAATAACTACTGTTATTAACACTACTGTTCGTGTAGTATTGTCAGTTCAAAGCAAAACAATAATAAATGACACTTACTTGATCTGAAAGTGCTGACCAGATCTTTAAAACACCCTTAACATGTTTGTATTTTAAAATATTTACCTTGCATTGACACATGTTTAACAACCTTCAGCAGACATTCAGTCTGACTGCCTCATCCAGTCACCTGAGCTGTCCCTGAGTCATCCCTGTCCCATTAAATCTTCAACCTTCATGGAACCTGCTGACTTAACCCGTTTTGAAACGTGTGATCACTGCAAAACACCTATAGATCCAGGTGTGACTTGCATTGTGTTGTGTTGACCTGCAGCTCGGGGCATCTCGTTCATTCAGTGTGGACTACAACAATGACTGCTTCCTTAAGGATGGGGAGAAGTTTCGTTACATATCAGGCAGCATCCATTACAACAGGATCCCTAGGGTCTACTGGAAAGACCGTCTGCTCAAGATGTACATGGCAGGACTGAACGCCATCCAGACGTAGGGTCACTTCCTGTCTCACTCTCTTCTAGTGTGTCTTTGTAGTTGTCTGTCACATGACTTTTGGATTGTTTCCATATTTCGGCGGGCCGCAGAAACGTGACTGAAACGTGAAATAAGTTTGAGTTTTCTGCGCTTGATATTATTTTTAGGTTGGAAAACTTATGAATCTGTGGATTTAAGGTTTCACCGTGGACTGTGAGACGTTAAAATGGGCCTTTAATGCACATTTTCTTCTACTACTGTGATATATTATAGACTGTTTGGTTTATTCTTTTGGTTTAACAAATGTCTTGAATTCAATTTGCAGCTACGTTCCCTGGAACTACCATGAACAGCATCAAGGCCAGTACAATTTTACCGGAGACAGAGACTTGGCACATTTTCTTCAGCTGGCCCAGGACATCGGTTTACTGGTCATCCTCCGGCCAGGACCCTACATATGTGCGGAGTGGGAGATGGTGAGAGAGGCTGTTTGTAAATGTATTTTCCTTGTGTTTTTGGAGCCATTCGGGGCTGGTAAACTGAACTTTTAATAAAGGTTGGTACATCTAGTGGAAGCACTAAAAAACAGTCTATTGCCAAGGAAAGTAGAAACATGAGCTGTGTTTTAATGACTTTAGATTACATTTACTAGTTAGTGCTAAACAGAGGCTAATAGGTCAATACTATATTTGGTGGAAATTGGAATAAAACTTAAGGCTGCAGTACATGGCGATAGTTATAACCTTCACTTTCTAGTTTAAACTGTAATCCTCTCTCTGAATGTAGATTTTCTTTTTATCTGACGCATCAGAAACAAGAGCTTAATCGGAAGTTTGTGTTGCATAATTAGTTTCAAATCTCCCTGCTGTTTTCTGCATCTGTTGCATTTTCACAGTCTTTTCTTAATGCAGAACAAACCTACATTTTTAGACCCCTCTGAAAGCAGCGTCTGTTTGTGTCGAACTGGACTCTATGTTGTGCTGTTTATTCATATTTGGTCGTTGTCGGTGTAACTCTTGTCATCCAGGGTGGTCTGCCTGCCTGGCTGCTCAACAAGAGAGACATTGTGCTGCGATCTTCAGACCCAGGTGAGAAGCAAAGTGAAATGAAAGATTAAAACAATGAGGTTTGCATGCTCTCATTTAAATAACACTGTTCTTTGTGTGTTGTAGATTACATTGCTGCAGTAGACACATGGATGGGGAAGCTGCTGCCTATGGTAAAGCCTTATCTCTATCAGAATGGTGGTCCGATCATCAGTGTACAGGTGAGTGTGAAGATCTGGGCCTCTTCCTGTAGCTTCATGTCCTGATGTTGTGCATTATTTATCAATGCAGGACTAACTGGAATAACGTCTCTCTTTTGATGTCACTGACAGGTGGAGAATGAGTACGGCAGTTACTTCGCTTGTGACTACAACTACCTGCGTCACCTGACGACGCTGTTCCGGTCTCACCTGGGTGATGAGGTGGTTCTGTTTACTACAGATGGAGCTGGCCTGGGCTACCTGAAATGTGGTGCGATACAAGGCCTCTACGCCACTGTGGACTTTGGGCCAGGTAGCTATCGCCCTGAGAGATATCACACACAGAACTCATGTTTTTAAACGGCTTCCTGTTTTCCCTGTACGCCGACTTTACACGCAGTCAGAAGTCATGAGGAAGTTACACAGCTAAATGCCTGCTTGTCTTTGCCTCGTCATCCTTCTAGGTGCAAATATAACTGCGGCCTTTGAAGCACAGCGACACGCCGAGCCCCGTGGGCCTTTGGTAATCATCCTCCTCGGTGCATTTTATAATAAATTTTAACAGCGCTGCACATTTCTCTCATATTTCTCGCCGTTTTATCGATCTCAGGTGAACTCAGAATTTTACGCTGGCTGGCTAGACAACTGGGGATCACCTCACTCTGTCGTGTCGTCTACTTTTGTGGCCAAATCCCTGAACAATATGCTGGCCGTTGGAGCAAACGTCAACATGTGAGTCGGCATGCACCCCTGTGCAGACAGTAAGAAGACATTTGGATGGATGTTGAAACGTCTTCACCTGTTACCATAAATGTGTGTCTAAATTGTTGGACAGTTAATCTAACCCTTTCGGATCAAAATTTGTTAGATTTGTGCAACGTTTATGGAGACATTTATTAATTAGCACTGCCATTGAACAGTACCACCACAAATAATTATACATAAGACTCAACAGTTATTAATGGCAATCTGTGGTACATTACAACCTGAGTTTATAGCTTAACTACATAGGAAATTGCTGATTAAAGGCGTCCAAGTCGACAACGTTTAGCTGGTTTTATTGCAGACACTTTGACTTGTCGCAGTAGCTGTGTCCGAAATCACTCCCTAACCACTATAGTGACCACGCCATTTTGTAGTGGTGTCCGAATGTTTAGTGTCCACTATATAGTGCACTGCATGTATCCCACAATTCACCGTGAAATGTAGTGAACATCCGATGGTCACTAACCGGAGCAAGATATCCCATCATGCATTGCCAGAAGTTTTCTTGACGCGGAAAGTAAATTAAATATGGCAGACGGACGGGAGACTGTGAACAAATGTCAGTAAAGTGTAAAACGAACAGCAAACAATTAAACATTCCAGTAGATTACTTTGTAACCTTCTGTAACTAAAGAGCCAAGAGAATAAAATATTAAAATATGCTTAAATAGAAAACAAAATAAGAAAATAAAGAGTACAGGACAGTGATCATAATTTAATAAAAATGCAGTAGTAAATGGACAAGTATTTGATTGATGGAGACGACATTAATGTGTGTACGTTTTAATTGTGCGACAGCGATGACGTAATTACCGGCGCCAAGAGAAGTGTTCAAAAGTGTCCGAAATTTTTTTCTGTTGAGCTCACTATATAGTGCACTACATTTATTTCCCTGTGTAGAGAGTAGGGAATGAGTGAGTGATTTCGGACACAGCACAGGTGTATTAATGTTGGCTCAGTTCCTTTAACTGTCTCTATAAGTCTGTAAGAACGTGTAGCCAAATACTCAAAAACTGGACTTTGTCTATCTTGAATGAAACCACAATTAAGATGCCTGTGCTTTTCATACAGCGACAAATCCAAATGCATCTGTAATGTAGTCCACGAACCACCGACAAAATTTGAGGAGTTCCACACAGATGCGATGCGATGCGATACATCCATAGTGGAAGTTTGACCACATCCAGGCTACATTACTGACATGGTTAATACATGATGAATAATCAGGCTGGTTGCAAATGGCTCCATTATTCTGAAGTTATAATAATGATCCCCGTGACCCTTAACTGCAATAAGGTACAGAAGATGAATGAATGAATGAATATAATAAGGATCATGGTAAATGTCTAACTGTCTGATCACAATGAAAGGACTTCATGTCTTGTTTTTAGAGCACATTCATTCTTACTTTCATTCCTCCTCTCTCAGTTACATGTTCATAGGAGGAACAAACTTCGGGTACTGGAATGGTGAGTAAACTTGTGACAGACCGGTTTGATAAAATAATTTGATCATTTTCAAAAACACAAAAGCCACACCCAGTGCTTTCAGCCTGATCCTGAACCAGACTGTCTCTTAACACCATTAGGTGCCAACGCGCCTTACAGCCCTCAGCCCACGAGTTACGACTACAATGCCCCGCTCACAGAAGCAGGAGACCTCACAGAGAAATACTTTGCCATTCGGGAGGTGATCAGTATGGTACGGACACCTGTGTTGCCTTTTAAAATCTCTGACATGTGGTTGAGTTAAGCATGTTACAAATTAATGGAACTAATGTTTCTTCCCATAATAGTATCGAAAGGTACCAGAGGGACCAGTCCCACCAAGTACCCCAAAGTATGCATATGGTGCTGTTGCAATGAAGAAGGTCAGTACTCCAGTCCAGTTCCTCTATTCTAAAATATGCATTGATCACACAAGCATTGCAGTTTTTAAGAGGCAGCCAAAATGTTTACCACTGTGGGAGAGTCAAGGCGTTACACAGATGCATGCACCTTATGACTGTCCACAAACAAACTGAAAGATCACTATGGAAAGAATGAGGTTTGAACATTTATGAATGTTGTCGTGATATGTAGTTACTAAAAAACTAAACAGACTGTTTTCTGCAAAGGAACTGGCACCATATCATTAACGCTGCAGTCATCATCATTTCTGTCCATGCCGTGACACCATAAGAATTAACTGATTTATTTACAGACCAATAGTGTGCGGAGACAATGGCCGTGTTTGCACGGGGCTAGTTTTATCTTGGGATCTGTCGTGATTTTATTTTTCAAGAGTTTTTGTTTGATTTTGCGGCTTTTTAATTCCTCTTGTCACGTAAGAATTATGAAGCCTCAAGTTTGGAGAGCTGTTAGGGTGCAAGTTCGAGATGTGGCTGATCCAGTCACAGAAAAAAGCTCAAAACTATCAGACGAATGAAATTGCAGAAGATGATGAGATGGATGACATGCGTGGCACCAAATTTACCTACGGATGCAGTACAACACAGAGTTTTTACAGAGTGAGCCAGACTGACGAGTGTACAAGCATAAAGAACGTGCACCGATGTAGGTTACGTGTGTTACAGCATCTATGTCCTTTATTACTTTTAATGAGTCTTAAATCACATGACCTCCCCAGGTAAAACTAATCCCATATGAATAGGGCTAATAATGTAATATAAACAGATTTTATCATGTTCATTACAACTTGAGAATGGACGATTGTCATCTTATTATATAAATCATGAAGTAAAATGCAATCTTTTTGCCACCTGCAGCTCCAGACGGTGACAGATGCCCTAGAAATACTTTCCTTCTCTGGCCCAGTCAAAAGTGTGTATCCTCAGACTTTCAATGACTTGAAACAGGTATCCTTCAGTTTTCCTGTAAAGTATATTTACACTATCGTTGTGACATATGATTGACATGTTACTTTCTGCCTTTTAGACTTTTGGCTTTGTGCTCTATAGAACTACACTACCCATTAACTGCAGTGAACCAACGCCGCTGTCATCTCCGTTGAACGGAGTTAATGACAGAGGGTATGTGTCGGTGGACGGGGTGAGTGTTTCCTGTCAGAATTTATGTTTGAATGCAGCACGGGTTTTATAGCGTCGTTACTACATCAGTAAAAAGCTGATTGTTAAACCTCAGGAGTCTTTTGGTGTTGAAGCAAGGTGTCAAAGTGACTGTTTTTGATACTAAGAGCTGTCATATTTCAAGTGTCCCATATAAAATAGTGTTTTCTGCATTTGTTCGCTTTAATTCCATTTTTTGTTTTTGTTTGCACTGATCACGAACGTACAATTTCTTTTTCTTATAAAATCATGCTAATTTCTTCAAGGTGCCTGTTGGGATTCTTGAAAGGTTCAGAGTCCTAACGATTAATGTGACCGGGAAGGCTGGCAGTCAGTTGGACATACTGGTGGAGAATATGGGCCGAATCAACTACGGAGGTAACATCAATGACTTTAAGGTTCGTGGCTCCAGTTTCTGCTACATACAGTGTAATGAATCAGAGCTGTTATGTATGTTTGATTTATTTCACGTTGCCGTGGTTCAAACTGTGATTTAAAACCGAGGATGTTTGTGGTTCCCTGGATTCAGCGTCCTCTCTGATCTCTCTTTCTTTGTGTTTTCATGTCATAGGGTCTGGTGTCAAACATGACTCTGGGTAAAGACACGCTCACCGGCTGGACCATGTACAGTCTGAGTATTGACGAAGTAGTCAGCCAGGGCCTCCTCCCGGAACAAAAACCCACACGAACAAGTCCTCCTCAGCCTGCCGCTCTTTCCCCTCCGACCTTCTACGGAGGGAGCTTCGTCATTCCTGACGGCATCCCAGACCTCCCTCAAGACACCTACATCAGTCTGCCCAAATGGAAGAAGGCACGTGACAGGAGGTTTTGTTGCTGTTGTGTTCTCTGACGAGTGTTTATTGGATGATTTGTTGACGAGAATATAAAAGAGAATTAATCTTAGCCATTCTGATCATTAATTAATCATTTAAGTAATTCATGAAGCAGATATGCCACACATAATCTGACAAGATTTTGCTTAGAGGTTCAAGTGGATATAAAGTTTTATTATAATTGTGTAATTCACCACTATTGAGCTTTACTCTTATAATGTCATTCATTCTCCTTTAACATATGTCCTTCCAAAATGAATTAAAAGAACCCAATGCAAATAAACTAATTACATTATCTTTGTGAATTTGTGTGTTTCAGGGACAGATCTGGATCAACGGCTTCAACTTGGGGCGTTACTGGCCGAGCCGAGGGCCCCAGGTGACACTTTTCGTCCCCGCCAACATCCTCAGCACAGCCGCACCCAACAACGTGACCGTTCTGGAGCTGGAAGGCGCTCCCTGCGGCTCTGGTGCCTGCACCGTGGAGTTTACCGCCACACCCATCCTGAATGCAACAGTGCACCCAGACGTCAAACCGCACCGGGAGCTGTTTGTGAAAGAGGACTGTGACGAGAAAGGACCTCGATACTGCCCTCAATTCCTTTTGCACTAGACTCTCTGAAGTATCAAATCAGCACTTTCTATGTGAATTTTTGTTTGTGAAGGTGTATTATGTGAATGAAGGTTAAAGTGGGTACGTGGTGTCAGGGATGGAATTTGTCTCTATGAAAAGCAAAGAAATATATTTTCAGTCAAAGCCTGTATTTTTCCAGCGCTGGGTGCCTCTACCTCACAGATTTTACTGCCTTATGTTTTCTTCACAGAGGGATTATTGCCAATTAAAGCACCACAAATACATATAAATATGTATATGTATATGAGATTGTTTTATTGTTTTTTAATGTAAAAGCTGGGACTGCTCATCTGGAGTTTATTACCATTTTGGGATTTTTTTTTCTGAAGCTGTTTTAAAATGTATAATTTTAATCAAAAAATAAAAGATTAGATTCTATTTCAGTGATCCACTTTATCTTTGAATGACACGGTGCTAGCCGGACGCGTGTATAATTACTAGGTGGATAAAAATGTTTACAGCAACACGATTTTTATTTTGTCATTTTTTTAAAAATGAAAATGATTTATTTCATTTCCCATGAACTGTAATTGCTACTAGTAGTTTTAATTTTAATTTTGTAAGATGTGATCCACCGAAGAGCCTGAGCGTGTACAACTTTGTGACACTAACTGTAGGTGTCCGGTAGGTGGCGGTAGCGCACCTGCAGCTAATTTGGAAAAAAAACAACAGAAGAAGAACAAAGCGGAAGATGGCCAATGCCTGCTTGAACTAACAAGCACTGATGATAATGCTGCTGTTATAATGTTTTGTCCAACAGTGAGGTAAAAAACATAATATTTTGAAACATTTAAAATGTACATGATAGATAGATTAAATAAACGAGGCAGTGCTTGGCTGTTGTATCGTTAGCTAACTAGTAACATGCTAATTTCCTTAGCCGAGGAAGCTACAGTAGTTGTCGTTAGCTGAAACGGATATGTTTCCAGTATGTGTATTATATGTAGCTTACTTACAGACAACTATCCTGTGTAAACGTGAGCAAGTAGTTAACTTAACACCAGCTTGTTTGTGTGTGTCTGTGTGTCTGTGTGTCTTTGTCTCCTCGGCAGGTTGTGAACGCCTCGGTGTTTGGGACAGATACAACATGATCAGATACTGTGACAATTAACTGAAATGATAAGACATGCCGTAGTGCCTTAACAACAACTTTTTAACCATACAACCTTGGCTTTTTCACACATCTGGAGTGAAAGACACCTATTTTTATATCAAACAACAGTTCCTGTACAAACCCAAGTCTTCCTGTCGACCATGGTGGATAACCGGTATGCCACAGCTTTGGTCATCGGCTCGGTGCTGAGCCTGCTGGCCACGGTGTACCTCTCTGTGGCAGTGGGGACTCAGCACTGGTACCAGTACAGCAGTCCTCCAGTCAAACAGAAGGACCTCAATGCCTCAACGCTCAAAGAAGAGTTCATCAACGGGGAGTTTGATGAGAACACCTACAGCAACACCATGTACCGCCTCAACGGCACGCTTGGTCTGTGGTGGAGGTGCATCCTGGTCCCCAGCCAGTCGCACTGGTTCAAAGAGCCAGGTATTATACTGTAGTGGTACAGCTGTGGAGCTGTTATCTACAAGACCTCTTAAGACCTTTCCTACTAGACTGTGTTTATAACAACCGATTTGCAGAGCTGCCTGTTGCACATTCAACGATGATCAAGACATAGACTATATGTGACTCATATGTGTGATGAATTTTTTAGTTTTTTTGCTCTTTGACTTCAGACCCCAAGATGGAGACCCAGTGTGTGAGCTTCACTCTTTCTCAGCAGTTCGCCATAAAATACAAACACCCTGGAAATGACAGTGAAGAGGATCTGCTGAGAACATGTGAGTCTTCCCGGCGTCCCGTCTTTGTGTTGTGTTCAATTGCAAATTTTTTGGCTCCACTTTAATTGCCGGAAAACCTTTGAAGTCCGTCTGGTGTTTTTGTTCCTCAACCTTATTGTTTAGTTCTCGGAAGCCACGTTTTCTACATTAATTTCTCTTAATCTGAAATTATTGCTTACTGAAAAGAACTTCTTTGTAGGTTTCACTCCTGCCTCTGTCTTTACATCCTCATTCCATCAGTAAATATAAGATGATGAGGATTTGTCTTTTTTGCAGACCTGTGGAGGTGCCAGTTTCTGCTGCCCTTGGTGTCACTGGGTCTGGTGTTCCTCAGTGGCCTCATTGGGGTCTGCGCCTGTCTATGCCGCAGCTTCACGCCCACCTTGGGAGTGGGAATTCTCCATCTTCTTGCAGGTGAGGTCAATAAAGTCATATAATCTGTAATGTCTTCCTGGTTTCTGAAGTTTAGATTTAGGTTTAATGCTCACGACATTTGCTCCATGAGAGAGGCAAAGCGCGGACATGAACTGCCAAGTAGATTCCCTCACAAACATACAGTTTGTGGGATAACAGATTTCTTTAATACGGATCTCTCAGTTGGTATTGGGAGATCGGTATCATGGCAATGAATTTTCTTAAATTCTCGGATCGGATTTTGGGTCTACCATGAACCAAAGTCCATCTAGCGTCAAAGCATCTTCTTACTCTTCACTGGCTACTGTCAAATCTGCTGAACATAAAAGAATAAGAAGCAAAATCACGTCATTCAATACTACCAACTTGATACGGCACCAAAAAAATGCAATACCACGAGTACACTCAGGAAACAGTGGCTCCAAAACAACAACAACAACAAACACTGAACGCTGCGTTTAAAAGAGGAGAAAAGTTTCCTTGAGAAATATCAGGGAGTTTGTGGTATTGGATGACCTGCTCATTTCTGTACTTAAGAACAGAAAGAAAAGCTTTGACACCCATGTTTATTGGACCTAATCCAGTTGCACGGTGCACATGTGATCTAGGAGAATACAGGTAAGATAAGAAAAGTCCATATGAATCTCCAGGGGAGGAACTTTTGTTTATCAAAGATCAAGGGGCAAAGGTTGGATGGAACATCCCTAGTTTTTAAGGGATGAGAGGTGTATGACTCTTTTTTTGTTTAAGTAACTGGAGTCATCTGGTCGTTCTCCTAAACTTAATGGATACGTTTGCTAAAGTGAAATATTATAGAAATTCTATTGACACTGAGGCTACAAAAAAAAGTGTGCTCTGAAAGGACCAACAAACACAGAGTAGCCTGCAGGGCCTCTGGTTGTTCTGGTTATTCAGATGATGTGTCACTCTGTTTCACTCTATGGTGAGTGGATCTGAGCGGCTCACGTTTTAATAAATGTGCATCAACGGTCGCTTTCATGTGAATCACTGCAGAACAGAGCATAGAGAAGATATCTGGGTAGACCGCATGTTTACGAACAACGAAATGCATTTTGGACCAGCCGTAGCCACTGTGATCTACGCCGCCCACGGTTACGTCTGTGAGGAGCTGCATGTCATGTTACGCCAGCTGAGCCGTAGCTACGGGATAGAAGTGACCGACGACTATAAGTTCAGCTTCATCCGGCGATCTCTTCTGCTCATCAGGTCTTTGCTCTCTGGGCACCGTCTGCTGTTTCCTGGCGGGAGTGGATTTGCTCCACCAGTATTCCACAACACCAGAAGGGGTGGAGGGCTCACTGGGCTGGTCTCTCTACCTCGCCCTCATCTCCTTCCCCCTGCAGATGATGGCAGCTGCTCTGTTCCTGTGGGCGGCCAGGAGCCACCGCAAGAATTACACCCGCATGACTGCGTACCGGGTGGCATAAAATAGACGTACTGCTCTGAAAACAATACGCTTCAACATATCCTGAAGACATTTGGCTTCCGTTTAAGAGGGGATTTAAGTGGATGAAGGGGCGCTTGCTGCAACTTTTTTACCTCCTAACTAAGAGTCTTTTAAAAACAAGTCCGTAGTATCACAGTCTTAAAGAAACAAAACAAGGCTGCAGCTAATCACCGTAAATACTGACATCTTTAGGTTGTGTTATCCCGTTTTGCTTTTTAGCACTTCTAACCTATATCCGTATCAAAAGCATGTTCTTAATATATTTAACATCCAGATGTTATAGCTCATTTGTGATTTCCGGTGTGTCTCTGTGCAGTATTTCATTGCCTTCTCTTCATTTGCCACTGCTTCCAAAGCTGCTCACCACATTGCCCTTAACTCAAATTTCAGAGCTGGAGTTATCCAAGTCCAAGTAGCTTTCTATATTTAGTGCATGAAAAACATTAAAGGAGCCTTTCTAAGTTTATTACTGGCAGATTCTTTATTTGTGTTTGTGTGTTCGCTCTGATATTTGCATCATCTTAAATACCAAGCCTTTGCTGTGCATGCCTTTCAAGCTGACATTTCCGCCATCTGTGGTAATTGTTGATTTCCGTCTGGTCGGCTAAATGTCTCAAAATGTCACTCGTCTGGAACTTAACCACTCATCTTCCATTGTCACCTGTGTTTATGGATCTAATGTGTATAAAAAACTGATTCATTTGAATGTTAAAAATCGGAACTGATTTGAAACCACTCGAGGAAACCTGTGACCTTCCCACCTCCCAAAATTGACACTACTGCCATTTTACATTTGTAATAAGAGAAGTTTTACTATTTAAGAGTATATAAATGTGTTTGTTGTTGTGGTCGCAGCCGGTGACTGACCCGTTTGGAAAGTAAGTTTTGCATCAGTTTTAGCCTTTCAAATGTTGATACTTTTGAATAATAATAATAATAATAATAATAATAATAATAATAACGCTGACATTTGGAAAACCAAATCTTCAGCTGCACAAGAATATTCTCATAAGTCTTGACACTTTTAACATTAGTGTGGAAAGGTTTTTACTCTTTGTGTTCGTTGAATTCCAAAATGACACATTTCATAGCACAGAATACAAATAGTGATGTTTTTGTTTCACAATGTCAGTGTGATACGCACCAGCTTTTGTAAATGTTTTTATGTGTTCGGAAGCACACTGTACAACTCTGTATTCATAAATTTGACATTTGATGACATTGCTAGTTGTGTTTGTGTTGCTTTTGCTATCGCTTGCTAATATTTCAGGGGTAGTTTTTAGACTTTAAACTGATGTATGGAGAAAGAGCAGGAGAGAGAGATGAGGCATGTCGCTGCAGGTAGTTCGCTTTAGGTCAAACTGAAATGCCTAAATGACTCTAAGTCAAAGCAAAAAGAGAAAAACTGCACTGCTCTTCTTTACATTAAATAACATCCTCTGATTCAGGTAGGTATTGGGTTGTTAACGGGGATTTCAGGTAGGAACCACCCGCAGATAAAAAAAAATCTAAACCTCACACCAGTAATGTTAAACTGAAGAAGCCTCTTGGATAGGGTTGCAAAATTTTCAAAGTTGGAAACTTTCCATGGGAATAAACAGGAATAAACAAGAAATTTACAAAGTTGAAGGCTGGCCCTTAAAAGGGAACTTAAATATAGTTGGGGGGAATATATTGTAGCATAGTCTTGGCTAAAACAACCAGATTTAATGCAAGTACACTCCTCAATCACATGCACACAGCACACTGCTTACTGCAGGGCTATTGAGGCCACGCCCCCTACATGCACTGTGCATTCCTCCATCACATGCACAGGTGATTTCTTGAAGCCTGGAGGCCACACTTTAGAGCTCAAAGCACAAGACTATTGAAGCCACACATTTGAGCCCGCAGACTATATAAAGTCAAGTAAGTTTTGATAAAATCATGGGGTAAATGTATTTGATCTATAAAGTTATTAATGTTTAACTTGCAAATATTAAATAAAAATGTATTAATACAGTAGCTAACTAGCTGGTAAGTTAGGTGCTAAATGAAAGCTATTTTTCATTTCACTGACCATTTAAGAGGCCAGATAATTATGGTGGTAGCTACCTCAAATTAGTTTCTTCTGACTCCAAAAAATATTTACATTTATGTTTGGATATGATACAGTTTGTTTAAATTACCCCTAATTTCCAGTTAATTCCCATAAATTCCCAATCTTTCCAATGTTTCTTTTGAATATTTCCAAAATTCCCCAGTTTAACTTCCCATGGAAAGTTTCTGGAAATTTACCGGAAATTTACCGGACATTTTCAAACCCTTTGCAACCCTACTCTTAGATAATTAGAAACATCTTCAAGGAAGCTCAAACCAGTCCAGCTGCTTTTGTGTGAGCTTTGTTTACAGACATGCTATGACATGGCTTACTGAGAAGCTTCACAGGCGTCTGTTTTTTGACATAAATTGTCACAAGATGATGCATCCCAACGTCGAGGTCAACTTCTGGCATTGCTCAAGCCTGGCTCACATCAACATGCTTCCTGGGTGATCGATCACAATTGGGCAGCTCTGAGTACAGGTCTGATCAACCAAGATGCGTTAAGATCTGATCACTCAGACCACACTTGGAGGTGCTATGGGAATCTTGACCTCATTGTTTCAACTTAAAATGCAACCTGACAATACCTCTGCATAGTCGTGTTTTGCATCATTCATTTTGTGCTACATCTTCACATCTACACCATCTACCGTGATTGTGAAAGAGAGATAACCCTAACCCAAGAACGACTGTACCTTAAATGCAACGCTATCAAACAAAACACAACACTGACAAATAATAACAGCTGACAGAGTAGATTAAGGACTCTGTCCCTTCAGCTGACAAACACACTTGTGGTGGCACCCGAGCAGATCCACTGGGATTTAGTTTTTATTAAACGAGAAGTCCAGAAACAGCGGTTCATAGTTAATCACAGAGTTAATCACATTTTTATTCATTCATTATTACATTATTGCCATAGTACCAAAAATATTCCATCAGAATATTCCATCAGATCAGACGTATTTATTCTAATAAATATAGCGTGTGCAAAAGATATTCCTGTGAATCATCATCCAGTCAAGTACAAAACAAATGAGCTCCCTTTTAACTTTCATGGAGGTAGAAGTGATTTCAAACTGCTAATATGCATTATGGGGCTTACCTGTGTTATTGCACTTGTGAAATGTTTGACAGTCATTGCATTAAGTTTGTGCAGTAGCTTATTTAAGATGATTCAGACATGTAGTGTACACATTCAGTCTCACTATCAGTAAGCTTTGGTCTTGTTCTCTCTCTCTCTCTGTACTCTCAGTCCTTCTTCACACATACTGAAGGGATCTTCAAAGTGGTCTTCCGAGCTAAATGGAAAGCAATCTTCTTCTCATAGTAGGCACATTCATTCACAAAAAAAGGGTAGAGCGCTTCCCCTTCATGCTTCACAGTCTCCCCAAGAAATGACAGGAAAGCGGGTTCGCCTGGCTGCAGAAGCTTGAAGTCGTTATCCTGAGGAAACACATGAACAGGGTTTCCCGGATCATTCCTTTTATGTATGTTAGGGCGAGTTTATGAAATGGTGAGTGAATGTCTTGGCTAAACACTGTACCTGAAGCTGGGGGTGTATGGCAGCAGAGATTTCACCAGTCACTGGGTCCCTCGGGTAGTCTACACTTCTCACCAGATTGTATACTTCCACTTCACCCGCCTCAAATGTACGTCCTGTTGGCGGAGGACAAGGAGTGATGCTCGCTTCCTCAATCAAGGTTTACCATTTAAACTGAATTTGTGTTCTCTGCTTCCAGGATTCAGGATGCTCCCTCCATTGCACTGAACTAGACACACAAATCTCACAGGTACAGTACGTACTGTATCTGAAAACCTGGCTAAATCAAAGGCTAGCACAACGGTTGTAAGAACGATAACATATTAGTTCAATGAAGTCTTTTATAATCGGGTTTAAAACACTCATCTGATCCACAATTTCACAAAAGCGAAGCACACCATTTGTTTTTGGACTTGACCTATTGCTGGCTTCTTCATTGGTCCTCATTGACCACCAACCAGAGGGCTCATCCCCTTTGGACATGAGGACATGACTTCCTATGTTACTGTTGTAGACAAACACATGCAGTCAATGCAGGTGTGTGCACAGCAGAGGAAGTAACCATAAAAAAAGGAAAACTAGCAATGTTTACTTATTTCTAATGTCAACAAACGTTGCTAATGTTGCCAGTCATGCCTCCATGTCTCCTCTAGACACCATTATTACAACATTTTTCCATGGATAGTTGTTGTTTGGCTCAACTAGCAACAGAAACACAGGAAGTCGGGACTTGACAAAGGGGCACTCTGATTAGTGGTCAACAGACCAATCAGAGCGCTGGGAGACTGTTTACCAGAAGTGAATTCCTGAAGCCATCTCATTGTGAGATCCACTGCCTCTTTTACTGTGTTAAAGATATCAGCTCTGAGAACACCGTGGGGTTGAGGGCCGACCTCGATTGCTGCAGGGAAACGAGAAAAGCAATGCAGTAATCAGTCCAGTTATTCACGAATAAACCTGCATGTACACACAGAGACACACACTTACCAAGGCCGCGCTTGCCCACTGACTCTAAGGAATAAGCCTCAGATGAGGGTATGTCTAGCTGGATTGCTCTCACGGGCACAGAAGTCACTTTAGTCTGAAATCAAGTAAAAACAGGTTGAGTTTTTATACAGCAGTGCTTGCTCAGTGAGTTTTTGGTACCTTGGTGTTTCTTGTCCTGCTTTACTTCCTGTGTTTTATACCTTTAACTTACCTTTGACTGGTTTCTCCTTGTGTGTGCCGTTCTCGTTAGTTCCCCTGTATCTGGTCAGTCCCTCAGCCCATCTGTGCCTATACTGTTCTTATGTTGTCCTGCTGTTACCTTTGTTCTTTGTCAGGTTGTCTGTTCCGTTGCTCTGTCAATATATTCTCCCCTGTGTAGTTACCCCTGTTGTTGTTTTAGTTCAGTGAGTTTTTGTCTAGCCTTTGGTTTTTGGTCTTTCCCTTTTTATTTTTATTTTTTGATTACCCTACCATCCCTGCCTGTTTTTTTTTTCCCCCAAGTGATCATTAAATTAAGTTTGAGTCGCTCAGTCTGCCTCTCTGGACTGTGTATCTTGCACTTGGGTCCTCCCTCCCTTGCTGCTTAACGTGACAGGTTGATATTTACTGAAATGCTGAAAAAGGTCAAAGTTTCCTCGCATCCTGTAAAATGTCTCGACACCTACTGGACAGAGTTTGGACAGATATTTATAGCTCCCGGATGATCAAATCTAATGACTTAGGTGATGCCTCGACTTTCCTGTTAGCTCCGCTGTCATGTTACAGTCTCTGTTTGACCAGCTACTTCCTCCAAATTAACCATTAACTGTAATTTGTTTGTGCCAAACAGCAAATATTAGCTAACAAGGTAAACTAAGGCAAGACATGTCAGCATGTAATTTATGTGATTTATCATTGTAACTATATTAGCAAAGCAAATATAACAAAGTGTAGGCTACATCACAAAGCTCCTACCATGACTGCAGACTTCCCAACTTCCAGATTCAGACAATCAAAGATATGATATAAATCAGGGGTGCCAAACTCTTTTCAATTCAGGGGCCACATGTAGCACAATTTGATCTCAAGCGGGCCATAAGAGTCGCACAATAGAATAATGACCCTTTATATACAACAACCAAGACGTACAAGTACATTATGAAAATGTTTACATTAAATGAACTGTCCTTTTACAAAACATTTTACAATCAACCTGAAATTTCTCAAGAAAAAAAAGTGCAATTTGAGCACATTGCTACCATCTTCTGTTTATTTCTGGGCCTCTGTGTTGTGTTACGTTTGCAACTTTAACTAAAAGAGTGCAAACCCTAGTGGAAAAATGAAGAATAGCAGCATTAATGTTCTTAATGTGATATTTGTGCCTTGAAAGGTCATTCCGCATGTCAGACTGGGCCCTTTACCAGACCGGTTTTGGCCCGCAGGCCACATGTTTGACACCCATGGTATAAACAACCTGACTGTAATTACTCTTCTCTTGCATACAGTATTTCCAGTGAATAGCAGTCAAAGGTATGAACATAGCTGATCTTGTATTTAGTATTTGGCAGATTGCCTCAGTATTTGCAGCTGAGTGAAGCTTGTACCTGTATGTACTTGTAAATGTGCAGAGTGACCCAGTCTACGGAGTAAAAGATGAAGCATAGGCCCATGTTGGCTGTGGTGTTGTGGAGATCTATGAGCAGATCTACGGCCTGGTCGCTGCCTTTGGGCCCCAGCTGAGCATTGAGCTCCTGAGCTCGCTTCACTTCATAGGGCGTTGAATCTGTTATGGGGGAACTGGAAAACAGAAAACCTAATCAAGACTTTTCTCACTCATGCACACAACGTTTTCAATGCAGACAACTTCAGAGGTTCGGTACCCGTGTTCTTACTCACCTTAGCAAGGAACTGGTAAAGCAGCGGTTAAGGTCAGACTCTACGTATCTTCTGCAAACATCCACGGCCCGAGGATTTGATATGAGGGTGGTTATAGAAAAAGGTCCAGTTTTAGCCACGTTCTCTTTCTGCATTTCTCTAACCACGTAAATCCCTGACATCTCATTTCCGTGGGTGCCACCACAAATGGCGACAGTGGACAGTGGTGGGACAGAGACGGGCTCCATCTGTTGTCAGGAAGAAAGAAAAAGAAGAAGAGAGAGACTGTTAGGTGATAGTTGAGACTTTTAAATGCACTCCCCGAGCAAACCAGCAAGTTTATAACTAGGGAGGAGTTATTGGGTTCAGTCTTTGGGCAGAAACTGGCCTGAAAAGTGCCACAGAGTGATTTCATAATAAGTGACTGACACTCTCAGACACATTGAAGGATTTCTTAGTAGATTTGTTAATTTTTAAACTGATGTCAACACAACATTAGAGCTTTTCTTGTATTTAGACAGACACACAAACAATTGCCCTTCAACAAACTGCCTTTTAGAGGTGCAGCTCAAGGACAGGCAACAGATCTGTCTGTTTGCCAGTGGAAGTCCTAAAGCCTGTGTTTCCTACTAAGAGGCATTAACAAGATTATCACAGATCTGTGCAATCTCTTCAGCCACATTTGTGAGTGGGCACCAAACCCCCAAACGCTCTTCAACTGCCGGAGCGCAGTGATGATTTCAGCTCATTCATGTGGCAGTCACAGCTGTTACTAACGCTCCCGAGGCTCGTTGGTGTCTTTTAGGTGGTCCTCTTCCTAAGCTAAATGGTTATTTGTGTCTGCCGTTGTCTCTGAAGAGATGAAAGGAAAACAATTAGCTGCTTGCAAGACATGACTGTTCTCACAACCCAGCAGCTATTCTCTCACGGTTTGAATGTGGCATTATGAACTCAGACTGCTTTGCGTATGGCATGCCCTGTTCTGCATTTCAAATACATATAGATTATTTCTCGACCGTCAGATTTTCAAACTGTTAGTATGTTATTTAACTGTCTTAGCTCTGTAAAGATGTTATAAAGCGCACAAAATGTGTTGCGTGAGATACCTTGTTGAAGCCGAATGTTGCTTTCTTTTATGAGAGTCCCGTTTTAAAGCTTTGAGATGCCTGTTAACAGTTAACTGAGGAAGGGGGAGATGAAGTTACAGCCAAACCAAAAGAAGGTCAGCACAGTAACTCATCTATAAATGGATGCAAGATAGTCAGTGTATGCATGGCTCGCAACAGATTATATATTAGGACAGCATGCTGTAGCTTGTAGTTTAGGGAATACAATGGAGGGTGACAAATAATTAAATATATTTATAGACAATAACTCGTAATAGTGAAATAGTGAAATGCAATAAATTACAATTCCTAGAAAGTAGGAAACCACATGTAAACCTGCAGATAGAAGCAGAATAGTGGGATTTGCTGTTTGCAATTTGCCTTGATCACCCTTTTCAGGACTTATGCGGGTATGGTGTGCTGTTACCTTGGTCAGTGCTGACGCTGCACAGTTCAACTCGTGATTACTAACAGAAAATTATGATGTAAAAAGGTTTCATTTCTTGATTCCTTCAACTTCTCTGTTTGTTGGACCCACACGTTCAAACAGAAAACTGACAACATGTCATGGCAATACTACCAACGAAAAAACAAGACATGAATGAAATTAATGCAACACTTACAATGTGAGAGAGCTGAGAGTAAGAAACCATCGCTACTCTGAGTCATTGGAGCGTCTCTGTTTGTGTTCAGATAAAAACCACGTCAGAGGTCAAAAGATTAACTGAGTTCATGTGTGGCTGGCAGGTTTGACCTTTTTAAAGAGACATCAGCACCTTTTTAGTCATGACACCAAGACTGTCATAGTGAAGTGCAAATTCACAAATAATAGGGCTGACCTAAAATATTTTTTTTTTCAAAAGCGATGAAATAAATATACCTTTCACTTCAAAGCCAGGACTAAATGGTTTCTTTTTGTCAGCAGCTACAATATCAGAGGACGTTTGAGTTGGAAAACGGTGTCAACACCAGGAACGCAGGGAGTCCTACAGCTGCTGAGAGGAGCTGTCCTCAAATGAAACTCTCTTTGTACATCTGCATTCAAAACATTGTACTTATTTTGACTAAATCTGTTCTATTTCACCTTTGAATAAGGAAATTATCATGAACAGGGCTAATTAATTAGCATTAGCATTAGCAGTTTTGGCTTTATCCATAAGATGTGTTTATTATTTATAAGTGGGTGATAAGTTCCTGCAGGATGCCAGCACATTTCTTTTAAAATGTGTAGCATACAAATACTTTTATATAAAATTATAGATGTAAGTAGATGCATGCATATATACATATGACTGTAGTAATATAAAATATGTCTTCATCTTCGCAATTACAGCTGTTGACAGCCACTGCACAAAAATGACAATAACAATTTGTTACCTACAACTGATTCAAGTCACAACTGGCCCCGACAGAGTGCAGGAATGTATTTGTATTGATGTCCTTTATCTCCACGTCGCTGGGTGACCCGAGGTAACACTCACTACAAGCAGCGAGTCATCAAATAAAACTGGTTCTTATTTGCAGCACAAACCAAATTAGTGAGACTATTTGCATTGAACACATTTTTCTGGGCTTTCAGATTGTTAACGTGTTTGACTGGAATGACGTACTGCTCTGCACAGCTCAACGTTCACCACTACAAACAGAAAGTCATTACAAGTACATTAATGGAGCGTAAGACGGACAGACGTGGCTCTTCTGCAAGAGCCGCGTCTGTTAGTTGACAACAGATTGTCGACCCCAGATCAACAGCGCTGAAGACTTGAGGACTGAAGCATTAGAGGAGAAGCACATGTGGAGCATATGGTGAAACACTTTCCCCCTGCTTTCAAACTGAAAAAACTTCGCGTGACATACCATTATCCTCGTGGAAGATATGCAAGAAACAATGAGAAAGCCTGCATAACTTACCTTTCAGTCAAACTCAGCCTTGTTTATCACTCGCTGAACTTTCACAACCTTTGAACAGGAAGCCGGATCAGAGCACCTATGCAGTGTTTCATAACCTGCATGCAAAGCACCTCAGTCAGCGCTTTCCAGCCACGAATGAAGAATGCTACATCAGTCCACACACAGATATTGATAGTTTTGCTTTCCAGCCGTCCCTCCTGCTTCCTCGTACTGTAGTTATCCTTTGAGGGACTCACCTCTTTTTCCTATCAAATTTCAAGCAGTGACTCGTTTACTAGCAGGAACTTCCTGTTTTCTGTAAAACCAGCGGGGTCTCTGTCCTCAGGCTGTGGTAGAACTAAGAGGTTGCACAACAGTTGAGTGCAGCAAATAGCATGTTTAGTTGTGGAATAGTTACTCCAGAACCTCAGCAGATATCAAGCCATTGTAAGTTGCTGCTTAACATAAACTGCACTGAAACAATAAACCAAGGAAAGCTAAGTGATAGGAGCTTATCAGCAACCACTCACATAGAAAGTGTCAGTATATTGTGGAAGCATTTTGGCAGCGGTGGATTAAATGCTTTGCTGTCCCAAGACAACACACACATATCTTTTCACTGTACCCCTCAAAGTTAATGTGTGTTTACAGAGTTAACTGGTGATTGAAAGCAGCACACCCAGCAGCATGCTTTATTCAAATAACTGGGCATTTAATTTAACTTTAACCTGTTTATCGCTGCCGATCACAAAACCTTTTGGCCCCAGACGCAACGTCTAAGGTCAGACGGACTTTATTCATAGTTCACATCCCAATATCATATATCATCACAGACTGTACAGCACATAGCTCCCTGTATCCTCAGACCCTCAGTGGAAACAAACCACATTTTAATGGTGACAAACATCAGGACATATGTACTTAACTCTTCTATTGTCACGAGTGTCAGAATTTGCTGAATTACATCTCTTCACTTCAAAATATGCCACGCTATTCTATATTATACTGGGGACTACTAATCTAGAAAAAGGTAAAGAGTAAATTACCTCTCAACTTTCAAAGCTTTCAACTCCATATGATTCTTCCAGTCTATTTCGTTCACTCTGTCTCACTTTCTCTCTCTCTAACAAAAGTCCTCAGCTCCATTTAGACGTCTAATCCCGTTGAATCCTTCACTTGATCATAAGCTGCTTCCTGTCACACGTTCACCTCCCCGCCTCTCCTCCTGCTCTCAACATGTTTAAATTGAGTTCACTCTGACAAGGTCTACTGGCAGGAACGTCAGGCAACGATTAATTACCTGGATGCAATGATGTGTGTTGTTGTTCAACTCTTTTGATATTTAACCATTATCTGAACATCACAAAGTACAGAGACAGCTCTCAGTTAAAATAACTGCTTAATACAACATTTGGTTTTATTTTGTAGGAACATTAGGTAGTTCCATTCATGCTGTTTTTAGGTTAAAGGCTAAATTATGGATGTTTAATTTATAATCCCTACACTTGACTATCCATAGTGCCGCATATTACACTGCCGCCCCCAAAAAGAAGTCGCCGCCTGGAATTAACTAATCAAATAGGTACGAGCCTCCTATTGGATAATTACTGCATGCGTGATTATCTTTCAGCTGGGAACAAGTTATTTAACCCCAACTGATGCAATGAGTAGCTTCTCATTTCTTAAACAACCATGTCAAAAGACACATCCTGTGGTCGTGGAAATTTTTTAGTCTGTTTGAGAAGGGTCAAACCATTGGCATGCATCAAGCAGAGAAAACATCTAAGGAGATTGTAGAAACTACTAAAACTGGGTTAAGAACTGTCCAACGCATTATTAAAAACTGGAAGGATAGTGGGGAACCATCATCTTTGAGGAAGAAATGTGGTCAGAAAAAAAATCCTATCCTGACGTCACTTAAATGTTTGGTGAAATCAAATCCAACAGTAGAACTCAGGACTATGTTTAATAGCGAAAGTAAGAACATTTCCACACGTACAATGTGAAGAAAACTCAAGAGATTGGGACTGAACACCTGTGTAGCCTTAAGAAAACCCCAAGATGATAATGTCAGGATTCATGGGGCTCAGATTGTGAAAGAGTGGTTCAGGGAGCACGAGACATCATTTTCACACGTGGACTGGCCACCACAGAGTCCAGACTGGAACACCCTTCTCTGAACAGGGCATCAATTTACAACACAATATCAACTTCTGTTCCTAAGAAGTTTCACAGCCGTTCACACCTTGAAGGAATGGACTGGAGCCTCTGACTAATAATGAATCATTAGAGCATTATTCATTAGAGAAAGGTGGCAAACAAACAATCTCCCTCTAATGTTTAAGGTAAGTATCTGGTCATAACAGACACTAGTCAAGCAAGTAACACCCTGATACCATTTAAACTCCCCATCAGTACCATGTGAGACCAGACAGGTTTCGGGTTGAGTACAAGCTGCCTCGGCAGGTCAACCCCAGCTAACCCCTGCTACTGTGTAATCAAGGCTTGCCCAAACACGAAAACATTTCATAACAGCAGCGCAAGACAGAAGGAGAAAGAAAGTTTTTTGATGCAGCAATAAAACTTCATGACTGAGAAACGTCTGCTGCTACTGAGCCGACCGAGGAAGATAAACCAACAATTAAGCAACATGGGAGCCCTGAACAGCTTTTTATTTATTTATTTATTTTATTTTGGTTTAATTTCCCACTAGACAAATGGGAAGTTCAAAACAAATTACAGAAATAATCTAAAAAAAATAGTTTTTCTGTTTGTTTTATTTTTGTGTGTGTGAATAGTCTTGATTCCAGGTTGAACGTTATTTCCAAAATAAAATCCTAACAGTGACTTAAAAAGATGCAGAACATCTTCACAAATTTACTCATCTCTGCAGGATCGTATTGACTCAGCTGTGCTACTGTGTCAAACTCTTTGTGTCAGTCAGTTTCACATGTTGAATAAATAATACACAAATCAGACACCAGACAAAAAGCCCAGTCCTCTCCCCTGCCGTCCCACTTATTAAATGATGCCTGAATTATTCATATAAAATAGGGGGGGAATCCCTTTGGATGCAGCTAATGACACTATCAGCCTTAATAGATTGTGACCTTTTTAATATGGAGGACAGGGCGTGTTGGGAAGAGGTTTGAACAGTGACATTTGAGACGGGGAGTCGCCCAAAAGAGGTGACCTCCAGGTAATGAGGTCTTGCTGAGAGGAAACAGACTTTTTGACCTTCTTGTGGTCTTTTTTGCAGCCTGCACAGTTTCTCTGTGAGTCCCAGAGTAACTAGTTCTCCTAATAACATGTTTTAAGAGGCAACGATGCCAACACGGAAACGACACAACATGGAGCTCGTAAAAAATGAGCTCAGCGGCCTGCAAAAACACACTGTTAGGGTTTTTGTTCTCAGTGAGGCAGATACCGTGGCCTTAGTTGGGATTATGACACAATAAATAACTCTTTTATTGTTATCACTGTTATTGTTATTGTTACTGTGCAAAGCTGAACCAAAACTTACTCTGCTCTGGGCCTTTCTCCTGTAGCTCTGGGTGTATAGTGTGTCCATGGAGGGGAGCTCAGAGCCCATGATCCTCTCTGCAGTCTTGACGACTCCTTGAGGAGCTTTTCTCTCAGCCTTGGTGGTGTTTCCAAACCACATCGTGATGCCACCAGTGAGAATGTCCCCCATGAGTCCTCTGTAGGCTTGGGTTAGGGGCTGACGTCCGAGCCCAGCCTTCTTCAGCAGTCTCATGAAGTGTTCATGAAGACAGAGGTGCTTACGACTGTCTGACCGCTCCACTTAGCCCCTTGGTTATTGAGAAGTTGCAGGGCTTCCTCCTGAAGTCCAGAATGGCTTCTTTTGTTTTTCCTATGCTGAGAACAAGGTCGTTGTCCTCTCTATAGATGTTTGATGAGACCTAGCATGGTTGTGTCATCTGCATATTTGTGTTGTTGTTTTTGTTAGTGGAGACACAGTCGTAGGTGTGTAGATGGTGTAGAGTTTGGGGCTGAGGCAGCAGCCCTGCGAGGTTCCCGTGGGAGCTCATGAGGGAATTCATATTAACCATATGCACAGTATTTAAAATGCTATTGTGTATTTCTCCATGACCCAGATGAAGGTCATGAGCTGAAATGACCATCTTGTGACAAATCAGTGTTCTGATGGGAAACTTTTGGATCTGACATTTATGTGGATGTTACTTAGACATGTAGCACCCACCTAGACCAGACCAGACACCCCCACCTCATAGCAATGACGCTCCTTGATGGCAGCAGACATCCCCAGCAGGATGCAGACACACACATAAATAGAAGGTTTAGGAACAACTCCAAATTCACTAGATCCCAAACTGCTCAAGTATCTGTGGGATGATCCACAGAGGCTCCTCCCCTCAACCCATAGGACCAAAGGTCCCCACTAGTGGGTGTTTCTAGTCTCTGACACTTCACGAGTCAGCTCAGCTCTCACCAAGAAAACAGACTGGATGTTTCATTTTAAATGTGGGACATGAAGAGCAGCCACAAACCTTATTGTGATGATACGGTGTGCTAAACCTTTTCATTATCTCCTACATCTAATGGCCTTCAAACTGATCTGTTTTACTCTCCTTACATAATATAAACAAATGGCCTACATAATATCCTGAAGCTATGAGCTTTGCTTCTGATGGCGCTGCTTTTAAGGATTAACTGTATCACGCTCAGGCTGATCTAAAGCTCCAGACAGCTCTAATGGCAGCAGCAGTGTTATCCCTTTATTTAAAGCGAGTTGCTAAGAGGTGGCTGGACTTGTCAGGAGAAGTGATGCATCGGTTGAGATTTAATACAGTTATTGTGGACAAAATGTTTTGCCATGGATGAAATTCTGAATTTCTCAGTGAAAACTGCTTCAACAAATATTTTAAATTTACTTATGCACAGTAATACGAGAATTAAGGAAGCATGCCCGGTTCATCTTAGTAAACTAAATTGTTTATCCTCTCCTGCATCACAGTGGCTGGTGTCAGGGAGTGGCTGCATCAGGACCACTCTCTGTGTAAAATGGTCACATGTTGACGCTGTTGTGCGCACGCTGCGCATCAGAGACGCCAAAGCGGTCTGTGTCTCGGGCCGGCAGCAGACCTAGACAGATCCCGCTGAGGACACTTGAGGAATGGCCTCCGAAAGGGATGGATCCAACACAACCAGGAATCTGACCAACCAGTTTGTGCAGCCGGCGTGGCGCATCGCGCTCTGGTCCGTGGCTTACAGCACGGTGCTGGCTGTGGCGGTTTTGGGGAACTTGATTGTGATCTGGATTATCCTGGCGCACAAGCGCATGAGGACTGTCACCAACTACTTCCTACTGAACCTGGCTTTCTCTGACGTCTCGATGGCGGCGTTCAACACGCTCATCAACTTCATTTACGCGGCCCACGGAGAGTGGTACTTCGGAGAAGTGTACTGCAGGTTTCACAACTTCTTCCCTGTCACCGCTGTGTTTGCCAGCATCTACTCCATGACTGCGATAGCACTCGACAGGTAAGTCTGCAAGAACAGTTGTTTTCTTCATCCAGAATTGCACTGGATCCCTCAGTTTTCAGTTTATGGGACATTTTACGTAATCTGGTTATTAAACTCGGACCTTTAGTTGAGTTTATTGAGTTTATTCAGGAATAAACTCCATGCTGGTCATTTTCATTTTAAGATACTTTAATTTAAAGTTACCCCACTATACACTGTGTATGTGACGACCTTTTTTATGTTTTTAACTTTGATTCTGGTCAAACGTGAACTGTGATTAAAAAAATAGTATATAGACTTCAACTTCACTAATGACTTGAAGGGTCTTCTCTTTACTCTGAAGATCATGTTTATCTATCAGTGTCGCATCACACTTAACCTATAATATTTGGTGTTTGCATTCATTCACAGCTCAGGGCTACGTATGTCGTGATCTCTCCGTTGCAGGTACATGGCAATCATCCACCCTCTGAAACCACGCCTGTCTGCCAAAGCCACGACGGGGGTCATCGTCTGTATATGGAGTCTGGCCGTGGTGCTGGCTTTCCCCCTCTGCTACTTCTCCACCATCCGAACCTTGCCCCGCAGGACCCTCTGCTATGTGGCGTGGCCCCGCATGGCCGACGACCCCTTCATGTGAGACAGCACTGACAGCCTTTCTTTCTTTCTTTCTTTCTTTCTTTCTTTTTTTTTTTTTGTCTAGCTCATGTCAAACTTTATCCTTGTCACAGCAAAGCAGGGCTCTCGTTACACCAGCCTACGTCTATCCTTAGAGTGTCTGTTATGTGGTCCTGCTCCTTCGACTTTCTAAAATATACTGGTGAAGTGTTTTGTTGTTTGTGCAGGTATCACATCATAGTTACAGTTCTGGTCTACGTGCTGCCCTTAGCGGTGATGGGCATCACTTACACCATCGTGGGGGTGACGCTGTGGGGGGGTGAGATCCCCGGAGATTCATCTGATAACTATCACGGACAGCTGCGGGCTAAAAGGAAGGTAATCAACATGTTTGTTTAATGTATACTCTGCTTTTACTCCTTTCCTTTTTATGTAGTATGTGGATCTGTAGATATAACAATACATTTCCACATACCATGTAGTCCGCCAAGAGACTGTCTTGAAAAAGTACAGGAAGGTCAAAGTTTATTGAAGGCATCCGGACATTGAAAGCCTTTATTTGAAAAGGACAGATGTCACTGAAAACAAAAACATTTGACGGAAAAGAAAAATTTCAGCATGCCGTGTGTAACTGTTTCCTTTATTTTAAGATGGAAAACCACCAGCTCTGTCGTTGATTGAAACTCAAATTCATTCTGTTATTTTTGCAGGATAATCTCTCCTGAGCAGAAACACTAGTGCTCACTAGTGCTGGGCGGGGAGGAAGCAAAACACACCGCAGTGGCAGCTAATGCAGATGTGTGCAGATGTGCAAAGTGCAAAACGCTGTGGACCACTTACAGCTTTAATCAGGGAAATGTGACGCGAGGAGCTGAAAAGAGCAGCAGTACGGTGCTGTGAAGGGAACATGCCAGTAGAAGCAAACGTTATGATGGTTTTTTTTTTTTCTAATGCACAACTTGTTGATGAGGAAGGATCCTCAGACTTAATTCATTGTAGTTTTCACTCTACAGTGTGTGCTGCAGCAGATACCGGGGGGTTATACAGGGATTAGGGCCGTCACAGCTGTCCTGACGAGCATCTATCAAGACAGCTCTGGGATTATTGCCAGGAAATACAATTCATCAATAAACGTCACAAATACTGTATGTCAGCATGTCGGATTATTTCAAAGAGACAGCTCGAGGGTCAGGCTCTGGAAGTTTGGACCTTTTTAAAATGGAAATTTATAAAGGACGTAATGAAAAAAATATGAAACCGATTCCTGATATATATTCAATAGCCTGAGAATGGATTAACATTAATATTAATGGCACAAACACACACACAATGAGAACAATAGAGACAGGTGCAGGTTTGCACTCTGCAATCTTTTAAATGACCACAGAGAAAGAAAAATCATCAGAGGGGCCGATTTCTGTCAAAACTGAGCCGAGGAAGATGAAAGAGGTCTCTAAATGTCAGGAAACAAAGCTGTGAGACAACGTCAGGCTTGATTCAAAGGTCCTCTCTGACAAGATTGCGTCTGAGATGGCGATAAGACGGAGTCCCTCTCATCTCCGTGCTGCAGAGGAGCATCTGCTGATGGTCTAATAGCCGTCTGCTCCCTTTAACCCCCTGCAGCTCTGCATTGTGCTGTAAAACTGATGAGTTCTGAGGTGCTCTCCCATCCAGCCCACCTGGAACCTGCTGTGTCTGCTGCATCATCGCTAGTGCGTCATTGGCGACCTTTCCCTCTTCGCTGGCAGTCATTCTGAACTTGTTGAATGGGCAATTATGATGAGAAAGGAAATGGTCCACGACACACCATGTATCTATCAAAGGCACTGTGTATCTAAATAATAGCCACGCTTTGAAACGCCCCACTGTGAAATGACATTCAGGGAGCTTTTTCCTTTTGTGATGTGGAGTTTCTCCAGGTGTTGGGGATGTTTGGGCAGGACGCAGGGAGGAATAGTTCAACAGATGTATGATCGGTCAGTGTGACTAATGCTGATTTTGTTAAAGCTGCACTAAAAAAAATATATATATTTGGTTGGATAAAAGTTTCAGATATGAGTTTCAGTGCCAGTCGCGTCATGTCGTCATGGACTCACTGTACACTACCAACCTCCAGGAACAGTCAGCGTAGCTTTCAACATAGTGGTTCACTTACAGTCAAGAGCTGCTTGAGACCAAACAAGAAGAGTAAATATTAATTCTTTAATGTATTGGAAGTTGTGTTTACAGCTGAAGGGAAAACAATGACACTGAATGAATGAATTAAACTGATGCAGCTTTACAGGAGAAGTTGACATTTTTTTGTCATGCAACAACGGTGATCTAGATGAAATGGCATTTTTGAAATACTTTATTAAGATTAACAAACACTTTATGTTTCTGCTGGCCTTTTTTTTCATGGTCCTCCTCCACTGCTGACACAAGACAAACATATGGAACAGGTTCGACTTTAAGCACACAAGCACTAGTTTGTAAATGCAAAAGAAAAACTTGTCTGCAAGTTATGAATGATCTGATTCCTCAACTTGTGGCTATTGGCTTATTGTGTGTAAAACTTCTGTCCAGGATGGTGATCTATCTTGTGTTCGGTGTGATGCTGCATTAACACCACAGTGCCTTAAGCGGTTGGAGAACATCTGTCACTTTGTACAATGAAGGAGGGTCCTGCCAGAAACGACTGTGCACTGATACAGACTGTACTTACATTATCTTGACTGCTAGTGTCTCTAATCACATTAATGAAATTTGTATTCTGTCCAATTGTCCCAGAAAGATGGGACAGTGCACAATACCACTGATGGAATGGATCCGTTGTTCCTTTTCTTTCTTACCGCTGGGTTTTTCCTGCTGTTAAATGTCTGAATAGCCTCCCTCTGTTCTCCTGCTCATCGCTCTGATGTTCTCTTTCCTCCTGCAGGTGGTGAAGATGATGATCATTGTAGTGGCGACCTTTGCCCTCTGCTGGCTGCCGTACCACGTCTACTTCATTGTGACGGGCCTCAACAAGCATCTGAGCAAGTGGAAGTACATCCAGCAGGTTTACTTGTCGGTGCTGTGGCTGGCGATGAGCTCCACCATGTACAATCCCATCATCTACTGCTGCCTCAACAGCAGGTGAGTACAGACGGGCTTGTCCCATAACCTCCAACGCACAAAATACTGCACAACGCACCGTGGTCACGTGTCGGGGGGGCTGATTTGGCTGCAGGTTCCGGGCTGGTTTCAAGCAGGTTTTCCGCTGGTGTCCCTTCGTCCGGGTGTCGAGCTATGATGAGCTGGAGCTCCGAAACACTAGGCTTCGCCCGTGTCACCAGAGCAGCATGTGCACTCTCTCTCGAGTTGACACCAGCATCCTGAGCAAAGACAAGAGCACCTGTTCTCGTGGTACCAGGCCTAAATCCAGCTCTGAGAAGAATAATAAAGACAGCTAGTTGCCTCTACTGGACACACTACAGCTGAACGCCCTATAGTTTTTATTATTATTATTAAATATTATTGTGACGTATACTGATCGGTGAGTTTGCTTGCTGAGTTCAGTTTGCTATAGCAGTGGCACTTAGTTTCTGAGGACATTATAATCTCGGAAGGTCCATAAACATGCTGAGATATCATAGAAATAAGATTGTCCTTGAGACTGCATGACAAATATATTTTTATTTTACTCAGTGACAGAGTAAAACCAACACATTTGTCTGTAAAGTAGTACGTTCAGAAGTGGATTCTGCACATTTTAAATTTGCTAAAATGTAAACAAAACGTAGTAAAAGCTGTGGTGAGCATGAAATGTCTGTGGAGATTTTTTTTTCTATTTATCCCACTTTAAATTAAATGAAATTTAATTATCAGTTTTTACTTATAATATTTTTCTGTATCAAGTCATACTGTTGTCACTATCTATCTATAAATACACATTTATATCGATGTCTAAATATTATATCTGATGCATCTTGACGTGAGGTTTTATTGGTTGCTATTTTTCCAAAATGCTGCTGTTCATTAGTTTGAATTGTTGCACTTAATTTGTGCAAACAAGGAAACTGATGCATTGGCAACCCTGAAAAGGTTTGACAAATGCTTAATGTAAATATGGCTTTTTAACACTGGTATCTCAATCAATTGCTGAGCATAAATATGTCATCTTTGTCTAAGGCGGTATTGCATCCTTATTTATTTACTGTACATTCCTGAGCTTTAGTTAATTCTAGTCAAACTGCTGTCAGCTGCTTTGATGTTTCACAATAACATTTATTTAATGTAAAACTCAAAGCATTGTATTGAATAATGTAGTAGCATTAATTTAAATGCTGTATTTAAAGCCGATGATCTGATCAGCATCAATGTTCCAACATTAAATATATTGTAGAGACAGACAGAGATGTTAAAGCTGGTTGATGAATGTTAATTCACAAGTGCTTCTGGTGTAACTCTGGTTAGTCAGAGGGAAACTGTCATCTTAAACTGTGCTTCTGGGGACTGTTACTAATTGCTGTGATTTCTCTGCATCGCTCTGATTAAACAGTACAGTAATTATTTTGGTGCAGATTAAAACACACGGAGACACAGATCATATTTACAGTGAATTTGTGTTGAGTTGTTGTATTATGATGAAAATAAAATGACATTTACAGCTCAGATTTTCTGTGTGTGATCTATCTATCATCAGGGGTGTCAAACATGTGGCCCGGGGACCAAAACCGGCCCACCAAAAAGTCCAGTTTGGCCTACGGGATGACTTTGCAAAGTGTGAAAATTACATAGCAGACGTGTACTCCATTTCTGCTATACCTAAGTTGTAGTCAGAGCTGTGGACCAAGCACCACACTGAGACCCAGAACTAAACAGCAGGTGGCACCAATGCACCAATATCTCTCTAAAGAAATTTCAGGCCGTTCATAAAATGTTTTGCAAAAGGATAGTTCATTAAGTTTTATTACTATTATTACATTATTAGTGGTTATTTGTAGGCTGTTATGCTATTATGTTACTACTCTTTGTGCTGTACGTAGCCACTGATTTTATTTCACTCAGATTGTTCTACAAAGATGTGAACCAGTAATGCTTGGAGTATGTCTGAGTCAGCTGTAGCATGAAAAAACAAACTGATAAACTCAGTCTGATACATTTTGTCATGGTGTTTATTTCATATGGATACAAAGACATCATGGTTTAAACAGCAGATATGCACATCAGTGGTACAATGACATATACAACAACAGCTTATATGACCTGGTTGTGAGGTTGAGACAATTACTCGTCATCAGAACTCACACATAAGCCCAAACTAGTTCAGCATGAAAATACTTTGCACTGACTGTGGTTTTACGGTATCAAGAATAAGTTCCTCTTTCACATGAGCTTATTTAGAGCTGTTTTTGCTGTACACGGCTTGATTTCCAGTAATCTTCTTATATTCTGCCCTATCATGTAGATATAATTTAAAATAAACCTCTACTCCATTTTTTTTCTTAGCTGTCATGAGAAAATAAAGGTAAAAAAACACAATGCGATTGGCAATCTGTTTATGTATATTCCTATATCTTACGCATGATATTTTCAGCAGAAATTGCTTTACTTTGAGGGCACAGTGTTGGCTTTGAGGTTTAGACTATATAGTTAATATATATGAATTTGCAGAGTATATGCATCTCCACGCAAGCAAATGATGCAGAAAGAATCATTAAACAAGAAAGGTATAAAACATGCATAATATAAAAAGGGTATCTGTATTATAAAACACGTGGCAGGACTGTGAAGTGAGATAGGAGCCAACACAGCTGATCAGCCTTGCATCACACATCCTTCCAGAGAAGTCCGATATCAAGTGCTTTTACTGGTCATTTAAAGAAATAAAGATAAGACCACGAGCCCAGACACAACCCACTGGGTGGAGACGACAGCTGGAGACCTGGAGAGATGGAAACAAAGCAAGAGAGGTGAACATCTCAGTAGAAAAATGCTAAAAACCTAAAGTTCTCCTTCTCACTGCGAGCATTTCTTTTGTTTCAGCCAAAGCGTCTCACTTCTTAGAAAAAATAAATTATATCACGTTTTTGAGCATTGATCAGAAACACACCCTAACTCCTGAGGCCAGTAGTGGGGCCGTAATGCTGTTTTTACCATTTTCAGGCAAATCAAACCACACCCAACCACACTGGACACGAGAAAACTCTAATTTTTCAGTGATTTCCCACACTTTACATTTTCAACTTAGATTCATCCCTAAAAGAACTGTAACGTGTGTCCATATGTGAAAACCTTTTATGAGTAACTCTCCTGAAAGGTTGCAAGAACTGATCATTAGTCAGGTAGTTAGTTCTGGTTATTATGGGCAGTATAGTACTTGGAGTAACAGTGAAGCTTTGCATTGAGTCTTTTGATATAACCTCACAGTTCCAGGCTCTACATTTGTGACAACTATGCAACTGAGCAAAAATGTTAAATTTCTCTCAAGAAAATATGAGTCTTACCGTGACAAGATGTGACAGCTGTGTGACATGCCCAGTTTTGAATGTTTTAAAGCAACCAGTGTGTATTCTTCATCATCATCATCATTAGACACCTTTTTAACTGACTCCACGGTGAAGACTTCAGCTGGCGATAAGAGTATAGTATTTTCCATGTGTGTTTTGCAAAGCTGATCCTTAAGGTCGACAAAGAAGCAAGAAGTGATATTGAACAAGACCCTTCCATCAATATCTTCAAAGTGTTTTTCTGTATGAGAGTCTAAAGTAGCAGTGGTGAAACTTTCAAATCTGACGGTTGCTCCCTGCTGCACTGTGCTTTTATCTTGGACAAGGTACATTCTCTTACACTCTTTTGGCTTCAGCAGCCTCATGGAATCCATAAGCAGGAAACGAAAAGACTTGAAAGGGAAGTTTTCTTCATAGATGCTATAATTTCCAGCCATTGCCTGTACTTCATTGTCGAACGTCTCTTTAAACGTCTCTGCAAAATCAAAGGTTGAAAGTGCAACAGTGTGCTCAATGGTTCCTCCGGGGATCAGCGTCGAACAGTTGCTACTTCTACTCCAGTCGTCCTGGAATAACTTGTTTTGTTTTAGCTCTTTTTGTAATAGGCCTGAATGGAGGATCCTCTGCTTGGCTTCTTGAGGGCATCCAAGATACAGTTCATCTACTAAATCTGGGGCTGTGGCCACTAGTTTCACATCCTTTGCTGTCCCCTTCAATTGAATAAGAAAATTTAAAATGAGAGGATATTTTTTTTACCATACCATACTAATTGTTTCATATTTTTTTATGTATATATTTGGAAATATACTTACTTTGTTGTAGACAGCTGTGAAAATGATTGCAGCAAGAACCAGTTTCCTAATGTGCCACATTTTCACAGGCTATTCTTCTTCTACAGACTTCTGTTTAAGGAAAAAGCATTGTCAATAGAATTCAAACACAAATGAAAAGCAAATGACATATAAATACCTTAATCGAGGAGAACCGACTTCTGTGAGCGCCTCAGTTGAGTCACAGCGTAAAGTCAGTGGCAGGGGAGGGAGGGATTGTTCTCTACAGGACAGCGTCGGGCAGCGGCACAACTTATACAGCCCTTTTCTTTTCCTGAGGAAGGAAATAACATGCTACTAGTTGCCTTGCTGTTTGTGTCTACTGATCTGTTCTGCTTGAGCTATTTTTACTGTAACTCCATGCAGATTGGTTGCAGATGTGATTAACTAGTATTGAGCTGACACCAACTTTATTTCCCCGTTCAACCCCAAGCTTTCTTTCTTTCTTTCTTTCTTTCTTTCTTTCTTTCTTTCTTTCTTATCATGTAAAATCATTGCTACTTATTTCATCTCATACTGTTGCTGTTAAACTATTCTTACTGCTCAAATACTCAATGGCTAATGACAGTTCCTAACATTAAACATTGACATGGCGTTGTTTTTCCTTTGTGTTCCCAGAGGTTATTCTGCAAGATTAGGTCTTTTTCCTGCCCTCCCTCTCACATCCTGTATTCCTCCCTCTCTTGAGGTAGTGCAAGACAGCCTGTTCTGTTTTTAGTGGTTCTAGTATGGCTTGAATAAAAATGAGTAAATATATCAGAGGTTATATTCATATGTCAGAGGTAAAAGCCTAAACTCCCCACCTAGACTGTGATCCGGAGAAGTTGCTTAAATGAGTGGTGAAAAGTCTTCAAGTAGACTCAAACAAATCTAATTACCCTTTAGCTTTGATTCATATGTTAGCCTATAATCATATATTTTGTACATTCATTTATATTATTATACCCCGTGTACAGAATATTGTAATTAAAATGTGATTTTATGATTTAATTTAAAATTTCAGTTTTCATGTTATATTTCGATGTAAGCGACTTTATAACGCAGACGTACTTGTTTACATCCTCATCATTGGCGGCGGAACGCTTTTATTTTGAAATACCAAGACGGAAGTGTTACTCTTGTGCACTTGTGTTAATCTTGTGTGCTATTTTAGCGCCCGAATCTTGTATTCATTCTCTTTGGGTTACATTGCATTTTATCAACAAATGTTTCAGCTTTGAACTTTAAGCTGGGAGATTCAAAGTTTCCTGCCACGATTATGTTTAGTTACCGGAACCAATCGACGTTGTTTCCGGTTTCATGCGCGCCAAAAAAGAAAACCAGATACGGGAAGTAGATTCTGTGTGTTATTTATTTTCAGCACGTTTCATCAGGTGACCGAGTGGACTACCGCGTTTGACACAAACACAACGGTAATGTGAGTCGTTTGTGTATTTTATTGTTGAACCTAAACAAAACCATAATGAATCGCAACGACGGCGCTTTAGCTAACGTTAAAGTTATGTAGCTAGGCAACGGTTGAATCAGCTGAGAGAGTCGTGAGTCTTATTAAATAAAACTGCACAGATATAAAAAGCTTACGGCGGTATTCAGAGACTTAATTAAAAGACTGTAAAAAAAATTAAATAAAATAAAAAATACATGCCCTGCACTAAAAATGTAGTTTAGTTGCTGGTGGGCGTGGTGGTCGGAGCGGACCAGCTGGTTCTGAAGTCCATCAACACAATAATACATGAGTATAATATTATTGTTATTATTATTGTTTTGTTATGACTTTCAAAAAATCTGTTATTCTGTGATTACAGCTCCGAATGTCACTAGTGCTGATACGACTTTGGATTTAAACTAAGATAATGATCATCTCAATAATAAGTGTTTAATGAAGTGATCAGACTGATTAGTGCTTTAAAAAGTCAAAGTTAAACTTTCATACAGCTTATTTGATTAAAATACATGTATTAAAATGATTTCAGGTAAAAAAGCAAGCACAGAAAATAAATAAAGTGGATGCCAGTTAATGCTCTGTGGATAAACTAATTTATTATTTAGTCAGCTCCGCTGTACGTGTGTAAAGGCAGCTATACTACAATAAGGTGAAATGAATACTGAAGGATGCCTCACATTGTCCTCACTCTCCTCTCCGCTCCTTCTTTAGCCATGTTGTTTACTGCTCCTGTCAATGGTTTTAATGTTGTGGCTCATCGTTGTATTTATTGTGCGAGTTCATATTAAAAATTCACTTTATTGGTCAGCACAGTTTACATTATTGTTGTGTCAGTGGCATGAACACATTACAAAATATAAAATGAACTACTTCCTCTAGCGCTGAGTAAAACCAGCAGTAGTCCACAATTCTTTATTACACAGCGCTAACAGTTTTAAGGCACTCAGCATACACTTGGGTACATGTAGAGAAAACAAATGCAGTCTAGAGCAATGATCCCGCTATAAATCCAGCCTCTTGTTTATGAAGTTTTGAGCTTTCTGCTCATTTCTGAAGATGCAGCTTGTAGTGCTGTTAAAACACAGTGACTCACCCTGTTTACATCCCTATGTTATGCAGGTTCAACTAAGATCATGCATCCACTCTTCTAAAGAGTCCTCCAGCAAGGCACGGCAGATTGCATTTAGGGTATCGATAAGCGCTTAAGGATGAGGAAGTGGGGAGACCGAATGAAGAAGGTTGAGCAGCTGGCTCAGTCGTTTCAGCTGAACCCTCTGACGACTCCATACAAACCTCGACTGTGGCCGTGCCAGCCTTCCTCCATCTGGAAACTGTTTCCTCGCCAAAACATGGCCATCAGCTTCGCGCAGAGCTGCAAAGAGGTAAAAAAACAACAACAACAAGATGCTGCATCGTCCTGTTAATCTCTACAAGGGAGGAGTTTCTCACATTTGTGTATTGTTTTTTTTAGGCTGTACATGTTTTTGCACTTGAAAAAGAAAAGACATCCTTGGGTCAAAGGATCTTCCTGGTTACAAGTTACAGTGAGCTGTGGCACTATTACAGGTAAACATCAGCGCTACATTTCAAAACGAGACATGACAAGATGAGAAGATGTGCACTGATGCTGCGTATTCTCTCCTTTATTTGACAGGACCTACACTCAGTCCTTGATGCACTGCTATGAGGTGATACCTGAGTCTGCTGTCTGTAAGCTTTACTTTGACTTGGAGTTCCACAAGCCTTCAAACAAAGGGTCTGACGGGACAGCTATGGTGTCTTTGTTCATCCAGGTAGGGCACATGGTTCACAGAATAACATGCTACTTTATGTTTAAGAAATTTTACTTCTGAATTTGAAAAAAATAGCATTTGAGATTGGTTTGTTTATTCATTTGTTTTGCTTCAGATGAAAAGAAGATGATCCAAAATGTCCAAATCCAAAGTTAACATCTGGACAGAGAATGTCATGTTACCGTGTTGCTTGGTGTTTCCAAACGTGCTTTGTGTGTTGACAGTACGTCTGCGACCGGTTATTGGACGTGTTCAGGATTGAATGCTCTGTGAAGAATGTCCTCAACCTTGACTCCAGCACAGAAGAGAAATTCAGTCGACATCTTATCTTCTGCCTCCAAAATGCAGCTTTCAAGGACAACATACATGTCGGTACGGTCAGAGTTACATGGACGATAAATAAACTTGTTGTTTTTCATATTCAAACGAGTGATTTTCAAACTATTCTGTCTCATTTTTTTAGGTAGGTTCATCCATGCCATCCTTCAGCCCGTCCTGAACAAAGCCAAACACTTTGTGGATAAAGACAAGAATTCAGCAGAAAAAAGCACTGAAACAGGGTTTGTTATTCAGAGCTTTGAAAATAAATATATTCATTAACCTGCTGCCATCTCTTTTAGTAATTTTAGTTAATGTTTTACTAACAGTGAGGGACCTACTGTGTCTGAGGGTGAGTTGACAAAGCCGGGCGGGATCACTGGGAGTCCAGAGACAAAGAGGCGTAAGCTGAAAGAAACAGACCTCAGCTTCCTCCAGGTGAAAAACAAGGACGGCCAAGACTCTCTCTTTGTTGATCTCGGTAAGAGGAACCAGAACCTTTAATTACTATCTTCACACACATCCCGTTTGGTTGCTTTAATCATTCTGTGAAGGACCTTCCTCACACCTTGACACAAATAGTAGCAGATAAATGACACAGTTTCTCTGCAAACATGATCTCAAACATTAATGTGGCAATAAAAATATGTGGCTTCAGAATTGACTTTATGAAACAGTGTGGCTGTGTAAGTCACTGCAGCGCTGGGAAACACAAAGAAAGGTTATTAAAAAACTACTAAAATAAGAAAGAGTCACTGGATCTGAAGTCATTAATAATACAGGCACATTTTAAACAGCAGTAAACTATAAATTAATATAATTGTTATTTAGATCTCTCAGGTATTTTAAAGAAGGCTCCAGTCATATGGTCTGATTGTTTGAGTGTTTGTAGTCTACTCCACTTGTTTCCCTCTCCTCTTCCTCCTCCTCCTCCTCCTCCTCTTTTTCTTCACTCTCTCCTCATCACTTCATTAACTCCATGGTAATTTAAAATGCCCCTTTTTTAAAACTCACACAGAGCCTTAAAATCCTTAAACTTATTATTTGGATAATAGATTCAACAACCAATGTATCGCTGGATTCCTATTGTAGTTTAAATCTCTTCAGGTGTCTACACAAAGAACAGAAATTTTCGCCTTTACAAGTCATCAAAAGTGGGGAAGAACGCTGCGTTCACTGTAGCAGAAGACAACCAGTTTATTCCCAAACCTGAGAAGGGCATTTCTGCAGAGGAGAGCGTGTTCTTGGCGTCCCTGGTGTGCAACGTCAGGTACACTGGACACCTTTAATTTAGTTCTCTGTGTGCTTTTTTTTTTTTTTTTTTTCAAACCAACTCATCAGGTCTTATTCCAGTATATGGTTAGCTTCACAGGTCAGAGGATTCTTACGTGGGACGTCCTGAACACAGATGAACCCAAAGCCTCGTCAGTTCACTGCCAGCAGGCATCAGCTTCAAATCCAGGTAAACGCTGACGTGAGACCAAACGCTTCTATTAATGTGTGGCATATTCATGTGAATTCATTTTTTTTTCTGTTTACTACCGACAGATGCACTTTCTGGCTGCTTGTCGTCTCCTCACCAAGAAGTGGACAGCTTTATATTGACGGTTGTTAGAAAGGATGGGATACAAGGAAGTGAGTGTTTGGCTGTTGCTGGGGGGAAAAATAAATCATATTCAGTTTGATAAGAACTTCTGCTGTGAGACTGCTGACTTTACTGAGCGTACGTTCAAGTTATAGCATAACAGCTTGATCATAACTGAAGCAATGAGAGTTTAAAACAATTCTTACAGACTATACGTCTAAAACGTAGGATAGAGATTAATGTGCTAGTATCTGTTGCTGTAAGCAGCTTGTGTGTTTAAGTGTGTGTATGTGCCTGACTCTCATACAGTCTCATGTAAACTCAGGCATAAGACGATGGAACTACTTTGCTGCAGATCAACTTCTCGTCTATGACATCGCCAAATACCGCTGGTGTGAAAATGTGGGCAGGTTTCATAAAAGCAACAACATCATGTACGTACGCCGTGATTCAGATTCTGTCCCGTGGCCGTCGTCTTTCCTTCTGATTCAGTCTCATTCTCCTCTGTAGGATCGTTGTGGATTTCAAAGAGGAAGTGTGGTACCAGAAGTGCCTCGATCCTGACTGCAGGAACTTCAGATCCTCCAGTAGGTCATGACTACAGAGATCAGCCACAACATTATGACCAGGAGAAGTGAAGAACACTGACCAGCTTGTGATCAATACAGTGTTCTGCTGGGAAACGTTTGGATCTGGCATTCACATCGATGTTACTTAGCCATGTAGCACCCACCTAGACCAGATCAGGCACCCCCACCCCATATCAAGGACACTCCTTGATGGCAGCAGCCATCCCCAGCAGGATGCAGCCTGACACAGACACACACAAAAATTATTTAGGAACAACTAAAAAAAAACATTAAGAACAGCGCAAGGTGTTGCCTCCAAATTCACTAGATCCCAAACTGATCAAGAATCTGTGGGATGATCCACAGAGGCCCCTCTCCTCAACCTATAGGTCCAAAGTTCCCACTAACAACGTCCTGTTACCAGACACCACATCACACCCTCAGAAGACCCATGTCCATTCTCTGATGAGTCACAACTGTTTTGGAAACACAAGGAAGACCTACACAATATTAGGTCATAATGTTGTGGCTGATGTGTAAACACAATCTGTCTGTGATGTAATAAATGAATTGCACATTAGTGATATCATATTGTTTCAGGTTACCCACTGCCACAAGAGATCTGTGTCAGCTACATCTTGACGCTGGTTAGTTCACTTTAACTTGATAACCTGACTCAGCGACCTTAATTTTACTCTGTTAAAGATCAACATGTTTGCTGTTGTTCACAGCAGCGAGTGATCATATGTTCTGTTTGCCGACAGGATGAGGAGGACCAGGCGTACTTAATGGACGATGCCGGCAACATTGAACCCAGTCAGGCACCAGACCAGACCCAGACCCCACAGAGCACGGCGTGTGCAGAGGAGGAGGCTCCTGTTGAGTGGGGAGATGAACCAGATGACCAAGACTTTCTAAAGAGCCTGGAAGACTTTGAGCAAAACGGGGAGGAGATCTCAGACCAGGCTCTGCTCACATGTATGACAGAGTTTGACTCGTAGGAGAGGATGAGGGTTTGTGTCGTTCTGCAGTACAGCATCAAAGGTACCAGTAGCACTTTATTTACTAGCATGCTATTTCTATTCACTGATTAATGGTTCATAAGAAACTCTAAGCCATTTGTAAGAAGATATTAGAGGGTTTTAAGTTGTTTTTTTTTTTTTATGACACACAACTACATACTGGTGTATAAACAGAAAACTAATATAGCAAAACAATTTAAATATTAATTATCATAGGATGTGTCATAAGTTATTGAATACTAAGTTTAAATATTGTTTCTAAATGATTATTATGACAATTCAAGGAATGTAAATGTTCGTGTGCTCCATTAAAAAAAAAAAAAAAAGGTTACCGTGTTTTTAGAAATCCTTAAAAATGTGTTTCCCTTTCGTGAAAGACAAAAAAAAAGACTAAATGTTTTGAAAGAAAATATTTATTTGGTACAGGCAACAAATACAGATTCTACGTTTTCTATCGTAGCACAAAACTGCACCTTTGCCCTTTTCACATCATTAAAAAGCAATCATGGCTTCTTGTGCCGTCATAGAGCCCTTGAAATGAGGCGATGTCACAGTCTCAACATCTTTTTCTTGTTTTTACTTGTAAAGCAGCTGAAATGAAGACTGGTTATTTTATGGACCATCAGTGAAGGACTTGGAACACCCTTCTTAAAACGTAACCGTAATCCCAGTGTTTGTCTGAAATGTACAAATGACCGTCGTGTGCAGCTTTATCCAGAAACCTGTGGCACTGAAATTTAAAAGGGCATCTGAATGGAGGCACTGTGTGTGTGTGTGTGTACGCAGTGTAGCACCAATCAGTATTTTACATGCATTTACCAAACAGAAGACACAAAATCCTTCAAGCAACATGATTCCCAATAGGCTGTTAATTCAGCACTGGAACAGGTTTGTAAAGTCAGTCCTTCAGCCTGCAGCACTGAGAAACGTGGGAATGCAGGGAATTTATCTATCAGGCAAGGTACTGTCCATACAAATATACTTTTCCAGCAGATCTATTTACACGAGAACATATCAACTTAAATACCTCACCAAAACATTAAATATCCTGGTTTATAAATAGCTAATATTCGTCACTGTTGAAAGTATTTCATAGGATTTTTTTCAGGAGCTTCAAGAATTAAAAAAAAAAAATGGCTGAAATGCTTTCAGGAGCTTTTCTGATCACGAAGTAGGCAGACTTAAAGGCAGTAACGGTATCGTCAAGTCACGTTTCCCTCTTTCACATTTAACCCTTATTCTTGGAAATCAGTAACACGACGACATGTTCTCACTAAGTAGCCGGTCTCTGGCAGGATTGTAGCGGTTCAACTACTGACCAAATCAGGGGTGACACATGCTTTCATCCAATCTTCATCCAGTTCATTTATTTATTTATTTTAAATAACAACCTCCACAAAATTTCAAAAATGAATAGAAATAAAGTGAAAGCTCCTCCTGAACAAACAGTTTGGTTCTGGCTGTGTGCTCTAAATGACCGTCACCTTCCCACAGTGCTTCTCAGCCGTTACGCCGACTCACATCTTAATTTTGGCGTAAAGTTCATCGATCTGTTCTCTGAATCGGGTGCGGAGCTCTGTCCTCTTGGCCTTCAGGGTGGGGGTCAGCAGACCGTTTTGGACGGAAAACATCTCGGTGTGTAACGCGATGTCTCTCACCTGCAGCGGAGAAACAAGAACGAGTGAGAGGAATAGCTGGACTAAAGCTGAAACTAGTTATACCACGAACAGTCATCAGGTGCTCATTGCTCTATAGGGGACTGCTGGTTGCTAGTAGCCATACCAGCCTCTGGTTGGTTGCCTAGGTAACAATCATACAAATGTGTGGACAGAGTCTGCTAACACTTAAACACAGAAAGCCATATACACACAAAGCATCTCAAACATCTAGCTCTCTTTAATCTCATCCTTGAGATTAGTCCTACTATTTACCCCTCCACCCACTTTCTTTAAAAGGTTTTTCTACCCATCATCTCTACGATTCGTGGAATCTGAATAAAATTTCAAGTTCAAAATAGTTGATAATTAGCTTGAATGACGACTTCATGGTTTGACATTTTCACCTGTTCAAAAGACTTGAGTCCAGCTTCTTTGCCCAAGCTCAGGATGTCCTCCAGAATGGCTTTCTTCACATCCTAGAAACAGAAAAATGTTAGTCGGGCAGAAAGACAGAGAGAGATGTCTGTAGAGATCACTGATTCTAAGAAGACCGACCTTGTTCTTGCACAGTTCAGAGTAAGATCCTTCAAACCGTTTTTTCTTGGCCCAAATGGGTAAAAAGTCTGGATCAGGAACCACTATCCCCACCAGGCATGCCTTAAAAATACAACAAGCAGAAAATTAGGATGAAATGCTACAAACTACAAGCAGTATTAGTGCAGATAGTCTTAAACTACTGACCTGTAAGCTATCACCATGAACAAATATCTGTGCCACCGGGTCACTGCGACTATAAGCTGTTTCTATTTTCTCCGGGGCGATGTACTCTCCTTGTGCCAGCTTGAAAATGTGCTTCTTCCTGTCAATGATCTTCAGACAGCCGTTCTGCAATAAACCAGAGGAGAAAGTTTAAGTGTAAAGTCGTGCCACTATCATAATCAGATTTTAGGTTAATACTGCAAACAGCAGCCGTCGGTGTGTTTTTACTCACTGGAAGCCATTTCCCAATGTCTCCTGTGTGCAGCCATCCGTCCTTGTCGATGGCCTCAGCTGTTTTCTCCGGGTCTTTCAGGTAACCCAGGAATACATTTGGTCCTTTGACGCACACCTGAACAGACAGAGATTACAAATTAAACTTCTTAATCTTTAAGGGAATGATGTATGGCATTCATTATGATTTACCCTGAGTTCAAAACGTTTAGAATTTTAAAAGCTTATTTAATGTACTGCATACAGAAACTCCAAATCTTTGAGTTTCACAGTAAAAACCACTGACCATGTTCAGTTCAGTGAGAAATAAACACTTTAACAATAGATTCACTACTGGTTTCCACAAATAAAATTCAGTTCCCTCCTCACCTCTCCTTCTCCATTGGCTGCCAGGTAATTCATTTCTGCCACGTCCACCAGTTTGACATAGTTGCAGGGCAGAGGAGGCCCGACGTGACCTGAGAACAGAATGATAATGTTCTGGTTTCATGGTTCAAAGCATCATTGCCATCCACACACTCCATTACATTACCTAAAGTACATGTGAATGATCTCTGGTGACGTTTATTGGATGTTTTACCTGCTGTCCAGTCTCCAGGCATTGTCATTGTGCACCCAGCTGTACATTCAGTCTGTCCGTAGCCTTCGTAAAACTGTGGAAAAATAAAAAATAATAAGAACAGCTGATGCTATTGTTAGAAATACGTCTGTGAGATGTGCATGGATGTGGCTCACCTGGCAGCCCAGAGCTGCTCGTAGGAAAGTCAGGATGGTCGGGGATACTGGGGCTGCTCCTGTGATCATGAGTCTCACGCAACCGCCTAGACTCGCCTGCAAAGCACAGAGCAAATCAGAAGAGTTGTTTTTATTACGCCCCTGCTCAGGAAAACTATGTCAAAGATTTATCTAAAGCAAGTAACCTTTTCTGTTTACCTGTACTTTTTTGAAGATGAGTTTGTCCCACATGCTGTCCTGTCTCACCACTCCGTTTTTAAGTTCGGCCTCTTTCCTCTTGAAGGCGAAATCGAGCAGCCATCTTTTCAGCGGCGTGTTGGCCTGACCAAATACCTGGAGAGGAACAAACACCAGACACGGCAGCAGATCAGAGAAATGATAACGCGCTGTTTTTTTTTCCCTGGAATAAAAACTAGATAAACTAAAAAAAACAAAAAAACACCATGTCTGACCTTATCAAACATGCGGTTGAGGAGACGTGGGACGACAGGGAAGATTGTCGGCTGCAGCGCTTTCAGATCATCCATCAGGAGTCGAATGTCTCCTTGGAAGTAACCGATTCGAGCCCCGTGGACGAGGACGACACTCTGACGGGGAAAAATAAAAAGGTTACTCCAGATTCTAACTTGAGCAATTTATTTAATGACCACACGGGGGCATTATTGTTGTGTTAGACACCTACACCACCACAGCTATATTTTGCACATCACATTTCTTCTACATCTTCTATAGACACACTTCTTGAAGGCATCAGTGTATTTATTTGTATCAGTAATCAAAAAGTATTCATCAAGTTCCTCCCTTATATCCACAGCAGTTTAAATGAATTAAAAGCAGATGCAGTATTAGTGCCATCAGGATTTTAATCCTTTAAAACTTGTAATACTACTGCGTTCACATTGTTCTGGAAAAACAACACATTAAATCCAACAGCGGTCATTCTTCAATAGTATCCCATCTGTCCACAACATACCTGTACAACTCTCTCAAACATGTGAGCAAGGGGTAGATAGGATACATGAACGTCATGGAGCGACAGCGTGCAGTGTACCTGCGGACGACACACAAAACAAAGCACATGCACGTGTGCGCGTCAAGCCCGGTCTACTGTACCTCCACCACCCTCTCAAACATGTGGGCCAAAGGTAGGAAGGAGATGAGCACATCTTTATTGTTGGCCTTGAGTGTGCCCTGGACAGCAGCACATGAGGGGGAAGGACGGACGGACGGACGGAGGAGCAAACAGGACAGGAAAATACAAATGGGATGAAAGAGGGGGTCAACCAGAGTCAGACAGGGATTTCAGATTTAAACCAAGGTCCATCGAACTGCTTAACGCTTCCATTATATCTTTATTGTTACAAATACATAGATGGATAAAGCCACCTGTGCCTGCGATGGATGGATGGATGGATGGATGGATGGATGGATGGATGGATGGATGGATGGATGGATGGATAGATGGATAGATGGATAGATGGATAGATAGATAGATAGATAGATAGATAGATAGATACTTTATTAATCCCGGGGGAAATTCAAGCATTGTCGTAGGTCTCACAAATCTCATGAGAATCCAGCTGCCTTGCAAAGAAGGCCCATCTCCGTCTCATCTTCTGAATCAGTTCTCAAGTTGTATTAAATGCAGACAAAGACACAGAATAAATTCTTATACCCAAAAACAAGCAGAGCCCCGTCTGCGGCCTTTCCTGCAGTCTACGTGCAGTGTGACCGATTAGGAAGATGGATGCTTGTGGAGCTTGAAGCAAAGATCATTCAGATTTATCATCTAGTCCCTTCTCCCATCTGAATTACTGTCGCTCAGAAACATTTTAGAGATGAGTGTTTGTGTTTACCTGTGTTATTTTAATGAAAGCTGCAGTGTTGGAGATGACATTTTCATGGGTAAGCATGGCCCCTTTGGGGTTTCCTGAAAACACAAAAAAACACTTAGGATGATACACAATGTAAAAAATGAATTCACCAGCTGCGTGAGTCATAACAGTCCTGTAGTCACCTGTGGTTCCAGACGTAAAGCAGATTAGCGCGAGGTCGTCTGATTTGGGAGGCTGTAATCAGATCACACATCTGAAGCATGAGGACCTGGTGCATTTTAAGGGCGCATGGTGCCGCCCAGCTTTTATAAAATGAATGAATGAATTAACAAGTCGGCTGAGGGGAGTGTGTCTACTCACCTGTGGTTTCTGGTGGTTGGCTTTACCCAGCGCCTGGAAAAAGTACAAAAGATGCAGTGTTGAGATGTTTGTTTACATGTCTGCAGGAAGCACAGATAATCTCTGGAACATCTGTGCCTCATTTACATTCAGTTACAACCAGAATGAGACACGTGTGACTCAAATAGTGACTTATTTGTGTTGTGATTTTATACAGGAAAAAAAAACTATTCAAATAAAATCAGGAACCTTTTTCAAGCATCAATACTCAGAACGACTCTCACCTCAAACGCCTTCAAACTCAGGATCTCGATACCATTCTCCTGTCCCCGGGCCACCAGGTCACTGTCAAAATCCTCCATGAGGACAATTGTCTTCACCGTCCGTCCTTTTCCGCCGACAACGTCCAGAATCATCCGAGCCTTTTCGGGTACGTCACAGATCACTGTTGCGATGGAGGCTGGAGAACAGAGGGCAACAGAACGGTTTTCATCAGTGTCATAGCGCTGCAGGTGGTGTGTGTGTTTAGTGTGTGAAGACTTTGTTTTTTTTATACCTTTGTCAATAATGTAGTCGATGGCCTCTGTGCCGAGTGTGTCGTACAGCGGGACGGCCACCAGCGAGTACGTGTAACAGGCTATCTCTGAAATGGTCCACTGCAACGAAGACAGAACAACATTATGAATTAAAATATTAGTCAACTTACCAGCGTGGCTGTTATTCAGCCGTCCATCACTATTCATACAACAGACTCGACCTGAACACATTTTATATCTGATCTGAAAGCTGAAGGACGTTAACCTAAATTTCTCTGTATAGTTTTAAATCTCATGACAGCTTCTAGTTTGGGTGCACAGGTAGGAAAAAGAAGAGTAAGCTACACTAACTCAAAGGAAAATGGATCATATGGTGAGAAAACAGAAAACAATCAACGACACCTTCTCATTACAACTTTAATAAAACACTGTGATGTTGTTATACATAGTGAGGATGGGCTGTTATTACCTCTGGTCTGTTCTGAGCAAAGATGCCGATGTATTTGTCTCCTGATTTAGAGTGTCCCTTGTGAAGGAGGGCAGACCCGACATTCTCTGCTCTGTCTGCCACCTGCGTGAAAACAAGATTTATTCTTTCAAATGTACCCAGGAAGTTGTTTATTGTGTGCCCTTCATTTACATGTCCATCTCTCTCGTCTCACCTCTTTATAAGACTGCCACTCATAAGGCTGGTTTGGTTTCCTCGACCCCAGACAAGGCCCGTTATCTGCAAAATACAAAACAGCAAAAAAACAAAGCTCACTTTTACTTTCAGTGCTCGCAGGGAGTTTCCCCATTGGTCCGACACCAGAGATGCACTCACTTGATTGTCTGAGGCCTCGCTGGAACACCTCATACATTGTGCATGCGTCGCTGTAGTAATACGTTATGTTCTCGTCACTGTCGTTAAGCACAGATCTTCTCGCCCGTTCTCCACCCTACGACAGAAGAGAACATTCACTAACAAATGACCAGCTGACTCCTCCACACCATACCTTAGTTACTGGTTGATCTAAGAAGGACAACTAAATGCTATTTTACAGTAATTTTAATTGTAAACACTTTAGACAGATAGATAGATCATGCTTCAGTTACTCCTCTAATAAAAGGAACAGCAAGATATCGACACAGTCGTTTCAAGAACATCATCTCTTACTGATATTTCCAACGATTGCACACCAAGGTCACATGGCGGTTTGAGAGCTTTTGGCCGGGTGGCAAACCAGTAGGTGGTGATGGCAGCGAAGGCACCCATACCCACGAGAGCGTTGGTGGGAAAGCCTCGCATGTACTGCCGAACATCATCCAGCTCGGGAATCCGCAGCTGTCTCAGGACTTCCTGAGCCTGCATGGCTGTTCTGCACTGACCCTGCCAAGAAACACAGGAGGAATATTTAAAAAATAAATTGATACGCCATGACCTGGGTGACCCAGAGCATTCACAGACACAGAAGGAAACTTACAATTTAGAAACTCTGCATTTGGTCTTTTATTATTTTAGGAATGGACCAAGCTTTAGAAAAGAAGGCACATGAAGTAATTATTATGAATACTGATTTCATTGACGTCAGTAAGGTCTGTGGCTGCTAAACGTATCAGCTAAACTAAACGTCTCCAATAGCTACCGCAAGCCAAACGTATGCTGGCTCGCATTTTGGAAAATGGTAGTTTGTTGATGTTCTGTTTTATGCATGACTCGACACCGTCATCAAACTACGAACGTTTGATCCTTGAAAGGTCGGACTGTTTTGAAGGATTATTTCTTGTCTAAAGCTTTCGTTTGTTTCTAGCAGAACTCGGAGACACGCAAACCCAAAATAAAGCTTCAAGGATAGATTGACGGTGAATCATTCAGGGCAGGACGACACAGCAGCAGCAGCAGCGTTTCAGCCCTGTGATTCAGCGACAGATGATCCACCGCTCCATGGTCACTGTATTCAGTTGTATGACTTTAAAAGGTCTGTCTGCAGGATTTAAAATATATCTGTCATCCTTTCTTTTAAAGATCTCACCAATATATCCGTCAATATAAGGAGCTCAGAAAACCTCTAAAAACTTGACAGCAATCTTCAACCAGCAGCTTTATTTGTCAAACTCATGGAAACCAAAAGATGCAGACTGTTATAATATCAACAGAAATTGAGATTGCTGATAAATGCATTGTTGTTGTTTTTCTAGGCGTCTCATTCTATGTTTACGTTCCGCTCCTAAATATTGTGCACAGAAAGGAAGATGTAATATCCTATTCCGACAGCTGTGCACTTGGAAACAAAGAGACAGGAAGGAAATATGACTCCACACACACATGTTCTGATCTAATGCCTCCGTGGAGATATAAAGGCACGGCCACAGACTCTGGACCACTTGTTTTATGGAAAGAGGAGAAGCTTTCTGCTCGGGATGTTTTAGAAATGAGCTCACTGGGCTGAAACCTCACTGGTCAAAGTCTGGGACATATGGCTCGGTTCTACTGGAATTTCAGCACAACAGAAGAAGATAAGTTAATTAGATGAACCTGAAGCAAGAAAGAACAGCGACTAATCTGCCTAACTAGAAATGATCTTTGAATTATTAAATCTCAAAAGAGAAATGCATGAATTAATAATTCGGCCGTGCAGTGTGTCGTGTTTTTCTCCGTTCAGGTCACATTTGCCATCAGCTGGGTCACCTTTGAATTTGGACGGTAGCCCTGTAGGTAAATGAATAAGTGAAGAACCACCTCATAGGTAACAATTGACTTCTCACCTACTTCTATTATTATCGCCAAGCCCATGACAAATGGGACTGCTGCCAAGTGGGGCAAAAGCGCTGCAGGAAAGCCTCTACTTATATTTCACAGATTTTTAGTTTTAACTTTAATACAAAATAAATGCTGCTAAAGTTAGACTTTTATAAATATAGCTGTTATTTCCCAAAGTACCTGGAGATTAATTAATGCTTCTCAGTGTCACTTGTCCACCAGGGAAAAACAAATAAAAACAGTAATCAAGTAATTCCACATCAAACGTCACAAATGCTCCGCAGCCACTACGACAGGAAAGCTGTGATCTAGGTCACCTCCAGGTCAGTATTAAGAAGAGCCAAGCTCAAAAGGTTTAGCATTGATTATCGACAAAACTGAAACACAACCGTTGTCCATACTCACAGTTCCGCAGTGTGTGTATATATATGTGTATATGAAGAAAGGCTGAAAGGTGTGTGTCCAAAGCGGATAGTCTGTCTGAAAGGCCCTGCGCTGCAGCAGTTGCTATTAGAAGGACTCACACTGACCTCTAATAGACCTCTGAGGTTCTCACAACTATGAATAGCAGAGACACGCCTCTTTCAAACAGAAACACAGACGCATGAAACACCAGCAGCCACTCACAGGAGCCCCACTCTGCCAACAGGTTGATTGAAAAATATAATCTTCTGAGGGTTTTACACATCTAGTGTGGTGGGTTTTCTGTCCCTGTGAGCTCAGCAAAAAACAACAACAAAGGTTTTAAATGTTGGTCACAAGTTCAATCAGAAGCTGATTCAGAATGAGCTGCCCTTAGTGATTCAGTCATGTTTATTTAAGACGTCCAGTATCTTATCGTAACTTATCTGGACACGCTGTGTGCTGTTCCTGTGTTGCCGAGCGTCCTAACAATCAAAAGTGCCCCGATGAAGAATTAAACACTAATTAAGAGCGAGCGTGTGTGTTCTACCAGATAGGAGCGTTGACAGATACCCTCTATCAACCCATACGCCAGAGAATATGTCAACACCAATAATGAGTCACTGCCTTAACACAACCTGGACATGCCGACAAACGCTTCGGAGATGGCAAGGTAATCATTTCCACCAACTCAACAGATTCAAATGTTATTTTCCTGCATTAAATGAGAACTGATGGTAATATGTGGACATTGAGACTTTTCAAAATGTCAGGTAGAGGAAAGAGTTAAAGATCTGTTGTTATATATAGAGAGGGGCGTAACCGTAGGCTTAAGCGGTGGAAGATACAAATAAAATCCTGTCATGGTTTATATTAACCAGGTTTTATGATACAAACAATGGTCCGAACCAAACATCCTGACACTAGAGTCAAGTGTAAAAAGGAAAGATAATCTGAGTTTAAAATGCACATCTGATTTTTAGCTTCACATCATCCAAAGTTTGCAGAGTTTAGGAAGTTTCATTTAGCATGTTTTCATATTGTTTAATCTGTCAATCAATATTCATTTGAGTCTTGTCTTTGGTACAAAATCTAATAAAAGAAAAACAATGTAAAAACAGGCAAAAAGGTCCGTATGACGTCTCCAAACACAAAGCTAAATCAAGCAGCTTCTTCAGGTCTAAATGACGGGTGTAGGTTTTTATTACGACTGTCTTGTTTTGTCTGAGCAGAGCCAGAGGTTTTCTGGAAACAGAAACATCTGGCTCAGTTGTTTTTGTTGCCATTTTCCTTATTTTTCTGCCAATTCACCAATAAGTTTGTCACAGAATGGCTGTAATTAAAACACAACCTCTTCTGTTATTGTTTCAAGTCATTTTATATTCATAAAAAGAGAAAATAGTCATTCAGTCAAATGGCCAACACCGGACAGATGCCACTGCTGTCGTACTTGGCTAAGAGTTGTTGGAGGCAAAAGGTACTCGTACAAACCCCTCCCTGCCCACCCTCCACCACGTTCTCCACTCTCCATACTTGGCCTGGGAGGATGACAAGCCAATGGCAGAGCCAGCTCACTAGTCACCCCACACCCCAGTGCACACAAACACAAGACACTGGAAAAATGTGTTGGAGAGGCCAGAGGGTTCATTTGACACATAACAGAATATGAGGACGAGCTGGACGCAGCCTGCAGCTCGCGGGGAGATTGTGGCTGTACTGTCTCGTCCAAGAGACAGTCAGACCACAGGAAGGAAGTTACAGAAAAATATAAACGTTTGAATGTTTTAGTTCCTCTTAATGTTGCACTGACGGTAAAGAGACATCTGAAAGAAGTTTGACACTGAGCCGCCGGTTGACTTGGGTGTCGAGCGCCAGGTCAAACTGTTTAAGCTCATTATTCCTGCCTTATCAATGGAGGATTAACACATGAAGCCTTTCAACACAAAACGTAATCCCATCTAGTCAACGGGTGCTTGTAAATCTCAGAAGCAGATTTTCTTCAGCCACCACATTAATCTGCGCAATACAGTACACATGCTAAAACAATTAGTCATTCTTTAAGAGCAACAGCGAAAGGATTTAACATCCTTGTAGTAGGAAGGACTTCATTCACTGAATGAAGAAAAGATCTCTCCATGTGGTGGTACCCAAAGGTCAAACATAAAAAAAGGGGAAGTCTTTAAAGTCGGAAGCTGTCTTGGCAGTTCCTGCAGAAAGTTATGTCACGTAAACTACACACATTGGGAGGAAGCCATGAAAACCAGGGACAAGTCACACTGGAGTCACAAGTCAGAGCTGCTAAAAAAGCTTAAAATGTTCCTCTTTCCCATGAATTTCACTTCTACTAAAGATATGCAATGCTATGCTAATGCTAACTCATTCCATCTGATCTCACACGTTACTACACACATGTCAGCAACAATTAACGTGGCCTGTCTCCTTCTTGTATCATCAGCAGTCTTTTGGTAAAATATCAAGTATGTGGTCAAAGCATATTTAAGTCAACCTGGAACCAGCTGTAAGAGCTACAGCTGAAACAAGAGGCAGCTTGATCTGGTCAAAGCATCAGTAGAAGCCACGTGGGTTTTTTTTTTTTTTTGCCTCTGTCTGAAATCTGGAGCCCATTTCAGAGCCATGAATTTGGAGAGGATAATTTGATAAAAGTATGTTTCAGCATTAACTCAGAGGGGTTAGTGTTAAGCTACATGCCAGGCATCTCAACTATCTTTCAGCTCTGGACACTGAACCAGAACATTTTGTCTGTTTAACGGACTATTATTCATTGAACAGTGAAAACATTTGGTGATAAATCAGGATAAACTTGTAAAAGAGAAGTACATTTTGCTGATAGGTGGACGTGTGTTTAAGTCAACAGTGATCTGTCACAGATTTAGTTCTTATACTTCACAAAGCAGGAAGACAGTTGATTATTCAGCGCTTTCAAAAATAGCATCCCTCAGGGAGGTAAATTTAAACGGCAGATGAGTCAATATTGCACATTCTTTACAACTGGCACTACGCTTTGATGCTTCGAGGCAACCGACCGACCAGTTTTTCTTGATTTGAGCATGAGGCGCCCTCTAAAACCAGGTTTTGAAGCAGCCATCAACAAGTCACTGACAGACAGGCTTTTTGTTGTATAAACTCATGCATCTTCAGTGCGTCTTCCGGGAGCTCAAACGCTCTTCCTGACCCGTGTCCATCCTCCTCCTCCTCCGGTAACATTCAATAATAGATTTTGAGGACACAAAGGCTGACCTTGCACAAGAAAAGCACGCTCAAAACTGCAGGTCCTGACCCGCGCGATGAAACCTCACACGTGCGGTCACGTGGGCACGCAGTGGAGAGATGTATGGGTGAGGGAGGGTGTGGAGGATGGGGTTTGAGGATGTGGAACAAAGGTCACATACCCGGCACATGACAATATAGGTCACAAGAGGAAAAAAAATCACTCTGACACAGAAACATCATATTGGTTGATGTTCATCTGCTTGTGTTCTTCCTCTGAGGGCAGTTTTATCTGCATTACCATAAGAGACAAGAGAGGCTCTTACAGTATGTTCATAGTTGGTTAGGAGGAAGCAACCACTTAGCTTAGCACAAACACTGGAAGCAGCTAGCCTGCTTGCTGATTCGGATGTGATTTAACATCCACAGTGCATAATTTAGGAAATGCTGACTTCATTTGAAAGAACAACCACAGAGCAGACATGTTTAGTCGCATGGTCTTCATCTTCGTTTTCTTATCAGCTTTGACGCCAGCCAACCACCATTAAAACAAAATAATTTAACGCTACTGGAACGTGGGTTTGGTTTATGGCAGACCTGAAATGAATACGCACAAAAGATCAGGCTCAGCCGAAGCTTGATCCCGATCAGATAATTTTAAAAATGCCTGGATTGGCCCAGATACAGATCTCCTGATACCGATCGGGACGTCCCGACGAGAAACTCGTCTGAAGAAACGGCATTCACAGTAAATCAGTTCTCCTTTAACGCTCCATGCGTGATGCTTTGAGGTCTATTAACCCAAATGCATCATTCACTGGTCTCACATGATTCATGCACAATCACTTCAGTCTGAGAGTCACATAAGTAAAAGTAGTTTGTACTGACTTAAAATCATCTGCTGGGAGCTGAAATTCCAGCTTTAAAGGCCACATGTCACCGAGCCGACTGTTGTGTAAACACCAGGATAGCTCATCCCTTTGTCTGCCAAAACAGACTGAGAATGCTGGTATTTTCAAATGACCGAAGCAAAGTGACAACAGCATGGCGGCTTGCTCCTGGCTTACAGAACCACAAATTATCCGTGGGTTTGATCTAATGAAAGCTGCCCCTGTGCTGAATGGCAGAAACACATGATTGAGTCTGGACGGTCAGCTCAGCATACGGCCTGCAGTGTAACTCATGTGACTGCACCACACGGGCATGAAACAGCATCATGTTGTAGGGTCTAAGGGGGCATCCTGAGCACCATAAACCAAGGCTATAGTCCTCACTGCAGTGGCACGGATTTGACTTGCTGCAAGATGTCTCCTTGCACGCTGCCCCCTCTCTTGCCTTGTTAGTTCCTATTTTTATCCAATAAAAAGGCACAAAACACTGAAGCTATGCATGCTGACATACATTAGAATGTATCTTCTGGGAACCACAGAAGGCACAAGGAAAAAAAGAAATGGGACGATAACAGCAATCACTCCCTCAAGCTGCATTCCACGGATTCCTGTCCGAGGATGTTTGCCGTGAAACGCCTTCACTACCAAGTACATCCCTGAACAAAGAATGTGCTGTACACACACGTGCACTCGTGGACACCTGCGCAAACAGGACACAAATCGGACATGCATCCTACAATACACGTCAAGTAAACAAGCCGGGAGCGTCTGCATGTGCCGACTCTGACATCTTTTTCTTCATGACAGAGCAGGTTGGGGGACTGATTCATAACAACAGTATCCGACCACCATCTGTGTGTGTGTGTGTGCGCGCTGACAGGAAACAACAGAGGCTTTTGACCAGAGCGGCTTCTGTTCCCCTAATGTCTGCAGTGAGGTTTACAAAGCGAAAGTGAAACGGCATTTTTTTTTTTTCCCGCGCAACTTTATGTTGGTGTAAAAAAAAACAAAACACTTAGGCTCTGATACTAGGGTTACCAATAACTACTACACATTTTAAAATGAAAATATAAAGTATGTCAGCTGATATCTTAGACCATTGTTCGATGCCATTCTCTATCTCTCTCCCCCCACTTTCTCCTGGAAAATAACCTTCTCAGTTACAAAGTTTAATTAGAAATCATTTGCTCTGTCGTCCAGCATCAGACGGGAAGATGTGCGCCACCATGACTCCAGCACGGCAAATATGAAAGCTACAACCTGCAGCAGGTCAGCTAACACAGAGCTAATAACAACAGCTACAGTTTAGCTCTTTAGCTCGGTACTTAAACAGAGAAATTACAGGAGATTACATGTCGGATTATTTCTTGCCTGGCATCTTTCTGGAGTCTGGGCTGGTTGCTTGGCAACTGTTGCCTGCACTGAAACAGTGCAACCAGCAGTAAAGCAGAAACAAGTCTTTTTAAAATAAAATAAAATAGTATTAGTCTGCGCTTGTTCAGACATCGATAAAGAACAATCTTTAATCAGACTTTTCAAGGCTTCTCCTTCATGACTGCTACAATGTCCAGTTTATTTTGGAGGTTGGCAGAGCTGTTAAAATGTGCTGGTACAACACAATCCAGAGCACAACGATCCACGGCCTTCAAAATGAAAACACAGTTGAACCAACAGCTCTCTCAGGTATTTTAAATAAATGCTGAATACCACAGCCTTTCGTGAAGCCATGACTGGAGCACGACTGTAATATCTCCACAAGTGTACTTAATGCACTGGCCAGTTGAGTGTACAGTCGGGCGGCAGTGATGTGGTTTGATTTTATATTTTTCACTCCTATACTTCATGGCAATGACGCAACGCTGACTTGATGCAAAGAAAGAAAACACTAAATGTTCACACAGACCTAAAGGGCTGCAGGTAGATTTTCATTTTACACTTAGACGAGAGGAAACCTGTGAATACATGGATGGTGTGACACATGAAACAGCAGTGGTGAGATCTAACTTGTGTTGCTCTGAGGACTGGTTGGTGGCAACCAGCAGGTCACACGCAGTCATAATGATATGGCGGGATGTCACCACTAGCACCAGCAGATAATAGTGACATTGTTCCTCTTTAAAAGTCCCTGTAATCTTATTTAACAGACTGTCAGTGACGTCCCTAGGCTGGGCAGATACATACACGGTGGGCGAGGAGAGGGAGATTAAATTAAATTAAAGAAAAAGTTTCAAAACAAAGTATCACTCGACACGCGACATCTAATCATCTGCTACGTGTCCATATCTGTTTTCATTTCTGACGACAGCTTCATAGCCTCACAGGTTTCTCACCAACACAAACACAGAGAGAAACTAATACACGCTGTTCTGATTAAAGGCGCTGCCAGGACACACTGTAATACTCGACATAAAGAGATAAACGGAAATGCAGATATGATGTGGAAGAAAAGACACAAAGCGCGGCTTGTTCTCCTCTATTTAGGGCAACAATAAACAAGAAAAGCAGCGCTTTCAGAAGCTCTCGTTGGGCTCCAACTTCTACAGGCAGGCTACAAAACAGTCAAACGTGGTCTAGGTTGAGTTGTTTTAGGCTTTAAGTGTTCCCACTGACCTGTGAGCAGAGACTTTAACCTGATTCTTGAAGAAGCGACAGCAACAGCGGCGTCTCTGGTTCTGCTGCGGCGCGGTCTCCACTTTGTTCAGCAGCTCCGCCTCTCAGCCAATCAGAGCAAGCGTTACATGTTGCACCGCCTAATGTTTGAGAGGCGACATATGATTGGTCGATGCGTCTGACAATGACGGTTGTTCATATTTAATATGTATATGGCTCAAATCAGGCATATCCATCAGCTCAAGTAATGTTAAGGAACTTATTTCGGCTATTTATTTATTTATTTATTTATTATTATTATTATTATTATTATTATTATTATTATTATTATTATTATTATTATTATTATTATTATTATTATTATAGATGCATCTCGAGAAACTTTAGTTGTCCTAATATACAACGAAACCCACTGTCTCTGTGTTGGCCCTGCGATGGACTGGAGACCTGTCCAGGGTGTACCCCTGCCTCTCGCCCGATGACAGCTGGGTTAGGCTTCAGCAGACCCTCGTGACCCCTAACAGGACTAAACGGTTATAGAAGATGAATGAATGAATGTATTTGTCGACAATTGAGCAACAAGTCTGAAATAAAAACAGGTTGAACAAAGTGTAGTGACTGTTATTCTTTGATTTAGGATCAGTGGTGGCAAAGTACGGTTCTTTTACTACCAATAAAACAAAGTTAAATCATTCAGGTATATTGTTCATGGTAGGGGTTTTAAGGAAGACCACATGGAACCACATGTGTAGGCTATATAAAAAAAGATATTTTGCAGCAAATCAAATCTTTATCTGAATAACAAGTAACACCTACAGGTATATCTGTCATGCAGCAGAATTGAAGTATAAAGTATGATAAGATGGAAATACTCAGATAAAATCAATGTACTTTGAAATTGAAATTGCACATGGATTGAGCAAATCTATACTGTCTGTGACCCAATACAGTCAGATAATCCCAATAATTCAAAGACATTTCAAGTTGGAACCACTCAAATGTACAGTTACATTTATCTGTTGCAACACTACAATAATCCATCAATCAGTTACCCAGTAATATAACATACACAATACACTTCAAAGGTGCATCCGATGCAGAAAGTACAGCTGTATTGTTACTCTAGTGAGGTTTCAGAGCAGGATTTTGAGAGTACAGCATTATGTACTAACACCCTTTATTGATAGTAAAGTAAGGATATGAATACATCCCCCTACCTGCCTCAGTGGTCACATTTATGACTTAGTAGTTCCTCCAAGAACACATCTCCCCTCCTGACTTAGTTTACACAGTTGAAGCTGAAAGAGAAAATACAATTTACCATAAAACTCACAAAAAAATAGAAATAGAAAAATAGCCCAAAGCTTTAATATAAACTTGTCAACCTGAAGTTATACTCTTTTCATTTCATTCCCCATAAATCATCTCGTGACCCCCAAACGTGTCTTGTGACCCCAAAGAGGACACCAGAGCCATAGGTTAGGAACCACTGGACCTTTCTATATATAACAAGGTTAAATCTAGCTGCGACAGTGGAACGCTGCTTCAGCATTATTGCATCAGTGTGACAGTCCTATAAAAAAACACATCTGTCATTTTCTGAACAGCAAACACTTTCATATATTTGACACTTCTAGCGCATTTTACTGTTAATGAAACAGCTGTAGTTTTTCTTCAGAAGATTTTTTAAATTGAGTTTAATAATAAAGTTTCAACTCGTGACAGAGTATTTTATATTACAGTCCTGGTGCTTTTAGCGTCTCAGAACTTATACAGTACTTTGTAAAGTGGTGGTTTTATAGTCGCATACAGTCACATGATGCTATAAAAACAGCTTACAGCCAAATTAACTTGTTACTATAAGGCACTATATTAGAGTGTGAAATACTGTGCATCTTACCTAGCTCTAAGCACTTTGCAGATCCAGACTGTACAGACAAAATGATTAAGAAGGTATGAACAAAATGACATAAACTCTGTAGACACCAAGAGCATGATAATAGTCATATTGTACGGCTGAAAACACTTTTTAAGTTAGACTTTTAACAAAGTAATTTTCTCTACTGTTAGAAGATGTGATATGAACATGCAAACAATTGTACTGTACTGACATCTGATCATCTGTTGCAGTCACAATAATCCATTCAAATATAAATATAACAGGTTGAGAACAGTTTTCATCCTAACCCTAATCTTCCCTTACACTATATTTTTGATCTACATTCTTTACAAGTAATTGCTAAAACATTTTATTCTGTGTCCTTGTTTTTTCTGCCAACAACTTTAGTGTGAGACCAATGACTTAAAGTTGTACTGATGGTCTCTCTGGACTCTTTACACTTGTGTGTATCTTGGTAGCAGCTGAGACTGTGCCAGAAATCCTATCTCTACTTCATTTTGGTTTCTTTAAGGTTATCAGTTAAACTCATCATGTTGTTTTATTGTAAACATTAGATGAAGTGTCTTTCAAAAAGATGTGCACACTAGTTAAAAAAACATCTGCCTATTTAAATCTTTTGTCTGTATTTCTTTCTAACACTCAAACATCTTCCATTAAGCACACACGTCAGTACACTTCCCTAAACTCACCACAAGGCGGAGCACTTTTTCGCTTGAAGGAGAGTTTTCCCCTTAATTTACAGACACACAACTTATTATAATATTGGAAGAAAACATCCCTGAGCATTAGTTTATTGTGAGTCAGTGGTAAAAATGAAAAGCTTTCCTCAAAGAAATGTATTTAATTTAATACATTTACAAACTACAAAATCCTTGTCTTATTATTTGCAGTAAACTTTGTAATGTTTATTTATTAATCTATCAAGTTATCCGTACCTGTTTAATATTCCTGTCTATATTTAAGTTGCTGACAGTGGTTCATAATGTAGTTTAATGCTACTCAATACAACCCCTGCTGCAGGTTCACCTTTACAGCCGACTGTAAATCTCGTGAGATGAATATAAAGCAGCTAAACCTGTTTGCACCCTCAAGCTTTAAAGAGCAACCGCTTGGATTAAACAGTCGCTATGATTTTCAAAGGAGCCCGTATAGTTGCTGAACCATGTAGCCTGAACTCAGCTTTAGATGATTTCCACGGCCTCATTGGAGACCGTGTGAACTGCTGCAGTTCAGGCTCAGGGTGGCGCACCAAGCTAAAGGATTGTGTCTGGGAACCTCACGGGTCACCACGGGTCAGAGCGCAGCGCCTGACAACACTGAGTCCACAGCGGCTGCTGCTGCTGCTGCTGCAAATTAGGCTTGTTTATGTTTCTGTTACATGATGGTGATCTGACAGTCATAAGATTGGAGAATTAAAAACATGAAGAGGAACGTTAGCATGAAATCATGGATTAAATAAGAAGACTAGCTAGTCTTAGAAATATTCTGCAATGATAATTTTTTAGGAAGCTCATTTAACTGCTTAGACGATTTAAAACCATTTAAAAGCTCCAGTATTAAACCTGCAGGTAAAACTTGGCAAAAAAATAAAACTCAGACAATAAAATGATGTTTAATTCTTGCAGAAATGTGTCCATTTTAATAGAGCAGTACTTGATAAATATCACACCAAGTGGAGCAATAGTGCTCAATATTGCACTGTGGGTAACGGACAAGAGATCTGCTGCCATCTTTGACATTAATTTAACGGATAAGACTGTTTTCATAGGCTTGTATCTTTCTCTTTTCATGTTAACCAAAACCGAACCAAACCGTTCCTAACATGCCAGTCTATCTGGCATGAATATGAATTGTAATAAATAAAAACAAAAATATTTACGAGTCAAAAATGTCGAAATGGAAAGTAAAATGCAAGAAAAGAGGGAAAGCTCATGTTGTATTTATTATTTGCATTATTGCATTATTTTATTATTTGGGCTCATATATCAGTCAGTATATTATAAAATAAACAGCAAGTGGTTTTATTATTCCATCCAATTTTCCCCCGTTTGCACCGTCCTACAGTGACTATAAATCTACTACTGTAATTACTTCACATATAGGAGCCCACATTATTAAAGCAATCAAAGTCCAAAATCAATCCAGAATACGCGTGGATATTTGCCCTGTGCTTGCGCAGAGCCGCCAGCCACTCGGAACATTCAAAATCGAGCATTTAATGTGTTTTACTTCTTCAATCGTGTGAACAGTCTCGTTCGTAAAGCAGCTGCCCTTATACACTAAGATGTTTGTTTTAAGTAACTGCAGTAATGCTGTCAGTCAAAATAAGCACACAGCATAGTGTGGTAAAAGGCGCAAACGCGTTGATTTCACAGACATTTCGGTCAAGGAGACTAGAAATATAAACGGATCAAATGTTTATTGGTTAAATAGGATGTGGGCATTTAATAACAATTATTTTAACAATGAATCAAATGTTCACATCACAACAGTACGTTAACTCCTGGCTCATGATTTGGTTCATTTTGACGCAGTGTTTGGCGTTATAAGTCTGTCAGTAAAGACTTCCAGTATTTAATTCGGTTTTTATAAAACGCGACAACACACCAGTCCCTCGATGTTTCAAAGGACAAACTCATGAAAAGTGTTAAAAACTCCACATTCAAGTAATTGGATTTTATGCCCCCGTCCCGCTCGCTCGCGCCTTTCTCTCCATGGTGCTCTAAAAAACTCTCCAAAAGCTTCAGATGTCTTCTGAGCTTTTCTTTCTCAACCTCCACTGCTTTTAATTCTTCGACATCGCTCACAGGATCAAATATATCTAAGCACGGAGAAAGTTTCCAGATTAAAACGTTCTCAGTGGAAAAAAAAAGAAAGAGAAAGAGAGAAAAAAACAATTGGAGCAAACTGTTGTGGCGCATGAGAGTGTGAATATGTGAGAAGGAGCGCACACAATAAACCTGTTGTTAACCTTGCTGTGAAAATATGTTTGAAGAAAACAGCCAATTGTTGTATGAAATGTATTCAAGTATAAAATAATGCCCTTTGTTTGGGGGAAAAAACTTGAGCAATGTGAGGGTACAAAAGTCCCCTGTGGCATTTACTAGCACCCTTTGTGCTGTTTGCGCTTTGGCGTCTCCACTTGGCGCATTACCCAGGCCCCTTTAAACGCGATTGTTTCTTTCTTTCTAATGACATTTACCGGATCAAAACATGCTGTTAATTCGATCAGAAAGCTTCACCCTTCATAACAATGGCAGTATAATTTCTCCCAAAGTTTGTTAAGTTGACCGAAATTAGGCAAATGAATAGAGGTCTCCAGGCTACCCATCTTGCAGGTGACGGGGAATAATGCGCGTTCACACCAGCTGCATTCTTCTTTATTTCTCCCTTTCTTTCACAGCATTATTAAAATTTAGGCCAATGAAACTATTCATTCGAGTGAATAGACATTTTCTTATAGGATAATAGGATACAAATTGAGCCTCTCCAAAGAGTCTCCAGTGGTGGGTAACCCTCGTGTGCCAGAGGCTGCTGGAGACGCTGGCCTTGACGCAGACGACGCTCGTGTGCCAGGGCTAATCACACACCTGCCGAGGAGTCCAACAAAATAAAGAATGTAAACAAAAAGCTTGCCATCTCTCATAAAAGATGGACGTGTCACCAAGTCGTGTGAGAAACGCCGAGAACAAACGGGGGGACTCCGTCTCCAAAAGATCTCCCCTGAACTTGGCGGAACAGCCTATTAAAGGCTTACTTAATTACTCTAATGACACTGGACAGGCCTTAAAACTCGGACCGGGCTTGGATGAGAGTTAAGATCGCTTGCTGGGATTTGTAAACAGGCGATCGTGTGAGAAACGCGAGTTGGAAGAAAAAGGGTTTCTTTTTTCGGCGGCTTTGTTTTCAGTGCGCACAGTGCGCCCCGCCGGATCAGGCGATCCCAACGCTCAGTTCTTATTTCCCGCCTGGGTTGTTACTATGCAAATAATATTCCGAAAGTAATCACGTGTCTTTTGAACAGCCACGTGGATTAACAAAGCAGGTTTGCCCCCCTGCTAGCCCATGGCTTTAGATTTTTACTATTTCTTTAACTGATCCTAAATGCACACATTTACCCAATGCACGGTTCTAATCCCATGGAATAATTTACACCATGAATGCCAGAGTCCCTTGGATGGTGCCTTTATAAGGGCCAGCGTTCCCCTCAAACCTCAGTCCTCCTCTTCTCCTACCAGACCAACACGTCCAACTTCAAGCTGAACTCTTTTTTGAGACTTTTGTCAGGAATTCATCGATGGCATCTAAAATGAAAGACAGGAAGGTATGCGCTCCCCGTGCGCTCTGCATTTTCTGGATTGAAATATTGTGGAAACCCTGCACTTTTAAGACTTTCGAGTTACTTTTTTGGAAGGCTCACTTCACCACTTACATTTTATATGGTCGAATTACTGTTTGGAGTAATTGTCTCTCTCGTAAGATGGAAATAGGTTGTGCACCATCATGTGGCACGCGTTAAAGGATCTAACTACGGCGCAGTGTTAATCAGAAAGACAAAATTTGGCACCGACGCACTGTTTGGTGACAGTGATGTCATTTATTACATTTCACAAACTTACAGCGTGTCAGATTTGTTAAACAATACGTTAACAATGTCCAACAGGGCCTCCGGGGTACAACAAAACTGTCCGGAGCGCAGATGTCTGCTGCGCGCTCTGGAGCAGAAAAGCGCGCGGTGCGCAAAACTCACCATGAGTTATAGAGCTCATAAACGAGGGTTTCCACTTTATTTCGGGCCATCACAATATGAAACTTTATACAACTACTGTCGTTTGTTTTTGACCAGCTTCTGTAACTGTAACCCTGGAGTACTGGACTGAAACTGTGTAGTTATATTGTTTCTCTGTCTGCTTTCACAGAGAACCCCGATCTCTCACAAAGTTATAGAGAAAAGAAGACGGGACCGCATTAATCGCTGCTTAAACGAACTTGGAAAAACGGTGCCAATGGCTCTGGCTAAACAGGTATTGTAATATACATAATGTGTATTGTGTGTTGTATAGATGTATGAAACAATGAGAACTGAGAATTTATAGCGGCAAGCTACTATAATTCAGATGTCCATCAGATGATCGTGCTCAAAATTTGTTGTCAAACATAATATAATGTTGGATTTTTATTTATTTATTTTTTGGCAGAACTCCGGGAAACTAGAGAAAGCTGAAATATTGGAGATGACTGTTCAGTACCTGCGAGCGCTCCACTCAGCGGATTTCCCTCGTGGGAGAGAAAAAGGTCAGTACATTTTTCAAGGAGCTCTACTACATTACGCATCAAATTAATATTATCATGTCAGCAGGGGTAAAGGCAACCCAAGTGCTGTCTCTGTAGCATGTCATTCAACATACCTTTTATTTATATTTATCTATATTTCCCTGCAAGGCCAGCTTTACGCACCAGAATCACATCACAGAAACAGCGCTCGGTCTGACTTGTTCATCGTGTCTGATCTGCAGGGTTGTAATCGCCTCCCACTTTGCTTTATTTCAGGCGAACTACTTGCTGAATTCGCAAACTACTTCCACTACGGATACCACGAGTGCATGAAGAACCTGGTGCATTACCTGACCACAGAGGACAGAGCTGAAACCAAAGACATCAAGTACGCACGGATCCTCGCCTTCTTACAGTCGAAGTCTCGCGTGGTCACCGAGCCCGTGTTCGGATCTGTCGGCACGATGCCAGAACCGTCTGACTACCTCAGCCAGCTGCACTCCTCCCCGGAGCACCAAAGCCACAGCCCGTCTGACTCCGTGTACCAGCAGAGTCCACCGGGACACTTTTCATGGCACAGCTCGACCCGCAGCCCGAGCATCTCGTATCCGACAGTGCCGCTGTCTGCGCACACACAGCAGCACGGTGGATACTTGTCACCAGTGCAGGGACTCGATCACCACTACTTCAACTTCATCGGTCACACGCACGCAAACACGTTTAGTTTGCACAGTGCGCAACACGCCATGTAAATAACTTTGCCCTGTTTTGTTGTTGTTTAATTTATACAGTTAGATTGTGTACATGCTGTGAATAAACTATCCCTATTTCTAACTAAAATTCTTCTGGTTTTGTCGTCATTTACACTAGTTTTGTGTGACCATTTTTCAATCCAAAAAAGAGGGAACTGGGGAGAAAATAAATTCACACAGATACATTAAAGTGTAACTTTGTGAACCAAAGTATGTTTACAAAAGAAACTCAAGAAAAAAAAGTCACTCTTAAAAGGCCGTGATTATGTCCTACATTTTTTGGTAAGGTAAATATATCAGAAACTCAAAATGCAAACTATACATGATATATAATTTAAGGAAAGGAACATAAATTTTGAGTATAAATGGAATCATTTCTACAAGAGAGACTTCAGATTGTGGAACTTTTTAGAAAAGGCTTGGCCTTTGTGTCATAATAGGCACCATATTGAAAATGCTACATAACAAATCCTCAGTTTCTCCACACAGAGGCTGTTTAAGGGCTGATCTGTGGGTTACAGGGGGGGCACTCATAAGCCTGGTTCCTACTGGGCCACCCACTCCCGACTTAACCAAACTTGCACTTAACAAAACCAACGATTTACCAAACACTCCCCCTCCCTTAATATTCAAATCCGCCGTTTTATCAGTTACAAGTCCATAAAAGTTTTCAGCAGCTAAGTTTGACAAAGAAGGAAACAAAAGTAAAATGATTTTGCCCCAGGAGTTGCATTTTCAAGGCTCTCGGGCGATTTTGCTGCAGATGATTTCAAGGAGGGAGGGTGAAAGTTGTCCCTTCTGAACTTTAGCCAAGCTTTTTCCATTTCCATATATTTAGGCAAATGAGGCTCACTGTTCATCAGGATTAAAGATGGATGCTGTGCAGAGAAGAAAACACACTCTGGTTGAAATGTGTCTTCAGTCAAACATTGCAGCGCTGTCAACGGTTTGATCAGAAATCAAAGATGGAAAATTGTATCCAAAAAAATAAAACAAAATGTTCTTTCCCATGCAGTACACAGACGTGACATCCTCCTCCAAGAAAAGAAGAACTGACTCAGATCATAAGATATTTGTTTTGTGGAAGACTGCGTCTACCATAAGCAGCTGCAGCATCTCAATAAATGCAATAAACAGCTTCCAGGCCCCTTCTGTCTTCTTTAAGTTTTGGTAGATTTAAAAAAAATGAGAGAGAAAAGTAGAAACTCCTTGTTGTTTTTTAAACCAAGGAGCCCCATTGTCGTGCATGTGAAAGGGGAACAATCTCTGAGTCCTTGTGCTTCATCCTTGAGTGGATGCGAAGAAAAATAATCAACACCATGAAATCAAAGTTTCTCACTGAGAAGAGAGCAAGAAAGCTCCCCCCTCCTCTTATTTCCTTCAGAAACAAAGCTGAAATCGATATCACTCTCCTGTCAAAATATTTATTTATGCCAAGGCACTGTGAAGAAAGAAGGAGAGAAGATGATCCTCACATGAACATACTGTATGTTGACATGTGAGGACGGATAGGACGGATGCAAGAATCATGTCTCTGTGGATGGGTGGATGACAGACGCATGGATAAGCCCGCATTAATCGCCTCGATGGCTGGATAAATCCACATTAACCAGCCTTCTGACTAAAAAGACAAGCAACAAGAGGGCAAATGAATGAAATGAAAGACAGTGTCCATGCAGATGGAAAAGTGACAATACGATAAAAGGGAAAAGGCTTTTGGGGGAATACTTGGATCCCCACGGTCTCAATATTGGTTTAAATCCTGACTCTAAACAGGGGAAAGAAAAAGACAAGTTCAACCAGATGAGAAAGATTTAGCCGCAGCACATCACATGAATAATAATAAATTGAGCAGGAATAAAAAAAAAAAAAAAAGGAAAACAGATCCCAGACCATTTATTGTCATGTAAAATGAGCCGCAGCCGCAAAGCTCCCGCTGGAGAATGTTTATCTTTCGCATTAATATCACACGCTGAACATTAACAATCTGCTCTTTGAAAATAAAATTATTCATCACTGGAATGTCAAAGAAAACCACAATCGGACTCGGATCTTTTACTTTATCTTTGACGGGAATGAAGTCAGACAAGTTTATGAAGAAATAAAAGTTTGAATGGAGATCATGATTATTATTATTATTACTATTATTATTTTTATCCCTGAGTAAAGAAAAAAGTGACCTGACCCTGAAAACGGATCAAACTGTCCCTAAAAAAAAAAAACCTGTTATCACTTTATATCACTTAAAAAAGTGTAAATGATTGTGCTGAAAGAGACATAGAAGTAGTTTTACAGAGCATCTGATTTCACTCCAATTAGCAATTTCATTTCATGCTTCTTTTGAACATTTTATAGATAGATAGATAGATAGAAGACTGTATAAAATACTCAAGTTTCAAGTGTATTTTGAGTGAGATCACTATCTCTTAACTTTTTTTTTAAATGAATAATAACAGAATATGACATTGAGTAAGTCTGAATTAAAACTTTTTTTATGTATTAAGATAAATAACATTAAAATATAATATCGCATTTAACAATAGAGGGCAATATAATATTGTTTGAGGTAATTAGGTGTAATGGTTACCTTAGTGAAAAAAATCTACTTATGCGGTTTATTTTTTATTTTAACTAGAGTCCTTTGAGTCTAGTGCTATTGAACCCAATTTTCTTTCGATTATAATAAATATATAATAAACTTAATTAAGTAAATTTTAAAAATCACGTGTAAATTTTCTTCATTCTGCAAAAACCTGCCTCCTTCGCTTTCATTAAAAAATATCAAAACTAACCGATTACTCTTTGAAACCGACAGAAACAGTTACTTTATCTCTAAGATCATTTCAGAATATTTAGCTTTAAAGATTCAAGTGACAGAACGCCCACAATTGTACCTGTCATTGGAGGCAAGTGTGTTTTAAGGAATAATTTGACCCTTTTTGGAAAAAAATTTCTTTACATTCTTGCCAAGAACAAGAAGATCAGTATTATTCTCACATATACACCAAATATAATACTACAGTTAACTTTGAATGACATTTTGTCTAAAAGTAAGAAATAGTTTGCTGTACAACATAGGTAATGAAAGAAACACATTATTATTATTATTATTATTATTATTAGTAGTAGTAGTAGTAGTAGTAGTAGTAGTAGTAGTAGTAGTAGTAGTAGTATTTGTCTCCTCTGGACAGAGCCATGTTGGAAAACAGTTTGTTTCGTCTGTGCTGATTTGTCCTTTACGTATCTGAAAGCTCCTGTTTGATCTTTGCGCCCGTATGAGCGCTAAAGTCAGGCTTAGCTAAGCTTCTCGGAGTACAACAGCAAATCTCCTGATATAGTGTGTTTGTGTTGCCTCTCTGTCTGTGTGTGTGTGTGTGTGTGTGTGTGTGTGCGTGTGTGAAGGAGGGTTACAGTCATGGTTTGGGAGCGAAGCCAAAGAAGTACCCAAGCTGTGAGAAATCCACCAGTCAGTGCTGGGTTGGTAATCAAAGTGCTCCAGTGGCATCGGATCTCCGCCAGAGCTCACCTCAGGATGGTCGTCTGATCTACAGCTTGAAAAGACAAGAGGCTGAGAGGGCGCTGGGGGAGAGGGGGGTGGGGTGGCGGGGTGAGCCCGGAGAGAAAGAAGAAGAGAGCGAGAGAAACAGAAACTGTGTGAGCAAGTGGGAGTTTAAGTCTAAGAAAAGGGGGAAAAGGGATGAAGATCATTCCCACAACAGATAGCACTATCTCACAGGGTTTAAAGGGCCCCCTTTCTGTACTCCCCCTCCCTCCCCCCTCCCTTCCCTCGCCAATAATGCCAAAACTTGGCAGCCAACCCAGCACATGAGCAACAGTTTCCCATCAGGGAGAGGCAGCCATCCTACTGCCCTTGGCACCAGCGGCGTCTGAAGAATGGCGGGCACTGTAAGACGAGAGCAGACATGAATGGAGTCTGTTAGGGGAAAAAACAACACTCATCAATGCCTTTTGATTGTCTGGGAGTGTTTCTGGTGAGAGCGCAAGCAGCATTTGATCCGATGGTTTGCGTTTCTATACAAAAAAAATCACAACTTTAACCAGCAAACGCTGCTTATTTGGGCGATACACACGAGAAAAGAGACGGCATGCGTCAAACATATCAGCAATAAAACCTAAAGTGGCTGTGAGGGAGGATTCTGCCCCCTGCCAAGGGATGAGGGCTTCACCTTTCTGCTCTTGGCACAACCCTCCATGTGCTCACCAGCAATGCCTTCAGATTATGCAAATCCATTGAGATGTTCTATTCAACACTACCACCATTTAGAGCAAAGATATTTGAGCCAAAAATGAATAGAGTGATAAAGGAGGCAGTGTTTTAAAGGAGGGAGAGCAGAGAAGGGTCAAAGACATCCCTGATATAAATGGAGACATAATGAATACTGTACAAAATATCCCACTGTGGACCGTCATTTTAGTCACGCCCTTGCTTTTCTTGCTCTTTGTCTCTTCCTGTTGTGTCGTCAAGTTTTTCTTGTGTACAGCACAGCCGCCGCGACCGCAGACAATCCGAGAAACAGGGGGAGCCGCGGCGCAGCATGGGAACAGCCTCAACAAGCGTGCAGTGGCACACTATAGAGAAGAGTTAAAGAAACAAAACAAAAACAACAAACAAAAAGAAACAAACTTGGATGAAACTCTTTGTTATTCATGGGAAAAAAAGAGCGAGCTTGTTAACTTGCACAATTAAGGCGTCATTTGCCAAGAGAAAGTGCAGTTCTTTGTTTTTGAGGGACAAAAGGTTGAGAGAGGCCGTTTTAGATCGGGCGCTGCGTGCTACACCAGGGTGGGTTTGGTTATCTGGCGTGCCACAACAAGGGGCACTTTTGTCACAGGCACAGACAGTGTGACATCGGAAAGTGCTCGAGATAAATCAGGTAATTTTGCATGGTAGTTAGACAAAGAGCACCCTGCATTCCAGTTCCTGTGTGTGACTATAAAGGGAGTTATGCGTAAAAGACGAAGCAATTATAACACCATGTGAGTAATTTCACGAGACGTCTCCAATGGAGTGGCATAATTCAAAATTTAAGGCCTTTTTGTTCGAGATTAATGGCATTACGTTTAACAACATCAATAAATTATTCATATTTGAAAGGATATGTCAATTTGAGAAACCTTAATAAAGATATTTAAGGAGTTTCACATTTTCTTGATTTTTTTTCTTTTTTTTTTAAGTCAACGCTTTGATTTTTATTTATTTATTTAGCTCCGATGCCAGTTTGTCAGTCTTGATGCTGGGGACACACACTCAGAAAACATTTTAACCAGCTTAATCGTTTCCAGCCGGTACCAGTTTCCTGAAAAAGTTCAGACTTCTAGATGTGGTGACTTAAAGATCACCACAGATGTAAATATACGGAACAATACAAGTCAAAATACGTATTGATCATCAGGTTTACTCATGGAGATTCACACATTCTCCTAAATTGTGAAATCAAATGGCACAAAGTCTTAACTAATATTTCCAAGTAAAATGTATTTGACTGGGATTTTCTTCATTAACCTGAGACATTATAGTAGCAGGCATTTTCATTCATTTTTAAATTTAGCAGCTTTCACTTCCAGATGTAGTAAAGGCCTCTAAGGATATGTTTTACAAAGATGTGTATTTCACTTTTAAACAAAATTTAAAAAAATAAATAATTAATTTTGCAGCTGCTTACATTTATTTGAATCATTTTTTTTATTATTTATTCGATTAATATTTTCGAAACAGGAATATTATGAGCTAATATGGAGTTACTTCCAATAAATGAATCAGAAAAAATTATCCACTCATGAAACGCAGCATTTTTACTGTTAGTTAACTCCACCAGTTAAACCACTAATATCAAACTGTCTGTAATTAGGATGAAGAAGCTGTTTTTATACGTTTGTAAATCTGGTTTGCATCATTTTAACTGAGCTTAATTTGAGAAATTCATCAAGACCGCTGTGACGTACGCAGCTTCTACTTTCATGTCACCCCTCTGTCTCTCTTCTGCAAGTGGGGCTCAAGATTTCACTGGAGTTTCCGTCATGAGACTGAATGAAGGGGAGCCGTCCTTTCAGCTTCAATCACGCTCGTGCTTGTGAGACTGCATTCACGTGTGAAGGTTTCTCTAAGAAAGCCTTTAAGTTGTAACGGGGGCTGCCTCATTCCTGCCAGAAATCTTAACAGACATAACGCTTCAGTGGCGCGTGGAGAATATGAAAACCGACAACGTGAATCGGGAGAATGCAACATGAGGCCTTTTTGGGCATCTGAAAGGCTGTGTGTGTGCGTGTGATGTGGTCAGACGGCTACAGCTGAGGCACCTGACAAACTTGACGCCCCGGTCGACTCTTTGCAGGGCCAAAAAGAAAAGGGAAATAAAACCCAGAGGTCCTAATGTGCTCCCTGTGCGCTTGGCTGGACTCATGAGGGGCGAGCATGGTATGTTCGCCCCTTTGTCCGGCAAGATGACGGACGCTCATCTGTGTTTAGCTGCTCCTCGGGGCCAGCGTAGGGCCAGCAGAGGGGGACCCCGGGGCTCCGCAGGTCACCCTCCGAGGTCATGATCTCAGCAACCAATCGAGAGGAAGAACTAAAGCAGAGATGAGATTGGCAGCTAGTGAGGGTCGGGGACTTCATTTCAAGTGACTGCGTGTGCTGAAACTGAATGAAACCCAGCAAATAAAATGTTCTTGTGTGAATGTTATAGTGATAGAGAGTAAAGTTATTTTTAGCAGAAGCAGCTTTAGAATAAAGATCCTAAGGAGACACGTTCACACACAGAGGACAGAACTAAGAGACGATCAGAGCAGTTTTTAAGATAAGAATAAAAAAAGAGATCTTCAGTTTTACTCTACTTACAGCGCTTTTATCGGTGAGACATCAGCGGTCATCAATGGTGGTGGGCGAAGTGGTCGTACCCCCGCTGACCTCACAGTGACCCTCCCAGCAGGGCACCCATGTCCAACAGCAAGAACACGATGCAGCTCAACACGGACAGACTATAGAGCGACAAGTGCAGGAGGCAGGAGTCAGTATGAAATCAAACATGTCACTCATTCAGTAGGACAAATTTCAGCTGCTAGAATTTCATTTCATCATATAATTAGTGAAATATCTTAAAGAAACCTTAAACAGTTGCCTTTGTTTTAGTTTAATCTGTGGATATGAACTGGATGACTGAGAGCCTTTACTGCTACCTCAAAACAAAATTCAAAGCAGGCTAGAAGATTTTTTTGTTTGTTCTGTGAAATAATGACACAGATACCGTTTTCCATGTTACAACCTGCATGTCCTGATGGCTGCAGTCAGGAATCAGCCTCTTCATCTCTGTTGTAGAGATTTGGGGAATTTGGGGACGCACAAAACAGATAAGATCCATGCGACTAGAGTGACCGGCATGGAGCTTACCAAAGAAAACCGATCTTGATATGAATCATTTTAAATTTAAACGTTTAGCTAACATCATCATTTCAGATTGCTCATCTCAGGCTCGTAGAAGTAAACTGGAATAAAACTCAGCGGCCATTAAGATGCTCTCATTAGTCTACATTTGGATAATGATGGAAAAAGGGTTTCCGTTATTTATTCTGATCCACACCCCTCCATTTAGAGAGTTAAAGTGTCTTCACCAGCTTAAACACGTTGCTTTAAACCTTTAACAATGTGTCAGAAACGTTGCGTCTGCACATGTTAGACTGAGACTGAGTGAACAGAAACAAGATCATTTCAGTCCCATGGAGTGCATCTGTATTATATTCCTGGACTTAGTTTGAACTGGAATTACAATAGTTGCTGTGTTATATGTTTGACTGACACAACTACAAAAAGATCAGTACTAAAGCTCATCTTAATGTTGTAACAGTTTGACATCCAAAAACTTTCCTGTTTTTTAAAACTAAAACTAATTATACATTTTTATTAATTTACTGACAGCAGTTTAGGTGCTGACGGTTACATTTTGTTTCTGATAATGTCCTAAAGATAGTTGCTAGTTTTCAAGTTGGAAATTAAATTAATTAACATGGAAACAATAATTTGACACAATTTGTCAAGTGAAAAATCTTAATTTTATAGTTAAGGTGACAAGATGCATTTAAAAGATTAGGAACATAGATTAGAAATATTATCATGTGGACCTTGATTGAAACTTCTTGTGATTTCTTATCATCTGAACTCCCGCCATCACTGTTGAACCAACAACACACAAAGGACTGCTTATTTAATGCCAAGCATTAATACCCATTAGGAAAACAAACAGGGGCTTGAGAGTGCATCGCTGAAAGGTATCTGCTGCTCTCAGACTTGGCAGCCTTTCCTGCCAACCCCAGGGGTGACTCTCAGGGTTCAGCAGACGAGGAAAACAAACAATCAAACTGATTATGTTGATAAATTTTGATCTTGTTTGACTTCAAACTTTGACCTGAACAAAGCTTGTATTTAATGTTCTGAATGAATATATGTGATTCATGTAATCTGGAAGAAATTTAAAAGAAAATTGTAAGAGGAAAAAAAGATTGACGATTAAATATTATGATTCTACTTTTCTAATTGGATTCTTGCTTTTCCAACCTTTTTGACTTAGGTCTTGTTAAAATAAGCAGAAAATTCAAGTCTATGGGGGGCAAGCTGTTTGCGATGAAATGCTTAAAGTCTGAAATTGAATATGTACGGAGCGCTGAGCTGAGATCTCTGTGGAAACACTGGCTGAGAAAAAGCAAAATCCAGCGGCAGACAGAGAGAAGCTGGAGGATTAAAAACAGCCACAGAACAAGCCACCGTTTGTGAGGAGAAGACACCCACAGATAACTTTCTGAATGGCCGCTTACGCGTCTCCCTTTCTCTCCCCATCCTGAGATAGTGGAGGAGAGAAAAAGGACTAACAAGATGCACATTTTACATTGAAAACTGTTATTGTTCCCCTCCTAATCTGGCCCACCATCTGAGAGGAGGCCTGCGCTAAAGAGTGTAGAGCTTTAATGGGAGGACGACAGCCAACTCAGGGATAGGGGAGGAGAGGGGAGGAGGAGGAGGTGGTGTCATGGTGGTGGCGGGGGCTGGTCTTTGGCTTTAAGGAGGGGATCAGTTGGGAAGTGTAGAATGGATGTTTCTTTTTCGCTATGGGGGGAACTTTGTATTTGACTGTTGTTTGTATCTGTCTTTCAGTGGCCTGATCCCCGTGGGCTGGGACAGGGAGATGCCTCTATATGTGTTTGCATGTGAGTGTGTGTGTGTGTGTGTGTGTGTGTCTATATGTGTGTGTGAGGCAGAGAGAGAGAGAGAAACTGGTGGTGGGATCTACCCCTCTTCTTTCCTACAGCTGCAGCTCAGCGGATTAGCCGTCATCCACAAGGCAACATTACACAAGTAGCCTTTGAACAAAAGTCATGGATACTATTAATGATATGGTAATCCGTAATGGAGCTACCTCCCAGTAGTGATTATACTGACATGGGAAGAATGTCCAAGAGTCCTGGACGCAACTACCCAAACAACACTGTGGCTATTGTTGGCAGGCCTGGTCTGAGGCCTGCACCTACATCCACTGGCATCGGCCGACTAACAATCCCTTCCTCCTACACACACACTCACGTAAAACTGGCCCCTGCTTTCTTGACACCCTTCCCTCCACCCCGATCACCCTATGAATAAAAATGAAAACCCAAAAATGGATGGACAGAAAGAGAGGGAGGGAAGGGGGTGGGAGCGAAGGGGGGAAAAACAAAGTGTCTTGGCCGGGATCAGCCGGGGATTTCTCCCTATGTGGTTCCCACACACTGACTGGAGCTCCTCGCTCTCCCTCTACCCGGTCCATCCTTTCTCCCCACGGCCAAGAGAAGACCACACAAACACTAAACAATTTCATGATTTAATCTCGGGCTGAGGATGAGAGTTGAGACAGTGCTCGTCTTTTCATTCCTATGGTGCTACGGGCCACAGTGGCGGGTGCGTTGGGGTGGAGATGGGAGTGGGCGTGGGGGCAGGGAGAGGCCAGTGTTTGCCTGGGTAAATGTTCTCTGCTGGACAGCCTGGGTCACAGCAGGGGTGTTTAACTTTAAAAATTAGTTTGTTTTAAACACAATTACCAATTTCTGCGTGTACGCCCACCACTAATCCACTCTGATGTTAGCTCACTTCCTAAGGTGAGCTCAGAGGACGCATAATGTTGTGAATGAGAGGTTTGTAATAAGTGAGGAAAAGCTGGATTGGAGCATTTGATTAACCTTAATCTCCAGTTTGTTCATTTGCTCAGTTTAAGAACATTAGTTAGTTTTCTATTTTGTTTGGTGACAGCTTTTAAACATGATTTCAAGGTGATTACATGTTTCATAAGTCATCATTTCTCAAATATCTTATAGTGATTAAACATGGTCAAATACAGTCAGTTTTCATTTGTTGTATTTGCGCAGTTGTTCTGAAGAGTGCTTTTAACACAGCACCACCACCACTCATGGTAAATACTAATGTTTACATGTTTACAGGTTTCAATTAGGTCAGGTCAGGAGAATCATATAAATTAAAAATGGTGGAGTTATTATTATGTACAAATACTAAAGAAATGAGATGCGTGGAACAACAATCAACATTCAATTAATAAACAATTAAAAGGTAATCACTGTGTAGTGCATATTGCTATATTGTCTTGTGCATTATGTCTCTATTAAATGAGAACTACTCTTTTTTACAACCTGGACCTTATTTCTGGCATAAAATATGATTGTTTACTCACCCATACAACTTTGGTGTCATTTTTTTGTCATTTGGACGATATTTAGATCCGCATAAATCCATATAGTGGAGTGACAAGGGCACCGAAACGGCAACTAAATAAACAACACAAATAACACATTATTTGCTGCAAAACTTGTTCATTTCACCAATATTTTATTATGATACTCTAGTGCTGTTCCACGTTGATTCCAGAGTTACCCTGTCATCTATTCACGTACGTGCAGCTGTTTGTTGTTCTTGGGCCAGCTGTTCCTCTCTCTGCCTCTGCATCCTCCTTTCATTGAGCTCCTCATGCGTATACTCTGGCTAAAAGTGGAAAAGACATCCATCACAAACAAAGTCGTCTTCCACAGCCTCAGAATCGGAAAAATATTCAGCTGTGTTGCAAAAAACTAGCAGTAGCAAATTACAGATAAACCAGCTGTGCAGAGATGATATTATCCAGGTCAGAGGCTAGTTTAGCTCAATCTACAGACCCCGGATGATGTTAAGAGCTAACTGCAGACTGAACGGCGAATAGCACTAGCGTATCATAATAAAATATTGGTGAAATGAACGAGTTTTGCAGCAGAAAACGCGTTATTTAGAGGTAGTGTTTCGGTGGCCCCATCACTCCCACTATATGGATATACACGGATGTCTAAATATCGTCTGACCAACTCCAAATGACACCAAAGTTATATGAGTGAGAAAACGATCGTATTTTATGCCAGAAATAAGGTCCAGGTGGTAAAAAACAGTAATTCCCCTTTAACTGTCTTTACGTAACTGAAGGCTCAGAGGATATCGCAGCAGTGGCATTAGTAGCATAGGGCTGCTGTTCAATACTGAGCTAGTTTATTAAGTAATTAAGTGTTTGTTTTTAGTATTTATAAAATACGACAGCTCAGCAATTTGACATTGCACAAAGTTATGGGTGTTGACAGACGCTGGCTTTTATACAAATCCAAAAGTACACGTTTACCAAAATTCAACCAATAGTATGTTTAGACCGTTAGATGATCCCTGCTTGGCTTTGTAAATACAAAAGCTCTGAATTTCAGATGACTGGTATCAGATGAGATGATAAGAAGTACTTGTTATCCATAGCATGTGCACCTAATGTGCCGGTCTTCTTTTTTCTTTTGTTATTGTTTTTATAAATATGATCGCTGTCATAATCTGTCCTGCACATCTGGACACTGCAATTTTACTTTATACAAACTTGCTCAAGCTCTGTCAGGTCACATATGGTTTGAGTATTAACAACCCTAACTGAGGTCTGAGATCTTCGACTCAGCCAACCCACAACAATCACCTTTTTGTCTTTAAACCATGTCTGTGTAGATCTCACTGTAATTTCACTGTATGCTTCGGGCCATTGTCTTGCTGAGAAATAAATCTTCTTAGTCGTAGTCTGTCCTGATGCTGAGAAGCAGTCCCACGGCATGATGCTACTACTACCATGGGTTTGTGGTGACGTGCAGTGTTTGCCATCCAGAATCTTCTTCCAGTTGATCCCGGAGAGAGCCCCATGCTATTCTCCTTGTAAGCTCTGATTGGTGAAGAACCAGTGCAACACCTGTTGCATGCAGAAGCTCTCTAAGCTCACTCGGTCACTCAGTCAGTGAGGATGACTTGCTCTGGGCAGATTCCTTAATGACAGATTTAACTATGTCCAGGGCATGTTCAGTGACTTGGATAACTGTGTGCGTAACTTTCAACATTTCATTATTTTCATTAAAATATTTGTATTAATTTGTATTCATCAGACCAATCTGTGTCAGGTCTTGTTTCTATATTGCGTTGTCATAGCCTTGGATGGCTGATGGATCTCAGCCTGAAGTCATATTCTTTTGTTTGGTCAAATTTAGTGGGAAAACCTCCTTAAACGAAGCAACTTGCAGCGGTTCGTTTCAAGAGGTCCTGGCTAATTAATGCAAATTTACAAACGACATTTAAAATGCCACTCCTTAACCATTAGGCTGCCTCTGGATCAGTCCTCTTTGTAACAGCTCTGTCCTTGCTTGACTGATATGTCAAAGTTGAGGACACGGCGGAAAAGAGGAGAATGAAAATACCACACAGGCACTGACACAGGGATCAATCCGATTGGAATGATTTAGCATTTCTACGTTTTGAATAAAAATGAGTGCGCTAGACGGTGGAGCAGTTTGATTAGAGGGATCCCTAAGTCCCCCGGAGCCTTCAGGGCCCTTTCTCTCTTCCTTCACTGCTAGAAGAAAAGTCCTCTTTCTCTCTTTTCAGAAGTCCCTTGGTACCCCGGCTTTTTCCTCCCTGTTGGTATTACAAAATCCCCATTCAAAACAACCCTTGTCACCTGTCAGCTAAGCCAGGCTGGTTTGCTAGGTCTTTATCCCCAGCACATACACTCACACAGAACCCAACCCAGCCCCCACCCCCATTAATGCACATATCCCCTACATTCATACAGATACATAGACACAGACACAACTGCAAATCCGAAGCGCACACACACACACGCCCACCCACTCACCCATGCTCGCACACTAAAACCACATGTCTGAGAGCTGTTACTATAGCAGTTTAAAATTCATTACCCTGTTCACTTTAACAAACTTCCACACTGGGATGGACTGCCTTCAGCTCCTGCTCGCTGCCGTGACGCTAGGCAAAACAAGCCTGTTGCATTGTGGGTCGAATCTGCTGAACATATGAGACAAATTAAGACAAACAGGGGAAGTCTAGGAGTGAAAATAATGGTCAGAACTAACAATATATTAGGCGCAGAAATGCTCACAAAAAGCCAAAAAAACATCAACCCTGAGGCATCAGTTTAATTTACTAGTCTTAAGTCATTAAGGACAAAGATGTCCAGAATGGTCCGGTAGGGTTAAGACACAACTATCCTTTACAGGATAAACATTAAGTTAACCGGTCTTTTTTTTTTTTTTTTTTTTGCTAAAAGACTCATTATTGTGTTGCATTATTGTGATATTACCATTCCCGACAACTGTGGATGCTAATGAGTCCATGGACACGTCAGAAAAGAAAGCCCTCACATTATCTCCGTGGCCGTGTGGAAAGATGATCCTTATCTAACCAACTGTTGATGGCCGTCCTGCTGCTTTTGTTTCAGTCTTGCAGTCGGTGTTCCATGTGAATGCAGGGCTGCCCCTTGCAGGTCTGGACCTGATGATAGTTTGCTTTAGTGTAAATTCTTCTATCAGTTAAAAGATGTTATTTGTCCTTGAGTAAATATCATACAGCTTGCTGCTGTTCGCCATGAACAATTTCATCACTTAAAGCAACACAAATCATAGCAGCTCATTATTGTTATTATTTACTAACCCAACAGCAAAGTCAGCTCAACTGTCTGTCCCGCAGCCTTTTACTCTGCAAAGGACTCACCAACGTTTAAATGTCACAGGTTTACTCTTGTCAGGTCTTACTTGATTGTTCCTTCTTTTACTTCTTAGCTTTCTTCATTAACTTCTTGTTTCTTTGCCTCTACCACCATGAGTATACTCCATACCACCATACTGTGAAATCCAGTATATCTTCTTCTTATACCCCACTGAAGACAGCACATCAGGCAGGAGCCTGTCACCCATGACTCTGACTTAGAGCAACAGCAGATTCTAGGATAGATGGAGTAGAAATAAAAGTGTTTTACCTACTGACTGATTTACATATTTTTAATCACTGATGACTGTAAATGGCATAAATTATTAAAAATAGCGACTAAGCGTTTTTCACCTTCTACATGTAGGTGTTAGCTAAAGCTGAATCTGTTCATGATGTTCAAGACAATGTTACAGAATTACTGTAAGAATCAAAATGATGAGCACTGTAGCAAGCGAGTTAGCTTCTAATCTGCTTTATTAACTTGAAAGATCTCCCTTGTGCCTCCAAAAGAGTTGTGACTTAGAGAATGGACATGGGCCTTCTGAGGGTGTCCTGTGGCGGTCTTTGTGGGGGCCTTTGGGTCCTATGGGTTGAGGGGAGGGGCCTCTGTGGATCATCCCACAGATACTTGATCAGATTGGGATCTAGTGAATTTGGAGGCCATGTCACATGTCTTCATGTTTTTTTTAATTTGTTTCTAAACAGTTTTTGTGTGTGCCTGTGTCACAAATACTATGGGGTGGAGGAGTCTAGTCTGGTCTAGGTGGGTGGTACGTGACTAAGTAACATCTACATGAATGGCAGGTCTAAAAGTTTCTCAGCAGAACATTGTCACAAGATGGTTAAAGTTATTTACTTCTCACGTCAGTGGTTTTAATGTTGTGGCTGATGGATGTCTATTCTGTAGAACGACCTGTGACTGATTATTACATGTGTATAAAACCATATACTTAATTAAAAACCTTCTAATTACTTGTTTAAATGTTATTAATTATTCATGGACTGACCATGTACAATATGTAAACGTCAATGAATGATAAAAAAGAGAATTAACTGTTAACCCTAAATTTAATCTTAACACACACCAAAATCTGACTGACTTCAAGTTACGAATCAAAATAAAGTTTCATGTTTCTAGTTCAAAGTTTCTGATTAAATAAATGCAAAAACAGCAGTGGTTTCTCTTAAATGTTTTTTTTTTTGGTCCCCAACCTGTCATGACATAAGAGTGGTGAACATTTCCGTTGCTCAGCAATGAACACCCGTCCAGCAGCTGTACAAACCTGAGCTTAAGCCCCGAGTCCCAGCTTCACCCTGAGAGGGGGAGGAAGGACGAGGGGTGGCCATAGAGAGCCGTAAGAGTCAGAGCAGAGGGCGGTCATCCGGTCCGGTCACTTAGCCAATGCCCGACGTGCCCCGAGCAGCCGTCGCTCATTAACCCTCTGTCAGGAGCTCCGGACAGCGAGGAGAGCCGCCCCACACGGGAGGGTCACGGGGTCAATCAGCCCTCTCTCTGGTCATCAAATCAAGATGGACGCACAAGCTGCGACTTATCCCCCAATCAAAGGGTCAGTGATGCATTGCCACACACTAGCACACACACAAGCACACACTGACACAGGAACACACGGAAACAAATTGATTTATCAACAGGCGTTAAGACCTTTTGAACTAATCTACTTTTAAGGTTTTCAGATAATGTGTCAGTATGAAGACATGACATATGACTCAAACTGAGTGACATTTATTGGGTGTTTTGCATTAAAATTACACACTGGTGTGTGTGTAAATGTGAGAAATAGAGTCAAAACAAACCTTAACTCCGCTATAGTGCAGTAAAAATATCTGGGAAGTATTATATAGTAAAATAAACAAAGCCACAGTGAGCCTTAAAGGTATCAATAAAATCTTATTACCAATCTAAAAACCAATGCATTTGGTCAAAAGGTGGCACCTGGGACACTTTCACTGGTCCCCAACAAACACCTTATATGTTGTAATTCCTATTCAGTCAATGTTTCTGAACATCTTAGGTGCTAATCAAATACTTACCAAAACAAGAAATTTTCCCTGGGTACTGGATAATCATATTTTTTTACCTTCACTGTGTAAACAATTAATAATAAAAGTATTTTTTAGAGTGCATAATTTTGATCCACATCTACTCGTAGCACAAAACAGACTAGTTTACCTGCTTACATGCATTTTGTCAAAGATTGCTAAAGATTTATTAAATACTGTAAATAGCTGAAATATACGAATAACAGCGGCATTTATTTCTGTGTTTTCTAAGAAGATGCATATTTACAGTCACCAAAGCCTCCATGTATATAATTAAGTGAAGTAATCTCTCTTGGTTTTTAAGTTTTCTGTCTCAATACAAGACGAGCACAAAAGATGTCCTCTCCTCAAGAAAGCTGCACAGCCTCTCTACAACACAATGTCCACGGTAAAACCCAATGCTTTTAAATACATACCAGGAAATTTACACAATGGAGCCTCTTTAATTTAAACTCAACAAGCTGTGTGACAAAGTCCTCCTCATTACACACTCTAATTCCAGGTGAGATTATGTCACAGCTAAAATGACCCCACTAATTTGCAACTAAGGGCTGCGGAGAGGGTTCAGAATCCACCTTAAGTGGCACTGAAGTTTGAAGAGGTTGTTGTCTTTCTGAGCAAGAAGAAGAATGAGTGAATGTGGTTCACACACTGACGTGAGAGGGGTCATCATTTCGAGGGTGCTACATGTATATTACTGCTCTGAATACATTAGTTTGTCTTGGGCGACCAGCGGTCCGAATGGAATTCCTTTCTTACGAGCAAGAGATGAGTGCTGCTATTTAAAAATTGCGACACTTGTTGTGTAAAGAAAATAAGGTAATGGAAAGTAAAAGGGTTTGAAAGGTCAAAGGAAAGAGGAGGGTTTTTGTTCTTGCTTCACGTTGTGGTGGGTTATACAGTTTTCTATGGCCAGATATACAGCTGGAATACACATGAATTACGTCATTTAACCAGTGGAAACAAATGTTTTTTGTTCAATTAGCAGAAAACTTAAAACTTTATAAGTGTCAGAACTAAGGATGTAAATGAGTATAAAACATTCTTAGTTACTCAGAAAAAAAAGAATAATTCGACAAGAACATGGATACTACTGACTTACACTCTCTCCGTGTGTCTTGCGCACACACACACACACACATTTTGAGTGATCCTGTTAATGCTACACCACAGCCTCCCCAAATCCCCAAAATAGACTGTGAACAAAGTTTACTCTGGCCTGATTTTATCCAATTTGGCAAACCTAATCTGTTAAACGGCTGCTTGCACTGCTGCTCCTCAGCGCCAACTTTACAGCTCATGTATAAACAGTGTGACACTTTTGAACCCTGGAAACTCCCAAATCTTCACAACGAAAGCGGCAACACAAGTCTATAGAATTGCACAATATTGCATACATTGCTGTCATGCACTTGCTTAACGTGTCTCAAGTCAAGAGCTCTTTTCAATATGTAGAATTGAATTAACTTTAGAAAGATTCGATAAGGGAAATGAACATGTGTGTATTGTCAGATACAAAACCTTCTTGTGAGGTGGTGGGTGCGGATGTCTCTTTTCAATATGTAGAATTGAATTAACTTTAGAAAGATTCGATAAGGGAAATGAACATGTGTGTATTGTCAGATACAAAACCTTCTTGTGAGGTGGTGGGTGCGGATGTGACACTTTAAAAGAGATCTATTAGCCTCAGACAAACATTACAGCATTTAACTTGGATAGTAATAATCTAATCAACAAGTATTCTATTAAGAATACCTTTATACACTTTAGGAGAAAGACATCTATGATACAGATAAACGATGCTTGTTGAAATTTCTTTCTAGTCATGGGATCAGACAAAATGGTCATCATATGATTTGTGTGAGCAGTAGCTGCTGGAAATTCTGTTTAATACGACACGAAGACTAGGATTTTGACAAGAAGCATGTCCTTTTAAGACTACAAAGATGTAGTGACTGTGGCCCTGTTAATATAATACTGTCAGCGTAAACACGTTTTTGTTTCCAAACCAATACTTCTTATCCGTAATTGTCATTACTGCCGACGTGAATAACAATCTTGCCATGTTTAGCTTTAGCCAGCTGTTTAAAGCACCTGGAATACATCTATCTATGGCCCTGATTTTCCGTCTGAACGGGAGCTAGGCTAACAGGAGCTGGGCTAACAGGAGCTACGCGAGGTCGGTCCGCACCGGGCTACAGGTACCTGGCCAGCTGGTAATGTTTTCCGTGGTGCGGAGTCCTGCTTCCAATTCATAGAGCCTCGCCAGTAAATGCCACCAATAAACTACCTTTATTACACGTACCATTATCGCTAGAGGAGACAGAAGAGAAGCTAAACACGTGACACAACCATTAGAAGAGAGAAGGCAAAGCAGCTAACCACTAAAGCTAAAAGACCAAATGCTGATTGAGTGAAAACGAGATGTAAGATTCACAAGGTGCTATGGATGATAAGTGTTTGAGTAACATGTGTGTAAGAATTCACCGGTATACACAGCGTTTTTTGTGATTTCAAAGAAGCTCTACCAGCAGCAACACAAGGTGGAAAAACAGGAAGTGACGTAGTACGCTTACTCACGTGACGGACGTAATCAGTTCCCAGCGGCGAGACTCCAGATCAGAGAACTTACTGCTGCAAGCATTTTATAGGGCTGGCTCCCAGACAGACCTAATGACTGTTTACAGCAAATACAGGTTCAGGTGTAGTTTTGAGTCTGCCAAACAATGTTGCAGCATTATAAATAATGCTAAGACAAGTTCAAGTAGGCTATAGATAATTCTGAGTATGTGCACGGACAAGTGAGATATTATTAGGGCCAATCAGCATATTTGTTTCATCCTCCCCCATCATCAGATTTCCCCTAAACTCTGGTCTGATGTCAGCATTAGGTCTGTTCTCACATTCTCACTCTCCAGTTCTTTATTTTCATCTATTTTTATTTTATTTTTGTTTTTAAAATAACCTGTTTTCTTTTGGGCACTGGCCTTCAGTCCCGGTGTCTGTCACTCTGCACCCCACTCCTGCCATGTCCATCCCTTCGTCCCCCACTGACTGCGTGTCTCCTGGTCTTCCTGATTGGTCATGGGGATTTTTCCTCCTCCACAGCTTTGTGAGTGTATATGTGTGTTCATTCACCTTGTCTGCTGTGCCATGGGCACTGGACCTGACTGCGGGTGTGAAACGTCAGTCGCGTGATGCTGTCTCTCTCTCTCTTTTTTCGAACCCACAAAGAACACACACATGTGCTTTAGAATATAAAAGAAGAGGGGAAACACTTAAATAATCTCCTGAGCCCTGCAGAGCTCAGGAGTCGGCTCAGGAGTGCTCAGTGTGGATCCAGGCATTAGCTTTGTGACTTTAAACAGGAGACTCGTGGGAGACTGAGTATCATCAGAGAATAAACAGCCCACACGGTCTCCTCTTAGGAGTGAGCTGAGCATTTGTTAATACACGTCATGACTGCTCAGCGTAAAAACTGCAGGATAATGCTTCTTTTATTATAGCATCAACCTTACATGATTTAGTATACGATATGCTAAATTTACTTGTCTGTACAGAATTACAAAACCACAAATGTATGATTACTTTGTCTTTTTTTTTCATCCTGATCATATGGGTCAGTTAGATGTCATCTTATGTAGCAAGACTCCAGATATACTCAATTACTACTGAGGTAAAATTACACATTAAAAAGGTAAGAACTCACATTAAAGTCAGCACATTTAGAGTTTAGTTTTCCTCCATGGATTCACAAAATGAACATGAGTGCACTTAGAGCCTTCACAAAATAAAATCAACTTTTAATAACAAATTTCAGATGAAGAGTGTTGATACAGGGCTTATCAGCATTATTGTAGATTTCCATGTTTATTTGTTGTGATCATTGTGTAGTTCCGTGTGCTGTTCTCTCTAATCTCTAATCTGAAGTCTGTTATCTTTTCTGTGTGATATTTTACAATAATAAATAGTATTTTTTATTTGTTTTTTAAAAAAAATGAATTATATTGTGGACTCCAAAGCAACCAGTGATCCCATGCTGCTGGGGTCTGACCCTTATATCAGCGGTTTTAACCCTGCCTGACACCCATAATCTCCATTAGCTTTGAGCCTCTCCGTGTCTCAGATAGACAGTTGGGGATCCGAGGAATAAAAAGATGCTCGTCACAGTTGCTTCTTAACTGATAAAATCAGTGACTGTTTTAGTGTAAGAGTGGTGCGTAACGGCTGTCGTGTATGTGTGTGTTCTGGGGGTTGGGGGTAACTGTCTGACACCTGCAGCTCTTCATACTCAAAATGCAAATCCAACCCCCCCCCCCCCCCCCACACACACACACTCCACACACACACACGACCCCTCCCTCAATCGCTAAGATCCGAGGTTACTGAGCAACGACTTTTGCAGATCTAGATCAGATTTAAATGAGGCAACAAAAAGAGGTCTGATGGCGCCACACCCAACATTAAGACTCTTTATGGAAATACTTATGATATCATAGATGATATGTATTTCAACAAATTATCACAATCCTAACTAGACTGTACATAATAAGCAACTGTTGGTGAGTGTTTTATAAAAATCCCTTTCAAGAACTACAATCATGCTAACCTTTAATAACAAAAGAGGACAGATAGCTCTACCTTTCCTCTTTTTAATGGAAACCAAAATTACGGCATAAACCCTGTCAGACCCCCACAACTCCAGATAAAGATGCTTTAGGAAACAACGCTGTGAATATCACATGTGAATTGTTAGTTAATGCTGTGTGATTAAAACAGCAATACGTGCAACTTTTGCTTGCCCAAAAGCAGGTGCAAGCCCAAGTGCCACCCAGCGCCTGCCTTAATGAAGTGCTGAAGTGAACAAGATGCTGACTCCCTCATCGGTTCTAAGGTTGCAGCCCTGCAGCTGCGCCTGACCTCTGCCCTGGCTGCTGGGAGCTACTTAAAGAGTGTTCCCTTGTGGGGGCAACAAGTAAAGTGGTGCATTATTTTTATTGTTCTGTGGGAAGCAAACGAGGAAAAGCACCTGTTTTACTGGGTACCACATTTGCACTTTGAGGATGTTGGTGATGCTCTTGGTTGGTAACTCTGCTCTCTAACGCCACCCACTGACTTGTATGGACGGTACAACAACCAGAGCAGAGTCCTGAGCAGCAATTGACCCATCATCAATAAATAGTAGTTTAAACTGTATGTGAGGACTAAAGCCTGGAGGTTTTTTCTTCGTAAATGACAGGATCTACAAGTCAATTTAGGAATGAAATAAAATACAGCCAGCTTTATAAAAAATAATTGATAACAACTGATACACCAATCACGATTACCTGGTTTTTATAATTCAATCCTTCCTAATCCGTATTATAAATCGTGCCAATAATAAAGTTAGAAAAAGTGAGAAATGTCAGATATGGTCCCGTTAGGAAAGTTTGAAACTCTGTAAGCTTGTCTTTGACTCCACAGTCACGCAGCGCCGCCAAGTGGCCATGAGGTGGTAGTTAGTTGCAGTCCTGAAATAGGACATTTCTTCTTTTAATTTTAGTAAAAACTTAACATCTTACAGAAACTGTTTTAAATCTTACATTTAACATCACCGACGTAGAGACTTTAGTAGTGCGTTATTAGTTTGTGAACTTAAACACTTATTGTGTAACACTTACACGTTATTGTAAAATCATCATCGCGCGCACAGACGGTTTGTCCTTGGCATGTTGCATGCAGCTATTTGATACCTGTACGTTTTGAAAATGTCTGAATGCTCTGAAATCCAACCACACTAGAGGTCGCGGAGCTGTACGTTATGTCCCACGTCTCTTCAGTGGATGAAAGTTAAGTCCTGTTGGCCGGTTCACCGGGAGCATGTCACACTTTCATGTCAGATCTTGTGACGTCCTACGCGCCAGGTCAAACAGAATAAGACTTCCGGTACAGAATATTACGGCAAAATGTCCCTAAAACTGTGTTCTTGCTTTTAGGGTAACGACTTACTTGTTAACCTTGAAAGTGATATCGTCTTATCCGTTCTTACTCTGTCATACCTCTGACTTGACGTGGGTTCCCAACAGGTGCCAACAAGTGAATGCGCAAGAAAACAATCTTAGTCTGCTGAGAGGAAAGGCAATAAAACGAAATGTCACACGTGGGTAGTGAACATTATATTATTTGAATAAGAAAAACATTCTTTACATAAGAAAAACATTCGCCATTCAATATTTGACACTGAATGAAATGATTGAGATAGATAGATAGATAGATAGATAGATAGATAGATAGATAGATAGATAGATAGATAGATAGATAGATAGATAGATAGCGCACCAGCTATGATCCCACTTGAGATACTAAGTCCCTAATTGATCCCACTACTCCGTGTACAGTGAATAAGAAGGTTGTTCTCCAGGTAAACGTTGACTCTTGGTGAGGTTTAATTATCACATTACATTGATTGTGTCCTTTAAACGTCCCCGGCTTGGCCGACCTTTGACTTCAGAAACATGGCGCACGACCTGAACTTTAACCTCGGAAATTTATCCAGCCTCGTTTATCTGTTCGACCAGCTGCAAATCCGTCACTTAAAATTCTCGCGATAAATGCCCCCCATATATTAGGGCAGATGGGGGTGACTCGTCCACTTGGAGGGGCGTAGGGTTTCCTTGAGGATCTCGGTGGAACATTCAAGGGGCTCATATCGGCACAAGACACATCCAACCATGTCTGACGCGGTGGTTAGTTTCATGAAGGACTTTATGGCAGGTGGTATTGCCGCTGCCATCTCCAAAACAGCTGTCGCTCCCATTGAGAGAGTGAAGTTGTTGCTGCAGGTAAAACAACTGAACCAAGAACAGGTTCACTTTTTCTGTGCGTAAAGTGTGCGTAATTGTTGGGTTACTTGTAAACCAAACACTGTGATGTCAGACTGCAGTAGTTTCATCTGAATGAAAATGTCTAGCTGTACACCAGTTGGCTTCATGTGGTATTGTGCGCAACGTCAAGGGGCACGTGAAAGGTCCTGTCTCAGTGTGGAGATAGTTTTACGCACGGAAAGTGCTGAATCGCTGCTATGACAGCAATGGTGACAAGACCTCCTTACATATACTTCACTAAAACGGTCATAATACCAGTTCATGGTGGCATTTGTAAGTTTATTAAATTATTTTTTTCTCCACTGAAACATACTACGAGCGCACTAATATTTAGTGAAAGTGAATTACTAAATTTAACTTGAACTATGTAATCTAATACACGGTGAAGTCTCAAGTGACAGGCGTGTGCTCGTAGACTATTGGGCCTAAAACTACATAACTGCAGAACACTGAACATCAGTTAAGATCTTGTGAATATTATTTTCTGAGATAAAATTGTTAATTGTTTCCAAATAGTTTGATGTAATAATTGATCATATTTTGGACAGGTGTGTTAACGAACCTTTCTGCTCTGCTTGCAGGTCCAACATGCCAGCAAACAGATCACCGTTGACAAACAGTACAAGGGAATCATGGACTGTGTGGTTAGAATCCCAAAGGAACAAGGCTTCATTTCCTTCTGGAGAGGCAACCTGGCCAACGTCATCCGTTACTTCCCCACCCAAGCTCTCAACTTCGCCTTCAAAGACAAGTACAAGAAGATCTTCCTCGGTGGCGTGGATCAAAAAACACAGTTCTGGCGTTACTTCGCCGGCAATCTGGCATCTGGCGGTGCCGCTGGTGCCACTTCCCTCTGTTTTGTCTATCCTCTCGACTTCGCCAGAACGAGGTTGGCTGCTGACATCGGTAAGGGCAACGCTGAGAGAGAGTTCTCCGGTCTTGGAAACTGTATCACCAAGATCTTCAAAACCGATGGCCTCAAGGGTCTTTACCTCGGGTTCAACGTGTCAGTGCAGGGCATTATCATCTACAGAGCGGCCTACTTCGGATGCTTCGACACAGCTAAAGGTGCGCGCACCTGTTTTACCTGACCATTAGCATGCATCAGCACTGCATATTTCAGAGGATAACCTTACTCGTTCCCCATACAGGTATGCTGCCAGATCCCAAGAACACGCACATCATCGTCAGCTGGATGATCGCCCAGACTGTCACTGCTGCAGCTGGTCTTATTTCATACCCCTTCGATACCGTCAGACGTCGTATGATGATGCAGTCTGGACGCAAAGAAGGTGAGCGCCACTCACGTTCATAGCGTTAGGATCCTGTGGTGTTTAATTTCATTCGTTTGGCACAATTACGCAATTTACGCATGCCTGTACGGGCGTTAATTATCCATATCCACCTCTCTATTTCCACAGCTGACATCATGTACAGGGGCACAATCGACTGCTGGAAGAAGATCCTCAAGGATGAGGGATCAAAGGCCTTCTTCAAGGGTGCCTGGTCCAACGTGATCAGAGGCATGGGTGGCGCCTTTGTGTTGGTGCTGTACGATGAGATCAAGAAGTACACTGTATAATGCCCCACTCCCCAAGGAAACCCTTCGTTTTGCTTAAGTCTTATTTCTTATGATAACAGCTTGGTGAATTACAGTGTGGGTTCGTTCCACTTCTCTGAAACAGCCCCAGGAAGGTGAATAGCTATTCTTCACCTGGGTTAATGTGCCTCCTCAGAAATATGTACATACCCCATGCACACGTGCCAAATGGAAGTCTTTCAGAATGACAACGTCAAGCTGGTGGAGATGTAGTGATGACCCAGAGGATGCCATCACTACAGGCCAGAAGTCCTCATGTAAAGCAAAGGGCTATGCCTAATGTTGTGACCACGTTGACCCTTGTATCCCAACCCATACATTATTTTATTAAGAATAAAGATTTACTAGTCCAGTCCAGTCTTTCTTATGCATGCTCTATTACAAGCAGCATCCATTGTCCTTTAATTTCACAGGAGACATTTTGACTCGCCATAAGAGGAAAATTACACTCGTTACTAATTCCCCTGTTAAAGGGCCCATGGCAGTGTGGCAGCGAGCAACACAAGAGTGACTTCATCCATGATTCATTTTATTATTTGCACGCATCCTTTCCACGCTGTCCCATCAAAAGTATTCCGTGAAAAGGCTTATAAAGGGCATTAGGTTTCATTAAAATATCCAGCCTTTACACTGGAGAGCTTGATAGATTTCTTACATTTTATCTAATCCCACACCTGCACCATTGACAAATGGTATCAGCCAGTGTAGCAGCTGGGAGGCTTGTGTCACATCCCTCGGTTGAACAGAGGAAATACAGAACATGAAAAGTCATCACACAGTTATTTTCATAGCAGTTTTATACAGAACCACTTTTCCAAAGAAAAAAAATCTAATATTTGTACAAGAATGTTTTCGGAGAGAAGAATTTAGGCAATAATCTAAAACGTAAAACAGCACATTTATAAATGCCGGAACAAGCAGCCTTACTTAGTAAGGGACAGAATCAACATGACACTGAAGATTTTAAACAACTGTTTAATTACTTCAAAAAATAATTATCTAGCATCAGAAATCATATAAATGTCAGGGGAAAAAAAAAACAGTTTCACGTAAAATGGAAACTTTACTCTCTCAAATAGTAAACAATCACGTTTGTTATTTTTATCATGTCCACAGAGCTGTTGTTGCAGAAGCAGCATTTCAACTAAACTGTCATATTCAGAAGCCACAGACGAACTACTGAAGTGAATAGCATTAGTTTTGCGATCAGAGCGTCTGTTGCAATATTTCAGCATCACAGAGCATCTTCTTTTAAATGCGTAAGTTATATGGTGATAAAGTCAGTTAGAAGTGTACTAAATCTACATATGCATTAATATCCATTGAGAGCCAAACCTTCCACACTTATCCCTTTGTTATGAACAGTTAACAATATACATTACTTAAGGAGACAGCCATGTGCTTCTGTGTAGACTAGATGTTGTTAAAGTGAAGAGTTCTCAGCACCAGGCTGATCGGGGTGCACTCAGTTTTTTTGACCTGGTTACAGAAGTGCTGCTGGAGCCGGTACCGGTGAAAGCTGTTCTGGAGCGAGTTGGTCTGGGACATGCTGGCGTTGACGAGACAAAGAAAGAGATGTTTTCTGGTTACAGACTAATCATAATATTCCAATCAAAACCTTTTCTTATTCCTCTGAGAAACAACGGTAGTTACAACTGAGCATTTCAGCCAAAACAAAGAGCTGGGGTACAAGCAAACAAGAACAATAGTGTTTTTACTGTGATCACTGTTGTTTAGTAGCCTGGATTGTACGTTTTTATTTTAAATGTTACTCTTAAAGCAAGTAATAAGGGATTATGGTCATGAGGGCAGACACAGTAAAGCAGGTACAGATCTATCAATGAATGGGTGATTCTTACCAGTGTTCACGGCTGCTTTACACTCCCTTCTCTCTCTGTAAATGAAACCTCTGCAGCCATCTGGAGGCAGCAGGTCATCAGACATGTGATAAACCTGCAGCCTCCAATTTGAGAAGAGTGTTGCAGCGCCGTGCCACATGCTGATCCTCTTTGTGCACCTTGATTAAATCAACACGCGCAAACAACACCAGGCTGATCTAAAATAAATACACACACTCCTGCTGGCGTCAAACTGTGCTTGGAAAATCACTGCCTCGCAAATGGGTTTGTCTTCAAGTGCTAATACACATCAAGTGGCGCCCACGGTTTAGTCGCTGCAGGAATCCACTCATCGTGTTGCTATACTGTTTAAGGCATACACATGAATATGAAGTATTCTTAACCCAGTAACCTCTGTGTTTAAGGATGCATGGCGTTCACACTGCAACATTATGTGTACATATGCAGCCCAGACCACTTCCTAAATAATTATTGAGTCATTTGATCTTGTGGCATACTAAAAACGCCTAGGACGCTTCACACCACTAATTAAGAGATGTTTATTTATCACCCAATGCATTTTAATGCCAGGTGTGAGCAGGGGCACTCACAGACGGCAGATTTAGACAAACATACCTGAGGGTGTCCTGGTGCTGGATCTTTCTTTTCCTGTGGTGGACAGACAGATGGGATACGAAGGCGCCCCCAGGTATCCAGCATGGCGCTGGTAGTCTGCAAGTTGTTCTGAGCGCCTCATGCCAGGGGTAGGCTTGACAGACTCTAGTCTTTTCAGAAAAGCCTGAGAGAAACACAAATATATATATATTTTTAACAGGCGCTAATCAAAAATGGATTGTAAATTTAAAATGTCCTGGTTCATCTCCACATTTAGTAGTGAAAAGTCACCAAGTATGTGTAATCAAGTATTGCACATGAATGATTTTGCTGTACTTTTATTTGCTTGGGTGGTTCTTCATGTTGAAACCAGTTTCATCACAACCAGCTACAGCAGCACATTGCTGTAGCACATAAATGCAACATAATACTCTGAAATAATAATACTCATAATACTTTGTGATGCTGTTGAAGTGTGTGGCTTTCTCTTGACAGTTTTGTCCATCATTTTTTTTTATTGAAGTATTAGTTAGCTGTGCATGATAAACTGCCGATGTTCTTCTATCATTTGATTTCAAATAATGATCAACTGTTGTAGCGGCTGACCCACAACATATATAAAGAATTTATTACTCAAGAAATAAAGAATTATTTGCCCTACTTAACAAATTTCAGGTAATTATGTGGAGATGAAGCCTGGCATTACAGCAAACCCACCAAAACAGTATGAGGCAAAGCAGTGTAGGCAAGTGGCTGAATGTCATGTATGCAGTCACACTCCCACATGCAGGCTCTGCACAAATCCCTCAGTAAGCAAAAGATCCTCATGATGCAAAAGTAACGAAAAAGCCCAAGCATCAAGAGACTGCTCTTCTTTGGTTCACAAGTCCTCAATCGGTCATAAAAAGCACTGACGGCTTCTAATCGCAGTCAGACCTGGCACCTGCTGCATCTCCAATGTAATAATCATTTCTCTTCCTCTGTATTAATATGGAGAGAATGTATGTGGTTTAATTGAGTGATCCTGAAATGCATAGAGGCCGTTCTTCTTGTGCTGGACAAATGTGGGCTCTAACACGTGTGATGTGTGGGGCTGATTCACTGACCACACAGCAGATTCAATTACTTCTCTCCAAGAATAGAGGAGGCGAAAAGCACTCCTGACAACGCAAAGAGATGGACCCAAGAGAGGGAACAGTCTGTCCTGAAAATGAAACACGCACCCTGATAATGACAACAGCAGGGATTAAAGTAAGATCTCTAATTAGCGACAATGAGAAAAATAAGTAAATAATAGAGAAGAAAATAGTGAGGGTTTCACATAGCAACAGTTAACACCCCACTGGCTGCCAATTACTAATCTAATTATCATTTCACTCAGTTATTTTTAAACACCGCTGGTTGTCTGAACATGTGTTTTTCTCCCCAAGTGGTCAAGCAGAGTTAATATATGGGGTGAGAGGCTAAATCTTCAGAGCCTGAACGGTCTGATAATGTCAGGCTGTGGCACTGCTGCTTGCCTACCACCTGCTGCCATCTGTCCAAGTCCATCCGTGTCTGTTTTCAGGGGTGGTGCTTTAAGAGTGACACTAAACCCAACCAATTACTACCTACCACACTAGTATTAGTGTCTTCAAAGACATGTACAAACAACTATTTAAAATTGAAGTAAATACATATGTAACTGCGGAAAAGTACACACGCAAAGGTAACAAAAATATTATTTATTAGTTGTGTCATTAGTTAAATTGCCTAACTTTCTGATAATCAAGATGAGAGTTTTATTTAGTCTTGAATAATAGCAGATAAAACCAATTACAAGGTCATTTGATGAAAATTGGGGGTGGAGCCTATCCCAGCTGTCAATGAGCAAGAGGCGGGCTACGCCCTGGACAGGTCGCCAGACTAAAACAAAGCTAACACAAACAACTATTCACGCTCACATGCACACCTACGGCCAGTTTAGAATCATCAATTAACCCAATGAGCATGTCTGTGCTGCCCTTCTGATATAGTCTATATATTTTAATGCAACAATCCTTCACTAAATCTTAGCTGCATGATGGTTATAATCTTCAGTTTATGATGAAAGAGCACATGAAACCAATAGAAATGGTATATGCTTACTGACAAAGGTTAATATATTCAGACCCAATTTAGATAAATGTAATTAAACAAAATAGAAAACAAGGATATGTTTTGAGAGATTCCGCAGCACATATCACCCATTACTTAATAATAACAAAATCTATGTGTCTGTTCTCTTTTAGCACAAATTCACCACCACATTTTATGATTTTTCTGCGCTATGTTAACAGCCTCAACTGGGTCAGTTTAAAAAGAGACAGGGATACATTCCACATGTCAAAGGTCCCATCTGAATATGAGACTTGGACAAGTGGCATACAGCTAGGACATCATGGAAACACTGAAAGGCACAATTTGTCCCATGTTGACTCAAGATTTGATATCAGTGCTGGTTAGAGAAAAAAAAAATCAAGTCATCTGCTGCTCACTTGGACATACAAATGGACTTTCAGGTGTGCATAGGTTTAAAAAACAAAGATTTCCCTTTTCTGGAAATGTACAGACACAAGCACATCAGCGGCTAATGGTTGACGTTGTCAGGGATGCTACACAGGATGCAGTAAACCTTCATGTTCTATCCTCAACTCTGTATTACAACCTAAATGTCTGTTTAAACTTTAAACTTGCATACACACACAACTGATATTTTAGCTGGCTACAGGTGGTTACAGCAAATATTCCTACATAGCACACTCCAAGGTGAAGCACCATTTCATACGACACATTAAACTCTGGTATACAATTAACATTTGTATGCATACTGAAGAATTATTTGCCAGATGTTGTCATGTATATTTATATTGTTATAATGTCTTAAAATCAAAACTCACCAGGTTGTCCTTCTCGATGCGCTGCTGCTCACGCTGCCTATTAAGTGCACTGTGAGACAGACGAATCAGAGGCGAGTTACTGGCCACGTGGGTTTTCTTCCCTACAGCACTTCCTGGTCTGGGTCCTGGGGAAGCGCGTGACAGTTCCTGAAGAAGACGCTGATTCTCTCGATCTATACGCCGGACCTCATCATTGGTGAATGAGTAGTTCTTCCTGTTTCTCCCTCCGGGACAGTGGAAGACCAGTTTACTTTCAAGCTGACTTTCTAAACTGAGAGAGCCTGAAATTTAAAAAATGACATTTGTTATTGTATCATGTTATTATAGCATATATTTTCAAATCCTTGACACTGAACCAAGTATGATGAGTCTTTTTGCTTAGAGAGTACCTACTCTGTACTACTTTCTAGAGGTTTTTATGTAGCAGAATTTAAGTACAATTTGTGTTTGCACAATAGTGCTCATAGTTACCTATATAAGCAGACAGGTTTAGTCCAACTGAAGAGAACACACTATGTCAGTCCATTTTAATTTATACAAGTATTTGTAAAATAAATATAATTGTTAGCGAATTGTTGGCGATTTCTGGGTGATCTGCTGCTGCAACAGAGAAATTTCCCAGTTTGGATTAATAAAGAAACTTTCGATCTATCTTTTAATAAAACTTGAGCCGTGTTCTCGGAAAGAAATAGTTGTAAGAACTTTCGTATTTGTAATGTTTGAAGACAAAGGTTTTAGAAAGTAATTGATTCCCACATAATGGTACAACCGACAGCTGTGTATTAACTCTGCCCTTGTGTATATCACTGATTCCAACCTGCATGACTTTAACGCTTTGAGGAATCTGTGTCGAAACAAGTAAGCGTAATGTGACGTTGAATGGCACATTTACTCACAATCATCCACATCCTGATCTGAATCCTCTCCCTGATGCATGTTGCCAAGGCCACTGGAGGGCACACTCTTCTCTTCCTGCTGTGGATGCTGCTGCTGCTCTTTATGGCTTCTCTCTTCAACCTCCATGTGTTTCAGGTCCACCGACTGGAGGGGGCTTGTATCAGAAGAGGAGAGGGGGCTCACATCTGTCACTGTATCTTCTGACTCATCTGTACAGGTGTTCGGCAAATCCCGAGATCCCGCTGAGCCCCTCCTGGTCCTTTTTACTCCAGCACAAGAGGAAGACTTGTTGGGTTTGCGGCAGGCGGGGGACTCCAAACTGCTCCTCTGACTGCTACCAGTGTAGGAGCACTCAGAGTCAGCGTCTGCACTGGTATCAGTTGAAGTGGGAGATGGACTTCGAGTGCGCCGACTTCTTATCACTTTTTTAGGAGACAGTTTATTTTTCCTTTTTTTGTTGGCACTGAACGATAACGCGTTTTCTTCGTTCTCACTTGTACTCTGGTTGTAGACATCCTTATCATCAGCCAACAAAGCCATAAATGATCCATCGGGCCTTTTAGAGTGCAAATTAGAGTCACACTCACCATCAGTGCTAAGTCCAACAACTTTATCTGATACACAGGAAACAGATGACACACTGGAGACCCTGTTCCTCTCTTTCTTCTCCGCTCTGCTGCCACTGTCATTCTCCACTTGCTTCAGATTTTTTCTTGTCTTATTAGTCCTTGGGGAAATATCATCTTTTGCATTTTCATTTTGTCTTGTACGTCCTCCTTGGCTTTCCGTTTCAGCCTTCAAGCCCTTCTTTTGCCTCCATTTCTTGTACTATCATCACAATCACTATCAAAAAACGAGTGATCCACTTCACCTTCTAGTTCACTAGGGTTGAACATGTTGTCTTCCACAACACACAGAACCTGTAAGGGTAGTGTAAGGGAGCCATGTTAGACCATTTACAGGTTAACTAACAATAATTGTGGTTTTAGAAATAACTTTCTACAAATAAGCTAACCGGTTTATATACCTTCACAACAAAACGACAATTTAACAGTAGCAAACATTACCCAAAAACATGGATTCTTGGCCCATATGAAAGGAAAGGACAACGATTTGGACAAACCTGCCATATTAGCATCATTGTAAATACAGACATTTCTAATACTTAGATGCACTTTTACTTACGGTGAAAGCAAAATGTGACTTAAAACCTGATATTACATACTTTAAATGTAATAGTTAGCTAACATTAACACTGACTCGCTTCGTTTAGGTTAGCTAACTTTAGCTATACGGACACGTTAACTAACCTGACGAAGGGAGGCACAAACAACAAACGGAGTTTCGCGTTAGAGTTGCATCTACTAGAGGGAACGGGTTCCGTTAAAGAGACGAATAAATTAAACAGAAACCAGCACAAAAATACAAAATCTTCGGTAGCGGGATGAAGCTGGACACTGACAGCGACATGTTGCTTAGCTGGTGCCTAGTAACCTGCTATACGTCACTTCCTGGCAACGGCTGCTCTGTGGGAGACCTCTGCCGTTGTTTCAAAATTATTTTCACGAAAATATGTAATATTTCATTTAAATGGCTAAAAAAAAATGTTTATAAATACAACGCCAAACGTATAACTTTTTTTTCATCCAACATACATAGCCAGCAACCTGACTAAACAAATAATTTTCAGTCACTAAAGAAATACACTTGAAGGCTTAATCAAACAAAGATCATCATCTAAAATGAAGACATGGGGTTTATTGAGAAAGTTTAATTTAGTAAAAAATCAGAAAATAGCTGGCTATGGCTACGTATGGTGAATCTGTGGAGGAAAGTCTGTTTTTTTTTATATTAAGTAAATAATTATAATAAAAACTTGGGGTAGTAACCTCAATAGATTTTAAGACGCTTGCCAGCATTACATACACAGTAGGCTATTAGCTTACATGTTGCGTTTAGAGTGGACCAATGCCCTGCAGTGATTTGACCTTGTTTGAAAAGTTTTGAAGTAATTTAAACATATCAAAGAACAGATCTGTGGAGGAACTGAGTGGAGGTCATTTAGTTTTTCCTTGGGGATCCATTATGCCAAAGTAACTGCACCCCCTAGTGCATCTCCATTAACAAGAAAAGGGATTATCTGGAGACGCGTCCCTTGAAATTACAATTTGTCACAGTTTTACTCTTAATAACATAGTTAGACCTAGAAGTGACACACACTGATGAAATGCCGATGTCCTAGGACAATGGCACTTGGGAGAATCCATCGTATAAACCTGTGTCTGGTCACTGTCATAGAATTTACATGCCAATGCAGGATGGCTAGAGATGGGGACTGAATAGCCCCGATTCAGACAATCAACCCACAGATAAAATCAGAAATCAGACATAAAGAATGTATAAGTAATTCATTATAGCTGCAAAATGACCTGTTCGTGTGAGATTGTTAGATGAAAATTGTAAATTGTAAAGAAACAATGGTAAATTAAGGATATGAACAACTCCCTTGTGTAGCATCACAGATGACGGATTCATTCGTCTTGTAACATTAAGAAATGACACTGCAGAAGCATTCTACACACTTCATTCATCCTTAGTCACATTAATCAATCTCAAGTACAGTTTAGTCAAATTCTCTTTTTAATACAAATATTACATCCATCCCTGGTTGGGATGTTAGACCATATGTACGAATTGACCAAATCTATGAGGGTAAATCACAAGAATTTGCCACAATTACATAAATTACTTTAACTTGCAAAGTCTGCCATAACAGTACTTCTCAGTTTTGCATGTGCTTCACCGAAAACAGACGAGATCCATCTGAAAAGCTGCGAGACCTCAGATGATCTTCGGCCTCTGAGGCAGACACAGATTATAATAAGCTGTTTGATCCCAAAAATCAGGTCCTTTCCAGCCACACCAGCCCTGAGAAAAACAACATCCAGGCAGATGTCAGCACTGCACAAAAAAAACAACAACAACTACTGTACAGAGTGAGAAACGCAGCTGGTGTGGATGTTTAGAACATTTATACCTTGTCTGTGATAACCTGTAAGTCCTCCGCTCCCGTGTAATGAGGATCTAAGATGAGATAGCGGATCTCCCCTGTGGTCTCACTCCATGCCACTCCCAGGATAGTGTGAGCTAAAACTCCCCCTCCTGAAACACAGATGACATGCACAGTAAGTTTTAGACAGTAAATCTTAACCGGAATTTTTGACTTGTTTGTCTTAAACCAAACTCGAAGTAGAGAGGATTTAACATCCTACATGATGTTATAATTGGTTTTGTGTGTAGCTTCACGACTGCACACATTTATCATAGTTAAATGTGATTAGTATTTTAACTAATATTAAAAGTGTAAGTCTGTGTTTACAGAGGCTGGCAATGGAAGCATAGCTTCAGAAAATAATAATAGACTTAAGATTTTTGTTTTTTAATACTAAAAATTCTATAGAAAAAAATAAAAATATGGTCAAATATATTAAAAAAACAAAACAAAACAGAAGGTTTATGCGAGTTCAATTCAGCTCCAAACCCCAAAATATATTGAACAATAACAATAATAGCCTGAGCTCACCAATCATGATAGGGGTTCCTTCACTAAGGAAGTGGTTGGCCAGCTCTCTGCCTTTGGATGCCAACTCAGATCCCTGACTAGAGAAAACAGAGTAGCTGTCAGACAAATCCAAATCAAATGCATTAACATAATGACTCACAAAGAGCTGCTAGGATTGTAATCACACCTCACAAACATGATCTTGGAAGTCACCCCAAGCAACTGGTTCAGAACAGCCTGAACCTCAATGGATCCGATCCACTGGCGCGAGCCCACAAAGGACGCCTGCTTGTCTCCGACATCCACTAAAGCCTGTGAAACGACAGCCCAAACGTTATCAGGCCTCTTGGGCACCGCTGGTGCACAAATTCTAAAAATATGGCACAAATCTGGGCATATTCTCTATTGTGTCGGGTGTGCATTTGCAGGGCCTATACCTGCTGGATCTCCTTGTGAGTAGGAACAGGCCGCTCAACGTAACCTTGCTGCTGGAACCAGGAGCAGATGGTCTGCAGGGAGCGATAAGCGCAGCCCCAGCCATTGTCATCTATTCGATCCTGCATGTAGTGGTGGTAACTGTAGATCCCTTGGACCATGTAGACCTTAAGAGAAGACGCACAAACACGTACAAGGTTACAATTCTTTACAAAGTACATCTCTATCGGTTTTCAAAAGGGTATAAACAATTACAACAGGACTTAATCAGTCCTACCTTTCCATTATCCAGCAAAGGATGTGTGAGAGCCACATGAGGGTTTCTGAGATAACCGTCTCTGTAGGGCTCATTAGGAAAGTGGTAAGCATTGGCTCTTCTAAAGTACGGCCTGTCATCTGGCAGCTCAAACTGTTGATGCAGCTCCTTGAAAGAAATGTATTAAGTGCATTACTATTACAAAATAATTCAGCTGTCATCTGGTTAAATGGTAGTATACACAGTTATATACCCCAGCCTTTCATTGATGTTCTGTTGGTCTTTTCAGAAACAGATGTTATGACATGATCAGGTTAACAATATTTAGGACTTAAACAAAGCTCAGTCTGCGGGTTTTACCTTGCGCTGTGTCTCTAGTTGGTCGTCAGGCACCCCCGTCGGATAAACCACGGTCACCAGTCCTTTTGGCTCTGGAAGCAGGAAGTGGAGCGGTTCAGGGACAAGCAGTGTTGTCCCTGCAATGTGCTGCAGCATCACTTTCTCCATCTCACACAACTGATGAGTTAGTGCTTCCAACAGCCTCTCACAGCCACTGTAAAGCCAGAAAAAGACAAGCTTTACTGGGAGGAATTATCAAGAGTGAGTTAATGATACGTCCATTAAAAACTGGCAGGCTGACTTTGCACTGTAGAGTTAAGACATACTCTTTGATTGTGTCGGTGCAGCTGGTGCGGACAACACAGTCCATGGGAAGAGTCGTAAACAGGAAGTGAGACTTCTGCACGGTCTTGGTGAGGACTGGCGCAGACAGAGGACCTGGTTTTGACAGGTCCATCATCAGCCGAAGGTTTATGACACTCTGAAAGACGAAGTATGAGTTTACAATTAGACACATTTAGGCACGCATACTGTAGACACTATAGAGACAAGAAGATATGAGATTTCAGCTTGAACTATGGGAAACTGTATGTTTTAATCTTCTTTTTATTCTGACACTTTTAAAACACAGATCAGGCCTAACATTATGACCCCCTTCCTAATATTGTGTAGGTCTCCATTGTGCCTCCAAAACAGTTGTGAGTTCTGAGGGGGTCCTGTGAGTGGGGGCCTTTGGGTTGAGGGGAGAGGCCTCTATGGATCAGTCTTGTTCCAGTGCATCCCACAGATACTCGATCAGTTTGGGATCTAGTGAATTTGGAGACCAGGTCTACACCTTGTACTGTTCTTCATATTTTTTCATTTTTTTTTTTGAGTTGTTCCTAAACTGTTTTTGTGAGTGTGCCTGCGTCAGGCTGCATCCTGCTGGGGATGGCTGCTGCCATCAAGAAGTGTCATTACTATGGGGTGGGGGTGGCTGGTCTGGTCTAGGTGGGTGGTTCATGTCTAAGTAACATCCAAACAAATGAATCCCAGATCCAAAAGTTTCAAAGCAGAACACTGTATTGTGATAAGATGGTCAGTGTTATTTACTTCTCCTGTCAGTGGTTTAACTGTTGTGGCTTATCAGTGTATGTGTATACACAACTTTCAGAAGTACTTCTACACCTGACTGATTTCAGCCCACACACAGTGTGCTGTAACTGGACACACATGCATAAGGCACTGGCTTCTTAAACAAGGGATTATGGGATCATATCCTATTGTTGCAGCAAAAGCGGCTTTGACTGTGTTATAGTCTTTAAGCTCACTGCCTGTGGCTGATGTTTGACTGTTGTTTAAAACAGGAATAAGTGGGGAATCACAGTGGGTCCTGGGTATTGTTAAAGCAATTTGTTGCTAACACCTTTATCCACCAAGTAGTCTAAGGTCATATTCAGACCAGACACGTGGGACACATTGTCGAAACTGCAAGTGGTCAGATTGGATTTACCGTCCTTCACGCGTTACTATAGAAACAACAGAGGAGCCAGTAACTCCGTAGCTACTCTGGCGGTGTGGCCTTTCATTTTTGCGGTAGATTCCAGCTTCGTCTGTTTAAAAGCCACTTCACAATGTGCCAGCAGACAATTCAGGCAATTCAGTGTCTGTCCACGGATTGTTGTCCTCCACAATGCTCTGGGAGTAGCAGTATGAATTAATTTCTTCATATCACTTTGGGTCTGACAGCGCTGTGTGGAGCGGCTCCTGAAATTCACCCACTAAAATTTCACGAGTGGAGCAAAATCGAGCCGGCTTCTAAGGCTAGATAAAACCTGTCAACACTAAAAAAGGATTTGCACAGACAGTCTGAACAAGGCCTAACGATTATGAAATATGCAGTAATTGTATCTTAACTTTGGTTATTTACACAGTGTATTTTACTAAAACAGCACACAGCTACTTGGCAGATATCAGGTAGCGCACACAATGAAAATGTATCTCAGGATTCAGTAATCTCCTATAAACACAAAATGGTGCAAAGCACCCAAACTTGCAGCTGCCACCAGATACAAAATGTGTACACACCATTGAACTTTTTTTGCTTTTCTTCTTTGCAGATCTCTTGCCAGTACTTTCTTGCTCATCTACCCTGAAATAAATAAAAAACGCAATTACAATTCAGCCAACTGAAAGGCAATTTATGCATTATAGAAGATAAAAATAATCACAAATAAAACAATACCAATAAAAGATAAAAGGAGAGAAAAAACAGAAAAGTGACAGTGTAGCTACTGCGCAATGCAGTATATGAATACATTTATTTTCAAATTCAGTTTTTAGTAACATGCAGGGGCAAACTAAAATGTCTTAATCTGTTGTTTAAGAACTGAGAGTTAGAGAAGACCTCCAGTTTTCTGGGAGTTTGTAGCAGGTATGTGGTGAACAAAAGCTGAATGCTGCTTCTTCATGTTTGATGTTAATGTGCTTTAAAATCCAAAAGTAGAAATTTTAAATGACAGTGAGAGTTAGACTCATGTGAGTCTCCGTCCTGGTCTTAGCAGTTCTGAATTAGCTTCAGCTGACCTTGAAAGGATTCTGAAATCAGAACTTACTGTATCCACTGTTGTACATCCTCACACGGTGTATCTGGAGTAATTTCTTGAGGTGTGACGAAAACGCTTTTGTTCAGCCAAATAATAACAGGACTGTTGCAGACCGCAAGGACACATGAGTCAGATTTCACTTGGGAGCGGAGGGCCTCAAATGTTGCAGAGATTACCTTTTGCCTAAGCAGTGCTGTAAGAAAAAACAAACAATGTTTTGCTGGAATGCTATGACATTATATTTTGTGCCGTAAGGTTTTGGCTGTTAAATTATTATTGCTGCCGTTGATAGTTTTTACAGCCATTTAAATGTTTTTATGTGTTTTACTTGGCACTCATTGTACTCATGGACACTTTACAAAGTCATTGCAATGTTTGCACAGTGTAAAGTTTGCTGCTGACTACCCATATCTATATAACTGTACAGCTCTATTTTATTTTATTTTAAGCCAGGAGTTACCACCCAAAGTTTCATTATGTTCTCACATAAAGACAATAAAGTATTCTTGATTCTTGAGTTAAGCCTGATTCAGATATTTAAAATCATTAGCACAAACATCAGCGCTCACTTGCCAGCTCATTAGCAACACTAGCGAAAAAGTTGCAGCCTACTGGTGGCACGACTTCACCTGCTACCAAGCTGCATGGAGGAGGAAAACAAACTGTAGGAAGGTCAGGACTCCAGCAGCACTTGTTGGATACAGAAGAACTTTATTAGGCCGATGAGTTTTGGCTCATGGCCTTCGTCAGGGTCATCATCAGGATGACGACCATGAAGTCGAAACACGTCGAGAGAAAACATTATGTGAGCTTTTCTACCCCCCCCGACACTGTACATGTATATACTATATTATATATGTATATACAACTTTGTGTAGTTCTTTCATACCTGATGAAAACTAGTGCGTTCAAATATAACAGTCCTAGACTGAATCTTAGCTTCATAACTGTATGATCATATCTGGAGGATGTAGTTTGTGCTACCATTAAACTGTACTGAAATGAAAAGTATTTACATTATTTACCCTTGCCTGCAGACTAAACGGGGTTTTCAAAACAATACACATTTCTAAACAAATGCTGAATACCGTTACCTTCACGAAGATTTAGGGGCATTCATTTTCACTAGTGTACCTAATGAACTGGCAAGTCAGTGTAAATATACTCCTCAGATTGTGGGGAAGAGTTTGAAACAGCTTTTAAACAATTCAGGTAGTAAAATGAAAACAACCAAAGGGATATTATAGCGGAATATCCTAGCTATTCCTATCAGGGAGTGAGGAAAAACATACACTGGTTTATAGTATACATTTGGCTCTGATGTACATGAGATGGGATTATATGACAGATGCTGGGAAGGAGGCAGCAAAGAGAAAAGAGTTTAACCGAGACAACTGAATTTAACAGCTGCAGGGACCAAATAAAACCACATATGAATTCACCTACAATTGGCATATCATTTAAATACAGTATGTTGTGGGGAAAAGCGTCCATGAACGTACCATCTGTAAGATCCAGCTGACACTTCAACTCCAGCGGCCCTTTGACACGAAGGAGGGTAGTAGTGTCGGAGTCAACAACAACCTGGAATAACACAAAACAGGTGAGTAGGTTGTTCGACAGTTTATTATCACGTTTTATTGAATTAACTGCTAACGAGGAGCTAAAGGAGACGTGGCGAGCTGTTAGTAGTACCAGTAGAAAGCTGAGAATATAAAACAGTACAAAAAGAGGCGTTATACTTGTTACTAAACTTACCATAGTGACGTTTAATCTATTAATGTTAAATCTTTTAATTTGTTTTTAGTTCTTCTACGCACTGGAGGCTGACATGTTTGCTGGAGAAACAATATTCAACGTGTCTCTGGCTGATGAATTCTATTGGACCACACTGGCTCCGCCCTCTAATGCTGCGTTCAACGCAACTCGTAAATGTGAACACTTCAGTTGGACGCTTGACATTTTCGCTTCAAGCTTCGCCGTTAATCTGTTTTCTAGTTTTCGTTGCTGATAAACGGAAATATTTTACCTGCATATAACGAGGCTTACTTTGAAGACTCCAGTCAGAAGCAGTAGTCATTCAGTTTACAACACAAATCCCCTGGACACCGTGTAGATTGATTCACATATTCTGTTCATGCTCCTGGATAATCAAGGATTCAAGGATTCAAGGATTCTTTATCGTCATTACAACACATGTTGGTACATGGGAAGGACCGAAATTGGTTTCTCTGGTCCCGATTCAAGTCATAAGTAAAAAAAAAAAAAAATACTATATAAATATAGAAAATTATAAATATAGAAAATAAAATTAGCTATCTATTGTACAGTGTATAAATATGGAGTGTTAACACCAAAAGTTAACTGTAATGAATGACACACACAAGACATAATTTGTGATTGTTTACCTTATATGTCATTCTTAAGAGAGCGATGAAATAACCTGAAAACATTAACCAAAGTCTGCCTATGGGGAAAAGTGATAAATAAATAAAGATCAGCTATATATAGCTTCAGAAATTCTCCAGTCAATCGTGGTGCTCACTGCAAATAAACGCACTGTAAAAATCTTATTCACTTGTGGGATTAGCCCTTGATGCTGCTTGGGCTTTACTAGGATTAAGTGAAGCATAAAATATCTAATTATTACAGCCTCAGTGCCCATGTCACCCTTGTGCTTACGCAGTCTCCAACAACACGCATCGATATTCTTGAGGTATTTACTTGAGCTAACCCTAACCTTTTTACTAGCTTGCAAGAGTGCAAATCGTCAAAAATTCATATATCGGAAAATGCTGAGAAATGTTTCTCCTGTGCATTGCCTGTTTGCCTCGGGGGTATTCGTGGCAGGCATGCATGCTTGGCCAGGCATGGCGAGTGGACACAGGGTTAGAGATATTATATGTAGCTGTTGTGCACGTACATGTAGGAGCTTTCATCACTTCTAGAAAATATCACCACCAAACCTCTTTGGAGTCAACAACAGAACAATAAATTCAGCATCAAGGACAATGGACAAAGGACAGATTTTGACCACAAGAAGACATTACAAAAATATCTGACATTATTCGATTTTCTGAGCTGCTACGTCAGAGTCAAACAAAGCACATGTCAGGAAGCCGGGTTGAAAATGGGGTCAGTTTCAGGTCAGTGATGTTTTGTCCCAACAATGCCTCTGGATAAAATCATCAGGAGTTTGTTAGGATTACTAGGAAAAGGAGCTGAGATGTTCCTTCTTGCACACGTATAAAAAATCAATCAGCTGGATGTGGCAGACTGTCAGAAAAAAAAAGAAATAAACACACTTAACAGGCTTCAGTAGATACCATGGCTTTTTGCATTCATGAACATACAAATTAAGTGGCTGCACTGTAAAACATACTCACTTAAATAACGTTTTCAAGGCAAAACCAGTATTTTTGAAAAAGGAAACACAATGCACCAGCTTTTAGGCACAGTCCTCAAAAGATCTAAAAATGACATGATTGCAACATTACTACAGCAGAGTACAGCAAGTATCCATCAATGTGCCTGTTGTTTCCTGAATGCTGCAGTTTGCTCCAAAACAAATTCTGAGTGCATTTAATGTACACGCATATACACTGTTCCAGTCTTAAGTCATGTCTTTGAGGTTCCTGCAGACTTTGTGTGCTGGTGCTTGATTTGTGATGAGATTAGCTATCTCTGTCTGTATCATAAACAGGGTCTTAGGATCCCTGTGAGAGTGTGTGCAGGGCTCAATATATGGCAGGCACTATGGAAACTTGCATTACAAATGCACATTCATCACATGGCCATAAGTTTATCTTTGGATTCTTCTGTTTGTGTGACAAAATAACAGATGTGGCAGGACGTGACATTGTTAATAAAAAAAAAGTAGCAAGTATATATACAAATAATTTTGCTGTGACAAAGCCGAACTATCTTCAGCTTCAGTGCAAATTTGATATGGTCTTTTGTTTGGTGGCAGATTTTCATGTAAGCATCTTAACTTGCTTAGTTTATGTTTGGTACAAGTTTGTTGGTCTTAAAAAGCAGCAAATTTGTCTCGAAACAACAGCCAGATTAAGACCAAAAGAAATTGTTTAGATCTGTGAAATATCACTTGCTTCGGATAAGTTTTACGTAAAATAAAGGGGGGTGGATTTGGATCCAAATGACGTAAACTAAAACATTTATTTACCACTTTATCAGGAGGAATTATTAAGTATCCTCAAGATATCTTTTCAAATAATGTCAGCGAGTGGGACATCTGGGATCAAGCTGTTCTCAGGGGCTTTGCAGATAAAACAAGCTGCTGTTGGTCTCAGTGTACACTGACCTTTCACAGCTAAAAGATTACTTTGGTACATCCAGTAATAAGTCTATGCCAGACAGTGTAAGCAAATACTGTACACAGCAAATGTTTCACACAATCATTAAATACACATTCCTCCGTGGCTTCAAGTTATCTGACCGGCAGGGGCTCTAAAAGCTTTTTCAAAGTCCATCGAGTGCCTGCAACAGCATAATACTGTAGTTCAAACTGCTGCCCCTCTAAATAATACTTCCACAAAAGGATATTATCTTGCTCACTAATACAGCAGAGGTTGCAGGTTAATTTGCTGTGAGAAGCAGACCAGGGGGCGCTCCGTGAGAATATCTAGATGCAGCATTCAGGTCCATTGCCGCTATGGATTTCAAATGACCTTTGCTTTACCTCACTGATCTCCTATTGAGGCATGAGGTTTGTACTGGTCTCCAGTGATTCCCCAGGACAACATCTGTGAGACAAACACGGGAAGGCAGCGGAAGGGAAACTATAATTACTGCCTTGTGGTTGTATGCCTCCATCAACCAGTCAAGTAGCACTTTCCACCTACAGTATGTCTGTCCAGACACATACAATATAGTTAGTGAAGACACTGTAGACATTTTATAAAGGTGTAGGTTCTTTTTTGCACATTATGATGTTAAATTGCACAGAAATGTTATCACTTCCACATTGTTATTGCTTTGGAATAAATATATTCATACTTATAGGCGGTTTAGAAGCTACCGCGACAGCGCAGATACCCTAACATGAAGTGCACCTCCCCAGAAATGTAACTACCTACAGTCTACAGTCTAAAAAAGACACAGCGCCGACTAGCGTTTGGGTGGTGTTGTTACAGGGCGAGCCAGACTGATACAGCTCAAGTATAAATGGGTCGCACCCCGAGAGAATATCCCGCAGTACCCCAAGAGAATGTCTTTACATTACTTCAACTTGTAATGGGACAGTTTTAGGTTGAGGTTTTGCTGCTTCCATCTTCTTGTCCACACTTCCTTATGTCTCACGTCAAATACAACCCTGAACAGAGATGGGTCAAGTGATCAACCTCAATTCAGTTCTTTAAGCAAGGAAATACTGAATGAGATGATGGAAGTATGGTGGTTTAGGGATTCAGACTATCAGCATGTCCTTGGATGAACAGTTTTCCACCATTTTCTGCTTCCCTCACTCATAAAAATAGTGTTTGAGAACTAACAAAGGGAGAAGTGGTGCAAGACAAGTGGCCAGTCTGCTGTGTGGGTGGGTCAGTGTTCCTTATTTCATAGGGTGGTTGCTTCAGTGCTCTGAAAGAAAACAGTGAAAAGATACATAGTCTAGTACTTGTATACGTGATGCTTGATTAAGTTGTCTCGCCTTAGCACAGATCAGAATGTCCTTGTTGTAAATAATCACGACAAAGATATGTTTGTTCATGCAAGTGCTGCTGGTGTCGTCTCCTCTGGGTCCTGGTGAAAAGCAGCTACAACAGCTGTCACCCGTGGTAGCAGACGGGTCACTAAGACCAAGGGACAGCCGGCAGGATCTTCTTCCATACGCCACTCTCCAGTCCCCTATCAGTCTTCCAGATGCAAATAAGCAACTCATTTGCATTCATTTGCCTCTTGGTAGAGCGCTGGTAGAGGACGTCTGGAGTGCATTGGTCATTCAGAAGTAGCGGGATGTGAATCTGAAGTGCATTAGGAACGCTTTTCTATAATCTCCATATTAACTTGTTGAAATGAGTGATCTTGTTTCAAGGGAAAACATATCACAGGAAAAAGCAGACAAATTAAACAAGTGCATGGTAGTAATGTGATTATTTTGAGCTCCATCAGCAGCTGCTTTCAGAAATTAGTGGAAAACTTTGATGGGGGCTGATTTTGGAGGGACAGATTGTTGACTGCTGGGCCACCAAAAGGTTTCATATTCAGGCTTTAATTAATACAACCTCTACTACATAAACACCATAGAAGTGTCACATATAAAATAACAATTTTTTTGTCTTACAGTAAAAATACACTTTAATGATTCTGAGGGCCACGGCCATCCTGGAGCCAGATTAAAACATTGCCTCTTTTACTCTCTAACCTATGAACTCTTTGTTTTACGTAATCCATGGCCTTGCTGTTGAATGAAGGCCAAAATCAGAATTACATAACAGAGTTACCCTGCAAGAAAGGAGAAAAAATCCCAAGTGACACAAATGTTCATTACTCAAACATTGGGACTGATTTATTATGTTTGACTGAGAAATTGCTCTTTTCAGACCAAACAAGGCCAACGAGCTGAGCTGTTCTCATTAGATCCAATAAAATCTATTTTAGCCATGAATTTGGTAAATAATCACCCAACATATCTCATCAGCACCGAACCGTTTCCTGAACAGTCTCAGACAAACCTGGTTGATGACGCAGTTAAAGTGTGTATTTATGAGGAGGAATCAGATTTATGTCTTGGTAAATTTGCCAACATGTTTTTTTCTTCTTTTTTTTTCTAAAAGCAGTGAAGTGATGGGTTAAAACCAACTGGGGAACCTAGACACATAACAAAATTGCAAACAAGAAGCCTAAAGGGATATTCCTTAACATCTGGTATTCTGCACAGTTCAAAGTAATGCATGATTGATACTTTTAAAACTATGCTTCGCACGCATATGCCATGCATAGAAATAAGACAATAAGGTACAACTTTGTCAAAACCTGCTGACTACTTCACCTACAATGCAACTCGACAATCTCTGTCAAGTGGCATAAATTGAGGAGAGTTATTACATTTTTTGGGACTTCCTCTGGAGCCACTAAAGCCTTTACTCCTTGAACCAAACAGATTTTGATGTAAAAGTGCCCTTTAAATCATTTTAAAAGAAAGTAATTGCTGGTTTTTGCACCTAAAATGTGAGGATAGGCTGTTTTCTTGGTCTTTTACAATTTTGCAACAGCTGCCAGGACAAAAAAGTCTGATCCTAATCTGACTTTATGATTTGATATTTTGTAAAATACTAATAATTTTAGTTAAACTTATTCAGTTATTGCATCATGACAATAAGAAAGAGAGTTAAGCAATCTTATTTCAAAGAGAAGCAACATTAGCTGAAAAAGCTGGCCCTGTAGGCAACAATAGACCTACAATAGACCTGCTGTTTGCTTATTTGAGTAGAAAAATGGAGAAGGGACCTTGAGATTAACACATATCCGGGTGTTTCACAAGGAAAATAGATGCTTGTGTGGAGGTTATGTACATATGTGTTTGCGTGTTCTTGTACATCTGTCTTTATGAGGTCCCAAGCTTTACACTGTCACACTGAGGACAGGACAGGACACTTGTCTTTTTTCCTAATAATTATTTGCATCCTTTCAAAGGGCTGTGTAAGTGTCAACACTAGGCTTTTGGATTAAAACTAGAATTGGGATTAAGTTAAAGTTAGGTGTAGTGGGCAGTCGTAGTGATGTTTTGATGGTGGATTAGAATAAGGGGCAAAGGGAAGCGTAATGTCTACGAATGTCCTCACAAACGTAGCCATGCAAACCCGTGTGTGCGTGAGAGAGAGAGAGAAACATAAAAATACTTTATACTATATTCTTAACAATTAATACAAAACCAAACGTTGTTACGCACAGCACCGTGATATGCTGGTTGTTTTTCCGAGAGGATGCCAGTTTCATAGGGATCCAGCCCATGCGTTGATATAAATAAAAAGTCTATTGCATGCGAGGAGTCGTCTGGAAATAATTTCTCATTGCTGATAGGTTGTTCGGCAACACCAGCCCCACTTGCGCATGGATTGGCCTGCTGCTCTTTTTTTTACCCCCTGGTTTCTCATTGGCTTTTGGTAATGATAGTTCCCTGCCATCATTTGCCCGTGCAGTTTTCAATGAATATTGGATGTGGTCTCCGGCTTTGGTGCTTGCCATTTGAATCGGCGAGGTTGCGGGGAAAGGTGGAAGGCATCCTGGATGAGCACCACCACCAGATGATGGAATTTCTCCCGGAGACCACGGCTGCTCGACCACATCTGTCTCCCCCTGAAATTAGATAAGAGAGAGTGGAGGCTACAGCGGGGAAGATGTTCTGCGCCAAGCTGAAAGAGCTGAAGATATCCGGAGAGTGTCCGTTCTCCGGCAGCGCCGAAAATAATGAGCTCGGAGACTTTGAGGAGCGCTCAACTGACGCCGCGGATTTATCGCCTATTTCCAAGGACTTGCACGGGAAAAGAGGTGAGGATGCACCGCGACAGAAGACGAGCAGAGCCAAAGTTAACCTGCATACACTTGGGGAGAGCATCCGAAAACTGGCATGCCCCGAGGTGAGTTATGAATGCGCGCATAATCATGTGTCTGAGTCTTACATGAAATTACGAATAACTAATAAATTAAGCAGTTGGATTTGTCGCATTTCTGCCTTAACGCACGGACACCGTGCCAGTTTGTCCACTCTCCTGCTTTCTGCGTGTGTTGGAGCATCTGTAATTAAAGCTGCATTTAAGTATTTCCAGACGATGACCTTTAACTTGCTGGACACTTTTATATATATATATTTTTTGATACAGTTTCAGAGGCTGCACACTGCTCTCCAACGAATGATGACACTATCGGATCACAGCAGGGACTCTGAAAGGTAACGTGTGTTTTCAAATACAGCTGCCACAACAACAGCCACAATTACTAGTGCTGCAGCAGTAAATTATAGGTCTGTGTGCCACTTACGCCGCAGCATGCATCCTGATGATAAAAATAATGATGCTTGGATGGCACTGCCTCATCCGACCCCTTGTTTAGCTACAACTCCCTCCTGTCACTACTAGACTGATACTAATGATGATGACAACAATGAGGTGTGATACAGGCTCAGGCTGCCATGGCTACCCAGAGAAAAGGGAGAAATCTCCCACAAATCCGGCCAAAGACACGTTTTCTAGAGAAAAGGCCACGCCAACAGCGAGACACTCTGCATACTTTCCTCCTGATGGTCACAGTATGACATGGAGCAGTCATTTTCGAGCAAAATTGCCACCTCGCTGCAGCAGTGTTTTAATTTGCTTCCTTTGTTGTCATGCGTGATCGCAAATTAAATATCTGTGGGTCTGCTGCTCAGACAAAACACAACACGTACGAAAATGCTCTGGGAAAATGTAACTGATATGTTAAGTGATAGTTAAAATGATATTTACTTGAATTCCCAGTCTGATGTAGCTCAGTGGCCGTGCAGTACGGTCCACGGAGCACTGGTCTGTGTGTCTGACTTTCATATTTGTTGAATTTCCAGTCCATCAAATTGCTGTGCACACTATCAGAGTTGCAGTGATGATCCAGAGCATTTAGTGGAGATGATGAACATTTACTCAGCCAAAACAGGTAATGGCAAATCTGAACGCCAATTATGAAGCTGAATTTCAGTTGCGCAGCCATTATTCACCCGTTTCCCTTCGTGTTTCCTACAGCAGTCCCCATGGAAGCTTTGAAAGTAAGTCTTGGCGAGGAGATCTTCAACATGTGTTACGAGGAGGACAGACACATTTTGAGGGTGGTGGGGGGAGCTCTCCACGACTTCCTCAACAGCTTCAATGTCTTGTTGAAACAGAGCAGCATGTCGCCCAACCCGGATAGAGAGGGTTGTGTAAACGAACCTTCGGTGCTGTGCTTAGACAAGGATCCGGGTCTGCTTACTGTCTATTTCTTCAATCCTCGCCCAACCACTGAGCTCTTCTTCCCTGGAGTCATTAAAGCTGCTGCCCGCCTGCTGTACCACACCACTGTGGATGTGTTGAAGGACCCCCCCACTGCTAAAGACAGCATCTTGCAGTCCAGCCCACAGCCCAGTCTTCTGTATACAGTCATTGTTAAGGATGCGAAAAATCTGAGCCCCAGTCCGTTGCGGGCTTCCTCAGCTGGGACCCTTCCTACCTCTCTGTTCTCCACTATCTTCCCTTTCCATCTGATACTGGACCAGGACCTGGTTCTGGTACAAATAGGACATGGGCTTAGGAAGAGACTGACCAGGAAGGAGGGACTGCGACGGTTGACTACCTTCCAAGAACACTTCTCTATTGTCTCCCCCCAGATCAAGTGCACCTTTCAGGGTATTCTGACCATGTTAAATGCACAATTTATTATTCGGATCAAGCACGGAGCCTCCTCTGCAGATAAGACAGGGAAGGTATGTCAACATAACTGTGAGATAACGTAAAAAGTAAGTCGGTGTCCGTGACAAATGAGGCAGCGTTATGACGATGTTAAATGGAGTAAGATAAAGGAACAAAAACACTGTTCATAAGCAGTCTGGCTTATTAGCAGTGTACTGTACTTGGGCACACTTGGCCTGAGGTAGAGATCAACATTATACCCCCAGTGGAGATCAGAGGCAAATGTCAAACCATTTTCTCCATCAAAGTCACAGCCACGCTCGCGGTATTTTTGTAAGCGTGCACAGCAATCGGCCCCCTAATGAGAAAGAAAACACATATCAGTGAGTAAACGTGACAGTGGTATAATGACTAATGACATTCAGTCAGAGATGCTTCCACCTAATATAACACTTGTTTTCCAGTGGCAGGTTTACTGTTGGTAAAGGGAGAGAGTGCAATTACAACAGGTAGAAATCAGTGAGTGGGTGAGCAAGCAAATGTCCCAGTCTCCTCCATCTGGGGTCGATGATGTGTTATTGACGGTCCACGATGCACAAACACGACTGAAATGTCAGTGGAAGTGACATGTCGCGTCGTGTTGTATTCCTGCTGCTATATATAAGTCCATACGAGTCCACATCCACATGAGGGCCACACTAAAGGCTGTGTGAGAATCTAACAAGTAAATCTAATTCTGAAAAGGATTGCCTTTAGATCTTTCATGACTCAAGAACTGGTCTTTGTCAACACCTATAAACGTACACTCGTTGAGCATCTACTCTTCAACAGGTATCTGTTTAACCGTAAATCTTAAAATGCAGTTTTTGGTTTTAATAGGGAATACCGACATACTTCTAGCAAGAACTTGACAAATGAAGTTCTTGCCTGAAGTATGTCGGTATTCCCCATTATTGTTCCCTTGTAATTCACCATTAAAATCTGTATTTTGGATTACTGTGCTTGCTTGTGCTAAAATCCTAATCTGATGTAGGGATGTAGCTGATGTCATATTAGCATGCTCACATTTCCAAATTAGGCCTTAACACAGAGCACAGTTAGCATTTCTAGGAATTCCTCTAGTTCTGGAGGTATTTGGTCATAAACCAAGGATTAGACAAATCATAAGCTTTGACCTGTTGATAGCACTAGAGGAACAGTCAATGGATCATGCTAGTTCACGAAGACAAATGGCTTCCCTGGATTTAAAGGCAAATTATCCATCATGTCACTCTTAACCGCAAACATAAACCTCGTGCTGGTGCCAGATGGAGAGTAAGATCATAAAGGTTTTTCAGGATTCACCAGGAATACTTAAATCAATTTTCAAAGCAGTCCTCCCAATAGTTGAGATATTTCAGCACGTACCATAGCAGTGGTCTGATTAAGTAACTGTCATTCCCAAGAGCTATGCTAGTAGCATGGCTAAAAGATATGGTTGCGTTACATGCAACATACCCTTTTTTGATGATTTTCTTTTCCACTGGGACATAAATAACCCCCCCTGGCTTTGTTTACTGTTGAGGTTGAAGGAAAGCTGCATACAGCTGTAGTTTCCTAAATACCCAGTCTGACAAGTTTATCTTTGTTTTTCTTCTCATGTTCGTGTCTCACTACATTTATTGAGGGAATTTATTTATGTATACATTGTTTATTTTGAAAAGCACATGCAGCTGCTGGTGAGGAGAAAAATCCTAATTTGGCTGTGGGAATCTTGAACTTCCAGACAAACATGCTGAGACAACATCCTGCAACAAAGGCCTCTTGATGCACAACATAGTCTCAGGATGTTTTTGTCACTCTGATCTTTAGAAGAATAATGTATTTGCACTACATGAGCAGTGTAGTTCATATTCAATCTAATTTTTCCTAGAATCAATTTTTCTAATAATTTGATTTTTTTTCTTTCAGCCAATGGACCTTAAAGGTCAGATGATATACGTTTCAGAGTCAAACGCCATCTTGTTCTTGGGATCACCGTGTGTGGACAAGCTGGAGGAGCTGACAGGCCGTGGCCTCTACCTGTCAGACATCCCCATTCACAACGCGCTGCGTGACGTAGTCCTTGTCGGCGAGCAGGCCAAAGCCCAGGACGGGTTGAAGAAGCGGCTGGGGAAGGCCAAGGCAGCCTTGGAATATGCTCACCAAGCTCTGGAAGAGGAGAAGAAGAAGACAGTGGACCTCCTCTTCTCGATCTTTCCGGGCACCGTGGCGCAGCAGCTGTGGCAAGGAGAAACAGTCCAAGCCAAGAAGTTTGACCAAGTCACAATGCTCTTCTCTGACATCGTGGGCTTCACAGCTGTTTGCTCGCGCTGTACGCCAATGCAAGTGATCACCATGCTCAATGAGCTGTACACCAGGTTTGACCACCAATGTGGGGAGCTTGATGTTTATAAGGTAGGTTCATGTCAGGGCATTGTGCTGAGCTGAGCATCTGCTTTTAATTGTAGAGCTTACGTTAAACATTGAGGTGTCAGTAACTAGTGAGTTCTTATCAGAAGAAGATTGTTGACAAAGAAGGAGTGACACACTGCAAAATTAGGTCTGATTCAACGTCTTGGTATCTTTAAAATACACAAATATAGTTTGAAGTAAAATTATATTACGAAAAAGTTTAATTCTGGCAAGTAATACCAGTTAACTGGTACATTAAAGAGAGGCCATTCAAAATCTTGACAAATCTAGATTATTCAAAAAATTGAGATTTCAGTGAAGTTTAAAGTCCAGTTGTTTCCATTTAATGGGTCATTTATGTAAATAAAGTTTCAAATTGGTTTCTATAATTATAAATATGTACTGTTACACTGGATAATAAAACATAAACTTTTAAACTTAAATAAATACATTTTATTTGTCTAATTTTACATTTGTACATAGGCGTCATTAAACTCCAGAATTGTAGAAGTGACCCAGTGTCCAGGGAAGGCTATGCTTGTGTTTGGTAAGTAGTAATTACCAAGCACAAGTGAGTAATAATAAGTAATAATTTTCCCGAGGTTGCTTGCTGCTTAAAAGTACAGTAGCATACAGAAGAAAAGCATTAAATGCCTTCCCAGATAAACACATATTCAACAAACGAATATATTTTTGTGTTCAAAAGGCAGACTGTGACGTTAACTGAACCAGCTACCTCTACTGTCTGCCAAAGGCTGCTAATCTGCAGGGAGGTTGGATAATGTAATCAAAGTGTCACAGAAGCATAACAGAGACAGAAGCATGTTTGACAAATATCTCGTAAAACGCTAGGAAGTCAGAGGTTCCTTGAGGACCCTGTTTCCACTCTACATGTATGGGCCTAAAAATAGTTTCACTTTGTCTCCGCTGCATGGCCGCTGAGTGCTCTCCAGTCCAGATTAACCCAAACAAAGAAGAAGAGGAAAAACTCTGGACTTTTAATATGGTCTGGGTTAAAGTTCTGTTATCTCTAAGTATTACTCGGTTTTTTGTTTTTTTGTTTTACCTTTCGTCTTCAAAATGAAACATGACTGTTAAAGGGATTTTGATGAATATCCACTTCACGTTTGTCATTCTGTTTAAAGTTCTTCGTCTTCCTGTCACAGTGTATTTTTAATATTTAATTTAATAGTCTCAAGTTTAAACTAGGACATGATCGGTGACTTTGCTTCGGGTGGGAGGCCACAAACAGCTTCTGAACCTTTATTCTGTTGTTTTGCCTGCGTAAATATAATTTTAATGATCTTCCAATGCATTCAGGTGGAGACCATTGGTGACGCCTACTGTGTAGCTGGCGGCTTACACAGGGAGAGTGAGACTCACGCTGTTCAAATTGCACTCATGGCGTTAAAGATGATGGAGCTTTCAGATGAAGTTATGACACCGACTGGAGAACCAATACAGGTGACCGTCAAGCTCTTACAACTGTTATCCTCCTAATTCATCCTGATTCCGTAACTTCCAGCAATGGACTGCTGCCGTCAAATGCTTTCGTGTTTCGTGTGTTCACGAGCAAGCTCCATATGAACAGGTGGTATTTATAACCCCCAATCTGGAAAAGGTTCTGTGGAGTTGTTTGCTGACGTTTTCAGAAATGCAAGTGGAGTGTCCTATGTAATTCTATAACTGTCTGAGGAAAGTATTGATATTCCCAACAGCGGCATCCTTTCACAAACCCTTTGCAAATACAGCTTCAAGTTACCCAGGTGTTAGCTTGCTAAACTGTTCTTCTTCTAGGTGCCGACAGTTGCCTAGCAGCATTGTTCTCACGACTTATGCCAGATATTACAACTTTAATATCAAACTTTTTGTTTACATGACTTCCCACGTGGTGGTACAGTGTTGCCTCAAAGCAAGAAGGCTCTGGGTTTGAACCCACCAGCCAGCTGGAGCCTGTCAGAGTTTTTGTGAGTTTGCATTTTCTGCCTGTGCCAGGGAGATGCTCCAGATGTTCCAGCTTCGTCTCACTGTCCAGACACATGCTTGTTAAGTTAATTGGTGATTCTAACTTGGTGCGAATGGTCGTTTGTTCACCTGAGTTAACCCTGCGATAGGCTGGCGACCTGTCCAGAGTCTACCCTGCCTGTCGCCCGATAGCAGTGGGGATGGGCTGCAGTCCCCAGCAACCCTCTATGGATAAGTGGTAATGGGTGGATGGAGAATACCTTTTCTGTTTATAACAGTATGAACCTTGTTTCATAACTTCAAATAATGAGTAATGAGTAATCAATTAAACATTCTAATTGTCCAGTTATTATTTTTATCTGAATCACTAGCATAAGTCACAAAAAAACAGCATAATCAGAAGTCAATTTGATTTCTCCGCTCATTTGCTTTTTTTTCCCATGTTACTTTCGATTGATGTGGAAATATAGAGAAATACTGCACTTTACAAGGCACAGATCACATAATTATGCAGCCAGAATAGAAATAAAATGAAAAGCATGTTGTCTTGTTGTGTTTAGATATTTCGCAAAGTGTCATATGTGTGGCATCTCTTTCTAAAAATAGAGCAAATTTTAATATAATTATCCACCCATCCATTATCATCTGCTTTTCTGAGGTCAGATTGCAGTGGCCACGGGCTAAGCAGAGGTTTCCAGACGTCCTGAATTAAAATTCCTCCTGAGGGATCCCTAGCTGTTCCCAGGCCAGTTGAGATATATAGCCCCTCCAGCAGATTCTGGGTCCAGCCTGGGGTCTCCTCCCATCTGGCTGTGCCTCGTAATCCTCCAAAGGCAGGCGCATCCTCAGCAGATGCCAGATTCAAAGAGTTTAGTATGACTAAAGTCCCCTCTGTATCCTTGAAGTCTGACAAATGTGTTAAGTGCATCTCTGTCCTCATAAAATATGTGCAAAGCAGATTGATTTGGCAAGTGTTTCAAACTGAACATCAAATCTACTGTACATCTATGACGATACCAAGTCGTCTCCCCCGCTGGCTTTGTTTGCTCCTTGCTATGTTTGTCTAGGTTTTACTTCTACCGAGTGCTGATGAGCTAAACAACATGAAAACAAAGGCAGGGATGCATTGCGTTTCCCAGCAAGCTTGTGCACACTTCTGTGAATCTGCATGGATGCTGCAAAGTGAGCTAAATTAAAAAATATTGCGATTTCTATTCCCTCAGATGCGCATCGGCCTCCACAGTGGTTCAGTACTAGCTGGTGTGGTTGGGGTGAGGATGCCACGCTACTGCCTCTTTGGGAATAATGTCACGTTGGCGAACAAGTTTGAATCATGCAGCCAACCTAGAAAAATCAACATCAGCCCTACGACGCACAGGTGAAGAAACACAGCCACAACTGCACATCATGATAACTCTTCACTAAACACTCACAATGACAACTATGTTAAATATGTTATTATATGTTTGTGTGGAAGCATTTGTTTCCCCCTGACAAAAATATATAAAATAAAAAGACAGGAAACTTCACTTTCAGAAGAGCACTGCATTTCCTCTTGTGTCAAATAATTCGCCACATTGTTTTTAGATTCATGTTTTATTTGTGTGCTCTCTGTTCCAGATTGCTGAAAGGTCGACCAGAGTTTGTCTTTGTTCCAAGGAGCAGACAGGAGCTTCCGGCCAACTTCCCCGAAGACATCCCTGGTGTTTGTTACTTTTTGGAGGCCTCCTTCAAAACTTCCAAGCTGACTATGAAATGAAGTCGCGGCAAAAAAAAAAAAAAAGGAAAAAAAAAAAAGCATAAACGTATCTAGTGAATACAGTGAAACTACCTTGTACATTTTAGTTTCAATATTGATTCTATTTTCAGTCAAACTCTTTCAGCTGCTTAATTACAGAGATGTCAGTTTGATGTCGAACATGAGTGTTGTCTCGGTACAATTATCCATTTGTACAATCGTAGTAGAGAGAAACTCACGTCGTCTTTCTTTCAGAATGAATCATCTCTGCAAACTGATGCGATATAAAAAGCAGTTTTCCTTCTGGCCAAAAGAGCCTACATTATAAATTGCATAATGTAGAACTATTATGGCCCATGGGAGCATAATATTTTAGATGTGATGTTGCTGAACAGATTGTGTTCTGTAAAAAAAAGAAAAGTGACTAATTCATTCATAACTGACCAGACTAGGTACCTGTAGCACCATGCCCTAATGGTTACCAGAAGAAGTCAAGATAAAACTGATGAGACTGTCAACAGGGATGAAAAATATAAAGCAAAGGGTTATTTTTAAGTTTTAGATTTCTAACGAGGCAATGCAGAGAAGATTAAGGTGCCTTAGGGGAACTGTACAGGCAGTATCACAGATATTAGTTTTCAATCAAAGGTGAGACGTATTTTTATTATCAGTTTTCTTCATTGAGTATAGTTAGTATGAATAGAGGTGTCGATAATTTCTTCCACAAGCCAACGAGTGAGCAGGAGCGTTGTTTTTGAGGTGTGCGGCGTGCTGCAGTAAAGCATTCCTTCAGTGCATCCCACTAATAAATAACAAATAATATATGTATTTTTACTTTTTTCACTGTACACATTTATACGATATTTATTACATGAGTTTCATAGCACTCCTTTCATATCCAGAGGGAATAGGACACAGAGAGAATACGACGAATGTTTTACTGTCACTCATACTGATGTGCTTTAACCATTATTGTAATGTAATCAAAGTGCAATAAATATGGACATTAGCAAACTTATGTGATGGTCTCTTTTGTACATGAGGAATCTATGTTTGTCTGGCTGTTGTCTCCGCTGCATGGCTGCTGAGTGTACCTACCTACCTACGTGTCTAGGAGTGAGAAACATATTTTATCAGTAAGAAGCTACTGACTCAAAAACAAATGAACTAAATTTACTCAACTCCTGGCTTCTTATTTCAGATGTACTCTTGTGTAATTTTAACATTTGTAGTTATTATTTACAATCTACCAACTTTCAGTAGAAAATATTGTACTTTTTATTCCGTTGCAAATATCTGACAGCTATACACTGTGTGTGTGTGTGTGTGGGTGTATATATATATATATATATATATATAATTATTTTAAAGGATAAAGCCTTCTTGGAGCTGTAGAATGAATGTGGGACCAGACAAGACGGTAGTGTCTGGTGGATAAAAATCTAAACAAGTACCTCAAGTGCTTTTTTAAAAAAAAAAAAAAACAAAAAAAGTAGGATTCATTAACAAATAAAAAAAGTAGAATTAAAACTAAAAACTAAAAATAAGTGAATAAATAATAAATAAAATAAAAACACGATTCGAGTTTCCAGAATATATAAGGATATTATCTCGTGTGTAAAACAAGCTGTTAGCGCAAACGCTCTGTGCGGAGATTCACCATCATCACTCGGACAACAGCAGCCTCGTTCACATTGGGCAAAACCTTCTGACGTAAGACGCTCTTCGGTCTCCTATTGGTCAGCTCGGCTGTCACTAACAAACCGACGACAACAGAGGAGGGAGGGGGGGGACGGACGCGGAGAAACTCAGCAGCATCTGTACCAAACGATGAAGGTTTTCTCAGATTCCACGGTTTTGGCTTAAAAATAAAGAAAAGGAGAAGCAGCTTTCACCATGGTACGTATGCAGCATTAAAGCTTTTGTGTAACGTTTCAATGCCGGTGTTGCAAAACTGTTTCTTGCGCGTCGCCTTGCCTTTACGTTTGACGTTTCCTGTTGGGAGTCCACTTTGTAGCGGTTATATAATAATATCCCTGATTATCCTTAGAAATAAACGTTGTGTTAACAGGTGGACGGCATGCATGCATGTGTTTTAAATTCACTAAATTATATCGTTTAAAAAAACACACACACTCACACATATATGCACAAATGTCTGACAGAAAACTGTTCGTTTCCATGAAATAATATTAACGCTGCTCGTTTCCATACATTTACAGTATGGGTTTGTGAATCACGCCCTGGAGCTCCTCGTTTTAAGAAATTACGGCCCGGAAGTGTGGGAAGACATCAAGTGAGTTTCTGAATGTGTTTACTGTTGGGATCATTGGTTTCACTGAGGCCAGCCAGACGAGGATACAAGACAGGCCTACAGTACAGCCAGCAGCACACACTGTCAGCGTGTTGTCAGCAGTGATACACATCTGGTTTTACTCTAATTACGACCCCTACATACCTCCACACACTCCAGCTACGCTTACGTTGTTAAAATATAGATACACCATTTAGGACACACAACAATTCAACTAGTAGACTGTGATGATTGGAGACGCTAAAGCAGGCCAGGAGATTTATATCTGATGAAGAGCACAAATTAAAGTAACAATCACCTGTGTGATACACTCACTTGACTGTTCATTAGATACACTAGTGAAAAGAAATGCATTCCAATATAATAATCCTGCACTAAATCCTTCTTTATGACTGAGACAGTGCTCGGGTTGTGTCTGAGACAGGTGGTTATTCAGCTGTTTGAACATTTTGGAAATGCAAAAACGGGGCTGTCAAAATATTAGAAACAACTACAACTAATGTAGTTTAACATATGGATGTTGATTACATAAACGTCTGTATTTGCTCAAAAGTTTGGTGTGAGGCACTTGTGAGAAATGTACATGAGGCGTGTAGGTATCAAAAACGTAACTTTTGTCATTTTATTTCGGTTACTATAGTGTGATGTAAAGCTGAATCAGCAGCTCTCTCAGGTATTTTAAATAAATGGTGAAATCATAACCTTTGTGAAGCTAAGATTTAGGCAGGTCTGTTATGTCAAAATGCATTTGTTTTCAATGGTGTACCTAGTGAGCTGGCATGTGGATATCTGCATTAAACATTTTAGTCATGTGTGATCACCAGACTGCACTTATATTAGAAGAGCTCACTCTGCAGCATATGTCCGTCATGAATATGCGAAACGACTTGTGCATTAATGTGCATCTAATATTTGATTGTAGCTAAACTATAAGACACATTAGATAGATAGATAGATAGATAGATAGATAGATAGATAGATAGATAGATAGATAGATAGATAGATAGATACTTTATTAATCCCAAACTGGGAAATTTCACTGTTGCAGCAAATTATTATTTAACCATTTAAAGACCCACAAATACACAGTTTTCAGATGGTTAAATTATATTATTATTATTCTGCAAACCAGCTTTTGGATCACATAGACAAAAATATGCAGTACACCCTATTCCCACAAACGGTAATTTAGCAAAATCTTAAAACATTTCTTTGCAACATGCTGAAATATTTGGTTCAGACAGGGTTTATTTTTCATCTGTGGTCTTAAATGTCCTTCTCTTGACCCTACCTAAAAAAAGACAGAAAGGGAAAAGCCAGCGACAGCTGCGCTATGTAAATGTTTTCAAAGTGGCCATTTTCCAGCCACCACCAAAAAAATAGAGACCCATACTGCAGTGCAGGTTCTATGTGTTGTCGCCAAATGCAACTCATTGTTATTTAATGCTCAATTTATCAGGTTTGGTCTTCTGCGCCTTTGAGGTTTTTTGTGCTGAGTAATTCTGAATCCTTGTTTTCTTTGCTAAGCTTTTCAAGGCTTGGTATGTTTTTCCAGCTGTAACACACTCTGATGAAACGGTGGTAGCTGGTCAGGCCTGTAAATCATGTCTGTTTTCTCAGTTAAACATTTCTAATCAGAACCTCATTAAATCTTCTGACAATTTGGTAAAATATTGGATTGTCAAATGTATTATTAGCCGAGTGCACTCTGAGGTTGGAGTGCTTATCACAGAGCCTGCAGTATATCTATTATCTCTACTTGTTCAGCAGTGTGGTTTTCAAACCACGCGACCACTTCAGTGCAACATAAAAACCTCTTTTTGTGTTGCCGTACGGCTAGGGATTTTTTGCAACACACACAAGCAGTTACAAAAAGGCAAAGCCACTGAATGCCTGCAGAAGTTGCCTACAATGACTGTTTACTTCTGCTGTGACATTTGCTGAAGCTCATGAGTAACCGCTTCCCTTTGTTTTCAGGAGGGAGGCTCAGCTCGATATTGAGGGTCAGTTCCTTGTTAGAATCATATATGAAGATGCCAAAACATACGATCTCGTTGCAGCTGCAAGTAAAGTCCTCAGTAAGTGACACTGTGTTTTTATAACCACAGGAAATAAAAAGATTTAATTTATTGTATGACATCAAGAACAGGGATATCACTAAGGTTTTTAAAAATGTATTTCAGAGATCGATGCAGGAGACATCTTGCAGATGTTTGGAAAGATGTTTTTCGAATTTTGCCAGGAGTCTGGTTATGACACCATCCTACGTGTGTTGGGCTCAAATGTTCGTGAATTTCTGCAGGTGAGTTCTTTCATCCTTGCATTAAGGTAGATTAAAGCTGAGAGGGCGTTTTTCTAACTTCAGTGTGTTCACGTATTTTTAAGTCGGAATGCAGAAACAACATGGATGCTAGACGCAAGATGTGTTGTATAGATTTATAGCAGTTTCCAGTATATGTGTTAGAACAAACAGCAACAGAAACTGATCAGAGAAGCCAGGTCATGTCATTCATTTTGTATGCATGAAGGGAGGTGCCCACTAGAATGACTAGTCCAGGTATCTGATGTCTTCATGTTGGCTGGCAGCGATATTTCTTTGTTTATCTGCTGAGCGGGCCAAACAAGCCAGCAGCATTTTTTTAGTTCATTTAGATTGTAGGTTTAATCATCATATCTCACGACTGTAGGTTTGTTACGGTTTCTTTTGCCTGGGATCTAGGCACGAGGGATTGTAACATCTAATCATGTGTATTAACAAATGCACAGGATTATAAGAACTTCTGTATTTGGTAAAAAGCTTGGGGTCAGGCACTCGTGAGGAATGTAAATAAAGCTTGCAAGTAACAAAACTGCAACATTTGCCGTTCAAGTTTACTTACGTCTCCCATATGACAACACAGATGGTGTCGGCAATTTGGTAGCAAATTTGTGCCATTATTCCATAATCACAACTACACACCATAATTGAAACGATCATGCTTTGCCCCTGTCAATAGACACACTCCATCTATCCATGACTCACAGGACAGGTCTGAATTCTCAATAACCTCCAGAGCTGAGAAATGACGCCAAACGCTAAGTGCCTCAGAGTAATTCCTTGAATAGCCACTTCAGGCTATTCAAGCTGTTTACAGCTTGGTAAAAAATAAATACTTTCCTCCTTCATGACGATTGCACAAGGTTTGAATTGTTATGTTGCTCATCCCTCCCTTTAAATTATATTGAAGTTTTATGCAGTTGCCTTCTCAAGTTGGTGGCTGTCTGCCTTGGCGCCACCTCTTCAGAAGCTAATTTCTGTGTTTCTTAACAGCATCGTCAGGAAAAAACATCATTCCGCAGGGTAAACAAATATCATCTTGGGGGAAGGATCTTTCTGCAGGAGTACAGGCGTAATAATTTTCTACTGATCGTTGCTGATAACGTTCCTTTAAAAAGTGATCTTACTGCGATCATACGGGCTTCATGATAAACTGCCACATGTTTAATCTACAGCATCGTCACATAACCTCTGACACCCCAGCCAGGTTTTAATGAATTGGGCTGCAGTCGGTTGTTGCATATTTAACCTTTAATCTAAATTCGCAGAACTTGGATGCTCTGCACGATCACCTGGGCACCATTTATCCCGGGATGAGGGCTCCCTCGTTTCGCTGCACGGATGCGGAGAAAGGAAACAACCTGATTCTCCACTACTACTCAGAGAGAGAAGGCCTGCAAGACATTGTGATCGGCATCATTAAAACAGTCGCTCAACAAATCCACGGAACAGAGATAGAGATGAAGGTCTGCTTTGTTGTTTTTGTTCTTTTCCCGCACAGTGAAGCCTCCTGCTCTAATGGTTCTGCTTGCTGGGGAGGAATGAAGATGACTTTTTTGTTTTTCAGTCATCCTCTAATTCATGGCAACAGCACTCAATGAAACCTTTAATGGTTTGCATGAGAATGTGCGAGTTTGTGTCTCAGGATATATTTGAAGAGGTCAAACAACAGAAACTTTCCAAATACCCAAACGGGAACGCTGTGACAAGTGCAGTTCGCTTTTTGGCTAATGTCTGTGAGTCAGAGGATATTTTTAGATCTAAGTTATAGTGTCTAGCTTGGAGATGATGGGAGTCAGACATAGTTGAAATGAAACTGGGTAGAAAAAAATAAAACTCCCCGTCAAAGTGTGGCTGATGTGAAATGTCTGTCGACTCCATGTTTGTTAGAGAGTTGAGGAGAGATCTGTTTTTTGTTAACCTTTAATCAGATTTAAAGTAAACGTGAGTGAACACTTTAAGAGCCGACATCGGAAACTGTTATTGGCATTTTAATTTGTATGTTAATGTTAACCCCGCAAACCGCAGCCTGTAATCTACGGCAATAACTGCAGCATGATACTCTCCTCAGACAGCTCCAGTATTTGGATGGAGTATTCCCTTCATTTCATCAGCGACATTTTCTCCCAAACATAATCATATTGTACAGACAGGATAATATTTTTCAGCAATTGTGTGCGTAATGAAAGGACAGAAAATGGCAGACGCTCCAAATGTGACACCCAATTTCTGGAAATATTAGCCACTGTTGCTGTGGCAACAGGGTGCAGAGACAGCAGCTTGACGTCAGCATGCCTTATGCCCATAAACCCACAGAATAATGTCATCTGTTACCCTCCTAATTCTATATAATACGCACAGGCTTAATAATAATATTAGCATTGGGATAATGTGAATGACATTAATCTTGTGAGGTTATGACAGTTTATTAAGTCTCACTGCTGCAGTCGTGTGCCTCCGTATAATAAATGTCACTTTTTTCTGTTAGTTTTCTAAAAGTGTCATCATTATTCTCTCAATTATTTAACTTGACCCGACGCAGATGATCCAGCCGAAAAGTGAGGAGTGCGATCACATCAAGTTTCTGATAGAGGAGAAGGACTCGGAAGAGGAGGCGTTCTACGAAGACCTCGACGGCTACGAGGAGAACGGCACGCAAGAGACTCGGATCAGCCCCTATACGTTCTGCAAGGCCTTCCCATTTCACCTGATGTTCGACAGGGAGCTGATGCTCACGCAGTGCGGGAACGCCATTTACCGAGTCCTGCCACAGGTGTGCATTCACATTCAGTTGTAGTAAAGTGTGTTTTACGCTGAGAAACTTTACAAAGTGAGCGCTGGTCTTCTATTTGTCTCAAACCAAGTAGAAAACAAGACTCTGCTGCTGCAGTGATTTATTATATTAATAACAAACCAATCATTTATGCACATTTTTGTTTCCTACTGCAGCTCCAGCCCGGTACCTGCATCCTTCCTTCAGTTTTCTCTCTGGTCCGTCCTCATATCGACTTCAGTTATCACGGCATCCTCTCTCACATCAACACCGTGTTTGTTCTGCGAAGCAAGGTAGATATGCCATAGAAGTCTGGTTTTTGTCACAGCGCTGTCGGCTCTTAACATCAGTGGCTCTTCTTGTACTAACCTACTTTACCCGAGGCAGAAAGAACTAAACCCCACATCACAGGTCTATATGATCAAAACGTGCCTTGATGGTTCGTGACAGAACGTCTTTTTTTTTTTAGGGTTACATATTAATATTAAGCTCCCAGATATTTTTAGAAGTTACATAAAATTTGGTTTCATAACACTGCCAGTGAGGATGAAACTGTTGACATGCACAGTACACCGAGCGTGTAAACCAACTCTATCGGTAAATATAGAGTTTATGAAACTGTCTAAGGGTACAGGGCATGCTTTTGGTCAAGCTGCAGGAAAGTCAAACAGTTCTGGGGGATTTGAGAAACTGAGAAAGGACAGAGCAGAAAGGTGAAGTGGATTTTTCAGGACCAAGAACTTCAAAGAGATATCCGTTGGAAACTCATAAGGGAGAGGTAGAGCAAGAATAGAAAGTTACGTCTGTGCTCCTGTGTGTACTCAGAGGACAATAAATTCTCAAGCGTTAACATAGTAGCCGCATGGCCTTGTAACTGCTGTGGAGCCGAGTGCACTAATTCTGAAGAGACTGATCCCCAAAGCCCTACTTCTCTTGGGACGCTACACTTTACAATCTGACCTAGTTCTCTGGAGAGGGGACTGATGCGTTTAACATTTAACATTTAATTTAAGGAATTTAAAGTTATACACCGAGTTTAACTGGTTCCCAATTTTGACTACGACTTAGAGAACATGTCCTGAAATATTCATAAGTGTGATGTAATCCTGACAGGAGGGCCTGCTGAATGTGGAGACTGTGGAGAATGAGGACGAGCTGACGGGGGTGGAGATCAGCTGTCTGAGATTGAAAGGACAGATGATTTACTTGCCAGAGGCAGAGAACATCCTTTTTCTTTGCTCACCCAGGTAAGCGCACAGCGCAGTCTGCCCCGACAGAGGCACTGACTGAATAACCACAACACTGATTCTCTCAGTCCCACCGAAAAAGAATAAACCAAAGACAAAGCCCCTTGAGATCCAGGAGTCTCAAGGTGTTGATTTACTCTCATGAATGCCCTTTCTGTTCGACTGAACACAGAAATACAATAGACATTGGTAAATTTTTAATATTTAATTTGTCTGAACGTGCTCAGAGAATCTCAGCGTTGTTTCTTTTTGTTTATGGTTTCCTCTCTGGCATTATTTTAATCATACATAAAAAGGTCACTCACAATGTGTTAGTCCTCCATTTCTTACTCTGTGATATTAAGCTCAAAGGCCACGTGTTCCCAGTGAAAGACTAAAAACAGATCATAAACACATTGCAGCATCCCCCTTTTTTAAGAAAAAGGCTCAGTAATTAACCAAGACAACAAATAATGCTCAGCCGGCAGTAGATGGAACATTTATTGGGGGCTGCTTTGAGATGCAGATTAATAAGTGAGGTATTTTTTGCAGGAGCAGCACAAAAATACCTCTGCCTTTATGTGCCAGTGCCCCAAGATAACCTTCAGTAGTTTACTATGATGAAGTATCACATCGCATCACCCAGCAGTGTTAAACTTTTGTAAAAAACCTAAAAGACTATGTCCAGCGTGGGCAAACAGATACAGGAACTAATCACTGCTCTTATTCAGTGTCTTGTCTGATCACACGCGGCAGACGTAAAGCCGTTAATGACAGGCGCCTTGCTCTCAGTAATTCATCTTACGTTACCCGTTCACAAAAGACACAGATTTATTTATTAGACTCGTCTACAAATGTCATTTATAGCCACAACATCACTGTCTGTCAGATACCTTGCCATCAGAAGGCCCGAATTTCAATATTTTTCTCTAAAACAATTATCTGTTAAGTAATTATATAGCGGTATCATATTGGTAACTGAGCCCATGCCCCACTGTTGAAATCCATATGAAAGTTCTTGCATTTATTGAACTGTGGTGAGACCGCATACAGGGTGATGTGTGATCCATCACCTGGTGGTTATCTCCCTGCCTCATACAGTACCCGGAACTAGAACAACAGACCCACTGTTCCACTCACATGTGTGACACGTGTACAGGTTTCTCCCTCCGCTAGAGTTGCAAGTAAGCGTTACTATGGCTGAATAAACAGATGACCGTTACACTGCTGGTATGGAGGCGTGGCCCAGGTGCCAGTTGTCAACAGGCCACACTGTTCAGATGCCGACAAAGAGAGCTTCAAAAACAGTCTGCAATACCACTGATCGCCATAAGAGGCGCCAAAGAGAACGAACAAAACTGATTTTACTGAAGAAACAAGTGATTCATTTTCAGAAAGGTGCTGGAACTAACACGAAACTGAGGCTAATGTCAACACCAGGTGACTATAGTGGTTGTGTTGAAGGACAGTCTCGCTGCAGAGCAGAGGGACAAGGACGCAGCCTTTTCCATTAACCTCGGATCAGAATAACACCCGTAACCATGGTGACAGGACACAAACATGGTGACAGCAGTAGTTTAAAAATCTAAAACATTTTCCTTTATGTCGCGAAAACAAGAATGCAGTTGACAAGAATCGAATGAGACTGTAGACGTCTTTATGTCTTTGCCCTTCACTGCTGGTAAATTCCCACTTCTATGAAAAAGCCGTAAACCAAAAACATTGTTATTTACGTATAACGTTGGTTGATTTTACAGGTTTTGATTTTACAGTGAGGGTTTATATGACGGAGGAACCAGCTCAGGCTTTGACTACAGAGATAATACTTAAAAATGTGCTGACATAAATACAAGTATCTAGGTTATTGCAAACCGTATCCTTCGATATATATTGACAATGCTCTGCTTATGTTAAAGGTACAACTGCAGTTAATTATTGCAAGAAAATAATTTGTGAACTGTAGAAATGTCAACAGAAAACCTTTTTTTTAGTTTCGCTTGTAATTTAAATGCCACAGAGGATGATGAGATTATTATTATTTTTTTCCCCAGCTGTTACGCAGTCAATCAATTAAGCAATTAACTGGAAATGTAAATGTATTTTCCTCTTAGTCTCTCTTAAATAAATAATAATAATAAAAAAAATGTGCAGATACAAGATAAGAGACCAAAACAACACAAGGAAACATGTGAGCTTGTAATTACATCGGTTCTTCTGCTGTGACCTCCATTAGCCCCTGCGGCCCTTACATAAGCAATCAGGCATTTTTAGTGAAACATTGGAGAGCGGGGTTCAAGAGATCTCGTCCTCTGAGATCGAAGACACTTTAGAGACGACAAGATCTGTGTGTGTGTGTACAGAAGGTTGCTGCCTGACAGGAAATAACTGTCCAAGAAGCATGCTTGTTCACCTGAAGAGAGAAGACCTGCACAGCAAAGTGTCTGACCTCACTCCACAAGAGGAACATTTATCTGGAGACAGTCGGCTCATCCCTGACAAGAGGAGGATGATCTCACTGCTAGTGGTTCATGCTCGATGCTTTGTCTAATTAATACCCTTCGCTGATGTGCACATGAACGGCTACCATAAGACACACATCAGGCATTTACATCAAGTTCTTTGTCCAAAAAAACTGTAATAATTAATAATTCGTTTTTTGTTTTTTTTTTGTTTTTTTCTGCGTTTGTGGTTAGTGTTATGAACCTGGACGATCTTACTCGGAGGGGGCTATACCTGAGCGACATCCCACTCCACGACGCCACACGTGACCTGGTGCTGCTGGGTGAGCAGTTTCGGGAGGAGTACAAGCTGACCCAAGAGTTGGAAATCTTGACAGATCGCCTCCAGCATACACTCCGGGCCCTGGAGGACGAGAAGAAGAAGACAGACAGGTTTGACTATTTTTTATAGATTTTTAAAGATTTCATGAAATTTGTTGTCACTTAAGCCTGAAGGAAGTAAACACTGTAGCTCAGGTATTTAGTTAATGGCTATGAAGCTATGAGAACCGCACTTTGAAAGGTACAATTTGCAGACTTTCAACAGCATTTCCATTGACACTCAAATTTAGCAGTGTTTGCAAACTTTTCTCTCCAGTAAGTCTGGAAAAAAATGTTTTTAAATGATGTATAATTATCCCTGTCATTATCTGTAGTAGTGACTCAACCTTAGGCTTCGCTTATGATGAATGCGTAACACAGCTGTGATTCTAGTTTCTACTTCCTTTGCAGGACCAGTAGTGGCAAAGATGGCTGATTAGTCGGTCTTGTAGGAAGATAAAAGAGAGGACTCCCTCAAGTATTCCCTTTTAAGGGCAAACTTAATACAAGAAACACTACATATACAGTAACATACAGGCTCCAGTCACACAGTTGACTGTGACTACAAGGATTCATGATTCAGATTCTGTTGTGCAGGTTGATATTTACCTAAGCTAGTCTCCATCTGTTATAGACATAGTAACTGTAGGTTTCAGAAAAGGTACTTCCGTGCAGTGGGCGACAGCTAGAGATGAGCAAAGAGGTGGAGCGCCACCTTTATTAGGACCGCTGTCGTGGTCATATCTTCTTATAGGAAAAGACTACTGTCTCCTGTTGGCTCCCTATATTATTATTCCAACCATTCTCTGGTCTCAGAGCGCCTCAGGCTCCAAACATTGATTAGAATTCACAGCTCCTCTCTAAATATTTAAGAGAACTGCTGCTGCACTGTCGTCGCCTTTCCAGATGTTTAAATACTATGTTTTCTGATGATGAGACCCTACATTTAAACTGTTTTTGCTTCTGTTTAAGCACACGGAGAAAAACACTGTGTATGCATCACTAAAGATTTTACCTTTAAACACACATATATATGTATATATTCTTGTCCCCTGGGTACATCTATTTGCATGTATGGATTTTCATACAGCAACTTTCATCCTTATGTATCATGTGCCCTGAATGACGATGCATCGTCGAAGGTATTTTTCTTTTAACAGGCAGCCATGATCCAACCTGTTACCATAGAAACACCGCCCTCCCATCTGAGAGCAGCTTGCATAGCGAAATGACCAAAAGGTGGTGGGTGAGCAAATAAAATGCTGATCCAAAGGGTGGACTTCAGTCTGGCAGCCCCAGCCCATTACTCCGCCGCTCAAGTACACCACAACTACACTCAAAATGTTCTCCTTCTCTTCAGATTGCTCTATTCTGTTCTGCCGCCGTCTGTTGCCAATGAGCTGCGACACAAGCGGCCCGTGCCGGCAAAACGCTACGACAATGTGACCATCCTCTTCAGCGGCATCGTGGGATTCAATGCTTTCTGCAGCAAGCACGCCTCAGCCGAGGGAGCCATCAAGATAGTCAACCTGCTCAACGATGTTTACACACGTTTTGACATCCTGACGGACTCTCGGAAGAACCCTTATGTATACAAGGTTGGAAGCAAGAACCATCACAGGCTATCAGACACACGTGAACATTTCTCTCACTAAAAGGGGTAGAAAGGAGGGATTTGTGAAGTGAAATGATCACATTTTAAAAGATGAAGACTGTGACCGTGATCTCAACCTGTTCTGTAGCTTAAATCCACCAGTGTGGTGAATAGTGTTACGCAATTATACCCATACAATTCAGCAAGAGAGTATTTATATCATTTGACTTGAGTTTTTCACCAGAGTAGCACTAACTTTTAAACACAGTATAGTTTTACAGAGGGACTGTACCGTTTTATAGGCCTCGTGCAGCAGATTTACACTCCAGGCTTTCAGACAAGAATGCACTTTAAAAAGTCAAACAGACCTCGGCACTTGCAGGGGATCAGCTTCAGGCACTGGGTCACCAAAAGAAGTAATATTTACTCTACAAGCTGAATGGCTAGGTGGTCCTAGGGTTTTAGCAGGGCCCCAAATGTCTCAAAGCTGATGTAAGTGTTTAAGTGTTTATCTCAGGGTGTTTGAGTTTATTTCTGGCTGTGCAGTGCATTCAAAGAGAAAAAGAAAAGAAAAGAAAAACTCGACGCAACGGTGGGAACACATGGACCAAGACGAAATGAAAGCAAAACAGGTCCACGATATCACTTGTGAAGAATGACAAACTGTTTCTTTATACAGGTGGAAACAGTCGGTGATAAGTACATGACAGTGAGCGGCCTCCCAGAGCCGTGCACGCACCACGCCAAGTCAATCTGCCACCTCGCTCTTGATATGATGGAGATCGCCGGACAAGTCAAAGTGGATGATGAACCAGTACAGGTGTGAAATGAAACTAGTCTGGTTTTCGTCAAGTGTTTTTTTTTTTTTTTTTTTTTTTTCTTCATTTGTAATTGAGCAATACGCACTAAATGAAGGCTGAGAGACTTCACACTCACTTTGAGCAAGTGGGCCCCCATTAACAAATAAATCATACTATGTGTATGCTCATGCTGCCTAAAAACTATTGCTGGCACATTTGGTAGAAGTGGAAAGGACAGTGTGAACGTCCTGTACCTCACCCCCACTCTGTGAGGCTTGGTCTTACGTAGTTTTTATAGCAGACCGTGGTACAAAAGGAACATCACACGTTTTTAAAAACTGGATAATAACTGGGAACATTTACTGGGAGCGTGATAGAAAATATATTTTAAATCATATTGTAGACTTGTCTCCATGTGTACTGTATGACTTTTATATGGCTGTTGGATTGTTCCCCTGTGTTTGGCACGTTACCTTGATTTTTCAGGCTGTTTTCCTTCTGATATTTAATTATTTTGCAGCTTTTAGCAATGCATCTGTTACATTGGCAGAGGTAATTGAGGCTTTTTGGATCTCTGCTGCCTTCCCAGTATTTCAAAAATCTCAAGCTAAAGTGTCCTATCAGTGTTTTTGGCATTCACTCTTTTACACTTTGGGATAATTATATCAGTGCCTCTGGACATATTCCCATGCTACTGTAATACGTTGGATAAAAGAAGAGAAAACTTTTGTGTAAACTCATTGTTGGGGATTGTTATTGTATCAATGACTGTTGAGACTTAACTTCGGAAAATCGTGTCTGGTTAACTAAAGGTTGTTTATTTTGCGACAAGGCTAAAGAGGAGTCCGGGTTTCGTAGCAGAAACAGACTCAAATGATCTCACAATCCTGCAGCTTAAAATAGATTCCGATTTGTCACGGACACTCACGGCATGTTCGTGCTCTGAAGACAACAAGCACTGAAGTGCCTGCGAGTTCAAGTATAAATAATAGCCTCTAGATTGCCAAGGACTACTTTTGTAATCGCTTATTGCAAATCTCGTTATATATAAAGAAGCATCTAATTGTGCGTGGAGAGATTCTTGGCAAAGTTAACTTTACGTCCACCCACCGAATGTTGCACCTTTTGGGCTGATAGCTTTAAGAATTAGTGGCGACACAACAAGAGAAGGATTCAGCTGGTTTGGTGCTTGTATGTTTGTATTTGTGACTGTGGAGCACAAATAATTGATCTTGTCCTTGATTTTTACATGTTTTAGATTTAAATGCCAGGATAGTTTACTTCAGCATTGTACACTGTATAGTATGAATCAGCTCATATATAGATGGTATATATGTGGCATTGTATTTATTTATTGTTAGCTAAATCATAACCAACAAGTAGTGCAGTCAACATTTTTTATTTCATTTCTAGATTACCATTGGGATCCACACAGGAGAAGTAGTGACTGGGGTGATTGGCCAGAGGATGCCCAGATATTGCCTTTTTGGAAATACAGTCAACCTCACAAGTCGCACAGAAACGACTGGTGAAAAGGGAAAAATAAATGTCTCAGAGTATACTTGTCGGTGAGTACAACAGGTGCCTCGTGATACCGTTTGCCTTTTTATTTTTTAGCTTTATGAGCAATGTGTGATTTTATCTCAGTGGGTATGAGGAGGCAGTATTAAAAGTAAATTGTGATGTGTTAAGAAAATATCAGTAATAAATATAAAAGCCTATTTAAACATGTCTATAAAAAGAAAGATATCCAGATTCGTTACTCCAGCGAGATACCAAGCCGCCCCCTGGACTTTACCACATTTTGCTCTCCAGGTGTTTGCAGTCTGCTGAGAACGCTGACCCTCAGTTTCATCTGGAGTATCGGGGCCCCGTCACCATGAAAGGAAAGAAGGAGCCGATGAAGGTGTGGTTTCTTTCCAGGAAGCCCACTGACATGGAGTCCACCACAGCTAAAGCTTAACAATTCACCGCTAAAACGCTGTGAGTATGGTACCGTCTGGTGACATTTGGAGGCAGGAGTGAGATGGATCGGGTTAAATATAAAATAATAATCTATCCAGAGACACGCAGATATTTTTACTATGATGAATCACCCTTGTTTCAGTGTGAGTTTGAACCTGTACTATTGCCCTCCCTCCCTCCATCTTTCTGCTTTCCCATGATGTGTCATGACCTCATTATATTTTATAAATGTGCAGTATTTTAAGAATAGTAGAGATTACTGATACAGTACATAGTACATTTACACTTGGTATGTTTTTGCACAACATTGTGTGTTATATCCAGTAGCTACGTGAGGCTGTCACCAAGATTTTGATAAGCAAAACTATTTTCCATCAACTGTAAATGTTTGTAGTTGCCAACAATTGTCTGATGTGCCAAAAATACTGAGAATTTATAGTCCTAACCAAAAATAGTCATTTCACTTTATAAAAACTGTATTATTTTATACACATTAACTTCTTCTTAACAGGGATAATGTTAAAATCTTCATCTTCAAGTATAATAAAAATGTTGCTGTTACTATTGATATATAATTGATGGTACTACCCATTTTTTTATTTTTCATTGAATGTGAAGTTTTACACTGAATATGTTACACTGGCATCAAGACTATTAAAAACTGTATTTAGGTATTAATTCTACTGTACCATATATATATATATATATATCTCCATTTTCACTATTGTTTTGTCACAATACCTAAGCCAGCTACATTCATATATTACATTTCAAACATATTTATTGGTTATTAAGTCGTCTGAGCCTTTGGTAAGAACCTGCATCATCACGGATCTATGACTAAACTATTAAAGTAGCCCCATTTCTTCACACAATACACTACTTTATTTATTTATTGCACCTCTGTATTTTAGGTTCTACTGTATGTTACTGGGGTACGTACTAAATGTCCTTCATATTTATTGTTTGCTTCATGTCACTTTGTATTTTTCACCCTTTATTTTGGGATAAGAACTCTCTTGTTTTAAACAGTGATGATCACCTTTAGAGAAGTTAACATTATTACGGAAGAAAGTATTGGTTGCGCCAATCTGAGCAAAACTTTATGCGTTTCATGTGTTGGATTAATTTCAAATAAGTATTATGTATTGCACATTTTCACCATGTAATCCACATTCATTATTACCAAGCTTCACATAATGGTCTCACAGCTTATTGGTGCCTCTTGTACTGTACAGTAGGAGTGCATTTTTGTGCTTTTAAGACATGACTGTTTTATCTGGCCAGTGTCTTTTAGGGGGTAACTAATAAAAAAAGAGACTTAACACATGGATATGACTTGTTATTGTCTTTGTACTGCATGGATTCTGCTATCTATAATAGACTAAACTTTTTTTGTAAAGTGCTCTCTCTAGTGGTCCAGCAGAGGATTGCAATCCTAGGGAGAGCCAAGTCTCCACCTTGTCACTTCATAACCTCCACTGTTGTCATGCAAGATGCCATCCTGTTTGTATGGCAGCTGACACATTAGTGCTTGTAAGGCATATGAGGCAGCATAGCACAGTGGTATACTACATGATATGTCAAACAGTGTATTCCAGCATTCTTTTCGTTCTTTCCATCCCTAAAGAAGTGTTTTGTATGCACATATTTTCAAAGCAAAACCTTTGACAACATTGGTGCAATGATATATCCAAGGCAAAGTCACACAGTGACATGAGATTATACATATATTTTTTTCTTTTTGGATGTTTTTCTTTTTCCAGTTATGATGTGGACTGTTCAAAGTCCTTTATAGTGTGTGCGTATAAATTAAGACTATTATTATACACTTGTCTGTTCACAATTGTGCAAGCCAGATAAACTTTGACTAAAAGTCAACAGAAATGTTTTGAAGCTTTAGTGTCTGTACAGGAAACAACCCCTGTCCTTAATCCGTCTGTTTGGTTAATGGAGCACACCTCAGGAAACCTCAGCGTGACTCATTTTCCAGCTTTGAACCCTCATAATTAAACAGGTAATTTCTATGGTTAAATGTAGCTTTTACATTGCTCCAATGGCATAGTAGTATTGCCATTTACTAGTTAGTCTGAGGGTTGTTTTGCCCTAGAAAACGATTAAAAACAATTAGATTTTCATCCGATTAACCCACCACTTATTCTTTGATTAATCTAGTCGATTAAGCCCATGGCTAATTAAAGCCTTTACTCATATTTTGAAATAAAGAAACGATTTCAAACCTTATTAATGATACATTATTTAATGATTTTCGCAGTGTAGGACCCAATTAGGAAAAGTTTTGTTTACTATATTCCACTACTGACTTGCAGAGATGGTGTTAAATATGTTTTAACTTCTACGGCTTGAACTCGAAAGTTGAGCTTGGAGCTGCAATATTTATCTGTTAATGGTTATTTACACCAACCTAGAGCGTAATATTTAGCTTGTGGTTTATATACACACAGCTAACAACTCTACAATGCACTGTTAAGTAGCCATTAGCATCTGCTCTGGAGAGTTTTTATTGAGCACCAACCAACAACCAGACAAAACTCACTGTAATAGTCCAAACACTGCCGCGTCTGTCTCGTTGTTTTGAAGTGGTTAAGTCTCCTCTGTTGAGATGCTCTTGCTCTGCATGTGTGCCTCAGTGTTTTTCTGGTACCTGTTATGGTTAAAAGAGCCGCCATAACTAGGCATGAATAAAAACAATGGAACGTATTTCCGCAAATCGACGTACTTACGTAATCGGTGACGTCGTCGCGTTATAGCGGCCTTTTGGTTGACACACTATATAGTAGATAGTTGAAGAGTTTAGTTTTGTATCTTCTTCTGAGATATGTTTCCTTTAAGTGGAAAATGATAAGTTGTGCACACCAAATATTCAGAGTTCATGTGATAATTACCACTGCTTGGCGTCTTGAGGCCACAGTTTACACTAACGTTGCCTAACACCAGACATATTCAAAAGTTTCAACTCTAAGTTTTTGAAAATGTCCAATTTTCAAGATCATACTACAAGAGCATTCATATGAATGAACAGACAACATGGGCTAAACTAATGATGAACTGTGCTAGTTTCCAGGAGTTGGTGTGGACCATACATTTATTCATTTTCTGTACCTGCTCGTCCTCTGGAGGGTCACAGGGAGGCTGGAGCCTATCCTAGGTGTCATAAGAGGCGAGGTACACCCTGGACAGGTCATCGGTCTATGACAGGGCTTACAGTGGACCAAATCTGAGCTTGGACAGCTCATGGACAAAGACATAAGAGCTATTTTGCTCCAACTAAATTATCTTGGTATATTAGACACTTGTTTGTTGTAAGGCCATAACATTTTAATGCTACATGCCACTTAACCTGCAGGTATAAATAATGATCACAGGTGTAGTATTGTATTGTAGGAATGAGTAAGTGTAATGGAACAGAGCCATCCTGATTACACTTGTGTGTTTACTAACCCCAGCTGTTAACAAGGCCTTGGTTGCTGGGGTCTGAGATGTTTTCTTCTTGCTGTGGCCAAACAACATTGCTTTTTGTCTGTGGACTTTAGGCCTCACATAGGTTGGAGCCTTACAAGTAAAACATGCAAAAAAGCTGACTAATATATTCTCAGTTACACCACAGTCTGGTCCCAAAAGGCCTTATCAAAGTTGGTTAAGAATGTGGGTGTAGTGCAACTTTTCTAAGTTTAAGGATCAGGATGGCAACCTCCTGGTTACAAGCCAGCTTCTTACCTTCTGCTTACCCAGCAACCCCTTCAGTTCCTCGATAGATAGTACAGAGAAAACATCAAAGTGTGTAAAATGAAAGATTCATTGAGTGTGACAACATTCCTAGACGTACAGAATTTACTAAAAGTCTGCATCTGCTGGTATAGCTGATATACTAAAACTTGGGTAAACCTCATGGGATATAATTGTGTTAGAGATTAGCTGCTATGGGGTTTAATCATTTATGTCTCGAGCTCACTTGTCAATTTCATCACTGCAGTCATAGTAGAAAGGTCCTTTGTCTGATAAGATGCAGATTCACTGAGGTGGAAGAGAAGGTCAGGCAAAGGTCTCTCGTGCCTCACTGGATGAGGAGAAACTCAGATAAGAAAGAGTTCTGACATGCTGTGCATGTTTTATTCATACCCTGTTCAGACTTGGTAGAACACATAGTGAAGTACCTTTTTGTGCATGTTTTTGCTGCTTTTTTTCTCTGCCCGCTTCGCATAAATACTTTATTTTGACACAGCTAGTTCAGAGGTAGTAAATTGTGTCGTCATCTGTCCCAACTAGTCCTCTAATACAGCATATTCTTATCCCACCACAAAAAAACTTTGTGTTTACCCAGAGCTACTATAAAAGTAATATGTGTGTGGCATGATCAGTCACACTCATTAACAAATAACACAATGTAAACTACAATATGTTTAATATTAACTTTAAATATCAAAGGTCCCTATTATCAGCGTGGCAAGATTATGGTTAAAGGTATCCCTGGAAAATCTTTATGGACTGGACTCATCACTGCTAGGGCACTGATAGCTTGGTTGAATGATAACATGTTAAGTTAGATTACATTAGACACAAATACACATTTACTGTTTTATTAGGATTTTATATTAGCTTGAGGAGGAGAAAAATATGGACAGTAAAATTTACTGTTGCAAGTTCAGTTCCATTGATATACCTTTGTTGAATGCTTTATATTAATGTTACGTGGCTAATCTCCGCAGTTCTGCTGTGAATACCATCATGGTTGGTTGTCTTAGCAAACTCTAGCTGTCAATTGCGCCTGACTTTCTACTTATTGTTATAATTCAACCCATTCTGTTGCTCTGTCCTCAATGCAGGTCATACATGCTATTTTGAAAATCACTCGCCTCCCTCACAATCATCCTTGTCAGATATGATCTAAATTACTCCGCTCACCTTCGAAGTCCACTTATTACACTGCTTCTATCCGGCTTGCGGTGAAAGTTTGTCCCATGTGCTAACACACCAACTCACTAGCACTAAGCGTTTCACAGTATGTATGTGTGTTTTAGGGTAGGAGGATAATTGTGTAGCTATATTTTGTATGTTGTAAATATTGGCAAATGTTTGGCATGAACAGACATGTAAAAATAAATCACCCTCTGGCATTGTCAGTATATTCAGTTGATGTGCTCATGTCACACCTTTTGTAAACAGAGGTACTGGTTCAACAGGATGCCAACTATGCAGTTCAAAAGCAAACAACATGGATAATGCCTTGGGAAAAAAATACCGTATGAGGTTTAAGTGGCCACATCAGCAATCAGATAGATGTGGAGATAAGGGGTGTGTGCTTTAAAAGGAGCGGCAGACTTTGAGTGAGGCACTCCTTTCTGTAGAGTGGTCCAGCTCACCCTCACCGCAACCATGACTTTCAACGGCGCCTGGAAAATCGATCGCAGTGAAAACTATGAGAAATTTATGGAACAAATGGGTGAGTGTTGTCAGACTCCTAAAAATCTGCTTCACGTCTTTTGTTTTTCTTGGATAGCCTGCTGCACTGGTAGGAAAATGACAAATTATCATGTGTTCTCCTTGTGCAAAGAGATGACCATAATATAATTAAGACCTGATAAAGCACTGATAAATGCAGCTGTCACTACTGTCACATTTAATAAAGACATTTGAGTTAAAAATAAAAGAGTTTGTGCAGCAATCTGATAATTATGCACATTTTTAAGGATTTTTTACATTTGTGTTCTCATGCTAAAAATAAACAGCCACAAGGACTTCATTAATACTTCAAACACTAGCTGACCAACTAAATACTGGAGCTAAGGTCTCAAATGAAAAACTGAAGGCGACACGATGGCCTACTGAACATGTTTATGATTTGGTTTATGCACCTACTTACTGACTAAAGAAATTAAAAGTGATTACGTCCTGACAAACATCCTGTCATTGTTTTGGAGTCCATTGAGCAAATCCAATGTGTCCGTTTGCAGGCGTTAACATGGTGAAGAGGAAGCTGGCCGCTCACGACAACCTCAAAATAACCATCGAACAGAATGGAGACAAGTTCCACGTCAAGGAGAGCAGTAATTTCCGCACCCTGGACATAGACTTCACCCTGGGGGTCACCTTCGAGTACAGCCTTGCAGATGGAACAGAACTATCCGTAAGCAAAAAAAAGTGCCAGCATGTGGGATGGATAACATTACACCGCGCTCTTAATTGCTAAACCTTCGTAAGGCTCAAATTTGTCTATAGTCTTGTGTATTGTGTGTTCTCTCTGTTCACTCATTTGTTATCTTAGTCCTCGCGCAAATAGCCGGATGGCATAAAGCCGTCAATCTGCAAGGCCTGACTTTGGACTTCTGTTGAACACTTCCCCAAATGCAGCAGTATTATCGTCATCTGTGCCATTTTTCACTCCACAGGGCTCCTGGGGGATGGAGGGAGACATGATGAAGGGGGTTTTCACCAGAAAGGACAACGGAAAGCAGCTGACAACAACCAGAATCATCCAAGGAGACGAACTCGTACAGGTGAGGCTGAATTAGTAGAGCATCTAAAAAGCCAACACTTGACTGCAGATACGCGTGCAAATACATTATGGATAAGGAGACCCAAATGCTATGCATTGGCATATACTATGCAGAAGTTACGTCTGACCTGATGTCATCTTTCTCCAACAGAGCTACAGCTATGAAGGTGTCGACGCAAAGAGGATTTTCAAGAGGGGCTAAGCCAATCTAGAAAACCCAAGACTACTTCCATACAGTATTGCGTTGAATTTCACAACTACTCACCAGCATAACATGCGAAAAGTGCATCGCTTGTAATGCATCAGATTAGATACTTGCATTAATAAAGTCATGACTGCCTACCATCTGTTTTGTCTTTGTCTTTTTTCTGAGTCTGGGGAGATCCGTGTTAAGGTTAAAACACTTAGAGCGACTAATTTGAGGGTGATACAGTAATTTAAACTTTATTCAACAATGAATAAAAATAAATATATATTATCTACAAAAATATAAAGTGTAGACATTTTTTTTTTACATGTTTCTTTAACCTGATCTGTTCTTACACCAGTCATGTAGCATCCACTGAAACAATTCGTAGGCTCAGCAAATAATGCCAGGCCAAATCCACACAGAGGCATGACAGCAGGATTGAGTGAGGCATACGGGTCATACATGTCAGGCCACGTCAGCTTGTGACTAGCAGATAAAACTAGTGACATAATGTGTAAAGGTCTCATTTTTCCTCGAGTGGTGATGCAATGCACGGTAGTACAAGTTCTGTCCCCGTATGTTTCAGTACAAGATAAAAGATACCAATGGATGCAATGCCAACTGTGGCGTTACGTGACACAGGAGAAAACCGCCTCTTGTCAAACAAGCCCCCTGGAGTATTTAAAGACTTTAGACTGCAGTGCATGTACTGCATGCAAGATACAGGATGTATTCATACACATACAATAACTCAAGCCAGGTGCTGGAAAGAATCCTGCACAGCTGTCGTACGTTTAGGTTCAGCGCGCAGCCCGGGAGGCGGGATGCACTTGCTGCTTATATCTGGGTGAACTGCTGCGTAATCTCACACATGATGGTGCACACGGTGTCAGAAATGTCACTGTTAGCATTGCAAAGGTTTTTTTTTTTTTTTTTCATAAGATCCTCTGTTCACTTTAATTGCACTCCCTCGTCCAGTAAATGGAGTTCACTCAAAAGAAAAAAATAAAGTTCCACCGAAAATGTCAAGGCACTGTTGATACAACTGAAGATACAGCGTTCAGGATGGAAAATACAACTTGAGAGAAGTGAGACTTTCTATTTTTACATTATGAAGAAAAATAAATAACAGCAAACACACAAGAACCACGTGAAAACACTTATAATTATCTGGTTAATGTACTTGGATTGGCTCTCCATCTATATGCAGTGAATACATCTGATATCCTTAAATAACACTGATTTATATGCACCGTATCACAAACAGCCTGGGTAAAAGTAGCCTAGTGCGTGTCAATGTGTACCATATCACTGAGAGATTACTGTTCAATTAAATGCAGCTCTGTTGCACAGACGACTGCGCTTTCTCAACCTGAATGAACAAAACCGTGACAAGCCAACGCTCTAATTAAGTGTTTAGGTGTGATTACACACACATAAAACTCTAAACGCTATCTTTTGGTGTCAGATAGCACAAACACAACAGATTTAGTGAGTAACAGTGCTCGGTGAGAGGAGTTGGGAAACACCTGGACAAAGGTTAAGAGATAAAACTGCAGAGTGAAAATATATTTATAGAAGGGAGAGTGTTGAAATGTGGTGAATGGAAAACACATTATTTGAAATAGGACCAACACTGACTGTAAAACAAGAACAAAACTGAAGTTTTTTTTTTAGTGAATGCATAGTGTGTCTTTTTTTTCCAGTGCGTTGTCACCATCAAACATCATATTTAAACTGGGTTCATCATCAGTAGTATGCATGTACGAGTGACTACGAGAACAACATTCAAAGTTTCTAAATCAATCATGGTTATAAATTTCTATTTGATAATTTATTACAAGTGAATAAAATCCAGTAGAATGTTTATTGGACTCACAGTCCAGTATTTTCATGCTCATGCTGAAAGCTGTACACACAGCTAATATGACATCGTAAAGGCCACATGCAGGTTTCAGAACATTATTTTGTATAAACATGAATTCTCGTGAGCTGACTTGCACGGTCAGTAAATAATGTGTGACATATATCAATTACATTGGCATCATTGTGAAAATACCTGCATATACAGACCTGTTTAAACCTGCCTACTTTAAGAGGAAGACTGGAAAAAATACATTTTGACATCACTGTAAAGTACAAGAAGAAAAAACCAGAACCAGTACAATATAATGGTAGAATCCACAAGGTTGCATGATCGCGCGTCGTGACCCACTTAACAGCCCGAGGGCTGCCCCACCTACGGCTGAGTGACAGCATTGTGTGGACTGCCAGAAATTGTGAATGCAGTCATGAGAAATCACACTGTGATAAACCGAGTGGCGCGTAATGAACAAAAAAAAGGCAAAATATTTGCTTTTCTTTTTTTCTTTTCTTACAGTAAATGATACGGAGCAGCCCGCGGTCATTCATTAACACATAAAAGTTGTAAAACAACTGATAAATGATAACCCTTGTAACAAATCAGTAACTTAACATGAGTAATTGTTGCGGTGTGTATTCTCTGACGGCATACTGGAGCCACCAGCGTGCATAAAGTCAGTAAGCTGCCCAGGTATTGATGAGGATCATTTCCAAACTTACTACTTTGACAGGTGGAACTGGACAAACCTACAACTGATGAGGCAAACCTTTATTTTAATAGTGTTAATAAAATGACATCATTATAATCTGACAAAGTACCTTGATAATATATTTCCAACATGCTGTGATTTGCCCTCGCGCTCCATTCATTCAAGTTTGTATAAAATCTGTACAGACCGCAGCATTGCCTGTGGCTCATCATAATCCTTCATGCCTGACTGTAAATATATTACTATATCTTCAGTTCTGCAGCACTATTGCACAAAAAAATGTACAGATATATATATATATATCTTTTTTTAAAGTTGACATAAGGTGATAAAAAGAATTATAAAAACTTAAAACCGATCTATGCAAAGTGATTTTCGGTTAAAACTAAATCCTCCCGCAGCCACACTGTGGAACAATGGAAGATATACGTGATAGTTGATAATCCGTCAAACAATGCATAACAGCATTTAGAAATAGGGTTTACTTATGTGACAAGCTTGCATAAATAAATTCCGCTCAGTTTGGAGACGTCCAACCTTCTGAACATATTTCCATGCTGTAAACTCTTTGGCATCCAGTTAATACTGTCCGTCCGTGTAAACAAAACTTACCGAGTAACACTCATAAAAAACCACGCTCATCCAGTCCTTTGGCTGTCACTGGGTTCCATTTTGCAGTGGGTTTATTGCTATTATGGCCTGTGAAGAAAAACGAAGACAACAATCCGGTTAAAAATACATTTTATGACACCAGCCTGCGCGGACATTGACAGCGAAAAAAACAACTGGCTATTGTCATTCAGTCCTTTCCACAAAACGTTTCTACGGAGGCTTACTTGTTTCAGGTCTGGGTTTTGGCACGTCTTGTGAGTGTGTGTCACCGGGGAGTGTGTGGCTGTTATCTCTCCGCTCACTTGAAACTGCTGTCCGTGGCACCGTGGCGGAGAGGACAAGAGGCCTCTGGTTGTGGTACTTGAGACGGTACGTTTCCGTCATACAGTTATCCACATTAAAGTATGTTGTCAGAGAAACCTCTTGAGGCGGCACTGCCTGCTCCACTCTGCACCCGGATAGTCTTTCCTCACCTTCACACGACGACGGTGTGCTCCTCTCTGGGTCGGAGCCCGACTTGGAGCTTGCATCTGAGAAGGTGCGGAGGCCCGACATGTCGGGCTTCCTGTGAGGACTAACGTAGGATGTGGACGGAAGTCGAGGGCTCAGTGGAAACTGTTCTTGAAGCATCCTGGGACGAAACACAGTGTAGCTCGTTTCGCCCTGGTGAGGAGAAACCCGCTGGCTGGGCCGAAGATGAGGCGACCCTGTTGTACCGAACTGACGCTGGCTGATCAGCTGGAGAGGTTCTGTGGTCACGTTGCTGGATGGGTGGTATGGCAGGGTGATAAGAGGACACTGGGAGTCAGAGGCGACAGCCTCGCTGTTACTGGAGAGGTAAGTGCTTTCTCTGTCCTCGGGCTCGGACAGAACAAGATCATCGGAGCTGTTCCATTCTGAGCTGCTGGTTTTTGTGATGTGCCCTCTGCAGTTTGTTAGCTCCTGCTGCTCACTCTGCCTGTTATCTGAACCAGCCGAGCTCCTTTCTGAAGACACTGCTTTTCTGGAGGTGGTGGACGTGTACTTAGATTTCCGTCTACAATAAAAAAGACAGAGAATGATGAAAGTTTTTTTTTAAACATTATGACCATTCATATCTATAAAACCTCCTTCCAGTTATCTATTGTGGCTCTTTTCCTTCTAACTGTGCACTCGGTTGTGTCAGATTCACAGAACTGAGGCGTCACGTAACCAGTGCAAGCTCCCTGCAACTTTTCAAGCATCTTACATCCAGGGAAGCTGGCCTAATCACCGTGCTTAATACTGCTCTCACATGGTTTTATTTTTGGATACGTTACATAATTATACTTTCTTTTTTCTCGGCTACCATTGCAAGCTCAGTCCAAAGGGAGAAGGAGAATATAACCAGATGCTTGTGTTAATTGCTGACTTTCTTGTAGCATTTTATGTATTCGTACCATATGGACAGCTAAGTGTTTGTTCTAGTCAGCCTTCCGGCACATTTCCACCACAACAGATATAATAATAATAAAATAAAATATATATATATATATGTGTGTGTGTGTATTATAATAATTATGAGCACATATATTTCCGGGTTGAGAATCAGCTGATCTTGCTCTACCAAACAAAAGTTTTCCTGTGGAGAGCCATGAATGAAGGAACACCACCAGCACCCAAAGGTACCTTGTCTTTCCAAAACTGTTCTGCTGCCTTCCTGCATCCATGCTTTTTGCATCGTCTTCCATTTCATTCAGCCGCTCGTCTGGTTACAGTGTGAGTAATTATGTTCAACTATCAAACCGAATGACTCACCCTCATAATATTTCACTTGGTAATTAGCTACTGCTATTAGCTTTTCGAGTTTCCTCAGAGGGCAGCACAATGGAGGTAAGTCGAGCTCACGCGTGCAAACAAACCGGTGCGTGCAGACGAATAGGCAGAGTGGATTACATCAGATGGCGAGTCGACATAAACCAGAACGGGGCTTTAATTGTACATATTGAAACGATTCATTTAGGTGAATCAGGAACGCTACCTTGAACCGGGACTGCACTTCAGATGTGAATGAGGAACTTGGTCGTGGTTCTTTCCCTGAGGTCTGGGTTGATGTTTACCTATGTAAAAAAAAAAAAAAAAAAAAAAATGGAATAAAGTGGTATAGTGAAAGAAAGAAAGAAAGAAAGACAAAGACACAATTAAAATACAATATTGTCATTATATTTATAAATACATATATACAAATGGTAACTAGCAGTCAACTTTCAGGAAATTTACTCTTCTGCTTTTTTCACCACTTTCAAACATATAATTACCATTTTTTATCAATTTGCCATCGTTCCACAACGACACCGACCTCCTGTACCGAAGTCGGTGGTGTTAACTAAATTTACTGTATGCATATTTAAATATATATCAATATATCCTGAGATCAACAATTCTCAAATGCACAAATTAATCAAAAGTGTAAGTACAAAGTTTGAAAGAGACCAGATTATCTTCTTTATGTCTGACTAAGAAGCTGATGTCCTCTAAGGACACAAGGTGGCAGCAGCAGAGAGTAAATCTCCCGCTCAGACTTTCCCACAGCTGGATGAATCAGTCGGCGCGCTCACTCTGTGCACCGGCACAGCGAGAGGCAGCGTGCCGCTGAATTCCTTCCCTTTAAAAATAGATGTGTTATTTTTTTCTTTGCTGTTGCCCTGGAGAGGTCCATGCAAGGATAAAAGCTTTAGCTGTTGGTGTTGGAAACACTGGCTCTAGATGAGCGTAGCCCCCGATAAAATATCAAGAGCAGCACACTCGAAGTACAGAAAGATATGTATGACAATGTCAGCAGCCGTGTCCAGCTGTGCTATCTGAATGAGCTTTGTGGGATTATCATCAGATTAATGCCCGCGCAGGGCCGACTGGGTGAAGAGGTTAAATAAGACGATCCAAGCTCAGGAATCAACCCTGAAATTAATCTTCAATTACTTTAACGTTTTCATTTCAGATGCAGATCATGCGGCTTGTTTTAAGAATAACTAAAGAAAGAAAAAAAGAAGGAAAGAACGACAGAAAGAGGCACATGTCTACCTCTTGTGGCAGGCACGTGAAGTTACCTTCTGTAGGGCACATGAATGAAAGACACGTTTTTCACTAAACAGAAGCTGCTGAAACACCCTAATGTATAAATCTTGACAAACCACAACTGTATCACAGACTACATACGTTTTCTTCCTTATATTGTTTTTGAATTATTTTGTCACATTACATTAGTACACACACGTCACACTTCCACATAAAGTAAACCATGAGTTCATGAAATATAGTACAGCCCTAAACTTCAAAAATAAGTTACAAGCAGATATTATGTTTTGTGGGTAATCCACATCCTGTGTCAGCTAAGTCTTTGCTATACCAGAAAAATGCAAGGAAGCTCTTTAAATCTCAGAACTTACCGTTGTGTGAAGGTGAGGACATTACACTTGATGTTGCATCGCCTCCCTTTTGATGCAGCTGGCTAAAAATGAAGCACATTTTCAGTTTAATAGCTGAAAAGTATTTAAAACAAAGCTAAATACACCCATAAATGTTTACGACACTTGACACACAGAAACAAAAGTCTGTTCAAATACACTGTCTGCACAATTGTCATCTATACCATACATTTTCATTTCATTTTAATACTGGGATTTTATATTTTATAAGTTTTTAACTGAAGCAAAATTATGCTAGATGTCCATTAATGTTGAACTACACATTAGATTTCTGTGTTCTGTGCATCATGTGTACTGTTGGGGTCATGACAACAATGGAAACACAAATTAGACCCTGGTACTTGTTCCCTTTACATGAAAGTTCATAAACACCTATAAGAGTCAGAGTCTAAGTGCAGCTTACTCGCCAAAAACTCCTCTAATGTTGATCATCAAGAGATGAACTGAGGGCATTTAAATACAACTGCAACTATGAGCTGCCTATGTTAGTGGCCAGAGATTTCACTGGGAGGCAGCTGACGGCCATTTACAGAACAAATTTCTCTCAAAAAAATATCAACCAGTCAGAATACAACATTACTATATGTGAATAAAGCGTGGACACAATGAGGGGAACCAGATGATCAAAGGTAGCAGCCAGTCACTTAAATAAAAATAGTTTGTTAAGCGCATTGTTAAAAATGTGTATTTTCACAGCTGAGATAAAAAAAAAATACAAATCTGAAATATCCATGCATGAAAAAAGTTATAGCAATAAGGCTAGGTTTAGACTTCAAATAGACCCTGCGCACACCCGAGCACCGCAACTGACGTGCACCTCCCCAGGACTACGGCGACGCTGTTTGCAAGACCTGTGATTGGTTCGCTTGGTAGTAGCGTGTTTCCACTTTATTTATTGTTGATTGTTTTGATTCAGTAAAGATGGAACACATCGAAGAAACGTTAGTTGAAGCAGGAAGTAGAAACAAAAATTAAACCGAAATGCAAAAAAGACACAGCGCCAACTAGCGTTTGGGTGGTGTTGTTACAAAGCGAGTCAGACTGACGAGCGCACAAGTATAAACAGCTCGCAGCGGTGTTGGTTATGTGCGTAGGTTACGGCGTCTATGTCACACAGTTATCTAAGCGAGCCTTAAGACTGAAAACAGAGCTAGCTTTGTGTCATTTGAGCTGTAGGAAAATACAAGAACGTGGCTAATGTCAAAAGATGAAGACGATGCACCTTCACTCTCATAGACATGTTTCTATAAATATTGTGTGACAGACCTGACACTGTCAGTCTGACAGACTGAGACCAAACTTTGACTCATATTGCACATGCGATAGACTAGCATAATCTTGTTGCACAATCTAGCCGTACAGTTTGGGATGGTCGCTGTGACCACCTAAGACAAATGGCAGCATTGTCAAATAGTGAAGGATTTAGCTTTGTTATACAACTTAGACCACATAGTTTTAATGTTTCTGTCGTGCGTGCGTGTGTGTGTCCCTGACGCACTGATGTTATATGTAATACACAGCATTTGAGAGGTAATGCCTTGGGACCAAGCAGTGTGTCGTATTCAGACCAGTTTAATCCTAGTTTCCAAGGAAATCAAATGTCTTTCTGAGTGATGCAGCATGTAGCATCATCAAACATGCTGTATCTCAGAATAGCAGACTGATGGAAGGCAGAGATGAAAAGCATGACAGGCCTGTACGTAGTAATGCTTCATTTAATTTGCTAACTAACAAGGGTTCAATGTGGTACTACGCTCTGTTAAGTCTGAACTAGTGAGAAAATACTGACCCAGCTAATAAACAGTCTACACCGAGGTGGCGTGAAGAAGACAAAATGATCACTTAACTGTCTGACCTCCATTTATCTTTGTGCAGGAGTCTCTTACCTCTGCAACTGAGCCTCTGGTGTCGTTCTCTGGTCTTTAACAGCGAAGCCATCGACCCCAGGCGAGTCAGGATTGGTGGAGCCGCTGCTGAGCCTATCACTGCTCTCATAACCAGACTCTGTCCTTTGAATGGTCCAGGTGTCACTACGCAGCAGAGTCTTGGGGCCACCCTTGAGCCTGCCGCCCCTCTGCTGGCTGGCCTTGCTCTCTGACTCCACGGAGCTGTGGCTCTCGGTCTCGTGCCGCTGTTCGTCCTCGTAAATCGTCATTAAGCACTTCTGTTTCCGGTCTTCCCTAGTTCGTACATACTCCCGCTCGCGGTCCCGGCTCGGCTCAGCGTGCGCTCGCTCCTGTGACGAAGGGTTGGCGCTCCGCGGGCCATCCTGTTGCTGCTGACGCCGCTGCTCCAGTTCGTTCAACACAGTGTCCACGTTCAAAACCTCCCGGATGGGTCTCCAAGTGGATTTGGACTTATTGCGGCTTCCACCGATGCCACCTTGTTCGTGGCAGCTGTCCTGATCATAGCGACCTGGGGAAGTGTTGGTCCTCCGGGCATGTCCACCACTCTGCGTGCCGAAGGACTGTCCTTGTGGCTCCTGAGATCCTCTGCTTGATGACTTCTCAGCACGTGGGTAGGTTTTTGATTTTTCCGCAGGAGGCCGTGGCCCATTTTCTGGTGGTGATGAGGATCTTGCATGTGCCATGTCTAAGGAAAGGAAATAGATTATTTGTAAAATGACTCTCTTTGTAATAACTACAGCACAACGTGAGAGAGACTCTACCTTTGTGCTGAGATGTGTCAGTTCGCCGATGCCCTCTGTCCTTTTTTGATGTTTCACCTGGTCTCTGAAATTTTTCCATAAAAGGCTCCTGGACTTTATTAGGACTGCCAAGTGGATGTTTCACTGAGGGGGAAAAATATCAAATGGGAGATGAGAGTTCATCTATAATACAATGCAGAAATGTGATAGTTGTGATGGTACCAGGGATTTACTCTAGCATGAGGCATCAGTGAGTAACTGCTTTACCACATGACCAGTGACTTTGGGAAAGTAAATTTAAACAAGAGACAGAGGGTCGTCCACCCATCCAAATCATTTTTGGAGATTTTTGGAGCTGTTGCGATGCAGCATTCTCCCTTTGCACCTTCTCACAAACGATGCACGAGACAAATTCGAAACTAAAAAAATATGCACAGAGAACAGATGCTGCATCATTAACCCTCGTGTAAAACACACCACGGCGGCAGCGTCCGCCAACCCTGTGGTGTGTTCTCCTGTGCCTCCGTAGCAGGCAGGTCACATGTGAACCAGCGAACATCTGCCTTCTGACGAGCAGCTTCCTCGTCATGTCTCGAGTCATTTGCAAGTCAAATCACTTTCTGGTGCATTTTTCACCCTTTGCTGTTTTGTTTCTGTTAAGCTGGTAGCAAACTTCAAGAATATCCTCTGCATTGGAGTATTAAGATCTACAATAAAAGGCAATGTAGCAGCGCTATAGTTCAGAAACAGGTGAAGGAAACGCTCTCTGTAATGTCATAACGCTGTGAGCGTCTGCATGGCGGCTGGATGTCACAACAACAGTGACTAAGCTGTAGTACTATGGATTTCCAGTTTGTTCACGTAGCCTGACGCGGACATTTAAGTAGCTCAACTGAAAAAGGATACTAGATTTGGACAAAGTGCGTCTTACACATCTGCCAAGTAATTAACTAATGCACACTTCATCACGTTGCCTCAAGTTGCGCACACACACATCCCACAACTATGTGCTGCAGACCCAATTAATACTACTTCATTAAACATCAAAGTATAATTCAACAAAAGAGATAAGAATAAATTATGCACATGCTACTTGTAGCGTTTCAAAAAAGAAAAACCGAGCTATATTTGACTGAATTACTTACGCTTATTGTCATAAAAACAAGAATCCCGTCCCATGCCAAAGTATCTGGGCACCATATTAAAGCAAAACAATCCATCTAGACCGGCGAGGCTCCATTGCCAAAACAGCAAGCTGATAAATTAATGGAGGCAAACATCGGAAAACGTCCAGGGGAGGAGTGAGAGCCGTGCAGCGGGAGCATGAGTGCGTCTGGCCACAGCGGCAGGGATTAGGGTGGGAGGCGTGGGTGGTAATCTGCGTGCAACAGAGGCATCATCCACATGTCAAGTTCAAGCCAGCGCACACAGGGGCAGGACAATCTTTCGGTCTGCGGTTTAACAACACAATCCCAATGCAAACCGTAGCTGCAAAAATGTGATTTGGGTGAAATTATCGCCGTGGGAACTGATTTAGTATTTCGCTCAATGATAAGACTGTTAGGGTCAGACTGCTCAGACGATGAGAAAGGGATTTTGGGAAATGACATTAGTAGACAAAGTGATCCATGCTCTGATCCCTGTGTGTCTGACATATTCCTACAAAACTGCTTACATGGCTAATGAAAAATAAATATTATTTTAATATTCCTGCATCACATGCATCAGGATACTTCCACAGTTTGCAGACTGTGAGCGTGCAAACACAACCTCCGTCTTTTGTACCTTTTTAGAAAAGGTAGACATGTTTCCACACATCAATAAACGAGCTGGTGTTCATATTTTTCATAATGTTTGAAGCTAGGTGTCTTTCTCCTTCTGACCAGAGAAATGGGGTTTTCTATTCAGCATACCGTACATATCTAGTACTCTCTCACAAACTGCCACTGCTGGTTTTTGTGTTACCTTGCCACTGATGCCTAAGTACTGGGTTTCACAGTGCGTTCTATAAAGCATCTTGAGACAACTGTTAATGTTATCGACGCTATATAAATAAAATGAAATCGAAATTAAACTGAAATTGAGCTTCATATTCAAAATTATACACTGTGTACTACTAAGGCTGTTTCAGTGATGTTTTTTTCCTCAGCAAGTTTTCTGAATCAAATAACTTTACACTAACAAAGTTCTGTATTTATTTTCGTCTCTTCCGATACACCATTTGCAATATATTTTTAACATTATTTATCAGATCAGTCAGCAGTACCACTGTTACTTGTTCTTAAGTGGTGCTGTCTCTGGTGAACTATTCTCCACTGCTGCTAAAGTAAAATCTGGATCTTGCAGCTTGAACAACTATATAATAAATATTTTGCTTATTTGCTATTTCTTACTTTTTATCAAGTGCATTGTAATTTTTGAACTGTTTTGAGCTGTTATTTGCTCTGGGAGCATCCTCTTCGGGATTAATGAAGTTCTATCTCAGACTCATTCAGCTTCACTCTCGTAAAGAACAGTTCAGGAAATCCTTCCTGACATTTGTAATAACGCTGAACAGCAGCTCGCCTTCATGTGACAGATCTCTGTTACTACTTCGCACTCATATTACCATTTTTGCACAACTAGCACTACACACTATTGCACAAAATACCGTCTCTGTTTATTTATTCACACTTGCTACGATCATACTTCTGACTGTACTTCGGTGCACACAGAGAAATAAATAACAAAGAGAAACTTTTGGACCTGACATTCATGTGGATGCTACTTAGAAATGTACCATCCACCTAGACCAGACCAGGCACCACCACCCCATAGCAATGACACTGCTTGAATGAAACTCAAAACAACATGAAGAACAGCACAAGGTGTTGACCTGGCCTCCTAATTCCCTAGATCTTAAAAGTATCTGTGGGATGGTCCACAGAGGCCCCTCCCCTCAACCCATAGGACGCAAAGGCCCCCACTATCAACATTCTGTTTCCAGACCCCACAGGACACCCTCAGAAGGCCCATGTCCATTATCTGATGAGTCACAACTGTTTTGGAGGCACAAGGGAGACCTACACAATATTAGACCTAGACATAACGTTATGCCTGATCGGCGTATCTTCATAACAATTCTAACCATCGCATCTGAGAATCCATCTGTACACTACACCATATAGTAGTATAATAGTTGATGTAATGGTAAAAAGTCAAAGAGTGTTACAGATTCACAATAACAACCAGAGCACTCTCTTACCATCACCATTTACTTGGGCTTTGTACCGGGGGCACATGGTGGTCTGTCTCGGCGCATCTTCATTAGACACTGGACTTCCCTCAGGGTTGGTGTAAAACAAAAGAAGCGGCTGGAAATGTCCCCTGATACATTTAGAGGCAACGTCTTTCCATTTGGATCCGATCTGGGGGTGGGTAAAAGAGAAAAGTGTGATAGGTAGCAGACTTTTAAAATGGACCAAAGCGGATTATTGGCAGCCGTCCTGACCTCCTTTACAGTAGCATCATCAAAAAACATCCATTTTGAAGATTTGGTGTGATAGGCAAAAGCCGAGTAATGTTTACTCGCAAAACAGATCATCCCCACCAGATGCAGCTCGCTCCGTTTGGCATTTTCATCAGTGACACGGTTGAAAAGCTGAAAGAGAGCAAACTGTTTTGAGTTTGATCGCCGCGCGTTACTGTCTGCCAGATGCTAAATCCCACGAGAATGATTTCTGTGCGTGTTGCCAGTTTGAAGATTACGGCGCACTGATCTTCATTTCTCGTATATCATAACCAGAAAAAAATGAAATTGTTGAAAACGGTGATTTGCGTAATTTTGACTGCTTTTAACACGACTGGAAGCGAACAACGCGTTCCCATTTATCTTCTGCTCAGACAGCTCTTACCCCACACAGGTTCAAACGAGGGCCGAGGGACCTAATGACATCGTCCGTGAGATCAGACTGCTCAGCATCCCATACGAAACCAATAGTCACGATCTCCGGACAGTTCATGAGGACACGGCGGATCTTGATGCTCTGACCGCAGTCGCTCTGAAAAATATCAAGAAAAACACGCAGAGGTCAAGAATAATAACAATATCAGGGAGATAACAGTCTAAATAAGCAACCTTAGGAAAACATAATTACACAAAATGAGCAAAAGTACTGGACCACCTGGCCAGTGTCACCAGGAGGCAAATTCTGTTTTATCTGCACTATTAAGACGTCCAGTGGGAGAAAACAACACTTTCCAGTGAGCTGCTAACTTCTTTTTCCAACAAGCAATAGTTTGGCCCAATAATACAGGTGTAAAATCAAGAGGACACAATCCAGTGTGAGCAAGACATAAAATAAAACTTCAGCGCGTTGCTGGAAGGTGTCATTTGTTTCTCAGTTTTGTCCGCGGCTAGCTCCTCCACTTATATAACTCTCACTGACACAGTCTCACCACCGAAAAAGATAAAAGTGGGTTTGATCACTTTCTTTTTAGCAATAAATACATCTGCAAAAAGAAAATGTCAAAGCACAAGGTCGTGGCTTCATCTCTCTGTCGCTGATATAAATAAATAAATTCAAGCGAAGTAAAAGTTGTGAGGCTTGAAAATGTCAAGAATACTGCCAAAGTACAAAAGAGCCAAAAAGCGTTCATCACTGAGACAATACAGCAGATTGAAATTTCTTTGGAAAGGGAAGGAGAAGAAGGAGAAGGGGAAGGGAGCAGAGCACTCAGCTTTACCAAACTGATGCAGACTGAAAAGGGAGACAGCGGTAGCAAATACAGATGAGAGAAACACAGTGGATAAGCCCTCACCGCTATTTATATCCTAACACTAGTCTGGCACCGTCTCCTTCCGGCCGCTTCAAGTGCAGTGTCACAGCGGAAAGCACAGAGTGTACTCTGCACTGTTTGCAAGAATCAGTTTTTTTTTTCTATCCATTTTACTGCAACAGGCAAAACTGTTAAACTGAACTCATGAGTTGTTTGTTAATCACAAATCAGCATTCATACAAATGGAGGGACTGAATAGAGTTCAACATTCGCTGTACTGAGCCGCCACGGTCTGTAGCTGTCTAATTCATTAGCGCCAAGTTTAAGAACAAAAAAGACGATCAATAGGGAACATACCGGGCAGCTCCGGAGGTCACCTGTGTTGTTTGCTGCCTGCAGCAGTTCTCCGAACATGTCCGACCTCAGGCGTTCATTCTTCCCCAGCGTGCGGTCGACCTGTTGGCTGTGTATAAAGATAGAGAGTGCACAAATGATCGATCAATCTAAGAAGATATTTGGACCGACATTCCCACCCTGCAAACGCTTTCCAACACAACAACATTTATAATAACAGATAAAAACTGTGTTCAAGTAATTAACAGGGATTCTCTTAAACTGGGTCACTTTATAAGACGCACCCAGGCAATGCTGTACAAACCAATACAACACACTTTTCCTCTTGTTTTTGCAAATTAGGGGATGAAAACATTTTACAAAATCCTCTCCTTATATTACGACTGAATTCAACACCACTGCTAATTATTGTACAACTTCAATAAGAAACATTCACACACATTTAAAGATTTACATATAACTGTGTCGTTTAAATGGCCATTCATTGGGACAAGAGAAGGTGATCAAATCTAATTTTCTCCAATTACAGCTAAGTATCTGGTCATTAGAGCTAAGCTGAACTTTGTGCAGCACACCACAAACGCTGCCAACAAAGGTTCACTACCCTTCGCTAACTCTTGCTGCTCTCCAAAAGAACAGTTCAACCCATTCTCCTACTGTTCCCCTTGTTTCTTCTCCATGCTAACTACATCCAGTAGGAACAAACTCATACATGAGGTCTCCGAAACCTCACACCCAACAACATCTCAGACCTCAACAACAAAGGAGTCACACGTGCCAGAGCATGCACTGTAACACATGACCCCAGGCGCCGCCTACACCCATTCTTCACACTGCTCTGGTTGCAGATACAGATCCCTGGGCTGGAAACGGGCACGTTACAGCAGGTGTTTTGTCCCCTCTACCGCTAGAGGCGATAAACAAAATACCCTGCTTACTGTACATAGGGGTATATACAGTAGGTGTATAATGTTTCAAATGGGTCTAAATGTGTATATGAATGTTTTCAGCATATATGCTTTCCTCACAGCCTCAAGTGGCTCTGTACAGACAACACATTTCCTTAAAAGGTCAATAAAGAATCTATTTATCTAGTCAAGTGACTTTCAAGTGTGCACCAGCCACAGATGTTCCCAAAAAAAACTTCCCACCAGTTATTTAGGACTTAAGAAGCTACTTGGAAAGGGGATGAAACCAAACCAGACCAATTTGACTTTCTTTCGGATTTTTTTTTTTTTTTTGTGAGGTATGAATGACTTAACCTCTGTCCACCAAAACCTAATCTGTTCATCCGTCAGTGAACATTTCTGCCAGATTTGAAGAAGTTCCTGAAATATTGCGTTCACAAAAACGTACGTATGTACAGACATCCTGAAAGCATAATCCCTCTGTCTTTGGAGCAAACAAACAAAAAGATATTTTATACATCCATCTAAGTCTGAAAATTATTCTTAATTTCAAAATTAATCTTGGACGCACAGGATCATCACTGAAAAGGCATCGAAATAAAGAAGTCAAGATTTTATATGCATCCACAGAAACTTTGAAAAAGTTTGGTGTCAAATCCTGAACATACAGCACATCATTCTTCATTTAATATCCAAAAGAATGAAAACTTTCCATTTTTTTTAGAGATGAAAGACACCTACAGGAACCTTCTCTAGGTGAACTGGAAGATCAAATCACTTCACAATTTAAGAGACTCAAGCTATGGCCGTTAAAGAACAGGAAATTAACCACAATCTAACAATTTCTTGTTAAATGCTTTTGACATTTAAATCAGGATTAGCCCCCTGGCCTGATTTCTGTATCCCACTTTTAAAGCCGTGGCAGCCGATGAAGTACTCACCATAAAGCAGTGGTGGAGACATAATGTACAAACTCTGTGAATGGGTGTGGGTCTGAAGAGGCACCACAGCAGCGGCACACGAACTGAGGAACGAGAAGCTGTGAGTTATTTTACTGTGTCCTTTTTTATGTTCACATCTTAGTTAAAGGCAGTATTATCATTATCATTATCATTATCATTATTATCATTATCATTATTATTATTAGCTACCTGCTCGTAAAGCATCATTGCAAACTTCTGATGGGTAATGCAGGATTTAGAGGAGCAAGCGTCAGTTGCCGTGTCTGAAACGATGTGAAGATGAATCCGCTCCAGAATGTTTTCCTAATAGGAAAAAAGAACAGGACATGCAGACAGACACAGAGTCACACGGTTTCACACGCATAAGGTGAAGGATTATCGGTTTAAATCTCCCAAATTCTGCTTGACTAAACCTCGGTGTGACATGTGTGTGAAACACCTCTCTGAGGTTTCGATGCTGCATCAAAGCAGCCAGCAGACAGAAAAACAGAATAAAAATTTGCTGTGGAGGGAAAAATTTAAGATCTAAAGTGAGTCTTAAGTAATTGCATCCACCACTGTTAGTTCAATTATAAAATAAAAATCGACAGGGCTTTTGTAAAGGGAAAAATGCGCCTTGACACAGAGCCAGAGCCACATTTTAACAGTGGTCCTCTGTCCTCTCAGCGCAGGAGGATCCATAGCATTATTCACTTCACAGTTACTGTAGAGGTTCACTGAATATTATGTTTGATTAAAAGCCAAAGGCACGGTGTCAACGTACAAAGCACTCAGCAGCGTCATCCATCAGGCCGAGCTGGAAGCGCTGCTCATCCTTAAAGGTTTCAGCGAGGGCGTTCCTCAGGCTGTCGGAGGGGAGCACGCGCTCTCTGCTCTGCTGGAACTGGCTGAAGATACTCTGAAAGGGACGACTTAATGTTAGCTCATTTGCACTCTTAACACTCAGTCAAGAAACTCCACATCTGCATGCCGTACCTTTAAAGCACAGAAGATGCAGGCATCGCCGAGACAGAAGTGACCTGAGAGCTGCCTCAGACTTCTCCTGAAAATGTCCAGCTGCCAAAGCACCTGTGAAGGTTTAACAACAGCATTTAAAAAAAAAAAAAAAAACTGCAGCTGAGATGTTTTGTTCCAAGGATGTCACAAGCTCTGTGTCCTGTTTATATTAACGGGAATATAAACACTGGATGAAACGATTTCACGTGATGTACAAAGGTTGCTAGTGCTGCCAGACCCAACGAACAGTCAACACTTCAGATTTACTGTTCCGGCTGAGGTGGTAACACCAAGCCATTTTTATTCCAGTTATTAGTGGAGCGTCAGTGTCGAGGTCACCGGGGGACTCCTCGTACACCGACTTACCAAAATAAAGAAGAAAATGGATGATGGCTGTGGATCTTGATCAAATAGAAGGGATTTTTCAGTTCACTATTAAAACCTTGGGGTCATCTCAATCTGTCTCGGTCTTCTTCTTCAGTTGAATGTTCATTCAAAATATGAAATCCAATCCATCGTCTTCGTCTTCTGTTGTAATTTCCGCGGATCTGACCGTCTGCTGGACTGAAGAAATATTGTCCATGCAAATGTAGCCACTAGCACCAAAGTCACCAGCGACGTTTCCAAATTTAACAGCTGTTGAAATAATCTCCCTGATCATGAACTAGGCTGCATAAGAAGGTGGCGGTACAATCCGCACTATGCGCGGCTGTGATGATCAGAGTAGAAGAAGCTGAAGCAGTGAACCAAAAACAAAGCAAAACCTTGAAGAAGAAAAAAGAGAAGAAACGAACGGCGTTGCCTATGACACCCATGAGAGAAATATGGAGAAATGGCTCGTAGCGGCCAGATTCTGTCTGATGAAGACAAAGAATAAAATGATCAAATGCACACAGCGAGGAGAGCGACCACAGGAGACTTGTCATCTTCACTTGAAGCAATTTTGCCATTTCCAAAAACGTTCTGATTTGACACTTGGTTAAAAATAACTTCACAGGATTAATGAGTCAGATGAAAATGTGGAAATGTTTACAGCTTGTTAGTTTGTTGAAGGATTAGACAACCATGTGATTATGTTGATATGACAAAAGTTAAGTGTTTTTTCAGTAATTTGGAATTAATCCATATTTCAAGAGGAAAATGGTTCTCACCTGAACGGCGCTGTTCAGGAAGCAGCTGTTCTGCCCGGGTTCGTTCAGCAGGCCTTTGGTGAGCGCCAGAGACAGCATGCTCCCAGGTTGGTAGGATTTCTTCAGGCCTCCTCCAGGCTTTTTAAACATCTTCACCCATGCCATGGAATTAGAGCCTGCAGCTGATGAAACACACTTTTCACATGTTGTGTTTAGCATTAACATTAGCAATCAAAGCATTTTTTTAAAATAATTGTTTGGAAATATGTAATTTAGTACCTTCATTGAAAATGAGAATCTAATTGCTTACTCACTCAAACCCCTGTAAACTATTTTTACATTGCATTTGCACAGTGTCCATCACATCACTACACCAACCGGCTGAATCCCAACATCTACCTTCTCCAGAGTTGGGGGGAGACTTGCTGCAGCTGGACATGCTGGGACGTGGGAGCTGGTGCGTCGGTCTAGCCATGGGCTCCATCCATTTCATCCCCACGCGCCTCCGGAGCAGTTCCCCGAACGCATCGCCAGGATCAGCCACAGGGCAGCTTTAGCCATGAGCTACTGGACATTGAACGGCAACTGGATGAAATGAGGGAATGGAGGGAGAGGATGAGCCAAAACCGAGGGCAGGGTAACATTTGGACAGTTTTTAATACAGATGGTTTTACAAAGAAAAGGCAGAATCACATTCTGAGAAACTAAAAATGTTCAGAAACTATTTGATCTGTTTTGTTTAAGCTTGACCCAGCTACTGCAAAAACCCAAATAAAACACAGAAGCAGAACAATTAAATAAAATACTGGATTTTTTTTCTTCTTCTATAATTTTATATATTTTTTTTAAAAAAAATGAATAAAATAAAGCCAAAATAATGACATATAACTTAAATAAAAGTCTCAGCTCCACCAGCTCAGGATCAAAACACAGAACTGAAGCACACAGTCAGACAAATGTCTAACATCCAGCACTAAATAATCATCTGATCTCATTATATTTCGATGCACAGTCAGATTATTAAATGCTCACATGCATGGTGGCTCTGAGGACTGAAGCAATGTGCTCCCAAACTGAATTGTTTTTAAACAGCCTCCACTTGATCTCAGTGCCCACCACATGTGTTTGTGCATCGACCCCTCTGACACCATGTGATGACTGTATGGGCCTATACGGTCTGATATCAGCGCCCTCGTTCGCCGTCGAGTTCATGAAGGGGACATGCATCCTCCACTGAGGCGGGATCCGACGACCCGAGTCTGCGTTTTCCCCGCGTTCAAGCCCGCAGCGGCTCCGACGGGCGCGCTCCCCACAGCAGGAGACATGCAGCCAGCGTCACGGCAGCATCACGGTGCGCTGCTGCACACGGGGGGAGCCCGCTTCGCTGGGATAAATATGCCGCAACTTGCGTTCATGCGTTGAGAAAAACAAACGCTCCGCACTCACCTTAGAGGGGACGCCAGCAGCCGCCTCGTCTCCACTGCAGGCGCGCAGCGGTCCAGCTGTCAACGCGCAAATCGCACGACTAATCGCTGAATCTTGCAAATAAACCTGTCTAGAGAGGACTGCAGATATGTCCAGCCGCATGTAACGCACTATCTGTGCAGCATTCCCAGCCCCGCCGATACGCACACATGCGGCAGCCCGAGCCTCCGTTTGTTTCCGCACAGGGCAGCGTTATCCCACTGGAAACGTGTCCCTCTCTTTTCCCTTTTTCTTTCTTTCTTTTTTTTTTTTTTTTTGGTTCAAACGGTGCCGATGACGGCCTGTGCCAGAATGTCCGACGCGGATTAGTGATGTTTAGAGACTTGAGAGGTCAAACTCCGCCCCTAGTGTAGCCTCATGTGCACTGCTGCTGTGTCTTCAATCCTTGCACGGCAAACTGGCGGAAGGTCAGACTTCCAACTTGTCATGATGATGATGAGAGAAGGCATCACATGACCGCACTGGTTTCATAATCATGCAGCACTGTGGGGTCTAACCCCTCTGTTTCTTTTTTGTAAACGCTCTCACTCAAACGCCAAATAGCACAATACTTTTTAATGTTTTTGAGTAAAAAAAACAACAACACACCAGTCAACACCACCAGGATCACTGCTGCAAGAAAACGCTTCACATCAAACATTTATTTTCCTCATCCAGCATTTCAAAATGTTTAATTCCACCGGCTCTATCTGCCTGTGCCGCTCTCATGCTGCAGTAAACAGGACATGGGATCACAAAAAAAAAAAAATAGAAAGAAAGAAAAAGCGGGCCAGATGGAGGGCCTGGCAGGGGAAAGCCTGCAGAGCTGAGCAGGTTATAATGTAGACAGGAAGAATTAAAGAGGCCGATGGTGCACGCAAGCTGGAGTCGGCCAAAGTGAGACTTGTGCGTCTCGTATGTAGTGTATGCCTGGTTACGCAACTTCACCGGTGTAGCATGTAAGCGGAAAAATAGAAAAGACAGAAATGAAGCTGATCTGGAAAAAAAAAGCATCAGCGCATCAAGCAGGTGTAAATTAACTGTATTAAAAGTGTGTGAGAGAGAGAAATGTGAGAAATTTCCCCTTGAAAATAAAACAACCAGATCTTAATTAACTTTCTGCCTCAGGTTTGAATGCACAATATGCTGTTACACCATAATACACTGAATCCATGCCCTACTATGAAGATTTGGCCTCTGACGATGAAGCACCTGTAACTTTCATAGCCAATAAAATAACTAGCGTTTCATGTTTTTATTTCGTGTTTCAACATTTTATTTTTCACCTGATTTGCTCTCAAAATATCTCTCATGCCACCTTTCAAATGGAACTGGTCATCGTCGAGGGAAGTTGTGCACACAAAATGCTTGGCCACACTGACTAGCAGACTCAGGGTAGACATCTCTTCCACGGGTAATGTTGGCTGGAATCGCGAAGAGAGACAATGTTGGGACATGAACTGTCCACACACCTCAACGCAGGATCCTTTCAGACCTCCAAAGTGTTACCCAGCTTCAGGGGTCCTTTTCTCGTGCATGTATCCTTTGAATCTCTTCTTGACCCCTGTGTGTGCACGTGTGTATGTGTGTTTTCAAATGCAAGAGCAATGAATCAAGCTCACAAATAAGTGCATGTTGTGGAGTATAACTGTGCTTCAGTCAAAGTGAGGGCTGCTCCTACGATGCCATGCGTCCATGAGCTTCTCTTCTCACTTCCTTTCTTTAAATACACATGTGTCAGTGAACCCCGCGACACCGCTTACATCGCTGCATGTGCACGCGCGGGATTTTGTGCATGGACAGAATGCGTGTGTGTTAAGACTGTGCGTCCGCAGCAGCGTTGCGTGCCAGCCTGTGAAACACACGGAGCAGAGCGGTGTTGATGAGCTGTTACACTGAGCGGTTCTCGCTGGTTTTCAGTCCAAGAGGAAAATCTGTTCGGGAATATTAAACAGACACATATTACCCTGTCTCCCAGTCATGGACACAACTATTTCAGTGATGCACTGCTGCAGCCGTGAATGTGAGAAGCTGTACCCGCAGCAGTGGCCTTTAGATCTGTGCCACGATGAACAGGATTCATGGTAGAGATTCATGTTGCATGTGTGCATAAATACTAGAATTTGTCTGACCCTGATCTTGAGGACGTTACAAGTATTTTTCCAGTGTAATGTATTCTGAGACGTTGCTCCAGCAATAACAATGAAACCTCCCTTGGGACACTTGAACAGTTCTCAGTATTATTTATAAAAAAACGACAACAAAAAAACCACGGCTTCTCATTTCTGCTCCTGAATGTAGCACAGCTGTGTTTTCTCCAGTCGATCTGTCGAACTCCACTCAGATGTTCTTAAGGTTATTTTGGGAGACGTCTGTATCTCATTTTGTTCTTCTCCAGTCGTGTGCAGCACCTCAGCCTCCCTGCAGCTGCTCCTGGCATGGTTTTCGGTCTCTCGTCGCCCAAAACTTACGTCTACACAAGAAGGTTTGCGCACTGAGATCAGATGTCGGAATATGACGCCATTAAAACGTCACCTCATTTCACGAGGATGGAGTGAGAAAATTCCTAAAAACCTCTTTACCACGTCTGTAATGAAAGAATTAAGAGAACGTTTTCCCGCTGCGGCTTGATGGATTACCCACATACGTCTCTGTGGAGCCTGGCCTGTGTGAATGGCATGCACATTCTTTGGAGTACTGAGGTTTTGGTGAAATGACGGTCTTGTTAAGTTCCCTCTGGTCTTGAATTCAATCTTGTGTCACTCTCTTTTTGTTTTACAGCTGTCTGAAAGACAAAGCTTCGCCCTGTGTTGGTTCCACGGTGAAATCCAACACGTGTCAGCTCATGTGTTTTGTACTGTTTTGTGTTATTTTTATTTTTTATTTGGCTTTGAGTTAAGGGAATTTGCTGTTTCTAATTTAGACCAAAGTTACTGGTCTAAATATAAATTATATAAATCCAGTGAGGATTTTCAAGAACTATTTTTTACTAAGGCATTTTGAAAACAGCTTTAAAATCTGTTTTTATTTTGGATGTGCTCATAAATGACCATAGACTCCTCCTGTAATTAATATATATATACATATAGTTTTTTTTTTCTCCATATTTATTTATTGCACCACAGATACAACAGAAATACGGCTCACAGGCTTTCTGCATGATCCAGTTTTGCTCTTGTATCACCAATAAATAAGCTGCTTATTTATTTACATTTCACATTCATCAAGTCATTTAAAACATATTTAAAATTTACAGTTTTGTTTTCAGTGTTTTCGGTGCAAACCTTTCCTGAACAATCTACTGGATAACCTTTTCATATTTACACGATTTCTCTGGATACACTTCTCCTGTCTGCAGTGAACTTACTACAGTCAGCAAAGACATGAGGCTTTTTTTTGTTGTTGTTGTCCATTGCACAGGAAGGGTTTTAAATACTGGGAAGGCAGCTAACTGGCAGGTTTGTTGACTAAATACTACAGTAAAATCATCTACAGATCGTCAGACTCTGGGACTTGGACGGGCTCCAGGGTAATCGTGGGAAGGATCAGATGGGTGCCCTCGGATATCCACCCCTGGGCCGTCCTGTTGAAGGTAGGCCGCTTCACCCCCGGCTCCTGCAGCTCTGGGTATCTGGGAGGGTTCAGTTCCACCTCGGGGAGTTTGAATGTGATTCCTCTGGGAGATTTTTCAAAGCCTCCGTAAGGAGTTGCAACCCTGTAATTTTTTACACATCAACATATGAGTGGTACTCATCGTGATCACCCTGCTCTGATTCAGCAAAGCGTGCCGATAGATTCCTCACCGGTTAAAGCTCTTGTACTCGGGAAGCTCCGGCCGTGGGTCTGGCGTCGGCATTGTTAGTTTGACTGGTTTCGGCGAGGTCAGGGTCGCTGAGGATGGCCTCCTCCCACGGGGTGTGATAGGTCTTGGGCATAGCTGTGGTGTTTAACTTGTCTGCAGTCGTGTCTGTGAAGAAGAAGATGAAAACAATGCTTCACCATGTCGTTATAACACCGTTTCTCACATCACGAGAAAATGATCTGCCTGTCGTTAGAAACTCGCTGTTAATGCAGAGCTGTTTACTTGAACCTATTTTTCTCTGAAGGCTAAAGTTTTCAAGTGGAAGAGGATTATGAAGAGATACTGTGCTAAGAGAACACTTAACACAGACAGACTTAGTTGTCCATCGTTACTTTCTGAGGCCTTAAAATAGCACATAGTTGAAGTGTGTGCTCATCATATAATGTGTCGACGTGGGACGGCATCCCGCAGGAGCGTTTTACTGACCACACTGCTCTGTTAGCTCCTCAGATAAAGACATTAAAGTAAAGCATTTAAAGTTGCACACACCGTTAATATAATATATATACAAGACGCAGTGTCGTGCTCTGAAAACGGGTTTCAATGAGAAAGCACCACTTGTGGAGACTGCTAGATGCCAGTTGTCTTTATCACGAGAGCGTTACATAAGCAGTCACTCTTATTTGGCTGTGCGGGATAACAGGTTAATTTTAGCATAATGCAGAACAGAAGACACGCTTCCACTCGGGTACGGGAATTATAATTTCTTTGACGATATTTAAATCTGTACTGGATTCAACGAAAACAATCTAATTTATTGTGCTGCATGCATAATTACCTGAAACAGTGTTTTCTGCATCAGCTGTATTTCCATGAGCTGGCCCGTCCACTTTAATGTCCACAGTGTGTGTGTTTTCATTTAAAATGTCATTCTATAAAAGAGAACATATAGGCACGTATGTATATTTGATTAAAATGGCACTCAGATACATACAAACACAAAAACTGGTCACGCTCAAGTGTGCACATACATCAACACTGATAAGGAGGGGGCGCTCCTCAGCAAAGTGCCTCAGCAGCCTCTCAGAAAGTCTGCATGAGGCACGAGGCACATGTCTCTGTTATCATCCGTGTGTGTGTGTCGCCACAGTTTTTTCCAAGAGCACTTTTCCAGTAAATGTATTTAACAATCAGCACACAGGCATCTTCACATGTTCCTCACACACAGACGACACGCTGACGGCAGACAAACCCCCAGACAGTGTCCACATCAGGTCTTTCAAACACATCAAGTCAACGGATGGTCGACTCACGTTTAGCTGCGCGTTTGCCTCATTCTGAATGCTTTCAAACGTGTATTTCTCAGATCTCCTCTGGCGCATTTTGAAAAGCCGGGAGCCTCTGTTGGAAAGCAGTGACAACTCCTCCAGCATGATGTCTTTAGGAGTGCTGAGCTTCTTTCCGAGATCCATGACGTCTCCTGTTGGAAGACAAAGAGGAGAAATAAATATGACATGGGGGGAAAAAACATTTTTAGAAATTGACAGTAAGTAATCTCAGAAACGGCCCCAATGGCAAGTCCTGTTTGGGAATTTAATTAACTGAACAAATGTCTGGCAAGGCACATGACAAAAACACAACATAAACTGCAAAGGTGATCTAGATCTACAATCCGTAGGCTACGTAAAAGGCCCTGAGCCAAAATCTAGTTTGAGTCATATAATTACAAACTGACTTGGGAAGAGGACCAAGAGCTCCTTATTTCCCCAGGCCACCTACTGAGTTAATGTGTCCCCAGTTATTGAGCTGGACGTTGCTACATATATACACAAATACACCCAAAGTCATCTCCTCTGATATCATCTTGTCAGCTGGAAAACTCTAGCTGACAGACGGCAAAATTCATGTCACAAATTTCACAATTTCCATTCTATAAGCCCTGTCATTGTACTCCGTACATGACGCTTCTTCATCCATGAGTACAGACAGAATGTACCCCAGCTGTCACAGGCATTCACTTTACCCAAACAGCTACACAGTTGGCCCGCACAACTTCCCCTCCCCACTCCCCCACCCACCCACCCAGAAATAGACTTTTGAGAAGGACAACGACAAAGGATAAGTCACCATACGTAGTAAATCATCCCATTAGCTTATTTATGGTAAATGCTGGAGAACAGCCCTGACATTTTGAATTCTGATCAGAACGTTTTGTATCTAACACCTTACCACTGTTACCATGGTTGACCTCTCGGCAAATAGCTGCCGCACACTTCTTCCTCTCTCCGGCTGGCATCGTGCAGAACTGCGACATTGTGGCTTTGGCGTCGTTGGCAGAAGTCAGGAGAGGCTGGAAACACATACACAGGGCAAAGGATGTAGTTGGTCTGCCCAACTCTTAAGAAAGAGCTTGATACCTGATGCTGCGAAACAATAGGAAACTAATTCTTGTCCTCTGGTTGATAGGAAGGCCATCTTTCATCGTTTGACAGAAAAAAAACAGCACAAATCTTTCGTGTTGTGTTGACGAGAATCACGAAAGTTGACGAGAATGGAAAGAAACTCAAAATAGATCACAGCAGTGTGACTTTCTTGTGATATATTTGTTCCTTTGAGTTACATAATATACAAGTACGCCCATTTTTGAGTCTTTAAACTCCCTGAAGATGATTTGGACGGTGGAAATAAATCTGCTGTCGTCATTTAAGGATAAGCTCTGCAGACATCACATTTAACAATTACACTGCGTTGCATAATCCACAAAGCCCCGTTGTGCTTCCATCGGTACCCCCACATACGTAATTGTCAAATCTCTGCTCGTCACCGCAGCAGTTTTCAAGTTAGTGGCGTCTCCCTTCAACATTATCACTATATAAATAACCTACTGTTTGTGCGCGTATCTGGATATAACAAATATCCAGCAGCGCCAATAAAAGTGCGCAAGATATCAAAAATAGCTTTCAGTGCTCGTTGGATACATATATTTTTAGTTTGGCTTTGTTGTCAGGTGCAGAATGAGCTTCTCGATGGTGTGGCAGGAAAAACAGTCTTTATAATCAAATAACTTGGTTGTACCCTACACTTCTTAATTTTCAGGAATAATCACATATTTTTCTCGCAAAATGAGTTGAAAGACACAAAATAAACTGTTTAGTATTTGAAAGAAACTCCTACAGTGTTTAGCAAACATTAAATACAACCAAATCGACAACAATTTCTCAAATGTTCCAACACGACTTCAATACTATTTAAAATATACGATATATTCTCAAAATACACCTTGACGAGGCTCGTCCGTACCTGTGATGTTGTCCCCGGTGTGCTGCCTGTATCCTTGAATGATAGACTCAGGCTCAGGGGTCAACCTGCAGGAGGTAGTTTGATCTTCCCTGATCTTCACACTCCCGGACACTAAAGCCAAACTCAGAGTGTCTCTGTGTCTGTTGTGACTGGAATGCAGCTTACATCAATAGGCTAAATTTAACCTGCCAAACACTCAAAACCCCTCTTAAACACCATGGGGCATGGATAGCTACCACAGAGAGGGAGTGCAATAAGAGAGGAGAAGCACATACACAGTGTGCCCACTGGTGCTGTTTGGGACGAGGGTTCCCCTCCTGAGATGTATTCCTTCCCTTGCTTCTGAATCTTCAAAGTCAACACGTCTCTGTGGGCTGACATAACCTCTGAGGCGACATGCCTCCGTTGTTAAGACTGGGCACAGCTGCTGCTTGTGTACTTCCCTCTTCAAACTGAGCTGTGTTACTGCTATTATGTGCAATTACTGACTTTAGATAATGATAAACAGAGAAGCAAGTGGGATTAGGGGACTGATTAAAAAGAAACAGTGAAACTAAAGTTAATATTATACAGTGACATGAGAAAGGCTCAGGTTACATAAGTCTGAAGATATGACTTCATAGTTAATTTACCATTTTAACTCAGTTTTAACTGATGCATATGTTCTGAGTATTTTCCGTACTATTTAATTAAATGTTACAATATTTGCACCGAACATGACACTTTAAAAGACACAAAGACATCACTGGACTGCATTTTTATGTCTTTTATTATTATTATTTTTTCATTGTGAAGTGCAAAAAGAAAAAAATAAACTTTTTAGCAATAAAAATCCACAGGTTAAAGCCCAGATTTAAATTGTGCTTGTTTAGAAACAGTGATACATCATTTGTTTTAAGCCCCCTCTCACACTCAAAGACATAATACGGGCGTTTAACAGCACACAGTGTTTGATTAATGGTCAGAGACTTCCTGAATGCATGCATGCAACATTAATTGCCCTTTACTTAAAAAAAGTGTAACAACAAAAAATATTTTTGTATGATTTAGAAATCTAATATGCAATTCATCCACCAGAAAAAGTGTCTGTTACGATACAACGCTCAGTGTAAGTTTGCATCTTCTCTGAAAAGTGGAATATGAAATTGGTAGCCAGACAACAGAAAACAATTGTCGACATGATCACTTGCTGCTGCAGGATTAGTTCTACAAAGAAAAACTAATACAAAAGTCTGCGGTTAATGGTAATGGTTGGCTAATGGTTAACACTGTGTGAAATGTGAAATATTTGTGGTTATTAAGTCACAATGCTTTTTAAAGTCCCTATGAAATCAGATTCAGCGCTCAAGTGTGATCACAGATGTCTTGCACTGTACGTCACCCACATAAAAAAAAAAACTCACTTTGTAAGAGTTTATGACGGTATTAAAGAGTGTGTCACGTCTTGGAAAACAATAAAAATTATGACTCATCCTGAACCTGGGGGCGTGTCCAAATTTGACATCCAATAAAATACTTTCTTGAATTTTGATGCCCCTCCCTCCATCCCCATGCCTACCCTTCACCAGCAGCACCGCCCCCTTCAGCGCTTGGCTTGAACGCGTATCATCGAACACATCGTTTCCTGGGGACTTTAAAGCTAAACATACATGCTTTACCACAAGGTGACTTACTTCTCTTCTTTTATAAATAACAATGTTGAATTTCACAGCAAATGTCAATGAGCAGCCCCACTCCTCAGTTTACCAAACATGTCTTTCATCTACTAAACATTCACATCGACTCGTGCTTGCACTTGCTGATTACAGTTTTTCTCAAAGCCTCACTGGGACGGTCTGCGTTCTTACTAACAGTCATTAAAACATAAAACTCCCACCAAAGCTGGGAAAACATCTCAAACTACAGCCATCGTGACTTGTTGTGTTCTTCAAACCAAGTGACCACTCAAACCATGATTATAGCCATAATACATTTAAAACACACTTGCATCGGTTACCAAAAACGTGCCCAAGTCTTAGACCTGTTCAATACATATCAATCAACACAACAATTAAATGGTTCATCATCATGGAGTAATTCCCTCTCTCTAAGCCAAATTCACGTTTTTGTACTACTTAGTACAACCATCTAAAACATATACCATCAGTGTGTATATGAATGTATATTTATATCAACTTGATGTATGTTTGCTCCTCCGCCAGAGGAATTAACTTCTCTGGACTGCACCATACAAAGGGGAGTACTTTGTTGGACGGGAGCCCTGTCCCATGTATCCGATACTGGCCCCACTGCCAGGCCCAAGAGGCTGGGCAGGTCTGAAGGGAGGCCCATAGAAGGCTGGTTTCTCAGGTGGAAGTGTCCTGGTGCTCGTGGACGGAGCCTGAAAAGCTGGGGCCGCATGATAAAAATGACCCTTACTGACAGCTGCAGGATCAAGAGACACCCTGCGCTTCCATTCATCTGGAGGCTCTGGCAGAGACCTGCGGTGCGCTGCAGCTCTGGCACTGGAAGCAACAGATGACGGGAGGCCCTGAAACACAAGGGGGTCATCCGCTAAACCGATGGGGCTTCTTGACGCCACCTCCCAAGGCGACAGGGGCTTGCAGACTTTTTCCTGACAGGACATTTGCCTCTGCGCAGGTAGAAACGCTGGCTGACTTCCAGGTGTGCTTACGGGTGACAGAAATCCAGGAGAAGGCACTGAACTCAGTCGTCTGGGGAGGCTCAGAGAACGGCTCCTACTTAATCCCTGAAAGAAGAGCATGCATTTGTTTCATGACCTGACATCACTGTTAAAGACTTTGCTGCCACCCTCTGGCTTCATAGAGGCCTGGGCCACTAAAAGCTTTATATTTTAGTCATATTTTATTTGAAAATAAGTCTCAGTGAACAATGTCCTGCAAACAACAGCCTCTTCTACGTTTTTAAATGCGTTGATACTGGCCTCTTGAGGCACAGAAACGTATCTAGGGTCAAAATAACTTTAACAATTTCAGTTTTGTACATTATGACATTTGAATTTTCTTATGAACCCTACTATTATGTTTGAGGAAAATAAATGTCTGGATGAAACAAATAAGATTTCACAACTTACCTTTTGTTGGTTCAAACACTTTAAAATAAGCACAGTTTCTGAGGAAACATTGCTTGGAATTAATTCTTTGCCAACTTAGTTAACAATTACAATTTATAATGTTTTCATTTGGAACAAGTATTTCTCTCAAATGTCAATTTAGCACTTTTGTGCTGACACCAGATTTTATGTTATTTACTTACGATAATTGCACTCGTAACGCTGGATGTGGGTGTGCACTAGTTTTGCATCCTGGTGTCTGATGTTCACAGGGAGTGGTGTAAGAAAAATACTCGAGCAGAATCTAGTTTGTCTCTTGGTGTAAATGGGAAACGATGGCCCCATATATACAGGTAATATTTACAACAACAGACATGGTAGATTCTGCTCCAGGGTGGATTTCCCGTCAGTGGACTATGAAAACATCTTCTTTCAGGACTGCATCGAAAATAATTGAAGGCCAAGAATATAGTTCCAAACATTTTACATTCAGAGCTAAAGGTGGACTGAGAAAAAAACAGCCATGAACGCAAACAATCAGATTTGAAAGAGAAAGTCACTGAAGCTCTCAGTCCTTTTCTAAAAGTGTGAGGCAGTGTGGCAGGAAAAAGAGGGAATCAGAGTAGAAGTAACACAGTTGCTCAGGAGAAGCTAATAAAAGCTCACGACACACACATAGGAAGTACACAAGTAGGAGGAAAGAGAAATTTAATAGCATGACAGTGCCAAGTACAAGAAGTGCAATAAACAGTGATATGTCAGGAAGACAAAAAGACAAACAAAGAAAGTGGTTTTCCAGTTTTTCACTTAATGAGAATAATGATATTTACTCGTGTTTTCCATCAAGGACCCAGGATGTCTGATGACTTTACCGACGGTTAAGTAACTGGCCTAAACTGATGGTTGCAGAAAATAAATCCACATAATAAATAAATAAATAAATAAAGTCATCAGGGTTAATGATCACAACTGACATTAATGCTTTTAGTCTGGAATGAGACTGAAGGAATTTTTCTATATTTTTTTTCCCAAACACACTAAATGACCACAAATATAGTGAGAGAGTTCCTGTTATCCAATATGACAGTATTAAAAAAAAGCCAAAATTTGTTTAGAGCTAAAAAAATATATATTATTTTGTGTTGTTTGGGGGTTCAGTGGTTTCGACTGCTACATAAAAATACATGTAATCTCATTTCTTAAAAAAAGAAAAAAAGAAACTACAAATAGAGGCCTGAGCTGAACAAGGCTTTCTACACACATTACAGCACTTCCTGAGAACAACTCGACATTCTTTTTTTATTTTGAATTTTTAAAATCTACATGCACCTCCCAAGTTTAAGGAAGATGACATAACGTGCTACCTTGCTTTATCACTATTTTTAAATAGCTCTGCTGTTTATTCTACTGTTTTCTATACACTGCCAGTTTAACAAACGCTTTTGGATGAGGGCTACATTTAGTGCAAAAAGTCTCTATATTTTCATCCACTGAGTAAGACATTTTAGATGCTACCGAGTTGCAGACGTAATCATCCTCAGGCTACACCATGACCATACACAGTATCAAAACTAATGCATCATGGCAACGGGCTTCCACTGTTTGCCTGTCACCACGGGCTTCTTAGCAGAGAATTTTGGCCGCGGTGCCATTTGACGTGCGCCTCTAGCAATAAGAGATGCAGGAGAAAAAGCTGAAGCTATGCTGTCACCAGTGGATGACTGCTGAGAGGTTGTGCTTGCGGATCGGGCGCTTGGTGCTTGCTTGTTGGCTATGTGATGGGCTGCAGGTGTAACGGTGTGCTTTTCATCCAAGTGCTTGTCAGTTGCAAGCAGCTTAGCTGATACTGCGAACTGGGCAGAAGAATTCTGGGAACTTACCGATCCGCGAGACTTAGCAGGGGCTTCTGCCTTGCTTTGAACAGCAAGCTCAGAGGTATTATGAGAAGGTTGAGAAGAAAGCGATCTCTGTTTAAGGTTTTTGGTAACCTCAAACTTTGACACTGGAGCTGGTTTGGGGCTGGGGCTTTTTGGGTCAGGGACTGCATCATACGTGAACAGTGATGAGTCCAACTGATAAGGCTGATGTTTCATAATATCTAGAGCATTGAGCTGCTTGGGGGCTGATTTAGCTTTGGTCTTGGGCTTGGGCTTGATTTTTGGGCTAGTTGCAGGGGGCTGCTTGGCTGCTGATGGAGGGTAGAAAGGGGCCTGAAGTGGGTTGTATGATACTGGAGGTGGGGCACGAACATTCATGGAATACCTCCAGGAGTGTGGGAGGGAACTGGTTGGGGAGGGAGATCTAGCTTTGTTAGCTTGGACTGTTTCATCATCAACAATAAACTTCTCCATACGGGACTGTCTTTTGGCAAATAATTCTGCACCTTTCCCCCCCATAGTTGAACCGTCACCAGCTTGATTAATACCTCTGTCTGAGACTCGACCCCTTGACGAAACCTGGGGTGCCTTTGATGCATGGACGTATGGCTTTCCTGCTTGTGGTGGGTAAGAGGCAACTGAGTTAGGAGTACCGTCTGACTTATTCCGTGAGGGTGGAGGTGGATAATGTGGACTGTAAGTAGGACTGCGGGCCTGCATACTCACAGGGGATCGGGGCGGCTGTTGACTCCAGCTATTTGTGGTTGGCTGAGGATGAAGCTGAGAAGAGGAATTGACCGGAGCCCAAGCATTGGCAGGTGTTTGAAGTGTCGCCTGGGTTTGATCTGCTGCCCAGCGGTTGGCCATCTGTTGAGGCTGAGTCCAATCTTGCTGCTGTAAATAATGCTGACTATGAGGACTGTGAGAAGGTTGTGGACTTCTTGGAGGAATATAGGGCTCACTGGACGGACTCCTCCTCAACCAAGGCGGGCAGCTTGGGTTGATGGCAGGTTTTGGGGCGACTGGAGGTGGGTGCTTGAGTTTTACCGTTCTGGGTTGCATGAAGTTACAAGCTTCAGCGCCTAGACTAAAAAAGTCCTCCTCCGGCTCAATGTAAGACCTCCTGTCCCCTTTGTTTTGAACCTGAAGATCTGATCCTTGCGCCTGCATTGATTGCTGTTTGCTTACAGGTTTCCGTTTTGGCTCTGGCAGTATGCCGGTCTTGATGGCTGGCACAGCTATTCTCTCATCTCTTGAGGCAATGATGTCTCCAGTTGGAGACCAAACCTGTGGGTTAGTGTTAATAGGCACAGATACTTTGAATCTTGGTTCATGCATCTTCGTGGCTGGAACAGCACCAACAGACATGACAGGAGCACTTCTGCCATTTTGAAATCCAGGGAAAGGCTTTGCAGTTCTGTTTGGCACCAGATGTTTGCCTCCAACGTGATTCATCTGCTGAATATCTTCTTGATAGTCTGCATACTGCTTCAGATTTGCATCCATGTAGTTAGGGTTAGGGTAGCCCTGATCATCACTCATATACGTTTCCTCCGCGTCATAAATATTCTGTGCTTCTGTATATTCGGGTTCTGTCAGTGGCTCCACAGTTATTTCTTTACTCCTCTGTTCTTCGCGCTCTGCGTAAATCTCATCCATTCGTTTGCGCCGCTGGGCAAACATAAAAACTCCTTTCCCTTTTGTCTCTGGTAGGGCATCCATTTCTCCAACACTTTCCCAATTCACACTTAGATTGTGCTGATGTTGATGATAAAGAGAATACTGCTCCTCTAACTCAGAATCACTTGTAGCCACAAAGTTATATCCAGCTGATCTGACTTCTTCAGCTTCCTCCCCTATTTGGCCTTCGCTGTCAAACTTGTTGTCACCAGTCCCGTAACTCACAAGAGTATACTTCTTGACCCTCTGCCGGCGTTTTTTAAACAGCAAGGCTCCCTTATTCTGAGGGTTGGGTGCATCAGTTAGAAGCCGAGCAATTCGCTTACATTTAGACTTGGTCTCCTTGACATGCCTTTCTGATTGGCTCTCGTTGTGACTGAGCCCTGGGGACAAAAAAGAGACAGAAGGAAGGAAAGTGAAGGAGTAAAAGGAGGGGGTGAGGAAAAAGGTATACAAAGTATATGCATAAATTATATGAAGACATTATTTTATTTTGAACTTTTTGAGCAATCAGTGACATGTTAAAAGCATTTACACAATTTTCACATGTGAACAGTAAAGTATTACAACTTAAAGTGCCAGTATTAGTATTAGTATTATTATTTGAAGCAAGCATGACAACTAAGAAATTTTAAATCCCCTTGCTGAAGCATAGACACTAATAAAAGCATCATATTTACTTTCAGCTAACCTAGGGGGGGTTCAAAAGGCAAGAAAAGTGAGGAGCTCACTTTTCCATTGCAGTCTTACGATTGGAAAAGGGATCGGGTGACGGGCCAGGGTGACACATGCTCACGTCTGTCAAATTTGTTTCTGCCAGCCTCATCATATGGTCATAATTTATTCTTATCCTGCTCTGACTATTAAAGCCATGGGAATTCTCCCAGTAAGTACACCTCAAATAGACCCCCATGTAATAGCATAAACATAGCTTCGTCCATAGTAATTTGCAGCAATTATTTATCCGTTAATGTGCGTTTTTTTGCTTTGCATACCATGGTAAATAGAGACCGAAGTATTTAAGGTTTTTATCTGAAGTCAGTTTGCACCACAATGGCTGCATATAAAGCAACAACCAAAATTCTTTTATAAACCACTCAATCTTCATTTAGAAACATTAGCATTTACCGTGTGCTGCTCAGTTTGCACTATTAGCTCCACTGAACTATAAGATGAAGGTAGAAGATAGATACTTACGTGTGGACCTTGCCCTGTGCCTGTTCGGTCTGCACAGATCTGTGTCAGTCTCTGAGTTCCACTTCTCTGCCTGCTCAGCACCCTCGTCTGAAATTCCAAAGAAGACAGAAGCAGGAGGTGCTTCACTACTCCCTCCTTCCTCTGAAGATTCAACCCTCCTGTTCCCAGTCCCTGGGCCCTGCCTATTACTGGCTCCCTGGGGCTGTTCAGTGGTCAGGGTCAAGGCCAGGGTCATATGAGCGGCACAGCCAAGAGAGGAGGAAGAAGAATGCGGCCGAGATATCTGGCCAGCGGGAGGCTCGTACTCTGGGTACTCTGGATGAGGGGACACTGAGGTTTGTGAGGTCTGGTTGTGAGGAGACTCTGTATCGGACTCTCTTGATTCACTGTGGTAAATGTCATCTTCTTCTTGGTATGAAACTTCCTCTTCACTTGGAGGCAGTTGCTCACCAGCAGATTGCCAGTCTTGAACCGGAAGGTGTTTTGAGGACTCGGGGTCAGACTTGGGCATGCTAGCAGTCTGTGGTTCAAAGGGAGACTCTTCCTCACTGAGGTCATCTTCATTGTAGGACTCTGCCAAGAACTCAGAGACACAAAATTCGTGGGAACCCTCTGAATCAGACCAGGGGGACAAGTTATCTTTGTTGTCTAGGTCTTCAGCTTCTGGTTCCATCATTAGTTCTGTTTCACAGTGTCCTGGATTGCACCACTGACACCTTCATTAAGACAAGGACAAATAGTTTAAGGCAGTCATTTTGCCTTTGCTGTCACATTATAGAAATATTTAGACACTTTAATGCTGTCTCAATATTACAAGCTACCTATAAAACCTTAACACACTCCTTAGACAATTATCTATGCAGATAAACATGAGTGCAAAACCCATATTAAATTCATTTAATTTTTGTTTCACGTTCAGAGATTTCAGCATTTTGTAACCACCATGCAGTACCCTAATTTATTCCTATCCCCAATAGGAAGTGCAGCTTTGCTTTGGCAGTTTCACCAGGGCTGCCATTGCTGTAAATGGAATGGTATGTAATATCACGGGGGAAACTGCATCCAAGAGCATAAGCAAAACAATCGGGTGGCTGTTTTCCGAACGCCTGTTTATACAGCGAGGTTTCTTTCCCCTCCACTATTCTCATCTGTCACTGCAACAAGCCTCGGCACTGCAAAGGCTGTAAGCATTTCCATTTAAGAACTAAATCCAAGATGATATTTGTTTGATGCAAAGAAGAAATCAACATTCCCCCTCAGTTAAAACCAAATATATCAACAGTTAATCTATGACAAACCTCACAAATGATGTCCTCATATTATTTTGTTAATCAGCTGTTCTATCAGAACAGAAATGACAATTGATTAAAGTCAGTGTAAAACAGCTGTGGGAGCTGTCAGAGCCTGGACTCTCACTCAGAGCACAAGTCCTTCACACACAATATTTCCTGACATCTACCAGAAGGTGGCGCCATAACCCAGCAACACAAAATCAGTGCAAGTAAAACTTTCACCAGATAAAAAAAAAAAAAGACCATCACCTTTCTCAGGCCTGCTTTCTATTATTAATTATTGATGCTATTTGCAATTTACCTCTCTCAGACAAATGTTAACGTTAAGCTCATCTCAAAAGCCTCTGACTCTAACACTGGGAGTGACTCCAGATAACCATGTCATTATGAGGAACCCAGCCTTCTCTCATAAATAACGTTAATAAATTCAAAGCTGGTACGGTGCCATGCTGTAACAACAAACACACAAACCTCTTTGGGATTTAAAGAGGAAATAAACTGACATGATCACATGTTCTTAGAAAGCTTAATTGGATCAAAAGACTCTTAGAGAATAACCAACTGCTACTTGGATTTATACTCTCCAGAACACAGTGAGGAAAAAACACATTTTCAGAAATATGTGAGCAGATTTGTCAGAAATATTTACCATAAATAAGTTTTAGTCTAAAGATCAAATTATATAATAATTTAAGTAATTATATAGTAATTATATAGTAGTCATAAGGTGATTCTTTCTTTTCTTTTTAATGTTTAAATTGTCATCATGCTTTAAGGATGGCTCTGTTTGATGACTTATGTACATTATTTCACACCTCAACAGAAGAAGAGAGAAACACACTAAAAACATTTCATAAAAGCACAATTAAAACATGACATTTGACTATATAGACTAGATTGCGTGAACAGAAGTTAGACTAACTCTGTTTTTATTGCTTGTAACCTTGGTCCTGAGCATGAACGGGAAGAAAATAGGACCAACTGCTTTCATAAAAACATCTATTGTCATTTAACAAATGTGAATTTCAGTGTTTAACACACTGAGTCTGCAGCCAGACATACTTCATATACATAAATGATCATGTTATTGTCTGACTCAAGTTTCTGTAGCGGACTGAATAAGAATATGCATCACACTCTAAACAGCAAGGGTCATTAGGGAGGGTTTCTGGGTGTCTTATATGGATGATGATAAGGATATTTCAGCCCTTTTAAGAGAAACAGAGTACTATCTATCATGGCATACATACACCACATGAACACCCTTTTACATGACTGCAGCATGTGGTGTAGCCTTACACGATAAAGGCCATAAGATTAAACATTTGAAATAAATGTTGAATTTTACCTTTCTACTAAAGAAAAGACCTATGGCACATGCACATGCTGCAGGATTAGGGGCCTTTAAGCCTTCTTAAAGTCTTTTCTAGTGGACACCATCCCATGCCAGGTTTCTCTTCACACTTGGTTCCACTTCATTTTAACTATCAAGTCTGACTCTGGTGCTGCAGGAGTTTCTCTTTCCTAGTATGGCGTTAAGTTCAGTATATTGACTTGTTGCCACAGAAACAGGGAGACAGCATCCTTGATAAATGTGTGAACCCTTGGTCTGGGAGGTGACCTCCCTGTGGACTGAGCTCTAGCGGATTAGGTGTTTCTGTGTTATTACATAATCAGAGCTGACCTAACCTTAACCGCTAATAACAAACATGAACAGTATTTAGATAAGACCAATGTAAAAACCCAGATGAGTCGTATTATCAACATACCATCATTTAAACAGGTGCAGTAAAACTGTACTCTTTGGTAGATTTAGACATTTAATGACTATATTAGCAGCATGATATCAGATATATCCCATCACTCTATTATTAGACACAGAGATGATACAAAGACAAAATCAAGCAATGAAAACAACAACAGTCAATAAGTAATAAGTATGTATACATTTTTTCCTTAATAAAATGGTGACAGAGAGTCTATACAAGGTTATAAGAAGATCAAGGAATTACTTTCCACCTCTGTACTTACAGTATTCATCACTGATGTGGGTGTAAAATATAAAAAAAGAGAATGCCTCGTCAGATGAAATCCAGCATCATCGACTTCACATCCTGCATGTCTCACTCTGAGCAACTGTTATGAAGGGTCGATGTTCACCACAGTGTAGCCCTGGTCATGCATGTATGCAACTGTATTTAAAGAGGAGAAAGAAGATTAGGGGTGTTCCTGTCCCAGCGCCCACCCCCATTAAATCTGAGTTTCAGACTGCAGTTTGGAGAAGAAATTTTACTTCCATTAAGTATGCTGATTACCTTTGGATTATTTTACATTTCATTCAACTTTTTTTGTCACTGTACAGGGCACAGGTACAGCTCATAGAAAGTGCAAGTATGTAGAGAGGTGACCGTACTCGACCTTGAGCTGGTGCTATGTCCTATTCGCATTCCTAACACTGAACAGATGCATTTGAATGGGTTATATGTAAATATACTAATTATGAGTTATTTGCTGGTAGTAGAGAGCATGCATTTTATATGTAGTGGTTGTGTAAGTTACTGGTGTGTAACATGGAGTGCATCAGGGTTAATGCCTCGAGGAAGCAACTCTTCCTGAGCTGGCTGGTGAGAAAATGGTGTCTCCTGTATTGATTAATACACAGGATTAACTAACCCTAACCCTAACACCTACCAGAAGAATGTGAAAAGTCCTTAGGGAGGGGCGCATTCTTTTTAATGTTTCTCCCCCTACTCAAGCTGGGGCGCCAGTGATCTATAGGGCTATATTCATATATTCAAGATACAACTGGTGAGCGTACTCTTGATGATAAAACCGAATAAGTCCGCTAGTGTCTTTGGAAACAGGTGAGTTATGATGGGGATGGACAAGTGTGAAGACCAGGTGACGTCTGCAAACTTGATTATGGTATTAGAGTCATGTATACGAATGGCTGAAGACGAGTATGAGCAGTGTAGAAGAGCGCTCAGCACACAGCCTTGCAGTACACCAGTGTAGAGAATGAGAGTGGAGGAGAAGAGGTTGGCCAGCTTAAGGGGTTGGGGTCTGTAAGTCAGTCCAAGGTCCAGTTGCAAAGTGATGAGCTCATTACCAACCTGGGGCAGCTTAAAAATTAGCCTCACAGTTTCAAGCACTGAGTTACAGTCAGTGAACTGCATTGTAACATTTTGTAGTATCTGTGACTGTTTGGATGTGTCAGGTCAGAGTGGGGTGATGTGAAGACGGTGTCCTCTGTTGACCTGTTGGCGCTGTCGGCAAACTGAAAGGAATTTAATGGTAATGGAACCATAGGATTTCAGATGTGATTGTTCCATACTCTCAGAGCAATTTGCAATAATAAGGGTGTGTGCAAATGGGTGGAAATTATTTGATACCGTAGCTGTGGGGCACTTTGACACAGGACAGATGGTGAGCAGCCTTAAAGCTAGTGGGGACAACTGCCTGGGCTGGGGACAAATTGGAAATATCTGTAATGACGTCAGCCAGCTGTTCAGCACAGGCTTTAAGCACATGGCCAGGTATGTTATGCGGGGCAACTGCTGTCCACGCATTTTTCCTCAGCAAGGCGGTATATATGTCTGCCACATTGCATTTTTACCACCAGCAATGCTAATGCTAGTCTTGATAATACTCCTATCTTCACCTTAACCTACGGTTAGCCTTAGAGTTAGAGTAAAGCCACTCCACCCATGTTCTGTTTGAGGTCATTCATCACATTCATCACTGTCTTAATGAATTTGGAAGAAAAGATTCAATCTCTTTAAAATGCTGGGTTATTCTTTCCTTAGGAAGGGCTTGGCAGTTGCACAAAGAAGCCACGGCCAATGATCTGAACTTCCCACTGACTGTACATAGGTATACAAACCAGATTTATCATACAAATGTGCCTGTACTCATTTGCATTTTGCCAAAATTGAATGTACTAACTGAGAGATACTGGGATAATGCAGCGTTACAAATATATGCACAAATGTAAATCAAACATTTAATGACATCTGGTCTCATTAAACATTGCCGCTCTGAACCCTGAAGACGACAATATTTTCTTGCCTGTCTCCATCTAACAATGTTAATTTGCCATCCACCACTGTAATGCCCTAGAAGGTAATGATTCATCACCACATGTTGTCTTTTTAATCTTACCTGGGCCAATTTGAATAATAATAAAAAAAAAACTGAATTGATAAGTGGACATGGATGAACTTGTTCACATTGAAATCTGCAACAGTTGATCAGTTGATGAAGATGAAATCCATGGAATCCAACAGACGGTGACAGCATCTGGAATGCTGAAAATCTTCTTTTATGATCTTGCCATATGTCAATAATTAACTTGATGCCAGTGAATGTGTCTTTTTCAGCCTGTGCAACCTTTCTTCACCTCACTGATACAGCTCTTTGTTTCACGTCCACTTGGGAAGTGCTGCAAAATGAAGTTTGACAGCATACTTTCAGAAGTTAACGGATTTGGTAAATTCCAGTTGAGGCTGTTCTTGATTCAGGTCCTCTCTCGAATTACTTTACCGTGTCACTTCCTGCTGAATAACTTTATGGCAGCTGTTCCCGCTCACCACTGTGACATCAGCTCTCTGGAGGATGGAGGTGTCTTTGGGAATTTAACTTTTGATCAGAAACTGGCTGTTGGTATCCCGGCAGGGACAGATGGGACTCCGAGATCCTGCCAGATGTTTTCAAAACCACAGTATCAATTTCTGTCAGGCTCCAACAGTAGTGAGGACAGAGTCATTGTCCAGTGTCAAAATGGATGGGTGTATGACAACAGCACCTTTAAATCTACTTTGGCAACAGAGGTAAGTGTCAGACTGTTGAGAACACCTAAACAAAGTGTCAAAGAAATAAGATTTTTATTAATGCACAAGGCATGTTTTTGAAATCTGACCTAGCTTGACATCCTTGGTGGTTTAAACTGTGTATGTACAATGAATATATCATAAGCAGCTGTATTTTCCAATTCAAATTTTACAAATTTTGCTTTAAAAAAATGTTTTTCACTCATTTTTATTTTACAGTGGGATCTTGTTTGTGACAGAAAAGGGATGAACAAGGCAACTGCCACTATCTTTTTCATTGGCGTCATGGCTGGAGCCCCTATTTTTGGGCTTCTCAGTGACAGGTGAGGTTCTTAATGTAAATGTAAAGATTAGGCAACCAAACAAACAGTGATACTGTTTAAAATATGTTACAAATTTCTCATGGCTGACTTGTTTAAATCGGTTTTAAGCATTTTCTTCAAAATAAGATGGAAAAGACATTCGTTACGAGATAATTGGGGGAGACACAGCTGGATTACGCTTTGTGCAAAATATGATGAACACACTTTCTTGTCGTAACCAGGTTTGGGCGACGGCCACTTCTGCTGGTGTCTTATGTGTTGTCCTTGACGTTTGCAGCTCTGAGTGCGTTCTCCACATCGTATGTCCTCTTTGTCATCATGAGATTTTTTACGGGGATGTCGCTCGCAGGATTAAGTATCATTTCTATTGTATTAAGTAAGGAACTCAAACACTGTTTTCACTTGTTTCACTTGTTTACACTGTAAGAAATATAATAATATTTCGGTAATAAATTGATTTTTGTCTGTGCTGACTCCTCTGCAGACATTGAATGGTTCAGCATTGAACACAGGACTTTCTCTGGAGTGATCATTAGCTTGGATTGGACAATTGGCAACTGGTTTCTGGTTGGAATTGCATATTTTATAAATGAGTGGAGAATGCTCATTCTGGCCGCAAGCTCACCGTTGATTCTGGGCATTTTTGCTTGGAGGTATTAAAGTTAAATTTCTACATCCTTGAAACATAAAAAGCTAAAACTCGCTAGATATTGACAAGGTGATAACCCTACCATGTTTGTCCCACTAGGTGGCTTCCAGAGTCTGCCAGGTGGCTTATGGCAAATGGGAAGGCAGATGCTGCCCATATGTACATCATGAAATGTGCTGAGATGAACAACAGATCCAAGTGTATGGCCACCATCACACCAGCGGTACATCTCAGCATTGTTTTTCACTTTTTGGTTAACTGACTAATTACACAGCACAGAGAAAGGTTCATAAAAGAAGAGTGTGACTGTGTTTGTTCGTCTTTCTCACAGACATTGCTGGAATCTGCTGACACCGAAACTGCAGTTAAGAAGTACACCGTTGTCGATCTCTTCAGGACGCCAAATTTGAGGCGACTCGCCATATGCACAGGGATTGTGTGGTAAGAATCCCTTCGTATGATGAATTAAAGGGGTAACTGAAGAATTAATTTTGAGAGTTAGATGAAGTTACTGCCTGTTAACTGTATAAACGGTGATATACCAGATACCAGATACAAAAATCTTTGGACCTAGGTCCTCTGGGACTTTATCTTGAGCTAAGCTAATGATCAGCTGACCTAGTCTCAGAATTTGAAAACATAAGAAAATAAGTAATTTAACATAAGATTCATTAAATGTACCCCCATATGATAATTATATTGTGAATGGATCTTCTTGAACTAAGTGGTTAACAGTGTCCACTCACAACAGAAAGTTTCTTCATTTAATTAATTTATTTGTTAACCCCCTCCCCCCATCCATTTTATAGGTATGGAGTTGCATTTACATATTATGGGATTAGTCTGAACATCACCGGATTTGGACTAAACCCATACCTCACACAATTTATATTTGCATCCATTGAAATGCCAATGAAGATTGGAGTGTATTTCTTCCTCGAAAAAGTCGGCCGAAGGAAAGGAGAAATGGGATCCCTGCTCTCCACTGCTCTTTGCCTCTTCATCAACATATTTGTTTCAAAAGGTTGTTGTTTCATTTCTGGCACATCTAATCATTTGGTCGTATTGTCTTTGCCAAAAACCAAAATAAAAAAAGACAAAGACATAAACCTGAGATTTTTCTCTTTCTCTTGATCAATTTTCACTTCAGATAAGTGGGTCATCCGTACCATTGTGGCAGTTCTTGGAAAATCAATGGCAGAGGCCTCATTCACAATAGTATACCTCTACACTACTGAACTCTATCCTACGGTCGTACGGTTAGTCAACAACCTTCTATCCTGCTGTAACAGCTTCTGCTGCAGGTTTACATTAACCTCAGCTCTTGGGTTTTACAGACAGAACGGTTTAGGCTACACTTCCTTTCTGGCACGGCTGGGCGTCTCCATTTCCCCGCTCATCATGCTATTGGAAGACGTGTGGCATCACCTCCCTGCAATCACTTACTGTGCCGTGGCAGTTGGAAGCGGTTTAGTGGCCTCCCTCCTGCCTGAAACACTAAACACCCGGCTGCCGGAGTTCATCGAAGACATTGAGAAACCAAGGTAAAGAAGATACATGACATGTAATTCAATAAGCTGCTGTGAAGGATTAACAACTCGCTACTAAATAATAAAGTCAACCATTGTGCAGCTTACATACGTAACATGTTCCTCATTCACCACTGTCAAAAATACAAATAGCTTTCCGTGCCTTTTCCTGAGGTAATTCATGCGTGATCAAATCTAATTTATCTGTGTTACAGGAGAACATCGACGAGGGAGAGGGAGATTGAATAAAAGTCAAAAATTCAAAATTCAGAAATGACATTGTTTTGATCAGTTGTGATGAGCTGTTTGAAATGATTAAAAAATATTGTAAAATTCTGATTGTCATTGTTAAAATACTCAATAAATACTTCAACCCAAAGAGTGTCAGTTCCTGGTTAGCTTAAGGAGATCACAGCTACTGGCTGTACTGGGCGGATACATCTCATGCTTATCAGACTTATCATGTCCTGCTATTATGATACAGGGTGTCAGTTCTGTCTGACTGTCTGCAAACAAATATAAATGACTATGGACCTGCTCAGACCTTGCATTAAGATCCGATCAAGATCCAATCACGTAAAAGGTGTGAACACCACCAGGTCGCATTGAGATGACATTTGAGAGCACGTAACTGAGATCTGATGCACTTGGGAGACACGTGCTACTGCAAGGTCTGAACAGGCCTTAAGGGGGGTTTGGTTTGGTGTCACTCTCTGCATATCAGTGCAATGGTGTTGGTTTTGGCATGACGATGCTATTTTGCTATCCACCACTGTAATGACCTAGAAGGTAATCATTCATCACCACATGTTGTCTTTTTAATCTTACCTGGGCCAATTTGAATTAAAAAACTGAATTGATTAGTGGACATGGATGAACTTGTTCACATTGAAATCTGCAACAGTTGATGAAAATGAAATCCATGGAATCCAACAGACGGGGACAGCATCTGGAATGCTGAAAATCTTCTTTTATGATCTTGCCATATATCAATAATTAACTTGATGCCAGTGAATGTGTCTTTTTCAGCCTGTGCAACCTTTCTTCACCTCACTGATACAGCTTTTTGTTTCACGTCCACTTGGGAAGTGCTGCAAAATGAAGTTTGACAGCATACTTTCAGAAGTTAACGGATTTGGTAAATTCCAGTTGAGGCTGTTCTTGATTCAGGTCCTCTCTCGAATGACTTTACCATGTCACTTCCTGCTGAATAACTTTATGGCAGCTGTTCCCGCTCACCACTGTGACATCAGCTCTCTGGAGGATGGAGGTGTCTTTGGGAATTTAACTTTCGATCAGAAACTGGCTGTTGGTATCCCGGCAGGGACAGATGGGACTCCGAGATCCTGTCAGATGTTTTCAAAACCACAGTATCAATTTCTGTCAGGCTCCAACAGTAGTGAGGACAGAGTCATTGTCCAGTGTCAAAATGGATGGGTGTATGACAACAGCACCTTTAAATCTACTTTGGCAACAGAGGTAAGTGTCAGACTGTTGAGAACACCTAAACAAAGTGTCAAAGAAATAAGATTTTTATTAATGCCCAAGGCATGTTTTTGAAATCTGACCTAGCTTGACATCCTTGGTGGTTTAAACTGTGTATGTACAATGAATATATCATAAGCAGCTGTATTTTCCAATTCTCTGTTAACATACATACAAATTTTGCTTTAAAAACTGTTTTTTTCACTCATTTTTATTTTACAGTGGGATCTTGTTTGTGACAGAAAAGGGATGAACAAGGCAACAGCCACTATCTTTTTCATTGGCGTCATGGCTGGAGCCCCTCTTTTTGGGCTTCTCAGTGACAGGTGAGGTTCTTAATGTAAATGTAAAGATTAGGCAACCAAACAAACAGTGATACTGTTTAAAATATGTTACAAATTTCTCATGGCTGACTTGTTTAAATTGGTTTTAAGCATTTTCTTCAAAATAAGATGGAAAAGACATTCGTTACGAGATAATTGGGGGAGACACAGCTGGATTACGCTTTGTGCAAAATATGATGAACACACTTTCTTGTCGTAACCAGGTTTGGGCGACGGCCACTTCTGCTGGTGTCTTATGTGTTGTCCTTGACGTTTGCAGCTCTGAGTGCGTTCTCCACATCGTATGTCCTCTTTGTCATCATGAGATTTTTTACGGGGATGTCGCTCGCAGGATTAAGTATCATTTCTATTGTATTAAGTAAGGAACTCAAACACTGTTTTCATTTGTTTCACTTGTTTACACTGTAAGAAAAAATAATAATATTTCAGTTATAAATTGATTTTTGTCTGTGCTGACTCCTCTGCAGACATTGAATGGTTCAGCATTGAACACAGGACTTTCTCTGGAGTGATTACTAGCTTGGATTGGACAATTGGCAACTGGTTTCTGGTTGGAATTGCATATTTTATAAATGAGTGGAGAATGCTCATTCTGGCCGCAAGCTCACCGTTGATTCTGGGCATTTTTGCTTGGAGGTATTAAAGTTAAATTTCTACATCCTTGAAACATTAAAAGCTAAAACTCGCTAGATATTGACAAGGTGATAACCCTACCATGTTTGTCCCACTAGGTGGCTTCCAGAGTCTGCCAGGTGGCTTATGGCAAATAGGAAGGCAGATGCTGCCCATAGGTACATCATGAAATGTGCTGAGATGAACAACAGATCCAAGTGTATGGCCACCATCACACCAGCGGTACATCTCAGCATTGTTTTTCACTTTTTGGTTAACTGACTAATTACACAGCACAGAGAAAGGTTCATAAAAGAAGAGTGTGACTGTGTTTGTTCGTCTTTCTCACAGACATTGCTGGAATCTGCAGACACCGAAACTGCAGTTAAGAAGTACACCGTTGTCGATCTCTTCAGGACGCCAAATTTGAGGCGACTCGCCATATGCACAGGTATTGTGTGGTAAGTATCCCTTCGTATGATGAATTAAAGGGGTAACTGAAGATTTAATTTTGAGAGTTAGATGAAGTTACTGCACATTAACTATAAAAATGGACCCGATGTAAAATAAAGACAGGATGACATACCAGATACCAGATACAAAAATTTTCTGACCTGGACCCCTTCAGGGACTTTATCTTGAGCTAATTTAACATAGGATTCAATATGGGATTTGATTAGTTAAACTTCATTAAACGTATTACTGTCTCTTAAAAATAATTATTTTATTGTGAAGTTGTGAAGTGGTTAACAGTGTCCACTCACAACTGAAAGTTTCTTCATTTTATTTGTTTATTTGTTAACCCCCTCCCCCCATCCATTTTATAGGTATGGAGTTGCATTTACATATTATGGGATTAGTCTGAACATCACCGGATTTGGACTAAACCCATACCTCACACAATTTATATTTGCATCCATTGAAATGCCAATGAAGATTGGAGTGTATTTCTTCCTCCAAAAAGTCGGCCAAAGGAAAGGAGAAATGGGATCCCTGCTCTCCACTGCTCTTTGCCTCTTCATCAACATATTTGTTTCAAAAGGTTGTTGTTTCATTTCTGGCACATCTAATCATTTGGTCGTATTGTCTTTGCCAAAAAAAAAGAATCGTCTTAATCGACTTTCACTTCAGATAAGTGGGTCATCCGTACCATTGTGGCAGTTCTTGGAAAATCAATGGCAGAGGCCTCATTCACAATAGTATACCTCCACACTACTGAACTCTATCCTACGGTCATACGGTTAGTCAACAACCTTCTATCCTGCTGTAACAGCTTCTGCTGCAGGTTTACATTAACCTCGGCTCTTGGGTTTTACAGACAGAACGGTTTAGGCTACACTTCCTTTCTGGCACGGCTGGGCGTCTCCATTTCCCCGCTCATCATGCTATTGGAAGACGTGTGGCATCACCTCCCTGCAATCACTTACTGTGCCGTGGCAGTTGGAAGCGGTTTAGTGGCCTCCCTCCTGCCTGAAACACTAAACACCCGGCTGCCGGAGTTCATCGAAGACATTGAGAAACCAAGGTAAAGAAGATACATGACATGTAATTCAATAAGCTGCTGTAAAGGATTAACAACTCGCTACTAAATAATAAAGTCAACCATTGTGCAGCTTACATAACATGTTCCTCATTCACCACTGTCAAAAATACAAATAGCTTTCCGTGCCTTTTCCTGAGGTAATTCATGCATGATCAAATCTAATTTGTGTGTGTTACAGGAGAACATCGACGAGGGAGAGGGAGATTGAATAAAAGTCAAAAATTCAAAATTCAGAAATGACATTGTTTTGATCAGTTGTGATGAGCTGTTTGAAATGATTAAAAAATATTGTAAAATTCTGATTGTCATTGTTAAAATACTCAATAAATACTTCAACCCAAAGAGTGTCAGTTCCTGGTTAGCTTAAGGAGATCACAGCTACTGGCTGTACTGGGCTAATACATCTCATGCTTATCAGACTTATCATGTCCTGCTATTATGATACAGGTGTCAGTCCTGTCTGACTGTCTGCAAACAAATATAGATGACTATGGGCCTACTCAGACCTTGCATTAAGATCCGATCAAGATCCAATCACGTAAAAGGTGTGAACACCCCCAGGTCGCATTGAGATGACATTTGAGAGCACGTAACTGAGATCTGACAGGAAGGGACGCATTGGGAGACAGGAGTCTGAACACACTTACCTAAAGCTGGCCAGTTCCGATCTAATAGACCAGATCAGATCTTAATGCAAGGTCTGAGCAGGCTCTTAGGATGGTTTGGTTTGGTGTCACTCTCTGCATATCACTGCAGTGGTGTTGGAAAATCCCAATGAATATAACAGCTGAAATGTTGAGCTATATTTAAGTCTTTTTTTCCACCAAGTACAGAATTTTTAACTTTAGTAAACTGTGTTGTAGAAAACAATATCCTCCTCAGTGTTGAGTTGTTAAATTGACTTGTTAGAAATACATATTTTGTCATTATAAGATTGCTGCAAATGATTAATTTGAATGAAAATCCGGTACTTCTCAGACCACTCCTATTTAATGGAGAAACCCAACACATTGTCACACACTAGCTGATTATCAACCAGTAACAAGGATAAAAAAAATCTTGCGGCTCACTTTCATACTGTTTTCTCGTGTGCTTTGCGATATCTTTGATCATTTTCACAAGCTGCCTCATTTATTCTCAAAATGAAGTTTGAGAACGTGCTGGCAGATGTCAACGGCTTTGGAAGATTCCAACTAAGGACAGCTGCCTTGTTGGTCCTACCTCGACTGACCTTGCCATTTAACTTCCTGCTAAATAATTTCATAGCAGCTATTCCTCCTCACCACTGCAACATCAGCTCTCTGGATGATGGAGGTGTTTTCAGCAATTTATCTCTGGAAGAGAGGCTCGTTGTCAGTATTCCAGTCAAGCAGGATGGGACTTCAAACTCCTGTAAAATGTTTACAGAACCTCAGTATCATCTGCTGTTTAACACCTCCAACATAACCGACCTCCCGACGGTGCCATGTCAAAATGGATGGGTGTACGACAACACCACCTTCAAGTCAACTCTGGCCACACAGGTGAGTTCTTTTATTCCATTCCATTGATTTCCAAGGATGAAATCAACCCAGTCCCACATCAGCTATTTTTATCTTCACTGTTCTTCTATTGTCTGTCTTTCCCTCCTAGTGGGATCTGGTTTGTGAAAAGAGGAGAGTTAACAAAGCCATGGTCACTGTCTTCTTCCTGGGGGTCATGGCTGGAGCGGCAGTATTTGGTTATTTGAGTGACAGGTGTTCACATCTTTGACTCTCAAATCATCTTTCTACAACTTTATTTTATTTATGTAATTTAAAGAATTGAAAGTATTGAATGATACAACAGAAATATTTTTGGCAAAACTATTTTTATTGTAACTAGGCTTGTGTTCCCGTCTGTGCTCCAAAACCTAATACGATAAACAAGACGAGACTAGCTAAGTTAAGTTACGATAAGATACGATACGATACGACACGACAAGACAGTTCACAAGACAGTCCACAAGATAAGTTAAGACAAAAGACCAGATAAGAAAATAAGACGAGACAAAACAAGACGAGGTAATATAGGTTAAGCTAAGCTAAGCTTAGGTGAGAAATTTAGAATGAAATCTTGTACTTCTTATTTGGAAAGTCGAAGACTGTAAAGTTGTCTAAGGAACACAATGTACATAAATGTACAGATGATGGCCTCTCTGGAGACAATACATAACAGTTCTTATTTGTAGTGTAACTTACGTGACTATTTACATTTAACACCCCTGCAGCCAATATATTTACTTTCTATGAAGGATATTTTATGGATGTAAGAGTTTTCCCATATGATATATGTTCTGTAGGTTTATCTGTAATTGTTTTGTCTCACAGGTTTGGCCGGAAAAGAATGCTTCTGGTGTCCTACATGGCATCCACCCTGTTTAGTTTCGCGAGTGCATTCTCTTACAATTTTGCCATGTTTGCTGCCATGAGGTTTCTCACTGGATTTGGACTTTCTGGAATAAGTATAATCAGCACGGTCCTTTGTGAGTCCTCTGATATACTCTCGTAGCTTGCGCGGATCTTAGAAATCAAATACTGAGTTGAGTAACTAGATTACAAAAGATTTACAATCTTAGCACCAGGTGTTTGAAGCTAAGAGTGTATTCTATATCAGTGTCAGTTGAGGAAAAACACCAATGACTGAAGACCAAAGCTGAGAGAGGATTCACAAAATTTCCATCTTCAAAACTAAATAGATTATTTATTTTTCTGAAAGTAATATTACACATTGAAAAAATCTTTGTGGCATTAGCTGTTTTAGTAATATACCTAAAGTAAAAAATAAAAAATAAAAAAATTGAAAATTAATATACTAAACAAAGTTTGGTTCAGACAAAACATACAAAACTACATGTCTTAACGCTAATATTTTAATCAATGGTAAATTTTGACCTCAATGTGTGGTCTACTTGTTAATAAGACTTGCTCTTCACAGGTGTTGAATGGGTGGACATTAAGCATCGTTCTACACTGGCTATTTTAATGAGCATGGACTGGAGTGGTGGTGTTATTCTGCTCTCTGCCATGGCTTATTTCATGAATGACTGGAGGCACCTGATTGTAGCTGCAACATCCCCACTCGTTCTAGCTATAATCTCTTGGTGGTAAGCAAAAAGTGTATCTTTATTTTTCAGGTGTGTTATTTAAGGGTTTCTACATATAAAAAAGATTTTCTTAAAAGATGTCCTTTTTCGGAACACAGGTGGCTTCCTGAGTCTGCCAGATGGCTGATAAGCAATGGAAAAGCGAACAGCGCTCATTTTTACTTGAGTATGTGCGCAAAAGTCAACCGCAGAGAGAAGTCCATGGTGGACCTGAAGCCTGAGGTACGACATGTTATGTAGCCCGCTTGCCTCTGATCAGAAGTCAGTACGTGGTACAATTACAAAACATTGGATTTTAATTTACAGGTGCTCTCTAAAGTCATACTTGTTGAAAATGAAGGCAGAAAATATTCCTATCTGGACCTTGTAAGGACCCCCAGGATGAGACGACTAGCTCTACTTACTGGCATTCTCTGGTATGTGAGCTTTCTTTGTTTTTACAGCTTTCTTTCCTATTCAAAGTGTAAAATCTCTTCACACCATTGTCAGTTCGTGGTTGGTCAACATGAAAACAGTCACCTTCAAAAGAACGTGAGTCAGCAGATGATTTGGACAGTTTTTCTGATTGATAATTATCTAGTACCTGTAATGTAACACAAAGAAGTACTGTTGCTATGGTTATCCAAAGATGGCCTGTGATGGACTAATCCAACTATAAAATGTACAGTCTGATGTTTAAACTGTGAAACTGATATATTTTATTTGCAGTTTATAATGTATGCAGACAGTAACACTATAATTACTGGACTCTGTAGTTGTATTTGAAACTTCTCTGGACTGCCAAAATGAATATAAATATTGAGAAATAATTTTTAAATTTAATAAATACATGTTATGTAACTTATAATGGGTTCAAATTATGAACATTTAAAAGTAAGCAAACCCCTGACAACACACAAATACATTTTCAGTGACCCAGGATCATGACCTGTACTGTATAGTGTACCATGTCTGTTGAAACAATTGCATTTCCTTGATATATAATTCATTGTATTGTATTTTGATTTGCTTTGGCAATATTGTTTTGTTAAGAAACTTTCATGCCAATAAAGCCCACTTTGAATTTGAATTTGAATTATATAGTAAAAAGTCTGTTTTCTAAATTAAACAGCAGAAACATGGATTTTACACCGATCAGGCATAACGTTATGACCATTTTCCTAATATTGTGTAGGTTTCCCTTGTGCAGATGTGACTCATCAGAGAATGGGCATGGGCCTTTTGAGGGTGTCCTGTGGTGTCTGGCGACAGTTGTTGGTGGGGCCTTTGGGTCCTTTGGGATGAGTGGAGGGGCCTCTGTGGATCAGGCTTGTTCCAGTGCATCCCACAAATACTTGATCAGTTTGGGATCAAGTGCATTTGCAGGCCAGGTCAACACCTTGTGCTGTTACCTTACAATAGTAAAAGTAATTTGCTTCCATTCTGTTCGCAGGTTTGGAGTGACTTGTACTTACTATGGGATCAGCCTGAATGTCACTGGATTCGGTGTGAACATTTATCTCACGCAGTTCATCTATGGTGTGGTCGAAATTCCAGCAAAAGCGCTTGTCTATTTCACCGTGGACAAAATAGGCCGAAGGTTGAATCAGGCCGCGTTTCTCTTTCTGGCTGGACTGTGCATATGCTGCAACATGTTTATCCCTCTAGGTAAAGGATTGATTCAAGTCTAAGCCTGTAGATCACGCAATGACAACAAATACAAAACCTGCTGCAAAAATAACAATAACTGTGATAAACAAGGTGGCGTTAAAACAGCCGTTAAAACCTTTTCTTTTCAGATATGGGGAGCTATCGAACAGCTGTGGAAGGTGTGGGCAAGATGTTTGCAGAGGCAGCTTTTACAACTGTATTTCTGTACACAACAGAGCTTTACCCCACAGTAATGCGGTCAGTAAAATACACATTTTCCACTATTTATTATCCAAAAGAAACAAGTTTGCTGGAGCATTTTTGATATCTTATTAAATTAATTAGAATTTGGAAGTATGAGAGAACAGGAGCAACACATTCACTGTATTTTCTTCTAATCTTTTGTTATGAAGGCAAAATGGACTGGGTTACTGCTCCTTCATGGCCCGTGTAGGTGTGTCTGTATCCCCCCCGATCATGCTTTTGGACGAAGTGTGGCTTCCTCTGCCAAGTATTATTTTCTTACTGGTGGCCTTTACTGGAGCGCTGTCGGCTACCTTTCTTCCTGAGACGAAAAATGTCCGTCTGCCAGAGACAATTGAGGACGTGGAACAGACAAGGTACTGGGCTTTAAATTAAATATTGAAAGTCAGAGTTTCACAATATAAAATTAAACCCGTATTTTGTTTCAGAGTACTATCAATCTCCTCATCTGATGAGGAAGCTCTCCCATCAATGTTTTCATCATCACAATGAAGAGTCCAGTGATCGGTTGGCATATCAGTGGTGGTTCCAGATTTAAAATGTTGCCTATTTTACACTGTTATATGTTATGATTATGATATGGTGAACTTGGCCATTTTTAATTTTGCCCTAATGGTAATTACCTTGTGTATTTATTACACATAACACATGCAAATAACTGAAAACTTACTCAATAATTTGACTTTGTTTGGTAAATATATTGTCCAAATTTCAATAAATGCATGAAACTATTGTTTAACTGCTGGCTGTTGGAGGTCAAAATTTATATAAAAAAAATAAAAAATAAATTGAAGTACATTATTGTAAATTGAATATCTTAGAATGATGAAGATACACTGCTTTGAATATAACTTAAAGCAGCTATGAAGGCAAGTACAAGTCCAGTAACTTGCGGGAGACAGAGACGGACTGGTACATAAAATCAGCTTTGAATCCCATAGTTATGCCATTAGACTTATTACAGTGAGAGAATTATAAACAAACACTTTCTCCTTTAACAGTGTACTACATTAATATTAATATACTACGACGCTGGAAATCACTGTTAAGCCTTCTCGAGGTGTCGTGGGCCTAACTTAACGAAACATCGGTGACAGGAGGTGCCCACTTGAAAACCCCAATGACATGCTGCATACTGCTGTTTTCATGTTGCCTGGTAGCCATGGTTAGCTGCTGAGCGGGACATACAAGCCAGCAGCGTTTAGCTAGGTATGTTCTACAATGCTTGAAGTATCCTCTGCTGCTCATTGGGATTACAAGCCAGCAGCTTCAAGTTTATGTAGAATATAGGTTAATTGTCATATCACATGACTGTAGGTTTGGTAAGGCCTCCTAGTTGAACAGGGCCTCTAAATGTGTTTTGCCTGGGATTTTGGCACAAGGGATTGTAACATCTTGTCATGTGTATTACTAAATACCCAGTGGAATCCTAGATTTTGGTGAACCCCAGGTACATGTTCTATCTGCCAAGTCCAAACTACTGAAATTTGTTATAAGACAAAGGAAAGGACCCCAAGAAAGGTTGTGTAGTATTGTAGATGTACTGGCTGTGGATTAAACAGTTTTTGGTTGTATTTGATACATATGCGAATAGGCAGCTATCTAGGGAAGCCTCCAAACATTGCTTGGTTTGCCTGTCTCAACGGTTCATCCCTGCACTTCTGCACTGCCACTAAGCAAACAGACCACGTTTAAAGACTGCATACATTACAGTATACCCATATTAAACCCTGCCATACAATGCAAAACTTTAAATGAAAACTTGAGACAAGCTTCAAATGTGAGTCAAACCCCACAGAACTCCAAGTTTAAAACTTAAAAAAAAACATATATGATTTTGGTTACTATAGCCAATGCCCCCATTCATGGTAACTGTACAGGATGGTAATTTTTACATGACTGTCCGTTTATCTAAGGATGAAAGTTATGTATAACTAAGAGCATGGCCACTCTGAGTGACAGGTGGGTGCCATCACAGATCACAGGCAAATGGTAACCTCACAGTTAACATGTGTAGCTGCCTCTCCTATACAAAAAATGTGATGCTGAATGCAACTCTCTGGACCTTTTTACTGATGAGCCTATATGCACAGCCTATCCTTACATGCAGTTACTGAGTCTTACAGCTGCTGTCATATATTATTTTAATCTTTGCTTATAGTATCTTAGTATTCATTTTCATGTGTTCATTTTGTCCTCAGTCTCTGGGTTTCCACTATTCTCCTGTATTTAAGTTGTAATCTGGCAAAGAGATGACACTGACTGATACACAAGTTCATGATGACTAGAGAATGATGAGTCATTTCACAGTAATAAAATGATCACTCATTTCACTAAAAACTGAGAATCCTGCTTTAATTATTACCATCTGTGCACATGTCCTTCACAGTCAGACAGACACAAGTTGTTTTAGTGGCTAGGGGAGGTAAAATATTCACTCAAGTGTAATCCTAAAGCCACTGGACAAGTCATATACCAAAGGTTTCCTTGTCTGGATCTTCGGATCAAAGTAGTGGTCTACTACTCCTTAATGTGCACGTTGGACGTTTGAGGTCTTCTTCTTTTGTTCATTTTTCAAAGGAATACACACTGCAGACAGTGGGAGGCCACAATGAGGTTTGAGGACATACTTGCAGATATCAATGGATTTGGAAAATTTCAGATAATGATCATCGTAATCAGCTTCATTGGTCGCTTCACCCTGCCCTGCCACTTCATGCTTAACAATTTCATAGCGGCTGTTCCCTCTCACCACTGTGACATCAGCGCTCATCTGGATGGTGGATTTATGAATTTATCCCAGGCGGAGAAGCTTATTGTTAGCATTCCGGTTCAGCAGGATGGGACTCCAAGCTCCTGTGAGATGTTTGTGGAGCCTCAGTATCATTTGCTTTCTAACTCCTCCAATGCTATTGGCATACCCACAATGCCGTGCCAGAATGGATGGGTGTACGATAACACCACCTTCAAGTCTACGCTGACCTCACAGGTGATTCTACTGTACATTTTGTTCTTTAATTGTATACTATTATCCTTGTTCACCATCTTGCATGCCTTCTAGGTGTACAATGAATGGTCTCTGGTCCTTGCATAATAATGTGAAATTGTTCTTTTATTATTTTATGTACAAGTGGGACCTGGTGTGTGATAGAAGAGGGAAAAACAAAGCCACCGCTACAATCTTCTTTGTTGGAGTTATGTTTGGTGCCATAACCTTTGGGAGTCTCAGTGACAGGTATCGCGGCTCGACCATTAATCATTTCTCTTGAACATTTGATACCTTCAGTTTTTCTACCAAATTCCACTTCTCCGTCTTTCTGTAGGTTTGGTCGAAGGATCATGCTGCTGGTGTCGTATGTGTTTGGAATGGTGTTTGCGGTTGCGAGTGCTTTTTCCACGTCCTACGTGATGTTTGCAGTGTTGAGGTTCTTCACTGGATTTTGCATCACAGGCATCGTCATTGTCTCATCAGTCCTCAGTAATTCAGTTTTGTTGTGTATCATGCTGACAAGTCTTCCAAATGCACATGAACAGAATGCATGTTTTTAAGTGTTGTTGTAAAAAGCTTTCTCTGAAGTTTGGTCCTTTCTTCGCAGGTGTGGAGTGGGTGGACATTGAGCACAGAACACTGGTGGGATTGATCGATAGCTTATCCTGGACGTTTGGGAACACTGGCTTTGCAGTAATTGCCTATTTTGTGCATGACTGGAGGTGGCTGATTGTCAGTGTCACATCACCTTTAATCCTGGCCATCATCACCTGGGGGTATGAGTCAAATGCTGGGATCTTGTTGTCCAGCAGAATCAGTTTATGGGTGTTAAGACAAATACTAGAATAGGAAATATAGTTTACACACTAATATTGCCCCAGCCGGGATTAGGTGCCCAAAAGTGTCCTCCTTATTTGTGTTCATTCAAGGACCTAATTGAATGTTATTATCATGTAATACATTTGGAGTAAAAAAAAAAACATCCTTGCCTTCAACATTAGGTGGATGCCAGAATCGGCTCGGTGGCTCATTGCCAATGGAAAGCTGGAGCAGGCACAAGTATATTTGAAGAAATGTGCCAAAATGAATCAAACAGAGGAATTATCGCATGCACTTAAGATAGAGGTTTGTATGTTCCAGATGATTAGGTCAACAGAAGCAGTCTCGTGTTCCTAATACACTATTAGAGTTCATATTTATTTCCTTTTTATTACTTGGAGTAAATAATAATGCTGCTTTGTGTCCTTTCAGACACTATCCACTATTGTGTTAACAGACAAAAGAGATCGAATCTATTCCTGCCTTGACTTTATACGGACACCCAAGATGAGGAAACTGGCACTGTGCACTGGTGTATTGTGGTCTGTAGTATTCCCAGTATCCCATATTTTTTGTCTTGTGTTTTAAGTTATAAGTCAACAGACTGATTACTAATTTAATGTTCCACCCTTCTCTACCCCCAGGTTTTGTGTTGCAATTACATTTTATGGCATCAGTTTCAACATCACAGGCCTTGGCCTCGACATCTATCTCACTCAGTTCATCTTTGGATTAATTGAGCTCCCAGCCAAAGTATCAATTTACTACTTACTAGACAAGATAGGCAGGCGGAGCACGCAGATGACAACTTTGTTTTTGGCTGGCACCTGTATTGGCATTAATATTGCGATACCAAGAGGTAAGTGTTCATTAATCTCAACAGGCTTAGATCCAAGTTTTAGGTTATGTTATTTGAAACTATTAGGTGTAGGATTTACAAATATGAACCTCCTTTACATCCAAGCCCTTGCTGATGCTGATTCGGGTGATTGGCACCAGGTAAATTGCCCGGGCGGTTTTAAATGAGTTTTTTTGTAGTGTTATTTTCATGCTGGTGCAACCGTAGTATTGTGTCTTGCGTCAACTAGTACTGAGCTGAAGAGACCAATGGATTACTGTCCAAAAAAGAAAAAATCAACTGCAAGAATAAATGTGTATTATCACTGGTGGGACTCACTGGAAAGTTGATTGAGGCATGCTTCACTGGGGGTGTTGATAGTTTGATAGTTATATTTTTACCAACAGAAGGGGGAGATAAGAAGAATAAGAATATAGCAGCAGATTAGAGCTAGGATGCACAAAAACCTGTTGAAAATTACTCAGCTAACAATAGGGAAACCTCATCATCAGTGTTGTTCTTCTCAGATATGCCTGTCGCCAGAACGGTGGTAGGAGTCATTGGAAAGGGGCTTTCATCATCATCCTTTACAACAGTTGTGCTATACAGCTCTGAGCTGTATCCTACAGTAGTAAGGTAATGACGCATGCAAACTTCTACCCACCCCCCCACTCATTTAGGATTTTACAGCAAAGCACATTGCAGCATATGAAATGGTTTAAGTTGTACGATCTCCTCTGTGGTAATCTGAGTATTTTAAATGTTTTTTCAGGCAGAATGGCATGGGCTACAACTCCTTCATGGGTCGTTTTGGTGTGGCTGCGGCTCCTTTGATCCTCTTACTGGATGAAGTATGGAAGGATCTGCCCCAGGCCATCTTCTGCTCTACGGCTATACTCGGAGGAATAGTGGCAAGAACACTGTCAGAGACACGCAACCGGTGCCTGCCAGAGACCATAGAAGATATTGAGAAAAATAGGCAATAAAGAAGGGTGCGTGTGCAACGAGCACTTGTTCATGTTCAATGTGTTTAGTTTTTTTTAGTCTAAAGCACAAATAAAATGCTGCGAGTCTGTGCATTCATATGTGGTTCGTTCTTGAAGTAACTAATTATATTTGTTGAAGAACTTTATATATTTTTTAATCATCAAAAACTGTAATGACAGTGGGGAACTATCGTCACTGAGGAAGAAATGTGGTTGAAAAAAATCCCGATTTATTGCAATCGGTGATCACTTAATCATTTGGTGACATCAAATTGAAGAAAAACAACAGTAGAACTCAGGGCTATGTTTAATAGTGAAAGTAAGAGCGCTTCCACAATGTGAAGGGAACCCAAGGGATTGGGATTAACATCTGTGTAGCCTTAAGAAAACCACTAATCAGTGAGGCTAACTGGGAAAAAAGGCTTCAGTTTGCTAGGGAGCATAAAGACTGGATTCTGGTGCAAAGGAAGAAGGTCATGTGGTCTGATGAGTCCAGATTTACCCTGTTCCAGAGTGATGGGGGCATCAGGGTAAGAAGAGAGGCAGATGAAGTGATGCACCCATCATGCCTAGTGTCTACTCTACAAGCCTGTGGGGGCAGTGCTATGATCTGGGGTTGCTGCAGTTGCTCAGGTCTAGGTTCAGCAACATTATGTGTCCAAGAATGAGATCAGAGGTCATTACAGAAGCTTATCGAAACAATGCCACAGTGAATGCGTGCTGTAATCAAAGCTAAAGGTGGTCTAACGAAATATTAGTGTGTAACTTTTTTTTTTTTTTGACCAGGCAGTATATTTTTCTCCCGAAACCTCAAATAGGGATCCAATTTCACAGGAGGAATTACACATTACATATAATTATGACAAAATGGATTTTAATAATGCTCTGGGTCTGTTTGTGTTTCCTGGAGATTAAAACACAAAACTCGAACATTTTGACTGTATTTTTCTGCCATCGTCATCATGAAGTGAGATCCGTGTTAGGCAATACAAGGACGTTGAATTGTAACAAACTACTGCAAAAATGCACCAAAGAACAAATATGTTATGCATTAACAAGATGGTTAGCATTCTGGAGAAGAACTGTCTTCTTTAATGTAACAAAAGAAGGTATTAAATCACCTATTGATTCATCACATTCTAGCCTCTTTTCCAAGATTTATTTACATATTTAATGTCACAAATTGTTTTATTTAACCTACCAAACATCTCAACCAAAAACAAAGCAAAAAACTAGACCATATTAATTTTGGAATAACAAGCTTTACTAATTAATTTATACACAGAAATTAAGTCAAAGCTCCTTTATTAAAGAAATAAAGCAAGCACAAATCTTTGTTATGTCTCAGCAGTAACCTAAAGGAAAGTCAACCACATCTAAATGACATGTTTCTGATACTCCATCTGAAAAATCAAAATAGCCAGGTCTAACAATTGCTGCCGATATTTCAGCGGACATTACATTTAGATAATTAACAATGATGAGAAGAAGGTGAAAACAAAAAAAGAAAGAAAAGCAAACAAAATATAAAAATCAAAAGCCAACTTTTAAACATTAAGATACAATGATACAGTGAGATCTAAAACTATAGTTTGCAACTGATTTCCAGGACACTTCTTGGCTATTGTTCAGTACTGGGAATACTCTTTGCTCTCTAGTTTGGCAATGATTCGCTCCAGCTGTCTTTTAGCTTCACATTGAGGGAAGTTACTCATTTCATAGTACTGTGGTGCGATCTTCACCAGCCTGTAACAAAGAGAGGAAAACATGTATAATCCTGTCAGTGATGTGGCATGCAGTAAATACAGTACCATGGTCTTAATCTAAATTTTAATATGTGTACACGTACCACTCTGGTTTGATGTCTGTACAAGTGCGGATGTAGTTCTTGGTGGTGAGCACAAATTCATTGTAGAGCACCCACTCTGGCTTATGGTCCAGGACTGTAGAAGGGTGCAGTTGGACCACTTGGTTGTCTTTGACTGTGAGGTAATGGCCTGTGCGCTCCAAATGAGCCACCTGCAGAAAACAACAATAAATCTTTATAAATATCTTAGCATGGACAGGAGTCACATTAGCAAAGACAGCTAATGGAGCCTTTTGTAAAATGCTGTATAGTCGTCCATAGAGTAGCTCACCTGCATGAAGAAGCCGGTGCAGAGCGCTCGTCGAATGTTGATGTAGTAATCTCTGCTGGTGAACTCTGTGCTCCGACGGGGCAAGTTGAAGCGGTCCATGATTCTGGACAGCTGCTGCCGCACATTGTCAGCAGACATCAGTGAACGGTAGTTGACAAAGTTGTCATAGCACCATTGGTTAGACTCATGGTCTGGAAAAAGAAATGGCAACGAAGCAAAGATTTGTACGGGTACACGAAGCCTTTAAAGGTAATGCTGATCATGTATCAGAACAAAAAAAGATGTAGCTTGCTAAGATACACAACTATTAATCACATTTGTGTTTTACTTCTGTGAAGAATTTGTATTTTGGAGCAATTTTGCTGTTCAAGCCCTCAACTTAACTGTGTTACCAGAAAAAGAAGTAGCGTACAAGCAACAAGCTCTACGAAGCTGCTAGCTGGTGAATACACTGGAGCAAATACAAGCTAAAAGTGCAGAGAGCGCTTAATTATGTGAATACAGCTCTTCCTTAAGTTTATATGGTAATGTGCGGTGTGTTGGGCTTGTGCTTGAAATGATCTGTGTTCCATCATGTTGATCTCAGCAGAAAAATAAACCGCTCACTTTGTTTGAAGGCGTGGTAGACGTTGAGCAGCGTCAAGTGGTCTCCATCAATGTGAGCAAACCTCATCTTGGACTCGTCTGCTGCCTTCTTAGCCTCCGTGGGACGGACAAAACACTGTGGGACTAAACAAGGTTGGTATGGGCCCCAACAAAGCCGCCCATAGGGATGAGTCAAACATTCACAGAAAAATGGAGCAAAGCCTATGATGCTAGGGCACTCGACACTGCGCTGGGACAGGGCAGGACCACAAGCTCTATCAAAGGGGGGGAGGGGGCTGCAGTCTTTTCTCATGGTCATTCCTCACTGTAATGGCTATAAGCTCGTAGAGAGGGGGGTCATTTAACCACATCTGTAAAACAAAAGTTTTCACACAACTACACAGTGTTAGGGACACCAGCAATGTTTAAATTCTCAAGATTCATCATTTAGCAGGCGACTAAAGAAAAACATCCAGGCTAAATGTCACAAGTTAAAATTCACTTTGCATTATTTTAATAAGAAGGAAATTATATATTGAACATATGAGACAAAATTAAGTGGTGCCTGCCCAATCCACATGCTTTGGTGATGAAAGCCGTCTTACTATTAGATGAACATCTAAATATAATCCCTAACCTAAAGATAATACATTTACACTCAAGTCTTTTACATTTAATTTTATCTTTCTGAGTCAAAGTCGCTCAAACAGCAACAGAACTGATGTTTAAACGGCTTTCCTGATAATATTAATTTCACATGCAGGAAATTTGTTGTTCAATGCTGTGATAAAGTATTAACAACTATGACTCCTTGTACACACGTTGTTTTCTCTTTGCCTCAATCCCTTTAAACGGGAAGATGCAAAGATCCAAAATAGTTCTGTTCACCCCGTATTTATGATTAATATTAAAATGAAACTTGTTAAAACAACTCCTCTCTGACAGACCAGCACAATGGTCAACAGAGGAAAACAAATGTTTGGTACATAATTTTTGTATTTTGAGTGAAATAAAGGCAAATACTAGACTTTGCCACATTTTAACACCTCAATGAAACCCGAAACGCAATTCGTTGGTCGGTTGCCATTTGTTGCAAAAGTTTAGGGCTTGTCAATATGGAAGCACTATATATAGGAAAAATATCCATTACTACTTATGATTAACAGTCCTTTACTAAAACCCACATATTTCAAAATGCTGCGCACAAACTGGAAATTTCAGGTGGGAGCATTTGTGCAAACACCGTCTTTAAATCAGAGAGGTTGTTAACCCAGAGAGATTCTGGCCAAGAGTAGGCGAGGAAGATGTCAGCCCAGTCCTGGGCATTACCTGACAGCATGGCAGTAATGGAAAGGATCTCGTTAGAGCAGTTAAACTCGCAGCTCGCAATGACCATCTTCGCCAGCTGGGGGTCCAGTGGAAACTCTGCCATCATGGAGCCCAGCTCCGTCAGGTCACCGTCATCGTTGAGAGCAGCCAGGTAATTCAGAAGCTCGAGGGCCCTCATTAGTGTCTCGGGGGCTGCAGTTAAGAGGAGGAAAGTTAGAGCCAGGAATGTCAGTGAGTCTGAAATCACTAATATATACGATAAATAACAGTTCACAATACAAGAGTGACTCACCTGGTGGATCCATGAAGTCAAAGTGAACGAGGTCATCGATGCCCAGCTTTTTCAGCTGCAGCACAACCGATCCCAAGTTGGACCGAAGAATCTCAGGGTATGTGTTATCCTACGGAGGTATGATAATAATGGTCAATGTAAAGTAAACAGAACAAATACTTCACTCACATATCTGAGTGTTGCTATTAAGGCCGTAATATAATTTTAGCACAATGACCAGCGTAAGCAGTTCTCTGACAGCTTAGTGATTTCCTGACCTTGAAGACCACAGAGATGGACACACAGATGGGATGTCCATTCAAATTGTTCAATGTCTGTGGTGCACCATCAGGCTTATGCTACTTTAGTGATTTTATCAACAAGAGAAAACGTGGAGAAATGAATGACGGATTTGTTTGTTTTACATAATCAGTACCAGGTAGAAGATGCTTTAAAACCTGCATTAAAAACGTTTATATTTATTGCAATGTAAGTTTGACTGTCAAAAAAAAAAAACTGAACGCCCTCTGGTTTTATATTCCAGCCAGCCGTTTCACACTCTGTGCTAAGACCTACCACTTTGTGCTTGTCATTGGCACTGAAGGTAAAAATAAGACACAGACAGCAGTCGGGACATTAAATATAAATTAATGTAACTGGAGTCACTTACCTGCATCTCCGTTTTGTAGGCCTTCTCTGTGTAGAGGCGGAAACATTTTCCCGGACGTGTTCTGCCGGCTCGTCCTGCCCTCTGCTGGGCAGAAGCTTTGCTGATGGCAGTGACGAGCAAAGACTCAACTCTAATACGAGGATTGTACACCTGGAAACACATTTGAAAGCGCGTTTAAACACAACAAGTAACGTGAGACGTACATGTTGAAACACTGCGTAGAAAAGAAAATCATGCAGGACTCAACCCACCTTTTGTTTGGCAAATCCAGGATCAATGACAAACACGACACCATCAATTGTTAGAGAAGTCTCAGCAATGTTTGTCGACACCACGACCTGAGGAGGTTGCGACAGACCGTTAGATATCTATTTTTAGTTGTCATATGTGTAAACTCCAGTCACTCAGTTGACAACGTACCTTTCTTCCTATTGCACCATTTGGCTTTCTTGGAGGAGGAGGCTCAAAGATCCGTTGCTGCTGTTGTGGGGGCAATGTGGAATAAAGTGGAATGATTTTGATGTCTCCGACTTCAGGTCCGAGGTCATCTACCTCACGCTTGATCCGCTTGCAGGCCTCGTCGATTTCCTGAGAGAAAGGAAAGTTCAGTTTACCTTGGCTTATTTAGGAAAAAGGGCAAGAGAATCATGGATATTAAGTAATAACTACCTCTTGACCAGTGAGGAAGAGAAGGCAGTCACCTTCATCTTCCTCACACATGTGAATCTGGATGACAGTGCGGATTGCTGCCTCAAGGTAGTCCCGCTCTGGCTCAGGGGTGTAAAAGATCTCTACGGGATGCGTACGGCCAGGAATAGTCAGCAGGGGACAGTTGTCGAAGTACACTTGGAACTTCCCAGCATCTAGTGTGGCACTCATGACGATCACCTGCACAGAGAGGAACCATTACATAGGTAATTTTTGCTTAAACACTGATGATGTATATGAAAACACAGGGAATGTGAATAAGATATCTCTGTTATTCCAAGAAAGAAAATATACCTTCAGATCTGCTCTTTGACGGACAACTTCCTTCAGTACACCCATCAGGATATCTGTGGCCAGCGTTCGCTCGTGGGCCTCGTCAAGAATAATCACACCATATCGCTCCAGCAGTGGGTCATTCATAGCCTCTCTTAGTAACATACCGTCTGTCATGTACCTGAAAAAAATTGTTTGTTAAGGTGGAACATTCTGACAAATTGTTCTGCGTCAGAGAAGATATTTCTGTGCATTAGCAAACCCCAATCACTGCCAATACCACTTACTTTAGTATAGTCTTGGCAGAGCTACAGTCCTCAAATCGAATGGAGTAACCAACTTCCTGTCCAAGCATGACGTCCATTTCGTCTGCCACCCTTTGAGCCACACTCATGGCTGCCACTCTTCTTGGCTGAGTACAAGCTACCGCCCGCTTAGGACCAGGCAAGCCCCTCACCATGTCCACACACCACTGTGGGATCTGACGAGTGGAATAAAGATTGCAACATATTTTGATTAAAACAATTCAAGAAGACTGTCTCAAACATATCTGCAAATCTGAATCCCCCAGCACAAGACACACAGGATAAATCACTGCATTTCATACCTGTGTTGTTTTCCCAGAGCCTGTCTCTCCGACCAGGACAAAGCTCTGCTGACGTGTGATGATATCGTTGAAGCGTTCCTTGTACTCCCACACTGGGAGCTGTAACCTCTTCTTCAGGATCTCATAAAAGCGCGGCGTGTGCGGCAAGTTGGTGAAGGGGTTGATCTGCTGGTGCACAGCCATCTGCTTGATGGGTGGGATCACTGGCATGGCTCCAGTACTGTTGGAGGGGGCACTCAGCGGCTTTGTGTCTCTTTCCCGATCTTTGTCCCTGTCACGGTCCCTGTCTCGGTCCCTGTCCCTGGAACGGTCCTCACGTTCTCTGTCGCGGTCCCTGTCTCGCCTGTCGTCATTATAAAAACACTTTGTTGTAGAGCTGCAGCATTTACATCAAATGTGATGACATGAATATTTCATATCTGACTAAAATAGGGTTCAGAGTTCATAATAACAGAAACATATGTACATATTAAAAAACACAGTAGAATTGACAGCTCAGAGTTATTTAAACAAATGCCCAATACCATAACCTCCATGAAGCTAAGATTTAGTGCAGAACCGTTGTACTAGTGTACCTAATGAACTGTCGTGCAAGTGTTTATCTTTGTAATTCTGTACCATTTTTGTATCTTTACAGGATATATTACTACACATTATACAGTTCTACTGACACATTAGCAATAGTTATACATGCACACTCAGTCTGTTTGTTAGTTTATCTAAAACTACAAAAAAGTGTTATATGAAATTAAATGTATAGTGTACGATTATATTTCATATTTTTTAAAATGTAATTGCTCACCTTTAGTTGTGTTATATTTAATCTACTTATATATGGGTTCACCTAAATTAAACTAAACTAAATATTAGAGTCTCAATAAAATAAAATAAAACTCAGCATCACAAGCTTTGTTACATACTACACAAAACAGACGCAAGCAGTGTATCACCTTCTAAAGAAAATCTATTTCAACTAAAGCTCATCATTAGTTCTAACATTAATGAAGGTATAAATTATTGCCTGGCAGTAAGACTGCATTAATTTAAAGCCAAGTGCAACATAGCATGTTAACACCGAGTTTCCGTTAGCTAGCACAGTGCTACGTAGGGCCAGTGTTATTGACAACAAATCTGAACATCTATAGATATAGCTTATTTTAGGAAACAAATGGCGGTCTTTTAAACTGCAGCGAAGGCTAGACAGCTACGTCAACTTAACCTCGCTTGAAAATGTTGTTAGCATTTGGCTACGGGGACGTTAGCCACACACGTGCCTCAATGGTGAGGGTAACGTTGATGCTTCGTTTGTTAGCTAAAGCCTTCCCCGGTAGATACTTGCAGTTGCTGACACAACACAACTAGCATTAACAAGTCTGTGTCAGACTAATAATTAGATGCAGTAAGGTAGCACACGTTGAACACGAGCTACAACGTTAAAGGTTATTGTCTTGGTTCGTGTTCTGTTATCCATGGTGGACGTTAGCCAACTTGACTAGCAACAGCTAGCAGCTAGCTTGTATCTGATTCGTTATAGGGTCTACGCTAACTGTGGCGCTACACCTACCCGTCAGACCTCTTCTTAGTAGTGGCGTAGTCATCGCCCAAATCCAGACGATGTCTTTTGGACATCTTTATGGATAAATGTAGCTTATCCTTCAATTAGCGCGTAGGCAATTCAACCGGGCGATATGCAGCTAACTCAGCTTCCTGATTCCTGTTCTAAGAGCGTTTTTCTATTCAAATTAGTTTTACAGGATTAAATAGCGCCCCCTGCTGCTCGGGAGTGCAAACACATACGACACCCACAAGCCTTCTGTCCATCAAGGTTTTTGATTGTTTAATTGGCATTTTGCATATTGCATGGCTCTAATACTAAAGCCATTGAGCATTTAAAAATGATTATTAGATGAAATTAGATTATGCCCCCCCACACACACAGATTATGCATAATCATAATCTGTGTCAGTTTATTTGTCCTAAACAGCCAGCAGTGTGGTATGAGTTGCATACAGCAAAAAAACAAACAAAAAAAACACAAAAAACAACTGACTGTATGCTAATTCAAAGGATGCATACAGTGCTCCTGCCCTGCCCTGTCCGATCTGATCATAACCTATTGTTGTTAACACCTGAGTATGTTCCTGCAGCAAAGAGACAGCCTGTCTCCACAACAACAATCTGCAGGACCGCCCCGAGACCACCAACTGGGACGTGCTCTGCCAGCCCCATGGGAATGACATAGACAGCAAGACGGACTGTAAGGATACAGCAATTCTTAAAAGGACTGTCTGCTGCTATCCTGGATCACCAGCCAGCTGAAAGATCTGCTTAACAAGAAGCAGCAAGCCTTCAGATCTGAAGATAACGTAGAGGATACAGAGTGTAAGGACGCATATAGGAGGAAGCTGGAGGCCAAGCTCCAAGGCCAAGACATGAAGCTGATCACCGACTTCAACATCAAAGCCTAGCAGCAAATTGATGTCCATGTTATTCATGCACTTTACTGTCATTCCTATGTACTGTATGAAATATATAGTCTTCCACCTCTATTTCTTGTACATTTGTTCATATGCTAATTCTGAGATGACGTCAAGCTATCTTTTAGACCTGTGTTTTTACTGTGGTTCAATAGGGCTGATGGTGAGGTGAGGAGACCAGTTTGTCCTCTGAAATTAAACCGTTGGAACTTTTTCAAGTACTCCAGTCCAAAAGTACAACGTAAGCGGATGAAGGGGCTCAGATTTATGAAAAGTGAAAACACACACAAGTTTGTACGGCTATCTTAGTGAGGACATTCACTGGCACGATGCAGTCCCTAGCTCCTTTCCATAACCCTAACCATCTCAACTAAGTGCCTAACCCTGACCCTAACCCTTACCTAACTGCAACCCTTCTCTTAAAACTAAGTCTTAACCCTGTAACAGTCTTGTAAAGAAGTGAGGACCGGCCAAAATGTCCTAACTTTGCATAGATGTCCTCACTCCGATCCTGTAAAACTAAAAACGGGTCCTCAGAAAGATAGCTGTAAAACAACACATACACGCATGAATGTGCACACACACACACATACACACACAAACGTATCTCTGCTCCGCCTTCATCAGCAGCAACGCCTTCTCACACGCTTATACAAGACTGTTAGGAAACTTTTTGGCATCTTAGTTCGTCAGGCGATCAACACTGAGGGGTTTAAAACCCAAACACGTTGACGCTTTAATTCTTTGCTGCAGTTGTTTTTTCTGTTGATGGCGATCATGCGTCTGACGCGGTAAGTTTACTTTACGTTTGTGAGGAGTAATTAACTCCATACAAAACTGCGACATTACGGTCAGATAGAGATAAAGAACAGCTGGTACTTTAGGACTATTGTTCAGGCCTAAATATACATGTACAGTCAGTATCAGTTGTGTGCACGCGAATGTGCAATGAATCTATCTACATAATGTGTATTGTATTATGTTTCATCATTATATCTATATCTATATCTATATATCTATATATAGATATAGATATATAATGATAGTTGGTATATAACTATAGAAACATTTCTCCACAAGAGTACATTTTCTGATAGCATATCTGTATTATATTATGTTATACAGATTTCTCATCTGTAACTAAGATTTCCCAAATGTTTTTTTTTAATAGTTTTTTAGGATCTAAATATTGTCTTGGTTGTGGTATATTTATTTGTTGGCCATTTACAAGCATGTCAGTATGAGGCATCGCTCTAATCACTCTGGAATATTTCAGGTCAATGAGTCTCCTGGAGACTGCTCTGGTTGTTCTGCTGGCTGTCTGTCAACAGTGCCTCTCAACTAACAGCGATACCGTGGCCCCTCCGGAGGTCTTACAGCAGAGTGACACCGTGGCCCCTCCAGAGGTCGTACAGCACAGTGGCACCATGTATGCAGCCTGCAAAATGAAACCAAGCACCTCACTTCCTGAGGGCCTGCCCAAAGTATATGGTCAGGCGCTATTTAAGCAGGATTATCCCAACGGAACTCTCCAAGTTCTTCTCCGGTTCAGCGGCTTCCCAGAGGACGGCACTCCAGAGCCCAGGGCGGTACACATCCATCAGTATGGGGACCTGAGCCGGGGATGTGACTCAACTGGTGGCCACTACAATCCACATAATGTAAATCACCCTGACCATCCGGGAGACTTCGGTAACTATTGGCCCCAAAAGGGGAAAATCAACGCGATGTTTGAGTCCGAGGCAACACTGTTCGGAGGCCTGTCTGTGATTGGAAGGGCAGTGGTGATTCATGAAAAGATAGATGACTTAGGGCTTGGTGGAAACGCTGCAAGCCTGTTGCATGGAAATGCAGGCCGGAGGCTGGGCTGCTGTGTTATTGGGATTACCTCCCCCAGCCTCTGGGATATGTCGCACGAGATGTATGCAAGGCAGCTGAGGAGAAATTAGTCAAACAGTTGTGGCAAATACTGTTGCTCAGTTTTACAGAACATATTCTTGTCTGATATCATGATACCAATCAATTACTTAGACCCATCTCCAATATTCACAGCGTCAAATGTACTGGATGTTCTTAGTTTTCCCAGAAGAATAAAACATATTAGCAGCACAATTATTTGTCAGTCCACCAAAGTGAAATACTGTGATAATGTCCACATGGCTTGACATGGAATTAGGTAGTGTATTAGTAGCCTAATGACGCTGGTGCTCTTCCTCTAACATCAAAAAGAGGTTTACATTTGCGCTTTTTGTTTTTACAACCATTGGATGGGTTGCAATTTTGGTGCATGGCTGTCTAGTGACCATGAATTCTGAAAAAAGAAATGTTTAGCATGCAAACCGCTATCTGTAGTGAGTACAATCTAATCTCCTGTCTTTTCAAGTTTAAGGCTTAAGCACGATTTTTAAAGTCACAACACACAAGTCGTTGACACACATTTATCACCTACAGTATGCACAGAGATAACAATGTCATTTTTATCTGGTGAGTTTATTATATTGGCGTTACCTCTATTTCTACCACAAAAACAGGTTGAAGACATCAGTGCTGGTAATACAGATGTGATTTCATTGTGCCATTGTTAATGTCTATAAATGTATTATTTACTATGAACCACTCAGTGTCAACCAACAAACATTTCTTTCATCTTAGAATGGACAAAAAATGCATTTGGTTCGTAATATATTCATGCAGCTTCGATAATTCTTAATTTACATATTTAAAAATACTTTTATAAGGATGTTTGGTTTTAAACATGAGTGTAGCTTTTAGACCTGCTGGGAAGAACTGTTGGAATAAATATCTCACCATTTAAAACTAATACATGTGAGTTATGCTGTATTACTGTTTGACAAATCAAATAAAGCTTAACCTAAAATCTTAAACAGTGTTGGCAACTTTTTTTCTGACAATACAGTAAATTTCTTTCACATCACACAAGTGGGTTGTACAGAGGTAGAAAGATGAAGGAGAACGTCTGACAGACATTTTTGTTATTGAGCAGCACCACCTCTGTCTGCTGATGATCAGTAGCATGCCTTTCCGTTTTTAAGAATTTCTAAAAATATCTAATTAAATGTATTTCTCGAGAGTTAGCAGCATACATTAATATGTTCAGATTCAGTCTGTCTAAAGTAAATTATTAAAGATTCAAGAAAATAGATGTAATATTAGACACATTTGATAGCTCTTGTTTGGATTTAACACCATCGTTCTCCACATCTAATATACACCAATCAGGCATAACATTATGACGACCTGCCTAATATTGTGTTGGTCTCCCTTGTGCCTCTTAAACTATTGTGACTCATCAGAGAGGGCCAGGTCAACACCTTGTGCTGCTTTTTACATTTTTTTTTTTAGTTGTTCCTAATCCGCTTTTGTGTGTGTCTATGTGAGGCTGCATCCTGCTGGGGATGGTTAATGCCATCAAGGAGTGTCATTGCTATGGGGTGGGGGTGCCTGGTCTAGGTGGGTAGTACATGCCTGAGTAACATCCACATGAATACCAGGTCTAAAAGTTTCCCAGCAGAACATTGTATTATCCCAAGATGTTTAGTGTTATTTACCTCTCCTGTCAGAGGTTTTAATGTTGTGGCTGATGTATATTCCACGCACATAAATGACTGGATGGAGAAAATCCCTTTGCCTATTGTTTGGGTGTCCAGGTGCCTACGCTGTATGTCATTGAGGAGTTAGAAAGTAGACCAAGTGAAAGCAGGAAAAATTACATTCTTTTCTTTTTAGGGTTGAAGAAAACCATCATATTCTGTCCCAGTGATTGTTTTCCAACAATTGGGCTTTAGATAAAATAAGATAGTTATTCTTATTCTTCTTTTGAAACACTGTGCGGCCTGGTAGTATCTCCTGGAAGACACGTGTCCTGATTGTCGCACACATCTGCTACCAGGTTCAATGGGACATCCTCCGGCTGCTCCTCAGAAGCAGTAGTAGATACAGCAGTCGAGGAAACAATATCAATATTTCCCTTTAATAGAAGAGACTCAGACTCAAGACCTTCCTCTCCTTCAGAACATCCTTCTGACTCATTTTCTCTTTCTCCTGTCAGCTTTGAGTTCTCTGAAGGTTTCTCCAAGTGAAAAGGCTCTGACGGATGGGTTTCCTCTAAGTATGTTTCTTTGGGATCACTGTCACTCAGACACTCATCGTTTTTTGTTAAATCATTACAATCCATCGTGATGTGTGGATGTCCATTGTCATGACACTCATCACTATTTGGCATTTCCGACTGAGGGCCCGCTGTCTTATCCTCAACTAGCTGGTGTGAAGAGTTCTGGTGGGAGGTCTCTGTGATGGACGGAGATGGTGGGGCATCTTGAAATCCTGACAAAGCTACTGTTTCACTGCCTTGGTTTGGACCTTCTAAGGGGCTCTGCTCCTCTGTGGGAATATTTTCAAACCCCCTGTCACCTATAAGAACAGACAAATATGAACAATATTCAAAGCTGTTCCAATAATAGTGTCAGAAACATATTAACACTGAATATTCACCTCCATGTCCAGGAGAATCTTTTGATTCCACCTGGTGGCTGTTCAGGATGATGGCGTCTTTTCCTCCTAGCATCACAAAACATCATTCAAAGTACGCTCTTATCAAACATCACAAATTAAAACTTCTGAATTAGATGGAGGTGCGAATTTATTAATGACAGATGTGAGAAGTAATGATGGAGATGAAGTTAAGGCTTAAAACAACATGACACGTTACTAGAGGAACATACTTCCACATATTCCCAGAGACACATTATAAGTCAGACCTCCAGGTAGCAAGAAAGGGAAGAAGAAATCAAAGGAAATATTGTTAAAAGTACGCTTAAAAACATATGCACTTGAGCCTGTATATAAAGAGCATTGTATTCACCTGGAAGGCTCCATAATCCAGACAGCTCTAGGGTTTTTAGTTTTTTCTCCAGCTCTGCCACACGACATCCAAGAATCCTAGCAACAAAAAAAACAGAGATCTTCAGAGATTTGGCCGAAAAACATCTGAACAATTTCCACCAAAGGATATTTAGAGTGTAAATGAAAAGAGGCGTACTTGTTGATTTGCCGTTGGTGAGAAATCACCATGTTCTTTTCATGGATGGTTTCCAGCAGAGCCGTGGCGAGAGACTTGAGGTCTGAGATGGACTTTGGAGTCACCGGCAAGCTGCAGCCATTTTCTTCAGACAGCAACAGTTCCTTCACTGCACGCACGTCGCAAGTCAGGGTTAGACAGCAGGAACATGTTTTCCACAAGACAACGTTTGGAGATTTCCAGTAAATGTTGAATTCAATGGGTTACAGAAGCTCCCATTAGAAAAGGAAATGTGTGATTCCTCTGACCTTGTTTTGCTGAAAGCACCCCAGTCAGGGCACTACTGTTGGGTTTCCCACAGATTTTAGAGGTTCTCCTGCACTCCAGGGCACTCTGAAATCAGTTGACAGTGCAGCCGGATAAGGTTTTGAGGATTTAGACAAATCTTTTGTTGAAATTATAGGAAAATAAGTGTAATTGAAAGATCGGATTAATGAAAGACGAATAAAATGTAGCTACCTTGTACTTCATCAGATTAGCTTTGAGCAGGTTAACCTCCTCTTGGAACTGACCTAGCCGCTCATGTAAATACCTGAAAGATCATTTGAATTCACACAGAAACATACAAGTTGTGACTCCTTAAAATTCAAACGTGACAATTCTGTAATGGCTTTTAGTTCATAGAAACCATATGACATAAATTAACACAGTTTCTTAGAACTAGTCAAGCAGTTGTAGGATGAGAGGGTTTAAACAGGACACTACTCTAGATTCAAACCTTAACACTTGGATTCAAATCATTAGCAACAATCAGCCACTCGGGAAACACTTAGATCACATTTATTTATTAAGGTGCAACAAACCTGTTCTCCATGCAGAGCGCATCTATGTCTAAAATCCGTGTCTCATCATTCCCCACAAGGTGGTTCATCTCCACGTTGAGCCGATGAGCCTTCTGCTGAAACACATCCCGCTCGGCTCGGACGTCCTGAAGCTCGTCTGTGAGCGACTTGACGCTGTGCTCCAGCACCTCGTTCTGTGGAAGAACAACACACGCTGTGTCAGTAATTCCAAACTGACTCTATCAGCCGGTACTGTGGTGCCTGCTAATAGAATGTTGTTAGTGGGGGCCTTTGGGTCCTATGTGTTGAGCGGAGGGGCCTCTGTGGATCATCTCATAGATACTTGATCAGTTTGGGATCTAGTGAATTTGGAGGCCAGGTCAACACCTTGTGCTGTTCTCCATGTTTTTTTAGTTGTTCCTAAAGCATTGTTTGTGTGTGTGCCTGTGTCAGGCTGCATCCTTCTGGGGATGGCTTCTGCCGTCAAGGAGTGTCATTACTGCTGAGTTGTTCCTAAACCGTTTTTTGTATGTGCCAAAAATAACTTGCCATGTTGCAGACACTGTGTTAACATTTAAATTAAGGTAAACTGGTTTGTTAAGCTATGACAAAGCATTAAACGAGTATCATCAGGCTGATATGCATAAAGCCGACAGTCCTCACCTGTTCTCTCGCTCTTTCCAGCTGTTTGACCAGATCCTCCCTCTCATGTGCTGGGAAGTGTCGAGCGCCGACCTCCTCGTCTCCCAGCCTCTGTTTGGTGATGGTCATCCGGAGAAGCTGCATTAACAGATGGTAAGACAAAGTGTACTTAGACTGAGGCATACATGTTGGGATATTTTCATAAATAAAGAGACCGAAATAAATGGCAATGAACATATATAATAATAAAATACCTTATTATCACCCTGCGCTTCTAACAGCCGTTGTTTCAGCTCCTTCACCTCCTCAGAAAGTTGACTGCTCTTTTCTCTGGAGTCTATGAGCAGCTGAGCTAAATTCACCTGAAGAAAGGTCACAAATCCCACATATCAAACAGGTTGATTCAGTCAATGTGTCTGTTCAACAGCAGTGAAGAAAATCCCATAGGGTACTGGTAAATATTTAAGAATAAGAAAAATAAGAAAAACCTTTATATGTCCCTCAATGGGGACATTGCATTTCATGTTTGCTCAAATAAAACACAATAAACCTTGTGGATTTGAGAAGAATGGCATAGTGTTCCACCTGCAGGCAGTAAAACATGTCATTTTATACTATTATCATGTGTACAAAGTGTAGGTCCTCAACTCAAAGACAGCCTGATCCACCAGGGTTTATTACTGACTTGTTCCCTTAGTAAAGATAATAAAACGTAAAGGCCAGGTCAGCCAACATAGATCTGTGTGTGCACATTATGAGATTATGGACTTTGCTCAAAGTCTCTACACATTGTGTGTGTGTGGTGTGTGTGTGCGTGTGTACTGAACGCACACATCAGGGTGTTGAAATCACTTACTTGATTCCTCTTCTCCGGAGGCAGAGAGGTATCTCCGTCCTGTTATCAGGAGAAATTAGACTCTAATTGAAAACCACATTTACAAGATTTCATAGCAGACAATGATTTGTTTTATTCTAACACCCCTGACTAATCTTTAACATTGTATTAGCTCAGCTTACAATGAGTTCCCTGTACTTCTTCTTGAGTCCTTGGTGTCGTTCGCGGAGCTGGTTGGCCATCAGTTCGTACTGATCCCTCTCCTGCTGGCAGGTGTCCAGCTCTTTGGACAGAATGAGAAGAGCTTCTTTCTTACTCTCCAACTTCTGCTTGCAAACTAGGAACTGCATGCAAGAAGAAAGGTTAAAAAAAAAAGGTATGTAAAAAGCCTGCAGAAATAGTAGTTATAACAAACTATTTTATTTCTTAAATTAGTCTCCACGGTTAAAAGAAAAGTGTACAAGAATGTACTGAAGTACCATACTATAAAAGTACTCGTCTATGAGTAAAAGACAGGAAAATATAAGAACAAATGATCATTTATTTATCAGCAGTTGTTAAATTTATTCTGTTAGGATCAAATAAAACAGAGAGTCTTAAATTTGAGACTTAGTTTGTTTCCCAGGTTTGAAAGCTTATAAATTAATTTGATAAAGACTAAAATATTGGTTGTTGTGATTATCTACATCCTAACACTTCATCAGACTGACTGATAATGTATTCTGGGCTTTGTATGTACAATGGAGAGGAAATAACATCTACTTCCTTCTTTATGCACATTCCCTTCAGTTTAAACAAAGCAGCTGAGATTTAATCCTGTGCGCTTTGTTTAATCCGGATATATTTACTGTTCGTGGGTCTAAACCAGAGGCGGCAAACAGACTCTAAAGAAAGTGAAATATGGATGCACCACAATGTTTAACCTGGCTGGATACTTATCCCACTATCGGTGTAGATTAGTAGAGATTTTCACGCTCTTTCCTGCGTCTCCTCTCTGCGTCTTTGCAGCAGTCTTACCTCGCTGACCATCCCCTGCCACTCACTCTCGCTCCTCCCGGACGGGTCCATCTCTCCTGGTGCTACGCACTAACAATTTTAACCACGACGCAAGGTGAGCTTTACACCACCGTCACTGGGTCTGCTTTTTCGGAAACATTTTCATCACCAACACGGATTACAGCTGACCGAGAGACGCGAGCTGCATCACTTCCGCCCGTATCGACGTAACAGGAGCGTCACGGTGCATTTGGAGACCGTCGTAAAACCAAAGGACAGGTTTCCAGTTGAGATAAAATACTGGCAGAAAATATGTGACGTTACTGATGAGCATATTCACGATAAACGGAGGAGCTGTTTGGTTCTTTTTTTTTTTTGCTTTTTTTTTTTTTTTATTTTGCTTGACTAAAAGAATAAAGAAAGAGTTAGGAAATTGATTTATCTTTGAATTTTAGGGGTTATGCTCTGATTTAAATGCATAAACCAGGTTCATTCGTATTATTAATAATAATCATTATTGTTAGAAGAACCGCAATTTTGAACACTCAAATAAATATGACTTTCCTGATCTATGATTGTGGAGCAGCCATTTGAGCCCTTTGTTTAAAATGTGCTTCTTACATCTCCATCCTTTACAATAAGTGTGTAAAAGTGTGTTGGAATATTCCCAAAGAATAATTACAACATTAAAGGGCATATTTTAATCATTCATTCATCTTCTTCTCTAACCGCTTGTCCTGTGAAGGGTCGCGCGGGACTGGAGACTATCCCAGCTGTCATCGGGCGAGAGGCATTGTCTTGTCTTTTTTGTCAGTTTATTTTATGTTTAACTTTTTCATTTAATACATTTTTGATGGAGAATACTTTTGTTATGATTGGGATCGAGGGATTTTCCGAGAATGCCGTGAAAGCACACACGTCAAGACTGTTCAGCAAATACTTATAGTACCTAATGGCTATAAGACATATATATAGCCTACTGTAAAGCTAAGCTGTGTCATCAAAGTGTGTGTGTGTGTGTGTGGGAGGGGCGAGGGGGGCCAGAGAAGAGACTCAACAACAACTGACTCTGAGGCTTGTGCAGTAGAATCAATGATTCCATCCCTCAACACTGAATAACAACAACAGATCATAATAACGCAGCGTGTGTCTATCTAAGTCGGAAAAAAATCCCTTTGCATTTTCAATAATGGTCTAGATGGCAAATACATTGTCGAACTGTGATGTAATTTTGTCTTTTGTCCTCTGTTGCAATTGAAAGAAAATGCTGTATCAGATTGCAGCTACTGACCAGACTATCAATTTCAAACTTGCTGTCTGAGGCACTTTGTCCACGGCTATTTTTTGCAGTCTGAAGGGCGGAGTGAAAAACAATTTATTACAAGACATGTGGTTAAATGTTCTTTAATGCATTTCCCGCAAACTCGCGCTTACATACGAGAGAAGGTTGTATATTGGTAAAAGATCATTGCTAGGCAGGACATCGAGATAGATGGTAGCCCATTAAATAAATAAATAAATACATGAAGCAGACAAAAACATATTGCTTATATCACAGCCTAAGTGCCATTGTTAAGTTTGTGGAAAAAGTCTGATGTCAGGATTATTCATTAATGTGTACAATCGATGAAAAATATCAAAAGATCGGTGACGACAACAGCACATATCAGGGGCTTAATGAAAACGTCTCCTACAAAGCATTTCAAGTTATAAAGCAGCACACAGTTGACCCTGTGGTTGTAATTCAGCATTAGCTTTAAGTATTATACATGGTATTGCATAGGAATCAAGAGTAAATTACATGTCTTATGTTGCTATTAATCAGGCACTCATTAGCATAGTCATACTGCAGTTTGGTACAAATGTTGTGCAGTCAGGCTTAAGCTCACAACAACCATCAAATACATTCTGCTGTACTTTTGGTGAAGAGCAACATCTCTGTGCCATGCACTTTTATATTGTCCCATTTACGGGGGTTAAAGGGCTTCAAAGGGCTTTAGCAAGGCGCAGACAGTTTCCGTCATCGACATAACCACTTCACCTCAAGAGTTAAAGAGGAGTTTTGGGTAACGTTTGACCTTTAAATCATTTTCATAAAGATGGCCAAACTGGATCTAAAACCCACTCTAACCACCGTCCAATTTGTTCGCAGTACGTGACAACAATCCAACAAATCAGCACATCCCTCTTACAAGTGACTCCTGTTTGTTAGCTTTTTGTGAATACAACACGATGAATATCTTTCAAGTACAGTTTCAAACAGTTTAAAAGTGCCATCATTCCTATAATTAAATTTATTACCACATGCCCGCTCTGTGACAGTTAGGCTTTTCACCTCTGCTTTCAAGTTAGGCCATTCAAAGGTGACATAAACACGTTTCTTGTCGAGATTTGGTCCAGATTGTTTTTCCAATTTTCCAGTTTTAGTGCAAAGAAGAATAAATAAATTCTAAGGAGTTTACATTTAACAGACGATCCTTCAAAAGTGCAATTTGGGCACTTTGCTGTCTGCTATTTAGTCCTGGGTCTCAGTGTTGTGTTCTGACCACGTCTCTGACTAAAGCAGTGCACAAATAAGGGATAGTAGTCTTCTGTGTAATTTTCACACTTTGCGAATTCATGCTGCGGGCCAGATTAGATCCTCTGGTGGGCCGCTTTTGGCCCCTGTGGTGTAGACTATCAAGGCTACAGGTGGAATAGTCTCAAGGTTTCTCTTTTGGTTTTAACTTACTGAGGCAATAGTAACCATTAAATGAGCATCAAGAATATTATATATATTGTGGGCATTACATTTTACATAACCTTCAATGGGTTATAAAAATGTGAGATGGCAAGGCTGTAGTCTATCGTCACCATTGCCAGAATAGACACTCCCAGTCTTCACTATTGTTTGCTCGTCAGAACTAGGATGAAAGCCAACACCTTTTACAGATATAACTGGTTTGGCGAAAAATTATCTTCATGCGGTTTCATTTTCAAAGATTGCTTCATATTTCTATCCTTCAGTATCAAGTTCACTAACAAGTATCACACCTCCATAGTTGCTAAAAAATGCATATGATTTGCAGAAACTCGCCAACACATTTTGTCTCAAACCAAGGAAGATATATCTAGTTGCATAAGGAAGATGTACAGCATTTGAGACTCCTTTTGTAGTATACACACATTATTTATCTGAGTGACCAACACACACTGGGATCATTAGTCATTTTGTTCAGTATTACAAGCTTAAATCTACAATAATATGCTCAAAAACCATTGATTTGCCCTTGAAGCTGGAGGAGAAGATGAAATTCCTCCGGTCGTTGGTCACTACTGTGAAAGACCGGGGTGACTGCACATAAATGTCCTTGAACTTGTGAAACGTTTTTGTCTCCGTGTCCCAGAGGTAGATCTGTGTGAAAGAGTAATCACTGCCAAGAGCAAGGTAGTGTCTGTCTGTGAAGGTGAAGGGCTGGAGGATCATCGCCCCTCGGGAGGGAAGAGGCTGCACCTCCGTGAACTGCTTATTGGTCCACTTGAGGACTTTGGAGTCACCGATGTAGCAGGTCATGGCCAGATACATGTCGCCCTCCACCCGAAAAGCTTTGATCGCCACCACGTCGTCCACATTTGGGATTTCACCGTGAAGTATGAACTTTAGGGTGCTCTTGTTCCACAGGTAGATGACGGGCGGCTGAGAGCGACTGGCTAAGATGAGGTAGGACTTCCCGTCCACCTCCACGAACTCGGCATCTGTATCACGGAACCACTCATGGAGGAACTGGTAGGAGTAGAAACCAGTTTGGTTGCGGTCCGGTTCGTCTGTCCACTTGTAGAGAGTAGACAGGCCCGCCTTAGAGCTGTCTACAATCACAAAATACCAATTGCCTTCCATTTGAAATACCTCAATGTCATTTGGCTTGGAGATGTTGAAGACCTCGATAGTTTGGAATTTGTTGAACTTGTTCTGTTGATCGTCAAACTTGTAAATGTGGGAGCCACCGAAGAGCTGGGTGACTATTATCAAGACGTGGTTATCAATCAGGACAGACTTGCACCCAACCACAGACTTCCCTGTGAGGAAAAGGTTAACAGTGTTAATACAACACAGGTAATAAACTCACATTAATGAAGTTCATGGAGATAACGGAGATGTGTTAAAAATATCAGCAGCCTCATCTTTTATCAGAGATGAGAGTACACTTTGTCTAACCTGTTATATTATCAAATTTTCTGAAATTCATTTCGATGTGATCCCACTCCATGATCACGCAGCTGTTGGAGTTCGGGGCTGCCATTGCCACGTAGATGTCCTCTTTGAAGGAGAAGATGTCCGCTGACATGGCCTGAATGGGAATGGACTGATGACGCACAAAATCTGTGAAATGCACAAAAAAAAAAAAGTGAAACCGTCAACATTTTGGACATCTCTGCTTGAATCACACTTTCCGTGAAGATCTTTTCGTGGACAGTCCGGGTTATCAAATTCTGCTTTTACTATCAATAATATTTTGTATTTAATACTGTGTGCTGTGTCATAGTGAGTCTATATAATATTACATTTACTCTAAATGTTTTTCTACGTATCTAATGAATGAAATAATGTATTTCTAATGGTGACTACTAATAAAGAGTTTTACTGATAGTCTGATAAACAGAAAGCATAAATTTGCAATGTAACAATCAGATTTAATATCAATGAATACAACTTCTGCTTTCGGTAGCTTCAGTTTTAAGTCACGGTTGCTCTGTACACTAGGATCTAGCCGCAAAGGCTTTTTAATGCAGCGCTAATGCGGAAAATAACACCAACACTGTTCTCCATCGAATCCATGGGCCGGCTGGCCTTTCTGTGTGGAGTTTGCATGTTCTCCCTGTGTCTGCGTGGGTTCTCTCCGGGTACTCCGGCTTCCTCCCACCATCCAAAGACATGCTGGTTAGGTTAATTGGTGATTCTAAATTGCCCGTAGGTGTGCATGTGAGTGTGAATGTTGGCCCTGCGATGGACTGGCGACCTGTCCAGGGTGTACCCCTGCCTCTCGCCCGATGACAGCTGGGATAGGCTCCAGCAGACCCCCGTGACCCCTAACAGGACTAAACGGGTATAGAAAATGAAATGATGACTGTTCTCCATTTACTACTTGATGTTGAAATGTAGCGTTCCTACAAACACGTTCCAGTCCACAGAAACTGGACTATGCAAGTTTATTGTTCTCTTACTTGCTGCACAAGCTAAATTCTTGGTCTACTCTTTAAGTTTATTGATAGCTCAGTGCAGTTGCTGCAGTGTGCATATTCCCCCCTGTGTGTGATTTTTCTTTGTGCTGAGTCTTCCTTCCACACTTCAAAAATGTGATTCTACTTTGGCCATAAATGCACGTGTGCAGGTTATTCCGTGATTATTGTGTTCGTCCTGTGAGGGAGGGACTAGCATCCTCTCGGGCCTATCAGCTGGTGCAGGCTGCAGCCGTCCACGACACTAGCCGCATTGTAAGCAACTATAGATGATGGATGGACGATAGCATCACCACCACCTGGTTGCAGATTGGCAGGTGCACAATTCCTTATGTGCAACGTAGTGTACACTGAGCAATAATGAAATCTGTGTTGACAGCTGTGCAGCATGAGATCTGGCCATATTGTGGAATATTTGTGGCATATTTATGGAGATTTAAATGTTTTAATACTGTTAATTTCAAAAGTACTTCATTATAGAGATGCAACCCACTGCTTGATAACAAGCAAGAACATACTATTCTCCTCTGAGGTCACATGTAATAAAGGTTGACATCCATGGTGCCCAGATGGTGACTCCTTGAGTCTTTCCTCTATCTCAGCAACTGTTTTATGGACTGCCTGCACAGATATTCATGCCCCGTTATGGTTGAATTGCAGTCTTTTTATTGATGCCATGGCTTTTTGTCTAGCCAGGTCAGAATTGCAGTTTTTCCAAATTCCAAATATTTGCAATCGTTTTAGTCTGCCGCTCTTCTTCCTTTGTGTGTTTCAAAAATTTAGAATGGTGTCATAACTAGAATAAAATTACAAACATGGTAAACATCACACTGAATAAATATCTGCATGTTAGGAATATCTTTGTGACCATGTCAGCATATGTTAGCCTTTCCCTCAAAGCATTGCTCTCCTTAAATACAGAAGCTCCTGTGGCTGTGGACACTGTGGACTCTTAATCCTTGTTGAATGTACAGTGCTAGTGTGTATGTGTAAGTGTGCATATATATGTGCAGTTTGTTAGCAGACCTCGGGTGTGTTTGTTGTATCTAAGTGCAGCACGGTGCATCATAGTGTCCTGTTAAATTATTCAGCAGTTTTATTGATTTTCCTTTTTTTTTAAAAAAAACAACATGTCAATTTCAGCAGTGCCTATGACTACTCCTAAATGCTTCTGAGCGTGCCACTGTCATTTTACCTGTGGAAATGCATTCGCCTGGCGGAAGAGGAAGGTCATTGAGCCGCTTGCCCTTCATGTCATTGGGGCCTGCACAGAAGACATCTGACACCGTGGCATTTGTGTTTTTCAGCCATGTCATCAGCCACTTGTTCTCACAACTGCACTGGAAAGAGTTGCCTCGCAGATCCCTGGTGTATGAGAGGGGAATCACCAAAGGGTGAAGGATTAAGAGAGGCCAAGAAGCATGATGGATGGATAGATAGAATCACGTTTCACACCATTCTTACAGGATTTAGTGCCAAACACAAAGCTCAGCCTGAGTCAGCTTCACTTTGGAACACACTATGGAAAAGGCAGCCTGTCTCTCTTTTAAACGTGCACGCGCATGCACACACACACGCACTCACACACACACACACACACACACACTGCTGACACCACAAATGCTTACTCACAGTTCCAGCAATGAATCCAAGTCAAAAAAGAGATCTCTTGGCAGAAATCTCATCTTGTTATTCGCAAGAGAGCTAAAGCGGACACAGACACACAGAGACACAATAAAAAATAAATTAATAAATCACATTTCTGTCTACTCTCTATCTTTTTTTCACGCTTCTGCTTTTCTCCACAAAAAACTGCTGGTGCTGGTGCTGCATAGCATCAGTATACACCAATCAGGCATAACATTAAAACCACTGGCAGGAGAAGTAGCAGCATTCATGTGGATGTTACTTAGCCATGTAGCACCCACCTAGACCAGACCAGACACCCCCACCCCATAGCAGTGACACTCCTTGATGGCAGCAGCCATCCCCAGCAGGATGCAGACTGACACAGACACACAAAAATGGTTTAGGAACAACTCAAAAACATGAAAAACACCATAAGGTGTTGACCTGGCCTCCAAATTCACTAGATCCCAAACTGGTCAAGTATCTGTGGGATGATCCACAGAGGCCCCTCCCCTTAATCCATAGGACCCAAAGGCCCCCACTAACAACATTATGTTTCCAGACACCACAGGACACCCTCAGAAGGTCCATGTCCATTCTCTGATGTGTCACAACTGTTTTGGATGTACAAAGGAGATCTCCACAAGCTTTTTAAGGTGGTCATAACGTTATGCCTGATTGCTGTAAAGTACTATTATCATTTTCTGATTGGTTGAGTGAAGGGTAGCAGACTTACAGATGAGTCAAACCTCGCAGACCACGAAAGGCATTCTTGGTGATCGTTTCAATCTTGTTCCCCTCAATGAATCTGTTCAAAGAATAACACCACACTGGTTTACGACTGTGTATGAGCAAGAGAATAAAATATTTATTACTCAAATATTTTGAGGAAGTAGCATAAACTGAATGACTGAAACAGACAAATTAAAGTTTATAGAGGCATAGTCTACACTTGCAGCTCCAATCCCACAGATTTGAAAAACGTTATCCACAAAAACACATGATGTTGTTTAATGTGCTACAGTGAGAACTGTGTAAGTTGTGTGATAATACTCACAGATACTCTAGATGAGGGAGACCAGAGAAAGCGTCATCTTTGATTGTAGTCATAGAATTTGCATTTAGGAGCCTGTAGGAGAAAAAACAAACCTTCATGAGTGTAAACGAAAAATAAAAAACATCTTCTTTAGCATTTCTGACGCGGTTACCAGTGACAAGTTTGCATTATAGAACTCATACACATTTTGTGTGTGTGTATTTGTGGGTGTTGCCCTGCATCTACACTGATCAGCCACAGTTTGGGACAAAAGGTACTTGCAAGAGCTGAAGAGAAGGCATGAGTGAAAACATCCCCTCTGTGATTTCCGCAATGGATCCATTCACCATGCTCCTTTTGGGAGAAACACAAAAAAGACATCAAGTGCCAACTCCTGTATGTAGGGAGGCTCACATTAGGAAGACACTGTCCTTATAAATGTAGCATTCACCGGATGTTACGCTATTTACTAAAGGGTTTAAGGGGGTAATCATATTTGTCTGAAGTCATATAGATGGTTATTTTACTCACAGTGAGTTGATCTCGTTCGGTAAGGTCCGGGGGATCTGTGCGGTACCGACGCAGATGATGGTCTCCTTGGAGCAGGAGCATCCTGAAGGACATTTAAAAACCTTTTTACATTCCACCGCTCCGTAAACACACATAAGGGCGATGCCGGCCACAAACCACTGCTTATACGATGCCATGTCGCTTCTTAGGCATTAATAATGATGACAGATAAGAGCGAGGTCCGAGGCAGCAGTATCCGCCGGGGCGATGTGAAAATGCAGCACTACGGTGGAAACCCCTGACACAGGCTGTTACGGCTGCAGCTGCGTCCCAGTGTTGTGTCAGAATCCGTCCCCCCCTGGTCCTGCCTCCCCCTGCGTTGGACGGAGCATCCAGAGCAACGCTCGCCCACGAAATGTTTTGCTCGCACCACGGTACTGATAAGGAGAGCACAATCTGCACGGTTTCGTTGTGTTGTTGTGGAACATGCACATCTGATCAATTCAACCCGCTTTGCTAAAGTTCGTTGCCTTACTGTTAACACATTCAGTGACTAAAATAATCAAATCATGTTCAAATATTGTTGTCAGACATTTATAAATGTATTGTTCTGTGGAGAACCTCTACACCGATCAGACATAACATTAGGACCACAATCCCAATATTGTGTAGGTGTCAAGTTGACTCATCAGAGCATAGGCATGGTCCTTGGTGTCCTGAGGTCTCTGGCAACAGAATGTGGTTAGTGGGGGTCTTTGAGACCTATGGCCCTCTGTGGACACAGATACTTGGGATCTAGTGAATTTGGAGGCCAGGTCAACACATTGTGCTGTTCTTCATGTTTTTGAGTTGTTCCTAAACTGTTTTGTTTAGCCTAGAGATGACACCAGACTTCACAAGTTCCTGGGGATGGCTGCTGCCATCTAGGAGTGTCATTGCTATGGGGTGGGGGTGCCTGCTCTGGTCTAGGTGGGTGGTACATGTCTAAGTAACATCCACATGAATGCCAGATTCAAAGGTTTCCCAGCAGAAGATTGTATTGTCACAAGATGGTCAATGTTATTTACTTCTCCTGTCAGTGGTTTTAATGTTGTGGCTGATCAGTGTATATGTCATAACATTACTGTCAGTGGTTTTAATGTTGTGGCTGATCAGTGTATATGTCATAACATTACTGCACATTTTTATGCCTTGATTTGCAGCTTATTTGTATAAATGTGATTTAAGATTTTAGATAGATAGATAGATAGATAGATAGATAGATAGATAGATAGATAGATAGATAGATAGATAGATAGATAGATAGATAGATAGATAGATAGATAGATAGATAGATCTCTCCTCCACCACCCATTTATAACAGGGGGAACATACTGTAACTGCAAGTTGTCCAGCAGGAAAACTGCATCCTAATCTGTTTGTTGGTTTTTCAAACACTACGAGTGGGAGGGGGAGCTGACACACACCGAGCATGCACACTTTAACAGCTGGGCCCCTTTTAAATTAAAACTACAACTGCAGTAAACGTCTTTTGAGTCTAATGCGCAGCGCTCTGTTGTGAACACAGTGCTTTGAAAAGAATTAAACTTTATTCTTTCAGCTGGACATTGATCTGGACCCTCTTGTTTTCTATCCCAACCTCCTCTGTCTGAGAGTTTCCACACTTTCAGTGAATCTATCTGACTTGTGCTGAACAGAAGAACACACAGTGGATTTTCTAATCACTGGTGTCCTGATGCCAGTTCCCTCTCTATAATCTCTTTCTGTCACCTCTTTCTCTCCTCTACAGGGATGTCTGTGGTGAAAATGACTCAGAGGCAGAAGAGAAGTACAAAATCATATCAACACTGACACGTCTCTCACCAGCGTGGTCCATTTCCTTCAATCAAAGCTTCTTAAGGTTTTGTATGAGATGATAAACAGCTGCACTGCTGTGATCTGGCAGCTATTTATGAGAGGACCTTGAAGTGATGCCTGCTGGAGGCTGAATTCTTTAAAAACTCTAAGTGTGAAATATTTTCATTCAGAGAGGTCTGAGAACAAACAATTGATTTGCATCCACAAACAAATTTATCTTGAACAATACTCAAATCACTTGTGAAGTTAGGCCAATGCTGATCTGTTGCCATGGTTACTCATACAGAAATAATGTAGGAAAGGTCAGGTGTGGCTTCATAACAGCACCATCACCAGTGAAAGGTGGATGATTTTTTTGTGCTGTAATGAGAAGCTTCAGCAGCACAGTGACATCTGGTGGTTTCCAAAACTCATCTCAGCTCTTCAAGGCTGAGACTGAAGCGCCACAGCAGCCCCCCGACTTTAACCTCATTGTGAGAGAGTCCTGTGTGAGCAGTGAAACACTCTTTGGCATCATCCTCCCACCTAGAGAGCAGATCTCAGCATGTTTCGTAGAGGGACTGTTCAGCAGTGAGGATTAGTTTGTGATTGCACCACCATCTGTTGAAGTGGTGGAGGATTTCTTTTTAAACTTCCTGCGTAAGACAGATATTTAAATGTTAAATGTTCTTTATGTGGTGGTCCAACACGACTGAACTCCTGAAATCAGATACAAACACTGGTCTACCGTCTACTTGTAGCAGACAATCCAAACGATAACCACAGAGCATCTGATTAAAACAAACCTAAAGTAGGTTTAGGAGCAGCCAATTGCCACTCTAACAGCTGTTGATGTGATATGTCAGCTTGAAAAAGGGTATGTTTGCTCCTCCTGCTGTTTGAAATGGAACTATTGGGTGTTGACATTTCTTTAGTCTCATATTTATCCTACTGATAAACATGTGGATGATGCCATGTCATAATAGCCACTCATTCTGGTACCAAACACTTTAAAGGATGCAACCATGTCCTGGTTTGGTCAGCTCTGATCAGGGAACTGCAGGTTCATGATATTTTTAATGTGCGATCTCATTGTGATGGTGTTTCCCTACCAGTCAGAAAAAGCCATGAAGGTATCTCCCATGACAAACGTCCCATCTTTCTCTAGGAGGCGGGCAGGCGTGGTGGTTAACACTGCCCGCTGCTCCATCCGTGCTCACTTGCACGAGTTAAATACAGAGAACAAATACTCTGTATTTGACTTCATGTAAACGGTACATGTACTGCTTTGAAAGAACTTGAGAGTATTACATTTTCCAACTTTGGAAACTATACCTGTACTGACGGGCGGAGGTTTGTTTTTCTCGCATGTGTGATCTACCAGACATGTGAATGCTGGATTATCATGTTCACATCAGATTCTGGAATCAATGGAGAAGATATTAAAGACTGCACAGCAACCATGCAGTAGCAATAAATGAAACACTGTTAAGAAAAAACAACAAATATTCTTTCACCAAAAAATACACATCTGTATTTATCCTGCAAGTCATAATGATGACTGGAGCAGCCTTCGGGTCCTGTGGGTTGATGGGAGGGGCCTCTGTGGATCAGGCTTGCTTCCACAGATACTTGATCAGTTTAATTCCTGGGGCTGTTTATTAAATGATTTTTTGAGCTGTCCCTCTGCAGTTTCTTTGCCGGTGCAAGACGCATCGTCCTGCTGCTGTTTAGGAGCGGTGTTGCAACAAGATGGGGATGCCTGTCTCTAACAACGTTAGTAACACGAACATGAATGCCAGCATTGTCTTTTAATGAGTTCATCAGTGTTAAGCCTTTCACCTGTCAGTGGTTTTATTTTTGATTGGGTGATTGATGTAGTATTTCAGCACTGCAGCAAAGAGGACAGCTCCTTTATGTTCACAGGCAGTTGCTTAAACAACAGATATTGACCCAAACAAATAAATGGCCTAGAGAAAAGATTTATTTTTTATTATTGCAAATGCCATGTTTAATGACTAGTTAGTGTCACCTGTTTTCATATAAACACTACAGTACTTTGTCCCAGTAAAGGAAAAAACAAACAAAATCATTTATTGTATCAGATTACACATAAAGCTGCTGCAATCATCATTTTTCTGAATTCTCACAATTACAATATATTATATATTTAGGGCTATATTGATGAATGTCGTCCCTGTTCAATCAAGCATTGGGTCTTTAGTTTTTTGTTCTTTTGTTGTGTTATATCCTGCTCCGGGGTGCCTCAGATTTTGCTATCCGCCCACTCAGTGGTGTACTGGTGGTTGTGTTTATGTGCTGGTACATGAACGCACCACTAGAGGGAAGCTGCTGATAACCAAAGGAGGAGCAACTTCCTGATCACAGTTTATTAGAAAATAAATGTTCTAACTTTTACATTTTGTGCTTCTTCATGTTAATTGTGCCATTATAGCATCTGTTAGAAATAAGATCAAACGCAGGTGTAATAATAAACTGGACTTGTGATGCAAATTACATTTAACAGCTTAATTTTGAACATTTATTCTGACATTTCCCAGTCCCAATAAGAGAGTAATTCATGTGCATTTTAATTTATGAAAAAGTTGATGCAAACCATATAACTGCCAGATGTTTGACCCCTGATGTTACGTTCAGAGTAGTCAGGTTGACCCAAACGCAGGACACAAAGGGAGGCGATAGCAGGAAGCAAAATAAGTTTATTAACAACTTACTAAAATGTGGAACATGGAGCGCTGCAGCTGTGAAGCATGTGAAATTCCAAAACGCAGATCCAAAGGTGTAATCCAAAAACCAAGGAACACAAAGGAACAGACACAGGGGTTACTTTACGACTTGACAGAGAACAAATGCAGAGGGGTGGACAAGACACAGGTGAAACTAATGGCTGTGGAGCACACAAGGAGAAACCAATCCAAGGAGCAAAGGGAAAACACAGGAAGTAAAGCAGGACAAGAAACACCAGGAAGGAAGCTTCCAAAATAAAATCAGGAAACACAAGGAAACCAAACAGGATTACAACAGAGGTAGCAAATCACAAAATCAACACAGAATTGCAGAACACACCTGCAGCCTTACTCAGTGTTAAATGTAAGTTAAATGATTTTCCTCCTGCTCTTCCTCCTGAATTACACTTTATGGTCTAAAAATAAACTCCTCCACTTTCAGATTAATCTCATTGCAGGTATTCATAAAATGGATTATTTACACAACAATAGGGTTGTCAGTTGTTCCAGGAGGCCCTAACAAGGTGCTGACCTTTGCTGGAGGACCAGGAGTCTATGAGCACGAGTGAAACCAAATACCCATTGCCAGAAGGGAGCGACCGTACGTGTCTGCCATTGCTGGCATAATTCATGACAGCTCCGCATCTAGCATTGCTGTTTTTAGGCTAGAGTATCCCTAAACACTCTGGACACGTGCAAGCTGAAACCAGATGACGCACAGCAAACATCTCTTGGCTGCTTCTTTCTAGACAACCATCAAGACGTGGTTAGGGAACCGAAAACGCCGGCTCAGGGAGGGATTTCTTTCACTTTTACGAGGACGTCCTTTACGTGTGTTATCTGCATGTTTGTTCTACAAATGTCAAGGCATGTCCGTCACCTGTGACCCTTGACACGGCAACTGTCATTACATTTCGCTCATATCCCAGGCGTCTGTGCAATTTTTATGAAAACAAAATAAACATGTTTCCATTTGGTAACTGAGAAATCAAACCCTCAGTGAGGCGACACTTGAAAACAAATTATCTGAAATATCCACTGATGAAAATGGCTGCAAAACGAAAAACACTGGAAGAAAACATGCTTCCATTTTGTGTCTTGTGTCCATAAAATGTGATTAAACACAATCACACTGAGAGGAACAATAACTTATAGGTAATAATAACTTATAATTTATAGGTTCAAATGGATTTTTGTCGTATTATAAAGTTTATGGTATGTTTTCCTGGGTTGCCATGTTGTGAAGAAAATGTGTGTGTCAGTCCTTTTGGCATACCAAGGTCATAAATGTTGTTTTATTCGAAATAAAACAGTTAAGTGCCGCGGTGACTTTGGTCCTCAGCCTCTGCACATCTCTCATGAGTAAATTTGTACATTCATTTATAATCTATGAACTATTAAAGAAAGGTTTATCTACCTATAATAATATGATGATTTCTTGTATCTTGTTGCAGTGAATTTTTATTATTATCCGCCCTTCACATTGACTCAGTAACGCAGGGTCACATCATGTGACTAAATTCAAAGATAATCTTTTGCAAACTGGAATAAAACTAGTGGTTTGTGATTTAAAAAAAGGAAAAAAGGCCACTTTTCCATCACTGGGGATATTTATATTTTGGCAAATCTACTGAGATCTTCACCAGGAGTTCAGCAAACGCGACCTAGATACCCGCGGCGATCATTTATCCCCCCTAAGTGAATTGTCATTAACGACGGTTTAGAGTAACGCACTAATCCCTTACATCCAATAAACTAGCTCACATATGACACTTTCAAATCCAAACGGTGACCCTTTGCCCTTTGAACCGACAAACCCTTGAAAAATGGGCGTGCAGGGGTGTGGGGTAACCTGGAGAAGTGCAGTGTCTGGCTGCCGGTGACTGCTTCACAGCAGGTGTTCGGGCTCTCAAACTTCTCCAGTTGCCTCTAAGGAGCTGCACAGGCCTCGATCCTGAGTGTCAGAAAGTCATCGGGACGGCTGGATGGTAGAAAAAAAAAAAAACGCAAACCACTTTATGATCAATATTATTTAAACATATGACTGATTTCTGTTTATTGTAGATACGGCATGATGGGTGCAGTTTTCTCCTTTTTTTCACTTTAAAAGAAACTAACACAATTAAACTTCTCTGTCTGGCTCTAGATGTAATGTTTGATAGTTCATCAAGCATCCAGTAGCAGTAACATACATTGAACATACAATACAAAAACTATATAAAAAATAGAAAGTAACCAGAAATAAAATGTGTTTTATACAACTGTAAACTATGTTAAAAATTAAAAAAAAAAAAAAAAAATGTGAAGGGAATACAAACTTTTCAGTTGTGTATCAGTTTTAAATTGGCATTTTATTTAAATACATTTTTGAAAAGCACATGGCGGTTATACTTCATACTTCATACAGTTCAGTACGATGTTCCTGGATGTCTATATGATGTTGTCTTCAGTTCTGACGAGCTACAATAACACATTTTTTATATTATCACGTAGCAGAATATGTACGCTGACACTTCAGGCATATGTTGATAATAATTTACATTCACTTCAATACTGTTTGTATTTTAATGATGATTAACACCTTTTTTCATGTTTTTTTTTCTTCCCAATAGAAGTAAAAGCTGTCATTTAGCAATAAAGTCATTTTATTATAAATATAATACGTGAATAAATTGTGTAATAATGTAACTTTGGCTATATTTTACTCTAATATGTAACTGGGATATGATTTCAGTTCAAACTGTGTATTCCCTTACGTAGATCTGAACGATATAATTATACTTTTTCCACAACAGCTGATCACTTAAATTTAAAGACGTCCACCATCAGTCCAGCTATTGCTACTTGGCAGGACTTTGCTGATGTGTGGGTTAATTATAACATTTTTTGTCATAAATAATGTGTGAATCTATCCAAGTGACAGACTCCGGGCTCCATAAACCTATCAGTGTCTATCGAGCTGGAAACGCGTCCGCTCTGAGAGCAGACAGACAACTGTCCAGTCCCCCCTGCGAGTCTGTCCCTGTAAAATCAACGCTTGTTAACATGGGGCAAATTTGCTGTGTTACAGGTCAGATCGTCCCCCCTGCTCTCAGCTGGTTATTTTTACGCTGTGTATCAATTCTTCCTGTTCTGTATCAGCGTCTGATGTCTGAGTCTGAGGGCGAGGGTTGAAAAGGTCCCCCCCGCGTGGTCCCGCTCATAGCGTTGATTAATGGTGCTCATGATTTAACACCTGCTGTTTTAATGTAGCCACTGTAAGAAACTGATCTCAGCATGCTTGCGTGAGCGGTGTCCCTATTTTAAATAGCTACCTAAATTTATCAGCTTTGTGTGGGTCACTTCAATCTGTGATGTATTTCAGAGAAAAAGGCAACACGTGTGGACTGTTGTCCTTCATCCGATATGTCCCTGCAGATGGTTTTCTCAAGTTTCACGCAGGTGAACTTACAATCAGCCTCCTAATATTAAACTGAAACTGTAAGAGAAACGCAGTGTCTAATATCTCTCAAGAAACAATCCATGCATGACATGAAAGACTCAAAAACAGAAGTGAAGGGAAAGGTCAAAAGATTTACGTCCCTGTTATATACCACACTATGAGATTATTAGCGTTTTATGGATGTAGCAGCTTGACATGGAGTGACACTACCACTACATATACAGCTATTTTCGTCCAGCGTTTGCCTATCAGGAGCACTGAATGTGAAATCTGACAGGGAGTCCAACGAGGAACTCCTTTTTTATAAGCGGTCACGAGGTAAAAGGGCTGAGGACAATTTTATAAGCGTCTCAGATGTCTTATATCACATTTGTTTTCATGTAAAAGCTTAACCGGAAAGTCACCCCAGCTGTCTAACGAATGTAGTTATTTCCCAGTGACATGCTCTCAGGAAGGCATATAAAGTGTCGTATCATGGAAACAGTAAAGCAAAGCGACTCAGAATAAATTCACTAGAGCGCTTGTGTGAATGCACCGAGGTTGTTCCCGCCTCTGCTCCAAAAACAGATTCTTTCTGAGCGTCTGTAGGGCATTAGCGATTCCGGGGGTAACAGTGGGATTTGAGGGTGACAAAGGCTTGATACTGGTGGCCTCTGTCCTTGATAGTGCTGTCAGTGTGCCCTCCACATGCAGCAACTGTTGGCCCACCCCCTCCCCGCTGCATACCACCAATCTGGGGCCCTGTCCAGAAACAACACTTGTGTCTTCAACACGTAGACAGGCCTTTTTTTAAAAAAAACAAACAAAAACAAATGGTTGATTCTAATGCAAATGAATGTTTGAAAGAAAAATGGCCACTTTACTTTTAATGAGCCCACAGTACATGTCAAAGTAGCTGCACATGAATGAATGGAATTAATACTTTTAGCTGACAGGCACCAGCTGATGGTGAATACCTCTCTCCATCATGTAGACAGCTGTTTCAGTGAGTGGGCAAAGCGTTGAAAGCATTCTTGCCTCTACAATGTGAGTAGAGCTCAAATGTATGTGCCATTATTTATTATTATGTCGCCATCGAGTTGGAAGAAATATGACAGACTGGGTCTCTTGAGTGGCTGTTTTCTCGTTTCGTATCATGTTGCGTGAACAGAAACATTTGGATCATATTTGAATGTGTTGTATTATAAAACTGTACTTTAAAGATCAGGATTAGTTTTAGATTTCCCCCTCTACACTAGTCCCTTGTGAGCATGCTCAAGCACTCACTATCATTTAGTATTTGTATGTTTTGTTCATTTCTTATAGCTAATAAATGAATCACTGTGCACTTCCACAGTCAGTTTATCTTACTTTTCCTGATGCTTGTTTTCATTGGTTTTATATTTTCTTGCATTTCTCTTAATTTAACCAATCCCCAAAGCATAGTTTCTTGCCGTAAACAGTTTCATGGTGTATTTTTAGTGCATCTGCGATAAAGAAGAAGAGCTTAGACTCATATTTACGTACTGACTAAAGATGACAGGGCGTTTGCAGTCATGGGCTCCACAGCTGTGGAAGGATCTGCTCTAGGATCTCTTTCAAAGCCAGATTGAGATTTTAACTTTAAGTTTTTAACTATATTGTGTTTTATTGTTTTTCTTTTAACTGTTCTGCTTTTCTTAATGTTTTTATCATGTGCCTGTTTTTAAAATTGCAATATTCTTTACGTTTTTGTGAAGCACGTTGGGATTTTGATTAGAAAAGTGCCATACAAATAAAGATTATTATTATTAGGAGTACTATTAGTACTTCTAATAGTACTTCCTATTACAGACTGATAAAACTCTAGAGAGGAGCTGTTCTTCAGGGAAAGGTGCTGAAAATGAACTTTTATGCTTAAGTTTAAGAAGAGTGCCTATGTTTAAAGTTTGACTGTGAAGTAAAAGCTGGTGCAGCCTGAGAGTCACCTCAGAGAAACCATAATGGGATTTTCATTGGAACTCCCCCATCTCTCTCTCTCTCTCTCTCTCTCTCTCTCTCTCTCTCTCTCTCTCTCTCTCTCTCTCTCTCTCTCTCTCTCTCACCCTCCTCGCCGTCCGTCCTCCGTGGCTCCAGCCCTGCAGAGTTTTCCGTCCTGTGTCAGGATAACATCATAAACGAGGACCACCTGACGGCTGAGACCGTACCAAATGGAAGCAGCGGAGAAAACTCTCACTTACCGAGATGACACCGGACTTCACAGGAAGCTGCTCACGTATGACAAGGATAAGAACAACGGCAAGGACCACGGCACCAAGACGAACAGCGACGAGTCCAACTATGTGGACCTGGACATGAAACCCGACGGCCCGAAAACGGTGAAAGTCACTTTCACCGGTGAGGGAAACCAGCTGTCTGTCATCAAATGCGACAGCTCAAAGCAGGGGAAGCATGACAGGGAGATCATGTCAAATGTGGAAGAGCAGTCGGAGGACACCGGCCCCGACACCGGCAAAGACCCCGGGCCTGCATCGGGAGAGCCGGCATTGGAAACTCTGACCAAACTTCCCAACACTGATCAGGACTCTGAGAATGAGAAGCAGCACAAGGCCGAGCCCGACCCGAGTGACTGCAGCGAACATGTGTGCAGTGAGTGCGATGAGCTCCAGTACACGGACATGTATCTGAACAGCAAGACGGAGTCTGATGACGCCGCCAGCGCGGTGCTGTCCGACCACTGCGGCTCTGACATCGTGGAGGACGAGTCCCACTATATCACGACGCACGAAATCCAGCTGACCGAGCTCGACCACGACGTAGATTACGACCTGGGGCGAGGGACTTGGGATTTTGAAGACGACAACCTGGTCTATTCCTTTGTGGATTACGCCTCTTTTGAAAGCGATGAAACCCAGGAGGGGACTTTGATACTGGAGGGCAAGAGCCAGGCGAAAGTGCAGTCTAATCTTGGTGGAGCAGTTGTCAGCACTGAGCATGATGAGAGTGATCTTTGTGACTCGGACAAATGCGCCAGCTCAGATGAAAGTGTGTGCAAAAACCAAAGCGGAGATGCCGGTGCAGGGAAAATCCACTTATCAATAAAGACTTCGTCCAGAGCGGTGCATGATCCTGTTGGTGTTAACAGCACCCATGGGTACACAAAACAGTTTGGAGACGGGAGTAATTTCGCTTTTGTGAGCTCTGGCGCCAGACCGGGACCCCTGTGCGATAGAGCCCAATATTTCATCCCTGCTCCGGGTCGTCAGCACCTTGCCACTAAACTAAGACGTAAAGATATCAATGAATATTCCAGCGGAGCCTCCAGCTCGATCAGTGAGTTGGACGACGCTGATAAAGAGGTGCGTAATTTAACCGCCAAGTCTTTCCGCAGCTTGGCGTGTCCGTACTTCGATGCCATTAATCTAAGCACCTCCAGTGAGTCCTCTGTTTCGGAGTATGGGCTAAATAAATGGTCTGCGTACGTAGACTGGAATTATGGAAACATATCTCGGGGAAGAGAGCGCAGCGTAATTGCTCACAAGACTTCGAGCGCAACACTGGAGATGAACAAGACCGTAGCCGGTAAGAGGTATGGTAAGTCTGCCACTAGCACAAGAGCGCCACAAACCAAAATGTATGCTCTGAACAAGAGAACAACCTCGCAGCAAGCATCATCGTCAAGTAAAAGAATCCAGCTGAGAGACCCTGTTCAGCCTGTCACGTTGAATTTCCGCTGCAATGTGGAATCACACGAAGGGATCAGGACTCCCAAATGCTCCAATAAGGCACGATCCGGTGAAGCAGCCGGGACTGTGTTTGCCAGGTCAGGGTGTGAGATGCAGTGTCATCACACAGACAGCACGGGAGACACGCACAAAAGGGCCATTTTTGCATCAAGTCTATTGAAAAACGTGATTTCCAAAAAGATGCAGTTCGAACAGGAGCGTAAAATGGAGAGGGGTGAAATCTGTGACACTTACCCTGCAGTTTCCCCGCCCTGTTTTCAGATGAAAGATCAAGAATGGAAAGAAAACAGCCAAGGAAGAGGCTTGCAAAGGCAAACCTCAGAGTCGGGCTCAGGATTCACTGTTAATTCTGCTGAAGATCAGCGGCTGGACGGAGGCAGACCCAGTTCCTGTGGGCCTCCAGACGAGACAAAGGGCAACAAAGCACAGGATGATGCAGAAAAGGGACAAGAGGAGCCTCAAAAAACACTACTAATCCAGAGTCAGAGCAGTGCGTTTAATTCATTGAAAGACAATGAGCCAGAGCCTGTAAAGGTGGCTGAATCAGAACCTGCAGGTGACACACAGACTGCAGCTAAGGAAGGATTAGATACCAGCAGCATGCTGACAAAACTGCTTTTTGTCCCGAGCTGCCAGCTTCTTTCAAAGAAGGAGGAAGAATTCGCAGACGACGCAAGGAGACAAACGTCTGTAACAGCTGCTGACTCACAGAAATGTGACAAGGAGCCGAAGACTCCCAATCACGTGAACACAGAGGACGGAAAAGGAGGGAAAACACCAGAGATAAAAATACGCCTGAGAAGCGTGAAGGAAAACAAAGGCTGCACTCTGAATATTGCCAATTTGTTAACCCCCAAAATAAGTCACAATGTCAACACATTCAGGACAGCTGATGACACCAAATGCCACGTTTTGTCTGCAGCAGATAAGGTGCCAAACTTCACGGTTAGAGACATAAGGGACACCAAGTGCAAGTTTCAAACTCCGATATATCACGTCAGAGATGTGCGGAAATTAGTAAAAAGCTCATATCGCTTTGTGTCATTGGACAAAAGTGATAATAAATGCTCCACGGCATCAGATAAACTTGAGGAAAAGTCCAAAATGGAGCCGGTTAAAAATGCACTACCATCTCCTATTGTGATTAAATGCAACTCCGTTAAAACAAACGCTAAATCTCAGACAACTGCTGCTTCACAGAGCCAAGCAGAAGCCAGCAGCCCACCCGAAACAGCCCGAAATGAAAATGCACCTTTGCACTGTGTGACAAGCAGAGTGGGACCTGTTGTACCCAAGCAGGGATATCCTGATCAGTCTGAGGTTCAGCAGCCTAATGTTGACACCAAACTGGCAAAACAAAAGCAGGACAAGTTCACAGGTGAGACAGCTGAAAGGAGAAATGAGCCAGCGGTGCCGAAACAGGACGCGCTGGAGAAACTGAAAGCTGCAGTCAAAACGATGGAGCAGCTTTATGTTTTTGACAGAAATGAATGGAAGCGTAAGGCTCAACCCCCACAGCCCGTCACAGACAGCCACGTGTTGTCGCTCATTGCCAGAGAGGAGCAGGGGGCGGACGAGACGGAGGCGGCGAACGCCGAGCGGTTCCCTCAGCCTTCGGCCAACGCCGCGGAAAGCGGGAAGCTGAACATCATACACGTTCCCTACAACAACGACACTTTCAAAACGCAGTCACAGCAGAGTAAAACGTTTACCAACAAAAGCGTCCTTCATTTTGGCAACAAGAGCAGCATTAACTCGGACACCGCCGCGCAAAGTTCCGCGCTGCAAACGTCATCCACTATCAGAAGCTCAAAGACTGCGCCGGCTCCACTGTCGGTTAAAATAGAGCCGCCGAAACGTGGCCAGGTGGAGCAAGGAAAGGTCAAAACGAGTCCCACTAATCCCACTGCCACACAGGGCAGCTCAGACTCTGAGAACTATTTAACCATACCAGGGCTGGGCTACAAAAATGAAATCCAACTGCTGAATCGGGAGCCTGCCTCAAAGGAGGGGAATTCAAACGTTAGCAGAGCCAGTGCAGGTGACAGCAAGGGCCCTGAGCAGAAAAGATCTCCATTAATCATGGAGTACCCAGCTACGTCCATCTATCATCACTCAAAGGCGGCAGCAGGGCCTCAGAAACAGCAGCAGGTGTTGTGTTTCTCTCCATCTGTCCCCGCTGTGTCACCCACACCTTCTGCTGGAGAGACAGTCCCGCAAACCCAGCGCAAGATGCTTCTGGATCCCACCACCGGACATTATTACCTGGTGGACACTCCCATACAGGCCACCACTAAGAGACTGTTTGACCCCGAGACAGGCCAGTATGTGGACGTGCCCATGCCTCATTCACCTGTGTCACCTGTCACCCCCGTGCCTCTCTCTTTATCTCCACTGGCGCTCAGCCCAGGAGCGTACGCCCCCACCTACATGATCTACCCAGGCTTCATCCCCTCTCCCACTCTAGCCGCCCAGGCTATGCTGCCGCAGTCCCCGTGTCACTCTGAGGACGCAGGCGGTGAAAAAATGAAAAGTGCTCGGCTGGAAAGCAGCACGGCGGGCGCGGAGGGCGCGTATTACAGCGCAACAGGGGAAGCTCAGCAGAGGCCGCTGCAGCTACCTGCGGGGTTGGGACACGTGACCTCCAGAGGAAGCGGCACGGGCTCAGAGAGGAAGCCGGTTATCAGCATCACGACGCAACAAGGTCCAAGAATCATCGCCCCTCCCTCCTTTGATGGAACAACGATGAGCTTTGTGGTGGAGCATCGGTGACCAAGAGGACATCTCTTCATTCATGTAAGTTGGCACAGGCTCTGTGTGAATGATGGATATGTGTCAGAAGAGGAAGCAGAGTCCTCTTTACTCCAACCCCTCTACATTTCTGCATCTGCTTCATGTTTTATTTTTAAGTTGGATAAAATACATTTGAGCTCGAATCTATTGGACTGTGTAAGCTAAATGCAAGTATGTGATTCACTTCAGTTCATCTGATGACCCACAGAAATGTGGAAGTCATGAGTATAAACATTTAAATGTTAATATTACAATTTAAATGATGCCAAGAACAATTATTTTGTTGCATGAAAACATGACAAATATTAACACTAACAGGATTCTGACTGTATTTTATATTTACTAAGCTCTAAAGTCCAAGCAGCTTCAAACATGATTGTCGACCTCTAGCTCAAATGCAGTGATTTGCTGGTTTTCTTTGTTGCACTCAAACATATTTAAAAGTTTAATTTAAGAAAACAAGAAATTGAATACACTCATCCAATCCAGCTCTCAGATTCCTGATGATCTGTCCTCACTGTTGGTTGAAAATATCTGTATGTTTTTACAGATAAACTAACTTAGTGTGATTTTAAGGAGGATTGACAGTCAATCTAATATTAAGAAAACTGAAACATCTTGATTAATGAATGGACTTTTTTCTTCTTTAATTGTTTGCACATAGAAATTGGGTCTAAACCAGCCCATGTGTACATGAACTCATATGTAAGAACACTGATGTCCACCCCTGATGTCCAGTATGAGTGTCACAGCTTCACATTAGCAGGTGGCTGGTATCTGAAGCACCATTTCATTCAGTCACCATGACCTGTATGATCCGTTTACAAATTTTTCTGACGCAAATGTTAAAGCGACACTCCGGTTTGGCGTCCTTCGCGTCTGCACGTCAGTGTTAATAGACATGCAGTAGCTTCATGACAGGCAACCCGACTCCACTGAGCTCGGCAGGACTTGCCGCGAGATTAGATTTTCAGCCACGGCCGAGAGCTTTTCCCTGCATTACACATCGGCGGGCTATTTCGATGGTGTGAGACGAGTTTGTTTACATGGTTTATTCTCAGGGTTGATAAGTGTCACAGGAAACTATTCCAGTTAGTGACACCTCACATCAAGTTATTCTTAATCGGTCATAAATGCTTTAATTGCTCGTATAATGTTACAGTTCGTGAATGTCTGTGATTCCTTATATGTTTTACAAACCTTAAACAAGCTGTTTCTTGAGAACATCTTCTTGTTACATAACATAAGTTGCTGCATTCATTTATAACCAAAAAAAACGAATGCGTGAGAAGTTGAAATACACTACACACAGACAGTTTTCGTTAAGACGTTGTTTCAAGTGATACAGCAACACAAAGCTAAACTCTACAGATTACTGCATTCATTTCATCAATAGAAGAAGCTCACAGTTAGTGTTGTGGATTATTATACATAGCCACAGATTTGTTATTTTCAGGTTTGCTTTCAGTCTTTTCTGTGTAAACCACATTCGGTTCACCTCTACTTTCTCTAAGCTAGCTTGTTTTAGTGGTAGAGAAATGTTCTGTATGTCCCTGCTTGTCAAGCTGAACTCAGTGTTAGGACCCACACTTACGAGTTACAGTGCAGTAACATTTTCCTTGCATCTCCCTCAAAGATAAATTTATTGCATCACAATTAGATATTGACTCAGAAACTCAAGTGAAGTCACAAGCTCTGACATTCACATGGTCTGCATCATCCCGACACATTCGTTCACGCACAGCTGTTGTTCTGTGTCTCCACTTCCAGATTAAACCTTTTGCGAGGCCTTTCTTACATTTGTAATGCCACGAGTTATCAGGTCGTTTGAATGTGCACTGTAATCGAATCTGTATCAAATACCTCTACGTGCAGTGGCGCGCATAAATCAGCCATATTAAACAAGAATCACTAAAGGTTGCTTCGTTGTCTGACCTCTAGACAGTAATTTACAGACAAGGAACGCGTATCAGGTTTAATAGACAATAATATTCAAGCATATGAGAAATGCATGGCGGGTTTTTATAGACGAGCAGCAGTGTGATCCTTCCTATGAGCAACTGCAGGGCCGTGAAAAGATTTAAGAGGGGAGTGCCCGCTTTCTCCGCGATTCTAATTTGCTATCAGCAGATGTTTGTGGGAACAAGGCGGCCGAATATACGGCCAGGAATAAATTCAAAATTATCGAAAGATGTCTCTCTACACTGTTACATGCCGCAGCCCAGACACTTCATTTCCACTTTCTGATACACTTGTATATACACATTTACAACTAGCCAGGGTCCATTCTCAGCTAACGTGTCAGAGCAATAATACAACTGCATGAGCATGAGGGATACATGTCAGCTGGGTGCGTGGCAGGCGGGGGCCTAGGCCGGGGGTTCAGTAGTGGTGTGAAGGGAACACAGGGTGTGTGTGTGTGTGTGTGTGCTTGCGTGTGTGTGTAGCTAGTGGCGGTGGGGTGTTTGGGGCGGAGGGACGCGGGGTGGGCATGGCTGGGATAGTGATGCAGGAGGAAAAGGTCAGGCAATGTAAAGTATTTGTTGTGCTGATGCAGGGAGAGGACAGCTGCTCGGAGAGATCAGATGCTGCTGCAGCTCCAGCTTGGAAGCGAGTCTGCGGGACTCAGATGGGGTCAACTTTTTATAGCCCCCTCCCCCTCTGCTTATTCCTAAACGGGGAGAAGGAGGTGGAGAGCACTGCCGACCTCCATAACTTCTATGTAAACAAATTGAGTAGCGTGCCCCTGGTAGAGATTGGCAGAATCTGGTCAGCTGGTTTAGAAACCAGGGAAGAAGTCACTGCATTTTAAACAACAACAACTCACCTTATTTTCATTGCAGCCACCAGAGCTTAACACCCGTGTCATGTCTTCTTTGTCATTTCTAGACATCTCTGCAGAGGAATCCCCCTTCACCCCGCCACACGACCCTGCTTTCTACTCCCGGGACAGCGTTCACCATTATCTTCTGCCTCCACTCAGTTGTGTTGTTTGTCCGTGCAGCAGACATTTCTGTATTGCGTATGCATCGCAGCACTTTGTAGAGTTAACACATCCAGCCACGCTCTTCTCCGGCTGATGTTCTGACATGAATCGGCTTTGTAATACTTTCCAGTCAGCTGCTGTCTAGAACTCTGATCTCTGTTTAAGTGATGCTTGCGCCCCGTATCGTGTCTGTTCAAATGGAAACAAGGCAGGTCTGGTGTCACACTCCAGTTTTAGTCATTACTGGCCAAGCCAACATTTTATTTAGATGAGCTTAATGTTACCACACATTTAAAGCAACACTGTGTAACTTTTGAAAACCATTACAACCTACTCTGAAGAGAGAGAGTGTCAAGTATGGTTGACTGTGACTTGTGACTTCCAGTCCACACCGAGATGGTTTGCAGCCTGATGTGAAGGAGCAGAGATTAGAGCCTGAGGCCACACTGCATCGTAGGTTCTTCAACTGTAGTTTAAAGTAACTTGTGGTAACTTGTTTGTGAATGAGGTTAAAAGTGATTGTGAAGCTGCCAAGCAGTAATACAGACATGGTAGTGGACTGTTGAGATGAACAGTAAGTTCATCCTGACATCTAACCTCTTAACTCACCCGTCAGTCTAGTTTCCATCACTGGCTTTGGGTGGTGTAAAAAAAAAAAAAAAATGGGACTGCAGACGCCAAAATTAGTTTCCTGCGTGGTGATGCAAAGGCAGGGTGATGAGTTGAGACACGTAAAAGGAACTTGGACGAGAACTGCTGCTCTTTCATGTTGAAAACAGTCAGCTGAGTTGACTTGGACATCTGATTTCTCTGGAGATATTCCAGACGCATCCAATTGGGACGAGATCACAGGGCAGACCCAGAATACCCGAGAGGGATTACATACCCTATCTGGCTTGGGAATGCCTTAGGGTCCTCCAGGAAAAATAGAGGATGTGGCTAGGGAGAAAGACATATGATCTGCCTTTCTTGGCCCGCTTCCACTCAAATCAGCATTGGAAAATGAATGGATGGATGTCTGTAAATTAATTAACAAGATACCGCAGATTCTTAACAAGGTACATTTTAATCATCATCTTTTGAAGCTGTTAAACCAATCACATTTGCGGCAGCAATAGGGAATGCAGTGAAACACGGCTGTCTCTGGTTCCTACAGGTTCCTCCAGCTTGTCCAGGGTAATCCACATCTGCTCCGAGGCAAAGTGGGAGATAAAATCTCTTTTCAGTTAGATGTAGCTGGTAGGTCAGTTTCTCCTGGATCACTGATCCTTGCACCTTATCAAGGAGAGCTATGGCCGCTGCCCAGCAAAGAAAACATTTCATTTAGTTGTATCCCTGATCTTGATCTTACTGTCATCACCCAGAGTTTGTGATTATAAGTGAGCGTTGGGATGCTGACAGTAATTAAAGAGTCTCACCTTACCTTCACCACTACTGCACGGTTGGTTTCCTCCACCTGAAGTAGATTCTCTCCGATTATCTGGACAGGACGTGCTACTGTTTTTTTTGTTTTTTCTGGAGAGACTTGGAGGTGTTTATCCTCAGCTGCGTCACACTTGGCTGCAAACTCTTCCAATGTGTGCTGAAGGCATCTACGTGGTGCTGCCAAAAGGACAACATCATGTGCAGAAAGTAGAGACGCCACCCTTTGGCACACACAGCCCATGAACACATGAAGATCTAATATATAGAAATAAGAGACTTCAGAGAGCAAAGTAAAAGCTATGGGATGGACAAGTTGGGTTAAAGATGCACCTTTTTGCTTTAATTGGCTGACTGTGGCCTTTCTGAGTTTGCTGCGTGGGTTCTCTCCAACTTCCTCCCACCGTCCAGATACATGCTCATTAGGTTAACTGGTGATTCTAAATTGGCCGTAGGTGTGCACGTGAATGTGAATGGTTGTCTGTCTCTCTGTCTTAGCCCTGCAGAGAATGAATGAATGTCTTGGTTCCACAGTGGCTGACGATTAGCAAAAGTTACATAGTCTTGTTTCAACACAGCTTTCTGAGGACAGGGACCATTTGTCTGCACTGAATTAAAATTAGTACTCCATTTCAAATGAATATATTTTAAAGATGTCCCGCATAATTGAAGAACAATATATATATCTGACATTGCTGTATACCACAGTACTACTCTGCAACAACTGTTTTTCTATAGTCATAGTAACATTCATGGTGTTTGTTCTATTTGTTTGTTATATGTGCAACCTCTGCGTCACAACTCACAAAATGCTGCTAATAGCCGCACAACTCTGAGGCTGTATGAGGTGTGTCCTTACATGTTAAAAGCACTGCTCATTGTATGTTAAAATGAGAAAAGAAAAGAAACACACTATGTGTGGTTGCTCAGGTGAAACCCGGCTGGGACTCTGGTTTAACAGTGTACTTAGTTCAGTAAGTAGAGTTGGGCCTAATGAGTCAGAGCCAGCTGAGATATTTAGAGGATAACTTCCTCTATTTGTGTTGGTTCAGTTTACACTTTTGTGTAATGAGATGGGAGTTGATGTGCGCGTGTGTGAATGTGTCTGTGGCGGTGAGTTATGTGCGGCATTTGAGCATTCTGTGAGTACAACGCGGAGTTGTGTTACTTCACTGCAGACAGGAGCACACAGGCGCATGGTGTGCATGTATTTAGTGCGTTTTTACACACGGTAATGTTGTTTTTTTCTTATGTTTCTTATGTGTTCAGATCTCCTTATTGTCACACAACACAAGCTACCTATTGTCATCCAGGTTAGAGTTCATCTTTCCTATATTATCTTTAAAATGAGGTTATTTACTTTTTCTGTCCTGTTTCCATTTGAACGTGCAGCGGGGCTTCATGCGTCATTGTGCTTGACTTGACTAGTGATACCAGCATCCATGTAGAAACAATGCAAATTGTAGATTGCTAATTTTAAACATGTTTCAAAGCTAAAACAAAAAATAAATTAAAGGTATCTGGAGCTGCTGGTCAGTCTATGTACCTTAATGTAAAATACATGTTGTTTTGCCTCTGGGACAACACACTTCATATAAATTTCCCAATGAGTTGATTTCATTATAAGTGATATGAATTGATGCAGTGATTTTGAGGATTTGTCGACTTTAGGCAATGGTTTGCTCTTTAGAGCAATTTGATATTGCAACATTTAATGCAATTTTGGGGTGAAATGTGCCTTAAATATGTAATTTTAATACATAAAATGTTCTTAATGATGATTTTTTTATTATTCAGACCCAATTTGCCCCTGAAGAAGTTGACAGCAATGCAAATAAAATAAATAAGTGTACAATCTGTTGTATAGAAATAACCTTTCAGAAACTTTATGAATAACAGTATCACAGGTTACAAGTCCTAACAGAAAAAACTAAATCTGCCAAAGGTGGAAGATGATAAAACACACATTTCTCTCATTTTAAATGGTTACTTTTAGATAATCAAGATATCATTTTGAAACCTTGCAAAGTTAAGATAAATGATAGATATTTTGCAATGTGTATTCTCTAGTTAACCAGTCGTAACAATAAACGTAAAACATTTCAAATCTATTCTCAGAAGCATTTCATTAGCATCTTATATGACCTTTATCTGTGAATAATGATGTACTTAATGCACTTGGATCGTCACTGTTCTCGTCACCAGTGATGACAGCAATGAATGGATGTGAATGCTGGTGTTATAGGAGCAATGTGAGAAATTAAAGGAAAAGAAAAGACGATTGTTTCTGGTGAATTTTGCCCAAAGTTGCACTGTAAAAAGTGATTTGTTTAAAACATTTTTCATTGTGTCCTTTTAAAATCTACTGACTTTTGAGGTGAACTATGTGAAACTGACTGCATCATTGACTGATTCTGTACGAGAAAGATAACGCGAAGTGAAAGAGTGATGGTCTGAGATAAGTGATTACAGGACGTTTTAGGAAAAGTGGTGCACGGCCGTCGTGACGCAGCCATTGTGTGCGTGATGTGTCAGTCGTGTCCGGCCAGGAAAAGGCAAAGGTCGGGATGACAGCAGAGAGACACCTTGAAAGGAGAAGTGGGTGCTGTGTTTGCACTTACACATTTGAAAGTGAGGAATATAAGGAATGATGAATGAGTGTAATGTAGACTGACAAGCCTACATGTGTTTGCAATAAATTCAAAGTACAAGCTACTGAACATGTTTCTCTTGTGTGAATCAGTTTAAGACCCACTCGTGTTTAAATGAAATGTGTTTTGCTGCCTTCCTTAAATAGGTGAGAGATAAAAAAAAAGTATATATTTAATCAAAACATTCTCCTTATAATTTAGAGAAAGAGAAATTATAAAAATATTATGGAAAGTCATGTTCATCCATCCAGATCCTGGTGCAGAATAGAAAGTGTTACGCTAAGTTTCAAGTTACCTAACATGCATATTTATTAATAATAGAATAATTATTTTTTAATATAACTAACCTGAACTGTATTTTTTTTCATTTAAAGCACATTATAGCATTATGCAACTAGTTAAAACTAGCTAAATTATAAAAATGGTATCAACAGAGAGTAAATAGTAACTGTTCCAAAGTACACGTTTACTTGATTTTTATTTATTTATTTTTATTTTATATTGTTGTTCTGTTTCCCTGATCTGATTATCGTGAACGCCATGTGTGAAAGGCAATCGAACAGATTTACGCCATGCAGACATACACATTTGGCATCTGCCAGCGTGCAAGGTTGGCTTTCTGGTGACACTGAAACATCACCCGGCGAGGCTTAAGTTTAACCTGACAGTTTGCTGCTGTGTTTACTTGGTTGCCGTGGTTGCAGCGAGACTGGCAGACACTGGTTTGCCCCCAGCTGCTCTCAGTAGTTTCTAAAGAATCTACATTAAGGCCCAGTTGTTGTGTTTGGATGCCAGTAGGGGCTCTGATGTCACAGTTGTGACACAGGAAAAGTCAAGATTTATTGCCTCACCTGGATCGCCAAGTGTAGGTTTCATTTGTACCCATAAGTTACATTTTGTCAATGTGGGCAAACTATCAGGGCACACGGGTGAACTTAAAATAGAGCTGCTAACAAAAATGCATGCAAATGTAGACACAGCATGGAAAACATAACACGCATGGTAACTTTGAAAGCTATTTTATATTAAACAGTTTTCTTGAAGCGAGAGTGGGAAATCACAGGACAGGAAGGTGATGAGAAACAAGCGAAACCAATCAAGATGGGGAAGACACAAGACAGGAAACTTAACACAATAAAACAGGAAACTGAAAAACATGAACAAAACTCAAAACATGAACACAGGAATCAAATAACTAAAACCATGACAAGTTCAGTCTGGAAAACAGTAGTGGATTTAAAAACAAACAGACACTGAGCCTTGTAGTCAGCTCAGCTAAAATGGGACGTGCACAGGGTCTACATTGTTTCTCCTATCACATGCTGTTAAGACCGGCTTGTAGGCCGCAACAAAACAGGAGATGTACTTTCAAAGCTCAAGTACAACAAAACAAAATGTATGTGTGAATCAGTATCAGTGGTGTAGGTGAATGCATGTGTGGTGTGTTGGTCAGTGTGTGGTGTATGTTGTTAGACCAGTGCGCTGGTTTGGTGCCGAGTGAAGAGAGCAGAGCAGAGAGAGAGAGAGATCTGGCATCTGGGATGGCAGGGTTAAATAGGCCTAACCGGGAATGCAGGCCAGGTGCTCCTTGTCAACCCAACGGACAGCTTCAGGCCTGCAACAAACAAACAAACCCGCCAATGCTGCACCGTACGCACAAGACGGCACCGAACCCAGGCATAGGCCCGTCACATATCCAAATAAATGGAATCTCTATTATGCTAACATGCAAAGTGCATAATGTTAAAGTTGGCTGAAGAGTGTGGGACCAGGGGCAGCAATTAGTAGATAAAGTCAAGAGCAGTCGATATAAAAGCAACGGCCAACATATATTTACATGATAATTACTTTAACAGTCAAAATAACATTTTACGCAAGATTCTTTTTAAGATGTGAGCCTCATTGGGCCTCATCCATGTTCTTGTCTACACTGAGATTAGCAGTTCAGTTTCTTTATACAACTAGGTTTCCATTCTGTACATTCGTTAGATTAATTGGATAGTAGACACACCCCCACTCATGGCACCCACTTCATGCTTCCAGACTGAACACGACTGTCGTCTGGCTCCCACTGAGAACCCATATTTTAGGTTCTTAACCTATTTTTGCTCAGAATTCATAATAACAAACAGGAAATCTGGCATCTGATGAACTATTTGTCCAGCTTCTCTGATCCAGTTATACAATCGTCCCTGTACCTTTAATTTGTTGTCATTCTGTCAGTCTGTCCTCGTACCATTCATTATCTTTATGTCCTCCCAAAACGTCTTTAGATGTCGCCTTGAGCCACCTGCCAACATCATCCATCTCCTCATCACAAGCCTTCATGTTAATGTTTCTTCAATACATGTTCTTTCTGCACCCATTTGATCTCTTCTCTTTGAACAGTTTCTACTGGCATGAAGTGAAGCTGACAGAGCCTGTCCTCAGAGGGTTAATCCAGCCCTGGTTAGTCTGAATCCAAATCCATAAACCAAAAAGCAGTCTCCAGTGCACATTTATTGCCAGTCAATTACAAATCCAAAAGATTCCTAAATACGGAAACAGGAGTTCTGTCAAACATTTTCAGACACATAGCAATTACAGCCAGGTACAAAAAAAATAAATTAAGGTGTCGGTGGATTCGCTTTTGTAGATTCGGTCTTCATCTCTAATCTTGGACGCACAAAGGAAAGACAACACACACAGCTTTCATCTTATGGTAGGAACAATTTTCCCAAAAATCGTCAGCAAGATTATAAAAACATGTTATTAGTTGATAAGGATACCCTGGTTCATACGCGTTTCGACACTGACAACGTGACATATAGCAATACATTGGCCCTCCATATGAACATAATTAACAAACAAGGGAAAGTTGACAGAGAGGAGCATTTCTATTCTGAAATCTACTGTTTCCAGAGGGATATTTACACATTCCTCTTTACTGTGTTGGGTTAAATCAGAGTGGGTCTATCCAGGCTGAGCGTTACACTTGAAATAAAACATATGTGCCCATCATAAATACATACATTTCAAAGAAATCCATAAAAAGACAATGCAAGAATTCCTGATCTGAAACAAAAAGTTGAATTACAATGACTTAAATATTCACAGGAATGTAAACATTGCATGTGTTGTTAAAAAAAAAAACATTCACGGCTTTTCTTCCTTTTAGCCTTTCACCTGCTCTGTCCACACATGTGCGATAGCTGTCCCTGAATATATTTTACAAAACCTTCGGCTAGCGTACGGTCTCGTCTCTACCAGCTGGAGTCGAATACTCTCTTGCACATGTTTGAGTTCTCCTGGTGAAGAGGGAATTCAGAGCCGGGGATGACCAGCTTTCTGCCCTTGCGCGACACAACGCTCTTCCCTGACGGCAGGCTCTCATACTTGGTCACATAATCCCTGAAGGAGGAAAATTAGAAATAGAAAGTCAGGTTTTGCAATAAGAAGCTGACGCACTAAGACAAATGTATGTAGTGAGTGGGTTGAACAATACCTGACTGGGAAGGTGCTCTTGTCCATCTGAATGCAGATCAAGAATGGGTATTCTGAGAACTTGACGGTGGTGATGAAATCCAGTGATGCCTCGGTTTCAAAGCTAACTTCTACGCCCGCCCTCAAAAAGTCCATGTCCACAGTAACGTTGCCAGTGACTGCTAACGCTCCCCTAAAAAACAACAACAACCAAATAAAAACCAAGCTATTCAACAGACAGAGCTTTGACTATTTATTTTTTAATTTAGCTGGTCTATAAGACTATTGTTATTGCGTAAGTATGACTAATTTGTGTGATTTGTTAAAGATGAGTGTGACAATACAAAAACATCCAGCAGCGTAATAATCTCACCACGACCCGAGATGATCTTGTGCCGTTTAATGTGTCACTCCGAAACCATTATAACACCCTGAAACTAAATGATCACGCAGCTGATTCAGACAAGTTACAGCCATCTTTAGACGAGTCTTCCCTTTTCACTTTAAACAAAACGTTTCCAGACCAGGAATTACTAACCACATTTTGCATAGTTCTGTCACTGCCAGCTCTCTCAGCAAGTTGCTAGCTCGCGGGTGTGAATTAGCATGGCGATGGTTGGGATAACTTTAAAACTTAATGTTTGATTTCCCGCCCAAATTATTGGCGTTAATTAATCACATCAGGAATTAAATTTATATTTGCTTTATCAGGCCAGAGTATCATTGATAATGTTATAGCACATTATTTTCTATCTTGGCAGAGTACAGTAGCATACAAAGGTACATTTAAAGGGGAACTACTGTTTTTTACAACCTGGACCTTATTTCTGGCATAAAGTACGATCATTACCCATTTAACTTTTGTGTAATTTGTAGTTGTTCGGGAGATATTTAGATCAGTTTATATCGATATAGTGGGAGTGACTGGGGCATCTAAATAACACATTATCTGCCGCAATACTCATGATAACAGGTGACTCTTGACTCAACGGGGAATAGCACTAGTGTACGATAATAAAAAAATTAGTGAAATGAACGAGTTTCGTGGCAGATAATGCGTTATTTAGAGGCTGCGTTTCGGTGCCCCAGTCACTCCCACTATATGGATATGCGTAGATCTAAATATATCCCGAACAACTACAAATTACCCAAAATGTAAATGGGTGAGTAAATATAAGAAATAAGGCCCAGGTTGTAAAAAACAGTAGTTCCCCTTTAAAGTTTTTTGAAACGGTTAACTAGCAGCCAATCAGTTAAATGAATCATTAGTATTTTGTATCCTCTGTGAAACTACCAAGACACATGTTCCTTCTTGGTGACCATGTTTGTGTCAGTGGCTCAAAGCTTGTGTAGTGAGTCTAGTTTGACCAACATGTAACGACTTCCCTTTACGTTTCAAATCAAGAGCGCACAAACTGGTCGATACTCTGTCCACAGAGACATGCCTTGGCAAAGATGCCAGTGTGGTTTGTTCTGCATCTATAGATAGCTGCCAGACTATTATCAGAGTGGAAGAGGTACAACTATGCTGATCCATTCACCTGCCTCTGCCATTCCCCCGCACACAAACAATCCTGTAGTCCAAATCCAAGACGTAACCCTCCGTCTGAGACTCCGGCAGCTCCTCCTGTCTGAGACTTCTGTAAAAGCCACCTCCTTTTTTTTTTTTTTTGGGCTTTAATGTTATAGATCGGATATTTTGTTATTCTGATTTGATACGCGGCCCCGTCTCGCAAGAGAAAAACAAACTTGATCATCAAAAATCTGCGGCACTGCTGCTTAAAGCCTGTTTCATCACCAGATGCCGAGAGCTAACCGATACCAGAGTGATGATGTGCTCCATTTTCAGCCGCTACTGTTGTGCGTCGACTGTAATCTATTTAAATACAGAACCAGACAGAGCTGACGTCATAGCCACGCGAGCACAGAAATGACACAGGCGAGAAGCACAATACTGGAGCGTGGCCAAAGTGCTGGTGGAACAAATGAATCAGGCGACGCTTATAGATCCTCTAAAGTTCACGTAGATCCAGCATCAACAAGACTCTATTTCCACTTGAGCGACATGGCTGGGACGTCTAAAATGTTTTTCCTCTGAGTCCTTTGAATTGTTTGCTAAGAATTGTATGTCTATCAAAAGGCCCTTTGACCTGCATGTGTACTGTATTTCATCATACTGTACCTAAAGTGCCTCACAAACTCAATGAGATAATTTATCATGTTCCACTGATGCACTTTAGGCTGTGACCCATAAAAATAGCACATGACGTTATGTAAAAGCTTTGCAGATGCCCTCATTAGGCTCCATGAAAGAAAACTGTTCATTGAATTGTACCTGCTGTTGACACTGGTCTTAGACTCCCTGTACCACAGACTGATCTCCATGCCCCCAGAAATGTCAATGGCCAGTCCTCCTTGAAACTCTGCGTTAGCCTTCAGACCAGACTGCAACTGGATGACCTGCAGGAACACACATAAGAAATTAGACTGCGGAAGATTGTTTGTGTGGTTTTACACTGAAGCTCAAGATTCCTAATAATTTTTAAGGCTAGTATGTGAATCAATCAGTCACTTTTACTAACAGCGGTTTATCTTGAATGAATCGTGTGTGGGCTGTCCTAAAAACACGCAAACTCACAAAATGTATATTAATCCGTGATGGAAAATAGTCCTAAACGAATGCACAATTTATTCTTTAAGGTGCTAAACACTACAGTACTCTGCTGTTTTTCTTTTTTTTTTTCTTTTTCAGAAAATCTAAATGAATATTTCTATTTATAACAAGCAGGAACATAAATCATATCATTCATCCAAAAACCTTTACTGTCAAGTACAAGCGGTCAGAAATACCACATCCTTGCCTCAGCCATACACATTTAGACACTGTTCACACTTCCATCAGTTAACTCAACAACTGCGGATATTAAATGTCATCATTCACTATCTGTGTCTGTGTTTGCTTCCCACCAAGCCAAGAGGACATGTACTGCCCACCATGAGTCGTGTCAGCTTCTTTCTGATCTGATTCAGTGTTTCATTGAGTTTAGTTTGACTCAAGTTTTAAAACTCACCTTTAATTCACCTTTATGATCCAGTGTCAAAGTCTACACACTGCGCACACTTATCCACGTGGCAATCTGATGAAGCAACAATAACACTACTTCTGCTTTGCTGGTGAATGGAAACTTGTATGTATGTTGTTTTTTTAAAACTCCACTGATCAGGCATAACATTATGACCACCTTCCTAAACAGTTGTGAGTCATCAGAGAATGGACATGGTCCTTCTGAGGGTGTCCTGTGGTGTCTGGAAACACAGTGTTGTTTGTGGGGGCCTTTGGGTCCTATGGGTTGAGGGGAGGGGCCTCTGTGGATCAGGCTTGTTCCAGTGCATCCCACAGATACTTGATCCTGGAGGCCAGGTCGACACCTTGTGCTGTTTTTCACGTTCTTTGAGTTGTTCCTAAACCATTTGTGTGTGTGCCTGTGTCAGGCTGTATCCTGCTGCCATCAAGGAGTGTCATTGCTACGGGGTGGGGTTGCCTAGTTTGGTCTATGTGGGTGGTACACTATTACAAATAACTTCCACATGAATGCCAGGTCCAAAAGTTGTTTTCCTGTCAGTGGTCATATTGTTGTGGCTGCACTTGTTTTCTCCTGAGGTGACCATGGCCAGACTGAAACTACAAGCTGCTAACCTATAAGTGTTATACGTCTGGGAGCACAGACTGTGCAGCTAATTGGTGTCTGGTCTTTGAATGTGGCTGCTCACCTCTGAGTGATCAGACAGCAGGATGAGACCCTTCACGACGTTGATGGGGTCTCCGGTCATGGAGAACATTTTGGACATGAGGTCGCTGTAACCCTTGAAGAAGGTGACAGGCCGCAGCTGGACATCAAACAGCAGAGCCGACATCCCAGAAAACGACTCCAGGTCTTCTTCCCCCTCATCAGGAGTGGCAGCAATCAGCGTCTCCAGACCCTGGGCCTCGATCGCCACCTGGACGACAAGGGGAACATCCAAACATATATTTAATTCATTTCTGTTTTATAGAATTCCACGTTACTCGCTGATTTTACAGTGTGTTCACCTGCAGCCCGTGTAGCATTGCTCCATTAGTAGCACCATAAATATTCAGGTTGCTTCGTCTCAGGACCCCTGAGCCTGAATACAGGATGTCCAAATTGTATGTGGAGGTCACATCAGAGGATTCTGTACGGAGCACAAACATTAAAGGTTCTCAGTTAGCATTCATTTTATCTCAAGTCATGAATATTTTCACAGATTTTAATGAATCTTTGTGAACTTACTGATGAGGATTTTTTTTACTTACGAGCCATGAATCCTGAGAAAGCAGACGACGATCCGAATTTTGCAAAGCGGTCATAGTTATGAGAAATCATGTCCTTCATTGCTTTGCGGATTACTTTGCTGAAAAATGCAGGTTATTTTTTTTTTTAGGAGGTTTCAACATGTTATCTGCATAAGTGTAAATCCCCTTTATGCTTCGTTGCATTATTCAATGTCATTTTTCTTATAAACCCACCTGGCAGGCATCTCAAAGCGGAGGACGTCCTGGATCTTAGACAGCATGTACTTGTTCATTTCATGGGGCAGGTTACCGATGGACAGAAGCAGATTCTTGACCTCCATGTACGAGGGATCACTGCTGAGGATGACGTCGGCGGCGGCGGCTCTGACATTTTTCTCGTAGATTCTGTGATTCTGGTGGTAAACCCTGTTCACTGTCCGTTTGACCTGATAAAATGAAATGGCAGGAATATATTTGCTGTCGGACCCTATAACGGTAATATTGATCACACAAGCTGTTATGTATGTGTAAGTTGTTGCGTACCTCAGTGGTCATAGCGCTGACGTCATATTTCTGCAGGGCGGTAAGGGCGATGGTGCTGTAAGCTCCAACCTCTGACTCTGCATATTTGATAAATATGGGAATGGCCTCGGGGAGCAGAGAGTTCTTAAGAGCCAGGAGGTACATCTGAACCTCAGACTCAACCTTTGTGGTCTCAGGACCGTCTAAAATCATCTTCTTCACCTGGACCACTGTCTGTGATGCAAACATAAAACAGAAGATCATCAGTCAGCTCTTTACGCTTCTTAAAGGAGTGAAGCACCAAATCTTGATTTAATGTAACTTTTGATCCTCCTGGCAGCTCACCGGTAAATTGCACCCTCCGCTTTTACACAGCTTGTTGACCAGGGCTCCCATGATGATCACCACAGATTCTTTGATTTCGTTGCTGCCGATCTTTCCTTTAGAAATGTCCTGAGAAGAAAACATTCCTCATTATGATTCACATTAACCGGTACCACATAATGAGCACAAAGTGTTGGTTTAACAGACAACTAAAGTCTGCTAAAGACAGAACTCCATTCCCTATGCAGAGTACCAAACAATCTGCAGGTAGAGCGAACCTGTTCTTCGTACAAACCACTGCATAACATAAGCTCTTCCACTGTCCTTTGAGATGGTACTCACCAGCAGAGCCTGCAGCATTTTCTCGTTGGGGTGTGAAGCAAAGCCACATGCGTAGAGAAACCTCTCCTGCAGAACAAAACCTTTGGCATCGGTGAAGTTGAGGAATTCAAGCATGGCATCCAGAGATGCAGGCGTCTGGGAGGAGGTCACAGCGTCCACCACCTGAGGTCTGATACCAGCAGGAAGACGGTAAACAGAGTAAACAGTAAGTTATGATAACTGGATCAAGCCATTAGCAGCACTGAAAGTTGAAATAATTAAATAATCAGCAAGATATCAGTAGGAAAGTAGGAGGAGCTTGTTTACAGAGATGTCTTGCTGGCACTTTTCAGCACTTTGAGGATCTCGTCCTTGGAAGCTTTTCTAACGCTCTGGATGAGGGCCAGGAAGCTGCGAGGAGCCGTGGATTTGGACAGGCTCTCTGGCTCCAGCTGCTTCTGTTGGGCCTGCCAATGTTCGAAAAGCTAAGAGGAAGAACACAGGGGATCAGAGGGGACGGATCGTCTTCAGTCCTTAATTACCGTACAAAAATATACAGTATCTGTTACCAAGGAAGTATTTAGAACCGTTCTGCAATAATGACTTCTACGGCTCAACTTGGACCCTTTTAATACTCTGGTGGCCAGTGGCGGCTGATGCCATATGTCTCACAGAGGGCAATGCAGGCAATGTTGGCCGTGATGACTAAGATGACCGTGGATAAACTGACAGTAGACTAATGATGAGATATAGCCACATTTGGCAAGTGTGATATTACTTTTCTAAATGGCTGCAATTAATCAGTTCCGTGGATTTGGACATAAACACAACAGTTTTAGGAGAAGAAGCCCTTGGGTAAAATTACTACTGTAAACATCCATCCCAACACTCATTTCCTTCTCTAGCTGATAACAATCTGGCTAACTTTCTGTACGTACTGCAAGAAGGAGCTTCACTATGTATAAGGAGCAGCTACTAAGTAGGTCTGAGCTTTATCTTCACAATAATGTGTCCAATGGCTGCAAAGTATACTCCTGTAACCTGGTGTCCGGACAGAACTGCGTCTGAGGATGAAAGTGATTTAATGTGTGTAACTGAAGAGGTACTCACTGATGGACACCCTTTACACTGAGATTTGACCTTCTCTGCCATGATACCAACAGCTGCCAGTTTGGCATCGATTGACTTGACAACCCCGGCGACATCCTTCCCAGCAGCCTCGAACGGCCCAGCTTCTGTGCCAACGAATGTGAGAGTTTGCCTGGGAAAAAGAAAGGAGACGCAAACTTAACGCGTGCCGGTAACTGAGACACGAAAGCGCAAATGAATTCTTTGTTAAAGGCGGCGTGTACCTGGACACGACTTTAGCTGCAATGAATCTGCGAGCGTTCGTGAACACCGAGTGTGTCTCTTCGGCCACAGCCGAGCGGACGAGGCCGTCTTCGAGCGTGAACTCGGTAACGGAGCTGGACTTCCTGCTCACACCCAACACCTGTGACACGGCATGAAAATGAAAACACGTAACATGTACGCTGCTCGCAGAAGCTCCGATCCTAGCGCGGTTAGCTGGTCTGGGCGCTGGCTAACCTTGCTGTGTGTGGTGAATCCAGTCTCTGCCGTTTTACACGTCTCCAGGAGCTTGGTTCTTGTTACTTGACCTTTCACTGCCCTGTACTCCACTGTGCACCTTCCGGAAACATCATTCTGTTTCAAGACATAAGTCAGGTTAGTATACATCCGCTGTGTGTGTGTTAATATGACAGAATCAATCATAATGCACTTTACCTCTACAACTTTCCCCGTAGTGAGCTGTACATGCAGTAAGCTGGCCAGGCCTCTTTTTAGATTCTTGATTGTTGCAGGTTCTTCCCAGTACGAGTAAAATGCTTTCGTCTACAATTGAACAAACAAACAAATAAACAACATGTTAGAACTGAACCGAGGGGCTTTAAGCAGCATTTAAAGCTACAGGGGGAAACAACCTTCAGTACGAGTTGCACGAGCCACAGCTAACAAAGCTTTTCAAGGTGAAACATGTGTGCATAGTTATGACATGAGAGGCCACATAGAGCACATTACGTGCAGAAATAAATATTCCTCTTTGAAGTGCGGATCAAAAACACACCCATTTGGTTTTAGCACATAATATTAATAAAAGTGTAAATCCTGCTGTGTCTGACTGTATGTCAGAAACATATAACAAACACATTTTAGTTACACACTTCTCTCTGATGAACAAACTGATGATATTTCTGTTGGCCTACAGAAATTTCTTGTCGCTTATTTGCTGACATGTACGGCAACTGTGTTATACAATAGGCTAAAGCTATCAGGCTATTATCAGTCACGTTGGGCTTTACAGTTTATTGACTCTTATTATATTCTCTGTGCACATAAATGCACATCAGTTGCTTTGATTTCCATTTTATTGACATTTTAAACCAATGGGTCCACATATTGAACCTTGCTTGAACAGATCGTATGTTTTACCTCATACTTGTTCAGTTTTCCGTTACAATGAAGGACCCTGTGTAAGGGACATGAGTGTAAAAAGCAGACTATTACATCACCCTACACTGTCTCCAATACAGTATGTGATTTATTTGTGGCGTCCCACCACAATATCAGATAGGACCACCATAAATAGACCGGCCACTGCAACTCTGTGCAACTCTCTTGCCGCAGCCTGCCATCGGTATAAATACTCTGACAACACCAGGGGAGACACTCATCTCTCCCGTTTCACACACGACTCCGCTCCAAACTGAAAACACAGCCACAGATACTCTTCAGATTAAAATGTGCTGCACATGATATGTGAATGCATATGGAATACATATTTCTGCATGTGTGAAACGTGAACACTCAGACATACTGAACGTGAGCTGTGTCCCTTTCTCATTACGTATCACTTATACATGTGTATATGGTGGAATTAGTGGGTTATATATAGATGCTTCATAGGTGAGTTATTAGTCTTTGCAAAGTTGTGATACTTATCAGGTTAATTTCATTTAATAATCAAAAAAACAAGACAACTGTTATTCCATTAATAAACTATCAATACAATAGTCAGTAAAGGTAATAAACAGCAGCCCTTTGTCAAGGTAATAAGTTGTCCAACAGTCCAATTAGTTTACTCACTCACAACCTGGCAACTAGTTGTTGTCAGCTACCTGTTTATGGCTGATAAACAATACCAATTATTCATTAACCATAAGTGAAGTTGTAACTGTACTCATTGTGGCTCTTTTTTTTTTCTTAGATATTGTTTACGAATAAATCAGCTTTAAATATGACATCTAACAATCAGTTCACCCCGTTGGCTCAGGCTCAAACATGTCACAACCAGTAACAGCCTCACTCACCAACTTGGAGTCACTCTCCTAATCACATTCATTTATTGACTCATTAAACCTGCTGACTATGCACACACACGCACACGCGCACACACCTGTCTAGTATTTCCGCTGCCAGCATCATCACTTCTGCAATACTATGAAAGTGAGCTCATCAGCGGTGGTGTGATTGGTACAGCAGTAATTTTCTAACATGACCTACGTACGGAACTCAAAACTGGAAAAGAACAACTGAACAACATATTCACAAAATGCTGATGTCTTTAAGTGGATACCTGGAGTAAAAAAAAAAAGTAACGAGGTATTTACCCGCTTCCACTGGGCCTATCATTTGAAATGAAAATGGCTAAAGTGAAGGGTACAGAGAATTGAAGAGGAGAAGAACTAAGGGGGCAGTTCTCCTACCTTTCCATTTTTCAGGTGCACCAAGAAAGGTTTTGTCAGAGCAGCTAGTTTCTTTTTCCCCAGAACGCTTTCAGTGGTGGACCCGTGGAGGACGTTCTTCTTCTCCGACCTCTGAGACACAGGCTCGATCCTCAAGTTTGAGATCTGTCAGAGAGAGATTCATTGGTTAAATGTTTATGAAAGCACTCCACGATGACATCTCATAACATATAACTGGGTCCACATACCGCCAGCTGAATCAGCTGGTCGTCCTTGCTGCTCGGATCTCTCCAGACCAGGTTGGCGCTCACATCGCTTGAGATCCTGTAGCCAGCGCTGCCCTCTTTTGACCCTCTGGCCTTGTCCACCAGGACCTCGGTGCTGTAGCTGAATTTGTACAGCTGGTTGTTGTTCAGTCGGACTCCAGCAGCAGCACCTGAAGAAACACAGGGAACACAGCGGGGGAACAAACAATGGAACGGTGAGAGTGATCTTACAAGACAAGACTTTCTGCCTTTCACATACAGACATTTGGTTTCATTTCATGTTAGTGCTTTACACCATAAATATTAACTTGAAAGCTGATATGTTAATCTACCTGAGCATCATTTTTATTTCTGTGTTAACACAGTTGTGAGCAGTCTATCCTCATTGGCATTAAAGCTACAGATTCTTACATTTAAGAGTCGATTGGTAGATAAGTTTCTGGTTTATAGTAGTTCTCAAATCTTATAATCTTCAATTAATCTAGCTTCTGTAAATAAGGACTGTTACTGACGCTGAAAAGATACATGAATGGATGAATATAATTTGAACAAATAAAGATGTAACCTTCCTGTTTGACAAAATAAGCTAAGGCAACACTAAATTCATTAAAATAACATATCTAACATGAGGTGGTACTTTATAAACAAAAGTAGGACTTCCCCCGAAAACACCACTGTTTCTTCCAATCTTTCATTCCTTTAAGAGACGTGGCTAAAGGGACACTGAAAGGAAGATTCAGTTATCTGCCATTAAACAGGGTGTGTTCCAAGTTGGGGGTAGATAAAAAAAAAATCCCTGCTCCATTAATGACGAGCCATCTGTTAGATATGACTTGAGGCCACAAGCGAAGACAGACTGACGTGTCAGTATTTGATTTCATCACCGGTCACTGTGCAGGCCCGGAGGTGATTTCATCAAATCAAAATAAATCCTGGGTCAATGTGTCCTCTCACTCCCGCAGGTAGTTCAGTAACACCAAAAAGTAAAATGAAATGGTGTGTTTCTAGTTTTGTTAAATTGGTTTATGTTTCCATACACCAGACAAAGTTTCAAAGTTTTGACCTGCAAATAAATAATACATAAATAATAGAACACATTAGTTCTAAATGAGGATGGATTGGCTATCCGCTTGTTCCAAATAAATTCACTCCATCTTCATAAAAGTCTAAAACAAACTAAAATAGGATAGTTTTCACTGACAGAAAATAGATCACAGCTACCCATCAACTCACCTTTGGCAGAAGCTGAGAGCGTGGAGGCTGCACAAAGCAAGAGCACAACCAGAGTCAACATTATGTGTCCTCTCTCTGCAGCCAGGTGACTCAAACCGACGCACACACCGCAAAAACAGAGGAGCCGGTGGCTGAAGTGGCACCAAAAGGCCAAAAAGAAAGGCAAAGCGAGTCCAAGCTTCTCCTATTATGTTTTATCGGGAGGGGAGGGCAGACTCCAAACTCCACGCTCACGTACTAAGTACGAGATAACCGGCAAATCATTAACCTCAGAGGCACAGATTTGACAGGAACTTCTCCCATTGACAGATGCTGCCGGGTGTCCCCCTTTGTAAGGCAGAGGGGCAGCGTCTGCGTCTGCGCGAAGGACATGTGATCGATTAATCAATGAAACGGGATTATCTGATTGATTAAATTCATCAAGCAAGTGAAACCTGTCTTTTTTTTTGTAGCTTTTGTAGCTTTCCAGTACATGTACAACTAGCCAACTAACAACGAGTGAGCTTATAAAGAAAAAATAATTTAAAAAATATATAAATTAGCACGAAAGAGCGTTTATATTTACCAAGACGTGGTGCAGAGAGGTCCCCATGTTGGACACCTTTCACCTACTTTCATCACGGAGTGAACAGGCTTCACTTTGTGTCTTGGCAGGAGGAAATGGGCAGTCTTTCTACTAAACCAGCCCTGCAGCTCAGATTACTGAATCTCAATCGAGCCAAAGGTTTAGGTACATTTCTGGTCAATCTGTGTAGCAAATGAAATGTTCTCAACTTTGCTTCAGGCCACACACAATGTTATATGAATGAAACAGGTGGGAGCCTTAAACAGTTTAATTAAAATATTAGTAATAGTGTTAAAGGGTGTTTTTGATCATCACTCACTTAATCAGGGTTGGCTCCTGAGAGTCTGCCTCTCTCAAAGCCCATTTAAACTGACGGCTCCCTTGATCATTTAGAAAGATCTCCTTCGTGTGGATGACATAATTAAATAAGATCTCAATCTGCTGTGTGATTTCTTTTGGTGTGACTTTTTTATTCCTCTTGACCATCCACATCCACGAAACTGAAAACCACTATCATTTTATATAAAAAGCTGCCACTTTACGAACATAATAAAAATGTTAATAGAGGTCATTTTTATTTTTTGCTGCACTGTAAATCCAATTTTAACATGTAATCCCTCAAATAAATAATATTTTTTTTTATAAACTACTGATGTCTGTATGCTGGATGTGAGTATTGACCGCAGCTCACACTCTGTGACTGCTCAGAGTTCATCAGAGCGACAGCCCAGGGGAAGAAACTGTCCTTGTGACAGGAGGTTTTGGCGTACAGTGCTCTGTAACGCCGGCCTGAAGGGAGGAGTCTAAACAGGTTGTGACCAGGGTGTGAGGGATCTGTGGAGATTTTCCTGGCCCGCTTCCTGACCCGGGACCGGTACAGGTCCTGGATGGAGGGTAGATCAGTGCCAATGATCCCTCTGCAGCCCTGACTGTTCTCTGCAGTCTGTCCCTGTCATGCCTGGTGGAGGATCCAAACCAGACAGTGATAGACGTGGTCAAGACAGACTGGATTATTGCGGTGTAGAAGGTGGTCAGCAGCTCCTGAGGCAGGTTGAACTTCCTGAGCTGGCGCAGAAAGTACAGCCTCTGCTGGGCCTTATTCCTCACGGACTCTATGTGGGCGGTCCATTTCAGGTCCCATGAAATTGTGGATCCTAGGAACCTGAATGAGTCAACTGTTGGGACTGGCCTGTTGAGGACTGTGAGAGGAGGGGGTGATGGGGGTCTCTTCCTGAGGTTTCAGGAACTGTCTCAAATGAAGTAAAAGTACCACAAAATCCTACTAGTACTTGTCTACATTAGTTACATTCCCATCAGTGAACTCTCAGCCAGTCTGGATATATGTGAATCTGACTGAGCAGCCAGAGTTGTCAGTGTTTGTTGGATTATTGGCAACTGTTCTTCTGCGACAGTCACCTGTTTTGGGATTCAACTGCGCTGAAAACTAACAAAAGATTATTTCTGTGTTGATCTTTATTAAGTGTATGTCTCTACTAAATGAGACTGTGTAATCCCCTGCTCCAGCACAGACCTCCTCTCCTCATCAGGCGACTCCTTCACTGTCCTTGAACTGGACGTCTCCAACTATTAGGAAGTGCCACTGTCAGTGTGTAATAGATCAACTAGGTCAGCCGTAGGCAGCAGCCAGGAGCCGCTGCTGGGGCTTATCCACAGGACCCAGTGTTTGTCGTTTATAATCTTTTGGAGATAAAGTATCAGGATTTAAGGTCATCTCATCTCCTCTATAACATGAGGTACAATGTGTTGGAACATAAACAGGAAATGCAGTGAAGTAAGAGCACTGCTTTATTTCTCTACTGTCTTTAACACTGTGTTCTCTGGACGCTCCGCAGTCAAAAATGAAAAGCCGTACTGCTGTTTTTCTACTAAAATAACGAACAGAGATCAGCAGTTTACACTCACACATTTCCCTCGAAACATAGATAATTTGTGATTTAGATACCCGGCTTTGATAAGTGTGCCTGTTTTCTGCGTTATCGGGGAACGATTGGAAACTTATGACTTGACCTTTGGCCAAGTGCCGCTGTGCCATTTCTAGTCCTTTCGTAGACTGAAGAAAACAACAGCACACTGACCCCACTGATGTAATCAACGTCCCTCTCAACACACTCCTCAGTGCTTGAACTTCCTCTGCAACATAACTGGACTTTTAATATATCACATACCACATGTAGGCTCTGACCAACCTTTTTATTAACCTCATTAAAGATATTCTCCCACTTACACTGTGCTCCATTGTCACTTACCTTTAAAGCCGATTTTAAAATCTTATTGTCATCTTCCAGAGTCACTCGCATTCTCACCCTGCCCACTGACCTCTTGACCTTTAAAGCTGAAAGAAGATTGAGGTCAAATGTCATCGAAAAGGAAAAGTGAGACGTGTTTTTGTATAATACCTTATTCCTAGCTACAGTCTGAATCTGCGTTTTTACATGCTAACTGTTAGCACTAATCCACTTTCTCCGACTACTACAAGGAAGAGAAGGTGAAGGAGAAGGGGACAGGTGGAAGGAAGAGAGGGTGAGGGAGATGAGGACAGGTAGAGGGAGGAAGAAAACTGGCAGGCGAAACCTGGTGGAAGGAAAAAAGGGTGACAACAAGCACTGGACTACAATAAAACTCTCAAGTTTCAGAGAAGAATTGTCTGGTGTCCATGAATCAGTAAATTATTAGTATTTTCTCCTTCAATCCAGATCTGGGACCTTTGCAAAGACCAATCAGTGTTTACTCTTTTTACCAATATTGTCCTGTCCTGCACATCGGTGCAACCGGAGTGCAGGTCTTGTCAGTCCTGGTGTTTCTTCTTTAAAGACATTATCTAAGCAGCTCAGTGTGGGTGTTGATACCTCCAAGGCAATTCTGTCTGAATTTATTATTATAAAGACATGTATGAAGCATATTGCTTCCCTTATAAGTCACTTGATTTAGCTTGTACAAGATGTAGACAAAACATCTACTAATTTTGACTCAATAATACTAATACATGGTATTTGTATTATTGAGTGAGAACTTATCTCGTCTTTTGAAGACATTGATAAATTATTACATTATTACAGCTGTCTTTTATTGTCCTATGGGCCGGTTTACCACAATAAACAAAGACACAGCAATATTTATTTCAAACACTAGATGGGGTAGTGATTTATCTTTCTCTCTTGATAGCAGGAGAGAATTCATCTGCAGCACTAGATAGACTTTAATCATCCACAGGGGAAATTGCTTGCTTAAAGTTACAAAAACTGCTGCCGAGTTAAGTGCGTATTTAGAACTACTTTGCATTTTATTCATGTAATATTGACATCTCTATGCTCATTCAATAAGAAAAGATCTCAGCCGGGGGACTGTAAAAGTGAAATTGTTCTTGTTCTTGAGAATTTTTATCAATGATCCTCTCGTTTCCATAAACCAGGTATCATGTTTGTCATATTTTGAAAGAAATCTGCACTTACTGCTACAGTAATCAGTAAAACGTGCTCCACAGCTGACATAAAATACACCCAGACATGTATACAAAGGACCACATTTATTCGGCTATATATTTACATCTTTTCACAATCCTGTTATTTACAAGAAGAATTGGGAAACACGCAATCAAACCAAAGTATAGTTATAGTCAGGAGAATGTAGAAATCACAAATATGGCACTAAGTGGTAGGAAAGAGTGTGATCGGCAAACACAGACAATCATATGAAGCTGTTAGTGGAAAATAAAATAAAAAGGAAGTCAGACACCATCTCTGCTTTATAACACTTAACTGTATGTGATTTTTTATATATATATATTTTTTAAAAATGCAGAAATGTTTCAAATCATTTTGTCTGAGGATGTTCAGGTCATTTCATCAAAGTTGCAGAGGAACTGAAAGAAAATGTTCTGCATAACCTACTGTAACTTTACACTGTTTTTACATAAGTTGGTTTATACTCTGGTAAAGAGTAAATTACATGTGTATGTGCATTTATGGTTTGGAATAATATCACTGTGACATAATGCTGGTTGCTGAGTCTGTGCGCTCTGCTTTCAAGTACTGTAAGTGTGGAAAACATATCTAGGTTGAGTTATGTGCCATCAAGCAGTACCTGTACGCCCTTTCACCGTGACCCTGATAAAATAGCTTGTGTCCCTATTTTCCAGTGAAAAATTACAGACAAAAACAGGAAAAAACAAAATTTAAAAAATAAACAGCAAAGGCAGATTTCATCAAAGCAACACATTGGCGACAATCAGAGGAAAATTAATCACTAAAATGTTTCTGTCAAGCTGCTTTTTGGACAAAGTATCTAACAGTTATGGAGCACCATGAAGTTGCAGATGCATTTATTTATTTATCTTTTTTTTTTTAATGGAAAGTGCTCCCTCCAGTGGTCGCTGCTTGAGTAAAATAACAGTCTGCTATGACAAAAGCGGAATGGCTGTAATGAGCTTCATCTCTCCTTTAGGAATATTAAAGTGCTTAAGGCTCAGTTTTGATTAGACGCCACATCTTTTCTTTCTCCCACGATATACATATATATATATATATATATATATATATTTTTTTACGTCACTGCCAAAACTTCGAACTTGCAAGGTGACCACAGCCTTCCACATCCATCGCGTCTCTTCAAGATACTACATGTCACTATAGTCCCAAAAACTGTATGTATCTAGTGTGATCATCTCACAGATGTATATAAACCTAAAGTTAATCCTTTGTAGCTTTAAGCAGATCCCATTACACATTCAACAAAGTGCTAACCAGCCGATTCACTCCAAACTAGTGACTACTTTACAAATAGTTTAAAATACTTAATGAAATACAGTTAGTTGAGCCAATGTCCTGTCAGCAGACAACAGACATGCAGTGCATTTCCAGAATCATCACTTTTATCTTTGTACACACCCCTTGCGTGCAGCTGTGTAAAAACTGCAGCTGTGTGACATAAAAAATAACAAAACAACAACAAAAAAAAAAAAACCCAAAGGCCTGTATTTGTAAATGAAGCACTGCCTCAGAGAAAAAGAGAGCTCTACCTTAATTTGCCCACACAGCCTTTACCATGAGCTTGCTTATAACCCGGTCACAATTTGCATTTAGTTTGTATCACACGAGAGCTACACTACATTTCAGTGGCTGTGCTTCATTTAAAATACGGCGACCTTAAAAAAGAATTCTAAATGTATTATTTACATATGAACGAGGCTTTTCATACTAGACATGTTTAGCTGATTAAGTCATGTTCCCTTCGCTGCTGGAGTCCTCGCTGCAGAGTCCTGGGGCAAAAATAAAATATGTGAGTTTAGAAATTGTTTGCGCTGCAGCAGAGAAAGTGATGAAATCTACGATCGCTCACCTGGTACATCCCTCTTGGCTTTGAAAAGTCAGCGGAAGCTCTTAGGTAAACAAACTGCACAGAAAGAGATCAGATTGAAGAACATGTGCAATATAATCAGGATACAGGATATAACAAGACTTGCTAACAGTGCTCTAAAGGTGCTGACTATAGACTGTATATAAATATGAATGACACATTCCCACTTCCTTGCATTGGTTAAACTGGCGCTAGTTTCCAGGGGATACAGGTGGTGCCATCTTGCGGGCTGCTTTACAGAGTGTTCATGAGGTCACATCCTGTGTCTATAGCGTCACATAACGAAACTTAAAAAATTGACACTTGAATATGCATTAGAGTTATATTAACCACCTAAAAAGAGAGAAACTATTTTTGAAAGTAGTAGGTACGCTTTTGGTGTTTATGACCTATACTACAGCCAGTCACCAGGGGGAGCTCTGCTTTAGCTTCATTTCTTAGAAGGGTGATGAATGATTCTGTTTATACCTCTTTAGCTCAGTACGTGATGCCAACATGTTAATATTTAAAAGTTATTATATTTTACACCTTATTTTAGAGTCTTAACATGACCAGCTGAGTGCTGCAGAGGGTGGCAAAACCAGCCCAGCACATCACCATACCCGCACCTGCACACAAACCAGCAGGTTCAAGCACAGTTTTTATCCACAAGCTATTAGGCTATTGAACTGCTCAGCTGCTCTTTTATCTTTTTTATATTTTTTCTTTAATTCTACTTTATTTTATTTATTGTATTTTGCTTGTATCACATTTAGTGACAAACCCCCATTAAAACAAACCACCAGCGCCACTCTAGAGCCCAACCCTTGCACACATCAAGCATGCTCCAACCCCAAGGCAAGTCACTCATATATCATTTTTATGAATTCCAGATAAGCACTAGCACAATTGAATGTGTCCTCATGTGAATAAACTCTTGCCACCTACCAACTTTCTCTCACGGCTTCAATGTCGCTCACGAGATTCTGCGCTAAACAGATGCCAAATATCTAAAAGCAGTAACAAAAACACTGGTTAAAAATAATAAAAATGACAGCAACCACGATGAAAGATGAACTGCTCGCGTAGCTCCCCACCTGCAATAATGCAATTCCAATAAAGATGCCTGCCACCACTGTCAGGTTGTCTTGAAGCCACTTCTCAAACTGAGGGACGCAGCCTTTGATATAGATGAAGGTCCTCTGCTCAGAGTCCTGACCGAACACAGAGACATAGACAGACTTTACTGTCATTTAGGTATACAACAAGGCTACACAGAATGAAATTGTGTTGCATTAGCTGAGCACAGCAGTAGACTATCTGGTGTATGTATAAAAGTGGGTATGGTGATTACAAATACTGTGTATAAAGTATTGCAAACAAAACAATGAACAAATTAAGCAGTGCAACAGTGTTTTTTAGTTTTAACCAATAATGCAAATAAAGTATTCTGTAGTACTAGTAACAGCAATATACTGTACTGTACCAATGGCCCTATAGTCTGTCTATGCCCATAATTATAAAATACAGAATAAATATTTGACCTTACTCTGATTATCTTTTAAAACACAGTCATGTCTGAATTTCCTTTGCATTGCATTATTGATGGTAGCGCATGATTTCATCTTTTTCATCTTGGGGTTCTCCACAAAAGGCCTTTACAACAAAATCCCTGTAATCTGACGCTGTTAACACACACTCGGCTCTCTGTTTTTCCGCTCCAACTCTTGTTAAAACTGCTCCACTCTGGCTCACATGCGAAGTCAGGGAAACAAACAGAACCTTTTCCTTACATTATGCTACTGTGGAGCAGGGCCAAAGCTAATGATGGGGGAGGGGGTTCAATTCCCATTGCATTGCTGCTGCATGAGTAATACCACTTGGCCTGAAGTGCTGATGGAGAGCCAGCTGCTGCGTTTCGAGGAGTGAGGGGTTGGGAAACACACTGAAAGAGGAATACTGTGACTAAGGTGGGGAACCTGATGATCTCATGCGGCCAAATTAACCAAAAAAAAAACCCAGTGACGTTCACACTTTCTACTCTTCATACACTTCTAAATCCCCTGTCAGCTTTTAAATGAGGCGCTGTTACAAATGTATCTTTCCGTTTGCAGCTCACCGTTTTTGCTCGAATGTCGTATCCACACTGAGTGTTAATGACATCCTCCTGTGAAAAGAAAATAGCATTTTTAACAAACTTGATATCAAATTATCTGGTAGTTTCTCTTAATATCAGTGACATTTACATCTTGTCTCCTTTTGTCAATGTTTAGACTAGACTTGTTCAGTTTTTAGATGTTTGTGTCTTAGACAGCAGTTCCTCCAGGCGACTCAGTGTGGACTGCAAACTGCAGATACACTATGGCTGTGCGCAGGAACTTGAACTTGAGTCAGATTTAACTCACAGACGACGTGACTTCAATTTTGTCTTCTCTGCTGAACGGTTGTGAGACTGTAAAAATTTCACTTGAATAAATGTTAACTAAAAATATCATGGAATGAGGAAACACTATTGTGACAGAGTCAATGGCCTACTGATGAAAGTATTGCCAAATTCCCAGGATAAATGCTGAATGTAAAAAACACCATTGCCCCAACTGTCAAATGAAAAGGTAAAATCAGTAAACATGAGTTCATCTTACTACATTAACACCTACAGTATTTACAGTCAGTGGTGGTGATAGATTATCTGTGGGGTGAAAAAAGGAATCACCACTCTTGCAATGAGGATCTTGAAGTCAGCGTTTCCTTTTTCTAGCAGTGCACTCAACCTCACACAACAAAAGGTTATGGGAGAGAAGCTCCCAGAGCAGAAAAATGAAAACAGTATTTATACACAGTGCTAGATTATCTTTAGTACACGTCATACCGCCTAGCGACAAACATGTTATCTATTCTTTGGAAGGAGGGAGTATCTTCCTTGAGATGGCACCAAGGCCTCAGGGCTGCTGTACTCTCCTTGAACAAGTTTTCTACAAAACAAGGCACATAAGCATGCATGACTATAAGCTGTTTACTAAATCTAGTAATTAAACCCGATGTTTTTCTATCATTATCCCATCTGTCTATCTATCTATCGATCAATCGCACATATACACCAGTTAGGCACAACACTATCTTTGCCAATTCAATGTTCTGCTTGGAAGCTTTTGGACCTGGCATTCATGTGGATATTACTTTTACATGTACCACCCACCTAGACCAGACCAGACACTCCCACCCCATAGCAATGACACTCCTTGCAGGGTTTAACAGGAACAACTAAAAAAAAACCCCACAAAAAACAGCACAAGGTGTTGACCTGGCCTCCAAATTCACTAGATCCCAAACTGATCAAGTACTGTGGGATGAAGTGAAACAAGCCTGATCCCCAGAGGCTCCTACTCAACCCATGGGACCCAAAGGCAGATCGTTGACACCACAGGACACCCTCAGAAGACCCATGTCTATTCTCTGATGAGTCACAACTGTTCTGGAGGCACAAGGGAGACCTACACAATGTTAGGAAGGTGGTCATAATGTTATGCCAGATTGGTGCGTATGTGTTTGAGACTCACTAAAATAATAATGTGTTTTAGGAAGCTATAGGATTGTTTATTGTACATGGTACTTATATAATGTATGATAGACATTTGTGAAATCTTCTGTCTTCTGTTATGTCTTTGGTTGGATTACATGTGACTCGGGCGAAGAGGCACAAACAGAAAGTAGATAGAGATCAATGCACATACTGTCTGTTCTTTCCTAGCTTTCATGGAATTTCATAACAGCTAGAAAACTGAAAAAAATAAATAAATGCTTCAGTTACATAATCTCTTAACAAAAAAAACAATGTGCCGACGACGTCATAAGACATGACTTCGACTTGCCTGTGAGACACCGCCCTGTAGACCTTAAATTCTTAAAGCTCTGATTGAAAAGGTTCTGGTGTAGTTGAGCCTCATGTCATACCTCTTGGAACACCATGTGCTACACAACAAAAATTTCATACCCTCCACTAATTATCATGAAATGAGACCTTTGAACGGCATGGGTCAGCAAATAAAAGGTTTTGCAACTTTCCATTAAGTGAAACAGCTTAGCTAAGGCAGAGGGCTGTCAGTGTTGTGCACTGTGAGCAGAAGTTTTTAGTATTTGGAGGATTTTTCTGCCAAGAAACGCCTCGGTCAAGATCTCCTCCCATCCGCTTTGAGACATTACTGTCCTGGAAAAGACAGAGAGGACTAAACACTGAGGCCTGGACGTCCTGTTGGAAGCCAGCCATGACAGTTGACGCCATCAGCCTGCCTTCTGGAGGACATAGATAACCATATATCTGTCACAGGGACGACCTTCACAATTTCCTCTCCAACTGTGAGCAGGTCTGAAGTTTTCCACATGTTAGAAAGTGATGTACGCGGTTTAAAATCCGTCTCCATGACACAAAATTACCAAATTACAGGCTTGGACTTGTTACGCTTCACCATACTATGAGTGAAATGGCTGTGAAACATTAAGACATACCGCTGGATCTTTGGTGCAGCAAGAAAAGGGGACTCCGCATTTCTCACGACTCGGATTCGAATCAGTGCAGTTAAAGTAGATGTTCAAATTCCAGTCGTCGGCTCCGAAAGCTCCACAACACTCCCACTACAAGGTTAAATAGACACAAAGAGCCATATATGTCAACAATGTCCCACAGAAATGAAAGACCGTGACTACCACAAGGTAAAAATAACACTGGAGTGAAATCAGAACAGAAACTCAGATCTCACATATTCCTGGGTGAAGTCTATCAAGTTCTGCAGATCAATGTCATCTCTGTAGGCCCGAATGTTGTTGTTAATGAAAAAGTTGAGCTGGTCCTTGATCCAGTCTTTGAAGACAAAGGCCAAGACACCAGCGGTCAGCTCCAGAAAGAAGATGATACCCAGGAACACGGAGAACTGAAATACAAAAACATTCACAAGGCCATGAGTCTAACAAATCTTTATTATGAGACAGAGGAAGTCGGAAAAATCTCAGAGACAGACCCCTTGGGGGACGTACAAACTTGAGCAGGAAAGAGTTTTCTCGCAGTGCTCCAATGCAACCAGCAAACCCGAGGATGAACATGACGCCGCCGACCACGAGGAAGAGCCAGACAGGGTCGAAGCCCCCAAGGTCAGTGATGGATGAGATGTTGGAGAGAACACCCTGGAAGCAAAAGAGATTAAGGGTCAGGTGTTAAAAGGGTCAACTCATTCAAAGACCACCCACTTAAACCGACTGCTCTTACGTAAAGGGTTTATTTGGTATTTGGCTCTTTGGTAGTGTCACTGAAGAACTTAAAAGCTACGGTTACTGGAAATTCAACATCAACTGTTTTTGGTTTTGCTTTAGGGAATGCTGGGAAATACGTTAATTATTTTCTATTAAGTAATGCAAGAAGACTTTACCCTGTTGCAATATCTGCACGAAAATGTGTTCACAACTGGATCTGCTCAAGGCTAAAAAAAACATTACACATTTAGAAACTCAGTGATTCACAAGGTTTTTCTTTTCCTTGAGCTGGTTGCCAAAAAAGCACTCCAGGCACAAAATAGAGCCCAATATCTAACCTTTTAAACTTCAACAGCACAGAACATGTAAACTGATGAGTTTTAGATGTGCTGGCAGTTGGATTTTGTTCCGTCTGGACAGATTCAGGCTGGCTGTTTTTCCAATTTCAGATTTTGCGCTAAGCTAACAGGCTGACACCAATCCACCATCCTATTTCCTGTGTCTGGGCCAGAAAAGTAAGACCACGAAGACGACCCTCTGCAAACTAACACAGTTGTTCTGCGCCAGCACAAAACAAAATACCTCTCTATGCAGGGAGCAAAATTCGCTGTTTGTCTTTCATAATGGCAAAGTGAAATCGCTAAGACCAGCTCACATTTTCACACCTACTGTATCTTTTACGGGCTCTGCTGCATTAGGCTCAATTGACCCTAATGCGCCGTTTATACTTCTGCGTCAATTTGACGCTGTACCCATGGTGACAGCCCAAACCCAGACCCTGTAGTAGCATATTTCTGCTTTAGTATTTGTTTCTTCATCTCAATAACAGATGGAACACACCGAAGACAGAATGGCTGAGAAGGTTCAAAGGTACACCTCTTTGTATGACTTGTCTTTGGTGAAATTTCGGTGAAAGCTACAGTCACCGTTGTTTAAAATGGAAGCAGGAAGTAGAAACAAAAATTGATCTGTCTGGCAAAAAAGACACAGCGCCCACTAGTGTTTGGGTGGTGTTTTTACAGAGTGAGCCAGACTGACCAGTGCACAAGTATAAATGGCTTGCACCAGCGTAGGCTATGTAAGTAAGTTACGGTGTCTAGTCCGGCAGAGGCATAAACCGCACTTCAAGCCACGTGGCTTTAACTAATGCCAACAGTGGCCCTTACTTACTGTCAGCTTTGTAAGTCACAGTCTAAATTTGTCCATTTATCTTTTATTGGGCACAATATTATCTGGTTGTGGTATCTCACAAATGTAAGGGTTTGCACATTTTTGACTGCATCCAAAATATCTTCTGATTTTTGGACTACTGACCAAACGAACACAAGCCAACGCATCTGAAGAGTTCACTTTGTATCTTAGGAAACTTGGACAGGCATTGTGACACTGTATGAATCTAACAATTAACTAAGTAGAAGTAAACTGCAGTCTTATGTGAAGGGAAAACTGAGAGAAGAGAGAGGAAATTCTACGGAAATACTCTTCAATGAAAGTCAAGAGTCTCTCACTAGTCTGCCTGTCTGCTTTTTTCACCCTCAGTACTTAGAGTACAATGAATGAATCTGTGAAATACATCAGATCCATTGTTCATGAGGGCGTCCCACAGGAAAGCATGACATTCCTTTCGGGTTCAGTAAAGCCACTGACACCATCTCAGGCAGACAAACGGGTATTTATCTAAACCTGCCAAACAAAATAAAGTGATCAGTGTGGAAAAAAAACATTAACTAATTCCATCAGATTCTGTAGATTTACTTCATAAGACCCACCTTTTCGCTCCATGCCCACAACCCAATGCCAAGGAACGCCACTCCAAGGAACTGAAAGAGAAGAAGAACAAAGAGGCGAGGGAGCAGGATTATTTTACTGTGACTGCGGCATGTAGTCATCACACACGAGCACGCAGAGAGAAACCACAGAGAGTGTTTCCTGGCAGTCATCCATTACTTAAAATTACTCATCCCAGTCTGCAGAATCCACAGGAGGCTCCCACATTAGAAAGTATCTTCAAAGAGCCTGTGATTATACAACTGTACACGTTTCCACCTACAGTGTAAAAGTTCAAGGATTTACAGAAAATAAAAAATAAGCAGGAATCAGTGCTCTGGTGGAATCATTCTCCAGCAGACTGATGGCCTTGTGTGATTATTTTAATTAACTTTAATATAACATTACATGTTAATCTGTGTGTAACACTTTGAAGATTGACTTTTAAACTAAATAAAGCTACTACTGTCATTGTATTTTAATATGCAAACACAAGCATTAGACCTTTTCTTCAAGTCATTCATATTCATTCAGTCATTCATGTGCCGATCATGTGTTTTCAGTTTATTATTCACTTTGATAAAACTGTCGTCTGCTGATTCAATTACGGACACAAACACTATTTTTGTACTGAGCACAGAGACAAGTCAGGCTAGTTATGTGATCAGTGTGTTAGCTTTAATGGATACAAACCCGCAAGATGCTGCAGATTTGATTTAGACAGCATGGACCTTGACTTAATGTCATTGTTTGTTTCAATACTCTTAAATTCAGAAATTTAAAAAGAAAAAAAAATGGGATTAGATTTTGTCCAAATGGTTTTTGTCCGGACAAGAATAGAACTGCTTTACATGACTTTTAAGACTACTATAAAATGAACAAACACAGATGCTTAAGGACTACTTTTTACTCAAGTCCTTTGTTTGTTTGTTTTTTAAAGTAGATCCGTTCAACAACTGGGGATACGAGAACTTTCCTGATTTACTGTTTCAAGTGATTTATGTGTGAGACAGATGCCCATAAAGGAAGGAGGAGCAGATGTTTCTGACATGACCAACTTCCCCCTCATGATATATGGATGGAGCAGGGTTCAGAGGGGTCACCGGGCTGCACGGCCCGCTGAGAGCATCTGCAGAGCCACAAACACACCACAGCCATTAGCGGCTTAGAAATAAAACAGAGGGTCCATGAGGACATTCTGATGAGTCGGCTTTTATTTTCTAAATGACATAAATGTTGTAAAAAATACCTATTGGTTCTTGCTGGCTCACTCTCTTCCACACTGTTAAGTTCTTGAAAGGATTATCTTATCTTATTAAAAGCGTCATTAACGTAAGAGGCACCTGTGCTTTTCCTGTGAGGGAAAGACAAAACAAGCAGGACTGCTTTCATCTGTGGGATTAGCCCAAAACAGATGTTCCCATCGAGTGATTTTATCCATCAACAATTAAAAAAGTGGCTGTGCTGAATAAATGAAGCGGTCAACAAGTCTCATAATCTGCTAATTATTTGTCAATCATTTCCTGGTACTGTAAATATAATGTCTGTCTCTCTGTGTTAGGCCTGTGATAGACTGTCCAGGGTGTATCCCGCCTCTCGCCTGATGACAGCTGGGACAGGCTCCAGCCCCCCAGAGACCCTTCACAGGACAAGCAATCACAGAAGACGAATGAATGAATGAATGAATGAATGTAAATATAATATAATGTGTTTTTTTTCTTTACTGTTCTCTGTTGGAAAAATTATTTTCAGGACAATCTATAATAAAAAAAATAATGCTTTATCCCTAATAGACCTGCAAGAGGCAAATGATTTAGTCCATTCACTGTCTCAAGCCTCAGTTCAATCTATTCACTAGATGTGAATAGTGAATATGCGCATTTAAAAAACCTGGAATCACCAACAGTGACAGGATTTATGTTAACTACTTTCATGACAGATTAGCCAATTATTTTGCCCATCCATTGGTGTTTTCCCAAATATGTCATCTTGGTTAACAATGATATCTCAATGCTCAGTTTAATTTACTCACTTTAATATGAGAAGCCTACATGCAGTGAATATTGACATTTAGAAACACAGCTGAATGTGTCAGTGTTTGTCCTTAGTACTGTTAGTATCCTGGCATTGTTTAAATCTGGCATCTGGAGGCCCAGAGTGTAGAAGAGAACTAGTTCTGTTTTGCTGCGGTTCCCCTCAGCACATTATGATCCGGGGTGGTGGCAGCTCCAACTGCAGCTGCAATAACACGATTTAAAACAGATGAAGGTGGCAGGATGTAAACAAGTGATGAAGAAAGCCCTCCATCAGAGCTCCTCTCACTCTCTGCTGCTGCTGCTGCTGCTGCTGAGCACACAAAAACAAAAGCTGACTGGTGACAGAGGGAGCAAGTGCAGCGGAGCAGGGAGCGTAATGCAGAGATGAAACCGTCATCAGTGTCCTATATAAACATACACGGACACAAAACGAAAAAACAAACAAAAACAAAAAACAGGACGAGCAGCTGTTTGATGGGAAACAAAAGCATGTTAGCGGAGGACACCAGGCCCGAGGTTGCATAATTTTTTATTTTTTTTAAAAAAAGCACAGGGGACTTACCCAGAATATGATGTTGAATCCGAAGATGAAATACTTGATGCAGCAGCTCACTTCATGAGCCTTGAAATGCTTTCCGGAGATCATTTGGATGGATTTTGTGTTAGACTCTGTCCGCAGTGAGAAGGGGAGTCACATCTATGATCTCTTATGTATCACAGCCTGATGGTGGAAACACCCTTTTTATTTATTTTTTTTTTAAAGAAAAAAAGGCTCGACAAACGCGCCGTCAGTTGTTTTAGCGTCTAATTATAGACAGCATCCTGAATCTCAGCCGGCAAAAGGCGCTTGAAGCCAACGAGAAGCGATGATTCCGTCGGTGTCCCTCCGTAGATGATAAAATATATCCGATATGGATGTCAGAAAGGTGTAACGGTGAAATAAATCCACTGAAGTCAACCAGATTAAAACCGATGGTCTTCTATCTGACCCATAATCTAGACATGGCTGTTGTGTGATTGACACGCGTGGGGACCAATGAGAAGCTTCTGCGGTCTGAAGAGGCGGGACTTCCTCCAGCAGAGGCTCTGCCTCCCCGTGGCAGTGAAACAACAAGGTATTAAATCAGAGATTATAATTTATTAATCACTTCCTAATTAATGGAATAAACGTCTATCAGATTAAACCCCTAAAGTGTTCAATATTTAAAACATTAGTTTAATATGGAATAAATAATCAACAAGTAATTAACACGACGATAAAAAGACTATTAATATAAAATTATGAAAAAACATATCCTGGTCAGACATAACATTATGACCACCTTCCTAATATTGTGTGGGTCTCCCTTATGCCTTCAAAACTGTTGTGACTCATCAGATAATGGACATGGGCCTTCCGAGGGTGCCCTGAAAACATGGATCATCCCACAGATACCTGATCAGTTTGGGATCTAATGAATTTGGAGGCCAGGTCAACATCTTGTGATGTTTTTTTAGTTGGTTTGTAGTCCTATTAAATAGTATTGTACCGACATATGTTTCTATCATTTTGACAACTTCACTTCAACACATTGGACTTGGCTAAATAAGACGAACACTTTAGTGTTTAGTTCACTACAGTTTAACACCAACATAACACGCATCATCCAGAATAATCACACAGTTGAATTATCACATTTCTTACACTGTTCCAATATAAACCAAACACTACAACAGTCATGAAGGGGGATTTAGTTCAGGGCTGTTATATTAGAATGCATTTGTTTTCACTAGTGTACCTAATAAACTGGCATGTGAAGGTAATGTGCTCAACAGTGTTCATTTTATTTCTGTGCTGACGTAATAACTTGGACAAAGATTCAGTTCAACACTCTGTGTTTAGTTTTTTTCTTTATACACTCATATAAAAGCAAATAAATAAGGTTTGTCCAGCGTTTATGATGCATATGAGGTGTGAAGAAACCCAGATTTGTTTAAAAAGGGTCTTAGAGACAGTGATCATGCTCTGGAGGACATTGTCGGTTCCGTATACTATTGAATCTAAATTTGATTTTATCATGCTGACAATCGTGACTCTTGAATGGATTCTCATTCATGCAGAAATGTGGTAAACTTCGCCCTCTAGTGACAAAACTCATCAGCTGCATCACTGTGATTTCAGATGCCTGATGAATTATTCAGAAAAAACACAACACACAATGAACATGAGTATTGGCTTGGTTTATTGCATAAAATAAAATACTAATATTCTAATCTATTACAAATAGTAGCATACAAAAACAGGATAATTTATGAAAATAAATATTTCTGTGCAGTTTTTCTGTATTGTCAATGCAGAAAGAGAAACACAGATTTATGTACATGTAAATCATGATCATACCTCATGCCAAAACAAACGTCACAATGCAGAGGGCAGTATTAAACAGCCTGGTCTGTTCCCTCATGTTAATCTGATGCTGACTCACTGATGTCCTTCGCTAGTTATTTTCTCTGCATCCACCATCATGGATCGGCTGTTAATCAAATATGATTTGAAGCGTATGAAGTATACTTAAGATTTATTCACATTGTCTAAATTCCCTTATGGGTTGTCCTGAAGATACATGTAAATAAAAAAAAAAGAAAGAAAAGGGTTTGGCAATGAAGTCAAGGTAGTAATAATGTCATATCAAACTCATTCTATCAGATTTGGCTGCACTTTACTTACAAAAATAGAAACAGTTTTCGGTTTAACAAAATACAAGAATCTTAGTAAAATAGTTATTTTCTTTGTGAATCGAGATTCTTCATTTGATCCTTCATGAGTTATTTTAGCAGATTGAGTTCCCAGAAGCCTCGACAGGAGGACGGGAGTAAAATCATATTAGCTTGAGTGCGTTTTCAAGAACACATCTTGTTTTATAGGGTTAGTGTTAACATCCAGAATATGTCCCTTTTATTCAATATCCTATCTAATACTTTTATCCCACTACTTCCTTGCTATAAGCTTAACATTAGATCCACCTTCTAATTAATACAAGTGGTTCACTGTTTCCCCATCTTCTGGAGCAAACAGTTACTAAGAATGTAAAGTGCATACAACACAAACTTATGCACCTTCTCTTCTTTGTATTTGTCTTTGTATTCCATTATTTTGTTTGATTAAGGCTTTTTGCACAGTTTTTATTGGCACAAAGTCTAAAATACTCCACAACAACCCTGAAGAGAAAGTAAATAAGTGTGATTATCATGTTTTGAAATGCTATGTGCACTTAGCCAAAGGCTAACCATTGTTCATTTCACATTCTTCTTTTTTTTCTACTTTGGGTGCTGGCCACTATCTAAAGGTACCTGGTTTCATTCACTAATAGATGAATGATTCTGTTAGTAGAAAAGTAACCACGTATTACATCGTTAGTCAATGAAACATATATAGGAATATATTAAACACGTCCCTCGTAGACTAACCTGGTCAATCACAGTAACATGCTGAAAGTATAAAACACATCCATAACAACATCCTTTCGGAAGCCTAACCCTATTGCTAACTTGACCGTGGTTTTGTAAGAACTACCTTTACGTAACACTTCGGTAACATTTTATGAGCCAGCTTGTTTACTCCACTGAGTGTAGTGACACTGGGTTTTGTCTAAAGAACCTTTAAAGCATTGATCACAGTTAACGAATCCAGTGCGTTATCGTTTCCAAACATGGTTTCGTCATGGCCTGACTGCACCTATGAGATGCTATACTTATGCTTAGAAAGGCAACAATAGACTTTATAACGAGGTCTTCCCATAAAATGTACAAAAATCTCCTTTTTAAAGAAGTCTCAAATGCATAATACTTTCACTTTACACAAGATCACACGGTCCGTCATGCGAAGCCTGAGATACATTTGGTACACTGTAAAGGTTTCTTGGCTTTGATATTATTGATATTAAGTGTAATCAGGTGTCAGACAAATTTGTGACACCTTTTGTTCTTTGCCAGGGTTGCATAAACACTGCTGCGTGGCAAAGGACAGACCAAGGGGAAGGGAAAAGGGAAAATCCTCGCGGCTGGCTAATATGTGCGTCGCGTACATCCTCGAGTCACAGGAGCACCAGTGGATGCGATGCGACTCACAAACGTGCTGGTGGATTCTGGAGTTGGCAGAGCAGCAGACCCGCCTTAAGTCACCTTGATGGCAGACTTCTTATGGACGCAGAGCAGGGAGACATACGGCACCCCGATGAAGGCCCATTTCTCGTTGGGCCAGAACATGATGACGGGCCCTCGCTCCGGGGCCTCGGTAGCAACGTCAAAGTAGGCGAAGCAAACACAGCCCAAGTAGGAGGCCAGGCAAATGAGGATGTGCCTGTTAGAGAAAAAGGACAATGAGCCACACTGTCCTTGATCTAAACTTTTGTCTCTGAATCACTTAAGACATTTACTCCCCTATTTTGAGACAATATGATTTTCCGGACAACACAGTGGTAAGAGATCAAATACATTGTTAATGAATAATCTCCCATTCAGTGCTGGCCTTGAACTCACCAGGCACAGTGTAAGTAGGGAAAGTTGACTGATGACCACATTTCACAGAATATCTTGTCACTGATCCAGCAGAGCAGAGCCAGCGCCCACCAGATCCCTGAGATCAGGCCCAGCTTGAACACACGTGGGTTTTCACACCTGCAACGACAGAGGACTGAGAAAACTGTTCCACTCTAAAAACAGACACAGGCACAGGCCCATACGTGGGACTTGGAGTACACCGTCCCCGTCCGTTTCTATTCGTTTTTTTTTTTCTTTTGCTTAGTCATTGCACATGTACAAACAAATCACATTCAGCATATTCCTGCCATCTGCAGTTGCTAAGTGGTGAAGGGAAACACTCCAGTGAGCATTTATTCAGAACATTTGATCTGACAATCGATTTAACAAACTGCTAAGTAAACCTGTTTTAATCACTCTGTGGAGAGCAGAAAGAAAAAACCTCATTAACAAACACTTGCTTCTTCATAATGGACCATGTCAACCCTCTGTGGGATAACCCATAGGATTTCTGAACAGCTGTTTTCAAGCTCATGGAGTCTGGAGAGGACCACTGACATCTTGGCAGTGTCTGCTCAGAAATGGTGAAAGAGTTGGAATCTAAGAGGAGGTAAGGTATACACAGACGTCACCTGTCCAATTCATCTCTGATTTGCACCCACCTGTGACTCAATGCGACCCTTTATTACCCTTAACTTTAAGCCTTGATATATTTTCAAGCTAAATAAGTTGTAAATATGTTTATTTCTAAGAAACACTTTTAACCCGGGATGTCTGCGGAGACTGGATCACTTTTGGTTATCGGCATTTATTTGGAGTCATGAGTGTTTTTGCGTTCCAATAACTCTGCCATGTTACATTTGGCTCTATAGCTGCCAACACTTTTTACTTACACACAGTCATTTAACATTTTGTTAATATAAAAATACGGACGTTGTTATCTTGAAGGTCTATTACATGTTCTGTATTCAAAATGAAACTTTTCCATTCACCGTAGTGGAAGGAAAAGGAAATTACGCTGCAGAGGGTTAGGGTTAGAATAAATGACTATAATTACATGTTCATGTTCACATTTCAAGACTTTTGGAAGTGGTACGTTCTTGCCTGACTCTCCCACAGAAATGTACTGCAGTAATCCCACATCGCTTTCCCCCAGTGATTTTACTGAACAGTCTCCTAGTGGCCACGCCGCTGACCCACAGAGAGGTGCTAATCCAGAGCATCAGTGATATACTATTCTTAGTCTTGTCCTCCTCAGACAGACCAGTCAGCTGAGCCAAACACTCAGCGTCCAAACAAAGACAGGGACAGGAAAACCTGATGGTGACGGGACTGCACCGATGATGCAGCTGTGTCTTCACCGTGGCAGTTCGTCACCTTCTCTTGCGTCAGTGCACCCGATAAAGTCACTTTACTTTTAATTCGAGTTACCACCGTTTCAAGAAGAATGCTTGGATGACACAAGCTCTTTTCAGAAAGCTCTACAACACAATGAGATCCAGGTAAACGAGAATGCCTCACCAAGCTCCAGAGGCCACAGGAAGAACGAGCTTAAAGTGAAGGAGCTGCGACAATGTGAAGGATGTGAGAAATTATGGAGCTGAAAACATTTACACCGATGATGTTTTTGTTTATTTTGGTGAGTTGTGCCTCTTGTGACAGAGGGTCAAGTCAAGTCATGACTACATCTCCACTGTTTGAACAAAATGTTCTGCACAATAAAGTTCTGTTATCTTAAGGGAATGTAACTGAAATAATCAAACTCAATGGTATTGTGCACTGCAAATAAGAGCATCTGAAATTAATGATTAAAGAAGGTCAGAATGACATCGACACCTGCCTTTATTGATGTCTATTTGATTTCATGAAGTAGATGAATGTGAGTTTTACAGACCAGAACAGAAAATACGTCTGGAATCTTTTAACACTGCATTTTGTTGATTGTTGAGTACACATTTCTTAGATTCATGCCTGTGTGTGCATGGCATGTCATGACTACTATATATATTCTATTACTATACTATTATAGTATACTATACTATTACTATACTTACTATTTGTCTTGTGAGATCCTTGCACATACACTACAGTGTAATATAAAAGGTTACTGAGGGTTACAGCTGTAATGGAGACTTCATCTACATCTAAGTCACAGCAGCCACAGGCAGCTATTTTAGATGATATAACCTGCATTAAATGAATCACTTGGCTATACTTGGGTATAACTATCAGCCTACAGCTTTTGCAAACATGTTAGCAGACTGCTGCTACATACCTAGCATCCTATTTAAAGAAGCTAAACGTCTGCAGAGTTGAAGGTGAAATGCAGTCAGGTGGCAGCTTTCAGTGAAATGGTCATTATTCTGAGGCTAATATAAACCATAGCACGAGCTGCAAAGAGCAAGTGGCTGTCCCAGAAATGTGAGCTGCCAAACATGAGCCATCATACTGTCAATACCGGTCACCCTAGGCCAGGTAACCGCGGCGTAAACTGAACTGAGTCTGTATCAGTTCAACTTTCCATGGTCAATAGAGATGTTAAGCAATTTCTTGTTTTAAAATAAACATGAGCTTGCTTTAAGTAAAGTATGGGCTGAACAATTTCTCTGTCTTACATAACGGGTTCAGAGAGCGAGCAGAAAAAATTGGTGTCACAGTGGCTCATCAGTAACAGGAAGTACGAAAATAGAGGACCAATGATGTGTCTTCCCAGAGGTAAATAGGGCATTAAATTGTTGCCAGTAGCGTCCAATGTAAGAGTTTCGGTCAATCCCGTTTGCATGGGCTGTGCATCAGCTTTTAAGTTGGTTGGCCTCATAACTGACATTATGTACATACTTCCCTGACTCAGCCAACACCTTTTCCTGCCAACAAACATATGGTAACAAAATCATCCCCCACTGTGACTATCAACTCCAAGACTGCAGAAGAGTGTACGATAATAAACGTGATATGAGATCAGGACTGCTCCTTGGAGACAGGGTGTTCAAGAATGTAAACTGTTGGACCCATAGATAAGCGAAGGCAGACCTTTCTGTCCTGGGTGGAGTCCCGCTGTGACGCCGACCTCACTTGAGTGTCTAGAAAGGATCCATAGTGTCTGCGATACAAATCCGCACACTTATTAAACACAAAGCTGAAGATACAGTGGGCCTTGTCTTGTTATTTATGACGGTAGCTTGTGAAATAACACTGTTATTGTGCTGTTGTTGGTTTTATGTTCTGGCATTTTATGCTTTTAACGCAGAACGCCCTGTTTTGATGAACATACCAACAGTTTCTTCCTGTGGTCCTGTCAAATTAACTTGCTGAGTACAATGTTGTTATGGCGGACTCAAAGTGATTGCCAAACATAACATTTTTTTTTTTTTACTTTTTAGTTTTGATTAACCATCACTGACAAAACATGAAAAAAACAAGGGCAGATTAGACTGATGGTGTGTAGTGTATATTTAATAGGACTTTAACATTATTTAAATAATTATTAACTGAGTATGTGAATTCGATCCACTATTGTTGCTGCAGTGTCAGTTTTTCAGACATCATGACTTTGTTTTTATCATATTGTTCTTTGATGAATAACTCGGATATTATCGCATAACTATGACTGGTATGTTTTTTTTTTCCAGCAATTCCAGCCTTTGTAACGGTTTAATGGACTTCGGATACAGTGAGCATGTTGTTTTTTGTTCTAATGGAAGTGACTTGAATGGGGGCCAAGAGTCATACTGTAACAAAAAAAAAATGGTGCAAACAACAACAACACGTCTGAGGGCAGAGGTCCATCTGTCAGGGCAACGTAGCAGAACAAAAAAACAACAACCGGCTTCAATAGGTGACTGGCAATGGCGGCAATGTCAGGAATTACTAACAGGTTGAACAATAGATGACTTTCAGGACTGAGGGTGGTGAGTAAAGGTTGTGGGAAACGGAAACTACGGAACATGCGTCCAGTTTACTGTGACTGAGGAAAGCATTAGAGGCACGCACACAAAGGGGCACGGAAGCTTGTTGTGTGTTTTCAGGAACATTCTTTTCACTTCACAGTAATTAGCCTTATGTCATAAGACAGCATACGCACAAAAGGTTAAAGGAGTCATGGTAACGTACTGTACATGACAGACGTTACATCTTAACACAGTTTCACTTTTTTTCTGTTAAAGAAAAGCATACACAGCCACTGCTATCATCTGCTGTCAGTTTACATTTTTACTTTTATCATAAGCCAATAACTACACTAGCTGACTGTGTAGCGGACCGGCAAAGCTAAATGCCAAGAGACACAGAACCCGCCTCAAATAACAACCGCCATGGTAGGCCGACTGTGACACTTATCCACTGCCTGACACCTGCAACCGGCGAGTCACCAGCAAATAAGACATTGGAAGTAGAGTTAAGGGTTAGTCCATTGGTCAAATATTTGATTGTTAGATAATCAGTTTCTGTTCTAATGATCAATAAATCATATAAATCATATCCCTCACTTTCCTGGTAAAACTGGTGCCAAGTATGAAGATGACACCTTTGGCTCAGCTAAGTTGTGAAGGACGTGCTGGTTTGCAGACTTAATAATGAATCAATCAGCAGAACAGTGAAGTTCACTGCATTATAGCCTGTGACATCACAGTCACTTAGCGACTTATCTGCCCCATCCACATACAATTACTTTCCACTTCAAATGTTTCTCAGAGAAACAAGCAGAACCGAACAGTGTCTTTTCGTCATTTGAAAAGAAAATAGCATCAACGCCGCTGCAAACGTCAGCATGGTGAATTTGATGCTAGGAACTAAACTCAGTGGGGTCAGTCAAGTGTACCAGTCACTCCCATTGCCTCCTCAACAGTTGTTATCAATTCTCTGCCCGTTCACTTTATATTACCAAACATTTTTTTCGCCTGTCATCAACTTGTTGACTTTCCATGGCCAGAACAGATTGTGAAAGTGTTTGCTGCTTTATCTGCAACAATCAAATGAACAACCCACACTAAATGGGCCTGATCCAGTCACAGTCACAGTATGAGTCACCCTGGAATAAAGTGATGCAAGACAGATGCCAAGTAACAACACCACACAAAAACAAAACAGGTCAAAAATGGAAAGGACAAGTTAGTCATACTGAGAAATGGCTTTTTCTGTTGTCAATATTTCAAAGTTAATTCGAGAGGAGCACCTTAGAGAACGAGTCAGTGAGGGAGAAAACACCTGTCTGAAAAATAACGCAGAAGGGCCAAACACTGCATTTCCTTTGGATGGCCACTTGAGGCTGGCCTTCGTCTTAAAATGTCTAGCTTTATAGACTTCCCATTTATGACACCCGTTATAAGGCTTAAAGTTATGCACAATTAAGGCTGTGTCCGCTTTGAGTGACAGGTGGGTGCTGACACAAGTCACTAAGTGCCTCACTGGTCATCTCCTCCCATCTGAGCTGTGACTAAGTGTCAGCTTCATTGCTAAGCGTCAGGCACTGCCAAGATGGTGACGGGCCAGAGCATGATGAGCTGGATCACACTGAGCTTGAAAACCGTTTTTCAGAATTATTAGGGTCTAGGATTTTTCTAGACTTTGCTTTAACATCCATTCTGGTAAATCCAGTCACAAGTGAAGGCTAAAGTTCAGGTGTGAACACAGTCAGGACGCACTGAGGGCACATTTGAGAGATCTGATCTCTGACCATAGTTGGAGGTGGCCAACTACTCCCAGCTGTTATTATAAATGATCACCTAAAAAGGAAAAAGCACTTTAAATGATATCTGTCAGTTAGTTTTAAATAGTCTGTCTTTGTAGCGGTTAACTAACTATATAATAAATAAATCAAATTAACATGAGTACACTGTGTGTAATTCTGTCATTAATAAACATACCGGCATGTGGTTAATTATTGATGAAATCATGTTGATGTATAAGGAGCCGGATGGAGTTAAGTGTAAGTATTTACTACCAGAGATTAAGGTGTGTTTGGAAACTTCCAGGGTGGGACTATAATCAGGCCTAACTAACATCAGGATGGAGATCAGTAAAAAATAACAAGTGTGCAAAAGCCATGATGCACACACAGGAAACAGCACTGTTCTTGGTTCTGAAACAGCGTTAGGGATCCATTAGTGACAGCAGCTGATAAAATATTCTACTTTGTCCCAGATGATGTCTGTGTTTATTATCCAAAAAAAAAGTTTCAAAAAAAAGCAACTGGACTTGTAGAGTTTTTTGAGAACTCGTTTCACCACTCATCTGAGAAGCTTCTTCAGTTCTAGGGAACTGGTGGGAAGTTTGAGGTTTAAACAGGAACTCTTACTGAAACTTGTTTGTTGTGTTAACAACCAGAAACATAGGGAAGAAGACGAGGACAAAAACAGTCCCCTCCTCAACGACAGGTAAGTACCCAACTGTTAAAGGAAAGTGTCAGTAAGAGAGTTCCCATTTAAACCTTGCCACCAGTCCCCTGGAACTGAAGAAGCTACTCGGATGAGTGGTGAAACGTCTTCTCAAAAACACTCTACAAACCTTTTTTGGATATACCTATGACCTCGATGACTGAGAACCTTCACACATATCTGTGTTTATTCACATACAGAACGCAAAACTGTGATTGGATCACTAGACGTACAGTACGTGGAGACGGATTTAATGCCAGATGTGAACACACGTACCTAATGCCGGCCACTTGCAATTGGATTAACCAGGTCGGATATTAATGCAAGATCTGAACAGGGCCTTTTATGAACAGTCCATGCTAACGCAGCCACAGTGTTACATAGAATGATACTCCCAGACACTGGAAATGAACCCATTCACATTTATCGCTGTTTCCACTTACCTTTTCAGCTCAGTGATGAGCAGTACAGTGCAGGGGATGCCCAGGGTCATGAGTGACAGGGAGTTGACGACAGGCTTAACAAAGGCCAGCCCAGTGGTGATCCCCGACAAGATGCCTATGACCACTTTGAACCTGGACCTACATGGAGAAGCAAAACAAGTTTGTACTTGTAAGTTAAAAACTGCAATTGTGAAAGAGTGTTTGGATGACTCCTCTCAGAGAGCACTTTAACACATTTAATAAACAAGCACTCGGCTCAGCTACAGATAAGAAAGGGCTAGGGAAAATATTAAGTGACAGCTTGAAGCGAGAGAGCAGCCATTAGGGCTCTGCGACAATGGAAAGAGAAGTAAAAGACATGTGACTCCACTTTTACTGGAGTCAGCTATCTCAGACAGTCCTATTATTAAACAGGGGAGTCATGGCAGTGAGCACATGGCGTGACAAGACAGTGGCCAACAGTGAACTCCAACAGAAGAACCTGATAAACTCATATAAAATTAAGGAGATATGACGCTTGTGTTGTTGTGAAGTTAATTTGATGTGGAAATGTGACCAATCTAATGTCTTTCCCTTTAGCATAAAACCATCAATGGCCTCCAGCTGAGTTTAGCTGAGATGAAAAACAAGTTCTTCCTCTGAATGGGAACCGCAGCAAACAGGATTTTAACCCTGGTGGTTATTTAGAGATTAAAAAAAATCATCCTAATCAGCGTACCGGTCCCTCCTGAACATCCTGGGCAGGTATCTCTTGGGAAACCACATGGCAATGGCGCACATGAGCACCCACAAAATTGCCAACTCGTCCAGCATTTGTCCGAGGAAGCTGAGGGTGGCGTGAAAATAAGTTGAGCCTATACCTGGGAGAAAGAAGAAAACATAAACGAAAGAGACAAAGAAGAAGAGAGACTTTGTGTGAAAATAGACTGAAGCTGTGCTGTGTGCTGAAAAGGTTAGATAGATGACAAAGGGCCAAGTCGAAATGTCAAAGAGATCTATCGCTGTCAGGGCTGGATGGATCGTGTGAGGGGCTAAAATTTCTACCGTGAATTCTTCCATTTATCACGGGGAATTTCCCACGGGATAAATAAAGTATCTCTCTATTTTTACAAACTCAAGGGAAGATAAAACAAACCATAGTCTACAAATGTATCTACAATGAAACCAGAGTTGTTGTGTTCTGCTGAGTTGCTGAACTTTATAAGAGCACTAGTACTTTTATAAATTAATGAGTTTCCCATAGTGTGATAAACAGTCCAGGCTAACATGCAGTGATATACCAACAAAGGTGAAGAAGTCCACCCGCTCATAAATGCAAAGAGTGTGGGGTATAAACTTTTCCGTCTGATGAGGAAGGAAGTGTTAGACGCCAACGATACGCTGAATGTAAACATGGCTATTATCTGTTTGCAGGAAAAGTACGACCCTCGGCTACAAGCGGTTACTCTGCAAGAAACGTCACTGTGAGTTTTTTAAGACGGCGAGGGGGGACAGATCAGCCGGTGCCCCTTTTGTTATCACGCTCCGGCAGACCCTGTTTTATCGGCATAATCTGTTGTCATAACAGCCGCTGCGGCAGATTCCTACATTTCAGCAGACTTCTTATCCAAAGTACGACTTCTGCTCCCAGTCAGTTACTAAAACATGACGGCGTGACGGAGTGAGACAGGGCGTCCCAGCAGAATTTATAACAAAAGAGATCAGCTTGAACAAATTACAGATAGTTTCATGAATCAATTGATTTAAATGGTAGGTCGATGATAAAAAAAAATAAAAATTAAAGAGGTCACTTATCAATTTTGCAAAAACAACCTTGCAGACATGTGCATAAGCACTGTATGTACATGTGTCGACACACAGCTGTGTCTGAGGCTGGAGAAAAGCAGCTGAATGCTGTTTTCGTTCTGTACGCTTGTTTTTCTACTCGAGTCAAAGATCACCTCAAGTGCAGACACAGAGGAAGAGGCATGAAACCATGTGACCCCTTGTCGGCACCGTTTCTACGTCCTAACAGCCGCCAGATTCCTAAAAATGGATGCAGAGCTTCGGACACAGGCATTCGAGCTATGGGACGAGACATGGTAGGTGTCAGATAGACTCCGAAGAGCGAACAAAACACGAAGGCTGCTGTTTAACCCCGCTGGTCATGACTACACAAGGCAGATGTTTAACAGGAGACCAGACGTACAGCGTGTCACATCTGACCCACACAGTTCATGTTGCTGCCGTTCAGTCATACATGCAAATCCTGGCCAACTGCTCCTCGCTTTTTATGTTTTATTTTGTTTTATCAGGCCTCCACTAAGGCCCTCCTCCCTGGAGAACAGAGGTTATCTTTGCTGAGTAAAAGGCACAGAGGGTAAAAGGAACTGCTGTCTCTCTGCCATTTACACACAGTTGCACCATTTAAGGCCTGGATGGAGTCATATAAAATCTACAGGCATGTTCACACGATTTGGTTAAATGGTGCATGATAACCCAAAGCTACACCTAAGGGCCGGTATGGAGGCAACAGCTGAGCATTCAGACCCATTGGCCTGAGCATGGCTTTAGTTTTTTACTCAGTAAAATGACTGCTCTAAAAAAATAAAACTTGTTAGTGGTTGTTTTGCCTGATTAACTCCTGCATATTCAGTTTAATGATAAATGAGAATCACATATGAGAAGCTGGAGGAATTCTCCAGCAATCAATCTTGAACAATGAATCAACTGATTAATTTTCTGTCGCGGAAATAACTGTTTACTATATACACTTGCTTGCCAAAACATTAGGTACACCAGTGACTACACTAAATCCTCATACATAACTGTAAGAGGGTTCATTTTGTGTTGAAATCAGCCGTGTGGTCATTTTGGAGAATGCTGTTGTTGGTGCTGTTAGAAAAATTTAATTAAACACTAAAGTATTTCTGTTGTGTAGCCCTGCCCACTGACAGAAATAGGGTTGACAGAACAATAGAAACATGCATCTGTACAACACGAGTCAATGGCACTACAAGGCGCAGGCTTAACAATGAAAACATGGACACTCTCTCCGTTATCTTAAACATATTCCGAATACCATAACCTTCATCAAGATAAGATTAAGAGCAGGACCGTTACAAGATAACGTTGTACTGGATCACATCAGAAGATAATAAGTGGCCAGTGAGTGTATACACACGGTTCTGCCACACAAAGCTCAGTTATTTTTCACACTGCCGTAGTGAAAACGTGATAAATGGTATTTTAATGAGAAGTCAACTTATAGTTTTCCGCCCTTCACACAGTGCCCATTGCATTTTAACCCCAAACACAACGCCATCGAGTCATAAAGACCAGCAGCTGCAACAGATGGTCTGACCCCCACAGAGACGTGACTCTTCTGACTGGGAGTACATTAAGAGACTGAATAAATCAAGAGAAAAAGGGTGCCTGCTTCTTCATAATTCTCACCACAGCCTAACCCACCAAGTGCATTGAAAAGAAAAAAAAAACTGTGTGCAACAAGAACTGGTGCTGTGAGGGTTTTCACCCTTCGCTTCACGGGTTCCTGCCCTAAGTACATGGCTTGAAACATGAAGTGTGAAGAGGTCATCGTGCAGCCAACTTACCAACCACAACCAGCAGAATCCATATGAGGTAAATCCCACTGTTGAAATGTGTTGCATATTGGCGGAACAAGCACATTAGTATCGGGGGCAAAACAAAAAACAAAATGTTGCTGATCTGAAATGATAAACAAAGGAAAGCCATGAGCAAAACAAAACCCATCACATCTGAACTGATCGATGCAGCAGAATGACAGCAAAAGTTGATCAGTGCGTTCAGGCCTCGGTGGCTGATAGTGACAGCTGGAATGGAGATTAGGGAAAATTATACTTATAACAATAAACATCACGATGCTGATCAAAGTTAACACATAGCTAGCTGTAGCTAACCTGATGAAAAGAAAAGGAGAGTATAAGAAAGAAGTGCAATACAAGGAAACGCAAACTGTAAACAAAATTGCATTCTGTAAAACAAGCACACGTCGTTACAGCGACCCATTCACACCGACCGTGTTGTAAAATTCAGCGATGCTGGGGTAGATCAGGTAATTGCCTTCGCACCAGTCCACCTCGGAGCTGCCAGCCTGCAACTGGTCCCAAAAAATCAGATTAACGTTACTCATGTCTGGACTAGTCCCGTCGGATGGACAGTGCAGCGCACAGACAGCACTCCGAGACAACAAAAACAACCGGATAAAGTCGCTATCCGTCGGCTCGCTGGCTCCACGCTAGATTTGAAAGACTGAGACCTGACACGTATTGCGCCTCAGAGTTTGTGATATAGTGCAGAGAACGTCGCTGAGCTGCATTTTCAGCCTGTCCTTCCACAAAGCCTCTTTCTAGCCGTGAAGCTCTGCCTTGTCCACTGACAGCTGCTCTGTCCACTGCCAAAGAGTATTCATACGCTGTGAGAGGATTCGCTCCTGCCTACTTCCGTCTTCGACGGAACGTGAGCCCGGAAGTAATTTTTTATTTTAGTTTCTTTTGTTTAAAAACGGATAAATAACATTAAAACCCCTGATACATTATAGTTCTAGCTCAGATGTCAAAGTAGGTTTAGTTTAATTTCCTTTTTTTGTTTTACTGTTACATAAATTTATTTTTATTTTATTTTTATTTTATATAGTTTCTAAAAACAATTGTCAACTCACAAGCTACAGTACACAACAAAAATGGCAGCTCAAAATATACAACTATATGCTTCAAGTATAATTTAAGAACGTTAAAGATATTAAAAAACACAAATGGACAATGTGATATAAAATATTTAAAAAGTGTCAGTGGTCTATTTGCTTCTTCTGTGGTTTTATCTCAAATTTGCTTCGCTGCAGCTGTGTCTAATGAGCGTCTCATCAGTACTGAGGAAACTGCTAAATATTTATTACACCACAGCTGTGATATTCACAGTCTTTCTTTACTTTAAAAAAAGTCAATTTAATATATTTTTCACACTCAGCGAAAAGGGCTGATTTATTTTAGTGTCAGCTCCTTTGTACTCCTCTCTGGCTCCCTCTGGCTGACGCATGCTCAGTGACTCAGCAATCCGGTAATTGTTTCGATGGTGTAAAATCATTCCACTGCGATAACCATTAACGAATTGCATATAGATATTATTAATGTAATGTGTTAGATCCTGTTTTTAGTTTTTGGATTGTGGCTTTAGCTTCCCATCTCTCATAAAAACAAATTTGTATATAAACAATAAAATATTTTTTGTGTGGTTATCTGTAAAATGTGGCTTTTCTAAATAAATAAAAATTAAAGGAACTAATAAGACAATAGTACTGGTAAATGTATGAATATTTACCAGTACCGTTAGATAAGTATTTCAGCTCTTAATATAGTTATAATATATTTTAAATTTACGGTGGACAAGTTATCGCGATAACATTTAAGCCTATGTGAGAGCAGGAGGCGGATATCCGGTCTCTTTTCCGTGGCGGACCGTCGTAGGGTCGGTTTGGCAAAATGAAGGTACAATGTTCCCTTGAGTTTCTTTATCCATATATTACTATTCTTTGTGAAATATTTCAGTACTATTAAAGTCGTGATTTTGAACTTTAACGCGGGCTAGTTTAATGTAGAAATGGAGGCTTCGCGTCTCAGGATGAGCTTTGATTGTGATGAGAGTTAGCCGAGGAGCTTGTCGGAAAGTGAGCTTTAGAAACATGGCGGCACACTTGGAGAAATGTGCATGGGGTTCAAGCCTCGGTAAATGCAATATAAAGAAGCGTTTACTTGTGTTTTAAGCTAGGAGTACAACAGGCCGATTTACATATTTATAACATCAGTTAAGTAAAACTCATATTATTGCTAGTGGTGTCCACGGCTAACATTAGCTGGAGTTGAACCCCGAGCCGGCACATAAGCTAACAGGCCTTGTAGCCGCCGTATCTCCATCTGATTGAAACTTTAGCTCCGCTCAGGTTGGCTAATGAATATCTCTAGGTTTTTGGGGACTTTATAATTTTGCCCTAGGGTAACACTCTGAGAAGTTATAGTTGATAGTGGCTTTAATAATACACAGCTTTCACTACTTGCTAACATCTACCTGCATCAGGACTCGAGTTAACCTGTTGTGACCTGTGCCAACATCAACATTTATTAACATCATTGCCCTCTCTGCAGCTGAACATCTCATTCCCCGCTACTGGCTGCCAGAAGCTGATTGAAGTTGATGATGAGCGCAAGCTGCGTACCTTCTATGAGAAGCGTATGGCCACTGAGGTGGCTGCTGACCCTCTGGGAGATGAGTGGAAGGTAAGATCTGTCTCCTCCTGACCCGATGTCCCCTGCACCTAAACAGGAGTGTAACTGGTATTTTGACAGGTCCTGTTTTAACGCAAGCATGGCACACCAGTAGACCCTTTCTGACTTTTGTGTAGTCATTAAGGGGGGACAGTGTGTTGCCACAGGAACAGTAGAGCTGCTTACCAGATGCAAGCAGACCATATACTTATGGCTGATTGCAACAGCATTGCTCTCCCAGTTCTTAATGAGTGCTAACGGGTTAATTTCTATTAGATGTGGAAGGAAATGTTTTGGAAAGTCTGGTTGGGTGAAGGCCTCAAATGATAACACCAATGCTCATATATACCAGAAATTTGTCTTAATGATTTGTGTGAGGAACCAAACATAAGATATATCTAGCTTTGACTGGAGCATTTATTAATGCATAGTAGGCTATGCACAGCCCCATGTGAGCTCTTAAACACTGAGTTGAAAATGAACAGATGTGTATATCATGTTTCATTTAGTTACTAACCATCCAGTGTGTTTAGATATACTTTTTAATAGATCAGTTCTACAATAAATCTTAAGTTGTGGTTTTCAGCTTTCATCTAAAGCATTTGGGAACTGATGATTCAACTGCATTTTCATGTGAGGTGTTCTACTAGTTTTAGTTGGTGAGCTAGGCTAGATGGGTTTAATTCCATAGTCGTTTCATTTCAGAACGAGCCATAAAGTTGAGATTTAGTTTAGCACTGTGGTGTAGTTTTCACCAGTAGACATAATGTTTTGGCAAGCGAGCTGACCTTTTTTATCCTTTGCTTTTGCAGGGTTATGTAGTGCGCATCAGCGGAGGCAATGACAAGCAGGGTTTCCCCATGAAGCAGGGTGTGCTGACCCACGGCCGTGTGCGTCTGCTGCTCAGCAAGGGTCACTCCTGCTACCGTCCCCGCAGGACTGGCGAGCGCAAGCGCAAGTCTGTCCGTGGTTGCATCGTCGATGCCAACCTCAGCGTTCTGAACTTGGTCATCGTCAAGAAAGGTAATCTGTTTAACATGGTGCATTTGATTCAAATTATTAACCAGTAGAGTAATAATTCTTAGTGGATACACAAGCCAGCAAAAACTCACTGGAAGGTTATGTGGATGGCACACCAGTAGACCCTTTCTGATTGGTCTGTAGTCATTAAGGGGGGACAGCGTGTTGCCAGATTAACTGCGGAGCTGCTTTACCAGATGCAACCAGGCCTAATAACAGTGGATGGTTGAACTGCATTGCTCTCCCATTGTGTTCATATCTTATCTTGGAGAAATCATTGTCTTTTATTAAAATGATTACATGCACTTGCATAGATTTAACACAGGCTTTAAGTTTTGGGAGTAATTGTTTATTTCTTTCACACAAGTGCGTTTTGAGGTAGGATAGGGCTGGTCATTGGGGCTGCAGATATGTGGGGAAGTAAGCACTCTCTCTACCCTCTGCATTTTGGGTTTAGTAGGGTGTAATATACACAAATGGGTTGGTTTCTACATTTAATTATCATTCAATAAATTTTTTTGTACAGTGGGCAAAAGAAAAATGCATCAATTAAAAGCTGATATTTATTGACTCATGTTCTCAGGTGAGAAGGACATTCCCGGGCTGACCGACAGCACTGTCCCCCGCCGTCTTGGTCCCAAGAGGGCCAGCAAGATCCGCAAGCTCTTCAACCTGGCTAAGGAGGATGACGTTAGGCAGTATGTTGTGAGGAGACCCCTGACTAAAGAAGGTGAGACTATGGTGGCATTTTTACTGTCGACTTGGCCCTTTAGACCTTGTGTTACTGATGATTTACCAATAAGCTCAAACTGAGTTTAAGATCTTACAATATTAAAGTGTTGCATTTCTAGGAAACTAGGCTTTCGGCTAAATTAATTTCTATACTTTATTAGAAAATGGAGTTCTTTCCTCTTGTAGGTTTGATGGCTCTACATACACTTATTGTTAGATGTTCAAACAGGAGCTGAGAAGCAACAGAACTTTCTGGTTTTGGCTCGTAGTCGTGTATCTAGTTGGAGGATTTGGAAATGATCATGATAGTGTAGGTGTTGCTCCCTCTAATATTGTTGTAGGCTTTTAATTTTTATTTTTAACCCTCGCCAGTACAACATCCCTTCCATGTTTGTGCTTCATCAACATTGTGCGACTGTCTCCTGTTCCTCGTGGTTTATGTGCATCCCCAAGATGATAACACGCTACAAGTATTCAGTCCCTGTATAGTATTTAAATGCCATGCTGCACAGTGACAGACAGTAGCTTGCTTTCTGTAGTATGAGTGGTGACGTTTTCCTTTGGGACTTGGTGTGGTTGAACAGATTTAACCCTCGTGCTACCCTCTTGCATGCTCTGTGTCTGTCACTTGGGGTCCCAGACACATCAAAAGTAGCACGAGTGTTAAGCGTTTTCATCGGTAACATTGGTTAACTTCTCAGTTACATTAGAAGCTGCAGGTAATTCTCATTCTCAGTTCAGCACTGCTGACAATTGGCAAATGCTAAAAACTGTAGGAGTGCTGTTCAGTGGAGGCTGATTAATGCAGAGAACACAGGCTATTTAAACAAGCTGCATGTCAGTTGTTTAAAACAGAATAATTGTGCAGCCTATGTTTACAATTGACCACCACTGGCCATTGTTGAATAAATGAATTGAAACTGCAGGATCTCTTAAATCTCATAATCTCACATGTCATTTATTAGCCCTGTTTGTATTAATTGTCCCTTTCCGTTCACCTCAACAGGCAAGAAACCCAGAACTAAGGCTCCCAAGATCCAGAGACTGGTGACGCCCCGTGTGCTGCAGCACAAGCGCCGCCGCATTGCCCTCAAGAGACAGCGCACCCAGAAGAACAAGGAGGAGGCCTCTGAGTATGCCAAGCTGCTGGCTAAGAGGATGAAGGTTTGTTCGCTTTGGCTTCTCTTCATCACATAACGGTGCATAACCACTGATGAAAAAGGGGTCGGGGACATTTGCTTTTAGTGGTGGAACTGAGCTCAACATTTCATACTTGGAGAATCTGGACAAATTGTGGGGTGTCGTTTGTTTGAGCTTAAAGCAAACGTAAACCATATATTTTGACATGAAATTTTAGCTAGTTTAGTAGATGCTCAAACTAACACTGGAACTATTTTAATGCATTGAGTTGCAAACTCCTGTGAAACTGGTTTGAGGAGAAACTATGTAAAAGAGCACCCCCTCATGCTTTGGTGGGGCTACTGTTTTCAACATGTGGAAGAAGTTTTGGTTGATTTTTTTTTTTTTTCTCAACAGGAGGCCAAGGAGAAGCGCCAGGAACAGATTGCGAAGAGGCGCCGCCTTTCTTCTCTGAGGGCATCCACATCCAAGTCAGAGTCCAGCCAAAAGTGAAATCCAGAATTCAAATAAAAAATGTTTTGCTGAAATCTTTTTCTGTCATTTATTTTCAATACCGTTACATGTCAATGGTGTAGTTAGGCCGAAACAAACATAAAAGTCATTGCATTTAATGCTGCAGTTGAATTTAAGTCCATGTCAGGTGTTTAAACCCAACACAATATTCAAGACCCTGAAAGTTGGTGTAAAACTAAACAGTAACTTTAATGCAAAACGGTTTAAATTCTTTTTTTAAATTTAGTTATTTTTCCATATTGAACTTGTTAGTCCAGAGTGCAGAGTTTAGTGACATCTGGTGGTGAGGCTGTGGTACTGAAACACTCAAGCATGGGTTTTAGGACAAACTGCTAATATTTAAGTTCAGGTGATGAAACTAAATTTCTGCAAAAACATCCTAACACAGAACAAGTGTTTGCTTTTCCACTAACAGTTGAAAAGTTGGTGTTATTTCACTCAAGTTTCAGTCTAAAAATAACTGCCTGGTGCCAAGACATGGCAGAGTATTGTGAGCTGCTACAGGTAAACACTCAAGTGTGCCTAATTATATGGCTGTTCTATTCAAGTCTCGGTGCCATCTTGTGTCCGTCTAGGTTTATTTTGTGCAAAATAATTTACTGAGCTCATTAAAAGGACAAGGAATCAAAGGTCATGAATATTCAGATTTTTATTTTAGGCAATTGTACTGTAATTGTATTCAGAACAAACATGTTGCAATAAACTGCATCAACGACGCACACATGCCTTAACATGACAACCATTGTCAAACGCAGATGTCTTGGTAGGTCTCATTCTGCAGGTAGACGTAGCCTGTGGCTGAGCACGGCCCACGTCTTTCAGATGTGGGGAGGACTCTGCAGCACTGAGAAGGCTTCTGCCGTTAATAGACTGCTCCTGTTGGGGTGGGGGGCAGCTCATTCTGTACATCTGAGCGACAAAGAAAAATGCACATATAACCTGATGCTGCAAGTATTGGGGTAGCTTTTGAACAGTGCAGACCAGGGCCAGACAGCTGGTCTGAAGAACCTGAACTGGGGTCGATGACCTGGATATGACCTGTTGAGTAAAGAACAAAGACTGCCATTAGATCAAAGCAGATGTTTTGGTGGAAATATTCTACAGATACTACCCAAAGAAAATGTGTTAACATTTATTCATATGGTTATTTTGGATGCTTTTGTTCTCCTCCTTGCTCTTGTAGCCTACTCTATATCCATAGCAACAGTGTCTTTCCTCTTCAGCTATGGCAAACCAGTGATCGCTAACTGACACAAGATACATCCTTACTGGTGCACCAGTGTGAAAATGACACGGCAAACATCTAAAACACAATTGGTCACTGCTTTCTGCTTTTCAAATCAAACACTGATTGTTCCTCTGACTTGTAAACTCAGTGAGTCTGCAGGATTTTCAGTACAATAAGATGACTATTTTTGTTTTTTCTTTTGTTTTTTAAAAAAATAATGCAGACACACAATCCTCCCACTCCTCATCAACTGTACTCACAGCACACCTGAACAGGTTGAATCTTGGATCCCACAGTGCGGTAGGTCCTCCTACACAGTTTGCAAGTCAATGAGACCAGTCGGCCGGGGTAATGACTCCTGAAGGTGGTGGTTTCAAAACCCTCCACCAAGTGTGCGTCCTCTTCTGAAGATGGACAAAACATTGAGGTTCTGAATGTGACTTCAACCAGCTTTACAGCAGGAACAAATTAAGATGATGTACCTTTACCTTCTTCGGTGGGGGGAAGCACTTGGTCCAAGAGAGTTTCAGACCAGCTCAAAGCTGAGTCTAGTCTCACACCGGCCACACAGATGGTTCTCTGAAAAAGTGACTGGTTACCTCCATCATCAACCCGATGCATCCCGCTCATCACCCATGTGACCGTGTGCTGCACATGGTGCACAGCTCCATTGGCTGCAATGCTCACCACATTGTGAATGTCATGCACCTTGTTCTTGGCAGCAGCAACAATCTGGGCGATGGTGATGAAGACAGAACAGAAAAGGTCCTTTTTATGTTGTTGGTTGATTGAGAAAGGGAACGGTTTAATAGAGAGAAGGTTACCTGGTCTGTGGGTGACAGCAGCACAGGGAATGAAGTCTCCAGCCAGTCAAGACCTTTGCACGCAACATCATTTGCGATGGAAACTATGGAGGTACATCAACCAGTGAAGTGTTTTATTAATGCATTTTACATTAGAGCCAAAACAATAAGTCAGTTTCTCCAGTGGTTAATGTCTTGTAGTAAAAACTTCTCAGAATGCAATCAGTACCACGATTTCAGAACCGTGAACAGATCACCTTATCCATACGCTCAGTAATAGGCCGTTTCCAGGGCACATTGTGCTCAGATGTGGTCTGTGAATATTATGCCTCCTGGGTGTTGTTCACCCCTGTACTTAGAGCTGTGATCAAATCAGACACACCAGGTCTGAACACAGCCCTGAATGCCGGTGTTGATGTGTGATTTCCACCATTTTTGAGCCAACTGAGACATTATCATGAATTTAAAATAAGCGCAAGTTGCAGTTCTAGTGTGACAAGGACAAAAGAAGACTGCCGTCATGACTATCAACTGGGTTACATTCTGACCGTAGAGACATTTAATAGTACTCACTCTGGGGCTCCAGTTTAACAATGACAGGTAGAGCTCTGTAACAGGCCGCCGTACCCAGGGCTGTCACACTGCTCTCCAACACATCACAAACAGACTTCAGGCTGGGATGCCTGCCTTTAGCGCCAGTGTACAAAACTGACAATTTGGCACAAGCTGAACGGACCACGGGCAGCCTCACCAGCCTGGCAGCCGCACTCGGAGCTTTCTGCAAGAAAACGACACAGAGAAAGAGAAAATTGCATTTCAACAGGAACAATCGAGCATGGCCGCCCAATTAAGTGAAAAGTTACACAACAGGTAAGGGCTAAAGTTTGGTTTTCTCCACTGTGCTCACCTCGTTGTTGTTCTTCGGCATGTTTTGTAGCGTCCACTTTGACAGAACAGAGAAAAACTGTTTAACATTTGAAATTTAAATCTCTTTTATTAACACTACATGCCTCAAAGAAACAAACCACCCACGGTTCAAAATGCTGAGTCACGTGAACACCTCAGCTCAAATAGCGCGCTAATCAATCAGGACTCACCTGTGTCTGAACTCTTCCAGATCTCGCGATACTTCAAATAGATCGCTTAATTTAAATGACGCTATATTTATGCGATTGCGGGCCTGACGTAGTATATTTAAAGATGAAGACTGCGGGTTCTGTATTTACTTACATGAGTTTAGCCAGTATGAACGCACGTTAGACTACGACGGCTGATGACATTGTTCTTGTGAAGGTTTTCTAGCAGAGCGGGATGGAAGCATTTTTTCATCGCGTTGATTAAAGATACGCTGTGAGCAGGATTTGAACCTGCGCGGGGAAACCCCATTGGATTTCGAATCCAACGCCTTAACCACTCGGCCATCACAGCTGCGACGTCACCGCTACAATGTGGACGGACAATAGGAAATAACACAGTTATTATAACACAGTAAAGGAAATAAATCTTCTTTTATGGACAATGCTGCTGCGGCAGTATCTATGGACAGAGCTAACATCTGGAGGCAAACACGCAGGCATCTATTACAGGCCTAAAGCAGTCAATGTTCTTCATTACTCTAGGTCTGTGATTTATTTATTATGACTGTACCATACCATGCTATTATGACGACCTTCCTGATATTGGAAGTGCCTCCAAAACAGAGTGTTGTTAGTGGGGGCCTTTGGTTCCTTTGGGTTGAGGGTAGGAGCCTCTGTGGATCATCCCACAGATACTTGTTCAGTTTGGGATTTGGTGAATTTGGAGCCCAGGTCAACACCTTGTGCTATTCTTCGTGTTTTTTGAGTTCTTCCTAAACTATTTTTGTGTGTGGTCTCCTGCTGCTTGTCTGCTGGGGTTTTAATGTTGTGGCTGATCAGTGCATATGTGGATCTCCCATACAGATTGAAAATGATTACCCTTCAGGAGGCTATAGTCTTTATTTGCCTCATACACGGTGTGATTTGTCATCCTTGTATGGCACTCAGTGTCTGGAAGGTTATTCGTTTTCCTGATCCTCTGCAGGATTAAGGACGCAATAGTCATGGATCAGGGAGCCTTTTCATTTGCATTTGCAGCTGCGGGCCTACAAATTGGAGCAGGTAGATTAAATAGACACTCACTGAAGTGGTAAACTCTAAGACTGATTAGCACCCACAACCCACTTCAGTCAGATTTAAGATGTAATTAAAGTAAGTAAAGGACATTCATGCGTGTAGATTGGTCACAAGGCACAGACGCACCCAGCTCTGCATCTGCATGTCGATGAGGAGATTTTTCGTTAGAGGACGATTATAGCGAGGTTTTGTCTCTAGAACAGTGGTTCCTGAAGGGGAGCACGCTCTGAGCCACGAGGTTTTGTGCAGCTGGTGGCGGTGGTGGTGCTGATGCTGCTGTTGTTGTGGATGAGGGAGCCGCTGCAGCATCTCTTCCTCGGTGCGTCTCCCGCACGCAACGTGCTCGGAAACATCTTTACTCTATAAATCGACTTGCGTCAAGGAGGAGGCGCAGCTCCAGGAGTTTGTGTGGCAGCGGCAGTCACAGGGTCTGGGGATGCGAGACACAAGAGAAGCACGTGTAGTGGGTGGTCCTCAGCGCACGGCTTTCACGTGGCTCTGGCGAGCGCCGAGCCGATCCGAGCCGAGCCGAGGCACACCGTCAGTCCGGTGCGGCAGCTGCAGGAGAGAACATCAGCATGGCCATGGAGATGGAGCCCGCGGAGTGAGTGCGCTCTCTGTTTTCATTTGATTTAGCGTAAAGTTTTTCAGTCATAGTTTGGCGATGAAAGCAGAAAAGTAAAATGTTTTATCACCACCTGTGCGCCTGGATCTGTTTATGTTACGCATGAAGTGGGAAGGTTGTCCTGTTTGTAGTGTGAGCTTTACAGCTTTACTATGATATTTGCGTCTTCGTGTCTGTTAAATCTGGAAGATTTCCATCTCTGTCGTTGTTATTTATTGTCTGGATGCAGGTTGTGCGCCCATGTGGCGTTTGTGGAACCACCCACCCAATCAGAGGCTTTCAATATTAATGCGCTTGTATATTGTAGGCACTGGTTTCGTATATGAGACGGCTCAAATTGTTGCCTCGATCCATTTTAATTTTTAATTCTTGCTGATTATCCTGAAGAGAGTAGGGTCCAAGCTGGTTTACATATGTGCTTCTTGATCAAACAGCCTCCTAAGGACGGAGGAGTCCTTTTTTTTCATTGGTTCGTTTTTTCAGTGGATATAGACGTGCACATTGTTGTCAAACTGAAACTGTTTGTGTGTTTTAATGGTTAAATTTAGACCAGAGCTATCTCAGAGCCTCCGTGGGTGATGTTAATTAAGTCAGCAGGTGCATCCGCAGATGGCTCTGAAATGGGACAAAAGTTCACATGATGCAGGATCACTACTGTTGTCTCGTTTAGACTCTGAATCAGAATGCTTTTATTGAATGATCGGCCTCTCCTGTATTGTGAGACATGTGAAAACAAGTTTGTGCCTTTAGTTGGTAAGTTGTTACCCCTTATCCGTGCAGCGTGATCCGCCTGATAATGCAGTACCTCAAGGAGAACAACCTCTACCGAACCCTGACCACCCTACAGGAGGAAACCACCGTCTCCCTCAACACGGTGGAGAGCATCGACAGCTTCATCGCAGACATAAACAGAGGCCACTGGGACTCCGTCCTGATGGCCATCGAGTCCCTGAAGTTGCCTGACAACACGCTTATCGACCTTTACGAGCAGGTGACCTTCCTTTTAGTTCAGCTCTGCGTCGGCTTGATCCTCCTCGATAGCCACCTCAGTCCAGCACTGTCTGTTCTTCAACAGGTTGTGATGGAGCTGATCGAAATGAGGGAGGTGGGCGCAGCCCGCTCGCTCCTCAGGCAGACTGACCCCATGATCATGCTGAAGCAGACTCAGCCGGAGAGGTACATTCACCTGGAGAACTTGCTGACGTGCTCCTACTTCGACCCCCGGGAGGTGAGGCAACACACACACATCACTACGCTGCTTTGAAACAACAGCATCAGAGAGCGCTTTGAGACGCTTTTATTTCTTGCTGCAGGCGTATCCAAAAGGCAGCAGCAAGGAGAAGCGACGCAGGGCTATAGCTGAGGCTCTGGCCAAGGAGGTCAGCGTGGTGCCCCCTTCTCGTCTCATGGGGCTCTTGGAGCAAGTCAGCGTGAGTTTACTGATCAATATGCTTGTCAATGCTCACGCCAATTACAAGGCGAGAGAATATCACCTCTGGATCGTGATTCAAAGACAAGTTCCCCTCATTGATATTTTGTTCTCGTCGTCATATAATTAAAAGATTAATATTGCTCAAAGACTCTGACTCTGTTATAGTCAAGTCAGTTTCTAACTCTGAGCAAAGAGTTTCAGCATTAACACACACATTTCTAGAAGAGTTTTGGTTTGGTAGCACAGGAGATTCTTGTGTGTCATGTGTACATGTTTGTGGAAACTGATCAGAGTGTAGCAGTTTACGTTTTCATCACAGTCTTTCACACACATACAGTACTATAGAGAGGAGGTAACAGCCACTAAAACAGCAGTTTTTATACTCGAAACACATCCTGCTGTGTGTTTTGCATTTTATTTTTAGTATTCAAATAATTATAAACCTGTAAAACATGTTCAGTGTCAAAAATTCAAATCGCATGCAAATATTGTGCATGAGGAAATTCAAATTTGAAAACTAAAAAGTAATTAAAGCTATATTTGTAAGGATATCTTACTCCTTTTCTTTTTTAAGTGTCACAGTTTCTAAAATTACAATAAAAAGTCTATTAAAATATTTGTTTATATCAGCAAGTTGGCATTTCTAAATGTTCTTCTTATTGTTTAGTTTGTGGCATTGACACAAGAGGATATAGCCACATGCACTTCATGTCTTCTCTTCTTTTCCGTTCAGTCTCTGAGGCTACAGCAGTGCCCAGGCGACCACCTCTCCCCTGATATGACCATCGACGTGTCTGGCAACAAGGAGAGACATGCGGAGAAAGAGAGCTTTCCAACACAGCTGTACCGCCACATCAAGGTATCCACAACGCTGAAGTCACATATTACACCATCCTTTTTTCCAAACGTCCTGGCCATTAGCTCGAGAGACGCACACACGCACACCCAAAACTAATTGCTTTATTCACCTAAAGGCCCATCTTCTAGTCTCTGGCTGGGCTCTCATCATCCAGATGGAGCTGCCCGACTCGCTCATCCTTGCTTTTCTCTCCCCCCAAGGCGGTAATCGAGAACGGCCAGCCCACGCCGCTGCAGACCATAGGAGAGCTTTATGTCTCCCCGAGGTCTCCTGAGATTAATTCGGCTTTTACTTCCCACCTGCAGCTGATTTGCACGCTGCAAATCAAACAGGGGAGCCGGCTGCCTTGTGAATGTGTTAATAAGTGTAGCTTCTGTGTGCCATTTAAATCTGCAGTTCGGTCGGCGGTCGCACGTGGAATGCGCCCGTTTCTCACCTGATGGAAAATATTTGATGACCGGATCAGTGGACGGTTTTATCGAGGTCTGGAACTTCAACACTGGAAAAATTAGTAAGGTAAATGTTTATATGTATGTATATGTGAAAAATAAACGTATACGTTATTGTATACCTCTATTTCTATGATTATACTTGTAGAGATCATATATAGTGATTTATATTAATTATTTATCTCTGTTTTCTCTGTATTCGGATGATTGCACTAGGATTTAAAGTATCAGGCCCAAGACAGCTTCATGATGATGGACGACGCTGTGCTGTGCATGTGCTTCAGTAAGGACACAGACCTGCTGGCCACCGGAGCTCAGAATGGCAAAATAAAGGTTGGGTCGATTCGTATTAACATAAACAACCCATAACCGTGTCCTTATTTGACAGCTAGACAGCGCATCAATGGAAAAGATGCCTCAGCAATGCTAAAATATTGGAAAACTGCGCGTCCGGTCAATAATGTTAATCTGCTCCTTTTTCTTAAATGTGTGCATGTGCTGGGAGAAGGTGTGGAAGATCCAGAGCGGCTTGTGCCTGCGGAGGTTTGAGCACGCTCACAACAAAGGAGTGACTTGTCTGAGCTTCTCCAACGACAGCAACCAGATTCTCAGTGCCTCCTTTGACCAGACCATAAGGTAGGATAGGATGTTGCTGTACACACACAGAGCATCTGCATGTGTCACTTTACTGACAACTTACATTATATCCACCATAAATTTATCAGTGTGGTAGCATTTATATACACCAATCAGCCACAACATTATGACAGGAGAAGTGAATAACATTGGCCATTTTGTGACAATACAATGTTCTGATGGGAAACCTTTGGACCTGACATTCATGTGGATGTTACTTAGACATGTAGCACCCACCTAGACCAGACCAGGCACCCCCACCCCATAGCAATGACATTCCTTGATGTCAGCAGCCATACCCAGTAGGATGCAGCCTGACACAGGACACAGGACTCCCTCAGAAGGACCATGTCCACTCTCGGATGAGTCACAACTGTTTTGGAGGCACAAGGGAGACCTACGTAATATTAGGAAGGTGGTCATAATGTTGTGCATGATCAGTGTATTGTGACATCGCATCAAACTGGATGGTACAAATCAAAAATATGTTAACAGAAATAACAACAATGCACGTTTGGACGTGTAACAGCAGGACTTGGCTCGTCTACCGTGGCAGGAGGAGGCAAACGATGAATCTGACCTCAGACAGGATTCACAAAAGTTTTCAAAGGCACAGCCGTCAGTTCAGCTGAAGCAAGGCAGGGAGCTCTCTCTGCATCCCACAGCGGATTAGCAGTGCGTGGAAAAGCAGATGATAAACAAGTCTGCGCCCAAAATAGCAACACAAAATATTCACTGTTGCATTGCTGAGTCTATAAGTTTGGCAGTTTTTTCGTGTCTCTAACCTTTTAACGATTTCCCAGAGAGAAAACACTGAATCATACCTCTGACTGAGCATCAACATTAAACACACATGTGGTTTAAGTTTTTACAGCTCCATAATTCTATGCAAATCACATAAGTCAGCACTTTCTGCTTGGAGATTCATATTGCACCTCAACTTCAATACACACTGCTTACAAAGTGTGAAGAAGTCTGTGTCCCTGCTGTAGTTAAGGAGCTGAATCTTATTTCTGGCTCCTGGGGGTGTGAGCTGCTCCGCTGTGTCGGGAGCACATGTGCTGTGTGGGTGTAGCTGAGGAACCATGTGCTCGGGCACAACGCTGCAACGTGCTCCTCCGCTCGCAGCCTCCACCGGCTGCCGTGTTTACAAACCATAAATCACCCTCCCATAGACGTGAAGTGAATCCGTGAGCGTTAGGCGCTTTGTCATGGTTTAGCTAATCTGCACCCAGTCGCTTATCCGGAGCTAAAAATAACACAGCCGCAGCTCGGCGGCACGTTTTGTCTGCTCTTGAGAAAAATCCCCCATTTTCGAGTTTCTGAAATGACTCAGCGCTGCTTTGCTTTTCTTTTGATTCCCGTGTCTTTAATTATTCAGCAATGTCATTTTCAGAATCCATGAACTGAGGTCGGGGAAGACGCTCAAGGAGCTGAGTGGCCACTCATCATTTGTGAATGATGCCTCTTTCACGCAAGATGGATGTCACATCATCAGCGCCTCGTCCGACGGCACTGTTAAGGTACAATTAGCGTGAACAATGTGGGGCCAGAGTACATAATGATGCAGTGATTGAGCACCACGCTGCATTGACACCATTAATAGAGCAGAGAAAGTGCTTTAACATGCTCAGATTTGGGCTCTCTCTCTCCATGCGTTTCTTAGATTTGGAGCACAAAATCCTGCGAGTGCATCCACACCTTCAAGTCTCTGTCAAGGTCGTCAGACGTCCCCGTCAACAACGTGATTCCTCTTCCCCAAAATCCGGAGCACTTTGTGGTCTGTAACCACTCCAGCACAGTGGTGGTCATGAGCATGGACGGCCAGGTGAGAGCGCTGCAACTAAACTGATGTCATATTTAGATTCAGCCAGAATTAATAGTTCAATAACAGCGGATTAATTACTGGTTTTATAAAATGTAAGAAGCCATCAGTTTAACGTCCCCACATCACAATGCTTTTCAGCTTATGATCACATTTAGACATCCACTATTCAGCTGAATAGTCATTGCAGTTCAAAAATAAACAGATATTTCTAGCTATGAGAGTTATACAAGAGGATAGCAACCATTTTCATGTCTTTGTTAAATATGGGGCTACAGCCAGCAGCAGTTTCACTTAGTTTCGCCTGTGGGCTGGAAACGAGGAGAAGGAGATTGCCTGTCTTTAGTTAGCCCAGAAAAACGAAGTGTAAAACCATCAACTTGCGATTATTATCCCAAGCATCTGGCTCCTGGCTATCGGTGAACATACAGTACAGTAAGGAGGGTGTTATCAGTTTCTTAAAGGTGAAGTCAAAGGTGAACAAATGTTATCTCCAGTGTTATTGCACTTTAAAAGGTTTTTAGAGGCATTATTTATATTTTAGTTTCTAGAAACTTCTCTTTCTCCTCAGGCTGTGAAGACCTTCAGCTCAGATGGGAAGGACGGCGCAGACTTTGTGTGTTGCACTCTGTCGCCCCGCGGGGAGTGGATTTACTGTGTGGGAGAGGACTTAGTGCTGTACTGCTTCAACTATACGACGGGGAGGCTGGAGAAAACGCTGACCGTAAGCTCTGCTGCTAATATTCACCCATTATCAAAGTTTGAGCGAGGAGCTTGTTTATCCAACTTGTGGCCAGAGTTCATTCTCAAGTTATTTTAACCCGCAGGGTAGAAAGTTGATGAGGAAACAGGGAGCCTGATGGGTAACGAGGAGCGGGTGGTGATCTTTGTTGCTGTGCACCTACAGGTTCACGAGAAGGATGTAATTGGCATCGCTCACCACCCGCATGAGAATCTGATCGTCACGTACAGCGAGGACGGCCTGCTGAGGCTGTGGAAACCTTAAAGCGTCACCCGCACCGTAACGTGGAGGAAACAGACGGACGTTCACGCGGTTGGAAAGCAGTTCATGCGGTTCTGTTGCGTCGTGTGCCAAAACGCTTTTATTAAATCTGTGTTGGACTGAGAAAAAATACCACAGAAAGGTCATGTCACATCATCTTCATGAGTATTTTGGTTCCTAAACCCAGATTCCATGACAACAGGTGCAACTCCACCTGCAGAGGAAGTGTCACATGATCAAAGCGTCTCCTGAGGTAAAGAACGAAACTCGGCAACTAACTGATGTTTTTGGATGAATCCCGATGTTTCAGGATTCAGGTGTAATGAAAAGAGGATTAGGGCCTCTGTAAAAAATAAAAAATAAACTTTGGGCGTTGAATTTTGAGTTTAAATTTGGACTTTGGAAGTCGTCAATCTCAGAAAAAAAATCTTGAAAATTTTTTGTTTTAGAATTAAGTCAAAATTCTGCAAAAAAAAAAAAAATCTGTCTTTAATGTAAGAATTCTGACATTTGAGAATAAAAAACAGAATTCTGAAAAAAAAAAACAATCTGAAATCTGGGTGTAATCTCTGAATTCCGAGATTCTAAAAATTCTAAAAAAAAATTTAGAATTCCAAATCTAAATACAAAAATAAAAAAATATCTTAATTCCAAAACTGAAGTCAGCTGACCATATGTGTAACATTCGATGGTGTGTTACAATAAAAACCCAAACTTGTGAATATATTTTCATATTAACACCGATTTCCTACCATGTTGTTTGGTCTTTATTCAACTTAAATAATCTATTTTTACATTCCTTTCAATTTCTTCTCTCAATTCATTTTGTAATACCTTCATTAACTTTCACATAGCTGTCTAGGTCCTCTACACTGTACACATTAATGGATGCAGCTTCACCAGTGCAGTTTAAATCCCCATTTTCATCTCTTCTGTCTTTATTAGACATGAAAATGCATGATGGTGAACTGTAGTGACATGATTTATAATAGAAACCGCCTCTTGTTTGGGCCTAAACAAACAATATCAGGTATATATGAACCGCCAGCTTTGGTTTATAACGATGCTTTTGTAACTATGATCGATGATTCAGACGTGGTGGTTTGTTTTGTTCTGTGCGTCCCCTGCATGCTACCTCGGTACACTGTCCAAATGTGGCTCTGCAATAATTTTAGTACTCCTTTAAAGTATGCATGAAGACTAAATAAACCTCAACAGAGCTCCAGTGACACATTGTGTATCCTGTGTGTGTATACTACAAATATGTTTAACGTGATCACATTATTGTCATTGGTATTCCCGTGCATCCGTGATCCGTGTATGCCTGCAACTAACAGCTACTCTCTCTCTCTACCAGTATTTATTTCTACTGTCATCTGTCTCTTAACTAGCAACTATCTGCCAATGCAAAGTAATGTTTAGTCATTGCACTCTATTTTTGCTATATCCATTATGGTGTGTATAAAACACTGCCAGCCACGTGAAAAACAATTATCAATAAAATTCTGAAGTCTTGCCCATGTTTGTGCCTTTTTTGAAATAATTAACTTTAATAGAATAAGTTGTGTTAAAAAAATAAACAACTCATGGTTCTAAGTTTAATCTAAAGCTGGGGAGACACTACACAACTTTTGCAGTCTTAAAGGATTTCTGAAAGACGAGGGGTACACACTAAGAGACTGGCTTCAGCAGTCCGTCACTCACAAACTGCGCCTGATGAGGGATCACAGGCTACATGATTTGTCAAGCCAACTGAAGCCAACTGAATACACCAAACTCTCATGAGGGCAACAGTATTAAAGGGAAACTACTGTTTTTCTACAACCTGGACCTTATTTCTGGCAGAAACTATGGTCGTTTACTCACCCATATAACTTTTGTGTAATTCGTTTTCCTTAGGGAGATAATTAGATCAGCGCATATCCATATAGTGGGAGTGAATGGGGCACCGAAACGCAGCCTCTAAATAACGCACTTGTTCATTTCACCAATATTTTGTTGTGATATGCTAGTGCTATTCCCTGTTGAGTCCAGAATTACCTGTTATCATCATCCGGACTGCTTGTTTACCTGTAATTTGCTACTGCTAGTTTTAGATGCTGCGTTTCGGTGCCCCAGTCACTCCCACTACAAGGATATACGCAGATCCAAATACCTCCCGAAGGTATACGAATTACACAAAAGTAATATGGGTGAGTAAACGACCGTATTTTCTGCCAGAAATAAGGTCCAGGTTGTAAAAAACAGTAGTTCCCCTTTAAAGGCTCTCATGCTCCTGCCACAACTAAAGATTAATCTCTCCTCCATTTCTGTGGTCATGGTTCCCTTTGTCACCACTCTTCCGCTCTCGCTGTTCACCATCATTTTGATATTCTCGCTACTTCCCTGACTGATGCAGACTTTGACTAGTTGGGAATTGTGGGTTAAATCTTGCCTAAACATGTTGTAGTCCACAGTGCAGAGGTATAAGAAACGGACTATACATTTGTTATTGGGTCAGCAACATCACCTGTACTTAGACTGATGCTGTTAAAGTAAAACAGAGACGATCTAGAGATGGATTTAGTAGAGGGCTGTCTTTATGAGTTGGCTTTGGGTCCATCTGACACCATGACAGCCAAACCCAGCATGTTTCCATTTGCAAAGCTCCAAGCCAGAAACTCAGAAACTCAGAAACTGCTGGCTTCACCTCAACATTTACTGGAGTAATTTGATCAAACACTTAATACAATTATTTTTTTGCCATCTGAATAATCAGAGCCAGCAGGAGCAAAACTTTTGTGCCACAAATGTTTTAAGCTCCATGTTTTTTTGTAGAAATAATCAGATAAACTCCAAACCTCAGAGTCAGAGCTACTGTGGTAGTTTCAAACTTTTACTGATATGTGGAGCAGGTCAGCTTCAAACCTGTGCCAATTCTGTCATTCTGTCGAGCATTTCCTCTCCACTGTTTTATGAGCATCTCTTGTGGTTGTAAAAACAAACATCACTCGGGCAATTTAGAAAGATCTTCAAATAACATTTAATTGTAAAACACAAGCACAAACAAGTAAGATTGTTGGTCCTGACACGCATTAAGTTGAAATTAAGACCATGACAACACTTATTCGAGTTAAAGTTTGCATTGAAATCCCCTGACATTATGAGGACTCATTAACTTGCATCTGCTTTCAAGAACTACTTAAGAACTGATTGAAAGAACCCCTCTGTTGGCTTAATAATCGTCACAATTCCCAAGGCAGAGATAATCACTGAAAAAGATGCATTATCAAGTAACTTCAAGTTAAGCTATGATAAGGCTTTCAAACAGGCAGACACTCCAATGAGGTATCAAGTTTGCCGATTTTAAGTCCCCCCCATAACCTCCCGAGACTCTTTTGGCATTTACAATTAGGTGTAGAAATATTAAGAAAAGACACAGTCAATAGCTACGATCAAGAGAAACCCAAAACATGTTTTACTTCCTGCTTTCCACATTTGGAAGACGAACTGAATAAATAACCAAACTCTTAATCTTCCAGTGATTTTAAAACCACAACTGAAATCCTTCTATCAACACCGAGCCTTTACAATTTAGACATTAGCCGCTTTATTCCATCCGATGTGGGTGCAACTTGGCACTTAATAACCCCGTGGGATGTTTTTTTAAGAACTATTTATAACATCATGTGACATAACTGCAGCATATGCGTTCAATACAGCAGAAGTAGAAAATAATCGCCAAAATGCAACAGGGTGCTGTCGTGGCGTTAGGGGCTGTGAAATCTGTTTTCAGAGCGACACATGATGACGCACACTCATCTGAACATAACAATGTTTCTTGTGTGGCACCACATCAGACTTCAACCAAAAGCACCTCAGAAATAGCAAAAATATTTAACTTAAATATTTGTTGGAATAATTAACAATTACAGCCACTGCCAGTTTATTAGGTACACTGGTGAAAACAACCCCGCACTAAATCCTCCTTCATGACAGAAACAGTAAGAAAGGTGATCATTTAAATGTATGATAATATTGGAGGATCTAGTTTACGGTGCTGTTAAACTGGATGGAAATAAACACAAGTGTTTCTGTTATTTAGCATAGCCCATTGATTAAAATGGGGTTGCCAAAATAATAGAAACATATTGGTACGACACAATGTAATCCAATAGTAGTACAAACTACAGCCTCCAAATGACTGTATGTAATGACTGTAAAAACTGTACCTAATGAACTGGCAGATGTGTGCATTTAGTGGCTTGAACCTCAAAGCTTTGCCACCTGAATCATTATTAACCTTTTCTATTAACTCACATTTTCAAGATTTGTTTCTGTTTCTTAGAAAATAGCCCTTGAAGGGGTAGAACAGCTTAAACGTCTCAACTCGTTTGAATGCAAATCCCCCTCCATCACCCTCTTGACCCTCACAAGTCGGACTGAGTCATTAACAAGTGGTTCACAACGACTGACTGAGTAACACTATAAAATGATTATTTTATACTAACGTTAGCATACAATTTAGTGTAAGCGCATAAAAGGCAGTTACACCTATACCCTCGTCTGGAATCACAGTGTGACAATTAAAGTTGTTTTTAAAATAAGATTAAAATAAAAGGTCCCAGAGATAACGAGGAATCCCAGTCAGCTGAATCCAAGTTCGAGTGCTGGAACATGAACACTCACTACACTAACCCAGAAAGACACAAAATGATTTTAAGATAATAAAAAGTGCAAGAAATTTTAAAAATAAAAAGGTGCTTTGCATTAGAGATTTTGTTTTGTTTTGCGGATGTTATTTTAAGACGTCTGGCACTGAACACCACCAGCGCTGGCGTAGTCGTCTTCATCCATGTAGTAGTACTGATGTTTGTTTCTTTTTCTGTTCTCTAAGTCACAGTCCTCCAGGTCGGCGTAGATGTAGAGGTCGTCGTCCATGCTGTCCGGCTTCTCTGCTTCCACCTTCTCTGGGAGGTAGCGCTCCAGCTCCTTCAGCTTGTGCTTGGGGAGGAAATTGGCTTTTGGGAACACCACCTAGTGGAGACAGCCAGAAACGCTTTAAATACAGCAAACATGGACATGGCAGTGCAGCACTAAGCCATAAAACTACATGTATTATGTTAATATGCATACATGCTCACCACGTTTTCACCACAAAAACAGACAAATGACTGAGACAGAGAGGAGTGTGTTTCTAAGTGGATGCTGAAGAACTTACTGAAAAGTGGATAATAAGACGTCCTTTCTCAAATGGTCTGCGATATGTGGGCATCCCTTCATTTAGGACACACTTGGTGTCTCCAGGCTTGATTAACTCCCCTGCAATTAATTAATAAATAAATAAATTAAGGCAACATTACACTTGCATTCAGATACAAATACAGAATATATGGGTAGTGACTGGTGATGACGGGATATTCTACTTTCTCTTTTAGTCACCGCTCTTCACTGGCATGGCGGTCCAAATGTATTAAGTAATACATGTCATAAATACAAATACATTTCAAAGTTTAACAGCCCTATGTATTCCCACTGGTCTCGCAGTGTCTTTGAATCGTGCATGTGCTTTATTGTCTTAACTGGCTACAGCTGTGAATGTGTGAACAAAATGAATGGAGAGGCCTAGAGAAGGTACCTCTCTTCTATTGCTGCAGTTCAATGTATTCAAAACTTTTCAGTCTACCTTTGGCAAATATAATCTTACAAAAATAAATCCTTTGGGTCTCCACTTTATGCTGCAGCCCACAAGTCAGGTTGTAATATAAACTACCAATGAAAGAAACACTTCATCATCAACACTATACAGAACACTGTTCAATGTTAGGTCTGACTGTCAAGTTTAACATTTGGAAATGAAGTCCCTTAACTGATTTGATTTACCTGGATGTGACGTCACAAGGAGAGTTCTGTTGTCCAGCGTCTGAACGGGTTTCTTGAAACCACACAAGGCCTCTACAAGCTGTAACTCCATGGACATGATGAGGTCCTCACCTCTCCTGATAACAACAGCAAGAACAACTTGAACTTCAAGGTGGACTGCTGCTACAGCTGCTACAATCTACTACTGTAGATTTATTTCAAATATGTGTCTACATTCAAACGTAAACCAGTACTATAGTACCTGGTGAACAGCGGATGCTCTCGCTGGTCCAGGACAATGACGATATCTCCTGGTTCGATTCCTGGCTCCTGGTCTCCCTCTCCATGGAAAACTATCTTTTGTCCATCTCTCATTCCTGTAGCAAGGAAATCACCAGGTTATGCATGCACAGTATGTGTTTTTATAGTTTGATCAACAAGCTCTTCCATGTCTCTCACCTTTGTCAATGTGGACCTCCAATATCTTCTTCTGTCTCAGGATCTTCCGGCCTACACAAACTTTGCAGCGGTCCTTGTGGTTGATTCTCTGTCCTTGTCCCTGGCAGCTGTGGCACACTGTGGACACCTGCTGTACCATACCTGGCACTAACTGGTGCACGCGCACCTGCATCCCTGTGCCATGGCAGGACACGCATGTCTGTGCGGCTCCTTTACGGCTCCCACGACCTGTTAAGAAAATGAAACAGTCAGTACTCTGTTACAGTCCAGCCTGTAAACTGGAGTGACCTAGTGACAAAAAACATCGCTTTGTTATTAGACAAAGAGTCCTTTTCTAGCTTGCCTGGGTTTGTGTACTGAAAGCCTGCTTGGATTACTAAACATCTAGCCTGGTGTAGCCAGACTCGGTCATTATCAGAATGTGAGTGTGGTGACATGACACTTGGATTTCACTGAAGAGCATGTTTCAGCTGATACAGAGGAAGAAAAATCCTTTACATCCAACTGGACCCTCAGATGACATGAATGACTATGTGTCACTGTGACTCTTCTGCCCAAATGATTTCAGTGACCACAACAAAATCAGCTCCTATCAAAGCAGTTCTTGACCAGTATTTCCACCACAAAGCTGGTCAGGCTTCCAGGCTACCAGACATCTCCAGGGACAAACACTAAAGTAACTGCAGAGTAGAGACGTACCTTCACATCTCTCACAGATGGTATTCTTCTGGACAGCAAGTTTTCTCGTGGCTCCATTATAAAGATCTTCCAGCGTCACTGAAACCTGATGAACAATATTCTTTCCTGCAGTGGAACAAAACATGGTACTGTCAGAGCATTACACAGTTTTCATCAATACCACTTGTAGAAATAACACCGGCCAAAAGACTATTATTTTACCCGAATATAAGATGACGCTCCTTTTTCTGCATTACTAAAAGTACTTAAAGTAAAGAGTTATAAAGTGGAGAAATCATAAAACCTTTTTCTTGCATCTTTATCTGCGAATCTGTCAGTTTTTCTTTATTTCTGGATTTAATCAATTGCCACTCCATGCATTTGATTCCTTAATATCCACAGCCAAGTGTTCTTGCTATAACGTGATTACTTACAAGCACAAACTGCAGCTGGAGGGTTCATTCATTAAAACACAAGAAATGCATTTGTTCTCCTTTAAAACACAGCTGTGTGGAGAAAATGAAAACGGATACATCTAAGTATCAGCGTCAAAGGATCAAAGATCAAAGAGACACAGAGATTAGTAAAGTGACTGACAAGCAAAACGATTTGTCATTTTTGCTTTTTTACATTTGCATGTAAGCTGAATATTTCGTGGTTTGTGCGCTGCCTAAATGAAACATTTTATTGTGAGCGTTGTGGGGACATTATGTGGACATTGTCCATGTTAGTTACATTTTATAGCTTTGTCTCTAAAGATGAATCATCAAATATATATATATTTTTCCTTCTGACTCGAAAGACCACAAAACTTTCAAATCAGGAAATGTACATATCATCAAAACATTATTTGCATATATTTTCTGTACCTTTTCGCTCTCTGTGCATACGACTTCCTCCACCAAAGAACAAGTCAAAGATATCCATAGGTGATGCAAAGCCCCCACCACCACCACCTGTCCCTCCTTCTTTTATGGCCTTTTCACCTCCCCGGTCATACAGGTCTCTCTTCTTGGCATCTGATAATACCTCATATGCTTGTGAGATCTGCTTAAACTTTGTAAACAAATAAAAACAAAATAAACAACAATGAAGGTTTAGAATATATTTCTTGCAATGCTGTTAATCTTTATGAGATGAATGATATATGTACATACCTTCTCTCCTTCTGTAGGATTTTTGTCAGGGTGATATTTCAAAGCTAGTTTGCGATAGGCCTTTTTCAGTTCGTCTGGAGTAGCATTTGGCTTCACACCCAGTGTGTCATAATAGCCTGTTTCTTTGACCATGGTTGCCTTTGAAAGATTGCCCTGGGAAAATAACAAGAAAAACAATACCATCACAATTTACAAACTCAGTTCCATTATAGCTCCTCAGTACTTCTCTCTGATCAACCAGTGGAAATCTGGTCTGAAAATATGAGGTCAGAGGCACATGGTAAGACTTTGAAGCATGTTATTATGACGATAGTGCTAATAAGAGCAAAGGTCACCATCACACTGTTCTGTGAGACGCCTACATGATACCGGTCTCAGAACTGTTGCACTCTGTCTCAATTTGGATATGAGCTTCCCCTTATTTTTTTACATATCATACATTTCTGAGGGTTTAAATTTATTTTTTCTCCACCATGTAAACAGTGGTAAACACCATAATTTCCCCAGTATATTGCAAATTTAATGCGACACTGCTATTGACCTATGATCTAGAAATTATTAATGTTGATTTTCTCAAATAATGTTGTAAATCTAGCAAACTGAAAGGGTCAGGATTTATTGCTAGACTACCGTGATAGTGATTAGGCTAAATTATAAAAGTTACAACGCAATATATATCAGCAATTAAGTAACTACCAATGAAAACATGCTGTCAACAGTAAAATATTCTCAATATCAATGTGTGGTTAAACGGGGATTATTTAATAACTCTCAATAATGCTCGTAGTATGGAGAAATATACCCAGAAAGAGTTTTTTATATGCAAAACAACTTAGTTACGTAAGTCATTACTTAGCAGAGTAAATGTGCCCATACATCATGAAGTACCACATAGTAATAACATCAGTCTTGTGTGTATAAATATGTGTAGATGAGTTGTTGATGGACAGTTCATAAGATGTACACATCAAATAAATAAATAAATAAATCATACCTTCAAGAAAGCTGAATTTGTTTTTACAGATGTGATGACACAACTTTATTTTTGTCCTGTGATATTAACTTTGGGTTGTAAACTGTGTTGCATCTCTAATATTTACCTACTCTGGTGTGAAGGGACAAGGTACAACACCACAAACTGACCCAATATTCACCCACAGCAGTGTGAGTTTCAAGTGTGGACCACAGATGTTGCTAATAAAACCTGAAAGTCCCTGCCAATCACTTAGAAACAAAGAGGCTACATTTTTAAAAAACAAAAAAAACAAAAAAACAAAAACAAGTGCAGCTGCGGTAGTTTCAGTTTTGTTTTCAGAAACACCACAAACTTTTAACATTACAGGTGATTTAAAACGCCTCTCTAGATGTACCAACCAAGGTGTCTATGGTACCGGTTAACTGATAATTGGTGAATTTTATTTTTTCATTTTTTAAATTTAAAAATAAAAATAAACATTTGTTAGAACTAAGGACTATTAATGTGAAAAGTACGCTCAAGTAAATAAATAAAACCTTTCCATAGCAGTGACTAGTATTTCTCGGTTAGCCGGGAGAATGCCATTTGTGTTTTATATTGATTAAGACTATAGAGCAGAGTTCTGTTTATGTTGTACAGAAGAGTCTCTGGGGATTTTACGACAACATTCACGAAAACAACACTTGTATTTAAAAGAGATTTTTAAACTTTTAGACATGCCAATTAACGTTTTTATTAATCCAGCGGTTACATCGGTCAACATACTAAAACATGAGGGGGCACAAACTGAGGCCAATTAGGCCATACGTAGCGTTCTTTAGCTACTTAGCCCGAGTCAGGCTAAAATGCTAGCTAGGTTGATGTCACAACCTCTGACCGTAACCAACAGACATGACAGTGTTGTAAACATTATACAGTCAATAACTGTTTTCCAACCTCAAAAGAAGACAATGGTTTTGAGCCCCTTTCCAATTCAGAGCAGACTTCTCAGAAACGATTCTTCCAGAATCTTCCAACCCGCCGCCTCTACCGGAATGGAAGAAAGTCGCGTTATGTGACGTCACTTCCCCGCGACGAGACCAGTCACCAAAACAAGCGTGCAGCGCTATGCAGCATTGTTAAAAAAAATAAGCTTCATAAAATGATAAGATGCCAATTTGCTGGCTTATCAGTGAGGAGGGTAACCACAAACCCATCCAGCTGCCCCATTTACAGACAGTTGTCGTGGGTCGAGGCCCAGAAACGACTATCAAAGACAAAAAATGCTCTCGACACCAAGGTAAAACAGTACATTTCAGTTTGATACGAATACTGCGTTAGCGAGTAGCTCAACTTTCAAGGCTAGTTAGTTTAATTTAAATTTGGTTTCGATCTCCATAAAATACAACATTTATGAAAAATGCATGTTTTTTAATGTTAATAGTAATCAAATGGCAAAAACAAAGATTTAAACAAAACCTTTTGTATTTTTACAGGGATTATGATATGACATACAAATATTAGACCTCGTATTTTTTAACATATGTTCCAGTGTTATCCTGTGTATTTTAAAAGTATCAAAAATGTAATACATTTGGTGAAAACCTGAGCCTGTGTAAATGTTATCCCTTCCCAACCAGTTGAACTGAAAGCAGAATGCAACAAAGGCTATGTCAAAGTTAAACAGGTAAGACAATGGTCTGTCCACGTCAAACCATTTTTTTTTTAACAATTTACTAATAGAAATGTCTTCCATTCATTATTAAACATTCTGTCTCTCATCTCCTTTTTTGTTCCAAAGCTGGGCTTAAACCCCACCTGTGTAGACTCTGTAGTGGTGGGTAAAGGCAATGAGGTCAAAATAAAGCCTGGACAGCAGCTTCACGTTGTCAATCATCTTTACCCATACACTGTTCAGTTCAAAGCGGACCTCACAGGTAACCACAGCAGCAGTGCAAAAAGGCCACGAGAGCTTACTTCAGAGGACAGCGAAAGCCAAGGAGAGGCTCAGAGGATGAAAGCAGCCAAACAGACTGAAAAGGTCTCTGTGTCAGTCAGCCATGCAGATGCCACTAAAACTAGTGTAAGGAAAAAAAGTAGACTGTCACATTTAAAAAGTTTTTGCGGATGGATTTTTTAAAATTATTCTATTCTTGAATGTGACTCCGAGTCTGTTCTATTGTACAAAGTCCCATGTTACATGATATCTGTTGCAGGAAAGTGCTGGGCATTGGAGCCAAGGCCTGAAGACTTCAATGCAAGACCCCAAGATGCAGGTACTGCTGCACAAAACAACTTGACAGTTGGTTGTGATGTCAAATTCTTTCCAAGTGTTGAGTCTTAATGATCACTGTTTGCTTTTTTCTAGGTGTACAAGGATGACAAAGTAGTAGTAATTAAAGATAAATACCCTAAAGCTCGCCACCACTGGCTAGTCCTCCCATGGCAGTCGATTCCCAGTCTGAAGGCTTTGCGTGAGGAGGACTGTGATCTGGTGAAACACATGCAGCAAGTGGCTGACCGAATGGTTCAGCAGTGTCCAGATTCTAGCTCACTACGCTTCCGCACAGGCTACCATGCCATCCCGAGCATGAGGTGAGTAGTAACTGTTTAAATTATTCAATTACAAATATACAAAGAAAAAAAGTCATTTGCATCCAAAATCACTGGTTTTGTTTACACTCTCTTACAGTCATGTTCATCTTCATGTGATCAGCCAAGACTTTGACTCTCCTTGTTTAAAGAACAAAAAGCATTGGAATTCATTTACAACCGACTACTTCATTGATTCCCATGGTGAGAATAACATCAACTGTATTCAGTTTTAACTACTGGTTATTATCAGTAGTTAAGAACTACATCGGCACATTACACACTTTGTTTTTTCTTCCCACAGAAGTCATTCAGATGCTTGAAACAAATGGAAAGGTCACTGTAAAAGAAGGCACAGCCGAGTTGCTGAAACTACCACTCCGCTGCCACGTGTGTTTCAAAGAGCTTCCGACTATACCAGCTCTGAAGGTGCACCTGGCGTCTCACTTTCCCAGATAACAACAACAGCTCAAGATTCATGGCTGCTGAATATGATTGTGTTTATTGGGAATTACAGTTTTGTAAAGTGTTCATTTTCAGGTTCATTTTATGTTTAGGAACAGTACATTCAGCTTTGTTTTTCTGTTTAAGAGAAAAGGCAATGTGATGCCATTCATATCTAGACAGAAAATTTAATTCACTGTTCAACAAGTTTAAATAATGTTGCAATAAATGTTTTGTAAGAACTAAATCTTTTATCCCCCCCCCCCATTTTAAAAAGTAGTATTCTCCGTCATAGAAATTAAAGTGGGTGGGATGCTGTAAAGATGACATGTTTTACAAGTCTGGAGCAGAGTGAGTTTTAACGTTTAAATTTGTGTTGCACCCACATCAAGGTGTTTGAAACTACGGACGATCTAAAACATTACAAAAAGTAAGATTAATAGCCTTTTTGCCTTACACATCCACATATATGCTTCTACTTAGTCTGACTCTGAAGACTGCTTGAATTCATAGGCACTGATTTGCATGTCCACTTTATTACTTCATGATACATAGTATGTGTTTTGCCTTTAAGAGCTTTAAACACAATTGCATGACCCAATGCCGCCACCTAGTGGTATTTTATTCTTATTTATTTTTCGTAAGGAAGAAGGACACATAATAAACAAAGATCCGAGATTTTAAGTAAATGTAAGTAATGTAAGTAAGTAATGTTCTGTTACTGCGTATAGTATTGCGGAAATTCAATTAAAACACACTCATTACCATAAATGAAATAGAAGGAAAAGGATGATGGCCCGTACGGGGATCGAACCCGCGACCTTGGCGTTATTAGCACCACGCTCTAACCAACTGAGCTAACCGGCCACGACGTTCGAATGCGAGAGATTGGGTAGTTAATCGTAGGCTAGCCGAATGTAGCTAAGGTTACCAATACTTAATATTGTTTTATTCGTCCGTTGAAGAAATTGTCACACCTTAGAAATGTGTTAAATGTACAGTCAAAATAAAGGTATGAAAATACGTTAACACATATTATTATAACAGATAGTTAGCCTGTAGCATACAGCCTGTAGTAGTTGGCCACTGCTAGCTAGGACTAATTGTTGTCTAGTGACCGTAACGGGCTATTTAATGTATATAATCTTAATTGCTAAATAACTTTAGTAGAGTCACTAATTATTACATTTATACGATTTAAATAGAAACATTTAAATTATTTAAATGCATAAATGTAAATTACACTGACGTTTGAGTAAAATGCAAGTATTATTGTAATATTGCATTATACTGTATTATATACTATCTTGTCTGACAAATGATAATGATACAAAACATGCACTCCTCCAATATCACAGTTGTATAATTTGTTTATTATTACCAAAACAAAGTAAATGCAAAGGTTATATCACCACATTAGTTTTCACACAGTAACATCAATCAGCTGCAGGTAGCATAATGACAAAATTCAACATTCAGAAGCGATGGGCAAAAGCAAATGTGTCAACCTGAATTCTTCAGACTGGTCATTTATTGGTGCTGCTGAAGTTCATAAGCATAAAGCTGCACATGTGTGCACATCATCATCTTCTTAGGCTTAGCTCCCTTTCATCCTCGTCTGGGACCATGAGATTGTCCACCTGCGAAATGTCCATCATCTCCTACACTCTGGAAGAAATACTCCTCACTTTCACAGCTCTGAGTGCCGTTCACACAGTCTTTGGCTTTGACTTGCTGCAGCTCGGTGCTGTCACTGGCGTCACTGTCCTCCGTGCTCTGGCTGGCATCGCTGCTGTCACTGCTGTCGCTGGTGTCTTTGCTCTCGTGGCTTTCACTGCTGCTGCTCTCATTGCTGGCAGCTGTCACGTCAGTGGTTTCACTGGTGTCTGCGCTGTCACTGGTGGAGTCACTGCTGCCAGTGGGGTTCTCCAGGGGTGACAGGTTTTTGTGGCTCTGAACAGTGACTGTGCTGGTGGAGGTTTGAGTGGGCTGATTCCCAGTCACCTCGTTGCTCTGCTCCGCCTGACTTGTGACCTCTGTGCTGCTGTTGTCCTCTGCGCTCAGTGCTTTGACCACACTTGCAAACACCCAACTCTGATGCAGAGAATAGACAGAGGATTGTGTTACACATACTGTACTTAAACTTAGCTTAAAGTCAAGCAAAATGTGCAAAATGAATATCCTACCTTTCGAATATTCTCCTCACTGCCCATGCTGTTATCTTTTGTTTCGGCCATGGAGTCGGCCTGTGGAAAGCCAGTGACCCATGAGATGATGGACATCAGAATAATATAATTCTCTACTATGTATTAACAATGGACAAATGAATTTACCTCAGAATCCTCGTCAGACTCGCTGGCGCTCTCCTCTGAAGTCTGTTTGTGGAAAAGAAACATTTTAGAAAGTTTTATTTCTGCCACAGTGCAGCAAACTCACTGTTATGGCGAACATGCCGTTAATTCACTCTGCTTCATCAAACTAAATGCTTACTGGGCTTTAATGCACATAAGGCTTTGTTTCTCTCCTTATTTCTTTCACCTCAGTTACATTTACTGCTCTTATTCTCATTTTTATTGCTGGTGTTTATACTGTTAAACCCACAACTCTTACAATATGATGAATATGAACCAAGATTATACAACTCACCTTGTCCTCTGACGTAGATTCTGATGATTCAGATTCTGAACTCTGTTTAAAAAAGACACATTTATGGTAAGGTTATTTAGATCTGTGTGACTTGATGCTTCCTCTTGTAAGCTGAAAAGAGAATCCGAATAACTCACTTGATTTGAGGTGGTCTCCTCGGAGCTCTGCAACACAAAGAGGAATACCCATTTAGGTGAAGATCAGCAAATTAAAAGCTATGCAAAAGGCCTGAAAATAATGATTTACTCATTACTGGCATAAATGTATATATTACCTGCACCTCCGAGGTGTCATTTTCAGACGATTGTGAAACAGACAAACTTTCAGTCTGGGGAAGAAAGACATTTTAAGCATTCAGGGTAATGTCTTAAATTATACCCTATCACTGCAACATCAACAACCATCATAATGATTTAAGATCCTTTCTTGTCAGCTGTGGCCCGGGCAAGCTAATCACTGCATGAATAGGAGCAGACATAGTAAACAACAGTGTCTGAAATGGGAATTGTTTTGAGGTCTGGAGAAACTTCGAGCACCCACACCTATTGTTTTCTGTTGACTGTGTCAGAGGAATGCAGCCTCGGTGCAGTGTGATTAATCACTAGATAGTCAGGTTCCTACAGTGCACTGTCAAAACTCAAACCGGGCGCAGTTAGGAAAGAGAAAGACCACTTCTGAAGGAACTTACCGAGTTTGAATCAAGTTCATTTGACTCCAAAACAACATTGTGTAAAATCTGTCAAACAGGAAACAGAGCGTGGTCATTACAAGGAAAACACTGGAGTTAACTTTATTTTGAGACACGCACACATTTTGTGTGGGAGACAGTTTGAAATTTGTCTGACCTTTTTGAATACAATCACATAATTTTAACATAAGGGTCTTAAGTTTGCAGATGTCAAATCATTAAATTGCACAAAAAGTTTTAAGAATACTTATAAATCTTCATACTTACTGGGTTTGCAAAAACTGCTCCAAGCAGGCAAAATGTAATAATGATAGTCTTCATTCTGCAACAGATACATGCAAAATTGAATTGGTGGTTGTCATACATGCAATCTGTTCATGCAAAGAATTACTTAGGAAATATAACGTCTCTCTTGAAATAACAGATTTAAAGATAACACATCCCCAAAACCATATTTAAGTGACAGACCAGCAACAATAAAAAGGTTTGGCAAGCCCAACAAATCTACCATGTAGTGAAAAATGTGAATAATGCACAAAAGCAAAACACATATAATAATAAATCAGTAAATGATCAGTTACCTGTTTGTTTTTCCGTGAGATTCAGAGCTAGTGCGAGAGATGTTCTCAGTGGAGAATCCAGTATCTGCTCTGAGCCACGTGTGGAAGCTGAGGCAGTAAAGGCAAGATGCTGTAGGAAACTCCGAGGGCCACTGTATATATGTAACCTCGATTACGACGATTGCATCACTTCCTTCCGGATGTCCCACAGCCGTCGACATGAGAAGGTGTATTTGTTCCAGACGGCGAGCTCAAAACACACACATGCTGGCACGGAGATCACACACACGCAGACACACACACACACACACACACACACACACACACACACACACACACACACACACACACACACACACACACACACACACACACACAGCTGTTTTATTCAGTCACCAAATGTCCTCCATCCCCTCCCTACTTTTAAGTGAAATATAGTTTAGCATGCTAAACCATAGGGTTTGTGGCCTGTTGAAAAAACAAACTCACCCACTCAGAGAGGAAAGGAGGGCCAGACAGCGTCACTCCTGTTTCCGGAGAAGTGGATGTCTTTACTTTCTAGCTGGAGTTTGTTTGTTACCTAATAATGAATTAGAGGGAACAGGTGACAAACAGCCACAAATACATTCATCTAAAACTGAGACGATTAACTTTTCTAATAAGGAGCGGTAGACTTGTGGGAAGTTTGCAAAACCTAAAAGTTGCCAGGATTATACATCACACACACATGCCCACACACACACACACACACACTTTAATATTAATATTAAACTGACTATTCATTTTGCATATATAGCAAACAAAACTACATTTTTTAATTCCTTGCCATCAGTGTTACATGATGTTATTGGAGACAGAACCTGTTCTTGGAAATAGGGCATGTACAGTAGAAAGCCTAAATAAAGACTTCCCTATTTCCTGCCTGAGACTCATAATTGTTTCCTGGAAGTCCTTATATGGCCTGGCCCAGAATAAGATTACAGAATTCCTTGTTCAACCTCACTTTGGATTTCAGCCGTGCAAAAGGAACCCGTAATTAGACTGGATGTTCACCAGTCCAGGGCTACCCGCCAAAACCACAGGGGAGGAGTGAGGAGAGGAAGATTGATGCTTGTTGTGGCACACAGACAGTCAACAACGTCTGCACATTCAACATACGGTTACTTAAGACTTGAGGATGTACTGGACCTTTCAGTCGAGCATCGGATGCACCTGTATTTTTGATATCCCCAATCCAATTCAATTTTAGTTTACATTTATTTCATAACAATCCATAATTGTCTCTAGAGGCTTGAGGCTGGCCGGGCAGAGAGACAGAAAAAACATATAGGTTGGACATGAGGGAAAGAAAGGAGAAGAGGGGAAGAGGGAATCAGAACCAGGGAGATAACTTCATACATGGATGTGGATGAAGACGGGCTTGTTGTCACTGTGCATTTATTTATTTGGTTGTTGGCAGAGGGGGCAAAAGTATTCAGATTCCGTACTAATTAAAAGTATCGATACTTGTGTAAAAAATTCTCTAGTAAACGTAAAAGTACTGATTCAACTCCTTTACTCAAGTAAAAGTAAGAAAGTACAGGCTCTGAAATGTACTTAAGTAAAAAGTAAAAATAAACTTAAGGGTTATTGGGTTGTTGTTTTTAAATCAAGAGTTAGCTATAGCGTTAGCAATTAACTTTCAAAACAATGTGTTCCCAAAGCATTGCTAACGTCGTAAAGTGGCTTCCAAAAAATCATCAAAAAGCTAATGACAGCAACAGAAACCACACCATACATGAATTAGTTTTTTCAGATTAGACCAGCACTTCTCAAATAGTGGGGTGAGGGGGCCCCTTTTTACAAAATATGACGCGACTGGTCTATTTCAAGGCTCAGTTTGTCAGAATTTCCATCGATTGATAACAGGCATCGCCAACAGACTGGTCATATTGTGAGCGCATCATTGACTTTCCTTCTCCAGTCCGATGTTCTAGTCATGACCAATCATGTCACGTCTTTTACGACTTGTTGTCCGTGGAGGTTAAAAAAGTAATAAGGCTGTTTTTCCAATGTAAGGAGTAGAAAGTACAGACATTTGTGTATAAATGTAGGGAGTAAAAGAAAAAGTACTTTAATAATAATATGTCAGAAAAAGAAATACTCAAGTATGGTACAGATACCTGAAAAATCTACTTAAGTACCTCCCAATTCTGGTTGTTAGAACAGTCTTGTGACTTTCATAATTATTTGGTTCAAGTCATTAAGTTATTTGGAGATTGGCTTCGCCCCACCTCTTAGTTTACCCAAGTTATTTATGACACATTCTAACAATCATCTCTTCTATCATGGCGTGGTTATGCTGCAAGATTTTTAGGTACAGAAAATAATTTGATAGCGTGCAATGAATAAAAACATTTACAGTTCAGTCACCGCCCTTATTATACCTTAGATGTAATCACATCTGCTAATATTTGTTTCGTTTAGTTCACAGTTGTCACAGAACCAACATGCCAGAGGAGTCCGTAGTCTGTTCAGAGTCTTTTTAGTTTTCTAGTAATTGCAGTCCTTTAAAATGTTTTTGTAGCTTCTTGGTTTTCCACATATTCCATTATAGTGCGGAGCCGTTTAAGTTCAACAAAAAATGGACTCAAGTTGGGTTTGGAGCCGGGCCATTTTGAATTGGAGATGTGGTGTTTGCCAAGAATGAGTAAAAGCTGAATTATGCAGCTAGTATTTCTTTTTCCAGTCCACTCAACACAAACTATACCATAACATAAAAAACGATCAACTGTACATTTATAACAAATTTTCTTTTTATAAATGTTCACATATCTTCCCAAAATGAGTTAATAAAATATTTTTTAAAAGTGTCTGGGTTGCAAAAGTAAAAACATGTGTAGTCTATGTTTAGCTTAAATCTTTCCAGCACATCTTTAACAGAATAAATTCTTTGGAAAGTTTAAGGATACTTATTTCCTATTTATTTAGAATATATGTCATCGACTGCAAGTCACAGATGATGACACAGATTCAGCTGCAGGAGAAACAGTTCAATGAGTCTGTTACTGAATACTTTATTCTGAATATCAATTCAGTATCTCCAATAAAAATGGTGTGACAGTTTTTAAAAAAGAAAAAGGTTTGCATCAAAGACTATAGCATATTCTTGAGGTGTGAAAGAATGGCCAGGGAATTCAGACTGTCTCGCTGCGGTTCTCCATGGAAACCCAACTTGAAGCTGATTGAACTACATTCAGAAACCACGAGAACAAAATGTCTCCAGCTCTGACAGCCAACGACAGCTCGACTTGCACCGTGGTTGAATGGTAGAAAGAGAATCCAAGCCTTCCTGCCTTTGTGCGGTGTCTCACTGCTCACCACGTCCGTCCCAATTTCATCAGATATCAGCCTTACTTTAAGGTTAGTATATCACAGACAACAGAGAGGAGACAGCACAAAATGAACAAACTATGCATTTGTCTCACACTTGGTCGTTGTCATTGGTAAACACTGCTGGAGCTGCCTCTTATGTTGCATACAGTACTAAGGAAAATCTTTCACCTCCACTATCTGTTTTCTTTTGAATTTATGGTTCGGATTGTGAACCTCAAAATCACTAAGGCTGGTCTCAAAAACACACAATAAATAAAAGGAAAAAAAACAAAACAAAATACACAACACGGTTACCTCTAAAGACTCAAAACAAACATTATGCACAATACAATTTAATCAGCTGTGGATTACAAACGAGAGAAAACCATCTTAAGTCATTTAGCAGTTTATAAGAACAGTTTTTAGTTTTTAGTTTTTTAATTTTATGGCAACTTACACCCCCTTACACTAACCCTAGCTATCTCCACTAAGCGGTAGATATTTCAAAAATGAATTCACGTTTAAGGTTATTGACACGTAAACCTGGAATCCTGAAAGCAGCTGGCTCCTGTCCTGAGGTTTCATAGGAACAATACTGAAACTCTCCCATATAGTCTGCTGTGTTAAATGTCAGCTCCCACAATGCAGGACAGAAAAGGGGATGATGGGACATCAGCGTCAATAGAGAATAATAATGTTGTAATGCTAAAGGTGGTAAAGGATGTCTTGTAATTTTATAAATATATAACAATTAAAAAATATATATTGGTGTCATGTTGTGAGTGGTGGTTGGAGCGCATCTTCATCTCAGGGTGTTTGATGCCCCCTAGTGAAGACACACAGACATTACAAGAAGCCATATACAGTAGGTAAGGTAAAGGTAAAGGTAAAGGTAAAGGTAAAGGTAAAGGTAAAGAGCTTCATTATCATTGTAGCAGAGCCCCTCTACTTGGTGAGAGGAGTACGGTTTAGCAGTGTTAGATCAAATGAGTCTTGCACAAGTATAATCACTGAAGCTGATATTGCATAATGTTTAGGGAATGGGCTGAGGTTAGTCAGAGCTTGCATGTGTGCAGCGTCCTGATGGCACTGGGAAAGAGACTGAGTCTGAGTCTGAGTCTGGAGGTGCGTGCCTTGGCAGACCTGTAGGGCAGCGGTTGAAACAGATGGTGGCCGGGGTGTGTCCTTAATGATTTCTCTGGCTCTACTGATGTAGTGGGTGGTGGCAATGTCTTCCAAGGAGGTCAGTAAACAGTCGATGACCTCACTACCCTCTGCAGCTGTTTGTTAAAGCAGCTGATGAAATCATGCAATAAATTGAATGTTTCTTCTTCTACTCTGGTTAAGGATGTTATCAGGACGTTAAGAGGAGTAGAAGCAGGTGTGTGAAAAAAAAAAAAATCTCTATCAGCAAGGAGTATCTGTGCTAGAGTGACAGTGAAATCCTGGAGCTCAACACAAGGAGAAGAAGAGTCTCTCCACAATCCTTCAGGAGGTTGAGGTGGAGAAACTGAGAAATGAAGTAGAAAAGGAGAAGGCACTTGAGGAGGACAAGAAAGAACTAGATAAGTAGAAGAAAGCATCTGACAAGGCCAAGGAAACGGCAAAAGAGGCCGTGATTAGGCTGGAGAAAGGGAAAGAAACTGGGAGGGCAAAAAAAAAAAGAAGAAAATAAAAATGTAATGGAGAAAACAATGAAAAAATAGGTACAGACAAATAAAGAAAGCAAGGAAGAAATGTAAGAAAATATCTGTTGGAGGATAAGAAATACTTAAACAACTGTCATAATTGTATATATGTTATGTACTGTATATCTCTGGATATGAAGTACATAACCAAACACATCTGTACCACATTACATGAATTAGGTTTTTTTTCACATTAGACCAGTAGTTCTCAAATAGTGGGGTCAGGTGGACTTTCAGTATTACTGTCTTTATTGACGCTTGAACGATCAGTCACTAGGTGACAGCAGAGTTCAAAACAGTAGAAGATGAACACAGGAAGCGCATCGTCCACTTTCCTTCTCTAGTCAGATGCTCTAGTTTAGTCATATCCTGTCCAATCATGTCGGGTTTTTTACGTCTCCTCATCTGTCATCCATGGAGGTTAAAAAAGTAACGAGCCTGTTTGTCCAGTGTAAGGAGTAGAAAATACAGATATTTGTGTACAAATGTAGGGAGTAAAAGTAAAAAGTAGTCAAAAAAAGAAATACTCAAATAAAGTACAGATACCTGAAAAATCTACTTAAGTACAGTAACAAAGTATTTGTACTTAGTTACATCCCACCTCTGAAAGTATGAGAGTACAAGAAGTAGTATAAGTACAAGAATAGCATCTTTCTTTTTACCTGAGTAAATGTCATCAGATCACTGGCTCTGACATATTGAAATCCAAAGCGGAGAAAAATATAAAATAAAATCTTTTCACTCAGACTACATGAGGCTCAGCTTTTAATACACATTTCCATTGTAGCAACCACTGAATGAATCCAGGCCAACTCTGTGAAATAGCACCAGTGTATCATAACAATATATTTATTGAAATGAGTGAGTTTTTGCGGCAGATAATGTTGCTTTTGGTGACCCAGTCACTCCCACTATATGGATATATGCGGATCTAAATATCATCCAAACGACCCCAGATGACACCAGATTCATATGAGTGAGTAAACGATCGTATTTTATGGCAGAAATAAGGTCCAGGTTGTAAAAACGGTAATCCCCTTTAACGCTGCTCCGGTGGTATCTAGGGGTCGTATTTATGTATTATTTCTGGTCTGCAGTGTCCAACAGTGCTACGTTGGTTTAGATTAACTTTATTCTGCCCTAAATACACTATGCATGACACTTTTCAAATAATACAAGCTAAACAGAAATAAGACAAACAACCAAGTTCAAATTTATTCTTATTAATAAATTAGTTTAAATTAGAGTGTCTCAACTTTTTACTTGACTTGACTATTTTTTTCTTTTTTTTTTTTGTAGTTTATTTGCACCAATCATCCAGCTGAAATTTCCGAGTGCGATATCTTTGTCTGCCTCTCTCTGAATGTCTGTAGCGCAAAGACCCTCCCAAAGTTAGCTGTGGCATCCTGGACCCCCCCAAAATCTTTGTGTGCGTGTGTGAGTGAGCAGCATGCTGGTTTTGTATGGGACAGTGTGTGTGCTGTCTTGAATACAAAAGGACATCTTTACAGGTTCAACACAGGCACGAACTGGTGTTTGTGCCTGATTTTCATCATTCTTGCTACAGCCGGACTCAGGTAAAAGCCCTATTACTGAGACACATTATTTTGCAGTACAGTTTATTAATGCTCAAAAAGAAGACTGTATGTGTGATATGTTGTTTACTGATTAGTTTGTGTGCGGTGTATGCAATGTCACACTGATTTGATTATACTGCACCCGCTTTTGAGAAACTTTACTGTGATGATCTTTTGACCAGAATTATTTCACAGTTTTTGTGCATACAAAGAGTATGTGGCTGTTAATATACCGTCTATACTATGATGTACTAATTATGTACATATATTGTACAAAGTATTGACTTATTTTGATGTTGCTTATTCAAATGTGTGCATACTCCATATATGTACACATTTTTAAAGCTGTATTCTCAAAAACATGTCATATCTTTTGTATTAAATAATGCAGGGTATGTTCACAGCAATAATGTTATATGAGAACCTTTCTATTAGAGCTTCAAAATATTTGCAAAGATTAAACATTATTGAATTGCTTTTGGTTCATTTTCACACACACAGCCCTCCTGCCTGTTCTATTTTCACAGTGCTGAACGGTAGAGCTATTATTCTACTGGACAGACCCGGTAATGTCTGTTTTGTTTCCGTGCAGACAGACAAAAAGTTTGTGGACTTAGTCAACTTTTTCCAGTCTGGTAGTTTCTGATGTTTACTTTAGCTCTGAATGTGACTTTTGAGAGCAAGGCGCATCTCTGAGGCCTGTATCCTTAACAACGCTAGGAGACCAGCCCCCTACAGCTCTGCTTGTCATGAATGTGTTGGCAGCACACAGATGCATTCATCTGCTTCAACTCTGAATGGCATGCCAAGTTTGTTGTGAGCAACAAAGTCAGATTATAATGTGTTGACTGAGTTGCTCTTTTGCTTCTTTCATGTGGTTCATTCAATCACACCGACCACAATGATTCAGAATAACTTAGAATTAACCAATTTATTTAACAGTTATGTCCAACGTTTAAAGTATTTATTTCAACATTACAGATATGAGGACATGCTTAGTATTCCTGTGCTTACTGGCAGCAACCTTTGCCCTTTCCGTGAGTAGCAAAAAAAAAGTATTTTTCTTAGTTCAACAAATGGGATTCAGAAAAAGAAGAAGAAGAAAAAGAAGATGTAATGTATTTTTATGATTAATAATTCCTGTTATGTTTAGGTAAAAAATAATCTTCACGTAAAGCATCATGGATTGCATAAGGCTTCACTCACAGCCAAAGAAAAGGTAAAGTAGCACATTCAAGAGTAACTGTTTAAGGCAGCTGATTAATTCATGCAACACAATGAAGGTTTTTCCTTTCCTCTGGTTAAGGATGTTGTCAAAGAGGAGACCAACAAGGCGGTAATCTTACCCACGTTAGCCACGTTTAGCAACAGCCCTGAACCAGGAGATGGGGAACTGAGCTCAGTAGATAACAAGAACAATGAAGAGGTGGCCGAAAAGAGAGAGAAGAGCACTGCTGTGCTGCTGAGTGAGGAGGAATTGGTGGCTCTCCTGAAGAAAGAGACAGAAGAAGAGGAAGAAGCAGAAGAAGGAGAGCTGGAGGAGGAAGAAGAAGAAGAAGTGGACGCTGACAAAGGCAATGTGGAGTCTAGAGAGGGTGATGAAACTATGGGGGAGGAGAAGACGTTTGATGACATCTCAGAAACCAGGGAAGATGAAGAAGTGAACGAAGAAAGTGAAAGAGAAGCAGAAGAGGTGATGTCCCATATAGAAGAGTCTGTTGGCAAAATGACAGACAGAGAAGAACAAGTGTTCCCGCCAGAAGAATCAGAAGGCAGCACTGAGTCAGAGATTCTAGTTGATCTTGACTATGTTGCTGACAGCGGCACCATACAATCTCTACAGACCGACGATGCCATGTCTATTTCAAAAACAGATGTTCTAGATGCTAAAGAGAAGGAAGCAACTGAGAAAGAACGGATGAGTATTGCTGATGACCATGGTCAAGACATGCAAAACACTGAGACAGCAGACAGCAAGGAGGTGTCCAATCAGGTCAAGGACAAAGATTCACTTGTCAGCTCCAAAGAAACGAGTGCCAGTAAAAAAGAACCTGAAGCAAATGTGGACCATCAAGATCAAAATAGCAGCGAAGAACTCGACCTGACTCAACTTTCTGGAAAGGAAGAAGAGAAGAATAAGGACAACAGTGGAAGTCACACCAGAGGAAAGACAAAGAAGCAAAAGAGGGCTCCTCAGAGGGATGAAGCAGCACTTGGACTAGAAGCAAGCCAACAGGGTTCTCCAGAGTCTGAGGACGCTGACAATACAGGTCCGAAGGCAAAGAGGAGAAGAGAAGGAAAATGGGTAACGTTTTCACAATCCATGCATTTTCTTTCAGTAACAATGGCTCAGATCAGGAAGGGAATCAGCAATGAAGTATTGTTAAGCATTTAATGGTGGAGACCAAAATAAGAGAAAATTGATGGAGAAGCACAACTCAATATTAATGCTGTTGTTGTCCTATATCTGCAGGATGTGTAAATAGGTTATCAAATCAACAAATGGCCATATGTCAAAGTTATGTTTACAGGCAGTTTCCACAGTGCCAAAACAACAAAAATCAGATATTGGTGTTTTTATCAACTCTGCAGTTCTCACTTGTTTCTTGTGCTCATGCTTCTTATTTCTTATGTTTAGGTAAAAAATAAACCTCACGGAAAGCATCATGGATTGCATAAGGCTTCATACGCAGCCAAAGAAAAGGTAAAGTAGCACATTCAAGAGCTACCGTTTATATCAGCCGATGAATCATGTAGCAAAATGAAAATCTTTTCCTCTCCTCTGATTAAGGATGTTGTCAAAGAGGAAACCAACATGGCACTGATCTTACCCACGTTAGCCACGTTTGTGGCCAACAGCCCTGAACCAGAAGATGAGGATCTGAGCTCAGTAGATAACAAGGATGATGATGAGGTGACCAAAAAGAGAGAGAAGAGCACTGCTGTGCTGCTGAGTGAGGAGGAATTGGTGGCTCTCCTGAAGAAAGAGGCCAAAGAAGAGGGAGAAGCAGAAGAAGGAGAGCTGGAGGAGGAAGAAGAAGAAGTGGAGGCTGACAAAGGCAATGTGGAGTCTAGAGAGCGTCAGGAAACTGAGAAGACATTTGATGACATCTCAGAAACAAGGAAAGAGGAAAGTGAAGGAGAAGCAGAAGATGTGGAGAAGATGTCCCATATGGAAGAGTCTGTTGGCAAAATGGCAGACAGAGAAGAACAAGTGCCCCTGCTGGTTCTTCAAGATCAAAAGAGCAGCGAAGAACTTGACCTGACTGGACTTTCTGGAAAGGAGGAAGAGAAGAATAAGAACAACAGCGGAAGTCAAACCAGAGGAAAGACAAGAAAGCAAAAGAAAAACAAGAAGGCAAGGACGCACTCTTTACAGAGTGATGAAGCACCACCTGGACTAGAAGAGAGCCAACAGGACTCTCCAGTGTCTGAGGACAATACAGTCCAGAAGGCAAAGAGGAGAAGAGAAGGAAAATGGGTAACGTTTACACAATCTGCGCATTTTCTGTCAGTAACAATGGCTGAGATCATGAAGAGAGTTAGCAAGAAATGGTGGAGACCAAAAGAACCACAAATGCAAATTAATGCTGAGGCTGTCCTTTATCTGCTGGATGTTTCTTGTGCACTTTTTCCAGGGCCCTTTGGTAGGTATGAACCCAATCCAGATAAGAGCTACAGCGGATCTGTACCCCACTACCAGGGTCTCTCTTGGTGGAAGATCACATCTCTCAGAAGACCACGCTGGTTGGTTTTTTAAATGTTGGGCAGATTATTAACCCTCTCTGATGTGATTGCTGGCTTTTTGTAGGTCCAGTGTGTTTGGAACTCAGTCATTGCTGGTGTTACTGAAGGTTACTGAAGAAGAAATATCTAGAAATAAATTCATTATCACCTTTAGACTGAAACAGTAACAGACAAGGATGGATTTTTTTTTAAAGGATATCACATTAACTAACATAATTAACATATTGTCATTGTTTTAGACTCTTGTTATCATTTCCATCTGACAAATGAATTGTGCATAGCAAGGAAGTAAACTAAAAACTCCAATAATAATGCATTTCAAATAAAATAATATAAGAACAAAGACATGAAACCCTCTGTGAATGTTCTGCGTGGAACAGTATCTTTTAAATACCAATTTCAAACAATTCGTGGAGGATAGTCCATACTTTTACTCAGCAGCTACAGTGACCCCCACCATATAACTAAGGCACTGTCCCAACAGTCTCACTGAGGAATCTGCTGACTGGATAATTTTGCTCAAACTTCCGCATGAATAGTGCCACAGTCACTACAAAAACACAGCTCTGAAGGCTTAAGGAGTGAATACGAGAGATCAGGGTGAATTTAATCGCTCTATCAACTCTAATGACAGAGGAATGTAAAGGATGATGGGGAGAGGTCATAGTCCATAGGTTTCCATTGTGAGATAAAAACCAGACAAGTTAAGAAAATTTAACATCTATATCACATTTTTTTTTTAAATGAATGAATTGTAGAGCAGAGATAATTGTAGTGTTTGTCTTTTCTCCTAGATCCATGTGACGATTTCCGCTGCAAACGTGGAAAAACATGTAAGCTTGATGCCGACAATAAGCCACAGTGTGTTTGCCAAAAGCCGTCAGATTGTCCTTCCAGTGTGAATGAATTTGATCACGTACGTACCCATGAACTGTTATCAACTCAATCGGAAAGACTTGGCTCTTGTTTCCATTCATGATTTTGGTTTCCTCGTAGGTTTGCGGGACAGACAACAACACATATGACACGTCATGTGAACTCTTTGCTACTAAATGCAACCTAGAGGGCACTAAGAAAGGACACAGGCTTCATCTGGACTACACCGGGGCTTGCAAATGTGAGAGTGGACACTTTAATCAGCAACTTCCTAGTATGAAAGTAGAGTGGAAAAATAACTAGTTGACTCTGCTCTTCCTTCTCATCTGTTTCTCTCTCTCAGTGATACCACCATGCCTTGACAGTGAACTGGTCCAGTTCCCACTACGTATGCGGGATTGGCTGAAAAACGTGCTGCTGCAGCTCTATGAGCATGACTCCGTGTCCCATGGATTCCTCACCCCTAAACAGCGTTTTAGAGTAAGATACATAAAATATATATTTCAGTTTCCAAGGAGATACAGTCAAGCAAAGTTATGCCATTAACAAACTATAAAATCGGTATTGCAGGTTTACTAACAAAGACCACACCTTAACTGATGCAAATAAGTTTGCGTGAGACAAATGAATGGAGAGATGAGAAGGGTTGAAGGATATGGGATGAAAAGGTGTTGAGGGGATGGGATGAAAAGGGGGAGGAATGTGTAGAGAGTAGAACCCAGGGAGTGAGACTCAGGGTGGGAGCACATCTCAGGAAGCTTCAGATCCTTGTCCCCTGGTTCTTATAAGGAAAGATGAAAAGAAAAGAAAGGTATGGAGGGTGGGGATTGAGGAATGAGATAAACAGAGAGAGGAAAAGTGGGTTAGGACACACATTTATGGGTAAGCACAAGAAACAGAATTATATGGGGCGTGGTCTAGTTTCTGAACTTGATTACCTGATTTGAAGCAAAATTCATTTCTGTAGCCTGTAATCCAATTGAGTTTTATAGCACACAGGTCAAAAAGAATCTTTCAGTTTGACGTTGCCAGTGGATTAATCAAACTGAGCTCCTCTGTATTCTTCAGGTGAGGAAAATCTTTGAGAGTGTGCGACGCCTCCATGCTGGTAATCACTCAGTTGACCTGCTTGCACAGGACTTTGAGAAGAACTACAACATGTACATTTACCCAGTACACTGGCAGTTTGCTCAACTGGACCAGCACCCTTCTGACAGGTAAATGATATTGTTTAATATTTAATATTTTTTAAATTTTGTTTCAGTTATTTATATCAAACTTAAATCTTTGTTCTTTCGATATAGGTTCTTGTCCCACTCAGAGCTGGCCCCACTCAGGGTCCCTCTGGTGCCAATGGAGCATTGCACCTCTACCTTCTTCCAAGAGTGTGATGCTGACAAAGACAAGCAGGTGTCCTTTAAAGAGTGGACCTCCTGTTTTGGTATCAGAAATGGTAAGAGCTACATGACACCTTTAACGAAACCACTGATACACGAATATGATTTAATGTGACATTGGAATGACCCTATCTGAATATACATTAAATGTAAGACTTTAAAGGGTTACTCTGTAGGATTTAAGGGGGACTATTAGCATAAAAATATATTTTTTAATTTATAATTATGTTTCATCACTGTATAATTTTCTATCAATACAAATAACTGTGTTTTCATTGGTTTACAATGAGCCGCTGATATCTACATTGGGAACCAGTCCACATCCATGGGGCTGCCATGTTTCAGCATTCCCAGAACAAACAAATCAACAACTAGCTCTAGAGTGTTATATGTTCCTATAAAATATGCTTGGCATGTGAGAATTTCAACAGTTCAGTGCAATTATTTGTAATTATTTTGTTAATCATTATTGTTATTGTAACTGTTACTTACATCCAAAGAGAAAAATTGGAAACCTTATATATAGTCTTTTCCACACCTGAAAATATACATTAAAATATATTTGACATTTTTCTCTACAGAGGATATGGATGTCAGCCTGCTTTTCTGAGCCTCATTATGTACCTCATCCACTACACAAGCCTGAGGAACCTGCTCCAACATTTGAACCATTTGCCTCCTGATATTTTGTCTGGTCAAACTATTACGATGGACTTTGACAGACAGAAACAGATTTTACCTCCTGCTTTAAATGACAAGTCTTGGTAATCACTGGTGTTGTGTTAGACTATGCTTGGATGTTTATATCGTTGATTTGTGTTTTAGTTAAGCTGTTAGAATTGCTTGTTAGAAAATTAGACTTTGCCAGAATATCTGTTTTCTAATGCATTCCAAACTGGGGTAAAGTTTACAAGAGCTTATTAATAGACAAGACAGTGTACAATAGACTGAGCTGAGCTTTCAAAGAAATTTGGCTTGTATTTTAGAGTGATTTAGTGTTTCAGAATTACTCATTAAATTATAAAGGTTAGTAGATTATTTAAAGCCCTTGGGAAATCTTAATCAGCATTGTGTTCCTTAATTTTTGTAGGAAATGTTGTAAATGTTTGTGTTCTGATTTTATGCTTCATTAAGCTTTATGGACAGCAAATAAGTTCACATTATCATGATGTAGAATATCTGAGTGCACCTGTTGTTAATGATGACTTGTATTGCCTGTCCTCAGAGAAGGATTACATTGTATTTGTGGATCCAAGTGGACCCCAGAAGACCAGTTTATGATCAGTGGTGAATTTCTGAGTGCCCTCATGACATGACTATGTGTCCTCTGCAACAATGGGGTTGAGCATGCAAGTCACTGATACCTGGTTTCAGTTTGCCACCTAATCCTGAATAATAGCCCTGTGTAAGGTAACAAAACAAAAAATAGCCTGCAGCTTGGTCATGGTGATTACAGTAACTTGTTGTTTTGTTGGACACGTTGTGCTCTGATTGGACATTTGTCGGCAATCCCTGAATCTGTGACTTCCTATATAAGTAAAGAAAGAAGCAGCACCGGTTAGTTGTCTGCTTTCACAGAGATAAAACATGTTCTGCCTACTCTGGGTTATCTTTCAGACCCTGGCTCTGGTGAAGGGTGGTGTGTCGTCAGGGAGTGCTGAAGCACTTGTCAACGGGAGAGTCAATAATAATGGAGGAGCAGGAGCTGCTGGTAACAGAGGCAATGCTGGGGCTCAAAATGCGGTTCCATTGAACGGTAATCCCATTTTGGGACGCCTAGTTCAGCTTGGTGGGTCACTTTTCATCCAGCCAATTGGGAACCCTATAAGTCAGGCTCCTCTGCAGCAGCTCATTCCCGTTACAGCTCTCCAGCAAGGTGGGGCCTTCCTTGTTGGGCAGACAGGTGGAGCCAATGCGAATCCACAGGGGCCGATAGCTCAGCAAGCCGGGGGCGCGCTATTTGCAGTATTGCCACAGAGGAATGCTGGAGGAAACCCTCAGACTGCTGTTTTGACTCCTGGCCAACTGCAGCTGATTTCTGGGTTGGTTGGTGGTGGAAATCCTCCTGGCAAAGTGAGGTTTCAGCGTTCAGTTGCAGCTCGCCTGAGGAGGACACAGTCTCCAGTGATGAAGGTTCCTAATGCTGAAGAAGAGGATGAAGAATGCTCTGGGATGGAGACGGAGGACATGCCTGCGGCTCTCAAAAACATGCCTTCATGAATTATTCCTTAAAACCTTGTATCATGACTAGCTGTTCAGTGTTGTAAACCATTGTCACAACAACCAATGACTAATAAATGATCAAAGTTAAAAGCTGAGTCATGGTTGATTCATTTATTTCAGTATAAATGAACTGAATAAAATCAACCAGTGTCATGAGTGTGGATCCACAGATGACGGTTATTTTTTGTGAGACAAGAGACTGGTAAAAACATACCCTAACTTTTATTTACAGTACACCATCTGTAGCTATTTCTAGCATGGTGATTTGCTCTGAAACATTATTTGTCACGACATACAACTGCAAACCGGAAGAAACTGTTTCTTAACTCGAGATGAATGACAGTGTATAATTAAACACAGAGCTCCAGACCAGACTTCCACAGACGGTGTTTACCTGGTCTGCTGTCAGCTGCCCTGTCAGCAACAGAAAAAAAAAGCATTCCCAGACAGCCTCAGTATGTGACAAAACAACCAACTGACCACACTTGGAACGAATGTAATGATTCTAAACATGTTGAGAAAATGTGCCGTTGGCACATGATATATCGTATTTCTTCCTGTCTATCAGTAACATTTGAAGGATTTATAAATAAGATGTTCTGAGAAATGTCTGGTGAGATTTTCACTGAGTTGGTTCAAAGGCCAGTATCATTAGGTCTCCTGCAGTGCTCCACACAAGTATTTTAAAAGTCCACTATAAAACAGCAGCACCAGGAAACAGTTATACTTCTAGACATGAATTAAAGTGTAAGAGGTCATTTAGCATTCCTGAAGTCACAACCATCTTCTAATAAACTGTGTGCTGCTTGCCACAGCAGGGCTAGTATATACTTTTGGGGAATTTATTTGTACTCACTCTCACCAGTTCATGCAGGCTGAGCCCTGCTTTAGTCAGGTAATTGTTTCGATTAGGGTTAAGGTTGGTCTCCAAAAGATTAAAATACATCCAGTTATGCAAATATTAGGTATACTAGTGAAAATTAATACATTCTAATACAACAGCCCCCCTTCAAAATGTTATAACATTCAGTTTATGTAAAAACTGTGTCAGAAAGGTTGTAATTTAACTGTATGATAATTTTAAAGGATGTAGTTTGTGGTGCTGTTAAACTGGATTGACATTAACACAAAGGTTGTTCTGTTATTTATCATAGTCCACTGATAACAATGGGGTCATCAAAGTAATAGAAACGTGTCAGTACAATACAATTAAATAGTACTATTACCCCAGCCTTCAAAATGGACAGAACTGAATCAACAACTGTCGGAGTTATTTTAAACAAATGCTAAATACCATATCCTTAATGAATATACAATTTACAGCAGGACTGTTACTTCAGAATGCATTTTTAACCACTGTACCTAATATTTGAGTATTAGTTAGATTACTACTGTTAAAACTGACAGTTAAAAGATCGGCTCCAGTTCTCACTGAAGAACAGACAAATCCCCAACCTTTTTCTTATCCGTGCTCATTCAGCCATGTTATCTTTTTTTCTCATTGCACAGTATTATGAAGTAATCTCTGTCTATACGCGTTATTTTTTCTTCTTTTCATTTATCTGGCAGTTAGCAAACTAGCTTGCGTTCCCTGTGTGATTTTGTGAGGAGGTACTAATAATGCTCCCCGATCTGGCCCAATAAAGTAATTTTCTGTAGTGTGCGTTGTGCCATTATTGTCAAATCCTGTAATATTTGCAAATTTGCAAATGCACACAAACATTTACATGGCTATCTTTGTGAGGACAGTCATTGACAGAATGCATTCCCTAGCCCCTTACCCTTACTATCTTAAATTTATGTTCAACCCTAATTGTAATTGTAACCTTTATCTGAAAGCCAAGTCTTAACCCTTAACCCTCTTGTAAAGAAGTGAGGACCTACGAAAATGTCCTCACTTTGCATGATATAAAACTGGTCCTCAGAAAGATAGACGTACAAGAACACACACAGACACATGCATGTTTTTTTTGGTCTGATCTCCAAAAGTGCTTCATGATGATGTCAGTTATTTGTCTCCTGTAACCACAACCCACAACATTTAAATGGTTCATACAGGGTTTAAGTCGGTAGCTTCCAGAAACCTCCAGAACCCGATCCCACAAAAATGAATCACTCTGTTATTTCTTGTGGTCTCTCAGCTGCACTGAGGACAATGTCAGATGGTTGAACTGGGTCAAGTGTCTCTGAAAACAAGTAGATTACTGCGTTAAATTTGCTTAAATCTTGCAGAAAAAGAAGATGTCACATAGCAAGTTCTCATGACACACAAGTGACAAATATAGTCTTCTCTCTAATTGGCCCATAATAATCTCTGGGCCTGATAAAAGGTGTTGTAAATAGAGAGAGTTACTGTTTTCTGCCTGAGCATTTGTACATCTGGAGCAGGTGCAAAGAGAAATAGAATTTCTCTCCTTTTTTTTTACAGTTTCGAAGCTGCAAAATGAAATTACTTCTTCACACCGCATTGTTTGTAGGAGCCATCTCCTGTGTGAGTACAGTCATCTATCTATCTATCTATCTATCTATCTATCTATCTATCTATCTATCTATCTATCTATCTATCTATCTATCTATCTATCTATCTGTCTGTTTGTCTAGCTGACTTAAATCTTTTCTTTTTCCTCCAGGTCAGTGCAGGCAAGGTGAGTTACTGCGCCATGATACAAGCCTGGGAACTTACATGTTTTCACTACAATAATCCAAATTAGCTCACTGTGGCTAAGCATACACTTGTTTTCTTGCTCCATGTAGACACAGAGGCTGTTGGCTGCTATGGCAGCTATGAACGGACAAATGATGAACCCCGGCCTTTTGGCTGGAGGTCTAAATGGACCTCTTGTGGCTGGTGGTGGAGCAGGGTTTATTGGACAGCCCCAGTTTGCTCAGGTCAGGTCTTAAAAAACTGAGCTTTATATAATTTCATTAACTGTAACATCACTCGTGGAGATATCGCAACAATAATACTTTTGTTTTCCAGTTAGTTCCTAGAATTCCTGCTTTTGCTGTTCCAGCCCCCATCCCCAATGCGTACCCCTTCCCTGCAGTCAATGCGGTTAGTGTAATTTTGTTTTAGTTTTTTTTATTTGTATACAGCACCACACAAAAAGATTAAATGATTTTCCTGATTGTTTACTACTAGTTTCCTTACATGGGAGTTCCCCAAATGGCCCCAGTGAATCCTCCCCAGCAACCCATGATGGTAATCACTATTCAGAATTAATTTATTACTGATATCGTATGCACAAATGTAAGAAATCACTGCAGTAACTTTTTACTTGTTGTCTTTGTTCAGGGGGTCCCAGGAGGTGCCATGCAGCAGCAGCAGCAGCTTCCCCTTCAGGTTGATCCACTCAGAAGATTCAGAGTAGGGAACAGTGAATCTTCACCTTTACATTATGGCATGAATGTAAACAACACTGGCTAAATATTGCTCTGTAAATTTCTAGCGTCAGCTTATGAGACAAGGAAACACCTTGAAGGCTTCTGTGGACACTCAGGTAAGACCTATGCAGGGGTCAACGTAAAAAACAAATTATGCAAAACAAATTATTTTCTTTTATTCATTCATTGCATGATTTCCATTTTACTCAGATTCCACCTCCTTCTGAGCCAACAACAACAACAGCTCCTTGTGGCCAAGACGAACATCGTGAGGATTATTAAGTCAGCACTGATACTGTTACATTAGAAAATGTGCAGAAAATATGATTTCCAGCATCAGAATGAAATATGACTTGAGTAATTTCGCTTTTCTCTGTGACACAATGTGGCAGTGGTTTACTTAACATGTGCTTGCTTTCTAATAAATAAACTCAACTTTAAATTGAAGTTAGTGTTTCATTTCATACCAACACATTTACGTTAGTGAACTTAAAGCTAAATAGAATTCACTGTGGAACTCTGCTGCCATCTAATGGAAAATAAGTGGATCACCGTGATTATTTTTGCATCATGATAGCACAACTGACAAAAGCTTAGCTGGACGTTTGGTGCCAAATAAAAGCTGGACCAAGAAACTTTTACACATCTTCAAGGTTCAAGGTTCTTTATTTGGCCATTTGTGCATAAGGCACCAGTCCAGTTCAGTTAAAAGAAGTATAACATCTAGAAATCACTATACAACAAAAAATAAATACAAAATAGAGAAACACTATACAACTGTATACATTTGTATACAATGTACAACTATACATCTTACACAGCCACTTCAATTCCACTAGTACTTGAAAATGAGCTCAGTTTATGAAACAGTCTTCTCTAAATTGTGATTGTTAAAACTGTTGCACAGGACATCACAACTGGTTTTGCATGTGTGCAAGAGGTAAAAACAAAACATTTAATTCGTATTTGAAATTGTTTGTGTCAGTACATTAGCCAATTACGCCAGAATAAAATGTTGTTTTGTTTCACAATAATCATAGCTGCGCATACTAGATGCTCTTTTGCCATGCAAGTGTTCCTCACATAGAAATAAGTTTCTATAGATCTATTTTTTTGTTGACTGCCTTTTTAGCTGTGCATACTTGTACTGTGTATTTATTGGTAGAGCAATGACCTGTCAAATGTATTGTAAACAGAAAAATCACATTTGATCTTTCATGTAAAGTTACACAGTTAATTGCCAGGGATGTCCCCCATGATCTCACTGAGCATGTTGATGGTAGCATCAAAATGCTGCTCCATGTTCATAAATGGTAGTGACTGTGTTGGAGGAAAACTTCATAGATATGCTTCCAAGTTTGACAGGTTGATTGTCTTTCCTACTTCCTTCCAGTTACCTGACTAATTTTCCGATTTAGAAATGTATCCCTAATATTTTATGTCACAGATTTACATAGATATGTGTATCTAAGAGATTTTGATTTATTTTGAATGTGGGTTTCACTGAGAATCCACTCATCAGTTTTGATCATCAACCCACAAGCAAGTGGTTATTAGGCAAACTGTGGCGAACGTCTTACTTTTTTGCACGTGTCCTTGAATGAAGCAGAATTTGAAATCTAAACAGATTTTTTAGAGATCTGAATCATAAAACAGGCTAAAGTGAATCAGAAAAGCTGCCAGTGTCATTTCCACCTTACGACTTATCACAAAAAACATCAAATGTGTTTGAATCAGAAACAGATTGCAGTTGAACACTTATATTTTACATCTGAACCAATGCACGGGCAGTCCATCTTCTCTATACAGACTGTTCCCCTGTGTGTGCATTTTTTTTAATCCATAAATCTCAACACAATCCACCACTAGTACTCATGATTTGCCAATTAGATGCCAACATCAGTCTGAGCACGATGAACAACCTGTGACAAATGTCTGATTATAATCTCCCAGGCCCTGTTTTGCTTTTTTTCCTCATGACAAGCGAAAATTCCTGTCAAACTCAAAGCCCATGATTACACACTCAGGTTTTCCACTTTAAAATATGCACATAAACTTCACTTAAGAGAATATATAGCGACTGCATTGTGTAAAACGGACGTCTAAATTGAAGAGTTCTGACCTGTACAAGCAAAACAGTGATTGTTTTAAATCTCTCTGTGTGGAAAGTGCATTCAGATTTGAACAGAGATTCCTGAAGAGACTTGTTAACAACTTCAGTGTGACCATGTCATGGTGCTTAGAGACATGACTTACGCCTAATGACATAGTTACCTGTTCAGTGTTGTAAGTGTCTGAGTCTGATGCCATGAGAAATGTCTGTCACACCAACCGCATTTTGTCTGGATGGGTTGGTGGTGGAGAATTTAAAAGGGATGGGGACGAGGCAAGGAGGCAGACTCAGGAACGGAAAGCAGAACCAGAGAAACGGTAAGGCCTGATAGATACTGCACATTTTCTCTCTGGACAGTTACTTTGTTTCTAACTTGGTAAAATGCATGGAAAGGTTAACAAAACACTAAATAAGTTTTGTTTTTACACACTGCAGGACATCATGAAGCTGCAAACTGCCCTTGTCTTGATTTGCCTGTTCAGGATAAGCTCTGCTCTACCAGTGAGTTACATCTATAGCTGATGTATTATATACACATGCACATGCTGTGCCATTTTAAATGATAGATTAACTGTTATTTTTTTAATGTTGTATTTTTAGGTACAGATTGGAATCATTGCAAGTAACAGCAATGAGGTAAATGAAGTGTTCTTTTGTGTAGCATGCCAAATTGTCTGTCAAATAGTCCATCTAATTCAAGCCTTTTGTGTGTTCAGATCCTGAGACTGAATGGATTAACTCTTGCAGCTCTTGGACAAACACAGGTACAGACGGTGCCTGCTTTTCTTAGTCAAATAAAAATAATTTAAGATGTTTGCTTTGTAAATGTAACCTGATGCTAACACCCTCTTCTCTGCAGGGCTCTTCAATATTACCCCAGTATGTGCTCCAGCAGCAGCAGCCTGAAGTGTTGCTCACCCCGCAGTTGGTGAACTTTAACCCTCAAATGGGTGGTCCTTTCGGAGCCCAGGGGCCCCAGCTGTTGTTCCCCAACCAGGGCAACCAGCTCACACCTGTAATCATCCCAAACGGCCAGCAAGAGCAGCTAGGGCCTCCACAGGACCCCAACAATCCGAATATCCCTCAGCAGGCCCAAAACCACATGCAGGTACAACACAGCAGTCTGGGAACACATTGACAGTAACAGTGTTGTAGAGATAGTATTATCATTGCATGTGTTGCTGATCTTGTCTCGGTCGACTGGAAGAATTAATAGTTGTTTTAAATCTCTTTCAGATGGTGCCGCAGTTTCACTATCCATCTTACGGATTTCCTCAGATTCACAGGCAGCAGGTATGAAGTCACATACGTTGTCCTGTGCGCTAATGTGTCAGTATCTTTATCTAGATGGTCACTGCTGACTGAAATTCATTTCTTCCTCCGCAGGGGTACCCGTACTTTGTGCCACCTTATGGCTACCCCCAGCAGAGGAACACTGCGGTGCTGCAGCCCAACAACGGTCAGCAGAACTCGGAGAGAACCACCCAGAGGCCACAACTCCCTCTGCAGGTTAGACTAAATATAATTTAAAAGAGCACAGTGACTCACAGACGAGATGTAACGATAATGACATAGCTGCAGATGGTGTGTCACGACTGTGTGGAATCGTTGACTGTGATGCAATGACAACCGTCTGCCATACTGACCACACTGTTGGGGTGACTTAACCGCAGACTCCCCAAAGTACTGCGTGATTTGGGGTTTCATTCATCAGTTGATGATTTGTTTATGTATTTGAAAATGTGTGTTATTGACATATTTTTCTCCGGATACATTTGCTGCAGGTGGTTTTGATTTACTGAACAATATGACTTATTCTTCACTATTCACTGTTATTTTTTTATTTTTTTTGAGGAAATTATATTTGTTTCTACTACTTAATTAATAATATGTGCATCAACTTACTTCTGAATCTGATTTTGATGCATATCATCCAATTCCAGCAGGCTTCCAAGCCAAAGCTGCAGACTGAAAGAGTGAGTGCTCTCTGTAGCTTTCACTTATTCTTTTGCCTAATAAACCCATAAACTTAGAATAAAGGGAACTGTGCATCTGCTCAGGCTAACTACTGCTTGTCTCTCATTCCATCAGACATGGCCACTGGGGACGAATAAAGAGTCCACTACAGTTCCACCTAATCCTCGTGGCGATGCATCTGGCCCCGGTGTTGATGAGGTAGGGTTTAATACAAGAGCTTTTATATATTCATGCATATTCATACACAGGTTTATATGAATAATAAAACTTGTTTATTTCTATAGGGTAACGCTAACTTCCCCTTCCTGTTCGAGCCTTAGATGTCACCTGGGAACTAATACCGAGGCTGTCAGGCAAACAACCATTACAGTGCGTTTGGTTAACACAGTCGCAGTAAGACTTGTGGGATTTGTTCCTTGTTTTCACAACATTTTAAATAAAAAACAATGCCTAATTGAATTGTGTGAGAACTTTTATTGTGGTACACGTTCGTATTGGAAAATTATGGAATACATAGTTTCCTTGAAGGTGCCTCAGGAAAACTTGTTGTTTGTTGAAGAACAAACTTGGAACCGTCCTTTGTTTCCTGAGAAGAGTGCGAGAATAAAAATGATGAATGTGAGACAGAAAAGTTTTGTTTGGTTTCACAGATTTAATCAGTGGTAAGTCTATTCACCCCTTATTGTTACCAGACAGCTTCCTCTGAATTGTTCTCCTCTTTGGCAGTCTGACTGAGATTCATCTTTAAAAGAAGAAAGTTGCTTTCACATGTGGTGAAAATTATTTGAAGGTTGATTCCAAATAAGCTTTATATGATCCAAGTTGAAGACAAATAAAAAAAATCTTGGTCTATAATTTAACACGCGCACTGTAAAGGCAGCATGAGAACAAGAATGGGCACCATAATTTTCACATTTTCCGAAACGCTGTGCTCAGAATGTGTTTACTTACAGGTTTCAGAACCCCATACTCAATGGAGATGTTGTCCTTCAAAATGAAAGAGAGAAATTATGGTGATAACAGTATTTTTAAAACAAATTAATAAACATATATTTACACAGGTCGATCAGTCATAACATTATGACCACTTTCCTATTATTGTTGGTCCCCCTTTTTCTGCCAAAACAGCCCTGACCCATGGAGGCAGGGACTCCACTAGATACCTGAATGTGTGCTGTAGTATCTGGCGCCAAAATGCGAGCAGCAGATTCTTTAAGTCCTGTAAGTTGTGAGATGGGACCTCCATAGATGGTCTGCAGCTATGCAGCCCCACACACAACAAATGCAGTGTACTAAGTAGTCTGACACCGTTCTTGAGTTCTTCACCAAGCTGTTGAACCGTACCACACAGGCCAGCCTTTGCTTCCTAAGTGATAAATACTGACCACTTCAGATTAGGAATAACCCACTAGAGCTGCAGTTCGGCAGATGCTCTGACCCAGCTGTCTAGCCATTACAATTTGGCCCTTGTCAAACTCGCACAACTCAGACCATTTTTCCTGCTTCTACACATCAAGTTTGAGGACAAGATCACTTACTGCCTTTAATAATCAGCCCTGGTACTGATTGTAACAGGTGCCGTGATGAAGAGATAATTAGCTTTATTCACTTCACCTGCTACTAGTCATAATCTTATGCCTGACTGCTGTATATACTGCATGTACTAAGACTTTATCTTCATAGCGTGTCAAGGACTTTACCAGCTGTGTGCTGTTGAAAATGAGCTTCACATATTGCTGGAAAAAAAAAAAAGATGAAGAGAGAAATCAGAGTGAAATTAAATGCTGCGCAAACAACACAACTGAAGCGTTAAACTAAATATTATTATTATTTTAAAGGTATTTTTGTATATACAACTAAAATTAATATCATAGTTTACCCCATTCTCTGGAGATCCATGTTTTCCTCTCTGTAAAAACAGAAGCAACAATAAAAACAAACCTTTGCAGTATATTTAATACTGAAATCACTCAATGGTAAAATATTTTTTCATACTTTGTGATGGTGATGTCCTCCTCCACCATGCTATGGATGAATTATCAGAATTCGGTGATAATGTAAATAACAAAAAACTGTTGATTCAAATTGGATTTTCAGTCACTTACCTTAGGCATCAGAAAGATGTTTTCCCCCTGCAAGAGTTAATAAAGTGTAGGTTACAAAATTAATTAATTAAACAGATACTCAATAATGTTTAAAGCAAGCAAGTAAATACGTTGTTTACCTGCTTCAAAGGTACAGCAGTGACATTCTACGGGTGAAAAAAACATGTTAGTTAATAAATATAAATAAATATTCACTGAAGCCACTGCTTTTGCAATGCAATGCAATGCAATATATATATATATATATATATATATATATATATATATACTGTATATATATATTGTTTACCTGAAATGTCACGTTGTTGACCTGAAATGGAATTTTAAAACAGAAAACATGAGTCTTCCTATAGCAACAGTCAGTTTTAATATTGCAAAACCGTATTACAGACCTACCTTGAACACAGGAGAAAACTCCATCTTTTTCTAAAACAAGAAAGACATTGTATCATATGATACAGTATATCAACACAATGCAAAACTAATAACTTGATCTAGATGTGATTTATAACCTTTCTCAAATACTTCTTAACAAGCAAGTAGGTCTGGAGCAGCTATTTGTTTCTCTGTATCATTTGAAACATGTCTTATAATGAAATGATCCCAACTGAGTGTTATCCGACCCATACTACACCAGGCTACATTAGTGGTGCATTCATGTTACAGTATGATTTCAGTGCAGCTATAGCGCTACAGTATTTCATTGTGAGCTTACCACTACAGCAGGCCATCTACCTCTTGGAGGTCCTCTGTGGTTCTGCCCAGGCTGAACGACTCTAAGCTCATCAGTCTTCAAACCAGGAGCCTGTGATGAGCACAGATAAAGCACCATGTCTAATAAATAGTTTATGTAAATGATAATGCAAATGAAATATAAATTCCTTTTGCCCTTTTAGTTTTGTTTTTGTTATTATTTCTTGATGATGTGAATCTTTGTCCTGGGACACAGCTGTAACGCTGCCAAATGCATCGCCTGTGGTACTTGGCCCTGTGAGCTTATAGGGGTGTGAGAACAAACTATTTTTACTTCCATGATTTTAATACTAACTATTTCATAAAACACATGTACAGTAATCCTGTTAGCACAGATCTTTGCCAGCTATACCCACTGACGATGCAGTATATACCACAGACTGTAGAAAGTAGACGCCGTGGCAGCCTCTCAAAAGTGAATTCAAAGCATGTGAAGCTAATCATGAAAACGGCTCCACTCTTGGCTAGTCCTGCTCAGGCTGTGGCTTGATACTTGCAAGATGGAGCTGGCCATATCCCCGAAATTCTAGCTTCACCTCTAATGGGAAGAAGTGGAGAAGCGTCTTTTTTTTCTACAGCCTGTTTTATATATGAGCGGCATACCTGTGCAGGTTAACGTATACACTACTATATAGCTAGGTCAGTTGTCAAAGAACAGTGTTCTTGTGAGCTAGGATGCTATTTTAGTGCAAGACTGAAAAGAAAAATATGTAATTGGTAATTTACATACCAGCAGACTCAAACTAAAAGTATTATTTCCACATAGGACATCTTTGAACGCTGAGTGAAGTTGTTGTATCAGTGTGTTACTTAGAGACTAAAGCTTTTCTCTACATCTTTCGCAGTGCGTGGCCGGCAGAGTGGACACACAATGTATTACTTGACTTTGTGTCTTTGAGTCACGTAGAAACAAGTTCTGCCCTTCCTTTGTTGTTTTTATTTATTTATTTATTTTTTGTACTGCTGTTTTATAGGCAGTAAAGACTTGTCTGTACTCAACAGCTAAACACTGCTAGCTTAACGGTACTAACTCATTTCCTGTTTTTTTTTTTATTTACTTTGTGTGGGTGAGTGTTTTTTTCTTCTTTCTTCTGATTCTGTCAGACATGTATTACAGCTGTTATACCTCAGTGTGAGTGGTAAGGCTATTTTTTGGGTCAAACTACCTGTCTTAATAATTGCAGTATGCTAGCTATTAAAATACGAGCAAGTCTTTTTAATGCCCAACTCAAAGTTACCATCAACTTAAGTGACGTGTCCATTTGCCTTTAATTTATTACATTTGAGTACTTGGTGGTGGAGATTCTTTGTTATTATAAGAAAGGCATGCTTAGCTGTGAACAAACACAATTTATTCCATCACCTTTGTACTATGCTCCTATGGGCAGTGTTTTTTTTATCTATAGTTTCAGTTTGTTGTCTATACTTTTGCTTCTCCATTAGTAAAAACATGTAATAGCAACTATGTTGATATATGCTAATGTAGACTGATCACTGTCTATTCTGCTTCTATTAATTTCATTTGTATCTAAGTTGGTATCAAACTGTGTGCAGATGCTCTGACTTCATCTGTAAATAAATCACTACACCTTCCTTACTAACACCCAGTTTCTGTCTTAGAAAGTTCAATTATCTAACATTTTTCAAAACAAATAATAACACTTGGAGGAGCCAGTGCATTGATTTCTCTGTACTTCACTAAGCCCAACACACATTTGCTGTGTTTAGTAGTCTAGTGAAGATTGCAAAGAGAGTGTTTCCCTGTGAGACTAAGAAAAGAGAATGTGTTATAAATACCAGTCTTTTGCCTCGAGTAGGACCTGTAGGTCTCCCTGGCTGGTAGTGGTCATTCTCATCTGTCCATCTCATGGGTCCACGTGGATTTCCATTTCCTGGTCTTCCACTGGGCCTATTTTGAGGCCTCTCATGTGGCTATCCAAAACATAAATGGCAATTACTTATCATCTCCATCACCATTACAATCAGCTGATAGCTACAAGGCCTGAAACCCCTCCTTACTAGACGCCCAGGGTACTCTTCTGACCAGTCTTCATCTGACACCTGATCTCCATCTTCTGAAGCTGGTGTCACCAACTGCTCGTCACTTCCCTGCTAAACAAAACTGAAAGGTTACCAGGAATACATAACATGTCTCTGGACCTGTGTGTGTCTACACATGTCATACCTTAAAGTCTGCATCCAGGTTGGGTCCGCCAGAAGATGGAAACTCTTTGTCTTGCCATGGCTGCCAGGAATATGTCTGAAAAGAAAAAGACCAAACAGAATTCTGAATGACCATATTAAAAACACAAAATGTTGTTATATGTGGATACATTTTTATCATCAAAAGTGAGACCTGAGCAGCTGTTGCTGACAAAAGTATGAATGCGATACACAGGACCTGCATTGCTTCTGAAAAACCTGCAAGGAAATGTTTAAATTAGATTCCATAGCTGAGTCCGACCTAACAGCAAGTTAGCACTTACTGTGTATCAGTATACTCACTCACCTGCACTGTGCAAGATATGTGTGTGGCCCGTTTTGCATCGATACTTATATCACACATCTGATATTGAGACACCGCGCATTTCCAAGAACAACACACCTCATGTGCAACACAACAGTTACATAACAGACTGATTGCTAATACCAGCTTCATTGATGTTGATCCGTAACTGTGTTTAGCAACAATACATAACGATGCATTCATCGGAAGTGACAAAACATAACTTGGAAATGGTTTCTGATAGTTATGTGAACTTACTGTACATATGCCTTTGACATAGATTAGCAGCTAATTTCTAAAGCAAGAGGAGGCAGGGACAAATCCAAGCTCCACTGGGTGTTGCCTGTTACCTTCCTAACCCACTAATGTGATTTGTAATCATAAAACCAGGTATTCCCTTGTGTGTTGTGTGCAACCTGTTTACCAGTTTGCTAAATACTAACGGGTGGAGGCTGTATGTACTTAACGATACCTACTATAATGATACACTTACTTATAAAATACAGTGAGTATATACTGTATGATACAATGATGCATCAATATACTAGTCTTTTTGGCAACGCAAAAATCTATTTTTATGACAAACATAGTGAACTGTAGTAGATTATTTGGGAGAGACATCCCTCTCATCCTGCACCAGGTTTCTGTTTCTAATAATTAGTCACACCTTAAAATTAGGGTGGTGGTGGTTGTAGTGGAAGACTTGTTGCTCCTGTAACAGTATATAAGAGACGCCCATCATTCAGAGCAACACTACAACAACCTCCTCTTCCGTCTTCGAGATAATCTCCTGTGGATACGGCAACAATACAAATCTTCTGTTTCTGTTATTTCTGGGTGAGGATGGTTAAATACTTTTTTTTTATGTACTTGGCTCAATTTGTTGATTTGACCAGGTTTTTATAATGAGTTTTGTTTCAACAGGTCTAATCACAGGAACTATGCTGAAAGTACTGTTGGTGCTTGGATGCCTCCTGAGCCTCACTCTGGCTCATCCTGTAAGTGTGGGATTCTCAATATCGTCATCAGTGATCACACATGTGAGGATTATTTTCATAATAAAGTATAATGTCAGCTAATATCAAACTTTTTTTCTCTTTTCTTTGTACAGCTGGAGATGGAGCACAAACGACTTGCCCGCTCATACTCTGGCTCTCTCTCCGACTCAACCTCAGAGGAGGTGATTTTCGTTTTCTGTCCTCTGAAGTGAATGTAAGTTTCTGTCAAATTGCCGTGTCTTCTGACAACAAATATGTCTGATTTCTCCAAAGGTGTCAACCAGCAGCTCTTAGCGATTCAGAGAATCATTGCTTCCCTCTTGACATCTACCACAACTACCACAGCTGCAACTACTACTATGGCCACAACTACAACAGCTGCAACCACCCCTGCCCTGGCCACCATTGCTGCTGTTATCACAAACAATAAATGAAACAGAAATCAATAAGTGAATGAACGTCAGTCCTGAGCCAATGTGTGACACCAGCTCTGCTTTGTGTCACCAATTTTTTATGTTTCTCTTTTCATATTAAAATCATTATGTTTTAACTGGAGAGTTTCGACACTCCCCTCTCTAGTTCAGTTCAGTTTGTGCACAGAAATAAACTTCATCAACTGAAAACATGTTGACTCTGAATGTTTCTTCTTAAAATCCAGCATTAGACATATCTGTTATCTCAAGCCACGCTGTTTAGCAGCTAGGTAAGACGGACAGATAAACATGTAAAATAAAAAAATTAATTCTGAATTCTTGCTAACTATTTATAAAAACATGTATTAAAGTCCATAGATAAATAATGAAAAACACTTTTCTTTGGTTAATTTTTGTTTTTCTAAAGAATATACCATTTTCTGGTGATTATTTAATTAAAATACACTTTATTCTTAAATACAAAGTAAAATTCATGGATAGAATTTTATTTTATTTTTTATCTGACACGTTTTTTTTTTCTTTTTTATTTGTTTTTTTAGTAGTGGTTTTCAAGAGTGCAGCTGAGCTGTTACGACCAAGCACTTTCCCTTGTGGATCAATAAAGTCTATCTAAGTTACAGTCAGCCTAGTTTTATGACTTTATCCCATTTTCCAACCGAAATACAAAAACTTAGTGGACAGATGATTCAATGAAGGATAAAATTGGCCAAAAGAAGTGTACATGTGCAGATAAAATAATGAGTAGTTGATCTTGAAGCCCATTTTGCATGGACTCAGCGGCCAACTGTATGAAAACAGTAGTTAAATCACAGATTTATGATTCATAGCACTGTGTTCCTTCATCCCTGTCTCAAACCAGCAATAAAAAAACAATTTTCGGATGCATCCATGAGTCACAGGTTCTTCATTTCCTGTGGTAGGGCTGAGGTTTAGCGTTCCACCTCATTGTGGCATGTTAAGCTTGTAAGTGTTTGATCATTATGTTTAAAGGTCTCTGCGGTGAGCTCAGTGTCCGTGTGTTGTTATCAGTGTGGAATGTATTTTTTATCACAAACCAATCGGGCGTGTTCCTGACACTTTGTTGTCCTCGAAAAACACTGGCCTTCAAAGTGCAACACAAACAGTCTCACTGATGTTGCACCGATGTGAAATCAGTTGGTAGAACACTTAAATCGTGTGTCAAGTGTTTCTGATTTAGTGTTGCTCATTGTACCCACATAGGGGAAATTACAGAGTCTGGCCCATTCCCATATATTTTTCACTTCAATTTTTGTTTCAGATGAAGTCTGTTCCCACTGCAGTCCCCTTGATATGGAAAACAGAAGCATCATGAAGCTAAAAAATGTAAAACAAAATTATTTAATAAAGCAATGTGATAATTATGACTAGAATGTTTTTTATGTTTTACTTTTTCATCTATATAGTTGTGTATTTTAAATGCATAAAGTCATTTATTGTTAAAAAGAACAGACTTACTGAAACACTGAAATACTAATTAAACAATAGAGACTTCTGAAAATCAGGATAAAATGATATACGAAAAGCAGGATTTGCTGCTGTTGATTACGCATTGATCAAAATGTGAAGATTTTATGAATACTACTAAAAGCTATTTACATTCGTTAACACACAACTACACTAAAGTAGTACTATACAAGTTTTCTATGTTTATCTAATATGTGATACAATATGGATCAGTCTTGTTCCAGTGCATCCCACAGATGGAGGCCTTGTGCTGTTCTTCTTTTTTTAGTTGGTCCCAATCTGTTTTTTTTTGTGTGTGCGTGTGTCTCTGTCAGGCTGCATCCTGTTGGGGATGGCTGCTGCCATCAAGGATTGTCATTCCTTTGGGGTGGGGGTGCCTGGTCTGGTCTAGGTGGGTGGTACATGTCTAAGTAACATCCACATGAATGGCAGGTCCTGTCTGCGATCCTAATGTTATCTCTGATTGGTTTATAATATAGTTATGTGATAAGTACATCTATGGACATATTTGGTAATGGAGCAACATTGCACAAAAACTCTGAAACAAAACACACTGATCTTTTTAATCCAACCTACATTTACAGTTGGCTAATTTTACCATGAAGACATGCAGCGACTACATTAAGCTGTGCTCATCACCAGTTTCCCAACAGTAACAAGATTAGCCCTTTGTTTTAGACAGAGAGTGGACAACAACATTTATCTCCCACAAACCCATCATTTCACCACGTTTCACACTTCTGGGACAAAAAAAAATATCAAAACACCATTGACAGCTGATTGGACAACTGGGGGTGAAGTTTTTCTTTAAAAAGTACACTTGGACAAACCGGAACCGTACAACAATTCAGCGTTTGACTTTACTTGTTGACTCGCTCTTGTCATCCAAGGTAACGTTTTATCTATATGTTTAACAGTTAATTCATGCATGGGCGTGTTCATTTAGTTTTTGCATTTTCCGTTTCTGCTATAGGAGGATTCCTGATCACTTCAACGATGAAACTGCTGCTCCTTGTCGTTGTGTGCTTCGTTGCCCTAAGTTGTGCCTTTCCTGTAAGTAGTCATACAGCTGCCAGTGTCTTCTCTGTAAGTTTCTCCACATACCAAATGCTGTTTCGGTGAAGACAAAAGACGGATAAAGATCAAGCAATGTGGTGTTTACACAGTTTGTTGATGATATGAAATTGTCTCTCTTAAAGGTCTCTGAGGAGAATGATCGAGTCAAACGCTCCGGGAGTAATGAGGTCAGACACTCAAACACACAGAATCCTTCTGTTCATTCGAATCGCATCAACTGAATATTATAAAACGTTATATGAGAAATGTTTTCTTTTCTGTGTTTTCCAGAACTTCGCCACCAGCTTTCAGTCCAACCAGTCCCTGTTACTGTTGCTGCAGTATCTGTTGGCACGTGTTGCAGGTGTTAATATACCAATTATAGGGTAATGAGACAACAGAGTGGCTGACGGAGAAAAGATGAATTGATGCTTAATGTTTTGTGGCATTCATTTCATGTTCAGTTCATTTTAAAACTTTTTGAAACTGAAAAGGCTTAATAAAAATAAATCATGAAAGACATACATGCTCCCTCTTTTTTCTTTTTCTTCATTTCATGCTGCTGTGCTTTTTCAATCCAGTAATACTGCATTCTGACTCCTCATTATGAACACCTATAGATTTCCTTTTAGTGGCAGCTAATACAGAAAAGACTGTCCCCACAAATAAAAATCTTACCTCCGAAGACAAGAGCGATGTTCAAAGAGCAGCGGGGTTGAATTAAAACATATGCAACCACTGGAATCCCATATCTCACTTTTTAAATTAAATGTCTCACTTACGTTCACCTGCTGATTCACTGGGTTCACAAGTGAAAATGATGCATTCTAATATAAAAACCCTCACTTCGTGACAGTAGTGCTGTACGTTTATGTTGATTCAAAGGTAATAAAGGTGGTAACTCAACAGTATGATCATTTTTGAGGATGTAGTTTGCAGTGCTGTTAAAAAAATGATTAAATTAAACACAACGGTATTTTGTGTAGCACCATTACCCTAGCCCATTGACAAAAATAGAGTTGTCAAAATAATAGAAACATTGTATTGGTACATTTCAAAAAAGTACTGCAATCCTCTGCCTCCAAAATGAAAACACAGTCCAGTCACAGTCGAATTCAACAACCTTGATGAAGCCAAGATATAGTGCAGGACTACGATATCAGAATGATTTAATTTCCAGTAGTATACCTAATAAACTGGCGCGAGAGGGTATATTTAAACTTTGTTTGCCTGTCTTTCAAAGCAGCCAAATGATCAACTACGCTCTGAGTGAAATCAGGCGTGCTCCCTCTCCGTGGAAAGTACGGCCACTGCCTTCAGACGTGACATCCTGACACGTTGCAGTTGGTGAAAACACAAGTACAAGCCACCATGAAACACTTTTAGGTTCCACTGCAGTTTCAAATGAAAACTTGAAGCAGTTAATTTTTTTTGTCTTGTGACTTCCTGTTTTATTTTGAAAGGTAACTCTCCTCTCGTTTTAGGTCCCTTACCCTTCCCTCATGTGTCACTGGTCTGATTGTCTCCCCTGATTCCTGATTGTTTCCACCTGTTTCTCTCTGTATAATGTCTGCGTCTGGCCTTTTTGTGCCAGAGTGCTTCATCTTAACGTGCACCTCAGCCTGTAATCAGTCTGTTCTTTGAGCTCATTAGTTGTTTCCTTTTTTCCTCCATGTGAGTGTTTTTCGTTTTGTTTTGTTTTTGAAACTAGACTCTCAGTTTGTTTCCTACCACCGTTGAGTGAAGTCAGCCTCCAAGAGGGAGTAGATTTGAGTTGTTTTGTTAACCTTGTTCTGTCCATTGAGAGTTTTCTGATATGAATAAATCCTGCATCTTTTGAGAATCCATCTGCATCTGAGTCCTGTTTTGAGTCTCGGTCTGACAAAGCTCATCAACAACATGTCTCCTGCTGAACTCATAAGAACATTTTCAACTTCATTCTGAATCACTTTTAAAAATCTCTGACACAAATTTCATCAGTTATTACGTTTTGTTCTCCTAGAAACACTGGCCTTCAAAATGCAATGCGAATAGTCTCACTGATGTTGCCCTGATGTGAAATCATTTGGTAGAACTTAAATCATGTGTCAAGTGTTTTTGATCTAGAGTTGCTCATTGTATCCACATGGGTGAAATCACAGAGTCTGACTAATTCCCATATTATACTTGTAAGCATTTGAACATGTGACATGGCCTCGTGATGCCAAAACATACATGAATACATTTGATCAGACCGGCGTCTTGCCTGGACCCGGGACGAGATAATGTTAGATGCAAGACTGAACTTCAAATCAAATGCATTTGATGGTTTTACATTTCATGGTAAAAAGTAGTGTAACACATGTTTCAATAAAATTCTCTTAACTATCCAGGGACATCCAGAGCAATTAGCTGTATATTTCAAAAGTGCATGTTATTGTTTTCAGGAGTCATGCACAAACAGCGTTAAGCTGTGTACGTGAGTCATGTACCAATTACTTGCTGTTTCCTCACAGCAATGAGATTATCTCCCAGCTTTACACGGGCAGTGGATAATAAACTTCGGGGATTATCCCTCCCAAAACACAATTTCTTCACATTTCACACATCCTGGAAAAAGAGAAAATCTTCAGCTCATTGGATGACAGGAGGCTTAGCTGTTTTCTTCAAAAAGTTCTTCAGATGGACAGTTTAATCAAACAATTAAAAACAAATGCAATTAGAAAATATTAAAAGCTGTTAGAACTGAACCAATAATCACTGAATCATTTCAGAGATTAGCTATAACTAAATCTTTTAGGCGTGTCTTTGTACCTGTTTCCCCATCTTGACATGTGGATGTGGCAGATTTCCTAATAAGTGCCATTTCCCAACAGTGCAGTATGCAAATGAGAAACTCCTGTAACTGTATATAAGAAAAGCTCAACCTTCAGAGCAACATTCCCACAATCCTCTTGACTATCTGCAAGACAGTCGGCTGAATTTGTCAAGACTTGACGGTAACTATAAAAATGATTTGTTAGTGTGAGTGTGATGTTGTTGGACTGGTAATGGTTTTACTGATATTTTAGTCTCATATTCATCTGAATTTTTATTTTTGTTTGTCTGACTAGTGTGATCACTGAAACCATGCTGAAGGTAGCGTTTGTGCTTGGATGCCTCTTGAGCCTCACTCTGGCCAGTCCTGTAAGTTTAACAGTGTTGTGACTCTTAAAATGTATCTTGTACTGTAAAATCTGAACAACACATTTACAGCCTCTGTTTTCTTACAGCTTGAACAGGCGGCCAAACGAGTTGCACGCTCCAGTTCTGACTCTGGGTCCAATGAGGTGAGTAAATAGTACATTGTCTTCCAGATTTCAACATCCAATGCACCTGGCTCCCTGTTATCCCTGTTATTATCACATTGCTAGAGAATCATTCACTGTGCTGTGTACGCTAAACATTTCTGGATTCTCTTGCAGGTCACCAACCCTTTCAATGGTAACGTTTTTCAGAATCAGTTGCTCCAGTTGCTTTTGGCCCTCATTCAGCTACAAACTACTACTACCACGGCTGCCCCTACTACTAAACCTGCCGCCAACGGAGGATCTTAAAATCGGAGCTGTGTGCTGAAAGACCCTGAGAACAGATAATTCTTTAAAGTAAACATGTATACAAGTAAACGTGTCAATCAAAATCACATTGTTCTCTGCACTATGTTCTAAATAAACATTTGCAATGGAAAATATGTGGACTATGTTTGTTTGTAATATGAGAAATATAATGTGTTTCATAGTATGATGTGGTAGACAAATGAATAAATGAGACTTAAGGTATATTAGAAATGAAGAACACTTATTTGTTATTATAGAACAATAAGATTTATGAGCTTCTTGAGAAGTTTTCGGATTCCTGCAATGTTGGAGACCACAAATACAAAAAACAACAACAACAACAACAAACAAACATAACACAAGATCCATCAGAACCCTGTCTGTTCTGGTGGATCTTGAAAGCTGGGTGGATCTTGCGCACAGTGCCCAGGTATTTATGGAGCTTTCAAAATGTCAAGATTTCATTTTAACCTGGTAAAAATAAATAAATAAATAAAATGGATACAGATTAAGGTTTAAGTAAAGTACAAACCAAAACAGAAGTGGTAAAATTACAGTTACAAGGTTTAAACTAAAAGCTAAATTCACAAAGCGTGTTATTAAAGTCCAACTTCATGAAGATCTCCAATATGATTGGTATGCATCATTCTAATGTCAAGAAATTTAGCTGTCCAACGATGTACAGCATGTGTTGGCACATAGGCAGGAGGCTGAGTTAATCACAGTTCAGTTGCGGAAATAACGGATGGCCCGTGGACGGCACGTCAGAGCAGCAAAGGGTTCAAATAGGTTTGCATGTTTCTATGGTAATATCGGCTTCGATAAATAAATGGCAAATAATGAGGATGTGTTCAACATCTGACAGTGAATCAGAATATTTGACACAGGAAACACTTGATTACAGACAAATCAAATTAAAGTGAACATAAATAGCTGGTACATATCACATTATCCACATGTCTCAGATAACTGCCTTCTGTAAATTCCTCATGTTGACATGTGGAGGTGGAAGATCCCTAATACTTGTAATTTCCCAACAGTGCATGTTAATGAGATGAATCTACTCTGGTTACTGTACAAAAGAAAAGCCCTACATTTAGAGCAACATCACCATAACCCATCTGGCTATCTGCGAGACAGTTTGATGAAGTTGTGAAGACCTGACAGTAAATATAACATTCTTTAATGTTAATGTGTTTTCAGCATGTTGTTGGAAACAATTTCAATATTTGTGTGAGTGTCCTTGTTTTGTAATTTCCAATCAACCCACGTTTCTTTTTCTTACAGCGTGACTTTGCACCTCAGTGAGTTGCACGCTCTCACTTCCGTGGGGTCTGTGCCTGGTTTGTCCAGACAAGCCTAGTTTTTATCATTCAACACTTCTGACCACCCTCTGTCATATTTGAATTACAGCTCTGTACTGTATATGTGACCATGAATCTTTCTCTTGCATTGCCACCATCTTCTCACCACGATCATCGCCACCATCATCATCCACCTTCTTTTTACAAATCCACAGTTTCTCCAGTTGCTTCTTACCCTCCTCCAGAAACAAGTTGCTGCTACAGCTACAACTCCAACTACCACCACTGTGGCTACAACTACTACAACAGCAGCAACCACTCCTGCACCAGCTACTACTACTATTGAAAAGTGAAATCTGAAAACTAGGCAATAGGGAACAAAACTACCTTGAAACAATGTCAATCAGAATCTCCTTGTTCTCTGCAGTATCTCCTAAATAAACCATGAATGGAAAATATGTGGAGTATCTTTGTTTTTCTTGGAACATTCTGTAAGTTCAACCAGTTTTTTACTGCACACACACAGCCATGAGTTTCAGCTCAGTGTTGGCAGAACCACATTTACAGAGTTAAACTTTGCTCACGCCAAAGAGTTATGAGGGTGGGCTTTGTTCTAGAGCTCAACACCATCACCGACCCCCACTCCTGCATGTCATCCACAGTGGAGGCTACACAAGTGGTGTGAGAGGAAGGAGAAGGCTAAACATGGAGGAATCCAGGCTAGACTAGTGGCTAATAATAATAATAATAATAATAAATTTTATTTTGAGGCGCCTTTCTGTCACTCAAGGTCACCGTACAATATAAAACAATGAGGCATAATCCACACAAGTCAGCTGTCCCCACCATTGTATTGGTAAACATATGGTTTTTGGATAATAAAATGGACCACATCTGCCTCAACTCTGGGACAGTGAGAGAATGCTGTGTCTTTGTATTCGCGGAAACGTGGCTCAACAATGACGTCCCAGACTGTGCCATTCAGCTCAACCGGCTAACATGCTACAGAGCAGACAGACTTCTTGTTGAGAGAGGTAAGACCTCCAGCGAGACACACTGAACAAACTGTAACAGCACATCAATAAGCAGCAGACAGCCCACACAGATGCTTTTCTCATCCTGGCTGGGGACTTCAACCACGCTGACCCAGAGATTGTGTTTCTCAAAAAACAGTAATACACTGACTTTCCTACACGGGAAAAATGTTACTCTGTTTACACCACCCAGAGAGAAGCCTACAAGGAGGTTTACAGACTCCTGAAGGCTTGAAATGTTGCTTTCAGTGGTGGAGGTGGAGGACAGCTAGGGCCAACCTGTGATGAGGCATCAGAGAGGCCAAGAGTCAGTACTCCAGGAGGATAACCCATCACTTCAGTGACAGCAGAGACACTCAGAGTCTGTGGTGAGGGATACAGACAGTTGTGGACTACAGGCCAACACCACAGATATGTTAAAGCTCCACGTCTCTGCTAAATGAGCTGAATGACCCCTGCACAGAAGACTCCACCCCTTCCTGGTGACCAGTTCATGACAGTGTCCTCGGCAAGTGTGAGGAGATCCTTTTCCTGCCAAAGGAACAATGTACACAAAACTTCAGGTCAGACAATATACCTGGTGGTGTACTGAGACTGTGCAGCAGAACTCACAGACGTCTTCAACATGTCACTGAGTCAGGCTGTTGTCCCTACGTGGTTCAATGCCACCACCATCATTATCCCGAAGAAGTCATCTCCCTCCTGCTTCATCGACTACTGTCTGGTTGCACTCATGTATTCTCATTAAGTGCTTTGGCTGGTCATGCATGGTGCCTGGATCTCATCCAGTTTGCATATCGGTCCAACTTCTGGACCAATGAACCATCCAGGGGCATCCAAAGCAATTAGCTGTATATTTCAAAACTGCAGGTAATTGTTTTCAGGAGTCGCACACAAACAGCATTAAGCTGTGTAAGTGAGTCACGTACCAATGACTCCTCCGTTTCCTAATAGCTATGAGATTATCTCCCAGCTTTACACGGGCAGTGGATAATAAACTTCGAGGATTATCCCTCCCAAAACAGTTTCTTCACTTTTTACACATCCTGGACAAAGAGAAAATCCAGACAATGGATGACAGGAACCTTAGCTCTTTGCTTCAAAAAGTTCTTCAGATAAACAGTTTAATCAAGTGATTAAAACCCGTTCATTAGAAAATATTAAAAGCTGTTAGAACTGAACCAATAATCACTGAATCATTTCAGAGATTAGCTATAACTAAATCTTTTAGGCGTGTCTTTGTACCTGTTTCCCCATCTTGACATGTGGATGTGGCAGATTTCCTAATAAGAGCCATTTCCCAACAGTGCAGTATGCAAATGAGAAACTCCCGTAACTGTGTATAAGAAAAGCTCAACCTTCAGAGCAACATTCCCACAATCCTCTTGACTATCTGCAAGACAGTCGGTTGTATTTGTCAAGACTTGACGGTAACTATAAAAATGATTTGTTAGTGTGAGTGTGATGTTGTTGGACTGGTAATGGCTTTACTGATATTTTAGTCTCATATTCATCTGAATTTTTATTTTTGTTTGTCTGACTAGTGTGATCACTGAAACCATGCTGAAGGTAGCGTTTGTGCTTGGATGCCTCTTGAGCCTCACTCTGGCCAGTCCTGTAAGTTTAACAGTGTTGTGACTCTTAAAATGTATCTTGTACTGTAAAATCTGAACAACACATTTACAGCCTCTGTTTTCTTACAGCTTGAACAGGCGGCCAAACGAGTTGCACGCTCCAGTTCTGACTCTGGGTCCAATGAGGTGAGTAAATAGTACATTTGTCTTCCAGATTTCAACATCCAACACACCTGGCTCCCTGTTATCCCTGTTATTATCACATTTCTAGAGAATCATTCACTGTGCTGTGTACGCTAAACATTTCTGGATTCTCTTGCAGGTCACCAACTCTGTCAACAACAATCTTCAGGATCAGTTGCTCCAGTTGCTTGCTGTCCTCATTCAGCTACAAACTACTACGGCTGCCACTAATACTACAACTACCAACACTGAACAAACTTAAAATCTGATGGAAATGTGTGCTGAAAGACCCTGAGAACAAATAATTCTTTGAAGTAAACAAGTAAACATGTCAATCAAAATCTCACTGCTCTCTGCATTATGTTCTAAATAAACATTTGCAATGGAAAATATGTGGACTATGTTTTTCTTATAAGTAATATAATATATATATGACAAATATATCTGTGAATGAGTTGTGTTTCATACGCAAGAAGCTGAATAATGTCCCTAACGTCCTGGCATAAAAACGGCACAGTTTATTTAAAGGTGACATAAGCTGTCCATTTCCACAAGTTGTCTTTCATGACATGATGGAATCTCTCTTACATGCTTTGGTTAAAAAAATTGTCAATTATTGTGTTGAACAGGGCCCCCGTTCACCAGGTCATACATAGCCCTTTTCACAGCGAGCTGCTTTGCATTAGAGCACCAAATACCATAATATGTTTTCTTACACAAAGACAAAGTAACACTGAACCAGAAACAGATAACTGGCTAAATGGGTCAGCCTACTGTTCTGCTGTATAGCACATGAAACCAACACTACAGCCAAACACTAGTCGGCTAACATACATACTACATACAAGTGCAGACACGCTGAAAGTGTATGTTAGCCAAATAACCGCAGCATGTTTAGTTCATAGACTCCAAAATAAGCAGTTCACATTCATTTTTGTTCAGCATTAGCCTCTCCGTCTATAAGCTACCATCTCTGATGGTGGTGTTTGCTTGAGTTATCGAAAGAAACACAAAACCACAACCTTTGACAGCTGACAGGATGGCAGGAATTTGACCAGGAGTGTGTCAGACTTAGGGGATCTATTGGCAGAAATTAAATATAGTTTTCATAATTACGTGCTCACTACAAAGCATTTCTGTTACCTCAGAGTGAGCCTTTCATATCTAGAGCGCTAGTGGGACCTTTACCTGAGAATCACTCTTGTTACACCATCACGTTTGAATGAATGTGTTTTGCTGCCCATTAATTCAAAGAAATGTCCAATATATATGAATTAGTTGAAAACAAGTTGGTGAACAATGTTAATAGGTGATATATTTTATTTTAGGCTCTATAAAGAGTCAAACAGACCGAGCCAGGGAAGACAATAAAGTAGCCTGGTGCTGCCCGTTTTTATTTATTTTTATTTTATTTGCCGTATTTTACATTTATCAATATTAATTAATTTCTTTTTTAAGCTTATTGCAGCTTTTAAGCCCAAATGAACATCATCATCTCCTGCTGGAAAGAGTCTTGAAATGTTTAGATGATTAACAGTGCCTCATAGTATTAAATCAAGCCTTTTGTGCGTTTATGTCGACTGTGAGTACCATGTTCTAGGTTTTCCTCTCTTCTTTGCTTTCAAATTTAACATAGGTTTGCATCTTTCTATGGTACTTTCAGGTTTGATAAATGGCAAATAATGAGAAATAACATGTTTAACATTTCAAAGTGAATCAGAATATCTGAGACACTTGATTATAGACAAATCAAATTAAAGCAAACATAATTTGGGTACACATATCACATAGTCCACTTGTCTCAGATAATTGCCTTCTGTAAAGGTTTCCACACATTGAAATGTGGAGGTGGAAGATTTCCTAATACTTGCAATTTCCCAACAGTGCAGTATGTTAATGAGATTAATCCACTCCGGTTACTGTATAAAAGAAAAGCCCCACATTTGGAGCTATCACCATAACCCATCTGGCTATCTGCGAGACAGTTTGCTGAATTTGTGGAGACCTGACAGTAAATATAACATTCTTTAGTTGTCAACAGCATGCTGTTATTGCGATTGTGATTTCACTTTTGTTTTACACTCATATTCATCTGACGTCTTGTTGTTTCAGATCCCTGAAACCATGCTGAAGGTAGTAGTTCTGCTTGCATGTCTGATGAGCCTTGCTCTGGCTAATCCTGTAAGTTTAACACTTTCAATATTTGTGTGAGTGTCCTTGTTTTGTAGTTTCCGATCAACCTACTTTTCTTTTTCTTTCAGGGTGACTCTGCACCTAAACGAGTTGCACGCTCTAACTTACGCGGGGTGAGTGCCTTGTTTGTCCAGACGTGCCTAAATTTCATCATTCAACACTTCTGACCGCCCTCTGTCATATTTCAACTACAGTTCTGTACTTTATATGTGACCATAAATGTTTCTGTTGCAGGGCCACCGTCTTTCTCACCACGGTCATTGCCACCATCATCACCCACCTCCTTTTGTCAATCCACAGTTGCTCCAGTTGCTTCTTACCCTCCTCCAGCAAGCTGCTGCTACAACCACCACGACAGCTACAACTATAACAGCAGCAACCACTCATTCACCAGCTATTGCTACTATTAAAAAGTGAAATCTGAAAATGAGATAAGGAACAAAACAGATGATTTTCAAAGCAGATGATTTTCCTCATTAATTAACATTAGTAAACATGTCAGTCAAAATGTACTTGTTCTCTGTAGTATCTCCTAAATAAATCAGAAATGGAAAATATGTAGTATCTGTTATTGTTTTTCTTGAAACATTATATAATATATAAAAAACATAATATGATATTTTTGATGGATTCCATGGTCTCCCTTGTGCCTCCAAAACAATTGTGACTCATCAATCATGGGTCTTCTGAGGGTGTCCTGTGTTGTCTGGTAACAGAGTGGGGGCCTTTGGGTCCTATGGGTTGAGGGGAGATGTCTCTGTGGATGATCCCACAGATACATGATCACTTTGGGATGTAGTGAATTTGGAGGCCAGGTTAACACCTTGTGCTGTTTTTCACGTTTTTTTTTTTTTTTCTTTTTGTTGTTGTTCTTAAACCGTTTTTGTGTGTGCTGCTGCCATCAAGGAGTGTAAAACCTATGTGTCCTTTTTCATATTAGAAATGTGGAAAAGGTAACGGTGACATTTTCAAGATGATGAAAACTGATAAGATGACAATGAGAAAACCAGGGAGAGAGGTTGTCAAGAGGCTAGTAGTGACATTAAAGAAGCCGGAGCTCTTTCTGGTTACTTTCCGAATGTGATAACTCTCCTTATTATTAAACTGTCTGGGTTATGAAGTAGGGTGGTAGGATGCACGATTTTTCTTTCTAATAAAAAACACATCCAAGCCTTTCCAAAAATACATATCCAGTCTCCCAAAACTATGTGGACAAGAGTGGTCTGATGAGACCAAGATTTAGGACTCTGTGTCCAAAACGGTAAAAGGAATGCTTGGTGTAAACTCAACACAGCACACCAGCAAAATAACACTGTACCCACAGTGAAGGACGGGGATCGCGGCGTCCTCTTAAGGTGAAGCTTTTCTGCAGCTTGGGGAACTGGTGGAACTGGGGCTTTAGTGAAGGAAGGGGGGATCGTGAATGTCTTCGCGCACCAGAACATTTTTGGCACTGAACCTTTTGGTGTCTCCTAAAAACATAAAAAATGAAGGAAATGTTCTCGTTGTTTAGAGTTACAAAAATCCGCAGCACACCTCCAAATCAACAAAAGAATAACTTCAGCAATAAAAGATGAAGCCAGAGTCCAGACCTGGCTTGAACAGAAAATCTGTCCTGAAGGACCAGGGTCTGGACAGGAGATATTCTTAGAAGAAGACAGATATGAATATATATTTGCCAAACTGTTTGACTCAAAGAGTGATTCAGTTACATATTATAGTTTTTATCACATCACAAAAATCTGCTGTTTTATCAGGATGTTTAGACTTCACTGTATTTTTCTTGACTAGTGAGACCTTGAGTGTAATTGTAACACCTGCAAGGATGAAGATGGTGGTTCGGCTCATTGATTGTACAAGTACTTGAGTTGCCATTGTTGCCTCCAGTCATTTTGCTGTCAGCTTGCCCATGTTCACGTCAGTCGAAGTCTTTATTCCAGAGTTTACTGTAGTGGGTTGTTTATTGCTATAGCTGAGCTGAAGCACACTGAGCGTGGGACTGGGAAGGTAAGCCGATACTGGCAGTGTACCACATTTATACAGAGCAACTAAAAGAAGAGGAAGAACAGTGTGGAGATGCTGCTCTGAGCAAAGGATATTGTTTACTAGAGTCTACACAGAGACATAAGGCCATGGGACTCCAGGTCTGGCATACAGGTGATGATAGCAAAAGGTAACAGGCTCAATTTCTACAGTGACAGCCCAAGATTTACTAGGTTATCCTATTTACTGAAGTCACATGTGTATAGGACCCTCTGGACAACAGAAAGAGTGTAACAAAGACGTTTTTTGTTCATCAGACCGACAGGAGTGATGAGCTTCCACTGGTATTCCTCAAAACAACATACCAGGATAGGATGATGAGTGCAGAAGAGTTAGATACAGACAAGGAGGGTAAGAGACCATGTGAGCTACTGTCAAACCAGATGAAAACATGGTCAACATGCTGACAGTAGGGAAGGCTGGTGGTATCCCACAGGCAGGCAACCTAGGACATGTCTGCATCTGCATACTTTATGAGTAACTACTCTGGGCTGTTAAACTTGACCTCATTAGTCCATATGGTGAAACGCGGGTGGTTAAAACACTCCTCTTTGTTTTGTTATTTTCCTGATTAACTGTCCTCTGGTCATTGTTGCAGGTAAGATGCAACAATAAATCCCTTCTGAATGAGGCTAAGCCGGGTGGAGTCAATATTCTTATAGACACGTCCTGCCCATTGTCAGTGTAGGGTGGACTACGATACTTAATACCATCCTGCTCACGCATTTACACAATCTAAACATCTAAACAGCCTAAAACTTTTCCAGAGTCCTGTGGCATGGCGTTCAGGAAGTGGTTTGAGGTACAGAGATCTTTTCTTCTGAAATCTGAATTGTTTGCGCTCAGTTTTAAAAGACAACACAAATTACGTTTATAATTAAAAACACAGCTCAAATCTGTGTCCGCACCGTTATGCTAGGCTACGCACGCGTTGTAATGTGTCCACACAGGACACAAGAAGATTAAACTGACACTAAATCATTTCAGAAAATAAGATCTGGTTCCTGCAAACACATGGGACTCATATATCACAACTAAGTAAATATATTACATCTTTACTACTTTACTATCCTTAAACCATTTATACATTGGTCTTTAAGTTACGAGTGTCTAAAACAGTCTCAGTGAATAATACGAACAGCGAATATCTCATTCATGCATGATTATTGATTTTATGTGGAAATTCAACATAATGCATAATACAGAGATCCACGGGAGTCTGTCATTTCCTCACAAAAACACACACATTTTATGCCCCCTTGAGGAAAAGCGGTTCTTCAGAAATCACTGGAATAAGTGGTATTGACGGATGTACCCATAATCGGTGAAAAACTCATGATTCATATTTTACCCACAACAAAGAGTAACAGCTCATTATTCCACATACTTTGACTTGAGCACAACCTCCAGAAATTACGGTGCAAAAATAGCACCGTGTAATTCAACGCGTCACGTCATATCTTTGGCATCTTTCATTAAAAAAGTAAGCGCTGTGAGTTTTTGCAAAACTTGGCTGCGTATCAAGATTGTAAAGAAAAAAAACTGTTTTATTATCATATGTGAGACATAACCACGATGTGATCACTCTCCTAATACATAATATAAGTTTCTTACTGTTGTAATCCAAATGATAAATCAACCTATTTTTTTTCATGGTCCTTAATTTATCATTTTTAATATAGTCTTAATATTTAGAGGATATATAATTTTAGAAACAAGCAGGAGAAACATATGAATTATACAGTGGCGCAGTTTTGATGTAATGGGTACAAGCTCTTATATGACATTAAAAAAGTCTACTACAACCATGTCACTGCAAGTTTAATTGATATAATTTTAAATATGTACACATATACTGTACAATATACTATATATCAAAAGGTCCTTGCAAAGAGACAAAGAGACGTGTCACGACGCCAGAAGCAAGACTGGTTCCTTTGAATAGAAACGGTGCGGGCAGTGGCATGAACAAACGCACTTATTATCAGTGAATAGAAAGAGGAAAATTGCAATTCAGATTGTAGCCGCAAAGAGAAAAGAGAGAGGGACAGAGACAGAGGAAACAATGACATATAATTGCAAACAATTTGACTGGAGCACGATGTCTAGAAAATCCAGAGGAAAAGCGACACCCTCTAATTACGAGTGTCGCTGGAATCTTTCATTTAAAATCAAGCAGCGTTGGTGTCCGCAAGAGTGCAGTGTATCGTCATTGTAAAGACATCAGGAAGCTTAGTTTGATCATCACATGGCTGACCTTTGATGATGCACACCTTCAGTCGGGTTGGACTCACAGATTGAGTGATGTGTGGAGATTGATCGATGAGTTCATTCAAACAGCTGTGAATTCACAGGAGATGGTGAGTGAGTTAAAAGAAATGTTGGGACACTTGTGTGTATGGTACGTGATGATACTGTTTCATCGCAACTCAGATGTGGGTCTGACTCTGTGAAGCTTCTGTAAATGAGTTTGCACTTTTTTTGTAGGAATACCATTGTCACCAGGCTGGATTTCCTTAAGTGAAGCACAGTGATACACATTATCAGTGAACAGAAAAGGAAAATGTACAATTTTGCCCACAAAAAAAGAGAGGAAACACACCATTGCATGTTTGACTGGAACACGATCTATTGAAAATATGGTGCAAAAAAGAGCACCCTCTAATTAAACGTGGCACACCATATCTTTGGAGTCTTTAATTTAAAAACCAAGCTATACGAGTCTGTCAGAGGCTTCTCTGTGCATCGCATTACACAACCAAGCTAGAAGTTCACATTGTGATCACCGCGTAGCACGCAGGGGACAAAACCACCACAAAGATGATGTTAAAGTTGGCTTCCACCACACATAACATCTCCACCGCTGGACACGGATATGATTATATACATAAAGATACGGAGTTAGGGTGATATATGTTGACACGATGTTATTTTAGATGTCCACCAACACATATTTACATTACAGTTACTATGTTTAATTAAAGACACTCGTTTTATTTTGACTGTATAGACATTCAAAGTGGAGGAATGGTTTATGGTTTTCAACTCTCTTGACGAACGCTGTTTCATGGAACGATGTGGACTATTCCTTTATTATTTCTTTCTCAGTTATTCTGATTAAAGTTCTGGAGTTAATTCCAAGTGAGGCATTTACATTAGAAAGATGTTGCATGTGGTCAGAGGAGTGCTCGACTCAATTCAAAAAATCCATCCTGAGGCTACATATAAAATAAATAAATAAATAAGTTTATTACATTACATTTATAACAGTACTGGATGATCGCAGGATTCATTCTGTCATGATAAGGTGGCACTCTGGAACGTAGGCGTATCCCAGTCCAGGTAGACCACAAAGAGAAGACTTTGAAAGAGCAAACACAGATTAGGATAAGAGAAAATAAAAAAGCTACAGCAGGAATAACGAAGGAAGAAAAATTTATGCAGACAGCTCAGAAACGATGATATATCACGCAACCTGTGGGATGTATCTGGCATAACATTACAACCACCTTCTTAATACAGTATTGTGTATGTCTGTGAAGGTTCTCAGTCATCCAGGTCATGGTAATCCAAAAAAGGTTTCAAAAAAGGCAACTGGACTTGTAGATTTGTGGAGAAGACGTTTCACCACTCATCCGAGTAGCTTCTTCAGTCAGAACTTTGGACAGTATTGTGTAGTTCTCCCTTGTGCCTCCAAAACAGTTGTGACTCCTCAGAGAATGGACATGCTCCTTCTGATGTGTCCTATGGTGTCTGGAAACATAATGTTGTTAGTGGGGGCCTTTGGGTCCTATGGGTTGAGGGGAGGGGGCTCTGTGGATCTTACCACAGATACTTGATCAGTTTGGGATTTAGGGAAACAGGATGTTTGGCAGCCATTGAGTCCTGTGTGGGCATTTGGAGTGAAAATTGTTGCACTCTTGCTGTAGCCATGATGCTGATTAGAAGCTCTCCAATGAGGAAGTCAGTGTTTAGGTCAGATACAGTTATGTTATATTAGAGTTGGGGGATTGCTTCCTATAATTCCTATCATCTCCTTTTGACCAACAACCTACTGACGAACCAGCTGAACTAGATGAATGTTCAGGGCCTCAGCTACAACTCCAACACCATGATGTGACTAAATAACCTACTGGTATCATCCAAACGAAAGCAATAAAGAACATTTAAAATGCTTCGGATATTTCCTTTCCATTCCTTTTTTTTTTTTTTTGGAAAAACAAATGGGAAATGTTTTCCGGCTGCAAACTTTTACACTTTATTATAAAAGTTAAAATGTCCACAACAAAAAAGCAGTACAAAACATGCTTTGGCATTCTGTAACCATGTAGCACGAGGAAAACAGTACCTAGCATAACAATGCTACTATAGTAAAAAACAGTACTGTAAAAGTGAAAACACAAATGTCAATATACAGATACACTGTAAGTGAAAAGGTCACAAAGGTAACAATGCAAGTGTGTCTTAAAGGTGAAATTTAAATGAGCAGAACAATATAACACGTTATACTGGAGGTTTGACCTTTGTGGTTGTTTTTACAGTGGATTTAATTAGTCTGCTCCCAACTTGTAAGTCAGGTATGTACTCCATATCTCTCAGGAGATGTTGAAGGTATAGAGCAACAAACAGCAGCCAGTAATTAAGTGAGTGTCCCACCATAGCTCCGGGAATCTGAAATTAAGCTGTGCTGTGTGAAGTTTATGGAAAACTTAGTCATGGTTGTAAAGACAGTTGCAAAGCTAGTTTTATGATCACATTTTATGATCACGTCCGACCCTGAGTGACTCCTGCAAACTACATGTCATAAAACCTGTGAGCACACTGTCATCCATTTATAAGCTGCTTAGTTTGCTGCTTGTCTTGAGCTGAAAACTATATAATCAGAGACACATGTTACACTGGATGTCTGTTGAGAAGCTGACAAGAATATCCTTCATACATGAAATCTACATTGCTTCACTGTCAGCGAAAAGTTATAATTTGTCATCATCAGTGAATACACGGAAAATAAGTGAATACACATAAAACACATTGTTACACAATCTCTAGAAAATATAGTGGAAAACAACACCCTGTGATTAAGTGTGGTAAAAACCATATATCTGGAATCTTTCATTTAGGATTACTAAACACGTTGCGTGTCATCAAAACTAAACATTACGAAACCCTATTTGCCACTGAGCTCTCTTTATGAACAGCTTGTCAGCGGCGCGTTGATCAGATTACTTGTAGTGCTTTGGGGCATGCTCAGTATATTCTGTTGATGTTGTTCTGGAGGAATGTAAGAGCTACTGTTACATTGTTGAGGGTGCAGCCTGCGGGGCTTTGGAAACGTAATGTCACTCAAGATAACATAAAAGTTAAAAACAGTCGAGAAGCCAATGAAAGACGAAAACACACAATGCACAATGACAGCGCCACTGTTATGTTCTGGTTTACATTTGAACCAGTTCACTGTGAAGAATGCAGTCTGGATGGTGTTGAGCTGTAAAAAGCCCCTGCAACTTCAGCCACAGATCCTCTGCTTTAATATTTCAGTACGAGATTTATGTTTACCTCTTCTTTCTCTTCATAGAAAAGCTTTGCAATTCTCTAAAGTGTCACATATAAAAATCTCTGGAAGGTGCTTGTGAATGGGTGTTAAATTTAATGACTGCTACAGAGGAAATAAGTCCACCTTTCGCAAACAAGATGATTACAGCTTGTGGAAAGGATTGAGCAAGTATTGTTTTTGCAGGTGGAAATAAAGCTCCAGGCGATACATAGCTACAGCCGTTTCGCAACCGCAAAGCCTCTCGGCAACGTATCAATCATCCACGAGGGCAGATAATTAAAATCAACTTTTAAATACACCTATAATGTGTCATATCGCTCTGCATTTTAGTCAGTAAAATGAAATAGCCTCCAAATAAATGGATTAAGTGTGCTGTTGTTTGTGTGCATGAGAGAGAGATCAGCTGCACAAATTGGCCTGTGGGATAATACCTTAAATCCATAGGGATTATAAATGGGATGTGGACCTTTAATGTTACAGCAACACCCGTCTTGGTCTGGTAATGAAATCGTGCTCACGCCTGTTTTGGTTTCCAGAGGCTGCCATGACAGCGACCACATGAAGTAACACCTTTAAAGTGCCAGAGCCATGTGGACGCGGTGAGGCTGTTTAAAAGCTAATGGACTACCAGGGGGGAACATCTTCACGGTAGAGTACATGAGTTTAATATTTCATGCCTTATTAAGTCGTTTATATGTCCGGGTAGCTCTAACTGTCGAGGCATTTGAGTTGTAGTTGCGAGATGAAGGTTTTTCTTCTGCTGGTTTTCGGCTTGATCAATTCCTCTGTAGCTGTAAGTACAAACTAAAAACAGAAAATAGTCCACTTTTTGTTTAATCTTTGCATATTGTAAGCACTTCTCTTGTGTTTCTTTGTGTGTTTTTGCAGCGCTGTCATCATCATGGCCGTCGCTCTGACAGTGATGAGGTAAGAACGAATTCTCATCACTATAGCAGTGAGTCTGACAGTGATGAGGTAAGAATCTAATTATTCCCTAATTATTTGTACACAATAGAGCATGAGTTCATGAAATAAAAGTAATTTGTTCTTTAATTTATTATGAAAATATCGTTCCTTTGTTGCAGAGACATCATATGGGGTTTCGACCCAAGCCTCACTGGCCTTCATTCCCTATCTGGCCTCTGTTTCCTGGTCTGTGGCCAAGACCACCTCCAACACCACCAGCTACCACCACAAAAGCAGTGACCCAGACCACTGAGCCACCACGAGGAGACAGCGGCTGACGGGCCCTGATCTGAAGAGCATTTTCCAGCCACGCAACAAAGAAATGTATGCAATTAGTTGATCGCATGTTTATTTTTATGCTGAAGCATTTTATTGGCTATAAGTTTGCATATTTCCACATTCAGTATTGGTTTTGGAGACGTTCCACTTCCCCATGCGTGTTTTTTATTTTTCAATCAGCATACCACAGATATATAAAACATGTGTGCTATGATTCGGAACGTGAAAAACTGTGCACTTAGTCAGCACACAATTATGAGTTTTGTCGGAGGTCGGCCTTGCAGACACCGGTGGGAGGGTGCTGACGATGCGCCTGTGTAATATCCACTCACACATCACCATCCACGGATCAACAGAGCTTAAGAGAGGGATGAGTGTTAAGCTGTTAATAACAGACTATGTGCCTTACCACTGAAGTCTGCAGCGCTATATATTCTTTTTTATTTTATTTTATTTTATCTTAACTCACCCATCTTGATTGTTTTATTCATTGCACTGCACTGCTCTGATGTATAGACACATTTTCTTAATCAAGTAGCATTGTGTATCTTTATTGGGGTGTGTGTTTCTGTAAACAGTGAATGTAATTGAATTTCCGTTTTCCTTGCACTGAATGAGGACTTTTACACGTTTTGAAATTTTTATTTGATGGCTTATGGTTGAAAAAATAATACAATTTTGATTTAACTGAGGAACCTTGCATTTTCATGTGTGGTAAAATTAATTTTTCAGGGATGATTGTGGCATATTTCTGTGCCAAACAACAAAAAGGTAGACGCATTTGAAATGTGCTTCGAGGCAGCTAACATTGTAAATTGACAAGAGAGGTCAGGGTGTGTTGCCACACTTAAAGTAATCAAATGAAAAATGCAATTATACAAAGCAACAATGTGGGCGCCTTTCAGAAGACTTATGTAAGGAATCCTTACATAAACCAGCAATGCATAAGACATCATAAAAATAAAACATACAATATATATCATGTTATCTCTCTCAAGGCTTTTTTTTTTTTTTTTTTTGTCTTGCCACATCAGACTTTTGTCTTACGATGAAGTACACTTACCTGATCATTACTGTGACCATTCATTCTGTAAAATACTGCTGACTGCCTAGTCAGATACATCCGATCATCTGGTTCTCTCCTGAAGAACTGTATTTTTCCCCAGTGACTGCATACGTTGCTATCTCAAACGTGAGAGTCTACAATCAAATTTCTTTTAATCCCATCTAAATACTGAACATTAATGACTTGGTTTCTTTTCATTTCTTTCTGTGTGTTAAAGGGAAACTACTGTTTTTTACAACCTGGACCTTATTTTATTATATTATTATACCTGTTATCATCATCTGGGGTCTGTAGATGGCTAGTTGCTGATCGAACCATAGCAGTAGCAAATTACAAGTAAATAAGTCAACTGTTGCAGGTACGCATAGCACTCTGAGACATCAACCAGGTCATAAGACATAGGTAGGTCAATGTACAGACTGGGCAATAGCACTAGCATACGACAAACTATTGGTGAAATGAACAACTTTTGTGGCAGATAATGTGTTATTTAGAGGCTCCGCTCCGGTGCCCCATTCACTCCCACTACATGGATACACGCAGATCTAAATATCTCCGGAAAGACTACAAATTACACAAAATGTACAATCGCATGTTGAACCAGAAATAAGGTATCTAAAGCTATCTAAAGGTTCCCCTTTAGATAGCTGTGGATAAGGACTGTATGCACTGTTATGGTATTTTCCTGACACGGCATCAGGAGACAGTAGCTCACAGTTTTAATATTTAATTGAGTTATTGGTGAAGAAAAACAATAGAAAACCAGTGAAAGACTTGACATCTTGGATGGAGATATGTTCTCCTATTCAGACAGATGTTTTATGTACCAACAGTATGTTAAATTTATTTGTTTGTTTGCCCCTAGCCCCCCTGGTGGACTGCATGCACTCTCTGACTTGTTTAGCATCATACTGATACATCGCATCACTACATCTTTAACCAAATACTCAAATATAATAAAGATACATTTCACTTAGTAACTGTGCTTTATACTTTTGGATCAGCTGCAGTATTTTCTGCACGTCACACATGTTTGGCTGGACCATAATTACCCCAGAGAGACACTGACACATCGGCCGCACCCACAGGTGCCCTGAGTAAAAGGAAAACCTCAAGTACTGAGCACCTCCGTGTTTGTTCATTCATTTCTATAGACATTACAGCATTATAATTGGAGGGGAAATGCATTTCATGCTGTTGGGGGGTTTTCTTTGGTTCCCACCTCATTGCTTCATTCACAGAAGATGATTAGGTTGAATTTGTCTGGTTCTCCCTGCAATGTGATTGGTTGTTTCACCCGGTGGGAAACACATAAGTCAATGCTCCCTGCCATGGAGTTTCACTGAATTTGCTCTCGGTGATCTACTGGCACCGTTTTCATTGATCCTTGTGGAAAGGAACTCAAAACCATATAGATTTAGTTTGGATATGATCGTCATAATCCTCCTGTCATGTTTCTCCATAATGGCATCTGCAGTACCAGTAAGTAGATTCAAAGTGACGAAGACAAGTTAACTTTTCTTTAACTGAGCATTATGTGAAATCTGGCGAGGCTCTGATATGTTGAAGATTTTTTTCTACTTTTTAGGTAACTCCTCACATCCTTCCTCTCTTGCGGTCGCAAGGAGGAGCCACTCAGAGGGATCCGCCTGTTGAGGCCGCAAATCAGGTCCTGGAAGCTCAGACGCCGGCCCCTCTTCTTCCCGGTGTGGAGAAACCACAGCTGGGGGTTCCACAGCAGCCGGATCCGCAGAGGAACCAACAGCTCGGTCCTTCACTGCAACAATACGCTTGGTTTCCACAAGGGGGCAGTCCACTGATCTTCCCCCTGCAGCCTAACATTCATGGAGCCCAGCCTGTTAACCAGCTGACGCTTCCACAGCAGCCTCTGGTAGGATGTGAAGAGAGAAAAACAACATTAAAAAATAACACATTAGATTTAGCTTGATTGTCACTGCAGCACAGGTACATACTCAATGAAGTTTCAGTTTGGCATCTAAACAGAAGTGCAAATAGCAACAAGTGCAAATAACCCCATGATAGGGAAGAAGTTACAGCTATTGTACAGGCTGTAACTAGTGTGTTAAGTAAGTAAACAGAGTAGAAAAAAACAAAAGACTCCTTTTTTTCATTATATAGTCAAAGAAATACATGGATCCCAGAGAGTCTGCAGTGAATCGGTTGTGTTTTGTTGCTGATTTCAGGTTTTTCCACCTTATGGATACTTCCCTCTGTTCTCATCCCCCTATAGAGATCAGCTGGTAAGATATTATAAGGAAACATACCGTCTATGTGCCTGGGGCGGATCACACACGCTGCAGAGCATTGCATGCACTCCACTATGTTGTACACTACACTCTAGAATATTTTCCATCTGTAACTTTAATGAACTTGAGTGATTCCATCTTGGGGGGTCTTGAACATATTTTTGCTCCGACAGATATTCTGTTGTCTCGTACATGAGCTGTCAGCGTGTGCTGTATAAAACTGAAACCACCTGAAACTCTTTCATAAGTGTTTTGGAAATAAATCCATATTTTGGCATCATAAAATGGCTGATTTATGACCCCGAGATGGAAATGCATGCGCTGTTTTGTCTTGCAAAGTGCTTTTACGTGCTATGGCAGACTAACTGAGGCTTCACAAATCTGACTGGGCTGAAATCCGAAGTTTTACATTTGATCCTCCCTGACAAATGCTGAAAATAACCATGCGAAAATTGTTTGCCCTACCAGATCTCCCCCTATGGATTTCCAACGATTCCTCAGTCGCCTCAGCCGCAAACGCTGGCGCATCAAATCCCAAACAGTCCAGTGTTACCTGCAGAAAATGCTGCAAGAGCACCGGCTCCGTCTGGACATACTCCTCAGCAGCAACAACAGGTGACTCTGCCGTTTATGTAATAAACTGGATGAAGTGCACTTCGAATTACGTTAATCAGACTAATTCATTCTTACCCACAGAGTCCCCAGATTGTATACATGCTACAGCAACCTATGGCGAGTACACAATACTTACACGTATACACTGGTTTTCTTTTTATTTCACAATTCTGTTTCTGAGATTTTGACATGTGCTGTCATTCTTCACTAGAATCCTGCACTTGGCGCCCTCAGCTCGGAGGAACTCGAGGTAATACAGCCAAGATTAATATCTGCCTCTCTGCTTGTCCAAACAATCTGTTTAGCGAACTCGGTGATCCCACGGTTGGGATCCAATTGTTCCCCCTTCCCTGCCTCTCACAGCATGTTGCCTCTCCTCTGTTTCAGATGGCTGCTAGGATGAGCCAGCTGGGTGTGTACATACCAAATGTGCTCCCAAACCTGCCTGCAGGAGCCGTTCAGCCTCAGAGCCAGGCCACCGGACTCACAAACCCAGAACAGCAGGGCGTGGCACCGACCGTGGGGACCTCAGCAGCTGGAATCCAACAGATACGGCGGCCGGCTTGCTCTGGATCACAGCTGAACGCTAACCGTGACCCTGCGGGTTTGGAGGCGGTCACCGTCCAAAAAGCTGTTCAACCCAAACTCCAACCCACACAGGGAAACCTTGGTTAAGATGGAAGCTTTCCAGGAGAGATAATCCGTAACATGAGAGACAACTAAAAACATTTAGACTAGTAATTTGTCGCTGAAGCACATTACTAACCACGCATAGTTTTTTCTTACATAAAAAAATATCTAATAAAAAGGAAACCAGTACAGATTGAACCTGGACTGTTTCATGTTGTTAATCATTCTTTCATTTCGTCCTTTTCTTTCATGACAATAGTTTAAATTCAGAGCCTTCGTCGCGATGCTTTTGGTCTCTTGGGAGCACTGCAATCAAGTTAGGTAGAGAAAACCTGAAATTTCTGCACCTTTTAAGTTGATATCAGCGAACAGTTATCGACCCACGCCAAGCAGACATGGAACAAGAGTAGCTTTTATGCGCGGGCCAATTCACTGATTTAGATGTGAACCTCTGCAAACTCTTGAGGGAAATATAGCTGTACTTTGTTCATTTTTCCTGGCTGGATGCTGACTTGACCTGCGTGGTATTTGGCAGCAGGTTTTGAGAGCTTTTGTTGCTGAAAATGCTGCCTGTTTATGAAAGCGAACCATGAGAACAGCGAGTGAATAAAAACAATGCTGCAGGAAATGTAATAATGATCTGGGCATTCATTATTGCAAAGAAGTTCTTACAAAGAAAGTGGATTTAAAAAATGTGTACATTGTGAAAAACTTGTTTACAGTGTCTTTAACTTCCCATTAGCACCTGATTTTCTCAGGTTTCTCAAAGGAAACACATTGCGCATTCCCCTTTATAAAGCATTGTCTTAAAATCTTAACTATGTGTTTGTTGCCGGGCACCTACATCGAGTCAGAATTCGGTTACACTCAGCTCAAATGCTTTGAACTTATTCTTGTTTTTCACAGTAAATCCATAATGTCAGAGAAGTGTACATTCGAGTGCAGCTCTTAAGTGCTCCCACGGGCCCAGATACTGTATGCAGTGAGTGTTGGCGTCAGCAATTCATCTTTACGTCAAGCAAATTGAATCAGTCTGTATGTATCATGTGAATAACATGTGAGAGACTCCTATTCACAAATAACCTCGGTGCTCTTTCACACATTGGGAATGTTGCAAGGGGGCTCCCTCATCACTGAAGGATCGAATGTGATTTATGTGCCTTTAAAGCCAAAAATGTGTTATGAGATTTCGAACAGCTGCCAATTTTGTAATCATAAAAAAAGGAAAGCCTTTGGCTGATCACCAATTTCTGTCAAACGTTTGCTCGCCCTTTGTTTTGTCAGCGAATAAATAGGGGTAGATCTCTCCCCGCTAATCCCACCTCTCTATTACAGTCCTTCTGTACTCGCACGCTGACAGGAAGCGAAGGTAATGTAGACCACTAACATCATGAGTAATTCTTAATTTCTTGCTTTTTGTAGTGATGCAGTGCAAAATGTGGTAACTTATACTTACTTTCTTTGACAGCTCAACTCAAAATGAAGTTTGTCCTGCTTGCCTCTTGCATCCTTGGGATAGCCCTCTGTGCACCTGTAAGAAAAACCATACCTTCTCTCTCATATGCATGCTTGCATGCTCTGACAAATCAATCTCACTTTAAGGTCTATAGTTGCTGTTATGAAGCTTTTTTCATCACTGAGCATCAGTTTAGTTCAGCATCAGATCAAGTTTCGATGAATTTCACGATCTTTTAAATGTTACTCTGACTTTAACTATTTCTTGACTTCTTCATTTTTGAGAACTATCGGTTTTACACCCACCTGCATTCCACTGAATCTGCTTTATTTTCCTCTTCGTTACAGCCACAGAGGTACATGGAGTTTGACATCCATTACGCTCCATCCCAGGTAGCTGTCAAGATCAGCTGCTGTGCTGTATAACATGACATACTCTCAAAAAACACACATTTTCAAACTGTGCTGTCTCCATAGCTGAGATGCTTAAAGGTTCTTTTACTTTAACTCTTTAAGTTTGTGCAGTTTCTCATTTTAAGGTAAATACTGGTCATATTGTCTTTTCAGGCAGTTCAGGCCATACCTCCTGGAGCACCTATTGGATCTCTGGACGTGGTAAGAGCTAAATATTGTCTTTTAAACTACACTGACATCTACTGTATGAGATTAAGGTTAAGATGATCGTCTACATCTTTATCTTGGCTGTTTTTATTTCCAGCTGCTCCCAGTTGACGACCGGAGTCTGCCTGTTGGAGGAGCTGTGAGTGACACAGTATTCACACAACTATCTAATATGTAATCTGAATGAAATAATAGCACCACACACTGATCAGGCATTAAATTATGACCACCTTCCTAATATTGTGTAGGTCCCCCTTTTGTCTTCAAAACAGACACTTGATCAGTTTGGGATCTAGTGAATTTAGAGGCCAGGTCAACACCTTGCGCTGTTTTGTTTTTTGTGTGTGTGTGTCTGCATCCTGCTGGGGATGTGTCATTGCTATGTTGTGGGGGTCTGGTCTAGGTGGGTGCTACATGTCTAAGTAACATCCACATGAATGCCAGGTCCAAAAGTTTCCCAGCAGAAGATTGTATTGTGACGAGCTGGTCAATGTTATTTTCTTCTCCTGATCATAATGTTGTGGCTGATCGGTGTATAGAGCACATGTAAATACAACAGAGCTAGAAGTTCTGTGTCTGAATGTGTTATTTTTTGAAAGGCCCGCGGCTTCATCAAGCAGGAGATCCCCCAGCCAAATGGCAGAGATTCCAAGGACGTGGTAGGTGCCTGGAAGTTTTAATATCTCTCACTGAAGTGGCTGTGTGATTTTATTGAATTAATTATCTCCTTTTGTTCTCCTCCAGTACTACCCCTTTGGTTTTGATGTACCAGCCCCTGCAGCAGCTCTTCCTGTTGTCCCTGTGGCTCCTATGGCTCCTGCAGCTCCAGTAGCTCCTGCAGCTCCTGCTGCTCCTGTTGTCCCCATCGTTGCTGTTGCTGCTCCCGTAAGAATAACTTTAGATTTGCTTTGTGAGCTATTTAAATGTACTAAACAAACAACAATGAAAGATGACAAACACAGGGATGATTTGCAGCAGGCACAAGGGGTGATGAGGGTGATGGGTTCATTCCAGTAAATCAGTATTGCATCAGAGTTAGAGTCTTCCAACTATTTTTGCTGAGGCGTTGAGAAACATCGACTCAACACCAAACATGTGAGCGAGTCTCCTCGCTCCCTATTGGCTCATCAGAAGCATTTGTCATTTCAGGCTGCCAAACCCAAAGGGGATGATGATGATGAAGAAGACGACTAAACAAGTCCGAGTCAGCAGGATGTGCACACGTTTGTGCACAAAAAGGTACACATACACACAGCATACACAGCATTACTGTAGAACTCAGGCTTCTTTGAGGTCTTAACAAAGTCATTTCTGAAAACATCTGGAGATGATTCTTTTCTTTTCTTTTCAAGTCTATTTAAAGTTTTTTGTTTGCTTCTGTTCTCTTTTTAGGAGACCAGTGGTGACCAGCAGCCAAACCCCAGTGAAAAATGACCAGTCAAATAATGCTGTTTTCTAGACTACGACAAATTTGGTGCTATGCATTTTTAGGAGGATATGACATTCTCCAGATGGTGCTCAGCTTTTTTTTTTTTTTTTTGTAATTCTGATCACAAAATAATTCAAATGGTTCTATGCAGTAAAATGTGACTGTTTTCTTTCTTTGTTTCTGTCTTAAGTTGCTGCATGGTGTTCCCTCATCAGCTGCATGCAATAACGTCTTACCTAAATGCGATTTTCTGTTTCTGTGCTTCAAAATAAATGAAAAGAACTCAATGACGCAACTGTTCTCTTATGGTTCTTTGCTTTTTAAAAATCTATGAAACGCATTTTGTAAGTAGTTGTGGCTGCACATAGACAGGCAGATACACTGCCTGGCCAAAAGAAAGTCATCACCTGGATCTAACTAAGCAAATAGGTACGAGCCTCCTGTTGGATAATTACTGCATGGATGATTATCTTTCAGCTGGCAATTTAACCCCAACTGATGCAATGAGTAGCTTCTCATTTCTTAAACAACCAATGTCAAAAGACACATCCTGTGGTCGTGGAAAAGATGCTTGTCTGTTTGAGAAGGGTCAAATCATTGGCATGCATCAAGCAGAGAAAACATCTAAGGAACTGGAAGGATAGTGGGGAACCATCGTCTTTGTGGAAGAAATGTGATTGGAAAAAAATCCTGATTGATCGCGACTTGCAATAATTTAAACGTTTGGTGAAATCAAATCAAAGAACAACAACATTAGAACTCAGGGCTATGTTTAATAGTGAAAGTAAGAGCATTTCCACACGTACATGTGAAGGGAACTCAAGGGATTGGGACTGAACAGCTGTGTAGCCTTAAGAAAACCACTAATCAGTGAAGATAACTGGAAAAAAAGGTTTCAGTTTGCTAGGGAGCATAAAGATTGGACTCTGGAGCAATGGAAGAAGGTCATGTGGTCTGATGAGTCCAGACTTACCCTGTTCCAGAGTTATGGGGGCATCAGGGTAAGAAGAGAAGCAGACGAAGTGATGCATCCATCATGTCTAGTGTCTACTGTACAAGCCTGTGGGGGCAGTGCTATGATCTGGGGTTGCTGCAGTTACTCAGGTCTAGGTTCAGCAACATTATGTGTCCAAAGAATGAGGTCAGCTGACTACCTGAATATACTGAATGACCAGGTTATAACATCAATGGATTTTTTTCTTCTCTGATGACATGGGAATATTCCAAGATGACAATGCCAGGATTCACGGGGCTCAAATTGTGAAAGAGTGGTTCAGGGAGCATGAGACATCAATTTCACACATGGATTGGCCACCACAGAGTCCAGACCTTAACCCCATTTGGGATGTGCTGGAGAAGGCTTTGCTCAGTGGTCAGACTCTCCCATCATCAATATAAGATCTTGGTGAAAAGTTAATGCAACACTAGATGGAAATAAATCTTGTGACATTGCAGAAGCTTGTCGAAACAATGTCACAATGTGCTGTAATCAAAGCTAAAGGTGAAAGTTTTGTTTTGGTAGTGACTTTTTTTTTTTGGCCAGGCTGTGTATAATCCATTCATTCATTCATCTTCTGTAAACGCTTGTTCTTGTTAAGGTTCACAGGGTCTGCTGGAGCCTATCCTAGCTGTCATCGTGTAAGAGGTGGTGCCAGTCTACGCAGGGCTAACACAATGAGAAAGACAATCATTCACATTCACACCTATGGCCAATTTAGAATCACCAATTAACCTAATGAGCATGTCTTTGGATGGTGGGAGGAAGCTGGAGTACCTGGAGAGAACCCACGCAGACACAGGGAGAACATGCAAACACACAGAAAGGCCCAGTCGGCCTATGGCTGTGAGGCATCAGTGCTAACCACCTCCCCACTATGCCGCAAACAGTGTATAATATATAAATATTTTTGTAAAAGTTAAATTAATATGAGGGCAGCTTTTGACAAAGACATTATGGACTGATCCTATAATTTGTGCACACTTTGAGTGCAGTTCAGGTTTACTTTCAGATATTATTTCACAATATTAGGTCATAATGTTATGCCTGATCAGTGTATGTAGATATGGTTCTGTAGTTTCAGATATCTGTGCTATATGCTGGTGCTGTGATCAGTCCAAAGTGATGTTGTGCTCTGCTCTAGACAGTGTAATCAAACACAGTCTGCTATTACACAGAAAGTGGATTTGACCAGTGGTCATTTAGTAAAGCCGAGGACTAGACACTAGTACTGTAACCACTCATTGGATTACGTCACTCCCATCTATGTTGATTGGCTGCCAGGTGAGCAGGCGTCCTATAAAAGTCAAAGATACTCTGGGGAAGATGAACGATCAGCTGGCATCATCTGGTACCTCATTTTCATTGTTTGTTGTGGGGTTTTTTAACGCAAAAGGTGAGTAACATAAGTTTCATGCATGCTTATCTAATGGAACGTATTCATTGACTTTGATTTCACGAAATTAGTTGTTATTTTGTCTGCAGAGCAAAAATGAAACTGGCCATCCTGTGCCTTTGTTTGGCTAGCACAGCTTATGCTGCGCCGGTGAGTGTTACGTAACACATTTACATAGCAGGGACCTTTATTTTATTCAAAATTCTAATGTTTAGTTCCATTTGATCTAACTCTCTTTTTTTGTATTTAGTTTCAGTACCTGCCTCATTTCACAGGTTCCAGGCAACAGGTACCACCCTCACAGGTAACACTGCATCCTGTGTTCTGCTTAGCCGCTTCTGCTCTTCCTCCTGTTCCTTATAGTCTATGGAAAAATAAATACGCATGATACAGACTTGTTGCTGTGTTCACTTGACTGTCTGATAATGGTTTTGATCATTTTACATTCATTCAGGCGCATAATCCCTTCACGGCTGGTTTCCCACAACCTGGAGTTCCTGGTGCTTACAGCGTGGAACTAGTACGTCAGACTGCTTTTTTATTTATTTATTTTTTAATCCATGATTTCATCGAGGGGTGATATTCATGTCTTAAATGCGGCTCTCACTGTGGTTATAAACTACACTTACAGTACCCATGTTCATTTGTGTTTTTCCAAAGATTTATCCCCATAGATTTGCTGGTGGTGCAGGTGGATCCAACCCCTCACAGGTAACACATATTTAAGATCTGTCTCTTTGTGAAAAGAAAAAAAAAGATATTTTAATCTGTTTTGTTGATATCCCTCCTGTCTTTCTGCAGCCCTTTCCATCATCTTTTGGTTTCATCAAGTACTCCATCCCTCAGCCACCAGGCAGACAGAGTGTGGAAGTTGTAAGTGTTTTTCAGATCACAAACATTAATGGGACTAGAAGCAGCTCATGTTCGATATAATAAATCACCTTCTTGTGCTTTTACCTTTGCAGTACTACCCCTATGACTTCTCCCGGCAAACGGTAAAAACACTATAAAATAATATCATTGAGTTTATAAAAATATGTGAGAAATATGTAAGTGAGAAAATATGGTTCATGACTAAATAAGTGTATTTACTTTTGTTTCAGATAGTACCAAACATCCCCCCCATGTCAAATGGCCCATTGCCAGATGTAAGAGATAATTTATTGTAAATTTCCATTATGCATTTTTGTTTCTTTGCAAAGAACAGATTTTTTTTAATCATATTTCTTCTCCCCACAGGTTCTCCCATTTGAATATCCTCCACAAAATACTCCTCAGCAAACTCTGAATGTGAGAGAAAGAAACAAACCTCATAGTGCTCTGCAGATATTGATTGATTCATTTCACTGAGTGTTTCTCCTCCTTTTCTCTTTTCTCATAAAGTTGGTGTAATTTTTCTCTCTCTTTTTTTTTTTTTTTTTTGCAGATTCCATCATTTGGTGCCAATGCTTTACCGTCCCAGGTTCCCGTGCAACCGCTCCAGCAGGACCAGCCCACACAGGCAAGCCAGGTAACCATCAATACAAGGATCACTTCGAAAAAAACAGTACACACAAAATGAATGTGCATTTTTAAAAGAAAATGTAACGTGTCTGAACTATGAGTGAGTTTAACAGCTTGTTTTAAATTTTGCCTTTGCAGGTGCCAGTGAAGGCATGAAGATCATAGCTGCGATGGAAGAAATAAATCACAGCTGACATTTTTTCCAGAAGTGCTTCACTAAGTAAAAATAAAATCCAAAGATTTACATATAATAACCACTTTCTAGTTGTGAGATAAGAATATTAGTAAACTACAGTATGCCAGTGTCATCTCCATGCAATGAAACAGGTATATTCATGAAGAAGTGTTTGCTTCTCTTTATCATCTTCATAGATTAATAAATACTTGTAGTAGATTTGCCCTCTGTGCTCTGTGTGACGCTGAATTTTCATAATGTCTGTGTATCTTAATTAATTCTAACCTTTCCTTAAATGCTGTTTACAATTAAGAAATAAAATATATTGAAGCAATATGTTGTTGTCCTTACTGTTTCTTTAAAGATTTCTGAAATATATTGTATAGCATTTTCATAAGGTGGCCCATAATCTGTTTTTCATTTATAATAACTATTGTTTCTTAAAGAGGCACTCCATGCCCTTATCCTTAGTGCTAAGTGCTTCTAGTTGTTGTTGTTGTTTTCCAAAAATCTGAACCAAGACAATTATGTTTGTGGGTTGTGAGACTCTCAACCCAATATATATAGTAACATAATAAACAATACATATCTTCTCAGAGCAAGCTAAATGCCCGGCAAATAGTGGACAATATATGCACGAGTAAGATCAGCATAGTAGTAAGATATACTAACAAAGTCAGTTTATAAATAGTGTTTAAATGTCAAAACAGAAGAGGACCTCTGGTTGACCCTTGTGGAACACCACAGGGCAGAAGAGGGACTATGAGGGTCCAAAGGAGGAAGAGACACAAAGACAGGAACATATATCATACATATATACAAACATATATGTCATATCAGACTAAAATAATCTCTGAGCCCATCATATACAGTGCAGGCACAAAATATGCATCTTAGATAAGATATGTGCCACAGTAAATCACCCAATGAACATAAATTACCACAGTGGTTGAGTAAAGTTTCCCACAGAGAAATGTAACTGTCTAAGAAAAATAATGGGAAAGATCCTTGCTTCCCTGGGGACGAAAGCCTGTCACAACAGGACTTAACACTTATCTCTTCAAAAGACAGTTCATGATACTCCGGCGCCATCCTCTCACGCTATGACTGTCTCTTCCTCACAAGTTTCCTTGAGATCATATAAATTCATAACCTCTATAAACAACACTTGACGAGACGTTGAAAGCAATGTAAAAGCTTTAATTCGAAGTGTCGCAATGGGCTTCATATGCCCCCCTATACCTAAAAAGAGAGCTGCTACACAGAGAAGCTGTATTTGACAATGTGATGATGACTAGAGTCAGCTTCTGCAGGTCTATCTATCTATCTATCTATCTATCTATCTATCTATCTATCTATCTATCTATCTATCTATCTATCTATCTATCTATCTATCTGTAAACAAACTCAGAAAAACTGTAAAATGTTTGGATGTAGAGCTTAAGTTTGCAGTGTAACTGATTTATACTTTACTTTAGGATATTTCACCTTGAGATGAAAGCAATATGATAATTTGTTAAATTTGTTAAACTAAACTTCCCTCCTGTTAGGAACCACTAGATTGGCAATTCCTGTGTCATTACTTTGATGAGCAGATCCTCATATGTTAACATGAATAATGAAATTCTCAGAAGATGAGATCTGATTTGTTCATTAGAAAAGTTGCTTTAGTGAAACAAAGCACATTTTAAATAAGTTGGCAGAAGCCAGGCATTCCTGTCAGAACAGGAGCATTACCTTTGTACTGTCAGCTGTTTCTAAGAACTAAGAAATGTGACAGCAACCGTATAGTTTTGAAGATCATTATCGAGTTTCAGTGAAACACACGAGCTCAGCAGACACAAGGCGAGGACGTCTGGGACACCGTTTTCGTGAGTCCTTCATTATCTGATTTGGAACCTGAAAAGACAAACACAAGAAACCTTCAATGTTCCAAATCACTGTGATATATGACCACACCAGCTAGAACAAACACATGATTCAGTGAAAACTCAGACACCGCATTAGACAAACTTCCCATTGGCAATGTGTGTGAGTGTGTTTCTACCACACACACACACACACACACACACACACACCTGCTGTAATTGCAATTACTTTAGATGGATCGCTGGAAATTCCTGCATGCGATTCTTAATTAAAAACAGAGAACGGCTATGAACAACATGTACCGGAAGCTTTGTTGTTGCACAGAAAAAAAGGGCAGAACTTATTAGATTGATATTACATGTCTTTAAATAACGTTTTGTTGTTTCATTATCTGGTGAAAGTGGAAGTAGTTTTAATTACAGTTATGCTGTGTGAAATCTCCATGAACAGATGTCTGCATTTGTACTCTGAATAGTGCTGCTCAATCACATTTGAGTGGTCTTGGCTTGCGTGCAGGTCTAACTTTGTGATTTTGTCAATAACCTTAAACAAAACTGTTGTGGTTTTAAAATGTTTCTTGAGTTTGAAATCTTCGGACATAGGCATCATTTCCAATTTTATTCCTGCATTTCCGGTGGCTAGTGGGGCTGCCAACAATGACCGGTGAAGTCTTTGTTCGGGTATCTGTTACCTGAATGTGTAGTGGCCGCAACAACATTGGCAAACCATTGGCAGTGTCCCTCCAGATGCATCATCAGACAATAGCTGATGGGCTCGCTCCCAGGCATGGTAGTGGCTTCCAATGCAGGGGTCGGGACATGAACAAAGGGACAGCAGCATGTGAGGGAGTTACGAGATGGTAGACGGAGACTGAAACAAGAAAAGACGAAGTCTGCTGCGTAAACCTGTCTTAATTAGCCTTGTCGTCTACTGTAAAATTTTACTCCGGGCCTCAAACGTGTCATTAAATGAGACAGAGGAGAACTAAAAGGTTCTAGGCGGAAAGTAGCATAAAAAGTGCAGCGACTAAATGTACTTTCCACCACTGTATAAGTGACTTTCATGTAGCAGAGCATAATGGTGTGGTGTGTGTCGTGCGGTCTGATGACTTTCCCGTTCCTTTAATCAGGCCCTGCAGTATTTTAAGATTTATAATCACCGAGTAGCATCTCTCACAGCTTAGTGTTCACTTTACCCACCACCTTTTTTAATATAAGTCAAACTCTGCGGAGCCTCTCTGTCATATCATTACATGCTTGTGGCTGCTTCGCGTCGCCTTGTTCTTTTCCGAGTTTGGTTTTAGGGCAATAAAGATGGGCATGTGCGCTACGCATTCTTGCACAGCATGTAATTAAGTATAACAGGGGCCTCAACCCTACATACCTCTTTTCTTTTTTTTTTTCTTTTTCAGTTTTGACATGTAAGGATTTCTTCAAACACATAGCTGTGATCATTTTACTGGGTGTGATTGGCTATTTGAGGATATACCAGTATATATAAATACCGTCCAAGTGAGCCTTGAAGTAGACCGACATCCATCTCAGAGGAGACTCACGTTCATGTTTTCTCTGCGCCAGGAAAATTTGGTGAGGTGGATTTTTATTTTTTATTGTTTTTGTCATAGGAAGGAACTCCACACTGTTAAAGACATAGCATGTGGACATCGTCTGTGTCCAGCAGACAATCTTCTAAAAAATTTTTTTTAAATAACATTTTCACTTATTCACCAAAAGAGATAAACATCTTTGTTGTTTATTATCTTATTTCTTTCTATAGACACAGTAACGATGAAGCAGTTTGTGTTCTTGATGTGCCTGCTGGCTGCCGCCTTGGCTGCCCCTGTAAGTTTTCACCTCCCGTATTTTTTTAGTCCGCCCTCTAATCCCTTTTTAAACACTGTTGTTCTAAACCGGTTTCCTTTCTTAAACTGTAGGTTCCAGACAGTGAAAGCAGTGAGGTAAGAGAGTGTTTATTTTTTGTGTGTTTTTTTCATCTTTTGAGAAATTTACGATCTGTCTGCAGTGGCATGTCTTTTTTTTTTTTTTTTTTTTTTGTCTTGTCATCAGTTGCTCAGTATGATAGGTGTCTGACAGCGGGGATAATTGGCTTAATTGCAGCTCATGTCTGGAGATGTCTGGTATTTATTTAGCAGGTTGCAGCACATGCTAATGAGGCCCTGAGGTGGATGGAGTTATACAGGCTGTACCAGCAGCAGGTAGTAGGGGGTTCATTGATGTTTCATAAGCACAGAGATAACACTCATCTCCCCGTAAGCTCAGATAGACAGGCACCAGTTGTAATCATGAGTCTGTATGTTTCCAGGGAGTAGTTGGAAACCCCTTCCTTCCTGTTGCTGATGCTCCTGTAAGTTTATTCTTATTAGATTCTGAATTCTCAATTTAGTTTTAGTTTTAGACAGAACAAAACTGGCTGTTATTGAAGCTCCTGTGTTCATGAATTATACATTTGTTTAGGCTGACCTAGCTGTGGCTGCAGTCGAGAGTATACATGAAGCATCAGGACGCCTAATCTTTTTATTTTTTTATTTATTTTTTTAAATCCAGGTGGTTGCTGCACCAGCCCAACAAGCAGATGTCGCCGCTCCGGCTGCCATCCCTGTGGGTGACGCCTCAGAGGAGGAGGAGGTAAACCGACATTTTCATTTTATACCAAATTGAACACAACCTGCTTAGAGGCATACTGGAGCAAAACACATCTCTAAAACAGCACTAGAGTTGCAACAGCTGACGAGTAAACAATATGCTGCGGCTATGATTAATGCTGCATTAACGGCAAACACTCCCCTGTTGTATTTAAGCTGAATTAGTTGGGAACACATGAGGGAGGCTGCTGGTAAACATTGCAAAAACAGGCTCCAGGAAAGTGGCAGTGAAACAGTGGCCCTCTCCAGCACTAGATTTCAGCTGGGAGCTCTGCCCAAAAAAAGATCTGCCGTGTGTTTATCTCCCAAAACAAATCAATTAGGATGTGCACACCTGTGATGAAAACAAAGCCAAGGAATCACTTAGTGTGTTGATCATTTTATTTTCAACCGACGTTCAACCGGCATTTTTCCACACGCAGACATTTTGTGTAACTAATAATGTTAATGTGCACTCTAACCCAGTTACCCATGACAGTAAGCCAACATGCTCAACAACAGGACCCTGATGCTGAAGTTGCTTAATTACATTCAGACTCCATTAGCTTTAATATTTACATATTAACTCAGTTATGATTCTTTACATTTCCCTGGCGCAGGATGGCAACCCTGCTCCCAAAGCTGCAGCGTCAGCTGCTGCTGCCCCCATAAACTCTGATGAGGTAGAAGAGGCCGAGGAGGCTGAGGCAGCCGTGGTGGAGGAAGCACCAGCAGACCCCGCGGCAGAGCCTGCAGCAGACCCTGCAGCAGCTGCAGAGCCTGCTCCGGCTGACGTCCCTGCAGAGGCTGCACCAGTGGACGCTGCTGCACCGGTGGACGCTGCTGCACCGGTGGACCCTGCTGCACCGGTGGACGCTGCTGCACCGGTTGATGCTGCCGTTTCTGTGGATGTGCCTCCTGTTGATGTAGCTCCTGTTGACATTGCCCCAGAAGTGCCTGTCGATGAGGTTGCCCCTGCCGCAGTTGATGCCCCTGCTGCTGATGTCCCGGCTGCTCCTGACGCTGGTGCTGCTGATCCCGGTGCGGCCCCAGTTGCTGCTGAGGCTGACCCAGCAGCTCCTGCTGCACTGTAGTTATCTTTCTCCTACTGCCAGCAAGTGAGCCTCTATTAGCAGTTAGGCCAGGAGCTGGAAACAGCCATATGTGATGTAGATCTAGTTGAGTAATAGAGACTAGGGGGAAAAAAATGAAAATGTGATCAAACTTGTAATGCTGTAACATGACAAGTGAAACAGAATGTTTTCAATGCAGAGCAGGTTATTTTTGGTTATTTTTCTCCTGTCTTTAATTTTACAGTTCTGGACAAATGTCAGTTGTGATCAATTTGTCGTCTAACAGTGGTATGGTTGAGCGATAAAGACAAGACTGTGTTTCCTTGTTTTGTTTAGTTTTCTTTACTTTTCTTGGTGTAGACTACTAAAATATTACATTTCACTGTTGTATGGTTTGTGCACAAAATCCACATTTTCCATATTGTGTGTACAAGATAAAAATGTCTGGTCTTTATGGATTTCAGTACTCTTCATTGTTTCTCACAGCAGACATTCAGACAAGTGTCTAATAACTTTAACCACGGTTAATCATGTTTTATTCAAGCGCCCCACTCAGCAATAAGTAGGTTTACTTAGTCCCAAACTTAAGTACAATTAGCCGAAGGTACTCCATTCAGTTTAAATACAAGAGGTGAAATTTGTAACCAGAAAACTGCAAACACCACCTCAGCCAACAGGGAGAGCCACTGAACCACAGCATTTCTACAGTGTACCCGAGGGACGGGGATCTGGACACGCCACTCAACACTGACAGAGGTTCAGCTTTAATTCCACTCTCATTTAAAGGGAACCAGATCCACCAGATCTGAAATCTGCTCTACGGGGCACGGTCTAATAGGATCAGAGCAGGATATGGCTGAGACTGCTGACTGAGCAGGAGAAGAGTGTGTGACTAAATCCTCCGCTGTTCCGCAACTGGTCAAGAAAATTACACTGTGTCGCAGATATTTAAAAGTGTCAACACAAAAGTGATTTTCAGGTTAGTTATGCTCAATAACAAGTGAACTGAGGATCCAGACTTTACTTTGATTGTGTCCCACTAGAGCGGACAAACAAGGAGGACAAGTGACCTCTCCTCCTCTCAGCCAACTCTAATCCACAAATCCTTGTCAGGGTCACCGAGACTCTTTGACACAATTAGTTAGACTCCATGTCCACAGGTGTCAGTTGCCCAGCTACACTTTGATTTTATTTTAATTTGCTTTCAGAGATTGATACGACAGATCTTTGAGTGGCTAGCTTCCAGAGCTCGACAAAAAACTCCACATGGATTAAAGGAAATGGACTTCACATTGTATTAAAGAGAAAAGAAAAGGTAAGCTAAAGGGAAAAATGGATCATCAATTCATCACTTCATGCAGGAAGTTTATTAATAATAATAATAGTATCTCAACAGTTTTCTTTCACTCACTAATATGTGGTGATGCAACAAATATAACTGCAATCACATTTGCTTATTTCAGTTACTTTATATACCTCTGGACGTGCCACGCAAACAATTTCTTTCATTTAAAATGTTTGACCAAAGAGAACTTTACATGTACAGGTAATATGTACCTAAATGACAGGACAGATGGAATAATGAGCATACAAGCTGTATTATGTCACGTTATGGTTTGGTCCCCTGTGCTGTGCAACCGTTAAGAATTTAGTTACTAAGAATACATCCGCGCAGTGAAGGAAAAAAAAAAAAAACGTAAAGCCTTTATTAGAGTAAAATAACCAATATAGTATAAAGCAGCAAAGTTAGGTATTGAACTCCTAATGAAGCACCAGTGCGTTAACAGCATGTTTCTCCTGTGGCTGCTGGAGATGGAGCTACTTTGAACTGCTTTACACTTTTATATGGAGGGGCAGTGAAATAAATCTGAGGGGTTTGGAGTTGTATTATATAAGCTTGTAATTTTATCTGTGTAAAAATGTTCATCTCGTACATGTAAGGGTGTAGGAAGCGGAATAACTGTACTCTTATGTTCCATAACTGAAGGGCTAAAACTATAGTGATTGTGTCTACCACAAGTTCCCAGACACCAAGTCAATGGTTTCCTCAGCAGTGTGGCAGGCAAAGTTAATGTAAAACAGGAAGATATATAGATATAAAAAGACATTTTTTTGTATTTTTTGCTTCAAAACCAACTCAAAATGCAAACTATTATAGTATCAGTTTCAGCTCTAAAATGTACATAATTGGAGGGTCCATTTTACCCATCTATCATGCAGTGTCTTTAAATACTGTAAGAGTATTTACAGTAACCTCATATCTATCAAATCTATTCTAAAGCTGACGCCCTCGCGCTAAATCTCCACCCTTGATTTATTTCTGCAGATCTGCTGCCATGGCCGCATCTCCCACCCCACCCCACTTCGCCGTGCCCCCTCACAGTGCACCGCAGCTCGCCACAGGCAGTGACGGGCACAGTGAGGGTGAACTGTAAGCGCAAAGAGTAGCTCAATGAGAGGGCTCACGGTACATTAGTGAGATATGACAAGGGACTAATTAACCTTGTGTGTTGTGCCTGTTGCAGAAGTGAACCTCAATTACATCCCCATCACCTGAGAAATATGAATAACAGCAATAACAACGAAGAAGAGTAAGTACGATGTGGCGCCGCCAAGAGATAAGTGAAGCCCTTTAAATGAAAGTTTCTTTTATTTCTTCCTAAGTCCGACCGGTAGGCCTGTTTAATGGGTTTAATTCATCTTTCTGCAGAGAGAAAAAAGGAGAAGAAGGAGAAAAAAGAGTAATTAGTTTATATCAAAGCCTTTTAGTTACGCGGTGCTGTGAAATAATGTTTCATGCTCTGTATTCTCAAAAGTATTAATCCTCATTGCAGAAAGAAAGAGAAGGAACAGAAAGAAAAGGAGGAAAAGGAAGCAAAGGAAAAAGAGAAAGAAAAGGAGAAGGAAAAAGAGAAGGAAAAACAAAAGGAGAAGGACAAAGATAAGTAAGCAAAATCACTTTGCGGGTCGTCCTCAAAGGAATACTTCTGCATGCTCTCAGGAATTTAATTTACACTTTCATTCTGTTGTTTTATAGGCCCAAAGAATTATTTGTCATTAATCCGGCTGGGAATCTGTACTACAACTGGCTGTTCATCATCACACTACCAGTCATGTACAACTGGACCATGATCATAGCCAGGTGACTTGTATAAATCAGTGCTGTAGTTTCCCTTCAGGTCAAATATTCACATTCTTCAGCTGCTATTCGTTTCTTATTCTACACCACAGAAATTACAAATTAATTTCAGCAGCTGCTTGGCTTTCCGCAGCGGAATACTCGGTCTTTCAAAAGCTGAGTGGCAAGTTCTTTGATTTAGTTTGAATGCAAAGCAGTAATGAATGGAAAATAGTGTGTTAGTGGATACCAGTAGACTGTAGCTCCATCAGCCTGAGAAGCAGCAACAGCTCAATAGGACACAATGGACACTGTGCTCAGTATTCTTGGTTTCTAAAAACTCAATTACTGCTGGTGGTCTTCTTCTCCTGCTAACAGGGCTTGCTTTGAGGAGCTGCAGGACAACTTCATGATTTACTGGATTATTTTGGACTACACCTCGGACATTATCTATCTGGCTGACATGGCCTTCAGGTCCAGAACAGGTAAAAAACAAAACAAACAACAACAAAAAAAAACTGATCAACCCAAACTGTAGAAAAATGTGAGGTTTCCTCAAAAGACCCAAATACAGACACTGACACAAGCCCTGGCAATTCAACTGTTTAATAAAACTCAGGCAGCAGATGGCAGGTGGTCACAGTGCCGAGTCTAGAGAGAGCTGCACTGAATGCAGAGGTTGATTAAAGCTCGCTCAGGCAAACTGTGAACAAAGAGGATGTGGCAAGAACTAGAAAAGTCTAACAGACCTCAAAGGCACTGTCACATAGTCACCACTGAACGGGACGGAACAAACTGGCGAAGGTGGACTCAGAGATCGGGTCCTGTATGGAGGCTTGACAAGTAGATAGGAAGTGGGTGAGTTCAGTGAACCAGGGCGGAGGGGTGGAGAGAGGAAGTTGATGCCAGAAAACATGTGAGGGGGGAGTCCTGACAGAAAATACTTTAAAATGTAATATATAAATGGTCCTCCTTTTCACAAGGCTACTTTCAGTGAAACTGATCATGCATATTGCTGTTACTGTAGCAAAGAAACACAGTCCAGGGAAATACAAATGAGGATCTGGCCCTGAAACGTTTATAACTTTGAAAGAAGCAGCTCATGGTGCTGACATCTGGCATTAGCTTCTGCTGAACATTAAAGTGGGGTTTTTCATGAACTGTAAACAAGAATTGTTAGAGTCAAATTTGTTGTGACTGAGCAGAAATTGTATAAAGACTAGTTTGCACACTCAGTCACAGCTTTGAAATGTCACCTCCTTAACCCTAAAAGGTGCCTTGTTGTTTCAGTTTAAACGTTCAATGGATACCACATGCAATCGAGAGGTGGTTGTAGAGCATCAGTGGTAGTTCACATTGTGACCTTTTGACGTTTTCCAATGCAGGCTACCTCGAACAAGGCCTGATGGTGAAAGATGAGAAGCTGCTTCGGGATCGATACATTTCCAGCTTCCAGTTTCGCCTTGATGTTATCTCAATGCTGCCCACTGACATCTTCTATTTTTACTTCGGCCTCAACTACCCAGAGATCCGCATCAACAAGCTGCTGAGAATCAGCCGCTTGTTGGAGTTCTTCACAAGGACAGAGACTAAAACCAACTACCCCAACATCTTCCGCATTGGAAACCTTATTATGTACATCCTCATTATCATCCACTGGAATGCCTGCATGTTCTTCTCTTTCTCTAAATATATTGGTTTTGGTGCTGATGACTGGGTTTACCCGGCTCTCGATGATCCAGAAGAGCCCGACTTTGGGCTACCTATGAGGAAGTACGCGTTCAGTCTCTACTGGTCTACACTGACCCTGACAACCATTGGGGAAACCCCACCACCGGCTCTGGACTCAGAATTTTTATTTCATGTGGTGGACTTCTTAGTTGGAGTCTTGATCTTTGCTACCATTGTGGGAAACATCGCTACCATGATTTCCAATATGAATGCTGCCCAAGCCCAGTTCCAGTCTCGCATTGACAACATCAAGCAGTACATGCAGGTTGACAAAGCTCCACATAAAAATCTGGTCTAAGAGTTACAGTGGTACAATTATCTGCCCTTTGACTGTTCTTTTAATTCTCTCCCTTTAATTTACAGGTTCGAAAGGTGAGCAAGGACCTAGAGTTGCGAGTCATCACGTGGTTTGATTATCTGTGGAACAATGGCAAAGCGCAGGATGAAAGAGAAGTGCTGCGGTATCTTCCAGATAAGCTAAAAGCAGAAATAGCCATCCAAGTCCACATGGACACGCTGAGGAAAGTCCGCATTTTTGCAGACTGTGAGGCGGGCCTGCTGATTGAGCTGGTGCTTAAACTAAGGCCGCAGGTGTTCAGCCCCGGGGACTACATCTGCAAAAAGGGTGACATCGGCCGTGAGATGTATATTATCAAAGATGGAAAACTTGCAGTGGTTGCTGATGATGGCGTCACACAGTTTGTTGTACTAGGAAGTGGCAGCTACTTTGGTGAGATCAGCATCCTGAATATTAAAGGCAGCAAAGCGGGGAACAGGCGGACAGCCAACATTCGCAGCATCGGCTACTCAGATCTCTTCTGCCTGTCCAAGGATGACCTCATGGAATCCCTGGTAGAGTATCCAGACGCCAAAGGCATGCTAGAGGAGAAGGGTCGTCAGATCCTGATGAAAGATGGCCTGATAGATTTGGACCCAGCTAACATCAAGCCCGAGGCCAAAGAGCTGGAGGAGAAGGTCAATAAATTATACAGCACAATGGAGCTGATGCAAATGAAACTCAAGAAAATCCTGGGAAATTACAAGAGCGCTGACAAAGCTCTGAGGCATCGCATCAAAGATCTGGAGCACCTAACGGGTGAGGAGGTCGAAGAAGATGAGGAGGAGGAGGAAGAAGTGAAAAAAGCGGCGGAGGTAGCAGAGACAAAGGAAGATGAAAAAGCAGAAGACGGAGAAGGAGGCGGAGAGAAAACTGACGAAACTAAAGATGAAGAAGGAAGGGGGGAAGATGCAGAAGAAGAGAAGAAAGATGAGGAAATGACAGAGGAGGAGAAAAAATAAACCCATCCTTTATTTTTTTATGTAGCTACAATTGAATCTTTGTCACAAAGAAATTTTTCTTACTGGACTTCAAATAACTCAATGATAATTAAATAGATTAAGAATGAGATACGCTTGAGAGGGACTAAAACACCCACTGTAACTTGTCCTAAAATGTGTTGCCATTGTGTATATATATATATATATATATATGCAACAATAATTAAATAACAGACAATTGTTGCCAATCACAATATTGACATTCATTTCAATTAAATTCACCTATTTATTGTGATTTTCATATGAAAATCTTTCTATGCTGTTGTCCACATGACAGTAGTGACTATCGGGGATTTACGGATAATCACTTGACATTTGGTAGTTTACATAGAAATCTGTCAAATTAGAAAGTTAAGACAGAATGAACAACAACAACATTAAAATTCATATTTGTGTCATAGTTTGTACTCATATAATGCCATTTCAGACAAGTTGCCGTCCTTTAAGTGCTCTCGTTTGGTCTACTTCTTGCTCATCACCACACATTACGCTCATAAAGAGAGTGAGTTAGTTCCACCAAAGATTGAGTGAAATCCTTCATATTTTTCTTGGGACCAACCCCTCGGACCAAGCACTAACTTCCCATACAAGGGATCACAAAGGGTGAAATGGTGAGGTGATTAATATGAGAAGGACAGAGAAGAGAAGTGTACAACCAAGAAAAACCGACAACAGTAATAAAATAAAACAGAATCACGACTATTTCAATTGGGATTCAAGGAGAAACAGGTGATGCAGTTTAAGAGACACCACAGTTTGCAGGGTCAGGTGGTTGGGTCAGCAAACTGTTCTAGCTGCCTGCTTTGACGTTGTTCTTAGCAACACTTTCATGTGTACGAGAATAAATAATGTTTATTTTTGGAGTTACAAAAGATCATTCTTGAAGACAACGATATTTGGAACTATGTCTACCTCCCAGGAAGGTGTGACGGGAGTAGAAGAAGAGGAGAGACCTGATAGACAAGGCAACATTATTTGTTTGCACCTTTACATAATTGTTACAAATCTCTGCCAAGAAACAGCAGGTTTATGATATTGCAACACTACAGTTAAGGTTTGATTTGGCACGGAGAAACCCTGTGTTTGAATTACAAATACTATTTCGTCAACATTAGGGGGATCACTTCCTAACTCTGCCTTCTGTATCTCCGGGCTAATCAAAAAATGGCCTAAGATGTGGCACATGAGTGGAGCCGCGGCGCCTGCTGGGCTCATTTCCCATTTTAATCTGTGTTCACACCAGACTACATTGCTGCTGCTGTGAAAATGAACACAACGCGCCACTTGAGTCATTTTCTTAGCGCCGTACGTTTTGAGCATACACATCTGCGTGTGGGTCTGTGCCACATTGCCTTACATCACTGAAAATGCTCAGAGAGGATATATTAAAAGTCTGTTTTCACATCGGAAGCACATAAATCTTCTTCACTCATCTTGGAACACAACAAGGCAACAAAAAGAAACGCCTCACAGCTACTCTCACCTCTAAATACAGTAACGCCTTGAAGGCAGCCAAGAATCGGACTATTGATTATCATTTGTGTTGGACTCCTTGCGTTGATGACTACTTCGCGGCGACACAGAGTCGCAGCCACATGCTTTAATGCATAAATGAAGTCATTGATGAAGCAAACTGAGAAGAAAAGCAACTCATTTCAGAGAACTGGCACGGCTGAATGAGTAAGACTCAGGTCCGGTAATTTGCTGGCTGTCTTATAATTGAAACTGTGGTACCTTCCAGGAGCAGAAATAACATCTTAGTGGTGACTAATGAAGAGGCAGTGACAGTCGGTTCGTTATGCTGCGCTGCAGTCGGTAGTGCTTTAGCGGTTTGTCTTTCACTGAGAGGGTTTTAAGTCATGTATATCTATCCTAGGGATGCACAGCGGAAACAAAAAGCTCCAGAAGACTGCATCCACTGCATCTCAGTTCACTTAGTTTTTTAAATTAATCAACTGCACATGTTATAAAAACAAGGGAGAAAATTGCAGTTTATACTTTGTATTTGTCTTGTCTTTTTTTTTTTTTTTAAACGTCGACTCTACCCAACCATAGCTTTGTGTCTTCCTCGTTCCTGGTCTACTGCTGCCTACACCTTATCTCACCTGCTCCCAGCTCTCCCCAAATAACCCACCTCTTTCCACTCTAATAGATAACCTTGATAATAAAAATATATGTGTGTGTGTGTGTGTGTGTGTGTGTCCAGCTATTCACCACTGTCCTGTTTGTTGCTTTGTGCCATTTCTTGTCTCACGTCTCCTCCTCAACTTTTGTTTTCTTTAATCTTTTGTCTCTGAAGCAGCTTGCTCCCTGGATAGGTTGTCAGTCTATCACAAAGCTAACACAAAGACACACTCAATCATGCACAATAGTAGCTTGTTTAGAGTCATTAAAACCAGATGACCTGCTAGTTGGATGTGGTTTTTGCAGAAGTCTAGTCGATACCACAGACGCGTATGTGAAATGGAAAAGGCTTGGTAAGTTCAGTCTCACTATCACATAGCTGCGTCAGTGATTAAAACCAACTTAGAAAAGGTATCCGGCCCGCCCCATTGGACAGCACAAAGCCTCTTCTAAACCTGCAATTTTCAGTGTTTAGATTGCTAGTTCAGCTTTTTGTTTTCCCCACTGCAAAGGAGGGGGTGAATGCTGTCCTGCAGAGTAGACTGTCCAACGGGAAGAGAGCGCCATGTGAAAATGTATCCAATCCCAGGCTTTGTCTGTGGAGTTTTTATAAAGGGAGAAACCCCTCATGAAGTCGCCCGTAGGTTTCCTGAAGAGCAGTTCTGACACTCATTGTATTCGTTAAAAGGCCGTGAAATCAAGTGATTACTGTGATAATTAACAATAATATGTCTAATGGCTTTCAACCAAATCTCAGTCTTCATCTGAAGTCAGAGTCTGCTCAGTTGCTGTGAGATTTAGTATGTTTCATGAAACCGTATGTGTACAAACTACGTGCATGTCAGGACTGAGACAGATTGTTTCCATTTGTGGGCACAGGTTTCCTCTCTGTAATCAGGTCTGATCCTTCAGTTCCTGTTTTTGTCCGAGACTTGAAGCTAAGTATTAATGACATAATACCGTACTGATGGAGGCGATGTTGTTCAGAAGCCTATAGTCATTGAACTCAATGGTGATGGTCAGTGAAAACATCTTGGCACACTAGGCATTGAGGAGTGATGGACTGCATGTCATTAACCCCGGGAAATTGCTGCCTGTAAGGCTGATTTCCCAAAGGTAATATTTCCCAGTAGTATTCAGAGCCCGAGGGGCTTTGCTGGAGTCTTAGCACAACCGTCACATGTAGAATAAAGGAGTTCTGTTTCACATTAGCTAATCACCGGTAGCTGAGTAATAAATCTGTTTACATCGCTTCAGCTTAACTTTACTCACATTCAGTTGCAAAGAAACCCCCCAAATGGATGGTCATTGTAAATACTGATACCGTGTGTGTGTGTGCGTGTTTTTATAAATACTGGACATGAATGGAGGTCTCTGATACAAGTGAATATGCAAAATGAATTAATCAGATATTGGATTTGGACATTTTACTTCAACAGAAAAACAGAATATCACTAAATGACCCAAGAACAAATGAACATTTTGAAATGATTTGTTTATTGACTGGTGGATAAAAATGATCATTGACATTCATTTTAAAACGTCATGTTCTCAAATTTCATATGTAATTAGTTTTCCAGTGGTTATATTATAATTAATCATTTAATTAAACACGTGAATTGAAATGTTTTGTTGTGGTTCGATTACTCTCATTTTACTGTGTATGTTTAAACTAAAAGTGAAGGGGGAAAAAAAACAATAACAGCACAGATGACAATGCCTGGGTACAAACTAGGAGCTTTTTAAAAACCTGTAAACAAAACAACCAGTTTATTCTATTTCCTTTCAGTCATATGAAAATTGTTACCTGTACACTTTCATTATGGTTTCACTGCCTCTGCATTTTATTTGAAGATTACAGCTTTAACAGTATCATATTTGAGTTAAGAAATCCGTCTTGTATGTTGTCTTTTTTTTTTTTTTTGGTTTATTATTATTATTTCCACTGGGAAATTTAAAAGTGGAGAAAATAAGAAAGATGCCGAATGATGAGAGAGAGTTATTCTACATAAACTAAATAACTTGGCATTAAATGCAATCTGGAAATTTGCAGAACTGCCCAATAATGACATTTTTCTTCTGAACAAACTCAATTTTACTCCCTAAAAGCACTATAAAATTGATTTCTACTTTTATCTTGGATCTTTTTTTTGTGGATTTCTCCTATTACGTTGTCTTTTGTTTGGTCTATTATTTGGATTTCACTGCCCCGAGAGTTCTGTGCTTTTTGCTTCTGATTTATACGTTTAAAGTTCTTTGGTTTCCTGAAAGTCAGACGGTGGTCAGACACATACTGCACATGATCTGTGAGGTTGATTGTTTTGGGACAGAGTGCTGTCATGTAGCAGTTGTTTCCTGGCAGCTTATTCTGCTCATGTGGTGAGAATGAATGTTAAGAAGGTATGGGAAGATAGTGATGTTCCAATTGAGTCCAGTCTTACGCCGATCATGCATAACATTATGACCATCTTACTAATATTGTGTAGGCCTCCAAAACAGTTGTGACTCATCAGAGAATAGAGATGGGTCTACTGGGGGTGTCCTGTGGTGTCTGGCAATGCAATGTTGTTAGTGGAGGCCTTTGGGTTGAGGGGAGGGGCCTCTGTGGATCATCCCACAGATACTTGATCTGTTTGGGATCTAGTGAATTTGGAGGCCGGGTCAACACCTTGTGCTTTTTTTCATGTTTTTTGAGTTGTTCCTAAACTGTTTTTGTGTCTATTTCAGGCTGCATCCTGCTGGGATTGACAGCTGCCATCAAGGAATGTCTTTGCTATGGGGTGGGGGTGCCTGGTCTGGTCTAGGTAGGTGATACATGTCTAAGTAACATCCACACAAATGCCAGGTTCAAAAGTTTCCCAGCAGAACATTGTATTGTCACAGGATGGTCAATGATATTTACTTCTCTTGTCAGTGGTTTTAATGTTGTGGCTAATTGCATTTCTCCAACTTCTTGGTGAAATCCTGGGAATCCTGGCACTCCCAGCTGGACTCATTAGTATTAATCTCTGTACACCGTTGCAGAGATTTCAGTCAAAGTTACTTTTCAACATTCATTAGCTCAGACATAATCCACTCAGTGCCAGTTGCCATCATTTGCAATAGACTGCACATCAAGTCAACACACTGGCATAGAAGTCACACTGCCAGTATTTTGACAGCATAATTACAGAGCAGCACAGGCACACCAGCCCGACTATAAATGCTCACAATGGTTTAGGCTCATGTAGGCTAAGAATGAGATTCCGCATATGAACATTTGACGTCAAACTATAAAGACAAAAGACCCAGCTGTAAGCAGAGGAGTCAAGTGTACAGTTTGATATGAGAAATGCACAGACTTTCACAGTGAGGAAAACAAAACCGCTTCACAAGTGCATGGTTGAGAGAGGAGTTTAAATGAAAGAAGCAAGAAATCTATGTAAGGCTGGACCATTCATTCATCATCTCTAACCACTGGTCCTGTGAAGGGTCATGGGGGTTGCTGGAGCCTTTCCCAGCTGTCATCTGGCAAGGGGCAGCCAATTTAGAATCACCAACCTAACGAGAATGTCTTTGGACAAGGAGAGGAAGCTGGAGTAGCTGGAGAGAACCCATGCAGACACAGGGAGAACATGTCCCAGTCGGCCTGGATTTGAACTCAGAACCTTCTGGCTCTGAGACATCAGTGCCAACCACCACGTGAAGCATCACTAAATATAAGCGGTGGTTTCAAATACCAAAGTCCAAGTTCCCTTCCCTCATCTCATCACCACCAGACAAAGGCTTTACAATCAAACATTCACGTCTAGTGTCATCCTCCTGGTCTGCTCAGATCAGTCTGTGAGCAACAAGAGATTGCCTTCTCCTAAGTTGATGTCCTCCTGCGTTTTGGTCAAACCATGCAGCAGCACACCTGACTTGGCTCAATCAATCAACTGAACTGCCTTCACACAGTCACTTCAGGCGTCCTCTTGCTTGGATTGGAACAAAAACTTGCCAGCCACACGCACTGCATGGGTGCTGCATGGTTGGAATGAAAACCTGCAGCCACAGTGGCCCTTTCACAGATCAGTTTGACACCCCAGCTTTATTGTGACCTCCTGATCTGGATGGAAGACTTTAAGAGAACATGCAAGGTAAAAAGACAGCTTGACTTCATGCAGAGTTTGAAAACGCGATATCACATTCATATGCATTTAACATATTACTATAGCGAAAGACAGAAAACATTTAAGACATGGTAACTTTTGATCATGTTCTCTTCTTTTCATGAATGACTGGATGGTGCTTTGTTGAAGTTGGCAGGGGACTGGGGACAGAATTATCCTGTCCCAAAGGAGATAAGAAAATAATCACCAAGGCACTTTGCCTTAGCACTGACAGAATTCAATAAGCTCTTGCGAGGCTACATATTTCTCTGCCATTTCAGTCAGCTGGGGACATTTGTAAAAGCAAAAAAAAAAAAAAAAGTCATCACTTCTCACACCACAATTTAGCTTCTTCATCTGCCTGTGCAGGAGCTGTAGTCCTCTGTAACCTCACTGTAAACTTGTTTCATGCACTATTATCATCGTATTCATCTTAATTAATTTACTCATCAGTGATTTTATCTCAGTTCTTCCAGCAGTAAATCCCTTCTCTGGTTAATAAGGTTGGGGAGATTTGGAGATGGAGTCACATTCATGAATATGTTTGCAGTTAATTTGGCAATAAAACAGAGTTATACAACAAATGGAATGCATTATAGATTTTTTTTTTCTGTCAGTCCGACAGCTTCATGTCAGAAACGAGTGTATTATAAATGACATAACATTTGCATATGACAACTTGGATAAATCTTTATTCTCATTTATATACAGTGCAATGAAATTATTTTTGGCTACTCACAGTCACTCAACTAAAATACAAATATAAATAGAGAGAACCAGATGAATAAAAAAGTAGTTAAATAAAAGATGCATTGAATTGAAACTTGAACTAGCAACTTGATATAAAATTAGAAGCAACAGCCTGAGTAAAAAATAACAGCACCAGAATCTAATTTAATCTGTGGTGAGTTGCAGTTTGTGTGACTTGTTTTGTTTTTAGTTTTTATTGCGGCTGTAGATGCTCGTGTTTGCCTTTTCTGTCAGAGGTCATAGTGCTTGGTTAAAAGCTCTTCTTTAGCATTTGGGTTCTAGTTCTTACCACGAGCAGGTGAGAGATTTAAGATGCAGTGGTGTTTTTGGTGCCCCTGTTGTAATCCTGTTTAGTTTCTTTGTGTTTCCTGTATTTATTTTGGAAGCTTCTTCCTTGGGGTTTCTTGTCCTGCTTTACTTCCTGGTGTTTTACACCTTTGATTGTTTGATTGGCTTGTCTTTGTGTGCCCCGCCCTCATTAGTTCCACCTGTGTCTCGTCACCCCTCTGCCCACGTAGTCGTGTCTTTCCCTTTTGTTCTCTGTCAAGCCTTATACTCTGCCTGGCCAAAAAAAAAAAAAAAAAGTCGTCACCTGGATTTAACTAAGCAAATAGGTACGAGCCTCCTATTGGATAATTACTGCATGGGTGATTATCTTTCAGCTGGCAACAAGTTATTTCACCCCAACTGATGCAATGAGTAGCTTCTCATTTCTTAAACAGCCATGCTAAAAGACACATCCTGTGGTTGTGGGAAAAAATCAAATCATTGGCATGCATCGAGCAGAGAAAACATGTAAGGAGATTGAAGACACAACTCAAATTGGATTGAAAACTGTTCAATACATTATTAAAAACTGGAAGGAAGAAATGCAGTTGGAAAAATATCCTGATTGTAACTGGCAGTAATTTAAATGTTGATGAATTCAAATCGAACAAAAACAACAGCAGAACTCAGGGCTATGTTTAATAGTGAAGGTAAGAGTATTTCCACACATATGTCTGTGAAGGTTCTCAGTCATCCAGGTCATGGTAATCCAAAAAGTTTCAAAAAAGGCAACTACAAGTCCGGGTGCTTTTTTTGAAACTTTTTGGATTTCCACACACACAATGTGAATTGAACTCAAGGGACTAGGACTAAACATCTGTGTAGTCTTAAGAAAATCACTAATAAGTGAGGCTAACCAGAAAAAAAAAAGGGTTCAATTTGCTAGGGAGCATAAAGATTGGATGTGAAGATGTGAAAAGATCTGACTTTATTTGGAAATGGTTTTCCAGTTGAAGACACTTTGTGCTATGTGCTAATTTTTTTGCGTGTTTAATCCCCTGGAAAATGCTGTAAACCTAAAACTGTGTCAGCATTATACTAATGATGAATGGAAAAGATATCTCCAACCAAAACTCCACATGTTAAGCCTCAACCTCACTACAAGGTTCTAATGTTTGAAATGAACACGTGACTGCTGAACTGCTGTAATATTTTGGTTTTTAATACTTTGTGTATTAAACTATCTTGAGTCTTTAGTATTAAATGTAGAAGAGTATGTTTCTGACACCTGGAGTGCAAAAAATATAAATCCAGAAGCTGGAAACATGCAGCATTCATGAAGGTTGAAAGAAGCTGACACTGCTAGAAAGTTGCATCATACTGTATGTCTGTGGCTGCAACAAAACAAAGGAAAAACACATTTTTTTTTTGAAAGAGAGGAACAATAACAACCAGTTCTCAATTCAAGTCATCCCTCCTTTCATAGGTACCTGCTCAGGTAACTGTGAGCAAAATTTTTAATGGTGACACTTTTGGCTTTCATTTTTCAATATTCTGGTTGTCACATTTCACAGTATTGTAGCACTATGTAACCTTTCTCTACACTGAACTTAACTCTGTCACATTTTTCATAACAACTTGGTTTGTAAAACAAAATATTTCTTCACAGCTGAATGACAAAACTAAAAGACATTTGTTAATGTAATTGTTTTGCAACAGTTACACAGTATGATAAACCTTGATAATAAATTTTGTTAAATTAAGGTATTTTACTATGTTGGGCTAGAAAATAAATATAATAATCCTATGTATCGTTTGAAATCTGTCAACATTCAACTGCAGGAGAAAATACAATGTTAAGTGGGACGATTTACATACTGAATACTCTGTGCATAGTTACTTTTTGGTGTAAAATATTTTCAGCTATCACTTTCTGTTTGAATTGGTGTGTTCTTCTTCCTGGCCTATAAAACTCAAAGAGCCAGTAAATGAAGCTTTGCTGTTGTCACTAATTTAAATGAGCCGTATTGACAAAAACTGTCTCTGTGAAGCTCCTTCCCAGGTCTTTTAGGTTATAAAATACTACTGTTGCATAAAAGGAATGAAAGCATGAGTGCACCGTGATACCAAAGCCATATGGTTCCTTTTGGTATCTTTTGCAATCACAATGATAAACACCATTTAAACCTGTCAAGGCCATACAGTACATCAACAATAATCCACAACCTAATCTAGGGGCTCCCACTTAACTATAGATGACGCTTTTTTGGTTTGGACAGTTAACGGAACTTGAACTTGTTCTAGGAGTTGAACAACTTCCTATTTTTTTGACTGATATGTGGTGAAAGTTGATTCACACATAACGTACATGACATCACATAAAAACCTAGTAGAAAGTAATGCTTTGTAACAATTAAATGTATATTCTTGATTACAATACATATTGTAGTGGGCAAACTCTCAGCTCTACCGTAGCTTCTGTCTCTCACATGATGCCTTTACTGACATCAAGGACAAAAAAACATGCTCTACAACCACAACAACAATGTCAGCTAACAGAACACAACACAACTGAACATTAACACATGAGCTTGTTAGTACTGTGTGCAGGACTTTTGGTAAACTTGCTCACTGACTGCTGTCTAGAGCTTTTGGACCGTTCCTCTGTTAGCGTTGTTGTATTTCAGGACTGACTGATATATTCTGCATGTCACACTAGTATGGGCCTTGTCTTTAGTGAAGTGTCTCCACATACTTAGTGAACTGCTGCTAGTTTGCTGCAATGACCCACTGGGCTTTTTACCTGTCTTCTCGGAGGCATCCATGTTGTTGTTATGTGATAGGCGACTAGTCGACATCATACTTAGACTTGGACTTAGATAAACTTTATTCATCCACAAAGGGAGATTGCTTGGTCACAGTAGCAGTAATGGGATGGGATGAATACATTATTTCTGCACCTGGCAAACACACAGTTCAGGAAAGAAAAGAATGTAATATGTGGATACCACACAATTCACTACCTATTTTCTGTATTTTGTATTATATGCATCTTTTTATATTCTGCTTCTAAGATTTTGAAAAACATTGGGCATTTGGATGGATGGCAAAAGAAGAATTTCAATGTACAGGGAAACATGTTTTTATACTGTGACAATGAGTCCTGAAAATCATCTATAGCCACGATTCATGTTCTTTCATATCCATACCTTAATAATCACCACTTTCTTATTATGCCATATGTCTACTGTTACCACTATACCATCACAAATGAGTAATATTCGTTCTATTACCTTTTTGTCTCTTCTTCATGTATTTTTTTTTTCTTTCTCCTATCTCCCTTTTCCCACCTTACATTCATACACCTTCCAGATTCACCAGTTTCAGAAAGGAAAGCAACCTGGGAAAGAAAGTTGTTCAAAGAAGTGTTTTAAAAAGAGCGGCATCGTTTAAACTGCGGGTCTGCCTCGGTTTCTCTTGGCCATGTGTTTATGAAACTCTGTGAAAGTCTTCTAGGTGTATGTTCAGAGCAACATTTTTATGGTAATAATATGCTAAGGCTGCACTGACAAAGCAGTTTTTAGTCTGAATTTGTGTCCAAATGTGTCAGCAGTCCAAACATGTCCTCTGTCAGCCTTTAATTGATTAGTGTGAGACAGACTGTTGTTGGTCAATAGTCAGCCTCAATTTGCACTCACACGATAAGCAACAAAGTGAGGAGCGCATATGATATTCTACTTGGGTACATATTTTTCAGCTGTTAATGTCTGAAGTACAGACTAATTAGGAAATAGTGGAGAGGCAACGCTCCTTCATTAGCAAATTAATTGCCGTCCCTGGTTGCATTTTGAATTGATCAAAGCAAATAGCCCTGAGCCCTGACACGTATGTGTTCTGACACACCACAGAGGCAGCTGTGAAAAAGGCTGATGACAATGCTGCAGCTGTATCAGCTGCCCGGATATTTTCACAAGAAATGTGCTGTGAGAGATGTGCGTAAAGTGACATTTCATGTCAGAACATGTAATTACCTAACGACGGTCAAGTCTCAGCCATATAACATGTACATAACGAAGCTTCAGTCACACACTGAGCTCATAGCGCCTCATTAAGCAAAATTATCAAAGGAAAAAATCAGAAAAGGGTATAGTTTAGGGTATTAGTTTATTTTCAGGACTGATTGCTGCCACATATTGAACCATATGCTTCTTTAATTAACTTATATAATATAATGTATGCCCTGTTCTTAAAAAGGCAAAGCAGGGTTTGGAAGGAAATGGCTTAAGCATTTGCATGTAACTCCTTGTTACCTCCCGCATACAGAGTTTCTGCATACATGTGACCGTATGCCTCCTTTCAATTACACTGTCAATAACGAGATTTGCCCATACCGCTCTTTAATAATGGCTGACACCCTCTGGGTTTTAATAGTGATCAAAGGCTGAAGTAGAGGCTGCAGGAAAGACATCCAGTCTCCATATATTACGTACTGTAGTTTTTTGAGAGAGAGAGAGAGTTTCAAAGAACATCACACTTGGTTATAAAATACTATTTCCTATATTTACATCAAACTGCTTACGCTGAGGTCTGTTACTGGTAATTCACAAATTATACACAAATAAATACGCACTTGTCGGTATTCATTGTCATATGAATATCCATGAATTCATATAAACCAAATCACTGAATACGTAGCTGCAGTTTTCATTACTGAACTTCTGGAAGTATCTGTATGTCCTGGAGGACAAAACTTCATAATTGTGAGTTTCTGATATGAATTTCAATCTGCACTGACATCCAGGATTCCACAGCTGATGATTTCACATAAACTGAGCCTAACACATAAAATCCATCATTCTAGTATCAGGGATTGACTTAATTACTCAGGCATAATCTATTACTCTGTGTATGAAAGCACCAGTGGCAGTCTGTAATTGTTTTTTAATTCATGTATCTATAGTAAAAGCCATTTGCAGCTTTACATGTCTCTGTGGGAACCCTACATATAAGAACCATTTCAAAAAGGATGATATAAAACTGGGTTCAAAATCAAATCACAGCTTTAGGAAAATCCACTCGTTAGTTGGAAGAATAAAACGACTCTGGGCAGCTGCCACCATTGAGTCAGAGACCAAGTGTCCTATTGAAAAGCTTTAGTGGACTGATTGGATTTGATCAGCCATGGACGACATGTAAAGTAAATGTAACCAGTGCAGAGGTTTCATAGCGCTAACGGCTGTTAGCAGATGAAGGAGGTTTATCTGATGTGAACAGTTGGATGTCTGGAGGGAACTTCACCCTGCTGGTTATGAATGTGGGCATGGCAGAGGAGGTTATCGGTCCCAGCCACTGGAGCACTGTGAAGCTGATTTACTGTTACACAATCAACATGAAGACAGATCTGACTTGAAATGATGGATCACTATATTTCGTGGCAAAAATTAGCACAGATGGATGGCAATGAGCTGTTAAGGAGGGTTTGTGCATTTAGAGAGAGAGAGCGAGAAAGAGAAAGAGAGAGAGAGAGACTCTGCCTGCAATATTTCAATATCCTGTTTGTGGCTGCATTGAAATGCCGCTGTCAAAAGATCATCTGACGGGTTGGGGAAGATAAAGGTGCACACTGTGTGCTGACTGTTTATTTGCCGCGCAGAGGGAGAGCGCGGCCCATCCGTTATTCGTTAAGTTTAAAACAACAGCCACAAGTATCGATCAATCTTTTTCACAGTCTGTGCCACTCGTGCGTCACCGAGTGCGCATGGCGCCCTGCCTGTTGCTGCTGGAGGAGAGGCTCCGTGTTCACACCCACATTCAACAGGCGCTGGGGGACAGAGCACTTGGCACACGCACACTTTCACTGCGTTTTATTGGGTTTATAGGACAGATCTTGGAGGAGGATGTGTGTTCTTTAGAGGTGTTTTAACTCGCGCGCTATGGCGCACACACCCAGACCCTCTCCCCGCACTCCAACACTTTGCACTGCCTCAGGTATATTAGACCAGTGACATTACCGAAGCCTTCACTGCATCTGTGGACCGGGAGAGGAGGATGGCAGCCGCACACAACGGATCCAATGTAACGATCAACAGCACCAACCCGTTTGTGCAGCCGCCGTGGCGCGTCGCTCTCTGGTCGGTTGCCTACAGCTCCGTGCTGACGGTGGCGGTGTTTGGGAACCTCATTGTGATATGGATCATTCTCGCGCACAAACGCATGAGGACAGTGACGAACTACTTTCTGCTGAACTTGGCGTTTTCGGACGCGTCAATGGCCGCGTTCAACACTTTGATAAACTTTATCTACGCCGCTCACGGGGAGTGGTACTTCGGGGAAGCCTACTGCAAATTCCACAACTTCTTTCCGGTCACATCCGTGTTCGCAAGCATCTACTCCATGACTGCCATAGCGGTGGACAGGTGGGTTTTACGAGACGCTGCGAGATTAATATGATGCCAAATCCTTCCCACGCACCTCTCCCCAACTCTTCCTCCCTCTCTCTGTATTAATGATCAGTTCTATTAACGCAGGAATGAAATTCTATGTTATCTGTAAGGGTTTTAAAGAGAAAACACTCACACATTTCTGTAATCCTTTTTTTCTTTATCTCCAGCTGCAGGGAAAAATTTTAATACAGACTACCTTCAGCACACCTGAAATATCTGCACCGCACGGAGAACATGAATAGTTCAAGCTGCACAGATTGCAAAACTACTTGTCATACAAACACTTTTAATCTCTACTGGCTGTGATTGTTTTTATTTATTGTTTTACATATTGTCCCTGGTTATTCCACCTGGCTATGCTCTTCTACGCCAGCAGTGGTGGAAAATTTAAATCCAGTGCTTTAAAAATTCTCAGTGTTACGTCTTGTTTGAAGACAAACTGCGCTCCATTTGGAAAGGCTTGCATAATTTAAGTCATTGAAAACTGGAACTAGAACCCATGTTTATGCAGACCCTAATTATATTCCTCTTTTGTTGGGTCTTTGGCTTTGTCCCCACGTTCTATAATCACAGTATTCTGCTGTTTTCTAATACGCATTCATTCCAGTTGTCAGTGGAGCAGTTGGTAATAACTTGTTTGTGATATGCATTTCTGGAAAGGCAGTCGCTCAGCGTGGTGACTGTCATCTCTCACACCATGTGCCTGTTTCACAGATTTCTACGTTTCACTGCCAATGAATAATAGACTGAAGCTGTTGTTTTGCAAAATAGCCTTTGCTGCAGTGACTCTGTGTGCCAGCACTCTAGGAGAGAGAGAGAGAGAGAGGGTACCCTTTCTTCCATGCCATTCCCATGCTCTGACTCTTTTGCTCTATGTCACATGCACTCATGTTGCTTACTGCCTGTACTCTTCCACACATCCTCCTCCTTCCATCTTCCCTCATCTCTTTCTCTTTGCCCATGGTTTCCAGTAATGTTGGGCTGCATTCAGCTTTGATGCCAGGCAGTCATAGGTCATAATGTTTGAATAAAGGGATTAAACAAAAGGAGGAAGCAGCCACGGGGCGGACATAATGAAAACAAAAAGCACGCAGAAGCTGCCGTCTGTGTCTAGCCAGTGCAGATGTGTCACAGTGTGTTCTGATATGGTGTGAGGTGTTTTCCTCCTCCTCCTCCTTCTCCTCCTGCTCCTTCAGTACGTCTCCTTAACACACAAATGGAACAATGCATTTCCTCGGGCCGTGCTCATTTTGGCTCGGGCCACAGCAACTTCCATGCTTTCGTATTTTTGGTCTGCAGTGTCCATTCAATTCTGTCAAGCGTGTACTCACAAAGAGAACATCGGCGTGACCTGCATGATGTAGATGTAACCTCCGGTCATGCTTTTTGTAACCCCAGTATGGTGCTGTCTCCGCTCTGATGTCTTGAAATGGCATGAGGCCACAGTTCGTGATCATCTGTGAATTTGTCCTTCCTGCTGCCTCCATCAGCTACCAAGTGCATTTCCTTGGGCAGTGTTCCAGCAGAAACTCCAGTTTTTGTGTGAAAGGTAACAGCAGGGAAGGCTTTATGATGTCGCAGCTGGTGGTTTTACCATATCAAATGACTAGTATATACTGCATGTTTTCATTGGAGTTCTGTTATTGTGCACGAGCAATAAAAATGACGACTCTTAAGTGCCCTTGCAGAAACAATTCATTCCCGCTGACCTACTTTGATGGCCAAAGTTTGTTAGTTAATTACTTCCTAACTGAAGTAATGAGGAAGTAGACCTCGTGAAAACTGGCAGCAGTTGCTACATTTGTATGGACTCTGCTATTCCACTAATAATCACAATTTAAGCCCAGTCAGAACAGAAATGCCTCACATAACCACGTCGTTCGTGAAAAAGTTGGCCTGATCGAAAGGAATTTCCAACTGGATTTTGCACGGGTGACTCAGACCTTTTAATTTTACGTTGAACAGTAAATCATTAACCCAAATAGACCCTGTAAATACCTGATGTGATTATTTCTCTCTGGGTCTTTCACATTCTTTCTGTGCATGTTTGCCCCACGCGAGATAAATAACAGGTGTCGTGTTGTATGTGTATGAAGGACAGAAACTTCCAAGACAGAAATCAGAGTCCTGTCTTGGTCGTGTACTTTTATTAAATGAATTTGTTGTGATTTTTTTCATCATCCCGATAGATGATAAGGGGCATGTGGACATTTATTTACAGTACTGGCATCTTAATTGGTGAACACCTTAAGTTGAAGTTAAGGATGAAGATACACTGCCTGGTGAAAAGCAAATAGATAGAAGCCACCTAATGGATAATTACTGCATGAATGATTATCTTCCAGCTGGCAACAAGTTATTTACCCCCAACTGATGCAATGAATAGCACATCCTGTGGTCGAGGAAAATATGTTATTTGAGAAGAGTCAAATTATTGGCATGCATCAAATTGGGTTAAAAACTGTCCAAATCAAATCAAAGAACAACAACAGTAGAACTCAGGGCTCTGTTTAATAGTAAAAGTAAGAGCATTTCCACATGTACAGTGTGAAGGGATTGGGACTCAACAGCTGTGTAACCTTAAGAAAACCACTAATCAGTGAGGCTAACTGCACTCTGGAGCAATGGAAGAAGGTCATGTGGTCTGATGAGTCCAGATTTCCCCTGTTCCAGAGTGATGGGGGCATCAGGGTAAGAAGAGAGGCAGATGAAGAGATTTACCCATCATGCCTAGTGTCTACTGTACAAGCCTGTGGGGGCAGTGCTATGATCTGGGGTTGCTGCAGTTGCTCAGGTCTAGGTTCAGCAACATTATGTGTCCAATGAATGAGGTCACTACCTGAATATATTCCAAGATGACAATGTCAGGATTCATGGGGCTCAAATTGTGAAAGAGTGGTTCAGGGAGCATGAAACATCATTTTCACGCATGGATTGGCCACCACAGAGTCCAGACCTTAAACCCACTGAGAATCTTTGTGATGTGCTGGAGAAGGCTTTGTGCAGTGATCAGACTCTCCATCATCAATACCAGTGACATTTCAGAAGCTTATTAAAACAATTCCACAGTGAGCTGCTATCAAAGCTAAAGGTAGTCCAGCCAAATATTATTTTTGGTGGCTACTTTTTTTTGGCCTGGCTGTGTATAAATGATGCTGAAATTCCACAAGCCCTGAACACAAAGGGTCGATAAAACGAAATTATATTGACCACCACCACCATCTTTGTTTCAAGTATCATCTTTGTGATAATGTGAAGTGAGTCTAGCTGAAGCGCTTTCCTGTCCTCTGATGACATTTGAGCGAGCGCATGACATTTGGCGGCACACACAATGTTTGGCTACTTGCACATGAAGTCTCATCCGATGTAGTCTCCACTAAACAACAGGTGGTGATGGAGTCAGTGTTTACTTGGTAATGTCACGCGGTTCGGACATGAATCCAGAACAACGTGCTTTCCGAAGGCTTTTCTGTGCAGCATAAAGAATGACGGCTTCCAGAGATAAATAAAAAAACATGAAAAGATTTTATTATCCTGCTGCTGCAATGCCTCTACGATAATACTGCTGCTGTGGAAATGTGCTTTGATGTGTGTGTGATCCTATTTAGCTTATTCAAATGTTTCTGGTGTTGTGTTTTAGTTATCGTTCAGTGGCTACAAGTCTGTTAGATCAGCTTTTTGGGTTCTAAATTACTCTGGTGCCCTGGCACATACTTGATTGAATATCTAACAAGGACCAGAGAGATAATGTAAGTTCCAAGCAATTACTGGTGAAAAGACGGGGCATCTTTGTTGTCGTCCCCCCCAGAGAGCCTTCCAGTGAATTGACACGGCCCATTCTTTACCATCTTATGGAGACTGAATTAGCAGCATTAACCCCCGTGTGAATGGCAATTAAATGTCACTCATGGCTGAGGTTAATGTGGCTGGCCAGAGTATTTTAGTGTGCTGTGCTGTCCAAAACTCTCTTTTAAAAAATACCCAATTTCCCTGAAGATCAAACACCACTGTTTAATTGGACTTGTGCACACTGCGGGTATGATGTAAATGAAGAAGATGTCACTGAATCTGAAGCTGGGTGGCTCTTTGAGGTTGTCAGATAAGATCATTTCTGTTAAACTTGAGTATATTTTACAAAACTTTACTTTTTTGAGGCATTTATTTTTTCTGATGAAACTTTATCTGATGAAGTTTACTTCCCTCCACTGAATCCACTAGAAATCTTATGAATTATTTAATTCAAGAGCATTAAATGACTGGTAGCACTGATGCCTCACAGCAAGAATGTCCCAGGTTTGAATCCATGGGCCGACTGGGCCTTTCTGTGTGAAGCTTGCATGTTCTCCCTGTGGATTCTCTCCGGGTTCTCCAGCTTCCTCACACTGTCTCGCTCTGTAACAACGGCACCCAAATGTCAGCTTAATTTTTGCTTCTGCTTCCATCTTCACTTTCACTAATTCACCAACAATCAATTTTTAGTTGCCAAGACAAGTCATGCAAATGTTTATATATTGGAACCTACTCGGTTAACCTTTCCTCAATGTGTTCCATCCATTTTGATTCAAAAAAATCGCTTTGAGAATTGCAGAGATGGAGAAGCAGCCGGAAACACTGAAGCTGAACTACACTACTACCAAGAGGACCAATCACAGCTCTTGCAGCCTGTGTAGTTACATTTCTAGGGAGGTGTACATAATGCTACCACGTTAGGGTCTGGGCTGTCACCATAGCTATGGTGTCAAATTGACACAGAATCATGAACCGCGCATTAACCTACCGGCCTCTTTCCCACAGGTACATGGCCATCATTCACCCTCTGAAGCCTCGTCTTTCGGCAAAGGCCACCGTGGGGGTCATCTTATGCATCTGGAGTCTGGCCGTGATTCTGGCCTTTCCCCTCTGCTACTTCTCCACAATCCGAATTCTGCCCCGCAGGACCCTCTGCTACGTGGCCTGGCCTCGCAAGGCAGACGACGCTTTCATGTGAGAAACGCTTCATTTGCATCTTTGGCTGCAGGATGTAGCTTAATTGTATTGGAAATGATGAACTATCACTTTAAAGCAATGCAGCAGAACTTTTGTTGAGTAGTGGTGACAGCGGCCTGTGTGGCCACAAGAGCTTAAGTACTTGTTTCTGGTGTAATGAATACAGCTTAACTTGGACATGTGAAGGGTAGCAGAACATTTCCTGTAGCTCATGCAGAAAACTCAAAATCATCATATCAATACAAACTAGCAACAAGTGTGGACATCTGACGTTGCGGAAAGCATATTTGGTCACTTACTGTTCTTTTTTCTGTATTTTCTTTTGCATTTAGATCTCCCTGTGCTGTTCACTTTGTATTGTACCCTCACTCTAATCAAGTAACTTTAGCATACTATGCTAGGTCCACTACTTCAATACTTTAGCAGATAGTTTCAGCCTCCGCTTCTCCTGCCCAGTGTGTCAGACGTTTTATTCCTGTTGCTCATTTAGCAGTAATAATACAGTATTTATAATAAATGTAGTATTTGGTCAGTGTTGGAGGAGATGCTCACTGTTTTTCCGTGGAAAACAAATCATTAGCTGACCAGGACTGACCCAGTGTAGTCACTTTTCCCGAGAGATTTTTCCCGGCCAATTGATGATGTGTAGTGCAACACCATGAATAAAAGAGGAGACATTCTCACTGTTGCAAGTCACTGTACCGTCCTCTACTGCAGATATAAATGCACGTGTAGACATGCACCAATTAGCCTCAACAGACATGTACCACCCATCCAGACCAGACCAGGCACCCTCACCTCATAGCAATGACACTCCTTGATGGCAGCAGCCATCCCCAGCAGGATGCAGCCTGACACAGACACACACACTAACGACTCAAAAAATACAAAGAACAGCATAAAGTGTAGACATGGCCTCCAAATTCACTAGATCCCGAATTGATCAAATATCTGTGGGATGATCGACAGAGGCCCCTCCCCTCAACCCATAGGACCCAAAGGTCACCACAGGACACCCTCAGAAGACCCATGTCCATCCTCTGATGAGTCACAACTGTTTTGGAGGCACAAGGGAGACCTACACTATATTAGGAAGGCAGTCATAATGTTATGCCTGATCGGTGTATATAACTGTGTATATAAGTGCTAACATTTAATAATGGAATGAGGAGATTGTCCATGTTCTGCCGAGTACAAGAACGATGTTAATCAGATATTCTGGGCCTTTTAAATATAACCAAGAATGTGAAATAGGGGTAATATAAATGGACTTTGTCAGGCCTGTCATTGCTTGTTTTTCCTCTGAATGGTTCATTAACTTAAGTTGGATTAATTTGTAAAGTTGCATGTGACCAAAAGGGCAAGCTTGAAAGCAATTAGTAGCTGTCAGTGATAACTTTACATTCACAATTCAGATCCTGTGTTAATCATTTGCAAAAGGACCAGAAAAAAACACGAGGTGTATGAAATAAGAGATGCAAAGGTTGTGTAATGTATTCACGTCTCAGCCAGTGTCTCTGCTGTCTTCGTAGGTATCATATCATCGTTACAGTTCTGGTCTACATGCTGCCCTTAGTGGTGATGGGCATCACTTACACCATCGTAGGCGTGACGTTGTGGGGGGGTGAGATCCCTGGAGACTCATCTGATAACTATCACGGACAGCTGCGGGCTAAAAGGAAGGTAAGAACTTCTTGAAGGAGGAAAATGGCACACCAGTCGCTCGGGATCCGAGCTATGACTCAGGGTGGACCAGTTTGAAAGTGTGAATGTGACGACTGTTGAACGCTAATAGGCAGAGAGCCGTGAGTAATATGTCATTTTAAGCCTATGGCTCCAGGTAATTGTAACCTTGCTAAGGTTTTATGGCCTAAAGTGGAACAGCAAAAAAGACAACTTGAGGAAATGTGCCATTTTGTCACAATTGTAATTCAGCAGAAAAAAATCTGACAATCTTTTGTGTTCATGTCAGAAATCACTTGCTTCCGTCGAGGCAGGACAGCTGTGCAGGTCCCTGTTGCTGTAAGGATTCCTTTAGGATTTTGACTGGAAGCTATTCTCTTTGTTAATTTAATTACTGAGGTTGAAAACAGTTATTGTCTAACGGGGGTACAGTTGGAGAGAATCCCAGGGCACCACCAAATCTAATTAATTGTTCCCTGGCTTCTTTTGTGCGCTCTTTATGGACATATTAAGTGTATCCTGCTGATGTTCGACCTAGTGAAAACACAACATCATTGGTGGTGCAGAAATTGAGGTAACGAGGTAGCGCTTCACAACTCCCTGTTTGTGCTTTCTGCTCAGTCTCAATAGACAGTATGAATCTATGTTCCCCTCACAAAGAACATTCTTTTTAAATGAAACTTCTAACGCCCTAATGCCCACAGGTGAAATTGAACGGAACAATAGACTAAGCTCAACATTTAATAAAGTTGTGCAAGCCGCAGAAGGTTTTAAAGACACTGATGAATGTTCTCACTTTAGCTCCAGCATGTTGCAGTAATGACTTTTAACTTCAGCATGCGTGCGCAGAAAGGTTTGCTCTGTGAACACTTCAGGGAGGAAAACCTTAATTCAACAAAGCGCAACCTTTCGTGTTTGTCAATTACCGTCAGTCAGCCCGACACGGACAGGCCCTGAAATCCAGCAGCATCTCCGGGCAATACGAGTTGTTTCGTCCCCACTTTGAAAGACGCCTCTGAAACTAAAGCCGTTCAGCAGCAGCAGCAGCAGTCAGTAGCTCATTCTTGATGTGTCTCCGCGAAGGAAGTGTTTACTGCTACCTTGAAGAATGACCAAATATGAGAGAACACATCTTGACGCAGGTCATAAAAGGGTTCTGCCGATTTATTGGCAAATAAAGTTACATAATTCTTGGCTCAGGCCGAGTCAGTTAATTCCATTTGATGTTTTATTCCACCCGAGATCTCTTTATGAATCATAGTATACTACAGGATGTTTTATGGGCGCCGTTTTTTATCCCTCAGGTTATTAAATTAATAACATTGCCTGTTAATTCTTAAAACTCGACCGTGTTAAAATGCGTCCATTGAAGAAGTTGAGACTCTCTAAATCTCATTAAAATGAAAATCTGTCCATATGTCTTCAAGCCTAAATCTTACTCAGATTATGAAATACCCAGAGTACTACTGAAGTAAACAAACATTAAGCTTTGTTTGGCTTCCTGGATGTGCCAGGAGCAGACGAACATATAAAGAAAACTGTTAGGTTTAATAACGTTTAACATTCAACATTTTGCACAGTATGCATGACAGAACATATGGACCATAATTGTTTAAAGTTATTTAAGCAGGAATCAAAGTATTGCGGCTGACTTTTCTGCAAACAGGACATTTTATGGTAATTTTACAAATGCATAGAATATGTGAATGTGCTCTTTGCCATTTTCCACTTCTTCTTCTTCCTATTGTCATTATTATTATTATTATTATTATTATGCATATTTGAGTGAGGTGCTGTAATACAGTTATAGGCTCGGCCACCACAGGCGTCGGGTCACCGATGCTGCTGCTTGCTGATCACTGCGAGGTGCCTCGGCTTCAGCCTGTTACACGGTCATTAAAATTGTTTCCATTTTTCAAAAGGTCTTGTTACTAATGGGTAGAATGTGTTAATGATTAATACGCTCTGCGGCAGTTCCCAGATTCCTGGCGCTAAACAACGCGCTTGGTGCCGCTGTATTGAAATGAGAGGTCAAAATTTGCACGTCACTGGCAGACAACACTAAGAATGGCAACTATTGGAGCAGACACGGGCTCCTTTACATTAAACGGAGAGCAATGCTGTACATCCCATTGTCTACAGTTTCCTTTGCATTCTAGCAGTTGCTCATACTCTTGGTCACCCACAGTAGAGATGCAGGTAAATACAAGTGTCCAAGACAAAGTCATTGACTTTACACGTTCTCACCTTCCCTAAGAATTCACCGCAGTCTTCATTATTTCTGAGTCTTCGTGACAGAAAATGGGTCTTTGCTTTGGAGTGCTTCTTGAATAGCTGTGCAGATCAATAACTGAAATAGAATCAGTGTGTGTTTGCGTGTGTGTGTGCGGTGTGCTGTTATTTGTATCCAGGTTTCATACATTTCCAGAGAAACTGCTTTCTGTTGTTTTTACTGCCTCTTTGAAAAGTAATTTGTATGTTTTATCTAAATGGTTTGAGCATCGTTTTAATATCTCATCTTCCAGTCTCTGTCATGTCCTCATTGCTGGTTTATGTTGTGCAGTGCATGTTTCTGAGCAGATAAATGTCACGCTGGTTGAGAGTTTAGCGCTCCAAGGCTCTGGTCAGTATAGGTTACAGAGAGGAGGTTGGAGCTTGGGGCAGCGGTGTGCGGTCTGACAAAACTAGCCTCGGCAAGAGGTAGACTTTTTACAGACTACTGCCTAAACATGATAAATACATAGAAATGTCCATCTTGGTGAGGGGAACCACTAATGAAATAATCATCATGGTGACGTGCACAGGAATTTAAATTACTGTGACTGAAACAGTTGTTTAAACAGCTCAGCTGAATAATCACTTAATGTAAATACTGTTTCCTTCTCTTGCAGTTACCATTGTTTGTGGAGAGAAACCCAATCCTGTGTATATTGATATTTTGTTACAAACATTTGTCCTTTTAGTATCCTCAAACTGTATTTTAAAGGGTTAACTAGTACTGTTTTTTACAACCTGGACCTGATTTCTGGCAAAAAACATACAATCATTTACTCACATAAATAACTTTTGTGTTTTGTATTGGTTTGGGAGATATTTAGATCTGTGTAAATCCATCTAGTGGGAGGGACTGGGGCACCGAAACGCATCCTCTAAATAACACATTGCATGCTGCGAAACTCATTCATTTCACCCATTTTGTTATAATAAGCTTGTGCTATTTGCTGTTGAGTTACCTATAGGTCTATCTACAGACCCCGGATGATGTGTTCTGATCTGGATGATGTCATCTTTGAGCGCTGCATGCAGCAGCAATGGTTGGCTTGTTTACCTGTAATTTGCTACTGCTAGTTTTTTTGTAACATGGCTGAATAATTACACCAAAATTACACCAATACAGTTTAATAGGACTGTCCCTTATTGTGCAAGTTCACTGAACAGGACATCAATTAGCTATCCAATCTTTAAGAAAAATTAAATACGTGGAATAACGTTTTATTTCTCTAAATTAAACGTAGCAGTTGGTTGCCAAGGTCGCAGCATGTCTTACATACTGTATAACACTGGTGTGGAAGCCAGATTGACTTTCAATGGAAACTATTTTCTTTTCCAGTGGAAAGTTGGTCTGCAGTCACTCTGTTGGGAACTGATTATGCTCCAGCACATCTGCCAAGCCAATCAAACCGCTTTGATGTGTTTTATGTGGTGCTGTGGAGCTGAATTCGGTTGCATGAAAATGTCTTTGGCTGGTTGTGGGACTTTCCAGCTGTGTGCAGGGACCATTAGCTGACCAGCCGATTTTATTTAAGCGCATCATTTATCTCAATTGCTCAGTTACTCAAGTTTTATGTTTTAGATCTCAAGATATAGTGGAAGTGATTATGGTTCCAAACAGCACATTTGGGAAAATCAGCAGCTTGATTCATCGAGCCAGCACCATTACAATTCATCCTGACAGGAACATGAACGTTTTTTTAAAGAAGGAAGCGAAAACCTCAAAATGTCAAGGCATCACAAAGGCCAGTAGGAATTTCTCTGAGGGCAAAAGCCACACTTCTGTGCCTGCTATTGGATTAGGTGGCAGCAGATCATTTTTTTAACTGATCGATTTAATGAATATTAATGCCTATAGAGAGCTCTTATCTTCTCTGTACAGTTGGTGGCTTAACTGTGGTGGTTACTTCATTGTTAAGGCAAGTATTGGCCTTAAGCAACCTGTTGGCTATGTATCATTGCTGTCCAGAGGTTTAATTGGATTGTATTAAATGGTGAAGATTGCATCCCATATTGATTGACAGAAGCACTGGAAGCCTGTCCAGAATGTACCCTACCTCTCACTCAATGCCAGTGGGAATAATGATCCCTTATACAATAACGTGGCTATAGGTAATGGACAGATTAATGGATGGGGGAGTTCTGCAGTTTATTTTAAGACACGGTATAGGCCATCAAGACAAGTTATCAATTAGAAAAAGAATGAATGTGAACAGAACAGGCATTTCTAGCAAGAATTTTCAGGTGTTCGATCTTACTGACAGCTTCAAGGCCATTGTGATGGGAAGCAATGAAAACCTCTATTGTCTCCCTTCATTTTCATTGAAAGAAACATTTGCGAGTCAATTGTTTTGTGTCTCCTCTATTCTAAGATCACATCTGGGTGTTAAAAACGTCAGCCTGACATGCGGCTCTAATGACCTGTCATAAGGCAATCTGCCTTCGACTTGTGCTGTAAGCACTGCCGATAGTCCGTGCTCTTTCTGCCTGAAGGTTGAAGTACTGCATGTGTGTGAAAATGTAAGGATTGGAATGGATTACCTCTACAAAATCCCTTTTTTTTCTCTCCAGAAATGAAGTAAAACAGTGCTAAGCCGCAGTCTATCTGGGTGTCGCACTCACATCCAGCAATAATGGGACAGCTCTAATCCCGACTGGACAGGTGTCAATGGATCAAACTGTGCCCAGACATGTTCCGAAAATCACCATAGAAGCCGTTTCAAGGGGCTTTAAAAGCAAGCCACACTATATGGTGGCTGCTTTCTTTGACGAGTGGGGCCAGGAATAATGATGCAATCCTATAACTTTCTGTACTTGCACCATTGATTGACTAAGACAAAGGTGACTCTCCACCTTTTCACACCACGTCAGGGTTCCCGCTGAACCACTTACTGCAGGTCCTGATTGAATCGTTTTAACTATTAATCCCCCAAAGATACTGTCAAATGCTGGACCATTTTTTCAAGGACGTTTTCTTGTTTGTGGTGAAAGGAGTTAGCCCAGCTTTTCTTTTTTGATGTGTTCTCTTTATTTCCCCATTCACTTTTGCTTTGACTAAATTGGTCCGCCTAATCACTCAGTTGCAGTGAGACACAGAATTTGCCAGTGTGTGTGTCCTTATCGCGTCCCAAATTACTGGCAGGGCTCTTTGTGGTTTCAAGCTAACTAATGGGCAGTCATTTACTGGATTAATGAAGGAACATCAATCTAGAGCTAGGGCAAGCCCCGGGACTGTTTCGTTTGGTTACAGTCTAACTCAATATCCAATTTATGCATTAGAAATCTCATTAGTGTGTGAGTGTCATTGCTTTTTTTTTTTTCGAAAGCAAATCAGCACCAGACTAATATGTTTATACGTCGTCTACTTTCATTTGTTTCTCACTCTTCATTTTCATTCAGGTGTGAAACGCTAAATAAAAGCAGTATTCATCAGAAACGCAGAGTGCAGTTGTTATTTTTAAGTCGTGTATCTTCAGTGCCTGTCATTTCTGGGATTGAATCTGATTGAAATGCGGCTGAGTGGTTTTGATGTTGATGCTGAACGCCGTGTGATAAATCCGACCACCACTTAGTACTCCTCAGGTGTTACACTCTGCTTTTTAGGCTGAGTTCCACATGTGTCTTTCTCCCCTCACAAACGTCACATCAACAATGGCGCTCGCTGGCTTTTACTCGGCCTGCTATAAAATACCCCTCAGCTTTCTTGCACCTTTTTTCCAGAAGGAGCGATGTGAAATAGCCTTTAGATTACACAGACATGTTTCTGTAGGCTGCTTGAGTGTAGATTGACCCTTTGTATTTATGCGAAATGGGACTGAACACAAACACTTGAGATTCTACTCTCGCACAAAAAAGGCTTTAGATGACAGTAACTGGATGACAGCCAATTGCTTGCGCTCGTCTCTTCTGGTGAAGGGTATGTTGGTATCTTCTACCGAGATATACCTGTGAGTACTTGCCATGTCCTATTTTAAGACGCTGATGAACTCATAGTATTTTCCGGACATCTTCCGCCATAGGCATGTTTCATGTGCTCGCCCGCGTCCCCCAGTGTTATCAGAAAATTGCCGTGGTCATAGAAATCACGTTCAAATGGACGGAACTGGCAAATTATTTACGCATTTCTCATTTGATGTCACGCAGATTGGCTGCAACGAGCCCGTTAGCTGTAGTGAGACTTTTTTTTTCGTTCGTTTTTTTAAATTCATATTCATCATTAGCTCTGCCCTAGGCCACTAGCATACAGACGTTTGCTCCCCCATGCAAAAAGATAACCTTGTATGTGTTTTGCTGCAAGGGCAAAAAAAATGTTTGTATTCAAGAAATGGGAGACGCTTTTATCCTTGTCAACAGAGATGGGCAAAGACCTGTAAAGCTGCCTCTCCTGCTGCTGCTGCTGCTGCTGTGGAGTATCGAGTCGGTTGGTATGTTGTAACTAAGAGACAGAGCTTCCTCCTGGCAGATCCCTGGTGTTATTTATTTGTGTCAATTATTCTGTACAGCACGGTGTGAAAACATTATTAACTTTAATCCTATGAAGACTAACTGACTGTCCTCATTTCCTTCCCTTTGGAAAACATCAACACACATACAGGCGTACATCTAGGATTGATGATAAAGGTGTGTCACCAGCAGCACCTCTGCAGTTCACAATCTACTTGTCGTTCACTTGAGCACTAACTAACTTCGTGTCAGTGAGGTTACCAGGCAACCTAAGTTGACATGCCAGATGGTTTGCTACACACAACCATCTGGAAATTTGTCCTCGGAAATTGTTTGAAAAAGGGCATGCCCTCTGGAGACAGTACTTGGCAGGTGATCGAACCATCTGTCTGTCACAATTATAACGCGCCAAACACAATAATCCACAGTCTGAGGAACTTTGGAAGGCAAGTGTTCAGTGTAGCTAGCCATGTAGTCTGCGCGTTGGCAGAAGTAGTTCCTCAAAGAATGCTGATTGGTCTGTGATTTAAAGGGTTGCGACAGCCTTAAGTGTGGTTTATGCCTCTGTGGGACTAGACGGCGTGACCTAGGCATGTAACTTACGACTTACAACTTACTGAGCCTATGCCGGTGTGAGCCGTTTGAATTGCTTCAAAAATTGCAGCCAGAAATACTATTGCCAAGCGGACCAATCACAGCTCTTGCGGTCTGCGTCGCTGCAGTGCGTAGTTACATTTCTGGGGATGTGCATGTCAGGCTGCGGGGGTTGGGGTGTAGGGTCTAGGCTGTCACCATAGCTGCACCATCAAAACGACGCAGAAGCGTAAACTGCCTATTACATTTTGAAACATCTCTGGGGCTGTTGTGGTATATCCTGAAACTTTGAGAATGCAGCTGCCTCTCAAGACAACAGAGCAGCTGAACGAAGAAGCACAAATCATCCCATAAAATCACAATGTGTCATTTTTTATAAACCAGAGACTCAGCCTGTTTTTCCTCCCAGTTTCAGCTGGGCTAAACCACTAGTAGTTGTTGATTCATATGTATCAGATTAGAGTGGATTAGACTGCGTAGTCTGATCCACGCAATCATACTTTTAATTTAGAGGTTTTCTTGTTGGCTGCTCAGCTGAATAGAGCACAAGTTTTCTGTCACAAGTATATTGATGGTTATATAACACGTTCCATTATGGCCATTGCACCAGTCGCACCGCTCTGCAAAGACTCTTGGGTACAGGACTACTATAATTATTATTATTGCAATATGACATTTTTCTCAATGTGTCTTTTCCCCATGTTCTTTGTAGTACAGCAATCATGAAACATCAAAGCGGTAAAAAAAGAGATATGACATCCGTCCTTTGAGGTCTGCTCGGCTGTATGTAAATTTCCTGTTCTCTCTGCCGTCTGAGTCCATTTACGTCGGCTTTTCAAGACCAACCTCATACTGCATACAGATAAATTCTGCCAACAAGGAACTTGCACTTACTGGCCGCGGCTGACTTTGCCTTAGTGAATTTATTTATTTGAACAAAACAGTTTTTTGGTTTTTTTTTTCTGTTTTAATCTTTATTTGAGGCACATTGTGTTTTCTTTCATCTTACCTCACTAATTGAAAAGTTTGCAGCACAAACCAAAGTGATATTTCTCTTCTTTAATCCCAGCCCCTTGTTACGTTTGTAATTGATGTCTGTCTGCCACATTAACCTCAGTGACCCAGCATCCTGCAGCAATTGCATGAAGAGAAAGCTGCTTTTTTACCATCTGTTGCTTATTTTTGTTTGCAGAGCCAGGCCAGAAATTGCCTCTCTTTTCGCAAGGACACAAAAGGAAGATGTTGGACATAAAGCTTTCTATCTGTAAAGGTCGTACACGACATCTAAGGCTCAGAGAGAAAACTAGTTTGGTGATAGCATCACCTTGCCAGAGTTGTCAGCACTTTTCTGGAATAGTCTACTTATGTCCATCTCCTATACAATGTCACCTCTACACTTTCCTAGGGGGGTTGATTTTTCCTGACACAGTCCCAACTATAGCCTTTGCCGATAACTCTGAGCCGACAGATTCAAAGGTCTGGATTCCAGGCAACTGATCTCTCCCGGTTTGATCACATAACAATAAAGTGGTCTGACCAGGAGACATCTAAGAGGCCCCACTTGAACATCTTTTTAAAACAGGTGATTTTGGTCCTTTACAACCACGTTCATGCAGATGCGTCACCTTCTAGAGCACTTTATTGTTTTGAATGAGAAAACAAAAAGCAGCAGTGGAGCTTGGGGTGGATGGATCAGCCACTGTTTCATTTAGTGATAGTGATTTCTGAAAGTGTAAACTGTAAAATGTGAAAGGCCTTTCATTATAAACCCTCAAATAGGCAGCCATATGAAAACCAGCACATTGATTCCTTGTACTACTTGTTGAAAAGGTGAGTCATTCCCCAAGGTAGCTTTACTTGACAATAATAGTTTGAAAATAAATAAATCAAATTAAAAACCAATAATAAGCAAAGCGTTTCATCACCTTAAAGACCTTGGATTGAATTTTCCCAGGGCTCAACTTTAATTTGGTTCCCCCTTTTTTAATTAAAATAAAATGTCACATAAGTGTTGTTGGGATCAAAAACACCTTCATCAAAAACACAGAGACATGATAATAAAGCATATCTGAATACACACAGACCCAAAAGATACTAATGTAGAAAGCTGGGAGGCAAATATATATATATATCAGTTGTGAAGGAGTTGACCCAGCGCGTTTCAGACGCTCTGACAAACTGTTCCCGCTGTGGCATATAAACAAAAAGGTGCTTGCCCAGTTTGGGAGCTGACTCTTGATATTTTTAAAAGGCCAGTGCTTGATGACCTGGGTTGTCTGAAAGACCGGACTGATTGCTACTTGGGAAACACAAAATATTGTGTCAGAATATTCAAGTCTACTAGTTAGTATTCATGCATGCAGTTTAAAAAACAGAGGAAATTGCCATCTGTGTTTTGGTACGGTAAAACATTTAGATTTCACCACAACCCTGATTACCACGTTCCAAGATTTTTAGTTCAAGTCTTCTAATCAATTCATAAACAACATTAAGGGCAGATCTCCAGTCATTATCCCTTCCCTAAAAATATTATTCATACATTTGTTTTAATCTTTGAAGACCATATGGTATTCTCCACAGCAGTAAGTCCTCTTTTTTTTTTTTTCTTTTTAGCTATTTTGAAATCATTAGTTATTATGCTTTAGGAATAATTCAAATAAATATACATATATATATCAATCAATTGTATTTTTTGGAGACTAAATTATTCCACTCATGTCCAACAGAATATTCATTAACAACCCTGTTTACTCCCACCGACCTTACTATAATTTGTCTTAAGTGACAACTTGGTTATTATTGTTTCTTATCCAAAATAAAATAACGAACTGATATCACTCCACAGCTTTTCTTTAATGGAGAACATTTGTTCTGTTCTCTAGCTTTCAAACTGCTCTTATCACTTGTTTGTTGCGTAATCGCCTAGAGGCAGGCTACTTCGGGACAATACTGTTGTTCAACTGGTTCTTGGTACACCTCATTACTGTCATTCTTTGCCTATTTTCAAGACTCACTATTGAATTAAAGATAGATCTTCCAAAGCATGATATGTTACATATATAAATACCCTATTTTAGTTCTTACTGCCTCAAAGTGTCACTTAAAAACTCATTTTATCAGAGCTTTTTATCATTGTACAATGTCCTAAAGTGGTTTGAGTAAAAGCTTGAGAAAACTGCCGTTGTGTGCAAAAGACGTAAAAGAGTGCAACGTTAGCGTTTCCCAGCGGTTCATATACACCAGAATTGTCTTTTAACCCTCATGTCCTTTTCCCCTCCTGTTATCACTAATCTTAGATATACCTCAGCCTCCTGAGCGTCACAGGATGTCCTTTCAACATTGTTTATGTAGCTGCATGATCGAGGCTGTCTTTGTGTCACACAGATGAGCGCTGGCCACCACGGACTGTATTTAACTGTAAACACTGGGGGGATGATGCATGCTCTTGCTCTGCTCTCACAATCTCAAAATCCCACTGATTCACCGACGATTCTCTGTGCGCGGTTTGTTGTTGTTGAACATCTTAAGAGATGTTCTTTATATTTTTAACAGCAACGTATGTGTGCATGCTTATATGTGCTGCATGTTCAAATAAAGATACTTGATTGAGTTTAGTTAATTCACTGTGACTTGCACAGATGCACTCGCCAAAACAGTGTCTAAGAATCTGTTGTGAAGCCTCATATATAATATCTAGCCTGGACCCCAGCCCAAACTTTCCTCACTTTTTGTGGGGGAAAGCTGGTCTGGGGTCACTCTGATCTGTCAGGCCGGTCAGATTGTTGGGGTTTGGCTTAAGAACAGAAGACGAAAGATTAACAGCGACTAATCATAAAAGCATACAGGCTCAGGCTCTGAGCGCCGTTGAGTTTAATTTATACTCAACAAAATGACTTTGATTGATTAAAGGGATATATAATTGCGTAGATATAATTCGTTTCTCGGTTTCAGTTGAAACACGCCCCATAATGAAATCTCTGGCTTGTTACCAGACTCATATTCCAGTAAGAGCTGAATCGGGCTACACCCGCTTATAAAACACCCTGTTTGTATTAAGTTTTCTAGTTTTCTAGTCTAAATATGGACTCTTTAAACATGTTCATCAAGAATGTAGTCACATTTCATAATGATGGGACAGAATTAGCCTTTAAAAGAGTCCAACAGTCCTTGTCATATGAATTGATAAATTGATCTTCATTCTGTTCATCTGTTGTGTCATAGCCCCCCGTTGTTGCCCACTGTCCACACTGTCCTGCATTATGAGATGTGTCATGCCAATGTACATCGTCCTGCTGCTCACTGAAGCACCAAATGTGTGTGTATTAATATGCTGCTGAAAATAGTCCCAAACAAACGCTGCAGTTTTTTTTTTTTCATGGTTGAGTGACGTATCATGAAAAGTGCATCTCCTTTTAAATGCCTTGTCTCCTCTGTGAAGATCTAAATGTCCAGTAGGATCAAATAATCTGGGGGATAGAGACGATGCCACAGGCGGTATAGATTGGGAAGTGAAAAAAAAAAATATATATAGTTGCATGAGACATCTCATATATATATATGCAACTATGAAATGGTTTTAAGTCGAATAAGAATTAAACATGGCATAAGATATCTGCCAATAAAGCAGCATAGAATAAATAAAACCATCAGAAACAGGCAATTACCAATGCGGCTTTACCAAAATTATAATTGACAGGGGAGTAAATTATATTTTCAACGTGTCATTAAAGCATAAATTAAGCGTAATTAAAGTTAGCCTGGGTGGCTCTGTGCTACAAGAGGCAGAAATGAAAGGAAAACACCACCAGTTTTATAAGTTCTATAAATTAAATTAAGTCTAAAAATGATGTGTGAATGTGTTTATCAGAGACGTTCGCGATTCCTTTTCAACTGAGGCAGTCCAGTTCAGGTGTGTTCAGATCAGTTTGCTCTGTTCACGGGGGTAAATGCAGGTGAGGGGCCTTTATGTCGAGGAAAGGCAGATGAAAGAGAGCTGTGTGCACGGAGGCAGTAGTGGGAGAAGCCTGAAGAGCTTGGAAGATAGCTTATCTGTGGCAGAAGTCCAGGGAAAAACAGAATTGCCTTCCTTGTGAACGTATTTCATCACAGTATATTTTAAAACAGTCGTTGGATTTCACCCTTCAGACGACTGTTGGAGGACTCTTTAGCAGCAGAAAACGCCACAACCGTGAAAATGTTTACAATGCATGCATAGTGTAGAGGTAAAACTGTCACTTTTAGGTTGGGCTGTATCTTCTTGAGAACTTCAGCACCTTCATTTAACGCCCTGCCACTGTCATCGGACAAAAATTTGGACTGAGTGCCTCACCAATAGCAGCCACCTAGCACGGTTTACAGCACGACTTGCGTTAAGTCATAAACTCTGAAACATTTACTCAAAACAAAAGGTGCCAAGACCTCTGTTTGGATTACAGCAGGGCCTCGATGATGTCTGTTTTGTCTCTGGTGGTGTCAACTGTTAGGTTTTCCTGTCCGGGCCAGCCCCCTGAGAGCTCACAACATTGTGGTGGACTGCATTCCTAATTATCACCCAGAGACGATCTGCTGCAGCTTCAGCGATTCCTTGAAACACTACCAGATGGATGGATTGTTCATCCATTACCAAAATTAGCTTAGGAGTTTAGGCTCAGGCATTTTATTACCAAGCAATAATATTTATGTATAGGTTAATCTAACACCGGCAGTACGCATTAATAAAGATTACGCTAAAGTTTCCAGGAGTTAAGAAGCTATTTTTCATTGGTAGTTACGACAGAACTCTCCCTAAAATAAAAACTTAGCGGAAAGTAAGCCAAAGCATGTATACTTGAGCAAGCCAACTTAAAAGGCAAACTAGAAAGTACTTTCCTATTATACTTTAATTTAATTGTAAGTAAGTATGTAAAATAAACAAGTGTTCTTAGATTCAAGTCGCCTTTATTGTCACTTTCATGATGATGAAAACTGACCTTGTCCCATTTGTGACAGACTAACATACTTTTTCTACTACAACAAATCATTTAACACTAAAGAACATGTAAAAACTACATGCAAGTGGAAACAATCAATACTGGCATGAATCAATACTGCTATATGTTCAATTTTCCAGAGTCCCTGTAAGTGCTATATATATTTATTATACTGTATTGATCCCACAATAAAATGATCTCTTTGCATTCTGACCCATTTAGTCGTTCACACAGTAGAGAACAGTCGGAGCAGTGGGCTACAGCATCTAAGGAAAGCGCCCGGAGGGCAGTGCTTGCTCAAGGCCCTTAAGCCAAGGTTTGGTAAAACGTTAAAGGTGCCACTTTAATTTCTGTAATAAATATTTTTTTTTTCACATTAAGTCTCCTAATAAAAGCACTGAAATAAAAAAAATAAAGTTTTTCAACAGCGTGAAACGGAAAAAGGCTTCACACATGACAAGCTGCAGTACACTACGTCAAACAGGGCGAGTTAGAAATACAGACCGGCCTCTACTACAAATCTGCCTCTGATAAAACATTTGTCTACAGTAAAGCGACGCACTGTACACATGTTGACAGCTGCATTGATAAATTCGCATGTAGCGCCAGGTGAGGAATTGCTTTTGTTTCACGCTGGTCCCAAGATGCTAACACTGGATGCCACCCTGACACTACCTCTAACCAGGGAATACGTTTAACCTAGGCTGGCATAGCTAGACTCGGTTATTACAACACCATGAGTCTGGTAACACTCCACTGGGACTTCATTATGGGGCTTGTTATCGATACAAATAAAAAAACTCCCTCTGCGCCAAACTGGATAGTCCTACAACCAATCAGAGCAGCCACATATGTGACGTTAAGCAGTTAAGGTATTCCTGACAAATGCCAACGGAACAATTCCAGACCAACATTGCGGTCTGGCTTCCAGGCTAATTTTAACCTGCTGTATAGCTCATTAGTTTTAGCACAGAGTGCTCGGAAACATCAGCCTGTATATACTTGAATTTTATTTCATAACATTAATTTCACTGACAAACGCACAGGGACTTCCTGTGGAATTGGATCCGATGTGGAACACACCACCCTGCTTCCCATAACAGTATCACAGCATCTGTCTATTGCCTGCACTGCCGCGTCCTATCAAAATGCTGCAGTTCAGCAATGGATTGAAGCCGCGTGCACCAAATATACTCTACTAAGTATTCATCATTTTTCAGAATCTGTAATTATAGGTCAGGAGTGGTATTTTTCTTCTTCTGTCCTTTGTAATTTCCCTCGAATTACAAGTTACTCGTATATGTCACCATCTCCAACCGTGACCAACTTTATCCGTTGCAGGTGGTGAAGATGATGATCATTGTAGTGGTGACCTTTGCCCTCTGCTGGCTGCCGTACCACGTCTACTTCATTGTGGTTGGTCTCAACGTGCGCCTGAACAAGTGGAAGTACATCCAGCAGGTTTACTTGTCGGTGCTGTGGCTGGCGATGAGCTCCACCATGTACAATCCCATCATCTACTGCTGCCTCAACAGCAGGTGAGCAACAACAACAACCAAGGGCTTGTTTTCTTAAGCTTGACAATCAACAATTAGTGAGTATGCACTGTATACTTACATCTACATTTGCTGTTCAGTTCACTGATTAGCTCACCTTACAGTAACTCCTTTAGATATCTAAATGTGCTTCACTTGGTGTAGCATGGTATACAGTGTACATGGCTTCAAGTAGAAGAAAACATAAAACATTCATCAGAAATAAAAAAAATCATAAAATGCCAGCTGGAAAAACAGCCATTATACAGATATACTTATTATGTTTTTCTTTCTGGATCTTTTAAACTCTTCCCCTCTGGACACGTCGCTAGGTTTCGAGCTGGCTTCAAGCGAGCCTTTCGTTGGTGTCCGTTCATCAAGGTCTCCAGCTACGACGAGCTGGAGCTGCGCTCTACTCGGCTGCACCCAACCCGCCAGAGCAGCATGTACATGCTGTCCCGAATGGATACCACCATGGTGGTGGTTTATGACCCTGCCGACGGTGACGGCGGCGCTGGGGCTGGCTCGGCAAGGAAGCACTCCCTGCCCTCGAGGAAGAGAAGCTACATCACTTCTCGTCACACGGAGATCCCCGGAGGCACTGATAGCAGCGCCAAAACACAAAACGGAGTCGCTCCGAGCGCTCAGCCTGAAGAGTTTTCTTGAAGGGCACGTTCGCGGGCAAAACACTTTAAAACATTTGCATGAGTTTTACACAAACGCATGATACACTGTAGACTGAAGTAGCCAGACTCACTTCTTATCAGAATATGGATCTGGTGACGCCACACATGTTTCAACAAATATAGTGAAACAAAATACCTCTCCACCTAATTGGATAGTCCTACAACCAATCAGAGCCATTTCAACAAGTTCAACTCCATGGTGCTCAGAGGCCCAGCAGATCTTAGCCAGAGCATAATCCATTTCAAACAGAGTGGCTCCACACCAACTCTCCACCACACGCCGGCCTTCACACTAAATACGCTGTACATACCAGCTTTGCACATGGTGTTTGCTTAGCTATGACACAGGCGCATGGTAAAAATGAAGACGTGGTTGTTAAAACAAGCGGACATTACAGACTCTGTTAATGAAACAAGCCATTAACTCCTCAGCCAAACACTCAGTCTGTTGAGTTAACATTAGCACATTAAACACAGCCAGTGTGTTTGTTAAAGTCCCGGTCCTGCAGATCAATTGACGGATAAGGAAGGAAATTATACAGCTCTGTTTGGAGATTAAAGCACATGTCCGAATGGTGAAACAATCTGTAGAGATAATCTAAAAATACAATTGAATTATGTAAGTATGTCATAGTTTTCCTTTCCATCTGTAATAACTGGGAACTTTATGTGCTCCAGAGGACGGGCTCTGAATCTATTTACCCCTGAAGCCACGGACAAGCGGCTGCAGAGTCATCAATGGAATAACTACTGATTGAACTCTGGGCGCTCCACGTGTGGCTCTGAGTTTGAATTTCTGTTATATAACTGTTGTAAGGAACATTTCCTGGCAACTGGCAACCAGCCAGCGGTGAAATCCCGTATAAACTGTCAATACAGAGGCGGCTAAATGAGCTCGAAAAGCACACTAACCAGCTAGGGGCCAGTTTGTCAGTGTCTCTTACATTTTTGCATTTTCAACTAAGTAAAGGAAAGCCACACAGCCGCCTGCTTTAAATGCCTTCATACATTGGATAATGAGAGCGCAGGACGGTTTGGGCCTACTGCTGCTGCTGCTGCTGTGGGTGTTTCAGCGCCGTATCCCCATGTTGCATCTTAATTTAACTCGCAGCCTGTGTGCACAGCAAGTGTGGATATTGCGCTTGGCAGTGCACTAACCTGTGCCATACAGGGTTTCTAGATTGATAAGTGGAACCATACTGTGACAAGTGGGATTATATAAAGTATACTGCAGGAACAGTGCACCCCCTCCGACTCAGTACACAGCAAGGCACCGACATGAGCGCCAGTGATGGTGAGAAAACAATCACTGTATTTAGAAGTATTGCTGTATTTGCTTTAGGGATGGAGTAGTCATCACTTTTCTGTTTTTCATTTTATTGTTTTGTCACCAAACGGACCTCATTTTGAGATAATTCAAATAATGATATTGATGTTTTTACCGCCTGTAAATACAGTGAAAGCTAAATGGTTCCGACATTTTGTGATCATATTGTCAAAAAGTTCCCAGGCAAGAAAATAACATGCTTAAATCTTCAAAAATCAACCGTAAAACGCAGCCACAAACACAGTGTAATTATCCTTTGAACCGTTTTGAATGTCAGGAGACTTCATGAAAGTATTTACTTAAGAATGTGAAGAAATACATGTTGTGCATTTCCGTATAATGTATTTTAAATATTTGTATGTGGTGATCAAGCCATGTCAGTGTTCTCTCTGTATAAACGTGTTTGAATGTACAGCGCAACGTGTGCCTCTCTCCGTCGAGTGTTGACCGTGGTGTTTTTGGTGTTACTTTTAAAGGATAAGTGGTTCACTTCAGCCTGAGTCTTGTTTCTTTTTCTTTTTTTAACCATCACGCAATAAAGTCTGAACGTCACTACATATGTTAGTCCCTTTTACTTTAGAGGGAGCACTTATTTGCATTTAATCAAAAAGACTCAGGCTGAAAGTCACTATATTATCCTATAAACCTATTATTATAAAGTTATAATTGCTGGTAGACCTTAAATAGTTTGGTCATTTGAGCTGAGGAACTGTAAGAACTTTGTTCAGTGATGATACTGATGAAGTAACGTCTATATCATTTATCTCATTGTAAAGCCTCCAAAAAGATTTTTATTGCTCTGCATTGGTCAGTAATGATGTATTTGCTTAATGTAGCTTTATTACAGTGCTCTTCTTTACACTATTATGCTTGTTTACAAGTGACATGACATGCTTATGATGAAATGTAGATGTGAGTCGTTGCAGAAATTTTTAAGAGACAGTGTTTTGTGTTAGTTGTCAGAAACAATGCAGGCTATCGTGGCAATCCGCAACCCAGAGGAGGCAAACTGCGTTACCGGTGGGAAGAAGTTTACCAGATCCTATTTAATCTATCTGGTTTTGTATTTGTGAGATAGCTTTCTCTTTTCTCTTAATTTTTAAAATGTTGTTATTGGATTGTGGCACGTGCTGCTGTAAATACGTGTGAACAGGAAGCCGAAGAGATGAAATAATCGCCAGTATCAGCTGAAAAATTAGAAAATAGGAAACCGGCAAAGTGCTGCTACTGCATTCCTGGGATTAAAAACACACCGAGCTAAAACATGACCGCTGAGATCCGACTGAAATTGCTCTTTTTCATCCCTTCAGCTACTGTTCACCGAGTTCTTTAGTGACTTAGGAGACGCTGTCACCAAAGAAGCCGCCTGAACTTGGATCAAGATAAATGCGGATTATGACATTAATTTGACCCTTGATAAAGTGCCAGTGTGTGCTGTCTTCTCTGTGTTGCTTTACAGAATTGTTTAATAAACCACTGCAAATTCATGGTATTGCTGTGTAAACATCCAAGAACCAAGAACTCATCTGTCATGATGAAATTGTCTGGAGGAACATGTGAGGTTGTGCTACTTGGAGCAGTTTTTCAAAAAATATGTCAAGCGATTAATGAATCTGAAACATCTCTTTGCTGATAATTACACAAGGGAGTAAGAGTGATTCAGTGTGTGGCCACTGGGCTAAATAAACATGTACATGAACAAAGGGAGAAAATGAACAGCAGAAAGTCACTGGAACAAGATGCCATACTCCTACTCTATCCCCGGCAGTGAGAGTAATTGCAGAAACACTGTCGGTGCGTGTGACGAAAACCTCTAGCCCCTTCTCTTCTTCTAGAGCTCTCCACTAAAGAAAAGCCACATCTATGGTGATCTGTGTTTGTCTCACTCATCATTTCCTTGACCGCCAGAGACAATGAATCACTAGAACCCAGGTTACATTTGTAACTCTCATCTCTACACCATACTCCTAGGCTCTGCAGGCAACTCCCTCTCTGTTGCTCCCTTTAGCTCTGCTAACCAGGGGCACATGGCCAGGACCATAGACTGTAAATAAAGATGCATGGCGGAGCTGCTCCTCAAAAGTGAAGCCCAAAGCGAGTAGAGCTCCCCCTGGTGACTGGCTGCAGTATAGGTCATAAGCTCCACCCCCTCAATGTTAGTGGGTGGCACCAAACTAAAACACTAAAATACATGTCAAATATTTTTTCAATAATGGTTTCTGTCATTTTAGGTAGTTAATATAATGTTGGTGCATGTATTTTTACCCATCAAAAATGATAATTGAAATTGAACAACATTTAATTTTCATTAAAATTTCATTAACTTCAAGTACTCTTTCTATATTGACAGTATTGACTTTAAATTGTAGTAGAAAAAAAAAAGTTTGGGCTGCCAACACGTCTTGTCCGTACTCGGACTGGGACTGCTAGCGCTAACAGCGCTTAGATGGCACCGTAGGGTCGGAGTGCTTCGGTGGTATGCAAAAAACTCATCAGTCCTAGCAACAGTGCTTTCATCCGATTCCTCCATTTTGGTAGCCGTTAGCTGCATAGAAATAGACATATTTACATATATATTGTATATATGTCTATGGTTAGCTAAGCTCTGACGTGTGCATCAATATAATCAGTGTACCAGGAAATCGTGCACTGATAAACGTTTCACAATGTTTGGAATGTAAACTGCATCAAGAGGAAACAGGAAGGAACATGATGGCCACTTGCCATGCCAACCACTCTGTAAAGTGGTCCCTTCCTGTGGGACTGTGAGAGTTGTAAAAAAAAAAGTAAAACAAGTATAGTGTACAATCCAACATTTCCTTATAACTGGTGGTAGAGCAGAGCGTAGTATGAATTAAACGAAACAGCGAGTGAGTTGCTTCATCAGTATCGCAGCTCCACATGCCTCCACTCTTGGATCGTACTGCTCAGACTCTGGCTCCAAAGTCAGAAAACAGCATCAGTTTGGCCAATTCAAGGAAGTGGCGACAGGCTGTCCATATTTATACAGCATATTGTCAGGACAAGCAAACCAAGCAATTATTTTGAGCCCCAAGATGACTAAATCTTTGCATATTTTGCCTCCACGATCATAAACCCTTGTATACCTATGATGCCTACAGCGAATCAACAATACTCCACAAGCTCTAGAGGCCCTCTTCTCTATACCAACAGATTGCCGAGTGGGGTGAAGGGGGATGCTGATTGTGATGCGCATGCTGAGACACACTTCGTTGACACTTAGTGAACTCAGGGTTCAGACGCAACTAACGTTCAATTATAGGCAAAAGTCCTGCACTGTAACTTTGAAAAAGTGATTTCTAAAGTCAAACTGGTCCGTCACACTGACAGCAGTCAAGTTTGGTTGCGCGTCTGTGTTTTCCCTAGTGACCAGAATATCCCAGTGTAATGACAGGAGGTTGTTTATTCAGGCAAATGCAAGAAAACCGCCAAGTGAAGTTGAAGCAGACATTGAAGGACAAAACAGCGCCAAAATTGGCAAGTACAATTGTCAAAAGGACCAGCCAGGAAGACATGCAAAGTCCACCTTGAGAACACACTTAATCACAACCATTTGTTTTACTCGTTCAGATTCGACTTGTTAAACCTACATGGGACCCAGATAAAAACGTCCCACATGTGACACAATGGCCACCCACATTTCCAAAGAAGATAAGCTTTTTCTTTTCTTTTTTTTTTCTTTTTTTTAACTGTGAATAAACACCGGTCTGCACCACTAAATAAGGAAACTGTTCCTCAGCAGTCCGTGTCTACCTCCTGCCGCTTAGGAGAGCTCGTCCGCTGGTCTGTGTCAGAACGCTTGGCAGGACAGTCATTTTTAGCGCAGCGTCTTACCCTCCACAGTGGTTAGTGGCATAAAGCTGTCAATTTCCTTAGCGCTAACCAAAATACACACTTTGTGCCAGCTTTTTTTTTTTTCACGGTTGTCGCCACTTACGTTTAATGTTAAGGAAACACTGAATGGATCTGTATCAGTGATTTTATGTAATCTTAGAAAAATGTTTTAATTCACCTTCCTTACGTTAAAGTGAAAATGATTTCCTTTTCACTCCCACTGTTGTACCAATTAGTATACGATATCTTGGCATCTTGCAAAGCATCAGGAATCCACAGCTTCTCAGGCCAGAGAACATCCTGATTATTTTCACCTGCTTCCAACATTTGCGCGCATACCTCTGGCAACTGAAGACTTTAAGCTTCCAATTTGAAAGGATCGCCTTGACTATGGGCTTTCTTCAAGCACCTGAATCAGGAGAGATGAAATGTTCTGACACAACTTTTATACCAAGGAGCTTGGTTCCTCTGCGAATTTCATTTCCCCCCAGAAAGATTCATCTTGCTCAGGTACTGATTAGTATCTGTTATAAGCCAAAACCCCTCGGAGCAGGGTAATTCATTATCTCTATCATCTTAATTTATTCCTCAATCTTTTTCTCTATCTTCACCTATTCAGTAAGGTATATATGATTGAACATTCAGCAACGAGCTTTACGTGATTTTACAGAAACACTAGTACACCAGATCACCGTACGTGTTGAGGAATATAACATATAACTGATTTATGACGAGGACTCTCTATTACCACTGACAGGGATGATACGTTTTGAAATTCTGAATGAGTCTGCGGCTCTGGTCTCACGTCCGAACACACAGAACATCACAGCGACATTCACCAGCAAAATAAATAAATAAATTACACACGAGCACTTCCTATTTCCTCCACCTCATTATCATCTTCTATGAATTCACAGCCAGGGATCATGCAGCATTCACAAACAAATTATACGGAAGGCACAATTCACAGTACCCTGCAGTTCATTAAATTCCTCATGTGCTCGCCAGATGTGCGAGACTCCCCATTGCTCTTCATCACACTGAATAAATATTTTTGCACGCCGTTCCTGTTAAATCATGTAACACAGAAGGAAGCTCGCTGGAAAATGCCCACAGACGCTACGTTCACAGGAGAAGTGAATAACACTGACCGTCTTGTCACAATACAATGTTCTGCTGGGAGCTTTTGGACCTGGCATTAATGTGGATGTTACTCAGACTTCTACCCCCCACCTAGACCAGACCAGGCACCCCCACTCCATAGCAATGATCCACAGAGGGTCCTCCCCTCAGACCATGTCTATTCTATATTCCATATCATAATCTGTCATCATTAATGACCACATGTATGTAATTTCATGAGATTAAATATATGTAAATACCGCAGATTGATATATTCAAACGTTTGCTCTGTCAAAGACCAAGAATGATTAAATGTGCTGTACTTATAGCAGCTCCACACCGACCTCTGGAGTCACCAGGGGTCAGTTTAACTCTTCCTGCATTCCCCGCTCTCACACTCTCTTCAGCTGTTGAGGTTAAGCAGCAGTCTTTCTGGGGCCATAAATCACGAATAGACCCACAAGTGCTGTCTTCCAAACAATATCCCGCAGACAGACACAGTTTAACCCGTGGCAAGTAGACACGCATATACACACTTCAACATTCCCTTGTTCTTCCTGCAGTCATTTTATCTTGGCTTTGCTTGATGGCTGTGGTCACGTAAGAAGCATCAGTGTGTTCCTGGCAGTGGGATATCACATCGGAACAGAGCCAATATTTGTCTTATTAATTCTACCTGTGTTTGACAAGGCAGTCAGAATGCCTCAGCAACGATCACTGAGCCAACATTATAAACACAAACCACATGGATGACATGGAGTTGTGGAGCACAGACAAACTCATTCATCAAGTCCATCTTTCCACTGGTCAGTTAACCGTGAGGCCAGCCTCAGACCTACCGCCGACCTGGCAGGTTTTGCCAGAGGTGGGTGTCCTCACATGTTGCTAGCCATTCAGCTAGTTACTATTGAAACTCCACCTCTCTTATATTGCTTTCAGTTAGTTGGGAGTTGGGCGGAGTCAGGCAAGACGTGTGGGCTTTTCTTTTGGATGTGCATCTCTTAAAAATTACTGCAGGTAGAGTGAATTGAACTGAACTGATTTAAAGGTGCAGTAGGCAGGATTGCGAAGATCCAGGACTTAGCCAAAAAATTTGAACATCGACAACTTCTCAGTCCCTCCCCCCCTTTCCGCTAAAGCCCAAAACGGTCTCCCCAGCCCCGCCCCCCACAAGGGAGAGCTGTGCACGATAGAGCGCGTGCATATTGGCCCTGGAATACTGCGCACGAGCAGAGAACCGAGAGAGCGCGAGTAAACAAACAGGCTAGGTTCTAGGCTCTAGGAGGGGCCAGAGGAGCCGAATTTGCATGACCTGCTTCATGCAATTATACTTGAACATGGGGTCAGTTTCAGCAAATATGACAGAAAGTTAGTTTTGTAAGACTTGCCTACTGCACCTTTAAAGAGTGGGCCAACCTCAGCTTGCTTTGTTTTCTGGGGGAAATAAAACTTGGAAGGACTTAAAGAGCAACAGTCAGGTTGAAAAAAAAAAAAGTTCCCTCTCCCCCTAGCTTGTCCCCATCAGGCTAATTGATAGGGCGCTGATTAGCTTCGACTGATCTGACTTTCAAGTGATGGAGATTGAGTTTGCATCTACTTTTTCGAAACTTGGCCTTTCCCTCTGAAACGTCTGATGTCACACTCACTTACTCACAGAAACCACACGTGTTTACCTCTGCTGCCGCTGCCGCTGTTTGCCAAGGTTCATCACATTGAAAACCCGTATCACCTGTCAGGGTGAGCTCATGGTTTCATTCTTTGTCTTTCAAGTAACGATAAGTGATGATTTCAGAGACGGAGGCGGATGTGTCATCAGTCTACTCTGACAGCAACTTTGTGCCGTTTTCACAGAGCGATGATGATTGATGATTTAGCCAGTCCTAGCTGAAAACATGCAGTCGGACTGCGAAAAAAAATCGAGTGCCACAAGATTGAATAACTATATAGTAAATATATATATTATACTAGGTAATTTATATCCTACTAGTACCATTGTTCAAGCACATTCGCTGCCTTGCTCACCACATGTTGTCTCTGACACCCTGACAACTCCCTGTGTGAGTAACTAAACATGGTGGGTGGTGCAGATATCAACTGACATAATGTACAAATCAGGCATAACATTATGGCCGTCTTGTGTGTCTCCAAAGCAGTTGTGACTCATCAGAGAATGGACATGGACCTTTTGAGGGTGTCCTGTGGTGTCTGGAAACATAATGTTGTTAGTGGGGGCCTTTGGGTCCTGTGGGTTGAGGGGAGGATTTGTTCCTAAACAGTTGTGTGTGTGTGTCAGTCTGCATCCTGCTGGGGATGGCTGCTGTCATTGAGGAGGGTGGGGGTGCCTGGTCTGGTCTAGGTGGGTGGTACATGTCTAAGTAGCATCCACACGAATGCCAGGTCCAAAGTTTCCCAGGAGAACATTAGATTATCACAAGATGGTCAGTGTTATTTACTTCTCCTGTCAGTGGTTCTAATGCTTGCTTAAGTCAAGTGTAACGTCTTGTTTGTGTTTTAGTATGTTTAATGTATGTACAGAGATTTGTGGTGTAACATGGAACCCTCTTTGTACATGTTCTTTTCTTTTTTTGTAACTTTTTGCCGCCAGTCTTGGCCAGGACTCCCTGGGAGAAGAGTTACTGTAACTCAATGGGACTTTCCTGGTTAAATAAAGGTTAAAGAAAAAGAAAGAAAAATGTTGTGGCTGATCGGTGTACGTTATCAGTGCCCAAAGAAACGTAAACTGTGAATTTTTTGGGTCTTCTGGCAGTACCAAGATAGTATTCTCCACTTGTTTGCCAGCATTAATCATCTGCTACGACAGCATATGTACAACAAATACCACCGTCTGTATTCGGTCAATAATCTAATGTCCTGTTTATTCTGGTGCGTGCACAAACAAGGGCTCGACACAAACAGTTTAGCCAGTAGTTCTTGAAATGAATGGGTGATGAGATAAATTCATAACACAGGACCCATCTCACACAAACAGAGCTCTCTGATGGAGCGGTAACGCCGCGGGCGAGGACCTAAACAGAAAGCCATGCTGAATCCAGACATATCCACATTTACAGAACTGCTGATTTGGTAGGTGCATTGTGGGAGGTCTGCAGGCTCACACTGGGACTTGATTTTGATTGGAGTCACCAAGTCAATCTGACCTGTGAATTGCACAATTCGTGGATGGCATGAAAGAAGCCCACGCGGGCATATGCCAAACCCGGCACACGTCAGAGGAGATTTGCTGGCACTAACAGTAGCACTCAACCCCCCGCCTCTCAAAAAAATCACATTTTCAAGGTTGCACTTTTCGCTTTCATAAAGAATTGCCTTCTTTTTAAAGTCTACTATGAAATACAGTGAGCATCAAAGTCAGGAGCCAGATCATTCATATGCTGTACATATGCATTCATGACTGGATTCCTGAATAACAGCACTCGGCGAAATATAAACTGAATGCAATTCCACCATGTTCAAGGCAGAACGGCGGGGGGTAAACACTGAATTTTTCTGAATATGCGATTTCTAATGTCAAAGCAATCAACCTCAGCAGCACAGATTTCTTCTTCATTAAATGTTTAATGCACCCGTTTGAGAGAATTGGCTAATTTCTGTCTCTGTGATTAGATGACAGCTACGCAACACCATTAAGAGTCTCTTTCTTCACGCAGAACCGATGGCTGATTGCCAGTGACTTTCCAAAAGGACACGTCTCCTTACAAAGGTGGAGGGGTGGATGGTTCCTTCAGCAGGAGCCTGGGTTTAAGTTACTACATGAACACTACTTTTGTTTTTCTGGCGAGAACAGGCAGGTGTTCTTTCACACGTACAGTACATACAACTGAACGGTGCAAGACTTCTCAGTGAGGAGTGTGAACTCTGAGGTCATTTGCGCCGATTGATTTTGAATAGATCTTGCCTCGGTGCGTTTTTAAAAGAGGTCTGTTGGAAATGATCAATGTTGCAATCGCCTAAATTCAGATTACCGGCACTCCGCAGACGCAACAGAAATCAAAACCCAGCAAAAATAAAACCAGCGGGGCCCGAGTACGAACAGGTCAAAATAAGATTTATTTGTTAATGTAATTTAAATGGCCTCGAGTGATCACAAAGTGTGTGTGCGCACCGCGTGTGCATTTACATAATCAGAAATGATCTGGTGATTAGAGATGGTAAGATTTTATAACTGCAGGAAGGAGCTGAGCCCAAGGATTCATTTTTTTTTTTTTTTTAATATGTGATTGTCAGTTAAAATAACCTGTATGAGTGAGGATGTGTTTATCTTCTTTTTTTCTTTTCTTTTTTTTATTCTTCTGTGTAATTTATGGTAATCTAACGTTTTATTTTTGGCTACATCCTCCAGCGAACCAGACAGTGTTTCTACAGATATGTACCAAAAACAAATGTAGGTCAGTGGAATATATTGTATTAATATTGTACTTTGCTTTTAGCATCTTATTGTGTACAGTGTTTTTTTTTTCATTATTTTATTTTTTTCTTCGGCCACAATCATGTGAAAGGAATCACACGTGGCTATCTGTACATTTTTATACATAACACTCCTCATCTGGGACAAGACAGGTATTTCTTTTGCTGCTCTTTTTCCGGTTTACAGGAACGTGATAATTAACTGCTGGTTAGGGCTACATTAGAGTTAACATGTGGAAAACAACTGCCACTGGAATCAAACATGCACATTTAATCTGTCTCTAGCTGCAACAGCAGCATATTTAGAATCAAGACCTAATTTTTTTTTTTAAACTAACCTTTCAAAAGACAACTAATCACAGTTATCACACCTGGTAACGTATAGATCATACATGTTGAATGTACCTTTAAATGGTTTTCAAAGCTCCTTCCTTAGGGGGATTCAGATTGTATCAGGGGTTCAGTTCAGGCTCAGTTACTAGAAGTTAAAAATTTGAATAAATATTTTCTTTTTTTTTCCAAAGTCTTTTAAGCAACTATTTATTTGTAAAGTTTACTCCACCACCATACTGTATATACAGAATGTCTTTATATTTCTAGTGCCTTCCATATATATTTTTTCAGAGTATTGTATTTCTTGTATATTTTTTTGGTATATTTTATATTTTTTAGGTAACCATTTCCCTGTCTAAGTTGTCACTGTTTTTCTGTATATACATATGTTTTTGCCAAACTCCACGCTACTGTGACAAGGACATTTCTCATACGTGGGATTAATAAACATATCTTATCTTATCTTATCTTATAAGGAATTAGGTTAAAGAGTTGGAGTAGTTTGTGAAAGTGTTTTTGTTTTTCTTGCTGTTCCCAGAGTAAGAAAGTGATAAAACAGATATTTACGTATTTTTGCATTTTGTGGCAAACCACAGCAACATTAGGCCATGCTGGCTGTTAGGGCGTACGTGCACTCAGGAACTGAGCAAAACCAGGAAAGTAAAGTACAAGGGTGGACTGACGTATTTTACCTAAATTGTCTCCACAGCCTCTGACTTTAAAATCCCCTGCTGCAAACCATGCCGTGAGTCAGACAACAGTAACAGAGATTACAGATTTTAATTATGATATTCAGTGCATTCCTGATCATGGGAAAAAAAGCAAAACAAACAAACAAAAAAAGAACACGTGTAAAGTCCTAAACTCAAAAATCACTTTCACCCTTCCTATTTCAGAGTAAGTGGCGCAGATTCAACCGTCACTGGCCTTGTGGGCCCCGTCACACGTGACATTTTGAATTTGCAGCAACAATTCACCCTATTTCACGGCTGCTGCGTTTTCAAGACACGTGAACACAACGCGGGGCATTTGAGAAATGATGGGGCATGTTCACGTAACTGAATATAGTATTTTATTTTATTTTTAAAGAGGATGATAATTCAGAATTACACGCTGTTATATAACTTGTGTTTATCAATCTCTGTGCTTATTAATTGGGTTGAAGCGAGATTTATTAAATGTAACACTCAGCATGTTGTGAGTTAATCTTAAAGGCGTTTAGCGCCAAAGCAATCGACTGTAAATGTTAATGCAGTGCTGACATACGGTGTACCTGTTTGCATTATAGCTTAGATTAACTCAACACTAAGCTGACCTTTCTGAGGTAGTAAATTGCAATTACAAACATGTCCCTATATTTTCTATTGACTGTGGTCCTGTTTTACATTGTCTATTAATATTTCAAAGAAACCATTATTTCAGATGTGTATTAAGATCCTGGATGATTCTCTGGTGTTTAGGTGTCAGGAGTTCACTGCGGCTCTGATTTGCGGCTCTTGCCTCCCCGTAGCAGCAGTACCCGAGGCTCATGGCTTTTGTATTATTTAAAACTCAAAGCCTTCATATGATACACAGTGTCATCCATTACCTCCAGCCTCAGGGCTGCTGGTTTTGAAGAGCTTCTGTGTGGCACTTCCAACTGTGTTAATTCAGCAGAAAAACCCAGTGGGAGAGTGTTTATCTAACACGGCGCACACTGTTGTGGTAGAAGGCAAGTGAATGACATTTCCTCTGGGGACAGTCTTGGTCCATGGAAAATTGTGAATGCATGTGAGGAGGAAAATGACTCCAATCATTGACATTACAGGGCGCTGTGGGGCAACAGCGGTGGAGGCCACACAACAGAGAGCGGGCCGAGATCAGTTGCGCTTCATTTTGTAAGCTTAAAAGACACGAGGAGCGAAAAAGAGTCGACCTCTTGCAATGTGAATACATTCCTGTGGTGCAGGTATTATTGATTGCATGAATATTGCAGCGAGTTCAAGCCAGGTCACAATGAGACAAGAGAATAAGTACGTGTCATGCCTCTGTAAAAATTTAATTGTAGAGCTGGCCAAAACATGTGGGAAAAAAACTTTGATTTATTGACTTTAAATAAAAAAGCACAGTCAGCAAAACCACCAAAAGTATCTGTGCTCTTGTTGCACTCTTCTAATTTCACAGCGAGGACAACTTAACAGCCTTTCAAGAGTGGCGCCGAACAACTGTGTGGCTTTGCTTCTCTTATACGCATTACGTGTAAGAAGATATGACAAGCTCCTCTGGGATAAGGTCTGCTCTATTTTATCAGATGGTATCGCGTGTTCCTCTGCCGCGTGTCTGCTGTGATATTACTCATCTTATCTTGAATTATCATCCTTAAAAAATGTTGTTCTCAGGCTTTACTGCTGCTATGAAAGTCTTGCTTCGAAATAGAAGCCACTGTGAGGTTTGTAAGGAAACAGCTCAACTGAAGCGTGTTAGTCTGCCTCAAATCAATACTTGTATTCTTTAGGTGGAAACTTGGCAACATACAGGGATTTATTGACTTCCGATGCCAATACTGTTAGCAAAGCACCCAGAGTGTTTGTGCTCTTGCTGAATACCATTTTCACATTTTTTTTTAACCTGTAACTGGTAGGTTTGACATCAAGCTAAAATTGCTACTTATTAAGCATCTAAAGTGCACTTTAAATACATATAGGTTCTGTTTTTAAAGCCATTTGGAGCTGTGCAGCCAAACTTACAGTACATACACTTTCACAGTTAATGGGATCACAGAGTGCCGTGTCTGCCACTTTATTTTCAGGTCTATACTGGAGCAGGGTGATGTTTTTTAGGTAGGCAGGCACGGGTACCTTCACAGAGCTTCTGAAATTTGTCACAAAGCAAGAAACTAAAGTCATTAATATTTGTGTTGTTGTGGCCTTACGCTTCTCAGTTCAACAGAACCATGACATGAAATTATTTAATTTCCAGGAAAAAACGATGTGAGCTTTTAAGACAGCTGCTCTATTCTTTTGTTTGAGCAAGAGTAGTTTGAACGCTGGCATCGATGGCTCAAGACTCCAGCAGCAACACGTAATGAGGACAAGAGAGACTTTTGGCTCATAGCCTTCGAGGTCATCAAGAAACAAAAGACGAGGACAATGTAAAGGACAATTTAAAAAATGTATGAAATAAAAACGAGTCCTCTTAAATGGAAACAACCAGTCATGTACATGCACATATACATCTAATGTGTGGTTTATAATTCTGCATCAATCTGACACGTAGCTACAGCGTCAGCCCAGACCCTAACGCCATATTCTGACGTGCACCTTCATGCTGGTCTCCATGGCAACACAGACCACAAAAGCTATGATTAGTCCACTTGGTTGTAGCGTATTTCCACTTTAGTATTTCTAGTCGCTTCTCCATCTCTGCAGTTTTTGAATTGATTGTTTTGGACCAATAAGGGTGGAACACATCAGGTTCAGAGGTACAAATATTTGTTTAATACGTATTCAGTGAAATTTCGGTGAAAGTTTCAGTAGCCATTTTTGAAAGTGAAGCAGGAAGTAGAAACAAAAATTAAACTGACTTCCAAAAACGAAACAGCGCCGACTAGCGTTTTTACAGAGCCAGACTGATGAGTGCACAAGAGTAAATGGCTCGTACCAGTAAACGCTGTGGGGGATAGTGGAAGGATATTTAAGATGCCCACTAAATGATTCAGGTGTGGCGCAGAGTGCACAGGAAGTCTTTGTTTTTGACCGCAGGCTGGCTGGAGATTTGGAGTTCATTGTTCGATCGCTTTACGCTTTTGTTTTACAAATTATTAAATGGATTGACATATCCAAACTTATTTTTTGCCTACAAGAGTATTACTGAGTGTGACTTAATGGAAATCACAGAACCTAACAGTACATAAAGAAGCGAAGTTGCGTCACCACTTTTGCAGAAATATAAACCGCGCTTACGCCAACAGGGCACCTGCAAGGTGGGCTTGTTCATGTGGCTTCAGGACAGCCAATCATCTGCATCCATCATCCACATATCCCAAGTATGGAACACCTAAAAATGTAGGGTGGGCAATTAGTGTGCTTTGGATATATTATGATGTGATCGTTGGACCAGACAGACAAAGGAGATAAATGGTAAAAATAAGATATATAAACACAATAAAAGCAATAAAAGCATTGCGTATAAAAGACACACAAGTGTATGTACACAAAAGAGTAAAAAATAATCGAATAAAGCAAAAGTGGTATGAATGCCGGCGTCAACGGTACATGTCTTTTTTTTTCCATCTTGAATTATGTATGAAATCCCTCTCTGAGGCCAAAGTAAGGGTCAGGAGAGGTGGAAAAAATACTGACTGGTGTCCTCAGTGTTCTGTGATTAAACTGTATGAGGTTGACTTATGTCCACATTGTTGCCAGGCAGAGGCACCTGACCTCGTCAACCTTATCCGTCTCGCGTGCAGAAGCAAAGGATGGCTATTGTCTCTTTCTGTCATTTCCATCATTAGCAGGGCTCATGGCGCAGAATGGGCTCGGCTGAAGGTCAGACAGGAGGCGGATGATGTGGCTGGGCCCAGGGGTGAGCTGGGGAAAGACAAGGAGGTGGTGAGTGTTTGTCGGATGAGGCGTTAGGCTCAGTGAAGCATGAGGAGGTCTCAGAGAGAACTGCGGGAGGAATTTGGTTAATGTGGCTCGTGGTTAATTTGAGGAGGAATAAATTGATGGAGGGAAAGCGGAGTAAGAAGTCAGGTCCATTAGCTGGCCAGAAATGAGATAAGGCTGGGAATCTGTGATTAAAAAATAAGAGCTGCTGAATCATTCAGTTTGTTGAGTCCGCTCTGACTCCAGCCTCGGTTTGTAGTCTGTCCTCAGATCAAGATGTCTGTCTCGTGTGTTATAAAGGAGCTGAGAGGAGTGTGAGAATAAAGACAGCGGACATTTTATAGGTGAAAGTAGAATTTAATCAGAAAGAGATAAAAAAAAATGTATGGATATAGTGAATAGAGTAGTCACTGTGGCTACATTTACATGAACGTTATTCCTTGGTCTCGGTTTGAATAATTCTCATCAGAGACTACACATTAACTATTTGCTAAATAAAATGATATGCGAGATACACATTATGCGTTCACATCCTGCTAAAACACCAAAGTGGTTCGGCCCGCTGCCTGTTGAGCATCAAATCTGCAGAAGAGGGCAGAGAATTTAAGTGAGTTTAATTATACTCAGCACATTCGGAGAGCAGGCTGACGAAGACGAAGGTGTTTTAAAGACCATGTTTTAAACAGGGCTGCCCTTATCTTTTCAAACATTTGCTTTAAAACTTGATATTTTGCTACGTTGCCATTTTCCTTATTTCTTCGTATTTCTGATTACCAAAAGTTCAAATCCACCCCTCTCAATCTAGTTGAGAGGGGTGGATTTCATTCCAATCAGGCTAGTACGGAAAAAGGGGAAAAGGTGAGCTGAAGCATAAAAAAATGCACGGCCAACATGTAAATTAATGAAACATTAATCAAATGACAGTGCTCAGGCTGGTAGAACTGGCAAAATAAATGATGTTGTCACTGAAGATTTTGCATTTTCCTTCAGTAATATTAACATTTCATTTTTGCAAATGCTCTCATTAAAAATGTTTCCTCATTATGTTTGATACGAAGCGTACGCCGACCATTTAAATTCCAATGCGTTTGCTGTTGCTTGTCAGGGGAAAACAACAACAAAAAAAAAACCAATATGAGCCTTTAAGACAACTGCTCTTTTGAAACTGCTCTCCTGTTAAGAATGAAACCATCTGCCTTTTCGGCAAAGGTCCCCGAGCAACATGTGTTTACAGACAAGCCCCCAATCCACTGCAGTAATTAAGACAGGAGCAAACGAGGGATCAGGATGACTTTATTATAAAGCCCATATGAGATGGAGGTCAGGGTGGATGAACAGGTCAACTCTGGATTTGAACCTGCTAGGCTGCTGTTAGCCTTACTAACAAACATTAATAAGTAGAACGAAACGTCGCATACTGAGCGTGCCTTTAATCATCTCCCACACATTTACTGTATGTGCTAGAGGTGTCGATATGACAATCATGTGTGTGATCCACGATATCAGAAACTCGCATGTTCTTCCAGCATGTCTGAGGTTGAGATGATGCTGAAATGACTCATTGTCTCTTGAATTGAAAAAGGTGTCTTGTTCTCGGCTTTAACTGCAGCTCTGAAAGTCTTGCTTGAAAACCACAGTGTGCAGTTTGTAAAGCCCTGATGTATGATCACTCTGTTTGGAGGTATAGCGAACCTAATACATGTTGCCGTTGATTGATTCTCAACTTGCTCACAGGGCTTTAAAATAACTATTTGCAACCAATTATTTCAGTTGTATTTTTCATGCCATTGTTTTTCATTTGTTTTTCATGCATTGGTGCTTTGCAGTGACAATTCCTCTTCTAAAGTTCTCCTTCGGCCTTGGGATTAAAGAAAAAGATATATATATATATATATATTAGGTTCATAAAATAATCGTTGTACAAAAACATCCTTACGGGGTGAGTTAAACCTCTAAAGCACGTTATAGCAACAGCAGGGACTTGTCTGTAAAACAGTCAATGTTTTCTCTCTGGTCAGCCCTAATATATGGCTTTGAGGAAATCTATTAAACTTTCAGTGACTTGCTTTGTATGTCACAGTGCAAAAAGATAAGTGAAAAAAAAATGTAATTGAGCTACCAGGTCACGTCTGCTCATACCCGTCCCTTTTGTTATTTGAATGCTGTGCACCTCATCTCCAGCACAAACACTTTCTAAGTAAGGCCGTCAGTGGTGTAGGAAGCAGCTGTGTTCCCACCCCTTTGCACACTTTGTAGCTTCGACTCCATGTTTGTTGCAGAATAAATATCTGGGACAGATGTCTTTATGTGAGTAAGGATAAATGAAACATGTCTGCAATACATTATTTTAATAATTTCTTGAGGGTAATCTAAAGTGTTTGTGGCCTTGTGTTACAGTCGGGATTTGGAATTTTTGCACACAAAGCACCGGAGCAAGATTGACCGAGAGTCATAAAGCCTTTTACAAATTTCTTTGATACTTGTTCTATAGCAGGACTGATTGCAAACGGCTCTGCGACATATTTTTGTAGCCTTGGGCATTCCACAGTTTGTGTGACAAACAAAGCAGCTGGCAAGTTGTTTCAAGGCGATCTAGAACAAAGCCACCCGTACATAACAAGGACGTGCTGTGATAAGTGATGAGGGACATTTTACTTTTTGCAATCCAGATGTTGCTAAGAGGTGTGTGACCTTGCTTGTTTCCGTGTTATTCTTGTGCCCACGGTTGCCGATCAGGGATCTTTCTGGAGTAACTGCCTCTGCTGACACTGAAAACAAAGCTGTTGTCATGGTTTAACAGAGGAGGTTGGACCCAAATGAAATACAGTGCACAGCGCAAGGGAGGACGAAGAAACAAAACTGAATTTTAATGAAGATTTTCATGATAACAAAAGGCGCTGCACTGCACAAGACACAGTAACAAAAAGAAGGCTAATTTATTTAGGAGTTATTTGTGCTGTGAAGATCAACGTTTATCCGGACCTTGACATTTGGCCCTTTAAAATGACTGTATCTATTACAATGTTTTGTGGGAGTTTCTGCTGCATATGTCAATTGTTTACTTTTTTGCTATATATTATATAGATGTATGTGTAAGTGTGTTTTGATTATGCTTTTGGAACGAGTACATCTGAATAACTATCCGAATTGACTCACATGCTGTTCCAAATGAGGAGTGATTGACGTCACCTGGCTTCAAGTGGCACTAACTCCTCCCTGATTGGCCACAGAGACCAGGTGAAAGGGCATAAAGGCTACTGGAAGACAGAAAACAGGTTGGTCCATGTTCGTTCTTGAAAAGGTTTGCTCCTCTAGTTGAGAGACGTCTGATGTGCTTTTTTCTCAAATACAATGCCTGTGCTCGTTCATCTTCTGTAACCGCTTGTCCTGTGAAGGGTTGCGGGGGTGCTGGAACGTATTCCAGCTGTCATTGGGCAGGAGGCGGGGGAATATCTAACTGTTGGGGATAATTACAAAATAAAATGGGGAGCACAAGGGATGCCGAACTGTATCACCCCATCTGTACGTGACCCCAGAGCACTGACGTTTATCCCATCTGTCCATATTGTTCCATTTTCTTCCTCTGTTTAGAGTTGAACCACAAAGCCATTTAAATGGGAGGCCTTTTGGCACAATGCACATGCTGTCTGTTTGCAGTGCTTTGGGTTTTTGTTCTGTCACCTGTCACAGCTCATCAGTGCACTGCCCAAAATTTCCTAGTCAATGCCGATGTGAATATTTGACATCTCCCAAAATTACATTAACACAGACATATTACTTGTTTACAAAAAGAAGAAAAATCAATAATCCAATGCATTGTAATCTTATCATTCATTTAAAATTAAATTACGCCTCACACAGAGTGGATTCAGGCAGGTTAGTCCCACACTCTGCTCTGCTTGCAGAGGACATATTTGTTTTCCTCCAGAGTCGGTGAAGACCCTGTCAGACCTGTAAAGAAAGTGAATACTGGATCTATATTTACCAAGTGGTCCTGTGCTGCATTCATTAGCAGTCAACTGTTTGCCAATACATCACGCATAATGACACGGTGATAAGGTGGTGGCTGTGAATGTCAACTTCTTGCTCTGACTTTTTCTACCTCCCGGTGGCCAATATGAATGCAGATTTAAAACACGCAGGCTCCATGACGTCTGTATGGAGGATAGAAACATTTAGTGAATATTCAAGTGCTAACTAAGGACGAAATAGTAAAAAATTATTAGTAATAATTTAAATATGTAAAGAGAACCAAGCGGTTAAATTGACATTGGTGCACAGGAAATACTGGAAATAGTGATATTTCACAGGTTGCTGGAACATTTAAATATACATGATATTGTACATGGGTGTAGTTCTGATGTGTGTGTGGTTTACTTGGAGCAGTGGTGGAGTAGCAGAGCCTATATGCAAATTAAGGTCAGCAGTTGTGTTTCTAAGTAGTTACAGGAAAGTGTTTGTTTTTTTTGTTTTTTTTTAAGAATAAGATATGCATATTTTATGAAACTGCTTGGGCTATTTACGCTGGTGGCCTTGCCGTCAACTCAGAGGCGTGTCATCTCTCTGGCATGCTGTATTTTATTTATTTATTTATTTGTTCTTCTCCAGTGAATGGGCAACCTGTCAGCTCCCCATCACGGTGCACGATGTTTGGTTTCCAAATGTGGACCGCAGTTCCTCCCTGGGTGCTGCTTTCGAAGTGTGATTTTCAAGTTCATTCATTAGCTAGTTAGACTGGCCCGGAGCATCAGTAATACGAGTGTTGGCAGCACAAGGACAGGAGACTTTAGTTACACTGAGGAGAAGCACATCCCTAGGCAGCGACCGGAATATTTAGTAAAGAAAATTTTAACGTAGGGGGATGTTCACAAGCGGGATATGTTCCAATACAAAACCCACATACGCTGGTGAAAACCGCTAGGTTGGCAAAGCAGCTTTTTCTCTCTCAACCTCCAACATACAAGTACACCGAGACTCCTAAATTTAGTTGTTTCAAACTTGGTAAGTCCTTCTAGCGTGCAATCATCCTGCATCAGTGTTGCAAATAAATATTCATAAGGACTGATGATATCACTCATCCGTTTTTTCTTTTGTCTGATGTTCTGATGTCGTTCCAGATTGCTTCCTCCTGCCCTGGTGTCTCTCCTTCCTGATTGTTTGCTCGGTCCTGATTGTGTTCACCTCCTGCAAGTGTGCCAGCCATCTCCGTGAAGGGTTTTTCGGTTTCTAGTGTTTCCCTGTAATTTGGATTACCCTTTGGTCTACTTATTAGATTTATCTGAAAAGTTTTGGACTGATACCTCTTCACCAATTATCAGTTAAGTTTCCCGCTGCACATTACCTGCTGCCTTTGTTGTGTCTCTGAGGCCCTGATATCTGGAGCCATCTACACTTAGTTTTAAAACTGCTCTTTAGGACGACTATAGCTGATGTCACAGAATGGTCCTTGATCTTTATATAGAGACAATGAACTTGAATCATGTACCATTGATAATTAACTGACTTTACAATAACACTGATCAACTTTTGGACCTGTCATTCATGTGGATGTTACTTAGACATGTAGCACCCATGCGTCTCACCATGAGTCTCTGTTCACTGTAGGCATGCTACGTCACCTTGCATCTGCTTATTCACTCTGGCCACAGAGAAAGTAAGAAACTCCATTTTACCATGCTGGAACTCCCTCTCTTGGGGAAAGAACTCATCCACAACCCCGGAGGGAGCAATCAACTGATTCTCGCAGGCCACCATGGCCTCTGACTTGAAGCAGCAAACTGTCCCAGTGTGTGCTGGAGGTCACTGTTTGATAAAGCCAACAGAATCATCTGCAGACAGGAGGGAGGCGATTCTGAGGTTTCCATAGTGGGGAACCATCCACGTCCTCACCCTGGCTGCGGCAATTGAAATCCTGTCCATGAATAGCATAAACAGAACCGAGGACAAAGGACAGCCCTGGCGGATTGCCCTGGCACCCACAGAAACGTGCTTGACTTTGAGAATACGGACACAGGGACTGGACGCCTCATAACTACAGTCCCTGTACCCCGTGTTCCCTCAGTGCCCTTCCTGGGAACATGGTCATAGCCATCTCCAAGTCTACAAGTACATGTCAAACTCCCATGATCCCTTACGCAACTAGCAGTAAGTAAAGAGCTGGTTCATTGTACGACGACCAGGACAGAATCCACATTGCTCCTCCTGAATCTGAAAGTCAACTATTAGTCAGACTCTAATTTCCAGTATCCGGGAGTAAACATTCCCCAGGAGGCTGAACAATGTAATACTCCGATAGTTGGAGCACACGGTTGTTGAAATCTCCCAGAAGAACTATGTACTCCCTCCAGGGCCTCCAAGAAAGTCGCATACTCCAATACTTTGAGAGCCATGCCCCTAGTGATTTGTAATTGCACGGAGGAGATCCTCATTGGGTAGAACTCCAGCACAGAGGCACCCAGTCAGGGACTTGTGAGACAGTTGTATAATGGAGGTCGTTAACTTGGTCTCTGTTCTTTTTTTTCTGTTTTTCTCTGCAGTGAGAAAAACGGCCTGTGTCAGTAACAGTCCTTACATGTTTTTCTGATGTCAGATGAACTTTCCTCTAACTTTACCAACACTCACTGTTGGTCAATTTTCACAATCATATTCTTTTGGAGTGAATGCTCAGGACATTAGACAGCCTGTCTTCCTCCATCAGATGTTGTTTGCCTACCAAGGGATCAAAGGAGTGTTTTCATCCTGTCAGCCACTTGTCCAAAACTCCCTTTTAGCAGGAAGACACCTTGATCTGAACCAAGCTTATAGGAAGGACCCATCTGCTTGAGCCCAGCTGGGTATAGAGACAAAGAGGGGCTAGGACAGAAAAGAGGAAGGGAATCAAGCATTCATGCATACATCAGGAAAATGCAGCCCACAAACAATATTTAATATTGTCTGTACTGCATGCACTATCTAATATTGAATATTACATGGTACAGCCACACCATTATGACCACAGTAAATAACACTGACCATCTTGTGACAATCCGTTCTGCTGGGAAACTGTTGGACCAAAGGTTTATGTGGCTGTTACTTTGTCATGTAGCACCCACCAGACCAGGCACACCCACCCCGTAGCAATGACACTCCTTGATGGCAGCAGCCATCCCCAGCAGGATGCAGCCTGACACAGACACACACACAAAAACGGTTTAGGAACAACTCAAAAAAATATGCTCAAGGTGTTGACCTGGCCTCCAAATTCTCTAGATCCAAAACTGATCAAGTCTCTGTGGGATATGCTGGTATATGATGTTCAGAAGATTAATAGTGGATAAAATGGGCAGAGCTAACATTTATAACATTAATTACAGCTTAGTTGTTTCCATAAGATCCCTGTTAAAATGGACAAACCACACAGAATATGAGAGTGAGTGAACATGAAGTCTAGATTTCCCTCAGTCCAACATCAGAGGAAGAAGTACAAAGAAATAGCTTTTAGCTGCGCATAAGCCTGTGTCTTTTTGCTGTGCTTTACACTCTGCTTGCGAAGGTTGCTCCATTGTCCATGGATTGTAGAAGTGATTAAAGGAAGTCGATTCAGGAAACGAAAAAAGAACAGATAACGCTTCGCCTTTCTCTTTCCTGGCAGTCAATCATTCAGGAGGAGGTCTGCGTGTTTTCTCTTCACCAGCTCAATATAGAAGCAACGGTCATGCTTTCAAACAAAATGTATTAATGCAGAGGGTGTCAATTCAGTATTTTGACTTGTCCATGGCACACTGAGTTCAAGCTACGAAAAGAATTCGGTCATATGTAGCCCAGACCACCTTCAGGTCAGAACCGGGCCTTAGTACTTGTACTTGTTAGAGAATTACGCTTTCATTTGGGTTCTTTATACAACACCCTATTATACCCTGAGTATGCATGCAATTAAAAAGAAAAAGGAAGAAACCTTTGATCTGCTCTGAAAGGACTGCATTATTCCCAGCTTAACCCATAGCTGTGAGATAAATACCTGCTCTCAAACAGCCTCTGATTCTGATTTTCTCTGATCGAAGACCAAAAAGAAGACGTATCGGTGGAAAATACAAAGTGCAACTGCATGTCTCAGAGCCTCTAAGAGCCTCTTTCCCTCAGTATCCATGTTAAAGTGCATGTAATAAGCTCAAAGGCCAATGATTTTAATTTGGGATCCATCCACAGCCTTTGAAGCCGCACATATGAGTTCAGTAGTAAGGCTTCATTTATCTCACTCCTGGAGAGCATTTAAAAGCGCATTGCTTTATTTGTCTTTCATTCTCAATTTGTCGGCAGATCATTGACTGTTGTTATGGTGCCGTGGTTTAGAAAAAAAAAATCTAATTTATATTTGTTTTGAAGTTTATCACTGCAGCTGCAGGCTCTACCTTATCTTTCTTTTTTAGCTTAAAGTTGCTCTCGCAGACTGCAGAGAATGGATATGAATTGCACTTTGCCATCCAGAAGACAGCCTCCTGCTGTTTGGGAAATGTTCCATTTGATGTATTTTTGCGAGGATGTGCATGTCCTTCAAACTGGGTATGAAGCGATTTATTGCTTTCATATCAAATATAAATTTGTCAAGTCTGAGTGATTCATCATCAGATGTTATTGATAAAATACACAAAACTCTGTAAGCGTCATTCCTTTTCTGCTGCCATGACGGCCATCTGGAGCCGACTCCACTATTTTGGGCCCTTCCCCAAAGCTCTCCAGGATGTTATGGATAGAGACTTGCACCAGACGGCCAAATCACTCTTGCAAGAAGCTCAGCTACACTTGAAAAGGGATATCAGATGGTTTTGCAATGTGGTTACTTGCAAATAAATGTTGTTTGAAGTATCAAATGAAAGCAACAGAAGGATCAAAGATGAAATCCATTTTTACTGTTTGACATAAAGTTGGCCAAATACACAAACACAAAAAGCTTCTAAATCTACAGTGCTATGCAACGTGCAAGGAGCTGTGGCTGATTTGTTTGAGAGCATCCCTAACACTGCATTGTCCCTTCTTGAACCGCAGTCAATAGGTCCTCATCACTACTGACCCAGACGCCCTCACAAGCTTTTTGATGCAAGTCAAAGTCTTAATAGTGTCTGAAAGAAAAAGTTACACTTGAAAACACTGCAACAACTTGGATGTCTGTAAGTATGTTGGGCTGTGTGAGAATGTAAGTAATTCAGTACCAGCAGGTGGCAGTAGTCTGTATCAGTCATTCAAAAGGGAAGACCTAACGCCAGATAACCGAGTTACAGTTATCTGGAAGGAAGGAAAAGCTACGAACCATTGCACAGAGCATGTGTACATTTTTTCGATTCCAGCTGAGGTTGTGAAAATATTTGCGGTCTGTGTGTGGCTTCGCAAACATTATTTTGAATCCATCAGGATTCTACGTGATTGGTTTGGTGTGTCACAGCCTTTAGCCCATCTGTTATGCTGTATTATGGACCACATCACCCCAGTTCTTCAGCAGCCCTGGTTTACAATAAAATCCTGTATCGAGCGCAAGATCGTGCTACTTACATTCAAGACCCTTCAAGACTCCTCCTGTACTCTCAGATGCTACTTGGCCACCTGCCCAACTGTGCATCGTGGGTTTCATAGTGTTCAGTTGTCCGACTCTCTGACACAGCATGTCAGTCCAGACTCAAAGCACCCTACCCTCTGATATCATTGCTGTATACTTTTTAAATCCGCCTTTATTTATATTGCATTGTACGTTTCATTCTCATGATGTCTTATGCATTGCTATTTTATGTAAAGTGACCTTGGGTGCTCTAAAAGGTGCCAGCAAATAAAAAAACACAAGCATGCATAACTGCGACATGATAATCAACCTTACACAGGTACAGTCTTTCAAAACCCAACGTATCAACTGGAGATTAGAGGATCTGGGAAAAGCTGTTATTCTGAGAGATTAGATGATCAATACTAACCTGTGGAGATAAGAGTGTGGGAGCGATGACTACCACTTTACATGATTTAAGAGAGTAAGGCTGTTGTCTAAGAACACAGTCAAACTACAATTTTTCATGGTGACATTTATTCTGGCCTTATACTGTGGAAAAATATGATGAGAGAGGAAATGCCATGTATATGGATGCATAATCTGCAGCTGTGGACAGCAGGGTGTGAATCCATTCCACATACTTAACATTTTACAGCACTTTATCCAACGCTTAATTGGTATACCTCTCTGCAAATGTACCTGCACTGAGTGACACCAAGCACCTTCCTCTTCACTGCGCTCAACTAAGGCAACGTCCACTCGTACCTGAAAGCCTGAACAGTCCTGTTCCTCAAAGATGAGAAAGAACTGAGAAGGAATGAGAGAAGAAATGTTTCTGCTGTTGTTAGCCAACAGAAAGTTACATTTTCATATGTTTAAAATGTTACTGGCATCTGGTTTAAAGTGGAAACCTCAAACAGTGCAATGGTGGTTGTTGTGGTTAATGTTGGTGACAGCAAATGTGGTTTGTTGGCACCGATCAGAGAATTCTGGAGGGAGCAAAACACCATATGACACATTGCTCTGTATTTTGTACTGCGTAGAGTGTGAGTCTGTTAACTGCAGGGCACTGAGGAACTTGGATTTATGCTGAAAGGTTGGAGGTGTGCAGCCTGCAACTCTTTATCCAGCAGTTCACGGTGGCTGCTGCTCCCTTGATCAATTGTTCTTGATTTGTTGGTGTTTAATAGACATTTGCTAGAATGAAAATCTTCAAGACTGCCGCTTAAAGCAAACGATATGTAATGTGAGTGCTTGAAGCTTGGTTTCTCCTGCAACAGCTTCATGCAGAACCTACGCCACATCTTGCGTGGGTGCCCTGTGTCAAGCATATACTTGTGTCCTGTGTGTAGGTGGTATGCAGGACGTAGAAGGAAAGTCAATTTTCTGGAAGTCGGTCCTTTCTGGGGATGTGCACATCAGGCTATGGCATGAATCCAACTCACAAACCTGAATCTGTCTTTAGAAGAGCTGCTACACTTTATTGGCAACACAGATATTGATCTTCTCATCTAACTCTTTGTCATATGCATACAGCTCCTTAAGTCCATTCAAAACTATCAAAATTCATAAATTATTCAGATCATATCCAGTGATGAGACCTCTGGCTAGCTGCTGCCCATAATCCTACACGCTTGGTTTGTGCAGCACTGAAGCAGTACTCGCTTGAGGATATCTTGTCAGATGGCAGCGTGATGGAAATGGCAAGGAAATTAAGGCCTAACTACAGATTGGATTATTTACAAAAGCTGATGCCGTGTTTCTATTTTGATGCAAGTGTCATCTGCGATGGAATCAGAATCAATAGTCTCCGCACTCCACATTCTCCAGATGCTGCGTCACATATTCCAAGTGTACACACAAGATTTGTGCCATTTGTTTGGCAATTTAAAAGAAATACAAACAATCAGCCTTCACTGGGTGTTATCATTTTTCTGCACCGACAGAATCCGACTCTGGCAGATTGGGCGCCGTTGATGGGATTTTCCAGTGAATCTATAGCAATCAGCAGCAGCTGTGTGTCCAAACTTGCCACTGTGTCTCTTGACAAGACGCCGAGCCACCAGCCACGCTGCCCCTTACATAACCTGTTCTCTCTAAAACCTTTTAACAGTTGAGGTATTTCTAAACTGGAAAGTCTTATGGCTTTACATTGGAAACAAGGACTCAAAGTATCCATGCGGACGTGTGAATGATTTACAATTTAACATGTAACCAAATTAGAAACTACATTTATGTCCAGTTCCAAAATTGTAACCTAATTTAAAAATAAATCACTGTAACGCTTTTAAGGTACGAATATACTGTACAAGTCTGTTGTTATGCCCTTAGGGGATGAATACATGACAGCCAAGATAGCTGAGTCAAGAGAGAAGTTAAACTTTTTAGAAAAGTAAAATGCTTTACGTTTACACAGTATGAAAGGACTGGAGGAACCGAAATATAACAGAACAAGACCTGACTTGACTGACTGAACAAAATTCTCCCGGCTGAAAAAAACTAACAAAAGGCCTAAATGTCATCTCTGCAAAAGAAGGTGTAATCAGAAATACATGGTGGCACCAATCAATAACCCTAGTGTGTATAACAAAAATATGATAGAAAAAAAGGCGTAGAGGGTACCCCAGTCTCCCCTATAGCCCGCACCTTCCACCACATCTGTCAATATTAACATGGGTCCACACAACTCAATATTTAACGGGGCAGGAGAACCGTAATCAAAGTAGGAAGCAGAAAGACTAAGTGGTAAAGCAGCAGAGAGGGTCTGTCTGCAGGCCCTGGGTAGTGATTGGACAATCTGGGGTTAAACTAACCAATTAGCAGGCACTAGCAGACTTCACAGGTGGAAACCAATTGTGGTGCAATCAACACCTAGAAAAAAAAAACGGACAGTGGAGGGCGAGAGAGAGAGAAACAGAAATACATTGCCCCTGCCTGAAAGACTGTGCTCTTCACATCTGTTTCTTCTTGGCCTGACAGTTTCTACTTTGGGACGCCTGAGGAGCAAGTAGGTCACAGGGAACAGCTTCAATTATCTCTGTTTAGATGCAGACAATGACGCTCCCTCTCGAGGTGGAGGCTGTCCTTTAAACACTGTTTATGTGAAGTAGTGGCACTGCATGTAGTGCCACTACTTCACATAAACCTCCACTGAATCGTTTAGTTTGAACAAATGATGTAAATCTTGTACAAGGTCTTGACAGATTTGTCTTGGATTAAATGGATACGTACCCTTGAGGAGGAAAGAGTTCGGTCAATAAGTCATTAAAGGTTTGCAACAAGTCATTTTTATGCAACTGCATTGATTGCAAGGAATTCAGTCTTGGACTCTATTAGAGACAGAATAATCAGCTTCCACGAAGGCCCTCAGCCACAACACATACATGCAAAGACTTTATGTGTTGTGCTACTAGATCCTGTATTGTTCATCATAAAACTTTTACAGCAGGTTTCCTTAATTCTTCTTTGCACGGTTTTTAATTCAGAGTTAAATCAGTGTCCCCGTCAGGCTTCAAACAGCATCTGAATCCCACTTCCCCCCGCACGTCTGCAACATCCTGGATGTGTTCAATAATGTTTCTTACATTCTGAAACCAGCAATCTGGCAAATGCGCTCGCACGGTGACTGCGGTGCATAACAACAGAGAATCTATTTAGGATTTTAACTCACACGCTGCGTTGTCGTTCGCCTCACAAAGCTCCTCCAGAGAAGATCAAATACGCCTCTCATACCCCGGCAGAATTGGACTGCACAACTTGTAAACATATATTTGTGCGTAAAGCTAAAGAACTGCTTATTATCAGCACAAGATGCTCCCTCTCAGCTGTCACAGAGCTGTGGCACGCATCATTTTTCAGTCTTTTCCTTCTATGTCACGGACAGAAAGCTCGGTTCTGGACTGCAAATGTCACTGGAAAGAAAAAAGGCTTCCACAAGTGCTTTGAACTGAAATCTCTTGCCCCTGTTTAAAACAAACTACTGGCCAAAACAAGAAGAAACTGAGGCATTTCTTCTAGGAAATATGGTTTTATCTAATATAAAATCTATTAATTTCAACCAATTTTCAAATCTATAGAAAAACAAATGATACAGATGGTCAAACATACCCTTTGGAAAATTTTATAAACTAAATATTATTCAGGTGAATACAGTTATATTCAGTTCTGCTCCACAAAACTTTAATTTCATGCATCAACAAGCGACCAGTAGCAGAGATTACCGCGATGTAAATCAGTTCATTGCTTGCTCCGTCTTTTCGTTCTGTTGTCCGCTGATTGAAGTGTGTGGCTTTAAAGAGTCCAGTTATCTGTGGTGATGAAAATGATGATGGGTGTCCTCGCTATACGGTGCCTCATTCCAGAACAAAAGGATAATACTTCATCCATATTTAATCATTCAGCTGACCCATGCCGTCTTTACAAATGTCAAGTACTGCCATTCAGCTTCAGTTTGTGTGGTGTTTGTTATTATTGTGACTGGAAAGTTTAGCCAAAAACCTGAAATGTTAATGAGAGACTTGCCTTTTTATTAAAAAGATAAAAATGTAGTCCTCTGCAGCATGGACATCTATACAGCTAACATTTTTCATGGCATATTCAATATTTTTTTTATTTTATAGTCCATAATAATCCTTATCCCTGTTCCCTGACATTATACTAAGAAATTAAAGATGGCGGAGAACAATGGTACACTTATATTGAGCTGAGACTAAAATGGAATAGATGTTATCACTGGGTAGTGTCTTCAAAAACAAATGTGAAAACTTGAATAAGAATGAAATAAATTAAATAATAAAAATAATAATATGTTGGGGAAAAACAATAAGAGGGTCTTTTTTTGACTGGTGAGTTTCAACATCTTTGGCAGAAAGAGGAGTTCACCGAGGCTTTAGTACCATTAATTAATTGCACTACACTACTAATTTAGTAGTATACTATGTCTTTTTTTCCTGTATAGTTGCACAACTGGCTATCTATTGCAATAAATTAAGTTGACACCACCTGACAATTTTTTGCAAGTTTTTTTTTTCCTCCATGAACCATTAACTCTTAGTGACAATAAAACTAGACCCATGTTGAACTTTGTGCAGGTTTCACAGGTCAAGTATTTCCAAAGATATTACAGAATCAAGATGATTCACACACACCAAGAAAAACGAACACAGAGGCCTTAAACGTCTATATGTCACTGAATATTTTATGTTACTAATTACTGGCTCTTACAAAGATGGCAATGACTTTCATAGAGTTTATGATAGAGCTCTTATACTCAGGGTTTCAGGAAAGTGGAAATAACACTGTTAAGACAGTTATATGAAGCTAAATAGGTGGACTTGAATGATAATAAAATAAAATAAAATAAAATAACAAATTAACTGAATGCTTAAAATCAACTGCATAACTAGAAAACATGCATATATAATGAGCTACTTTATCCACTTTAAAATCAAATTACATCGCGAAGCTTATATAGCCAAATAGTGTATGGCATGTTGCTATGTTTTAAGCAAATTTTAAATTGAGTCTTGGTTTCATTTCACCTTATCCTAGTAGCAATTTAGTGACCTAGCATTGCCAACTGTGTATGACCCATTATATTAAACTATATGATAAGATATATCGACATCTACTTATTTTTGTGCGTTTAAAACACTGCCACTTGGATTATCGATTGCTTTTATATTCCATTACTATGGGAATAATTATTAAAAGACAAGTAGAACATATATGCACTTTAATTAAACTTGTTGTGTTATTGGTTCAACAATATTGTCAAAAATTACTATTTTGACAATTTTGTTGTGCTGATATTCTCAGCTAAGAGGAGAAATTATCTGCTCATGCGCAGTTCGCCACCTGCTATCACGCGCACTTCCTCATCTTGAACCAATAGCGGCGCACGATGCAGGTCACGTGTCTAGCTTCCCTGCTCTTTGACGGGTTCACTGCGCAGGAGCTGAAAAGAGGGGTGAGTTCCCAAAATTAGTTTTCGTAAGCTTGAACTTAACTTTGCTACTTAAGATTAGTGTTTGTGCAAGTGCATATGTGAATGTTGTAATGACGTGTCTTTCCCGCCTTGTAGCGAATAGAGTTTGTATAAAGGGCTATTATGCAGCGATAAAAACAGATTTGTGCAGTCCCTTACTGCACAAATACGCTTGAGGACACGCCGTTCACGACTGCGGTCAAGTGAACCGTCGTTCGCAAAATGCGAGTCAAGCCAGCCGCGGTCGGATTTTTCTTGCGCGTCATTGTGTTTACTTACGGTACGGGTTCCGAGGCAGGCCAAAATGCGAGAAAAACAAAAAAAAAGAAACTTTATTGATTCAAACAGTAAAAATACGGGTTTCTTTATACACCATTTATGATTTGATTCTTATTCACAATATCACTCTCTATCACTGCAAAACATTTCAAGTAATTTTACTGTATAATGTGACAAAAAAAAATAACTTTATTCAGTGGATGGTGATTCAGACAGTAAAAACACAGGTTTCTTTATATGTGAACACCATTTATGTTTTGATTCTTATTCACAACACCCCTCTATATTACTGCAAAATATTTTAACTCATTTTACTGTATGATGTGACACAAATAAAGAGACAAACAGTCATGAATCCCTTTCCTTCATAGGTTTGCTCAGAGTTTGACCTGATTCTTGTTCACAGTGACCCTGACTAATAGTGGACAATAGCTGAAATGTTTTTACTTCAGAATTATGAAGAAAATCAGCGACAAAGTCACTCAAGCTAAAGATAAGATAAGATAAGATAAGATGTGTTTATTAATCCCACATATGAGAAATTTCCTTGTCACAGTAGCGTTGAGTTTGGCAAAAAATATATGTACAGAAAGACAGTGACAGCTTAGACAGGGAAATAGTTACCTAAAAAACACAATATACAGAATTTTTTGAAAAATATATGCCAAAAAAGAAAAATACAGATATACAATACTCTGAAAAAATATATAAGGAAGGCACTAGAAATATAAAGACATTCTGTATATACAGCATGGTGGTGGAGTGACTTTACAAATAAATAGTTGCTTAAAAAAAACTTTGAAGAAAAAAACTGAGCTGGAGAGGTAGTTGTTTGTGCAAAAAAATCAGTGCAAAAAGCAGATATATTTGTGCATAGGTACAGTTATTATTGAATCAGGCTGGTGTTGTATAGCCTGATGGCAGCTGGAATGAAGGACCTGCGGTAACGTTCCTTCCTGCAGCGTGGATGCAGGAGTCTGTCACTGAAGGAGCTGCTGAGGTCTGAGACAGTCTGATGCAGTGGGTGAGAGGGGTTGTCCATGATTGATGTCAGCTTGGCTAACATCCTCCTCTCACCCACCTCCTCGATGGAGTCCAGAGGGCAGTCCAGGACAGAGCCGGCCCGTCTGACCAGCTTGTTCAGTCTCTTCCTGTCCCTCTCTGAGCTTCCACTGCTCCAGCAGACCACTGCATACAGGATGGCAGAAGCCACCACAGAGTCATAAAAAGTCCTTAGCAGTGTCCTGCACACTCCAAAGGACCTCAGTCGTCTGAGCAGGTGGAGACGACTTTGGCCCTTCTTGTACAGGGCGTTCGTGTTGTGTGTCCAGTCCAGTTTATTGTTAAGGTGAACACCCAGGTACTTGTAATACTCCACGACCTCGATGTCCAAGCCCTGGATGTTCACCGGTGCAGTCAGATGTGGTTTTCTACTGAAGTCGATCACCACCTCCTTTGTCTTGCTGGCGTTGATGTGCAGGTGGTTCAGAGCACACCAGTCCACAAAGTCGGTGATGACCTCCAGGTACTCCAGATCGTTTCCCTGAGATACACGCCCGACAATGGCTGTATCATCAGAGAACTTCTGGAGGTGGCAGCTGTCCGTGTTGTGTCGAAAGTCCGATGTATACAGGGTGAAGAGGAAAGGAGAGAGCACAGTACCCTGTGGCGCCCCCGTGCTGCAGACTACCACATCAGACACACAGTCGCGAAGCCTCACATACTGCGGCCTGTTGGAGAGGTAGTCGATGGTCCATGCAGCCAGGCTACTGTTGACTCCAGCTCCCTCCAGCTTCCCCCTGAGCAGTGATGGTTGGATGGTGTTGAAAGCACTGGAGAAGTCAAAGAACATGACTCTCACAGTGCTACCGGTGTTCTCTAGGTGGGAAAAGCATCTGTGCAGCAGGTAGATGACAGCGTCTTCCACACCTATTCCTGGACGATAGGCGAACTGCAGCGGGTCCATGTTGTCGTTCACCAGATGACGGAGGTGGCCCAGGATGATCCTCTCCATGGTTCTCATAGTACAATTACTCATTTTCAAACAGTTATAAAACTACTTCCTTCATAGGTTTGCTCAGATTTTGACTTGATTACTATTCACAGTGACCCTGACTACTACTGTACAATAGCTCAAGTAATTTTACTACAGAATTTGGAAGAAACTCAAGGACAAAGTCATCCAACATAAAGGCGTTCTGATAGCTTAATTCCACATTTTCAAACACTCATAAAGAACTTTCCTTCATAGGTTTTCTCATATTTTGACCTGATTCTTGTTCACAGTGACCCTGACTAATAGTGGACAATAGCTGAAATGTTTTTACTTTAGAATTATGAAGAAAATCAATGACAAAGTCACTCAAGCTAAAGGCGTTCTCGTAGTACAATTACGCATTTTCAAACAGCTATAAAACGATTTCCTTAATAGGTTTGCTCAAATTTTGACTTGATTCTTGTTCACAGTGACACTTGCTATTATTGTACAATAGGTCAAGTAATTTTACTGCAGAATTGGAAGAAAAACAATGACAAAGTCACCCAACCTAATGACGTTCAAACAGTTCAAGTCTTCATTTTCAAACAGTCATAAAACATTTTCCTTCATAGGTTTGCTCAAGATTTGACTTGATTCTTGTTCACAGTGACCCTGACTAATAGTGGACTGTAGCTCAAGTCATTTTACTGTAGAATTTGGAAGAAACTCAAGGACAAAATCATTCAACATAAAGGCGTTCTGATAGCTTAATTCCACATTTTCAAACATTCATAAATGTCTTTCCTTCATAGGTTTGCTCAGATCTTGACCTGATTCTTGTTCACAGTGACCCTGATTAATAGTGGACAATAGCTGAAATGTTTTTACTTCGGAATTATCAAGAAAATTAGTGACAAAGTCACTCAAGCTAAAGGCGTTCTCATAGTACAATTACTCATTTTGAAACAGTTATAAAACTACTTCTTTCATAGGTTTGCTCAAATTTTGACTTGATTACTATTCACAGTGACCCTGAATACTACTGTACAATAGCTCAAGTCATTTTACTGTAGAAATTGGAAGAAACTCAAGGACAAAGTCATTCAACATAAAGGCGTTCTGATAGCTCAATTTCTCATTTTCTAAGACTCATAAAACTACTTCCTTCATAGGTTTGCTCAAATTTTGACTTGATTCTTGTTCACAGTGACATGACTACTAGTGAACAATAGCTCAACTCATTTTACTTTAGAATTTGGAAGAAAATCAATGACTAAGTCGGTCAAGCTAAAGGCGTTCTAATAGTTCAATTAATCATTTTCAAACACTCATAAAACTCTTTTCTTCATAGGTTTGGTCCAATTTGGGCTTGGTTCTTGTTCACAGTGCCCCTGCCTACTATTACACAAAAACTCAAGTCATTTTACTGTACTATTTGGAAGATAATCAATGACAAAGTCACCAAACCTAAAGGCGTTGTAGTATTTCAATTTCACATATTCTCACACTCATAAAACTCTTCCCCTCATAGGTTTGCTCACATTTTGGCTTCATTCCTCTTCAGAATTACCTTTGTTATTACTGTACAATAGTTCAAGTCATTGTACTGCAGAATTTGAAAGATAATCATTGACAAAGTCACCCAAGATAAAAGCATCCTGATAGTTCAATTCCTCATAATAAAGAGAAACAAAACAGTACCATTCGAGCATATGCAAAACATAGCACAATCATATTAAATTTCAGTAAGTCTTAGACAGTTAAAAATTATATTAATAAAGGCAAAAACACCAAGAAGCATCTATTTTGACAGGCAGTACAAAAATAGTAAAAGAAAGAAGGGCAAATATTGACTTTGATTAACCCTTTATGTTGGGTGACTTTCACATTGTTTTTCTTCAAAATTATGCAGTAAAAAGAGTTGAGCTATTGTCCACTATTTAGTCAGGGTCACTGTCAACAAGAATCAAGTCCAATTTTGAGCAAACCTATGAAGGAAAGACTTTTATGAGTGTTTCAAGATGAGGAATTGACCTATTAGAACGCTTTTAGCTTGAGTGACTTTGTCATGGATTTTCCTCCAAATTCTGCAGTAAACAGAGTTGAGCTATTGTGCATTAGTAGTCATGGTCACTGTGAATAGTAATCAAGCCAATATTTGTTACTATTAGGACGCCTTTATTTTGGGTGATTTTTTCATTGTTTTTCTTCAAAATTCTACAGTGAAATGACTTGAGCTATTGTACAGTAATAGCAAAGGTCGCTGTGAATGGGAATCAAGTCAAAATTTGAGCAAACCTATAAAGAAAAAGGTTTTTTAACTGTTTGAAAATGAGCAATTGAACTATCAGAAGGCCTTTAGCTTGAGTGACTTTGTCCATGATTTTCTTCCAATTTCTACAATAAAATGGCTTGAGCTATAGTCTACTATTAGTCAGGGTCACTGTGAACAAGAATCAAGTCAAAAATTGAGCAAACCTATGAAGGAAAGAGTTTTATGAGTGTTTGAAAATGTGGAATTGAACTGTTAGAACGTCTTTAGCTGGAGTGACTTTGTCATTGATCTTCTTCCAAATTATGCAGTAAAAAGAGTTGAGCTATTATCCATTATTAGTCAGGGTCACTGTGAATATGAATCAAGTCAAAATCTGAGCAGACCTATGAAGGAAATAGTTTTATAGCTGCTTGAAAATGAGTAATTGTACTATGAGAACGCCTTTAGCTTGAGTGACTTTGTCCTTGAGTTTCTTCCAATTTCTACAGTAAAATGACTTGAGCTACAGTCCAGTAGTAGTCATGGTCACTGTAAACAAGAATCAAGTCAAAATTTCAGCAAACCTATGAAGGAAAGACTTTTATGGGTGTTAAAACATGAGGAATTGAACTGTTAGAACGTCTTTAGGCTGGGTGAATGTTGGGTGAATTTCTCATTGTTTTTCTTCCAATTCCTAGAGTAAAATCCCTTGATCTACAGTCCACTATTAAACAAGGTCACTGTGAACAAGAATCAGGTCAAAATCTGAGCAAACCTATGAAGGAAATCGTTTTATAGCTGTTTGAAAATGACTAATTGTACTATGAGAACACCTTTAGCTTGAGTGACTTTGTCGCTGATTTTCTTCATAATTCTGAAGTAAAAACATTTCAGCTATTGTCCACTATTAGTCAGGGTCACTGTGAACAAGAATCAAGTCAAAATTTGAGCAAACCTATGAAGGAAGTAGTTTTATGAGTCTTAGAAAATGAGAAATTGAGCTATCAGAACGCCTTTATGTTGAATGACTTTGTCCTTGAGTTTCTTCCAATTTCTACAGTAAAATGAGTTGAGCTATTGTACAGTAGTAGTCAGGGTCACTGTGAACAAGAATCAAATCAAAATTTGAGCAAACCTATGAAGGAAGTAGTTTTATAACTGTTTGAAAATGAGTAATTGTACTATGAGAACGCCTTTAGCTTGAGTGACTTTGTCGCTGATTTTCTTCATAATTCTGAAGTAAAAACATTTCAGCTATTGTCCACTATTAGTCAGGGTCACTGTGAACAAGAATCAGGTCCAAATTTGAGCAAACCTATGAAGGAAGTAGTTTTATGAGTGTTAGAAAATGAGAAATTGAGTTATCAGAACGCATTTATGTAGGATGACTTTGTCCTTGAGTTTCTTCCAAATTCTGCAGTAAAATGACTTGAGCTATTGTACAGTAGTAGTCAGGGTCACTGTGAATAGTAATCAAGTCAAAATTTGAGCAAACCTATGAAGGAAGTAGTTTTATAACTGTTTGAAAATGCATAATTGTACTATGAGAACGCCTTTAGCTTGAGTGACTTTGTCATTGATTTTCTTCATAATTCTGAAGTAAAAACATTTCAGCTATGGTCCACTATTAGTCACAGTCACTGTCAACTAGAATGAAGTCCAATTTCGAGCAAACCTGTGAAGGAAAGAGTTTTATGAGTGCTTGAAAATGTGAAATCGAGCTATCAGAACGCCTTTATGTAGGATGACTTTGTCCTTGAGTTTCTTCCACATTCTGCAGTAAAATGACTTGAGCTATTGTACAGTAGTAGTCAGGGTCACTGTGAATAGTAATCAAGTCAAAATCTGAGCAAACCTATGAAGGAAGTAGTTTTATAACTGTTTGAAAATGAGTAATTGTACTATGAGAACGCCTTTAGCTTGAGTGACTTTGTCGCTGATTTTCTTCATAATTCTGAAGTAAAAACATTTCAGCTATTGTCCACTATTAGTCAGGGTCACTGTGAACAAGAATCAGGTCAAACTCTGAGCAAACCTATGAAGGAAAGGGATTCATGACTGTTTGTCTCTTTATTTGTGTCACATCATACAGTAAAATGAGTTAAAATGTTTTGCAGTAATATAGAGGGGTGTTGTGAATAAGAATCAAAACATAAATGGTGTTAACATATAAAGAAACCTTTATTTTTACTGTCTGAATCACCATCCACTGAATAAAGTATTTTTTTTGTCACATTATACAGTAAAATTACTTGAAATGTTTTGCAGTGATAGAGTGGGATATTGTGAATAAGAATCAAATCATAAATGGTGTATAAAGAAACCCGTATTTTTACTGTTTGAATCAATAAAGTTTTTTTTTTCTCGCATTTTGGCCTGCCTCGGAACCCGTACCGTAAGTAAACACAATGACGCGCAAGAAAAATACGACCGCGGCTGGCTTGACTCGCATTTTGCGAACGACGGCTCACTTGACCGCAGTCGTTCACGCAGCTAAATTATGTTTCTTTGACAGTAGTAATCCATTGCAATTATGAAAGTCAAAACAAAGCTGTTGTTGAAAAATGTATATAAATAAAATGTGCTCGCTGCTATTGTGTACTGCACCATAATAGCTTTGGCGTAACAGTTTAGCCAAAGCGATCATTAGACCTTTAAAGGTTCACAAATCAAATCATAAATCACTGAACAGTGACATTACTTATAACAGAACTTACCCATGACATATCACACTTTATTTGAAATCCAGGGACAGTTAACTGCACATGAGTGCACAGCAAACAAGACTATGCTGGTTTACTTTTAATGGTACCAGTTAGTTTTTTTTCATGGTGTCTGAGAGACGCTAAGTTACTACAGGTCTGCTCTGTAGCTGCAAGTACAGATACTCAGTGAACAGGATTTCAAAATAAACCTTGCAAAATCAAATAAATATTGCCCAACTGGCTTGTGTATATTTATTTATTAATTCAAATTTAAATGACTTTCAGTATACTGAATGCACACCAATCAGCCACAACAATAAAACCACTGGAGAAGTAAATAACATTGACCATCTTGTGACAATGCAATGTTCTGCTGGGAAACTTTTGGACCTGGCCTTCATGTGCATGTTACTTGTAGCACTCACCTAGACCAGACCAGGCACCCCCACCCCATAGCAATGACGCTCCTTGATGGCAGCAGTCGTCCCCAGAAGAATGCAGCCTGACACACAACATAAAAAATGGTTTAGGAACAACTACAAAAACATCAGAAACAGCACAAGGTGTTGACCTGGCCTCCAAATTCACTAGATCTCAAACTGATCAAGTCTCTGTGGGATGCACTGGAACAAGCCTGATACACAGAGGCCCCTCTGTCAACCCGTAGGACCCAAAGGCCTCGACTAACAACCACAGGACACCCTCAGAAGGCCCATGTCCATTCTCTGAAGAGTCACAACTGTTGGAGGGAGACCTATGCAACATTAGGAAGGTGGTCATAATGTTATGCCTGCTGGAGTATATCTATATTTCTTTTAATACTGCAGGGAAACCCACAGTGGTTATACTGTAGCTTCACCAAGGCCATAGAACAGTTCTTGTTAAAAGACCAGCCTGTCAGTCATTAATTTTTGATAGACGGATGTTCAGATTGTTCTTTGAGTTATGTGACTGAATTAAATGTTAAAGGGGGCAGTATGTATTGGTGTTTGGAGTTTCATTTCCCAGTGTTTGTTTAACATTCAGTGTATTTGACATTTGTTCCGGTTGATATTCCTCTCAGAAATATTTTGGGTCCTTTTTTTTTATCTTCGTTATTGAACCACATTGTTCGCAAGCCAAACTTTAATTGGTCGGTTGTCCTTCAAATTATTCTCAACTTACTTTATGTGTAGAGCACCTATCAAAAGAACAAACACAAGTGACGGGCAAAATCTTAAATAGGTCTCTACTCAAACTGGGCTGCATGCCAGGTTTGAATAGCAAGTCTTCAGCATTGATTTCATAAGTGGCCGGTGTCAGTGGGTCCAAGGCTGAAGATCTACAAGTGAAAATGTGCAATCCCTGTTCATCTTTAACCCCAGTTAGACATTAAAATAAAACACCAAATGTAAGTAAAAATAATAAAAGCAAGTCACGGTAGAGGAACGACAGTAGAAACAGAAGAACAACAAAAAAAACAAATCCATTTATTTATTCATAGAATAAATGTTTAGACATACCTCTGTAACCAAAAATACAGCTTGTTTTCTACATGGTAGTTTAATACTGAAGACTTCAAAACTATGCAGGAACACATGTAGAATTAAATAGGCACCTTTTGCTTTGACGGCAGAGATCGTGAAGATGGGTGGGAGAGTATAATCCAACATTTTTGTAACTGGTGGAGGTAAAGCAGAGAGTAGTATTAATTAAACAAAAAGCAAGTGACTCTGGCAGAAGTGTGGGCGGGTTATCGTTTTCCCGGCTCCACTCTCGGACCATGCTATCCAGAATCTGACTCCAAACTTACAAGATGGCGGCGCCCCTAACCCTGGGAAAGTAGCGTCAAATTGACCTGATGCATTCTCCAAATTTATATACAGTCTATGGTTTCAAATAATAAAACAAAATGTGAACATTTGAAGTGCATTACAGTAAAGTGAATGAATGTTGGAAGACTGGCTGCTGCAAATTTATAGCTGAAATAATCTCTTATATGCACATTTGTAAATGCTCAGCAAGATGTTTTATGTTTTAGATAGTGAACAGTAGTAATTAAAGCAAGTCTGTTGGGGTTGCCCCACACACTGTATCTTTGTTTGTTGCTTTGTTCACAGCTTCACTGAAAGGTGCACCATGGGCCGCCTGGATGGGAAAGTGATTGTGTTGTCTGCTGCTGCGCAGGGGATTGGACGTGCGGCTGCAATAGTAATGAGCTTTAATAAGAACTTCCTACTGATAAATTTCACTCTAAATCATGTGCTGTGAGCTAGATACACATACACAGTGCCACTTAACCTTAAACGACCGTGTGCTGTAAATGACTGTTTGTTGTCATAGTTATTCCAGACACGCGAAAAACACAGGTTGAAGTCGATTCCCCAGGCATTATTCTGCTGTGATTCTTACCTAAGAGATACCAAAAACACCTGAACATCTCAAACACATCCTTGTCGAGATTGGATCATCACCAAATCCATTTCCTTCAAGCGATGTCTTTAAGTGTGCAAAGACTGCCTCGTATTACAGGGATTTGTGTTCCGTGTAGCACGGAGGGATTCAAACACAAAAGGCTGTTAGCAGTGTCTCGGCTCATTATGCTCAAATCACATACTGCTACATGCAGCGGTGTGAAGAACATTTGAGCAGCCCTATTTACACTTTTAAAGATGTATTTTGTGTGGAGGAAGAATGGATTCAAAGGGAGTTAAAGGCTTAGGGTTAGAAAATGGTGGTTTGTGTACTCAAACGAATGAGATAATGATTATGATAGATAGAGGGAATCCAGATCTGCTAAATTAAAAAAAAAACAAATGGGCTTCCTTCTGTTCTCTGCCCTTGTTGTTTGTCATCATTTAAACTTTAATTACCTAAATGGCCAAAAAAAAAGAAGGAGAAGCTTGAGATGGAAAACATATCACATATTTAATCACAGGATCAGAATCAATACTGGGCCATATGCCATTGACATATGACATCGCAGAACCACTTAGAACTCACTTGAGTTCTTTCTGCAGGCATTTGCGAAGGAGGGAGCTCTGGTCACAGCCACAGACATAAATGGAGAGAAGCTGAAGGAGCTGGACGGCATTCAGGGTAAGATTCATCTGTCTTGATCTGGAGCTGCCACCTGGTGGATGTTTGTTCCCTGCTCTCGAGTTCTTTCCCAGTGTGTGACTGAACAAGGTTCAACCGTTTATGTTGTCACTGCACTGTAAAATACTGCTAACAGGTGTAACAGCTTACCAGTTTCCCTGACCGAAGCAGCTAATCAGATTTCAAGTTATATTAGTTTCATCACTTTTGAGTTTCACACTGATGTAAAACTGTCTTCCATAAACTTTCTATTAGATTACCTACAGCATTACACACAAAGTATTAATTTGTCTAATTTCCATTGCAAATTTTAAACCATTTTTTATTTTGGCAATAAAAAGCTATTACCTTCAAATTAATCTTTTGTATCTACTCAGAAGTCGTCACTCTTGCAGAGTGCCCGTCTTTATGCGCTGCGATGTCTTTACAATAGCTCAGAATGGACAAACCAAGCCAAACAGTCATTCCAGGGAAAGCTTTATACGTTTTTACACTGAATACGCAGCCATCCTATATTCTTTCATGCAAAGGTAAGGGTGAGGAAGGGGGTCCCCTCCTCCCTCCCCACGACCTTCCAGAGGACAAGTGGTTAAAGTGGCTACAGAAAATGAATGAATGAATGAATGAATGAATATAAACCTCAACACTAGAGGCCACTAAATCCTACACACTGGTCCATTGAAACAGGTTTAATTCCTATTTCTCAAAGTCTTCATTCAGTATTTACAATGTATGTTGGGTGTCCTACTTGTCTTATGTATGTTCAACTATTTATTCATATTGATTATATATAATTATAGTTTCTGCGACTCAGTAGTACCTCTGATAAGGAGGCTTTCTTTTAAAGAGGTATTCCTGTCACTGCTGGATCAGAGACTGGACTACATAAGCTTGAATAAAGGAGGACTCTGTTCTTTTCTTGAGAGCTACTGTGTGACCAGTAGTGAAGTGTAGTTTGTACATGGTAGCAGCAAGTGTGAATCCTAACACCTGCCAGGTAAGAAAATTGTGAGGATGTGTGATGAGAGAGACCATGGTGGTCCTGATATTTGTGACCCCCCCAAAGTGTGTCATCCTTTATTAAGATAAAAAGCAATGCGATTTAATAATAATAAAAAAAAGTACTATATATAAGGACCTTTTTTTTATATATATATGATCAGGCATCAGGACCAAAGTGGTGGATGTGACTAAGAAGGACCAAGTGGAAGCCCTGGCTAAGGAACATGACCACGTGGATGTGCTGTTCAATGTTGCTGGGTACATTTCCTGTTTTCTTTCCTGTATTAATGCACCAATCTACTTTTAACATACAGGTAATACTTAGCTGTACAGTAAGTTTGCATGTGTAGTGTCATCTCCTGAAGCACGTTTATCCATTTCCTGCTTAACTACATTTCGAAAATCCCCATACCACACGGTTTAACCTCCACTTGACCTTTTCCCAATCTCCTTAAGAAAGGTCTCAAAATTTTCACCTTTGAGACTGAGACAGCGTCGTATGTTAGCACTCCAATTAGTGTAATGATTTGTTGTTTTATGTTTTTGATTGTTATTCATAAATGGGAAATTTTGACTCATAGCTCCAGCCATTATTATTTAATACTGTCTTGTGTAATTTAGTGAGGCTATGTTGGCAACTGCACCACACATTAAAACCACCGACAGATGAAGTCAAGAAGTCAGATGAAGATGATCACTGACCATCTTTCTTGCGACAATTCAAAGGTCTGCTGGGAAACTTTTGGACCTGGAATTCATGTGGATGTTACTTAGATATATAGCAGCCATCCCCAGCAGGATGCAGCCTGTTTAAGAACAACTAAAAAAAACATGATAAACAGCACAAGGTGTTGACCTGGCCTCCAAATTCCCCAGATCCCAAACTGTTCAAGTATCTGTGGGATGCACAGGAACAAGCCTGATCCACAGAGGCTCCTCCCCTCAACCCAAAGGCCTCCTCTAACAACATTTTGTTGTCAGACGCCACAGGACACCCTCAGAAGGCCCATGCCCATATAAGGAGACCTACACAATATTAGGGAGGTGGTCCTAATGTTATGCCTGATTGATGTATATTGTTGTGTACAGGTTTGTGCACCATGGCTCCATCTTGAACTGTGAAGAAGACGACTGGGACTTCACAATGAATCTGAACGTGCGGAGCATGTACCTCATGTCCAAGGCTTTCCTGCCTAAGGTGACCTTTGCCCACTTAACCTCACACTTCACCCTGTTGTTGATAAAATGGAATTCATGCTGTTGAAAACTGAGTGACATATGCCTTTAATTTTGTTCTCATCCTTTGTCCGCTTGGATTAGCTGTATTACTCTGAGCCCGTGACATGATGGGCAGTGACTGCCCAACTACTAATCCAGCTTTAGCCCCAACTAACCAAACCGCCTCAATGGGGAATTTTAGCTTGGATCGCCACACATTTGTCAATTCTTTATAGAAACATGAAAACCCAACTATGTTAAGACACTTTTAATTATCTTCTATTTATATGCCCCTGTCCTGATTCGTTTTGTCCTCCTAGATGTTGGCAAAGAAGTCAGGAAACATCATTAACATGGCATCTGTTGCTTCAAGCATTAAAGGTAAACAATCTTCTGCGGGTCTTTTCACCGGAGAGACTTTGAGAACAGATATTACTCCTGATTAAAAAGACGTTTGGACGTTACGGCCGTTCGTTGTAATCCTCTTATCTCGGACGACTGCTTTTGTGTGTGTGTGTCTTCATATGAGTGACAGATGTATTTCCTTGACACAGGCGTTGTAAACCGATGTGTCTATAGTACATCCAAGGCAGCAGTGATCGGGCTCACCAAATCCATAGCAGCTGATTTCATTGAGCAAGGCATTCGCTGCAATTGCGTTTGTCCTGGTATGTATGGAACCCTGTGCAAAATAACACCATTTAGTCTTCTTCAATATTAATCAACATAACTAGCACTTTAATTCGTCTTTGAGAACAAATTAAACCTATGTTTTAGAAATACTGGATATTGTGTATTTGTTATATGATGTTGTCTGTCCAAAGCCAGTCTGATTAAATGTTGTAAGTATTATTTGCCTCTATCATTTGACCTGTCCTGGACCCAATCCCACTTTAAAATGTATTCAGTCAAAGGTTATATATTTCTGTACAAAACTTAAAGACAAATGTCAAGACTGCTCCTTTTTATATGTCCTCAGGGACTGTAGATACTCCATCAATCAGGGATAGGATCCAGGCCCAACCTGACCCAGAACAGGTACTGTCAGCTCAGATTTCCCCTTAATCTGACAGTAATACTCGCTTGAGTCATTCCATACATGCTAAATATCATCTTGGTTTGCACAAGCAGAACTACTGATGGTTGGGTATTGAAGTTAATGGATGCAACATTCCTCTACAGGCGTATAGGGATTTTATGGCAAGACAGAAAACTGGAAGAATGTGCACAGCTGAGGAGGTGGCATACCTGTGTGTGTACCTGGCTTCAGATGAGGCGAGTGTTTGCAGAGATGGAATTTGTGTGGTATACTAAGACAAACAAAATGTTGTTATTTCATCAGTAGTGGAATCATTTAGCAGTGATTTGACGTTTGTTTGTGATCCTCCACAGTCAGCCTATGTGACTGGCACAGAGCAAATCATTGACGGAGGATGGAGACTGTGATGAACCCAACCGCCATGGAAGTAGATACTTCTTTTATAATGCAAAACCCTGAACTCAAATAAAGTGTGCACAATTAAAACATCTCTGGTTTTGAGTTTGTGTATTATTGTTGTGTAAGAAATTGCTTATTTTCCAAATTAAATTTAATCTGCTTTGTTTTTGTCATCCTAAAATATGAAGATGTTTTTGCAATCTTGCAATATAATCACACGTGCAGTATATTTGTGGAGCCACTGTTTGAATACACGTACAACTTTACTTTTGACGAGGTCTGTGTAAATGTCACTTTGAATAACTCTGAACGTGGATACAACTCTTTCACATATACACGCAGGAGGAGACTTTTCCATTTAAGCTAACTTACCCAAGCAGCACTCTACGCGCGTTATACTTGCTTGCCCATCACTAATCCGCCTCATTCCCTTTTCCCAGCTGGTGTATGTGCCACACTACTGCCAGGAGCACTGCCACTGTCTTGTTCTAACGCGGTGGCAATGTTTGCGACATGCGGTGAGTTTTTATTTTATAATATATATTTAGGCTTTCCCGTTCGAGAGGAGAAGCTAGGAGCCGACTTCCCAGCTAGCTGCCATGCTTTGAATGAGCGCGTAGAGGTGACTTGACAGCTGGTAGAAGGAAGTACGCAGGACACTGCCCGCTACGGAGCGTACATCCAATATCGGAGAAGCGTCATTTCCGTATTATGTTAGGATTAAAACCACATTATAAATGGCAAATTAGCTTCGTTTTACGTCTCGAAATCGCTCATTGTCGGCGTTAGTCGAGCGTTTGTGTTATTTAACGTTATTTCTGTGTGACGTTAGCTTCCGTTGAGGTGACTTAAACGGTATTTCAGCTGTAAGACATGCGGTGTCATGGCAACGCTGCTTGGTGTATAACGGCGGACTGCTAAAAGACATGCTAACGTCTCAGCTAGCTTCTTTGAGAAAACCATATACAGTCAATGGAGAAAACACGCTGTTAGCTATCGAAATAGCATGTCTGTCCGATAATGGAATCACTTACACGGTTTATCGCATGGTGTGGGTAGAACCCTCGTGACTAGCTTATGACTCTATGGCTTCAGTTGTGTCTGGTATAACACATGTGTAGCAACCTCCGCAACAACAATAATAATAACAGTAAGACGTGCATGTGTCTTGTTCACGATACGACCATCCCGGCTGGGTGGGTGTGTTGTCGGCTGGCGCCGGTTAACTCTAACCTACTTGTATTAGCTTATTCGGTAACCTGTTTGAGCTACCACTGGCTAGATGTGCCATATGGTGGAGCTGTAAGCATTGATTAGTGTGGTCTGTTTACAATTGGATTAGCCAAAGTCTGTGGCCATAAGTAACTGTCAAAACACAGTAGTAGTAGCGTTTATTTGTCAAAGCTAGTGTGTTAATGATCTATCAATTTTACTTGAACCCGTGATTTCGCGCATTATGGATTGGTGTGTAAAACTTTTTGGACTCCAAATCTGGACGATCTGCATGTGAGATTGAACCCATCACTGTATCAGTTCATACACCTGAACCAACCCCGCTGTTCATCGCTTTAAGTAAATAATTTGTTCTCCTACTGATAAAAACGTGTCGCATGAATAGGAGCCTGAGGTCAGAGCTGGACATACAGAAACAGAAGTGAAGGAGCTGCCCCGTCCATGGCCAACACCACCCCCCAGCTTAATATACTGTGATAGAGAAGTGAGGGGACCAGAAAGACCGTAGCCAACTACCATGGAGGACACCCTGCAGAAACCTGCTACTCCGGAGCCCAGCCCTGCACCCAGTCCAGCACCCAGCCCTGCACCCAGCCCAGCACCCAGCCCACTGCTGGATAGAATCACGTTGCCCTCAGGAAACCATGTAGAGGTAATGATCGGTCTCTTTACATGTTTAATTGGGGTACCATAATGAATAATTTAGCAAACCTGTTGAACATATTCATCAAATTAGACATTTGCAAGCCTCATACAAATGATTTGAGTGGTGTGGCTTCTCTTGTCTCTTGCATTAGACTACCATGTTTTAAATCTTCCATGTTTCATTTGCTGTTGCATTGTTAAATTGAACTGTCCACCTTGTTATTCATAATTATTTCCTGTCATTTTCCTGTGAGAGTTAATTAACTGAAAGGCAGCTCGAGGCAAAGTCGGAACTTTGAGCCGACGTTACCCACCTGAGTTACATGACAGAGGCGAAGGTGTACGGGAGCCCTTTATCAGCCTAGGGCAAGTTCATATCTTTACTGCATTGTTTGCCAAGTGTACAATAGTCTGACGTTCCTCTCTGTCAGCATACCCATACAGCCTTGATGTCAATGCCAGCTTTGATAAACAAAACAGGAAATATTTGCCTTTTTGTCATCATTCTGTGAGCAACTACTGTCTGATTTTATGCTGGGCATGGCATGAGACTGCAAACAGCAGAGCACAGTGAAGTTGTTTACCTCACTGGTCCTTCAGCTCTTCATCTAGCAGCTCACTGTGGCTGCTCCTTCTGTTTCCATTAGTCCCTGCAGTGCTTTTAACAGATTTGGTGTCAAAAAATGGCCTAAGCACTCTACTTGTGCTTTATCCAATTAAATGCTTTTAATGCCGGTTTGAATTATGTTCAGATATCTGTATGGAGATATTACATTAGCAGTAACTTAATACAGCATTTATTGAGTTCATGTTGCAACAGTTTCCCAGTTCATAATAAAATATGTGAATATTGCAGTAGTTTTATCAGTGGGCTGCAGGCTCTGTTGGGAAATATGTCTGAACTCGCTATTGTTAGGCCTCTGATTTTTGGAATATTTAGTATTCATAATGTGAAAACATTAGTTTGGTTTCGTCATCTGGGTGAACGTGACCACTGACTTCTCCTTGTCCTGATCTTTCCTTTAAAGCACCTAAATGTGAACCAAATCCAGGTGGTGGTACGACGCTGCTCAACTCCAAATGTAACAGAGGAGACCACCTATTTTATTCCTCGCAACCCTGTGGTGGATGCTGGCACCAACACAGACCCGCCAGTGGTTTGTTGCCCTCTGCTCCGCAGATTTTGCCCGTGTCCACCAAGAGGGCTGTTCGCCTCTTTAATTACCAAAGGTAAGCAAGGGGTTTATAATGTGGCTCGCTGATGTCCTACCATTGACATTGATTGCATGCACAGAAATGAAATGCTGCAGATCATGATGGGCATCTTGCATGTCATGAAGTACCTGAGAAATCCAGCCGTGATTACATAAGTGACACATATGGTCCATTTTAGACGTGCCAATATTTTAACAACTTTATGTGTAATATTTGGTTCATCACCTCCTATTTGTCATGCCTATAAAATCTTGATCACACATTCTGTAATCTAAGTCATTCTCCTCTGTCCCCTCCAGTCCTTTTGGCAGCTGTGCTCTTTGGGGTGGTTTGGTCCGTCACAGAAGATGAATGTCTTCCAGGAGGAAACTTGTTTGGGATCACAATACTTTTCATTTGCGCACTCATCGGTGGCAAATTGGTGGCACTCATCCGGCTGCCCAAACTTCCTCCGTTCCCCCCGCTCCTCGGTAAGGCAGAGGGCGTTGTGATTTTACTCTATGGTATTTATTTAGCATGTACATACACGGCGTCCTTCACCTGTATTTGCTCCTTGTCAGGAGCAAATACAACTTGTGTACAAAGGTTAAACTTCCCTCTGCAAACTGATTTGTATTTACAACTTTTCAGTTTCAAAATGAACAAAATATATAAAATGCCCCAATTTTGTATTGTATTAAATACATTTCTGCCCAGAGCAGTATTTTCCATTATAATAATCACTTTTGCAATGGATATTCAAGTCAGATATTTCAGGATGAACTGAGAAATATAATATCTAACAGAAGTTAGCATACAGAAAAACTATAGCGATGAACATATCTTTCAAATGAAGTCTTCCACACAAGTACCCAGATACTGTACCTACACATGGTTATCTCTTTCTGTACTCTATGTGCGGTACACATTTTTAATAGCCCATGCCTGACTGTGCTATTCAATATACTAAACACATGTCTTTGAAAAGCTGAAAAGCAACTCTGAATTTGTTTTTTTCCCTTTTGTTTGTTAGCCTACATGATTATGCTCCAGTGAACTTGACAGTGCATGTCAGTTATTCAGCTATTTAGCAGAAGTAAAATGGTAATGGTACTACATCAACCAGTGTTATTTCACATAATTCTAGCCTGGAACAAATCATATTCTCATTGGTTAGAAGTTAATGTAACATAATGTGACTACACCCATAACTTTATCAGCTTTCTTGATAAGTCAAGGAATCAAGGAAACTTTAACAACTCCTTATCAATATCAAAAGACAAAACTGAAGCTCAACTATGAGCTTATTTCTTTAGTTACAGTTATTCTTTATTTTTTTGTCCTCCATTCTGCTCTGTTTAATTGTTCATAATGTGTTAGTTCCTTGTGTAATCTTTGTTAAGTTAAACTTTATGTTTGATTGTTGAACCCAAATGATTAGTGTTACAATATTCACTGTCCACACCGGTGTCAGATTTAAAAAGCAACAGGAGAACATTGTTCTTGCTCAGATGGACCTAAAGAATAAACAGTACTCTGTGGTAAAAATGATCACCTTTCCTCCTTCTCACCCTCGGCTGTGCTGCAGGGATGCTGCTGATGGGTTTCATGCTGAGGAACATCCCAGTAATAACAGATGGAGTTTACATCAACTTCAGATGGTCTGCTTCACTCAGGAACATTGCTCTAGCTGTCATCCTGGCAAGAGCTGGCCTGGGTTTGGATCCCACGGTATGCCATATACTGTTATAATAGCTTAGCATCTGCATACAGAAATGTTTGAAGAGCTATACGTAAATATGTCTTCACCTTATTCCTGCATGTGGCTTTCTGAGACATGTAGATGACATTTCAACCGTATAATGTTCACATCCTCCAAAATAATGACCAATTTAAGCTAAAGCTCACCAAAGGTGATGTTCTCCAATTGTTTAACAAATTCTGATATTATTAAAAGCAAGAAAAACTATTGGATAAGATGCAACAGAAAATGTTTGGTATTTGGGCATTAAAAGCCATTTTTTCTTCTCTTTAGTTAAATTCTGCTCAGTATCACTTTGCTTGTTAATGCTTGCTACATATACGCTGGTCAGGCATTACATTATGACTACTGACAGGATAGTAGTGAAGTGAATAATATTGACCAACTTGTGACAATCCAATGTTCTGCTGGGGAACGTTTGGACCTGGCATTCATGTGGATGTTACTTAGACATGAACCACCCACCTAGACCAGACTAGGCACGCCCTCCCCATAGCAATGACACTCCTTGATGGCAGCAGCCATCCCCAGCAGGATGCAGCCAGACACCACAGGACACCTTCAGAAGACCCATGTCCATTCTCTGATGAGTCAAGTCTGTTTTGGAGGCACAAGGGAGACCTACGCAATATTTGGAATCAGGTCATAATGTTATGCCTGATCGGTGTATATATATATAACGTGTTTTAAGAACTACTGTTAAACTTAACTGATGGATGTGTATTTCCATTGTCAGGCCCTGAGGAAACTAAAAGCAGTGTGTCTTCGTGTGGCAGTTGGGCCCTGCTTGATAGAGGCCTGCACCATAGCTCTGGTCTCCCACTTTCTCATGGGCTTGCCCTGGGTGTGGGGCTTCATCCTCGGGTAAATACCAGTTTACACTCTCCTTTTTGCTCAACTTTCCATTTTCTACTTAGCGCTGCTTCCCGTCCAGGAGACACTAGCTCTGGGGGAATTTGTTCTGTGTTGTCCAACATTTTTCATTGTAATGGCTCCCTGCTGCAATCAAACTGGGGACTGTGAGCCTTAACCAACATCCCACAGTTTTAGTTTCAGATAGTATGTCTAAGAAAACAAGGGGCCAAGTCTTTTCACATGTTGTAAATGCATGTGGTCTGGAAGATGACTGAAAAAAAAAAATCCCAGTTTAAAAAAATACATTCAGCAGTGAAAAGGAGACCAGTTATCTCAAAATCCTTTATGTAAACAAACATTTAATCATGGCCTCATGTTGACCTCACAGTGTGTTTAATTTAATTTATCAGCTGGGTGAGCAGACTGTTCAGACCTTTGGGTTACAGGAGATAGTAGATAGCTGAGTGAGCATATGAAGCATTACAAATAAGACATGGAGGCCTGTATGTTGAAGAGAGTATATAAAACTGTACCTACAAGCAGCAGGACAAAAACACACCGCTCTCAGAGAGTTACTAGATCACATTCCAGTGACTTATGAGACTTATATCACTCCCACACAATTTATTGTTCAGTGATTTATGGTTTTACTCCAAAATAGGAGCCGTGTACATTTGCTTCTTCAGCACAAATAGACGTTTAAAGGCACAATGTAAGCCTCCAGTTTTGGCACATGTTTTGGGTATCGTTGCTTAAGGACCAAAATAAATCTTCTTCTCTGAAGCCCTAATTGCTGCCATGAACAAAAATGATTTGCTGAATTGCTGTCTACAAATGAGCGTGTGTTTGCAGTTAAGTTTGGCATGATTGTGGTATCATTCAAGAATTGCTCTCTACATGTTGCCAAATCTGAACCCAGGGTGTGGCTGAGTGTAGTCAAACGCTGGTTCATTGTAATGTCATTTTTGTGTGTGACGGAGTTTGTGAATGAATAAGCAATCCGCCCTCTCCACATTGTAGCTTTGTGCTGGGCGCCGTGTCTCCGGCGGTGGTGGTTCCCTCCATGCTGCTGCTGCAGAAGGACGGCTACGGCGTGGAGCAGGGGGTCCCCACCCTGCTGATGGCCGCGGGAAGCTTTGACGACATCCTGGCCATCACAGGCTTCACCACATGTTTGAGCATGGCCTTTGCCACAGGTAACCTGGAGTTGTGTGTGTGACTGCGTGCGTGGGGAAGTGATGGAAACATAACACCATCTTATCTCCAGGAAATATGCAGCCCCATCCTTCTGTAGGTCAGCACTGAGAGGCACAAGGAAAACAAATCTCCTATATGTAGTTTGTCAGGGGCTCAGCAGAGGGTGTAAGTGTGCTGATCACCAACAGTGTGCGCCAATGCATTCTATGATGTCAGCGTGTATTACTGTGCCAAAATACATAGGACAAAAATACAATTCAAAATAATAATTATACATAAGAGCCACAGATAGACCCATATGATATATCTTTGTCAACTAATGCATTATAATCTGACATAAAGTCATGAAGGCACGAATGAATGTTGAAAGCCGGGTTGGCTGTATGTATTCAACTGTATTAATATGGAGGCAGCAGGTGGTGGCGCTGTTGAACTGTATCGCATTATACTTGATTTAGTCTTTGATAAAATGAGGTGGACAAAATACTGAAAACACTGATAACACTTGTTCATATAGTGCATCAGCAGCATTACCGTGGAGACAACAAATCTGAGGCTGAATTTGTATTAGATTGCTGTATTAGTTGCACACATGTACCTTATCAATTGGGATGCATTCAGAACATTCGGTAATTCATTACTTCATACATTTGCATTTTTTATAGGCTCCACTTGGTACAATCTTCTGAGAGGTGTACTTGAGGTGGGTGGAGGGATGATGGCTGGGATTCTCCTTGGCTTCCTCATCCAGTACTTCCCTAGTGTCGACCAGGTAGGCAGCATAACAATGACACAAGCCTGTTTTACTGTAGCCCACTTATCGATACACCACTTAACACCGGCAGCCTCCGTGTGAAACAACTTGCTTGTATGTCAGTTAAAATAATTTAAGCTTTTTGTCAAGAACAGTGGGTGTAGGAAACACAAGTTGTAAAGAATAATATTTTAAATAGGGCATTATGTATTTCTACATTTTATTATGTTACATTGATCTTGTTAATGTTTCCTTCTAGAAACACTTAGTGCTGAAGCGGTCCTTTCTGGTGCTGGGTCTGTCTGTCTTTGCCGTGTTTGGCAGTGGCGTGGCAGGCTTTCCTGGTTCTGGAGGCCTCTGCACCCTGGTGCTGGCATTCCTGGCTGGCCTCGGCTGGGGGTCAGAAAAGGTAGTAATACCTGCACGCCTCATCTGTAATAGTAATATTCCTGCTTTTTAGGAGTTTGACCAGGTTAACTCCGCAGAAGCCAACTGTTCTAGCAATTACCCGTCAGTCTGAGGATGATAAACTGAGGATGCACTTATTCTCTAAACTAGGGATTACACGTCTACACTGCTGCATGTCGGGGCAACCGTATTAAACAAATTCCGTCCTTCTTGTCTTAAGGCACGTGTGGAGGAAGTGGTGGGCTGGGCATGGGGCGTGTTTGAGCCTCTTCTCTTCGGACTGATAGGTGCTGAGATACGGGTCGCTGAGTTGGAGGGACACACAGTTGGTAAGACAACCACACTCAGCCTTTGATGTAGCACACTATTCTCATTGTGAAAAATTCAAATGGGGCTGAATGAATATATACTTATATGTATGCAAACATATTTGCATAGCCAAAAGAAGAAACCACAGAGGAGATGCACTGCTCTGTCCTGTTATGTAAATGTGAACACTAATGCCACTGTGTTGCACGGGGGAAAAACAATCCTTACTTTCTTCCACTTTCAAACATGTGACATAGAAATATATCTTGGTCTTCTGTGTGTTCAGTGTAACTGGAGTATAACTAATCATTTTAATGGTGTTGATATACTATACAATATACTGCTGACAAAATGGTAAAAGTGTTTGTCAGTACCCTGATGATGTGATGCTCCTGCATGACTCATGTCTGTATCTCTTTCTAGGTCTGGGTATAGCGTCTCTGCTCATTGCTCTGCTGGTTAGACTGCTCTTCACCTTTGTCTGTGTATTGTGTGCGGGCTTTAACATGAAGGAGAAAATCTTCATAGCCCTGGCATGGATGCCCAAAGCGACAGTGCAGGTATGTTAGTGCTAGAATATATATCAACAGTAAACTTTTCTTTCTGAAAGTACTTTTTGGATTTTTCAAGTTCAAAGTACATGCAGTGAAATATTATTCAGGTTTCAGACTGATTCATGTTGTGTCATCAGCTCAGAGGTGTGAGTGTGAGAGTGCTGTCAAGCGACCGGCAACGAGATTAAAGGAGCTGTCGTCTTTGTCTCCGTCAGGCAGCTATAGGCTCCACAGCTTTGGACATGGCCAGAACAAAGGATGACAAGCAGCTGCAGAAGTACGGCATGGACGTGCTGACTGTGGCTGTGCTTGCCATCCTTCTCACGGCCCCTGTAGGAGCTCTTATCATAGGGCTCGCTGGACCTTATCTGCTGCAGAAACCCAAGAACTGTGGTGAGCGAGTCAAACCCAATTTATCAACTTTTTTCTTAGGTAGGTAAAGTCCTACTCTGGAAAATTCAACCACCCAGTCTGACCTCGCTTCATAGCTGCGTTCCGAGTAGTGAATGTCCTCTCCTTGCATCCTCGCAACGCTTTCCCCTACTTCACAGTTTGGGCCACGCACAGACACACAAGGATTTGCATAGCTCCAGGTCACTTCTGTTTACCCTTTCATACAGTGGCTTTATGGCTTTTACATCCACACAACAGTGGCATTGTTGTTGTCAAAGTGTCAAAACATTCAAATAGTCACAGTGTAAAAGTACATCTCTTGGTTGTATGACAGTCCTTTGTCTGCCTTTTTTACTAGAGAATCTGAACAACATGTCATTTGGTTTTGCTAAAGCTCTTCTCTATACTTTTTCTCCCTCCATCGTTTCTCTAAGGTACTGGAGCAGGAGGTGAAGATGACGATGAAACTCCTGTCACCTATGAAAGTACACTCTGAGGTCATCATCCAGTGAGACGGGACATTTAGACTCCTCAGATACTTGAGCTTTTCGTTGGCCACCAAGTGGCCCTCTTTGTGTCTCAGTTGGTGAAGGACGCACAAAATCACTATATTAATAGCCTCTGGTGGTTTCCAGGCCTCACGCTCCAAACAAATGACCCATACACCACCGTCTGCACTGTCATGCTGTATGAACAGAATACAGGTCTATATTTAATCAGATATATTAGTGTGAGGCATACAAATGGTTTACATTTCTGTTAAGGGCAATCATGTTCCTTCCTGTCATGAATCAATTTTTTTTATGACTACTTTTATTCACTGTACTACGACTTGAAAATCTAATGCTGTACTTTATAATATGCAGTTTTCTTTGAGGGGCTGTGTAATTTAATACATTGGTAGCAGTGACATGTTTTGTTTTAAATTAGACTATGTAATAGACACATTTTGAATTCTTGAGAAGTCTGATGTTTTGTCTCTATGTATTTTTGTTTATATTGTATTTGCATCTGAAATAGCAGTGCGTCTGGTGATTGGAGAAGGGTTTGTGTAGTTCCAAAGACACAGGAGAACAATCCTCAATATTTCACTTTAAACAGAGACTGAGACTGTCAGCTGCTACATGTATTACTTCAATGTCATCCATGCTCAATAATGTCCATATACACGACATTCATGGGAACCCAACATTTTATAATTTGATAACGAATGAACGTTTTTCACAATTGTTACATATTAGTCTTTTTTTTAATATTATTATTCCAAATGTATGCAGTGTAATTTAAAAAGTTTTGGATTTGTTTGCATTTATATGAACTCATTTTAAATGTTGTGTGTTAGCAAATATTTATTATGAATTTGCAGACTTGAATTAGTTTTTTACCAAATATGCTTTAAACAATAAATGATAAAGTACACCAAGAACTGTTTTTTATTCTTTTTGGCGCAGCTTGGATTATACCTGAAGTTAATATGCAGCATATGAACACAGCCTAAAGAATAGCATGCTAAAGCTACTATTTCCCCAAGTGTGGTAGCCTCATAAGTAGCAGCTGGAGTGTTGTGCTCATTTGCTTAAAGCAAGTTTCACTTGATAAAATTGATAAGGAGACAAAAAATAATACACTCAGTTACCTTGTCATTCATATAAACATGTTTAAACTCAACGTCACATGAAATGTTCTCCAGATATAAAAGCAACCAGCTATTTCCTAAAAATCTCTGATGCTAAGCATTTCTTTTTACATCTGTACCAATTAATTCAAGCCATTAACTTAAACCAGTTCGTGGACACAGTTATTCACAGACCACATCATCGAGGAAATCTAGATCTGATAATAAAAGCTTTTTATGTATGAAATATTACAGAATTATAAGGGAAATACGGAAGAAATTAGCTATTTACAGTGATTATGACAATACAGATGCTAGTACATAGAAAAAATGATGATGTTCTCAAACCTCCATAGGTTAGCGAGGAGGCCAAAACTGCATATAACTGGATATTACTCAGTGGGTACCGTGGTTTGAAATGTCTGAAAGCAAACAAATGCAAAATGTAAAACTCAAATGCTTTAAGGCTATGAATAAACACTTTTGAAGATTAACAATAAGTAGACTCCCATACACACAATAACTTAGAGAATATTTCACATCCTTAAAGTGGAGACAGTGTGTTAATATTTGGCACTAGCAGCAGAAAGGAAGCTATTAAAAAAAAGGATGGTTGTTAAACAAATAACTGTCCAAAGAGACATACAGTACAAAATGTTAATTACAATTTTGGACTAATATTAAGCATTTATACAGCCATTTAACTGGGAAGAGAACCTTTCCCCTGATGGGTGCAGGTAATTGGAAGTCACCATAAAGTCACCGCAGTTATGTTTCAAGTTTTCCCTCAGAGTGGTCCCAGTGGTTTCTAACATAATCCAAACAGACTGGTTCATGAGTAAAGCAGATTTAACAGCAATATAAAAGGCTTTTCTGTTAACAGAGGGACCATAAAGAACTAAAAAGAAAACCTTCCTAACTGCAAACATGACACCAAGACGAGAACGACAAAGAAAACTGCAAACTGGTTAGAAGAAAACTCCCGTCAGTGGTCGATTATAGTATCTTCTTCTTGAGTATGAGCGGTCCCACGTTGTCTCCAGTTAGTTCATTGTGCTTTAAGTGTGACTTGTCACAAACAGGAAACTAAAACAGGAAGTAACTTAATATTAGATGGTCATTAAGATGCAGAAACCTCAAACTCTCCCTTATTCAGAAGTTTTTAAAACCCACAAATTAATAAATGACTTATTGTTATTGACTCAGCTGTATATGCAACACTCTAGGTGACAAATAGAAATAACTATAAGAATCAGGCCTGATAGCAGTCACAGTGCAGTTCACACAGTAGTGAAGTAACAAGTAGTGAAAATAACAAGTCCACTTACAGTTTTGGAGCGCCAGCAGCGACAGTAACACACGTTTGCGCTGTTCAGGTCCTCGATGTCTATCTCATTGACCACTTTTGGGTTCTCTTTCTGGATCTTCAGGTTGATCAGGCTGTCTCTCTGCTTCTTCTTCTTTGGCAGGAATGGCCGAATGGTCAGATAGCCCAGCAAAGCCAGGATACCCAGGAGAGGAAGCAACCGGAGCCACTCAGACACTGCACACATATTACACACACACACACACACACGCACACACACATATATTAGCAACAAATACTTAGGCATACAATGTGCAACTTCTAAATTTAGCATTTAGTGTTGGTTGTACATTTATTTGTGGCTTTAGCCCCATAGATGATCTGAAACCAATGGTTCTGGTATTAGACAAAATGAATCCTGAAGAAACTAAACTTAACGCTAAACACTGACTGGTTCTTGCTTTTACAACAATCCCGCAATAGATTTCCAATAACAGTCTTTTCAATTGTACTTAAATGCATCGTTCTGGCGCATTTCAAACCTCACACAGTTTATACGTGAGAACCACGGCTTACACTTTAAGCACCACATTCATGGTTGTTTCTGAACATCTGCTGCACATGATCTGACACACTGAGCTGTGGTAATGTTGGTTTTGGTACATCTTTCTTCATGATTTCATTAAATCAGTCAGACAATGAAGCATGATACCTTTGGCATCACTTTGATCAATGATGCGTACAAGACGTCTCAGAGATCTTCTGGAAGATGCGATCCCATCTGACCTGCACGTCTGCTGCACTATTACACCCGGTCGCAGCTGTGTATCACGTCACACCAGCAGCTATCGGGGGAAATGTCACGCTGAGGCCTGAAAACCGCCCGGTACAGTCCGCCGTGTAAGGTTAAGACAGGCTAGTGAGGCACAGCGAGGATTACACAGCTGTGTAATTTCACCATTAGCAATTAATTCTGCTTCGGGAACTTGTGATAATAGCCTCATGGCAGTTACAAAAGACTGTGATGCCTAATGGGTCATTTCTAATCCTGTTAACGAATTATATTCAGCTCAGAAAGAAGAAAGAGTATCTTCACATGAAGCAGAATTTAAATGTTTCATCTTGTAATCTGCGCTAACAGACGACATCACTAATAGATTTTAACTTCAAGCATCATGTGGTTAGTCATGAAAATCTTATCTTTTTGGTTGTTAATCTAAGGCCTTCACAGAAAAGTGTCAGTTGTCAATTGCCAGCTTTTTGACTTTGTTTTACTTAAAGGATCAATTTAAAACTTTAAAAACGTAAAATTGAAGATCAAAACGTCTTCGTCCTTCGATTTTGAAACAACAGCTCTATTTTGTTCTCTTTCTTTCGTTGCAACTGAGTTGAAATATGTGAAGGACGTTTCGTTTATTTAATCACCTCTCTGCTGAAGAGTTGAAAATGCTAATAAATCAGCCTTTGAGCTCGAACTGGGACAGGCCCACCAGATGCTGTGCGTGATAAGATGTAAAGAGTTCATAGTCTGGTCTGGCAGAGATCAATCTAGATAAACTTGTGGACGTGAAACCATGGGATGGATCCGTCGATATGCAAACAGGGTTCCAGGAGATTTTAAATGCAGACCAGTCTGATATATTCAAAATAATTCAAAATACCTAGCTGGTGTAGAAAACCAACCAAGAACTAGATCCAAATCCTGGGACCACGGAAAAATAAGAGTTTAAATGTCAAAGTACAGAATGGGATTTCTGCAACTAAGGGTCTCTCAGTCAAAATGGAAACAAAATACAGTTTGATGATATTGATCAAGTAGCAAGGCATCATGGGAATTATGAGATTCAGGCGATGATCAATGGGAGCGACTGACCTGTGATGCAAATGCAAAGTTCCCCACACATCTACCATAGCTTCAGTTCCTAACATCAAATTCACCATGGTGATATGGGGCTTGGGTTGATGGGTGAATGTAGATGGAGGGGCAGGATTGTTGGCAAGATTTTATTTATTTCAAAATGGAAAGAAGACCTAGCTCCATCCAAACACTCGTAATATTTTTATATTTTGATTGTCTTATTCGGAAACACTTGGGATGGGGAAATGCCAACTGTTACTTAGGCAACCAGAGCCTGGCACTACAAGCTGCAAAGCCTGTCACTTTGTATGTGGGCGGGACTTACACATACACATCATCTTGTCTTAAGTGGTTCCCTGGGAACTGTGCTAAAGTAAATGTGACATTAACCAACTATACGGTAACATTATGAAATGCTAATAATCAGAGAATGGACACGGGCCTGCTGAGGGTGTCCTGCGGTGTCTGGCAACAGGATGTTGTTAGTGGGGGACTTTGAGTCCTATGGTTGAGGGGAGGGGTCTCTGTGGATCAGTCTTGTTCCAGTGCATCCTACAGATACTTGATCAGTTTGGGATCTAGTGAATTTGGAGGCCAGGTCAACACCTTGTGCTGTTCTTCATGTAAACCGTTTTGGTGTGTGTCTGTGTCAAGCTGCATGCTGCTGGGGATGGCTGCTGCCATCAAGGAGTGTCATTGCTATGGGGTGAGGGTGCCTGGTCTGGTCTAGGTGGGTGGTACATGTCTAAGTAACATCCACATGAATGCCAGGTCCAAAAGTTTCCCAGAAGAACATTGCCACAAGATGGTTTGTGTCATTTACTTCTGCTGTCGGGGTTTTTAATGACGTGGCTGATCGGGGTACATTGGTATGCCTGAGCATTACTCATACTGTTCTTCACAACTGAACAAAGCGTTCCAATTTGACAAGTTGAAAGTATGCATAGTGAAAATGTGGTGACCTGATATCGGTGCCACAGACCTAGAAATGTTGTGAAACAATGATCTTGCAGCAGCAGCTTGTGTTCATAGGCTGCAGCAGTCTGCCAGGAACTGACATCCCTTTGGTGTGACAGACTGATCTGGGTACATGACGTGCGGCTGGCAGACACAGCATGACATTTCCATATTAACATGGTATTTTTACACCTTGTAAAACAGGCTGCATCCTGAGATGTGCAGACACTCCGTGGTTAAAGTCGCGATTACCCCAATATTTAAACACAAGCTCATTTAACTAACTCAGAGTATGGCTTTACAAAAAAAGCGCAAAGGTCATAGCCGAGTCGTTGCTAAACGGAAGCAAAACATTTAAAAAAATGACCATAAAGAATTGTAGGTTATCACGCAGCCCTTGTGAACGTAACATGCTTTGTATGATTATTCAAGCCACGACGCCAAAGTTTTCATTTGTTTGCTAGCTAAGGCAAAGAGCTCTGTCCCCGAGGAGTTTCACAAGTCATCTTCACAGTCAGAAGTACAGCACAGCTGCTGCTAATTACCTGTTAACCTTGCAAATCCGCCGATCGTCTCTGGAAGCGGAAGCCTCTTCAGGTAAGCTGGAAGCTGGACTTTTATTATCCTTGAAATAGCTTCCAGGACCATCTTGAATTGCTCAGTGGGGCAGGTTCTATGTATCACTTGGGATAGTTCCTGGGGTTCGTTATTGTCTTTGCGTTCATTTCTAAGCGCAGCTGGTCGCCGGTGCGTAAACCCCTCCCGCGATACTTGAAAGCAGACTGAGAAACTGCGTAGATGCCTCCGTGAATACACGTAACAGCAACATGTGACGGTGGCGTTTGACCAATCAGTGTTGGAGGAGTTGGTGGTTTCTGATTGGACAGCTTGAATTTGGCGTGAAGACGGCGGTTTCTGTTCATTTGTGTGCTATTTGTTTGTTGGGAGTTTTTTAAAAATAATACACCGTGACAAAATAAGCAGAGGCACTATATTAATACAATAAAATACGAGCACAAAAAGGCTTAAAGACATTCAAAAACACTAACATACTTTGACTTTAACATATTGAAATCCAAAGTGATGCTTGACCTTTTAAACATTACCTGTCCCATGATTTCACATGTTTTTAATCTTTTCTCGTTACTTATTACTTGTCCGCATGCAATCAGTTGTGGTTTCACAAATCGATTCATCTCATAACATTACAGGATTTCAAAATACTGGAAGATCTTTAAAGACAGCACTATTTTCGATCATCTGGTTTCACTTTTACAAAAAATAAAGAACTTTTATGAAGTACTAAACATCTACAAATGTGTAGAATACAATGGGGTGCATATAATCATAATATCAGAATCAGAATACTTTATTAATCCTTCAAGGAAATTGTTTTGTTGCAATAGAATATAAGTAATACAAATAAATATATAAAGTAAGATGCATTTTAAAGTAAAGAACAGTATTCACAATATACAGAGGTAAGAGGTTGGAAATAAATTAACAGCATATGAAGTGTTGAAGGTGTTAAGAGCGACCAACACTCAGCGGGATGAGTTATAAGTTTGATGGCCACAGTCAGGAATGACCTCCTGTGGCGTTCTGTTGTACATTTGGGTAGAATGAGTCTGTTACTAAAGGTACTATATGACGTACGATATTAAATGCTATTTAATATTTAATATTTATATATAAAATATTTAGCTTGACTGGTCCGGTCACCTGGATGTGGGCTTCATATAGATAATGTGGGACTACATATAGTGTGTCTTGTCACAAAACAAAAAAAAGTGTCTGTCTTTCCAAGGCAGACTGCAGTGTGTTGTCATACTGACAAATCCCACACGTGGTTACAGAAGATCTTCCATCACAACAGAAGCCGGATGGGCTCAGGGACCAGAGTTAATCATTTAGTTGTGTACAGTGAAGATAAGCTGAGACGTTCCAATGACTGCACAGTATTAGAATATATGAGGTATTCCAGTTTGGCTCAAGTCTGACCGCAGTATTTGTAAAAGCCAAATCTGCATGAGTGTGGGAGGCATGAGTGAATTTCACAAAATAAAAGCAATTCAAGTTCCTCAAACAGGCCAGCTGTATAAATATACTTATCCACCACCATCACAGGCTGACAATCAGAATGTTTAACACCTAAATCCTGCTAAAGTACAAAGAACCAAGATCTGTTGTAAAATTCAAAACCATTACAAACAACATTAAGAAAAAAAAAAATATATATATATATATATATAAATGATAACACTGTGCTTAAAAAAAACTTTTTCACTGAGCTGAATTCTGACACATGGGCAGAAATGTACTGAGATTTGGGCAGTTGTAAAATCTGATTGAGACTATCAATTAGGACGCTTCTATGACTGGAGGGAGTAAAAGAGTTATTTTATAGTTATTATTATAGTTTTATTATTATATATTGGGATTCGGATATATTTGTGCAAGATACATTGTTGTTTATGGAAACTTTCGTTTAGTTCAGTTATTACTTATTACCTATTAAGATATGTTTTTTTATTCATCCCACGCATGGGAACCTATCTTATTTTATACTTTAGCACAGGAAACTAAGCATATTTTGTCAGAAATGCTGACTAGAGTACTATGAGCCACATTTTTTCATTTTATTTGCTCGCAGTAATTAACAGTGGGATGTACGCGCCATCTAGTGCTGGTGCTGAAGTTGGTTTCTTTCCAATACTCAGTGGAGAACTCCATTACCCATGGTGCCTTGTTACTCCGCGCATTCTACAACTTCGCCTGGAATCATTTTAACGTCTAAAGCCTTTAATATCTACTTAACTCACAGCGGATAAAATATCAAGTAATTAATTATTAATTAACACGCAAAAATCGGCGGCCTCTTTGAAACACGAAAAATGTTTTTGAGCGATCTAAAAATAAACCAGATCCTGCTGGCATATTTTTAGCCAGCTAAATCCGTGTGCGAGGTCCTTAGCCTCCAGTGTCATTGGTGAATGACCGAAGATGTCTCACAGCAGGTTGTTTGCCAAGCTGCTTTGTAAGTATTTTAACAAATATTGGTTTTAACAACTTGAAATGTGTGACATTTTAGTTTTTGTAACACAAGTATACCTACTGGGTCCGAGCTTTGCAGGGTCACGCGGTCTTGCACTCATTAGCAAAGCTCCCCTTGGATGTCTGTTACTTAGCTCCCATGCTAGTAAGCCTCATTAGCTCGTTAGGCTGACAGCCGTAGCCATATGATAGTGAAGCTCACTGACAGTTAGCCTGCAAGCTAACTAGCTTTTTGGTAGCGTCCAGTTGACACCTAACTACAGCCGGTCAAGCTGCTAGGGGTTTGACCTTTGACCTTGTCAAATAATTTAGCCAGTTCACTTGCTAGTTTGTCAGAGTATCTTATATTTAGTTTCACCCAGCAGTATTTGAAGGCAGCTAAATTAGCTGTCAGTTTGTGTGCAGACTACATGCTTATAAGTCAGTGCAATTAAAAAACAAATAAAACTAATTTTTGATAAGCGTATAGTTGATAGGATGGGATAATGTGAATTTAGTAGCTGTCAGTTTGATAAGACATTTAGCTTAGGTGGGCAACTGAACTTTGTTCCTCTGACTGGGGCTCTGAAGGCAGACCAAAGTTCAGTAATTTAAGTAACTGCCTTTGTTTGCTGCTAGTATATATTATCCTGTAAAGGCATTTGGTCCCACCAGGCCAAACTTTGAGTCAGAATCTGTTGCTCTGTTTAAAGAGCGTTTCACCTTGCTCTCTGGTAGCCTTTCAACTTATGAACTTTAACTTCATTATTAATAGTCAGCAACTTTTGTTGGGGGCCTTTGGTTCAGATCATTGTACTGACCTGTGGTATTCTGTGGGGTTGTGACATTCAGCTGTTGCTTTGGTATGTTGGTGTCTCAGTGTTGCATTATGTTGTGCAAATGCTTTGTTTTTCCAATTATTGATTAATAGATCAGTTTACAAAATGTCAGAAAATAGGGCGAAGAAAAGGCCAATGCAAGTTCCCGGAGTCCAGGATGACATTTTAAAACATGGAACTCTCAAATGTTTGGTCTTTTTGCTCAATAAGTTTAAAATGATTCAATCATTTGAGAGTTGTCATGTTGTTTTGATTTCTCTTGATTGAAAAATGGATTGACGGCTCTGACCAGTTGTTATCTGTAGTGTTTTTTAGTGATACTTGTAACGCTGTAGCATGTTGTTGAAGTTATGTAACATTTCCAGTCTCTTTTTGATTGCTTGTCTCACAGGAGACAGAAAAATGAATGGAGGCACAGCTCGACTGTGACCTGCTTATTGTGTCTAAGCCTAGGATTTAACAACAGCTGCTACTGAACTACACATGTGAGCTTCTGCTGAACACACCGATAGTGTCCAGTTTTTAAATTATAGTACATCACTTCAAATCTGTCTGTGTTTTTAGTATGTCATGTTTAGACAATCATATGAACTTAAACATAATGAAAGTGCTTCATAGAATTGTTAGAAGGCCTGCGGTCGCTTTGCAGTTAAAGCTAGAAGTCAAGTTTGAAGGACTTGTTGCTCAGCAACAGCTGAAGGCAGTTAGAGCAGCAAGACACTGCAGGCTTTAAAGTGCTGAGGATAGTATGTTTAAGAAAAAGTGATTTTTATGTAACCTGTGATTGTTCACTGTAGAAAGAAAGAGGTAAGTATTTGCACTACTTATGTGCAGCAACAAAGGTTTTTCATGCATGTAACAGCTTCATTATTGACTCATAAACACTCGATTTTCTTTTTTTTTCCCCCTTTAGTGCAGCAGAATGGAGTGAGGCATTGTTATACAGCATCAAGAAAGCACCTCTACATCACCAAGGACACGAAGGTCATCTGCCAAGGTTTCACAGGGAAGCAGGTTTGTACTAACAACTTGGTAATGTTTCGCATCAGTTTAGATTACTGTAATCTTGTTGTGAAATCTCGTTTTTTCCTTACTGCTCACACACTTCCTCCTTTTTCGGGTTTCAAATGCACCCTGTATGTGTGAGATAACTAGAAAGGAGAGCTTCTAAATGTTAATTATTTAATTTCCATTAACTGTGGTACAGCATTTTTTTAATTATGTAAATCATGTCTAATCAATTCTAGTTAGTTTATTTTTTACTCTGCGTAACAGAAACACATTCCTGCGAAATAATTAAGTACAGGTGTTGCTTGGCCTCTTCAAAACTTGAAAGTTTTTTAAGGCAGTATGGAGGAGAATATGACTTTAATTGTATTTTCTTTTGATTCTTTCCCCCATGACTCCTCTAAGTCATTAGTTTAGTCAGTAATAACAGGGCTTTAATACAGTATGTTGATTTGAGTCATTTCTTTGAGCTTAAAGTAGCTCAGGTGATTATCTTTGATCCGTGTCCAGTCAAGGAGAATAAAAACTCTTGGCAAGCGTGTTCAACAAGCCAGAAACATGAACTTTACAGATTTATGTCCCCCCTCTGTCCTTACTCATATTCCATTTTTCATCTTCCATTTTCTCCTCAACATAATAAAAGGTTGTTAAATATAGTTCCAGTGAACACTCCAGGTAATTAGAAAAGGATGAGGAATGAAGCAAGAGCTATTGAGTGCACATCGTCGTGTCTTCCTGGCTTGATAAGCAAACCGTTTTTCAAAATTATTGTCCCAACATTTGGGGTTGTAATGACTGTCTAAAACAGCAAAGTTAGCAGGGTGAAAGAGTTTATTACAAATGGAGAAAAAGTGCTGATTCATTGCTTCTAATTCCTCTTAATAGGCTGGTTATCATTTTTACATTAGGGTCTTTTATTTGGACTTAGTCACGATCCTCTCTTCTTTATCTACGTTGTTTCTGCATCTCCAGTAATAATTAACTGACGACAGACTGATTGGATTTGTTCAGCAGAAAGTCCCCTTGGACCAACTTGATGCACTAATGTTCCCAAAAACAAATGGGATTCAGTCTTATGATTTTACCTCTCGAAATGCGTTCTCCTCCCTATGCTGTTACTGCTGCTTTGTTTATTTCCATTTCAAATGAGCCCTGATTGCAGGCACTGTTATCCTTCTCTTCACCTACTTGGGTTAATGTTCTCATGCAATTTCCACTTTGTTCCCCCTTAAATCCCTTAAAGGTCAGCGAAATTAATCTTGTTGTACTACAGCGTACTGAATATCATATATGTATCTTACATTATCTGTCAGCAGAGATTTCCTCATATGTCTCATGGACTGTATTTGGAATGGGTGGACTCTCAGGAATTGTCGTGAGAAACTTAAAAGAATTGTTATGTACACTGATAAGCCACAACATTAAAACCGGACATTTTAGACTGCCACACTACAAAAACGGCTCTGGAACATCAAGCTGTTGATCCTAACTAACTGTTTAGATCCCAGATTGATATCTGGGATGAGTTAGGAGAAGCCTGATCCACAGAGGCACCTCCCCCCAAACCCATAGGACCCAAAGACTAGCAACGTCCTGGTGCCAGATGCAGGAAACCCTCAGAAGGCCAGTGTCTGTTCTCAGATGAGTCAGAGCTCCCCAAAGGCATAAGGAAGACCTACACAATATTGGGTGGTTTTAATGTTGTGGCTGATAGGTGTATCAGACTTCTATAGCTCCCAATACTATTGTGGGTTTTCAGTGTTTTAGTTTAATATAAGTTGCCAAATGTGAATCACATGGATGTTTTTTATGTTTTATGCTCATTGTGATGTCTATAGCTAAAACTACGGCTACAGTCAGGGTTGGGTTTGTATAAATCGTAAACTATAAACTTTGTCTTCTGTGTTCAACCACATGCAAGCAAAATGTAAAACCACTGAAATTCTATAATTTATGTGCTGCTTCAACTTGGATTGGAGCAAGTGAGCTGAATAAAATGCATCAACTGTGGCAGCTCAACCATGACATGCTTTTCTGTGGCCTGCCGTGAAGTGACAGTATGCGAAATGTATTTGTAAACTCTGGCTCTTAGGAGATATTTCACAGTCAGCGCTGGAGAATTTTGATTTGTTTTTCAAATCCTCTGCAACAAGATTAAACTAAGCTGACATCATTATTTATTCGCAGAGAAACGCTCCGATTCCCCCTCATTGAATATATTTACCGGTAGCTTCACCCACCACAACGATACAGACTCACTTCTGTATCCATCTCTTTACTCAGCAGCCGCAGGTGATCAATCGTGGATGGTAGCGTATTTCCTGCTTCCTCTCCGTCTGCCATCATATCTCAGGGTTGGCGCTTCAGACGTGGCTGTGCTCCACTTCATTATACACACAAACTCTCTATATCTCTGCTTCTAGGGAACGTTTCACAGTCAGCAGTCGCTTGATTATGGCTCCCAGTTAGTTGGAGGAGTTTCCCCTGGCAAGGGGGGAAAGACGCACCTTGGCCTGCCAGTCTTCAACTCTGTCAAGGAGGTATGTATGACTCCTTATCCATCACGGGTTAGTCCTTTTCAGTTGTCAATATATTTAAAAACTAGCATTCAAACATGTAGTTTTGGTCAGGTTTGCAGCAAACATCCTATTAGGGACTGTGATGCTTCACAAAGGATTATTTTAAATGAAACATTAGGTGGCACTATTTCCTAACTTAAGAATTTCCTCTTTTTTTTTTTTATTGCACCACCTCTCCTCTTTCCTATTCCTCGCCTCAGGCAAAGGAGGGCACAGGGGCAGATGCCACTGTGATTTATGTACCCCCTCCGTTCGCGGCAGCAGCCATCATTGAGGCCATTGACGCGGAGATACCCCTGGCGGTTTGCATCACTGAGGGCATCCCCCAGCAGGACATGGTGAGGGTCAAACATAAGCTGCTGCGCCAGGGCACCACCCGCCTCATAGGCCCCAACTGCCCAGGAGTCATCAACGTAAGCCCGCTGCACACGCGCAACTACACAATAAACGCACATTTTTCTGTTTTACTTTATGGCCGCAAGGGCTGAAAGACCTAATTCACAGGTCATTGTATAATTGAGATTTAAGAGATTGTGTTTTAGTGGGATGCATCATGTTAGAGGTCGAACAACACAAGTTTGCACTCTAGATATCTTTGAAATGGAACAAATAAAGAATTAGTTTAACGTCAGACTTTAACGAAGTCTCATAATCTGTGTTTCATTAACTCTACATTTTTTCCAGACTATTGACCTCACACGCTGCACAATTTGCCTCATATATCATATAGTGAGCAACTGCTGATTCCATTATTCATCCTCTGCACATCTTTGGACAACCTAGTTTATTTTAAAAACAAACATTTAGTGTACAAATGTTATGTTTGTGGTGTGTGTTTGTGTGTGTAGTATATATTTTTGTAAATAGTTCTGTCTGGTTTTATATACCATGTTAGTTGTCATGCCAACTAACTTCATATTAAGACAAACTCCTTGAACTTTTGCAGTAGTAGAGTATTGTGGTTCTTGTTTTGTCATCCTGGTGACTGAGTTTAAAGTTGGAACTAGATGTGCCGTATCTGTAGTCATGTAGACTGATGTTTAGCTCTGAATAATCACTGCCTTGAATAATCTTTTATTTAAATTAAACTGCATTTTTCTTTTTCTTTTAAACAGCCTGGAGAATGCAAGATTGGCATCATGCCCGGCCACATTCACAAGAAAGGAAGAATTGGTGAGCTTGTGTATGAATAAAACCACAGACTGAACAGTTTGGGTCATATATAAAATCATTGGTTCAGTTTAAATGCTCAAGGTTATTTTGATTCAGAGCACCGAAGCTGAGTGACAAAAAAAATTCACCTGCTGACTCAGCCTTTTAAGCGACTGGAGGAACAGAAAGATAAAAACTCCATACTTCCCAAATTGAACTTTTTTCCCCCCCACTACAACACTGTACTTAAATCCTGGATATAACTTCTGCTGCTGACAGCTTGATAAGCAGCGTGTGCTGCTGCTGCTGGCCAGTGAACCTTTACAGGAAGTCTGTTTCATAGTAAATCGACTGTCATCATTACCAGAGTAAAGACAGAACAGATGTTACAGAGCTCTGTTATGATAGTAATCTGCTTTGTTTTTGCTGTCATGAAGTAATGATTCAGTCAAAATCGTGGTGAAAGTAACAGCTGCTTTCGTTGTGTTTTTTCTTAAATAAAAAAAAAAAAAAAAACTGAACATGCTACATACACATGTTAAGCTTAAGTTATTTTCGGGGGCTTTTGTGCCTTTTATTGGATGGATAAATAGATAGTAGAGAGAAACAGGAAGTTTTGGGTAAGCGAGCGGTTGACATGCAGGAAATGGTGCAGACTGGACTCAGACCTGTGCCTCTGCGTTGGGGACTACTATGCCTGACTAAATTATTATTATTTTTTTTAAATCTTTCTTTCAGGCATCGTCTCTAGATCGGGTACCCTGACATACGAAGCTGTGCATCAAACTACTCAAGTAGGCCTGGGCCAGTCACTCTGTATTGGTAAGCTACGTATAACACATTACATTTAAACACATAGCACCACATCCTCTAATTTTATATCCGTACAGCCTTATGTGCTTCTGGAGGAAGACATTAAAGACGTGTTAGTATGTGCTGCATTTGGTTTGAAAACAGGATGACAACATATTACAAAGCACTTAACATCACAAAGTCATATTTAATTTGAGCCCTGCTGTGACCTTAAACATCAGGTTTTGATCTCTAATAATCACTCTGAAGATAAAATAAATTGGAACATCTCACTGGACTTACTCATCGGGAGGTGATCTACCAAGTCCACCTTGTGCTAAAAACCCATCAGATGCAAGGACAGATCTGTGAATAGCTCTGATTTTTTTTTTTTTTTGTGTTATAAAGCCACTTACCAACTTTGCAAGCATATTTTTCTCAGATCTGAGCATTAAAGGCGCCGCTGTCTTTGAAGAGCCCTTTAGAGATTGAACAGACCCATTGAGTGGCTCAGAGGGAAGCAGAAACTTTGCCTATTTTCAAAAGCCTTTCTTCTGAAAGTCGTAAGGATAATGTTTTTCATTTCTGATCCATGACTATTTCATAAAAAAGAAAAAGGGAAAAAAAGATGTGTGATTGTGCATTAAATATGTGAAGCAGGAGGAATTTACAGTATGATATGCTTAGGAAATGCTTTCCTGCTTTACTTTGTTGTTCAGTTCATGTTCTATTTTTGACACAATTAAACAGGACGCTCCTTATGCATTTATTCCTTATAATATTTACACATATTGAAGAAAAGACAATAGTTTTTTCAATATTTCAGTTGCAATTAATACAACATTTACGGTAAACCCAAAGTACAGAGTTACCTGCCCATCTGGTTGTCATCCTGCCTTCCTCCCTAGCATTGTCTCCCAGTCTTGTCTTTGTAATTAATTGCTGCTTAAATTAGCAACACATGCAGCCTCACAATTTGAAGCTGTGACATTATATGCGACCATGTTGTTAATTACCTTTAATAACTCAACAGTTATTTATTTATTGCTCCTTACCATCACTGTCGCCGAAAAAAATCACCATGCCTGTCTCCTAGATGCAGCTGTATATGTATGCTCTTGCTATCAGCTGTGTTGGTTTAAATTTTATCAGAGCATCTGGACGTTTTGTAAGTACACCGTTAACTGTTTCAGGAAAACAAACTCCTTTGGCCAACTTATTTACCACCAGAAAATCGATATTAAGGAAGTGTTTGGACACCCGAATTAAATGAAAAACAACTCGGCTTCATTATTATTTAGACATTTTAATTATGGAGTATCCCCCAGCCAGACTTCATAAAGCCAGTGCCGCAACAGTATTAAATATTGTAGAGTTCATTAAGGGGCTTTATTGGTGGCTCTGCTAGTGACTTCTTCAGTTTGAGTATGACCTAGGGGGCCTCAGCAAATTACAGTTAATACAATATTTAATATCACTGTCATCTTTGTTGCTGGTAATGTGGTTCTCTTGGATTATTATTCATGTCCTTTTTTTTTCGTCTCTGTGTTGCCAGGTTTTTTAATGGTATGAATATAAATTTAGGTGACATTTTGTCTGTGAAGATTTGTCTTGTGGAGGTTTGACCATGCTTTTATAGATCCTGGTGGAAATTATTCTTGAAAATGATTGCGGCACCCTAGTGGTTTGCAAAAGTCATGTTCCTTGGAGAGATGGGAGGCGAGGGAATGCATCATTAAACTACCATGCTGAGATAAAGGTGATCCAGGACATTTGAAGTAAAACTGGAAAATTGTGTAGAATGGTGTTCCTATAAATATCCAGTTCATTCTAAGTTACTCTCTGACAAAATGTCTCTGAAATTAGTCTGCAGTCGCTCTGTGGAGCTTTACTTTGTCTTCTTTAACTTTGCCGTCATAGCTGTCGTAAATTGGTTTCCACTTGTAACAGGTGGCTGATAAACCACTGTAAGGTAGCAGCCTGCACATGGACTCTGCCGATATACTCTTCAATCCGACTGAAATGACTCTGCTTAGAAATTCCAACTTGAATGCTGGCATACATGTCATACATAATGTAAAAGGTTAGTGCTAGAAACATGATTTCAAATTAATAAAACCTCCCCTCTGTTGGATAATTAATACACAAATGTTTGCTAACAAGTTGCTGCCATTGTTTGTGCTACTGTTGCTGCACCTGTTAGTGAAGCTGCATCTGCGGTAGGACACCTGGCTTACTCAAAACCAGGATAAAGGCTAGTCTAAGTTTCTGAAATCAGGATATGATAACAAGAACAAAAATTTAATAGTTCAGTCTGTTTGTAAGCAGGATACTGGAGTCCATGTAAACGCACCCATTGTCATATTATACTGACGTGGAGCTGGCTTTCATCATTCCTTGTTTGACTTTCAGGCTGAACAGCCTTGTGATCTTTAAATTATCATTTAAGACGATTGAATATAAAATATATATATATGTTTTGTCTCCTGCAAGGTATTGGTGGGGATCCGTTTAATGGCACAAACTTCATAGACTGTCTGGAGGTGTTCCTGCAAGATCCCAAGACGGAGGGCATCATCCTTATTGGAGAAATCGGAGGGAATGCCGAGGAGAATGCAGCCGATTACCTGAAAGAGCACAACTCTGTAAGGAAATAGCACACTGTACACCCTTTCTTTGATTTCATTCTCCTTCAGTATCCTCTCATGAAGCACTGCACCTCACCAGATATATCTGTTCATGTGAAAGCTGCATCCTTTTTTTGAATTAGCTTTCAGTTATGCTCTTTTAAACCTGTCGGCTCGAGCGAACAGTGGAGATCATCACACATCAAGGACAGAGCTATGCACGTCTCCTTGCCTTCTGATCCTCACCTTAGCCTTTCTGTCTTATTTTTCTGTGTCCATGTGATTTGTATGATCATGATAAAGCATGACAGCTGGGATGAAAGTGATTCATGGGGTGTGTTTTTACAAACCAGCATTGTTGATGAACCTCCTGTGATGCCTACATGTGATAAAGAGCAGTATGCCGATGATTGGCTTATCCAGACTGAAGACGTTTTCTGTCGTGCGGCTTGCAGATTATTTTCAGCCTGTTAAATTTTCAGTGTGAACGCGTTTGTTTCTGTGTACGTGCTTATGGTGCTCTTGAGCTGAGAAATGGATTTGATTTGCCCTCAGCTTCTCTAATGCATGCAAATCTCTTGCTGGCGTCTCAGGAGAATAACTTCTCTCACTCAGTAAATAAAGTACAAACACCCCCCTCCCAATCACCCGCAGTGTTGATGGCAAGGGGCAGGTCGAACGAAATGCATGCGTGAACAGCTGTAGATCTCTCACAGAAAGTTGATTGTGTAGTACATAGTACATTAAAGGTATTTTTAGACTGTATTAACAGTCAGAAACAATACAGAGATGTCTTGAGACAGTTCCTTTGTTTGATTTGATGTATTTGAATTCAAGTCTGTGCTACTCTAACACAGGGCTGCTCCCTGGAGTGAACACCATGTTAATGTGAAGCGCATGAACACAGCAAAGTCTCTAAATTAAAAATTGGACAGTTTTGTTGGTCAGTATGATCCACTTGTATTGCTTCATTAAAAATGCAGCTGTCTTTGATGTCAGTAGGCCTTTAAAACTTGATTTCAGATCTTGCATATTAATAAATGTAATAATTCATGGTTGAATATAAAATAATCCAGCAAAATCCATGAAGAATAGTGTCAGAATAACGTCCTTGACAATGACGACATGGATCACAGCAGCAAGACCTCAGCATGCTTCTCTAATCCTCTGTAAAAACATTTTAACTTATCTGAACTTGGCAGCTTTTATTGAAAAGGACAGTAACTGGACAGACTTGTTACTCGCTTCTGGATAAAACATAAACACAGTAATCTCCCTACCCATCAAGGTTTTTATTTGGCACATGCTTAATGTACAGGTACAGCAGCAGTGCATTGAAATTATGACACCTCTCAGCTGTGCAAATAGCAGGTAATTTAAAGTTGAATAAGATAAGAAGAAACCATGAGTAGAATAAACAACAGGTACGTGTGATAAGGGATTGAATTAGAAGTCAAAATGTCTGAATGTAATACTGCTATTTGGGTAATTGTGTTGCGTTATGGTGGCTGGTCATTTTATCCTCTCCATTCGTGTGAGTGTGGATTATTTATTGGTATTCTGAGCAGCACTGTGATAACTTTTAACTGTGGGATGAGAATCCACACGTTGCAGACAACAGACCATGTATAGACGGTGAATGTAGCCAAATGTAGGTCCTACATTTCACACAGCACCTCTGGTGTGATCTGTCCATGTTAGGGGTGGGTGGGGTCCTTAGTGATGGAGGCAGCTCTCCTGTGGATTCTGTGCTTATAGATGCTCTGCAGAGAGCAGAGTGGGGTCCTGGTGATCCTCTCTGCAGGCGTTTTCAGTCCATGGCTGTAATTCTGCCGTGCCACGCGGTGATCCAGCAATATGTAGCGTAGCCACGATGCCAGCCGAGGTGGACCTGTTCAGATGATAGGCATACTGTCCAGTCTGTCTGGTATGCTGCTCTGGATGTGGGCCAGTAGAAGTCTCTCGAAGCACTTCATGATGATTGGAGTGAGTGCTATTGGCTTGTAGTCATTCAGGTAAACAGTCCACATATCTCCACACCGAGCGCACACACGTCTCACTCTGTACATCGAGGAGACTGAATGGCAGATTTCAGGACTTTGAAAGGTCTCAGTAAAAATTAGAGCACAACACTCTTATTTCGTTATCCTATCTCTTAGCTCGTAGAGCTTGTTCTCTAGGGACGGCACATTGGCTACCTGGATGCTAGGGAGCAGTGGTCCGCTAGCACGGGCTTTTAGTGTAGCATGGAGCCTTGCCTCGCTTGCGACGCTATCTCCGGAGCGCTCTCCTGGGGTCAGCTGGATTAGTGTTTCGGTTTCTTCGTGGTGGCGGCTGTGGGAGCAAACAATGAGTTGTAGCTCCAGTGGTATAAAGTCAGTAAATTCAAAGCGACTGTTTGAATTGGTGATGTCCAGCAATACCTGCCTGCTGTATGTTAATCACATTGTTGGAAAAAACACCGGGCACCATGTTGCATCTTGCATGGATGCAGCCTGACACAGGCACACACACAGGAATGGTTTAGGAACAACTAAAAAAACATGAAGAACAGCACAAGGTGTTGACTTGACTTCCAAATTCACTAGATCCTAAACTAATCAAGTATCTGTTGGATGTACTTGAACGTGCCTGATCCACAGAGGCCCAACCTCTCAACCCATAAGACCCAAGGGTCGTCACAAATAATTTTATGTTGCCAGATACCACAGGACACCGTCAGAAGGTCCATGTCCATTCTCTGATGAGTCACAACTGTGCTGGAGGCATAAGGGTTTTTTATGAGAGAAGTAAATGATTTTTGAATGGGAGACACTTTAAATATATAAAGGGTAAGATATCCTCTGTAAATATACAACACGTTTGTAACCGTTGCAGATGGTTGTGTGTTGCTGTGGATCTCATTATTCTTTGTAAGAATATAACTGAGAAAACATTTTTTTTTTGAAAGTCATAGCATTTCACATTAACTTGACAAATCCTGCCGCGCTGGACTCGATCCGTATTGAATGCTCAGTGAAATTAAAGGTTGGGTGTCGTGATTGATTTGTGTCATGCAACATTAAATATATTGAACCCCTATTTGAGAAAGACACATTATACCAATAGGTGAGGAGGTATTGATTTCAGCACCCGTCAGTGTTGCAGTTGAGTTACTGCACGCTGTTCATCAGCTGTCGTCTTATTTCTGGAAAATTCAAGAAAAACTTAAACTCCCCGACGGGCTCTCCTGTCAGATTTTATGATGCAGGGCATACTTCAACATTCAGTCTCTATCAAGTGGTGACACTTGCTATCACCAAAATAATATGTCACCCATATCAAAGGTCTTCTTATCATTGCCAGAGTCTCAAAAGCTTTCTGAAGTCAGGAATAGGTTTCACGTAGTATAACCGTATTACAGTTTGATTCATGCATATCAAGTAGGTTGGGGTATTTGGTGCCTAAGCTACCGTGGAGGTTCACAGTTGTTTTTTTTGTTCTAATTCAGCCTCTTGACTTTTAGCCCAGCCTGCCTCCACTGACCTTAACTAAACCCCTTGTAATTCTGCGAGAACAACACTGAAAATGAAGGCAGGTTGCCGTCCAGAGCACGTCTGAGGTTAGAAAAGTGTTGTCATGCCAGTTTGTCATGCCAGTTCCTCCTGCCTCCCTGTTGTGTTTATAAGGCCGTATAATTGTCTCAATTAGATTTTGTAAGCTTATGAATACAATTCCTCACTTTGTAGTGGGATATTTGTGTTTCCTAGAACAGGGCCCTGCTGGCACACAGAGATGAGAAGGATGGAGGGTGGATAGAGAGCACCCTATTGGTCTCATAATTAAGGTAATAAATCTGTTCTGCTAACGGTGGAAGACAAAAGACGGGTAAGGCGAATAGTTGTATGACTCCTCTCCTTGTATGAATTGTTATTTAGTGCCCATGGAGGCAGGGATTAATAGAGTAATTAAACCCCTTTCGTTTGAGGTAGATTTAAGACTCGATTCACACGAGGACGGTTTGTTTATTCTGAACGTGATCTGACTTCTGATTGCTGAATGTGCTAATTTGTTTTGTGCTTACATTTTTCCACACTTGGAACAGATGCTTTCAACTTATTTAGAGCACTTTAAAGTGATTTGAAGTCTCCCTCTTTCTTCCTGCTAACGGTTCAAATATTAAGTGTCTTATCAGTGGGGTATTTGGATCTAATGTCCTCCACATGTCCCTGCTGGTTTTTAATTGTCAAAATCATGGACTGTATAAATATGGACAACATGTTACCACTTCCTTCCTTGTATGGCTAAACGGATGCTGTTACCTTACCTATAGCGTTAAATAACTAAAACAAAACTTACCCAAACAACTGACACTTGAACATGCATTAACATACCTAAACTACCTAAAACTACCTAAAATGACAGAAACCATTCTTGAAAAAAAATATTTGACATGTATTTTAGTATTTTAGTTTGGCGCAAGTTCTATCCACTAACATGGAGGGGGTGGAGCTTATGACCTATACTGCAGTCAGCCACCAGGGGGAGCTCTACTTGCTTTGGCTTCACTTTTGAGGAGCTGTTCTGCCATCCATCTTTATTTACCGTCTATGGACAATAGTCGTCTGTGTTTTATATTGCAGGCTGCCATCTTGTTACTGTCTGTTGTCAGGTTTGAATTTGGAGGTAAAATGGAAGTAGAAAGTGGCTGTCTTTGAAGGAAGCTTTGGGTGTTAAACATGCCACATTCACTCTCCGAGAGCAGTCTGCCAGATGAGCCACAGCCTCCGTCTACCAACTTTGTGTGTGTGTGTGTGCCGTCCTCTGCAATTATGTTGTTATTCCTAAGTATGAAATATTATCTGCTGTGAGTGTGCATGCACACACGAGCACACACAAGCTGACTCTGTCCCTCTTTCTGGTTATGATGTTATTGCTGAAGATGAAATATTAGCTCGCCTCACCTTGGAAATGATCTTAACTGTTGAATGTACCATCCATCAATGAGCGAGCAGCATAGACAGGCGCTGAGCTAATCAGTGCCTGCATGACTAATTACCATTTCAGAAATGAGATGATATGAAATGGCAGGAGCCTGAGCCCCTATCTGGTCATACACCAGCCCATGCAATTAAATGGCTTGATTGACCCTTTGTTTTAATAATGCAAGCTGAGACAGAGATGGCTGGTTAGACAAGCTTGTTATCATGGGACTCTGCAGTGGGAGTACATGGGGTGTTTAATTTCTAATGAATGAATAAAATGCAGGTGCAGAAAACTAATTCTCTGTTTTTGTGCAGCCCCCTCACGCCCCCCACCCTTCCCTTCATTTGCTGCCTTTCTTCCCACTTTGTTGTTTGGCTAACCGTGCTCAGATGTCACACTCTCCCTTGAGCTCATTCTCATTTTATGCTCATGTTTTTCCTTTCTCTCCCTTTTCATTTTTCAGGGTGCTAATGCAAAGCCTGTGGTGTCCTTCATTGCGGGACTAACTGCTCCTCCCGGGCGCAGGATGGGACACGCCGGCGCCATTATTGCTGGTGGTAAGGGTGGAGCCAAAGAGAAGATTGCAGCCCTCCAGTCGGCTGGAGTTGTAGTGAGCATGTCCCCTGCTCAGCTGGGCAGCACTATGTTCAAGGTGAGTCCTGTGCCCCAAGTAGGTTTTGCAAGGCCCGGAGATGATAACCACGAACAGTTGTGGGATGTAGCCAGTTTCAAGGTTCTTCTTCTTGTAGCTCGTGGTGTGTTTATATGTTTTTGTACCATATCTTTACTAATTTCTTTTTAAGGTTGACCCTTAAAATTCTTCTTAGATGAACTGCTCAGGATGCATTCGTCAAGCTGAGGTGCACATATTAAATAAAGCTGCATGATGTGGCCTTCAGTGATGCTAGTTCCTCGTCAGTGCTCTCCTTCCATTTCCACAACCATTACTCATGTAGGAATAACTCATCAACGCATTCTTCATACACTTCATACAGACAGCACGTAGCGCATGGAAGAAGTGAATCATACCTTTGTAATGACAGTTGTCACGTATTGTTTTTCCGATCATTTATTCCATTTCTACTTTTCCGCTTCTCGAGTGAGTGACTAGCTATTTCTTTACAACATACTGCTTAACAACCTAAACAGCAGCTCTTACCTTTTCCATTTATACCAGCTGTGATAATTGGTGACGTTAAAGCGTTGTCAGGTAACTTGGGTTTGAAACTTACACATGGTCTCCCGCTTAGGGCTAACAACCAACTTTATGAAAAATAAACACAAATAGCTGTTTATTTAAAAGATGTGAATGACCAGGCTACTGTTGGTGTGCACATTTCTGTCAAGCACAACACACACACGCACACACACAGGCAGGTTTTTTCAAATAAGTCCTCTATGTCTCCACTGCACAATTATGAACATACACCGTTCAGCCACAACATTATGACCACCGATGGGAGAAGTAAATAACATCAGCCATCTTGTGACATGTCAATGTTCTGCTGGGAAACTTTGGACCTGACTTTCATATGGATGTTACTTAGACATGTAGCACCCACCTAGACCAGACCAGGCACCCCTACCCTCCTTGATGATCCCCAGCAGTATGCAGCCTGACCCATAAACGCTTTAGGAACAACTAAAAACATGAAAAACAGCACAAGGGGTTGACCTGGCCTCCAAATTCACTAGATCCCAAAGTGATCCAAGTATCTGTGGGATGATCCACAGAGACCCCTTCCCTCACCCCGTAGGACCCATAGGACCCCCCACTAACAACATCCTGTTGCCAGACACCACAGGACACCCTCAGAAGGCCATTTTATGATGAGTCACAACTGTGCTGGACGCACAAGGGAGATCTACACAATATTAGGAAGGTGGTTATAATGTTATGCCTGTTCGGTATGTATCTCCACTGCCAGCATATTCTATTCTATTCTATTCTATTCTATCTTATGTATCTAACATACATGTGAAAACATTTTCAGTTTCTTAATTTTACAGATCGATAGCCGAGATTGTTCTGTAAAACAACAGTAACAGTACATACTTAGAAAGGTGTTGTATTTCTGCAGAATCACTTGCTCTATTTTGATACTTAATAATAATTATTATTATAACTATAATTTGCAAAAAAACAGTAACATACTTAAACTTAAGTAAGGTGTTGAATGCTCAAGTGTAATTGAGTGTTTTAATATTGTGGTAATTCAAATTTTAAGTAAAATATGTGAGTACTTCCTTCAGCAGTAATTATATTAATGTAATAATTGAACTGTTTTGGGTGTGCAGGACCATATTCAGTTTTAATAGTCAGAGCTTAATTAAATTAAATATTAAATAATCCAATTTCTGCACTCCGTCAAAGACGCTTCTCATTATGTAAATGTGATGCGCAATTTAGTCCATGAATAAGCACCCGGGTTACGTGTGTCAAATTCAGACCTAGCTGCATTCAACACCTTCACGTTAGAGTCTCTTATGTAACCGTGAGTTATTGCATGTTTTCAGTCACTTCAGCAGTTACTCATTCACATGTCACATGTGTTTTTCATATTCTTGCAATTTAAAAACCTTCAGCCATAAAGCAACATTTTCCGGATATTGTTTTAGCCACTGTAAAAGCATAATCTAAAATACATTTATCAGTTTATTAGGTACTGATTTCTTTTTTTCTTTTTTTTCCCCTGTAAAATTGAAATGCAAGATAGTTGCTATGTTTACACATGATTGGAATAACAGTTGAATCAGAACAATAAGGCCTCATGTAACCATCTGGACTGTTGTAGCCTAATCAGAAGGAGTTTTCACTCAGTGCGTCGATAGATGGTTTAAACTAAAATAATAGAGACTAAGCTCCATGTAAATGGTTCATTTGATCGTTTCTCTCCACATAGGGCAAATAGGAACTGAACTCGGCAGCGCTGTTGAAAACAGCTTGGTCAACTTTTTCTGCTGCTGATTTGACACTCCACAATGGGCAGAACCTCTTACTGCTTCTCATAAAAGTTATATTCTGATTGATGTTTTGGGGCTCGTAAAAGCTTATATTTAATTGGGTCATTTTATATAGGTTTAGTTGGACATTTCTAATCAGAATGGCTTCAGTTGGGTTGAAGAAATATTGTCCATATAAATGTTAGCATGAGAATTAGAAATATAATAACCTTAAATAGCCAAATATACATTCGTTTTGTCACTTCATAAAAGAGAAAAAAATATTAATAGAGTCGATTTAGTTGAGCTTTAGAAGGCACAAGATCAGAATTTCTTCCACTTGTAGCACTTTTTTTTGTCATACGAAAAGATGTGAGGGTGGTTTACTGGAAACGGCAATTCTTTTTCCTCTCTCTGGGAGTAGCAAGGTTCAGATTGAACTTTTAATATGCTGTAAAGAAAGGCAGAAATTAATAAATGCTGCGTTGACAGTGGCTGAGTTGGCGCTACTGCTTCTTTATTTCAGTTTATCTCTGGGGAAGCACGGTTAACAAGATGTATAAAAAGTGAAGGCATGTATTACACCCATTCATCATCTTACACTTTCATTACCACTGCTGGCACTACTGCACGCAGATATAGATTTACATGACTTTTTTCCCCCAAAGTTTAATTCATAATCATTGTGTGTAATGATGAAAAACGTGATGTGCTGGCGCTCATTTTCCTGCACGTTGTGTTCATGCATCTCTGTTAATCTCATTGACCGCCGCTATCGGAGCAATAACATGTTAAGAGAAGCAAGTAGACATATAATGTGTTGTGTGAGGAAAGGAAACGATGAGCCCGGTGCCAGTTGTTCAGTGGGTGGAGGGCTTTTCAGCAGCAAGTGACCTGCATGAACCGCAACACACGGGGTGAAAACAAAAGTGGCTACATGGATCATCGTAATTAATCAGACATGAATATTATATGAAATATTGTTGAAAACGTAAGGTGAGCATTGTTGAGGTTTCGGTTAAATGTTCAATTTCAGGTGGGAATAATAATATTCAGCTCTTCCTCACACACTAGCCATCACCAACAACACCTCATGTACACACAGAGAAATCTAGCGTTCCTCCACTGTGGCCACTGTGACATTTCCATTTCCAGCCATTTGACAGTTTTGTGTTCGTATCATATAGGAGGCCACATCCTTTCTTCCCCCCGTAGACCCAAACCAAGTGTTATCAAATGCGTGTTAGACAGGAAGACGAAGACATGAACAACAAATGTTGATGTTCCAGTGAAGATTCTGAGAAGTACAAGGTGTCTCAGAAGGATTTCTGTGATTGTTTGGTTATTTTTTTCCTATGGGTCCAGACTTATGGGACACTCTGTACAACATTTTAGCCATGGGCAGATGTAAAGACATGAAGGGCTTTTTATCATTAAAATAAATTCAGGAAGTAACAGCAGGAAGATCAGACTATAACCAGTTCATATCTCATATATTCACTGGAAATACTGGATGCTTTTGCTCAGCTAATCTTCTAATTCATTTGATTTGTATACCACACTTATTATAAATGTTGCAGTTGCCCTCAGTGCGGTTGTTGCAGGCTGTGGGGCTGGTTAAATTGCGAAATTATTTTTCATTATCAATGTGTTTTCACCCATTTTTGCTTAATTTTTAGCTGCACTGAGCAGGAATAGTTTTTCTTACTCACGTTAATTTCGTACAAGCTCTTGTGAAGTTAAGCTAAAACTTTTTCTGTATTAAGTATTAATTTCAAACTCATGTTAAAAAGAAATCCTGATTTATTGAGAGTGTAATGCCCAAAAAGTAATCTGCACCTAAGAATACAGACTTGAAATATGATTGGTTAAAGGAACACTGTCATTAGTGTATTTCAAGCTTCAGCTTCCTGCAGTTTAAACTGTGAAGGTCCAGGCAGATTTCTTTGAGTCCAGCAGCAAAATGATTGGATAAAAGCTCTAATCCAAAGAATAGGTTATTAGGTATAATTTAATAAGATTAATGGGAACATACTAAAATGTAAGTTTAGGCCAACAGAGAAGGCTTTGCTTGCCCTGACAGTCCATCACTGATAGATTCAGTTGCCATTGTTGCTTAACCTCTAGTGGAAGAACAGTCCAGAGACTGTGTAAAGAAATGGCTGTATTTACTAAATTACTAATGCAATATTTTTTGTTAAACCATTATAAAATCTGATCTGCGTCTCCATCTGCAGACTCCCATCACATCTTGATTACTGCCCTTGTCACTGCCCAAATACTTGTGGACTTGAGTGTAGGTTTAACAGTCTCTTCCTTCAGTTCATTCATTCATTCATTTATTTCCTGTCTATCACAGGCGCTAACACAGAGAGACAGACAACCATTCTAATTCCCACCTGCGGCTAAATTAGAATCACAAGTGTACTTAAACAGCATGTCTTTGGATGGTGGTAGGAAGCTGCAGTACCCAGAGATGACCCATGCAGGCACAGGAAGAACATGCAAACTCCACACAGAAAGGCCTAGTCGGCCAGGATTCAAACCCAGAACCTTCTTGCCGTGAGACATCAGTGCTAAACGCCACGCCACCGTGAGAAAACAAGGACAAAACACAAATCAAGAAATTTGTGAAACCACAAAATAAGTTTTACTTTTGTAGAGAAATTTGTCTTTCATGTTGGTCCGCGCACCTAACAACACAAAGACTAAATTAAATATGCAGCACTTGTGACGATATCCAAGGACAAGATCTCTGCGTACTTATCTATGTTTATCTGAGAAGGACTTAATTCGTATGCAAGGTAGAATAATTATGACCTTTTACTTGTTGACAAAATATCTGCGACGTATAATCACAGACTGCATTATCTAGTCCCGCTCAATACCGACAGCAAAGCCTGTGTGCACAGATGTGTGCAGACAAAGAAACGTTTCGTTTGTGGAAGGAGGCGCACAGAGCTTCTTTACACTCCTCGTATATATCATTGTATAGCCCAGATGTGTCAGAGCTGTTGTCATCGCTAGCTTGTAAATGTCGCACTTTTCTTTCACATCATGTTTCCTTCTGCTCTCCTCACTTTAAGTCCGGGGTTGTTTTCACCTGTCGCTTTTGGGTAGCAACCTCTGCTTTGTTCATTTTACTCCGTCTATTCCTCTTGAGTTGATCTGACTCCCTTTCACAAAAAAATACTGTTTTTTTCCCCCACTCTCTCACCGATACATCTTCTCCTTTCTTTAGTGCCTCAATTCTTGTCTTATACCCTTGAGTTAGTGTCTGCCGCCACGGACCAAAGAAGCTTTCTCTCCTTTTTTTCCACAACCCCCTTCCTCCTCCTTTATTCTTGTCACTCTTTCCATCCCATTACCCTTTTTTTGTCCTCTCATTTCCTCTACAGCTTTCTCCCAAATTACTGAACCCTGTATCACTCTCTTTTAACCTAACCTCATCTGTAAGACAAAAAAAAAAAAAATCTAGTGAACAAGGCCACAACTCTCCGGTTTACACCCCACATCTAAATGTCGTCCTTCCCAAAAAAGTCAGGGTAAGATTGCCTCCTGTGCATTTCAGACTTTTCAAACGGGCACTTTTTTCCCTCCTCAAGGTGGCAGTAGATCTCCAGGCATCCACAGGCCGGCGGAGAACGGGCCAACATGTGCATGAGTACTTGTGTGTTCTGCAGAGCTGATAAATGACATTTGCATTAAGTTACTTTCCCCCTGTGGAATGGGAAAATTCTCTGGGAACGACGTATTCGATCATCCCACGATTTGTGTGATATTTCCCAAATTGAATATGTAAATAGCAGCATCCTTTTTAATGGCTAACATAATGCTTTCCCATTTATAGTCACATGGTTGGACTGTGCTGATAAACACAGCAACTATAACCTCTCATAAATCAGATTTTTGCAGATGTGTAGCCCCCTATCAATCACAGGGAGTGAGCTGTTTTAATGTTGACAACTGGAACGTACTGACACGTTCGTGCTACATGATTTGCACTCTCCAGGAAAAACAACAGGCACTCCAGAGCTTTGGCCGCCTTTGTTCCCCCCCTCTCAACAGCAGATCTGATACTCAGGATCAAAACAGAGCTGTGTGAATTCTGCATGAATAAATCATTCACGTCTGTCTTTCTGTCTCCCTTCATTTCACGATGCTTCTTTTCTTTTCCCTCTGTTGTCCATCTCTGCAGGAGTTTGAGAAGAGGAAGATGTTGTAAATTGTGCGAGAAGGCAACTGACCTTTTCCCCCCTGCCTCAAAATTGAAATGAGCAGCCGGATTCTGGAGGTGGATATGCCCTGCAGTGTCTGTAAACCCTGATTATTTCAACTACGAAGCGCACATACAGTGTTTATATTGTAATTTCTGCCATGAACATGTACCTTGCACATAAGGAAAAAAATAAAACATTGCTGGTAACCTAATGAACTAAATGTACACAATGTAATGGCTTTGTAGATGTGTTTTTTTCTCTCTCCACACATTGTCGGCAGCTGAAGAAAGTTTGCCATAGTGATCAGTTTCATTCTGTTATGCTCACGCTGTAAGATGTATTTCATTGCCCGATCCACTGGCTGTCCATCTGAATAAGAACTATTACTCATTTCATTTTCCAGCTGTGTTGTGTCTGTACTTTCTCTTGGCACATGTCAGAAGCAGATGTGGTCTCATCATTGAATGAGTTTGTCGGCCTCCAGATTTTTCTGTCTGGAGGATTATCAAACACTTACATAGGTGGTGATGTGAAAGGCATATTGGAAGCACTTTCCTTAACAAAGATCTAAACCTCAAGAAAGCCCACAATTACTAGGGCAGTCATTCAGCCCATCTAAACATAAGTGGGCAACAACTTACGGCACTTTTTACACCAGCATTTTAACATTTTTGCCATTAGCCAGTGGTACACCATCTTGTCTGAGCTAATCCTTGAGCAGGAAAACTAAAAATGTTCAAATGTAGGAGGCTATGGCCAGGACTTTTGGATTCAGTTTTTAGCCCAAGAGGTTGCCACTTTGTTGCATCATCCATTTTAGTTTTTGCCTCCTGTGATGGCGTATAAACTACTCCACAAAAGAAGTTTTATAGAGAGTCAAAGACTCGAGTACCGCATGTTTCGTTAACTTGTGAACTGTCAGCTTATTAGTTGAGGAGTCTTATTAAAAATATCCAGAGTGGAAGTTTTTACATCATGTTCAGCCAAGCCCAGTCCGTGCAGGAACAAAAAATGTGTTCCCGGCGTGTACTTTCCATATTCCACATTTCAGTATCTACCACCACACCAGCTATAGGTTATTCAGCTAATGCTAAAAACGACGAAATCGAACAACACTTTGCTATCTTCCTATTTCTGAACCATTTTTGCTTTGTGGCAAGGCTAAAAGGAACCACTGCCATCAGGGAACACCATTTTCATGTACATGGTCTGCGACAATGCTTATGGCTTGAGAGGTAGAGCGGTGCCACACACCAGGGGGATGGTGATAGATAAAACTCCACCACATGTCAAAATGTCCTCGAGCAACGCACTGAACCCATAGAACCCCGAAATTGTGACTGAAAAGCGGTTTGTTGACCAGTAGGTAGAAAATCTCTATAAATAAAAGCCGTTTACCAGGTGGAACATGTCGAAGTAACAGCTACATAAATCGCACAGCCCGGCATCTACTTGCAAGCGGGACATTGCCCAAAGCATCAAGTTGCCCCCAGTTTCTTGCCTTCCTCCTATAGCGCATCCATGTGTTCCACAAACCCAAAAGAAAGCACAATTCATCCGACCAGGCCACCTTCTACCATTGCTCCACGGTTCAGCTCTGATGCTCAAGTGGCCCATTGTTGGCGCCTTTGAAAGTAGGCAGTGAGCGGTAAGCATGGGCAGCCCACAAAGCAACCTGTGATACACTGACGGCGTTCTATCCAGCATTAACCTTTTCAACAATTTGAGACACAGTAGGTCATCTGTTGGATCAGACCATTCAGGACAACCTTGGTTCCCCATGCACATCGCTTTTCTTTCCTTGCACCATTTCCTTGCGCTTTTGGTAGACGCTAACCACTGCAGACAAGGTGCTCGTCGCTAGAGCTGCAGTTGTGGTTGATGTTCTGTTGTCACTTGAATTGAATTCTACAAACTGAATTTAAAAGTTATTCTTTTTTTGCCACCATTACATTGTACCAGTTAAATGTAGGAGATACATAGTAGACAAATATATAATTACTGTTGATATTTCGGGTAATAACATGAATGTTAGAAGCAACTTTTCAGGTTAACTTCCGTATAAACTCATAGGTTCAATTAACGCCTCATTACAGTACACAAAGTGACAGTAGGCCGTGTGGGAGAAAAGGAAAGTGGAAGATAAGGTTACAGTTGGTTGTGCTCTTGCAGAATCTTTTTAAATTAACTCACGAGGAACAAAAGTGTGTAATGAAGCATATAATGCCCTACACTGGACATCTCTACAGCATATTCTTATCTGCTCCACAGCAGTCAGCCAAGGCAGATTATTCTGTGTACACACTGTTAACAATTACTTTTTAATCTGCATTAGTGAATTAACATAATGACTGACAGTGGAACAGAAAGCTTATTTGTTTAGAGGCTCAGAAGTTCCTTCTCCTACTGAAGTTGCCAAGCTGTGTTCCCGTTTCATTTGACTCGAACGTACGAAGCAAACGAGGCCAAACTTTGTCTTCTGGTGGCGTTAAGCCGTTGTTGAATGCAGTTATACAACATTAGCGCAGTGAATTGCAGGTTCGGGTTAAAATGAAGCGGTAACTAATGTCAAGTCTGCTTTAAAAGTAGTAATTCATTGTTCCCCTGGAAGCTGATGCTGCTACATGTCGTATCCCTATGCTGATCTGTCAGTTTTCTGCCGGTCAAGAGATGTATTTTCCAGATAACTCGGGTACCTGTAATGCTGCTGTAATAATTTCCCCTGCTGTAGGCTAGTTCCTGCGGTTGCCATGGTCACACAGAGTCGCAGTGGGAAGTCGAAAAAGTCCAGCCTTCATAAACGGGGGTGACAGCGGCAGCCTCTCGCTCTCCTCGCTTTCCATTCATGACAGTTGCAGGAATCTGTGGCGAATGAGATTAAGTCACTCAGACAAAGAGCATCTCTAATGTGTTTTATCATTTGTAAAAGCTTTGTAAAATGCTGGAGATTGCATACAGCATGTACAGATTAATGGTGGTGGTAGAATTTGGCCAATACTGTTTCTCAGTTCAGTAATACATGCGGCAGTGATGGATTCACGCTACCAAAAGTGAAAAAAAAAAAAAAGGTTTCCTCAAAAGATTGGTGCTAAATCTGCTTTAGAGGTTGCCGTTACTGCTGCAAAACATTAAAACCAATTATAGCTTGTTCCATAAAAGTCTTGGACGTGGACATTTCAGCATTACAGGGTGACTGATATCCACTGGCAGGCATCTTGAATCACAGCTTGGACCTACATTTCTTTCACTCCTTAAACAATATCCGGGAGTGATGGAGTCGAGCTGAGTTCTGGCATCCATGCTCGTTTTCTTTTCCAAGATTGAAGTTAGTCATAAGTACAACCTAACAAAAAAAGTCCGGCCCGGGTAACTACAGTACCTCGTAGTGTGTCCATTAGAAAATGCGTTGAGTGCACTTGTTGTAGTTGAACTGAACAGTTTATTTAGTTGTCGCTGGTAGCTCTAACAAAATGTACTATAAGCAGTATTGATGACACGTATTTGATGGCATCCTTTTTGGCCTGAGGAACTGGAGAGCTTACAATTTATTCTGTCAGACTGGAAAGTTAACTTTATTCATAAATCCATAAATGGCTGACTGAGACCCACCAGCAGGCCAAGGCCTCATTACCAAGAGAGTAAAGACTTCAGCCAAGTCAATCGTCTGAGTTGGGGAAACAAGAATATTCCTCGGAGCAGACGGCAGTCCTAATGAACTCAACAGGGTACTCTGCAAGTGCCCTTGCACACGCTGCAACACCTTATGACTAATGTATGTTAGGAGAGGTTGAACAGTGCCGCGGTGCCCAGCATGTAAATTAGTCATTTAATTAAACAGTTGCTAATGAAATGGACAAGATACATCTTGTGCTAAGAGCTGGTTTTTTTTCTTTTGTTTAAATTTTCACACTGTGTTCAGGGATGAGTAGGAGCTAACATGCAGCGTACCATTAACATTGCTATTGAAATTTAACAATAGGAGGAGTCCCACCTGCCAATTAGGATAATAATGTCTCTCTACTAAAAAGCTGTGGGATCTAGAAGCCGTGCAGGTGCAGGTAGGATTTGTTGCTCTGGTTTGTAATTACCTGCTTTGTTGGCAGCAGCCGTCAATGAACTGCTCATCCATTCAATGTCACATATTGGTCTTTTTAGCTGGAAAGTGCCAGCGATCATTGTCAGATAGTTTTATTGATATCATTGAGCTTACACCTGACGCTGCAAAGTCTGGCTGGCACAGCCATTAAAGCACTGGAGAGCAACGGTAAGGACAAGAAATAAAACCAAGGGGCTTGACAGTGGCAATTTGCATGAGGCGGTATTGTTTTAATAGAACCACTGACTTGAGATTGCTTTGGGAATTCAGGCCGAGGACGAGGATAGAAGCGTGGATGTGCAAGGATCTTGGAACAGAGCCCTGTTCTTTTTCTAATTTCTCCCCCCCGCCCAGTTCAGCTGAAGATTGGTTTCTTCTGACAGACAGAGGAATGGTTTTATTTGTCTGGGTTATAATAGAAAAAAAGGTTCAAGGGGTTCATATTCTAACGGTTAGTTTTAGAAAATATTTGGGCAAGTTGTTAGCCTTCTCAGCTGTAGCCAGTTCTTTATTGATGACTATTAAAGCAGTGACTTATGATTTACAGATCTGTTATTAGCTGCTGACATGCTTAATGAATGAATAAGGACCTGAAAGCAGCTAGCACTCTACATCTCTTGCTGTGTAAGGCAAATGTTCACTCTTCTCACCATTTTACTATTATTATTTAAACCTTTCTGTTATGTTATATCCATTTTCTTATTGTTAAGACACATTAGTCTTTTAGCTTTAAGTCTGAAAATACTGTGGGTATTTTATGTTGATACCCTGCTGTGGAAAAGGATGCTAGATAAAAAAGACTTTTGAATTCTTTATCATACTCATGTGATACGTACTATATATCTGTGTATTTATGTCTAAATCTATATAGTATGCCTTAATTCCTTAGTTCTTGTTTTAATGATGAAAAATCAGGAAATGAGCAAATACGTGTGAAAGGTTTAGATTTATGCAGTTTGTGTTCTTGTGAGTTATATTTTTGAGTTCATTCACTGGTGTCCACAAACTAGTCTCTTCACACTGTCTCAGAGTTGATGAGGCTTTGTGGAGCCTGCATTTTTGTCGTTGTTCTTACGTTATCCACTATAATATAATGCTAATAATTGTTGCTAACTTGGTGCTGAACGTAGGCTAACCCCTTGTGTTTTACTCCATCACTTCGAGCATGTAGCCGCTAACACAGCTAGTTAGCTAACTTTCTGATAAATTTGGTAAAGTATTGACAACGCACACCTTGAATATATAAGGAATAAATTAACAGGATGGCGTTTGGTATGGTGATTTTATTATATATAATTTGTAAAATAGGTGTTAACTCTAAAAAGTGTCAATGAAATATATTTTGAATGTTTTTTTTAGCACTGAAGAGTTCAAAAATACCAAAATGAATTCAGTTTTAGACTTACATTTTACTCAGGTTTTTTAATACTGAAAAGAGTTTAAGTTCAGCTCTAAAATAGGTGTAAAAATTCAACTCTAGGAACAGAGTTATATTAACTCTGCCTCAGAGCGTATTCGATGGTCTCGCATACACACTCAAATTGAGTTGATTTGAACTCACAGGGAGTTTATTCCATAGGCTGAAATTTGCTGTGTAGTAAATGAGATACAGTAAAGGCAGAAGGCTCCATTTACAAACCCATTTGTGAAAACTGTTCTATTAGAGCGCCAAATTGTTTCTATCTCACGGTGAAGAAAAGGTGTGGAGATAATAGTGAGCTCACACGCTGCGTTATCATGTCCGACCGGTCCGTGCTGTGGCTCCTCATCAGGATTCCCCCCGGTGGGACTGGCAGCAGCGTGGGCTAATCCCAAAGAGGGATGGGGTTTTTATGTGCAGGGGCAGATTTTGTGACATCGACACTGGGTGGCCTTTAAATGGTGTTTGTGAAAATGGGATTGGGGAATATGAATTCTAAAAAGCAGAATTAGGCCCCTTGACAGGACTATTACAATTCCACTCATGTGCGCATCGGCGTCATTTTATGAACAATCCGCCTCCGACGTGACCCTGTCCTGTCATCTTTATTAATGGCAACATTTATTCAGTTTTCCTCCAATTGGCCAAAAAAGAAAAAGAAAAAAACCAAGTGGCAGGCTCTCAAACTGTCCGTGTTGTTCCTCAGTTGAGATATTCTTTTGAAGCTGAAATTCATTTTGCTGACGTTACAGAGGGAAGTATAATGAATAGAAGCGTCTCTGAACCTCAAACGTTATTTTAAATTTTGGTTTACACGCCGGTCCTGTGCAGCCGCGGGATGGAAGGATCTCCTCCGGGCAGCGCCTTAGGATGTGAGATGGCGTAGAGGATGAGGTACATTATAAAGTGCATTAATCCATAAACTTTTGAAGAGGTGGATGAAATAGCCCAAGCCTAAAAAGGATCCAGGAACGTCCGTTGAAATGTTGTTTGATTGTGTCACGGTTTATCGATTCACCTCTTGGTGGACAATTATAGCCAACCTGGGGCCTTTCACTTGCTGTCCTCTTCAGAGCTACTCTGGGCCTTCATAAACACACTCATGATACAGACACTGTAGCTTCTATTTCTCCAGAAGGTTGACTGAAGGGACGATTACTGGTAAGTGCTGCCTCAATCCAGACTCCCGATTGATGTATTGATCATAGGCATGGTGTTCCTTACAGCACAGAGGTAAGTTTACCTGCGCTTTTGATATTGAAGAATGACGCATTTTGCCGCATAATGGCTTCCTAACGGCCTGGAGCCCGATCGGGAAGTCAGTGATCTTCTCTGCCGGCTCATTCGGTCCCTTATAACTGCGGAGTACCTCCTCCTGCTGCCTATCCATCATACCCCGAGTGAACACAACAGACCCCGCAATGTAAGACTTAACACAATTTAAGCTTTTCTCGATGTTGTGCCTTTATTAAATTTAGTGCCAGTGCAGGTACGGCATAAGTCTCTGCGGGCAGGTTGATAGCTCGACGAAAGTCCAAGGAGAAAACAGCTCCTGTATAACAACACTTTGGAAAAAGGCTGAGAGAGCATCTCCCGTGATTTAAAGGTTACAGGTTTGATGCCTGCAAAAGGAAGAAAATGGGAGGATCTTCATTGGCCTTAAACTCTTTAGGGAGTCCTGTAACATCCCAGCTGCTGAGGCTGACGTGACCAGAAACCGATGCAGTGGTCTGGATTCTAATGTTGTATGTATGTGCGTGTGCCAGTCAAGGCATGGGAACCCCAAAAATCTATATAAGAGCATGTTGCTTAAAAAGAAAATCAAATAATTAGATAAAGCACTTTCCCTCTGGACCCTTCTCCAAGCGTTTTTCCTCCAGTTTGCAAAAACCAGTGCTAGATTACCTACAGCACAAAGCGTCCCCAGGCCTCCAATAACCTAATATTCACTACGTGGCAATTGCTTTGAGGTCTTTTGATTAACTTGAACTCCATTCGGGACTATGGGAATACTCTCTGCTATAGTGCAAGTACAACCGGCCTTAAGGTGTGTCCTGCATTTTTTTACTTGGTCTTCAATCTCAAAGGGTCAAAATCGAGTTTGAAGAGAATATTTACACATTGGAGGAAATGCACTTGGTGGCAGTCTTTAGGCAAAAGAATTATATGATGGGAAGCTGTTAGCAGCATACCTGTACCTGTTCACCTCAGCCTGCTGTTGTCAAGCGTTTCTTCAAAAGGCAGACTTTTCTTCTAGAATACAATCAATCCTTTATCGTGCCTGTCACTCTCCACTTAAAAAGAAGTACTCCAAGTATCTAACAGACAGTTAAAGTGCTCAAGCGGCGCTATCCACAGTTGAAGAATCTGCATTCCTGCTCCTCTAAAAGTTACAAGTAAACGTGGATCATTTTGAGTTAACCTCCCCTACAAAGACATATGTAGCAAATCTGCTACATGTTTCCAGGTAATACACTGCTGTTTATTCTCCCTCCAAATTTAAGGGCAACATAATCACTGGCTCTCTACTTTTATGAGCTGTATCAGAGTCAGCAGGAGGTGGTTGGGGTGGATGGTGAGTCGACAAAGCGGTGGCCGCACGGACAACAGAACAAGGTGCTTTAAGTGTTTAAACATAACCATTAAGATGAACACGGCTGCAGTTGCTACAAGTGGATACTGTGCTGCAGGTCTACATATTTAGACTAAAAATGTTACTGATAAGGAGCAGCAACATGTTTGCGACTCGCCAAATATGTAGTTTTCTAAGAAGGTATAATCCCACATGTTGTTAAGTTAATACCACATTATTTGCAATTAGAAGCCTTTGGAGGTGAGATAGATACTGAAGTCATGATTGAGACTCACTGTCTTCACCTACTTGTGGCATGATTTACAGCACAGTGGTGTAGCAGTTAGCACTGAATAAGGTGCTGGGTGTGGACCTGTATGCCGACTGGAGCCTTTCTGTTTGGAGTTTCAATGTTTTCTGAATCTTTCAAAGTACATTCATTAGGTTAATTGATTAGGAATTATTGTGTAAATGTGCATGTGATTGTGACTGGTTGGCTGTCTCTTTGTGGTAGCCCGAGGATAGACCGGAGACTAGTCCAGGGTGTGCGACCCCCCACTTCTTGCCCAGTGACAGCCGGAATATTCTCCAGCTCGTAACGTTGCTTTTTTATTTGCAAGAATCCTATTTTAGAACGGTCCAGTCGATTAATCCACCTTTGTTTTTATCTCCATGTCTTTGGCCTTTTGTAAGTGCTAACCTTGAGCTCACGGCTAACTGTGCTGAAAATGACATGCCTTTAAAAGCGCCTGGCTTCGGATTATTTATTTTCATTTTTTTCGTCCATTTCCATTACACCTATCTTGGGATAGTCGGGTCAGGTGGCTTCCTCTTTGCCAGCTCTGCCCCGCTTAACATTCATGGTACGGTTGCACACATTCACGCCTGGGAGCGGCTCAGTACATCCCCGCTCTTCGGCCGTTGACCACGTCAGCAGCTTGAGCGGAGCCTCCGAGGTTAAGTGCCTTACTCAAGGGCACCTGGACGAAGAGGCTGCGACAAGACCTTCACGAGGCCTGAAATTACTCTCACCCGTTGTAGCTTCTTGTGAAATAAATACACACAGAGGGGAGGAGAGTAAATATTATCTACCTAACAGAGTGAAAATCCTATTTCATATTAATAAAACTTCAGGTTTTTGTAGAGACTACATAGACTCTTCTTGAAGTTCTTGACCCTAAAAGCCTCCTCATAGCCTCTCTCTCTCTCTCTCTCTCAGGCATGTCTGTTTATTTATCTTTTTCCTTTGCTCTGCATGTCTACCACGCTGGTACTCTCCCCGAGGTTTTGAGCCAAATTTTTCACAACAGCAGCCGCAGTAATCATCTCTATGGTAACTCACTGAAAATGCTTTGCTGCATTTGAAGCAGAGAGGACAACAAGCGTGAGCGGGAGAATGGTCGGGGAGGGAGGGGGGCAGTCAGACTCCGGGTTTTTCATTTCATTTTCAACTGTTTTCCAGCCATCATTTATTCATCCGTGTTTTAAGTCCATCACTCGCACTCACTTAAGAATGCCCAGATCGCATCAAAAATGGAATTGGGTGAACGCCGTATTTCCTTCCAATTCTGCTCTGTGCATAAAAAGGGAATATATATATATATATATTTCTTAAATAAAATCAAGTTGTGCCGTCAAAAATTATTCAGTTGAATAGGATGTCTGAACCGGGAGAAGGCACTGCTCGTCTTCCGAGCCGGCCTATGTTTATCGACAGCAGTTAGAGGAAAAAAAACACACGTTCCTGATTGAAGTAGATGCAGCGTCATATTTTAGGACAGCGCATTTGCCTCATAAATATCTCTCACTCACCATCAATCAGCGAGCTGGTTGTCGTCAGTTTTAACATTCTGGTCTGTTGTTGAGATATGGGGCTGTAAGTGGTTGTGCTGGAGTCACAGATGAATAATCTATGTGTCCACTAAATTCTGTTTTCATCGAGCTGGGAAATGAATACCAAACCAGCAGTGCTCAGCGAGGTGTGGGACTCAAATCCCTGGCTTTTTGCTTTTATCTTTTCCTGCAAATATTTGTCTCATGAATTTCTCTGCCAACTGTTCCCGGAGATATTATATCCCCCAGATATGGAACAGGTTTTCCTCGACATTTATTATCAGTTCAAGCTCTCCTTAAAGCTCTTAGCTCAGGGACTATTGTATTCATACATTTGCTGTTTGGAATATGTACATAGGGTTTTAGTGCTGCCTCTCGGTGCCTGGAGTCTGGGCGGAGGGGTGTCGGCCTCGTGTGTTGGTTCAGCCTCTGAACGCATCACTCTGCTGAGATTAATTAGTGCTGCAGGTCTGACTTAAAGGTCGCAGCCTGGGGATCCGTCAATAGGACCGTCGCTGCCTTGGGACCCCTCTGGACAAATTAAATGAGAATGTGAGGATTGAGCCGGGTGGCGGGAAGAAATCACGCTCTGTGATGCATGAGTGTGTGTTAATGTGGCCGAGGCTTGACACTGTCTGGGCAGGAGAGCTTTTCATCCGTTTTAGTATTGAGTTTTTGAATATATTCTGTGTCTGGGTTTCCTTGTATTTCCTGTTTTTAAGCTTGGTGTCTCTCGTCTCGTTTTACTTCCTGTGCCCCCCACACCCCCACCCCTACCTTTGATTGTTGGATTGGTTTCTCCTTGTGTGCTCCGCCCTCATTAGATTCACCTGTGTCTCATCCACCCCTCAGCCCGTGTGTGTGTGTATATATAGTCCTGCCTTTCCCTTTGTTGAGTCTTTTGAGAAGATCCCTCTATGAAGTCTGTTCTGTGTTGTTACCTGCTTATTGTGTCCTTGTGTTTCTGTTCTACTTCCAGTAGTTGTTTCCAGATTTTTTGTCTCACTTTTGGTTCATCAGGTCTTGTCTGCTTACCCAGCAGTGTTAATTTTGACAGGCATTTTTGATTTAGCCGTAGACTTCAGACAAAAATGCTTACTTGTAGTTTATTTTCTTTCTTGGCTTTAGTCTGGTTTAGTCAATGAAAAGTAAGTGCCATTTTTTGTCAGCTTTTAATAACATTTAGTCAAACCGCAACCAACAGCATCGTCTTTAATCAAAGTAAAAAAAAAAAAAAAAAAAAAATTCAGGGCATTTGAGATGACAGTACTCATAACTACTGTTCTGTTAACTCACATACAAACATAATGAGGTAAAGCCGTTAAGGGTGAAAACATAATAACATTAAGCAATATAATCCAGGGTTGAAGCTGGAATGATGCACTGTATTACTTTAAATTTGGATGTAAACACAAGAAGGAGGTTGCATAAATAGCAGGATGATGCACAATATTCTTCCCATCTAATCTTTACAGTCAGTGGTAGCTACAATACTTCAGCAGCATCTTAGTCTTGGTACAGTCTATGGTAGACTACTGTCAGCTGCCTGAGATAATCAGAAGCTGCAGACGGCTGTAACTAAATAAACTTTTGTTACATCGATAACAATACAAATTGTCTCAAGACGCTTCATAAAACCTGGTTTGAAACCTAGCCAGAGTCTCCCAGAGCAAGCATGAAAGCTCCAAACTACCAAAAGTCACAGAACTGCCTGAGATCAGGTAGTCAAACACAGCTTCTCCAATCTAATGAATGGAGTGCACATTTTGAAAACCAATCAAGCACGTACAAAAATGCAGTGCATATGAAAATATTTATGACATTTTATTGTATCAATTAATATTTTTGTCTTGTCTCAACAGAGCAAGCCACACATTTGGTGATTTGTATCATCAGATGTTAATTCAAATCTGTAGAAGGAAAAACTAAATAATACGTTAATATCAGAATAAGTAAACATCTTGATTTAATTTTGTGTCTTCAGCATCTCATAACAGTAACTTGGGCCTCAGCGCTGAGAGGCGTTGTCTGAAGAGCAGTTTTGAAGCTCAGTGTGAGTGGCGTCGGCCGTCGCCATCTTGGCGTTGCATGACTCGGCCTAACTCCCAGTCGATTCAAAACTGATCAGAGATGCAGAGTGAGTGGAGCTGAGGTGAGCAGGTGACACCCAGGCAGACAGCTAGTGAACCCGTGAGGATACCTATATGTCACTCAAAGCAGTAACACCTACAATTTTGAATAACTTTAATAGCTATACAGAGACCCAGACATTTTTATTTATTTTTTTGGACTAGGATGTAAACACAGTTGTTCCTTCTGCTGAGCATTTAAACATGGAGGCCGGTGGGGACTGACTCACTTTTGGAGCCAGTCTCAAGTGGTCATTTGAGGCACTTCTGGGCTGGCTTCATTTATCAGCCCGGGGAGGTTGACGCTTGGCAGGGGGCTGTAGTGAGAAAGATGTGTGTGTTTTATTTATTTATTTTTAAGCCCAGTTTGAAACCTGTAACCCACCAGCAAAAATATAAGGAACATCTTCTCGAACACTGACAGCGATGCTTCGTACATTAGGCTTCCCAGCTCATGTAGTTAGAGTAGTTATGCCAACATATTGATGTGGGAATTTGGAGAAGTGGGGAACTCCATCCAAACTCGGTGACAGCAATACTTTTTGGCACACTCATCGATCCTGGTTTGCTCTTGGCCCAGAGCCCTTTTCTTGTGAGGTGAAAATATGCACAGTGAACCGGTACTCCAGTACATCTGTGACCTTAGGACTCTGTTAGTATTGAGGATGCAGGATTCAGTCTTTTTTATTTGAATTAGTGGATGTTTAGAGGAGAGATCAGAAAATGTGGGGAGATGATACCCAGGGATAGCATGGGTTAGGGCACTGCAGCCTCTCAGCTACCAGGACGTCCTGCAAGCTTCACTGTTTTTAATCTAGTATGCACTGTTTCAAATAGGAATCTTCGTGTTAAATCGCCCCTTCCCTGTTATTTTTGTAAAGTGAGCTGTGTTGTAACAATTAGCTTGACAGGAACAGTCAAGCTAACTAAGGAGGATGGGCTGATATGCCTGTCTGCATGTTTTATTATCTCAGTATATAGATTTACTGGGAGTGTTACTAGGCTTCTTTCTTTCTGTGCATTCACTTCTTGTCTTGCCTTGTCAGAAACTTTACAAATTGTTCCTCGTCCATGTTGGGATCATTATCCCATCATTTTTATTTACTTTTTGCAGGTAAGAAAAAAGCGAGGGACACACACACAGCATGTTTCATTTCAGTTTCTGCTCTATCCACAACCTGCCGCTTATAATATAATAATGACAGCGGAGGAAATGTTTGGCTGTTCCCAAGTCCCAAAGTGGATTATTATCTCTGCACCTTTTAACACCGACATCAAAAGACGACTCCTATTCCCCCACGTACGTCTCTTGGTCTCCTTCCTGCGCGCTTTTCTCGCCGCTCCCCGAGAGACTGCAAACTTCTCTCCCGTGTAACAGCGGTCCCTGACCCGCCATGACTCGCCAGGTGTTGAATTATTCCAGATTTCCCCTTTCCGAAATGTTGCATTTACACAACAAAAGCACGGAGCTCTGTGCATGTTTGACAAAGTGGGCTAATTAGGATGGCTGGCTACCACTCACACTGTGTTTTAATTTGCTTCTCGCGGCGTGGAGGCTCTCCATCACTTTACACTTTGTTGACTGCCACTGACTAAAACGCTGACATCGGATCGGGACGTTAATAAGGGGATCACTTCTGCTACGCTGGGTGCCCGCATCTAAATAATGGCATTCAAATTGTACATACTGTGATCTTCACAACACCACGCTAGAGACTAAAGCAAAAAAAGTGACTTGAGAGCACTGATCTGATTAGATAACTACTGCCATTACACATAATCGGCTGAGCAACACTGGCCTCCATCTTATGCATTGCAAATATTGGTTTTGCTATAATCACTATTTAACTATCCTAATATGTTGACATGAATTAGAACAGCTAGCAGCATTTCTGGCTCCTTCGTCTTCTTCTTCTTCCTTTTTTTCTTCTGTGCAGGAGCAAGATAACAAGACGAGAGGAGGAAGATTGCAAAGAGCATACGAAATGTCCTCAGCTAAATAAATGACAGCATGCCCTGGAAGTGACATGGAGCTTCACACCCACCGGGATGCACAAGCCATTAGCGGAGCGCAAAATGGAATGATGAAGACATATTTTGTGTTGTGCGACGCAAAATTACAGTTTGGTAGTGTGCGTGTGTGGGGGGTGGCAGAGGAGAAGGAGGAAAAAGGGGAGGCGGTGGAAAGGTTTTGGGTACGTGGGTGTACGAGCAGTGAGCATGAATTGTGAATGAGCAGGCGTCTGAGCTGAACACTTGCATAACAAGTTTCGCAGGGAGAGAATTACCGGCTCGCTGAAACCGGAAGGGAAGCACTGGGTGTTTTGGAGACATCTCGTCGCCTTGTTCGCATTAAAGGCTAAGGACTTCTTGGCGCGGCTACGGTTTATGCATTAAGGTTGTCTGTAAATTATTGATTGCCGTTACGAGCGCCTTCCTCCGAAGACACAGGGACGTTTCAAATCCGTGATATTATATTCCTTTTTAAGGTTTGCGGGGTTAATTAGGTAAAGTGATTTAGCAGATTACTTGTTCCCAGACGCAGCCCGGGGAAGTCAGAACTGATGCTGAAAGAGAAAAAGAAAAACTGCTGAGTGAAGAGCTGAAGAATTCATCATCCTGTTAATTAACAGTTAAAGAGAGGCATACCGTTTGTGTTTTCAGTTATGCTCAATGACATTTCTTCTCTCTTTTTCCAAAAAAAAAAAAAAAAGATTTGAAATTTTATTTTGTTGCGAGACATTCAACTGCCCCCGGCACATGGCATTATTTCACATCCACACATTTGCATTGAACTTTGCACGCTACAAGCCCAGAAGCTAGTCCAACTTGCACCGACCACAACATCTATTTATTAATATATTTATTATCAGAAAGTTAGTCTGCTCCTTTGGGAACTCCCCCGGCAAGTATCTGCCGTCCAATCAAATCATTCGCTTTATGTGGTGATGGACAGATGAGGAACAGTGATGATATCATACAGCATTTCTGAGGTCTACTGGGATTGAGCACCATTGGTTGTAAAACGATCCAACTGCATGCAGAGGTCTTTATTCTTTCAGAGTCTGGCTACGTATGTCAGGTTAGCACAGTAGGATGAAGCATGCGTCATCTTAGCACTGTGGGTTTGCATATAAAAGGTCTCCTGGTTCTATATGATCTGTGGTTGTTCAGCTTGGAAACACATTCTTAATTAGGAGTAAGGACACTCCCCAGTGATACGGCTTTATAAGGAACAGACCAGGGCACCATCCAGATTTTCATTGGTTTGGGCTGAATCATACATTTCCCATGAAGCAACGTAATCTACAGCTTTTTTTTTAAGCCTTGCCTATTTGGAGTATTGTGGCCCCAAGCTAATTCAGATGACAGAGACCTCTAGACTGTAGTAAACTGATAATTGTCCTGTTTTGTGATTGGTTTTCCTGGGGTTCTGTTTCCTGTTTTGTTTTGTTGTCACATCAAATGTGTCACTTGTCTGAATGCTTGTCTCATGGACGCTTCTCATAGAAATTTTGTATCTCATCAGGTTAAGCTTGCCGGCCGCATACTTGTCACGTTCCTGGATTCATGTATCCCAGTAGGTTTGTCAAGTTTGGAATACCTGTCGTCTCGCTGCAGCGCTTTTGTTTTGTCTTGTTTTTTCATTTAATACTTTTGTGGCCAACTCCTGCCTCAGCCTGCTCTGGGTTCTCCTGCATTTGGGTCCTTTCCCCATTATTCCGCAAACCACTTGACAAAATGCCTTCAACAGTGAGCGGCCACATAACTTCCTCCCTCACTTTCAGTCACTTAGTCATGACATGCATTGTTATTGTCCTTGATGAACACTGGAAACCTAAAGTGTCCTCTGACCTGACTTAGAATAGCAACTATTCCCTTCAAATGTTAACAAATAAGATAACAATAAAAAAATCCCTGTTTTCACAAAAGAAAAAAAAAAGATTAGTTTAACAAGCGATGATAAAATGATGCAGTCTGCTGTTTAAACATTAGTATTAAAAGCACAGGCTCTAACTCTTTTATCTCACTTAAATGACATTCGGCAGACTCAATTGTGCACATGAACTGTATTCATATGATTGACGCTGCACTTATCACAGCGGTTAAATGAAATGCTGAGCCGTACTGAGAGAGAGAGAGAGAGAGAGAGAGAGAGAAAGAGGGAGAATACCACTGTGAGAATAATGGAGAATGAGCACAACACACAGAGCTCCCACAAGTGTTCTACATCAAGTCAGCCAGCACAGAAGGCACATGTCTCTTGCTGGATAAATCCGAATCACTCGGACACAGAAAACCTGCCAGACATCAAACTATCCGTCTGAAACGCTGGACCAAATGCACCGTTCACTGGCCGCTTTCCCTCACCTGTCCACTTGCCGGGCCTCTGATGCTGAAGAGCCTTCATTGCAGAAAAATAGTAAAACTCTTTGTAACGTTCGGAATGCAATTCATATTGCGTTTCCACCCCTGCTAGATAAATGCCACTAATTTCATTCAGTCATTCAACATAAAACTCTGCAGCGTGCCGTAGCTCTCCAGAAGTTTATGCTGAGAGAATTTATATGTAACTGTGCTGCTAATGCGTTTCATTCAAGGCTACGGAGCTGGAGACAGTCACGTAAAGAGGGAAAAGTTGCCACATGCTGCGTGTGTTTGACGAAACGTGCACCAAAAATGTTAATTCTGCTATTGTCGTGCAGCTGGTAGAGCTGGCGCTTTCAGCCTTTGAAAATGTACCTAAACCTATTTTTTTCCTTCCTCTCAAGCTTTGCCCTTTAGCTGGTACACGACGCTCCCGGAGAAATGCTTACTCTTAAATCATTTACCACGTTTTGAGGATCAATGATGCCCCAACTTTGGAGAAACGACGTCCGTATTGGATTGATGTTTCCCAGAGCAACACTCTGAGTAAATACATCTGCATTCATTGAGTTGCCCTGCTCAATCACGGTGCTTTGGCTGCAGCGCTACAAGATAGCTTGCACCCAGAGGGAGATACTGGCAGACTCTGTGAGGCGTCTTGCTGACTGCTCAAGTGCCTTTATCTGTGTATTTCCTAATGGCGTGGCGCTCGCAGACTTTTATGTTAAAAAAGAGATAATGTTCAAAGTGTTTTTTTTTTTTCCCCTCATGACTTAATTAGTGATAATTACACCACAGAAGTGAATGTTTTCCAACTTGTCCTGAGTCTTCAGTTATTCTTTTAGGTTTGCTGTGACGGAAAAATCTTCATGAAGCTGATTCCAATTCTGTGAAACTGCTTTGTATTTGAATCGTTGGCTTTTCCTTTTGGCTCCGACGTTAGAAGCGAGGCTTTCATTCTTCACGCTGTGATTCTTGTTTCATCATTCAGTTCAAATGCTAACGCCATTTATTTTGGAATAAGAGTAGTAATCCTTCAGCTGTGCTATTTTAAGAAGGAGCAGATTAGACAACCTCTGCGATCTACTGTACATCCTCTGCTGTCATTTGACAAGCAATCAATAGGTCCTTGTGAGGACAAAAACAATCCCAGCAGACCTCTATAATGTATACTTTCACTTGTTTAATGGCTTGGCTTGTTCCAAGGTGCCTGCCAGAAAAAGAGCAATGGCATCTGTTTTAAATTAGCACTGGCCAGGAAGAAAGCATTTGACAGTGTTGTTTAAATCAATCAGGCTGAAGATGGAGCGGATCTCATTATGATTATGCTGATTCTGGGAATCAATCACGGCCCGGCAGATGTTTCCACACAATACAAAAGTGAGCTCTCCCTTTTAGCCTTGTCATCCTCATAATCCGTCAGTTTCCCCAGCATCAGCTAAAAACACAAACGATCAGTAGTGACTCTCTTTAAAACAGACGGACCGCTTCTTCGTCTCTACCTGATATTCTCAGTTGGCGTCAGCGTTTCTCAGAAATGAATCACTGTGAAGAAGCGTCTTTTTCACCAAACTGCATTTTAAATATAGGCCTTCTGAGAAACATTTTCCCAATGAGAGGGTCTCCGGTGCCCGTGTTGCTCTTCTTAATGTACGACCAGTTGGTGTTTTTTTGTGTGTCTGTGTGTGCTTGGAGGGCAGATGGAGATGGGGTGTAGGAGAGCCATCAAGTGCATTCAAGTGCAGCATCGCCAATACCTTTGAGCTGAGACTGTCAGAAAGCCTCCGTCCTTTTCTATTTGTTTGTTTTGCTGAATTCAAAATGATTAAATATAGATCATTGTTGTGTTTTGATTGCATGTTCTGCTTCTCTACCTAGCAGCAACGTCCAGGGCTGAAAAGGTAAGCTAACCTTAATTTACATTAAGCCTCAAAGTTGTACATAATTTAGGTAGCTGAGTGAGTTGCACCCACCTGTGTCACATCCAGCTCTGCAGCACCTGGTCATAATCTCAGTATGTTTTTCCCGTTTTACTTAAAGGGGTATTACCGTTTTTTACAACCTGGACCTAGATTCTGGCATAAAATGCGATTGATTATTCTATAACCTTATGCTCTTATAACCCGTTAAGGACTCAACAGGGAATAGTACTAGTGTATCATAACAAAATACTGGTAAAAAACGAGTTTCACAGCAGATAATGCGTTATTTAGAGGCTGCGTTTCGGTGCCCCAGTCACTCCCACTATATATGCGATGCTCAGCTGGATCTAAATATCTTCCCAACGACCCCAAATGACACCAAATGACAAGTTGGGTAAATATGGATAAGTGATCGAAATAAGAAATAAGGTCCAAGTTGTAAAAAAAATCCCCTTTAATAACAGATGTCTTCACTTCCCCCTTGTGGTTTCTGCCCCTGATTGTTAGCCCTGCCCAGGTGTATATCATCTGAGCCTCACTGCTCCCCTTGTATTTAGCCTCAGTGTTCTTAGTGTACTTGGGGCTTTTCATCTGTTCCTTGCGGATTTTTGGACTTTATCTTTTCCTGTTCTTTCAAGACTTTCAAACCACCACCACCTGTGTCGTGGGTGTGTTTGAGTCCTCCCCAACCAGTTCCTTGTTTGAGCCTTTAATTCAGTGTTCCACTCCTGCTTGCCACGGCTCTGCTCACATTCTACGTCTTTGTCTATTTCTGCAAGCGCCGACAGATGGCGATGGCCAGAGCCACCACAATGGGCTTCAAACCGTCTCTTCAGGAATCCTTTGGGTATAATCAGGAGACACATTAGCATTCTTTTGCAGTTGTATTTGTGGCCACTATGAATGCATTCGCCCTCCTAAAAGAAATATCTGCAATTCAACTGAACAAGCACACTGTTTACCAGTAGCCAGTAACTTTGTTAGTCTAGTGCTGGACGGGTGGGCTATGAAAGCAGCTGCTGAACACACACCAAGCAGGAAAGTCAAATAAATGGAAATAAAGTCATTGTGGAGCTGAGGGGATGGGTAGTAATCACATTTCACACACACAGTAGTCATGTGATCAAGATTCTGAAATCTGGACTATCTATGCCGATTTGCCTTAATATTATGTCCACCTTCCTAATATTATCTCCCTTGTGCCTTTAAAACTCACTGTGACTAATCAGAGAATGGACATGGACCTTCTGGGGTGTCCTGAAGTGTCTGGGAACAGAAACAGAATGCTGTTAGAGGGGGCCTTTGGGTCCTATGGGTTGAGGGGAGGCCAGGTCAACACCTTGTGTTGTTTTTAATGTTTTTTTGAGTTGTTATTAAACTGTTTTGTGTCTGTGTCAGTCTGTCAAGGTGTGCCATTGCGGGGGTGCTACATGTCTAAGTAACATCCACACGAATGCCAGGTCCAAAGGTTTCCCAGCAGAACACTGTATTGTCGACAAGATGATCAATGTTATTTACTTCTCCTGTCCGTGGTCATACTGTTGTGGCTGATATTCCAGGGCAACTATGTTTCACTTGCATTCTGTCATTTGTCTGTTATTTTGCCCCCTTGTGCCTCCATACAAAGGTACATCCAGTGTGATTCAAATGAAAAACAAGCCTGCCACTGTAAGATCGTAAGCCCAGGATGCATGGCACAGGCCTAAAGTGCCCCTCAAACACACCAGCACCAGCAACACAAGTAAAGTGTACGGACGTGCACACACTTGCACAAGGGCTTTGGATAAAAACTAATAAAGCAGCTGGCAGAAGAGGAATGTTTTGAGCCTACTCTTTAAAGTGATAAGATTAGGGGCGCATCTCAGGTCATCGGGCGCACCGCTCCTCGGTTTCAGGGCAAAGTGACTAAAAGCGGCTTGGCCAGATTTTGATTCCATTCTTGGAACAAGTAAAATTCCCCCAACGAGATGATAACAAAAAAGTCTGCCGCTGATAAACAGAAAGCAAGTGAGGAATATATTGTGAAGCCAGGTCACTCTATGGCTTAGAAACCAGAAGTGCAGTCTTAAAGGAAACTCAATGGGGATTAAAGGGAGCCAGTGTGAACGCCTAATCACATTGGGCTCATCACTATATGAGTCAACTGAGGGAGATCAGAGAGGAGCTTCCCTTTTTCTCAACAATCTAATAAAATAGCTGCAATAAAGAGAAAGTTACCTAAAAAATATTAAGGTTAATATAAGAGTTTTTGTACCTGTCATTGCAGACTGCCAGCCTGAGTAGATTAACACTATTGTCATGACATTATACACCAAAGGGGCTTGCATATACAGAGCCCTCACCAACTCATAGACTGGAGACCGGACGCTAACCGTACAAGACTGTAGTGTCCTCGGGGAAAGGTAAACTTCTCTGACTAGAATTCGTGATCTACACGCCGGATGATTTACTATGACGGGTGTTCTGTGGTCAATACTCTGCCGCTACCCTCTGAGAAAAACACTTCAGAAGTTCCTCTCGCGCTACGCTGGCTGAACAACCTCTGATTGAAGTTGAAGGGGGGAAGGTCTGCACCTCTTCTTTTGGGGCCTTGAGGTTCTTTTCTGCTCCGCGAGACAGGTAGAGCAGCCAAGGAGAGTGATTTATAAGGTGCTGTGGCTATAATTAAGTTATCGCCAAGGGAAGCAACGTGGAGCGGGAGATGAACCTGAAGTCTGTTCAGCCGCAGATATTTTGTGACTTATTGTAGAGGAAGATTATAAGAACATTTCCGAAATCCGCTTCAGTTTATCTTTTAAGGACATATAGACTGTCTTTGAAAGATAAAATGGGCTGGATTCTGGCAATGAATGCTTTTATTTTGTCGCGTCTGGATTACAGTAGTAGCCTTTTCATCAGTTTGAACAATAAATCAATCGCACAACTTTGGACATTACAAAATTCCGCTCCAAGGCTTTTAACCAGAACCTAGAAAACACATCATATCCCTCCTGCTTCAGCAGATCTCCACTGGCCGGAGACCTGTTTTAGAATTGATTTTAAGATCCTACTGATTACTTTTAAAAGTCGTCACGAGTCACTTTCTTGTGCCGTTTTTCATGTTTTTTTTAAACTGTTCTCAAACTGATTTTTTGTGTGTGCCTCTGTCATGCTGAGGTATCTAGCTGGGGATGGCTGCTGCCATCAAGGAGTGTCATTGCTATGGGGTGGAGGTGTCTGGTCTGGTCTAGGTGGGTGCTACATGTCTATGAATGTCAGGTCCAAAGGTTTCCCAGCAGAACATTGTATTGTTACAAGGTGAGCAGTGTTATCTACTTCTCCTGTCAGTGGTTTTAATGTTGTGGCTGATCAATGTAACAGAGCAATTCAAGCAGCACTAACCCATACACAAGCAGGTGTGACCTGAGCGATCACCTAACTCCATAAATTTGCAGAGTAATAAATGCTCAGCTCTGAAAAGATGGTGTGTATATAGCCGTGGTCATTTTAGATTATGTTAATAATTTACATCTATTTCACTACCCACACGTGACCAGCAACCAGTATTGCAGATTTAAGTAAACATGTGTCTCTACTGTATGTTATCTATATGTTATTGAGTAGAGTCATAGTGAGTGGCAGAGGGAAAGTGCTGAACAACCTCACAAGGGCATCAGAGGTAGAGCAAATCCTCAGGGAACCGGGCTGTGGTTGTTCAGGTGACAGGAATAGACTCTCTGTCTCTGTGAGTGTCACTGCTAAGCCTCACAGCCTTTTCTGTCCAGGCTCGCTACACCCTCATCATCATTTCACAAGACAGACTTGGAAGCCCCATTGGAACTGAGCTAACTATCACATACAGTGTGTTGGGCTACAGTGGCTGGAGGTGTCACATATGGTTTTATGTTTTCAACCTGGCGCACTGACAGAGCTCTATGATAAATAAAAGAAAAAACAAATTAAATGCACTGCATGTTTATGTTAGAACTGTTACTTAAAAGCATCAATCCATATTAGTCACCAGCGCGACACTTCACGTCTCTGCAGACATGGTTGCTTGAAGTGACAGTTGTCCTTTTTTGTTGGTTAATTGTTCTTTGAAAACAACAGTAAACTGATGCTGCAAAATCATCAACACACTGTGGTGTTCTACATTTCATTAAGCTTGCTGTAAATATTCGTTGATATACGTATGTTCTAGACTTTATTCCATCTCTGTCAGGTTTCTCCATGCTTGTTTCTTTTGTTCCTAACGCTCTTTTTTAGGATGTAATGTTGGTTTGTTGTAATTATGAAGCCCATTAATTCAAGTTAACAGCGCTATGAAGACCTTGTAAGGATATCCACAAATAATGATTAAATAATTGTTATAGTCCGATTTAATTTAACCTAACATCACTTGCAGCAAACTGAACTGGTGAATTATTTATGATCTGGATCAGACTCAGCTTTGATAACTATTATGATCACTTCCCTCCCCATCTTCTCTGCCTTCTGTTGTTTTGCTTGGCCCAGCAGGTAACAGGGGGCACAGGTCTGAAGCTGAACACGATGAACAACAGGTAAACATTTCTGAAACAGAAAAACAGTCTGTTGTGCGTCCTCTCCAAGGTGTTTTTTGGAAACCTACCACTCTTCAGGGCTGGGACTGAAAACTCTGGCAGTTTACAAGGTCAAAATCTGTAACTGAGCTTTCTCAGGCCCTCGGCTTAAACGCAGCAATATTACACAACGTTACAAGATATTGTAGTCTTAGTTTTTTATTAACACAAATTAAATATAGAACAACACCAAGATAACAATGACTAAGTTTCATCGTATGCCTCATTCCATTAATAATCCTAATAATGGCCCAGTCAGAACAAAAATACCTCTGGTAGCCACTTCAGTGTAGCCTGATCTGAAGAACTCTTTACTGGGTTGAGAGGCGTGTTGTAACCTGTTGATAGTCTGTTGAGTACGGAAGTGATAGCACCTAATGACCATGTAAACAACTTATCGATTTGTGCGGTCATTTCATGGTCATGGGTTTTCAGGGACAGAAACATGGTAGTAATGAAACAATTATGCTATACTTCCAACCAGTGCTGAGCTTAGAGCTTATTTAGAGTCCATAGCGTCCAACAATGAAGTTGTATTCTTAAAACAGAGCGATATAGTTGACAAAATCTTGTCCACGTAGCTGACAGTTGATCACTAGTGAATGATCCAGGAAATGGTTGCCTAGGTAACATTTAACCCTAAATGTTTTTGAGTTAAGCGAGCAGAACATAAATATTACCAATTTGTGGGTACTCACATTTGTGTCAGTTCTCAGTCAACCGTTGGTCCATTGGTGTCCACCTGGTAACCATTGGTTCGTCGCCTGAATGCAGTCCTCAACTTACTGAATAGCATTAATGTTTTATGGTCTCTTGTTGCACCATCACTGCTCACCCCTCGTCTTGCCCCAATCACATTCATCTAATTTCACAATTACTGTATATATCTTTATGACACAGGAAGTCTGAACAACTTCCTTAAGAAATGACAAAAGTCAAACAAGAGTACACAATCAGTGTGTACTGTACGGGGGGGTCAAGAAAGGTCCCACTACACGTGGGACTCCAAATAGACTACAGTGTCGAATGTTAATGAAGGCACACGCCATCTGGTGCAAACATATGAATCAGTGTTTAATAGCTTTCAGCAAGTGGATGTCAATGGTACAGACAGGCTGTGCCATTGACATACATTGTTGCTGTAAGACAGACTAACAAACTGCAATAGTCTTTGGCTTAAAGACTATTGCATCAAATAGTTGTTCCTTTCATTGATTGATGACATTTGTTGACAGTGGCAGTTATACTTAATAACACTGAATAACATAATTAGATGTCAGAATTTTTAACCTCACATAATCTTCCATTTAAGTATTTTTTTCCCCATTGACGAAGGCGTTTTACTGCATGCTCCCTCGCACAGTTGTTTCACCATAATAAATACATAATTTGTGTCGACGCGTTCAAAAACAGCCAGTTGGTTCGTAAATTGATTAGACATTAATTACTAATATTTTATTTTTTAAATTTTTTTATTTTTTTTATTTCATGCATTTACGGAGCAGTGATCCCCGCTAACGAGTACATTCATCTTCTCTATTTGCCATAACCACCGAATGAGAGATAAACTGCATTTTAAAAATGAAAGGAGGGATTTATCTGTGGCGGCAGTGGGTGGACGGCTGATATAAGGATTATCAGCCTGACGTGTTGTGACTGTAAAACGAGTAAAGACTGGTGGAAATGTGTTAACTGCTTGCAAAGGAATACAAAATAATTAATCACAGATTCATGGCACTACCGCAACAAATGAGATAGACTGAAATGAGGCAAATATAATAAAGTCAGAATAACTACACATTTAGATAATGACTCATTTGTAGGGGTGTGGGATTATTATGAGTGTTGTACTTTTGCAGCAAAAAGTCTTTAAACTGGAACCTTCAGCATCAGTCTGACTTGTCTCGGACAGAAAGAGAATGAGACGCTGAGGTTGGGATGTGATTCCGGTTCCTGTAGATTCCCATTTAAACCTGTGTGAAACGATGTAATGACCAGTGGGTACATATTATGTGGCATTTGTTTATGTACTGTGTCAGGAAGTGACTTACACGAACCTGCACAGTGCTACGCTTGTGCAAGGGAGGCAATATCTCCCAACATACTGGAATGTTATTTTTTCCCTCCTCCACGGCAATTTATTGTTACCGTCTCACGATTGACGATTATTTTGTTTGGTTGCCACACAGTTCAGCACCGAGCAAGGTGAGACTTTCCCCGCTCATTAAATTTCAAGACTCCAGGCGCATACAGAGAGAAAGGGAGTGAGAGAGCGAGGAGGAGGACTTCACTGTGTGTGTTCTTTATCTCTGTGCACTGTACGTGTGTGGTGCATCCACATCGAGCAGAAACTATAAAATATAACGTAAGGACGGTTTGGGGTGAGTGTATAACGCGTGAAGTGGTGACACATCTTCGCTGTGTGTTTAAAAGATAATTTTATGTAACAGTGTTGATCCGTGGCATTTCATGTGAGTAAATAATCAATTTGAGGATCTCTGCTTGATTTATCATGCCACCAGTAACGTCTAAATGAGCTTAAGCGGCTGCCGTTTATTGGTTCCAGAAAAAGCCTTTCCTCCAGAAGGTGTCACTGTTGTTTCTATAAAGTAGCCCTCAGATACTTAAGCCATTTTCACCATCATGTGCTGTGCTGTGACGTTCACAGATTTGTGTAAATATTGACTCAGAGGTTACTTAAACCTGTGTACAGGCAGAGTAAGGAATCTGCTAAAGGCAGGGAAAGAATCTGGCTGGATTTTTTTCATTTCTACAGCACATGCACATTGGAGCAACCTATGTCGCCTTTGGCAGATACTGCCACAGCACAGAAATCACTGACTGTATTTCAATAAAGAGAGATCAAGTAGGTGAAGATTGAATTTGTTGGAGGGAACATGAAAACGACATACGAGGTAAAAGTTTGTCCAAGAGCGACGCTGCCATTGAGCTGGATCTCAGATGATGGAGAGGTAGAAAGGGACGTGACCCCTGGATTCTGGTGGTGGTGGTGGAGAAGAAGATGTTGACAGGTACCTGAAGGAGATCCTCAGAGGAAGACTACTAGGATGAGGGGATTGTGCAACTGACAGACTGCGGACGACAGAATGACAGAATGAGAATGAGCTTAAAGCACTTGGATGAGGGCACGATTGGCGGGGAGATCGTTCATTGGTTCGAGGTAGTGAGTGGGGATGGACTGACTTTGACAGTGTTGGTACAAATGGAAGAGGAAGAGGAAATAGAGCGACAGCCCACATTCACCGGAGGTAAACAGATCGTGAGGGGCCAGATCGTCCTTACTGAACTTCTGCCCAAGCTTCATATAAAGATGAACAAACACTCAGCTCTGATGTGCTGTGGCTCCGGCCGCTGACATCTTGACAGTGCCTTACTCCGCTTAACTTCTGGATTACTCAAAAATGAGAAAAGAGGTAGACGGGCGATGGCTAGGCAGGAAGTTGATCGCTCCAACGGCCTTGAGACAATGTGATTTTGCTATCAGGCTGCCAGCATGCTTTGTTGTGCAGTCAGGTTGGACATTTTTACATGGAGGTCTATAGCCAGTGACTTGCTTTTGGGCTCCATCTCAATTGCCCATACAAATCATTTTGTTGGAACTTTCTTGACGACATTTCATTTTTCCTGGCCAGGAGATTACCACTTGATAGAAATCACCCAATAATCAACCTGCCCATTGATACAGTATGATGTTACATGGAAACAGGTTTCCAAGCCTGGGCGTCTGATGTTAACCACATTGTTCAGGAATAACATTATGACCACCTTAGGTAGAAAATAGGTAGAAAAGCACTATATAAAAGCAAGGCCATTTACCATTTACCACCTTCCTAATATTGTGTATTTGTCCCTTGTGCCTCCAAAACAGTTCTGACTGTTGACTGCTGACTGCTGGGAGCCTTTGGGTCCTATTGGTTGAGGGGAGGGGCCTCCGTGGATCATCCCACAAATACTTGATCAGTTTTGGATCTAGTGAATTTGGAGACAACCTTGTGCTGTTCTTTCATGTTTTTTTTTGAGTCGTTCCTAAACTGTTTGTATGTGTGTCTCTGAGTCAGGCTGCATCCTGCTATGGATGGCTGCTGCCATCAAGGAGTGTCATTGCTATGGGGTGGGGGTGCCTAGGTGGGTGCTACATGTCTAAGTAATATCCACACTAATGCCAGGTCCTAAAGTTTCCCAGAAGAACATTGAATTGTCACAAGATGGTCAATGTTATTCACTTCTCCTGTCAGTGGTTTTAAAGTTGAGGCTGACTGGTGTATAAGAAGCTTGCAAAGTAGAATCGAAGATGGATCCTTGCAAATTGAAAACCACTGGACTAATAGTTTTAACCAGCATTCACTTATATAGTCATTACCTACCTGTTCTTTGACATCACTGTCAGTCATAGACGGTGTAAAAGAAAACTCTGCTCTCCGGACAGCACTTCATCTTCGTCTCCTGAGTGCAGACTAGACACTACATTGACTCATCAAGCCTGGACAGCTCACATAAGTGTACATACTTACTACAGTAAAATGTCTGCTGCCATCCAATACACAGAAGCCTTTAACATAACTCTGTAACTATTTCTTCATATTCTGTTAATGATTTCCAGATTTTTTTTTTTTTAACAATCCTACCTAATTTTCAAGCGTGTAGCATACATGAAACGGTGAAAACAAATCAGAGGCACGCTTTGGGATTTGTAATGGCCAGTTTAGAGCATGTGGTATGGTTTGTTAGGTACATCAAGCAACAAGATGCTAACTGCATCTTTAGTGGACATTATTGGCAGTCAAATCGCATTTCGCCCCTATGTGCATGCATGGAAACAGACACAACACTGAAATGAGGTTTAACCTTTGCTAAATGAAAGAGATTGGATGCGACTTCAGCAGCTTTGCCTTGATGTGTTATCACCATAGCAATGAACTCACATGGAAATAGAGACATTTGCCTGGATCCGAGATCCTCAAATAGCTTGTCAGCTTATGAAAAATATCAGACTAAATCCACCTACTAGGTGTTTTCTTAGAGATGGAAGAAAGAAGACAAAGAAGGCAACTCCACATGTGTCAAAGGAGACACATAGGGCATATATATGCAAGAAAAAGTACAAGAGCCTTTTCTAAATTCTCCTGTGAAGCTACTGAGTTACAGGATAACTTCTCTCGAATCTCTTGTGTAAATGATCTGTTCCATATTAATGGGAGTCTTGCCTGAGCTTCTTCCTGCCAGCTGCCAGTCTCCTTAGCAATTAATTTAATTCCATTTGTGTTGCAGAAGTGTTTGGGTAGGAGACTGGAGACACAACAGTGGGGAGAGGCGACGTCTTCTGACAAAGAGGCCTTTGAAGTTGCCGGGTCCTTTAAAATAATTATGAAAAGAAAGAAATGGAAATGCGTCGCGCATGCTGCTACACCTCAAAGACAATGCAGGGTGAACCCATTTGCTGGAGGGTGATTTGTCTCCCTTTAATGATTTTTAATGACGTTTGAGTAGCAAGCGAAATCACTTTGGTCAAATCAGAATCTTAAAAATAATAAGTAGTGCACCCACACACTTCATGGATCTGCTAACACGGTTCAGCCCGCGCAGTCATTTTTTCCAAGTCAAATAAAAATAGAATTGAGTACCTATTATAATGACAGCTTTGGAAGTGATGTGCAGGAGAACATGTGCAGTTATTAATCCAGAGCACAGTGTGAGTACAGTATCTAAATATGACTAGTCAGTGATCACGCCATTGACGCGCAAAATAAATCCTTGAACACCGTGACACCTATAATCAAAGAGTAACTTGAAAGTTTCGGTTGGAGCGTGCTCAGATACCGAATGTGCCCTTGCGCACCTGTAACCACAAACCACCACAGTGATGCGACACACTCCGCCTGTCAGCACGCTTTCATACATATGTCACTTCCATGCTATTCATCTGCGCCCAACGAGGCAGTGAAGAAGGAGACTTCTACTCAGTGAATGTGGATGTAAACAACGGACAGTATGAAATATTTCTATATCTAACTTTTTATGAGGAGGACCATCGACAAGGTTGTTAGGTCTGAAGAAAACAGTGAGACACAATATAAATGTGTGTGTTTACAATGTGGCTGCTCTAGCTGCTCTTTAGAAAAAAAGACACATCTTGCCTTAAATCAGTTACAGGAAACGTGCAAAGTCTGACAGAAACTTGATTAAGGCACAGACGCCGCAAAGAAGATGTTTAGGTTGTGATTGGAGTCAGATAATAATAACCTCACTCTTATAGTGATGTCTGTGAAGAGTCTCAGTTCTCGGTTCTTCAGATCTCAACACGCTGCAGTGTACATCCTTGACAACAGGTGCAAATACTCACAACACAACCCAGAACAGAGCTGCAAACTCACAAATTTACTGCAAAAACTCAAAAAAACAGCAAGCACACAAATGTGCTGCAAACACTTGCAACACAACCGTAAACAGAAGAGCTCTGCAAAAACTCAACAACTCACAACAACAGCAAAAGAGCTGCAAAAAATTCATGCCAGCAAACACAGACACGCGCTGCAAAATGTACAACCCCAGCAAACACACAAACGCTCTGCAAAAACTCAACAACACCAACAACCACACAAGATGGCTGAAAACACTTACAACCCCAGCAACACCAACACACACATAACATTTGCTACTGGTGAGCAGAAATGAGCAGAAACATAAATTGGTCTGAAGCAATATACAGCGGATTTTGCAAAGTAATACTAGTGTCATGTTAGCTCTCTATTACATCAATAGTTGCTTTCAGACCTGTAAGTTCATGAGTTGGTACAACTAGTTCATCTAGTCCCAGGCAGTTCATCACTTCATTGGGTTCTGGGAACAAATCCATTGTCGTCTACAACTCTTGCAGAAAGTGTGAGTGTTTGCTGGGGTTGTGAGTGTTTGCTAGTGTTTTCTTAATTTTGTTATTTTGTGTTTTTTCTGTTTACATGTGTTTTCTCAAGATGCAGTGTGTTGAGCTCTACCGGCCACTCTACAGTTGTCCATTTGATGGCATATCTTAAAACTTCTAGTCTATTTATTTCCCGTCAGTCTCTTGCCGTTCGTCTAGTGTAACTATTTTATTAACCTCGTCCATATTAAATGTAGTCTATCTGGATTGAACATAAGAGCATGTGAATTTATCCATGAGCTGAAACAGTGTTACACAGCCTAATATTTTTTCTGCCTACCCAGAAGGTCCCTAAAAGTGGGCCTAAACATCCTATTTTGGCAAAATTAAGGTAAAGCAAACACACAATAAGACCCTGAAAGCAGGTCTAAAGAGGAATCAAGGAACGCTAATTGAGAAAAGCAATTTATTTAGCTGATTTAAAGTTTCATCGTGAATTTAATTAACGCGCAGTGAATAGTTTCCTCAAGTTTTTCCCATTTCAGACAACCAGGACCATAATTCTTAGAGTTAAACAGCATCATAGTCTTTTTTTTCTTCTGTCCCTCGCAAAGCTCATTATCCACTTCTTCCTCCCCCCGTCCTCCCTCTCTTCGCCTCCATCCTCCGGCTTACTTTGCGTCTCTGCTCCGCGGCTCATCTTGTTCACAGCAGCCAATTTAAAAGCAGCTTAATCCTGGAGAGAATACTGTTTCAGCCTCCAGTTGTACTCCTGTGATTGATGTCTGGAAAGATCTAATCTAATGTGCAACATTTGTGTGATTGACACCCCACAGGTGTGCTCTTACAAAAGCAGAAAAAAAAAAAAACAGCACAGAGGGAGTTTACGTTGTGCCCGCTGCCCTGCTTAGAGATTAGCCCCACTTGTCAAGTTTCTAATACGAGCAAGTGCTTGGTGATTGCATTTGAAATCAGCTTGCAAATCAGGGCTCCTCTTGCCGTCCCCTTAATATTGCTATTTTTTTGCTTATTTTGTTCCCACAACATTTGCCTTTGGTTGGTGTGTAGCTGGTGGAATGGTGTATGAAAATGGGTGAGAAAAGCAGACAGCTCATCCCAAAGAAAACTAAAATAACATAAAGAATTAAGTGGGACATGTAGCCTGAGGATATCATTTTATAAGCAAAGTTGACCTACTGGGATCTGAAACAGACGGCTGCTGCACACAAAGATCCACATAACGTTCACTCAGAGGAAAACGCATGAGCGCAAGCAATGCGCGTTTCAAATTCATCCTTTTTTCTCTCTTGATGGTATAGTTTTTTATTTAAATGCAGTGCCCAGCAGCTAATCACAGAGATGGGATTTATTTTAAGGATGCAAGAGAATTGCAGTGTTGTCTGTGAAGGTTCTTAGTCATCCAGGTCATGCTCTATCCAAAAACGTTAGTCGGATGAGTTGCAAAATGTCTTCAAGAAACTCCACAAGTCCAGGTTGCCTTTCTTTATGGATAATTGCAGTGGTGCATTCAAAGACAAGCATATGACATTTTAAACAGTAAATTGTTGTAACCCAAAACGAATATATGACTACTTTATTTGATGGGGTCAGCTAAATTGACCCATCAGAAATAAGTATGAAACCACCCTGTCTCCATTAGTGGGACGTATAAGAGAAACATCGGTCATGATTAACATCGTACGTGTACCTGTTACGTCTCTTCTCATACTCATACAACAAAGTTACATAATCTGACTTCAGAGTACGAAGCTACTAGCTGACACCCCAATATCACTGATTGGACATGGGAAGTCTTTTCCTGTACACCTCCACCTTTAGTGCACCCTGTGTGCGTTTATGTCCACAAGCACCATTAATTCACGAGTTGGGCGGTCGTAAAAGTAAACGTTCTGGACAATAGTGGTTGGGTTGGAGGTGGGTGAAATAATAGCCTTCACCCCTGAGGAAAACATTCACTCATTCCATTCTCAAAATCCGGCATTTATAAGATTAGCCTGTGTTACCCCCCAACAATCAAGATCTTTTGCTTTAAATAAATGCGATTATTCCTTTCAAGGCAGCCTACTTCAAAGTACTGCTACCATCAGATTTAAAGTGAACCCATGAGAAATAACCGTGACGTGTGATCGGTTCCCGGTTTAACTGTTAAACTGAGAGAATAATTCGTTTGGGAGCGTGGCCGGTGGATGATTTATGCCGACTGCGCCGGAGGCATTCTTTGCACCACAAGGGTGTGTTCAGTGTTCCACGCGTTTAAAGGACCAGTCAGTAGCAGCTAGCGGTGAGCATCTGGCAGATTGAAATCAATAAATACCCGTCCGCTTCCAAGGGTGTTGAGGAACCTTGTAGGTGTCACCGCAGTGTAAAAACGCGAAAGGCCTCTCAAGTGTTCCTATGCAGAAGAGCTTAGTAGTCAAACTGCTTGTGAGTAGGAACCTACCTAAACAAGATGCAATGCAAAGTCTAATTACCAATTGCTGTAGCGGTTAAGCTGCTTTCTTTTCTTTTTAGCTTAGCTGTATTCCATTAATTACTCCTGTAGCCATGCTCCCTCATCACTGGCTTTGTGTTTTCTGTGTGTACAGCGACTGAACACAGCACCTACAGCAGGAAAACTCTTTTATATATATTCCCACCTTGCGTGCATTCGGCTGGTGCAGAGCAGCTACTCACCACATATTCATGTAAAGCGACGATGTGTGGGACTGCGTATTCAACAAACCGAGGAATACTGCAGAGAGGACACGTGGCTTCGCAGATAACAGCCCAAAGGTGCTGCAGGTTCACAATGGCAGCCTAGAGAGGATTTTTATTGGGCTGCCTGCACACAGAAGTAAGAGCTTCTGAAACTTTCTTTTTCCCCTGCTCCTATTTCCTCCGTTCTTGATGCATTCTCCCCTTATTTCTTCTGTAAACTTCCTTTTTTGTTGTTGTTTGCCTTTTGAAATTGCTTTTATAACTCAGAAATAATAATAAGAAAGACAAAAGAAAACTATGGCCTTAATCTAAAGATTGACTCGCATATTAAACTTTAAAATAATGAAGTCAGACTGAACATATAAAGCTACAAAGTCCTTTGTATTCCTATTGCAGGTTGCCTTGCTCTTCCGTTCTATCCCCCTCTCTGCCGAGGTATCTCCCTACATTGTCACTCATCTTGATGAGTTGCCTCGAAACAGCATCTAGCCTGAGGCTGAGGTAGCCAGCATCTGTGAAGACAGGTGTTCAAAAGGCAAGGAACACGTGGAGTGATTTATTTTTTTATTTTTATTTCCTCATCTTCTCCCATGTGTTTTTAGTTCCTCCTCTTGTCTTGGGCTTTCGCTGTTTGTGTCGTATCTCTAAACAGCGTTCTGGCGTGGTCATAGGCTTATTTTAAAATTAAAACAGGAATGTGAATTAAATAAAGTAGCTGTATCTCGCACAAAACTGAATGATTTCAGGTCCTCACATGCAATTAGCTAATGTAGTGTTTGATTTGGAAGTATAATCTACATCCTCCTCCACAGTTACATTACGCTGCATCTTTTTTATTCATGTGCTTGTTAGGGTACCACTGTCAGCATGCATATTTTTATTTATTTTAAGATGGGACACATATGTGAATTAAACTGACTTAATGGGACTTCAGGGTAAAGTTTACAGTCGTGGGTCACGTTTGCTTAAGGCTGGCTCGGGTTGGACTGAAACATTGTTTTTGTCATCTGTGGCCCTCTCTGCTGTATTATCAATGCAAATCCTGTTAAGTGAATGTGCACACAGAGCCCTGAATGATGATTTAATCCTACAGTAAGTGTTCCTGGATGATGCTGTGAGCCCCAGTGTGAATGTTAAATTAAGTCTCAATGCTATCTGAAATCAGGCTCCATGCCAAGCATCTACGTGGCAAGGCAGGTTTTTTTTTTTTATTTTTTTTTATTCCACACACTCACCAGAAAATGTGTATTTGGGCAGATGCTGTGAGTGTGTGCATGAATAATACACAGCATTTCTAATGACTCCTGTGCTCTTGGCTGGAGAGCTGTTTGTGTTGCAGTGGGCGGTCTCGTGTCAACCCGTGCAACATTAGGATCGTACTGCATTCTAAAAGCATTGCAATATTGTCTAGCTGCTACAATCAGACCACGGAGGACCAGAGTATTTACACTTGTAGGAGACGTGAGGTACCCTAGACATCCTTGGAGAAGTTTTAGATAATATTGCAAAGTAAACATAAACTTGAAACCCGCATTAAGTATTTTCTTGTTGCCACTTGGGGTCAGCGGAAGCAAGCTGCAGATGGAGCAACATTATGATTCATTTGGAGCTGAGCTCCTGGCCACCTGGCAGAGGAATTAACTTTCTTGTAGCTCTGTTTTTAGTCTCTGTGAGCTCCTAAAGGAAATAACTGACTAAATGCTTCACTATGTTCACCTGCAATTCACAGTGAGGCTGTGTTAGTCTGTTATTTTGATACTGAGCAGGCAGGGTACGGTTGGTTTTTGGTCCCTTTAGCTGTATACAGCTGCCAGCTGTTATTATTAAAGACAACCACAGGAGAGGGAAACAAAGAGCTGAAACTGATGATAAAGCCCTATTAAGAATTAGCGACTTCACCAGACGTGATTGTTTTCCCAGCGTTGTTTACATGGACAAGTGTTCTGGTCGTAAAAATGAACATGTTTACAGGGATGGCCAAATAAAATGATTTGACAAGACGTGGCCAAAAAAACATCTGTATCGAGCCTAAAATCTGCCCTAAATCAAGCATAAGATTATGACCTAGTATTGTTTAGGTCTACCTTGCACCTCCAAAACAGCTGTGACTCATCAGAGAATGGACATGGACCTTCTGAGACTGTCCTGTGGTGTCTGGAAACATAATGTTATTAGTGTGGTCTTTGGGTCCAGATTATCAAAAGGTTTTACACCAACAGGATTAAAACTTGTTATTATTCTGATTAATAATGAAATACCGGTTTCCATGCAAACACATGTATCACTGAATATAATATAACATATTAATTGTATTCATTTAAAACCTGTTATCAACTTGTTGAAATCTGGAACAAAAGTAAAGGATGGTTTAACACACTGCAGATCTGAAGCATAACAGATAATGCCAGCGCTCTAATAACATTATGAAAACAATATTAATATCACTTAGAGCAGTGGAGAATGCTACAACATTAACATTCATATCTTTCACTGACTGGCTTCTGACAGAGACATAGCTTTCAGCTTCTCAGTGCTTATCTTTACTTTGAGACAAGAAAATCTCATTGGGGAGACAAACGATCACTAAATCCTGCTTTTCTGTTTTCAGAGGATGCCACTGCCATCCAGCTTCACATATAATGTATAAAAAGACAATATCTATAGCAGCAGAGGGAAACGCAGTGGTAAATTGTCACGATAGAAGGCTGTTTTTGCATGTTTTGCAAGATTTAATGATATTATCCTCCTCACGGTGACTGCTGCTTTTCCTGAGTGAATGTCTGAACGACTAATGTCTCTAAATGATTTACTCCACACGGTTGAAATGGAGGTGAGATGAGCTGTGCAGCAGACGCCGGTGTGCTTGATTGAATGTAATGGCGAGAGCTTTCGCCCAGTCCTTCGACTCCCCCCACTGTAAATGAGTGGCGCATTGCCTCGTTATAATTTACTTGTGAATTTTTATGATTTCTCACGGTGGATTGTCAATTACACAATCTGTGGCATCTCTGGATTCCCACGGAGACTGAGTGGTTTATAAAAATGCTTAGAGACCTCCGTGGAGAGAATTTATCGGCTGTGGTCCATCATGGACACCATGTTTACCCCTGTGGGAAATTTGGAGTTCTGTAGCAGCTTTGATGGAAGAACCCAGAGCACATAAAGGATTTCAACATCATGGAGCGATAGAAGAACATGTGAAGGCCACACAGAAATGGCCTAACCAGCAGATTCAAAATCTGGACAGCCCGTCTTGCCAGCAGTGGGATGAATTGAAATAACAAAGACAACAATAAACACTGTGTATTTACTATGTACTTTAAATTGGCATTAAATTGTTGATATATAGTAGGCGTTTGAAGTTTAGATAACACCTATGTATAGTTGTTTTGTTCAGTCCAGTCGTCTTAAACAGATTAGTCAGCTAAAATTTGCCAGGTCAAATTTTTAGAGAGGAGAGAAGAAAAAAACAAGCTTCTGCTTTATAATCTTCTATTTATTCTCTGGACATGTCGTCCCATAAACTGTTCAATTCAAACCTTCGGTGTAACCGCTAACAACTGAAGCGGTCACAGCCATAGACTGTATACAAATATGCACACTCCCTCACATCGGCCAAACTGGCGCTGCTTTCCCAGGAATACAGGCGGCGCTATCTTGCAAGTTTGGAGTGAGAATTTGAGCAGAACAGTCCAAGAGTGGAGCCATGTTATCGATGACCTGCCCACACTTCCGCCAGATTCACTTGTGTTTCATTTAATCAGTACTGTGCTCTGCTCTACCGCCACCGGCTACAAAGAAATGTTGGATTAAACACTGTACTTATATATTTTCCTGCTCTCACAGTCCTGGCATAACAGGATGCTCTCATATCCTGTTTCTATAGTGCCAAATAACTAACTAAAACACTTGACCATGCATTAGCATTAAATTAACTAAAATGAGAGAAACTATCCTTGAAAGAAAAGAAAAATGGCATGTATTTTAGTGTTTTAGTTTGAAAGTCCCATCCACTAACATGGAGCTTATGACCTACACTGCAGGCAGTCACTAGGGGGAGCTCTACTTGCTTTGGCTTCACTTTTGAGGAGCAGTTCGGTCGTCCATCTTTATACTACTGTCACAAGCCAAAAGCTGCTTTAATCTTTTACAATATACTTTTCATATAGCTCATATTTGTACAATTCAAATCTGTAATCTGTAGCTATATATGTCAGAAAAATGTACAAGTAGTACAAATATAAAATAGCACCAAATGCTGGTGTTAATGTCATTTGAAAACTTTATTATTTCCCATTTCCCATTGAAAAAGCAATTCAAACGTAACACATAAAATGATGTCAAGTCATTTAGAATAAGTGGCTGAGAAAACTGAATGAAAAATCTCATGAACAAATGCCATCGCCTACTGACAGTTTGAAGAAGTAGCTGCTTGAGCTGGAAGTCTTTCACCGCTGACCTCTCCTCCTTTGTTCTTCTGCTGTGAAAAAAAAATGAATAAAATCAGAGACTAGCAGCAGAAACATTAGTCTTTATGATGGCGTCCTGTTTTCATGAGAAACATTGAGCTAGATACAACCGTCCAACTGCGTCACAGTTGATTAAGGCGACAATAACAAGGGTTCAGATAGTGGCTCCTTATCTTGTTGAAGAGCTGCTATCAGCCCAATCGTGGAACAAAAATGCTGCTTTTCATGGCTGTTCATCATGTGTGAACGGTGATGCTGCCACGAGGGCTAATCTGGAAACGTCCAATTCACCTGGTCTCGGTATGGTTCGTTTTACAGTAGATGAATGGATGCCGCTGTGTGCAACACATAATGTATAATGTTTATCTGATGTGAGAACCCTGTGCTCGCCAGCCACTGTGCGTGAAACATTTCACTGACATCCATGGTCCCTAAATGAAGCAAACGCAGTGAACTGTGAACACCGAACACTGCTACGAAGACAGTGTTTTGGTTCTTGAATACAGGGTAGCCCAAAAAAAAAAATGCATTGACTGACTTTTGTTGAGTCAAAGCATTTTTTTTTATCTATCTATCTATCTATCTATCTATCTATCTATCTATCTATCTATCTATCTATCTATCTATCTATCTATCTATCTATCTATCTATCTATCTATCTATCTATCTATCTAATGCTTACCAGAAGACCATATGGTGGTAACTTTTGATGCATTTATGTTAGAAGTGGTTGCTTAAAAAAAAAAAGAGAGAGTGGATGGTTGCAATGCGCACCAGCGGGAGGCAGCACCTCTTGCCAGGTGCCATAGAGGTTATTCTGTGTGGGTCAAAGCTCAAGTGCCCCCGCCTTGACTTCCACCTGTAGAGAGAGGGCTGCTATGATGGCAGGGTATTTCATCTTCACCATAGTTATATCTAATGTTTGGCCGAAGCCAGCATTTTACGTTTACAAAATGGCAGCCTCTCCAAAACGGATTATACCACGATGAACTTCGACACTTTAACATAAGGGAAAACGAGGGTGAAACGTCAAAAGGTAAGACTTTTTTTCTTTTCTGGAGTTGCTGTGGGCTTTTCTCAGACTGTGCGTAAAATGCGCCGTGCCGTTGCGCTGGATTTGCATGAGTTGGGAGTGTACCACACATGTTGTGGAACAGTGTTGTCTACGAGGACTGGCCTTGCAGAGCTGCTGCATGCTGCTGCATGAGGCCTGGATGATGAGATGTCAGTTTGGAGAATTGGTGCACGGATATATTTTCTGTATGTGGAGGCGCGTGTGCTGCATCGTACGCGTTTTCGTTTAACAGCATCATAAGGATTTTCTGGATTTGACTCGGCGGACTTCTGTAGCATCCATTTGTCAAGCTGGTAGCAGTGAAAGGGGTGATTATTTGACACAAACCGTGTGCAGTTCTTTGTAATCTAAGCTTTCTCTTAGTTTAATCAGCCCATATTAAAATGCTGTGCTTTGATATCGCTTAAATATTTCTATAATGAACTTCTGACCATATCATCTCTTTAGTAGTTTGACTGAAAAACATTCAGCTTCTTAGACCTGCAACAAAATACAACAAAGTAAACCATGATATCAGTTCTATTTGATGCTTTCAAGAACATTCTTTGAACATACAGAGCGCTTGTTATGTGAGATGTTCATTCACCCTTGAAGGTATGTTTTTCTTTTCTGGCTTAAGTCCATCGTCCATGCAGTTCCTCTCTCTCTGTTGGCGTCTCAAAGTGTTTGCCACGCTCGGTGGCATCAGTCCCTCCCTGAAGGCTGCTTGTTTGCTCAATGTGCCTCATTTTTGTGTTACGACATGAGTAAAATTTAATTACCCACTTGTGAATTTGAGCTGCTTGTTTCACTGAGGACGGCACCCTAAACCTCTCGGTCAACAATGAGATGCTCCTTTATCCACGCAGATGTATGAGCAGATGAGCAAACAGTCTGTTTCACGCAGCGTGGTGTATGAGTAGAAGAAAAACTGCTCCTGGTAAAGCTTCCAGTGAAAATATTGCAATTCAGATGGATAGTTGGTTTCTCACAGGGAGAGGTTGTATAGTCTTATGGCCGGAGGGACAAACGACCTCCTCAACCTGTCCGTGGTGCAGGACAGAGACAGTAGCACTGAATGAGCTTCTCTGCCTGACTATGTGTGTAGAGGGTGGTGGACATTATTCATGATGGACCGGAGTTTGTTCAAGGTCCTTGCCAGCTCTCCTCCTACCACAGAGCCCACCTTCTGTATTAGTTTGTCCATCAGGTGTCCTTCTTCTTAGTGCTGCCTCCCCACCACACCACAGCGTAGTGTACTGAGTCTGTCCTAGCCGACCAGTCCAGCTTGTGATCCAGCTGTAGACCCAGGTGCTTATAGGTCTGAGCCACCTCTACACACTCTCCGTTTATTGTTACAGGCTGCAGGTGAGGTCTGGACCTCCGGAAATCCACTACCATCTCTTTGATTTTAACTGTGTTGAGCCAAAGTGAGTTGTTCACTAGATTCTTGCCATCCCTGATACACACCACAATTGCAGAATCATCTGAGTACTTCTGCATATGACATGGCTCTGCATTGTACTTGAAGTCTCAGGTGTACAGTAGTGTGGTGCTCTGGTGCTGCTGACAATAGTCCCGGATGCGCAGTTCCCCATCCTGGCATACTGAGGTCTCCCAGTGAGATAGTCCACTATCCATGAAGTGAGGTGTGAGTCCACTCATCTCTTTTAGCTTGTCCCTCAGTAACAGGGACTGGATGGTGTTGAATGTGCTAGAATGTGCCTTTTCTATTGTCTTTCTATGATGCAACACCTTCCTTTGGCCTGCAAGCAAAGGGTGACTCTAGTTACACGCTCAGTTGCAGTTTTACTAGGTGCACCAAATTCACCTAGGCTGAACAAATTAGTCAACTAGTCAGTTTGTTGGCTTCATGCTGTTCCATGACGCTTTTAGCACCATGTCGACTAGTCGCCGGTCACGCGACGATAATAACATGGATGCCCATGAGAAGATGGGTGAGGAGCCCAGTGGGACATTGCAGCAAACTAGCAGCGAGTTCATCAACATGTAGCCCGTTCTACCGTAACATGGAAAACATGTCATTCATTCAATCCTTAAATACAGCAAAAGTACTACTGCAGTACACGTTCATCTGAAAAGGCATCCAGTAGGTCCAGCAGAGGAACGGTCCTAATCCTCTTGACAGCAGTCAATTAACAACTTCACCAAAAGCCCTGCAGTAACAGAGAGAAGGAGGCTGCACATCAACAATTTGATGGTGAAGTTATTTGTCAGTTATTAGACCTTTAGCTGGAGTACACAGCAAAGGCTAAAGAGAACTACTGCTTTAAAAATAAAAAAACAGCTATGCTATTCCATCATACAACATGGAGTACTGTTAAATGCAATCACGAAGGCCTTTTTCTTTTATACAGGCTATGCATATGTGCAGCACACAGTATGTAGCGTGGCTTAAGCTGTTTGTTCTCCACATAAGTATTCAGGTCAAGAATGGTCTTATGGTTGCAAAGCATTACTTTCTACTATGTTTTTATGTGTGACATCATTAGAGACAAGTTGGTGTCGACTTGACTTTCATCACATAACGGTCAACTGTTAAAATCTGAACTTGTGAAACCCCTAAAAGCAATCCAATGCCACAGCCCTGCTGTTTTTTCAACAGTGACCGTGACGTTTGGTTGTCGTCCTGGAGCATTGGGTACCTTGTGCCTCTTCATCTTGGTTTGGTAAAAGCTGAAAAGATGAAAAACAAAAAAACAACTAAGGGTCAAGATTTGGTTTGAAGTAAAGGACATTTGTGATTGAGGTTGAGGTTGCAAACATAAACATGCAGTGAAGTTATTTAAGTAACACATTGAATTTTAGTAATGGGAAACAAAGAGTGCTCTCTGGAAAGTCAGATTTGAACTGTTCTCCTGATCACCTCCCAGTGCTGACTTATTGGCTCTGTAACCACACTGACTCACTTTCACCTTTCATCATTACAAGGGCCATTAGAGGGATGTAAGAAAATTGGTGTTTTAATGGCTGTAACATCTGTCTTCACAAAGTTCATAATGTTACCTTTTTAATTATTGTGAATATTTCTACAAGGCCCGCACTGCAAAGGAGGGGAATCCAAAATATATGATAAATTGGAAATGACATGACAGGAACTATGGAAAACTCGTATTCAGCTTGACAGGATCATCTCGGGAGGGAGACTGGAGGAGAATAGTGGCAGACGGCTTCAAAACAGATTCATAGCCTTTTAGACGGTTCAAGGTCGTATATCTGCACAGTTCTAATTGCCAGACGCTTGGCCAAATATTTCCAGATATAGATTGCTCATGTGGGCTTGCACCAGCGTCGTTAGGTATTATGTTCTGAAAGTGTCGGAGGATATCAGATTATTGGGGAACTATTTTTCTGACTTTGTCAAAAAGTTTGCATAGACCCATTAATTTAGATCCCTTGATGGCAATTCTGTGAGCTGTTAATATAACACAAAACCAGCCTGAATAGAATATGGTATCATTTGTCAGCCTGCTAGTGCAAAGATTGATTTTGCATAATTGGAAATAGAAAACTGCACCAACATACTCAAGACTAATAAATGAGGTGATGAAATTAGAAAAGACTAAATTCATTTTGAAAAACTGAGAAATTTGAAGTTCTGGCAACTTTTCCCTTTTGTCAGAATAAGGGCTTGGACCGGGGAGAACGTGCTCCCAGTGGAGGTGGTTGGTGTTGACCAATTTACATTAAGACCTCTGAACACAAAATTCGGCATTACTGACGGTGACCTCGGTTACAGTGCAGTATTACTGGATTTGATTGGATTAGATCATACAAGTGAAACTGGAGTGGCCACTGAGCATAGATTCTCAGTTATGTGTGATGTTAATAACAGTGAGCCCAATTACTCCAGTGCCAGCTCATATTGGTGAAACAATACCCTTAGTGTTTAATCTTAAATCATCCGTGTCACTTTTTGGATTTGGAAGAGATTTCTGCTAAATCCTCCGTCATTTGCTCCCCTAAAAAAAAAAAAAAAGCTTTCCGGCAGAGCTTTTCGCTTCCATTGATGGACGTAATCCTCTTTCAACAATCAGTTTATTTCTGACCATTTACTCACAGTTTTCTTTGCTAGACACGCAGTTGTTTTTGTCCGTGGGTGTGTTTTTGTTGAGAAAGACTTGTCAAAGCCTGACATAATGCACAGGCAGGATTCTCAGCCTCCCAGGTAGCTGAGATTTTGGGATAAAGGTAATCTTTGAGAGCGGGGTCAGGAACTATACACAGTTGCTACCAAAGTAATAACTGTGAAACTAAACCTTCTGCGTGATGCACATGTTCAGATTCACACGTTAAAGCATCAGTTGAAACAGTTAGGTTAAAGTCTGTTTAATGTATTAAAAATACAAATAACATTTTAAGGATGGAAGCAGCCTAATGCTCACTGTATCCTTCCTTCAGTATAGCCACAACTGAACCTTTCTTTTACGCGTTCAGAACTGTTCTTTTCAACTCTTTTGGCATGGTTAATAGTTGTTTTTTGATTCCACTTGCTTTTCTGGTACTACTAGCACTGTTTTTGTCATCCAGTTGTATCTACTGTTTGTTATGATCACAGCAGTGGTTTTTATACTTATCCCTTTTAAATAAGATTTGGTTCCGGTTATCAGTACTTCATTAAGTAGAATGCAGTGTGCTTGTGTTCAACAGACACTGGAATGGATTGACCAGTCTGTGTATTACAATGTATATTAAACTGTATTTGATTCTTTTCCTTAGCTGACGAGGCACCTTACAGAAATAAAGAAGTAACTATCTGAAAATTTCTGTGCTCTGTGGAGGAGGTGTGAAGAACTTTCTTGAATTTGAAACAGCTGTTGTTTGACATTGTATATTCTGGACTTTGAGGGCACTGAGGTTATAGTACAAAGGATAAGCATAAAAGCTACCCTTTAAAACTGCTTTGAAGAGCACACTGTGCTTAATGCTGGGCCGGGGGAAATAAAGGTTGAGTAAACTGTACCTTCGCTATAAGGCCAGTGGTGATGGGAGGATCCTCCTACTGTTTTTGTTCTTAAACCTCAAATCCAACTAAATGGATACAGTCCGTTTAAATTTTAGAAATAAGTGACAACTGTTTCTTACAGAGAGAAAACAAGATACTGACCTTCTCAGTTCATGAGAATTGAAACTATCTGACCATTTATGTCTTTAAAATGGATTAGTCAGACGTTAACATTAGTCTTTCTGCTCTATCAGAATTGTTTATAGCCTAACGTATTCCCTTGGCCGGTTCACAGTCAGCTGCTGTCTCTTTTCCCCTTTCATATTCTTCTCGAAATATTGATTATTTGCAAAAGCAATCTTTCCTTTATTGTTTCCATGTTCCTGTCTTCACTGTTACATCTTACAGTTTTTTTTTGTTGCATTTGTTTTTTTTTCTCCTTTCTCTTCATCCCCTTCCACTCACTCAACCTCAGTAAATGTAAAAAGCAATAACTTTCAAGGAAGTGTGTTAAGCTGTGCTCAGAATTGCACAGTGTCAACTACAGTGGTTGTGGAACAATGCTTTAATGTCATGGGAGTGTTGTGAGCTGTGCAGGAACTTTCATTTAAAGTAGTCGCTGCAGGCTACAGCGGTGCTGACATGAGAATGCAGTGTTCCAGGAAAAAAACAAACAAGAAATCTAGCATTTGTGGATGAAACTGAGAGTGGCAGCATTACAACCTGTGTATGATGTGATTTTTTCCTTTCTATTTATTTCAGGAGCTGACTATGACAGTCAATGTAGTACAATGATTATTTGATTTGATTTATTAATATGATTATTTGCTTATTTGTCATTTGGTCTGTGAAAAGGTAGGGCTGATCTGAGTGGATCAAGGAATTTTATTATAACGTTCAGCTTGGGACCGGGCTTCAGCCAAGTGCTTTACCAAAGTCTGATCTATTGTAGTTATTACAAGGTATGTTATAGGTCTGTTATAAACCAAAGTAACATAAAAACATTTTTTTATGCTACAAAAAAACAAAAAAAAAACTCAACCAAAGTCACGTGACTGAACATGTCTGTTGTGTGGAAGTACATCTCTGGAAAATAAAGTCAGTCAAATTGTAAATTAAACAATAGTAGATGTTTGGTGAGGTGGTAGTAGGTGAGCATGCTTCAATACTACCAACTTGACTGCACAGAAAAAACAACAAACAATGAACACTGCATTTAACTAAAAGGGAAAGTCAAAAATGTCAAGGCAAAAAATATTATCGACAACTCTCTTGACATTTTTGCACAAACCGCTACCTCTCCAATTCATTTTTTTCTTTTTTAAGCAACTATTTATTTGTAAAGTTTACCACCACACTGTATATACAGAATGTCTTTATATTTCTAGTTCTTTCTCTCTATATTTTTTTTGTATTTCTGGCATATTTTTTGTACACATTTTTCAAAAATGTATGTTTTTGTGTTTTTTTTCTGTATACATACATATATATCTTTTTACAAAATTACATGCTACTGTGACAAGGAAAGTTTCCATACGTGGGATTAATAATCATATCTTATCTTATTACATTCGCTTTGACAGCGCTATTTATTGGCTTTAATACAGGTGCACATGTGATCTAGGAGAACAAAAGTAAGATAAGAAAAGATTTATAATACTACAGAGGAGGAAAGTTTGAATATGTAAGATCGAATTGGGACTGAGATCGAACGATATTCTATTTTTAAAGATCGGATCGGGGCAAAAAAAACTTGATCGGGGCATCCCTATAAAAAGGTTTTGTCAGAACTGTGACTTATTCGTATCGCTTATTTTATTTAACTAACTATAGGAAACTCAACAATATTCAGTTTATACCCCACTAACTGATCAACCTTCGCCAGAATATTGAATCTGCCGTCAGTGAGGAGTGAGAAAGTCCAGTGGATTGTGCATAATGCTGTTTCATGTTGTGTTTTTATAGCCTTGAGGCTTATTACAGATGAGGTTTTTCTTTTTTTCTGTCCTGTTTCTAGTGGGGGAACATTTCTCAGTTGGACTTTAATGCTCTTTCCTGTATTATACGTGTTTTTAAGCAATTTTCCACTCATCAAAAGTTGCATTGCAACTTCCACTGAACAGTAAAATCACAACTCTTTAATAAAGAATCACAGAGAATGGCTTATTACTTATACAACGATATGGCAAAGCGAAATGTCACAGTGTAGTGAAGCCACTGGCTCTACCTGTTATTAATTTCGTCCTGTCTTATCTATTTTAGTTTCAGTCTAATTTGCATGCAAGCTGTAGAGCAAACCAAACAAAAGGTGCAGGGGTAAAAACTAAAGAAAGAAAAAGGAGTGCTCACCTGCAGTGTGCACTCCTGTTTTATTTATGAAGCCTCTGCCAGGCACGATGGAGACAAATTACCTTTTAACAATGTGAAATAGAATTTTGTTTACAAGGCTGCGCTTCTCCTTGCTTTTTCAAATGAGATTTTTCGCAGCCTCCTCATTTGTATCTTGCAGCATTATCGTCTCAATCTTTCAAAACCAATCAGTCTGAAGAAAAGCACAGAAAAAAAAGACGGATGAATCACCTCTGTTCATAAAACAAGCCATTAGGCGTATTTATGAATGCACACCGCATCAGCCGCACATCGGCTCCTGCTCCTCCTCCTCCGTCCTCCTCCAAACGGCTCCTCAATTAAGTCGTTTTGGTGACATACCCTCCACATTTTTATTTAAAGCCGCGTACAGTCTGGAGCATGGCAGAGTGCTCGCTCTGAAAGGCTGCACTCGCAGAGATTGTGAAAATGTTGACACAATCTGAGCAGAGACAGGCGGCAATAAAAGGGACAGAGTGGAAACACGCTCAACTAGAACGCTGCCGTATCAGTGCATCACAGAGCTCCGGTGAGCAGCCATTTCTAAACCTGGAATCCATTTCATAGATTATCAGCATTTGATGCTCAGGTTAACCAAGCAAAGCAGGCAGTCTTTATTTGCAAAATACGACGAGGGATTTTGGCATGCAAACCTCTCCTTGTAGCTCACTCTGTCGCCTGGAGACTTGATTTGTTTCTTTTTGTGCAACCATGACTTACTGAATAATAGGTGTTCTCCCATTGTTAAAGAGGAACTTTTGAGGGTGATTGGTGAGCTGAGGGTGGTGCTGTAATGTAACTACGCTTTGCACATCTTTAACATAAACATGCGCTTCAATAACATTCAGGCTAATACATGTAAAGTAATTTGCGAGCATCCTACAAACAAGCAAACACAAAACATTATCTGTTGCATAGACATTGATAAGATTGTAATGTCAGAAATGTGACGGCCTAGTTTTCTATCATTACTCTTGTTGTTTCCTGCATGGTTGGATCTAAGGACTGAATAGAGGTGCCTGTAGGCCAAAATCTATCTGTATTAACTGTCTGCCATCATCTAAAATAGATGAAATAGGAGAATACTGTATGTGTAAGGCATTCAGGTTTTTTTATTCTAACAAACAATCTGCTAAACCTGGCACTAATGTTATAATAACGTAGAATTCACCCATAGTGAAATGCATGGCATTTCTGGACTCAAAGCCCATATCGTGTAGAAAGATATTTCAGTGTGTTACTGGTGTTGCCACATTTTGTTGAAATTAGCTTTTTGCTGACATTGCCTCGAGCACTGTTGCCATCTCCACTTGACTCTTGACTCTACATGACTCCAACCAGTTGCACGTTTCCTGCATGAGTTTAATGTCAGAAAAACGGGGGGCGGATAATCTCGGACAATTTGGAAGCATTGCTTTAGTCCCGTGTTTGCTTAACCACACACCTGGTGCGTTAATGTTTTCCTGCTGTATTGCGTATTCTGCCCACACAACAGGAAGCACACAAATGAAAAAGTCACTTCAGTTCAATTCAATTTTATTTATATGGCGTAAATAAATAATAAAACGCTGCATGGCACAGTGTTGAGACAAAACTCCCTTTTAGCAGAAAGAAACCTTGAGCAGAACCCAGCTCGTACGGGGTGACCCATCTACTTGAGGTCAGCTGGGAGGAGACAGAAAAAGATGGAGAAGACAGGAGAACAGCAGGTGAAAGAAGATAAACATACTGACTGACTAAAGCTTCATCTAATCGTGATACAAGTACAAGATGCAAGTACAGCTGATGATGTTATATGACAGGTTGATAATGAATATAAACTGGAAGATAGGGGCATAAAACTGTAAGTGACAATAATACTAATTCTGTCACAGGTGGGTTAGCTGGTGATATAGATAAGACATCAGGATGTACTAAGAAACTTTTCATTATGATAACACAAGTGTGCTATATCAGTATAACAAGAAACGTGATATTTCATGACAATGTGAACCCCAAAGAGAGGACATTCTGGGCTATATCAGAGGAGCTGACGGCGATGAATTGATTCAAAATTAAAGATGACAAATTGATTCGCCCTTGTAAATTTACATGCGTCAGTGTACGTAAATTGATTTAAGTTTCATTTCATTCTCGGGGTGAGGCACTTATTATTGACAGCAGTAGATGTCTTCTCATCTTAAGAATGCATACAATGTCGGGCATTGACTAACTTTTGAACTTTTGTACCGGCTGCGTTATTCCTCTGTGATCAGTAGAAGACATTGGTAGGCTGGACAGAAGTCCTGGTGTTCTATGTTAAATTTAGTTTTTATTTAAGTCGCGGCTTCAATATTGAAGTGTAAATTTAATAACTTAAACTAAAAACAGACAGTAGAGGGCAGTAAACTCACATATTCAGGGCAGGTAAGTAGGTTACTTATTGTAACCAGAGATTCCATGAATAAAGGCTTAGCACTCTAAGAGCTCTCTCTATTGGATCTATCCTTTTTTTGTGTGTGTGTATATACAAGGAATTTATTCTCTGAATTTAATCCATCCAAGATAGCACACTTGGAGGCCAATAAGAAGTTTGAAGGGTTTTAGGTACTTGCTCGACCCCCAAAACAACCCCCATAGGGACAGAGCACGGGCATTTTTTACAGCCAGGTATGAAAGAAGTGAAGGAGGAGTAGTCGCCGTGTACCTTTTATGGTGTATCTGATCGAGGCAGAGGCAGCTGAAATCAAAGTGTTGTTCAGAGCTTTTTGCGGTTAGGAAAATGTACACATGTGATACTCCAACAGTAGCTGTCAATCTCTAGAAAGTCGCTTCTTTTGTGTTAATGTTATGGTAAAAAGTGATGGGGTTAAATCGCACTGGGAACTAGCCTGTGGCATGAATACAATTTGTCCCTGGACAAAGAACTGGAAGGGGAATTGGCAATGAAAACCCACATATAACGGGTTGACACTTCACCGTGTCAAAAGTTGAGGCCAGTTCAGCTTTTATTTGTCAGGCATTACATCTATCACATTGAGACAGGGGTTGGGTGTCAGCTTCAACATCATATCACTAGCCTCCATTAGGTGAGTGCGTAGGATGAATTTTGAGGGTGTGTACCATATTCCAACTAATGTAATGCCATCATGGACACTTTTAATTAGGACTTCTTGCATGAATCCCTAGAAGTCATAATTTATTCAAGTGTAGTCATTTTGACTGAATCCTTCCAGAAAAAAGGGAACCTCAACAATGCTGGAAAAACTGACAGAAAACAATCTACATTTGCCACCGCGCTGTAAAGCAGCTTTGTCAAAAAGGGCAGGCATGACTACAGCATATCTATCTCCAAACCAACCCCTCTCATAGCTGTGGTCAGTGTAAGAGGGATGAGTGCTGTTAAAATTTTACAGCTCAGAGATGGTGCAATGCACTGTACATTTTTTATAATCCAGCAGAAAGCTTCTTGGTGACGGGTGTCCAGTAAAAATGGGCCAACATGTATTCCATAGCTTTCTTTGTGTCTGTCAGCAAAGGGGAGATAACATGCAGTTTGCTCGCCACCATGCGCTAATGTGCTCACTACGGTGCTGCCAAACCTGCTGTGCTGGATATAACATCAAGATGGAAGAGGTGGCTGTAAACAGGACCCCTTCTTCCTCCCCCCCAAGCAACAGAATAGTGCTGATAGACAAAATGAAAACCTGAAAACATGGCTTTCATTTTAGCCTAGTTTGAGTCAGCAGGGACAAGAGGTGGCCGAGGTAAATTGGGGTCATCAAACAAAACAGAGAATAAAGCACTTTGCTCTCTTACCCAGGTACCCGGGACTGAGTGATTGATATGTTGTTGACCAAGTGATCACTTTAGAATTCTCCCTCGCGTACCTTTCTCTCTCATTGTCCTGATTGGACTGAGATCACATCAAGAATATAGGTTTTATATTCATTATTGAACGGCACCCCGCTATAACAGAGGAATTTGGCTCAAGAAAATAGCAGCAAATGTTGTGCCAGCAGACGTGGCTGCTCATTAAGCTGACAGAGATTTTAAAGTTCTCTTGTTTGTGGAATTGTTTCTGTCCTTTTTAACTGTATGGGAAAACTGTCTTAGTGGTGGAATGTTGTGCTTGAGTTTATCCTCCCGCAACGTGTCTGTGTAGATCTTAAACTGTAGGGAACTGTAGCGTGTAATTTTTCAAGTTGTTTTAGTACATACAATAGAATATGAAAATTTTAAAACGTCAGTACGATATTTCTTCATTTGCTGGTAGTTATACACTTCACACTTCACAGTGCTTCCTCTAGGTTTGTGGCGTTTTGGGGGCGTGATCTGGTGGGAAGGGGGGGGGTGTAATGATACAGATTGACTCTGACGTGTTCCTTTCAATGACAGCAGTCAATATAACGACTGAACAATTAATTTAACTGTTGAACTGTACATTGAACTAAACATCGGATCATTTCTTCTCCGTTCATTCTACAAATCTGTCTTGTTTTCCAGGGGGTTGATGTGATATTGGCATACAGACCATGTAGAGACGGAAATGACATGCTGTCAATTAAATAAGATGAATAACGTGAGACTATTTATTTATTTATTTTAGGGATGCCCTCCTAACATAATGGTAGGGGAAACGTTGGTTTATCTGAGTATCTCTGATTAGTTGTAAATCTATCCATTTGCATGTACAGATTTTTTTTTTCTCTGTTTCATTTGTAACTGTGATTAAATCCCAACTACTATTGCCATACTCATATTCTGATACAAACTGAGTGCGGCCACACTATGCTATGTGAACAGTTAAGTTGTTATCTCTAATTACATCCAGAAGGATTTCACTTTGGCTTTAAGAATATTGTCCTTGCAAACCTGTTTTCTATTTCTAATTCTTAACGCTGTCATTCAGAGTGAAAATTCTGGTTTTGGCAAAATTTTAGCAAAAGTAGAGTTAATTCTACTCTTTGCAGAGTTAACTGTGTTATATATAAATCTCTAACACAATAGTTTGTGTTAAAATGGAGTTTCAGAATGAGTCAGAGTGTTTGTGAATTAACTCTGTGTCAGTGCAACACATTTAACTCTCTTAATTTCTATTATGAGCTCAGAACCTGGATATAACACCTAAGATGTTCATTTATTAACCCCCGTCCATTTATTATACCGGTACATGGACAGTCATCCCGAGACTGTCCGACAGATTTTCACTGATGAGAAAACATTGTTTGGTGAGTAAATGTGATTCAATTTGTCTATAATTTTATGTTTCATGTAAAAATTGACTGTTAATCTTGCATGCCCCGTACAGCGGTATACCTGGACACCAAGCTAACGCTAACATTTGATTTCTTCAGCCATGCTAAAATCAGTAAATTCTAATTCAAAGTTAATCTTACAGTTCGTCTTTGTAGGCAAAGACTATAACACAGAGGGTAACTGCAGGGGTCTTAACATGGTTGTGTTTGACCTTAGCTAAATCATGTTAGGTTAGCGAGCAAAATCGTGTTAGGTTAGCAACAATGTGTGCTGTTATATGCTAATGAAAAGCAAGAATTCCCAATATTCATACTAAAATGGGAATGTGAGTTCCACATGTCTACATGAAGTCCAAAAACTCTGTTAGTCATTTGACTATATTTCTCCTTTAATTCAACCTTTTTGTGTGTTTTTGTTTGTATGTGTTTCTTTAACCAGGAACTCTACTATGACCCTGACGCCAGTGTTGCGTAGAGACTGGAGACAGCAACAAATGTATTTTGAAGTGTTACTCTGGTGCATTTTAAATTATTTCATCATAGTTTATTTGACATGTAATATGTATCTGAAAACAGTGTTTACACCATACAGCGTAACAGTAAACACCTGTAGTAGTTAACAATTGATACTATGGGTTGATATCTAACACTATACTAGTGTTGAGGGAAACTAACACTGGTCAGTGTTGAGAAGTGTTAAGTTTTAACTATAAGAAGAGTCAATAATAACACGTTGGGAGTATTAACATACCAACACTTCCAAAAAGTGTGGCGTGTACCCATATAGCCACTCTAAAACTGTTGAGATTAACTCAGATGGTGTTGATTGGGGTATGCTGATTTTGCGGCGCAGCTCTGCGGATTAGCAGCCCCTCGAAATGGAAGTACGAATGCAGACGTGAGTCTCCTAATGTTGACGACTGGGAATTATGAATAGGTCCAAGTTGGGTTGAACATGTGCTCAGTAGAGCGTGTTACACATGGGTTTTTCAGTCTGCACAAGAAAAGCCGTAAATACTTTAATAGTTTTTTGACAGCCCAAAGGTTTTGCTGTGTTGTGACTGGTGCGTTCCGTCGTTGCCATGGAAATAGTCAGTCTACCTTTTAAACAGATGTTGTCAGAGACGTGTAATGTCTTCTTTCTTAAGGTCTTTATAGCATGTCTGACATGAAAGGAAGTGAAGTGGTGCACATTGTCTATATTAACATCTTCTGCTGTATCTGTGGACTATAGTGTTGGACCAAAATGTATGATAACAGAAAAGCCCTTCTATATATATATATATATATATATATGTGTATATGGTCTCCCGTGCACACATGTAGAAATGGGTAGAGGTAATATTTTTCTCCTGTATTTCAGTCTGCGCTGCTACTCGACCTCTCTGCTCTTTTGCCTCCTCCTTTGTGCTGCAGTGTAGTCGCTCACTGAATGGGAATGGAAACAAGACGCGCCTCCCGCCCTCGCTGCCTCCCTCTCTACCGGCAGAGACCTACCGCAGCATTTTTGTTCTGGCCAAATAGTTGAAAATTCTCGTCGTTCCCTCAAGCACATATAAGAAATAAAGTCAGGAGAGAATTCAAAAAAGACAGCAGCCTGCGAGAAGTAAAAAAAAAAAATGTTTTACTATCCATATAAGTCTGCATTTTTGATGTTTCTTGTCAGTGCAGTTAACTTTGAAGAAGAGCGTGCACACTCTCCAGTTTTTTTTTTTTTTTTAGTCCATTGCCTGAATCGCACTCTGAGTCAGCCCATTACAAAGACCCTGAAATTACGCTTTGCAACCAGACTTTTAGAGGACACTCAGTAAATGTAGGTTACAGGTGTTATGACGCACAGTCCCCTCATTTCTGTGCAACAAAAAAAAATCATGCCATAATTTCTTTCGCTTAGGTAATCGCATGACTAAAGCTGTGTTTCCACCAAGCAGTACAGTACAGTTCGGTTCAGTTCGGTTCGTAATTATTTATGTCTCTATGGTGAGAATTTTTGAAGAGTACCCAAATAAGCGTACCGAGCCGTACCATTTTATGGCACCCTTATGTTGGGGTACCAGTTTGTGGTACGGTTTAGAGACACGCCCATTGCTGTTCAGTGATTGGATGAGGGAGAAGTCGTCATCGTGCGCGTGCGGTAAAGTCCTCAAACTATAAACACTGGCGCCATTTTGAGCGGGTCTCTAGAGCGGTACCTTTTTCAGTGGAGACACAATCTGTACCGGACCGCACAAAACCATTCCGTACCAAATGGTTAAGTCCCGAACCGAACTGTACTGTACTGCTTGGTGGAAACACAGCTTAAGAGTGTATTGTTTGTTTGTTCTTTTCTTTTTGTTGGCTGCCAGCGATGACATCAAAGTGAAGATTCACCCTGTCTGCCAGTTCATTAGTGTGCATGTGTTCTTACGAGTCTGGGGTTGTATAAACTTAAATCGGCCGACTTATTCTCCTTTGTTTAGACGCGTTGATGGAGACAGCAGCCTTGTTTTTGGGAAAAGGCAAACTTTGATCCAGTTTGCAGAAGAGCAAAGGCACGCTGTGTTGTGTTAGTCTCTTTTAAACACATTTCATATTGGTAAAATTGGTAAAAAGAAAATACTGTAACTAAAACCTACTCGTCAAAGTCGCCAGAACTGTTTTTACTGTTTTACTGAATGAAATCACATGTTCTCATCTGCAGTTTTCTATTACGTTGGGCTACATCACACCAAGTGATTAGCCACCTTAAGCAAACAAACTAATGCCAATGTGGTTTTGCAGTGGTGGAGAGGTGAAGTCTGCTGTCAATGTGACCTGGACGTACCATCACACCGCTTCCAAGTTTCCTGATGGGAACCACGCATGCACATACCATCTGTTCACCCTCTCTGCATCTCGCAAAGACACCGAGTCTGGAACCAAAAAAACATTGGACTCATCAGACCAATGTACAGATTTCCTCTGGTCTACAGTCAATTTCTTTGCGTTTCTATTCCCAAGCAGTTCTCTTCACCTTATTGGTCTCCTCTGTAGTGGTTTCTTTGCAGCCGGTCAAGCATGAAAGCCCCGTTCACACAGTCTCCTCCCAACGGCTGGTGCTGTGGTGTGTCTGTTGCTTGAACTTTGGGAAGCATTGATGTGGGCTCTAATCTGAGCTGCCGTTAATTGGTGATTTCTAAGGCTGGAAACTAATGAACTTCTCCTCTGAGAAGAGAGGTAACGGTTGGTCTTTGCTGGGCCGTCCTCATGAGAGCCGGTTTCATCACGGTGTTTGATGGTTTACGTGACTGCACTTGAAGAAAACTTCAAAGAAGAAAATCATTTCTAGGCTGAATGACCTTCTTGTCTTAAACTAGCAACCTGCTACGTTACATTGCTATCTGTCGCCAAATAAACACAATGGTGATTAATCCTATAACTCAATGATGAAGTGATATAAAAGTTCTGGGTGTTGATTTTGCCTGGTAGCTCTTTGTTATTGGTGTATGCTCCATCACCAAGCAGTGACCTCTGTCAAGAACAGCAAGCGGAGCTAAAGATCAACTGGACCTCTGGAACGTGAAGTTCAGAAGCACACCGGCAATTAATGTATCACCACAGATTTTGTCAAAAAACACTGAGATTGCCACTTAAAGTAACGATGGATTGTTGATTTCTCTTAACTCATTTTAAACAGTCATTTCCATGATAAGCTACAGTAGTTGAACAAGGCTGTAACTTGGCTTCTTTGAGAGACGGATGACCCCTGTCTTAAAATATGTGCCATGTTTTAGCTTCCTCAGGGAGATGGAGTGGGGAACCCCTACTTATGTGTATTTAAAGACATTTAAATTTATGGGAAAAAAAAGTTTGCGACCCCCCCAGCTGTACCTACGCGGACCCCCTAGGTGTTGCGGCCCCCCTGTTGACTTCTGATTCATTAGAAGTATTGTTCATCACGAGTTAAGTGAGCGCACTCGGAGTAGCGATCGTTGTGTTAAAGTATCAGCAGTGTGCATTTGGGATGGCGAATTAATGGGTATTATTGGCAACTGTCAATCACAGCTGTCTATCATGGTGTCACATTGTGTTTTTGTAGCGTCAGATAACTAACTAATATGTAACTTATCAGAAAACTGGACAATTCAAATATGCATTTTATTAACTGTCTAAAACGGTTCGTTCGGGGGTCACACACAGCCCAATATGATCTCAAGGGGACTGGACCATAGTTTGTTTCAGTGCTAATAAGTACATTATGACATAGATGTTTACATTTAATTAACTGTCTGCCCTAAAATGACCAAAATCATTGTAGTAAGTAATAATCTATGCCTTATTCTCGCATCTCTTAACATTTCCACTTGTCAGAGCTACCAATTGCTTTTTCGCTTACTTTTACAAATCCAGATTACTCTCCTTGCCTGTGTGCTTCTTGGTAAATGGTCAGTGTAATCAAACATCCCTTACGTTGAACATTCCTGTCATCCCTTCCCTTGTCAAAAACAAACCACTGGGACTACACGTAGCCAGAAAACGTATATCAATAAATGGCTTTTTAACAATTATTCCTGTCTGACAAATGAATGATGGATGGCAACTAGTATTATCAGTAGATTTTGAAATGTAAGTATTTTTCCTATCAATTTTATAAATACAACATATACTTAATAGCGTATGAGCTGTATACGCATATATTTTATGTTAAAAAATAACCTTTTCCCCTTTCCACCTACAGCAATGCTTAGAGTTTAACATTTCACCATTTCTTTACCGCTTCAACACAGCAATTAGGCTCTTCACTGTCTCTCATAGTTCCATGTAGCTGATGCCTTTTCTAACCCCCCTTGATCAAAGTCTAATCATTTCCTTAATTAGCCCCACAGGTGCAAACTGGTAGTAGATGTGAACAGATTTATTAAAAGAATTTGCACCCTACACTCGCTGCTTGCCTTCGCACACACCCACACGACTGTCATGTTAGCCCCGGTTTTGGTAATTAGAGCTTGCATTGAATTCCCTTTCTGTAGTGCTTGTTAATGATTACAGTCATGCCGCATTACAGTGAGGTCAATATGACACTGAACGTGTTTTTTTCCGTGCCTTTCTTCCACAGGCTGAGGGTGCCGTATTGATCGAAATTATTTCGTAAGTCGCTTGCTGCTCTGTGATCTGTGGTGGGTTAGCGTTGGACGTTTAGTTTTGTCAGGAAATGAAGGGATGTGAATTTGTGAGATGGATGGCTCGTGGTTAAAACCCTCTTTGTCCACTTTTTCAGATTTTTAAATCCAGCAAACTCAAAAGTTAATTCAAGTATAGCTTAAGCAGCTCAGTTGAAACTCAAGCCAATCATTTTTTCATACTTCAAGTGGACTCTAAATCAATAGTCGGACCACAAGTAGGTGGCATGCAGCCCTGAAAAATAATAGCTCAGAGGAGAGAGATCAATGGAAAGGCTCTCCTCTGCGATGTTGCAGATTCTTTCTTCGGAGTAAAAAGTGATCATCTTGATAAAGCAGGCGGTGGACGCATGATAAGGGTGAGGAAGGCACGGAATAAGATGTGGGACTTCTCAGTGTGCATCGGACCAATTCATGATGCTTTTGTCACCTTGTGCTCTCAAACCGTCCAGTGTTGTCCCCTGATATAATAATTAATATTACCATATAGAGGTTAAATATCAGTTTCATCTTTCTTTCTCTTTGTCACAGTTTAGCTCAGAGTCATATTTTTTTCTGTGCGACAGCCTTTGGCTCTACAATTTTTGTGCCATCATGTGTAGTGTTGTTACGGGAGCAAATGAGGAATGCTACGTCCTTAAAAGTCCACCTTGTAGAGGTCTGGGTGGTTGGAAAAAAAAAAACCCTCTGGGCAGCAACATCAGAGCTCTCATTTCAAACCAGTGTTTAAAGTTATTTCAGTCATGACCTTCTGTGAGCCTGTTTATTATTGTATCCATGTGAAGGAAGGGCACTTACCTGATCTAGTCAAGTGGGTTATTGTTTGTCCGTCATGAGCATGAAAAGCATAAAAGAGACTTTAATTAGTGCAGGATTTGTTCACCGTCAATAGGAGAATTGTCGTTATGTAGCTGCATCGCTGCCTCTATAATGTCTTACATGGTTTATCAGGCATTCCCGACTCTGCTCAGTTGAATGGTTTTTGATTGCCAGCCGAGTGATGGTGAATTGATGAATTATCTAAATGTGTGAATGGTTTTCAAGCTAACGTTGAAACCTTCTCAAGTCATTCTTTCCTGTGTAACCAACTTCAGACCTTATCACAATACACCAAGAAAAGCAGAAAATGAGGCACCTATCAAAATAACAGGGCCAGGCCTGAATCAGTTGTTTTAAAGAAGACTGACTGGTAATAAAAATGAACTTGAATTGCTGCATTTGTGGCATTTGTAAAAACTGCCTGTATCTGTGTTTAACCACTGTGTGTTACTTTGTGTGTAACACAATTACAGTATGTTCAGTTTCATCTCAGATCTGTTGCCTCTAGCTGTTATCTCTCCCAGACATACTGTGTCTGTAGCTCACTTTGCCTCGGGGACTTGTCACTAGATGGAGACATTAATCCAGAAGACACACATATCTGGACATGGGGCCTGTAAAATATGACACAGTGTGAGAGTATGAATTGTATTGTCCGGTAATGTCTCATTTGGAATTGACAAGAACCCTCTGTCATTGAATCCTGTCTATAGCAACGTCAGGCATTTGAAGTTGAGTCTTTTGTATCCTCATTAACGGCTTGGCTGTGTATTCCTTGGCAGGGTAGTTAGGCTGCGCCTGTTGCTTAGCAACAGAGGAAAATGCCCCTCTTCTGGAGAGCTCGGCGATGTTAAGGTAGTCCAAAGAGGAGCAAAGCGGTAAACAGATAACTTTTGAAGGCCAAACCACGGATCAAAGAGAGAAGAGACAAAGATATGTTGGACGCAGAGTGAATTCTGCACACGTGTGAGTACGTGGTGATGTGTGTGTGTGTCCGCGTGCTCACACTCCAGCTTTCACACACACTCTAATAGCTCAGCATCAAACAATGAATGAATGTCTCTTAACAAACCTTCTAAGGCCTTCCTTATTATGGACACAGAGACACTTAAAGGACTCATGGTATTCATGTGTGTCTTTTTATGACAGCAGTCAATATAACAAGTTTTCACTAACTGTTGTCTGTTTTTAAGGGAGCTGACGTGGCATATTTTCCGACATGCGTGCTCTGTCCACTGGTACGAGTGTTCTCACCTGAGTGTGTTTATCTTATTTACATGACGTGTAAATAAGATAAATAAACTATGCCCTGTTCTATAAGAAAAGTAAGCTTAAATGGCTTCTGTTGTGATCTGGCAGTATAAAGAAATTTAATTTACCTCGACCGTCAAGTGGGGACAGAGCGTCCCACTAATATAATGGTAGGGGAAACACTGCACAATACAGGGTTGTTGTCGACCACAGGGGACAGAGGGACGGAGAAAATCCTGTTTTTGGTTTACAGTCTCTTTGCATGTCTCTGTGTGACTGTCTGCTCTCTGTCTCTCTCTCTGTCTCTCTCTCTGTCTCTCTCTCTCTTTGTCTCTATCTATGAATCTATCTCACTCTCTCCTTCTCTGCCAGAGCTGACACCTGCTGGCTGAGTACCAGTGATACTGACTAATAAATCCTGACAGCTTCTTGCCGGAGCCAATATTAATGCCCCTCTACCTGGCAGGCCAACCTGTGAGAGTGTTTCAATAAAGCAGTATACCCAGGGCTTCTTATTTACCGACCACAGACAAGCAGATTAAAGCCTGGCAGGATTTTTGTCCTCTTTTCGGCGCAGCTTTGAGGTTAATTACCAGACTGAGCCTCAGACGCTCTTTGTTTTGCCTCCTACAACCAGAATGAGTCTGTCTGCTTGATGCCTGGCTTTGGGAACAATGTCACAATCTTTTGTGTGTCTCTTTGTGCTCCCATTTGCATGTCATAAGATCTCATTGAGGTACCTCTTCGTCTTATTTTACATTCCCATCACTATGTGCTGCTGCAGGCCTCCTGGGTTTGCTGTTCCTCTGAGTCTCAGCCATCACAGGCAGCTCTTGAGTTGTTCTGCTGCAGTAAGCTGTGCAGCCTCAGTTCCTTTTTCCTGTAAGTCACCTTCTCTCCTCCCTTACCCTTTGATTTTGTGTTTTTTTTCCCCCCTCTCCGTTTCCTTCATCTCGGTTTAGAGTTGAATTTCATGGCATGTAAAGTGCCATGAATTATTTAGGGAGGGGAGTTATCATAATGCACGTTGTGTTAGCCACCGTTGCTGAAGTCTGCATTCGACTTGGGTTGTTTTGTTCCGTAGGCCCATGCTGTTTTTAGGAACACTGTCACATCTTGCCTTGTGTTTCTCCAAAAAGGTCAAATCTGAGAGGTTCAAGAGAAGAAATAGGTCTGTGAAATATTTAATAACAATGGCTGCAGCTAAAAGTTGGGTTTATCAAATGATTATTACCAAAATGTCATAAAAACAAGAAAATTGCCCATCACAGCCCCTCAAAGCAAAAAGGTGATGTTTTCAAATTGCTTGTTTTCAAATGATGGAAACCGCAAAAGCTGTTTAGTTTTGTTTACGTGTGCATGAATCTATGTGAATGAGTTTTTTTTAAATATTTGAATATTCCTTCATTGTCTTTACATGCACGCCATTGCTCAGTTAGAACACCAAGTTGGTTTTGGTCACATTTGTGATATGCAACATATCATATGGTTAATCACATGATCCGATAACCCTAATTAGTGATTAATGCATGCAGTTTGTGCAGGGGAGGATCACAGCACAAACTGGGCAACGTCATCCAACGTTCTTGTAATTGTCATCCATAACCTTAAATTAATTTGACTAACGATTTCAACTCAAGTGACTTTGGTTATGGCTGGAATCCTGTAGCCTATAAAAACACCCTCGCAGATATAATTATTTTTATCACAGAAAGGCAAAGCTCTTCATTTTGCCAGAGTTTGGATCAGGGGCGGGCAATTATTTTTCCCAAGGGGCCACATGAGAAACAGTAAATATCTTGGAGGGCCTGGCCAATTGGCTGAACTCAATTCTGCACATGCAGCAGTGGTATGTTTTATTTTGTGCCAGTGTTTTTAGTAAAGGGATGATCAAGAAAGCAATTAGTCATATTAAGCCTTAAATGCTTTATTAACAATGAACACATTCTCTTATAAAGTGCAGTTAGTTCAATCTTAAATGAAATCTGTACGAATTAACTTTGTTCTTGATTTGTTTTTTTTAAAAGGCCATATATAATATTTATTGGCTACTAGTACTATATATATCATTCATCAACTCAACATTCTAAACCACATATGTCAAACCCATGGCCCATAATTGTGTCCGGCTAGCAGCATGATATTTTCTGTGTATCTGGAACGTCAATTAGCTCCTCCTCCCAACTTTATTACAAACTTGTCAGAGTCTCGTGGTTGCCTTGCCACTCAGTGTATCGATACGGCAGTGTGGCGCTCTGAAGTTCATACGGTGGACCAATAATACAAAAATATGTTAATGGAAATTCTGACACAAAGACGTGGTAACGACCAGTTAGCAGACAACGGGCTAAATCGGTTAGCCTACTGTTCCACAGTAGCACACACAGCCAACAGAAAGCTTACTATAAATGACAACACCACTGCAGCTAAACACCAGTCTGTTAACATACATGTTTACATACAGACACACTGAAAGTGACCGTTAGCCAAATAGCCGCAAACACGGCATTAGCATGCTAACTTAAGACACCATACAAAAAAAGATCTGTCGAGAAAAAATGAGAACAAACAAGCTTAACTTGGGCCGGTCAGAGTCAGTCAAAGGGCCGTATACGGCCGTTACAAACTTAAATAAGACCTATGCATGCAACAGTTCTCTTGGAGCAGTGCAGCTAGAATGATCGAAAACCGCTTCCTAATTGTTAGGTTAATGATTTCCATTCTTGATAACAGTGAATAACATTTGAAGGTTTGTGTTTGCTATATTGCACACTCTCAGTGATGCTGACCTCTCTTAAGTGAACTGATGCACTTTGTGTGCACCTTAAATCAGTCTGTTTTTTTTTTTTTTTTTCTTATTCTTTGTGCTCCTCATCAGTGTTTCCCATTTGTAATTGTCATCTAAGCTGTCATTAGGGATGGCGCTGCGATCAGCATCAACGTGGATTATTGCCGGGTTCGCTTTGATTTGTTGGAGACATTTTGATGGAAGATTAGCCGTGATTACAGGAAGTGGCATTTGAATGCGAGGAAACCGAGACGGCCTCTCTGGGCTCCATTTGCAGCACAGTGTTAGTCAGCTCCAGTTAGACGTACACATGTGTAGGCAGATCACACACACACACACAGACGGAGACAAACAAGCTTACCGTTACCTTTGTCAGCAGTATTGACTAACTCCCCTCGCAGCGTCCCCCACTCCCTCGTGCTGTGTTCGCTTTTAACCAATGCAGCACACTTCAAATGCTCTTTGAGGTGCTCAAGTATTTCCCTGTTGTCAAATCTTCAGGCGACATAAAAATGCACGATGTAAACCGTCTGATTGTTTAGTGTACATTGTACATGGTACATACGCAGTACAGGCAACCACCGCTAGTCAAGCCCTGCTGGATTCATTTGTGTTATTTTTTTGTGTTTTAACCAAGCATGCCCTGCAAGGCTCATTTAAATGCTCATTTAAATCTTAAATCTTGCACTGCGTCTCATACAAATGAGCCATAAATGAATACTTAAACCTCTGTAAAGGACATTTATTATGTTCCAAAGAAGTGCCATACAGTGAAAATATTAAAACGTTCAATGAAAAGGTCAAAATGTCATGCCTGCTCCCTTCTTCTTCAGATTCTCTGTTTGCATTTAAACTGTTTCCACGGCTCAATGCAAAGTCCTATTCCCACAATGGTGCTTGCTAGTTAAACCCAGAATTAAAATGAGTCATGGCCTGATGAATTATATTAGTTCAAATCAGTTTGATAAATGTCCTTTAAACTCTCGACTAGTATTGACATCCTTCGATTCTAGTTCAAACTGCAAATGGATATAGGCAAAAATATATATATATACAGTATATCAGGCTGTTGACCACATCATGGAGGTTTTTTTTCTTTCACACATGTTGAACGTTTTTTTTTTTAACTCCAGGGTAACGTGATAAACCCACTCGTGTTATCACATATGAATGTGTGTGTTTATGTCTTTGATCTGTGTGTGTGGGTTGGGTAAGTGTTTACACTGTAAGTTAAAGCCGCAAATAGTGCAGAGAGAGAGAAAAAAAAAAAAACAACAACACGTCTTATGTCTAATACTTGAGGCATCTAGACATGGAGATTAGAAATAACAGGCAGGGTACCCGCAGTCAGGGTTGCATAAATTCCGACACAGACCTCGAGCCTTTGCCGAGTTCTCTGCAGCAATTATAACGGAAGGGAGGGCCCCCCGTTTCGTTTTATGTTGCTGCAGCAAGGGCTTGGAGAGCACCCACTGTCTCCTGGCACGCCGCTCCTCATCAGCGCCGCAATAAATCAATTTTCATCTTCACGCCAGCACCACCGACGCCCTCCCCACCTCTTGCTCCTGTTTCTCTCCACTTCTCTACTCCCACTTGGCTCCATCTCCCCAGCCTTCTTCCGTTCGCCGCGATGGTTGTCTGCTCTGAACGAGGGCAGGGGGAGGCTGAAGTCGGCTCCTCATTTTCCACATTCCTCTCTTGACTCAAATGAAGCCGGCGGGTGTTTTCGTCAGCGTCTGAAATGTCATTTGGCTTGACCTGGAGCCAACAAGTGTATATGCACTGCATTAGTGTGACTCATGAGCATGCTGGCTGTCACGCTAAAACATGTATGGATGCGCTCGCTTCTCTAAGTACGCACCGGTAGCATCCGAGACTGCAGAGCCCCGTGAGTGGTATGACACAAATGCACAAATGTAAAGAGCTCTGACATGAAAACCAAGTGAGAGCTCGTCTGAGAGGTGGGTCTGTCAAGTGGAGTTCCTGCAGAGCTATGAAAAGAGAGGCGAAAACACAGTCCGGGTCCTTCCTTTTAAATGTCAGCTGAGCTCCAGGCTCAAGACAGGTGCTGAAGGAGGGACACTGTGAATGGCCTGTGTGCGAATGGCTCTTGGTCAGCTTTGATCTCATCTCCATATTAACCGGAGGGCACTTCTTGATATTTGGATCAGACACACATAAAAGGCGTACGTGTTCCCGTAGCGTTCAAAGGCCTCCCATTTGTGTGAGGACGCGCAAGTTGGAGCATTGTTTATGAGAACATTTGTCATGCAGGCTGCTGAGATTTCAGATTAAAGATGTCTTCTATGTGTCCACCCTGCTTCAGTTATCCGCAAGAACATACAATACACTACCTGGCCAAAAAAAAAGTCGCCACCGTTTTTAACTTTGATTACAACGCCACTGTGACATCGTTCTGATGAGTTTCTGCAGTGTCACAAGATTTATTTCCATCCAGTGTTACATTCATTTTTTCCCAAGATCTTGTATTGATGATGGGAGAGTTTGACCACTGAGCAAAGCCTTCTCCAGCACATTCCAAAGATTCTCAATGGGGTTAAGGTCTGGACTCTGTGGTGGCCAATCCATATCAGTCAATCAGTATGTTCAGGTAGTCAGCTGACCTCATTCTTTGGACACATAATGTTGCTGAACTCCGACCACATTCCTTCCTCGAAGACGATGGTTCCCCACTGTCCTTCCAGTTTTAAGTAATGCATTGGAAAGTTGTTAAACCTATTTAAGTAGTTTCTGTAAATATTTTCAAGTAGAACTCCTCAGTCTTGGCTCATGGTGCTCATAAAAACATGTGTGAGACCTACATATACATTATTGTTTTATTCCTATAAAAAAGTTCCTCATGCGTTTTCTTCCGTCTTCCATAGTCGGTATCCCTTTAGGTATCAGTGCTGACTGTGCCACGTCCATTCTTTGTTGTTCCTAAATGCTCTCGCTCCCCTATTGATAAATAACTTTTATTTTTGCTCTTACATATCCATTGAGCGGCCAAACCAGCAGTTAAACATTAGTAACATTTTTGTTTGCTCACTATGCAGCGGAATCGCACCAGTGCCCCCGTAGTAAAAGGGGGCTTTAGCTTTGATATAGAGGCATGCTGACGCTCTCTTTCACCAATCCAGCTTATCTGAAGTGAAATACATTTTACTTATAAATCCCTACACAACTCCATGAATAAGAATTTGGCAGTGTTATTTCTCCAAGCTACTGGCAAGCACCGTTGCTAAACACTTACCGAGGACTGATCACAAATCTTCTCTAACTGAGTGGTCCCAGCTAGATTGCTGTGCCGATCTCACAGCTGCCAGTTGGACTCCCTTTTATTAAGCACATTTTACCGAGTGTTGTTGCACTCCTCTCCACTGCCTCTCTCTGAATGACTCGTTTATTATAACCTTTTACATACAACCTTTTACAAAACAACAAAATGGTTCCAATTCCAAGACGTCCAGTTTTGAAACAAATCTTTTTATGAAAACAGAAGTGCAACCACAAAAACAGTCCAGATGTACTAAACCATGGCAGAGTGTGTTATATATCCATACAGTACTTACACAACCTTCCAAGCCACCAAGCGAATATGTCCCTATGGCCTATCTTGGACAAGGGCCACAATTTACACAGAAAATGACACCTTCTCTGCCTTGTTCATTGTAAACCCCCACCCCCACTAATGCACTGTGTGCAAAGCAGGGAAAAAATGTCACAATGAGTGGTATACTAATGGAATTTATTAGAATGATGCTGCAGTGCAGACCCTTCAAAGTACTTTGGTTCCCTTTTTCAGCCTGATGGCTGGGCAGAGACGAACACTCCCTGATGTCAAACATAGGATTTCTGAATGATGGTTTTGTATAGGTAGCACTCTTGACATTGCTGGCTCAGACCTAATTAACAGCTAGTCAAGTTTGAGAGGAACTACGGTGGGTGATGCCTAAAAAATCTAGTAACCTGTGAGGGGACCCATCAGTCACTCAGATTTGCTGCTTGTGCAATTGTCATAAATGGGGAAATTGGCTAGAGAGACAAAACTGTTGTTGTAAAAATCTTTATTTCACGTTGGATGGATGGTGCGAGGATGGTGCGTTTACTGGCAGTGCATAATCAACCTGAGGCTGAGCCAATGTTGTTGATCTGGTCTAGTTTGTGAACATGAGCAGTCTCTTCCTTATTACCTTCAAGTCTAGTATTTGGCCATCAGAGACAACTGTAGGTTATTTTTTCTTTTTTTTCTCAACTTGAGTGTTTTTCTTGATCTCTGAATGTCTCAAAAGAAGAACCGGTGTTAACCAGTGGATGACAAGCTGATCGTTCTAGGTAACATCGGCCAGTGGTATTTGGAAGCATTATGTGTTGAATGTCATTCTATGCACAGCAATGGTAAAAAAAACAATTGTTTTCTTATAGTGCATTTCCATGTCAACTAACAGATGTTAAAGGCGATCCATTACATCAGTTTTGATTTTAAAAACAAATTATGATATATACGCTGTAAAATTTCCAGATGCTAAGGTCTGCCAGGCCGGCGGGCTTGTGGGGCACTAGTAAACCCTGCTGCATTAATGCTGACATAAATTGTGAGGTGTAAAATTGTCCAATGACAATGTAATCCTTCGGGGTAGTGTGTTGGATGTTTTAGTATACAAAAGTGTTCCACCATGATGTATAAGACATTTTACTGACCTCTTGTCCGTTTATGTTTGTGGCTTTATCATAGGTTATATCAATGAGTTACCTTGTAAATCACTGCGATTCTGACTGTTAAATGTTCGTTATTTATAATGAGATATACAGTTGCCAACTTTCTTGACAGAAGTCAACATTTAATGAAAGATCTGATGTGATAGGCAGTAATATGATATATTGTAAACGTACAGTGGTAGATGTAATTTCCTTTGTCATAGCTATCTACCATGTACCTTGCAATAAACCTGGTGGAGGCAGGGGTTGGGGACTGTCATAAAGGAGATTAATGCTGTAAGCCCTTGGTAGGTGGTGAGGCCATATCAGACTGCAGTTTAACCTGTATGCCTGTGTGACATGTCCAGCTTCTATCTCTGCCACAAGAGGCACTAACATTTTGACAGGAGTTGTTTGTCAGTCCCAACCTAATGAGATTGGATGTGTCCAGCGGTTCGCTTGCCTGTCAGAGTAGCACACTGGTAACTGGCTCTAAATGTCTGTCATCTATTCTTAGACAACTGGGAAAGACTGTACACCAAAATATAGTGCCCACGTTGGCAAAAGGAGAATACCCACTGTGATTATTCTTAACAATAGATTTATTAAGCCTGGGCATTCTTTGTATTCACTAATGTACAAATTATTTGTTTAAACTTGACAAAGGAATGATCAATTTGATTTATATATGGAAATATTAGTTATATATTCTCATCTTGGTCTACACAGCTCAGTAATATTAACACACCTGTATGCAACATCAAAAAACAGGAAATGCTTGATTAATAGGTTGATTATTTTTTGGAAGCATCTGAATTTAGTTTGCCTAAAAACCAAGCCTTCCTTGTGTTGTTGCAGTTTCATAATCACTTTCTATCTCTTTCCCACCTTCATCTTTTTCTTTAAACCTTGAATCCATCCTTGCTTTCTCCTTGTTTCTGTCTCCATTGTTATAGCCTAAGTTTCTCCCCCTTTTTCCTCCACCTCTGCCATCATCCCTTCATTGACTACGCACCTAGTCTACGCTGGTGCGAGCCATTTACACTTGGAACACCGCCCAAGCTCCAATCGTTGCTGTGTCTTCTTTGCTAGTTTGGTTCATTTTTGTTTCTACTACCTGCTTCACTTTTAAAAATGGCAACTGAAATGTTCGCCTAAATTTCGCCCAAGACGGGTCATACAAATGTTTGTATCTCCGAACTTCCTCAGTTAACCTTTCCTCGATGTATTCCATCTTTATTAATACACAACATTCAGTTGGAAAATTGTGGAGATGGAGAAGCAGCCGGAAATACCAAAGTGGAATCATGCTACTACAAAGCAGACCAATCACAGCTCTTGTGGTCTGCGTCGCCGTGGTGCGCAGTTAGATTTCTGGGGAGGTGTACATCAGCTACGGCATTAGGGTCTGCGTACGGTCTACAAATGCGCTGCGCTGTCCACCTACAACACCTTAGGGTTGAGACTTGAGGTTATGGTCTTGAGTAAATACATATGCTTGTTTTTGTATTGGACTCACACAGAGATGCTCTATTAACGTGATGCATGATAGTCATCTACTTGTAGCACCAAGAGTCAGTGGAGAAATAGGCAATTGGCTGAACGGGCCAGCTGCCAAGCAGACAGGAGACGGGGACTGCTGTTAGGGATGTAGGATTCCCCCGTTTGGGAATATTTTGGGTTCAGAGCTGATTATGCAGATGAGCCAGCCAACACAGATGAAGATGTGTGCTGGATATGCTCCAAGAAAGTTTTAGGCAAATCACTACTGTCCAGGGTGGCCCACAAATATCTCTGCACCTGTGCTTCAAAGGCAGCGTCTAAAGCTTCAGCACAGTCAACCTGCAACTCTTCCAGGTGAAGCCAGGCACAGCAGCAGGCTGGCCAAAATGTAGTGTGATCCCCCTCCACTTCTCAGTTTCTGTTTTTGAGATAGGTTATTTAAGGATGGACGGCACTCTCACATCAGGTTGGGAAGGTTTCCTGGAGACACTCTAAACAAATCCAAGGAGAGCTGTGATTCCAGTCATTTCACTCAATGTTTTAAACTCGAAACACAGTAAATGCATAAAACCAACATTTGTTTACCATTCTGCATTTTTTATACTCCAAAGTAACAGATTATAACCCTAGTTCATTGCTGCAGTACCAAGGGGAGACACTTTGAACTTTTATTCAGTCGTAAATTGATTTCCCTCCAGGCAGCAAAATATGTTTCATGAGCCTTCAGAGACAACTAAAGGTTAAACATGGCCGTCTATTATCTGCAATTGTGATATCTCAAATACTGCACTGATATAATTGTACGTCTTTGCTTAGTTTTTTACATCTGCATAAAACTCTGCAGCTATCCAGAGGTTAGGTTAAGATGCCCTTAGTGCAATGTCTTGTTTGCATCTGTTTTAGAAATGCACACCAATACATGCTTGTATCTGATACCGGCAAACCTCCTACTCCAATCACAAGCTCAAGAAATACAGTTTTACTTGCACTATCTGCAGCAAGGTGAAACAACTAGACAACCAGGCAGCAAAATATGTAGAGCTCACCCCCCCCCACAATCTTCGTTAACAGTCTCGCCCGGTTGGATATATGAGATGTCATGCTGTTTTTTTGCCACAACCCAGTCATTCATCTACTTCACCAAAACCTCTTCCTCTCGATTAAACTTACCATAAAGAGTGCTTCGTGCTCTCTCATGCACTCTCTCCCCTTTCTCTCTCCAATCTCAGATATGCCTCCATGACCAGTGCCCTTCTGTCCCTCCTACACCTCACTGTCTCTTACACTGCAGATACGGTCTAAATATCTGACACAATTTTATTAATTTATTTATTTTTTTATTTTTTTATCTTCCCCCGAGGGCTCTTTCTCAGCTTCTTATCAGAATGTCAGGCCTCTGCTTGAGTAAGCAAACAAACAAGCAGCAGCAGAAATGATGTATCAGAGAGCCGCCACTGGTTGGGGATGAGCTGTCAGTCGCTCTGTTGAGCTAATGATCACTGGTGGGTGCTGTGGGAATTGAAGGTCTCTAATTCAGGCCACTGTTTGTGTTGTGGTGTCATTCATGCATGTGCTGTTGGACTCTTGGTATTTATGAACTGTGAGCGAGTCTAGGGATCAAGTGCCATGTTTGAGCCTGTCCTGCAACCAGTTAAGCAAGTTAACCAGTACTCCTTATGTGTTAGTAAACATGATGGCATTTTTCTGTGGGCGGGGCTTAGCTGGAGGCAAAACAATCCACAGGAATGCGTTGGCTAACGCAGACTAGCAGCTCCAGATGTAAATCCTTGAAGTCTGAAGTCTTCTGTCCATCACTAGTCATGACGGGCATGGTTAATCACCACATCCAGGCTGCTGCAGCCGTTCACGCATAGTTTGAGAAGTGGAAGCCACATGGGTGTACGATATTTGCCGCTGTTACAGTGTTAGAGAATGGAGAGAAGAAAAACAACTTGGCAACTTGCAAACAAACTGCGGCTAAGTTTTTGATTGGACGTATCGGGTGACTGGGTGACATCTGAGCACATCATGGACACATGTTGGGTCATAAGGTTCAAGGCTAGTGCCATAAAAAAACACTAATGAACCTTAGTGGACTTTAGCCATGAAAGCCCACACAAACTAGTCTAGACTTTTCTTAACACCATTCTTGGGAGGTCAGAGCACCACTGAGATGCCTCACTCCCGGCGCTGAGCAAATGCAATCAAAAGTGTTTCATGACACAGTGGAGGTGATAGAGTTGTTTGTCACTTGAATACTTCTGTGGAATATTATACTCTGCATCCTATCACCTGCCCCCAGTGAGATTCATGTCAACAAAGCAGCTGCCTCTGTCTGCGTTTTGCACTATTTGAGGCGGGGCTGATTTAGTTTAAAGTCAGTGTCCTTCAAGTACAGTACATATCCTACCACAGAAATGGCAAGCGAACTGCCAGAGCTGTTTAGATCATTGAGTGCCTTGAATCCTTACCAGTAGTTTCCAGTCTATAATCACAGGAGGCCTAGGAGTCCCTGGTTATGCTTTTTAGGCAGCAATCCTTCACCCCGGTTCCTGACAAAGAGAAAGAGAGAGGAGGGAGTTGAGTGGTATAAATAGGGACTAGCTCACTCATGCATATGTATGAAACTTTTGTACCCGCCTCACATGGTCATTTATTTCTAACTTGGTGAACATTTTAAATTTGCTGGAATATTATTCAAATGGCAGAGCTCTGTGAAATGAACACATCTGAATGAATTGCATGAAAAGTGGATTTCGGGGGGTGGGAGGGGGGCGGTGGTTTGAAGTGTCTGGAATATATCTCTCATCTACAGTGTGTTCCTGTGCGATTTGCAAAGAGGTAATTTATTTTTTTATTTTTTTTTTTGGCTCTGTGCTGCTTCCACCTGCAAAAATCATCAAAATGTTTGACAGCAAATTTAGGGTGACTCAGGAGTTCATTAGTTTTGTTGTTTTCTACTACAGAAAGATTATTTCTTACGCCTGAAGCAACCATTCTCTTGGCATTTAAAAAAATAATAATTTCACATAAGAATGAATTTATTACTTGGTACAGAATCTCTAGTATGTACTTTAACAAATCTTATTTGGGCCCTCAATTAAGATTGAAGCAGCATTCCTCAAGGTGATTTTCAGATGGTCTGTGCATAACATCAAGGGACGTGGTTCTTCATTGCATGGTCGTACAAAAACAGTTATTCTGCAAGATGTCATGTATGAAAGAAAAAACAGCAACGCACAAAATCATTATGGCTGACGCAAATACATAAATCAGCTGTGATGTTCCGGTAAAACCAGAATCAATCTTAACTATTTGTCATTAGGCTGTTTGAATGTCTTAATTACCTTCTCTTGTTGGCTCGTAAAAGATAATGATGTGGCATAAAGATCGGGAACAACACAGTAATTGAAATATGAAGGTTGTTTTAGGCTCCTTTTTCAGAGCTTTGGATACTCTTAGCTAGCGCAACAAGCCAAATATACAATCGTGAGTGTTATGTTTTCATAAGACTCGACACACCACAGTGGGCAGAACCACTTAACGCATGTCAAAAAATGTATTCTCTGTTTGATTTTGGGGGGCATGTAAATGTAACCTTGCACAGCCAGACTAAATTATTATACAAATAAGAAATGTGACCCCAGTAACGCATTATTGGGATTTCACAATGGTGCATGGTTCAACTGCTTCCAAATAAATGGAGTTTTCCAATATGTGTTCATATCGAGTCCTTTTGTTTTGTCAAAGATGCAATGAAGGATAACATGAGGACTTGGAACAGCCTGGTATCCCAGAATGCATTTCATGGATGCCATCAAGTGTGCTACTCTACCAAACCGACCCAATTAACATACTCTAGACCCGCGCTACTCCGCACACGCTTCAGACTTAAAAAAATAGAAATATACAGACCTTCCTACAATTCCCATAGTAGACTCAAAGTTGCTCAGATGACGTGCATGTCTACACTGTTACTCTTCTGTCAATCACTACCGTTTGTTGGGCAGATTTTGCCCAACAAACAAGAAGATCTTTGCCAGATGTAATCAGTGCCTAATGGTGTCAATCGGCTTTCCCCCAAAAAATGTTGTGGGGCAGACTTCCAGGCTAATCTTGGTTATGTTGTTAGATGTGTTGGATCATTTTATTAAGTATCTTTGGAAACAGTTAAGATGGACTCGCTACTCAGAAAGATTAGCCATGTAAACGTAGCTAGTATCCTTAAAAGACAGTGTTATACACCAATGACATAACATTATGACCTAATATTCTATAAGTCTCCCTTGTGCCTCCAAAACAGTTGTGAATCATCAGTGAATGGGCCTGGCCTGTCCTTTAGTGTCTGGCAGCAGAATGTTGTTATTGGGGTTGAGGGGAGGGGTCCTGTGGGTCAGGCTTCTTTCGGTGCATCCCACAGATACTTGATGAGTTTGCGATCTAGTGAATTTGGAGGACAGGTCAACCTGTGCTGTTTTTTATTTTATTTGAGTTGTTCCTAAACCGTTTTCCTGTGTGTATTTGTGTCAGGCTGCATCCTGCTGGGATGGCTGCTGCCATCAAGGAGTGTTATTGCTATGGGGTGGAGGTGCCTGCTCTGGTCTAGGTGGGTGGTACATGTAACATCCACATGACTGCATCCACAAAGTCCTGATGTTTCACTGTAGGACATTGTATTGTCACGAAATGGTCAGTATTATTTACTTTAATATTATGCTTGATTGGTGTACACAGTAATGAAAGTGAAGTCTTACCTACTAGCCTGCAATTTGCGCGAGTAAGAGAGAGGATTCTTGTATTCACTGCACTGACTGGCATCCTGGCCTCTCCTCCCTGCCTCCGCCCTCATTACCAGGCTATTAGCTATTACACGTTATATTAAGAATTAAAACCTACTGACCCAGTTCATGCCCCTGCTAGACCACTACGTCTCACTCTCGGATTGTGAAATTATTCATCACACGGCAGACACTGCGAAGCATATGACTTCAACATGAACATTCCCCGCGTTTAAATTTGACCACCCTCTCCCCCAGCGAAAGCCCGTCATGTTTATCCCTCTGCCGATAATTGCGCAGTGCGAGAGAAAATGTCAAATGCTTGATGAATCATGTTGTCTGAAGCACCCGTTCTCAGGAATAATCAATTTAAGACGAGAGGTGCGCTACGGGCAAGAACTTGGGAGAAGCTTGGAGTGGTTTCACGCAGCTGTTATCATTACTGTGAGCTACTGTGCTTTATCAAAACTTGTCAAGAGAGAAGTGATGGCAGTCTGGTCTTGCCCCCCCCCCCCCCCCCGTTTACTGGACAGACTACAATATTTAGATTGCTTGATGTGTATAATTTCATTCAGACTATGTCCGGAAAATGCAGAATGGGATAGAAGTATCATCCGTGCAATCAATGCCGTATATAATCCTAAACTGGCTTTTAAGATGCTATTCCGAGATTATGTTCAAACATTTTAGGCCAAACAGCAACAGCACTTGCACACATAACGCAGATCATTCTTGTGTGCGTCTACTCTGTCTCATCTGCTTCTTTCCCTAAGCCTAATCCCTGTCTGATTTCGTGATGTTGTATTCGGGGGCCGCGTGGCCGCCATACCATCTGTTTCATTGCGGCATCGTGGAACGCCTCAAAGAGGATGGCTCTGCTGTCCCTCTCAGGCTAGATTTAAGGGCTGAAATGGGCTATACAATAAAGCACGAGGGAAATTGTCAGCAATTTTAAGCGGCGTCCCCATAATTTCGCTTGAAAGATTGTAATTATATGACAGCGAATATACCGATCTGAACTTGAATATAGCCTTAACTTACTAAAAACCCATTCTGCATTAATTTCCTCTGGTAATTTATGTTATCAACTCAAAATCTTTGCCAGGCCGGCCCTTAAGATAATTAGCTGCTCCCATAACGGCAACAGCTGCTAAATATGAGTTTACTCAAGCAAGAAAGAAATAACCGTGGTCGGGAACTCTCTGCTGAAAATGTATGAATATGTTGTGCCACTCATCCATTTGTTTTCATGCTCTCAAGGAGTATGTACCTAGAATTGTGGAGGTATTTGTTGGTCGGGAAACAAAAAAAAACTTTTATTTAGTAGCTTTTCTACAAGAGCGGCATCAGACGAAACACTGGAAGTGTGTTCCATGTGAGTCAGTCATCATCTTTCTATCCGCCAAATATCAAAATAAACTCTTTCTTCTCTATGTAACCGCATTAAATCAGTTTTAAGCTCTCCTCTGTGACCTTTAATCCGCGTCTTCATTTGTTTTTATGGCTGACTTAAAGTCCAAGGATATTCAGGTTTCAATTAAAACTATTAAAGAAAGGTTGAAGCCGACTAGTCTCTGGCCCACTGGAAGTCATTTTCTGATGTCAAGCTCTATCCTCTGATTCATGGCTCTGTTTTCATGTGATCCTTCCTGTTTATAATCCCTTTATAAATCACTGTGGTTCCTGTTTGTTGCTTTTAAATGCGCTCTTTGAATAACTGACTTCACGTTTACGTCACTGCCACCCTGGTACACCGAGAGCGTGAGGATTTGCTCTAGTTCATTTGGTGCAATAATGAGTTTTTGGACACAGCAGATCATGTTTAGATAAAACCTTGTGGTCTTTCATTTTTTTTCTTGACACCAAGCCAGTGGAACATCTGCATGAAGCAGCAGCAGCAGCCCTGCTTCCTCGTCATGCTGAGTCAGATGGTGAAAGTAACAGGAGTGCTTTTAAAACATGTGAACATTACCAACCCAAAGAATGTCACAAAGGATGGACACCCTTTTTGTAGAACATGATGTTTCAGTGAAAGATGCTAAAAATTACATTCAGTTTGAATTTGACGAAGGATTTTGACAGGCTGGTCGCTGCTCTAATAAAAGGTCTCAGAAAATGCTTCTGAAAAGAAAATGTTTGTGGATGAAAGAGTGGCGCACGCACCTTTTGAATGATTTAAAGCTTTCAGTACTCAATAACATGTTGACATACCTCTTTCCCCCATATGTCTCTGGTATTACACATCAGCAACTAACAATACTTTAACATTTTTTACAAAAAAAAAATAAAAAATTAAAATGCACGAAGCAGCCACAACAGTAAAACTACTGACAGGGGAAGTAAATGACATTGACCATATTGAGACTATTCAATGCTCTGCTGGAAAACATTCAGACTAGGCATTTATGTGGATGTTACTTAGACATGAACCACCCACCTAGACCAGACCAGGCACCCCCACCCCATAACAATGACACTCCTTGATGGCAGCAGCCATCCCCAGCAGGATCCAGCCTGAAACAGACACACACATAAAAACAGTTTAGGAACAACTAAAGAAACATGAAGAACAGCACAAGGTGTTGACCTGACCTGAAAATTCACTCGATCCCAAACTAATCAAGTATCTGTGGGATGCACTGGACCAAGACTGATCCACAGAGGCCCCTGACCTCAACCCACAGGACCCAAAGGCCCTCACTAACAGCATTCTTTTGCCTAGACACCCTCTGAAGGCCCATGTCCATTCTCTGAAGAGTCACAACAGGTATACAGTTTTAAAACACTAATATATAGTCTTCTCTCTCCATTTTTTTAATGTTTATTCAAAGTAGCTGTGTAAGTGGGCAAAATCACATGATTAAGCTTACTGTCCATTATACACCACCTGGAATAATGAGATGCCTTTAAAAGTGGAATGATTTACCACTACATCCTATAACATCTCAATGCATTGATATAACAGAAGGCAATTAGCTTCTATCCTAATTTTTCTACTGGTTCTGCCGGTTTCCCCCTGACTGATCCTAATTGCAACCTGCACAGCTGCTTTTGTGATGATTCTTTTTCACCAGAGCCCTTTAGAGACTTTGTTTACCATAGGTTGGCAGCTTAGCGGATTGTTATTTGTGCAATATGATATATTTGTGCAGAAAATAAATTCTGAATTAGATTATTATGAATTATGATGAGAAACTTCCAAAGCATATTTTGGGCGCTTGAATGTCTTTGAATGGTCACCCCTTTCAAACTTGGATTTCTACCAGATGATACTATTCAGATTTATTGAAACTAGCAAAGAATTTTTTATTGTATTCTGTCATTAAATTGCATACATAGTGTTGATTTATCTTCAGTGACTTGTGATACTCTGTAGTGTCTCATAGAGAGTCACCATTCATACTCACATTGACCTAACACACACGACTAGAAAGATGTCAGTCGACCAGCAGTTTAGTCCCCAGAACCTTGCTGCTGTGACGCAGCACTAAAGGTTGCCTACACCCACTTAGCGTATCATTGATAAAGTATCGTTGACTGAAATGTACGTTGTTTAGTTTGGTAGGTCTGTACGTGCAGAAACACTCTGCTCACAGCCAGCAATGCCAGGCTAGCAATTACCACTGCACCCACCAACCATCAGACTGAAGTCACTGTAATAGTCCATATACCCGGCAGCTCGGTAACAGCTGGGAGTATTTTTATAAGTGTGCAACCGCTTTGTATTAGACAAAGCTCCTGGTTGTATGACTGCCCTTTGTTCTCTGAAGGATAAGAATATTAACAATAAAAAGCAAGTGCCTGCTCTCTGTTTATGTAAGGGCTCTTTCAGCTAACATTCCCATGCTTCGATGTATTTTATGATGGCAACGTCACTGATAGTGCTGACAAGTTGCTACAGTCCTAACAGGTGCGCAGTAGGGTCATCCTTTGACTTTGTCTGCCTCTGTACTACCTTACCATAACAAATTTTGATTTTCTGAGACGCTAACAGTAGACTTATTCAGATTTTTTATGGATGAGGACGTGTTGTTTTTTTACATCGTAGTCCTAGTCACTGTAGACCAGCACAGTAAACAAATCATGGCTGGTTAATGTAAAGTGCTACTGGTGCAGTAATGTCACCACAAACAACTGACTGAGTTACCAGATCCTAATTAGCAGTATGAGCAACCTGTGAAGTCATTGTTTCCAGAATGAAACATTCAGACACGTAAAGTCCTGCACCTCATCTTTAAATGTACCTTGGACAAAGAATTTACAGTTGTAGTTACTCCATACAGATATTTCTGTGGTGAGACGCCATGCTGTACACCATGAGTATGTTTAACAGATAATAACCTCACTGCCTTTTTAAAAGTCATTTTCACTTTAAAAGTCATTTTCTTTGCGCTCCAGCTGTTGCGAGAATTTTTCTGTTTCTAAAAATATCAAACGCATTTAAAATTAAATGTGAGGTTCTTGATAAAAACAATCAATCTTAGCAGCACCAAGCTTTAAGCTGAACCTCACTGCAGCTGTCTTTACCTCCCTACAACCTGTTATTAGCATATTTGCAGACTGATGCTGTCTGATTACAGCCTAAAACAATTACTTGAACTTCATTCACTTTGTACAGTACCATGGTACATTGCTACTGGAACAACTAGAAAACAGCTCCTTTTTTTACATTTGTTTGCACAGAGATTATTTGGACAACTGTTGCCGCAGCTGTCAAACAAGCTCATTTAATCATCTAAAAGGCACATTTTTCTGACTATGGTGTGTAACCTTGTACTGTAACGCACAACAAACAGTGTCTCCAAGTTAATTGAGTCGGTGTCAAGGCGGACGCAATGTTTTTCTTTTAATTTAACATAATCAGTGAGTCTTCAGGTGGCTATGAAAATACTCTGCTTTGCATTCTTTCAATCTCAATTTTGTGAAGAATAATGTGTTATTAAAGTTAGAAACATTAACCTAAACACCACATAACCTTAATGCTGCATTTATACATTAAATGGGCATTTTATTTCATGAAGAGCACTCACAACTTGCAGCTTTTCCACTGGCCACTAAGATTACCTTGACAGAGTTGTGTTAGTGTGTGTCGTGGTTTTATGACTGCATGTGTGCACATAACGACTCTTCCCTACATCAGCATCGCTGCATAGCCCTCCTTCGTCACACCGAGAGCAGAGAACAGACTTCCTGTTATTATGCCATAAAGTGTGAGAGTCATAAACCACTGGGTGGAGCTGTCACACTCTCTCTCCGTTTCTTTTTCCTCCCCCTCGCTCTGCCTCTTCTCCCCTCAGGCCGTCTCCTGCATCTCTTGCCAAACCATCCTCTCCTTATCGATAAATGTCTTTCTCACCTCATCCTTCTTTTGTTTTCCTGTCTCCTGATTAAGATGGCTCATACCAATGAGGCTTTTTGCTTCCTCCCCCACTCCCGTGCATTGTTTATTATTTTCTCAGAAAGACCTGATCTTTTTTTTTCTTGCACCTCAACCACCATTACCTACACAACATCACATATCAAAAAAGTGCTATACAAGACATGTGTGTGTAATATAAAATGGACTGTGGGGCAGGCGATGTAGTCACAGCGTCTACAGCCACTGGTCAGGGCTGCTTACAAGTAATCTGTCTACAGAAGCTCACCTGTCCAGATGGTTATAGTAAACACTTACAGCTACACAAGATACTATACATTTCATTTATTCATTTTCTGTACCTGCTTGTCCTTTGGAGGGTCATAAGGGGGGTGGAGCCTATCCCAGTCATATTGGGTGAGAGGCGGGGTACACCTTGGACAAGTCGCCGGTCTATCTCGGGGCTAAAACAGAGCATGTCTTTGGACTGTGGGAGGAAGCTGGAGTACCTTCTTCATTTTGTGTCCACCATGGCTCTGTTAATGGCAAATACCTCTCATTTGTTTCTCTCTCATTTCTGCCTAGACAGATGGAAATGTGGGGAAGTTGAACACAAGGCCATGCTGAGGGCATTTCTGCATCCTGACTGCTCACCATTGGACTACCCCAGTGTCTCTGCCTGTTCAGACTTTGCATTAAGGTCCGATCTGGGCGATTTGTTCACGGGAAAGACCCCAGAACGCGCTGAGATCACGTTTGAGAGAACCAATCTCTGGCCACATTCATTTGTCCCTTGGTAGTGTGAACGCAGTGCATCCTGAGTTGCATTAAAAAACCCAACAGGACAACTATAACCAACAAGGGTGCTCCTGTCATGTTAATTATTGATGCAGGCATGTTGATATAACTAACTGTGTGTGGTGTAAGTGTTTTCTCAAACATGGGTTCTTCATTTATCTTTATCGTCAGAGATGACGGTGCGTATGGAAACTTCCAGGGTTGGAGTTATAATCTGACTTCTGTGCAGGTTTAACCAACGTCAGGATGGAGATCAGTCAATAATATCTCAATGTGTGCGCCTAAGTCACGACGCACACACGTAAAACAACACTGTTCTCGGTTCTGGGGCAGCGGTAGAGACTCATGAGAGAAAACAGCTGTTAAAATATTATCCTGTGCCCCAGATGATGTCAGGGTTTATTTGAATACAGGGCAAAAAAACTGACATTGGATCTAGAGACGCATGCTGATGCCAGGTCTGAACACATGTACCTAAAGCAATGGGATAGCCTAGATTGGAGCTTAATGCAAGGTCTAAACAGGCCCTCAGTGTTTTTTAGTTTTTTACTTTTTTTAATTGCATAGTTTATAGTATATAATATATAATGGTTTGTTGGGTTAGCTCTTGAAACATTTTTTTCCCCTATGATACGAATGTCTTATGAAGAAGGAGCGCATGTTATCAGGCTTTGATTTAATAGGACGCTAATGGGACTGGGAATATGGCATTTTTTTCTGCCTGCCAGTACGTTTAACGTTGGAGGCGATGACATCGACGGCCTCAATAGAAAGGCCAACCGCTTTGCCCCAGCCTTATTTGTTCGCAGCTCCTTCAGTGACTCCAGAATGACATCTAAAATCATGGATGACTTCATCTTATTCAGCCTGCCCCCTGCTGATCCTGCTCCAACATGATTGCCAGCAGTCAATATCTTTCTGTAGGTTCAGCCAGGTTATGTCATCCATTCTTAATAGAAAAGACAACTGCCACTATGTCCCGCTCCAGCTCAGGGAGCCAATGGTTAAAGGGATGGTGAGGGCTGATGAGGCACATAAAAGCTGCTTATATTGACATACTCAATATGATAGTCGTGTATTGTATAGCAGAAACGGGTGTCATGTTAGCGTTAATTAAACAGGGGAAGGTGAGCTACCTGCAGCTTCTGCCTTAATTTGAAATGTCACTCTGTGGGGGAGCGTGCACAGACAAAATGTTGACAACTTCAAAGTTAGATTTATATGGCAAAAGTTTTGCATCAGCTTAAGAGAGTGTGAATGGTTTGAATCCCCACTCACAAACAGGAAGGCGTAAGGGGCTTTTTTTGTTTGTTTTGCACTTTCATTCAGTTTTTATCTTGATCATTTTGGGAATAGCAGCCCACATGGACGCAGCTGTTAACAGCATGCAAACGCACAGACTGAGGATAATTACACTCAAGGTTTTCTACTAAGCTGTGCTTGCTCTCTGCCTGATATGCGTGGTGGAGGGTCACAGGGTCAAGCCTCTAATTGGATGGGGTAAAGATGCTTTTGTGTGGCATCACCAGGCATATTTTTGGGGATTTTTTTTTTCCTTTGGTACACTGACAGTCATGTCTGATGTGTTGTTGAAAGAGAAAAGTAAACATTTGAAGAGCTTTAGAGAACTGAAGTAAGTCTGATGGACAGACTGATCTTTCAGTTCTCTGTACCTCTGTACTTCTAATGCGTCAGGTCTAAATTAAACTGAGGTTCAGAATCCTTGCATAACTCCCTCTATAGACAGAAGATAAAGGTCACTGATTGGCTGCATGGCTATAAGTTATTCAGCTGGATTCTCTTAAATTTCAGACAACGTGGAGCCTGGGAAGTACCGTAACTATAAGCCGCTATAAACCAGACTATAAGCCGCTCCTTTTGTCACTTGCTTTGGACCCTGTGGTTTATACAATGGTGTGGCTTATTTATGGATTTTTACAGCCAACGGTCACCAGGGGGCGCACTACCGTGAAAGCGCAAGAGCGAGACAGACAGTTTGCTCCAGGTAACGAGAGCAAAACGAATACAGAGCAAGACAGTTTGCACCAATGAAGTGTTCATGCACACACCCTCATTATAGAAAAGAAACGGAGCACATGATGCTGCTTTTAAGCTAAAGGCGATCGATCTGGCTGACTTTTCTGGTATAGTAGGCTGGTTATCCGCTGATAGACGGACCACCATCTTGAGGGCCAGGAAGGCTATGTCATGATGCCCAGAATCGAGAAACTCACATAAATCAAAAATACTCTGAGCTCGTGGGAAATTTTAAGAAATCCTTGATGGATAAATTGGTTACAGATGTTGAAATTCTAGGTATGTGAGGGGGAAAAAAAATGTGTTTTTAACTCAAGGTTACATAACTCTAATGACTAGTAAAGGACATCCACAGGGCTATGAGGCTCTGTAGGATTTATCTATGTGGGAAATTAATGGCTTCAATATCTCCCACTGCTATGCAAGTGTGGATGCAGTGGGAGGTCGATTCAAGTTCCCAGTCATTTAATTGACTTGTTCTTATTTTTAATTGATTTTACTAAACTGACTTTATAGTTTGTTTTAGCTGTTTACGCAAACACATTGAAGTCATAGTTATATAATGTCCACAGAAGCTTGCCGGAGCCATAAAGAAAAACATCTTCACAGCATCCAGTCAAGTGAGGAGGACTCTCCAGGTGGCAGGTATACCATTGGCCAAGTGGACCATAAAGAGGCTGACCTCTGAGGTATTTCTCCAACCCTTCTCAACCCTTTTCTTCATAACTCAAGAACAGAAAGAGCAGGCCTACAAAGCAAAAATCAGCCTGTACCAGAAAGGCCGGGAGAAAAAAGTTTGGGGAACTCCAGGAACCTCACGTAATCCAAAGCATACAACATTATCTTTAAAACCCAATGGAGGCCTTATGATGCAGTCGCATGCATGGCTTGCAATGGCACAAAGTCGCCAGTGTTTATTGATGATGTGACAGAATACAGAAGCAGCCAGACGGATTCTGAAGTGTATAGGGATATGCTGTCTGCTCAAATTCAGCCAAATGAAGCAAATTGGATTGGATGTCGCTTCACAGGACAGATGGACAATGACCCAAAACATACAGTGAAAATGACCCAGGAGTATTTGAAGGCAAAGAAGTGGCCGTGTTTTGCAACGGTTGAGTCCGTCACCTGATCCCTACCCAGTCGAGCGTACGCTTCACTCGCAGAAGATGGAAATTAAGGCAGAAGACTTCACGAACAAACAACAACTGAAGACAGCTGCATTAAAATTCTTTGATGAGGCCAATGAGTTCCAGGCTTCAGGCGGCCATTGTCTACTTTCTAAATGAATAAAACAGTTTATTTATGCTTTGGTAGATTTTTTTTCAGTGGTATGTGAGTCCTTGATAGCATGGGGTATGGTCCCTTCACGATTGTTGCCAAGAAAAAGATGGAGAAGCATGTTGGATGTGTTTATCACTGTGAGAAGTTCTGTCTTAATCCAAACTATGGCCTTAGGAGCAGATGAATCAGCAAAAAAGTAGTGGTCAGACACAAAAATCCCAGTCTTGTGTTGACCATCTGAGACAAGTCCCAGTTTTGAAGTTTGTTTACTGTCTCCTGATTGAAAGTCTGGCTGCTGACTTGGACCTGCCTGCTCTGAAAGTGGATTTTTAATGCTCCTTCGCTTGCCCGCAAATTAGGGCTTGACAGTATGAGGGAGATGAGCTGTACGTCTCATTGGCCAAATGCATTTGAATGTATCGCTCATATTTCCAGATCTCCATCCCACCGTGAGGGATTACAAAGTGTTCATTTCAGGCAGCCTTTGGCCATGCGTTTATTGTGCATGTTCATATCGCAGTGATGGTGAAGGCCTGATTTACCAGTCAGCTGTACAGCAGATTTGAAACGAGCATATGCGTCGGTTCAGTCATACATGTAGGAGTTGTTGGCACACAAGTGATTTATTCATTTTTATTAATCTGAATCAAACCCCTTGACCTGTAAAATGCAAAAACAAACAAACAAACGAAAAAACATTAGATTACTACAAATGCAACTACCTTGGGCTGAAAGTTCTTCTTAACTTTATGCTGTTAATACTCTTATGCTCTTTTTTTTTGTTTGATGGCACTTCTAATATGCATCAGGCAAATCCATTTTACTATGTGCCTTCAATTTAAACTATGCCAGAACACAAAAAATGAATCACCCCGCTTTGTGAAACTATTCTGCGTGTAAAGGCTTTTGTGGAAAGATGTGAACTGCATGGTCCTTGTGCCAGTATGTAATGACTGAGGCTTATCAACGTTTAAAAGCTAAAATCAACTGGAAGTCCAGATTTTGAATTGAAATCAGGGCATGAGACAACGTTTTTTTCAGTTTGATCTTCATGACAGTAAATCTCACTTGTGTCAGAGAACCAGTAGGACTCTGTGCGTTACCTGTAAGGCTGTTGCGGTGCTCTTGTCCCTTTTTCTTGTACGGATGTTTTCTGTTTTTGTGTAGGCAAAAGGAAAGTACCCTTTTATTGGACAAGTTTTGTTTGTCAAATGAATGAAAGGGCACATGGCTGTCTTAACTTATGCCTTGATAAACTACACCATACACTCACGGGCCTGTCTTCTGGTTCACTGGCACGTGACTCCTCTGCCCTTTACTTGTCCATCACTTAGGCCTTATCTAAGAGTGGAGGTGAAGTTCATCCTTTCCCCGGTTTCATTCTTTGTGCCGTCTTACTCAGCAGACTGACTGGGCTTGAAGCGGTTAGACATTTGTAGCATGTGTACCGTGTGTCACCGCTTCTGTAAAAATATGGGGACGTGAATTAATTAACAGTAAATGACGTTTAACAGCTTACATATTTTTCTAAAGATTTTCAAAAGACTTTTCTTGTGTAGTCTGATTACCAATTTTGTCCAAATTAGAAGATGGGTTTAGGAATTACAGCATAATAGTAAGACCCCTCTTTAACAAGGTGCCAGGGACAAATTGTTACCAAACAACAGTAAATTGGTAAATTTGTCCAAACCTTTTCTGATAAAGAATTTTCTCAGAATACACTTGGTGACCTCAGTGACTCCAAAATGCCAGGACGTCGTTAGAAGGCGAAGAAAAAACAGACAAACAAAAGGTGTAATCTGAAAGTGAACACTATTATAGGAATGAGAATTTAAACTGGGTTGAGCTTTCTAATTCTTCTAAAGGTTTTGAAAAGGAAAAATAGAACTTCACAAAGACAACATCTCAGTTGGATTCGTGATATACAGTTTAAAAAGGATAAAAAATAAATGCAGCACACCTACTGTTCAGTGATAAAAGCTTAGTCCTCAACATAACCCATTAACACTTACTAGATGTATAACATCTATTTTATACAAAGTATAGAAGTGCTGGTGTGCCCTTTGTTTGCACAGATAAAGCTTTAATTTGAAAGTGAAAACTTCTTGGTTAGACGTTCTCCAAAGGTGTTATACTTTAATGGCACATTTTACAGACTCCACTTTATCTACTGCTGAAAAAGTCATCTGATTAAAAGTATTTGGCAAAGTGGCCTCCCATGTACTTGTAGGCTGTGCCGAAAGGGGTCGCAGGTCCCTGCGTCTTACAGCACCTGTTACGACCCTCGCCAGTGTAAATGCACAACCGCAGGGCTGCTAAGGCATTTAATTTAGAACTGTGAATGAAATGCTGTCAGTTCAATCGGCAGAGTGCTTCAGTACATGTACAGAGAAAAAATACCTCAGCTATAAATGTGGGCAGATTCTGCACACCTGGGAGACAGGCTTAGGAGCAGCTGTAAAGGAGAAAAGCAAAACTGGCCCAAAGTAAAGGTCCCTTTACAAACCAAAGATAATCCCTTAATCATGTCCCCTAATTGGATTCATTATCAAGAAACCAAATAGAGAAATGCCATTTGCATGGAGTTAAATGGGTTGGTGAACTGTAGGTTCTGACTATTCTTTTATTCCCTGACAATGCGGCATCACTGAGCTGTGAAGCAGATGTGCTGCTGCAGCAGAAATTCATGCTGGGTTTAACACCTGTCAGCTGAAGAACAAGAATATGATTGTAGACCGAGTATGTGATCATTGAAACTGGATGACTGACTCTGAAATGAATGTCTTTTAAATATTTAAGCTATAGCTGCCGCACTCGGTTCTTTAGTCCACAGACTTGGACTACACATCAGTAGAAAATCGACGCCAATTGACGGTAAAGGGAAGTGGTAGCTTTAGCAGCGAGAGCTGCAATGAAATGAAAATGCCCACATATTGTCTCTGAACTCCAAATTAGATGTTCTGTGTTCGCCTTTGAACACAAATCAGAAACCACAGGAGGAAAGGTTGACCCATGTTTTACAGGTCTATGAGCAAGTATCTGTGAAGGGCATTCCTGAAGAGAGCCATCCAAGACTTTGAGCCAGTAAACCAGTGTTGCCCATACAGTATTAATGCTATGGCGGCCTGCCAGGGTCTAATTTACTCTGCCATGAGCTCATAACGGATGGGAATTATTTTTGCACATTTCGAACAGCGTTGTGCTTGTGTTGTTTTTCCTATTGCTCCTAAAAGCATCTCTCCCCATTAGTCAGATCATCTCCCTTTATTTAATCTCACATACATTTGCCCATAGAATGCCACGTCTCAACAGCTCGTGTTTAGTATTCCTGTACATGAACTGCACGGACTACTGCTGTTTCTCGTTAATCCAATACTCCCATTATTACAGTAATTTAAAGATAGGCTGGTATAAAACACATGCTTTTATGATTTTATGTGCAGAAATTTCATTCATGTACTGTATAAATAGTTTTAAATTGGGTCATTGTCCATGAAATGCCAGGGTCTCATGGAATCCTGTGGGAAACACTGTGTAAACTCTTCAACATGCTCACAAACCATGCATTTAATTTTGGTGTCCTACGTCTTGGATGCCACTAGGGTAGCACTGGACTCTGGAAGCCTGGTCCTGGCAGCCATAGCAAGCTAGGGGCCCGCTGAGGTAGCACACATTTGGTTTCACCGCTGTTCTGTCTGTAACTGTGTTGTGCCTCATATAGTTTGGTTTGTCTCTCCATTAAAAATAATCTAATTCAAAAACATGACCCCATATCCAGTCAAGGTTTTGCTAACTCCTGGATGTACGCTAGAATGCAGACTATGCAGGCTGACTTGAGTGAGCAGTCCCGGATGGATGGACTGTGTGACAGAATATAATCTGAATATTCAGTCTAACAGTATGTTCTTGCGCTCGCATCGAGGCAAAGCTGGAAAAGAACACCCACTGGCAGCATCAGCACAACCTTGGAGTTTGACCTGAATTTTGTGAAATCCAAATACATACAGTATCTTGCTGGAATGCTTAAACGCCAAAAGTGCCCAATTCTGTGGTGGTCCTCCACTGTGTGGCTTTGTTGAGTGTGTCGAAGCTTCCCCTCATTATAACAGTCACGTAAAGTCTTCTATAGACCTGTACCGTATTTTTCGGACTATAAGTTGCGCTTTTTTTCATGGTTTGGCTGGCCCTGCGACTTATACTCTGGTGTGATTTATATATTAAAATATATAATTTCACGTGTTCGTTATTTTCACACTGACAGCTGCGAGAGGGCGCTCTAGGCTTGTGCGCCAGTATCTGCTACTCCTTTTACTCCTGCGTAATAGCGGCGTCGCGCCATCTACCTCCGAAGTTTGCGGAGTTGCTTAGAAGTGACACAGAGGATGAAGAATTCAATGGATTTAGTGATTTGGAGTGAGATCGAGAGTTTGGTAAACTTGTTATGTTATGTTGTTTCTGCTATAGTTATCTGAGTAACTACCAGACACCTAGCCTGTTGTTCTCTATTCTGTTGTTATTACTGTAACTTGCCTTTCAAGATGAAATGTGTTCTTGGTCTCTGATTTTATCAAATAAATTTCGACTTATAGTCCAGTGCGACTTATGCTTTTTTTTCTTCTTCATTATGCATTTTTTAGCTGGTGCGACTCATACCTGTCCTAAACCATACACAATTTTACTTCAAACTTAACGAAAGTGACAAAGAATCAAATGTGCAGTGTACTGTAGCATACCATTGAAATTGTTGGAAGGCAGTCCACAGCATTTTAAGCATAAGGATGTCTTGTGGTTTAACAATGTGACCTCTCAAAAACCAGCAGACGTTCAGACGTTCTACACAACTATCAGTTGTGATATTATTACAATATGACTGAATTTTCATTCTTATTTCTATGAACATCCTTGCTGTGACATTGCAGGGGAAACATCTTCAGAGCTTGTCATTTTACAGCTCATTTTCTTTAAACCTAAAGGCAGCATGGTCGTTGTTGACCGATCAAAGTTTCATTATCACAGCCAACACCTGATCCTTTAGGCTCCGATTGTCACACGCCCACGACTGCACCGTCTCTCAGCTCTTACAGCCGCCTTTAGAAAAATGACAGTTGTCAGCTAAAAAAAAAAAAAAGTTTTATGTCTGCATGCTCCTTTGAGGTTCACATTTGACTTCATGTTACATCATTACCTTTTATTCCCAATTGTCAAGTTTAAGAAATGAATCGACTGACAGACACAGAAACTTTCTTTGAGAGAGAAAATGATTTTTTTTGTTAGTAGTGAAAAAGCTGAGAGTATGAGTCAGGCTCTGCGTTGTTCAAGGCAGCACTCGTTTCAATCAATCCTTCTTATAATATATTGGAAAAATTAGCTAGAACTACTGTAGGTATTTGCATCAGTGACAACCAATTACTTAAATTCAGTTTATTGGGAATTTACTTCTGAATACTCATCATTACTTAATTTATTGACTCACTTACACAAACCTTATGACTGTTTTTATAGAAACTGTAGTGCTGGCACAACTCCAGTTACAATTAAGAGCAAATAGATGAATGAATGCTGTAGTTTTGGCTAAAATAAATTAAATAGGCTTTAGTACGAGTGATGGTGGAGTGGCCTAAACTACACAGTTTGACCTTAAACTAACCGAGGTAACAAAGAATCAAGTGTCAAATATGAAGTATACTGTGCCTCCCAGACCAGGGGAACCCACCTGCAGTCTGACACACACAAAAACGCTTTAGGAACAATTCAAAAAACATGAAAAACAGCACAAGGTGTTGACCTGGCCTTCAAATCCAGGTCGACACCTTGTGCTGTTTTTCATGTTTTTTTGTGTGTCAGGCTGCATCCTGCCCAGGCCCTTCCCAATAACCCAACAACCCAAAGGCCCCCACCAACAACACTCTGTTTCCAGACACCACAGGACACCCTCAGAAGACCCATGTCCATTCTCTGCTGAGTCACAACTGTTTTGAAGGCACAAGGGAGACCTACACAATATTAGTCATAATGTTATGCCTGATTGGTGGATAAATACACCAATATATACACCAATCAGTGTATACATAACACCAACCAGTGTTATACATCCTTTGGAAGATATTTAGATCAGCGTATATCCATATAGTGGGAGTGATTGGGGCACCGAAACGCAGGCTCTAAATAACACATTTTCTGCCAAATAAATCCCATGTTGGGTTCAAGTAGGCACATAGTTCATACTTCTGGTCATAGGGAACAGAAAGGGGTATTCTTATCCACACTGCCAGTCGTTACATTTAAACGAGGTAACACATAATGTACAATAACTGTTATTTGTGCATGTATTTTAAACCATTTATTTAAACTTGTGCAGTAAGTGCACTGTTGCCAGTCCTAGTTAGCGGTATTTATGGAAGCTTGTTTTTGAATTTTCAAAAGCTCGACATGCAACAGCGAGCAGCCGACTTCAGAGACACAGTCAACCATTAGAGCTCTGAGGGCATCTCAGTCTCATCTCATCATGCAAAGAAACCGTGTCTACTTGTGGATACTTCCTGAATTCCCTTTGCTCTACCACTGCTACTTACACCTTAAGTGACCCTGTAGGACTGGAGGTTAGATATGCTTCGGCTGCCTGGGCGACTTTAAAAACATTCGTCTTCTTGTTATGTGCGTGTGTTTTTGAAGTGGTTTAACTGTAATTCAGTCATTTCTTCAATGATATGTACATATATTATCCTGGTAAGCAGACAACAGATTTCTGTGGGAGCAGTGTGTGTGCTTTAATTCAGCTGTTGGGCTTTTACTAGAGCACATCACAGAGGCTGCTATGGTTAAATTAAAGCTGAAATAAAATATCTGCTTTTATTGCTCAGTTGTGTGTTGTAAGTACATATGCACAGTACGGAATCGTGCGCTTTGAGGAAAAAAAAAGTCTCTTCAGCATCTTACGTATATCATAATACACAAAATGTAAAATATGACATCTTTGATTCTAAAACAAGATCTGGGGAAGGAGAGAAATATCATTACTGACCATCTGCATCTAAACTGTAAACAGCGTTTTTTGATGTGCATGTAAGTTCCTGCCTTCTGCATTCTGGCCTTATTTATTTCTTTTTATTTTTTCTCTCAATGTAAATTTGCCAACTCTGCCACACATACCATGCACTGCGGCAGTGTGCACGCTGCAGGTTAGAACCAGGTCTGACACATGACAATAAGAGGCAACATGAACTCCGTCCTTGGGGACCACAGATGCCTCCTTCCATCAACCTCTTCATATGGTTTCGCATCACTGAGCTTCACACATGGTATCATCTTCAAGGCTGACCTATAATAAAGCTCCATCCAATATCTTCTCTGTTTCAGTCTTCTCAGGCATAGATCAGGCGCTCACACACACACGCACACAAACACATCAAGCAAAGCCCCGTGCCTCAATAACATGCAGCCATGATGGCAGAGATATAGCTCAGGATTTTTCCGTGACGGAGGATCCAATTACTTGACAGTAAAGTGAAGCTGGAGTGGACCACTGTGTCTTAACTTTGAGATTTTCACCAGTACAGTCACAAACCGCTACGGATCTGCCCATAATATATAGAATTAATATTTGCATTTTTTATTTTTTTTTATTGCTGGTGACATATCTTGTTGTTTCATGGGCTGGATAGGATAAGAAAACCTCTCATATCCATGATGCATTTCATGTAACAGCAACCACAGTGGAATCAGCGGATTAAGGACATATAAAACTTCCTGATGTTAAGTTGCCACCCAGCTATTCTGTACTAGGAACATCACGATGTATTTTTCTTATTATGAACAGATGCAAGAAACATCTTTTTTTTTTAATTTCCAAGTTTGCCGGGCTTGTCTGTATATCTCTCTCTCTCTCACACACACACACACATTGGAATAGGCTTTGCTTACTGTCATCATTTAATGATAAACTTCAGAAGATATCCATCTGATAACAGAGAGCTGAAGCTTCATACAGGTTTTAGGCAAACTTTTTAATTCTTTTTGTGTGGACGGAAGACTCCGAACTCTGCCCTCCAGTATAAAAAAGTAGCTTCAGTGTATGTTTTTTGTATCCGTCTGTTCTGCCCATATGGATGGCAGAACTGCTCCCCTGAAGTGAAGCCAAAGCAAGTAGAGCTCCCCCTTGTGACTCGCTGTAGTATAGTTCATAAGCCCCGCCCCTTCCATGTTAGGGGATGGGACTAAACGTGATTCTTTTAATATGCCACAAGACATGTAAAATAATTTTTTTTTCAAGGATTGTTTCTGTTATTTTAGGTAGTTGAAATAATGTTGATGCATAACCGAGTGTCTTTTTTATTTTTATTTTGAATAAGTATCGTTTTAGTTTGTTATTTGGCAATATGGATTTTCCGTAAAACGGCCCCGTGGGACCATGAGACTTAAATGAAAATGCAAGTGAGTTCACCGATACTGTGACTTTGCGTTGCTCCACTCTTGGGCCATACTATGCAGACGCCGGCTCCAAACTCAAGATGGCGCTGCTTGTATCGTTGGGAATAGCGTCAGTTTGGCCAGTGCAAGGTGCCACATTGTCCATATTTATACACTCCTTGTTTTTGCCAAGTGTCCCTGAGGACAGGCACCCTTCATCCTTGCATTCAAGTCAGCTCCTCTTCACAGCATATATCACCACATCAGACCCACAAGGATGAAGTGTAACAAAGGCTATTTGGGGCACAAACAAAGAGAAAACAAATAAACATCTGTCTCGGTGTGTCTCTCCCGCACGTCTCCCTGTATGTGACAGGTAGACACGGAGCACAAACAAACCTCACCCACCTCTTCTTTGAGTTAAGTGAGAAAAGCCAGTGAAGTTATTTTCAGTTGAATATGTTTTCTTCATGATTAGAGGCACACTATCTCTGCATCCAAATCCAACCAAAAAAATATGAAAGCAACTGCTTCTAACACACCAAAAATTCTATTCAGGTTTGGGAACATCCCCGGCTCAAACTGCGTGCTCTTTTCCCACATTCCCACATTCCCCCACTCCCCGATTTAGACTGCTGACCTCTTTTCACCGAGTTAACACCCACTGTTTGTGCTGTTGCTTCTGTATTTGGCTTTCAAATTAAACAAAGCACAGTCAGAGGCCAGGCGCTAATCTGAATGTGCATATTTTGCATTCAGAAAATCCTCTTTAACCAAAGTTAAAACGCACACACATTAGCTGGAGTGGAACATGAAAACCATTCACCTGATGGCAAGACATACTGTTATGTTGCGATTCCATGTACATTAGAAGTTGCAGTTGCTCAGTCGCCTGTTAAGTGCCTTTTTAGTGCCTACCACCTCAAACACAGCCGGCTTCTACAACTTTTGATATTTATATACCGTGTCTGTGAAAGAAATATGTCTTCATTCCAGGCTCTTTTATATATGCTAACTAAAGCTCTCTAATTTCACACTTCTTTGCGTTGGCCACGGGCATTGGATGCCTTCAAGACATCCCAGCCTTCAAATGCTGCATATGCTTTTGACAGCTGTTGCAATAGATGATGGTATCATCTGTGTAGACGGTGAATTTGCCCCGTAAGAACAAGGCAAAAACAAAAAAGACAGATGTGGGGAAAGAGGGAGCTCTGTTCAAAGGCAACACTCTTAGATATTGGGTAAAGAGCTCAGATGATGTGAAGGCACTTGAAGCATATTTGCTACTGTTGAGCACTGAAAGGAGTTGGCTGGCGTGGTTCGGGCATTTATCTAAGGCTTTGTGGGCGTCTTTCTGAACGTGTCCTTTTAGTGTTAAACTAAATGTCAGAACTTGGACCTATACAATCAGATCACAAGTGACCTTCTTAAGTGGAGTTAAAGGGGAACTACCGTTTCTTTGCAACCTGGACCTTATTTCTGGCATAAAATACGATCGTTTACTCACCCATCTAACTTTGGTGTAGTTCAGAAGATGTTTGGCTCTAGTGGAGCGCCACGTATATCCACACAGTGGGAGTGACTGGGGCACCAAAACGCAGCCTCTAAATAACGGATTATCTGCCGCAAAACTCGTTCATTTCACCAATATTTTGTTATGATACACTAGTGCTATTTAACGTTGAGTCCTATTTGCGGACGTGCAGCAGTTTGTTGCTCTTTGGCCGGCTGTTCCTCTCACTGCGTCCGCATCCTCCTTTCAGCTCCTCATCCATATACTTCACAAAATATTGGTGAAATGAACGAGTTTCATGGCAGATAATGCATTATTTACAGGCTGCGTTTCGGTGCCCCAGTCATTCCCACTATATGGATATACCCGGCGCTCCACTGGAGGTAAATATCTTCCGAAGGTCTCCAAATAATACCAAAGTTATATGGGTTACTTAACGATCGTATTTTATACCAGGTATACCAAGGTCCAGGTTGTAAAAAAGGTAATTCCCTTTAAGTTATGTATTTTTTTAATCAGGAATGCCTTTATTAACCTTTATCACCAGAGATCATGGTGCATATAGAAGCTTCCAGTGTTCAAGTTACAGTGTCTGGTTTTTTATGGAAAATAAAATCAATTAATATTAACTTAACCTAACTGAGTTGAGTCATCATTTCGGGAGGAGCGCGCCCCCCTATTATAATGGTAGGAGAAACACAGAGTTATAATCCGTGTCTTGTTCAGGACTCGAAAATAACTAATATCAGGGCAGAGATAATTGAATGATAAATTACCATTTGTGCCAAAGTCACGACGCGCACACAAGAAAAAACTCTGTTCTCTTGAGACAGCGACGGGGATCCATTAGAGACAGCAGCTGTTACAATATTCTGCTGTGCCCCCAAATGATGTCAGTGTTTATTTCTAAGGAGCTGGTTGCAGACGCGTGTGGAGATGCATTTTAATTCCAGGCATGAACACACACACACACACACACACACACACTTGAAGCTGGTCACTTGTGTTTGGATTGCCCTGCTTGGATGTTAATGCAAGGTCTCCGACATCAAGCTTTTACTCCAGATGTGTCACTGTCACATCTATTTTTTACCCCAAAAAGCTTTGTTCAGAGTTCAGTCACTGCAAAAAGCATAACAATGTGAAATTATTTTAATAACTAACCAGATGAAAAGCCTTCAGTTTATACTGTTGGTTCAAATGAAAACCAATGTTGCACACAGGCTGGCATTTCTGCTTGTTGTAATGAACTGGCATGGCGAGTAAAGGGCTTCATTCATCTTAAAATATTTCGATAGACAACAAAGTCCAGCGTTCTCCATCTAACCCAGAGTCCGCTCAGTAAAGCTCATTATTAAAGAGCAAACACAAGGACAGGTCATTACGTTGTCTGTCTTGTTTTCATCAGTGTTTTTTTTTCATCATGAAATGTTTAAAAAAGGGGCCAGAGCAGAGCAAATCATCAAATCTGCTGATGTGAGCAGACAGCATTGCTCTGTGTGCATTTGTGTGAGTGTGTGTGTGTGTGTGTGTGTACAGTATAAGCATGCGGTTCCTTTCCATCAGCTCAGATCCCTGTTTGCCTCTTTGTGCTGGACAGTGTCAGTGATGAAGGGGCGGCCATTATTGCCCTTGGGCTGTTAGGCAGTAGTGACCCGGCTGACATGGCACGTAGCAGACAGAGCTACAGCTCAGTTCTGACTGGCTAGCCAGTTATCTGATTAAAAAATGTGCTGAGTTAGTTTACGGTTTCGAGCTAAGGGTTGCGCTGCACTCGAGGGTGGTCTCATGCTAACATCAGCTGCCTCTGAGCGGCCGAACTTGAAAACAAATCCACTCGGTGTGCTTATTCTTCTTTTGCGGGCTTCGTGCTGTTATATTTTTCTGATGTTTTACTTTTACTCCCGTGTAACCGCACCCTGCAGTCATGTCCAATTACAGCCCAAATCAAGAGGGGACCCAAACATTTACCGCACCACAGAAAATATGATTATAGTACTGTTTGCATTCCGTCTACTCCATTAAATATTAACATGACAAGAGAAAGGTAATTTCTTTTTCTCCACTGCAGCATGATGTGACCTGCCTGGGTCACTGAAACGGCACACACATATTTTAATGATTATAAAACAAAAGAAAAACAACAGAGACACATTCTCAAAATCCTCCAGCAGTATGAATAATGCATTTTACCATTTTGTAACTACAGTATGCACTCAAGGGAGCGAGGACCAAAGCAAGTAAGGTTATATATGTAAGAATCCTGCACACAAGTGGATGTAGTGGGCGTCTTACCCAACACGCTTACATCTGCTCTTTTAACACATTATATGGAGTCAGGCCATCGTCTGCTTGTGTTCTGTGCATGTGAGGCAGTTTTTCCATTTATTAATAATAGTAACTAGACTAGATATGGTTAAAACAAACATGCCCATCACCACCTATTGAAGATTTTTTTTTATATTATTTCAGCTTCTTGTTTGCCTAATCTCAGCCGTACAGATAAGCAGATGGTTAGGCTGCACATTTGGGTGAAAATCTTATACTGTGATGATTGCGGGAGATATTGCTGTAGCAATTACGATAAACATTATGTTCTCACAAGTCTGTTTATTTTCTCGGCGTAAGCAGACAGTCTTGAAGTAGCAAACACAAAAAATATGAGAAACTTCATACCCTAATTATATAGTTGTGCCAGATGTGCTTAGCCTTTGTAATAATAATAATAATAATGGCGATATTAACATTATAAAGTGTGCGCGCTAACATGAAAATCTGCTTATGTAGAAGCAATTGCAAGATGAAGTAAATAAAAAAACAGAGCAATACAAAAATTCCGTTAAAACTTAATTAAAATCTCAACTAATCTAAACCAACAAAGACTCTCTGACAAAAGTATGTTTTAAGGTGAGATTTAGAGGATTTATCACAGTGTCGGCTGACCTGATCTGCCACTTTTAGTTTGTGTAGGGAAACAACATTTTGAATAGCAGCAGACGATATCGAATACCACGTCCGTCCGTTTGAAATAAAAACCTTTTGACTTTGGTGTGGCTTACGTTCTGATAGCCCAAATACTTAAGATCCTGGTTCAGAATTTAACTTTTAAGTTGTTGCTCTAATATTTTGACCGATGAACTTGAACAGAAGCATTCTGTTGATGTGTTAAGAGTGATGCATCTTGTGCCAAGTAAATGTCTTTGGCTGAGGCCTGTTTACTCATAGACACGCATGAGCTTTATATTGGCCTGTCCTCAGTCAACACCTTACACACCAGTCAGCCACAACATTCTGACCATTGACAGAGAATGCAAATGACACTGACCATCCTGTGACGATCCAGGTGCTGCTGGGAAACCTTTGGACCTGGCATTTGTGTGGATGTTACTTAGACATGTAGCACCCACCTAGACCAGACCGGGCACCCCCACCCCATAGCGATGACACTCTTTGATGGCAACTAAAAAAAAACATGACAAACAGCACAAGGTGTTGACCTGGCCTCCAAATTCACTAGATCCCAAACTGATCAAGTATCTGTAGCCACAGAGGCTCGTTACATCGAAGAGGACCATTTACATCTCGCTCCTATTCATCAAGTGTCTTATCCAGATGCCGTCTTGCATCGGTCAGACCGTGAATGTTTAGATGAGGAGGTTGCAGGTGAGGATTCCTCCCGATGATGTGTCCCTGTCGACCTCTGCCGTAATTGTATGTGGGTTTTGTTTTGCCTTTCTGCCCGTGAAGTTTTATCTGAAAGTTTCTTGGTCTTCAACAACTTTTCTGTGCTTCCCATACAATGTTAACACCATGGCGGCCCACCAGGGTCTAATTTGCTCCGCCATGGTCTTACTTTACTGCCACTCTTTAAAACACAATGTTTGTGCTCTTGATTTTTTTAGACCACGGAGATTTAGAATTATTTAAAGATAGTTGGTCAAAGGCTGGAGGAAACGACTCCAAACGTGAACTAGCTTAATTTTAAAAACGCTAGCTAGCAAAGTTAGATTGGAAGTCAACTGTTTACTATAAATAAGATTTATACACTTGTATTTTATTTAATCTTACATGCATATGTCCATAGAATGCCACGTCTCAACAGCCTTAAGTTTAGTATTTATGTATGTGAAGTGATGAGGCTGCTGCTATTTAGCGCTGAGTCCAATATCTGCATTAATACAGTAATTTAAAGACAGACTGATAACACTGTTTTGTCGCTGTTGTTTAGCTTTATTTTCAGAAAGTTTGAGTCAGTTAGGGGTTTAAGTGTTTTTAGAGATGGAGTTGGCGTCTCGTGTTTTTTTCGCATGCTAAAATTAGCGTGCAGTTTGAAATAAAAACAAACAATGAAAAGCTAATTTATTGCAGGTGTTATTTTTTTCCATTCATTTCAAAAATTAACTCCACAACTCTATTTGGTTTTTGCCCAGACATCTGTCAACAGCTCTATATTTAGGGATAATATTCTGTGATAACTAAGTATTGTCATATCATAATGGTTCCCGCTGAATATCAGATGAAAAATTAAAGTGCAGTTATGTTGTTATGCAAATGTTTTTGTTTGTTGGTCTTAATGACCTTGTATTTATATAGTGCTTTTCTACCTGTTGGTTTCCCAGATGTTAGATCAGCTTGTAAAAGTACTTTTGATCCGTTTCCAGTTTCGCGAATGTTGCACTCAAATATAAATTCTGGCTATTCTCACTTGCTGATAAGATCACTGAAATGCCAGGAACCCGCGAGCCATTGGCTAATTAATTTACTGTTCAAGGATTCATGGTAAAGTTACTGTTCAGGAAAATTATCGTTCTATTTTTGCTGCAAGATAAACAGTTTCATTACAATAACTTAAAAAGTGCACAGATATAATCAGCAGTGTAATTTAAACCAGCTTTAATTAAGCTTTGCCAACAACCTTTTGTAAATGAGAAAGTAATAAAATAATTCAGTGTCGTCTGGTATCAGTCTCACGAGAAAAAAGTTACGTTAAATCATTTTCAAGATTTGTAACTGTACACCTGTACACTTAGCAGCCAAAACATTATAACCACTGACTGGAGAAGTAAATAACATTGATCTTCTCCACCGGAACAAGCTTAACCCCCCAACCCAACCCATAGGACCCAAAGGCATCCACTAACAACCACAGACACCCTCAGAAGGCCCATGCTCATTCTCTGATGAGTTGCAACTGTTTGGGAGACACAAGGGAGACCTACACAATATTAAGAAGGTGATCATAATGTTATACGTGATCGGTGTATGTATCTTAAAGCAGGGTTGGTCAAAAACGCAAAACTGCAACAACAGCCACGCAATATATGATACAAAACAGTCGTCTTCTATAATAAAGGACTGCTGCTGCTGCTGCTGAGTAGATTAACAACATACCTCGTACCAACATCACTTGCAGTCCTCATTAATAAGATTAACTGTCATGCTCTTGACAGTACCAGATTTGAGCAGTTGCTGGTTGAAAATACCATTTCCTTTTTAAAACCCTAATGAAAGCAGATTTGATTTAGTACGTATCTGACAAAAAAAAAAAACCTCATACTGCACTCGGGGTGTATATTAATTTTGTGTCCAATGAAATGCCTTTCTCGCCTTCACCAGGAGTACAGCTCTCAGCTCCAACTTGTTTCTCAGGCTACTGGAGCTGAACAATCAGAGCAGGCTGACCTTTCTTCAGAGGGGTGCTGCCTACTTTGTCCTGTTTTAACAGGAAATGCATAAATATGCTGAAATAAAGGGGGGTTGTAGCTGACTTACTGTTAAATTACTCCGTTGCAAGTGTTGCACTTAAAGGCCTCTTTTTCCACTGGTTGATAATATAAATGTATACAACGTAGAAGTAGAAAATTTTTTTTCCTAATAAAAACTAAATGTTATCTTTGAAAACATTTAGCGAGCTGCTTGGCAAACAGTCAGTCCCTCTTCTTCTTTCAAACTTTAATGGGCTTTGCTGGCGTCCACGTTAGTATTTTAAAAGCTTTTAATGATTAGAAAAATGTTAATGTGGTTAGAGATGGGACCAAGCGAACTTTCTGAACCCACTCAACTCCATAACTAAGTTGAGGAAAGAAAGTTCAGCTGTTTTATACATTTATTCTGAGGTGAGGGGTGCTGTCAGCAGAAAGAAAAGCAAACATATCTATCTTAGCAAAGCAACAAATTGGAAAGGACCATGCCAAGTCTGTTCAGGGCGGCGTGCCAAAAGAGAGCAGAGGCAGGGCTTTAGGATTGTGGCAATAAAACTAAAAGTGACAACAATGGGAAGAATGCAGCAGGGGAAACGATGGGTAGGCTATATACTAAGAAAACAATCCAAACTAATAGAGAAACTTAACATACAAATATCTTTTTTGCATTGTCTTTCATGTAGAACCTCGGGCGGTCAAAGTCTCCTGGCCTCGATTAGAGACTTGAGCATCACCAAACGATTTCTATTTTACATTGTTGTCTCAAACTCTGAGTGTGGTCTCTGTGTTCCCATTTTCATCCCATTCTCTCTTGTTTCTGTCTCTTTCCAGCCCTGACACACACAAACATGCACACCGCATTTTGGGAAGATGTCCAGCTGCCGTGGTGAGAGTGACTAATGACCCCTTTCACAGCACAAACACCACATAATCAGAGATGCTGAGGATCTGTGTCTGCCCGCTGTCCTGTCTGAGTAATTACGCCAGGGACTCAATTAATCTACTACCCAACAATCAACCCGGCTGTAGATACTTGTTGCCTGCTGCAATGGCTCTGTGTTTTGGTCTGGACAAGAGTGTGTGCATAAAAGAAAAAGGGAAATAACATCTTTGACTTTGAGATTGAATTTATTTGAAAGGAGTAAAATTCAAGGTTGCACAGTAGCGGCCGGGGTTGGCACCGTCATCTCGCAGCGAGCCGGCTCAGGCCTTTCTGTGCAGCGTTTGCATGTTTTCTCCTGAATTTTCCCTTTTCCTCTTTCACATCTCGACTCAGCAGTCTCAAACAGTTTTACAGATATTAAATCTCAACACTTCTTAACAATTGAACGCTCGTCTGCTCCTCTCCCGTTATCCGACGCTTCCGTCTGTATGTCTCCCGTTGTTTTCTCTACATGTATCGCTGTCCGTCTTTTCATGTGTAGCTGTCTGTCTGCACTGCACTGGAGTTTACCGCCTGGAATGCACAGACTCGACTGGTAGAGTGGCATCTCGTGGGATGGCTTACCTCTCGTGCAACTGGTCTGTGCAATCACTAAGCAGTTACTGTAAAGGCTATGACATGTAAAACTACTTGCACACAAGTGAGATGCACTATTGAAACACTCTCAAAAACAAGTGCAGTGTACTCAGACCCACACGTGAAACCATGAAACTATGCTGAACACCTCACACGTTTTAAAATGAAACAATGTTACATACACAACTGAAACACTTAAGTCATAAAAATTTCACAATGCAGATGACTGTATTATTGTCACTCAGTTGCTCATGTCACTCATCTGCTCAGCAGCTGAAGTAGCAGCTACAAAAAGCCACCCCGAGGTGAGCTGCTATTTTTTCCTTGCTCGGAAATCTTACGTGTTAAGTCTGTACAGGAAGTTACAGAAGCCCTCACATTTTGTTTTGAGCTGATTCTGATTCAGTGAGATGTTATTTATGTAGTTAGCCTATTTAGTAGACGGTCTACTGTAGTTTTAAGTCTGAAGGGTAGCATACAAAATCCCCAGTCACTTCAGAATTCCTCAGATTTCAGTCTTCCGTCACATCTTCAATAAACACGAGTGACCTAGTTCGACGCTTGAAACAAACTCCAGAGTTTTTAATCTGTAATATCACATATCTGAAGCAGCTTTGGCCAAGTGTCCAATCATTTTTTCAACTCTTAAAAAGTTTTTTAAGTCGACTTATGTGTGGTGAAAGTTGAGTCGACATTGACTACTCCATGACATCACATAAAAACACAGTAGAAAGTAATCATTGCAACAATGAAATTTATATTCTTGACCTGAATATATTGTAGTGTCTCACAAAAGACGCTATGGAGGCTTTTCTACAAGGTTCTTGAAGCTTGAACACGGGCTACCGTTGGCTGTAGCCCACGTCAACACACATGACACTTCTAATATGTCGCTCTTGCTCGGCAAAAAAGAAAGAAAGAAATAAAGTAAACATGCTCTACAACCAACTAATAGAACACAACAGAACTGAACATTAAATGAGCTTATCAATACCGTGCGATACATATATATAGCCTATAAATTGGCACGTCAGTAGTGTTTAATAGTACATCACAGCGTCTTGTAAGATAGGATAAAATGCGGTATTTCTCCGAAGCCTTTTCCGTGTACACCAGCTAAAGGTCTAATAACTTTAGACAATGAAATTCATCATCAAATCCTCCTCCCTGTTGCCACAGAATGTTTGAAGCAGAGAAATTGCTAGTGTTAGCAGTTCCTCTGCTAGCGTTAGCGGATGCCTTTTCAGATGATTGTGCATTGCAGTAGTACTTTTGATGTATTTCAGTACTGACTTACATATTCTGCATGTCACAGTGGAATGGGCTTCATCTTTACTGTATTATTTCCACACACTTGATGAACTGCAAAGTTTGCTGCAAAGACTGATCTTCACATGTCTTCTCGTAGGCGTCCATTCGGTAGTCGGTACAAACTCTATTGTGGACACCATCATATTAAAGCATCTGCACTGTCTGGAAAGCTAACTAAAATAACTCCCCACGCCATCTTTGTTACAGCTGGATCTAGTCACCATGGCAAAGTCATTGTTCCTGCAGAGTGATAGTCTAACTCACTGCCTGCACGGTACAGAGAGGGAGTGAGTCCATGAAAGCAAAGAAGAATCTTCAACAAAATAAAATATACTTGGGCCTCAGCTTCAAGGAGTAAAGTGTCTCTCTCTTTACATGTTTACTTTATTGTGCAACAGCTTAAAGTCTCTGTGCAGAGCATAAAATAGGAACGCCACTTTTTTGTTACTGAACAGAATGCTAAACTCAAAATTCATTACAAAACCAACAGTCTAAATAATGCATGAACAAACATGTAAAACAGGCAAACAGGACTGGACAATATATTGAGTTTTTTTTTTTTTTTTTTTTTTTAATAAGATATATCAATATATATTCATAGTAGCTATATTGTTTATCAGTATAGTTAGGTTGCGCTACCCCACCCCCCACCCACTCACATCCACAACACGGAGAGCAAGACAGACGGGAATCAGGCTACTGAACCAGAGCTGGAAAACTTCGGGCAGAGTTCAGATTTAAAGTGTCAGATGGGCAGCAGAAAAAAAAAAATAAGTATTCTGTATGGAGTGCCAAAAACAAGTTGCCTTCAAGCATGACTAATTTTCCCCACCATTTACAGCAGAAAGAGCAGTACAAAGAGTGTTAAACTGTTCACTTCAGCCCAGACCAGGAAACCTTCCCAGTCTCATTCCTTCTTACCTTTAGTCAAATGCGGAACAACTTCATTCTTAATTAGTATTATTTATTTTATTTTTATTTTATTTATTATTATTTAATGAAAAAAAATATTGAGATGTCATATTTCTTCTTCAACTACAACATATCGAGATGTGATTTTCGTTCAGCCTTGCCAAGAAATAATAACTTTGGCAGCTACAATAACAAAGCATATGCAAATGTCTGAGCATCTATGACCTAGAGCATTTCATTTGAATTTATAAGAGGTTTCCAGTATAGTATGGGAATGAATTTGGTTGCATATGTGTTTGTGAGTGGTTAATTCTGTCCCAGAAGTCCTAGTCTCTTTTAATAATGTCCCTTACGGCCTCTCATATTTTTGAGAATGAGAGAGAGGTACGGACGAGTTTTATTTCCAACACTGAACATCCCTCCTCCCCTCTGGCATCATTGTGAAGAGACCAAAACTTCTCATGGCATACATGGCCTGCCTGTGACAGATTGTGAAAGTTTTAGTCATCACAAAAAGAAGTGGATATCTGAATGAAGTCTACTGCTTAAATATTTAGTGGAATAGCACTGGTAGACTAAGTCCCACGTCCTTGGCTCATGCTGAATAATAATTACTGCAACTGTGAGACTGTATTGGGCTGGGATTGTTATTTTTCAGAATGAGCTGAATGACAAAGATGAAATTAGAATTGAAAATTTATAAAAAAAAAATAATAAAAAAAAAAAACATTTTTGGCCTGTGAATAAAAAATTTAAGCACAGCTGCAAAGAATGATTCATTCATGATTCACAGCTTACGCAACACTTTATGAATAAACATGAATAATGTTGGGGAGACTGCTGGCAGTGCAGATTATCTCTCTACAGGCATCTCATCCATAGTGTTAAAAATCATGTTATTATATGTTATTATAGTAAAACCTCTTCCTATATAACCTACCAGCTCCTCCTTTTAATGTCCTATCCCATTAGAACCCAATCAAAGAAGGGTTTCTGTGTGTTCTCTCACTCTGAGCTCCTTACGGACCTTTTCTGTCCTTTTCATCTTCTCTGCAATGCATGCAAAGCATTACAACCTCCAACAAGATGGCAGAAGGAATCTGTGTGACGGAGAGGCAAGGACAGGAAGAAGCATAAATTAAGTCAATGAAAGTATGTCTATGAAGGTTCTCGGTCATCCAGGTTTGGCAAGGCAACTGGACTTGTAGACTCTACAAAAAAAACCTTTTTGGATAACTGAATGGAAAGCACAGAGTTTCTTTTTCCAGTTATATTTTCTTCACAGTATTTTCGTCTCTTTTCTCTCACCTTTATGCTAACTGATTGCTTATTACTTAACATGCAAACAATTTCATTGTCCCCTTTCAACGTGATTCCATTCTGCTATCAGTGGCTCAAAGAGTCCAAATACATCATATAACTCTGTATTAGTGCCTCCACAGATCTGCAGCTGTGTTTGATTGGAGTTGAATGAAAGTTATTTGAATATATATTAAGCCAGTGACTCAACTGGGCCCAGTTGCTCTGCATAAATTTCAATTTATGGTTTAAAAAAAAAAAAAAGTCTATAGCTGAAAACGATTTGTTAATTTGTGAAATTTGAATTGTGAGTGTGGCATTTCGTTCTTGAACTTCTCCAGATGTAATTGACTGCTGGTAGCCAGTATTTCACAGATTTGATTCAGATCAGTTAACTGACAGAATATGGTTGAATATGGTTGATATTTTTGGTGATACAATGGTTTCGTCCAACGAACAGGAGATTTGTGCTTTATCACAAAAGAATCAGAATCAGAATCAGAATCACCTTTATTGGCCAAGTATGTGCACATACAAGGAATTTGACTCCGGTAACTTTACTCTCTAGTACAGTAATAAGAATAAAAAACACAATAAAATAAAATAAATCTCAATCTGTACATATAAACTATGGGATAATATAGGCAAATAATATTTGCAAGTCTTTATTTTTCTAGAGCCTGGAACCGGTAAATGTTGAATATTTGCACTCAGAAATGACTGAGAAATAGTTTACGAATAATTTGCTGCTGAAATTCTATTTTCATTGTTATTCTGAGGCACAGATTAATTGAGGAAGTTTAGTAAATCTTATCAAATAAACGTACTACTTGCAATGGAAGAGGCAAGTATATGAGCTGATGCTTCGTCAGATATGTTGGTAGATACGCACATGTTTGTTGTAGTTTAGATACTAGGATGCCATCTGTATTCACCAGAGAGCAGAGACTTGTTTAAATTATGAACTGGCTGATTTGATGAGCATTTCAGTTAAGTAATAGTTTTATTTGATAATTAGCTGTAATTAACTTGATTCTCGTTTGATCCTGATTCTCTTCCACATACTTCATTGCCTGTATGAACAGACTTGTGCTTTGTGTAATCTCAGAAATGTGCCACAGCAGCACACCCAATTGCAATTAGTGAAATTATGTTTCTCCTCCGTGTGTGTGTGTGTGTGTGTGTTTTAAACACAGGTACCATTATTCATTAATTAAATTTTAGCCCACACGGTGTAAAGAGAGTGCCCTTTCTGCAGCTCTCTGAATTAATTTAAAGTAATATTGTGTTGAGCCCTGTGATAGACCAGCGACCTGTTCAGGGTGTACCCCGCCTCTCGCCCAGTGACAGCTGGGATAGGCTCCAGCAGACCGGCGACCCTTCACTGGACAGGTGCTTGCAGAAGATGAATGAATGAATGTTGCTTAGTCGTCAACTCCATTCACAAGGCATTTTTCACGTGGCAGGTATATTCACCCCGCCGTGACTGATATACATTAGCATATTTGTTGTGAAGGCCTTTTCTCTGGCAGCCAAACGGTAGTCAGGTCGCCTCATGCTAGAAACTTTCCAGTATGTGGATTTCCTTGGCTGTCCATGAGTCTTATCCGGAACAGGAAATTATGCCAGCACACTCGCCAGAGGAGAGTGATTAAGAGGGCATGTGGGTTCAGAATGTGAAGTGCTACCTCATTTATTCAGAAGTGTTTAAAAATTATACAATAGGTTAGCACTCTGGTGATGTGTTTGCTAGAAGGCTTCTCCCTTGAATAATATCGAGGAATTTATAGTTTCAGATTTCTTGCCATACGTGGCCGTGTTGACATCATCAGAGAATTAAGTATTTAGTGTCTGCTGCGTGCCACCCAGCGCATTGTCATACTGCAAAGGTAGGGTTTTTCCATTCTGGTAATTTTTGTTTTTTTTGTTGTTGTTGATTCACATTTGAAATAACTCCCCATCACCTACAAACATTTGATTAGCTCATGTTGTTGGTATGCTCTGTTTTGTTGGTGTTCCACTGGTTGGCATTATTGCTGGCGAGTGTGTTCTTTGATCGTCGTGGAGTGGAGAGTTTTCTGAGATAGAGTCACATGTTGTGAAGGAGAGACATTGGCGGTTGATTGTGCTGGACTGTAAAATTGCAGAACAATCATTCATAGCTTCCTCTGAGTGAGACCCGACAATTGGACGCAAACCTGGAAGTTAGAAAACTAATTTTGGCTGATGTGCTACGTAAACAATTTAAGGGCCTGTTCAGGCTTTGCATTAAAATCTAATCTGGATCAGCTTCAGGTACGTGTGTTCAGACCTGTATGCAAATAAAGCCTGACGTCATCTGGGGTGCAACAGAATATTTTAACAACCAATGTCTCTAATGGATCTCAACCACCGCTCCAGAACAATGAACAGAGCTGTTTTATGATTGTGCGTCATGACTTGGACACACATGTTAACATTTGTTGATCTCCAGCATGATGTTAGTAACAAACGCACAAAAACAGCCAATAAACAACATGCGACCCTTACCATTTAAACACGTAGGGTCAAGGCACCGGCTCAGAAAGATTGTTTGGCCCAGTGCAGGTCTTGTTTAGACGCTCAGATGGAAACTGCGAATAAAGTCAATAAATTGTGCTTTTAATTCCCAGAAGGGATGAAAAGATCAACTTTGTTTGGGCCCAGTCCCAATATGAGCCCTTTAATATTGAATATCTGCGACACCAAGTCCAGTCCAATCCTCACATTAATCACAATGTTGATTAAATGCTTGTGACAAACTGAAATAACATCTGTAACCTCAATTTGACACATCTTTTTTTCCCCCCCAACAAACTACTCTGTCAAAAGGCTCTGGTTAAGCTGATGAGCCTAAATAATTGATTTGATATGCAAAGAAAGTTTAACTGGCAGAATATGAAGTTTTATTTTGACCTGTCAGAAAGTTGGAACAGAAGTGCAGAAGAACAGAAGGACTGACAGCTGATATGACCTGCCAGCAACATTTGTCAGTTTAAACGGTGAAGGTGACGATCAGCGCTGGCTTAAAGGAGAAGCTTTTTTTTTTTTTTTTTGCCCCTGATGTTTCTAAAGAGCAGAGTGAGGAGGTAAAGAATTTGTTACCTTGAATTTCTTTTCACCTAAGGTGTCAGAACAGAGTCTATCACTGGTTTGACTGAATCATCTTTCACTTTTACGTACTGTAATTTTCCCGCTCATGTGGGGTAAAATGATCCCAATGAAGAGCAACACTACACTGCAAAAACACTAAATCTTACCAAGTATGTCTCATTTCTAGTCAAAATATCTCATTACACTTACAGTTTTTTACAATTGCTAACAAGCGCTTACCCATACTTTATTTTTACCCATGCAGATATTTTTTCTAAACTCTTAACACAGACTCTCGTCTGCAAAACACAATTGGCCAAATGGATAATTTTCTTCTCAAAAATACATTTTGTTGAATATATACTAACTCATGTTTTAAAATAGAACACATCTTTCTCTGCACACACTGGCATTATACCAAAACACTGGAAATATGACTCAAAATGAAGTTATTCTGTCAAAGAATAACACTAGTTTTCACTTTACAAGGTACATGCAGTGAATCAAAGTACACCAGGTTTCAAAATACTGGCTATTGCTGACATTACAAAAACTGCATATGCTTCAGTTTTACAAGTATTTGCACTCCTTTGACCTTTTGTTCTGACCACCTATGGGAGCCATCTCTGCCCCCCCACTGAGTTCACCCTCCTGTGTAAAGTTGCCCTCGACTGACCAATATGCAACCACACCTGGGGACAGGGTATGTCTGTGCTCTGGCCTTACATTTAGGGTCAGTTTCCAGTCTCGGACCCACTCTGTGTTGGTAGGCTCACCATAACCTGGAACTCCAATAAACTTGCACCACACAAACTTGGAACTAGACTTGGATTGTTTTTTTTTCTTCAACAGTGGACTTCAAACCAAGCGATTAGCGGTTGAAAAAAAAACTATATCAGCTGAGATATGTTGTTTTTGAACTGATATCATTGCAGAAGAAGATGTTTTTATACTGTATGTAAGGTTTGGTATATTGTTTTTGCTATCATGGGATGTTGTGTGTTAACATTTGTAAATAATACAAAAACAATCCGTAATTTTGTTGGGAGGTACAGCTGGTCTGTTAAGAAAATGTAAGCATTGTGGAAATGTGTTCACTGACTGCATATTGTGTGAAAACGACATGAAATGTGTGAATGGTATGGCCACAAAAGACCGATGCTGTACTAATTGTGTTTAGAGTTCTGAAAATGTCACCATTGATTGGACAAACGCAAGTTAGCCACTGAAAAAAACTGTGATATAAGACACAATTGCCTAAAGAGTACCATTTCAGCAAGACACAGGGACCTGTTTATGGACATTACACCTTAATACACAGCCATTTTCACTAGTTCCATTGGCAGATTTTTTTTAATTTTTTAATTTTTTTGCCATTTGAAAAAAATGCTGGAAAAGCAAAAATTGCTTGAAAATAGGCAAAAAAATCTGCCAATGGAACTAGTGAAAATTACTCTGTATTAAGATGTATTGTCTTAAAACAAGGCCCTGTGTCTTGCTGAAATGGTACTCTTTAGACAATTGTGTCTTATATTATTATTTTATTTTGTTTTTTTGCAGTGTAGCAGGCTGAGGAGGAAAAGTAAGTAAGGGAGCGATCACATTTTAGTTGATATTGATCTGTTAATGTACGTCTGGATGTGTCCTGAAACCAGTTAGGGCCTGCAGACCAAGTTTGTTTCCCACAACCGTTTAAAATAATCATAAACTGTTGAGATCACATTTGAGCTTTATTAGAATACGACATGAAAGAAATATCAAAATAGCCCCACAGACTTTTTGCATAAACTCTTGGTGGCACAAGTGTATTTGTGTTTTACAGAAAGGATATAAAGCATTTTCAGGACAAAGGTCTGGTTGTTGGAGTCTACTGTGGAAAACAGATTGTTTATTGTTGACATGTGCAGATTGGCTGGTGGGATGTGAACAGTGGAGGGATTAATTACTTCAGAGCACTTGGTGCTGGTTTGGCCCTTCACCAGCTGGTGAATAGGAATAGTTAGAGGTCTCTTGACAGCCTTGGCCTACTGTGCTCGGTTGTTACCGCTCACTCTGAGAATGGCCTCTCACTCAGGAGTACAAGCTTCCTTGCATGACCCTGGGCGAGCTTACCTTCTTCATTCTATTACATTTTGTCATGCAGAGTGGCTGTTAGTTCAGTGTAGAGGAATACCATTGCCCAAAAAGACATGTGGAAAGGGTTTAAGGTTTGCATCAACAGGGAGAGCTCTGTCTTCCGGGAGATGCTGTTTGCCAATCTGAAGAGACCTTCCAGATGGTGAAACTGTGAGTGTACCTCAATCACTGTACCTCCCAGAAGCACTCAGCGAGAAGATGTATCCATGGCAGCCAGGGGGGTTAATGACTACCACTCAGCTGGTAGCGCCTCTGAACAAGGTTAAGGTACTCGCAGTACTTTCTTGAAGTTGGGGAAATATAATTCAGATATGTGTTCTGAGTGATTGGTTCACAACCGACCAGCTTTTGTACATATGTGAACGCATCCAAGATACATTGAGAATTTTGAGATAGTCTGAGCCTCTTGAGTGAATACACAAACAATGGTGGCAATAAAGTGACATGTAATATAAATGAGTAGATTTGTAAAATTGTATTGAATTGGTCAATTCAATTTAAACAAAACTACCAGTTCATAAAAAAAACAACCATACCATAACAACCATATGTTCAATTTAGCAATAGTATGTCAACTTAGGAGTTAATACAACTCAAGAATAGTGAATGCAAATCAATTTCACAACAAAACTCAGTGTAGTATTTGAGCAAATTTACTACATAGATTTTTACTAAATGTGATATCTGTCTTGCGCAAAATCCTGGGTGAGATTCATTTAACCCTACTATTCATCCCTGTGGTTAGGCTTGACATAGGAAACAGGACACCTCTGCCATGCATAGTCCCCATGAGATGTCCACAACATTACAAAAAGGCGACTCTCATGAACAATTGGGCATGGGATACAGGCTTAGGACCGATCACCCTGTAGCCGGCCGCCTTTGATGATAATGTATAGTGCGAAACAGTCCGAAACATCTGGTGAACCAGAGGAGCACTACTAATGATGCATCCCAAAATGCAACCAAACTCCCAAGCTTCTTTAACCAAGAACTCTTGCACAGAATATCTAATCCTGTGTTTGAAATCTGAATATGTGGCTAAGAATCATTTTGATCCACTAAAAAAAATCTGTTCTATTAACTCATGCACATTTTAACTACATTCAACATATTTACCCTGCAGTCCTTAATTATCCACCTAAATGAATTGACATTTCCCTGAGATTTCCCTGGAGGCTCACAAGAACAGTACTGCAGAAGAGGACTATCTCCAAAGAGTGGCGTAGGGCAGGAGGGGTCCTTTATTCTTTATCAGGCACTCTTCAAAAAGGTCCTCTTGTTTCTCGGCAAGGTACAAAATGAGGCTGTGGATAACAGCCTCACGTCTGAGGAGTTATGTGATCACACATTGTTGAAGCTACTGATTGCAAGTAATTGCTTACACGTATGAGTTAGGCAGTGTAAGTGTCAACACACCTGACTCAGTTTGTACAGGAAAGGTCTCAGCTTGGTTCCCACTACACCTCCCATGGCCTTCGTCAAAGGTAATAAGTTTTGGTGTGTAGTGGTTTGTCCATGAAGTTGTAGTTATTCTCATGAATTCCTCCTTGATCTGCATTAACAAAAACACAAATACACCAGGAACCGGGTTTGCTTATCAAGGAGTTGACAAGTTCAGGACGAATTACTTCATGCCATCTCAATTTGGAACGGTAATTAGACATCGCATATTGAAGATGCTGCTGCCATCTGTACATACCTGAAAATGAGGTTGCAGGCTCCCTTAGGCATGGATGCTTTTTTCCACAGAGCTGCTATAACTCCCAGTCTTTGAAGGCCAGTTGGATAAGCAGTGTAACAGAATATGGTTTCAGCACGTTTCTCAAGTAAATTTGACTTCAGGTTACGATTCTGAAGGTGTGAGCTATCACTTTCATGAGCCTGATTTCCTGCTTGAAGGAGCATTTTCGACATCATATGAAAAGGTAGGTATCAGAAAATTAGTTGGGCATGGTTCTGATCGACATTCTGGGGGCCGTGGTAAAATGAAGGTGTCAGCTGAGGCAATCGAGGAACTGTCATCCTGTGAAGACTGATCCAGTGGTACTGGAGGAGAGGAAGCAACTGACTCGTCCATGGGAGTCAATGTCACAACAATAGACAGTTCTATATTAGCTAGTTTGTCTTTGTCCTTAACTAGATCTGTTGTTGTTAGAGTGGAGAATTGGTTATCAAAGTCTTTGTCCATGTACGAAACACCCTTGGAGTTGAAAGTGATCCTGCGCAGCTGCTAGAGGTTTCCCTCCAGTGCCAGTGAACTTGTGAACCTGTGTCCAAAGTGTGATGCTATCATTTTCCATCCTATAATCTCTATAATCCAATTTAATGCATCCAGCAACGCTTTATGGGCCTTCTGCCACTAGGCTGAATACGACATATATTAGAAAAAGTTTATAATAGATATGTTTAAAATAGGGATGCACGATGATTATCGGACCGATAAAATATCGGCCGATTTGGAGAATTATTACGTCATTTTTTATCGATCCGATGGGTAAATTTCAACCGATAAAAAGATCCGATAAATTAATTCAATTTGGGAAAATTTGCCGGCCAAGTCGCAGCGAAAACAGGCCCTGGCGCGCTAGTTACGTCATCTATTCGCGCCATATCAGAAGGACCCAAGCCTGGCTTCGTCACTGCCTGACAAATAATGAGCATGTCTTCACCTGTGTGGTCGTTTTTCACCGTGGCGGAAGATGACAACAGCAAATGACCAATATATTTGTCTGATGACATGAAAAAAAATAAACATTTGAAGAGCCAAAAACATTTAGATTTCTTTTTAGACCAGAGCTACTAAAATATCAGTTTTTCATCACTGCATCTTGCACAAACTGCAGATCATATGAAGAGATTATATTGAATATAAAAATATTAACATATCGGTTATCGGTATCGGTATCGGCCATGAGAAGCAGGAAATTATCGGATATCGGTATCGGTTGTAATTTTCCATATCGTGCATCACTAGTTTAAAATATATAATGTGCAATAAATGCACAACTAAATCGAGGGAAGTTTTTATAACAATAAAGCACGTTCTGGATTCACCCAATTTAAAATGATATTTTACATAGTCTGACAGGTAGATGTGGCATTTTAGGGAAACCATTCAATAGCTTTGTATTGTGTAGGTAGCCAGTGGGTATGTGTCAGTGAGTTGTGAGTGCTGAATCAGTTGGACTGTGCTTGTGGACTTCGATTTGAAACATCCAAAATGCTCAAAGTGCCATGCACTTTGCAATAATCACAAACAATGATGATTTGTAGTATTTCAGCAGAGTCGGGCAAGCAGTCAGTGGAGCCCTAACCAAGATCATGCCAGTACCGTAACTGGTTCTACCTGGACTGTCAAATAGACAGCTGTCTCTTCAGAAAATTTCTGTGCTGCATATTCTCATATGCTCACATTTACAACCTAATGTAACTAAATGCAATCATGAACTGGTGTTTTTTAGCCATAGACAAAATCTCATTGTCCATAAGGACCAGAGTGGCAAGTGCTTTAATAAACTGCAGATAATGCTCTGCAAAATGATGGAATGGAAATCCTGATAAGTGAAAGAAATCTGAAAGTACTGTAATCAAACAATTTATTTTAAGTTCTGTCCATAGACTGTAAAACATGTGGATGCCATGACAGCACCTCAGTGGTGAAGCACCACTTTGTCATTTTACATTAATATGATGGTGATGTATGTTAAAGTGGCTGTTTTTATTTGACACTGTTAAAAACAGGATGTGACATTGGCTACTGACAACTACTTCACATAGCACTACTGTAGGAGTAGGACATGGGGTAGTAATGACAGAATAAAGGTTTGTCTGTTTATAACCTACAAAATGAGTAGTTATGCTGCAAACTGTGCTAACTGATCTCAAGAATTGGAGGGATCTTAGCATTGCCTTTTTCTGTTTCTGTGTTTATTTTATTCTTGAGGTATTTTTATTCAGTTGTCATCACACATTCCCTGAGTGTCATGTTGTAGAATGTCATCGAAGTCCAGTATTTGGATAAAATCTCCAGTTTCTTCTATAAACCACTCTTTAGAGAGAGGGCACATCCACGAAAAAACAGAAATGCTGCAATTCTTAAAAAAATATCATTACAGATTTTATAGTGTATTACTTAACAGACATAAGTGGGCCCTTAAATGTGATTTGTACACCCATAAAGGTGAAGCAGAAGGTTTCCATTCATACTTAATATTTCCTTTTATTCACTGTCGTGGAGAGCTGTGAGCCGGAGGTTTACAGTTGAAAAGGCTGTACCTGGCACCATGCTGAGCTTCCTACTATTAGTGCAGTTGATGGATCTTTTAATTCCCTCTCTGTGTTTAGGATTTCTGTATCCACTGAAGACAGGAAATCATAAGTCAGATGTGAATTAAACTAATCAGCTGAGTGGAAAGGGATCGGTGGAGGGGAGGGGAGGTCTGAAGAAAGAAAAAGAATCAATGTTGTTCTAGAAAATCAGATTCTTCTGAAAGCTTGGGAGTGTTGGGCTTAACCCAAATCATGAATCACTGGTTAATTAAGCTCTCGGAGAATGAATTTATTTGCGCAAAAAATGAATCATTTCCTCTTTTGAAATGAAGATGGCCAGATGAAAAAGCAATCTCATGTATTTCAATGCTGTTTGAATTTGCATGCCAGCCCCTAAATTAGTATTCATTTCAGATCTATGGGAAAGACCAAAACAGACTGCAGCGCTGCACTTTTGTCGCTGTCTAATTAGTGAGTCGTTTTCCATTCCTCTGAAACGCGCACCTCAAAAAGACATCAAATAGGCCCACGTGGAGGTTGCAAATATGCACATATAATATAATAATATAGAAATAAACCTCCATTTAAAATATTACACCACCCCAAATGGAAGTGCTTTGTTGGTCCTTTGCCGAACTATCTTTTCTACTCGAGGGTGAGAATAAAAGCCTCATTGATACAAGCTTTTGTTTTATATATATATAAATGCAGCTTTCCACTTTCTGCTTCTTGTCACTCTCATTGATGTAAGAATTACATATCAGCAAGTAACCCGGGCTCATCTCACTCATGAGAGAGAAGTGATATGAATGTATCTCTGTCATGGCAGAAATGTTTGAACAGTGTTTGAAGAGAGTGCCTTTGTAGTTCCTAAAGCCTTATTCTGGACTGGATGTGAATATCATCGTATTAAAGCTCAGAGACTGCAATTTAAGGCTCCCACTCAGTGTCTGCTGGAATAACATGAATGTGTCATTTGTTAAACAGCTGAAATAACCACAATGGTGTCCATTTCCAAAAATATATGGACGTAACTGTCCTTCAGCAAAAACGTGTTAAGTGATGACCCTAAAACAAACATTTCCCTTTTTCCATCGATTAATGTTGATTTTTTTTATTTATCTGCATATTATGTATGTATTTTCTGAGTAGCTGATTAATCATTTGCTTAACACGCCAGTAAATGTAACTTGTGCCATCAAAAATTCTCTTAATAAGACACTTTTACTTGAAATCTGTAAATGAAGAAACCTTTCAAACTTTCACTTCTCCCTAATGATACTATTCATGAACTGTAGAACTAATTAGCAAAGATGTTGTTTACTAGAATCCACCCTGAATTAGCATGGTGTTGATTGTGTATTATCAAACTTCAATTGCCTGTGCTGATTGGAAGTGGAGTTGCACCTGCGTAAGGTTGATTTTATCAACACAGGGCGTCACCTAAATTGAAAGCTACGTTGTTGAGTTCTATGCGTCTTCATGTGCACAACTTGCCAATGCACTAGAAAGCGGCTCCAGTTCTCAAAAACTACTCCCGGGCACTGGCCACCAACCAACAATCAGACAAAACTCCTGTGACAGTCCAGATACTGACATGGTTGTCTTTTTTTGGGTTGGAGGAAAAAAAATCCCTAGAATGTGAGTAGATGTTTTTACAAAGTGTCCGTTTCATTAGGTCTAAAAGATTCCCACAGTTTTAAAAATCTGGTTCTAGCTTTTGGGAAAAGTTAGCAGGCAGGAGGAGCCTCTGTGACTGAAGATGAACGTACAGACTGCAGGGGGGTCAACACATTCCACTCGAATCGGTTTTTGCATTATTGGTTATGTTGATTAGTCACTGCAGTCCTGATTGTACACCGATCAGGCATAACATGATGACCACCTTCCTAATATTGTGTAGGTCTCCCTTGTGCCTTCCAAACAGTTGTGACTCATCAGAGAATGGACATAGGTCTTCTGAGGGTGTCCTGTGGTGTCTGACAACAAAATGTTAGTGGGGGTCTTTGGGTCTTATGGGTTGAGGGGAGGGGCCTCAGTGGATCAGACTTGTTCCAGTTCATCCCACAAATCAGTTTGGGATCTAGTGAATTTGGAGGCCAGGTCAACACCTCGAGCTGTTTTTTGAGTTGTTCCTAAACCGTTTTTGTGTGTGTTCCTGTGTCAGGCTGCGTCCTGCTGGGGATGGCTGCTGCCGCCAAGGAGTGTCATTGCTAAGGGGAGGCCTGGTCTAGGTGTAAGTAGTATCCACACATATGCCAGGTTCAAAAGTTTCTCAGCAGAACACTGCATTGTCACAAGATGGTGACTATTATTGACTTCTCCTGTCAGTGGTCATAATGTTATGCCTGTTCAAAAAAGATAAAATAAAGTCTGCCTACTACTCGAGCACTGGGTTTCTTGTTCCAGCTGAATGTGCGTGTGTGGGTGAGGTTTCTTGGTTGTTCAAACATTTCAGCCTCTCAAGTTATTCACACAAAAAAGAAAAGTGTTTTTTTTTTTTTTTTTTTTTAAGAATTCAAAGGGAAGCCTCACATGAAAGTGAAGCACGTTATGTAAATTGAGATAGGTCTTAGCTGTTCAAGGTGCCATCTGATTGTGAAATGTCTGATCAGTACTGCCATCCAGCCGAATCACCACTGGCTTATCCCTGTGATCAGACAGATGGGCCCTTGGGTTAAATTTCAAAAAAGACAGGGAAAGATAAACGCCTGCCTCTCTCCTCTGTCTGAGCTACGTAGAACATTTCACGGACGCACCACTGTCTGTCTTTGGCAGCAAGCATTTTAAATAAACTGTACTTGGTTCTCTGCATCATGTTGTTATAGATATTTAAATTAAGTCTTACTATCAAGTTTTTACGGCAAAAATCAAAGCTGAAATGTCTGCTCTTCTTAATCCATATCTTCCCCATATTGCCCTTGTGTTGCATGTGTCCTGTCCTGGGCTGCATTTATCTTGTTCCTGTTTCCCCACTGTGCCCCCTGTGTCCTGTTCTGTACAGGACTGCGCCAGGTTTGTTCTACCCTCTGTCTAATGTTAGCTCTTCCTCTTCTGTCTCGTAGAACCCTTTTATCCCGTACAGGACAAATTATTGACCCAGAAGAGAGCAACCCATAGATGAATAACCAAACAATATGCTTGGAGGCTCAACTTTTATCATTAATCATTCTCATTCATTTTAATTGTCTTGTTTTAAACCAACACAATTTTAAACATGCCTAGGACATTCAATTATTTGCTACAACATTATAGCTTAGAGAAGAATGTGTAAAGAATAAAAGAGTTCAACAAGCCTCTCAGTATTAGTGTCGGTCCTAAATAAATGATTTGATGTATTGTTTCTTGTGCTTTTAATTGTTCAGTAGAAACTGAGTACATACAACCTCTAAAATCTGACATAATGAAAGTTTTGTAACCACAGTAGCCACAGTGAGACAGTGTCACAATCTGGACTACTACAACAGCAAGTTTTGTCTGGTTCTTTCTTGGCTGCTGTTTAGTGCCTGGAAGTTTGGAGCAGATGTTAAACTATGGCGACACTATCCAGCACTATCGAAGCTAATAGTCGTTTGACTTTGTTTGCCTTCATTGATAGCTTCCATGTTAAAATATTTTACTATGACAAAAATGAATTACTAATATATATATATATATATATATATATATATATATTCATTGAAATAATACAATTCATAGTTTTATTGGCACCAATTACAAAATGGACATGGGCCTTCTGAGGGTGTCCTGTGGTGTCTGACAACAGGATGTTGTTACTGGGGGCCTTTGGGTGCTATGGGTTGAGGGGAGAGGTCTCTGTGGACCATCCCACAGATACATACTTGACCAATTAGGGATCTAGTGAATTTGAAAGCCAGGTCAACTCCTTGTGCTGTTTTTCTTGTTTGTTTTTATTTAGTTGTTCCTTAGCCAAGGGGTGGGGGTGCCTGGTTTGGTCTAAGTGGGTGCTATATGTCTAAGTAACATCCACACGAATGCCATGTCCAAAAGTTTCCCAGCAGAACACTGAATTATCACAAGATGGTCACTGTTATTCACTTCTCCCATCAGTGGTTTAAATATTGTGGCAGATCTGTGTTCAGCTGGCTGAAAAATATTACAGTTATTTGTATTTTTTACAAACAAGTGCAGATTACCTGTGAGGTCAGGCTGACATTATCCAGTATGGTGCCCAGGGCATGACATACTACTGTAGAGATAGCTGAATGTTACTGAAATGGTTGGCATCAAAACCTGGGCAGTTATTATCTTGGTAAATGTGCTCTAACTCAAAATGAACATCATTGTTGGCCTTTCAAAGCAACATTCTTGTTATTACACCGAGAGATTACCCTGACTTTGCAACAATACTCATCTGCTCATCAGGTGGTCAGACTCATGAAGCTGCCTTTTCTAATCAGCCCGAGCCCACAGTGGCTTCTCCAAAGACACTGAAGGCAATTAGCTTAAAAAGCATTACTTGACATTTAACTCTGTGCTCCCCCACCTTTTCCATGAGCCAACCAGTGAATTGCTGACATTTGAAGCAGACTTAAGTGGCTGAAGACTGTAATTTTACTCAGACTAAATTTTCTTCAGGGGCTCAGACCTATGTACCGACTCATGCTACACTTTCTGTAGAGCAAAAGATCCGAGGGGTCAGAGATCAGATTGGCTCCACGAAGAGTTCAATTGCAGTTACTGGGCGGAACGGAGGAGCCAAAAGTCCAGCCGTCAAAATAAATTAGACTAAGCACTTACACTAGAAGGGTGCTCAACTGATTTGTATGGCTATTTCGTCTAGGATGAGGATAGCTAGATGTTAATTAAAGCAAGTAGAATTGATGTTTTACAATGACAGTAAATATAAAATAGCAACAGGCCAATTCACATTTGCTTGTTTATAGAGTTTTTTTTTAAACTGTTTCACACAAATGTTTTGTTGAGATTGTTACACTTACTTTTATAGGAAATTCAGTTTCGTGCTTAGCATGCGTAATTAGCTTGTCAAATTTCATTTCAAACTCAAATAGATAGATAGATAGATAGATAGATAGATAGATAGATAGATAGATAGAGATAACAGAATATTGTTAGTGGGGGCCTTTGGGTCCTGTGGGTTGAGGGGTTGGTCCTCTGTGGATCATCCTACAGATACTTGACCAGTTTGGGATCTAGTGAATTTGAGGGCCAGGTGAACACCTCGTGCTGTTTTTCATGTTTTTTTTTTTTTTTTTTTGTTTTTTTTTTTAAGTTGGTCCTAAACCATTTTTGTGTGCGTCTGTGTCAGGCTGCATCCTGCTGGAGATGGGTTGGGGTGTCTGGCATACACATATATACATAGACTCCGCATCGACTGTGGAGGGACGTGCCTAAAGCGCTGCCATCTTGGTACAGGGCTAGCAGAGGCAGCGGTGCATGAACCTACGAAGGAAAGAGGTACTTCTCAACCTCAAAGTAGAATTATTCGCTGAATTTTGGACCCATTTCCAAACGTATTGATTTGTTACAAAACGTCACACATGTAGCAATGATAAAAATCTGGTTTTACTACCCAAATACAAATTCTACTTAATGTTATCAGCAGACTAGCTTCTGACAGAGGATTGTAAAGAAAAGATGCTGGACTTCAACTAATCGATTTATGATCACTTTTATTGTGTAGAAACACCATTCCTCCACAGATGTAATGCACTGTAAGAGCGAGTGGCCCTGTTCCAACATGGCCGCCCTGTTCCAACATGGCCGCCCTGTAGGCACGCCGCTCCAGTAGACGACAGCGCTCAATGAGGCGTGTATATATGTCTATATTGTGTGGTACATGTCTGAGTAACATCCACACGGATGCCAGGTCCAAATGTTTCCCAGCAGACCATTGCGTTGTCACAAGGTTACAATACAATGTCAATGTCATTTACTTCTGCTGTCAGAGGTTCTACTGTTATGACTGATCAGTGTATTATATATGTTTTTCTCTCAAAAATACTAAGCAATACTTCATTCATTTATCTGCTAAATCAATATATTATTTCTGTACGTCGCGTTCAAAAACAATTAATGTAGCCAGAGACGAAGGCTGTGAAAAAGACTTGTTCTCCTTTTCAGTATGTGACTGAGTGCACGTGTCTTAGTAGTTTGCACTGGGTTGCAGAAAGACTGGGGTATCAAAGTGAATATCATATGAGTTCATAAATTATACATAATTATGCATCAAATCATATTTCCCTATCATTTCCAGTTTGAGGTAGTTACATAATGCGGTTCACTGTAAATAACTTAAAATGGAGCCAGATTATATCTGTAGAGATTGAACAGAGTATTGGAAATACCTTCAAATGTTTACTTAAGGAATCAACCTTTCCGCTGTCGCTTGTACGTATAAGTAATTATAGTAAGAATTTAATTAGATCCATGCTACAGACGTAATGTGTTATAGTGTTTAAACACCTCTCACTTACTCTTTCTTTGACCTTTCGTGAGAAATTTGATCATTCAAACTTACGTAAAGTTGAAGTTACTTCCATTTGAGACCTTACTTCCCAAATATTCGGATGTGAAAGTTTTATTGAGGTTAAAAGAGATGTTTTAGTGAAACTCCTTGTCAGCTTATACATCGGTGTCTATTGCCACTTTATCAGCTGCCCCTAATTTAATGCAGCTTTGGTGAGGGGAGGGAGGATGAGATGCTTTCGGGGGCGTTAAGGCAAACACAATGCAAGCCCGACGTTGTGCCTCCATAGTATTAACATTTTATGGGAAACCCTGATTAGGTACCATGAAGAAGTGGCCTAATGTCGTCTGTTCTAATGGTCTAAATACATGTTTACATTTGTTTACCACTTAAGGGCAAGGAACCATAACTTCAGAAACATTTCTACACTTATTTCATACATGAAAATGAAAAATTTTGAAAAATGTCACAAAAGTAGAAAGGTCTTCTTATACCCTACAGTAACACTCTAGGGTTGAAATTTTGAATTTCCAAGTATAACAATGTGTGCCTTATTAAAGGTTATGTCAGGGAATGTTAGCTGGGTGTTCAAATGGGGGAAAAATAGATCACACAGTAGGTGTTTTATAGCAGTTCCTTCAATGATTGCCTTGGCATGAAGACTTAGGCTCCGTCCACACGTACGAAAACGATCTTTTTCCTATCCGTTTTCGCTCTACGGTTTCAAAAAATCCGCGTCCACACCTGATCCGTCTTTACACGACTGAAAACGCTACTTCATATTCCAGGTCTATAGGCGGCGCTGTTTCAGTTTCAGAAATTCACCAAAAACGGAGAGGAAGAGGTGGCGCATGCGCATGAAGCTTGAGCGCTGTTTACAAATCGGCTTTCGAAGAAACCAAAAATTAGAGTTTGCCCTAGTAACCATAACAGGCTCAATATGTTCTCCAGTAGTAACGCAAGCATGTAGTCCGCCATTGTTGTTGATGTTGTTATGAGACGTTTCGCGAGATATACGAGGTGGAAGACTGCTCGAGGGGTGTGGCCATGGTGGCTATGGTGGCGATGATGTCATCGTTTTCAGAAATCTCCGGATTCAACCGTCCACACCGATTCGCGAGAAGTGCGTTTTCGAATTTATCCACCCTGGGACCCGGTTTCAAAAAAGTGCGTTTTCGGGCTATGCGTTTACGGGATTCGTGTGGACGATAAGCCAAAACGAATAAAAACATGTGCGTTTACGAAAAAATGCGTTTTCGTGTGGATAGGGCCTTATAATAGTGGAAGATTGTGAGATGGATTGCAATTAAGCTACATTGTTTTCTGTACTGTATATTCTATTGTGATTTCACTAGAAGGTATTTAAATATATCAGGTGAACTTTCGTTATTCCATTTTTCCTTTTGTACTTGGCTGCTATTTTTTCCTTCTGTCTGAGCTATAATACTAAATGTCCACTGTCCACTTTTTGAGATGCAGTTTACAAGCTCAAACCTAACTCCACGACGATTGCGACTTAAATATCACAATCAATAGCAAGTCCAGCTCTAATCCCATAGGATTAGAGCTGGATGTTGGAGCCTGTGGATTCATTATAGAACAAAACAAATATATTTTCTGCATGCAAGGTGATGATTCTGTGTAATTTACGAAGTTAGTTAGTTATTCTAGAAAATAAAATCTAAGAATATTGTCAGTAGACGTCTGCTGTTTTCATCCCATCAACAGTGGCATAGTATGTTGGAGAAAGATGCATTAACTTTTAGAGTACTGTTATGAATCTACATTCCTGGCACGTAATGTGGTAGTGAGAGATTGTGTTCAGAATAACAACAATCACAGCACAACCTGTTTGTACATATAATACATGTCCCTACAGTGTTGATCACAAGACAAAGAGTTGTTAATGCCACACTGGATGAAGGCTTGCAGATGACAGTGAGTTGAAAAGGATGACTTATTCAATAACACTGGTGAGCTGCAATGTTTCATGTTAATCCACCATACAAAACCAAACAAAAAGGACTGACCTAAACTAAAATAACAGTCGGGGATTGCTGGTCTAGCAGATAACATTTACCATGTTAGCATGCTGACATTTTCAAATCTGGACTCAACACTGTTATTAGTTGGTAGTCAAACAGATGACGTTAAACAGGAATTCAGAAGTTCATCCAAGTCACAACAGTTAATCCTTAGAGGTTCGTGAATGTACTAAATCTCAAAGCAGTAAATCAATAAAGTGCTGACATGTTTCACCTGAACCACAGATCTCAACCTTGTGCTGGTTCTAGAGAAGAGCATCTGGTAGTTACCAAAGCCCTTGGGATTCATCCCTGGGGACCCTGAATCCCTGTAACATGTTCTGATGTCAGTCCAAACCTCGGACTGATTGAGTGATACACTGAGGTCCATAAATGCCTGGACACCAATAGAATTTTGCTTATATTATCTTTATCTCCAAAACATATTAAAGTTATTGTTACAAGTGTTTACTGGCTAGACCATCGGCTTTACTCTGATGCCAATCATTGTAATCAGAGGAAAGGTGTAGGAATTACAACCATTTCTCTCATATTTTCTCATATATGAGAAATGTCTCATAGACTTAAAGTTATTGGACTATGTGGCCTATTTCTGCAAGATTCTTTCATGAATTATACAATTAAAAGGACTGAAGAGTCTGCACTTCAAGCCTATATTCATTATGTAACAATAACTTCTTATTTTGGTGAACAAAAATTGTGCACATGTCCAATCACAATGGATATAATTTCTGTTTAAAACATAGCCTGGATGGCCTTATGTTACTTCAGAAATTGTATTTTCTAAGCGGCTTATTTGAATAAAAAAAGTATTTTTTAGTGGACAACGTTGCTGGTGCTCCATTCCATCTTATTACTCTCTCTGTTTTCAAACATCCAGACTTTCATGCCATTGGAGAGTGAAGGCTAATTACTGCCTCTCGTCTGCGATGTGTTTTGCTTTGATTTTACGGGGAACATCTGATTGTCTGACCTGCAAAGTATGCAGTGAGCCAAGAGATAGCACTGCATTGTGTCCTATAATTAGTGGTTCTTTTGCATGTTAAAGTGAATAGAGATCCCAGTTCACCAGGAGACAGCCAATTAACTTTCTCCTCTTCTTTACTTTGCTTCTGAGGGAATAATTTACCCCGTCTTTCGTCTGATATGAAGACAGTCGAGTGTGTCTAACACTATCATTTACCCCTGCAATACATCATTCATTTTTCTGCACTGGCATGTCCGATCATATGCAAAAAGCAAGCATTGTATCCCATGCTAGACCCAGGTAATCAAAGCCGTCTCTAGTTCTCTAGTACTACTATCTCTAGCTCTTCTGATTTGAGTTATAAACAATGGCATGAAAATAATTAGTTGATTAAGAGCTAAAAGCTTTCTAAAAGCTCCCACGCTGATATCATGTGCATGTGAAAGTGTGTGTGGAACAAAACATAGCTGAAAATAAAAAGAGAGAAAAACAACAGGTGATTAATCGGCCTCAAACATCCGTTTAAAGTAGTGGAATTAATGTCATCCAGCAGCAAAATGCTCAGTGCCAGTGCTGTTTCCAGTAATGCTCAATTAACTGCTTCTTGGACTCCACAAGCTAACTGTAACAGGGCCATGAGCTATCCAGTCCAGTGGACAATAAATATGTAACCCAGTTTTGAATCTGAAATACCTGCCAATGTGACACATCATTTCCCCTGAATGTGGTATAATTTTGTAAATGCTGCAGTGATTCCTCATCAAATCACCAGTAATCACGTGTGATACTCCCCTAATATTTTTGAGGGGAAGAATATGTTACACAGATGTTCTGTGTGGGGCACCGTTCTTCCTTTCAATGAACTATATTCTGGGATTGTACTGTCAAGTCATTGCGTGTGAGTAACGGAGCCCTCCACCTAAGCAGAACTACTCGCTGTGCCAAGAAGGAGGCAAAAACCAACCTGTGCCGTTTTTCAGACGTTAAGGACCCCTTCTGCTGCGGGACACCAAACAGAACCCCTGGATTTTTACCACTAAGGTGTAGTGCGTAGAGGACTCCCCTCCAGTACTAGGACTAGGGGAAAACCAATCAGTGAAGCTTCAGCAGAATGACATGCAACATAACATGGGCTGACCACAGGGTGCATGGAGGATAACATTTTAAGCTATGATATCCAGTGTACTAATTTAAACCGAATTAAATAATACCAGGCACATACCGAGCTGGAGTTGACCAATTTGAGTGCTGACAAGGGGAAACCCTGATCTTCCTCCTATATCCTGAGGGACGCCTGAGGCTTGCATAGCATTAAAGTAGATATTGTATGTTTGTATTAAGATATACAAGATAATCAGTAGGGATGTATTGATTGGTATGGGGGTGTTTTTTTTTAAGGGGACATAGGAGGGAAATCCCACTTTTTGAGCTTTTTCTACATTTAGTGTGGCATGTCTGCCAGCTCAGAAAAGCTGAGAAAAAGCCATGCAGTCACTCTGTTACGGATGGTCTGAGAGTGAAAAATATGTCCCCCTGGGAGCCATTTCAAATTTGACTCATTTGTGACGTAACTATATTGCTCTGCCCTGTCGGTCAGTGGTGCCGATATGACTTCAGACTGTCTCCTCCTTCAGTGTAGACAGGTAGCGACGACGCTAGCAAAGGAAAGCAACATTTTGTTTCAGCAAGCATGAGATACACATCAACAAAGAAGTGGTCCTAGCAGGTAAGCTGCTCTGTGCTTGGCTGTAAAGGCTCTCAAGCAAAAAACTGTGGGTGTGTTCCAACACTTTCCCCCGGGCCATTTTACCAAATGGGAACAGTATGACACTACTTTTCATAAGACATTGTGAGATTAACAGTCTACAGTATAGTTTCCTAACGTTATCTAAACCAGCGACGCTAACGTGGCGCTAACCACGGGCTAAATTGCATGCTAAGGCCGTGTTAAACATGCTGCTGTTACTGGCTAACAGACACAAATGAATGTTTAGTATTTTGTCTGGTGTTTAGCTGTAGTGGTGTTGTAATAGTTGCCTGCTTTTTCAGTTTGCTGTGTGTTCTACTGTGGAACAATAGGCTAACTGATTTAGCCCGCTGTCTCCTTCCTGGTATAGCGTAACTTCGTCTTTGTGTAAGAATCTCAGTTAACATATTTTGTTATTTAGTGTTCTAATGCTTGTGTCTTGGGTTACAGAGTTTATGGCGTTGGATGACCAGCCTATTTCTGTGTTGGAGAACACATTTTTTCACTGTCTGTTCGAGTTTCTGGTGCCAGAGTAGTTGACATCGCATGAAATTTTACAGTGCTATTCATTGTATTTAATACAGGTCTACGGTGCACCTTTCCAGAAAAGGAAATTTACGTAGTTTATTTAAAATCCGGATTGGAATTGACTGATAATCAATATTAAAAGACTGGTATCATAATGGGGGGACCAAAAAACTTGATTGGGACATCCCAAAATATCAGAGGTCCTTACACATTCATTATTACAATTTTACAACATATATTACGAGTTATCACCTTGTGTCAAATGAAAAATATGGGGGTGAGCCTTTGTGTTCATAATATGCCGATAGTGTTTTATTTTTACAAGACAATCTGCAAATCCCATGTGTCATAGCATCACCCTCATCCCTTCCTTGTTAAAAAGATTCCAAGTACATACATTTGATTTAACTGGACACACATTTATAGAAACATCTTGTTTTATATTACAATGATATTCAAAATGACATTTAAAAATAACCTGTAAAATACATTTAAGTGTGTCAATGATCAACTCTCAGTCAAAACATAATAAGACTATGTGAACATCGTAAGCCAATGATGAGGGAGATAAGTTTTTAAAAATGGATAATGTTGAAATGTGGAGTTCCAGCCATGAAAGGGTCATTTCTCTTTGATTTAGGGTTAGGGTTACAATTGATAATATGAGCAAGCTCAACTGAAATGCTTCAGCCCTCATTCGTATATAAAACATGTATTTATTTCTTTGCTTACATATTCATTTCACTGGTATTTTTTTTTTTTTTAAGTTAGTTTGAATTAATAACTACTTATACACTTTCTACACTGCCAAGGTACTCAGTGAGAGAAGTCACACACAAGCTGAACCCTTCTTATCCTTCTCAGTTACAGTTACACAGCTGTAGTTTGATAGGCTGAAATGGAGAAAGTTCCTGTTATTCATATATATTTAAATATATTTTGATTGGATCCTAGAGGTAGCTTGTTTATCATCTAGTGTGTCCCCAAGTGATGTTAACATCCGCATTTACCCTAATTTCAGTGTAACATTGAATCCTTGAACAGTTAAAGTGCATACGCACACAAAGAGACTAGCAGCAATGTGGCTATAAGATGACGATAGAATGTTAATGAAATTCAGCGAGCTTCAGCGATGATAGGTGTACAAAGTAACTCTTGGCATCTGAAAGTGGCCAGAACCAAGTTGAACCAATCTTAACTTTGAGGCATTGCAATTAAGCCGATGCCTCATAACACCACAAGTTCTACAAACATTGTTTGTCAAACACGTTTTTTCTTTTAACAAGTTTTGTTCTAACCACCAAGTTTACTATGCTGGCTGTGGGCTTAAGATACGTTCACACTAGCAGTGAACAGGCGACAAGCCATCACACTTTTTCAGTGGCAGCAACAAGCTGAAGTTTCAGCACTTGTCTTTTTGTGTTGGGCGAGACGTGAAAGGTGGCCTCAACATGTTTTGTCTCCCTAATGAGCCACCGAGCGCACCCAGTGGCTCATTAAATTCAGGTGAATTAGTTCAGACTAAACCTGATGATGTTGGTTCTCTTTAAACATTTACACATTTTCTGGTCACCAAGAAAGTAATTATCTAGAACAAGACTCTATAAATAGAATGCATCTATTGTGTTTATGTGCATAGCCCAATATCCCAAACCACTTATTTCCCTTGGGGCAAGCAGTACAGGATACAACACAGTCTGTGCTTAGGCCCTCAATAATAAGGAAAAGTCAGAAAGAGCAAAGGATTACAACAAGATATGGATCCAGGGTGAGGTGCTGACCGACTGATAGGACCTGGACCACGCGACCTTCTCATCACCTTGAAGGCCTGAGAAGAGGACAAACGAGACAAACATGAGTCAGATCTCATGCACAGCACTCTAACTGATCAGAGAAAAGAAACAAACACAATGAGACAAACATATAGACGAGGGAAAGACAGAAAACATCAAAAGATAAACCTCCCTGAGGACGATGATCCAAACATCAAATATACAGTTTTATTGGGTAAACAGTGACTCACTGCTATTGTTTGAATTTTGCAGCCATTTTCCACGTAAGCGTCCCTGCTCTTCTGTTGTGTCTAATGTTTCCTGTTGAAGGTTTGGTCATATCTGTTGACGTGACTTTTCCTTTCTTTCCTTCTTGTTTTCTTTTTACACATTAACTTACTGCTCTATTTTATACGTTTTCTTATACACTTTTGTTAACTCAAATAAATTGCTCTACAGGATACCGCCCTTCCCAGACTGGAATACAATGCACAAAAAATGTCATCCGTGAGGACTCCCACATAATATTTTACAGCAGATGAGTTTTGGAAGCAGCCCTGTCAGCAGCATTCTCAGTGGCTGTCAAAAAATAATTTCCCCACTATAAATTCCTTCTGTGTTGTTTTAAGATGACCCGCAGGACGCATTTTACATGCAGCGTTTTTGATTCTGTTCTCAATAAGCGGGAGGTTATTAATGTGAAATGTCTCCAGTTTTCAAGCAAACATCGAAATGGATGCAAAAAAAAAATAATACAAAAAGTTTAAAAAATACACTTTGTGCTGAGGGGAATTTGTGCGTCGGAGGTGGATATTTATTTTATTTTTTTCTTGAACATTAGAAAGGTGAAGCTGCAGTTGAATAAAAGAGTTGGCAGATACGTGGCCGGCATTCGAATGAGGCTTAATCAAACTGAAAGTGTCATTCTCACCAAAGCCGTGCCGTTTTTATTTAAGCGTTTACCATATTGAAATTCACTCAGGCAGCAGGCAATTTTTCACTATAGAGGGTTTCAATTTCAGACATTTACTTGCGACGATCAAAAAGTTATGAGTTCGGTTGCTGTTTTCAGTCACCTCAGCCTAAAAATGAGAACAGCACTGAGAATCGACAACAGTCCAAAAAAAAAGAAAAAAGAAAACACGCTGGCGTTAAAAATACACAGATTGCCTCAATTATATTAATCAGCAAATTTTGCCCATGCTTACAGCTTCACGGTTATGAGGCGCCAGCAGGTGAAACGCCAGATGACTGACTCATTCTAAAAAGGTCTGAGTGCCGCTTCGCATGTGGTTGAGTTTATTCAGGTCCCCCAGTGGTTTGATTGATTGGCAGGTTATTTTAGAAGAAGGAACACTCTGTTTATTGTCGCCATCCGAGCTGAAGTCTATTCATGAGTTGCACACGAAAATGTCCAGAATAGCTTCTCTCGACGGACAAATGCTACTTTAGCCAAGTGCATTCAAAAGATAACACCATTCAGTCCCGCATACTGTGTGATGTTACACAGGGGTGAAGGAAAATCTAAGGTTGGCAAAGCCGTTGATGACTAATTTGAACAAGCTATGCAACAAAAACGACGTCCTTGGAGGACAGTCGTGTGCTGTCTTTTAGCGCGATGGCAGATGAAATGTAACTGCCATTTTATTATAATTAGAGCAGCAACCCTAAGCCACCTCTAAGCCAATAATATACCGCATTGTTAGTGATTGTGGCGACTACAGCACGTCCAGGCTCTGCATTTAAGTCACTGTTTACCATCTCAAGGTGACTAATGATTGAGTTCAGCCTCAGTCCTTGGTGACAACAAATAACTTACTGCCGCAACCTGCCTACACCCATTTGGGTGTTTTTGTAAATGTCTCTCGCTCTCTCTCTCTCTCTCTCTCCCTCCCTCAAACACACACAAACATGCACACACACTTCGCTGCTGCAACTCCCTTGTTAATGCTTTGCATGGCTCATAAGCATTTTTCTTCATCAGAGTCTCATCCGTTTACTATTTTCCTGTCTTTCTCTGACAACCACAAGCTGTTAGGCGCACCTTGTTATCTCCTCACACGGTTAAGGTTATGAGCTCAGCATATGATGGAATTACTACTGTACCTGTGGAATATCTGCATAATATCAGTTATTAAGATGGTATCTGGCTGTCATTTCAGACAAATGGCCATGCGGAAGTTTAAAGTAGTAGTTTGACCACTGCCAAAATTCTCATTGTTATTATTTTTATTTAGAAAAAAAAACAAAACAAAAAAAACTTAAACCTACCTCTCATAGACTTAAAGAATTACACAAATCGTTTGGGGGCAAAGCTAAATTTCACCTCTGGTGTAACTTTAAACTACCAGTTTGTGTACTTGATGGGCAGTGCATGCTAGCTTTGCCTAAGCTCTCAGCACCAAAAACGCTCTAAATATAGAAGACACAGCGTTGAAATTAGTGCTGCAGCTGCTTTCAAATGCAAAGCTACTTCTGTGCCTTAGGAAAATGATCACTGCACAAATGAATGCAGGATTTGCAGGAGAACACAGAAAGAAAGAAAGAATTGTTCTAGGTTCATGTTCTATAGACGAATTTGATATGCATATATATTAGATACTAAAGGGCTATACATTCTGCAGTGGGATACTGTGTGTGTGTGTGTGTGTGTGTGTGCGCACTGAAGGGTTTCTTGTGCTCAGTATCCCCACATCAGCATTCACCTACAAAGCGCTTATGTGGCAGAAACATTGCTGTGAGTGAGCCTCCAGAGTGACAGGAGGTGAATTAGAGAGTGATTAGAGGTGAATTCTAATTCACACTCCCATGTGTCCGCCTGTCATTTGTAGGACAGGGCATTTGCAAACTAACGAGAGGAGTGTCAGACAGGTTGCCGCTTATACACACACACCACACACACCCAGCCTAACAATAGCATCTTGGGCACAAACAAACACATGGCCGCAGTGTGTTTTTACTGCCAAAATCATACTCCGACATAAATCACACAGAGTGCGCAAAGTGTCTCGTAGGGACTGGCAATTTTTTAAATTGGCTATATGACTTTCTTTGCTCTCCGTGAAGGACTGCGGGAGAGCTGAACGACAGTCGAGACGGAAATAGAAAAGGGCAGTAACTTCCAGACAGTGTTTGACCTTTTTGTGTTTGCATGCTACCAAATGCATAGGCATACAAATAAAGCTCCCTCACCAATTGCCCGTTGCAGGTTTCTGTCAAAGATTTTAAAGAAATTGCACGTTTAAAGTTGATTTAACATAGAAACACTATAATGAACTGTGTAATTTTCACGAGCATAGATTTATTACTGAAGATAAACCAGATTATAGTTAAAAAAGCAAAAGTATTGTGGTGTTGCAATTGCCATATCTTTATTATGAAAAATAACAAATTGATTTATTAATTGATTTATGCATATGAATCCACCCAGAGGTTGTGTAAGATTTTCTCAGTGTCCGTCATTTGGATATTAATGAGAAAAATATTTAAAAGCAGCAAATAACATACATTTTCGGTGGCAGCATCCACGTTGTTGTGCTTCCCCTGAATCTATTACTCATATGAGGTTTTTTTTTTGTGGTCATCTCAGATCATTTTCCATCTTCCCTCCTCAGCTATGTGAACTTCTGCTCCCACTGAATCCCGTGCTACCTCGTTTTGCTGCCACTTACTTGTCTCAAGCTGCCACTGGCTGATGCATCAGCGTTACTGCTTGCCCTCGATTCTCCACCTCCTTCCATCACAATTACTGGGCTTGCTAAAGAAACTTCTGTTGCTGTAACCTCTCGCCATATCTATGTATCACTGTCCTACTAATGCGATGGCTTAAAGCTGGTCAGACAAAACGGTCATGCATGTGATGTTAAAGACAAGACAGCCGCAGAGAAGCTAATTAACTTTCACACTTGCAACTAAGTGGACAGAAGGGGTGTCTACAGGTAGTCCTACATGTGGCCAGAGATCGAAGTCATTTAACAGAGTTAATTTTCCACTGCATGCACAAAGGGTGGCTGGTTGACTGTAGGATTATGTACAGTGATGACTCTACTATTGACAATTGTACACATATTAGACAAAGTTTTAGGTGAAATTTTTAGGTGTTTTCCAGTGAAATCCTTGAATTTTTTTTCCACCATTTCTAAAAAAAAAAAATGGAGTCAGTGATGCAAAACGTGACAGCCTTCAAGCCCCAAGCCTTACTTCCTCATTCGTTGTTGCTGTGGAGTGGTTTGTTTGGAGCAATGGCTGGCACCTGGTTGATGTGATTGATAATCTATATCTATAGGTGTCGGAGCAGTCTCTCTCTCTCTCTCTCTCTCTCTCTCTCTCTCTCTCTCTCTCTCTCTCTCTCTCTCTCTCTCTCTCTCTCTCCTCTCCTGCCTCTTTCTTGGCTTGGTTGAGTTGATCTATGATTTGACTGGACTTCGGTTAATCTTGCATTCTTGATTTCCAGTATTCACTCACTCAAAGATTCACTGCAGACATGACTGATTTACTGACTGCCCCCCTCGACTGCACGGACAAGGGACAAGCGGTTACTGAAGATGAATGAATGAATGGATAGAAGATTCATGTGTCCCCTCATTTTATCAAGTCAACAGTGATTGACTTGTGTCAATCACTGTTGAATAAACGTTTTCAGTCTAGCCACTGAAGTCTTCTGAAACTCATATGACCAGGGCCTGCTAACAACCCAGTATTCACCTCCAATTACAGCATGTTGTTCCGGTTAACCCGGGTGGCGCCCTCTTTTCAACAATTAGTGTTTCTCATTACTGATTGATTAATGGCCAGAAGCTCCTCAATAAATGTTTTAATAGGGGGTGAAATGTTTCAGGGAGAAATGTTACGACTGTGGCCCTGTTCAGATCCTGACCTGGGTAATCCAATTGCAAGCGGTCAGCTTTTTAATGTCTGTGTTCACGCATGTGTCTCCAGCCAGCTCCTTAGATCCACACTCAGTTTGCACACATGTGGGGCACAGAAGAATATTTAAATTCTAGCTGTCTCTAATGGATCACTACTACTGTTTCACAACCAAGGACATCTGATGACTGTGGCATACACTTTAAGTTATTATTTAATGATCTGATGTTAGTTAGACCAGCACAGAACTCAGATTATAACTTCAACCCTGGATGCTTCAATACATACTGTAATCTCCCGTATCAAATGCAAATGAAGACAACGGGGGGCAACACAGTGGCGTGGAGGTTAGCACTGATGCCTCACAGCAAGAAGGTTTCTGATTTGAATGCATGGGCCGTCTGGGCCTTTGCATGTTCTCCCTGTGTCTGTGTGGGTTCTCTGGGTGTACTCCGGCTTCCGAAGACATGCTGGTTAGGTTCACTGGCCAGTAATTCTAAATTGGCAGTAAGTGTGAATGGTTGTCTGTCTCTCTGTGTTAGCCCACAGGACCCTTCACAGGACAAAGTGAAGCTTTGTGAAGCTAAACGAATGAATGAATGAAGACATCAGTGATTGAGGGCATATCAAACTTGACTAGATATAGCTCCTTATACATCAACATGATCGAATCAATAATGATCCACATCCCGACACGTTATTTAATGACAGAATCATTGGTTCATATTTAGTTATTTCATTTGGTAATTCCTCATTTAACCCTTAATGGGAATAAGCGGGTACAGGAGATGAATGAATGAATTCTCATTTATATTTATGTAATATTTCGTTAACGGCAAGTTTAAAAAAAAAAAAAAAAAGATCTCATGACTAACAAGCAGACATCACAAACGGTTCAACGGTTGTTTTTCCTTCAGGCGATCATTTATAATAGTGCTTTGTGTATTTTTCATCCTGAACTAATGAGGCAAAACTCTCCTGGCCCAAGAGCACCCCTGTTGTTGAGTGCTTGGTCTTCAATGCGACTCAGGATGCATTACGTGTTCACACCACCAATGGAATGCAGACAAATGCAACCCAATGTGTTCAGAGATTAGATCTCTCTAAAGCGATCTCAGTGCGTCCTGGTTGTGTCCACACCTGTGTTTTACGCTGCTCGCCTGTGATCAGATTCCCTAGGACAGATGTTAATGGAAGGTCTGCTATGACCTGTGTAGTAAATGACTGGTGTGTCAGTTCACGCTCCCTGTTTGGCAAAGGGTTTTTCAGTTTTACTGATGGCTTCCTTTACTGCTCTTTTAAGCTATGCGTCTTCTCTGGCAGGGATCTGATATTGGTATCGGTATCGGTCCTAATCTTGAAGAAAATTCTAGATCAGGTATATTGGTGACAGTGGGCCTGATCCATAGGGGTAGATATATTCAGTCTAAGTCTATGCTGTGTGCTTTGAGTGAGGATCAGCCATCTGGAACTTTTTCACACTACCTCAGCAAACACATTTGACAGCAACGCGCAATACCTTCGCAGTGAATGTTCCAAGGGGCAGTGGTAAAACTTCAAGCTATAACCAACTTAATCAAGCATCTCCGGCGACTGTAGACGTTATATTTTTTTTACATGTTTGACCATGCTTGTGAAGCTGTTGGTTTAAGATTGCTGGACTGGTGCACAGTTGTTAAATAAATAAAATATTCAGTACATTTATATCTGTTTATTTGTTTTAGTGCTTGCACAAAAGAATGATCCCAGTCTTTTCCCCACAATGAGACATAGTTTGTTAGGTAATTCAGCTCTGTTTTTCTGTATCAGTATTGGTCAATAATAAATCTCAGATATTGGTATCGGTGTTGGAAGTGAAAAAAGAGGATCGTCCTCAAAGTTTTTGTCCTCAAGAGGGTGCCCCTTGTCCTTCAGGTGGACCGCTGAGCGTGTTTGTTTGCCTATCAACGGTTTGATTTTGTTCACATAACATATAGGTGTGTGCATTACTCACTGCATTGTACTGTGTAAACCAAACGGTGCTGCATTCGCCTGGGTGTTTTGTCCTTGGGGCAAATACATTTCTGCCTCAGTGTGTTGCTGGGCGTGAAGTGCACAGAAATTCCTGATTCTCCGGTCACATAAGTTGGCAATTTTTTTTATATATATATATATATTTTGGTGCAATATCTACATAGGTGTATAGAGGCCTAGTTCCAGCCACTATCACTCCAGTGTTCTAATGGTGAAATGTGTTTGCTCATTGGCTCAGAAGGCTAATTGATGATTAGAAAACCCTTGTGCAGCATGTTCACACATCTGAAAACAGTTTAGCTCTTTACAGAAGCTACAAAACTGATCTTCCTTTGAGCAGATTGAGTTTCTGGAGCATTACATTTGTGGGGTCAATTAAATGCTCAAAATGGCCAGAAAAAGAGAACTTTCATCTGAAACTCGACAGTCTATTCTTGTTCTTCGAAATGAAGGCTATTCCATGCGAGAAATTGCTAAGAAATTGAAGATTTCCTACAACGGTGTGTACTACTCCCTTCAGAGGACAGCACAAACAGGCTCTAACCAGAGTAGAAAAAGAAGTGGGAGGCCGCGTAGCACAACTGTGCAAGAAGATAAGTTCATTAGAGTCTCTAGTTTGAGAAACAGACGCCTCGCAGGTCCCCAACTGGCATCTTCATTAAATAGTACCCGCAAAACACCAGTGTCAACATCTACAGTGAAGAGGCGGCTGCGGGATTCTGGGCTTCAGGGCAGAGTGGCAAAGAAAAAGCCATATCTGAGACTGGCCAATAAAAGAAAAAGATTAAGATGGGCAAAAGAACACAGACATTGGACAGAGGAAGACTGGAAAAAAGTGTTGTGGACGGACAAATCTAAGTTTGAGGTGTTTGGATCACAAAGAAGAATGTTTGTGAGACGCAGAACAAATGAAAAGATGCTGGAAGAATGCCTGACGCCATCTGTTAAGCATGGTGGAGGTAATGTGATGGTCTGGGGTTGCTTTGGTGCTGGTAAGGTGGGAGATTTGTACAGGGTAAAAGGGATTCTGAATAAGGAAGGCTATCACTCCATTTTGCAACGCCATGCCATACCCAGTGGACAGCGCTTGATTGGAGCCAATTTCATCCTACAACAGGACAATGACCATAAACACACCTCCAAATTGTGCAAGAACTATTTAGAGCAGAAGCAGGAAGCTCATATTCTATCGGTGATGGAGTGGCCAGCGCAGTCACCAGATCTGAACCCCATTGAGCTGTTGTGGGAGCAGCTTGACCGTATGGTACGCAAGAAGTGCCCATCCAACCAATCCAACTTGTGGGAGCTGCTTCTGGAAGCGTGGGGTGCAATTTCTCCAGATTACCTCAACAAATTAACAGCTAGAATGCCAAAGATCTGCAATGCTGTAATTGCTGCAAATGGAGGATTCTTTGACGAAAGCGAAGTTTGATGTCAAATCTTATTTCAAATACAAATCATCATTATTTCTAACCTTGTCAATGTCTTGACTCTATTTTCTATTCATTTCACAACGTATGGTGGTGAATAAGTGTGACTTTTCATGGAAAACACAAAATTGTTTGGGTGACCCCAAACTTTTGAACGGTAGTGTATATATATATATTTATTTTTTGTTGTTCTCACACAGCCTGTGTTCCAGACGGTTAAGTGACAAGTGATAAGAAAAGTAATGAAAAGCATGTGTGAGGCAGTTTACATAGTTGTACTCCAGTAGCTTTAAGTGGCAACACCAATGATGAAGGTGCACAGCTCCTCGTCACAGTCGAAGAAAATCTGTCACATTGCTCCCAAAGCTGTAATGCGGTAAGCTTTCTGCATACTCGGTATTTCATAGCCAGACTGTCCACAGGTGCGAGACTGATGTGCGGTGAGACACAGCGAGGACAATCACACTGAGATGGCTTTCATAAAAATAAAAAATGGTAAAATATGAGGGCATTAAAACACTGCACTTAATCTGTCCATCCAAATTAGCTCCATTAATCACAATTAATTTGCTACATTATACTTCCCTGCTTAATTACATGTGCTACAAAGGAATAATTGCCTTGAAGGATGCATATCGTGATCCATCATCCCTTCGGAGTGGCGTAGAATTTTCTCTAGTAATTAACAGAGGTGAGCTCGTCTGGGAGGTGTTTACAAGCATAGACGTGACGATGAAATTGAAAGATCATTTTAAAAGGCCTTAATGATTACTGGTGAGTTATGTCTCTCATCAGATATATTCTGTATAGAGGTTGTCTAATTACCTACTGTATAGAATGAAAGTACACAGATCAGCCGCAACGGCAGGTGAAGTGAATAACACTGACCATCTTGTGACAATGCACAAAACGTTCTGCGGGGAAACATTTGGACCTGGCATTCATGTTGACACAGACTCACACAAAAACTGTTTAGGAACAACTCAAAAAACTGCCCAAGGTGTTGACCTGGCCTCCAAATTCACTAGATCCCAAACTGTATCTGTGGGATGCACTAGAACAAGCCTTATCCACAGAGGCCCTACACCTCAACCCACAGGAGCCAAAGGCCCCCACTAACTTCTGTTGCCAGACACCACAGGACTGGTTGTAATGTAATAGAATAGCATTGCTGTCTGTAGCAATGGAGCAGTTGGAAAATGAACAGTGAATTTGGGGGAAATGTTCCTGTTGAACAGCATTGTTGACAGTGCAATCACGTTTTTGACAAAGTTTACTGCAAACACAGAGATGAGCTAGAGGATAATGAGAGGGGAAAGTTCGCAAAGATCAAAGTAAATGAAAAGTAATGATTCGCAAGCAGAAGACAGACGTTTGTTTTGTGATTAGAATTATTGCCTTGTTGCCAGTGAGTCAGGAAAAAAATGCCTCCTGTTTGAAGAACCTGTGCGTTATTTGTTCAAATTAATTCAAACACGACCTGAGCAGTTTAATCGTAAACTAGACTGTCAAACTGATGTTTGAGGTGAAAGCCAAGTGAGGAGGCGACTTTGGTGTTTAAGCTACCCAAGTCTGCAGGCAGAAATCCTTATAGCTGTGATTTTTGCACACATCTCTGATACTGGTGCCATCCATTATCTATCACTGCTTATCCTTGTATGGTTGCATGGGGGCAGGACCGTTCTCAAGTTGACACTGGGCAAGAGGCGGGGTACACCCTGCACAGGTTGTCAGCCTAGCACAGGGCTAACACAGAGAGGTAAACAACCATTCATACTCAAATGCACACCTACGGCCACCTACGACTCAAGGTAGGATAATCAGTAATTGAATATATGGACCAGTAAGGAAAACAAAGCTGAATCAGGGCATGCCTAGCTAATACACAAAATTTACAGATGGTGCTGAAAATAAGGCAGCAAACCAGTGCTGCAACGACTCCTCTGTGTCATCGATGTGGATGGGTTGCAATGTTTTCTAAAAACGCCCTTACCCAAAAGTCAAAAGTGAGGAAATTCATTAAACAGAGACCCAGTCCCTTGAAAAATGCTTCTCATCGTTAACACTTTTACAATGCCGATGGCACTTAAAACATCAGTAACTCAAAACTGCCAGACTCCCAAAAGAAGAGGACAACATGGTTGCACATTTTGGCCTAATTGAAACCAGTCCCAAATGTAACTGAGTCGCTGAATATTTGAAAATTAGTCCGATTGTTGCTGGTGGTCAAAGCCTGGGAATCGTCATTGTGTCCTTCTCAGATGTTTTTGACAAAAGAACTCGACAAGGACTCAAGAGCAGATGCTAACCCCATTGCTAATCGTGAGCATGGCAGCGCTGCTTAACAATGCACTGACAAGTCGTAAGTAGGTTGTTCACATATAGACCTGGAAGACTAAACAACGTACATTTCAGTTACACTCAAAGTGGGTGTCACTGACCTTTAGCAGTAGTTAGTGTCACAGCATGAAGGTTCTGGGTTCTTTATGTGGAATTTCCATGTTGTCCCCAGCTACAAAGACTTAAACAGACATTTTACACACCAAATTCAGTGAAGACTGGATTCTTAAGTGCAAAACTATGAAACTACGGAGAGCTAGTGCATGCACAACGATGTATTATTACTCTTTCAATCACACCTTGTACTTAAAGGTTGTTACGGTGGACATTTCACCATCAAGTTCAAGGTGAAAAGTTGCATGATTTTTTTTAAAAAATGCCATGCAATCAACATGTCTTTTAAAGCCCGTAAGCCCCCTATGATTGTGTGCTGCACAACCCATTATTTGAGTTGGTAGCTGGCATGCTTTAAACGGGCCTCTGCATGTGGTTTTGACCAAGAGTGCTTCAGTGCAGCAAGGTGAGGCTGAAGTTGAGCACAAAGAGCTCTTAAAACCTGTGTAATATATCCAGGGTTAAAGTTTGTCCAGCCTATAATTGGTCATGGTCAGCCATGTTGATGGGAACCCATCAATCTCGTCCCACCTCCTTAATCTCTCATCAATTCAGGTGCTGTGCTTGTTTTGAAAGGAACAGGACAATGTCAGCCCTATACACAGAGTCCTCCATCAAACAGCCAACTCAAAATGATAAAACAATTAATTTATTGGCCTTTATTAACCTTCTGACGTTTGGCTAATATTCTCATGAATAACAGTAAAAAAAACCTGTCCTTGGACAAAGCCTGCTTCCATCTTTGCATCCAAGGTAACTAAAGCCGTGAGAATGCTTTTATGAGAGGGGTTTTGTAACGAGTAATCAGAGGTGTGTCTGTCACCACATTATTCTACAAATTACACTATAATCTTCTGCTCTCCTTTTCTTTGTGAAGTCTTTGTTACCTGTTCTCTTACTTCGGAAGTTGGGTACTGTGCCATTATGGAGTCTTGCAAGCAACAGGTTGGCCAGACCTGCTAATTACACCGGCACCATCACAACCAGCACTTGTCCTGGCAACCAGAATTGGATGCTCCAGGGCCCGGTAATTAGACTGTACGTTTGGATCCTTCTATCCATCGGCCAGGTCCAAATTGGGTTGATAACAAAGTGCCGTATTGTCCCAGAGTTTTACACAGTCATAGAGCAACTTCTCATTAGCGCCAAGAACGGACGGTCCGGATGAGGCAGGTTTCATCCAATGTATCTGGAAAGGTGAAAAATGCAATTAAACAAATGATGGAATAAGGTTTGATTTGCAAGAAATGACTTGAAATGATTATTATCATTAATAAGTTCAACATAGTAGCTATTTTGGATTTCACATATTTATAGGGAAATTCATGCCTGTCTTCCTTTCATGCAAGACATGTGCAGGTGTTAAATATTTATTCAAATTTAGAAATTTCCAAGCACAGTATAGGCTCATTATTGAAACTTAACTCTGTGTAATTTGTGGGCTTATGTTTAAATAGAATAATATTTCAAATTTCAGTATCGATGTGTCCATGGCCTTACCATGGACTGTAAAATACATGGCTGGCATGACAACTCCTTGAAGGTGAACCCAAAGCATGTGGGGCTTCCCCTGGTGGCAGGCTGCAGCACAAGTCCCACCACTTGGGCCAAATTAAAACACTAAAAGTCACATCAGTTTTTTCCCCATGTGGTTTTTGTCATTAGGTAGCCAATATAATGCTCATTTATGTTTAAGCTAAAGCTTCTGCTATTCTGCTACGTTTTGTTTTGTTTTTTGTCTTTAGTTAGTGATTGACAAGCGATCTGTGAAGCTGTTCTGTGGGTACATGAGAGCAGGAATGTCAAAATAACAATTTGTCTGTTTGAAACCTACTTAATGAGTAGTGCGAACGGACCTCAAGGATCTAATGAATCTTTGCATTATTTTCAGTTGAACTTTAGTTTTGTGACATTGTAAGTCAATTTATTTAACTGACTAGCTAGCTATCCACAATGGTGCTTGCTTTAAAAAAAATGAGTGCAGCGTTTAATCCAGCATTTCTTTTTAACTGCCAGACTTAAAGCAGAACACAGTGATAGTCGAACTTATGCAAGTCAGTTCAGTGGAAGAACGGGTGGGTCATTGGATAACGTGACTCCACTCTCTGACCCTAGTCTCTGTTTGCCCAGCAAGTGACATCACCTCAAGTGAAATGAAAAGCACTGAAGGCACTGTTTCATTCGTCTTTGTGACTGCCACACGCCTTTGACCGCTTTTACCAACTTTTTTACTTTGGAGAAACATTTTTCCTTAGCATCTGACTCCCTGTCAAACCATGCCTTTTTATTTTTGTCATGGTAAAAACCTGCAATTACACTGTGCTGACAGCCTTAGTAATATTTAATCATTTGTTAGCTCCTGGATATTCTGTTAGGTTTGATCATAATGGGCAGAAACCTCGTGCTCCACTCTGTGTAGTTGATATTTTTAGTCTTTGGTGTTTTGTGCCATTTTCCCTTTAAACAGAGATTAATAGGTTGCCTGTTATTCATGGGTAGATCAGATATGCAAATGAGTGTGATAAGTGCAGTTACTCACAAACACGTGAAATTCATCACGAGAAGGCAAACCACCTGTGACAAGTTTGTGCAGCAAAGATAAATTTAAACCGTATCTAAATTCCACTACCATTAATTGTGCTTCATTTGGAGGTTTGTTTTTTTTCTCCTCAACTTCTTCTTATTATGTCTGCTTAAGTGAACACAAACAGCCGTTATGTGTCAGAAGCAGGAACTGAGTGTTTCTTTTTTTCTGTACGGGCTTCGGCAGCTGCCACCACTAGCACATATGCTCCTGTAGCAAGGAGCATGATAAAAATTAAAAATCCAGACGCAGGCTAATTTTATGCTGAACATGTGCTATTTCGTAAGAAAAGAACATTTGCATAATAATGCTTTATGTTTACACTCTCATATGAAAGAGCAGAGTTCAAGGGCGACCAATATTTTACCGTCACGAAAGGCTGAGGTGTGAGAAATATTGACAGTGTTCAGCGGCCCGTTTTATTTAGCCTGTCAATTCAATTACAGTCTTCTACAAACATGATTAAAGAGTAACTACAAAAGTTAGCCAATACCTGCCTGTGACCGTGCAGCCATACAGTATGTGTTTGGCTCGTCACTGAGGACTCTCGTTCCAGTGTCAAACAGTGAACTTAAATGGCATTGTGATTTGTGTCATACTACAAGCTCTGCACGATTATCTTTTTAGATTATTCTACTTTATAGTTTTATTTTTATTTTAAATTCAAAAGAACGTGTAACATCTTCAGAATAAAATTCTATAGGCCATGGTAGTGATTTTCCTAGAAGTATTTTCTACTGAGCATGAACAATGTCTGTGCATGGGAGGGAGGGCGTTTCATGCTGCTTCTTCTTCCTCTTGTAAGAAATACAATCTGTCCACAGACCTTTTTGATGACTCTGGCAACACAATAATGGAAAAAAGAAAAAAAAAAAAAAAAACTTCCAGCTATGAATAATTAACAGTTTGTTCATTTCAGTATGCATGAGATACGGAGTCTTCTTCATTTCTGATAATTAATGAATCACATGCATGAATTAATTCTTTTCCGTGCAAGAGTATAAGCAGGCATTAAGTCAGATCATGTGCTTACCATAAAGTGTTTGCAACTGAACAACCTCTTCATTCGTAGGTAAATAATCTGATTGTTGTGTAACCTATAAAAGAAAGCTGCTAATATCATATGAATAGCCTTTTTTACCAGGGAATTCTGATTCTGATAATACTGCACTGTACAAATGTCATGATGAGACTCTGGTGTTTTTTATTGTATTTTTTTTATTATTATTTTTTTTTTTTTTGAGAGGAGGGGGTTCTACAAATTTTTTTTTTTTTTTTTTTTTAAAGCCCCTAATAATGATGCAATCCCAACTGTTAAAAACTATTTAATTGTGATATGGCACATCAAATAAGAGCTTGTGTTTTGTGTCAGTCCGTTTCTAAATTACCGTGTGCGGATATTGTATTTAGCGACAAATAGCAGCAGCCTGTTAATGTACATGAATACTAAACATAAGCTGCTGAAATGTGACATTCTATGGACAATTGTACGGAAGATTAAATAAAGTGTTTTCAGTGAATAAAACATGTTGTAAGAGACCTACTGAATTTCAACCTAACTTTGCTAGCTAGCTAGCACTTATAAAATGAAGCTAATTACGTCTGAAGTTGCTTCCTACGATTTTGACCAACTCTTTTTAAATTATTGTAAATCTCCATAGTCTAGAAAGATCAAGCATCGGGTTTTTAACAGTGTCGCTTTTTTTATTAGCTAACACCACAAATAGCTTCATGTGCTATGTGAATTATCGGTGTCATTTTCTCCAAATACGTTGAATTAAGCACAGAGCAGGTGAGCGTCTGGTGTGTTTGGAGGGTCTGGAGGGCGGTGGCTTTGGGGAGGGGAGGGAGGGAGGGAGGGATGCTTTCAACAACACAAGCACAATGTTGTTTGAAGGTTTTAGAATATTCCTGATTTGTTATGAGACCATGGCGGAGTAAATTAAACCCTGGCTGGCCGCCATAGTATTAACATTGCATGGGAGATGCTGTACTTCATGTTGTGGTTGCTTCTTGTAGCGGTTTAGTTGAATGGAGCAGCAGTATTTCTGCTAGAGGCCTTGATACAGAAGCAAACGCATAAGCTCACAGTAGATTTGGCTTCAAGCACCAGCGATATGGAAAGGGGTCCACTTAGTGATTTTTTCCTGGTGTGACTAATAACTTTAATCAAGCCAACAACTTAATGCTTTGATGAACCTTGGAACACAGAGCAATTACTATCTGCTGAGGTGGCTTGTTTTATAACTGAGGTGAGAACAGCTATTTCAGTCACCCAACTACTCGCCATCAATCAGCGGATGTGAAATGTTTGAACGTCCCCTGTGAAACTGCACGATGACAGTTAAATGAAGGCCAAAATGATGGGAGCTGTGTGTAATTGAATTTCTTCTTCAGACTAGGCCTGCGTTGAGTCATGGACCCTAAGAAAGTGATCCTTCACATTTTCAGACTGAAACTGAGAAAAAGCCCAAACTATAAAGAAGCCTTATTCTGTAACTTCACTTGATAGCAGTGTGACACACCTTATACCTTCAGTAGGATTGGTTTCTGAATACCCTGTCTGGATAAGGAAATGTTAAAGGATAGGATATGTCTATCTTCACAGAAACATTGCATTGTGCGATGAGAAATAATACATTTAACCTGCACAATGTTCACTTGTTTAACGTGAGTTCAATTTGACAGCCTTTTTGCTTTCCTCTGCCCTTGTTCAAACAGCACAGTAGTCCAAATTGGTTCATCTCACTTATCCTCTTACATTATCCATGCAGTGCAGGGGAATATATATTCCTTTAATATACTGTATGTACAGAAGGAAGAATTACAACAGACAAGAGCAAGTATTTCACTGTTCATAACTGAGTCTTACTGGTGTTTGAATCGTAGTATTTCCATGCACCTCTTGATTAGACGGAACTTGTACCTTGCCACTTACCTCCTCACACAGATCATGTCCGATCACCCTGCTCCACCCTGAGCCTTCCTACCACCTCATCACTTTCATCCCTTCTCCCTGTAATAATGTTTCCCCTGCAATTAATTCTCCTGCAGAGCCCTTTCTCCTCCCTCCCTGCCCTCATCAGTGTGCCCCCCACCCCCTCTGTCTTCTTGGGCTCCGGCGCCTGATGAAATGAAAACTGTTCCCAAAAATTATGTTTTTCCCCCCCTGTTCTTTGGTTACATTCTCCGCTCCCTGCCCCTTCTCCTTCCCTTCCACAGACCTCAACAATTAATGGAGCTCTTGAAGCTTGCGAAAAGCTCCTCCACTTTGACAAAATATGACACCCCTGGGGGGTAAGCACATTATCAAAACCTAATGTTTGCTCACGTAAAAATTACAGTGTGCATAATTTAAGAGGAGTTGAAGGTTTCTCCCGGTTTGCAGAATGCTCATTTAATTTGAATTTTGCCAACTCATCTCTCTTTAGTGTTGTGATAAAACATGACATGTTTCCCCCACAGAGCTCTTTAATGCGAGCATGTCAGAACTCTGGAAATGAATACTGTGGAAATTAATTGCAGGTGCACGGTTGCAATGGAAATCATTTTTAACACAGGGTTGGGAACTTGTCAACTTTAAATTGGACTTTTTAACTAGGAAATGGTGTGGTCTCAGCTTAGTAGGCTCTGCATCCTCTCTAACCTCATCCTTTCTCTCAAAAACCTTTCTTAATGCATTAGTTCTTATTTGTCTTTGCAGAGTTTATTTATTTATTTTTTCTCAGTTCAACTCGCCTCATGAATCCAAATGGTGTGTTACCAGACTCATATCCTTAGATTTTAGTCTGGCAACGTCGGGATGAATATCACATTCGTTTGTCTGTACATGCTGTTTTTAGATAATGCGTGACTTTTCATTGAAGCCACTTAATGGCTCATCAACTATCACAGAAATGTCATTAAAGTAGCAGCTAAGTTCATTTTGCGCTTTCTTTTCTCTTTTCTGTTTGTCGCCACCGGAAAATAAGTAGACACATGAATCCAAAACCATACACATTCAGGCCTGTATTTGCTTGGACGTTGACAAAAGTTTTGTAGTTTTAGCCACTTAGTTACACAGTGAATGGGCACAATGTGAGGACTCTCAGATTTACAGGTGGAGGAATTACAACCAACTTCTGGGATAAATAAAGGATATTCTTATCTGGAAATAAACCCATATGAAGTTTGCTTTGTTGCTTTGAATCATATCTGTAAGGATTCATTAAAACAATAGCCTTAGATTTATAGACTAATAAATCAAATAGGTTATAATGAGCATGATACAATGTCAACATTATGGCGATGCAGGCAAAAAAAAAAGTCCTCAGGATACTGGAGGCCGTGGGTATGAGGAATTTTCTGCCGTTCCGTCTTGCTTGCTGTTACGCTATTATTTCAGGAGGAAACGCTGACGTGTTGTCGTGATGATCTGTCAGATGAGGGGCATGAATGTCTGCACAAAATTTTATTTCAACCCATCTAATAGTTGTGGGCCTCTCCCTAACATTTGTTATTTTCTATTTTTTCCCGTGAACCCACGCCTTTTGAGAATGCACCCAAATGTCGATTTTCGGCAAACCAACAACCTTCAATAACTGAGATTTGTGCTTTTTTTTCTTTTTCCCAAGCCTCTTCATCCATTTCACTTGCAAGGACACTATTTTACTTTTTTTGTTGACTCCAATCAAACTCGCAAATCTCAGTCAACTCTAAGACACTTGTGAAAAGGAAAATTGAACGTAGTATATAAGCAGTTATTTCAGTATTACTATGAGTACTAACTATACTCATTTGGAGAGACGTTCAGGAGTTTGTTGACATGACCTGTTCTACATACACAGGCAACACACACTACACCAGAATCTCTTAAATACTTTGGCTTTATACAACTTAACAGCATTTACTCAGCTTCTGTTCATTCCTGTTATTGTAGTGATATCTTAAAGAACACTTGATTTTCTAAACTCTTTTTTTAAAACTGTGACCTGACATTTTCAGCAAATCCCTTCAAACACGCATTCACACTTCAACACACTTATGTTCAAAACGACTACAGAGAAAAGTTTCTGCTTTGCTATTTTACATTTTTTTTTTTACAATAAAGCATGCAATTTCATTGTCAAAAGAGCTTGATATTCAGTAACAGCAAGGTGGAGGGCACGTTTTTAATGATAGCCTGTTGTAGTTGTAGGAACAATGTAGCAGGAGAATATGTGAGTTCTTATTTCATGAACTGAGCTGATTTATTGAGAAGTACTATTGAAGTCAAGGTTGTTCGACTGGAAAATGTCATAATTTAAGAAAATACACAGTGAGACACTTATTGCAGAGGTGCAACTTTTCTGAAGTGCATGTGTTAAAATTCGCCACCCAACAAACCCAAAATGGATGCTAATTTAAAAGTAAACGCCTCTGTGGATCAGGCTTGTTCCAGTGCATCCTACAGATACTTTATCAGTTTGAGATCTAGTGAATTTGGAGGCCAGGTCAACACCTGCTATTCTTCATGTTTTTTTTAGTTGTTCCTAGACTGTTTTTGTGTGTGTGTCTGTGTCAGGCTGCATCCTGCTGGGGATGGCTGGTGCCATCAAGGAGTGTCATTGCTATGGGGTGGGGGTGTCTGGTCTGGTCTAGGTGGGTGCTACATTTCTAAGTAACATCCACAAAAATCCCATGTGTCCCAGCAGAACATTGAATTGTCACAAGATGGTCAATGTTGTTTACTTCTTCTCTAAGTGGTTTTAATGTTGTGGCTAACTGGTGTGAATGAAAGTTATGCCATGCAACAGCATGTGTAATGTACTTTGACTACATTTGCACATACCCGTTAAAGGTGGTATTCCTTTTAAGTGGGTTAAAGTATTCACATGCATCTATCTTTACTCTCTCATTGTGCATTTGAGACGCAGACAAATATTTGAGACGCAGACTTCCCTGGAATATGCGTATGAAACAGTTCACTGCCTGAAAGACCATGGGTGAGTTGTCACCAATTATGTGTAGATTACAAGGTTTCCTGCCTGCCTGTAGTAGAAGTGTGTAGTGATTGAAAAGCCTACCTGGCTTTGCAGAGGATTCCTCTTAATTGAATGCATGGATGGCTGGAGAACCGATAGAGTTTTAGGGCATACTAAGTATGCCTGAGCTCATGAAAATTACAAATTTATCCTATGGAATCCAAAGCAAATTATTTTCCAAGTGTGATTAATGGTGTCTGTCAAACACGCAGACTCGCATACAAAAGGAAAATCAATCCAGGCCACAGGGCAAATGCTCTACACAACAGAAGGTGGGAGGTTAATATGTAGAAATTATTCATTCCAGATTTAACTTAGCACAGTACCTCTGATCCTCCATGGCATCAGACTGACAACAACTGCTGAAAAATGTAGCAAACAAACTGCTTTATGATGAGCATTTGTGAAAATCAGTTTACCCTATGGACAGACCAGAAGGAGAACTACTCTTTATATTGGAATGGCAACGTTTAAAGTTTTTTAAAATCTAAAGAGCCTCTAGGTTTATATAGACTGCATAGTTACATATGTTTTAACAAAGCTGACATTTGATAATTTAAGCAGATGTACACTGATCAGCCACAACATTAAAACCACTTACAGGAGAAGTGAATAACATTGACTATCTTATGACGATACAGTGTTCTGCTGGGAAACTTTTGGACCTGCCATTCATGTGGATGTTACTAAGACATGAAGCACCCACCTAGACCAGACCAGGCACCCCCACCCCATAGCAATGACACTACTTGATGGCAGCAGCCATCCCAAGCAGGATACAGGCACACACACAAAAACGCTTTCTGCATGTTGTCTAAACACACACAGCATATGTTCAAATGAAGGTGAAGTGTAGTGTTTAGCTGAGCAGTGACGACCAAGGCCCAGCTGACCAGCACACACCGAAGTTGCAGCTCTGGTAGAGCAAAGAAAAGGATTCAGCCTACTAATGTCTTCAATGTCAAAAGCAGCATTCCCTGATGGCATTCCTTTCTGTAGCTAAGCAACAGAGAGAGTGTCCTCCAGTGCTGGAGTTAACAACAGCACAGTTTTCCCCCCTCTTTCCCATGTCTGGAAGACACTCAGCCAACTTTAACTATTGACCTTGGTCAGTAACTCACATTTTCATTGATTCATTTTCATGCAGGAAGACGCCAGGGCATAGTGAGTGAACTGGAGCTAAGAACAAAAATTCAACTTCGTTAAAGTCAAAAGTTGTTTTGTATCCAAGGTGAGCCTCATAATGACATACACAATCTTGATAGTCACAGTCGATTACAGAGTATTTACTGAGTTGGGCTTATTCTGAAACAAAAGTCAAAATTGAAGACAACACATATAGTATGTGTGTGTGCATGTGTGTGTTTCCATTTTTTTTTTTTAGTTTTTGACTTTTTGTCGATTCATTCCACACAGAACATGGGATACGATCAGCCATTAATCACTTTTTGACTTAAATGAAAACAAGAGCTATGAACTTGCTAAAACCAAATCCACACAACAAGAAATTAATTTGCACAATAATTAAAAAACTGTAATAAATCACAGGGAGTGAAGTACCAGAATCTGTTCAACTGGTGCTCATATTTTAGCAGCTTTGTTTGGTTTCACTTGTAATCTGACTGTAATCTTCTACATTGTATAAATCTTTCTCACTCTTTCTCTCCATTGTATTTCGCTGGAGGGCTGTGGCCTAAACTAGAGGACTGCGATGCTATTAAGAGCAAGACTTAAAGCAGATAACTTAATCCTTATCCCTATCTATCTCACCAGGAAGTATATTTAGAGCACAGGCTCTAAATTTAAATCAATACCAAGGATCCGTTTAATTTCCCTTTTCCGACCGTTCCAGTAATCAACTATTTAACAGCAGAATCATCCCTTACTTTGTTCCTTCACCTGTCTGTGACGATTCCTCTGCTTTGGGTGGGTCCTTGTGTATGCCTTTCCAGTATGATCATTTTTTGGAAGATACAAATATTAGTTTCATAAGGACAACATGGATGTAGCTATTAAAACCAATTTAAGCTGAAATTGGCCCGCGTCCCTTAATAGGAATAAGCGGGTACAGAAGATGAATGAATGAATGAATAAGCTGAAATTGACATTTTCAAACTAAAAACCTGGTTGACATGATTACAGAAACACTTTTTAAGTCATATTAATGTGGAAAGGAGGCATCTAGTTTTATTTAGCTTTGACCCCAACTACAGAGCTGGAATTTAGTCTGCAGAAAATAGTCAATAAAAGCCACCATTTAATTCTGAGTGGCAGTGTGAAGGGATGAAGGCATTGAAATAGTTTCCTCAAATTGAAATAAATGAAATACAGATTCCTGCCTTTGTCAAAACCACAGTTCCTGCTTGGAGGGCCGTTGTTATTTTGACTCAGTGTGCTGCTGCTGCTCCATTTGCATTTTTGCAGAAAAGACAAATATTTCACAAGTCTTTTACACTTTGACAGAGAGCATTCTTTGATAACTCTGATCCGGTGAATATCAACTGGCTCGATGAAGCCAATCAACAGAAGACACCGTGCCCTCAGCCTCAGCGTTCCCTCGACGCCATTGTCCAATGAGTGACTGTTTGATGCGTTATCCTCTGTTTGCTTGTTGTTGATTTGTCGTCCCTTTTAACCAGGGGCCGTCTGTGCTTATTTATTTGTCTCCTCCTGCTTGCTTTGGACGATAAGTCCCCTGACTCCACAGCACTCAGATGAAGTGCTTGTGGAGCACTTTGTTCTTTATTTTCCTCTACCGGTGTAATTGCCCCACCTGAGCCTGTTTTTGGCAAATTGCAAATCCGCTGGAAACCCGCATCGGAACATGTTGCGCTTTACAGAAAATGCCAGAGCAGTTAACGGCAGAAGGAGGGGAACTAATAAATAGGTGAATCAAAAAAAAAATTGAGCAGCATTTCCCTGAAATTCTTCCTCTTTACAGTTCTGCTGCCTGCTTCTTGTGGTGCACATCTTTACTCATCTCAGTGTAACCCACCTGAGCGTTGAAATGCCATCTCTGCGAGGGAGGATGAAGAGAGACTCAAGTAAAAACTAATTTGCAAGCAAGACATTTACTGTAGCTGGTGTTCTTTTTCAATTATTAGGCAGCCGGGGGGGTTCAGTGTCTCGCTCAAGGACAGTTTGAGAGGACAAGTGACTGCGGCTCTGACCTTTTCCCCGTCCGTTATGGGATTGTCACTCTAAATACTGGGTCTACCTGCTGTCGATTAGCTGATCCTCTTTACCGCTTTATTCAGAGTCGTGTCTCTCTTTGACGCAGTGAAATGATAATGATTCGTCGTTGCGCTAACCTATATAGCAGGAGGCTACGTAACTCACTCTGCTACATCATTTTTTTTCTTAATGTAGTGTTCAAAGGATAGAAATCCACCAATAGAAGCAGGACTTGAGAGGTATTCGGCTGTGGTGCTTTTTCCTTTTTGTGTTGAATACTTGAACTGGGCTATAATAAGATGAGTACTACTAAAGACAGGGGAGCGGGGAAGGGCTTGCTCACCCTTATTATTTGAACTTTTTAAAAACTCTAATAAAAACTTGCCTGACTCAAATGCAAATATTAGCCCATCTTTATGAGGTCCTCACTCTGCCAAGTCCACAACCAGCGCACTTCCATCAAAGTATGACTCTTGTACAAATTGGTACTTGATTTTTTACTTTTTATTTTTTTGGCACACACGTGGGCTATTTCTTATTTAATTGCCACTCACACCGTTCATTATGAAGCAGTTTAGCTGTAACTGAAAAAAAATGGCTTCATCTACGCCATGTAAATGGTGACAGCAATACTAAAACCAGTGGTTCTAAAGCTATCGTTTTTTACAACCTGGACCTTATTTCTGGCATAAAATACGATCGTTTACTCATCCATATAACTTAAGTGTTATTTGGAGTCATTCGGACAATATTTACATTCGCGTATATGAATATAATGGGTTTGACTGGGGCACCAAAATGCTCTAAATAACGCATTATCTGCTGTGAAACTCCCCATCATCAAGCTACCTGTTATCTTCATTGTTTACCTGCAATTTGCTACTGTTAGTTTCCATGCAACATGGCTGAACATGTTTTAGATTCTGAGGCTGTGGACGAGGACGACTTTGTTTATGATGGGCGTCCTCAACATCAACAAGTTTGCGCGGACAAAGCCTTGTGCACACCATTTTTCCATGAATTTTAATTACACAGATACATAAGTTGGGGGTTCCCGCTCCATCTCGGTTTGAGGGGGTCGTTGGCCTGGAAAATGTTGACGACCCCGGATGTAGATGCAAAACAATAAGAACAACATGCATAATCCTGATAAGTCAGTTTGGTCTAGTCTTTCAAAAGTAAAGTGGCATGACAGTGTGTCCAAAACAATTCTCCTGTAAAGAGGCATGCTACTTGTGGAGGAACACCAGAGAAACTGCGATCTTTAGGCACATGGTCTGGACACAATGCCTGTTTGATGATTTGTGGTAGACTGAAGAACAGAGAAGTTAACAAGCACCAAAGATTAATTTGGGACTGGCTCATCCAGTTAACCAATGACTATCTGAACTCTTTGAATTACTAACCTCGTCCAGCTTTATGCAGTTCAGCAATCCACATGTGATGGGTTAAAACAGTAGAAATTTTTTTGCAAGTGATGAACTTTTCATTTTCATTAGTGGGCAGCACAGTGGTATGGTGTTTACCACTGACGCCTTACAGCAGGAAGGTTCCAGGTTCGATTCTGTCTGGGGCCTTTCTGCGTGGAGTTAGGATGTTCTCCCTGAGTGAGGCTATAACTCCAGCATGTACCTGCCTCTCGCCCAGCTGGGAATTGATGTCATTGCTTCAAGTAGATGTGCCTTTCTTCCTAACTGTAACATAGGGACAACTTTGGACATATTTTTAGGAAAATGCATACATAATTGTAGTCTAGCATCCACAGTCAATCGAATGTGAAGTTCTATGTCAGTTTTTTTTGTTGTTGTTGTTTTTCTGAGGGCATTGTCAATGGGTACAGACAAACAGACCCTTTGGAACTCCATTGGATCTGTGTGCAACCAATCAGAGCAGCAACAGAGCGACATATCCAGTTTATTCTTTGCAAAAGCATCTCAATTGGGCTAACCATATAGTAGGTAAATGTTTGCGAGTGCCCCGGCTGAAAATCTGTTACAACGGGAGGGGGAGACTGAGCCAAATGAAATTAGTTCTCCCAGGGTAAATTTTGTTAAATTGTAAAATATTTCCATCCTTTACATTCAGCTAACTGAAGTCAGTCAGTTGATTTCTGTGGCGTATAGAAACACTATCTAACTGGCTGGAATGAGCGGAAGGAGCTAATCTTGGCAAGAGTCTGTGTTGACAGATGGCTAATTTTATGTTGCTGAAATGTTTAGTGAAATGAGAATCAGCATCTGAAAACACTGAAAGATTTCTAATGGGACTGGAGCCTGCCAAGACTAACTTCACTTGCATTCAACCCTTGGATCTGTATTTATCATTAGTCCCTTAAAGGACGCGCATAAAGTAAGTTGTAGAATAGTTTATGGAGGAGCGGACCGCTGCGTTCGTTGGCGATCACACTGACAGCTGAGGACACAAATACCTATCACCGATGATCCGCAGTGACTCTGTTCCTTCATTTAAGGCAGCCTCTTTGTGCTCGCTTTTCCATCCCAGAGTTGTGACAAGTTTACTGTGCGATCTGACAAAAGCCTGCATCTTCATTCTCCATCTGCCAGCTGCTGCGTAAGTCCACCTGATGTGTGTGCATCTGTATGTCCCCAACTATTTTTACATGCCGGTCCTGGAATTTGTTTGTGCATATACAAAACACTGCTGGCAGTATTTTTAATTATGCCTTTCTTCACTGGTTTTACGTGTGTTTGTGTGTTTTGTCTGATAAAATGCAGCAAAATATGTGTCAGCGGTAGCAGCTTTTGTCAGAATGGCTCGAGTGAGAAGGAAAAACTCACAAATCAAGTTGACATAATGTTTCTTAAGTTGATATGGTGAGGCGCACAGTTGCTTATTTTCACATCTGCCAGACAGGGCAGATTTTTTTTTTTTTTCTCTCATAACAGCTGGCCAATGTTAGTCCAATATCCACTTACTTTTATTCCCATTTTTAGTCAGAAATATATGGCTGTCTATTCATTTTTAATGCTGACCAGCGTGTCTGTCTGCTGCTGCTTGTTGCAGCTGAAAACGAAGCAGTAAAAGTGGTGAAAGTGAACCAACACACTTCAGTTATGGGCCAGCTGCAACGCTATACAGGCTACATTGTCATCCTGCTTTCATAATGACAAATATACAGTGTATTATACGTGCTTTCAATTATATAATCTCGCAGAACCTTTCCAAAGAATTTGTGTAGGCAGTGTGCGTTTGTAACATATATCATCTTTTTACTGGAATAAAATACAGAAAATACCTCTGACAAATTCCACAACTTATTGTGCAGCCAATCCAGATTCAGAGTCCTAAAATGATTTCCAAAATTCAGTAGTTGTGTTTTTAGCATCAACCAAGTTACTTGCCTGTAAAACGTCAGGAACCCGTCCGTCAGAGAGTGAAACTACAGCAAACCATTTAACAGTCGCTCTTGAGTGAAAAACTCTGAGACATCAATGAGAGACTGACAGATAGATGTTGGCGTGTCTGGGGTCACTGGGGTGTAGGTCACTGAACCTCAATTAGTTGCCCAGGGGCCACATCCGGGCCACATCTGGCCCCGCAGAAATCAAATGTCTGGTCAGTGAAATTGTCATAACGTGAATAAAATGAGTGCTGCTTTGTTGCTGTTTGGCCTCGACCCACACGGTACACTTGACGTCGACCTAATTTACGGTGTGCTGCAGCTGCTCCTCAACTAGCTCAGCATCCTGTCAACTAAGTTACCACCATGGCCTACACCCCACAAAGTTGACTAGGAAACCGCCAGTTCAAACCTGTCAATCAGTTTAGTTCGATTTTACCGAACCACCCCCACAGTAAGCCGACTCGCTTGATATGCTGCAGACCGTAGAGTTGTGTTGAAAGCAGCACTTCAGCACTATGTATGCTGCCTGTTTTAATGCCAGCTACTTCAGAAGGATTGCCTCAGACCATCACTGTCTTTCTCTCACTGATTGCCGAGTCAAAGTCCAATTATGTTGGACAATGTGTAAGTCTTGTTGTGGTATAATGATAATTACAACAGCAATAACAATACTGATAATTTTATTTTATGTACCGCATGTACTCCAAATGCTACAGAGCTTAATTAAAAGAACAAATGGAAGCAAAGACAGAACAGAAACAGTAGAAAAGACAGCACTAAACTTTAAATAATTTAAATAATACAAAAATAAAAGCAAATTAAAACTGTTTGCCACAAAAATATCTAATAATAATGTGTTGTTGTGCTATTGGGGTATTTAATCTCATATTTCCAAAGTGACAAACAGAAAATCTTTAATTTAGTAAATTCTGCCATGAATAATCGTAGATAGTGCTGAGTATGATTTAACAGCTTGTGCTGATTGTAATTTGAATTGCACTCATATTTTTTATGTGCAAAAGGTTGCTCCACTGAGAAAAGTAATTGTTGTTCCGAGACCAGAAAACAGGTGGCTCTTCTCTGCCTTGATCATGGTGATCCTGCTGCGGTGGTGCCCTGTTTGATTTTTACAAAGATGAACAGTGCTTTCTTGGTACTGGGAGCAATATATCTTTAAAGTGCACAAAAGGCGTGTTTAATACATGAATACTCATGATATAAAAACGCCAAACAGCTATAATACTAACTTGAGATTTGTCTTTCTTTTCAGTAGCTTGCTTGCTAAGCCTACCTCCTTTAATATTTTAATATCTACTCCCTCTTGGATTGGTGACATTTCTTGCATCATGACTGACATACTGGTTTCTCCTCTCCTCATGTTTATTAATAGTGCTCAGATATCTTTCTACTTGAGATTTCAATTGCTCATTGTCCAGTGTCCTTGTGTTGCTCCTGTACGTCAATACTGGCCTGGACACTCTGTCTCTCCCGCTTAATTGATTTCTATTGCTTTGATCTGCAGCGAGTCAGAAAAGGACAAATAATTTATTATGCCAGTCTGAAGGGCAAACAGGGTGACTAGACGATGTCAGGGTGATGAATATCCATAAGTAACATTTAAGAGTTCAAAAGGTTTTAAACTTTCAAGCTTTAATTGTCTAATTTTTATTTTTTTTCCTGAGGCCAATCCAGTCGGTAATTCTCCAGGGAACGTGCATTACCAGGACACTGAAACTGAGTGATAAATGGCCACTAAAGTTAAATTTTCAGTTTGCTTGCCATGATCCATTAACTCGTCCGTGATGTTTCAAGTATCATTTCACTGTGAAATTTACCTTCATCACTCACAGGCTTTTAAGTGACTGAAATTAATTAGAAACTTCATATATGGACTGGTTATGTCTATATATGGTATTTTTCAGGGCTGTTTAGGCAACACCTACAGCAACAATACGATTATTATTACAGTTAAGGAATGAAAAGGGAAAAGAATGCTAATCAACAAATTGAAACCATATATTAAATCCAGTTAAGCCTCTGTATACCTGCTCTACTCATTTTTAACACAGTTATGGAGGCTATCAGTTTTGGCATCAGCACCTGTGCAGTAAACATGAACAAAACTATGAGAACATTGTACAAAAATCTAAAATAAAATAAAACAAAACCAAGGAATTGATAGTCTTTTTGTTTAATTCGAATGCACACTTGCAGAGGCAGCAACAGTAAAAACTGACCACTTCTCCGCAACAGTCACCAACTTAGCATCAGTGCACAGTTGTACCAGAAACCTAGCTACATAGCCACAAGTTGGCAAAAGCAAATATAAAATACAATGCTCATATCCCAACAATTGCATGTAGGCAGTGACTGACAATATGTCAGTGGGAGATCAAGGTCCATAAAGTACTGTTTTTGAATCTGTTTGTGCAAGACTCAAATGTAGTTCCCATGTTTACAATTCATCAACAAATCATTTTGTTTTGTTTCTTGCACATATTCTCACACGCAGCAGCAGCAGCTACGTTTTTCTACCTTCCGCTGCAATTGAAAATGGATCCCAGCAGAGAGGCCTGTAGTGCCCAGAGGACATGCACGTCTCCTTCCTGCTTGTAGCAAGCTTCTACCCACCACGCTGCCTGCATTATGTATCATATATGTGGATGCACCCCTGTGTGAGGCATGACTGTATCTTGTTGTTTATTCGTCAAGTCAGGTGGTAGCCCCGGGCATTCAAGTGTGTGGGCTCGCAACATCAAAATTCATTTAAGAAGGGGGCGAACAGTCCACATATGATAGCCAGAACCCCACCCTCACTGATACAAGAGTGACAGTGACCAAATACTTAGAACACTGGAGAGCTGTTTACTTTTCCCTGACTATTAATTAAAGATTATACTGATTTGGTCATCTCAACGCACTTCCATACTCGCTCTCAGGCAACAGCAACTCGATCAAAACTGTAACCCACAGTAGTGTGAGAAATAGAGTGATGCAATGTGGTCCTGCTATTTGACATCCTAACAAGGCTTAACGGAGTGGAGTCCTTCCACTGATCTGGTAGATCAGGTTAAATGATGACACACAACAGCCCCACAGCAATATATCATGCCATCGATGCTGCAATAAGCCAAATAAATGTCTTACGTGGTGCACTCAAGCTGCTCTAAATACATCTCTTTTTATTTTTATTTTACATGGTAGAAAATAACCTGGTACTGAGGAGGTAAAAAGTGACATTAAACATCTCACTGAGTCTGACTTGTTTCAAGATGCAAGGTAATCTATTTTCCTATAGACCTCTTCTCTGTATGATGTGATGGTTTTTAGTGGGCGGGGCTTAGCTGGAGGCAAAACTATCCACAGGCATACGTTGTTTAACTCTGTCTAGGAGTTTGTGTAGGCTTCTGACCAAAAGTTGATCTACTTAAAAGACCCCCTTTACAGTAGTAAACACGATGACATTTTTCTTCAGGGTGGGCTTTAGATGGAGGCAAAGCCGTCTAGAGTAGATTTATTTACATTTGAGAAACACAATAAATATTTCAGTCAGTCAAACAATCAATCAATCAAACAAACAATTAAAACAATCAATCAAACAATCGGTGCTCTCCTAGTGCACTTCCTGCAGTCATAGTACCGTAGTAGTACAGTATAACAAAAACAAAGCTTACAACGCTTGACAAGGCAACAACGTTAAATGGCTAAATTTAATTCGTTTTTAAAAGTACTTGCCTGTAACACGGCAGCAAAAGTGCAGTAACCCGACTGCTCAACAAAATAACCAGCATCTTTTTTGAAAACAGCCAACACGGCAGTAAAGGTGCAGTTACACGGACGTTTACTGTATCAAAGTAACCAGCCTACTATACCAGAAAAGTCAGCCAAATCGATCTCCATTGACTTAAAAGCAGCTCTCGTACTGTATTTGGGCTCACTTGGTTTCTTTTTCTCTCGTTACCTGGCTCGACCTGACCTGTCTCGCTCTTGCGCCCCCTGGTGACCGTTAGCTGAGTAGTTAATATGGACTAGGTGCTTCTAAACATGTTTGTGACAATGATGGAACCAAACATGAGTGGTTGATCTAAATCTTTATGGTCATTCATGGTGTATTACTTGGAAAACTTAACATTAATAGAAGGGACATATACGTAATAACGCAATGGATGGATGATCTGACAGGATTACCTACTGCGCAACAGACACTTGACAGAGAAACCAAGCGTGTACACTAAAGAGGCAGTGAGAGCATATAAATCCTTAGATGCCTGTTCTTTACGTCTTGACAGCTGACTACACTAGCTATTTGTCAACCATAAGGTTAACTTTATACCTGTTATATGTGCGATAGTTATATAGGCTAATTAATATGCTTATGTAGGCTATTACACAGGCTAATGGCGTAGAGGCTAATGTAAAAGCAAAATGTTGCTGTGTTAAATCACCATAGTTCATTATTCTAATGTTAGCTAACTTTCAAGTGGGAGCTAGCAAATGCTATTAAGGTACACGTTAACATTTTTCATGATCGTCTTAGTCCATTCCTCTCATTTTGTCTTGTTTAACCACAGGTTTCTATGATGTTTTTGATCTGGAGTAGCAGCTGGTATGCGATAAAACTTAAATTTGGAGTAATTAAACATCGCTCTCCGATTCTGGCACCCTACAACAGCAAGATTACGTGTTGATAATGGTAGCCGCTGTGGTTTTTACCTCCTACTCTACTATAAGTAGATTTGTAACTGAGAGATTCTGACCAGCTGATCACTGACCTCCTGTCTTCGTTGCTGGAACTACAGAAACATTGTGTTAGAGTGATTGTTTTTTGTTTTGTTTTTTTTGTTTTTTAGGTATTCCAAAAGATAAACAGTCTTCGACAAGGTTGTTGTATTGTTTAGAAGTGGGAAGCAGTTACCGGAGTGTTTTGTTCACTGAGCTATGCTTGCAAGGACACGACCAAAGAGTTCACACAGGGCTGATGAGCCAGCAGTTACAGAGGATGTCTCAAATAAGGTGCTCTGCAGCATCTCCGATAAATCTGATTTCTGTGAAACATGGCGTTGTGTGAGAAGTGTAAGACAGAAGGATGTTGTGTATCCCCACTGGACAGATAACCTGAGTTACATCCTGGAGTCTGTGTGTCTGGACCCTTGTTATCTAATCATGCAGTGTGAGTAAGAGTCATAATTCATCAGAACGTGCTCTGTTATATTTACCTTTGTGTGTGATACAGTCAGATTTTAATATCGGTGCATTTTAGAATTCAGTTAATCAGAACCTGACTTTAGTCAAACACAAGTAGTCATTTGATCAAAGTAACAGTTTGACTGATTGAGGCAATTGTGGCAGTGCATAACATTTCAGTTAATACAGGGTTTGCATTTTGACTGGCAGGTGGAGGAATGAATGCAATCAACTTCTTCATTCTAAAAGAAATATCTTGCTTGCTTTAATGTAACCCTTTTTTTCCACTGACTTGAGCCATCTGTGGAGATTGATGAGTACATACATTAGAGAGATTAGAGCGAGATTAGAGATTTTCTTTATTAATCCCAGTCTGGGAAATTTCTGTGTTGCAGCAGCAGCATTCAACACCATACATACAAAAATCAACAATATGAGTAAAAAATAGAGAACTATAAAAAGAACAAAAAGTATACACAGTATACAAGTATTAGAAGTGAATATTAAAGAAATGTTAATTAGCATGTATACACAGTTATTAACACGCATTAAAAGTGAATATTACAAAGAAATGTTAAATTAAATGTCCAAGGTGTCATCTGTCACACACAGATGAGGAGCTGTACAGACTGATGGATTGAGGCAGGAAAGATTTCCTGTAGCGTTCTTTGAGACAACGAAGTTGTCTGAGCCTTCTGGAGAAGGTGCTCCGTTGTCTGTTGTGTGGTGGAGAGGGTGGTCAGGGTTATCCATGATTGATAACAGTTTGTTCAGAGTCCTCCTCTCCACCACCGATTCAAAGGTGTCCTGTCTGCAGCCAATAATATTGCCAGCCTTCCTGATCAGTTTGTTCAGTCTGTTGGCATCACTGGCTGCAATGCTGTTCCCCCAGCAGACCACAGCGGAGAACAGTGTGCTGGCCACAACAGACTGGTAGAAGATCTCCAGCATCTTGCTGCACACATTGAAGGTGCACACATTAAGTTTCCTCAGGAAATAGAGTCTGCTGCAGCTCTTCTTGTACACAGCTGTACTGTTGGTCCTCCAGTTCAGTCTGTTGTCGATGGTCACTCCCAGGTATTTGTAATCCTCCACCATCTCCACATCCCTACCCAGGATGCTGAGGGGCAGAGGAGCTGGTCCCTTCCTCCTGAAGTCGATCACATCTCTTTGGTCTTGTCCACGTTAAGCAGTATGTTGACCATAAGTCACGTACATTTTCTGGAATATTAACTGACATTCCAGAAAATGTACGTCCAACTAGCTAAAAATGTAGGCTGTCGAATATATTCTACAATAAATCCTGACCGTTAAGCTGCAGCAGGATTTTACATGCTGCTGCATGTGGTTGATTTGAGTTTTAGGTTTTATTCTGATAGTTTCTGTCATTCAGTTGACCTCATGTTAAGGTTAAATAACACAAACACCACCACAGACTGTGTCCTCCAAAACTAATCCATTCCTCCCTTAGAAATTCAAAACCTTCATGGATGTAGGATTTCTTACAGGCTTTTTGTATTAGGTCCCACTGTGTTGAGCCATGAGTTGTTTCTGAAAGTGTACAAACCTTTAGTGGCATCCTCCAGAGTTTTTATTAAGAGTGTTTTTAAAGCTCAAGTTCAGTGGCCGAGGCCTTTGCCATTTTGGCGTAGCCTCTGCCTAACTGACAGCTAATTCAAATATGGGCAAAGAGGAAAAACTGAAAGGGGTGGGAGGTGGCTAGGCAGAGAACATAGTCAGTTTTGTGTATATGTGCGCCCATAACACTGAATGTGAAAATCAGCTATAGAGTTGTAGAGTTTCTTGTACCAGGCTGGTGTTTCTTTCTGCTATAAAATTGGGCATTTTAACATCAATGTCTGTGATAAGAACAAGAATAAGAATAAGAAAACCTTTAATAGTCCCACAATGGGGACTTTGCAGTTTGCAACAGCCTCAGGTGGCCATTTGAAGAACTGCAGTTCTGGCGCTTCCACGCTAGCCTAATCTTTAAGCTCCAGGTGTTACCACGTGGTTTTAACTTAGTGTACTTAAGCCCCTTTCTCACTTGATAAAACCCACTATAGCCCACTAACATTTGGCTTTTGTCTAGAGTGGTAGATGGCGTAATCTGTGACCATTCCATTCATGCTTTAGTGGGTTTTTATCAGCTCGAGTTCCAGTTGTCAGTGATAGAGATAAGACACCTGGGGTGGGCATTTTTTGCCCCTTTTGCTGCTGCGATGTTATGTTGCTATCAAGGCTTGTCGCCTCCACACATAACTTCTACGATTCCTTGCAATCACAGCCACAAATTCCACCCGTCTATGTTTGGAGATCATCAAGTAAAGGAACACAGTCACTGGCGTTCATGCTGATTTCCACTGTTTGCTAACCCTGTTTTCTGGTGCGTTAATGACACAGCAGTAATGCCTCAAATTCCTTTTTAGAGGATTAATCCATGTTTAAAGAAAAAAAAACCTCATATATATGGTGATTTCTGGTGTGAAAATGGTATTAGTAACTTGAGCCTACAGCATATCCATGACCTGATGTAATATACCATGCACCATTATAGAGGATTTCATCCATACTACATGCCTTTCATTCCAGGAGTGATCAAGAATTTGTGTCACAGTCTGCTTTGTTAGCGAACAGGAAGCCAGCTAGGGCGCTTTGCTGCTGCAGTCAAAACTGCCGCATCAGTTTGAGCCAACTGCTTCATACAACCATCAGCCCACAAGCCTGACATTTTATATTGATTGCAAGATTGCAACGTTAACATCCTCTGGAACAGAAAACACGGACCATGAATGTCATTTGTGTTTGTTTAAATGGGAGAGCCACATCAGTAGACCATAATCAAGGCTCCACATGTGGCTGTGGAGAATCATCAAGTGCTTGTGACAGAGGAGAGTGTATCTGCCTTTGTTTACTTGTTTTGATGTGGGCAGCTTAATACTACATGATCATCACAATGTTTTGATTAAAACCCCAAAGTACTATCACTATGGTGATTACTGAATACTGCTGTCATCTCTGCAGGGGTTTCGCCACCTCTCTACTGGCAAAGTGTACAAAGCTGCCTCTACAGCTGCATTAACATTTCATCAAAGCCACTCCACACTCAAAGTTTATAAGTACTGCAATCATGTGTCAAGATTACCGGCCAGTCTTTTAATCAATGCACGAAGAATGGCTGTTAATGCCCTTTGCTTTTTTAATTTAGTTTTGTTAATGGCCAGATGTTGCGTTTTATTATTGTTATTTAAAAATGTATTCTAGCTAAAGAATGGCAGAGGCACCTTATGGTAATAAAAAACTTTCCCACATTAGTTAAAAAGCACCTTTAACACGTTTAATTAATGTTCACTAAGTTAAGCATCTGCGATCAAAGCACCACTGCTTCTGTTTTTCAACCCTTCCTGTGGATAAACTACTACAGTTTCTCACATAAATTACGAAAGAAAGACAGAAACGTCTTAGTGAACAATAGTCGTGTCTCTTTATTATATGATTTGAAATTGAAGTGTTTTTTCTTCTTTCTTTTTTTTTTAAACGCATAAGGAGGCGGGGGGAGAGGACGACAAATAACCAACACCATATCTCCACAGCAAAGATCTATTGCACCGTGTAGCCTACTAAAGGGTTGCGAGGCTGTATGTGTGCATGCGAGTGGTGAAGCGGTCGGAGCTCTCTCACAAAACACATCAAAGTGAAGCGGAGGCAATGGTAAGGTCTCTGCATCATGCCTGATAAGACGAAGTTTCCATTAAGTCGCTTTGCCTCACAGGGATTAAAGAAAAATCCCTCTTCTTCCTCCTAAAATGCTTTCCGGACCCGTCCTCCTTTGCCATTCTTCCGCTTTTCTCCTGGTGCGCCGTCTTTTACATCGTTTATTGGTGTGGTGACATCTCTTTTTCCGCCACCCCGTCTTTTAACTCAAAGCTCTTAACTCACTTATTGCTGCTGATTTTTTTGCCCTGAAACAGGTGTCTGAATGGCAAGTCATATGTGTGGAGGAGGTTTCTCTAACTGACCCAGGCAGGGTCTTTATACACCTTAAAGCAAACACTAGATGATTCAGAGGGCCTACACACAATAATGCTCGCAGTAGTTAAAGTAGTTGAGTCAGATATACAAGTCTTTACTTAAGAGCTTCTGCTTCTTCTTAGGTCAAAGGAGAGGCCAGAGCCATACTCAGCAGCACTCTGTGAGGGTCTGATCTCCCTGATGGCTGCACTGAGTCACCTTCCACCTGTCACCTGTACATGCACACTCTGAAGCTGTGTTTACTGACAAGAACAGAAGCTACTCTTAAAGGGGAACTACTATTTTTTACAACTTGGGCCTTATTTCTGGCATAAAATACGTTTGTGTATAATTTTTGTGTAATTTGTAGTGATTTAGGAGATAATTATATCCGCGTACATCCATATAGTGGGAGTGATCGGGGCACTGCAACGCAGGTAGCAGTAGCTAATAACTAGCCGTCTATCACGGGTTAGTAGGTCAATCTACAGACCCCGGATGATGATAACAGGTAACTCAGCAGGAAATAGCACTAGCTATACTAGCACTATATATACTATATACGGTGATCTAATTATCTCCTGACTGACTACAAATTACACCAAAGTGATATGGGTGAGTAAACGATCGTATTTTATGCCAGAAATAAGGTCCAGATTGTAAAAAACAGTAGTTCGCCTTTAAATTCATCTTTAACCCTTAGATGCATAAGTGGGCAAAAATTACCCGGTGAGGTTGTTTTCTTGCAATATTGTCACTTCATATTTCAGGTATTGCTCAAAAAACATGTTACTGATATCGTGCCATTTCAACCCTTACCTTTTATGTATTTTACAAAATTACAGTTTTTATATTACTACCCCGAGCTTCCATAAGTGGGCCAAAAATCACCTGGCTTAATTTCCTATGAGTTTCCTGGGAACCTTTTATTATTATTAATTATAACTGTCAGGAATGTATATTTTGTGGACCACACAGACTATATCATAAGTGCCACCTCTTAAGAATACTATTTCACACGGCAAGATTGGATACATGTATTAGCTACATTTTCTAACATGCGTCAATGCCTCTCGCACAGCATCAGCAGGAGAAAGCTCTCCAGAAACAGGTTTGTGACAACTAACCCTAACTTTATTTTCCAATTTTTGAGATGCTTTAAAAATAATATATATATAAAAATGTCAAAAAAGTGAAAACTAAAAATATTTCAAACATGAAGCCATTTCTTTGTGAACCAAAATACAATACAATATGTAATACTAATTGACTCTAACATGGGTCATTTTTGACCCACTAATGGAAGAGTGTAGGGTCCAGTCACACGTGCATCCAAGGGTTAAAGGATCGTTTTATTTTGTTCCAGCATGGCATATTTCCTAAGGCTTTCCCTCACAAAGAATCACAGCATCAGACATGTGTGGGAGATACCTGGAGCTCCTCAAGAAGCCATGATTAATAGTTCTCTGTTGATCCTTGCCAAGGGGTCAGACCTTCTCGCGGTGCCACTGATCACGGTCCCAGTTGCACGGTGGCCTACCCTTTGATCTCCAGTATCTACCTGACATGATCCGATCACGACTGTGCTAGCCATCTGCCCACGGATTATTAGTCCATTTAAAGGAACGGCAGCGCTAACTGATCTTCAGGGAAAATGCTTGGTTATGTAACGCTCTCCTCGGGTCTTAAAATTTACCCTTGCTCACTAAACACGATTAGTAAGTGAATATCTGAATTAATAGAGCCAATAAACCTGGCCTCAAAGTAGGTCTTTGAGATCAGAGTGACTGGTCCAGTTCCCGGACCAGCAGGATAAATCTGGGAGTGAAAGGTCAGTATTTTCCCGCATCTGCTCATGCGGCACATATGCTCCCCCCCCCCCCCCCCTTTTTTTTTTTTTAGAACCAAGCAAATATTACAGAGCCTTACAACATATTACAGGTCCTAACAATTTTGAGATTTTTGCTACAGAGCAATTATTTTAAGAGTGGCTCCCTGTCCCTGCTGAAGGCTAAATTAATCAGTGCCTCTCTGCTACCATTAAATAGCTGGAAAAATAAAATTAAAACTCACAGCTAAACCTAATTGTTTTTCTGGGCTGCTCCATCCCAGGACAAAGGTGATTTCAAGTCAGCAATGAAGGCTTTGACTCCAGATGATGAGCTCTTCATCTTTATGTCCTTAATTCATTTAACCTGCATGGCTCATTTGGGGAACATTTCACCCATAGTAATTAGATTAAAGGTATAAATCCATGACTGGTCATATCAGTGTTGAGTGATTCGTCATTATGCTTGTTATTTTCTGCAGGTTTATTGAGTGGGGATGTCACACATGGCATCATTTGTTTTTTAAAATGAAAGTTTAAAGTGTTTCCTCATGATCTGAATTCCTGACTGGTTTATTAAAGAACAGCAAAATCAATTTAAATATTCATAGGAAGACAAGTGCAATCTCAGCCGAAACTGTGACTGTGATTTCCAGTAGTGGCACATCTGGCTTAGGCACGTGCTCCGGCAACACACAAAAAATGAAATTGCTGGTTCTGCGATGAAAAGGTCATCAAGGCTTCTTGTCTCTGTTGGTGGAAGAGACGCTTCCCTTAGCTGAAGCATCAGTAGGGGGTAGAAGGATACGGCAGAGGATACGGCACAAACCTCTCCACATGCTGGATAGACTCCCTGAATTTCTGATGGTTTATTCCAAAGAAATCATTTGGTTGGTCCCAGAGGTTTCATCCTGTGTTTCTAATGATGATACCCCACAACCACATGTGCATTTCTCTTGAAAGAGAAGCCCTTGCATATCTGTCTCCCACTGCAATCAACTTGGGTGGCTGTCAGTGAGGGAGGAGGAATGGAATGGCACTTCATCACCTCACCTCATCTGTGTTAGTAAATCTGTAGGTGGAGAACAGTTTTCACATCCTGCTTTGATCATAGTCCCTAATTTCGGAGACGGACCTGTGTCTCGGTAGACGGCTTGAACAGTACTCAAGCTAGCTTGGGCTGACATCTACAACATGAGATTCCCAGCATATCCACAGTGATTCCCATCCCGTCTTTAGTGATGGGAGCGCCGCATTTGATCTTATCCATTTCCAAGAGAACACAAATTAAAGGCTCATTTAGAGTTGGCACGTAGCCAACATGGTTTAAGCCATTTACATGGGCCAGTGGCGCAATGGATAAACGGAGAGGGGTCAGCGGATGCTGAAGCGCATAGTGCAAAGAGGTCGCCGACTTTCTGCACAGTCAATTGCTACAGAGCTACAAACTTCATGTGACCTTCAGATTAGCCCAAGTACAGTACGCAGAGAGCTTCATGGAATGGGTTTCCATGGCCGAGCAGCTGCAGCCAGCCAAGCCACACATCACAAGTGCAATGCAAGGCGTCGGATGCAATGGTGTAAAGCACGCCGCCACTGGCCTCTAGAGCAGTGGAGACGCGTTCTCTGGAGTGATGAATCACGCTTTTCCATCTGGCAATCTGATGGACGAGTCTGGGTTTGGAGGTTGCCAGGAGAACGGTACATTTCAGATTGCATTGTGCCAACTGTGAAATTTGGTGGAGGAGGAATTATGGTATGGGGTTGTTTTTCAGGAGCTGGGCTTGGCCCCTTAGTTCCAGTGAAAGGAACATTAAATGCTTCAGGATACCAAAACATTTTGGACAATTCCATGCTCCCAACGAAGTTTTTTGCTCTATATTCATGTCCAAAGACACCTTAAATTGAGCTACTTTTAGTTTTTGGAAGAATGGTCAAAAATTCCTATTATTAGTTAAGCATCTCAAAAGGGCCGACATCAATTGATATGAGTTGAATGGGATGGACGTCAGTCAAAATAGTGGCGGGCTCTTTTGGTAATATAGTGTATTAATGTGAGAAGTTTTGCTTATTTCATGTTACTAATTTATTTTTATTTTTATTTTATTTCATCTTTCTTTTATCCTATGGGTCTTAAGAGTGTTTTATATGTGCAACTAAGCTACTATGACCAAGCAATATCCCTTGTCCCTTGTGTTCCATCTTTATTGATCCAAAACAATCACTTAAAAAATTGTGGAGATGGAGAAGCAGCCAGGAATGCTAAAGCAGAAATATGCTACTACCAAGCAGACCGATCACAGCCTATGCAGCTTTTGGCTCTGCATAGGCTCTGCGCTGTCACCCTAGCTAGCTGAGGGCATAGCAAAACTGGTCTGGCCCAGTGATGAGCCACACAGCGCACTTGCACTTGGCCCACATGAATGAATTACGGTCCTTTAGTGGCCCTCATCTGGTGTCCAAAATGTTGTCCACATAAGGCCCATAACTCAGCCAAACTGTACAACCAGAGCTGGCCCTAATCTGGCCACACTGCTATGTGGGTACGGCAACAAATTGTCGCAGTAGTCTAAACAGCCCACAAGGTCCACTAAAATCTATAGCAATGTTATAAAGTGTACTAATGTAAGTTCCTGTTTCATATCAACTCATACATGCCTTTTCCATGTGTCCACAAGTTCATACAATATGACAACAACAAACTCTTATTTCTTATTAGGTACTCTATTGTTTTTTTAGTTTTTTTTAATCAATATTTTTTTTCATTAAGTTGTTGATTTATAAATAAGTTACGTTAAGCAATAAGTTATGTCACGTTTCGATGAATCATCTAGTGATCATTATTGGCTAATATACCACCTAAATACTTTGATCTGCAACCTCCATAAAAGCCAATCAGCTGATGCAAGAATTGCTCGATAATTTCCCAGCGCTCAGTCAAAATAGGATCAAGCTCCAGATACGTGGTCTGCTTTGTGATGTCTTGGCTGCAGGATCGGAGCAGCAGAATACCACGGCTTCGTGGGCCCCGAACAAAGTACCACGGACTCCCTCACTGCACGCTTTGAACGTATGCTGGCATCGGCAGCCAACGAATCACAAATGAACATCTACCTATTGAAGTCAGTCGTCCCTCAGAGCAGACAGACGTCCACTTTTTTCTGCTAGAGCTCAAGCACCACAAGTGTACCTCTGTGCATCGTGCGCAAGTGTACAACAAGTGATATATGGATAGATACTTTATTTATCCAAAATTGGGTTAGCGATGCAGCAGCAATGCACAGACACTCAGCATACCTCGTACATAATATAGAACTAATAATAAAATAACTGAATACTAAAAGTTACATTGCAATGAAATGAAATGAATTCACAACCAACAACCAAACAACTGCGTGCAAAATGTAACAATAAGTCCTATTCAGTGTCCTCTCACGCACACAGATGAGGAATTGTGTGGACTGATGGCTCGAGGCGGGAAAGATTTCCTGTAACTCTCCTTGAGATGCGAAGTTGTCTGATTCTCTTGGAGAAGGTGCTCCGTTGTCTGCCTATTATACGGTGGAGAGGGTGGTCGGGGCTATCCATGATTGATGATAGTTTGTTCAGTGAGCAACTTTTCAGCCCTACAGGTCGCATTGTAGATGATAGAAGAATGTTTGTTGTTTCTTCCATTGGCCTACTGGAATTTAATTAAGGAGTACACTGGTAGATTCTCTTATTCCTGGCTTTCAACCAGCCTACTAGAATTTCAAAGAGTACGCTTGTTATGTGTTATAAATGTTACCTGTGAGAAGTGTATGCAGTTGCACCAGTAGCCTGCCGATAAACATTTGCCCATTCATGATTACCACTGACTCCCTTACGCCGCTAGCTCAAATTGGAATCACACTTAGTGAATACAAATTAGTTTTTTTTGAAGCAGCTTCAGACAGAGCCCATGATCGGCATCAGCCAATGTGCTGCATCCTGCGATAAGCCGTCGATGATCGGCTGCAAAAATGCAGATTGTAGCACCTTTACTGACTAGATGACTAATCTTGACATACAACTAAATAACCAATGTTACTTCCTCTGTTAAACATTCAGTCAAACATATTCTCATATTGAGTGTTGCTCACTTTGTTCTGCCAATAAGCTTTGATAGTTTTGAGTAGTAGTAGTAGGATTTAACCTCATGGAGATTGCAGTTAGAACTATGCCTGTGTTATTTATGTGTAAAACAGTGGTTAGATATTAATATCCATTTTGTTTAGTATTATAGGTTGGCTTACAATTTCCAGATGCATTCGAAATTCTTGTCTTAAAAAAAAGACACATGGAGCCACGATGATTCCCAGGTGCTGGCGCCCGACCAACAGTCACAAAACTCACCTAAATATTGATGCTGCTGTCTTGTTGTTTTAAGCTTCGAAAAGTTGGCGGATCTTCTCGCTGCTGTGGTTTTGTTTTTCGTTTAGGCGTTCATCTAAGCCTCTTTAAAGAGTTCCTTCACATTTCAGTGATTTTAATCATGTCTGGTGGGAGTGGGAGTCACACTCATTTGGATCCACTGTCCAAATTGCCGTATTTACAGCACCATGTTGCGGTCCAAATATGCTCTAATCACCTAAAGGAAATCATTTTTAGAATCATTTTTAACATTATCATCTTGACTTAGCGCATGCTCACGCCATAAGTCGTCTTAAAGGTTTCCACGTTCATACAGTTGAGTTATTAAATACTCCAAACATAAAAGCATTTCCTTTGGAACAGAAAAACGGCCGCACTTCTTCTTTAGGGGAACAAACTAGATAATACCGGTGCATTCAGTTACGCTTTCATTTCAGTACAGGCTTTCACATAATGTACCAGCTTCCTCATTCTGTGACATCCCCCCTCTGAAAAGGTGCATTACTGTCAGTCTAAAAGGCTATTACACAGTACATGTGTACTGTGTAATAGCTTTACATGTCCCATGTTCCCATACAGTGCAGTCCTTGTAATCTCATATTAAAGATGCATTTTTCCATTTTAGAAGAAGGTCAGCACGTTTGGTTTATATCTACACTGTTTATCAAAAGGATGGCAAAGCATCCATAATTACTGTAGTCTTTAGATCAACTGAATGCAGCAGTAGCATGTCGAGAAATAAAAAAAATATTTCACTCCTTTTTGTCTTATTTTATTCTTTATTCTTATAGGTAAACGTTTGCCTTTGTATTGCACTATTTAAGCCACTGCACAACATTTCGTTATGTCCTCACATAGTGACAACAAAATATTCTTGATTCTTGATTCTCCAAGGTATACGCTGCCTATGCTGGCTCCAGACAATAGACTATGTTCAGACTAACCTACAGGCTTATGAAACATTCAGGATGTCAGGACCTTTATCACTGCTATTTGCACCATCCTGCTCAGATCAATATACACACGTCTTAATAGAGCCTCTGTACTGCATGGATAGCGTGAGCACTTTATACGTCTTCAGTTGCCTGTTGAGATTTTTATAGACATTTTATCCTATCTGCTGTTCTTTTTTTCTTTTTCTTTTTTTGAGTACCTGAGCTGGAGTTGACATGTAATGGATTCTAAATGTTTGAGTGTTCAGGAGACTTTTTCAGAACGTAGGGTAGGGTTAAGTGTTTTGACATTCTCTCTGCATCTTAACCTTGATCAGTAATTCAAATAACTGCTCATAAACTATAGACTACAGTGTCTGGAAACAGGATGTTGTTAGTGGGGCCTCTGTGGATCAGGCTTGTTCCAGTGCATCCCACCGATACTTGATCAGTTTGGGGTCTAGAGAATTTCGAGCCCAGGTCGCATGGTTGATGGGAAGAAATATAGGGGTAACCTGATCTGTTGTTACAATGACAGTATTTGTTATTTGCTGGAAAATGTTTTGCTTTCACCTAGCACTGATCTTGGTCCTGTGAACTATAACATAAGTATCTTTTATGTGTTGGAGAAGTATCCTGGTGTTAACAATTTTGACCAAATCAGAACCTTCCAAACACTTTGCGGCATTGTCCCACGAGAGGCTCAACTGATAAGCAGGCCCTGTACCTCTGAAACGTGTCGCTGATTGTTCTGTTTCCAGGTTTGTGGATTTTGCGCCTTTCCTGTGGCCACGTTTAGGGATCACAAATCAGGAGCGGCTCACATGAGCTCAGGGATTCATATCTACTCGCACTGTTGAATTAATTCACTCAGGTACGCCAGCTTTAACCCCGCATGCATCTATATTTGAGGTTATCCGTCCTTTTCATCGAACGGTGCCAGATATCCAACAGCTGCCACGGGTTGCTGTTTACACAAAGCAAGTTGCTACAGTCGGGGGGAGCACTGCTACTAAAGAAAACACTTGCGATGCTATGTGCTTGTGTGCTTTAGATCACAGTTATCAGCCGTATGCAGCTGAATGTTAATGGGTGCATTGCGTCTGTAAACACCATCCAACACTGTGGACCATCACACACCTTTTCTACTGTCCCAAATGTGCAACCGCTTTCAGCACAGAGTCCAAAGAAATCAGTGCATTTCTCAGCTATTTACGAGACTGTTGGGATGTGCAGAGGTTTAAGACTCTTCTGTTAAACACGTGCGTGTGTAGCAGCTCAGTGTTTATTACTGAGGTACATTTGTCCATAATATATCATTATTTGAAGAAATTCTTCACTGTTGTGGTATGTTCAAAGCCAGCTTGTTCTATGATTTTTCTCATTGCTAGTGATGTGTGTTGCAGCAACAACCTGTTCATTTGCTTTATTGCAATTTCTGCCATACAAGAACAGGAACATTTGTACAGAATGCGGTATCGATTGTCAGAGTGCCATTGGAAGTGTTGGAAATAGCTGAAGTGTGAAGAAGTATTTGAGTTTTTGTATCTGAGCTGTTGTTAAGTTGGTGGGATAGATGTGGGCGGAAATGTGATAAATGACAAATATGTATTGCATGGTAAAGCTTTTAGGCTGTTCAGTCCATTTATTTGTGTGTGACATAAAAAAAAATACAACATGATGAATGAGTAGCCAAAGGAGACGCCAGTCTTTAAAGGAAAGAGAGCATACGTAGGGCTGGAGAGGATACATGAAGACAACTGGAAAAATCCCCAGCTTGTTTGAGGCTTCATGGGACACCTATGAATGATACAAATGTAAAAACAGAAGTAACATTTTCATCACATTGCTCTTTCGTTCAGCGAAGCCAACTCTTCACAAGGAAACCTTGGACTTCTGCCTCTATGCTGCTGTGTATTTTGTAACATTTCTGGATGTCAGCTGGTTACAACCGAAACATTAACACCTGATGACTATTTCAGTGACACAGTAATGCCTTTATATGACATTCAGAACAAGTACTACTACTCTACCAAGTGCACATACATATTCCTTCAAGAAACATTATGACCACCTTCCTAATATTGCGTTAGGCCCCCTTTTGCTGCCATAACAGCCCTGACCTGTAGAGGCAAGGAATCCACTAGACTCCTGAAGCTGTGCTGTGGTATCTGGCACCAATATTGTTAGCAGAATATCTGACTTGTTTGTCCGGAACATCCCACACATGCTCGATTGGATTGAGAATTTGGAGGCCAAGTCATCACCTCCAACTTGTTGTTGTGTTTCTCAAACTGTTCCTGAACAATTTTTGCTTTGTGGCAGCGTGCACTATCTTGCTCAGTTAGTCCACACAGAGGGTGTACATGACCTAAAACAATGCTTAGGTAGATGCTACGAAATTTCATCCACATGGATGGTAGGACCCAACATAGCGCAAAGCATCACACTGCCTCCGCCGGCTTGCCTTCTTCTCATAGTGCATCCTGGTGCCACGTGTTCCTCGGGTAAGCAACCTGGCCATCCATGTGATGCAAAATAAAATGTTATTCATCAGACAGGGACACCTTCTGCCATTGCTCAATGGTCCAGTTCTGATGCTCACGTCATTTTTCGACAGGGGTCAGCATGGGCACCCTGACCCATCTGCCCCTGGGCAGCTCCATAAGAAACAAACTGCAATGCATGGAGTATTTTGAGACCTCTATATCAGAACCAACATTATCCTCTTCAGCAACGCTGGCTACAGCAACTCAAATTACATATATTACATTCAGACCATATAAGTTCATTTATTATTATTTTTTAAGTTATTTTTACACCCATATCTACATAAAAGAAAAAAAATATATAGAAAAAAAATAGGAATATCACACAGGTGTTCTTGGTTTTTTGTTTACAAAAAAAATGTCAAAAAGTTTACGTTTGCAACAAATTTTTTAGGTCTTCTTGTAAAATCTGTGTGTGTGTGTGTGTGTGTGTGTGTGTGTGTGTGTCAGTATATTTTCTAAAGGACTTTGAATTCTGCTTATGCATGGCAGAACATACGAGGAGGGTAGAAACCCCAGATGGATGTCTCATGATTTTCAGTCTGTCAGCCAAACTGGCTACTTCTCCCAGTCTGTCTGAAGCCCCATGAGTATTTAGCTAAACTGTCCATGAACTTGAAAGTTTCAGACCAGCTTGTGCAACATTATCCGACTGTTTCGTAACGATAACTCTACGCCGAACAGCCTGCATGTGTTCATTAGCTCAAACATGTATCCCTCGAAAAAATCATTTTTACTTTTAAAGTGCATATAGTTATGTGCCTTGTTGCGTTGGTCTTTGGGGACAGTGCGTACTGAGACAGAGGGACGCCACCAGCCATGCACACTTTCATAAACACTGAGCTATAATTAGGAGACAGTGGGAGTACATTTACAGGATTTTTCATCCAATGCGAGTAATTGTTTGGCTGCGGACGTCTTGGATTTTGCTGCCCAAGCATTAGTGTTTCAGAAATGAGATGACCCTATTATGGTTATTGGAAAGAATTGGACAGGCTGTGGGGTGTATTCCTCAACAGCAGCACTGCTGACATTTTAGAGTCAGTGAGGAAGGGTTGTTTAATCACAACAGGCCCACCTTTATGTGAGTAACACGAGTAGCATCATGTGCTCTGCGAGTTTTATGATTATCTGATTGTTCCAACATATGCTGTGAGAATGGGCTTTGATCACAGCACAGAAGATGCTTATTGAACCCCTGAGACAGCTTTGGAAATGAAAATGAGCATTAGTCAACATGTTCATGAAGGCTCACATTAATTTTGATTATTTTGATTCATTCAGCCTTAAAGTCATTTTATTTGCTTTTAGTAGTCTTATTTTTTTTTTTCCTCGATGTCTCTGATATTTTGCTTATGAGTCGGTTTAAGGCAAACAAATGGCCCTGGCTTTCTTGTTGTACCATGTTCTGGTTTTCCTAAGCTCTGACTCTAATTAGTTTCTTCTCATCAGTAAATGATCGTGTAAAAGCCAGTTTTAGCTGAAGCCGGACGTCTGCATTTGTTACTTCAAGGTGTGAGATGCTGTACCTCGTCTTGTGTCTAGCGGTCATCTTCCCAGTGACCCCGTTAGCTGTTTCGACATGTCCGTGCGGGTTCAACAGAATTGGCAAACACCTTTTCGGATGTGTGATGTGTTAAAATGCCAGGAAGGTGCCAGTGTTTACAGTTTGTCAGGAAGGGCGAAGAATCAACAGGTCAACAACTTTTACTCTGAACAGGTCCAGCTCCAGGTCATTCCAGGGCGAGCAGATTCATTAGGTGGGCATTTTGGTCCATGTTTATACTGTAGCTTGGTTTGTCAGACGTGTAGGCCTTTCTGACAACTTCTTGTCTTTTCTTTTTGATAACTGCTTTCTCTTGCTATTCAGTCCAGAGAAGGTATTTCGCTGATCATACTGTCGTCTGTCTTTAGACTCGCTCTTTGATAAGCTTGACTTTAGCTAAGTCTTATCACTCTAGCTAATACATTGGCGTAATTGATGCAAAAATAAGTTTATTAGTTGTACCAGCTAATCGACTTAACTGCTGTAGCATGACGTTTTAAGCAGGAAGTCCACTAGTCGCCGGTCACGTGACAATAACAACATGGACGCCTCCGAGACGACTGGTGAGAAGCCCAGTGGGTCGTTGCAGTAAACTAGCAGCCATTCTACTGTGACATGCAGAATTTGTAAGTCAGTCCTGAAATACAACAAAAGTACTACTGCCATGCACAATCATCTGAGAAGGCGTCTGCTAACGTTAACAGAGGAACAGTCCAAAACCTCTCAACGACAGTCAAATAACAACTTCACCAAACGTCCTGTAGTAAAAGAGAGAAGGAGGCTGCAAACCAGCAATTTGCCGGTGAATTTCATTCTCTAAAGTTATGAGACTTTTATCTTCTGTACATGTAAAAGGATTCAGAAATGCTGCAATTTTTTTTAAATCCAGCTACACTATGCTGTCTTACAACACACTGTGAAGTACTATTAAACACTATTGATGGTGCTGATTTATATAGGTTATACATATCTGCAGTGCACAGTATTGATATGCTTGTATGTTTAGTTACGGCTGACAGTAGTTTGTATTCAGTGTGTATTCAGGTGAAGAACAAGGATTTCATTGTTGCAATGAATACATTACTTTCTACCGTGATTTATGTGTGACGTCATCGACTTGACATTCACCACATATTAGTCGACTTTAATGAATCAGAAGTATCTCATATCTAGTGAGCATATTCTATGTTTCTGACCTGGTGTAGCCATTTAGTGAATACAAATCTGACCCCCTGAGAAACACCCACCTCTATTTACACAATGAAGCAGAAATACAAAAAAGATAAAGAAATTCTTTGAGAAATGCACAAATAATTGTACCTTTTTCCACTCGTGAGAAACTAACAGACCATCTAACGCAGTTAGCCCCTGACTTCCAATCTCACAAACTGCTGCTGCACAGAAACTATTTGGCTAGATTGTCTGCATTTAGCACTATCAATACTTAGACTCAGGAGGATGTAGCGAAGCATCTGATTTTCTGACACACTGCCAGCAGTGTTTTTCAGTAGCTTAAAAATGGATGTGTTGAATATTGTCAGTGGCCCCCTACTATCGGGCGTTGTTCCAAAATCACCTCTATGGAAGTAATTTTCCACTTCGTTCAATATTAAATACTTGCAGACCCATTTCTAATCCTCTCTGCTTTGTGAGAAAAGATTTCCGTCCGGTTGCAGACAATATCGTGGCACAGAGGCCACACTGGCTTCTTGGAATACTGATTCAGGTGAAACGTTAATTATAGTATTCCTTGATCTTAGAGCAGCCTTTGATACATGGACCATAAACTGCTTACACACAGAGGGTGAAAGTAGGCAGGATTATGTGGCATAGTCTACAGTTGATTAGGCTCTCATATTGCACCCATTGGTGACCAAAGAACTGAGCATATCACCCAGAGTTTGACTCTTAGACCGGATCTATTTAGGCTTCATGCGCTTTTAAGACAAAACATGCATGACAGCAACATTTATCATAACAATACAGACAACAATAGGATTAAGTACCGAAAAGGACTCACCCTGTGAGTGCTTATAGGGAGTAAATATCTGGAAGCAGTTACATTTCATTCAATCAATCAAATAAACAAAAAATAACAAACAAAAAGAAAGAAGGAACCTTAATTGATTCAGATCAGCTTCAGCAACCACATCAAGGCAGCAAATGGGATTTAGAGAACCTCTTTCCAAAAAACCCATTCCAGTATTAGTTTTCCTCCTCCGACGTTAACAAACTCCCTCAACTTTATGTTTGTCGCGAAGATGTTGCCAAGGAAAAGGGCTTGCAAGGGCAACGTTAAATCATTAACATCTAAATTTACATGTGGTAATGTGTTAGCCGTATCTTTCAATGTATTATAATTATATGGGTGTAGCAAGTCATCTTTTTGAAAACCAAAGCTTTTACCGTTGTGGACTGTTTTCCAAAACACCCGGTGACAAGTCACAGCAAAAGCTACCAGGAATTGATTTTAATAGCTAAAAAAATAAAAAATAAAAAAATAAATACAAGAGCCAAGTGAAGCAGGCCACATGCACGAGAGACAGTGTTAGGAAGAGCAGCGAAAACATATCAGCAATGTGAGGTGGCAGTGAATTAATAAAATCTCCTTGCTCTCTCAGATCACACTTTCTGCAGTGCCATCCACACTTTAGCGCTCTGAATGTGGTTGAGTCATATGGTTTAACATACAGATTCTGAATATCCCAAAAACTGTCTGCCTTTTCTTCATGCGTTCATCTCCGCACTCATTTCTCCTTCGCTGACTATTATGAGGAGATACGCTGGACAAAAGAGGGGGCCAATTAGCCTCTCTGTGACATACTGTAAAAAACAGTGCTATCTCTAGAAAGTGGTTTAAGTCCTCATTCAGCATGTTATTGTGTCAGTAGTGCTGGAGAAACGGCAACACGTTAAGAGATGCCAGACAATGGCAATTACCCCGTTGCAGAATCACAACATTCAAGTTCCCGTCATAGCTGCGACCTTTTAATCTTTCTTCAGACCATTAAAGTGTCATGGTATAAAGGCCGTCATTATAATATCCTTCTTTTATGTGCTTTGCTCTTCAACATATAAGCAGCTCACTAACAGAATTGTAGGTTTACATGCCTGAGATTGCTTCATCTACTGAGATAACGTTGAACATCCACTGCCTGACCAAAACAAACAACAACAAAAAATGTCGCCACCTGGATTTAACTAAGCTAATAGGTACGAGCCACCTATTGGATAATAACTGCATGGATGATTATCTTTCAGCTACCAACAAGTTATTTAACCCCAACTGATGCAATGAATAACTTTTTATTGTGTGGTTGTGGAAAAGATGTTAGTCTGTTAGAGAAGGGTCAAATCATTGGCACGCATCATGCAGAGAAAGCATCTAAGGAGATTGTAGAAACTACTAAAATTGGCTTAAAAACTGTCCAACACATTATTAAAAACTGGAAAGATAGCGGGTGAACTATCGCCTTTGAGGAAGACATGTGGTCGGGAAAAAATCATGATTGATTGATCGTGATCGGCGAACGTTTGGTAAGAGTATATCCACATGTATATTGTGAAGGGAACTCAAAGGATTGGGACTGAACAGCTGTGTAGCCTTAAGAAAACCACTAATCAGTGAGGATAACCACGACATTTTCTAGGAAACAGAAAGATTGGAGCAATGGAAGGAGGTCATGTGGTCTGATGAGTCCAGATTTACCCTGTTCCAGAGTGATGGGGGCATCAGGGTAAGAAGGGGGGCAGATGAAGTGATGCATCCATCATGCCTAGTGTCTACTGTACAAGCCTGTGGGGGCAGAGCTATGATCTGGGGTTGCTGCAGTTGCTCAGGTCTAGGTTCAGCAACATTATGTGTCCAAAGAATGAGGTCAGCTGACTACCTGAATATACTGAATGACCAGGTTATAACATCAATGGATTTTTTCTTCCCTGATGACACGGGCAGATTCCAAGATGACAATGCCAGGATTCAGCAAGCAGCATCATTTTGACAGATGGATTGGCCACCACAGGGGCCAGACCTTAACTCCACTGAGAATCTTTGGGATGTGCTGGAGAATTCTTTGCTCAGTGGTCAGACTCTCCCATCATCAATACAAGATCTTGGAGAAAAGTTAATGCAACACTAGATGGAAATAAACCTTTTGACGTTACAGAAGCTTATCGAAACAATGCCACAGCGAATGTGTGCTGTAATCAAAGCTAAAGGCAAGTCAGTGGGTATTGCATGTTGGAATTTTTTTCTCTAGTGTTCTGTAAGACAGCGTTTATTGGTTTGTGAGCCGTAAGTACAGATAATCTTGCAGCGGAATGATATTATGTTTGCAGATTTTGTATCATCTTTGCATTGACCACTACAAACCTGGATGACCTCTTAAAAAATATTGAGCTTCTTCACTACTCTCTCAGGCCACGGCCGCTATCGAGCTGCTATTGGAGTTCTTTTTGCAAAAGAGAGAATCAAATATTTATTTTGATAGGGTATTTCTGTTGTTTTTTTTCTTTACAAAGTTTTTTGATCTGACCTTTTTTTTTCTCCCCCTAGTTCTCCTTATATATTATACACCAAAGACAACTCCTCCATAACTACTCCAGACACAAGGATAGAGTATCATGGTCTGAGAGTGAATTACATGGAGCCCGCAGTGTTTTTTTTACAAACGTATCTCTTTTTCCTGTCTCACTTTCTCTTGCTCTTTCCGTCTGTCGGTCGGTCGGCCTATTTTGTCTTTCGGGGAATTTCATTGGCCGCGTCTCTCCTGCACTCCTGTGCGCAGTCTCTTGTTACCATAACAACCAGTGAATCCTGTGCCCTTCAAAACAATTAGCATTCAACACCGTTGCTCCTGCCAAGACTAACCACATCCGCCCAGTATAGGAGCTCGTGGCTCCTGGAATAAAATGCAGCGTAAAGAAAATACACCATGTGTCCCATGTGTTTGTAACATCAACAGACAAGGACTGAATGCTCTGTATACTTACAACACGTCTTCCAGCCACAGATGAAGGCCAATAAAAAGCCTTTGGCCTCCAGTAATATAATCTACCGTAATGAATACATTTTTCCTGTGCTGCTAGTCTGACCCAGGATGAGCGGCTACAAAGACATCTTCCTCCAAGCTTGTGAAAGCTTAAGTGCATTGCACAGAATGATGGTTTCTAACTTGATGTTCTGGTGATATTACAAGAAAAGCCTAATCAGCTCGTTTAACGTCTTCTTAATTGAGATGCATGGGACAGACTGGAGCCTGAGAGACCAGGGGGTTTATCATCAGTCCAGTCACTTTTTGGCCCAAAATATAAACACTCTGTTTCAGCAGAGGTTCATTTACATTGATTCCACAGAAGCTGAACCTAGTAGACCAACATAACTTTGAGAGATACTTAACTCAATTAGCTTAGCCGCTTTGCTAAACCGCTTAAAGGGGAACTGCCATTTTTTACAACCTGGACCTTATTTCTGGCATAAAATAAAATCGTTTACTCACCCATTTAACTTTGGTGTCATTTTTTAGCATTTGGATGATGCTTACATCCGCGTATGTCCATATAGTCGGAGTGACTGGGGCACCGAAATGCAGCCTCTAAATAGCATATTTTCTGCAGCGAAACTCGTGCATTTCACAAATATTTGGTTATGATACACTAGTGAGAGATGACATACGCAGATCTAAATATCGTCTGAATGACAAAAAATTAAACTAAAGTTATATGGGTCAGTAAACAATCAGATTTTATGCCAGAAATAAGGCCCAGGTTGTGAAAAACAGTAGTTCTCCTTCAAGGGCTAAGAATTCTGACTCTCTCTCTGACTCACACTATACACGTCACCGTTATCAGGTGGTGAGCCTTTTAAATACCATGCAAACTAAAATCATTCAAAAATAAACGTGCATCGTGTATTCAGCTCAGAACAAATGTAAGCCACATGTTTTGTGAACCTTTTGACGTGCTGCATCACCGTTGTTGACTTGCAGGTAACATTTTTCAGATTAACCCAGAATGCAGTGAAATAAATTTATGACAATTTTTGTGGCAATATTCCCTATTGCCATTTTCTGCCTTTGCCACTTGCCGTGTTCCTATAAAGGTCTCCGTGCAGTTTGAAGTGTTGCATCATAAAAGGTTGACGGGGAAACAGCAAATTGAAAAGAAAAATCATTGTAATTTGCGCACAAAAGGTTTTATAGTCGCTTTAGGTGACTGTTGAACATTTTCAAAAAAGACACTTTAAATTCTCCCATATAAAACCCTTAACTTCTATTCTTGTGCATATGGCGTGTATGCTCTTTAATGCAATAATTGTATTGCATGTTTTTCATCTACAGTAAGTATAAAACATGATGAGTGGGAGAACAAATGATTGCAACTGCCAAATTCAATTTTCATTTTTAAGATTATTATTATTACTGCAGGAACATGTAACATAGCTCATACCGCCACTGTCAGACTGGTATAGTCACATTTAATCCACTTTTTCTTGCTTGCTTCTGATTCATTTCACAATTAAATGGTTTCTGAAACTTCACCTTCCCATTTCTAAGCATGCCTTTTTGATAGGCTTTGTTGACTTCCTTCAGTTTATGAAACACTTTTCAATGAACACAGAACATGACCTATTGGAGTTATAAACCGAAAATCACGAAGTGTGGAATTAGGTTTTTAAAACTTGGAGAAATTGGAGAGCTGTACTTAATGCAGTAATGCAACTACTGCCTACTTTTTTTTCTTCCAACTAAAGTTTACTTGGCTTGATTATCAATAATAAATGAAAGCGTGTGGTGCATAATGCTTTAACTGCATGATAATTGGAATGCGATTCCCAAAGGGGACAGGTTGAGCATAGCCTATAGTGCACCCATATTCATCTCTGTAGCCCCGGAGGAACAAGGGGAAAAGTTAGCTGAAGAAGTTTTTGGTTTCACCAAAAAGCACACAACTTTTATCTTAACAAGACATAAGTATCTACAAAATGCTCACTGCATTTAACAGTGTTTTGCCTTTTGAGTAGAAAGGTGTCTGTCTAAGGACTGACTTGGTGTGTGATGGCACATAATTGGCATTTTCATGCTGCTGGAAAGAGGAATCAAGAACTCAGAACACTCTGGTCTCTCTTTGTGTTTAATTCACCATCCGCAGATGGGCTCACAGCACAGACAAAGCATCAAAAGCAGTGAGAGTGGCAAATGAGCAAAGAATACAAAGTTTAGATCTGTTTTACTTCTTATCTACTCCTGTCAGCAATCTGTCTGCCCTCCAGGACACAAAAATACTACAGGCCATATGACGTACACCTCAGTAGGTTAAAGCAGCGTCTAAACCAGGGGTGCCCACACTTTTTTGGCTTGTGAGCTACTTTTACGATGGTATAGGAGGATCTATCTATCTATCTATCTATCTATCTATCTATCTATCTATCTATCTATCTATCTATCTATCTATCTATCTGTCTATCTGTCTATCTATCTATCTACATGTTGCTACAGTGTTAAAAGCTCTATCCAGCTTTTCAAGAAAAATTGGTACACTGCACCTTTAGAAAAATAGCGCTGTCTTTAAGAACGGTAGTCTTGAGTTGCCGTTGAAGTTGGACGTGGCTGTGGACGTGTGCCGCTGAATTGAGGGCATGTTGCAAATATGAAGTAGACATAAAAGATGATTCTTGCTGTTTGTTTTGGAGTTGGAACAGATAAATGTTTTAGACTAACATCTAAAAACATTTTCATTGTCACGCGATCTACCCTCACTACCTTCACGATCTACCGGTCGATCGCGATCGACGTACTGAGCACCCCTGATCTAAACAATGATTTCTTGAAAGAAAAAAAAAAAAAAAAACATTATAGAGGAAAAAGAAATTAGCCAAAGTTTGTTTTTATTTTCTTCTCTCGGACCATATCAGGCTCTAGCTCCGAGGGTCTGACTGGCAACACCGGCAAAGGTCATCGCAGCCTCTCAGCCAGTGCGCGGCAGATGGGAAGGGGAAGCACCATCGGCAGACGCCCATTTGAAAGACTAACCGCTGTGACAGAACAAGCTCTCAGAGGAAACAAGGGAACGCCACGAGCCTCCTCTCTGCTCTCAAGATCCGCGGCGCACGCATTGTTTTCAATCGAGTTAGCAGTTCAGAATAGATTCAATCAATTAATGTGACATTGTTGCAGGCTGGCAGTCAAATGGAAATATTAAATCATCTTTCCAAGTGTGCTCTGGCACCGATACACCCCCGCAGAGAGCAACCGTTTGCTCGCTGAGAGTGATGCAGATTGATGCCCCAAAACACTCTTAATTGCCTAATGAACCTTTTTTTATTTTTTTAAGCAACAGAGCTGTTTTGAGCCACAGAAGCCCGGAAGATATGCCCAAAGTCAAACTCTAAGATGGCATGGAAAAATTAGTCATTTGACTCCTAAGTACTTGCTGTCTCGTTTTTCAAACGCATTTTTCAAACAAATGAGCACGCTTTGATTGATGCTAAAATTGTTGGGGGGGATTAGTGCATTGTCTCTGGTATCTTAGTGTACCATGAATGTCGCACAAAACCAAATGCAGTGTTAAACTTGACTGCGATGGATAAATGTTTGTGCATTTAATCACGTGTGAAAACTCTGGAGGATGTGCCTCTTATTTTCGCGCAGTGTGTCTTTTATGCTTTTTTATGATATAATCTATTTATTAACACTGGAGTGTATTTCTCGTAGCCGGAGGCAAAAACCAGACAGGGCTCACTGCAATGTTTTAATAGTTAACAGCCGTGTACGAGCCAATGAGAGATATGTATTTTTTATTTAATGCGTTCACATTCAGCCTTTTTCATTTTATTCCATCCGCATGTTCAAACGGCATGTTAGGAGGCGACTTTTTGCAGCTCCTGCTCAGACACCACACTCTGTTTCCCATCACTCCTTTGTCATTGTAACCATTAGCACCTTTCACACGTACTGCTCAAGGTGGGGACTGTGGTACCGTCATCCTGTTACTGCATCTGATTCCATAGCACCCACTGAGCTGGCGTTAGGGCGGTTTGGTTTTGTTCAGTGTGAACGAGCATAATGAGGCTTTCTTCTCCTCCACAGTATAATGCGATCTCTTTTCTAAAAGGCGCTACGGGGTTGGTTAACGCTCCCGAGCCCACTCTCTGTTTCTGTACCATATAGTGTACCATACTGATTTACTGTTAATGATTTCTGTTGTAGTGATTGAGTTGGAGCCAAAAACTGTTCACAATGCATATTATAAAGTTATACGTATGTTTAATAATGCTGATAACTGTAGAACAAATTTACATCGATCCACATTCTCAGTCAGGATTACACCGTTGAGCCTCACTATTATGACCACCTCTCTAATGTCATCCAGGTCTTTCTTGTACCTTCAGCCCACTCATCAGAGAATGGACATGGGCCTTCTGAGGGTGTCTTGTGGTGTCTGGTAACAGTATGTTGTTAGTGGGGGCCTTTGGGTCCTATGGGTTGAGGGGAGGGTCCTCTGTGGATCATCCCACAGATACTTGATCAGTTTAGGATCTAGTGAATTTGGAGACCTTATACTGTTTTTCATGTTTTCTGAGTTGTTGCCGCCCTTGTGTGCGTGCCTGTGTGTGTCATTGGAGTGTCATTGCTACAGGGTGGGGTGCCTGGTCTGGTCTAGGTGGGTGCTACATGTCTAAGTGACACCCACACGAATGCCAGGTTCCAAAGTTTCCCAGCAGAACACTGAATTGTTGCAAGATGATCAATGTTGTCTACTTCACTGTTCAGTGGTTTTAATGTTGTGGCTGATAGTGAATGTGAAAGTGGGATTCTGAGAAGCGCATATACGTTAAATTTACTCAGATCTTTTGAGAGTGGTGAGTGCTCATCAGCCTATGACACGCTTTAAATATGACTGAAAAAAATTGAAATGCCAGTGGTGCAGGCGCTCTCCAACGCTTTTTCAGGACCCAAACATTTTAACATGTTAAAGTAAAATGAATAATTTAAAGTTGCAACTTATCTCTTATTCCACGTGTTATAACATATAATAAGTCTCATTTAAAAGTATATTCAGACCATGTGAGAATGTTACGGAAACAAAGAAAGAAATCAGCAGCTGGTGTTTCTAGAGGTGACTTAGCTGCTCTTGAATGTGTCCAGTATGACTAAGAAGTGTCGGGGGTTCCACCCAGCTCCAGCTCTGGCCGCTCCAGCAGTTTACCGGTTTACACGTCGCACCAAGCTGTTTCAGGACCTCATTAAAAACAAGACACTATATTCCCGAGGCGGGCGGCCTGACGCCTACTTTTTAACAGACGCTGGACAGACACTGAACTGTTTTCTAAAAGCAGAAAGCGTGACGGAATATAAGGTTTAAAGAGATTAGAAAGACATGCCCATTTAAAATGTCAACACAAGCACCTGAAGTCTGATGTTTAAAAACTGTTTAAACATGATTCCCTTTTTTCGTTAAAAAAAATAAAAATAATAATAAAAATAGCTGCAGCATTCTGACGGCAGCCTAATCCTCTGAATATATATATATTTCTGGTTGCATGATACATTTCATATTTGTCTAAGCTCCGTCTGAGCGGCTTTTGTCCCCAGATTCAAACAGCGGGGACGGAAAATCCTCCCCTGGCATCCACCCTTCTATCTCTTCAAGCGTCTTTGACTGGTGTCCCGTGACACGGGGACTGAGACCAGATATTCTGTGATAGCAGAGATTGTAGTGACAACAGGCACAGGAATGGGTGTTCTAACCCCACGGTGTCATGGATTACAGGGATTATCTTTCAAAGCACTTTGCCCATGATTTAAACTATACTCAGCAATGTGTCATGGATTTTTGCACTCTCAAAAAAAAAAAAAAAAAAACAGGTAGCTACATCAGCACGGACATCTAAACAAAACAAATGGCTGTATTTGTGAAATTCTTGCTGCGTGTTCAAAAAGAAAAGAAAAAAAAACTACAGCAGTATGGCTGACCACGGGAGGGGAGTGATGCCTGTAGGTCGGGGTCTCATTTTTCACACAGTCAAAGAATCTGAGAAGCATTTTAACATCAGTAGCACAAAGCTGTTCTAGGGAAAGAAAATAAAAATAAAACTCTGCTTTGGGTGAAGTTTGTCACATGAAGAGCACATTATATTAGAACAGATAACTTTATAAATGGCGGCTTATAAAAGATGCTGTGTAGGCTTTGGGTTACGATCAGTGGCACATGTAATGTAATTGAATTACCTGCCTCACATCCAGTTTATCACAGGATCCTGCATACAGGACTGTCGCAGCATATCACATGCACAGCTCCATGAAACTGAGGATCTTACTATCAAGGTCTGCCGTTAGATTTTCCTCCATTTACAGATAACATATTTGTATTTTATGGTGCATATAGACTTTGGTAACGTCATTGTCATGGAAATCTTTTCGCCGAATGGAAGGATTTAGGAGTTAATGAACATATTGCTACACAGAGGCATCCGGAGCAGTCGGTTTAAAGGGGCTCTGCTGTTTTTTAGTAACCCGGACCTTATTTCTGGCATAAAATATGGCCGTTTACTCACCCATGTAACCTTCGTGTAATTTGTAGTCCTTCGGGAGATAATTAGATCAGCGTATATCCGTATAGTGGGAGTGACTGGGGCACCGAAACGCAGCCTCTAAATATGCATTATCTGCCTCGAAACTTGTTCATTTCACCAATATTTTGTTATCATACGCTAGTGCCAGTCGGCGTTGAGTACTAGTGTACAATAACAAAATATTAGTGAAATGAACTGAAATGAGTATTGTGGCAGATAATGCATTATTTTGAGGCTGCGTTCGGTGCCCCAGTCACTCCCACTACATGGATTTGTTTGTTTTTTTCATGTAATTATCTCCCGAAGGAATAGAAATTACACAAAAAAGTTATATGAGTGAGTAAACGTCAGAAATAAGGTCCAGGTTGTAAAAAACAGTAGTTTTCCTTTAAGATGAAATTTGCAGTGACAGAAGATAAAAGCTCGGATTTTTAAATCACTGCTAAATAAATAAAGCCTGCACGGCAACAGGTGTGTAAGACGCCGCAAGAGCAGAGAGTTAATTAACTGAGACAACTAAACCGTTCATTTGTGCTTCATTTCACTGAGCTGTCAGTGTCACACACTCCATTGTTCACACGCTAATCAATATCTGTATCATGTAAGACATAGTGGAATTGATTCTCCTCCTTTGCCACTATATTTTCAATTTGCAGCTGCTCGTGTTACAGTTCAATCACGAATATTTGGCCTGCGTGTTTTTTGGCCTCATGCCTTTAATGAGAAAGAATTCAAAGGCAGCTGCAACCAGGTTTTTTTTTTTTTTTTATCTTATTATAGTTATTTTATTTTTTTATCCACAGTCTCCCATGAAAGCGTTCAGGGTTTGTCTCAGTCAAGTTCACTCGGTGTTCTCTTCTGTTTCTAAGCCTAACATTACTGATCTTTGAACCAACTGCTCAATAAGATATGAGTTTTGATTCCAGTGCAGAGGTGTTAAATGGCATTCAGTGTGAAATGTAAAGGATGTGAATTCCAGAAATAATAGATTATAACAAGTTAATCAAGTAAATAAATCAAAAGCTAGCGTAGTTTGTGTTTTAAATCTATATGAAAAGAGAGAGAGAGTAAAGTATTATAAGCAACACAGACCAAGAACTGAAAGAGGATTAATGGAATATTTGACTTCATTAATGGTTATAAAAACAGGAGCTCTATTGATTCTTGTCTTTGTGACCAACATGCAGTTTAATTAATGGGAGCTGGTTTTCAATAAGTGCAGTATTTCCTTTTCCATGCTACAGATGCTGTGTGCTCATATTTATTTGTAGTCATTATGTTCATTGATTGACCTTATTTACAGTCAAAATTCTGGGTTCTTCATTGCCCCCTTCTGCGTCCTAGTTAGTCGGTGCACTGCATACATGTTTTAATTAGCCCAGCAGACAAAGTCCTTATATTACCTTATTTATGATTTCTTTAACTTAACACAATGGTCACTACAATCTAACAACTAAGCAACTAATGCACCATGTCAGTGTCATGTGACGATAAGGAGCTCAGAAATGTTGTTTGTGTTAGACGGCTACTTCATGTTGGGGAATATTTACAGTTATAAGTAATTAATGGGTCTTCGGCTGTAGCACAGCATGCGTGAATGTGCGCTGCTCTCTTGCTCAAGAGACACTCCTGTGGATTATGCTGTTGTATGAGCCGCAGGTATTAAATGAACTGAGAGGAAAGGTTTCTGAAACCAGCTGGAAGCAGCTGACAAGACTTCAGATCTTGTTAATGTTTAGTCAAAACGCAGATTAATAGTCCTTCCTGGCTTCATTCATCTGTTTGTTGCAGACTCTTCGTCACTAGACGTATAATATATAGTGAATTACTCAAAAGTCAACATGCACAAAATGTGCTTTTCGTGGTTTTGGACAGGTCAGTGTGCACCCCCTTGTTGTTCTGACTACCTGCAGAATTCACATCATATTATCATAGCTTAGTTTCTTATTCAACCAAAGCCACATGAACTGGGTCTTTTTTTGCCTTTGTAACATTTATTAAGAAATGTTGAAATCTGTAAAACAAACGTTGTCCTTTCTGCTGTGAAAGCTTATCTACTTTTTTTTTTTAAAGTAAGGACTTTGAGACTTCCTCCTATGTGGTTTCAAATTAGTTTGAACACAGAGTAAGACAGAGACATAGACAGAGAGTAAAACTGTGAAAGTTGGTGAGGAATTCTCAAACTAGTCTGTGCTGGTATATTAGGTATCTGAAGGCCATCTGTCATTCTGACAGATTGCAATTCACACCCCAGACCATTTGTTGCCGAGTGAGCATATTAATTGGCTCTTCTCTTTCTTAATTAGTAGTGGAAGAGCCGGTAAAGAGCCAGTTAAGTTTCGTTTCTCTGCCGGCCGAGTGAGTGGCAGCCGACCCTTGGTTAAGCAGGGATCCACGAGCAGCAAGTGAGAGAGTCGGTTAAGTTTTGTTTCTCGAGAAAGACGTCAAGATTCATGATTCTTGAGTCATCTTTGATGGCCAGTTATATGCATCTTTTTTCCACCGCTACTGAATATTATTGAAAATGACTGAAAATGAAATGCTATTGAATATGTCATTATTATCATTTAAAAAATAAAAAATAAAAAATTAAAGTGATGGGTAAAAATAGATTATGATGGGATTTTTATGATCCTGTCAGTCAAAATGACAGACAGCAAAAAAGTCTAGGCAACCTCTGGTCAGGACACTCTACTGTTGCTCATTCATTCATTCATCTTCTGTAACCGCTTGTCCTGTTAAGGCTCGCGGAGGGGCTCAAGCCTATCCCAGCTGTTGGGAAACTTTTGGATCTGGCATTCATGTGGATGTTACTTAGACATGTACCACCCACCTAGACCAGACCAGGCACCCCCACCCCATAGCATTGACACTCCTTGATGGCAGCAGCCATCCCCAGAAGGATGCAGCCTGACACAGACGCACACGCAAAAATGGTTTAGGAAAAATAAAAAAACATGAAAAACAGCACCTGGCCTCCAAATTCACAATATCCCAAACTGATCAAGTATCTATGGGATGATCCACAGAGGCCCCTCTCCTCAACCCATAGGACCCAAAGCCCCCAACTAACAACATCCTGTTTACAGACACCACAGGACACCTTCAGAAGGACAGTGTCTAACTGGGAGACCTATGCAATATTGGGCAAGGTGGTCATAATGTTATTACTGATTGGTGTTTATATTTTTATAACCTTTACACATCTGCGTTGACTTATTTTTAGAATATGCTGTACTTCTTCTACAATTGAATTGAAGTATTTTTCTTCTTTACAAAAGACGGAGCTGGCTAATTTCTTTCTTTTCTGTGGCCAAAGATAAATCAAAGGCAATTTAGCCACTAATTGACTGAGCGAGAGAGAAAAGTCTGAAGCATCTCCTTTCCTTTTTCCTGATAGTCACTGTGTTGCTCTCATTAATCACGCGATTAATAAGGCCAGATTAGTTTCCCCGCTACAGACGGGGATCATTTTTCAATTTACCAATTAGTCTACGTCTACCAAAATGTCATGTATTTTGGAGCGCTGTGTCGTCTATGACTATATTTGCGGCTTCAGTTCCCGTGAGGTTTTTGACAAGGGGCCTGTGTCAGAGTTATAGGAGCTGTAGCTGTCAAGTGAATGTGTGGCTGTTGTTAAATCTTTGTTAAAATGATGGGGTGTTCCCATTCTCTCAGCGCACTGTTGTCATCGCATTTGTTGATGCCCTTTAGCTTAAAATAGGAGCAGAATAGCACAGCATCATGTTTCATTTTTTTTATTTTTTTATAATATTTATGAAAGAGGCCACCCAGCAGAGAAAAGTACAGTGAGGAAGGACAGCTTGTAAAAAAAAATCATCTATCAGTAAGAAAACATCCGCTGCTCTCCTCTTTGTGCATTGCAACTGTATTTTTTTTTATTATTTTTTTTGCCTTTCAGTAATGTTTTGTCAGGTTTTTCTAATGTTATTGTTGGACATATTGTTTAGTAATGTCCTGCCATGGTTTTCCTCTAGCTTGCCCAGCTGCCACAGCTGCATGTATAACCAACATGTTGACATCTTTATCTTGCAAAACACACCTGAAATTTGTGGCTACTTTCTATGTCCTTGCCACAACTGGTTCCACTTTGGCATTCAAGACCATTGTCTGGCTATAGGGATGTCCAGTGAGATTCTGGCTGTCACTGTGTCTGGCTTATGTATGTATGGGGCCTTTAGCCTAATCTCCTAACTATATCCCGTCACTTCTTTAACAGCCCAAAAGGTAGGGACATTTTATGTATGTTTGAGATACGTTTCCAAAATTACACACTAAACAAGTTGTGTCCTTTCTCCTTTAAAAATGAAGTTGCATTCAGACATGAGAATACCTCTGGGAGTGTAAACCAGTTTCTACATTCTGGGCATTGCCTTACCGGACCCCAAGTAGAATATTAAAACTGTGGAAAACCTTCTTAGCTCTCTAATGCTTAGTACTGGAACAATTTATCCCTGGAGTCACCTTTCTCAGAAAAATTGGGTCCAAGCAAGGTGAAGTGGGCAAGGGTTGGCACATCCAAGTCCATGGCCATGATGCTCTGCTGGGGAGGTCAAGTATCTTGAGGTACTGTTCATGAGTGATGGTACAATGGTAATTCCAGCTCTCAGCTATGGGTGTTTGGGTAGCGACTGACAGAATGGTATCGCAGTTACAAGCAGTTAAATCAGGCTAGGCTCAGCCGTATGCAGGAGATAGCTAGGGGATCCGTAGGGAGCTCAGAGTAGAGCTGCTCCTCCTTTGCATCGAAAGGGGCCCGCTGAGGTGGGTTGGGCATCTGGTTTGACTGCTCCCTGGGCGCCTCCCTGTGGAGGTTTACCTGGCACGGCCAGCTGGGAGGAGAGCCCAGGGTAGACCCAGAATTTGCTGGGGGAATTATATATATATCGCGTCTAGCCTGGGAATGCTTCAGGATGTCCCCAGGAAGAGCTGGTATGTGTTACTAAGGAGAGGGATGCCTTACTTAGCCTATTGCCACGGCGACCCGGCCTCAGATAAGGGGAAGATAATTAATGGATGCGTGAACCTTGCTTGGTACCAAGGTTTAGACAAGATTACCCATTAAGGAAGAGATCTGCTCGATTCTGCCCTGATTAATATCAACCATGGTTTGTGGCTATGTAAGTATTTCCACAATAATCGGCAAGAGAAAGAAGAGTAGCAGTGTTCTAGCCCGCTCAACTTAGCTTCCACGCTGTTGTTGATAAAATATTAAAAGCGACAGCCGAAATATCGCTCCTGTTCAGTTCTCACAGAGGAGTAGACACAGCCAGTTATTCTTCTCCTGGTTCGATTGGCAGTTGGCAGCTTGGACTTGGACTGGAGTGCAGATTTGTAAATTTCCAGTTGTTGCACCACATATGTGCTACCCTGAGAGATCACGTGAGGTTGGTGGATTCTTTGCTCACAAGAATCTAAATAGTATCCTGCAGTATGTGTTATGTTTTCAAATCGTTTGGTGTGTGCAAGTTTTAGGTCAAAGAGGAGAATATCTGTAAAGTGTGTGATAAGACGTGACCTCTACATTAGCTCAGATGGGAAACTTGTATGGAAGGAGATGGAAATATAAAGCAAAAGTGAATATGGCACAATATTCATGCCAGTGTAAGTGAACTGATGAAAGCCAACAGAGTGATTCTGGACCTGAAAAGAGAGGATGCAAGGATAGAACCTCGAAGAAACGAGCAAGAATTTAAAAGTACATTCACAGGCGTGCAAAAGAACATTTGTTTTACGTCTAGAAGCGGTACCTAGGTCTCAAACCTTCACCCACAAATTTAATTCCATCAGTACAGATCAGCTGTTGACGCGGCGAGCACATGTTGTGATTGAGGTACAAGAAGACTGTAGAACAGAGAGAGAGCCCTGCTTTGTTAGCACGGGGCAAACCTAATAAATTCCGAACATTGTTTGTCACATACAGTAGATTAGTCGTGGTAGTTGTAGACCTGCCAGCCTGGCTGACTGAGTCTAGTTTCTGATGAACGAGTCTTGTGCCCTGGGGGGAGGGAAAAAAAATACAAGTCGTTTCCTTGAACTCCAGTGCAACCACAGAATCCAGTCTGTTTCATGTCACCGGTTCCGTGGACATATTTGTCTGCTCTCTGTAGTTTGTAATAAGGAGGTAGACTGGCATCCGCGTACTGGCACCTAGCCGGCTGTCACAAACACGACCTGTTTCCACAACACGGAGATGAGAAAGGACTGCAGCCTCATGCCTTGTTTTAGTGCTGAATTTCACTGTGTTGTTAGAATCACTACTAATTAAGCGTGGCTTGGTAGCTTCCTGAAGGATAAGTGACACCCGCAAGATTTAAGTTACACTCCCCTTGTTAATTATGATTTGCGGTATGTCAATAGACTGCTCATTATGAATGTTATGAGTTGAATTATAAATTATATGACAGCTCTTCTTCTTCTTCTGATGTGCAAGTGATTTAGGCTGAACGGGAACAAAGGCATTAAAGGATCAGTATCATCTTATGTTTTCTTTTCTCGGTCATTTCTTATGCAGTAAAATGGTCTTGAATGATGCACTTTTTGTTGTTTTTTTTGCTTTTTTTTTATAAACACCACGACGTCGGGATTGAGGGGTAGGCTGTAGGCGTGTGATTAAGTGTGCTGCTTTGGCACCAGCTTTACGAAGCCAACCGGTCCCGAGAGAACATTAAAATGGCTTACATAAAAAGAGGTCACTAGCATAATCTGAAGAATTGACAGCTTTATTAAAACCACCATGTAATAAGGCCAGGACTTGTCCACACCAGATTTACAGGGCAGCTTTAATAAGCAGCTTCCTGGCTGCGGACACTGTCTTTCTGACAGAAATATGAATTACTTGGTCTTCACTAAGGGCTTCCTTGTCTCCAGTAAGGTCAGCAAATATGGACATTTTTATTTTTGCTGCATTGTTTTGTTGGGGTGGCATTTTCCCACCAAAAGTAGGGCACAGACGTACATGCTTGGAAGTTGTTTAGGTTTATCTTCTGTATTCAAGTTTCTTGTTTATGTTTATGTTTGTCTGTTGCTTTGTACTTTTACAAGGTTACAATCAACTTGAGCAGTTCACATTGCATGCAACCATTTGATGGAGATGCACGGTGGTGTAGATATATGAAAATCAGATAACTACAAGTCTACTCCACTCTTTCACCCTTTAGGAATCTGGGTGTGAAGACACAGTATATATAGAGGTATAGAGAGCAAAAAAACTCACATATACAGGAGTTAGTGGTGCAAGAGAATGGGTAAAGTACACCTTTCACCCAGGCAACCATAGTTTGTGTCTTGTTTGAAGGCACAAGCTATAGTCAGCTTGTTCTGTCTTCAGCAGAAGTTTAGTTATCTTTGCGGGATATCAGGGCTGCACATTGAAAGACCCACAGCTGTTGTTTTTTCTTTAACTAAACTTCAGGTTAATGATATGGATCAGCTGTGTTGACTGTCTTGACTTGCCAAAAGCATAAAATGTGAACCAGTACCACATAGCATGGCATGTCACTGCTGGATGGGTTTGGTTTGGGCCAGACGCGTCTACGTAAACCACAGCCGCCGATTGTGTCCATTTTTAATTGCCCCACAGCAAATTCTAAACATATAATGGAAACCTGCACTCAGCTGTATTGTACTACTTAGTTTTAACAGTAGGAGGCGCTAGGTTTTTGAACAGAGCAGCTTCTCCACAAAACATGATTAAATTTGACTGAATATTTCAGAAAATAAACAGTTGTGCAGCGAACTGAAGACCTGTCCATCGCATGTGATGAAAGCGTGTACATTTTTTTATCTGCCTCTTAATGATAACTGACTTTGCATTACGGAAAAACGGAGAAAAAAAGAATGATAAACAGTAACAATGAGTTCAAAAGTATATTCCACAGTAATCATGTGTTAATAAATCCTTATCCGCGTGACAAGCTTAAAATACACAACTCTTCCCTTTCCAGCTGTGTGCGAAAAGCATTCTTGGCTTCTGACACCTGGGTGAAAAAAGACATTTTGCTAACATAAAAACAAGTAATATATAGTGTAATAAACTGCAGTTTAGCAGAGGAAATTCTAAATGTGTTTTGAAAGTCTTAATCAAAGCTCTACTCTACATCAGTGCTCAGATGCAGAAATGTTGGATTAAATGGAGTCACATTCAAGCTGGACTTGGGCGCAGTCTTCTGTTGCATTTCATGGGTTCTGTGTCATTATGACATTATGACAATTTGAATACACTACTGAACCAGAAGGGATTGCTTTCTAATTGAGGTGACTATTGGTGAGTATTAAAAAAAAAAAAGTTTGGTACTGGAGTCTTATAAAGTTGGATTACTTGTGTGTGTGAATAAAAGAAATGGATACTCTGATAACTAATCCCTATGGGTCACACTTAACTGAGCAGAGTTTATAACTTAAATTGAGATATTTTGTTTTTGCAGATTTCTGCAAAAAAAGTTGTTGTTGATTTGCAGAAGTGTGTTTATCAGTAAACTGACCCCAATGAGTTGTGGTCAGACACTGTATATTTAACGTTGACTGGTAATAATAATAATAAGTACTCTGAAATGAAGCAGCCTTTAAAATCTAATTGGAAAGTGAGACATAACATTTAATCACACTTTCCTTTATATCTCATTAATCCTCTGCCTCTCCTTTTCCACTGCAGTGAGTGTCCGCAGAACGAGCTTCATCTGAGCCTCAGATGCTCAACTTCAGTGCATTTATTGTAGCTTTACTGGCATCTTTTTGAATCTCGCCACGCACGGATCTCAACCCTGTTTGTACCCAATAAATTGAACTGGGAAAGAGTTGAAAGGAAGTGCCAGGTGATATGATAGCCTTCATTTCCCTAGGGAAATCAAACCAGCCTGGTGTATCGGCCATTGTGAGAACAGCATGTCCTAGTCCACTACAAACACTGCAAAACTGAGCTTTCAACTTTGTGCAATCTGGTTTCCATGCGCCTCCAGCAGAACTAAAGAACTAACTAAAAGCGAGAGAGCTGCCCTATGCATTATGTATGATGGCGGTTTTCTGAACCATTATGATTTAAGGATTAATGCAAGCTTCAAAGATACCTTTTCTACCCCCTTTCCTTGTCTAACCAACAAAAGCAAAATGTGCAACGCTCGTATAAATGGAGCAGTTTCCTAATTACATAGACGTTCCATGGAATTGTCAGGAAAAAGTGAAGGTGCGAGCCGGTCACAGCTAAAACACTAACCATTTTTCTGTTTCCTAGACGCGTACTGAGTGAGTCTGATTTATACCAGAGCGAATAGATTATTGTGGCTGGCTGCTACACATCTCTCCCAGCTCATGAAGAGAATTACGGCTGCAGGGGAGACGGTGATTAATCATCCGATGTTATCAGCCACTCCCTAATGAAAACAAGCTACATCTTCTCTTGATCATTTCACTCATTTCGGTCCGCCCTCCTTCTCTCTCCGGGTATTGATATTCTTCTATCAATTGTGGCAGTAAAAGAAGCCCCCCCCCCCCGTCTGAATCAGCAATTTTTCTCCATAAATATCAGAGATCAATGACCATCAGAGCTGCTTGGTTGTTGGAGGCTGGACATTTACGCTGTCACAGAGAAATATCAGCACGCAACAAAAAAATTACGCCAGGGTGTAATCCTGGAAAGGACACCAACATATTTGTGTCATATCAATACACTATTATTTTTGTGTTGCATATTTACATAATTTATGTGCTTTCTATTTTTGAGTTGTCATAATTAATTGGCCCCTACAGACAAGAGATTCAATTTTTCAGGAAGCAGATAGCTGGGTGTGTCTTGCATGTATTTTTTTTTTTTTTTTTTTTTTATTCAGTCCATTTGTAAGGCACCACTTACTGGTATCCAACGCAGTACAGGTGGGGTAACGGCATCCTTCTGCAGAAGGGAATTGATGTGTTTTAAAATTACACCCGGTGCAGCTTATTTGTTGGTCATTACACCGTGCCAGGGAGACCCACTTACTACAATCATCACAATTTTTTCGCCAGGGTTTGACCATCTGCAGGTCTTCATCAGGAAAAATCCATTTGAGGGAAATGAGGGACACACTGTCGATCATGCAGTTATATATCACATCCATACTGTGTGTTTTTCACAATGTCCTTAATACATAAATAGAGAAGGAATCCAGATTCATTTGCCAAGTAATTTAGCTGACAACAAAAACTAGAATAACAATTATATAATAATAACAACATATCTTTTTCTTTCTTTTTTTTCTTTTTTCCTGTTGGTCACATTTCCACCTGAACGAAGTGAGCGGACTCTTTGTAAACTCTGTAAATAATCCCACATCATTACATTTTAGTTAATAATTGTTCGTGATTGTTTTTACAAATGATTGCAGTTAACCATGTGGATGTCTTTGTCGAGCTTTTAGAGAGTTTCTTTAAATGCTGGTTTTCCCAGCCGCACTAAACAGCTGCTTTTGTTTGGCTATAATCACCTATCCCTATCTGCCAGAACATTAAAAACACTGACAGGAGTAGTGAATAACTTTGACCATCTTTTGACAATTCAGTTTTCTGCTGGTAAACTTCTGGACCTGGTATTTCTGTGGATGTTACTTGGACATGTACCACCCACCTAGACCAGACTAGGCACCCCGATTCCAAAGCAATGACACTCCTTGATGGCAGCAGCCATCCCTAGCAGGATGCAGCCTGACACACACACACAAAAACACTTTAGGAACAAATCAAAAAAACATAAAGAACAGCATAATGTGTTGACCTGGCCTCCAAATTCACTAGATCCCAAACTGATCAAGTGTCTGTGGGATGCACTGGAACAAGCCTGATCCACAGAGACCCCTCCCCCGAACCCATAGGAACCAAAGGCTCCCACTAACAACATTCTATTGACACAAGAAAACAGGACACCATACCTACACAATATTAAGTGGTCGTAATGATATACCTGATCGTGTATGATGTCTACACTGTCTGTTAACGTTTCTGCTTCTGCCAGGCTTATATTTATGCATAGTACCAATGGATAGCCTATTGACCTCTCCTTTTTATTTGGCATAAAAGCACAATTCAAGATTCAAGTTGTGTTTCTTCCACTTCCACAAGATGTAAATGAAAACATACAGTGGTCTGAAATACTGCTATCTTTATGAAGGGGTGACCCAGCAGGAGAGCTGGAAAAGGAGTGAACAGTGTGACCTTCAGCAGATAGGGGAGTATAAAGTAAATCTATTTTGCGAACCCGCTGCTCATTTTGCCACTATCACGCTCGATGATTTGCCTGTGCCGTGAGCCCATCTGCGGAGGGTGAATTGAACTCACCCAAAGACCAGAGTGTTCAGATTTTTATTTCTCAACAGAAATTTCCGCTACAGTGCCAACAATATGTGCGCGTGTGTGCGTGCATGTGAGCATGTGTGTGTCAGCTTATATGTGTTGATATTTTCACACTGAAATGCGCTTTGTTGTTGAATATTAAAAGTAATTAATAATTATTTACACTAAGACAAACAGTAGGTGGCACTAATTCCCCCATCAGATGTCATTAACTCACAGCAGAGGAAGAGGAAGAGAAATTTGACCTTCCACCTGTTTTCATCCAGGTGATTGGACTATGATGATGATGATACAAAATAACTGTTATCAGCTCAAATAATTGGGATCAGTTGAACACACAGAGCTGGGGTCACGCGCTGCGTAGTAAGATACACAGTGTGCATGAATGACTGACGACTGTTTGTCTCATTTTTCAAACTTCTTAATAACATCTGTTCCCAACATCCCACCTCGTCTATAAACTGCTACACTCATTACACAGGTATTAATATTTGATACGGCTCCACAAATCCTGGGGCACGTTGTGGTTTGGCCTGATGAATATTCAGTGGCTAATTACATATTATTGTTAAGGCTCTTCATTACTCAGAACAGCAAAAGTTCAGCAACTGCGGTGTCGCTGCAACACGGGGGGAGCCAAAGACACAGGGATGTGAAATTGCTTTGGGAAGGACTAAATTTGCGTCCGCTGTCATTTTACATTTGACCTCAACTGTCTCTTTTAGTAAGTATTCATTTTAGTCCAGCAGCTGCAATAAATCTTGATTAGAATTTACCTACTCTCCCCCCATTTCCAATTTATTACGTGCAAAGTCTGATGAGTGCGTTGAAACTAGCAAGTCAGTTTAAATGATATACCCTTAATTAGTAACCGTGAACTGCGTCTTCGCTGGATTTCAAATGGTGAGGGGTATTTTAAGAATGAATTAATCCAATTATGTGTTGTTCACGCAAAATCCATGTTCTTCATTGGACATATTGTGGCTTTTGTCTTTGCAGCTGTTATGCTGTGTTGAACTGATCCAGACTATTGTTGGTATTAGTGGAGCTTACAATATATTTGGAAACTGTGGGCAAAAGCTAAAGCAGTGATTACAAATTCCTGTTCTCATAAGGCAGCGAAACAACCGTCTGCCAACACGATGATGTTGTCAATGTGTTTATGAAGTGCTGCAAGTGGGATTGATAGTAAAACCACATGTAGACGTCAAAACCGAAAATCATGTCACGTGATCAGCAGATCAGCAGTGACTACAACCCGACAAAATACACTGATTCATGCAACCAAACCTCACTCCGTCTCTTTATTGACTCATAAAAAGATCACTTGGAAGTATTTCAGCTATGCCTGCCTCTATCCCGGTTTCTTCAGCACTGAGTACAGCAGACTTTTAAAGTGTAGTGTTTCAAAATTGCAACCTATTTGGAAGTAATCTGCGCTCATTAATTCAACTCACTATATACTGTGAGAAGAGAGCATCGTGATGCGTCGCACGCTTGACAATGGGATTACTCTGACAGAGCGAGCTGTTTGCTCATATCCTTATTCAGTCTCTCTGCTTCACATTCGCCATCTCGCTTTGTAATACCTTTTCTGAGTAGTTCTTGAAAAGACATTAGATATAAGCCTTCGCAGCTATGGTCTAAATTCTCAATGGTGTTTCCTCCATCTGAGCTGTTTTTTTTGTTTTTTGTTTTTTACTGAGCCTACAGTGTAGCAGAAAGTGATACAGCTTATAGCTTCCAAGGACATGACCGATGACATGTCTACAGCAACAATATCAAGTATTATTTCATAATGCTATGTTCACACTGTGAGCAACAAAAATATATAACGGCTAGGTGTGGCTTAAGCGCTCATGGAAGTTTCATTATTGTGTCATTATATCTACATACATGGTAATAGGTATCTACTGGAAAAAAATCAAAATAAAAGAAATGATTAAATAGCACTGGAAACTGTCACACAGTAATAAAGGTCCACCAATGACTGACATACTGTATAATGGATGCGCTAACAAGTTGTGTGCTATCTGGCTGTCAACAAGTAGTGCATATTGCAACCTTGAAAGTAAAAAATAAATAAAATCAACTTCAACTGCAGGTGGTGGTTAGGGGCCAAACGAGAAGAGCGCACAGAAGCCATCAGCAGGGAGTCTATTTGATTCGCTTCATGACTGGCTGGATGGAGACTCTGGGGCAGTCTGAGCTACGGGAATCTCTGGGAGATGCTGTACGTGCGCCTCTGCACATCCTTTCATCACTATGACTCCTGTCAGCGTCAGACAGTTTAAATCAGTGAATAGATGGGGGAACGTATCGTCGCTGTCTGGTTCCCCGTTTAGCTTCACAATGCTTTTCTTTCTTGGTTCAATTTAGATATATGTGCAGAATTAGAAATTACACAGTTGAAACTAATGTTGTCATCTCATTTTGCATAATGTAGTTTGTAAAGCAATGGACAATTACAAAAAATTTTAGTTATCAACTGCTGATTTTTTTCTTTGTCTGCTGCATGCTCTGCTTGTTGACAGTCGGAGGGACCATGACTTCGTCAGTCATTGACGAAATATCCTGTCAATCTCACTTAAACAGTAACCAGTAGTTTAGCAGCAAATTTCCTCTGTTTTGTAGAATAGCCACAGATCACAGGACCTGAATGCTCCCAACTATGGAGTAGTCTCTGGTGCTGCGAAGCTACCGCTGAAACAACAGAGCTACTCATCTTTCAGAGTTTCCCAATAAAGTTTTCACTCTTGGAAACTCAACTTTTTGAGGTTTCAGAACTTTTTCACAACAGTTTTCAGACCATGATTTACAAGGTTTAAAGCCTTATGCGCTGAGAGAACAGAGAGTCTGGAAATGTGTCGGAGGAACACTGTAAAGAGTGCTGCAGCTGTGAATAGGGAAAGCTAATATATACTATGATAACATTTACAGGGATTTAAAAAAATAATAATTCTGACCTCCAAAACATTATTCTTTAAAAAATAGATTCAAAGCTTCCAAATGCAGTCTTTCAGTCTTTTGGATTATGGCATTACACCCTCGAGTTAGCCGCTGTTCGCTAACCACCTCCCTGGTGGGCTAGCAAACACCTGCTCAAAATAACACTAAGTTCACCGAACATTTAGTTCATGTCTTCTTCAAACCTTCATTGCTGAACATCTTTAGGTGTCACCTGTTGTTCTCGGTTCGTCTCAAATAGACAGATTGATGTGGCTTCAAAGCGCCACACAGCCATACTCTACCAATACGCTGAGCGGTTACCAAGGTAACAGTACTAGAGGGTAGAGGGTTGGGTTAACAGGGGCTCATTCTCAGGAGGGTCAGGGATTGCATCAAAACAGCTCACATATCAACATATCAGCATAGCAACATATCAACAAATATGGACGCCTATTTCCACACCAATGTCCCCTTTAAGATCAGTTGGAAACATGAAAATTCCTATACTTATTGGCCCTGGAGTGTCCACCAGACATGTCTTCCTCCTCCTCACTCACAAGATGATTTGCTCTTTGTAACAGAAGAAAACAACTACCAAAAAAGTACCATTTTGCAGAACGAAACAGGAAAATATTTAAGTGTTTGCTTGTGTCTATAGGAATCTGTGCCAAGTTACCATTGATGTGCAGCGCTGCTGTTACTATAAATTTATCCGCAGCCAAATATGCAGTCAATAATAATCTTTCAAGGACAGAATGTCCTCAGTGTTATTTCAGACACCTATAATAAAATTGCATAGGTTATAGATTTTGCTTTTAGAATCTGTGAGCAACAATGTTTCATTGAAATTGAGATAGATTTTAAGTACAATTTTTTGCTGCAAAATCAATGTGAGCTGTGTCTGCAGACCATTTGTTTTTTGCGTCGTTCTTCTTGGGCCACCTTTTCGGTTTGATGAATTGCTCTGTACGGTTTGAGCGAGTCCTCTGCGAGCTCACATTTTGTGCTTGTGCCCTGAATTAGTCTGACATTTCATGCCTGAATGCCTTCATGACATTTAGTTTAAGGAAATATCATGGTCTGCTGAACTGTCCAGGACTAACCACAAACACAGATGAATATCGAATGCATTGAAGTTCTGCACGGGGATACTTTGGTTTTAAACAGCATTATAGATAGATAGCTAGATAACAGCAATGTAACGACTTTCACCAAACCATACATAATAAATAATGATAGAAAAATCTCTATACTCAGTATTTACAAGAATAATAAACTAATACAGTTAACATCAAAATGATACCGTCATCAGTCTGTGAAAACTTTGCTGTTTTAATTACATGTGGTCAAAAACTGTCCTTAGAAACAGAAAACATCTGCCACTGGAATATTCTCTCAAAGCTTTTCTATATGATTAATTTCCTGGTTTCTTCACTTCTGGTTTCAAGCCAAATTGAATATGTTGAAATGATGAACAGGTCTCTTGATTGCTTTGAGATTGAAGAGGTAATTGTCTTTTAAAATTGAGTTTTTTTTTTTCTTTTCCTATTGAACCAATCCACATAACTGATTAAAAACAGAGCAAAATGTCAAAAGCTAAATGACAATACAGACGGCAGTGAAGCCACCTTGACGGGAGCGCATTAACAACGAGATGAATCCTGTCTGGAGATGTTTCACTCAGATATGTTTACGATATTTTTGAATCGTTTCGCAAATGTTCTCGGTCTCAGTGTCACTATCTTCTCTGCTTTATCTTTCTGCAGCAAGCACTGTTTAAATACCTGCAATAGATACACCTCCGTTTGGTTATAGGACGGTAGACCAGCAAAGAACTGAAACATGTCTTCATTAAAAAATGCTCAGCTTGTTTACCATTGCGGTCCTGTAACATAATCAGACTTATGGTGGATAGTTTAAAATGAACGTTTCAAAGTTCCAAAAAACTGCTGCCTACCCGCAAAGCAACACGAGATGAGGTCCCAAACCCAATTATAGCACAACACATGATGCCTGCCATCCAATGGAACTTGTGAGCTCGTATAATGGAATGGGAAGTTATGTACACAAAGTACACGAGTGGTAACATCACTTGGAAGCCAGGAGAACAAAGCTATGAGGCAACAGTTTTGCAAGCAACTTAATGTAGGAAAAGGAAGTCATAGTTGAAGAATAAGAACGGACGTCCAAAATGTACTAAGAACACTATACGTCTAAACTGCAACATATTCATTTACCATCCACCTCCACCATATATGAAAATGTCAGACAACGAGTGTTTTGCTGTTCATATGGACTTTTCCCTTGAACTGTGTAATTATAACCCCATTTGAAGGATGGTGCACAGAAACATCTTAACAAATAATCATGCAAAGAACTTTGCATGATTAACTCTGTTGCCTTATCATTGGCTTAATTTAAATACAAAAGAAACATCAGTTAAAGAAATTATAGCAGGCATTAAAAACTTAATGAAAACAGTTTGTGAATGACAGCACAAATGCAAATTCTTCTCCACATTATCATTCATCAGGACTTCAACTGACTGAACTAGTTGATGTTTAAACTTGCTCCTGGGCTTGGGTCATCCTGAAAATTTGATCTATAAAATTTTGACTCGTTATTAAGCAAAAGTATTTGATAGCCCGGAAGCCAGCCCGCACTTCCCCCAGCTGCAGACTTTCTGAAGTGGAAAGTTGGTCTCTAGTCGCTCCTTTGGGAACTGATTATCCTCCGGCAAAAATCTGCCTTGCCAATCAAATAGTTTGGGCCGGCTGTACACGGCGATGGACAGAAGATATACACGTCATTAGAGCGCTGTTGGTTTGGGTTTGTTTACAATAAAATGAATATGATTGCTTGTTAGGACAGTCCAACTGCACGTTGAGGTATTTTTTGAGCAGGTTTAAGGAGTAAGAGGACGGGCTGGAAATTTACAGGTTATTGTTTCAAGTCTAACCACGTGCATAGAGATGTGGCTTTGGGCCTGTGAGGTCACTGCTTCCTTCCATTCCCTCTATGTCCATGGCTAATGTGCCTTACACAAACACCCAATAACATCCCAGACTGCTCCATGGGCCTCTCCCATGGCTCCCCACTGCTCTGTGGATGGGGTTAAATGCTGAGAACAAATTCCTTGTACTCATATATACATATTAGATCAGATTTTACAGTATCAGTTCAAATGCGCCCATAATGAAAACCAAATGCTTGTTACCAGGCTCGTATTCTGGCTATGATATACATGGCTTTAATATGAAATAATAATGAATAATGCATAATCGTGGTGCAATATTCCAGGGACTCCTGAGAAAACCAGGCACCTACAGTACTTTAAATCTGAGCAATTTCAAACAACTGCAGATCTAATGATCTGAGTGTTATATTTGCTTGCCAGTGCATAAATACTTCTGATAATTCTGTTAACGGTGATGTAACACAAGTGGTGTCCCACTTCCTAAGTAAGGATATTAACCCCTACCTCTTGTAGTTTGTCTCCTAAGGGCCACCACAGATATGTGGGTAATTTAAAAATTGGGTTTGGGCCAAGGAGTGGATTACAAAAACCTGGCAGTAGACTGTAGAAACCATTATAAATACACCTTCATTGTGTTATTTATCAGTACAATTTTATTTTTTATTATGCAGAAGGCTTCATCATGCATTATGAGCGAGCTTATGTAATGTACCTCCTGCAACCGGTGATGCCTGTGGTTACAGGTCTACAGTTCGTGCAGATGACATAAGACGGCAATTAAGAGCCACATTTGCTGGCGACTGCAAGCGAGAGGGGTCACAACAGCAGCGTGGGCTTGTCATGTGTATCAGAGCCTTGAGGGAGTTTTAGCGGTTTATTGGCAAAGCACTATAGGGGAACACAGTGTCAGAGGCTAAGGAGGATAAGTGAGGTTGATGCAGTGCGCGCTGCTTGGATTTTTCGCCTCCACCCTTTTTGCATGTGATGCTTTTCTGGCGACTAAACGGCTCCGACACCAGAGGTTAAGATGGCAATTAAAAAGTGCGAGGGAAGTTCCTTGTGTGTGTTAATACATGCCTCCCTTTCACCTCCCTCTGTCACTTGATATTGAGTGTCTTTTGAGACGTGGCCCCTTTGTCTAACTCACTTCATTAATGTTAATTTGGATGTATGGTTTCTCTTTTTATCCCTGTGCTGCTCTGCCTGTTGCAAGTGGTGAAAGATAAATAAGTAATTCACAATTAAGTCAGGGGAAGGCTGAAAAAAAATATATATAACTGAACCGCTTGTTTTAGTTTCCTCTGGCAAAGAATAAGATACACTGTTCCAACCTATTTATTAAAATACTTACCATAATGTTTTTTTGTTTTTTTTTTTGTATCTGGGGTGATATCTTTCTCAAAGTGAAGAATTATGTCTTTGGGCGTTTTGGGCCTTTTTTAAAACATATATTGAGTCTAAAAAACGGCACGGCTGGCCCTCTTACAACTTTAGCATTCTCAAAGCAGTCCCACCAAATGTATTATTCATGAAAGACTTTGTCATTGTTTATAAGACTGTATGTCCCGCTGGGTGAATACATCCGTTTGAATGCAAATTCTTCAGACCTATCGGGACAATAGAAAGTTTTACTGTGTTGGGAGAAAAGTTGAAACAATGGTGCAATCAAGGCCATAAGTTCTCTTGTCACGATCAAAAACAATTGTTTGTTCATGGATAAGTTGAACTAGTCAAGCGGTGTGACAAATCCAAATATCTTGTTTCCCCCCATATCGCATGCGATGTGCTTGTGTCCCTTGTTTCTTGAGTCCCAGACTTGATCTGTTTTCCAAAACTGACCCCCAGAATGAAAACACGAGACGCTGACATAGTTTGGCGCGTCACATAAATGGATGTTGGCGTGTAAATTACTCCACTTAATTACAATTCTAATTTATTTTGCGTCTCTTAAAAATCCTTTAGATTGCTGCTGGAAACCACAAACCCTGTGTGAATCCTGCCTCTCGCACGCTGTCAGATGGGATTGGCTCCATCCCCCTCGAGACCCTCAAGGGTAAGCGGGTTATAGCTAATGGATGGATGGATTTTTCATTTAGGCCCACCTGCAGCTTTAGCAAGCGCACCATAACAAAGATGCTACAAATTAATCATTTAATTATCATGCTACGCACAAGGAAATTCAATTTGTTATCGAGATGATTTCAGGAAGAAAAAAAAAAGACGTGTGAATTAAATAAGTTTTAGGTGTTTAAAGTTTTCATCCTCCATTAGCGGCGGCATGCTGGGCCTCAGGTGCGATTTTATCTGTGGTACGATGACCGCAGTTTATTGTGTAGTGCATCTTAATTGATAATAACAATTGAAATTCATTTATTTTGTGGGTTAATTCCTAAAAGCTCAATTTCTATCAGTAATCTCGCAATGCAGGGAAACTGTGCAGCTTTCCTATTCATTAGAATGGAGGCTGTGCTAATATGATGCTCAGCAACACTTCGTATTATCTTCAAGTCTAAAATTGTTCATTTGGGTGCCTTTTTTTCAATTTCATTTAGTGTAGATTTGTGCATTGGCATCCCATGAGATTCATAATTAGCTACAAAAGCATCATGATGTGTTAAAATATCCCATTAGGATGTCAGCTGGTAAAATATTAAAGTGTTATCTCAGACACAAAGCCGTTCTAAACACTTTCATAAAACCAAAATACAGCTCCGAGACAAAAGATTCGCAGAGTACTGTACATAAACCTTTAAATTTACCTCATGATACATTTTTTAGTTTGCATGTATTAAAAATCTGTACGGGCAGCAGAGGAGTTTATTAAATTACTCTTATGCTGTCATATTCTATAAACTGTATTTTCCCCAAATCGCTTTGGATTCATTCTTAAGGCTGACTTCATTGTTAGTCATTTTCTTTTTTATTTCATTACCGTTGCCCCTTTGAGCAGGTATCTTCCATAGAGTTGCGGCGCTCATATTCAAATGACCAAGGGCATTATTTAATTGGAATTCACCAGTTTTGTGGTCTTGGGAAGAAATATGAGGTGTCTCACAGCGTAGCTCTTCAAAGAATGCTTTTAATACGGTCATCTGGAAATGGAAAATTGAAAAAAAGAAAAAAAAACTCTATCCCTCACTGTTCAGCAGTACAAAACTTCAGGTTCCATTTACTGGAACAACTACTTGATAGACTGAAGGCTGCTCATTTTATGCCGTCCTAACGCCAAGTTAATGTTTGCATGCAGAACAGGTGAAGCTTTAAGTCTCGCTAAAGTGCAATTTAATGCATGAGGCCCCAACCTGTGCCGTCTTTGCCCTGTTATTATCATTAGGTCTCCTTTTTATCTCCTCTACCTCCTCTTTTTTTTTTTTTTAACTCATTAGCTACCTGACACGATGCAAAACACGTATGAGGTTAGTGGGTGATGAAGTTTGTAGAATCACGGGCATGTGTCTCTTTTGCGAGCGTGACAGGTGAGGGAAGGCGCAGCAAAGACGCACCAGTTACCGCACAAATACCCTCTAATGTTACACATTTATTATTCATGGGACCCCTCATTTAACTGTCGCACACAACGGCTCTCTGGAGGATAGGATTTTAGCGCAGAGTACCTAATACTGATTATTAAAGGAGCAAGGTAAAACAAGGTTTAAGGCAACGTGATTGAGAGTAACGTCGATCACCTTCCTTAAATAATTCCCTCGCAATTTCGCACTGGACTGGAGGAAAAATCACCTCCAACGCCGAACTGTGACTCGTGTCCTCCGACCTTTTCCCGCTATAAGTGCGCGCTGCTTTGCTGAAATTAATTACCCTGGAATGGTTGTGATGTTCCACAAAGCAGCTGTTGCAGAGTGACCTTTGGCTGACGCGGTTATAAAAGCGAGCCATCTCTTGTTTCAAGTGCAGCTTTAGTACCCAGGTAGTGATAGGACTGTAAATATAAACAGCTTTTTATGACATCCATCTGACGGGACTGCTGTGCTCTTGGGCACTTGACACTGTAGATGTCACTCCTTGTTAAAAACAGGATATCATTTTCTATGAGTAGGAAGGACCACCTCATCACGGAAGTCTTCTGTTTTGTGTTTTTCCTACGTATTTGCCTCTAGTAATTGTTTCAGTCCAGCACTTAATAGAAAACCTCTGTTTTTTTTCTTCTTCCTTAAATGAATAATTGGTTAATGGGTTGTTCCTTGAATTGATAATTTGCGGTCTCAGAACACTAAATCATGCCCTAAAATAACTTACTACAGTCATCAAAATTAGGCCACTGGTTTTAAGTATAGGAGCAACGTGGAGTGTGGTTAATTGTGGTTGTAACCATTAACCATTGTTGTTGGAGGAGTGCTGATAGCAGAGTACCAGCTGTGTTTTTAGTGTCGAGACAACCACCAATTACAGCATTTGTTTCTTTTTGTTTCTTTTTTTTTAAAGAAAAAGCTTAATCTGTTCCAGTATATAGCACACGGAGGGAGTGGCCCGCTGTCATCGGGTGAGAGGCGGTGTACACCCTGCACAGGTCGCCAGTCTAACGCAGGGCCGAGCAACAAACGTTTGCAATATCTGCTTGATGTATAAACAAGTGGGTGCATTAAACAAACGTGTTGTGTTTACAGTGTTTCTTCTGCTCCCCGTTTGTGTGTAAGAACCTTTACTTCATGGGGAAAAAAAAAACACCTAGCGTAGCAGATTCATTCAACTTTGCAAATGAGTCGGTGTGCCGCAAATAATCAGATCTTCTGCCTGCCTTTTATGGAACACACACGCTGCTTAGGGGGATTTATTAATCTGTAGTTTCCCCGCTTCCGCCCCCTCTTACAAATGCTTCTCACCTGTGCACGTGCCGCACACTGAAGAGAAAATGAAGTGAGTTCCTCCATCTGCAGATGCGACTCTTCATTTTGGTTCTGTAATATATACAGTCTCTGTTTCCCCTCAGCCTAAATGGCAGTATGGCACAAGTTCCCAGTTCATTTCCACAGCTGGCAATATAGCACTTTTAGTGTAATGAACAGATGTTCATGCAGAGACGTGATGTTTGCCATCCTGCAGCAGCGTCTCTATTAGCCATCGGGCTCTGGAATCCATGGGTGTGCTTAAGCACAGTGTGAGCGTGTTGATATTGGTAATATCTCATCAGTCCTTCCTTGTACGGCTAAATCTCTCCTTCCCCTGATGACTTCAGCTGTTGCTTACATAAGCCGCCTCATCCTGCCCAATCTCCAAAACAAAATTCAGACACAACACGTAGCAGATCGATGAGCGCTGCCACAAGCAATTCGCATAGCAGGACAGAAAAACAACATGTCTGCAGAGAGTTAACATGCAAACTAACAAGATTTTATAATCAAAGAACTGGGGATGGTAAAAGTGTGGTATATCCTGTTGTAAATACACATTTAGAAAACTAAACAATTCATTTTACTGAAATTAATAAATGAACCAACATTTTTAAACATATTCCAAACACTGTGATCCTTAATACGATTAAATATACTTGTGGTTGCTCTGTTAGGACCACCAGGGTGAAGAGTGACTGACTTACTGGTACATGGTGAATGGTAGAGCTGTCTTTCTTGCTGATATTTATTGCTGTGTTTCACAGAGCTTACCCTATCATTCCTCCCAGTGATGATTTCCTGGATAAAATGAGCTACCCTCAGGCTGGCATCTTAAACATAAAGGAATATAAAAACGAGTTGTTTTTTTTAACGGCTCTTTGAAATGAGCAGAGCCATAAGATTCGGCTCCCTTCTGAGAGCCATAAATCCCATCTCCGGTAAATAGTCTTTTTTTTTTTTATAAAGCCCTTTCTACCTACTGCTACTGAAAGCACTTCACAGTCACTCTAGCACACACATATCCACGCACCAGTCCCATGCTCTGGGAGCAACCGGGAGTTCAGTGTCTTGCTGAAGGACATTTCGACATGTGGGCATATTCCGAGCATTGCTAACTGCTAACAATTCGGCTCGATCCCATCCATTGTAAATTACCTTGGAACTGATTAGTTAAAAGCAACTCCAAAAAAATAAATAAATAAAAATCATAGATAAAAAATCAATACAAAAACAAATAGAGTTAGCTCAGACAAAGGGTCAACTTTCATTTCAAATAGGCCTCAGCTAGAAGGGGGCAGTAGAAGAGTAATAGGAAAGGAAGAAACCACTCATAAGATCAAAGAAAGATGTGTTATTTTCCAAATTCATTTGACGGTGAAAAGTCAGAAAAGGTAAAAAGTCAGAAAAGGTCACTGGATAAATTTCAACCAAATTGCACTGAGAATGAAGGATACGTGAACTCGTATTTATTGATGCAACCGTGATGCAAACTTATAAAAAACCAAAAGAAGTGAACCCGCCGCCTGTTAAAAGAATTTTTGTCCGAGAAAAAAACCTTAGTCTAAGAGTTGCCCTTGCAGAGCCCTTATCTAAATCCTATGAAGCATAAATGGGACGCCAGGAAAAAAAAAAGCTGAGTTAGTGTGGATGAGGTGAAAGTTTTGCTGGCTAAAACACAGCGGAAACTTTTACTACTGCTGTTACAGAAACTGGCTGATTCCAGGCCCAGATGTTGTCGAGCTGGTTTGCAGTCTGACTGAATGCATGCGAAACCGCCTGAGCTATACATCCATTTAAAACTGTTTAAAGCCCAGTGACTAAAATGCTCAGAATGTCTGCTTTCTGTTGCGTTTATGTGTAAAAGTGACTGTGAGACACAAGATGAAAGAGCTTAAAATGGCCATTAATGTTCTAAAATGATGATGATGGTGTAATGATTAGCTGAAGAAAGAAAATGCTGTATGCTGAAAATTTGATGTATTTTTGGAAATGTGTCACGTAGTCATGTAAGAAACTAAACAAACTGATTAAATCCAAAACTGTCATAACCAGGTTTCTATCTATTCAGTCATCTTCTCTTTATAAATTCAATATATGGAGCATTGCATGCCAATTTAAGAAGTATGTATGTATGAATTTAAGCATTTGTAAGGGTGCTCCAATCGAATGGCCACTGACATTCCACCTGTATAGTTTGATCAGAAACCTCTATCCAGGACGATTAGATCACGTATAAACTGCAAGGTAATTTTCCAGTGCACAGACCCAGATGCGTGGTCTGCTTGGCGATGCTGCTGGACTGGAGCGGGACAAATCAGCGGCCCCACGCGCCAGAGTAAAGTACCTCTAACTTGGCTCCTGGAATGTTATGTATGCTGGCATCAGCAGCCAAGCATCACCACGAATGATCATCTACCTGCTGGAGACAGTCGTCCCTCAAAGTGGACAGCCACTTGTTTTTTGGCAGAACAACAAGAGCCTTTTTTTTTTTGTTTCTTCCATCAGCCTATTGGAATTTAAAGGAGTAAAGACTAGTGTTTGTTCCTTCTATTGGCCTAATGCAATATACTTTTGTGGCTTTCACCTTTTGTCAGACTTGGTTTTCTGTGCACAATTCTTTTTTTTGCTATTCTTCAGACTATATATTTTTTTATTTTATTTTTTTTTGCAGCTGCAGTTCTTTACTTTCTATCAGCTTTCCAGGTTCAGTATTCCTGATTCCCCCACTAAGCCCAATATGTCCTGTGGTGTATGTTTCCAGACACCACAGGACACCCTCAGAAGGCCCATGTCCATTCTCTGATGAGTCACCACTGTTTTGTTGGGAAGGTGGTCATAATGTTGTGCCTGATCAGTGTAGATTTCATATAAATGAGTCAACATAAATATTCATTGCAGCTTTACACAGGCCCTGAAGATCTGTATTGAAGTATCCCTAAATGTATGTCTTCATTTCTCATCTGGTTGAGTAGATTGGGTCCACACTGTATAAAATAGATACTGTATTAATAGATATACGTCAGACTTTGAATACGCCAACACGGGTTTACTGTGCACATCTCCAGAGGGAAAGAGACCTACCTTTTGACCCGAGTGCGCTTCCCTCAAGTCATCTTATTATGCAGTCATCTGCCCCGCTGTTTGATGGGCAGTTACCTAGCGGACTGAGTCCTTATAGGATGCTAATTAACTGGAATGACATGATAATTATGTGCTGCTGAATGGACCCATATCACATTTTTAATTGATTTAGCAATACAGACAGGGGAGGGGGGGTATTCAATCAAGCATCATCACTGTGATGGAATCGCTCAGCCACAAGCAATCTAAAACCCAATTGGATTATTGTGCTCTCCCTAGTTTTTTTTATTATTATTATTATTTAATTGGTAAACATTGTGTTTTTAAGGCAGTGATTCATATGCTGTACGTACCCGCGTCATTTCAGATTAAGGCTCGAACAATGACGATGAAGTAAAACAAGGACATTTCAAGAAAAAAACAAATCGTGCGGAAATGAGTCATTGACAGGATCCTATACTGTAAGCTTAATAGTATATGACAGCCATAAAAGGCGACGATTCTGGCAACGAAAGGGGCAAACTAAATTCTATAAAACCGAAACCAACTCAGATGATGTAAGTCGAAGGGCAGCTCCACAAATAAGATATATTCCATGGTTACGTTTAAATATTAAAATCAAAATGCATATCACATAAAATCCGTAGGAGCATCTGCTCTGGTTTGGTACCGTTTAAATTGTTCTTCTTTACTACACTCAAGAGACAACTAAGACTTCTTTTATTGAGTCAGCCTCAAGCCAACACACCACATTTCAGTGTCCACGTCGCCCCTATGTTAACCAAGCACTTCACTTTGAAATGCAAGGGGCATTTCCATCCTCCACCTCTTCATCTGACATCAAGGATAATGGCCTCTGTCAGCCTGTTAAAGGTTGGTCCAGCAACCTCTCTGTCACGTCCTGCATCAGCCTGTATTTCTATAACCTTGTCACTTTTATTGAGGCATAAATCGGTGTAAGGTCAGCAGTGTTCTGGCAGCGTGGATAGTAACAGGGCATGGGGTTAATTAAAAGACTGTGCATACGAACCCCTTACACCCACTACTCAAAAGCTCTGTCCCCGCCACGCAGATACTCGCGGCACGGATACATGCGCACCCCCTTCGTTAACCAAAGAATAAATTGCATGTGAAAGCGTTGATGCACACCAACGCCCAGTATTGAACACTTGAACCCAGTGCAGCATGCAGTAGAGCCATGAGCAATGTGTGCTCCCTCTTTCTAAGCGGTTTTGTCTGCCACTACGAGTTATGCTCACCTCTCAGTAATCGTTCCTCCAGGCTTGAAATTAGCACAATTTACCCCACTCTGTGGCACGTCTTGGTGCTGAAAACCGACTGGTTGCGCCTCTCCTCGCTCCTGATAAGCCCACACGACAGAGCCAGCCAAGGACGTGAAGGAATATAAAAGTTGTCAGCTTACATGACCAAGTAGTGTTGTGTGAAATGACTTTAGCCCGACATTGTTAACGCGGAGCGGGCTGCCTCCGCCATGCTCGATAAAGGCAAATAAAAGGCCAGATAAAGCCCTGATGGAATGGAGTGTGTGTGTGTGTGTGTGTGTGTGTTTGTGTGCACAGGGGTATAAAGTTTGCCATCTAATCCTTGGCCCCTATTACAGCCGGTGTTTAGTAACATAGACACCCTCCGCTCTGTTAACCCTTGAAGGTGTTCTCTGTCTCCGTGTCACTCTCACTCTCATTAATTATCATCGTCTCGAATATCGCGCAGGCTGATGCCCAAGGTGTAAATATTATTTTGAGAAATGCAGTTCTTACGGATCCGTTTGTCTAGTTGCAGGAGATGAAGCAACGTGGAATTTCAGCAAAGACAACTAGCCAATAACTATCTGTTTGTTGATGCTGATACCAGTTTGATAGATGGTAAGTTAAAGTGTATTAGTCTGTGATAATCAACTGCCAGTCTGCCATGACCAACTTCTCCAGAAGGTCACAAAGGAGTCTACATGCTAAAAACATGTGAGGAGTTTTAAAGGGGAATTATCGTTTTTTTACAAGCTGGACCTTATTTCTAGCATAAAATACGATCATTTACTCATCCATATAATTTTAGTGTCTTTTGGAGTCATTCAGAAAGATAGTTAGCTCCAGCAGAGCAACGTGTATATCCACATAGTGAGAGTGACTGGGGCACCGAAACGCAGCCTCTAAATAACTCATTATCTGTTGCAAAACTCTCCAATATTTTATTATGATACACTAGTGCTATTCCCCGTTGAGTCCGGAGTTACCTGTTATCATCATCCGGGGTCTGTAGATTTACCCACTAACTTCTGACCCGGATGATGTCATCTCTGAGCGCCGCGCACGCCCGCACCTGCGACGGCCGGCTTGTTTACCTGTAATTTGCTACTGCTAGTTTTCGCAACACGGCTGAATATTTTTCCGATTCTGAGGTTGTGGATGGCGGCTTTGTTTATGATGGATGTCCCTACCGTTCTGAGCCAGAGTCTACGGAAGAGGAGCTTGTTGAAAGAAGGATGCAGAGGCAGAGAGAGGAACAGCCGGCCAAAGAACAACAAACTGCTGCACGTCAGCGAATCGAAAACAGGTATAAAAAAACATTGGTGAAATGAACGAGTTTTGAGGCTGCGTTTCGGCGCCCCAGTCACTCCGACTATATGGATATATGTGGCGTTCTGCTGGATCTAAATATCTTCAAACTCCAAATGACACCAAAGTTATATGGGTGAGTAAACGATCTTATTTGATGGCGGAAATAAGGTCCAGGTTGCAAAAACCTGGCATTTGTGTGGATGTTACGTAGTCATGTACTACCCACCCAAACCCACCAAATTCACTTAGATCCCAGATCAAGTATCTGTGGGATGATCCACAGAGGCCCCTCCCCTCAACCCATAGGACCCAAAGGCCCCCGCTAACAACATTCTGTTCCCAGACACCACAGGACACCCTCAGAAAGCCCCTGTCCATTCTCTGATGAGTCACAACTGTTTTGGAGACCTACACGATATTAGGAAAGTGGTCATTTTGTTTTGTGCGACTCACTGCATTGCAATGCTGTTATTCCAACATGACGGACTCCCTTATTGAGCTTCTCATCACACTCGCTCCTGTCTACTTTTTTTCCCCTCGTCCTGCCACTAACCCTCAGTTACTTGCCTCAAGAGTCAATCCCTCAAAATCAAAGTGTCCAAAAATATATAGCATGTAATGGCAGCGTCCCTGTTTTGAGTGCAGCTGGAGACTTTTACACCAAAAGTGCCCCATCCAAGCTATTAAAAGTGTGTCCTTCGCTCGGATGTGCTGAGGAAGTTTGAGAATCAGAGGCTCGAGCCGAGGCCCGTCTAGTCAGCCTCAGAGAGAAGAGAGAAACTAAAGACACGACAAAACCACAAGTCCATTTGATTAGGACATTCTCACTGCTGCTGATGGCCACGTGCATGCTAATTAACACGAGTACAATTCATTACCCAAGGAGACATGGGATTATGTCTCTGGATCATTCGGCAGCTAAAAGTTTTGACATTCTCTAATTTAACAGATGGAGAGCTCACTTAACTTTGCCTTCTCCCTATGGGCAAGTGGTGTTAACGGGGGAGGGGTGGGGGTGAATCACGGAATTGTGTGAATGTGTGCGTATGAGGGAGACACACAGAGAGATGAAAAAAACGTGTTTATGTTGGAGATACTAATTGTGTTTGATTGGATCAGCAAAAAAAGCAGCTGTTTCACAGCAGTGGGAAGGAAAGAAAACACAGTTCCTTATAGCATCACAAATCCAACGTGCAAATGCAGAGTTAATATACTGGAATAAGACTTATTGCTCATTATTTCAGTTTGTGTGACTGCATAGCAGTATGAGTAGTAGTGAATAATCTTCAAGAGCAGCTTTCAAGTGATCACGGTTAATTAAATGTTTGTCTGGAGGCGCATATTCCTCTTATTCCATGCAAATACTGGACTACTACTGACCTAAGCTGAATTCTGATTTCTGCACTGTTTACAGTACATACTCATGTAATATATTATTTATTATGAACAAGGACATCCTGTACAGTTATTACATGGCATGCATCAAAATGCACAGTATGTTCTTCTCTGTTTCCATGCTGTAGCTCCAGGGTTTAAAAAGTAAAAGGTCCAGATGCGATTGCGTTTCTCTCCTGAGCTGTAATTGATCACAGAATAGTAATTGATCACAGGCAGGATGACTTACGCTGCCATCATGCGGGTCTGCCCTTGGAGCCTATATTGATAATACAATCATTTAGAGAGTCACGTTGAAGGTCTGCTCCATCCTGCATCTGCCAACACAGTTTTTGTACTGACATGCGTTTTTAGCAGAAGTTCAGTTTAGCTGATTTTATAACTCGGTCCCAGGAAGCATCGTAAGACACAAAATGACAGCGCGCTGCAGTAATTTGTCAGAGAAACTGAAACTCAAATTACTCGTCTGGTACAGGCCGCTGCAAAGATAATAGAATGCCCATCTCTTCAGTCCATTTAGTATATGAGTAGCCTGATATCAAGCCACATTCATTTCCTTTGCTCCAAATTCCAATTTCATGTTCTGGTAGAAGTTTTAGGGTTGTTTTTAGGGAAATGATGGTCATGAACTCTTTGTAATAATACAGCTATATGAAAATCAGAGAATCTTTTTAGATGCTCCAAATGATGATTCAGCCTAGGTAGGCTACATATGAGGGTGCATTTTTACTTATTTCTGCAAATGATTACTCCTAATAAATATTAATAGTGATTTACCAGATTAATTGAGAATATTAACAGTCATCACATGACTGTTAACAAACATTTCATTGCTCACATCTTGTTCAAATCACTGGCTACATTTTAGAACAAATCATTGTCCCATACAACATGACACTGCAACTCTGAGTCTTGCACATGTGCATCAATAAGATGTGTTCTGTTCTCCAAACTCTAACCCATGTCTTATACGAATGGACAGTACTTTTCCTTAGCACTGTGAAAAGCCCCAGATGTGGATTATTGACATTACAGCACTGATTGTGCAAAGGGGAAAGTGCAGACATTTCTTCTTTCTTCTTCTTCTTTCTGCAAATATGAAAAAACATCCATGTTGGATGTTTAAAGACATTTACAGCAATGATGGCAGTCATGTCAGAGAAAGTCTTACCTTTGCTTGCAGTTCACAGCTGAATTAGTTCAGCTTCCCAGTAATGTTTGTCAGAAGGCAAATGCTCCAGCATCCACTCAGTATCCTGAAGCAGTAAGGCGTCTTCTCCTCTAGATTCCGTGAACACTTTGATCTCACCCAAAGTGTTGGAAAAAGAAAATCATGCAGTGGTAATGCAGAAATTTGGGGAAATCTGGGTCACCTTTGCAGTTGTGCGTCCCTTTATTTCTACATGGAATACCCCTTCACCGCATTGTGGATGTCAACCACATGCGCTGTTGTCTTGTGGGTAGTGTCAGGAGTTTCTCTTTCATGGAGAAATCACAAAGCACCATTCCAACACGTACCCTCAGCTGCACTGCACTGCTGCTGTGTACTGACTCATCATACTGGATGCTAAACCACCTGCACATACTCGGGTCCCAATCCAGCTGCACTGTCAAGTTCCCAGACATAGCTGACACTCTTCTGGCAGTGGTACTTGGCCTAGTTGGACATTGGAGAGCGGGGAAATGAGCCTGGGCCCTTTCATCTCATCTCTGACCACAGTGTTGGCAATTATCGCCATTGCCACTTTCAGTACATCACCTTCGCACAAAGGTTTCCTGCTCTTAGTCAAATAAAGGTGGAGCTGCAAACACAGTGTCGGTTGCTGCTTTGGCCCTTCTCACTGGCCTTGCGCTTGTTGAGTAGGACGGCTGTTTATGGGTTTTTTCCACCCATAATTAGTAGTCTAACAGGATATCCAGTATTGAATTGAGCTGCCAGCAGGGTTGAGTGATTGGAGTGGATGGTAAATATAAAACAATATCGATATTTTTGAAATGTTATATGCATATAACGCTTGTTTTAATTTTTCATAATCATGTAAGCGTGATTTAACTGAAAATCACACTTAGCTATTTATGGACTGAGCTCTGTGGTGACTCATTGTCTTCACAAATGTTAGGCTTATTTCAGCAGCCTAACATGTTCGGGTTTGAGTGAAATATTTCAGCTGCTGTCTTCTAGGATTCTCCATCATCCAGGTAATGGTGTATCCAAGCATTTATGACATATTTCTTCCAAAGGACTACTTCTGCCTACTGCATGACCAAAATACTGAAGGCTCCAGTTCAAAACGGCTGGGTTATTTATCTCAGGTTGACTCGGGCCATGTGACTCTGTGACAAAATTACCCAGAGGGAAGTCTGTCTGAGCACTGCAGTAACACACTGTCTATTCACAGTTGCATAGCAGTGTTACACAGTCATGCTTTTTTGGCCTGATGCACGTAAACATTAGCTGGCAGAGTACAGACTGCAGAGAGCGCACACACAACCAACAATAGGCAAGTTTTATTTTGGCCTGTCATCAAGTTAATCATGCAGTGAATTAAGCTAAATTAGCGCCAGCTGATAGGACCTGCCTCCGGCGACGTTTGAGAGTTTAAACAGTGGAAGTGTCTAAAATGAGAATCCGCCTCCCGAATATTTTGGATATGCATTTTCTGATATCAAAGGAGCCAGGAGAAGAGGGGACTTTACTCAGGGATCTTGCTCAGTTCAATTTACATTCCTTTATGCATTGCAGCAGCAACACCAGCGGCCGAGGAGGATATAACACAGCAGAGTGCAAATTTAATCAATACTGACCCATTAAAATGCGCCTGGATCAGCCTGGATACTCATCCTTACTATCAGCTTGTGACATCTCTTATTGAGAGTCTGTTACTGTATCACACTGTCAGTAAAGTGTGTTATATGTCGCATCATATAATGGTGCACTGTATCATACTATAATGCGTGTGCTGGGGCATCAAGGGGGAAAAAGTAATATGTTATGTAATGTGTTGACATCCTATTATAAGCCCAGTAGGACTGGTTACATGTGTTAAGGTGCTCTGTGACAGGTGGTGTTATGTGAGACACATAGGGTCATACTGTCACAAGCCAGACGAGTCTCATGGTTCCCTCTCAATTGAATGGCAAAAGAAATAGTTAATTCAGGCTATTTATTTGTACTGTTAAAAAAAATTCTTGGAAAACAGAAGAAAATACAAGAAAGTCCAGACTCTGGTTCGCAGATTTACCAATTTGCCAGACTCGTCTGTCAGACAAGGCTTTAAATGCTCGTGTTCCTTATGAGTTTCAGACTAATGTAACCGTGACTGCAGCGTGAGGAGTCCATTTACTACTTTTATGCTTGGGTAGAGGATAGGCTTTTTCCTTGGAAAAGGAAATGAGTCACTTTGACTAGACTGAAGGGCCTAAACAACTATGTTATTTTTCTGTGTTTCCATTAATTTGTAGTTTAAGTGAACAACGCTGTGGAGGGGGCGTGGTGCATGAGCTGCAGGAGAGAGGTGTGGAGAGGGCTCATGAGAGCAGCACCAGGTGAGAGTGATTGGCACACCTGCATCCTGTTAGACTAATCACTCTCTCCTTTTAAACACAGTAGTGTGCTTGACCTGGGACAAATGAGACACGATGCAGAGACCCACACACGGCTGTCGGCAGCGCTGAAGCCTGTACGTATATGCCTGTGAACCGCAGCTTAGGATGTGTGGATGTGTTGTGTTGTAAAAATAAAGAAACTTGAACGTCATCTCTCTCTGGTTGATTACCTGTTGTAGAACATCAGAGAACGCCACATTGGCGCCCAACGTGCTTCAGCAGGAGGAAAGGACGAGAGATGACGGAGCCTCAGCAACCGCTAACTACCCTCGCACAAATGTTGGTGGAGGTGGCTGCGATGAACCGGGACCAGGCGATGCTCAGCAGGCATATACAGTCTTCAGGGCTGCCGACAGCCGTGTGTGGGTCTCTGCGTCGTGTCCCATCTGTCCCAGGTCCACAATCAAAGAACCATAAAAAGACAATATATTCAAGGAGAGGCCCCTTTAATCGGGAAATCCCTTAGATGAAAGATTCACATTGAGATTTCCCCTCAAAAGTAATCAGTGTCTACCCTCCCTCATTAGGAACTCTGTACTTTGCTTTTCATTGCTCTCTTTTGGCCTGTCACATACAGTATGTTAGCCTTTTTGCTTTTCCCCCTCTTACACCCTTGTCACTCAGGCAGACGCCTACTGAGATAGTTGCGCTTTTGCTCAGTGATTGCTTAAGCTGTGACATCAGTGCTACTGTCACTGATTATGAAAAATTAGCTCCCCTTCTGGCCTTCTCTCGCTCTCTGTCAGAAGCTCGCTTTGGATCGGCTCTTTTTGTCTGCTGCAGTTGCTTTGTTTTGAAAATGTCTCTGCCTTGCATCTTGAATACTGATAGGGAGGATAGTAAGGTACAGCACCATCTTGATCAAGTAGTGAGCTGGACAGAGATGCTGACACAAAAGACTAGTATAGGAGGAAGCTTATAAATTGAAGAAATGGTGATAGTGTAGATTGGTGTTGCTGGAATACCAATGTAGCTCTGAGCTGTATTCCACTTGTTGTTGGAGTTCACAGACATGTGCACTCGGCAGAGGGTCTGCTGGATTCTTGCACACAACAAAGGTTTTTATTTTCCTGCGCTAAGACAAAGGTCTGAATACCTGCATACATCAGCTGTTCGTTGTGAGATACAAGTGGGAAGAATAATGAGTGTTTGCCTTTTTTAAAGAAAATCCGTATTGTTATGGCTTTTCGTCTGTGTCTCATCAAAGTCAACCTAGGCACATTTGCTTTTACTAAAATGATAAAATTATGGTCATATTTTTTATTTTAAAGAACTTGTAAAAATATATTTACAATAAGGTGGCTATGAAGAGGTAGTTGACTAAGCTAACCAGGTTAGATAAACCTTGCCAAAAACATTGACATTACCTAGGTCATGTTTTGATCATTGTTAGACTTCATTAAAGTCAATTTCTTTCTAAAACTAGATGAGAGTCAGGACAAAAAGACATGACATTTTCAAGCAGCAATTTGGGGAAAATGAAGTAAATGCAGACGTGCAAAAAAAGAAAAAAAAACAGCTCCTTGAATGATCATTTAAGGAACTCTCCAAACGTGGTTGGTTTATACTCATGCAGGGGATGTGCGCAGAACCTTGGAGACAATGAGGAAATGCATTTTGGAGCAATCATAGGTGCTGCAGTCTGCATCATTGCAACAGTAATTCGCCCATCCAAATAATTGAATGCAGGCATTCCAATCACTTCCATGGCCGCAGGTGTATAAAATCAAGCGCCTAAGCATGCAGACTGCTTCTACAAATATTTGTGAAAGAACGGGCCGCTCTCAGGAGCTCACTGAATTACAGCGTGGTACTTTGATAGGATGCCACCTGTGCAACAAGTCCAGTCGTGAAATTTCCTCGCTACTAAATATTCTACAGTCAACTGTCAGTGGCATTATAACAAAGTGGAAATGTTTGGAAATGACAGCAACTCAGCTACGAAGTGCCAGATCATGTGAAAATGACAGAGCGGGGTCAGTGGATGCTGAGGTCTATAGTGGGCAGAGGTCAGAGTCAATCGCAACAGACCTCCAAACTTCATGAGGCCTTCAGATTAGCTCAAGAACAGTGTGTAGAGAGCTTCTTTGAATGGGTTTCCATGGCCGAGCAGTTGCATCCAAGACATACATCACCAAGTGCAGTGCACAGCGTCGGATGCAGTGGTGTAAAGCACGGCACCAATGGACTCCAGAGCAGAGGAGACACATTCTCTGGAGCGAGGAATCACGATTCTCCATTTGACAATCTGATGGACGAATTTGGGTTTGGTGGTTGCCAGGAGAACAGTACTTGCCTGACTGCATTGAGCCATGTATGAAGTTTGGTGGAGGGGGGGATTACCAGGAGATTCCATGTTCCCAACATTACAAGAACAGTTTGGGGATGGCCCCTTCCTGTTTCAACATGACTGTGCACCAGTGCACAAAGCAAGATCCATAAATACATGAATGTGCGAGTTTGGTGTGGAAGAACTTGAGTCCTGACCTCAATCCAATAGAACACCTATGGGAGGAATTAGATTGAAGACTGCTAGCCAGGCCCTCTCGTCCAACATCAGTGTCTGATCTCACTAATTTGTTTCTGGAAGAATGGTCAAAAATTCCCATAGACACACTCCTAAACCTTGTGGAAAGCCTTCCCAGAAGAGTTGAAGCTTGTAAAGCTGCCAGGGGTAGGCCAATGTCATATTAAACCGTATGGATTAGGAATGGGATGTCACTTAAGTTCATATGCATGCAAAAGTAGATGAGTGAATACTTTTGGCAATATAGCCATGCTGAAAATGCTCTACCGAAGTAAACTTGTTTACAGTCTCTTACAGCCATTTTTTTGTTACTGCATTAACCAAAACTGATTTAAGAAAATGTGCACACACTCTGAGCGTGAAAGATATGATGTTAAGTAAAAGAAGAAAGCTACATTGGTTAATCACCTGTGGCATCAACGTGGAGTCACTGATAAGAAATGCTGTAGGGTGAACCCTCCTGATGTCAGCTGAAACAGATGGTAGATGGATTGTGTTACATTAATGAAAGGTCCCTGCTTCACATGAGGTATCTGTCTTCCTGACAGCTCATGTCCCTGTTGAAGACTTATCAAAGTTTCCCCATCATTTTTAAAGAACTTTCATGTCACCACGGTCACCAAGAGCACTCATTTTTAACTTCCTCAAGGCCAGTCGATGGAGAAGGGGCTGATTATGACACTTAAGCCCCTACAGGGAGAAAGCAAACCATCACATGACAGCTGCAACGTTACCACAGAAAAACACATACATTCTCAAGGTATTCACTCCCACACAGACTACGCCTCTTTGCTTCAGCTAAGAAATGAATGCATCAATCAATTATGTAAGTTTTTTTAAATGGGAATAAAGGGGCTGCAATTTACATAAAAGCATGTGTCTGGAATGTAAAATGAGAGGTAGAGCATTAAATAGGAAACAAGTGGTTCATTTGCAACATGGCATTGTTTTACTGATAAAAGACACACTGCTACCCAGCAGCACTGGCTTCATGCTGTGCCAAAAAATTAGGCTGTGCAATATATGACAAATGTGTTCCCTTTTTGCTGAAACAGAGATTGCCCCCCTCTTTCCAAGCTCATACCACCCAAAGACATCTTTTCTCTGCTCTATTCTCTTCTATTTCTATTACCTCTGCTAATTACTGGCTCCCAGTAAAGAAACTGCGTACAGTAGATAATATGCTTTGGCTTGGTAACTGTATGTCTGTAGCACTTATGCTGGATTTTCTACGTTGACCGTTAATGGCGGAAAGTTTAAAGTTACAGAGATACACATTTGGTGGTCAGCTGAGTGTGTTTTGTTCATTCATGCTGTTGTATTTAGAGCAGGTTGAAACATTTGTCCCACAGCGGGCTGCCAGCTGTAGAGCACTGGTTTCAGCTGATCCTATGCTTAGATTAGTATATATTATTAGACTGCTGACAAAATGTGCTTGTGAAAGCCAAGCGCTGGCAGTTGTTTGTTTAAATCTGACTTCGCCAGGAATGTTCAAAAATACATCAGACTGTTAGTCGGTGGAGAAAACAAATCTGGGAATAATCAAAATGTGTGGTGCTTTTGAAACACTTTGAAACAGAAAAAGGTATGACGTATGATGTGCAGTGACAAGGAAGTACTTAAGACGGTTCAGTCTGATTTTCTTGAATCTTTCCAGTGATGCAGCATTCTAATGACACTCCAGTGGACTTGATCTATTCATCAGAGACTGAGTCAAGTTGCAGCCTTTCTTCAGCTGTTATAAATACGGCCTCAGGTTTCCAGCAGAATAGATTGGTATTCTGAGCAAAAAGGGGCTTTCTCTTCGCCAAATCGTGGCTAGACTAAAGGTTCCTGAGTGGGCAGGACACAGCACTTTGCCAAATATAGAACGCAACACTCGAGCAAAATTTCTGTCAAAACAAGGCTGTGTAGTGGCCGTCTCAGAGGATGAGTAGTGGTCTCTCAACCACATTTCAGAGGGGGGACCAGAGCCAAATGCTTGGGATAGGCGTGACAGTCAGAGTCTAACCAGTTTTGACTATGTTGAAAAGTCACTGGCTATCTGGTTACTTATTGATTCCTTATGTTTGTATGATGACGGAATACCTCAAGAACATGTTGAGACATAAAATGCCCTTTACTTCATCCCCACGTCCCTATTTATGTAACACTTAAGCTTTGTCTCAACACCTGTGAGCGATCGTTTTCCTGCATTCTTTTATTAAACTCAAATCCTTGAAGTCCCTTTTGTCCTGAAGAGATTGAAAACCTTGTATTTCACCACTTCCTAGGGCTGTGACTTGGAAGAATTCAAACTTGACACTGTGCAAATGTAATCAAAGCAACTCCATTTGCATGACAAGTGGGTAAACAACAAGATTTTTCACTGTGTTTAGAAAGTCTGCTAAGTTACGCATTACAGAACCACAGTGTTTTGGACAATTTGTAATCCATTTCAGGTACAGTTTTACTACGGCAACATGTCAGGTTATTGTGTACTTTATACTATATTATGCCTGTCAGATGTACACATAAGCATCCAGTGTGATACACGATGAATCACTGACACATACAGTCCAATCAGAAACAATAATGGAGGCTTTAAAATTTGGCACAGTCACTCATACAATTTAGCTTTTTAAATTTAGTGCCCTGAGTTAGATTTTTAATTTCTCCAAATCTCCGACTTAAGACGAAATAACTGCAAAACATTGGGATGACAGCTCCCATTATTCTCATCTGTAGCCTGGCTTTAATGTCTTTGTTTCCGATTGCAGTTCGAAATTCAGAAGTTCTGCTCTGTTCCTACTAAGTGACTGATCATTGGTCTCCACGTCTGTTTGAATTCCTCTAATATTTTGTTAAGGACATGGCATATGCTTCTTTTGCTTTCCACTGGAGAGCAATATGTTTTGTTTTTTTTTGCAGAAAGCAAACCATAGGATAAGTGATAAATCTGTGTTTCATTAAGGTTCTCTGACTGTTCAGATGGATCTAGTCAAAAGAGGATCTGGGTAGATTTGCGTTTTGAGCATTTTTGAAAGAATTAAAATAATGTAAACCTGAAATCTTACAACTGAGAACACATAACAAGACTTTGGAGTGAATCTGCTTCAGCGTGCCTACATACAAACACGACCTGGGAAGATTTGTGTGCAACCTAGCCTTTGACTAATACAATCTGTTTTAAATTTTAAATGATATTAGACAGTGTCATGCATTAATAGAACATGCTGACATATTTTAACCCTCTGTGCCAGATATATTAAGTCATTTCCATTCCCAGTTCTTTTTCCCAATCGAGTTTGATGTTAATTAGCAAATGTTAGCTAACTAGACATGGTGCATCATACCTATTAAACAGCGTCATTTTATTTGAGCATGCTGAAATTAGCATTTAGTTTACAGATAGAGTTTCACAGATTTAGTGGCATGACTTTGGACTCCCAAGCTGCCAGTGTAATCAGTGCCAAGTGGTTAGATGACTGAATAGCTTCACAAAAATACCCTCAAACCATGTTAGCCGCATTAGATTAGGGTATTCTGCCTTGCCTCCTGTGAACAACCAAGTGCAACACCAGGGATGACCTCAGGACAGACTGTCTGAAAATATGTGTCATCATTTCTGTATTCAATATTTGTTTCATCTCAGCATCATTACATTAGGCAGTGTTTACTCCACCTTCCATCGTAGCCATTAATAGAAACTGTAAATGCTTTTGATTTCTACAGTAATTGGCTAACATGCTGCATAAACCAATCATCCATCCATTAGCTATTACCGCCTATCCTTTAGAGGGTCACATCAGGGGCTGGAGTCTATCCCAGCTGGCACTGAGCAGAGTTGGGGTACACCCTGGACAGATTGCCAGTCTATCACAGGGCTAACACAGAAAGACAAATAACCATTCACATCCACACTTACGGCCAATTTACAATCACCAATTAACCTAATGAGCATGTCTTTGGGAGGAAGAGAGGAAGGAAAACAGAAAGAACAGAAAGAACATACAAACTCCAAAGAACTGCCTCCCTTGTGTCAACAGTCAATGATTCACTGGGGTGAGACGGGCATTCTGCAACAGGGAACACTTCCTTTAGGTTGCTCTTTTTACCTGCACATATTTCCATCCCTTTGTGTAATGCTTTCTTGTTGCTACACTATTTATCATCATGTAAAACAAATACACACAAGGAAGCTGGCCAGTGGATTCATATGCAAAACCTTCTTCCTGTCTGCTGTGGTACCCAAAATATAGCATACTTGAACAAAACCCGGGCCTTTGATTTGTTAAGATAGTTTAGCATTTACTAGAAATATACATTTATTCTGTAAATGTTGAGTCAATTTTGTAATTCGCATTCATGTGCTATGTACAGTACATTGCACTTAATTCACTGTGCCTTACTAAACAGTTTAAATGGAAATTGTTCCCAATATGACATGAGATTTTCTCAAACAGTATTTTATTCCTGGTGTGAAAATCTCAAATAATTCAGCACCTGTTTTATAATATAGCTACTTAATGAGTTGTTAATGCGTGGTAATAAGCAGAGATGGTACACTGCTTTTTTTTGCATGATAATAAATAATGTTTAACCCAACAAACAAAAAGCATTAAGCAAGGGGTGGAAATGTGTGAAAGGAAATAAAGAGAGCACTCTACAGGAAATGTTCCCTGTTGCAGAGTGTCCTTCTCAACCCAGTGAATCATTGACTATTGATACAAGGGAGGCTAACCCTGCCCTTTCTACATTCCATCACCCAACACTATCATGCGCCGCTGACACATGTCATGCCTTGGTCATCAGGGAGGACAGAGTCAACGAGAGCGCAGAGAAACATGGTGAGGGTGATAAACTGAGGCAGTTACATGGAAATCCTTGCTGTACAGGATGGTCGTCACAGAGTGAACCCCTGGAGTGAGACCTCAGTAAAAGCGTTATGACAGGTTGAAAAGACATGACAAGCCCGTAGAGGGGAGCAGGCCCTAAGCCACTGAGAAATTTGTGATTCTAATGTGTTGTGATTCACATGCACAATTAATGAAAATGATGGAACATCAAGTTATTTTACATGTACAACAATGTAGTCCTGCCTCCCTGGTAATCTTAATTGCGTTTAGTCAGATATTTTAAAATTAAGCGACTGATTTCCTACTTCAAGAAATCAAATTGATTACGAGTGATTACATTTACTGCAAACACTACAGTGACGAATGCAAATCAGTAAAAAAAACAAACTAAAGACACAAAAGGAAGATGGGGATGAAAGTACAAACCAAAGGTATAAAATAGTTTTAAATACATTCACTGCACCAGCTGAGCATTTCCCATCAAGGGACGCAGCCCTGTGTGTTACATGTGTGCATTAAGTGATTGTGTTGTTGGGAAGTGTGAAAGCTAACACTGCTAAAAGCTAACTTTATGACACCAACACTGCAGTCTGGTACATGGCAATGTTTATGTGCCAAAGAGTGCCAACATAGTTTTATGTTGTCAACCAGCTTACAACAGATGTCATCCAGAAGTTAAGCTGCACAACACAGAGCTATTTATAGATGTAGTCATGTTTGTTAGTTGGTTATTTATTTTGTCTAAACCAATCAAAGTGTTTTTATGATAATTGCAAATATATTTTTAGAATACTTTGGAGGCAAGCTTTTTTTATTAATGCATTGGAGAGCTGTTCAACTACATCGGATTGATTGAGCATCGGCTCCGACTCCCGATCACATACTCATTAAAATGGTCACTGATCAGCAAAGGTAGAAACATCCCTACTAACAGGACAATTACAGGGTTCTGGGGTGGTCAGAGTTTACAATAATTTATTTTTAACTAAGCATATTTGTTGATATTTAAACAAACAGAATGAATCTCAATGCTGCATTTTTGCTGTCAGTGCAGATGCATTTCTATTATAGGTGGTGTTTTTGTTGAATGAACTCATCCCCCATCCCTTGGGGAATGAGTGCTGAAGTGACATTTAGGCATATTGCAGCTTTTCCCACCTGAAAGTTCAAACCCAGTTCATGTCTTGATTGCGATCATTGATCATCACTATTACCATCATCCACACACAATGGTGAAGGGCTGCACTTAACCAGTACTCAGCACTGATTGATTTGTTGACAGCTGTTCATCTGAAGTTGGTGCGTTGTAAACTTGGAAGGTAGCCTTTTGAACCCAGTTGAAACTATATAATGTTATTAAGGCACTGCACTCTTTCTTCCTGCGTCATCTTAAGGTGGCACTGCTCTCCAGTCCTTTCATATGTCTTTGCTCATCCTCTCCGAAAGTCCCGGATAGAAATCTGGTGGACTGTGATCAATGGCCTATGCTCCACAAAGGAGCACTAGGCAAAGAAGAAGAATCCTCTCCGAAAGTATCATCATATCTCAGTTAGAAACCAAAACATAGTCTCCATCTCCTTTTTTGTTGGTGCAAGGTTTAGCCATTTGATCCAGGCTGTGGTGCAGAGGACATGTCACGCCTGAACATTTGGTCCAGATGAAACTAAATGTTTGAAAGTCTGGACCAGACAAGTTAACAATAGTTTGTGGACCAGAGTTCACGGTGTTTGAGTAAAGCGCTGATCTCTTAACATGAGGGGAAATTCCCTTACATGACCTAACATTTGAACTACGAAGGGATGTCTATCTCTAAAATGTTTGGCTGACATTGATTAAGAAATGGTACCCAACTGTTAAAAGGTTATCATTCATAAATCATCCCAAAGTCCTTTTCTGTTGCTTTAAAGTCTATTATCTTGGTGAGAGACATCACACACACATAAATGTAGCTTGAAATGTTATCTCTCTGAGGGATTATACAAACAAGACTGAGAAAAAGCAGTTAATCAGGACAGAACTTAAACCTGTGTCCAGTAGCCTTCGTTGCCCCCTCAGTTTGCTGTGATGCTGCCTGTTTTTGGCTGTGTGGAATATTTAAAACAGTGTGCCCACACACTTGAACGTTAAAGCAGTTTCCTTTTCAAGTGAAGGTCAGCATCAGTGTTTTGCTTGCTAATCGTGTCTTCACTTCACTATGTATGGTTGGTATGTAATAGATTGCCATAGCAACATAAACTATAGCAACTGTATCCAAAAGTGGTGACAGAACAGAAATACACCTGCATGCTGTGTGTTGACTTGACTGCATGCAGATTGAAACGTAGAGTAATGAAAAGAAGAACTTGATTTTGATAGACGGTGTTAATGGTGCTATGATGTCCACCCACGCTTAATTGTTATTTTGAACACATAGGTTATATTTCAATTAATGGGATTTAGAAGAAAATGCCCTGGCTGTTAGTTCATGCTGTTCAGTGCAGTGGGGTACAGACTTGTACACTGGGGGAACAAACCAACCTATCCCAGGACAAAGGACACTCTTTTGAAGACAACAACATCCACATCTTAGCCAGAGAAGACACATTTGAAAGAGGAATAACAAAAGCCATGAACAACAGACATTAGTCCAAGCAAGTTTGGCAAACTTGTGGCAAAATGTCTTCAAGAGATTCTACAAATCCAGTTGCCTTTCTTTAACATTTTCAGATATACCATGAGCTGGATTACTGAAAACCTTTACAGACAGGTGCTAAAATTCAGTTCACAACACAGGGCCTCATCTTCCCTAACCTTCTATTTGCATTTCTGAACTACATAGAAAGCCACCCAGCCACAAAGAGTTACTGAATTTAATTTGTGTCTTAAATTAGTTGTTTCAACTGCTCGACACGGTATGCATATTGCACTTCATCTGGGAAATTGCGACGCTGAATCAAAGGTCGTTGGGCCAAAAGCAAGACTGGCAAGACCTGACCCTGAATTGTGAGGTGACTAACCCAGCAATGGGATACTCGGGGGTAGGTTAATCAGTTAGTTCAATCACTAATTGATTCAGTTGAACTCCAGTACAACAATCCGCCATGCAGACACGTGAATAATAATGTGTGATAATGCACATTTATCTATAGCAAACAAAGCAGCAGGGAAAGTAACTCAGCTATAGTGCTGACAAGAAAGCCATCAGACGTGTGAGATTCAGAGAGTAAGTTACTGCAGTAGCAGACCCAGACTTAAAGCGATCCCTTTTACTGGAACTAAAAACCCAGTCGCCCAGTTTTTAAAATCTCACTTTCTAGAATAAACAGAACACCTCTAGGTTTTTATGTGTTCTATTTTATCAGTATCAGTAACACATGATAAATTATGTGCCAAACTTGGAACACAAATATACCGATTTTGTACAACTTACATAAGGACTTCTAGTTCAGACTGCTTGTATTGTATAGCATGACCACAGTGTTTGTGTCAGACTACTTTCAGTCCTCTTACATTTCTAGCAGTAAAATGATATAACTGTATATAAAACTAAACTGACAAGCCTCCTATTGGATAATAACTGCATGGGTGATTATCTTTCAGCTGGCAACAAGTTATTTAACCCCAACTGATGCAATGAGTAGCTTCTCATTTCTTAAACAACCAATGTCAAAAGACACATCCTGTGGTCGTGGAAAATATGTTAGTCTGTTTGAGAAGGGTCAAATCATTGGCATGCATCAAGCAGAGAAAACATCTAAGAGAAGAAATTACTAAAATTGAGTTAAGAACTGTCCAACGCGTTTTTAAAAACTGGAAGGATAGTGGGGAACCATCGTGTTTGTGGAAGTAAGGCTTCAGTTTGCTAGGAGCATGAAGATTGGAGTCTGGAGCAATGGAAGAAGGTCATGTGGTCTGATGAGTCCAGATTTGCCCTGTTCCAGAGTGATGAAGTGATGCACCCATCATGTCTAGTGTCTACTGTACAAGCCTGTGGGGGCAGTGCTATGATCTGGGGTTGCTGCAGTTGCTCAGGTCTAGGTTCAGCAACATTATGTGTCCAAAGAATGAGGTCAGCTGACTACCTGAATATACTGAATGACCAGGTTATTACATCAATGGATTTCTTTCTTCTCTGATGACACGGGCAGATTCCAAGATGACAATGCCAGGATTCATGGGGCTCAAATTGTGAAAGAGTGGTTCAGGGCTGAGACATCATTTCCACACATGGATTGGTCATCACAGAATCCAGACCTTAACCCCATTAAGAAGCTTTGGGATGTGCTGGAGAAAGTTTTGGCAGTGGTCAGACTCTCCCATCATCAATACAAGATCTTGGTGAAAAATTAATGCAACACTGGATGGAAATAAATCTTGATGCAGAAGCTTATTGAAACAATGCCACAGCGAATGCGTGCTTTAATCAAAGCTAGAGGCTGTCCAACAAACTATTAGTGTGTGACCTTTTTGCAGTGGCAATTTTTTTATTTTATTTTTTTTATTTTTTTGCCCTGGCACTGTATAATAATTGTCCAGGAATTTGTCCCTTTTGTGGTTTTTCTAGATCACTGCAGATTGTTCCACTGAATGCCAAGGTGGACCCCTTTAAAGAGACAGGTCCCAGTGTACAATGCGTGTCTCAGTTTTTTTACGATTCTAATGAAACAATTTATACAACAAACTGACTATTTTAATTCAACAATTTAAGTTAGTTGCAAATGTGTAAGTGCAAAGAATGTCAAAAAGTAATCAAGTTTTAGTATAGAATTAATTCCACAGAGAATCGGACATGAAGACTCCCGAAACTGATATAAATTCTCAGTGATAGAGGTTCAGATTTTAATTTGCCAATTTTCCTAAAACAGAGAACAATGTCTCTGGTGTAGTGCAGGGTTTGGCATATAATGTATTGGAATCAGTTGAAATTTGACCATTATTTTATATATTTTTTTTGCAAAACAATATTGCTTTTCCTTCTGTGATTCTCATATTCACTTTTAGATGCAAAACATCTGAACCTCTGAAAGGCAGGAGTGTTTTCTTTGTACAGTGCATGCATAGGCTGTGGCACTAATGTGGAAGCCAGTTACTGATGTGTAATTAGAGGTCACGGCTGGCTTGAGTAGCCCTCACTTTATAATGGTTAAATGTGTGGAACTCAACATGCCATTTGTTGTACAAAAGGTACTGAATTGGGTTCTTAATACACACAGGCAACGATAAAAGAGACTAATGACTTTGGCATAGTTCTGTACAATTCTGGGCGATCTGAGAAAAAAGGGCTAAATGAGTCTCACTAGCAAAATTGTAATTATCACTGCTTTTCAAAGAATATGGTGATGATGGGCTGCCTGCACTGTGGCATTACTGCTTGCAGGCTGTCAGTTGTGTAACATCTCAGGCTAAATTGAGGCATCTTAACTTTATCACTTGCACAAGGGACATATTCAGGAATGTCAGGCTTCTATGTCTGTAAGTTATGAGGCTTGGCCACGATTCACTGCACTTGAGAAAATGTTATGCAAATGGTATATTTTATCTGCAGTATATGTACTAAAATGAGACAACAAAGCCATGGTTTCTAAGATTTTATTCTATTTCCACAAATGTCCCACAATCGCCCAAGCAGAGAATTACTACGCTATGGCCACTCCAATGCACCATGAGCCATTAAGTTTAGCTTTAAAATTTGGGATTCTGGGATATTTGATGACGGTAGTCACAAAGCTGATGACCTTACACTGTCTTCATGTATCAGAATGCACTGCACATGAACAACCTGCCCAGGTTATGAAGAGTGGCATTTCCAAAATATCCAAAAACAACAGAAACTGAAGAGTACATAATCTAGGTAACAAGAAGCCATGCAAACACCGGGGCTCGCTTGAGGTTGGCATCAGCAACAGCATCTATACAGATGTCAGCTAATACACTGTCTCAGCAAAGAGACCCAGAAACATGGAAGAACATTAAAACTAAACTGCAGTTTTTGTTCTGCAACTTGGGCAGATAGGGATATGGTTGAAATGGGCAAATATTAATATATAACAAGATTCAAATATGCAAAACACAACAATGAACAGGGAAGCTCAGTGACGTGGGGATTAGCGTTGATGCCTCACAGCAAGAAGGTTCTGGGTTCGAATCCATTAGCATGTTCTCCCTGTGTCTGCATGGGTTCTCTCCAGGTTCTCCGGCTTCCTCCCACCGTCCAAAGACATGCTAGTTCAGTTAACTGGTGATTCTAAATTGGCCATAGTGTGCATGTGCATGTGCATGCATGTGCGTGTGCGTGTGTTAGCCCAGTGATAGACAGTTAACATAGTGGCCATATTTGATTTTCATTAAAACTTTTTGTTTTTGGTTAATTGAACACTCATGTTTTCTGTTGAACGCCTCTTCCTGTTTGCATAAATTATAGCCACAGATTTCCGGCAGAGGGTGAGATTTTTAAGATGAGTTGTCATAAATTATGTACCTGCTATGTGTAGCAACACATGCTTGTAAATGCCACAGTGCGTGAATTACTCACATACATACATCTAATTATTAGGGCTGTTCCCACATCTAAAGAGAATGTCTAGCAAAGAACGAATGACGTGTTTAACGCAGAACAAATTCTAAAAATCCATTCAGTTGTACGTGCATCTGGAAGCCACTGCTGGAATGAATAGGTAATTGGAAATAACATTTGTTGCTTTGCGTCAAACACTGGCAAGTTAATTTGAAAGTTGTGTTGTATACCAGCAGGTCTGCACTGTGTGATTCACCGTTGGGAACGGTGATCTCAGAGAAGTGAATCAATATTCTGACGAGTTCAGTGCATGACTAAGAGCCCAGGAGGACACTGGAGAACATATCTGATTCTTTGTATCGCTTTTATCAAATACAAGGACTGAAGTGTGCATGTGACACTACACAGTGTGGCAGGCAATGGAGATGCACTGGGGCCTTTATTTTAACAAGCTGTGCTTGGTTTAAAATGTGACATGCTTACAAATATACAAAGCAGTTCAGTACTGCATTCATGTGTCATATAGCATCATTCCTGTGGTATAACATGCCATTTTAAACCAGGCAGTGAATTAAAATTTCCTCTTGCGTTTTACTGCAACCCACGAGGAAGTGTGGCTGCGTGGGGGGAGTTGCTTGTTCGAGCTCATGTGCTATCTAGCAGCCCAATGACAAACATACCTCAGAGTCTTTTCAATGGGTGACTGAGTCTGTGATGGAACACATGGACTCGTGCTCCAGAGCCATCAGCAGCGACTTGATAAATGAACATGTGCGGGACAGAGAAGGCAGAGGGAGAAAAATTTGGCGTAGTAGCCCCTCCGGTTTTGGCGCTAGGGTCTACCTCGTGATTCTTAATGACTCCGCGCCGTTGATCTGTGAAGGAAAAGGGAAAATGGGCCATTTAGGGAGAGAAACAGTCAACCTGCTACATCTTGTCCACTGTCTGGGATTTAAGTGAGAAAATCAATTTGTCATGACACTTTGCCGATAAAAGTAATTCTCCTGCTCTCTCTCTCTCTGCAGCCCTCATCTGATATGCACAGCGGGCCTAGCACCAGGAGAATGATTGGTTGCACACTTAACAAATACACTCCCTGTGTTTCCATATTTGGACAGATAAATGTACAGTGTCACATGTACACACACATTACTTATTTTATTTTATTTTTTACAGATTCAGTCCTGTTCCAATAGATACTACACATAAAAAATGTGTTGACTAGCTTGGGGTCAGGGCCATGGAATCACGGGAGCAGAGAGAGAGTGAGGCTGTATGTGTAAGAGAAAGTAGAATCAGGCAATGTGGATCAACTGTAATGGCCTAGGGCACCGTGCGTTTTGAAAATGCCGCACATGACACTCGTGCCTCCCCATAGTAACGGGGAGGAGGGAATTTATTATCAGGCAAGAGATCCAGTCATGATGGCCAGCCTGACAAAGTTTTCCCCAGGTTCAATCAATCACATGTGTCCTCTGTGAAGAGGCACCACCACAAGGGGCCCTCGGAGGCTTTGCCAGCAGATTAGTCACAGCCAAGTCTCATTTCTGCAGCTGCGCCCGTACAAAGATGGAATGATGAAGTATGGGGAGAGGGCGAGTGATAGGTGAGAGGTAGGCAAAAAGTAAATGATGGGAGAAATGCGAGAGGAGGTGGAGAGAGAGAGAGAGAGAGAGAGAGAGAGCACGCACTTATACGCTGAGCGTGAGCGAAAAGCAGGGCAATAACGAAGGCCAGAAGGGGATGAGGAACGGGAAACAAATCATGGGCAACAGAATAATGATGAAGAGGTGGAATGAGGAGAGAAGGCAAAGTACAACCAAAAAAAAAATAAAAAATGGATGAAGAAATGAAGGGCTAAGTCATTACCTGGTACTTTTAGTAAGAACTAATCCCACATTGCTTGCAAAGTGTGCACTTACAGAATTACTGTTGCTGTTTGTTTGTTTCAGAACAATCTTTGTGAAGCATAATATACTGAAATAAGGTGGTAAGTAGTATTTTTCACTTCTCCTGTTCTGCTTTTTCCCCAGCGACGTCTATATCTGCTGGGTGCCTGAGCCTTGATGGGAGATTGCTGACTCAGCTGAATGCACCACAGGCCCATGCCACAACATCTCACTGTTACCAATCCCTCCTCATTCACGACAATGACTGATGCTTGTTTGCCACAGAGCTTACAGGTTTGTATAAACACAGAGCAATCAGCTATGAGAGAACACAGGCAGACGCAGGGGCTAGAATGTCCCGCCGAAGTAGCTGCCCCGTTTTCCATGGCATGTCCACACTTGCCATGAAAAACGGGGAACACAGCAGTGTCTCCCCAGAGAGCCCTACTTTGTTAATCCCTATTAACCTCTCCAGTGAATGGGGCACAGGTTCACAGTCTTGACCACTTAAGTTTGAGCATGACCTTACTTTGTGCTTACAACTGTCTAATGTGTTCACCACGGCTTGGCTGCTCTCCAGCTCAGGTTTTCATCTACTCACTCCAGAGTATGTGCAAGTAGGAGAAGGAAGGTTTTTTTTTATTAAACTTTAAAATGTCTTAACTAAAAACCCAGACAGACACATTCACACTGAAGTAAGTGCATGCTAGATTAAAGTCTTAGCTTTAGTTTCAGTAGGTTTTACATCCTTATTGACCTGTGACTGATTTTTGAGTGGTGATACAACTTATACAAAGTAGCTGACATTGTTCATAGTTTCTGTTTAGATTGAGGCTGGGTTAAAGTTAGAGACATGTCAAAAGGTCAAACCAAGGATTAATATATATACACACAAAGTATTTGCTTTATCACAATCAACAGCTGTTTTCTAAACCAGTAGATATGGACAATACAAATCAAATCAAATGATTACATGAACACTACTATTGCTGTTTTTCATGACCAAGAGCAGGACTTTATAAAAGAATATATTTCAATTGGAAGTGTTTGCATCATGTCTTTTTAAAACGCTGTCACATGAAGCCCACTCTAAAGGCATTTTTTTTTTTCTCAAGACATGTCAACATCGAGGCTCCAGTGGAGCTTATTGGAGACACCAAACAAGTGTGCCATTTTCTGTTTTAGCCCAAACTTCTGTATTAGCCTTATGTACATCAGCTATTAAGTTTTCTTGTCATCTGAGATGTCCCTTTCACCAAGTGAATACTTGATAAAGTACTGCACCTGAGGGTTTGTATCTCAAGCCTATGAAAAGCATTACACATCTATGTTCTCGGTATTTACTCCTACATAACACAACTTTATTATTAGACTGGTTCTGGACTTCAGTTCTCTACTGTAAAATCATTTTCTGTTCTATTTCAGTGACTAACAGAAGAATGTTGCTTTTTACAGGCAGACCACAGAATGCTCAGTATGGGTTTGGGTTAAAAATAAATAAATAAAGACTGAGAAATAATGAAGTTCCACCTTATCTCCTTCATGCACACCCACACTAGTTCTATTTCGCTTTCTCTCTAATTACTAGTTAAAGACAATACTCAGCATGAAGCTGTTTTTCAATAGTTCTCACAGTGTTCTGATCCTAAGTGTCGACTCTTTTCTTACACTCTTTTCGGCCTGTTACAGCCACATGCAAACATCTGTTGTACAGTTGTCATATTTTTGCTCTGAAGGCAACATTTATTTGTAAAGTATTGTAGGGAGTCAGCATGGCGAGGATTGAAGCATGGGTGTAACAGTGACCCCTAGAACAGCCAGCAGATGGACGTCAGTACAGAAGTTAAACACGTCAGTGTTCCCACAGCTGGAGTTCTGTCTCTTATAAAAGTTTCTCCAGTCCAGAATGAGAATTCATTTGCAGTGTAATACATCCTAGACCTAGGTATGCTATTTGATCATAATGTTGTACAATTCATAATGTTTTGGCATGACAGTGTGCATCATGTGATACAAACTCCAAAGACCTTCTGAATATGTGAAATATATATGCTGGTGAAATATGGAAGTGTGATCCTAAGTATCCCAACCCTAATCTCTCATTAACTTCACTCCAGCACTAGTTTTTATTCCAGGCTTGTAACAAATCATCATGAATGTCAAGAGCTTAATAAGAGGTGCAAATAATTTTTTTTCTAATTAATTTCCAGTGTGTGGTTAGTAATGATGAAATGTGTTAGGGTAGCTGACTATATACTGTAATACAGATGTCGCGATAACTCTAACCATTGTTAACATAAAAGTGTGTAACATGTCATTTCAAGTGATTCATTTTTATATCAACCCTTACGTCCTCCTCCAGGGTTAAAGGGTTAAAATCCTGAAAACTATTGAAATTTTGGTAGTCCTGAACAAGTCTGAAGTTGTTTAACAGATCTGTGAAAAAAGAGTAGAAAAATGTTGATGTATTAGGATATAGGTATGAGGGCATGAGAGTTAATTAGGCATCAGATAGTATTTTAGTATTGTCATGACTGATTTGGTTGTTTTGTCAGCATGAATTTGAGTATTCACTGACATGTTGGAAACAGGAACCTGCTTAAATTAATGAATTAATGGTCAGAATATTAATGTTCTGTTTTCTTCTCTGTTAATAACTAGATAATGGGTTTACCTCAGTTAAGCGTAACTTTGACTTTATACTTGATAAATCATCTCATGTTTTGTGAAATTTAAGGAGTAATGAACGCTTTCTTACAGTACGTGAAGGGGCTATTATTTTTTAGTTGTTTGTTTCCTTTACAGAGTAAGTATTGGTAAATGCCACTTTGTCAGGTTTATAGATGAGTATGCCTCACATTTCTATGCCCACTCGATTCAAAACGTCCTGTTTGCCCCACTCGCAGCTCCCTAGAGATAGAGGAACACTCCAGAGAGCATGAGAAATATGATGATGAATTGGTAGTTTTCATTTTCCAGAAATTATTTTGGAAAAGAGAATTATTCATATCATTGATGGGAAGATTAGACGTAATAAAGTTGGTTGGTTCCCTACACTTATGGCAAGGTTGTACTATGCGAAGTTAGGAATATTATGGTTGGACACGTTAAGTGTGTGCTGCTAACGAAGTACCTTCAGGCAAGTATCATGTATGAAAACTCACGTTTAGGCCAAGATATCATGTCACTGGTCCTCATGTAATCTAATACATTCTTTCTAACATACTTGGTTTACCTCCACTGAGATGCTCCAATTACATCTGTCATTCACCTTGATTCAAAGGAGCACAAATCTTTTTTTCTGCACAAGGACTTCGTAGACTCAAGAGAAGGACCCATATCTTAGAGTGCAGTGGAAACTGCTATTATTCATTTATCTTTCTGTAAATTTGGACAGGGCAGATGATGATGAATTATGGACAGTGGGGGGACAAAATATTCCAGGCTGACCCGTTGATAAAGTATGACACTTTCCAAGCAGTTGCTCTGCACCGTTAAAATCCTGATTTTTTTAAACCCAACGTGGTCAGAAAAAAATCACTGTAAACATAAATTAAAGATAATTACTTTGATGATGTTAAATGATTTTAGTTGGGGCCTCCATAGTCTATAGCCTGAAATATTAACATTTAGCAAGTGTAAAGTTATTTGAAAAAACACGGAAGCATAAGGTTGTCAAGTCAAGTTGATAATGGCAGTTCTCATTCATAATTTTCTTGCACAACATACATAATTAGCAATTTATTAAACGTACCTCAGTAAATTAATACCACCTTTGACCACTTTCTCAATGATTAACCCACTGGCCCTTTTTCATCTACTTCACTGTTAATGTTTTACATGCAGATATGCAAATCTCAGTTTTCTATAGTGAGTTGGTATTATTAAGCAACTCTTTCCACTTCACATTTTCACATGCGTCAGATAATCGTATTGGTTATTGTATTGGTCATAAGTAACAGATAACTATCATTTATTATAAGTGACCCCAGAAATCCCATATAGTGTGAGAATATACTCTATGTTAATGCATTTTTTTTTTTTTTTTGTTTATGATTGAGAGTGTGTTCCTGGACTCTGCAGTGCATGCTGGGATTGACTCCAGCAGTCTGCAGACATGAACAGGGTAGATTATATCATGGGTGTTTAAAGAATGACAACAGAAGCAGAAAGAATTGGTGACATTTTTGGAGATGGATGTAATGTCACATGATGTGAACTGGCTCCAGTGACAGCTTGAATGAGAAACAAAACAGCCACAAAGAATTAAATCAGTATTATTATTTTATTTTTATTTTTTTCAAGAAGAAATTTGGAACGTTGTCATGGAAATTGACATGTGAATCATGAGGAATGGCTGCTTTAAATCTGCCACCATGTTCTCTAGATACTTGTGACAGATTTTTATCAAACACTTAATAAACCACATGATTAACTGAGAAAGTCAATGCTAGATTAATCGACAATGAAAATAATTGCACTGTGACGTTGAGGGCACTTGTTGTAATTAAAAATGTAGTCTGTTCATGAAACTAACGAAGGAAGCGTGGTTTTCATTTGCCATCAACTAGTGTAGAGATGTAGAGATTTTGTTTATCTGATTAAAATAAAACAAAAATCTACTCATAACCTATGAAAGCTGCCAGTGACTTGTACTACCCAAAACCCCTGCATTTAAAACATTGTTATTTGATTTAATTGGTAGAAATTTGACATTTGATCCCACAAAACTGAACTATGTCCAGGTACTGAAAGTTAATCATATTTAATTGCTGAATTTCATTGTGTCAGCTCTTTTCTTTTTATCCCCATGCTATGCCACCACAAAATGCAGAGAGTTTGGTGGTTTGGTAAAGCACTGCAGATTGAGCACTTTCCTTTCAAACCAAGCCTGTGGATGGGGTTGAGGGGAAACCCTGTTAGTTTCAACCACCATCTGTGTACCCTCTGCTGCTCTCAGATGTCCTGAAGGTCTGTTCGCAACTTCATTTCCATAATGGGATTTTACACTCCATATTTTTACATAAATGTGTGATAGAAACCTGTTTTTATTTTTTCAAATTTTGTTGTTCTATTAGATGTACAGTATCTAGAGGATAATTTGCAACAGTTCGCTAGCTGACAAAGCAAGGTATCACCATAAAATAGACATGTGGTGTAAGCTTAACGCCCCATTGACACGTGAAGCAATTCATTAATCGCTTGTATTGTCTTTTTAGTTGACAGTTCAATGCTTGTGGACATGTCAGGTCTGCCTAGGAAACCATGTTGTATATTTCTTATACCAATAGACCAAAGTATGTGAGGAGACGGGACTGGGTGTCTGATGTGGTCGTCTGCAGCATGGGAGCCCCTCAGGGAACTGTCCTGGCTCCTTTCCTATTCTCCTACTATACTTCAGACTTCAGATACCCCTCAACTAGCTGTCATCTGCAGAAATCCTCAAATGACTCTGTAGTCCTTGGACTCATCCAGGATGGGGAAGGTGGATAATAAAGGGGATTCATCCGAGACTTTGCAGTCTGGTGCCGGTAAAACCGTCTCCAGCTGAATATGGGTACCGAGGAGCTGGTGGTAGGTTTCCATAGGGACAAACACACACCGCTGAACATCATGGGAATGAATATAGATATAGTGGATTCCTATAAGTACCCGAGTGTTCACTTGAACACAAAGCTGGACTGGACTGGACTAACCACACTAGGGCACTTTACAAGAAAGACCACTGCAGATTCTACTTGCTAAGGACACTTAGGTCCTTTGGAGTACAGGGAGCACTCATGAGGCTGTGGTTGCATCAATCCATACACAATGAAGTGGTCTGGTGGAGCAGCAGCATCTCAGTGGCAGACAAGAAGACACTGAACAGACTGGTGAAGACAAATGTATGTAAGATTTAATAAAGTACCAGCAAATAAATCTGGTAAACAGTTGACTTTGCTGAAGTTAAGCTAGTTCACGTTTCCTCCGGGTTTTGACCAACTCTCTTTAAATAATTTTAAATCTCTACAGTCTAAAATAATCAAGAGCACAAACATCACATTTTAAAAAGTGACGGTAATTAGTGTTGTGGTACCAATACCAAGACCGGTCTTCAGACCGCATTTTCAAGGTCTTGGTCTTGTCTTGGAATCGACTGCATTTTTACTCAGTCTTGTCTCAGTCTCGGTCGAGCTGTACTCAAGATTTTTTGTCAAGACCAGTCGAGACCAAGGGATTTTTGTAATGACATGAAGAATTACTCCACGTCGGGTTTACTTTATCACCTGAAATCCAAGCATCCAGATCGCTATGCTGAATATGAGGGATGCGGCAACGGCACAGAAAAGGAAAATCCCTCCGAGCATGCCCGCTCCGCAATTAGAACGGCAGTTATTTGAATAAAACTGCATTAAAGTTACACACGACCCACATAAATAACAACGAGTATAAGCTCAGAAACAGATTAAAAAAAAATCCATCCAAGGACTTTCAGGAGTAATTCAGATGGCTCAGCTAGGTGCGCCTAAACAGTACGTTGAAGAAGATAACTTCTTCTCCGCACCCCCTAGAGACAGCTTTTTGTCGGTTTTTGGACAGAGGCGAGGGTATAAATTTATTTTTTAATATGACAAATAGACTAATGCTTCTGTTTATTCAATTCGGTCACAGTCTTGGACTTGGTCTAGCCCCTTCTCGGTCTTGGTCTTGACTCGATCTCGCCTCCTTAAAGTCTTGGTCTTGTCTTGGTCTCAGTAAGCTCTGGTGTTGGTCTTGACTCGGTCTCGGGTTAGGTGGTCTTGACTACAACACTAGCGGTAATGTAAAGTTTTATTAGTGAACATCACAAATGGTGTCACATGCAACGTGTGTTGTCCATGCTGCTTTCTCCATCAGGTTAAATTGAATTGTTAATGTATAGAAAATATGGCCAACGCCATCACCACTCCATTCAAGTTCATCTGATGCTCCGAGCTGAAGGAACCAAAGGCCTGGATGGTGTTTCCCTTTAGTAAACCTTTTGGGGATCTTTGTATTTGTGTCATATGTACCTACCCACTTAATGTCACCAAAGGTTTTTGCACCTGTCATTAGTAAACTTTCATTACAATTCTATGTTGTAATGTCACAACATCATTGTGAGTCTCTTCTGTTTCAGTTCCATGTAAGCAGTGGGGGAACAGAAAAGTCGTAAAGGTGGCCAAACAATAACATCCACATAGGAAGTAGAAAACTGTTTCACTAAAATGAATTAGTCAAACAATACCAAGTCATTCCTCATGGGAAGCAGTGACAGCAAATGTCAAGCTTGAAGCGAACCCGTTGATTTGGATAAACTTGAACTGGAAGCTCGGTTCTCTCCACCTCGAAATGAGCAAAGATGAAAAAGACTTCATTAATTAGCATGTGCATAAATTGCCATTATCTTTAATCTATGTAAAAATGCCATTATTAATTTAAACTTTTCAATTCAGGTTTTGATTTGCAGTTATTCGTTGTCTCTCTGATGTTATCCGTTCAACGGGAAACTGATGAAATATTGATGACGCTGACCTATTTAAGGCAAGCGCAGAGGAGGTTAAAACAAATAAAGAGCACTTCTGTGTTTATTCTGCTCCCTTGCTGTGCCATGGCCCAGACTGGTAATGTCTCTTTAACATCTTAACGCAGCCAGAATTGCCTCTGCTTTCAAGAATAATCAGAAGTGCTGGTAGTAAAGAGGTCTTTGTCCCTTCATTTTTACCCTATAAATGGCCATTTGGAGAGCAATCATACAGCTTCCCTTCATTCTGAAACTAATGAGCAGCAACATGTACAGGTAATTACAACAAATTGTTCGTGAGGCCAATTGAAGCAATAAAGGATACAATAAAGACCAGGTTTCTGTTGAGCTATGCGTTGATTTGTCTAACATGTTTTATAATTCTCATGGCTCTCACAACAAGTAGGTGGTTAGTAATACATATTTCAGTTTTCAGGCAGCCTTACTCTACAAGTAATGAGCTTGAATGTGTATGAAATAGGTACAATGTAAAAGGCTCTTCTCTACAATGCAGAATCCCTACAGGAGAAGGACATTTGATCAATATTGTTACAGTAAAACAACACTATTGGGGCTTTTAGAGGATCTATGGAAAGAGCAGTGAAAAAGTATTTTCCTGCATTACATTGACCGTTTTGCTATATTTGCCACATTTTTCAATCAATTATTTTATTTCTCCGATTGCTTTTAGTAGGGATTTAAATCGGTTTCTTTGCAGTGCAGCTCTTATGGATGTGTGATGCTGTGTACAGTAAATGTGGAGGAGGAGGAGAGGCTGTTTATATCAGAAGCACAGGGAATAGCTGCACAATTACAAACGACTCAGAGGGTCAAAACCCATTCATTCCAAAAGTGCAAGACAGCAATAGTAAAATCATGCGGTGTTGGTGCCTTTTTATATTCATGTGAGGTCTCTGTCTAGTGCAGGAAGGTGCTTTGTCTTAATAATGACTACCTAAAATACGCATAATGAGCACTGTAATTCCTATTCCTGAGTCATCTTATTGTGCTCTGCAAGAACTCACACGTTCCTCTTTCTCTTGAGAACACTTGTAAGTAATCTGTTGATCTCACTCAAGTGGGGCGCTTGAAGCGACTACTCAGATATAACAGGTAAAGGGAAAGTATTGGCGCGTTCAGCGTCTGTCAAAACAATGTCATCGTAGGAACGTGAGTTTTTCCATTACATCTGTCGTCTTTCTGTGCACTTGCTTTCTTGATTTTAGGCAGTTTCAAAAAAAAAAAACATGTACCATTTACTCTGATAGGTCTTGAAAAAGAAGAAATGTTACATTTTATCTCCACGCATGTAATTGCTTCTATTTAGATGACCACATTTGAAAAGCTGAGTTCTGGAGATTAAAAATAAGCCTATCTTACATTAATAAAAAAAAAAAAATGGACTTTTGTCTGTGCATGCTGTGTTAATATCCAACATTTTATTTGCCTGACTCTTAGTTTGACTGATTTTGGTGGGATAATCAACTATAAAGTAAGACTGGACCATGGTTCCAAGACTACACATGTGGTTGAGTTTAAGGCTTTGGGTTCTGTGTTTTAAACTGGTCTCTGGACAATTGAATTTCAAATGAACCTTTTGCATTGTCTTAGATAGATAGATAGACAACTTTATTGATCCCTTTGGGAGGTTCCCGCAGAGAAATTGACAATTGTCTTGGGAGAGGTTGACCTGTTGTTATCAACACCATGTTCTAGTGGGTATCATCAGAGGCTCATGTCTTTAAGCTATAGTTCCACATCGGAAAGAAAACTTTCTGTTAACCATTTGACAATCTCAGAGGTTGAAAAATAAAAAAAAGGTTGGTGCCAAAAGCTGCCGTTCCTCAAATGGCCACTTGAGGCTGGCTCGAGCAGCAGGTCAACCACCGTAGACCTTCACGTCAAAATGCCAAACTTTACATCGCAAATAAACAAAGACACGTTTCAGGGCTAAGGAAATTAGTTCTAGAGACATACTGTACATGTGACTGATTCTTTATATAACCCGGTTATATATAAGACTTGAAACCTTGCATCCTTTAGATGTGTCAAAGGGATGCCTGAGATCTGTTTCTACAAGGTGGGCCAAGATTTGTTTCATAATGAAGAAATGCTGCAGGTCTTTTAACATGTTCACACAACAACGCACCGTATTCACTCATTCATATGGTCTCAGATTATTGTCCAGTTGTAATTACCTCAGTCACTTGCTAGCTCCTGGGCCCCTTCACCTAGAAAAAGTAATAATCATATTTGGCTTCATCTCTGGAGAAAATGGTAGGTGGAGGCAGGTGCTGGGTTCGGCTCATTTTAATGAATTGAATGATCGCTGTCCATGGCACCCAGGGCCACTGATCCATTCACAGATTTCTTCACCTCAGCTTTTTGAATATGATTAAAGGTATTCATTTTAATGGAACAAACTACTGAATTCTAAACTATATTAACCTTTTCAAAATGACTTCTGAATTTGTCATTCGCAAGCCTTTTTCTCTCGGTGTGCGCTATATGGCAATCCCTTTCATGATTTCTTTTCAGTTCCGTTCTTGAAATTACTGAGGGAAATACTGTCTACTGTTGAAGGCACCATTTCAATTAATCCACATTTTTGTACCATTACTGAAAGTGAGACAAATATCTCGCAAAGGAAATAATCTTGTTAGCCGGAGAACAGGTGCGCAGGGCGACAGACCTACAATTTTCTCCCCTCTAAATGAAAATGTCAACATATATAGATATCACGGTGGATGACTTCACTTTCCCTCCAAATCCGCTTGAAATGCAATGTTCAATCTACACGACATAAGCTGCCTCCATCTGACTGACAGCTTTTTAGTAAATTGGATGTATGAAGATTTAATTATTAAGATTTCGTGTGTGCTGCAGCATGTTAATAATGACGGCAGCATAGTCCGGCGCGCCAGCTGCTTTTCTGCACTATTATCTGAACTCAGTGTTGTTCTTCTTTCTGTAAAAAAGAAAGACATCCCTGGTAAGCCATTTTCTCCTGTACAAAGCGAACTGACAATAGCATAAACATTTCTGGTCATGACTACAACAATGATGGGGCGGTTTATGTTAAAACTTTCCAAATGGACATATGTGTACTTGATGTAAACATGGATTGTAATCGCCTGTGCCAAAAGCTACAAAGCAAAATATTGCGTGCCCGCTGATCCTTCTTTTGCTCACACTAAGCTCTTTTTGTTTAAATCAAGCCGTGTTCCTCAGACCTTGACCGATTCAAAAATATACAGCTGAGTCAAACTGCTGTTGCATAAACGTTGCTACTTTTTTTTTCATTCAGGAACATCCAACACAGTGAAAATTGTCTTTATTCATAAATCTAATACACATCTTTGCTCAACTGCTTGCTAAGGGTTATGCAATCCTCTGCAACACTTTCCTGACAGACAAATCATCCATTCTTGTTCGTTCAGCCTTTTCGTTTCCCCAAGACTACCGAATCAAAGCTGAACAAATATTTTTATCTTCCCATGTAACGGAGCGCAAACACATTGTCTCGCCGTTTCGGGAAGCCAGCTGTGACTGCGAAAATCAGTTGTTTCGGATGTAAATGCTGACACTTTTTTATGTTTAACATGCCATTTAGACAGCTATCCAGTGTTTTTTTGTGCGTGTTGCACCCCATATAGCCCATACTGCTAGATAAAGATAGAAAGAAAAGATATCTGCCATTGCCTGATATATTATAGATGCTTTTGAAGAGGCAAGCTAAAGTCTGGATCAGATTTCGACTACATCTTCAGTCAAAAAAACAAAAAACAAAATGTGACACTTTTTCCTGTGTTCTTTGCGTTTTGTTTGCTAGAGGGATGCCGTCTACCATGTCGCTGTCACGTTTCGCGTTGTCTACACATGAAAAGCATATGCACGTGTGAAGGTTCAGTACTGGCAGGTAGGAACACTGACAAACCTCAGTCTCAGGTGGATGGAAGGATGTATGTAGGTGGGAGGCACACAGAGGAATTTGATTCCCATGGTGGGGTGGGCTATTTATTTATTTTTTATTATTATTTTATTTCATTGTAAAGGTTCTTTTACTCATTGTTTACTTTCTGCATTTCAGTTGCTGCTTGGACGAAAAGATTTGGGTTATAGACACTTTCGTGATATAACCCACTGAACATTTTTTTGTTTGTTAGGGTGGTGAGTCCCAACAATAGCTTCTGAGTTATAATTAAATCTTAACCCGCTTCTCTTACAGCAGCACACACCTCTACGTTTCACACCGAGGCGAAACATGACACTGTAGTTGTATACACTGATCGGGCATATCATTATGAACACTGGCGTGAAGTGAATAACATCGACCATCTTGTGACAAAACAATGTTCTGCTTTGTACTTTGAACTGTTTTGTAGCCACAAGGGAGCCCTACACAATATTAGGTAGGTGGTCATAATATATGCCTGACCGTTGTATATTAAAGTACAACTACTCTGACTTTGATCATCAAACTTAGCCAGTATATGCTATAAGCTTACTATTTGTTGACAGAAACTACAAACAGGAGTGTTCTGCTTGATACAACTCCTCTGGTCCCAGGGAAATAAAACTCTCTCCCAGCTTCTATCTGTTTGGATTCGTGATGTATTCTGCATACTGCTCCATGGAAGAAACAGTAATTACAAATTATTTGCTTTTGGGAATCAGATTAAAAAAAAAAAACAGTTTCCTATGCAGTGCTGTAACCATAGCAAGATGGATGAAGAACTTAGTAACCCATCCACCTTTAAGCTACCCACAGTCTAATGTTTAATTCAGCAAGTAGCTTTCATTCCTCCGTAGCGGATCTATAGCTTGTGTGCAATACCTTTTGGTCCCATGAAAACACAACACCGTCAGCAGCACGTGCGTTGCAGGAAACTTATTAAGGGCCCGTGCAGTAGCACTTTTGTGTTCAAACTGTAATAATATCCTTTGCATCGCGTGGGTTCCTCAGACCTACAAATACAAACATGATAACAGTTTGTTCATGGCGCAATCTATTTTAATGTGTGCTGGAAATGACTTATTCTGTCGCTGCTCAGGCATGTGGCTTGTCATTATTTCCAACAGTTATTTCTCAAAGCAAATGCGCTGGTAGTCAGATAGAAGTCACCCAGGACAAATTGATGTTCACAGCAGAGAAGAGGAGAGTCATATGAGAAATGTTTCCCGTCAGACTGAACAAAACGACTGATAAACATCTCTCCTCGAAGATGTACAAATATGTTGCTACCGTTGTTATGACAAAATTGAGATATTTCATTCGAAATTTCAATAATACGCTACCAATGCAGGCCTCTTGGTGACGTGCATTAGGCACAATTCTTACCAGAATTGCGCACACAACTCGATGAACAGATTGAAGATTTAGCAATATTTAACACATGCTCTCATCAAGGAGTGCCACTGATATGGGGTGGGGGTGCCTGGACTGGTCTCGGTGGGTGGTGCATCTAAGTAACATGCACATGCCAGGTCCAAAAGTTTCACAGCAGAACATTGCATTGATTGCCACAACATAGTCAATGTGATTTACTTCTCCTGTCAGTGGTTTTAATGTTGTGGCTGATCGGCGTAGGTCGTTGTGATGACACTGGGAGCATTTCTGTGTCAGCTCTGTATTTGGGTTGAAATCACAGTGATCGCAGTCTGTCCTGGAACAAATCAGCTGGGCTGAGCCTGGTGGTCTCAGGCCACTTGAAAAGGTTCTCCAGAGAGATTGCAGTAAGAACAAACATCACCCACCAGCTGATATAGCATCCCATATAATTATATATATATATAGATCTGCCTGTCAAATGAGTAAAGTCATTCATTTATTAGCTCTTCTTTGCCAAACAACTCTTTACATAAAAAACATAAAATGTGTGTGTGTCTGTTCACTTGGTGTATAGCTCAAGAGCTTCAGTAGTTTAGTTAGGTAGGATGTTTCAGTTGGGTCTTTTGAAAATGTCTCTGCTTACATTTATTTTTATTTTTTGTCCTGAAGGCCGTGAAAATGTGCGTCCTTGGAATGTTTTCATAAAATAACGTGATATGTTGCCCTGCTACCAACATATTGTGACAAAGGCCTATTGGTTATTACCAGGAACTGTCTGAAGAAAATATGATTTGTGTTTTGCTCCACACGAGCGCAGAAGCAAAAAGAAACGCACACATGTAAGTTTTAAACTGCTGCACATGAAAGACACACTGGGATGTTACTTCCAAACTGTCTGTTTATGCTGATGTTTGTTTATGCTAACTAGTGTTTGGCTTCCGTGTTAGCCACCTACTGAAAGTGACTTGCCTTATAATGAATAATACTTTGTGGATCGACCGTGCCTCGCGGCCTCTCTTGATGTCATTTCACCACTATGCAAATCCGTTTTAACTGTGCCTGCTATTGTCTATTGGAAACATGGTGGTCTTCTCTGCTCACTGTTTGTGGTTAGAAATTTAAATTTTAATGCACTGCTCAGAGGTATATTAACAATTATGCAAATACATAAGAATACCTGAAACAGTCTTTCCAGCTGCTTCTGAGTGCTATGGCAACAGCAGAATGTCTTGAGGCAATTTCAGCATATGGGGAATTGAGGCAAATAAAAGCACTTATGGATATAATATAGTGTACTATAAAACATATTGCACTGGGAATACAATCGAAAGATCATTTATATTAGGGTCTTCTATATAATCTGCGTTTCTGGGAGTGTGTACTCGTGTACAGCAAGCTGGTCGATTAGTGAGAAAAAAAACAAATATTAAATAGAGCTACAAAAAAAAGAGGCAGGAATCATATTGGGATTAAAACATGCTACTGTAATTGCTCTAATTGAAGTCAGGTATTGAAATTGTGTTTTTCTTTGACAAATGTAATGTATAAATAACCATTCCACACTGGGTCTGTTATTTTCGAAACACCCACCAGCACAGAAGAAGTCAGTTTATCGAATGCCTTCATTTCATGGCTGTATAATGATTGAAGAAGACCATTTTGCGGTCAAGTTCTGACTCATCAGAGAATGGACATAGGCCTCCTGGGAGTGTCCAGTGGTGTGTGGTGTCATTGTTATGTGGTGGGCCTGGTTTGATCTAGGTGGGGGGTGCATGTCTAAGTAACATCTACATGAATGCCAGGTCCAAACATTATATTGCCACAAGATGTTCACTATTATTTACTTCTCCTGTCAGTGGTTTTAATGCTGTGCCTGATTGGTTTTCTCATGCATCATACTTTGCAGATTAGCGACATTCACAACTGTCTTATCCACTTCAACCATTTCGTCCATGGATCTCCAATAGAAAGGAGTAGGGTAGGGCACCACCGCAAAGCACTGCACATGCAGTCCCCATTACCCTTAAATGTCCAGACGGAGAAAATAAGCTCTCACATTGGTATAGATGCAGCAGGTATCAGCAGTACTTGTGTGCAAGGCAGGTCATCTTGCTGTGCAACCCTTCATGTTAAAACCACCAATCCTCCACACCAATACCAGGCTCTGCCATCTAGCGCTCCACACACTTCTAAATACAGTTCTTCACTTAATCACACAAAGGCCAGAGCATTAGAGCTGATCTTTTCTTAGGTAGCTCACACTTTGCTGGTTGCTCCTGATGCGTAGGCCTCTCCCTCTCCCTGTGCAAGGCACTGATCAAATGCCATACCATAGCCCTGTCAGGTCTGTTCAGAGAATTCCTTAAGCCTAAGACCCACTACTGCCACAGCCTCAGTTGTGTGATGTTAGCTATTCCCAGTGTTTTTCTATGTCTGTTGTGAAGGTGTCCTTGAATTGAACCACGTTAGCCGGGCCGTCCTTGGAGATCTCCGTCACTTGTGATGGATGACAACACTGGCAGCACCACTGAGCACGAGACAAACTTCTCTCCTCCCAGAAGTTCACTTATGTACACACACACACACACTAACCTCTACTGACACAGAACCACTTTGATTAAGAAACTAATATACTATAAACGACAGTGTCAATAACTTACCAGCAGTGCTCCAGCTCAGTCTCCAACTTCTTCAGTTTATCCCGCTCAGCTGTTATTGGCATGGTGATGTTGATTCTGGTTGCATGGAGATCGAACACATCCCTGGTTCTTGATTTCTCAGAATACGCTCAATCATCTCCAGGGTACTGTTCCATCTTGTTGATACATCCTGTGTGAGTGACTGTTTCTCGTAAAGATGCACAATTTACTGTTGTTTGAGCTCTGTGGCGTTTGATGGGCTATGCTTGAAATGTCCCTCTGTCTTTTTGAATTTCGTCAGTGCGACTGTTCTGCAGAGAAACTGTTATGTCTTAGCAGAGGCAATGCATGACACATGCTTGAGTTGCCTAAATCATGTTGCTGCTTGCTACTCGGCACATCCTTAGGTAACTCTGATTACTGACAGAAATCCAATAGTTTCCTGTGGGTGCAACAGTGCTTGTTTGTGTCGAGACCTCAACTTCTTGGCTACAGTAGTTGCTCTCAAAGACAGTTCATACGTGTATGTAATTCAAGCTGTAGCCACCCATTTAGGAGTGCTGAAAACTTCCCACTTGTAGAGTTGATCAGGCATAGGGGGCCCAACCCAAACTACGAGTTGGGCGAGGGTCAGATCACCCAACAAGCTGTCTCACAAAATGTAGTGGGAAACACTGGCTTGTGTTAAGCTGAGGGAACTCACATACACTAGGTTACCATTTTCAGGAGAAATTACAACTTTCACTTTTAATTTTAAATGTATTAATTTTACATAACTTAAAAAAAATCATGGAAAAAAATGTGTTAAAATTAGCCGAAGACATGTTGATCCGTTGCTTCTGATGAGAAATATATTAGCATAAAAAAAGCACTCATTCAATGCTCTTATCCTGTTTTACCCTACCCGGGTTTAAATGTATAGGGACTACAAACATCTCACCTTACCAAGATAATCTAATGTGCAGTAGCTTCCTTAATCAATAACTGGTTTAGATGCATAGTGCCACCTCCACGTTATGCTGCCAGTATATTTATTTTGACAGTTAATAAAATTGCCCGCCCAGCCAATTTAAGAAGAAAATGTTGTGTGACTCGTCCTGGAATGACATGTCTTCAGCTGTGTCCCTCGACGCAATCGAAGCTGTTTCAAAACTAAAACCGATACTTAAGTTTTAATCTTCAGTGAAGACAGAATTCATTCATTTGTTCATCTTCTGTAACCGCTTGTCTTGTGAAGGGCCACGGGGGGTACTAGAGCCTATCCCAGCTGTCATCGGGCGAGAGGTGGGATACACCCTGGACAGGTTGTCGGTCCATAGAGGGCTAACACAGAGAGACAGACAACCACGCACACCTACGGGCAATTTAGAATCACCAATTAAAATAACAAGCATGGCTTTGGACAGTGGGGGGAAGCGTGTGTGTACTTGTTAAACAGATCAGATACTGTGCAGGTAGTAGGTGGCAGTAATGCACCTCCAAGCTACTTTGCCAACTGCCAATAAACTCTAAAGAGGAATGTGGCAGTAGATGCAGGTAAGAAAACTGCAAGAATGTTGTGGCATAAAGAAGTGTTGTGGTTTAAGGAAGAAGTTGGATTTTTTTAACAATCTAAATCTGCCATGTACAATATGCCTTGCCTTAGCTACCTGGAGCACATTCAGGCGCCACTCAGCCAGCATGTAAAAAGCCTCTAGGAAGTTGTTGTGGCCCGCTGGTACATGTACTATTAGTAGTATTTTCCCTCTACTGCTGTTATGTTATTACCCTGATCCTAATGTGATCTAATGCAATCAGACCCTAGTTGTCTTGTCATTGTTAAACCTTGCGCTCTTGCCCAACGCTGTCGTGTTGTTAACTCTTCCCCTGCTGCTCAGTTCTCAGCAGCCTTCAACTTAGCAATCAGTCCAACCATCTGGGCTCTAAGAGGCCTCATTCTCTTATTTACTCATCCTCTCAGACTATATTAGATGCTGTGGCTCCTTAAAAACTTTCCAAACCTAAACCTGAGCCCTGGGTAGATGATGCTCCGCACGCTGTCAGGCTTGAGTGCAGGAGACCTGAGTAGAAGTGGAAGAAGGACAAGCTACATGTGTCTTTCCAGATGTTGAAGGACAGCTGGCGTTTCTTTTTATCAGAGAACTGTGACAGCTGCTACGTCCAAGCATTTTTCATTTTTCATTACCTCTAAGTGTCTCAATATTTGTGTTGCGGTGACACCACTGGTTAAAAAGTCTGGCTTAGACTCACCCCACCACATTACTGAGTTAGCACTGTTGAGGGTTTTTAAAGATGTTCTTTTAGCCGCAGAATCTGTTCATTGTGTCTTGGTGCTGTTAGACCTAACAGCTGCCTTTGATACAGTGGACCATCAGATCCTCTGTATTCGTGGTCGGGCCTTAGATTGGTTTAGGTCCTACCTAAGTGAGAGAAGTTTTTGTGTCCGTGTTGGGGCTGCTGAGTATTACACAGCACCTCTCAGGTCAAAGTGCCCGAAGGCTCTATACTTTATCCTAGTCTGTTTTTTTTTTTTTTTTTATGTGCCACTGATTGAAGCTGATGATTACTCTGCAAACCGAATGCTAGAGTGCTTTGCAGAAATCATTTATCAAAACTATTAGACTATTGCAATGTACTTCATGTTGAGCTTAGCCAGACATCACTTTCTCAGATACAGCTTGTTGGAAATGCTGCTGCTCAACTTTTAACTGGAACCAAAAAAACAAGAACATATTACCCCAAATTTGGCGTTAATTCATTGGCTCCAGATTCGTTTCCACGTTTCGTTTTAAAAATTTATTATTTTAAATATGTTCATGGCCTTGCTTCACAGTATCTGTCCAACCTGCTCCAGCCGTTTCAGTCGCTGCCCCAGACTGTGAAACGAGCGGCCTCTGCACATCAGGCAGGCCAACTCACTTCTTTTTGGCATTTAATTTAGTTTGAGATGTTGGTTCTTACTGTTTTTATTGTTTGATTGTTTTATGATTTTAATCTTTTTTTGTCTGTTCTCATGTCTGTGTACAGTCCTGTGGCCGTCTGTGTTGCTTTTAAAGTGCTTTATAAATAAAGACTGATTGATTGATTGACTGATAATTTTTGATCCACGCTACCATGATGTGACAAAGATGTAAGACAATTGGTGTGAGAACAAAACCCACTGGGGGAAAAAAAATGCTACTGAAGTAGGAAAAGGCCTTCAAACATTCAGCCTGACTGAAGAATAGAAGATTCATTATGACAAAGCTTTTCTTTAAATACTAGTCATAATTATAGGCAGTATCTCAAAGCCATCATTTAGTCTTCCATCAGTCTCAAATATTATTATTATTATAAAAAATAATATCAACACTGCCGGTCAAGAAATAACCTCAGAATTGAAATGAGAATGCTTTGGGAAGCAAGTTCTTTAGGTGTAACCAGGACAGTAATGTAGTCTCATATAGTGTCTTGAAAAGAAATAGACATCTGCAGCATTCAAATGATGAAACAACTAAATGATCCTGGAGATCTGCAGCATTCAAATGATGAAACAACTAAATGATCCTGAAATATGTGACAGCAGGCGGGTGACCTCCAAATGGGAGGGTTATAATCTGCAGATAGCGCACAGCTGTATGTAGAAATGATGGTGGAAGAAAAACTAGATGGCCTGCTGATGAAACTGTCATTACCTGGGTTGCCTTCTTCTTGGTTGGCAAATACAGCAGAGCCAGCATGCTGAAAACATCCCATTCAGGCCAAATTATTTCACTTTCATGTTTCAGAATAAAGTACAGACCCAGTAGTATCACACTTTGCCAGCTGGGGTATCATCCAAGTTTTGAAGTGATTGATTGAAATAAACAGCAGATCTTCATATAATAATCCACAACCGTTTTAAACCCCTTTTGTTGTTGTTGTTGTTGCTGTCGAGCTCTTGTCGCTGCAGAAGGCAGAAATGATACACTTCACAGCATTATCACATGTATCGATTTTACTCAGCTTAAAGGTTTATCATTGTTTTTGCCAAATATATAATTGCCAGGCAACATGTTTTCTTCAGTAATTAGGTTATTAATATTTATATTGTTTAGCTATTTCTTTTCCTTTTATTGCATAGCAACAGACTTCAGAACATGGTGTTATTGCTGGATTAATAAAGCACTATAAAGAAGTTTTGTTGTTACAATCATTAATCCAACATGCATTAACACTGAATGCCTGCTGTACAGCGCCACACGGAGACATGTTATCAATTGTGAAGGAATTACTTGATTTTTGAATACATATAACCTTTGCATTCATCTGTACAGAATCTCCCGAGGGTTTTTCTTGAAGTATCCTCAGAGCTATTCAGATACACTCTTATATGGGTCACTTGATAGAATGATAAATGAGGATGGGGTGCACCGAGGGACATTAACGTTGAGTCTTGGGAGGCAGCGGGAGTCCCAATGCAATGTTCGCCGTGGGCATAGCCCAGTTTGTCTCCCTAAGGAAATGTATGAATAATACGATCTCCAAGTTTAAAAATAATTATTATCTCAGGGTTCGTCTCACACGGGTTATAGAAAGACAGTACATGCATGACGCATTTAATTGGTGGTATCGTGAGCTTCACAGTGCATATGATTTTGAAAGCTGTTGTCCTTCAGTTATAATAGTCGTTTGAAATTTATATATCCTGTTAAGGCGTTTCAGAAGGTAAAAAATACAACCTGTAATCTAACCTAACCAAACCATATAAATTATAAAGTACCTTTCCTCTCTCTGTCCCAGTTTACTTTGCTGTCTGTTTGTGTCTCTCTTTGTGTTTGACCCATTAATTGCTCTGTTACTCCATTTCTCTCTCCCTCTCCCTCTCTCTCTAACTTTCCTTTTCTAAAGCCTCTTCCTCCTGTGATACTCCCAGAGGCTGCCAGTTGCATCCAACCACAACACATCAGTAAAGTAATGCTTAACAACTTTGTTTCACTCAGTCTCCGGTGAAATCGTTAATGTGCATATGAGCACATTGTGGGAAACCAGGCTGGTTGAGTACCTACTGAGATGGCGAAGACTGAAAGACAGTCCCTCGGGGGCCATTAAATATGCCAGTCCCTCTCAGATTAGCAATTAACCCTTATGCCCTCCTCAGGCATTTTTGTACATTATGGTCAACTTTTCTTTTTTGATTTGGTGATCATTTTGGCTGTGATACAGTGTGGCATGGGTTTTTTCAGGAACTTTTCTTTAGTCAAATTTATGAAAACCATTGTCTTTTACTCTGGTGATGCATTTTCCACCCTCTGGACGGCTTCATGGCAAAGATTTACACAAAAAACAGACATGATCTCATACATCAATTGCTTTTCTGCTTTTTATTTCATAAATTACTTCAACAACTTCAAACCTGCTCAAAACTACCCAAATTTAAATAGTTTTCAGGATTTTAATCCTTTCAAAGCCAGTCTGACTATATGAAGTATTACTTTTTTTTTTTTTTTTTACAAAAAAACACAAAAACTGAATTAAGTTCCATAAAATAAACAGTGTGAGGATGGGGCTTTGGTGGTGATTAGAGTCTTGGATATATCAAGGATTAGCAATAAAATGTATTTGATTGCAGTAGTATTTTTATGTAGTGCCAGATACTCCCTCTGGACACTTTGATGGCCAAACATGCCCCACAGACTTCCATTCAAACCACATTTTGTCATGTCCTCTGTTATGTCTTCCGTCATGTCGTCTTTTCGTCTTTTTTGTCTTGTCTTTTTTCATAGTCATGGGTTCTGTTTCCTGTTTTATTTTGTTAAGTCCTTGACTTCCTGTTTGTGTTCTGTGTGTTCCCTTTTGATTATTGGTTTCACCTGTGTCTCGTTTCTTGATTTGCTTCACCTGTGTCTTGTCACTTTGTTCCTCGTGTGTGTATATATAGCCCTGCTCTTCCCTTTGTTCCTTGTCTCGTCATACTCGTTGCATGTCGTTTCTTGTTCCATGTTCCATGTTCCATGCCACAGTTTCATGCCACGTTTTAGTCTTGTTAGTGTTTTGGATTTTTGTTTGCTTTTTGGATATCCTGCCATGTCAGCAGCGTTTTATTTTATTTTGAGTTTTGCTTTTTATTAAAACACCTTTTTTGCCAACTCCTGCCTCTGCCTGCATCTAGTCCTGCACTTGGGTCCGAAAATCCCTTTCCCCGCTACCCCGTTGTGACACATTTTTAATTTCACTGCCATTACAGTATAAAACCAGGCTTTCTGTAATGTTAGCATTTCATTTAGCAGTAGTGAGTTTTGACATGTTTACTGTATTTGATCAGATACAACCACTTTCATCATCTGTTTATTTTAGACTGTCTTGTTGGAAAAAAAAATTCTGATCGTGGTAGATGGTGGTGCATTGCTTAATATATTTTGAAATCATTAAATCATTAATTATCAAAGTGTTAGCGATGTGTAATAAAAAGTTTAATTTGAAAGATATGACAGCAAACAATGTAAATACTTTAGAAATTACAGTTTATGGCTTAATGTGAAATGACAGCCTGGATAATTAATTAACAAAAATAACAAGCTGCTTCAGCTGATAAAAAGTGTGCTACATAATAATGACTTTGTCCAAGTTTTACCTGTAAACCTGACAACCAACAGCTTTGGATTTCAGGCAAAGAAGCCACATTTTATCGACTACGTTACCTTTACCACTTTTCACCAGTTTTCGTTGTTGTGAAGTACAAGTGCTTCAATCTGGGTACTCATTAGTGCCTGCTTCTTCAAAACTTGTTTTATTGTTAAATCAGTAGTTGTGATTACACCGATCTGGATATTTGTGCAAAAAAAAAAAATCTGTACATCTAAAACAGAGAAAATAATTAAGTGTGTAATCTGATTATCTCATGTTTCTTTAGTCAAAGGTCCTGAAACACAGTCACAGCAGGAGTCGCATCCGATGCGACTGCTTTATTGTCTGGTTAAACAGAGGCTGAACAGATAGCAAATATTCCCAGAGCCCATCCCTCCCAACACCCCTATCTGCATAGGAGTGTTGGTTACGTTTGGTAGCTCTGGGTTCTGTGATTTTGGGCCTAGTATGCTGCTTTGAATTGGTATTGGTACAGTTATATTGAAGCTGTTGCACAAATAGGAGTTCAAGTACAAGCACAGTATTGGACCAATACTTGATATGGGTGTCTACATTCCTAGTTTCGCAGCTATCAGACCAGTATAAGGCCATGTAGCATGACCAGCTTTGGTCTGAGGAATAACATAAATAAAACTGTAATATAATTTCATGGGTTGGAACATAATATTTTTACCTTTCATTTGGCTACGTCTGTCTGTCTGCCTATGTTGTATCTCCATAGCGCTGGGTTGTTAGTACATCAAGTAACCAGTGTGTCATTACCAATCTTTGCCTCTCATTACATCTGTGACAATATCCAACACAACATTAGGTAAGGTTTCCAACTACACTAGAGAATACCATGCAATAATAAACAGCATGTGAGAAGTAATCATTCTGACATTCATTTGTAAATGGTGATAAAAAAAAAACGTTGACTGTGGGGAACAGAATCCCATAGTATAGATGGCTTTTACTAGCTTAATGTAGTCTTCACAGAGATGCAGATCAGGAACTGTAGATAGTATTAGGAGTTGAAAGTTGACATTGTTACAGCAAGGTACGTTTTAGACACTATTTATTTGAGCTGTGCCACAACCCCTTATAGCGAAAAATAAAATAAAAATAATAATACCACACTCTAGAGAATAGATACCAGTGGGAGCATGAAAGAAAGAAAATGAGTTTGAAGGTTATGCTGTAATTTACAGTCATTAGACTACAACGTGATAAAGCCACTGATATGGTTTGTGAATCAAAAGTGTTTTTTTGGTGTCAAGAGACTTGAACGCTCCTTGAGTATTCTTTAAGTTGTCAATCATGTGCAGGGATGTTATTCAGCTGAACTGAACTAATGTTGCCGACCGTACAGCTCTGTGCCTGAGAAAAGATGAGAAGACATGGATCCCAGCAAGAAATAGTCAAACGGCAGTGACCGTGCAGAATAAGGGCAATGTGCCCAGAGGCAAAACGCACGAATAGGGGAGAATGAAAATGTATTGGGATTTGTACTGATGCTCATACTCAGCCAGCAGCAATGTTCATCTCTGCTTCTGTAATGTTGTTAAAAAGCATTTGTCTCAAAATGATCAATGGCAATAATCAATGAGAATGCTTTAGGGGGTTTTCCACTCTTGGATATTTCTCAGGGAGTTGTTGGCGTCAATCTGTGACCTCCACACATTCAAGAAGTTATTTTGTGGCAACTTTATTTTTGTTTGGTCGACAATACTTTTTATCACCAACAACTCTGAACCTCTCCCTCTTAGAGAATTTGTAGACCTTCTCAGATAATCATTCCAGTACTCAGTGAAGTGTAGGAATAAGCAAAGTGAAGGAAATGTGTCTAACTCTGCTGTAACGGTCATGCACCCATTTTGTAGAAAAAGATAAACTAGTGCTGAACATTCATGAATAGTATCACTAAGGTATTTGTTAAGTTTGCCAAGGGGATTACAGATTCCCTGCATTTGATAACATGTGGCTCTGAAGGTCCGAGCATCGGCCGGTTATTGCAGCATGGAGCATAAGAACATCCAGCTTGCTTTTTAGCTTCCGCTGTGAATGTGTTTGGCATTATAAAGGAGCACGAGTTCATATTTGGAATTTTTATTTCTTTACAAATAGTGGTAAAACCAGACTATCCTAAATGTGTTATTTGTGGGTGAGACTACCCACTGGCTGTGTGGTTACAATTCAGTGGAAGGTTTTCATTTTTACATGATATTATACCAGTGGAATAAAATAGTTGAATCCATACAAGTTATCAAAGATACAAGGAAAAAAAATAAATATATAACCTATCAAAAATTCACCAGCTTCTGATTTGTTCCTGTCCATCCCTAGTGGCCTGATTAACTTATAGCAAGCAAGATTTGAAGCGATGCTGCCATTTCTCCCTTTTCCCAGTTGAATCCTGCCACACAACGTGCCATGCCACCTTCTCAGAAAACTGCATTTACAATAAGGTTATCGAATAAATACCTTTTTTTCTCCGCCTTGGCTGGAAAACCTCTTTTCACTCTCCCTTTAAAGATCACATCTCAGCTGAGATATACGATTGCTGCTGCAGAATTAGGAGAGGATTAGACATGATCTGAAAGGGACAATTCCTTTCTACACGCTGGTTCATGACCTTGCTGAGGACTTGAAGATGTCAACTCAGGTTACACTCCACTTCTCAACACATGAGTCCATGACAATGTAAAGGGAAAACCTCAGCTGGATCAACCGTTCTGTCGCATACTTACCAAACACTATTAACCATGGGTTACATATTGCTCAGTGCCATAATGTACATTCGATACAAAACTTAAGACTGACATAATTTGATTTACTTCCTGCAAATAAGCAACTCCACATATTTGGGCATATAAGCTTTACGTCTGAGAGTTAGATGAGAAGAGCAATCCCATGTAATGAGCCAGAGCTATGAGGCCATTAGCTTAGTTTAGCTTAAAGACTAGATGCAAATGGGAACTGTCGGGTTCTTTATTTAAACCAAGCTCTCTAATTAACATGTTGTATCTTGCCTGTCGACTGTTCACAGAACTGTAAAAATGTACAATTTAGGAAGTTTTAAGCTGAAACTCTCAATTAACATCAGCTTGGACTTTCACACACAACTTCGCTTTGTGGCTGGCAGTTATTTATGGCCTCTAAAACCCAATGAAACACAATCTGTCATTTTTTAAATTGTTGTATATATTAAACAAATGACAAGGAAGTGAAGACTCTCAGTTCAGTATTGTGTAGCTTGTGGGGACATTTCACTCCTCACTTAGCAAAACCATAAATGGACACAGCCCGGGTTGAGAAAGAGAAAAAGAACGATCAGTGGCACAACATTGTTATTCTGTACGTGGCAAGATTATCTGACAAGGTCCGGAGGATCTTCGACAAAAACACCACATTCCTGTGCACTTCAAGCCCCGCAACACATCGAGGTAAAAGCTTGTTCTCTCTAAGGACAAAACAACCAGACATGAGCAGAGCAGTGAAGTAGAAGTCATTCAATATCCAAAGAACAAAGCAGATTTAGGAGCAACTAGACTTGTCAGGTTTCTCAAAGGTGTTTTGACACTCATCCAAGTAGATTCCTCAGCTCTAAAAGGACCGGCGTGGAATTAAATTTTTTATTTTGCATTACATATGTGGGTGGTGCCCACCTGAAACTCACATGATTAGATATTGTAAAGTTACAGACTTTAGTTGTGCGTTCCTACTTTAATGGGAGTTAAAACGTCTTCAGACTTTAGTAAGATGAGTTTCGGTAGGTGTATTTTTAGTAGGGGTGGGACTTGATTAAAAAAATGAATCTAATTAATTAGTGTATTTGTATATAATTAATCTCAATTAATCACATTTTAATCGTATAACAATATTTGCAAATATAAATTGCCCACAGACAAAGTTCCACATTTGGAGCGCATACTGCGATCAAATTCGTTTTTTTTTTCTTTCATTTATACAGATGTGTTTTTTTTTTTCATTTTTTGTAATTAATTAATTGTAAATAATGTGTTAAAGTCCCACACCTGATTTTTAAATGCCTTAAAGTTCCAAGCTACTTGGTTTCCATCTGTCTCAAATATTATAATAATACTCCTTGTGTAACACAGAGACATGAGAGTGGTTTCATTTCACTCTGCAAGACAATGATGATGCATATCCCCCAAAACTATCTCTTCAGAAGTAATGATTGCGTCTTGATCAAATAAATTAGGCGATAAACAAACCATAACTGAGCGAGTAAATCTGTAATTGATCATAACTTGAAATGCTTTGCACACACCATGTACTGTACCGACGCTTGCCAGTGTGTCCAATATCTGGAGAAGGTCTCTTGTAAAGTAGCATGTCCTTTTCCAGTTATGCAGCTCTTTGAAGCCACACACACTTGCAAGGCCACGAGAGGGATCAAAGCTGGAACGGTATAATTTGTCCGCCATTCCTGTCAGTTTTAAGAAGATCTGAGCCATTTCATCTACAAACAAAGTCCAACAAAGGTAACACAGATGAAGAAGACAGTAATGAAAAAAAGGGGCATGCTTTACACTCCAGCCTTTTATCAGATTCTTTCATTGCCGCAAAACATTATTGTCACTCTTGTGCAATGCTGCATGGACACTCATAGAGGGGGGTAATTACTTCAGGGCATGTTCCAGCTGTTTCTCTCCAGTCACATCCACTTAAGTAGTTTTTCATTTATTTCTTTGTATCCTTCATAATTAACACATGGCCATCACTTTGCAGCATGCTATAAAATGGTTTATCTGCGAGTGCTTCTAGTTTATCAGCCCATTTCAAATTGATGATTATTAATTGTTTATGGATGCATAAGGCAAGGGGTGGGTTGCAGGAAGTAAGCATCTTATATTGGTTGTCACATTTGAGTGCATGTAGACTTCATATCTGCTGTGCTTCGATGATTACTCATTAACATCCATTTATCATTTAATGTCAGGCTCATTTATTCACTCCCAGATTACTCAAATGGCCTCGGAGCATGCTACAAGTGTATGTTAATGGCTGCGTCGTTTCCGCTGGCAGATGCGGTTTTCGGGGGGCGACATTCCTTGCCACTTCAATGATCGCCTCTCAGATGAAGGTACGCGCTAATATGTGAGCATGGAGCAGCTTCAGACCACATTTGCATCAAAATATTTTTTTATTATTCTTTACTCGTTCACTTAATACTCATTTTTTGTAATTAATATTAAATTAACAAGTCACACGCTGTTTTGGAGATAATCCAACTGTGACACCAGAACAGAACATCCTGAGTTTAATTACCGGTGACATGCAGTTGCATGGACATGCAGTTGCGTGCAAACGTCTGGCCAAACTTCATATTTTTTTATTTGTTAAATGGAGCCCACATTTGTCCAGTTTGAGATTCTTGATTCATTCTGTGATACTTGCATTCAGAGTTTGCTAATCTTTTCTTCCATGCTTCCTGTGCCAGTGGTTGCCACACCACACAGCCCCAGAGCAGAATATCCCACCCTCATACTTAACACTTGGTAAGATGTTCTTTTCAGCTTTTGTTTTCTCTCCAGACATAACTTATAATATTTGGCCAAATTGCTCGATTTTAGCTTAGATTGGTGGACAATTATGCAAAATGGTTTACTCGTGTTTTCCACTTCATACCACGTTTCTCTGTAAGCGCCAACAAGACAGCCAACAAAACAGCCAACAAAACAGCCAACAAAACAAAACACTTTTCATTGAATAGTATTTTGTGTTTATTTCAGCTATGCAAGGCTACAGTCATTTAGATGACACACAAACTATGTTAAAATATTTAGAGTTGAATGTGGAGAGTCGGTTGATATTTATCCACAACATATTCATGTTTCCAGTGACATAACAGGTGGAATATCTACGACATTAGATGCTACCTTTAATTTCATTCACTGATTACACTTTCTGATAAAGTTTCTGTATATAATAATACATGTTTATGAACCACATGGTAGGTAAAATGATTTGACCATGTTAATGAAAGTAGTTATTAAACATTTCCATCCATATAAGGGAACCTGGGGCTGTGTATCTGAAAACACACATAAACAAATGAAAGTTCTTCAGATCCTGTAGAAAGAAGCACATAGAAACGCATCTGTTCATTATTATTTATGGAACAGATAATTTATTAGTTTAATTAGTATTTTGCGTAAGCCCCTGATTTAATTATGTCTCTACATTGTAGGGTTTCACAGAGATTAAACCCCTGCCCACCCTCATAAATCCATCATACAGTATCAACGCTGTATCTAAGCCATCTTCTCACACACATCCCGAGTGTCAGTCTGTGACTGTAAATCTAATTTGATGCACCAATTAGACCACTCGCTGTTATCATCGGACGAACAGTGAAAGAGTAGTGTAATTACAAAAATATATATAAGATATATGTAGAAAATAAATGAAACAATTACATTATCATGTCAAACCACTTATGAATTGTGTATTTCATATTGTAAACATAATTTAAGTGTTTTGTATACTGGATAATTTTGTAGCTGAGAATGCTGTTAGTTGACGGATATCCAAAGAGTGATCTTTTTCACAGCAACTTTTCTGTTTCCAAAACAGCTGAGCAATAACATCCGATGACAGACAGAAAGAGAGAGAGGTTGCAGAACTAGGAAAGTTGCATGTGCAATGCAATTCACTTGCAAAAAAGCTTAGATACACAATAGAGGTAATAAATGCATTCTCACATCAGTCACACCCTCTTTCATGGCCTTCGTTACTAGTCTGTGGAGTTTCTCAGTTATCCAGGTCATAGTATACGTAAAGATGCGGAAAGAAGAGCAACTGGACTTCTACCCATGTTGCTTTTTCAACTATAAAAGACAGCTAGGGACTTGGATCTTAAACCTTTCAGCGTTTTCAGATAGACCTTTGTTATAATGTTCATGTTGAAATGATCTGTATGATCATCTTGGAGGATGTAGTTTGTGGCCCTCCAAATAAATTGCAGTTGTCAAAATAAAATAAACATTTGTCTGTACAACACAAATACTATTCAATAAAACTACTAGCCTCCAGTATGAAAACACAGTTGAATCAGAAGCTCTCAGTTATTTTAAATAAATGCTGAGTACCACAACCTTCATGAAGATAACATTTAGTGCTGTGTTCATACATTAGAATCCATTAGTTTTGAGTATATGGTGGTTTGCCATGTAAATACAAAAGAAAATAATTTGTTTAAAATTTTTCTAAAGGCAAGTTTACCTTATTGCTAATAGTTTTTAAATAAATGTAAGCACATTTAGTCTGACTATTTTCCAAATTCACTGTAGGCATACAGAAAAGAGGAAAAAGAAACAAGGTGTTACGTACAGTGTCGACGGATTGGATATGTGTATAGATGCAGGATGCTGGCATCACAAATATAATTGTAGGTCATCGCATTACAGTTGTGTTTAAATATGAATGTGTTTTCTACAGTAACGTATGTTTTAATATGAAGTGTGGGCTGAGGCTCTGGAGAGAAACCTATGACTCATCCGCCCTGTGAATCACAGGGCACTGTGGCCAAAGAATGCAGGCTATGACACCATCTGTTTATTTCATCATTAGTGGTGAGAGTGACATCAGAAGGTCAGTGGTCGGTTGGATAAATGACTGCGTCCATACACAGCATATTACACTAAGAGACACACATCATATCTGCAGCAAACACTGCTTATAATACATAACCATATTATCGTGCTTCTGCTTTCCTCCCGTGTACCTCTTTTAATTATTCATTTTCTGCTAGTGTCTCTTGTATTATTGAGGACTTGCCCAGATGGCCAGTCGTGCACAATTGCCACAGGAGATTTATGTGGTCCAAGTAGTCCAAGACATGTTTTGGAGAACAATGATTTTAAACTTAATGTGATCCTGAATTTATGTAAAGGAGATTTTGAAGCTTTGATGAAACCTTTTCAGGAGAGTTGGAGTTATTAAACATAGTCTAAGAGCAACATTTTTGTCATCCTCCCTTGCTGGAGTGTTTTATAGATGTATCACGCAACACTGTGGCACCACTGCTGGGTGTAATTACAGGTCCTCACAGCTACTAGTGCTGACACTTGAGATAAGTTGTATTTTCATTGTCATCAGGACTGACTGAAACACATTGACAGTCATATTCATATACACATTATTCTTCATGCATGGTTGTGTGCAGGTGTGTTTTTTGTGCTTTACAAAGCTGTCAGTCAGAAAATAACATTTTATTTCTCTGATTCCTCTTTGCATTCCCTTAAGGTCTCCTGACCTTGCAAGGTCTTTTAAGACCTTCACATAACTTTGCATTTTAATTTGATTTGGAACAAAAATCTTCTAACAAGTAGAGAAATCATTTTCTGGGCAGCTGAATTAGTGAGTTATATTTGAGCAACAGGCCAGGTAACCTGTATTCCATGTTTCCTGCTTGTTTATGTAATTATCCACTCTGCAAACCATGAAGCACCAGGGCACACAGAAACTGGCAACACTCGGACTGAGCTCCACCCTATGCAACTGGGTCCAGGACTTCCTAACAGACAGGCCGCAGTCTGTGAGGATCCACGACGTCTCCTCCTCCTCCATCACCCTCAGCACCGGCTCCCCCCAGGGCTGTGTGCTGAGCCCCCTCCTGTTCACCCTGCTCACATACGACTGCTCAGCGATTCACCCGAGCTGTCTGATTGTGAAGTTTGCGGACGACACTGCTGTGGTTGGACGCATCATGAACAACGACGAGTCTGACTACAGGAAGGAGGTAGAACACCTGGAGGGTTGGTGCAGAGAAAACAACCTCTGCATCAACGTGAAGAAGACCAAGGAGATGATCGTGGACTTCAGGAGGAGCAGACACCTCCCCCCTCCCCTGCACATCGGAGGGACAGCGGTGGAAGTGGTCTCGTGCTACAGGTACCTGGGCGTCCACATCTCTGACGACCTCACCTGGAGCACCAACACTTCCTGCCTGATTAGGAAGGCACACCAGCGCCTCTATTTTCTCAGGAGGCTGAGGCGCGCTGGACTGGGGAGCTCAGTCCTGACATCCTTCTACAGGTGTGTGGTGGAGAGCGTCCTGTGCTCCTGCATCACTGTGTGGCACGGCAGCTGCTCTGCAGCAGAGAAGAAGGCTCTGCAGAGGGTGGTGAAAGCTGCACAGAGGACTGTGGGACACAGTCTATCCACCACCACGGACATCTACACCTCCAGATGCAGGAAAAGGGCCACCTGCATCAGGAAAGACCCCACCCACCCCGCACACACACTGTTTGTCCCCCTCCCCTCAGGCAGGAGGCTACGGAGCATTAAAAGCAGGACCACCAGACTGAGGAACAGCTTCTTTCCGGAGGCTGTGAGACTGTCAAACGCTGGAGGATCTTCGTAGCCCCCCCCAAGAGTGAACAATAGTCACCCCCATGGACAGACTGCATTTGCACTGCACTGTCACTTTAACTGCATTTGCACACTACCTCAATTGCACAGGACCATCACAGTCAATTTCATAGTTTTTATTTATACAGTTATACAGTTTGTACAGTTAGCTAATTTTATTCTCTATATTTATACTTTTTTATATTTATACGTGTTTTTTTTTTTCTTTTCTTACTGTGGCTTGAAACGGGACCAGAGAAACTATTTTCGTTCCTTCATATGTACCAACATGTGTAGAAATGACAATAAAGAATCCTTGAATCCTTGAATCCTTGAAATGGTACAAGCCAGGAACGTCACGTCATGTTCACAACAAACATCTGTATGGAGAACCATTGTGTGACTGTGGTACAGTTTGTGTCAGTCAGGGTGGTTCAGATAAAACGGCAACACCTTGTTGAATGGATAGCTTGAAGTAAAATGGCTAGTAATGTGTTGAATTGGTGGTGTGGTGAGTCGATGTCCACAAATATCCACTAATCAATGATGTCACTCAACAATGAAATATATATATCCTTGACATGAATACACACTTTAGCGTTTCACACAAAAGAAGCTAGGAGGCTTTTCTGGAAAGTAACTGAAGCTTGAACGTAAACTACTGTTGGCCATAGACCATGTCAACACCATAAATACCATCAGTCTGACGCTTCTAATACGCGATATGTCTGTGAAGCCTTTTCCATGTATAGCAGCTAAAGCTCTAATCTCTTTAGACAACAAAATTCACCATCCGATTGTTGATTTGCAGACTCCTCCTCTCTGGACTGTTTCTCTAGTGGATGTCTTTTTAAATGTGTGTGTGCAGTGGAGTAGTACATTCGTCATATTTCAAGACTGGCTTCATGGGCTTGGTCTTTACTGCAGTATCTTCACACACTTGATGAACCACTGCTAGTTTGCTGCAGTGACCCACTGGGCTCCCCACCTGTCTTCTCGGAGGCATCTGTGTTGTTATTGTCAGGTGATATTGTTATTGTTGACTTCCGGCTTAAAGCGCCACAGCACAGCAGTACAGTCGACTAGTTGGTACAAGCCCTAGTGTGAAGAAAAATGGAAGTGACAGATTTTGGATGTTTTTAAATTTTATCTAAACTCAACATTCAAACACATTCGTATTCACGATGATATGAACATGGAAATTGAATAAAATGTAGACCTAAGAATAGAAATCTGACATGAGGCTACTGGCTACTGTTAGACTGGACCTGGTTTAATAATGCGAGGAATGTTTTCTTGGTACAAAGTGGGCCCCTTAATAGCAACCATTTACGGTTTTAATGCCACAGCCTGTCTGAGCATTGCTGCTGGCCGTGTGCATCTCTTTATCACAATTTTCCCATAATCTAATGGCTTTTTCCAGCGGTAATGTACAGTGTCACATTGAAAAAGCACTCTGAAAGTGGTTTCAGGAACGTGACAATGACTTCAGTGTACATCACTGGCCTCTCCGGTCTCTTCATCTGAATCCAACATCTTTTGAATGTGGTAGAAAAGCGATTTGCGACCTGACTGTGAAGCTGACAAATCTTTACCGAATCTCATCTCATAAACACGGAGCAGAATCTCAAAGGGATGTTTTCGACATCTTGAGGAACTCGGGCTGTATTGAAAGAAAAGTGAGACCCTTCCTCCTTGGATAGCATGGTGTATAGAGAGTGCAGACCAGATGTTTAGCAGGTCTTTAATGAAAGTTTTTTGTCAGTAACGCTCAACACAAACCATCTAAGTTGCAGCTATTAAGCAAATACTGAACTCAAAAAGCCCTTAGTGCATGCAGAATTCAACGGCTACAACTCACATGAGACATTCCGGTTTTAAAACACCCATTTACTAAGGTACCCTTCTGTAACAACAAGAAAATCATTTTTTTCAGTTACTCAAAAATATTAATCACCGTACACTGTTACAAAACCTAGGGTAATTATTATATTAACCCAGGGGATTTATGTAATGCTCAGATAGAGTCAAAATGTATGTTGATTTATATCTATATATGGACCCTGCAGATCCATCCACTCCACTAATCTGTTGCACTTTCAACTCGTGCCGGTTGGCAGATGACACCCTGCTGATGTTGCTGATGCTCGTTTCAAAGCAGGACATTAGGGCGCTGGTCTGACACACAGCAGGCAAGTCAGTTTGTGGCCACAGTTTGTACACTGAATTAGTATATGATGCATCAAAATGTTTGTGTGTAACCACTGCTGTCTATCTCACAGTGTGAAAAACTTGTTAAAGCACAGAATTAAGTGTACTCATCTGTCTCTGCTGTATTGTCAACTAGAGCGAAGTGAAGTGAAGGCAGTGAACACTTCTGTGGCCACCACAATAGACTGAATCTTACATTTTTATTTCCAATTTTTGGAACTTAATTTAATTGAAATCATAAATCAAAAGCACTTTAATGCAGTCTACGCCGTAATGTATGCCCTGGAGCAAAACAAATAGGCAGTTAAATTAAAGACTAGTGTTCCATATTTCATGTTTTGAGTTGAGTATTTACAGTTGCAATAAAACTGACTTGGGAAGTTAAGACATGGAACTTTATGCTGATCTAGTGTTTTTGTACACTGGTGCAGTAATTAGGACACTTCACAAGGAGAAGGTTCGGGGTTTGAACCTGACGGCCGAGTGGGTCCCTGTTGTAGGGCGTCACATTTTCTGCCCGTGCATCTGTGGGTTTTTTGCCAGGTACTACCAAACTGTTATTTTCTTCAAATATGATTGACTTGAATCGTGCTGATGTAAGTGATCAACCTGGATGGAAAACATGGCAGATGAAGACAAAATAGTTCAAAAAATGGAGGCTGGCATTACTTCCTTGTGGTTCTATGCCTCTGCCAACCAGTCAAGTAGCCATTTACACTCTATATTATACTATCCATTCAGAAGATTTTGGGACGCAGTGTTTTTTTGTATGCCAAGTTGGTCCTTGACCTTTTGAATGGAAATGTCGACAACATTTTATCCCATCGGGCGATTGTGTGATTAGCCTATGTCTTCTTGACTTGTGGCCAAACGTGTGTTTTGTGAGGTCACAGCCCCTTTTTCACCCCTAAAATTTAATCAGTTCATCTTCAGGTCCAAATAAACGCTTGCCAAATTTGATGAATTTAGTTTTTCCTCAGGGCATTTTGAGATATCGCATTCACGAGAATGTGGCGGACAGGTGAACAAACCAAAAGACACGATGCCTCCGGCAAGGTTGTTGCCTGAGTGGACTTAAAATGTTTTGCTTCTGTAATGAGATAGAATGGCGATCTGTTGTTCTTAGAAATGAAGCAGGAAGTCTCTGGTTGAATTATCTTGTTTTGAGAACAAAATGGCACCTCATCGCTCTTTAAACCGTCTAAATGTCCATGTATGTCTGATCGAGAAATGCTTTTTGTGTGCAATGCCAAGCAAATTATTTGTCTCTACTGCTGGTTATTGCAACATTTCTGCAGCATATATTGATTATACTAAGTGAATTTCTCCCATCTCCTGACCACAGTATGAATCGGCAAAACTTTTTTACATACTGTATACTGTACTGGCTAAGTGACATGCAGTACATGCTGCTGAATGGCTACAGGCCACATCCACCCATGAATCCATTTATTATCTAAACTGCTTACCCTTCTCAGGGTCGCAGACTGCTGGAGCCTAGCTCACCACAGATTGGGCAGAAGGTGGAGCACATTCTGGACGGGTTGCCCCCGCCATCACGGTGGCAAAGCAGTGAATGGTGGAAACATGTGGAAGCGCACCCCCAGAGGTGTCATGTTGGTAATGTGGGCAGGCAGGGGGAAGTTTAAAGTGAAAAATGTATTGTCCTAGAGCCTACCTACACTCACAGGCTGTTCCTCACTCCTTTTTCCAAACACACGCACGCAAGCTTATTCAGAGCCAGCATGACAGCTTGGCCCTGCGATGCAGAAAGTGATAAGCTCATCTCTAAGTCTCTGTGGTACTAGGAAAAGAAAGAAAATGAGAAAGAGTAAGAGAGAGCGCGTGAAAAAAGGAAATGAGACCAGTGGAGCCAGCAGAAATGAGGGAGAGAGGGGTGAGACAGAGGAAAGAGAGATAAAAGGAGCAAACGACAAAGACAGCGCATCACATTTGATCTTGCCGGCCTGAGCCCAGCCGAAAGGACAATGTAGATGAGTAAATGATCCTCATTTGGACTCCAGCATGTAATCACAGAGTAGCCATTTGCAGAGAAATACAATTTCAAGTCTGCCATTTGGAATAGGAAAACAGAAACATTTGGTGTATAATGAAAGACCCGTAATCCGGGATCTAACTGCCGATGTGTCAGCAGAAATATACGTATGATCATAAATAATCTTTAGCTAATGCTTCACCAAACAGTTTCAGCCCCCCTTGCTCCACACCCAATAGCTCTGCACCACCGACCAATTTCCTAGACCATCGATTGGTGGTCCATTCCAGCCAGGGAGAGAGAGGCAACTCTTCTTCCCTATGGATTTTCACGTCACAACGATGACTGACTGCAAATAACCACTCGCCAATCATGTCCCACTTTTCAGAGTGACCTTTCCAAAACACTCACACTTAGCGTTCTAATGCAATAATGTAGTTTTACGGAAGGTACACAGATAAGCTGTATTTTTCTGAAAATCAGAAATACGCTTTGGGTGCAGTGTGGGAATTGCTATAGCGACTGTGTTTAGTTAACACTGTATTTAGTCAGTCATCAGTTCACCCCACGAAAGAGCTGTGTGTGAGCTTGTGTATGTGTATGAGTGGTGGGATGTGTAGTTAGATTTCTCAGGAAACAGCATGTCATGCTACAGCGAAGGGTACTCAGCACAGAGGTATGAATTAAGGCATGGCACTTTACAACAACTGTCGCAAAGTAAGCCAGAGTAAATTTGTCCTTTTTTGTCCTGATCAGATATAAGTGTATGCAATTTTGAAAGAAATTCTCAGAGCACAGAGACGTTTCGCGCATCTAAAACTGATTGGCGTTTTTCTGCTTCTTCGTGGCGTAAATGCAGCTTAACTTGAAGTGTTCATGTGTGCTTCTTGCACACACAGACCGTAGTGATTCCTCAACCTGAACGTGATCACAGCTAAGGATTTGGTCACTCAGACTCACCTATAGCCTGCATACACTTTGAATCACTTGTTTTAGAGCTTCCACTCTTCCATGATGCATGTTTAACCTCTTTTTCTTGGGCAGTTGTCTCTAGAGATGTCCCAATCAAGTTGCTCCCTAATCTGATGGCGATAATTCTGTATTAAGTGAGATGGAGTCTCAAACCGTCTTAAATAAACAAAACTTCCTTCTGTGGATTCATAAAGGCTTGTCTTACCATGTGTCATCAGGGTAACTTGCACCTTGTCTCCAGAAACTGTAGTAGATTTTATGAAAAAAGCAAAGTTCACAATTAACATTTTTCGCCATGGTGGTGTCTCAATGAAAGATTTTTCTTCTTTTAAATGCAGAGTTTGTGTGTTGTTGTTTCCGTGCAGCCTTGGGTGAGCGTACTATGAGTGTATTCCATTTTGCAATTTTTTTGTACATGGCGTATCAAGTTGCTAGTACTGAATGACAACCTCCTACTGCCACCTCACAAAACATTCACACTGAGCAATTTACACATTGCTTCCTGACTGATTTTATTTTCCAGAGTAAAGTATTTCCTCACAGCAGGCATGTTTAGATTTTGGTTCTTCTACTTTTGGACTATGTGGCAACTCTGACGCTAGCCACTTGCCATTAAAGCAGAAGAGGGAAGTGTTTTGACACTACAGGGAGGTACCCCTGATAGCCTTGATATTGATCCTCTGAGACTGATCGGGGCATCCCTAGTTCTGTCCGATCACTCAGATTCCTCTCCCATGGTCACTCATAGGACTTACTGCACTTTTTTCCCTCAAACATTAAGTCATAAGATGTTTAGACACACACAGTATACAGTAAGCTCTTCCATTTTTAGGTTTCTGATTTAGGTTTTTCAAGTATAGGTTATGTGAAGACTTTTTTTTTTTCAATTGTTTTGTCTTCATTGCAGCAAATTCTACCCTTTGTTTAGCAAGAACACATAGCTTTACAGTCTGCGTGATCAAATGCAAAGTGCCATCTGCTCTTTAACCTGTGCAGATGATTTAGGAGCACTGGTCACACTCTCATTTCATTTAATACGCTTCACCTATTCCCTGGTCTCATTAATGAATAAGAGAGGTAGGTTAAAGATAGCACCATGCTAATAGGCTGCATGTGAGGGAGGCGGTGGGAAGCTGGGTAATCGAGGCAGCGTTCAGAAGTCATTAAGGTCATTTTAGATGAGGTCTCCCATTGCCACTGTGTTGATCGGGTCATCAGTGCAAAGCCGTAAACCCCGGGGGAAAAGGAGATGACTATGTAAATATGTGCACAAAAGGACGTGTTAGGAGTATCTACTGTATACTCTGCTTACACATTCAGAGAACTGCGCTGAAACCCAGAAAAAAAAAATGACAAGAGAAACATTAAATCCAGCTACGTCAATACAGGACATGATGAGTGAATAGTTTAATGAGCATGGAATTGATGCAGGTCATTTGCTATTGAGTTGTTAAGTGTTTTTTTATTGAACAGCATCCTCAGTGATACTTAACAGAAAAAGGCCATAATCTGACAAGGTAACAAACATACGCGTATACACTGCTGCCACCGCTTTCAGTGCCCCTGCATTGGTTGTCAGTTTTACATACAATGTGCTGAAGGTTTGATAAGATAAAACCACTGTGAAGGGAGTTATCCACTGATGCTATAGACTCTATGCTGTATGTAGAAGAAGCCAGTCTGAGGCAATACTTGCAAAACCCTTGCCACAGAGCAGTAATTATGCATGTTATTATAATTATGCGGCTATACTGTACACTCACTGCCATCCTTCTATGCTACATATCGTCAAACTTTATTACATTGCACTGACAGGGACATTTCACACGTGAAGGTGTTTTTTGACCAGTGACTCCTGATTTCCAATTGCAGTATTGTTTGGGAGCTATGTTTATATTTATCTATATCTATATCTATATATATGTATAGAGAGAGAGAGAGAGAGAGAGAGAGAGAGAGAGAGAGAGAGAGAGAGAGAGAGAGAGAGAGTATTAGCTATAAAGGATCCTGCCACTGTGTAGTCATCGTAAACTTTCCTTGCAAAAGCCAGAGAGTGGGGTAACTATAAAAAATGCATCCGAGGATTTCACAGGCAGAGTACTTCCATACTGTACTCATTACTGTATCCATTCACTGTGGAATAAAATTATTATGAAAAACGGTTGAAGTTCTACATTTGCATCGTGAAAGGAAACTGCGATTTGAGCGTGCATGTGCTCGCCGAGTTATTCCTCACCGAGTTAGAAGTGGTGTGGGTCTGTGTTTGGCGTTTTTACTAGCCAAGTGCCAACGATTTTGTTTGTTTTAACGTAATCTAAGCTATCCGCAGTGAGGATCGGAGGCTTTTCATTGTCATGTATTGGCAGAATCAATATCGTCAGGTTTTGAGTGGGTTCTCCGTGACCCAGAGGGTTTGTGGTTTGAGCCCCAGTACGAATGTCTTCCAGGGTGAGAATTGTTTAAATGAATTCGTAGACGTGTAATTGTGACTGTAAAATGCTTTGAGTACCAGTAGGTAGAAAAGTGCTATATAAACACAAGACCATCTACCATTTAACAGCCTCCTTGGTCTCACAATGCCCAAGTTACTGTATCATTTTTATATCTCAACTTTTCCAGTTTGAAAGAATACCTGCAGTAAAACAAAAATGGTGAAAGTAATCTTTTTATTACTTTCACTAAACTTTTTTTTTTAAACAAAAAGATGTCTGAATGCATTATAATACTTGTACAGAACTGGGCGGCCCATGTTCTCTGACCATATGCAACAAAACTGTAAAACAAGTGATCTATCAGGTTGGATAAACGCCAACTGGCAACAGTGTTTGTAAACCGCAGGTTGGAAAAAATAACCATGGCACATGAGAACATGCATTTATGCACTTGCAAAATTAAACTGGCACTTTGCAGCAGCAACATCTGTGGGGATCGGAGGGGTTCAGAAAACATAATTGCGTGATAGCACTCCTCACAGATGCACGTTCTGTCATTTTAAAAGAAGGGAATGATTAGTAACAATTCTGGATGAGACTAAAAAACGATACAGCGGAAAGTGATGGCTTGCCATTGACTACTGCTTAAACCTTTAAAATAAATGGAGGCATATTTTTCAGAAAGAAAAAAAACATCCAAGCATTCAGTCAGAGTCAGTTTCTTGGGTGGACAACAAATTGAAGGAATATCCTGGAATTTGGTGAATCACAGTAACCATTTACTTTTATCATGTTTGCATGCTAATATTACTGCACAGCTCAAAGCCCAGTGTCACAGAAAACTGCAAATGTAAGCAAGACCGCTAGAAAAAACAAAAACGGGTCGATGCTGTTTTGTCATTACGGCGAATTAGCTCTTAAATTTCTATGACAGCTTTTGTTGTGTCCTCCCGTGGACAGAAATAAGTTTGTCAAACAACATTGTGATGTTCCCTGTATATCAGTAACAGTCAGACCGTCTTTAATAATAATAAATTAAAAGATAAATCAAAAGGTGTCATCTCTGAAAGTCTGGGGAGAACACCGGCCTTGACACTGATGTAGTAACATCAAACTGTTTTATTACAGTTCACACAAACAGAAACAACGTGTCACCTGATGGGGAGTGACATGTCCTTCTTCTGTTATAGAACCAATTATCTCATGCATACCACGGATAGATGCCTTCATGAATTTCAAATTATTTCGCGGTTCCCTCGTCTACCACCTACCAGGCCCGAATCACTGAAGCAGGTGAGCGGAGTGCTTGGGCATGAAAGTCACTGAAGCATTTAAAGTGAAGTCTCCAATAAGACGTTCTCACAAGTGCACTTACTGTAACGTTAGAAATGCATTCGCAGATTTGTGTGCCCAATTAAGGTAGTGTAGCAGGTTCCAAACTGGTGAAAGACATTCCAGGTATCTAAAATGTTGTCTTTTTTTGTCATTATTTAAGATTGTAGATGATACAGCAGCCTTATTGTTAGGACAGGAAATGATAGATATGCCAACTAAAGTCCCTATATGCCTATATCCCTATATATCTGCTTCAGCAGCATCTCCAGGTGGTAGTTGACTCCTGATGGTCTTGTCCCTAGCTACTACCTTCATCTGGAACTTACCTGTATGATATATTTTCTTATCATAGTCCAACTTTGTGATTTATTTCAGTCTCAATGACCAAGCTGTTACCATCAGGTGTATTCATGTTAAGTGATTCTGCAAGGTTCCAGATTAAATGTTGAGAGGTTATTAACTTCAACAGTTCCACCACCCTGACCTCGGTCTCAAAAAAACATCACCACTTCTAGCGCTGCCATTGAACAATTCTAATGCAGGTGTTATGGTGTTCAACACAGACGAAACTCTGAGAAATACTTAGGATGACTTCTTATTCCTGTCGGAAAAAAGTAGAGCAAATGCCATCTGCAGGATTTATAGCTAACAATTGACTTCCCTGTGAAGTCTATTTCAATATATGCCCTTATTTGTAAGGATAAAATCCTTGATATTAATAATAAATGTCTATTGAGCCTTCGCTGCTTTCACATGTTTTATGGTCCAAGTTGAAATACAGTAGGCAGAGGCGCAATGGGTGCCATGGGTGTGATGCAACTATGACAGTTAAGAGGCTCATAGAAATATATCCAGGTTACAAGCTTTCCTGGTTAAGCTATGATCGTTTCAGACAGCTTTTTATTAACAACGTGCCTCCCACAGTAAAATAGAAAAAAGACATTCCCATTTGTGCTGCAGTCTCCCCAAAGGCTGCAAGGGAAACATAGCAGACCATATTAATCAGTATTCAAGCAATCAGTATTCAAGCCAGTGTATCTTCTCAAAAAACAGCAGACCAGGGGTAAAAGCTCTTGGTATGCGATGTTTGCAACCAACGCTGTATTTTCTATTGCCAGTTTAGCTTACAACATGTGATGTTATACTGTGGACTTCTAGCCCGTAGCAGCCCCAACCCCGAGTCTACAGAAAAGCTTACTCTTTGGAGATCTTTAATTGTGTACAATAAACATTTAAGGACCTTGTTTATTACTCTAAAGCGATTTTTCCTCCTTCCCTTTACACATGTATATGTATGAGCCACTTAGGTAAAGACATTTTGCAACGCAGTCATTCAACTAATCCAATATCTTCTTGCTGAACTTAAGTGTATCCCATCTGACTCAGTTAAAGTTTTTAGCATTTTTTTCATTGTGCATTTTTAAGGTACTAACAAACATTCTGTATTTATAAAATGATTTTTGACATTTATTTTTGGGCCGACTGGGTCTTTCTGTGTGGAGTTTGCATGTTCTCACTGTGTCTGCGTGGGTTCTCTCTGGGTTCTCCAGCTTCCTCCCACCATCCAAAGACACGCTTGTTAGGTTAATTGGTGATTCTAAATTGGCCGTAGGTGTTCGTGTTCGTGTGAACTTTCTTCTTTAAAGACATTTAAGACTATTAAGACACTGTATCTGTGAGAAATTAGCTTGTCTTTTGAGGACATCGGTAAATTATTACATTATTTCAGCTGTCTATATTTTATTGTCCTATGGGCCTGGACTTGTTTACCCTAATATGGTCCAACACTATATGGGGCAGTGAGTCACCTTTCTCCCTTGGTAGCAGGAGAGAATTCATCATTAGAGTATGACTTAGACTTAGACTTTGATCCACACTGGAAATTGCTTGCTTACAGTTATATAAAATAAAAAAATAAAAAGTCAAAGTAACAAGAAGAATAACTAAGGTAAGAATCACGGAGCTACTAGTGACCTGCTGCCACTCCTTCAGGTGCCCAGAGTCCCACATTTGGGGACAACCTGGTGTGTAATGGCTGAGCCTCGTCCTGGATGAACCACCTTCTTGATCAACGTTTATCTGCTGCCGAGTTAAGTACGTATTTAGAACTACTTTGCATTTTATTCATGTCTTAATAATATGTCTCATGTCTTCATGTCATTCAGTAAGAAAAGATCTCAGCAGGGGGACTGTAAGAATGACATTGTTCTTGTTCTTGGGAAATACATACAGAGATGTATACAAAGGACCACATTTATTCGGCTATATATTTACATCTTTTCACAATCCTGTCATTTACAAGAAGAATTGGGAACACGCAATCAAACCAAAGTATAGTTATAGTCAGGAGAATGTAGAAATCACAAATATGGCACTAAGTGGTAGGAAAGAGTGTGATCGGCAAACACAGACAATCATATGAAGCTGTTAGTGGAAAATAAAAAAAAAAGGAAGTCAGACACCATCTCTGCTTTATAACACTTAACTGTGTATATATATCCGCACTGTGTGGAAGTACCTGCATGCCCTTTCACCTTTACCCTCATAAAATAGCTTGTATCTATTTTCCAGTGAAATATTACAAAAAAATAAATAAAAAAAATTGAAAATAAACAGCAAAGGCAAATTTCATCAAAGCAACACGTCGGTGACAATCGGAGGAAAATTAATCACTAAAATGTTTCTGTGAAGCTGCTTTTTGGACAAAGTATCTAACAGTTATGGAAGCGGGTGTACCAGGAAATCGTGCACTGACAAAAGTTCTGTAATGTTTGGAACGCAAACTGCAATTAGAGACAATTAATAAGGTCACTCGCCACCAAGTGGTCAGGGGTGTGAATTGTGAATTCCGTTGCAGTTTTTAAAAAATCGTCAATGACGAAAAATATTGGGTAACGCGACCCCTGATCCAGCTCATAAATCCAAAATAAAGCCGAAACAAAAGCAACTGGATTTACAGTTTCTTAGGATGTTTCGCCACTGTTGTCATCATCACTGTACTGTCTGCAATACAAGGACTTAACAACACATACTGTATTTAAATATGGAGAATACCAGTATCCTTCAACAGAAAGGAGCCAGCCACGGTTTTCCAATCTATGTATAGTAAATCTTTCAGTATGTGCAACAATTTAATGTCAGTATTAAAATGCTTTCAGTATCCCAGTTTCCACCTTTAGGATTATCTATAGGCATGTGCAACATTATTTGGCAGCCCTGGATGAAAGAAAACATGGTAAGAGTGCCACCAGATGTCTTAATACATTGAATGATGACAATCTGCCAAGCAACAATCAAAGAATGTCAAAGATGATAAGCTCAAAAGAATGGACTAAAAATTGCCAATTATCTGAGAAAATAATTCGAACCACTGTTGAAAAAGGGAGGATCCTTGAATATAAAAAAAAAACTCTAGGTCTGACTGCTTAATTAATTTGTACACATTCATTTTTTTATCTTCAGCCAAAACTGCAGCGAATCTAAATGTTTAGTTTGACAGTTTCACTCTCTTAATGGCATTCAGCATTATTCACAGTGAAATAACATAATTAAGGTCAAAAGCATTTAATCCCAGCAAGACTTCCATGTGGTAAGTAATTGCCATTTGAAAGTACCGTAGGCTACTTGCATGTTATGAATGTGACAGTGACTGTCACACTCATGAAAAAAATTGATACTGCCCACGCCTGGCTGGGTTAGCTATTTATGGCAGAAGGTGATGAGGCCAAGACTTTTCACAGACACCCACGCGCTCACACAGGACTAAACCCGTGTCCAACTGAAAGAAAGAAGTGACATTGGGTGAGTTTGATAGAGCCATGCAGAGATGAATCCCAAACTGTCTATTAACAGGCCAAAGACTGTGGAGCAGAAAAATCTCAGGGCAAGGTGTAAAAAATTCTTAATTTTCTGCTGTCATAAAAATAAAGCACTCTACACGTCCATAACAAGCACAGCATTTACATAAGAAAATATAGCTCCTGCCTTTGTCGCTGTGCAGTGATTTTAATCACGCTTTGAAATATAATGGCGTGCAATCTGTACCACCACAAACCATGCAAGGGTTTGCATGCACAAACAACCAGGCCGACGGCTTGGTAGTGTGTTAGCGGGCGTTGCTGTCAGCTCCCAGCCTTCCACCAGACTAAACAGATGATTTTTGTCACACACGCACGCACGCACACACACACAGTCACTAAATTTTGCATCCAGACCCTTAACTGACCCTTCAGTCTACAGCAGTGAGTCATACATGGCAAATGAAGGCCTACGCGTGCACACAGAAAATCAGTCTTTGCTGCTCTCCAATTTAGATTTTCTGTATCTCCACGTGGAATCTTTGTCGCACACACTATTTATTCTGCAGCCATAGGAGAACAAGAAAAAAGGATGGCTTTCTCTGTCTCCGTGTCCCACCTGCATACTACATGACGGCATTAACACATTATTTTTTTTAGTGCAGTGTCTTGGCATGTTATTTTGCATGAATTTAATATTACTGTTTTGTGCAAACAGGAGACTAATTGGATGTTAAAACGTGCAACAACCCAATCAGTGCAATAAGAGAATACACATTTTGAATTATTTAACCTATTTTCTAATTGTTTCCCAGAGCTGTTTCACTTGGTGTCAGCAGCTCTCTCTCTCGTTTCCTTTGTGGACTGCATTTTGGGACAATAGCATCCATCACACTCAAAAATTAAGCTGATTTAGTTCGCATCAAGGCTCTGAGCTCTTAACATATTCAGCAGATGGTAAAGTAGTGTAGCTGTGCAAGTGCTTGTTGGAGCTTTGAGGATTAAACACAGTCTACCCTGTGATAATGGCTGTCATTAATATGAATTTGCGGTCACTGGTGCCTGGTGCTGGACAGCAATTTTGTATTTTCTTTTTTTTTATGTGTCTCTGTTCTCTGTCCTCTTTGCTCTTGTAATTTAAACAACAGTGTCGGAGGAAGAAAGATTGGAGAGAGGAGGCAAAAGTTTGGCCTTCACATAAATCTGACGTGGTTATTGATCTTTTGGTCCGTGGGTTTTACACCTCTTACATACCCTAACATTCCACTTGCTATTTTATTATATAGTTCTGAGCTTAGTTTTATGACTACAACGAAAATGTTCTCAGGGAGCTTTAGTGTACCCTCCCCCCCCCCCAAAAAAAAAAAAACATGCACACAAACACATGCTTAAAAGTCCCAAACACATTGAGTACGGCGTCAAAGTGGGAACGTGTAGCACTAACACATGCACTCCCAGCATTCATTCCATTATCACTCACACACAAACGCGTGCGCACTTTAAGAGACAAGCCGCGTTTATTTATGGTACCCATTTCCTCTGTCTTGTTGTCCAGGAGCAGAATTTGTGGTGGCATGTGGAGGGCTTTAATGCCAGTCTCTTCACTCTAGTCTCTTGTGAGTGCTGTCTACTTCATCTCTGTCTGGTGTGCCAGGGCAGCTTTACCATGTGTATTTCTCCTTCTCACCGGCTCACCATTACTCTCCGGCTAATTTATTTTTTTCTATTTGTCGGCCTCTTTGTCTTGCTGTTACTTTTACCCTCGTCTACAGGCCTGTAGACGTGCCTATACATGCCATGTAAGAGCATTGACTGTTAGAAGAAGATTTTGTACAATCAAGATACGTTAAGAAACACAGCCATTGTTTCCTATCTTTTTGCTGTCTTGCAGTAATGGTTTGAGTCATCACAGGCACACGAATGAAAGCAGGTAGGGGCAGTTTGAGGCCGGCGTGGTACCAAATGATTCAGTATGAGTCATCAATAAATTCAAAATTGAAATGCGCTTTTACAGCTGCAGCATACTGGTCTGTCATCAGGGCTGGATAACGAGTCAGTATTATATCGCTTCATCTTTCAACACAAATAAATGGAAGAGTGACAAAGTGTGCCGTCAAGCTCATCAAGAGAATGCTTCGCCAATATAAATTTAGAGTAAACAGAAACTAGCCAGAAATTTGGGTTTATTTACTATTTATTTAGCTGTATATTAGTGCTACATTTGGTAACATACATGTTAGTCTCTTTTTTTACAGAGTGAAAGGACTGCACGCAAAGACTATGACCCCAGAGACTTGGGTTTGCATTCTGAGGTTTGCAACTGGGTGGGTGCAGGCCATAAAAGCGTTTCAGTTAAGGGTCAGGACAAGGTTGTGGTTTCAGTCAAATGCTGAAGTGAACCGTCATGTCTCCTCTCTTTTGAAGTAACTTTCAACTTTTTTAATATTAACCAAAGATACCCCAATCACTGAGGGGACAGTGTTGTTATGAACCAAACTGTGCTCTTGTAAATAGATAATTAACATATTCTCATAGTTTGAATAAAGACCACGAAAGTGACTGTCATTATATTATCTTCAAAATGTATGTTGATTATTACTAGTACATACATCTAGTTTGAGTTTTTTTTTTAATTCTCAGATTAAATAATATACTATACTATAATGTACTATAATGTACATTATTTAATTTTTAACTGGTGTTGCCCTAATAGCTACAGTAAGATGAATACGTAGCATGTCATACCTCTCTTTTGAGCAGGTGTCATACTTAGTTGCCAGTTTTGGGGCATCGTAACAGGCATCAAGAATGACAATGTACAAAGATCATTTCAGTTAGCTTTTAGATATATGTCGTCCTTAGATATTGTACTTTCTAAAGATGTATTAAGGGGTATTATAATAAACAAATGTAGCTCCACTTCTCCCGAAACACAGTTTTGTAAAAGCCATTTTAATTTCTTGAATTCTTGATAATTCAATGATTTCTTTGAAATTTGTATAAACTAGGCCACAGCCACAGCTTTTTTGAAACTATCCCACTCACATCTGAAAAGAAAAAAAGCAACAGCACACGACCCTCTTACCATTATATATCCAGCAAATCAATCTATTGAGAATTCTTTTGAGGCTTGGACTTGCAGTACTCTCTGTCCTCTTGAGTTTAATTAAATAAGTTTTCTTTTACAAATCTAAGAGCACTTTGGATTCTTTGAATGAGTTCACGAGTTTGTAAACTTCTACCAAACTGGGCAAAACTATATCAGCTGGATGCCAAATGCAGTTTTGAGAAAACAGCTTAAAACTACTGCACAGCTTTGCACTTTTCAGGGAAGAAGGAAGAATTTGCTGCCTCCAATTGACTGAGCAGAACAAAGGCGCTGATAGCCACAGCGGCCATTTAATTCACATTTGGGAAATACGTCAGTGGTTGTGGTGCGCACCAAAGATTATTGTGTTCACACCTGCCAAACTGAGCGGTCAAACACATTACAGTTTGTAGTGTAAGCGTCCTACGAACTCTTTATATTGTGCTCACTATAAAAACCTTTGAGCAAACGTCATGTTATTGGGCTATAAAAATAAAACTGACTTAACAAAGTGAAAATAAAAATGAAGACTGAAGCTGATGAAACTTTATTGGAAAGATTGCTGCATATTATAGACAGCAGCTGAATGCAGGGAGGACAAAACATGTTCTTGGATAGGTTTTAAATCTTAATGTCATGCTTTATGGTGTCGCTTCAGTTTTTAGACAGCTTAGTGAGTGAGCCTGTGGCCAGCGTAGGAAAGAAAGATTCCTTAGTCACTGCAGAGTAGTTGATGTTTTATGTTATTTGGGTGCAAAGCGGTAAATAGAATAGAAGTGCCTTTGGCCATCTCCATGAACTAAAAGTAGTTCAACTATTTCTTTAATTAAATGGTCTTTTTTGTGAGTCACGGGTACACAGTCCAAAAAAGAGAGGGCGGGTACTTAATTTTCCGCTTCCTTTCAAATCAAACCAGAATGAATTATCTCATGACAAGTAATATGCCACACACAAATGTCATGTTCTTTGTGGCACCAAAATATAAACAAGGCCAAATTAATAAAAAGATTATGTCTTTGACTCTAGGCTTTTCTCTCTCCTTCCCTTTCTCTGCTGATAACCTGATATTTTGGAGCACTCTTAGTGTACACAAAGCCCGGAGGACTGTCAACAGCATGCATGTTTTACTATGCGTGTGTATGGTCTTGGTTGTACATCCATTTAAACCAAACCTTAAGCCAAGACCGGTTAGCCTGATAGCTGTAGAGTAACACTGGAACTTCTTAAGTTACTTTTTAAATTTAACCTTACCTTGTTTGACTCCCACTACTTGTCAGCTCGTACACTCTCTATTTTTGTCGCCCCCCATGCTTCACAACAAGCCAGCTCTTTAACTGAAAGGCTGGGCTGCGACTTGACAGATGTGTTAAGGATGCACCGGGGTTACTGCAACTGAACATGATGCACACTCTACTCGTGGGGGCTAAGGGAGAATAGCCTAAATGTGCTATTTGTTGTAGGCTTGTCAAACTTAACATGTTCATAATGTGTTTAAAACAAATTCCTTTTAACATCTTTGCAAAATTTTTAACATGCAATTAACGTACTCGCGTTCTGATACTATGATCTTAGCCCGACTATCAGTTTGGGAAATCAGGGAGCACTCAGTGCAGCAGTAACGCTGTGCACATCAAGCAGAATCTGAAGTGCGTCATAGTAAATGATTTTACCCTGCGGAGGGAAGTAACACAAGCTGTGGTGTCAAAACTGCCAAAAAAAAGGAGAAAACAGGCAGAAACAAAATGAGCAGAGACGGGTTTTATGAACAGCAAGTACTGCTTCAACGTTTGCTGGTTAAACACAGCTAACAGCAATAGTAACATCATACATTTGAATATAGCAAGCACATTTGTCTCTCCTATGTTGACAACAATATTTAAAAACTTGAAAAACATCTGTTTAAGAACAGATTTTGACGAGTCCTTAACAACAGCACAGCTGCACTGTCATGAGCTGTCAGAGGGGCAAAGCGCACACTCGCCCAGAGAATCCACAGTCAATTCCAGGACAACGGTGGCACCTGGCACATGTGGCAGGGCATCCAGGCTGTAACCAACCACAGCACTACTCCATCTGCCTGTGACAGTGAGGTAGACCACACCTTTCCCAATGGCCAGGTGCTTTGTCTCGCCACAGCTCGTGTGAGGAAATCTCTACATAGAGTCAACCCACAGAAAGCTGCTGGACCAGAAAACATTCCAGGGAGAGTGCACAGGAAATGTGCCCCCCCCCCCCATCCGCAGCCAACAGCATTGTGGATGACACCACACACCCGTCACTCACACACTTCTCCCTCTTTCCATCTGAGAAAAGGTAACGGAGCATTCGGTACGAATAACCAGACTGTGTAACAGTTTCTTCTCCTAAGCCATCAAACTCTTGAAGTCGCTGAAACTGGTCTGACCATACACAGATAGACACATTCAAATATTCACCATAAACCACCATAAATCATATGGTTAGTCGGTGTTGCTCTCTGTTCTGTGTACTGTCTATTTATAGGCGCATTGTCTCCCAAGTGTTTTGGACTCTCTGTATAGTGTTGTTTATATTTGCACTGTCTCTTGTCCTTGCACTGTATTGTCTGCACTTTGCATTGCACCTGTTAAATATGGTTGACATGACTGAATAAAAACCTCTTTGACCTTTGCAATGTTTTGTCACCAATCTGTGGCAAGATTTTAGAAAACTAGAGTTTATTTAAATCTTAGTACAGATATCAACATGATTTATTTTCACTGTCTGAAAATGTTGTGGACTAAGAAATGTGACAGGAGTCAAACATCTCAAAGTAACTTCTTCACAGTCACAAATCCGATATAATTCTGATTGATAAGACCTCTTCTCAGGACAACGTGGGGACATACCAACAAAGCTCGACCATACTTTCCCTCAACCTCAGTTAGGCCTTCTGACTGACAGTTTTCTTACCCTTTCTTACTAGGAGTATTGTCTTTGAACTGAGGTTTCAAATGTGTTTGTTTTGGCTATCCAACACATGTTCACAACTATCTAATATACATGGAATAAAAAAAAAAAAAAAGCAGAATTATATTATTTAGGTTTCTGTACTTCCATCTTGGTACACTTTCTTTTTTTTTTTAAATGATTGCTTCTTTTTTTTTTTTTTTTTTTTGCCCAGTGAAGTGGGGACCTCTCCTTGAAGTGCGTTTTCCACATTTATTTCCATTTGTTTCCTTACATGTTTTTTTGGCCTTTTACTGTTAGAGTCCTTGAGTTGGTTGAGATAAACAACCGCTTGCATGAATGGCTGCTTCTGGTGGTTGTTTAGTATGGTTGTTTTGTGTCACAAGTTTGATCGAGTCAAATTATATCCCTGTTGACTGTACATCTCTTTCTCAGGATTGTAGTTGTCTGTACCATGTGTAGATTAATGCAAAAAGGACAGCATATTCCACAGAGCCACACAACGCAGCAATTTAACTCCATTGTCGCTCCATGGCTTTTAAATTGATAGTTACAGTGGAAAAAATAAAAGCGTAGCCTATACGCTGTTGAATCGTATTATCAAAATGAAATAGTTTAGTAAATACCACCATAAAAATGGTGATTTGTGTGCCATCCCACACCTTATTTTATTGTAACTGGCAAACAATACAAAAATAAATTGAGTAAAGCAATGTCATACTGTATGTTGAAATGAATTTAACATATGTCTAGAAGATTAACAGTAAACATCATTATTTTTTTTTCCTTAAGAGAACAGACTGTATGGACTACAAAAGAAATCCGTAGTTAAGTAGGTAACTACGTTTCGGTTAAGTGCCGATGACTCAGTTGTATTATTTTGTCCATAACAAACAGTAGCACAAACACCACTCTGTAATGCAGTGTAGTTCAATAGTAGGACAAACGAAATCCTCGTGCCCACAGCCAACACAGGGAGCTTTCTTCAGAAGGAACTGGAGGTGAGATATCAACCATCAGTTTTAACACCTGTCAACAGTAGTATCGTTTAATCGTAATGGGAGCGGCCAGATGAGTCTGCAGGCGGATCAGGAGGTTTAATAGCAGCTCTGTAACCCTAACACCTCACATTACCAGATAATCTGGACCAAACCTCGGTGCTGAGTAATGTTTAAACCGGATTTGTCCTCTTGATTGTCATTAGGGATGAATCAAGGGACAAATCCCAACACTCGTGTAGTCTGAGCCCTGCCTTACAAACTCCAAGCAGTTTTTCATATGCCTTTTTTCTAAGAGGGACTTCTGTCAACCCACTCTACCCCCATCATAAAGGTCAGAAGTACTTTTAAGATGAGCTGCCTTGTAGCAAGTTGTCACGTCTCCGTAGCGAACGTCTGAAGAACAGCCTCTTCTGAAGAGTTAAGGCTGTTACATATTCTGCGAGACGTGAGACATTTTGCCCTTGCGGTCCTCATTTGGGAGTTCTCGCAGCTTGTTCTCGACACATCAACCGAGGGGAACTTTTTTCTTGTGTCTGCCAGCTATTCTGTGATTGGTGTTGGGCCTGGGTACTGAGGCACTCAATATTGGAGTTTGGCTATCATGAATAATTAATAATTATCAAAAATAATTATTTATTATTAAATAATTGGATCTGAATTACTAGATCACCTCAGGGCACCACCCTTCTAGGAAGGGATTTTGGAGTTCTTGACAGTGTAGAGGTTGGTAATATACAGTCTTGTGCCACACCAACGGCCAACAGGTATTTTTAAAAGACATTTATTATGGGGGATGGCTGCTAGTTCTGGGTGTGTCAAGATGGCTGCTGGGGCCTTGAGGTCTTGAACACAAAGAAAACAATGGCTGTTGAGTGGGGACACTCAGACCATGTGCTGGCCAGTAGGTTTTATGAGGTACCAGGTTAGAGGAAGTTAGTTATGCATGCAAGACCCGAGTCTATGTGTTGCATAATCTAAACTAACATCAAATTACAATATATTTCCACCATTTTTGGTGTGTTGCTCCTTTAGCTGGCCGTTCCTGATGGAAGGGCCGAGCTGGGAAAAGTTGAAGTCCTTGCTGTGTGTTCCTGATGGCAGACGTTGGAGGGAAACCGCCGCTTCTTGAAGTCCTTTGAAGTGGCTTGTTATCAGCTCGGTGCTAACTAGCCGTGGCTCCTGTTGGTTGGGGTTTTAGCCTGCAAACCTTTGTTGGCTAAAAGACCAGGTGCAGATTCCTCAAGCAGGATCTTGCTTCACTGCTGTAAGGAACAGGCCTGGGGTAGCCGCTCTTTATTAACATGCTACCTGGCAGCCAGCTGCAGCCGAGCAGCTGGGGGTCTCCATGTGGAGGTGTGGGGAAGAGAGTCAGAGAGTAAGAGGGTAAGAGGGAGAACACAGGCCAAACAGCGCATTTTATATGACCTGATGACCTCAGAGGTCACATGCCACTGCCACACCTGGATGATTGTGGGATTTGGGGTTTCCAGTGCCTCCCTTTGTTTCCAAGACAAAGACAAAACATATGGTTATGCATGGTGAGCTTCCATAGCTCACCACCAGGTTCAGGTCCCAACATTGGTCAGATATTAAAGTGGGTGTGGTTAATGCGGATATGCTATTGGCCACTCTGTGAGCTCCCAGATGCTACTGCATGCGGGCTCATGCTGAATGAATGGCATGATCTGATGGACACAGTCATTAAAACAACTGACTGTCATCCAAAAATACATCCAAAAATATTAAGGAAAGTGCATCCTGTTGTCCATCACCCACACTGCTTAGCGCATGTGACGCATTCTTGTTCTTGCTCGACAGTTGCAAAACAGTGACGTGAAACTCGTTCGTCTGCGTTGCTGGAAACTTGAAAGAAGAAAGGGTCATGGTGGAGATGAAGAAACAGTCCAAGGCATGGCTTTGTTTGAAGTAAAGGGTACGGAAGGACTATTACTGCTCATTGGCTGCACATTATTCAACCAAGGCTGGGCTTGCAGACAGACTAGTGTTATTGTCAGCTCTCAAACTACAGCCTGCCTGTCTTGTCTCTTAAGTCTGGCGTCTCTTGTTGATTTGATAATAAAATAATATATTTTTTATAAAACATATAAATCATACTATAAAACACAGTGGTTTATTATAGATACTTTCCTAATCTACTTCATGCGTAAATCTACTATTGTGAACAGAATAACACACTGTGTATACATGCATTAGAGACAGTGAAATGAAAAAGATACGTCATTCGAGACACTTGCATCACACGTCCATCCTTTACTCACTTGCCAATGTAGGAGCACACGAATGACGACATGTCACACGAGTCATGTTTGTGGAGATGAGTAGTCGGTGTGATGTGAACCATTTTATTGCAGCAGCTCAGCAGTTCCTTGCTGTCAGAACACATGCATTTATCGTGGATGAACTGTCTTCCCTTGGTTTTAATTATCAGAATGTGCAGCTGTGTGGAAAATAATCCAAGGTGCATAGTGCCATATTTTAACTCCCACAGCAGAAACGTTTTGGGGGTAAATATTTATCATTGCCATTAACCTTCTAGGCAAGATTAGTGCTGTTCACATCATTTATACCATGGCTGGTTCTCATAAATGTTGTGCAAATACTGTGGAAAAGCAAGCAGCAAGCAGGACATATCCAGGCATGGTATGTGGTATGTGCTTGATGCACACCTACGCGCATGACTGTGTGAACTGCACAGACATGGAGTTCCTTTTGAATCTTTAACTTGAAAGGGCGGACAAGGACAGAGCAAAAGCTAAGGATGTGAAAACCTAGGCCTAAAGTTTTGAAATCAAATTCTTGACAAAGACAGGAGAAAAAGAAAAAAAAAGTTTTGGAAGTGGGACAAGAAATTTTCTTATCTTTCAGTCATATCTTTTATTCATTAATTCAAAGCCTTCATTCAGTGACACATCTTCTTTTATCATCATTGCGTGTGTCTTGTTAGCGTCTCAATTACTTTTCCATCACCAGATATGTGAAAATGCCGTGTTCTGTATGTTTATAATATCGTGTGACAGCCTAACTCTGAAGTTGCAGTTGTAGAGGCAGAAAATACAATGACTGTCAGTCATCTTCTATACCCGTTTAGGCCTGTTAGGGGTCACGGAGGTCTGCTGGAGCCTATCCCAGCTGTCATCGGGCGAGAGGCAGTGGTACACCCTGGACAGGTCGCCAGTCCATCGCAGGGCCAACACAGAGACCTACAACTATTCACACATGCACACCAAGGGGGAATTTAGAATCACCAATTAACCTAATGGAGGAAGCCGGAGTACCCGGAGAGAACCCACGCAGACACAGGGAGAACATGCAAACTCCACACAGAAAGGCCAGCCTTTCTGTTGTGAGGCATCAGTGCTAACCACCTTTCCACTGTGCCGCCCAAATACAATGACTGTTACAGTCAAAATGCATGAGTTCACTGTATATTGTTGTATAACAAAGACATGTTATATTTGTGTCTAGTCTAGTTTAGCTAACAGCTTGACACCAAATTTCTCTTACCCGTTAATTTTACACAGATATACACTAAATAAAAGATTATTATTAACTTAAATAAATCACTGGGGAGACATAACACCTCATCTCTTGATTTTAGCACATTTATCAAACTGGTCCCCACATTTACAAACTTACTCTAGCATCTGTGGGGTATATGGATTGCTTCCTTGTTGAAGTCTGCACTTTGTCAATAATCTCCTGTATGGTGATGCTGACCAGTCTTCCAGGACAGTGGTGATCTTCCACGCTCTCTCTCTCTCTCTCTGCCATGTTTGAATCCAGTAGCCCTGTTCTTCCACTATTCCACTAAGCCCCTGAGACCAAGAGAAGGGGTGCTTGAGGGCCAGTTTAGGTCAAAATATAAACAACACTGAAGAGACAACGTCACTTTGCACATTGTATGTAACAGGAGCTGCATAATTAATCTCCTTCTATGCCATCAATCATGACTCATTTGCAGCCATCAATTATTCTATGATGTGTTACTATTATCCCATGATATCACCTATCATATCACAGTGAGAAAGCTAGAGGTGGATACATCAACCTCTCTGAAAACATTTCTTGCTTATTCACTTATGCAGCCATGAAAACTGCCTGCCTTCTCTTTCAAGCATCTCATCGGCACTCAGGCCCCGCTTCAGGGCTTGATTCCCATCCATTTAAAGTGTTTTATTTTGGCAACTGAAAATTCTGTCTCCTCGAGTGGCCTGTTCAAAGCATCAGGCATAAGGCAAATAATTAACCTCTAAATGTTCATTCATTCTCTGTAGGATGAGGAGGCTATGAAAGGATGAAAAGCACAGTTCTGCATATAATACTATATATATATATATATATATATCTTCTTATTATAACCAGAGTAAATATGTGGCTATAATGATGCCGTTGGTAACTATTGTGTTTGACTGTTGTGTTGTAAGGTGGTAATTGGGACATCTGATTAGATGCTTGCATTTTGTGTTCTCACAACCTTTTTAAATAAGCTGTATAAGTGCCTGTGACAAATACCCCGCCCACATCCCTTGAATCAACTTCGTAAATTCCTGTGGGAACAGAAGACAAGTGACAAACGAGTGGAGGAGGTGAGGTGCACAGTATGAGCACAGGAAAAGAACGACTCAGAAACACTGAGTTAATGTTAACCTGCCTTGTTGTTTTTCCTAAATATTGAACAATGCGGCCTGGAAGTCAAGCTCTGTTACCTTTTCAGTACTTGAATGTTTCACAACTATGGAGCCAAACAAAGCTAAAGGCTGAAATGTGGATTTTTTCAAAACTTAATTCTAAGTAAGAAAATACTAAAACTTTGTGGCATCAATTGAGCCTCAACAAATCAGGCCATGTGCGATTCAATAACATCTTCTATGAAGTGCTTAACCAAAATGAAGGACGCCTTCCTGAGAGAACTAAAATATCTGAGGACCAATCACTTTCCCAATCCTATGACTCTGATAGCAAGTTGTAAGTCACATTGGAAGTACAGTATGAAACTCCTGACCTGTAACTTTATGCACTGCACGGCTGCAATGAAGCGACAGACTGGATAATTGCCATACCTGTGTAACATATATACAATACCAATAAAAGGTTTGTGTATTTAATCACCGTAGGTTTTCACATCAAACATATTGTGTTACATCACACCCTGATAAACAGTATGTTTCTTCCTTTCTAATGTAGACATATCAGTAATACACATATTTCAAATCATGATTTACTAATTATTGGATATTTTGAAAAGAAGACATTTACAGGAAAATGTTTAAGAATATCAAAAACATGTACTCTATGTGTTCAATGCAGTGAGGTTTCTCTGGAAATGTCTGATTTAGTAGTGGTGGCTAAGTCAGAGTTGTTCATCCCAGCCTTGAAGATGGTGGTTTTTTGCTGTTTCAGTGCTGCAGGCTTTGACAATAACTTGGCTGTCTAAGCTTAACATGTTTTTTGCCCGCTTTTCACTAAACACAAAGAGCACTGCTTCCCTTTGTTCACATTATGGTGTCCTTGAGAAGCAAGGGAAGACTTTAAGTTGTTTTTGTGTGTGTGTGTGTGTGTTTGTTGGCACGAAAAACGTTGAATATTTTTTGAATATTCCATAATTTTCTGCTGTCTCATAGTACTTGCTCAAATTGTTTTTGAACAAGTGCCTTGTCTTCACACAAAGCTAAATCGGACTATCTGAACTGTCTGTCTTGAAAGTGCCTATTATGCCAAAGGGAAGACTGTGTAATAAATGGAGTATGGCCTCACACAGAAGGAGACAATTAATGTTGTGGCTGGAGTGTTGTAGAACTCCTGGAGAAGACCATTGTTGTGGCCAGTAAGCTTTGAGTGGAAGCGAAAATAGATATTGAAGAAATTTTTTATTTGAAGCTAGTTTCACCCAGGACAACACCTGCCCCACCAGAGACAATAAAACGGTGGACATGTTTTCTGCCAACACTAAGGACGCTTCTGTGTCACCTCCTCTCCCTGCTCTGGGACAATCAGATCACTACCTGGTGCATCTCCTACCTGTGTAAATCTCTGGCACACAGACAACCAGCCACTGTTCGCACAGTAAGGAAATGGTCTGATGAGGCTGGAGAGACTCCGAAGGGACTGCTTTGAGTCAACGGTGTAGGAGGTGTTTGCAGGATCATGGATGTGGCATCGACAGCCTCACACAGTGTGTCACTGGCTATATCAACTTCTGTGTGAAGAATACTGTACCCACCAGGACTATGTGGTGTTGAAGACTGTGCAGAGGGAGCTGAGGAGAAGGATCAGAGAGGGGACATTGGAGGACCACCTGCAGCAGAACAACGTCAGCAGAGCCTGGCAGGGCTTCAAAACCATCTCTGGCCATATCTCTGAAACAACCAGCAACCTGAGGAGGACCAGATGTGGTTAATGAACCAAATATCTTCTTCAGCAGATTTGACCACGTGTCCCTCTCCCCACAGTGCCTCTTCTGGTGCAACCACTACCCTCAGCACCTACTGTGAGATCCTCCACTCCTGCCTCCAGTCCTTCTCAAACAACAGACAGCACAGATCCACCCTGCACCTCCACTGCTCCCCCTGTCCACATCCTCACTGCCACCATTTAACCCCCCACCAGTGACCAACAGCACTCAACTCCCGAGTACCAACCAGTCCCTCCTTAAACATCAGTTGAAGATAAACCTTCAACTGATGCCACTCTTTGAAGTCATGGGATCAGCTCGCTGGTATCTTTGGGCACATCTTTAATCTTTGCCTGACGGTACCACAGCTGCCCCTAACGTCCTACACCCCAAAGATCTGAACAGCTACAGACTGGTGGCACTGACTCATCTGATGAAGACACCTGGTCCTCTATATTGTCCCATCTTCCCCATCCTAGATGAGGTCAACAACTGCAGAGTCATGTGGTAAACATCCAGCAAATGGACATAATGTAGTGGATACATACCTGGGCATTCATCTGAACAAAAAAGTGGAAGAACACACTAGAGCACTTTATAAGAAAGTACAGAACATGCTATACCTGCTAAGGACATTTAGGTCCATCAGACTACTGAGGTCCTTCTATGACACTGTGGTGGCATCAGCTATTCTATGTAGTGATCCGCTGGTGCAGCAGTATCTCAACAGCACACAAGAAGAGACTGAACAGACTGCTGACTGCTGCAGACAGCTGTGTTCTGGGATGCCTGCTTGAGCCTGTAGAGGTGGTAGGTCATCAGAGGGAGAAAGCAAAGTTGTCAGTCCTGATGGAAAACCAGTCTCCACCCCCTCCATAGTGATGTAAAAGCACTGGGCGTCGCCTTCAGCAGTCAACTGCTTTACTCGCACTGCGTGAAGGAGCATTATCACAGGTCCTTCCTTCCTGCTGCTATGCAACAAACATATAATGTATATAACTGCTATTTTTGTTTTTATTTAATGTTCACTTTTCTTGTCTTGTGCAGTGTCCAACCATATGCTGCTATAACATGGAAATTTACCCACTGCAAAATAAATTAAAGGATTATCTTACAAACTTCCCTATCTACAAATGTTTTTGGGTTGAAAGCTGGCCTGAAATCCCTCCGCTGGGAACTGATTATGCTACGGCAAAGATCCGCTGATAGACAAAAGTGCAGCCGCAACAAATGACGTAGTTAAACCTGTCAGGCCATCATAGGTCTGTCATGAAGATGTTTGTCCTCTCAGTGGCTCGCCACAGTCTTTTCTTAAATGTGCTGTGTGAAAAGCTTATTAAAAAGTTGTCTCGACATTTTGGACTTCCTCATCCACTGTTGCATTTTTTTTTCATTCTGACTTGGCCAGGCTGTGGGGTTGGTAAAAACTCTCCAAGGGGACACTAGAGTGCAGAACAGGGCAGAGGTTTTTCATGCTTGCCCCCTGTCTCTCATTCCTCCCCCATACTTAGATCAATAACAAGCTCCTTAGCCACAGGTGCTCTCCTGGGACACAGACCTGGAGCCTTCCCTCGTCAGCTCATTGTCTGGTGCTGACTCTGACAGAGCCGAGTATTCGAGCTTGACCAATGCTCACGGTCTGAAGCACTCTTTGGAAATGGAGCATATAGTTTACTATGCAGGTATATACGAAGCCTTTTGTCTAAATGTTGACATTAATGGATGACCATTTTCCGCCTTAATCTCGTTCACTTAGAGACACAAAGCAATCATGAAATGGCTTCACCAAACACTGTCAAAACATCAAGCAAACACTGGAGAATATGAAGTTACTATACCTGCCAGCTAGAGTCTACCTGTTTGTAATTACAGTGATGGTAAACCTCTTAATCACAGTGGTGTTCTACACAACGTAACCTTTATATTTATGTGTGTAACCACATATAAACAAACAGACTACAAATAATTCAAAGCCTTACACCTTTAAATGAATCCATTCTCATGTTATTAACCTATTATTAACTTATCTGTACTGATTCAAGGAATGAAATAAAAAACGGATTAAGTAATCTTTACAGCGTAACCATTTACAAACCCTTCCAGATGCAAGCCTTACCTATTGTTATTAGCATACGTTGATCTTGTGCAATTTTTATATTCATGTTTTGTGTTTTTCCAGTAAGTACTAAAATTTTGACCTTTATCAAACTTCATGTCTTATAAGTTGACTTGACCTCTCTGCAGGTGGGCCCTAGATATTTCCAGTGCCTACTGTGCCTCCTTGCTGCTGTAGCATTAATTATTACTATAAAAACTATGTATATCCAGTCACTGCATTCTTGACTGTCATTATCATTCATGCTTTACTCTCAACAATCACACGTGATCACATTCTTCATTTCCTTGGCCGGACAGCCAGTCCACAAAAAACAGACAACTGCTAATGGTGCATAAGATCAATATTAGGGTCCCCTCTAGAACCAAACAGCTGAGGAGATTATACAACGTATCTCAGTTTTACGGGTTTTTGTCATAAACCTGAGTATTTTACAACATTGTGAGCATTTTGACCTGATAATGGTGCATGAAAAGAAAAGAACCACCTTTAGTGAACAAACCATTTAACCCCTTGACGCTGAATTTACTTGGACTGCAGCCGAAATAACATGTATAATCTGCCATCATACCTAAAATTATATCTATACTGTGCACTATAGACCCGTCTCCACTTCATTTGGCATCAGCTTCAAAACACAAACACAAATAATAATTTTTTCTATATAACTGTAAATCAGAGTCAGAGTAAACTGGTGTTATATGTGAAATCTTTGACTGGTATGAGGTTTTATGGATATCAACCAAACTTAAAGGTATTAGCTTAGGCTATGCAAGATATTTTGCTAGCATGGCTAAAAGACATAGACTCACTCTACACATTTCTTTGAGAAATTCCGATGTGTCTTTACTTCAGGCATTTACCACTAATTCTTATTCAAGACACCACCCAGCAGATCTTTGTGCTTTCTGTTGTCACTCAGCAAAAGTTGATTGCTGAGACTTTGGTTCATTTTATTGTTTTCTGTTTTTCTCTTTACTATTACTAATGCCTTGTTTTCACACCTATAGTTCATTTTCTTTGCTGACCCAAAATTCATGACTACGAATAAAGTGAGAACTTTTGTTCCGCTTATATGTGTTAGACCTTGGCTGTCTTCGTTCAGGATGATTTCACACCTGCAGCATTTACTCCATTTGAATCAGACCGCAGTGTTTTGACCCCCTTGGTTGGGATTTATTTGGGCAGCAGTAAACACAGCAATTGCAGTCGACTGAGCAGCAAAACAACTGAACCAAGACTCTTGAGAGGAAATGATCTCAGCCCCGTCCCACACAAACAATGGAGCAGTACATTGGTGGTGGGAACATGATCCGACATTGACCGACGAAGCTAACAGGTGTACTTCACAAGTTGGTACCAAATGTTTGCAGCCGTTACCGCCTTAGGTATGCCAAAGGCAGCACATCTTCTTATTCACCTTAAAACTTTTTCAGGTGGGGCGGCAGCATCTCAGTGGCACACAAAAGGAGATCAAAGAGACTGCTGAAGAAGGCCAGCTCTGTTCTCAAACTGCATTTGGCTTTCTGCTGGTATAGTTTTGCCTGGTTAAGCACTTACAAATGTCCACTCTGCTGTTGCTCCATCTTAAATTGTCTTGCATTTTTTCTCTCTCAGATAAATAGATAGATAGATAGATCCAGAACACAGGACCTTCTTCCTGCATTTGCTTTATTACTCCCACACCAGACATCTTTGAGTAACAAGCAGAAGAAACATCATCATGTGGTATGGATTTGCTTCACATGGAATTTTTTTTTTCCATGTGAAGCAAACAAAAAAACAAAAAACTAATTCAGCCACAAGAAAACAAAATTAGAGTTTGCATGTTCTCTCTGTGTCTGCGTGGGTTCTCTCCAGGTACTTCGGCTTCCTCCCACCATCCAATGATATGCTGGTTAGATCCATTGGTGATTCTAAATTGGCCCTAGGTGTGATTGTGAATTGTTGGCTGTTTCTCTCTGTGAGCCCTGCGATGAACTGGCGACCTGTCCATGACAGCTGAATGATGAATGGATGGATGAATCTTTGGTTGGACAGCAACAATGTTGACCAACATCAATGGGGATTGTAAAGACATGAATAGTATTGTAGCCATACATAATCTACAGAATCATATTTAAAACATGAACCTTTGAGTGTATTAGAAGAGGGAGCTTGCAAATGATGCATTTTGTAGCATTCAATAATTTTTTTTTTTTAATGCATTGGTAAAACTAAATTATTCATTTAAATTCTGTCTTTATAAGTCTATGCTTTCATTCAGTCAGTAATATACTGATGAATGCCGAGCAGATGAGTTTTCAGGAAGAGAGTCATGTGAGGGGCACGGTAATATAGGATGAAGCTGGTAGATTTGACAACCTCTGGCTCCTCAATACAAGGAATAAAATTCATGAGCTAGCACAGATGGGATGGAAATGACCCCTGTGCACATGTCAGGAGAGGTTACATTGCACACGAACAGCTTCAAATCACACCTCGTCTTCTGAAGGAATACCAGGAGGAGAGAGTATGGAGAAGAAGAGAAGGTGGAAGAAGTTGATTTTTTTTCCATTTCTATAAAACTCCTTAAATGAGTGTTATATATATGTATATATATATATATGTATATATATCACTGATTCTTGAGAGTCGGGACAAAACATGTCCTACACAGAAAATTCTAATTTATATCAAAAATCAAGAAATTCATCATGATTGACATACTTACAAAGTAAAATCTAAAGGAATTGTGTATACCTATGTGATTTTTAGAATATATTTTTTTTATCTTTTTTGGGGAAATTTGTTTAAATGTATGGTCTGTGGTTGGAAGGTCCATGTTATTGCACTTGTCCTCAGTAAGAGGTCACAATATTGACCATCCCAAAAAACTTTTAAAAAGCTCTGCAATTGTGAATACATACATATCAAATAAAAAAGAAGAGGTATAAATATAAAAAACAATGCATGAAGTGAATGTAAAACAATATTTAACACAAAAATTTGCCTATCAAAGTTGTGTCCTCAGTTTCTGTCAACTCCGTCAGATTTTTTCATAAGCCTCATGAAATCAGGAAATAGCATGGTCAGCTATATCCCTGAGGACCCCTTTGTATCTCCCTGCCTGTGGTCAATGCAGCACTACCACACATGCTCTGGTACGTTTTACATTTTTCGATATTTTAGACAATCACTGTCAATATTCCTATGGTCACAGCTGGACCATGTCAATACCATCTTTCTGTTAAGATGCTTTTTTAAACCATAGTGGATTGAATTTAAGCATTTTGGTGAGGTTATTGGGACAGCTAGCAACTGAGGAAAAACTAGCTAGCTGCAGTGTATAATACATGTTTTGGAGGGAAAATACATGCCCTTACGTCAACTCCGTCAGATGTCAACTCCGTCAGGTTCTATGACTGACGGAGTTGACCTGTAAGCTGACAGAGTTGACAAATCCACCACTAACCTCTGTACTAATATAATATTATTTTAGAATAAAGGGTTAAAAGGTTAAGGGTTTTATTTGCACATAAAAGTATATACATAGCATGCATTACATTATTTAACCATACACTTTTGACTTGTAGAGCATGGGCAGGCAATGGTCCACTTATTATTGTGTAACGTGTAACTTTCCCAGCACTTTAATATACATCCATACACACACACACACACACATATATATATATACACTCATACACTCACCGGCCACTTTATTAGGTACACCTGTCCAACTGCTCGTTAACACTTAATTTCTAATCAGCCAATCACATGGCGGCAACTCAGTGCATTTAGGCATGTAGACATGGTCAAGACAATCTCCTGCAGTTCAAACCGAGCATCAGTATGGGGAAGAAAGGTGATTTGAGTGACTTTGAACGTGGCATGGTTGTTGGTGCCAGAAGGGCTGGTCTGAGTATTTCAGAAACTGCTGATCTACTGGGATTTTCACGCACAACCATCTCTAGGGTTTACAGAGAATGGTCCAAAAAAGAAAAAATATCCAGTGAGCGGCAGTTTTGTGGGCGGAAATGCCTTGTTGATGCCAGAGGTCAGAGGAGAATGGCCAGACTGGTTTGAGCTGATAGAAAGGCAACAGTGACTCAAATAACCACCCGTTACAACCAAGGTAGGCAGAAGAGCATCTCTGAACGCACAGTACGTCGAACTTTGAGGCAGATGGGCTACAGCAGCAGAAGACCACGCCGGGTGCCACTCCTTTCAGCTAAGAACAGGAAACTGAGGCTACAATTTGCACAAGCTCATCGAAATTGGACAATAGAAGATTGGAAAAACGTTGCCTGGTCTGATGAGTCTCGATTTCTGCTGCGACATTCGGATGGTAGGGTCAGAATTTGGCGTCAACAACATGAAAGCATGGATCCATCCTGCCTTGTATCAACGGTTCAGGCTGGTGGTGGTGGTGTAATGGTGTGGGGTATATGTTCTTGGCACTCTTTGGGCCCCTTGGTACCAATTGAGCATCGTTGCAACGCCACAGCCTACCTGAGTATTGTTGCTGACCATGTCCATCCCTTTATGACCACAATGTACCCAACTTCTGATGGCTACTTTCAGCAGGATAATGCGCCATGTCATAAAGCTGGAATCATCTCAGACTGGTTTCTTGAACATGACAATGAGTTCACTGTACTCAAATGGCCTCCACAGTCACCAGATCTCAATCCAATAGAGCATCTTTGGGATGTGGTGGAACGGGAGATTCGCATCATGGATGTGCAGCCGACAAATCTGCGCCAACTGTGTGATGCCATCATGTCAATATGGACCAAACTCTCTGAGGAATGCTTCCAGCACCTTGTTGAATCTATGCCACGAAGAATTGAGGCATACACTACATACTGGAATGTATTACATTAAGGGTGGGAAGGCAGGGTTTTGCACACTTTCAGAGTCGAAGAGGCAGGATGCTGCAGCAATCTGGACACACATGGATCCAGTCTTAAAGGATATCAAAACGAAATATCCACAGGTTACCACCGTGCACTTTTGGTCTGATGGTCCAAGTAAACAGTATAAGAACAAGAATTTTTTTTTCCTTTTGTCTGGTATCCCCCCTACACTGGGGTTTGAAAGAGCAACATGGAACTTCTTCCCCACTTCCCATGGTAAGGGCGCACCAGACGGCATTGGCGGAACAGTGAAAAGAACAGCTGACAACCTGGTCCTGAGAGGAAATGATATGACAGATGGACATACATTCTTTGAAAAGGTCTCAAGCAGTCTGAAGGGCATTCAGCTGTACCACATTGCAGAAGAAGACAGTACTCTAACAACAAGGAGTAGTTTTAGTAGTAGTGTCCAAAAAGCACATTTGTTCAGTAATCAGCAATGCACACAATTTTTTTGTCAACACCGTCAGGTCTTCGTCAACACCGTCAGATGTATGTTTTTTGTAATTTTTTTGGAGAAAAAAAAATCTTTCTTCATTTTATGTTGTTGATGTAATAAAGCACCATCTGATCTACATCCTACTATGTCTTATTTATTTAAGGAATTTGTTTGTACAATATTGAAATTAAAAACAAAGTTTGAAAATGCAAATATTTAGAAATCTGGGGTTTCAGATTAGTGTGAAATCACAAATTAAATTTATATATTGTATTTTATTACATATCAGAGTAACTAAACACTGTTGCAACATACTTCAGAACTTTAGATTCTTGTTGGATTGAAAGAATGAAATTGTATACTTTTTAGTATGTCTGATGGAGTTGACACAAATCCAGTTTGGAAGAGAAACGTGTTTATTTGTTAAAAATGTGTTTTTATTTAGAAGCTGTTCCTTTACATGGTTAAATAGCTAAGACCTTTCTCTACAGAAACACATAGCTCTAATTAATATAGTGTGCATTTTAAAAAAAAGTTTTTTAAAACGTGTTTTGTCCCAACTCTCAAGAATCAGTGATATATATATATATATATATATATATATATATATATTATTATTATTTTTTTTACAGACTTCAGAAATCTAAGGAAATGTTTGGGCCTAACTCTTTAAAACATGTAATGTAAAACATATGTATCCAAAACCAACACTAGGTTATGTAAAACATAAAATATGAAAACGTCAAAAAGATGCTCGTAATGTTCTCCTTCAATAGTCCTGACCCTCTTACTTAAATGGGAGAACATTGTATACATCTGTGGTCATGCTGTTACGATACAAAGGAAAAAATATTCCCCCCGATGAGCGCTCTGTTGTCCCCATAACTTATTCATATTCAAAGGTTATTCTCCCAAAGAAATATTGTATTTTTTCTGCCAAATACACAAATAAAACATAACGTTACTTCGGTTGGCTTCCGCTGGTTTTGTGTTCACAGTCCATTTCTTAAGCTAAAACCACTTTTGTGTGAGGCGAAGCATGGTTTCAAAGCTTGCCTTTATTTTTCAGAAGGTTGGTTTGTTGATACAGGTTGACAAAGCACGTATAATGTGTTTGTATGCGTTCTTTGTAGAACTCCAGTGCATACAGCGCAAGCTATGTGGCCTCTATATTTTTGTTCCGGGGATGGTTTAAGTGAATTTTTTTTTTATTATTATTATGTACTGAACTATTTTCCAAGGTTTGAATTTGCTTTCCCAAAGTTAACAATCAAAAACATCTGTTGCATTATAAAAAATCTTTAAAGCAAGCCCCTTGCGGCTGGCTTAATGTCAAGTATTACACACTAACCTTTGAATATCTTGGTAATAAAGATGGACAACAACCATCTAGTGAGTTTAACAATGACCTTTCACTGGCTTATTTTTGGAGCACACCTCTGACAAGGACATGGTTTAAGGGACAGAAATGGGACAGTCCAAACGTGCAATAATATGCTTAATGGCTCAGTCAACAGTTCTGCCCTAGTGTCTATGTTTTAAATACAATGGAATCCAGTTCTCTGTTGCTTTACACACCACTACAGTCATGGCAATGTACTGTAGCAAGGCACCTTGTCCAGTCTTCACATGCCCAGCAGACTGTAGATAATTCATCAGAAAGTGCAAACCCCATGAGAGCTAGCACAGCCCTGCTCATTCATATGTTGTGGCACAGTGCCATAGATGAAACACTTGAAGCTACGGTGATGGTGTCTTTTGAAGGAATATAGAAACTGAAACTGATTAGAGCTGAATGCTCGAGTCTGACTGGTTTCTTGGCGCGACAGTTCATCAGAGCAGCACCGTGATTCAATTCAGCAGTAAGTGAGGGACCGTGGTGCAGCTCCAAGCTGGATTTAACAAAATCCGGACTTCTAATCTTGTCAGTACATTATGCCGATAATGACAAGGATGTGTCCACGCTGACTGGATAACCCCACTTTCAATCTTGATGGCTACTTAGAGAAGCACTGCTTGATGAATCCACATGATAAGTTATTCATTTCTGCCAGTTTACAGCTGGGGACACAGAACATTCAATTATAAAACCCAGTCAGATGCCTTGCTTAATATCTGGGCCAACACAGCCTATTGAGTTGAGACTTCCCTGATGGTGAGTATGTGGTGCCAGGCACCGTGGCAACAGCTTTTCAGCATTCACTTTTCAGAGGGTAGCATGTTAGTTTCATTACAGATTGCTTACCTAAATTCAGTGCTTAGTCACAATTAATATTTTGGCTTACTGCATTCTGGCTCAGCTGTGGTTTCCTGAGGTGATCTGTTTAGAGCCGTTGTGCACCAGTGTTCAGTTCTCAGATTCTTTCACCTTCCCACTATCTTTTCATGCTACATCTGCTTTTGCTGGTGTAGCTTCAATTGATGATTGGTTGCTAATGTTTTATACGCACATAGTGTTGTTAGTGGGGGCCTTTGGGTCCTATGTGTTGAGGGGAGGGGCCTCTGTGGATCATCCCACAGATACTTGATCAGTTTGGGATCTAGTGAAGTTGGAGGCCAGGTCAACACCTTGTGCTGTTTTTGTCTTCTTTTGGCTTGTTCCTAAACGGTTTCACTTCTCCTGTCAGTGGTTTTAATGTTGTGGCTGATCAGTGTGTGTGTGTGTGTATAAACTGAACCTCAACAGAAAATTTTATTGGAAATGTTGATTTTTTTTCTTCTTCTGCCAGGGGACAGTTTTATATTACAGATGAAACATTTGTTTGAAGACTCGTCTCCATTTTACCCACTGATCCTCACTCTCAGCACCCGACACCACCATCCTCGCTAATGACAACTTTCCATCTTCATGGTGTAATTCGAACTCTATTATTATATCTTGTACAAAATATTAGGATTAGCTACCTCCTGCATAAGAGGACTGACTGGATCAGCTGTGAACATTAATTCATTTCACCAGATTCACCCACTAATGTCCTTCATGAAAGGGCAGAGATGGGATTTAGATGGGTTTTAAGCTTCAAGCCTAGAGAGACCAGCGCTATCCAAAATAGATGCTGATCAATATAAAAAAGGTGCTACACTGGTGGAATAGATGTTTGATGATGACAGGTTAATATTAATTGTGTTAACAAGTTCCCCTAATGCAGCTTCCACAGCACTGTTTTTTATTCTAAGACCCTGCCAAGTTACTTTCAAAGAAATTTTTTTTTATTTTAAATTAGACAACTGTAGTGCTGTCTACATTATCCCTGAACACTCAGAAGATAATGCAGTGCGGTAGTTTAACGACTCAGAACAACCTAAACTACTCCTGAGCTCTAGATGCTGTTGTACAGGCAGCCCTGTCATTCTCTCCTTCAGCATGTTCACAGCTCAGCATGAATCCACAGTCCTATATGCCATATAATAATCTCCCAACACTTTCCAAGGTGCGCCCCGAAAGCTTCTCCAAGCTGGGCAAGAGAGGAACAACCACCTACCTAAAATTGGCCACTGTTTAAATCCAGAAAAGTAGATTGTAGGTCTATTCATTGCAAGCAGCCTGTCTTTAAAGCAGCATAATGGGATTTAACACAAATAGTGGAGCAGAGACCCATGTGTGACTGCAGCTTTGACAAAGTGATGACATTTTCTCTTCTTTTTAGCAGCGTATCGCTGCTCTTTTGGTTGTGCAGGATTTGGCTTTTTGAAGGTTTTAAAGGAATATCTCCCTGGATTTTAGTGTGTTTAGACATGTGTAGGAACCTCAGGTCCTCTCAATTCTCCCCCCCTCTGGAATGTAAATTTACGGAGTTGTTTTGCAGAAGAACTCTTCTAACAGATCAACCTTTTACACCCATAGCTATAAATGTGCCATGTCCAGATGCTGGACAGACCCACGCTAATGGAACTCCCTAATGCTGAGGACATCACCTAAGCCAAAATGGACAGATTTACACTTCTGTGGAATTTCCCCACTCTGGTTTCTGGACTAATTAGTTCTGAATCAAAAGAACATTAATGCGATTTCAGGAACTACAAAGACTGATTTGAATGACTTTCATTCCATGGGATAAAGTCTAGAAGACTTAATGTTATTTTATTATGTTTATTATCATGTTTTAAGCTTGTGATGTACTAATCCTTCCTTTTCAGAGACACACACACACAAACATACCTAACACTTGCTTGCTCCCCTCTCCAAGAGTGACCAAGGAAGTGAACTGATAAGGGGTCGTAAATAACCGTCCTCCCAGAACCAGACTCTCGTCTGTATTTCTCGTCTCTAAAAGAGCCTATGTTTAATAATATGACTATTGAAATTGCAATAACCTGGTAAGTTATATATTGTTGTTCAGGAAGTGCTAACGATCACAATGAGACTATTTTGATCCTTGTACGATAAAGTTAGCCCAAATTAATATAATTGGTCACAGAAAAGAAGTCTCAACATTGCCATCAAGTGGTTATCTTTTAAAAGTATTTTTCCCTCTCTAATCATTGTTGAAATTAAAGCATGTAGAACTTTAGATGCTCTTATACTAGTAGCTATTGTGAAATCATCACTACGGGAATTGTTATTTTAGAAACACAATCTTTTAGTATTAGCAAATTGTCACTGTAAAGAGTACTCGAGTTTATTAATTAATTGATGCGTTTGAATTATTTTGATTTTGCCGTTCAGATACGTCATCTTGTTATGTTGTAATGTTGAGTGTTGTTGCATACGAGAACATTGCTAACGAGCCATGATGAGTGATGGAATGGTTACATTTAATAATATAAAATAGGTTAAGAAGATCAGGCAATAAAACGTCTCAAGACAAAGGAGTGGGCGTTCTCTTCACTTTCCGCGCGAAGAATTTGGAAACCCGACCTAAACACGCCCTGAATAATTAACTGATAAAACCAGAGAGACGCTCTCTCTTCTCCGGACTTTTGCACTTTTATTTTACTTTACTTTTCTTCGGCACTTTTTGTACTTTAACTTTCTAGTACATTCTAGTTTTCATTTCCATTTTCCGTTTACGTATTTATGTTTAAACTTGGTAACTTTGTTTTAAGAACAACTTGAATATTTCAAGCTCTGTTTGTTTCTCGTCAGATGTTTTCCCTGACGTACGATTTTTATAGTGACTTTAATATTTTTCTAGCTTTATTCATTTTTATACTCTACGAACCGAAGTACTAACCATCATCGTTCATAAATTAGCCAGCGTAGACAGCTGGGATATCAGAGAAAGACCCAATCTCTTCGACGGATCAAGAAACCAAGAATCTGTTGCCATAGCAACGATATCAAGAAGACGTGACGAGCCGGATTCTTTCTTCAAACACAAAGACATTGCCAAGTGTCGTCTACTGCCTTTGACTGAACACCTACAACGCTCTCAAGTGAACCGGGTGTTGGAGTTGCAAACCAAGCAACGAGTCCTATCTACCGGTCCAAGAGGGGCCCGCATCAGCTGTGCCGTTACCGTCACCGTCACCCAACTCGTCACACCGACGCTCCGCCATCACCGACGCCGAGAAGACTCTACAAAAGTAGGCTGAATCGTTCCTACCGCTTAAGACAAAGAGTTGGTGTCACTACTTTGAAACTCCCTACTAATATCTTTTAGAGAAGATTGATTAGATTTCAAATCCATTCCTTTTGGATTAAACCTTAAAACATCTCTATCTCTCACCATCGCTCCAGAAATTAATAATTCCATACCTTATTATATTCGTTTTATTTGATTATCTATGCATATATTCTATTATTCCCTCGTTTATTCATAGTTTTCACTTTATTAAATAAATATTCATTCACACTTAAGAAGTTGTTTGTGGTGTTGTTTACGGCAGAGAATGACTGGTAAAATTTGTAGTAAAGGATTCATCCTTCAGATATGCAAATTATTTAACCGAGACTGATAAACTGATTTAAACCGTGTTCTTCCTACGATAACAGGAGGTGGTGCCCTAACGAGACAATTTAGTAGTGTAGACTTCCCTACACATGCATTTAAATCATTGCTTTTGATAAATGTCTCTAGTGTTTTAAGTGGGTTTTAGTTGTTAGTGGGTCTCATTGCCTTTAGTTTCGTCTGTTAAAAGCACGGGCCCCCTTCTTTTACTGCACTGTGAAGAAAACGAAAACAACAATGTACATGAACAGTGAGTTTATGTACCTGGCTGGAGTCCTGTCACAAACTGATGCTTGGCTGTCTGGTCATTTAATTCCTTTGACAACCAAGAATCAAGATGATGAGGTGCTTCTCTGTGGAAGAGGCTCGGGATGAAATCATGTTGCCTGTTAGTCCCAGAGAGAGAGAGAGATGCAGGAAAGTGAAACATCCACATCCTCAGAAGGAGAGTCTGATGTGGACTTTGTGGTGGAGTCGAATCACTCTGCTTCCTCTTCTGACTTTTCCGTCGGGAGTGGAGAGGACGCAAAGGATCCTGCAACAGAATGGACATCAAAAGCAGCCAAGTCTGGTTTCCTACTAATGCAGAGACTACCCACTATGGCCCATGTTGCCGGAGGGACTGACATTGCCTATGGCAAATTCTATATGTAATACAGAGTTCTGCCTTTCTCCGTGTAAAAATCACATTCAATTGCATAATCTGTTTTTGATGTGGATTAGAACAACTAGTGGTTCTAAATGGTATTAAACTGTAGTCGGTTGTTTTGCTTATTTTTTATTTTTTTTAGGGATTATGATTACAGAAAAAATAAATAAATAAATAAATCAAAGCAAAGGTTCAGGTATCCAGATGTGAGCTGGAAAGTGAAAGTCTGTCTTGGCGAGTTGCAGGTATACATTTGCGTAGGTGGCTCGGATTACATAAATCATAATTTTCTATACTATACCTTCAGATACGTTGCATGCACACCATCACTCACGCCCTATAGCTTGATTTTTCCACACAGTTAAAAATAAAAAAAACACATCTTTTGGCGAGTTCTTGGCACAGACAGATCAACGTGCATGACAAGCTGCAGCTAATGTCCAGCAGCTATACCAGAGACAGTGCACTCACTACCTAAGGTACCAGTTGGCATCAAAGTAGTAGCAGCATCCATGATTTGTTGGACTTCCTTTCAACATCTACATCATGCATTACTCTGCACACAAAGTCACATGTGAGCATTGTCTTGGCATCCTTGTGCCCTGTCATTCCAGCTTATGCATATATCTGTCAACCTTCACATCAAAGCAACCCTGATGGGCTCCATAATCTACCCTCAACAACAGGAGATGTTGGCTTATTAAAAAATAATATAACCTGTTTTATGAGGCATAAAATGTCTGGAGAAACATCTGTGAAACAAGTTGTGTATTAAATATGTAGGAGCTACATTCAAAATTCCTTTTTGCATGGGATGGCAGAGCTATAAAGAGAATCCAGAGTGCGGGCCCCCAGGCTCATTCAAGTCCCGCCATTCTCCCTATCTGACAGTCAAAGCAGAGTAATCTTGCTCTTCTTTTTGCCTCCTTCTTGCTGTTCCCTCAACTCTGTTGGGATATAACAGTCAAAATGTTCCCATCACTGCCATAAATTACTGACTCAGGAATGTCTCTGATCATTTTCAAAAATCAAGAGGAAACAAAAAAACAACAAAAGCTGTTCCTGAAAGCAATTGCGCAGGCTAAAGAGTTCATTAATGCCTTTTTGTACTGAAGTGGAGGCCTCTGGAGACACCCAGGCTCCCCAGGCTAGAGAAATGAAGGAAGGATGGGGGTGTGCTGCAGTACAACAGGAAAACGAGAACAACGCTCGTAGACAGATTAAAGTAGCTGCATTTCAAAGGCTTCTTTATAACCTTTTATTGTACTGCTCCTTTATCCTTGAGAATTACATTGAACGGATTTTTCAATTTAGCCTCACACAGCTGATTGTCCAATATAAAGATACTGTGGAATCCGTGTTTGTGCGTTAATCATTATTTGCACAGTAGATCTGTAGAGGACTTCATAATCTGTTGTTTCTTTGACAGTTTGACCAAATATCTATCAACGAACAGTCCTCTTCCTGATTCATGGTCCAAAACATATAATACAATTTTTATTTTTTTATTTTTTTTTATTTTGCAACAAGAAAAATTGCTTTGGATACATTCCATTGGGTATTATCATAATTTCAACCTACGTCTGTGTCTCTCATGAGAAAAACAACAACAAAACGGCTCATACAAAAGTCAAGTCATTCAAAAATGATCAAGACAAGCAGGGCCGATGCCAGGTGTGGTAATTCAAAGAGAGAACATTCAGCAAAATGTTTCGCCATGCAAATGTAGACATCAAGTATTTCCCTGTTGGGAAGAAACTATAACACTCAAATGAAAAATGTAATCAAGCAAGTTGTGCAACAGTGGCAATTTCAGTGTTTTCCAATTCGACTCCAGATTGAAAATCAAAGAAGCCCCACTGCTAGAATTTGGGTTGTTGCTCTCTGAGGCAGCCCAGTATTAAACCACACAGGCCAGTATTGTTTTATTTTACCTAGATTAGAGAATGTGTGTGCGCTGCAGTATTTACACATACTGTATGTATGTATGGAGACTCTTGCTCATGGCTTTTTCTTTCTTTTCTGAAAACAACAGAATGAAGATGATTATGAACAGCATGAGCCACAGAAGAAACAGAACCAGTTACTCTGGCTGCTGTTTGTACATAATACATGTCATGGCATACTCCAAAGAGAATTTAACTTTTGTTCTGTTTCTGTTTGTTCTGAATGTTGATTTCACTTAATAGACTTTAAACCAGGGGGTGCCCAGTATGTCGATCGACCGGTAGATTGTGAAGGTAGCGTGGATAGATCACGTATAGAATGTTAGTGTAATCATTTACCTGTTGCACATCTTGTAACAGCAAATGTTCATCTTTTTTACTTTTTTTTTTTTTTGCAACATACCCTCTGTTCAGCAGCACACATTTACAGCCACACCCAACTTCAGCAAACACCAACTCAAGACTAGTGCACACAGTGCACACATTTGTCTTCCTAAAAATAAAAACAAAGAAGGGTAGCAGCTTTCTTGATAATAAGGCTTTTCAATTTAAATTTAATGAATTTCATTTTCAATGCAATGAAATTAGGGCAGCACAGTGGCGAGGTGGTTAGCACTGATGCCCCGAGTTTGAATCCATGGACTGACTGGGCCTTCCTGTGTGGAGTTTGATTGTTCTCCCCGTGTCTGTGTTGGTTCTCTCCGGGTACTCCGGCGTCCTCCCACTGTCCAAAGACATGCTCATTAAGTTAACTGGTGATTCTAAATAGGCCAGAGACAGATGATACTAATTATGTGTTAATACAGGATTTTCGTTCATTCATCTTGTACCCTCTTATTCCTGTTAAGGGTTGCGGGCGTCTGCTGGAGCCTCACCCAGATGTCATCAGGCGAGAGGTGGGGTACAACCTGAACATGTTAATGCAGGATTTCTTAAATCAAAATACACAGTTCCAGGTCAGAATAACACAGTTATCTGGCTGAGAGAAGAAAGACCAAAAACCATCTTTGTTAAACCAACATATGTGCGCCTTCTAAATGTCTGAGTACCAAACCTTGGGAAACGAAAACCTGAAAAGAAACGGTAACAATGTGAATTCATTTTGACCAAAAGGTCATTTTTATATGTTCACAAGAACATTTCACACAAGTCTGTCCTAGAAAAATGGGTCTGCTGTGTAAAGAACAGGACTCAGGGTGTATGCTCCGAGTGGACACAAAGACACATGGACACACTCATCTGGGAACAGGCTACAGTGGCAGGAGATCACATCTGGACTGCAGTACAGCCAAATGCTAATGACACTGCTGGAAAAAGAATGGGAGATGCAGGGTTTTGTCATATATCAGATATTAAAGTGATCGGTAATAGGCTGCATGGCCGTGTGTTCATCTTTAAGATCTTTACACACAGATCCACTGGAAAGTGTAGGCCTGTAAATCTGAAGCATCGCTAGCCTTTGGTCTGCTGCACCAGAATGTCTACTGCCTTTGAGGCTTGAATGATATGTCTCAGTGACTTGCTGGCGAGATGAAAGGCTCCATTTTGAAGTCGTTAGTGGTGGTGTGCTCGACCGGCTGCCTTGTATTCCTCCTCCTGTCAGAAACACTTGGCTAGACACGTGTGAAAACCCCTCTGCCATCCGGAGCTTTTTATCACATGAAAAGCCTGCTGTCTGACCATAGGACGTCTCTGAGCATGTTATTGTCCATCACATTGCGTACAATTTATTTTGCGGCTTGGGGGACTCTCAGCAAATTCAGAGAAATGCAGTGATGGCCCGTTGGATTGTGATGAAATCCTTTTTGAAATGGACACATCAGTGTAGCCCAAGCCTCTTCACAGCGGTAGAGTTAATGTGGATCTTGAGAAACTGCAATTTATATGCATAGTCGTGGGAGGGACGCACCTGGGGTTGGCGTGATGAAGAAAATGCTTCAGTTCAGATGTCATGTTTTTAATTTTAGCCTTACTTTAGTTTCCATTAAGGCGTTTTCAGACTTAAAAGCCTCATTCCGATCAAGTGCCTGTCGTTGAGTTGAAGAGCTATTATTTTCACATCTGGGACCAGAAACAATGGCACGGTGGAATGGGGAGGGCTATCCATGTGCAAAACTCATTGGGTTTGGCTCTTTGCAGCAGGCTTTATTTGGTAGATATCAAATAGGAGATATAGCATAAACTATTGGAACCAGTTTGGGCAAAAGAGCAATATCACTTGAAGAATGATCTGGTAGTAGTTTAGAAACGTGTTGAGTAAATTCAGAGGAAAAAAACATAGATTAAGGATGACAAAGAGTGTGCATGCATTTACTGTTCATTTGTGTTTCATTGTAAATTACCTGAAATCAGGTTCTCACAGTGTAAAATAGCTGTATAAAAAGTCCTCCACTGGTGCAGATTATGTTAATAAGCAATGTGTTTGTCCTAAAACTGAATGATAAAATATATGCACTCCACCATTTTAACTAAACACACATGTTCCTACTGTTTGACACTATTTTAAGTCCTTTAAATCAAGTCAGACCTAAGGCCGACCTCACAGGCATCTCACTCAAATACCAGTTCATGAGCATCTCAACTCAACTCAACTCAGCCTTAAGCATCCAAACCAGACGTGCATGGTTTTGACCTCAGGAGGTTATGAAGCCACGTGTGTTCAAAGCTCTAAATGACAAATACGCTGCAACAGAATTCACAAAAAATAGAAGATAAAAATCATAACTGGATCAAACTAATCACCTATCAGCCAATGGAGAAATGAAAACCATGAATTGTGTGACGAATGAGAGAGAGAGAGATGACAGTAAACAATAGAAAACAAATTAGCCTAAAGTACATGTAATCTAAATGGGCAAACCCACAGTGCCTACGTCATGTGGAGAAGGAATAATAAATAAGCCTTTTCCTGTTGCTTGAATTCCGGCATAGCTCCTTTAGTTTTAGGATCATGCTTTGACTGACCCACTGACTGAAGCACTTGTAATACATGTGATTTTCCCCACAAGATATCAGCCGTCAGCCATGAAGGAATTAACTGGTACTGGTATGTACCACCAGATAAATCCCTGTTTTAAACTCTGAAACAACCGTCAGCACATCCAAATCTCATTCTCGTCTCTCCCTCCTCTCTTATTTCATGCGATATCTCCACTGTTGGCAAAGAAAAAGGCACAAGATTACACTATTAAATGCAGCGGTGCATGCTGACCAGCTGAAGCAGACTTCTGCAGTCCAGATGACAGTGAAGTTCTCCTACATTTCAGCAAACAAACACAGAAGACAAAATAAAACACACGTTATTCAAATACCAACAGCAGTACGACATGCTCCTGAACTTATGAGAATGATTTGGAGAAATCCTTCAATAACAAACTGGTGGGTAGACTGTCTTGTTAATTATTTAGTTAGTGTACTTTGTCACATATTAATTAATTATATGTGTTTTTATTTTCTACTATGAAGTAAACACAAGTGCCACCCACAGTGTGTAATTGCCAAGTTGTTGTGGCATAAATGTTAGACGGTGGCGGCTTTGGAAATAAGTTATTGATTAAAAAGAAAATGGAGGATATTTTCAAAACAAATCACATGACAAATGTATTCATGATTTAATTCAGAGCTGAAAGTCGCCCTTGAACTATAAAGGATTTCTTTGGAGCCTTCTCATAAACAAACTCTACATTCTGTAGGCGCCATAATACAGGTATGAGTGTGAATGTGAGGGGTGTAGCACATGAATCTATAAATACAGATCAGTCTTTACTGGATCAGGTGTTGTACCCCGAAGATGAACAGTTTTTTGTTGATTCAAGTTTGATGCAAACTGAAGCCTCGTGGATGATTAATTGATCTGAGTGTTTACCTTTAGCAGCGTGTATTTACGTAACTATATCTGTCAAGGTAATCGGTGCATCAGTTAGAGCTATGGCGTGGTAGCACCTCTGTGGCTTAACGGTTGGCTCCGTTTCTATAAACACATTTGGTGTTATCCTTGAGGTCTAACAGACAGAATGTTTGCTTCCATGGCAATAAATGTGTGGCGTTATAATTAGCAATGTGAATTCTCATTGTGATTGTGTTTCTAGTTATCTCCCCCAGCTCTGCTAGTAATAACAGTGATTGATAGCTACTTACTAAAAAGGTATATATATATGCATGCGTATGCACCTTTGTTCTCTGCTCTGAGCTCTTGTTGCTATTAAGTGCAACATGAATGAAATTATAAAGGCATGGAGAATATCAACGGACAAATAGCAGGATGGCATTACCGTCATCCAGTCCTCCACTGGACCAGAAATCCTCTCGTGACAATATGTCACTTAGTGGAAGTTTATTAATATTGGTGAATATCCTAAATCACAAAGTCTTCTCAGAGGACGCTGCCATATGTAGACCCATACATTTTATGTTTTCATTATTCCTGAGCAAACATAACTGAAGCCGACACATGGAGAATTAGGCCTATGGATGTGTGGTTCATTTTCTCCTCCTGCTTAGTTCCTTTAGGAGTTGCAGACAAGCTACAAATTATCATAATCAGAGTGGAGGAAGAGAAATAATTAACAATTCAAGACATGACTACAGATTAAAAGCTAAACCTGTATTCTTCTAACTTAAGGAACAGTAAATGTACACAGAAACAAGTCAATACATGCAATACATTTTGGCAATTCTGAATCTACACACAGTGACAATATTCTTTAAATCTGTATTGTCTGTGTTGATATGAACACTGTTAAGTATAAAATTAAGTTCTTGATTACCTTCATTTCATGTTGAATAATATCTGGGTTCAGTAAAGCGCTTTGAGACATTTTTTTTTTTATCGTCACTGCTGCCATCTAAATAGAACTGAATTGAACTGAGCCGAAAAGAATAAAATGATAAGGACTGGTTGGGGGAGGAGTGCAAACCTGGTTTCCTTTCAGATTTATAAAACCATGCGTGTGCACAGTCTCACGCGCTCACTCTTACAAAAATAACCCACATGCACATTTCTGTGAGCACACAGATATTTCTTATAAGTAAGCATAGTTCAATGCGTCTGGCTCCTGGATGATTAGATCCATACAAGGAGCAGCTAAAGAAGAAAGGCATTCCACTTTATGACTGAACAATTTCTTTGTGCCGTTATTCTCTTGGTATGCTGAATTGATCTCAAACTTCAAAACACACCAAACAGGAGCTGATGCAAACACACACAAAATAAGGCCATGAATCAATTGAGATGCATCTTGCTGTGATGATACAATGCCAACCATGGAGTCACTAAAACTCCCTCATAGAATCTGGCCCGTACCAATTCTAGCCCAGTGTGTGCATCCCTGCACGTGTGTCTGTGTGTGTTTGATACCTGCAGCTAGATTTATTGGATTATAGGATCTCTCCTGCTGTGTGCTCTGTGGTACAAGTGGGTTTGACTCAGTTTCTCTGTGTGAAGCTGGCAAAGCTTTGGACTGACCTTGCAGTGGAGGTGTCACTCTGCAGAGTTGTTGTCATTACTCAATTAGACAGAATTAGGCACTGGCTAACGTGACAGTAGCATGCTGTGAAAACTGACTCAGAAGCAGATTCTGGGTCTGGCAAGGTTAATTTTAATGGTTCGGCCACAACATCAGTCACAACAGGCCTGTTTTTATGTGATGATATATAAAGCCTTAAGATAGTATTACGTTCTCATCGCTCCGTTGGAAAAAAAAAAAAAAAAAGACTTTTAACAAGCATGCATGCTGCTCCAATAAGCAGTAAGGTTAATGGAGTGTCAGGTCAGGACACATCCTGTTATACTGCAGTGCTCAGCTTAAAACTGCACAGGCGTTTGATTTCAGTAGGTCAACATGTGACATCTAACCAGTGCAGTTCGGTCCGTGCTTGGCTTTGGCATTCCCATAAGGTATGGGAATTTAACTGAATGTAGTTTAGTAATAATCTAAGAAGAAAGTTGGAGTATAAAGGCAAAAACAAAATACATTCACTGGAAAAGACGAGAATTAAATCCACACAGTGTATAGGCAACAAGTATTACCTGCAAAGGGTGATAGAATTCACCAAAACAAACTGGACTGGACTGAAGAATGGTGTCTTGTGTAGACGTATTTTACGTAATCACATGCTGGACTGGGATCTGGTTACAAAAACACAAATGCATAGGAATAAGTCTGCAAATATTTACACTATGAATGTGTAAATTCATCCTTATTATATGTTTCTATTATTTTTGACAACCTCATTCAGTGATTACACACAGCTAGGCTGTTCAACAGAAACACTATCCTCGCTCAGCTATGAAACTAATCCAGTTTGGTGAAAATTGGATTGACCTCGCCTAAACTTAAGGAGACCGGAAGATCTAACTAACACTTCAGGAACCTTTAAGAGTCATCTCGAGACTAATATTGTAATTTGTAACTAATATAATTTATTTGTGCAGGTAAAGCTCAGTGCACCGTGGCCCATATTCTGTAGTGTTCTTGGGTATTTTTTGTTGTTTTTTTTTCAGTTGCAACCTGTTGAGACTTTGTTTTAGAGTAGGTATGATTTCAGCCAACCAAGGTTTTCTTTGGGTGACCACAGCCTTAAACACGAAACGCAGAACAAGCCACTTAACACATTTTACTTGTTCTGCTTGCATAATGCATGCCATGGCTTACTCCGAAGTAGGGGTTCGACGAGTTCAGATCTTTTAAAGTCGACTGTTGCGTGAAGAAAGTCAAGGCGAACAGTGAAATAATTATGAGTGATTTCTACTTAGAAGCAGTGACAGATGAAGTACTTCTGTGCATGGAACATGGATAATATGTGGATAGAAATACTCAAATGAATACATAGAAAAAAATTCTGGCGTTAATGTATTATATCCACATAAAAAAACATATATACAGTTTAATATAAATGAAGTACCAAGGGTAATATATACACGCACAATAGTGCTAGTAGTCATTAAACAAAAAAAAATAAGTTTTACTCACCAGTAAATAGGTCAGGTTGTGGAGTGAGACATGTCTCTGATATGCCAGCATCAATGAAAAAATCGTCCACCCATGCCCGACTGTAACGCCTGGAAAATCCTAAGTACCATACTTTCACTAATCAGCGCTGGTAAATAAACTTCGTAAAGTTTGACACGTCAGTCTCGTAATGGAGGCTCAGCAGAGCAGCAGAGAGCACCTGGAAATGGAGACGGTGGAGGACGAGGGACTGTCTTCACCTGCTGGCAGCTAGCCAATCACGTGCTAGGTGTTAGCTTAATTAGTTCACACTGACGTCTCCGTCTAACGTTGATTGTCTGCACTTATTGTCCTCCTCTCAATCCCAGGTTGTGTGTTTCAGGTCCTGCGGCGTCTGTCCTGCCAGCTGCTGGTGTACTCTTTCAGTCGCTAGAAAGACTTTGGCTGTTTTCTTTGTCAGTTAGCCAAGTTAATTTGAGGCCAGTTGTGTCATCCACTTCCTGTCACATTTATTTACTTGTGTGGAGAGAAAAATTTGCCCCAACTCCCTGAGAAAACAAGGGATAATATTCATAAACAAATCTTCAAAACCATTAAGAATAATTGTAAAATAAGGAGTAAATGCTGATCCTTTAAAATGACCTATTAAGAAGTAGGACGACCCAAATTAAAGCCAGATTAAAGCGGAATAGAAGATACTTAAGCAGATGCTAACCGCGATATGGCAGTGCCGCTAACCCTTCCATTTACACCTACAGCAGCCCTAGTAATTTAGTTAAAGTTTCTAACTAATGAAAACAACGCACACATGTACCATGATCTTTAGATCGCTGTGTACTATTATATGTATTTGTGTTGTGTAAGTCATAAACTTAAATGAGCACAATTCACACTGCAGTTTAACTGTAAATGATGCCATGACAAATGTAGCTTAACAACCAATGAAAATCACATATTTGTGGATACATCTGCACACAGCTACAGATGGAGGTACATGTACGAAGATAAATAAAGTGCTGCTGTCAGTTTAATGTGTAATTTCAAGCAGTTCTTTGGTGTTTTTCATCGTGCTGGCTGATTGTTTTTGAGGCTGCAGAGACACTCAGCGTCCATCCACTTCAGCCCCACGTGGCACCGATGGCTCTCGGCTTGTGAATCCTTGCTGCTGAGCAGAAAACCTCCTAATCTGATGAAACATTAAAACAAATGGTTTTATAGTACGTGTGATTTATATCAGCAGTTATTCCATGTTTTACTGTTACAGCGGAATAACCCATAAAAAGCTGCTGACCAGGCAGAAAATGCTTGCTTTCATCAGTCAAACATTTCTTATTCACTCTTTAACCTCTAGGAAAGCACAGCCCTCCCGGTGGGTAAATATGGACTCCAGCTGATGAGCTCCACCCGCCTGCACTCTCTTTGGAAGCTAATGTTAATGGTTAACAGCTGAAGGGACGATGATAGTTGGGGATCATCCCTCACGTGTGATAGAAATTTCCTTCTGATTGGCCGAGGTTCAGGCTCGGTGGAGGTCACCCCCCTTCATCCTCATTCAATTACAGACGGACATAAATCAAGCCGTTTCTTCAGCCATTTTGGGGCGACTGCCGACCACTTTATTACCTTGTTCAAATTTGCAAAGGGTATTTTACTCCGTCCCATGCTCTATGTGTAATTTAAACAGTGACAGCTCTGGCTCATTAAGGTACCATCTGGTGAAATTCACCATAAAAGAAGAAATCACTCAGTAGAGTCCAGGCCTCCTGCTGGGTCTAATAATCCTCTACGTTAGCCATTAGCTTTACATTCCACAAAGCACCAGATAGGTTACAGGTTAAAAGAAAGAAAATCAGTACATTTCTTTTTATTTTTAGCCTGCTTTTTTGATAAGTTTTATTGTTTTTAACGTAATCTGAATACGTGTCTCTGTTTTGCAGTTGAAGCCATGTCTCTTACCTACCTGTCTACAGAGTTTGCGAGGCTGCCGTGGAGACGTGTGGCCAACATAAAAGCCCACATGTCCATCACCATGAAAGACTTGGACATCAACAGGTTCTTGGATAAGGGCAAATATCACAACAGTGACCTTTTCCAGAAGGTGGTGGAAGGAGTGAAAGAGGGAGGCTGTGTTGACAAGGTGGAAATCTTTGAAAAGATCCTGCAGCGTGTAATTGAGAGTTAGTAAACAACATAATGTATATATGGCACTGTCCTTTTCTTAATATGTAGCCAAGTATAGGAGGTAGGCAATTATACAGTTCATTAGGTACACTTATTGCTGTTCAACACTTTGATTCAGTTTAATTTAACGTCACCGCAAACTACATCCGCCAAGATAACCATACATTTGAATTACAATTCCATCATATAGTGAACATTATAAGAGTCAGAGTCAGATTCAGAGGTCATTGAAGCGGAGTCCGATGGACTGCTGGTAGAAACTCTCCTGTAGTCTGTTGGTGTGTGCAGCCAGGCTCCTGTGCCACCTGCCAGATGGTAAAATGGAGAGCAGTCTGTGCGCGGGGTCCTGGCTGTGGTTCCTGATTATGCTGTGTGCCTTCTGCAGGCACCGTTTTTTGATAAATGTCCTGAATGGATGAGAGTCAGTTTCCAGTGATGTACTGTGCCATTTCCACCACCTTCTGTAGTGCTTTCTGGCTTCTACTGGTACATTTCCTGTACCATGCTGTGATGCAGCCCATCAGAAGGCCCTCGATGGTTCACCTGTAAACGTCCTCAGCCTCCTGAGGAAATAAAGTCTCTAGTGAGCTTTCTGGCCCACAGTGTTGGCGTGCAGTGACCAGGACAAGTCCTTTATGATGTGTACAGCCAGAAATTTAAAACTGCTATCCCTATCAATTCCAACATCACCAATATAGATAGGAGAGTGTCCACTTTCTCTCTGGGTGTTCACAACCACAGTCCGCTGACATTCAGGGAGAGGTTGTTGTCTTGTCACCAGCTGCTCCTCTCTGTAGGCGGTCTTATCATCGTCTGTGATGAGGCCCAAGATGGTCGTGTCATCAGCAAGTGCAAAGATGGTGTTAGACCCGTGCTTGGTAGTGCAGTCACAGGTGAACAGAGAGAACAGGAGGGGGCTGAGCACATACCCCTGTGGTGCTCCTGTGTTGTGGGTCAGGAGGTGTACTTGCGGATTCTCCCCACCTGGGCCCTGACAGTCAGGAAGTCAAATATCCAGCTGGAGAGGAAGGTTTCAAGACCCACATCAGCGAGCTTTGAGGCAATTTTAGATGGGATATACAGTAAACTGTAAACCTAACATTTAGAAATACACAGGACAAAATGTTACAATCCCTTGTGCCGAAATCCCAGGCAAAACACGTTTAGAGGCCCTGTTCGACTAAGAGGCCCTACCAAGCCTACAGTCATGTAATATGACCAATAACCTATATTCTACCTAGGCTAACTAGAAGCTGCTGGCTTGTAAGTCCATTGAGCAGCGGAGGATACCTCAAACATTGTAAAACATACCTAACTAAACGCTGCTGGCTTGTATGGCCCGCTCAGCAGCAAACCATGGCTACCAAATACCATGAGAACATGATCTGAACAACAGGAGTATGCAGCATATCATTGGGGTTTTCAAGTGGGCACCTCCCTTCACCGATGTTTCGTTAAGTTAGGCCCACGACACCTCAAGAAGGCTTAACAGTGATTTCCAGCGTCCTGGAATCACCCCCCTCTACACCGCCACTACACAACCCTCTCTTCCTCACCATTCGATGTCTATCAACAACTAGTATGGAAACTAATAACCACAAGCCAAACAAACAAATCTACCATGCTCCGCTCCGTTGATGCGAGCTGAAGCACGTAACAAACAAACAAATTCATAACAAACAAACAAATCTACCATGCTCCGCTCCGTTGATGCAAGCTGAAGCACGTAACCAACAAATCTGTAACAAGCAAACAAATCTACCATGCTTCGCTCCGTTGATGCAAGCTGAAGCAACAAACAAATCAACTGGGGCCTACATGCGGCCTACATCCTTACCTTAGTTAGCTCCCCAGCTAGCATGCTTCCTGCGCACCCATAACCAGTCACTGGCTCTCTCTGCTGCCCGGGACATATTGCTAACCGCAGTCCTCTGGCTTCTTCCTCGTATGCCCAGCTCACTCAGCAGAGCAATGACCGACTTTGCCACAAATCCACGGCAGCCCACTTCTACCGGGCGGACATAAGCCTTCCATCCATTTTGCTCTGCATCTGCTGCTAACTCTGCATACTTAGCTCTTTTTCTCTCGTTAGCCTCCTCAACTCTATCTTCCCACGGGACAGTCAGCTCTATGAAATAGACTACTTTCTCTGGCTCAGACCACAACAGCAGCTCTGGCCGTAGTCGAGTGCTAGCTATCTCACCTGGGACAACCAGTTGGCTATTTAAGTCCGCCCTCATCTCCCAGGCTCCTCCTACCCTTAGCTGTCCCGTGTTATGCCTGAAGCCTGCTCCTCTAGACTTTTCTCCCTCCCATACAAACTTAATACATCTATTCTCTCTGTTAATGGCCACGGAATTTACATTCACCCGTTTTTCCTCTATTGCAGCTGCTAAACATTTCAATACCTGATTGGGACGCCAGGTATAACTTCCTTGTGAGAGACTAACCTTACAACCTGTCAGAATATGACTAAGCGTGCAGACACAAGTGCACAGTGGACAGGCAGCATCCTCACCTACCCACTGGTTCAGGTTCTGGGGAGTTGGCAGCACATCATAAGTAGCCCCTAACATAAATCTAATCCTGCTGGCCTCCATGCTCCAAAGCTCTCTCCACTTCACCTTCCTTTTCTCCACACTCTCCCAGTTCACCCATTGACCCTGCTTAGCCTACGACACTGCCTTCGAGCATCTAACCATTTCCTCTTGCCTCTGTACCTCTTCCACTATCATCTTTCTCCTTTCTACTGCTGATGCCTTGCTCCACAGAGGTTTCCCTGCACACAGTCCTAGGCCTCCACGCCCTTGCTGTACATGGCCTATGATATCTCTATGCTTAAGAGCTGCCTGTGCTTGCTGCACTGCCTCTTTTGCCTTCCACTTCCTCCCTGTCTTAATAGTAGGCGCTACGCTCCTAACCACTGGATCCTTTGACTGAGTTAGAGTCATTTCCAGTCTAACTTCAAAACTCCTCTGTTAGGCAGGTAACTGGGAGCTTCAGTATGCCTTTCCCATACAACGCTGTGCTACTTAAGCAGCGTGGGACACCAAGCCACTTTCTGATAAATGGTAAATGGTAAATGGCCTTGCTTTTATATAGCACTTTTCTACCTATTGGTACTCAAAGCGCTTTTACAGTCAGAGACACATCTACCCATTCACTCACACAAGCACGCACACATTCACACACCAGTGCCACGCACTGGGAGCAACTAGGGGTTCAGTGTCTTGCTCAAGGACACTTCGACATGTGGCACATTCCGGGGATCGAACCGCTAACCCTCTGGTTCGTGGACAACCCGCTCTACCTACTGAGCCACAGTCGTAAATGAATTACTCATTCTTTCTAGCTTTTCTACCTTTGAAAGGGCAACCTCGTACACCGTCAGCGGCCACATTAACCTAAAAAGGGGGTAACTCTTGTATATACATACATTAACAATATAGCAGGGTGTCAATAAAGTATAAGGTACAGTGATAATTGAAAGTCCAGTTAAGGCTCAGAGTGGAGCAGATGGATAGCAGGGGGATAAAAACTCTTCTTTAGCTACTCAGTCTTTGTTCCGTCTGGGCAGCTGGATCTTGTTGGCCCTAAACCTGCAACGGTTTGTGTAAATGTCCCACAATTTGGGGAGGGAGGTTCTGGTGGTCCGCTCCACTGAATGGAACACCCTCTAGAGGTCCAGGAAGTCCTGCATGGTGCTGTCTCCCATCCTGGTGGGTATGCTCCCATACACAATGCTCTTGACTGCACAGGTGTAAATGTTCCTAAGCACCTTGACAGGGAGCTTAGAGTCTCTGAGGCGTCTGAGGAGGTAGAGATGCTGTCTGGCTTTGTTCACGAGGGCGTTCAGGTTGCATGAGAGGTCCTGTCAGATGGTCACTCCAAAGTATCTGCAGTTTCCACTCTTTCCACCTCAGAGCCACTGTTACTAGGTGGATGTAAGTCATTCTACAGTTTCCTGCTGAAGTCCACTACCAGTTCCTTTGGTGGTTCTCCTGGCACCAATCCTCCAGGTGGAAGACCTCTGGTGAATGACACATTCACTGAAATCTACAGTGTACATTACAGAACATAATATGTCAGTCGAAACAATAGAGAGGACACTGTGTAACTGGTGCAGCTGATGACAGCTGGATAGGCTCCCTGTGACCCTTCACAGAACAAGCGGTTACAGAAGATGAATCAATGAATGAATGAATATGAGATTTACGTTTTTTAAATAATGACCAAAACTTCTCTTGTGTGGGATCAATGTGTCCCATGGACAGCTGCATTGTGAACTATTAAAAAAAGAAAAGAGAAATGTTTCCTAAAAGCTTTGACAAGAAGACCCCAGGTAAGGTATCATTGCTCGCCTCGACACACAGCCCGAATGGGACGCCACTTACTCCCGTCAGGACCTCACTCACAGTACCTATCTCTCACCCTCCTTCCCACCTTCTCTGACAAGTCTGAAACTGACAAAATAACAGCGCTCCTCCCCACAATCCCCAAACTGTCCATCACTCTAAAGGTCAGCACAACAGTATGGCCTTGGTCTCATTCCAAACTCTTCACCTGGCGGGTGCACTGTCCATTACACCGGGAGACATTGCAGTGGCCCCTGCCCTCACACCCCCCTCTCGACTGTCTATCACTGCCATCCAGGTGAGAAAGTAATTGGGGAGGTTCTGCTTGAAGGAGGCACTGCTGTCATCTGACAGCATCCAGCATGCACAGAACATGATGCAGGCAGCCAGCGGTGGTTTGACAGTAGCTGTTCAACATATGTACTGACACGGTGAAGGCTTCGCTGTAGGCTACTGCTGCACATGTACAACAGCAACGTACTGAAAAGGTCGTATTCAGCATGGCTCGCTGAAACAGCTTTATAGTTACGGTGCACAAACAAACACGGCTTCATTATAGAGCTGACCTGTGGAGATGCATAGGAGGAATTTAGGAATATGCGACAGTGCTATATAAGGTGGGACATGAAAAACATTCACAAAATCTAGCAAGACGAATGACCTTGCGGTGTATTTCTAACAAAACCAAGTATGTATGCAGTCCAGTGTACCTGGGTATTACGTCTTTGTTTGGATGTTGCAGTGCATGATTTATGTCCAGTGCAAATATTCTGTGCAAGTGCAGCGAGTAGCGTGCCCTTTACGTGGCACTGCATGAAATATGGGTACGCATCACGACTGACTTTGATACAGGAGATCGTAGGTTGCATGCTGTCACAGTGCAACAAAGTTCACCTTTTCTAAAATCATAATCCATCTTGTCATGATATTTGTGCACCATAAACTCACTGTAATTAAACTCATAAAGGCATGTGCAGATATTATACAAAGACGGGGTTTTTAAAAAGAGGCAGCGAATAAAATGTGGAATTGTGCAGATGAGTCCTGCGTTGGGTCGAGGAGTACAGCCGGTAAGTGAAGACCGGACTTGATTTATCTGACCACATTTCCTTCAGTTTTCAGTCATGCACTTGCTGCCAATGCCCTGTCAAGTGCAGATTGCCTTTAAGGGACGGTTGGGTTTCTTTGAAGTAGGGCTCAGTGCATCACCTACAGTGGATGATGGTCAGGACGCCCCCAGTTTGGAGAAGCACAGCACCAGCACGGAAGACAAGAACAGAGCTGCTATGCACAGGGTCAGTTTATCTATAAAACAGTTTACCTGTACGGTCAATTTAAAATAATATTTTTGCTATCAGAAAGTCTTTCCTGGCAGGGATTACCCCGTACAACCCCACTTCACTGAAATCTCATTATCCATTGAAACAAAGAGCTTAAACATAAATATGTAGTACAAAATAAAATGTACAGCATTTAATGTGTTTAATTGTTGCTTTGTGAATATGTCCTGATTACAGCAGTGAATTAAGAGAGTCTTGTTTAATAAATAGTTACACAATACTGTGCTGCATCTATCATCTGTGTTAATTAACCAAATTGTCAACTTAATAAAAACAGAAATTAACATTTTTTCCTCCCTTAATTATCGCGTTCACAACAAAAAAGGTAAATTAAATTCTCCTAGTCTGAATTTTTAGCTTGCAAATACACATCAGTGGGGGTGAGTGGGGGCGGGGGATTCTGGGCAGCCGCGCTCAAATGTCATGCCCACTTGACCTCCAGACACCAAAGGAGTTCAGCTGAAGCTGTGAGAAACAAAAGAATGTCTGGCACAAAGGAAAAGAAAGGAAAGAATAAAAGAGCAGTTAGTCAGACTTTTGCAAAGCACATTCCTTCGATTCAGGTCACAAATTGTCTGTACTCTCCCCACCTGCCGACTTGTTTGAGAAAACTTGGTTTCTGAAGACTTAGAAACAAGGCTGACCCTTTCCACGTGATAAACAAAAAAAAAAAACTGTCTGCAGTATGCAGCAGGAATGTGTCAGCGGGTTCAAGCTGTGCATTTATTGTGTTGTTTTATTTTGATTTTTTTCCACTTAGGGCAATGCAAATAAAACAGAAAACCTGCACATCTACCCTGCTTAATACAGAGGGAAGTGCAGCCCAGCTCTAAAAAATAACATTCAGTTGAAAACATTCCTGCTCCTTCAACCTCTGTGAACAGGTGAAGAAACACAGAGATGAGGTCTAGATCAACTCATTTTCATGTAACATTATAAACCAAAAGTGCTGATGACCACGTGTTCAGAAGACAAAGTGTTTGGTGTCACAGAGGTTCTGACACCACAGACTGGAAGCCAAAAAGAAAAAGAAACATATTGCAGCAGCTGGTTGTGTTTTCATCACCGTTCTCCCTCTGGGACTTTGACATTCATTTTCCCCTCAGTCTGTTTTTACAGTTGGTCTGAGGTAGGCGTGCTTAACTACATTTGGACTCGGTTTTAATCCTTTTAATACAGCACATCCCATGTAGACAACTCTCAAATCAAAGCGCTAAAATCCCACTCTGGACTGGCGTTTCCGTCGCCGTCATTATTTCGTTTTAATGATTTCTTTTTCATTTTTCAGAGAGCAGGTTGTCAGCCATGATGGTGTGTTTTATTTGGTTGGTAGAGTTGGATACACACGGGGATTATTTTAATGTAGACAGCACCACAGCCAGGAATTAATCCCTCCATTAACTGGATTGTGTTACTACTTCTCCCCTGTGGCACTGTTTCCTAAACAGAGGGTACTCTGGTGTGATGCACGAATGCCTGATGCATGCTGTGTTTAATGGTCATTAGCGGGACAATGTGGATACATAAAGGACCTTATTCATTATCAGTGATTGGACTGCTGAATTATCTAAACTAGTGTCGCATGAGCCATTATTGGAACCATTATGCTTGTCGATGCTTTTGATTTGATTCACGAGAGATCAAGGTCGTGTTAAGCCATTAGTTGATTTGCTCTCTGCGTTTTAATAGCAGGGTGAGCCAGTGATGCCTTCGGGGACTTGATCGTGCTGCTTTCTAAGAGGAATGCATTGTGCTGCTGTCTCTTAAAATGAACTCATTCACTACAGTCACCCGGCATGAATGGAGGCTACAGTCTGGTCTCAGTGGTATCCCTAAAACCAGAAGAGCTACATGAATCACATTGGTAATACACTCTCTTTGCCTTAACTTTCCGGAGCGCCATGGGGTTTCCTGCCTTGCTGACTGGCCATCTCTGATCTGTTCCCCTTCACTTCAAACCTTCCTCTCCTCTCCTTATAACACAGCAGGGTTAAGAGAGATTGATAAAGACTTCAGTGGTCAATAGTGGCTTATGTACCTGACATAGAGTCAGCAGTTTAGTTTCAGAAGATGAGATAAAGCTTTCACTTCTCAGACTTATGTCAATATGACCACAAAAAAGGTTGGTTCACACTGCCAGTGAGAGAGCAACAAGCTACAATACGTTTTCAAAGGCATTCAGCGATGTAAAGCAACAAGCTGACGTCCAACACTTGTCGTAACGTTGGGAAACATGACATGGAAGGTGAGCTGGCTTCATCTTCTTTTTTTGTTGCTCCTCTGATGCCAACAACCTGAGCTGCAGTTTTTGTAGCTCACAGTGTAAATGCACCGTGTTCAGTTAACCATGTTCACTGTCAACATTAATGCGCCAATGTCAGTTAGTACTAAACACAAGTTCTTCATCTGAGTCTGAAGGAAATGTCAAAAAAACGAAGGGATTTCTGGATTAATTCAAGAGTTCAAGACATTTCACTGAAATGTAGTGTCATGCATTACCAAGTCAGTTGGATTTGTCTTCTGGATATGATGTCCATCCATCCATCCATCCATCCATCCATCCATCCATCCACCCATCCACCCATCCATCCACCCATCCATCCATCCATCCATCCAGGCTACATATGGTATTCCAAATGTCCTCTTCCTTAGCAACACATCGTAGTTTCTCATGAGGGATTCCAAAGTGTTTCCCATCTCAGTAAAGAGATTTAATCCTTCCAAGAATTTCTGGTCTACCTCATGGTCTCCCCCTTGGCAGCCTGTGTCCAGTAAATCTCCAAGGGGAGGTGCCCAGGAGGCATCCTCACCAGATGCCTGAACCAACTTCCTCAACATTCCCCATTCTGAGCGAACGGCTCTAATCTTAACATCACAGTTGCCGGGCTTGCAATTATTTTTCAAACCTGTTATCTCAAGATCCCAAGTTCATTATTTTATAATCACATGAAGACTAAAATGAAATTGTATCAAGAGCGACACAATCCACATAAGAATCTGATCATGGCTGTTGAATGGGATAAACATAGGACTAACACCCAGGAGACTGATCTTAGTACCATCTGAAGTTGGGTTCTGAGTTCTAATTTTACTTTTTATTGTGTCAGTTTTCAGTGACAGTTATGATTTGCGTTTACACAATAAAGCTACTTGCTCGGGTTTTGGAGAACATCACTGTGTAGTCTATAATAGACCTGTCTATTTACTTCATTTCTAAAGCACAAAGGTGAACTATGACATTCAGATCACTGCTGAAATGTTTGAAGCCAAAGAACCAGACCTTCATCAAGTACTCCATTGTTATCTCTTGATTGAGGCATTATTATCAGAAGAAAAGGGCTTTGTTCTCTCGTGACCTTGAGATAAAGGATTGAGTTCATGAGTTCATTCACACTTCAGTGTGTGGGAAACATGTCCAAACACATGCATTTGTTTTTGTAGCTAATTTGAAGCAATTACAAATGAACTTTGACCTGCTAGTGGTGTTAGTCAGAAAAAAAAGAAAAAAGATTCACACTTCCTGGGACCACGTCTGTAAAAAAGTCATAACAATCCATCTAAAAACTGCTGAGATATTTGACCACGTGTCAAATGTGTTTGTGTGGCGGAAAAAAAAATTCACGAAGACTGCATTAACAGTGCTGACCTAAGACCAATTATCTCAAGTCACAGTGAAGTAATGGGAGTTGACCTGTGACCCAAAATCAATACACGTGTGCTTGTAAGCTTTTTGCACTAACCGCTTCCCTCTTCTCTGGCATCTTTTCATCTTCAGAGCTTGAATGGAAATCTCCAAAGATTATTTCTGATCCTTCCGATTAATAGAAAGCCTGACTGCTGTGATACTGGCAAGCTAATGGCTACTCAAAGTATGACAGTAAGAAAGACACAGGAATCTCGGAGGGTCAAGTTGGGGGATTTATTAGAGAAGGGTGGATATAAAGGTATGCAGGGATTTCTATTCTCTGAGCAAACCACAACTAGTCAAACCTCTCTGTCTATATTATACGCTACACAACTTCCAAACAGGGTCATCATAGTTAGTGATGTAATCATTAAATAAGAGGGATTCAAAAAGGCAATACAATAGACCATAAGTGTGCTTTGGTAAAAAACACCATATGGATTATTATTATTATCATAATCGTCAGGAACAAGGAAACTACTTGGATGCTGACACTCTCCGGTATCTTAAACATAAGTTATTCCTAGCACTACAGGTTAACATTCAAATTGAAATAAAATATATCAAGAGGGACCATACCGACACTGATACCTTCCCTTAAGAGCAACTCCTCCACTGAACCATTCAGGGTTTCCATTCAGACAGTTTAAGTGTTTATACAAGCGGCCAGTCAGGAGCATGTTAATGATAATAGCCGGAATAGCCACTCGTCCTCCTTTGATATGTTTCTTTTTTTTAACTCCCATACTTTCAACAGTAGTTGTGTTTGTGTCACGTTTTGGCTCTCACATATTAAGCTACAATAAGATCGATAAATACTGTTGGGTGTGTGCCGGCCGTCTGTGAGCAACGATGACCACAGAGTTCACGGGAGCCACAGTGCGGCAGTTGAATATGTACTGTAGTCCTCCCGAGGCTGCACCAAGCACACACAGGGCAAACAGAGGTGGGTTAACACAATGTAAAAAGGGACTTTTTCATCAACTTGTCGCCATCGCGTTTTGCTGTTTTTCTTAAGCATGACTTTTTTTTTTTCTTTTTTCTTGTTTGAATATTTAGAAGGAATCCATAGCCTTGAATTCACTGAGAGCCTGGACAGGAGAGATGTGTTTCTTCTGGGAGCCTCGTCGTACGCGTGTCTGGCATTCTTCCGGCTTCTCCCGTTTTACCAGAGGCTTCTTCTCTGGGGCCTTCATGCGCCAAGACACCACGGGAGAGTTAACTGCCGCTGTACCGTACACCTTCTGGTACTTAGTGGAAGCTACGTAAGATGCCTTTACAGTCAGCACCACGGCGTTCATTAGGTTCTTGGCTGCTTGGATCAGGGAGGTGGCGCTATCCAGCTACAAGGGGGCAAACACAGTTGGAGGGGGGAGGGAGAGAGAAAGATTACGGTACAAGAACAGCCAGCGTGTCATGTACAATTGCTTTCTATCCGTCAACAAAAACATGAGGACATATTAACTTCATACAGCACCTTGGAGGTCTGTTCAGTAGCCAGCAATTAATCAGGATAAAAACACGGCTCTTGCTATATGACATCTTTTTTTAGTAGTTCTTAATTAGCAGAGGCAGGGGTCAGGTGTACCTCTGTCTCCGTCTGTTTTGTTTGGCTGACATTTAAGGGTTGGCGGCCAGTGGGCCTCCTCCTACATCACACTGAGACGAGTCAACTGTTTAGATTTAATGAGTGCGGACTCCAGCTGGCCACCATGAAAAGGTTAAACTCTCAGCAGGGCTTGCATATCTCATGTGAGACAAACTATAACAGAGTGCTTGGAAATTATGAAGAACTGTATCAGGCACAGATGCAAGGAAATCTAAGGCAAAGATAAAAGTCAAGTTTGGTTTTAATTAGGGAAAAAACCATGTGAAGGAAGTTAATAACAAAGTTCTTTACAGAGTCGACTTGTTCTCTTCTGATAAAATACGAATTCAGGACATTGGCCAGTATGAGTGCAGCAGAGCTTTATTTGTAGTTTTAGGATATGTCCATCAGACAGCAAAAATCTACTCAAAGGCTTCCAGATGATGTGTATGACCATGTCACTGTTACTCTTCTGAGTAGATCTGTACCAGGCGCATAATCAACTCCCAACAGAGTGACTCCAGACCAACTTTCCCCTATAAGTTAAGTTTGTGGAGGAAGTTTGGGCTGACCTCTAGGCCAATGAAACACTTCCTGACTCTGAGAGGAGATGCCCAAACATTTCTGTTAAGTAAAAATAAGTTACAGTGAAGAAACTTATTATAAAAGTTATCTATCAGACAGAGTACTGTATGGAAGTAAAACAAACTTGTAACCTACATACTCACTCACAGTGCTTACTGCTATATTTCTAGTATTGTGCAGGTCTGATGGGCCACGAGGCCAAACCAATATCCATTCATTTGGAAACCAGTCATTGTTTGTGTTTGTGAACCTCTGTGGGATACTATTCTCAAAAGTGATGCACTGCCACCGCTATTAACGTCCCTTTGACCTACTGTGAAATGAAAGAATACTGGACACAGGTAAATCAACTGTGAACAAGCCGCCACTTAAAAAGAAATGTGTTTTTTTTCTCCAACTCTCTAGAGCTAAGCAAAATACAGGTAGCAAATAAGAGAGAGGGACTTCTACCACAGCGAGTGGTTCTATATGAATGAAACATGGGATACTCAAGTAAAGTTAGCTTTACTTGACCACACCAGTGCAACTGAAGTTGAAGTGGTCAGAAATAGACAGGGTCTATGAAAACAACGTGAATCTGGTTTAGACCCGGAGTAGCTGGAGAATCCCAAATTCATTTTATTTTATTCAGTAATAATGAAGAATAGCAAACAAAAATATTTCTTAGCTCATTTAATCTTTGGTATATGTAAGGATGTTCTTTCTCACATCCCCTCAGCAAGAGCTGCATGTTAGAAGAGGAGCAGCCTCTCCTTTGTGATCTCTTTAAGTCTCGAATTCAGAAACAAGCAAACCAAAATCTGAACGCTAATATTAACCGTGTGCCGCCTGCTGTGTCATCTGAGCGAAGCCTGCTGCCCCAATATTTGTGTATTTGTACCCACCGTGGTATCTATCCAGTTAGGGTTTTATTCTGTGTGTACCAGCAGGCCTGAAATAAGTGATCAGGGAATTACTGTAGAGATGTGCCTTTACTCTTTTTCTAGTTTTATTTAAAAGGAACGGAAACATGATAGAAACATTTATAGCTGTCTGCAGCTGGGACACATGTAGATAATAAAATCAATTTGCGTGCTGCTGGATATTATCTGCACATTAGATGCATGTAGGAGAGTTGAGACAATATTTCCATTAACTATTAAGCGAAATAACTGAACTGAAGAACCATGGTGACGCCTCTATGTATGGAGCTAAGTGATTATGTTGAACTTACCTCTATTAAACATAAAAAAAGACTTACAAGTTAGTTTGTCAATATGACTGAATTGTACAGTGTGGCTACAACATGTACTACTTAGTTTTGTAAACAGTATGTATGTTAAAGAATATCATTAAATCAAATGCGGGCATCATGGTTTTAGTTCGAGGAGCAGTAATAGACTCCATGAGGCATGAAAAACACAAATGGATAAAAGCCTGCGGTGCATATTTCAGGTATTATTAGATGGTAATCGGTTAGAAATAATTGCATCAGCCTTAATCTTCGTGACCCTTCATCTCATCTTCCGAGCATCATCCTGACCTTGAACTAAAAGGGTTGCCCACCTGCGGTGCGCAGCATAAAAATTGCCTTAAATGGATCAAGTCTTATTGTTCGATGCTAAAAGCCTATCCCGGAGCAGTGTGCCGTTTTCTGTGGACAGACACTTACCCCAGACACGATGAGCTCTCCACCCAGATTCTGAACCTCAGCTTTCACCTTGCTGCAAATGTTGAGCTGATGACAGTACAGTGCAATTCTCTGCAGGTAGGCCAGCAGATCCTGTTTGCACGCCGAATCAGGACACTGAAGGACAAGGGTATGGAGAAAAACAGTCAAAACATGCCAGAAACAGTTCATAATAAGGACACCTTTGACTCATGATCATTCTGCATCATCCCTGGGAGGCTGAATGATGTTTTATATTTAATGTTGATTTGTATAGAGACAGCATGCAACATGAACCACTGCCACGCACCACAGTATTTACAGCTTAGACTCATTTCCAATCCTGATATGGGTCTGGTAAATAAATATAATTTATTAATCATGCCCCCCATGATTTATTACAACTTATCCTTGAAAAATAAATATAAATACATTTTACGCCTGTTACCGGGCAGCCATCCCAAATATTTGTGAGATCCAAGTTCTCTGTCAAACTGGGTTGTTTTGGGATTGACTGCGTCTGATGTTGACGAGGATTTAAAGCTGAACACCAAGAACTACAATCCTAACAAAAACAGTAGGGTTCCATCGTTTCAGGTGGCTAATTACACTTCTTCGCAGTGAGTATGGGAGATGTTGTTCAACATTTTACTTCGGTGTTGGTTGGTTGCAAGCGTGGGTTTGGAGACAAGTTGAGTTACGCTGCAGGGAGCCAGGCTCATCAGTTACACATGAAACACATTTGTCACAGTATGTTGCACAAGAACAAAACAAATCAATCAACAATGGATGGACATAATATTTTTGAAATACATGAAGTCTTGCCTCTTTCTACTATGTATCCTATTTTTTATTTTTTTTCTTAGGAACAAGAAGTTCTGACCTGGTCTTTTTGGCCTTTGTGCTACTTCAACATAGAAGAGACCAATCACACAGTGCAGCAAATGGACCAACAGGGAATACGAGGACAGCCTCCTCAGGTGTCCTACTATCACGCAGTTTGCCCCTATTATTCCATCTGGAAGCCTTCCAGGAGTCAGCCATGGCCCACTAGGCTCCCAGTGGGTTAAGAACACTGCATCAGCTGCTTAAACACTGTGAGCATCATTTTGTAGCAACACCTTTCTTCTAGACATTAATATTAAACGGTCCTAACTAGGACATTCAGCAGCACTGTGTGGGGGAAATGCACAGCTCATTTCCCTGTCTTGTGGGCTCGGGGTAGAGGGGGACGGCAAGTTAAACATGGAGCTGTGATATGAATATACCGCCCTCCAGGATTTGCAGCTTTCCTGATGCCTATATCCTCTTAGTCTCCTTGGAAAGAAAAAGAAAGAAAGGCCTCCCATACTAAAGACAAATAGGATCGACTGGCCACAAGTGCCCTTCACTGATGGTCTCAAATAGCGAGTAAAACACCGTCTTTTGTTGTCTAGTGAAATGTTTGCCTCTTCAACCGACAAATACAGCTGCAAAGAGCCATTCCAGGTGTTATTTACATTTACTATCGCCACCACTATCAGAGCAGGACTTTCAGCGACTCTGTAAATAAGACCAAAGCTGCCAACGGCACCGTCTTCCTCCCTGCAACAGTCTCTGAATACAGACTAAGGTGGAGCTAGTAGCTCATAGAGCAGCCAGTGAGGCAGACGGAAGCTTCTCCCTGGGCATTATCTCGGCACCGCCAGTCCTGGCCGGCGCTACCGCTAACTGCACTTCACACTGCTGGCACTTGTACACCACACATACACACACTCTACTGCCTGCAGGCATGCCTGATGCATACATGGCAGAGTTGTTCCCTATTGTACAGCTGACTAATAGCCCAGTTCTTCCACAGATTCCCTGTTGATGTAAATAAATTGTACGGGCCATTACTTTAAGAAGCTCATTGAGCTTCTCCATCTTTCCCTTTATTTGTCATAGCCAAACAGGATTCATTACTGGACAGTCAGGAAACATGGTGGGGTTCACTGGCTTACCCTAATGCTTGTCAGCATGTCTTTGGTGTTATTATTTTTCCTATAATTGGTCTTGAATTGGAATTAAAACAGGCTCCCGGGGGTTTAAATTTATAAGCCGATATTATCTACAGTCTTTCTAAAATCAAGCTGCATCATACACTTCAGGAGAAACTTCACATATATCCTTGTCTTTAATCTCTTACTTGCACACGCTGCAGGATTTTAAAATAATAGCACAACAAACGCTACAGGATGTTATTTAAATTATAGTGCCAGATCAGGGAGCATTCAAGGCAACACCTGATGTGATCTCACACGGAAGTGAATGGAGCCAAAATGGAAATGCTGTTGCAATATCTTGCTAATACTGGTCCACAGTAACACGCCAGCAACACTGTCAGCTGCTCTGTGTCCTTGTAGAGTCAGTCATTGGCTGCTGGGAAAGTGCTCGGGTAATCATTCGGATTTTAAAACCTCAATGAGTCTGTGGCCCAGTGAGTCGGCGAGCAGTTCCAGGGGTTGAAGTGCAGATCCGTTAAAACTCATGAAACCAGGTAATCTGTGTCCAACCTTTGCATGAAGCGAGATCTGGACTACATTTCTCCCCAGGTTGGATTACAAGACAGTATCCGGTATAAATTGGCTAAAACTCCTGTAGTGGGAGCCCTACTGTGGACTTTTCTCTTAAAATATTCAGTTTTTAGGAAGAAGATAAAAAAGCAGTAAATACATTTGTTCTACCCTCAAATTGACCTTTTTCTGTTTTGTTTTTTTTGAGTTAATCCACAAGGTAGCTAACACAAGACAAAGACAGGAACAATACTTGAGAGAGGGATGACATGAAGACGGTACAATGAAAAATTTAAATGCCGCATGTTACACACAGTTACACAATACGTCTTCCAGCTGACTGGACAACCACAGTCCCACTGATGGTGCGCTGTCAGCTGTCAGTTACTCCAAGACAGCTGGTAATCATCCCATTTGCTCATCCAATGTCTGGCATCACCACCCAAGACTGAGTACTACTGTGTTCTAGTCCATACTGAAACCTCAATCTAATGCACTGCTTGTTCTCCTTTTACTCTGTCACATGGCAGCTTTGTTTTATTTTTATCCCACTGTTTGCTAAGCTTTTGACTGTTGTTTTATTCAAATAAAATCTGCAATTTCCATTACTTGAATTGGTAAATATTTATGCTGCAACTCAGTGGACGACTGAGTGAATACTAAAGTCTACCCTGATTAGTTAGTAAGATGACTGTCAACGGCTCAACAATGAGTCAGAGTATTATTTAGAATATCACAGTAAATTTGCTAAATGTTATGCATCAGTTTAAATGGAAGGACTACATTTTGCACATTTGTTAAAAGAACTGCACTCCCAGAGGGCACTGAGTAAAACAATCACACATCCTATGAGCCATGACATAAAGGAGAAAGCAAGCAATGCAATCCAGAAATGCGCTTTCAGGAAAATGTGATCACTGTATGCCTACAAAACATTTTCAGTACGTCACCAAATTAAGTGAAATATGCATCAAGACACAACTAAAATATCCAGATGAGCAGACAGATTTCCTCTCAGCAGCAGCAGCAGCCATTGTTAAAGATAGTTGGTTGTGACTGCGCTCCAGCCCGTTGCTGTTAAACTGCAGTTTTTGTTTTTACTGCAAAGCCTTTTAATTACACATCAGTCACACTTGGTTTCACTGCTGTCAGCGGAGGCGACAGGAGCGCTGCTCTTGTTGTTAAGCACTCAGTGCGACAGGGGCTTCCGCTGTGACAACCAAAGTGAAACCTGGAAGTCTCAACACGTAGTTTCAAAGTTGCGAGTGTTTGGCAGCATTTATTAGTTTGGTAACGTTACTCGGGAGTCAGAAAAGCAGGTGTGAAGGTAGCGACAAGGAAATAAAGTGTAAACATGTAAAGATTCATTTGATTCATTTCATATTTTTGTCAAGAAACCCTCAAAAAATATGCAAAGCCAATGAGTCTGTGACCCCATCGAAGGTTTTTTCAGTTTAGACCTAACCTGATGCAACTCACTCTGAAACAGTGCCCCATTTTTGTCCAAAAACTACGACAGATCAGCTTCACAGTAGTGCTTACTGACTGTCAATGTCATAAATAAAATTACTCACCTAAATCTAACAACACATGATTGCTAAAACTGCACTGGGAGTTACCTCAGTTTTGTCCTTGGCGAAGGAAAGTGTGCCAGTTGTAAACTGTTGTAAAGTTGTAAAGCTTACCCAGTTGGAAATTTGGCCTAAAAAAAGATGCAGCAGAAGCAGCATGCAGTTAGAACTTGTGTTAGGATTGCTAACTGGACATATTTTGGCTGTCCCATTAAAAGCTCAAGTCATCTGAGCTGGCTTCTCATGCTCCAGTTGTCCTTTTGTCTTTTCCGATTCATAGATGGCACAACGATTTTATCAGTGGCCTCAGGTGTATCTTAAATTTCAGATCTGCTGCCATTAGAATCCTTCAGTATGAAAGAAATGCTGCTCTGTAGTAAACTGAAGGGGGTAGCCAGCACCCAGGTGCTGCCCTATCGTTTCACCTTGACAGTAAGGTAATATAAACTGTTTTCAATATCACTGTACTTGTGTTTATTCTTAGAAACAGTGAAACTACAGATCTGACATTACTATTGCTATGAGCACTGAACATCAAGTGAAAAAACAAATAATTAACTTAATTTTTGAAGTCACAGACAAATGGTTTGGGGAATGAATAAACTAAAGGAATTAAGTGTTTGTTATGTGTTTAAGGGTTAAACAAATCGAGCAGCCTATAGAAATGGATTTGGGGAAATAGAGTAGAAAAAAAAAGGCATTGCTGGAGAGAAATGGGGTGAGGTGCCTCGAGGGGGTTTTCTGTGTCAAGCTCTGTGCTTAAATGACTATGAAAGAGCTCGCCATCCTCCCACCCTTCCACGCTGAATTGCCTTCTGCTTCACATGTGTTCATCAATAGGGCTGATGTGGAGTCATGGCGACAAGGTTTGCTACTTAAGGGACCTGTCAGAAAGCAGCGGAGCAGGCTTTATTCTTACTGTCAAGCCAGAGCGCTCTCGACAAGCATAGGTTATCCACCGTAATGTGTGAATGCAAAATACTTGTCCTCTTCATCCGTACTAAGGCCAAGTAATCATACTTACGTTATGTTTCATGTCATTTCATTAAGACGCTTGATAGAAGTAAACTTTTAAGTTTGATTTACACATTCTGAATGACATGTCCCAGATGCCTCATGTGAATGCTTATAATAAAAACATGTTGGAAATGGAAAAGCCCCACTTTTTACTATTACACAGTCTGGATGTTTCTGGAAGTGCGGCAGAAGGCTCTGAATATTCAGTAAACACTGGTTTAGGAAATATTCAAGTGAGAATTAAAAATGGCAAGCCACCTGCTCTTTTCATTAGAGCAACTGTTGATTCAGACAAGGGCTCTGCAAATGATTTGCCATGTGACAGATTCACTCCCACATGTTTAAATACTGATCATCACTTGGTAGTCTAAAAGCCCAAGAGGTGAATACTAGGAACACACATACTTTTTCCTTTCAGTCCCAGATCCGGCTCGACAACATACACAAAAACAAATACGGACAAACGTTCTCAAGCATTGAAACATACAAAAGCGTTTGCACACAAGGCTCATGCAGGAAAAGAACATCTTGGTTTTCATCTCTGTTTCTGTTCATTACTACATAACAGACCCAGTTATGCTTCATAGTCTGAAACTTTGTTCTGTAGTGCAATATGCTCTGGAGCAGGGCAGTGTGACACAAGCAGAAAAGCGCCAGCTTTGACTAAAGATGCCTTCTGGACCGTTGAAAGCTTAACATACTCTACAGCCTCAAAAAATGATCAGGCATTCTGTGCCGTGGTAGCAACAGAAGGCTTCCTGCTATATTGTTGCGAATCACATATTGTCACAAGAAGGCATGGGATAAAGAACATGTAAAGTGGTTCGAAAAAAAATCATCTCAAGTATTTGTTTTTTCATTCTGGGATCAAAGATTATTTGCTCAATTAGTGGAACTCAAATAACATTCAAAGTTAGGTCGTGGTCCAAGGAATTTTATGATTTGTCCAAACTGAACTGAATAAAAAAACATCCTGGCTCATATATCCCAATAATGTTTATTCAGAAGGATTTGATTTGGTACTGGATTTTAATTTTCCTTGTTCTTTAATTAAAGCTTCTACAATCAGACATTTTTGTATTATGCGCTACATGACAGAGATTTCTCGCACCGACAAATGCAGAGATAATAATCATCAAACTTTGTGCTTTACTCAAACAGTTTTGTTGTCTTTGAGCTTCTTGTTTCGGTTCGGTTGGCTGGCTTTACTGCATTCATCAGAACTGTTGCAGAGAGTGCAGGGGGGATCTTTTCAACAAAGAAACTTATACAAACCATCTATTGGTATTATTACATGCTTGACATCAAATAGTGGACGGACACTGTGGCTTATTATTATTATTATTTTTTTAGGAGGTTTATTTTTTTACATTAGCAAGCAATTGGATGACTGGTATCTATGTGGTATATGTAACAAATCAGTAAATGTGACTTTAAAATAACAACAAAAAGACAACGATGCCTTGAGAAAGGTGTGATTCATCAGGTGGGCACCACCCACAGATAAGAGTAAAACTCCACCAGTCATTTAGATGTGAATAAGCTACGTGGATGAGTGGTGACACATCTTCATGACACCCAACACATTCTGTTCCCTTTGTTCCGGCTTTGTTCCTACCGTAACCTGGATGACTGAGAACTAATCCCAAGCAATCTGGGACAAGCACTCTTCAAGCCCAACGTCAAGAAACGCGCAGATTATAGGAACCACTTCAACGTAAGATTCAGATTCAACACAAGATAATCAAAGCAAGGAAAGCCATCTATGTAAACGTGAATGGGGAGGTGGACTGAGATTTAATTTGCCACTGATTTATTTCACACTGTCTTAACATCTGTCCCTAAACATTTCCCCCCATTAACACTTTGAGACTGTAATATAATATGGCCATAAATGGGTCAAAAACAGGATCATTTTCTTTTTTATTTTCCCATTACAAGTCAGTATCCGGTCGTTACAAGACCCAAATCATGTGAGTTAAGGTGAGCACCACCCACAGATGTCCCTAATAAAACCACAGCTCCTCACCAGTCATTTAAAAGTGAAGAAGCCACCTGGATGAGTGGGAAAGAAATCATGTTCATAAAAACCCAGTTGCTTTTGTTACAGCTTTGTATTTTGAACATACCATGACCTGGATGAGTAATAACCTTCACAAACAGATGTTTTCTAGATACCAATGTTGGATATGCAAATGTGTGTATGTAGAGCAAATAACTTTACATCTTATGCAACAGAAACACTCTAAATATAGAGTCTTGGCAAATGTTGGAAACCTGGCACTGAAGTTAAAACAGCTTTGCATGTGATCATGTGTGCAGGACTTCAGAAAAAAGATCTGACTATTGAGATACTAACTTATGATGTGAGCTCCAAGACTTCTAAAGCTTAGCAGCACTGGAGCAAAGCCCAGTGTGTGGTACTGAAACCCACAATAATTATTCCCGGGGTGTGCTAGCTTACAGCGGTTGCAATTACAATGACAACAGGCTGCCTTAATAAATCAGTGAGTCTTGAGCCTAAGTTTATTCTCATTTCTTATTAGAGACAGATGAAATGAAGAAGAACATTATGCATTACCTGGAGTGCTGCTAGCGTTTTGAAATACCTCCCACTTCATTTGCTGTACACACACACACATTCACAGCATACACGTTTATTTCTTTCTATTCCCATCTTCCCTCCACAGAGCACTGATTGATTAGATATTGAAAATAGTCTGTCAGCGTGTTTTAGAGAGGTACTCATCTGATAATGAATGCAACACCTCGGTCGGGAGCTAATTATATTAGAGACACAACTTGGTTCTGCTGTCTTGCTCTCCCAGTCTTGGCCCCATTGGGAGGCAAAGTCACGCAGCAGCACAGCCCACTGCTTCGGCTACGCTCGTCGATGCCCACATTAAAGATTTCCACTGGCCTTGCCCTCTTACTCAAACTCAAAATTTGCTCCTCCGCCAGTTAGTACGCCGCAGACAGAGACACTTTCCGACTGAGAGAAAGTATAATGGAAAATATGACAGTGACAGATACAAACGGAGCCACAAAGCTACCTGGTCAGCGACGGCGCGGGCCAATTTGTCCATCCTGGAACCGGCCTCTGCAATCTTCTTAGCTGCGTTGATCACATCGGAGGAGTTCTTCAGGGGGCCTTTGCCTCTGGGAGAGTTGTGAGAAAGAAGGAAATAGTGAACGTGGGTGGAATTTTGTATTTAAATACAGAGTTCACTCCTGAGTCACACAACCTTGTACAGTCAATTTGCTTTGTTGCTGGTAGCCACGATGCAAAACATTATGATTAAGCATTAATACAAGATTTCCCTAATAACAGTTAAAGCAAATCCAGTCTACCGTTGCATCCTGGAGACGAGCTTTGAGACGCAGCAAGACAAGCTATTTCTTTCAGTGATCTGTGATGTGTTTTCCTTCTTTGCAACCCCAGGAAAAGTTTATGTGGATAAGATAAGTGTCTGCCGGTGCACGATGTCTCATTTTTAGTCGGATATATGCTAAAATTGCCATTCACTTTGCTCATGTCAAACTGAGTCACTGCAGTCGCTGCCAAGAAATAATGGTGCAGTCACAGCACCACTGTCACACACACTCATGACCAATCACGGCTCTGGTTTATATTCTTCTGTTGTTTTTATGCCTTAGAATTGTGTAACAGATCACAACTCCATACTCAATACAGATAAACATCAGTTAAGCATTAGGGATTTCCCAGATATGCTGAGCTCAGAGAGGAGAGATAGAAAGGAAAGCTGCTGGCTTTTAGTAAATAAAAGTGACAGTACTCAAATATAAACAGATTACAGTATATCGCTGAATCACAGCCGCTCTAAGTAGTCTGATCAGAATGAAAGGTTCTCCTAGTCACTTTGCCTTTAATGAAACAGCACTCGCTTCTTTAACAACCTTTATTCTCTAGGTCTAACTTTTACCTGGTGAAGTCTGTCATCTCCATCATGATCATACACATCTGCTTGGCTAAGACAATGATGTCGTTGCCGTTGTCATCCCACTTGGCGACTTCTGCGTCTAGCTTGCACTTCTCCTGTCTGAAGCTCTCCACCTGCTCGGCAATCTTCGCCTTCTCCTCCTGGGGAAGCTGCGCCATGATGGCCTGCAGGCAACATGTGGGGGGAAAGCGGAGGAAACAAAAGCATTAAAGGAGGCAGAAGACATTTTCGAAAGGGTACGTTTGAGTGGAAGGAATTGACAAGGTGTGCTCAGAATCACGGAAGAATTAAGGTGAAACAGGGAGATGAGGTTAAAGAGGAGAGAATGATAGGGAAATGAGGAAAGGGGTGAGAAATAAGAGGGATTAGTTAAGGAGAAACAGAATAAAGGAAAGAATAATAAGAGAACTGTTGCACAATTTTTTTCGTTTCATCTTGTGTACTTTTTTAACCGCTCAACAAAACTTGAACATTAGGTTTGGTGTCTTTGCCTGCCCTTCTGAAGCACTTCAAAATAAAGTTCTAAACTTTACATTTAATGACTGAACCCTCTGACATCGCATACCCATAAAAAGCGAATCCATTTTTGCCTTCATCTTTTTCCCTATATGAGAATACATTTGCTCTCTCAGCGGCCTTTGGGGGCAGGTCCAAAATGGCATAAATCTTGTGGCAAGGTCACAGGCGCAGTAAGGACTCAGTATTATTTTGGAGATAAATGTATAATTACCTCGCTGCTTAGACCAGAGAATGAATAATGCATTTGTTCAACATTATGTCGGGGAGGTGAGATGGAAGGAAGAGTAACCTGGTTTCCATTAGGTCGATTCTATTGACTCGAGAGGCAGAGAGAGAAAACGAGTACAGTAAAAAAAAAGGAAAAGTCACCGTTGTTTTTTAACCTCATCTATTATTGACTGTCCTCCAAGAACTGCTATTCTCTTAATGAAATAATCACCCTCCTTGTCCATCTTCCTTATTCGCTCAGTGAGAAACTGAGTCACTTTGCTGGTGCCCCTCGGTAGATGTGTCAGGAGGGAAATGAAAACAAAAAAATGTGGACGATATGTCCTCTTGAAATTCTTTGAAGGAAAATAGGCAGGAATGTAAGGGATGGGTGCAGCGAAAATAGAGAAAATTGAAGTAACAGGCAGAAATAGAGAAGCATGGAGGCCAACACATGCACCCATATGCTACGGCCTGCTGATCACCAGTGTGAGCAGAGTGGTACGAAACTCTGATGGTGGTAAGCTTGAAACAGAAATAGAAAAAATAAAAAATACCCTGAACGGCACACACACAAACAAGCAAAGCCACCCCCCTCGAGTCCAGTGTAGATTTCGTCTGCTGCTGGTGCCAAGACACACAAACAAGAGCGTGGAGGCAAATCCCATTAAACAGCGTGTGGGGGCAAAGGCACTGCTCACATTTAAAACAAATACCAAGTGAATATGTATCTAGACGGCACCACGAGGAATAAACCATTTTAGACGCGCAAGTTACTCCAGCAGGGCACAGTTGTATTTCCATTGCATGTACGCGTTGCTATGAATTATTGTGGTGCCTCCGTACCATTTATTTAATCTGTGACTTAATATATACTATAAGCCTGCCATCCCACAACTCACATACATCTCTATGGTTTCATTCTATAATCTGAGAGGTCCCTAAACTATATTTATTATGCGAGGTGTTTTAAAGTGGTTAGGACATCACGTTGGTGAGTTCATCTGAGCATGTGCACACGCTTAGAGCTTCTCCATAAAGTGTTTTTTTTACCTTCATATCTAAAATAAATTCAGAATAGCTAATCACTTCCGTCCTCTGATGTGCACAACATGATGCACAAACTATTTCTTTTCAAGGGCAATTCAGCGCTCTGCTCACTCTTCTGCTGCATACCTGCTGCCACCTCACTAACCTGAATCTGCTGCTGCATCTGGTGCTGCAGATGTTCACGCAGCCTTCAGAAACACCCACCTCAACCCCAGCAGCCACCTGTAGGCTCTGAGTCCACATCCTCCGGTGGGGGAAGTCAGTATCATCACTGCTCACTCCCTGCTGAGCTGAACTTATTGTTTTCTTATGGGGGATGACAAGGTCACGGCCTAGATGTCGACTAACGCAACTTATCCACATTTACATAATAATTCATTCTCCACGTTTGACTTTGTCCCATGGAACGGCAATAGTTCTTATTTTTAAGAAAGTTTTATTCATGCCGCCGATTTCGACTACAACTTGTTTTTAAATTCAAATCAGCTTGAGTAATAGTTGAAGTGTAAATAAATGCAACCTTGAGAAGAACAGAACACTTTTCAGTCCCGACACTTGAAAGGTGCTTGGCCAGTCAGTAGCTCACTGGGATGCAGTTTACTGATTACATGTTCACGTCCAGCGTGGCCAAAAATATAATGCAGGCAAATCTGTACAGTAATTGCTGGTAATCAATAGCACGCTGTGATATGAGGCAGAACTTTCTGACCTCAGGACTCGAAGGCGATCATTAACATTGTTGCCGTCCATATCTTTTCCGCACCCCGCTGTTCAGGCATCAATTATTCCTTTGTTTCTGTAATAACAGTGGGCTGCCGGTGTCAAAAGGGTGAGTACACCGCCAAGAAGAAATATTCACATGATATATATATATGGCACGGCTTCGCTAAATGTCACTGTAACGTGGTTGATACATGTGACTGCAAATTGAGAATAAGAGCCCTTCCCGATGTGGATATTTCTAAAAGTGCATTGAGAGTGATTTTCTTAATAGTTGTAAGAGCAACATCAAACCAAGACGAGGCTGTTCCCAAACAGCTAAAGGGAGCAAAAAGTCTCTTGAAACTCAACAATTTTGAGTGAAAATTCCTTCTCTAAATTTAGGGATCAAGGGAAGTTGGGGGGAGACGGCTAGGGATTTGGTTAGTACACCAGTTCACTCTGAAAATGGTGTGACAAAAGAGAGAGCGGCAGGGAGTCAGGGAGAGAGAAAAAAAGGGGCGCTCTGAACACAAAGGAAAGCTGCAGCACAAGGGTAAACACATGAACCAATTGGGACGTCAGGAGAGCAGGAAGGCCCTTGGTGAAGCACCCCTACCCCCTCGCCCCCCCCTCCTCCCCCCTCCTCTCTTGAATTCACTTATCCCCAAATCCCTTCCCCTACTTTACTGATAACAACAAGGAGCGGGCCTTGGGAGCTTAACATAGTGGCAAATCCGTCCGAGGGAGCGCTGTGCCAATACACTCAGAGACTCGGCTACGTCTGCAGGGATTAGAGCGCTTTCCGGGTTTCTTCACCAAGTGCGGCGTCTTGAAATGACTTTAATTTGTTTCATTTGAAATAAACTGCCCAGACTCTCAGAGTTCAATTTTATGGATGACCTATCAGCACTGTTATCCAATCACTGTGACAAGAAATGTTTGGTGTGTGTTGGAGTCGGGGGCTTTGTGCTTGGTTCTCTGTGCGTTTATCTGTGGCGTGTTTTAGGAGGAGAGTTCATGCCTGCATGTTCTTACAGAAAGAGACACTACACTGAGGCCTCCTTCCCTTGTGTGTTTTACTGCCTCCTCATTATGCATGTTTGGTCCAATAACATAGCTTTATACTTAAACATAATGCAAGTGACAATTAGACGGACACACAAGGCAAAGCCTTGGGAGCAGAGGCTCCTGGGAATGCCCAGACTTGATTTTACTCTACGCTGAGCAAGGGAGAGAGAGAGAGAGAAATAGAGAGATTGAGGAGTTGGGAGGGAGATATCGTGCCTGTGTCCTGTGTGTGATATCCTCACACTGGAGGGACTTGGAGGGATCATGACTGTAAACCTCAGTGTGCTCATGTCAGCTCCTTTGGAGAAAATGGATTACACTTCCCCTTGTCTGTTTGAATAGAAACACAGAGGACTAGCGTGGACTTGGCATGACCGTGAGAAGACAGCGAGCTTTATTCTGACATGACGGGCTGAGGCAGACTGGGCAGATCACCAGTGGTTCGTCACAAACACTTTTCTGGAAGTGCCCTCCTTGTGCATGTTTAAATGTTTAATCCCTGAGAGCATACTGTGTCTGTGTGTGTAAAAACAGGTGATATCAATAAACGTGACATTTTTTATCAGTGTGCCATAGATATACCAATCAGGCATAACATTATGACCACCTCCCTAATATTGTGCAGGTCTCTCTTGTGCCTCCAAGACAGTTGCAACTCAGAGAAAGACATGGGTCTTCTGAGGGTGTCCTGGGGTGTCTGGCAAGAGGTTGTTAGTGGGGGCCTTTGGGTCCTTTGGGTTGAGGGGAGGGGCCTCTGTGGATCATCCCACAGATACGTTTGATCAGTTTGGGATCTAGTGAATCTGGAGGCCAGGTTAAGTGTGAGTGTTGAATTGTCACAAGATGGTCTTTTAAATTTTAATGTTGTTGCTGATGCTGTTGTTTTCATGCGTATCATATGGACTGCAATAATACACACTAAATGTAGAAATAGGTGTAAACATGTTTGATAACTTGCTGTGTCACACTGTGTGGTGCACAGTATTTACACTATTTAAGAGCGCTATGTAAGAGTGTGAGAACCGTCATTAAAGACAGTCACTCCACCATATAACACTGTATTACAGTAATAATTTACGACAAAGAGACATGTTGCGACTTCAGACTGTTCCCAAGAAGTGCTGCCCACTCAAAGCCCAGCTAAGTGCCAGGAAAACTAGTTAACAGTTTGTTGCTGTGAAACTCCTTTGTGCGTGAGCGCTGGTGCATCTAAGCTCAGATGGCCCCACAATGCCACGCTGCGGGTGCCTTAGTGGGTGTATACATACAACAAACTCAAAGTACTTCACACCCAGGACCCCCCACAGTTATTCTGGAGCGGCTCTTATGCACCCGAAAATGTTCACGGTTGGAACTTTTATATTTCATTAGTTGAACTGATTATAAACACTTACTCTGCGTGGACTGGAAAAATCTCATCTAAATGAATGGCCTTCATTTCTGTACATATAAGTATTATCAGCCTGTGTCAGGGTTTTAAAATACAATTAGTTTAAGTCCCTGAGCTGAAAATTCCTTACATAACGTATAACTGCAATGCTGCTATAGAGACATGAGCAATCAGAGAAGAAGTTGGGGTAGATGAATGGGTCAACACAAAGTTTGGAGAGACTGCTATTTGTTTGTTTTGTTTTAGCCCAACAGTCTGCATTGCCCTCTTTCAACCATGGCTTTCAAGGGCTACCTCACAACTTGAAGATACTGACAACTGGTATCACTTTCTGGAACTGATTATGGAAGAACTTCATTTTCTTGGCTAGTTTCCTAAACACAGCACGAGAAGTAATGACAATGATATTACGTAACGTCTGAAATAATACATAACAACCTTCCTCTTGTTCATACTTCCTCAGGGGCTTTTAACGAGACCTACGGTGTCTGTACATCTTCATTGGATCACTAGATTATGGTGACACATGTGTAACCAACAATGCTGGGTCAGCTTGCAGCTTTAAGCATTTTCTTATTGCGGCGGCCACTGTCCAGCAAATGTTGCATAATGTTACTATAATGTGCAGTGTTTTAGCGAGAATCAAGTATGAAGAGTTTCTTTTAACTATAGCAGTAGGGGGTCTATAGTGCATGCATGTAAGCTGCAATAAGAAGCGGTTTTGATTGCATTTAATTCTCCTTTTTTGTTCATTACCTCCACATGTGCATTGTGTAGAGACCGAGGCAGTACAATGCAGGCCTGTGCCACAGGGAGAGGCACAGGGCCAAGACACACTCCTGCCATCCGCAATCCATTCAACATGCAACACACCGCTAAAGCCTCTGTGTTGCTGGAGGGGAGCAAGCACTGATATCCTCTTAATGTTCTTTAAGCTGGGCCCATGTGAAAATTTGCTAATGTGCAACAAAGCCCAGACCCCGGTGATCATAACTGAAGCCTTGGCATGGTTACTGTACAGTATTTTGTGTTCTGGCTAGTGTCTGAAGGGAATGGGGTAATTGCTTCTTTGTTTGTGATTGCAATTTTACACCTGCCATCCCTGAACAGTGTTTATTTAAAATTATATTGCTTGTTAGGATAATTTAAATGGACTTTCATGCTATGTAAGTGGAACTAGTTGGGTGTATCGATTTAAGCACGCTGAGGGGACACAGGGAAGTTTGGGAAATTGCAGTTCAGCCTACTCCTCACCCTGCAGCTGAAGCAGCAACACCACAGTCGCTTAAATGGAGAGTTTTGGCTTGCTGCCTACCCTTTACACAAACCAAATAGATTTTTTTTTAACGTCAGGCCCAATAATTGAGGCACACTCAAGGTGTTACAGCACAGTGGGAGAGAAAGCATCCACTCACCCGAGCACTCTGTCCGGCAATGAGCTGGTCATCTTCGGTCTGGACGCTGGTCCTGCTGCGAGTATCATAGTCCTCCTGCTCGAAGTCAGAGTCATCTTCCAGCTCCTCTGGTGTCTGTGAGAAACACAAAGACAAAGTCAGACATGCAGTCAGCGATAGAGAAAGAAAGTGAAGAGAAAAAAAAAAACACATCCGTATCCTAAATTGACAGCTGAGAAAGGCAGTTTTCTTTGCCTTCAAGCCCTTTTGTGCTGGAATCTCACATTCTTATGATGCACTCCCTTGTGCTCTTTTCAGTATACAGTGCCTCATCTGGTGTTTAAGCTACGCAGACAATAGATGGAGATGTCGCACGATTAAATAAGTAACATTCTCTGAAAGAATTCTTTAAAAGGATATGTGTGTAAAGTCAAACACGGTGAAAACGGAGGAAACCGTTCACCTAAGTCTTCCGTTGAACTGAGAAAAACAAATGGGTAACAGGCTCTGAACATGTAAAAAGTCTGAATTATAGACAGTTCTTTATCAAATTGAAAGCATTTATGTATTAGCTTTGGTTGAAAGCTAAAGAGAAAGAGAAGACAAAGCCTACTGCCAACGCCTTTAAACAGACAGAATGAAAAGTCTGACTGCTTAATACTGAATGTGTGAGCTACTTGTATTAGAGCTTTATTCAGGAGCAAATATCTGTGCCTGTTCTGTACAAGACCTGGGTTAGCAACTCCATACACACTGAGGCTGAACAAATATCCCCAATGTTTGATCAAGTTTTAGCCGATTTAATGGTAGGAAACAAGGTGTGGGCAGAGTGGGTTACCTTCTTCTTAATTTGGTCACTTTATAACATAGCTCAACATACAGCTCAATATAGAGGAGCAGCTCATTGAAATAAACAGGAGCAAAAAATATAGTTTAAATTTCTAATATTCAAGTTAGATGAGAAGAAAACTAGGACAATGTACTGTTTGGGACTGAAAGGCTAATGTCATGGCTTTTCACATTTTATCTCCGCTCTCCTCTGTGTATGTTAGTGTTTACCCAGCTTGTCTCTGCGCTATAATCCTGTTTTCTTTTCCCATTCCTTTCTCTGAATATGGATGATATTTATATATCACCACTTTAATTCTTTAACCCTATTCATAACAGCAGAACAGAGAGACAGAATGGTGCATTTGTGTACAAGAAGGAAAAATACAGCTTCACTCAATCATGCTAAAACATTTCAGAGATAACTGGAGAGAGATCCATCTCTGAGCAAATACAGAAACAGGCAAATACGCTTTATAATATGAACAAACAAGCATTTTTATTCCTTTCTAGTGGCTTTCAAGGGCTGCCTCACAATTTAAGATTAGCTACTAACTTTAGCACAGGCTTGTTGGTCAGACAAAGCTGCCTCAGCTTTAACCTTACGTACCTGTATCACTATGGTAACAGATGATGGACGGCTAACCTTGGATCGAATCGAGACATGTAAGCGTGTCCTGTGAGGTACTGAGATTTAAGAAAGCCCTGCACTAAATGTGCTGTCACAATTGCCCCTGGTAGTGAGTAGGTCTGTGGCAGTAATGAGTGACATTTACAGTTGCTCAGGCTAATTTCTGTGCTGAATTTCCTTCTTAATATCCCCAACAGTGGGTAGTACAGTTTGCATTCGATAGACTGCAAAATAAAAACAAAAAAGAAAGACAACAAAAAAGGCACAAAAACATGTGCCCACTGTGCCTTTATGTGGAGGACAGAGCGGCCGCACATTGAAAACCAGCTGTAAATGATTACTGAACACATACTGAGGCCATATTGAGCTTTGTTAGACATATTTTTATTCAAGTGCTTTTATTTGCTCATAGTAGACCTATACCTGCATATAGGTATAGATTTTGTTTTATTATTTAATTGGACAATGGTTTGTGTTGCTTGATAAGTCTTGTTTTACCAACCACTATTCCTATTTTGCTTCGCTAATTGTATTCTCTTACTGAATGCATATTAATTCATATATAATTAATATTAACAATCTCATTTGGCTCAAATTAATTAAATAGGTGCACTTGATTTATTGTTGCACGTGATAAATTGTGTCAATCCTTTTCCCTCTTAAGGAGAATTCCTGAAATCTAGGGTAGGTACCAGTTAGTCAGGACAGCTAATTTAAAAGAATCTAATATAGTGATTTAACCAGTGACTGCGTATAATGATGGGTCTGGTGGCTACAGCTGTCTCCATCTTGACAGTGTCTGACTGATTCAAAACTGGTCCTAACAGAGATGAAATGACACAATGGAGGTTGTCTAGCAACCTGATGGCATCGACCTGCCAATCCATTCACAGTGCTCACATGTACAACTGACCACCACTAACGATCAGTGGCGCAGACACAGGAGCAGGAGATGTTTCAAACACAGAGCCCAGTGCACTTGTGCTTTTCCCATCAGCCAAAAGATAATACGTGCGTATAGTGTACTCTTTAAGTTAAACGGAAAACATGAAACACTGTGTGAACAAATGCAGTCCCGTCATTCATTTCAGCGAGGTCACCGTGCCGCAGCAGAGGCTCAAACAGAGGCGCCAGCTCAGACGGCAGCCAAGTCACCGTGGAGATTGCCTTGTTATGTGCACGAGGATAATTCAGCTGTTTACCTTGTGATCATCGCACCAGAGAATAAAATCATTACTGTGATAATGTTCCAGGCTTGTAAAAAAGAAAAAAAAGAAATAAATACCCTGCCTCCCCGTTATGCTGAACACTTGAGCAGTGTTCAGCATCTGATAAAACCGTTAAACGCAAGGATGTGTTACTGAAACCAGGCTCCTCACATTATATTTCAGCCTCTCGCAGGTACCTAAAACACCCAATGACCCAATCGACACAGCTCCTTTCATTTATTTTTGAATGCAGTGCCGGTTCTGTTGTGAACGTCCAGTAAAAGCGGAACTACTTTGTTTTGTTAAGTCTGGGCAATGTAACTACTGGTCATACTAAGGTCTCTAAACCCAGTTAAATAATCTGCATGCTCCATTCTGTTTAATACTTGCGGCTCTCTTCACATAGAGACTGCTGTGCGTGCATGTGTGTGAGAGTGGGTGTGCGTATGTGGGTACATAAAGGCCAGGACAGAACTGTGTTATCAAGAACTTTCATTATAACTTTTAACACTTTTCTCAAGACCTGCCTCAATTTTTAAACACTGTGGAGAATTGGTTTCTTAATCCACTGACTGCTCGTGAGATCTGTGCTGTAAAAAATTCTAAAGGAGCTATTACTCGGTTTAAGTAGGAGAAAAATAACCCAGGCATGAAAAGGAAAAAAAAAAACTATTACATGTGGCACCGACGTTTTCTATCTTTATGATGCAGTCAGACAACAGTGAAAGCAAGGAGCCTCCAAGTTGTTTCCTCAGAAAGTAATTGAACTTGGATTGGATTATGAAGCCAGCTGGTCCCGGGCAGTTCAAAGCTGCCTGTTTTACATTATTTACCAACATCAAATTATTTTCCATAATTAGATTTTTTTTTTTTTTTTTTCAGAGCTACACTGGGAAACCTTCCAGCCTGCATAAAGTTGAATAAATGAATTACATGGCGAAGAGAAGCGGGTCAGTTCGGGTGAAAAATGCAGATACTGTAACATCGGTGCAGACATACAAGGCAGAGGAGCTGCTGGGACCTTGTTGTTATGCAGCATTTTTTATCGCGACATGCTGTAAAATGTCCTGCCAGCTTCATCAAACAGATCATGTGACAGGTGCGACATCTCAGATGGGAATTCTGTTGAATTGTAGATTTCAGTTGTTTTCGTTCATCCTCAGGGCAGCTACAGATTTGTATCATCATAGACTATCCACTATCATCTATGACAACCAACGACTTGGTTTCCCGCAGCAATAAAGTCACAAGCATGTTAGGCCAAAGTGGAGAGGAAAAATCTGGAAAGAGGTGTTTAAGTGTGACAAATGGCCCAGTTCACCAGCAGATTCAGGAAATTATATTACCAGCAGTTTTATGATTTAAATGTCCAGGTTCATATTTCTTTCTAAGACAGGGTGTTTTTCAAAGAGACCATAATACGACTGTAGGTTTAAACCAAAAACAGGCTTAATAATCTGACTCATTATTCACATGTAATGTATATCAATATACAGATAAGGACGGAAATCAATCACTTCAATTAGTTTTAAACCATTTTAGAGTATAGAGAGACAAAGAATGTGTTGGTTGATCCATGGTAAGAGACCATTTCTTTTATCCCATTTAAACTGAGCTTCATACGTTTGATCTTCAATTTTAGAACAATTCCAAAAGTCTAGAATGTTGCCCCTTAGTCCTTATGACCACACACCCAAGAAGTGGATACATACATAGACATATAGAGGGGCCTCTGTGGATCATCCCAGATTCTTCCAGTTTTAACGTTTTGCTCCATTAGAGAAGGTAAGAACATACCCTTATCATGAGGACGGCTTTCCTGATGTCACGGACGCCATCATACACCAAACGGGATGCATCAATGAACTCGTTCTCCTCAAAGGGCTGCGGGGGGTTCGTACTCAGCGCCTCGATAGCCACCTCCACTTGTTCAGCAAAGCGGGGCATGACTGCAGAGAGAAAGGGATAAAGAAGGTAAGACAAAGAGCACAAGTAGAAATGATGGAAAGAGACAGGTTAAGCTCAGCCGTTGGTTTTCTGTGTTCCCATAATAAGTTAGAGCGTATCCATTAGAAAAATGTCACAGAGCACGTGCAAATACCAGTGCTTCATTCACTGTCTCCTTTAGTTTCTGCTCACTTATGCACTTCAGGATGTCACCCTGATTCTCTGTGTCAACAACTACAACACGCCGTTCACACGCTGCACACCAATTAGCTACTTCACCTTGGCTTGGCCAGCAGGAAGATTGGCCTGTCTATCACAGAACTGATTGTGTGTTTACTGTCATGCGGCATATGGACGTGCACATACTCTATGTGTCGGCGCAGCCTGGGAGCTTGCCTGCTAATTAGCACAGTCGGGACTTGCTGCAGTTTAATTTCACTGCTTCGGTTCCTGTACACTCTGCACGTGACCAATATCACAACCTCGAACCTTGACATGTTGGCTGTATGAACTTCAGTAAGGGTGAGCTACCTCGCCAGCTCTGACTGTCAAACCATGGAGGGATGAAGGGAAACGAATTCATTCAATCAAACAAAAGCCAAATAACCAATGAAAAGTCCCTACTGACCATAAAAATAAGACCTGCATTGTTGTCGGTATCAATTGGCCGGACCTGATGGAAAAGCTCTCTGCTCTTTGTGTGTTCAGATGAATTGTGCCGACTGTGAATAGACAATGTTTCATATTCAAGAATACAGAATGATTCTTTTTTATTATTATTATTTAGCAGGTTACCTTTTTACGTAATCTCCTGTTGTGTCACAATAATTGAATGCAGGGTTTAATAATGCATTTCTTTTTATATGGAGTCTGCGCTGAAGCAAATTATCATAACAAAAGAAATGGTCCAGCCAGGAAAGGTCTTCATACTGTATAGGGGTCCCTTTTTTCCCTCAATACACCTCTATAACTCCACTATTATTTTTGAATAATATAAAATTTCTTTGACTCCACAATAAATATACCTATATAGGAAGGACACAAAAAGACAGGGACAAGGCGGGACTAATGGAGACGGACGGACAAGAAAAAAAGACAGGGGAAAAGACAAGACTTGGCCGACGAGCCCCCTTTCCCACAAAGCCAGCGGTGCGATTTTATTATTATCCGCCACACTCTCCTCCTCACTTAAATGCGGACTGAACTAAATCAATTAACCAGCTTGCACTAAAGGTGTATCTGCAGTGTACTTATTTGTCTGATTCTATATTTCACCAAACATAAAAGGCACCACAAAAAGTCTCCCCCTTTTTCTTTCCTTCTTTTCATTTTTAATTCAGTTTAATCCACTTACTGGAGAAGCGTAAAATAGGCTTTTGGGAATTGCTGGAAAGGCGTTTTAAATAGAAATATTTAAATGTTCTCCGAGCTCTTAATGAGCAAAGTTGCTGATGGTAAGGAGCAATTTCACTCATTCCAGTTGAAAAATGATGAAGGGAATTAAATGTGACCATGTAGGAATGGATCCCCCCCTTCACCACCGCCACCACCCTCTAGGCTTAACCATAGTTAAAGTAAGAAGTTATGGAAGTACAATGAATGCTTACAAACCTCAAGGCGGAGGTGGTGTGCCACAGTGACGTGTTTAACAAGATATAAGCAGCACAACATGCAGAGTTTATGATGCATAAACCTTCAATTACATGTTAAGTTTGTACTCCACGTATTATGCTATATAAACTACACGTGAACTGGAACTTAAATAGCAGGAAGGCGTGGACTTACAATAATGAGCAGAAAAACAATCCTACTGTGATTAATGCTGTCACTTGTCTGTCACACATGGTAAATTGGCAACCGATGGCTTACAAGCTGTTAAAATGTTGCCGTCAATTTATTATTTTTATTTTTTTGTTGTTGCACCCATTATGCATGTTTGATATACGACTAAATACATTAAGTCTCTTAGTCCTCCTGATTTATAAAAGATGAGCAGCTGAGAGCTGAGAGGACTTTTGTGAGTGTTATGCGTTTTACAGATAGCGGACAGGAATAAATCTGAGAGTGACAAGAAGAGAGGTGGAGTGCTTGCCACTTCTATTAACAACAAATGGTGTCACCCTGGTCACATTACTGTGAAGGAACAGTTATGCAGCCCAGACACTGAGCTGTTAGCAACAGAGCTACATTCCTTGCTACAATCCCAGGGTTTTTTCTTTTTTCTTTTTTCACATACCATCTTGCTTGTTGCTTACATTCCTCCCTGTGCTATCCCTGCAAATCGTGTGCGACATCATCCACTCTGCTACGAAGAGACTCAGCACCCCAGAGCATTCTTCCGGGATCTGTGGGGACTTTAATCTTGGGACACAGGGACAAGATTCTCCCCTTCAGTATATAATTCATTATTCATCGCATAATTTTATTCCTTTTATTACGTCCAGAGTCTTGAGCAACTGGTACAAAGCATTTCCCTGCAGGGGATTAATAATTCTGATTCTGATAATATACACATCTTGGCTGCAGAGTTGCATTACTGAATATCTTTCACACAAATATTTCCACAGGTCCTACAATATGTAAGTCGTCACGCTTCTCAGTGGCATTTCCATAATGAATTTTATGTCTGATACATCTCTTGACCTGTCTTTGGGCTGCTGTATCATTTCAGAGTCTTTCATAAGGTCCTATTGTCGAGGACAGTGTAAACAGAGCTCAAACAGTTTGGTGCGTGTGTTTTAGGCTTTAGACAGAAAAAAAAACAACATCTTAAAACCACTTCTGTCTGTTGCCATTTTATCAGAAACAGCAAATGTATCTACTACTAGCAGCAAATGCACAAGAAGGACTTAACAGAATAATGCCAGTAATGTACGTGTTTAAATCTGCTTTAAAAACTAAAAGAAGTTTTTTGTCCACAGTTGCATTCATCAAAGATCTGCCACCATCTGAATGCGGCACATGTTCAAGGACATTCATGCCAGCCCCTAATTTGAGAAGCACGTCAAAGCAGGTCCCCACAGATTCCCACAGATCTGTGTTTGCGTTCGTTAAATCGCATGCTAATCACACCAGGCTGCTACAGAACAACCACACTGAACGTTAAAGACATCATCATATCCTATTTTATGATGGGTTGTTACAATTTATTAATTAATTATTTGTTATCATCATCATTTCACGTTCATATTAAATAACACACACCATCTGCTCCTGGTGGTGGATTCGAGGTGTTCGGGGTCAAGATGCTCCGCCTCACGCTAATAATTAATAAGAATTTCCGGGAGAGGCCTCTCCGCATTTGTTCAGCTGTTGCCGTCACTGTAATTAGCAAAACTGCTTCAAAGCAATAAGATCAGTGACGTGACTCCAGCCGTGTGAGTATATAAGGGAACAGTTTGTTTTCTGGTGGAGGGAGAAGTATAGCGACAAAACATGTTAAAAATAAGAGCTGGTGCAGCAGTGTCTCTACTGCTAAATGAGCACAAGTGCCCAGTCAGGTGAACTCTAACCTGAAATCTGCTGAAGCCAGCTGGATATCACACAAAAACAGGAAATTCTGCGTGAATTTGTCTAGGAGATGGCATTCAATTAAGGGGGAAGAACAGACCTGATGTTTGTTGACCACACCTTAATCTCAAAGCAGGAGGGGGGAAGAAAAGGCATGGGGAGGGTTGTAAATGTGCAGGAGGTAGCACGGCTAGCATGGCTAGCAGGTTAACAACAGCAGTGTACAAAATAGATTTTAATACCTTCTATGAAAACATTTTCCTGCCATTAACCTTCATCAAAGTCCTTACTTATGTACTGACACTCACTGCAGCCAAACACCGTCTTCTCTTTTCCACTGCTTAGATTAATTCACTGTGCAGCAGTTGTGTGTTGTACACCTACAGGCCATAAGCAGACCATTTTGAGTATTAAAAGAGCACCAATTCCCCTTAAGTACAAATAGTTTTCTCTAGCTACTGATGACACCAATAGAGTTTTCTGATTAAAGCTCAGAAAAAAAAGCAGTCTGGTCCTCAGAGCTATTATTTTGACAGTATGAAGTGTCTTTAGTTCGATCCTTTAGTCTCTGCTGCTTCTTTTAAGTGCACTTGATGCACTGATTTACAGGCATGACATGTGGGTGGCAGTGTGAGAATGTGTGTTATTACTCTGCGCAAAACCTCGGCTAAATCCTATTTACAGTGCCCCAACGTAATAACAAGCAGCAGCACCACCCTGCCTTTTTCTAAATGGCACACTGACTGAGGCCATATATCAGTTTTTTAATCTACCCTCTCCAGGCGCCACACTAATGATCAACTTTAAAATTTGTCCCTCTTTTTGAGGAGAAGATTAGTTTAAACATGGGGCGTTAGTGGGCAGAAAAGTGTATCAGGGAGGAGAGAGGGAGAGGGGGGCAAGAGGGAGAGAGAAGCCATAACCACTTTCCCATTAGGGTATTGATTTTTCTCCCTCTCAAGGACACGCTTCAATCCCGGACCCATGTGTGGACTGTCTGTCAGGAATCTATGGCTAAGCTTTACACAGAAGAGTTGTGTGCCTTGGCTGCTTGTATTTGACTTGGCCATAAATCTGACCACACTCAATATGAGAAAGAGAGATGGGCAAATTGTGACAAGGTCAAAGGGCAGGTAGTTGTGATGAGCTCTGCGTTGGTGGGACAGTTGTCAGAAAGACACGGGCAAGTGGTTGTGATTGGCAAGAGTCGCCGTGGGCATAAACACAGGGGAAGTCAAATAAAAACACAAACAGCCAACTCGATGAGACAAACACACACGCACACACAAACACACACACACACACACACTCAGCCAAAGCATAAATGTTTTACACATCCTCACCACTGAGAAAAGGGGAAAAAAGGGGACCACATCAATGAATTCCACTAAAATCCTCAAATCGCATAGTGAAATCCTCGGTGACAGATATTGATTTTCTGGTAGAGTCAAGTTAATTGGACTCAGTACCCTCTAAAAAGTGTGTGGTCCTATATCCTTTTCCTTTGTTCAGCTACACTTAATCATCTTTCCCTCAGCTATAGATTTCTCCTTGACTGTGTTCAAATCCATAGACATCAGGTCTGTGAGGACTGACGGGGAGAGGGAGGCAAAAGTTCGCAAGGATCAATAAGTGCTTTATGGTCCAGATCAGATGTGCATGGTAGCCCTTAAAAAACCCAACTACCACTAAGAGGGGAAACAGGAAGGAGAAACACAACAGCTCTTCATCAAAGAGAAATATGGGCCCAATGAGACACAGGTCTAACACAGCTGCTGGTTCCCCCCGCCTTAACATCTCAATTAGCATCAGAATCGAGTGGAGTCCTCGTTAAAGTTTAAGACTGACCCCCCTAAGGCCATGCACGAATTGACCAGAGTGACTGGTCAATTCACGCGCTCCACTGTCCTGAACTCAAGGTGAAGTCCGACAGACACCAGCCACATGAAAGTCGCCTCCGTGTGGATGCGCCATTCCCTCTGTCAGTTCAGTGCAATGGGTCCAGCCTAACGTGAGATAGAGTCCCATTTTTTATCTGTTGAGGTGTTTGGCCCAGTGAGTGCATAATGTGTGGTTCGGCCACAGACGCCTATAGTTTGAAAAGACTTTCACCAATTTTGTTATCTCAGTTGGCATAGACATTTGGATGGGCTGTCTTTCAAAATGTGCGTTCCATTGGATGAGGGGCGTTTGCCTGATCTCAGACAGTTCATCTTCTTCTTCTCCTTCTTCTTCTTCTTCTTCTACTGGCCGTATTGGTGCTTTCAGAAAGTTATGATTACATAACTAGCCCCGTGGCTACACATGAGATGGGAAGAACACATTACAAAGCATTTGAAGCAGCACTGCACTGCTATTTATGCAGCCTCCGTCACTGTAAGTAAGCTAACTATAAAGTTAAATAAGTCTCATAAGTACTTATTAAGTGTTATTGCCTTCTGACATTTTACTGACACATGTTTAAACATTGTACAGTATAATGCTTAATGCATTAGCATTTAGCAAACTAAACTTAAGTGTAAATATGAAGTAATACAGTATATCATTCATGTTCCATTTTGCTTCAAAATGTGTTCACCCTTATTGGTTTTACCTCAATATGTTTCTACTTCAATTATCCATCAATAATTATGAGTACTGCACTATCATGTGCACTGGCAGACAAGTTAACTCAGGAATATGACTTTTTTTTGTCAACTAAAACTAGACTAAAAGTATGAAAGATTAAAATCACTAAAATGTGACAAAGGTTAATATGTGTTTTTGTCCTAAAATTGAGATGAAATCTTGTACCTTTTTTTTTTTTTTGGTTAAATATGTGAAATGTGGAACATTTGTAAGCAGCAACTGGATGAGGGAACATATGACAGCTGTATCGCTCCTGCAGGTGGCATAAGCACCAGATTTGCAGAAATGGCCGGTATCTTATAAATTACGCACATTAAAGTGTCTACACATCGAAGGTGCTTTTCCTGTCAACGAGGGAGGAGAGACTGGATCAAATGCATGTTAAAATGTCATCCTATAAAGCCATCATCATTTGAAAACATGAAATAGAGTGCATTAAAAGCAGATATTCTATCTAAACACACAGTAAATGTTGCTTTCAGACTTTGTATATGTTGGATTGGATAGGTCGGATACTGTATTCAGTTTGTAGTTGTACAAATCCTCCTGTCTCTTTAAGTTAGAATGAAGAGAATAGAATTGTGTTTCTTCTCTGTATAAACCATCCAGATACTAGGCTTCTAATGTAAAGCTATTAAACACACATTATGACGTTGACACTTAAAAAAGCAAACGAACGATCAAGAAAAATCAGCGTGCGATCGATGTGATGTTGCAACATCAACAGTTCTCCATTTGTTGTTCTCAGTAATGCTGACACGACGCTTCTGGGTCCTGCTGACTCTTGAAACAAGCTCCAAGCTCCACGGAGGACTAATAGAACAGCAGCACAATTATAACTTATTAGTGTGTGACAAGGTTATGGTCATTCAAAACTGACCTTAAGTGTCTATGAGATATTGCCCCTGTCCTTCATCAATCAATTACCCCAATCAATTAAACAGAATTATGCAATGACATAACAGAATGTGCTCGTGATACCATATAACCAGTGCTTGTCGGGGAGTTGAGCGCCAGAAGAGGGGCTCAGACAGATGGCTGTGTGAGCACACGTGACTCACCTAATACTGTTTGCGACTTATCAGCTAGCAGGGAGGGGAGCTGATTGTGTCTCTCAATTATCCTGGCAGATGAAAGTAACGAGCGAAACAATAGATATACCGCCTCGCTAAATGGGCTCTAATGGGAGAGACAGAAAGCGGTGGGGGAGGACGGGGAGGGGGCTGGTGAAAAATAGAACGAGGTGAGGGGGTGGATACTGTAAAAAGGGGCACTGTATGGTCAGATTTTACTCCTGGGAACAGGAAATTGCTAAATGACTTCTCTGCTTTTATCCTGTGCTTTTGTTTGGTCCACCTTTCGGGAGTGTACCGGGCTGAGGGCATGTTGGAGTATACTTTTAAAGAATTTGCTAAGCTATTTCACAGAGCAAAATGTTCTTGTTTGTGTTCAGACTCCCTCTCAAGACAATGCACATAAGTAAACACCTTGTATTAGACTGTATTAGGGAACAGAAACACTGACTAGCTTGCCTCTCAATCTCTGAACCACCCACGCACTGTTGTGGTGCTACTGTACAACAATTGGTATGACATTAGGAGCTGCAACATGACCAGTCCTGGGAGAAAAAAAAATAAAAAAATAATTCTTTTCTGTTGAGTCTTGTGTGAATTCATTATGTACCAGGTCTTTACTGGTGGGTGTTGCTTCCAACAAATTGCCAAAGCTCTCAAATCTTCCCACCTACACAGTTTAAAGATGTAAGTGTAACAAACTGAAGCATTGTGAGACAAAGTTCCGTTTTAATGGGGAAATGCTTAAAATAGTCAAACGTCAATGCTAATGCTAATAAGGTTAGCATACCGACCAGCTTGGCGCCAAACCCAGTCTGTCTCATAATACCACTTTATACCACAAGATAGGACAGTGGGAATCAGTCCAACAAGAGAGGAAGAAGTAGCAATCCCCGGAGGCTATATTTTCTTTCATAGAGTCTATAATTCTAACCTTTTGTCAATCATGTTGAAAGACAGGTAGTCAGAATGAAACAGCCTTGACAGGTGACCTCTGAAGAAACAGGATGGACAAGAGAGCTGGTCAGGGTTTGTTTGTGTTGCATTTGTACTACCTTGGACGCCGTTTACGACGTCCTTTCACTGGCCACTGGCAACAGACAACGCTGAGGGCTGGAAGCCTGGTCCCCACAGCAAGCTGAGATAACGCATGTAGACCATTATCATGTGGGTTGATGGTTGAAAGACTTCTATGCTGTGGTAATGTGCGGCCATGGTAGACCCCCTTTTTTGTAGCTTCTCTGACTGGTGCAGGGAGGTGACTGTCTTATGCATGCTTTCCTCATCATGGCTTTCCACAGGTGGACTATATACGCTCTTGACTGTAGTAACTCAACACTACTAACATTGTATATACCCAAGTGTTAACTGTAACCAGAAGAAGACCCAAGTCACTGGTTGAGAATTTCTGGGCTTGTTTGATTCGTCCATGTTTGAACAGATTCTGGAGTTACCGCAGCTATTCACAACTATTTTTTATTCCACTCAATAAAGGCTTCTGGAGGTTCTGAATCATAATTAGTTTTGTTTCCATTTGTTTAAATAAAGGTAACCAATCTCCACTCACGGGATGGAAAAATGTGTGCGTCAGGTGCGCCACAGAGATCAACTTGGAATATGCCTTGACATTGTACATTGACCTGATGGAAAAAGAAGTAATGGATAAAAATGGATGAGATTCAAGAGTGGCAGAGGAGTGAACAGGTGGTGTCCAGGCTTTGTGTTGCAGCCAAGACACTAATCAAAACTGTGGAACATTGGGCATTCAGGCAGTAAAGGTGGATCTGCAAGTCAGTGACCGGACTGGGCAGCTAATGTGTGCTACAGTTTGTGTTGTGTTTCTGTGCATTAGACTTTTCCTCATGAAGTAGTTTCAGCTACCAAAATCCTGTGGTAAAATGTTTGAAGCAAGTTCAGTTCAAGGGTGAAGGATACTGTATTAAGCTTCACAATACACATTGTGCATAATAATAGTAAAACATTCAACTGCTGCTAATTATGCTATACTCACCAGTCTCAGACAGGAGCTTGATGGACTCCAGCACACGCTCGGTGTAGACCCCAGGTTCGTAGTTTTCCATCTCGGCGTTAATGATGTGGACCACGCGAGCAGCTCGACCACGGATGGCTCCGGCAGTTCGGTCAAGAGTGTCCACGTCTCCCTCTTGCAGAGCTATTACACATTTGTTGACATCCTCAAGGATGTGGTTCTCTTTGAAGACACAGAAGAACAACAGTGAATACACGTGAAAGGGACCCAGGGCTTTCCCTTATTGGGGAAAAACAGTTATTGTTTATTGTTGGCATTCTTATCAAAAGAGTCTGTTTTCCTTGTAGATGGCGATCAGTCTTACGTTTAACAGTGTGCGCTAATGATTACAAGACTTGAATGTAACCATTCATGTTGCTCCCTGAACAGTTTTTCTTCCTTTTAGACAACACATGCACATTTAAGTACACCTGTTCCACTGCTATACACTGGTATACCTGAAAAAACAGGCAGTTGCATAAAGGAAATATAAAAAGACAAAACAAAACCCATCACAATTCAAGCAGAATAAATAGCTGTTTGTTTTCTGCTTGTACTACTTTGTAATTTCACCATTGAATTGTTGTTTTCCTGTGCTTGGCACTTTTGTTTTGTGATCTGTGATCATCCAAATTGTGATTTAGTTTTCATCAAACCATGGCAGAGAAATGCCTTCGGTTTGATGTTAGTAGCTACCAGTCAAGTTCATTCAGTCTTAACTGACGGTGTAAAACCAGAACGTTCAGATAAATTGTTTAAATCAACCCAGCCTGGGAGGGATTTGTGCTGCCTCGTACCTGACACGGAGAGGAAGTCGTCCACGGAGGTGATGTCATCCACGGCCTCGGTCAGGATGCGTACCTGCTTCTCCCACTGATCCTTGAAGACGTCCATGTTGTCCTGGGCAACCTTGCTTTGGGGGCGTGCAGCCAGAGTGAGCGCTGCATTGATAACCTGCCATAGGAGATGTGTTAACGGTGAAAGCTTTAACAACCTGTCTGCATTAAACCTTTGATAAATGTAAACTCCATGTGTAAGAGATATGGACACAGGTTGTCATTTGTTATTTAGATTGGTTAAGCTTCACAATGACAGGTCATGTGTAATATCAGCCTGTCAGAGAGCAGATGTCCAGAGGAGAGTAGGGCATAAACACACGACAGTAGCCTCCCGCAGATGAATGAAAGGAGCAACATTTGATAACCCTCATGAGCAGTTTCAGTCTGCGTGCATTTGCTAATCTGCATGACATCCATGTCAAGCCCAACACACAGTGGGCAATAAATAACGAGGAACAGTGGTGCAGTAGCTGAATGATTCAGGCATATCTTTTCCTGTATGCAGTCTAGCTGTGGCCTGTTAGTAGCTGGTATAGGTGTTTCGTGAGTAATCGCCAAGACAACCAAACACTTGACCGGTATTGCCTCAGCTGTGAAAAATGTTTCTACAGCACACTGATTGTCAGAGAAGACCTGGGTCTATGCTAAGCTAAAACAATCACAAGTTATATGGAAATGAAATACACTGACAATATGATACAGCTTGTTATGTTATAATCTATTGTAATTTAAACTGTCAATTTTCCTGCGGGAACCTCCCAAAGGGTTCAATAAAGTTGTCTGTCTGTCTGTCTGTCTGTCTGTCTGTCTGTCTGTCTGTCTGTCTGTCTATCTATCTAACCCAAATGAGTATCATTAAGGTGGATCATCAATGTTTTAAAACGGTGCCTCTTCTTTCAGGGATTCAAGAGCCTGATCTGGAGAAGAAAGGACATTTGGCTTTAGACCAAAAAAGATCAGCTTTTTGAAAAGGTCTAAGAATGATGACAATCAAGTAGCTCTTTGATAAATGGGCAAATTGTTTCCCTATATTTTCTCTTTTTTCTTTTCTTTCCTTTTTTTTTTTTTTAAGTAGAAACATCCTGCGCATCGACAGACTCAATACAGTATTAATCATATCACTATGACAGCTGGCACTTTAACAACAACTTCCATTACTTTTTTGTTTCCTGTTCTTTACCATTTCCTTCTTTTTGGAGTTAGTTTTTCTCAAATAATTTGATGCAGGAAAACAGAAACTGTGACGTGGCCATTGCAGTTGCTGGATTGTTAATATAAGGGACCTGGGATAACTCTACTCTGAACAGATGGAAATAACTCTCTTTGTTCCACCTTTTCTTTGTTCGTCCTTCCCCAGTTACAAACCTTGCGTCTCTTACGGTTTTTAATCTGTTTGTGTTAAGTATTTCCAGGAGGTATCAGGGGACGATTCCTCCCCAAGTTTTCTCAGTTGCTGGGTCTCAGCAGGTGTGAATAGTGGAGCCTGCACATTAGCTCCCAAATCTTCCATTCAGCCTCCCGTCTCCGTCTCTGTTCTGTTACTATGTTGAGTCCTATGTGAATAAGTCCAGCCGTTAACCTTGGAAATCGATTTCAACTTCCTTCTTTGCTTGTGTTCTGAGGAAGCGGTACTACAAGGTCCTCCTACACATTACTCACACTGTAGCTCTTCCTCTGATTCTGCCAACTAGGATTTTTACTCTTTCTGCCTATGCCAATCTCTAAAACCTCTCTAAAGACTTTTATTTGAAATGGCCTTAGGAGAACTCATAATTACCAAAACACCATCAGTGCGTTCATAAAGGTGCTTCATTATACAGCGAAAGTGTTGTGAATTTTTTTTTTCTCACCTGTGGACATAGGCTGTCGATTTGGGTGGCTGCCATTCGCACCAACTTCACACCCTCTTCATTGTTGGAGATGGAGCAAGCCAGGTTCGCTACCTGAATAAAACAGGAAAAACACAAACACAAATAAAGGCAAAATTCTTAGAAGCAGTTTGCTTTACCTGAAGGTTATGAGTCATCTCTCTCACACAATGTGACTTTAGTCCACACTGGCAGTGAATTCTGCTCTATCACAATTAACACATTTCACGAAAACAATTAAGTGCAAAGTATAAATCAGGCAAAACATTATGACCATCTTCTTAATATTGTGTAGGTCTCCCTTGTGCCTCCAAAACAGTTGTGACAGATATCCACAGATACTTGATCAGTTTGGGATTTAGTGAATTTGGAGGCCATGTCAACCAACCTTTTACCACCATTTATTCACCATTCACCATTTATTTAGTTGTTCCTAAAGCATTTGTGTGGGTGCCTGCCTGTGTATGTTCTGCTGAGCTTGGCTGCAGCCATCAAGGAGTGTCATTGCTATGGGGTGGGGGTGCCTGGTCTGGTCTAGGTGGATGGTAGATGTCAAAGTAACATCTACACAAATGCCAGGTCCAAATGTTTCTCAGCAGAACACTGAATTGTCAAGATGGTCAATGTTATTCACTTCTCCTGTCAGTGATTTTAATGTTGTGGCTGATGTGGCTGATGTTGGATGGTGTAGGGGTCAGCAGTTAAGCCAGTCAGCTTAGTATCTTCCAATCCACTAAAACACAAAGTACTAAAAGGACTGTAACTTTGAAACAAATCCCCTTGATGTGTGATATTGTGATTTATAACAGGTTCAGCTGCAGGTTAGAATGTAATTTGCACAGAAGGAGGATGGTGGATTTTGTACCTCCCCTCCTATATTAGAATTTCACTTTTTCATTAGGACTGTTTTGATATGTTCACAGCTCGAATGGATAAAGAGAACCATTACAGGAGTTCGCCAGTATCAGAACAGATGACATGGCATTTTCTTTTTTTTTCCTTTCTTTTTTTTTTGCTGGACAGATGGTGGAACTAAATGGGCAGCAGAGGTACAGCAGTTTGTGTGTGGGGACATTACTTAACGGTCGCATAATGACACAGACCTCCAAATTATTACAGTAACATTAGTGCGTCAAGAGTGTTTGTGACGTAAGAGAGTGACATTGCACAGGTTGAAATGTAGCGCTCAGATGCAGCGAGATAATTGGATTCATTCAGATCCAAAATGTCCAGGTTCGTACAATATGTACGTAGAGAAAGCTGAACTCATTAGGTTGACATTTCCAGCATGGCTAAGATGCATGACTGGCATGCCTGAATCATTACGGGGCTTGGTAGTGCAGAGAGGTGCTTTATTGTTTAATTAAGGTGCCAGATGGTTTTTAATGTACGAAACAACCCTAAGTTTGATTTATGTCTGTCTTTATATCGAGGTAGCGTTTCTTGATCACATGTTTCCAACCTGACTCCTTTATGGGAGACACATACGCCAGGTTATCCCAGTCAATTTGTCAAACTGTTTTTAGCGCAGAGCAGCACTAACTAGATTAAATTAGAAAATGCGTCTGTGCACACAAGATACACTATATTACCAAAAGTATTCGCTCACCTGCCTTTACTCATTCTATGAACTGAAGTGCCATCCCATTCCTAACTCATAGAATTCAATATGATGTCGGTCCACCTTTTGCAGCTATTACAGCTTCAACTCTTCTGGGAAGACTGTCCACAAGGTTGAGGAGAGTGTTTATAGGAATTTTTGACCATTCTTCCAAAAGCGCATTGGTGAGGTCACACACTGATGTTGGTCGAGAAGGCCTGGCTCTCAGTCTCCGCTCTAATTCATCCCAAAGGTGTTCTATCGGGTTCAGGTCAGGACTCTGTGCAGGCCAGTCAAGTTCATCCAGACCAGACTCTGTCATCCACGTCTTTATGGACCTTGCTTTGTGCACTGGTGCACAGTCATGTTGGAAGAGGAAGGGGCCCGCTCCAAACTGTTCCCACAAGGTTGGGAGCATGGAATTGTCCAAAATGTTTTGGTATCCTGAAGCATTCAATGTTCCTTTCACTGGAACTAAGGGGCCAAGCCCAGCTCCTGAAAAACAACCCCATACCATAATTCCTCCTCCACCAAATTTCACAGTTGGCACAATGCAATCTGAAATGTACCGTTCTCCTGGCAACCTCCAAACCCAGACTCGTCCATCAGATTGCCAGATGGAAAAGCGTGATTCATCACTCCAGAGAACGCGTCTCCACTGCTCTAGAGGCCAGTGGCGGCGTGCTTTACACCATTGCATCCGACGCCTTGCATTGCACTTGGTGATGTGTGGCTTGGCTGCAGCTGCTCGGCCATGGAAACCCATTCCATGAAGCTCTCTGCGTACTGTACTTGGGCTAATCTGAAGGTCACATGAAGTTTGTAGCTCTGTAGCAATTGACTGTGCAGAAAGTCGGCGACCTCTTTGCACTATGCGCTTCAGCATCCGCTGACCCCTCTCCGTCACTTTACGTGGCCTACCACTTCGTGGCTGAGTTGCTGTTGTTCCCAAACGCTTCCATTTTGTTATAATAGAGCTGACAGTTGACTGTGGAATATTTAGGAGCGAGGAAATTTCACGACTGGATTTGTTGCACAAGTGGCATCCTATGACAGTTCCACGCTGGAATTCACTGAGCTCCTGAGAGCGGCCCATTCTTTCACAAATGTCTTGTTTCACAGTCTGCATGCCTGAGTGCTTGAATTTATACACCTGGGGCCAGGCCAAGTGATTAGAACACCTGATTCTGATCATTTGAATGGGTGAGCGAATACTTTTGGTAATATAGTGTATATGTATTTACATGCCCCACGACGTCAGTCAGAAAGTAACGCCCATTTTCTCTAACTTTATCAACAAATCTGAAATCATCCAATAGATGAAGATGACCAAGACAGACCCAACATCTATTTTGCCTTTTTTGTTTGACTTTATCAACTCTTTTTGAACATTCGTTTTGATGGAACCACCATAGTTCAGTGCATCAGAACTTTTAACATCACTTTATGTTTACCCCTCATGGGGCAAACAGGTGCAGAAAGATTGTAAGATTGTATGTGAATGAGATAAGTTGATGGATGAAGCATTTATATCGTTATTAGGCGCTAGTGTTTTCCTACTTGGATTAGCAAAGGGTTTCCACCACCCCTCTTTCTCAAGATTTGAAATACTTTCCAATTAAACTTACGTGGTTCCATGGGGCATTTCTATTCTGACTGGGCTCTTATTCTGATCATTAGTAGAGAACAAATGTCCCCGTTAATGGAGCAACGGTTTCTTTATGACAGGAACACACTCAGTTTTAATTCCTGTGAGACCATATCACAGGAATTCATCAGATTTCTTCACAATATCGCTGTCTTTCACAGTTAATTTTCATATCGTTAAACTCTTCGTAATCCAATACCATCTCTAAACAAATCATATTTCAGTGTGAGCCCGGTCTTTGTATTTGAGCAAAAAAGACACATGCCTGTTGGCAGCAAAAGGTGCCACTCTGTATTAGCACTTCTAGTACTCACATGTCACTGTTTGAGGCAAATGGGGGTAAATCAAATTTGTGTTAGAGGACTCTTGCTTAGAGCTCTGTCTCTTTACTCATGACAGCAATGAGCACATTGATGGATTACAGTCCTTTATGTGGAACAGGGTGTGTATGTGTTTAAAACGTGTGTGTGTGTGAGAGAGAGAGAGAGAGACAGAGTGTGATTGAGAGTCTGCGTTTCACATAAACGTGAGCTGCTTCTCACAAAGCATAATTTAAGGTTCCTGCGTTCGCTCTCTGCTTTACGTCACAGAAAACTTCCTCCAAACCTTATTACGTTGTGACATATTTGCAATTTTCTCCTTGCTTTTGAGAAGTGAAATTGACAAAAATAATAAAAAAATGTATATGAAATCTGCCCGTGTGAAGAAAAGGGTGGCCAATTTAAACCATTACTGTATATTTATAGTTTCCTTTTACTTTCGTGGAGTAAAGCTGCTGGAACCTTCCTGCTGTTTTTGTTCTTTGTTTCTGACTAATAGAAGACTTGCCTGTAAAGCTTTCCTGTCTTGTCTCATTGTCCTAAGTGCACACGTTAATGTGACTTGATGAAGGAACTCACGCTTATTTTGGGGTGTGATACTTTTGTTCTTTTGTCTCCTGTTCTGCGGGCTAAAGCAGGTATTACTGAAATGTTCCCTGGCAAAGTGTTTATGTGTCATTTGCCATGTCTTTGTGCAGGAACAGGCTTTGTAGAAGTAGGACAAAGGTGCAGCACTTTTGTTTTTCCTATTTAGCGCTTTTACTAATTACAGGATAATTGCAGTCGCTGACCACCAAACAGCAAGTCTCTCTTCTCTGTCTCCTTTCACTTGCGTAGTTTCCTTTCTCTAGTTACGCTGAGCCCTCTGCTGCAGTGAGCCCATGTGAGGCAAAGGTGCAGAGGGCTTTCTGGAGGCTGGAAATATGCCCAACAGGCCCACTCCCACTCCCTCTTAGCCAACGCAGCGAGCTAGGCCAGGGCCAATGCTGCAGAATCCGGCCAAAACTACTAATTGCAATTATCTAAGGGAGTGCTTTTCCTTTGAGGTTTTTCTTTTTTTCTAAAAAGACGAGGGAAAAACCAAGGCAGAAGGTTTGAGGCTACACCCCGCAAGCCTAATGCTGATACGGTCAAGGATGTTGGAACAGAATACACAATTCAAAGAGGCGTGTGTGTGCATGCCTTGATGTGTGTGTATGTGAGAGAGAGAAAGGGAACAATAGAGAGAAATCCCTGCTGAATGCCCATTCTTCATTTTAGCCTGGAACAAAGGACTATCGATTTTGTCCTTTTTGCTCTGCCCTGGATAATCACTTCAATTCTAATTTGATGAAGGTTTCCATGGCAGTTGGAAAGATGTGCATTCTCATGTACGCTATCTAAATCGCCTAAATCGAGCTGAGTAACTGGAAATAGCTTCGACAGTGTCACTTTTTTTTTCATTATGTCAGACGGAGGCTTGTTACAGAAAACTTCAACTCTGTCGTCAGAAAGTAGTAGCGACTGTAATGCATCTTAGTGCTGTTTAGCACTTACCGGAGACAATCACCATAATCAGATGATCTCTGTGTAATTCGGTGAATCCTCTCTTTCTCGTACTTTCTAACGTTTAATATTTTTTTTTCCTTTTAAAAAAACAAAAAACAAAAAAAACCTCTTTGGTTGTTTTTGAGAGAAAAGACAGTTTTCACAAAGTGGTTAAGAAGACTCCTTCTGTGTCACTCAGGACGGTCAGTGCCATTTCTGCTGTCATTTACAACAGCTACACTGCACAAATTACCCCTCCCGAGAGCGACTAAGAGAGCTGGTGTCAGGAAAGGTGCTGAGCACAATAGCTTTGGGTGAGTAAGGAGAAGGAAGCACGCTTGCAAAGGAAAAGATAGCAGAAGAAGCAATCGGTGGATGACATTTAAGTTAATGTATGTGATGTAAGACTTAGGCACTTTGGTGTTGTGAGAAGGGTCTATTTACATGGATTCAAATGTGCTGAAACACACACTAGCATAAGAACCGACATGGTCTCACACACACGCACACAGTAAATAAATCAGTCTGTCAACATGGATGGAGCACAACACGCGACAGGGGAATACAGTATGCAGACTGTGAAACAATTACAGGCCAACCCTCACAGGAATTCTTCTATTTCTTGTAGTCACAAGTTGTCAGCTCCCAGTGGCGCGACCATACGGACCAGAGGTGGCAGAAACAGGTTAAGGTTCGTGACATCAGGTAACACGGGCGGTCCAGGTTGTGCGTAGCTCAGGTCTACAAGGAATATCAAGCAGCAGGAGATGACAACCTGCTGTGACTGACTACGAACCACACCTTTGAAAATCAATCCCAATTAAGCGGAGAAGTGCATATCGCCTCTGGAGGAATGCCCACCGGGCTCGCAACAACATCAAAAGGAGCGCGGGCCTCGCAGCATATTAATCGGGAAAAGTGAAATAACAAGAACAAAAGCGGTAGATTTTCAAGCACGTTCAGGTACGATGGCGGCGGTAATGTCGATCGTGCACTTGGACACAGTGGAGGCAGTTCTTGAATTGGTGGAACATTCTCTTACACCTGTTTAAGAGAAATTATTCACGGGAATAGAAACACTGGAAGCTCCATTATAATACTTGATATTGCAAAATATGTCGGAAACAACACTAAAAAAGTAATCAATCTCTCAATAGTCACTCTGTCAGTGGAGAATACCCCACACGAAGATCTGTGAGTCACTTTGATGACAGATTGCTGTTTAATTTGTCCCACTGCTACCCTTTTACCATTTCCCCACACAGAGACAAATTGAACTTAAATCGCGGGCGACTTTAATGAACTTAGGAGTTCTCTCTACACTTCCTGACTCAGAATGGAAATGAGCTTAAGTCACTGTTTACTAAGTGACAGGTCCACTAATATATGGCTGACTGGGATACAACCCTACCCTCCTCTACAAACGGTCTCCCCGCAGGCCCATGGTTCAACATAAAAATGCACACACGCACTCACTCACACTCACAAGGAAACCGTTTCTTGCCATTTCTCCATTGCTAATGCTAAAAAAAGCATCTGCTTAACAATGGCATGCACCACTGGGTTAGATCTATTGCACTGTTTCTGTGTTGATTGATTGTAACAATATACAGTACATACAGGAGAAAAAATATTTGAAGACCACACCTCTATATGGAGGAATGTAGAGAACATTGATGTGACACAAAACTACCATTCAAAAGACTCTCCCATGGAATCAATACATACAATTAGAATGTGATTGCAAAGACTAAATGTTAAATGAAACCTGAAAACAATGCACCAGAAAAAGCTCTCATTAGCCATTATTACCGCCAGAATGCCTCCCAGTTGCTTCCGTGCAGCTAACCTGTAAGTGACCAAGGTTAAGCCATCCACAAAACCCTTTGACAGCAACATGGAAGTTCAATGAACCGATTCCATACAGTCAGTGAATCCTTAACAAAGCCACTATTATGTCAGTTCCAGCAATTGTACACATCCCCTCTGACCAAACCCCTGCAGGAACATGGACAGGTGTGATAGAGGTGATGTACACAGCATGGAAACCAAGAGGAAATGAGACAGTCCAATGACTATAGTTACACACCATGACTTTCTTTCACTGACAAAATTACTTTGACATTAATTACCCTGTAATGTGTTTAATGCCACTCCTCGGTGTGTTAGAAGATTAAGCTTGTCTTTTGACAGCAGTACTTTTAATAGAGCACCGCTGAGTTTAATTTCTGTCCTCCTGTTTGTGTTCAGTGAGTCGAGCATTGAGACCTTGCATTAATGCTTCAGCCTCTTCGTTTAAAGATCAATACTCCATCTGCAGTGTAGCGTAGATCAAGTAATTGTGAAATTTTCATAAGAAAAATAATCATTTAGAAATGTAATCTTGCCGTATTCGTGATTTTGACAATGCTAATGAAGTACAACTTTAGCGGAAAGTCTTTACTAGAGAAAAATGCAACATTGCCAGGAATCACAAAACTTTATAATGTTACTAAGATCAAATACATTAATGAATAAACATTAAAAGATCTAGACCAAGTTGGCGGCTCTACTCTCGTAGCACAGACTCTAAAATTGCTAATCCCATGCTTTGACTTACTGGATCACGTACATGTGTTCACGCCCAGTATTAAAATGCATCTCCATCTCGTGTCTAGATTGACTCCTTGTGATCAGATCTTGCAGGTATATATGTGAAACTACCTACCTACCTGCCAGTGTTTTTCAGAACCATGAACACTGCATGTCAACATGATATAACAAGTATAACGTCATGAGACAGGATAAAAACTTTGATAAATTACAACAAACCTTGTGTAAACAGCGTAATGTTAAAATCTACAGCAGGGGTCTTCAATATTTTCCAGGCCAAGGACCCCCAAACTGATGGAGCGATGCAGCGGGGACCCCCTGCTTATGTATATGGATATCTAAAGACATTTAAATTTGTGGAAAAAATTGCATGGGGAATATATATATATATATAAAAAAAAAACTTTCTCGGACCCCCTGTTGAAGACCTGTGATCTACAGTTATAAGTATAAATACAGACCCCAATCACTATTGAAGTTTTATTGGACACTTACATACATGGCTACTTTGTCACACGTCAACATGAACACATGACCAATTAACCGTGTGTGTTTTGATGACCAAAGTATTTATAATGGGTTCTTGTTTATCTATGCTAACAATTGTATGCTAACAATTACATGGAAAATGTATTACAACCCTCTTTACTCATCAGGCTACAAGCTACCATTTTGTTTTGTGATCATCCGAAGTATTTCTGAACCCTTCAAAGCAAGAAGTTAAACTGTAGTTCAAACGAAGCAAAACTGTTTATGTAGATGTCACCTGTTGAGTGTTCAGACTACTGTGGTCCCAAGCGGCCCAAATCATCTCCCAATGTGGCCTAAGTGATTGGATCTCAATGCGTCTTGAGCATGTTCACAGAAGTACTTAAGACTGCCACTTGTGTTGGTACCACCTACGCACAAAGGTCTGAGCAGGGCATTAAACACATGTACTTTCACTATGTCTTTAATGAGTCATGCTTGTAAACCCATGAGTCATTTTAGAGAAAATGGTGCTGATCTTAGGTCCCTTATTTCTGATGTTTTTGTGACTTTGAAATATACTGTATTACAAAATTTCACACAAATATACATTTCACAAAAAATATGCAGTATATCAATCTAAAATATTCACTTCCAGGAAGGGGAATGAGAATTTCTTTCTGAGAGCCTGAGTTTGACTGGCTGTTTACTGAAGGGAACATTGGCGGTTTCTGCTTTTATCTGCTAAAATACTACCAGTGGCTGATGGGAACTTTTCCTTATGAGAAAGTAATATAATTCTTTTCGTTTCTTTTGAGGCTATAAGATTTGGAATCAAAGCTGTGGTCGGATCCCGCAGAAAACAGAGCAGCCTTCGCAATCACATCACAGTCTCCTTGACAACCATGACTGAGCTTGCATGAAAGGCTGACAGGGTGATTTACAGTGGTCGTTTCTCTGGAGCTGCAGCTGAGGTTTGGGCATTCCTGCTAATACCATGGCCGGCTTCTCGATAAATATGATAATTTGCTGCAGGCTCATGGGGAGGTGAACCAGAGCTGCAAGCAGGGAGAGGTTAGAACTGTACACGAGACAACAGCGGGGGTGGATGACACAGTTAAGACAAGTACAGAGACACGCACATGGCCGCCGAGGTACATACACACACACACCAGTGGAAAGGAGGATTGAGACACCTGATGTAATATAAAAGGAGATGCTGGCAATCTGTTTCTAGCAGTCTGCACTGAGCTTGTTTACCTCTTCACAGTGCTGAGCGTCACGGACCAGTGGCTTCATCAATGACCTACACGGAGGCTTCAACGTGTGATTTATTTACATTTCAAATTGAATGCCTAAACGAAGAAGGCCACGGGAAGAGAGATTGGGCACCTACAGATAAATATCCACTATATCAAATTTTATTGAGCTCAACAAGGGACACAGAGAGGTAATTGAAAGTAATATAAACAAATCAAACCATGTGTCTACATGCTGTAGATGAGTGCCTTACAGTCTGGCTTCAGTTAGAGTCCTGGATACTGGATTATCTTGCTCACAAGATATAATGCCCTGCAAATGACAGGGCATTTAAGAACGAATGAAGAGAAGAACAAATGGCTGACTCACTTCGGCTTAGGCAGAGGGCAAATATTCACACTTTCTATCGGTCCGGGTGCCTTGCTGCTTTGCCGTGCATGAGTCTGGAGGAACAAAGACTGGGTAGACTGATCTCTCTTCATTTTGCTATGAGCAGCTGGGGTGCGTGGAGGGTGGTCACCATCCTACTGTCAAAAGGTTGTGTCTGCCAGGTAGGAAGTACGGTAGCTTTTTGCTCATGCTGCTACTATAGCCACAGGGACAGGACTGCCTCTCTAACAATTCTTCTCCCCATCCCAAACCCCATCCTCACCCTCCCCGCTAAAAAATAAATAAAAAAAAACAGCTAGGGCTGTTTCAACGGTATCGATTTCTCTTTGCTCTTTCTCTCTCTCCTTCCCACCCTCCCTCTCGAGCAGTGCTAGCCAAGCAGTTAGGCTTGGCACCAAAACATAATTATGAAAATGGACCTCTGGGTTGTTTCTTTTAATCTATCTGTACGCTCCACAGTCCCTTTGCAACAGAAGCTATTTAAAATCTGTTTCAAAGGAATTGAGATGTTTAACCTGCTATACTGTAAAGAATGGTATACTTATTGGTGGCACGACACCGGCCACTGTCTAAATCCGGTATAACAGATTCAACACCATTATTAGCCAAAATTAGTTTCTGTCAGTTTCTGTCCAACACGGACATCCACTCACACCCAGGCAGCGATTGCTTCTCTCTTTCCAACCTACAGTTCAGTGGCCAGTGAAAGCAAAATGACACTGCGGAAATGAGGCTTCAAGAAATTTAACTCTGATGTGTGTACGTTTAGTCACAGCATAAAAAAAAAGCTTCTTTGCTCAAAGTGTTAGAAATACTTCTCAGTGTTTCAGTACGTTTTTGTACTAGCTGAAAATGTGTTATTCTTGAAATCAGGTTATTAGGTGAGATCTGAATAACTGGTAATACCTCCGTCCCAGTCCCATCAAAGACAGAAAAATTACCACCCTACTTTATCCAGGACCAGATCCTCAGTTGATCCAAAGGATCTATTACACCACAGTCCAATCCGAGACAAAATGTGAACACAGCAAGACCTTGACATTTCTCCGCATCACATCCCTCTGCCTTCTCACATCTATCTAAGGCACAAGAAAGGCATGATTAGTCCTGTTGGATAATAGATGCACGCAGTGGGAAAGGTCAACGGTTGTCAGTCCTTAATGCCTCAACCTTTAAGCTGGGGGATGGGCGAAGAGAGATGAAATTTAAAAAGTGAGCAGTACAGACATGAGTTGGTGACACTGATGATTTTAAAACGAATCAATAAATTACTAATTACATATCTATGTACATGTAACACATGACAGACAAATCTGAACATCCCAGACACACTGTGTTTACTCAAAGTAAAGTGTAAAATGACTGAGCACTCAACACTACACGTTAAACCAAAATGGAAAAAAAGAGGGATTTTGTATCAGTCACATCTCCTTTGCTTTTTTTCAAAATAGTTTTCTACATTTAAGTTGTGTAAAACAAAACATGAAAGGCTTCAGAGAGCCAAGACGAATCAGATCAGATCCATATGGTGTATTTGTATCTCAGACAGTCTAAATATGCCAGTGGAAATGTCACACTGATTCGTGTGCTTTTAAATTAACACTATCTGTGTTTTTTCTCTCAGGTGAGAAAGAGAAAGTGTGAAGACGTGAAAGGCCATCGTGGCACTGGATGTACGCAGAATTATCCAAAGAGCACAATTAAAAAGTTTCCATTGAGCTAAACCATCACTGCTCCCCCATATTACTCCTTTATAGGGTGATAATAAATAGCACTGCACATATAATGCAGCGTGCTCAACCATTCATTTAAACAGTTGTACTTGTGTATGTCTGTGGTACATTGCTGTGGAATGTATTTAGAATAGCTACTTTTACCAGTTCATACAGCAGAACCGAAATCAGTGTGAACAAAGTCCTTGTATACATTTCAGTATCGTATTAATCCTAATAAAAACCAAATGTTTTAAGTGTTAGTGCCGTTTCACATCTATCATTGATTAACATCCATTTAACAAAAGGCCATTAAGGTGTTTCAAAGTTCAATAGCAATTTATTGGCACACTTTTTGGCATGGGACATTCGCCTATATATTTAAATGACTAAAGCAAGTCAAAGGACCCAGTGACCAGACAAAGTCAAATTTGCAATCAGCACAAGCCTTTGACGTGATGACTTTAGCTAATTGCTTCATTAAAGAGCACATATAACTTTTGCCCTGGATTGCCTATTAATGGGAACCCCTGAAGCGATTGTGTTATAGGTGCTGTTCTTACACAGCAATGACAAAGTATAAATTGTGAGTTCAATTCATTTAGGATAGGTGTAATTAAGCTTTGGGAATTGAACACTGCTGCCCTGACTGCTCCTAGGGGAGTAGAGTCTGGACATTTTCACAGTAAATAACAAGCACACTGTTCACGTTCCACCTTGAAAATGCTCTTTCTTATAAAGAACTCATTAAACCACGGCACTGTCATCAACCACTTTTAGGAGATGGTTGCCTTATGACCAGCTGGGGTCTATCCGCAAAATATTTATTCCAGCAGTATAACAGACAGCAGGCAGAGGGAGTCACCAGGAGGGCATGCTCACAGCTGCCCTCCCAGGGGTGTTGTTGCAGTGCAGCGTGGTTTGATATTTGTCTTTAAAAAGTCTGCCTGGTTTGTTTTGGCGTCTCAGATGAACCTAAGCTGATCCAACATTTTATTTTTTATTAACCAATAAAAAAGCTGCCATTTTACCACGGTACAACAGTAGTAGAAGAAGGTGACAACAACAGCTTGTGCGCCTTTTTCCTACCTAAACACTTACCAACAGATTACGTTGACGGATCTTGAAGATAAAAACACATGTTCTCTCACTGCTCGGATCAAACTCAATACTGTGAACACCGGTGGTCAGTCAATGTGCTGTACAGTGGTGACTGGCTTAATCCATTCCAGCAACACATCTTGCACACACTGTAGACAAACCTATAAATAAATCGAGAAATATGGGTTTTTGGGCAGATGTGTGGGTTTTTGGGTGGGTGGGTAGCTAGCTAGACTTTTTCCCCTTGATACAATATATAACTATATATCATGCGTCTTGTTTCCTCTGTTGGGAAACAACAAGACACAGATAGCGTTCAATAGCATTATCTGTGAATGTGCCTTAATTGCCGGACACAGCTTGTCTCCGTTCCAACACCACAGCTCTCTTTGGACTTCTCGGCCCGCCAGTTCAATCACCGCAACATTCATAAATGATACCCAATACACAGCGCTGTTGATGAACCTACAAGTTTTGCAATTTTCTCTCGTATTATGTTGTCTGAAGGGGGAACTAAAAGAGCTTCTGACCATTGCAATAATACAAATGGCCTTGCATTTGTTTAGCGTTTTAGTTCTATTTCTGACTGCAAAGAAGGCAACTGCAGCAACACAAGCCACCTTGACTGATGGGGAGTATTTACTATAGAGCACATTTACCAGTCATGGCTGGATTTTAAATGCATGCTGTAGATAGCAGCTTCAACAGTGACTGCAAATGTACACCGTGCTCTCTGCGAAGAACACTACAATGCAACACCTTGGGTTTTATAGACGCGACAATTAAAAGTATACGATGACATAAAAACTTAGCAATTCATTCATTTTCAAACTCTCATTTTAATGGTTTCAATTGAATAATTATGCTCTCTATTTTATAGGAAGTAATAAATGAGCATGTCACATTTACAACATCTAACAAATTCAGCCTTGCTGGGTTGACTCTAACACTAGACCTTTCTCTCCACAAAAAAAAAAAAAAAAAAAGCAGCAGCAACATTGTTCACTACATTTAAAATGCAGTCCCTTAAAAATGTATAAGCAACACCGTGGTCTGGCATTGTATCACTTAGAAGTGCCAAGCAACGAGGCAGACAATCATATCACTTCACTGGTTCAGTGAATGGCTTGGGAAAAACACAGGTCTTTGTTCACACAGCTGCGGGTGAATAGTCGAGCGCGTATCAGACGCGTGTTATCCAGAAGTGTCGGGGAAAAACTTGTGTGTAATTTGTGCTGAATAACTCATCAGAGCAAGAAGTAAATCTCCTGTCGAAAACCTCTGCAGCCCAAAAGACACAGAGGTCTGGGGTAATTGGCAGGAAATGGTAAAGCAAAGAAGTTCCGAATTATTTACCATGGTAACGGTTGTCTCCACTCTTCAGCAAACCCCGTTGTGCAACGTTAGTCTCCCCAGGTATTTTTTTTTTCCTTTATTGCTTCTCTAGCCAGAATTAATTCAACAGAGGTAGAACTGAACTCCAAAGTGAATGAAGTGTGCTGATATAGATTTATATGCGGTGGGCGAAGCTGTGAAGTAGTGCTTTAAGAGGATTTGGGTAGAATTTCATTTAAAATGACAGTAGTTCCAAATAACTTACTACTTAATGAAGAGCATGAGAATAAGATAAGATAATCCTTCCCTTATCCCACTGAAGATAATTACATACTGTTTACAGCAAGGAATATTGTAATTACAACCATAATGGAATGAATGCATACTTATGCCAAATGTAGTGTTTTTACTGTTTTAAACACATGCAGTAATATGTAGAGCAATTAAACTGTGTTTACTTGTCTTGCTTTTAGGTGTAAATGAAACTGTAACTGTGGGGCCCAAAGTGCCAGTAGTAAAGACCTGCAAGGGTCACAGTAAAGCACACCAATAGCACCACTGTGGTTAGATGAGAAGGAGGCATGAGCGCATAGGGGACGGTGCTAACTGCCACATCATCCTTCATTTGAGGCAGAGCCACGTCCTCCCCTTCATTGTCTCCTCTCCACACCCCACCAAAAGTAAAGCTCCCCTCTGGAGAGAGAACGGATGGCTCCTTCTGCTCCATTAATCTAATGACAATGCCCCGTGACTAAGACCAGCTTAGCAGGCATTGCTCATCCCCATTGGCTCCTCTTTCACTTAGCATGCCATCTATGCATGAATGCAACAGGGGCAATGACAGAAAAAGAGGAGGAGGAGAAAGAAAGAAGGAAAAATAAAAGAGAGGCAGAGGCAAACAATGGCCAAATTATAATGCACTGGTGTCCATGGTTACAAGAGGATGCCACATACCAGTACTGACAGGGTGTCTGATGAACTGTATTTAGGGAAGTGTCAATATAATATTAAGACAACTCCATTTATGGAGTTTCCCAGAACGTCTACCAGAATGGGTACTGATAAGGAAGATGAGGTAATAACATAGCCATCAATTTATAATTCTGTATTAGATGCATTGAATCAGATGAGAATAAATTCATCAATATCTCCCCTCCCATACATTGGCGGCTATGTCTCAGAGCCATGCAGATGACACAGCACACGCCACTCGAAACGCCATTAGTCTGATAGTCTACAGAGAATGTGAGACTATTTACATAATTACTACTTTCCTGACAGAGAGAGCACACAACTGCAGTCTAATTTTGCAGCAGTGAGTAGTGAACAGTGAATGGGTGTGCACTCTAAACAGAGCAACAAATCAGTAGTTACTCGCGATGCACGCACAGCACAGCTACGATGCAGCACCTACACATGCTCTAGATGACTGCGATGTGATTTTAGTTTGTTGGAAACACTCCCCTCCACTTCAGACACCTCTGGGAATGTCAGTGCTCGGTAGTGCATGTGTTGCTTGCTGATGTCTGCAAGGAGCTCAAGCGGCGTGCATGTTAGCCCAGCGTCTCATAGGAGAGATGTCCGCTTCAGCCTAACCTCTGGGGGGATGGCGGCCAGAAGTTGGCTGTCAAATAGCGGGGCTGCTGGCCCAGAATAGCACGGGGTCAGTGTGGAAAAATAGGCCTCCCACACGACAAGAGCAGACGGGGCTGCTTAACGAAATGTGTGACACTCTAAGTCAAGCTAACTGCCAACTATTCACGCTCACATTAAGAGTAAATGTGACAGATCTGTTTGGGTGGGTTACCGCCACATAGGACCAAGCGGCTCACGTGATAAAGCATGGAGTTATCAGTGGATGGATGGTTTTCTATAAACTGTGTTAGGCTTAGATTACGATACATGTAATAAGAACTGCAATCATCTGGAAGAATTAGGGAAAATGGAGCAAAGCGGAGATAAAGCAGGCAACATGATGAGATGCTTCTCTCACACAACAGCAGAAGATCACCTTTCAACAAAGAAGCAGCAGTGGCGTTTATACCTTCCATACCGGTGGTACCTATCAGAACAAAGCCCATCTCCCGCAAACGTGCTAGGTGCCAGAGGTGCACACAACCCTCTGCTCAGACTAGGCATTGTGGTCAACCGAAGATTGGAAACAATTCTGGTTGAGCTGACAGCGCTGTGGGAGAAGGGATGTGAATAGGCCCATGAGAGAAGTACCAGCCCTCAGTTCAGAAGAGCAAGGACAAGCGATGGCAGGCCTGGTTGTCCCCCGTGGGGGCCGACTGCAGAGGTTTCAAATCAACGCGGGGTTGTTGTCATCTCTGGGCCTGATGGAGCACAAAACAAGCAGCTCGTAGGAATGAAAAAGAGGTGGAACAAGGCTCCTAGTGGATGTAGGGTAGGCAGGAGGAGGGAAGCAGGAGCAGCTGGCCAGTGACTTAGTTTCCATCGCTGGTCCTAAGGTAAGCAAATGATGCAGCCCAACAGGTGTTTGCCGCAAGCAAATTACTGAAGAAGAATGGATGAAATGATGGTAAATGAAGGGACTGTGCAAAACATTTTGAAATGCCCTCTGCAGCTTGTCATACTTTTAAATAAAAAGAAGGTTTAGGATGCTCATTATTACATTCCACATCCTGCCTGCAAACTATTTAAGGCAAAATTTCTCTAAAAGAAAAACCAATCATAAAGATACAGAGACAGAGGCAAGATAGAAAATCTAATGGAACTGCAAAGAGAAAACACATATTTGGGGCTCTGTACTAAACCATTTTTTCATTTCTGCTTTATTAATATCAAAGCCTTCCAGCAATAAAAGGGTCAAAAATAACAAGTTCCGACAAAATGATACTGATTACTCGACAAAGTCACACTTTTTTTTCGCTCTAGCGATAAAAGTAAGGCCTTGTTCCGGCATTGTTTTGGGGGTAAAGAATCTTCTCACCTCAATGACTCAGGCTTGATTGAGTGTTCTTCTGCTTTATTACCGAGGGGGATGTTTGTTGCCATGGCAACAGGTCTGATACTGTATTTCATTACTGACAGAACAAAGAGCAAAATGAAACATAATGTGCCATTCTGAAAGACAGGCAGGCAGGCAAGGATTAAAAGTTTTCTCTTTTGTTTTTTTACATTGCTATGACTTTCGTCTGCCACAGCAGGTACAGTAATTACGAGATGGAAAAAGCCATTACTATCTGTCACAGGCTGTTGGCAATTATTTACAACTCTTGGTGTCAGCGATTTCAGGAAATGATGACAAAGACATGTTTTGGGGTTATGAATTGTAGGAATACATGCATCTGACACGTTTCCTCCAATTAATACAGTCTATGAAGTGACAGTCCTATTACGATTTTACATTACAATCATGTGCAGACTGCCCCTACCACCAACCGAACCTCGCCTCCTTGCCATTACTAATAATGAAGGACTACTACTGTGTGGCTGCACAGAGAAAGAGCAATTGTAGATTCATTTCATTCCAAGGCGACTCCTAAATTGCTGTCATCCTACTGAGCAAGAGTCAGTGTTTGAGAAAACTGCATTTGATGCTTTACTCTCAGCCTCCTTTTGGCCTGTACAATAAAATAAAAGATAACCTTGAACCTGCAAATGTTTCTCTCTACTCTGTTATTAGGTGAGCAAATGGCATCATAAAAAGTGTCTTTATAGCAATATAGGAGGCGACAATTTTTTTTTTAACAGTGAAGGCATTGTGTTTCCACTATCCACCCTTTCCAATTTAAGTCATAGTCCACAGTCCATGATTTAACTGATCCAACTGCCAAGCTGAGGCCATTTGTGTGTCAGAGAGACCTATTCACTTATATAAGAATTTAATCAGCGCATAGCCTGACAACACATCTGTGTGTGACAGCTGCATGCCACCCAGATGTACGCGCTCATATGGCCTATTCTGTTTCCGAGCGAGTCTTAATTTCCATTTCAAGCTGCATTTAGCTGTGCGCAACATGTGACACCCCCCTCTTCTCGCCTCTGGCTGCTTGTAATAAGATCAAACCAATGAATGCATATGGATCAAATGAACCCAAAATAGCATGTTTTACTCACACAACAATATATCACATCATATGCTACCACCAATGCGCTTTAAAGCACGACACATGGAACAGTTTATGGTTCAGCTAACAATAAGAATAAAGCGTAACAGCCAGCTAGTGTGGCCAACAGTGGATGAAATGAGCAGTTTCGAGGAAGGCGCCCAAAAGCATTTTGCACACTCTGTTGATACGGATCAAAGATAGCGTGATGAGCAGTACCTGCCTTATGAATATGCACGCGGCAATGTTCAACGTACATTACCAAACCTCACATCTGAAGGCCAAGGTGCGCCATGGCGATCTCACCTTATTCTGGATATTCTTTCAGCTCATGACCTCTGCTAAACAAACCACAACTTATCTGGCTGAAAGTCTTAAAAGAAACCGGGAAACAGAGAGGGAACGAAATAAATAAACAAAGCACAAAAAGTGCTGAGGAGAGAGATAAGACTACACCGGGTCAGAGGAGAAAGGAAATGAAATTAGGTGTATGTCCTGTTTGTGCTCGGCTGGATTTATGTCCCTGCTTTACTTATTTCATTTAAGAAACAAAGCTGTTGCAGTAGCAGGCATCTGGTTATGTTAAGAGCTGTGGTCATGAATTTCACAGGCGGAAATACAATTTGACTGAATGTGGCCACCAGTGCAGGTTAATATATGATACAACATCTTATATTAGAAACAGCAGAAGGCAAGATGTAGAGATGTACACTGTACTGATGTATATGTATGCTGAATCTATAATGTGTTTACCGAGTATTTCAGTCCTACAACACAGACTCCATGTTACACATGTTGCTAAACAAGCTCTCACTGAATTATCTTGTACTGTGAATCTTTCTTCATAAGGAAGAGGATGCACGTTTTTGCCTACCTTAACGAAGCTCCTCCCCGTCAGCCCCTTTTTAAAAATTCTGTATCACCATCTTAATCATCTAAAAAGGAAGATCCCAATTATCTATAGTGGCTGTAGTTCGACCAAAGCCTCTCTGCTGGTGCCAAAATTCCCTTCCACCTCAAACACCATCACTCTGCATCTGACAAGGAACAAATCCCACTCTGCCCATCTATTCTACTGTCTCCTTATTATTGAACAAACGCCAGTGTTTGTAACTTAATACCTTCTAATTATTAGGACCGTGAGGGGTGGTGTTATAATCCAATCCAAGTAGTCAAGGGGACAACTTGATGCCGCATGACAAAGACTTTCTCACATCCCTCATGTCGTCCAATACAAGTCACAATAATTAAGCAATGCACAACACAAATGTACTCAAGAGAAGGCTAGTTTCATAAAGGTGCTATAAATGGACATATTTCTCCACATATTTCCCCAAAGGACCTGACCTGCAATATAGAGTGTTTTACCCTTTAATGAGATATCTGGGGCAAAACCACGGGGTCTTCACAGATTTTTATTCGTGCACCTAATTAATCAGTGCTGGGTGGTGCTCGCCACCGCAATCTTACGCTATTTCGGCATTTGTACAGAGGTAAAAACCCGTAGCTCTAATTACGAGAGATGATCTATTTTCCATAATGAGAATTGATGGCTTCTCTTCTGCACCACCAAGCATTTTCTCTCATTCTCCAACGCAAGGCCTTGGTCTCTCTCCCTCTCTCCCTCCCTCACACAGACACACCTCAGAGCTGTATATAGAAAAGGACTAAATGAAACACTGTGTGATTAATGGACTTAATTTCCAGCAGATTTGACTTCACGGTGACAGCCCACTTCACCTCAAAAGCTTTCTGATTATTAGATTTAAGCCTGTGTCAAAAAGTCAGACTGTCTACAGGCGAATGTCCCTCCTCGCTCAAAGAGGCTACTTGCAGAGGACAAGCGCAACGTGCCTAAATTAGTCACCTTGTAAAACAGTGAACCCGTATAGACAATAATCCTGTCGCTTCCTGTGGGTGTCACAGCCTCCTAATCTTTGAACACAAAGACAGCCCCTCTCTCCGTGAGGCTGTGCAAGCCTGTGCTAATGCTGTGTAAACATTGCTGCTGCTGTTTGCCACTGATTTAGCACATGTTAATATTACATGAGACAGAAGGGCCCTTTGATGATGTAAGTGAACACTCAAACTAGGGCTTTCCACCTCGGGGAAGGAGAGATGGGGCTGTGGAGCAGCTCCTTCGAGATTTCCTTCACTTCCGCATTTGCAATCCAGCTCGGTAGGAGTTTGTTTTCCTGCAGTCATGTTACAGTGGAAGATTGTTCTTGCTTCAAATACCGGCGCCGAATGCAATAATTAAATGTATACAGTGAGACATTCTACACACTAGCAAATGATGAGAAGGGGGAAAAAAACATGGTGGCTATTCATGTGTTTGGTTGCCTTTTCTGGTATAATTAAGAGAGCCTGTGCTGAAAATACTAAGAACTTTAGACAAATGCACCAAGCTCCTTATATCATTATTTCTAAACTAGGATTGACAACTTCGCTCACGCCGATGCACTTGGATGATATCAAATCAATGTGCAAGCAGGGAAAGATAGATCTTTTGACAGTAACTGTTTCCCAACAATTGGGAGAATCTGGCAACAGTGTGAGGAGGAGAAGAAGGATTAGATGCAAGCAGACTCCACAGCACGGACGTTAGTGTAGGAAGTCACGCTGTTTTGTTGTCGAGGATGAATTTTGAATTTCCTATTGATCTGAACAACTTCTTTGCACATTGTCATGACATAGCATAACGATGCATTCATGCCCGCATGCACAGTTCTGCATGCAATTGGACAATCATCAGAGCCATTTAGTTGTCAACACATTCAGCAACATTCATATGGCATTTCGGACAACTGATCTTTGCCGGGGCATAATCAGCTCTCAGTGGAGCTACTCCAGACCAACTTTTCCCCACAAACATTTTGTCGCAGAGAGAAGTTCTGGCTGGCCTTCTAGGCTACCAAAGTGACACACATGATGAAGTTAGCTGACCTGAAGAAAGAAAGAAAGAAAAAAAAAAAAATAATAATATATATATATATATATTGTTACAGGTAAGTTACAACATACAGTACAAGTATACAACAATATATACTTTTTGAGAAGTACCTAACCCATACATTAAAAGCCACCTTTTTTCAGTCATCTTAGCAGCAGACTACATGCTGCAGGCAAGGATCTGTTTATTTTTTTCTTCTTTTTTTTGTTTCACCTGTTTGCTGGAACCAATTCCCCTGGTCTATGAAGTGCCCACGGCCAGTTGTGTCTTCTGAGAGTTGTCCTTCATTACTTCGGCACCAGCCTCTAATAATCCGGCCACCACTGGACAGTTCAGCTATGATGGAGTCAGAAAACAAACTCCAGTGTTTGTGGCTCTCCGCTCTCTGAGGTCTTTTGTCATCCTGTGGCTTCATCCGCACGCTGAAAACCTTGCATTTTAGCCGGCCAGCTGTGCTACTCTGTGAGTTTCCCGTACCTGCCCGCACACGCAGGAACCAAAAATTCTGCTCATACACACTTCTCAGCACAATGTCATCAATAGAGCTGTATAAGGACGAGCAGGCGCGAGAATGAGGAGATCAGTTTCAGGAGAGAGAACAGACTCTTGATGAGCCATTAACCTGCTGTCGGTGAGGTAAAATGGCTGTGGGACGTGGTTTAATTTACCCTTTTATAAAGAGGTCGTTGAATTGATGAGCCACAGGAAGAGAGTTACACCCCTGGTTTGGTGTATTAGCAATTCTGATGGTGAACAGGTTGAGTGAGAAATTGGAAGTGCAGTCAATATTCTGAATCAATCTAGGCTTTCAGAGAATCACTGCCACACTCGTGGTAGAAATCTATACAACTAATAATATAGCTTTGGGCAGGCCTCTTATGGAGGAATGGTCCAATTTGAAAAGAAAATCATTTAAAATGTCTTCTGGAGGTCTAGTATTGTTTTTAGCAAAAACTGTTATTGAAATCTGAGATGTAATAGGCACAGTAAGCTACATGAATTCAGTTTTATTTTGTCAGTTGGTGCTTTCGTTTATCTGTGTCTGGGATGGGCATGCTCTGCATTGAGTTTAAGATCTCTTTTTCGAAAAGATCCATCAGCGGGCACAAAGAGTCAATTTTCACTTTGAAAATAAGCTGCCAGAGAGTTCTGTGTGGTCTCCCTGTCATCCATTACAGCAGCTCTATGGATGATAAATTTTAATAGACAAAAGATGACGAGCGAAGGTCTCTTCATCAATGAAAAAGAGGAGAGAAAATTGAAAATTATATGGCCCGGTCGGTGTGTACATGTATCTGGGTCTTCTGTGGCCTTGCGAGTTGCCCGGCTGACCATTTTTCAAAGGAATAGACCTATAGCTTTGCCAATTCTGTCTTGTAAAGTAAAAATCACACACGGTGTTCCCCAGAAAACTGGGTGGACCACAATTACGCAAGCAGCATTTAAAAAATCTTGAAGCGGTGACACTCCTGACTTTCCCATTCGTAAGGTATATTATCGATGATATGTGGATGTTGTCTGTTAAAAGCCTATAATTAAACAGATGTGCAGACACTGAACGTCTCTGATTCTTTCATTTCAAAGGCAACCTGATGTTAGGTCCCAGTTTCACAGCAATGAATGATTAGTCCATTACTTTCAGCAGAAACCATTTGAAAAATCTCCTGATACGCTCTGCTATCATAAAAAAATCTAATGCAATCACTTGTTTTAGTTTGTTCTGACATCTTGTTACTACATCTACTACTGTGTGTCATATAATATCACTAAAGAGTCAAACTCATCTGTGTGTACACTGTGCGCTAGTATGAGAGGAATAAAGTGCTTGAATGCACTGTACATCCTTCACTGAGAATGAAATAAAGACAGACATTAATTGGAATTTCATAGCATGCAAGTACAAAAAGCTTTGGCCTGGAGTAATGACTGCAGTGGCATCGGGCTCCACAGTCACCTCCTTTTGCATTCAAGTCTCCCCTGCCATGGGAGTGAAACAATGGAAAGAGGCTACGGGAGGAAGGACGAACACCCTGCGCTTATGATCATTATTACATCAGGTATGATTAATTGTGAATGTAGCCTACTGAATTATGAACCTGTTCCAAGAAAGCACATGCCCTTTTCAGAATCAACAACTAAGTTATATATTATTGGTTTATGAACAAGAAAACAGATTCCCCTCCTATGTATTGTCCCCATGAGATTTCACTGTACAACCGTAAAGCTGTTGGCTCAGTCGTTATTTATGGTTTACTGCGTTTCCCCTCATTGACTAATCTCCATCTGCATCTGCAGGTCAAATGCAGTGCTGCTAATCTGATATAACAACACACTGAAGTTCAAGGTCACCATCTAATCATTTCCTTAGTACATCTTCAAGGAATTATTTGGTCCTCTGAACATTATTCACCTCATGAGTAATGAGATTAAATCCGTTTTCTGTATCTCCACATTAGCGACAAAATGGGACATGTCTGGATGCTCTGAACTTTGGAATGCTGCATTGTTCACGTCCTGGAAAAATAGAGATGATGCATGAATCAGAGGAAAAAAAGGCATTATGGGACGTCTAAAGTGATATGACTAAGCCCCCATGGGCACATGACATAATTAAGGATTTATGCCAGCTATATATCATATTACCATAGGAAGTCTACTTGTTCAAAGCATGGAAGCATGGTGCTATGTCAAGCCTCATTCCTCTTTTGCTTTCTCTTTTGTCACACTTAATCTCATGTAATCCACTTAGCGTCATATCTGAAAAAACATGACAGGAATTCCACCAGTCCTTGTCATGTAGCACCTTCACAACAGCTATCCCGGCTCTTAGCGGGAATGCTGACGCCGTTGTCTCAGAGCTAAGCCTATCTCCATGGCAATTTGCTCGGGCAGGGTTCGGTGAAATGTGTCGCACAAACATTGCCACCAATTCATGCAGTCTGTGAGAGATAACAGGCCCTTGAGTTGACTCCCTTAAGCCTGCAGGGGAGGGTTTGGGGGCAGTCTTTTGTGAATACATGCTCGATGCCGGTATAATTTCCATTTGTTTATCTCTCTTTTCCCCTTTTAGGGACAGTGGAGATGTAACACAAAGAATATAAATGTCAGCCCGAGATTAAAAGATTGGTTGATTTCTTCCTAGGGCAGAGCTGTAATTCTTCAGAAAAAGGGCTGATGACAAATTCCCTCTCAGACATGTGGACTGAGTCAGAGGAAAATTAACAAAGAAGCCAAGGGGGAAAACTGCCAAAGATGTCAGCATTATTATTAGAATCAAAGTTCCTCTAATTATTTATGTCTGCGCAGTATGCACATGTTTTAAAATACTGCATTTGCGTTTATATTGGCTTACTCTGGAATAAAACTGTGGTTTAAATGGACTGTATATATGAGTGTACGGGTAAACTCTCCAAGATGTCACCGATGTTTTTTTTTTTTAGGGGTGATTTAGGAGGTCTGCAATAAAATGTAATAGGATGTAAACATGTTTATTTCTACGGTTAAATTGGGATTTTTGCAAAAGGGTCTATGGGGATTAACTCACATTTGGAGCCAGCCTCATGTGGCCATCCTGCTGCAGTTCTTGGCTCTTTTGTATTGGCTTCAATTTCCAGCCCCGGAGGTTGCGACTTGCTTACAAGCACTGCAAACAGCTTTCCCCCCGCCATCCCCAGTCAAGTCATTTCCAAGAGTTTGATAGCTGTAAAGTTTATACTGAAAAATGGTGGCAGTGTTAAGAAATCAGACCTTCAAAAGCAGCACGTTGGAGAAAATTGTGGCTACCTTTCAGTGGGAACTTCCCCATTGACTGGATCCTACTGGTTGCCGGCTGTAGCTGTATCGATCAGATTTCTTTACAGCAAGGTTTCATCACATTAAGAGCCCCCTTGGAACACCTCTGTAAGGAGCCGCTGCTGATCGAGGATATTTCTCACATCAGCTGCCAGTCCTTCGATGAATCTTCGGCATCCGAGACTTAAGCTCTTCTTCATCTGGTTAACTTAACCCGCACTTTCTTACGCTGTTTCAGTGTAACTCCCAATACGTCAAGATGTGAAGACTGACGGCCTTATTTTAAGAGATTTAGACGTTGAAGTGAAACTGTATTAAATTTTTACTACACTTGTTCTGGTGAAATGAATTAATTACTAGGTGTTCTCTTTCCATTTTATTTGAGAGCGCAAATGCTTTCTCTGAATATGTAACAATTCCATACGCATATAATAAGACCATAGTGTCCGACCAGGGCACCTCTGGACTATTTTTGTTTCAGTCAGTAGTAAGTTAAATAAGTGATGGAGCCAAAAGCGTTGTGTTTTAAAAGCCCATTCTTTTAAAGTCTATTTCGTACTATTCCTCAGAGCTGCGCCTACTTGCAATTCTGTCTTTGAATTCTAATGGACTGAACTGACTGCACACTTTCTGTTCAGACATGCCCTGCAATGTGTAAGAATCCTTAGTGTGTGTGTGTATCTGTCCATCAGATAGCTTTGATGGGCAGAAAAGAGCTGAGAGGCATAAGGAATAAGCACCAAAAAGAAAGGTATCTATAGGTGCTGGGCAAAGTCTACTCACGTCAGCTGGTTGGCTGTGTAGATCCGTATGTTATTATATAGTTTGTTGGAGTACAAAACTTTTGACTATTGAAAAGCGCCCACAGTATCAAGGAAGCTCGGTGTCCACCCAGCACGCTCCCATCAAACAGTGTTTTCCTCTTTGTTGTGGTAATGGTACTTTTTCCTTCCATTTCCCTTGTGGTAAACGATGACATTAACTCTCATCTCCTCTAGTGTGACTGGCCAGTTCATGGAAAGTAACACTGGCGAGGAGAGCGTCCCTTTTATACGCACTGATTCACAAACAAACAAAAAAAAAAAGGCAGAGGAACATGCATGTACTCTAAAACTTTAAATAAAATAATAATAAAAAACAGCTGTAGCTTTGCACAGTCTTAGAGATCTAAATAATTGGATCTCTACAAGAAACAGACATTTTTGTAGAATTTATGGTTTATACAGAACATTTCGTGTTATGATCCACACATGCTGAGATTGTCACTGTTACCAAAATTCTCACATACTGGTCTTTAGAGACTTCAAAAAAGAATGGTTTTACCCTTTTCCACAATTCATTTTGTTTGTCTGTGTACATAATCTGTCATGATGTTAACTATTAAAGTAAGCAAAAAGGAAACTGAAGGTTGGGATTCTTCTTCTTCTTCTTCGTGGGCTATGAGCGCTTCTAAAAATAACCCCAAAAGGGAAATCGTTGGTGGATTAGGTTAATGTGTGATCTGTTTTTAATGTACTTCTGTAGCTACGTATCCCGAAGCCACATTTCCTTTGAGCCTAATAATTCAAACGAAATAACCGAATGAAAGGAGAGGATTAATGCTGACCCGAAGGCCGGGGTCATCACAAATAGACCTGTTCCAACAGCGATCCATCCACTTCCCGGTTAACTGTCCAGTAAAAAGCTTAATGCAGTGGCCCTCAGAATAAATATTTACTGCTGCAATCCGTCCCGTGTCGCTGAGCGCTGAAGGCCAATTCAGTATTGGTTACATTCAACTTTGTATTGATTACGCATAATCACAGTGGGTATGTCTTTCCCCTTGATTCTGCTCATGTCCACCGTAAGGTCACTGCTGTAAATTGAAACAAGGCAACGCTAATGAACTGAACAGTAAAACTTAACGCAACCGCCTAATGTGTTGCTGAAGCTCCACGATCACAGATTTAACGATATACTGCACAGTTAAAAAAGGAAACTCTACACTGGTTGTGACTAATTTGTGCTTTTACAGCTCATGGGATTACGCTGTTGCAGCATTTGTGACGGAAAATATATGCCAGTCATTATTAATGTAGAATCCTGTTATCGAGAAAAGCCAGTAAATTTAGAGAAGGGCAAGTAAAGGATTGTTGCAGCGCGTGGTGCAGCGAGGGATTTACGAATGCAAGCACAATACAAAGAGGAAAAACATCACAAGACAAGAAAACGTGCTATAGAGTTTGAAAAGAGCAATGCTGGGAACTGAACAATCACACCATTCAGAGTAAACTGAACACATGCCACATATATAGACTCTGTGGAGCATTGCAGACGTTTTAAAGACAAGGCAGACGCACAAGTGTCCTTCATGACACCACAGCTGTTCGAGACAATGGCTCCAAGATGGAGTCAAGGTCAGAGGAAAATCTCATTCTGACATTAGAATAGTGATGGAGCGTAACGTCCTTTCTGTCCAAGAATTGCTGGCACGTGTACATTGTCACTGCAGTAGCAATAAAAAAAAAAAAAAAAGGAATCGTGGTAACTTTAAAAGATTGAATATCCATCTTGTGTTTGAATTAACAAGTGCACACCGGTGTGGGCAGCACTAATTTAATGGGGAGCTCAGTCTACAGCAGCAATGAAAGAGAAGGTAAAAATAATAATAAAATATATATATATATATATATATATATAAAGTTGGAAAGGCAATTACACATTTGTACGGAATGGTTTGGAACGAGAAAGCAGCAATAGATGACAATTACATATAAAGACACACACTGGAGGGAAGGAGACTCTCGCAATTTGTGTCTGCACTTATTTATAATTTATGAGGACAAAAGCAAGTGAAACCAAAAAAGAGGAGTCAAACTGAAAATTCAACTCAACTTGTTCATCGTCTTCCACGTGAAAGGGGAAAAAAAAAAGAAAAAAGATCACAACGACAGCAGAACGCACAAAGACAACGGGGCAGAGCCAGCGCTGTGAAGATTCTTTGTACAGCTGGAATCTTAACTGACCTGCATCAACATGGCCAGCACTGATGGATGATTTAATGTGTCACTCCTGACCAAACCTGAGCAACAGCAAAAACTCTTGGATCTTTCCAGGTATGAAAGCTATGAAATATACAAATCATTCATTCATTCAGCTTGAAGGGAAGGGTTGTGGGGGTGCTGAAGCCTATCCCAACTGTCATTGGCCGCGCCCTGGACAGGTTTCCAGTCTGTCACAAGGCTAAAACAGAGACAGACAACCATCCACATGCACACCTATGGACAATTTAGAATCACCAATGAACATAACCAGCACGTCTTTGGATGGTGGGAGTTGGATGTGTGGTGAGGCATCAGTGCTAACCACCATGCCACAGTGCCGCCCCAAATATACAAATCATTTGTAACTTTAGAAGATAATTACTCCATTAATAACACCCAGAACTAAAGACATGACTGATAATTACTGTGACACTTGTCCAAATGATCTAGGCTATATAAATGGAAAATAGACTCAATTAAAGGCAGGTTACAGCGGGTTATGTGAAACTCGTGCCTGTCAAATACAAAACATTCCCGCCGGTATTTTGGAGGAGCCTTACTAAAATACTTACAAGTGGACTCTTGTCATTATGAGGCAAGTTGTTTCTGCTGCTTTCTCTGTCTTACTGAAGCTAGGGTTAGGAGTAGGTTCCTCTCATTAATGTTAGTCGTGGGAATTATTAATGTGTTAATAGAGTTTAGAGTTTTTACCTCTCTAACCCCTGATGAATAACTAGCACTCTATTTCTCTGTGCCTCCCACACTAGTACACAGTACAAACAGACACAGCTCAAATTGCCCAGTCTCAGTATGAAATTCAGTTACGGTATAAAAAAATACAATATAATAAATAGAAAAAAAAATGTTTGTGTGCACGTGAAGGGCTGTATGTGAATACACATATACATGAGTTTGGAACTACGTGAATATATACACAGTCTTTTCCTGCCAATGGTGGGTTCATTGCATTAACTCTCACAGATCCATTACAGGTCTTTGAGCCAAACATACAGGCCATACATAGCACACTGCTTCCCGTTCCCGGTAAAGACGGTGTAATGAATATGATGTGATTAACAGAGTCCTCAGGGAGAACTTGGCTCCTCACTGAGACGAGCTGAAAACAATGGTGAAGAGGAGAGAGGTTTTTATTTTATTTTTTCCCGCTGAGCCAAATGGAACACAGTCAGATGGAAATCCAGCAGCTAAGAGGAGAGACGCCTCTTTACAACTATACTTTGATAGTGTTAATGATGTCCAAAGACAGCTTCTCTCCGACACCAAGGAGATGGCTGCAATGACACTGATAGGGATGTTAATTACTTTAATATATTAGAGGGCTGCGATGGCGGTGGCTATGATGACTGTCTCTAAGATGGCACGAATAATGATAATGACAGCAATGACCATGATTGTTCCAAGTATATAGGACAGCCTTTAGTGTATTAGCTACTTAGCTAGTATGGACCAGTAATGCACGGTTACAAAGAATACAGTTGTTCATGTCCATTATGTGGTATTATGTTCCCTTTCTTGGTACTATGCAGGAACAATGAGGGTATGCTTTGCAGTACTGGCCAGGGCAGATTTTTAGAGCAACTTAAGTACTTAATTGGAGTTTATGCCTCTCTGAAACTAGACACCATAACCTACGCACGTAGTCTATGGTTAAAGCCATTTAAACGTGTGTTCATTAGTCTGGCTCACTCTTTAACAATGCCAGCCAAACACTAGTTAGTGGGTTAACTTTTGTTTCTTCTTCCTCTTTCACTTTCAACAATGGTGACTGGACAGTTCGCCGACATTTCGTAGAAATTGAGCCTTTCCCTGATGTGTTCCATCTGTACTGATCCAAAACAATCAATTCGAAAGCTGTGGAGATGGAGGAGCAGCCGGAAATACTAAAGTGGAAATACGCTACTACCAAGAGGACCAATCACAGCCCTTACGGTTTGTGTCACCACAACATGTAGTTACATTTCCGGGGTGGTGCACGTCAAGCTAAGGCGTCAAGGTCTGGGCTGTCGTCTCTGGTTTATAAACCACCTATTACTTTGTGAATCAAATCAAATAAGCAAATGAGATGACCCCCTGATTAAAGAAGGTCCCTTAATAAGTTTGGTTAAACTTAATTCTTAGTATAGGACTGCAGAGTTCATGTCTTAACACACAGATTACTCACTCTGATCACCCAGGCAATAGACAGACTAGTCTAAAATCACAGCTGGATTGCTCTAATAGAAGGTTATTAACAAAACATGTCATTATGTCATTAATCGGAGATTAGTATACGTGTTATTTACATTATGATGAACCCATTTAACCTTACAGAGCTCCAGAGGGTCAGCATGTCCATCCTTTGAGTGCTGATTGATTGATGCTGCCATTTGGCCATAAAAGCTCCAGAAACAGTTCTGTTCTGTAAACATCTAACGAATCAGACTCATGTCATCGAGATATTTGTTCCCATGACGACTGACTTTATTGCCCTCAACGTTGACGATGTGTGCGGTACATTTGTTTTGATATAAACACACACGGCTACTGACGACATCAGTGACGTTCCAAGTTTAGGTCGTGGCATTTTCTTGTTTTCAACAAGATTTAATATTGTGCTTCAGAACATATTCAATTATATATTTAATCTGGTGGAAATGCTAAAATATGAACCAGCAACTACTGATTTGATGATTCCACCCTGGGCAACAGCGTCAATATCCTTTAAAAATGTCTCAGTGTCGGTCTAGTCTAGTCTTAGGAAATGAAACCAATTTACTTTTATATTTACCACCATTTGCCATCCAAACAAATGAGGCACAAAAAAAAAAAAAAAAAAAAAAAAAAATGCCACATCTTCCTGCTTTCCTTTGGGAGAAGAACAAATTAATCTGACTAAAATGTCCTTGGGCCAAACAGAAATTTACACCGCTGTATGCAAAAGACAGATTGCGAGTGTAGCATCAGTCACATCCTCTCTCATCAGCAAACAGCTGGGGGAGACCAAAAGGGCACACAAATCACTCACCCGCTCAACTGATGACAGAGGAAGCCGCGGTGCTGTTTTAAGTGACAGTACGTTAAGAGGAGCCCACATAAAGGCTTCTAAGGGATCCTTTGAATGAACTATGAGAACAAAAGGCAACTCCCACCAAAGGGTGGTCAGATTTATCACAGGACTTCTGTCTTCCGGTGAAGACAAGAGATAGTGGATGTCTTAGCTTGAACACAATGTGCACAGCCTTTCCAACTTGGCTAAGCAGTGTGATAGCCAAACAGCTGCACTACAGCCGAGGGTAGCTGTTTTCCTTTGAATAGTACATGAAGGTTTATTAAATTGTTCCTTTTTAATGCCTGACAACATCATGATATGAGGTAATCAATTATCCTGCATTGCTCTGAACATCCTGGATAAACCTTTTCCTCTCCTTCCAGAGTCATTGACTGTTTTAAAGGCCTTTTCAAAGTGTTTGCTTCTGAAACCACAGAGAGGCTGCAGTCTCCTGGCCACGAACCTAATCATGATTTCACAAAGTCCGACTTATCTAAACAGCGGCCTGGTCCTTCTGTAAGTGATGCCTTTCACTGCTGTGTAGCCATTTGCCTGAGTGAGTTCGTAATGACGCCGAGCTGCACCTTGTGTTTTTTTTTGTAGCTAATGTTCATAAAGAGGTGAGCAGGCTGACAACATGTGGAAGTAGGCAGCAGAAGGATTACGTATCAGCTCTAAGTCAGGAAGAGGTTTGTTCAGCTCAGATTTACATTTGTATAAGTGAACGCAACAGACTTGAAGTGGGAGTCAAATACTTCATACCATGTACTGTAGGTACTTAAAAAAGACAAAGACGGCTGAGTCATTCGTTAATCTTAAGCGGATGGTGGGTTGGCGGGCAGGTGGATAGGATTTTGCTTGTGTTGAAGCATTCCATGCGGAAAAGAGATTGTTCTCACTCTCTGACAAAAAGCTCTCCCAACATTGTAATAATACAATAATGATAATAATAGTTTTGTGAGGTTAAGATCTGTGAAACAAAGACATAAAGCTGCATGGTAGGTATAGGTTTACTGAAAGTTTCTGAGCTTTACAAGCCAAGTTAAATCACAGCTATTTCTGAAATGAAAATAAAAGCCAATGAGGGGTGATGCTTCAGATTGTGGTTTTCAGTGCCATTACAGGCACATCTGCACATTCAGCCACGAAGAACACAATGTTTAGAAGCGTTCTTTTACAACATTAAAAAAAATATTTCACCACTATCTGGGAGAACAGAAATATTCCATAGCAGCCAACCGGTGAAAGCAAGAATGCGTGTACAAGTTTCTCACAGACGTCTACAGGAAGTGTGTGTGTATTTCTGAAATTGTGTTTTTTATTGGATTATCCATTTGCTGCACAGTATTTTTTTCTATTAGGCGTGTTCAGGTGCAGTGTCTGTAACTACTATTAAATAATAAAATCTACATTTTGCCTACATTCATTATCTATGCGTGCATGCGTATCGTGTTTTGTTGTATAATTTAAAACCGACTCTCCATCATGATGACCACATACGCACATTTCTTGCACACACCTCATTAAATCTCCGATATGGCGAACACGAACTGATGCATGTGTGTGCGTGCCCCGATGCATAATTCAAGACTGACCTCCACCAGCTTGTTGGCATGTTCACGGAACACCTGGGCGTACTCCTTGACCTCCTTCTCGTTTCCACTCTTAGCTGCTTCAATGAGCACCAACAGGGGGACGTTGGTCTCGAGGAAAGAGTCTGAGATGTGGTCCATCACTGCCTTCCTCAGCTAGAACACAAAGAGGGGGAGAGGGACAGAAAAGAGGTCACGTTATTAATAATACCGCAGATGACAATGATTACATATCACTTAGCACTGCAATGAATACGATCATAGCAACATAATGGGGTGAAAGGACAGATAGAGGGGCAGTACAGAAGAACAAGTCTCTCAGCGGGCAGGAGTGTAAATTGCTGTCATTTTCCCCATAAGGCCTTTTACTGGGGCAACTTACATCTTTGTTTATGGAATCATCTTGTACCAAACTGGCAGGAGACTGGCTGTTTTATAAGACAGTAAATGGACCCTGATCCAGCTCGCTGAGATATCTGATGCCAGAGGTAACAGTATAGAAAACACTGCAGACGGGCTATTTAGGAGGAGTTATATCACATGAGCCCAGCACTAAGGCAGAAAACAATATAGGCTATAGTTGACTATAGGGCGAACAAGAGGATACACACATGTAGCATATTTGTTTTCAGGCTACACTGAGCCTCAAAGCTTCTGTCATTACATCAATAATTCATTATCTAATTATCTTCTGTATAAAAAGGTACTGCTCATTTGTCATGGCATAAAACATCAGTATTTTACTGCATATGTTATGTCAAAACACTGCTCAATGCACTAATGTAATTGTAAAGAGAAAAGAAAAAATCAAGCACAGCACAATACATAGAGTGTTTTTCAAGAGTGTTTTTTTTCCCCCCTACCAAAGCAATCATGGTTATGCTAGCGCCCGTTCAAACAGACCCCACCTTGGTCACTCACTTCTTTTGAAAGAAGGAAAGTTAAAGACGTCAAAGCAAAAGCGTTATTTTGTTTGTCAGTACCACTTAAATCTCCTGCAGCAATTAACATTCTTAATTGCCAGTCTCAAGTGTGAAGGAGAAAAATCATGAATTGTGACCACCTTTGGGCAGATAATCCATCACTGTTGCCTCCATAAAGAGACGAGAACTGGCCCGTTTAGTGGACAGGACATGTCTGAAAATGTATAATCCACACTCTGTATTGCACTTCATTATCCAAGACATTATACTTGAGGATTTCTGATTTGAAGAGATACCATAGTATATTAGTTTCTTTAAAGGCTGATAAAGTTGGGATTTTTTAAATTGTGAATACTGCATCTTTTTTGTCAGGCAGCAGAGAACAGGTCTGTATCTGTGCGTATGTGTAACCTTCCTATTCTGTCACCTGATGGGAAGTGTGACGAGACAGATAAAAAAAAAAAATTATAACATGTATTGCCAGACTGTCTCCACACTATGTTAGCACTGTTGAAGTGCAGGGAAACGTTGTTTCAGAGCACACTATTATTCCGGGACAGGAGGAAAAAGATCTGTGTTTTTTGCAGACCTCATCTCTGATCAGCTTACCAATGCTCTCACTGCAGCAAATGAAGAAACCACTGCGTTTAATACATGGGTTTCTATGTTGTATAATGTCCATCATTATGACGTAATAGAGCAAGAGGGAGTCATGTGTTACTAATCACCACTGAGTGCACGGTGAAGGAGACTTTCATAATTGCTGTTTAAAGAGCAGCGGAAAGAGCAGAAAAGTAGCAGAATGCAGCAGTCAGGCCGGTGGGAGCCGTATCCTAGAGCAGCATCAGATTTATATATTACTGGAAAACAATGGGAGACTTATATTGCATCAAAAATGAATAAGATGAGAATAAAAAGAAGTGAGTGACATAAGTTCCCAGCAGACATACATAGAAAAGGAAATGTGGTTCTATCTATTATGTACTATGATTTTAGCTCCGGTGTACACCACTTGTCCATTAAAGTCGACGGAGTGAAATAATCCGATCTGGGTTCCCCATATCCTGATAGTGCTCAGTGAAGCACTATTGCTTACACAAATGTTTTTTTATGGCAAGTTGCAAGTTTTGACTCTGTGCATTATCTCTTTGTCAGACCTGGTTTTATTTTAATTCAATATTAACCGGAAACTTTTACCGTCTGAATGACAACGTTTTAAAACCGTTATTTTGTTTGTTTTCATTTTCATTTTTGGAGTCCAAACTGAGCCAGCATTTTAGGGCCTCAGGCTGCTGGTGAGAGTCCGTTCCCTTAGTTTTTCCCTAGCCTGACTTCTGTCACTAAATTTTCAGCCAAGTCACCCTGAATTGGAGGCGAGTCAGTGAGGGAGGTCTCTCTCGCGGTCTGATCAGCTTAAAGAGCCAGTGGACAAGAAGAAAAACAAAAGCAGTTCAGAGGGCATTCAGAAGGCTTTTCTTGTTTTACGTCTAAGCTGAACATTCAAACCATCAGTATGATTCAGGGATGCTTTGTAGCTCCTCTTACATTCATAGCCTCATAGCTAATAATAAAAGTTCTGGTCCTCTATGTTATTTTATTTCAGAGAGTTAAGTTTTTGTGGTATGTTCAACTGCAACTTTTAATTGACGACACAAGCAGCATGAGCTGGCCTTACAGTCGGCCTTCTCTGCTGCTAGTCATTTGATGCCGGCTTGGTGTATCCACACCCCCTTTGTTTTTAATAATGAGCAAATCTTAGTCAATGGCCCACATGCATAGGATGCATTTAAAGTGCACTAAAGCTCAGTGTACTCATGAATGCCCGGCAGTGAAACTGATCCCGATCGTGGGTTCGAGTGGTGAAATGATACAGATGAGAGATTTCCCAAGTTGCACTCTCTCCTGCACCATCAGCATTCTAATGCCCACACACCGCTCCCGCAGAAATCCATCTTCAATTTTTCTGATCTCACCTCCCTCCGTGCCTGCCCCCCCTCGCCGTCTCCCCTCCAACACCTCCCTCTGTATTTCGCTAACACTTAAAGGAAATAGATCTGGAATTCCAATAGATAGCAAAGGCTCTGCTCATTACAAGTTAGCAGGGGAGCTATTTGTCTCCCTCGTGGAGCAGTGCCACAGCGGCTCGAGCTCTCAAGGCAGCGCGTTTTTGTTTTACATATTAATATTTGCGACTTTGGGAGAAATGTTATAGGTGCAGGCATTATATCCAGGGTTTCATTTGTGGCCATATTTTATCTTTTGAGAATGCTCACGGCATACTAGCTGGAAGCACGTAGGCTGAGGAGAAATGTTACAAATGAAAACAGCAGTGAGCTCAAACTGCTGCCCAGTGGATATGATCTGCAGTTAGAGAGTTCGTCTGCTGTATCAGACAAATTGTTTTACTCATTCATCGTTCACACACACTGATGGAGCTTCCATGTAACACTCTCACCTGACAGTCTTTGAGTAGGATCCTTATGCTACAGTATCACATCTAAGCACTTCCAACTTTTGGTGAACAGTCAAGGGAGGTCACTTTCAACAAAGACAATATATGCACAAGGATTCACTGGTCACCTTCAGAATGCATTAGAAAAATCAACTGGGAGTCAGGCCTACGATGCCGGACCTGATTAATACATATAACTGAAGTCAGCTGAAACTGAGACATGCACCTTTAAGACGGTTGCGTTGCCTGGATACAAGTGAGAGGACGTCATCCAGTGGCAACTTCTTAGTCGTCGTAACATGCCTTCTGTTATAACATCAGACACAGTCATGACTGGCCTGATGCTCCATGTTGAACTTGTTCGTTTGTATTTCACTTTCTGCTCAACAGTAAGGTTTAGGTGTGTGAGGCAATATTCTTGTTGGTGTATGACAAGTCAACAAGCCATGATGTCAAACATGAAGCATTGCAGCACTCATATATGACGCCTGACTGTTATATTCAGATGTACACATATTTTGTTTAATGGTCTACACATTTAGGAATTAATACCTGATCAAATGTCGATGTTACACTGAAATGTAACGAGTAGTAAGACACATTTCACATGGTATTTTATTATTCTCTGGGCTGACCCACAGCTCAGACATCCTTCCTGTACGCATCTTGTGTAACCATCTACTGCTCATGTTCTGTGCAGACAGTGCAGTTAAACCACCTGACGCCCCAATGTGTGACTCTCCAACTGGCGCCATCCTACCTCGAGGTGAAACACATGTTTGAGTGAGCTTCTTAATAGACCCAGGCGGATTACGTGATATGGAAATTAAACAATTCTGACAAAACGGTTGCTATGCCAGAATTAGGCATCAATTCCACCTGATACCAAAGTAGCAAACATGACAGATGAATACGTGCCTCACTGATAAGTGGGTGATCTATGAGATCTTCAAAGATGAGATTAGCATTCATTTGCTCTTTATCAGGGAAAATATTTGAATTTAGTGGGATTAGACACCTGCTCCTTCAAAAAAAAATAAAAATACAAAACAGATGCCAGAGGAAAATTGTTGCAAACATCTACTATGATCCGTCTATGACTCTGCAGCAAAGGAATTAATTCATGTTCAGGATTGCAAAAACACAGACTGAATTATCATGTTTACACACATGCATTCAGGGACCGGCTTGTCATCTGAGTCATAACATATGCAAAAGGTACAAACCATGGATTGGAATTTAAAAGAGAAAGATGTGCCGGATTTCTGAATGTTTACAGCTGGACTTCAGTTTCTGTTATGGTTCACTTGTGATTCCGAACACATAGCTGTGGGTACTTTGGGGTCAGTACGGGAAAGTTTCTTATTAAAATGTCAAGAGCAATCACAGCATAAACGGCTGGAGTCATGGCTGAGGGAAAACAGCCTGAGCAAATCAAAAATTAAGTAATAGCTCTCATATATGATATCTATCAGGGAGCATGGGAAGATGATGAGTGAGTGGAGAGTGCAGAAATAAAAGAGGGGGAAGAGGGACTGACTTATCGTCTACAGTCTAAGGACGAACAATCGTCCCAAGGCCTTCATTTAACGTGTCTTGCAGAGTAAAACGCTAGCCTGGGGAATCTGTTTTTTGAAAACAGTGTCTAAATGGTGCTTCATTCTGGTATTCGCTTTCAAACCTTTTTTTTTTTCTGTTCATGAATTAAAGAATATTTTCTATTTTTCCTTGCGTTTCCTGTTTTTATTTTGTAGGCTTCATCTGACGACTTGACTACCTACTGTCTCGTCCTATTTGGAACTCATGGCGGACTACAGGCTGGGACTCAGGCCTGAACTTAAGCCATTCTTCAGGGGAACGCAACTAGCCATGAGGGCCACAACAGGACCTTGCATTAAGACCTGACCTGGGCAATCCAATCACAAGCAGCTTAAAAGACAGGTATGAACACCCTCCAGGACGCATTTTAAGACATCTCATCTCTAACCATATTTGGGGGTGGTCTGGGTTGCATGAACACAGTGGGTGTTCTCAACAGCCTCGGAGTTTTGCCTCAAGTTTTATTCTATCCTTATCAAACTATGTGTGAGTGCTTATGTGAGTTGTGTATGGTTAAGTTATGTATATCCTCAATCAGTGTCTTCATTTACCTTCATTACCAGACTTTATGGTGCGTATGGTCATCTCGGGAGTTCATTTGGAGTTATTATCTGAGCTCTGTGCAGGTCTAAATGACGTCAGGACTTAGATCAATAAATAATAAGTTGAAGTGTGTGCCAAAGTTGTGACGCACACATAAAACAGCACCGTTCTCGAGATCCATTAGAGACATCAGCTGTTACAACATTCTACTGCGCCCCAGAGGGTGTTAGGGTTTATTTAAATACAGAGCACAAAACTGAGATCGTATGTTAAAGCCAGGTGTGGACACGCGTACCTAACGCTGGCCACTTAGATCGGATCGCCCAGATCGGATCTTAAAGCAACGTCTGAAGAGGCCACCCCTGCGTTGGTGCCTCCCAGGCTCCAGCATCAGAGATATCTGTCCCTGCGTCTGAGATCCTTGATTATTTCCAGCATCTGGCGCTTTTTCTGGAGATTTTCCACTGACTTTTCTGCTCCTTATTTATTTTTGGCTTGACATCCTTAGTCCTGTCTTTCACTTTTCAAGTCATGTATGAAGTTGCACCTGTTGAAGTACGTTTGTTGAGTTATGCCTGTGGAGTTACCTCCACTGATGTTTTGGTTCTGTTCCTCATGCTTCCCTGTGTTCCTGAGTTTTCGTCTTGCTTTTGTTTTTGGATATCCCGCCTTCCCTGCAGTGATTTTTGTTCCAGATTTAGTAAGTCTTCTATAGTAAGTTATTTTGTTTCCTGCTCCTGCCGTTCCCTGTCTCTGCAGCAAGCTCCTACCACCTCACCACACAGTTTTGATAAGGTGATTTAGTCAAAGTAGGTAACTGATAGCACCCTTCCTTGTGACTAATTTATTAATTGTTCTACTATCTGTAACTGCCTTGTTTTCAGCTCAACATTTACCATCTCATTATACAAATATACCATGCCATATTGGAAAGAGGCCATTTGACTCCATTCAAGGTCACACAGAGTGGAGTGGGTAATATCATTCACACTGTTCCAAGAGTACGGCTGTTGCACATACCGACATCCCCAACAAATATTATACACATAAAAAACTTATGGGAACAGTGAAACTCAACATAGAACATAAAACATGGTAAGAATGTACTCATTTGTCCTGTCTAAATAAGATCCAGAATCTGAAGTCTGATATGCCATCATATGAAGTTTATATGGTACATTTATTTAGAGGCTTTTCAAACAACAAGTATATACAGAAGCAACCTCAACCATCGAACAGCTGTCTGACGGATCTGGAATTGATGCAAATTAAAGCGGTGTGATAAAACCATAACACCAAAGTTGTGGTTCCTAAACTGTGAAATGTGACGACCCAGCATTGAAGTAGATTTCTGGGTGGTAATTTTTGATGTGTCTGTTTTTATGTGTGAAACCTTTTTCATGGAAATGTGAACCATCACGTAAGTAATAATTCAATGTGTGCAAACAACAAAGTCTATTTCCAGCTCAGTACACTCTGTTTCACATTACCTGCAGAAGTGTACCATGTGAGTGGGCACTCACTCACAGGATAAATACTGAGATGTTCCTTTTTCAACAATTTGCATACCTTCAGCTCTTAATACTGTGTATTGTCCCTGGGTAGCTGTGCTGCTTGTTGTTTAAGGGAATTTTATTTTCTCACTTGGTAAAGCTGCCCATTGTTCTCTGCAAAAAGCCTTCAGGTCTTCAGGTTCATTTTTGGGTAGCCTATCTATATCTGAGACTTCCTTAAGGTGGCTCAATGACTTTAAGGTCATGAGACTATGGCGGCCATTGAGAACCTTCATTTTTATTTTATTTTATTATTGTAGCCACTGAACAGTCGCTTTAGCTTTGTGTTTTGGACCACTATCATGTTTCTGTCTATTGCCCAGCTCCTGGGCTGATCAATGTCCTCAACATGTCTGATCTTTCTGATAACAAGCTTCATTCATTCTGCCATTATCTTTGACTAAATTTCCTGTTGCTCACACATCCACAACAAACATGAAAGATCCACTTCCATGATACCCAGAACGGACGGTGTACTTTTTGTCATTGGGACATGGATGTTCAGGCACCTCCTTTTTGTGCATCTTGAATCAACCATGCCACTCTTTGCAAAAAAAAAAAATATATATATATATATATATTCTGACAATTGTGGGTTTTTCTTTGGATCCCAACAATTTCCCGGTACTTGAAATCTCTTTTGGTCAACCAGGCCATATCTTGGTTCCAGCGGACCATAGTTTTCCACTTCTTTAGATATTTGGCAAGGAAGTTCAACTCTTTTCCCTGCAGGTCCTTGGACAGTATTTTTGTTTTAGCCCCTAACACAATAGCCAGTAACATTTAAGGTTATGTAATCTTTCCATCAGTGGCATTTGGGTGGTTTTTGGTTTCATAATATATGTATATATAGTGTAATAATAAATGACTTTTCAAAGGCTTTCTCATAGAGGTAAATCTTGTGTATAAAAACTGAGTTAAATGAGTAATATATTCTAAATGTATATGAACAAAAATTAAAGGTTTGGATTCATTTACATTTAAGGCTTTGCAAGCACACAACAGGGACACAGAGAAAAGACAAATGGGCAAATCTGAACGAAATAAGTTCTCACTGTGCACAATGAAATTATTGTTCTTGAAAAGATATTTTTCTTGCTGTTAAAGATTCACTGATGTCGAAGTGCAACTTTAATTTATACTATTTCACATTTATTAATGCATTTATCAACACACATTGTGTTTATTGTGTATTATTTTTTCCAGTGCCTGAAATAAGAGGAAATTTTCAATAACACAGATAATGAAACTTTAATACCTACCCTCCAAACATTTTGCATAAAAATATCAAAAAGATTAAAAAATAATTTGGAATGGTTAGTCCAAACAAAGAGTTACAGCTGACAAGATTCGTGGCAGCTGTTTCTCCTTAGCGTGATAACCCTCAACAATTAAAAACAGCTGTACTAATCAACAAACTAATGGCAGAAATGGAAATGATTTCAACATCCCAGAGCAGAAAGAGAGCGAGGGAGAAAATATATATGAGGCAGAATATGTGAGGCAGTCGTGCTATCGGGAATCCTGGAATCAGCCATCAGTCAAAATACAGCCCAGAGAGATGACTTGACAGATGCATTCATTACAGACAAGATGACAGGGGGCACAACACATGGCTCATTTCCAACAGCTTTCTCTGGTTGGTTACAGAGTGAATACTAATTAAAGGGAGGAAAGAAATCTCCATGCACTGAATTATGCTGCGGTTGAAAGGTCTGAGGAAGCTATTTTTGTTTCATTTATTTAAAATCACCATCACCTTCACCATGCCTATCTTCTAATACCGAATCTCAATCCCTTTAAAGCAAAAAGGTCTCATTCTTTGTTGCAGTTGCATTGTTAATTACAATGTCTAGACTAGAAAGAGAATATGTTCTAAAACAAATTTATACAAATGTCAAAATGTGCACAATGAGCACACATAAGATGTGATTTCTCTGTGATTTTATATCTAAGTGTATATTTTGCATAGATTCTAAAGTGAACAAGTGTATCTACTCATACATTAAGTAAACAGGGTCCTAATTCAAATGCATTAACTTACTTCCCTATGCATTTATGCAGTGCACTAATGTAGGCTGACTTGGTGAACTCATATCCGAGGGCAGAAGCAAAAGTCATTAGAGAAAGAACCACCTGGTTAGGTTAAGTTCAATTACAAAAAGAGCATTTTTGTTTTCCAAATGACTAAAAAAGCACTCAATTAAAAAACAAAGAAAGTGTGTTGCTTGTATTTAAATGCATTTAAAAGAGCACTGAATATGTTAATATGTTAATGAATAAGACAAAGTACTAAAATGGTCAGAAGTCAATTTTCAGAGTTGCGTTAATGCTGTACAACAGAATGCTAGAATCGTTTATTAACTTTTCTTGACATTTTTATTACATATCAATGTAAAAATAGGAGTGTGGTTCCTTTTTTTTTATTTCAGTGCCATAAGAGAATGCAATAGCAGATGAATATGTTTTAATTAAAACGACAGCAGGGGTCTTTTCTTCATATCAAGTACACTTGTAACAGTGACTAAGCTTTATAACCCTGGTTCTATGATCAAATAAGCTTTGCTCTGTGACCAGGCTTACTACAAATGGATGCATAATTCAAGATAAAGCTACTCAGTAATATGCAGAACTGGGTCAGAGACTCCTCACTCAGAGATTAGCTGTCGATGAACAATCTGTGCGGTTCAGGGGAATATGCATATTGTTTGTATCCTGTATCGAGTTGATGTTAAGTAAATAGAAACACAATCCTGTTGCCTGACAAGCTATTCAGAATTCTGGAAAACCAGAAAAAAGCTTCAATTACATTATTACCGTACAATAACATTTCTTTCTTGCAATATCTGTGCTTGGTAAATGTTACGGCTATATCACAACAGTTAAGGGCAGGGTTAAGGAAAACGTCTTGGTTACAGTTAATAAAAATGTAAATGGTCCCATCCACCTTCCTTTACTGACATAAAGCCCAAGATAATTATTCATAAACTGTAAAGATATAAGACATGTGGTGCATAACTGAATGTAATTCCAAACACCACTGTGAAGAGAAGCATGTCTTAACCTCACAGCTTTGTCAAATTTTTGAAGACATCCATGCTGTAAGTGGCATCATGCATTATTTAACCACAGAAGCAATTATTTTATTATTCCACAAAAAACAAAAAACTGTTTTATTATCACTTTTAGGTTAACAACAGTATAACTGAATTGCACTAGTAAATCAGTATAATTAACACTTTGATGTCACTCCCATTTCCTTAAAGCTGCTTTAATGATACAAATGAAAGCCAAATTAATATTTTTGGCTGAGCATGTTGTCAGAAAGATTTAAATACTGTCCTTTCAAAAACTTATCTAGGCTTGAAAATCAGCAAATTGAAGCTTAGACTTTTCATCAAAGCAGTTTATTGGGAACGCACCATGAATGCTCATTCTGCTGCCACTAGATTTCATGTGTCTCATGCAGGTCAGGGCTCAGGTCGTTTCACAGCCAGCATTACCAGGTATATATCACATGGCATAGGAATATAGAGACCACTTGTGATCAGATCTCAGTTCTGCAAAAACAATGGATTTCTTTGGCTGTTGTTTCAGAACCATGAACAATGTAGGTAATGGACACTTTCTGCAATAGGCTCCTCTTGTGTGTGTGCTCTTGTTAATATGTGATGCAGGCTCAAGTTTAAGTTATTTTATGTGTCACAGAATATAAACAGTTGTGGCCAAATGTCACTAGGTAACACGGACACCAGTTCCTTCCTCACAAACTCTCCAGAAAAAGTGACATGCCTGCTATCACCAGTCATTTCAGCTGCACAAAAGTTTTTTTGTTGATTATAATATTCATTGGAGTATCAAAAATGACTTCTGGTTTCTTCATTAAATTAATTCCAAAATTTCATATTTTTAACCCTCTTCAGAAAATATTAACAATACTTTTATTTTGTACTGGGTGTAATTACTTTCATTCATTGCCCAGCCACTCTCTACTTTTAACCACTTCAACGACTGCATTTCCTTTACTTCAGTGTCTTTTCACAACATTCCTCTTTTTATTACCATATTTCCCTTTTCTTTGACAGTCGACAGAGAAAGAGAAAGAAGAAGAGAGAGGAAGGGTAAGACATGCAACATTGGTCCCCCTGGCTAGAATTCAAACGGTGGCTGTGGCTCTGTGGCATATGTCCCTTTGTCTGTGTGACTGTCTGTGCATGTGTGAGCAAAAACAAGAAAAAAAAAGTAATTGTTTTATTACAACTGCATTTAGATTTTTGTGGGGACTGTTGATTCTTTACATATTTAAATTCTTTGGATTAGATTAGAGTCAAGTTGTCATTGTATATGGTACAGATACATAAAATATTTGATCATGTGTTCATCCTATTGTATTTATCTTCTTCTTATTTTTAAATTTAGTTTTAAAAGGGACAATTTGATTAATTTTCCATGAAAGGAGCCACACTGCTGTCTCTACCAGATGTACAGCAGCAAAGCAGAGGGTCAGCTGTTGCTTACATACTACTGAGGCATAAGTAGCTTTTGAAGATGAAGTTTTAGGTAAAAGTAATGTCATCTAATATTCAGCATAGGTGAAAGTAACAATATAAGACAATAAGGAAGATCTCTTCTTCTCTCTGTTTTTCTACCGTCACTTCAGGGTTTTCCTGCTGCTTCAGTCTCCGTAACCCGTGCGTTCCCACACTAACATCTCGACTCAAATGATCAGTTTGGCCACCTTCTCTGAGCCTCTCAGTTTCAAGTCCCTGATTTTTTTATTTTTTATTTTTTTAAATTCACTGCAATTCTGTCACTCCGAGGACTCTCTTGACGCCCATCGTGCAGCCTCTCTCCTCCCCATCTCGACACTGAAGTCTCCGGCCGCCTCGTCTCCTCCACCGCCACCAGCTTCTAAACTCTGCCAGGCATTGTCCATACCTAATACAATTATCTGGCCCTCACTGGAGTTTAATAATCTCACAAGCGGTTGCGGCGTTAGTAGTTTGATTCCAAATCATCTCTTTCATGTGACTGTCATGAAACAAAGCTGCATACACTGAGAGGGCAGGTTTTCAAAGTCAGACAGCCTGCTGAGAACATAGATCAATTCTAGTGTGTTTCCCCGCTTTAAAGAGCCTATGGCCTGAATGAGCAGTTTGAGGGTGGTAAAAAAAGAGCAGTGTACTTTGTGTAAATCTGAACAATAATCACAAATCAGGATGGAAGGGACATTGCTTTGACAATACTCTTCAGTGTGTGTGTGGCGGGGGGGGTAAAGGCGATCAATATCACTTGTGAATAAAGTGCAACTTCGTAATCACTGCGGACAAAGGCAGGAATAACAGGTTCCCAGGCTGTCATTTTTAAGCCATGAAGGTTGGTTCAATATTTGCCGGCACATCTGAGCGTTTTTCTTCTGGGGTCAAAAATCAGACATTCTCTTAACATTTAGCACTTAGATAACATCTACATCTAAGTGCTGCATGGTCATGCTGCACCGCATTGCCCCTCGCGGATGGGATAGTGTTGCAAGCATTTACATCTTCCAAGAAAACAAAATGCGGGCGGTAACGACATGCTCGACATCGACTGAATTTGCCCTGGATAACAGACGGCTTAGCATCGTCTCGTATGTAAACACAACGGCATGAAAGAGAAAACAATGCTGCGCGTCTCTGGCGGTGTTGTCACAAGCCTTGTTCGGTCTTACCTGCTCCCATTACACAGAACGCTGTCTGTCATCTGCGCTTGTCTGCTCTAATATTGGATCGTGCCTTTTCACAATGGAGACGTTTGAGACTCAAAAGCTCAAGCGCACGGCTGTGCTCCTCCCCTCAGGAAGGTCTCCGGTCTCTACACGGTGCCACAGACTTGTTTAACTCAACACGTGTTTTGCTGATATAATTACAGTATCGCGGCGCATCGCTGTGTAATGCCTGCATGTGCGCCGCCAGTTTGCCCTCCCATCCTAGCTCAGAGCTCAAACACACCGCCCATTCTGTCAAACCAACCCCTGAGTCAATAGAACATCCTGTCAGAGTGAATACCGCCTGCCAGCCTGTCAAGCAGCCCCACCAAATGCCCAACGGGAGGGAGAGTTATAGTCCCATCTGGAATGATCCCCCGGTCTTCAGAGGTCAGAGATGACACAGCCATATTTGCTCTGAACAGGTAGCTGCTATTGTTAAGGGAGAGTGCCTCTCCTGCAAAAATAAAAAAATAAAAAATCGTACACTGCATGAAAGGAAAAGGTTGCTTGGGAGTGAAACTCTATTCAGGCACCACAAGTGATGTCCTGTTGGTTTATAAATGGGTCTGCCTTTTCTGAAGCAAGATGACTGCTCCAGTGTACTCCAGTCTGTCCTAGAGGATGTGTGATACAAGTCTAGGATGGTTTTAATGAATGAGAACTGAAACAGAACCTCAGGAGCATGAGTTTGAGCGATTTTTACAGAATTTGAGAATCAAAAGCAGAACTGGGACCAATATCCCCGAATGCTTCAAATATATCAGATTGTTCGCTTACAGTCTTGGAAGAGAGTTCTCTATATGTCTAGCCATATATAAATAAAATCTAATAATCGCAGAACAAAGAGGAGAATACTGGCATAGCTATTCTGGCAATTTCTTGTACTGGAGTAATAAATATATTGGGAAACCCAACTAAGATTGTGGTGGAGTGGGTCGGTGGATAGCGCCTCTTGCTTGGTTAGAGTCTTGGTGATGATTTTGTCTGTTCTGAGGTGACATTTAGTCTGGGTGTTTATTATTCCTGAGTGCGTTTCAGGTGTTTTTTATGATTCTTGTTACTAGTGAACCGTCTAGCGTCACTCAAAGCACAGACTCAAATGGACCCCCGTGATCCCTAATAAAAATATCTACTGCTTGTCACAGCTCAGCCAAGAACAATTATCATTTATTGTGTGAAAGGTCCAAATGTGATGTACATGTGGAGGACTCCTGAGAACAAATCCAAATGAAAGCCGGGTCTCTGAAAAATAGGTTTGGAGATCACCAACAGTGAAACCAGTGACGATCTTATTAATAGGCAGCCATTCGTCAATTATTCCTTTGTGCCGCAGACTTTCACTGAGGAATAAAAAACTATTAAAAAGTGAATCAGTGAAACACTGTTCCACCCTGCGAAGTGTAAATAAGACGGAATATATGCGCAGTAGTTTTAATTTGCTCAGATCCTTCTACCGCAAAGAGTTGGTAGGTTTCATATTAAATGTTTTTAATATATTGTAATTTATTCCTTGGTTTATGTGGTATTTACGTTATATGACATTAGTCTTTTAACTAGTGGGAGTGGCATTTGATTTATGACTTGCTGTTAGTGTTGTAAAACTCAAGTTAAACTGACGGATTGTTTGATTCAGCTGTAGAGAACAGACCCAATGGTGGTATTTACAAAAATCTTGTTTAAAAGAAATTTGACAAAACTGCCACTAATGTGGGTGGTACAATGGCGAGGTCACCGGTTTGAATCCATGGGCCGGCTGGCCTTTCTGTGTGGAGTTTGCATGTTCTCCCTGTGTCTGCGTGGGTTCTCTCCGGGCTCTCCAGCTTCTTCCCACCATCCAAAGACATGCTCAGTAGGTTAATTGGTGATTCTAAATTGCCCGTAGGTGTGTATGTGAGTGTGAATGTTGGCCCTGGTGACCTGTCCAGGGTGTACCCCTGCCTCTTGCCCGATGACAGCTGGGATAGGCTCCAGCAGACCCCCGTGACCCCTAACAGGACTAAACGGGTATAGAAAATGACTGACTGACTGACTGACTGCCACTAATGTCTAAGTTTCAAAATAATCTGTCCATCTATGTTCACTTTGTCCCCAAGCAGAGCTGAGATGTTCTGGGACAGTGCTGTCTTCCTCATGCCGGATGTAGCAATACCAGCCTTTATAGTGGAAAAGGTGCGTGACAGGGAGACGATGATGGAGATGAAGATGGACTCACCTGTCTGCGCAGGTCCCTGGTCTTTTTGGTCATCTTGTCAATGGCTGAGTTCAGTGGGTCGCCTTTCTCTTTCCTCCCAGTCTGTGAAAAAGAAACAGAAATACCGCGTTAATACTGCACATGCCATAAGAATCTTGCCCGTTGGATCGAACATTACGCCGCGTAATATGTTTAACAGCGGGCAATATTTGGACTTAGAACATTAGAAGCGTCCCTTAATCCAACCGGAGTCACTGGAAAACACGACTGTTTTTAGATTACCTAGCAACTAGCCTATCTGGCAAGTATCAATTTACTTGTCGCCAGTTCCCCTGGGTGCTGCGTTTCCTGTCAATGCCAACTCCCGCCAGTGACTTTAGGAGGGTGCAGACTACCACGTGGTTCACCTGATACATGCCGAGTCACCAGCTGCTTCTTTTTCTCCTGACAGTGGGGAGTTTCGCTGAGCGAGAAGCACAGAGCTCCTCGCTGTTCCTGGTTTCCCTGCTCTCCAGTTAACAAACAGGCAACCAGTAGGAGTCGCTAAGCAAGACAATACGACAGGATCTTTTTTTCTTTTTTTTTATACAAAAATATATGACTCAGTGAAAAACCCTGGCCAAGGAAGTGGTTCTACTTTCGACTATGCCACCTGTGCGCTCCATTTACCACTTACAAGCCCTACTGTTTTTGCTCAGAAACCATGGAGAAGAGAGGGGTGATTTATACTACCCCAGTTATTGGATTTCCACTTTTACTATCTGACTTGGGATGGCAGCTTGGCCTGAAGGTTAGAAAAATGGTCTTGGTGCCTCGGAGCGAACCATTTCTGCTCCAGGACACACGCTAGTATACTTGGATCTTTCAAGGGTAATGCAAAGAGAGTGTGTCTTAGACTGGTGCTGTTCTAAATGTGCTATTTATGAAAGTAAAGTATAGTATATGAAAGTATAGACTGTTACTACAACTTAATTAAATGTGTAACATATTTGGTCATGAATTTCTAGCAGATATAAGGGTATTGCAATCTTTCACCATCAGTGCATTGTCTTTTTGGCAACCTGATGCGTTCTCTCTTGCTCTCTCTTTAAAGGAAATCTAAAGCTGAAGGGATAAAATAATGGACGAAAAACAACAAAATTAGAACAAGTGTGTGAATTGGGACATATCTAAAGAGTATGGGCTTCCTTTGAAGTGAGGAATGTTCCACATTTACTTGTTTGTTACTAAACCACCACGAGGGTCCCTCAAATGCCTGCTGCGTGCAGTCAAATGCCGCCACACTTGAAGCTGAATGTCTATAAATAATCATTCATATTAATTGCCGTGTCCTTTCATTTTGACAACTGAGAAATGCAAAAGCGCAGCTCGTCTCTCCTCTGTTGTTTTTCGGGACGGTGTGATTCACGCTGTATGCAAACAAGTTCATCAGAAAAAGACAAGCGACCAAATCTGCTAATTCTAAACCTGCTCATGGCTGCGGATTCTTTTTACTGCAATGTTTATGCTGAGTAGAAAAAAAAAAAAGGGTTAGCAGGATGATCAACAGATTGTAAGACACAGTCATCTTCTGTCGATGCAATACCGGCATAGAAGCTTATTTGTATCGTTGCCAGGCAACCATCTGACAGTTCTGCCCAGCATAGCATGAAGGCAAACGGCCAAATCGCTTACCAGCCTTTGCAGGAAAGCACACACCTGGTGACACGGATTCCCGTTCATCCATGTCTTCTAGAGATGAGCTTTTCTTCAGGTGTAGTGACCACTCCACAACAACAGGGCGTAAGTAAAAGGGCCTTTTTTTTTTGTCGTTATCCCGTTTAATGAGACTGCAAATGTGGTTGCTTATCTCTGCGCTGCTGCCCTATTGTTTTGCCCTTTTGATAATTGAGTGGAACAGAATGCCTTGTATCTGTCACAGAGCACTAAATGAGCCCTCATCAAACACACACCTCGTGCTACACTCACCACAAGGTTAACACCGATTGTCACTTCCAATGCCTTGGTCACTATCAGCCTGTAAAACAGGCCGTTTCCACATTAGTTATGAATATGGCTCCCATCACGGACAGCGGTTAGAGAGAGAGGGAGAAACAGGCAGAGGGCCGCTACTGTGAACTCACGGACACGACATGATTACATGGAGTCCTTCCGCGTGGTCTTATTTGGCTCGGGAGGTGTGTGAGCGCTAGCAGATACTTATGGTTCATCTATCTGTGAGCAGGTACCATATTTTGTAAGTAATCAGCACCTGCTCCAAGCCCACTTTCTCTTCTCCTTGACATTCAGGGTGGTGCCAATGTGAGGACAAACAACTATAATCTTTCAGTATTTTTCCGCATGTTGGATTTGTCACGCTGCAAACCCAACACGTGCTTCAGTGTGGGTATGCACTACAGGGAGTTTACATGTGTGCAAGGTCAGGTATGTGAAACTACCGCTCAAAAGAGCCTGGATGCATAAAAGCAGATGTGATTTCCTTTTGACCCTTTGGTCAAGGCTCATGTAACATGAGTTTTTGTTTGCTTATTCTGCGGTTTGTCAAGCCCGTCTTCCAACAGCAATCACACAACTCGTTCATTAGGCTGGTGCCCATAATTCAAACCATATATTTTAGATTCAGCTCCACTGTGAAAACCCACCCGACCTCACATCGACTACTGAACAAGTCCCATTCTGAAACGCAGAAACAAAGGCTTTTCTTCTGTTACTGATTGACACAGGGGGAGGAGAGGAATGAGACTGGCGTTCAGTTGCTCTTCCATTACGTGCCTCACACCCATACAAGCACTCACACTTTGATGTTCGTGCTCCTCTATGCCAAAAGCAGAGGACATGGTCACATTAGTCACCGTGTTGCCTAAAGAGCCTAATGTGTCATTAAGGCTCCACAGAGGGATGCACAGGATTATAGATGTTCACCGCTGAAAATAACAAGGGGTTTAACTGGAACCTTTCTGAGGACACTTCACACATATTCATATGATAATGTATAACCGACAACCTTAATTGAAAGTGAAAATGGTCTGGGCTGAAGGTGACACAAACAACTTTGCTCCACATTCATATGATGAACAGACACAGCGATAAAGCTGATTTATTTATTTATTTATTTTCTAGAATCTGAAATCCCAGATGTTTTATTTCTCAAACCTCTGAACTCTTTAATCTGATTTAAGGAGATTAAACAGCACACTGATGTCAGGCTCGGGGGACAAAACCCTGCACCTGTTATTTTGAGCTGCTATTGACAACCAGGCGTAGTTACTGGTGGGTATGCGTTCTTCTAGCCATCACACACAGCTTTTCTAAGTAATACTGCATCTATGAGATCAGTGCAGAAGGTTTTGACAGTTACAGTAATTCAAGAAGACTACCAGCACTAAAAATATTCCTCCCTTATGCTGCAATCCTGCTTTGACATGTCACCGCTCCTTCAATATGGCTTGAGAAATGCATTGCTCATGCTTTTTTTTTTTTTTTTTTTTTTGCAAAACATAAAACACTCAATTAAAAACACTACGCATGAATCCCCGATTGCAAACTTTATATACAAAGCAGCCCGCAATGATGAATCACATGTTAGTCAGTGTGTCAGGCTCATATTCAGCTCAGCTCAGTCAGAAATGTGGTCTTTGATATGTGCACACAACTGTGTGTGTGTGTGTGTGAGAAACCAACTCAGTAGGACCACTGTATTTGTGTGTCACTGGTGTTTATCTGAAAATTTGTTCGATTTTCCTCCATTCCCGTCCAGGTGTGCCCTGTATGTAAGCACTTGTGCTTTCCAATTCACAGCCATTAAAAGCTTGACAACACGGCTGGCTGTTAATTCAATTGTCTCCCATACAGCACCATTGATTGCGTGGTTTTTTACTGCCACATAATGGAATGTGCATGTTTGGTTTTTCTGGTAAACACAATTCCCCATAGCGCTTTGCAGACAATGTTCCCAACTGTTCCCCTCCATTATTTTCCACCCCCCGGTGTGCACTCATTCATTCTCTGCTGGGGAGAGAGGAAGATAGAAGAAGGTGTCTGAAAAAAAATAAAAAAAAGCAGCAGTGTTAGGGGCAACGCAGGCAGAGGAAGAGGAGTTATTCTGGCCCACTCAGGAGACGGCGGCTGGTGGAACGACTGGGCTGTAAGTGAGCTCGCTCTCTCAGGCCCTCCAACAGTCAGCATGTAATTCAGTGGCGCGGTGCAGTGCAAACTGTTCCACTGCATTTCTGACCTTAAATGCTATAATGATGGGACTACGTCATGTAGTTCTTTTTGTACAAGCTGAAAGTAGACGTAAAATAAGAGTTTAAGCATTACGTCAGCACTGTGAAATACAAAGGTGCACCAGGGGCTGCATCGACTAGTCGACTAGTCGGTTTTACTGCTGTGCCATGATGCTTTAAGCAGGAAGTTGACTAGTCATCAATCATGCGACAGTAGCAACATGGAGGCTTATGAGAAGACAGGTGAGGAGCCCAGTGGGTCATTGCAGCAAACTAGCAGCGGTTATTCAAGCGTGTGGAAATAATCAACTAAACATGAAGCCAATTCTACCGTGACATGCAGGATATGAAAGTCAGGCCTCAAATACCACAGAAGTACTACTGCAATTCACACTGGTCTGTAAAGGCGTCCACTAACGCTAGCAGAGAAATAGTCCCAGTCATCTAGTAGGCACTTAGCAACTTCACCAAACGCCCTGTGGAAACTGAGAGAAGAGGATGCACAGCAACAGTTTGTTGATGAATTACATTTTCTAAAGTTATTAGATCTTTAGCTGCTATACACAGAAAAGGCTTCGGAGATATACTGCTTTTTTATTTATCCCGGCTATATTATCCTACGTCACGCTGTGAAGTACTATTTAACGCAACCGACTATCTGCAGAGCACAGTATTGATAAGTGTTTATGTTCAGGTTTGTTGTGTTCTATCAGTTGATATTATTCCTGTGGTTGTAGAGCGTGCTTTTTTCCTGACGACAATTAATGCACCATGCGATAGTCGCCAGAGCTGAGAGTTTGCCGAGCTGGATGGATTTGCCGATATTAGAAGTGTCAGACTGATGGTGTTTACGGTGTTGCCGTGGACTACGGCCGACAGTAGCCCGCGTTCAAGCTTACCTTGGGTTACCTTGCAAAAAAGTCTCCATAGCTTCCCTTGTGTGAAACGCTACAATATGTGTTCAGGTCAAGAATATAGATTTCATTGGTGCAAAGCATTAGTTTCAACTGTGTGTTTATGAGTGACATCATCGACTAGTCAACGTTGACTGAACTATTACTGTTGACTTGAAAAAAAACAAAAAACGGAAGTTGTTCAACTCTAAGGCGCAAAAATGCAATAATATCTTACCTTGTGGCTCTTTAAATTCTCAATTAACACGGTTGTTTATGTCCTTTGTATGGTAACTATAAGCATTAAGTGAATAAATGTCTAAAGCTTTTATAATGGAAATGCACAGAAATATAAAGACTTTCTGGCTGCATTCATTATTAACTGAGCTGAATTCCTTCTTTTTTTGTTTTTAATCGCCGTGTCTCTGCACCTCCTTTAAAACTAATGCAATAAAAATGACGGTGGGCCAGCGAAAGACGTGAGAAATGAATCTGGTAATTCATAGGCAATAACATGGCAAATCAAAGGAATGGGCAGATGAATCAGAGGGATGAAAACAGAAGTCAGGTGGAGGGGGAGCATGAGGCATTGTGTCTCATTGTCTCCCAAGATCAATGCGTTAAATGATATCAATTCCGGCTCCTTGTCAATTCAATTAGGCGGGAGCGAGAGGTACAATTACTGTCCAATGTGGTTACACTGTCTGCAGCGGGCTTAAAGGGGCAGGCCAGCTGATAACGAGAGAGAAAGTGTTTGTGTGTGTGTGCCAGTGAGCTGGGGGTTGGGGAGGATAATAGTGGTAACATGTTGGTCGGGTTACCAGCAGAGAATGTGTAGTCAGATTCTCATCAAGATAAGTCGTGCTCCCTTTGCTGTAGTGCCACCGACGGGGCCAATTTGACTTGTTCTCATTAAGTGCAACTTTAAAGAGGTGCAATGGTGCTATCAGCTAGTTTGATTACAGGATACGGACAGAGAAAACACGCTACGACGCTTCTGGCTAGGAAAGATGCTTTCAGATGGATGAGTGGATCCGTTTTTACTCATTTTTAATGAGATGACAGAGCGAAGAATAGACGCTATATAATAACCTCATTAAAGTTATTCTAAACTATTACATATATAGTTCAGGCAAAGAAACCATACAAGCAGAGATTTAAAAAGGTCATTTAGCTGAATACCTTCTGAGTCAAACCTGCTACGTGCTAATATTAAAGGACATTTCGTTTTTTTTCCCTGGATCCATTATGTGCAGGGTCATGCGTAGAGAAGACAACCATTCACACAAAACTGGAGCGCTATGCTTCTGTGGTGCTGCACTTCTATTCTATTCATCAGTGGGGTCAGTGTGCTGTGTCCATGTTTATCTGTAATGGTGCATTTTAAACATGGCCGTAGTCAATGTTACAATATTACCATGTTGCAATACACTTGTGCTGTGACCTATTTATGTTTTCTTGTTGTTGGCCAACTAAAGAGAGGGCGAAGAAGAAGCCATTACTGACATGATGTTATTTCATTCATACATTTGATTCACATACGTGTTTCAAATTTCCGACAGCTTAACAAAAATGTAGCCTGAGCCACTTATTTTCATTAAATTATAAATGTAATATATATATATATATATACATATATAAATATGTGTGTGTGTGTGTGATTGAACTGGGTCACACGGTGTTTCACGTCTTATATCAGACATCCTCACTCAGGTGATTTTTATATGACATAAAATCATGGTCAATAAAAGTTTATTTCGTTTATACACTGAATATAATAACTTCAAGGCTGATCTCTCTCTTTTTTTTTTCTCTGCCTCCCTTTGCATTGATCACAAAACCGAAGCAGCAGTTTGTGTCATTTGTGTGACAGGCAGCGCAGATTGGTGAGCAGCCTTGCACAGGAGCTACACATGATGTTGGCTGACACTGACCGGACACATTATTTTTACACCGAGCCTCCCAAGGCTTCACATGGACTGGATATTTTTGGGACTGTCTCAGTTGTCCTGCTGTTTACTGAGAAATAAAACAGAATGTTTTAAAGATGAATATCTTGTTGTAAGCGCTGATTAGCAGATGAGCTGCATTCTGTCTTCAAAGACATGTATATGCTGTAGATCTGAACACCAGACTTGCTTTTCTTATTAACTAGATTTAATGAAAGTGATAATGACCCAAGGCATGTTCTCTGAGTCCTTGAATCCCCGCTGCTCTACATGTTATTCATCACCCTTTATGTTTCACTAATTGTACACATTCATTACAATTTTGAAGAAGGTCTACAGAATGCTTAGGTGGCCCACAGAGCCACAAACACACCAGAAACCAAATGTAACTATGGTTACCAGAAATCTTTGGCTGTTTGCATCACACATCCTGTGTCTGGCTCTTAATGAACAATGTAATATCGAATAAGGGGTCACTGATCTTTTGTTTGATCACATATAGCACCAAATAAATATTCAGGAGTTGCACCATTTCATTATTTATTGATAGCAGCAGCACGCTTAAACACCTCTTGAATCTAATAAAAGTCTGCTGTGGGAGAATGAATGTGTATACAGAGCTCCTGTGAGAAGCCTCATGGCAGCTTCTTATATATCAGAGCTCCGTGTCTTTTCCCTTTTCACATGGTCACCCATGGTATCTATAACAGCGCTGTTTGAGTCTGGCGGCCTCTTGTCAGTTAGAGTTAATACAGCCCAGAACGGCACAGCCTGAGGAGGAGCCCGAGTGCCTTCTGGCGCTAGCCCTCTTATGTTTAATGGCTGATGCCGTTTGCTTACTCCTCTCATTACACTGGCTCATGTTTAGACTGTGGGCCTGTCACTGGCTATTAGCATCTGTGGTCAAGCAGGCTGTGGATCAGGGGAAGCATCTGGCTTATCATCAAGCACATCGTAAGTATGAAATGAGCAGTTTGCTCAGGATGGAGTAAACACAGAATGAAGGATTAACACCCTGCCCGAATGGAGACACATTGAACTGAACATAGGACAGAATAATGAACCGCTGTGTACATTCATTGAAGGAGGAAAACGGGATCAAAACAAATTCTTCCATTTATAGGTGAGTAGCTGGTCTTTACAAACCCTGGTCACGTGAGTTTCAGGTGGGCACCACACTCAGATGTTCCTAATGTAACTCTCCACCTGTCATTTACATAGAAGTGGAGAAGCTACTTGGATTGAAACGGCGAAATGTTTTCTTCTTCACGTCTCTAGAAAAAGGTGTATAACGTGAATAACGTGCATGTAACGTTATTCTTGTGGCTATTTTTGCCTATTTAAAGGACACACAGGTCCCAAAGTCCCAAGCTGGAATCGACCACAGGACAGCGGGATGGTACACATATTACGCTACAAGGGCATGGGGCGTCCCCCTATTGGACACTTAGCAGCGAGTGATCCATTCTGCATTGGATCTGCTGGCCAATGAGAGGCATCTCCAGGTGTTATGCGTTTCTCCCACAGTCCTAAGAGATGCAGTGGTTGTTGGATGGATGGATGAATGGATGGATGGATGGATGGATGTTGATGGCCACCTGTCTGTCTGTCTTAGCCCTGTGATGGACTGGTGCCCCGTCAAGAGTGTGCCCTGCCTCTTGCCCGATGCCAGTTCGAATGGGATCCGCTCCACACCACATGATGAGAAAGAACAGCTGAACAGATGAATAAATAAATTAAAAAAAAGAAACAGGGCTGCAGATATAACCATCTTGTGTCCTCTGTTCGATTGTCAAATGCAAAGAAAGCGTATTCAAAAGGTACAGAGTTTGTTTTTACCAAGGTTTTGTTGAAAAAATCCTTTAAAAAACTGACCAAGGTTTGTAACGGATCAAATTGCCGTAACCTAAACCTGAATTTATTAAGTTAGTTCTAGATAATTAATACTTTATATAGATCTTCTTTCCATAGATGATGCCTATAGGATGAACCATTTCCCTTCAGCTTCAGTACAGTAGTGTCATGAAGCCATACACTATCATCTTCCAGCTCTGATTATAAGGAAAGCCTGGAAAATGAAGCCATGCCAGTGACTGACCTAGCACAGAAACAATAAAACAAAGATTACTGAGGACTCTGAAGTTCATAAAACAGCCATGGCACATACCCAACATGTGGAGCTATATCATTCTTCACTGTCTAAAAAAAGTCGTCCTAGTGTGAAAAAGAACACGCCGTAACTTTACCTTGGTGACCACAGTTTTGTTGATCATAGTTCATGTGCTCTTGAAAGAAATAACAAAAGCATGAACAGAATGCCGAGGGTTAAATATTAGGTGCACCGGGCTGTATCCGCCGAGGTTTAGGTGCATAGTTTCAGGAGAATTAGAAGAGTGAAGGGGAAATGTCTGGTTATCAGACAGAAAGAGAGAGCAGGGAATAAAAAAGACTAGTCCTGCAGCAGCAGTACGGGGAGCTAGAGCAATGCTGCCTGCAGCCTCCCTGAACTGAATAGCAAGTAGTTTGCGAGGGAGGGACTGAAGGAAGGGCAGCAGGAGAGAAGAGACGCGAGGGAGGGAGAGGCTGAGAATAGGTTAGAGAGGGTGAGAAAATAAGAGAGCGGTGTGATATCTGTGAGAGCAGAGCTGTGGTAAAGAGGGAAAAAAAAGCCAGTCAATGAGGTGAGAAGAAGGTTTGAGGATCATTGATGTACTTTTGTTTCACTGCAGAGCTGAAAAAGTCAATTTATCACGCTTGCCTGTACATATATGTGCAACCATGACGTGGTTGTCTGAAGGTACTGTGACGACTGAAGCTTCGGCACAAGTCAAACGCATCGGACACACTGCAGGTCAATCCAATTTCAGGGACCTGTTCTTAATACCACAAGACATAATCCCATTTCATCCTCATTTTCTTTCATGCGTTGCATCATTCCATTTTTCGCCTGTCTGTAGCGGATCAGACCAAACAATGACATGACATTAACAGGCACAAAACAGACCAGGTCAAATTCTCGAGGAATTTTCATTTAAACGGATGTCCCTGAACACACACTGTATGTTCTAACTGTATAGCCCACATTCAGAACGACAGGAAATTACAAAAGTCCAGCTGCATTGGTGGCATTGACATTAGCAGTCATGTACGTTAAATACATAAGGATGCTGATCTCCTCTTATGAATTAGTTTAACATAGTGGTACACAAAATCTATACACACATGAGTTCTTGCAGGGTATGCTCTAAGGAAGACGTCCATTTTAGGTAATTTCATTTCCAGTGCTGTGCATGCTTCAAAATGAGTCAGCTGGACGTGAAGTAACTACTGCGGAGATGGTAGAAATGACAGAAATGTGCAGAGCAAAAAGGAAGCGGATGACTGTGTCTAGACACTATCCACTTTCACACTTGCCTCAGAGTCCGTCCCTGCTTGCTCGACGGTCTCTTTCCACTCATTGTCAACTGTCAAACCCACCACTCTCTATGTGACCTTTTAACTATACGCTGTGGAGCACGAGATTACGAGTCAGCCAGGTAGCTGGAGAAGCCTAAAATGACTGACGAAAAGAACAGGTCTTTCAGACACGGATGCATTCCGGGCCCATTCCATCTTTCACATGCAGCCTCCCACAATATGACATGTAATGGTGAGGCGAGCAGCGCGGATGGGATGGTAGGCTGGGGGTGGATAGATGACACAGACACTCACAGAGGCACAGATTCAAATCATACACAAGATGTGAGCCGCGAACGAGCGTTTTAGCTGTTAATGTAAAGGCTGTGGTTTAGCAAAGGCTGCAGACAATGATACGCGTGTTTTTGTGTAAACCAGGATAATGATGACTCAAGCGGCTCCTCTGGGTGGGTTGCTGTTTCGTAGGTAGCACTAATCAGGGATCAGGGATTAGGGTGGGTCTGGAAAAATATGTACGTCTATATATTAAAAAAAATAAAAAAACAAACAAAAAAGAGCCAGCAGCAGATGAAATAAAAACATGCTAATGATAGCATGATAACGCTGACGTGCCCACTGTCTCTTGTCGCTGAGCCCACTGTGGAGAGAGTCACTGCGTGAACAAACACAGATATACTGTATAGAGCTAGACAACAGGGTGTTCTGCTGCTGTAATGATCCAGGGTGCAACAACTTCAAAGGATGCTGGAGCTGGCTGAACTGGTGAAATGATTATGTCTCCCACTATCCTTTCATGTCGGCTTTGTCAGTCCAGCCAGGCAGCAGCGCAAACTACTAACAGAGTTGTTGCTGCTATTAGCTGGGAGGAATAAGGAGAGGTAAAGCCACAGAATATCTGGATGCGACGTAAGGGCACTGCGTGAGGATGGATCAGGGGATAGGACTTACTGCCGTGGTGGGTGTTTGGGGATTGATGTCTTTTCAAAGGACATCCATTCTCTTCCTTAAGCTGACTTAGAAAATGTATTCCTACAATGGCCACAGCTGTTCCAGCTCAAACCGCATTTGCAGGAAATGACATGCAGACATCACCCTTGAAAAATATTAGCTGTCATTTATCAAGCCGTCCTGGAAACACCGGGAGAGACATATGAACCTCTCTACAGCTTATTTATTAAACTGTCGCACAACATCTAAATGAGCGCTGATTTGATCACAGACTGATAAATGGATTCAGCTGTGGAAACAAGGACATGCTGTACCGGTCTCTTATTTACATATGACAGACCTTAATGTGTGTGTCTTTGGCTGTTCTTGGCCTATTAACAGCGGTGCCTGGCACAGCTAAATGGCAGTACATGACTACGACACAGAATGTGGCATAAATGAAAACCAACCAAGCAATCATCTGTGCTGCTTCATAAGGACATTCCACATGCTTATATAAAGGCTGTATGTATCATCGCGTAAGATCAATGCAGTATGTAATTACTAGATGGACTGAATAACATGCAATGTTAATCCACCGTGTTGTTCATGAGCAACACATTCACATTCATTTAGATGGAAATGATATGCAACAAACAAAAGGCAGCATTAAATGCTACCTTTGTAAAGCTTTGTGAAGATACATGTGTCACAGTAAATTTTCTGAATAAAAACTAGGAAATGAATATTCTGAAGGCTGAGGAAAGGGCAGCCTTCATTTGGAACATTCGATTTCAATTCATTCAATTCCTGGACGGATTTATTATGTTTTATTAAAATATAAGCCATTTCCTGCATCATTTAGTTAGTAATCTTGCTGTGGTCTCGCGAGACCGACTTCGCATGACTAGCCTCACACACACCGAGATTAGTTTACGTGTGAGGGGGCTACACAACATGACTGAAGCTGCAACTCCATCACACCCAGGAGCTGGTGACTCTGAGAGCTTTTTGCATTTTAAAAGTACCAGAGCTGGACAAAAGCAAAGCAATGTGCAAGATAGGGCAAGGACAACATCTGCTTTATGAAAATCGTTTCCATAAATGTCTCTAAATTAACTGATACTGGGCTGAATAGAATCTTAGACCTTGAAAGGACCTTGAGAGTCAAAACCAAATACATTCAGATAATTAAACAGCGATACCCAGCCCTAATACAGAACATATTCCATGTTCATGTATCATACAACGGGGTATTTTCTCTCCAGAAAATGTAAATAGGCGAACAGTTACAAAACAATACGTAGTAAAAGATATGCAAATTATTATTATAAAACTGTTTTATGCAAATTCATCAACATGTGTGCAAAACCTTGTCCATTATCAAGCTGCTGCGTGCTCTCCCTGGCAATAAGTTGTGGTAGTCTGGGAGCAGTATAACAGGAACATGTGGGCGCCACAAGAGGGGTGAAGTGGGCCCCGGGGCTGGGCAGCCTTATTTTGAATGCTGTGACAGGGTCAGGTCTCTGCTGTGGGTTATCATCTTAATTATGCATAGACCATCTGGTGGACAAGGCTTTGGTGCAGGTGGGCAGCTGCAGAGACTGTAACTGATGAGAGAATGACATGATGAATCATGTCGATACTAAGTCAACTTAAGCAGAGTGACGCCAGTATTTAATGCAGCCAGTGCTCCGTCACCCATGGTAGAAAGACTGAAACGCAAACAATGCAATCCTCATTACGTGTTAGTGAATGCAACGTAGCCAGACAAGAAAATGTGCAATACATTTATATTTAGATATAAAAAACAGCTTATGTTCGGTGATAGTTGGGGTATTTTGTAAAGGCCAGGCGCACAGTAGCTGCCGATTAAAATCATTCCCCTGAACTGAAGGCTCTTAAGCTTAAAATAATTTTATGAAAGCACCACCCACACTGCCAGAGTTTAGCAGTTTGTCAACAAGTTCATGTCTCTGTAAACAAAGGGTGATTTTGATTCAGCTCCAGATTTCTAGAGCCGACATTACTGGGGTGGAGAAAGTAAATCATGCAAAACATTTTTAAGCACTTAGACACTGAGCACAATGCACGCACAGACACATGCAAGCACAAAGGCGGCAGAGAGGAAACGAGGTTGAGAATTTTTTCTCCTCGTCAGAGGATTTAGCTGCCATTGTCTGCTGCCAGAGACGGCACTCTGCATTTTAATCAAGGGTGCAGTTTTGAATCCAGTGGTCTTATGAAGTGAAAACAATTGTATTTATTTTGTGTGTGTGCTTCGACTGTGTAGGGCTTGGGGATGTGTCATCATGTAATGTCACATTGTATGAGCCGCCATGCTCATTGGGATTTTGTTATCTGTACGTTGCGCCTGCGGTCAGTTTACAGTAAAACACGTTAGTCTGTAGGAGGGCAGATAATCTATCTAATGACAAATCTGAGCTGTAACTTAGACAACGTGGTCCCTGCCATGTGATTATTGCGGTAAATTTGACACAACCAGGGACATTAACAGATGGCATCTTCAGAGTACACATCTCTGAAGTCATGCAGACATAAGGCAGAGAAGATAAAGATGATTCTAGAAAATGTTTTCAGCAGGAACTTCCTACGAACGGCACACAAGGAGAATCAGAGATTAAGAGATATTTTCAAAGCTTAGCAAAGCTGGTGAGATAAATAGGCATGGCAAAATCCTTTTTTAATGATTTGGTAGATTTCTGACATCAAAAACAAGACGTTAGATAAATGCTAACCTACTGTATATGGCAAATTATAATAATCATTTTGTTTTATCTAAGTCTACTACATCTGAATATGTCTAGTTTTAGTGGACATATGTAATAGTGATTTTGACAACTTTTAGTGAAACCAATCTCTTAAGAAACATAAAACAAACATTTACTAGTAGTAATTTTTTGTTCTATTGCTTTTGGATACAGGGGCACAGAAATGTACAGTGTAATTAGCTGTATTTAAACACAGAAATCAAAACACTACAAAAATGGACAAACCGGACAGAATTAGGTTGTCCCACACGCATGGACTGTCAGTGCCACAACTGAAGCACAGACCTCCCCAGAAATAATCAGTTTCAGCACACTAATTCATCTGCTCCCGCTGTTTGTGTTTCGACAAGACACCAGCCTGAGATCTGCAGAGTAACGTTAGCTTCCCAGCAGGTACAGACACACTGAGTGAGGTGGAATCCACACACGTTACCGTCGACTCATGGGACTCGACTTTTCGCCGAAAATAACTGTCGAAATTACTCAGCTTTCACAACATAGCCATTTCCCGCAGTGTGCAAAAAATAAAAAAATAAACTAAATAAAATAAGATGCTAATTGGTCAAAAAAAAAAAAAACTTATTATGCAATATTGTTCACAGCTGCTTCTTGCCACATCTTTTGTCTTTTTGCTTTTGAGTACATATGAGTGTATGGCATGTTTTGAATCAAAAAGCTGTGCCATTTGGTGTCAACAGCAATTACAACACACTAGCCCCTTGAATACTACAAAGGTGTCCCAATGTGATATAAAGTGAAAACAATCTGTGGGATATTTCTGCACTAACTGGCGCATATGATTAATAATTGTGTGTCATTTAATCCAGGATACAGGTCTTTCATGGGTTTTCATGAATACTGGGATGCATAAATGAAAAGCTAGGAGGAAGAAAGAAAAAATTCTCCTGAGGGATGTTGGTTATTGGGAATTATCCAGGAATTATCCTTTTAATTGCCCTTGACCTGGGCATCACCTATGAACAGGATCAGCGGATCCCATGTGGATTAACAAAGTACAAATCTCACATCCCCTTTCCAACTGCATATTAAAAAGAAATGTATTGTGGGGATTCCCTCTGTAACTTTGTCCATACTAAATGAGAGTAGTGGGCGGGAGAAAGCTACCTAATGCTTAGGTGTTCTACAACTGCGATAAACTCAAGATAACTTTAGCAATAAATAATTCACAAGCACAGTTTAGGTGCTGTGCTTTCAGGGTATTAAAGTCTACTCTGAATACTACCAGGACAGAATTATCTTAAATTTTCTTTTGGATCGGTCTTTAATATTTGTTTTCCTCACTTTTAGAGGCTTGTTAATAATTTTCACTTAACATGTAGTGAGCCTAGGCAGGATCTATTTTTTTTTTCAAACCTTCATTCAGAGTCAAGAGGCGTTAATACTTGTCATTGACATTGTCCGTGACACCGCCCGTGTTAGCTGTAGCTGTCAAGCCCAAACCACGCATAGACATTTTTCTTCTTCTTTACTAATCCTGTAACGTTGTCTCACTGGCAGCAGTCATCTTTGACAGCTCAGCGTCCAGTTCCACCAGTGGAGAATGACCTCTGGTGATGTATAGTAAATCACCTCAACACAGCATCTCCTTATCGGTTTAATAGAGAGAGCAGAGTCTGGATTTTTTTGAAGGTATTGAAAATCATTCCTTGGGGATATCCAAATACCGTGGTATATCGTAACACCTTGTTATCGCCGTAGGCTATTTTCGGGTGCAAGTATTCTGCCTATACTGGGAATGGAGTGTCAGAGAGACATGCTACGCAACTCACCCCATTGAAGTAATGTGCAAGCATTATGCACACCTTCCCACCGACAAACTGACGCACAAACACTAGCTCACTCAAATACTTCTTGAGTGCAAGATTACAGTGTTTAACCGCTAAGCTGATGTCAGTGTAATTTTATCAAGTGCTATAGAAGTTCACCTAACTTCTCTCAATGTGACCCGGTTGTTTCCTGTGCCAGAGCATAGCGGGGTATTAAAGGATAAAGCTGTCATTATTTTAACTTTTACATTATTGTCAACATTTGAACTCCACTGTCATCAAAGAAAACATTCAAAAACACATGAAAGAACCACGCTGTCACCAATACTGACGTCGGGTAACTGTCTTTTTTTTTTTTTTTCACTACGATCTACACAACAAGTGTAGCTTATGCTGAAACAACTCTGACTGCATTTTTGATGTGTTGGAGCAGCTCCTTGTTGGGCAGACACCAAACTTGGGGCACACGGTTCTGTGTTTACAGTGTTGCGCTAGTTTGACAATCCGGGAGGAATAACAGCTTACTGCTACGAGTACCTTACACCTCAGGCCTCGGAAGAAAAATGTCTGAGGATGTTTATCAAGCATGTTTGTGTGCGCGAAGAGAACTGGAGGAATTCTCCTGCGTCTAGCTGAGAAGGAACCTCATTTAAAGTCGTGTACAGAATTCACAAACGTTAACGCCACAAGGGGATGTAATGGTGACCCTCGCATTCAAATGAAACGTTAAAATGTTATTCCCTATGCGATATTCATGGTTCATAAATCTGATAATCAAAAGAAAGAGAGAAGTTGTTTTACTTGTGTATACTTTAAAATGAACTTCCCCTGTGACTGGTTACAAATACCTGTCACAAAGTCACAACAAATCTTTAAAAACTGGATAAATGTCATGATGTCAATAAGAAAAAAGGGTTTAACAATCGGCCTTTTCACATTCTTTTCTTTTTGACTTGTCATAGATGAAAAAGCAGAGGATTTGCTAATGACATTACAGCTCAGCTCACTGTGTTCTCTGTTCTGCGTGCTGGTAAGCCATCACAGTGTGACAGTGAGTCAGCATGCACAATACTAAAACCTTCAACCGCAAGAGCTAAGAGGGACTTCAGACCAGATCATTCATTTGGTTGTTTACACCTTCTCCTACTGAGACATGACAAAATATCTCCCATGAAACAGACCTGTGATGTGACAGGAAGATATCACACATAGTGGCTTATTTCCTGGTGGATGGAGGCATCATGTTATTATCTGAGAATACCACACCAGGATGGTTCAGGATGTAAGAATGGATGAATGACGTTCAGGAGCAGAAATGCCACAATGCGTCCAATTTTAGATTCGTATCTTATTAATGCAAGGAAAATAATTATCCAGCCAATCATGCCATCAACAAACTCTTCCAATATACAACATTTAGTTATCTGTCAAAGTTTGGTGATTAAAACTGGGGAGCGGTAGAATGTGGAGACTTTTTATGCCTGTACACCTCCACTGACATACAGTACACCTTACAGATAATCAATCTTAAATTAACCTAAACAGAGATTAGGGTACAGGATGATTAATACTGGAATTACCCAATTATCAGTATGTCCACAGGCTCCAGTTATTATAACACGGCTAGAAAAAAAAAAAGATAAATAAAATTATTTATTTCTAGTAAACCTTATGATCTTTAAGATGTATTCCATATGTGTGCTACAAAATGCAAAGATAATTTTCATTGTTATGTACATTGTTGGAGATAATAAATGCATTTGTATGACTCTTTTAGTTAAAAATAATTTGTCATTTTGGCCACAGTGAAAATGTTGTCAGATGAGTGCCGACTTTGCTAAGAGGAAGCCGAATCAGCAGGATATAGTTTCATGACATTTTCATGTTGCGTCTGTGGTGTGATAGGAGGTTCACGAAATGTCAGGTTGAAACATTTTTTTTTTTTTAAAAAGAACACCAAAAGTAACTTTTCTACATGTGTATAAGGCAAAGACAGGTATTACAAAATACTGTACAAACTTAAATGGGGTAAGTGCAGGTGCCAGCCTTAAACAGACAGGACTTAAAACAGATGGCAAAAAGAGGCGCGGCAGCTGCTGTGTAGCATGAGGAAAATAATGTGGGTTGTTATTTTGTTTGTTTTAAGAAAAGAAAAAAAAAAAGTCCAATTCTGATAAAACCCTAGAATACAATTATGAACTTGCAAATGAGTGTAATACAGGCTCTTTAATGAACAACTGGCAATTTACATTGTTAGGCTTGATTATGTGTCGTGTGTTGGTGAACCGGGGTTACTTTGGTTGGTTTTGATGTATTTATTTATGTTTTTTAACTGTGATTGTTCATCTTTTGTTAACTGGCTTTGTCATTTAAAAGAAATGACTGTGCTGCATTGATATGGTTAGTAAGGAATAAACAAAAGTAACATTAACCTCCTGTAGTTGAGCTTAAACTTAGGTTTCTCTGGTTTTAGCTTAATGTAATTTTTATACAGTTTTAATTTGGAAGTCATAAATTTGTTTGTTTCCTTATAATTAAGAGATGCTCAGTAAAAGAAAGCATGACATGCAAGTAATACTGTATTAGGAGGCAAGGCTGAACAATTCTAACTTTATTTTGTTTCCTCAAAGCAATGAGATGAGATTCTGGAAAATGTTAATATTTCATTTCCATCCATCCATTATCTATCACTGCTCATCATCTAGAGGGTACATACTGTATAGAGGTGACTACAGAGTTAGACTGGGTCAAAAGAAAATCACCACCAGCAGCGCCTGTAATGAATTTCAGTGTCATCAGGTTTTTCTGACATCATGCGACTAATTACACTAGAGGTCGGCCATGGGTAAAGGAAAAACAGAGCTCTAGTGAACACGTCACCTGTGGCGCTGACACTGAATGAGCAGCAGGGAGGTTCTTGGCATGAGTGCTTATAACAGAGACTTACCACTTTGTAAAAAAACCAACAACAACAAAAAAAACATACCCCTCTAGAGAAAGGTGGTGTTAAATTTTGCCCAGACATTATCTGCAAGGTGATACTGGTATGCTCTTTTCATACAAGGAGAATAATGACATGAAAATCACACGTCAGTCTCTGTGAAAAGGCCACCACTAAATATGCTACCTATGGCAGACAGTGAAGCAGGCTTGGGCAAATAATTACAGACAGAATTCAATCTTTACAAAGAAACTTGCATGAAGGAAAAGCAGCGTTTCAATACACAACTGATGCACAAACAGAGTCGTCAACAATGGGAGCTTTAAAAGTGTTCAATCAACAAGGCTAACTCATATTTATACATCTGTATCTCTATCTTCTCTCCAACATCATCATTTAAGGCCTGAGACCAAGCCGACGACCAGCCAACTTCCAGAGCTGGGCTGCTGGTGTGTCCTGCACCCACCGTTGGCAGTGGCAGGACCCGTGTCGCCAGCTTGTCAGCCAATTCGACATGTTGGATAAACCGGCTGTTTAGCTAGCCAGTGCATGAGGAAAAATAAAAAAATAAACTAAAGTGACTAAAGTAAACACAACAGCAGAGTCTGATGCAAACAGAAGGACTTTGTCATGTTTTACCTTTACCTAATCTGAACATTCAAACAAACATATATTTTCACAACAACATAACCATCCAGCCAATCAGCATGATTCTGGAGAGGCCATCTCTGTATAATGGTACAGATACCTAAGAACTTTTTTTTTTTGTCTCTCTCTGCTGCTCTCAGCTTTCATTCATTGTCAGATTGATACATCCCTCCTCAAACTCCTTTCACTACTAGTTTTCAAGAGAACCAAATTCAGGTGGTCCTCGACAGTCCTTCTCTGAACCACATCCACCTGGATCTTTCTGCACAACAACATGGCATCACTATACCCCTGAAATGATAAGATGACCTTAATGTCTCTTCAACTATAGTGCACTCTTAAGCCTTTCTTTCAGTTGAGGCTTTGCTGATTGAAATCTAATTCAAGATCTAAGTTGTAGGACGTCTCTTGTATTGTCAGCCCTTGCAGATGTTTTGTAACTGAAGCTTATGCAGAGATCCAGGTACTGCTCCTCAGTTCCTTGCAGAAGGGACACGAGAGATAAAGGCTCAGGTAATGTTCAGACTACATTTACAAATGTTTCAGCCTTTTGCATCAGAGACTCGTCTGATCGCTGCATTCTGCTCCACTTCATACCAACATGAGAGAGCTTAGTGGGCACATGAAGGATGTGAAGGCTTGTTTGGCTCTGAATCAGGCAATAGGCCACGGTAGTCGGGGCCATCAAAAGTTGGGGCAGGCTGCTCCAAAGAGCTGGCTTTTGAAAATGGGTTTGGTGGGATTTCTCTGTGCGCTGACAGCTGAGCAAAGTTCTTTTGGCAAACACAGTTTAGTCACAGGCATTGTTTGCTTCAGGCTCCGAAGCCAAAAAAAAGAGAGCCAAAACAATTCATAAAGGAACACAGAGTATAAATGTTAAAACATGGAGCTGAATTAAGTATCGTATATGGAAAACCCAAACACGCCGACATGCCATATGTGGGTGTAAAACTGGCTGAGGCAGGTGGCTGTAAATTCCTACCAATGCGGTGGCGGGTGAAGAATTCTGATCTTGTTTCTGTATAAAAGCCGATCCAACACTGGAAGTGAGACTGCTCTGTGTTGTGACAAGGCAAAACCATTGTGTCCCTGTCCCTCTCAACACGGAGCCCCTTGCTGTGGACATGGCTGGAAGCAACTTAGAGACATATTAATATTCTCTCTCTCTCTCTCTCTCTCTCTCAAACAGACAGAAGCACTTCAACTGTTGTATCCCTTCCAACACAAACTATGAAAATGGCTAGTCCTCTATTTCTGTTCAAAACACATTATTTGTCATTTTTATAATAATTAGTATTATCTAAACATACTCTTCAGGATTGTAGCAAATGAATAATTTAGGTTTTGATTTTCACACAGCACAGACAGTAAACAAATATCAAATGACTGCTGCTGTAACTACATGTCAGAATAGGTGTAAAGCAGATGCACTGGTCAGCTCAGGATCTTATTTCTCCTTTGATGCGGTTCTGTTGGTTTCATCACACGGTGACGTTCAAGATAAACTGGAGCAGCTGAATAAGGAGCCTTTGCAATGCCTGTAAACTACGGCTGTATACAGTACGATCTGTACGTATTTACAGCCTTCACAATGTTTTACATTTTTGCATATTAATGCCTCCTAAACGAAAAGAACTCAATCAAACAAATGAAACAAACAATCTACTGGCGTGTTTGTTTGTTCAGTATCTCACTTGGGCGGCAAAAACAGAGCGATTCATCAAACCTTAAGCTAACACCAATAACACGAGTGGAAAGTAACCGAAAAGGCCCAGAGAAAATTGAGTAAAACTGAACAACTATGAATAATCTGTCAGGTTTCAAGAAAACCAAAGAACTTGAGAATTTCTCCTTGATCTGAGGGACTAAAGCTGTCTGATACCTAGAGCACAGTGCACGAAGTAGGGAGCCAGTGTGGTTCAGAATGTACTGGAAATTTCAGCCAGCAGAGGACAATTCAACAATTGTAGTAATGTGTAAATTGTGCTTATTGAGACAAATCATAATTTCTCCATTGAAATTTGTCGCAGAGTATGTTTAGGTCTCGCCTTAACATGGCAGTGTCTTCTATTCAGCTAACCCTAACAAGCTTTTCTGCAGCAAGAAACACTAAGCACGTACAGAAGCATCCAAGACTACGGTCAAAAAAACTCCGATCTGAAGGATGGCTTGAAATAAACAAATATGGTTAAAATAACAAAACAAAAGCAGAAAAACTAAAAACACACCAACATTTAGTTTTAAACCTGTTGTGACAAGAACAAAATGTCTTATCGTGGTCTGTCCAATTTCCACAGTAAAGAGCAATATTTTTTTTGTTTTGGGAGAGAAACAAAACTCGAGGCAATTTAAGATAATGCCGTTTCCAAAAACCACCCCCAGATTTATTGGCACACACCGTTTATTTCCTTCTATCGATGAAACACACTCTCTTTCCCCGTTTCGGCCCTTTCAGACAGATTCTTTATTCTCTTCTTTTTCACGGATCCTCATCACATCACCGTGAACAAAACCCTGGAGGTCGCCGTCCTGTTCTGTTCAATACGTCCTCTCCCCATGCGGCAACCTAAACCTTCATCCACCTCTAAAGGCTAAAGCATGGGCAAATCAGGCTCATGACGCTAGTGTTCACTCAGGCAAACTTTGCATCACACAAAAAACACGCCTCAAGGAGTTGTAACCCATAGCGACAGCCATGTTCCTCCTGTCACATGCTCCGCTGAACATTATGACGGTATTGTTTTTCCTGTTTTGTTTACCCCAGCTGCAGTTTGTATAAGCTCCTTTAAAATCACAGCAAAATGGAAAGAGCTGGATCTCCGTGCAGGAGACTCATTCTTCTCAGTCTTCACAGTTTTGATTTAGTTGATATGTATGCATGACGAGTCTGCAGTGCTGATCATTTTAAATGCCCAAGGCTATTTTTGAGTACATTTTGTCTGTTCCTCAGTTCAGCCTCAGTTACTGATTACATAACGGCATTATGCCATCCAAAATATCACAGAAGATGGATAATAAACACTAAAGATTTAACAAATAAGCATGATGCGGACCCTCCGTCTGCTTGTGTCCCTCTCAGACTGAGAAAGCCTCAGAGGTGCACTCCGTTTGTGACTGTGGAGTCATCTCTTGCTGTTTCCTCACCACATAACTGACAGCCAATCTGTAGTGTAAGTGTCTCCACCGACCCCCACCACGATCCTTTCTAGATGCCCATCAACATTATCTCTGCAGCGGGCCAATTAGTTATCATCTGCCTTGTATTGTTGGCGTCGCACAGACAGACGTCGTCTGATTCAATAAATGATTTAAATAATAGGCTTGTAATCACAGATGCTGATAATTTTTAGTCTTATTTGATCCCTCAAATCAATTCAGTCTGCTCACAATGCAATGCAACAGATAAACATTCTGCTATAAAAGCTACCCCAGACTAACAAATAAAATGAACACATAATTGACTAAGGACATAAAATCATGCTCTGAGGGCTAAACAGCTAGCAATGGCGGGACAGGAGAAGTGTTTCCACACAATGTGCAACAACATCAAACATGAAATGCACAGTCATAATGTAAGATATGAACTATTCTTAAATAAAGAATCGACTCATATGAATCCTCATTTGTTTCCATTTGTGCTAATAATACGACACTTTAATCAATGACAGTGATAGTCACTAGTACCTGGGAGTGAAACCTGTTACATGCTTTGGTTAAATATCTTAATGACTGCGTTAAACAGGCCCCTGTTGAGCCGATCAAAACAACCCTTTTCACAGAGAGCTGTTCTGATGTGAACCCCGACCCTGCTAAGAGTGAGCTCCTGCTAAACCAACCCGCCACCCTCTAGTAGTATTGCCCTGGTAACTGTTCAGCGAATCAGTGGAGTACAGCAGCTTTGAAGACGCATCAGTTTGTACCAGAGCTGAACCCAGAACAACAGGAGATCTCTAAAGAAGTTCGGCAATAAAGGTTTGAAGAAAACATTTGTAATTGTTTGGTGAACTTAATGCGACTTTGAGCTGGTGTTTGTCAGCCCACCAGGTAGCAAACAGCATCTAACTGCAGGATGAAATTAATGTGATGTTTACTATAGTACAGTTTATTGAGAGCTACACTACGTCTGTGTCTGTGGTCCAGTCGTGATGAGCAGATTTTAGGGTTAATGTACACTAAGTATCACCACTTTGCTCTTGTTTCCCCTGAGGCTGGGATTTAGTGTAAAGATGCCTGTGAGCCTTTACAGGCGAGCACGGAGCAGCTTGTAATCCAGGACCGCTTCATTGTTGATGTGTATCCGATGCTCGTTGAAACGAAATGTGGCTTCGCAAGCGTTGTTGCTACCTTTGTGCAGGGGAATGAAGAGGCCATGTTAGGACAGGGACCAGGGGCGGGTCTTACATTCAGAACATCACATCTATGTCACAAATGGCTCAGATTTGAAACGGCTCGCTGAATGACGCATTTTCACTCTCAGGCCACTGACTGTATCAATTTGATCAAATGTGAGATTTGCATGCGATGTCCACTTTAACATAAATGGAAAACAAAACAAAAAAATCACAGGGTTTATGTGTAAAAGAGGCTTTAAGTTCTACAATGTTAAACTGTAGGAAAAAAAAATTGTTTTAATTAAAAGTAACCCTTACCCACCATAGTAAAATCATCTGTTTATATGAGTGTGTCCTTAACAGCGACCACGTACGCAATCTCACACTTTCACTCCCACTTATGCTGACCTCAACTCTGAAGCAGAGAGCCAAAGCTCTTAAAAGTCTTAAACTGATGGTCTGTATGCTCTCATCTCCTGTTCGCTCATTATAGTGCACCATGTCATTAGCTGATGGTGTAGTCATCCATTACAGCTAACAGGGAATATAGCAAAGGTGAAGCCAAGATGATTCCAACATCACAATGTCCAGATCACGTGAAGGACAATTTTTCCTCCTTTTCCTTTGCCACTATCCGTCTTCGTCGCTGTCAGAACTTCATTCAGTAATCGTGGTTGAAATATGAAGCTCAGTCAAATCCAGTGCGATCCTATTCTCATGGAAAATCTGCCACATGGATTAAAAAATTCAAAAACATTTCAACAACTGTAATTTGCTTAAGTTTGCATGAGTGTCAGAGGTTTGATTTTGCTGACTTAGTGCATCCCATTCCTGCTGCATCTTTCTCTGTCCACCAACTTTACTTTGATAGAACTCAGTATGATAGAGTAACTGTGTTGCCTACTAAGTTCAAAATATTTTTTTCCAGCTGAGGGTTGGAGGCTGAATGGAGCCTGAATATCAGAATGACATCTTACCTGCCTCTAAAGGCACCTGTACATTCATGTAAGTTTATGTATTCATATGCCATTCCTCTGTCCTGCTTTTATGGTTTGAAAACACAGATTCTGAAAGGTTTTCTTCTGTGCCCAGAGTCACATACACGTTTCTTTTTCACCTCCATTCCTTTAGTTTGTGCTCTACACCTTTTCAGAAATGGCATGTGTGACATATCACCATACTATCGTATTCTGCGCCATTCCGTGGCATTTTCTGACTAGTCTGCTTGCAGACGTGGGTTGAAGCAGCAGTCGCAGCGTGAGAATTTGTTCCAAAATGTCTGACCTTGTCTAAAGCGTCACTGCAAATTTAAACTGATGACCCCAGATTCCCGCACGTTTCTCTCGTGGTAATTGTGAAGCTCCTAGAGGCAGATGGAATATCTAAGGTTAAGTTGTGGAATGGCAGACAGGGTCATAACAAAGTGCAGAGCTGTTAGGTAATTGTGCTTTCGTGGTATAATTGCTGTAATCAAACAGACAGCCACCTCCCACCCCATTTTCAACTACATGTAGCCAGACAATACAAGCGTACTATGTCCCCAGAGGGGGGTAGGGGTGGGGGAATTGTAAAAGTCCAGAACAGAATCAACTTCATATGGATCAAAGAGACATGCAGATACACAGAAATGTTGGAATATACGCTTTACTAAGCAATTATGTAGACAACTGTTTCTAAAGCGTCAGATAACTAAATAAAACAAAACTTGTCAGAAAAACTGACCGTAGAACATGCATTAGCATTATATTAACTACCTTAAGTGTCAGAAACCATGCTCTAAAAAGATTATTTGATGTGTAGTGTTTTAGTTTACCCCAAGTCCCTTCCATTGACATGGAGGAGGTGGAGCTTATGACCTATATTGCAACCAGTCACCAGGGGGCACTCCACATGCTTTGGTTTACTTTAAAAGAGCTGTCGTGACATTCACTCTTTGTACAGGCTAAGTGCTGTGTTCGTTTGTGTTTTTATTTAAAAATGCAATGTGTTCCTTGTGTCATACCAAGTAGAACCACTAGATGTCATCAGTTTCTCTTCCTGGTTCTCGACAAGCAACCAATCAGACACAGTGTATTTATACCTGCCACGTTGCCACATGTTCCTGTTCCCAGATACGTGCCTAGCTATCCACCTAGCATTTTCAAAGAAACCACCAAAACAGTTCCTGTCTGGTGCGTTCTGCACTTCCTCATTCCTAATGTCGTAGCACAAACCCTGACAATACGAACACATTTTGCAGTAAAGCTCAGTTAATCACAACATATGTTTCAATAAACGTTTTATTTGGACGCTGTGCATTATTATTCTGGATTGTAAGCCCAGTTTTGAAATGTTTTCACAAATGAATTTTGTCCATTCTATTTACCATCCAAGTGGTTTCTTCAGTTTTACATCACAGGCGCGAGTTTAGATTTTTATTAGGAACAACTGACACTCACATAACTAGGGTCTGTTAACAGACCAATACTACCCCTCAATTAGAGTAAATTGTTCAGATTAGCCTGGGTGGTTTCCTGTTTTTCTAACGACCCTTTAATGACAGACTCTAGACTTAAGGTGTGAATGTGGGTGAAACTATTTGGGGAGAGAAGTTAAGACTGTTTTGTGAGACTCCCTCGCAGTCATTTCGAACTGAAGAAGCCTCGTGGATGAAAAGGTGAAATGTCTTCAAGAAAACAAGACCTGTCATCTTTAAGTTTTTTTATTATTATTATTTTTATTTAGGTCAGAAAATGTACTGGACTCAGGGCGGGAAGGAAAGGTCTGATTGTCAGAAACTTGGCTGATAGGAAGACAGTCTCACTGCTCATTGTCTCTGAAAGCTAATGGGAGACTGATGACGAGGCTGGTAGTGATTCCAGAGAAGTGCAAAGCAAGATGAGCGCAAACTTTCCGAGAAGAATATTTATGTTACGGCTGTATGCTAATATTATGTGGCAAGCAATTACATCTGTATTCAGAATGGATAGCCTAGCCATAATTGACAATGACACAGAATGGCTGGCTGCAGGACAGTTTGATCAAATGAAGAATGTCATACTCCAGTCTTAGCTCATTATGCTCAAGCCTTTATTGTTGGCAAGGCTAAACAACAAATGTCAATAGATGGAGATGTATTCATTACGTAGTCATATATGACAAAAGAAAGACTTGATACAGGATGATGGACTATTTAAATTGACTATATATGTCTATTGTATACGATGTTTTATATGTGGTCACAGTCTCATCTGATGGTTAATATGCATACAAATGGTTCTCTGCTTTAGAACTAATATACGAGGCCGTTTCCACTGCAAGTCTGAAATCAGAAAACAGCTTTCTTATAGTGCCGTCAAGAGAAGTCCAATTCATTACAGTCAGTGAGGGAGGGCAGAAGAGAGGAAATGAGGGAGAAAGGGGAGGACAGAGAGAGCGAGAGAGACAGACAGAGGGGAAGAGAGGGAGAGAGAGAGAGAGAGAGAGAAAATGAGAGCGCGCGAGAGAGAGGGGTGGAAGTGGGGGGTTCATTAAAGCTCCTGGTTTAAGCCCAGCCCATTCTGGATATGTAAATGTCTGAGGCAGTGAGAAAAACACAGCAAGAGAAAAGCAAGGAGGATGCGAGAGAGAGAGAGAGAAGGAGGAGGAGGAGGGGAGCAGCACGAACAAGTGAGTGAGCGATCAAGGGAAAGAGAGCAAGAGAGTGAGGGAAAGTAAGCGAGCACTCTGAATTGTGAGTGGCTTACGACACTCAGTGAACAGAAGGTGCTTCTGCATGCGCTGTCAGTGCACTGGTCTGCTGCAAGGGATTGCGCGCTCCTTTGCTTCCCACATTTACCGCCCCTGCCTGCCTACCAGCAGCAGCCTTCAGCAGCCTCTTCCAGCTGGCTGACGAAAACACCCGGAGAGCAAGGGAGTGAACGAGACCTGCAAGCCACGGGGGGATGCGAGCGGCTTCTTAACCGATCTGAGCCACTGAGATGACAAGGAATACTGTTACACAAGAAAACAGTGACCAGGGTTCACCTCTTTAAATCCAGATTTTTTTTTTTTTCCTTCCTCGCATTCGTCACTGAAAGCATGATTAACCGCTTGAATGGATTTAAACCTTACAAGTCAGTTCTTTCTCCCAGAGATGGACGATAATACATTTTGACAGATCTGCTGAAACTTAAGCAGGGAGGGGAGGAGAAAAGAGCAAGACAGATATTTGAAAAGATTCCTCCTTGGTCTTTTTTTTTTTTCTTTCTCTGGTTGTCTCTTCTTCCCTCTGATCATTGCAGCAGAGGACTGCGGAGGAGCAAAAGAGACAGAGCTCATGCATGCAGACAGGGGAACTTGCACTTCCTACCATCTCGCTGAAAGCTACTTGGATTCCTTCTCTTTCTGGCTCTTTCACTTGAAGAGAACTAAGACATTGTAAGCCTGCCAAGGATCTGGTGTCCACTGAAAAGAGAGAAGGGAGGGGGGGAGAATTTGTACCACAGTGGGGTCTTTTTTAGATTCGCACATAATTAGTGTTGGGGCACAAAGCGAGTTGCTGAATGGAGATTGTCAGCTTTTGGATAGGGGTGAGTAGGAATCTTTTTGAATAAGATCAATCTGTGAGGACAGTTTTATTTTTCGCCCCCTCTACCCTCCACCCACCGCTTGATATCAAACACAAGAAAAAAGACTCGCTCTCTGTTCTTTGCATTTTTCGACAAGGATTTCCTCGGACTGAATAACAGAGACATATTATCACTACTCGCTGCTAAAATACAAAGACAGAGCAAAACAGGCTATCAAATTATTTAAAAATGATGTGATAAATATGAATTGATAGGTGCAAAAACAATATCCAGAGTGGTTCAATGGACATTTTCTCCCCGACATCCCTGGATATTTATGCTAATGGATTTCCTTCTAATTGGACTGTACTTAAAGTGGCCACTGAAGAAGCCCCCTGGGTTAATACTGTGTTCATTGGGCATTTTTCTACGAATGGTTCCCTTGGTAGAGGGGGTTTGTCCAAGGCTGTGCCGCTGCGACAGCAAGCTGCTGTACTGCGAGGGGCTCAACCTCACAGACATTCCCCGCAATCTGAGCAGTGCCATGGGCCTGTCCATGAGAGAGAACAACTTGACCGAGCTGCGTGAAGGCCAACTGGCTGGTCTGTCACAGCTCACCTGGCTCTACCTAGATCACAACAACATTGACATTGTAGAGGAGGGTGCATTTGACAGGTTAAGACGGGTCAAGGAGTTAGACCTGAGCAGCAACCGGATAGAGAGTCTGCCAAATGGCACCTTTAGGCCCCTCCCAAACCTGCGTATCTTGGACCTCTCTTACAACAGGCTTCAGGCACTAGAGCCCGACCTGTTCCACGGCCTTAGAAAGCTAACCAATTTGCATTTGCGCTACAATGCTCTCAAGTTTGTGCCAGTGCGGATTTTTCAAGACTGCAGGAGCATGCAGTTTCTGGACTTGGGCTACAACCAACTGCAGAGCCTGGCACGAAACTCCTTTGCTGGCCTCTTCAAGTTGACTGAGTTGCATCTTGAGCACAATGACCTGGTTAAAGTCAACCTAGCCCACTTCCCTCGCCTCATGTCTTTACGTACTCTGTACATGCACAACAATCGTGCCACTATTGTTGTCAATACCCTGGACTGGACATGGCATTTTTTAGAGAAGATTGACCTGTCAGCCAATGAAATCGAGTATATTGAGCCACATGTTTTTGAGAGCGCGCCCAACCTCAAGGTGTTAATGCTAGACTCCAATCGTTTGACCTCTGTGGACCAGCGCATCCTGGATTCCTGGTCATCTCTGGACAGCATTACCCTGGCAGGGAATGAGTGGGAATGCAGTCGCAACGTGTGTGCCTTGGCCTCTTGGCTGAGTGCCTTCCGAGGCCAGCGTGACAATTCCCTGCTGTGTTCAAGCCCTGACACCGCACAGGGCGAGGACGTGTTGGATGCCGTCTACGCTTTTCAGCTATGTGAGGATCCCCCAACAGAGGTAACCACAGCGGGCCTGTATGCCTCGACGAGGGATCTGACCCACGGTGGCTCTGTGTTCCTGGGCCCATTTACTCCCAACCCTTATGAAGGCGAGGGGAGTGAGGTGGTCACCAGTTCCTTCACTGTCACAGTGGGCCACGATGACCTGGAAAGCACCATGCAGATCCACAAGGTGGTGACTGGCACCATGGCACTCATCTTTTCCTTTCTCATCATAGTGCTCATACTGTATGTGGCATGGAAGTGCTTTCCAGCTGGAATAAGGCAACTGAGGCAGTGCTTCACCAGTCAGCGCCGTAAGCAGAAGCAAAAGCAAAGCATGCAGCAGATGGCTGCAATTTCTGCGCCGGAGTACTATGTTGACTATAAACCGAACCATATTGAGGGAGCTTTGGTAATCATCAATGAATACGGCTCTTGCACTTGCCAACCACAACCTTCTCGGGAATGCGAGGTGTGACCCTGCTCTTTGAGTAAGTCGTTACCTGTGATTATCTGGATATACAGTAAATCCCTTCTCGGCTACATTGGGGAGGGAGATGTTATGGGACAAAAGGAATAACTGGATCTTTTGGACACTTTTTACACAGCGTCTCACTGTGATGTAGGAGGATTGCGCTTTATGTGGCTGACTATTTTGTGGTGGATTTACTGCTTCTGCTATCTACTGCTGATCTGAAGTCACAGGGCACAATGGGCACCTGACTCTTGGACCTGTTGATGTTCTACAGAAACACATTGTGAGGAATACATTGTAAGCACTGAGGCTTTTCTCTCATGGATGGATATTTGAGCTTTAATGTGTCTTTCTACTTCAGGACATTTAATTATTGTTTAAAATAAACTGGGGACACACAAAAGAAGAAAAAAAAGGAAAAAAAAATCAACCATTTGTATTATGGTACACACTATTTGATGAACATTTAAAATATAAAGAAAAAAACATGTTTAAGTTTAATTAAAAATGTAAAAATAAAAGTCTGTGTAAAATATGTTAAAAGAAGAAGTGCAAGTGTGGACAAAAAAAAATTAAAAAGATAATCTATTTCTTTTGTAAACTTCAAAAATGTTTAAATAAATGAACTGCTATTCACAGTAAACTCATTTGTACATGAGAAGCCTGTCAGAGAGGATGAATGACGATAGATGCAGCTCTTGCGGTCGTGGACTGGAGAGCCATGACTCTGCAGTGTATCGAACCAAAAACGTAAAACGAAATACAAAATAAAAAGATAGCTAAATAAATAAAAGGGGCAGAGGGATATCTGCATCTCATCTCCAATGTAAAATCCATCCGGTCTGAATTTTAGATCTCTTCTCTGTTTTAAATCACACAATTTGTTGTTTTATCATTCATTGTGTAGTTCAATGTCGTTTCTTTCCCATGGCTTATCTGTGAAAAGAGTCGAATGATCTATTACATTTTTATCAGTTTGAATATTTTCATCTTATGATATCACTATTTGTGAACCATCCAAGTAAAGAAAGCAGAGTGTCAAAGATCTAAAGCTACGCCTCTCATTGCTTCTCACTGTTTGGGTGTCACACAGGAGAGTGGCCTCCTTTTGAATGAAGCACACTAAATTCAACAATCATCAAAGCCATGCATACCGAAAAATCGGAATACAATCCAAGTAGTACGAGAAACACTGAAGACATTACCCACCAGCTTCAAGGAAAATTTGCACATTATAATCGTCACTGTGTTTTCATGTGATGTGAAATGTTTGTTCAATACAAAGGCCATTTAGAGGTGTATATATATCCTTCTTCCTCTGGTGTTCATTGTGTAAATTAATGCACTGACAGATGTTGTGTTTCCTGGGTCCTTTGACATGAATCGTATGTTGTGTGAGAGGGAGATGGAGGATCCCTACGACTGCAGAAAGAGGGAACAGACTGCTCTCTAGTGTGCATACTCTCATACTGTGGCTGCATTTTACCTATTGTGCACCATGTTCTGCAAACGTCCACGGCAGGGGCAACATCGGTATACTGAGATTTGCAGCAGCTTTTCTGAAAAAATATCAACTTGCATCAACTTGCATCTTTTATTTTATTTTATTTTATTTTTGTGTGTTATTTTGCGATAAATTAAGATAATGTTTACAACTTGTAAGTCAGCAGGAATAAAAATGTTTTAAGAACTCACTGACAATCATTACATAATTAGTTCTAATAAGAATACATATTTCTTTTGAAATATAAAGTGCGGCTTGTTTTCTGGTGTTCTTTGAGCGATATGCAAAAAGTGGAGTGAAAAATGGGTAAGAGCTGGTTGGTTTTGATAGGGTTAGAGATGGTTTGGTGTGTGTTAAATTGGAGAGCCTTGTTGGGGGTGATACAGAGCCTGGGATTAAGCCCAGCCTGCAAAGAAGTGCAGAGGATTTAAGGTCCCTCAGGCAATAATGTCTCTGAAAAAATGCATTGCAAGGGCTGAGGATTAATTTAACTTGAACCGCGCTGCTACACATTGGCTCTGACATGAAGCATTTTGACAAAAAAAATTGAAAAGTGGTCTGCAAAAATGGGCAAATATTTTGAGATTAATTTATGGAAATATTCCAGGGGTTGGGCCCAATAGATATTTTTAATTTGTTCTTGTGAATACATGATTACCAAATGCTATAGGGACTGAAGGAATGAGCCATCAATATTAAATTACCTTCTTTTTCCTCCCACAGCTCTTAGGATTTCTCTCAGGTAAAATCCCATCACATACTAATCCTCCTCATTAATGTGAAGGCTATGTTGGGAATTCAGTTTCCTGCACCAAAACTGAAATTACTTTCATATTTTATTCTTCCATAAGTGCAAGAGATTATTAAAATATAGCTTGTGTTGCAGTGCAACTTCATAAGAAAAATATGTTTCCCAACAAATATTTCACAAAACCTTCAGCATCGGTGACTTATCAAACTAACTGTCTATGAGACTATGAGCTTCAGCTGGCAGCCGTTTCCAGGGACTTTGTCTTTTCAAATAGGGCTGAATAGAGGACTTTTAACCTGAAAGTAAAATAACGACGCATTAATCATTAACGTCAAACTGCCGTCCGAGGAAATGTCCCGTGCACGGCGAAGAAAAAAAAAGTGCGGTCTGAGCTGCAGTTTGTTGTCAAAATGAAATATAATGCTCAAAAGACAAAGTACTTAAATGTTTGTGGCTTTTAACAATTCCATTAACCTTCGAGTTGTTTCTGTGTGTGGACCAAATGAAAAACACAGACCTATATAACCCATATGTTTAAATTATTGCTGAGAACTTTATATTTTCAATGAACTATGCAGTTCAAATTCATTTACTTTTTAATATTTATAGTATAACACAGAATCAAAAATACCTTTAAACAGCTCCAGTTGCACTGACTAAAGTATGACTTAATTGCTTATATGTTATAATACACAACTAATATTTTTTTATTATTATTATTTCATGTGACTACTAAAAGGAAAACAGTAGACAAGAGCCCAGATACTTAATTATGGTGAACAGCGTAGTTAATAGGATTTCATGTGAAAAGTAACACTGAGGTTATTTGTTAGGAAGTACGTTTTAGGGAGTGATGATGGCTTAAAGTTTCCATGTGGGATTTATGAGCCATTTCTTATTTATGGTAGCAAAGGTGTCCCACTTTAAGACTCGACGTAGATGTTAATCATAGCCTGTCATGCCATGCGTATGCAAATGACTGCTGTATGCGAGGCCATGATGACGGGGACGGAGATTTATTTTCCCCGCATCTTCCCATCCTATCCAGAAATTTCAACCCCTCACAGTCCTTCACAGCTCCTTAAACATGCAAGTGCAGGCTAAATTTGAAGTTGTGATGCTTCATTTGTAAAAATATTGGACGATTCCTGGCACAGGAGCCAGTCCCGGTACCATTATTGATTTCATTTCACTTAAACAAGCAAGCAGGGTAAAAGGTGATGGAGAATAGATCTGAATATTGTAAAAGCTTTGAGTCCTGAGGGCTGGTGTTAAAATACTTAAGACTTCTCTTCACTCCTGCTCACCTTTAGCGTCATTATCTCTCTCTCCCTCCCCTTCTCTCTCTGACACGGTGGATGTAGAGAAAAACATCAATTCATCTAACTGACAACAGATCAAATCTCTGCTTGACCTGAGCCTGGGGTGATAATTCCCCGAGGGGAGATATGTGCTCTCAGACAGCATCCATTATAAATGCCCTGATTGATGATGCCCAGTAAAAGTCAATACAGATGAGTGGTAACCAAAATGATCACAGTGATAACAAATGTATTCATCTCTCCCTCACATTTCCAAGCGTAAACTGATGGTTGGAGATGATATGTTTTATTTGTATGGAAATCTATAACTGATTTAGAAAATAATAAGTGGTTGACATGGTGATTTGGTGGTTGCAAAAAAAATAAAATAAATAATCTTCTCACTGTTCAGTCATGGGGCGGGGAGAAAAGAAAGTGTGAGATTGCGCATTTGCTTTAAAAAGGCAGGAGAGCGTAACATTGGAGAGCTGCAGCTGTTGGCCAGCCGGAGGACACACGGGGGCTGTGGGCATGCACACGCACATGCTAAACTATTGTCTTGCAGCTCATGTGAGCAAAACCGAGCATGTGGTACAGTCACGGTTGTGCACATGTGTGGTTATAAATAAGCACAACAGACCTGGAAGTCATGGGAAGACTAGGGCCAGTAAGGAGAACACTGCTGAGGTGAAGAGAATGAATGATGGCTACGGAGGTAAAGTTACTGACACAAGGAGTAAAGGTCAGAGCTATGAAATGAGAAAATTCAGAGGTGGTGTGCGGCATTGTGTGCATAAGAGCAAAAGGTCAAACACTAACAGAGACCCCGCGTAATGTATGGGTACCTCTTTCATGAAGAAGTTGCTTCTTGAATTCCCGATTTCAGTCACCTGACCAATCAGCACGTACGACTAGCTCTGTCAGAGTCTTAAGCCTTTTTAAGTCAGCAGACTGATTAAGAAAGCAGCAAAACGTGTTAACGACAGTAGAATACTGCATACCGAATAGTAAAACGTTGGCGTCAGCGTGCCAGGATGTAGTGCCTGAGCAGCGGTGTCAGTGACAAAGCATCACTCTGCAGATCTTTAGGAAATAGCTTGCATCACAACTTGCAGCAAGAGGGGGAGAGAGGGCTGCTGGTGGTGTGCCTGTGTGTGTGTGGGGGGGAGGTCCTTAGAGACGCAAGCAGATCCTTAAAAAATAAATTAACCTGGCTTCCTGTGAGGGGAATTGATCGGGCAACATTCTGCCTTCTCATTGGGACCGGGACTGTGCCGCATAATAAACGCTTAACACCCCCTCATAACTGGATGGAGAGCTAAATCATGGGTGGCAGTATGTACTGCAGTAGGCTGTAAGGAGCCGGTGATGACTAATGACAATGTGTGGGTGGCTTTCCACTGCTTCTTTTCTAACAGGTGGGTTATCAAGATCAATATTCTAATCATCGTCAACATTATCTCTGAATCCAAAACCTCTGACGCGACGTTTTCTCTCCGATTGCACCCCCTACTTCTCTGACCCTATATCTTATCACTGGTGTAGGGGGGATAGCTTCATATAGCTGCACTAAACGCATTGATAACCACTTTGATGTTAATATAACCTATACATGCAAGACAGGGATTTAATGTGAAAGGACATTTCACTGAAGCCTTATGTTAAGAGATGTGTGATGTAAAAGTAAAGGGAAGCATATACTTAATACATACTAGCAAAACATTACAGCTTGAAGTCTAAAATAAGGAACAAACGGTCAAAATGTTATGTTTTTGGAAACATGGATAGGGCACTATAATTAGATTCATTACTCAGGCTAACTCTCCAGGTAGCCTATAGCTCTCTCTGCCCACTGCTTCATTTACATGCAGCACACTGAAGCAACACTGAATTAATAATAATGACTGAGGAGTCATTATTCTTGCCTACCTATGGTATTGTAGGAAGAGCAGTGGTGGCTGCTGAAAGTGAAACTGGTTAGAGAATCGGGGCAAAGTCTGCAGCTGAATATTCATCACCCTGACTCAGAGGGAGGGAGAGGAAGCGCCACTGCTCTTATTATTATTACCGTGTTTTCTAGTCAACTTACATGCTATAGCGGGCTAGGCTGGAGCAGCCTGTGCTAATGCTTTGTCTTGCATATAGCATAAAACATCAGGGTCAGTCACTGATAATACATGGCAACAGCTGGGCCCGCATCTGGGCCTCCATGTAACGTGTACCAGAGCAGATGTGGGTCAGCACCTAATATTCAGAGAATTACGGTGGCTGAACTACAAAGCTTTATCCAGGACTGGGCACAGGATTTTCTATTCATTTATTATTGTTATTCATACCGGTGGCACAGCTGATGAGATATGAAGCAAATCCAGAATCATAAAGGCTCAAATCTTTACACCTCACATCTCGACAGGCATGCACATTTTGATATATATTTTTAATGCGGTTCCATTCCTCATTTGTCTCACATATGGTCATATTAATGTAGATGCCTGGAGACATACATGTGTCTAACACATACTCTAGCAAGAATAATCAATCAAATGAATGGATAGGAGCAGCAGAAGCCGTGCTCTGGGTGATGCTGCAGAGTATCATTTAAATAATGAAACTGTATTTACCAAATGTACTTAAAGGTTATGATAACCCAACAGACAAATTTCTCTTGCACAAGCAGCTTCCAGTGCAAATAGCTGAGCTAGAAGGGATAGGTTTTTGCGGCACTGACCAGCATACGGGTGAAATATGGTAATGGGGGCATCGGAAGGAAATATTTGATCCTCTTTCAAACTGTGCATACAGAGAAACTTTTGAATAATTTATTCATAAAATATCAATAGATGTAATATTTTTCTGTGGAGGAAAGTAAGTATACCCTTGGCATCAGAGGCAAGTATTGATCCATTTAGTTTTGCATAATTGTCCACTGCTCCCTGACATGGGCTTGTTGATATTTCTGACCACTCTTCCTTCAGTTTTCCAGATGTTGGAGGGTTTTCTTTCAAATCCCCTCCAACATTTCAACAGGATCCAAATCTGTGCATTGATTTAGCCACTTCATTGGTGGATTACAATCCCACCGAATGGTCCACTTCAAGTTCAACATCAACTTTCGGGCAGATGGCCTCACATTGTCTTTTAGCACTCTTTGATAAAAAATTATGCAGAATTCATAGTTGAATCGATGATTGCAAGCTGTACAAAAGGCAGCGAGGAAATCCATAACATTTCCATCTCCGTGCTTCACTCTTAATACGAGGTTCATTTCCTGAAAAGCTGTTTGGCTTGCGCAAATTATATCTACTGTAACCGAGGCCAGACGACTTTCTGCCGTTGATTCGTTGCTTAAGAGCACATTGTTCCAAAAGGACTTCGTCTATATGTTATTTGGCCAATTGGAGCTCTGCGCTAATGTTCATTTTGGATAGCAAAGGATTTTCCTTGGCAAGCGTCCTACGCGGGTCAGATTTGTGCAAGGGTTAGTTACAGACCCTCTACAGATCATCTACACCACTTAGAGACAATTGGTCTTACAGTAGAATGTTTTATTTCAGATAAAATAGAGCTCTTTTTAAATCCCTTGCACAACCACAAGCTTTTATCTGAAGGCCTCAGAGAGATCTTGGCATGATGACACCAGGCACTTCAACGGCAAAGAGAAGAGCGAACCCAAGAAGTCGGATGTCAGTTCCATCTGTCAAATCCCCGGGGAGGTTCAAATCATGCCTAATCTCCAACCGCTGATTTTTCTTTTATCTGATCTGAAGGTGTGATAAATGCAGATATCATCCTACTTAGTCAACGAAATTACAACGGCTACAAGGAAACCACATTTCTTTCATGTAGTTCTTACGTAGAATGTGTGTGCCCAGATTTTGCGCAGGAAAAAAAATATACTTCTCTCATTCAAACTGCCATTTGGCAATGTCCTGGCCTTTTCAACAACTATAAATAAAGCTGCCACGAATAAACATTTAGATTCACTGTATCAGACATGGGCAACTGCGGCTTTTAAAAGAACTCCAACAGGCGAAGGAAATTAAATCAGTATTAAATCCATACAAGTAAATGAGTCCAAACAAAGTCTTTTTGTTCTGTGAGTTGATCACTAGCAGACAGACATCAGCTCAGTCCAGTCCCCGTTTAACTAAATGAAAACTGCACCAAGTTTCATAATTCATAGTCAGATCGGCTCAAACTAAAACTGAATCTCAAACAACATTTAAGCATTTCAGAGGCACGGCAAGACCATAGGAGCTTCTTTATGAATATAAAGTTAACACAGGTTAAGGGAAGTAAAAATAGACAGCATTTATCATTTCCCATTTATCTGATCGGTGTCAGGATGAATAAATGCTATTCCACCCGCTCTCCTTGCTGCCTCTCTCTGCCCTATCTGTGAGGGCAGATTGGCATCTCTCCAATAGCCAATGAGATTGGATGCATAAATGGAATTGCCCCATTCTCCTAGTGTCAGCTGGGAAAAGGGGGAACGCGCTCACCGTTCACAAAACCGTTGTTCTAGAGCGCATCCCTGCTGCAACAAGTATTTAAGATGCAATTTTGGTAAACATTCACGCTGTGACACTCGAGTGCACACAAGCAGATTCAGCCTGGGGGCGTCACCATAAATACAAAAGATATGACTTACCTGTCATATTAAATGCAGGGCAGAAGACCAGTGGATCCACACAGGATGCCAAAAGGAGACAGAGAAAAGAGAAAAAAGCTTGTTAAAGTCTACTTTAGCCTCTGAATTTCTGACATACATCAAAGCAGTTATTTTAAACCATTTGTTTTGAGCGAAAAAAAAAAAAATGAAATCACATTTTTCAAGCACATCAGACTGCAACAGATTGCAGTGGCATTAGACAGCCGATGGCAGGGTACAGTGGCATGTTTGCATTGGGTAGACCAGAGAGTGTGCAGTAGCACAGTTAAACTGACGGTGGGTTTAATGTCTAACTTGCGACAGCCATTGCGCTTGACAGTGAAAAGAGGAAGAGCAGAGAGAAGGCGACCTTTTATTGGGAGACTGTGCTGACAAAGAGTTGTGGCGGCCTGTGGTGGCACTGGCATCCCATTCTGCCAATCATGGAGCAAAACATTACAAGTCTATATAAGTTTATAACACAGACAACAGGATTGGATAAATGCATGTGAGCGCTTGTGAGCAGAGACACAATGGACTGCTCTGTAATGATTTGCATGAGCCAGGATGTGTGGACTGGAGCCTTTGTGTGTTACCACATGACATAATATAAGTCAATTCTTTCAAAATCTACACTGATCGGACATAACATTATGACCACCTTCCTACTATTGTGTAGGTCTCCCTTGTGTCTCCAAATGACATGGGTTTTCTGAGGGTGTCTTTCTGTGGTGTCTGGCAACAGAGTGTTGTTAGTGGGGGCCTTTGAGGGGAGGGGCCTCTGTGGATCAGTTACTTGATCATTTTGGGATCGAGTGGATTTGAAGACCTTGCGCTGTTTTTTTAGTTGCTCCTAAACCGTTTTTTTTTCTCTCGTCCTGCTGGGGATGGCTGCTGCCGTCAAGGAGTGTCATTGCTATGGGGTGGGGGTGTCTGGTCTGGTCTAGGTGGGTGCTACATGTCTAAGTAACATCCACATACATGCTAGGTCCAAATGTTTCCCAGCAGAACATTGGCCCAGTGTTATTTACTTCACCGGTCAGTGGTTCTAATGTTATGGCTGATCAGTGTATACTTAAATACAACTGCTTGTGTTTTAGGTCTTGTTAGGCTACGTGTATTGGATAGTTTGAGCTAGTTTAAAAAATAAATACGTGCTCCACAAATGTAAATTCTGCATGCAGGTCATAATTATAAACAGAAAGAGCAGAATTTGCTTTTACTTGCTCCTAGAGGTTGTCATAACTAATAATCTGCCACAGGGCCTTTTCTCTTTTTTCATGCACGTTCTTTCATTTTTGATACTTTAAGTACATCTTAATTTGTACATTTTTGTACTTTAATTGAAGCAGGAATGCACATTTTAAATGGTGATGAATTATTTGTGTGTAAATGCTGAGGCATAAGTAAAGGATCTGAGTACATCTTCCATGAATGCACCGTGATAACAGGCCCACGTTCGCCATCAAAAGCATTCAGCCTTCCGTCATCACTGCAACAGCCTCGCACAAATTGGAAAAACAATGTGGTCGGTGTGACTGAAATCAACTTCCAGCTGTCTAAAATCACTGATTAAAACACACCTGGGAGGAAGCCATCCGCAGAGCAACAAACACATACAGTTCTTTTTTTTTCTGTTTCCATTTTTTTATCCCAACAAGCAGATAAATTAGCATTCTCTTCCAAGGCTGTGCAGTGCATCGTTGTCGGTGTATTTTGATATTTCCATCATTATAAATGAAGTGCCACACTGAAAACAGCTTCAGGATTACAAGTCATGAGATATTCTAGGAATCTGCCCACAACGTCAATCATCTGTGAATGTTTAAACGGTGCTGGAGCATATCATATGTCAGTTTGCCAACATGAGGAGTAATCAGATTCCAGAAAAACAAACATGGGACATGGGTATATATAAGTCACACTGACCACGTTGGAAAATGAAATCAATAACTTTTGATAACAAAACAGTAAAAGTGTGCTGACAATCAGAGCACTGGAGCTTCTGTTTGGTGACAATATTACTTTTAGTTAAGGCATTACAAATTCCACTTGGCTCCAGTTTCAAGGCAAGTGATAAGAATAAACGAGAATAACTCGCATCACGTCTTCAAATAGGAAACAGGTGCACGTCAAAAAGATGAGGGCCTCGGTTGTTCATTTACTGTGCAAACTCAAATGATAAAGCCCAGATGGCCAGATGAACTGTGGGAGTGTGGGAGGGCAGAAATCCATAGAAACCCATATATATAGTAGTCAATGTGCAGTGTGTCAGCTACAGAAACCTTCAGTGTTCACAGGATTCAGTGATATTTAAGGAGCAGACTGAAAGACAGAGAAAAGGAAACCAAGTATGAGGAGTTTAAAAGAGACACACATCAAATATATTACAGTATGATATGTAACATAATACACAATGAGAACAGTAATGGCACAATTGTACAGTATGTGTGGTTATTCTTCCCCTAATAGCTGCAGTATAGCTTAGTGCTCAGTGAGACGCTTATTTGCTTAAACACATTTGCTTACATAACACACAAGGCATTTTACAGTCACATTACTGTTGTGTGGTTGTTTTAATGCTTGTATTCAGTAGGTTAGACTAGATTAGCAAGGCTAGAATAGGTGGTTTAAGCTCCTGTGTCAATTTGACACCGTATCCATGGTGACAGCCTGACCATACGCAGTCCCCTACACCCTAGCCTGACGTCCACCTTCCCAGAAATATAACTTCAGAGATACAAAGGTTTGCATGACTCGTCTTGGCGAAATATCAGTGAAAGTTTCAGTCGCTGTTGTTGAAACTGAAGCAGGAAGCAAAAACAAAAATGAATTCGACTGGCAAAAAACACACAGAGATGACTAGTGTTTGTGTGGTGTTTTTACAGAGCGAGCCAGACTGACGACGCACAAGTATAAATGGCTCGTGTCCACGTAGAATACGTGTATAAGTTACGGTGTCTAGTCCTGCAGAGGCATAAAGCCCATTCCCCGGATTTTTGTCACACAGATCTGCCTCATGTATTTTAACAACTCTGACTACCATAAACCACTGAGTGTCAACTTCGTCAGAATTAATTCAATCAGTCTCATAATCAAAATGGTTGCTCCGAGCCCCTGCTGCAGGGCTTAGTGACGATGTGCGGAGAATGAAAAGGCACATTAAAATGGGCTGGAGCATGCAATCCCCCAAAAAGGCATTTGCTGCGCACTGCATGCACCAAGGACATGCAACAGTAAGGTCAGGATCACACATTGGCAGAATACTGAGTAAGGCAGCCTCCTGGGCTGGGAATCCTGGATCCAGATCATCCCTCCCCATCCCACCCCCCCGCCACGATGTTTAAACGTCGGATCGCTCTGGATACGCCGTCCCCAGAGGCTTGCTGAGGAACGTCTGACATGCAGCACAAAGCCTGAAGCATGAGCCACGTATAATACAAGAATAAAACCAAGGAAAATTAAACTGAACTGTCCTGAAAGTGTGCATGTTAGTTTGTATTCTGTAACCTTTAGACTATATACATACAGCACACTGTAAAATAACATTACAGTAATAATCAAAACATTAAGGTTCTCTGCTCTTCCTTTACTTTGTGAGATTTCCACAGACAGGAGACCTGGAAGCGTCTTTATACTGTTGCTAGGAAACCGCAAAGTCAGCTGCTGTCCACTTCTTTGCCATTTAGCTAATGTTATTCTAACTGAGGCGGAAACAAAGTCACGACGCTGCAACTCTGATGCCATTTCTTCTCTCTCAGTGTCCCCGTTTAAACGAGAAGAAGATACTGGAAGAAAACTCCCCCTCTCTGTTCCCATTTGATTAGACACCAGAAAAGAAGAAAAGCTGCACTAGCGTAGAACGTTTTTTTTTTTGCGGCACACACTTGAGCGCTTTTCAACTCGGGGCGCTCAGGGCATTTCTAAAATACAGGCAAGGCGTGCTGGGTGGATAAAAGCAAGGTGCCCCGGGTGAATAAGCGGTATATTAAACCCTTCAGATCCAGTAAAAAACAATTACAAAAGGCAACATTCACTGCCAAGAAGGTGTCCGGTGTGATCACTGCCTCACTGCAGAGACCAGAATCACTAAATTCAGCCGATCCCCGGTAAGCCTTATATCATCAATGAGTCTGGACCTCACTTTGGCTTTTATTGTAAACTTTGAATCTCTTGAAGAGTGTGCATGTGACTACATAACTAGCAAGTCCAAAATTAACATCACCACGGCTCACATTCCAATGTGATTGTTATAAGCCAGTGAAATTAGAGCATAGGAACTAAATCACACCATTTTTCATTTATTTATATATATTTTTTTGTAGGATTTCATATGCACATACCCTTCAGGCAACTGTTGTATCCTTCTTCACTGAAAGCATCTGGGACTCGAGTGTGGGAGTGGGAATGAGAGTTGTTGTTTTAAAGCTGGCACTAATGAAACCCATGGGTTTGGGATGACAATGCGAGGATGGTTGATGAGAGAGTAGTTGGTCCAGTTTGTATTTGGCGACGGGAGTACGACAGAAAGAGAGAGAGACGGTAAAAATGAAATCAAATGGATCCATAACGTCAGTTTAGGGACAATGCAAGAACTGGTGGAACATGCCATATGGCCATCTTTTGGGCTTTGAAATCTCCCAATGAAATGAAAATATTCCAGATTTTTTTTACTAAAAATAGCAGGAAACTTCAAATGGATCCCATCAGCCATGTGCCAGCAGCTCTCCACTGGTCACAACCTAATATGTGAGGAAAGGGAAAGGAGGAGAAGTCTACTCATGCGAGCTCAACACAAACAATATTGTAATGAATGTGTTAGAGACAGGAGCTAAAACAAAAGTCAGGACTTGTCCTTTTAATGCTGAGTCCAATTAAATATACCTGGATGTGCAAATCAAATCTGAATACAACCAAAAAGTACGGTGCAGCCAAGAGAACAGATGCCATCTAACACACACGTCTCAAAGTTTAGTGTTTCTGCTACTGGCAAGGTTGAGTGATGACATACGTATATTATATATTTCCATAACTTCTCAACCTTGGAGATGTTCATCTGTGAATGAGGCCACAGGAACATTGTATCCCATCAACAATACATGAAGAGGTACTGGCATTGTTTGAGGCTGCAGAACTGTCTGACCTTAACATTTTTTTAAGATGTATAATTTCCTTGAACGCATATATCAAAGTACTTAAAGTACTGGCCTTACAAGATGCTCCAATGCAATTATAAAGTCAAAAAATTGTTTAAATAGTTGCGTAAGAATTCTCAATTGTGTTTTTTCCTATGCTCTTCTTATACAGTGGGTAAGGCCAGATAGCCTCAAAATCTATTGTAATCGTCAAATGTGTTTTCCTCGTAAATACAGACACAAAGATATTTTAGACTCTGGACGTCTCTTTTTTTTTAACCTTTACTTTTCTAAAGATTCCACCAGCCTGTCTAGTTTTTCCCCATTTCACAACAGCTGTGAGTAATGGCTGGACACTCACTGAAGACAATGAAATAATAAATAAAGTCTGCAGCGTGACAAACCTGCGGAGGCACCTGAAACAAACACGTCCAGTGCAATGGGGGCAACGCATGTTTCTACGAGATTCTGATGCGGTCACAAGAGTGAATAATAAAAGCGATTGTTCATTTTACTGATAAGGAGTGAGCACAATTCATGTTGTTGTTAGGGAGTCTGTTATGTGGCCATTGTGTTATTCATCTGCTCAACAGTGTCACTCTTTTATATGAAAGGAATATTCCCTAAGGGCTCTGGTCATGTAGTGGTAAATAATCACTACACGACCAGATCATACTGGAAATCCTTTTAATGAACTAAGACTCAAAATACCAGCAGCCTAGTGTCATTAAGATTTGTTTATTCTTGTTTGTTTATATTGAAAACTGCATACACAATATAGTTTTAATAAAGGCAAGTCATTGTCACAGAGAAAAATCAATTAGAATTTCAAATCACCCGTAACATGGATGGAACAAAAACTGTTCTGCAACAATCTGACCGATTAGTCCATCAGCTGTATTTATACCTATATGTATACTAATAGTAGAATACAGAGTAATTGTTACTAAGTTTCTTGTAATTGCAAATCTCGAGTGAAGTGCAGAGAAATATTCAAGGCCATAAAGCAGGTAATGGAAAACCATATTTAGCTCACTGTTTTATTATATGTATTATTATTTAACAAAAATGATATCCATGTTATTTCTGTCTTATATTTGTGCATTTGTATAATCTATAATAGACAAATATGCAAGTAAATCAAGTTAATCCTGATACAGTTTAAGTGTAACCTTGACATGAGATGCAAGGAACAACAGAGACTGTAAGCGGGTTAAAGGTTTGGAGGACAGAAAGTGAACAATGCCAAAATCCAATACAACCAGATGGTCGGTAGAACAAGCATCGCCCGGAGCAAGCCACCCAACCCCCTCCCCAACCCCCACTCCAAAATTTACTGTACATTCAAGCATGGACCCACAACAAACACCCCCCTCCTTAATCCTTGAAATGTTGTTGAGAATGTCAGTGTTTTTTTTTTCACAGCTGTAGATGTGTTTTATTCTATTTATTATGTTGCAACAGAGATTTTTAGAGCAAGATATTGTTTTAGACACACAAAGAAATATGTTTAGCCGTTGTCTCTGTTGCTTTTATTGTTTTTAGTATTCACATATTCACTCATCCTTCAAACATTTGGAAGGCAGGCCTGCCTCTCCAGCACCTTTTTGTGTGAAAGGTGGAATTAAATATCCTGAAAAAAAAACAAAAAAAAAAACGGTCTTTTTATTTTTTATATCATCGGATAAAGCAAAGCACAAAGTAATCAGTGAGCAACCTCTCTTGCCCCTCTTTCACAAAGCCCACGCACCAACACATCCCACACTCGCAGATATACCGCGAGGACAATATGGGCTTGTTATTGGCCACAGCGTAGGAGACTCATCAATCAATCATGAATTAATGGCCAGGCCATCTCACTGAAACAGATGCCAGATCCCAGAAGTCACACAACTATACGGATGCAGACTCCTGGAATCGTGGATACACATGACACAAAATCAAATCACAAAAGCAATTTCATTAAACTGAGCTGTAATGCAATAGCTGTAATCATTTACTAAACGAGTGTTGAAAAAAACAAAAACAAAAACATGTTATGCCTTAAATCCTATAAGTCTGCACCATGCAGCACTAAAAGGACCAATAAGTCTGGTTGGACATCAAATAACAACGGCTAAATCATTTTACAGTCACACAATGAGCTTAGAGCAGTCTTATCTCTTTGGAACATTTTAAAATCTTTTTGTCCATTAAACCGGCGTGCATGTTTTCGGTCCATAACAGCCATAAGGGTCTCTGTAGGGGGTGGTGAGATGGGATATGCTCTCCAGTCATTGTTGTTTGAGAGGCCACTGAGCCTCTTGATCCCTGGGTAATCTCCAGCTATCCGTCTGAGTTATCACCTCTCTGATTTAGGTCACCCTGGCTGCTTTCAGTTTTTAGGTTGTCCACCATCCCCCACAGAGCACATGCACACAAAATCCCACATGCAATGAGGCGAGAAGACAAACAGGCATCCTGGCTGCAATTAAGGTACATACGTTAAATTAAAACTCTAATGGAAGTAACTTAGTTTAGGACATTAATTAATTTTACCTGCGTTTAAAGGACATAATCAAAACTATGATTAAGTCCAACATTTGTATTTCAAACTTCAGATGATTTCGATTTAAAATTTGTCACCGCACCACAATGTCTGCACAAAAAAATACTCTAGGGCGTTCTGACCACAGAACTACGAGACAGCAGCATCAGGACTTGGACTGTTGTGGTAAATTCTGTGTCATTGTCGGCAGAGGATCAGAGGAAGACATCATTGTGTCTTCACCTGTCATGTTTCAGACAAGAACCAGAAGACGGCTACTAAGGCAACACTGCTTTCCAGTGCATTGGCAAGTTGGAAGCAGATATCTTTTAGCCCTCAACAACATAGATTTCCATTTATGTTACGCTCTAAGAGGGTTTAAGCAACCTTTCGCACACAAAAATACAGCTGCATTTACAGTTGCAATCAGCAAAAACCATGGATGTTAAATCATTTTAAAATAATTTACACTTATTCCATAAAATAAACCAGACGTAAACAGGTTTAGTTTGACTGAAAGATTAATTAAAGAGAGAGACGGAGAGAGTCTATTAATCACTTATTATTTCTTGCTCCCCTCGTCATTTTTATAACATACTGAGGACGTTGTAGTGCAGACTTACATATTCTCTAAATACTGGTTGCATCTGGTTGCCATGTGACATTTTGCAGATCTACGTTGAGCAGAGGTGGCTACGTTGTTACATGTACTTGAGTATAATTTTCAAAACAATAAAATACAAATACTGTAGCAGAATAATGTGTAATGTGTAGCAGACTAGGAATGAACACACATGAAAAATGGCAGAGACAAGAGGATGAACACCCCTGACCTCATATACGAAATAAAGTGCAATTTGGAGATTTTTGTTTCTTGTGCCATAGTTTGTTCATTTGTAAAGATATTACGTATTTTTTTAATTTTAGCATTTGAAAATACCAGAATTTGCACATTTTATTCCTTATGTCTTTGAGTAATAATATTTTGAAGTAACACTACTCTTACTTGAGTAGACATTGAGGCTACTCTACCCTCCTCACGCATTTCTTTTGACTTTTCTTTAAATCCTCTGACACCAGAAGACGCTGAGCCTCATTTTCAGATCAGACTACAGCTCACTGTTACTCACCCGACACCCCCAGCCCTGGTCTAAACTACATGGCTTACTTGATCCATATTATCGCCTTATAGCCAACACTTCTTAGCTCTGCGACTAACACTTCTCTCCCTTCTCTCCCGGCCCCTGAGGAAGACTAATATCCTGTCTGCTTTTGGTGTAATGAAAAACGTAGGCCAGGGAGAAAGCCTGAATAAAGGGCCGGCTGCTCAAGGTTGGGCTTGGGTGTGGTGTATCGGCTCATATTTGCCATTTAAATTCAAGCAGAGTTCTTACTGATAACATCAGCAGCTGCTGTGGCAGAATATTTTATTCTGAATTTAGGGTGGAGCACTGGACCTGTAGACTGCACTTTGTGAATATAGTAGTACGAATGAAATATTTTTATAAAATCAAAAAAAAGTTAAGGCGTCAGATAAGATAACAAGCAATAATTTGGTTTTTGGGCAGAACGTTCATCCTCGCTTTGCGGGGGCCTTAGGAATCAGCTTAAACGGGAAGCTTAGTCACGTGTTGTTAACTGCAAAAGATAACTGTGGATAAAAGGAAACGTAACGCAATCAATAAGTGTCCACCCCGTTAGTGGGTGTTGCTGGCAAGAAGGCATAAGGACCGCACAACACTCCACGCCGGTCGCAAGGACACACACAACACATCACAGAGTATCTTAAATTTTCACTGACATCTTCTGACTCAACAGACATTTATTTGAATGAAAATCAATGAGATTCGTACCTTCTCTATCGACAAATTAATCAGTTGATAATTTCCAATATTGATCTCTGATCAACTGGGCGACAAATTATCCAATAGAACAAACAGTGCTCAACGACTTATATTAAATTTCCAAACGTATCCGTCTTAAATGTGTTATAGTGCTACAGATGTAGAGAAACTAAGAGCAAACAAGCTTCATGGCGACAATGTTAACGACAGAGTCAAATTTCAAACACCAGTTCACAAAATTAAAACTGGAGGAGAATAGTAACTCTAATGTTTAATCTGAGAAGGCACAAATTCATATTGCAGTTTTCAAATGGGACAGTCCACACACTGTATCTGTGTGTGTGTACATCACGTCTGACTAGCAAACAGAACCAGAGATTGTTTGGAACAGTATGAGTAAATGCATCTATTCGCACAAGAGGGAATTGCTGCGCCACTGGGTCAACCGCAGTCTATCGCTCCAGGCTTTATTCCAAAAGCAAGTTCTCATGCTCTTGACCTCTGCATAGATGTCACAGAGGATGGGTGAAAACAGCATGTTCTCTGCCGCTTTCCAATATATAATACATCACTTGCCATTATGTAGTTGGCATCCCAGTCTCGCTGCAACACTGGACCATTGTTTGAGGAAAACGGGTGACATTGGTCACAGTTAAAAGAGCTATTCATCACGCAGGTCATGGGTGCTCTTGACAGCGTTTCCACAGCACCAAGAGCCTGTGTAGCTCCTTTCTCAAATGCGCACATTCACAGAAGACTAGACAACATCAACGCACTTATCATGGTTTCTCATTACAACTCAAACCAGAAGGGTTCATTTCAATCACGCTTTATCTCGCCCTACCGTTCCTTCGCGAAAGTAGAATGCCATGAAATTGCATCTTCCACAATTTCAGTATCTCACATTCTCCACTTTCTCCAGGAAAATGCAAGGCTTGAGAAGCAGAAGTCTTTTTCATACACACGTATAATGTCCTGCCATTAATCACTGACATGCTTCTGCCTACTTTCATTCTTGGTAAAGACAACATAACACACGGCCATAAGGTGGTTACGGTTGCTCCTTAAGTCATGCAAGCCAAGTAAAGTGGAAAGAGCATTTACACTTCCCCTATAGTGTGAATTAAGACTCAAGGACTGGGACAACTTTTCCTTATGAATCTCCAAAATGAATAAACTGGTGAAGGACTGGGTTTGTGGTACACTACACCAGCACCACCACACATACATATACATACACAGACATGCATCTCACTGGCAGGCAGGAAAGCTGACCAAAACATTTATACTTTATGAACTGTCATCAAATTTTCATGGGTTAATTTCAGCAAAAGGTAAAAGTTCCTGACAGTCCCACCCACACACTGGGCCTTAAGGACCTGGCAAAAAAAGAGCAAATGTGAAGCCAGAGGAGTCTTTCTTGCATTTCAAATGTTTTTGAGTCTCCTGCAGTGGTCAGTGTGTAAAAAGTGGTTTTAATAAGTCTGGAAATTGAAAAAGGTTTAACAGATCATAATGAAACAAAGTCCTCATCCTCCACAGCCATTATATTCATGGGACTGACTGCACCGCGGTGGAATGTGCTCCACGTTGAGCCGGAGTTTATTCAGTAAGTCTGGATATACATGCATCATTCATAGCTGGAAGAGCTGTTTGAGATGGGACGTCATGCAGGCCCCACTGTTGTTTTACTGGCTTTGAAAACAAAACAAAGCTGGATATAATATAATGCGCTGCATCACACTGGCTGATCATTTCATGCTTTGTCCCAAAGGAATGTCAATAGACAAAGTGATGTTTTTCTCAGTACGGAGGCTCAACTGTGTTGCTCTGAGCACAGGCAGGGTACATGGGTTGCGTGTCAAGTTGAGACTGTGACAACCCTTCGGACAGACCTATCCCTACGGAGTTTAGAGGACTGAGCTGGGCCATTATGAAGATTTAGTTTACCTGGTTACCTGGCTTGTTAGTTCTGTACTACACATTTGTCTTCAGTTCCTGTGGTCTTCTTCCTTTGTCCAGGCATGAGCTGGGACGTGATACTACACAGTATCTGAGAGCACCTAACAAATACTAAAAATAAAACTGTTCAACAGAAGAGGAGGCTATTCACCCCTAAGACAGGCAGCTAGTCATGTTTTAGCTATTTTATTTAAATTGTACTCTTTGAAACTTCAAATATAATCCAATAAACACAGGAAGTAAAAAGCAGTACAGTGGCTGAACACACATTCTTGAGTCAACTTGTCTATCAGAGCATTTGAGCTGACAGTACTCATAACTACTGTTACAGTGACTGAAGTACAGTCATAGTGAGTTAAAGCACATTAAGGGTGAACACATTTTGAAGCAAAATGCCATTTCAAAAATTAAACAATAAATTGCAGGCTTGAATGGTTTACTGTATTACTTTGTATTTGGACTTATAGACGAGAAGGATTCATTCCAGGAACTACATTTATTAACACTTTCAGTGTGCTAAATGCTAATCCATAAAACACTCTACTGTACATTGTTAAAATGTGTGTCAGTAAAATGTCAGAAGGCAATAGCTTAATGTAGTGCAAAACAGCAACTTGAAAAGTACTTATGAGACTTATTCAACTTCATAGTTAGCTTCCTTATAGTGATGGGAGGCTTTATAGAGTCAGTGGTAACCACAGGGCTTGTGGCAGCATGCTAGTCCTGTGCAGTCTGTGGTCAGCTGCCTGAGATAATTAGAGCCTGCAGAGGGCAGTAATACGCACAGTAGCATCAAAACTGCCAAATATACCAGAAGAAGAAGAAGAAGAAGAAGAAGAAGCAGCAAAATAACTGCCTCCGACAGGCAAACACCCTTTACCCAATCCAATGAATGGAGAGCAAATTTTGAAAGACAGTCAGCCCGTACGAATAGATCATGTATTTTTAATGCCTGATACTCAAGCAACATCTTACCTTGTCAAATAACGTTTTTAGTTCCTTCTCGTCTCATTAACAGAAAAAGTTTTTTATCACCAGATGTTAGTGGAGTGTAAACGTCGTCTTAGTCACGAACTAAATGTGCCTTGACAAATATTTTACGTCTTCGTTAACAAAGTCAACATTGACATACAGTACGTATGCCAGCAGAGCAAGAGCAAAAATAACTAACTAAATCTGAGTATGTGTGTCTGTTAGGAAGGAAGGAAGGATTAACAGTAACAACAGTGATCGTCCTGATTAGCATTTCTACTGGGTATGTGATGTATATAAACATGGCTGTTTGATCTTCTGATCGTTAAAGCTGCCGTGTGATCACTCAGAGAGGCCTTCAGGGGAGGGAGACAAATATAGACTTCTAGCACAGGGTTGGTAAATGTGATGGAATTTAACAAGAAGTAATGATTTCGCTGTAAGGAATACTAACACGGACTATTTTATTTTGGCGTATTGACTCGTGAGGCGGTGGTAGTGATTTTTATTTCTTTCTGCGAAATTGCTGAAGGACAAGAACCACTTGGTGATCCGTATCAGATTGGCAGATCCTAATGATGGTAACTGCAGCTGGATATTGATTAACAGAATGAATACTGTTACATGGATACGTTTCCAGAGAAATAAGAACATTTGGTAAAAAAATGTAAAAAATAAATAAAATAATTGTCTCCAAGGGGAATTTTGGAAATAAATAGTCTTACTGCCTCCCAGTTGACTGCCCTCACATACCATTCAAGCTGCCCATTCCTACTTACAAACAAAACATTTGTCATAATTAGCAAATGAATTATTGAGTTATGGACGAAAACATTTTCTGAGGTCACCGAAGGTTACCTTTGACCAGCAAAGTCTAATCAGTTCATGATTATTAACTAATCATTATTGAGTCCCAAACAAAATGATGAAGCTAAATCTGAAGGAATTCCCTCAACGAGTTTCCGAGATTTCACATTCATGCAGAAAACGTCATTTGTGAGGTCACAGTGACCTTGGCCCTTGAACTGTTCTAATCAGTCCATTGTGTAGAAGTGAATGTTTGAAGAAATTTGTTTGAGAGAATGGGGTGGATGGACGAGTACGAACAAATGGATAGAAAGCTGTAAATCTTAATGCCACCAGCCACGGATGTCACTGGTGTCGAGACATAATGAAATGGGATCAAATTAAGCAGTGAGTCATGCTATTGTTATCAATTGGATCAATGCTGCAAGAAAAAAAAACAGAAAAGAAACATTGTGAACAAAGGACTGCCAGCGAGCTTAGTCAACATGACATTTAGATGACAATACTGCAAGGAAAGACGCACTTGCGAGTGTGAGGCTAGGAACAAGTTTAAATAATTAAAGAAAATTCTGACATTAACAAATGATAATTGTTGTATCACCATCCTTTGAGGATCACTGTACAGCCAACAAGGATCCTGAGACAGATGGAGACCCATATGAGAAAACCCACAAACCAAAGGGCCATCAATCAAAGGACGTGTGTTTTTATGGGGACGGGCTGTGATGTTAGTGTTAGCGTCTCACTGTCTGTCTCCGGGAAAACAATCTCACACACTCAAAAAACACTCACACACTGGAGCTGTCAAAGCCACCACTGTGTTTGAGGGTACATTGGATGGCAGGAGAGAAGACGACCAAATCAATTCTATAACCTTTGCAGACTACGATCAAGGTGTCCATTCACACTTTTCTTCAAGGACATTAGAGGAAATGTCTCCCATCCACCATAAACCGGCTTTTGCATTTTGGATCGACCCCACCATGAGGCAACTGCAAGAATTTGCAATCTAACATGTCAGCATCGATTGGGAATCCTAGTTGTTCAAGTTTTGTGCCTCACTGCTTGGGGGGCATTGAGAGTTTGGCAGTGCTCTCCAGTTGATTAATTAAAGCCTAAACAAGTGCATAAATAAATACAGATGGGTCCTGCTATTCACAAGCAGCTTTAACTCTAAATGGAATGATGTACTTACAGCAGAGTCAGACCTCCAAATCTTACATCTTCACTCTTATCCAGTCAGACAGGGAGCAGACATGAGAGGCACAAAGGATATGTGCGTCTGCGGATTTGTGTGTTTATGAGAGAGAAAGAAAAAAGAACAAAAAGAAAAAATAAAGGAAAAAGGGGGGGTGAGAGACAGGCACAGAGGGAGACGATGCAAAATCCAGCATCCGGCGATGCACAGGGATGATTTGCACAGCCATATTTAGCACAAGCTGCATGCTATCTCAAGTCTGGCAATAAACCATACCGCCCTCCAAGAGAGCTGAAAACACACTGCAAAAATATTGTACCTATGTTATCAATAGTGTTCATTCGTCTGGGGTTTTTAAGAGGCCCTTCTGCCCTATGATGAAGAAATTATTTACATATTACATCATTTGCATCAAAATAGTATCTTCCTGGCTGTATTTATATTTAAATCAATGTTTTGCCCTGAATGAGTTCATACAATGACGGATGAGGTTATTGAAGTCTGATGAAAGTATCACAATATTCATCTGCATTATTACAAAATGAGTGTCTGTGGAGACATTCTCTGGCATACAGCTCTATTAGGTTGCTGCTAATGCAATCTCTATGAAGAGATATCTATATAAAAATACAGAATAATAAATCATCATCAGACAATAGGCAGTGAGTTCAGAGACTGGTGCTTATGCAAACGCATCCGTCTTTTTATGAAGCAGCCCGCGAATGCAGCGTGTTTCGTCAGCGAGCGATTGCTCCTTAGATGTCTGCAAAACAAGACAGTGGACATCTGTCTGAAATATAGCAGAACATAATGGAACAAAACGGAGCAGCCACAGTGAGCTATTAGATGAAGAGCTGTGGGAGATGTTGCAAAGATTCACACTCATTGTCAGTTCTTTTCAGTGATTTCACTGATCTTGTTGTTCACAGACTCACTATGTGCTATGTTAAACCTCAGTGTTTCTTTATGAAGCCCCCCGTGCCCCCCAGAGTATTAAACCACATTTGTTGTTACCACCAAAACGTGTCACCAACTCAAACAGGACAGAAATGTTTGAGAAGCCACATCATCATTGTTGTCCTTGTAGTAGCATTCCCTGGACAGCTACCTTGGTTCTGTCAAAAGATATCAACATCCATGTAATATTCACTTATACTACACCACTAATCACCTACGTCAACATTTAAAATCCCATGCATATAATCTGCACAAAAATCCAATCTGTACTTCCATTAACACATTAACACATATCTATTCACATATAATGTGCTAATGCATCATTTACAGAAGTGATGTTGAAGGACTGTGAACCGTTTTGGCAGAGGCTGGCTAGCTATTTCCTGACCTGATGCTAAAGTAACAACAATAACACACATAAATAAAAAGAAAAGAAAAGAAAGGCCTTTAAATATTGATTCCAGGTATATGTGTGCCCATTGTACATGATGCACCATGTGTCGCACAATAATGATCCAATAAGCAGACACAGGCGTGATTTGGATATCCAATTACTGTAACTCATTGCACTGTATTGCACAGATACAATTTCAATTTCAGCCTGTGCTTCCATTAATAACACAGCAGGCATCTGTGAGTGAGCGTGACCTGCAGGTCTGTTGACACCAAACCGTCTATACCTTCACTCGCCCATCTCTACAAGAGGCAAAATGTAACGCCGCCTGATGCTTGATGCCTGTGTCATAATGAGCTCGTTAAACTATGCAGGGCCGTGTTTCCAACGTGTGTCACTAACCAGCCCCTGCGACATGTAAAAGTCCATAAACTTTTACTGGCTGCCACCCATTGAATCCCCAGACATTGATTCCCAGGAAATCTACCCTTGTTCAGAAGTAAATAGACCACGAAAGTAAAACATGTCGGGCAAGATGAGATTACATTTAAATGCATATAAATGAATATAAAGCCCAAGAGCAATAGGATTTTCACATCTCATATTTATAGTATTTACCTATTATTCTGTAATGTTAATTTAGTCTACTCCCAGCCACTGATAATTTAGCACAATCAATTCAGTTTCGACTGCTATGTAAACTACGTTGTCTTGCATTCTGTGGACATCCTGTGATATATGGATAGAGCGAAGAGGCAGGGAAAGAGAAATCAATGAAATTCTATAGAGTCTAGTGCACCCAGTGCTGGGCACCCTTAGATCAATGACCATGAACACGTTCAACGTGTTGCACCATGCATGATTATTTTGATCTCCTGAGACATAACCATGCATTCAAAGTGTGAACACACACATACACACACGCACACACCACAGTCAACAAATATACAATACATACTATATATAAGCTGGACAGGGATAGATTATCTTGCGGTTGTTGACAATATATACATACAATCCAATATGACAAAATTGTCTCCGGTGACTTAACAAATACTGAAATTATCTTAATTTGACCTTCACCAATTCCACACATAAGTCATTTAACTTGTCACAAGCAGAGGACTACCCAGCCTGCATAATGTGTGCAGTGGTTCTGGAAAAGGGAGAGAAAATCTGGAGTTTTAGCAGTATTAAACATGCTGCAGTTAAAACTCTTGACTCAGTAACCTGATAAAAAAATGATATTCACTGTGGAGCTAACAAAACATACCGTCTGCATCCTCCAGCCATCTATGGCTCCTCCACACATCCTGTTTAAAAAGTAATAAAAAATAAATAGAAATGCTGCTGGTGATTCTTTTTTTTTTTTTTTTTTACCTATTAGGGTGCAGCCATCTTACTTGACTGGGTGGTTTTGTCCGGACACAGATATATTGCATATGTAATCTCGTATAAAAAGGAACGGGCCATATAAATGGGAACGCATACCAGTGAGCTGAGAGAAACTGGTGCTTAAATGCTGATTTGCACTGGAAAAGCAAGAACTTACGAGCATACATAATAACTAGTCCACTGAGCCCTAGGTCACAGGTTATGCCCATCCAGCGTGTGCTGTTAACATAATGTACAACATCAATAAAAAACGCACATGCTGCCGTCAGCTGACAATTAAAGTCAGTTTCCTCTGTTTAATATTTAATTGCAGGAGCTGCACTTCAGGGTTCAGTGACATTGTGCTTCCCTGTAACTCTGACTGAAATCCATGACGGGATGGAGATCCAGATCAAGGTGAAGGCATTTATAAACATTTTCAATCATTACACATCCAATTAAGAGACACGGTCTCTGACTGCCTTCTGCTTTCACACCATTCGTTTGTGCCACACTGGACTGTTAATCCCAAGTGCCATATCGGCATCCTTTTTTTGCAGCTGTCATTTGCATCCACTGCCTCGAATACGGAATTGTTTATATTTTAGCCCTGAAGCATAGGAATGATTTGTGTGTGTGGAATGAATGCATCATTCTCTTCTGTCTCTGATAGTGATTTATGGCCTACAGCCTTTTGTGGCAGACAACAGATAGGCAGCTCACTGGCCTGCTCCCATCACGCCCTTAGTGCACATCTTCAACACAAGCCATACTAGAGCACAGAAACTTTCAAGTGATCCTTCCCCACCAAGCCTTCACTGAATGTGAATTGAAATGCAAGGAATAAATAACGACAAGCCGCCATAAACAGAAGTCTAGCGGATGGTTATATAGGCACTGCCATCCACTTCTTCAGCACATGCCATATGTATGTGCCATATGTAAAGCACAGATAGTTTCGTTATCAGGTCTACACTACAAGATTCCCACTCACACCCCTCTAAAGGTAAACTCCAGGGAAATACACGACACAGCAGGCTGAGACACGGACGCATTTGGAACACATGCAGTACGATATAAAGATAAAACAATCAGCGCAAAACTGTACCCCTTGCCCTCACTCAGCCACCTACAAGCACCCGCAACACTCAGAAGAATTAAGGATGCCATTCTGAGCAATTATAGAATTTAGTGGTCACATTGTCAGAATGATTTGGCCAGAGAGGAATGATTCAATTAATGCATCATGGGTCATTAGTCAATTTCTCCTTTGGCCAGCGGAAAAGGCAGTCCTGAAGGTACCAAATGACCAGTAAAGTAGAGTGTAATGCAATTTAATTTTAGCGTTATTAGATGATGAGAGAGAGAGAGAGAAAGGGACGAAGAGACAGAAAGACAGACAGGCAGACACAATAAGACAGACAGGGAGGAAAACAGAGAGAGACAAATTGTTTCCCTGTTTTTTTTATTTTTTTTATTTCCTTGTTTCTTTGCTGTCCTGTTTGTAATTTCATTGTCTGCGAGCATTTGTCCACGGTGTCTCGTCACGTAAACGGTCGTGCTGCTTTGCACAATGTCACCACTGAATCATGGATAAATAAATGCCACAAGGAAGATAAAATGAACTGTCAGCTCGGCTCAAATGCACCGACGGGAACTAAAATACCACAAGACCCTGCCGTAAATAAGGCTGGGTCGGCATCCTGCACCTGCCGACAGTCACGGACGGGTGCGCGGTCTTAAAAACCGACTCCTAAAACAGCAATAATTCAAAGCAATTACAAACCATTGTCTCTTTACAATTACCTCCCTTATCTTGCATCTTTTTGGCTGCTTATGAGGGTCTGCCCATGGTGATGGCAGCCGTGCCACTCCCTAGTGAGAGTTCATTAAACTCTGATTACTCTTGCCCCAACTGTTCCCTTCACAAACAGGGCAGGCAGCCAGTCAGAAGAAACAAAGTATGGTTATTGACACTGAGAGTAGATAATATACACTGGTAGTGGCTAAGAAAGGTAGGAGAGGTCTCTGAAATAAGGTCCTTTGATTAATGTGGTTAAAGCCTCTTACACCACATCTAGATAGAAGGTGTAGCATGAGCAGATAAATAGCACCGTCTGTGGTGCTCCATATGTGTCCACGCAGGAGGCATTCAGGGACAACAGTAAAATGTAGAGCACTCCCAAGTGCTAAGAGCCCAATATGTTGGAGTCGCATGTGGAAAATGCAGAAAATTGACTTGAGGATTGATTAAAACCGCAGTATCCGCTCCCTCTGATGCAGTGATTTCAATCAGTACGAAATGAGGCTAAGAACAGCCATCTACGTAGAGGTGGCTTTAGTCACACATTTCTTATTTGTTGATGGACTTGTTTATGTGTGATAGCATGCTGGGTGTTCCTTAATAACTTAATAGCTACGGAGCTTCATTCGGATAAAAAGCTGCGGAGATGCTCCAAGTGTAGATCCGATAGACGACCAGCAAACCAATACAGTGACTGGATAAGGCTAACACGTCCACAACGTCAGCTTCAAAGCCTCAAGGGATTCATTCATTTCTTTCTTTCTTTCAGCGTCTCGATCCGATATATTGTGCTACGTTACAGCTGCTCGATCAAACTCCGTTGCATCATGGTCAACACTCGAGGTGCAGCACCGTGATGTCAGACTCAGAAACCCATTTCAACCCTGCTCTGAAAACCAGAGCAAGGTTGTTGTGATGATTTCGACAGCAACACCATGCAATATACATAAAAAGAAAAACCGCACTGACGCCACTGTAACTTTACAAGCCAGTCCTAGAGGTTCTTGAATGACTGCGTTATGAACAGAAGGCACTTGAAGGCTCAATTTAGTTTGGGCTTACTTTTCAAGTCAAAATTCTCTTTGACCTGACAGCACCCTCCATGTAAGTGGGGGTTCGGATTGCATTATACGTTATCCTCGCTTGAATTCACATTGTTCTTGTAGTTTCTGAAGCTCACCCTGGAACTGAGCTGACAAGCTATTTTCCATACTGTTTGATGTCAGGCCAAATAAACTTGACTATACTTAACTCCAAGGCTACTGGTTTTGCTGATACTTAACAGAACCGGTGGGATACCTTATGAGCAGCCTTTTCAGTTTTCAGTGAGTGGAAAGCGAATTGGGTTTTCTTCTCAATCCTCTGGTCCCGGGAACAAGGCAGATGAAGGAAATGACGTGTTCATTTTAGGAACCTGGCTCTTTACCTTCATGAGTATGTGAAGGATAATTAAGGCCTGGCTAGGCTGAGGCTTCAGTTCACACGGGACGGTTAAGCAAATGGTTGAATTTTCAGGCCCACTGAAACCTCTAATTTAGCTCCTCAGTCTAATGGCACTCTACGTCTCCATCTCCAGAGCCCTTGGAGGGGTCCTGCCGGAGCAACTATGATTAAAAGTAAAGTAATCTTTCGTCAGGGTAGAGCAAAGACTATCACAAAAGCCTGCTTAATTACAGAGGGACTGCGGACGCATAGCCAATTTCAAGCTACGGGCTTTCTTCTTGCCGACTTACGCACCATCAGAAGGTTTATTGATGTCTGTGGTTAGAGAGGCAGCAGTGATCACTGATGACAACACCCCCTCCCTACATTCAAGGCACACATATCTATGCTCCTTGCACCTCCATGCCAACCTAGCAGCTGGCACAGAGCTGATGGATGGCAGACGACCAGCAGCTGAGGCAACGATGCCCTTCTTTCTTCAATCCCTGGTGCCTGGCTTGCTTGTTTCCCTTCTTCCACTTAGTCCCTGCTCAACACCGTACCGTAAGCGTTGCTGCCTCTGATCCAATATTTTAAATTCATTCATTCTTACGAGTCCAACCGCATTCAAGGATTTAAGAGACATTTAATGACTGACATTGCACCAAAGGTTTTTTTTTTTTTTTTTTTTTTCAGCCGCTAAGTCCCCACACTCCCTACACCACTAGCATATCTGCTGTTGAACAGTCTGCCCCCTTAGCCTTCCCAGTGGGAAAGTGTCCTCCATTTCCTCATTCCTTCCTGTTTCTCAGTGGGGCCTTCATCCCTGCTGATGATCTGTGGTCTGAGCCGATGGCGCAGCCTCCTCACAGCCAGATACAGCTCAGTCACCGCACACATCAAATCAGAGTAAAGAGCGATCGATAGTGTGTGGTCTAATGTTTAACGGCGCACCAGACAAGCTACTGCTGCAGTGGTTAACATACACGGAGCTGACTCCTCTAGCCCGGCAGTGAGAGGGAGAGAGATTGTTTGAAATGCAGAGAGATGCTTGTTTTTAATTATGCATTTAGTTGGAGTGGGGAATGCATAGTGCGGGTATCGTTCTTGAAGGGAAAGTATAATGACGAGAAAAAAACAACCTTTTACAGTCTGCATACAGAAGAACAGATTCAGGCACAGTGGCTAATTCACACAGAAATGCTACACGCCTCATTTCTTTTGAAAGAGCAGAGCTTTGATCTTATGTATGGGCATTTAATATCATGTATGATTATTTATTTCAAAAGAAAAGCACTTTGATTCCATTTGTGTACAGATGGGGCTGATTATGCTGGTCTTTTACTGCTCTTGTAGCTGTGTATCTTAATTCTACTGAATAACTCCTAATAGTGCAGGTGATTTTGGAAATGCTACCTAATATTACCAAAGGAAATCATTTTTATTATTCAGCCCATAGAACCGTACGGTAAAAAGTTGTAAAGATTGGGCACATAGCTTAAGGCCAGTCTCAATATGACTTTGACTGGGTTGCATGTAAGCGCCAAGTACGGTCTAGCGCCACCAACGGGTCAAAGTTCGAAGTACATTTGTGCATGTAACTTTTAAACCGTGCGTCCGATTTTTGAAAACAAGGTATCGTTGGAATCCTTGGATCATGACGATCGCAACGCACCCTATGACGTCATAATGCATCAGATAGATTTTTCGCAATTCACGATTTTGTTGAAAAACGAAACTAATTTTCAGCGGTCACAACTTTTGTCCGATTCACACGGAAATTGCCACAGACTGTCTTCTGACCAATGCGCACAAAAGTTACTATCAGGCGTCCGCAGCTTCGAAACCGTTTGGCCGCTACAGCCAATCAAAAGTGGCGGCGAAGGCGGCGTTCTACATTTGAGCTCATATCTCTGCAACGATTTGGTGCACTGTAACCAAATGTGGTAGCGTTGACACTATCGGCACTATTGCAAAGGAACTGCTTGAACCCTTCATTGCTGCTTGCAGCTATATTTATTATTATTATTATTATTATTCCTAATTCTTCCGCCATGGGCGTCTATGGAAGCCCATAGAACCGTACGGTAAAAAGTTGTAAAAATTGGGCACATAGCTTAAGGCCAGTCTCAATATTACTTTGACTGGGTTGCATGTAAGCGCCAAGTACGGTCTAGCGCCACCAACGGGTCAAAGTTCGAAGTACATTTATGCATGTAACTTTTGAACCGTGCGTCCGATTTTTGAAAACAGCGTATCGTTGGAATCCTTGGATCATGACGGTCGCAACGCACCACATGACGTCATAATGCATCGGATAGATTTTTCGCAATTCACGATTTTGTTGAAAAACGAAACTAATTTTCAGCGGTCACAACTTTTGTCCGATTCTCACGGAAATTGGCACAGACTGTCTTCTGACCAATGCGCACAAAAGTTACTATCAGGCATCTGCAGCTTCGAAACCGTTTGGCCGCTACAGCCAATCAAAAGTGGCGGCGAAGGCGGCGCTCATATCTCTGCAACGATTTGGTGCACTGCAACCAAATTTGGTAGCATTGACACTATTGGCACTATTGCAAATGAACTGCTTGAACCCTTCATTGCTGCTTGCAGCTATATTCTTATTATTAGGGTTCAAGCAGCGAAGCTGCGTAGAAGCCCTATTGTGATTCTATGTTTTCTTATTATTATTATTATTATTATTATTATTCCTAATTCTTCCGCCATGGGCGTCAATGGCAGCCCATAGAACCGTACGGTAAAAAGTTGTAAAGATTGGGCACATAGCTTAAGGCCAGTCTCAATATGACTTTGACTGGGTTGCATGTAAGCGCCAAGTACGGTCTAGCGCCACCAACGGGTCAAAGTTCGAAGTACATTTGTGCATGTAACTTTTAAACCGTGCGTCCGATTTTTGAAAACAAGGTATCGTTGGAATCCTTGGATCATGACGATCGCAACGCACCCTATGACGTCATAATGCATCAGATAGATTTTTCGCAATTCACGATTTTGTTGAAAAACGAAACTAATTTTCAGCGGTCACAACTTTTGTCCGATTCACACGGAAATTGCCACAGACTGTCTTCTGACCAATGCGCACAAAAGTTACTATCAGGCGTCCGCAGCTTCGAAACCGTTTGGCCGCTACAGCCAATCAAAAGTGGCGGCGAAGGCGGCGTTCTACATTTGAGCTCATATCTCTGCAACGATTTGGTGCACTGTAACCAAATGTGGTAGCGTTGACACTATCGGCACTATTGCAAAGGAACTGCTTGAACCCTTCATTGCTGCTTGCAGCTATATTTATTATTCCTAATTCTTCCGCCATGGGCGTCTATGGCAGCCCATAGAACCGTACGGTAAAAAGTTGTAAAAATTGGGCACATAGCTTAAGGCCAGTCTCAATATTACTTTGACTGGGTTGCATGTAAGCGCTAAGTACGGTCTAGCGCCACCAACGGGTCAAAGTTCGAAGTACATTTGTGCATGTAACTTTTGAACCGTGTGTCCGATTTTTGAAAACAAGGTATCGTTGGAATCCTTGGATCATGACGATTGCAACGCACCATATGACGTCATAATGCGTCATGATAGATTTTTCGCAATTCACGATTTTGTTGAAAAACGAAACTAATTTTCAGCAGTCACAAATTGTGTCCGATTCTCACGGAAATTGTCACAGGCTGTCTTCTGACCAATGCGCACAAAAGTTACTATCAGGCGTCTGCAGCTTCGAAAACCGTTTGGCCGCTACAGCCAATCAAACGTGGCGGCGAAGGCGGCGTTTTACATTTGAGCTCATATCTCTGCAACGATTTGGTGCACTGTAACCAAATTTGGTACCTTGCTTCCAGACACTGTCCCACATGCACAAACAAAATCTGGTGTCTTGTGGTCACTAGAGGGCGCTATAAGTAGCAAAACATTGTTTTTGCTCATATCTCTTGATGCGTTTTTACTTGAAATGAAATTGTGATATCCGCACATACCGTGGGTTGCCCCAGTGACAGTTCACACCAACGTTTCGTGTTAGCCAATTGGAGTCGGCGGCGAAGCCCCAAAACAGGAAGTTTGCTTATATCTCGGTGACGCTTTGACGTCTGAACACCAAACTTAGTCACATGCTTTGAGACTCCCTTAGAAGTGCGCAATTAAAAGTTGGTGTCATTCAGCCACTAGGGGGCGATGTAATTAGCAACATTGCGTTTTTGCTTATAACTTTTGACCCATATGCCTGATATTCAAAAACATGGTACTGTTGGACTCCTTGGATGATGCCGAGATCAACGATACCAATGATGTTCATTACGCCCCAATGGATTCTCCTCCATAGTGGATTTTGTTGAAAGCGAAACGAAATTTTCAGCGCTCGCAAATTTTGTCTGATTCTCACCAAAATCAGCACAGACGGTGTTCTGACCAATGCGCACAAAAGTTACTATCAGGTGTCTTCAGTTTCAAAACCGTTTGCCCACTACAGCCAATCAAAATCACTGGTGAAGGCAGCAAACGTGATACAAGCTCATATCTCGGGAACGGTGTGACGTATCAAAACTAAATTTGTAAGTTTGTTTGGAGACCCTGTCCCGAGGGGACATTTCGAATTTGGTGTCATTCGGCCACTAGGGGGCGCTGTGATTAGCAAAAGTCTCTCATTCGGCGACTAGGGGGACTATTTACTTAGAAAACATTGCGTTTTCCCCTACAAAAACATGGTACTGTTGGACTCCTTGGATCATGCTGACGTTATCAGCACTATTGCAGATAAACTGCTTGAACCCTTCATTGCTGCTTGCAGCTATATTTATTATTATTATTATCAGATGTCTTAAGGGCCACCAACCTAAGCTCTGGGGTAATTGTTTAGTTTGGTTAGATAGCAGATAGAACAGCTGTACCAAGAGCACACATGTGGCAAGTGCTGCAACTGAAGCTTTGTATTCTGCCAGCCTACTTGCTCACACCATAGCATCCAAACCAATAGGTTCTAGGTCTTAGAGAGGCTCTAGAGGGATGTCTGAATTGTGCTGTAACCACTTTAAAGCTACAGAAGCACAGAGAGAGACATCTCTCTCCTGCAATGTCTTTGCAAGAAGGAGAGGCATTTAAATAGAAATATTCAGCAAATGAATGCTACACCGCATTACCTTTCGTCACACGTGAGCGAAGATGCAATGGGGATCCTCTGAGTAACACAACAATTGCGGCCATGGTGGCGACGGCGGGTTTGTGGCAAGACACAAGCCCCTGGGTCCCTGTCGAGTATTATTACTTGCTGCAGTGTGTTGTCCTCTGGCATTCAAACAAATAACCGTATGAGAATTTGTAAATCTGCTCTCCTGCATGCACTTTCCATGATTTTTCTTGTGCTCCTGCAGATTTTTCTGAGAAAAAGTTAACAACAACTGTGCTGTGGGCGTGGGGGGTGGGGGATATGCATCTGTGAGAGAGAAGAGAAGCACTAGTGTTTGTGTGTTTACATGCACATCTGTCCATACGCTGTTTGTTAATGAAAATGCCCAAGGCTCATTTATAGTGGCAAATAGACTTTGTTGTGAGATACAGACACAGAGAGAGAGAGGGAGTATTAAAATGAAGCATGCAGATGCAGATTTTTCAGGCGGTGCATGACCCACATGGTTTGGACTGCTTTCTCAACAGCAGACAAAAAGCAATCATTATTTTAGCACTAGGGCGGATTAGCAAGGCTTACCAGGAATTTTATCACTCTCCCATAATATGCTGCATGGTATTAGCATAATGCGAAAAATGATTAGACACCCTTTATCTCTGGATCGCACAGGGTAACTATGCAATTATTAATAGCAGCGATCCCTAGTATACCTAGCTATATGTGGAGCCTATCATGGCATTTAATTTAAAAAAAAAAAAAGAAAAGAAAGAAAAAAAGATGTTAGTTGTAACCCAGGACAGAATGAGGTTGAAAACAACTGTTTTTGTAAAAGCCTCACGAAGGGAGGAGCGTACTCTCTCACAAAAGCCATCTGAAGACATGGCTACGCTCACTCATGCTGCCTCCACTACCGATCAGATTTTGATGCTACTATTATTGTGTTGCTCCTAACTCCAGGATGACCTTCAAATTAAAGCCAAAAATAAAACCAAACAAAAAAGATATAATTAAAGACTGACTATTTTCAGTCCAAATGTTGTTGACATCACAGCATTGAAAATTACATCATCATAATCCAGCAAAATAACAACGGAAAGACTAGGCGGTGAAGTGCTGCCAGAAGGTGGCAGCACATGATGCATTATCTATGAACCAAATAGAGATGAGGTTTACGGATATTTGAAAGGAACGGATCTTGTGGATCATTCAGAAGACTGGCTCACTTTGATGTTTATTTATTTTTAAGATGCCTGTCTTGGGATAATTAATTTTATCTGGGAAATAATCACAGGGAGGAATTATAGTGTTACATTTGGACAGCCCACTAATATATATTCTATTGGTAGATAGATATCTGCATTTGAATTATTCTGAAATATTGACTCTAGATGGATGCTTTATTTATCCTGTAGGAAATACAGAGACACTCATGTGTGAAACACAGAAAAAAAACAAAAAACAAAAACAAACAAACTGCGACTTGGTCACCTATTGTTCGTCTTAAAGAGCTGGTCAATAGACTCGGTTCGTTCGGAGACGTCACAACTTAAGAACCAAATCAAAGAAGACAGAAAAGAAGAAAGAAATCGACAAGACATCTACAAGAAGAAGAAAGAAGAAGATGGGCTTCAGGATTTTTTGTTTTCAGTTGGACAAGTCATGTTTATTCCTTAATGTTACTGGCCCGACAGAGGGTCCAATCTGGTCCGCAGGATGAATTTGCAAAATGCAAAAATGAAATAGAAGATATTGACTGCAATTTTTGAATAGAATTGCTAACTATTCCTAATTTGTCCACTAAAGATGGTGCTGTTTTAGTTGCAGACAACACAACGCTTTGTCATTTTCATAAGGTACTTGTGTTTGCACTAAAACAAAGTAGGGGTTGTTTTTGTTCTATTATGTTAATGGTCCGGGCCACTTGGGATCAAATTGGGTTGTCTGTGGCCCCTAAACTAAAGTGAGTTTGAAACCCCGGGTCTAGATCAACTTCACTTGTTCTCATTGTATCAAGTGTTTAGAAAAAAAACTGAAATCATTATTGAGAAATATGTGTTTGTACTTGAGGAGACTATAACAGTGCTCATTTTTGGGATTAATCTCTGATACCTTAAGGACCAAAAAACTCATTTAAAAACGGTTCACATGTCTTCATATCACAGGAGTGATGAGTCTGAATGTTTAATCTAGAACAAGTGGTCGAACAGACAGTGAGCAAAGAGACTACTACAAATGCCAATACTGATACTAATGAAACAATCAAAACAGAAAATAGTTTGTGAACAAAATGTGTGCTACACTCTATATTAGTTATAATATAAAAGCAAAAGTTTCAAAAAGACTGACTGAGATAATGGTCAAATACTTTACACTTGAACTATGCACAAACTTTTTATTGTTATTGATAAATGGATCTGGGCTGTAGATTGTGCAGAGAGCATTTTAAAATAAAAATCAGTATGGGAACATCGGCCACCTGTTGAACGGTGGAACTGACAATGAAAGCAAAAGAAAGAAAATATGCCTGCATTTCCTTGTTTATCAGCACATTTATTTCTTAATGCCGTATTTGCGGCATGCTGTTTATCAGTTAACTACTGAAACATGAATGCTAACATTCTACATTTAAGAAAAGTAGATGTTTAAAGGCAAATAACAGAAATATAAGGCACCTGAAAACCTTTTTTTCTCTTTTTCCATATAGCCCTTTCTTTCCTCAACTTCAATAAAGAGCTCCTACTTATTTCTTTGCTAGACAATGGGCTTTGTTGTGATTTAAATGTTAAATCTTGATAAGTTAGCCTATAAGCTAAGGCAAGTAGAGTCCTTAATTTTACAGCACAATAAATGTTTAGCAAGAAAATGTGCCCCAGCTAGGACAAACGACTTCCGAGTGGCACTTATGATACATCATCAGGAAAATAAACGGGTTTTCTGTGAAGAGCGTATGTACACAAGAGCCCATGGGATCCTAAACAGCTGGTTTATAAGCCCGTGGAGAGTGGCTTCCCCTATTCTTTCATTTATGGGTCTGGTATGAACAGGACTGTCTGCAGACTTGATTTGATTGGTGTGTAACCTGCTGTGAATTAGTTTTTTGTCGCAAGAGTTTCTTCATATGTTGCTCCCTCATTAAATAAACGGGGCGAGTGGAGTCAATGCTTTGCTTTTCTTTTAACTTCACAAGACCTGCTGTCCAGCCCGTCAAACAGGACCATCCCATCCCTCACCCTCATCCCTATCCCCACTCCTAATTCAGGATTTTTGCTGAATTCTAGCTGACAGTGCGTCTGTGCATTCCTTTCTCTTCCTTGCTTTGTTGCAGATTCAAACGGAAAGATATGAAACATAAAGGCCGTATGTGTCAAGTGAGGTATCATGAAAAAAAAAAAAAACAGCAGGGTGACAACGCCTGAAATCATTGTGGCAGCTTCAAACGTGTTCGTAACTGTGAAATGGAGCATAGAAAAGCAATCAAAACACATGCTGGATGCTATTCTCACCAAATAAATGTAACAAATACCATGAAAGGCGCTTTTGGTTGACTAGAAAAATATTGGAAGTGACAGCATTTACTGAAGGAACACAACTTCATTAGCATGACATTCAATGATAGCAAGATGACAAGTGATAAAAAAAAATATATTTTTTTTTGTTCCCTCTGTTTACGGTTTTACCCTTTTCCCCCCGTTCCATGTGCTGTGAATACTGATCTCGGAGTCTTACAGCGATTCCTTGAGCTTAGCTTTCATCAGCAGCAGGCTGTCTGTCTGTCTGACTGACTGGCTTGTTTGAGTAAAGGTGAGCAAGATCACATCGGGCCCAAGGCCAGTTCCACAGAAAGAAATGATTAAAGAGGCAGGCAGGGCGGGGGATCCACCTACAAGCATTCTGCAGCATCAACCCCCCCACGTAACCCTCCAACCCATCCCATCCCATCCCCACACACACAAACTCACACATTCACACCTTTTTGCTAATACTGTTCTTTCTGAATCCCTCTATCCACCGGCTGGATCTACACTTTTCCCTTCTTCCTCATCCCCACGCCTCTTCAGACTTAACCCCTCTACCCTCCATCTGTATTTTCCTCCCTTTGTTCTGATAGAAGCATTGTTACTTCAGAGTGTGTGGCTTGCCTTCTTCCAGCTGAATATTAGAAAATACAGAGAATGGGAGAACTAGGTTGAAGTAGTCGATTTCGGCCAGTTTAAAGTCCGTTCAGGTCAAGTCATGGGAACAGTTTAGTGCCATATCCAGAAAGTATTAAGGCCAGAATCTCCTGTTACAGATACGGTATTGCGGAAGGATCTCACAAGCAGATGTTGCAATAAGTTGAAATATCATATCAGACGAAATGTCAAATGAGATCAAGTGGCTGAAAAAGTTAAGTGTCTATGATCATCCAATGATCCTTCTCTCTAGTATAGCATTACTTTCTCTATATATGAGGTTTCTGAGGCAGAAATGTCACTACTGTGGTTTGGTACTAGTGGGCAGGTATTATATAATTTAAAGCTAATATAGAGTTATTTCAGCTTTACTTATCTGACTCATGGACAAAACCATAGGGAAGATGGGGCAAAAGGGGGAAGTTGACAGAGACAGAAGTCTTATTATAGCCAAAGTAGCAGCAGAAAACCAGATAGGGCACAGAAAATAATAAAGATATAAGTAAAGTAAATTCGTATTATTCGATTCTAACATTTCGGCACACATAAGAGTCGCACTCCAGTTGCTCCTATTTTCGCCGAAACAAACAAAGATGAAAGTCAAGGGAAGGGGGGGAGAAAACCTCTGTGACAATGGAGCAAGTTAGCATTTCAGATTCAGAGAAAAGTACAAATAAGCACATCAAAAGAAAACAAGTTTTTGAAGATTATAGTCCCGTGTGGATCTAACATTGAATGGCATCAAAAATGCAGGCAACTGTTGCGGGCTAAACACGGGACCCCATTGGTATGGGTAAGACAGGAGAAGAGAGAGAAAGAAAAAGGATGAGCCAAAGGCAAAGAAAGAAAGAAAGAGACTGGGGAAGATTTGAGACAGGCGACGGAGATGAATGAGGCGGAGGTTTACAGAGCATGGCTGAATATGGATCAGCTGACTGATTAATGTCACTTTTTGGGTATCAGGCAATATGGATGAGTGCAGGCTCTGAGGCTATTTGGTAGTCAAATGTAATGCAATTACCATGACACACCAATATATTACTCCAATTAAAGCAGAAGTATTGGTATAGTCAGGGAATGGATGGGAGTCAATTTCAATCAGGGTGCGAGTCCAAACTTTGCAGGCTTCTCTAGCATGTGTTACTCTGACAAATTGCATGACAGTTTTCACAGACACAAGCGCACGGATGTGAAAACAGTTCATTTAAGAGTTACTAATGAGTTGTGGCATTTGATGTAGGGAGACGGTTTTCTATAGGTGCCACTGTCTGGGCGCCTATTCTTTCAACAGCAAAAGACTACATGTGACAGGGAGCCTGTACCGTACATGGACTTGCATGTGGCCTCAGGCAACTCAGGAAATAAACCGACCTTAGACTAGCACAGGGTAGATGAGCCGTAAACAACAACAAGCAGTTAGCCTAGTCAGCACCCGGCAGACCTTGGTCAGTACGGGTCTGAGAGTCTGTGGAGGAAGAAAGGAAAATCAAAAAGTGCAGTTCAGGGCCACTGGCTGTATAGGACAGCTTAAATACAAGACCAATGGACATATGGTTGCCTGCATGCCCAAGTCAGTGTCTGGGGTATAGAGAAAGAAACAAAGACAGACCATGGCAGGGTTTAGGAAACACACTAATGGTGATTTCTATATTCAAAATCTGCAAATTGCTCATATAAATGTTCTTACACGAATGTTACAAAGTTCATTTCCCTCCTCTCTGAGGTTTACTGGGAATGGCCAGTTGGGAGGAGACCACAGGACAGACCCAAAACTCCATGGAGAGATTTAATATCCTTTCTGGCCTGGGAACAGCTTAAGCCCTATCCACACGGGACTAGCTTTACCTGGGGACCTCTAGTAAATTGCAATTATTGCGGCGGTCGTCTGTGATCTTAATCCCAATGCGAATCGTCCATGTCCGTAATGTGTAAAGTAGAAAAATACACCGCAAATGACCTACCCTCGTTCTCCTAACGCAGATCAGTCCTGTGACAATACTAGTCCAGTGGGAATTGGCATGTCTGTGATTTGGGGGGTGTTTTTATCTCTAGAGTTTTGCTTGAAACGCAGCCTTTTTTCCCCCCTGCCTTTTGTCACTTAATAATTATGAAGGTTGTGCTATAAATCACAGCTTGAACAGCTGTTAGGGTGCAAAGTTAAAATGATCCCTTCACAGAAAAAAGCTCAAAAGCATCAGACGAACCAAATCACAGAGGATGATGAGATCAGGGACACGTGTTGAAGTCGCAGCATGTTTAGTTGTGTTGGATTTTATTAGGTCAAGGATTAATGCTTGCATCACATCGGTAACGGTGGAAATGATTTAAATACTGCTACGCAGCGCGTAAATTCTCCCCCAGGATCAATACAGTCTAATCACGCTGTGTTTCATTTTTAAAAATATGTTGTTTTTTTTCATTAATTTAAATTTGCAAAATAACAAAAGCTGTCAAAAAGTAGCAGAGACATCATAACTATGAATAGTAGAGTGAAACACAGAGTTTACTTATCCTGTGCAAATGTACCGCACAAAACTTCATTTCTAAATGACACAACATTCCAGGTAATGCTAATCCCATGTGAACAGAGCTTAGTCGTGTTTTGCTAGGAAGAGAAACGTCTGGAATATCGTGCTTAGCTTGTTGCCAATGCAACCTGACCTCGGATAAGCAGACGAAAGACAGATGGATCGTCTTGTGATTCTTATCATTTAAAGTGCATGTGTAGTTCATATTTAATGATTTTACTATGTTTTTGTTTTATTGCTAGGAAAACAATTGCTCCAGGTTAGAATCTAACGCATGAGAAAATGACTGGAGCCTTGTTGCGTGCAGTTTGAATGTTCTCCCTGTGTGATTTGTCTCTAGTTGTTTTGGTTTCCTTTCAAAGTCCAAAGACCTGCGTGCTAGGTTAATTCTAAAGGTGTGAACATGGGAGGTTGTCGGCCTCTGTCTATGTTACCCACATGACGGACTGGCGACCCTTGTACACCAGCCTCTGGAACCTGTGCAGGATAAAGGGGACATACTGTGATCAGGCATAACATTATGACCCAAATATTGTGTAGGTCTCTCTTGTGCCTCCAAAAAAGTTGTGACTCATCAGAGAATAAACATGGGCCTTCTGAGGGTGACCTGTGGTGTCTGGCAACAGGATGTTGTTAGAGGGAACCTTTGGGTCCTATGGGATCTGTGGATCAGGCTCATTCCAGTGCATCCCACAGATACTTGATCAGTTTGGGATTTTGTGAATTTGGAGGCCAGGTCAACACCTTGTGCTGTTTTTCATGTTTTTGAGGTGTTCCTAAACCATTTTTGTGTGTGTGCCTATGTCAGGCTGCATCCTGCTGGGGACGGCTGCTGCCATCAAGGAGTGTCAGTGTCTGGTCTGGTCTAGGTGGGTGCTACATCTCTAAGTAACATTCACATGAATGCCAGATCCAGTACTTTCCCAGCAGAACGTTGCATTGTCACAAGATGGCAAATTTTATTTACTTCTCGTGTCAGTGGTCATAATGTTGTGGCTGACTGGTGTAGCTAATGGATCCATGGATGAAAGTGCTGTTGAAAAAGATACCTGTAACTAAACTCTGCAAATGATGAATTTTAACATTAATACTACTCTTCACCACAAAAAAACAACAACAAAAAAAAAACAGTCTCATTATTTTCCGGAGCAGATCACATCTGAAGTACAACAATGGAATAAATATAAATAAATCCACACGTCGGATTCTATTTGCTGAAACCTATTAGGGTGAAATGATAAAAGAACGTCCTCACATGTTACGCGACCACAAGGTTTACAATGACTCGAATGCAGAGATGTTGACGCTGCTTGCAATTCATTAATGTACGGCTCTTGTCTTGAGTGGATGCCCTAAAATTATGTCTCCTGTTCATGGACGAAATTACTTTATCCATTGTGAGGTCTCTTGAGTGTACCTTGTGTTACACCTGTGGCAAATACACTGCACTGTACTGAGTTATTCATGGATTTCATTCCGTTTCACATAAAAGCCTTTTGATTTTATTATTTGTTCATGCATGCTGTCCTCATCCAGTCATGTACCCTTGAATGGGAACATAGTAATAGGCTGTGTACTTGTAAATAATCAGCAAAATAATCCTCCATGGAGCAGGGTATGCTGGATTTGGCAGATTAGGGACATTTGTGAAACTGTTGATAGAGATAGGAAAACACCGCTAAGGGTACGGCCTATTATTTGTGATGGTTTGTGCATCTTATTAAATTATTAGCTGTGATGTTTTCCTGCAAGTGTTCTCCTACGAAGACTTCTGGACCATTTGAGGAGCAAATGCTCCAAGAAAGAAAACAAAACAAAAAACACACAACCCTTTACCTCAGTTCACCGATGCAGTTTGCAGTTTGCCCAGAGAAAGTCTTACAGCTTAAAGTTTTCATCTGGAATGAAAAAAAAAAAAAAAAAAAAAAAATGGGGGGTAGGTGATTGCGTTTCACAGTGGGTGTTGGAATGGAGCTATCACGGTAGAACAGTTAGTTTTCCAGAATCCAGAGTTTCTCTTTCACACCCAGCCCTCTGGAGACACATGGAGGAGCTCACAATTATCACGACCTTGCCCTAAGCTCCCGCGGAGGATTGTCGTAAGTGTTTTAAAAACCTTCTGAATCCGGTTGTCATACCCTGAGTTGGTGTCTGCGCCGACGTTTCCTCTCTTTCTCCTACATCGTAGCTGTTCTGCATACATCTTTTATTTAAAAGAGCGCAGCCGCCGTTGTCAGTTTTGATATGTGTGGTTTGGTGCGTTAAGCTTTTAAGCTGTTAATACACTCTGCATCAGAGGGAAAAACAACAACCAAACAGCTATGATGGATAACTATTCTTTTTTTATATAATTTAGATGTTCTCGTTGCAAGGTGAGCTAATAACTTTCTTTATGAGACAGCATAAAATATAATCTCACTCAAATATGTTGTTAGATTGAATGTTTTACCCCAGTGTTATTATTTATTGATCTGGAGAGGTAGCAACAGAAAGACAGAGGGAGCGCATGTGTGTTCGAATTCTGTGTCTAATCCCATACTGTCGTGAGCCCCAGTGGCCCCTCTCCTCTTCTAGGCCTAAATGGAACAGGTGAGGATGCCTGCAGCTCGAAGCCTCTCGGGGCCGGCCTCACACCTCACTGGTGCCCACACTTAAATTGGCTTCTTCTCTTGCTGTTCCACACCAGTAATTACCCTCCCCAACCCCTGCCAAGAGCCGGAGAAATGAATGTAGACAAATAAACAAATAAATAGAGTGCCTAAGGGGCAGAGTCACAGCGCGCTGCACCCATTCGTTTAAACTCAACGTAGGGGTACGAGAACCGGTAGGGATGTCAGGGGTATCACTGCTGTTTGTAAAGAGATGCGCCCATGCACACCTATGCACATCTGCAGGTGGGCTTCTACAGTCAAAATCACTGTGTATATTTCACAGTCACTCCTTTTAGGTATCGGCGTTTAATTGGCGTGAACATCATTATGCTTTCCCACAGCTTCTTGTCTTTACTTTAACAGCAGACGTAGCAATGTCCATCCCTTCCTTCAGAAGCTGCGGTTAAGAAATTAGCATGAGGGCTTCTGTTTCTTTGCAGCAGTCAGGAGAGCAATATCTGAGCTACCTGCTGTGTCACATGTCAGGGCAAACCAAGTCAGAAACACACGATGACTCATGTGAGTCCTCGCGCTTTAGGCTGTCAACACTCCCCTCTGTCTTCTAGACTATCCATTTTCTCCCCTCAGAGTGTGCCATTAACTTAGACGGGGCATGTTTAAAGGGCTCTGCCTATGCTGCTGACACCCTGTCAAAGGCTCCGAGATTACCTTTGCCATCTGCCTGTCTCCGACTGGCATGACTGCGTGCATGACAAAGTTGAGAATGGAAATGGCAACAAAAAGGCGAGGTGAGAGAGAAAGCCGATGGCTTCTAGCGATTCATAATAAAAAAAAAGAGTAGAAACCACATCCCAGTGGTTAACACATGAGCCACTCTTTGAGTATACATTATCAGACTGTATCAGTGTGTTATGTAGTATCAAACTGCCAAGGTCAAGTGGGTAACATTATTTCAGCATCTCCTACAAGGCTGTGTTATGGGTCACGTATTAAGATTCTTTTATCCACACATAAATTCTAGGTTTGTCACACTTTGCTGTTGAAAATTCGAATGTGTTTCCACAGCCTGTTGGAGGGTAATGAGAGACCTCTTGTCATTATTTTAACACTATGGTCGTAAACACAGAGGAGGAGGATGGCAATTACTGAGATTCAAAAACAACTCATGTACACAAACTCTAACTAGGCCCATGATACCCCAAGACATGTAAACAAACCGCACAGCTGGATGGAAATTATTTTAGCTCCCTGATCTTGAAATTTTTAGTTTAAATCTCTTGCCAGGAACAATAACAAGAACCTGGATAATCGTGTTTTAATCTGCCTTACGTCCTCATGTCAGCATATGATGATATTCACATTCAAGGGTGTGTTGCACAGACAAAAGCCCTCAAAAACAGGGTTTTACGCCTTAGCATCAAAGCCAGTGATTCAGTGAGCTTGAGAAAGCTTAAATGGAGAGTCTGGCAGTGTTGTGGGGGATGGGACGGGGGTGCCATGCCAAACTGAACCATCCAAGCTCCACAATCTGCCCATCCAGATTGCTCTTTGGAGCCACTTGCATCTAAAACAGAAAATAATTCATCAGGTGAAGATGGGTTTGCTGTGTCCAAGTTTATATAACATAAATCACTATGTGGAAAAGTTGTGTGAAAGTCAAACCAGAGTTTTTTATATATATATATAAAATTCTTTGTCAAATATAGCATTGACAGGGCTATGGAAGGGTTAGACAAAACTATTTAGTCGGAGTTTTAAGACATCACAACAATCTACTTTGTTCAAAACTTTATCAAGGGCGTCTAATACAAATGTGTAGCTGACCAATATGCATGAACAGATGAGACCTGTATAATGGAAAATAGGACGCCCTAAAGCGGTAAGCATCCCTGTGCAAATTTGTTACAAGTCTGCTGTTAAACACCTCCTCTGTGTTAGCAGAAACATCAATCATGGCTCATTAGCGCTCGAACGGTGAATATTCTCAGCTGAGAGACTGCCATCATTCAAAAACAGCAGCAGTGTAAGGATCAGAAGAAAAGACAGAGAGCTCAGTTCGGCTGAATGGCTTCTGGGGCTGCAGCGACTCGTCGACGTCATCAGTTACGGAAATATGTCAATTTGCGTAATATGTTGATGCTCACATTGTTTACTTAAAAAGCACTTACCCAAACATCAATAGTGAAAAGTAACAGTATTATAATGTAGTAGACTCTACTACATACATGATAATACTGATTTCTTATCAGCACATGTCACTAAAGTTGAAACATACATGTATGCTAACTGATGACAGAATATAGTAAAAAATCTTAAACAATTACACTCAGTATATCTGAACTTTGATTGGGCAGTATCATTGGTAAAAAATCAAGTTTAAAATGGGACCTTATAAATATGTTTAAACATGTCATCATTTAGTTCAGTTATATGTACTGTAACAATCAACAGATTAATCAAATGAAAACAAAACTGTGTGCTGCAGCCCTAATGCCTTCCATGGAAACAAGAGTTCATCCTTAGACAGAAGCTCACCATCACCGCTCACCAATTTCTACACCTCGGCAACACATTTCTGCTCAAATAGGACCAAGGTGTGGATGTATTTTACCACCAGGGGGTATGATTAAGTGACATGACGCCTGTGGCAGGCCAGGGCCCATCAGATGTAACACTGCCGTATAGCTATATAATGGAAGACAGCCACAGAGTGAAAGTTAAAATCTAAGTTGTGACACAAGCAGCAGAAGAAACAGGTTATTTGACATGGCCTCCGCCTTTCATATTAGTGTCTACTAAAACTGTATAATGGACTGAGTTAAACGCTGTATCATATCAACAGTCACACTGCTTATTGGTACAAAGTAATATTGCCGTTTGGCATTAACAGATGTTTTGGATCTGCATTATCTATGGCACAATCTCTCTCCAAAATGTTAAGTAGGTTTTGGATGACAGCAGATACAAAATAAAATACTAATATGGCCCTTGATTGATTAATAAAAAGATGGTTAATTGGTCCACATTGAGGTTTATATCATGGACTGACCTGTGGGAAAATGGAAAGCACATATTCCATCCAGCTAAAATTAAATTAAGACAATCCTAAAGGCAGACATGTATGTTACTGTACTCTTAAAAATGAACAGCAACTGCTCAAATGAAGTATATCCTTCGTTGTTAGACTGGATCAATGAAACAATATGATCAATCTGAGAAACCTTCCTGAGGTTGTGTATTGTCTTCTTATTAGTACTTTGGATAATGGAATAACATTTGTCAAAGTTGTAGTCGGCTTTAACAGTGTGGTTGGCAGCGAGTTTATGTTGTTTTGTATATTGCTAGAGAGTTTTCTCTTTGTGCGCATGGTGAGAAATTGGAGCAGAGCTACATTTGCTCCTATATCTGCTGTGTTACAGTCTAAAATGTCCAACAGCTTGTGGCATAATTGGCTTTCACGTAGAAAAAAACAGATCAATTTTTGATACTTTGTCACTGGCTGTTTCAGTTTCCTTCTATTATCTCTCAAGTTTATATTACGGATGAATGAATTTCCTCTCGCGAACCACAAATGTATTATTTTGATATAAAAGAAAGACCAGGAATTAGTTTTGTACCTGATTCTGTTGTCATTTTAGTCTGAGGTTGTTTTCACTAAAGTATGCTGTGCTGCAGAGTGCAATCTTTTTCAGCGTGTCTGGGTTGGGCTTCACTTCACTTTATTTATTTATATATTCGGTATATATTTTCGGTTGTTTATCAGGACGGGGAGAGAGGGAGGTTAGTGTGCAAGTGTTTGTATGTATGTGTTAATGTGATCTTGAGTGGCAATTAGCTTTCTAGCTAACATGTGGCAGACTCCGTATGTGCAAAGGCATTTCCTTTAAAGAGCAGGAACACATCAGTTGTTATCTGTGTGTTTTTTTTTATGCGTGTGGCTTAAAATGAAACCTGACTGTGGCTGCAAGAGTCCCACCACAGCAAATCTCACAATTAAATGTATTCCTGCAGCAACAATGAAGCAAGCTAAACTCAGTAGAGCTGCGTGGTTTCATAACTCGATAATTGGTTCAGTGACTCAGACAAAGAGCTTCAGACAGTTTCAAAGTCACCTTGCAATTATAGACCGCAAAGCTGACACCAACGCTATTGTGTTTTAAGTAAGATACAACAAATGGTTCTCTGTTAGTTTCAACAACAGATTTTGGCACTGCACAGCACAACCAGATATAATCTGTCACACATTAGCCTGCACAGCACAAAAAAAAACAAAAAAAAAACACTTTTGAATCTGTCTGCTCTGCAGTCCCTGCAGTGTATGAATAACAAAAAAAAACACCCTTTCAATCTGATTACTCAAGGACTTGGTTTTGAAAAATAATGACTAATTTTAAAGCAAAAGAAAATAATAAAAAGAACAATAACCGCAAAATTTAAAAAAAGATGAGAAAGAGAGAACAATAAACACGGGAGCTTGAGCTTCGTGTTGTGTGATTTACGGTTTCTGAAAGTTCTGCTTTTAAAAGACAAAACAAAAACAAAACAGACATCACCTTTATGTCATAAAAGCTCTGCCAGCCTGGCTGGGGCTAACACATCTGATTTAGCAGCAGGCTCTCACCTCAGCCACTTGTCATTTGCAAACAATCTCAGGAAGCATGTGGTAGCTAGCCTGTTGCCTGGGTTACAGCCTGCTGCAAAAGTTCAGGCCCACCAGGCTCATTAGTGATGCCAAGGTTGTCCACAGGCTGGCCAGGAGCTTCCCGAGTATCCTCTTCCCTCAGGGAGGGCCAGAAGGCACGTTGGAGTGGATCCAGGGCCAGACCAAAGCCTGTCCTCACCTCGACAAGGAGGCGCCATCATTTTCTTTCAGCAGTCATTGCCCACCAGCAACGACCCGTCTACTCTCTATAATTTAAAAGACGTCACTCATTCATTGCTTTTCCTACATCCCTAATTATTGCCTTACTGCCAGTGAGTGATGTATTTTGGTCAACTCTTCTGTCCCTTTGTTTCAGATGGCCAGCATTAAATCTCCGAACACCATCTCCTGCTAATCATTTACAAAGCAAAGCACTCAACTCACAAAGTCATTCAGACGGAGGGGTGGGTGGGTGGGGGGGTGCTTGGAAATCACAATGGAGTCTTATCTCATGGAGAACAAAATGGGCACATTCATTTTGAGACAGAGACTAAATGACTTAAGTCACATCCCCCGCTGGAATCCAAGAGCACATTTTCCCATCCCTACTCATCCACTCTCGCTCATAGCCGCATCTGCCCTTCCTCTGGCACCAAATGACTCCACCGTGATGTACGGCTTGTGGTGGGGGAGCAGACCATTTAGACCATTCTTCATGTATTTCAGATCCCACGAAAAATGCTTTGGTGGACAGCTTATTATTTTAGTGCAGATACAGCAAGCTTGCACATTTCAAAGCAGATTTTAAACATCGCGTCTCTGAGATGTTTAAATAAATGACTTGTTACTGGAAGATGAGTGCATTTGCAGATAACACAAAGAAAGTATCAGATGAGAGGTCCAAACTGGTATGGATAAGGACATTGCTTAAATTTGCTATAGTTTTCTTTGAGGCAACACCTTCGTAATGAAATCTGAGTACAACCAAAGACTACCTTTTTATTAATTAATATAGAATAGCAGACATCTTTTATTTCCTCACAGCACTAAAATATGTGATGTTTTCAAATATGAAGTAAGACATATTAGGCTTTTTAAACTCAGCTCGTGTCTTTGTCGGCCAGCTCCCAGACTTGTCCAGAACTGCCTGTACAATTGCACTCTCCCCTTCTCTTTTCTCATAGCAGCACAGAGGCAGACAAGGTCCTTCATCACCCTGACTTAGGTAGGACGGCTGGATCTATGAGCCGCAACAGGGTTGGTGGTGGTGGGTGGAGGGGGTATAGCTGAGAGCCTGGCCAGACACATCTCCCTTTAGATCAATCACATTTCCCCTTTCTGTCCTTGAACCTCCCTCTCCTTCTGTTGCTTTTTTTTCCCCCTAACTGTCCTATTTAAAGGGAAGGGATATGTGATGGGAAAGTTTAACAGTATAAGAAAGCACTCGCAGCACTCTGAGCTTAGGCTTCCTTGAAGTGCTTATTTTTTTCTTAGCACCTGAATGGGATTTGAAATTGACAAGCTCTGACTCTTCCTTTGACTGTCTCCTTGTGTTTTCACTGGCTGCCCTTAACAGCTTTCCTTTAAAACAAATCCTGCAAATTGTTTCTTTTTTCTTTCTGAATCCGCCGTTTGACTTCGTTTCACCTAGCTTGACTTATTTGCTGTTATTCACCTAAAGATAAAGAAGGGATCGTGTCTGGTTTTTGCACATACGTGTGCGCATGAGAGCAAGCGAGTCGGCTGTCAAGTGTTGCATCAGCACCTCAAGAGTGATCATTGTTGTGTCGACACACTTCACTCTGGCACTGCCACTCCAAAACCAAGGAGCCATAAAGCACTGCTGTCTGCCTCAAAGCACCCATCCATCCAGAGGCGCTCGACACTGAACCGTCTGATCTTTTACAGACACCCAAAGCGTGAGTAGCGGGGCTTACAATGATAGCACAGCAGGAGTGAATAACACGGCACGCACAAATGGAGCCGCACCGTGACATTTTGGAATCGCTTTTGTATGTTAACATGATGCAGAGCGTATGTTCACGGTAACGTTTAGCAAGTGCTGTTTCTGTTCAAGGTGACATTTTCATCCAGGGTCGGAATTTATAATTAATAGAATAAGAAAAAAAAAGACACTGCTTCTTGCGTTGTTTGTCGTTTTTACAGCAAGTGTTTGATTAGTTGTAACCAGGTTACGCGATGCTGCAGCTAAATAAATGTACATTGCTGAATGATTACTGTTTTATCAAGACAGGCTGTCTGTGATGTTGTCTTAAGTGACGAATTCACATAACCAAAGTTCTAATTCATGATTTATATAACAGTACACCAATCCTCAGTTAGATTCTCTAAACAATGTCTTGATCGCCCACACACTCATTTACGTACCTTTGCAAACGCTATTGCTGTCTGTCCGTTCCTGGCTAGAAGCTGCTACTGCACCACAATCAGTGCAGTTCAATAAAGTAGTAGCCAATCATCCAGTATGTTGTATAACGCCTAGAAATAAGCCAGAGGAAGTGTTTCAACCATTTCACTATGGGTTTAGAGGTCTCTTGAAGAGCAGTTTGAAGTTCTGAGGAGGTGGCACTGACTGTCGCCATCTTGTCTTTGTCTGACTTTTGCAAACTGGAGCTAGCAACCTGTGAGGGCACTGACCTATCAGTCGAAGCTGCCACTTAATTATGCTCCACTTTAAGCCTTGATAAAATTAACTGTGTGAGGTATATAAAAACTAAGCTGCAGCAATTAGCTACAGAGACCTTCACCTTGCCAATTGTATCTATCCTGGGAAGAACATCTGCTTTGAATGGGTTTCTTTTGAAAAGAAAAGCTATAAATATTTTTTATATATCCTTAACTGCACTAGTTAGTGAACAGCACTCACCAGGTACTGGCTCCATGTTGTTTCGAAACAGTCTTATTTTCAGTGTGTGTCTGGCCTGATCATGTGCTTTATTATTGATTTTCAGTCTTGAGTGGTACTCCTTTGTTTCAAGTGTTTATTTATATAAATCTTGTATCACTGCAGATGTATTGTGCTTGATACACCATTATCTCAGTAATGGAATATTTGATGCATCAAAAACTAAATTCTGCCACGCTGACGTGTGCTTTGAGGATTCTGCTACCTGTTGCTAACATAGAAATATAGAGAGGCAAGGCAATTGTTTTTTATATATTAATAAAACCCACTGCAGAAAAGCCAACATGTATGGGGATCTGCATGGATGGTTGTAGAATCTGGTGAGGGGTACACTCTATATTTCCACCATCAGATATCACAGGGGAGTTTAACGAACGCACACTTGGGCAAGCAGATATTTGAAATTAGAAAGTGGGGATGAAAAAGAGTCAGATATGAGCCTGAGAAAACACGGGTGTATCAGCTGAAGAAACCGAGTTTCTATCTCTTGCTTGCTTTGGGTAAAATTCCAGAGTCTCATTGATTGAGCATTGTAATCCAGGTCAGAGCCCTGAACTGGCAGCCACAGAAGCTACCCAAGCAGCGAGCCAGCCAGGTTGAAATTGATCCTAGCAGTCTCCCGAATCAAATAGAGTCCAAATCCTCTGTGCCACACTGCTGCAGATACAATCTTCTGTTTGACCCCAGTGCAAAGTGAGGCAAAGAAAGAAAGAAAGAAAGACAGAAAGAAAGAAAGAAAGAAGCAAGCTAATTTTAGCAAATAATGGCAAAGCATTTGAATAGGTTGCAGGAATTACTGATGACCCACAGCTTCCTTTCACGGCGGGTATGTAGAAGCCAAATCACTCTGATCTCACATGACTGTTAAGGCACTGCAATTCTTTATTATACTACTTTAAACTAAAGGCTAAAGGATGGAACATAGAAGGGGCCAGTGTGAATGAAAAAGGCAACAGAATAAATGTGAAATAATAAATCAGAGTGTGGGTGAAGAAGAAAAACAGTTGCTGAACATCTGTGGGTGTTCAGAAAAACAGCACGTGTGGAATTCGAGCACATGTGACAGTCTAGATTCAATCAATCACTGTTGCACGGTAACCAATACTGAGGCTTGGATGCCAATACAATTGATCGACCAGGAAGTAAGATCCTTAGAGTGTCAAACTGAACGTTTTTTTTTTTTTAAGCAATAACTTTAGAACAAGAATACATTTGTTGATTATTTCAAACAAAACGGATTGAAATGATACTGTATATAACCTGTATGCTTGCATCAACAAGTGAAATTACAGTTCACATCTTTGAGAGTGAAGAGGAGGAATTTAGTAAGAATTAGGAACATTACGGTGCCACACCGAAGAAGACGTTTGACCTTTTGGATGTAAAATGTCATCACTTCATCATCTTACCCTTTTGGACATTCATGTGAAATGTTGTCATAATTAGCACATGAATAATTGAGCTGTGGTCAAAAACATGTTTTGGAAGGTCACGGTGACCTTTGACCGCCAAATTCTAACCAGTGAATCAAATGGATGTTGCTGCCAGATTTGAAGAAGTTCCCCCAAGGTGTTCCTGAGACACTGCGTTGACAAGAATGTGATGGAGAGACGAATGAGTATGTAGAGTGCTGGGTATTACAACAAAACTGTATGGGTTTGGAAGTACTAGTCAGTCATTTGCTCTAATGTTAACACTTTATAGGGCGAGGAACCATATTTGGTAACTTCCACACACATTTTAAATTGTGTCCCCATGCCTCTCAGTGAGGTCGAGAAGGATGGGGTTTTCACCCCGCCAATCAGTGAAGATCAACCCAACATTATCAGGTCAAATCAGAGTCAGATGTGGTCCGCGAGGTCAGACTGCGAGGTAATAAAGCGGTAATAACTGCTTTATTAGGTACCACAAAGAAGTGGCCTAATGTTGTCTAATGTGATCATGTATATGTTGACAAGTGTCTCAATCAGGACTGATGTTCTAATGGTCTAAATGCATGTTTACATTTGTTTACCACTTAAGGGTCAAGGAAGCATACAAGGCAGGCTCACAGGCTACTTTTACAATGACAAAAGTGGTCTTCTTAGAAGAAAAATTGTTGCAGTGTCTTTAGAAAAATAGTGCCGTCCCTTTATGAAAGACGGTAGTCTTGAGTTGTTGTTGATGTTGTGCATTGCTGTGGATGTGTGCCACTAAACTGAGGGCATGTTGTAAAATAAAAAAAATAAAAAGAAGATGAAAGTTTGTCTTGCTGTTCGTTCTGAAGGTGCAACAGATAAATGACAGACTAACACCTAAAACATTTTTTTCCAGTGGCACACAGTTTACCCGCACCTTCGCGATTGATGTACTAGGCACCCCTGATATATGGTAACTTCAAAAACCTGGACTTTCCACATGAAATGAAAAAAAAAAATAAAAATGATAAATTTCACAAAAATAAAAAAGTCTTCTTATGCCCTACAATAACACTATACGGTTGAAATTTACATTTTCCAAGTATTTCAGTGAATCCCCTGTAAAGGCTTAATATATCCATGATGTCAAGGTAGTTTTAAGATCCACTGTCTCTGTGGGCCTATGATCATGATGCTGATGTCCTAAAGAACCACAGAGACCAGAGGTTCCATTTACTCCTACTTCTTGACATTTTAACAGAGTTACACAATTAAATCCAAACCTTTACCCAAGTGTAAGCCACAGCGTATCAAGTACAGACATTAGATCCAATCACTAAAATTAAATTTAAAAAGCAATTAGTTTCACAAATGTCTAATAACTCCCGGCAACAAAAAATCCTATGTCAACTACCACCTTTTTTTTTTTAACACTAAAATTCTGATATTCTAAGCAGTATGTCTCTAACTATTATAGGCAGCAAACTTTCAGGTATGATATTTATGCTCCCGTTCAGAATGATGCCAAAGCCAACACAATTTTAATGAGTGCAATGATGTACTTGGTGTGGGAGAGCACACTAACAGCCTCCTCCTGAGACCTTAGCATTCCCCTTTTCTTGGCTGTAACTCTGCTTTTAAGTGAAACATTTTGAATCAAAACTTGGAACATGTGCACAGTTCTCTGCAGGATCCAATAGCCTTCACCCTGCTTTGTGGTCTCTATTCCTGTAATCTTTCTGTATCTCTTTCAGGCATACACAGATGTACTTCTGCTTCATAGTATGATTTTGTTGATGTCTTATTTCCACTGACTTGTAGTGCAGAAGAGGAACCAACATTTTACAGTAATGGGCATGGCTCTCCATTGCCTAAGAGGCTGTCCACTACAGTTTTTAAAATTGATTTGGGAAATTATAGTCCCAGAAATATGCTTCCAGTGCAACTGGAGATTCATCAAAATACACACGAGGCTGTTGAAAATGGCAGCTGACAAATCCAGCAAAATGTTTAAAGTTTGTGAGGAAGTCACAAGCCATACTTGAAATGAATTATAAATGGCAATACATATGCCAAAAAGTGCACCAAATAAATATAGGCAGTAGTTAATTTTTTATTTTGCTTCTGTGTTCATTTACCTTAGCATACATTCCCCCATTCTATTGTGTACTTTGATTATTAATCACTTAATTGTCTTTTAATTTATTGGTACAACTATATCAGTATATCAATTATTTTCCCACTGAATTCCCCTTCTGTATTTCACCAAACGCAGTTATTCTTTTTAGACTGCCTTTGGCATTTCTGCTTAATTATGCAAATGTGTGTCATGTACAAACTTTGTCATGAGGTCACATTTATGCCCATTGGTTAGTCTACATTAGAGCGAGACTCACAAGAGAATTTAATATCACCAGTCACAAGGTAGCCAGCAGTATTACCTACAACACCAAACCACACCAACGCTGGAAAGTGAGTGGTATTCTCCTAAAAACTGGAATGTCCCAATCAAATTTGACCAATCAGGCACGATTTTCAGGTATACAACTATGAGGGCTGGTGTGCCCAAAAATCCGTTCAATAACCATGTAAAAGCCTAATCTGATTTTATTTCTGTTATATTTATGACAGATACAACACTGCAAAACTAGAGAACCATTGTGTGCATGTCCAAAGAGCTACATATATACTGTGACTCAAGTTTTGGGCTTTCAAACACAGACTGTATGTCTCAATGGAATCAATTAAAGTCACACCAGCGTAAACAGTTAAGTTGGACTCTGATTAGAATGACTGAAGAAATTTTCGCATAGCTAACCATGTCTTCGGTACAAGCACCGTTACCTGTTACCTGACAAAAGAAGCTGAAGTTATCTAGGTGATGCCTTGGCTTAAAGGCAAAGCATTTAAAAATATACACAGCAGTGTCTTATAATCTCAGTGGGCCCTTTGTTCATGGCCCAGGAGAAGGTCACATCTAACGAGGCCATGTTCACCATGGCGACAACAGAGTAATCCCATCAGTGTGCATCAGCCTGTCTTACTGTGTTTATCTGCAGGGTTTCAGCTCTGGAACACTCCACATTGATTGCTGTCCATAAGCAAATCCTGGTGTCGCAGCAAGTAAAACAGCGAGGCTGTGCACGTACGCCTTCATAGTTTAAAAGAAATAAAAACAATTGCTTATTGTCTTCTTGAACAGTGTTGTTCTTTTTTTCCTGTATCTGTTTGTACTTCTGATGGTTTTATGAAATTAGAGTAGCCTAACAAAGAGCAATCAGGAACATTATTGTTATTTCTGTGTATCTGTTTTTGCTCGTGTCAAACTAATGGTAAGCAGTAAAGTTACAATAAACACAAAACCATGTCCTGTAAGTTCATGGTGGCACCATGATTTTTAAAAAGGACTTGGAGCGACTGTACTGCACGCGAGAAAATGTTGACGTCCATTATCTTCTCTCTCTCCAGTACTCGTATCCATTCATTGTCCAGAGCGCTTCTTAAAACTAAATCTTCATTTTTTTTTTTTGAAAATGTCCTCTAATTGTTAAAAAGCAAATAAAGAGAGAATTGTGTCAAGTCCTCATGCCATGTTGTACCCTTGTTAATTCAAATCCTAATGAGGCCTCCAACTTGCAAACATAAAGATCAGTATTTAATAAATAACCCATCAGCATGCACAAAAGTGTGCATATGTACGATCCTGTTAATTAAATATTTAGTCCCCTCATCTATTCGCTTGAGTGCTCTTGTCTTAATTGCAATGAACACAAGCGTGGTGCTAAGGAGAGAGGGGGTGTGAGTGACAGTTTCTTTGATATTCAAAGAATAAACACGTGAAGGTGATTGAGGGAACTTTGTCTCCAAGACATGATTAAAGCTCAATCCTGAATATATCAATAAATCTGACTATCCCTGTCTTATAATGTGGGATGCTACAAAGGCAGATATATCCTAAAGAAGAAAAAATAAAGAACAGCCCAGTTTAGAACTTGTAAGGGCTGTAGTAGGATTTTTTTTCCCATCCTAATGGCTTAATATTCTAATAACTATGCCATTATAATGTTAATAACAAAGCTTAGAAAGGTTAAATGTTATTTTTATTTTTTATCTGTACCAATAACTACATTCGATTAAGAGAAGCCCCCGTCATAGGGTGAGGGAGTGTCTACCTATGACACGTATGAGTACACATACCACACACCTTGTTTGAATTTTTTGGTGACAGAAAAGTGAATGGGATCAGGAAAAAGATGCTGATATTGATTGTGACACTTCAGACTCAATGACGAAAATATCGCTTGCGGGTATTTTCTTTTAAACCAGCATTGACTAATTTGTTCATTGTGTTTCACAGCTTATTTGACGAACAATGTCCAACTCTTGTATAAAGTGTCTTTATTCTGAGTGCAGCCTCATCAATCTGCAGTTATGCTGCAGCAACTTCTGAGTATGATTACTGTAACATAATTGATAGAAGGAAAAATGAAGAGAAATGTGTGGGAGAAAATGTATTGTTTAAATGACAAAAATAATGGAATATTATTCATACATCCCAACCTACATGCCCAACCTGACTTCTCATCACCATATTCATCATTGCTTATTTAAATAGCACCTGACAGGTGGCATTATTATTTTCAAGTGTAATAATCAATCTCTACTACTGCTTAACTTTCCTTTTGAAAAGCAGATTATCATTGCAAAATGAATACTAATGTATAAGATGTAATTTACAAGCATTAGAACCTGTGATCAATACAGTATATAGCTGACAAACTATATAAAGTACGTAGTGTGCTAACTTGTGAAAGTCATGATATTGTTTACAATGCAGTGAACTGTAAAGGTATTGATCCTGAGGGTCAAAGGTGACATTAAAAACCCACTTTTGAATTTCCTTCAACCTCCCACGGCTGTGTGAACAACATGCAAGTAAAATCTCTCGCATGGGGAGATGTTCGTTGCAGACAGGAGATGTTTGCATTGTAACATTTGTTTAACATTATGAAGGGCTCTATTTATAACCAAACTCCAATATTTTTCTGAATGTGAATGTGCAGTTAAGTTGCCTAAACCCTGACTGCATGCAAAAGTTACATAGAAGAAAAGGTAATGGTCAAACACGGCATCAAATGGCAGCCTGTGGGGCAGGAAATGAAGCCAAAACAGAGGTTATTGAAGTTAATGTTTGTATGTTTGTGAGTTAACCCTCATAACCATCTCTGATTAATTCATGGCAACTGTAAAGAAGCTGAGGGGAGCTAGGTGGAGCTCTGGCGATCGCCAAGATGATGACAACTGGAGTCATCACAGTGAGCCTACGGGTGATGTCATGAAAGGTATAAATATATAGTACACAAACCCCACTCTCCTGTTGGCCTGTTGACTTATACCGTAATACCATTGACTTACAGCACCATCCACCCCTCCACCTCTGAGAGCTAAATTTCTACATCGGCCCACGATACTGTAAACTGCCACCACTGCTGATAACAATCATGTACGCATCTCGTTTCAGACGTCACTGGTGATCCACCTGTTCAGTCATTTATGATGGCCGTGCAGTTCAGCTCAACGGTGCCATTGCACACGTTGCACATGGATTGCAGAGAAACGAGTTAAAAATACAAAGCAGTTCTCATGAGGAGGCATGTGGGGGGAAAAAGGTTTTCCATCACAGAGGAATTTGAAGTCATGTGGGGCAAACTATTCATCTTGGCTTTCACTGATGAATCCCCAGATTTGTGGCAGCAACAGGCACAACCATTATTCTTCCCTCATTCGCCAGTTAACATGATGTATTACTCAGGCAGGGGACAGTAACTGAGCCCTGTGTGTTTCATTAAGAATGAAACATGGAGTTGGACTTTGTCTGTGAATTATGGTAAAGATGGAATTTATGGAATCAGAGAATGGTTCAGCCATTGAGCGCGTAATGTCGGAACACCACGGTCAATGTATGGAGGGCATTTGTTTCCTAAAATGACAGAAAATGGCTATGAATCTCCACCACAAATCAAATGCCATTTTGCCCAACCAACAGTCCCAAACCCAAAAATATTCCATTTACAGTAAAGTTAAAAGTCTGTTTCTTTGACTTTGTGCATAAAGAATACCTTATTAAGCATCCTTTAGAATTAGTGACAGGAATGTATCTTTTTATGATACATGTCATAGACAACATATATCGCTGTTTGTTAAAAATCTATATTCTTCATATTTTTTGTATACATTTCTCTGCAATGTTTCACTTTGACATTTCTTTCACACCTAACTCTATCCTCATTGTTGTTGTTTGTATTGCCTTTTTTTTGTTTGACATTTTAAAAAAATCCATTGTAATTGATCACTTCCTGAAGCCTGTTTTTTATACCTCCCACAGATTCTGTTTGGGCCTCGCCTCGTATTGGCCAGTTATAATCAGTGTGGTGTGTGATTACTCCTGCTCAGTTTTCTGAACCCAGAGTAGAAAATAGAAACGATATAAACCAGCAGTTCACCAATGACAGGGCGTGCTGACATGAATCACTCTTGCGCCTGTTGTCGCTTGTCAACTGCTGTGAAAATGTATTTTTTTAAGGAAGTGTCCATTATGTCATTTGCAGCAAAAGTTGCATAAATGATTGAAGTAGCAGCTATAAATACTCGTGATTCTACCTGGAAGTAAACGAAAAGTCAGAATGTAGATTTAATCCAGGATTAAAAAGCCTATGTATATCTCCAGCGTACACACAATAGCGCTACTGTATAGACTGACAATAAAGAAAGACTTGCAACACAGACTACATTCAAAATATGGAATATTACAGTTTTAGCTCTAATTCCCAAAAAAGTAAATGTTCACCATCTTAAGTTGTTTTTATGGCCAAGGAAATTTCTGTTTACATGCATCCCCACCCACCCACCTATCTACTGTGACTGACGTTGTGCTATTTCCTGCTTTTCAAGTATGTGAATCCTTCCAACCAGAAATGTGTGGGCTTTTCTTCTGAGCATGCGTCTCTACTCTCACCATGTAAACTGTTTATCAGAGATGGACAATGGTCAGAGCTAAACAGGCAAGAGGCTGGGTGTCAGGAACTGCTGTGAAAACCTTGATTGAAATGCTAATTTCAAACAGAAAACAAATCCATATTCCACATGCTGCTAATTCACAATATCAAACGGCAGATGCTGTTCCCATGCCAAAATCAAAAGCTGTAATGTTCAGAACAATAATGGAACATTAATGTGTATGCGTACTCGCTGTCTAGATTGACTAATGTGAAGGTTTTGATTGATAGGGACCATCATAAGTCCATGAGTCATCCTTTACACTAAAATATACCCCGTACATACACTAGCATCTCAAGACACAGAGAAATCGTGGAAACAAACATAAAAATGAGATTAAAGGCAGCAGCTACTGCTGTTGAGTGGCCAGTAACTTCAAAGGTGACTTGAAAAGCTTGGAGATGCAAAAGTTGACAATGTGCATTATGATAATTTGATCTTTAAAGACAAGGAAGTCACGGCATCTCTGCAGGCCAGCTGGATTAATAAGACCAATTAAAAGTCTGCTCTTCATGTGCCACAAAGGAAAATCAATTAGCGCTCGACAAAAAGCACCACAGGCTTCACGTCCATCCGTGTTGTCAATATGACATTCACGTTAAAAACAAGAAAAAAACAAAACATGACGGCTGTGAAAGACGAGAGATGGATGCCACGGCTCCTAGTTATGTGAAATGGCAGCTAACATTAAAGTTGACTTGACTGAATTTAAAGAAGCAAAGCTAGCAGGGCTAAGCAACCACTGCTAATATTGCACTAGTCAAAAATTTAACAAGGATTCATTTGGGTGTATATGTCCCAACTGATGTTATTTGGCTCATGCATTAAAAGGATTTCTTTGTTCATATCTTTTTAAGATTTTACAGCGCCTCAGTGTCAAACAATTATCTTCAGTAATAGACCATATTGTGGTTATTTTTAGAAAATAAAGTCCTTTTTTCATCATTTATACCTGGAACTGTTCCATCCAACACAAGCAGAAAATATTATTCCTCACATCAACAAAATTAGCATCTCTACTAATTAAAAATAACAGAAACCTGACAAGTACTAAAAAGTAAAGGAAATTCATAGTTTTTCTTAAGGAGACTAAAAACATTCATCAATTGCGCACTGTGAGCCCTTGACTCACCAAAGCTGACAAAAACTTTCATCAATTTGACCTTATTTTAAGCTGATTTTACTTTAAGGTGAAAAAAAAAGCGCCCCCCCACTGGGAATACATCAAAAGAGTTTGACAGCTGATATGTCCTGAAAAGCAGTTAAGATTTGTAAGCTCTGCCTCTGCTCTGTCACGGATCCCTGCATGCATTTAGAGGGTCTCAGCCAAACTTCTGTTCAGTTGGGGACCTCAGCTTCTCTTAATAATTTTACACTAAGAGGTGTGATGCATATTTTTAATTGCAGATCGCTTCCAGAGGAAATCACGCACTGTGCAAAATGCTCCCTTGAACGCCTACTAAATAAATAAAGACGAGCTCCCTAATTAAAAAAAGAAGTACCTCTCATGCAGTACGCATGATGCCTTTCTTTAGTGCTGAGCCTTTTAGGGAAAAATGTGCCTCGAAGTTAAAAGTATTTTATGAAAATGTGTTTTGAAAACTGTGAAAACACAGAGATGTAGTAATAAATGCCCACTTAAAGCGCAACAAAAAGTCAGTGTCAGCCTCGGGTCATTTGCGCTTGGCTTTTAAGTTGGAGTTTAATTATAGATCCGACAACAAGGTGGTCACAGCACTAATCAGAACAAAGTGATACCACGGCCTGTACTCATCTATACATTCTCTAATATCAAGACTGTAAAGGACAACTGGCCTCACACGAATGAGAACTGTAGTATGTCCTCCTACACTGTATCATGATAAATGAGACTATACATAAGACATAGGAATGAATACTGGGCTGCGATCTAATTTTGTCGATTCAATACAATAAATATGACCAATGGAATTTACAAGGTTAGGATTACTTGGAGAACACTGGGTATGTGTTATAGAACTGGCATTATTATTTTTGCATTTATGTAACTCACAATGCTTTGAACATAATTTGGCAGCTCATTTCCAAAAAACCATCCAGTGGGCTCAGATATAATACACTGAATTTTCAAAGCGGCACAATAGCATACGTCATCATGAAAAATACAGAATAAAGCATTGAGAATTATGGCAGATATCACAACTGACAGACAGAGGCTGAGCTGACACACACATATACACAAAGTAATGGTCATGTGAGCTCAAAGCTACTGACTTTACATGTAAATATGGACAAACCCTCTGTGGCGTCTGAAGAGCACTTCTGAATCTCAGTGTGGGCAGCACCAAGTGTTGCCGTCTTGCCAGTGCCTGATTCCGCCCAATTCCAATAATAATACTAATCCAAAAGTGTGCAAAGAGGTTGAGTGACAATGGAGCTGATGCCTCGGCAACTTGTGAGGACACCCATCTAACCACATTCAAAATGATAAATAGCTTTCAGGGTTGATGTAATTTAAACGAGTGAGTAACGTGAAACACTTGCTACACGCGCCCACGTGCAGTTGTCAATAATGGGAAATTTAGCCAAAGACCAGGCAACGTATATATATATGTATATACGTATATAACGTAAGGGTTTATGGAGGTTAGGATTAGGGACTGTTTTTGGCACTTGTGCTGGTTCATTTTCTGCCACTGATATTCACTCTTCAGGTTGTTGTATACGCCGCGAGAAGTTGGCACAGAGGGCTGCAGAACAAAATGACCTCTCGCAGCACTCATTTGGGAGCTATTGTGCAACTATTCTGTGACTGGTCAGAAACTGGAAGTGGGCGTGATTAATGCGGAAAAGCAAATTTGCTAGCAGCTACTACCAGATGCTAATATTCGCAGTGTGACCGCTATTCTCTCCTCGGTATAGATCGGCATACTGTTTGGGTGCATGCTGAATGAACAAAGTGATCCGACGGACACGGTCGTCAAGAAGACTGGCCATTAGTTTCTCTAGTTGTCCATCTCCTGCATCTCCCACAATGCTTAACGCATGTTGCATATGCTGCACTGGGTGGGCCCTATGAGAACTTCCCTGGAGGCTCATTGTGGAGTATAAATGACCTGGTCAAACTGTTTTTTGTAACACGCTTTAGTCAAAGCTATCTTACAGCTATTGCCAATAGCATGTGTTTACAGTAATACAACAAGCAAAATGGCATAAATAAGCCTGATATATTTATCTCCCTGTAATTTTATGTCAACATGACTACCCCACCACGACATACATCCCCTGAAATGCGCATGTCTTAAAACTTCTAAGTGACCATAATCTTTGTTCTAACAGCAAGACCGTGACACGCGGATACAGTCGATGCTATGTATGCTATGTGTGCATTGTCTTAAGATAAAATACAGCGTGTCTTGTGGTGCAATGCACAGCATGTCTGAAACTCTGAAAGGCTCATGACTGAAATTTATATTTTTCATCTTTTTGTGTTATTGCACCTATTACAGAAATCTGATAGAGGACAAATCTCTGGGCGTCTTAGAGATTGTGGAAAAGGTTGTTGTGTGAAGAGGAGTGTTCCCCATTTTTGTTTCAGTGGCTTTGCTTTTGTGCTGACTCAGAACATGCCAAACAGTGTTTTTTTTTTTTTTTTTTTTGCTTTAAGAGGGGAATAAAGAGATATGGCTGTTGAGGTACTGTAGCTCTTATGAAACGATGGTGTAGACCTTCACTATGACTCGCTGCCGACATGGTCACAGTGTCTTCGTTTTCTATACTGTGGTTCCTAGTAGTCGTCATCGCATGCCTCTTCATTCATTAATTCATTCATTTATTCACGTGTTTGTTTTTGTAATAACACTCCAGTAATTTGTTTGATATCTTTCGTGGATGCAAATTCACTATTTGCATAAGCCAGCTATTCCGGGTTGCATAAAATTCATTGAAGTTACAAGGACTGCACGAAGTAAGCTTGCATTTGGCATAATACACCAATTTAGTCTGAGCTAACACTGAAAAGGGAGGGCTCTGCCTGAATGGCCAGACTGATCAGATGGCCAAAAGAGACCACGAGGACTCCATTCAGTTTTACTAATCCATTATATACGCAATGCAAATTAACAAAACAAAGACCATGGCTTAATCTGTTTTTATAATGCACAACTTCAGAGCACAAATCGGAAGAGTGACTGGCTGTCAGTGGGGAAAAAGGTCAGAAATTCAAAATAATGGATGCAAAACACTAACAAAAAGGGATTTTAATTAGAGCCCGACTCAAAGCAATAAGCACCTTTGAATTTGTTATTATGGCATAATGTTTATTAATGTGTTTATTCCCTGGCTTAAACACCACCTCATGGACCCTGATTATTATATCAAAGAGGGACAGACAGCTGGAACCCGGGTTAAGTCTTTATTCCTCTTCCACAGCACAGACTAGTGGAGATGAGGCGTTAGTTATGCACAAAAAAACATAATGCGGATTAAGGCACACGAGTGGTGAAATGCTGGTTGCATACGATTTTGTGAGTAAATTAAAAGAACAAAACAAATGGCATAGGCAGACCAGTAAACCAATTATCTATTAATCCCCACACTTTAAGTCATGCTATGCAAAATGTATAGTTTCGGATGATTTAATGTTCAAGTCCCTTTGCTATCAGTCTCTGGTCCAAATCCAGAGGGTGATAGTAAATTCTAGCAGTGTCAGCATTGAACCAGATGACTGACTCCCATCTAATGGAAGCATCACTTTCAAAACAAACTCAATATACAGCAACCCTCTGAGACCCCCTCCATACAAAAATGAAATAGCTGCCTCAAATCTACAGGGAGACCATTCAGGCCCCTTCGGTTGAATCTATAGCCTGATAGGCTATGGCAGGCTCATCTTTACTTTAGGCTTGGCCCCGGCCTGGGAGATTGATATCCAGTGAATATAATAAAGGCAGGATAAGCTATTCAGAATGTAAGGATTGTGATGGAGTGTCTAAACAATAAGTAACCAAATGGGATTCATGACAGTCTCACAGTTTCAGTATGCCAATTCACCGCATTGAGTATGACATTAGATGATGTGCGTTAGATGTGTAAGAAGACACATTAACTGTCAGCACACTGGCTATAATTCATCTGCTTCAACTGGAACAAACTGCCAGCCTCCCAACGCTGTGTTTGTGTTTCACCGAGAAGCAATTCAACACTTGCCACAACGCATTTGCGGCATCTTTTGAGAAATTCAAACTTGAGCTAAATCCCAACCCCCAATGGGAATAAAAAAAACAACAACGACAACAACAAAACATTACAGCAAATTTATAATTAAAATACAACTATGCTGCAAACAAGAAGTGTTTTCCCTGTTAAAAGATTTTAATGTAAGGCTGTAACTGGAGAATATTTTTACTTCGTGTTAACAGGAATCTCAAGGACTGATGATGAATTTAGCACTTTGCATTCATATCCAGATATCTGCAGTAACTTAACATATCATTTTTACAAAGACTGTCTCCACAGACAACCTATTCATAATAATGCAAATACGCTTTCACCTTTGGCCATAGGCTTAATCACCATTGTGCTGCTTCATTCACTGAAAGTCAGGGACTTTACAGACATTATTTAACAGAAACTCTTACACTACATTTTATTTATTTATTTAGTTTTTAAAGGAGTTACTTGCTCATATTTTCATTAAATCACAAGATTATTAAAATAATCCAACAATCGAACATGAAAAATTAACTTCTGGTGCTTAACTGGGAATCACTTGAACCCTATTTGCATCAGCTCAACTGATATTAGTAGTAACACAGCATGTCAAAGATCTACTATGCAGGTATATTTCTTTCTATCTATCTATCTATCTATCTATCTATCTATCTATCTATCTATCTATCTATCTATCTATCTATCTATCTATCTATCTATCTCCAAGAAAGAAATTAGGTTGAATCAGTTTTCCATCAAACATGAATTCAAATATAAAAATACAGTGTGGACATCTCCTCTCAGCTTCAATATCTGTGGCTTACATTAAAATACACACAAACACACACACACACACACACAAACGTGCCAGATGTGTACTTCAATCACACAGATTATTAGATCGCTGCAATGTACATCACCTTGTTATGAACCTGTATCTGTCAACACTGGATTTAATAAGTAATATTGTAAGGATCAAAGAAGAGCTGATGGCATGTTCGGCGAGCATCAGTGAACCGCTTTCTGCTATAAGCCTGTTTGTGTTTACCTCTGGAAATCATGATGAAATGCAATATTTCCATCTAAAACAATTCAAAACCTCCGTAGCTACTGGCATCTCCTGCCGAGCGCCAAGTCTGACACTGAAACCACTGTGGCTCAATATGTGCTTATCAAACAGCAAAGCAGGAGTCATAATGCCTGACTGCAGCGCTTCTTGTGAAAGTAGTGAAAAATAACAGAAAGCCTGTTTTTAGTGTTTTTTTTTTTCTTTTTGTTTTCCTTTCCATGACCACGACCACTATATTAAAACCAAAGCTGAATCCATTTGATTTATTTCACAAATAGACCCGATTGCCCCTCTACACAATGAGTAACCATTTCAAGGTTTTGGATTAGGACAAAAAAAGAGCAGTTATGTTGCAAAAGTCTAAAAAGTGTAAATAGAGATGCAGGCCAGTGGATTCCTCCATTTACGACTGCTGTCACCCAGTGTAATGCTGTTTGGACACCAAGTCTGTATTTATCATACAGCGCGGCTTTTTATTTATTTATTTTTTTAATGCATTATCCAATAAAAAAAAATGTTACTCACAGACCCCTTACACACCGAGTTTCATTATTGCATTCTTGCAACCTGTGAAGATTATTTTATGTTCCTCACTTCTGGAAAGTATACAATATTGTTTATCTAATCATGAGACCAAGGATATCAAGACCAAGGAAAGTTTCACCTGCTGATAAGGGGAGCCGCAGAATTAGATGAAGATTGTTTCCGGGTTTATTTCAGGAGGTCAATGGTCTAGTTTGATATGCTGCTCGACATACTTGAATCCCACATTCAAAAGAAGATCACCAGCTTCTGCTTTCTATTTCTCTATTTGAGTGTAAATAGCAGCTAGCACTATGTCTAAGGCAAGGAAGCCGTAAATACAATTGTATATATATATATATATATATATATATATATATATATATCTTTTTGCCAAACTCCATGCTACTGTGACAAGGAAATTTCCCATACATAAACATATCTTGTCTTATCTTATCTTAATTAGTTGTGAAAACTATAAAGATGTAGTCTTGGATTGGGTGCATAGTCTGTATATAAATATGGATAACATATCCCCACTTGCTTGCATTGGCCAAACTCACGCTAGTTTCCCAGGGAGTATAAACAAAATTAACACAATGGGAGTATGCCTGTATTTTTGGCAAACATATATGAAAACTAATTAGTTTGAAAAACCAGTGTTGAGTTCCCACTCCCCTTATCCTACATCGAAACTAAAACTACAAACAGGCCAATTGTGGCTCCATCACTGCGCCAAAGCGAGTTGAACACAGCCCAACTTTAATATGCTGCGTGTCAGACCCGTCACATAGCTACAAGTGTTGGGCATCAATGTGATGCTTCATAATTCTATTGAAAATAAAGTCTTGTTCCTTAATTTGTACTAGTATGAATGCCCATTAGAGAGGAGGATTTAGTTTTACATACTATGAGTCATGTTGTACTGCTACTGCTATAGTATATTCTCACTTTGCAAAACAACAAAACAGCATTTGTATTTTGGTCTTGTCAAGGTTATTGATGGGAACCACATAGTCGTTGAATGTTACATGAGAAATGTTCCTTTTTAAAAGACTGGGCATTTTTTTAGAAGAACACAGCCTCATCAGTATAAAGAACATGTTTTTATGGCTTGTTATTGTGAAATTCCCTGTATTATTAGTCACTTGTCTATTATAGTATGGATCCAAATAGGGAATATTTCAACAAAACACCTTCCATCTCCTCAGCTCAACTTTCATTGAGGAAATGGTGCTTCAAGTTTAAAAAAAACAAAGTTTTAAAACTTAGAGGTCCCCATATTTACTAATTCACCTTGAATCTCTAATAATTCTTTAATAAAACAACCCGCGTGCTGCCTTCCACAGTAATTGATATTACTCATGTCTCGCATTCAGCGTATACACCGTACATGAGGTGCTTCCAAACTCAGTGTTTCCTGACAAAGGAATTTAATTCAAAGAGGTGGTGTAATCTACTTTTCAGACATTTGTTTGGTTAATGCTGTGAGAGTCTGGACGTAATGATGATTCACAATATAACACCGTGGCTGTTGGGAATTGCACTTCTATAAAAACAACAATAGCTATCACTTAAGCTGTTGTTTTTACCCATGCATGGCGGTTTTAAATGAATCATAGATTGGCACACCACCTTTACAGGTAGAGAGATGGAGAGACAAATGAAATGATAAATGACTGAAAAAGACACTTACCTTTTGGTATAGGGTTTGCATCAAACAGCACATGCAGAAAAGAGGAAAGAGAACAGAAAATTAGCAATTTTCACAATTTACATCAGTGCTCCCCCATCTGCCAGTCACATATTATCCAAAGGTATGGGGTCAAATTTATGACCACCACCAGCAACAGCTAAAACGCGTGTGTGGGCTGTGCTGTGCTGACACCAGTTCCTTTAGTGAGCAATGTCTCCCCGTTAAGAACAACAAAACCTTATCAAGGACATTAATGGAAATGCTAAACCTTAACAATCTATTATTTTAAGATGTTTTCAAGATATAAATCACCCCCTTACAAATGGTAATGATACCCCCATTGATTTATGATTGCGAGGTATATGTTTAATGTAGGGTTCTGCGTGAAATAAATTGAGCTTGTTAACATCAGCACATAATGCATGTCATAAATCTACTGTTAGAAAGATGACATGATTGAGACCCATCACATGTTCTGCATTATCATCTACAAAAGACTTCACTGATCCAGATGTACAGTAAATATCAACACCATTATGCTGTTATACTATTATCTTATAGTACAGGCAAAAACTACAACCAACCATTTTGTTCACTTTGATGATCATGTCGTCGTGAAGACATTTGAGTATTCGAATATTCAGACTAGATAAAGATTTAAAATGAGAAAGGCCTTCTGTGAGCCCTCTCATCACATCGGTTTTTCTTCAGTCAGAGTGATCTCATTCACTGCTTCCTTTCGCCACTGAGTCAACACACTGAATTATCTGAATAACGGTGTTTGACTCGTAGCAATGGCGCATACACACCGCAAAAGGTAGGGCCACAGACGCTCACCTAGAGCCTGGTACTAGAAAACAGTCAACCACGATGTGTCATGGCCCTTATATTATAAAATTCAATTAGAAATTTCTACAACAGTAAACTGTTCTGGTTTAATAGCAATAAAAAGTAATGACGCAATGTGAAAATGAATGGCACAAGAGTGTAAAGACATTTCATTTGCAGTCATCTGCAATCTTCTCACCACAGGAAAAAAATCTTGATGTAAATGCATCGCTTTTAAATAAGATTTTTTTTTTTTAAATCCAAGAGCAGTGCTGTGAATGAGTTCATACATTTCCTTGATACCTAATGAGGAAAATCACATCTTTACACATAATGTCTGGGTGAGAATATTAAAAACACACAAAAAAACAAGTTTAAGGGGATGGCTGTAATCCCATACAATGACCTCTTTAAATGTCTTCTGATTGCTACGATAAATCAGCAAGCCTGTGACTGCGATATAATAATAAAAAAGGCCAAAAGGCAGAGACAGTTGCCCACAAGAGGGTCACGATTCCAATATGTCTAACCTTTTGAATGCTGACAAGAGACCCATTTGCAATCTTCCCACCCACAACAGAAAAGATGTCTGTATTTCTTTATGTGGGGAAACAGCTGTGGCCTTTTAGCACAACGTGCATTAGTAGTACTGTGTTCTGTGGTTAGGGTTAAGCTTAGGGTTATATTTAGTAGATTTCAGCCTCACTGCATTATATAACTAAATAAAATGGTTTATTTTTGTAAGTGTATAAAACTGTCCAGTCAATCAGCGACGGAAAGCGTCTATTCATTAATCAATCCATTGTCAAAGACTCATTTAAATATGTGTAAGTTGGGAACTTTTTCAGCAGCAGGGTGCTGATTAAGGAATAGTTCATGATTTGTCAAGCAGACGTTGATGCACTCTCTACGATGATATCCCCTTTTTAAAAAAAGTTTAAAAGCTTATAAAAGCATTGATTTTAGAAGTGATGACCTGACCTGTGAACGGAAAATGAGAGCGTAATCAGGGATGACAAAAGACATCTGACAAAACGCACGAACAAATGGCAAAGAGCAAAGGCAGAAATGAATCTGGCATGGAAACCGAGCTGCCAGGGAAAAAACAACAACAAGAGGCCCTGCCAACATACATGACCAGAATCAGATCGACAAGTTTGCAAAGTAACCGCTATGATTCATGAATTGTAGAAATAGTTCATTGGGTTTTTCAGCCAAATAGAGGAAAGAGGGGAAAAAACACTCCAACCAACGCTTGAGAAACAGCCAAAAAGTGAGCTTTACTGGCTGAGCAGCCGGAATCCACTCAGGCTCTGATGTGTCCCAGGACAGCACAGGAGTAAGCTTTGATGTTCTACTATAACTTCTTCATCTGACCGTCCGGTAGGGCAAATAAACATTTAACAACCAGCTACAATCCTTTATGACCCTGCACACACACACAAACATATAGACTGTATACTGCATCTGTGCATTTTTCTACTGCCTGTTGGAGGACAATATACTGTATCTGATAGTTAATAAACGTTTAAGTTTACATGATGGACAAACATGTTTTACGTTAACTCCTATGCTGGAAGTGAACTAAAACTGTGGACTGTTATCACAAGCCTGGAGCAGACAGGACACGGCTCGTCTCTGCTGACTGTATTTAAATTGTTATTCTTACCTCCGGACGCTGGGCTTTAGTGTGTTGCCAGCGTTTCTGGCGTATTAAGCAGCCCGTGCATCAATTAACATATTAATTGGAAGGAAAGATGTCGAGACGCCGCTCATAAGCAAAGGAGCTATTCTGGCAGCGCCTGTGCGGCTCCCTGTGAAAGGTGGATCATTTGTAACGGAGCCAGATCATCTGGTTGCGACCCGGTTATCAGCGCGCTGCTTCGGTGAGCACAATTGAGATGGCTCTGTTTATCAGTTACGTACAGTGGCTCCTGCATTCAATTTGCAGCACAGAGTTGTGATACATTCTTGCTTTTTCTGCTCTCGCTTAATTTCTCACCTTCTCCTGTCAGTGCTAGACAGTAAAGTGCACAACCATTAAGTGGAATACGGCTTTGGATCTGGGTGGGATGGAAAAGGATTAACTAGTCAAAGCTCAGCTAGGAAATACTCTTCCTCTCTCCCACCACCTTTTTCTGCATGCACATTTTCCTGTTAAACATCCATCAGGTCGGGCTTGGCCGGTCAATGTGGGGAATCAATAAGTCTCATATTAAATTTACCTCTCTCTCATAGGCTTTAAAAACAACTTTAGATATTTCATCTTTTTTACCATAAACCCTCCTCAAGGCTGGTGTTGCCCATGTATTTATTAGTGGACTGATTATTCTTCAGTGTCTTTTGTTGCTTCATTTTCTGATAAAACCCTTAACTGCAAGAGAGTCAAAGCATCCATTATGTAGGCCTTTATGTGAATCAGTGAATCTGCCGTGGCACTCAAACTGAAACAACATCTTCTGCATTGGAAGCCAAAGGTTTCTGAGCATGTCTGAGATGACAGCTCTGCCAGGAAGAAACGGACATGACAGCCAGAACGCAGACTTTATGAAGCGTATGTTAATTCCACTCCCACGTTACCCACAGCTACCCCTGACGTTTAAGCTCGCGGCTCAGATGTCACACAACATGCATGTAAGATTTAGTAGGTAGGTGTCAGACAAACAACTGCACCATCCAACGGAAATTACGAGATAGGACCAAGGTTTCTGTAATTAGGCCAAAACGTTCAACCTGGTATATTTACTTCAACGTTTGTTAGCATTGTGTTTGCCTACATCTGTGAAAGCCTGCAACAGAGTGAAGAGGACGCATGCACTAGGGGTAGAGTGAACGGGCTTTGGATAGAAATGCCTTCTAACAAACATATCTAATGATCATATGATCTGCTCTTGTAAATACTGTTACCTGGAGAATAAAGCTAGATCAAAGCTAGCAGCAGCATTACATTTTTTTTCTGTGAAACTGAATTCTTTGGCACGCATTAATGTTTTAGCAGCGCAGTGGCTGCAAATGGGGGCTCGCCGTCAGTCTCTCATCTCAGCCTATCGACCAAATGAGCATCACAACTTTGATTTAATGTTTCAACGGCATCCATACTTCATGATGAACTGGACACTGGAGAGCTCTCGGGTATGGACCGATGCGGTATGGACAGGTACCGTAATGGAAAGAAGAGCAATGCGAGGATGCATGTTCAGTGGACAAACAAGTCCTGGGGCTGTTTGTCCGCCTATCTCAACGCCTATGTGTGCCTATGTGTGATGTTAAGGTAAAAAAAAACAAAAGGGGGAAAAAAAGCAGCTGGAAGTTTGTCCAAGCAGATGTCAATTGGTCAGAGGTGAGGAGGAGGCAAGCAGAGTGCGATTATTTTCCCTTGGCTGTTTACCCATGACAGAGTGATTCAAGCAGAGGGGTTAATAACTTAGTGTGACCTCAGATCAACACTGACAGACTACTTTCAGCCTTTCTTACTTCTCCATGCTACACTTGACTGTCGTTTCAAAATGATAAAAACAGTGATTAGATCACGCCTTGGAAAATCAAGTATTGTATAATTGGCCATAATGTAGTCGATGTTATAATTTGCTTTCATTCATGTTTTATGATCTGCCATATGAAAACGGCAGATGGATAACTCGTAGCAGTATAGACATCTAACAGCTCTAAATAGAGATAAGAAAGCACAGCGGCGTCTTTGATACTACAAAAAAAGTGGCTGGATGATAGACACACAGGACAATAATACCCAAGATGTAATAACTTTAATGTCAATTACATCATAAGAGGGAACACGAGGTTCTATACGTTTATTTATTAACACCAATAACTCCTCCTCATCTTTGTTGTTACAGAGAAAGCATTATTAGAGGTTGTTTGAAACTTTATAGGGTAATGTCTATCTAAAACAAAGGCAACTGGACTTGTTTGTTTCAGGTGAGAAGCATCTGCAGAAGCTCCTAATAAAAAACAAAATCAAAACACTATTAATGTAGAATTGATTTGGACAACTGGTGAAAAACCTAAACAAACACAGCAGTCTTTGGTTTAAATACACCACGACCTGGATGACAGAGAACCTTCAGACTGTTTGGTCGCTACAGAGGAATTAAACTGAGCTGTAAAATGAGGGGGAACCGGAGCAACTATTCCCACCAGTTTTAACAGCTGAGAAATCTTCATCTGGGAGCCATTTGCCAAGACTATTTGTGGTTAAAAGATCATCAGATCTGTTGTATCACTGGCTTTTATTCAAAGAACCTGAGAGAGAGAGCGCCGCAAAGAGCCTGAAATAGAACTGAAGTCTTCCCACTTCGCAACTCTTTTGTAAATTACTGGAAATGTCTTTTTGCAGATATGCCCGTGAATAGCATATCTGACACTCACGCTGACTGCATTAAGTAGTGACAGCAAAATTACCAATGACAGGAACTAATCCATCCATCTTAGACACGCACACACAATCAGCGTCTTGCTTGTTGCAGAGAGGCTTAAGTCTGACCTGGAGACGGACACTCGTCCAGCTGTTTCTGTTTAGCTCTTCATTACAAAAAGGAACAAACTCACCCACCTCTTGACATTTTTAATGGCAGTAATCTCCACCACGACTTTCTGACCTCGCTCGATTTCATTAATTTAACCGCCAGGCGTAAATCAATTTTAAAAGCCCATTTAGGTGTAAGTTAATTAAATATATAATCTATTATATTGTACTGAAGATCGTCAACAACTACTACAAAAGAGCCTTTAACTTGAGCTGAATGTTAAACTTGAAACTGTAGCAGCAACCGAACAGCTGATCATTGTCTCCATGTTCTTAAGTAGAGCAAGACTTGCTACCATGAAGCACATGCAAGTGCATGACTATTAGATCATACACTGGATGGAAAGCTTAGATTGCAATGACATTACTCAGGAGCACCCCGTTGAGTACATGTGGTCTTTAATGCCAATCAGGACACACTGCATTCACACTACCAAAGGAATGTGGACACATGTGACCCACATGTGATCTCAAGAGAGGCATTCACACCTGTCTTTTACGTAACTGGATCAGGATGCAAGGTCTGAACAGGCCCATATACAGTAAGGAAATCCCTATTCTTTGTAGTACTGGTTTGTCGATTCCTTAATTAGAACACATCAAAATAAAATTGTGAATACACAAAACAAAAACGTGTACACCGGGGCTAATTGTTTCATTATTTGAAATGATTTAATTGATTTAAATGTGATTATAAGCCTTGCACACTGCAGCAGGACTCTCCACATGCTCTTATCGCAACCATGTATTTCCCTGATTTTGGCTTCATATTTGAGGAGATATATTCTGAGACTTGCAGTCAAATCACACTTATAAATACCTGGACAGCGTGTCTTTCACGAGCTTCTCTCTAAATCATATGTCACTGTGACTGTTAGGGCTATTAAAAGGTCTGCAGGAGCAATTCAACTAAGAGGGCACTGAGACAGCCAAGTAACCTCATGTGCAGAACCCTAATGTTCTGCACAGGACATGCAGCACAAGATGTTCATGACCCTAACACAATGTCTGTCTATGTAGACCACAGTTACTCATTGCGCGGCTCGTCAAGCTATAACTGGCGGCTCACAAGCAATGCTGCTTAAACTGCCATCTCGTGGCGATAAGTTGTAATACATTTCACGCAGCTGAATCACGGAAAGCGCGAATGAAGGTGGCCATGTGGCATTGTTTACAAAACTTGACCGCAACGCACATTTGCAGGCAGGCGACGTAAGCTCCGCTAGCTAGCGTAAAACACAAAATGGACGTTTTTTAATAAAAAAAAAGAGACAGAAACAGGCTCATTATAGTAAATCTGGTCTTAAATGAAAATGTATTGGCCGTGTTATTTATTTTTAGTGGGATGTCCAATTTATATGTAGAAATGCACAAAGGTGACTGCACGCCCGTCGATAGGGGGGGACAAACGGGTCTGCTGTCCCGGGCCCAGGATAGAGGGGCCCCCAGAACTTAAGTCGTAAAAAGTGGCTCGCCTTTTGATTTTGCACTGCCAATGTGGCTCTTGTGAAAAAAATAGTGAGGATCACTGTTGTAGACCGAGGACTACTATTGTTGCTACATATATGGCATTACAAACCCACAGTCACTTCTACCTGCTGTCAATGATGTCACGTTGAAGAGAAATGGCCTTTGTTAGAAGAAAAAAAAAATGTTTCCACCAAAAAGTTTCACAATTCTTTACAGACAGTGTCATTTTTTCTCAGACTCTTCCACTGTGTGAACCACGGGGACAGTTTACAGACCCAAAGACCCTGCGGTGGTTCATCTCCTGTCAGCTGATGTGAAAGAGCCTGCAATTTGCCAACATGCATGCACCAGTAATTACAACATGATTGATTTGTTATTTCAGTATTTTCCTTCTTTTCTTTTATCTTCTGTCCGTACATGTTGCTCATTTTTAGATTTTCAACTTTTACAAACCCAAATGCCTCGGCTTGCTTTTCCGCTCCTGCCGATTGTCATTCATATAGCTTGAGCTGAAACGTTCATAGATGCACTCCAAACTATAAATCAGGTCTGTCAGTGAAACAAAACACGTTCCCTTGGACTTACAAGGAGACACGAGTGGAGATGTTCTGTTCTGTTGTTTCTTTTTCTAGCTAATGTCTACAAGAGAAACTCTCCACAAGGAGAAGAACGGATAAAAAAGTACAAGAGAGCTAAATTTATAGAGCTTTTCCCATTGTTTAGATTTGTTTATTTCTTAAGTCGGTACAGAGCGATCACTCTTCTTGTTTTAACAGATTTTTGATTTTTGATTTTTTTCCTGGATGCCCAAGGCACGCCTCCCCATTCTGCTTTAATGAGTATCGTACTTATTGGCAGAATATTGTTTAACAGCGCATGCTTTCCACAATTAAGAGGGTGAGACTTATTCATTCCACCCCAGAGCCAATAAGCACAATTTTAATTTAAGAAATAACAAAAATGCTTCATTTCACAATTGCTTGCATTTGATGCCTCATAATTCTAATGACGTTAGCGCTGTAATTAATGAGATAAGCGCGAGAGACTTTTGATGAGGCTTGCATATGTGTCTGAGGCCCACGTGTGGACGAGCTATCTCTAAAGTGGCTACAGCCTGGAGGTAATCGCCCACAGGGACTTTGTATGAGAACGGCTTTCTTAAAGCTATTAATTAGATATCTCCTCTCACTGCACTAACCTCAAGGTAGGTCACGAGAACTGCAGCTTCCCCCTAACCCTTTGTCTTTGCCCCTTGTTTAACCCCTCCCCGTAGCTTGCTCCACTGGCCTCCCATCTTCAAGCTTCGTCTCTTTACCCATTGTCTTCATTCAGCTGTAGGCTCTCTGGGCTGCCCAAGACTCTGCTCTATTCTCAGTGACAAGTCCTAGTGGCTATTACAACAAAACAGAGCTCTGAGCTTCAGACTCTCAAGATCATACAGTACATCATAAAAAAAACAAAAAAACAAGGTTCAATGGATCAAAATGCTTCACATAACGATATGCCCTGAGGATGCAAACATATGAATGAAACTTAAGGCATCACTGTTTGCGTTTTATCTGGCTAGGCAACTACACTAATTTACTAGTTCACTGGATGCACCACCCTTCATGAAGGGTATGCTTTCCAGCACGAGTGTAAAATAACTGAGAGCTCATGATTCATTGGTTTTCATTTTGGAGGCTGTGGTTTGTTGCCCTGTTGAACTGTATTGTGTTCAGTCAGTCAGCTAGGCCTAAAAAAAACACTTCAATTCAATACAGTTATACCACAAATGATGTTCTTTAAAATAACTGTACAGTTGAACCTTTATTGCACTAATTTATCCATCAAGCTTAATCCAGAGTAAGTATCAATTTTTACCCCCCTTTTTTTTTTTTTTTTTTTTTTTTTTAATGGGGTGGAAATAACAGCAACACTGTAAGATAAAAAAAATAAATAAAATGTTCAGGTGGGCTTTGTGCAGAGATGAACAGAAGAGGGAGCGTGTCATAGCTATGTACGTCACAATAATAATAATAATAATAATAATAATAATAATAATGTTATATTCTGTTATTAATAAAGTCTGGTGTATATGCTCCTTGATATATATATTACATATGCTTACACTGATCCGCCACAACACTGACTGGAGAAGTGAATAACCATCTTATGACAATTCAAAGCAGCCGTCCCACCCCCACTAACAACATTCTGTTTCCAGACATCCCCCTAAGAAGGCCTATGTCCATTCGTTGATGAGTCACAACTGTTTGGGAGGCACAAGGGAGACCTACACAATATTAGAAAGGTGGTCATAATGTTATGCCTGATCAGTGTACCATCGATTATTCTCCGTCCTTGACCTTCCCAGCCTAAGTTTTCAACAAGCCATGCGAATCTCTCACTACTTCCTAAATAATGAATGACATACCCTACACCGGTGCTTACTACTGAGCGCTAACACTGTGCCCCTACAGAAATGCTTCCCATCCTCACCGCTCCACTTCAGGATTATTTTTACATGTATTTCCTACATTTTTATTCCTTTTGTTACTTCCATGCAATGCAACATCAATATGAACCAGAACGAAAGAAGGAAAACAGCCTTGCTGTTTATATTTGCCTAATCTATTTTTCAAGGTAAAAGGTTCATATGTAAAATAAAGAACTATGAAATGTAAATACACAAATGAAGAAAACTTGTCCCCGTATACGGTTCACTTAATCCTATCTACTCCATATGCACTGTAACTCCGGAGCTGCATGCCTACTGGGCAGAATAATTTATGTCCCAGTGTATCTGCCGAGCAGTAGCATGTTCCTTTCACACAAACAGCCCGATGCTTGGGTACAGCGAGAGAGGAAAAGGGGAAAAGGGGGTTGTATCAGTGTTTAGCAAGAAAGCTGGATGTATACGTAATGTGAACCATAAAGCTCTTTCTGGGGTTTTTATAATCACTTGAATGTAAGTGTGACTTTTCTGTAGGCGTCTTTGGAATTAAATTAAATTTGCTCTTTTTTTTGCTCATTTCAAGGCACCTAATAAACTGTTCACTAAGGCTAGCAAAAATAGTTCTACAAACCCACAGACTCCAGTTTCATAAATTTAACTAAGTGAGTGGTGTTTATCAGCTAAAAAAAAACAAAAAAACAATTTAACTCCTTCAACTTGAACATTTTAAGCTCACAATGTGCAGCTTTCTGTCTGTTATGTTTGTAACGGTGCATTCATCTGAGTGTTTCGCTTTGTTCTTAATCTAAAGAAAGGTCATTCACACTGGAAATGAAGAGATGCAAATCTAATTCATCTTATATGCTTGATTATAGAGATAATCAATGTTTTCACTGACTATACCTTCAAACCACTAATTGCCATGAAGCGGCATTCATCTCTCGAGCTGGGTGCGCTCACTGCTGTGTTCAAAAGCCTGAACATACCCGCCTCTATCCATGTGTTTTCATTTATATGACTTTTGTCACTAAGCTGCCAAGATGTGTGTCATCCTTAGTGGAAGTCCAAGCTCTTAGGATGACAGCAAATTACAGCATGGGTTATCTTTAATATTACCCTATCCCTGAATTGGTCAAAAGTGGCCTGCTCTGCAGTCTGTGTACAGCTGCAATGCAATTTAAAAGCAGAAACGCATTCCACTAAGGATTGGTTTGACTGTTTTCACTTATTTTAATACAAAGAGTAATTTATGCACCTGTGTGTTAACTTGTATGCCTGTGACTAATGCTTCAGCCGACTGTCTCAGGTGTGTATATACCATAAGCAGTTTCTTCTTGATTGTGCTTGAGACTTGCTTAAGGAAAAGAGATTAGCGAAGCCTTGCTGCACTGCACACATCCTAATACAACAGTTACGAATGAAAGTCTGGGTTTGAATACGAGGACTGCTGAGAGAAAATTTAGAGTTTTTTTCCCTACTAGAGTAGCAGTCCAAGTGTGAAAAACAAAGACTACACATGTCGGCACATTTCAGTCACTACCTTCCACTGCAACAGCATGCTCCAGTTATTTACATTGCTGTAAAGCCAACATATTGCTTTATATTACCGTCAGACTCTGGGGCTGTGGTGGAGTGTGCGTTCCATGAACCTGAGGGTTAGTGAGTGGAACCCATCACATGTCTTTCCTTGAACAGGACTCTGTCAGTGCTTGGCGCTTGTGTGTGAATAGTGAATGCGTGTGCACTGGTGTGAATGAGTGGGTAAATGTGTCATTGTGACTGTAAAGCAGTTTGAGTACCAAAAGATAGAAAGACACGCACGCATATACATATACACATGGAGATGTGTTCGAGTGTGTATATCCCTGAGCTGCAGGTGGGAGGGGTGTACTGTTGATTGTGTTCTGTATTGGTTTCTGTACCTCAGAAGTAATATTTAGTACAATACATAAAATCATCAAATTCATTCATGTATGCCTGCCAAGGTGCTTTATTTGTATCATCAGATGTACACAAGACGGTTTTTACTTTTGTTTTTATTCCTTTTACGTACATCTCTGTACTTAAGCATCTTCTTTCTTTTTTTACATTTAATATAATAGCTGAATCACGTCATGATTATTCTAACACACACACCAACACTTTGGAAAGTAGTTGAAAGTGGGGCTGCATATAAGTGGACCGAATACAAACTAAACTGAAACACAAATCTGACAACATTTCACTGATCCAAGCCTGGCAAGTGTGCAGGAGGCAAGGAAAGAAGAGGCTGAAGTACTGCCAGTAGCAAAGCTCATTTCTGTGGGAGTATGAGAGCAACCACAGCAGAAGGAGTGCAAGAACTGTTGGTTCACTGTGTGAGGGGAATGCATTAAGAGAAACTGACGAAAAACATCTCACCCTTCAGTCACATACAATATGATATATGGTCACTTCACCAGCTTGAGGACAGGAACAACTGTGATTTTAAGATAATTGCAAGTAGCATGGTCGAGTATTGTTGAGAGTATTGTAGGGAGTAGGAGTGTGGACCATGGTATATCAACCATTATAAAACGGAAAGGTGAAATCCAGCGATCTGATTGGCTGTTAACCGTGGTATATTGAGCATATACCACGGCTACTATTCTAAAAAGCCTTATCGCAGCATATCATTCCGCGTCAGGGAAGCAACAATGTTTCCATGGACACAACGTACAACTGTTACATTAGGAGGTAGGTAGCAAAAGTAGCCGAAGTGTTTGGACAAGGTTAATAACTGAATTAAATTAGTTGAATTCACATGTTAGGTTAACTTTTCACCTCGGTATGGTAACAATGGTAGAGGGGACTGAGGAGTGACCTGCTCCTGAAGAAAAAGGCGAGGAAAAGAGACATGCAGAGCTAACGTCCGGAAAGGAGGGACTATTTTTTTCATAATGGGGCTATTTTATCAGTTAGGTAGGCTAATTTGTGATTGATTTTTTTTTTTTGTACCTGAAATTGATTGCGTATCCCTCTTCCATATTGCCTTTATTGGTAACCGTTTTATAAAAGCAATATATCACGACAGGCCGTGGTATATGCTCATTATACCCCTCTAAGGGGGTTGTCGTCCCTCCGCTTCGCGTCGGGCCGAACAACGCCCCTTAGTCGTGGTATAATGAGCATATACCACGGCCTGTCGTGATATATTGCTTAAGTGTTTCCCATACAATGTTAATATAATGGCAGCCTGTCATGCTCAAACTGGCCATGATCTAATTACAAATCGGAAATATTTTTGAACGTTTTCATCATTGCATCAGCCCCCCTCCAAAGCTACTGCCCTCCACATACACCGACCACTCACCTGTCCTGTACTGAATTTAACCTGACGATGAAAATGACACAGACAACGCACGCAGCTTGTGAAGCTATTATTGTTGTTTTTAAATAAGAATTTACATCACTGACACATTTTATAACCTGGTGTTTGTGCTCTAGATGTTTTAGGCCATGGACCATTTACGGTTATTTAAAGAGCGATTGAAAGGGTCAAAACTGGAGGAAAAGACTCCAAACATAACATGAACTAGCTTAACGTTAGTGCTAGTGCTAGCTAGCAAAGTCAAATGTTTACTATAAATTACTGGTTGAGTAAGACTTATTTATTTGCTGATACTTATTTAACCTTACATACATTTCTCCATACCATGTCTCAACAGCTTACCTGTATATAAAATAAACAGACTGCTGCGGTTTTGTTGCTAAATCCATATCTCTTCATCGTGAATAAAAATCCGCAATTTTAAGCTCATTCAGAAGGACTCTTTACTTCAATGAAAACTGCACTGATTCAGCCATTTATCAAGTGCTACCGAGGTCAGCAAGCAACATTAAAATTTATAAGCCGACCCATTTCTGTCTAATACACAGATTTTGCATTGTGGACCAACTATAACTATCAAGTTTAGTCTAACTGTTGACTCTTGTCAGCATTTTTTAAGAGTGATGAATGATGATACCCTCAAAGTGTCTGCACAGGCTATCATTAACCGCTGCAGACACTTTTAAGGAAGGGGGCTAAGGAGGGGTAAGACAGAAAGGGCAGCTCATTCTTTTTGACAGCATGATGCCATGAGAGAACACAACATGCGAATACAAGCACGTCTGAGTTATAATTGAATCTCTACATTTCTCTACAATGTTTGAATCAGAAGAAAATATCTTAAAAATCCAAAGAGAAATCTAATAAACAGAGAAACAGCAATGACTTGAACTATGAATTACTTTTAATTTGGCTGAAATTGCAGTGGTTTGTGAAAATTGAAGTTAGTGGTGAAGTTTACTAAGACACATAGAAACTAGGCAGAAACTGTGTTGATTTAAAAAAAAAAAACACACACAAAAAAAAAAATCTCATGGTTGCACATTTAAAAAAAATCCTGGAGGGATTGTTTCAATTTCAACACCAGCCTGGAGATTTGTCTTGTCCTACTTAAGGCCAAGCTCGCTGCGGTTCTGAGCTGTGCCTTCCGACTCTTTCTTGAGTTTCGCTGTGCTGCGAGCCAAGGCTGTTGTAAGGTTAAACTATCTGACAGCTCCAGTTTCACGGCATACACAACGCACAACCTCGGGCTGGTTTTCACATACTTAGTGGTGTGAATTTTCACATGCTCCATTTATGCTGATCACACTTGATTACATTTTGATTATCGGTGCCTCCAAAGCTGAGCACAAATGGTAGTGTTTAGAAGGGCAGTGGAGAGACTGACAGAAAGACGTAGGTGGGTGATGGAGTAAATATCTAAAAAAAACACCACTTGGTTGTTTCTCTACATTTGAAGTCTTACTTGTGCGTGAGTCCAACCTATAACAGTAGCTGAACTGACTAAAAAATGTTCAAAGAGGTGGCGTGTGAGGCGGGTGGGTGACACGAGGACAAACAACCACCTAAAAAGCTATCAACATGTTACACAAAATAAACACACAGTCAAAAATTCCATGACTCAGCCTAAAGCTTGGTTTTAGTCTGCCTATGTGCTGGTGTGTTGGGTTTTTGCTGTAGTTACGCCACTAGAAAGCTAGGTGAAGACTGGTGAGCACGGCTTGAGTTTCGCACTCAGTGGAAATGAGTTAATAACTTAAGTTAATAAGCGTTGATCAAAGGTTTCGTTCACTAAAATCACTGCAACTCTGAACATAGAGAAGACATCTGAGTACAAGGTGCATTGGACGCTGCACAGGGAAGAACTCTCTCTGTCTGTCCGGCCGCTGAGACACGCGAACAAGAAAATGCATTGCCGACCAATCACAGCTGTTACAGCCTGCATCGTCATGACACGTAGTTACTAGGGGTTACGGCGCGAGTACAGATGTTTTGAAGTTGACTGTTATTTGATGAAAGTCGAGTCGATGCTGACTAGTCTCTGATAATGGCATTGATAAAAACACAGTAGAAAGTAATGCTTTGGAACAATGAAATCTATATTCTTGAGCGCAACATACTGTGTGCTCTCTCCATCTTTTCTGTGTACTGCAGCTAAAGGTCTAATAACTATGACAATAAAATTCACCAGCAAATTGTTGATGTGCAGCCTCCTTCCTTTTCTCCATTACCACAGCAGTTAACGGACTGCTGTTGAGGGGGTTTAGACCGTTCCTCTGCTAACTTTAGCGGATGCCTTTTCAGATGAGTGTGCATTGTAGTAGTACATTTGTTGTATTTCAGGACAGATTTTTCTACATGTCACGGTAGTGTGGGCTTCATCTTTAGTGAAGTATTGCCACACACTTGATGAAACACTGCTAGTTAGCTGCAACAACCCACTGGGCTCTTTACCTGACTTGTCTGAGGCATCCATGCTGTTATCGTCACGTGATCAGTGACTAGTCACAGGCATAGCAATGACGTCAATTAGTCTGTATATACCCTAGTGGTTACATTTCTGATGAGGTGCATGTCAACTTACAGAGTAGTTTACAGCGTAGGTCAAGGCAGGTTAATACGCTTCTACGATGTAGTTACATGGTAAAAGTGGTGCTCAATTTCTACTAGCATAGTTATAAAGCAAAACAACTGCATATAGTCTTTTAAATGCTCGGCAAAAGAGGATGTGATGCAGCTGCATTATGAACCCTGACTCTCAGCTGTCTCATTCCAAGGTGTGGCTGCAGCTGTGCCAGTCAAAAAGCAGTAACAGTCAAAAAGAGCCTTCTAATACACGTGACCTGTGTGAGTTTGTTTTAGCATACTCTTCTTACAATGTCAGGCTCCTGTGGATGAGTGGATTTATACAATAAAAAGTAGGAAAAAAAAAGAAAAAACGTACAGTCACAGGTCAAAACTGAATAAGCGCAGCATTACTGAAGTATCACTAAAGCATTAGCACAAACAGAAGACTCCAGTTAGCCTCGTTTTGCAAATCCTCTCAAATTAGGTCATCGCCATTTCAGTATTCACTGGGGATATTAAAGGCACTTGGAAAACAGTGTCAGGTGGGTAGAAAAAGAATAAGAATAGCCGGTTTCAATGCGTCATTTCAGATAAGACAACTTTGGACCTCACATAATTTGAAAAAAAATGAAAGCACCCTAACCCCACCCACGATTTACACAAAAGATATTACATTTAATTAAAACTAGACCTAAGGTGAAGCAGTAATGCTTCACAGAATGTGTCTATCAGACCCTATCAGGCCAGAACACAGTGCCAAATTGTATCCTGGCCATAGAGCAGAGGTCTACAACTTGTAAAGAAACATGCAGCACCACCACTCTCCGGATCAGCCACAGATAAGCACAGCTTTATATATGAAACGAGGGCACAGGCTACGCTTTAATGGGTTGTTTGTTTGAAAAAGAAAGAAAAAAAAAATAATGTCTGGTAAAGTCCAAGTCCTTGTGCAATTGTCCAGAATGAGCGTCGCCAGTCCACGGCATACCTACACTAAAAAACAGTGACAGATGGTGAAAGGTAGGACATTATCTCTTTGAACGATTCATTGGGTCCGCCATTAAGCCAGGCGGTAGTCAGAGCAAATGTTTTATGATAAAATACATCATGTATCATTCAAAACCTCAAATGAGGTATGGATAATGAAAACTTTCAGCACCGTAGTTTGAAGCGTCCTAAAAGGTCAGAAGGTGGAAACTTTTTTGTCGGTCTAAATGTAGATAAATAGTGATTAAGAAGTTTAGTCCGCTTATTCAGCATTGTTATGAATAATTCGTGTACAGAGTACTGGTAGCAGACCTGTGACTTAATTTCAGCCGAGCGTATGCACAGTGCTTGGTAGAAGGACTCTCTTCTTGTGCAGTCAGATTCATTCATCCCTGTTTGTTTGTCTCAGTGTGAACACATTTATAACTGTGTTCATATCACTCGTCAACAGTTCACCATTTTTGTTTTTCGGTGCAATTCTTTTTCTTTGTTTTAGTCTATGATTTAGACTTTGAAGTCCTTATTATTCTCAGGGGCTATTCATTTCTTTCACTTTTTTCCACATGTCCTACATTCTGGCAACAAGGAGGTTTTTTTTTTTTTTTTTAAGCATGCGGTGGGCAAATTGAGGATATTTTCTTATGTAAATGAACGCGATTCTGCCCAAGCAGATGGTTGTAGAACAGGTAGAATTTATCACTGCTCTTTGAATACAGGTGTGTGTATCTCATATATAAATATATACCATGATTAACCAACGTTCCTGAGCATACAGGCAGGCCTAACACACATATTTAGAACTAGCATGCTTTGAAAAATGAGGCCCCTGTTGCGTGAATGTCTATTCTCAGCACAACGTCAAAGACCTAATTTTTACCAAAATACCATCGCCTGATCCGGCATCTAGCTCACTGACATACAGCTCCCCAACAACAACAAAAAATGTTGTTGTAAAACTTTTGATATTATTTATGTTGAGATAAAAACGCCACCCCTCAAGAGGCTGTGTCGACGATTTTGCCACGTAACAAAACCATAATAAACTGAAATGTATATTTCAGCCTAAAAGGATTCACTAGTTGGATTCACTAGAAAACCTCATTGATTAATTAACATTGTCAACAGCTCAGTAGTACACCCTAGCTACCATGTTACATATGGACCTAGGTAGGAAGCAAATGATAACACCCCAGGTTAAAAGGCGGTTTCATAGGAACGCTTGGTCTTTAGTTTGATATACACTGATCAGGCATAACATTATGTCCTAATATCGTATAGGTGCATCCCACAGATACTTGATCAGCTTGGGATCAAGGGAATTTGAGGCCCGGTCAACACCTTGTGCTGTTGTGTTTCCTTTAGTTGTTCCTAAACCGTTTTTGTGTGTGCGCCTGTGTCAGGCTGCATCCTGCTGCCATCAAGGAGTGTCATTGCAATTGGGTGGGAAATGCCTGGTCTAGTCTAGGTGGGTGGTATTCATTTTATCAAAATTCAATGCATGGTTTGTCACAAGGAAACAAACATGCACCTTCAGTTCAGGTTTCTCTTTTTCAAGACACATAAATTCCTACATTTAAAGACTGCTGTTATGTGCTGCTGTCTCAACAAAGTAACAGGTCTGTGTTGTGGTTTTAAATGACGGTGGAGGGGGCAGCTTTAGACTGATGAGAGGCTACTAAGCATTCACCTGCACTGTGGACGTTCAGTTTGATTTAAAAATAACTTCTTAAAAGCGACATGCAGCACAGGAATCAATCATTTTTGTGCAATGCTGTGAGACTGAGTGCAGGTGCGTTTGCGTGTGTGGGAGAGTTTGTGTGAGTGTGTGTGGGAGAATCCATTAGCAACACCAATCAAACCAGAGTACAGATCCCAAGGATGCATAAATGATAAAGTTCCAAAGGGGGAAAAAATATACAAATGAAAACGCAGTGACCAATTCAGCAAGTTAAGAACAGGGAATTGTCTGTAATGAATCAAATGCAAATTTCAAACTTACCCTAAGCCCAATTTGCACTGAACTATTTTTACCTTTGGGTCTCTAGTAATTTGTAATAATTGTGGAGGTCATTGTGATCTTAATCCTGCACAAATCAGCCATGTCTGTAATTTGTAAAATAAAAATTACACCACAAATCACCTACCCTACCCCTTGTAACATAGAGATCCTACGATAAAACTAATCCAGTGCTAATCAACATGATTTAGGGGGCTGTTTTTATTTTATCAAAACTTTTTTTTTTTTTTTTTAACTTAAGAATTATGAAGACTGTGTTATAAAGTTTGGACAGATGATAGGATGCAATGTCAAGATGTCGCTGATCCATTCAGTCACTCAGTCAGTTTTATTTATAGAGGTATAAAATGTGTAACATTACCTCTGACATGTAGTGGAGTGAAGAGGAAAATCACAGCGACATAAGCATGGATGTAAACTTTAGTAAAACACAGTTTGCTGGTCCTGTGCGAATGCGCCACACAAAATGCAGGCGTAGGGGTTCAGTTTCTAAATCACATGACATCCCCAGGAAAACCTTTGATTTCTGTTCAATTATCTTCAAAATGAATAATTAATCATAAAGGCTTGGCATAACAGAGAAGAATCTTTTTTTGATGTCGTTTTGATGTCTAGCAGGAAAAGAAGGAAAATGCAAGTGATTTTTTGGCATTTAAATCGAGTAATAAAGCTAAAAAAAAAAAAATCAATAATGCATTATAAAAGAACAGGCGAGAACTGGGTGTCTACAAAGTACATGATCTAAGAGAACAACAATCTATTTCTTTCAAAGGTCAGTAAGCTATAAAGCTTGCTCAAACAGCACAGCCCCCTCCTCATTCTTCCCTGACACTGAAGTCACTCATATTTTCCCAATATTTCAGGGACTTATCACCCAGAAGCCATGAAAAACCATTTTAGACCTTTTCTCCGTCTAAGTAATCACTTTATTAGTGACACAGAGATGAGTTTGTGCTGTTATATGGATCCAGAGGGTGTAATGAAATTTGACTCCACTGCAGAATCACAATAAAATAAAAAGCGGGAGTTGACTAAGAATCAATATGATATATACTCCATCTGTTTGTCTGTCTCACAATGAATGTCACAGAGTTACATGGTAGCTTTGAATTGATTGGTTAATACTGAGTAAAAATGAATCATTTCTTCGTGTCTTTTAACTAAATGGAACTAATCGCGTTAGAGAAAATACAAAAAGCATATCACGAGGGAATTACAAGACTAGTCAGCAAATGGCGGTTTAAGGTGGACATTTAACCAGATGTTAAAATGTCCTCACAAAGTCTTTGGTCTGTACCTAAAGTTTTGTTTCTTTCTTGAATATTATTGCAGCCGGTTTTCTCATACAATGTTAATACAATACAATGGCATTCATCTCTGTCTTTCTGGTTCCTTCAGTGGGTTACTATGCCTGATGTTATGGCAGCTCTTGAAACAGTCATTAAACTTGCTCGTGCAAACTGACCATGACTTGTACACGGTGCAGTACCACCAGGTAGAAAAACCGACCTTAAGAAGGTTGGAGGATCTCACACTTTGGAGACTAAGGTTTGAGTCCTATGTAGGTCCATTAAGTGTCATTTCCATTTCCATTCCATTGTGTCACTTTCTGAAGCTGCTTGGTTTAGCGTTAGGAAAAGATTGTGGTTTGGGTTTAAATACTGTACATCATTTCAACTTTGTGGTAAAGGCACAACCATCACTGCCAATTTAAATGCATAAGCTGAGCTCTGTGTCACAAAAACACAACAAAAACAATTTGTGGCCAATTACATGAATCCCCTTCACTTGGCTCTGTGACCAAGCAAGTGGAGTATGACGAGAAACTATTTAATCAATTGTGCTGACTAATACCAAAGCATTTGGCAGTGTCAGTTGGAATAGTATCCCAGTTATTGGAATAGAATACATTACTGCTCACTGCAACATGTCGATTCACTGTATGACTAATCCCGTTTCCTCAGAAATAGCTGTTGACAGATAGACATGTACAGGTCTCAGCTTATTTACATAAAATGAGGGATTGTCTGTTCTGTAACAGGACAAGACTGTCAATAACGCCTGGATAATGTAAAGACCAGTCGACTATTCATTCTAGACACGCAGGTTTGCACATACACAAGGCTTTGCACACACAGAAGCACACATTAAAAGGCACAAAGGTTACACACAGGGCCTTTTTTTTCATGCAAATTGTGGCTTGCATGCCTGATTTCCGAATGCATTTAGCCCCCCGCATCCATAACCCTAACATATGTAGCAGCTAATACAGTTAGAGCCCAGGTCTTTGCTTCCATGTCTGCTCACTTAATGATATTACGGTTGATTCTATAGTTTGATCCAGCTATCAATGTCAATCATGTTAGCACTGCTCAAAGCAGTAAGCCCTTGAGGAGGATTGGCACTAGAGGGAGGGGGGAGAGAGGAGAACGGCTGGCAGCTTTCTAATGCAATAGAGCTGCCAGATCTGAGAGCTTTTTATTACATTAATATGTTCCTGGATAATTCTATCTCATCTCCTAATATGACTTAGCCTAAAAACCCAATTAAAGTCTCATTTATCTGATCACCTCAATCGGAGATGGTGACACGAGGGCATTCAAACAGCTATGTGCTGGTTGCTTGCTACCGCCCACGGAGTATTTTGTTTCTATCCACTGAGCAAAACATAATTGGAAAGAAAGTATGGTAAGAGGACTTCAATTACAGCTACCGTCTGCACAATAAGCACACAGATGCAAAAAAAGAGAGAGACTTGTTATCACATGCATGAGGAACTATTATATAGTTGTCCTCACTGACGTTAGGGGCTATATTGATAGGCAGATTGACAACTTTAATGATATTTACTTATATATATTATATTGTGAGGATTGGAAGAGTAATAGGTGTAATATGTTGAACATCAATACACTTCTTTTTTTGCAGATCTTAATGACAGGGTTTTCATTTGGCATTTATGCCAAAACAACAGAGTCATGCAACTCCAGGGCCTCTTCAGTCAGTCCGAGTGTTCACAAGTACTTGCCTGGTGCTTACCATGCACCCTTACATTTGCTCCAATTGTCTGTCTGTTCTAGCAAAGGGTATCTTGAGAGTCTGGCAGGTTGGCCTGTGAATTCTGTTGTTTAGCGCTGGAGTCAATAGCTTTCTGGTTGGACCAAGTGTTTCTAAAGGGTCTATTTACAGTCTAGCCAAAGTGCCTCTATGGTCACTCAGGTGCCAGTCTGAGAGCAAAGGTGTACATCAGTGTACCTCAGATAAATCCTTCTTGTTTTTCAGTCGTGGCTTTGGAGAGTATGTTTAGTTCAGTATGACATTATGGCAAACATTCATACTAAACCTTACACAATCCTAAACCCTATACATTCTTATATATCTTAAAAATATATTCCTGTTTCTTTTTTAACCCTTTTTTCCAAGATGTCATGCACAGTTTCTGCAAATGTAACTGGAAAAAAAGGCTAGCTGTCTTTAAATACATGAACACTGTTTTGTTTCATTAGCAGTGTTAATCAGTGTTTCATTACCATAGCGATTAGTGGGCGGACTACCCAGCAATAATGGCTAAGTACCCACTAGTCCCCACCAACAATTTCTGCAGATGCTTAACATAAAACACGTCTTGTTGGTGAACTACTTGCAGGCTTTAATTGTAAAACCATTCAAGGAAGTACATCCTTAATCACTTGAGTACTAACAGTTTTAACTCAATGTAATATTAATTAGACTTCACCAGTTCCTGATGTCATTCTAATTTCTTTGGCAGGAAAGAAAAGAGGGAGTAGTGTCAATTACGCGTTCTAAAAACGAATAGAAAATACATTTGTTTGTTTAGCAGCTTTCCGAAGTCTGTGAAAATAACTATATGACAAGGGACAAAGGGGCAACTCAACAAGTCTTACTGAAGCTAACAGAAATGTCACATGACAATGGTGCGTACAAATGTTTCTGTACACACAGCTTGACAAACTTTGAAGCTGATGTAGTAGTAGAGTACCGTGTCAATATCTACTGACGTCTGCCAGAATAAAGAAGCCGAGGCTGCTGTAGATCATCAAAACTAAACGGTAAGCATTAAATGTAATTGTGACACTTGTGAAAAACTGCTACAAGGGTAATATTAAGCCCAATATTAGATTATGGTATTATTGTATATAATGGTTTTTAGGCATCTAATCATTATTACTAGTGTGGATATTATTATGAAGAAGAAAAAGCATCACTACCACTGTTCTGGGAATATGTCTGTGACTAAATTTAGCTTTACTCCAATGGCCAGCACTGTCTCTAAAGCTAAAAATACAGCACCTGTGGGATTTAGTTTGTATCATGAATGTGAGGACAAAAATCTGGAGCTTTAAATTGTTGTTGAAAGGTGCGAACAAACTTTCTCCAACTTACCCTACCCAGTAAGAATTATAATAAGAACTAGATGAACAGGCAATTGTAAATCCTCAAATAATGCAATGAGAACTAAAAAAAAAAAAAAAAACAACGATGCACAAATAGGGCCACAGAATAGAGCACTGTATGATAGCAACACTTAAAATGATTGGGGAATTATTAAATTCAGTGGAATGGAACCAAACCTGAAGACTTACAGAGGATTTCACAGAGGCTGCTCATCTCTTAAACTGTGTCAAAGATGGCTTCACTGAAGTGTAAGTGTAATCTGTGGGTTGTAGTGTTATTTTATAATTGTTCAAAAGCTGGACAAATCGTAAAAAATAAAGCCATCTGACATGGTTCCATAGATAAAGGGGAACTGTATGGGTTACCCAGACAATGTTTACGCTTCACTGGGTGAAATCTCTTTGAGCGTTGGTTCATCTATAAGTAGGTGGCAGATGATATTCACTGTGGGTCAGTTGTTTCTGCTGTCTCCAAATCACAATCAGAATGTAGTTGTTGACTAACAGGAGTCATCTGAATCTCCCAAGGGCCTTAAATAGACTTACAGATTTTACCTACGCCTTCAGGGGCTGTGTCTTTGAGCCAGCCTTCAATGGCTGAGAAAGCTAAGTTACTCAAAGCATGCGGTTTGTTGGTGCACAGTGGATTGCAGCTTGTCGTGTGGTGCATTAGGTGTTGACAGATGGGAGGGAGTGCACGGGACACTGTGGGGAACCAATGATTTATTGCCGGGACTAGGACATTTAACGTGGTGTAAGCGCTGAGTCTGGAGGGACTGTGATGTGAGAACAAATGGAAGAGAAAAAAGAGAACAGTAAAGAAGTAAAGGAAATAACTAGAGAGATAATGGAGGTGAGATGCTAAATTACCAACATGGCAAAATCTGCAAACAGTTTTAGCAAGGAAATCGTGTGCTCCTCTTGAAGTGATAAAAAATAAATCCTCTAGGGTCTAGCATCGACGAAATGTAGTGTTGATGGGAATTTTGCCAGATAGTAATCACATGTAAACCATACTCTTGTATCTAATTACCTGAACGAAAACACAAGAGAGGGAGAGGCAAGCAACAAGTGAGACAGAGAAAAAGGATGGAGGAGAGCATAAGACGCAGCAGGCATCAAAGTCGTGGGCATGCACACATAGAGCCCGGCCAGCATTACAGCCTCATGAATCAGATGAATCACTCCTCCTGCACAGCTGAATCCTTATGGTACACAGGTCTACAGGTGTGCTGTTGCATTTTGGTGATTCGCAAAACCTGTCTGTACTGTTTGCAGTAATAACAGTAATAATAACAGTAATAAAATCATTAATATGATTTTATAAATTCCATTTATCACCCGCAGTGAAATTTAGCCATTACTGTATATCTGATTACTGACCTTTAACAAGAACACGTACATAAAATAAACTGGAGACTGACTTGAACATAACACATCTGAATTTAGTTTTATTTGTCTTTTAATATATGATACTAACAATTCATACTAAATTGAGTTTAGTTTGTAATGAACAATGTGCCAAAAAAAAAAAAACTTACTATTTGCTAAGTCACTCTAAGGTTTGTCTTGGTTAGTACATGTCCTTTGTACTTGTACATGGGATATGTACTGCATATAAGAACTGCTCAATCTTTTAGTCTCAAACAATCTTGAACCACAATCAAAAGACAGCCTTGGCGTACGCTGGAACATTGTGAGTCTGAAAGAAACATAGATTATGACTAAACTTCTTCTTTTACTCGTTTATCAGTTCCAAACTGTGCAGATCTTAGAGTGACAAGAGCCTGAACACAGACGTGGACTATCGTGATTCCTCGATTCTACGGAGGAGAACGTGGAAAATAGGACATGGTCATGTAATGAGTGAGCCAGGGTTAGTGGTGGGAAAAAAAATAAAACAGGTGGAAAAGTGGTGCAGTTCCCTACAGGCTTCACCCTGACACTGTTTATATGTACCATTTTGTTAAGACTGGTACAATAAGGAAAGACATAGGCAGGTGAATTTCAGTAACACACTTGAGTAGCACTGCATGTACACTGTGCGCACTGTAGGAAAAATTTGTAATAATTATAACATTGCAGGTAGTTTTAGTGTAATTATTCTAAATGAATAAATATTGAAATTTCATTTATTACCTGACAATGACTCATGCCGGTGTAGACCCATACAGTTGCAACCCAATACCTATAGTTCATCAGTGTCATCATTCCTTATACTCCCACACATTTAATTTGCCTCAGAAACTCCTGTTCAGCTAAATTCAACCTCTTTGCATCTGAGCACATCCGAGAAGCCAGGGGACAGGAGACGTATTGATCTGGTCTGCTTTGTTCTACTCTGTTCTTTAAATCCAGACTTTGTTCAAACATGTTGCACTTTCATCGCACGTGGTTCAAAAAAAAATTAAAAAGTGAGTTTGTTCTGCGTTCACGGTGGCCTTGGGTAGTGTTTGGTTTGTTACAATAAGATGACTTTTTTTTTTTTTGGAAAAATACATTGAAGACAGACAGTGAGACAGTGTGGGCAGCTGCCTGGGTGAATAGTTCATCCAGCCGGACTGACACTTCTCATTTGAGATGAGATGTCTCAGATGGAAGGAGACATGGTACAATGAAACACAGGAGAGTTTGTTCAGTTTTCTCTTCTCCAAAACCTTTGCGTGTATCAACAGATGAAATGTGGCACAGTAGACCATCACGGCACTGTATTTTAGAACTTAAGACGGACAGTTGCAGAAGAGGTTAAGCAGTGAACTGTCTAGTTTGTGAGGTGAAATAATGAGGGGCTTCTCACTCTTTGTGCCACCTGTAAGACAAAGGCTTTAACTGCTTTTAGACTGTCCAAACACCATTTCTTTTTTAAGTATATAATGGCCTTTAGCCCAGAGGCTCACTATTGATCACAGCACACACCTTCTCTGGGAACCTTTGTGTGCTCAATGCTGAGCAGATTTATATTCCCTCCTTTCTTTTAGTCATTGCTCTAACTCGCTCTAACACTCCTCGTGTTCAGTTTTGAGGCAGTTGCGAGTAAAGGAAAGAGGTTATGATCCAATGCAGACGGCAGAAGCCCATATAAGTACACACATTTTACACTACGTAATCAGTCAGCCCAATTGTTGATTGCGCATTCTACATGGCAACTCCCCGAGGAGCTGTGTGAGCAAGAAGGCCATCAGTCTCCCCTCTAATGATCGTCCTAGCTCACAACTCCCGTTTAGTTTTATGTGCCACATCCAGCTAACTGTGACATTTGTGTGCTCGCTATCACACTCCCTAAATCCTTCTCTCCGCTGCTCGCAGTCTGGCTGAGTTGCCCCCTTTCACCTGCCATGGCTTCTGGCTATGGCTATATTCTGCCCAAGCTCCCTTGACCCAAGCTGGTAATGCATTACTCCCCGGATCAATTGATAGATTGGCCCTGTCTGAGCTGCCGTAACTAAATCAGCTGCTCCTGATGATTCAGCACCAGCCAGGGAGCCGGGCCTGCTGTCACCAATCACAGATCACCAGGAGCTGAGACAGGTATGGACATTCTCCTGTCACTTGAACCTAATTTATAGCCAGCTACCACATTGATTAACCTTGTGCTGTGGTTCAAGCTTCCTATAAAAAAATTTGTGTGTCGGGAGGAGGGGGGCTGGAGGAGAAAACACGGAGGCAACTGAATGTTTACATTACTTCTGTAAACTTGAACAAAACAAAATGGAAACCGTCTTCTGCCGAACAAAACTGTTTCACAGACTAATAAACTTCTGATATATATGCACCTAATTGTGTTGTGAAACTTATATATTTACACTCTATATCAGGAACAGTGGGAATGTCGGAAAGTTGGAACACTGAACTGTTATTAGTCACCATCTCTTTTTAACTGTGTGGTATGTATTCAGAGGAACTGCAGTAATGAGGCGATTCACAGATCCAATGGTGCCAAAGTCCAGTTTCCATTTGAACCACTTATGTGTGCTTAGTCCCAGTTTGATGCTGCCTTCGAATAGGATTTCCAAAAAGCAGACTCAGACAGTAGTCACAACAACCATGGGTGGTCCTATTTAAACCCCAATTCCCCACCAGTCTTTTAGAACTGAAGGAGCTACTCGGATGAGTGGTGAAACAACTTTAAGAAACTCTACAAGCCCAGTGGCACTTGTTTCAGCTTTTTTGGATTTAATACGACCTGGATGACTGAGAGCCTTCGCAGACATATTCAAATGGGATCGTATTCACCACACTCACAAGAAAATTCCATATGAATGCCCACCTCATCAGGTATTGACGATTTAAACTCCTACATTTTCTAAAGTCAGAGTCATTGAATTGTGATGCGTTTGCTGAGGTAGAGGCAGACGTGGATGTTAAGTTAAAAAATTCCAATTTCCTTTGTATCAATTTTTTTCCATAATTCTATTTATAACTTTAGATTTCCTACATTAAAGTACCTGAGTGTGAGCAGCGTTGCCCTCACAGCAGACATACCACTTGAGCATGAAGCACTTTCTGAACTCCCCCGTGTCGTAACAACGAGCTCATTTAAAGGTAGCACTACCCATCCACGGGCTGGTTTTTGTGCCTTATCTGTAAGTCGTGAATGACTATTTGGACTAAGCTTGGCTGCTGACTTTGCCTCATGCACAGTAAACAAAGTCATCACTATCTCATTATGTTAGAGTAAAAACATCACTATAAAGTAGGCATTCCAGTTTTTCAAAAAGTGTCAAGCTTAAAGCTCCAGTTTTAATTCATCTGCAGAGTGAAAGCTTTTCTAAGCGTCTGAATTATGTATTTAATAATGTACTTTGTGAACAGGCTTGGTAACAATATCCTCTATGTTGACTCTTAGCTGTTGATTTAACCTCATTGGGGACGCTGAGCTGAGAAGTGGAAGCATTCTGCTCTTTGTGTCTCTATGATTTACTCTGTTCTTTGCTAGGACAGCCAGGGGCTGTCAACAATCTCCCAGCTGTAGCCTCTAAAACACAACTCACGGGCCTAATGAACCAACGCACAATTACTTTAGCAAAAAGCTACCGTGCCTTTCGAGGGGGAAAAGGGCATCTAAGTGTTCATAAACACTCAAATGATTTTAGTTTTTTCAAGTGTAAGTAAAAGGAGGAAATCTCTGTTGATTTAACACCATACTGTTTGAAACAGAGGGAAGAAAATGAGAAAAGGAGGGTTGTACAGCTTGTGTTTCCTTCTTTTGGGCCTCCCCACAGTGCAACTATGGCAACTGAGATCAAAATACTGATAATATTACAGTAACGGCATGCCTAAATACAAAAAACAAAGTTAGATTTGGCAGTTAAAAATAAAGACCTACACTTTGTGGCAGGCTATGTTATATATGGGCACTTTTTTCAGCATTTACATGCATAAGTATGTGCAAGATAGCTCTGCAGCTCAATGGTAATGTTCTACTAAACCAAGGGAAGATCTCTAATGTGTTGTAATGTAATGTTTTTTTTTCAATTTTTTCTATTCATTCTATATTTTCTGAGCATAGATACCACGAGTCTCTTTATGGACTAGTTGGCACTAGTTGTTGTTTTTGTTTTTTTTCTGCCCCTGCTAGTGTTCATACAGCATATAGCCAAAGCTATATGATCATTTCACTCTTCAGTGGTTATGGATATGTTAACTAATCCAAAGTGATTACATGTCTTATATAATATTTTAGTGTGTGCAAATTAGTCATTGGTTATTCTCTGATTATCATATTGCACATGCTGTACAAACAAAAACATATACACTGCATATTTTGATCCTATTTTTATCCAGGGACACAGTTGTGGTAGGATGAAGATGAATGTGTACATGAATAACAAGATAAAGTACATTACAGCTACACTCCAGGCTGTAAGGATTCAAAGAGCCGGATCTAAGCTTTAATTTGAGTAGGTTGGCCTCAGTATAGAGGGATCACATTCAACTAGCTCTGTCACTTCAGCATGGCTTAGGTTTGATTGAGCGTTGCCATTTGCATGGAAGTAAAGCTGTCTGACAATATGGGGAGTATATATATATATATATATATATATATATCCCAGATAGTTCTTTCAACCCTGATGTACACCTTCTCATATTAAGCATCCATTCTTTTATTTCAAGGTGAATGTGGTAAAGTCTGGAGAGTGAAAAACTGTAACTGTCTCAATACTTATAGCCTGCATTACAGATAAGGCCTGAGTACAATATAAATGGTGAGCGGAGGAATGACAGGGGAACCCAATTTTTCGTAACTAAACCACTGACCGTCAAACGTCTGCACACATCTCTGCAGACAAAGGCAGCAGTGACCGGACCATTCATCTTAGAACCAAGTGTGTTTTACACTTTTAAAAAAAGAATAAAAGGAGATCAGACATTTAATAGATTTGACACTGGAAGTTTCAGAAATCTTATGGGCCCCCCATTTTATGGCACAGTCTCTAAGTCCAACACAAAGAACTAAGTCATGTGTGGAAGGTCAATGGCATGAAGTATCCAAGGGCACCTAGTATATTCGCTCCTGTAGACACGGCTTGCATGGCTCACTGTGCAAAAGGGAGGGTTGAAGAAGAATATAAATCAGATGAGTCTGATGATTAATCACAGACTTGGACAGCTGTGCCAGTCACAGTGCCGCATGTGGAAGAAAAAAAAAAAAACGTCTCACGAAATGAGGAGGAACAGTCCAAACCAGGACGGTCAGAATCTCAACATGCATACGTACACCATTACACACAGCTGAGCTCAAACTCGCTGTGCTGTCTGGCGCTTAGCTATTTTTACTTGCTAATTATGAAACAGTGATTGTTTTCTGTCATTCATAAGCACGTAGTCCTGTATTTCTGTCAGTTCAGTCGCCTTGCATTTAGAGACAAAACTGTGAAAATGTGGTGAAAATAGACCAGATCCCCATGACATATATTCTCCGCACGTCAAAGAGCTGAATCTCACCTTGCACTGTTTCATCTCCTCTCACCTCTGAGCCGGCTTGCAGTGCTCCGGGAATAAAAACACCAAAGGGATGAGCAAAGTGCAATTGAAGGTAAGAGAATTACTATCATAGCGTAGCACAACCTATTTTTATGTTTTTTGCACTCCATATACCTGTATCTGCTAATGTAGACCATCATAGAACAGAGGAATATTTTAGAGAAGTGTAAGGTTTGGCATTTAAAAAGAAGTGAAAAATGAAAAAAAGTGACAGAAAGAGTCAAAGATCAGTCCTCTGTGTCCATTTCTGTGGCGTCTGTGACGTCAAACAGGTGCGTGCACATATGAGCGTGGCTGAAATTAGCCAATCCTTAATTAGTAATTAGAGAGGGTACTCACATTGTTCATGTACTCGCTCAACAAGTCTTGAAGGGCCTGCCGAACAGCATTGCACTCGGCCACGATGCGTTCGCGGCGGTCGTCACGTGTGCATGAAGAGTCGGCCATCAGGGCGGCGCCGCTGATGATGCTCTCCAAGCGCTCCTCCAGAGAGGGCCTGAAACGAGCCTCGCTGAATGTCAGAGGGTCCAGGATGATCTTGTTCTGTAAAGGGGGGGGAAAAAGAAAAAAGGAAAAGGAAAAGGTCAGGACGGTAATTCAGGCCCAGCTGGGCAAAAGCAAACTGAAAAACTGTATCCTGTGATAAGCCGTGATTCAGTTTTTATCTCCGACATTGATAAAGACAGCCTTCATACTGGTTAATAAACAGTCATTTGGTGAGGAGAGCAGATGAAAAATAGTCACTTTTTTTTTGACTGTGTTTTGACTGATAGAGAAAAAAATACCTCAGCACGCAATTGGATAGTCCTACAACCAATCAGAGGCATGTCGTGGTTAACAAATTCAACTCCATGGTGCTTGGGTGTACGACTCAGAAGATCCTTGCAGGGGCTTTATCAACTCCCGACGGACCAACTTTACTTCTCAACATTGTCTTTGGGGCGGGGCTTATAGGCTATGTAAAAAAGGAACCTGTCCTTGTTTTTGCATTACTAATTTTTAAGTGGTATGTTTATTTTAAAAGTAGTGCATGACCAAAATCCACAAGATACCATGAAGTTTGAAACTGTCTCATCCTGACATACAGCTTTGAAATAGAGGGAGTAACAATTAAAAATAAATAAATGAATAACAAATGAAAGCATTTCCTTTTTTTGTCATACTAATAAATTAGGACTATAGATGTGGACACCTGTCGTAGAAATAAATATAGGTTTATAATAGTTATGTTTGCTTAAAAAAACACAATACTCTGGCAAACAGTCATCAAATATGCACTCAGGTTTGTCTACAAATCTATTAAGATGCATATTTTAGCACTGAATGAGGATGAATCACTGCGATAATCAATATGCTCCCGTGACTAAGAAAGGCAAAACAAAGGGGACCATAAAGAAGGCAGCTTGATGTAGAGATAATATGTCTAAAACGATACTAAACCCAAAATAACAGCACTCGTAGCTGACCTTAATATTAACTCCTCAGCTTTCCTAACTCTGGTACTGGATTATTTATTTATTTTTTATTTGTATTAATATTACAGACCTGTTAAGCATAATGTGAAACCACAGGGATAATCCTTTTCCACTTAACGACGTGAATACTGCAGTAATACAGCCATTTATTTAATGTTGCCTTATCTTGTTTTGTTTAATTCTGAGACGAGAGTACTCATGGATCAGTGAATAGAGACACCAATTCGTGAAGCAGAACAACAACAAGTGCCTCGTAATTTGCTGGGAACAGTATTTTGTCGTATCACATTTCCATCTATTCACAGGGGAGCCTTCACCTAATAGCAATTTGAGTTTAGTCTTTCCTTCCCAGGGTTCCAACAAAAACCAATTAAATAAAAAGATTCTGTAGCTTCAGCACCCAGCTCAATCAAAGTTGCATTTCAGTATCAGCTAAGCCTTAAATAAAGTAAACATTCACAGATAACTCTGCAAGGGAAATCATTAAAATGTTGCTCTGTGGCGTGCACGGTGAGTCTGGCGAGTGTCGGGTAAGGTATGGTATCTGGTCTCTCTGCACCAGTCTCATCCTGGGGCATAATAACATGTAAGGTAAGAAAGGTCTGGACCAGGCACAACCTACTTTTCATCTGTAGCTGGCAGAAAAGTGTGTTAAATACAAGGCTGTGCGGTAAATAGGAAGTTCCAGGCCACAGAAATATCTTTTAAAAATAATCAATTAAAAAACAGGAGGTGGAGATAGTTAAACAGAAATCGCAAAGAAGTTCCAAAAGGTCGATTTGTCTGCTTTTTCATTCTAGTCAAGTCAAGGTAAAAACACGCTGAGATGTGTTTTTGTGGAAAGTTTTTGTTTTTCTTCATTTAATGAAGCAAGGCTAGTTTTATTGAGGTTATGAGATGAAATGTCCAGGCTACAAGGATAGAAATTAAATTCAAAACAAATGTTCTCATCCGTCTCCAAATAAATCATAAACAAGTTAAATGTTAATCTAGCAACAAGCGTCTAGGTCGCGTAACAGGTATGGTATGAATTTTGCAGTTCATTTCATCGTATGAGACAACAAAGCAGCTGAATGTGCATAAAGAGGTCACACACAAAACTGTACAAAACTGTACAAAATTGACAAAACGTACAATGCAGCTGGTAGCTTTCAGTAAATTCATACCCTTGATAGCAAAAAAAAAAAAAACATGTATAACTTGTCTTCACGATGCAGACATCCTCATTACAAATAAGAGCTTTATGAAGGACAGAAGGAAATAACAAAGATCTCAACGTGGAAAGATGCAAAGAATAAAAATAACGTGAAGGGAAACTAAGAACTTTTCCTGAAGACTCAAGTTAATTGTTATTCTACACAAGATGTCAGTTTGCAATTATCACTGGTAGTTGGGAATAGGAGGGAAAAAAAGGGAAGTAAATGGTGGGCTGACAAAGACTGGGAGCTTTTGAAGGTAATTGGCTGAAGTCTTCCCCTAAGAAGCGAACCGGTGCCCTCAATGAGCTTCACGGAGTTATACAATATATTTTTTTAGAGTTATGTTGCCTTTGAAAGTTACTGTCAATTAAGCTAATGCTAGCCGTGTAACTACGTGTCAAGAGCATACAATAATAATAAGTTGAACAAATGCTGTAACGCAGTCAAAGACTATATATAAATCAGGAAACGTCCTTCTAAGCCTAGTGTACGACAAACGTGTTTCAGGGTGCTGAAGTAATTCTTCCCTTTGTAGACAACATTCATTCATACTCTTCACACACACAATATGTTCCGTACTAAAATCTTGTTACTGATCTCTCTAGAAGCAAGAAGCTATGAAGGCACAGCAGAGCCGAACTTCTGTTCACTTCCATGAGCAAAGACGGGGGGACTGAATTGTCAACCATGCAATCAATGGACAACACGAGACACAGTTACCCCTATCACCATTTAGTAATGAAGATGCTCTGAGCGTTATATAGATTCTGATGCTACGTTCTGGACCATTTCTGTTTTACGTGACAATGATAGAGCAGGTTTATTTTATCGTAAGGCTCTGTAAATTCCGCTCTTTGAATTCTGCGTTTACTTGTCCATGTACTTGTACTAAATTATAAGTAAAGTGGCTCAAGATAAACAGTTGAGGGCATCTTCATTAGCAGAAGATGAGTTGACATCATTAAAAGAGCACCTGTCAAACCTCAACTAATTATGTGGAAATAGTGATGGTACTGTGACATTTCTGTTTTTTATCTGGTCCCATTTAATCCGGCTGGTTTTACACAAGGGAACGGGAAATTAATTTGAAATAAGCGTGATAAGGCAATTAACTAGTAATTTGTGACAGACTCCAAATGTATGAGGAAGTGTGGCCTCTCACTACTGTCTGGAACAGAACTGTCTGGAAAAAATACAATAAAAAGTGTAGTGCAGTGAGGGGGATGTTTTTACAGAGCTCACCTCCAGGTTAGTGACTTTTTTTCTTCAAGCTGATTCTAGGCCAGTCTGTAGAAGTCTGTAATTCTATGTGATTGTACCATTTGGATTTGACAGTGTATCAAGCCCGGAGGCCACCTTATGTTTGCCCCACAAAGGGTGAGGTTATTAATTTGACCCCACTTTGGGGCATCAACCAGTGAGACAGGGCAAATGTCACATCAGCCTGCGTCAAATGTGCCTTCTAGGACTTTCTGATATTTCATGACAACTCTTTTGTCTAAGAGGGAGGTTCAACAAAGTCTTGATCATACCACTGCATCGCCATCGGTGGCCCCATTCCAGGGTTCAAGGGCTGTTTAGTTGTGACTATTACTATGTTTGACAAAGCACTGCCCACAAAGGCCCAGGAGGGACATTAGTCATAACCCACTCTCTGATTGATTAACCTAATGAAGAGTACCTGTCTTCTAATGTCACGAAGTGGAAGGCGACTGAACCAGCCTTGGAAATTCATGTCAGTGTGGTAAATAAGAGCAGACTAGCACCCTCATTTTAATTCCACAAATTACAGTGGAAAAGAAAAAACTGCGACGATCACTACTAGCAAGTGCATGACAAGCCATTCACATAAAGTCTTGACATTATACTATAATATTCTCACACCATTGGTCTAAGAAATTGTAAGCTGCGGCTTAATGGCATCTTGGGGTAATTCAGAAAAGCATGGAAGTTGTTTCACATTCAGTTTTATGGTGGTCCAATAATGTTTGTGCGTATTTTATCTCCAGAATGAGTCTGCACAACACACATTTAGCCCTCAGTCTGCCTCCTGACCATAGCTTGCATGCAACTTTCTGCACTTCCCCACTGTCACCCTCAATGGCTTTTGAAACATACCCTACGCAGATACCCTGCATTTTAGTATAATGTACTAATACGAAAAATTGCCAAGCCGTGGATAGCTGTCCAAACATTGGGAAAGCTCCAAGCAGATTGTCGTGGCATGTGCAGTATGAGCACATTTCCCACAAACCTGCCTCTTTATCAAATTAATGGCGTGGGAATATAATATGTCTCTTTCTTTTGTTTTGTTGGCTTCTCTTTGTCCACCTTCAGGAAAATTTGGAGAAGCTTTGAGCAATTTTATGCAGACATGTACATTTAAGTGGCCCTGTACACGTAACCTGAGATACAGTACGGTTGAGATTTCCCCGTCCATTAAGTCACCTGGAAGCCCTCCTGGAGTATGCTGAATATTTCAGAGCCATGCCATGTTTTATTTTGTAAAGTAAACTAGGTAATGCTGAATTTTTTATACAAAGAGACCTTTGATCTTTACAGGAAACTATGCACAAAACTGCACTTTATTTTCCTCATTTTGAAGGGAAAGCGATGTATGTAAAAAAAGAAAACATTTTCAAGAAAATACAAAGCACAAGCAACATAGGAGACACAATGAAAGAAAAAAACAGAAAGGCCATGCTAAAGCATTCTATCCCAACAGATATTCTTGTATGACTGAGAGGATTCATTTTATGTTGTTGTTTTAGTGGTAATGTTTTCAGTCAACCTGGAAAAAGGCATTTCTTGATTAAAATGTAAAAAAAAAAAAAAAAAAAAACATCAATCAAATCACCAGATGAGATAACCACAGCTTTGCCACATTGAAGGACTTAATCTTGTGCATGAAGCATTATTTGGTGTTCAGCTATTCTAAAGCCCCATACAGAAGGAAACACAACTGGCATCTCCTCAAAAACATTTTTCTGCAAAAACTGATTTTTAAAATAAAAAAAATAAAAAGTTCAGTAAATTAATAAACAGCCAATTAACCAACGCAGTTCAAAATAATTTGGACCATTCAACCATGCGTAATTATGTTCAATCAAAAATGATCTATTATAACTGGATTGCAATCAAATATTGTAGCCAACTGAATGACCAATTACTGTGTGCTCTCTTGTAGTCAGCTCTGTAAGTGATTACAAAAAAAATGCAGTTTAACAGGTGCTCAAAGTTGACATGCAAGTGAAATCACAGAATTTAAATGTCTATGTCATCCAGGTTATGGTATATCTAAGGCAACTGAATCTGTTTTGATTTTTCTTCAAGACATTTTAACACTCATTCGAGTAGATTTTTCACTTCTGAGTAACTGGTGCAGAGTAATTTTTGGCATTTACAACTGAAGAAGGTACTTCAGTGGATACAGCATTCATCCAAACGTACTTTGTTGTAAATTGTTGTAAACCGTAATTAAAAATGTTGACATTTCATAGTTTTAAGAATGTCATCATGTAGACCAAAACTGTACAACAGTAGTGTGTGAATTCATTTTGCATGCAAACGAGATGCCATATGAATTTATTTAAATGTGATCCAAGTAACTGACCAACACTCCCTGCCATGGGCAATTAAATTCCTGACATTTGAGGGATTACTCTGGAGAGAACTGTGTTCTTCCTGTAAGTATGTGCTCCATGTTCACCATTAATACGCTATTTTAATCGGTATATGAAGTAGGCTTAATCTTGACACTACACATGCAACCTTCTGAATGAATTGATAGTTTTTTTCACATCCTATATTCAAACCGGTATTCAGTTCGCTTCTTCTGGCTGAAGCCAACAGTAAACATAAACAGTTAATGAAAATCTTTACAATGATTTGGGGACAGAGACATGGCTGGATAGCTAGCTAGTTTTCCTAACTTCTTACATGTCAGATTATTGTTTGTAAACCATATGCAATGTGACTCTCCCGAGCACAATGCACACATTGTAGCTCTACAATTTGAGTGAAAGGCATTTATGAGCTTAGCAGATTAGTAAAATGCTCTGTTTGCAACATCGTATCGAAGATTGTAGTAACTGTGTCTGCTGTATTAGGTAGTAAAAACGGATCGAGGTCTTGATCAAACTCCCAGGTTCTGCAGCGTCCACTTATTCCTCCCAAGAGAAACGTCTTTGGAAATCATGCATTATAATTTACCTGACATATTGTATAGCTGACCTAGCAATCATTTAAAGGCATTCAAACATAGCATCAAAAACTGAGATTCACATCAAAAAAGTGAAATCAGAAGTATAGTCTTATTCACAGTCCTCTGTAGTATGAAGTACAGAATTGTGACCTCACTTTTGAAACATATGTACACGTCTGTAATCGTCTGCTCTTGGGTCATGATCGGAAGCAATATAAATAATTAAGCTGAGTGGCATTGTCCTTTCTGTTGCACCTACATGTTGAGTAATAAATATGCTTTGCTAGGAAATGTCCCCCGAATGGTAAATAAACCACACAAGCATGCCTTCTTAAATAATTAAAGAAGACAAGAAAAGTGGGCCAATTGGATCAGAGAATGGAAGAGACACATGAATTAGTAAAACAGTGTGACCAGCAAGAAACCGAGTTAAAAGTGCTGTATTTTTAAAATACTGAGTGTGTGGCCCATTGAATCCGTTCTTACAATGATGCCTCCCATACGCCCAATTGCCCCTCATAAAACACATGCACAGACACATGCTCGTCGAAGCTTAGTAAAAACATAAACAAGGCTGGAATTACTCTACACAAGTTAATTGGAAGTTGACTGAACAAAGACTAAAGCCGTCCCCACTGCCAGCTGGGACGTACTCAGTCAACAATCTGACTATTCTCAAGATGTCTCGAATCTGTTTGTGGAACTGCAGCATATGAATATTTTGAGCATTGCTGTTTACTTCTGAACGAGGTGAAGTTGGAGGGGGGAAATACAGAAAGCTACATGGATACACAGAAATGGTCTAGTGTCTAGTACTCGCACTAGACACCACTTTCCCGCTCACATTTAGATGTGATACAATTCCCAGTGGTCAGGATGTCTTGATTATTGATTGAACTTGCATCCTGCTGGTTTAATTATGTCAAGTTTGAATGTGACCTACTACGCCTGAGGGAAAATGATCAAGAGTCTGCATATAATCAACTTGACTGGGTAAAAGACACAGCACTTTTCAGTAGGATCAACATTTTTACATAATTTTAACTAGTTTAGCTCAATGTGGACAAGCGTCGCCTAAGACATAACTGAAAATCATATTAAGCCGTTTATATCATTCAAGTCGTCGTCATTCCTTGCGTGGTAACAGTGCTCCGGATTCATAGCAAGTGTAATTTGTTCCCCTGGGTTTGCACTGTTCCATATCACATTGCTTCCCCATTTTCTGTTTGTTGCCATGACACATTTGCTCAAACTGTGAAATAGTGCGAGCAGACAAAATGATGCCTCAATTCAGGAGAGTTTCAGTGGCAGAGCAATGATTTTTTTTTTGTTTCCTTCTCCTGGCTCAGACATATCTTCCATGGCAGGTCTGGAAACAGAACTAAGAAAGTGTCTCCATCCATTGTCTGCATCGAGGCTTTGTTGCCATGACAACCTCTGAAACGGTATGATAAGGCATATTTTGTTGTTGTTTGTGTGATTTGTTTTCTCTTTCTTTCTTCCGACACACTCAAGTACCAACTGAAGGTCACCTGCCTTGGAACAAATGAATGGCCATGCAATATGATGAGTAGTGCAATAGACCTGAAAAGGCAATCACCAAAACTGTGTACTCTAGAATAATATGATTTTCAGCAGCGATGCTCGTGATATTCAGAGTATGATATAGCTTGTACTCGAAACTCGTGTGCGTGGCCGAATGTTTATTAATGTAGCAGATGCACGTAGACAGAGTCATAAATCATGCAGTACAGTAGCATAATAAAGCCAACAAGGATGCTCGCTTGGCCAGGTAATGGTAGCTGGAGCAGTGCCCGGTCTCTCTGGCACTAGACTGTGGTTCTGGACCTACAGTAAACTGCAGGGAAATATTAAGTCGGGGGGTGGGTTTGATTGAGAAACAGGGCTTGGAACGACACACTTGACAGTTTTCAATATTTCATTGCTTCTGTGATTGTGTTTACTGGCACATCAGTATCTTATGAGGTTTATGCTGGTTTTGATTATATTCGGGATAAGACTAATACATGGACGAGAGAGAAATGTATTTTTATCCCTGCGTAGGTAATTAATACTAGAATCCCGATTACTAATTGCTGAACCGGCAATTGAACCGGCAGTTAATATGACAGTGGCTGTTGATAATAAGGCAACTTTGTCTATGGCATGCCTGGTGCATTACATTGTAGATTTGGCCGTGTAATGATGTTTCTCTAGTGTTTTCCTCTAACCTGACTTGCTCCAATGGAAAACCAGCATGCTGTCAACTACAGACATGGACTGCAAAACAGAACTGCAGCCTTTTCCCATCTAACAGGCCTAGTATTCTTTCATTACTGAACAACCTTACTCCATCACCAACCCAAATGTGAGACGTTATTCTGGTTTCTGTCCGGTCACTTGGCTGAAGGTTGTTGGCTGGAACACATCCAGGATGTAAACACATGTGCGGTGTAAAAGGAGTAAGCTACCTAAAGTTAGAGGAAATCAAAATATAAATAAATAAATCCAACAGCATATTATATAACCTCATGGCCCAGGCCTCTGCTATGGGCTTAATCCCTTATGTGTGATCCTCTGCGATTACACATAGGCACTGGTAGTTTAGATGCTGCACTTCCCCCGTTCTGTTCAGCTGCTTTGGGGTTTGCTGGGAATAGGTTTTCCAATCTAGGAGGTTCACACAAGTCAAGCAAAAAAATAAATAAATAAATAGAATACATTCACTGAAAAGTGAGTAGTCCTCATCCCTGATATCGGGTTTTCTTTTGAAGTACTCCACCAAACATAAAGGGTTTCTCGAAAATGGGATAAGGGCTTATCCAGGTTTATGAAATCAGATATGATGTTTAGATGCACAAACAGGGGACAAAATGGGATACTTAACCAGATAAACAACTGGGATGATCAACTACACGTAAACGTACCCAGTGATGTATGAGACCTTTTGGTTGTTGTTTTTATTAAATTAAGCATCGCATTTTAAGTGACTCTGTTTTTTTAAACAACATTCCCCTTGAATTCCAAATGACTAAGCGCTCTTAAGGCACTTATTTCTCCTGAGATTCCCTGTAGTTAAAGTCATTATGGCCAGTGAGCAAACGACATGTCAGATGAAGCTTTTAGTTCAAGTTTAAGCAGCCAGACAATTATCATTCCAATTTCCTGAACACCCCAGGTCTCTGCCTCTCAGTTATTATCCAAGGAACTCACTGGTTTATGCTAATGCGGCCATCTCTCAACCAGTGATCATCCTGGCTGAAGGCTATTTAACTACCTGTTGCCATCATTTAGTGGTAGGTCGCTTTACCCCTCAACCACAGCCTGAGTCAAGAACCCAACTGTAGGTCCCTGCAGGAATGAAATTGCAAGAATTCATAGGGATTTACCTTTCTATCTCTCTCACTCACACACACACACAGATTTAATTAGCAGGTTAAAGTCTAAAACTGTTTTAGTTTTATTTGTGCTGTGAAGTACTCAGGGTTTGTGTTGTGTTGTCCTTCTAAATATGCTGACATTTTTACAAGATCTTTGTTAACGTATTACAGTTTTCTACTGATGGCCAAGGATTTCTAAATGCCATCTAAACTGTTGTAGTGATAGCACTGTTGGTAGTTAAGTTGCTGCTAAACTATCACAGGATTCAGGTTTAAGTGTGTGTGTTTTTTGTCTTTTTTCTGTTTTACTGCTAATCATCCATCGAATGTGCAGCTGCTCATTTTGACAGCACTGTCCAGTTGTTTAAAAGAGGACACATCCTGGGGGTCATCAGCAAAGGCACACCTGCCATCTTCCCCGCTAATCTCATTTGATGTGTTCAGGAGATACGTGGAATCAATGTTTCTGGAAGTCAGTCTGTCCCGCCATACCGGAGAGTCCAGTAAATAAGGAGATAATGACATCTTGGTGGGTTACAGAAAACCGCGACATTTTTTATCCCCTTAAAAAAAAAAAAAAAAATGGAAGACCGGTTAAACCAGGGTCTGTCAGTGTAGGACACAGGTAGCACGTTCTGCATGATGGCATACATTTAAGTTAATTGCTTAAATACACACGAGTCAACCACGGCATTAAAATAACATTGGCCGTTTTGTGTTTTCCACTGGGAAACTTTAGGATGTGGCATTCATGTGGATGTTACCACCCACCTAGACCAGACCAGGCACCCCCACCCCATAGCAATGACACTCAAACAACTCAGAAAACATGAAGACAGCACAAGGTGTTGACCTGGCCTCCAAATTCTCTAGATCCCAAACTGATCAAGTATCTGTGGGATGATCCACAGAGGCCCCTCAACCCAAAGGCCCCCAATAACAACATTCTCTTGCAAGACACCACAGGACACCCTCAAAGGGATCATATCCATTCTTTGATGTGTCACAACTGTTTTGGAGGTGCAAGGGAGACCTACACAATATTAGGCAGGTAGTCATAATGTTATGCCTGATCTGTGCACCTCATCTTCAACAAAGAATGCTGTACCCTTCACAGTTCTTTGCAGTTTACTGCCACAAAAGGAAACAACTGATCTGAGTATAACTGGACACATTAATATACAGTGTGTTATACTGAACACATTTTATGAAAAAAGTTGAATATTTACATCATTTTAAACGTCTTATTAATATGCCGTTAATACGCAGTTATGTTGTTAATTCAGATTTGTGCAGCCCTACGGTTTGTTTTCATTGTGTAAAAACTCCAATCAAGTTGGAAGGGGAAAAAAAGCACTACCACAACTTAGAAGATAAAAAAGGGCAGGTAAATAAATGAAAGCCTCACAGAAGACAAATTGTACAGCATGTATTCACTGAAACACTGGTACCAATTTTCATGTTTTGTGTCCAAAACAGAAACTCATTGTTGGAAGTGTTAGCGATTATGTCTGCCTTCTAATAACAGTGAACAAAACAAATAGCGATGCAGCGCAAAGACAGCAACTGCACATCAATCAGTCTGTCGAGATTTGTGGAGGCCACGACGGCGCTCGAGGTGAAGAGGCGATTAACTGACCTCTAGCCCATGTTCAGCAATTCTGTGTCACCCATAATATCTTGTTACAGGCTGAAATCTCCATCGCTCTCAGAAGCAATGGTTAAATACCTGTGACAGTGGCCTTCACAGTTTATCTGGGACCACGACGGTAAGTGAAAGTGCAAATAGTGCCATACCTGCCAGCCTTCACGGAAAGAACAGCGGGAAGAGAAAAGATAATAATGGAATATTGCTCTTTCTGTTATCTCATCAAGTGTGGCAGACCATTCTCTGCAGTGGCTCATGTTCACCTGTGCTCTTCACACATTAGCTATTAAGAACACACATAGAGTTGCCTGTTTTCAGAGCTATCCTTTCGTATACAAAGACCTTTATATTACACGCACAGGGTCGTTGCATGACATTACCTCTTCAGCTGGGGGGCCTTCTGTGTGTTGGTATTAACTCCAGGCTCTAACAGAACAGCGTAATGAGAGGAGCATCGGAGGAGACAACATGATCTTGGAGTATAAGGTAAAGTGGTGTATAATGTTCCGTGCCTCCAGCTGAGCACATCGCACGAAATACGCAGCCGTTGAAGCCTGCACTCTGGTGATGCACATTATATAGGTGGCATAGAAAATTGGGAATGCAGAGATAGTAGATGACAATGCGGTTTATTCCTGGCTTCGGCCCTGAGATCCTGCGGAGCTGTAAAAGGTAATAGAAAACGTATCGGTACATGTCGGGAAAATTCAAGGAGATTTCATTCTCAAGGACTACCTACCTCACCACTTCCCTGCTAATAGCAATATGCCTCCACTCACAAAAGACTAGAGAGAAATGCGCCATAGAGGTTTCCAGAGGTAATTATCGCCACCGTGCCTTACCTACTAATCCCCGTTCATTAACCACTGTTTACTGCATGTACAATAGTTAAAGTAATTAGAAATTACAGGGACATAAAAATACAATTATCATTTCAATTTATGTTTCTTGATCCTCTCTGCTCTACGAGGGGCTCGCTGAGCAGAAAGCGGGGTTGGAAAGAAAAAGAGGAAATTATTAATTACTCAGTGGGAGCTTGAGTAGGCTCCGACTGATTCCCCTGTGTCTTAATGAAGTTTAAGACCACTCACAACACTGCGAGGTGGCTAAACTTCCACAGAGACCAGAGGATATCACATTACACGCTGCAGACAAGCTCCGTCTCGGTAGCCGAAGGTGTTGCCATGACACCGTCTATATCTTGGTGTGCTATCGGACATGCAGGCAAACAGTAACAAGGGCTTTTGCAGCCAATACAGCTGCCGCATTACAAATGTATGTATTACCGATGGGCAGTTATGGAACAGGGCGCTGAAGATCGATTCATTTCTGTTTACGTGTTACACTATGAGCCTTCAGGCTGAAATGATTTTCAGATTACCAGCAGTGGAGGTCTTAGGAGGGTAGGAGTGTTCCTTACGTCTGCAATTGGCCTTGTAACATTAATAGTTCATTAAATGCAGAATTATGCAACACCGACTCAAGCCCACATCACACGAACGGGTTGTTATGGACTTGCAGAGAGCAGTTGTGATGAGCTAACTGAGGCAAGTGGCGTCTAACAAACCTGCTCAAAGAATGCCTTGTGGAGTTCATACTATGGTAGAATCAGAGTGTAAATACAGCAGTCTGTGCACCCGAGACAAACGATCCAAAACCTGTAATGCTATGTTTTATCACTGTTCACCGTCATTTCCTCCACGGTTTGGAAATATAAATACTTAGAGACATTAAAAATCTGCTAAACCTAAATTACCTGTATTTTCTGTTTGTCTGAAAACACTCGTCAGACAGTAGAGAGTAAAGCGATTAATCATGTCCAGGACAATCTCTCCTCGCTCGATCATTTACAATTCTGCTTGTTAGTTATTTTTTACTGAAATGCACGTATACAGCTCAGCACGTGCTGAAAAAAAGAAACTGGGAGAGAAAGAGGAGCTGCAAAGAGGTAGAGACTTTCAACACAATAATTGTTAAGGATGCAGCCTCTAGGTTTTTACTAACACGCCCTGCGGCAGGTTGGGTGTGGTACTGAGACTTTGCTCAGCGGGTTGCTTCACCTATGTGCCGACAGTGAAAGAAGGAACACCAATGAAAACAAATTAATTCATGTCCAAAGCTGTGATTCTTTATCAGACAGGTATGTATCCTTCATCCTTCTCATGCATCTTGCATTAAGGTTGACAAGCCTTTTTCCATCTCACCCAGCCACTGGTGCTACTCTCCTGGTCTGCACAATGCTACTGTCGAATAATCCACAATGTGTTTAATTAATAATCAGCATTTAATAAATCAATAGAAATTATTCAGATCAGTGAAGGATCAAGGGTGGTCGGCCTTTGCCCAGCGTCGGGCGCTAGTCGGACCTCTGTCAACAGTTTCCAGCATACTGGAATAACTTTGTGACTGTTCGGCAGATCAGAACCTTCACATGAGTTCGGTAACAACCATTTGGTCCAGATCAGAGTGTAAATAGAGAAAAATTGTTCAACAGCACTGATGTGTTATCAATGACCGGTTCATACTTCTGGTAGACTCACTCGTGTTTACTCGTTTGATTAATATGCGCACTGCTCCACCGCCATATTATACAAAACATTTGTTTCCCCTACTCTCACAGCCCCACAAGACGTCATATCTTGTTTTTATAAAAAAATGCAGTTGATGTGTTCCCATCCACTAACATGGAGGAGGTGTGGCTTATGATATATGCTAGAGTCAGCCACCAGGTGGCGCTCCACACTGCCACTGTCACGGAGCCCACTTTTTTTACAGTCTTTGGGTCAGACACAGGCGATGCAAAGCGCTCATTACCTGAACTTTGGTGTGTATACCTTAAGGTTTTATGAATTAAAGTAGATGGTTTTGAATCATTATCACCTGCATGTAGGAACTGAATTATATAAACAAATTGATAATGAAAGCCTGTAACATAATATTTTGGAATTGCAGGATGTAAATTTCTTTCTTTTTTCTTTTTTTTTTTGAGAGTCAAAGAGTCATAATTATTTAATCCAGGTCTAATATTGCTGTTTTTTTTTAATCATTCATCATTATATTCGCAGAGTTTCCAAATGCCTCATTGCGTTTTGCAACAAACTGGCAGCCTTATATCAAACACGTATGATAGATGTTCAAGTTGAATGACGAGATGAAGGAAGCAGTCTAAGGGGTAAGAGATGAAATCATTTCATCACAACAAAAAAGCTGTGAAAGTAGAGAAACAACAAAAATCTTCATATGCAAATAAACGCATTGGGCACTGGGCTAAATTTTAAAATGATATCTTTACAACTCAGTCACAGAATGGTCAGAAATAGCTGGAATAGCACAATATAAAACATGACATATAGGACAACACTTAAAATACAATTTGTTTACTCTATACCATCACCAGGTCAGAGCCAGAATTGAAAAATCTCCAGCTGTATATATTGGATATTTCTTTATACATTTTAAATCTAAATATTTCATCTGACCATTGTTATAAAATCAGGCATCAGACGGCTGGGAGAATAACACACTGGCAGATGCTCAGCCTCACAGAAACATCAGGAGGCCCTGCCCAGTTTCCTTTGGAGCGGACATAAATATACATATCTCCCATAATTGAAAACTGTGCAGCCACGTAGGGACTTGTCTCTATTTGAATATGAATACACTTCTCTTTTCATTTTCCGCTTTTTCAAATTCTGTCGAGCAAAGCCATAACCCTAAGCCTCACTCACTGCTTCCCCTTCAATAGAAATCATTCTGCCTCTGTCCCTCCCAGTGACCCAGGCCCTTTCACTTTTTTTTATTCTTTTTTTTTCATCAAATCATCAAATCAGAACTCAATACAATGGTTCCTGGAACTCAACTATCCATTCTATGTTGAGAAAGTGTATCCTGTATAGGCTGTTTATCCCTGTCCTCTTTCCCTATGAATGGTGGGGTTGAAACTTCTTTGGGACAGATGTTTAAACCATGCATTTGTGGATGGGTTGTGTGGTTTCCCTAATGTTCAAGTCTGTACATTCCTCACTGCACTCAACAGCGTACACCACATTACTCTGTTTTTGAAAGTTCTGGGTTCTGTACTGCTGGTTGGCTAGTGTCTTAGTTCCCATGTTCTCTCCATTTCTGCTGCGTTTCCTCTCACATAGACATGCATGTTAGGGCAATGCTGACCTATAGGATAATACACATGCATTTCCAAGTCACTTACATCATATTAAATGTATGCTAATTAATGACAGAATATAGTTAAAACCTAATTACACTGAGTAAATCTGAACTTGTGTTAAATAGTATCATTTGGCAAAAACTTTGAAATGTATGTGTCGTATATGTCATCATGTCATGTATCAGGAAAGGTTCTGCTACATTTTAGTAGTTAACCAAAAGATTAATCGACTACTTAAGAAAATAGTCGATACATTAATTTGAAAAAAGTAACCATTAGATTAATCAACTAATCAAAAAATAAAAGGTTAATCAAGGGGGAAAAATAATCGTTTGTCGTAGCTTTGCTTCGATGCATCTACAGGGGGATGTGACCCGAGTCGATGTACTGTGACTGAGGTCGTACACAATGAGAAGTCATCCAGGCTGTCCAAAAGGGTCACTGTAGACGAGTGGAAGCAGAATTGGGACGATCTGGTTCAAATCCTTTCTATATCCACGCCTGAGGTGTCTACAGAAAGCACCCAAACTGCTCCCCTGGGCACCATCCATGCATGTGCTGACAATACTTTATGTGCTCTGTTTACACTTTATGACTGGAAATAATGAGAAATAAATGTACTTGCCCATGTGGAAAGGATGGAAATAAACATGTTTTTTTTTCCCCCACAAGTTTTTATTCAGAGCAGCGACCTCAATATTCCCTTACAGTATTTTTAATTAGTTTATGTATTATTGATATTATTTTATGGACATTAAGTGACAGGTTGTTAAATGCTGACAGACAAGCTTGAGGGTCGTAAATATGCAAGCAATATTTTAAACATTTCTGTTTACAAAGCAGAAAATTTTTCAGATCAGTGAAAGTGCACACTGTCTGCATGTAGACAGATTACAACATGGTGTCAAGATTTACCATCTTGTGTTTTATCTTCAATTGTTTGCGTGTGTTTCACATAAACATGATATCTATAATCAGAATATCTCCTATTGAATATACAGCTGCGTATTTACCTCTGCGTGGAGAGGCATTGAGGAAGGAGAACAGGCAGCCAGTGAGCCTGGCGAGGGAGGAAGGCTCATTTTCAGAAGTTTCTAATTTCACCGCCGTAGCTTTTGCAAGACAGCATTCAGAAGAAGCTCACAACCTTGTGCCAAGACATATTTGCATTGGATGCCACTGAGGCTGAAAGTGAGAGAACAACTGCACACAGTAGCAATGTACACACTGCGGATGCTTTAGTAGGCACCATTACAAGATTTAAAAGACTGGAAAAGGGATAAAGGCAAAAGATGTGGAACTAATGAGATGAAGACATAATGCCGGGAAAGCAAGGTTACGAAAGAGAAGAGTCAGTCTCATTGCAGCAAAAGAAGTCTTGAAAGTGAAAGCTTTGCTGATGAAGGGAGATGCATCAAGCTGAATAGTGAATTATTATTTGAGTTGAAAAAACAGAAATTCACAAGAAAATCGACAAATTGGAAATGGGAAGTTACTTTTTAATTCTGTTATTACTGAAGTACACTCCAATCTTTTTATATATATATATTTAGGACCAATCTGCAGAACTTCTCTGTCATTTGTTGTTAAGATATTATTATTTTTTTGACTGATGAACCAAAGGAACAGAGTTGACTTCCATGAGAATGAGGGAGAGCTGGGCTCTGGATCATGACTGTATGTGGATGTACTTACTGCCACAGAACTCTCCATTATCTCACAATGACAGCTAAATTGGCCTGTCAACAAAGCTACATTCATCTAAGCAACTTCACTGGTGCATTAGTGTGCCTTCCAAACATAGATGAGGGATATGGGGCATTGCTTCCATTCTAGGAGCCACAGGGGGAAATTAAGAGTTTCTGAGTGCTGCACTATTCAAACAAGCATGCTTGGCCATTGTTTGGTTGCCGTGGCCTACCGAAGTCCTAGCTGGTCAACTTAAGCATTTTGTGCCTAAAGTCAAAGTGGAACAATAAACCCAGCACATCAAAGGAACAATACTCCAGTGAAGAATGGTGGGACGCAACTAATGGTGTGTTATTAATTCAAAGGCTTTTGGCTGTTTTAATTTTAGCTTCCACTCTTGCTCCTGTGAAGATCGGCGAATTTCACTCCATAGATCAATCTATACGCAGCTGTCCATTTATGATTTCAGTCAACAGCTGTCCTTCAACATAAAATGCTGCTATATAATAAAGCGTGAGTAACTTTTCTTTGCATCCACTCATTTATCTGCACAAGCAACCCAACTGAAGTAACACCACCTGTGAATTGGATCCCATCAATTCACAATACAAGCTTAACTTCTGTCCTCCAGAGGTTTCACCCTCATTGACACCTTGAGCGGAGCCCCTGACTGATAATGGGTTGTTAGAGCGCCATTCATTAGGGGAAGAGGACAGGGACAAACAGCCCCCTGAGTCACTCACTTGTCAAGTGAGTCTCTAATAGGCAGCATCCACAGTTATTCCCATTTAAATTATAACTCCCCACCGGTCCTTACGAACTGAAGAAGCAACAAGGATGAGTGGTGAAATGTCTTCCAGAACCTTCAAAAGTCCAGTTGCCTTTCTTTAACGCTTCTGGATACACTGTGACATGGATGACTGTGAACCTTCACAGGCTTACAGAAGTCCAATGCTGATGAAAAAATGGCAGCTAAAGTCCAAAGAGATTTCAACATCAAGCTTCACTGTCTTAGGTCTTCTAAATTATTTATACAAAGTCATGTCTGAATTATATCCAGAGAAAAGAAGCTACTTTTCATTTCAGCTCTATCACACAGGGAGTTTAGCTTACCAACATGCATACTAATCAGACAAGCAGCTCATTTACAGTCATTTGTTGAGGTTTTGTCCTAGATCCACCAGGAGTTCCCTGCCAGATATATATAAGCTTTACAGCAGGATATATCTGTGCATATATGTGTTCAGAATACACCAGTACCCAATTTTGTAAGATTTTTACTTAATTTTGGTACTTCCCAATCTTGAGTATTGATATGATGACTAGTTTTTGACACAATACAACTTTTTGGAATGTCCCTGTTTCAAGCATTTAATTAAGCACACGTGGCTTAGGTAGTGTGTGAATGCCATAGTTGCTCTGCATGTAAAACTATTTCTTTGCACAAGTCAAATCCTCATAAAACCCTCTTCATTAGGTCAGCACCTCTAGTCTAAATGTCACTGGTGAACCTGAAGGCTAACATTTCCTGCAACAGGCGGCTGATACACTTTCTCAATAAGACCTGCAGGTCTGGTAGTACAGTTTCTGTGATGTAGCTATGGCTGGGAAATGTGTATGTTGTTGGATGTTGGAAGAGGCAACGAAATCATGCTGTGCTCATCAAAAGCTGGTATGAGTGCACTGGTTAAGAGCTTTTAGTATTTTAACATAGCTTGAGCTCTCTCTGGACATTTTTTCCTTGATTCTCCAGTTAATGCTACAAAGTCGGTTGTTGCTTTTAGGAAAGTTCACTGTTAGAGATATTCTTGCAAATTGCTTATATTAAAGTGCTTTTACTCATCTTGCAGAGCATAGTTTGCAGTCTTCTTTACTTGTGTCACGGTCACTTCTTCCAGACACTGGTACTCCTCTGCCTACCCGTTTGATAAACACAAGTGAGTGCATGATCTGACCTGATACCGTTATCTGTATCCCTAATGTATATACGCCTGTATTATTGGTCAGAGTGGAATGTGTGTGGGAGGAATGAGTGCATTTCACAGAGTCATAAAAGCCTTTTCCACTGCTGAGTTATGTGATGAGGAAGGACAGCCAGGTGGATGGTGAGCGGAGATCTTGCATCTTTGTGCATGTAATTTGACCAGAAGAGAGAGTGTTACGAACTTTGCTACTATTGGTGACATTAGACAACCTGCTACAGTTCAAACTGCTTGGTTGCATACAGTACATGTACTCCACGTGCAGGAGCCAGCATGCCCCCGCATCTACGAGACTGAAGAGAGCTGAGTGGGCAAGCTGGCATGTGAGCCCCCGACAGAGAAGACCTTGACTTGAAGGCAAGACACCAAAAAAAAAAAAAGAAATAATTGTCTGCACCCACTCAGAAATCAACTCCGAAGAGTTTTATGCTGAGAAAGGCTTGAAGATGCAGTGAGCTATTGCTGTTTAATTTAGAGTGGCTGTCCATATATGGAGAGAGAGCAGAACATACTCTAACCATTCTGTTAATCATTTCTTTCAGTGAAACCGAGCCAAGAAGAACTGTGGGAATTTTGCTGATGATAAGCAGGATATTTACTGATGCATTGTTATAATAAACCATCTAATATATTATATAAATGCCCCAAAGTGAGTTCACTGTGTTGTGTGGAAACATGAGAGTTCAAACTGCCAAACCACACTGGCAGAACAGCAGTGGACCTAATCTAACAAGACTAAACCTAGAACTAAACCAGCAGAGCTGAACAATTCCTGGAAGCTTCAAACTGTGCTATATGGAGTATCTGGAGAGCCACAATGGGCATTAGGCTATAAGCTCTGACCGTAACTACTATGGATCCTGTTTAACGATGACCACCCCCACTCGCCCTCTGCATCCTCCACAGTTTGCTCCTTCAGCCTTATTGCCACCAGGACATGGCAGGCAGTGGCTAATTACTGCTACAACAGCAACAAACAAACCAATACTTCTCTATCTCCCTGGTCATGTCCCATTACTTCAGCTTAGCTCTCCTATTCATATTTCTCTTGACAGGTGCATCTGTCCATGGAGAATGAGGCAGCGTTGTAATCGGTAGGCAGAGGATGTTGTAATTAAGCGGCGTACCTCTGGGCTAACACGTGGCTCAGCCAAGGTGAAAATGACAGTGGGAGTGGAGTTTTATTGAACATAACGGGGTTCTCGTCAATAACGGCGACACTTGGCGTTGTGTTTCGATGGCATTATTAATGCTTGGGGTCTTGTGTGGATCCGTACATTATTGGGCATCTGGTATCATGTTTATGTCCGACCTTCCCCATCAAAGTGTCGGTAGGCGCAACATTCAGGACATGGGCTTTGGTCTCTGCCAGCATTTCACAGGTAACTACAGAATGTGTTGGTGTCCCAAACAGGGGAAAGAGGGACACTACAGAGGCAGGAAATGGCAGCCTCTGTGCGTGAGCATGTGTGTGTGCGCGTGCGTGTGGGTGCGTGTGCGTGCGTGCGCGGAGAGGAGAAGTAGGAGAGAAATAAGAGAGAGCCTGAAATGAGACAGCAAGGATGAATGCACAGATTGATATAGCAATTACCAAGAAAGCTATCCCTCAGTTAGGAATACATCTACATACATTAGAGCCAGGTTGTTCCCCAGCCACCGTCTCTGAGCCTAGTCCTGCAGTATCTCATACACAAACGGAGCCTTTCGCAAAGGTCATCTCTGGGCAGTAATACACTAACAATGAAGACCACCATCTACTGCGCATGTTGCTCACAAACCCAGACACAGAACTCTATCACATTGTCCAGGAAAGAATGAAAACTGTCAAAGTGGGTATATAACTGGGTATATTAAAACAAAAAGAAATAATAAAAACAGAGTGACAGACACAAAGAGGAAGGTCTGTTCCTCCCCACTGTTTTGATGTCTACAATGTTCATTGGCAGTTCCACATCGGCTGCATTCGAGGAACGTCTCAGTGCGTCATCTTATACAAATAAACGTGTCCAATTACCTGTCACTACGGAGACGGACGCATGCAGCATCAGAAAACGACTTACACTTGGAGGCACCGCTTGCCACAGTGAGATTCAAAGGGCTGGCTGTCATGCACACTTTCCCTGAGCTAGCAAGTAAATCCGGTTATAGTTAGCACATAATGTATGCAGAGTGAGGACCGGCACACGCCGGTGCAGTGTGACTACAGGCCCTGCAATACATGGAGGGGAGTTTTGCATAAAAATAAAATGCTGCTACCGAAAGGGCTCAGAATATGCACGCAGGCACGCTAGCATTTCAAAACACCTCTACAGGTTCAAGACGCAGCAGACGATGCGAACAAAAAGAGATAAAGAGAAAAAAAGCGTAACGGAGAAAAAAATAAAGACAGAGGTGAGGGGGAGAGAGAAAGACGCTGTGCAAATAACCCCCTAAAAATAGAAGAAAGAGGTAGAGGACAAGCAGATGGAAATATAAACCATGGTAAAATGATTCAATGCGACTTGGATCTCTGCCGCAGGCTCAAAGCGTTGCTCTACCAGAGTGTGCATGTCTGCAATGTGTGTGAATGAAACGTGCTTTTTGTGTGTGTGAGGCTGTCCGTGTAGACAGTACATTTACAGACACTGAGCACTGCTCACAGTGTTCCTAAGTCAGGTAGATAAAAGTTGCTGGGTCAAGGAAGGCCTGCCAACTGTGTCATTCTCTCTTTGTAGTAATGTAGGAGAAGAAAAAAAGAACTACCCAACACGTGTGAGCTGTACCTGGTAATCTAATATTGATTGTTCTTTGGCAAACCTCAGCACAGTGATCTGCATACATGAAAACATCTCTGAATGAGGAAATAGTTTCCATCTCATTAATGGCACAAAACTGTACGTGGTGGTGCAGACTTCCTCTGAGCAGGGCAGAAAATCTCTGTTTCTAAGGACTTGCAGGAAAAGGGGATAAAAATGGAAAAGACAGAGAGAGGGTGGGGAATGAGAGAGCGGAAAGATGAACAAGTATTAAAAGTAATTAAACACTGCCATCTGCTGGCCACTCCGTGAACCTACTGCGTGGGTCGAGGCTGAGGCTAATCCGTTTGAACAGCTGCGCCTATGACCACCTGTTTGCATTGAGCCGCACAAAGCAGATGTGACACACAAAGGACACAGCACTGGGCCAAACTCGACACAATAATAAATAAATAAATAAAGCTCTGAACTCCAACAGTGCAATAGTGTATCACTGCTCAGAAGAAGGCAAATTTAATTTGCTGGTTGAGAGAGAAGAATGAAAGCCGAGGACGAGGCAATCATTTTGATGCAATCACAATTATGTTAAAAGACACCAACCCAATCTTTACCCCGCCCCTCTTGGCCCATCTAATCGAAGGCGGCAGCAGCAGCCGAGGAATAAAAGGAAGACCATCTATAACTCATACTTGAGCTGGCAGGCTTTTCCCAGCTCAGTTACATTACCCACGTCGTAGTGTATCGTGTATTTCTTGATACTATAAAAAGGTCTCTGTGAGAAGTACTTACTTTGTTGCTGTGCACTGCTGATGCCTTTATGTGACACTTCAAACAAATGCGAGCGAGCAGGAAAGACCAACACAGTCACAGGTTTAAAAGGCTGCATCAGGTGCTTCTCGCTTTTGACTGTGCAAAGATAAGGAGGCTCAAAGTGGGAGGATGACATGGATGCAAAAGAGAGATTCCTTTTGCATATTAAAATGTGCTCTGCAGTTAGCAGGCTAATGTGACAGCCTGTCTGTTTCCTCCCTGTATGTAACATCTCACAGGGTTCAACCAGGCCTCAGAAATAGACATGTCTACACGTACATAAAAGACAAGACTTTCCCCAGAAGCTGTTCATCAATAGCAAAAACACAAACTTGGATTTGTGTTTTAGGTTTTGTAGCAGAGACAGTAGGATGTAATACAGTCATTCTGCAATGTAAACATCAACAACATAGCGTCCACAAAATGCATTCTGGGACACCTGGATGACACAAGTCCACACAACTTCCTAATTACCTCCCTGATTATACTGGTAGGGCAACAACACATCTGGATGTTTGGACTGTACTTTGTCACATACATACTTGGAACTGGACCAGTGCTTGGACAGCGAGTGACAACGTTTCACAAGTCACCAAGAACGCAAGTAGAGAAGTACAGGCATGAATGCATGCTGATAAACACCCACTGTCTGAAACGTGAAGTCAACGCAAAGTAGCTTAAAGTGCAGCCGTCACTAGCTCTTAAAAATGATGCTCATTATGCTCTAATTAGATCTAGCTGACTGTTAAGACATCCTCTGGTTTTCAGTCAGATCCATCCATCACTCCTCCCCAGCTCCTCCCGCTAGTCTAAATATGGTCACTTGCAGCTCCAAACTGACAAGATGGCGACAACTAACTGTAAAACTCCACGTCACTATAGCTGTGTCCATCTTTTACGTACGATCTGTGAAGAGGCTGTCTAACCTGCAATAATCTAACCTGCTCGTCGTACATCTCAATATTTAAATTGAGTTCTTTAACTATATTACAGTTGCTGCATTGTGTATCTGTGCTGTGACCTAAAAATCTAAGTGCGTGTGCTCTGGTCTTTTCTCATATTCCCGTAGGGCCCTGACTCCATCTGTCGTCGCGCTGAGATCAGATCTCCAAATAAAGCTTTTCCTGCACAGCCAATTTAAACGTGACCGTCCCCGCAGATGCTGCTTTTTACGAACCCTAATCATGTCTGCACTAATAAAACACATTTTTTATGTTTGAGATTTACATCCCTCTCTTTTAGCTATTACGTAAAATCAGGTGAGGTTGGTGCAAAGGTGAAAACAGGAATCAGGACCAGGAGGCTGTGAAGCAGCTAATTAGCACTGGGAAATAAAAAGAATAATCATTGGCATTCACGTGTTTATTTGTGTCAAATGAGGTTATTTTCAACTAACTATTGAAGTAAGAAGAGAACAGAATGTCACGATTGCTGACCTACTGCAAGACAGTGTAGGAGTTATGCTTCTCATTAGGTTTATATAATAGATGTGGTAGTCCATTCCTTTATAATATCGATTGTTTGCTATAGAGTTACTATAACAGCATCACTTACAACCCAACTATCAATACATCTGTCATAGTAAGTGCAGCAGCCAGATGCACATCTGTTGAGATGAGCTTTAATCGAATCAATGGGGAGAAGAATGAATCTCATTTTTATCACTGGAAACACTTGCACAGCCAATTCCATTCAATAGTAAATATTAATGTTACTTAAAACGAGGCGGAAAAGTAACTATTATTGAATTAAACCTCTCCCCGATGTGTTAAATGCATTCTGAAAAGAAGCCTTTTCAATTTACCCAATGACAAACTCTTAAAGGTAAAAGGTGGGTGATGTGTCACAAAGAGCTGAAATTGAGTTCATCTGAACTGATGCCGACCTCCACTTTTTCTCTCAAATAGACGGTGAACCCCAGTGTCCTAAATTGACTTATTCCAAAATAATTCTGGGTGTCAGGTTAAAAAGAAAAAAGTATAAATGAGGTCATTACTTCTTTCCAATCTTATTCATAACATGTCCTTTCTCTCTACATTCAGACCTGACTCTGTCCTCCGCATATAAAAATGTCGCCTAACCTTTAGTGTCAGGAACTGATCATGTTCAGGGGCAAGCTCAGGAGTTAATGCATACACGCTCCTGGCATTTTTAGTTCATATACTTGTTTTTAATATGGAAAAATCCATTTACTGCAGCAGTTACCCCGTGTTTTTACTCCTTTTATAGATGATTGCACATTCTTGGCATTAAGGTCGAGGTGGTGAGAGGGACTCTGTGTTCTTTAATTCCGTCTCACCAAAAATACAGTGCTTGCTCATGCTGTGATGGGAGTGCGTCTAAGTATGTGTGAGGCTGATATACATCATTGTGTCCTTTAGTCACACATCTGCATATCTGTGAGACAGTAATGTCTGAGGCTGTGAGAGGCAGTGACACACACGCACGCACACACACACACACACACACAAAAGAAATCCAATATTCAAAGCTGTTTGTCAGTGTAGCCATCACAATCTGTCAGGTCCACCATCCAAGCATCAACCACAGCAGAAATGTCAAAGAGCCAGATCAATGCAGACTTAGGACAGGGAGCAGCACTCCAAAATAGACTAACGCAATCATCCAACTCAGCAGCATTCAAAGCAGCTTCACTCTGAAACGCAAAGCAAGCGCACATATCTGTTATTGGGGATCGGTGTGGATGTAAAGGCAAACAGGGAGGAAAACAGTGTACCGCTAAATGACATATGTGCCTGCGTGCTCCAGCCCCAAGCACAATCTCACATGAACCCAAGGCAAAGATGTGCCTCTTAGCTTAGTGTATCAGCTCATTACTATTCAGAAAGGACCTCATCATAGTCTGCCTCTGTGGTAAGTTAGGAATTAAACATGCACCAGCTTCAGGCGAGCACACAGGGCTAAGCAAAGGGCAATTTGTCTCATTTAACTGTTGCCTGCCTGCCGAATGGAATCGAATCATGCGTGTCTTTTCCTTCTCTAAAAAGCCAGGCAGTTTTACATAAAAACACAGTCAGTGTGATTACTGAAGGCCTTGGCCTCGTGCAAAATAATGCGGCAGGTTCAGGAGAAATAACAAGCAACAAACCAACAACAAGCTTCTCCAAAATTGTCTACTTCCTCAGCTCTGGACAGCTTTAGTCATTCATGTGATATGTTAGTAACTTTCAAACATTACCACAAGATGTCACTCACATACTGTAAACTAACAATCCTGGGGTTCAGCCATAGCATCATGACCACCTTCCTAATATTGTAAAGGCCCCCCTTCAGTTGGAAAATCACAACACCTGACCTTTCAAGGACCCTAAACACAACCCTGGGCATAAGGTTAAAAGAGGCCTTCAGGGAATTGTGTTTCCATGACAGTCAAAGTCAAAGTAACATCTACATGAACGGCAGGACCTTAGCTCTCCCAGCAGAAAATGCCAGTGCCTACAGAGCATACTGGCACCACATGATCCCCATTGAGGCAAAACACTTGCACCCAGTCTTCCACTATCAGACCAGGCCACCTTCCTCCACCGCTTTATGGTCCTGTTCAGATGCTCTTATGCTCACTGTGGGCATTTTTTTTATCTAGTCTTCCTGCTTCTAACATGTCAGCTTGAGGACAAAATGTTCACTTGCTGTCTTACATAGTCCACCCACTGACAGGTGCCATGAAAACAAGAGGGTTTGCTTTTATGAGGGTTATTCAGTTATTATTCTGCTGTCAGTGGTCATAATAGATGACTGCCTTCATACTGCTTTAAAAGAAGAGCATAATATTGCATAGGTCTCCCTTGTGCCGCCGACACAGTTGTGACTTATCAGAGAATACAAATGGGCCTTTTGAGGGTGTCCTGTGGTGTCTGGAAACAGAATGTGGTTAGTGGGGGCCTTTGGGTCCCACAGATACTTAATCAGTTTGGGATCTATGGGGTGGAGGTGCCTGATCTGGTCTAGGTGGGTGGTACATGTCTAAGTAACATCAACATGAATGTCACATCCAAAAGTTTCCCAGCACACTGTGTACTGTCACAAGATGGTCAATGTTATTTACTTCTCTGTCAGTGGTCATAATGCTGTGGCTGATGAATGTATAGTGTACAGGAGTGCCATGCTGATAATGGTTAATATAGTTAATGGTTTTGATGTAAAAAGACTGCAGATATCGGTATCGGGTGATATTGGTATTGGAAATTAAGAGTTAGACAATATCGGCATATCGGATATCGACAGAAAAGCCAATATCGAGCATCCCTAGTTCAAACTAAATCACAGAAGTTATATTGCATATGGCAATATGCAGGAATAAATAATTAAACTAAAGTATAACTCTTGATTTCATTACCTTCCCCAAGAGGCATTTGTGGCTAAACTATGAAGCTATAACATTGTGGAAAAATGGGAAGCCAACATAGAGTATCATTACACAGTTACTATGACATGCTAACCAGTGACCACTTCTAAGCCATCTCAAATCTTTTTATTTTTTTTCACAAGCACAACATCATTTGATAAAAATGAGTCAAATCTGATTGCTGCGTTGTAACTATATTTACATGTTTAATAATCACTCAGAGATAAAGTTGAAGTGATCTTTCTTATTTTTCCTCACCCAAATACAAACACGTCTACTGTGAAGTGGTGTGAGTGGAACTAGTTTAATCTTTACAGCGGAAATGAAATAACTAGACCAGTGGAGGGCAGCAACTCTCTAAACGTGATGTGATGAAAGGGAGAGCTGATGAAGAAAAGGACTGCGCTGGAAAACAACAGAACCCATGTAAAAACAGAGGAGCACAAAATGCTAAGCTGTTACTTATGTTGCACAACAGACTGGTAATACTAATAAAAACATGCAATATGAGCAATACAAAAACACAACCTCTGCAAACATCAGTGGACTCTCTAAGTACTGATGGAAATGTGGTGGGTATGCCTTTCAAATATTATTGCAGTTTTGTACTAAATGCAATAAATGTGTTTCATATTTTGTTCTGTAGTTAGGAGTACAGTAATAGCTGCCGTTCTTTACCGCTTCTGAAGTATTCATATTGGAATTTTAATAAAAACAACGCTGGCATCCTACTTCAGATTACATGAAACAAGGATGGGAAAGCGAACAAGCTGTGCAGTATTTTTTTTTAAATTAACTTGCTATAATACAGGACTATGAGAAGCAGTATATTATTGGGTTTTATCTTCCTCTTCTTCCATTCTTAATAATTGTGGAGCTGCAGCAAAAGGAGGCAGCCCAAGAACACTGGCTTTAAGTAAAAGGTGAAATACAGAGAAGCAAAACTGCAAAACTGAATCGAGTGTATTGGTGGAAGTCTATGGGTAAGGTACAGCTGTAAGAACTGGGTTTGTAACAAACAGCTGGTCAGATTCTGTGTAGATAGAAATACAAATACGGTGGCAAATAAGAGGATTTAGTATGTAGGAGTTCAGGGTTTAGGAAAATGATGATATACAAGCACCAAAGAAATACAAATGTAATTTTTTTTGTAGCTGATGTAAATGAAATCAAACATGTGTCTATGTCTATGTGTTTTACAGTTTTTGCTTGATTGGCTTTTCTTTGTGCACTGTCAGGAGTGTGTGAGAATCCACTGATGCTTTGAGTCATTTTGACGCAGAAAAGAAGAAAATTCTGAGGCGTCCAAATACTTTTAAGCTGCACTGCGTATGCGCTGTGTAGGGAGAACTGACGGAAAAGGTGCAGCATTCATTTAAAGTTGTTCTGTATGTGTCAGCAAAATGTCTTAAATCTATATGCAAATGCAGTTTGGGCCTCATCAGTCAGGACTCAAGCTGAAGGGCAAATGTATGCCTTAGAATATTTGACACATGAATCAAAGCACTGGGTTTGCCCTGGAACAACGGTTCTGAAGCCTGCTCCTTAGTGGAAAGAGTGCTGTGGGTTTCTTATACTATCAATTTTCCACTTTTTATTTTGTAAAGAAACACTGCGGAAACACACTGATTGTGGTGCAACGTCTAGAAGACAATATGTGCTTAAAAGCAAAAAAGCAGTAAATGTAATAGGTACCTGCAGTTCACTGTCAGTGTGTGGCCACTAGATGGCAGCAGAGATTCACGTTTACAGATCAAACTGATCAAAGTGCAAATTAAGTTTGACAAGTTGTGTGAATTTAAATAAAGATGAGTAACTGTCACAGTGTAGAAAAGTGAATAGTGGCTGATTGAGAAAAAAACAGCCTGAAAATAACTGGTTATTCATAATGTTACTGTTTACAAGTTACAACCCTGGCTATCTGATAAGGACCCACCTTATGTGCTGTGTAGTATTTCTAATAGTGTGTACTATATGGGTCTCTGTAGCTAAATTAACCCCTTGAAATTCCTGTAATTTTCCCCTAAAATTCCCAAAAAGGCATACCCTAAAGAAAACTTAAGGCTCTTCTTGAACCGTTTAGAGTATAGTGCTAATTGCCCAGTCTATTCAAATAGGAGTTTGAATAGACTGAAAAGGAAGCTTTTATGTCCGCCTAATTTTTCCCATTTCAGATTAGAAAATTAATATTTTACATAATTTCTTCCCTATAAAAACAAAACTGTGGCAAAGACATGGCAAACAGTCGTCTATTGGGTCAAGTGAGGTGTCAATCAAGACACAAATTCAGAGATTACAGCATTTGTGGTATGACGGTGCGGCTAATACATGCAAGATAAGTGAGGTTACGATAAAGAATATGTGGAAAATATGTGCTTCTAACCGAAACTGTTAAAGATTGATGCAGCGTACATTGTGTGTTTATAGATCAAAGGCTTGGTGTGGACTAACTATTTCACTGGAGGACATTTACTGGACCCTTGGCAACGTTAATATTGCATTTGCACATTACACATCTTTCCATCTGCACTAATACTGTGAGGCTCGATAGATAAGTTGTGCACATATTAGCGACTGGTCTGACATCAGTGTTTACTGGACTAGTAGTTGATGATTGTATCCTGAAATGGTGTGTATCATTTAATCTCAAGAAATGAAGCTTTCCAACCATAAACAAGGTGTGTTGGGTCATAGAGCGGCTGAGTTAACAAACAATAATTGTTAGTTAGATAAAAGAAATTGTTTGAATCTAGTCTGTGGAACAACACTTACCAGAAACTATTTGTGTCGTTCTCTGTTGAAGTTAAAAAGGCATATGAAAAAGGAAACCTAGGCCTCTAAAAAATGGAACCGGGAAATGTCAGATCATATTGATGTGCATACTGTAAAGCAAGCCTCACTGCTCTCAGTGTCTCTCTCACAGAAACCTTTATCTCGTTGAACTTTCAAACACAATGAAAATATAGGTGTTCATTACGATATCGCATTGAAAAGGTCATAGAGAACATAGAGTGTATGTGCTAAGTGAAGTATCTAAAAAGAAGAACAGATCACTGTCTGACTTACATCAAATTCATTGAGGGCAGCAGCCAGTTCTCCGATGCCAGCGTGGCCGTGCTTCTCGTCGGTGGGCGAGGTGGCTTGAGCAGCGCTGGAAATGCCTCCTATGGCCTCCTGGACCTGCTTGAACACGTAGTCTCGGTTGGCACGTGTGGCTGCCACGTCTGGGTGACGCAGGAAGGCCTGTGAGGCAGTGTACAGCATGGTGGCGTTTTTCTTTAGGGCCCCACGTGCAGCCGCCATCTCATCTCGACACTGGGGGTCTTTCAGCTCCTGAAAAGGTGACAACGATTCTCAGTTAAGCACCAACAATCTGTTGTAATCAGTCCTTCCATCTGAAGACTGAGAAAAGACTACATAATTCACTGATTGGACATAACATTATGACCACCTTCCTAATATTGTGTAAGTCTCCCTTGTGCCTCCAAAACAGTTGTGACTCATCAGACAATGGACATGGACCTTCTGAAGGTGTCCTGTGGTGTCTGGTAACAGGATGTTGTTAGTGGGGGCCTTTGGGTCCTATGGGTTGAGGGGAGGGACCTCTGTGGATCATCCCACAGATACTTGATCAGTTTTGGATCTAGTGAATTTGGAGACAAGGTCAACACCTTGTGCTGTTTTTTGTTTTTTTTAGTTGTTCCTAAACTGTTAAACCCTGCATCCTGCTGGGGATGGCTGCTGCCATCTAGGAGTGTCATTCCAATGGGGTGGGGGTGCCTGGTCTGGTCTAGGTGGGTGGTACATGTCTAAGTAACATCCACAAGATGCCAGGTCCTAAAGTTTCCCAGCAGAATGTTGAATTATCACAGAGCAGCAGCCAGTTCTCCGATGTTATTTACTTATCCTGTCAGTGGTTTAAATGTTTTTAAAGCTGATCGTTGACTATCTACAGGGGAAAACAGTCATTTCAAGAGATTAAAAAAAAGTCACATTAGGGTCGTATTTAAAAAACACTTTACTGTCCAGAGTCAAATAAGTTCTGATGGACACTTTGCCTACTATTTCTACGTTACAAAGTACACACAACTCAGGGCCTCCTGAATGTGCTGCTACTGTGAGAATGATAAGTATTACAAAAAATGAAAAAAATAAGTTGGTTTTGTTGAAAAAATAAATAAAAAATAGAGTTGCAGCTCATGTCGTCTTTAATATTTATCCCAGTACATTCCATCACATCACATCGCTTCCGTAACGAGATGACGGCTTTTATGTGAAACGGATTAAACTGCATTTAACTGTGGAGTTTCTGTCATAGTCTGACATCCATCATCTCGCTTGTGAGTGAATGATGTGTCAGTACAGATTCTCACTGTACAAGTCACATTACGGGTACACTAGTAAGTTACTTCAAACTTGTGTTTAGAGTTTCTTTCTTATACAGCAAATCAAACTACAATATTTCATTATTTACCAGCCTAAAGCTTACTTGGAACTTACTAGAAATTACCAAGAACGAAAAAGTGCAGGCACTTGTCAGTAGGGGGCTTCCAGTTACCTGCTGTCTCCGGGCTGCCACATAGTTAAGCTTCACCATCTCCTTCCCAAACTCCTTGAAGCGGTTGGCCAGGTCCTGCTCGTTGGTCGCATTCTTTACTCCCTCCAGGGATTCCTCCACCTGTCACACAAACACAAGCTGAACATTTGAAAAACCCTGGACACACGGGAGAATGTGCTGACAGCCTTTAGCTATGCATTTTAAGCCTTATTAGTAAACCAATACATAAACTAAACAATAACATAACACGTTAAATTGGAAGAAGCGAGACTGATTTTTTCTCCAAATTAATCTTTTAGTTTTTTCCCCCCTAATTGCAACAGGGTTTAGAAGAGGTAACACAACATTTAATTGTGCAATTTTAGCCTAATTTCAGCAATCTCCATTCATTCCGTAGGTCCGGACTGAACGTAAACTCTGTTTATCCCTAATGAAAGCGTTGCAGACGATGTAATGAGAAAGAAGAGAGAGAGAGAGAACTTTTAAGTGGCCTTTGATGGTTTGGCTTATACAGGCTGGAGTTAAGCCCTTCACTGGGCCTCAAGAGTGAATCTGGTGAACAAGACTCAAAGAGTGCAGTTGTGTGTGTGTGAGAGAGAGAGGGGGAGGCAAAATGACTGAAAATTAATGGAGGCATGAGTTTGTTTCAGATTATAACTAAATGCATATCATTCTCTGTAACACACTGTGATAACTTGTGATACAAAGCCCCGAGCTACTGTCAAAATATGTGAAGGAGTAAGTGTGCAGTCATTCACACCAGGGTGCTGTAGTATGATATTAATACGGTATAATCAGATGTGGGATTCTCCTCCATGCTTCATTTATATGCTAATGTGCTGTAATAAAACTGTGTGGGATATATAGAAGCAGGAAGTCCTTTCTTTTACATCTGTCCATCCTTAGGCCGATCGAGCAGACAAGACTAAAACAATGCGCTTCATTCTAACGTCTGTAGAATGGTTTGTCAGAGAGCTGACAGACGTCACCAAGCTGCTGTGCTAACATCACCGGATGTCAGTGATTGCCCTTACAATTTTGAGGTGGGCCAGCAGCCTCATGACATCGGCCATGTCAGCGAGGATGAGCAGACGGGTGACAGCGGACAGGAGGGCACGAGCGGCCCGCACCATGGTGCCACGTTTCACAGAGGAGCACGGGTCGTCGGCGAACTCCGACGAGGCGATGCGCATCGTCTCTCCTGCAAGAGAGAAGAAAGAACAAAGTGGTGCAGACAGTTATCTGTCTGTGTGGATGTGTGCGTGCATACAGCATTCCTGGTGTGTGAACACAAGTATATTGTTTAACATCAGCTGAGACTGTGGAATTGTAGACAGTGAAGAGTTTGAAAAGAAACATCTCTGGGGTTGGTGTGAAAAAGAGAAACTATCCAGTGAGCAGCAGCTCTCTGGGCAGAAATGTCTTGTTGATGCCAGATGTCAGAATCACGTCAGATCAGGATCAAGCTGACAGAAATGCGACAGTAACTCAATTGCACTATGGTCTAACGGCATAGTTATTTTTTTAACACCAGTACAAAACCCATGTTGTTAGAAAACAGAGGGCTTATAATTGCCCTGTGTATCGAATTGTGCAGAACATGCTTCAACAAGGTTTCATGGTTTCTGACCTTCCTTCAACACCTCCAGTCAAGTAACATTTAGAAAAAAATCCTGTGATTAAATCCTCCCTCACATCTCCAAGGAGCGCATGTTCTTTTCTTTATCTAAATCAGCCACAGTTTCATCGTTCATACGCAAATAAAATTTAGATGTTGATACACATATGCAACCTTTTCTGAGTCATAAGGCAATATTTTTTTAAAAGAATGAAATTCTTCCATCTGGGTCAGTAGGAAAGCAGCAGCAAGTCAGCACCAGCAGTGCCAGTTTCTCTTTGCATAAATTTAATTTACTGCACAAAAAAAAAAACACTGTTCTGCAAATGAGCTCATAAACACTGATACTGCCCGTTGTGCTATAAGTCTGTCGGGCCCAGGGATGAGCTAGTAAAGACTGACAGCGAAAGGGGTCTCATTACTGAAGCTCCCTTCTGGCTTAAAATCCGTAAGTTTAATTTAATCAAGATGAGATAAAGAGGTTTGAGGTGATGAGGTCATCGCTGACGGGGCAATGATGGATTTGAAAAGGCAGAGGACGCCTTTTAGCAGGAGACACATCGAGCTACTCTTAAAATGTTGAATACAGTCAACATGCCATATTTACATGTTCATAAATGTATTATTATTATTATTAACTGTTTTCATTAATGACCTGAAAGGTTCTTCAGGTCTAACCTAGGAAAGAAGAGTAAAGAGAGAATTAACTGTGCCCATTAGCAATGCTTTGCTACGAAAAGGTTAGGAGGATGTGGAGCGTTAACTTTAAGCTTCTGTTCTGTTGTTAATAACAGGAATTAGTTGGCCCTTTTAAGAGGACAGAGCCTAGCTGTTAAAGAATCAGAAAAGCCCGTACACATTTGAGACACTAATGCAAACCGGATGTATTAGTTCAAAACACGACCTGAAGATGTAGATTTTCCTTAGGTTTCGGCTTCCATGCCTAACAAGTGGGAAGATTGATCTTGTCCTTTTTGATGTCAGCCGTAGTGATGGCCTGTATGGCAACAGACTATTTCACACATCAGAAGAGCTGCGCACCGAAGCAGTCAAGGCAGCATTCAACAGCAGCAGCGGCCAAGTGGAGCTGACAGTGCAGGATGAATACGACTCCAACACAACATACGCTGAGCTCCATTTGCTCTTTCTGCTGATGTGGTTAGTGAATGGGGAATCCAATTCCATTCTGGAGGACTGACATTTGACTCACATAAAGGCTCACTGACAAACAACTGTGACATTGCTCTGTTTGAGTAAGACCTCCGGGGAAAACGGAGTATAAGTTGTTGCTGAAGTTAAGTGCTGCATGCACACAGAAGTTCCAGCGCCAACAGAACAATTTTCAAATTGTTGCTAATGAGGATAGACATCAGTGACGTCATAACATTCAGCATTCAGTCCTTCTATATAACAAACAGTGGAAGCTTTAACAATGCATGTCCATAGAGTAAACAAAGCTCCAAAACTAAGCTCATTACATTCATGAGTCTGGGTGCACCAAGTGAAGCCCAACACTAATGAGTACTAGTCTGTTATACTTAATGGATTTGCCTGGTCACTCTAACTCTACATCCATCTAAAGTTCTGCAAACACTTAACATGCTCTGACATTCGGAGTACTTAATCGTTTTCCCAAACATTACAGTTTAATGTCAATTACTCTCTGTACTTAGCCTTTAATGCCACTAACACTTTGACAAAAAGTGGTGTCAGCAGGGCTACTCTTTTCAATTAAAATGATACTTAACCCTTTAAAACTGAATGTATTGCGAGGGGCACCTTTGCACAAGCTCTCTTTGGATTACCGTAATTACGTCATGGTTTGCACTTTTGGAAAAAATGGCACTCTACAGCCAATATGGTGTCATTACGGTAATTTCACTTGCGTCTCCCCCAATGGGTTATTATACACTTACTATGTGCAGTAAATTGTATTATTGAATTTTTGGCATCTTTGTCTTTATTTGACAATGGTAGTGTCATAGATTGAAACAGGAGTTGTCAGGCTACATCTAATGCTGCTTGAAATTGGTGTTTTTGTGATCATAAGAAAAGATAATGCATACAGCACAGCCACGTCTTTTGCCTCTTGCGGTACTCTTGAGCTCGTAGGTGGACATTTTCACAAAAGGATGGCAAACTAACAGATCAGGATTTTCTTATTCATTTCATATGTCTGAAGAAAATGTTGAAACTCCCAACGGTCTCATGCTTACATACAGTCTTCGCATTTCCTACCTTAAGTTGCTTAAATAAACCACAATCCCACACTGTGCTATGAGACTTAAGATGGTGAGTCACATATTTCTGTTTGAATGAGAAAAACAGTAATAATGGTTCTGGGGGAAAGAAGGAATCATTAGAGGGTAGTGGTGAAATAGATAATTCAGGCTGAAGCACACCTACAGAGGTATTTCTGACCAGTGTGAGTGAACAGAGCCTTTACATAAACACTTAGAATCTCACCTTGCTTACGAACATCTTCCACGGCAGCAATGAGCTCCTCTTTGAGGTCCTGGCTGTCTTTGGCAATCTGCTCACCCTTTTCCAGAAAGTTCTGGGTAGCCTGCTCAACAGATACGGCCAGGACGTGGGCCTTCTTAGAACGCCCCTTCTTCTTACTAGATGGCCCTTTGTTGCTGGTGTTCACCAGGGTCGTCACCTGCAAAACAAGAGAGAATATTAAAGCAGGTTGACTTAAAAACTTAGAACGAACAGTGTGATGTATTACTGATACTGTGCATTGCCTACAGTGACATTGCTGTCTCAGTTTTGTGCAATTACCTCATCACTGAAATAGGAAGAAACTAATAGCAACACTAAGCAGGCATAACATTCTGGCTACCTGCCTATTATTGTGTAGGTCTCCCTTGTGTCTCCAAAACAGTTCTGTTGCACAGTAATTGGTTTAAGAGCCGGTTTACAAATGACAAGACTAAACATCAAGAAAACACTAGCCTGAAAACAGGTAAACTCAGTGAAAAAGTAATAAAATTACATAAAACTGGGTGTTTACTGGATACATAAAACATTTTGCCATCAAAAATATTTAATGTTATTACCTGTTGCAGGGTATAATCATTATATTCGCAGGGGCTACTTATCACATACTCCTGTATAATATAATACAACTCAATACAACAGGCTCTGCCATAAATATATAATAAAGTGTTGGAGGGAAGCGTCAACAAATGATTCAGAACAAAGGTAATCAAAGGTAATAACTAAAAATTTTCATTTTTAGTTATGTTGAAAATGTCTTTTCACACACCAGGTAACACTCTTAGTGTTAGTGTTACCTGGTGTGTGAAAAGACATTTTCAACATAACTAAAAATGAAAATGACATGCTTACTGATATCTATGTGATATGTATGTATAACATTGTGAGCCCCCTGCTTCCAACTATCCCTACTAAAACTATTATATATTCAAACTGCAGAAAAACTGCAGCGCAGCAAGATGACAGATAATCATGTCTTAATCTCTAACAGACTTTCACAACTACAATTTACGAGGCAAATCAATTCAAATCCTATTAATCCTAAACTGCAGACAACATCCGTCAAGTATCTGTCTCATTTTAAAAACCAAGCATTAAAGTACCCATCCTTCAGCTGTAAAGTATAGTCAACTCTTCAAGCTGGCCTTCCAGATGTAAGAAAATTGTAACTGAATTGATTCTCAGGCAGTAATTTCCTCGATCTGAACTCTTCTGGACAGACAAGACTGCACTCGATCGATAGGATGATGTGTCATAGATTGCTTGAGAATGAGCTTGAGCAAAAGTTCAGAGTCTTAAATAACTTTGTTTTTGTAGAAAAAGTGTGTTACATATAACATATCACATAATGTGCAGATCAATCCTAGAACAATAGCAAAGGACATTGTGAAGAGAATGACAGGAACAGGTACAAAGTTATCTGTCTTCACAGTAAAACGAGTTCTACTTTGACATAACATGAAAGGCTGCTCTGTAAGGAAGAAGCCACCGCTCCAAACCCGTCATGAAAAGCTAGACTACATCTTGTAGCTGCACCTGGGGACAAAGATCAAACCTTTTGAAGGAATGCCTTCAACAAAAATTGATCTGTTTTGCCGTAATGACCAAAGGGTATTGTCTGGAGGAAAAAGAGCGGAGTGGCAGCATCATGTTGAGGATGTGCTTTGCAGAGGACCATTGTGTGGAAATACTGACTCAACATGTCAAGACAACAGCCAGGAAGTTCAAGCTTGGTCACATATGGGTCTTCCAAATGAGAGAACCCAAGCATGCTTCTAAAGTTGTGGCAAAGGTCTGAACTCTGTGTGGGCAAAGGTGGAAAAGTGTGTGCAAGCAGGCCTACAAACCTGACACAGTTACACCTGTTCTGTCAGGAGGATTGGACTTTTAACTACTGCAACGCAGTGTAAGAAGCTTGTGGAAGTTACATAATTTAAAGGGCAATGCTAATGTGCAAACAACGGGAATGTTTACTAGGATTACATGTCAGGAACTGGGTGAGGTTTGTGTAAATTTGGGATTTTGACTGTACAGAGGCATGTGCTCAGAATATGAAATGTTGATCGTGTATTTGGTGCAGTACCATTGTCTAATGGGTACAGCAGGGAAAAGGAACACTTTCAGAGAAGTCACACAAAAAATATAAGTCACAAAATCATGACCAACAGGCATCCTGACTAAAAGCTGTCAGCTAATCAGTACACTCAGGAGCATAGAAATATTGGGGAGCACTTCATAAGAATCAGGACATGTAATAAGAAACTATGACTGGGTGCTTCTTCTGCAAAAACATTGTGAGGAAAATAGTTTGAAGGAAAGCTGCTGCCTGTCATAGGAGCAATATTTCATCTGCTAGCATGGCAGTGACACTTTTTTATGTCAGAGACCAGTGAGAAATCACATGGACAGAAGTGCTCATTACACAGTCCAGTCAGAGCATGCTGTAGGACTATCAGTCTGACAGTAGCAGGACTCGCACACTGTCTTGATATGATTAGATTGTGGAATATATCAGAGGCTTTCACTCCGAAGAGCCCCTAAGAGCAAAGTTATGTCCTGTCTAGTCTGCTAAAGGCTCCCGGCCTGGAGTACAAACTTTAATGATGCATGTCCTCACTAGTGATGGATCAAGGAATAGTGGTGCTGATGAGACCAAGTCAAACTTTGGGGTTTTTATGTTTTGTGTCTAACAAGTTATTCAAGATTTAATCACATTGATTTAAACATTTGTATTCATAGCTGCCTGACAACCAACTTTTTTTACTGTCAACTCATCTGCTCAGCATCACCTTGAACAGAAGGAGCGCTCATTACGCAGTGCAACTGTGTTTATTTCAATCCCACTTTTTTTATGAATCAATAACTCATCATTATATTTACACATGAAGGCACACACCAATCTGGGCAACCACAAACTCGCTCTGCCTCACACTCACCGAGGCACTTAAATACTAGCTGCCCCTATAACAAACAACCTTTTACCATAGATCCACTGACGCACATCAACAAGAGCAATCAATATCACAAACACACAATGACAAATAAAAGAAGGACTAGCTCTGCTTTCAGGGATTCGTGTTAAGTAAATCAACAGCAAACTAATGTGTCCAAGCCAATTCAAAAGCACCCAGTGATGCCCAAATAAGATTTCCATCTCCACAGATTTCTCATCCTTAACACAGCCCGTAATTTACGGTTATTATGCTTAAACCCACAGTAGTCTTGTTGTTGCAGGGTATGGATTTGTGATACAAATGGTTATGGGACTAACTCATAATTCATGAAGTGTTACAAGACAAACAAACCATATGCTGTATGTCGTTTGACCATGTGCTGTACTGTAGAGCAGAGCAAAATGTTATTCTGTTCTTACCTATAACACCCAAAACTGTTACAAACACATGTATCGTTGAACGATGTAACAAGTAAGCTTAAATTTGAGTTTGAGTCCTTTGTTCTTGTCAAAGCTACTACAGCTGTGAAACAAGCATCATTTCAACATTTAAAAAAAGCTGCCTGGCATGTGTCTTTAAATCAGGACTTCAAATACAATGCACTAGCTTGTTTCATTATTTGCCATTTTAAGTGTTCTTATATAGGTGTGATAAACTCTGCCCTGACATAAACACTGCATACAAGTTTTGATGTGTGTGTGGTAGTCAGATTTTTCCATTTTCATAAGTGCTTAAACTGCATTTCATAAAATCCAATTGAGGGTCATTATTTAGAAGTGGTGGCTGGGGACAAGACGCAAGGTATCTTACCTCATTGCAGTGTTAATGAAAACACTGTCTAATTTGCTTAGCGCTGTGCATGGTGGTAATATTGTAGTGTTTGGAGTGCATCTGGTTGTTTGTAATGCCGTTATGTTTTAGCAGCTCTACAGTCATTCAGGACAATAACTGGGGCTAATGGCATCCATAAGTTGGCAGCCCATGCAATTCCAAACATTCACTGCCAACGGCTGTCAACAGACATTGTGGATTAGCAGCAGTAATGTCAATATCTATGTAGGATTAGGGCTGTTAGATAAGTCGTTTAACCACTGTGTTGTTTTTAACTGCTTCATTCATGTTAAGGCTCCTGTGTCCCTTATTTTAGTTCACCAGCTACAGGGTTTCTCTAGCTGTAGTCATGTGGCAAATATATAGTACTCACACTTCTGTTTGTTACAGCTACTGCTTTCTCATATAAGTTTGCTTAGAGATGACTGTAAGATAATGAGATCTTCAACTTCAGTGCCTACATAATGCTTTCTGTAACTCCATGGAACAGATTATAATGAGAACATACCAAGTTATAGGTCTGCATGATTTATCTGCACTTCTAATGCTCATTTATTCATAAACACAGGGATGGGCACTGGAATACACACAAACAAGCTTCCTGCATGTGTCATGTAGCTTGCCACAGGGACTGACTCACTGAAGTCAAAGCTTGCTGATGTTTTGTTCTGCGGCAGTGACTTAAAAAGCTTGATGTATATTTAATTATGCCCACAAAACCTAGCAGAATGCACCGAGGCTGAATTTATCTACTTCTATACAAACTTAGCTGTGCCAGTTAAGTGTGTCAGTTAGGTTTCTGTGTGTATGTGTATACATACATATATATGTGTGTGTGTGTGTGTATATATGTATATAAATATGTGTGTATGTAGGTGTATGTATGTGCGTGTAAACACACACAAACACACAAAAAAAGAAAACGGCTGCTATCTGTCACACATGTATATTATCTGCATCCCTCAGGTGGTACAAATGTCAATAAACATGGTTATACCCATTAAAGTGTCTCAGTAGGCCATCAAAGTTGCATGTTGTCCATGAACACGGCAATAGAGACTCCATGATGAGTCAATGGAACATTGTTACTTTAGACCAAAGACCGTTGCCCTTCTTTTCCAGTGTTGCTTCACATCACCCTGTCGTGTTGTATTGCCTTATAACAGCTTGAATTACTGGTTATAGTTCTTACAAGACAGACAAGGGGAAACAGCTCCACAGACTGTTGTGTGCTATAAACACCATAAACAAATCACTCATTATAAGAACCGACATAACATGCCACCTGAGTTTACACTGATTCAATGAAGACTGAAATCAAAATTAATACACATTCCTGAAACATTGCACAGAGAAAAGACTTTTGTCTAGGTATGAATTATATTTTACGGTTCTTAGACCGTGTCGTTACTAAGGCATTCAAGTTTCATATCAAGTCTCACAAATAATAGCATGGGTAAAAACATTAGTATATAACCTTAAAACACAAACAAGACATGAGTTTTACGCTGAAGTTGACTTCACTGAATGACAGGTTTGGAAAAGATCATTTCAGGACATCTGTACAAACACAGACTTGCTACTGGGCTTGTATGAGTTAACTGGTAGCCTCAAAAAGAAATACATTTGGGGGTAACTGGCTTGATTATAGAGGAAGAACCTCAAAGGCTGTAAGCTGAGAGTGAGTCATCCGCTTACTCACAGGTCTTTGATTCAGCTGTGATATAGTGATTGTCATGTTGTTGTTATTTTTCGGTTGAGTAGACAATATGATTTCCACAGACTGTTTTCTGTTTGTAGGGTTGATTTTATAAGATATAATAATTACAGCTCCATCTTTAGTTAAACATACCAACAGTCCCATTATGGGTAGGTAGGAAGGTAACCCTAAAGCTAAAGCGTAATTTATAGTACAGTGGCACAATGACAGCATAGACCCCACACCAGACCTTACACTGTAACCTGACATGCGCCTCCCTAGAAATGTAAATATGTGTCTCGGTGACGCTAAGGGCTGTGATTGGTCCACCCGCCACTGTGTGATGCACTAAGTTAAACCCTGGCCTAACCCTTTCTGAAGGGTTTCCCATTTGAATGCAAATGATGTGCAATTTCAGTGATAAGTAGAATGTTTATTGTGCATCTTGAATGTTCCATCAGATTTAAATTTTGCTCCACCTGCTCCACCCTGCTTCCAATATTTGGATGGTCCTGTTTAACTGGAAGAGAAGGCATTGACCATAGAGCTGTTCTCTCCCCACTGGGTGACACTGCTTGCTGTGTCCTTTATTATACAGAGGAATCACCTCTCATATGGCCACAATACTTAAGACTGTGAAGTCGATTGATGAATTACTTAAATGCAAATAAATCTGAATCCATTATTACCAAATGCAAGTACAAGGAACATGCACACTGAAGAATCAAATGGAATCCTTGGGGAAGGGGGTAGAAACAAAAGTCGCTTCCAAATAAATATGAAGTGAGCCACAGTAATGTTCGCCTTGTGCATTCAAATGTGGCCTAACACAAAACAAAATAAATTCAGCATCTAGGCAAGGCAGCCTTGCCCTTTTCTGGCAGCTGGTAATTGGCCCTCGGCAAGCCTATTTATTCTGCATATTAGCAGCACTGCTTGGATTTTATGCAAGACCACACTGGTGTTTATTCCAGGCAGCCACAAGTTTCGTTATTCTCCAAGTCTTTGCCTTGGACTTTTCCTACATCTCCAACCTTACTGTATCCTATAAACAATCAGTAACTGGTATATATGTGGCAGTGTGCTTCTTCTAGACATTAGACAGGGCATTCAATTCCAAATCCATTATATTATTACACAGCAATTTTAAAATCAAAAGATGTAGGCCAGTAGCTTTTAGTGGTGGTTAAAAGGACTGGAAGCAGTGTATTTTTGGATAGATCTGTCACTATTTTCACAATTGGATTTCACTGAGCATAAAAAAATATCAACAAGCTTCACAATAGCATTAAGACTTAATGCAGAGGTCTGATCAGAAGATTTAGAAAGATATAACAAACGGAAACATATTATCCAGCTATTTGTTCCTATAGAAGAATCTCATTGGCTTTTGTGCTTCCTGGTAGGGAGATAATTAAAACGTATTCGTGAATATGTCTCGAGGGTGTAAAGAGACGAATTGTGCAGTTTGGTTCATTATGTTGTTAAGTGCTGAACCACAGGGGCTCGCCACACAATATTATGAGTAAAAGGTGCCTCTACAACATGTTGTATTACATGCTGTGGTTCTCCAGGGGCCCCGTGTAAACACACTAAGTATGCACAAAAAAAACTTGTTGACACTGCATTGCCATTTTCCACATATTAATTGGCTTGCATACTGTGCATACACACAATTTTCTGGACCAAACTCAGCATGGTGTGGGAACGTGAAAATGTCAGTGTTGTCTAAAGCGCAAATAGCAAGCTTTATTTTAACGAGTGTTTTTTTTATTATTATTGTTTAAGTTCTGTTTGAATATCACTGCTATAGTATACCCTCTTGCTTATCCTTTGGATATTTGATGATGATGAGTGTGTGTGATGAAATAATTATTAACACCTCTTGAGCCGCACTAAGCACGGCTGTTTATAACGGCTATGCACGAGGCTTCCTGCTCCTGCACCACTGAAAAGGCAGAGACACTCGTTGAGCATCCATAGGTGCTGGTATTTAAACAGTGATTAAGGATGTGTCTATATTCATATATGGACAACTGCCGAAGTGGAATTCATGCTCATGCATAAGCACACAACCATGGACATGAGGCTTATAAACAAACGATAAGTATGCACAGCATTATAAATCTAATGAAAAGAGTGTTCGTGCATATTTCTGCATTTCTCCAGAGTTTTAGTCTTGAATCTAGACAATGTTTGGACATGGCTCAGTAGCATTTCATTTCTTTCTGTGCAATGGTTTAAAAGGTGACAACAGCGGAACTGCTGGTATTACAAGTTGCAGCACAGAAAAATCCTGTACTTGCATATCGGCATGGGTGATGGTAAAAAAAATAAAAATAAAAATCAAATAAAAAGTTTAGAACGTCAGACTGAAACAATGACACGTTTGCTTGGAGACGTCTCACCACTCATCCAGTCTTCAGTTTAGAGTCGTGAAACCGTGACATATCACAACTAGGGTGACTGAGAATCAAAAGGTCATTTACTGTAGATTATACTTATCTTTCAAGAGGGCGTATACTATATTTTTACTAGTGACATCTCAGATAATAGGTGTAGAGACTGAGAGGAAAAATAGGAACCTGAAAACTTAAAAGGGAGTAGTCAAAGCAACAGCAACGATCTCATCAAAATTTATTCACTGGACAAGAAATGAATAAACACATACTCGAGTAAATGCACAGTTTGTTGTGCAACTCTATCTGATCTTGGTCCCGTGTACTTTTTTTTATTTTCAATTAACTTAAAATGGACCTAAACTCTAAGTCCAGTTATATAACTTCACGTAATTCTATTTAACAGAATGAGGAAAAGCCATTTTTCCCCCACTAATGACATCCCCTTTGTCCTACAACCTCCAGGCTTAAACAGGAAAAAGTTAACAGGTAATGCATACGTAATTATCCTGCAGTAGTAGTTTGACAGTTTGCGACTGCATCGTTCTCCTCACATACTTTAAAATACTTCCACACAGCAGACATGGTGCGCCACAACTCGCCACTCCGCTTCAAAACAAACTAGCGTGCTGGTCTTCTGCACATGCGCATGCCGTAAACGGTGGTAGTAAATACTCATTTTATTTTTTATTTTTTTGAATCACCAATAGCCCATATATCAACAATCTAATACAAATAATGACTAAATAAATATATATAAAACCGATCTCTGATCGGGTCGTAACGTCCGAGTCCCGATCGAGTCTTCAGTTGCGTGATCGGCCCCGATTTCCGAGTCACGTGATCGGATCGGTACAACCCTAAGTAGTAGTAAGGCTACCATCTGCTTCATGATAAGGAGTTGTTGTGCTTTGCCCTCCCTTTTTTATTGCAGATCAATACTTTTAAATGCCATGCGGCCTTTCCTCTCCAGAGCACTGACCAGTGGACTCTACAATCAGTAGTAAATCCCTGTGGCTGTGCGTAGCCATTCAATTTTCCGCCTTCAGCCTCCGAGACTCCGAGCGTCCAATGGATGAGAGATGATTTAACGGTTCAACATTGGGGAAATGTATTAGCCAGCTACACAGGCATGATCACGCACACACATGCATCGCTCCTGAGAGATTATGTTAGCCGTTACCACCTCATACAGTTGGTGATATACATAACGGCCCGTGTTAAATAATTGATGAGGCCATTTATGCCCATGTGTAAAGTGTAAAGTGCATAATGTGTGCAAAAAGCCCAGGGGACAAAAGCAAGACGGGGGCACTCTACATTTTTCCAAGCAAGCCATTCAGCTTGTCTAGCTGTGAGAAGGACAGTGCATGAACATGTTTGCACAAGGTGGCTTCTGCGATGGCTTAAGGCCATGTTACATGCTGGGTGATCACCAAGTGTGTTGCTTAAGGAACAATACACACTAGTGACTGCTTAACTGCCAGCAAAATGTATCTCCATTCACACACAAACTAGATAGAGCCTAAACAACTGAGCATACCTGTGAATACAGCATTACAGCCTTAAATCCTGCAGAGCAGCACTGAAAAACATATCTTAGCATATTTTTATATCTTAGAAATTTTTTATATCACTCCGTGTTAACATCTTGATGTTAACAAGTGCTGAAGTGCCAAGCAGTGAGGATTAGTGAGCATTAAAAACTCTACCTGAATGGGGTTTCGAGTGGCAAATAGGAAGGGCTTAGGAGGGAACTGTCACACTGCAGGAGTGTCAAGCTTTAACATACTCAGCCCTGCAGCGTGCTCACCGGCAAGCATATCCCCATAAAACCTACAGCATACTTAGCCTTAAAGATAACCTGGAGATGAATTATCTTGTGTAATGATGGATAAGAAGAAACAAACTGTGAAAAAAAGAATATTTTCAGAATGTTTTTGGTTTATTTGTCCAAAAAGATTTGAAACTAGGAAATTAACATCATGTACGTTTCCACTTAAATTCTACATACGTAGTATATTACCCAATCAGTCACAACATTATGACCACTGACAGGAGAAGTAAATAACATTGACCATCTGGTGATAATTCAATGTTTTGGTGGGAAACTTTTGGACCTGGTTTTTGTGTGGATGTTACTTAGACATGTACCACCCACCTAGACCAGACCAGGCACCACCCCAAAGCAATGACAATCCTTGATGGAAGCAGCCATCCACAGCAGGATCCAAACACAAAAACAGTTGAGGAACAACTCATAAACTCAATGAAAAACAGCACAAGGTGTTGACCTGGCCTCCAAATTCACTATATCCCAAACTGATCAAGTATCAGTAGGGTGAACTGGAACAAGCCTGATCCACAGAGGCCCCTCCCCTCAAACCATAGGACCCAGAGGCCCCCACTAACAACATCCTGTTGCAAAACACCACAGGACACCCTCAGAAGGCTCATGTCCATTCTCTGATGAGTCACAAGGGAGACCTGCACAACATTAGGAACGGTGTATTTTGGTATCTTACTTAAAGTGAGGAACAGAATTTAATAAATGGTCCCACTAAGACGTGAGTCTGAGCCAATGGAAATAAAAGCATTTTATGCAATAATGACATTTTCCCAAAGGTGAACTTCTAAGAACGGCACTCATTTATTCTGTTTTAGGGCAATAGACTTTCAGTCTCCCCATAATAATTCCTCATTAGTAACCCCGTAGCTCATGTCTCTATTTGATCCACCCACTCCTTCATTATTATTCTTACAGCAGATGTCTTCAGTATCAGCGGGGTTACTTCAATCATTCTAAGGCATGAATGGACATTTTTGACACACAGACAATACATCCTAGCAGTAGTTTTCAGGCAGACCACTAAAATCAGGCCCCTACTTCCAAGCGGCCAACAGCAAAGGGTAAACTCTGAATCTATGCACTCTTATTTGTTGGGTTACAACACTATCAAGGGAGGGAATTATGAGAATAACTTAGAAAATGAAGGTGAGGAAAAACTTGTTTGCCAAGAGCTACCTAAAAATACTATTCATCTAGTTTGAGAAAGAGCCAATGATTAGTCCTTAGGGAACTAATCTGAAGAAAGGAAAACCACAGCAGCACAATTTGCATGATTGTCCAATTAAGAAACTTCAGCAACATCGTTTAAAACTCCCAAACTTTCCAGCTCTATATTTGAAAACATGAGTATAAAAATGACAACAGATTATCCGCCTCTTTAGTTAAAAGGCCAGTGAGTCCTCATTTGACTTGGGTTTAATCTTTGCACGATATGCCTTGAGGAATTCACATAATCTTCATAACAAATGGCAGAATATATGCCATTTGAACGGATGCTCACTTCAAAGACAAACCACAAAAAAGCTTTATCAACTACTATTGCAAAATGGCTTTAGGGGTGAGGCACAGTCACTAAGATACATGTCAATGAAAGAATCGATAGAAGATGCGCTTCTGTAAGCGTGTGGGAATAACATACTATAGAGCCATAAGGTTTGAGATGACACTGTCTTAATGGCTTTACAGTCACATTTACCCACTTGTTCACACACACATTCACACACCAGTATGAAACACTAGAAGGCTCTCATGGCTCAATGTTTTGCAGTTTGACACTTGGTCGCTGGTACAATCGCCCCTTGGAGGTGAAGGTCATGCTATCTACAGTGCAGACTTTTCTGTTTACTACTTCAACACCAAACACAACAGTGACTTACGCATTTTCTCTCAACATACATTATTTCCCCTCCATGGGTAGCCATCATTTGATATCACAGCATCATAACAGACCACTATTGGAAGGGGAGTGAACATCAAGGATGCGCCTCTAACATGAACCAGTTAGACTCAACCTCTGAAGACAACCAGATGTGATAACTTTCATTATACTCTCCAACACCAGTCATTCCACATTTACTGTTACAAAAAACATGAACCTTCTGTCCAGAGTTTTCTCTCATTTTATCTGAGTGTTTAATGAAAGCGTAGGTAAGCAATTCATCAAAGGGTTGGTGGTTTCATCGCCAGGTCACTCCATCCGAACGTCAAAGCGTCCTCAAGCAAAAAGTGACCAGATCAGCACTAAGGCTGCATCAACAACTGAACAGAAGGACTTTGTTCATGAAGCAATGCTCTGTAGTTCAACATTAGTATCTACGTTCGGAAATTCTGAATTATAACTACTTATTCTTAAATGTATTTTATTCACACATAAGTTCATTACAAACTGTACTGGTAGCAGGTTTCAGGAAAAAAAACGTAATAAAAAAATTGCTACATCAACAATAACAAAATAAAAACAGCAGTACTCGATGAGGTCCTCTGGAAGAATATAAAATATGCTGATCAATATGTGCTTCAGCACAGATATGAAGTTGTTTACATTGATAGATATGTTTTTGAGCATAAATACTGTATGTGCAAAATCTGATTTAAAAAAAAGGGAAAGCGGTAGCAGAAATATAAACAATGGTAAAAGCCTTTTAAGAATCACTGACGCAAGTACAACAGTAGAGTCAGACAAGTATGAGCCAAGCAAGAACGCCACTTCAGTTCTGCTGATTTGAGCTAGTAAATATCACAGTTGTAGAGAATGTGCAAATAGCCTATAGTAATCAGTAATCAGGAGAATAAAATCTTTAGAGTTAAATTCCGGTTTTGATCATACTTTGTGCACATCCCTATATTCAGTCTCAAGCAGGACACTCATGTCCATGTAAACACTACAATGGTAAACTAGAACTGCCACAGCAACAGAGGAGCCAGCTCCTGGAAGGAGACTACTCAGATTGTGTTCAGGAGGACAGGAGTTGGGGGAAAAAATAAAAAGGGTAATGATCTGAGCTAAAGATGAAATATTTAGAAAATGAGTAGAGATGACCACACGGGGTATATTATGGTCAATTAACTGTCCGGTCCGTTTTAAGCTTTTGTTCAGTTTTGACCTCAGTTGGTCCAACACTGATTCCATCTGTGCTGCAACACATTTTTAAAGCAGCATGATGCATCATCTTTTCTGGAACACACAGCTAAAATCCCCATTGTTATTGTGGAACTAGTAGAAGGGTGGTATTCAAGAATCCTGACCAACTGTGTGATTTGATTTCAGGCTGGATTTTAATAATTTAGTTCACACTGCTCCAAAATTAAATATTCACCACAGTAACTAAAGTAATTACTGGGCTCCGTTCTACCCACCCAAACTGATGCAACTGCAGAATTTTCCCAAGTACTGACTGCAGGAAATAGCTAAAGTCATTTACTGGCCACTTACTCTGTATCTAAGTTAATATAAAACTCAGTAAAGTCAGATAATGGAGGAAGAAGACTGGTATACTAAAGTACTGTAGCAGCTGAACTCATCGTGTAAATTATTCATGAAAAGAAGCTTGTTTGCTGGTACTGTCAGTTTTGTAAAACAATATGATGCTGTTCATCAAGTTAACCCAAGTTTATAGGTCATAGGGAAAGAGAAAGGACATGCAGAAAAAAATGAAACCGGATGGATACGAACAGGCAGACACATATCTCTGGCTCTTAAGTCTTATTTAGATCACATCTGTGCTGATCCTGCAACCAGCCACAAATACAGAGAGTCAGAATCTCAGATAATGCGTCTGCTTCTATCTCTTTCATCCTCTTCTTCCAAGTGCTTCTCTTCATTGTGAAAACAATCACACACACGCACATGCACGCACACAAACACAGAACAGTGGAAGCAAGACCCCTGCAGGCTCACTGTCAGAGTTATTCAAGATCCCAACTGGATCAGTAGTATTCCACCCGTAGAAGACACAGGCTGTGGAAATTTGTCACAGTCTTTTCAGTCCAGGGCTCAGTACTGTAAGCATGTTCTCCGTTGCCTCAAAAAATATCAGACAGAATTGTACTGATGCCCCGTGAGCAAATGTATGGTAGGGCACCGTCACAATCCTGATTCACAGATTACTGAAGGCATTAACAAGACATCACGACCTTGGAATCTCCTCTGCTGCTCCCACACGCTCTCAGGAATGAGACAGGCAGTATTCCTCATCATGAATATAGAAACAGCCTCTGGCTCTCTCTTGCCCTCTCTCTCTATCATAAATGTTTTAAATGCCATTTATTTCCTGTAGCTAGTGTCTGTGACAAAGGAATGTATATAAAGAAGCATCACACACATTACAGGCTTGCATCTGATTTTCAGATTTTAATATTAATGCAAATTCATTAAAGTTTTTACTACTCTCAACATTGGAGTCAACAAATACACTTGCTTAATGCAAATGTGTGTATTTATTATTGCAACAGCCCAGAACAAACATGAATACTGTCCAGAATATTGTCCTGAGTAAACCAGCCATCTATTAAGATTTTTCCTTTGAAAGTTTGATGCTTGTAGAATTATTCAAATATCTCTTGCAAATTATCCCGTCTGCTATTCCTTTGGCAAGGGGAAGGATACCTCTATGTGCCTTCGTCTTCAGGGTAAAATTATTTATTACAATGCACTTCAGATTCCGCTTGCTTTCCACAGCATTAAAGCTGCTTTGATCACTTCCTGACTTCAGAAAGTGACACCAAGGTCGTAAGAACAGAACATGCATCGGCTTTTATTCCCTGAAAACAAGAGCAAAATCTTTAGATCACTTAACATTATTGCAATCTTATTACGTTTACTAAAAGAAGTAAAATTTATTTGTGGCTGATTTTGGCTACAGAGCATAGCAGCAAGCGTAGCCTGTGCTTGTGAAAATATTGCTGCAACCAGGAGGGTTGTGTTTCTCAAACCAACTTTTCTGATGTGGTGTGTGTCCTATGGTGAAGCAAAGAGACAGTGGGCAACCAGCATCTGTGACTAGCTGCTGTTCAGAACCCTGGGGCCAACCATATGCTGACATAGCAAAGTGTCAGAAGACACAGCCCAGAGACAGATGAAAGTGTGTTTCACAAGATCCAGTACTGACCCCGGGGCACTGGCAGAGGTAATGAGAAGACAGAAGCTGTAACAGGGGATGCTATGCATGATGACACAGCTGTCATCCTTGTCATACTACTGTGTGAAGTCTTATTTCCTATCACATTTCTCAGGTCACTGGCTTAAATGGCCATGTCTCTGGATGTAGTGTGTGTCACTGATAAAAGAATGACAAGCACAGAAAGAGAGTGGGGCATGTGCAGGTAGCGTTTGATCAGACATCAAATGACCATGTGCCCGACTGCTTTGACTTTCACTAGCTTGCAGACAGGCGCCTGAGCTGCAACATGAAAAACTGCTGCCAAGTCACTGCAGATTAACTTACATCACAATGAACTGGCCACATGCAATTTATTCAGGTTTCATGTGCGAGTAGTATAACCAAGACTGATACACTGATTCACTGAGATATACTTTTTATGTAGGTTCTATACATAAATAGCCAAGCTTTCAGTCACTAGCCTCTTTAAAGTTTGACAGAAGGAAAAGCCTTTAATTGGACTGTGCCATCCAACGACACAAGGGAGGGTGAGGGGCTTCAAAAACATCCGAGGATGAACTCACAAAACGTGTAAAGGCTCGAGGACCAGCTCAGCTAGAATAGAAGGAGCCAAATGTACTGTACGCTTTACAAAGTGATGCTACAGGTGAAGTAAATAATCGTCATTGTGTCTGTCAATTTAGCTTTAAGTTTATTGTGTAAAATACAAGTTTTCCTATAACATCTAAACTCCACTGAGTATCACACCTACTTCAAACAGACTCCAGAAAACGCTCATACTATTAACACACAAGTTATCATTACATCATACTTTGGTTTATCCAGCCGTCCTCTTCCTTTCTGTTTTCATCCTCAAACTTAAATTAAGGATCGTCTCCTGCTACATGGCATGTGTCCGATCAGTAGCATGCCAAGAAGCCAGGGTTCCAGACTGGCTTTGAACATCACTGCCTCTCGCAGGGTTCAAAGCCTCTTAGAAATACTGTCATCCAAATTCAAATGTGGGACAGAAAAGGGTACAAAGAGTGGATAACCTCTTATCTTTAAACTCTCTCTCTCTTTTTAAAAACAAACCTTTCAAAAAATGAAGCAGAAGATGTACGAGACGCATTTGTTCTGCGTATCCAAGACTCAAACAAAACTTTATTTGACTTTCGACAGACAAGTATATTCAAGTAGTTACCTCCAGAAGGGTGTTAACTGGTATAAGCCAAAGTCATTAACAAAATCAGTTTTTCCTACCCCTGTCAACAGCCCGGCTTAATTTTGCTAAAATTATGACTCATCTTTAAATTTAGTTCAAATTACCAAACTCTGAGAGTGACTGTGGCTTTATTGAAAACTCTGAGGAGAAGTATAGCATCCCTTCCTGCCTCTGAAAATTGTCTGTTTGAGGTCCAGGTTTCCTCCTTTTCCGCTAGCTTAATGGATTATGACAGTGATGCAGCATGAAGCCTTAATCCCCTCGCCACCGTCGTCTCCCCTCCCTTTATGTTAAGCCCCTTGACTAGGGAGTTTGTGTATGTGTGTCAGGTGCCAACCGAAACACGCAGCCAAACGTAGGACTTGGATGACATACAAAAACCAGAGGGGTTAAAGCTTGGGCCGCTTACAGCCAACTATGTCCTTCAGGTTCCCCCAAACCCATAACCAGTATAAACCAATATGCCAAGGTAAAAGGCCTTTCAGCATAATAACCTATAACAAGAAAAGAAAGAAATGCATATCCATAAATAGATTATTATTCTGAATCCTCAAAAACACCACTAATCAATGATTCATTTGAATATCGACCAGCAGCAACACAGTGTTCATGTTGCCTCTTTAATTCACCCTCTTTGATAACCACACTCAATGATTATGACTTCTTGTCTGTCTTCCAAGGAAGACTTAAGTTCTTAAAAGTCTTCATTGTGAAGCCATGTGAGAATGAGAGACAAGTAAAGGCGTATAATGGCTGCACATGTAGAGAAACTGCTCCTAATCATCAGTTATATCTGTAGTCCAGAATGTGCCGCACATACACCATAGATCCCAATCCAGCTCTTTTAAGATATGGAGCTAACGCATGAGAGATAACCTCCGAGATCAAATATTCATCAAGAGCAGCAAGTTTCACTGATAAGGCTGACGTGAGTACTCACCATGAATGAATCCATGTTAGAGTATCAAAGGCAACCAAGAGAGTCAGAGGCCCTAAAGTAAAATGTTTTAGTAGCCCTCTATGGTCTGTCCAACTGAACAGACAGTGCCGCACAGAGGCATTGTCATGTCAGCGACCAAATATACCAATGGTGGAAATCCCATCCAAGAGGCAGAATTAGGGCAGAGAGATCAGGAGGTAAATCCACTTTGTTCTGCATAAGTGGTACTTGTGTTTTAAGCCTGTGAGAGGTAACACTTTCTTGGCACTGTCTATTAACATAAAAGGAGTGTACAGGACAGTTTCAACCAAATCAAAAAAAAGATGAGCTGTTGAAGATTATGTAAAAGACAGAAGACCTTGCACCAACAGAGGAACACAAAACTAAGTAACTCAAAAATATTTGAGTTTTGATATTGTCCATTTCATAACTCAGCCTATGCACTCAAAGACCAATCAAACTGGTATTTAGGTCAAAATACAAAGATTTCAACTTAAAAGCCTTTACCTTTACAAAAGACCCCTAAAGCTACGGCATCAAAGCACATTATAATTACACATTAACCTCAAAGTAGAAGGCCACTGACGGTAATTAGTTAATTTACCACAAATTCAGACAGCAGATTCATCTTTAAGAATGAAAAAGACAAACAGTAATCACTAAAAGGATGAGTGTTATATGGCGGAGGAGACCGTACTTACTGGTTTTTGCCAAAAGCATTCACAGATAAACAGGAAAGCCAGAATACCTCAGTACTTTATTTTTTTATATTTTTAATCTGTCATGGGAAGTCACGGGCGCAATTTGCCAGGTTTTTGAGTGCTCATTTTGTTCGTTGAAGCGTATACGTTTAAGAGCAACTGCACTGTAGGAACAAGCCTGGCATTGTGTAACTAAACGCACAGATCTTCCTTAAGTTAATTTAAAAACTCGACTGGCTCCTTCGGTTCTTTGTAGATACGATATTTATAGTCGTCCTTGTCAGTTCTTCCTCAAAAGCCCAGCAAGCACACATAACAGACAAATCAAGCATATTTTAATGAAGCATTACTTCTTTGTTTAGTGCAAGTTAAGATGGAAGTGGAACGACTGAGCAAAAAGTGGAAGCAAACACTGAACGGACATAGATGGAAATGAGAAGATTATAATAGAGCCCAGTGCAGTGGAGGCGGGGTAGTCTTTTCACTGGTAAGATGTTCCACAATCGAAATGCAAGCTTTGATGAAGCCTCTACCACCACCGCTCACCCTGAATATTTGGGTCGGAGAGTTTTGGGCTCATTAGTAGATCCTGCTGTGAAACAATTACTGAAGACCTGCTACATGATGTTAGCCTTGCAAGTTATGGGATCAGCACCCTTACATTAAAGTGTAAATCCTAATCTGCTATGTCTGCAGAACAAGACGAAGCTCATTGTCTGTATGCCACGATTCATAGACTTGGCGTCAGTACTAGCCTTTACAGCACCGCAAATATGCTGTACCTTGTTATACTGAATTAAATATTCAGTTATTCTGTCAGAATGTTTTGTCTTTCAGCATCAACTCACACAATGGAGCAGTACAAGAAAGATGCAAGATTCAAATGAGTTCACTTGTGCTTCTGTTGGCTTGTAGGTTTGCCGATTAATGATTCTAGATGCTTCTTATTGAACTCTAAGTACATACTGTTAAATGCTATGCCTAGTGGCTATACATTGGCACCATCAGTAGCGTCTAACAGTACATCACAGCATGTTGTAAGATAAAAAGAAAAAGAAAAAAGAGGTATCTCTACAAAGCCTTTCCTGTGTATAGCAGCAATTCACAATGTACACAACTTTTACCTTGACCGTGGCTAAATTAAAATAAGAAAATAAGTTCCACTTTTTACGGCCGTGTTTACACTTCTGACCGGTTGGTTCATGTCCTTGGCTCCAATGTTTCCATACCAGCAAACATAAAGTTTGAACTGCAGCAAACGAAAACAGCCCAACTACTTGTACCTGTTTTTTCCCGCCTGCCCCCCAAGGCCACTTCCCTATAACTCTTTCAAAAAAAAAATACTGCTATTGCCTGCGGTATAAAAATGTTTACTATATCGGAGGCAAGCTGCCTTCATACACAGTGATAAAGTAAGGCCCTCAGTATTATTAGCTACAAACCTGCCCAGTACTCCAGCTGGGCTGAGGTAAGCTTGCTCGTGATGAATGGGGCTGCTATCTCAAGCAATGTCAGGGTGAGCCTGTTTGTCTATCCTCCTGAGGCAACCTTTTATACCATCCAAACACACTGAATCATCCGAAGTGACAAGAAAAACAATCACAGTATCTGCTTCATATCCCAGAATCTCTCGCACTTCTAGAGCAATTGCGGAAAAGACGAAGAACCGCAGTTAGCTATTGTGCTCATTCCCGTGAGTGTACAGAGAATGGATTTTGTCACAATATCATCTTTTTACTGTGGGTGTAAAGAAAGCTACATGATGAATAATTGATATCTATCAATTCACAAGGGGATCAGTCAGATGACAGGAGCAAATGAAGTTAAGAGTCTATCCAGCTAAATGGAGCCTGAAGAGAAATGACACAATGTAAATTTAAATCTCACGTCTCAAACAACTGCAATGTGATTGTAACACTGAATAGACTGGGTTATTATTATTACTTTTAGACCAGCCAGACAAAAGGCCTGAATTCTTCTTTTGGCTGAATCAATAAGCACTGTGTTACAGAATTCACACAAGATGAAGCTGCATGAAGTAACCTCAAGAACCCAAGAGGATCCTGTAGATGGAATCAGCACCCGTCATGACATCTAAATGAATTTGGCAATCTGGTAACTGAGAAATGCAATTTAGAGAGCTCGCCTAAACAGGCCTCCAGTAACACCTCTCTAAAGGTGCTCTGCTTCACTTTATTAGTGTCAGTATTGGAACAGGTAATGCTACGATGACGTGCTATGGTTTTATACACACAAGTTAAGATGTTACTGTAGGTGGGTGAAGCATCTTTTTCAAAATAATTAAAAATATATATATTGTATTCTGACACATCATTCGCTGTAAATGCAGTCACGCGTTGCCACACATTATGGTTAATAATGATCACTGCATGTTTAAAGAAGAAGCTCATCAGCCCTCCGCCCTGCTAACATTAAGCAATTACCTACCTGTCACTTTGATAACCACTCGTGAGAGCAAACACAGTATGTGGCTGACAGACACAAATATGCACAAAGTTTAACGAAAACAAACAGCTTGGACTTTAAATACTCTCCGCCTGCAGCTAATTTCATCTCAAGCCAACCCAAAGTTAAAGTATACATCCAAAAAATGTGATGCCAGCACTACCAAGACTAGTGAGATGTTGCCAGCTGAAAAAAGGCACGTCTGGGTTTTCTTCCAAGCAACGAGCAATGGTGGTTCTTTATTAGTTTTAATGTAATCTTATTAAAGCAAATAAGGCCAAATCTCATAAAGTTATACGCACAGGGAAAAGGAGAAGAAGGATGGAAAGTCTATGAAAATAAATCAAGAGTGAACTCAGCTTCTGGTTCTGCATATTCAGCTACCGCCTGATGTTCCTATGCTCTCTCTCTTCTTTGTGCTGTTGCATTGGAGTGTAGAGGAGAGGGTACAAAAAAATGAGCTATTAACCAGTCTACATCGTTACCAGTGGGCTTAAGGCTGCGTTTTCTGTGGATGCACAATATTTTCTCTTTTAATTGCTTGGAATATTTGTTAATGTAAGACGACAGGCACAAAATAAGAGGCTTGCACAAAAAAATAAGAAAAAAAAGCCAGACTAGAGGAATTATATTCTCAAGGATGATCAGTGTTTGCAGATAAGCACGTTATATATCTGTTCTGACCAGTTAAAAATATGCAGCAACACATGCTGCTGCGTTTTAGAAGATTTGATGCATGATTGGACAGATTCTATTCAAAAGAGCCATAACCCAATCTATGGACATTTTGGCTCATTTGACATCTGAACAATGAGAAGATGTTAAGTCATCTTGATTAGAAAATGTCGCCAAACAAGAAAACAAGCAATGAAACTTTAATTTGACCCAAATCAGACATGGGTACTACTACTGCTACTACTACTACATGTATTTGCTATGTGGAATTGTTAAGTATATCCATGCATAAACATGGGAATTTCTTTTAAAGTGTAACAAAGCATTCATGCCTCACTGCTATTCGATAAACTTCTTACATAGAACCTCTCCTGCTGCTGCTTAAATGACATTTTCTGAAGAATACATTATGGCTTGTTGATGAATTTGGATGCAGAGCATAAAGCCACAAGAGCTCCTTGAGACAATAACCGAGTTCCACTTCTGAGTCAAAGTCCTTTTCAATTTACTTCCACAATATTTCACTTGCAGTTGGTACATCTTGCGTATGGCTTTGCTTTGGTCCAGTTCTTCTCCGTCGTCAAACGTTTTAAATCCAAAATGCTGCCACACATCAGCTTTCAAGCTTGACAGTGCTCTCAGAGTTGAAGCTTCTCTCACGTTCTGGATTTCTCTCACAGGCGGACTAATCTCGTTGTGCAGTCTCGTGAAACTTCAGGAAATGGTATATATTTAAATAAATAAATAAATTTAAGGTTTTTACGAATCGATATTGCATCTTTCATTTGAAGGTTGATTTTAATCGGAAAAGTATTTTTTTAAAACCTACTCCCATTTAGGAAGAACGCCTTATGGCTAGCTGATGACTCTGAACTTGAATACAAACCCTCAAGAGTTTCTCGAGACAATGACCTAGTTGTCTGAGTACAAAGATTTTAAAGCAGGTGGGAATATGAGGGTCTTGAAAGTTCAAATAAAGCCAATCACTATATTTATCCCTAACAGCAAAGATAAAAAGGTGACAACAGGAGAAAAAGGCTGGCAAAAAGACTACAATCAATAGTTAAACATTCTCTAGGGGACCAAAGAGTAAACTGACTCACTGAAAGTGAGTAAATTCTAACCTTTTCAATCCTAATATCCAACACTGCTGGTGCAGTAAGGCAGATTTATTAAGCTGTCCTGGAGAAAGGAAGTCCTTCGGGAATTAAGTGGTACAGTCTCACTGGAGGTCTGTATTCCTTCGGTGACTTTTGTGAATAAGCCTGACAGATTTCTGGAAAGACCAGGGAAAGTTCTAGTAAAACGTTCTGTTATTATCTTACCATGCAAACAGCAAGTTGAATTAATGAATGTACATGCTTTGCTGCTAATTCTACTCTACTGGCTATACCTGGAATCAAACAACAGCACCACTGAAGGTAAGAGTGCTTTCGTAGGGAAAATTGTTCATCTCAAAAGTAGAAAAGGTTTTGCTGGCATGCTGTTAAATTCTCCAGATCAGATCAATTTCAGAAAGAATGCATATACCTTCTTTTGACGTGCATTCAGAAAATGCACAGGTAACACTAACATAATAATGGAGTTCAGACACCATTACTTTGATTATTCACCACTATGCTTTCCCTGTTCTTATTTGGTAAATAGCAGGGTCTAGGCCTGGAGTGGCTCTGTGCATGTCATGCCATTGGTAGCAAAAAATAAAAATAAAAATGCCCTAACTTGACAAAGAAGGACACGTGGGAATAAAAAGAACAGGCAGTATGTGCCAATAAGTGCTTCCTCTCTGCAGGAAGGCACATCCTTTAGCAGAAGAGACACTCGGGACCACGCAGAATGAAATGGAATTTGGGGAAAAAATAAATAAGAATTCTTAGGCAAAAATAAAATACACAGTGTCCACTGAAAGCTGATAAAATGAAGGAAATGAAAGTGAAAATGAATGCATCAGGCAGACAGAAAGAGGTTTGATTAAAACTAAAAAAGCACACAGCAGCTAACCAAAGAACATCAGACCACTGGGGGAGGCTGCTGGTACACTCAGTGATTACATCATTCCCATCGCTGCAGATGTACCAGTCTCTGCGATTTCTTTTGATGAGGACAGTGACAGCATGACCAGCAGTTAAAATATTTATCAAGCAATTTTCTTAAGGAGGTAACAGTTTAAACTATTTCCCAAATCAAACTAAGAGTTTTTAGATTTGTGCCATGACTGAACATGCAAAAACTGAATGATGCTAGAGATGGGCAATTCATTCCTGCAAGCTTTTTGTGTTTTGTTATTATTGCAGTGTAATGTAATTCAAGGCACATTCAGGTGCCTGTGGCTGAGAGAGCTCAACATACTTAACTTAAACTAACACTACATAAAAACCTGAACCATGCTTTGAAAGCTTGCATATATTTGCAGAAGCTATTTACAGGTAGACGTTACTTATTTCAACAGACTGCGTTGTATGTATATGTTTTGGTTAGTCAGATAATATTACCGCAATCTGTGCTGATGATGTGGATGGACTACATTTAACACATTAAATCTAAATGATATCCAACCTCAGTCACAAACCGCTGCAATAAGACAGAGTGACCCAAGTCCCATTCAGCCATCTGTTAGCTTCGGAGGCAAACGAAGTCAGTGGCAACATGCCAGCGTCCTTGGATGTGATCCAATACAGTTTAACATTTTTATAACAAGTGCTCAGGCCGAGGTGCAACTGGAAAGAAATCATTTTGCTTTCATACTGAGGTATAACAAGCATGCTTTTGTTTATTAGTCCATTACCACTGATGTCATCAGACTTTGGAAAACGTTCAAACATTACTGATCGGAAACAAGTGTATCACAAAAAATATATGAGGAATATTTTTTGTCTCGTCTTCGCCTTGTCTCGTTAGTACATACACTCCTTAGATCAATATGAAAGGAACACCAGGTTCCAGCTATGTTTCATAAGCTTGCTTATTCTTTCGTTGTATTTGCATCCCAGAGTTAACTACCTGTGTGACCAGGGGCTCCAGAAGCCGCTCCACAGTCAAGGTGCGGATTTCAAGACTCTTTGGGTCCCATTTCAACAAGATAGGGGAGGTGGCGGTCGTCATGGTCTCTGTTGGGAACAAAAACATGTTGATGGTTAGAAAAATACTCAGCTGAGAACAGCTGCACATAGAATTTTCCCATGGGGACAGGGTGGTTGAAGTAATGTTGTAAGTAGTGGTCACAAAAGGTATTGTGTTGTGTAAGTATTGAGCTGTATGATCGTCCTTAAAGCTGAATCCAAATGTGCAGCTAGGTATGCTCCAGTGAAGTCAGATGATGCGCACAGACAGAATAGGTGGGAGGGGGGAGGGCTTTTAGCCCGCCAGGAGCCGTTCTGTGGCAGGATTATTGCGTGCCTTCCATAAAAGGCAATGCTTTAGTGGGAGTAACAGCAGTCAGCAGATCCTGGCTCTGCTTATCAAATAAATCAAAGCACAGTCAACAGTTCCATCAAGAAAGTATTTGAAATTTAAGGAGCCTTAAGTAATTTTATATTTTTTTTTCTATATTATTTTTTATTCAAGAAATGTAGAACATCACAGGAGGCATAAAAGTACAATGTCTTAATAATAAATAAATAAAATAATAATAATTAAAGTAAATAAAATATAATCAGTTGTCATGCAGGTTCAGTTAAACCATTAGTTTGGAGTGCTGAGCCTGTCAAAATAAAAATAAAAAAAATCAGAGGGTCCCATACTTCATTTTGTCTAATTTCAGAAACAGCTTCAGGTCACTGAGCCAAACAAACATTTGGAGGATCAGGAGATTTCCAATTCAAAACAATTCTTCTACGAGCTAAGAGGGAGGCGAAAGTGAAAGCATTTTTCTTGTTAGCGGTCACTAATCACATTAACTAACACAAAGATGGCCATTTCTGGAGAGGATTTTGCTTTGGTATCAAATGCATCATTCAAAGGTTTGCAAACAGATGACCAAAAGTCCTCTAACTTTGGTCAAATCCAAATGGGCTGTATCTGCTGCTTGTGTGAATTGTGCCCATATTTTAAAAGAGAAAGACACCAGAGGGCTTGGTGTGTACTTTGATGGTGAGAATGGTATTTTGCTGTAATGAAGGCAGAGATTAATGAAGAAAGACAGGAGTTTGCCTCAGTCCAATTTTGGAGCTTGATACCAGAATATGACTTTCTGTATATTAGATGCCCAGTAATATTTCTTCATGTTGTGCTAAGCCGCCCTGGTGACTAGGCCCAAAAAGGCTCAGCAGATTCTGTGGCTTCTACCAGCCCACAGAAATGAAGAGATTAACTAGTAACCGAAAGGGATTTAGGAAAGAAAGAAGAAAAAACGGGGAGACACTGAAACAGGCAGAAAAATCTAGGGACAACAGAGATACAGAAAGCACAGAGCATCTCTTCAAATCTGATTCCAATTTGTTTCCATACAGGTCAGAGAAAATACTGGTAACATGAATGCCACGTATTAAAAGCCCGACTTTCCAGAATGAAAGTTCATGGTCTGATATGTGGAGGGCTTGATAATTGGAAAGCATTTGCTTTTGAACAGATTTCATTTGTAACTAGAGAAAAGCCCAAACTCCTTCAATGACACTGGATCTGAAATATACAGCAGCAGGTCATCTGCAAATAGAGAGAGAGACTCTGTGTTCAGTTTCCATCCTGTGAATTTCACATATGTTAGGTGCTGTTCTTAACTGACAAAAGCGCTATAGCCAAAGCAAACAACAAAGCGATCTAACCTATTTGTCTCTACGGATGCCCTTGGAGAAGTGTATAACAGACAAGAAATAAATTTAGAGCCAAACCCAAAGCCAAACTCAATCGAGCTCAGTGGTAGATTGTTTTCAGCCAAAAGAGTGATTCAAATATTCAAAGGGGAATGGGAGCAAGCTAAAAAGACAATTTTAGTAGAATTACACAGGATAGCCATAGGGCCCTGGGGTTTTATTACTGCATTTTCTTAATAGAATCAACAGTCTCCTGCAGCTGTATGGGTCCATGGAGATCATCTTTAGAAGCCTCATCCATGTTTGGAATCTCTAAGTTGTACAAAAAGTATTAATTAAAGCAGTCAGAAATAGAGCTTGTCAGTTCCTGAATCAGCTGGGTTAAACATTTGAACTGGTAACATCGTAGACCCAGATGATTCAGATGACTCGGTTCACTGACTAAAGTCAGAAGAATCACCAGAAACACTGTGGGCTCAAGCAAACCAGTTCACTGATTCAAGTCAGACGAATCACTGAAACCACTGCAGACTCAGGTGATTCATTTGAACCAGTTCACTGACTTGAATCAGAAGGATCACCGGAAATACTGCAGGCTCAGACTCAGCTTCACTCCAGTATTCATTCCAATATTGCAATAAACAACTGATGATCGTTATGTGCGGATACATTTTATGCACATGCTATGATGACATTTTGCACTTTTGTTCAGTTTGGTTGTTTTTGTTTATATAGCTACTGAAAATATTTAATTCTTAGTCTATTTTCAGTCTACCTTGTACACTTTGCACAATAAAAATTTCAGATTACATTCACTGGAAGTCGTACTTAACTTTTTATTACAATACATCTGCCCAAGGCGTTAATCCACGAGTAAGGTTACAGGAAGTTCAGAACTGTATTGTTTAGCTACATTTGTATAGTTAGCTGTCAGTCAGTGGAGTTTACACGTTTACTGAGTAGCATTTTGAATACATAATATCATTCAGGAACCATTCAGAGCTTCCAAACAATCAAGAAATACACCAAAAGAGACGTAAGTTGATAAAGGTTGGAAACCAAATTAACCTTAAATTCAGTTCATTCAGTTACACTGAATACCTTTTCAAGACATTATTGTATTATAGAAAATGGCAAGTTCATAAAACTCTGCAATATGAGTCTCTATTGGACAGAAAAGATGCTCTTTAAAAGGAATGTTTTCCATAACAGTGTTTTTAAACCTTTAAAGCTGTTGGGGTATATTAGGTGAATGAGAGGACTGAACAGCTGGCGTCAGGGTAGCAGTCTGCTGTTACTGTGGAGATGTGTTTCTACAGTAAGCAGTTTCAGAATGGGCCAGCTGGGACTGGCCAAGTCTACTGCCAATGTCAATGAGGCAGAAGGGAATAAAGAATGTGAATAGGAACGACAGATCTGGGCCAGAGGCCCCTTATACTACACACAGTGGGTTAAGATGGATGGACAGAAGGAAATCCGGCGACCTAGCACTATTGATGAAACGACAACTCATACATTATGGTTTTCAAAATGGCAAAGGCCTTTATATTAAGGAAGTTTGCAGGTCTTTACTTATACTGTTGTCATTCCATTTTTGTGCCCTGGAAGGAAATGTGGGGTGGGACAATGAATCACATGTTTTAAGTCTATCAGCACAAGCACAGAAATATGACAAAAACTTGAAGGGATGATTTATGTACTCTGTTCTCACATTTTAAAATTCACACATGTTGGCGTTAGCAGTGGGACGGAGAGGGAGACCCGCTGCATTGTTAGTCCTAAAGTATTTATGTGAAACCTGAAGACTTGTACAATTTATTTAGAAACTTAAATTAGTGCAACTATTGCTGCAGAGACTATGAGTAAACATTCACATTAAGTATCTGAATGTGTGAAAGCTCATTCTACCTCCGATTGTGGATGTCACTAGATCAGTGGTTCTCAGCCTTTTTTGGGTCCTGGACCCCCTGCATATTTTTGATCAACCCTGAGGAACCCCCACCTGATCTGGGGGGGTGGCAGAGCAATTTGATAAAAACAGCAAAAACTGCATTTTAAATTGCATTATGGCATTTATTCACTCTTTGAGGCAATATGAGCTTCCTGTTGTGTCTCAGCCACATTTGAATAAAATAATGCTACTTCTATAAATGTCATAGGAACTTTTTTTGAAACAGATTTTATTTTCACGGACCCCTTGCAATTACACCCGGGGTTGGGAGTCTGTGCTAGATGGCATGAATAGTGTTACTAGTAGATGTAATCTGTTGGAGCTGCTTGTCTTTAATTTCATTAGTTGTTCATCATTATTGATGCCGACTGTCTGTAGAGGCAGAAACTCTTTGTTTGGTAGATTTCATGATATTACCAGCTCACTACAGACTGTAGTACATGGAGTATTAGATAAGCAAGGGTGATGCAAATGTTTCAGGCAGAAGGACGTGGCAGTGATGAGAAAACAGCAGCACTGTGAAAAATACCAATGCACTGCTGTAATGAAATACTGGAGTTTACTGGTGTATGACAGTATTACTTCTCAGACACCAAAACTGGAACTCCTCTTGATGTTTTATACAAGCAACATAATAACAGAAAATGTTTTTGTGTACATTAGTGGTTGGTTGTAATTAAATAGTAAGTATCTTAAATTAAAACTGCTGCTGCCTACACTTAATTCATCTACATTATGCTTGTAACCTATGATATACACTGTAGCCAAGGAGGCAATAATGTAGAGCCAATTAGTTGATCACTGACAACTGGCGAATACGCAATGAATACACACACAAAAAAAATTAAGCTTGTAGGGTTTAAAATGATATTTATTTATAATTCTAGAAGATCAGCCTTCACTAGTGGAGATATAACTCAGTTGTTCTCTGTGAGTTATATCTCCACCAGTGAAGGCTGATCTTCTAGTGACTTGTGTGATATAGTTTATTGTTGATGGGGATCTTTATATATTCAGAATATCGGACAGTGTGATAAATGTTACTCTGCTACATAAGTTCATCATCACATAGAGTGTATTTGTAATGCAGTCACACAATAAATAATACTAAATCTTCAAATCATGCAAAAGCAGGTTTTATAATGATGTCAAGGAAATAAAAAAAGACTGCGTATCCCACAAAGCCAGAATAAAAATAGCTGAGCATTTGTCGTATGTCAAAAAGACTGTCATCTAGAAACCCATTATTCACCACATTCAGCTGCACAGCGGACGAGAAAATGTGCTTAAATAGAATGATATCTGGGCATACGTTTCTGAAAAACATTTAAAAAGTCTCTGTACTCTGTATCGCTAATACAATATGCCCACCTCAGTCTGGCTCTGATCATGTAAATAATGCCTTGTTTAACAAAAGAGTGGGGTCACTTTTCATTGTTCTAAAACATGCACTGTCAAGCTCCATTATTACTTCCTAATATTGTGTAGGTCTCCCTAATGCATCCAAAACAGTTGTGACTCATCAGAGAATAGACATGGACTTTCTGAGGGTGAATTGTGGTGTCTGGCAACAGAATGTTGGGCCATTTATTTGGACCTTTGGGTCCTATGGGTTGTGAATCAGGCTGGTTTCTGTGCAGTTTTTCCTGTTTTTTCGAGTTGTTCCTAAACTAGGTGGTGATACACGTCTAAGTAACATCCACAGGAATGCCCATGTTCCCAGCAGAACATTGGATTGTCACAAGATGTTCAGCACTATTCACTTCTCCCGTCCATGGTTTTAATGTTGTGGATGACGGGGCAAGACTGTGTTTGCAGAGCAACATGCATTCCCACAGTTTTCAAGATTAGCCCTCATGTTCTCAGCAACCACAAACGTAAGAGAAGAGACTTGGGATTTTTTCCAACAAACATTAAAAGAGCATCATCTTAGACAGATCCTATATTTACTCTTGTAATAATAAGCAGCGAGGCAATGTTTTGTCCACTGTGGAACCATATTCCCTAAGCACATAACTCCTATCCTTTATTCAAACTGTAAGGTATTCCCATAACCCAAGAGAGCCTTTTCTGCAGAGATAAAATCTTTTCCTCCTAGATCTGTTTTGTTCACGCAACATGTTTTGGTGGAGAACATGAGTCACAAATCCCAGTTGTTGTAATTTGTTAGATGCCCCGCCATCTGCTGTGTACGACTGTGTGTGAGTCTGGGAATCCACATTTACACGGATACTTGAGGAAGGCCAGGCAGACCGTCTGCACCAGGCTGACTTAGAGCAGAAATTTAGTGGATATGTTTTTTTTATTTTTTTATTTTTTTGAAATGGGCTCACCAAGAAAAAAAAATCTGAGATGCATTTTATTCATGGATTCATTAATTGTATTGATGCCCCTAGGGGAATAAAGGATTTGATGGACTGGAATTTTATCTGCTCCACAAGAGGGGTAAGTTGGGAGCATTGAAAAATGTCTTATGTAAACAGGCCTTAACATATTTGAAATGGAAGACTAAAAATTATTTGCACAACTAGAAAATGAACACTTTGATTGGTTTGCATGTGTCTGTTTTGCCCCTGTGCTGTGTGCTCTAAAACACGTGAACACCTGTTTTTTGAAGCATGAATCGTTTGCTTTTTTGCGTTCCCAAGAAACGACTGCTCCTTCCGCCCCAGGACAGGCTTTTGGGGAGGGATGGTGATGCTTCAGAAGTTTTCAGAATAACGCGGCTCACAAGAAGGAAACTGGGCCATCTGCGAGAGTTTTCAGGATTTACTCTAGAAAAGACGGCGCTGCACAAACAGTCCCATAAATATTCTAGCCCTCAAGGCGGAACACTGATAGATGTAAACAAAAACTCAAACACTTTCAAAATCAAGGGAGGGTAAGAAAACTTTTAGACGCTGCACTAAAAGGAGCCAACGTGCGATCTTCAGCAGCTACGTTTTTAATTTTTTACATTTTTGAAAGTGCATTTCCATGTTTGAACTGTCACATACCTGGTTATATTTATAGGTTTATTCTCTAATGGGGACCTCCTAGCTTAAATTGTGAGTTGAGGTAAGCCTGCAGGTCTGCAATGGTGCACACCGATTTAAGCCTCCCAGTCCCACAACAGCTCTGTCAGTATTCATAATGGATGCACGGACACCTTAGTGGGGTTATAGATTAATTTATACTGTATAAGTATAAATCTAAGGTACTGTGAGGTGTTTCTCATAGTCTCCCTCCCTGGTGGATGTAAAATGAAACACCTCCAAATGATATATGATGCAAGCTCACCGCCACCACCTACAGCCTCACTAGTTACCTTTCATTAAGACTTTCATGACCAATACTGAAAACTAGAACTCAAGACTAAGAGCTGCTTTCAGCAATTCATTTCAGGGCTGGAAAGGAGCATTCTCACAGCTCAATTCATCACGGCCTGCTGATACCGTGCCTGCCGAGTTGGGCAAAGGATGCTCACCAAATTGTTGCTTTGTTGTTAATTAGGTTCCTTCTTTTGTGCGTTGCCGTAAATAATACTTCAGTTGTCTCCGTTCATTAATCGTGTCCGCCTACTCGAGATTTAAAATGCTTGGGTGTTGGTGCTGTTTTCTGTGTTTACTGGTCGAGGAAGAAGAAGAAAAAACAAAATACAGTGCAATCAGTGCTGGTCTTCAGAATTAAAAATAGCTCTTGTGAGTCACCAACAGTATTGTGTATAATTGTTATTTATCTGCTGTTCGCTCAATACTTGTGAGTTTTGTGCAATAACGAGTAACATAAAACCTTTATATTCTTGCCAGAGCAACTAAAATATATTGTACATGACATCCTTATTAAAGCCAGGGAAGCTTGTATAAGGTTTTGCTTGGAAACACTTTAATGGAATGAAAAACACACAGATGGGCTGCACAGATGTTCAGTGGCTAGCACTGCGGGATCGTATGTAACATCCGTACATATACCTCCCTTATTCAAGTGGATTTCATCCAGGTGTTTTAGTAAGCCTCCCAACAAAGCCATATATGGTGAGCTAAGTTAACACTACATTTAAATTCTTTGTCGCTCATATCTTAAAAACTGGATGGAATGGATGGATGAAAAATGAACTCTAGACTGGCTGTGTTTCCATGTTCTCAGGCATCAAAATCATAAAGCATACTTAAACTCAGATTGAACCGCTGGTGACAACCGTACAACCATCTGACCTAGCACTAGTGTTGAATTTTGCACAACTGTGGCAAAGTGTAAGCATGTCACAACTAGAGTTGAGAATAGGATTTTGACTAATATAGTATAATCCTTTCTTTTCTTTTTTTTAAATGATCAGACTAGACCAGCAAACCTGAACCAAACATCCACAGTATGCCACAACATTAAAACCACTGACAGGAGAAGTCAATAACATTGACCGTTTTGTGCCAATACAATGTTCTACTGGGAAACTTCTGGAACTGGTGTCTGGATACGTTGACATGTACGACCCACCATCCTCAGCTAGATGCAGCCTTACGCATGTACACACAAAAAAAATGGTTTAGGAACAACTCGTGAAAAACAATACAAGATGTTGACCTGTCCTCCAAATTCCTCCCAAACTGATCAAGTATCTGTGGGATAATCCACAGAGATGCCTCCCCTCAACCTTTGTACCCAAAGGCCCAGACTTTGCACCACAAATAAGGCTCTACTGTTTTCCTGATGGACAAGTAATCCACACGGGGAACAGATAGCCAATACTAAATATTAAAAAGACTGGGAATTGAGAACAAACTAGCAAACTTTAAACCACCTAACTAGTAACTTTCACCTATACTGATTCCACTTTGTCTGATTGTAGCCAAAATATATCCATTATAGGAATAATACTGTGATTGCACACATAAAATGCAGTAACTGAGAAGATGAGGGTTGTTTAGTGTAGGCTGAGAGCACCGGGGAAAACATTTAACATCCTGCCACTGTCGACCGAATGACATGTTTTATTATCAGGGTGCAGGGGCAGCAGCAATGTAGGAGCGGTAACAATGGCATCTGTAGCGAGCTCGCCACATGCTGCCATTCCCCGTACGACAGCTCATTTGTCACCTAATGTAGGGTCTTCTTGATACAGTTTGTTTTTTATTGCCCATTAAACAATATTACTACCTTAGGTTCTGCTTGTGCCAGCGTTTTTCTGAAATAACGCTGATGACACGGCGGAGAGACAACCGCTAACGGATGTAAAGTAATTACCTCAGTTGGCCAGGTGTTGGGAAAGTGTGAACGCTCGTTGGTGTCTGAACGCTTGTATTCCTGCCTCTACTGTCAATTCTCAATATTAGGAACCTTCCGTGTATCAGGATTCAAGTTTTCATTCATCAAGTCAAAAAGTTTGAGGTGGCGTTATTTTATGACGGTAGCACTTATACCAGACAAATATGCACGCCAAAAGAAGCTACCGATACATGAACCGAAATTCAGTTGCACTTAAAATAAGAAGCACAGACAGATGCAGACGAGGCCTCTGACAGTTCATTAAGATGTCCTTTCAAACTCAGTGAACACCAGCAGCCTTTCAACGGCGCTCGAATTAAATCTTGTCAGGGACAGTTTCATTTACACCTTTGTGACACTTTGATTAATGTCAAATCAAATGATACGTCTCACGCACCTGAAGAACATCTTGTGGAGGGGAAAAACCTCGAGAAGGATGGTTCTATTATGAACAGGAGTGTTGTGTCAAAGCCAGGAATCAAGCAAAGGATTCTTAATGAAAAGGAATGCTTTTAAACTGCAGCTAGACAAACGTCCTGTTAGGGCTTTTTGCACCGTTGTCTTAACTTGCTACCGAAAAAAGGTAGGTAGGTCTCAGAGGTGGAATTTTTAAAGCCACAAGGAGTGTTTCTACGAAGTACCAGTGATAGATGCTAGATTTTAGTCTGCCTGTCGCGTGAAAATATTTTTTTCCCACATAAAATTAGGTGTATTTATACAATAATTATATACCCCACATAAGGAACTCGGAATCTTATTTGAATTCTGCCATTTATTGTGAGCTCATTTCCTTTTGCCACTTGAAAGGGAATGGTTTTGCTCAAACCGAGATTATACAACCACCTACTGTGCTCTTGACATGCAAACTCACGACCTGCCAGATGTGTCTTTCTCTGCTACGTAGGTTACTTCCTGGATACCTAGGTTCTTGTTTTAAAAAAAGCTCAGTCTCTGCTTTCCTGCCAATAACATTCTTTGTTCATGTGACATGTTTTTATGGACATTTACTTCGATCTTTTTCTTGCCTTTTAGTTTGATGTGTGAAAATGACTGATAAATGGTGATCTGAATGAAAGTAACAAAGGTGATCTTAACATACTGTTTCGTTCACATGCGCCAACTAGGTAACCATGCCTAAATGCAATACACTCAAGGTGATCGATATATCTCAAGAAAGCGGACAAATGCAGGTATGACAGATATGGCTGGGAGAGAGCTTTGTTTGTGTGTCTGTATTGACTCAGCATGTATCACACTAAGTACCTCTATTCAACATACTACTGAAAAGCAGATGATGATGACTAGTATTTTTCAACTCCACAGAAAGAACTACGGAGTTTCCAACACAAAGGACCTGTGCTTTCCACTTTTAAAGTCACATGTAATTGCACACTGCATATAAATTACCTTAGTCATAGCAGTTGTTGATTCTGTAAGAAAATCTCACTAGTCATAAAGCGTCTAGCCATGAAGAGATTTTTCAGTGAGCAACTAAAGTTTTGTAATGAAATATTCCGTTTCTGAGTTCTATACATGGATTTAATAAGTAACTGGGGCCATACACACCTACAGTAAATGCTGTATTTATACGCATGTTTGTACATGAGAGCAGGAAAATCTGAGTACAGTACTGCAAAACACAGTTGGTAGTCACTGTCAGACGAGGCTCGAAACTAGTCTGCGAAACTCATCAACATTTAAAACCTTTTAATCTCAAATTATCGCCACGGCAGTTTATAAAACCTGCAAGCACAATCTACCAAATGCTTCGACATGGAGAAGCTTCATACAGCCTGCCCTTTGCCACTGCTCCATCTGCTACTTCATCGGTTCAACGGTTGTGAACAGGAAGTCATATGAACACATCTTTAACAGCCGGCAAACTTTCAGGCGTTAACCTGACAAACCTTAACTCATTTGTCACATGCAAAGCTTTTATTATGTAGTATATAAAACCATGACAACTATAACGTTTGTTGCTATAGAACAAACGTATACTACTCTTGTTTGTCTTAACCTTGACAGATTGTTGACCTGTCCACTGTGAACCCTGTAACCCTCCACAGCCTGGGTTGGCTAGCCCCAACAGCAATAAAAGGAAGCAAATAAAAAGTAACACAGGGACAGATACGGTCTGCAGTGTGTGTGTGAATCCGTTACTGGTTTGAACAATTTGGGGAACTACCTGTGCATATGTAATACAAAACATCCGATGAAGCATCACCTCAAGGTATACTATCTAAATATTAACTTCTTGATTCTAATGCCAGCAATTCTGAAATCAAGTTATATAAACTAATAATAGGAATAATGGGCCTGATATGCATCATAATATACATTCTAAATTGCACCGTTACAATTTAAGATATTGATTCAAAACTGATTAATTGTTCCGCCCTATGGTGATTTAAGACAGAAGCTTTGGGGATTTGTTTTTGGTGAAAATGCAGAGAAACAGGACCTCGGTAGTAGTAGTTTATTAAGTACTATGAAGTCCATTTTGTCTACTAACTCCTGGACTATGCAGTACAGAATCAATTCCATTTGCATTTTGCCATTCATGTTAAAATCCAATGACTTCTTTTACACAAATATCTCAAGTAGATTAATAGCATATTCAGAACTCAGTAACTACAGAATAATTTTAGGTTGCTTGCTTACATCTCATCAGGTGGTCTTAAAGGCTGATTTAATTCAAGACGCCTCCCTCTGTGAGTCCACATGGACATGGATTAACTTCACAACATTCAGTGTATTTAACAAACGAGGTTAATACATGATAAGCATTTATGGAGCGGAGGAATAAGGACAAATCAACTGCTTAAACTAGTGGGATTAACAACTGCAGTTCATTTGCATTTGACAACAACCTCTACATAAACATGCAGAGGAACAGAATTGTACACAAAATGCCAAAATACACACATTTCTGGAAACCCTACTTTGGAATATTCTCCAATTTTCTAAAGAGCGTATGAAAGCTTGTGTTGCTAAGGAAGGCACTCTCAGCACTGAACACCTCTTAATAAAAACACTTCAAATGTCCTTCAGGGTGAGGTTGTTATAAGGATTTTATTTGTTGCTAGATCTCGTCATAGACACAGACTCAGACTCAGATGCAACATAACATGCTAAGCAATAGAGACCAAAAAGCATTAGCGCATGTTAAGCTGACGGAAAATATGTGGGTTAAATACCCCTAAAATGATATACTCCTGGTACTGAATGACTGCGTTCAAAACATATGCATAATAGGACAAAATATACAGACAGAAATATTAAAAAGTCTAAACCCCGCTTGCACTGCATAAAACATCCAAGGCGTCCAAGTTTGTTTTATTTTTACCATATGACACTAAGTTTGTGACTACAATCCCTGTCATTCGTCATTATGGAAGGCTAATATGCCGACACTGCACTGCCCCAGATTTAGGGCAGAGTTAAGTACATGCACACACTTGCGTGGAGGAGTGAGTGAGTCTCTGAAAGCAGAAATCAAGGCTCAACCTGTCATATCGCTGCTTTCCAGAGCCCTGTTCTCAGAGTGGCCAAAAAAGGCTGATCACAGTCGAGCGCAACCTGTGAAATTCTCAAAGTAGTCGTGTTCTCTTGGGAATTTTAAAGCTTCTTTAGAAAGTTCATGCACATAAAGTGACGCAGAAAAAAAAAACACATGTACTATAGATGTGAGCCATGTGAACACATGGCCCAAGCTGGCTCGAAGAGACACAAGTCCTTCCATATATAGTTGCAACCGAAGGTGTGTGTTCATATCTGAGTGAATGCTCGTCCTGAGTTGAGTATATCATATCATATACTGCAAACAAGGAGAGCATTGAGGATCTTTTCTCCAACAGGGACCTGACACATATGTGGCAGAGCGTCCAACAAATCACCAATTACAGGGGTAATCAAAACTCAGCCACTGTCAGCAATGAATCTTTGGCAGAGGAGCTCAATCACTTTTTTTTCCTGCTTTAGAACAACTGAGACCAAGATAACTATCCCCCTCCCTGCTGGCACTGATGACGTCCTGATCATAGAGACACAGGAGGTGAGGCAAGTGTTCAGATCTGTTATTACAAGGAAGGTGGAGGGACTCGACGGGATACCAGGGAGAGTGATCAGAGACTGCAAACCGAAAAAGACGTATTTACTGACATTTTCAACTTGTCTCTGTCACAAGCCATTGTCCCTACCGGTTTCAAATCAGCCACAATCATTCCGGTGCCCAAGCAGAGGAACATAAGCACTCTAAATGACTACAGGCCAGTGCCACTAACCCCCATCATTACCACGTGTTTAGAGAGGCTGGTGCTAAAACACATAAAAAACACCCTCCCTCCTGATCTTGACCTAATAGTTTGGTGTTCAAACTACACAACCTTGGCCTCAGCAGCCCTATGTGCATGTGGATTAAGGACCTTCTATCCAACCGTCCAAAGACAGTCAGACTTGGCTAACACCTCTGTTCCAGTCTGTCTCTTGGCATCGGAGCACCCCAAGGCTGCGTCCTCAGCCCCCTCCTCTACTTCCTTTACACATCAGACTGCACTGCTACTCACCTTTCAAATAAAAGAATCAGATTTGCAGAGTGTAACAGTCAGGTCTGATCACAAACAACAACGAGTCAGTTAACAGGAATGAAATCTGCAATCTGGCAAGATGATGCATGGACAATAATCTAATACTAAACATAAAAAAAAAAAAAAAAAAAATCTTTTTTTTTTTTTTTTCAGCCTTGTTTTTTTTGGAAGAACAAGGCTGATCACACTCCACTAACCATCAACAGAGAAGAAGTGGCTAGAGTGTCATCTGTCAAGTTTCTGGAGACCCACATTTCCGAGACTCTCACCTGGTCTGTAAACACTACTGCTCTGGTTAAGAAAGCTTAACAGAGAAGAAGAAAACTAACCAGTGTATAGATCTGCTAAAGGCCTTCTACCACTGCACCAATGAAAGCATCCTCACTTACAGCACGACTGGTACACAAACTGCAAAGACATAGGCATGAAACGCCTCCAGAGGGTCATCAAAACAATAATCAGCCTCCCCCTCTGGACTCAAGACAACATCTTCACAGCATGCTGTCTCCAAAAGGCTAGCAGCATCCTTAAAGAGGAGATGCACCCCTCTAATCACTTCTTGACTCTTTTGCCATCTGAGGGGCGCTACAGAGCTATTACAGCCTGCACATCCAGGCTGAAAAACTACTTTCCCCCGGGTCATCACCGCACTGAATCAAATACCTCCTCATCTGTGCTGTCCCATCTCAGTCTCTCAATGACTGTCTTCCTGCACAATATGAACTTAATATTTTAATACAAATATTTTTATTGTCGACATTATGTGTAATATGGGCACCCTGGAGAGTACTTTGATGCTTGTCTATGCGCTCTTTAAACGTTTTTAGATTAGATTAGATTCAACTTTATTGTCATTACACATGTACATGTACAGGGCAACGAAATGCAGTTTAGCATCCAACCAGAAGTGCAATAGGCAGTAAAGTGCATGTGGCATAAATATTGTGGTATATAAAGAGTATGTTACATGTTGTTTTTACAGTGTATGGACAATATTTACAGATCAGAACCTGTGTACAGGTGAGACCATATATACAGGTTAATGAGCAAGATATACATAATGATTGAGGGAGGTACTATGAACATATTATACAGATGGATTGTTCGTTAAGTGGGAGAAGACTATAAACAGGAACTAGCATAACATAATTTACAATAGAGGAGATGACAGATGATAAATTAGGCGATACAAAGACAGATGACATGAGCAACTTATAGTGCAAAAATAAATAATAGCAGTGGCTATCTAAGTTACTAGACTAGTGCAATGTTCGGTACATAGTACTGTGCAAACAGATTGTATAAGTGAAAGTGAGCATGTGCAGAGTAGTCCAATAGTGCAGTGTGATGGTGTAAAAGTCTTTGGTCAGTGACTGAGTGACTGTGAATTGGTGTGTCAGCGGGGGTCAGAGTTCAGTAAGGTCACAACTCTGGGGAAAAAGCTGTTCCTCAGTCTGCTGGTCCTTGTCCGGAGGCTTCTGAAACGCCTGCCAGAGGGCAGGAGGGAAAATAGTCCATGTGCCGGGTGGGAGGGGTCCTTCAGAATGCTGCGGGCACGACGCAGACAGCGCTTCTTCTGGACGTCCTCAATGGCAGGGAGTGGAGTTCCTGTGATGCGCTGGGCAGTTTTCACTACGCGCTGCAGGTGTTTGCGCTCCGCAGCAGAGCAGCTTCCGTACCAGACTGTGACACAGTTTGTTAGGATGCTCTCGATCACGCAGTGGTAGAAGTTCACCAGGATGGCTGAAGACAGATGGTTCTTCTTCAGAGTCCTCAGGAAGAAGAGGCGCTGGTGAGCTTTCTTGACCAGGCTGGAGGTGTTGGTGGTCCAGGACAGGTCCTCTGAGATGTGGGTCCCCAGGAACTTGAAGCTGGAGACACGTTCGACGGCCATTCCGTTCATGTGAATGGAGTCATGCGTGCTTCTTCTCTCCTTCCTGAAGTCCACAATGAGCTCCTTGGTCTTGCTGGTGTTAAGGAGCAGGTTATTGTCGGCGCACCATGTGGTCAGGTGCTGTACCTCCTCTCTGTAGGCTGTCTCGTCGTTGTTAGTGATGAGACCAATCACGGTGGTGTCGTCTGCAAACTTGATGATGGAGTTGGATCCATGCACAGGTCTGCAGTCGTGGGTGAAGAGGGAGTACAGGAAGGGGCTCAGCACACAGCCTTGTGGCACACCGGTGTTGAGTGTGACAGTGGTGGAGCAGATGTGGCCTGACCTCACGTGTTGTGGTCTGTTGGTCAGAAAGTCCATGATCCAGTTGCAGAGGGCGGTGTTGGTGCCCAGGGCTCCAAGTTTGGTGATTAACTTGGAGGGGATGACCTCCAAGTATTAACTGAACTGAGTGTGACTGTAGATGAGAATTGAGTGTGTGTGAGTGTGTGTGTATTTGTGTCTTTTAGGTACACACACATTTCAGTGAACCATGACAATAAAGTTTCACAATTCTGATATGTTATTTCCAGGCTAAGGTATGTACTGAAAAAACATTGGCACAGAAGACTTCAGAAATGGCAAGAGGATTATATCAGTCTGGAATTAAGCTGACAACACTACGTTTTCATGTTTCAGGTCTCTCGGCCAAGTATACTTGCATATACAAGGAATTTGGTCTCTGCATTTATCCCATCCATGAATTAGTGAACACACAAAGCACACAGTGAGGTGAAGCACAAACTACTGTTACTTTGATCCTTATTTCGGACCCAAAAATGAACTTGAGATAAAGTGTCAGCTAAACTAATTTTCATGCTTTTAAACAATCTGAGTTCAACAAATCAGTGAATCGTTTGGTAAGGGATTGTGTCAGGGGTCCTCCAGCCAGTTTAGATCTCCACAAGGTTGTTGATATTTGACTACTTTACTTATTGTCGACGTGTCGAAATGGTTATGCCTGAGCTTACTTTACTAAAGCACTACTTCCAACTAATCCCCATGCGATTCATCCACACACTTGATAAGCAATAATTGCTCAGAAGTGAAATCTAATAGCAGTAGTGTCTGGCGCAGCCAGACCAAGATCCTATCAGACTATAAATCGGGTAACACGTCACTGGGATTTCATTATGGAATGAATTTCAACCAGTGCAGCAAAAATAAAACACCGTTGGTGGGATTGTCCTACCACCCAGAGCCATTTTGTTGAAAAGAAATTCAACTCCTTGGCACATATGACTATGTCTTCTTCCATCACCACATAAATCCCACCAAAAGGATCTGGCCTGCCTGACAGATCTTTCCTGGAGCATAATCAGTTCCCATCAAAGTGACTCCAAACCAGCTTCTAGGCTAAATACATCCATCAAGAGTTTCCTAGGCAAAGACACTAACTTGAATATCACAATGGCACAGTTAACCAAGCTCTAAAATGCTTTTCAAATTAGTATTTGTATCTATTCATGTATTTACAGTGTTCAGGCAGACACACACTTGACTATGATAGGACACCTAAAATACAAATTAAAGTTCAGACACAAACTAACAGTAAATGCCAAGTATATGAATCTCACAGCAGAACATGAGTGCATACCTTGTAGTGTGTACAAGGAGGTCACAGCATATGGTCAGTACTAGTAGCTCCCAACTAATTCCCAAAATCAATAATTTGTGGGATTAACCCGTGACAGTGGTATAGTATAAATAGGTCAAATGTGAAAGCAGGTTTATAATCCCACATCAGATGTGGAGTTGGGTGTAACCATGATATACAGCTATAAATAATGTAGAATGTATACAATTTCTGATCATTTCAGATAATAAAAATTGTTCTCCCTGAATTAGATGTACACTATATTACCAAAAGTATTCGCTCACCCATTCAAATGATCAGAATCAGGTGTTCTAATCACTTGGCCTGGCCCCAGGTGTATAAATTCAAGCACTCAGGTATGCAGACTGTGAAACAAGACATTTGTGAAAGAATGGGCCGCTCTCAGGAGCTCAGTGAATTCCAGCGTGGAACTGTCATAGGATGCCACTTGTGCAACAAATCCAGTCGTGAAATTTCCTCGCTCCTAAATATTCCACAGTCAACTGTCAGCTCTATTATAACAAAATGGAAGCGTTTGGGAACAACAGCAACTCAGCCACGAAGTGGTAGGCCACGTAAAGTGACGGAGAGGGGTCAGCGGATGCTGAAGCGCATAGTGCAAAGAGGTCGCCGACTTTCTGCACAGTCAATTGCTACAGAGCTACAAACTTCATGTGACCTTCAGATTAGCCCAAGTACAGTACGCAGAGAGCTTCATGGAATGGGTTTCCATGGCCGAGCAGCTGCAGCCAAGCCACACATCACCAAGTGCAATGCAAGGCGTCGGATGCAATGGTGTAAAGCACGCCGCCACTGGCCTCTAGAGCAGTGGAGACGCGTTCTCTGGAGTGATGAATCACGCTTTTCCATCTGGCAATCTGATGGACGAGTCTGGGTTTGGAGGTTGCCAGGAGAACGGTACATTTCAGATTGCATTGTGCCAACTGTGAAATTTGGTGGAGGAGGAATTATGGTATGGGGTTGTTTTTCAGGAGCTGGGCTTGGCCCCTTAGTTCCAGTGAAAGGAACATTGAATGCTTCAGGATACCAAAACATTTTGGACAATTCCATGCTCCCAACCTTGTGGGAACAGTTTGGAGCGGGCCCCTTCCTCTTTCAACATGACTGTGCACCAGTGCACAAAGCAAGGTCCATAAAGACGTGGATGACAGAGTCTGGTGTGGATGAACTTGACTGGCCTGCACAGAGTCCTGACCTGAACCCGATAGAACACCTTTGGGATGAATTAGAGCGGAGACTGAGAGCCAGGCCTTCTCGACCAACATCAGTGTGTGACCTCACCAATGCGCTTTTGGAAGAATGGTCAAAAATTCCTATAAACACTCTCCTCAACCTTGTGGACAGTCTTCCCAGAAGAGTTGAAGCTGTAATAGCTGCAAAAGGTGGACCGACATCATATTGAATTCTATGAGTTAGGAATGGGATGGCACTTCAGTTCATAGAATGAGTAAAGGCAGGTGAGCGAATACTTTTGGTAATATAGTGTATATTAGCACAGCATTCAGAGCATAATTTAAAATGGCAGATAATATTAAAGTATTGTGACTTTGCAATTTGGAAGTAAAATACAACTTGCAGTTTAATTTCTAATCAATTATACTGCACACTCTTGGCAAGCCTTTTCACAAATTTTCAAAGTAAACCATAAATAATTTTATTCATCTTTCAACTTTTATTCAGTTTCCTTCACCCACACTATACAATGTGCTGACAAAAAACTGCGCCTCAAAAACAGCCTTGGTTTTTTGAGACACAGTTTCAGAAAAAGACGAAATTGTGAGCAGCAATAGCAAATGAGACACTGCTCTCCATAAATGTCTTTCATGGATGTTGAACATGTCAGCATGATTGGCCTTATTAGGGTTATTTTTTCCTGTGATCCTGCCCTGAATATCTTTAGCACAGCTCTGCACATAGTAGTAGAGCATGTTACACAGTATGTGCTATCTTGGTCTCAGATAAAGAAGATCTGGAACCAAAATGCAGCCATTTCATTGTTCAGCATTGGGTCAGAATAAGTCATAAGTCAAACTTGTGTCCATATGGAGACACTCAGGTGTCTTATGGATGGCTATGCCATTAATTTCATATAATCTACACAGTGTCTGAGCAAAGGCCACAAGAGTGGCATTTGAAAAACATCCTGCAATGGCAACAACCATTTTAGAGATGGTGCAACATGTATAGATGGCACATGTCATTAGTATCCATTAGTGTCTTCAGCTGACGGTTACTTCCTTGTACCAGTAACCAGTCTCCAAATGTCAAAATGTGTAAACCACAACACATAGAAATAAAATCTCACTCTCTAAGAAAAGACAGCTAACACAACCACATCGTCAGAGTGAATAATGAATGAAGGCAAAGTTTAAGCTTCAAGTCTCAAAGTTGAATTTCCAGGTTACGTAACTAGTAAAACTTTCTCCATATAAGTTTTATTCTACCACTACACTAAAATGCAAAAATATATATATGAGATTTCCAGTCTGCCTTTATCTATTTGCCTGTTGTCTGTTTCTGTACTTTCAAAAAGACAGACAACTTAATTGGTGAGTTCACTGTCATGTATATCGTGGGAGGAATCGAAGGTCTTGTCTAGAATATGACGGTTAGAATCTCATTCATTTATAAAAGGGATAAAGCGGTGGATTGATAATGGGTAACTATGAGTGACTGCAGAAGAGTGAGAGAGAGAAAGAGAAAATATAAAACTATACCAACTCATAAGTGTTAGGGAGAAATTTGTGGTGATGCCGATGTAGAAGAAGAAGTACCAGAGTCCTGTATGTCTTATGCCTGAAGGAGTTTATTTAGGCTTGTACAAGGAGAACAGAAGATTCGTCATCACAGCATAAGTGCATGAGTCCACCTCAATTCTAAGGGACAAACAGTAAACTCAAAGTCTTATACGAAGAAGGTGGACCGAGGCAGGGGGAGATGTGTCAATATCCCATTGGTTATTGTACATAAACATGAAGATAAGGTTCACACCAACTAGGAAATACAAATTGTCAGACAGTGACGGAGGACATTATCATCTAACTCTACAGCTGTGTCTGTAGACAGCCAGACAGTGAGACTGAAGACACCATAAGAGGGACCATGGCCTTGGCATGTTCCTCAGAGAGAAAATAGGGCAGATAACTGACCCCAGCAGTAGGGAAGAGAAATTATTCTCTAACAATAAGGACCATTTCTGAGAAAGTGAAGAAGACGCTGAAAGCTGTATTCAGCCATTGCAATGTCAGGCATTTCTATGCAAAATCGGTAAGCAGCTGGCACAATCTAAGCTTTTAACACCCCAGTTTGTGGTTCATTTATAGAAAAGATCCATCTTATCTTGACTGAGGTTGAGGTTAATTTCAAATTAACTTTTGAGGGAGGGAAGAGAAGAATTATGTCCCCAGCCACCCATTTCAAGCTTCCAGGCTAAGCTACGAATGTCAAATCCTAGAATCGCCTATGGTCAGCTTATGGACTTTCTGTAAGAACGGAGAAGAAAAGCAGTCACCTAACAATAGAAAAGTTAATTCACCAAGACAGAGCGTACACACTGTGGGGGAGGAGCTGACCAATACTTGGGGCCCATACTGGTCCCAGATGTAGCCTGCGGTGGGGGTGGAAAGAAGGGAATGTGAGAGAAGCAAGGCCTCAGAAGCCCACAACATCTGAGAGATGAGAGACTTGAATGCCTTCTAGCAAGACTATCCACCAAGACTCTTTTTTGATGAGAACAGAATAGCAAGACGACACAAATCAGAAGAAGACGGAGAGCTTTCTAGTGTCAGAAGTGTGTTGACATGGCTGCACACAGCTACGTAAACGACTACCAGAGAGGACGAGCCCGAATGTTTGACCACACATTACGCACAGTTCACCACACCACATTGTTAGCGTCCATTCATTAACGCCTACATCGACAAAATTCACCAAACGCCTATGGAAGCGAGACTTACACACACATGACAGTTCTTTAGGTACACTAGTGACAACAAACGCATTCTAATAAAACAGGCCTGTTTTAATCTTAGCTTCATGCCTGTATGTTTAGTTTGTGATGAAACAGTGTAGGAGAGTTGTGGAGGATGCAGTTGGTGGTGCTGTTAAACTGTAGTAAATTAAACACAAGTATTTGTGTTATTTAATAAAGCCGGGTTGCCAAAATTATTAAAAAATTAACAGAAAATTGTTAAAATGAACAAAATACAACAATTGTTCTGTAATCATGATGGGTAAAAGAAGATGCATCTTTTCTATCAGTATGTAAAAGAATTTCTTTGTCACTGACAATACATGCAGCTTAAAATTTATTCCAACTATCCTGAATACCAAGGGCATATTGAGGTGCCTTGGACATCTAGCTGTCTCAGACTTTGTCTCACAATACTGAACCATCCTTGTCTGCATTAATAACATGCAATCTTAAAGTGAGCGATCGTCCGCTAAATGTGATAAAATGATCCACATAGGCTGGATAAATTATGAGAATTAGCTCCAGGTTTGCTGTTACTTCATGCACTCAAAAACTGATAGGGCCACCAAACAACAAAAGAAAAATACTATTAACAATTCAATCTTGCCAAAATCAATAACCTTTCACCGGAGACGGTGACATCTGTAGGAGGCTGGGGGAGAATCATTAAAACTGTAGTGAAGCTCTTGGCAGCCGCTTGGCATAACACTCTAGTTACAACATCTCGATGAGAAAAGGCGCTGTCGGCTCAGTGGAAAATTCTCTCCGTTCTCTGGAGATACAAACTCAGTCTGCTCTTTCTGCATGGGTGTTTTCTATTGATACAACTGAAACTTTACTTCAGGTAATCCCATCCTCTAATTAAAGGTGTTATCAGAGAACACATTCATTTTGTAAAGAGAGTTGGTTTTCGTGGTTTGCTGATTGGAGAGATTTATAGCAACTGACAAACTGAAAGCTTTTGTTAAATAAATGAGTACATCTACTGCATGTAACCAAGGTCCAACTGAATCCTTGCAAGACATGAAAAACAATGATGAGGCAAATATCTACCATATTAACCAGCATGAAGTGGCAAGTATACAGATTGAATGTGGCCCATGTTATAAGACTTGACCCAGGTATTTTTTAGTTGCCCAAATCTGCTATAGTTTACTGCAGCTTTTTAGATCTAACCCCAAAAGCAAGCATCTGACACTTTAACCCTGTAAGGACCAAGAGAATTGACTTCATCAACGAAAAACTGAGCTGAAGTTCTAACAAAGCCTACTAAGGTTGCTATGGTATCCACTAAGGTAGGTGATTATGAGATTTAGTAGGATATATCTAAGACATGGGTATTTTTAGGGGGAAAGTTGGTGTGGAGCATATGGTCTGGAGTAGCTTCGTTGGGTGTTGATCACACCGAAGCAAAGATCTGCCTGGCTTGTCCTGAGTACATGCCCCATAATGAAATCACAATGGCAGGTTAACAGACTTGGTGCTTCCCACAAAATTTCACGAGACCCAACCCATAATTATGATGCTATCTGCTAGGTTTTATGTATCAGTCTTTAAATTACCGTATATAACAGGGATACTAGATTTAGTGACAAGCCTGTGCTGTTCATCTACAGGAACACTAATTCTATGGGCAGTTGTTTGTAAGATTAAATAAAGTATCAGTGAATAAATCACATTTATAATATACAGTAGACTTTCAATCTAACGTTGCTAGCTAGTGTTTATAAAGTTAAGATAGTTTGTGTTACATCTGAAGTCATTTCCTCCAGCCTTTGACCAACTCTCTTTAAATAATTCTAAATCTCCATGGTCTAAAAATCAAGAGCCCAAACATTGAGTTTTAAAAAGTGGCGGTAACATTAATGTTTACATTAACCTTCATTTTTGTGAACAACACAAATAGCATCTCGTGCTGCCTGAGTTGTCTGGGTCCATGGTCTCATAACAAATCATAAATATTTTTGCACATTTCAAGCAATGTTGTGTTTGCGTTATGTTTTTCCTATTGCTCCTGAAAGCATTTCAGAAGTGAGTCTGGCTTGACTAGACCAAATAAAAAAGTAAAGCAATCTTGAAAAAATATATAATATAATAATAATATATATAAATAATATATATGTCAAACTTGTTTGCTCTAAGAAATGAATGGCTAATGCATTGACTTGCTATTGCAGATGGTCGTCCAGCTACAACTGGCCACAGCCCACACCAACATAAATTTTTTCACAAGAACTGACATCAGTTACAGGATGTGATAATGGTTTAACTGTCAAAGAGTGCATACTGAAATCTGGTTTACCAGTTGTCCATCAATATTTTTCTCTCACTCAACAAGCTATATTGCACTGGGCTACGCCACATACATGAAAACAACGAAGCCTGTAATATATGCTAGATAAGTGCAGCATAAAAGGAGCAACTTCTTTGAAACTTTGAACACTACATCCACACCTTAAAACCTGTGCAGATCTGTTAAGAGCTTCTGTTGACTAAAGGAAGCACTGCTCAAAAATTCAGCAGGACATGTTGAAATTTTATAACCATTTTCAACTCACATTGTAATGACACACAGGACACACATATTGTCCGCATTCAGATTTTATTAGGTTAATAAAAAAGAGAGCCATCTAATGACTCCTAATGCTTTGTGAGCAGTTTCCAGGTGAACTGCTATCCAACTGCACACCCACAGACAAGGAATTGAAGGACGGATGGATAGATAGATTTTTTTTTCTTTTTCTAACAAAGATAGTCCTATAGAGAATAAAGCTCGGCTGGAGCGATTTAAACATGGACTGAAACAACCCTTATCCCCCAACCTTGTGGCTGTAGTGGTGGTCTTAGACAGACTAATAGAAATGGAAAAGAGCTTGAGAGAATAACCCCATTCTTTCGTGCTGCACCAAAGTGCTGCTGACACTATACTTTCAAGCACTGCTGGATCATCTACTTTATTGTCCCTGTTGAAACAATAAAGTTCTCTTTTCCTTTTCGTTTTGTTCAGACAGACCGGTATGAAATAATGTCATATAAGCGTTTAAGGAAATGCATGATTAATCAAGTCAATGTAACATAAGCACTTTTTTAAGATTTTCTCTCCCATACGCAGCCCAGATCTTGAATACCCCAGGAAACACATGCTTAGCCAAAAACATAGTAAGAATGGTTTCAGTGCAACTCCATGTTGTAAGTTAATACAAACCCCAGGAAAGGGAGTTAAAATTGATGTTCTAGGCAAGGGCGCTACAACTATTGATTGTTTTGTGTCGTTTCTATTACCTCATCTCTCATCTCTTAAATGCTATCAAACATTTGTGCAAGAGCTGGGACGAGAGAGGCGAGAAGCAACCCTGTTCCACTTAGCGAGGGAACCATGGCTACCTTAAAGCCCTGCTTTAGTACAACAGGGGGGTTCCACAGTCCTCTGCCAATATGACTTCCTCTCCCAGGAGACGGGGAACACAATGCTCTCCTGGCTACCATTGATTAAATAGTCTCACCCATAAATTACAGCCTTGCCTTATCCCCAGTGACAGAAACCGGATTTATTAAAAAAGAAAAATGACAAAGTAACCGAGCCCAAACATTTAGTTACATACAGGTGGCTGTCAAACCCTGTAATTTGAACATGTCTAATGAGGAATAAAAAAATAAAAAATTAAAAAATGACTGCTGACAAGCAGAGCTGCGTCTCAGAAAGAGTTCAAACCGATTGTGCTCAATCAAGGACACATCTTTTAGACTGGGCTGACTTTGTGTAATCATTTTAAAATAAAACCGCTAATGGTCTGGTTTACCAGCACAAACCCTCAATGAAATAAAAAATCAAAAAAGCATAAAAATTATCTTAGGCAGATGGTTAGACAGTGACAGACATATGTGGTTATTTCCCAAAGGGCACAGATGAGTCCATCTGTGCCATGCAGTCTGGAATCACAGCTACTGCCTCTGGTCAATATTTAACAACAAACGCACACTCACTTGTCACTTCATTAGGTACACTAGTGAAAACAGACACATTCTAATATAACAATCCTTAGTTTCATGAAGGATATAGTTTTCAGCAGAGAGCTGTTGTACAGACACATGTGTCTATTATTTTCGCAACCTTTCGGCCAGTGTGCTTGACTAAATAACAGAAACACTTTTGGATTTAATTACAGTTTCAGCACCGGAAACTTCCATCACCTTTCCTACACCGTTTCAAGTCATAAAGAAGGACTTAGAGCAGAAGAGTTGAAAACAATGCCAGAGAAAATGAAGACTGTGTGACATCAATTGTGATAATCAGTTCTTTTCAATTCTTTTCCTCTTCACTGTGGAGTTTTGACCAGATCAGAAGCTAGTGACCATCCAGGAGCCAGGCTACAGACACAAAGCTAGCCTAAACTAAGAGACATCCCCACCACAATACAGAGCAATAATTCGACAAAGGCAACAACTGCAAAACAAAGGCAGTCAGACAGCAGTCAGAGGTGGCAGTAGTGGAGCGATAGATCCACAGAAGATGTCTATAGGTTCCAGTTTTATACAACTATTTATAGCTTCACGTTAAGCAATATACTGCGGACATATTTACAAAGATATCCAAGTGTTCTGTGTGTTAAGAGTCAATATATTTTAATTGTGTTGCTGTCATTTATTCTGTAGTACTGTACAGAGTAAAAATTATGACACCAGGCAAACAAAGACGCAGAAAGATGCCGAAGAACTAAAAAAGACAGCAAGGTAGACGGAAAGATCCTGTTTTCAGACCAAGACAAATCTGATTCTGTCTCTTCTGTTGCAAGCTGCTCCATTCTAGCAGATAAAATGACACGGCAAAAGGCGTGGAGAAGAAGACTGACAGTCGCACAGGCCATAGCAGTGAGTATGAGCATGCCTCCTTGCCAATCAAAAGTTCATATTCTAAATACAGCCACTGTGTGACCTCTTAAAGGCTTCTGGGACCCCATGTATCCAGTTACAGGATGGGAATGTGGCAAACTACAGTGTGGCACAAAGCTCCGGTCTGACTCATGCTGTACAGTGTTGTTGACGCAAGCATGCAAACACAACACGAATACTATTTACAATTTTGAAATTGCTAATGAGAAAAAAAAACGCAGGGACAGTCTTTTAAAGAACAACCCCTAAGTTAGTAAGGGAGGTTTTACAACACACATTTCTCAGAATTATATGAGCTCGCAGACAGAGACTTGCACCCAGAGACTTGCACCCAGAGACTTGCTGGGTGAGGCAGGTAAAGCTGTAATATCAGTTTGCCATTTATTAAATCTTGCAGGAAGGCAAAAAAAAACCCACATTATTTCAGCATCGAAAACAAACAGCTAGAAATTAGCTTAAAAAGGACGGTTAAACAAAAGAGTGGAAATTACTAGACAAAGAAATTTAAAAGCGCTTTAAATACACGACGGGAAGAAGGGAAGCGGTGTTAGCATCAGGGAAGAGACTGCACGATTTATAAGCAGCCCCTGAATAATTAAAAACAGGTCTTAATGCAGATGTGGGAGCATTATTTCAAACTAGCCTTACACTGGCCGGTGTCTAGCTAGCTTAGCCACTACACTAGCCTCGTAGCCTAGCTCGTCTCTGCCCGACAGCCAGGAGCAGGCTTTCAGCACTGGTCTCACTGGATAGCAGCGCTCCGGGAGCAGTTTGGATAGCGCTAGCGGAGTGGAAGCTGGGATTTTAGCAAACACTTTAGCCCTATAAATACACGCAGTGGAAGCATGCTCCGGTTAAAATAACATTAAAGTGTTTCGGTGCACGGATTTATTTAGCCACCCCGCCAAGTAGCTAAAACACAATGATGAATGAAGAGCCGGACCTCGCCTAAGCTAACGTTAGCAGCACGGCGGCTCAGCCAGTGCAGCAAGTGCAAAGCTACCAGGCTGCTAGCAAAGAAAAATCTTCCAACTGACAAACCACGGCAACCGACTAACTACGCACCTTCAACCGTTGGAGATGACACCTCTTGCAGGTCCACAAACTGTGCGCAGCTGTCCGTACTCCCTCCCAAAATAAAGGTTTCGGGTTTTTGTTTTTTTTGTTTTTTTGGTTCTCCCCCTGTTCAGTTAAACCCACGACGAGGAGTGAAAAACGACTCAATCCGGACGCTTTCCTCAGTCTTGTGGTGCTGAATCTAACGCTACACGCTTCTGTCGGTGTCTCGGAAATGCCTCCTCCTCTTACGGGTCCCTGCGAAATAATGACCCCTCCCAGCGCTCCAACCACAACAGCGGAGTGGGCAGGTGCAGATGATGGTGCGCTAGTAACGGAAAGCCTTGCAACATAGTGGGCCGTGTGGTGGATTCCAGGGTTGTCAAATCAGGAGAGCCTCCCCGGTTGACGCATGCGCGATTCCATATGCGAGGAGTGAACACATTGAAGGGAGTGAAGGGATTTGCCAAATTTTTGGGAGCGGCATGCCAATAACAGCTGTAGCCATGTTAATCAAAACAAAGCTGAACTAATAACTACATATAGATCATGGTATACTTTAAAAGATGTGTGAGAACTCATCGTGTAGTTTTTACTCATCGTCTAGTTTTTACTTGTGCAGCCTTCAAAATACAATAAAGCTTTACCTTCATGAATCAAACACTTCTAAGTAAATAAATAAAATCCCATAGCTGTAACAAATTGTAAAGTTTAAGAGGTTACCATTTCTATACTAATAAATAAATACACAAGGTTATGTTTTTCCAAAGCACACAGCTAATAGCTTTTCCTTCTTTTAACAAAGTCATTACCAACTCTTGAAATTACTTTATTATGTCTATGGAAGTTCACAATCATCAAAAAAAACAACAAAGCTGAAACAAGGGAAACTTGACTTGTTGGATTTCTTGACAAGTTGTTTTGCCTTTTGCTTTGTGTTTTGAATATTACTTTATGGTGCTGATGAAAGCAGGAGATGCATACATGTGTAAACATACTAAATATTAAGATGTTTCTATACAGGTCACAGCAATTTACAAAGATCATCCAAGGAAACTAAAGTAGCTATCAATCTTCCAACAAGAAGAGAAGCACAGATTAATAATGTAAGAAATGAACAGTTTGATTTCCAGTAAATGGTGATGAGTGCTACATTAAATTCAATAGATTATTTTTATCTTTTATGTGCCTTTGCTTATTTGCCACTGTTTTTCATTAAATACTGCGGACCTGCAGTGAAGATCAAACTCGCAAATCTCAGATCACCCTGACGTAAATGGGTGTTCCCTCGTCCACTTCCTCTTCCCCTTCCTTGATAAGAAACATAAAGTAAATAAATAAAATAAATCAGTTCGTCCGTGAGTGTGAGTGCTACCAATCTGCTGCTGAATATACGGTAAATCTCAAAATATAAAATATAATGAAAGAAATAGTATCAATTTATATATTGACTGTATTTGCACTAATCATACAATCACTTTTAATCACTTTTTTCCAGGATCATGTGGTGGTTTTTTTTTTTTAGACGTAATTGTGCTCCATAAGCAGAAGCCTACACCCCATCAAGGGACCTCATTTTGCACCGTTCCCACAGCTACAGTAACAGGTAACATTTAGATACCAAGAAACCACTAAAAGGCTCCAAGTTTAAGTATAATGGCAGCAATACAACCAGTATGGCCAGTGTTCCCACTCTGTCATGTCAAGTGGGCTTCAGAGGCACAGGTTTCTTTACCCTTCCACAGAACATTACAACTAGGACAACATGTTTCACATTAACATTATTGCAACAACAGTTACTGGATCTGTTAATTATGAATGTTTATACCATCATAGTCCTGAACTTTGTCAGTGACATCACAGAATATGCCTTGGAGAAGTGGAGGACAACATAACAGCACTCATCTGGTCTATCCGAGTGTCAGCAAGCTAAGCAAAGCAGACCAGAACAGCCACATCTGCCAGCTCTATACCTGCGGCATCCCAAAGCTCTCCCTGGCTAGACTGCGTGTGTTTGTAGTTCCTGGGGGTTTGTCCCCAGGGTCTCCTCTCACTTGGACGTAATCAGATTTGTCCATTGGGAAATTGTCATAAGACAGCTTGATCAGATGCCTGAAAAACCTCAGCTGGGTCCTCTTCCGTGCAACGGAAAGGAGGGAGGGGGAGTTAAAATCTGAGCCAAGTTATCTAAGAACCTCACCCTGTCCCTTAGGGTGAGCCAAGATGCACTGTAAAGGAAACTCATTTCGGCCACAGCCCAGAGCTCAAGAGCAAAAGTGAGGTTTGGAACGTAGACTGATGGGTTTAATCATGTGCTTCACCTTCAGGCTCCGCTCCCTCTTCACCTTGATGGTACAGAACCTGCAGAATGCACCATCAGGCCAGCTGTCAATCTCCCACTCCATCTTAGGCTCACGTGTGATCATGACCCAAAGTCTTTCCCACCCATTTACCTCTCAGCCACAGAAAGTCTCAACTATGTAGTTTAACTGCAATGCACACAAGAATGGCCTTATAATATACCATAATGAAAACATGTTAAAATATATCTTTATACGTAATTACCACGTATTGTCGTTCTTACTTCATCAGCCATTACAAACCATTTCATAACAGCCAATCACTTCTTTAGAAATTTGAAAGAGCACTTAACGTTTGAGAAATATATGAATTAGTAATTCGCCATCATGTCAGCTCACAGGACAAGCTCAGCAGAGAGACACATTATTTTTAAACCTAGTCTGTTGAACTTGAGGACAAATTGCAGAATCTGAAAAGAGCAGGTAATCACAGAAAGCCTCAAGAGAATTTACGCCTCCTGAGGAAATTGGATTACACAGAGTTCCAGCCAACATGTGAGCAAGACACTGCGGAATTAGATGGACCTTTGATGCTATGCAGTTATGGCAGATGAACTCTGGCTGAACATGAACAGTGCGTTAGCAAAATGGCTATTTTAACCATATTAACTTCCCATTCAAAAACAATAACAGACAGGAGAAGAGCGCTTAAAACTAAACACTAGACTTAAAAAACAAATAGGTTTGGCAAGTCCTTCCTTTTTAGGTAGCCTTTTTTTTTTTTTTTTTGCATCCAGCTGTGTGCATTGTCTTTAGCCTCAATACTTCATTCTGCCTCTCTATGTCTTTGTATTGAGAGAACAGCAGCCCATTGTCTCCTATCTGCTTATATGCATGGCAGCAATCCAGCACAACATGTTAGCAAGCGGGTGCTCATTAGTCAGGTGCAGGAGCATTGCTTTAGAGTTGTCGCACGATGTAGCTGAACCTTTCAATATCTAGTTCACTGACCTGATCCAGCAGGTTAAAAAAATAAAATACAAAAAAATAGTCTGGGAATAAGCCTCCTATCTTTGAGTCTGAGATGTCGTCAACTACTTTGTTTTATTTAGCTCCAAGGCAAGCAGCATGGAGCGGTGTGAGATGATAAGATCCTTTTTTCTTGTAAAGGTACACTGCTTCACACTGAGATTTCCTCTGAGATTTTGTGTATCTACTATAATATACACACCACACACACACACACAACTACTACAAATGAAATGTGCAAACCACAGGCTTACATAACCCCATCTGTTTAGAACACATATTCACATTCTACTACAGTGTCCAGCTGCACCATCCCCTCAGCGCTGGCCCTCCAGGGACCCTCATCAGAAAGCGTCTATGGCTTCCACAGCTCCCTTTACATAATGAGGTCATCACTACTCCCAACCTGCTGCACTTTGGGGATGAATAATGGAGCACCAAAGTCTCCAAGCTCAGAAAAATCCCATGCTTTATCCTGTGAGTCGAAGAGAAAGAATTTAGGACAGGAAAGAGGCATCGGGGCTGTAGCTGCTGAAGACTGACAGTGGAGGTTAATTTCCCATAAGGAGAGCGGTTTGGTTTTGACTATTGCGTTTCACAGCTGTAAAATGAGGATTATGCACACTACTGAAAACAATAGTCAAAACTAATTCCGTTTCTGAATGCCAGAGTCAAGAAAGGCCACTCTAAATGGCCTTGCAATCAAAAAGTGATTACCACTTTGGTTTAAGGAGGAACTTCAGGTTTGCCGGAGAAGACGGCCACTAGAAGACCACACAGCAGATTATCAGTTTCGAGAAATGAATGCATGCTAAATCAGAAGAGTGTTTCTGTCTCATGCTGCAGAGGCAAATATTCAAAAGGCATATGCTAAATATTACACTACTATGGTAGGTGTATGTCAGATTTTATCTTACGGAGGCAGCCTGATGAGTGATATACTAACTCGGAAAAGGGAGACACGCCCCCCCCTCTTACTTTTTAACATTACAGAAAATTGCTAAAAAATTAAACAAGAACAAGACATTACAACACACTTAGAATGCATACTGTGTATACATTGCACTCTTAACCACTTAACAACCACCCTTTAGAACCAGAAAGATAAAAGCTTGGAGGCAATTAGTTTATTGGACTACAATAAAAATTCATGTGTTGAACATTCTGAAAGTGAAATGATTGTTTTGCTGCAGTGTTGGTACCTTAAAAACAGTCTGTCCTGGCTCTGTGCTTTCAAATAATGTAGGCTTTAATTTGGAGGATGCCATTCAAGTCCCCACACTCACATTTGGGCTGTTGAGTGTTAAGAGGTCAAAACAGTGTCTCTATTCTAGTCCTGGGATCATCTCCATAGCCCATAATTTGCCCTGGCACATCTTTTCCTCCAATAAGATCCAATCACAGCAGCGGTTGCTATCTTTTCTGACTCCAATGTCTTCATCTTTCTCGTTATCTTGTTCTCATGGGTATCACTGAAGCTGTTCATCCTGTTCATTTAATTAGATTTAGAGATTGAAGAAAAAAAAGGAAAGGAATCTGACGCAATGTGACAATCAGATATGATATCCAAAAGGGTGTCGGCAAAGTTGTGCGCAAGATGGCCTTTCAAACGGAGCACGCAGGAGTGAGAATGATTGCATTTCAGTGCGCGCGCCACTTTACATGATTTTAGTGGGATGTGATCACAATTATCGCTGCACTTTCAATCAAGGAAGCTAAAAATAGAAGAATGTCTTTGGACTTCAATATCTTGTGATAAAAATGACATTGTCCAACAGTGGCAAGCACTTGTTAAAGTGGAAGCAGGACCAGGTCTGGTGTACTTTATTAGCGGTTCCTAAAGCATTTTTGTGTGTGTGCCTGTGTCAGGCTGCATCCTGCTGGGGATGGCTGCTGCCATCAAGGAGTGTCATTGCTCTGGGTTGCTATGGTGCCTGGGCTGGTCTAGGTAGATGGTACATGTCTAGGTAACATCCACATGAATGCCAGGTCCAAAAGTTTCCCAGCAGAACACTTCTCCTGTCAGTGGTTTTAATGTTGTGCCTGATCAGTGTATGTTCTTGAATAGAATTTTAAGACCACCTACTATTCTTTGAAGAAAGTATAAAATGACTTCACAGTAGATGTTCTGAGGTGTTTAAATCATGAGAGAGAGGAATCTTTACTGCAAAAAATTGCATTATCTGATCATACTGCTTGATCATGGACAATGTCAAATGGATTCCATTAGAAACTCTCGTTCTGTATCTATGTAAGGCATTATCTCTTTTATGTAGTAATGTACATTCACTGAGGGTCAGTATGAACAAGGACAGGATAGTTGCAGAATTTGACTATGCACATACTCATTCCTTCAAGGGCTAATATATGAAGCATACAATCTTTTTTTTAAAACTTACTTTACCATCCCTCTTTACCAATCCAATAAAATGCTTGAAGGAACTGTTTCTACTCCAGTAAAAAAGCAGTTACGTTTGTGAAATGTACTGTGGATTATTATGCACTCCGGGAGGAGGTGGCATATTTGCCATCCTGCTGCCCCCTCTGCACTCGCTTTGTGAGCCTCCAAGGTTGTTAGGAGTGTGCTGACGAGATAAGCTCGTGGGGCATCTCCCAGGGATGCATATTTTACAATGGGATTTAGTGTAAGAATGAAACAACATCTGCCTGTCACTTTCTCCGTCTGTGCCGTTTGTGAATGCGAGGCTTCCATCCCAAACATGACTCTTGGAGAACAGAGTGATGCCATCTGGTAGGATTCGGACAAAACCACACTCGGAATTTTTATTTGACCGATTGTTCAGGTGGCTGCTTGCAAAAAAAAAATATTTTGCAAGCAGGAAATGCAAGCCAAAAGATTTAATGATGTGCAAGATTTAACTTTTGCTGAACTTTTACATTTCTCATCTCCAGGCCAAATAAGCTGAAGGAACATTAGTTTATCTGTAAGCTGTTTTGAATGAAAAATGGGCTGTTTCTTCAAAATAAGTCATTTAGTGAAGCTAGTAACTTTTGTACATACTGTAGACGTACTTGTGAGAAATGAAACTGTCTGTTGACAGTTCTTGTCTGGTTAGACGCGTGCAGAATTTACTAAAAAGTTGGTCTGGAATCCTGCAGGGGGATCATAGACATCATCTGAGCACAAGCGCAGTTCAGTTTGTTTGCAAAAAAATGGCTGGGTAGGGTTTCGTGGCCATGGTGTGTTTTGTCCATAAGATAGATAACTGACCTGGCTAAGCAGTCAACAGAGACCAGTATCCGTAACAGAGTGTAACTGAGTGTAAAAGAGTAGGTGAATAATACAAAAATAAAAGTTACAGTATGAGTTCTCTGGTGATCCTGAATCCTCCTGTAACGGCCATAGTACAAGAACGTGAACATGTCTGTCCACAATGCAGCTGGTTGTCTACATGAATGTGTGTTTAAAAGCAAGCATACTGTGTATCTGGCCAACGTCCTTCCTTCATCATCGTCACATTACACACATGCACGTTTTTACAAAGCTGCTGATGCAAACCAACACTCGCAGCTGTTACAGCCTGAATGATTCATAGTTTTGTCACCGCTCCAGCTCCTTGAAAGGCTACAAAGCTGATGTCACACTGGTTCTTTCACAGGCAGACCATCCCTCTAAAGGATTGAGAAACCTCAGCACCCCCTGATGAAGACGAGTTGAACTCCGCTTTTGAAAACATTATGAGAAATGTAACAGCATGCTTATCACAGGCTAGCTCGGTTCTTCACAGCTATCAGAAAGATTGAAATTCATACTTGTGTGTGTTTGGAGGATGCGACTAGAAAAGGGGCACACTAAAGGTTGGTGGTTTTGGACATAGATTTCTTTCCACAGAGATCTTTTTTACACTGACCCAAAATTCATTCAACAAAGCTTTAGGGGGGTGTTGTCATTAATTGTCTGGCTATTGTCCAGGAAAGGCAGATCATTTTACTTGTGGAAGCTGTAAAACGGGGAAAATCGGTATGGTCTCCAGTTATATATCAATAAATAACAGTACACAAGATTGTCTCATTTCATTGACATTTGGAAAACAAGGAAGGAGGGGCACAGTGTACAAGGATTGATCCAATCTGGAACTTTTTTTTTTTTTTTTTAAAGCAATCCAACTTCATGGCTTCCATGAGTGGCTCTGTGTTTAATTGCTTTCACTGATTTTGAATGCGGGAGTGAGTGCAATCAGCATCATTAGTGATATAACACAGCTTAAAGGAAAACCCACATTTGCCAACGTCAGTAAATGTGCTTTATTGGTCTGTCCCCAGCAAGATGCAGTAGCTGCAGTGCACAAATCATATTCTACATTGGCAGCAACATTTCCTCTGACCTTGATCAAAAACAGACAGATACTGACATGCAGTGTAAACTATACTGTTTATGTACACAGTGCTGCTAAAATATATCCACTCTATTCAGATCTATTCAGGAAAATTGTATCTATAGGGTCTAAATGTAAGTGAACCCTTCTTTCAGTATCTGGTGTGACCACCTGTGTCCTCTATGGAAAGTTGGATTATTAACTGATACTGAATGTCAGAGCAGTATTTGCACCCTTCAGAATTTTCTACTTTTTAACAGAAAAATGACTCCAAAGACCAAACTGTAGGCAAAGAGAACCAAATCAAACAAATTATGCTTTTGTGTTTGTTTGTGAAAATCAATCATTTTTTCATATCTGTGAGGTGCAAAATAAGTGAACCCTTGTTTCAGTATCTGGTGTGTCCCCCTCGTGCAGCAATAATGTCTGCAGTAACTGCTGATCATCTACAGCAGCTGGGATGGATTTGAGCCCATTCCTTAAAGCAGCAGAGAGATGGTGGTGGTGTTGGTGGGTTTCCTCGCACAAACTCTTTGCTTCAGGCCTTCCAACAACATTTCTATTGGATTAAGATCAGGGGGGTATTCCAGAAAGCAGGTTTACTGGCTTAACTGGATATGTTAACCCAGAGTTAGCGGTAAACCTGGGATTTCGGTTCCAGAAAGCTCAAAAATGATCAGGCAATGTATGTAACTATAGTAACATAGGCTCTGAATTTAACCTGGTAGGGGTAGGTTTTGTTTGGGTTATGTTCGGGTATTTAATCTTTAAATTGGTCATTTTCGAACGTGCAAGGCTACAGAAATTAGACATAAGTGATTTAGGCATAGACCTATTAGGAAAAATATATTGCACTAGTTCATTTTGCTTCTCCTGGGAGGTTGAGGGCTCCGATGACGTGCCCCCAGGAATCCCCTCCATCATCGGACGCCCTCGATTGATACTGATCGCCAGCTCCTCCACAGGGGTGAGGGGGGACACCGCTGGCCCAGAACCGGTCTTCCTCTCCTCTGCTTTCTTCCCATTGGCTTTGACATGAATGTACCTTGTTGCAATACTGCAATTCAAGAATATAATACTTGATAAGTGATGTCTAAGATGATGCATCTTACCATATCTTACCAACTTGGGCAATGTTTTTATATTTAGTTTTGACCTGCGGCCACGTTCTCTTGAGGGCGGTCGAGTTACATCTAATTAAAAATAATACAATATATGATAAGGTAGTCTATAGTATAAGAAAGTCTCATACAAAGCAGTTAATATGTAGCATAATATCTACTGAATTGTTGTGCTTCTGACATACATTAATGTGCTACGCATTTACGCGGTCGGCAATTCTCTGCCAAGCAAGGTCTCGTTCCTTGGCAGATGCGTAAGTATTGCTTTTTTTCGTTAATATCGCTCTTTCCTCCTCGTACGCCTCGAGCAGAACTTGCTGCTCCGCTTCAGAAAAATACGCTGCTCTGCGCTTTGCCATTCTTACTCATGGTTTCGACTCTCAATAGATGATGCCTTTATAACTTCGCCGTGAATGTGCACAACTCTAGCTTAACCAATTCGGGGTTGATTGAACTGATTGCTAACCGGTGTTTTGGACCGACAGCTTGGGTTTAGTCACCTCAGGTTCAGACAACCCAGAGGTTAAGTTTTATCTCCTCATTCTGTCAGACATGGTTTTATAACGTTTTCCAGCCTAATGAGCACAACGACACTTTTTCTAAGCTCTTCAGAATGCTCCTTTGTCTAGGTCATCATACACTTCCAAGAACAAGTTTTGTATTGATCAGGTGCCTCATGTACAAAGACTGGTGGATTTCCTGCTAAAACATGACGCACGCTCAGATCCAGAAGCGCGTTTCCTTTGTACATACCAATCAACGTGGAACTGAGCGCACATGTTGTACCCGACCACTCCCTCTCCAACCCCTTTTAAATATGCAAAATATATTTAAATTGATCCTGCACCTGATATTCCCCTCTCTGCACGATCAGAAAATGAAAACATGATAATGAGTAATGGTCATAATGGAGTAAATGGTCATTATACATGTGAACTTTTCCATGAACAAGTACGTATGGAATGTTTTTCTGCACACACACCCTTCGTATATGAGGCCCCAGATGAGGACAAATTCACTGAAGCAGTGTGATTTTATGCAGAAGTGTACTCTGAGAGGGACAAATACACTAAGTGGTACTGTAACCAACAAAATCTTGTCTAAATGGAGATAAATGTAACATTCTCTTATTTTCCTTTTGGGAGGCACAATAAATAATTTACCAAATTCTTGTTCAAATGCTGGTTGTTTCAGGAACAATTTTAAGTGTGAATATACAGCAAGTTGACTGCTGCACCCAATAGGATTTTTGTAGCCATAAATCTAAGCAGCAATTGCAATTATATCCTCACTGTCTTCTTCAAGTAAGGTTTGAGCTGCAAAAACACTGGATCCTACATTGCCCATAATGCAAAGACACAAACCTTCTTTTCCAAGTAAATTCCCATATCTTTTTAACCCCATAGCAGCTTGTCGCAGTAGCTTTCGGTTAGAAAGCATTGACCCAAACCACGTTAACCCTGGCATCATCAGCGTTATAATATCAGACTTTACGCAGCTCCCTCTGGAGACACAGGCTGTGTTCCAGTCTGCTAATTTATGCTTCATGTACTCTGGCCTGGAAAGTGTTCTTCCTCCTCCATCATTGAGGTGCTGTGTTGGAACCATGAGAGTAAAAATAGAAAGACAAGAGTTTTGAGCAAGCTTGTCCTGTGCTTAGGGGTTAAAAGGTAACATCCTGTTTATATCTTGATTGGATAGCTAACATGATAGCATTGGATGAGTTTTAATAATAGGCAGTACCATCAGATGCCTATTTATGATGTTATATATAATACGGTATTGTTTGTATTGAATCTGAACAATGAATAACTCCTTATTCTTTGCAACTTTTTCTTCTCTACTGTATCCAATATCACCTTATAGTCAGACAGATAGACAACAATTGTCATATACATGAACAGGTCTAAAGGACATCCAGGGCTTTTTAATAAATATTTCAGCTATAGTTTAATACGATCCAGAATATTTGCTGCCGTTTATATTGCTCTCTCAGTTGTTTCCAGATGGTTTCTTTTACTGCTGCTTAGAAGTATTTTATTGTTGCCTACACAGTGAGATTGTGTGCATCATGAGCAGCGTCTCTTTAAAACGATGCTGGAGTGAGTGATAGCCAAGGACGAGGTGAGGGATGCAAGGAGCACCATTTTTTTTTTTTTTTTACATTTTGTGTTATACTCAACGCAAGTACACTACCGTTCAAAAGTTTGGGGTCACCCAAACAATTTTGTGTTTTCCATGAAAAGTCACACTTATTCACCACCATACGTTGTGAAATGAATAGAAAATAGAGTCAAGACATTGACAAGGTTAGAAATAATGATGATTTGTATTTGAAATAAGATTTTACATCAAACTTCGCTTTCGTCAAAGAATCCTCCATTTGCAGCAATTACAGCATTGCAGATCTTTGGCATTCTAGCTGTTAATTTGTTGAGGTAATCTGGAGAAATTGCACCCCACGCTTCCAGAAGCAGCTCCCACAAGTTGGATTGGTTGGATGGGCACTTCTTGCGTACCATACGGTCAAGCTGCTCCCACAACAGCTCAATGGGGTTCAGATCTGGTGACTGCGCTGGCCACTCCATCACCGATAGAATATGAGCTTCCTGCTTCTGCTCTAAATAGTTCTTGCACAATTTGGAGGTGTGTTTAGGGTCATTGTCCTGTTGTAGGATGAAATTGGCTCCAATCAAGCGCTGTCCACTGGGTATGGCATGGCGTTGCAAAATGGAGTGATAGCCTTCCTTATTCAGAATCCCTTTTACCCTGTACAAATCTCCCACCTTACCAGCACCAAAGCAACCCCAGACCATCACATTACCTCCACCATGCTTAACAGATGGCGTCAGGCATTCTTCCAGCATCTTTTCATTTGTTCTGCGTCTCACAAACATTCTTCTTTGTGATCCAAACACCTCAAACTTAGATTCGTCCGTCCACAACACTTTTTTCCAGTCTTCCTCTGTCCAATGTCTGTGTTCTTTTGCCCATCTTAATCTTTTTCTTTTATTGGCCAGTCTCAGATATGGCTTTTTCTTTGCCACTCTGCCATGAAGCCCAGAATCCCGCAGCCGCCTCTTCACTGTAGATGTTGACACTGGTGTTTTGCGGGTACTATTTAATGAAGATGCCAGTTGGGGACCTGCGAGGCGTCTGTTTCTCAAACTAGAGACTCTAATGAACTTATCTTCTTGCACAGTTGTGCTACGCGGCCTCCCACTTCTTTTTCTACTCTGGTTAGAGCCTGTTTGTGCTGTCCTCTGAAGGGAGTAGTACACACCGTTGTAGGAAATCTTCAATTTCTTAGCAATTTCTCGCATGGAATAGCCTTCATTTCGAAGAACAAGAATAGACTGTCGAGTTTCAGATGAAAGTTCTCTTTTTCTGGCCATTTTAAGCGTTTAATTGACCCCACAAATGTAATGCTCCAGAAACTCAATCTGCTCAAAGGAAGATCAGTTTTGTAGCTTCTGTAAAGAGCTAAACTGTTTTCAGATGTGTGAACATGATTGCACAAGGGTTTTCTAATCATCAATTAGCCTTCTGAGCCAATGAGCAAACACATTTCACCATTAGAACACTGGAGTGATAGTGGCTGGAACTAGGCCTCTATACACCTATGTAGATATTGCACCAAAAACCAGACATTTGCAGCTAGAATAGTCATTTACCACATTAGCAATGTATAGAGTGTATTTCTTTAAAGTTAAGACTAGTTTAAAGTTATCTTCATTGAAAAGTACAGTGCTTTTCCTTCAAAAATAAGGACATTTCAATGTGACCCCAAACTTTTGAACGGTAGTGTATATGGATCTATTCTACAGACTAGTGGAATTGGGAACCTTGTTTTAATGGCATGATAATAATGATCAAGTACAATTACAACAGAAAGCACTACATAGCTACTTTAACCAGATTTATTTCCGCAAAGGATTCAATTTGTATGACGCAACTGTGTGGGCAGCAATAACATGCTTCAGCAGAGGGTGAGGACCCCCCCGACACACACACTGTGAGGATGATTGCATTACTTGATTGCAGCATATACTATATATGGAGTATTCCCCGCACTGCAGGAGAGCCAGGAGGAAGACTGATGCATCCCAAATTATAGTTTACTCTTAGAATAAAAATGACATTTGCTGTGTGAGGACACACAATATGAACGTCTTCCATCTTCAGGGGATATTGTGAAATACGAAGCTCCGTGGGGAGGGAAAAAAAATTAACTCGTTTTACTTTTACGGGGTATGTTTCTCCCAGCAGCTGTCATGAACAAGCTCAAGTGTGCTCAACTCTGCAGTGCACTTGTCAGTACGGGCTGTAAGAGCAAACATGTTTTTTTTTTTATAATTCACATTTTTATTGAATTTTTCATTTTTGTACACAAACATAAACATAAACATATCAAACATAGGCAAGAGCAAACATGTTTGATGGCAACAAGAAGGAAATACAATAAATACATGGATGCCGATTATCAAAATACGAATGTAAGATTCGTATTTTCATCAGAACTTGACACCTCAACAGAAAGGCAAGCATAAAACTGACTACTACAATACAGAAGCAGGATTTGTTACCACCTGACATCACGTTTGTCCTTCTTTCTATCAGAGCAGACAAGTAAAAGCACAAAGTGTTCAAATAATAAAATCAGCATCAGTCACAAATGTCTGCTCTCTCCTGAACAGCTGAAATAAACTGCAGCAGATACATAATCTAGGTGTCCCTGGATGTGATAGAATTACACAGGAAAGACCCCCCAAAAACAAGCTTCATCCAATGATCTGGACCCAAATCCAGGACGCACACATAAGGAATCAAGGATTAGATGAAAGAAAAAAGTTTTGTGGGGACTTATGATGAAGGAAACAATGGGAGCTGCAAAGCGTGGCAGGTAAATCCGCACCAAAAACCCAAAACCCAAAAGGAAACCAGAACTATGCAACCATGAGGGTACGTGAACAGGAAAATTACGAGAAAGAACTGAGAAGAGGACAAAGGGAAAGGTAGGACAATTCATGGACTGAGGCTAAAGAGGCACAGGTGAGTCTAATGCGGGAGAAGCCTACAAGGAAAAAACACAATATTCAAAGGAGGGAAACACAGACACGAAGAAAAGCAACACACAGAACACAGATGAAGAAACTTACACAATAACACCAGGAAACGCAAAGAAAACCAATCAAGGATAGAGCAAATGTTCAAACAGAAAACATACTAAAGACAATACCTTGAGAATAATCTTGATTTTTAGTTACATTTTTAAGTTACTTGGCTCACATTTGGGTCTTACGGAGTCTGTTCAGAAGTGATTAATATGTAGGTTTGTAAATGCATCATTTCTACCAGTCTGCTCCTCTGTGTTGAAATGTTTTCCCAAATGACCTTGAAAAGATTGGGTTACCAAAATCAGTATTGAGAAAACATTGTATGTTTCTCTTCAGTACATAATGCCTAAGATTTTTTTTTTTTTTCAATTATCTTGTTAGCTTCTGTACTATTTGCACAGCAGCATGCACTACCATTTGGATCACGTCTGCTGTAGATGGAATAATAAATATAAAACACTGAGCAGAAGATGAAATAAGATTTCATAAATCAGGTGAATTAGTCTTTCACATTCCCATTTGCCATGGAAACCATCTAAAACTAATGAAATATGATGCTCTTTGTATCAAGCCAAAGTTTTTCCTGCACCACATAACAAAACTTGAACTAAATAAAAGTAGAAGGACAAAGACTTCGCCAACAGACAGACCAGCCAGATTGGAGGCCACACATCCTTGAGTACTGGCTGTTTTATGGCGCGCGTTCTGTCAAAGAAACTGAAATATACACTGCTACAAAGTCCTGTTCAATGACTCTCATCCATTTATAAACAGACCTCCGGGGAGGTCTCAAATCAAATGATTTGCCCAGAGTGCAGCCTCACTGGTTTATATTGAGCCTCCAGACGTTTTAACTGCTAAACAGAAGACCGCTGTGCTTCCCTTGCAAAGGAATACTGCAGCACAGTTACTATATGAGAACAATAAGTGTCTTTAGAAGAAGATCCATTCTGTTCCGTGAGATTGTAAAATGAGTTCTGTTAATGAGCAGAGAAGGGAAACGAAATTGAAAAACTCCTTCAAAATCCTTCACTCTTGATGTTCCAGTGTGGAAAGTCTGAAAATGATAAACAATACTTCCCCTCAATCACACCAGTGGGAACAAGGTAAGGCTTTGTTTTTCCTGCTTTCATCATTATAAAGCCGGAGGCAGATTATTCAGAAAGATAAATTTCAAACCTTAATATCGTTCTCTCTCTCTTTCTCCCACTCTCGTTTTCCCTCTCTCCCTCCCTCTCTCTGTCTACTCAACAACGCTGTTCTACACAAATGCAGACAGATTACGCTGCAGCAACACTTGAATGACACAACTCTTGATCACTGTCGGGGAGTAAGAAAGTCTTTGAAATATTACTGTGGCACCAGCGCAGTGCGTGATAAATGCATTTCATTTTCACTTGTATGAAAACTGCCAAGAAAATCTGTTTACTTATTTCCCTTTTACCCAATTAAGATGGGAAAGCAGGCAGGTAGACACAAACACACTGATAAAGGACACTATTCACACAAGTATTACAGAGAGTTGTTGCAAGACAAGCTGGGGAAGAGTGTACCACAGCGTTTGTGACTAAAGCTGTCATGAGTAACTCTTGACAGTTTATTCACCAGGCATCACCACTTTGAAAATGCAGATCTATACCTAAACATGTTGCTTTAAATCTTGCTAATATTCAGTGACATAACTTTTTGTATCATGCAGTATAACACTACATCATGATACCGTTGATGTTTGAGCAGTTAGACAAAATGTAAATTATGTTTAATAAAACAACAAGAACAGAAACACAATTTGTATGTGAGGATATAAATTGTCTCCTCCACAGAAAGTTGGATGATTTACGTACCCATCTAACACCCCAACCTCCACACGTTGGCTTTTTGCATTGCCACGTAAAGCACTCTACATCTTGAAAATGAATATCAGAGCACGATGTAAATTGTGCATCACGTCAAAGTATTTGTATCGTTCAGAGTTTCCTATTTCTCTGTGACAGAAAAAATGACTCAAAACATCAGCAGATTTTCCAGTCCAGACAGTAGACAAAGAGTGCAGACTCAAATATTATGTTTTTGTTTCGAGGAAATTAATCATTTGTACATCTGCCGTGACCACCTTGTGCAGCAGTAACAGTAACTAAATGTCTTATCTAAACTGCTTGTCAGTTGTCTACAGTAGCTGGGAGAGATTTTAGCCCACTCAGTACAGGACCTCTTCAATTCTGAGATGTTGGTGGGTTTCCTCATATGAACTGTTTGCTTCAGGTCCCTCTACAACATTATGGTCGGGACTTTGACTTGGCCAGTCCACAACTTTCCTTTTGTTCTTCTTGAACCATTCTTTGAAGGATCCAGCTCACGGACAGATGTCCTGACAGTTGTTTTTAGAATTGTTGCTGTAATTCAGAATTCATTGGTCCATGAATGATGACAAGCTGTGCTGGCCCAGATGCAACAAAGTAGGCCCAAACAAGAACATTACCACCCCTATGTTTCACAGATAGGGTGAGATTCTGATGCTAGAATGCAGTGTTGTGATCTCCAGACATGATACTCTCATTTAAATTGAATAATTCTCCTTTGGTCTTATCTGTCCACAAAACATATTCCCAACTGTAACATTAGCCATGGTGATAGTGGCCTTTGTGAACACTCTTGACCATCTCTTCCATCTGGTAACAAACTGTCTGACGGTGGATTTGTTGTTTCAAACTCTTTAGAGATGCTTTTGGAACTTTTTCCAGCCTGACGATCGACAAATCTGTTTCTTTTTTTTTCCATTATCAGCATACATTTAATCAACCATGTGTTGTGAAGATCAGACTGTGACAGATGCAGAGTTTTGTTTTTAACAAATGGGACAGTGACCAACACCTGGGTGTCATTACATTGATTGGAAACACTTCTAACAGGTGGACACTTATTTGCCTGGAAATTAACTCTGCATTTACTTTTGCACGTCACTAATATGTATCCTGATAATTTCTGCTATTTATCACAGTAACGATAAAAATGACGAGAAATAAATACCATTTTAGCCTAATCCTTTTGACTGTAGTGCATCGGCAAGTTTCTTCTGAGTCTGCTTCTTGCGCATTCATTTTCTTCATATTCTGGTTTGAGCTGTGTTTTAGTGGCGTTACTGTCCTTTATGCACTATTTGTTTACAAACCTTGCATGTTGTAAATTGCTGCTCCGCATCAGATTTTAAAGCCAAACCAGTTGAAGATAATGTAGGTGGAGACTTGGAACGAGCTCCTCGTTCCCCGGCGTATCTGCTTCACCTTCCGCCGTTGTCAGTTTGTCAACATTCCACACGTGTTGCGCACATATATACGACATCAATGGGAATTGTTATCGAGTTATCGTTTTTATCGTGGGATGACGTATTCTTACGGTGGGGAATGTTTTTGACAATATATCGTAAACGATAAAATATCGCACATCCCTACAAATATGTAATTATGATACATTTTACTGAATAAACAAACACAAAAGCCTAATATTTCTGTTTTATTTGTATGATTGAGTTCTCTGTTTCTACTGACTGGACTTGTATGAAAATCTGCTGAGACATTTTTATGCAGAAATGCAGAAATCGCCGCTTAAAACTATTTGCACCACTCTGAATTTTATACAGTTCCCCATAATAATGCGTCAAACAGTTCAACTCCTGTGCATTTCTTGCAGCAACTTGCAGCTTGGCCCATTTTAATCATTTTCACTGTCCTAGTAAGAGGTGAGTGGTCAGTTTATTGTCGGTAAAACAATGGCCTCCATCTTTTCCCCAGAGAAGCCAGTTGTATATTACTGCTGCCAGGACGTCCAATCCTTTAAGTCAAGGATGAACTATTGCTCCTCAGTGACAAAGAATAATGGAACAACCTGTCCTGATTCAGCGTTGCAGCAGAAGGGTTGTTCTGTGCTCATCGTTTGGTCCAGATGAACTGAGAAGAGTCTAATTTTAAGCTTGACCTTTGCAATGAATTGAACCTATAGCACTAAATTGGTTTCGGCAAGTGAGTCTGATTAAGTTTATCACAAAGTAGTCTGTTCTGAACAGAAAAAAAAAAAAAATGGCTACACTGGATGGTTGATGGCCTCTGACCTAAAGTGTATTTGCATTTTCAAAACAAACCAAAGGCAGTCATTGCATGGTCTTGTCAAACCTCTGTAGCCCCATTGAGAGGTAGAAGCCACCCAAGATCAACAGTGACTTTGACATAGGAGACAATTGTCAGTTGAATCTGTTGTTTGACTTAACTTTTTAAATGATACATAAAATGGTTCTATGAATTATTTGATGTTGTTTGGGGGTCATTACTATATCCAAAGGCATGGGACTCCATAGAAGAAATTCAGGGGTCATTTTAGAAAATGACAAATTACCTGTTTTGTTGTTTCAGACTTGAAGGGCTTGGTAACCTCATTGTAGTTGTCCCATATGAGTTTATGTTCCAGTGGTCAGGCCAGCTCTTGGTTTTATGTAGCAGAATGTAAAGCAATCCTTCATTCCTGATGCGCTGCCATGTGTGTCCTGTTCACCAGCAGGTATTTTATGTCAGCCTGATAGCCAATGTAATTTATTGTTTATTTAATGGACCTTTGGCTAAATGCAAAGCATACAATCATCAGTGACTTTAAAGTAGCTTATCGGACCAAAATCCTTAAACTGTAATTTTGCTATATTCGTGAAACAACTGCTCTTCTTAGCGTCATCTCAGATTTATATGGAAGGTATTGTTAAAACTGTGGCTGGTCCCCGTGTAATTCAATAGGAAGCTATTACTGGTAAGGTGGGGGTGGTGGGACAGTTGAGATGGATGAGCGTACCAATTAACGAACAATACTGACTTGAAGACAAGCCGATTTAACTCATATTTGAGAAAACAGAAATCAAAAAAGTGGGAGTATCATTAATTTAAATATGTGTAAAAACTAATGAGTCTTGGCAGCTCCTCCTCCCACATGCCCTAAGTGTTTGTTTACTGGAGACACAACGAAAGAGCCATAAAACCGTGCACCAAACAGTAGACCTGCAGAACAAAGGCAGAAAAAGCTGACAGTATGGTGCACTTGACCTAAATCTGGGATTTAGCTTATATAGCTGAACAGTTTATTTAATCCGACGGAGAAGAAGTTAATAAAAACCTTTGTTATTATTCAACACAAGCATTTTTTGGGACCATAAGGGACATGGATAAAGCAACAACAACATTATGTCTCTAAAGTCCCTTTGTGAGGACAGTAGAGAGTCATGAGCACTTAAATGACATACATTTGCATCTATTGTAGACTTTTTGTGTGAAATTCCCTTAACAAAAGCCGTCTCAGGAGTTTGACTGAACATACTAGCCCATATTTTTGGACAGATGTCGGATGACGAAGCCTATTCAATCGTTTAACACAATAAAATCAAATGAGACAGAAACAGCACTACAATTGGGAGAGTAACTAAACTAACTAAGACTGTGCAGTTAGGAAAGACTGTATGAGGTTTGTCTTAGCGCATTACATACGTCTTTCCCTTAATTCCTCCTAACTCCCATCTCCTCTTCCTGGTTCTTAGTTTTTACCTCTCATGCCCTGGCTCAAAGTCAAGGAAATATTGTTGTACCACTAGCAAGATACAGACAGAAGACAAAGAATGCAGTGCAGCAATGTTAGATACCGGATATAAGGGGTAGATCACGAGCTACTCATTAAGTGGTGTTAGGGTACATTCAGACTGACAGCTGCCCCTGGTGGAAAAGAAATGAAACACGAACAGCCTCATCATTGATTGGAATGAGAGAACTTCTTTGCACGGTCAGTGTGCAGACACAGAGGAATCCAGCTATAAAAAAAACAAAAAAAATACAAAATGTTGAACTTCAGATTTTACTGCAGCACAGCGCAATGTAATCTGGCAAAATGCTGCAGTAGCAAACCACGCAAGTGCAGATAGATTACTTTGTAGCATGAACAATGTACTCTGCTGTTCTTGTTGCAACTGACAAAGTAATAATAGCTTTAAAATCCCGTGTTGGAATATTATAAATAGCTGTGCAGTGTGTTGGCATCAGACACACCTTCACAGTCATGGATCTAAACTAACGGGACACTCACAGCAGTGCAGGGCCATTCCATTGTTTCAGCACACGGCTGTTTTCATCGGAACAATCTGTTCATTCATGCTTATTATATCCCGTTTAGAAGTGCACGTATAACTCGTATTTTCTCTATTAACGCTGTAAAAATGTGTAAAAGAAAAAAATGAATGAATGAATAATACACATACTTTTTCTATTTATCTCACTGGCCTTGTGACAGCAAACATCCTCTAAACCTGCAATGAACACCGTCAGTGGAACGTTGTGTTCAAGTTCTTGCTGGAAAAAAATAAAATAAATAAAAAAATAAATTCATGCATTACATAATGCTCCGCTCTGAGAGGGCTTTCAACACCCCAGCAAGAAAACCCACTCAACTAATCAATTATTTACATCTTCCCCTGGTCACACCAAAAAAATAAATAAAAAAGTGAGCATATAATATAAATAATCCGTGGAAAGGCAGACAAGGTGACTGTTGAGTGAGGAGAATTAGAAACCCTCAGAAATTCTCTGTGTGGTTTGTCCAAACCAGAGGCTGTGCACCTTAAACACAACATCATGAAATGTAAAAAATTTTCACAAGAGACTCTTTGTAATTGTCATGTACTTTCCATGTGTGTTCACTTTAGAGTCTTAACATTTGCTGTAAAAGCCAACCTCTGTCTATGCATGTGCTTGATTCCTCCTCCCCTAGTCAAACCACGCTCGCATGAAACAATCTGAAAAGGAAATGACTGCAAAGGAAAAACCTGTGCGTGTCCAGAGCAATTTTATGAGCCTGTCGAGTGACACCTTGTTCTGTTGTCATGGTGATGTTGTCACCCACCGTATGTACGAAGGAGATAGGCGCCGCCGCGGGGATGCTTTTTCATAATTATTGCTTCCAGACAGGTCACTGTGGAAACTAAAATGTCACCAATAAGCTGGGTCTTCGTGGAATAGCTGGATGTGCACTTTCTATGGATTTGCATATGCGTAGAATGAGGAATTACAAATATAAAGCAAATGCAAACTTACACGACACTAATGTTGGTGTAACATAAAAGGAAATGGGTGGCACTGTGTAATGATGCTGTTTGGTGTGTTTATTCCTTTGTAACACATCGAAGGTCTGTACAGAATGGGAATAAAGCGAGAATAAGAAGGTAATGACCCACACTAAATGCTTTGCTGCTATTTCTTGGAAACAGCTCTAATGTTTTTCTTATGTAGAAAATGACAGTGTGTGTGTAACATGAGCTTGTTATGTAAACATTTTTTTCCTCCAACTTTTCTGTCACCATCGGGTGAAGCAGATAGCAAGAATTTCTAAGTTGTTAATAGATAACAAAAGCAGAGATAAAAAGGTGTAGATTCTGGCTGTACATTCACTGGATCGCCAGAAACAGTTCATCGCTAATTAATGGCAGCATTGCTCTGTAACTTCTGCATGTGCAACCAAAAAACGGTTTACCAATATTTGTTAGTGACGTGTAAAGTTAAAAGTTCAGCGTTGTTTCTGCTCACCTTGAGTGGCTCCAACCTGACCTGGTATTTAAAGAAGACTTTTTCATTAAAAAAAATAAATAAAAGGGACAGCTAAAAATATAATTTTATAAAAAATGCATCTCTTCAGGACCAATAAATGTTTGCCAAGATAGCTTTACTTTTGTAAAAGCATTTATTCCCATATTCTCACATGACTTCAGTGATATTTTCATTTGAAAAGTCGTTCTGGAAGTCAGAGGTCAGAGGAAGGCAGTCTGTGTAATGTTGTTCCTTTTATAGTTACCCTGTGGTTTGAAGGAGGCTTCCCACCAGGTACTCAATAACTCATTGGAGGTTAAGCGTAAAGATGCTTTTACCAAACTTTCATCCATTATCCATGATCCATGTATCACAGCCAAAGCTTACTGCATTATAAAAGGCTCTGAACAGATGGTGTAAAAAGTCAAATAATCTGGCAGATTCAAATTATTGTTGGGTGATTGCATGCCAGCATTTAACCGCTTATGCAATTAATCACAGAACAATGTTTAAAGGCTTCAACTGATATTAAAGTCTAAACAGCAGAATAAGAGAAACGGCCATGAAAATGTGGACACCAAAAACTAGCAACTTGAGACAGCGTCTGTCACAGTGTGTAGCAAGGAGGTAGGATGAGCAACTTAAGTAAATTCAAGGATGATGTAGAAAAATATGAAACAAACCCAAAAACACAAGTCCAACAAAAGGTGAAATAATAATTAAAAAAACAAAAAAAACAAGTTACACATAATCCAAGGACAAAACACAGCCAAGAACAACTAGAACAAAAGCAGGTTTATCAACAAATGATGCTGGCAAAGGACAAGGGTCAAGACAGGGATGACTACACACTCAGGCTAATGAGGCACTGAAAGGAGAAAACAAAAGACACGGCAAAAACAGGAGAACATAATCACAGAGACAGGGAGTAAAATGAACTCAATTGCAAAGAAACACTTGACAAAAATGAAAACACAAAAACAAACCAGAATACAAAAAGGTACCAAAACACAATATCATGACAAGCACCCGCTTGTTGCTCAAAGCAGCCGCTAAGCCCTAATTTATGCATGACTTCACGCTTGACTAGTGAGTTTTCACCTCTGTACACCTATTTGCTGTAAATCCAACTGTCCTTACTCTTTTCCACATGAGCATTTTGTGGCCCGCTTCATAGCCATGTCATGCTCACGTTTTACACCTACATACTAATCAGCCACAACATTAAAACCACTGACAGGAGAAGTAGATAACATTAACAATGTTCTGCTTGGAAACTTTCAGATCTGGCATTCATGTTGATGTTGCTTAGACATGTACCACCCGCCTAGACCACCCCACCCCCACCCCAAAGCAATGACACCCCTTGATGGCAGCAGCTATCCCCAGCAAGATGTAGCCTGACACAGACACACACGAAAATGGTTTAGGAACAACTAGAAAAAAAATTCCCTAGGTCCAAAACTGATCAAGTATCTGTAGGACGATACAGAGGCCCCTCCCCTCAACCCACAGAATTCAAAGGCCCCCACTAACAACATTCTGTTGCCAGACACCACAGGACACCGTCAGAAGACCCATGTCCATTCTCTGATGAGTCACATCTGTTCTGGAGGCACAAGGGAGACCTACGCAATATTAAGCAGGTGGTCATAATGTTATGCCTGGTTGGTGTATAATGTGCAATACATATATTACATATATTTATATATTACTACTTCTGTTACTTCTAAATCTTTACTTAAAATTAGTATTCATCTGTTACATACTTATGGTGCTTTGACAAAACTTAAAAACAAAAACAAAAAAACAACTGTAATAAAAACTTTAAAGAGTTTTTTATGCCAACAGCTATTAGGGAAGATTTTGTCGGCGTGAAAACTGTTTCACACTGTGTTGTTTTGCAGTGTGTGATTGAAAATCATCTTGGTATTTTTGGATCATTAGCTTAATACACTCAAGCGGATTTCAAAAGAGCCTCTGAAGATAGGATAAATCCACCTGGAGAGTTTTCTAACGGCCTAAGAGAAAAATGACTTCAACATTTGCATGAACCTCACTGCTAATCCTCTATCTCATTAGTTACTTGAAGTACGTCCAGCTATAACTGTAGACATCCTCTCACTGAAGTATTAACCCAGAAAAGAAAGATCCCCTGTATCTTATTAAAAAGTGCAACAGTTTTCAGTCAGTAGTTTTCTTCTCAGACGCCTCGGGAATGTGATAATGCAGAAAAATGCAAAATGTCTGCAGTTCAAATCCAAGAAACAGGCCGCAAATAAGTCAGCTCTGTGGGAAAGGCATATTTGAAAACAGTGGTGTTGGCCTGGAATGCGTGTGTGAAAAGGGATGTGGAATATGATCAGAGAAACTGACATATATCAGTGAGGAACAGCAGCGCCCATGCACAGCCTTGTGGGAGGAACGAGCCAATCCAATCTGCTCTGCACATGCACACACAAAATACAAAGCTCTCTCTCTTTCTCTGTCACACACACGCACAGCTAGAGTTTATGTTGTTGCAAATATCAAGAGACCCGTGTTGGTGTAATGTGTGATCTGTGCCTGCAAGCGCACGATTATGTGTGTGCTGGTGCTGATTTGAGACCCAAAAATAAAAAATGATGCAACTAATGTGACTTGTTTTGTCTTCTCTCAAGTTCAACTTTCTTGCACTGTGTAATTGTATTATGTCTTATCATTTAGATTATTTTCTTTTGAGATTATAAATCATGGCTTCAAGTGGTTACTAACATTTTTAAAATGTGTTCTGTTTTTAATGATGACATTTTTCTCATCAGGGTGTCATCTCTCAAATACAGCTGTGTTCTAGCTAAGTCACTGATATTCTTTGGATTGACCGCTTCTGATCACATATTTAAGTAAAAGAAGAGAAGATCATATGTGAAAAATCAAATATATTTTAAATTTTATAACCTGTCTATTTCTTATAGGTGGGCCATAACTATTTCTCAGCACTGACAAGTGAAGGTGAATTCAGAGTTGTCAGAATTAAGCTATAATTTGTTTGGCTGAAGTGTGTTTCTTGGAGAAGCGACACTTTGATTGCAGAAAGGTGTATGCTTCCCGGCAGAGAGATTACCTCTGAAAAATCATCAGTCATATTGCTCCAAGTATTTGGTTCAAACTGTCGTGAAGTTGTACACATGCCCCAGCAATCCAGCCCAAGTTTTGTTTTTTTACTTATAATAATAAGAATAACCAATAAGGCTGGCTGAGATAAATATACTCTTTAGTTGTTGACTTCTTATCCTAGCAGCAAGTGGAGAAATATGTTATATAAAGCCTGTAATCTGCCATATTGGCCACTAACTGGGAAACTTTTGAACCTGGCATTCATGTAGACGTTATGTTGTATCACCCACCTATACCAGACCAGGCACCCCCACCCCATAGCAATGACAGTCCTTGATGGCAGCAGCCTGCATCCTGATATCACAGGTCCTACTCCCACTATAGCTGCCACTGTCTATCGTCCACCTAAGCCAAATAATGATTTCATATTGATTTATGTGCTTTTACCACAGAAATTAACAGTTTGCCTGCAACTGAGAACATATTCTCAACTGACGATCCAGTACAGGGGTGTCAAACTCATTTTGGTTCAGGGGCCACATACAGCTCAATGTGACAAATACATATAACAACTCCAAATGTTTCCCTTTGTTTTAGTGCAAAGAAGAACAAGTACATTTTGAAAATGTTTACGTTTACTGAGCTATCCTTTTACAAAACATTTATGAACAACCTGGAATTTCTTTAAAAAAAAACAACAACAAAAACGCAATTTACCATCTACCGTTAAGTTGTGGATGTTGCGTTCTGTCCGCTACTCTGATTACAACAATGGACAATTAGGAACAGCAGTTTCTTTTGTAGTGCTCTGGTCTCTTATTTTACAAGAGTGTGGAGGGTAACCTGCCTCAAAACTATTCTGAGAAATCAGTCTCTGCATGACCGGTAAATGGATGATGGGTCTACTAGGAGTATTAAATTTGGGATGTGTGTACAGCAGGAGTTTGAATGTATGACTCTCTGTAGGGTGCAGAGACCTGGTTAGCTTCAGCTATGCTACCTATGAGAGCTCAGCCTCCCATACATTGAAACTTTAGCCCCACAGGTCCCTACTGGTTACCAGAAAACACATTATGACAAATGTAATATGAGAAACACACATAAAATTTATTTTAGACCAGGTGGTCCCCACCTTTTAATCAATTATGTCTATCAATTAAAATTAGCCTAGAGCCAAACCGTTGGCGCATGTGCACGCTGAATCCAGTTCAGTGTAAGTACTCACCGTTCCTGGGATGCAGGATGTAGTTAGATATTGTTTGGGAAACACCTCCTTGAATTTCCCCTGGGATTAATAAAGTATCTATCTATCTATCTATCTATCTATCTATCTATCTATCTATCTATCTATCTATCTATCTATCTATCTATCTATCTATCCTTCAGCAGTGGTTGTCCAGTCACTGTGGTGAAGAAACATGTCCTCGGGCGCTGTCTTCGTCCATAAGCATACAGTTCTCAGCAGCCTGGTGCAGTGTTTCCCAAGAGCTATCTCTCAAAGTACTAGCACGAGGAGCTAGCTAGCAAAAGTGCGCATTGTGGTAACGGGTTTAGCATCAATTAAGTACAACTCCCGACGGAAAAAGGCTGCCTGAGCGCCCGGTCTCTCCGGCGAGCACCAGGCAGAAGTAATACACTATAGCTTAAAGAACTAAGTTCTATCGGTAACTTTCTTTCTCACTCCGTCTTTCTGCTCTACCGAGTAGTACCCGGTATCTTAACCTGAACATCACTAATTGGCTACTCAAACAGAATGACACCTGTCCATAACAATTAACGATACAAGAAAACGGTGCGTTCAGGAACCATGTTGAACATAGGACACCCGCGAGCTGTATGTTTGGCACCCCTGATCTATTATCAACCTGATCAACCATCTTCTATCAACTTCACAGAAAATGAGAAAATACTCACTAAACGTCCAGACACTCACTCATCACCTGAGCTCCATCAACTTTAGCCTTAAGGCTAAAGGTCATCAAATTGAATGTCTTCCCGCAAAAACATGCATAAATAAATGTGCCATCTACTTCCTTATAAGGATCCTTTCTCTACAGCAAAAAAACTCTGACTCTGATACAACTCTGATTCGATTAAGCCAGGCGAAGGGATCCTGAACCGGCCCCGGGGCCTCGAGCTTCGACAGCTTTTTCATGACAATAACGAGGCAGTTACGAGCTAAACATGGCTCTTTCATGCTGTGCAACTGTAAGTGTGCTGTGTGTTCAAGGGCCCCTCTCTCAAACAACGGGAAAACAGCGCCCAAATGTCGTAGTGGTCAAAAAGTATATTACACCCGTAGTGGTTTAGCACTACATTAGCGAAGGAATGGGGATCGGTTTAGGGGCGTTTAGCTAAAGAGTTCCCGCCTGCCGGCTGGGGTTCGATTCCCGGCCAATGCATTCACATCTTTTGCTGCTTCATAGCTATGACTGAAGGCATTTGTTCCAGCTGTAAACCTTTGCTACCTTTGAGTTTGTCAAGCAGATTGCTCCATTTTTTCAGTGTTCAGTGGTAGAACTTCTTTGGTTCCTCAAATCACCGAAGATTTGTTGTGAAAACGTCAAAAGACACATTTTTCCTTTCTTGAAACCGGACAAAAACCTGTTGTGCCTTGGTGCTGTTGAGCGTGGTAGTCAAACATTTCTGGCAACCCATGCATTGCTGTCAACTATATTGTTTGTATGACAATACTCGACTTAGTGACTTGTAAATGAAACATATCAACAGGACCTCCATTACTCAGCCGTAAAACTGCTGCCATGCAATGTGGTACCTTTTACTCTTTTTTTTTCTGGTTTTTATCTCCCAACTGTGGCCGAAGTTTCTCAGATAATTCATAAGTCCAAACCATCAACCTGTCAGTTAGATCCTCTTCCAACCTGTCTGGTAAAAACCTCCCTCCCTTCGTTGTTCTTTCTAATAAACTACATTATACACACCTCCCTGACTCCAACATGGTGCTGACCCTCCTAACCTTAATTACTTACATCCCACCTCAGACTTGCCATTTCTGTCAAAAATAGCATGACTATTTAAGTACTTCCAATATGTTTGAATAATTCCAGTCCATTTCATCCACCACACAGCACAGAAATAGCTCTTATAAACATCACTAATGACCTCTTCATAGCAGCTGACTCTGGACTTCTAAGTATGCTGTTCTTCCTCAATGTAAGTACAGCCTTTGACACCATGTAACACAACATCCTCCTCAAGTTGTTCCTAATGGGCACTGTAAGAACCGTTTAACCAACCTCTCTGGTTTTACAACCAGAATGAATGTTGTATAAACTAACTGTGCTGAGATTAACAGTCAAACGCTCCTTCTGCAAGTATCTCATTCATAAGGAAAGCCTACTAAAAATGTTTGTGTGTATTTTCATCTCAGTGTATCATGACTCTGAGAAGAACAACAGCATACCAGGGAATAAAGCTAATGAAGACACAAACAAGAGAAACATTTTCTCTCTTTTGTGCTCAAATTAGACTGTATGCCTCGAGGAATTAATCTGCCTAATGTGCGTTTAACTTGCTGCATAAAAGTAGCTATTCTATTTTGATGTAATGATTTTATGAATGCAGCTATCAGGGTGGGCTATTGGGGTTTTTCCCAATTCAGAATTACCACCGGCGTTATAATTAATGCCATACTAATAGCCGTCACATAATACTTCTCCTCTCCCGGGGGACCCTTCAAGTGTTGCTCTCTGAGGTTTAGAGGATTTGTCTCCTTAAAATGAGATCAGAGCTCAGGGGGTTCTTGTCTTCTTATCGCTGTGTGATTTCTTCTGGTGTAATATTCCCCTGTGTGCATTTTAATAAAACAAAAGGATGAGACATTATGAATGATTTCCTAACAATCTAAACAGATCCAGCAAAATCCTGACCTTTCATAGATACAAGGTTTTACTGTATATTTGATAATGGACGGAAGTTGATGACCAACAAAAATAGTTTATCAACTTATACGCGGCATTTAAATCTTCCTGGCATATAGTTATAGATGCAAACTTAGACATTTGATGTAGTCCTACTTCAGACAGGTGAAGTGAATAACATTTATGTCTTGTTTTCAGTGTTATCTGTTAGAAGCAGGAAAGATGGATTTGTGTCAAACTGCGATGACTTGACGACAGGGTCGGGACATCTTCAAAACAGCAACTCAACAACTGTGGAGTCCAAGGAAGGAGGAAAAGTGAACGGACAGAAAGAACTGGACCACAGAGCATTGGAAGATGGCCTGATGAATCACGTTTGCACGCATGGTACCCAGATGCCCTATGGGCAGAGGCCATGCCAGCTGAAGCAGTGTAATGCTTTGGGCAATGTTCTGCTGGGAGACATTGAGTCCTGCCTTTCATGTGGATGTTACTTTGATACGTACCACCTACCTAAGCAGCATCTGTGGGATGTGCTGGACAAACAAGTCAGATCTATGGAGGCCCCACATCACAACCCAGAGAAGTTCTATGTGCTGGATGCAACAGCAGACCTTCAGAGGGTTACTGCAGTTCATGCCTAGATGGGTCAAGGCTGTTATGGTGGCAAAAGCAGCAAGAGCTCATAGTGTTCTTTTCCTATTAACTATTAACTTTCTTTGTGCATTGTCCAAACATCCTTGTAGTAGAAACTAATCAAACAAGCCTCAAAATGTCTTTTCATATTAGTGTATAATGTGTTATTATAAGGAAAAACCCATCACAGGTTCATATGAGACCCTCACTATACACTTTGCAACCTGGTACAGAGGTATACAACATCACCACTAGGTGGTAGACTGTAATCACAAAGTCCTGCAGTGCCCGTCAACAGATTATTTCACCAGGCGGTAAAATAGAGGAGTGGTAGCAGTGGAGCTTCATTATAAATTCTACATTTTTGTTCATCTGATAGTTTAGGTTCAGGTATAACACGTGTGGTGTGTAATCTGTCTCCCCTGTTGTTTCATCACCAAAACTAAAGAGGACTCATGATTAAAGATAAATCATTATATGTGAATAAATGCCAAAATGTATTTTGCATATTCATTTTTTATAATATAATTTCTGATGGATTTTATAGCATATTCAATTACTGAGTCACTCAGTTTTTGATTATGATGGTTTCAGTCCTCTGTGTTTGACAAGGTTCAGAGCAAAAAATAAATTCCCATAAACCTAAACATAAAAAGTAGAATAAAAGTAGTACACATCTGTAAAAAAAATACAAATCTGTGTGCCAGAGCAAACCGTACATATCTACAGGACTGTGTATGCTGTCTCTGGCACGTAACATTTGACATACACTGTATCTCCACATGAAATTTTAGGGTAGTTTGTCTGAAAAGTCTGGTGGATTAACATTCTGCTGGCTCAGAGTGTTACAAAAAGGGCTGTACGGGCAGGTGGTCCTCTAATCACGTGCTTCATCCCTGGTTCTTCCACGTGCTGAAGTGCCCTTGGCCAAATCACTGAAGCCTTAGTTGCTGCTCATCAATTTGCTGCTGGTCATGTGTAACGACTCATTGATTTCCTGAGTGGTGACTAGTTTGAAGTTGAGCGTGATTGCAACAGACCAGCACACAGGGTGATGATTTATTACACCAGGGGGCAGGAGAGCTTTACCAGAGAAAAGTGCAGGGTGATAAATGAGGGGATATGAAAACATATGAAATATTCACTGATCCGGGATGCACTGATGAGTTATCTTTTTTTTTACATTAAACTGCACACTCATCTCTGTCTCTATTGTACTGCTGTGATGCTATGTAAGCAACTTAAACCAAAATAAGAAAGATGTGAGTTGTTTTTTTGGCCTTTTATGCTGCCTTGGAGTGAACTGATCAAAAGGAAAACAGAGAGGCAGAATTGCTTTCATTTTATTTGCTTTTATGATCATATTAATATTACTGCTGTGATTGCAGTAAGAAAGGTTAATGGGAAGTATGATATTTTGGTCCTAGCTTGTTGTAATCCTTCTTGAGTGAAAGACACGTGTCCAGCTATTTAAGGCAGCAGCTTTGTTGCATCACTGACATTTGAATTCATCTGTATTGTTAAATCTGACAAGGCTTTCATTAAGTGTACCGCTGAGATTTGAGACTTGACTCCCAGTACCACCTTTCATGAGACAGTGTTTTTCCAGCAAATGTTCCCACACATTCTTACATGAATGTATGACTGGTATTTAACTTGCCTTGTACTATATCAAGCATGAATACAAAGGAATAAATGAATGAACGTTGACTGAGCCTAGATTAATTAACATTCATGTAAATATTTTGCATGTCTGAGAGTTGTAATGTTGCCCGGGAACATCATTTTTTTCTCTCAACGCAATTTGATAAGATAAGGAAATAACAATGAAAACTGAGTGTTTTTTCACAGATTCCTTCACGCTAGTGATGCGTCACTAGGATTGTTGCCTTAACGTTATTTGCAGATGTAACCAACGGATGAATCCTAGTCACTAGAGAGTTGTACTCTGGAGTTTCATTTATCTGAACTTCTATCCATGCAAAATGTATTAGTTAGTTAGTTTCCCAGATAATGTATCCTAATGAGTTTTGTAATCCTTGACTTATCCAGTAATAACATCGTATGATAAGATACAAAATATGGTACAATACGATACGATACGATACGATACGATACGATACGACACGACACGACAAACAATTTAAGAACCTATATGACACGATACGATATTATATGATACAGTTTGACAATATGATGTGATGCCATGCTCATGCATACTACATCACACTGATCACTGAAACAACAACCATATGACAGCCCCAACAAACATACATACACAACATGTATGCATGCACAAATACGTTCAAATCTGACTTGGCACCTCCTTTTAAGACAAATTCGAAAAATGCAAAGACCTGCAAGACTGAGCGTGCCATGAAGTGTCAGAAGAGTGCGCCCCAGAGGTCAGCCGATATCAGGCCATCAGGTCAAATATGTTGGCCTTTGCTTTGTGTTTAGTGCTGGCTTGCAACTGTATACAAGCCAGCATACTATCAATGGTGAACATTATGTAAAAAGTATGAGTGATGCAATTCAGCGTGAGCCAATTCCTATTTTTACTTTTGTCATTAAGCTACAAGCACACATAATACCTGTGGCTTCTTAGCCCTGTAGCAACGCAGGAGTAATTTAAGTCTTTAAGGTTCCTCCAAAAACTGTGGTCAGTGAAATATTGTTTCCGACTATAAATATTAGAGGCGCATTTATCTTTTTAAATTTGGGTATCTCGGTACATCCATCTACCGCCACCAGCTCACGGTGGATGAAAGTCACGCTGCTTCCTGCTTTGAGGATTAATGTGTCCAGTCAATGTACATCATGTTAGGTACTGTTAACACTGCTGGAGCACAAGTCTTAGTAAGTAAGATATGGGGTAAGATATTCACAGAGTACTTCATTATGTAATAATGTAATCCACTTCCCCACGGAAGTCACCTTCTGTTTACATTTTTCAAAACAATCTTCACCCAGCCAAGGCCAGACGGGCCTCACATGGCAGGGGTGCACAACCACCGTGACCTCTTCTGAATCAGCTGCTCTCATGAGGCAGCAGGAGAACACGAAAACAAGCCGTTACGTTATTTGTTACAACAGTCTTGCACTATATAGAACAGCGGCGGCTCTTGAAACTAGACTTCCACAGACAATAGGAAGTAAAACTCTCATCTTAAAGGTAAACAGGTTTGCTCTGTCAATTCTGTGACTGAAAAGAAGAAAGGATTTTGGAAAGAAAGACGTTTTTGCCCAAAGCCACTGGAGATAACAAAGAAGTATACTGACAACAACCTCTACAACAGTCAGAACAGGTTCTTGTTGAGCAATGAGTATCAACACTGCGAGATGTGGTGACAAACTGAAACGGCATCTCACCTGAAAGAATCCCTCATTAATATAAGACAAATCGCTGTGGTGGACATTAAAAAGGGTGCTGTACTTCCTAAACACTGGCAAACACATAACTACAATTAATCCTAATACGACTGTTATTCTTGCTCCTAAAAATAGTGCCCTCAATCCTTTTATATTTAAGTGGCGTCTGCTCATGCAACACTAAGTAGTCCAAACACTTTACACTTGGATTCCTTCACTGACACTGCCCAGGAGATTCACCCTAGCCTCTGCTTTTATCCGCTTTCAAGGCTGATCACTTTCAGATCTGGGCTGTGTTGGGCCTACAGGGCCTGAGTGAGGCCTGTTGTACCTCATAAAGCCTGGCAGCCATGCCAGAGGGGCCAAATGAGAACAATGGGAGTCCTAAAGGGACTCTGTTTCCCATCATGCCTAGCGGTTTCACAGTCAGGTGCAATATCCGGTGGAGTCAAACCACTGACTCTGATTGGCTAAGTGCCCTCGGGACTCCCGCAGGGTTTGCTGACGTCAAATTGGATATATATATCGCCGCAGACTCTGAACCCATTGCTTCCCGTCGTAACTTCGTTACCTTGGAGGTACTTTTCGTAACGTTACGCCTAACCACGCTATCTTCACCTCGCTGGACGAGACTACGATCCTGGTTTTCACCTACGCTCATCCCGAGCTGTTTATTCCGGATTTCCGAGGACGCCGCCACTGCGATCCCTCGCTGCCTGCAGAAGGAAGAACTAAATTCTTCATCAAGTCGACTCGCTGAGTTCCCCCGCGCCGCCGCCGAGGATCAGCTGCCGTTTGTCCGCCGTCGACGCGCACAACGGACCCGTCGTTTTTCGAACCGTACAAAGCGGAATTATAACGACGTTACGGACACACGCTATCCGCTCCCCGATCATCTACCAAGTAAGAGGTTAACGTCTGGGCAGAGTTAGGATATTTTATTTTTGTATCTTGTATGCATTTTGTGTGATCCTGATTTATTACATGATTACGACCACACGGTCGTAATCAGAACCGTGTTAACTGTATTCGCGCCCCGTGCGCTGTGTGTGTGAGCCGCCGTGCTCTTTAACCCTCGTGTGCGAAGCGGGTGATCGCTTCGTATCTGTCCGTGTCCCTTCATTCCGGACAGATAAAAGACGATCACCGTGATCCTCACGAGAATAGATTTGGTAATCTTTGTTTTCTCTCCTCCCTTGGAGCTTTCCTTTAACCACACACACACATACACACCTATATACACGTGGGTACTCCCGGTGGTAAATGGTCAGATAGAGGTAGATCACCTAACGGTGGAACCTCCCTCTCATTCCGCACCATAACTGTGGGAGTTACCGGCTGATCAGCACGCGGTCAGCCATTTTTGAATCGTCCGCCATTCTCCCGGGCAAGGAACGTTAGTGACGAAACCCACTCGTGGGCGGAGTCAGCCATCTTGCTTTTCCCTCTCTCCTCCTCCTTCCCTTACATCACTACGCTCAGCCCCTTTTCCCCATCTTAATTTACATACACATACGCACGCACACACACATACACACACACACCCCCACACACCAGCATCGCCGTATGCTGTTGGAGTGTTTTGTTTTTGAAGATTTAGAGTAGTTGTAGCATACAGTGAGCCGATTCAGTATTGTTAATCCTTAACATTATTGTAATAAACATCATTGTATTTAAAGTTCAAGCTACTCGTGTTGTTTATTGTGTGTATATTGTGTCAAGCTGGTTGAGAAGAGTCTGTGCTCGGATTCATAACTTCAACATTCAATTGAGACTGAGACGTATTTGGTTAACGTTCCCTGTTAACAGGGTGGTGCCCCGCATTATTAATTTCAATTAATAAAATTATTCTTATAATTAATAATTATTATTAATAATTATTAATTAATCAATTTTAACTAAATTCGCATTTTTCAAAGCCCAACATTTGGTGCCCCGTGTGAGGCTCATCAATATTACCAGCTGTGTCATAATATTTATGCATAATAATTTTTGTTTAATTTTTAAAAAAAAAAAATATATATTTTTTTTTGATTTTTAAATAATTTTTATAGGATCGTCATTGCACTGCCAACACATCATTGTGAGTTGTCTACATTAGTGGTTAGTACAGAGGTTAGCAAGTTAATTCCCGTTTCTCTCTTCTCTGTGTTTTGCATAGAGGTTTGCTAACCTACCTTTCAAAGTTACCAATTAATAATACTTTAGGGTATTAACACTTTAACACGTGTATAAGCCGCAGGTCATAGTTACCTACGCACTAGCAACAGCAGTTTAGGAGTAAATAGTACAGCTAAGACATTTACTAATCCTAAAAATGAGCTACCAAGGACCCCCACCTTCCGGTGTTGAGGGCCCTGAGGGGGTGAGCGACCCAGCCCTGCAGGATGCGGTCTCTGCCCTCCTCCGTCTCTCCTTAGAGGAAAGAGACAGCCTTTGCGGGTATGATATTCCAAGTTGTGATAAGGCGTTAGAAGAATTGCTGGAATATGTCAATAACCCGGTCGGAAAACCTGACCGCACCATTCCTGAGGTTCTGGGACAGATGTTCCTTATTCACCAGCACAGATCTCGGCTGCAAGCCATGGAGCACCAAGATCAGGTCTCGCAGCTACAGCACAAGATGCGTGTAATAGAAGAGAAGAACCAGAGTTTACATTCAGAGCACGAAAACATCCAAGCTGAGCGAGACCGTGCACAAGAGGTAAGTATCAGAGCACTAGAGACCAACCGAACCCTGGTGGAGCAACTCCACCATACCCGTCCAGGAATCAAAGACGAATGCGACGAACAACAGGTCAGCCGCCAGGTAAGAACAACCGGCAACATGAGTGACCAGGAGGTCCGTCGCATGGCACCCGAACTGGAAGAGGGTCCGCCTTTAAGCGTGCCCGGAGCAAGTCTGTTCCGCGAGACCTCAGTGGAACAGGATGAAGCTGCGCGGCTGCAACGGGAGCTCAGAGCCACACAAGCGAGAGAAGCTGAACTGCGCCAGAAGCTCCATGCCGCCCAGCCAGGCCTGCTAACTAGCCAGAGGCTACCTGCTGGTAGTCGCGGCGCTCTTGATGTTGTCGCCGACCTGATCTGCTTGGACACCTACCAGGAAACCCCGCCATCTCGCTTCAGGGACACAGGTGCCCTACCCCCCAGAGCTCCACCTCACTCCGCTTTCAGCCGCACGTCGGCACGTCTTGATCGTAGTCCGTCCCCACGACGAAGGGGGGACTACCCCCAAGCTCAGGGCGGCAACAGAGGTTATAACTTCGCTGATCCGCTGCCACTACGCAGTCTCCAGCCACAACCTGACTTGGCTCCTTCTTCAAGCCGGCCTTATCGCCACGACATCTTCAGTGACCATGGCGCGTCCGACGACTCAGAGGATTGGTCACACAGACAGACAGGTTTGCGCACACGATACCTGGAATCGTTTGCAAAGGATATAGAGCGCTATGATCCCAGCAACAAAGAATCCAATATCGACGATTACCTTAGGGAAATCGAGCGCTGCTTAGTCGACCTGCCCAATGCCACCACTCGAGAAAAACTGAAGTTAATATGGAAGACTACGGCCAGGAGTGTCCATGTGTTCATGGAAACTCTCTCAGCCGACACGCGTGACCACTACCCCTCTCTCTGCCGAGCCTTGCGGGAGGAATACTCTCCTTATATGGATGAGACTTCAGCCACCCTCGGTGCTCTCACCATCATGCAGAAGAAGCTTGAACCACCACGAGAGTATTACCGTCGGCTGCGAATGGCATACTTCCAAGGGCGCAACGCACCAGGTCTGGAAGAGGAACGCTCTTTCCGTTCTCTTTTCCTTCACAACCTCCACGACAGTGTGAGGTTTAATGTGACCATGTACTGTAGGTCGGGCCACTTCTCCATGCAGGAAATTAGAAGATACGCACAAATGGTGTGGGAAACGCGCATACGTCCAAGCCGGAGCCAGAGTGAAGATGACGCCAGGGTGTTCAGCATTCAAACCCAAGAAGAGGGTTACTTAGCACTTGAGGGCAACGAGATGTTACATGCCAAAATGAACAATCAAGTGGGCCCTCAAAATCGCTGGACACCTCGTCCAACAAACAACCAACAGTACCAGGGGGGTGGGGGCCGGAGAAACTACCCTCCAGAATCATCCTGGCCAAAATGGGGAAACACCTACCAACAAAGAGGTAAGGGACGGTTCGATAGGGGGCGAAGACAGGGAAACCAAGAAGAAAGAGACAAAGCTAGGTTTTTGGACTCTCCCACTGGGGAAAGTCTGAAGAATGAAATGCAAGATTGGGTCAGGAAGCTTCTGACTGAAGTAGTGAAGGGTCTTGGAAAGTCTAACCTCTTGATGCCATTAGCTAACCCTCTAAAGGAACCTGCGCCCATGTCCCTGTTGGCATGACTAGAGGAAGCCCCTCTCTCTCCCACAGACAACAAAGTGTACCTTGTTGGGCGAGGAAGAGGGCCAAGAGAAGCCGACACACCCCATCCAACCATCTTCCCTCACCGAAAGGGGGGACCAGTCTTCAATCCCAGAGGATGAAGCTGTTCCACACCCATGACGAGTAACCTGTATATAGTACACCGGTCACGCTACTAACACAATTGCATGCCTAACCCATCTAGTGGAGGCCCTACTCCCATACAGCATCTAGTGTACAGTCTTGGCAGTGCAATACCACTTCATGTAAATCCCAAATTTAGAAATGGTCTTTACTCTTAATCTGTCAATCACAGGAAGGCAGGTATCTATAGAATAAGGTCTGTACTAAATGTCGGTTTTGGAGAAACTGCACTCAAAACGCCACCAACACCTGCATACCATGATGTAGACCCGCCTCTACCTCATTTACAATGTCTACATCACTGAAATTGTTGCACACATTATGTACAAATACATACAAAGACTACAGGCCAGACTGGACTCTCTCCTCCTCGTGCCACCACGTTTTGCACCCCAGTCTGCGTCTTCTCCGTGACTAACCTCAGCCCACTGAGGGAGTAAGTCAATGACTAATCACTTTGCCTTTCCTTTCTCTTCTCTTTTCTCATTTTTCTTTTATTTGTAATGTCTGAATAGGAAGGTTGAGACGACATACCTCACAGCAGCAAAGTGTGATGTTTTTTTTTTTATTGTGATCAGTTAGAAATCCTCTGCCCAGATGTGCCTCGTCTGCCCAGACGAACCTCTGAAATTTTGGACTGTTTAACCCCTTTTCTGACACTCAGGAATATGGACTGCACCCTCGTTCCTCATCGTGAAGATAGACTGTATAACCATCCAGTTACAACCAACACAGAGACTGTTCGGCCCTGGATTTGCTCTGAACACTGTGGCCAGCACCCCACTCTTCAGCCCAAAGGGGGGATTGTTGGGCCTACAGGGCCTGAGTGAGGCCTGTTGTACCTCATAAAGCCTGGCAGCCATGCCAGAGGGGCCAAATGAGAACAATGGGAGTCCTAAAGGGACTCTGTTTCCCATCATGCCTAGCGGTTTCACAGTCAGGTGCAATATCCGGTGGAGTCAAACCACTGACTCTGATTGGCTAAGTGCCCTCGGGACTCCCGCAGGGTTTGCTGACGTCAAATTGGATATATATATCGCCGCAGACTCTGAACCCATTGCTTCCCGTCGTAACTTCGTTACCTTGGAGGTACTTTTCGTAACGTTACGCCTAACCACGCTATCTTCACCTCGCTGGACGAGACTACGATCCTGGTTTTCACCTACGCTCATCCCGAGCTGTTTATTCCGGATTTCCGAGGACGCCGCCACTGCGATCCCTCGCTGCCTGCAGAAGGAAGAACTAAATTCTTCATCAAGTCGACTCGCTGAGTTCCCCCGCGCCGCCGCCGAGGATCAGCTGCCGTTTGTCCGCCGTCGACGCGCACAACGGACCCGTCGTTTTTCGAACCGTACAAAGCGGAATTATAACGACGTTACGGACACACGCTATCCGCTCCCCGATCATCTACCAAGTAAGAGGTTAACGTCTGGGCAGAGTTAGGATATTTTATTTTTGTATCTTGTATGCATTTTGTGTGATCCTGATTTATTACATGATTACGACCACACGGTCGTAATCAGAACCGTGTTAACTGTATTCGCGCCCCGTGCGCTGTGTGTGTGAGCCGCCGTGCTCTTTAACCCTCGTGTGCGAAGCGGGTGATCGCTTCGTATCTGTCCGTGTCCCTTCATTCCGGACAGATAAAAGACGATCACCGTGATCCTCACGAGAATAGATTTGGTAATCTTTGTTTTCTCTCCTCCCTTGGAGCTTTCCTTTAACCACACACACACATACACACCTATATACACGTGGGTACTCCCGGTGGTAAATGGTCAGATAGAGGTAGATCACCTAACGGTGGAACCTCCCTCTCATTCCGCACCATAACTGTGGGAGTTACCGGCTGATCAGCACGCGGTCAGCCATTTTTGAATCGTCCGCCATTCTCCCGGGCAAGGAACGTTAGTGACGAAACCCACTCGTGGGCGGAGTCAGCCATCTTGCTTTTCCCTCTCTCCTCCTCCTTCCCTTACATCACTACGCTCAGCCCCTTTTCCCCATCTTAATTTACATACACATACGCACGCACACACACATACACACACACACCCCCACACACCAGCATCGCCGTATGCTGTTGGAGTGTTTTGTTTTTGAAGATTTAGAGTAGTTGTAGCATACAGTGAGCCGATTCAGTATTGTTAATCCTTAACATTATTGTAATAAACATCATTGTATTTAAAGTTCAAGCTACTCGTGTTGTTTATTGTGTGTATATTGTGTCAAGCTGGTTGAGAAGAGTCTGTGCTCGGATTCATAACTTCAACATTCAATTGAGACTGAGACGTATTTGGTTAACGTTCCCTGTTAACAGGGTGGTGCCCCGCATTATTAATTTCAATTAATAAAATTATTCTTATAATTAATAATTATTATTAATAATTATTAATTAATCAATTTTAACTAAATTCGCATTTTTCAAAGCCCAACAGCTGTCAGGCCTTACCCTAAGAGGTCTTTTTAACCACGCCTGAAGAAGTTTTGTTGGATGCAGTAAAACTCCACAATCAATCCACAATGGTGTCATTATTATCTCTTCCCAGACATTCTTGTCAGAATTAATAGTCTGTGTCAGCTGCTAGGCTATTCGAATATCACTTGGGATAATTATCAGCAGGCACTAAGAGGATAATTGAGGGAGTGAAGGCTTGCATTTGAGGCAGTCACATAACTTCCTCCACCTTAAAAAAGACAGAAATGCTGTGGTGTTTTTGTCACAACCCAAAGTCACATCATTTATATCTTTTAGGATTATCAGCATAGTGAATTGAGCAATGCATGAAATTGTTAATGGTGCTTTTATAACAGTCATAACTACGACTCTATTCAATTTTGAACTTGCTGCCGTTTGCGCGGTATGGTTAAATATCAAACTGAATGTTGTGTATTTCCTGATACAACATGTAATGACAATGGCTGAACTGAAAGTGACAGTGTGGACAACAGTCAATCCTCTCACTGACTTAAAGGTGCAGTGTTGAACCTCTGTCTGCCCCTACTGGCAGTGACTGTAATTACACAAGCACTGTTGTCGCATACATATTGTATATATGGTATCATCCTTGACTGCCCTCAGTCCCAGTTTGATATTTCAACTCTCTCCAACCACAAACAGCAACTCCAATGGTTATACATTTCTTTTTTTTTGTATGGAGAGAACATCTCTTAGAAGCTTAGAAGTCAGCCACTGACATTCCCATACACTGGTGTAGCGTTCTTCATCTAATTCGCTGCTCGTCTCTTCAGCTGCATCATTGGTCATCAACACAAAATGCACTCCTGCTGGATCATCGCCACAGGCACCCGACTTCAAACTCTGATATCACGCGAAATACAAACAAATTTACCTGGCTTAGGTTTGCTTAATCAAACTCATGCAAACTTGATTATAGCAAGGGCTTGAATGTTACACACCTTCATTTATACTTAAAAGTGCATTTGGATAGTGATATATCTTCTTGGCCAAGTAACAAAGCGATTAATGATCTCCACTGTTACAAAAGGAGCAAAACAGCACACGTATCCCAGGCATACATTTATAAACTTCTGGCTCACTTGATTAATCCCTCCATACGGGAATTAAAAATGGTATCTTCATATCTGCTGGTTGCTACGAGCCTCGTGTTGAATATGCTGGTTTTGGATACCAGATGATCAATCAGGGGTACGTGTTTCCAGTGCTGGATCTTGGATGAGACTTCAGCACAGGTCACTCACCGGCACAAAGCACTGCCATTAGTACTACTCTGAGTTTGTATGAGAGGCCTGGAGGGAAACAGTGTGTCAAAACACCTCTGTAATTTGGCAGCACTAGAAAGGTTGTCAATGTGTTCCCAACAGCAGATTTATAGTGTGAGTTTCTCATCACTGAAATAAGTGTGAAATACTTGTATGGCCATCACTGGGAGCATGCGGCTATGGAAGCCATTTGTCTCTGTGCAGATCACAGCTCGAGACATCAATGGGCAGAAACCTGCATCCAGCCAGTTTGACGGGAGCAGTTGAAATAAGGGCATACTACGTACAGTATGGACTCAACACAAAGATATTGGAAAGACCATTTGATGTTCATGTTTTTTTTTTAATCATATTTATAATTTTTATATTTTAATTTTTAATACTAAAATAACTAAATGTCTTGTGTTTTTGAGTTCAGATCAGACCATTGTATCTGCTGGAATGTGTTACGAACAAATACAACACGAGCACAAGATAAAAATAAAATAAATAAAAACAGATGTTAAAAGCCTGGAGCATGCTGATCTGTTCATCATCAGTCAGAAAATGTCAGAAGACTTTATTACTGTCAGGGATACTGTAGAGAAACATTACTTTAGTGTGGGTGTGTTGCTACAAGGCTCAATTATGATACATGTAAGATTTGAACAATCAATTCCACAATAAACGGTTTTTTTTCTTCTGTAACTCAATCTCTGCAAGGTGATAAAGATAAAAGTTCAATATGCGAGAAAAGATGCATTTTGTTTTCTGTTATCAATTTTTTGCTTCTTTTCATGTCCCATGTCTAAATGGAGAAGAGAGCCAGGAGTGTATTATTTGAGATCATTGGAGCGCATGGATCATTTGCATCCCGGGCAGAGAGCTCAGCTGGTCACTAAAACTCATCTCGACCTGATTATGCACATCTGGGTTTAAATTTTACGCCTGCTCTGGTGTAGATCAAATCCGTTTTGCACAGTTTTGCAGTCACGTCAAATTTTGTGTGCAGATATGTTTCCACAGTCACATATAAATTACATGAATGATATAAATTGAATGACATCTCATTTATTTTAAACTGCCTTGAAGTTATAACATGTCATGGCAACTTAAAAGCAATGCTAGTCTGGACATTTGAACTAAAATTTGACAGCAGATGGATATTATTTTAATACTCAGCTTTTTCTCCACTAAAAAATGACTCAGAACATCAGAAGTTTTTCATCAAATCCTGACAGTAGACAAAGAGAACCTATTCAGGAAAATGAGCCAATATTACATATCTGTGAAGGTGCTAAAGTAGAGGCACCTCTAGGATTACAAGTTAATTTCAAGGCCAAAACAAAGTCCGTCTGTTCAGACTCAAGAGTCGCTCAATGCCCAGTCTTGTTTAGAACTATCGGGGATTTGTCCCAGACTGATCTTTATAGCACATGGTTGAATTATGCCACAGACAAAGGAGCTTTCTGAGCCCTTCAGAGACAGAGTTTTGATCATCAGGCTGGAAAAAGTTAAAAACCCTGAAGAGATTTAGCGAGGGTTTTGTAAGAGAGACGGAAGACATTTAAGAAGATTGTCATCCTTTACAGGAGTGGTGGACTAACAAAGATCAGAGACGTTTAAATGCTGTCATTGCTGCAAAAGCGGGTAACACCTGATACTGAAAACAAGGATTTGCTTACTTGCACTTTCGCAGACATGCAGATAACTCACAGATACGAACAAATCATTAATTTTACTAAATGAACAAACACAAAAGCACAGCAGTGTTTCCGTTTAATGTTTAATTGTTTCACTAGGTTCTCTTTGTCAACTTGTGTGTGAAAATCCGCAGATGCTCTGAGTCATTTTTATGCAGATATGTAGAAAATCCTGAGGGGTGCTAGTAGTTCTAAATGGCACTGCATATTATGGCAGATTGTGAGATTCTCTACCTCTCTGCCTTTTGATTTTAGCTTTGAAAGAACATGGGAGCCTACCTTGCTACTGACAAATGCAGTGTACTAGACACCCTGTGCTACCTCTCTCATCTGCTTTCCATCCCATTTACCCTTTAGCTCCACTTTCTCTGTATCACCTAAATCCCCGCGCGATTCGTTCTTCACCTGCAGTTTGAAATTCACTGTGGGTCAAAAGGTGAGAGAGACTCACAACTGAGAAACCTTTCAGAGCAGGCGATGGTAAAGGATGTAGGAGCAAGGGAAACATTAGCGCACGAGGACACACGCCAAAGCCGGACAGAAAATGGAAGATTAAAGGGTCGGGTTTTCTCAAGGTTTTGAGATTCAAGTGTGTCGGATACTCAGAATAAGCCACAGATCCCAAAATAGAATGGCAGTGAAAGAGGTTTGATCTGTGTTGCCTCTTTGATGAATGTAGCACACATCTGTTCCTTACGTCCCGTAACTTATGAGTCTAACTCAAAGTGAAACAAAAATCAAGCATTTAATGCCTTTAGGCTTCTGGGACTTTAGAGAGATTTTAGATTTAATTGACATCATAGCAAAGGGCTAATTTACACAGAGAAAAAGATTAAATGAACGCCTCCCTAAATAAATACAGCAATCACACACTTGACTGGCAATGAGTACAAATACTTTTTCGCTCATTGAAAACGCAAACCAGCCCGTGTTTTTCTGCTATAAATCATTACGTGTCTGCAGCGCTCCTCGTTACGCAATACGGGCTGTAGTCCTAGCCGCCACTAATTATTACAGGGGTAGGTGAGAGCAGCACAATGACAAAGAACCTCCTGTGATCCCAGCGGCGATTTGGTATTGATTTGCCATTTGGTACGGACACAGTAACTGAAAGTAATAGAGGCTCCTCAAGTGGACAGTGGGAGAAAAGAAGAAAGGAACAGAGAAGAGGACGACGGCGCTGTTTTGGTGAGGGTGGACAGCAGAAAACAAGGTGGGAGTGCATGCAGAGCCCTTTTATGATGGTCTGCTGGAGTTTGCTGCATTTTCACCTTCTGCAGTAAATTGCAGAAAAAGATCGTCTGGCATTAGCTCTGTGAAGAAATATCTTTTTTTTTTATGTCTAGAAGCTACAGCAAGGTTAAAGTGCTCCGTAAAATCGAACTTGTTTAAAATAGATGGAGAGTCTACAAATGTAGTACATCATCCTGACAAATAGCCTTGGCCCTTGCTCAGTGTCCAGCGCATTAGACTGGGCAGATTTAGCTGTCGCCCATTGCTCTCTTGAAGAGCCAACCATCTTTTTTTTTTTTTTTTATTCTTTGTTTCCTTTATTCGACATGTGCACCGTTGTCTCTCTGCAGAGACTTGCCTCCTGTCAAACACTTGGCAGACACGCGCCTCATAAGCGACCTCTTGTTACGAAAAAGTTAAAGCGTGGCGCTGACAGATGGCTGGGACCGAGGCGTCGATGACGTTGAAGATCCTTCTTCCTAAAAGGCATTTAACGTTAGTGTGCTTGAAGCGTAACCATAGTCTTTCTCTGGCATTGGTGAAGCAGTTTTATTTGCCTAATTGCAATTAAACATTTTTTTTTTTATAGCAGAGGCAGAAAATTCTCAAGCCGTTCGGTTGCTAATAGCAACACCAGGAGGCACAGTGCCATAGCAGTTGAGCTGACAGCGTTTTTGAAACTTTGCACTACACACTCAGCACGTGTCCTGTCAGTCAGCACATGAACAGTGGGGTGTATCTTCTCATGCCCAACATGCTAGCAAGATAGCAGCTAAAAGAACAATTGCTAGCTCCTTGGTTCATATTACAACCACAACTGTGCTACACTGAAGTGACCAGTGCAGTGAATGAATAAAAAAATGCTGTATTACTGAAGTTACAGCAGAGCTGTCTTGGTCACTTTACGCCAGTGTCCATTAAATAAATAGCTGTATGGCATGTATGCAATTTTGTACTCAGTGTGACACTAATGCAGCTACAATTTTGTCAAATCTAACCAGCCGTATGAAGCTTGATGATTAAAGATTTTTGTTGTGCATGCTGTGTGAAATTATCCCCTTAGAATAACAAAGTTAGATTTTTTGTTGTTTTTTTGTACAATAGTCAGCAAAAGTGCTTTCTTTGTATTAACTGACTGAGGAATGGTGGAGGTCAAACAGTCAAAAAGTACAGCACCATTTTTCATCCACAGTTCATTTCTGGTTCTGATTAATTAAAGGAGGTTATTACATATTACATAACAACCCAGTCCTGTTTCAAAAATACCGTGCTGGAAACGGAAAAGAGAAAAGGCACTTTTATCTGGATGTACTATCGCACGTGCACAAAATAACTGGTATGTTAAAGCAGAGCAGAGCAGAGCAGTGGAGTTGAGCCAGCTTCTGCTGCATGGATGCTGCAGACATTATCTGTAAAAAGGGTACAAAGCCAAATTGCAAAGCCAAATCGGGAAGAAGAGGAAAGCGATGCTCAAAGTATGACGAATGAAAATGTTCTCCTTCTGGAGAAAGTGGACTGAGCTTGGCAAGGAGAAAACCACGTGAGTGAGACTACAGTAACTCTCCTGTGAAAATAAGCCTTTCACTGAACCTGAAAAAACACCCAGAGAGACAGAATAACAATATAACAATATCCACGCAAATGCAAATCACCTTTGTATACAACAACAACAACAACAGAGACAAGGTTCTTTTCTTGAACAGCTTTAGCTGAAGCTGAAATCATATATTCTTCAGAACATCGGTCACCACATATCAAACGTGGAGATGTACAACTTTCTGCCTTGTCTGTACCAGCGGTAATAAAAATAAAGGTCTGATATATATGTGAATGGAGCGTGCTGTGAAGCACACAGGTGTTATTGCTTAATTTTACCTGAATAGGTCTATTCTCAACACTGTGTGGGTGCAAAGATTGATTGACACCTAGCACCTTCTCCTTTAAGGTCTGCTGCACCTGTGAGTGGAGCGGGACAGCTTACAGTTTTTTTTACAGTATTTTTTTTTTGTAATTATAGGAAAGGCTCTAAATTTTCCAACTTGAGTTGCTCAGCTCATTCGTGGGAAACTCTTCTGGTTTGCCACGGGAGTTTTAAAATCTTGTCCTAATTTCTAAATCAGGAGACATTTAAACAGAAACTTCACAGATATTCTTCTTACTAATCTCAAACTTGCATGCGCTACAAGATTTGAAAACATTTGGGAGCACTCTACAGGAGGTTTATTCTTTATTTATTTATTTGCTGTGCTGCCAGATCAAGGAGCAAAGAATGCACCACAGTTTTGCATCATGGAAGTAAATAAAATACACACTTCGGTGACAGGACTCAATGGGATGCCGTCGATCTGGATAACAACATTGGTGGAGAACACCCTCTGAACAGCACTCATCGATTACTGCCCTAAATGTTGTGTGGCTCTCCAGGCAATCAGAGAGCTTGTTACATCCCATGGTTAATTTACACTACTTCACTTGGTGTTACTGAAAGAATAAATGTAGGTGCAAAGGAGAAACTAATAAAATAGCTTATAGTGAAAAGAAAGTATCCTTTTAAATGTCTTTTAAAACCCTTGACTACAAATGAATTAGTAAATCCAGCGTTTCTGCTCATAAATCCAGGATAAATCTTCTGCTCAGACCCAAGCAGTACGAGTATACCTCTGTGCCCCGTGCACAAGATGACAAACTACTTTGTAGTTTGGGTCATGTTGTAGATGAGGACAAGTTTCTTGTTTCCTTTTTTTTTCTTTTATTATCCTACTGGAATTTAATTCATTAATAAAACCTCTCTCATCTCTTTTTTTTTTCTGCCAGAATAGTAGATTTTAAAGGATTAATTGATAAGACTGTTTTGGTTACTTCTATTAGCCTCCTATGTATTTTGTTTCTTCAGTACAATTTCATTTGTTTAATTTGTAACATAATGTTCTGTGCATGTCTTATTTATTTATTTTAATTAATATTTAATTAAATTAATATATATTATATATTTACACTATCGATTTTATTCCCCAAGCAATGATTGCTATATATTTTGTAGATATATTTCTATCAACTATACAAGTTGGATATTCGCAACAGATTTATTTATTTAATTTTTTTTTACATGGGAGACTAAATGAATCTGTTCAAGCAGCTTTGAGTAGACTGTGATTTGTGGCGAGTACGAGGGACACTGGACTTAATGAGCTACATTATAATGCTCACGAAACAATCACTAGTGGACGTGAGAGCCACAGGGCAATAGTCATTCAAGCTGTTAGGACCTGACTTATTAGGGATAAGACTGATGGTGGCCAATTTGAAGCAGATGGGTACTACTCATTGGCTAAATAGGATGTTAAAGATCACTGCAAAGACATGTTTCAGCAACTCTCCACAGTTCTTTATGACAAATATAAAAAGGAAATGAAATGAATAAAAACAAAAATGGAAATGAACTTCAAATAAAGCTAATTAAAACAAAGGAGATTACAATGAAATAAAACCATAAAATGAAAATGGTGGAGTGTTAGTGGACCTGAAACTGCAGCAGAGTCTCTGGTTCTGGCGACCTGGAGTCAGCTTTCTCAACACCATAAACAAAATAAATGAACAATGAAAAATCAAACAAAATAACACAAAATGAAAATGAAATGAAGGAGAACGTGACCTGCAGCAGTGTGAAGGACTGAGCAGTGTAGACCCGGTTCTCTACTGCTTTTGTGACGCTGACAACCATTTTGCAGAGCTTCTTGGAGGGCATGTTGACAGAGGTGGTTGGAGGAGGTACCCAGATGCCCTGCGGTGCTTTAGGAACCACCTCCACCACCACCTCCCACAGCTCAAGGAGTTTGGAGCTGGGGGCCTCAAAGCGCTGCTGTGTCAACCTCCTGGCATACTCGTCTGTGGGTTACATTCAGTCAGAGTTAGCTCTAAAACACTTGAGGAAATTACACAAACATCACAGCCAGACGACTTAAGTGAGAAGAAATGAGTGGCAACTTGTGAAAGTGAAAGGAAGGAGGTACGGGCTCTGAGGAGTGGAGGAGCCTTCTTCTTTACATTTTTGTTTTTATTGTCGCGCTGCTTTTCATTTTCAGGTCAAGAATATAGATTTAATTGTTGTAAAGCATTACGTCCTACTGTGTCCTTATTAGTAATCAGTGACTAGTCAGTGTCGTCTTGACTTTCATCTTTCAAGAAATCTTAAAAAACAACTACAGTGGCACATTATGGAAGACTGAAAATGTCAGTATGCTCTTGACATTTTTGCAATGAATATAATAGCTCAAGTAACCTTTAATGCGTTCTGTTGATCATTGGTCACTTCTGGGGTGTTTGATATGGAAGGAGTCTGCAGTTTGTGGCAGACGGTGACTGAAAATAGCATCCTGCTGACTTCATATCAAAACAGCACACTGCTGAGTACAGAACACAGAGTAATTAGATAATAAGAGGTACTTCATGCTGAATGGACATGAATTTCTCCTTTTTGTGTTTTTACTTCTACTCAAATTAAAGAGGTTTTCAGCTTAAATAACATGTTAGTGTATATACATGGTAAAAACATGTGCTAACCAGCTATTGCCCCAAATGTTTTAACATTAGCCTTGATAACTGGAAACCAACAAAGTACAACAGAGCAGAAATTGAGTTGCAGCATCGAAAGAAGGGGATTCCATCTTTATAGATGAAAAAAAGTTTTCGTGGTTACTTCAAGAAAAAAATTTGAGGTGAAGTACTAAGTGTGAGTATAAACAATGTATGTGAATGCCTAAATTCAGTCACATCAGTGTTAAGTTTTGTGTGTGTCAACGTCTAACTTTTTTTTGGACAGGTACGGAACGTGATAAGATAAGCCGTGTCCAATCAATAGTTAAGATCAGAAGCATAGTCGAGTGTATGTAATAAGGTTTATTAAAAAGGTAGGTAACCTAGGTAACCTACCTCTGTGGTAATTGCTAACCTTCAGATATCAACATCCCAATATAAAATTAAAAGAGAGAAAAAAATGAAAAGACCAGATCCAAGCAAACTGGACTGAGCGTCTCAGATGCTGGAAACTCTTTTGGTGCTAACTAAATGTAAATCTGAGAAAAAAGGAAGAGGAATAAAACGAAAGTAAGGGTTGAAAAAACCCAGATCCCAAATATCACTCGTGGTGTCGTTATGAATACGGAGTCTGGAGATAATTGACCTCTTCATATGTAACCGCAGCACAACAGAGTGGCTTTCTTTCCACGGAAACCGCCTTAGTACTCTTAAGATGAAAAAATATAAAATAATGTACTCACAACTATAACCACAGAGGCAGAACTGTGGCTTTATTTTCCTCCGGCAGTGTAAAGATATCAGCTAATATATGGCTGGAAAACTGATTAAAATTAATTCTCTGCAGTCTGCTTTGATATTTTTAGCTGGGTCAGCTGTGCAACGACGGCTTAATTGGGTGCCGTGTTTTAATACAGCCTCAAAATTAACAGTGTGCCCCAAAGTGCTCAGCACCGCCATCTGTTGCATCATGTCGATGACTAAACATCCTTCTAATGAACTATCCATCCAGCCAGACAGGTGCCATAATCTCCCAAACGACGTTCAATCAAGTCCAAAAGAGCTGTCAGGGCTCTTGATAGAAATTCTACAGCCCTTATTCGGACTGCAAAACCAAAGAGGAGAGAAAATGAGAACGTAAGGTGAGTAAATTAGCTAATGGGAACCAGACAAAACATCTCAATCTCAAAAGATACACTTGAATGTCAAGACACAAAGCATCCTTTCCGGTGCTCTTTGCATACTTTGTGCTTCTTTTTTTATACACGATCCAAAGCTCATTTCTTTTTAGTTTCATTGATCTTCCTCTGAGGTGGTGTGAAAGTGTGTAAATCTTTATTACACTGCCAGCAGTGACAGTTAAGGCCACAAGGGATGAGAAATCCATAGCTCAAAAAAAGAGCTTGTTATCAACAGGTATTGGTGTGGTAATGACTTCTTAGCTCGTGACTTTTTGGGAACCTTATAAGTAATTTTGTTTTTTTCTGCCTCACAGTCGTCTAATCAGTTCTGCTGTGTGTCAGTGATGGACGCTGATATCTTTAGGATGTAAAAGATCAATTTTGATTTGTTATAACTGAGCCACAGACATATAGCTGATACCTCGAGGTGAGCGAACAGAATTCTGTGAACATTTTGTTTTTTGTTTTCCTCACACTGTTGACATGGTGAATTAATACCTGTCGCTGCGTGCCATGTAAAAGTCGTGCTTTGCATTCACCTTCGATCATTACCGGATATCAACAAACTCTGTTGTAAATTGCAGACTGATTGCAAAGTCAGCCATGCATATTCATTTGTGTAAGTCTCTGCAGAGACAACAGTTGTGATGTGTTAATGCTCAGGTTAGCTATATGATTAACACAGTAATTTGCTCCGGGCTAAAGAGATTACAGAGAAAGAGTAGATGTTTTTTTGTCAGTATTATTATTATTATTATTGTACACAGCACAGGAATAATGTTGAAATAAATTCATGGTGTTCTTTCTGAAATTAGCTTAAATTAAGTGTAAAGGCCTTAATATGTTTAATGCTTCAAGGTGCTCTGACATCAGACATCTGATATCAACAAACAAGAGGGAAAAACACCTGAAGCACTTGCGACTTTAATTTTAAACTGAGGCTCTGAAAAATAGTGAGCAACAATCAAAGGCGTTATAGTGTTTCTTCAGTAACATTTACTCACATGGATCCACAGCTGTAATTGAGGAAAACACCATTTTAAAGGCTCACCACTCAAAATTGTGTTTTGATGTTCCTACAGACTAACCTTCAGTGTACAGAATGATTAATGCTTTGACACTATAGGCACTGGAGTGTTTTCACATTCATCTGCTGAAAAGTTTCTTGGAGGTCAGGGAAAATCTAAGCTTAAAGCGAGAATCTGCCAGTAAGATTTGTGGTCTGTCAGCAAACAGTCTTGGGTCTTCTGACCCGAGGAGGACTGCCTTGCACAAACGCTCAGAGTCAATTTCAGTGATGCAGGGGACATGTCCACTATATAAACATTTGAAATTTAGATTAATTTCATCTTCAGAGTTGATGGATTTTTCAGTGAAGGAGGCGAATGCCAATTTAGAAGTCCCTAACCAGGTAATTCAACCTGAAGAAGAGTATTATATTATACCTTCACACGTGCCTGAATGGGAGCTTTAAGTAAGGATGCTTTCACACCTTTATCCCATCAGGGAGCTATTTATACAATTGTTAAAATGTTGCATTTAACCTTGGTTTGGTTCATGTTCACAGCATCGAGATGAAGCAATTGATCTTTGTTCTGTGGTTTATGTACCAGTGTTCTGTTTATGAGCAACATGTTCAGTTTGATCAAACATCTGTGTGTAGAGAACAATATTTACTTATGAAAAGGTGAACTGCTGCTATGACACACATCCAAAGGAGCAGCAGTATGCTGCCAGACGCATTTGTCGGCTGTGCAGCAGTGTGCTCTCTGCTATATAATAAAGGTAGATTTATTGGCCCGTGTGTGACGTGTGTCCATCTGTGAATAAACCACATTGGTGAACAATTGCATTCTAGCCGAGGCCATGCTTTGTAGCCAGAACAGAGTACGACTGCAAAAAAATGAGAATTCATTCTCATCTCCTGAGCTGTTCCAGTCAACAGAAACGTAACATTTCACCAAGTATAAACAGTAAACAGTGTATTGTGTTGTTTTTCTTGATGTTACATTTCACACTGTTTTGTTAATTTGATGTTCTTTTTATGTAAAGTGTCTTTGAGTATTTTGAAAAGCGCTTCTAAATAAAATGTATTATTATTATTATTATTATTATTAAATCCTACATGTGTACATTCACAATTGGAGCTCATGACTCCAAATTGCTGATGAGCATGTGCCCCAGACAGTTGACACACTTGCAAAACTTAACCGTGAGTTACCCAAGATGTCACATTACCACTACAGACACAAGTAGGCAAAATGATTACAACCACCTCTACAAAGTCCAATGCTGATATAACGAGGATAAAATGTCACAGGAGTAATGTCAGTCAGTCAGTCAGTCATTTTCTATACCCGTTTAGTCCTGTTAGGGGTCATGGGGGTCTGCTGGTGCCTATCCCAGCTGTCATCGGGCGAGAGGCAGGGGTACACACTGGACAGGTCGCCAGTCCATCACAGGGCCACAGGAGTAATGGTTAACACAAATACAATGGAGTTTGGTGGTGAACCAGTCCCATGAATCATCATGAATGAATTTATAAACTTTTCAACATTATCATTATCTGTACACCAATCCCCTCCCAACTAGCATCAAATAGTCACAAAGAGATACTAATGAACATTTTCTGAAATCTAGCGTGCTGTACAAAGCTGCTGGGTGCGTAACGCTAACACGTTATGCCATGGTAACTTTATGGTTGCAGTCTAACTCATGCTATGTTTTCTGGTTGTTATTGGCTTTGCTTGTCCCTCCAAGATATGTCCCACTATAGCCAGAAATAAAAATTCACCTGACGTGGGCGTTTATTTAAAGTAAATATTTGCTTGTAAATTAGCTCAGTATAATTCCATACCCTATTTGTTTGAAGCGAGGACACACACAGTGAGCATGGGGAGCAATAAACCACTCATTTGTGGACACAGGTTGATTCACGACTCATAAATTGAACAGTGCATCAAAATGAGATCACCAAACATTAATCAACAGAAGGACAGTAAAAGAAGTGCAGGACAATTAAAAGCCTGGTTGCACTGCTGTTCGATGAGCCTGTTCAGAAGATAAAGGACCCCGCAAATACAGATGACCTGAAACTACTGCTGTTGTGGAAGGACAGCCTCTCTCAGTAGCTGGGTACTGTAATAAACGTTAGTTCGGCTATCAAGGAAAGTGCCTGCGGACTGCGCAACGTAACACTTTCTCTTTGTACTTGTGAAAATAAAAGATGGCAGGTAGGGACAGGTGATGGGGATGTGAGTGGTTTTAAGTTTTCAGATCTCCATAAAATGATGATGAGTGATACGTAGGTCACAAAATATCTTTTTGATCTAAATTCCCTGGTGTTCTTTCTTACTGGAATCTTTCAGTAACTCGGGGTGGGTGGGTTAAAAAGCAAGTATATTGCATGGCCTTTGACTGGAAATAAAGATGACAAACCCTGCAATGCATCATACTATTCCTGCAGAGTGGTTGTGAAGCTTAATGTAGGCGGCATAAGCCTTCTTGGCAGTGTCTGACTCCAACTGGAGCTGATGGTCAGTGAGGATTTATAGACTTCTGGAGACAACCTCAGATGGCCATTAGGAACTGCTGTGTTTGCTTCCTTTTTTTTTTAGCCTTGGAGGTTGCTGATAACTCTGACCTTACAGGTCCACAGAGAAAGCCTAAAACAACACTAGATTCAGAGCAGTACTGCAACCTGTAAGCGGATCAAAATGCGGTTAAAATAACACCGCAGCCTATTGAGTATTATAATATCATTAACAACTGATTGTATAAGTATTACATGCATGCTTCACAATATAAAAAAGTACCTCATTGACTCCAGCCAGTTTAGTGTTACTCTAACTTGAGTGGCTACCTGGTGAGCTAAAAGGCATACTAAGAGTCTAAAACCAATCATTAACCAGTTATATATTTAAAAAGGAATCTTAAATCATGCCACCTCAGGAAACATTATTAAAAATATTTCACTCTTTTAACATAACAACATGCAGCCAGCTTTGGGTTTCTTAAAAGGGACACACAAACACATGTTAGCATGGTTGTCTTTGTGAGGCCATTCGCTGCCATATTCTAAGCATCCTAGCATCTCACGCTAACCTTGGCCATCACATCCAAATACGCAGCCCCAACGCTTCACCTAAACCTAATCTAAACATAAAATTTCAACTTCATCTAAAACCAATATTTAACTCTCCAACAACCCTTTAAAGATGTGTGGTAAACTACAGACAAGCCATAATGTTCATACTCATACTCAGGCCACTCTTTGGGAATTTACGTAGTCTTAGGTTTCATTTCTGGAGATTCATCTAATTCTAACTCTAACTCTTAAAGTAGAGGCTAATTTTCTGATCCTAACCATAACCTTCATAAAACTGTGAAATCAAGACTGATTAACATGGTGTTATTTCCATGACATTTTTGAAGAGAACACTTTCGTCTCTTAATGGTAACAATGTATCAATTTCTGAAAATCTGACACATTACTAATAATAAATCAATCACAATCAATGTTGCTACTAATCATTGACACATCTAAGGTTCTAATAATCCCCACAAGAAAAAGCCACTTTGCATTCAGATTATTTAAAATATCTGAATTTTCAAAAACAATGATTTTGATGCCATCACTAACAGTTAAATATAAAGAGTAAAAATCAGAAATGAATCAAATATTTGGTATCCATGAATAGGATTCAAGTTGATTAAAGTATATATGTAAAAAACACTTATTGATTACTGATGATTACAATAGTTAGTGTTATATTATATAGTGTATAATTTGAAATTGCAATGCATTTGTACATTTGTCGATTTTGTAATTTCAGTAAATGTTTTACCGTTTTTACTTTTCGTACCTGTTGTCTAATTTGCATCATACCTAAAATTATATCTATACTGTGTACTATAGCCCAATCAACAATCTCCACTTCATTTGGCATCAGCTTCAAAGTAAGTGTAATTGTAAATCAAATCAGGCGTTGGGGGATAAAATCAGGTATGAGGGTTCATCAAATGAGCTGTAAACCTAATTTAAAGGCTTTTGTTACCATGGAAAGGAATTTCTTAGCTCATTGGATCTCCTGTATCTGTTAAAATAAATTAAGCAGCTCGGATTACAACTACGCTGAGTTCCAGCTTTGCCTGAGATTATTACGTAGGAGCTAACTCACAGATATGAATGTAACAATGCCTTATTTACACTTTACAGATAAATGTGTCTTTATTTTTTAATTTGTCAGATTCTGGATTACACTTACCACAAATGAATATATTTTACTTGATTATTCTTGCACACTGTTACCAGCCAATGTTTTATCGATTAATATAAAAGCACAGGCGTTTTTTTGTTTTTCTCCCTATCAACATGGGTATCATCATTCAGCGGCGCTCTGGGCTGCATTCCTCATAAACAACAGCTCTTCGTTGGGGACACTTAAGATGACCACAGTGCAAGGCGATGTGAGAGGAAGAGAACACACTGGTGAAGATTAGTTCCCATAAGCTTTGACTTAGCCTCCGAACTTAGTGGACCCCGAGGGATTTGAGTATGAGTGAGGCTGAGACAGTACATTCAGAGGGGAAGACATGCAAATTAGAGGACACACACACACACACACACAAACTGAGGCTATGCCGAATGTGTGTTCTGTTGGGCAACAGCAAAACATGAAAGAGTGAAAGTAAAAGAGTAAAATGTGAAAAAAGAAAATATTTGGATTTGCAGAAAATATAAAACTGCAAGTGCGAGTTGTTTTGTTGTCGGTTTGTTTTTCAAAGGACAGACATTCCGAGGCACTGCAGTTTAACACACCAGCATAAAAGTAGAACTTCAGTGACACTGTGATGTTTTGAATCATGACTCAAAGCTGTAGGTCATAACCAGTGGACAATGGATGGATGATTGCCATCTGAGGAGAAGGGTGTCGAGGTGCTTTGGCGGTCTTCATGCTGGAAAGATGAGTCAGTGAGTCACACAGCCATAAATCCCCGACAAGGAAGGCCTTTCAATTTATCAAAGTCTGCAACCCCCTTTGCTGCCTAATGTTACTAGCTCAACACATCCACTCTTGGCTTTGAGCATGAATCACGGTTATTTCGGGTCACTGAAACATCGCATGATCTCTGTACATTATTTACAAGAATCACAGTGCATGAACTGAAAAGTGGGCAGAATTTAAATAGAAACAGGGCTACACACGAGACCCTGAAAGGAGAGTGTGTTTTCTCTGCCATTCAAATTAAATGCATCCTTCCACTTCTTTTCCTCTGCTCGTATGTTCTTCAGCCAAAAATATTTCCAGGGTTCGCCCCCAAGATCACGACGCGCCGCTGTCATTCCCTTCACTTAAGAATATAAATTATACATTAACCTTTCAAATGGGTGCGGTGACACCCGTATTCGCAGGAAAGTCTTTGTCATAAGGGTTTGATCAGTGACGTACAATTTTACAAGTGTGCCAATTTTACTTGGAGGGCTCAAATATGCATAACTGGATGCCGGCTGGCTCACTGGCCCTGCAGGATGAATGGGAACCATCGATAATGTTATTAGTTACACGTGTGCACACACACTGTTTGCAGTCTTGGCCAAGTTTACTACTACAAATTATCAGCTCTGCCGCCGTGAAGCATTAGAGTCACAGTGAAACATGAGGAGGATCCCTTTATGCTCTTTATCTGACTTGTTTCCTAGTGAAATGGAATGTGTGGGCAGGTTACAAGAGGGTATCAAATCAAATCCTGCAGATTTAATTGATTTGCACAAAATGTGGAGCTTTGGAGGACTGCTGGCATCCACTCACACCTCCCTCACCTGCATAGATCTGGAGGAAGAACATTATGAATAAATAAGACCTTAATAGCATACTTAAAATTTAAAGCCCGGGCTGACCAGAATACAAAAACACGCCTCCAGAGCCACCACAATGCTGGCAGTTGTTCAGCCATGATCTGTCATGAGTGGGGTTAGCTAGTAGTCACCCGCAAATCCCATTTAATTGGATGCAGGACCATAATTATGAATAGGTAAAATAATAAAAACGGAAAAACTTCACGTTGATTTCCAGGCTACAAAATATGACAACACTGAAATGACTTGAAATGAGAATCCTAAAGCCTAGCGTTCTGTACCAAGGCCAGGCTTTAGGCTCTGAGTTTTTTTGAGACTCTTCTTTGAGACACAATTTTCTGGCCAAGCACAGTGTGAACAAGAGGCTGCAGATGTGAACAGCTGCATTTACAAGAACAGCCCCTCTTTTCTTTAGTGCTGCATAAAAGCCCAAGTGTGTAGACAGTAATCAGTAATCACTGTAATATGACAATAGCCAAGAGTAAATTTGAACTTTTGTCTAGTGAATATAATGCAAACTATGGAAGCACATTGCAGCCACGTCTGTAAAAACAAAAACTGAGCAGTATCGTGTTCTAAGATGAAACGTTTCTCTTATAACAGATATAACAAGTACAGAAAGTTCTCCTTTGCTCAGGCTCCTATGCACCATCTACTCAGAGGTCTTCTCTATGTTCTGTGCTACAGAACATAGAGAAACAGTGAAACAGTGAAACCAACTGTTGATCCATGTTAATTAACTTCAAGATGAGCCGGTCGGTTCCATTCACAACTGTATGAAGAACAGAGTGAAATTCAACACAGCTGGTCAGTCACCTTCTTGTGTTTTGGAGGCACATCTACAGAACAATACGGACACACCAGACTCATGGGTACAAATGCTTTCAATGATGTAACCCCGTATATTGTAGGCATGCCTTCAATGCGCCGCAGTACTATAAATTAGGCTCAAAGGTCATTACATACATACAACTGTTCGTTTTCTCAATGTGGTAAGAAGAAGAATAAAGTATGTTCTGGCCAGCACATTTATACTTAACAAGACACTCAAGTGCAGAGCTCCACTTCCGCATCAATCGCACCCACTTCAAATGTCTGAGCAATCACAGAATAGTTGTTGGACACCACATGAGAAAAAGTGTATCAAGAACAAGCTGCGAAAAAAAAGGGGGAGATAGGAGAGAGAACAAATTTCTCAGTTCTTCATGTGTATGTTACAAGCTTAACTTCCCGAGATGAGTGGGGACCGTCTACAAAGTGCAGCTAGAGAAATATTCAATAACTTCATTAATATTTAATGTAACGCAACCAAAATAACCATTGACATCAAGAAGCTCTTGCTGCTTATACTACAGGACAGTGCGCAGTGTGGTGACAATAACCTGGACTTAAACGCCTCAAAGACATACAAGGAAGATACAGTAGACTAAGAAATCCAAGCACACTCAGCAGTCGGCTGTTATACAGGGAGAGGATTTTCATAAGGTGGATAGCTTTAAGTTCCTTGGTGTTCACGTCTCTGCTGACCTCACCTGTGCTAAAAACATCTCTCATCAGGTGAGGAATTCTAAACTATGACTTTATTTTCTCAGGAAGAAACCCCACGCCTCTTTTGGTGAGCAATAGAGAGCATCTTGACCTACTGCTGCACTGTGTGGTTCAGCAGCTGCACAGAAGAGAACCTTCTTAAGACTGTTATGCAATAACCTACATACCTATTCCAGGTTATTTTTCATAAAATACTGCCCTTTTACTTATTTTCAGGAATTTTTAATGGCAATACTGATCAGTAACTCCACACATAATAAAGGTAGACTTACTAGACTTAATTACAATGTATATTTGTGAAGTTATCCAAAAATTTAAAAACAAAAAGGCAACTGAAGAAGCTACTCGAATAAGTGGTGAAACATCTTCAAAAAACAAAAAATCTACAAATCCAATTGCCTTATTTGATACTATTTTGGATATACTATGACCTGGATGACTGAGAATCTGTACAGACATATTTGTGAAGTTAAATATTTCCCTAGCTTCTAATTTTGACGTTGCACTTTGTGGACGGCCCCTGCATGCTTGTATTATCTTATGGTCCGTAAAGACCAGTGCCCATTACCCACTTATCTAGTTCAAGTTATCTTGTTGTAACATGAATGTTTTATGTTGTAACAGGAAAACATGACACTAATCCGTTTTTCTTTTTCTGGCATGGCAGCGGTGTGCTTCTGTAGCCAACAGTTCGACACAGATTTAAACTGACCTCTTCTAGATTAAACAAAATCAATGGGAAGAAAAAAGCTTCACACATTTGTCTCAGGTATGACATGAAGGAAATGATCAATTTTCCTGAGACTCTCACGAAAGACTTTTTCGTAATGTTGCAGACAAGACAGATGAGTTCTTGGACTAGTCTGATTCACGCTAGCATCTCTCTCTCCCTCTCTTCCTCTCACTCTCTCTCTCTCTCACACACACGCTCTCCATCACTACATAGCAACGCCATGTAATCATTTGGTATGAGTCATCACCCACAGACATGCACCCCCCTTCCTCACCCTCGACTGCCTGACTGTGCAGTGACACATTTCAACCTAATGGTATTTTTCCAGAGTTTTCACTTCTACCCTGATAGCTACATAGAGAGATAGGTAGGAGAAATGAGGTGAAATTAAAAAACAAGCCAAAGCAAGCAACCAGAAACATTTGCCTTAAATAATGAGAACATAAATGCTAAAGGTCAGACGAGGTTTAAAAGCGCAAGTTACAAAAGGGGGAGAAAAGGCCTCACGGGCCGAAGTTGAACATGCAAATCTTATTCTCCCCAGTACTAGTGTTACAGTTTACAGGACTGTCAGTATCTGACCAGAGTGTGGGCTAATATAAAGCCTGCACAGACGGCTTCATTCAGCAGGATGAATAACACACATCTAAAGGTCTACACTGAGCTCAGATCGAGATGAGATTTTTCTGTCTCTTTGTTCTGAATTTTAAATGAAACTCTCTTAATTAATGTCTACAATTCATATGTCTATCCCTTTTCATATCCTCCACTTCAAATTTGGGACTCTTCATCTGTTTCATCAGTGGTTTCTTTCCTTTCCACTTTGTCTCTTAAGCTGCTTGTTTGTCCCTTTCCTCTCTGGCTCAAATCAGACTTTCTGTTTACTTTGAATCCATGTGTTTGTGAACATGAGAAGGTCAGGAGTAATTGAGATAGCTGCCTTCTCTCTGTATTGCTTCTAATTGCTGATCAGCATCATTCACGCAAGTGGACTTTGGAAAGTGACAAGCTGCTTAGGGAGGAAGCTCATGTGAGCCAAAGACCCTGTTGTGAAAGCCGGAGGTGAAGCAGCGTGTGTTGGCAGGAAACTGAGACATATTCAGCATGAATACAGCGCACAATTACTACACATACAGTATTATGGCACAAGTGCAAAGCACTTGTGTTTGCACGTTATAAAATGAAGGCTGAACAGTCATTAAGTGAATTTTGAGCATGAGTTTCAATGCACAAATAATTCAAGCATATCATAAAGTGTTATGGAGCGAAAAACATGCAAAGTTACGTGCGTAATTTCCACTGTTCGTTGGGCAATACCTACAAATGAGATTCAACAGGGAACTCCTATGATCAGCAAATGGAGGCATTTGAGTAGATTAGTGTGATGTAGGCATCGACCACTATGAAATCCTTGTAAACATAGCGCTTTCTATGTATATCTACTGGAGGACGGCACCCTGCGTTGTTTGATGCTAAACACATTCTCATGTTATCTAACACTTCAACTGAAGAAGCTACTCGGATGAGTGGTGAAACGTCTTCGCAAAAAAGTCCAGTTATTCTTTTTAAAATATACCATGACCTGGATGACTGAGAACCATCACAGACTTAAACTAATTAATGAACCACTGACAATGAACCACTCATCAAAAATAGCCGTCTTACTTTTGTGTGGTCCCACTCAAAGCAAATAACAAACTAAAAGAAAAAGACAGCACCAAATGTCAGTTCTCCACCCCATGTTGCAGGCCTGATAAATCTAGGTAGTGAAGGATTGGGTCTTCATTTACAGGAGTAAGACAGGAAAAGGGTTGCTTAACCAAGGCAAACAGTTCATCCATCTGAGAAAAGGCAGGTTCTTTACTCAGTTGCAGGAACTGCGAAGAGGGAAAGTCTCCAGTCTTCACATATCCAGATGCAGGAAAAGTCCTCAGTTCCGATGCCCAGGAAAGAAACTGCTGGTCTCCTTCAAACTGGTGATCGATGCATTCTGTTTCAGTCCCTTGCTGAGCTGTCTGACACTCTGAGCTAGCTTCATATATTAGATGCACCCTGCTGGTACATTAGCTAGTCACAGACTTTTAGCTAACTCACCACACAACTGCAAAACACACCTTGATCAGATGAGTCAGGTCATAAACAGCACAGCTAGTGACAAAATTCTGACATTAGTGTAGCCACTCGCTACTTTTAAAAACAGAAAACTGAAACTTCATAGACGCAGAGGTCGCCAACTTTCTGCAGAGTAAATTACTAAAGACCTCCAAACTTCAGATTAGCTCAAGAACAGTGCTTATAGAGCTTCGTGGAATGGGTTTCCATGGCCGAGCAGCTGCAGCCAAGACATACACCACCAGGTGCAATGCAAAGCGTTGGATGCAGTGGTGTAAAGCACGCCGCCACTGGACTCTAGAGCAGTGGAGACATGTTATCTGTTATTTGGCAATCTGATGGACGAATCTGGGTTTGGTGGTTGCCAGGAGAACTTGTCTGACTGCACTGTGCTAAGTGTGAAGTTTGGTGGAGGGGAGTTTATGGTGTGTTGTTGTTTTTCAGGAGCTGGGCTTGGCCCCTTAGTTCTGTAATGTGAGGGTTCGATGTGTGGTGGTCGGATCACTCTTTTAAAGAAGAAACAGCAGAATGGAGACGGATAACTTTTCTCAAGCAGCACTTTACTTGATCCCGCACTTCATAACAATTACACTTCCTTGTACGCTCTTTTCCACGTGTCTGAACTCACCAATCAGATGCTAGGATCTAGCTTAAAGTAAACACAAGGGAATTAGAAAGACAGATTTAACAAACTAACTTAGCTGTCTTCAAGATGCAGTCGGGAATATTTAAAAATGTAAACATGTAAATAATAAATGTGCAATGTAAATAGTTAACTCATTTAAATTATAACATTGTGAATGCATTTTTAGTAAATTAACTCAAATACAAATTATATTAACTTCTGAGCCTTAAAGCTGTCAAATATGACTGAACTTCACATCTTAACGTTACAGTTCCAATGAAAGGAGCTGTGAATGCTTCAGCATACCAGGACATTTTGGACAATTCAGTGCTCCCAACTTCTTGGGAACAACTTGGCGTGGGGATGGCTGACAGCCGGTCTCCTTCAAACTGGTGATTGAGCTTCCACCTAGTCCATATACCCAATGGCAACACCACGCTGGTGCAACGTTATCTGGTGGCCAGTGATTAGCTAAAGACTTTTAGCTAACCCACAACTGCCTCACTGCACAACACACCATCCTCAGGTGAATCCAGTCAGGAACAGTTCAGTTGGTGACAAAAGTCTCGGTACTTTTAAAAAAGAACAACTGAAACTTTGTCAACCACCTTGACACACCCCACTCTTTCACTAAACCTGGACCGTTTCTTAAATAAAACTGCCTCAGTCTGAATTAACATGCTAACTCAGCACAGGGAATAACTCAGTAACTATATGCAGTTCCTCTGTTACTATGAAGTCTATGTTTCCATTCTCAGCTTACTTACCTCACAAACAGGTAACGCTGCCGGTTCAGCATTAAACATTTCTTTCCTTGCCAAAAGCTGTTTCCAGCGTTGGAAAACCTTGGTTAACTTTATTTTTTCCTTCCATCTCCATTCATTTCTTGCCAGTTGTTTGCCAAGAGCTTCAGCCATCGTTTCATTTGCATATGTTTCCTGGCTCCATAGACTGTATAACACAAGCACACAGCAAAGTAGCATCCAGGTTGTTCTACTGTAGAAGCCTCATCATCACAGACTGAATGGCTGTTTTGTTCATGCATTGTTACAGGAGCTTCTCCAAGGCCACCTAGCAGAATGTGGATTTATTTATTACTGATGAGCCTGGTCTGATAAGAAAGGTTTGGATGTGGAGAAGAACTCATTTGAATCAATGGCTTGGTTTGTGATTTCCACCACTACCTGCTTTTTCTGTTGTTTAAAGTGTAAACCCAGAACATGCCACCTGCCTATGCCACTACATCTCAGGAAGCATTGATAAAACTGTTCAAGATGGTTGAACAGCTAATACTTGAGGATTAATATTCCTTTGAAATCTTAATCTACACTATAGATTAATTACACTACGGTAGGTAATTACACTAATCAACCATATAAAGAATATAATGTTCAAAGCTGACACATTCACTGTGATACTGTCTTAAATGCACATTTGATTAATAAAATGTGTGTTTCTATTTTTTTGTTTTTTGCATTTGAACCAGATGAAGCAAGGTGATTTATGTGTTAATTGACTACCATGAGACAAAGTGTCTAATTCCACTAATTTTTTAGAACATTATGCCATCATATTGCTCTAAAAACATTATCTCCTTACAGCCTGATTGCCATCCCAGCAAACATAAAAGCCTGTGAGTTTTTGTTATTCATTTAAAATGCAGATTTGCAGTTTACTTTTGTTGCAAAGAGTGGAGGCGGAGAGCAGAGGAGTTTTAGAAAAAAGTATGCAGAGACAAGTACACAGCATGTGTTCATGCATATGTCCTTCCGCCTAATGTAAACACCCCCCCGCCTGTCAGCTGGCAGGTATAAATTAGAATAACAGTCTTCATAGCTTGGAAAGAGGCTGTCAGATAGGTACAAGGTAAGAAGTGAACCGAAGAAAGCAGAGGCTCTCACGTAAGAGGTCCGCCTTATTAAAAGTCCATGTGCTATATTTAAATGATTTATAAAACAACGTGGAAACCCATTTTAATATGTTTGTTTTCCACTATTATTCCACTATTATTATGTCCTCGGCATGATAATGTCACAGCTATCCACAGTGAGAGCACTGTATGAGAATATTTTGTGTCTTATGCTCCTTCAAAAATCTTCACTGTTGGATTCACAGTGAGGATGTTATAAAACAGCGAGGCTCTGGGAAGGAAAATCTAGTACAACACGACAGACAAGAGAGACATGTTTGTGTGTGTGTGTGTGTGGGGGGGGGGGGGGGGGGGGGGGGCAATACAAACAATATGACAGATTCTGCGTTCAGACTGTGCACTAAAGGCATACTGTAATCTATAGCACACTGTGACGCTATAGATTAGTAAACATGTATTGTATATAAACAGAAATAGAAGTACATTTCTATTCATGTCTCCACTTTAGGATTGTCTGATATGTTGTATGATAACACTGGACAAGAAGATTGCTCTTTAATCCAACGATTCTGTTCTGCCACTCAGTTATATCAAACATTTGAAATGAAACGCATTTACGCAAGAGGTAATGCACTCCTACATAAGCAGCATGTACAGTTTGTAGCGACATGATGGATGTGAATTTGATTCTCTCTTCAGCCTGAATGAAGAAGGATTACTGAGAGGTACGACGACACGGCTCCACAAAGACTGCCTGTAATCGCTTCTTCAAAATGAGTCAGCTGTTCCAAGCAGTAATCTTTATTCACTTAAGACACATTGCTGTATGAGGCTGATGGATTTATCTCTGCTCCAAGAACGTGAGGACAGAATCTGTATTGAGATCCTCATGAATGAGGCTTTTTAAAAACCAGAGACGTGTGAAAAACACTTTCATTTGGCTCACCTCTACGGGAATATCTTTTATTTCACAGAAAAAATATGCAGATAAACATGTACGGCTTACAGAACCAGGCACAGGCCCAAAGGCCTAAAGGACTGACAACCAAAATGACGCTCATTAACCATAAAGAGGTGTCAACCTTACTAGCTAACTCAGAATGATAAGGTATGAAATGAGAAATACAAACATGACAAACAAACAAAATGTCAAACTGTCAGATGTTGAGCCTGGGAGGCTTGACTACTGTAAGACTGTGTGGGGGGCTCTTCAGTTTATAATCCATGCTTGTAAGTGCAACATGAAGTGAATACACTAAAACAGCCAAGAGGCATGCTGGAGGTGGTGAAATTTAGATTCATGATCCTCAGAGGATGAATCTTTGGTGATCCACTGACTTTTCTCCTGGGGACACCATGGACGAAACTCAACAACTGTTAAATAAAGCTGAAGTGGTGCACAATGTAAAGCCACCGTAGTTAGCCTAATGCTTTAGTTTATGAAACTTTGAGTATACATGTGTTAAATTAGTTAATGTCACCATGAAAAGATTTAAGATTCAAATTCAAAGACATAAAGAATTTTATTGTCAGTTTGCTATATTTTCTTGACACACAGAAGCAGAAAGCTGTTTCTCTCTCATCTTAAAATAAGCAGTATGAATCTAAACATATATATTATAACCCATAAAACAAAATATAATATATAAAGATATAAAGATATAAAATCAACGGACACACAAACTGAGACGTTAGACCTAGATAGACTTATGAAATATGATGTACATAGATAGACACAGAAAATGGCTTGGTCACACTAGCTCAGTTGCGCATAAAAGAAACTGTAAAAAGAAAAAGAGGTGTAAGATAGTTTTTTTTTTCTCTTATGTTTGCTATTTGCTACAAAATATGAACCCTAACCCTAGGAATGTATGCAGAATATTATATTTAACAGATTTGTTTGTTTTGGTCAGAAATCCTGGTCCTGATCGGGTTAGTAAGCTTAGACTTGCTATGAGATTGCTCAATCTTGCTGCACTTAACTGAGGCCTAAATCGTCCAACATCTCAAAGCGCTTCACTTGAAGGTGAAGTGAAAGCAGAAATCATAACAAGATGTTTCAGAAACAGGAGACGAGATAAGAAAGAAAATAGGACCTCTTGGCCTGTTACATTTACTGTAGAAAGTAATTTGACAGCTAAAATTGCACCCATTTTCTGCAAACATTTACCAATCTATTACACAATTGCCTACATTAGGCTGTAATGGTAAGTGGAGCTTAACGCAGTTCAGACTAATATTGAGAGGAGTGCCAGGAGACACCAGCATGTGCAGTTTTCATCTACATTCAGGTCAGAATACATTGAACTGATCACACAAAGCTGCTGACAGGAAGGAAGTGATCTGAACACGAAATAAGTGCATCAGGAGATCTATCTACTGAGGGTGAATCAAAGGGTAAAATCCATCTGATTGAAACTGACTTTAAATATAAATGACTGTCATTTGCACCACAGAAGCCTCTTCTCATGAAAAACAAAAAACAAGCAATATGCAATAAGCAGACATCTACTCAAGACACCGTTTTGTCTCAGCCTACCACGGGATTGCAGTCAAACTATAAATATGTCGTTCTCTGCAACATAGTGACATAACAGACATAGTGAATGGTGATGTTAAACTTATGTGATAGAATAGCTGTATGGTATAAAATACGGTGCGATTAATGTGCCAACTTATATATGTATGGGACACCACACCACCAAGCCATTATGTCCGAATCAATAGTTACTCCATTTCCTATAGATGGACATTTACAGCCTGAGCACACAGCCGATTAACAATTCACCTCCCTCAGTCGTCCTTACCAAGGTCCTTACATGTAGGCAAGTCTCCCCACTTTACAGTCATCCCCAGCAGTTATTTGGGCCCCTTTATAAAAGAATGGGGAGGGAACAATAACTGCATTTTAAACGGCCACTGATGGTTCGGTTACGAAAAACATACAAACACAACACTTGGTGATTTTGTCTCAAAGTTTAAAATGACTTTTTCTCCCAGGGCTATGCATTTAATAGCTCAAAATTATGAGCCACTAAGTTCCTTATTTTGTGAGCACACAGAGAAACTCAACAGCTGACTCGTCACTGTCTAGTGTTTAAGCATAATTACTGAACAATGCAGACAAGCCACTGCACAAGTATTAATGCTTTCATTGGGGTAGCCCCCTATGGCGTAAGCTCTGCTTAAACCCATTGGCAGTATAAATTAAGCATTATGCTTCTACTTCATGCAAACAGTTCGAACGCAGTTCGAACTTTACTGAATAAAGTTTGTGCGTTTGAACTCTTTGCATAAAGTAGAAGAAGTTTATTAAGTCCAGAGCACCGTGACACGAACAACATTTGTTGCTCATCCTTATGCAACTATTCTACCTGAAAATAAAAGATTTACTATCACTAGGTAGCACGCCGACTTGAAACAATGAAAAATTAAAACAGGAGTGAAAGCTTTATGGCAGGACTATGTTGATTTGCTCCACACTGTATTCTGGGCCCTGACTAGCGGCTGCAGCTAATGGGTTGTCTTCCGTGTTGCAGAGCTTTACTTCCAAGTCAGCAAGCCTCAGATCCAATGCCACCATAAGACTTTATAAATATCAGTGGTGGTGTCTGCTCTGAGTGTCAGAAGTTAACTGATGTATGGAGAAATTTAGCTAGACTAAAAAAGGTATGTTGTGGCATATGAGCTAAAATAACTCAGTAAGCTTCAAATAAAAACTTCAGCAGCAGAAACCTGCATGTGCCTCATGTGGCTACAGCTCAGCAAACGTTACAATGTGCTGCTTTAAAGCTCTCCCCCTCTCTGGTGCATCAAACCACTCATTAATTCAGTTGGATGCAACCCTTTTAACCTGTGCTGAACAGATTCTCAGTGGCAGCTGCTGTTCTGACCTCTTGTTTTTGTCTTGAATCCAATATATATTCAACATGCAACATCCATATTATAATTATAATTTTATCAGCATTCAGGTACGTTCTGGATTGTTTAACCAGATCATCATTGTCATTCTTGCATTATTGTCACAATTAAAGCCTTCAGTGGTATAAATGTAAGAGAATTTTATTTAGTTTTATGAAAAAGTGAACGGTACCTCAGAGAAGAATGTCCCTGTTTCGGCTGAGATGAAGAAGCTACAAAGCCATTTTTGTTACCCCTACCCTGCCCCCTCCCATTCACAGCCTTCACCTCTTCCTCAAGACACGTCCCGCTTCCTTTCATCCACCTCCATCTCGCTGCCAACCAGACCCCATCATCATTCCGGTGTAGACGCCTTGAATATCGACCTCCATCATGACATATGCAGTGACGCATAGCCCTGCTTTTACAGTCAGGTCGCACTCAGGCTTGCATAACTCACGTCTGTTAAAATGCCACTCTCTATCTGCCACTGTCTATCTGCACGACTTCCAGGAAGGAAGATAGCTTCTCTAGCTCTGGAAGCAGAGAAATATTGGTTGAAATGCTGCCTGGTGCAACTACTGAGCTTCACACTGAGATAGGAATAATGGAAGTTATGATCCAGAAGCAGCTCAGTGCCTGGTTTATTCTGAGTATTGGCTGAATTGTGCTTAGAGTACATCAAAGTCTACAAAGTTCGATTAAATGAACAAATCCAGAGAAAGATTCCCAAAAGATTCCGTGAAAAATGCCGCCTAGACTAAATTTGACTACTTCTAGGTAAAAGACTCCAGCCGTCCCAGTGTCTGACAGTGTTTCTTCCAAAATGTTTAATTTATAATAGTAGCAAAACATCTTTTTGTTTCATTTCAGTGTTCAGAAAATAATCATACTTGATTTACAGCCAGGTGCAATAGCTAAAAGCACACACTTTGTCTTCAGTGTCACACTAATCACTGATTTGATTTCATGCATGGGGAACAGAGCCACTCATCAAAAGCTGAGCGGAAAATGCTTTGGAATGATCCCATTTGATATTATCCAGATGTCCGAAATGATCTCTGTGTATTTGTGCTAACAAGCATCATATGGCCAAGAACATGTTTCTCTGCGTGCTTGTGAAACTAATTAGCGTGATGGAGGATTTCTGCTTTCATCCAACCCTTACCAGCCCGGTGTCAAGGTATCATCCACTTCTCTCCGAGAGGATCAAAGCGTTACTGTTAGACACCAGAAAACGAGAGGAAAATTTGGCCAGGATCAATAACAGACCTGAAAAATTCATCTGCATATTGCTTTTTAAAAGTGGAGAGTTTGGTGTGAAATATGAGCAACCAATATTGATGGCTCTAATAATCGCTAAATAGACAATCCTCCTGAACTAGAAAGACAAAAATCATACTTATGTCATTTCTTGTCATCTTCTTCCTGCTTTGGTTACCTGTACTGCATTTTATGTATTTATTTTTACTTTTTTCTTTCACTCACACAACACAGCACACACGCTTAGCACCTTCTATGTTGTTCAATGTTCTGCACTAGCTGATTTGTCCCTGTCCTGTAAGGGTTGTGGTTGTTTTTCTTTATCAGTAAGTCAATAAATCAGTAAGAGTTTTTGCCATTCTTCCACTATCCTTCCCACAGCGAGTGGATTTAAACTGTCTGCACAAATGTCTCCCTTAGCATGATGTCAAGTATATCTGCAGCAGCTTGAAGAAAGCATCTAGGTCTCTGTCCTCTGTCAGAAAGCCATTGTACAATCTCAACTTCCAAACCTACCAAATATGTGTGCGAAGAAAAGTGAACACGCAGATTTATATTGGTAGCTGCAATATTTATGTAAGATAACGACAGTAAGTCGCACCGTGAACTTGTTTATCTGAGAAAACAGGGGAACTTAAACTGCAGTGAGGCGTGCAGGATTTGCAGGAGGCTTAACTGATAAATCAACCTCGTAGCCGCTCCACACAGGACTATCCAAGAAGAAGAGATTTATCGCGCAAACACTCAACACACTGAGTGAACTTCCTTGAGAATTCAAGCTCTTAATAGACTGTTGAGGTTTTATTGTCTTAGCCCAAAAGGTATTTGTATCATTCCTCGCTTATCTTTTCTGCTGATTAATTACTTTCTGCAGCCCATAAATGAAAGCCCTGTGTGCCTCGAGTTCCATAAGCACAATCAGCTGATAAAAGAAGCATTCGTGCAACTTTTTTTTCCACTATCAGTCTAACTGAAAAGTTTAGATTTTGGCTTTCTTTGTTTTTGCAGAGAAGTCCAAATCGTAACTAGCCCGTGTGTTAGTGAGCTCTTAAACTCAGTGATGGGCCATCAGGGCCAGCAATGCCTTCTCTGCTGGCACAAACTTTAGCAAAATCACTGACTTACATTTAAAGATTTTTCCGTCATTCTTATTAAATTATTACCAATAGACTATTCTTGTTATGTAATGTCTTGTCTGTACCTCAGCCGCGGTGCTTCTGGCAGTGTAGCTTTGATTAGAGCTTTTAGCCAATCATATTTCAACCATCATGTGTTGCCAAAGTCAAAGAAATCTGCATGGGCTTTCATAATTAAAACTGCGTTATGACGTTCCTTTAAACCAATCACATTTGAATTCTTAGGCCTTCTCTGTGGCCTATGACAGCATCAGTGTTTTCGTGTCATCCTACTGCACGGTCAGAGAGCCACTCTGGTAAAGCTAAGCACAAGCAAATCGTCCCTGTTAACGTTTAGATAGCTATTGGTTGAACTAACAATGGCGGAAGAGAGAGGTTATGGATTTGGTTGCAGAAAGCCATGTAGAAAGCCATTTTCACAGCAGACTTTGAAGGAAAAGCTGGATATTGTGAGGAGAGACCACCCAACCCTGGAGCTAACTAGCCTGACCCAGCTGGGGAAAAGACCTGCAAATATGAGCAGTGTCAGGCTCAGAGGAAACTTTAAATTGCAATGCGATGCATAGAATATCCTTGCATATTTACACACAAACATATATACTATTACATACATTAATTAACACTGATCAGAGTGTCTTAAAATAACTTTTATTAATGTCATTTTACACTCGTTTACAGTTTAGGGAGTGACTTATAGTTGGATCTGCTAGAGTTCCCTCCCTATGTAGTCTGGGAATCTGAATGCCGACCACGATTCTCATATTTCTCTCTGCAATCCCTGCAAACTGTCAAGTGCACATCCCAGACAGGGTCCCAGGGGGGTTCCTAACAAATAAGGAATAGTTTAATTTCACGGTTATTGCATTTTCAAAATGCAGAGGGCTGCGGAAGGATCACATTACCATGGACCCTGCAGGACAAATCACAAGTGTCCTGCATGCGGTCAGCATCATGAGCACTGCAGGAGTGGAATGTGGTCATCTTCCCGAGACAAATAAAATACAATTTATGGGTTTAAGTTGTTTTGCAGCTCTGTTATTAGCAGAGGGCATTTGTGTAAACCATAAGAACCTCTGGTAATGGCTGTTTACTTTTTTAATGTATTACTGAACAGTTCCATCTGTATAATTGCAGTTATTTAAATTAAAGTCGACTTCATGGCTATCATGTGCATGGTTTTATCAGTTTTTAATTGATTCATCTTATACTGTCTACATCTTAAAAGTTTTACAACTGACATGAACAGGTACTGCTAGCTAACCCTAACCCTATTTAATCAATGGTGTAATCATACACACACACTTCTTTTTCCAATTAGATATCTTACATCTTATTTTCTATGTTTCAGTCGTGGCATATTTCACCATACTCCGGCCTAGTCGCGCTGATTATTATTATAATTATTATTATTTAAATTTTTCTTCGCATTTCAGGGCACTGTTTTTTCTCAGGTGGACTGGATCCAGGAACAAACTCAAGATCTTTTCGCGGCAATTAAAAACAATCCCCTGAGCAGAGGATTAGCTGTCGCATAACAGTTTAGTTTCTCTCTTGTGTATCCTGGCGCACGTTGGACCATATTTTGCTACTTTTCTCTCGCTTTAAAGAAAATTATAGCCATCTGAAACCTCTCAAAGTTGGGCCAAGCGGAGGGCCGTGTGTTTGTGCTCTTTAGTCCAGAGGGGCTTGGCGGGATCAGAGCACCAAAGCACTCGGTTGCCTAGGTGATGTTCTGTAATCAGATAGGGGCCTAATGGTCCGTTCTGTGTTAACTCCTGTGTCAGCTCAGCATACGTGCGTGCAACAGCGATATTTACTGTGTCATTAACTCATTATTAACTAATTTCAGGATCTAAGCCTACTTTAGAGGCGTACTAGCCTTATCCAAACATTTGTATAGGATGGAAATCATAAGGCGCAGATGTATGAAATGTCATGAAAAGTAGCGAGTGCGGTGTCCGTCTTGAAAACGAGCACACGCTGCAAATTTCATGGCGAGACAGTTCTGCGTCGTGCAGCTGAGAAATGAGACAGAGAAAGCAGGGCAGAAATGAAAGCCTTATTTGGAATTAAAACTTGATTATTGGCTTTTTGTGAAGGAATGAAAATGCTTTACCATTTCTTCTTAATGGCTTACTGCCGGTTGCATCTGGTGGTGCAAAAGCTGTGGGAAGCAAAGCAAGAAGATATCTTATACTCACAGCCTCGCTTATATTTAAACTCTCTCCAACTTTAAAATTAAAAGTAAGTGCGTTGTTTCTACTTTGTTAAACTTATTTCTGACCATTTACAGTTTGTAACAGCAACATGTTTTATGTGGATGATAAGGATATAATATTCTGTTCTCAATGTTTTCTTCCCCACCAGTTCCTGTAAAAGTGTGTTAATCAAATGTTAATGAAGTGTTCATCATCAGCTCAGTTTTTCTTTCACTACAGTAGATGATTCATTGTACATTCCTGCACTGGACACTTTGTACAGTTCAGTTCTCGGTGTGGTGCAGCGTGCACCCTCTTGTAAGGCCAACGCTGAGGCGAGACTAATTTTAACAGGACGAAATGTACTTGTATTAAAAAAACAAAACAAGTGAAAGCTTACCAGCTAGCGTTTACAGCTCTCCAAATAAAAAAAATACAGTAATAACACCTTTATCTCTTCCTCTATCACTATCTTTGCATATTGTTTTGATTGTGCTGCTCATGCTCTCCAGTCCTGTGGTTGCACTAAACTAACCAGAACGAATAGCAGCCATCATTACCACCAAAACAGGAAGTCAATCCCACTTTCATTTAAATTGGCTGGACAGTGTTTGCTCAACCAGAGTGAACTTCATGGTAGGGAAATGAGGAGGGATCGACAACAGAAAACAAATGCATCTAGTCACCTCTGTCACTGAAACAAATGGGAGTGCAGATCCTATAGGAGGAAATCCAATACCGCTGTCATGAGCTTTAGTAGCATTAAGCATTAATATGTGTTAACAGCAAGGCATGCAAAAAAAAAAGTGCTTGAGCGTATGGACTGTATGCTATACAATCTCAAATTGTTGGTTCTTTCTAATTTTAGGAAAAGCTGGTTGGGTGGTCCAATTACAGCTCTGCTCTGGGTGCAAAAACAGATGGCCTGGAACTGATTAGACCTCTAGATGTTTGAGGTTGTGCAAAACATTTTATAGATTCTAGCCTTAAGATCTAAATGCAAACATGAGACCTATCATTGCTCATGATCTAATGCAGCAGCCAGTAAAACATCACATTTTCTGTCACCCTGATGGACGCAGGAAAAGTTATTCTTCGGGAGGATATTTTCTGATTTGCTGAGCGCTGCTTTGATGAAAACAATCGATTTATATTCAAATGTAGTTTATGTGTAAATGTGTTTTAAGGTATATCTGCATCAGCAAGCACATTTTGAATACTTGTGATCACTGTTATTTGTCAAGTTGCAACTACTGTGATCCAGACAATACCGAATATAATGTACGTTTCTTATGCCCTACCGTCTTGCAGCACAATACCTGCTTGAAGTGGCTTTAGCATTTCTTCGGTTATGTTGTGGCAATCACATCATTTGGTTAAAGTTACAGAAAGACCGCGCAACGAAAAACAGAGCAAATCCACGACGACTTCAGACATTACACACTTATTGACTTAATGTAACCAAAACCAGAGTCATTTTCTAAACTTAACCACAGAGCTTTTATTGAATAAACCACAGAAGGCAGTCTGAATGTAAACCCCGATATCTGCTGTGGATGGTCTGTGTTTCTGCATGCCCACCATCCATTTGATTCATTCAAAAAAAAAACATTGCTTTTGGAATAAATCCAGGCAGTGATTGAGTTGCACTTGGATTGGAAGGGAACTTAGTTGTATATGAACCTAATTTCTTGCAGACAGAGTTGACAGTACACTGGTGAAGGGCAATATATAAAGCAAAAGCGGATTTGTCTTTTTGTGTGGAATCTGTTGGTTCATGTTTTACGTCTTCTGTGCAGTGCAGTAAGGGAATCCAAGCCTGGAATGACATCTATGAAACCAATTACGTAAGTGGTACACAGATTGTTTTGTTATGTGTAGCGAATCAATATGGAGGCTCATACTAAGCCCATGCATCCCTTAAACCATGACTGACATTTGTATGGTTTGTATGGAAAGGGACATTAATTCAACAGAAAAGCTTGTGTGGAATTCTCAGGACTTGATTGATGAGTAGAAAAGCGCACAATCAAAAGCAAAAAACAAAAAAAACGGAGAAATCTAGAATACAGACGTCAGGCAGCGAGAAAAAAAAGGGCAAGATTTATTAAGCTAAAGCTGACGCAAGACAACAACAACAACAACAACAAAAAAACACCAGGTAGACAGACAAAAAGCACAGGCAGCAAGCAGAGGCTGAATGCAAAGCAAACAGACAAAGAGGTTCAAAAAGGAAACCAGGTGTAGACTGGGAATGCTGACGGCATTGCACGAGAAAGTTGGGCATGGAACACAGGAGAGATCACAAGCAAGCAACAAAGACAAACTGACACCTAAAGAGGGAGAGACTATTTATAAACACCGGGGGCTGATTGGGTGACAAGACAAAAGGTGAAAGAAATACGAACGGAGCAGTCAGTCACAAAGGCAATCAAGGTGAAAACTGATTTGTGTTCTGACTTTATGGAAGAAGTTCAATTAAGAGGACCTTTTTAATAACTGGAGCAATTGTTTACTAAATCGAAATTAAAGGTGCAGGTATGAAGACAGACACACAGCTGTCAAAACATTATTAAGGAGACAAACAGGATATTTTCTTGATCTGCAACACTTTTCTTAACCCTTGGCTCTAGGGTTAAAACTTGAGGGATTTTCTTTAAGTCTTCTTACACTTTCTGTGTATGACCGGAAGGAGGAAGCTTCCCCTAATGACATCGGAGGAATTTTCCCACAGCTGATGAAGAAGGAAGTCAAGACATTAATCTATTCTACATGTTTAGACTGGAACAGGATGATGCTATGTCCCAGTGCTCCTACCACCTCTTTGTCCCAGAGTTCAGTGCTGACCCCCCCACAAACTTTGTTTTGTTTATGGAAGCACTAAGCAACACGTATAATAGAAGACACCAAGTGGTTCTTTAGCTGCATGATCCAAGCAGGAAGACTTGAAAGAAAAAGATGCCTGTATTTACACAGACAACAGTATTCCACTTATATAATTGGAATAATATGTTTAAGCAGAACAAAAATGTCTCACGTAACCACATCAACTGAAGCAGGGTGGCTCAGTTGAAAGGAATTTGGAAGAAATGGGATTGAGGTTGGCGGCGTGAACCACTGATAATCTGTTCTATAAAAAACTATCAGGCCCTAAAATCTAGTAAACGCTTTATCCGATGATTTCTCTCTGGATGGAATGAACACATTCTTTCTGCGAATGCTCATTCCTCACGGGATAAGCATCAGGTGACATGATGAGTTTCCAGGAGGAGCTGTCGAAAGCGTGGATCTGTCTCCATCTTTATTGAAGGAATTTAGCGTTGTCAATAAAACGGGTTGAAGACAAAAACTCCACAGACTGCTGCACAGCGGGCAGAGTCAAGTTGTGCATGACAAAAATAGTAATGTTCTGATTAATGATCACTTCATTTAGCGTTCATGTGAAGTCGGATTCTGTGATCAAAACCTAGTTTCTGGTTGAAAGATACTGTCCACACCAAGTGTAGTTTATTCCAAAGCTAGACTGAACAGGGATGGAAAGATGGGAAAGGCTCTCTTTAAGCTGTGCTCTCCAGCTTCAGCACAGGAACTCTTACTGAAGGAGTAAATATCAGAGATGTAAGTAAGATTGTCTAAAACTGCAAAATATTTTGAAAACTTCAAACCCAGACTTGACGGCAGACAAGAAAAGCATGAATGATACAGTTCAGACCTTAAAGCTTCCTAACGTCCTTTACCAAGTCCTTAGTTCTTTATCCTAAAGACTTTATTTTCACTACATCCCATTTAAAAACCTAAATTAAGCTTTCTCAGTCCTTCTTTTGTCTGTGTCTTTGCTTCAGTGGATGAAAGCCAGACTCATACAACTTCATCAAGTCTTAATAATAACAGTACTAATTTTAAAATCCAGATTTGGCTCTTGGACAACACATGAAAGGTAAGGGTGACACGTTGATCTTTTTGATACATGTTTTTTTGGTGTCTGCGTGCTATCGTCCACCAAGGAATTGGCAAGAGCTGCCGCTTGGATTACCTTTGCTGTGTGGATAGACGAAGAAAAACTCCAGGCTTTGTTTCGCTTGTAGAGGCATGACAACGTGAAAGGAAAAGAGGGGGAACAGAAACACAACCTATGGACTGAGAGCAGGCTCCTGCGCTGACTAAATGAAGCACATAGAGAGGTTGTTTCACGCTTCACATGTTCACACTAACTACAGATGGATCAGTTGAACTAACTTGCTTTAGCGCGTATTCACCCCTGTGCCAGATGTTGAACTCGTTTGACCCTTACCAGTTCGCATGCCAAAGCCTTAGCCCTCCACACAACCCTGACCCATCTGGAACAGAAGGACAGTTTTGCCAGGTGCCTTTTTTTTTTTTTTTACTTTAGCTTGGCAATTAACCCAGATGCCCTAAGAGACCGGGAACAGAATTAAACAACCTCGGCACAACCTCCCACACTTCACCTGCCTTTGGATACTGCAGTCAAGTTACTTGATGTCTCACACATGAAAAGCCCACCAGCAACAGGAACCATCACATAAAACAGGAGCCCTGTAGAACGTCAAAGATGCCGAGTGAAGTTAATGATGGTGCGACATGTAAGCTTAGCGGTTAAATACGTCACTGTGATCCTATTTTATCTGTCGCTGCTCTTACTACTTTATGGACAACTTGAATGATGTGTGCATACATCCATTCATGCTCATTCATTCATACATTTTGCTATTTCATTTTTTTTAAAGAACTCTCCTCTCTCTTCTTTTATGCTCAAGATTCATCTCTGCTGTCAAACAAATACAGTAACATCACATTAATGTATTTAACTGCTAATCTGACATGTTGCTCCTGACACAAACAGGATCACAGTGGGTATAATGCAAATTTCAAATTTCTATGAAATTTTCAAATTCCATTAGTCAACTTTCTCTACTTCTGTCAAATTACTGTCGATACCATGAATTTTAAATAAAAATAGATGAAGTGACTCCCAGTGTTGATGTCCCCACCACAGGGGACATCAACTAAAAGTATACTGCTCTGTGGTTAAAATGTTGTACATATAAATAAAACTTGTTTGAAAGTCAGCTTAAACTCTTTTTCCCAACTAAAACATATCAAATATCCCCTTAGATCCATCATAAATGTGTTTTTTTTAACCTCTCTTGCTCATGTAAAATGCAGCCAGTGAAATGTCTGCCATTTTGACGGTGCAGAAACTAATGTTGCACATTAGAGGGTGACACAAGAATGAATTGTCACTCCCATCCCATCCCGAGGCCACGAAAATACTCCCGTCATATCCCGATCACATGACTGACCCCCCAGAAAAATCCTGTTCCGCAAAATCCCAAGGGAAAGTCTCCCAAATCCCATCCCGCTCTTCGTATTGTTGTCTAAAGTTGGGTGCACTCACGCCATTGCACGGTCATTTTTGTAATTTAATCTTCGGCACCGTCCCTCTCCCGACCGCCCCCGCTGACTATTTCTCTATCTCTATGATATACCCCTGGAAAGGCCAGGATGTCCTCTACACTGCACAACAGGTTGCAGCTCTCCATCTTATACAGCTTTTTAAAAGTCTATTAGAGACACATGTCCTCCACAGTCGACAGAAATGAACTACCTCTGGCCTCTGTCTTCACGTGTCTGGGCCTGCAACTGAATGATGGCCTAACCTGGAAAACCAACACCACTGTGCTGATCAAGAAGGCACATCAGCAACTCCGCTTCTTGAGGGCCCTAAAACAACACCTATGCTGAGGAGCTGATGGTATCCTACAAGATGCTCAGTTGAAAGTGTTGCTTTAACAGTATTGCCCTCGTAATTAAATGGTATGTCTCTTCTCACTAACCGGTGAAATATTTCATGTTAATTTAGGTTTTTTTTTTAGTTGTGCAATATATGACAAAGTATTGCTGCTAAATGTACGCTTCTCATTTTTGTACACACACACATACACATATTTAATACTGGTCTATTTATTTAATCTCTGTCTATAGGATAATCTTTAAGTTTAGATACTAAATTGACACAATTTAATGAATCCTATATTTTGTTTGTGGTTGTCTATTATCAGGGGTTGTTCTGTTCTAATACATTTTGTTTAATAAATGTGAATAAGTGTTATTTGTCAGGGGGCAAAATGTTAAGAGGGGAAATTATTGAGGAAATGATTGTTTTATTGTTTTATTTTAGCAGATTTTTAAAGCTGGTGATAATTTAAGACAGAACCATGCCCAGCCCTGTTAGCTTCATTTTAATACGTGTAATTACACAGCTACTGTGAGGACACACAGACGTGTCTGGCACTGAGCTGTACCCTGGCACAGGCGCTGGACCAGGCTCTAAGCAGTGGAAACAGACTCTCCCCCGCCCTCAAGGGAAATGCTCTTACTTGCAAACAAATGGCTCTTGGATTAACTGATAGCCAGGAGTGTTAACGCGAGAATTAATATTGTCGGCACCTCAGACGAATCTGTTTCTCAGTTAGTGTGAGCTCTCAGACAGCATTATCTGAGATGATGAAAAATCAACACAAAGCTATTCTCTTCGGTGAGATACTGACTGTCAGGGAGCACACGGAGCTGCAGCTCACCTGCTGCCGAGGACCTCGTCTGAACCATATCCGCCTCTGCATATGCTCACCGCTGGAAGCAAATGAAAATAGTCACACACCGTTCACACTCAACCTGAAGAGAACTTGTCTCATGAAAAGCATACGTGTCACGATAATTACAGCATGATACAAATATTGAAAACAGAAAATCTGAACACTTACCCAAAAGATATACACTATGTATACACAGTAATAAAGTGTTATCATTCTTTTTTTTTTACCGTATAGAAGCATGACAGTTTATTTTTATCTTCAGGGCAACATGTTTAAATATGCAGCAAGTGACGGATACTGCATTTGGAAATTTTGCTTAATCAAAAAATCTGAAGTGGCAAGTTAAATCTGGATTGCACTACTTGTTACATGTAAATTAACATTTGGTATATTCAAACCCTCGCCAAGAAACATAGTTGCTTGCTACAGAGGCTATGGTGCACCTACGCTGTAGAGCTGACATACTATGTTTGTGTAATTACTCTCACTGCCAGCAGGGGGAGACGACCCTTTTCGCTGCAGCTTTAAAATGAATGCTTTATAGAAAGAAAGGAAATAAAAAGCTCAGGTGGAAAAGAGGAATAGGTTGCAGCCTACATGAAATAAATAGAACAACCTCTGCGTTTATGATATAGGTTCTTTACTAGCTCTGACCACTGGTGTCGTTAGCAGCCACAGTCACAGCATAAGGACACACTGAACCAACATCATTTGCTAGTCTCTGCAATTTTGAGTCAATGACACAGCTTGTTGTTCTGTTTCCTCTGCAGGTGCTCAATTCAGCTGAAGAGGACAAACTGAAGGGCACATTGTGCTCGTTTCACGGCTTCCACATTATAAACTGCATAGAAATCACTGCATACTGTAAAGGACAAAAACCTGCTTATTCCAAGAGCTGATAAAGCACAATAGATCTGTGATGTTTGAAAGATGTTTGCAGACATAGAATTTCTTCTGTATCAGATCAAAATAATATGGCATGAAGAGCTTGTTCAAACAAGATTTGATGTAACAGAAGTGTATAAAGATCGGCTTTAAAGAAGAGAAGGACAGAATACAGTTTTGAAAGAAAGAGTTTATTGCGCTCCGTTGTGATAGATGTGAGACTGAAGTGTACTCGGTTCCTGCAGCAGAGCAGTTCACAGAATATCAATCAATACATCCACATCATTTATTTAAACTTCACCTGCAGCAGCAGGCACACTTTGGGAGGAGTATCCACGGAATAACTAGTCTGTTGTGGTGTCACAAGTACAACAAGTACGACTTCAAACAAACAATAAGATGTACATAAACCAAAAAAAATAACAACCACAGAAGTGTCTTTCCTGTACAGGCATAATTGTAAAGACTTTAATATTATTGCATTTAACTATTGTCTGCTAAAGCTATACGGAAAGGAAATTGAGAAGAAGAACAGCTAAAAGTATTTTTGCAAGCTTTAAGGTACTGTTTCAGACCCAGTGCATTGCTAAGGGCGATCAAAATCCTTCATACAGAATCAGTTCTTGTGCACCGTAGGACGACTCTGACGGGGCTGTAGTCAGAGTTGGACATGCTTTCATCACCGTGGTGGACACCAGTATCTCAGGAGCTATGTTCTTATATTAACATCAAGCAAATGGAGCAAATAAACCAGGTTGTGGAGCATGGTAAGAAGGTGGCACCATGGGTTGTATTATGCACAACTGTGAAAAACAGATTTAAAAAGTAGAGGTCACAAGCTGAAAACTATGCAAACTATTTGCCAATTGGCAAAACATTGAAGAGGAAGAAACAAAAGCATGATTTTTGTCAATCAATGGTAGATGATGAGAAGGACTCAAGGCCAAGTTGTGTTTATTCTTTTATGTCAGGTAGTTTCATACTATCCACAGATGAGAATAAAAAATATAATAAAGGCATGAAATAAAGGCTAAAAAAAAAAAAAAACCTTTGTTGCCATCAACCTGTGCACACGTCTATATGCGGAAAACATCTGTCATTGAAATGAAAGCTGCAGTCTAATATGTTTTTTCACACTGTTTTTTTGCTGATATCAGCTGTTCCAGTAGGAAACTTTGGAAACAAAGTAAAAGCCACATTCCCTGCTCCATGAAAATATGTCTTTACAAAATCTCCAGTAAATCCTGGTGTCTCAGTGGCACTCTGGGCTTCATGTCATCCAGGGATCAAGACAAGATGAAGATAACTCTGGCAAGCTTGGTACTATAGATTCTTGCAAACAACATTCATGTAAACATCCAGGTTGTAATTTCAACTAGGATTATTTTCTAAAAGCACTGATGGTGACTTGGTGCTAGCAACCCTGAAAAGTACAAAGGCTTCACACAAGGTGGTTTTTAATTGATTTAATGCTAAAAACAATGCAGAGAAGAAGCAAGAAATACAACACGTTAATGTCCTTCTCAGTGTACAACAAAAATATGACTGTCCAATATGATTCTTAGAACATGCACAGATTCGTTTGTCCTGTCTAGTTCACATTCAAAGACACGAAGAAACAAAAAAGGGGAAATGGGAGAAAAACAAGAAATAACAGTGTCACCTCCGTTCCCCGTTTCTCTCTGCACACACTGACACTCACTCAACATTTACTTCTTCTGTTTGTTTTGGGTTTTTTTTGTTTGTTTTTTTACTTTTATCTCAGACAAACCTTGAATCCGAACTGGCTTCTGTGTTTTTCAAAATAGCTGATTTGCGTCTTCAGCGCCTCCACAAACCACCACTCTTGTCACTTTCATTTAATGCACTTCAACACAGTCTCCTCTTGCTCTCTAATAAAATACTCTGCTCAGCTGCAGCCACAAGTCTTCCAAACGCTTGCTCTTTGTTTTTTTCTTTTTTTCCAAAACAGCATCTCATTAATCAATGCGAGTAGCGAGGAAATTGAAAGTTTGTTGTTTCAGTGCCGCTTTTTTTTCCCCCTTTTTTTTGTAGGAGGATGGCTGATTATACAAAGTGCTGTTTCATTATTGTTTCAGAAGCAGAAATGAAATGGAGTTTTGGTGGACATGTTTCACTTACATTTGTCCATTAAGGCTGGAGCGATGCCTTGAGGAATGCCAATGAATGTCTTGTACTATTTATAGTTACACTTTGTCTGATTTATCTCGACCACTTCAGCGTAACACTGGTGAATTACAAAATCACACACACCAGCGCACAGACGCGGAGAACAATCTGTCATTTACCTGTCAAGACGTCATGCAGCAGATGGAGCCAGTCAGTTGCACATTAAAGAATCCAGTGGGGAATTCCTCTGTCATTCTTCTCTCTTGTAGATCTGTATTTGTTATGTCTTTAATCTTATTCTAGTGAGGGCTACTGACTGAATTTAGGAAAATCTAGAGGACGCCAGTGTCTTAAATCAGAGAGACAAATTCTCCTGTCATCCTCCGAGTAATTCTTCTTGTAATTTGGGAGATGTATGGATATTGTAATGGGGAGGTGAAATTTGTTTCAGACATTAACAGCGGACATGCCGGTAGTTCATTTATCTGTCAGCTTCGGGAAGTGTCCACTTTGCTGTGATACACAAACCATCTCATGACAAAACACGCAGTGCCAGACAAATGCAAACGTGAAGAATCGCTCAGAGGAGCAGGCACGACAGAAAGAAAAACAGAGCTGTAGGGATCCTCCGCACAAAGCCGAGGTTATGTGAATCGACCTGTGTGAACACACTGAGGCCAAGATGCAGCAACCGCAGAGGCTTCCTTTCTTCCTCTGCAGGCTGAGGTTAGAGCGGCTAATTAGCCTGTTTGTTTTTGTAAATGTTGCTCGGAGGATAAAAGCAAACTGCGGGAAGGAACAAAAGGGGAGGGACAGTGATTTCCCATAAGTGGAAAGTTTCTCATTATTAAACATTTATTTCGGAATCGCAGCTAACCGAGAAGAGTAAACCGTGACTTTATGAGAAATGCCTCAAGGATCAACCCACAAAATGTGCGTCTCTTAATGAAACAATATCACTGTTTGTTCAAACTGACATGTTACTAACGATATTAAAACAGGTCCACGGTTTAATCATGTATAAATATTCATGCGATATTGCTGTTTGTGCAGCTGTTACAAAGAGCAGATTCAGTTTTCCACGGCGCCTGGTGGCTACAAACTACACAGGAAACTAAACAATCAGCACTACTTTGAAAGAAGACGGAAGAATCTTCTGAAATGACCGTGACTATAAAAGAAGTAATTACATCAAGTATTGCTTTGCACAAAAGCGCAACTACAGCAGGAGGTGGCAGAAAAAAAGCATGGTTTTATGAATTAATTTAGACCATGATGGGATCATGAATCTAGATAAAAACTCATTTGTATTTGTTGAAAGGAACATAGCCTGGTAGGGATCATTTTAAGGTTTCTAATAAATAAACCATGCAATAGAGATGATGAAAGTGAACGGGTGCTTTCTCAACTGGGGCAATCAGATGACACTGCACCAAAGGCTTTCAACCACAGTATTTATCTAGCTGTCAGGGTTTGTAAATATTGTGGACCAAGGGTCTTCAACGTTTTTCAGGCCAAGAACAACCAAACTGATAGTGGGATGGAGCGGGAACCCCTACTTTATTTATTGTATCTTCTTGATTTCTTGCACCGCACATGAAGTATGTGATGGACTGTAAGATGACTGTGATGACTGAATTTAATTTTCATTAATACTGTAAGTACAGGATCTTGTTCTTACACGTAGACAGAGAGCATCTCATTGCTGTGACTGATACTTAACTTGCCGGCTTGCCTGCTAACTACACTAGCAGCCGCAGAAAGAGACATGTTTGAGTCCTGCTCCAAGTGTCTGGCTGCTAGTGGCAGTTATCTAAACTCGGGAACAGTAAGCATATGGTTGTACCAGGTTTAGTCTCGTTCTGAATGTGTTTTAAACCCTCTCAGTCTTGTAAGTTAAAGTGACACGCTGCCAAACGAAGACTGAAAGGGAACGGTATGAATACGAGGCGAGCTGTCAGTGACTGTCACTCTTGTAGACATTTGCCTGCATATGTCTCACTACAGTCCAGTCAGCAAAGATTGTTCTGGACTCTAATATTAAGGCAGTTTTTTGTAAACATTGCAGACGGTACTATGCTGTCAGATGGAGTTGTGGGAGGGCTTTAAAAGTACCACTTCTGTTTCCGTTTGCAGCACATAAATTAAATATATGTGATGTACTTAATAAGATGAGGAGGAAATACACCAATCAGGCATTATGACCTAAACCTATGCCCATCAAGGAGTGTCATTGCTATGGGGTGGGGGTGCCTCATCTGATCTAGGTGGGTGCCACATGTCTAAGTAACATCCACATGAATGGCAGGTCCAAAAGTTTCCCAGCAGAACATTTTATTGTCACAAGATGGTCAATGTTATTCACTTCTCCCGTCAGTGGTTTCAATGCTGTGGCAGATTGGTGGCTGAAGTAGTTGTCATTGAAATATCAAATGCTTCTGGTGGCAATGCTACCCAAGTTGAACAGCAACACAAATAAAACAATCCATTGTCCAATGCAGTTGTTATGGGTCACCTTAGCCCTCGCCATAACTGCAGTACTTGATTCTACAGAATATGTCACTGCTAATGTGCCTGTCAGTTCAGTTTTACATCAGTTTTCAAAGCACGGATTGGAGGAAAAAAAACACGTGTGGGCGCCGACTTGACAGCAAGTGAAGAGGTTTAATAGTTTAGTGGATACACTTCAAATCACTCCACTGCCATGGTTTCTCACACCTGCCACTCTTCCCCAGTCAGCAATGAAAGTAAGAGAGTGAAAATAATTTAGAGTAATTGCCACAATCACTGGAACCAAACAGGCAATCAGTAAGCACCGAGGAGCTGTTTAATAATCAGACGAAAACATACACCTGCCATAGGTTAAAGAAGGTACAGACACATTCTACCAACAAATGTTTTCAGGACACACAACACCCACCTACGAGATTGCAGCTCCCCAGTCACTTCAGGAACAATCAGACAACCTTGTCAATCTTTAGCAGAGTTTCTGGAGGTAAGCAAATAATAGGGCTGAAGGATGGTTGCTCACCTCCCTCGCTCCTCATCATCAAACTACTGAACAATTATTCATTACTGTAGCATATTCACAGAATTTGAGGGAATTGTTTTGTCCTTGTAAGGTTCTGAAGATTTTTCTTCATTTTCTTTCACAATCAAAAAAAAAAACAACTAAAAATTTCGGCATAATCATATGCATAACATATTTTCTTTCGTACCCCTCTGGTGGGGGCTGATGACAAACTTAATCTTGCACAACCAGACTTATCTCCACAGAGCTGAGTCAATGCTGGGGGTCTGGCTGCAGCTGTTATCGTTCTAGGATGGAGGAATAAAATACTCTGGCTCGTTTGAAGGTCTTTAAACCAATCGCAACCATCTTGGGCATCAATAGGCTCGGCAACTAAAAAAAAAAAAAAACTCTTGCAGAAATTTAATAAACAGATATCACAGAAGCACTTGCGGAGTGGAACGAATCAGCACATTGATCAAGAAAATGACAGTCGCACGCGGCTGCCATGGCAAGATGTGGAAAACAAACTCAGACTGACGACAGCAGTGTCAGAAAACTGATTCTGTAAGAGCGTCCCTGCTTGACAGCAAAATGTTGTCAGTGTATTCTTCGGAGATGGGTGCACGCATTGACTGAAAGAACCAAGCAGACGTGCCTCGCTGCATGATACAAATCTTCTGCAAACCTGATATTTTCATTGTGTTCATTGCTGGCTTTTCAGCATGTAGGTTGGTGTTGTTTCCCTAACTGTAAAAATAAGATTTTGAAAAAAGATACATGCAGACATCGAATACTGTCTCAGTGGCAGGTTCTATCCCAACTGTGTACATTCAGGAGTGTCTAGCGTCGACTGAAACTATTTTACTGTGCCAACAGTTTCATATTCAACAATTCAGGAGCAGCAACTTTTTAATATAATGACTGTAAATTTTGACCATATCTTCAACTAAGCTAGTGTCGAAGCATATTTTCTATTCCTCTAATGCCCGTGTTGGAACATTATTTGCAGGCTTTGTATTTTATTATAGGTGTTGCTACCGTTATTAATCATTTCCTTCTATGACCTGTTCGGTCTGAAGCTAACATGCTGCCAGTGTATCACATTAAATAAATTGCCTGGCCCAAAAAAAGTCGCCACCAAAAAGGTCACACGGCATTTAGCTTTGATTACAGCACACGTTCACTGTGGCATTGTTTCGATAAGCTTCTGCAATGTCACAAGATTTATTTACATCTAGAGTTGAATTCAATGCCTCTCTTCTTACCCTGATGTGCCCATCACTCTGGAACAGGGTTTTTCCAGTTTGCCTCACTGATTAGTGGTTTTATTAACTCTACACAACTGTTCAGTCCCAATCCCTTGAGTTCCCTTCGCATTGTACGTGTGGAAATGCTCTTACTTCCACTATTAAACAGTTCGACTGTTGTTTTTCCTGTGACTTAATTTCACCAAACGTTTAAGTGATTGCTGATCAATCAGCTCATACCCCATTATCCTTCCAGTTTTTAATAATGCGTTGGGCAGTTCTTAACCCAATTTTGTTAGTTTCTTCAATCTCCTTAGATGTTTTCTCTCCTTGATGCATGGCAGTGATTTGACCTTCCTCAAACAAACTAACATATTTTCAACGACCACAGGATGTGTCTCTCAACATGGTTGTTTAAGAAATGAGAAGCTACTCATTGCATCAGTTGGAGGCTCCTACTTATTTGCTTAGTTAAATCCAGGTGGCGACTGTTTTTTTTGGCCAGGTAGTGTATATTTTCTATTCCTCCAATGTCCATGTTGGAAGATTATTTGCAGGCTCTTTATATATTATATGTGTTGTTATTGTTATAAATACTTCCATCTATGGCCTGTTCAGTCTGAAACTGAATAATTCTGCCAATGTGTCACATTATAGCTTTACAACAGACATGTTTGCTGTTGATATTATGTATTCCTGCTGAGGTTTCTCATTGGTATATGATACAGTACATTAACATGTGATCATTTTCTCTAAAAACTACACAAGGAGTACAACTTGACATGACTGAAAGATTAATTCAGCTGACTTCTTTCACCCCTCAACTGCGGTTACATCTGATACGGCAAATATAAAAAGCCCTGGCTGGACACAGACCGGGTTCATGCCTCTCACGCATAGTACTGTTGGAGTTAGCTAAAGCAAGCACTAGTGACATTGAACCCAAAACAGCATAAAAAGAAGAGGTGGGTTGCAAAGTGGCTCGCAGAGGAAACATAGAGGTGGGCGTCCTGAATTGGATTTACCACTGGATGCCTCAGCTTAGCTGGCAGCTGATGTGGGCTGGTTTATAGATTAACTATCAGCTGATGTAGCTGGGCTTGAACTAATGCAATGCCCGGTGTCCTGACACTCCCTCGCATACACAAACGCTGAAGAGTTTCTTGTAGGTGAATCACAGATCCCCAAAAGGTCAAAACTCTGCCAGACTTCCCGTCCGTCCAGTAGAGAAGGGCAGTCTCTGACACATGCAGCTCACAGCTGGTTAGTTGTTCAAGCTCCACCAAACATTGGTGATTGACTCTGACCTGTTGTCCTTGATCCCTGCGTCATCCACCTCAATACATGCCTCCTACAACTTTTTATTCTAAAGTTGCATTAAGGAACTTAGTCCTTAGGATCTAGAGAATTGTTTTTGATGGAGTCTTGGAATCCTATATTTAGTACAGACCTGTTAGTTCTATTCAGCGACCTTACATCCTACTCTTCAATTATTTCTGACTTTATTTACCATGACTCCAGCACACGAACATCCCCTGAAGGCACTGAGGTCGACAGGATTATTCAAGTCCTATGACGTAATTCCTTGATGAGATACGCATTCTTATTGTCACTTTGTTCACACTTTGATAAAACTTTAGATTTCATTTGAGCAATGACACATAATGACTCACGTTTGTGGAATTTTTGTGCAAGTTCCTCCAAAAGAAGAAGAAAAAAAAAACATCTAATTTACATAAAAGTATTCAGATCCATTAATTCCATACTTTGTAGAAGCTCCTTTGGCAGCAATTACAGCTCTTGCATAAGTCTCTAAAAGCTTTGCATACTTGGATTCGAGTAGTTCATCGCATTCTTCCTGGCAGATCTAGTCAAGATCACACAGATTGGGCGGAAAGTTTCCTTGATCTGGCACAAAAGACCGCACGGTTTAAACAAGACTGAATACATGCAAATCGGCACACGTACAAAGACTGTTACTGATGCTCCCTGCACCACATATCATGTAGGATGACACAGCATAAGTGTGATTGACATAAAAACTTACTTGGTTCAAAGAAACCTCCACTTTTATGTCTCCCCTCCTTTGCTTTGTTGCTATGGCTCCTGGCCAGTTTTGGATGATGGCTTATTTATTTATTTTTAAATGCAAGCCTTTCAAATGCACCTGCCCAGACAACGAATGGCTCTGTTCCACACTTTTAGACACCAAGCTTTGATGCAGCGCCTCTTAGGCTTTACTGGGCTTTTAACAGAAGGATCTAAGATTGTAATTGTCTGTACGCCCACAGATATCTTTAATCTCTCTGCTAAAATGAAACAAAACAGAACTATAAAATCATCACAGTCATTTAAGTTATCAAAGCTTGTTTTTCTTGAGGTGGAAAATTGGAACAAATGTCTAGGAAGTGTGTCTCTAGTGACTGTGTTGTGGGTTTCTCTTTCTGCCTCACCGAGTAACAATTTCAGCCAGTTTCTGCCCAAATGCCCAGACTCAACCCCTTCCACGCCTCTGGGACACTGGTTTTGCCCTCTCCCCTCCTGCCCTTGCTCTCTGTCCTCTGTTTGGTTCTAACACTTTTTTTTCCCATGCACATTCCAACCCACGCTTGCTGTCATCCAAACAAAATGTTTGTCACTGAACATATGTGAGAAACACACCGGATGAGACGATGCGTTGAACGTGCAGGGCTAAGCTGACAACGGTCACATTATCCCATTCAGCAAAGGCAGCAAAATGGTTCATTTACTGCATAACTGGCATTGGGCTTTGTAGCTACAGTAAAAAGCCAGATGCTACATCAATTGTGTCACTAAATAGTCAATCACAGTGCACATTTCCTCAATTAAAGACTAAAACTGCATAAAATCAAATAGGAACACTGCCACGTTGCTTCTTAAGCTGCCCATTCTCACAGAAAATATGTTGTAAAGATCAACATGTTACCTTTAATAGCATGACTGTCCTGCAGCATGACAGGAATGTCAAGCTGCTATTTCGGGCTAGTGGATGATATAACCGTGATGACGGAACAACAAGCAGGTTCAGTTTTTAAATGTTGCATGTAAATCAGTGTTGACACCTGCAGGGTGAAAACGGGTAAAATACTTTAAATCCAGCTTAACGCCGACTTCTCGCTGCTGTGTTTCCAGCTTGGTTGGAGTGATAAGACGTGACTAATGTTAGTGTGTGAAGCAAACAAACAGTGTTTAAGGGGACATGCAGTGTTTAAACCCAAACAGAAGTGAGAAGGGTGCATAAAAGCTGCAAATTTGTGCAATCTTTAGCCAAGGTTGCACACACACTGCACATGTCCCAGGGAAGTGGTGATGAAAACCTAATCGATTGTACAGATATCATTTCTTATCCCCACTAAAGGCTAGCAAGTGAAGGATTATGCAACAGCGCAATAGCTAGAATCATTTCAGATTCTGTTGACTATTATATTAAATGGGTTCCTCTGGATCAGGCTTCCCCAATTAATTTTACCCAAGGCTGAATATAGACATACCTCTTCATATCATCAATACAACATCAACAAAATGTCCTGAAAGACAGCTATCACTAGAGGAGTGACAGAAGTGACAGAGTGACAGAGACCGGAAGACAGTGACAGACAGAAAGAGATTTTCAGTTTGTCGCTATTGAAATATGAAGTTCCCTCAATAACACAACACATTATTAGACATTTGTGTGGCAAACTGTATAATTTGCTTTCATGTTTGTAATATTTAACTGTCTTTTTATTATTTAAAGTTTAGTACTGCGTTTTTTCACCGTTTCTGTTCTCTCTTTGCATCCATTTGTTCTTTTAATTAAGCTCTGTGGCATTTCAAGTATAAAATGTGGTACAAATGAAATTATCAGTGTTGTTATTGCTGTTGCAATTATTATTATACCACAATAAGTGGAGAGAGAAAAGCAGCGATGGTCTGAGGCAATCCTCCTGAAGTAGCTGGCATTAAAACTGGCAGCATGCATAGTGTTGAAGTGCTGCTTTCAACACAACTCTACGGTCTGCAGCATATCAAGCGAGTCGGCTTATCATTGCCGTGGTCTGGTGAAATAAAACAAAAGTGATCAAAACTTTGACTTTGTATTTTTTGTGCAGGCCATGGTAGCGACTTAGAGATATTGATTAGTTGACAAGCAGCTGAGCTAGTTAAGAACCATATATAGCTGCAGTACATCATGTTTTACAAAGCCAGTAGGTCAATGGTGTGGGCTGAAGCCAAACCACAGCAAAGCAGTGAACATTATATCGCATGTTGTGCGTTATTGCTTAACATATTGTGACAATACATGGGACAGACATTTGGCATGTGTGCACCGGATGTGTCCCGCAGGGCGCGAAGTGGGGTTCAGTGCTCTTGATGGATGAGTATGAGAAAAAATTTTAAAAGAGTGTTGTCAAACAGATGTTTCCTTCTCCACAGCAACACATTCCTGGGGGATCCTGAGGCATTCCCAGGCTAGATGGGATATATAATCCCTCCAGTGAGCTCTGGGTCTACCCAGTGGTCTCCTCCCGGCTGGTCACGCCCATAAACGTATAAAGGGAGATACCCAGGAGGCACCCTCATCAGATGCCCAAACCGCCGCAACTGGTCCCTTTTCGATGTGAAGGAGCAGAGGATCTACTCTGAACTGACGTCTGAGCTCCTCACTCTATCCCTATGGCTGAAGCCAGCAACCCTACGGAAGAACCTCATTTCAGCTGCTTGTGACTGCAGTGCTGTTCTTTCAGTCACTACACAAGGTTCACGACCATAGGTGAGGGTTGGAACGTAAATCGACTTGTAAATCGAAAGCTTTCTCTTAAAGCTCAGCTCCTTCCTCACCCCAACAAGCCGATACAACACCTCGGCCCATATTCTTAAAGATTCCAAGAAAGAGAGCTCCTATGTTACCCTAAAAATTCCTAGCTAGGAGTCTTAGCTTAGGAGTGATTCCAGAAAATTCTCAGAGAACTCTTAGCAAGGAATGGACAGAAACTCTTATCTTAGTGAGGAGGTGTGTTTTTTGTTTGCTGTGTCCTGATTGGCTAAGGAACTGTAGACCATTGTCAATCAGTCTCCTTGTATGGTGTCTCTTGTACGGTACAGAATGCGCTCAGCTTGCAATTTTCTTGGAATTTGGCCACTAGGAGCAACTCTTAGCACTAATCTTTAGGAGTATGGGCTCTGGATTACTTCAGCCGTCAAACCAAACGGTCTCTCCATCTCTTAGGGAAGGAATTCACACCCAATCCAGCACCAGTGCTAACCACCGCAGTGTGCCGCACATTAAGCGAACAGTGTCAAATAAATCAATCAAAAGTGTAACACTGAAAGCAATTTATTTATGCGTTAAGGAGAATGTGAGTCAGGGCAATATGAAGCATAAAAAAAAGAAATAAAAAAGAAACAGCCGTGCATTCTAATTATGCACACGGTGATTAAATCGTCACAAAACTGTAAGTGGATGTAAATAAGATGAGCAAATGCTGAAAAGAATGTGAATGATTGAATTGTTAATTCTGCTCGTCTTCAAACACACACCGATAACTAGGCCCATAGTGAGCAACCATAGACACCGCAGTGAAAAGAGCCTAAGAGGATTGAGCCCATTGAGTGCGTGTTATTTTTCACAGTGTTTTCATAGGGATAGCGTTGATTTCTTCTGTCCACACACGCACACACTCAACGAAGTTCATGTAGCGTGAGAAAGACGGTGTGTTTGTACACATAGATCTCAGGAGAGTTGTCTAAGTAAACCCAGTCAGTGGTTTGTAATTTACTGAGATTTAAACAGTGTCAAAAAGAGGCTAACACAACAAGCGAGCAGATAAAGAGTACTGGAATACAGTAGGTTTATGTCTGTGTACAGTAAATGTCATTAAACTGAAGGTTTCTTCATGTGAGATGAGCAGAGATTCAACCATTAAAATGATTGTCTGTCTCATTAATTTTGAAAATCATCACCGTTCACAGCAGTATCAGCTTGAACATTTCTTGACATTTCTACATGATGAGAAGTCAAAGCAATGAGAACAATGTGTGAATATTAAACACGTACTATGGAGTGCAACTCTCCTTTTCCCCCCAAACAAGGTAACTGGGAATAACATCAGCCTCTTTATAAACTAAAACTGGTTTCCGGCCCTATGTCTGAAATCACCCCCTGCATTCACACTGCATTCACAAACCTCCATTTTATTTCAGTGCTTGTGTGTGTAAACACAATCATTGTTGGGTGCTATCAAATATTACACAACAGAAGAACAGTTCTCCTAACAATAGATAGAAAAATTACCTCCCTTCAACCTTGCTGCAGCTGTCAAAACGCTCATTCAGACCAGAGGAGTCCTAATCACTGTTTAGGGAGGTTTCACCTTCTTTTGTCTGCATCACAAGAACTGAGGATGATTGTGGTCCTCAGAATGCTCTATTGAAGGTCTTTTTTTTAGCTCCCACATGTGGGCATTTGCCTCGCAAGCAAAAGCAGAATCTCAAGTGAGCAGATGATTGCAGCACAGACAAGAGAGTGAAAGTTAGGTTTTATTGAGACTATATTGTTGTATGTCTTGCAGAAGTGACTGGTTGGTACATCATTTCAATGTTCCTATTGGCAGTTTGAATGCAAGCAGGAAAAATATCCTAAAGATACCTTGTTCCCAGTGCAACATAGCCTCATTGCATTTTCAAAATTTAGCTAATTGCTCTTTTGTCTGTGGACTATGGAATTATCTGCCATAACTCCCACAGCACTGGGCTGACCCAGTGGGTAGATATCACTGGAGTTGTTGGGTCCCAGAGCAGACCCATTAAAGGTTGCCAGACCCCTGACAACCTTTAATGACAACATGTTGTCAAGGCAACCCTCCACTGTATCCTGGCCCTAAAATCACTCAGGTCTTCTATGGCCAGATCAGATCCGAGCAACTCAGACTGTTTGGGGATTTCTTTTAACTATACAGAGACAACATTCTCCTTCGCTTGCTCTGACCTTCACAACTGCTAAGTGGGAAATCAACCTGGATGACAAATGGCTGACATTAAGGCTTCTTTTTATCATCCAGCAACAAACACACAAAATAAAGGGAGAGGCATTCACTTCACCTGCCCTCAAGGCACTCCAAGGTGTCACATCACCCACTTTGCAATTCCATCATATAATAAGCAGTGACTGAGTGACCCTGAGGTTCATATAACAAAGCCTGGCTGGAAAAATTGCCAGAGGAAGGCTTAATTTTTTTTTGTAGCAGCACTGGGACTGTAGCACAGTCTGATTAATGGACTTTTACATCTTTGTCTTTGTCGAATTTTGAATCGACTGACTTCATTTACAATTTGTGTCACTACTTGTGAGAGTTTTTTGAAAAGGTGAAGTTAATGAGTCCCTGTCTTTCTTATTCTCGGCCAGGTTGCATACATGTTTTGATAAAAACATTGTCTTGCGTGATTGTTAATAAAGCCCTGCAGCTGAGGGGGTGCTTTTTAATTTTGCCATAACTGAATCAATGTAAAGCCCATTTCTGTGATTTGTATTTTGTTTTTCCCCGATAGTCACACACAATTAATTTAATTTAGGTTCTTACCCGTTGTGAGTATTGACTTAAACAGTGCTGTAGAAATAGCTGTAGCAGGATAGGGTAGTAATATAGTTGCATAGAGTGGCTCAGTAGCTCATTCCCTCTGAAGAATTATCTGCTATGTCCTCAGCATTCCAGCCTTTGCCCCAACCTGATCACTGTGACCCCTAACTGTCTTCTCCTCCATCAGACCGGTTTGATCCCATTGACTCTTTATCTGTAGCTGAATCTGTTTTGTTGCAAGACCTCACCTGCCTGCCTTGCCTCTGTGTCTATCATTTAAAGGTTTTGTCACTAGATTGACCCACTTTAGCCGAAACCATCAGTCAGTGACTGGAACCTAAGCCATTTATTCTTCTTCTACAAGAATTAACTTACTACTAATTAAAATGTTATATGTGAACCCATCATTCGCATAATTTGCATAAATATTAAACAGACTGTCATGACTCACGATCATAATATCTAGGTGAGGTCTTGTTGACTCACTGCTTCTCCAGAAATGTGTTTCTAAACTGAATGTCTCTGTGTTCACCTCTCATGACATAAACCCACATATTCTGATTTGATCTAGTCCCTTATTCATTTAGGCCAGACCTCTGCTAGAAAAGATAGCCTTTCATGACTCAGGTGTAGAGGATGCATATAGTCACGCAACTTACTTGGAATGAGGCCACAGGGATGTGCTGGGTCTGACGTCTGCAGCCACTGAAGAGGATGAGACGTGGCATAAGATGTACAAGTTATCTGAATCTGTGATGTCACAGAGACGTTTGGTGATAAATATCTAATAGAAAACTGGAGTGCAATAGTATGTAATCCTTCTACTGCTAAGGCAGTTAAATTGCTTCATGTGTTTGTTAAAAGAGGCTAAACCCGTTAATGGTTCATTTAAAATGTCATGACATACAGTAGCTGTTAATTGAGGTTTTATGCATTATAGTCTGACATCATAATGTTACACAAGTATGATTTATGATGCTACTAACATGATCATGACTCATTTAAAAGCACATTTGCTTGCTTTGTTAATACATTTACAGTAACATGTCAGTAAACTGCTGTGTAGTAGCACACCAGTCATGGTGACATGTGAAATTATTCAAATGGATCTTCGAAATGAAATTCAGATTTACTATTTTAATAAACATTGGCGAAGACGTTTTGCTACATTACACACTGATCAGCCACGCCATTAAAACCATTGTCAAACTGTTATGTAACATCACCAGCTATTTGTATGCTTGTAGTCAGATGTATGCATCTATGACAGATGTATTTTTATTGTGTTCCTCCTATCCTCTTTCTTTTCCCTCTTTTCTGTCTCTACCCGGCTGGCCTTAGGCAGATAGCTTGCGTGCCACCGTCGCCTACAGGCTTGCTCTGGGGGTTTCAGACTGGATTTTGTAAAGTCTCTTGAGATGATTTATATTGTTATTGACGCTATATAAATAAAATTGAACTGAACTGAATTAAACTGCCCATTTTGTGATGTTCTGCTGGGAAACGTTTGGACCTTGCATTAGTGTGGATACCCCATAGCAATGACAATCCTTAATAGCAGCAGCCATCCCCAGCAGGATGCACCCATTGGACCCAAAGGCCCTCACTAACAACATCCTGTTGCCAGACAACACAGGACACCCTCAGAAGGTCCATGTCTATTCTCTGATGAGTCACAACTGTTTTGGAGGCACAAGGTAGACATACACAATATTAGGAAGGCAGTCATAATGTTATCCCTGATCGTGTGAAATATTGTAATGGATGTACTGTTTGTGTATTATTTGCTTCATAAGGTAGTGACTTCCAGTTATTTATAACCTGCAAACCTCCCAGGTTTGCTAAAAGTATCAGGCAGCAGCAACCTGAGCAGCAATTTATATGGCATTGTATATAATAGTGATCCATCGCATGTCTCCAAATACCAAAGATTCAAGCACTATTGCAACGGTGAAGGTGCTGCCTCTGATCTAATCTAGACAGAAAATCTCATACCTTCGTACCTCGAAGAGGACAGGACTCTGTAGAGGTGTTTCTGCAAGGGGCTGGAAAAAAAGTTTACATTAATACTTGGATTAGGATGAATGGATGGCAAATTGTTGCCATCAGACTTCAATTCCTACGGTACCAAAATAAACATGCAGTATTTCTTGAAAGGTCTATCATTTGCTTGAAAAAACAATTACCACATTTGAGTGAAACATGAAATCATAGCATGTATCTGAGCTTTTACATCTAAGTCTATTGGTAGAATTACTTTAATAAAGCTTGATCATTTTATCTTACGTCCCATATCATCAGTTGTAACATAATGCAACCTCAGACTGTGTTCCCTGTGGATTAACATCTCCAAGTGAATAGAAACTTTGGAAATTTGATGTCCACAGTTATTGCCAATATTTTTTTCTCTGTCTGAGTCTCATTAGTCACTTTTTCCTGGGGAAATCTGAATCCGTATGAATTTCAGTTTATCCAGACAACTCTGGCTGATCCTGACCTCGTAATACAATTGTTGCACACAGTCTCACTCAATTTGCAAAACTCCAGGGACCATATTAAAAGCACTGTCTCAGAGAAAACAGAGACAAATATGACTCGGCCTTCAAAAACACAGGCAAAAGGACGGTCTTCTTTTTTTATTTAAAAGGCATCCATTTCAACAAACTCTCCAGCAGTCTGGGTTTCTTCAGAGGCTATTAAAATGCAAAGAGAACTCACATTGCCGTAGGTGCATCGTGCTGTCAACAAGATACCAAAATCCACCTTAGCAAGGGAACAAAAATCAACATTTCCAATGACTATCTGTCAAGCAACACCTAGGGCGACAAGCTTCCTCCCTTCTGACCTACGCAACAAAAGGCTCTGGGGCTTGTTTTACTCACTAATGATGGTTAATTGTTAAGCTGGTGGGGGCATTTTGTGTTGTTTTTCTGCTGTTGTAATATCAGGTCTGGTAGATTTATGTTACACGGCCAGTTTCCAGTAAACAGATGGCATCCCACCTGGGTATCTCTGACAGTCAGACCAGAGTCTAGTGTAGAAAGGAAGCATGCCTCTGATGGTAGCTCTGTGTGTTTGTGAGTGTGTGTATACTAGATGATGCACAAACGTGTGGCATCATCAGTAGTAGTTTTGCGAACTTGTCTCATTTATGTAAATCTTACCGTATTTACAGTAAGTTGTATTTACAGCCACAAACAAAACCTACAGACAAACACACAAACATTATACACACACACACTTGCTGACGGTTACCATGGCTCTTGCTGACCTAATAGTCAGGAGCAATTTGGGGGTTCTGCGTCTGGTTCAATGATACTTTGACATTTAGACAGCAGGGGGCGGGGTTTAAACCGCTAGCCGAGCGATTTAATGACCCCCCTTTTTGCACCTGAGCCACATGTGTCTATTTGCCAACACCAAGCTTGCTTTCAAGCAGACCACGCTTGGAAGCAGGAGGCATCCTGGCAAGCTCACAAACCAACCTTTTATCAGGGTGCACAGCACCAGCAGGTACCGACTGTTCCATATATCCCCTGTCTGCTGAACAATGGGCAGCCTGGAGAAAGGACCCAAGCACCAAAGGACTTCACAAGAGATCCAGTGTTTCTTTTGGATGAGTGTATCATTATTATTGCTCCCTATTATAAAAGTGTAGTTCTGTGTGAAACAAATTGGGAAGACTCTGCTATCGAGCCCGCTCAGGTACGACAGCATTATGTGATAAAACAAAAGTGAGAATGTTTGCTTTATTTATGTGCCCAGTGGTACAGTTTTCTATTCAGCAGATACAGGCTTCATAATATCACAATGAAATGTGTGTTTGGGTCTGAATATTACAATTTCACATTTATATCTTGTTGCTAAATAAGTCTTAGGTGTCCACATCAAAATCTATGATTAATGTGTCTGAACTGGAGGCATCAATGTGATTCCAAAACAATCAGCTGAACTTAGAAATATGTTCTTTTCATTTCAAATCAATTTTATTTATACAGCGGCGATAACAATCCAAGTCCAAGATGCTTTACAGAACCCAAAGCCCGAAACCCCCAGAGCAAGCGCTGGAGCGACGGCGGTGAGGAAAAACTCCCTTTAAACAGGGAGAAACCCTTCAGCAGAACCCTGAAATAATAATTTTTCTAAGCTTCTGATGCCATAATATGTTTAGTCTCCCAAATTTGGCCTGAAAACGACGACCACATCTGTTGTGTGAGGGAATATTTAAAACAGCGTTGCTCATTTTTGAATTTTTACAGCATATCATTCCCAGTGATTCAGATTGTCCCCCGTGTGTGTGTGCTGGTACTCTGGTCTGTCTCAGGTCCTGTGCCGTGGCCTCTAAGACTTTTAGACAAACAGAATAATCTCGTAACGTGCCAATCCAGACTGACAACCATAATATGATTGGAATTCCACGGCCACATAATAACAGCCCTTATTTGACACTGGTTTAATTCAAGCTCAGGGTCACAAAACGTGTTTATCCTTTATATAACTCTCTTGGCTGCAAGTCAGAACTTTATGTATCCACTGAAAATATGCAGCGTTGGGCAAGAGCTGCACTCTAATAAATCTAGCTTCGAATCATGTTTTTGTGCTCAGCATCAATTACATAAATACGTGCGACCTTAGGATGAGGGCAAATGGCATTTTTTGATTAGAAGTAATGACACCACTCTTCTTTCCACCCCACTTTACCTGCAGATAGGGGTGCTTTTTTGTCACAGCATCAATTAAGCATTGGAAAAGTGAGATGAATGCACTCATCTCCATACTTTTACAACTGAGCTGTGAATGCAGCGGTCTGATAAGAGTGCTCTTAGAGGCGCAGTTATGAGGTGGAAATCAACACTTCTGGCTGCTGAGAGGTTTAGAGGCTCATTAGGCTGCTCGCGGTTTACAGTCGAAATTGAGTGAAAAGAACAAATCCTCGTTTGACTTTGATGCAAAGGGGGCTCACTGTGTCACCAAAATACTTTAAAAACATGTAAATCTGCACTGCTTTCTGTTTTTGTTTCACACACGTGCCGGTCAACTGTCTGCTTGGCTGCAAAATGTGGCAACCCAGCAGTATGAGAAACGTCTGACCATTCGACCTCTTTGAACGTTTTAGCTTTTGAGCACTCATGTATGAAGTGATATCAAAGTATGACGTGACTTGTGGCTGACCGAATCCCAGCGCTCTGCTGAGGACTGATAAGATGGCACACAGTCAAAGTCGAGGCAGATTACCATATTGAGAGTCTGAGGGGAGAGAAGGGATGTGTGCGAGTGTGTGAGTTTGTACAAAAAAAAAAAGGGTTAGCACCATAACAAATGCAATCCAAAATATGAGTAGGCAAAAGATCGCCCCTCAAACACTACTTCAAACACTTTAAATAACAGAGAAAGTGAAACATCCCTCAAAAGATTATTGTTTTTTTCTCCTTAACACATTGATGACAGAGATCTTGAGAAAATGATTTAGGATGAAATAACTTCTTTGCAAAGATAAAGAAGCACATTTTTTCCATCCTTCACATGTAAAGTATACTATCACAGGAAATACCAAGCATTATGACAGAGGTCAAAAGCCGCTGAGGTTGAGCTGGAGGAGCTTGAGAGGACTTTGCTTCTTTGGAAAACAGAAACATTTAAATGTGGCAGAGAGGTTTTTAAGGCTCCACAACATACCATCATGGAATACATATCAACGTGTTAAATGGTACCATGTATTGCATGCATGGAAAGCCTTTTTAACACACCAAGAGTAGTGTTAGATGGTAAGACTGAGAGACTAAGTGACCAAAGCTGGCACACATGAACTTTTAAAAATGGAAAAAAAAGAGGCTTGATGGTTAGCACAACTGTTTGACATTAAGATGAATATTTTAATTTGTAGATTACAATTTAGCTTCAAGTCTGACGTTTTCCCACTTTTAGAGGTACCACGATGTGTAAGGCATCAACATTCAAATGTTGAATTAAGCAGAGATATTTGCGATCCGTGATCACTTGGAGTCACGAGGAAGTCAGCAGACACTTCCTGCAACGTGCACAGCATCCACCTAAACACAATCTCCTCGTCCCCAAGGCTTTTTGAATTGTTGAGTGCATTCCTACGGCCCCCAAAAGTGAGTGCAAGATAACTGTTCAAGTGGACCTAGAAGTCTGAGTTAGCTTAGTACGGATATGAAAAGCAGAGGCTCAGAAAAGTCACTGACAAAAGTATTTTATTTTTTATATTATTATTTCAATTACCTGTAATGGTAAATTCAGAAAGCAATTAATCAAGAAAACTTGAATGCACCACTAAGGGCATTACTGTGTATCATCATCTGAAATCATCTTTGACAGGCTCATGCTCAGTGACATCAAAAAGATGTCATCTGTTTGGTGTGGCCTGAAGTTGCTCCACATGACTGCAGATTTGGCCCTCTCATGAGGAGGAGCAGGTGGGCCGACTGAGGCTGTAGCTTATTTTTCTATAAATCAAATAATGAGGATGTGCTCTGACGACTGGCCAGACTCACCGTGACTAGAAACAGAAGAGCTGCAGACCCACAGCCACAATACTGACTTACTCAGGTTATCAGTGTAGTACGTTTTGCACTTTTGCATGACTAGTCTGCTGGTTGGTTTGGTGGACAAGTCAGTCTGTTAGCTGGTGCACATGCTCAAGTTCCAAAAGCAAAACTATTTTCTTGCATCAGCATATAAAAATATTGTAACTCACCAGTATCTGCCATCTTGTTTCTTGATGAGGTTGGCATGTTGTCCAGTCCATTTAGTCACCCCTCTTCACGGACGTGGTCTTAAATGGGTCCTTTCCTTTGCATTTCCTGTGCCATGTGTGGTTAAATTCCATCCTAGGTGAACCCAGCAGGAACAAAGGCCTCTCTTAAAATCCCAGCTAATGTTAGTAATATTGTCAAATATGCTTTATTTTTCTCCACCCACCGTTCCCCACAGTTCCAGGTTGGCTTTGAAAGCAGTTTATTTGGCAGCTTAAGAGAGTTGTGATACTCCTAAACTGAACTCATTTAGCAAGCTGAAGGTAAAGCTTAGCCACTAAATGCAGTGTGCTGCTAGACAGCCAGAGGTGACTTGTTCTCTGGAAGAAATCTCTGTGGTGGCAAAGAAATCTAGCCAGGGCCTAGCCCCTTGTGGTGGGGGAAGGTGCAGCACAGTCTGATCATGTTGAGTTCAGTTTAATTCCTGGACAGGCTGTAATAATGTATTTTTATTACCCTAAAGGCTGACCACTAACAACTAAAACCTGCTTTACCAGTACTTCAGTTTCTGAGGAATGCTCTTGATGCTAATAGCTAAACTTTGTCTCACCATGCCATCAGAGGAAAACTCTACACAGGAAGCATGGTACCCTTATGTTGGAAAGCAAAATGTAATGCTGATTGCACGTTTGTAGCGGCAGTGTCATGAGTACAGTTTATTTGCCATGCAAAGATATTAAATGAAGCAAGAGTTTGAGAAAGCGCCGGCTTTGAGCATTATCACAAATTACACATAATATAGTATCAACATAATCTGGCCAAATTTGATACCTTTTGCAGTACCAAGCACATAAGAATAGAAAAGTTGTCCCTTCCCTTTTCATCCATCCAGCAATTTTGTCATGTGGTGTGTAATCATCATTACTATCATTATTGTTAGAGCCTTATGTGTTGAGGCTCTAATGCTTTTAGAGGTGCCTACACACACATCATCATCCAGCGTATACTCCATGTCCAGACTGGCAACAGACTCATTTTAAGCACTTAAAGTAAGACGCTATTGACTTGTTTTCGTGGACCCCTGTTGGAGCCTTTTATTAATTGGCTGTTTTTTGCGACGACATAAAAACCACCTGTATCAGTATCCAGTGTTACAGGTAAAATATTTTGCAGGTTATTATGTTGCTAGGAACTGGAATGTGTACATGCTGTCTCCATGTAATTATATCAGTTCAGTTTCTAACAATAGGAGATGATGGACAAATCGCAAGCAGTGGAGAGCAAACAGTCAAAGATATGAAGAGGTAGTTCATCCCCAGCAGAAACTAGGGCAGCGCTGTCTTCTGTAATCCTAGAAAGGAATTCAATTACTAGGTACAGTGGGTCAGCATGACTAGAACTCTGATTGCTTTCACCATTTGAAATCTGTCATATAAAGTAAGTTGTGCTGTCACACCCTGTTGCAACACGGAAAAAAGCGGTAATTCGGGGCTGATGCTTTCCCATGCAGGGGCTTGTTTGTCCTCTCCGTGACTCTGCTTCTTGACCTTTCCTCTCCCTCGGGCTCGCTGGTGGTTTTGCGCAGGCCTGTCCTTCTACTCGGACTATGCACACCAAGCCTGGAGATGACAGCTGCGCCGGCCACTGGGAAACTTCACAGCTTCGCCTGAGGGGACTCAGATTTTTCACACCAGGGGTCACTACTCTGTCATTGGTGCCTGGAGGCGTTAAGATGATCTGACTGATCCTGCTCTGTGCCTTCCTCAGAGCACAGGTTCATTCAGGTGGTAAATAGAGTGCTTTATTTTTAGCTTTCCCTCTATTTTTGTCATTCTCTACTCCCCTCCCCCACAGAAAGACGTTTATAGACTCTAAGATCAGCATCAGCAAACAAAAATCTTGTTAATGAAAGCAGGTCAGATAAAGACGTGAAAAGCGGCGAAGGAGCCGTGATGCAGAAATCGTGACCGCTTTTAAAGTTACGCTCTCTTGTGGAGGCTGTGAACGCAACCTCAATGTGTGTCGTGTGGGTGGAGCTGAAGGTTCAGACCTGCTGTACCAGCTCTGACTCTGTGATCAGGGAGTTGTTAAGAAGGATGCCACCAGTGGAAAACCACCGCATGCAGGGAACAAGAAATGGAGCTGAATGTATTTGACGTTTTCTTACCATCACTGAATCTGTATTTGCTTTATTCTCCAGAATGTATATGTAGGCAGGTTTTAGTGAGTTGAATACTGTTGGAAACACCACCGTTGTTTCATCTAAATCTTATTTTATTTTATTTTTATTTTTTGCTTGACTTGTGGCAATCGCTTAAAAGAAGACAAATGAAATGAGACTGAGGACACCCCTCTCTGCAGAAAACTTACTCTGAACTTCTCTTTATGGCGTTTTAAAATGACCGACTCTAACTTGCAAAGCATCCAAAGCAACCATGGGATGTATTTTGCTGAAACTTTCAACGGATCCATTCTGGACCAGATGTTTCCAAACGACAGCGTCGCCACATGCAAGAACTTCACTGTGGACTCGCAGGTTGTCGGGGTCGGGGTCTTCCTCTCGGTTTTTATTTTGGTGGCCATCGTCGGGAATATTCTGGTCATCCTGTCCGTGGTGTGCAATAAGCATTTGCAGACTGTCACCAACTTCTTCATAGTCAACTTGGCCATCGCGGACCTTCTGCTGAGCATCATTGTGCTGCCCTTCTCTGCGTCTTTAGAGGTGCTGGGGTGCTGGGTGTTCGGCCGGGTTTTCTGCAACATCTGGGCAGCGGTGGATGTGCTCTGTTGCACCGCATCCATCCTCAGCCTCTGCATCATCTCCATCGATCGGTACATCGGGGTGAAATACTGCCTTAAATACCCAAGTATGATGACAGAGAGGAAGGCAGTGGCTATATTAGTCCTAGTGTGGGTATCCTCCACGGTCATCTCTGTCGGACCGCTCCTGGGATGGAAAGAACCGCCGCCGGTGGATGACAGCATCTGCAGTATCACAGAGGAGCCGGGCTACGCGCTCTTCTCTTCACTTTTCTCTTTCTACCTCCCGCTCATGGTCATTCTCATCATGTATTTTAGGGTGTATGTGGTGGCCCGCAGGACTACTAAGAGCCTGGAGGCGGGCGTCAAACGGGAGAGAGACAAGTCGATGGAAGTGGTGCTCCGGATACACTGTCGCAGCGTCCTGGAGGACGCGCGTCCCGCCAGCTCAAAGAACAGTAAAAACCACCCGTTTCGAAGTTCTCTGTCAGTGCGGTTGATGAAGTTCTCCAGGGAGAAAAAGGCTGCCAAGACGCTGGCCATCGTTGTGGGGATGTTTATCCTCTGCTGGCTGCCCTTTTTCTTCTTCCTGCCACTGGGTATGTTTTGTGACTTTGTATTTGCGCGCAAAATACGCGGATTGAAAGTGATCTGTTGCACTTTCAGTCGGTTTTACTGTAACATTAGGTGTGCACAAAACCGATATTCATACAGCCCTCTATTCTCACTGTCTCAGGGGGGCACATTCTTGTAAATTCTTAATTCAAGATTAAGCTCCCGCACTGATAATTGGGTAGATATAAATCAGTGATATTAGGTCTAGATATTTTTATAACTGATTTATGTTCAGTGTGAATAATTAATATTCTTGCGTCACTTGGAGTGATTAAATATTTCGGTCTATACAGCCTCTCCTGACTGACTGCATCGCAGCGTTTTCGGTGCAGATGCAGCAAACCAATAAACTAGACGACACTTGAGATGACTTATATCAGTTACAAAGAGCAGGACACAAAGAGTTTGGCGTCACAAAATCTGAAAATGTGCCTTGTTTCAGTCGCTGTTTATTTTGTAAATGGTGCCAGGAACCGATCAAAATCAAGATTGTAAAAGCACAATTTTTTTGTGTGTGTTTTTTTTTAAAGTTTTCTTTTTTTACACAGATGAGGTCAAAGCTGCAAGAGACCATTAACATGGCTCGTTTTCATGTCTGTAATTTTTCCGAGAGCCTGTTTTCTGTTTCATCAGATGGCTAATATCACATTTTTTAAAGAGCAGTCATAACAGACTGACATTCTTCAGTAATGAGCACTCTGAATAAATGCTTCCAAGCACTACTGGGATACTTACTTCAAATAATAATAATACAGCACGTATGTCTGCTGAGGGTTGTCTCTCATGGTCTACATTTGTGACAGAGAAAAGCCACTGTGGACAGAATACATTATACACTGTATTTCCACTGAAGAATAAGCATGTTTAATGTTGAGGACGACTCTAAAGATGGCCGCAGTACTGAAGACATGAGATACACTAGGACTTGAGATGAGACGGACAGTCAGTCAGTGCAGATGGTTAAGGCCCTTATTTAAGGAAAACCAATTGAAGTCATTATGGGGATGCATAAATCAAACTGAGGGACACAACCTTAATGTACTGCAGCGGAGAAAGTAATAGCATTAACAGCACACCTGGAAGCACAGATACACACATGCACTAATGGTGGCCTCATGAATTTTCATTTTGCATACATTTCACGTAATTGATTGTAAAAGCCATTCTGAACAAATGGCCAGTGTCTTATCGAGTGTAGCACTCACAGAGCACTCTCGCTCATATGCTGCACTTCTAAATTTACAGAGTGGAATTAATACAGCAAAGCCCTCAAGAAAAAGAGAGAGAGAGAGAGAGAGAGAGAGGGTGCAAGAAATTAAAGTGGTGCTGCTAATCACTTCATATGCTCAATGGGAGAGAAAAGGGCAACTTCATCTGTGTGCAAAAGACGTTTACTCGGTCATTTCTCATGACTATAAATGACTAAAAACAAGAATGAACTTTCGGTAAACTTATTTTAATAGCTAGACACTACAGATTATTTTCATTACTTGACATAATGGCAACCAAAAACTTCCAACCGTTCCCTTACAAAAGAGTTTTCATCAGCGCTATCAATAATTATCATATTTGAGATTTGTGATCATATTTTACAGGAAAGGTCAGTCAGGATTTTGAGTCCGAAACAGTGGCACCAAAAATCAGTATTCAAAAGAGAAAACAAAAGTGAGCTCAGCCAAAGGGGATGATTATCTCAGAGAAATATGTCTGATGTTATCTCAAAATTGTTTTAAAAGGATGACTCCCAGTCGATGTAGAGGCCTCTAATTAGATTAAATGAATGTACTGTAATTTGGTTGTGAAAGCCTAATAAAACTCAGAACCCTCAGGAATTTGAGCTCCTTGCTGGGAACCCTCTGGCCTGTAAGATCCTCTCATACGGGCGTTGATCAGTAAAAGAGCATCACTTTGTTTCCCAAACGAATGACTGACGAGCGTGGAAAGCCAAGCCATACTTGGTCATCCAGACATGCCGATGCTGGTCCACCGCAGACACAATCATTAATACGTAACCTTTTGCTGAGAGGCCGCCGTGTACTTTTAGCTTCCTTTATGCCAATCAGGCCTTTTCTCGGTGATGATGCAAATCTAGACGGAATAGTCTGACTCATCTGAAACTCCAGCGAGCGCGTCCTAACACCATTTGCTCGTGTTAGAGTGCCAGACTCACAGATACTACTTGTATTGCCAGAAGCTGATGGAACAAAGAGAAGCAGCCTTTCAGATTTTATTTAGTCTCTCCTTGAGTAAAAAGCCAAGCACAGCCACGTGGCACTGGGTGTAAAATTAGCATTAGCAGTTTTATAACAGGCAGATTTTTCTCAGCCAGAAATACACCTAGTACAAATTCGTAAAACAGTATTATTATTATTATTTACGGTTGACTGTCTTTGTGTGTTAAATTAAAAACAGAAAAATATTTTAATGTGGTGCTGTATTCAACCAGGTTTCTGAATCAGTGTACCAATTGGAGATGGGATTTACAGCTCTTTGATTGGAGCCAGACCTTGAGGATCCATTCCTTTCAAAGAGCTGTTCAATATACTTGCTCATTTTGATATTGATTTTGCCTTGAAATAAGCACAGACTTAGATACATCCCACAAATGCATATTATCTTGGCAGGATATCTGAGTCTGTCTATATCTAAAACATATATTTTAAATAGATAGATGCTTTATTTGTTGCGCAAGAAATTCGGTAAACACCTTTGTGCTGACCGAGAATCCAATCCCGATCCACGACAATGCTCACCACAAAACCAGCTTGATTGGCAAAAACGTTTCAAAGCAACGACTCGCAACCACAGCTCGGTTCCCCTCGTTTGCTTTAAAAAGCGGTTCATTAGCGAACGTCACATCTCTAATACCAATAAACAATGCATTGAATGTTACACTATGCATATTGCACAACAACAACTGACGTTAATCACCCTTGACCACTACACCCTAATAGACTACAGTTTAGGTGGCTTGTAAAATAGTTGTGCATGCAGTGGTTTTGATTTTCATATTGTTTGTCAAGAAGTCAAGTCCTTCTTTTTTTATTTTACACAATACGTTGGGTAAAGCACCCATAAAAAAAAAAAAAAAAGTTCAAACCCGGTTCTTTTCAAAAACATTGCCTTTGTAGCAAAAGGCTGTCATTGCCTGTTTGTCAGTGCCAGAGACCCTTCACAAATTGGTCAAAACACATCAGTGACACATCCTGTGAGGCTAGCTTGTGCTGAAGGATTCTCAAGAGGCTTTGAGGTTTACACAGAAACATTTGCTGAACAGCTTGATCGAGGACGATTAAGATGACATGATGGGTATTGACATCCCAGTCCACAAACTTTTTATTTGTTATCTCTGGCTCTACACACATGCTAGCTTCTAACTTTCCACAGAGTGATAGCAGTTTGTTGCCCCTAAAATATTTACTAAGGCAGGGTTTATCACCTAAGAGACACTGCATGACATGTTCCTTCTGTGAGGACTTTGAGGAAGTATTAGAGTCAGGCTAATCTGCATTTGGTTTTAATATTCTGAGCTATTATGATTGTTCAGATATGTTGTTTGGTCAGTGTGCGCATGTTATAAACAAACGGTTCTGCGTGAGTTTCAAAAAGCCCAGTATGAAATATTGACCTTCACAGAGAACATTAAATGTCATGGAGATAATTCCCTCCGCTCCGTAACAGAGGCTGATCAGGATCCTGTGTGCTCCCACAGAGGAAACATCGCACAGTCTTGTATGAGAAATCTGATGACTCCTTGATGGTCTTCAAAGCTTTTCCTTTATGATAGGTATTAGCATATCAGGTGATGTGAACTTAGGGAAATATGGCATCAGTATCATCTCTCACACAGACACCAGAAATCAGACTGTTATCTCAAACTAAAAAAAAAAAGTAAATCAGGCCGTTGTCATGGTGCCGTGGTTGTGCGTCAGAGTGGTGAATCACTTGCCGATGTCACTGTAGTAAGAAGAATCAATGGAATACAACCTTTAATTACATGATTCATCTTAATCTTTAAGCAAGCTGAGTTCAAACTGCTTTAATGGGTCTCTTAGCACAAATTAAAACAAAGTAAGAGGCATGTGTGAGACGTCGCTGACAAAACACTGTAATCCTCCGGAGCATAATACAAACAAGAGTGTGATTTCTAAATCATGGTTCAGCTTTCGCCTCTGAGAAAATGACACAGACCTCCTGTTTTCATTTGTTTTGCGCAGCCTTTGGCTGGGAGCTCATGTCAAAGCAGCGTGAAACCATTACCTTGATAATGACACATAGGCCATTTCATATGTTTGCATGTTACACTGAACAGAATTGAAATGAAAACTGACTTCTGGGCCAAGACGGTGCCGACTCGACATTAGCACGGTGATATGTTGCCACTGTGCAGGGTCGACACTGAGTTAAATCCGAACCCTGCGGAGACAACTAGAAAGCAAGAGGAAAAGGCAGCATTCAGAACATGTAGTACCCATGTCATACAGAAAACATGTTGCACTGAAAAAAAGTAGTATAAATGAAGGAGTAAAGATAAATTAGTGTTGTCAGTGATCTGTACAGAAAGCAGTTTTCAATGTTTAATGGTAAATTAGATTAGATTAGATTAGATTAGATTCAACTTTATTGTCATTACACATGTACATGTACAGGGCAACAAAATGCAGTTTAGCATTTACCCAGAAGTGCAATAGGCAGTAAGTGCACGTGGCATAAATATTATGGTAGATAAGTATGGTAGAAAACAAACAAAAAAAACTCTTAAATGGATTCTGTTTAAATGTCTTCTCTGTCTGTCTAAAGAAAAAAAGAAACAATACACTAATCTAAATCAATGGCTATAAATGGAATATTTAAAGGCCCATGGCACGATATTTCATCATAGCATAACCAATAACAAAGCCAGCGTTTGTATAAACTCCAAGCAAAGGCAGTTTACATGCATTATGTGGAAAATGTTACTGTTACGCTAAGTCTGGCCTGACTCGTTCAATGATGGCAAACATTTCAAATGACACGGTGCACATTATGTTGTTTAAGACAAATGTGCACCTGCTGAAGTCACAATTTAAATACATCAATTACATACTCTGTAGGAGCGAAGGCCTCAGAAAATAGGTCCCGTGCACTGAGGTTTGTGGATGAAGCTTGTTCTGCAAAGAACAAAGAAATCACTGCGATAGTAATGTCCTACCTTCAGAGAACTGAAAAATGTACACACCTGCCATAAAGCCATGATAAGTCTTTTTTGTAATCGATAGCAAAATCTCAAAGAAACATCTGCCAACTATTCATTAGTCCGATTAGTCCAATTACATTTTTTTCCTGTTACATATTTTAAACTGATTATTCTTTTATAGGGCACTCATTGAAACACTTGTAAATTCTGAATTTCACCCCTAAAGTGTTACTGTAGGACACAATTTAAAATGTGTGTGGAAGTTACCAAACATGGTTCCTCGCCCTATAAAGGGTTAAAGGTCAGATTAACAAACTGACTTTCAGCCTCCTTTTGTCATATTGATTAGTGATTAGTATACTTACAAATTAGTTCACTGTTCTCTAACCAACAGTTTTTTTCAGCTGTTCTCGATAGAATATTGTAATATATTGATTGAATGAAAATTGTATTTTGTGTAAGCTGTGCACCTACTCACAGGTCATCTTGATGGCTACATCTCCCTCTAGGTTCCCTCTTCCCGGCACTGAAGCCTTCCGAAACTGTGTTCAAGGTGGTCTTCTGGCTGGGATACTTCAACAGCTGCATCAACCCCATGATCTACCCCTGCTCCAGCAAAGAGTTCCAGCGGGCCTTCACTCGGCTCCTCAGGTGCCAGTGCCACCAGAAGCGGAGGATCCTGCGTCGCTTCTACGACCAGAGGTGGCGGACAGCTGTGAAGGGAATGGCAAGGGATCAGCGGGGAGAGTACAAGCTAGGCTATGTTGTACAAGAATCCTGTGGCAGATCTTTGTTGCACAAGGGCAAAGGCCGTTCGCTGGGTTTCAAGCGATGGAGCCTGTTTCCACCACTACAAAAATCCTCCTTCCAGCTCAAGGAGAAGGTGAACAATCTGTCAAATAAAATCAAGGGGGGGACAGGAAAGGGTACAACACCTGCAGTGGGCCGAATTGATACAGTGGACACAGTCTCAATGGGGATTTACAACTCTTGTGAGCAGAGCAGTTATCAGTTCTATGATCTGGCAGAATGCTACGGCCTAAAAGAAACGGACATTTAGAGGGCCACCGGAGACTTCTTTATTTATTTTCACAGGACCATATTGGACCAACATGCAAGAAAGACTGCGATAGGGCATCATTTTGTGTTCACAACATATCTGAGGCTCATAGCTTGATTAAAGCCGAGAATAATGGCTTGATCCCAGCACAAACAGGACAAAAACTCTATCTCGGTCCCTCATGAGCATCATGTTTGTTTAGACGAAACTTCTGGTTGAACTGCATAAAGCAGTGGAAGTGGACACGGCAGTAGCCAACTGCTTGTATTTGCTGCTGTCACTTGAAGGCCATGCCTGTGCCTTGACGTTACACAGCCTGTAATGTCTTGTGATATGGCAATGTCTGAAACAAAGATCCTTATTACTGTTACATGTGTTTTGTATCAGACAGTTTACGTGTCTTTAAGTATTAGCCAGCTGATACTGTGTGATGACGACTAAATGGTGACGGCTTTGCTGATTTGATTAAAAAAAAGAGTAAATAAATAAATAAAACTAAAAAAAAAAATCATAATTTTAACAGTTGTCACATTGTCCGATTTAATCAAGTGTAAAATGTCAGACTGAATTATGACCATTCATCTGTCACTTCTTCTGTTTAAGAAGAGGCCAGTAACGAACAAAGATGCTTTTCTGTGGAGTCAAATAAGTTAACCTGGCACTACCTAACTATGATTTGAATTTCCAAGTGAATGCTAATGTGAAATGAATATGCTTTTTTTGTACTTTTGATGTCATGTTTATGTCAGATGAAAAGCAAAATAAAAGGATGAGAAACAAATGAGATTATTATTCACATTGTCAGTCAAGTCACATTAAAGCAACCTTGGCAGTTGATTTATGAGCACAGGAGGAACGATAGAAAGAAAAATACCTGCTCCATCCAGAAGGTGTCACTGTTGCTCGTCTCCTGTTTTACCTCCTTTCCATTTGATTTGTTTAGAGATGAAATACAAGTGAAAATTATTATTTATTTAATATATTATCTGCATGTTGAACAGGGGCGAACAAATACAAGTATAGATTTTAGGAATTAAAAGACACAGAGACACCCACAAGAGGCAGGCGGTGTAGGCAATGTCAGGCAGGAGTGAGAAAGAGAGGGGGACTCTATCAAGACGAATAACCCTCAATTGCTTCCCGTTATTAGCCTAATTCCACCATGAGTTTTCTCCAGTATTTTCTTGAACTCGGGGGAAAGTTAAAAGTTGAACTTGTACTTTTTTATTTGTAACCATTCTCTAAAATGATGTGTGACAGAATTTCTTTTTGAGAAAGGAACCAAAGAAGAGCCCTCCTTTTAGATGTTAGAGGATCCTTAGAAGTAACTATCTATCTATCTATCTATCTATCTATCTATCTATCTATCTATCTATCTATCTATCTATCTATCTATCTATCTATCTATCTATCTATCTATCTATCTACAATAAGAGCTGCAATAATAACAAAACACAAAACACAATACATGTTACTTTGACGTCATAGTCTTTCACAACATTTCCTTAATTTACTCTTGCCCACCCTTATGTTCCTCAAAACGAAAACATACAACAAATTACAACATAATTTTTGTCCAAAGGTAATTACTCACTGGCTCCCAGTGTAACAAGTTAATTGCACAATTTGCAGTCACAGCAAGCCAAAGACACAGCCGCTAACTTGACACTGACAGCATTGATTGCTGTGTTTAACACAACCCCGACCATGGTGCAGAGCTAATAAACAGACTGCTGTTAGACATTTAAAGGACTGAGGATTAATGTGGACACACTAGCAGAAATAGAACTTAGTCTTCATATGGATGTCTTCATTAATGTACAGTCACATGTAACATCTAATCACTTTCATTAGCTTAGAGTAAGCTCTTCATATCTACATAAGGAGTGGGTCCTCTTCCACAGAGTCTGATGCAGATCCCCCCCACAACGTAGAACAAGAAACAATAATACATCATATCTTATATCCTATATTGGACCCTCTAAAGTATCTAAGGTAATATTTTTGATCTTCTCGTGCACACGTTATTATCTTGTGGGAACGAAACCTCTGTGTAAATCTTGGATAACTACAGATGATGACAGTAAAGGCCCACATTATTATGCATTTTAACAGTTTATAATAATAAGTAAAAGCAGAATTCTGAAGTTATAATTGAGGGTTTTACCTGAGATGTAGTGTCGTCCAAGTGATGCTTCATGTACCTCTTTGATGTTGCCTTGTGGGACACAAGAGTCTTCCAAACCTTGCTCCTTATTTAGGTTATCTCTTTCATAAAACCTGTTATCTGTGGTTTAGATATAGTTTAGTCCTTCTTCTCATTCAGGTTTTAATTCAGGTTTTTATCCTTTTGGATCATTTGAAGCTTCTGTGGCTTTTACTGAAATATCTTTTTAAAGAAAAATGTCTGAATGGTCGTACACAGTTATAATTGCAGCTATGGGCAGAAGCATCTATGGTCATTTGGATGGTTCTACTTTGTGTGGTTTACACAAAAACAGCGATATGCTGTAAATTGTCTTGAAGATAGCCAAATTATGCCTGGAATTCACTACTTTTATGGTGGAATTTTCATCTAACGTCACTTTTCTACACTGGGTATCTGATCGTTCACTGCCAGGCACAGTTACACAACGTTCATTTACTAAGTACTTTACTGAGAAAATCCATTGTGTCAGATCCTGTAACTGTTACAAAATCAAAATGTTTGTGCCATAGCGCACGTACGTGGAGGGAAAAGAGGAGATTTTGTGCATCATGGTTGTCCCCCAACCCAAATTTACAAATGTTGCAATTATCTAATTACCCCCAAGAGCAACGCGTTCTCCCTGGCTATCAACTAAGACTGTGGTTGCCGCTCTGTGTTAATAGATATTAGCTTCATTTTATGGCTGATCTGCACATTCATTAGCCTCTTTCCTTGTGTGCGATAAATCCATCCCGGGGGATGATCCAGGCAGGCACACCCTGCAGCCTATGAACATGAGGAATGCCCTACGAAACGAGCGATTGAAGAAACCATATAAGAAAGGATTTAGAGATGAGTTGATATACCCTAACCACAAAAATATATCCCAGACGACCACCTCGGTGCTGTACTCAATGAACGGGTCCACAATGTTGACCGTAAAGAACGGCATCCAGAAGATAAGGAAAACTCCCATGATGATACCTAAAGTTTTTGCGGCCTTTCTCTCTCTCTTCATGGTGTTCCGGTGTCTTTTCTTCTTGCTCGAGTCCTTGCCGACTCCAGCAGCCATCTGGCTTTCCATGGCACTGATCTGCCTGGCCTGCCGTTTGGCAGCTTTGAAGATCTTCCAGTAGGCAATGAGCATGATAGCCATGGGCAAGTAAAAGGCGACCAAGGAAGCCATGACTGCGTAAGTACGACTGACGAGGAACACGCATACGTCTTTAGGAATCAGCATGTCTACACTAGCAACGTGTAGATTGAGCATAATGGGGCCAAAGGATATGAGCATGGGTACAACCCAACATACACCAAGGAGGAGAGCTACCCGACTATGAGACATCTTTAAGGAGTAAACCAGTGGGTTGCAGACTGCATAATAGCGGTCAAAGGCAATGCAGCTGAGATGGAATATGGACGCTGTGCAGAGCATAACATCCAGGCTAGAGTGAAGCTGACAAAAAAGGGAACCAAAGTACCAGCATCCCTCCACTGTCCGAATCATACTATAGGGCATCACCACCAGGCCAACAAGGCAGTCAGCCACTGCCAGGGACATGACGAAGGAGTTTGTGGGGGACTGCAGCTGCTTGAAGTAACCGATGGACAAGACCACCAGGAAGTTTCCCACCACTGTGCTGACTATTCCAACAGAGAGAAAGCCATACAGGAAAATGCGAGAAGCCTGGTTCCTCAGTGTGCCACAGGACTGAAGTTCACTCTGAAGAGATGTGTTGGCATCTCCGAGCCATCCCAAGCTGCTGTTATCCATGGTCCGATCAAACCTGTCAGAACACACAGACACAGTGGGGAATGACTTTGCAGCAAATGAGGCATTTCATGGCAGTTTGCTTTAACTCATTATGGTACATTAGCAGTAAAAATGTGGGTAAGCCACCCACAATTCTGTTTGTTTCAAACTCAGTTGCTGCTCCATGGTAACTTATCTGTGGTTAATCTCCAAACTGTGAGCTATAGTTTGACGTATGAACCCTATCTAAGATCTCTGCTTGGTGTGGTGAGCAAAACCAGGTGGTCTTTTCATTAGCACAGAGCTTGATATAATGAGGGGAAAGACATAAGGGCACTTTTTGCATTTGTTTTCTAAACCTATTTCGAAACAAAGTGTGAACTGTCAGATAATTTTCTCTAGTACCTCAAGGGGGCAGTGAATTCTCCAAATGTCATCAGGTCTATCAGAGTGGAACTGCTCACAACCGCATCAAATCGTGACAGACACATTTATAATTAGATACTCGTGCAGAGTTGCCCTGCACTGCCCTGTATGCACTGAAGGTTTGTGAGGAAATATTAGTTACACATTTAATTTCGACTAAGACTGTTTGTTGGAACAATACACAAACAAAATCAGATTTAATTTCCAGTGCCAGTGGAGTGAGCAGGGAGCAGATGTACCAGCTGACTTGGAATAGATTTTAATGAACACCACGGGGACAGTACAGTGACAAGGAGAAGTGCTAAGGTGGATTTACTTTGTTGCTTAGCTTAAACAATTATGATTGTATTAATTAGATTCTTCCATACAAGAAAAAAAAAAACCCAAAACACTTGGTACGGCCGTAGAAAATCTAATCATTAGCACTTAAAGGGATGGCTGGATTTTTGGAGGTATGGTTGAATGAGGTACTCATCCCCAGTCAGCTTATTACACCATGCCTCTAGTTCAAAGAAGCAGATGGGAGTACCGGAAGAGAAACATATTACCCACACACATACAGTTTTGTTAGACTTATTTATGTATGTTAGTTTCTACTGTCATAAAGTGTGTTCATATAGGCCTACAGAATGAATAATTTGTTAACTGAAAGTGGGTGCCCTTTACTCTGCCTAGGGATTACATCTACTTTCTCTCACACGCTCGCACACCACTAATTCATTTTATAATCTATTTTTTTTTATTATTATTTTAGTTTTCCTCCATTCTATCAACATTCACATCTAGTTTAACGTTGCTTCCCTCACCCCCCAGCAGAGCTGAGTCGTAACATATCTGCATAGTTCTTTTTCGTACAGTACCTGACATTTGCCACAAAAGAATCTTTTTAATGTCAGTAGACAATAATGACAGAGGCATTTTGTAATGTTTTCCTGTCAAACTGCTATTTAGTGCATTAAAACATTAAAACATTTAAGTACATTGATAGTATTTATGACTGAGAAATACTGGAGAAAACAATGCTGTGATAATAACATAAGATAATCCTTTAATTTATCTCAAAGAGGATATTTACATTGAAATAAAGTATAAAGGGATGACGTTCTGTTTTTCATTTAGAAGAAAACAATGTAAAAGCCAAATTTAAAGCATTGTAATTCAGTAGGATTCCCTGCAACTAATGACTGGCCAGATTTTACAAACACTTGTTGAATTGTTCATTTAAAAAGCTAACTTTGCTGAATCTAGCTCAGATGAGGTGCTAACAACAAACAATGGCACTCACCTGTGTAACAGAGAGATGATCGTCTGCCCTCATGTCTGCATCACACTGCAGTACTGTCAACCCTGGTTCTACACAGACGAGATGGCAGATGGGAGAGGTGTGAAGTGGGCTCTGATGAAAGCAAGCAACAATAACCACAGCAACAAAATACAGTCTGCTGCCAACTCCCCCTGCCATCTCAATTCTAATGACTAAAAGTGGTGACATGGGGGGGCTTATATTGTCATTTTTTTAATGACAGCCATTGTGACTGTGGTAAAAACACAAGAAATTATACAAGATCAGATTATTGTAAAATCATAATCAGACTACTGAATGAAAACCCTAATTGCATTTGCATGGCTCATAAAATTGTGTCTTTTTGAGATTGCAATAATAGTCATTCAGTGGCACCAAATTCCTACAGATTTTGTAAAACCTAATGGTTTTGTTGTAGCACCAGGCTGGTATTTAAGATTTTACAAAACTGTTAGATGGATTTATATGTGTATACATTTGTGTCCAAATGTAGACATTTTTTTTTTTTTTTTTTGACATTTGTGTCAAACTCAGGTTAAGATCCCCTGATCCTTGAGCATTTTTGTTTGTGTGGATGTCTTTTTGACATTGACATGTTCATGGTTTCCTAAAAAGCAAAGGTGTCCTGAACCATCAGTTGCACTCCAGTGAGTAAAACCAAGAAAAATGGGGATTACTTGGGTGTTGTGTCTAGGCCAAAGAGAATAAGATGAAAAAATGCTAACGTGTTGTCCAAATGAATGATTGAATTAAATTATTTAACTTCACTAAATAACACAGAGGGAAGTAGTTCTGTACTGTTCATAATGAAAGAACTATATTGACTTACTTGACTTCAAATGAGTTTTGCATGGGTGCAGCTTCCCTTTCTACATATTCCTAAAAGCAGCTCTCATCATGCCTTTCATGTGTTTCAGTGTGCGACAGACCACAGCCAAGCCTGCCGAGCATGAATACCTTGGGCCTCAGCCAGTGACAGTCGCATCTCAAGTGCGGCGGATGTGTTCTAATTAAGCATGGGGGGATTTTTAATGAAGGGTGCAGTAAAAGGCACATTGGCTCAGTAACTAGTGTTGTTTTTTTTTTTTTTTCAGACCAGTTATTCATATGTGTAATGGAGGTGTGCTTTACAGGCAGGATAGACTGCTGCACAGCTGTTCTTTTGTCTCTGAAAGAGGAGAGAGAGAGGTTGATTCCACTGCTTTGTTTTAAATGAAGTGACCTGTCTTGTATGATTACACATTTCATTATCAGCAGTGTAATAGTGACTAATGGTACGATGCCGAACATTTAATGTTTGATCCTCCAAATTTGTACCCTGTCGTTGCCAAGTCACTTTGTATGAATTTGAAGTTTCGTTTTTAATTTTGAGTCGTGAATATGTTTGTGGAGAAACGTAATGCTGACCATCTGGTTTATTATTAGATTTCCTTTTTATGTGCAGGACTCGGAAATGTTTTAAATGAAAAGAAGAAAATACAGAGAATAGAGTATGCAAAATTGTAATTGATAATGTAATTTATGTGCATGGGCCAGAAGAAACTGCTGCTGTTAAACACAATCCAGAAGGCAATTTATTTATTTCTTTTTTAAGTGCAATTTCTTGACGACAAAGTTCTAAGAGGACTCAGTTTAAACTGCACAATATAACTGCAATATAAAGCAAAGGAAGGCAATTAGCCTTGGGCATTGTTCTGTGTCACTACAAATTCTATGATGCTATTCATTTATATTCCTAATTTATTTTTTGTGTGGTGCTGGATTTGTCCCAGTGCTGCCATATAAACATTTATGAGCAAATGTACTTAAATGTAGCACTTAAATCCAGTCTATCCAAGCTACTTGTAATTTTGTGTGAGGGCATTTTCTTCTTCAGCTACGTGCTTCCCTTCTTCCTCCTCTACTTTTAGCTATATAGTACTTTTAATTTGTAACTTTAAGTACGGATAATACTTTTACTTAAGGAAGTCTTGCACATGGACCATGGTTTTGCAGCTTTTATTCAACCTAAGTACACATATTCCTCTGCCGACAAGTAGCAAGTATTTACCACACTGGGAAGTAAAATTTAGTACAACATAAATACTTGACATTTGGTTGAGTAGTCCCATGATATAAAGAGTCCCAGCATGTTTCAGGTTTTAAGGGATCATACAGGTGTTGTGCAAGACCACTTTTCCTTTGCAAATTTTAACCAGACTAGTGACTTTCTTGCAGTATTTTGTGACCTTTAAAGCCCATTTAGTAACTTGTCTGTTCTTCAAAAACAGAGCAGCAGAACATTCGGATGACTAGTCATAAAAAGACAGACAGCAATGTGAATTAGATTTGTACAACGCTACACTGATAGTTATGCTTTTTCAAAAAAATAATTCTGTTGAGCTAACAAGTTATAAGGTTGATGCATTTACTAGATTTACATGGAATTTATTTTCCTTTTGGTTTATTTTTCAGTATTTCTGAAAATAAATGGTTTTCAAGAGGAATTTTATTCCAGGATCCTGACACTTACTTTGCGACCTTCACAGTAAATACAAAAAAAAAAAAAACCCACATTTTTTTAAACTTAAAATTCTTGTATACACGTAACACATTAATGTAAGAATATTTGCACATTACATTTATTATTGTATTTTAAATAGCATTGTATTACTGCATTTGCTGCATTCTAAATCATAGTCCATTTCGGGAGATTAAGCGATTGTAACAGACGGATTTAACAGTCAAAACAGGTGATAATGGTTCAGTGTGTCTTTGAGCTCACCCAAAAGACCTTGGTATCTTTTTTCAGCTCAAATACTGTAACTACGGAAGATTAGGGGTTGTACCCGTGGGTTGTATCTCTTTACTGCTGTGCCATGATGTTTAAGTCGGAACTCGACTAGTTGCCGATCACGTGACAATGACAACACGGACCATTCCGAGAAGACAGGTGAGGAATGCAGAGCATTGCAGCAAACTGGCAGTGGTTCATCGAGTGTATGGAAATAGTTCACTAAAGATGAAGCCCCTTCTACCTTGACATGCAGTAGAATACGTAAGTCAGTACTAAAATACAACAAAAGTGCAATGCACACTCATCCGAAAACTCATCCGCTAACGGCAGTCAATTAACAACTTCACCTACGGTAACAGATTGAAGGATCCTGTACATCAGCAATTTGATGGTGAATTTCATTTTCTGAAGTTATTTGAAAAGGCTCTTCCTTTGTGTGAGACGCTGCAGTGCATTCAGATAAAGGATATAGATTTCACTGTTGCAACACTTTCTACTGTGCGACTAGTTGATGTTGACTCGACTTTCACCACATATTAGTCAACTTTAAAATGCTAACAATAAAAGTCAATGAATCTTGGATATATCCAAATGGCAGGTCAGTTGAGTCCTCTTAAACAATTGCCTTCTCATTCACCAAGATTTTGTTAAGGGTTGTATTGTATTTGCCTGAAGAGTGTGTCACAAATTGAAAATAGGAATGAAATAAGTGGGGCAACAAATGACACTACTGCTATATGGTACTGCTTGGTTTGTTCACTATGGCCTCCAAAAAATTAATTATCAGTCAATCAGACCATAGTGATAATAACATAAACATTAAGTGCTTATTAACATTAACTAGGGAGAGGGTTGAAGTGCCTTGGGCAAACACAAAATACATACATTTATTTACTTATAGTGTCTACATCTACGGAAGCCCAATGTTATGGCAACTATTGTCACTGCCCAGGTTTGCTCATCAAAGCTAAGTCATGGCCAAGGGAGCTATGCAAGGTTTTTGCCCTTGACTTGCAGAGAAAACAAAACTTTAAATGGAACATTTGGGGATGAAGGCAGAGCATGCACAAGTTTGGATCATCCCCAGTGCAATGCAGCCCTCTTCTGGTCCGCCATTCCTATTACATGTACATGAGTACAAGTAGCAAGCAAAAAAAAAAGGTCATATGGTCATCACTTTATGAATACGATGCCAGCAGATTTAGACAGTCCGCAAAAACATAAGCAGCAATTTTCATTCATTCATCTTCTGTACCCACTTATTCCTGTTAAAGGTCACGGGGGTCTGCTGGAGCCTATCCCAGCTATCAGCCGGCGAGAGGCAGGGTACACCCTGGACAGGTCACCAGTCTATCGCAGGGATAAGCAGCAATTTCTAATGAATTAATCACAACATATGTCAGCGAGCTGGTTTGCTGGTTTTTAATATGTCTCTAGTAACTAGTAAGCTTGCTCCCTGTAGTTTATGAAAAGCAAAATCATAAGTTTGCATGAGATATATTCAAATGTATTGTGCCTCCAAACTGAGTACAGTGTAAGAAAATTAAATTAAAAGCTTTATGCGCATTCAAAATTGTGAACAGTTTTGTATGTGGGTAAAGTACAATTCCTCCCTATGATCTATTTAAAGAAAAAAAAGAAAAAAGAAAAATAGAGAAAAGGCAAAAAGAAACCAATTATTTTTAAACATTTTAATACTTCTTGCTGATTATACAGTTTTAGTACTCCCCTTTTAAAAAATACACAGGAAGAACTAGTGTTCCTCAGGAACTGTTGATCAGGTAATCAATCAAAACATGTTTCTAAATGATGATAATAGTACATAGACATTTCTGAGATTGGTATTCGGCAAATCATATAAAGCCAGCCCATACATTCCATACTCTTCACCTGATGCTGGATGATTCTGCAAAAACTGAAACGTGAATTTTGACAGAACATGAATCATTGGTCTGCAGGAACAGGATCTTTTTATTCTTTCAGCCTCTGGCACCAAATTGTGGTACACTTCTTCCTTTTCAGCCTTTCACTGCACAATGTCTCGTAATGGCATGTAAATTGTATCTTGCTGAATCATATGATGATTTGAATTAGAAATAAATATGTAGTAAATTATTAGTTTTGCATAAAAATATGCATTTTTAAAAGAAATACAACAATGAATAAACTAAACAGCAATCACTTAAACAAGAAAGGGTAACAAATATTGTCATCTACAATTTTTAAATGATTATCACTTCATAAAATCTGGAAAATACTGTAAAACACTCTTGATCTTTATCTTTGACACACAGCACACATCTTTTTACCATATGTTGGTAAATTTCATAATGTACACTCCGTTCATCTTTCATTTCTGGTGTGTCACTCTATCTGGTCACTGGTGTGTCTTGGGTGCCGGCTACAAATTAATCAGCATCTGTGTCACAGCCAGCAGTGTTAGGGAAAAGACTGCCAGACTGCCCATCGTGGCCCGAGGAGGACTACTGGCTGCAGAATCTGAAATATAAAAAAGGAAAAAGGTATTGGTCAGTGAAATTGTCCAGATGTAGGTCATAAGGTCCAAATACAGCCTCAAAAGGATGCTATTTCTCCTTGAGCTCAGACCTTGCTTTTATGTGTTCCAGTGGCAACTCAACTGAGACACTGTGTCCAATAACTAAATTATTTATTTGATGAATGAATGCCACAACTGCTGTAACTTACGTGCAGAAACGCTGCCAGGTATGACATTCAGGGTAGTAGAGTTGAGTGCATTGCTGAACCCTGTAGTTACACTGCTTACAGAAGGAACTGAGTTTTGATCTCGGAACACAAGAGTCATGTCGACAACCACTGATCCGCTCCTACAGTGAAAAGGCAAGAAAATAAACACTTATCAAACACAAACACAGTGTATAAGCAAATTAGCCAGTGACTGATATTCAGTCTTACCTGAATGCATTAACGATTGAGCGAAGGAACGACGAGCCATAGAGCCTCCTACCCACTATGTTTATCTGAAAGAAAGCATTATTGGTACATGCTTGCAAACACCAATTAACAGTAAGCAGTGGGAGATATTGTTATCTACATTTACCCACAAGGCCAGCAAAGTCATCACAGCTGGTTTGCTACAGGCAGCTTTTTGTGTGGTACATGGTTATACTGTATTGACATCTTACCTCTCTGACCACAATTGCAGCTAACGCTTGGAAAGCTGATGAGGATGGATCGCCAAGATCTGATGTAAATGTTTGGTTGAGACTGAATGTTAGGCCAATGGTTCCCTCGCTGGATGAAGGTGGATCTGTTGATGCGGTGGTGACTGTTGTAGCTAAAGCTGTGGTTGCTACGGTTGGTGCAACTGTAGCATTTGGAGCAGCGGTTGGGGCAACTGTAGCATTGGGAGCAGCGGTTGGGGCAACTGTAGCATTGGGAGCCGCGGTTGGGGCAACTGTAGCATTGGGAGCAGCGGTTGGGGCAACTGTAGCATTGGGAGCAGCGGTTGGGGCAACTGTAGCATTGGGAGCAGCAGTTGGTGCAACTGTAGCATTGGGAGCAGCGGTTGGGGCAACTGTAGCATTTGGAGCAGCAGTTGGGGCAACTGTAGCATTGGGAGCAGCAGTGGAAGCCATTGAAGTGGAAGCTGTACAAATATGAATAGATAACTGTGTCAAATAACTGTGACACTGTAACATGTAATTCAAAGGTATGACTACGCAGATAAATCATGTGTGACTTTTATTCTTACTTGCACTGACGCTGCCTGCTACAACGTTCAGGGAACTGGTGTTGCTGGTAAGTTCAGTTGTGAATTCTGTGGTCGCATTGCTTGATGAAGGAGTTGAGTTTTGATCTCTGAACACAAGAGTCATATCAGTAACCACTGATCCATTCCTATAATGACAAAGAGAGGAAGAAACACTTTTGTTAAAGCAAGTGACCAAGAAATGTCGGGCCAATTTTGGTGTGGTTGAAATTTGGTCTTACGTGAATGAGTTAACAATGGAGCGAAGGAAGGATGATCCATACACCCTTGCACCCACTATGTTTATCTGAAAGATAAAATAAATGCAATTTTAACTTTCATGGGTTTAAATGCTCCGTTTTTGTTTGATTTGTATGCAGCTTTACAGTAGCTAACAATGAGCCACGTCAGTGAGACAACATTAGCAACATGAATAGATGTATATTCACTGGTCATATTAATACTGAAAATGTATAAAGAAAAAGTAATTTTGCTGAAGATTTAAAAGTTTCTACGATGTCAGCTTCTCCAGTTAAATTTGAAACATGTCTCTTTGTCTTGTGACGCTTTCAGAAAATATATTTTGCATATTAACCTATTAATTTGGTCAAAATAGATGTTTTTTGAGGGAAGTTTGATTTTACAATAAACTTCATGGAAATCTTACCTCTCTGACCACAGTTGCAGCTAAAGTTTGGAAAGCCACTGAGGATGAGTTGGCGAGCTCTGATGTAAATGTTTGGTCGAGACTAAATCTGAGGCCAAGGGTTCCCTCACTGGATGATGGTGGACCTGTGGATGCAGTGGTGGCCAAAGTTGTGGCTGGAGCAGTCGGAGCTGCAGTTGGGGCAACTGTAGCATTTGGAGCCGTGGTTGGGGCAACTGTAGCATTTGGAGCCGTGGTTGGGGCAACTGTAGCATTAGGAGCTGCAGTTGGGGCAACTGTAGCATTTGGAGCCGTGGTTGGGGCAACTGTAGCATTAGGAGCTGCGGTTGGGGGGGCTGTAGTATTGGGAGCAGCCGTTGGAGCTGCGGTTGGGGCAGATGTAGCAATAATTCCTGTAGAAACAAAAATCATGGTATTGTGCTCCTTGCTTTAGCTTTCGGGTCTTGTAATACATCCAGCTTCACATACTGTACAGCATATATAAAACAAAACTTACTTGTTGCAGCAACACTTGAGACATTCACTGGGAGGGAGAAGTTGGAAGAGTTTGAAGATGCTGCCTCCACTAGACCAATTTCCACATCATTTGCTTCTGGAACTGTGCTGACATTGTTAAATATCAGCTCGCAATCTACCACAACAGAACCTTGTCTGAAAAAGAGATTATTTTTTTTTCACAATTATTTCTCAGTTTCAAATAATGTTACATCACACTGCAAACATTTTTACAATGACAGAATTATTCTCAGATTTGGAGAAACGGGTACATTTTTGATAACTTTGTTCCTGTATCTTGTATGGGCCCATAACTCAGCTTTTAATTTTATTATACACAGTGTCTTGCATGCAAGTGTGATATATTTTTCCATAGTTTTAAATACCTGAAAGAGTTGATCACAGTTCGCACAAATCTGCTTCCATATCTACCCCTGTAGAGGTTATCCAACTGGAGAAATAAAAGTGACATACAGATAAAGGAATAGAACTAAAAATCAGTCAACATGAGACTAAGGATAACAAGGACACACTTACTGTTGTTGTAACTGTGTTTGCCAAAGTCCTGAACTCTTCAGAGGATCTGTTTGCAAGTTGTGCCTTGAATACCTGCTGCAACCTAAATCCAAGCCCGATCACTGGGTTTACTGGGGCAGCTGTTGTAGTTGTGGTCGGAGGACCAGTTGTGATAACTGGCTGTGCTGATGTTCCATTTGGTTGTGGGGTGGTTAAATGGAAGAATTATATTAATTAATACTGATACCATATTTTACGTACTTTATGTGTATATATAAAATCAGCTGGCTGTGACGGGGAAATTAGTAGTGTTTGTACTAATGGGGGAAATTTAATCACCTCATGGTGAAAAATCTAGAAGTGATACTTACTAGGCACTGGTGTGGAGACTGGCGGTGGCGAAGTCATGTTGACTGACGGTGAGGATGGTGTCACTGGAGGAGAGGTCATGTTGTGTGGTGGTGAGGTCATGTTGACTGATGGTGAGGATGGTGTCACTGGAGGAGAGGTCATGTTGTGTGGTGGTGAGGTCATGTTGACTGATGGTGAGGATGGTGTCACTGGAGGAGAGGTCATGTTGTGTGGTGGTGAGGTCATGTTGACTGATGGTGAGGATGGTGTCACTGGAGGAGAAGTCATGTTGTGTGGTGGTGAGGTCATGTTGACTGGTGGTGAGGATGGTGTCACTGGAGGAGAGGTCATGTTGTGTGGTGGTGAGGTCATGTTGACTGATGGTGAGGATGGTGTCACTGGTGGAGATGTCATGTTGTGTGGTGGTGAGGTCATGTTGACTGGTGTCACTGGAGGAGAGGTCATGTTGTGTGGTGGTGACGTCATGTTGACTGGTGGTGAGGATGGTGTCACTGGAGGAGAGGTCATGTTGTGTGGTGGTGAGGTCATGTTGACTGATGGTGAGGATGGTGTCACTGGTGGAGATGTCATGTTGTGTGGTGGTGAGGTCATGTTGACTGGTGTCACTGGAGGAGAGGTCATGTTGTGTGGTGGTGACGTCATGTTGACTGGTGGTGAGGATGGTGTCACTGGAGGAGAGGTCATGTTGTGTGGTGGTGAGGTCATGTTGACAGGTGGTACGGTCATATTGGCTGGTGGTGAGGATGGTGTCACTGGAGAAGTCATGTTGACTGGTGATGAAGTTGTGTTGACTGGTGGTGAGGTTGTGTAACCCCGGTGGAGAAAAATAAGGGAAACGTTATTTTTGAGTAATTTTATGTAATATTTTAGATATTTTCAACTAATTTTAATTCGCTGCTAAGGTCAAGTAAATGTGTTTTTTTCTCTCTCACCTGCCATGGGAATTGAAATTGAGGTAGAAAGTACAGTTGTAACGGGAGCTTCAGTTGGTGCCTCCACAACTGAAAATATAAGTTCAGTTAGAACCACTTAAGTCAAAGAAAAGTTTATTACCATTTGTAGTAAAGTTTTCAGTTTTTTATTTTTTATTTTTATTTTTTAGTTATATGGCTCCATTCTGGGATCTTCCTACACATATGCACATGGAAGCATATGTCACTGTCCTTCTATGTGTCTACATGAAAAGCTGATTCAAGAAGGAACAGCAGCCAAGACTTGGGGAAAAGAAATAACATGCATCAGAACAGACACAGCTGGGAAAAAAAGAATGAGAAGCTGTGGAGGTGGGCTGCAATGTAGCATTCAGAGGAAAGTTTGCCAGCCTAAGGCAACTTCAGTAAGACCCATTAAATGAGATTTGCCATGGGATACATCAGATCAGCTCATATGGCCATGCTGAGGATATATCATCTATCCTCAGACAGATTAATAATAAAATAGAAAATAACTGAAAATAACTGAAAGTTAGTTCTTGCCCTAGTGAACAGTCCAGCCTACTTACCAGCTGCAGTAATAGATGATGTGTTGACAGCTAGGGAAAAGTTTGAGCTGGAAGTAGCAGCCACCAGAGTTTCAACTGCTGAAGAGGCATTTGGTAGGGACTCCCCCTCATTGAATACCAGGTCAACATCTGCCACAATAGAACCCTTCCTGTAACAGTAGAACATATTAAATCTCCTGATGAAATTGATACTCTCTCCTGTCATACCTTTCATTTTTTTAACAAGTATGGTAAACAAAAAGACAGACAAGCAAGAGTTAAGACCTTTTAAAAATCTGATAAAAGAAACAAAGTAGTATACCTGAAGCTTTTGACGACAGTTCGATTGAACCTATTTCCATATTGGTTTGCATATACCCTGTTTAGCTGTGAATAAAATAAAATAAAAAAGGTAAAGTTATTTTTTTTTTTACATATATTTATTGCACATGTATTGCTGTGTAAATAATAATCAGTTTCCCCACATGACACAAGCAGCATGTACAATATTCTGAATTACAGGTTTACGCATTTTAACAAATTTGTAAATATATACAAACTCACCTCTCCAGTCACTTTGTTTTCCAAAATTTTGAATGCTGGAGATGAGGTGTTAGCAAGTTCTTCTGTAAAGGTATCCTGCAACTTAAATCCCAAATTAATTTTAGGCTCTCGTCGTGGTGCAGCCGTTGTGGTTGTAGTCGGAGTAGCAGTAGAAGTAGGGATTGTTGGTGGTGATGATGTTCCATTTGTAGTACCTAGATGTAAGTCCGTGATTAGCAGAAAGTACAGGACAGCATTACAAACCACATGAATAAACTGTCCTTAATGCTGGGGAATCTAATAATGACACACATGAACAAGGAACAAGTGAGTTAACTGTGTACAGTGTTTTTCCAACTCATAAGATTGATTTCATGCAATTGGATAATTTATCTGAAACTAGAAACAGTGTTTTACTTAACTACTATATTTCATTGCTAACTTAACAATTGCTACACTATTTAGGAATTTGATGTGATCTCTGTAACAGCATTTTAGTATAACTCTCACATCTGGCAATGGTATTGGGGTGACAGGACGTGTTGAGGAGGAAGGGACTACTGGTAAGGTCATGTTGTCTTGTGATGAGGTCAAGTTCACTAGTGGTAAGGTTTCAATAGGTGACAGTGAGTTTAGGTTAACTGTTGGGAGGGTTATGTTGACTGTCGGTGAGTTTAATTTCACCACTGGTGTGACTGTATTAAAAGGGTTGAGATTGTATTGACAAGCAGCATGGTTTCAGTGAGTGGTCGTGAGGTTATGCTGACTAGTTATGAGACTACGAATGGTAAGGCTGCATTGAGGTGTGGTAAGGTCACATTAAGTAATGTGGTACCATTAGGTAGTAATGGGGAGTTTTATTTAGTGGCACAGGGATTGCTATGAGTGGTGGTCAGTTTGTTTAAATGTATGAATGTGGATATGTATAAAGTTGAGTTGTTCCAGAGTTCAGAGAGGGAGATGGGTGGGGCAAGAAAATGAGAAAAAGACAACTTGGTTGCTCTCCAAGAATGTCTAAGAATAGTTTTTGTGCAACATAAACTATATCAATATAAACAATATACCTTTGTCCTATTTCTATGCAACTTCATCAACTTCATCAGTCCTATTATTTTTTTTATATATAAATTTCAATATATATATATTTCAAAAGGCAATATAAAGTCCAGTCCTAGGTGAGATTATGTTGCTTGCATTGATGTTGCAATAGGTGGCGATAAAGGGTTATATTAAGTGGCACAAGGATTGCATTGAGTAGTGGTGAATTTGTTATTGTTTGGTGAGGATGTGGTATTGAGTGGTGTTGGCCAAATTAATAACAATCTTTAGACAACTGGTTTGCTTGTTGTGCCGTGAAAGGTTGATTCAAGTTAAATCCAAGCATGACTGATGGAGCAGCTGTTATGGACAGAACACCAGTTGTTATAAATGGTTGAGCCGTTGTTGTATGTGCTTAAGGAGAAGCCACATTGCCCAAAAGTATATTGATCGATGGTGCTAGACCACATCAAGATAAGTTGCAGTTATGTTATTAAAAAATTCCTGCTGCTTAATTACCTGGTGGTGACATGTTGGAGATTGGTGGTGGCGAGGTTACATTGAGTGGTGGTGAGGTCAGGTTGATCGGTAGTGTGGTTGAGTTCAGTGGTGGTATGGTCATGTTGATGGAAGGCGAGGTTCCATTGAGTGGTGGTAAGGTCATGTTGATGGGTGATGAGGTTGCATTTACTGGTGGCATGGTCATGTTGATGGGTGGCAAGCTTGCACTGAGTGACGGTGAGGTCATGTTGATGGGTGGTGAAGTTGCATTGAGAGGTGGTGAAGTTATGTTGATAGGTGGCGAGGTTGCATTGAGAGGTGGTGAGGTCATGTTGATGGGTGGCAAGGTTGCAATGAGTGACGGTGAGGTCATGTTGATGGGTAGTGAAGTTGCACTGGGAGGTGGTGAAGTTATATTGATAGGTGGCAAGGTTGCATTGAGAGGTGGTGAGGTCAAGTTGATGGGTGGTGAGGTTGCATTTAGTGGTGGTAAGGTTATGTTGATGGGTGGTAAAGTTGCACTGAGTGGTGGTGAGGTGATGTTGATGGGTGGCAAGGTTGCGTTTAGTTGTAGTGATGTCATGTTGATGGGTGATGAAGTTGCACTTACTGGTGGCATGGTCATGTTGATAGGTGGCAAGGTTGCATTGATAGGTGGCGCGGTCAAGTTGATGGGTGCTGAGGTTGCATTTAGTGGTGGTAAGGTTATGTTGATGGGCAGTGAAGTTGCATTTACTGGTGGCATGGTCATGTTGATGGGTGGCAAGGTTGCATTGAGTGACGGTGAGGTCATGTTGATGGGTGATGAAGTTGCATTTACTGGTGGCATGGTCATGTTGATGGGTGGCAAGGTTGCATTGAGTGGTGGTGAGGTTATGTTGACGGGCAGTGAAGTTGCATTGAGAAGTGGTGAAGTTATGTTGATAGGTGGCAAGGTTGCATTGAGAGGTGGTGAGGTCAAATTGATGGGTGGTGAGGTTGCATTTACTGGTGGCATGGTCATGTTGATGGGTGGCAAGGTTGCATTTAATGGTGGCATGGTCATGTTGATGGGTGGCAAGGTTGCATTGAGTTGTGGTGAGGTCAAGTTGATGGGTGGCAATGAGGTTATGTTGATTGGCAGTGAAGTTCCATTGAGTGGTGGTAAGGTCATGTTGATGGGTGATGAGGTTGCATTTACTGGTGGCAAGGTCATGTTGATGGGTGGCAAGGTTGCACTGAGTGACGGTGAGGTCATGTTGATGGGTGGCAATGTTGTATTGGTAGTGATGTCATGTTGACGGGTGATGAAGTTGCACTTACTGGTGGCATGGTCATGTTGATAGGTGACAAGGTTCCATTGAGTGACGGTGAGGTCATGTTGATGGGTGATGAAGTTGCATTTAGTGGTGGCATGGTCATGTTGATGGGTGGCAAGGTTGCATTTAGTAGTGGTGGTGAGGTTATGTTGATGGGTAGTGAAGTTGCACTGAGAGGTGGTGAGGTCATGTTGATGGGTGGCAAGGTTGCATTGAGTGGTGATGAGGTCAAGTTGATGGGTGGCAAAGTTGCATTGCGTGTTAATGACGTTACGTTGATTGGCAGTGAAGTTCCATTGAGTGGTGGTGAGGTCATGTTGATGGGTGATGAGGTTGCATTTACTGGTAGCATGGTCATGTTGATGGGTGGCAAGGTTGAACTGAGTGATGGTGAGGTCATGTTGATGGGTAGTGAAGTTGCATTGAGAGGTGGTGAAATTGTGTTGATAGGTGGCAAGGTTGCATTGAGAGGTGGTGAGGTCAAGTTGATGGGTGCTGAGGTTGCATTTAGTGGTGGTAAGGTTATGTTGATGGGTGGTAAAGTTGCATTGAGTGGTAGTAAGGTCATGTTGATGGGTGGCAGGGTGACATTGAGTGGTGGTGAGGTTATGTTGACGGGCAGTGAAGTTGCATTGAGAAGTGGTGAAGTTATGTTGATAGGTGGCATGGTTGCATTTAGTGGTGGCATGGTCATGTTGATGGGTGGCAAGGTTGCATTTAGGAGTGGAGGCCAGGTCAAGTTGATGGGTGGTGAGGTTGCATTTAGTGGTGGCAAGGTTATGTTGATGGGTGGTAAGGTTGCATTGAGTGGTAGTACGGTCATGTTGATGGGTGGCAGGGTGACATTGAGTGGTGATGAGGTTATGTTGAGAGGTAGTGAAGTTGCACTGAGTGGTGGTGAAGTCATGTTGATGGGTGGCAATGTTGCATTTATTGGAGATGAGGTTATGTAGATGGGTGGCAAGGTTCCATTGAGTGGTGGTGAGGTCAAGTTGATGGGTGGCGAAGTTACATTGTGTGGCAATGAGGTTATGTTGATTGGCAGTGAAGTTCCATTGAGTGGTGGTACGGTCATTTTGATGGGTGATGAGGTTGCATTTACCGGTCGTAAGGTCATATTGATGGGTGATGAGGTTGCATTTACTGGTGACACGGTCATGTTGATGGGTGGCAAGGTTGCATTGAGTGACGGTAAAGTCATGTTGATGGGTAGTGAAGATGCACTGAGAAGTGGTGAAGTTATGTTGATAGGTGGCAAGGTTGCATTGAGAGGTGGTGAGGTCAAATTGATGGGTGGTGAGGTTGCATTTACTGGTGGCATGGTCATGTTGATGGGTGGCAAGGTTGCATTTAGTAGTGGTGGTGAGGTTATGTTGATGGGTAGTGAAGTTGCACTGAGTGGTGGAGAGGTCATGTTGATGGGTGGCATGGTTGCATTTAGTGGTGGCATGGTCATGTTGATGGGTGGCAAGGTTGCATTTAGGAGTGGAGGCCAGGTCAAGTTGATGGGTGGTGAGGTTGCATTTAGTGGTGGCAAGGTTATGTTGATGGGTGGTAAGGTTGCATTGAGTGGTAGTACGGTCATGTTGATGGGTGGCAGGGTGACATTGAGTGGTGATGAGGTTATGTTGATAGGTAGTGAAGTTGCACTGAGTGGTGGTGAAGTCATGTTGATGGGTGGCAATGTTGCATTTATTGGAGATGAGGTTATGTAGATGGGTGGCAAGGTTCCACTGAGTGGTGGTGAGGTCAAGTTGATGGGTGGCGAAGTTACATTGTGTGGCAATGAGGTTATGTTGATTGGCAGTGAAGTTCCATTGAGTGGTGGTACGGTCATGTTGATGGGTGATGAGGTTGCATTTACTGGTGGTAAGGTCATATTGATGGGTGATGAGGTTGCATTTACTGGTGGCACGGTCATGTTGATGGGTGGCAAGGTTGCATTGAGTGACGGTAAGGTCATGTTGATGGGTAGTGAAGTTGCATTGAGAAGTGGTGAAGTTATGTTGATAGGTGGCAAGGTTGCATTGAGAGGTGGTGAGGTCAAATTGATGGGTGGTGAGGTTGCATTTAGTGGTGGCATGGTCATGTTGATGGGTGGCAAGGTTGCATTTAGTAGTGGTGGTGAGGTTATGTTGATGGGTAGTGAAGTTGCACTGAGTGGTGGTGAGGTCATGTTGATGGGTGGCAAGGTTGCATTTAATGGTGGCATGGTCATGTTGATGGGTGGCAAGGTTGCATTGAGTGGTGGTGAGGTCAAGTTGATGGGTGGCAATGAGGTTATGTTGATTGGCAGTGAAGTTCCATTGACTGGTGGTAAGGTCATGTTGATGGGTGATGAGGTTGCATTTACTGGTGGCAAGGTCATGTTGATGGGTGATGAAGTTGCATTGAGAGGTGGAGAGGTCATGTTGATGGGTGGCAAGGTTGCATTTATTGGTGATGAGGTTATGTATATGGGTGGCAAGGTTCCATTGAGTGGTGGTGAGGTCAAGTTGATGGGTGGCAAAGTTGCATTGCGTGGTAATGAGGTTATGTTGATTGGCAGTGAAGTTCCATTGAGTGGTGGTGAGGTCATGTTGATGGGTGATGAGGTTGCATTTACTGGAGGCAAGGTCATGTTGATGGGTGGCAAGGTTGCACTGAGTGGCAGTGAGGTCATGTTGATGGGTAGTGAAGTTGCATTGAGAAGTGGTGAAGTTATATTGATAGGTGGCATGGTTGCATTGAGAGGTGGTGAGGTCAAGTTGATGGGTGGTGAGGTTGCATTTAGTGGTGGTAAGGTTATGTTGATGGGTGGTAAAGTTGCATTGAGTGGTAGTAAGGTCATGTTGATGGGTGGCAGGGTGACATTGAGTGGTGCTGAGGTTATGTTGATGGGTAGTGAAGTTGCACTGAGTGGTGGTGAGGTCATGTTGATGGGTGGTAAGGTTGAATTTATTGGTGATATGGTCATGTTGATGGGTGGCAAGGTTGCATTTAGGAGTGGAGGTGAGGTCAAGTTGATGGGTGGTGAGGTTGCATTTACTGGTGGCATGGTCATGTTGATGGGTGGCAAGGTTGCATTGAGTGACGGTGAGGTCATGTTGATGGGTAGTGAAGTTGCATTGAGAAATGGTGAAGTTATGTTGATAGGTGGCAAGGTTGCATTTAGTGGTGGCATGGTCATGTTGATGGGTGGCAAGGTTGCATTTAGTAGTGGAGGTGAGGTCAGGTTGATGTGTGGCGAAGTTACATTGTGTGGCAATGAGGTTATGTTGATTGGCAGTGAAGTTCCATTGAGTGGTGGTACGGTCATGTTGATGGATGATGAGGTTGCATTTACTGGTGGCACAGTCATGTTGATGGGTGGCAAGGTTGCATTGAGTGACGGTAAGGTCATGTTGATGGGTGGTGAGGTTGCATTGAGAAGTGGTGAAGTTATGTTGATAGGTGGCATGGTTGCATTGAGAGGTGGTGAGGTCAAGTTGATGGGTGGTGAGGTTGCATTGAGTGGTAGTACGGTCATGTTGATGGGTGGCAGGGTGACATTGAGTGGTGCTGAGGTTATGTTGATGGGTAGTGAAGTTGCACTGAGTGGTGGTGAGGTCATGTTGATGGGTGATAAGGTTGAATTTATTGGTGATATGGTTATGTTGATGGGTGGCAAAGTTCCATTGAGTGGTGGTGAGGTTATGTTGATGGGCAGTGAAGTTGCACTTAGTGGTAGTGAGGTCATGTTGATGGGTGATGAAGTTGCATTTACTGGTGGCATGGTCATGTTGATGGGTGGCAAGGTTGCATTGAGTGACGGTGAGGTCATGTTGATGGGTAGTGAAGTTGCCTTGAGAAGTGGTGAAGTTATGTTGATAGGTGGCATGGTTGCATTGAGAGGTGGAGAGGTCATGTTGATGGGTGGCAAGGTTGCATTTAGGGGTGGCATGGTCATGTTGATGGGTGGCAAGGTTGCATTTAGGAGTGGAGGTGAGGTCAAGTTGATGGGTGGTGAGGTTGCATTTAGTGGTGGCAAGGTTATGTTGATGGGTGGCAAGCTTACATTGAGTGGTAGTACGGTCATGTTGATGGGTGGCAGGGTGACATTGAGTGGTGCTGAGGTTATGTTGATGGGTAGTGAAGTTGCACTGAGTGGTGGTGAGGTCATGTTGATGGGTGATAAGGTTGAATTTATTGGTGATATGGTTATGTTGATGGGTGGCAAAGTTCCATTGAGTGGTGGTGAGGTTATGTTGATGGGCAGTGAAGTTGCACTTAGTGGTAGTGAGGTCATGTTGATGGGTGATGAAGTTGCATTTACTGGTGGCATGGTCATGTTGATGGGTGGCAAGGTTGCATTGAGTGACGGTGAGGTCATGTTGATGGGTAGTGAAGTTGCCTTGAGAAGTGGTGAAGTTATGTTGATAGGTGGCATGGTTGCATTGAGAGGTGGAGAGGTCATGTTGATGGGTGGCAAGGTTGCATTTAGGGGTGGCATGGTCATGTTGATGGGTGGCAAGGTTGCATTTAGTAGTGGTGGTGAGGTTATGTTGATGGGCAGTGAAGTTGCACTTAGTGGTAGTGAGGTCATGTTGATGGGTAGTGAAGTTGCATTGAGAAGTGGTGAAGTTATGTTGATAGGTGGCATGGTTGCATTGAGAGGTGGAGAGGTCATGTTGATGGGTGGCAATGTTGCATTTAGTGGTGACATGGTCATGTTGATGGGTGGCAAGGTTGCATTTAGGAGTGGAGGTGAGGTCAAGTTGATTGGTGGTGAGGTTGAATTTAGTGGTGGCAAGGTTATGTTGCTGGGTGGTAAGCTTACATTGAGTGGTAGTACGGTCATGTTGATGGGTGGCAGGGTGACATTGAGTGGTGCTGAGGTTATGTTGATGGGTAGTGAAGTTGCACTGAGTGGTGGTGAGGTCATGTTGATGGGTGATAAGGTTGAATTTATTGGTGATATGGTTATGTTGATGGGTGGCAAAGTTCCATTGAGTGGTGGTGAGGTTATGTTGATGGGCAGTGAAGTTGCACTTAGTGGTAGTGAGGTCATGTTGATGGGTGATGAAGTTGCATTTACTGGTGGCATGGTCATGTTGATGGGTGGCAAGGTTGCATTGAGTGACGGTGAGGTCATGTTGATGGGTAGTGAAGTTGCCTTGAGAAGTGGTGAAGTTATGTTGATAGGTGGCATGGTTGCATTGAGAGGTGGAGAGGTCATGTTGATGGGTGGCAAGGTTGCATTTAGGGGTGGCATGGTCATGTTGATGGGTGGCAAGGTTGCATTTAGTAGTGGTGGTGAGGTTATGTTGATGGGCAGTGAAGTTGCACTTAGTGGTAGTGAGGTCATGTTGATGGGTGATGAGGTTGCATTTACTGGTGGCACGGTCATGTTGATGGGTGGCAAGGTTGCATTGAGTGACGGTAAGGTTATGTTGATGGGTAGTGAAGTTGCATTGAGAAGTGGTGAAGTTATGTTGATAGGTGATGAGGTTGCATTTACTGGTGGCACAGTCATGTTGATGGGTGGCAAGGTTGCATTGAGTGACGGCGAGGTCATGTTGATGGGTAGTGAAGTTCCATTGAGAAGTGGTGAAGTTATGTTGATAGGTGGCATGGTTGCATTGAGAGGTGGAGAGGTCATGTTGATGGGTGGCAAGGTTGCATTTAGGGGTGGCATGGTCATGTTGATGGGTGGCAAGGTTGCATTTAGTAGTGGTGGTGAGGTTATGTTGATGGGCAGTGAAGTTGCACTTAGTGGTAGTGAGGTCATGTTGTTGGGTGATGAAGTTGCATTTACTGGTGGCATGGTCATGTTGATGGGTGGCAAGGTTGCATTTAGGAGTGGAGGTGAGGTCAAGTTGATTGGTGGTGAGGTTGCATTTAGTGGTGGCAAGGTTATGTTGATGGGTGGCAAGCTTACATTGAGTGGTAGTACGGTTATGTTGATGGGTGGCAGGGTGACATTGAGTGGTGCTGAGGTTATGTTGATGGGTAGTGAAGTTGCACTGAGTGGTGGTGAGGTCATGTTGATGGGTGATAAGGTTGAATTTATTGGTGATATGGTTATGTTGATGGGTGGCAAAGTTCCATTGAGTGGTGGTGAGGTTATGTTGATGGGCAGTGAAGTTGCACTTAGTGGTAGTGAGGTCATGTTGATGGGTGATGAAGTTGCATTTACTGGTGGCATGGTCATGTTGATGGGTGGCAAGGTTGCATTGAGTGACGGTGAGGTCATGTTGATGGGTAGTGAAGTTGCATTGAGAAGTGGTGAAGTTATGTTGATAGGTGGCATGGTTGCATTGAGAGGTGGAGAGGTCATGTTGATGGGTGGCAAAGTTACATTGTGTGGCAATGAGGTTATGTTGATTGGCAGTGAAGTTCCATTGAGTGGTGGTACGGTCATGTTGATGGGTGATGAGGTTGCATTTACTGGTGGCACGGTCATGTTGATGGGTGCCAAGGTTGCATTGAGTGACGGTAAGGTTATGTTGATGGGTAGTGAAGTTGCATTGAGAAGTGGTGAAGTTATGTTGATAGGTGATGAGGTTGCATTTACTGGTGGCACAGTCATGTTGATGGGTGGCAAGGTTGCATTGAGTGACGGTGAGATCATGTTGATGGGTAGTGAAGTTGAACTGAGAGGTGGTGAGGTTATGTTGATAGGTGGCAAGGTTTCATTGAGTGGTGGTGAGGTCATGTTGATGGATGGCAAGGTTGCATTTAGTGGTGGCATGGTCATGTTGATGGGTGGCAAGGTTGTATTTAGTAGTGGTAAGGTTGTATTGATTGGTGACGAAGTTCCATTGAATGGTGGTGAGGTCATGATGATGGGTGGTGAAGTTGCATTTAGTGGTAGCAAGGTTATGTTGATGGGTGGTGCAGTTCCATTGAGTGGTGGTGAGGTCATGTTGAAGGGTGGCGAAGTTGCATTAAGTGGTAGCAAGGTTATGTTGATGGGTGGCGAGGTTCCATTTAGTGGTGGTAAGGTCAAGTTGATCGGTGGCAAGGTTGCACTGAGTGGTGGTGAGGTCATGTTGATGGGTGGCGAGGTTCCATTGAGTGGTGGTAAGGTCATGTTGATGGGTGGTGAAGTTGCATTTAGTGGTGGTAAGGTTATATTGATGGGTGGTGAGGTTGCATTTAGTGGCGGTAAGGTTATGTTGATGGGTGCAAAGGTTCCGTTGTGTGGTGGTGAGGTCAGGTTGACTGTGGCACAATGAGGATTAATTTCAAGAAAAATAAGGGAATCAACAGTTAAATGAGCAATAAATGTTATTACTCACTTCCAAATAAAACATTCTAAAACATATATTAGCATGATTGTTGCTTAAATTTGAAACAGTGCTTCATTTGACTACCAGTGGTAAAATTTCCATGCTACATTGACAATGGCTGCAGTGCACTAATGAAAAGGTTGACTCATGATGAGGTCATGGTGATTAGTGGCGAGGTATTATGTTGAGTAGTGGCACTAAGTGAGCTTTTAAAACAAGTTGTTGATTGTTGTAGGTGTGGCCATGTTGATTGGTGGCAAAATTGTGTTCAAGGTGGATGAGTTTAATTTTGCTGATTGTGAGGGGATTATTTTGAGTGGTAGTAGGTATATTTAGATGGTAAGGTGATGTGAGATCACAACAAGGTTATATTATGTGATAGTGACAGTGAGGTTATCGTGACAAGGCTGCTTTTATTGAGACTGAGGTTTCTTTAAGCAGGAGTCAGTTCAAGTTGAGGCATAATGAGGTTCCATTATTGATGGTGAAAGAATGTGTTGACAGGTAGGGAGGTTGGGCTGAGTTGCGGCAACATGCGTTGTAATGTTGTTGAATGAGGTGGTGGTGATGTTATGTACTGTGAGGAGGTTGAATTGAATGGAGGAGAGGTGATGATGAATGACAGTGAGTGGTTGCATTGGCAGGGTGAGGTACTTTTTATTAGTGGTGACGTGTCAGTTGTGGCAAGGGTAATGTTTATTTGTGGTAAGGTTAAATTAAGCGACCAGGTGGCATTAGAAAGTAAAGTCATGTTGACTGGTGATGAAGCTGCATTGATGGGGGTGACATTATTTTAAATGGTGGTACGATTGCGCTAATCAACATCCATGTTTATCATTTAAGAGACTGGTTGAAGGCAGAGGTTGATATGCTATTTTTTTCATTTAAAGAAAAGTAACAATAAGGTCTTCCCATAATTACACAAAAAATCAAATATTTTCTTGATAAAAATCATTTTTAAGATGAGATATCGGAGGGTAGTCTTGCAACAGACTGGCGACCTGTCTAGAGTGTGCCCGGCCTCTTGCCCAGTGACAGCTGGTGAGGCTTCAGCCCCCCGGTGACCTTCCAGAGGACAAGCAATTGCAGAAAATGAATGAATCAATGAATGATATGAGAGGATTTACTATTATTGAGGCCAGCTGGGTTTAAGTGTCTGGACGAGTTGTATTGTGTGGTTTTGACATTGTGTTGACTGGTTGTGAGGTTGTGGTGAATGGTGAGGATGTATTAAGTGTTTGTGAGGTTATATATGCTGGTGGAGAGTTTGCAGTCAGTGGGGGGTGGAGTTATTTTGACTGGTGGCAAGTGCAATTAAGTGAAATCACTGGGTGTTGGTGAAGTTGATTGGTCATTTTATTTAAAGAAAAGTATGTTTTATTTCAAGAGTAGCTGTTCTAAGGTTGATATTACTTAATTGTATATGCGTATATGTTAAGAGAAAGGTAAGTCTAAAGGCTGGAGAGAGAGGCTTTTCCACAAACAAATAATAAAAGCATGCAACAAGCTTATGTGAAAAATAAATTATTAGAATGAGTTGAGTTTGAAGAACATATCGGGATATGTTACAGGATATTATCTAGAAATGAAAATAAATCCTGGAAATGCAGTGATATAGTACCTATAACAAAGGTTCCATTACCTTGAGATGGCGATGTGGTGGCTGGTGGTAGTGAGGTCACGTTGACTGGTGATGAGGTTGCATTAACTGCTGGTGAGGTCATGTTGACAGGTGGTGATGTCTCATTGACTGCCGGTGGTGAGGTTGCATTAACAGCTGGTGGTGATGTCTCATTGACTGCTGGTGGTGAGGTTGCATTAACTGCTGGTGGTGATGTCTCATTGACTGCTGGTGGTGAGGTTGCATTAACCGCTGGTGGTGAGGTCTCATTGACTGCTGGTGGTGAGGTTGCATTAACCGCTGGTGGTGATGTCTCATTGACTGCGGGTGGTGAGGTTGCATTAACCTCTGGTGGTGATGTCTCATTAACCGCTGGTGGTGATGTCGCATTGACTGCTGGTGGTGAGGTTACATTAACCGGTGGTTGTGAGGTTGCATTAACCACTGATGGAGACGTCTCATTGACTGATGGTGGTGAGGTTGCATTAACCGCTGGTGGTGATGTCTCATTGACTGCTGGTGGTGAGGTTACATTAACCACTGGTGGTGATGTCTCATTGACTGCTGGTGGTGAGGTTACATTAACCGCTGGTGGTGATGTCTCATTGACTGCTGGTTGTGAGGTTGCATTAACCGCTGGTGGTGATGTCTCATTGACTGCTGGTGGTGAGGTTGCATTAACAGCTGGTGGTGATGTCTCATTGACTGCTGGTGGTGAGGTTGCATTAACTGCTGGTGGTGATGTCTCATTGATTGCTGGTGGTGAGGTTGCATTAACCGCTGGTGGTGATGTCTCATTAACCGCTGGTGGTGAGGTTACATTAACCGCTGGTGGTGATGTCTCATTGACTGCTGGTTGTGAGGTTGCATTAACCTCTGGTGGTGATGTCTCATTGACTGCTGGTGGTGAGGTTGCATTAACTGCTGGTGGTGATGTCTCATTGACTGCTGGTGGTGAGGTTGCATTAACCACTGGTGGTGATGTCTCATTGACTGCTGGTGGTGAGGTTGCATTAACAGCTGGTGGTGATGTCTCATTGACTGCTGGTGGTGAGGTTGCATTAACTGCTGGTGGTGATGTCTCATTGATTGCTGGTGGTGAGGTTGCATTAACCGCTGGTGGTGATGTCTCATTAACCGCTGGTGGTGATGTCTCATTGACTGCTGGTGGTGAGGTTGCATTAACCGCTGGTGGTGATGTCTCATTGACTGCTGGTGGTGAGGTTGCATTAACCTCTGGTGGTGATGTCTCATTGACTGCTGGTGGTGAGGTTGCATTAACCGCTGGTGGTGATGTCTCATTGACTGCTGGTGGTGAGGTTGCATTAACCTCTGGTGGTGAGGTTGCATTAACCACTGATGGTGATGTCTCATTGACTGCTGGTGGTGAGGTTGCATTAACCGCTGGTGGTGATGTCTCATTGACTGCTGGTGGTGAGGTTACATTAACCGCTGGTGGTGATGTCTCATTGACTGCTGGTTGTGAGGTTGCATTAACCGCTGGTGGTGATGTCTCATTGACTGCTGGTTGTGAGGTTGCATTAACCGCTGGTGGTGATGTCTCATTGACTGCTGGTGGTGAGGTTGCATTAACTGCTGGTGGTGATGTCTCATTGACTGCTGGTGGTGAGGTTGCATTAACCACTGGTGGTGAGGTTGCATTAACCGCTGATGGTGATGTCTCATTGACTGCAGGTGATGAGGTTCCATTGATTGCTGATGATGTCTCATTAACAGGTAATGACGTCGTGTTGACTGGTGATGAGGTTGTATTAGCTGCTAGTGAGGTCATGTTTGCTAGTGATGAAAAAGAAAAATACATTAAAATGTGACGCCATTTTTAATAAACAAGAGCAGAACTTGCTCTTTAATTAAATAAGAAGTTCAGTCATTCCCTAAACCCGTTTAGTCCTGTTAGGGGTCACGGGGGTCTGCTGGAGCCTATCCCAGCTGAAATAAGAAGTTATATGAGTGAATTATAACATTCTCATATAGTCTCTCCTGAAAGCCAAAGTGTGTTAGAGAGATGTCTTCACATCTTGGCTCTTTTCTCATTTTCATAACCACAGTAAAGCAGTAAAAATTACCTAGTACTAAAGTGAAAGTAGTGGAAGTTGTCAAAATCTTCAAATACTGTAAACCCATACACCCCTCATGAAACAGGCTGTCACCAGTCTCAAGATTTCAGTTTGTTCTTTGGTAGAGATGTCATGACTGAAACTGGGGGCCTGCACAACCAGATGAACTATCAGGATGACCCTTATCAGGTGATATTTATCATATTATCTTATTAGGTGGATACATATTTTTGTTTTAAGTATTAATTTCAAGATTTTTTGTTAAACCTGGTAGTGAAGTCCCATTGATTGTTGGTTCACAGTTTCATTTGGCAGTACAAATGAAAATGTGACATTATTCATCTACTAGACCTATGTACTGTATTTATGGTTTTATATTTTAAAACACATGTGCAGTTATATTGATTTATGGTCCCACAGTACGTCACATTCTGTCATAATTGTATTTTGATAAATGTTGACTTGTGTGTGTGTTTCCCAAGGCTAACTGACATTACTTCCTCCTCGGTTTGAGACACTGGGAAATACTAATGTTTCTTAAAAATGAGGATGGTATTAATATTAGTATGTCAACACTGCAGACATCTCAAGTCTTTAGGATTGTTCAGGTGTAAAGCCCAGCCTGACGTCCTGTACGTAGCTCTCTTCCTGCAGAAGTTGAACCAACATGAAATGCTTCATGGATCCAAATTCAAACAATTTCCTCGAAGGATTAATAAAGTATTCTGCTTCTGATTTGAAATGCATCTAATATGGTTTAGTAGTGTCTCAGAGAACTGTACGGCACCTGTTAAAAATCCTAGACCCTCAAGGAGTACAGCTAAGGCAACGGAACCGTCTAAACACCTTCACACGGGACTTTTACCCAGGGACCTCCAGTAATTTGTAATAATAGCGGAGGTCGTCTGTGCTCTTAATCCCATGCGAATCGACCATATCCGTCCGTAAATGCACAGAGGTCCTGTGATAATAGTAATCCGAATGCAAATCGGTATCTCCTTGATTTTGGGGTGTGTTTTTAATTTTTGTTTGATTCGCAGCTTTTTTCTGACTGTCCTCACTTAAGAATTATGAATGTGATATAAATCAAACTTGACCATTATTTATATTATATTTATATTATTAGGACAATTAGGAAGAAAACAAATACAAACCTTTTATATTTAACTCAAATATTACATATTTGTTCCACAAATAGGCCTATTTTAATTTAATTATTTTTTATATATGTTATTATTATTATTCCATAATTTAATGACAGCAGCCCCCCCGCACTCCCATCGGCGGGCGTGGTGTTACCTGTCGTGTTAGTTTCAGCTGATGTCGTTCCCACTAGTCCTGTAGAGAAAAAACATGATCAAAAAAGTGAATTCAGTCTAGGGCAGAATAATAATGTAAATACGGCGTAAAAATTCCAATTCACTTTGGGGGATATTGCAATTTTATTTGTTACTCATTGAATTAAATTATAAGCTTAATATTGACTGTGTAAAAAATGTTTAAAATATTATTAATATTCTAATGCAAAATGAAAACTTTGTTATGTCTCTGATATACACTGACCGGCCAAAAAAAAAAAAGTTGTCACCTGGATTTAACTAAGCAAATAGGTACGAGCCTCCTATTAGATAATTACAGCATGGGTGAATATCGAGCTGGCAAGTTATTTAACCCCAACCGATGCGTTGAGTAGCTTCTCATTCTTAAACAACCATGTCTAAATACACATCCCATGGTCGTGGAAAAGACTGCTTGAGAAAGGTCAAACTATTGGCATGCATCAAGCAGAGAAAACATCTAAGGAGATTGAAGAAACTACTAAAATTGGGTTATGAATTGTCCAACGCATTTTTAAAAACTGGAAGGATAATGGGGAACCATCGTCGTTGAGGAAGAAATGTGGTCGGGCTAGAGTAAGCTGCCCAATGCTGAAAGTAAGAATGTTTCCACACGCACAATGTGAAGGGAACTCAAGGAATTGGGACTGAATGCCTGTGTAGCTTTAAGAACACCACTAAAAAAATGTTTCAATTTGCTAGGGAGCATAAAGATTGGACTCTTGAGCAATGGAAGGAGGTCATGTGGTGTGTTGAGTCCAGATTTACCCTGTTCCAGAGTGATGGGGCATCAGGGTAAGAAGAGAGGCAGATGAAGTGATGCACCCATCATGCCTAGTGCCACAGCAATATTATGTGTCCAAAGAATGAGGTCAGCTGACTACCTGAATATACTGAATGACCAGGTTATTCCACCAATGGATTTTTTCTTTCCTGATGGCATGGGCATATTCCTAGATGACAATGGCAGGATTCATGTTGCTCAAATTGTGTAGTTGAGAGTGGTTCAGGGAGCATGAAACATCATTTTCACACATGGATGGCCACCACAGAGTCCAGACCTTAACCCCATTAATAGTCTTTTGGATGTGGTGGAGAAGGCTTTGTGCAGTGGTCAGGCTCTCCCATCGTCAATACAAGATCTTGGAGAAACATGAATGTAACACTGGATGGAAATAAATCTCGTGACATTGCAGAAGCTTATCAAAACAATGCCATAGCAAATTCGTGCTGTAATCAAAGCTAAAGGCGGTACACAATCTGTGTTTTTTTGGTGGTGACTTTTTTTTTGTCCAGGCAGTGAAACTACACAAACAACATTGAATTTCACTTACACACACACACACACACACACATACACACCGATACACACACACTGAAGTAAAATTGTGTAGAAATAATAAAAATAAATACACTCTGGGTCAGGTAGGTTGGTATGTTGCAAGACATGTATCGTACTGCAGTCTATGGCATTCGGTGAGTGTGCTCTTTTAAATTGACATTGAATAACTGTTCCAATGCTCAGCCCTATTTGTAAATATTCTAAACTTGATCTTCTTCTTACACACACACACACACACGCACACACTCAAATATGCACTCCACAAAATACCTGCTAGTAGGAGAAGGAATATGAGGGCCCCCATCCTCCTTAAGTCTCGCCTGGTTCCTTTATGTCACTGTAAGTACAGAACAAATATTGACACACTGAAGTATTTCTAACAAACAGTGCCATCCAAACATTTGTTAAAAGGAGACTGCAATTTCACTGATTATATTGATATATTTATATGCTATCTGAATATACACAGTGTGAAATGAAAGCCAGCTGAAATGAGGTTTCTGCATGTTGTTCCTCTATTCCCCTTCCTTCCCTCATCCCCTTGCCATTCTCTGGCAAAGTATCACTCAAAATAAGTGCTATTGACACACTGGCTTTGGATTCCATGCTCGTCCACTGTGTGGCAGTGACAATTCACTCATAGCCTTGTACAGTGATTTACCGTACTCTTAACACATCCTGAACTGCGTAGGCCAGCATTCCAGAGAAACAAGTTTGAGTAACTGTCTCATTTGACAAAGCAATCTCACATCAACAGTCACCGCTCAAGATTCCATTTGCAGGTGTCACTCTATTCCAGACTATTGCAGAATTTTACTGATGACTCATGTTTATACAACTATTATAAGGTAAACGTATAATTTATTTAGTTAAAGAACAAAATAAATATATAAATACATATAGTATATATAAGTTCTTTGGGGTTCCATTCTATGCTTTTACTCCTATAAGATTTTGATTTGATTTCTATTTTTATTATAACTATTAAAATTACATATTCATGTTTGCAATTTAAGTATTTATTGGTCAAATATACCTAAACAAGAATTGTGTTCTTCTAATTTCATTTACTGACACGGAGGAAAAATGTTTTCTCGTTGTATTCATTATATCCACCTGACATTTGTAAAGGACTAATGTGGTCGTAGAGTGGGTACGCCCTGACAAGCCAAGCAGTGCAATCCATCAGATTATTCAAGGTACACAAAAACTATATACATCAAGAACTGTATGTTTAACTGTCTGGCCTTCAGAACAATATGCGTTTTCTATTAATCCTTTGCATTATATGAGTGCTACTTAATAAGCTATGGTGCATATATCTGCCACAGTACAAATTAGGGTTGCTTTAAGAAAACATCTCAAAAGTGGAAAAGGATAGGCACATATAGTAAAATTTACAGTTACAAATCAATTGCTTATGTGCAAATAAGTTTTAATTAAAATAAAGGTCAAATAAAGTTTGTATACATCTTTGTATTAAATTTGAAACAAAGTGACATCTGTTTCATTTACAGAATCCTAAAACATTAAAAATAAAGTAGTCTAAAGTAGTCTTTTGTGATACAAAGTCATTTCTCAAATTGAAATTGTAAAATATTGTTAATTTTCATACACATAAAAGTCAATATAAAAGAGTTCTTACCCCAGTCGAGTCCAAACGTGCAAAATAATTCTTATATTCACGTTAATGTTTAAATGAAAGATAGGAGCCGACACTGACAAAGCTACTGACACCTCACCTGCCTCTCAAAAACTGGACGTGAACACTTGTCAGTACCTGGGGTATTTGTGAGAGGGAGTGCAGAATTCCTGCTTCCTCAAAGTGCAACTTAACTTGCAGGGCTTGTTTTGTTATGCATCATTTCAGTGTGAAAAAAAAGGCACCATGCAAATGAAGTGGAGGGAGTCTGTTGTAAGTAACAAAACGATCCTTGCTATTTAAAAAATGTATAGGGTTACATGAACGTCACCACCCACAAGTGTCATAACTTAAACCTATCATCGTCATCAAAGTGATGATCAACACATCCTATCGCCTGAGGATGCACAGCTCACACATTACTCATCTCACGATGAAGGCTTTGTTAATTTGATACCAATTTCTTACACACAACATGTGCTTTAATCAATAGTATTAAGTTTGGAAATCCTCAGTATTTTCTGAACTTAAGAAAACATTGCAAGGTCTGCACAGGAATATTTTTCACTTGACTGTGACAGACAAAGAAAACACATATTTTAGTCTTTTCAGAACATGTCAAAACGTTAGAGCGCATCTAATTTTAGACTTCTGCAGTATGGTAACACGGTCATTCCTGCCATGACGTACACGATGGCAGCTTGATAGCATTATATGACTGAGGGCGTGCAACAGTTTACACATTTGACATCCTTTAGATGGTTTTCTACGCAAGAGATAGATGGTTTCCTGTGCTATAACTGTGATCATGAGAAGATACACTGGGATCGCTAGTGAACAGCAAGTGTTTTTGTTGGGTTTAACATACTTGCATGCCTGTCCAGGACACATGTATTAACTGGAAAACACACAGAGATAAATACTACTTAATATTATGTAGCTTATAGGTAACTGTAAGATCCTGACAGTGCCCCGGCTATTTAACACTTTAAAGGAATATATTTAAATGGCACAGTGTGAAAACATTGTTTCTAATGTCACTTGTTGACAGTGAATACCTGGAGCAGCAAAGAATTGCTGTCCAAGTGTTTCCTTATTTATTATGTTCTTCTTTTTAGTTACCTGTTATTGTGTGCTCATTTGAAGTTTGTGCTATTGTGAAGTCCCCTTACTAATACATTTAATAAAGAATGTAGAATTCACGCTCTCACCCTCTTTTTTCCCCCTCCAGTCTCTGAAGGAGTACACAGACAAATCAGAAAGCCAGCCAGCCAGCGACCACTGTTCAATATAAAACTACACCGGTGAGAAAAGCAATTTCAGTCACACACACTCAATACTTTCTACTTATAAAAATGTATATTCCTGTAAGAGTTTAACGGAACATTTTATGAATGACGGGACATTACTGTAATGTAAATAAAACAATAATTATTTTATTTACTCACCAGATACACCCTATTGTTTTGTATCTGATTTTCTTTTGTTGGGAACGCCTTAACAAATAAATCTTCTTTGTCCTCATGTCAAAGGCAGGGTTGTCGTTTATATAGAGATGTGTACTTGATGCGTATGCATGTAGTGACATGATTATAACATGTCACTACATTTGTCCTAATTTGTATTAGAGCGAGCCTAGTCTGTATATTATCTTGAATAAAATCAGTTTTTAACTGATCGATTTTAAAACTACTTTTGGCACCTGCTGGGGCTATACAGACTTCTACTGTATACAGTTAAGAGGGTAATATGGTAGAACGATGTTTTAGGGAGGAGATGTGTCGTCTTCAACCCCTCTTTGTGACTGCAAGGGTTATCTCATTAGAAGAAGAGCAACAATTTTACTCAGTGCACTAATTAGATAACAATAAATAAAATAAAAAATAAAAACTACTATATTCTATAGTCTTTATTTTGTTTTCTTATTTTTGATTTAATTTTTTTTATTATTATTATTGTAATTTGTCTTTAGATCAGGACATCTGTGTGAATCCCAAGTACTAAAAGCAATTTTATCTTAATGGAATAGGTCTTTGTGAATTTATTCACAATATACGGTAGCTCAAACTACTGCAAAACACTGCGTGTCATGTGAAGACAGCCTCTTAACAATATAATATGCGTCATCCTCTACACAGAAGCAGAGCATATTCATACTCTTATACTCTTATACACAAACAATGTCCTGAAAGGAATGAATGCACGTTGATTTTGTTTCAAATCTGTATTAAAAAGCAGTCAGTTCACCAGCCCAACTGATGCCACAGAAAAAAATCCACAAAATTCACATTTCAAACTTGACTCAGGGGACTTTCCTGACATGTTCCTAAGCGCTCTATAGTCCACTGACAAAGAGTAGGGCGAGTTGCATTACGCAATAAATTACTGAGCGCAAGTGGCAAACCAACTATTATCATTTTTTGTTTTGTATTCTACACAGACTGGGTAGACAGCAACAGTTAAAGTAATCATTATAATTAATATAATAACCCTTTGAATATTGCCTTTTTATAGCAGCAACACGTAGGAATAGGAACTGCGTAAATAAATAATACATATATTAGCAACAAAGAAATAAACCAAAAGAAAAATAGTTTTTAATGACTGTTTACAATAACTATGGATTCAGCAGATCTGATAGAAAAGCTTTCAGACGAAGAAGAAACAAGAAACATATGAACAACATATAATAAACCGCATTTGCTGTGGCATTGTTTTGATAAGCTTCTGTAACGTGAAGATTTATTTCCATCCAGTGTTGCATTCATTTTTCACCAAGATCTTGTATTAAAGGTGGAGAGTCTGACCACTGCTCGATGCATCCCAATGATTTGACCCTTCTCAAACAGACATCTTTTCCCTGACCACAGGATGTGTCTTTCAACGTAGTTGTTTAAGAAATGTGATGCTACTCATTGCATCAGTTGGGGTTAAATTGTTGCCAGCTGAAAGATAATCGTCCATGCAGTAATTATCTAATAGGAGGCCCGTACCTGTTTTCTGTTAAATCCAGATGGTGACTTTTTTTTTGCCAAGGCAGTGTACTACATATTTGCATATTTGCATATTTGCAGAAGACCAACACTGTAATATACAGGCTTGCTCTACCATAGCATTCAGTGGGTTTGAGCTCTTCAAGGAAAAGGCAACCTAAAGATGTTCTGTTTCAGTTTCCTTTACTGTATGTTCTGTGTAGTTTAAAATACTGTGTGTGTGTGTGTGTGTGTGTGTGTGCATGTGTGTGAGAGAGAGATCACTGAGATCACTGTTGCAAAGATTATGATGTCTTTTGTATTGTCATGAGTCTGTCTGCACATGATAAGCAGTGTTTGGTACATTGATTTTGAGCTTCAGTTTTCTAAAGACTAAAGAATGTCTTTGGAATGATATGCTGCACTGGCCTAAGCTGTCCAGGTTGATAAAGCACTAAGTTGAACACTGGTCTAATGTTGTGGGCAGTTTTGTGGCCGTTTTGGGGTTTCTTTTTATAACCACTTTCAAGTTGGAAACAATCAGCTGTATTGGGCAATACTGCAGAAACCAATTAAAACTTAATAGCAATGATCTAATCGCTCCTGGTGAATCTAAAACCAGTTGTTTTGTCATGCTTCAAACACTTCTATGAGCTATCTTTGCTACTACCTTCCTCGAAAGCACAGGTCAAATGGAAAGTACATGTGGATGGAGATCTGTAACACAGAGTGAAACTGTGTAAAAATGAAGTTTTTAGAACATCTCCCGGCATACGCTGCTACACTTGCTCACATCGGAAACCAGTTTTGTGCAACTCCTTGTGTCTCCTGATGTCCACGAAAGAAGTGGACTGTGTCTGTATGACTCAAAACACCACAACAGCAACATGGGGATGGTAAGTACCACATAATGTTGTAGCTTCAAAAAGTACCAAAAGACAAAACAATTCCAACACTTCAGTCAGGTTTCCCCACATTCCAGAGAGAGAAGTTCGGATAGCAAAAGAAGACTGACAGCTTCAGGGGCTTTTCAACCTTCCACCCGCCCATGTGTTCAGCATATCGGGTTTGTCAGTGACTTTATTTTTTTGCGACTTACTGGAAGCTGTGTCACAATTGTACACACCAAAAATGCAGTCCACATGTTTTTGTCCATCATAGACTACATACATAGTAGTATAGTTGAGTTGTTTAGCAGTACTAGAAGTAGCAGTTGCTTACCGTTAGTAACAATATGATATCATTAAAATGTATATACATTAAGTCACAAAAAGAATTCGCTTTAAAGGTTAAAATAGTGCATGACATACAATAATAATACACAAAGAGTTTTAGCTAAAATGTAAAAAAATAATCTTGGTGAGGACTCTGGCTCAAAGACAGTGGATCAAAAGAGAGATATTGTAGGTCATGAAACAACACTTATTTTCATAATTACGAGATAATCTGTAACCTAAATCTTAACTATATATTGATTGTTAAAAGTGATGCAACAGAATATCAAGCATCTCCTGTGCAAGGCCCTCTTCAGCACCCTCACCCCCAAACAGATTTTCTATAAGATTCAGGTAGTTGAAGATACTTGGAGCTATTAATGTCTCCCTCCACCATCACTAAAGCCCCAAGCTGAAGACAACTAATGCTGAAGAAAAGCAGCCCCATTGGATGACGAAGACAAAGACCACCATCCTTCATTACGGTTATGGCATTTTCTCACTTTTGAATCCTGATGAATTTTGGACTGCTTTAACTTTCAACAAGTTGAAATAAGCTGAACACTGACGTTTGGAAAGCCATCTGTGGCCTTAGCTCTTGGAGCAGCAAGCAAGAAGATGCAAAAGAAAATAAACAAAAAATCCTACAAAAACAGTTAAGACAGGAGTGTACTATTTCTTACGAGCTTGATGAGAATTTGATTTAGAAACACAGTGACGTGTAAGTCTGTCTGCATACTAATGTTAGTACTGTAGTATGCCACTTTGTTTTTCAGTGTCATTGCGTGTGTTGCAGTTTTGAAATGAAATATGTGAAAGTTCTGATAAGAATTATCTTTGTTTGACTTTTATTATCTGTTTTTTTGTTTGTTTGTTTCTTTTAAATTTTGGTCTTGTATTGTATTATATGTCGGACCCCAGGAAGAATAGTTGCAGTTCTGCTGCAGCTAATGGGGATCCAAATAAACAATAAAACAATAAAACTTGTTTAAATGAAAAGATAAATGCTGTTTTAACAGGGATATACACTTATTAAATCTACTGTACAATATGAAATAGTAAACATATGTATGTAAAAAGAAGAACCAGCGCTGTAACCCTTCTGGGCAGAAGTCTCAAGAAGAATCCCTGAACCGAATCTGGTTTGTCTACATACAAGTTGAGATTATTATCTGAGATTCAGTTCGTGTGAGGCTTTTCTAAAGTCCAGCTGCACGTATATATTTATAATACAAAAGTATCCAAGAAACTCACTGCTGAAAACAGTTATACAAAAACTTAATCCGTCAGTCATACAGTGATGCACTGATCTAATTATACCCATCAGCCACAACATAAAAACCACTGACAGGAGAAGTGATTAACACTGACGATCTTGAGACAATTCAGTATTATTATGAGCAACTTTTGGACCTGGCATTAGTGTGGATGTTGCACCACCTCCCCAGACCAGACCAGACCCACCCACCACATAGCAATGACACTCCTTGATGACACACACACACAAAATGCTTTAGGAAAAAAAAAACGTGAAAAACAGCACAAAGTGTTGACCTGACCTCCAAATTCACTAGATCCCAAAATGAGTATCAGTTGGATGCACTAAAAAAAAAAGCCTGATCCACCAAGATCCACAGAGGCCCCTCCCTCAACCCATAGGACCCAAAGGCCCCCACTAATAACATTCTGTTTCCAGACACCACAGGACACCCTCAGAAGACCCATGTCCATTCTCTGATGAGTCAGAACTGTTTTAAATGCTCAAAGACCTACGTGGTCTTAATGTTATGCCTGATCAGTGTATATGTTTTAAGGGATAATCAAATAATGATAGTGTGTGTGGCTGTGCTGTTTAGCTGTAGATCTGCTAACTTTATGAGGAAAGTTTTTTTTAAAATGATGGTGGATTATCCAGCTAACAAATTATCAATGATTACAGTGTTCAAGCAGCCACACCTTGAAAAGCAAGACAGTTTAATTATCAAAAAACACAGTGAGGAAAGCTCACAATTGTATTCAGTCATTTTAAGAATGCTATAACAACACGGGTAATTCTACTCATTCATCAACTTGTGACGTATCAACACTGAAAGGTTGTCAGGAAGTTTTGACCCTGTAAAGTAGAACATTGAATCACTTAGACAGATTTAAAGTGTAGTAAATATGTATTAATATATTTTCCAACCCTAACTCCTCTCAAGGCCACCTATGCAGCAGTATTGTTACATCTACTTGGATACAGACTTTAACATTGTTCTTTAGAGAGTTAATAGTTGAGATTTGTGGAGTCAGGACAGGTGTAGGACAGGTGTAATGTATTATGAACACTTATAGGTGCCCTGTATTCAGTACAAATGCCATTTGTTCAGTCACATTCTTGGGATCCAACTAGAAACCTGTCGGCATTTGTTGCTCAAGCATGTGTAACTGAAAAGACTCTTTTGTTTTGTTTCGTCTTTTTGTCCCTGCTGACCTCACCAAGCAAAACTGTTTTTCTCTAGTTCTGAAAAGGTGATGACAAGTTTTCCAGCTCCTGTCCCCACGGTACGTCAGAGCGGGCTGTGATGGTGACTAAGCAGTTATATAAGTCCAAATTAAAATAAGCTATTAGCATGTCACATCTGGTGTTATTTAGAGAAATGTAAACTGGTTGCAATGTGTTTTATACTGTACAGCCTGATACAAACACAAAACAGGAGAATTAATTTGCACGATTGTTGCTACAAAACAGATGGTGGATCTTTTAACTTCAAAATACAAAATCAAAACACCATCTCAGGTTTAATAATGTGTTGCTTTGATGCAAACAGAGTACACCCTACTTCAGAACAAGGACTATTCATCAGCCAGCCAACATGATCAAGTTCCTTCATGTGACTTTTTCACCTGTAATAATTGAAGATTTCTAATGACAGTTGGCCAGGGGCCAGCTGGAAAGAGTATGCCTGTATGTCAATCACTGCCGCTCACTTACTGTAAGTCTGCTCGCATGTATTTTGGGTAAACCTGTTCAGTTCCCTGAAACACTTAACATTTTATGCACCTGGTCGAAACTGCTTAGACCAGCTAGGTACATTGCTACATTTATTTAGGGTACATTATTTCATGATCTGTTTAATCTTACTATTTCAATGTTTTGTGAATTAGACAGAAAAATAAAACCCAGTGTTGTGTTTAAAGTGCTGTCTTATGATAAATGAAAAAAGAAAATATACAAAACTATGATAACAATCTCAGTTATCATAGTTATCAACAAATACACAGTGCCCACCTTCAATTTGATTTCACCTACAAACACACAGTAACGTTTTGCTAGGTTGTGATGTTATCATTTGATAAAATCTGTCATTTTAACTCCTCATACTGTGAATACCAGTCACACTAACGTGGAACATAAAAATCCAATTCAAAAGTCCTAGAGAAAGAAGCAGTTTGGGGATATTGTTTGAGGTAACCAAAGAATTGTTGTACACGTTTTTAAAACTAAAGCGTTAAGCAGCAGTGTTGGTTTCCGGCAGATCACTGAACTGGACTGTTGGACACTGCTGAGTGCCGTTTTTAGATAACATCTACATTGTGTTGCCTTTGCATTGTTTCAGCCTTTTAGAGATATAACTGTAAAAAAAAAAAAAAAAATAGATCCACAGCGAGTATGTGCACTGAAGTAGTATCTTGGGGAGATGTCTGGCATTCCTCAAGTTGTACCACACCTTGAATTCTCCATAGACACTTCACAGCACGCAAGAAGAGCATGAACAGACTCGGCCAATCATATTTAGCTTGGCTGACGTATGTACTGCACTGACACACAACATCCCTGCCTTCAGTTGATGGTAAAAGAAAAACATTTAAAACAAAAGGGGGAACCATCTGGTGGTGCGATCACACCAGCTATGATGCTCGTCAACATGTTGGTGTTCCGACCCATGAGTTCTCGAAGTGATTAGGGTTAGAGGCTTTCATCCAATGGCAAACCTTTGAAGTTTTGTGAGTGCATCTTGCTTGATTGTGATGCTTTTGTGTTATTTTAGCATCCACTTGCACAGAAAGACTTTCAATCACCCATTCTATAAGCACAATAATAGTGAGATTATTTCTACAACTGCATAGACGTTCAACAAAAAGAATAAATCTAATACACAAAGCGATGCATAAACACAATCAGTGTGAAGAAATTTTATTCTGGCAATACTCATTCAGTCTTAACTATATCCATGAAAAAATATAAACAAACCAAAACATAAAAATAAACAAGATCAATTACACTAACTTCTTCACTGCCACATACTAACCATACAACCTGCGTTACAAAAAAATGCTTGTATTTGCAGACAATGCAGACGGGAGCTACTAACATCAGTCTGGTTGGCATGAGTTCTTGAGCTCTAGCGAGGTGGAAACCCCCTATGTGGTCCTCCTCTGCCCCTGAACCCTCCTCTGTCCCCACGGAAATTTGGTCGGTTTCTTTCTCTGCCTCTGTCTCCACCTCTTCCAGCATTTGGCCCCCCACGTCCCCCTCTGGCTGCTCCGCCACCACGGTCCGACTTCATCTTAGCAGGTGGAGATTTGGGCCGGAGCCTCTCTATTTCCTCAGTGCATCCAGACAGGTGAGAGCTGGGCAAAGCAAAATGTGAGGCATAGGCCTCTGGGTTAAAGTTGGTGTTCGTCAAGGTAGGACCCACCGTCAGCCAGCCTAGAAGGTGAGGATGGCAAAAACAAACGACATGCGTGTCAATAAACAGGCAGAGACAGAAGAACAGAAGAACTAAAATCAAACAAGTAACATACCGTTATCCCCTTAAATAAATTGGTCAATCAATCTTTCCAAGACAAGAGCACATCCATCTCACCTGGTCTGATCGTTGAGTCTCGTCCAAACAGGTGCAACCTCCTGCGGCCTAAACAGAAGTGCTCAATGATGTGGAAGATCTCCACAGGCTTCTCTACATTTCCCATCTCAGGCTCCTCAGTGATGATTAAGTCAATGTCCACATTCGCATGAATGAAATCACCATCAGTGCTCCGACGCACCGTTCCTTTGATTCCCATAAGGCAGTGCTCCTGGAAAAAACGCGTTGTTTGTCACAATTTTACAATGGTTGAACTCCAAATCTATCATATGCAGCTCTTTCAAGCAATGTCAGACTAACGCCAGACTAGTTACTAGATACTGTATAATATTTTCAGGAATATGAAATGTTGACAGTCTAACAGTATTGCTGTGTATGTATAGTGTAACATATGTTTACTGTACCTTGGTCCTCTGGAACACTGCTTTTGGGTCCAGTGCTTTGGTCTTTCCTGGGTTATTCTTATTGGTCTTGATCCAGCAGATATCCTCACACCTCCTAAAGCCCCACTTCCTCAAACACTGTAATCGGTGTAATCAGGGTAAACACTATAATACACTGTACAGTATGGGCCATGCATTTAATTAAGGGTCAAAAATACTCACTGGTTAACTTTTTGCTAAATCTGAGACTTGTGTTAATGAAACATACAAACAAACACGCACAGTATGCATCTGTCGACATACTGTTTGTCACAAGAAAAGTAGAAGAAGAGTTTTTCTGTGAAACTTAATGTGTGGTCATGAGAGAAAAAAAAATGTGGTTCTAAACCAATAACATCAGTTTGTAGCCGTTCATATAAGTTTTGTTGGTTAATGGTTTTTGAGGAGGATTTAAAGTAAAGGCCACTGCAGAGACAGACTGGTACATTATTTTCTTCATTGTCTTGGATCTCCTAGTCCTCTAATATCTGGCAGTTTATCCAACAATTGAACATGCTGAACTCTTATTGTTTCTTGTTTCAAAAAATATAAAAGGTCAAATATAAACACTGTCATCTTCTTGTCTCTGTGTAAATGTGAATATTTAGTTAAATTAGACACCGTCTTACTGACAGACAATGAGAAAAATCTTGTCTGCATTGTTGAGGTGAAACACAAAGGGGAAAAAAAGCACAGTAGAATAAACATATCTGTTCTGGTAAACACTATAGAAAAATCCATTTAACAACCACAAAACAAAGCAAATAGCCCTTTTCTGTTTTCTTAACACGAAACAGGTAGGGTGTGGTTTAACAAACTGTCAGAACTATTGCCCAACTCAGGTAACAGATGTTCACTAGACCAACTAGTTTCTGAGTAACTCAGGGAATTATAGTTTCACAACGAGTGAAAATAATACCCTTGCGTTATGTCAAAACTGATACAGACAATAGGAAATAGTGAATACAGTGTTTGGCTGTAATTTAACATGTGATTTTGAGTGAATTGCGTTACCATTCTGCCCAAGTCCAGTCCTTCACCAGAGCCACACCAGAGAAAGACAAAGGAACGTAACGCTGAAATCTCCTCAATCTCCAATCTCATGATCTATGACCATGAAGAAAATGGAAAAAAGAGTGAGCGTACTTGACGTCATAAAGATACCACATGGATTGTGAATATACCAATTAGCTTCTTGTGTCATTCCAAGGATTTAGTCTGACAGCGTGGTTTTCACATGTACGACAGCATGGTCATTCTAGTTCCTTGTTTCTGTGTGTAACCACCAACATACGATTTGTCTTTTCCTTTATATCAGCCACTGGCTTCCAGTTAGTTCTAACGTTGATGTGCCTCCTTGTTCCTGCTGTGGCATGAGACTTTCAATATTTATTCCCTGCCTAGGCCAAACTGCTAATGGAAAAAAAGAGCCAAAGATAAATACATACGTCGTCCCAGGTCCAGAAACGTTCAGTGCGACTGATGCCCGATTCTCTGTAGTATTCCTCTAAAGGTGGCTCAAGCAAAATCACATCAAATTTGCACTTCAAATCCTGCAGGTCAAAGTGCTCGGGGTCAGCTTGGAGGTACCTAAAGACACATGACACCGCCTTAATTTAGGCTATCTGCAATTCCCTGCAAAGTCCCTTAATAATGACAGTCATGAAATGATTTAGCATACATAGGAGGAATGTTGGTGGTAGAGATGAGTTCATCCTTCAGTCTGATCAGCTCTCTGAGTTTAGGGTATTCTTCAAATCGATCAGCCAAGCCTAAGGGACAGAACACATGGAGGTCAGACTCAGACGGAAGCACACATGCGTACACAAACACACAAACACTCACCAACGTCTCTGATGAAGTTTTGTGGCCTATGGCCTGTGTCCACAAAGTGCTGACAGTAGTCATTGTGAGGGTTCAAACTCTGGGTACCCTGAGAATGAACAAATTAAGAGACAATAAACGGGGCAAGAAGAGCTGAGAGCACAATCAGGAATCATTAGAAAAATATATCTTCATTATCGGTATGTTCTGTAATTTCTAAATCCATTTCTTATCAATCATGCAGGACCAAGCTGTTTTAAATAAAGGGCTTATATAAACAGCAGTAATCCTGTGGATCTTATTGTTGCTGATTATTATTATTATTAACACAATAAAACCTGATTTGATCTGTTTGTTGATCTATATCTATCTACAGTCAATTCAAAACTATTCTGCATTCAATAAACAAAAATATAATGGCGGAGCGATCCATTGTGTTGTGACAGTCACTGTTATTAAAATGTACACACTGTTCATCATCCGGTCACGCACAGTGCCCTCACAGCTAAGGACACTGTCACAATATCAGCTGCATCTGCACTGAAGCACCGATTAAGCACATTAAACAGTGAATCGACACTGAAATATAGCGTTTGTTTTTTGTTTTTGTTTTTTTTATGACACATTTGTGTGACATCTAGTTTCCTCACCGGTAGCCACATGGCTAGTTGCCACAATATGACAGCATATTGTCAGACTTCTAACGTCATTAAACTGTTTGCATCTTGCGAGTACAGGTTAACCAACATTTTACAGCGAAACTCAACTGCTGCGTGCTAGGAATGTTCCATGGAGGATGTTCAGTGCTTCCAAACTTGTTCTTCCAGCTTTGTGTGACAAGTTAAAAATAGACTTTCACTTCTCCGTGATCTTTTGATTGTTGTTTATTACTTCCAGCAGACTTGGTACTGCCAATAATTTTTTTTTGTGCTGCTTGAAGTTACACAGGTTTTTCACATGGCATCACATTTAAGATTTGCGCCATCAATTTTGGGCAATATTTTCCGATATTGTTTTGTTTCATGGTCATAACCTTTCTGCAGTTTATTTGCCATACACCTTTGTAGCAGATGAAGTGCACCAGAAATAAAATTTTTCTTTCATAGTCAGAAAACGTGTTCATTTACCCCAAGGAAGCAATAAAAACACATTCATTTTTCTCGACAGTCTACACAGAAAATATATTTCCAACCTTTAGGAAAGTACTTGAATCCTTGTACACTTCCTCGTATGGGTTTCCTTCATCAGGTTGCTGAACTTCCACCTCATCCTAAAACACAACACCACAATGAGATTTTTATTTTGCTTGTGATGAAGAACGTGTGAAGTCAAAAACAAACAAACAAACAAAAACAATGCAGGAAAGAGTAATTTCGTCATAGCAATTTACTGAAATCATGATAGAAGTTACCAACTACAAGTGAAGTGGAAAACAAATAATGGGACATTGTTGACCCCATTATTCTGACACCTCATATTTAATATTTAATATTCAATATGAATCCACAACTATAGTTAGCTCCATGTCAGTTTGGACACAGAAACAATTTTATGCCTTTTTTTCGGTAATTTATTACAATACATCTTTATACATCATCCCCTATTTTTAGGGGCTCATATGTAAATGGCTAAATGAACCTAACCATACATACATATTTTATTTATAAGTCAAAAAAAGTTCAAAGTTCCTTTATAGAAAAAGATAGCCTTAAGTGTAAAGAGAGTTCAGAGCCCTGATACCCCCCAATGTGTGGGAGAGTTTGGAGCACATGCATGAATGTTGTATTAACGCCCGACACTGTTTGATTCAATTTAAAATATTGCACAGACTTCATTACTCCAAAACGAAGCTGCATAAAATATTTCCTTAAGTCTCCTTTGTGTGAGAAATGTGAGTGCATAGAGGCTGCCCTATCTCATAGTTTCGCTCTCTGCCCCAAATGCCAAACCTACTGGCATGAAATATTTGATTTCTTTCGATTGAATTAGACCCAGATCTTATTTTCATAATTCTGGGAACATCTGAGGGGCTAAATGTTAGAGAATAATTTCTCTTCCCTACTGCTGGGGTCAGTTATCTGCCCTATTTTCTCTCTGAGGAACATGCCAAGGCCATGGTCCCTCTTATGGCGCCTTCAATCTCACTGTCTGGCTGTCTACAGACACAGCTGTAGAGTTAGATGATAATGTCCTCCGTCACTGTCTGACAATTTGTATTTCCTAGTTGGTGTGAACCTTATCTTCATGTCTATGTACAATAACCAATGGGATATTGACACATCTCCCCCTGCCTCGGTCCACCTTCTTAGCATAAGACTTTGAGTTTACTGTTTGTCCCTTAGAATTGAGGTGGATTCATGCACTTATGTTGTGATGACGAAGATTCTGTTCTCCTTGTACAAGCCTAAATAAACTCCTTCAGCCTAAGACATACAGGACTCTGGTGCTTCTCCTTCTTCATCGGCATCACCGCAAATTCCTCCCTAACACTAAGGAAGCTAAATAGTGCACAACAGCAACTTCTGACATATGGCCTTATACCAGCAAACAAGCTGATCCTACCTAGAAGAAAGAGGTCCCCTCATTTAGGCACTGGTTGACTGATTTGACAGACACTTTACATTTGGAAGAGAATTTGATTTATTCTGAAGGATAAGTTAAGGGACAGATAAAATCTGGCAACCTTTGGTCTCTCATCTTGAAAGACAATCTGATTGAGTCCTTAGTTGGATGGACTACTTTGGGGGGGGGGGGGGGGGGGGGGGTACTGCCTTTTTTTGTTTGTTTGTTTTTGTCCTGTCCATTTTGTTTTATCTGCTTTGTTGATGTTTACTTCCTATTCATTTTTGTAATTAGTCCTTTTTGTCAGGGATTACTTTTCTCATCTTCTGTAAAAAAACATGGAAACATAATTGTCGACTGTTAATTTCTCTGTGATGTGATCAATTTCCTGTTAAACGTATCTGAAACAAGATAGCCTTGAGTGAAAACTCATTCAAAAATGTGTTTCCTTCTTTGTGATTCTTTGACAGTGCAGCTGTCTTGCATTGTTTGTGTTTGTCTTTGTCTTCAATTTTCATTTGACCGCATGTTGCTGCGGGTTCACAGGAAACTATTCCAAAAGCACGCGCCCTGAAAATAAATCAAAACCTGTCAACTCACTCTTGGTCCCTTACAAACTGTAGACTACAAATTTATGAGCTGTATTTCCTACAGCTTTCTGGTAATTTGGGTGGAGAGTCTGCAATTTCGTCTCATATTCATTAAATAACTGTAACTTGAATATGATTTGGTAAAAAACTAAAATAGCTGCCACACACCGGCTTCATAAAGTAGCAGCCTAATGACCTGACATGTCAACCGAAACCCCTTAGTGGTTTCTGTTATTTGGTTGACTAAACACATCTTTGTTGTTGCCAAGTTTGTGTTCTCAAACTGATGCAGACTTCTAAACTGCTAAACTTTTTAATTAAATATGTGATATATTAAAGGGCTTATTCATCAGTTTTATAATGTTTGTCTAATAGCCCAGTTAACCCTGCTTTAACTCTGCTTTAAAAAGACCAACATAACACCCACATGCCACAGTCTGGGCTACAACATTATTCTCCACTACTTCCCTGAGGCCGGAGAGACGCCTCTTCCAAATACACAGGATGTTTGTTGCTGTGTTAAAAATATCAGACATACTTTCTCAACATGTCCAAATTTTGGTGTTCTTTTGCGACACGCCACAACATTTGCTCAAATGGTGCTCCAGAAATAAGGTTTACCATCATCACTATATACTGGGGGGTCTGTAAGCAATGGTATGCAATTCACCTTTTGTTCTTCCACATCCTCCTCTGTGTCTTCTCCCTCTGTCTGTGCCTTCTTTTTCGATGGGGGGGCCAAGCTATCGTAGGACGCCCTGCCAAAAACAGACATCTTTAATAGGTTTCTCTGTCCAGCCAAAGCACAAAATTCACATTAGTCGCCTTTTAATGTGTCTTCAACACAAAAGGAGGGGTAAGTATTCATAAAGTGAACGGACAGAATAAATCCAGCCCGTGCCACACATTACGCTTCTGCCAATACTAACTTGTGTGGCTTTTCTGCTGTTTCGGGTGTGGACTGATTTATATCTTACCTGCATGTTTCTCTGGTCTCCTCTATCTCTTTCAGTTCATCTTTGCTGTTCAGGACAGCTCCAATGCTGTCTGCGCTTTCAGCTCCCAGCTGTGGTTAAGACACAAAGAGAAAGTGTACATTTTTACTTTTAAATTACATTTATTATCAACATGTTAATGTCATCCATTTACACTTGTACTGAGGATATTTCTCCCACTAAGTCACATCGAGGGAGACCCATGTAAATGTATGAAAGAAAGTGCGTCAGATAAGTTTCCACCTATGGATATAGTTGTACAACACAGCTCCCTGCGTTTCACATGCAGCTCTAAAGTTATCGTTCACGTTGTTTGCAACGTTGTCTTGCAGCTCCACGGATAATTAGCAAATAACTTAGCTACTTGCTAACTAGAGGCGCCCACTGTACTTGCCTGTTGAGCTAACAGCTGCCGCCTAAGTTTTTGTCTCTCGCGGATTTCCTGAAGCCGACTGTTCATTTCGACTCGTGTAATGGTTTTTGATAAACTAGTAAAACACTGTTATATAAATATCATCATATAAGTTTAGTAACTAGCAATAACGGTAGCCAACCATCAGCTACTATTGGGCAGCCGCTAAAAATCACAATGGGTGCGCTCGTTATGTGTACCGGCACACTCAAACTGTATCTTTTTATTTTTTTATGTTTTTGCCTTGGCATAATTGTTTGATTTGTAGACAACCGTCTTAAAATTAGCCATGGTATTGGCTGTTAAGCCGGTCAACCACGGGTACATTAAAGAAGATGGGGTCGTCGAAAGGGGATTAACCGCATAGTAACTCCGCTTATCTGGGTAAGTTTCGGTGTACGCCGGGTTATACAAAGAGTGGACAAGTGAGTGAATGGACGCTGCGTGATGATGTCAACAGACGCGGCGCTTTTGTTTGACGTTCCAATGCGCCTCATCCAATCAGTCTCTCTCTCTCTCTCTCTCTCTCTCTCTCTCTCTCTCTCTCTCTCTCTCTCTCTCTCTCTCTCTCTCCCCCCCCCCCCCCCCCCCCCCCCCCCCTCCCTCCCAAAATGTATTTCAGCCGGTCACATACACACACGGAAAGAGGGACAGTGTGTTTTTTGATTAACCTTTATTCACTACTCTTCTGTTCTCTTGCTGATGAAGACCGCAGACTACACAGAACGTTTGGATGTTGAAGGCAAAAGCAATATCTCGCCAACAACTTTTTAGAAAATGTGCTCCATGCAAAATTGCACCAAACATGTTAATAATAGTTCTTCCAGTATGCAATCTATACTAGAAGTAATCTATAACAGATAATAATAGATAGGATTGGGCCACAGAGTATGTGTGTCTTTTAATGCTGTAGTTCGACACTATGAAGTAATAGGTTTCTGCACTGAATCATGGGCCTAATAGACTGCGGGATTCCAAATGGATGTAGTGGGGTGAAACAATGTTCTGAGATGAGATGTAAAGTAGAAGAGAATATTAATAAATACATTTAAAAAATGGCAAAAAAAAAAAAGGTACCTCAATGTCAAAAACATAGTTTTAGGTTTACTTCAGTAAATGTAGTAGAGTTTGGCTATATAAATGATCCACGTCCTGATTTAAATGCGATCTGACATAGTAAAACGGTAATGTTATGAAGCAGGAAATTACTGCAATCATAACGTATGTTTCTGGTTTGGGGGGCAGCCTGCCCATCAGGCTAACCTACGCAAAAAAAAAAAAAAAAAAAAAAAAGGAGTTTCATCGATCCGTGCTCTCGGTCCTCACTCTCGTCCCACTGTAGGGCGATGGGGCTGACTGGATGACTGGGAACCGTCAGCTGATGATAGAAGCCGCTAAAATTCCCCCTGTTAAACAGCTGCCCGCGGCCGTACCGCACCGACGTGGACATGGCATTTCTCGCTTTATCGGCCGCACTTTTGGCTGCGATCGGCGGCTGCTGTCACTGCAGCAGCGTCCCTTCATTCATCCCGCCGTTTACCGACTGCGTCCGGAGCCGTGGGAAAGACGGGTTCTACCGGGGCGCGATAGACGTCACTGAGTCCGGGACGCGGTGCATGAACTGGACCGAAGTGGTCGGCTTCAAGGAGCGCTACCCGGATAAAGGAATAGGGGAGCACAATCATTGCCGCAACCCGGACGGCAGGATTCGACCCTGGTGCTTTTTTAGGAACCACAAAGGCAGAACAGACTGGGGGTACTGCGACTGTAAACAAGGTAAACACGCAGGCCTGTGTAACTACACTGTATATTTAAGAATCCACAATCCTACAACCTTCACATCTATATAGGACCAACATATAATGTAAACACAACCTGAAATCCACAATTGTGCTGAATTTAAAAGTCAATGCAGAATACACCAGATATAGTAAATTCCCATACATGCAATATTAATTTCTATTTGGGCGTTAGAGGACTCTGCAGTGCTTCCTGCAAGGCTGTGCAATAACAAAGCCCTGGTTATGTTTCACTACATTTTCTGTTGTAACTGGAAGAGCTGTAACTTTTCCATGTGTGAAATACTTGTGTATGGAATGGTATTTGTGCTGTAATAATAGCTCAGGTATTTAGTGTGAATGGTAAAACACAGACAGGATTACCCAGGATTATCAGCATAAGCGAGAAACCTGAGTATCTGGGTTGATGAAAGTGGAGATTATGTGATGAAAGTATTAGAGCGTGATTTGCATTTGGCACAAGATGCTTGTGGTAGACATTCTTTAAAGTCCTCTGTGTGTTCCAGTAATTAACACAATGAATTGACATACATTACTAAAGTCATTACATATCATCTTATGACGGAGTGAGTGAGTTTGCATCCAGTGTTTACGAAGCCCCTATTTGGGTATACTCTCTGCAAGTTCAGATACGCTGAGACAGACATCTGGTGCATGTGAACTGTGCCGGTATATGTACCCAAAGATTCTCCCTTCTAACTCTGCACAGAGCAATCAGGTTATTTCAGCAAGAAAACACATGTGTATGGACAGAATATTTGTCTTTAACTGTGCCTTTCATGTAAAACAGATACAGATGTACTATTTAGGAAGTAGTACTCAGGGGAGGGTCAGTCTTAGTATCTAAATGAACAAGTAGAAAAGAAGCAGTTTGGGCCATAGGAAGAAATCTCTTTTATTATTGAGGTTTGATTGCTGCCCAAATCACTAAATGACAGTAAAAGAGTCGAATAGTCTTTAATTATATGGAGACTGTATAAGTAATTGTACATTTACTATGTCTTATGATTCTCTTTCTGGAATTTAATGAACAATTTTGTATTTGGTTATTTTGTTTTTTTGTGACTTATTAAAACACATAAAAAATCATCTAGCTTGTCTGACTATATTCATCTTTTTCTGACTGGACTGAAACAAATTCTGCTCCTTCTTACCTCCTTTTTCCCTACATATTTTACTATTAAATGTTTTGTAAATCCTTTATTGTGATCTGCTGTTTATTGATTCTCTTGTCATCTGCTGTTCTTGAACCTTCTCTCCAGGCGCAGTGCGCCTTCAAGGAGGCCGCTCCAAGCTAGACGGCAGGGTGGAAGTGTACCTGGGAGGCGTGTGGGGGTCTGTGTGTAGCGATTACTGGGGGGATGAAGATGCTGCGGTGGTTTGCAGACAGCTGGGCAAAGGGTGAGAAAGCACACATGAATATACCACATGTGCTCATAATGTATGTGCGCTATGAGCTGCTCTCCGTGAGAAGTGAAGTCACCCACTGCCCTTAAATTCAGAGTCTGAAGCTGCTAATAGAGGTCTGACAGACGATAGAGTGTGATAGAAAAGTGGTGGGAATGTCCGATTAGTTCACAACACTTTAGGCATACATACTCAGACTCGTCGTTTCCCTTCAGAGACTTTTCTTGTGTGACCCCTGCATTCCAACCCTCCATTCCCTGGAGGTATTTAAATACCTTTAGTGCTCAGCTATTTACATTGTTACTACTTTTGTCCGTCTCTGTTTCACACACATGTGTGTGACTGGACCTTGTGGTCTATGGGATGGACTATGAGATGCTGCCATGATGGACGAGCCCTCAAGGGAGCCTGTGGACGTATTATACACATCAGCAGTATTCATAAGATGGGGTGTAGTCAGTTGACGTGCTTTCCCTGGAGAACAGGGACATTCTGTTCACTGACTACACATGTTGTCACTAATACCCGTACTGGCACAGATGCTGACATGAACGCACGTCTGTGTGCATTCATGTCAGCGTGTGCATATTCACACAGGAGTCAATGAATGTCCACAGCGGAAAGGAAAGGGGGCAAATGTCAGCCATATGTCAGCTGGAATTGCTGGTGATGACTTTCACATGGGCAGTTGCTGAAAGCTGTTTGGTGTAAAATGGTGGGGTGCACTGGCCCTGGAACCTCATAAACATGCAGACGAGGTTACTGCTATCAGTCTAATACAGCTGCTTTGTGTGTTGTTGTTTTTTTCAATCTGAGATGGATTGTAAATGCTATAGCCTGCCTACAGTATTTATATGTATAGATGAAAAAGCTCCTCAAGCTACTCTTATCAGGGTTTGTTTTTAAAGCGACTCGTATTAGATGAGATTGTTTTTTGGGCAATAAAATATTTCCAATCATTACATGCAGCTTCCTTTACGACCTGCTCCCTTTCCAGGGTGTCAGGTCGCGCTCGTGCAGTTCCTCTCGTCCATCCGGGCATGGCCAAGCTGCATTGGATGGCCGTCCATTGCCAGGGAGAGGAGGCAGACCTGCTTCTGTGTCCCAGAACTGCTTGGAATGGAGAGGAATGTTCTCTGGCTGCAGCCGTCACCTGCACCCCACAGCAAGGTAGGTCCAACTTATGGGGAACACAAAGGTGCGTGATAGATGGATTGAATTAACCTTCATTTTTGAAGCTATGCTTTCAAATGAAAGCGTGCTAGCAGCGTAGCCTAGCAGTGTGCTTATTGATTCTTGTGATGTGAATTTCAGCAGCTGTGACGCTCCCTATACGGTTGGTTGGAGGTCGATCGAGGTCAGAGGGCACAGTTGAGGTTTTACACGCGGGTCAGTGGGGTTCCATATGTGATGACCAATGGGACGACAGTGATGCAGAGGTGGTGTGCCGGCAGCTGGGGCTGAGGTGACGGGGCACCACCGACACACACACACAAAGATTTGAATGCTCATATTCATATTAATTCAAACTGATAATAAGAGCCATGGGAATATGCTGCAAGTGTGAGATAATGAGGGATAAGTGTCACACAAAGAGAAGGAAGATGAGTTAACGTGGGTGTCCAGCCGTCTCTCTTTCTCTCGCTGTCTCCTAAAGTATGACAAGTATTCTTTCCATTCGGACACACAGAGAGAGGAGTGAGCAGTAAAGAACATCTGGGGGTCAAACAGTGAATCAGGCTCATTGTTTCCGCATGAATTCTAGCACCACAGAGATATGCATATTTAGCAACACCATACTCTCAGCAAGTGTTTTCCAATGTTTATGTTTAAAAAAAAATGCGCCTGACAAGATGAAGAAATATGAAATACAATAGGTTTATTCCATTTAATCCTTGTAATTCTAAATTAAACAAATACAGTGTATGGTACCTCGCGTTTTGTAAATTGTAGCTTGTCAGTACATCTGTTTTTCATTCCAGTAGTAACAATACAGTGCAAACCTTCTGTTCTTGTGTACCTCCCCTTTTCTTTGTAGCGGTGTTGCAAGGGCATGGGGCCAGGCACATTTTGGCAAGCGTTCAGGCCGCGTGTGGTTGGACGAGGTGCGTTGCACAGGCAATGAGCTCACTCTAGAGCAGTGTCCAAAAAGCGCTTGGGGAGAGCACAATTGTCTGCACTCTGAGGACGCGGGAGTGTCCTGCAACCCTCTTACAGGTAGGCTAACGTGTGTCCTCAGCGTAATACTGGAATGCGCAGGGATCGTTTGCACAACACTGAAGCCGTGTCAAGAGTTCAAGAGGATCAAACCTGTGCGCATGACGCTGAAAGCTTCGTTGTTGAGAACAATAGATCTTTCATGCATTTACTTGTCAAGTAGAGGTGTGGCTCACATTATCAATGGTTGCATTCCATTTAGATTTCCTTATTGACTCTTAAATCCTATTGTGTTTGTTGATTCATTCGAAGTTCAATCACAGTAGAGCAACGATTAATTTCCATCTTTGATTTCCTGCTCCGACAAGTCAGAATGACGGTTGTGGGAAAAGTATATAAATAATTGGTTTGAAATTATGAGCAGGGTGCAAACTGTATTTCCCAGGCTAGCTATTTGGAAAGTGCATAGAGTGGCCAAGCCTGAAATTATGGAGCCTGACCACTGCTTAGCCTGAGCAAACAGTGTGGGACAGGAGTTAAAGTGTTGCCAGGAGACCATTGTGTAAAGGCAGAAGTCCTAAAGATTCAGTGCAAACTATCTTTTTTGTCACTACGGATGTCGGTAATTACCACCGACCTACGGTAGTGCAGCCTGCAGCTATATTACGCTACATTGTTTGTTGCTACATTGTGAGCAATTATAAAAAAATGTATAAATGTGAGGCCCTATTAAGGTTAACTTGTTTCTCTGTCTCTTCAGATGGTAGTACTAGGTTGGTTGGGGGTGCAGGGAGCCACGTGGGCCGTTTAGAAATCTTCTACCGTGGTCAATGGGGGACAGTGTGTGATGATGGCTGGACGGACTCCAACACGCAAGTGGTGTGTCGACAGCTTGGTTACCGGTAAGTATTTTTGCTACAAATGCACCACGATGTACTGATTAATTATAAGTAAAAATGTGTTTGTTCGTGGATTTTTATCTTGTAGGTTTGGCGAAACTCTACTTTCGGAGGGGCTAGACATCACCCCTGTGCCACGCTTTGGGGTGGGGTCAGGTCCTATTCTTTTGGATGATGTGAGCTGCACAGGGAAAGAACCTAGTTTAATCCTGTGTAACAGGAGGGAGTGGCTCCGCCATGACTGCACTCACCATGAAGATGTTAACATCGCCTGCAGCCCTGAGCGCAGTGCAGAGAGTCTTCCAACTAGTAAGACAAGTTTTCATTTTACCGTAAGACCTGCTAAAAGAAGGACCACATTGTGTATAAGGTGCCGTGACATGCATAAGAGGGTGTTCAAGGTTAGGACACATGTGGGAAATCTCTAGATCTTAGTGGCCGGTATTTTAGGACGCAGGTTTTTTTCCATCTTAAATGGTAATTGTGGGGTTTCTTGCTTTGTATCAGTCTTAATGATCTTTGATTTTTTTATATATATATTCATCATTTTACCCCATTTGTTGGTTTTATACATGGAATCATGGTCAATATAATTTGGCTTTTTTGACAAATATTTGCAAAAAAAAAAGTAATTTCTCATGTCAAAGAGAAAACCATTTTATACACACTAATGTAAATGAATTAAAAATATATTGTGCAAAATAAGTGTTTGCATTAATATTGACCCCCTTTGATTGTTGTATAAAAACCCCTGTTTCTGGGAGGTCCGGTCTCTGGTTCATTAGTATTCCTACTACAGTTCAAATATGAAGACAAAAGAACTCAAAGAAAAGATCACTGAAAAGTATAAGTCAGGAGTGGGCTACAAAAAAAAATTACAACTCACTGGACATCCCACAGAGTTTAGATAAATCCATCATCAGGAAATGGAAGGAGTTTGGCACTTGTTTAAATCTTCCTAAATCCTGAAGGATAATCTGACTCAGTCTGTTCAAGACACGTATGACTTGGGAGTAGATTTATTTTCCAGCAAGACAACGACAAGCTACACAGAAATGGTTCAAAAACAACAAAGTGAATGTGTCCCAAGTTAAGCAACCTGACACAGCTTGAATTGTTTTGCAAATTTTTAATTAATTGACATTATTTAGTAAAAAATTGTTTACAGTTGAACATTTTTTTATTTTTTGTGCATTTTTTTTCAAAAGAGACAAATTATATTGACCATGATTTTTGTATAAAAACAACAAAATGGTGAAACATCCAAGAGGTGAGTATGTTTTATATATACATGAAAGCTGACATATTTAATGTCTGAAGTAATGTGTTTTAGTAATTCTAACAAATACAGCTTCCTCTCTTCCTTCTCAGTTTCCTTCAGTTATAGGAAATGACAACCTTTAATCATATATTTAGACTACAGTAGTGGAGTCCATAACACCACTCTGTTAACATCTCTACACTTCTCTGCACACTTATTACACTGACATTTAGAGTTGACATTAATGTGTATTTTAATCACCTTTATAGCTCATGTGAGGCTAGCTGCAGACTATTACTGACCTTCTAACCTCACACACAGGTGAAATTCTGTCTGCGATCTAGTAGTTCCTCTCAGGTTTACTATCACGGTTCACCATCTGGGACCATTATCTCTGGAATGACAAGCAGATGAGATCAAGAAAACGGATTCTTTATCTCACACAGAGTATTTTAAAAGACTATCACTTATCTTGTAATTACTTTCATAAGAATTTACAGGCATTTGTGGTAGCAGTAACTGTAAGCGACTGCAGAATCACAGCTTTCCACACATACTTCACATGCAGTGAGGAACAGGAAACCAAGTACTCAAAGAGCCTGTGTAATTTCCCTTCACTTCATAAAACCGGCTAATGGAAGTGTAAGCTGATCAGAAATCTGTTTCTAAGATCTGTGCCCAGCCCAACCTGCAGCCAGTTGGATCTCCTCTTACCCAGAAGAGGAAGGCTCGCATTCTCCAATAAAGGCTGATGTAAGCCATGCACACTCTAATAAGCACAGCTGTCAGCTGGTTCACCCAGCCTTAATAATAACTGGGCTGCCGGGAAAGTCATCATAATTAAACGAACCGTCAACCTTCACCTGAAACAAGTTCTGTCTGCAAACTACCATACAACGGCGGGTGCATGTTGCCACGCTATCACAAGATGAGCATCTTCTGACTCAGTAGGTTCAGTGGTGTTAGAACTTGCCTAAAAACTGGGCTGAATGCTAGCGCCATAAATCACGTCAGTGTCTGTACCCAGCCGACGACATTAAAGATGTATAAGGATAGAGATTCATAAATCAGAGTACTGGCTCAAATTTCACAGTGATACAGCTATTCAGATCTCTCTCATCTGTCTTTATGATGAATGCAGCACATACACATACTATAATAAGTCTGGTCAATGTCACAGAAATGATACAGTGATTATTTTTTATATATCTTAAGTGGTGATAAGTCGGAAGACTGATTTGTGTCACGAGCACAAACACTGGAATTTCATTTGGTGGGTTTAGCAGGATTACATTGTTTGGCAGCAGCCGAGGGACACGCTCATCCCATAACAACCCACTAAAGAATTATGACATTGCTACTTGGTGGGTGTGTTTGAGTGTTCATGTGCACACGCAAATCCCCAGCATGCCACCGGCAAAGCAGTATGTGTTGTTTTTGGAAAAGACAATGCTTTGAACATCTTTCGGTATCTGTTAGAGGTTGTCACGTAGGGGTTTGGCTCAGAGTTGTTATTTAAAAAGTGATATAAGGCAGGTATTGTTATAAAAGCAGCATGTAAGGTAATCTCAAGGTGATGGCCTATGAAGTAAAGGAGATACAGCGTGTGTGAAAGATTAGGGAAAACTGTTTGTGTTTTTAAGCCAGAGGACAAACCTGAGCCTTCCCTTCACAGTCAACTAAGAGCACTGTAAACATTCCCACAATTAACTCCTCCCTATTTAATCTTACAGCTTATACAATTCTGGTGTCCCCTTCACACACAAGACAGCACAAAATGTTTGCCTCTACCGTGACATTCAACTTGGGCCAGACACACTTGATTGTGGAATGTCTGAACCGCAACCAGTTGACAAACAGGATGTGTAATAACTTCAGTGTGATACGTTAAAAGTAAAGTAAAAAGAAATTCTCATGACCTTTTTCTGTCTGTAGCAGCGGAAGTACTTTAACTTGAGCAGTGACAAAAAAGAAGTCTGATTGACCTGACACTTGTCAAGAGTGTAAAGTAATCCTGAATCTGTCCACACATGGAAAAGACATTAGGATTTACTTAAATGAGATGAGATTAGTGAGTGTGTGTTCGTGGGTTTGTGCGTTTGGGTGTGCATGTCTGGGTGTCTGTGTACAGACAAATGATGGATTGCTTTAACATAAAGCTTAGACTGATTTGATTAAGAGTGTGAGTGAACAGTGTTTGAGAGAGAGAAAGAACGGGACAGAGAGTGTGTGTGAAAAGCAGAGAGTCAGTGAAAATAAATAGTCTTTTCACTTTTGACCAGAGTTAAAATGAGTTTCCCCCTCTGGACACACACACACACACACACACACACACACACACACACACACACACACACACACACACACAGACACACACGTACATGCATGTACATGCTCCAGTTTAGCTCAGCCTGGAGGATCCGGTTTGTTTGGAATGTGTCTTTGAGCTTTTCAGGACTCTGGGTTTTGGCTAACTTCCGTAAACACAGATCAGTCTTTTGCCATCAAGGTAAGCCTGTGTATTGCCAGTCTAAAAAACTGTGTATTTCTTCAGGTGTGCCAGTAAGGCTTGTGGGAGGAGAAAGCCCCAGGGAAGGACGTGTTGAGCTTTATCTGTCCGGCCAGTGGGGGACTGTCTGTGATGATGGATGGACGGATAATGACGCTGACGTTGTGTGCCGGCAGTTGGGCTACAGGTATATATATATATATACATATATATATATGTGTACAAGCATGTGTGTGGAAAAAGCCTTTTTGCTAGCTTTGTGTGTGCTTTACATGGGTTAAAGGCTAAAAACAACTGACTATTGAAGCCAATATAGTATATAAATGACAATATGTCGGTTTACCAGATGAGCAGACAGTCTAGAAGTTAGAAGTGTCTAATCACACAGCGGTGAATTATCTGATGATTGTGTTTCTATTTGTCTCTACATTTTGGTTTCACAATGTCAAACATAAGTGTAAAATGCCAATTGAGCCACACAAGATTTTGAAAGAGGAATATTAAGAATATAGAATGTAGTACATTTTGATTTTCCTTAAAAGGTGACTGAAATTATTGGTTATGAAATAAAATAGTACACGGTTGTTATCCACCTAGTGATCAACTATACATTTAAGGCAATGATCTTCAATATTTTGAAAGAAAATCAGGAGCTTGAAAAGACCTCTCCCTTAATGGGTCTCCTGTTGATGTTGCCCAGGACACATGAAGTGTACATTGAGTGAATAAAATGGGTCTGCATCCGGCTCACTCTTGTTTCCCATACTTGAAGCTCATTTCTCCATCCATCTATTTTCAACATTTCGTCATTCTCATACATTGGGAAAAAAGGTAACGTGTTGGTGAAAAGCTCACTTGTGAGTTGCGGCTTTGCAACGTGATCACTCTTTACATTACACTCACCTAAGTGAGTCCAGACGACCTACTCTGTTTGCAAAATCCATCGCAGCCCCTTAGACTTGGCATCTGTCTTATGTGCAGACTCAATTTCCCCCTCTGTCTTTCATCTCTCCATCTCTCAGTCTTTCTCTGGTTCCACTTGAAACCTCATCATGACTGTCTCAAGTTTTTGGGTTACTCTACAATGGCAAAACTACATTCTGTTGTAAATTATTTTTAGTCATCTTTTTAATGTATTCTCTCTTTTTTTAATGCTTGCTACAAGTCTTGATATCCGTACAACTGCTATTTGGAAATTGATCTGTGACCTTTTTCCCAAGATAAATATCCAATTAAAGGGCAGACAGACTCTGTAAAAGATGCGTACATTTGCAGTGCCTGATACATGTCAGTGTGGCATTGTTTCTTCCTTTTCCAACACTTTCTCGTTTTCCAGAAAAATGACAAGGTGGCAAGGGAAAAGTGCGCCAAAACACGTTGCCTTTAATTTCTTTCTCATCTTCTCACCATCTTTTCCATGACACATCTGTAGAGGAGAGCAACATCTGGACTCCATAAGTGTGAGAGAGTCAAAGAAAGCGTGTTAGAGGCGTGTAAGAGCCGTGTTAGGATCATCATTCTGTCTCACACTGGGTGTGGTGAGAGGTCATTACACACACAGTCGGTCCACAAGGATTTAAGGTCGCTCTGGTGGCGATAAAAGAAAATGTAGTCGCACACACTTTCACACAAATTACATTTCAAGTCAGTAGTTTGACCCTGAGTCATGCTGGAGATGGTTTTACGTGAAACTGGACTGTTGCTCACAAGTTTAATCAATCATGGGGAGAATTTTGGATGACTAGCAAAATACATAAAACGCTAACTTGGAAACAAATGAATGCACCAGGGTCCTAAATGCAGTAAAGCATGAGCACCATGAGCAAATCAGGTCAGAAACTTTAATACTGGCGCTCTTGTATCTCTGTACATAAATGATAAAATAGGTTTTTCCAAAAAGAACTTCACCTCTTCAGTTAACCTGCTCAGTCTTGACTGGGTATTCCACGTCTCCTGACTGACACAGGTGTCTTTTGTGAGAACTTCTAAGCAAAATCACTGATTTCAAGCAACGGAAATCCATGACATAGGATGTCTGAGAAAACACTTGGTCTCCCGTTTTAATATGAGCAGCTCCAAAGCAGATTGTGTTACATTTTTAAATGTTTTTGCTCTATAGCTGCATGTTGCCACAGAAACACACCGAGCAGGCATGATGTCAGTCTCTAGGCACATCTCCAAGTGACTTGGAGGATCACCCTCTGCATGCTAAGTACTGCTCTGGGAGCTATTGGAGTCACAGACACAAAACTAGATGTCTCAGTAGGAGACGTGAGATTCTCGATGGATGACTGGAGGTGCAAGACCTGTCACCCACCGGACTCCAGGGATGCAACATTAGACCCCGTCTTTCAGTTATCTATCAATCTTAATTTAAAATCACTGTTACAGCCGGTACACACGGGCTTGTGTGTGCGTTGGATAATTAAAGTCAGGGGTGAGACAGTGATACAATTACTGATGTTATTTGATTGTAGAGATTTCTTTTGACCCGGTGTGCATCACAGCCCGAGAATGTCAAACCATAACGTCTAAGTCAACATATCGTCCCCGCTTGCACCTATACATTCGCATACAGAGAGAAAGATGTCACACCTCATCAGTCTGACGTGCTGAAGTCCAACACAACAGAAAAGACAGAAATAGACTCATGTTATTAGAAGGTCACACAACAGACATTGCTATATTTCAAATGCAGACAGAAGCTGTAGCTTAACGCCTTAAAACTCAAAACTCTCTAGCTCGTCTTCAAAGTAGAACAAGGAAACAAATGACTCTGGCCTCTGTCCATTGGATTGCAGTGAAGTTGAGAATTCAGTATAAACTTTTTTTCTAATTACCTGTCAGGCTCTCTACTGAATATTCTCAGATTCAGCTTGTGCACACCTACAGTGCTGTACATCTACTGTAGGTCTGTATAGTTTACATAACATTTCTTTGCTTTTCTTTAGTTTTTTTGTTTTTTTACTTTTTCTTTATGATTAAATATTTCTGTTGTACATAAACCTTACAGATGTGTTTTTGCAGTTCGTGTTCATTTTCACCCTCAGTAGATTTTTATTTTTTTCAACTGAAAAGCACCAGAATGAAATGTCCTTCTGTTCTTTCCAGTGGCGTCGCAAAGGCTCGCGTGATGGCCTACTTTGGGGAAGGGACGGGGCCCATCCACGTGGACAACGTGAAGTGTAGCGGCGAGGAGCGTTTCCTAGCCGACTGCATCAAACAGGTGCCAGGCACACACAACTGTCGCCACAGTGAGGACGCCGGGGTCATTTGTAACTACGGTGAATCGCAGCCAGGCAGCAAAGAAGTCAAAGGTCAGTCATTTAGTCAGGGCTGGTTCTGACTTAATATTGCTCTGAAAATAAATAGATATTCTATGATTTATATGGAGCCTTAGGGGAACTATAATGTGTTTAGCAAACACTTCCAGTGTGTCATATACACTTGAAAACTAATGAGAAACAAATGACTGGAGAAAAGTGGAAAGAATTTAGGCTGAAAGTAAGTTTATACATCCAGATGGTAAAATGGAGAGAGATGTGTTATTCCTTCACCCTGTCTGTCACACATCAGGACAGACTCACACAATGATATCAGTTACCAGCGCATGTGCTGTTGCTACCATTTCTCATGTGTGCCTACTGTTCAATGTCAAACCAGCGCAGGAATGTGTTTTGTCTGGATTTGAACATCACATATATAAAAAAGAGGAAAAAGATCTCTCATTTACACCCAATTCAGTTCCTATGTACAAGTAAAGGATGAATTTGAAACTTTATTATGTTTTTGACCAGTCTAAATATTTAAGTTTTCAACGCTTGACGCTGAATTGTATGGTTTAGCAATCATCATACACCCACACACACACATACACACACACACTCTCATATATATATACAACCAGCGGTCCCTCTTTTGTCTCTGTCAGATCCTGTCAGCTCAATTTGCGGTTTGCGGCTCATACATACTCGCCAGCGTCGGATTATAGGAGGAGAAAACTCTCTGAGGTGAGTCGGAAGGGACAGCGCGGGGATTCATAACCGCACTGAGAAGACTTAGAACAAAAAAAAAAAAAAACGTGGATGGACGAAAGGCTGATTCTAAGCTACATCAAAGTCGATTTTACTAGCAGCGGTTCATAAATTGTGTAGAAATACTTAAGATGTAGCCCATACTGACATGCAACACTACTGCATTACACACTAATCTGAAAAAGCATCTGCTAATGCTAGCAGAGGAACGGTCCAAATGCTCTCAACAACAGTCAGTTAACAATTTGATGGTGTTTTTTTTTTCATTGTCTAAAGTTATTACACCTTTAGCTCCTCTACGCATAAAAGTTTTCAGAGAATACCGCGTTTGTTTTTTATCCCGGGTAAATTATTCTATCTCACACACCGTGAAGTACTGTTATATGCAGAAAGACTCCATAGTTTCTTTTTACAGTATGTGTTCAAGTCAAAAATATAGTCATTGTTGCAAAGCATTACTTTCTACTCTTTTATTTTTTATCTGTGACGTCATCAACTAGTCAACTCGACTTTTACCGCGTATTAGTCGACTTTAAAACATCCAAGGTCGTTCAACCTCTAGTATGGACAGACATGAATGTGGCTAAATCAATTGTAGAAATGGTTAAATGTGTGTGATCGAGAAAACTTTTAAACTGTTTTAAAAAAAAATAGGCAGAACAAGAAAAATGTCGAAAAGTCAGTGATGTGGGTGTGACTTCTTGTCTGTCTCTGTTTATGTGTGTGTGGACAAAAGGAAACTAGCCGTGTAAATGTTTAAACTACAAATGTATTTTTTTTTACAGTATATTTGCTTGTGTGCATGTGTGCCTGTTTAGAGGATGCTGCGTGTTTATATGTGTCACATAAACTCATTCTACCAGATGTGCTAATGCTTGATGTTCTCCAAAAAAAACGAATATATTGAAAAAGGTCTGCACACTGAGTATGCTCCAAGTGAAATTTATTTATAGAAGACAGACAACGTTTCGATCCTGTGGGATCCTCCAAAAAAAACGAACCACAACACGTAAGTCACGGTTGGACGTTACTATGCTGACCATTGTTTAAAAAGGATCCAGTATGCATTTGCATCTTGAGTAATTTGTAAGCTTCTAAATAACTGCTGCCTTTGCGTTCATGGGTCTTTGTTGCCGTGCTTGGCTGTGTGCTCACAGGGGAGGCTGGCCATGGCAGGCAGCAATCCGTCTGCGAGGATCTCGAGGAGACGGGAGGTTGGTGTGTGGAGCAACTCTCATCGATACCTGCTGGGTCCTCACCTCGGCACATTGTTTCAAAAGGTCATAAAACACGCACCCATTCACACTTAAATCCACCCAGTAGTTGTATTTATTCATGGGAATGGGAGCATTACTTGTGCATGCATTTCTCTCTGCGTAGCTCCTCCAACCTCAAGATGTTTCGCATCAGGATGACATTTTTGTTTGAAGTATGAGCTCAGTCTAAACCTTACACACAGTGTGTGCACGTGTGTGATATATTCAGGCCTGAGTGAGACCTGAGAACCTTCACTATGTGCGTATTAGTCTGTGGTGGTTTGGCTGTGGTTGTCGTGCAGGTGGCAGAGAGAAAGACATTAACTTCATCTGGTCTATTGGCCTCCACTGTACACCTAATGCATACAGCAGAGAGGCAGATGGAACACAAAAAAGTTTAGAGCTGTGAGGGCACGAACTATCCACTCTGCTTTTATTGTTTATGCAGTACATGTTATGTTGTCAGGTTGTATTTTAAGGATAATAACTGTCGGTTGTGTTACCAGGTTTGAGTTCCAGTGCCAAGGTTTGGTATGGGTACAATAATTCCTTACAGACCTCTGAAGCTACACCACCATAAATCCTGCTATTTCCACATTAAAGAGAGGAAGAAGCCGTGCACTAAATCTTTTCCAGTACTATTTCCCGGGCTGTTCCCAGGCTACAGTCGCTGCCAGAAGCGTAGTCTTTATACGTGAATCTAGACTCTGCAGTCATCTACTTGCTTGAAATGGCACACACAGGAACTGCGCACTGTAAATGAAGACCTCTAGGGACACAGCAATCAGGGTTTCAAGCACTGATTGATGAGCAATTAGTTAATCACCAGTGTGATCGCAGATTGAAATGAATTTTACTTTGACTTTGGTAAGTAATTTAAAACTGCTCAGTAAACATTACGGTTAGCCATAAGTATAACACCGTCTTCAACAGAGTGTTCTTCCACTTGCACTCAGACAACTGAATACAATGGTTGTGTTCTTAATGCCCAAAGTGCTCCTGTCACACCTTCTGCCGCAGGCTGTGATTTCTTTTATCACATGGATTTTAATAATAACTTGAAGTTTGTGGAATTCCTTTGTCAGTGCCAACACATATGTTATGCAACAATTACATTCATCTGACTGTCTCATGAAATATGTTTCATTGTTTCCTTGTATAAACAAACTAGTAATGGTGTAAAGCAGCCAATGGTGCACCAAGTAGCATAGTGTTGTAATTGGAAAAGAAATACTACAAAGTGCCACTGTTTTCTATGCAGTAACCTATTACACCAATCAGCCACAACATTAAAACCACTTACAGGGGAAGTAAATAACACTGACAATATTCTGCTGTGAAACTACTGGACCTGTAATTCATGTGGATGTTACTTAGACATGTACCATCCACCTAGACCAGACCAGGCACCCCCACCCCATAGTAATGGCACTCCTTGATGCTTCCAAATTCACTAGATCCCAAACTGATCAAGTATCTGTGGGACACACTGGAGCAAGCCTGCCCCACAGTTGCCCCTCCCCTAAACCCACAGCAAAGGCCCAGCGCTAACAATATTTGGTTTTGGTTAAGTCAGAACTGTTTTGGAGGCACAAGAGACCTACACAATATTAGGAAGGTGGACAGTGTATTCAGCTATGACAGCTTTCAGTAATAATTTGCTGCATTCAGGCCAGAGCACCCTGGCCAAGAAAGGGACTTCCGGCTTAACGGTATCACCTTTCGTGCACAGCAACCAAAATAGCTTGATAAGCACACCCAAGCAGACAGATAGGCACAGCAACAAACAAACAAATAATCCCATGAAAGAGATAAAAAGATAAAAGATAAGAAAAAAACGGACGTGCCCACAAGCTCTGATGACTTAAGATATATTTAGGTACCACTATCAACATTCCTAGCATGATCATGTTGCACGATTCCTTACATTACCATTAGTGGGTTCATAAACATTGACCTGAGGTCAGTACTCACATGGAGTCAACGCATTAAACCTATTTATACCTTGTAGCTCTACAGCTGGGGGCTTGCCAACATTTAAATTACTCTAGCAGATTTTAACTGCTTTCAGCAACAACACAGTGTGTGAAAGGTCCCCTCTAATCCTGAGATATTGACATTTGCTATTCTCGTGCCACTCCGCTATCACCATTAGCTCTGTAAAGTCAGGGTGAGTTAGAGTAGATTAAAATATGCGTGCCGGTGTGTGTGTGTTAATGTACTTTAAAGGGTGGTGAGCAGTGCCTTTGCCAGAAACACGTTGGCATTCATAGGTCAGGAGATCTTTCCGGAAACACCATATGTAACTGGAGAGACTTGGCTCAATCGAAAGGCCTCCTTCTTCCACTCCTCTTCGCTCACTTTCCTCTGTCTTTGTCCCCTGTTCACCCTGCTCTTCCTGTCTGAGTCTCCCAGTCTATGTTCTAATAAGGCCAAACATGTCTGACAAGGAAATGGCAAGCAGGAAAAACTCTCCTTTATGTAAGTCTGGGTTAAATAACAATAACAAAACAATAACACACACCCTGATAGATTTGTGGTTATGATTGCGTTTTGATTTGTTTATAGAGTATGGTATGGCACGAAGTATGGCACGCTTTGTTATGACAGACAACTCACTCTTTGTAAACAGGAAAATAGTTGTGAGGCTGGTGAAGGAAGTGTTCTGTGATACGTTCAATATTTCAGATTATAACATTATTAAACTTGACATATTTATACACAGTATAAACCTTAAAATCTGACCTTAAATGTTCAAGCCGTCAGTGCAGAGGGTCTCACACTGTGCACGCACAGTGGAACTTTACTTTAGCCACTTCTAGTTAAACTGTTGAGGTACTATCAGAGCTTTTCATTTCATTGCTAATGGTTTATCAGCAGTGGGACTGATACAAACACAGCCCTTTATTTTTAATGGTCTCTCTTGATCGTTCTGACTGCAGGTATGGAAACAGCACCAAGCAGTATAAAGTTAGAGTGGGCGACTACCACTCCCTCGTCCCCGAGGAGTATGAAGAGGAGTACGGTGTAGACCAAATTATCCTGCATCCGAGCTACCACTCCCACAGCAACGATTACGACCTGGCCTTGGTTCGTCTGTCACCGGGGGCAGTGGGCCAGATGCCGGGCGAGTGTGTGTCATTCAGCCGTCACGTCCTCCCCGCCTGTCTGCCTATGAAGAAGGAGAGGGTTCTCAAACAAGCCAGCAACTGTCACATCACGGGCTGGGGTGACACAGGTGATGGTGATGATGATGAAGATGTATGAGTGTGTTTGAGTGTTGAGTGAGTAGCCTGGAGTGCGTAACATGATTTCACAAGGATATTAACAAACTGATATTATATGCTGTTTATTCTGTTAAACCCCTACATGTTTAAAGTGTCAGGGTAAATAACATGTAAGCCGTTACCACATTTAAATTCTCTTGAACGTAGGGTAGTACCCAAAAAGTGAAACTGATTATTATTATTATTTGGTGTCGAGCTCAAAGACCTGCCAGGCCAATCAGATAGTTTGGGCGGGATTTATGAGCTGATGAACAGACCAATAACGGCGATGTGACCACACACGTCACATGAGGGCCATTGAATATGTTTACAATAAATGACCAGGCTATGAATTTAATGTTAATTGAAGATATTTTGTTTTTAAGGAAAAATCATTTAATTAAAAAATGTCAAAAATTCCGAAAACAAGTCAGAATTTCAAGAATAAAGTCAGAATACTGAAAGTAAAGAATTTTGAGAATAAAGTCACAACCGAAAAGAAATTACAGTGGCCCTAATCCTCTTTCCTAGTAAATGACCACTTGTTTGTATTGTGTTAAAGTCGATTATACACTTACAATTAACTACCAAAGAAAAGGAAAACAGAATTTGCACCGATTGCAAACCAGATCAGGTGAAGACATGAATCCTTCAGCCGTAAATTACACTTCCTCAACGTCATTCTTTTTGTCTGTCCCTACACTTGACTGTGTACACAGCCCCACATCTGCTAGCCATCTTTAAATTACATGGTGACATCATTAATCACGGAAACTTAAAGGGCGACAGGAGGTCACAGGACGCGCTTATGCTGAAACACACACTCCCCACAGCGAAGCGCTTGGTGTCATCTCAATGGCAGTAGAATTCTTCATGTGTGATAAAAATGAGTTTGTTTGCGCGGGTGGGCGGGAGAGAGTGCTTTTTTATTAGCGTATTTCATTGAGACAACACAGGCCATTCAGAGTGTGTGATGTTGGCTGACGGCTGTTTGGCTGCCTGGCTGGCTGGCTGTCTGCCTTGTACAGCTATTTGTGTCTGGCTATTCGTCCCTCTGATATAACACATGCAAGCAAATTTTACACATACGTACCAACCTAAGCTGCCATGGATAGTTAACAGTGTCAGGGGAAGAAGAGCCACCCACCACTGCAGAGGCCTGGCCCCCTGTTTTCAGAAGTGGTTCCCTTCAGTTTGCTTGTGTGTTCCTACAGTGCAATCATGGAAACCCAGCGTGGTTAATGTGTGTGTGTGCTAACAGACATTGTTAACAGACATCTGATTGCAAAGAGAAAGCAATGAAAGAAATGCTTTGTTCATAATCTTGATCTGATTTATCTCTAAGATAAAGAAGAGAATTTGAACAATTTATTTAGCACAAGTAGTGTGGATGGAACACCGCCTCCATCCCATGTATAAACTCAGAGATGCCCATAAAAATTCATCCCTTCCTCCGACATCTCATTCTGATCTCTCTCTCTCTCTCCAGGCCGCTCTTACTCCAAGACCCTGCAGCAGGCCCCCCTGTCCCTGCTTCCCCGTCGCCACTGCCAGCAGCGTTTCCACGATGCCTTCACGAGCCGCATGCTCTGCGCCGGCAGCCTCCAGTCAGAGCAGCGCGTTGACAGTTGTCGCGGGGACAGCGGAGGCCCACTGGTGTGCGAGCGCCCAGGAGGGGGTTGGGTGGTTTACGGGGTTACGTCCTGGGGTCACGCCTGCAGGACACAACAGTCCCCTGGCGTCTACACCAAAGTCTCCGCCTTCAGCTCCTGGATACGAAAATTAATTGGACGAGACGGACGAAAGCGATGAAAGGTGAACAACAAACTGAGACTTGGCCTCTCGGTCACAACTAAATGACAACCAAGACTTGATCTGTCATGATTATCTAACATCATGACATTTTTACCTGATTATCCAGTGATGTAAGTTATAACCTGACGTTCAGATGAAACAGACAAAAAGACAGCGATGGACGTTTTGCTCCTGGAAATGTTTTATATTTTCATGGAGAGCGGAAGGCATGTCTTTCCTCTCATCAGGTCATTAGCACTTATTTTAATGATATAATAATCATTAGCTACAGGAGCTACAGGAATCCAGACACTGAAGAACATGCCGTAACTTAAACCTCTCTTTGTTTGGTTACTTTACAAACTAATACTACAAACATTAGAAAAAAAATAGTCTTTCTGTGTTTGCTCTTGTTATGAACTTCCATTATTATTTATGACGTGAACTATGTGATGAAAATTAAATAGGGACCACAGTGTTAAAACAGTGTACACGCATGCACTCACACAGCATAAGTAATGGCATGACATGAATATGCATACTTGCACTAAGAACTGTTTGGTACTTAATGCATGATATTCATCACTTCTGTGTTAAACCTTCTAGTCATATTGACATTTGCCAAAGTGAAATATGTCTTTAAACCTTATTTCATTCTCACTTTTTTTTTGTAAAGATTGTCTTTTTCTTTTGTTTACTTTGTGTTAAAAGCAGTATTTCTCAGGCTTTCATAATTTATATCCACTCAGTATTTGTCCTCCACTCCGTGCAGATAAAGAAAGTGACTGAAGTTTTTCTGAATCAAAGCACAAAGCAGTATTTCTAAGTATTGGCAAAGTGACACTTTGTTAATCCAAGTCGTTTTTATTCCGGTGTGACTGTTCGTCAAGTCGTCATGCTCCTGACCACAGTGACGGGAGACTATCTGATACACTTGAAAGAAATGGAGACTAAGCTGCCTTCTCATTCGGTGTTTACTGACTGATCTGTTGTGTTGTAATGTACTGTAACATTTCTGTATAAACTTAACTTTTGTAAAAAAACAAAAAAACAAAAACAAAACATCAGTCTGTTGTGCGTGTTTAAGTAAGACATTCTGTCGACAGCCACAGCAACAACAGAGCTCTTTCTGGTTTATTTCTGACTGCAAACTGTTAAAGTGAGCACCTCATTGTCGGGCAATGTGTACGTACACACACACACCTACGCACACTAGTGCTGGTATGTCCACAGGAATGGCAGTGAGTTTCTGACTTGTCCTCATTTAGAAGGCAAACGAGAAGTGGGACCAACTGAAATAAAAATGTTCATATTCTTCCAACAAGAAGTTTATTGGTTTAAATCTTCCTTAACTTTAAAATTACGTCGATCAGGCATAACATTATGACCACCTGCTGATCAGAGAATGGACATGTGTCCTGTGGTGTCTGGTAACAGTGTTGTTAGTTGGGACCTTTGGGTCCTATGGGTTTAGGGGAGGGGCCTATGTGGACCATCTCACAGATACAGTATTTGATCAGTTTGGGATCTAGTGATTTTGAGGTCAAGTCAACACCTTTCTTTTTCAGCATGTTTTTTTGTGTTTTTGAGTTGTGTGTGTCAGGCTGCATCCTTCTGGGGATGGCTGCTGCCATCAAGGAGTGTCATTGCTATGGGGTGGGGGTGCCTGGTCTGGTCTAGGTGGGTGCTACATGTCTAAGTAACATCCACATGAATGCCTAAAGTTTCCCAGCAGCATTCAATTTTCACAAAATGGTCAATATTATATACACTTGTCCTGTCAGTGGTTTTAATGCTTTGTTCCTGTGATATGTAATATACAGTAGATTGTCATGCCATGAGTTTTGGTATCCAACAAATGAACACTATCTTCTGAGTATCCCGTAAAGTGAAGCCATATATGTCCATATCCATATGTTCATCATTTGACTGGTTGCATTTTATTCTCATCAACTCACAAAAGTTCAAATAACTTTCCTGTGGCCTTGGAGATAGGCCAAGTCATGAGGGGGATTTACAATAACAGAGTGACCAGGAGGATAAACAAAACAGTGTGACCAACCATCTTGTGTAAACCAAATAACCAACAACCAGAGTCATTGGGAAAACCAAGCAAAACTGGTACAGCAAGCTTTGCAAACATCATAAGACAGAACAGGACAGGAAAACAACAACCCCCTCCTTTCCTCTGCACCTGCACAACCTCTACCACAGCTAGAACTCCTCTGGCAAATACCTGCCTTCTATCTCAGCTTTTATGAGCGCTCCCTTGATGAGCAAGTGGCAGCAGGTGCACTCAATCACTTGCATGGCCAACACCTGACAGCACACAGGAGAAGCATGCAGCATGTAGCATATATACACTGATCAGCCACAGTATTATGACCTAATATAGTGTAGGTCTCCCTTACGCCTCCAGAACAGTTTTGACTCATCAGAGAATGGACACAGTGTTGTTAGTGGGGGCCTTTGGGTCCTATGGGTTGAGGGGAGGAGGCTCTGTGGACCAGACTTGTTCCAGTGCATGCTATAGATACTTGATCAGTTTGGGATGTAGAGAATTTGCAGGCCAGGTCAACACCTTGTGCTGTTTTTCATGTTTTTTTTGTTTTTTTTTTGTTTTTTTTTTAGTTGTTCCTAAGCTGTTTTTGTGTGTGCCTGTGTGAGGCTGCATCCTGCTGGGGATCAAGTAGTGTCACTGCTAGGGGGTGGGGGTGCCTGGTCTGGTCTAGGTGGGTGCTACATGTCTAAGTAACACCCACATGAATACCAGGTCCAAAGGTTATTTACCTCTGCTTGGGATGATACGACCACGAACTTACAAGTTATTGTTTTATATTAAACTCATATTAAAAAGAAGTCAGCAGGATTCCCCTAAATATAACTTAAGAGGAATCATTAACATGATTTTATTTGTGCCTTGTATCTAAACTTTTAGATAAGAATGATTTATGAATAACACATGTTGTCTTGTGCACACTAGAGATGAAGTGGCACCATATATTTCTTTCTGTCTTGGATGCTGGAATGTTTGCACAAAAATAAACCCATAGGCATAAAGTTTGTGTCACTAATGAGCCCAGGAAGCAACATTTTTGCAGATGAACGCTTATGGGAGTAAATAGTTTACCTGGCCTCATTGTAACTTATCTTTTCCTTCTGTCAAGTTGACCACTTGAACACCAGAAGACACTCTGAGCCAGAGCACTGTTGTTTTTAGTCTAAGAGCGCCCTCTGGCGGTCATTGCTACACGCTACAAAACAATGACTGAAGATCACTCCTCAAAGACCCTGAACATGATTACTAGGACCAATTACTTACAAAGGATACATGTTTCTGTGCGCTGAAATACAATAAGAACAAATTTAATGTAAAACCCAAATAGAAACAATAAATCAACACATTTTAAAATCAAAAATTTTGCTGATGTCTTTGTCCACTGCACTCTAATCTCAGTTGGTTTTACACTTCAAAATTCCCATTCTTTTCAAACAATTCTACATATGAAACATTTACAATCAACCTAAATTTTAAAGAGAAAATGGCGTGTCTTTTATTCTTTGTCTTGTCAAAGCTCATCTTACTGATCATCTTACATACAAGTGTAACAGATGCAGAACAAAATGTCTCACTATACTAAATCTTTGTTTCCAGACTTTAAAGTCTAGATGGAGAAACCAGTGGGGGAAGATGTAAGCCTTCTATAATGATTACCTCTGAATAAAACTAATCCCATGTTCGACAGCTTGAACGCTGGAGAATCCCTCCTCAACAAGCTATTTTTGAAAATGACTCAACAAGCCTTCATGGACTTTGGATTGACTTCACTTTCAGGCTTTTAGATCTCCAACAATTATCTGATGCATGGTCTCATTTTAAGCAGAAATAAAAAATAATGTCATGGTGCAGGACTCTGCACCATTAAATAATACCTTATTGAAATATTACCTTATTGGATAATTGAATTACCTCATGGAAATAATAATCCGACTGAATGCACACAAGAGACTTAATTAGAAGAAAAAAAGCTCTGGTTATAAATGACCCTTATTTACTTAAAAGAGATGCAAGGTTGCCGTAAATAAAAAAATAAAATAAAATAAAAAGCAGTTTCAGTGTGCAAAGTTGTTTAAAGGTTACTTAAAAACCTTTACTTAAAATACTTGTCATCCTTAATTTCTTTCTAAAATCTTTGTGTGTGTTTCCTTGTTTTATTTCCCTTTGTCTTGTCCAGTTTTACTAACAGCATTTTATTTCCTCCTGGTATGTCCTCATATGGGGACATTAGGTTTTAAGTTTGTGTCCTGGCCTCATAAGTAGGTGGTAGCAATCCCCATGTCCACATAAGAGGACGTTTTTTTCCAAACCTACTGCCTGTTTAAAGATGATGCTTAGGGTGTCTACTTCTTAGGTCTACTAACCCCAGATACCTTGGGAGAAATTAACTATGAATACCAAACAAAAGCTCGGGTCTCAAGGTATGTCTGAGACCCAGTGTGTCTGATGGAAGCCATAGCATAGCATAGCATAGCATAGCATAGCATAGCATAGCATAGCATAGTGCTACTCTGTAAAAGTGATGCATGCAGTGAAAAATCTTGCTCGGTAACTTTAAATTTTAACCCACGCCCTGTGATCAACAGGGTCTTGGCTTAGGCTATGATAATACATAAAAAAAAATGAATTGATTATATTTTGTATTACTGTTGGAAATGGAAAATCCTCAGAATAGTACTTATATGCAGTATTTGACTAAGTGTAGACACTTTCCACAGAGTTGATCAATCTTGTTTTTCAAACTGAACACTACAAACCTGCAAAACCTGACAGGCGCAAATTCTTCCAGCAGCAGTTCCTCAAACTGTCATGCATGTCACATTCACTTACCTTAGAGGACACTGTCAACCACTGAGGCAAAATGAAGCTTCACAGGTTTGTGCAAGTCGGCATGCTCATTAAAAAACATTGTGTGTGTCAGTCATATCCATTTCTTTAATTTTGGTTTTTGTGTTTGACATTTAGGGTTGTTTTTTTGTTTTTTTTTTGCATTGAAAATAAAGATAAACAACATAGGCCACAGGGATTACAAAGTAACATAAAAGGAAAATCAAATGAGACACAGACAACATAAAAATTGCCTGCAGTTACAGCAGCTACTTAAAGAGGCTTGGAATGAAGTGTCATATCCGCTGGGCTGATTTAGGTCATTCTTGTATCCGCACACTCAAGACTCCTCTGTCCTTTGAGCACATCATCAGTGCTCATTGTCTGCTAAACGGACGCAACGTTCTTCTGCATGACTTATCACAGGAAAGTAATGAGCAGATAATGCTTTGTGCTTCACTGACTCATTTCCAGTTCAGACTTTCCGGTTAACGTATCAAGTGGCATCTCTATGGGTGAACGAGGCTACCAGATCTACCAGAAACTAGCTTCATGTAAAAGAAAAAGAAGTCACAAAACAATGAGAACTTATTGTGGATAGTAACAGCCTGTCATTCCCCCTGAGGTCTGAGCACATATCCTTCTTATAATCTCTCTCTGTAAAAAAACAAAACAAAACAAAAACCGGTAAAACCTTGGAGATACAGTCACCTCTATGGGAACCATGCACAGCTGACCAGCGCTGTACTGGCAACATAATTTAAAAAGTGAAAATAAAGCAAATGTTAATAACCATCAATGTCTGCATGAGAGTTCATCGCAGTTCAGAACAAGGTTTGGGCAACAAAGATCAGTCAGATTCACACTGTCTCCCATTGTTCTCTTCATTGTTATAATGTGGTATTTCAGTCCAGTTCCACTTTCCACAGAGCTATTTTTGTCACCTGAAACATCCATCCATTCATCCATTCATCCATCCATTCATCCATCCATCCATCCATCCATCCATCCATCCATCCATCCATCCATCCATCCATCCATCCATCCGTTTCGTTTCAACTCAAGTTCTTTTGCGGGCCTCCACAACCGTCGTTCCCTTTAGCAGCGTCGGAGCTCCTTGGTGAAACGCGGCACCCCATGTCTGCCTTCACCTCAGGGTGCACTAAAAGGCCACAGGCAGCGCATCCGAGGATCCCGGATGCTCCTGGTCGCTTCCTTGTCTCTGACCCGTCGACCTTTAACCCTGGTTCATGGATGCAAAGGTTATCTAACCTTCAGAAAGCGGTGAAGGGAGAGAGGGGTGTGAAGTGAGAAGCAAAGAGAAGAAGAAAAAAAATTTAGTGAAATAATTGCACTTTGTTTACCTTCTGATTCAAATGCCAACCACAGACAGACAGAAAAGAAAGAAAACATGCAGTGAATGGGACTGGAAAACCTAAACTGACATGTCAAGAGGCTCCCTCTGATTCATAATCAGTGACGAACAGCAGCACAATCAAGTCGGCAAACAAAAAGACAGACAGCGTGGAGCAGTGAAGAAGAAAAGCAGCCCTGCAGTGACCAGGGAGAGACTGGTTTTATACCTTGATGTGATTAGGACGCAACTGACTTCAGAAAATGACTTTTTATCAGCCCTTTCCAGCACTATTTGATGTCTTTTGTGTTTTATATGAGCAGTTCTTTTGATGTAAGCTAGGGCTTCAAGGCCCGGACACATTCTCACAATAATTAATTTGAAGTGGATAGAGCAGGCTGGGAAAAAAGTAAGGTCAACACAACTGCAATCAAATCTGAAGAATGTCATAGAGTATCAGTGTTGTTCACTAAGGCACAGATACCATGTGATAGTTGTCATTCTGCTCGATAGAATAAGGCTGTTTGAATCTGGTTTTAGACACAACAAGCTCAAGTTTTACTTAACATTTGAACGAAATGTATTGTACAAGACGATGACAGATAAAATTGCCATGGACGAACATATTAGGTAACAAATGAGAAAGGGACCATTCATTAGTTTATGTGAATGAACCAAACTAAATGGGTTACGATTGGTTTTCAAAGCTTTCACTGCCAGCATATTTTACATCCCTGGCGCTTTTTTGTACAGTATGATGGTGAGATGAGCATGCTGCTGACCTTCTGCAGCTCCTCTCTAAGCCAAGAGGGAAGGGGCTGACCGAGGCGGTGTAGCAGCTTTGACAGCTCCACATTGTGCTCCCTGTAATACCTGGAGAGATATGCACGTGCCTGGGGAGACAAAAGAATGGAAGAAGTGTCAGGATGAGAGCACAGTAGTTATGATAGACAGACAGATGGGGGAGTGAGGGAGTTGGAAATAAAGCCAAGTATGCAAAGAATGCACGTGGGTGAGATGAGGAAAGACAGTCATGGAAATGGGAAGGGGTGAGAGGAAGAATTGAAGGTGGGAGATGACAAAAAGGAGCGTAAGACGTGGAATGAATGATGAAAAAGGGGATATGTAGAAGAGAAAAGGAGGGAGAACGAGGGGACATAGGGAGAAACAAGAAACCACAATTGAGTTCAACAATCTTTAGATCAGTTTATATCTCTTCAGAAACACTTTAGGGCCACAAAGTGGTATGTGTGGCGCTAAGAAAAGAGAGATTGGAAAGAGGAACAAAATTGCATGAAGGATGCGTGAGATCCATTATCTCTCCCTCACTCTCTTTCTCTCCTGTGTGCATCCCTCATCTCTTCACCTCTCTTGTCTCTTCTCCCTCCTGCCCTCTGTCCAATCCCTCTGTCTCCCCGGTGAAAACTCAAACACGGTTTAATTACAGGTGACACTGAGGCCCAGCCATTAGCCATGTGTGAGCACATGTGGGGAGACAGTGTGTTTGTCTTCATGCGAGAGCAAATGTGTGATTCAGTGTGTGCAGGTCTGGTCCTCTGGTCACTCCTCTGCAGAATCAGTAACAAGGATAAAGATTTATGGATTGGATTTTCTCCTTCTCCACCTTACTCCCTCCATCCTAATCTCCCCTCCGTTCTCTCTCTCTGTCTCTCTCTCTCACGGGTGTTGTGCCACTATTGAGTCCTCATAATTAGTTTGTAAGTTTCAGGCTGGATCTGATTGGGTGACAGCTTCCACGCCTGTTCGGAGTCCTATGGGAAATTTTGCCACATCGACGGAGGGGACTGTGGGCTGTCACTGTCAGTCAGGCGGCTGCATCTCCTTTTTTTTTTTTTATTAGTCCTTTTTTAAAACATTCAATGTGGATGTCTACAGTTGTTTTTCCTTGAGCATTAAACTGTTCTAATATATATATATATATATATACATACACACACACGCATATAAAAAGGTTACCTCTGGCTCCATAGGAGGGTACTTCCTTCCTTTGCTTTTCCCCAAACACTTCGTCTTTCCTCCCTCGAGGAGCTGACACCAGAAGCCCTTCTGAGGGTCAAAGCTGAGAATGAAGTAGAAAAAAAGCAAGGCAAATCTTAATAAAAATGTTGACCTACTGGCTTCAGAAGTAAACCCCAGTGCTGCTGCAACTGGTCATAATATTTGGAAGTGCTTCATCTTAAAAGAATCAGGCCTGAAATACAGCAGACACACGCACCAAACAGGCACAGATATTACTAGGCATTCAACGCACTCTGTCTGACTCTTACTCTTTGAGTATCGGTTTCTCTCTGACGGCTGTGCTGTCTTGTTACATCTCTGTCTCACTCGCCCTCCCTTTTCATGTCTGTCATCTCTGTTATGCACCTTCTCTCTTTCTATTTCTCTCCTTGGTCTTTCTTTCTTTCTCTCTCTTAATCCAGGCACACGGTAGTTCTAAATATCGTTTACTGGTTGGTTACTACACTAATCAGTGATGGCCAATAATAGGCTGCTTCTTTATGAATTGGACAAGATTAGATAGGAATAGATTAGATTATTTGGTTTCAATGTCATTTTAAAATGTGATTACTTTACCCATTCGTTTGGTTCATAGGAAAAGTCATGGCGTGGTTTTGTAACGTAGTAAGTTGAATTAATTAAAAGATTTTTATTTAATATACCAGGTACGTGCCTGCAATTGGATTCTGGAGATGATCTGTCTCATAATCATCAGTACACAGACATATTGGTTACCCAAGACAAAAACAAGGTAATGGATCATTTGACTGTCGTGAATGAGACGTACATGACCAGCTACACGATGACAGATCACAGTCTTCCCATTGGAAAGAGCAGACATGTGGAAACGAGGCTCCCCAAACAAGCAGCAATGCCACTGGGGAATGACTGTGACGTGCCTGAGAGGAAACCACATTTCATGACCAAATATGAAACACACAAGCTCCATCGAATGAGAAAATCAATGTTTTAATGAATCTGATGCCTCCGTAATGTTCCCTGAACCGCTCTACAAGCATCCCCCGAGAATCCAAAGTCCTGTTCTTATTAGAAGAGTGCAAAGACTGTTGCACCCCCACAGCTTGTTTTATGACAGTCTGTCAAAGGCAGGGAGATGGCGGGTGACTTTCAAAGCGGAGTGCCTTTGTAAATAACTGTACGTGTCATTGCTGTCATGCATATATGCACGGCTACACATGCAAGAACTCTTGGTGTGTATGTGCATGTATATATGGTAAATTGCATGTGCATATGCAATCTTGCAAATAGATCAGTTAGATTTTAGTTAATAGCATATTGTAACAATATCTTTTATTTGTTTTCTTATTGAGGATTTGTATATTTACCAATCAGACATGGAGGCCAGGTCAACACCTTCTTTTAGTTGTTCCTAAACTGTTTTTATGTGTGTGTCTATGTCAGGCTGCCTCCCGCTGGGGATGGCTGCTGTCATCAAGGAGTGTCATTGCTATGGGGTACGGGTGCCTGGTCTGGTCTAGGTGGGTGCTGCATGTCCAAGTAACATCCATATGAATGTCAGGTGCAAAGGTTTCCTAGCAGAATACTGTATTGTCTCAAGATGGTCAGTGATATTTACTTCTGCCAGTGGTCATAATGTTATGCCGATAAATGTATGAGGTGATGCACCTTGCCATAGCATTACATTAGAACAAAGCAGAGGTGAACAAGATGTACATTACTGCTAACTGCTTTGACAGAGGGCTAATGTGGATGTGATTCAAAGATGCAAATATTTTCTTTATCTGCATGCATCAGTGGATGAATAAAGGGGAGAGAAAGGAGTTCAGTATTTCTTCTCCAGTGTTTCCTCTGACAGGAGGAAGAAAAGAGAGAGGGATTAAATAAATAGGCTCCAGTGTTGAGGATCTGTCAGACCGCTGCCATGTCAAAAGAATGAGAAGGAGAAAAGAAAGATTAGGCTTTTGTGTAACTCGGTCTTCAGCCGGAACACAAACTCAGGATCGTGCACATACGCGCGCGCACACACACACACACACCTTATTATTCTGTCAAAATGCATCGCTTTACAAATTATTTGTATGCATGCGGGTTTGTGATTCAAGACAGAGGCACTCTCTGTCCCAATCTGAGCCACAAATTCTAGATGTCTCTGTCTGGAGACTTGAGGGCTCGTGGGCAGATTGCATCCTGATGAGTGGTGCTTGAGAAATAAACCGTTTACCCCTCCTCTAAAACGTAAAGGTCACACGCAACATCTCTAATGGAGAACGAGCTGATAAGGAACGTCAAGTGGTGAAAGCCAGTTCTCTTGAGACGCACGTTTTAGGACTCCATTCAAACATATTACACATGCCGTTATCTCAAAACACGTGTTACATGATATTTTAAATATATACAGTATAGATGCATTACAAAATAAACTGTCTTTGAATGGTGTTATCTATTACTGTTACTGAAAACCTCTGAAGGTACATTCGGTTAAGTACCGAATGTATATTCTACATCTACATCAACATGTGTAAAGGAATTTTGTTTGCAGCTGCAAAAAATATGTATAAATATTGTTTAAACCACATTCTTCCTCTCATGCCCACGGCACATGTATTTATCATTTGCTGAGACAGATCTGCAGCAAATGTGCTTGGATTCATTATTTATCTTGGCTATCTTGGCACAATTGTCTTCACGATTGTATTCCTTATTTATTTTATTTACACTGTTCAGCAGACTGACGTTTTTATTTTATTTTTTTATCATTTTATTTCCAACGAGACACAAACGGGCAGGCCCCATATGCGTAAGGAGTGACTTCTGAAAAACAAAAAGCATCCAACTGTAATTGCAAATATAGATTTTTTTTTTATAGATATAGAAATATAAAGATTTTTAATATGGTTCTTAAATACACATATGTGATGGCTAAAATAGGAGTCAAATGTAAGTGTCTATTAATTACAAATCTGAATGTGTCCAGGTTTTCTTTATTTAAAATAAGGCATTACAAAAACGTGCCATTTTAGTCATGAATGCTGGACATACGCTCTGCACTTAAATGTGTAAAACCTATTCTTCTACACTGATATTCTCTTTTTGGTCTCATCTCCATCTCTGTCTAGTGTGAGGATCCGATACATTTTTTTTTTTTCCTTTTCCCACAAATACTGACAAAACCCAAAACCCAAATCCATGTAAAGCTGGACATTTAAGGGCTCTTTGCAATTAGCCATGTGATATGACTGTGTGTTGTATTTGGCACACAAAAACAGTGTTTGGCAGTGAAGGCTTGAAAACAGGAGACGGCCAGTTCAGCACCTCATCGTTCCACCAGTAGATGTCAGGCTTTGCACAAATTTGTGATTGAGTCTTGTTGCAGGTTTAATTTGTACTGTCATTTTTATGACACTGCATGTCAGGTGAAAGGTGCCAACACCCCAGGATGCCCACGACTGAAGTGAGTTGTGAGGAGAAGAGAGCCAGAGAGAGAGAGAGAGAGACGTTGGCATACTATCTGACACTTACGTAAGGGCCTGGGAGTAGTTGAAGTGAGGAGTGACTCCCAGAAACTTCTGTACTTCATCCATCACTGCTGCAGGGTCAGTTCTCAGCTGGTGGCCGTCTATGATCATCACCTGCACACAGATGCATTCAAATCGATTAGAGCAGGGTGCATGGAAATCACAGCAGCAGCTACTTCAGTGATACTGGATCCACTTTGTTGACGACCACAGAAAATCTGAACTGAAAATCTGAAGCAGACGCACTACTTTAATAATGCGAACACACAGAGTGCCTACTTGATTAGGTATACAAGTGCGCAAGACATTTAGTGTTGCTGACAGTGATGCAAATTCAGTTAACTTATTGAGGTCGCACAATCAATGGCTTCAGTTAACTGCAATACTGTACAATATTATATCATATTGAAAGGGGTTTCTCGTGGTTGGTGCTCCACATTTACATACAGGAAGCGTGTAAAAGTTTTAGCCACTTTCAACATTCAAACCATAGCATAAGGCAGGCAATACGTTCTAAATCCATTCTGCAACTTGACAACAGCTCCAAACCTATAGCCATAGACAAAAAGGGCTTTCTTCAGCAACTAAAAGAACAAGAATTCTCGCAACAGATGGTCAAACCCCCACAGAACAGTGATCTTAATATCACAGTCAGTCTGGGATTACACAAAGGCACAGAAGTAGCGGAGACAATAAATCCAAAGAAGAATTGTGGCAAGATGGTGAAGCAAGAAAATTGTGTACTGGAAAAAAAATGTATGCTGAAGGTTTGTGAATAGAACAAAAAAATGTGAGGCAATATTTTGGGAGAGAGATTTATTATTTTTAATACGTAAAACGTATGCACAGTACTGAAAACAAGTGATGCAGATTATTAGATTATATATATTTCTCAACACAATGCAGCGCTGTAAAACACAACCACTGACCACATGACCTTAGTGCTTCTAAGTTTAACCACCCATATGACAATGTCAACAAGAAACAGCATAGGCAACATATAAGTAGATATTCAATTAAGAACTGTTTTGAACGTGCATTGCACTTCAGTGTACACATTATTTCCAGTTGTTTCAGTTATGTATTCTATTACTTAACACCAGTAGATGGCAACCTCAAAAGCAGAGCTCTTTCTTTTTATTTAGTTTCTTAAAATCTTACATTACAAACCAATTCGGCCATTTAAAGAAGCCATATTATGCCCTTTTGTAGGTTTATCATTTTATTTGGGGATTCTACTAGAATAGACTTTCATGCTTTAAAGTAAAGCTCCTGTCTCCTTAAACCCCCCCTCCCGTAAAGCCCAGTCTACGCAGTGATTGGTCAAGTGGCCCACTTTGTTGTTTGACATCAACCACTTAGACCACATATGTTCATTAGGTACATTAAGATGTAGACCAGTAAAAAAAAAAAAAGCCTGTACCCCCTTTTGCAACGTAACCAAAGCGAGCATGCCTACCTGGTTAGCAGGATAGTATGTTAGCCACCGCTCGAGGTGTGTGGCGTACAGACCGGGGATGAGGCAGCGGCTCTGCAGGGAGCGCAGCTCAGCTGGTGCTCCCTGTCTCGCGCTGATGACATCATAGAAGGTGAAGCGTAGGGCTGCATGGTCCTCATGAGCTCTTTGATGCTGTGGAGGGTTCACAAATACCAAGCGTTCACTGTCTTACCCATCACAGAATTATACAGATTTCTCTTTTTTTTCTTGCGACACAAATAGCGGCATTAAAATCTCATTAATCAGTCATCATTTAGATATATATATAAAATTGGGCTCATTAGCTTCCCCCCTAACTCACTGCTGACTGCAAGCCTAGTTGCAGAGAGTTAAAAATACTTCATGTGCAGTCACAGGCAGCTAATATATTCTCTGTGTGTTTGTGTGCAGTACTTACCTGATACCAGCTGTAGGCCCTGTCAGAGGGGTTGATGAGCAGGGTGATGATCTTGGCCTTGGGCAGCAGGGCAGCAGCTCGCCGTGGGGACTCCTCTGAGGGGAAATAGTTGGCGCTCTTCTCAAACAGGAAGTCCGTGCTAACATTAGAGGGCACGGGGAAAAACTCCATGTACCTGAGGCAACAGACACGCAGTAAACTGAGACGGAATACAAACACACACGCAACACGTTTGCCTCATACGCAGGCATCCATCTTTACTGCATACTCAGGCACTCCCCCCAAGCACATACAGCTGCATTTTTACACATGTTTTCCAAAGTCAGATTCAACTTCGAAAGTCAAGTTGTGTAGACAATGATCCAAAAATAAACGTGTGGTATAATCTAAAGACGGTTAAATGAAGAATTTCCAGAGTCAAGTCTTTATGGATGACTTTGGAGAATGCAGCAGCTGTGTCTCTGTCAGCTAAACACCCCATTTATGGGTCATTTTAGGCAGCCATATGTTTGTTGGCTTCTGTTTGTCGGCTTAAAAGATCATTTTGAAGACGTTCTTGGACCGTTTTGAACCGCTTAATGCATCACTGCAGTCTGCAAGACACACAACAGCCTATAACAACCTCGCAAAATGAGAAAGCGTCCTGTGTAACGTTTCATTTCGCCTTAAGCGCTACCTAGTAAAAAGCAAAGACAAGAGAATGAAAGGCACGGTGTGGGAAGTGTTTGTTTGTGTGCGTTCTCACCAGTCAATGCCTTTGTGGTAGTTGTTGGTGTTGAAGAACTGGACCTCCTCATAAGTCTTTGGACTGGGGAAGTTACTGGAGATGGAGGGATGCATGAGTAGGAAGAGATAAAGTGCTGTCGTTCCTGGAAGAAAGGGCATAATTCATAACTGGCTCGTTAATTCTGTTCAGTGGAGAGTAGTCTGTGTGTGAAAGTGTTCTTCAGTGTGTGTGTGTGTGTTTCAGTATGTGTGAGAGCTGTCATCTACTGATCCATACTGGATGATTTTTTTCCCCGTCTGCAAGATTTATATCTTTCTGAGAATTCACCATGAGAGTGAATGTGTGTGTGTGTGTCTGCAACGATCAGGTCCTCCCCCATCAAATGATTCAAAACCATTTGACACCAATCAGCACTGGGGCTTTGGTCATGCCCTCTGTCTCACCCTCAGCAGCGCTCTTTTCACCCAGTTCCTCTCACACTTTCTCCCACACATCCTGCCACATTCCCCCCCTCGCCACGTTTCCTATTTGTAGCAACATCAGCGACATACCCCGTCCTAAAATGAGAATACATCGCGCTGTAAGTGTTGTAGAGTTGCTAATGTTGCTATAATGACCCCTCGTCCTCATCCGGGAGATTATCACACGGCTAATTACCAGCTATGAGGGACCTCCTCACCTTTCACCTCAAATGGCGGCTATTAGAAATGTCTGAATTCCCACAGAGGGGATACTCTGGAATCAAATATTATATACACATATTCAATAAGCTGCCCTTTTTCTCGTCTCTTCGACAGAGACGTTAAAAGAAAAAGAAAGCCGTCGGTAGCTCAGCGCTGTATGTGGGTGGAAGAAAAAAAGCAAAGAGCCTCCTCCTTTGTCTCCCTCTGGCAGGACCAAAGGAGAGAGGGGGATTAAATGAACGGGCTCTGATGTGCAAGATCCAGACACCTGTGCACACAGGAGGAGTCTCTTTGTTGCATGTTCATGTCTGAGTGTTTGCAAGTATCTTAACCTGTTTTCTGTGGCCCTATGACCATGAACTTGGGTAACCTATCGCAGGTTTTCTCTTTGGACCAGATGTCTTTATGTCGTTTGTCATCACATGGGTTCTGCAAAAGCAAAGAAAAAAAAAAGGATTAGAGGTTAAAGTAACACATTACACGCGCCATTAAAAGCGCCATACACAGCATGTGTAAGGGAAAATGTCTGTTCTCAGCATGCATTACAATACAAAGATACACAGACACACAGAAATATGCATATGCATCGTCATACGATGCTAGAAAAAGTTTAAATATAGAAAACGTTCGCAAAGAATCATTTAGACTTTAAATTCCCTTTAAAATTCAAAGAGAAATGAATATAAAACAGAGTAAACACTTCCTACACCATTCCCCTTTTTAATCATCCACACACCAAAATTTTACACATATATATACATTTATATTTTTTTTCCACAGATTATTTTTTTTTTTAGTTTATATGCACAAGTTGGCAGATAAAACTGTGTAAACACTTGCAGAAACACACACACTCGTGCCCATACATGCAGGCGAACACCTTGGCAAACTCACCTGCCAGAGTGGGTTCCTTTGTTCGGGAAAAAGCTGGAAATACTTGTGCGCAAGCTGGAGGGGTGGGAGCGTGTGGAGTTTCATGTTCGTCCATGAGCGGAGGAAGGAGGCCAGGTGGACAAACGTGTAAAGACCTAGACGGTCGTTGCCATAGTTAGACAGGTGGGTCATGAATATACTGATCTGGAGATGGTAAAGATAGAGGGGGATACATAGTTAGTAGATAACAAGAGTTCATGTGACTTCAGTGAAAAGCAAACAGATTATTTCTCAGTGTAAGATTATACACTAACTTTCAGTTCAAGTACAAAGAGGCAAACCAGCTGATAAACTGATGTGTTCCCTGCTCCTCAGGAGGCAGCAAAATGCTCCTCATAGCCACCGGGTGAATGGAGAGGGGCCGCTTCACATGTGAGTGTTTCAGAGTGTGTTCATGATGGCTGGTGTGTGAGAGGAATGAGGAGAGACTGGGAGGGAGCGAGGGAGCGATAGTGTGTCGGTCCAGGCTATACGTCCACGCCTCAGTGCTTTTATAGGCTGATCAAAGAGACAAGCGAAGATAGCTGCAACCGACCAGTGCGCACACACACAAACACACGCACACTTCTTTTGTGATTGCAGGGAGCTGGGGAACTTGTCTGGATGAAATGGTAACATCAGCCATTAAGATATGAATTATTTGTTGAACGCAGGCATGTGTGTCTGAGTCTGTGTGCACGAGTCAGTGTAAAGGGGGGAGATGTGTCTGCATGAATGTGAACACACACACTCTGAAGGACACTTTTCACTTCATTTCCTCACCACGTACACTAACCCTAAACGGACTATCACTCGACATTTAAAGGATTTCTGTTTTTTTCTGTTTTTAAATCCAAAAGGAAAGCAGGTCGCCACAATATGACTGGTGCATATGGGTTGATGTGTGCACAACATAAGTACAGACACAAACATATAAAGACTCGTTCAAGCATACACAGTGAGTTTCTGGTGACAGAGGACTAACGGTGCTTCTCTTAAAAGGCGAAGGTTGCTGTAGATACAGAGCGACACAGTGTCGGGGTTTGATGGATCAGCGTCCGGCTGACCTGGAAAGCTGCTCAGAATACTGATCACCCCTGAATACTGATGGCGGGAATGCGCCGGTGTGAATGTGCGTGGGGGGGGGACCCTGCGGGAGGGAGGAAGAGGAACAGATGTGTGTGGCTACTTCTGTGTGACAGAGTGCAACAGAGAAAGAAAAAAAAAGAGGCGACAATACGGATGTCAGAGTTATTTTTTTTATGTGCCGAGTGCCTGTGCCTGTCAAATGTTTATGCGTTTGTGCATCTACCAACGCAACTGTGTGCATCTGCCACTGCCTTCTTATCTCGCGCTCACTCTACGCAAAACCAGCAGCGTACCATCCGGGGCGCTTCATACCAATCTAGCTGATGTTGGAGCAACAACAATGTGGCACCACTGTCGAGGCATCGCCGAGCACAACAGAGACAAGTCCAGTAAAAAGTGTTAGTTTGCGGCTCGCTGTAATGTCAAAACCCTCCAAAGCTCCAAGTTCAAAGCACGATGGGAGAACTTGAAGCACTACTCTAGGAAAAGTCGAAAATTAAATTTGACCATGTCTCACTGGAAACATCTTTTCACTTGTAGGACTGTGAGATTTCCCACAGCACCCTGCAGTAGGTTGCAAAGCAAGATGTGACTATTATAAAATGAAAAGTATTTGGGCTGACATCCAGTGAATGCAGGGAAATCTGACCTGAGTAAGAACCGTATCAGTCTCCCCTTTTTTGTGTTGGTTTTTATTTTATCCTTTTGAAAGCAGGCAAGGTGATCAAAAAGTGATTTATGTTCCCTTCAAACCACTCAATAGCCTATGATGTCTGACTCAGACTGTGATTGGAGGGGTTGTACTATATGCGTATGTGTGCGGTGTGTGCGCAGGTGTATGAAAGACAAAGGGAATGCAAGAGAGAATCTGGGTATTACTGAACATGGAAACATTCATTATGGAGCTTAAGCACCGGCTGCCAAATTAAACAAAGGCGGAGAGAGAAGATGATTTGTGTTTGTAATTGGAGAGCTGCAGAAAAGGAGGAAAAAAGGACGGAAAGGGAGGGGGGGTAGCAAAGCAAGACGGAGAGAATAACCTTGGCAGGTGAGTTTGAATTAAAAGTAAAACAAAAAAGACACTTGAGAGAATGTTAATCTCCCGACACAGTGCAAACTCCAAACCCCTTTTGGTTGAAGGACTCGCTGTGGCTAAGGATTCAATTAAGTGAACCATATAAACCTTTTCTGGGCATGGAGTGCCACGTCTCATTTCCTCAATATTGGATTGCTTTGAGTCCCATATGTGCCTTTAATAAAGAATACGGCACTAATAATTTAACACCAGGACTGGGCTCAAACCATACTTGGAACTGGACTGGGAGAAGAGTGGAAAAAACGAGAGACACAAGCCCATCCCCTCGGTCTCCCTCTTTTAATCTCTGTCCCTTGTCTTTTCCTCTCATTGCTCCTGTGCAGCTTCATTTCCTTCCTCTTCTCTCATCCGTTTAATGTCTTCCTCTCACTCTCTCTCCTGCTCTGAAAAGTCACTTTATGTCTTTTTTTTCCCCTCTCTCTCTCTCTCTCCGATCTCACGCTGACCTAGATGCTCTGATGAAGCATGTCAGTCCAACGTTGGAGGGATGTTCTTCAAAATCCACAGCAGACACACACGAGAAACAAATGCCATGTCTTGGAAGATTAAGAGAACAGCGACCATGTATCTGAGTTTGTGACATGTTCCAATCCCCTCCAACATGATTGCATTTTTGAAGAAATTACTTATTTTACTGGCCTGTGGTTGAGGACAGGATTCATTCTTTTTCTACGTTCATCTATTTATCTGCAAACAAAAAAACATCTCTAAAATCAGGCACTGTGTGCACGCTGTTTATTTTTATTTAGGCACTACTTTTGTTTGTTTTTTTGCCATAGAAGAGCAAAGAAAGGTCAAACCATCTACTTACAGGGAAGCAACAGCATGTGCAAACATCTTCAATAAATTGGAGCCGTGTCCCAATTCCATAATGCACACTAATTCCAAACAGATTCTGAAGATGTGTGTTTACTGTGGAAAATAAAAATAAACTGATGTACACTGTAACCAGACACCATTCCTTCTAAATACAAGTCCTTGTTGAGAGTGCTGTCAATGAACGGTATCAAAAACAAGACAGTCACCTTGAGCGATGTCTAGAAAGACAAATAAGCATTAAATCGTGAGGAATAAAACCATTTGCTTACTCTTTCTGAACCGGTGACCTTACAGAGTCACAGGCTGCCATCCGATGCTGCATTCATTTGTTTGTACACTACTTGCTAAACAGCAGGACCACAAATATACGGTATATAGGCCGACCCTTTCAAAAAGACTCTTGGGCCACAGCATGCATGAAGAGCTGGAAGCCGGTCTTAAATTAGAATCAAGGGGAGAAACAGAAAAAATCCAAGCATCAATGAGAGCACAGTGGGCTCCGTTTGCAAAAAAAAAAAAAAAGAGCAGTGGCTCTGCAGGCCTCCCTAGGCATACACTCTACCCACACCTTCGCAGGTGGAGACAATTAAGACGATGAAGCCCATCCACCACCTTAAGCCTCGCGCTGTCAATGTAAGGCCTTTGGGGGCTCAGAGGTGCCTGACACTCCTCTGTGGAATTAGCATTGAAAGGCCATTTTTAAGCGTACTGTTCGTGGACAGTATTGCTCGATAAAAAAGAGGAGCTACTCACAGCTAGAAGAGCTGAAAAATGAAGAATACGTGAGAAAATAAAGGATTTAAAGCTGTGGCAGTTTTATATATATATAGTTTGTAGAGCATACTGTATACAGTTAGTATGTAGAATGAAATTGTCCAAGCGTATTCAAGTTCTGTACTCGGGATTTTTGGCAGGTTGTTCCAAGCCTCTTGGAGAAATTGCAGCATGTCCTCAAGATGTGTCAGCGTCTCTCTGCTGAAGATACATTTTTATAAGTTATTCTTGTGTGTTGGCATTGTTGTCGTGCTGCAGAACTGTTGCACAATTCTCTTTGTGTCTTGTTTACTCTCGGCTGCTCCCTGCCATCTCCGTCCCAACTTTTGCACCCCCACCCCACACTTCAGTGCGTAGCCGTAGTTTCCCATTACAGACCACTTAGTTCCACATACAATTCTCGCTGATTGAACTGTTATTGCTGCTAAAATGAAGCCTGCCCCTCCTTTCTCTCTCCTTCTCCATCATCGTCCTCTCTCGTCTTCTTACTCTGCCAAGTGACTCACTCTCTCTCTCTCTCTCTCTCTCTCTCTTTCTATCTATCTCTCCTTCTCACGGTCCATCTACTGTCTCCGTCTCATCAGTGGATAATTGAAAGCTGAACGTCAACACAGCAAATGATTTGGATTCAATTTATTCTGCCTGCTCCAGTCAACATCTACTGGCCTCTACCATTCTGCCATCGTTCACTGCTTTACTCTCGCTTTCTTCTCCTGTTTGGATTGTAGCTTATTGTGTGCGGATGCATGCATGCATGCATGGGTGTGTGTGCTAGTGTTTGAATGCACATATGTGAGGACTCGTATGTGTTGATGAGCTGCCAAAGCCTTCAGCAGCAATCAGCGGGACTCAGAAGAAAGGGGAGGGTGGAGTGGAAATGAGACAAAAAGAAGTGTGGAAAGATTCACAAGTATGAGCAAAGTCAACACGCACAGGTTGGAAATTACAAAAGGACAAAGAAAAGCGCAGGCGGAGAGAGATAGGAGGCCTGATGTCAGGGAAAAAACAACAACAATGAGAGGTGTGAGGGTGAGAAGTGGGTAAGAAAAGAGGGCTAGGAGGGAGCGGGAGATTGTGCTGATATTTGGTGTTTGGCTAATAAGCTTAGTGGCAGAGCTAAGCGCTAAATGTCAGCCCTGATATATGTCTATAGCTCTGCTTATGCCAGCTAGACACACATTTATACAAAACACACACACACACACACGCGCGCAGATACTTGGATGCTTTGGACACACAAACATATGCATTGGTGTGTGTTTGTGTATGCGTGTGTGTCTATATGTGCATCACTTCCTCTCTGTATGTGTCTGGATTCTCAAGTGACACAAGATGCCGTGACCTGAAAATTAAATCTCAATCTGTCTGCCACCTTCTCACCCCCCCCTCCTCTCAGCCTCCTCCTCTTCCCGCTCTCTCTCTCTCTCTCTCTTTCTCTCCCCCTTCCCTCTCATCATCTCTCTGGTCATTTATTGGGAAATGACTTGTGCCCTACTGGCTGTTTGCAATCAATTGAGGAGTGTGCGAGAGGTGAGCTCGGTGATCGTTGATGCAACCCTGAATGACGCAAAAGTATCCAAACATGCACAGACACACACAGACACATTCGGCTCGTGCACATGTGATCACGCCGTATCCAGTATCATCCGTTGCTGTCAGTGGTAAACTGCTGCCAAAGGCCAAATGTGATTTAAAGTCATTGAACAGGAGGTGGCAATGTTACCAATGTGCAGATCATCAAACAACAGGAAACCCCCCTGGGGCTAAAGCAGCGAGCAACAGAACACTATTGATTACACGTACAAAGTGCATACACTAATTAAGCTTTTGTGCATCTGCAAATGGGAACACAGCGGCGAGAAGCGAAAATGAATCATCAGCCTGTACTGTATGCGCTTGTGTGCGTGCGAGCGCTGTGCATGCGTGTGGATGTAAGTCGTGGCCGATAGCTCTCATTTAGTGTTAAAATTGCTTTCATGTTAAATAGGTCTCTTCATTTACTGATGCAACAAGAGGGGAGGTTCATCTCTTATTGCACTGATTAAGAAGGGGAGAAAGTGAAGGAGAAGGACAAAAGATAGAAACAGAGGAGGAAAATGTAATTAGCCCTAGCATGCTCCTGGCCTTCGAGAAGAATTTCAAACCCCTATATGTGTGAGTGCGTGTGTGTTTGCGTGCACTAGTGTGTGTGTGAAGAGACAGCAACGGGGTGAGGCAAGCGAGTGTGAAGGCATATCCCTCCTGGTTTCTTGAGCTCATGCTGAGATGACATCACCGGTGATGTGAGCGAAAACACAGTTAAGTCGTTTGTCCTTTAAGCAACTATTAACACACACAGCCACGCGAACGCAACGCACCTCAAATCTATTTAAAGGTTTCGAAAACACAGAGTTTTAATCACAACCACAATAATCATGACAATGTTTTGATGGGGAGAAGACGTGAGGTGTATTATTGTCAAACCTTGTGGTAATTTCATGAATGAGATTAACACCACACAACGCCAACTACTCCTACTCACATGCACAAACAGAGGCATTTCAGTGGAGGAATATACCATTTGTTCTGTCATCAGCATGACCTGATATATTTCCAAACGATTTATGCAGTCCGTTTTTATTTATTTTTAAGCCTCCGTATTTATTTTTACCTGCATTGTCGCTTAATATACTTGGACATGGATGTTTGATATAATAATTTTACCATTATTTCTGCCAGATTGCCACATTAGCATTACATTAATGCACGCATAATGAGACTCCCCATCATTTGCATTCTAATAGCTTCACTTAAAAGCAAAGCATGTCAGGTCGGTGTCCTTTAGCAGGACCATCGTCACTATCATCACTATTAGGACATCTTTAGCACTGCATTCCTGTGTTTAGTGAGAAATCATTTTAGAAAGGGGCCAGCTCTGCTGATGTGTTGGCTTCCCTTAATAAATGAATGTAAACGTTCAGACTAATTTCAGAAAAATTACAGTTTATCTTATCTCCGATCCTGTCAGTAGGTTTGGCTCACCGGCGTTTATATATTACGACTACATAAATATAAAAATGTTTTGCACTGATGTGTCCTATTCTGGATTGTCTTGGTTTATACCTTGTGTTCATTTGTTCCTAAGAAAAACTGCCATTTTATGGACATGAGGGAGAAGCAGGATATACAGCGTATGAATACAAATGTTTACTATACAGAGAGAAGTTTTTGTTCTGGAAACTGAAAATCTCCACATTATGTCTTTCCAGGTGATTTTAGGTACCAAATGGCAGGACCTCTTATTTTTTATAGGAAAGGTATAGAAGGTGAGTTGATGTGGATTAATGAACTCTGTCACTGATCATGCTATCCAGTAATAATAATATAAAACTGGAAATGAAAACCTGCATGATCAGTGGCAATTAAGTCTTTACTTCCTATCTTATCCCACTGCTTCTGTCGATATACCGGCTACCTGAATATTTGAAAATTGATTTTAAAATCCTGTTTATTGTCTGTAAAGTGTTACGGCACTGAACACTTTCCTACGTCAGCAGCTTGAATTCATTTTATGTCCCAGCAAGTACTTCCCCCACAAGGAAACTGGTGAGGCTGCTGTTTTGTTTTATAGTCTTTAACTGTGGAACAAATCTTTGCATCGTTTAAATTTTAGACAATGTGTTTAATTACATAAGAACGTTATCAGCTTATTGTGCTGTTATCTTCACAATTTGTCTTATTAATCTTATTCCTTATTTTACAGTCGGAGAAGTTGTCTTATTAAAGTCAACCCAAAGCTAAAATAAATTACTACCGGTGTTCCTAAATGTTGTTTTGTTATTAGGTCATTTTCAAAACTTATCATAGCTTTAGCCACGGTGGCTGGTGCTGCGTGAGTTTTGCCACAGGCCACGTAATTATTACGCCCTATCATTATTTATTCAATAGAGCACATTCAAACGGCTATGAGAGGGACTTTTACAGTCACAGGTGACTCTTTCTTCTGGTGCAATTTCCCTGCTGACTCCTTGTATTCATACAATTTGGCTCACTTCCTGTAACAATATATAACAAGCAGGCTCCCTAATAGCAGTGTCGCTTACAGAGAACGAAGCAAATGATGCTCCCTGTAGCTCTTTTTGCTCCATGCCAACCACCTTGTTCTTTCTATTATGGAAAATGCCACTGTTGCTGCTAGGCGAAATGTAAAACACTTTCATAGTTTTTGTTGTTGTTGTGGTTTTTTTATACCTGGAGCAATACAGAGCAATTAAAGTAGTTCACTAGAACTGGATACAGACTGATTACCGTTTTGTTAAATCCAGCACCAGCACAGGGTACAAGCACAATAATTCGATGCAAATGACATGCATTTTTATCCTTTTATAGCAGTCAAAAGACAGAGCTCAAAAGAATCTGACAAGATGAATCACAAAACATAGAACAAAGGGGGAGAAAAGCATCTAAATAAATAGCACAGTGAAGCTCGGAAGAGAAACACGAGACATTAAGACAGTGGAATGAAACAAAGAAACAAACGAAAGAAAGATGTCAAACAAAATGAGACTAAAGAAAGCAAGAAAAAGGGAAATCAGAGACAAAGCGATGCAGAGGCAGAAGAAAGAGCCAGACTGGGATGTTGTAGTAAGCTGCACTTGACTCTGTGATGTTGGGTGAGTTCTGACAGCTCCTCTAGTTCAGCACTCCCCTACCTGACACTTCAATACAGCCAACTGCTGGTCTATGAGCATCTTTGTGAGTGTTGGTGCATGTGTGCGTTTTTGAGGCAGAGGGGAAAAGAAAGAAAGAGGGAGAGAAAAAAAAAAACACAATTGTTTGGAGGCAATTCTTGTGCCTATCTGTAACTGTGCGCCCTTGTGAGCATGTGCACGCGGAGGAGCATTTTAACTGCCACCAAAACCTAATTCTGCTCCTTAATTCAAAGCAGAATCAAGTTGAGCCGATGCACACAGCGGGGGTAAGCGAGAGGGGGAGTGTGTGTGTTTGTGTGCGTGAGAGTATGTATGTGACAGCAACCCCCCTGTGGTGAGACCTAATTTAAAGTGGGGAGATGAACACAGCTCCACACAGAGAAGCAGCCCCTGACAGGAAAAGAGACAAGCACGCACAGCGAAAGTAAAAAAAACAAAAACAAAAGAACGGCAAAGACGGAGAGGAAGCTACCTTTAAAGTGAGAGCAGAAAAGCCCTGTTGGTGCGTCTTTAAGGTGCAACAATCAAATTAAACTCTAACGGTTCTCTCTGTTTCTCGCCGTCTGCATGTGAAAATGCGCATGTGCCTGAATGTGATTTATCTGACTCACAGGGTTGAGCAGCACGGTCAGAAACAGCTCTCCTCCACGGATGCTTTTGTCCAGTTCTTTAGGTCCTCCGGGGTATTCCTTATAGTAGATAGTGTGAGTAAACAAGCCACACGTCTGGCGAGGCAGCACCTACACAAACACACACAGACACAGACACACAATAAATGAAGACAGGCAAATAAGTAAATAGTTCAATTAAGCCAAACAGGGCATGATTGGCGATTAATTACTGCTAAGAATAAAATGCATTTATGGCTAAAAATGGCAGTTCCTGCTGGGCGTTTAAACAGAGCATCAAAATCAGAGACATCTACTACAAAATCAAAGAAATTTGGTATTTTTTTAATTAAAATGACAACACTGTTCAAAAAAAATAATTAAAGTGCAACTTGGCTGCAGATAGTTTGACTGAGATTTCTCTTCTTTATGCTAGTAGCAGCAGCACATGTAGCCTTTAGCCACTAGCCCCAATGCTTGAGGCAAGTGGCTGTATCTGGAGATGGCCTTTGCCAGTGCTTTTCATTTTCAAACTTGTAGTCTTCAAGTGTCATCACTTCAGGCAATTTATAAAATTTTGCACAGGCTCCCTCTGGAACCACAAACAGCTTTAGGTGCTTTCACTTTTCTTCACATACGCCGTGGTGCTCGCCAAGACTTGTAAACACGCTTTGATGTGTACAATTGCTGGAGTTCCCCCTTAAGTGGCATATCAAACCACCGCGATGCAATGACTTGTGACTACAAAAGGAAAAGCCACGACGGCTGGTCGTACGTGCGGATCTTCAAAGTGTTTATTCCGAGCCCGAAGTACAAATAAACCAGGTACAAATGTGGTTTAAAATAACTACAGATTAGATGACAAATGTACGGAAGAAAAGACAACGAGATCAGCAGCAAGTCACACATATTCCGATGTCATAGAGCATATAGAAACATTAGCTTTCTCCAGATGATTCCATGCATATGGAAAACACAGGTGTAATAAATAACACCACCGACAGCTCGGTTCCACTGTGACGTTCCAGTTTCAGTACTTTGGTATTATATACCCTTTCTACTTGTGCTTTCCTATGTGTAATGACACATAATGACATGTTTGCAGTGAAAAGGGTTTATTAGAGTCAAATTAATAATGGTGTCAGAAGAAATGGCAATTACTGGCTCCAGTGTGCCTGTGCCATGAGTCCTGAGGAGTTGCACAGCCAGGATCCCTGTGTTTTACAATTTCAGAGAGCCTACTTTCATGAGGTGCACAGCACGAAGCATTGGTGATTAGTTAAATCATCCTCGGGCACCGTTCAGTTTGCTTTCCTTGCCTACACCTGTTTGACTACTGAAGCGGGAGGCGATGATACTCTTACCTCTAGCGGATGCCCTGTGCACCCTAGGTGATGAAAATAACTAAAAAACACCACCAAGTCCCGTGGATGTCATACCCTGCTATCTGATTGACAAATAACATGTTTTAACTCTAAGATCAAATGTTTATAGTTGACCTCGACTGTAATACTATAACAGCTGCCAAGCAGTTGTTAGTCAAATTGAAATACATGCACTCTAATTAATTCATATATTAAAAATAATTAAAATGATGAGCCAAAAATATGTGAACAATCTTGAAAGACTAATGGGATACTAACTCAAGTTTTGAACAGCTGGCGAATTAAATGTCTTTTCATGAGTTCATTAAATGATTGAAGGATTGAAGAGAAGAGAAGAGAAGAGAAGAGAAGAGAAGGTCTTTATAGGGAACTCCTTGTGGAGCACTTGTCTCTATGAAATAGAGAGTAAAGGCTGAAAGCACAGATATCGGTTTATCTATAAAACACTGCAGACTTGTTCGCATTCACACACACTAAAGAGTGAGAGAGCGAGAGATAGAGAGAACAAGCAGAAGAAGAGAGAGGGAGAGAGATGAAACGACAGTGAAAGAGAAGGCCACCAGAGCCACAGACACTCAGCACTATTTCACCAAACCAATTATCCACAGAGCTATAGCTCAAACTGATATAGTACATTTTAAAACACACACACACACAGTATGCATGTTTGTGGCAGCACACACGCACACAAGCACATAACACAACCCCATATCTCAGTCTGATTTGTTCTGATACTGCGGGTCCGGTGGGTGGCTCTCAATCTGCTGACAGAGACACACACACACACCAATTTTACAGCCTTGAGACAACTTCCTGTCCTCTGAACAAACAAAGATGGAGTGAGTGGCAGAGGAGAAAGAGATTAATAGAGAGAAATTGTAAGAAAAATTTGAAGTGAAAAATGTGAAAGGTAAAGAAAATGAGGGGGACATGAGCGATGTCCCAGGGTAGCATTACAAGAGGTCAGGAGGCTGTTGATGAATGATCCAAATCTTAAAGTTCACCCGCTGGTTTATGGTGAAGTAATTAGAAATTTAAATTTGACGTGCACCGAGGTGCCCATACACACATACAGCACTAGTTAGAAATATGTTCCACCTCCATGAGTCTTTATTTTATTTCTGTTTTTCCTAGCCTCCCTGTGCTATTTAGTCAGTGTAGCATGCAGTGTCTTGGAGCAAGAGATGGTCTTTCTCAATATTTCCCTACACTGGTTACATTTTCTACACTTTTTAAAATGGAATTTGACAGAGCAGTGTCACCCCAGGGCCGCCTGAGTAGCTGTTGTGTAAGCTTCAGTCATATCTCAAGATCTTCATCAGCTGCACATCACAAGATTATGACAAGACAAGGGCTGTCCAGACTTGAAGAACTGCCAGAAAGAGAATTACTATGTCCCCAATGATGGTGTAATACCAGGATGTCCTACTACGTCTGGAAACATATTGCATTATGCAAGCTTTTCTGGCTACTCTTAATCTCAAACCTGCGCAAATGCTTAGCTACCAAGAGAACACGCATCAGGAAACACTGCCATGATCACAACATGTTTTGTTGGGTCTCTGACGTAAGAACATAATTTTGTCACGGTAATAAAATGTGGTTCTTTGAACTGCAACAGATGCAAGTAAGAGAGTCAATGTTTGTGACTACCTAATATACAGTAGCTCAACTGCATGTGTACTGCATGGAGCAATATGTCAATATGCCCCCACTAACAACATTCTGTTGTCAGACACCACAGGACACCCTCAGAAGACCTATGTCCATTCTCTGATGAGTCACAACTGTTTTGGAAACACAAGGGAGACCTATACAATATTGTAATATCATAATGTTATGCCAGATCAGTGTATATTATTCACATTGCAGGATACTGCTAATAAATGGACAATACATTGAGGGGATTTTCAAAATCAACTGTAACATTTGAGTGAACATAACATTTTATGTCTGGATTTTCTTCTTGACCAATACATATTTTACATCAATACCAAGTCCTTCAAACACACGGTCAGTGAGGAGAAGAAGAAGAATCTGACTGTTTCAAACGGTGTTGTAAGAGGAGGGAGTGAATCAAATACAGCACCTAAAGGTTACCTCTGAGGATGCCACCAGCGGTAGAAATCCTGATTCACAGGACCTTAGGGTCCAGCTGAGCTTCCCGGAGGTGATTTCATCGGACCATTTTCCTTAACATCTAGACTATCTTGCACCAGAGCAGGCTGGTCTCCAGAGAGTATTTAACCACTCCCTCTGTCTGCAGTCTTATTAAGAGTAAGCACCGTGATCAGCAAGTCGCTGTTGCGAGTCCTGTCATCCACTTGCTGAAAACTCAGACAAAGACGTGAATCTGATTTGCCCTTGCTCCCCTTCAAATGAGGACAAACTTTGTAAGCGGAAAAACAGAATGAATTTTTATTTGAAAAACTGTAAGAACCAGTTCAAGCAAAGTTGGAAAACATTCAAAATTATTTCAAACTGTAAGCGCGGTGGGGTCACTTTTGTTGATTTTTGAAATTTATCTCAGACTTCATTTATTGACAGTCAGGGTTTTGTCGTGTCTCCTGCTTTCTGTGTGCCTTATGATGCAATCACACTGTGAAGTGTTCATTCAGTAACCTTTTACTTGCTGAATTTACTGATGTCGCTGCGTTTCTCACTATTGATAATGTATAATAAAACATTAAAGCCTGTCAAAAAAGTGAGCTTGTTATTGTTTTGAGAGGAAGTAGGATTAAGTGGCTGTCTTTTATGACGCTGTGGCAAGATGTCAAGAAATAAAAGCAGGCTTCTTGGACTGATTAGAAAATTGACATAGCTGTCTGTACAAATTGTTTGCTCAAGATCCAAATATGGCAGAACAACATGGACTGGTAATTTTGGTGTCAGATGTGATTGGTTCTTTTGTCAATAAGGGAACAGTTGTACACTCTGACAAAGAGCCTGAGTGACAAGTGAATGAAGAAGAGGAGGAGGAAAGAGACAGAGGGAGGGAGCAATGAAGACAACTTGCTTAGATGAAATGGATGACAAATATTCTACTGTTGTCCCAAACTGTGTCTGATGAATTATTTATTGGTGCATAAAAGCATAAAACTGCTCTCATTACCAGATCTATACCCTATGACACACATCCTGCACATATACAATACAAATGTGCACAGAAGAAAAGAGAAATCCCTCCTTCAGCTGCACTGGGAAGCCGTTAAATATTGAATCAACGCAGAGCTGAGCACACTGTGGTGAGACAAGGTCAAAGAATTCATATCACATACACGCAAACACATACGGCGAGGTTACACACGCCGCACGGCATCATTGATTTTCTGTTTAAGACCGCAAGAAACAATCAGCACACAATTTACTATTCAGCAAACACTTATTTAAACAGAGACAAGGCAGTCAAACAGTTCTTCGAAGCGAGATAAAAGAACAGAGCAGCAACACAATGTAACCAAACACACTCTCGAGCAAATTATTCCGCATTTAAGCTCAGTTTGATTTAGCTGCTCTAGACATTTATAATTCATTGTTTTTACTTGAGTCAGACGAATTCAAAAAAACATTTTACTTCACATTGTGCAATGACAATACAAAATGTGCCTTGAGTTCACACTATGGTCATGAATCAGTGGTCTGTCAAGAAACACCTGGTTGTGACATTTATGAGGACCCACAAGCTTAATGAATACCTCTTCTAGCTATAGACTGCACATAAGCATGGATGTAGCCACAGTCACCCACTGGTTTATTCCTTACCCTCCTAAAGCTTCAACTTCACAGTTGCCATCTTGGATTTTTGGAACCAGGCGTGTACATTAGAGTTGGGAATTTAGCTCTTTGAAGGGAGCAGGATCATGTGGATCCGTTCCTTTCATAGAACCGTTCAAAACACTGGCTCATTTTCATATTTATTTACTTTTAAGATGCCAGCCTGGGGTAACTTCTGGGGTAATCTTATCCTCAAAATATTCACTGTGATAGAGTAAGATTTGAAGCAAAATCATTCAACCTTAGATCACACCAATACGTATTATCTTGGTGGGATATAACTGCTATGCTCACCACTATACGAGGTCTGTCACCAACACCATGTCAAAACAAAATAGGAGCTTCTGTGCAACCGGTTGAAACACAGCTAAAAAAAGAAAAGAAGAGCTTGCAACTGTGACTCAGTTCTCATGTTTGTTTTAAGGAGCCGGTCAGTAGGTTCAGTTGGTTCATGAACGTCATAACTCTTGTGGACATACCTCTCTTTGACACCTGATATCTAAACTGTTCAGCAATTAGTACTCTGACTGATCCTTCCTTTAGCAGTCTCCCGTGTGTCATGCATCACCTATTATCATGTACTCTTGTTTGTAACATTTATGCATTATGAAGTTATGAATTTATCTGCTTGCCTCTGCTGCTCTCTTCTCCTCATCTCCTCTCTTCTCTTCTGTTCCACCCCCCTCCTTTTCCATCCCAGCCTGGACCCAGCTCATATGGCTCTTCCCAGATGAGCTGGGTTCTACTCAAGGTTTCTTCCTTGTCAAAGGGAGTTTTTCCTTGACACATTCACCTAAGAGCTTCATCTGGGAGTTTCAGGCTCTGTGTTCTGTTAAACGTCTTGAGACAGTTTTGATTGTTATTGACACTATATGAATAAAACTGAGCTTTACTGAATATTACAGCCTATCAGAGTCAGAGATTTTCTTTGGTGCCAGCGCCTAGCAACCACCAGCGGTATCGCACTTTAAGTCACCTCTACCTTGACTTCACAGCTCAGACCCGGGAGCAACATACATCTTTTATATATAGTCCACGTTTCTGGCCTGACAGAAGACAAAAATAGCAGGAAAAAACAAAACCATGGGGGGAAATATTAAATAATTATAAAGATGTTGCTTCACAAACACAACATGTTCAGATATGAATATCCAGCAGGTAGATGTGAAAAGGCCTATCAATTTTCATGTTTGTGCAGCAACAATCAATGTTTTCATGGATGTACGTGAGGACGAGCACGTTTGTGCAAGGTGAAGCTAATGCAGTGTGTGTGTGATTAACAGCTTTATCTCCTCACCATGATGTTGTTGTGGATGAAGCCCTTACGGTAGCGGGCTGGTTTGAGGTGGGGGTACTCTTCCGTGCTGGTGACCCGGATGTTCCACACTCGTCTCCAAGCCTCGTAAAGCTGCAGGTGCACCGGGTAGACGCCGGAGTGGTGAGGGGCCACGGCGTAGCCCATATCCACTGGGATGTTGTGTTCCTGGAGGAGGTGCATAAACACAGACACGTACATGAGGGCTATATTCATAAACAGAGAAATGATGGCACATTTACAACTCCCAGACAAAGGACTTTGTAGCACGTAAACACACAGATCCCAGCGGTCTGACCTTGTAGCAGAAGCACGTGGTTTGTGTTGCGCTCGTCATGACGCTGGCCTTCGGGGGGGAAATTAAAAAAAATATCGTGGGCGTGAGCACGCGTGTGTGTGTGTGTGAAGGTGGATGGTTGCTGGGTGCATCCTGAAGACTGATGGTGTTGTCCTTTGCTCTGACACACACCTACACACAACGTCAAAGCTAAGCATCAGCGGTCAGGGCATGAGGGAATGAGGTATGCATCTGTGTGTGTGTGTGTGTGTGTGTACAACAGAGGTTAGTGATCACACTTTATGCTCGCGCTCACCTTCAGCAGCACGAACCAGCCACCAACGCTGTACTGTGTGTGCGGCACCACATTCCAGTACAGTCTTCACTCATACACACACACACCAGCACCACCAAAAGTAAAACAGAGCAGAGCAACAGAAGCACTCAACCTTGTGAACTTCAGATTAACCAGCAGACATTAAGGAGGGCTCAGATGTGTCCGGCAAAATAAGTGTACCACTCCCAACAGAGATGTTACATTTTCATTTTTTGTCAGGAGTAAAAGTTCCCTTTCATACTCTACTGTTAAATCAGGGTCACATGTAAGAACAAGGACAAATTAGGCTCTGAACGACTTTACTAATATAAACACATTAACTAAGTAATGCTTTGCAACAGTGAAAGCTATATTCTTGATCTGAATGCATATTGTAGCGTCTCACACAAAGGAAGCTATGGAGACTTTTCTGCAAGGTTATAGAAGCTTGGACACAGGCTACTGTTGGCCCTAGCCCACGCCAACACCTTAAACACCGTCAGTCTGACACTTCTAATATGTGACTCTCACTCGGCAGACACTCAGCTCTACCATAACTTCCGTGTCAAAGCATGGTGCCTTCACTGTCATCAAGGACAAAAAAAACACAGCCACAGCAACAGTGTCAACTAACACAACACAGCTGGAAATAAACTCACACTTAACTTATACTGTGCTCTGCAGATATGTTTAGCTTATAAGTTGACATCATCAATAGAGTTTAATAGTACTTCACAGCGTGTTGTAAGATAATATAATGTAGCTGGGATAAAAAAAAAAAGCTGTATTTTTCTAAAGCCTTTTCCGTGTACAGCAGCTAACGGTCTAATAACTTTCACAATTACATTCACCATCTCTCTGTTACCGCAGGATGTTTGGTGAAGCTGTTAACTGACTCATGTCGAGAGGATATGTACCGTTACTCTGCTAGTGTTAGCAGATGCCTGTAGTAGTACTTTTGTTGTATTTAAGCACTGACTTACATGTTTTGCATGGTAGTATGGGTTTCATCTTTAGTAAAGTACTCCCACACACGTGATGAATTTATATGAAACTACTCCTTCTTGCAGCAGCTACAGCAGTACAATGCTGCTCAGTATTATAGTAGTCCCTTGTTATAACGTTATAATTTTGCATGCGTTTTTTTTAACAGCACATTGTTTTCTGTGTCCTGATTGGCTAAGGGAGAGCATGCATGTCGTCTTTTGCATTCTGATTCTGATCAGTCTCCTCGTACGGTGTCTCTTGTACAGAATGCGTTCAGCTTGCCAGATTTACATATACAGTATCTTTGATTGCTGGCAGTGTGACTGAAGTGCGCTATGTTTGCAAGTTATTAAGAAAGGTGTATACAGTGTGTAGTGAGGGGTTTTGCAACCTTAAAACATTTATAATCGTTGTAAAAAATAAAGCTGACTACTTTGCAGATTTCGTCTATCGCGAGTTATTTTAAGAACATAACTCCCGCGATAAAAGAGGGACCACTGTATTAATATAATGATGTTATATATAATTATAATGATGTAATATATATAATACCAGCTGAAGGACCACACTTTGATACTTTAGCTACAATTTAATCGAAACGTTTTTACGTGTCTATTGTATGATTTTAAATGCAGGATTTTTACCTCCAATAGAGTATTTTTACACAATTATTATTATTACATAATTGATACTTTACCTTTAAGTAAAGTGCACAAGTACTTCTTACAACGCTGGTGTATTCATTGTTTTTCATGTGCTTTACCTCCAGTTGTGGCTTAAAGTGAACCTATATGCAAGACACACAATAGGACATGAAACCATGTTGTCTGCGATTTGTGTGACCTTTCAAGTGAACATAAAAACACTTTTTTTTTTTTTTTTGCAGTATACGCTGTATGTTTTGTTTCCCACTAAAAAGCAAAAAAAAAGGTCCTCAGTACCAGCCTTTGAGTAAAGTTGTTTAAAACAAATCCAGCGCTTTGACCTGACAACATCACGTCTGTGTTAATAATTACTTACAGCAACAGACGTCCTTGAAGAAAACGCAATCACGGGAAATGAGTATGATTAAAAGGACACACAAGAAGAGCGTTGCAACAAAATAAACAGCTGGGAGAAATATGTGCGCGTGCTTGTGCATCTATCTCACCAGAGCGAACTCCTTGTTGAGGACCATCTGCTCCAGCAGTGAGGACTCGTTGTGGAAGAGGTGAGGCTGCATGTGGCTCCACATGTGGGGGAACCACCAGAACTCATCTACATACTTCAGCAGCAGATCGTCTCCCTCATCCTCCTCCACTGTGCCTGCACGCACAAAAAAACACGCAAGGACAAAAGGACAAATGAGGAGACATGTACAAAAGCAAGCAGGTTCTGGCGTATCCATGACTTCTTGTCGGTGCGAGGTTAAAGAATATGACCAAGCAGTTGGCTCATATTGTTATGTTTTTAAAATCAGGTTGTCTATTACCATGGTGATGATCAGCCTGTTATAAAGTGTTCCCGCCTGTATCAGGTTTATTCTAACTGTAATCATGTTCCGTCACCATTTCTCTTTTGCAGTGTCTCCTCCACCTTTGTTCTCCTACTGCAGATTTAGACACTTAAACTAGAAAATCAATAAAATCTGTCCTTGGAGCCACAACACGGCCGAGAATGCACTGCTGTATGTCTCGACCTCATAAATATGCCTGGATAAATATTTCTCTAGATTTAGAGATGCGTGTAGTATGAGGTCATTTTGTGTTTTTAATGATGATCATGATGCTTACATGCACACTACAAGAAAATTATGCCAAGCAAGACTTCTGCGCAGCAAACCACTGGTTTTTGTTCGTAAAATCTAATTCAAGGTATAAATAGTTTCTTCTACATTATAAACATAATTGATTTATATTAGATTGTTAACATGCAACTATATAAAGTACACATTTCCCATTATACCTAATTTGCAGAAAGAATGGTGTTATTCACACTTCTATATAATAATAAGCTACCCTTACCCTGATGCACTGGGATGCTTACAGTTTTTCTCAGTCGCTTTGGTGCTTTTCTCAGATCAGAATGAAAGTTCTCACAACTATTAGTTCAACCTCCACAACATTGAGTCATTTGTGCACATCATCGTAGCAGTTTCTCATTCCTTTGAACAAATTGCAAATGCTTTTAGACATGTATCAGTTACTTTCATACAATTCTCTGCTGTTTTATAACGTTATCATTTGCTTATGTCATGTCAGTCAAAATGAAACATACTTTTGCATGCTGAATAGTCATTCCCTATAAAACTAATAGTCCTTATTTCATTGGTTGAGTCATTACATACAAAATTGTTGAACTAGTTGTCAAAATCTGTCAAGCTAATTTCATACATTCCTTTATCATTTTTTTTTTCCTGAAAATGTCTCCTAAATTGAACAATTGCTCTCAAATGAACTTCAGCTTTCACTCATGAGGAGGTGTATGAAGCATTAGTTGTAACCAGTGACAAGACACTTGTCCACAGTCACTCAGAGCTGAATCCCATGAACCCTCACTTGGCAAGCATATATGAACCAAGCAGGTAGTGTGTACCATTTCTACAATTCTGTGACACAAAAATGGAACGTCAGCGTCGTGGAGGAGGGGTGAGAATCCGCGGAGGATGGGGAAGGGGAAGGGGAAGGGGAAGGGGACAAAACAGGGGCACAGGAAGAAGAGGTGAAGTACATAGGCAAATTCCTGATGAAATTAGAGCTACACTTGTGGACCATGTTGTGAATCACGGCCTCACTACGGCTGAGGCTGGTCGAAGAGTACAACCAAATGTAGGGAGAACCACTGTGAATTCCATCATTCAGTTTCTACAAACCATGTTGCAGTCCTTACAACACGCAGCATGGTTTGTAGCACATGGCAGGATGGTGGTTGAATATCTCCCCCCCTACTCCCCATTCCTTAATCCAATAGAGGAGTTTTTTTCTGCCTGGAGGTGGAAGGTTTATGACCGGCGTCCACATGCCCAAATGTCCCTGCTAGCAGCCATGGATGCTGCATGTGATGACATCATAGTGGAGTCCTGCAGAGGGTGGATTCACCACTCAAGGAGAAACTTTACTCGTTGCCTTGCAAAGGAAGACATCTGCTGTGATGTAGATGAAAATATGTGGCCAGACAGACAGGAACATGTGGATGTCCAGGAATAATTTATGTTCAGTTTACAGTAATATGTTATATTGTTTACATTTGTGCACAGTTCTACCATAATGGTATTTCTTATGGTTGTTCTAAATAAGTAACTGTGTATTTTATTTTATTTTATTTTATTTGCACAATGCTGTAGAATTGCAAAGAGCATATACAGTAAGTATGTCACAATGAAAACATGACAAAGCCATTTGACTGTCTTGTTCATAAACAATGGTGTCAGGACTTATTATTTTGATGACACAGACAGTTTCATTGACATGAATACTTGCTTTTGAGGGATCAACTATTAATTTTGAGCAAGTGACGCACTTTTGCAGGTTATCCACTAGGTTTAGCAGTTTGTACTAATTGTTCTGAGAAATGCACTAACTGTTGTGCAAATGTTATTAGTGATGTGAGAAATGCACCAAAGCGACTGAGAAAAACTGTAAATGACAGGAAATAGATTTTTTTTTTTTTGATGGATTGTCTTTCGTACCAATGTAAAAAAATGATTGCGGCAGTTGAAGCTGCTTCAGTCCGCAATTAACTTTAAAAATGAATTACGTTTTAGGGTAAAAAGGGACTGTTAGAAGGAATGTTTTACATAAAACTACCATATACACTGCACAGTGTGCTTGGTTTTGGATACTAAAACTATTTAACCAAAAACCTTTCTATGCATCATAACAGAACATACCTGTGTGGTAGAACTTCCCAGAGAAGCCCAGATTGAAGGTAAAGTTGGAGATCTGAGAACGCAGCTGTTTCTGAGTATCAAGGAGTGCCTGCACATAGATAGATAGATAGATAGATAGATAGATAGATAGATAGATAGATAGATAGATAGATAGATAGATAGAAACACACATTAGAAACAGAATCACATTGCACCACTTCAACTTCAGACTGAACACACCACATTGAGTTCATCTCTGCGCCACAAGTCCTGATAAAAACCTGATCTGTCTGATTTCAATTTCATATATCTCTATTGTATATTTAAGATAGCTTTTAATAATAAACCGTCGTGATGGCTGTGAACGCTCATCAGGGCTTACCTCATGGCCTGACAATGGCAGCAGGCACTGACGTGCTGCTGCTGCGAGTTACATTATTTAGGCCTCTTACTCGGTTTGCTGTGTGCAGACGTCTTCCAGTGGCTGTTCTCGGTCTTTAAAGTTACCGCAATCTCCGGTTTCAATACTTGAATCGGGATTTTCTTCACTTATTTAATGACTTCATTAGTTTACTGGCCTTTAAACAAAGACTCTGTAATGAGTGTTAACTAAAGAGAGTTGCACACTCCGCACACACACCGACGGTAATGCGAGTTAATGAAGGTCAGTGCATTAGTAGCCTCTGGAGGGAGGACTAATAACCCCCCCTCCTCCACACACACACACACACACCCCCACACACTCCTTCCTTCTCATCACTCTCTCCATCCATCCCTAACACTACCAAGTGAAACCCTGAGCCCCCCCCCATCATCCCACACCCAGCCCCTTGTCTGTGGCTGCCTTCTCTCTTTCTGGTTCTCGCTCTATTCTTCCATCTTTCTGCTTCTGAGAACCTGCAGTCCCCCCCCCCCCCCACCTTCCCCATTTGTCTTCCACTTCCCCAACCCTTCTCTGAACCTCCATCTCTCTCTCTCTCTCTCTCTCTCGCTTGCGTCGTGAAAATGTCACATTCTCAGGAGACAGGGCTGTTCTAATTTGAAAGGAAGGCTGAAGCAGCATGGAGGAGGGATCGCTCTCTCTCCTTCTATAACTCTCCCCCCTTTCTTGTTCTCTTGCACCCTCCGATCCCAATCTTCCAGCTATCGTTGCACTTGTCACTGTTTGCGGCCACAAATATTTGGTTTATTTAGAAAACTCTTTTAATTCTCTTTATATTTCAGCCTGATGGGCCTTGCCGTTGGGCTACTTACGACATCTCAACTACCAATCTTTGGCATGCTGCTTTTAATCGATCCCCAGGACCCTTTGCTGATTTACGAGACATGAGCTGCTGAAGTCAGGGCAAGGAATTGGTTCCAGGCAGTCTCCTTCTCCCTCCCTTCCTCCCCCACTCTCTTCCCACCCTCTCTCCTCCTGAGTGTGTGTGTGGCTCCCAAACTAACAAATACACAGACACATGCATGGAGTGTCTTTATTATCTCTAATCTAATGGTGCTGAAGATGGCCACATGCTGACAGATGTGCACAGTTCCCTAATCTGATCCCCTGTCTCCTCTGCTATGACATCCTCTACATCTTACACACACATGCACACGCAGGCAAATGTGTGGAAACAAAGACTTAAGAATTAAATTAAGTTTGTAGCTGAGCGCTTTGCATTGTAACTCGATATACACTCCCCGATGCACCTGGTCGAAATGCATTATTAACGTGCGCGTTGGTATCTGCGAGAGTCAGCGTAGGTGTGTGTCCGAGTGTGTAGTCTATTAGTTTAAACATCTCATTTGTATTCTGCTACGTAACAGCCAGAGCAGAAAACTGAGGAGCCACATAGGAAAGGTTTGTGGTGAAAGGTTTGCAGCCACAAACAACCAAACAGCTGCTTTTGCAAAATCTGACAGTTTTGGTTATGGTCGGCTCTTGCGATTTGATGTTTTTCTGCATGTGATAATGGCATTGTGAGCAGGAACAAGAAAAAGAAACTCTTCCCATTGCTGCGTTCATGGATGGTTTTTAAATGCCAGCTCCTGAAAATAACTTCCCTGAGGATATACAGTATGTTGTGGGAAATTTAAAAACCAACGTGGATGTTTTGACAAGGACAATGGAACATCGTCATTTATCGTCTTATAAGAGGCCGTTGTTCAGCAGCCAGCTCTCAAATCGTACACATCTGAGAACTAACTAACGAGAAACACTCTAACCGCAGCATCGATTATGAAACTTTCACATGCAACATATTTCTCACTGAGGTAAGCTGAGATCAACCGCATTTGAGTTCTCGAGTGGTTTTCAAATAATTTAAAGCTACACTTGATAGAAAATAAATAAAAAGAGCTGGGAGTGAAGGTCAATGACTAGTTCCTTTTCCACCTCCCACGGCTGACAATGGATATGAATGTTGGATCATTGGTTTCAGAAATTACAGAAATGCCCTGACACAAACTGCACTAGACTGATGTCAGAAAGGTATGGGCTGAAGAGCCTTTCAAGGTATCTGGATATACAACAAGCACGTTGGCGGCCTAACCTCCCTGCATTTTATTTTGTGACTCAGTGTATATGCCATTTGCAGTGATTCTCCACACAGCACGGAAGGCTTGTTTAGTGTTGCAGGCAATAAAGAAAGTAGTCAAATCTGCAGATTATCAGCAAAACTTTCAAAAGATAACCACATCAGAACACCGCAACCACAGCAACAACAACAGTAACGGCACAGTTTGCTGCTTCTTAGCTAGGCCAGAGTCATCTTACTTTTAGAAGCTTTCTCTTCTTCCCCGCCTGCAACTCTCTAATTTAAAAAAATCCATTAGGACCTTAAGACTTTCCTTTTTAGGGGTGCATGCATGAAATATCTGTGTGCCACTTGAAAAAAATTACCAAATCTACTTGTCTCCTTTTGTTTGCATCTCTCATCCGCTGTTTTTTCCCCCCATTATTTATGTAACAGCATCTGGTTAAATGTTTTTAGACAACCATCTGAAAAGTCAACCTTTGGTTGAGTCTAGTCATCTTTGTGAGGAAAATGATGCGCTCTTAGGAGTGACCATAGTAATATGTGGATCAGCCACACACTTGAACGGAGGCAAGATGGATTTTTGTGTGATCTTGGGAGAACAGCACAGCCCTGCAAGGTAAGAGTGCTTATAGAAGAGCTGCTGTATGATGAGCAGACACAATTATAGTTACAATGGCCAGCACTTCTGGGACAGAAACACTCACACTGAGGATCTGATACAAAAAACGTTTGGCTCTGAGGGACAGAATCCCCTCCTGCTGTTTTTCTGACGGTAACAGCAGCAGATCGGGAAGAATGGGGAGCTGTGAGCAATACAGACTCAGTCTTTCCAGCAGATACTGAGCTCAACGCTGAGAATGGCTATAAAATGGTCCATAAGAGCTACTTCATAAGAAAGAAGGAGTGATTTGGATTACCAGGAGGTGGGACCATGTAGCCAATGAGAGATCTTGACAATCCTTGTGATGAAGGTAAACACACACTAGGATTAGTGGTTAGTGATAGCCCTCATTTCTTTGCCCAAACCCACAGCTCTCTAACACGGCTAGCGTCAGAAGCAATGCCAGTTTGTTTATGTGTACGTGACAGTGACAGCGTGCGTGTGTTTGTGCGCACTTGCATGTGTGTGTAGTAGGCAATGGAAGAGGTGCCAGCTAGATGTTGGGGTTCAAACAGATGGGAGACAGGCATCTGGACAGCTGGCATTCACTGCCTTTCAGAAACCCTTTACACCAACCACCTCTTCTCCATATCCCCATTCTGTCACTCTCGCCTTTGCACTGTTTTTTTTTTCTCCCCCATTTCTTTTCATCTCACAGCCTTAAGCCAAGCTGGGAGATCTAAAACAATAAAAGTAATTATAAAAATTGCGGGATTTTATGCAGAAACAGATTTGAAAGCCAGCTGAAGGGGAAAAAAAAAACATCTATGGGGTTTGATTCCTTTGTAAAAGCAGGTCAAAGTTCCCAATTTATCTACACAAGTGCTCCGTGTCTTGTGTATAGTTGTGCATGTAACGTGAACACTAGACCAGCAAATTTAACTGGGTCAGGCATCTCTATTTGATGAGCAGAAAGAGCATCTTACCAGTTAATGTCAGTCTTCCTTTTGCTAACTCGTCCTTTCTCTGTCTCAGTTCCAGTCCCGCTTGTCAGATTCAAGTCAGCGTGGCTTATTATATCGGAGCAGAATCATTTATTCACTTACATTCACGTTTCCAAGGTACTTGTGATTGCTTTGGCATTGCTATGCTTGCGCTAAATTCTACTTGGCAGCGCCACAAGAACTGTGAGCTACAGTGATTGCTGTGGCTGCAAAACTTGCCTAATTTTGTGGAAGAATATGCACGGCACACGGCCATATTCTTCAAGTTATTTAGACTAAAAGCAAGAGCACATACAAAAAAAAGAAAGAAAAGAATTAAACAAAACAAGTAATTAAGATATTTTCCAATGACAAATTTTTTTTCTTTGGTGTACACTTTACAATGGCGCTTTGATGAGCTCCTTCTCTGAAAAAAAAAAAAAAAAACTAACGAAAACCCTTAATATGCAAACACTTTCCTATTTAATAGCATAGCTGTAAAACTTCTTGTTCCCTGCAGGGCTGGCTGTGATAATTTCACTTATCCTGATCAGGGGGATGAATGCGAACAGATGTCGGGATGCATCATGCTGAAAGGATTATCCCGTTCTTCTCTGGAATCATACACATCATATAGTCTCGTTTTTCACTTTCCCACCTGCAAGGCTGTCATTAAATAAATAAATAAAATAATAGCAGGATAATGCCGAAGAACATCCTTACTGAGGGTGCCTGCATTCAGTAAACCACCCGCCAAATGAAACAAAAACGTCTCTGTCTCTCCAACAATTTTTTAATCTTTCGTCCATTGTTGGTGTCTTTCTTCATTGCTTATGTAACCGCTTTTGGCAAAGTAGTAAACGGATAGGAAAAGAGCTTAGTTTGATTGACTTAAGCTGTAAATATCTATCATATTTAATTAGGGCTAAAGATTAACTCTAAATAGCACTGTGCGGTAAATTACAGACCGGCAAGCCAAAAACCTTCATCGTAATCTGAACAGTACTAATTTGTGCAAAAGGCATTTTTTGTTTTGGCTTCAATTTGAGGTTAGAGCAAAACACTTAGATCAGGATCTCCTAGTTAAGGTTATCCACCGGCTGAAAATTGTGAAGCATGCCAAGCTGCAGTTTTTTTCCCCTCTGTGTGAATAACATTTGTTTTATGTGGAGATCCAGCTTTTGCTGTTACTACTATCATTATTAGTAGTAGTAGTAATAGTAGTATACAGTAATTGTTATTTGTAATAATAATAATAATAATGATAATAACCCCAGATGTAGGTCTGGGGTACACAAAGCCTGTTTTAATCTTGAAACCAGGAAAGAAACTGCACACTTCAAAACCGCTTTTTTCATGATGTTAATACCAGCGCGTGGACCAAGTTCTGGACTAGTGACAATCAACAGCCCTGCATCGAGTGGCAGGAGGACCCTGAGGCAAAGATAGCTATGCCAGCTTTCCTGACATACCTCTCCATAACATCAATACAACAAATGCTGATTGTTGAACAGCGTGCCCATCAGCAAAACGTCCTAAGAGACAGCTATTCCACATAGACATCTACAATATTCACCTCTACAGGAGCCAAGCGACTGCAAAGACAGAGACTGGAAGACACTTTTAAAACATGAGCCTAATACCAGTTAGTGTTTTTTGCATTTCTGCAGCAAACAGTTTAATTTTTTGTTATTTTTGTAATATCTCACTGCCTCTGTTTATTATTTATAGTTTAGTGCTGCCCTTTTCGCCGTTTCTGTTCTCTCTTTGCTTCCATTTGTTCTTTTAATTAAGCTCTGCAGCATTTGGAGTGTAAAATGCCGTAAATACAAATGAAATTATTAGTATTGTTATTGCTGTTGTAATTATCATTATACCACAATAAGACTTACAAAAGGTCTAAAATAATTGGCCTTTCACTCATCAGTCAGTGAGAGAAAGGCAGCGATGGTCTGAGGCAATCCTTCTGAAGTAGCTGGTATTAAAACTGGCAGCATACATAGTGCTGAAGTGCTGCTTTCAACACAACTCTACGGTCTGCAGCATATCAAGCGAGTCGGCTTATCATCAGCGTTGTCTCGGTAAAATAAAACTAAACAGTCAGATTTAAACTGGCTGGTTTCCTGTTTGACTTTGTGCTTTTTCGCGCAGGCCACAGCGGCCACTCACAGATATTGATTAGTTGACAGGAAGCTGAGTTAGTTAAGGAGCGTATACAGCTGCAGCACGCCATGTACTGTAACACCAGTAGGTCGATGGTCAAGTGTACGCTGTGGGTCGAGGCCAAACCACAGCAAAGCAGTGAACAGTTTATTATACATGTTGTGCATTATTATATTATGACAATACGCGGGACAGACATTTGGCTTCTGCGGGCCGGATGCGTCCCACAGGCTGCTAATTGAGGTTCAGTGGACTCTTTTCAGGCATATGTAGCATACAGCTTTCTATGAAACAAGCTTCAGCCTTAAAGGAAAATGATCACTTTACTTAGATAGATATATTATATGGCCTGTCAAATTATACAAAATAATTAGAATGGCAAAAACTGCCCCGCTGTGTCTTTGAAAATTCCTTTTCTGGAGAAACGATGGAGACCGCCATATCATAAAACGCAGCAGGTTTAATCTGACACGATGACAGCCCATCACTTGACACTCTAAAATGCGCCCATGCAGGGAGAGTTGTTTGTACACACCACAGAAAGTTCTGGGATGATATGAGGTAAGAGTGGAAATCATTTCATCCCTTTGTATACCGCAACAAGAAAAAATATCTAGTTGAAGCGAGCGTGTTTAAAGACGACGTGTATGCAGGCGCCGAGTCCGCGTCCAGGATGAGTGTCTACATGCGTGTGTGTCGTCTAAACTTAGATGACACCGCTGCAGAAAAACACCTTGGGGGCGGAAAAGAACGGGAGCGAGTTGAGAGCAAGGTTTAGGGAGGAATACAAATGGGTCGGAGATAGTGATCAATGACTCAGGCGAGCCGTGAGTGAGGAGGAAGACGAGCGGAGGTGGTGGTGGAGGAGGAGAAAGGTGGAGGTGATAAAGAGGGATCTGAAGATGAGGATCTGACACCTCCCTAACGACCACTCCGAGGGAGAGAGGAACAGAAATCCTACATGCACGGATTTAAAAAGAAACAAAAAAACACAAGCGCTGGCACGAGTACCATTGATGGGAGTTTTTGACTGGCATCATCCCTCATTTTGAGAAATGTCATCGGTGGGGTGCCTCCCTGTGAATCATTTTAATAGAGGAAATATACAGCTGCGTGTGTGTGAGTGTGTGCGCGGACAGAAGGGGGTGTAGGTATTGTTTGTCACCAGATGAACTCGTGGGGTGAGACTAATGAAGAGTGTAGAGAGAGGGAGGGTGGCATTTTAATTGGCCTCTCTCTCTCTCTCCCTCTCTCTCTCTTTCTCTCTCTCTGTCCTTCTGTCTCACCCCTCTCTCCTCTTCTCTCGGGGAGAATAGAGCCTGAATGTTGGCTATAGAGCGGTAAGAGGGGATTTCTAATACTGGCACTGCAAACACCTTGTTCCACTAATTGGTCAATAACACCCCCTTCGTTATTCATTGAGATATCTTTGGCCATAGTGTAACTGCTATTTGCTTATAAGGAAATAAAGCTCCATAAAGCTATCACCAGAGCCGAGCAGTTTCACACGACCTCAATATCTGTGTGCAAACATCTTGCTTTCATGATTAAATAATTCCCTGAATTCCACGAGCACTCATCTTTTTAATGAAATGAAGAGACATCTTTTCAGCCGTCGCCTTCACCCCCAAGCTAGATGTATATTTGACATGTGGTCAACTAATATGAGTCATCCTTTCATCGGCTTTTCAAGCAGTGACATTTCGCTTGAAGGAAGAGACTTCCTTTCATGAGCCCGTCTGAATACTAAAGCAGCGGGGTACGCTGCTCCCTTCTTCATTGTGCCATTAAGAAAAACAAGTCGGATAAATCGTTTGATCACATGACTATAAATGTGTGGGGTTAACTTCTCCGCGCACACTTGGCACCTAAAACAAGCCTTTGCTTAATCTGGCGACTCTACCTGAGGCTTTCCGTCTCTAAGGGGAGGGCTCCTAAAAAGTATGATGTTCCTGCTCCTCCCGCCTCCTCCCTTCTGCTCCTTCATTTCCCTTCAGCATTTTGTTTCTCTGAAATCGCATAGTTAGCTCCTAGCTCTTCCCCTCAGCTCCATACTCCTCCTCCCTTTCTCTCTCCAACCCCCCATCCTCTCTGTGAACTATCCTGAAAGAGAGAGACGAGCAGAAATTAGGAAGAAGTGCGAGTGTTTGAAATGGCATCGCTCCCTCTTTTTCTGACCCTCTGTCTATCTCCCCCTCTTCCCCCTCTTCCCCTCTTCCTCCACTCCCTTCTCCCTGCCCTTCTGTTATGGCACCGGTTCATCCTCATGTATATTTATGCTACAAAGCTGAAGAGTCAGGCGGACTTAAAATGAAAACTCCCAACTAGAGAGCGCTTGTGTGCTCATTTTGTGAATGTGTATGAGCAGGGGAAAGTGCACGCTGCATGTGTGTGTGGGTGCCTATGCACTCTTTTATCCATTTTGGATGCAAGCATTTTTTATACATATATTCAAGGATGGAATTTCTCTCCACTTCATCACCCACTGCTTTCCTGTTTTTTTTTTCTTTTTCTAGCCTTCCCGTTCCTCTCTTCTCCGGCCCAACTTTCCGCCACGGACAGGCGGTTCATTTTTATTTTTTATTTTTTGGAAGTGTCTGACAGGACAGGTGAAAGTGGCATTTGAAATCCTCTGGATTCAAAAAAAAAATCCAAAAACAAACAAACACACACACTCCTCCTATCATGTACGTCTTGTGACTGCAGTGAGACGAGCAGACACCTCCATAACTCCCCACTCGCATTTATACACAAACGCACACTCCTGCACCTGTAAACCCGCCAAAATACTATTTATTTCCCCCGAACGTATCCGAGTCAGGACGCAGAGGGAGAATGAGACCGTAGAATTCAAACAATATCCTCCTGCTGAGGAGTTTTATCTCCCCTCCAGCATGCTTGAAATGCTTTTTTCACTTATAAATATTACATTCCCGCAGAAATCAGGATTTTTAAGTGTTTGCAAATACTGTATTTCTGTATGTACACATGTGTGGAGGTGCTCTTCGGTGTGTGTACGCTGTGTTTGCTCATGCAAGCGTGTGTGTGGAAACAATAGTTGTCTTGAGAGGCGGGCTGCATGGCTGACTCTCCTTTAGTTTCCCTAAGAGGAGGAACGTGGGAAAAGAGGAATAAGTGCCATTCATCTTTTCACTGGCTCATTCACTACCACTCTTTTTCCCTCTCACCCCTCCCCTTTGCCTCTTTCACACCACATCTTTGTTCCCTTAAACGGCCTCTTCTGGCTAAACCTCCATTCGAGGATACCCACTCGTTGCGCCCCAACACATATACACAAACACACAGAGGCATTGAACACACACTGAAGCTATTCCAAATATCTCCTTGATGCACCCATGCCCGAGTTAAAATGCCCCGGAACTGCTGCTCTTTTACTGAGCTGACTTACACTGCAACTTTATCTGCACTTGCATCAGTTACTGTTTTAGAAGTTGATACCAGAATGAAAAATCTAATCTAACAGTCTTGACCAGACAGACTGAAATCATCCTGTCAGTCCCTAACTCACATTATCATACACCCATCATCCCACGTACCTTCACATCCTTGGTGTTCATGCGCGTCCCTTCTTTTCCCACAAAAATGTCATCTATATCCACCAGTATGTGCCGATCCAGACCCAAAGTAAGTTTCCTATCTGTGAGGTAGGAAATGGCATCCACTAGGATGAGTCTGTGGAGCCAGTAGCCCAGTCCTTGGCCAAAGAGCACTCTCCTCACCCCGTCATAGAGTCCCATGTCCTGTACAACTGTGGCCTGGAGGCCTACACTGAAGCCAGGCCCCGGATTATCTCCGCTGCCTGCCCCTGGTCCTTCCTTAGCACGTGCATGCAGCACAGCCTGGTATGTGGAGTGATTAGAGGAGAATGAGGTCCAGTCCTCCCCAGGTAAAGCCCCTCGATCTGTGCCGGGTTTGGTCAGGTGAAGGAGAGGTGAGCTAGACACCACACAGCAGTCCCAAAGCGCCTGATTGGTCCTTAATACTAGCGGTAGGCCTCGCAGTTTGAGGATAGACGGGGAGTTCTCAGTGGAGCGGTAGAAACCTATGATGCCAACTCTGAACTCGGTACAGTACTGGTGCAACAGCTGCCTGTTCCACGTATCTGCATGTGCATACTTCAAAAGGTTCTCATAAATTATGAGCGAATATCGTCCGCGGCCCTTTTCTGTCAGTGGTGGAAGGTCGCCCTTTCCTGAGGCAATCTCCATGCGGAACTGGAAATGTGCTGACTCCAGTATGGCCACAATGTCCTGACCCAGCTGGGAGTACTGGGACTCCACCAGCACCAGCACAACCGGGTCAGTGTGAACATGTGTGTGAGGGGGGTTGGGAGGGTATGGGTAGGGGAGCTGGCGGTACGGGGACATGGAGAGCGGCTGGGAGCAAGCAGGCTCGGCAGATTGTCCAAGTTGCATGGAAGGCGATGAGTTTGTAAAGAGAAAATAGGCAGAGAGTAGGAGGGAGAGGAGACAGCAAGAAGCCAGTAAGAGCAGGAGCCTACGTAAGTGGCGACGGAATCGCACAGCCACTGTCATTGCGAACTGGGGAGGTGTTGCGTGTAGGAGGAAGAGATGTCTTTTTTAGTTATCTGGAGCCGAGTGAGCGCGTGCGCAGGACTTTGGGGGTTTGAGGAACCCACGAGATTGTCTATGAGTGTGAGACAGGAGCAAAGCCACTCAGGGGTGTGTCATGTCACCATGGCAGGTGAAGAAGGGAGCTGTGCCGGATGTCGGGGAGCAAAGGTCTCGATTGGGGAAATATGGTCGAGGTACTCTCCTTCAGATCCTCACAAAGGAATCACACGCACAGACGGAGCGAGTGATGATTAATATCTGCAGAGAAAGGGGACAAGGAGAAAAGAAGAAAGAGTGAATTTGTTGGGCAAGGTTGAATGGTATGCATTAGTTCTCCGCGTGCATGCCAGCGGGTGTGTGTGTACCTAGGCTGTGCCACCCTGGGGAATGTGAGGGCACAGCTGGTAACTACAGAACTGATTGAAAACAACTTGCATCCTTGGGGCTTAGCCAACCTCTGGCACACACACACACACACAAAGTGACATCACAGTTAAAAGCACAAACACAACGTAAAAGTCAATCCTCACAAATAAACAACAGCTGGTTGTGTGTTAATATGGCGGTGTGGGGATGCGGATGGGAGCTCAACTAATCAGTCCCGTAAAGCTCTACAGAGAATTCCTCTAATTGTGCCAAACTCGGGGCACCTCTGTCCTATTTCTGAACCTAATCATCTGAAATACCACAAAATTAGAGTTGGAATCCTTTTGCCAGGAGCACTAATCTGGGGGGAGCCCATGACAGTACAGAGGAAATGAAGAGCGAGAGAAAGTGCAAGAACAAGAGAGACGGAGGAAAAAGAGCAGAGAGAGGAACAAAATGCAATGAATTATAGAAAGAGACAAAAAAGACCAGGATTAGCATCTTAATGTATGTGCCGGGAGCCAGGGAGAAGAAAAGATTCCACAGCATCTCTTTCTCTCTCGTTTCTCTCCACACCCCCAGTTCTGTCTCTCTACACCACTCTCCTCTCCTTCTGTCTGTTTGAATATCAATAGTCTTTCCTCACGTTCTCTATCCTTCTCTCCTCGTCTTTGCCTTTAGTGAAAACGTACAGGGAGAAGGTCACAAAGGGGGGACTCCAGTCATACTCCTTGAATTTGACAGCAGAAAGCAAAACGGAGGAAAATACATTTTGGCGGCTTTCTTTACAGCTATGCCGGGACAAAGAATTAAGTTGTATTATTTGTTGTCTTGTCCTATCTGAGTTGAACCATATGGTGTTTTGTTTCATCAAGAGGTTAAACGTGTTACTCAGTTCAAACTGGTGTTCTGAGGTTTGTTTTTTTGATTTAACTAATTTTTCTGTTTTTAGTTTGTTTGTTTTTTTAAACTTTATTGATTTGGGTTTTTTTGTTTTTTTTGTAGTCTGTTGTATTCTGCTGCCGTTACACAACAACTGCCCTCGCGGGATCAATAAAGTCCATCTATCTTTATCCAGCTCCATGTGAGACCTGTTACTATAGGTATGTGTCTGACTAGGAGCCACGTGGGGGCGCTGGAAGGGGACCAAGAGACACTTGACGTGAAAGTTTTCGCTTGTAATTGTGATACCTCACAGTGGTTTTCTAAAGCATTGGATAAGTACGAATAAACTATTGGTCTGCGCTGCATGCAGCTCATGTATTGGGCGAAATTGCCCCAAAAAGTTTGGGGTAATTTTAAAATTCAAATTTCAATTGGAAAATAAAGACTTAAAACTTAACTGTGTTTTGACATTTCAGTGTTTGATAAATTATTATAACTACTTTTAATATAAATTGTGTTATTGCTGCTCTTCCCTGTAGTCAAAACGTGAATTTCTAGCATACATTAACTAAATCAAATGCTGTCTATTATTCTGTCCGACGTCCGCTAAAAGAATTACAAAATAAAAGAGGTTGACTCGCAGCACAAACGTCCCCGCGGCAGACAAATGAACTCAAACTAACAGCTGGATATTCCACAGACTTTTTTCCTACCAGCTCCCTGTCGCTGAAGTTTATGTTAAGAACAAGCAGCCGACTCGCTGCACTTACCTCTAACCGAGGCTGAGACGCTGCCGAAGAGGCGAGACGGAAGAACGCTGAGTGTGGTGCTGCTTCGGGTGAGTGCAGGGATCCGGTCTCGGTGGCGCACCGCTCCCGTGTGTTTTGGATGCTGAGGCTTTGTGCCATCTCCCCTCTCTTCCTACCCTCCACTAGAGCAGCAGGGGCGGCCAGCCGGAATGATCCGCTCTCCTCCCCCCTTTCATCATTCTTCGCTTTCTCTTACTCCTGTCTCCCCCGCTGTCTTCTCCTCTCCCCGGCTATGCCTACTTGTCCGTTTATATCTCAGCTTATTAAGGTAGAGATTAGGCGGAGGAGCGTCGACAGTGGGCTGCCTGTTAGCGACTGACTGTCGCGCGTAAACGCGCTGGTTTAAGAGCGCCTACACAAGTGGAGGCGATCGAGATAGAGAGGAAGGGAGGGTGGGAGACGGAGGCGAAGGAAAGGGAGGGGGCTCGGTTTGATTGACACAAACAGCCTTTTTCTCGGGCATCAGCGATCACGGGCCCGGTAAAAGCTCACGGCCCGTTAGTTGGTGTTAGTTGGATGAGGGATGTCACACACCGATACGCACCGGTGCAGGTTAATGGCGCGCCTTACTGATTCCCTCTCGCTCCCTGCACAAGTTGTAGTACTCAAAGATTAAAAAAAAAAGAAAAAAGAAAAAAAAAGATGAAGAAGGAGCAACACATAAACTGTAGCCAGGGCGAAAACAAATGTCCTCATAAGAGGTGTGAATCAGTGGAATGGACACAAAAAGACATTTCTTATCTCCACTGTTCACAATCCAAATGCATGAATATTTTAAAACAAAGCTAAAAAAAACTGGAGTTTGTGTTTAGACATGCTATGAAGGAAGAATTTTAACAGACTCATTCATGCATGTTTACCCACATTAAACGTACTTCTGTAGAATGTCAATCAACCAGCCACAACTTGTCAATCACAGTGTTTTTAACTTGATTAGGTGTTCCCCTTTTCACTCCCTACTAGTTCATCAATCTCCCTAACCCATTTGCACTGACACGCTCTTACTCACACAAATCTCAGTGGAGCTGGTGGGCCCCTCATTCACATTGTAATGGCCTTACAAAAGAGCTTATTTAGTGTGCGTCCATGTGGTGTGTGTCTGAGAAGTGGGGCCGTGTAAAGAGAGTGTAGCAACCTGAAGAGAGTCGCGCGAATGTGGCGTTGCAGAGAGCAACTCACAGAGGGTGACGATGCAGCGACATGTGAACACACACATTGTGTAATGCGCAAAATGAACAAGGAGCATTAAAACGCAGACTTTCTCCTCTTACCGTTTACTTAATTTTGGAAATTTACACATTCTGGTTCATAGTATTGCTGGAAGAGTCCCTATTTGTGGCTCACAGAGTAATGACTAAGCAGTGTTGGTGAGAAACGGAGCCTGAATGAAATAAAGCAGCCAAAATATCATGCCCTACAGAATAGAATCCAGAGATAATGAAGGTTTGGTTTGGAGTGCGATTGTGTTTGTATGTAAATTAGTGTCAGTGGGTGAAGTGTAATTAGAGAGGCTGTTCACCCATTTCCTCCACATTACAAGCGAAGAACCACTTCTGCTATGGAGCTAGTTGGAGACAATAAGCCAGGAATGAAAACTCGACAGCTGCACATACGAGGCTGTACCCTGCAGACGAATAATGTGTTTCCATGCATGTGCGTGTTAACCCTAAAGGCAATTAGAGAGTCATTCATTGCAACAGGCAACAAAATAAGTGCTGAGAAAGCTGCGAAGGAGAAGGCACCGACACACATGTGTAAGCGTATGCCGTCTCGAACTCGCACCGCCGCTCGCAGGGATGCAGTCACTCACACAAATGAACGTGAGAGCACACACAACAAAGGACTATGTGAAAAGTGTCAGAGCTGCCATGTTCAACTAGCACTCTGACTGTTAAACAGAGGAGAGCATGGAGATAAATGGGAGAGAGCAGGAGAGACAGAGAGCGAGAGGGAGAATGCTTGTTGTCTTCATCAGAGGCTTTTGTTAAGAGAGAGATAAGAGAGGAGGAGCGACTGATTCCCCCTCTCCTCTCCTCTCCCTGCTGAGAGCTAAATGGTGGCTCTGTGAGTCACTAGTCCTGTGTGAGGCCCGAAGAGAGCAAATGGAGCTCGAGTGTAAAAACGGGGGAAGACATTATAATCACGGCGCATGGCATCACCCAGAGAGTACCACGTTCACACTATACCCTCCTAATTAAAAACAAAATATTGGACAGATTATTGCATACTTGCACTGAACACATACTGGAACCTGTGCCCTGGCACTAACAATGACACTCTCCTCTCCTGGCTGTTTCCACAAAGCACAGGATCTATTGCACAGACTAGCAGCTCTCAGGGATGTATCAGCTCTCTGCCTCCCACAGTGTAAACAACAACATGCTCGCTTTGCTAAGGCTGGCTGCCCGATGCTGTTGCTATTTCAATGACTCCTGCTCCTTCTTCTGTGTGTGTGTCTGAGATCGAACCACCTACTCACTCCTGACCCCTCCCCATTCCTGGAAATGTTGATAGATAGACGTTCTCTTAAGAGCTTGGAGGCTAAGTGAAAGCTTCAACCGCCCCCCTCCCCGCAAGTCCGCACCCACCCACCCCAAGCACATTAGAGGAAATATCTGTTGGCCAATCAATACAGCACTTGCAGATTGATAAGTCAAAGATACGCATGCACGACAACAGACACATGTGCACGTGCACGCGCACACATCAAGAGATTTTCGTCTTCCATCTTTGGGTCTACTGTATAGAATAACCAGACCTGGATCAATCTATTACTGGAAAGCTGCCAGCTGCAGGATTACCATGGCAACATACACCACCAAACTATACTCTGCTATAAATAATTTCAAATGTATTTTTTACTTTATAGACTCAGATAAAGTGCTAATTGTAATGTAATCCATCAGAGTATACTCTGTATATGTGTGTGTGTGTGTGAGAGTGTGTGTGTATTCATAGTATTTTAATATAAAAGAAATTGCAGCAATACTAGAGCTTGGTGTAATTTTGATGATATGTAGGTATGCTACATATCATCAAAATTACAAAAGGAAATTAAAATTACCATAAAAGAAATGTAATGAAAAAGAATATAGTTTCAGCTGTATTGTTTATGACATTAGTGTGAATTGAAATGTTTATATACATATGTATATCTACTTGTGAACATGCACATAATAATAAGTTTTAATCATCCAGAGTATTTAGGCCAAAAGTTCATTACGAAACAGGTAAAGCCGAGGGGGGTATGCGTTAGTATAGGATCACAGCAACATGTTTTGGTGCAAGCGTGTTTTTGTGTGTGACTCATTGAAAGACAGGATGTGGTTCCCCAATAAGAACATAGTTTTTTGACATATTCAGGAACAACGTATCCTCCTCACAAACAGAAACACACATAAATGCACACACATACCCACAAGATCATGCTTAACGCCCACACATCTCTGTAAACAACCCAACACTCCCACACTTTTACAAGCCACAAACACTAGCAGGCTTGTTTGCTTGTTAGAGTGACAGAGCGCACCTTCATTTCATATCACGTCAACACTTCATCTCAGCACTGATTACTAGTGATGCCTCTGACAGACAAAAAGGCACCGAGCACGGGGAGGCTAAATGTATGCAAGAGGGTTTAAGAAAACATGAGTCGGCTGGCGTTGTGTGCTGTCAGCATCGTGCGGTCATATGAGAGTTTCAAATATAGAGAACAGGAGCGAGTGGAGAGAGAGAAAAGACGGGGGAGGATGTCAGAAAGCACAACAGTGATCAGATCGCACAGCACTCAAGGGAGGGAGGGGTAAAGTGATCTATCTCTGTCTCTCTCTGACCTTGTTCACTCTCGCCAAAAACCTGACTTACAACCCCAAACTAAATATGATACCTCCTCTTTCTGTCTCCCCCCCTTTCCCCCCTCTTTCTCTGGTAATAAATCGTGCTGTAATTACCAGGCAGGATCAATAACAGTCACATCACTCCTCTCCTCTGCTCGTCTCCCTCATCTGCAACTGACACTAACGTGTTCATCCCTCGGTTTGCGGCACTGTTATAGATCTGTGAGTGATAGATCGCATCCTGCCTTGGCTGAACACACACAAACATGCATGTAAAATCATAGGTACACACTCAGAGGCTGCACTCGCAGAGGGATGAACTCATGCAAACATACACAGACAGACACAAGTATGAGAGCCGGTCGCTGCAGGGGGGAGGCCATAGGTCTCAGTTGCTATTGGAGACGTCTCTTCAGCTGTGCAACCAACAAAGAGTTACCGTTCTCTCCCAGAATAGATCACTCAGCTCCCTGTTTAATGAAATGGAGGACAAGGCTGAGAATCACATGGTCAGTCACACAGTGTGAACTTGGTGAGTTTGCCTTTGACGGAGAGAGACGATGTGTGTATGTGTGAGTAATGTGAGTGTGTGTGCGCGTGCATTGCCATGTACAATCATGCGAGTGTAATGATATTTAATAAGAAATTAAAAATATCCTGGAGAGCAAGAGCAATTTTCACACCTCAAAATTGCTGATTTAGTAATATTCACTCTTACCCACACGTCTATGTACTGTTGATGGGTGTGGGTGTGATGGGTATATATGTGTGTGTGTGTGTGTGTGTGAGAGAGAGAGAGAGAGAGAGAGAGAGAGAGATCCTCATATCAGCATAAGGGGGAACGAAGATGGCTTGACTTACACGTTCATTTATCTGCAGCATTCAGGGAAATATTTGCAACATGAGAATGTGAACAGAAGGCACTTTGGAAAAGTTCAGAGCAGTAGTTGAAAATGTATCCGACCTGTACAGAACTTTGAAATAAAAACATAATTAAAGTCTTAATCAAATTTGTCTTCATTAGATCAGTTTACTGGACTGATACTACAAAGGTTTTCACAATATTTCAGATTTCTTTAACATCAAGGAGGCTGGAAGTCATTAGTGTGTTAATAGCTAAAAAATGAGATCACAGAAAGTAGACATACAAAGTGTATTCTACACATACAGTAAACAAATGCAAGACAGACACATCAGTCTAAAAGTATGGCTTTCTACAACACCCTCTGCTCATTTAAATCTATAAGACACACCCAGTTAATGATCATTCACTAACTGCTACAGATCGAAGTCTTTACCCTACTAACCTTAAATTACCCCAAGTTATCTAATATCAAGGGCCACATACACCAGACTAACACTGAAAATCTAGGCATGGCCAAAATGTGAACACACTGTTAACTATCGTATACCGATCAGCCACATCATTAAAACAAACCACTGACAGGATAAGTTAATAACATTGACCATCTTGTGACTATACAGTGTTCTGCTGGGAAACATTTGGACCTTGCATTTGTGTAGATGTTACTTAGACATGTACCACCCACCTGGACCAGACCAGACACCCCCACCCCATAGCAATGACACTCTTGATGGCAGCAGCCATCCCCAGCAGGATGCAGCCTGACACAGACACACACAATATCAGTTTAGGAATAACTCAAAAAACATGAAAAACAGCACAAGTGTTGACCTGACCTTCAAATTCACTAGATCCCAAACTGATCAATTATCTGTGGGATGCACCGGAACACGTGAAAATGTTTGCAAACATTCAGATGAGATGAAGAAGGAGGATGGAGAAGAGCCTCATCATGTCCCTGCCTGATTTCTTCACATTTGCTTGATTCTGCCACTTTTTGCTTCTCTGCTTGTGAACTGGTTCATTAAGCTGAACAGCCAATCAGAGTAATCTTACTCACTGACTGGTAACGGTGGCCAGTCAGCATGCTCAGTCGGCTGTAACCACCAGCAGGGTTCCAATTGCCATCAAAAGTGGGTGACACAGCTCTGATACTAGGGCCGCAGATGTTTCTCATAGTCAGGATTTGACCATTTTTATTTTTTATTTTTCCACATAGCAAGAATTGTATAGTTCTTGGGCAGTACATTTGCTTTAAGAAGCAATGGAGATTTGTATGGTGGCACAAAGAAAATAAGCCAATACGTTGGCCATGAATGGAAATTATCTAAACTGGGGCTGAGTTCATCAGATAGTGCTGACTTTTCAGGATACTATTGTCTTGGCTTACAGCACAAATGGAATTGACTTAAAAGTGAGCCAACATACTGGCAGCCACGCATTTCGCACCACATTTGTAGTTTCACGCATCAAAACCAAGCATAAGCCCAGTTGGTTCACACTTCACTAGCTGAGATATTTTCCAACTCTTGGAAGGGCTGATTCAAATAAAACACAAGCTTCCTCAAACCTTCTTTAACAACTTTTTTAACATTGCAGGAGATCTCTCACTCCAGGCAGCAATGTGTGGAAGGTTGCAGATTTCAGCTTTAAACAGGGGGCTGTTTCTAGACTCCCAGTAGTAATAAAAGGAGATAGCCACCATGGCAGACACAGAGCTACAAGCTCCTACATCAACCGCAGCCTCAGACATTTCACCTCTGATTAAAAGGGCACTGCATCAGTTTTGCACTTTGGGATCAGTTTACAACTGTGCAATGTCCAAGTTGGCCACAGACTCTTAACAATAACGCCTGAATTGTAACTACAGGGTTTTTTGGACCATGACACTGTTATGGCCAAGTTCAGCTAGGGCACAGGGTTAGCAACAAGTTATTTACAAATTAACAAAGGAGACAAAACTCTCAAGAAAGCAGGGAGACAAAACTCTAAAGAAAGCAGGGCTCTATTTTCCACAGAGTGGGTGCCGCTAAAGAAACGAAGGTAATAAAATCAAATCATATCGAACTCAGTCCAGAATGCTTCTAATCTATAAAATAAACAACCAAAATCAACTTTGCTTTTCCCCTTAAACAAATCAGTAGCAGCTAGGACCCATAATCCTAATGAATCTGACAAAGAGTAGCTAATAAAGTATGTGGAGTTATGTGAAGTCAACTAAAAGGGCTCATTCCCAAGTACTTCAACACATCAAATGACCTACAGTGACCCACTGCTGGTAAGCAGCTACAGGAAAACTAAGGACAACAAATCACCACTAGCGACCAAGCTGCAGGGAACCACTAGATTACAGAAAACAAAACGACAACAAGAGACACAGAAGCAAACTCCTCGCATTAAAACACATCCATCCTCTATTTGGATTCCTTCTAAACCAGGTGCTGAGATTGCAACAGCTTGATTGGACAATGAGACTGGGCTGCAGTCCAATCAGTCACGGTGGTAGGCGGGACGAGTGCGGGAGCACAACCACAATCATTCAACATGGCAAGATGTGAGACAAGTATGGGAACTAACCCTGGTCAAGAGCATGCACATGCCAAACTGTACAGGAAACAGAAGCCGTTTATCAATACCAACTACATGAGCTTAAGGCTTGTGTACTTGGACGCACAGATAGAAGAATGCAATACAGACATTGTGTAATTGGAGAAGCAGAGTACTTGATGGTGAGTAATTCATTCTGACATACCTGGCTGTATAAAGTCCACACAAGGTCCAGGCATTTGGACTGTATTTGGTCAGATGCGTACTTTGAATTGAAACAGTACTTGGGCAGCGACTGGTGACATTTTCAAGTCCACAAAAACACAAGTACAGACAAGAAACAATACTGAAATGCCCATTGTCAAAAAAGGTTAACCTGGAACAATAGGTGTGCAAGGCCACCACTGCCTCTAACACCCCATGCTAGAGACTAAAAGTCAGATACCTCTTCTTAGTGGATTTAATTTGTTAAAATTAACCTTTTGGAAATGCAGTAAGACAAATTCACAACGTAAGTGTGTCTTACAGCAATAATGAGGTCATATTGGCAGTTCAATGATCCCTTCCCAACATGCATGTAATGGATGGGAGACAAAATTTACTGACCTCATTGTCACATGTTCATTTGAAGATAGCATGAGGCTTCAGCAGCCTGAGTTAATAAAATCCAGTCAATATCTTCCAATGCAAAACTCCCAGAGGGGAGGTGATGAGCTCACCGATCAACTAAAGGGGGTTTGGGGAGGTGTTCACAAACTGAGAACTAACCATTAACATTTCTGATGCTGCAGTCAATGAGTTCAAATGTAAAATATGTGCACAGCTCTGCCGTGGTTAACTGTCTCCGCCTGTATAATGCCTCAGGATCGGGAACATATGTAGGATGTTTTTTATTTATCACGGCTCTTGGGCTGCTTTCATGTGTTACTCTGGGTGGATTTGGTGTCAGATCAGCAATTCTCAGTAACCTGCTGGAGCGCTTTCTGTTTCGCAGCCTCTCTCATCTCATCATCACACCAACAACCTCCCATAGCGATTCTTCCACCAGTGACAAATGAATTATAAAACCAATTATTTGTGAAACTAGAAACATAACTACATTTATTTTTCCATGTGTGTATTTTGTATACGTTGCAGTAATGGCTTAATAAGGAGACATTGGATGCACCATTTCCACAAGTTCATATGTTTCTTTCTTGACTTGATGGTATCTCTGTTATGTACTTTGGTTAAATATTCTCAACGACTGTGTTAAATAGGCCCCTATTCACCAGGTCAAAAACAGCCATTTACACAGTGAGCTGTTTTGCTCCTCCCACCCGGGAATGAGCTCCTGTAACCCCACCCCTCTTCTCCAGCAGATACGCCCACACAAGACCCGGGTGCACACAGGTAGGGTTGCCTCGACAACCGTTCAGGTACATCGGTAGAGTAGAGCAGTGGTTGACTGATAAAACGGTTGACCCAATAAAGCTCAAGTCATAAGCATTAGAGTAAATACTAAAATATGTCTATGGAGATTCTTACACAAAGACATAGTTGACGCTGTACCAGTAAGCAGACAACAGGCTAAACTGGATCGCCGACGCAGCACACACGGCAACAGAAAACTGAAAATATAAACGACAACACCACTACAGCTAAACACCAGTCACTTAACGTAAATACTTACATGCACACAAACTGAAAGTGTCTGTTAGCCAGTAAGAGTAGCATGTTTAACACGGCCTTAGCATGCGACTTAGCCCTGCAGTTAGCTCCACTCTCCACCATATGGTAACAACCATGTTAGCCTGCTGCTCTCGTTCTATTCGGTCAATTCAAAGCAACATACAGATACATATAGACACCACACTGTGGACTGCTAATCCATTTTATGAAAAATAACGCTGTGTAGGCCCCAGCTGGTAAAACATTCCAAGGAACACTAACAACTTTTTGCATGTGAGCCTTTACAGCCAAGCACACAGCAGCTTACCTGCCAGGACTGCTTCACTGTTGATGTGCATCTAATGCTTGATGAAGCAAAATATGGCTTTGCTTTGCTAGCATCGTCGCTACCTGTGTATACGGAAGGAGGATGTGGTCTTAAGCCATGTAGGCGCCAACAGGGCAGAGCAATAGTTCACATCACAAATGAGTCAAATTTGAAATGGCTCGCTGAAGGACACATTTTTCACTCTCAGTCCACTTACAAACAAACTGGCAGCATAGCCTTTTATCAGCTTTCCTGAGCTGGCAGACATGCCACACACCCTACTAAATGTAGACAAAGCCCAAAAAGTGAGATTATCATCCTCTGTCTCCTTTAATAGAAAAAGATGATCAAGAATGATTTGAACAACTGGCTATGCTTCAGTCCCTCTTGGAAACCTGTCATATCAACTGAAAAGTGTATTTAATCCACACAGAGAGAAGAAGCTACTATTTTCAAGTCAGTGGATTATCAATGGGTTGCACTAGCCACAGGTTATTCCAGTGTCGCACTGACGCCTCATGGTGAGAAGGTTCTAGGTTCGAACGCGGCGGCTGGCTAGGGAAGTTTGCATAATCTCCATGTGCCTGCGTGGGTTTTCCCCAGGTGCTCCGGCTCTTTCCTCCTCCCACATTGCTTGTTAGTTTAACTGATTCTAAATTGGCCGTAGGTGTGCACATGAGTGTGAAGGGTTTGGTTGGTTTGGTTCTTTGCCTTAGCCTTGTGATAGAGTGTCGACCTGTCCAGGGTTTTGTCTAGTGGTTAGAGGTAATGAATGAATGAATGAATGAATGAATGAATGAATGAATGAATGAATACACCAGCCCTCTCAGTTTGATTGGAAATTCCTTCCAATCTGCCTTAGTCTGTTTGGTTGAGTTGGTACCATGCATACAGCACTTTAGGCTCATATTGTTCTAAAATGCAGTTGTAGTCTATACTGTTCAAAACCATTATAGCCCAAAAGAAAAATACATTTACAAAACTAGACTTGATAATAAAGGTTACTCCAACAATCATAAAAATGTTGCATAAATAAATTATCACAAAGTACTCTGATTGTTTAATTGGGCTTTAATATTGAAAATTTCTATCTAGTCGACTGAGATGTGAAGGCAGGAAAAGAAGAATTTAAAAACAAAACAGAAACGAGAGAAAAACTGAGGTGAGGAAAAGATTGTCACTGTTTTGCTGAAAATAAAGGTGTACAATCTGGACACACGCACGCACACACACATGCCCATGCACAGACATAGGATGTGATCTGCAGAGAGCGTATGATTAACTGTTCTGTCAGAACTGAGAACTCTCTGGGGCGGGAAGGGCACAGGAGGGGGAGGGACGGGACAGAGGAGGGGATGAATTGGAAAGGGATTGAGTATTAGGATGGAGGCTGAGGTCTCTGGGGTGTTCGGAAGGAGGTCTCCTGGGTTTGGGGAGGCAAGCGGGAGCCAACTGTTGCTCCTGCAGCATTGTGTCCCTTTCCCGTGACACTAAGGCAGAACCCAGCGTATCTTCCTTGCAATCTATATGCAGAGCAGACCGGGCACGGCAGTATGGATATGCACTCGCTGATTATGTGAATGATTGTGCGTGTGGCCCTTATCACAATTCTGCAGTGCAATAGACTCAGAATGGTCAACTGAATCCCCCTCTTTCTCATCAAATCAGAATGGCAGACGTGTAGCTAAGGACACACACTCACACAAATACACATCGCTACTCCTCTATTTTCTCCCATTCGTCACAGGGCTTGTTGTTCTAATGCCATGGATAGGTCTGCGTTCAGGGTCCCCATGCTGGGCGGCAGTGCTCGTAATGACTGGCGTCTCAACATTTCTCACTGAGCGTGGGGAATAGGCTGCCAGAGAAAGTGAGAGGCTGACAGAAAAAAAAAAGAAAAAAAAATGGTTGAAAACATAATTAGCAATAATACAAATTTCAAAAGTCCTAACTTGTAGTCCTCGTGTTTGAAATGTTAGTCTGTGTGTGTCTTTGCATTTGGAGCAGTTGGAAAGTGCGTTAAGTCACTGAACATACGGTAGCTCAGCATAGATCATCTCTGGGACCCTGCAAAACTGCAGACACATGAGATAGACTGGAGGTGATTTCAGATTGCATACACATACACTCAAATACCAAAAACAACTCTGTGATCAATGTGAGCACCGTTGATAATTCCACAAAGGCTCTTGGTGTTTCAGAAACAAGATCCTGAGACGATACAAGACTTATAACATCAGTGAAAACCAAAACTCCACTCTTCCTTTTCTGCTGTGTCGGCCCGCCATTAGTTTTCTCTGCATCTCCCTTCTTGCTCTATTCTGTTGTGCTTTCTTCTTCTTCGTCCTCCAAAACACTCTGCCCCACTTTCGATCCAGATCACAGTCCTACATGATTCTTCTAGTTGCTGAATGTTGCCTATGAAAGGGTATTGTTTGCCCACTTCAGCTGATATGGCCTCGGGGCTGTAAATCACCAGTTACTACTTAGCTTACTAACACTCCATTCAGGAGCTGGGCACAATAGACCCACAACACGTTCATTCACCCGCTCTCCCACTCCCACCCTTCTGCTATTCAACGTCACTCTCTTCCTGCGTTCCCCCTCTCTCTCTCTCCTCCCTCCTGCTATGCTAAGCTGTTCCCCTTCTTTCTTCTGCATTTCTTCCCCCATCAATTCCGCCACTCTAGTTCCTGATGTGGTTTTGTCTGTTGCAGAGGCCAACAGTTTCCCATGCACCTGCCTGGTCGTATATTTGTCAGAAGGCCCACACAAACATACGCAAGCGCGGGTTCATCTTTAATTTATCCTCTAAAGGTTTGTGCTGAACTCACGGGTGAATTTTCTGCAAGTAGATTCCATCTGTGTTGGGTGTGCCATTGTTGTTTGCAAAAAGGCCGACACACACACACACAGTGATCTAAACTGCACCACACAGAGAAGCATAACTTGCGATTGGTCTTGACAGTTCAACAATCTTTTCTTATTGGCTGTGGCACTTCCAGAGTATGCAGTTTCACTCCCTATCTGTCGGGCTTTAAAGCAGTGATAACCACACACAAACTCACCCGTGTGCACACAAACGTGCATGCAAAGAACACCAGCATTGACTGTCGGGTGCAATCACCACAAACCATGCTCTACGTCCATGCAGCAGGTAAGAGCAAGGAATGGAAAGAGGGAGAAGATAGAGGGAAAGAGACGGAGAACAAGAAAGAGAGAAAGATGCCAAGTAGTGATTTATGACCTGAAAAGACAGATTAACTCCACTGGCTGCCTAACTGGCACTGAAACAAGCTGAATTACAGCCCAGACCAGGAGGAGAGGAGAGCTAGAGAAATGGAGGAAGAATGCAACAGAAAGGTCAGTCGCATGGCAGGACTGAGAAAGAATAGACGACAAGATGAAAGAGCAGATTGGTATGAAGGAACTCAAAAGTGAAAAGGTCAGAGATAAAAAGGAAAAGATAGATTGAAGACAGCAAGGGGTAAATAGAGATTGAGAAGGGTGGGTATTGTCCAAAAAATAAATAAATAAATGAAAGAGAGCGAGAGACTTTCCTAGATTTTGTATTCGGCCCTAAAGTTTGTGTGATCTGATGAACCCTATCAGATTCCATTTCCTTTGCATGCTTCACAAAAGCTGGGTTAGGGTCAACTCCATTTCACCTGTTTCGTGGCAGGAGGTGAAAGGCCAGTATGATGTATGATGCGAGAGCAATTCACACAAATCATCTGAAGCTAAAAGCTCCCTCTGGTTCCAACCCTGGCAAAGTCAACCCTGCACTGAAGCAATTTTTGTGTTCAGGAGTCAGGTGAAATCAACAGTCATGCTCTAAGTGGTGTTAGATTGGAGGACTAAGCTTTACTTTAGCTCTTTCTGCAAATGAAATCAAGTCCTGAATACAAAAATGCTGGGGAGCTCTTTTGACTGGAGGGACCTATCATGTTACCTGCTGGCTAATGTGTTAGCATTAAGCTCCCCAGCTGCAGTATTTTAAAAGCCTTCCAAGTAGTCACTAATTCACCTTCATCTTCGTTTGTGTGTGCTATTGTCTGGTGTGGAAAGGCCCTTTACTTGTTCTCCTTATTCCAAAAGCTAAGAGATAAAAACAGCAGATCTGAAAGTATGAGTACATATGGTTGATGCACTCATAGCACCTAACCGCATGCTAGCAAATTCTTAGCAAATGTTTGCAATTTAGAGACTTTCTGATAAACAACCGTTCCATTTATTCAAAGCTAAATAGGCCAGCAGTAGATGTGCCGCTCTCTTAATCACTCCAATTGTTTACAACGAGCATGTGTGCACAGTCACACCTGTCTCAGGGAAATCTCACAACAGAAACACAAAGGAAATGTAATTGCGACAGGATTATATTTTTTTGCCAACATAATGAGCAAATCTTGTTAATTTATGTAACTGGTGAAAGGTCTGTGCTGGGCGTATTCATAAATGCTCTTATCTCACCACCAGGAGTCCTCTTGAACGGAACAGAGAGTTACTAAGACTTTCCACTTTAAAGCGATTCACAAAGCTGCCGAGAGCAATCAAGGAACACGGAGAACTCTTAAGCTAAGACAAAGAGAGGGCTTGCGTGTGTCGTTGTGAATGTCATGGTCTGTGAACGTCCTTGGTCCTAGCTGTATCTACAGTGACGGTTGGGCAGGGGGTAAGATAGATAGATAGATAGATAGATAGATAGATAGATAGATAGATAGATAGATAGATAGATAGATAGATAGATAGATAGATAGATAGATAGATAGATAGATACATGACTACTACACTAAAATTATGCTTAACCTATGAAGCTCTCTTCCCTGCTCTTTTCTATGTCCTCTTCTTTGAGTTTAACTAAAGCGGTGCAAACAAACGACAGTGAAAAGGTTGTAAATACAAGCTGCTGCCTTTCAGAAAGGGTTCAATAAGAGCTGCTGACAAATGAAGTAGCTGTTCACCAATTGCCCTGGATCCTGTTAATGTCTCTCAAGTTTATTAACTTACTGTTTTTATGGCTATCCTGCGCCGTATTTCTGCACACGCGCGCGCGCGCAGACACAAGCACGCACACCCTGTGACACGTCTTGTTCCATTAGGCGTGAATGTGTTTATGTGCGCCTGTGTGTGAGTTATGCAACTGGTTGCTAATTGCAGACAAATCGCTTTGCCGCACACAATCATTCCTGTTTTTTTGATGTTTAATTTCATCAGTTGATTACCGGCGGAGTTTAGCGCCGCCATTCCTCTTCCTCTGCCACAGGGACGACTCATCCGTCTTCTCACACTCCCTCTGTTGCGCATACATAATGAGCTCACTCGGACGAACAGAGGGATGGATTTCATAAATCATGCTCTTGTTTGCAACACTGTTTCTCTCTCTTTCCCAGTCTCTCTTTCCCTTTCAATTAAAGTAGCAGAGGCCATTATAAATGTTGAGTGCCTAGAGACGTACAGTCCAAGTGACTTACAGTATCTCCTGTGTAGTTTTTTTGTAGTTTTGATGCCCATCTTCCAATATCCTCCTCACTGCACCTGCCAAATAATACTCCAAAACATTGGCTGGCTCTCTCAACTCTTTTATGCTTGTTGACTTTCCAATAATAAGTCCCATAAAGAGAGAGATAGTACAGACACAGCATAAGAACAGCAGTGGGCCTGAGATGGGGACTGTAACATTGTTTATATCTGCACACATACCATAGTATATATTTCTGTGCTGTTAAATGTAACCCAGTGGGCTTTTACTTTGTATTGGTTATGACATATCTGCCAGGTGAATGGAAACTCACATTTCTGGCATGAGCACAAACACAAAAACTGTCTTGCACAAATAAATTCACACATACAGATCCCCACCACCCCTCCCGCACACACACTCACACACACAAATGCTATGCACATAAATGAAAAATGCAAGCGAAGCTTAGCACTGGTGTAATACAGTTTTTATTACTCACTGCTCTCTGTGATCGGAAAATAAATTCAGCAACTAAAGTGATTTATTTGTTTTTATCACTTGCTCTGTTGCTCACCCCCTCCTCGTTGCAGATTGGATTCTCATATAAGCCAGAGAGATACACATTTTTACAACCCAATTTGAAGGCATGTTCAGTGAAATGGTAGGGGGTGTCGAACGTGTATGTGTCTTTTAGCGTGCTTTTTTTAGGCTCAATGTTTTTTCTTCGTCCTCTGCGATCTGTCCAAAAGAGCTTTCCTGGGTTAAGGAAGGAGCTAGTTCTCTGGGAGTGCTTGCGCCTCTCTTTCACAACCCCTACCAACAGGTTCAGTCTCATCAGCTGAAATAAATAGCACCTTTCACTGTTCCTATTCAACGCACCCCCAGGCCACAAAGGTTCAGTTATACATTGTGTTTGTGCACATGTGCGCAGCAGTCTGCGGTGCGGCAGGAAATATAGAGAATGGGTGGCTGCGCCTGTGTGCAAGCATGCACCTTTTCTCTTACTTTCTAAATGATGTGGTAAGCTCGCCCTTGGCGTGGAGGAAATTGGTGTTCGATCCCTAGCAAGGCCAGTGTGCCTTCAGGCTAGCTATTAGCAACGTGCTAAGCTAAAAACAATGCAAATACAGGCCCAGGGTCAAGCAGAGGATCATTAACAGGCACTCAGCCTCTTCAATTATACAACAGGTGATGCATGGCAGCATTGAGGGGATGCTTACGCCAATTGTTCCTCAATAAAACTCCAGTGACACACTCACTTACCTAGCAAAGGGGTCAAGGGAAGTGCACCATACTGAGGCTGTTTTGAGAGGGAGAACCAACACTGCAGGCTATGTTATTGTAAGCCTGAATACAGTGTACGGCGTGTTGGATTCATTTGAGATATGGTGATAAAATCTGGACAGGTGGCTGTTTCAAGAGATTTCGGAAACCTAAACAGGGGATTCTTCACAATTCAGAGCCCTTATAGGCTTAAACATATGGTGCTTCGATAATGGTTTTGTAGGAGGACACGTGTCACTAGTGGGGAGAAGGAATAACACTACACTGAGCTTTAACTGCAGGGTAACTATCAGTCACGACTAAGGTAGGTATTGACCACTTTCTCCTACTAGGCATGCAGGTTTGTGTTCTTTAAACCAGCGTTCCACGGATGAATAAGTGCATGTGTAATGTTGATGCGGGCAACCGCCACTAGCGGTTAACTAGCGTTAATCCATGTAGACTGTGTGCAGTGTGAACACTAGTAGACTCTGGCTGTGAGTGTTTGTACATGCACTGTAAGGTGACTGTGTGGCCGTGATAAATCCGAGTACAGTATATTTACATTAACATACCACTATCAGCCTACTTTGTCAAGCCTACTTTAGTCTATGTGTGTGTGTGTGTGTGTGAATTTGGGCACGTGCACTGTAGATCTGGTTGTTCCAGTGATTCTCTTTTTGCTGACAGGAATGAACACGCTGTTGGGCTGGGGGTGCGGTGAGCCGAGACCGGAGAGGAGGAGAGAGGAAGAGAAGGAGAGAAGGAACGACAGGAGAGGAGAAGCACATCGGACACCACCTATTTATCACCCTGACTCTTTCCGTCCACTGCCAAGGAGAGACAGAAGTGAGAGAGAGAAAGAGGGATGGAGCAGATGAAGACAGCAAAGCTAGAACAGAAATTGAAGAAAAAGTGGAAAAAAAGGCGCAAAAAGGGGGGGTAGGGGATGCGGGCTGGGTCTTTAGCTTAACTTTAAGGCCCGTCTTTATGCTTGTGTTATTCGCTATGGTTCATGCTTCCCACCACCCACTCTCCCTAAATCCCTCACCCCCAGCTGATTTGGTACAGCAGCAGTGGATGAATAGAAAAGGAGGGGTGGTGGGGGCAGTGTGGGTGGGGTGGTGGTAAGGGGCTCCCCACAGAGAAAGCTACTGTTACCAAGGAGAGAGTGAAGGAATGTGAATTTCAATAGAAAAAAAAAAAATCATCCAGTGTAACAAACTATCATGAGAAAGAGTTTTACCGCAAATAAAAGCTTGATGATAAACCGGTCGATATCCAGCAAAAGGTTGCGATCTCCAGCTACAAAATTATACATTTAACTTCCATATCCAAACTCACTCTCCAAGTGTGTGTGTATGTGTGCCGCAGGGCATACACAATAAAAGCTTTTATGCTCACAAACCAATTTAGGCCCTGAAATGAGATCTAAAGTACCGTCTCACCATGCTCTCATAATTAATTGAAAAGAACTAAAATAATGATATCTGGGGAGGGATATTGATAGCCGTGGTTTATTTCTGACAGCTGGCTCATACTGAGCTCGAAACACTTCATATTATTAAGCCAGGGAGAACAAAAGATTTCAAATCTCCATGGTTGCTCAGCATGCCCTGACTTTTTTTTTTCTTGTTAGAATATATTTGCTGCTGTTGTCAGTATATGGATAATAAGAGAGTGAGAGAGAGAGAGAGGGAGAAAGAGAGAACTGAAAGAACTGAGCACTGAGGTCATGTTGTAACAAAGCGATGCTATCATGTTTCTACGGTTTTGGTTTAAGAGATTTGATAATTACTTGCTGTACTTGTTGTTTAATTGTTTATAAAGCGAGAGAAGACACACAGTGAGAGCATTTTGTTCCATGGACATTTGCACTCAGGCAAAGGTCCCTACCACCAGTGGGGTGATAAATTGCATGGCTAAGAAGAAGGGACACCTGTCAGCTACCCCCTGCCTAGACCAACACCACAAAAGCAAAAGAGGAGACATCCACATGTGTGCCCACACCCACACCCACACACTTTCACACAGACGCACACAAATCCGGTACACAGAGAGCTCATGTCACACAGCGCAAGGCTGGATTGATTGGAGGTAGCCGTCACCTTGAACTGTCAATTTGTTCATCTAGAACATGTACTGACCTGTCAGTGCGCAAATGAAGTGCTGTAACCGGGTGTGTGTCTGCGTGCAGCGCCTGGCCTTCGTATGTGTTTGTGCAACCGCGTGCGTTAAAGCCACTTTTCTCTGAGCTAATCAGACGTTGTGTGACAAGCAGGAAAAGAGAAGTGCAGGAGCTCAGTGGTGGTGGCCTGCTAATCTTGTAATGATTTACTGTGTATTCACACAGAAAATGGTGACATGCATGCACATTTACTCAAAGACACGTTTGCATGGAACTAGGACACATAATAGCAAAATAACATTGTTCGATAGTAGAATATTGCTTGACTTCCATTAACTTGACTTTGTTAATGCTTGCTGTTAAACAGGTTGGCACCAGCCTCTGCTGCTGGTCTTCCTGGAGTTTATTCAAATTTAAGTAAAGGTAGAGAAGGGCAGAGTGATGCAGAGGATCTGAGTAGAACTTGAAGCAAGCAACACAAAACGTCCCACTGGCGTCTCTCTCCAACAGCATCTACTACAGTTGTGTCAATATTTTCTCGCGAGTCTAGCTTTTGCATGATGCTGAAATTAAGTTAATTTGGGTGTGAAGATGTTAAAAACACAATAGCAGAGTGTGCACATCTACTTTTTCCCTTACACCTTAATTTTATGCAAAGCAGTCAGTTTTCTAGCTTCTGGTGGAACATGCATAGATGCCACTCCGGCAAAGATTAGCAAATCGTGTGGCTGTTTCATTAAAAAGACAAATTTTATTACGTGCTGCATGATGGCATCATAATTACCTGGAAGTGAGCTGATTTCCTCTTCCTTCATTGCCTGTGTGTTAAGAGGGTTACTCCTTGTGTGCATTAGCATTATCAAAGATGAACAGAGAATGTAGAGAACATACATTCACAAAACGCATTAGTTATTCATCGTCTCTGCGCCTCTTGTTTACAGTACATATGGTACTGCATATATTATAGACTCACTCAGTTTTTCATATCTTTACATGTTTCGCTTCTTTCAGTTTCTCGTAACCTGTGTCTGTCTTTTTTCATTAATGCAATTTGTTTGTGTTTGGTAGGCAGGAGATGAGAGGCTACAAAACTCCTTGAGCCAGAAGCACCTAATTAGGTAAATCTCTTCTGGTAAATTCCATATAGCGTAAGTCTAAAGCTGCACAAAGCATTTGCTGTATTAAGAAATCTTGCACTTGTTTGTTGTGAGCTCTTTAAGTCATTAGATAAACGAACAGCTGGCTATGCTCAATTAATCATGGGTGTTGGCCAGAGGCAGCCGTACAGTCACTTCCCCACATTTCCAATATTCCATCTGAATATGGAATTTTAAATTACAAATTCAGCAGATGCATGTTTAAAAACAGTAACTGGATTTCAGCTATGCATAACACCTTGGCAAACCTTTTATTATAACTAATACCATTAAAAATCAAATGCAGGGTTTTACATACTTCAAAATGTTCAGCATACATTTAGTGCGGAAAGCCGCATAATAATACTAAGATGGTGGTGAATTATGCATTTTAATGTGGGGAAAGTATTTCAGATTTGCTGGCTGTTCTAAAAAAGCCAGAGCTTTGTGGGAGTGCAGTGTATTTTCATATCCCTTAAACATTCTATATTATTTATGATCTCAACATAATGACATGAAACATCTTCCAAGAATTCAACAGCACAGCTTATGATGCATGACAGACGATTTCCATTCATTTACATACTGCGCAGGAATCCCATTGGATTTCTTATTAAACATTTCCACATGGTCCATTCCGTTTTTATCCTGCAAATCCATGCTGCAGGATTACTATGGGTGAGGGGCTAAAAATAATGAATTAGAATCACATTTGAAGGAAACACCAAAAGGCAAAAAAGAGAGGAACATGACAGTTTTAATTACTTCACCTGATCCAAAGCTCTACAGAAGTTCAGCAACTGCTGATTAGGACTGCGTATATGCACCACTAATATGTTGTCCACTGATAAAAACACATGTCAGTTTTAAGAGAAATGCTTTGATTCGCACAGAACCACAATTATACAGTACATGCATAGCTAATAACCATCATGTATTTATTTGACTGCTAGCAGGCAGTTTTTCACACTCTAAGCCTACAGGTTTAATCTTTGTGAGTCCTGTTTTTTAGAAGAAAAACTGTTTAAATAATTTGAGAATTTATTTTCTTAGAATATGCTACATAAACATATACATATGCAGTGGTGCCTAAAACTATTTGCATCCCTCAGAATTTTCTACATTTTTACATAAAAATGACTCAAAAACATCAGAGGATTTTCACATAAGTCCTGAAATTAGACAATAGACACGTAGACAAAGAGAACCCAGTAAAACAAATGAAACTGAAATATTATGCTTTTGTGTTTGTTTATTCAGGAAAATTAATCATCTGTTCGTATCTGTGAGGTGGAAAAGTAAGTGAATCCTTGTGTGACCGCCTTTTGCAGCATTAACTAAACGTCTCCAGTAACTGCTGATCAGACATCTACAGCGGCAGGGAGAGATTTTAGCCCGTCCCTAAATACAGAACCGCTTCATTTCTGAGATGTTGGTGGGATTCCTCACATGAACTGTTTGCTTCAGGTCCAGCAAACAACATTTCAATGGGATTAAGGTCAGGACTTTGACTGGGCCATTCCAAAACATTAATTTTGTTCTTCTTTTGTACAATGACTTGCGTTCTTGAGGTCAGCGTCTTGCTGCATGACCCAGTCTCTCTAAAGTTTCAGCTCACGGACAGATGTCCTGACATTTCCTTTTAGAATTCGCTGGTATAATTTAGAATACATTGGTCCATCAGTGATGACATGGTGCCCTGGCCTTGATGCAGCAAAGCAGGTTAAAACAAAAGCATTACCACCTCCATGTTTCACAGTCTGGATGAGGTTCTGATGCTGGAATGATAGATAGATAAACTAAATAATTCTATTTTGGTCTCATCTGTCCACAACACATTTTCCTAATAACCTTCTGACGTGTCCACATGATGTTGAGAAAACTGAAGATGGACAGAAATGTTCTTTTTGAAGTGCACTGGCTTTATCCTTGGACACTATCGTGCACACTATGATTGTTCAGTGTTGATGGTGGATTCATGCATATTAACATTAGTCAATCCCTGGGTTCCTTTGTGACCTCTCAGGTGTCTTGATTTTGGAGTGATCTTTGCAGGCCGACTATTCCTGTGGAGGGTAACAGTCATCTTGAATTTCCTCCGTTTGTTCATCTGTCTGAATGTGGATTTGTGAATTCCAGACTTCTTTGTTTTAACATTTTCCAGGTTGATGAGCAACAACTGCTCTTTTTCAACAAACAACAACAACACAGGCACTGAACACACTCATTACATTGATTGGAACAGATTGGAACTTCTGAACAGATAAACTTTAATCTGACCTTGAAATGACCTTGTGTACCTATGTTTGCACCTCACAGGTATGCAATATCAGCAGATCATCATAAAAAATAACTTTTTTTTATTTTTTATTTTGAGTCACTTTTATGCAGAAATGTAGAAAACTCAAAGGTGCACATACATTTAAGCTGCACTGTACAGATACATATACTATAAATGCTCACATTCACATAGCAGAAAGCTTAGAAATAAAAAATAATAGATAAGAATGATGTCACAGCTGACTTGTTCCCAGTGAAATAGCAACAATGCCACAAAAGAAGGACTGGCTACATCTGTGTAAGGACCCCACACTGGCCCCATGCCACATTCTGCGATATGTTAGACGTGTTGTTGTGCAAAGCACTGGTTATCTCTATAGCACTTATGTTGGATGACAGGGAGGCTGCACAAGTTGTGACTCTTTCTCAAGGAGCTGGGCAAGGCCCTGGTGAGGTCTCAAAATCCTGGTTATTCAAAGTGCCTCCGCCTTCCCTTCAGTCATTAATGGGATTGTGCCACACACACATGAAACCCCCCACATTCATTACCGTGAAGTAAGCCCGTGTGATGTTGTTGCACGTATGTACTGTATATGTGTGAATGTTGGCCTCCTGTTAGAGTGCATGCGAGAGAGAGATTCGGTTTCTGTTTATGCTATTTTAGGTTGCAGACATGGCAGCAAGCGGAAGCATGAGCTGCGAGGGAGAGAAAACACAGGATAGGTGCAACATGAATCTGCAACACACACACTCCAGTTGAACATGAAAAATGAAAAAGAAAAATATGAATATCACAAGTATGCCACAAAAATTATTATTATTTTTTTCTAATATAGATGAGGTAAATATCAAATATTGGCCACAAATGTTCTCTATGTTGCTTGTAATTGAGATGCAGTCAGCATCTAGACAATGATTCTCATGTCATAAAATAATGTGTTGGCCACGATATTGGCACCATTGAATGAATCGTGAAACTTTACATTTGTTGAAGTACGGTTATTGTCGACATCCAGCGTATTTATGGTTTCATACTCAGTTATTGCAGTTTAGCTTGATTACTAAAGAGGAAAGAGTATAAAGAGTATTAAAAAAAAAAAAAAATGAAGTGTTCACACACTTTACCGAGCTACACTGTCCTGCTTTTGTTCCTACATGACCTTCATCTAGCATGCCTTGATGCAAGTAAAAGCCTTACAATTTGATTAAGAATGTGCTCGGACCAAGTGTGCAGAATTCGTTCGCCTTTTAAAAGTTCAATACGGCCAAGTTCTGATAAAGAGTCATGGTTTGTCAGTTCTCATTGTGATGCAGTTATTTCAACCTGATTCCATTTAGATCTCAGAAAGAAAAAAAAACTAAATATAATTATTATAAAGCTGGCGGCTAAAAAGGGGTAAAAAAAAATAAAATAAAAAAAAAAGCACTGACAAGGAGCATGCACTGCAGGAAGCCAGGGTGCTTGGTACATTAGTGAATTAAGCTTTTGGGCATCTTTGTGTGAGACTTTGATAAATGTTAATATTGTTAACATACAGCAGGTTATCAGCTCGTTATCATTAAACACTTCTGAATGCTGTTTATTGAACTAAATAAAGACAGCAATTAGAAAAAAAAATGATATGCAAATAAAGCAAGCGTGGCTTTTATTAGATCCTACTATTACAAAGATCTGTCTTCTGTCTCGCGTTTGTCACTGTGGGCGTAAGCCTCAACGCTCACTATTCCTCCCCTGCTTCCTCTTATAGTCGCTCACACTTATTCTCTCTCCTTGTCAGTGTTTACCTCTTAGTTTGATCCCTCTGCCTCCCTCATGAGGCAAACCGTTTTAAATTTTAAAATAGTCAAATCATTAGCCTTTATGATATGTAATAATATTATTACATTGAATGATCTTGGACCTTTTGACCTATAAGGAGAAAAGAAGCTAGGGGCAAATTGGAACTGAACAAAACATTAGTTTTATATGTCTGTTGTCTTGGCAACAGAGGGGAAATATAATTCAATGCAGGAAACAACAGTTATCATGCTGGGGAATGGCACTGTTTAAATACTGAAGGGTTCATTACAACTCTGCACAGGTGCACATGTGCACTGTGTGAAAATGAAACACGGAGGTTTCAACCCATATCCACAATTATGAGGTGACTTCCCTTTGCAGTCGTGTGAGTGTTTAGTGGAATCCTTCTTATCAAACAACACTCAGCTCCCTCCAGCTCCAGTATATACCCACCGCCCCCGTGTATCTGCCTCTCTCCTTGTCTTGTTAATGCATGAGAAGTTTTTATTTTTTTATTTTGTCTTGACCCATTTTAAAGTGATAGCTGTTGAGTAGGCAAGATGAAAGTGTCCTGTGCATATGCGAGAACAAACGCCTCGGTGCGTGTGTATTTCTGGGCATGTAAATGTGTGTGTGTGTTCGTGCAGTGCAGCACAGAGACGTTTTCTTGTCACTGGGAGTTGAATTATATTGATTAATAACTCCGGTGGTAATATTTTCTTTTTTTCTTTTTCTTTTACGCTCCACTCTTTTCCTCGTATTGCTTTTCATTCATTATTTTATCGCTTGATCTTTTTTCTTTTGTTGTTGTTTATGACGTCTGCCTTCCACTAATACACTGCAACTAAAAGTCTGTGGAAATTCTCAAATATGCAGGTGTTTAAGCTGATTTGATAAAGTTTCAGCATATGTTGGTGAAGTCATACCAAAGTGTTGATAAGTGCTGGTATCTGTGGTGTGGGAATGACGGACTCTGCCTCCTCATGAATATTTTATGAGCAAACGGCCAATACTCAAGATCAATATGCCAGCTGCATTGAACGATTTTAATGTCTCATAATGACTGCTGATCTAGGCTTAACCTTTCACAAACAAGGAAATGGAATTTGGAGAATTGTAGAGATGAAATGTCATGCTTTTATATTCAGACGCACAAGCTGCTTCCTTCAGTGAGTTACAATGTGAGTTTGTGCATGTTTTGAGTTGGACAATGGGCAATAAAAAAAACTGCAGTTCATCTTATTTTATGGCAATATATATATATATACACACACACACACACACATATATATATAAACATATATACATATATAGTATTTTCATCATCTGTACATCAATCGTCTTTCTTGATTTTTGAAATATTTTTAGGCCAAGCAGCGGGGTGAGATCTGAGGTATGTTCACCAGTAAATCCAAGCACGAAGTTCCCTCTCAAAGCTTCTATGGAACCTTTAGTTGTCTATTTATGGGAGTTACAGAGAGCAATGTTTTCCCTCTGTGTCTGCCCTCCAACCCTTCCCAAGTGTCATGTTGTCATGCCAACATCTTTTCTAAACCAGGAGAGAGAAAATGATTGCGCCCCAACAGCACTTTCACACACACATATGCAGTCACACACCTGTGCACCCCGAACAAGGGGAAGGAAACACTCACAACTACCAGCTAATCCACAGACACACATGTTCACATAGAGTGCACACATAAATGTTGCACTGCACAAAACACAAGCCTTATTTATGTATATCTTGACAAAATAAAAATAAAAACTACATGTTGCAGTGCTGTTCAGTTTTGCTGACGTATATGCAAATTGGCTTGAATTCTACTTAATGAGGCAAACTCGTATAGAAATCCTTTCATATACTGTATAAAATAATTCTGCTTGATAATGTAATGTAATATTTTGTTCATTCATTCATTTTCTGTATTCATTCATGTCTTTGGATGAAGTCGGAGTACGCAGAGAGAACCCATGCAAACTCCACAAAGAAAGGCCCAGTTGGCCTCGGGCATCAGTGTTAACCACCACACCACTGTGCTGCCCCATAGTTTTTGTGTTTCTTTATTTTTCTGTGGCCATGTAAAGTAGATATATCTCATTGTTACTAGTTGCATTTAGAAAAGAATATGAGTTTATTTATTCCTAGTCATGTCAGGATGGCAGTTATCAGGGTTTCAAGCCGTTTTCATTTCCACTATAACTCAGGCTTTGTTAAATTGGTCTGGTGTTTGCTCTAGTGAGTGACCCTGCTTGAAAGGTAAATCAGTGAAATTTACCACAGAGTAGAAAGAAAGAGAAATCGTATGGAGCGGTTAAAAAAAATGCCATTCAAGCTGCAAGTAAGCTACACAAAAACAGCATGTGGTGGATAGCATGTGTGTGAAGACAAAGCCTTAATGACCTTAATTTTTGTAAATGAACTATAATTACATGAGGCATTTTACTGTTTCACGTTTTTATCATCCATCACAAACACAGAGACGGCAGCAAGCTACAATGCCAGATGCTAACTAATTAGTGGCATTCGTTATCGTCGTCTGTGACATTTAAACATGCAACAGACGAAGCTGTGTGTCGAAGCATCCGTCCTACAATGCCTGGATGAACTGCTTTACCCTCTCTATCACAGCTGCCCATACAATACTTCATATTTGCTCAAGGTCAACAGATTCAAGTTCCCTCATGTGGTGTTTGAGATTTGAATCTGGGCCTTTAAACCAAACCTAACAAGCCACAGTGATAATGTGTCTGGCGATGACCTGAAACTCTAAAAACTCAGGAAGAAGCTATGCCAAAAACAAATTAATAAATATGGCAACATGAAGAGGATGTGTATCAAGAGCTAATTTCAAATTTGATGTGATGCAATATTGGAGCGATGATGATTAATGGGAGCGACTGACACAGTTGATTGACAAATGACGCAAAAGTTTACTGCAAGGAAACATCTACAATTTAAGGTCTTAATCGCAGCAGATGCACTGACGCCATATTTTTATTTTTATTTTTTCAGAGTAATGCATAATGTACGGTTTTGATGCACAAAGTAAATGTTCTAGGCCTTTCTGTGAACTACATGAAAGCTGGGTGAATTATGGGCTAGCTCTATTCACAAGCTAGCAATACATTCTGTTGTGCTTGTTTCACCGGGAAATATTTGTAGTGGATTATACAGAAGATGGTTACCCAGGCAACCAGAGATAGGAATGTCCACCAGTGGGCTACTGTCAGCTACAAAGCAACAGGCAACCAAAAACAACCCCCCTGCCTAACCTGCGCATGAGTTGCATTGGTGGATGCGTGCTGTTTAAATAGCCAGTGAGAAATTAAACACAATTCAGGATGTACAGTATGAATAAAATATTAATGTATTTAAAGGCTTAGTAGAAGCCAAAACACTGCAGTGGAGTTTGTAAAGCTCACAAACACAAGCCTGAAAAATGATCACAGCAGCAACCATTTTATCTGTCATCACAGTGTAAACAGAACATGCACAGGATTCTCATTACAAATTAATCCACGAGAGAATGCGCACTTTCATGTGTTTGACTAATGCAGCACTGGCCAAAGGACATTATAGTGCTGCAAAAGTTTAACCAAGACATAGCTGACATAGCACATTCTCTGGTCTCCAATGTGACAGTTAAGAAAGACTTCCTAGGCGTCTTCCTAGACGTTTCAACTGATGAGTAGCAAAGAGGGAATCTTAAATCTTTTAGGACCTTAAATGCAGCTTCAAACATTTGAAGTGAAGTTTGATATTATGGCTGATACAAAATTGATAAGGATATGATGTGAGGTAAGGCGAAATGCAATGCTCGAGTAACACGATGATACAAACGAGTCAAGTTAGCCTTCAATGGCAGATCAAGGTTGCACTGAAAAAAAATCCCTACTAGACTTCATTTGATATAGGAAGAGGGAAATGGGAATGTGATATTGATGGGACTTGGGAGAAGAATGGGAAGGACACCAGAGGTAAGCAACGTGAAGGAGACAGATGTGCGTCATTTGCTGAAACATGAAGCACAACATTAGTGGAAATGGATGACTGTCTACGGCAGAATTGTGTAGTCTATACTAAAAGCTCTGCAGATAAGAGCAAAAGTTGAGTGTAACCATAAGTTCCCTGTCTTCCTCGAGGGAAGTCCTAACTAGGCGCTGTTCATCTGAAAAAAAAGGAGTGAACTGTGTCCGACAAGTTAATTTATTAACAAGCATCAAAAGATTTTTCCTAAAAGTGTGCTGCCGTATGGAAAATGCTAAACTGTTTGACTCCATCACTTCTTAAAATCCCGTGAAGATTAGATGGTGATGCAACAAGGCGCCATTTTTAAGTAATGTCATTTAAGCTAGGACACGTGTCTATATCAAAGGTAAAATAAAATCTTCAAAGACATGCAAGAAAAGAGCAGATCGTGCCATACAGCTCCAAATGCAGCAACAGCACTCTTTGCCCGAGGTGGCACACAAGTATTTCTGATCAGCTGCTTTGAAGCTTAGCGTGTCGCCTCTAGCTGCCGCCATCTTGTTAGAGCCAAACTGTACCAAACTCCAGGTTTATTCAAATATGGGCAGGAAGGTGAAGCATTATAGGAACTGAGGCGGGCGGGTGACTTGAGCCTGTCACTCAAAGTGACCACTCCCTTAATACTGTGAAAACATGTTTATTTCTTGTCATAACAGAGTGATTTCTTTTTTGGAGCCAGCTTCAAGTGACCATTCAGGGAATTCCAGTTTTTGTAATCTCCCCATTGGCCTAATTTTTCAGTCCCGGGTGGAGGTCATATTGCTGGTTCAGTACTTACTAAACTGCAGTTACGTTAACTGAAAATGTCCCAGATTTTCCTGCAAAATGTGCCGATTCCTGTAAGAGTGACAAAAAGGAAATACAGTGTGCATTCTTACTAGCATGCTGGTTTGCCTTTTACCCTCACACCTACATCAGATTTTCAATATGATTTCCCACAACACATCCCAGCCACCCCAATAAAGATGATAGCGATCGTCTGTGTGTATGTGTTTGTTCAAAACTGAGTTTAAGAGGTAGTTTATATGCAGTACTGTGAGAAAAAAAAAAAAAAAAAAACTAGGCTCTTCATTTTTCATGACTTAAAGTGTATCAGGCTGAAATCCATTTGGTAACTTCCCAGTAGTTGAGTCATCACAAAGGCCCGACTACCGTCTCTCTCTCTCTCTCTCTCTCTCTCTCTCTTTCACACACACACACTTACACATACACATTATCATGAATCAGCTGATGGTTAAAAGCAAAAATTATATTTATGGCTGTATACACATCATTCCCAAACTCATTATTCTAAGACCTGTCTTGGCAGGATTAATATAAGGCCTTGCAGTGTGTGTGTGCGTGCGTGTGTGTTGTGTGTGTCGCCTCAGCAGTGCAGAGTTTGTGGACTGATGGAGGCCTGATTGATTTGATAAAAATGAAAGCCATTGATTCTGTCATGAATTTACAGCACCTCATTTACATAATTCAAAAAGCTGAGTTGCATCTTAGCACAGACATTAATGGAAACAGTACCCTGCAGTGCGCCCGCACCCCCCGTCCCCCAACACACACACTTATATCAACCCAACTGTCAAAAGGCCCTCCATGAAATAAATGATTACCCAGCAGTCAGATGCTAACATGCACAAATCATTGGAGGCTCGTTTGAAACATGTTTAATTTCAGCACAGTGTTTGCTTATGTGAGTAAAACGATATAGACAGAGTTACCCATTGCTTTTAAAGCTTTTCCAGGTACACATGTGTCAGCAATAAAAAATTACAAGGCATTTAAAGATGCATTTATTTGGACATAGCTGTGGTAAAGTACTGTGTGTAGAGGAAAAGGCGAAAAATGGAGAAATCACAAATGTTATTTTGTTTCTGGTCTTTAGTTGGATTCACTGGTTGTGTTTTATAGTCATCAGCGATACCAAGAGGAGTTTGACAAAGCCCAACTTACAAGTGAAGTGAAATATACTGTACAGTTTACCCTGAACATGTTGCAGAGTATGAAAAAACAGTTTGTAAATCATCTCCGTTCCTAGCGCTGTAACTGGTGTGCATTCATTCATTCATTCATCTTCTGTAAACGCTTGTGCTCTGTGGGTTGGGGGGGGGGGGGGGGCTATCCCAGCTGTCATTGGGCGAGAGGCGGGGTACAACCTGGACAGGTCGCCAGTCTATCACAGGGCACAGAGAGACAGACAACCATTCACGCAGCCTATTTAGAATAGCAAATTAACCTAAAGATGGGAAGAAGCCGGAGTACCCGTCAGACAACCCACACAGACACAGGGAGAACATGCAGACTCCACACAGAAAAGCTCCTGTCGAACCCAGAACCTTCTTGCTGTGAGGCATCAGTGCTAACCACCACACCACTGTGTCACCCTAACTGACCTGCAGTTCCCCAGAAATGTAACTAAGCGTTGCGGTGACACAGACCACAAGAGTTGTGATTGGTGGTAGCGCGTTTCCGCTTTAGTATTTCTGGCTCCTTCTCCATTTTGGCTCAAAGAAGATGGAACACATCGAGGAAGGGTTAACTGAGGAGGTTTGGAGATACAAACTTTTGTATCACTCGTGTTTTTTTTGCTGAAAGTTTCAGTTGTTGAAAATAAAGCAGGAAGTGGAAACAAAAATTAACCCGACACAGCGCCGACTAATGATGCATTGTTACAGAGCGAGCCAGACCGACGAGTGCCCGAGTATAAATGCCGAATTTCGGCATTCATTTATGACGTCTTGGTACTCCAGAAGAACCTTTAAAAATGAAGGAATGAAACATACTTCCACTTCTTCTTCACAAAACACTAAATTACGAAAAAACAAACATTCTGCAGTCATGGAGTCCACAACTGTGCTTCTAATGCATGACGATCAGGTCGGCTTCAATGGGGTTATTTTTAATGACACATTTGATTCATCTTTACTGTTGCTGCCTGATTCATTTTCCCATATTGTCAGTATACATCCTCCAACCCTATGGATCACAGTGCTGTCATGATGCTCAAAGAGGTTTGTTATTCCGTGAGAAGTGGATGGGTGACATTTGGCAGTGCGACGCACTCCTGTTTGTTGGTGATAGTGTAACAGTCCTGGAAAGGGCCGGTTCTTACTCTGCCAAAAGAGACACCCCATCACTGGCATGAGAGCATTGTTGCTTCGGAAGTAGGTCCTAGATTTGCAGCTGGGTCTCCGCTACAACAAGCAGGGGAGCAATGAGCGATGCTCTCAATTATACTTGCCATCACCTGCTTTTAACAGCATTATGTGACTTGCTTGGAGTAATTTCATGCACACGTACAATATATTCTCAAGTGAGTTTGGTTGTATTTTTAAATACTGTAGCTCTGGAATAATTTGGTAAGTGAAACCTGCACTTGGATTATTTTTTAAATCTAGTAAAAGACGTAATCTTTTAGTTACAATTAGTCGCTATAATTGTTGTTGAAGCAAACTCTGGAAATGTAGCAACAATGAAAATGTGAAGTTTGTTCCCATTGAATGGTTTGGCTGTATAGTGTCATGAAACAATGGTAACATAAGAAAAGTAAAGACCACGTTCCAAAATCATAAAAAAAAAAAAAATACGAAAGGTAACACACAGGAGAGACTCTTCTCTAAAAGCTGCAACCAACATGATTTATCGTCTGTCAAAATGCTGATGCTGAATACACTGATGGAAACACGGCTTAGACAGTCATTACGTGTTTGTTAAGTTAGTTCTACATGTCTTATTGAAGGATCCTGTTGTTGAAAAACTCTTAACTATACAACTTCGGTGTAATGCACAATCACAAGTATGCACATCTTCTGATAGTCAAACAAATATCTTGTCAGCATCAGTAAAGCATTCAGTAAAACACGTTTACCTTCATGTGTCATCACATGGCAGAAAGTGTAAAAGAAAAAGGGATCGTTGGAGCTCCCCCAGTCAGCTACCACCCAGCCATCCACAAGCAGCAGAAGGAGAGCGATGCGTAGAGAGAGAGAGAGAAAGAGAGACAGAGGGAGCGAATGAGTGACAGATGAATGAATGATGCTGTGAAGCCCTCTGTGTTGCCTTAATTGGATTTGAATGGGTTGTCATTGTGTGGAAAAATACTGTTGAAAGAAGAGACTGTTACGTACAGCAACACACACATACAACCAAAGATTTTGCACATCCCTGAACAAATTGTGTCATTTCAAAAGATAAATATGAGGCCTGAACGGGTTTTTGAAACAACTCATACACTGGCAAATTTAAAATTTTAAAAATCTTGTGTGGTAAAAAAATAAATTAAAATTAAATTAAAATAATGAGGCTCAAAGTTGACGTGAAAATAATATCTTAGACAAACTTGCTTTGGATCTAATCCGTTAATTATGTCATTCATTAAATGTGCTTCATTATATGTAAATACAGTAATTACAAATCAGAAGCCAGTTATTTCATAATTCACACGTCCCAAACCTTCAGCAGTTGGCAGCGACTCTGCGGCTTAAATCCATCATTTCTGACTGTGCTGTGACACGTTGCCATTTAAATCATTTTGATATGCACTTGCCTATTCAGTTGGTATTTTTGTGCTCTGCACACCTGGCATGGTGCAAAGGTGGGAGGGAAGGCACTGAAATGAAATACAATAAGTTGCATATAAATGAGGTATCGCAAGGCAGGGTGCCGGCATTTATTTGGGAATTGAGTCATGGCAAAAACAGTGCCCCAAACAACCATCTCAGTTCTTAAACCATTGGCAGCCATTTGGTAGTTTGGTGCTTCCACTTGGCTGCAAAAACAAAATTCACACTGAAACTGTGCTTCACAATTGAAGCAATATACACTATATTACCAAAAGTATTCGCTCACCCATTCAAATGATCAGAATCAGGTGTTCTAATCACTTGGCCTGGCCCCAGGTGTATAAATTCAAGCACTCAGGCATGCAGACTGTGAAACAAGACATTTGTGAAAGAATGGGCCGCTCTCAGGAGCTCAGTGAATTCCAGCGTGGAACTGTCATAGGATGCCACTTGTGCAACAAATCCAGTCGTGAAATTTCCTCGCTCCTAAATATTCCACAGTCAACTGTCAGCTCTATTATAACAAAATGGAAGCGTTTGGGAACAACAGCAACTCAGCCACGAAGTGGTAGGCCACGTAAAGTGACGGAGAGGGGTCAGCGGATGCTGAAGCGCATAGTGCAAAGAGGTCGCCGACTTTCTGCACAGTCAATTGCTACAGAGCTACAAACTTCATGTGACCTTCAGATTAGCCCAAGTACAGTACGCAGAGAGCTTCATGGAATGGGTTTCCATGGCCGAGCAGCTGCAGCCAAGCCACACATCACCAAGTGCAATGCAAGGCGTCGGATGCAATGGTGTAAAGCACGCCGCCACTGGCCTCTAGAGCAGTGGAGACGCGTTCTCTGGAGTGATGAATCACGCTTTTCCATCTGGCAATCTGATGGACGAGTCTGGGTTTGGAGGTTGCCAGGAGAACGGTACATTTCAGATTGCATTGTGCCAACTGTGAAATTTGGTGGAGGAGGAATTATGGTATGGGGTTGTTTTTCAGGAGCTGGGCTTGGCCCCTTAGTTCCAGTGAAAGGAACATTGAATGCTTCAGGATACCAAAACATTTTGGACAATTCCATGCTCCCAACCTTGTGGGAACAGTTTGGAGCGGGCCTCTTGCTCTTCCAACATGACTGTGCACCAGTGCACAAAGCAAGGTCCATAAAGACGTGGATGACAGAGTCTGGTGTGGATGAACTTGACTGGCCTGCACAGAGTCCTGACCTGAACCCGATAGAACACCTTTGGGATGAATTAGAGCGGAGACTGAGAGCCAGGCCTTCTCGACCAACATCAGTGTGTGACCTCACCAATGCGCTTTTGGAAGAATGGTCAAAAATTCCTATAAACACTCTCCTCAACCTTGTGGACAGTCTTCCCAGAAGAGTTGAAGCTGTAATAGCTGCAAAAGGTGGACCGACATCATATTGAATTCTAAGAGTTAGGAATGGGATGGCACTTCAGTTCATAGAATGAGTAAAGGCAGGTGAGCGAATACTTTTGGTAATATAGTGTATATATATATATATGATAGAAATGCATGAAAGTACAGGACTGCTTGACTTATTTTATGGCTAAAGATAGACTATTTGGTTAGTGAACCACTGCATATACAGAAATTAGCAAGCAGCTCACCAAAATTGCTAAACTGTGACCTATAATGTAATACTATACAGTTTATGGGGATGTAGCTCAGTTTAACATTAGTGCTCCCCTCCTCTTTTAGCAATCAATAAGCACAGAAAGTGGAGGAAAATGGACCAATCAGAAATCACCTGGTCATTGCCGCCAATGCTGAGAGGAAACACTTACACACTTACTGTATGACCCCTGTGACTCCTAACAGGACTAAACGGGTATAGAAAATGACTGACTGACTGTCAATCTCAGTTTGTCCAACTCAAACTCTACTTATTTTTTGACAAGGCATTATTTGTGATTTTTTTTTTCTACTCAAAACATTGTGCACCTATCAGGTGTGAGGTACACGAACAATATAACTCCATATATTGAGATCTGGAAAATGCTTTGCAGCAGGGGGAGAGTTCTCTGGCAAAACATTCATAAACGGAAAAATGTCAACCAGGTAGGCAACGTTCACTGTGAGCGGTTTTCATCATGCGTGGCTGAGTTTTGATAAGACGCTCAACAGGTTTGAGACGAGCAACAAGATTGCCTGAGAGGTTTATCGTTGATCTTTGCATTCTCAGAAATTACATTCCACTTCGCCAGTTCTTATATGTGAATGAAAATATCATGTGCATTGATGTTCTTACGCTGTTTATTACAGAAATTACACTGATCAGCTTAGTTAGGGATGTATTATTGACGTTAATTGGACTACTGACGCTCTCCCACTGGTAATGCAAGAATAGTTCTGATCATTTAGAGCACTATGTGAAGTGAACAGTCAGAGCACGATCATCCCTCGTTCAAGAGACATATCACCATGGCATCTGAGAAAAAAAGGACACTCTTTAAAGCAAACAATCGAGACGGCAGTGGAAAGAAAACATGAATTATGAACAGAAAATAGGAAGAGCTGTACCAATCTGGAAAAGGACGGAAAGGCAGACACTGATAGAGATAAAGATGATCTATACAGTAGCCTAGTAAACAGAAAAAAAGAGCGAGCGATCAGAGGCAGTGTAGGAGGGTTAAAGGAATGAGGTAGCATTGTCTTTCAAGATTAAGTCATTTTCACTAGACACAGTGTTCCTGATGCTGTTAAGCATCATGGGAAAGAGCTGACAGAGTAATGGATCACCACTTGGAAAAAAAGAATAAAAAAAACATTGCACGTGCATTCACACAAGTCCACACCTAGACGCACAGGAGATAAAAGCAGAGAGAGTAAGAGCACAATTTATATATATATATATATATATAAACCTCACAGAGTCTGTCTCTATCCATCCCAGAGGTTCGAGTCTTGCAGCAGTTGTGCCAAACTGTGGGCGCCAGTTTCTGTTCAGGAGAGTGTTTGTGAATAATCAGGATGCACTTAAGAGATAATTTGCTACTAATGATTCCAGGCTGACTTTCATTTTGCAACGTATCTTGAATTAGATGGATAATCCAGATGGTTAAATACACTTAGACACTCACACCCGAGTGCAGACACATGTGAACATACATTGTTAAAATTACTGTAGGTATTGAAGCTGTGCACCGTATGTGGTCTAGCTGCCTAAAAGGAGTCACCCAACGTCTTAAAGCTGAACTCATGGAGCTCCAGAGCGCCTTAAACATCTGTGTCAGACCCCTGAGGTGCACCCCGAGGTGTACCAGTCAGTACAGACTTCTATCCTCCTGCACTGCGATTGCTGCCACAGCAGACCTCGTCTGAGTTGTCTTTAAAGAGGGGATAATGTGTGGCCTAGCACAGTGGCTCAGTGGCTGAGTGCCTCACAGCAAGGTTTGAGTCTTAACCTTGGTATCTTTAATGAGTTTACAAGCTCTCCTAGTGTTTGTGTTGGTTTCCCTCCCACCATAGCCCGGTCTGGTAAATTGAAGATTCAAAAAGTGCCCTCAGGTTTGAATTTGTTTGTCTGTTTATGCATCAACCTGCGGGTCACAAGTAACCTGTCCAAGGTGTTTTACTGACTGCCTTAGGATTGGCTCAAAGACCGCTGTGACCCTGAAAATGATAAAGCGGGTATGGAAAATGAATTAATTCTGCCTTGTTGTTGTACTGTACTGTCTCAGTGAATTGCTCTGGGCTTGTTGTCTCTGTTCTCTCTGTGCTGCATTGTGGTGCTCAGATATTTCAGACCCGCATTCAAATGCACAACCTATACACAACCTGCCACAACTCTATAAACAATGGTGTGCTTAGGGGAATATTGTACTGTATGTTTGTATATTTAAACTGTAGCTTTCATAGTAGCCAGTTTTCAAGGTGAGTAGCTCTACCCACACTTGTATGTAACTTGAAGCAACTTGAAACAAACATGTATATTTATTTTCACACACACATATTCACTGATCTGTTGATAAGTCTTTATGATGTATGTTAAAGCTCCTGAATGTGAATCCATGTTAACTGCAAAGATTCTTATTGTCAATTTTCTATATTTTCATTGCATAAGGAATAACAGAAAAGCAGTTTCTCTATTAAACTATCTACAGAAACATGTGAGCATCTTTGGCTTTGGATTTTATACAGTAAGTTTCCATCATAAAAAGGTTATGTGCCAAACACAAAGGAGCATGACTGGCACTCATTGTTAAACTATGCAAGTGTTTCGTGCTGCACATTGGAGCACCCTTGAAATCTCACTAGTGCTGTGAGTCCCTTTCCTTGAGTGGAGTTGTTAATGCAGCCCGGCGAATCCACAATCCTCTAGCTCACCGTGGCCGTAGCTTGACAGCTGCATTCACTGAGTAGGAGAGAGCGGCTACAAACGCTTGACCACCGTGTAGGAAAATGGTTCTGGGGTACTTGTTCTGGTCAGTCAGTGCATCTTATCACAGAGTGGCTAAGGAATACATCTATTTGCGTTTCTATAATACTGCGAGGCTTATTCTCTCTATATTCTATATATTAGACTTGTAGTTCTTGAGACCGGTCTTGGTCTTGAGACCAAGACCAAGTCTCAAGACCACTTTTTCGTGGTCTTGGTCTTGTCACGGCCTCGACGGTCTTGTCTCGGTCTCGGGTCTCTTGGTCTCGCAATGTCTCGGACTGGCCATGCGGTCTCGAAGGGAAAGGCAGGCACAGTTTATTTTTTTATTTTTTTGATATCATTAAAAAATCACATGCATTTTGTGACACAGAAGGCGTTGCCGCTTGTCCTCTCATGCAAAATGTTGGCGAATTCGTCAGTCGTCAGGTTTGGTTTTACAGACCATAAAGAGTTTGTTTGCCACACAACTAACAATAAGACGCATTCTGCAATATGCAAATTTTAACAGTACGGTGCGGTGTCACTGCACACAGTCTGTCAATCCGTGACCGTGAGAATACACACAGGCTTAATCTCTCTCGTGCCTACATGATCATCATTCAATGCAGCCTTATTTTATTATTATATATTTTATTTCATTAAATGTTGGATGTGGTATGTATAATGGTTGTCCTCTTCTGTGTGGCCCTATGAGCCTATCATGCAAAATAGTTTAGGCTACAGATTCTGAACAACATCGGACCTTATAGAGTAGAAGTGTAGACGTTTTTTTTTTTGGTCTTGGCCTCGGTCTCAGTCTCGAGCTGAACTAGCCTTGGTCTTGACTTGGTCTGTCTTGGTCTTGATACTCTCTGGTCTTGGTAGTGTCTTGGTCTCGGTTTAGGCGGTCTTGACTTCAAGTCTACTATATATTCAGATTTATTTAAATATAAACTGCACTGACGGACAATGACCATGATACAAGAGCATTTCTCCTAAATTATTTCCGTACCAGCTTTACTGACAATTTAATAGCGCACATCTTTCCTTTTATATTGGTCTAGCCTCTGAAGTTAACAGCAAGTGATTCACACAAAGGCATCTACTTCAAAAATCTAATCAGAGTCACAGTGATGAATCTTGACCTGCTAACAGTGCAACTCTGCAACCTCCAATTCCCTTTATGTTCATTGAGTTATTTGCTGTATTCTTAATATTTTTAGGTTTAATTCCATGAATCACCTGCTCACCAGAAACACCATCGTTCCAAATAAATCAGTCTAATAAAATGGTTTATGGATTTTTGGACCATCCATACACTCGTACACGTACGCGACATTGAGAAGGTAGATTACCTTTTTTTTTTTTTCCACGGCACCTACTGACAAAGTAAAACCGTTTTATCGGCAGTCTGCAAATTATGATTGCTTTCCTTTTGATATGTGGATGCAAAAACACATTTTGGTGGCACTAATGCACACAGATGCACACACACACAGAGGGACAGATTGATGGCAGACAATCAGGCGGATGGACTTTCTGATAAATTAACAACAAGATTGATAACTAGAGAGAAAGGAAGAGAAATGGACTGATGGAGAGGGCAAAGAGAGACTGGCCTGCATATGCGCGGACAGACAGATGGACAGACAGTTTGAACAGACAGACAGAAAGACAGATGGTGCTTCTATTAGGAAAAGCGGGCTACGATGAGACGGACAAACAGACCATCGGACTGGCAGACAGATCGCAACAGACAGAAACTCTACTGGGATCGACTAAATGGGCAGACATAAAAATGAACAGGCTTGACATTCTGATGTAGAAATGGGACTGGGGGTGCCCGGGGCCAGGTGAGGAGAGGACGTCGTATCTCTGAACACCATGGACACGAGGAAGGACTCAGCTTTAAAGTGCGTATGCAGATGTGTGCGTTTGTGTACGAGCATGTGTGCGTGGATCCGCCACTGCCTCGGCCATTACCGAGGTACCAGATAAAAGTAGTGAACATGCTGCCAAAACAAGGTGCTAAAAGGCTAAAAATACAAACGGCAAAGGATTTGTATGCTCACACAGGGACGCAACACACAAACGCATACGCCCGCACACACACACACACACAGGGCAGAAGGACAAGAGGGACATCTGTTACACAGTTTTATCTCCTTTCCAGCAGAATGTTCTGAAGGCACAGTGATGTATGAAGAGAGCAAAAACTAACCTTATTGTAGAAAATAACATAAAAAAATAAAAAGAAGTTGGACTGTAAAAATGCCGCCTTCGCCTCCCAAACGTCTACTATGAATGACAAATTTGATTCATTTTGGTAATCAAAGGCACACATGAGAACAGTATGAAATAGTTAAGGTAAGCAATAACAGAGGCTCTGGGGAGGTGGAATGTATTTTGTGCTCGGCCCAAACTTTTTGTTTTTTGACCTTGGTGAATTTTGGAGCGTAAAGTTTTGAGGTTGTTCCTATTAAGCAAAAGCATAAACATCCATTTGAAGGCTTAATAGGGAGTTGTGGAACCGCTGCTCGTCGGGTGAGTGTCTTTCTGTGTGTGAGTTCTGGATGTGTGTACCGAGTCCCCCACAGGCCCTTAAGTGGTGTGTATTTATAGAGAGTGTGTCTCTCTCTGAAGCCAAGAGACTGGTTATATGAGCCCCTTCTAATGGCTAGGAGGAGAGGAAACATCCACAGTCATGTTCCCACAAAACAGACACACGTGCATGCACGCATTTGGGCATACACACACAAACATGGGCATTTGCTAAGGCGGTTAGAAGTGCTGTTGCTCCGTCCTCTCTTGGATAAACCCAGGCCTCTGAGGGTACAACTCTGACCTTTTTTTTACATGAGTTAAAAAGCATGCAAACACGATAGGTCCTTACTTTAAAAAAAAAAAAAAAACTCTGCAGCACACTGCAGTGCTGATAAGATGCGGAATTTCATCTCATAATTTAATCTTCTACATTCGTCTCTCATCCTATATAGTCAGTGGTGGAGGATAAGTGGCTTTGGGCAGAAGGAAGGCAGGGATATTGGCTGAATTCAGAACAAATAGAGAGTCCTGTGTGCACCAATATATTTCATCCGTCTTCTTGTGCTCTGCAGCTGGCAAGGACAGTTGTTGCTGGTTCTCTTGTCCTTCAGCTGCGCTGGGGTTACATACAGTAAATGAAGAAGGAGAAGGCCCATATGGCTTTGTTTGGATCTGTACACAAGCCAGCCAGAGTGGGCACATGCAAGTGTGTGTACGTGTTTTCGTGCAGTGTTGTGTACGTCTGGGTGTGTGATCTGCACACAGGGCAGCCAGCGCTGAAACAGCAGCAATTTAACTGATGCTCCCACCATATGGTTAGAGTGATAGCATTAGAGAACCTGTGCTGAACCTGAAAAAGAGACAGAGGGAGAAAGAGGGGGCAGGGTGGACCAGAGCTTGAGGCCAGGATTTGTAGAGCAGCCCCATTATAGTACAATGGTATGCAAATCACATACACACAGACATACATACAAACACAAGTGCGTGTGTGGACACACATTTAAGCCACGTAATGTCCCTACAAGTGTGCAGGCACGTAAATGCAAATGAACGTGTGTGATCACCACACTGGCCAAAATGTGCTTGTAGGGAGATACTCAGTCTTGTGCATAGGTGTGTGTGAGCGCATGCAGGTGCACGTGCGTGCACACACACACACACAGATGCAATAAGTGCAGACTTATTCAGTGTGTTTCAGCAATCTGGGTGATTTATGCCTTGAATACTGCAGTGTTTTAGGTGGGATCTCAGGGAATTCACAGCCATATGTCCCAATTTTCCTCCCTCTCTCTCTCTCTACACACACACTCACAAATGCAAACTCATACACACAAACTGTATCACACTCACGTACACACGCATACACACTATTTTCAGCTTAAAGGGCAAGGGCAAAATAAGAGTGTGTGCAGGTTTGAGAGTGCGAGGTAGGGGGGATAAGGGCTATAAGGCAGACAGTTAGAATTTTCTGCTCCAGTTAGAGGGAAATTCTTGGCTTCTGCTTTGGGAGTCAATGGACAAGTGGGATGAAAGGACAAGAGGACAACGTGGATGATGGTTTAATGGTATTAAACTGGTGCAGTTGGCTGATAGCGGCAGATAATGCAACATGACATGTGTTCTTTTTTTTTAATCTGCTGCTGAAACTAAAAAAATAAATTAAAAAAAACAGGCAATAAAATACATTATAATATTTGCACAGGAATTGCATGAGAAAACTACGAAATGGCAAACAAGCTGGCAGACTTACCATCACAAGGTTTGTGGTTTACTGGAAAAGCATTTGCTTGGTGAACAGAAAATTCTTTGTGGCTGAATAGCAAGTCAAGAATGTTTTCCAGGGTGTAGGCGTATATGTTTCCTTGTCAACCAAGACAAGATTTTATAATCATTACCTCAGAGGATTCTCAACAAGATATAAACCCAATAGAAAGAAAGGGTGTTCACACAAACGGAGCAAAAAGAAAACAGGTAGTGTCCGGGTACAACGTTCTGTGGAGCAGAGGGTAAAATAAAAACTACCTTTATCAAACTGATAAAGTGGGGACAGGAAAAAAAAGAACTGCATATGTCCCAAGGCATCCCACCTAACCTGTCCATCACAGTGGCGTGTCAACTGGCACTTATTGACGATTTTACTGCTGATAGAACCAAGAGAGTCTCTGTGCTCAGATTCAGGGAAAAGGTATCCTGGACTGACTGGAAATTTCTCCACAGGGAAAACTGAACTTCTCTCTTTATAGCAAACATTAAAAAAAAAAAAAAGTCTCCATAATTATTATTATTTGATTATTATTATTTTAATATGTGTTGTTTTTTTCTTGTACTACTTAAATTAGCATTCTTGACAAGTCCATTTGTTCCCACTGACACAAGGATTGCGGACATTTAGACACTGAACTATAACATAATGTGTATAGATAACTTTTGTGGGATTGGGAGAAAATGAATCAGTAGCTATTTCATTAACTACTGGTTCTCCGGCTTCCTCCCACCGTCCACAGACATGCTCATTTGGTTAACTGGTGATTCTAAATTGGTTGAAGAGTGCATGTGAGTGTGAATGGTTGTCTGTCTCCATGTGTTGGCCCTGCGCTATACTGGAGACCTGTCCAGGGTGTACCCCGCCTCTGGGATAGTCTCCAGCCCCCTGTGACCCTTCATAGGAACAAGCAGTTAGAGAAGATAAATGAATGAATGAATAAAGTCAACTCTGTTTTGAATTATCCTAATGTCTTTACCATAGGTAACTACTTACCTGCAGAAACTACAATGTTTTTCTCATTCCAACCAGCTTTCCATTCTAGTAGCATTAGCTTGCCATCCCTGCAGATGAGCTGTGAGGCACATCTGCCAAAAAAACAGAGACTAATGATCAGCATTTGAAGTTGGACTCAAACATGAAATGAACTCATTGTTTTTGTCATGCAGAGATACGGAGAACAAGAAGTGTAAAAAAAAAAAAACAGTAACCTCACCACAGCCCATTTTCAAATACACCGACCATATGGGAGCTACTCATGAGGCGGCGTAAAGGTGTTTCTGAACGGCGTAAGTCACCTTGACTTGTATGTGTGCACAAGCCAAATATAATTTTCATTCCTTTGGCAAACAGTCAAGAGCAACTGTCACAGAGGATAGCCGTGACTTTTGAAGCAGTCGGCATCTTCATCTGAATTTTCAAGTGTTCAAGAGGCTACATGATGTCAGACGGTGGTGTTTGTGTGTGCTCTAAGTGGGGTAAGATGGATTAGCCCCCAGTTTAACCCGTCCCAGCGAAAACTCAACCTGACAGCAAGGCTCCCTAGGAGAGAGGCAGAGAGGAAGAGACCTGAGGTCGATTTCTATTATTGAAATCGTATCCCATCTTAATATTGAAGTTGCATCTCCATTCTGAGAGCCATCAGCTTCCTCCACTTTCTCCGGTTCTCTCTTTCCTACTTTGTCTCCCTCCCCCCTTTTCACCCTGTGGTTTCTCAAAAAAAAAAAAAAAAGAACTGACAGACTTGGGAGTGCAAGCCAGGGCAGACAGTAAAGGAATCAGCTGAAAGAGGGGTGACTGGGAGAACAGCGAGATGGAAGAGCGGGGAAATAAACAGAGGGGATAAAACTGAAGGGAAGGACAGAGAGAAGAAGAGAGAGAAAAAAATGAAAGGAAAACCTCAAAATAGTTTCTGCTCATCTATCCACTCCTTTTCAATTGCTTTGGCTCCTCCCTGCCGCTGTCCCTTCTTCTTCCTCTTCCTTCTGAAGTCAGAAATCTCTAAGGAAGCTTGCTCATAAGGCCTAATTTATTTACCAGGGCCACCCCAGCTGTATCACTTCGTCATTAATTTACCAATGTCATATTTGCGTGAACAGTTGGACACCAGCCCATTCCACGCTACAGCGCAGCGTGTACGAGGAGAATCTCATCCATAAACATGTACTCTATTATTACAATTCCCTGCAGAGTTAAGGCACTTGGTATGAACTACTAATGAGCCCCGATCTGACCTATTTAAATCATAGATGTTCTTGTGCTATCATTTTAATGAATTGGACTTGTTTGCTATTACACACCGCTACATGTTTTTTCATTTGTTTCACAGCTAAGCGACACCACTTTCTTTGAGACTGAACAGAGAAAATAACTCGCGCTGTGCTACACTCATGAGGTTTAATTTGTGTGGTTTCATTTAGCGTTTAACAATTTGCACAAATATATGCACCAGATACTCACACGGAGAGATCACACTAGCCACCGTCCACCGTGCTTGATGAGTACACTCCACATGTATGGAAGACAGAGACCCTGCAGCGCTTGTGAGAGGGAGGAGGGCCAGTATTACAGTGATTTTGCATCACTGGAATAAAGAAGCACGTTCCAATTCATTAGGACACTTACATCAAACGCGTGCATTCATGATGAAAGGAGGTATTAAAAACTTGATGGAAATCTTTCAATAATACAATGGCATAATGAAGCAATAATTTTCAAAGCCAGAAGGGTCTTCTAAAAAATGTCGAAAGAACTTAATTTATTAATCAATAACCATGCAAAGTTCATTTCAGGCTCTCAAAAAAAAAAAAAAAACATAAAAAAAAAAAAATCAATTAATTCGCCTTGTTTTTGTGGAGGAATAGCCGGCCTGATTTTTAAAGAGGATTTTAAAGGAGGGAGGAAAGTGGGTAGGGGAACGCAAAGACGGGGATTAATGAAGTGAAACTGCCATAGCTTGCTGGTTTTTAACTTGTGTGTATGCACGGTGTCCAGCGCACACTTCTAACATAAGATACACCCTATGGACATGTGTCGGTAATCCCTTTGTATCTCTTTCAGGGAGACTGACAGGGGGTTAAAGTCACATCTACACGCCATCTGATAAGGTCAGTACGTGTTGTCTTTATGGACCTCCTCTGAGGACCTTTAGAGAATACATATGGCAAGCCATGTAGTTTTAGACGTACTCAGAATTATTTAAACCTGTTTTTTTGTTTGCCTGAGAAGGTAAGGTTAAGATTATGGTGAAGGGTCTGGCTAGAGTACTTGGGATGCAACAAAACTATACCGCTTGCCCTCAGTGTTACAATACAAACGGTTATAATAAGAGCAACAACAAAGAAGTGCAAACCTGGTAAGGCGCGTAACTCTCGTAGACCTAAACCTCAGCTAACTGACTGCAAACAAATAAAAACACATTTTGCACACAGCATCTCTCTTTGCCTGCAGCCAGTGGTAGTTTGTAAGTATAATACACTCCATCGAGTTAATGTGGAAAATAAGACACTTTATCAAGGTCTGGTGTTTATTTGCCAGGACACCTCATAGTGGGTTACACTTATTTTACTCAGTGAAATATTTATATTCCATTATAAAATTGCTTGCATTAGTATAATTACTTCATCAGTGCTATTGGCCCCTGTTGCATGCTCAGTAACGTGAATGAGCTAATACTCCTGCCGTACGGCTTTAATTAAGACAGAAAAGTGGCACCCAGCAGAAGGGTGTGTTTTACTGGTTGGTCTTCTCTGAAAAAGGGGGGTTGGGATGTGAGTTAGAGGGAAAGGAACAAGACGGGTTAAATATTTCATTATTTCTGCTATCCCCTGCAGTGAAGACCATTACACATCACGCTGGAATATTTCAGTATGTCTGTGTTTGGGGGGAACGTAAGGGGATATACCTGCCAATACTGTATTGCGGTGATAGTTAATGAATGAAGAGACACAAGGACATGGACATAAAGTCTCTCATGTCTCACATGGCTTTCTGCCTTCTGTCATACTATAGTCGTATGAAACGTGTCAGACCACTGCATGCAGATAAAGACACTGTGATGGAGACAGCTGAATATTTTAAAGGCTGTGCAGCCTAGCTTTATTCTAATTTACTCTCTCTCCTGTTAGAAGTTGTACTGGAAAGCTTTGGTTTATGTATTGAAAACACAGGCTGCGTACCACAACAGCAGTCACAATCATATCTTTATAGCAAATTGTACGCATATCATTTTGTAATCCTGTGAGTGGCTCTCTGTGGGAAGGGAAAAAAAAGTCAGTCTAATCTCAGGACAGTTCCCTTTCAGTTGCCTCTGATAATTAATTCATTGTATCACTGTCCAAAGTAGAAAATATAAATTGCCAGAGAGTATTTTCTGAAATTCATCCCACTCAGCAGCCTCAGGCTTTCCAAGTAAGACACCAGTCAATACAATTGAGTGAGTGTTTCTGTGTCACAGAGGTGAAAATCTACATTTATGCTGCAGAGTTTTTAACTGATGGTGAAGAAAATGCCAAAAGCATTAACGCGGGTCTACACACGTACAAACTGAGTGCGTGCACACACACCAAAACCCATTCCACAGCAAATAATGCGTTTGAATGCAAATGCCAAAACCTTCACTTTCGCCTTAATAAAACGCACAGTGTTGTTTCTGCTGGGTTCGTGTTTCTGAGTAATACAGTCTGCCTGATGACTTGTTGTGTGTGTGCGCGTGTGTGTGTAGTATGTGTGGGCATGGATGTCACAGCAGCAGGCGTGGAGGTGTTGATAACTTATTTGGCATTTTGACAGTGATAAAGGACATTTGTTGCCCTTAGCAATGCAAGAAAGGAAAAAAAAACAACACACTCATGCAAATATACATTTACACTTGATGCCCAGCAGTTAAGTTTGTTTTTTAGAAAAAAATGAGAATATTGATTCAAAAACATCTGCATTGTAACAAGATATCCTCTTCTTCTTCCACATCTTACTGAAATAATTCTTCGCGACGTGAAGTTTTTTGACAGGGGTCAGCTACAGCGTGGACAGTGAAGTAAAAGCCCAGACAGCAATAGTTCCTCAGACTCAGACAACAATATCTCTCTTTTTTTTTTTCAACTCACCAAAGCTCATTCTGTACACCCCACACAAATATTGACATGCACAAAGACAATCACTTAGGCATGTTGTAGCATACATAATTATCACATCCTCAGGCCAGCAGAACAATTAAACAGAATTCATCGCTTCACAGATCACAACTGTTCCTGTAGGGGTAAAGGATAGATGCAAATGAAGCCTCACAGCGTCAGCGCTGAAGGTTCGGATGCACGTGTGTCTGCGTACACATTTGGGTGTCACTGTGAGCAAAAGAGGGGAATTAAAGTCGCTCTGTATCTTCAAAGCTTTCGACAGCGCGAAGAGTTAGCACGCCCAGATGAAAGTGACATTGGTGGCAATTGCACCACAAGGCACACAAACGCAGCGACCCACAGCCCACACAAATACTGTATGAGCAACCTGGCGCATGCAAAAGGGGCACAGTTTTAGATGTTAACGTTAAAGAGGGAAATGTTAAATGTAAAAGGCGAAGGAAATGTGGGATGGAATATTAAAGAAAGGGAAACAGAAGTAAAATGTCACCCGAATAATGAGATATCACAAACCGGGGGCGGATTAAAGCATCAGTCCCTCAGTGTTTACCCTCCTCTCACGGTTAGCCTTTTCCAGCTATTTTATTTTAGTTTGTTTTAATAAACAGTTTTTTATTTAAATGATTTGCCTCCAGTTTCATAGGGTTCGCTGTCCCACTCGCTGAGAATTATCACAGAGGGGGTCTGCCTTAGTCAGATGCAGAGACACAGGAGCCCACTCTGCTTATCGGAAATTTCAAACATCCCTAATCCCTCTCATGTTGTGTGTTTTAGTAAAAGTGTAATGGATTATTCACTCATTATATGTCAAGCAATATGTGTGCTTTTGTCATTTTTGCATCCTCTGAGCAAACAACGTTGGGTCTGTGTTTTTGTCTAGTCATTGTTTTGATGGCTGCCTGTCTGTGTGGCCACTTATCCACCTCCCCTGTTGATTCTGATCTAAGATGAAACCTTATCCAATTGGATCTCTCCAGCTCCCAGGGGGAGGGTCTGGAAATAGGCTTATGCTCTGATTGGATCGTTAGCCCCTGAGGGAAGGGTACAAGGGAGGTCAAAAAGAAAACTGTGCTATCTTATGGCTCGGCCACACAGGGGTCCTGCATGAACCCACACGCACAATCATATACACACACTAGCCGCATCAAATCTCCAGGAAGATTATAGTCAAGTAAGATGAATCGTCCACATGTGGTGTGTTGGGGACGCTGGAGAGGGATATGACGAGACAGGGCTCATGATCCAACAGAAACATTTTTTGTTTACATTTTCCAGTGTTTTGCTTTTTGCTATATTTCTTCTTACTAGCTAGACAGAGGCTAAAATGCCAGGGTACAGACACAGATGAAAGGTGAGGGGCTGCAATACAAAACAAAGTCTACATTTCTGTAGCATCAAGCAAATTTGAAGTAAGCGAAGAACATGCGTTTAAGAGTTATTTCCATAGACTGGTTTAGAAAAAAAATAACTAATCTGAATCGTGTCCTCAGGAGGAGATGGTGTAGTCCAAGTTATGCAAGAAAGACAATCAGTCACACTGACCATGGGTAAAGTAGGTGACAGGCCTTCAGTATTATCTTCAGTTCAGCAAGTCGTACTCTGCACATCCTGCACACATTTAGCAACATGTGTAGTGTTCATTGGAAGAGTGGTTTCTCACTATTTAAGCAACACTTTATCCTCTGGTCTCCATCATTGAATGAAAACATACAAGTTTTAGCAGTTAAATGCTTCACTGTGTTCACTCACTGCTTGCTAAAAGTGTCTGTCTCAGCTCAGAGTTCCTTATAATCAAAGAAACTACATCACCCATGTAGCCTAAAGTATCAATAAAACCCACAGGATTTGTACAAAGAACTGAGGAAAAGCAGCACAGCTATCTGCAGTAAAACCAGAACAAAACTAAGACGACATTTCTATTGTGATTCCCTTCAAGATATCACATTATTCTGTACATCCTTGGTTCATAGTTAAATATATATAAACAATGATGGCAGCAGCAGCTTTGAAATAATTGGTCCATATGCCGGTCAGGCACAACATTATAACCACTGACAGCAGAAGTAAACTGAAAACACTCTTGCTCTGCTTTGGATGCACAAGGGAGACCTACACAATATTAGGTAGGTGGTCATGATGTTATGCTTGATCAGTGCATAGCAACAGAAACTGAGTTGTTCATTTTATGATAAAGATTATTGCTATCAAAACATATACCACTTGCTGGTAAAACAAAAAAAGCAAAACAAAGTACCGGTAATAATAAAATCCAATGCTGCTGCTAAAGTAGCAGGTTAGGGCATAAACTATTGCACATGTAGACAAAACGCCTCCAGCAGCTTGGATTCTGCTTAATGTCATAGGTTATTCTCACTACAACTGGACATAGTTCTTCCGATAATTTACATCAGAGCACCATAATACCAGAGGAACTTTTTCTACAGGACTTGTAAATATCTGAGAAAGGCTGGCACTGCTGATGCTTCTCTTGCCCACTAGACTGATGTGAGTAGACTGATGCAGGCATTAATAGGAAGGCAATTCTGAAGCTAAAGACTGGAATTAATTCCATCTAACCATTAAAGGCTTTTTTAAACATGGCTGTTTCAGGGTTGTTTCTAATGTTTTCTATGGTAGATCCACAGAAATGTGAGTTGTGCTGATAATGATGATGCGATGTGAATTTTGATGCTGATTGTCAAGTTTATACGCAGCTGTTTAACAAAAAGTCCCCGTCTCTCAGAAATCTAGAACACGTCGACATACATGTGACACATACACAGTTGGTGTGCATGTATCACATGTCTGAGATGGGATAGAAATAGATTAAGCTGCGGCTTGTCATAGCAGGAGTTAGCCATAATAATAAGAGGTGTTAGAGGTGGAAGAGACAGGAGGTGGAGGAAAGGAGAGAACAGAAGGGAAGTATAAAAAAACACAGAAGGGTAGTAGCAGAGAACGTGGGAGGAAAAGAGATGTGACTGTGGGAGAACGAACAGTTAAAAGAGGACAAAACAGAGAGAATTCACTTGCAAAAAAAAACAACTAATCTGTTACCTCATTACTTCTAGAATTAAGAGTATGCAGATGAATATCCAACAACCATGCTGGAGACTGTGCCAAATAGATCCAGACTGATTTAAACTTTCTGGGTTAAATTTATTCACTTCTCTAAAGTATTGGGTTATGTGATTCCTAGAAGCTGATCTTGTTTCTTGGTCATTTGGAAGAAGCTGTGCACGGAGTGGACCTTTTCCTGGTTAAAATTCTTCTTGTGGCAGGAAAGCAGGCCATTACAAAGAACTGGCTGAAGACTGAAGTACCACACTGCCTGGCCAAATAAAAAAGTCACCACCAAAAAAAGGACACACTAATATTTCGTTTGACAGCCTTTAGCTTTGAATCTGGACTCATCAGACTACATGACCTTCTTCCTTCACATTGTACGTGTGAAAATGATCTTACTTTTACTATTAAACATAGCCCTGAGTTCAACTGTTGTTTTTCTTTGATTTGATTTCACCAAATGTTTAAGTGATCACAGATCACAATCAATCAGGATTTTTCTCTGAATGTATTTCTATATTTCTAATAATGTGTTGGACAGTTCTTAACCCAATTTTAGTAGTTTCTGTAATCTCCTGAGATGTTTTCTCTGCTTGATGCATGCCAATGATTTGACATTTCTCTAACAGGCTAACATCTTTTCCACAACCACAGGATGTGTCTTTCAACACGGTTGTTTAAGAAATGAGAAGCTACTCACTGCATCATTTGGGATTAAATAACTTGTTGCCAGTTGAAAGATAATCACTCATGCAGTAATTATCCAATAGGAGGCTGGTACCTATTTGCTTAGTTAAAATCAGGTGGAGACTTTTTGTTTTTGGCCAGACATTTACTGTTACACTCTTTGCATTTTACATTTTTACTTTCATCTATGGAAACATGGTCAATACAAAATGGCACTGAACTGGACAGAATGATTTGACATAGTTAGATTAACCTAAATTAAAAAAAATTTAAATTTAAAAACGTAACATGCCTGAAAGTAGGAAATTTGTCGACTGTAGAGTGCATGTACCTACACAATAAACCAATCTAAAAGCAAAAATAAAAATAGATTCCAGCATCTCAAATAGGTTAATTTTGTTTAGCAGAAACTGAACATCTGCAGAATTCAGAGAACATTTTTTTTTTTTTTTTTTTAATATTATCATCATTCTGCTGCTGCTTTAACAGCGTTCAAAATCACTGACCCTTCATCCAGACCAGTGAATGTTGGCCACTGTAATCTGTCTGTATGGTTTTCTAGTGGGTTATTTACCAGCTAACTCCCTCTGGATCTACTCTGTTGATTATGACATGACTGAACTGGGACCATCATGGATATTTCAAGAAATATCTGACTACTTTTTATTTTAAACGAGTTAAAAGTCACGTCAATATGTTGTGGGAATGTGTGTGAATATAAAATATAATACACTATATTACCAAAAGTATTCGCTCACCCATTCAAATGATCAGAATCAGGTGTTCTAATCACTTGGCCTGGCCCCAGGTGTATAAATTCAAGCACTCAGGCATGCAGACTGTGAAACAAGACATTTGTGAAAGAATGGGCCGCTCTCAGGAGCTCAGTGAATTCCAGCGTGGAACTGTCATAGGATGCCACTTGTGCAACAAATCCAGTCGTGAAATTTCCTCGCTCCTAAATATTCCACAGTCAACTGTCAGCTCTATTATAACAAAATAGAAGCGTTTGGGAACAACAGCAACTCAGCCACGAAGTGGTAGGCCACGTAAAGTGACGGAGAGGGGTCAGCGGATGCTGAAGCGCATAGTGCAAAGAGGTCGCCGACTTTCTGCACAGTCAATTGCTACAGAGCTACAAACTTCATGTGACCTTCAGATTAGCCCAAGTACAGTACGCAGAGAGCTTCATGGAATGGGTTTCCATGGCCGAGCAGCTGCAGCCAAGCCACACATCACCAAATGCAATGCAAGGTGTCGGATGCAATGGTGTAAAGCACGCCGCCACTGGCCTCTAGAGCAGTGGAGACGCGTTCTCTGGAGTGATGAATCACGCTTTTCCATCTGGCAATCTGATGGACGAGTCTGGGTTTGGAGGTTGCCAGGAGAACGGTACATTTCAGATTGCATTGTGCCAACTGTGAAATTTGGTGGAGGAGGAATTATGGTATGGGGTTGTTTTTCAGGAGCTGGGCTTGGCCCCTTAGTTCCAGTGAAAGGAACATTGAATGCTTCAGGATACCAAAACATTTTGGACAATTCCATGCTCCCAACCTTGTGGGAACAGTTTGGAGCGGGCCCCTTCCTCTTCCAACATGACTGTGCACCAGTGCACAAAGCAAGGTCCATAAAGACGTGGATGACAGAGTCTGGTGTGGATGAACTTGACTGGCCTGCACAGAGTCCTGACCTGAACCCGATAGAACACCTTTGGGATGAATTAGAGCGGAGACTGAGAGCCAGGCCTTCTCGACCAACATCAGTGTGTGACCTCACCAATGCGCTTTTGGAAGAATGGTCAAAAATTCCTATAAACACTCTCCTCAACCTTGTGGACAGTCTTCCCAGAAGAGTTGAAGCTGTAATAGCTGCAAAAGGTGGACCGACATCATATTGAATTCTATGAGTTAGGAATGGGATGGCACTTCAGTTCATAGAATGAGTAAAGGCAGGTGAGCGAATACTTTTGGTAATATAGTGTACATGGTGAAAGATTTCTCTTTTATGCAGACAAATGTCAGCCATGGCTAAATGACACTGAGGTTGTTTTGTAATGTTGCAGATATTCTTTGTCTCGCCGACTAATTGGTTTCTGCAGAGGGAGTAAAATCAAACTTCTGTATCCATTATTGTTTTTGGCCAGAAAGGTCAAAAAACTGTTTCCCAGTGATTATAATGGCACAAAGTCAATGTATTTACTTCTATCTTTAACAGGATGATCTCTTATTTTAAAGAATAAATAAACTTGTTTCTGCAACCCAGCAAACAACTTTTCAAACTGATGCTTCCAGTCAGTTTGTTTACTTCAGGCTTCTACGCTCTCTGCCAAATGTCTGCAGAGGATGTGTCAGGTTGGCTGCCAGTTTACCTGCAGAAACTGTCTTCTTTTCCATGGAAATAAAAATAAATAGCCATGGTGTCCACGGAAAATGTATTGGTTTCTGTGATGGATATCTCCCTCGCTCCGCTGTGTTGACCTTCCTACTTAACCTTCTCTTCTTCCGCTGTTTAACATCCCAGCAAGAGAACTGTCCCGAGCTCAGTCATGCATACAACCAAGACACACACACAAAAAAAAGTTGCACGTATATGCATGCACACGCAGCCACACAAAGACACAAACAAACGAAGTCATGCATACCGGATGCTTGATGACAGGTCTGATTTGATTTCACTTTCTAGGACATAATGCACTGTACGGCACAAAATAAAAAAGAAAAGAAACGCCTACTGTATATGACTGTAACATCAAAGCTGAGGAGAGCCAAAGAAGAACCACAACTATTTCTTACTTTAGAAAGCTATGGGCTTCTGTGTCAGTAATTGGCGTAGTTACAGATGTTGCTATGTTAAGTAGCTGTGGTTGTAAGGGTCGGTTGAGTTTCACTAGTGGCTGTGTTTCGTTTCAGTGGCTGTGTTTAGTTACAGGTGTTACTGGAAATGCAGTGGTATGTGTAGATGTGTGGTTGCACTAGCTACTGCATTTGTTTGCAGGCATTGCTGTAGTGGCAGTGACTGGTTTAGTTGTGGTAATTGGTGTTGTTAGATGCAGGTGCTGGTGTAGAATCAGTGACTCGTTTAGTTTCAGGGGATGCCATGTTTTTTTGTAGTAGTAGTAGTAGTTGCTGTTAGATTTGTCTGTTTGTGGTACAATGTGTAGCGAAGAGGGAAACAAGTGCCAGATACACACACAAAAACCTAAGGACTAGATGAAATAATTTTTAGTTTAATGAAGACTTGCAGCTCTGCAGTGTGAGGAAGGGTAATCAAAAAAAAAACAAAAGCAAGACACAACTCAGCAAACCGGAAATACAAGGAGCGGAACAGAAACAAGTGTACATGAACAAGCGGGTAATTCAATAGACAACTTAAAGAGGGGAAAGACAGGGTTTTATATATATATACACACATGGGCTGATGGATTAACAAGACACAGGTGAAACCGATGAGGGGAGGAGCATGCAGACAAAAGACACAAGGCAAGACAGGTGAGTGAAATCACAGGGACCTGAAACAAGTAAAAATGATGATGATTAGAAGAGAAAAACAATTGCAAAATAAAATAGATATGCAAACTGGATAACAAAAAGGTACAAAAATACACAATATCATGACAGTAAGTGTAGCTGTGGTGTTTGGTTTAGGCCCTGGTCAGACCTGGCCGCTTTAAGCTTCAAGCAGGTTCCAAGCTGTCAATGCCAAGTGAGTTCCCACTTGGCATTAAATTGTGCCTCCATATGCGTCTCAAGCCAACAATCGAGGTCCGATCACACAAATAAACACAAAAAATACATGAGGCACAGTACAACTAATCACGTTGTTGTGCAAACAGCTGCAGTCTCTAACTGCCACTGTTGCAGAACAATTAACAGCGCTGTTTGTTGTGTGTGAGCCCTGACTTGGGGATATGATAAAAATACTGGAAAACAATGAGCTGTGAAGTCTCTCTCTCACTGAAAGGACACACCTTAAGTTATTATTAATTTATCTACACCTTGCTGGAACAAAGCACAGATTATAAAAGTAACCCCGGAAGTTCCCTTAGACAGAGGTATGACACTGCGCCACTGTTTCCAATTAAGGTAAATAAAGAGTCAATGTGTGTTTTTTTACAGTTGTACCACACATGGGCTACTTGTATTTAGTAATATAAGTTCTATAAGTCCTCCCATTGGGCTAGAATTCACGAGTTTGGAGCAAGAGTCAATGCAGTACTGTCTGAGAGTGGAGTTACATTATCATTGACCTGCCTGTACCTCCGCCAGTTGAAAAGAGATGTTGGATTATGCACTGTACTTATATATGTCTCAAAACAAAAACTGCAGATTGTCTAGATCCTAAATTAACAGCACAACAACTCAAACCAACAAACAGTTCTTGTAATGTTCCTACTTTCAAATTCCAAAGTCGTGATCAGAAAAATTGACACTTGACCATAGATCAGCATGATATTAACTAAGTAAAATGACAGAAACCATCTTTGGAAAAAATAAAGAATTTGACGTGTACTTTAGTTTTAGTTTGGTCCCATCCACTAACACGGAGGAGGTGGAGCTTATGACCTATTCTGCAGCCAGCCACCAGGGGGAGCTCCACCTGCTTTGGCTTCACTTTTGAGGAGCTGTCAAGGCGTGAACATGGTGTATGGTTTAATTACAGTACTTGCCATATTTTATTGCAAGTGCTGATGCTTAGTTGCAAAAACAATTGTATCAGATGTTGCCGTACACAAAAGTGTTTGGTTTATTGTAGTAGTGACTTGCAGCAGCTGGTTTTAGTGACTCATTTTAAATCTCTCTTTGAAATACTTTCTTCGAAGACTACATACATAACGATTACGAAAAGTCCAGTAAGATAGATATGAGCAGTGTGGCGATTAGGTTAGTTAGGCGAGCGAAATAGAAAAAGAGAAAGACAGAGTGAGCAAGAGGGGGAGAGAGCACACACTATTTGCTAACTTGGTGAAACAAAAGTCCACTTTTCAGCCCGATGACAGGAAATCAATGAGGAGAACAGGAGAAAATATGATAACATGACGGAGCACAAAGAGAGCACATGCGGCGACTAGACACGGAGGTAATGACACACGCACGCACACACACACAAATACTCATGCATAAGCACCACACACGCATACACACACACACACACACACATAGCTTTTAAAGGTCATCAGCAAGTTGGACTACCCAGAAGACAGCTGGCAATCAATACAAGAAAGAAGACAACAATGACTGAGAAAGCTGTTATTCAGGTTTTTAGAGTATTTTGTTCCCTCGGAGACGAAAAATAAAGCTTGGTTGTTGTTTCAGTTGACCTTCAAATGGCATCGGCAGACCAAATAACATTGGGGGACATTGCATTACATTTTTCTCCTAGCCGTGAAGGCATCAAAGGGCTGTCAAAATGAGATTAAAAGTGTAAACTATGAGGACAAAACGGTCACCTCTTGTTAGAATCTCCTGCATTATACCCCAATTCGTGGCGCTGATCTGACTGCTAAAAGAACACGTAACAGAAGTAGTTAAATGTATTTACCAACCTAAAGCCCCTAAACAATACCGTATGTGTCTCAACTCCCTGTCAGACTAAGGAATATTTGAGCGTTTATGCATGTGTGTGTCAGTCTCCATGTCGAGGAGGCTTTCATATCAAGTCTGGCAGCACTCCATGAAATGAGAGCCCTCATCCGTTTTGAGTGGCACTTAATGAAAGTAAAATGGGTTTACACAAGTGTGCGTTTCCTCGTGAGAATGTGTCGGCGTGGGATTATGTGCGTGCGAGGATCATCTGGGGTTCATTTAGGCCTACGATTATTGTCGCTGAAACGTAAATATTATAGGGTATGTTCCTGTCAAGTTTATGTGATCCCCCGTGTGTGGAATTTTGATGTGGTAATATTCCCAGGTCTGAATACACCTGTAGCGTTTCCAAGACACAAAAAGGCCGGGAGGTATCCGGGGGGAACAATGTAAGGACAAGTTTTCAAACTTATTAGTATGGAGCTGATATTTCATCCTGAGAGGTGAGGATGATATAGGTATCTCTGAGGGATTAAAGCCTTTTTCTGCAGCTGGTGACAAACTCTTTTCTACTTTGGGGCGTGGAGAAGAAGCCTGTACAGGGGTGGCTAAAGTCTTGTATGTATGCGAAGAAACGTGGCGATGGCATAGAGCCTAATTACATTCAAACAAATTATACACACACACACACACACACACAAGGAATAAATGAGTGTGATTAACCTCACACACCCTCGCCCTCCTTATCGGGGATAGGTGACACAAATGACAGTGGGTCCAGCAGTCAAGCAGAAAATCCCGGCGTTATTGGGGAATCACAGCTGCACACCCACGCACACACACACACACACTGGAAGGCATTGCATTCTCCAGGGACAGTCACGTCTCTCTGCTTGATAATCTATCTCCATTAGGCACAAGTGATAGGTTCTGATTAATAGGGGCACAGGCAATAAACACACACATTCAGGAACACGGAAACACTGGCATAAACTCTTATTAGCTCAGCCCCACTATCAACAACGCAATCACAATGATATATTATTGTTGCGTCGGTCACAAACTAAAATAGAGTTTATATAATTAAGGTGCGTGAGTAATGTTTCGCTTCGATAAGAAAAAGAGTAAACAGACTCATTTTTTTTGTGACATGCGAACATAATTTTTTCATTTCTCAATAATTTAATTCACCTTTCTTGAATCATTAGATGTATGTCATCAGAATATACGTGCTTTCATTGTACAGTAGTTTTAAATCTTGCAGGCTGTATCCGTCTCCAAGCATGTCTTTTATCCACGCCCACTCGGGACTGGGCAAATAGGAAAATCAAGCCCATGCGCCGCCCAAAGATACTTGCGCTGAAATGGCAAGGGCAGCGGGGCAGTATGGAGGCGTAGTTATTGAATAATTAAACAGATAGCTCACTGCTGACTGATTTGTTGAGTAAAGTAAAACATCAACAGTAGTAGCAGTAGTGACTTCAGTATTCAAATTACTGACAGCGATCATGAATCCAGTGCTCTTTACCATTTTTATGTGATGTCTCAGTTGAGACTTCAGTACCCTTATTAATCATCATGTGTGCCATAATCAACAGTTGTCAGATAACTGTAATTAACACATTTATTAAAGTTTTGCACTGTGGGAGTCTCCTTCCACCTCTCTCTCTCTCTCTATCTCTCACTCACTCTCTCTCTCTGCATCACTTTCCTGGCTGTATCATACCCTCCAACAGATCTGGCTAAGCCTGTGTCAGTCCACCTTTCATTATGTAACCAGAAATAGATTTGAGTCAAGAGTTTTTCACACAGAGATCCCACAATACAAGCTTCTCCACTCTCTGTGACACAGACTTTAGACACAGCAATTTCATTTCTGCCCGTGTCCAGCTCCATTCAATCCATATTTGTTCTCCCAGTTGACATGCATGCACTGTCGAGTGCGTGGCATGTGCGCACACACCCATGCAGCGCAGACGCAGGATTGACGCACGCCGACGAGCATGTGCAGTGCACCTCTGTGTGAGGCAACAGTGTATTATTTCCCCTGTGGTTTTGAATGGCGGGGTTGAGAAGGAACACTGAACCAGATGCTCTTTAATCCTATAATGAGAAATCCAGCCAAACACACATGCAGCGGGCGCACACACTCGCCCAGAGCCAATAATCTGTTAGACACAATGCGCTCTTTTAATCCCGATCCCTCATAATGATGACACTAAGACTCCCTCTCCTCTATTGCAACTAATCATTTATCTGTTTATCTGACTACACACACTGAGAGACACAGATTGCCTTTGTGTAGCCGTCTGTTTCACTCACTAACAGGCCAAGAGGACGACTGACAGACTGGCGAGCAGAGAGACAGACAGATGTGCAGACAGACAGATGCACACTGCTCTGCGCTCAGAACTCACCAGACATTCAGTCATATTTAGCAGACAGGATTAAGTTTTCTAAAGGCATTTTTTTTTTTTTTTGCATGTAAGTGTGTGTGTGTGTGTGGGTACCCACGTAAGGGTGTGTCTGCGATTGTATGCATGACAACTGCAACCTAACAAACAGACTCCCGTAACCAGGCAACTGATTCGCTCCTAAATCTTTTAAAACCTCAGATACCATTGTCATTGTTTTAGAAAATGCACACGGGCACACACATACGGATGCACACAGACACACAAAATCCCTGTGTGGCAAGTGTGGTATACTTAGAATATAAACACACCATTTCTAAGCTGTGAAAACTTTGAAACATATTCTCTCCCAGACGTGCTGGCATCCAGAAATAGACGACAGCGAGAGCAGATCACACGCTTTGTTTAGGCCTAACGATTGAGACGGGCGAGACATTGGACGAACGGATAGATAGATACAGCACATATGCTAAGTGAAAGGGTAACTGGAGAGAGACACAGACGAGTGGGGAGGGGTGAGAAAGGTAGGTAATCACAGTTCCACCCAAACAGATCTTTCTCTAGCATGGCTGGGCTAAAAATCGATAGCACTTTCCCTTCTCCCCTCGCTCTGTCACCGGCGCTGCCCAGAACAAACTTCAACACACACAACAGGCGCACAAATTGTTGACACAGAGAGATAAAGCACGCGGGCGCGCACACACACACACACACAGACGAATGTGCACACATGCATACACATCAGACGGTGCACAGATCACTTTAACATGCTCACACACAGAGAGTCGCGCCCGTGGGCCATCTAACTGCCACCAGATATGAGGGTTTGATCAATACAGTAATATCAGTGTTCATACCAGCCACACACTCTCGTCTTCTTTCTTTTATTTTCTTTTCATGCCCAGAAAAAAAAAAGAAACACACACACATACACCCACTTTTATCATAAATGTCCAAGGCTGACACACAAATAGTTTGTGCGATACACACTGCACACACAGAAGCAGTGCAGGGAGTCCATGTGAATAGAAATGAGTTGGTTTCTGTTCTATTGTCTGCACACAATCATGTACACTAACATTTATTTTGTTGTTTGTTTTTATTACGCATTTACCAAGAGTGTGCCTTTGTATATTGCTAGTTTTGCATGTGGACATGTCCTGGAGTGTATGTGTGTTGTGTGTGTGTGTGTGTCAGGATAATGGCTTGTTTGTTTATTTGCCGTTTGACACCGGTCCACCCTCTCCTATTGATTAGTACTCCTGCCTCTCTCTTTAGATCTCCTCCCAGTTGGCTGGTTATGAAAACACAATTGTTGGAGAGGCAAGTACTTTGCCTAAAGGCTCCAAACGCTCTTTGCTGTGATTTCACAGGTGGACACAGGAAATCATATCCAAAGATTCATGGGTGGAATCGACCACTTAATGCCAGTTGTGGTTTCGCTCAGCCAGCACTTGATCACATCCGCAAACACTTTTTGGTCTTTTACAGGCATCTCTTTCTTTCTCATTCCCCTCGTACACATTCCCATGTACATCCTGACAGGCAGTCAGGGCTATCAGATCTTCAGTCTGATGTCAGTAGGCTGCTTGACTTGGTGATAAATTGCAACTTGTCTCATGAGTCTACAACAAAGTACCCACCAGTGCCGCCAATAAATCTATGAAAACCATTAGCTGGCAGCTCGGGACTCAGTCTCATCATTTAAAGACACACATGCCTTCACACTTACACTTTTCAACCCTGCACAATATTCCTAATTCTGCAGACTTCCACTGTGTTTTACGTTACTTAAAGCCCCTTGTTTTCAACAACAGATTGGAACAAATCTCCTTACAGCCTCGGTTCTGTTGAAACTATGCCTGCCATCAATACCCAGGTATTCAGTCTCTATTTCTTGTATGTTTGTCCACATGCTAATTTGTACATTTTTGCCTATACTATACTATTTTTTTTATTATTTTTTTACAAGATTTTATTTTACTTATTTTTATTTTATTTTATTTTATCTTTTTTTCATCTGTGGTTCTTAAGCTGCTGTGACCAAGTAATTTCCCTTGAGGATGAATAAAGCTTATCTAAGTATTCACATGGTGGTCTTGGTGGTTGAGCAGCTTCAGATGTTTTAAAGTCGACTATTTGCAGATGACATCATTTATATGAACACAGTAGAAAGTGACCTTTCTATATACTTGACCTGAATATGTATTGTAACGTCTCACACAAAGGAAGCTATGAGGCTTTTCTGCAGTGTAAGAGAAATTTGGGAAGGGACTAGTGTCGGGCGTGGCCCACGGCAACAACATAAACGGCGTCAGTCTGACACTTATAATATATGGCTCTCGCTCTGCAAACTCAACTCAAGCATAACTTCCGTGCATTCGATGACATCAAGGACAAAAAAGCACAATCTACAACTACACCATCAATGTCAACTAACTGAACATAGCTGAACAAAATACATGAGCTTGTCAATACTGCACGCTGCAGACATGTCTAACCTATTATAATAATGCTTCACATTGTGTTCTTTGATAGGATCATGTAGCTGGGATAAAAAAGTGGTATATCTCCGACGCCTTTTCGGCTAAAAGTCTAAAAGCTTTGACAGAGAAATTCTCCCTGTCAGGGGTTTTTGTGAAATTTTTAACTGATTCCTGTCTTGAGGATTCGGACGGTTCCTCTGCTAGCATTAACGGATGCCTTTTCAGACGTGTGTGCATTGCAGTAGTACTTTTGTTGTATTTTAGGATGACTTGCATATTGTGCACATCACGGCAGTTTGGGCTCCTCCGCTATCTTCTCATATAGGTGTCCAGTTGTTATTGTCACATGATCAGTGACTAGTCGACTTTATGCTTAAAGCGTCATGGCACAGTCTAGTTTGTACAATCCTACGTGGTCTACAAAGCAGCTGAGTCCCAGTAGTTGAAAACATAAAATATATACTCATCAATATTCTGTATTACATGTTTCATCTTTTAAAATTGCAGTGTAAACAAATCTAATTCGAAATGCTGAATAAACAAGTCCTTGTTATCATCATCTGTCAAAATTTTCTCACTCCTACAAGAGGAAAAAAAACACCTCTTTTCCTTTTTCTTCTTCATCCTTTCCATCTCCCCTCCTCTATAGCCTCTCTCCTCCACTCTCTCCTATCTCCATCCCTCCATCTATCCATTTCCTCACAGCGCTTACCTCTCTATCCCCTCTGCCTCCCTTCATCCCTTGAGGAGAAAGATTCTATCTGTTCACCCCACCCCCCCTCGTATCCCTGTCCTCTTGACCCACGTGAAGGACAAAGCAGCCCAAGCCAGCAAACTTAGCTGAGGCCTAAACGCTTAAGAATAATCCCCTTTTGTTCTTTGTCCTTCCTTAAAACATGCCTGCGCTGGACATTTTTCCTGTCGCCCAAACTCTTTGTGCACCTCTAGGGCCTCATTTTTGCGAGTCATTAACATGTATTACTGTCTCCTTTGCCTCCAGCTTTTCAGTCCAACCCATCTCCAGAACTCCATATCTATCTATCACAGCTACATTAAAAAAAAAAAAAAAAAATAGCATTGTCAAACAGTCTGCAGAGGACCGTGTTAAGATAAAAATGAGAGGGTGAAAAATCTGCCCAATCCCCACTAATCTGTGAGAGAGGAATGGGGATGAGGTGAGGAGTTGAGCGCGGATAACCACAAGCCTGAAACTCATTCAGCGGTGAAACCTGATGTGATGGTTTACAAACTGAGAGAAGACAGGAGGAGACTGTGAATATTCAAACTGATGAAAGACAACCTGAAGGCTAATGAATTTTTAAGGGAAGAATGGAGACAGAGGGGGAGATTAAAAAAGGAAATTCAGCAACGGTATATGGAAAGAGATGATAAATGTATCCAGTGTAAACAAGAAAACATTTAACTCTCTAAAAACAAGCAGTGTTTTGACTGTTTAAGTGCTTCCACACAAATACTCTTTCAGCCAGATCCAAGAGAATAAGATTTGCACAAACTACACATGCTGTTCTGTGCCAAATTAGATTCATCTGCAGGCAGCACCAACACAAACAGATTTCAAAGCGTGCAGGTTGTTTTGGCAAAGGTTTGCTGTGTATAGTAGGCAGCCTGCTACTATCTAGCAATCTGTGGGCAGTGTAGTTGTTTAAAGAATAAACACAATTGCTGGATGAATGACTTTGGTGCAGCTGGCTCTCATTCATACATGCATGCCTTTCTGGAAGAGATAAGTATTTGTTGCAGTCTCAAAAAAGCCGGTGGGTGAGGCGCATTCCTGCACACGCATTTGTCTCAAACACACACAACTTGGACGTGAATTTCTGGAGGCGATGGCGCATCCATCGAACAAACGACTGAGACCACTGTACCTCACCTCTGATTACAGTAGGTCAACTACATCTTTATTCCAGAAATCAGCACTGTTAATAATTCATGCAACTCCATCAATATTTCAGTCACAAGCAGTCATATTTCTGTCCTGCCTGTAAGAATAAATCATTAATGACTGACAGAACTCTTAAAAACAACACAGCACAGAGTCGCTGTGCGTGCGTGTGTCCATCTAGACATGTGAGCTGCTGAACCTGGGTGCGTCAGTGTCCTCTCAATGCTGTACCACACCCCCATCCGCCGTGATTTGTGAGCAACCTTCCTCAAATCACTTCTGCAACAGTGATTTACCACTCTGGGCACCATGGTCCATGCTGCTGATTAAAAGGAAATTAGTCTTTATTTTTAAACTGCATCATCAGTTGAGACTTATCTCCAGGCCCTCACTGGGAAGCACCATGATTTCATGCTGAAATTGCTTTTTTGTGCAACTATCAAGTTTTCAAAGCAATTTGCTGTCAGTGCAGCGGCTTTCACGTTGTTGTGCAGTTCATAAAGAATGTCAGGCCTGACTTCAGGCTGCAGTGACCAGGCGGCTTCGGAGCAATAAACAACACTGCTGTTCCGACCGCTTCCAAGATGTGAGGTCGTAATAAAGAATTGCTCTCCTTGTACTTCAGCTAAGCTAACGCAATTAGCCTGCAAAGATCAGAATTACCGCATAATATTTAAAAAAAAAAAACACCAACAAAAAAGAGACAAAGATAATTTAAGAAAAACTTTTAGAGGTGAACATGGCGGAGACTCCACGCCGGCGTCACTAACACGAGAGCTTGCAAAATGTCTTCACAGCTCCCTGGTTTCATTGTCATCAGTATTCACTGACCAGAATGGATGAGAGTAATAGCTGGTAAAATGGCCTGACTGTCACAGAGCAAATTACTTTCATTTCAACGCAGCACCATCAAGCAGCGAAAAGCCACTGACATGTAAATAGCGGCCAAAAAAAAAGAGAAAGGCACTTTACACAGAAGTCATTGACATGTAAATACCAACAGAGGGAGATGAGAGATGAAAGAGCGAGAGGAAAGATGTTAAGTGAGGGGAAAAACTGAGAAGGAGAAAGAGAGAGACAGCGCCAAAGTGACAGAAGGCTTTTGAGTTTTGAAGTGCTGTAATGGTCCTCATCCTCATTCAGGTGTAATTTAAATGAATGGGCGACCAATTTGATTGATAGAATCTTGGATGAGGCTTTTGCTTCTGAATATAACCTATGAAAAATGGAAATAACTCTCCGCTCTTTTGAGTATCCTTCACCCTTCACACTATCTCTCCTCTCCAGCCAAGTGCGGTGCCACCCATGTGAGACAGGGTTGTACATGAGTCACATAATATCCTCTCTTTGCGCCGAAATGGCTTCCTCAGCGTGTCGGGCTCCGTGCTCCAATGGCTGTCGCTGTTGCATCTCGGGCCTGTGCTGTATGAGTGATGACAGGGAGCAACTGGCTTCCATTGGGATCTAATCAAATGTGAGGGCCCATGCGGCTGCAGCCTGATAGAGAGGCGCTTTAACAGAGCTGCTCAAGGGAGACTCATCCATCAACCTGCAACCAACCAAAGAGCACCGGGGTACCGCTGGCAATGATGGAGAGCTCAGTGACTGACTCAATGGAGGCGCGTGCCGCTGTCTGTCTGCACATGCGCATGTATACAACGACACGTAGGTGCAACAGATTATAATGTGATAACCCTGTTATCCTCTGCCTCAGACTTTAAAGTGAGTTATGTTTGACAGCGTGGATATCCGATACCTCTGGTAACACGGTTATCTGACATCAGATGAGGTTTTCTTGAACATGGCACCAGGAAAGAATATGGCTCATGAAATATAGGGTCGGCCTGTTCAGAGAGTGAAGCCTAGCAGTCACTTAATACCGACATCCACTGTTGTCTATTCTTAGATCCACTGTGCTCTCAGAACGCCAGTCTTCACTTTTACTTTACATCAGCAGAATGATGTCAGGGAAAGTCATTTTTTTGGATCCGTCGCCAAAAATATGATAAACTCAGGAAGTTTACCCTGTTTGAACTTAGATTTTAACTTAAAGAAAACATTTTCTGTGAGCAAATTGAAAAAGTTGGTCTTTGTGAACAATGCATTCTTTAAAAAAAAAAACAGATCATAGCAATATTATCTTGTTCCCTAGCTTCTGGGAGCACCGACACACACACACAAAAAAAAAAGCCAGGAAAACCCAGAGCGGAAGAGACAAGAGAGAAATGAAATGAATGATAAAGATCAAGTGATTTACTGAGTTCAAAATAAGGGATGGGATAGATGGCGAGTGTGCGCCTTTGTGTTTCTTTATCGGTGCAGACAGCAGGCCTGTGAGGTCAGTACCTAATCATAGTGGAGGTTAGATTTCTATCGTACCATCTTCCAAGTCCCGCCCGTCCGTATCTTTCTATCACACTACTGGCCTCTCTCACAGCTACTTTCAGAGATCCACTGCAGGGCAAAGATTCAGATCATCTCAGTGAAACATTTCCAGGTATTAACACACACAAACACCTATGAAGAGTGTAAAGTGTTGCGTTTTTTTTTTAATGTTTTTTTTCAGCAAAAGTAAGTAAGCAAGGGGGATTTATTTAGCAAGGGCAGTGGTAGGTGCTACGTTTCTAATCAGGCATGGCATTGACTTTGTGTTTATTTAATGCTTATTTATTGTTTACTTAGTCACATTACCTCTGTGCCGTGTCCCTGCAGCGTCACAGCAATAATTCACTCCCATAATTAAATATCTGGCTGAAAACTCAAAAGCCTGATTTTCTCCAATTGAATTCCCAATTCCTCACAGATACGCTGCATCAGCTTAGAGACTCACTGAGGCTCTGGGTTTGGACGGTGTTTGGAGATGAGAAACGAAAGTGAATAAAGACAGTGTGTGTGAGAGAGTGAGAGAGAGAGGACGGAGAAGAAAGTGGGGAAGATGTTGTAGGACTTGTGTGGGGGGAAAAAACAGGAGTTGTAGAAGGAGGAGCAGAAAATCAGAGAGGAGCAGGAAGTAAATTAGGCCGAGAATTAGATCGCAGAGAAGCTGAAAGATGTAGATTACAGTGCCAGGACGACATTTGGCCAACCCTCTACTTCTGGGCGTTGTCCAGGCACTTAGAGAAGGGTGACACACACTGGCATCTGTCTGCTTATGTGTGTGTCAGTATGGCCCCTGTGTGTATGTGTGTGCGCGCGCGGGTGTACGTGTGGTCATTGGACTTTGGAGATTACAGCAGAGGTGAGGCCAAACTGACAACAGCTGCTGACACACAAACCACATGACATTGATTTATTTTTGATTCCAGCTTAATATCCTTTCCCAACCCTTTAAACAGACTGGTACACAGACACACGCGCGCACACTCACGCACACACTCACGCAGTTATAAGTCAGTATGATTGATATAAAAGCTGTCATTCTCTCTCCCGTGCTGTCAGGCTTCTCTTATCTCCATGGTGACACAGTGACAGGGCTCCATCTATCGCAAACACCATGACACACACACACACGCACGCACACACACACACACGCACACACACAGACAGACGCATATATGCACAAATCTGCACACGCATACAAATGTGTACGCGTGTGCAGATGTAAGGCACAAATACATCACAATTATTCATTACCTCCATCCGTCTCTCATGGGCCTCATCTTATCTCGGAGACTGCTGTAGGGACTCTCCGCATGGATCATTTAGCTTTCGTTTGAAATCTTACACACGCACACACACGGAGAGACATGCAGCCCTTGAAGGCCTCTGATGTTGAAGGCTTCTGCTCACTTGCTGATGGCCACATCTGTCATGCACTGTTTGAGCCCAGAGATTTTCACTGGGGAGGGTTCAGTAGGAGTTACAGCGGTAGGTGCTGACCAGAATGATGACAACTGTCCGAACCGACACGTGTAACTGCCCACACACACACTTGCGTGCACGCACGGAGCAACTGTTGCGAGATCTTTGCATCAGAAGCTTCTTAAAGTTGAAACTTTTGTCAACAGGTTCACCAGCTGTTGGTTCAAGCAGAAAAAAATAAGACTGACTGACAGAAAGAAAACGAGGGGAAAAAGGCGCAAGGTGATCAGATCGGTTAGTTATGGAATACTACTACCCTCTACTGGACAGAGGAGTAACCTGCAGAATGGTATCTGCACTCACACACACACACACACACACACACACACACTTTAACTTAGCTCCTAATATCAGTTACAATGACCAGTTTTTCAACAAGCAGAAGTAGTCATTGGATGTGATGACCCTGAACTTTAAAAACTTGAAATGCATACAACAGATTCCACTTATCCACCTCTCACTGGAATAGAGGCAAAGAAAGGCAAAGGCAACGTCTGAAAGAGGACCCAAAGAAAAGTCTTTCATGCGTCTTTTTTCTTTCCTTCTATACTAAGACAAGCTTACAAGCTTCACGCGCCAGGAGGAAAATATAAACTCAGTCCCTGTAGTGACTGCTTTAATGCAGTCCCAAAAAGTATACTTCACAAATCCAAAAAACACAAATAAATAAATTAAGCTTAAATATAAAAAGCTTACATAAAGTATTAAGCATTTCATTGTGTACATGCCTGTACTATATGCAATGGATCTAATCTAGTCCAAATAAAGTGCGCATGTGCATCAAACAATGTACACGCTGAAGAAAATGTGTCTTTTTCCCAAATGTGCAATTATCTCACCAGTTTAATTATTCCTCATTTAAATAATTGATCTGGATCTGCTACATACTGTATCTTGTCGAGGTTCGTTTAGCCCTAGGTTGATTTAGTGGGGGGAGAGTCCTTTCAGCCGTGTCAAACCATTTACAAAGAAATATTAGACGCTTCTGGGCACATGCACAGGCAGAGCTCTTGAAATATTGTGCGACAGAGATGAATAAACACCGAAGGAAAGCCATCATTCATTTAGGCATAAACAAGCTAAGTCAACAGTTTCACAGAATTGGCATACGCCCTTAAGCCTCGCTGACACACAGCCATGCACAAGCTAGGTCCAACATCCTCTCTCAAACACACACACACACATTTGTGTGATTCCAGTGTGCAGAAGATTAGCGCGCACCCTCTTGACAACTATTGGCAAATCCATCACTTAGATCTTGTGCAAATAGGGAGGGCTCTGTACGTCATAGTAAGCCTACTTAGTCTAACACAAAGTGCTTAATTGCTCCTGATGATTGTCCTTGGACGTATCGAGGAAAGATACATAATAGTCACTTCCAAGGTCTGAGGAGGGCAGTGTGGTTAAGAATGAATGGAGGATGTCATGACTGATGCCTGCTGTGTTTTCTGTGATATCACATTCCTCAGCATCAGAGTCCAGCCCTCAACCTCTCTGCCCCCCTCCCACCCAGCTCCCTTCCTGTCTCAGTTAACAGGACAGTGCCCGATTTGGCCACAAGCAGCATCAAAAGAAAACAACTTCAGGAACGTGAATTAAACATACCTGCAGATTCTTTTGACTGTCAGTGTGCGGACGAGAGCGAGAGAGGTTTGCAGGCCCCTGCAGGCTGGGTGAATAATTAACAGGGTCAGTGAGCGAAGCAGGGTACCAAGCTGGGTGTTTTGTTACCCCAGCCTCACTCAGCACGAGCATACATCATTAGATAGCCCTATCTAGCCACCTGACTTGTGTGCATGTATGTGTGTGTGTGCAGCTGGCTACTTTAGATGATTCTACCATTTGATACCGACAAAACCCTCTTGCTGCTTGGTAACAATTCCCGACAGAAAGCCTATACATCCCCTATCAAACCGAGACTGGCAGCATCAGCTGCTGTAATCAACATCAGCTTTGTTAGGTCTCACAAACATGGGCTTACTGAGAATGAGCAATGAATTTTTTTATTTTTTTTTTAACTATAAGAGCGACAAAATATGTTCAGCAATTCCCGCATTTTTTAATTATAGCAAAACTGTTCGCGCCTTTCTTTAACACTTCAATGTGTCTTCCTTAAAGTAACCTCTCAGAAATGACATGAAATTAAAGATAATACGATACACCACGGCCAGTTTCTTTTCTGCAAACAAAATATGCAATTTTTATTCAGCATTAGTATTTTGTTTACATTCTATTTACAACATAGACACACAACAGAAAATGTGAGGACTTCATGTCATTTTAAAATGAAAGTAAAACAATATTTAAACAAAGTGAGTAAGCAAGGTCAGCTAATATTTGCATGGGCGGACAAAGACGGTTGAATACACCAGCATGTAAAGAGTAAGACGGCACAAGTAACAGGCCAGTGCACTACTGAAGACAAAAAGACATGTTTAGGCGGATGAAATACAAACATCACAAGAACAGAGACTGCACTATATGTACTGAACTAATTACAGGATCAGTGTTTATGTAGGCTGTGAAATTAATACTGAAAAAAGAAATAAAAACATAAACATTTTCCTTCTCTTCAGACTCTGTTCATAGCTTATGTAGCATCTGCCGGCCCACCTACCATCAAATGGTGTTACTGAAGATGATGATTACAATTCAAGTACAATAGTCTGTTTTCAGCAGGACTGGTATGGGCTGTGCAAATGTCATTGTAGCTCACAGAGAAAGGAAGATCCTGAAACATTTCTTAATTAGTATAAAGAACTTCTGAACATGTTGGCTAGATGTTAAGTTCTCAACAACTTCGAGTGGTTAACTGAACATTTCTTCTGTGCCCTTGCTGTGTTTGCTTGTGTGTGAGGTGTTGGTATATAGTCCAAAAATGCAATTTGAGACCTTAAAACGTAGATGTTGAGTCTGTGCTGCAATAAGAATGACATAAAATACAGTATGTGTGACATGGTTTGATAAAACATCCAACTGGAGGTCTCACGTCATGAGATTTTCATGTGCATGTGCACCTGCCCTTCTGAAATATCCATTAGCAAGATACTGAATCCCCGCAAACTCCAAAGATACTCTTCCGGCTCAAATTGTACTTTGATCTCGTCGACGGGGATTTACGAAAAGAGAATTTCACTGCAGGGATCAGTGTCACTTTGACACACTACTATTCACCGTTAAAGTAGCTGCAGGGTTCAACTTTATTGTGGGACATTCTTTTCTTCTTCTTAGACCCATCCTCCATCTGCATTTAAATGAACAGACATGGCAGCTTAATGCTAGCCAAAAAAAAAAAAAAGACTAAAATAATGATAAAGACTGCTGTAGGCAACTTCTATCTCACTGTAAGAAAAGATCAGAAAGAATTCTTTGCAGATATTTGGGCATATACATGAATTAACTAAAGACTGAACTAAAAACAGTGACATATCTCTTCTGCTTTGTTTCATCCATTCACACCCCATCTAATGGTGTAGAATGGTCTAAAGCATTGAAACAACAAACACGCATACAAACTGGCGTTCACACATACCTCATACACGTATTTCATTATAAAAGGCCACATACAGAATGTGAATCAATCACACTCAGAATTAATATAATTATATAAGGTCTGCCTAGTCTGTACATGAAACTCAACAACAAAACCAGACTTCCAGAAGTGAAGCATCCCTACCTGAATAGTATCATTCAAAACTAGCATTTGCAACACAAGTTAGAATTAATACATTTATTAACAATACGACGAATGATGTACAAACTCAAGTGTAGCAGTGAAAATCACAATCAAGTAATGAATCTTTACTAACTATTAAAGAAACGAAAGATGCAGAATTTAGATATGGAGCTGATGAAGCAAGTCATCGCGAATCAATAATGCACCAGCTCATCCCTGATCACCTGAAAGGATGAGCATGAGCACATTTCTGATCTGGTTTTGCCTATCCACAGTATCCTAAGTAGTTATCATTAATAATCTTTTAACAACGTGATCACCCTTTCACACGGATAAGCCAAACAGAGTTCAGTAGAGTTATTCTCTTGCAGAACAAAGGTGAGTCAAGAGACAATGGGAACGCTGCACAGCTAAGTGCAGTCACAAGTTGGCACAACCATGTGAAAAGGGAAAATAGTCAAGATCAGCCTGAACACCACAGTGAATACTGTGGATAATGCGTGTGCAGAAAGCACCGATCTGTGCGTGAAAACAATGAGTGCTACTATCGGTTTTAGCTTAGTTGGTTTTACCAATATGAAGGACACAACATTGTGCAGATGGGAGTTTGAGAGTAAGGAGTGTATATCTGCCATCATGGCATAAAACTACTAATGTATGAAATAAATTAAAAATAAGACAGGTTAAAAGGTCCATCCTTAAAATGCATTTGTACAGTAATAAATAGATTCATCCTCTATTTACAGTTTTACCAGACACTTTGATTGCAGTTAAAAATGTTAAATTCTAAATATTTCAAAAGCTATTTTTATTTTCTTGTTTTGTTTCTGAGGATGAGGAGTTGGCGCTCAGGATTTCCCCTCTTTATCATCCTTCCACTGGTAGTTAAGGCAGGAAGACAATAGAGAACATGCAGCAGAGAAGGTGCACGTGTGGAAACAACGTCCTCCGCCGTGTCTTTCCCGTGTTTCATCCTCAGAGACTTTCCAATTTATTGTTGTATTGCTGTAGCTGCTGTTGTTAAAGAGTTCTTGTTAAATTTGCCTCATTGCACACATACACATTCACACACACACAGAGATTTTGAGCACCCGATGCATCGCTCTGTCCCCACACGACACATTGCATATCCTCCTACAGCCCGTTGCTCTGAGTAGCAGTTGCCTTTTGACGCAGACCTAAGAACAGCTTTCTTTCCAAGCTTTCATACAAACATTAAACCAAACTTAGAGCCGAGTCCTTCGGGCAACTTCTTCCTCGTCCCTCTTTGCTATTTAAAACATTAATTTATCTTCTTTTCATTTTTCAAGGAACCATTGCGTTTGTGTTTTCCGTTAGCCACGCTCTCACTATGGCAATGTCCATTAGCCATGTTACCATCATCTCTGATGTTACCTTCCCTGTGGTCCGCGACCTTCCCCCTCAGCAATCGTACCAGCCGCTGCAGCGCAAAGACTGTTAGAGCCAAGGCAGCCCCTACAGTAACAATTACATCCAGCAGGAAGTACTGATAGGGGGACACCTCATAGACAGCTGAGCGCAGGTGGTTGGCACCATTGTGACGGAGGAGGTAGCCAATCCAATAGACAGCCCTGGTCACGGGGTGGCCTGGTTGATCTTTGTGAATGTCTGAGAGAAGACGTGCTTGTTGGCGGTATCTAGGTAGGCAGAGACAAAGGAATTACTTAAACAAGAAGTATGACTATCTTCGCTCTGAAATCATGGAGTAGTAATGCCATACACTGTCACCAGATGGCACTGGCAGACACTCATTAGAAATTAATTTGGGTGTACACGCAGTGCGAGACAAATCTAACCTGGTGTCTTTGATGACGCTGGTCAGGGCTCCGTACAGGTCTTCCTCGGTCATGTATTTCCAGTGTAGCATGATACCCATACCTTTTGCTGCCACACGAGTCATCGTGTCATAGTGGTCTCCGAACAGGGGAACACCTACCACAGGAACCCCGTGATACATGGCCTCGTATATGCTGTTCAAACCGCCGTGGCTCAGGAAGGCTCTTGTGTTAGCGTGGCCTAGATGACAGGAAACATACGTTAGGTGTTATGTACATTTGTCAATTTTGACAGGGACATTTTGGAGTTAGTATGCTTATATGGTAGATCCCTCAAACTGCTGCACAGATCAGCTCAGTTTTACTTACTACTTCCTCGGTGTACATATTATTTCAACAGTAAAATATCAGTACCTCAGTCTTTTTTTCTGCACCGATTCAAACAAGTGTACTTCACCTTAAATGGACCGACAATCAGGCCAAGTGTTTTGGCTAACAGTGCGTATCCATCATAACAGTTTCAATGTGATCATCTGAATTTATGATGTTTTATAGTGCTCAGTAATTGTAATGTGCTGGGATGAGTCACAACAACAGTTTAATATAGAACTCTATTGTTTTATTATCAAATATACTTTTTAAATGCCTCTCTATGACCTACCATAAAGTCACACAAGCAGAATGTTTATTTTTTGCAGTCTTGGCTATTTGCAGTGCTATTGCTCTATTGTAGAATACATCTGAATGGTTCTGCATATTCCTCATTCCTGACAGGCACCAGCAGCTTACACAATCACATTCTACCCACTGCAGTGGTTAATAAGTACGTGCGGTGGGAAACCATGGCAAAGAAAACCTTGTCTGACACACCCAGAGAATGAAAACCGTAACGCCAAAACATGCTTTAAACCTGCACCACAATGAAATCAGGCTCTTGGGAAGATGTTTTTCAAGTAAAACATCTGGATTCATCCGATTAATCCTGCAAGTTCCATAAAATGCAGTTAGCTGGCATAGCTGCAATTTACAATGAATTCACACCCAACTGGAAATGAGTTAATATGAGAACTAGACGCTGAAAACCACCCAGTTGTCCTCCTGATGTACTCACCTAATAAGTCATTCTGAGGCATCCAGTCAACAAGCTTGGTATTGTTGCCAAGGTTAGTGGGTGGGACACCAGAGAACCTAAGGAAGGAACACAGGAATGGAGGAAGAAGACAAACTGTTGATGCAATTAAATATTCAGTGTTGAGATTTAAGACGGTGTTATAATCATAGCGAGCAAACACATAAATCCTGAAGAGGACAATGGCTGACAAATGGGAGAAGAGTGTTGACCCTTCCTTGCACTTTTTTGTGTGCTCATTTATCCTTTAAAATGTTGTTTTAGAGGCAATATTGCCCCTTGCAGGTTCTACTGAATTTGAGTTTGCGGTTAAAGTTTAACTGACTTGAGCTACCTCTAAAACTAATTTGTTCACTACTCCTTAATTAATGGACATTTAATAACTCACTCAATAGCAAGCAGTTAATAACGATGTTGAACATTTACCGATCACTGACCATTTGTGTGACATTGTCACAGAAAACTAAACTTAAGTCGTGCAATGGTCATTTTGTGCCGTGGGACTGTCGGCAGAAACTGTGACATGATACATAGCATGGTCATTACTTGTTCCGCTGAATTATTGAGCGCGCTACACAGTGAATACATGGACACCCTCGGAATTTAGACCCTCAATATATAAAATGGCCAATACATAGGTTGAAATTACATTCTGAATGCACAAATGCATCCACTGTATGACGCCCTCAGAAATGTGCTGCATTTCATAGATGAAACTCCCATTGTGCAACTGATCAGAAGCTAAAGACTAACAACTAAAAGTACCATTCTCACTTTACTATGTCTATCATATCAGGAGTAGTAAATGATTGAACCACACCGTGATATCAGGTACAGCCCTAGCTTTGTTAGATTTGTGACAAATAAAATACTGACAAACATATTTTATCAAGTCACTAGAATGCCCTTGATGGAACAGTAGGTACTTATTTTTATTATGGCGTTTTTGATAATACAGTTATTCACTTTCTCACAGTTACGTATGCATAGTACATATGAAACTAATGCTAACAGCAGGTTAGCTTAGCTAGGCACATGAGAGTGAAAAGAGGCGTTAACAAAATCCAGCAACCAGCACTGATTAATAAGTTATTTCTAATTGTTTGCACAACGGAAGACTTTTAACCTCCACAAACAGACCCATGTTCAAACATTAACCACATGACATTACATACCAAAGGAAACCTGGCTTTGGGGGCTGTGTGAGAGTGCATAAGACAGACAGGGCTAAATAAGTTGAAATAATAAACAGTTATTATTGTTTGATAATGATGACCAAAATCAACCAACCAGCACCTTTTAAAGCTCAGTAATTGACACATTATATCTGAACGACTTCACTCTATGTCAGTGAATACTGATTAAGGGAGAAGTCAGATGATATGAATAAATAAAGTTCTTATGAATAAATGTCTTGAAGTAAATAAGACTTTTAGTCCAACACAGCCGACTGTTTCGTTGTGACTGATTGATGTGTGGAAGCTTGGTAATCAGCAAGGCTGTGAGAAATTACTTTCAAGCTTATCCAAGTTTGCCTTTGAAAATTGGAGGCCAGTTTTAAACATCAAAAATTAAATCCGTACATGCTTTGGCAACTCTTCCCCATATATGATTTGAATGTTTAAAAAGAAAAGGCTGTGTGAGGTTAAACAAGTGTTTAAAATAACAAAGGACTATTTGAATGACCTATAGTCAAAGCTGCCAAACAGGAAGTCCATCTCTTCTCTACTGTACATAACACAAAAGCAGAAGAGCATCGCTTGATCACTCACAGACATTTAGGTTTCAATCTTTTTTACTACAGTGGATGTGGGGAAGTATTTCCACACACAATGCAGATGCATGCTACATTGTGACACCCATCTGTTCACTTCTGTCTGCTTCCCTCCCTAAACCAAACTCTTCCATCTCGCTTATTCCGCTCAACAAAGCACCAATTCATTTCCCTGCCAATCAAAGCCTACATTCATGGAGCCAATTATCAATGATACAATTCATTTGGCTTGGTCCCTATCACTCCCATCAGCTCTCTTCCTTTTTTCTGTCCCAGTAGTATGGAAGAGCCACTGAAAGTCACATTACCATACAATGTCTCACACAACATCTCTGGATTTAAAAGAGATATATGCCAATGGCAACAAATGTCTGAGCATTTTTCCAGCTTACCTGTAGAGCTTTGTTGGGTATATGCACGTGAATATTGATTCACTGCCATTTGCAAACAAAATGATTAAATATAGTTACAGTAGTTATTGTTTTATTACTCATTACAACACACTGCACTATTTGCCCAGGTTACCCACAACAACAGAATAGTTTCGACAGCCACCCATTAGTAACAAGACACGACAAGAACAAACTGATCCACCCAGATCCTCTGAGGTCCCCCAAGACACTCAACCTCTTGTCTTTCCTCTTCAAGTGTCTAGAGCAGTCACTATTTTGCCTTTATTCAGAAAAAAAGATAAAATTCCTACCAAGCTTTTCACATGGCTAATGAGAGTGAATGATCTACCAACATTTCCATTCACACAAAGCCAGACTGTTTTCCGCACTATTTGTGTGTTTGCATATAGCCAAAAAGCTGCTGATATCCAAGACTTTTACAATGTTTAAGAGTAGGTGTGTTTCTCCTCCTAAGCAGAAACGTGGAGAGTTTGTTTGATCACGCATTTTTTCCACAGCCTTTCACATTGTACATCTACAACAGGCTGTGTGTTAAAAACAGACAAATATTCTGTATGTTTTGTAGGCATGTCTGCTGAAGTGCAGAAATGGAGGGTGTGGCTGGCATGATGCTTTAGCAAATAAAGGTCAACCATGGGAAACACTGCTGTGGTTGTGCATACAATAAAAAGCTTGAACTTTGATGTTTCCCCTCCCTTAAATCTCAATAAACATGTCATCTTTCCAAAAATGTTCCTAGAGTAAGTACAGTGAGTGAATGAGATATTACAATTACATAGAGTTAAATGTTTCCATTTATTAACTGAAATAAAAGCAAAATAAAAGCATTGCCAACAGCATTCAACCTCTACGTGGTTAAAAAGATCAAGTGTTAAACTCTAGAGAAGAAACAGAAGATTCAAGGATGAACGTTTTCTTTGAAAACTAACTAAATCAAAACTAGTGCTTCTATGAATAAACTAGATTTATTCGTAGAAGTAGGTTAGGCTCCAGCATACGTATATGTGCTTGGACTTTGTTCTTGCCATCTGACTCAAGTGACCCACATAAACACATTTTATTGTTCGATAAGAATTATGCAACCTTGAGTGACTCAGTTTGAACATCTACAATTATTCTTGATCATATATGGAGGCAAAACTGTAAAAAATAAAATAAAAAATGTGGTCAGTGAGTCACAAACTCTTATATACACTGAGATAAAGCTTGAGGATTAACAGGTTCATGGAGGAATTTAAGAGCATTGTGAAACTGCACTCTCCTTTATCAGTCCCTAGCTTTCCCTCATCTCATTTTTAGTATCTGTTGCTCAGGTCATAGTCAATGGATCATTGCTGCAGGTATGAAGCCAAATGAACCCACAATGTGATGTTGTCAGCCAACAGTACTGACACGTACCCCGCAGCACAGGCGTGTAGGTATTTGTCTGCATATATAGTAGTAAGATACAGAAAAGAACAATGTGTTTCACTGAGCAAACATTATGGATGAATGAACGGCTTTGTGACTTTACTGGGGCAAGAAAAAAAGTCTCTTGAGCATACTCTCATCCATTTTGTTTGATCAAGAGGAGGACCTCAGATAAATACCCTGAGCCAAATGTAAGGTGATGACGGACTTTGACCTCACAAGGCAGCTCCTCTCAAAGTAACAACATGTTGCCCATAGTAGTACAATAACTGGGCATCCACATGCATTGTATTATCTGCTTGGGGCCCACAACTTTGCAGAGTCTTGTTGTGTATGAGTGCAAGTAGTTTACCTCCAGATGACACGCTGGGGCAGCCTGCCGAGCGCTGCTGCCAGTTTGTGGGCAATATCTTGAGAAAGGTACTTGACTCCGGCTCCAAATGACACGACCACAAAGCCATGCTCCGCTGTGTCTTTCACCCATGTCTCGAATTCCTGTGAATAAGAGAAAATATAAAGACCAAGAGAAATTCATTACAAAAAAAGAAAGAAAAGGTGTTGCATTGGATGATTTTTTTAAGGTACTGCAGTCAATAATCAATTATTAATCAGGCATCTGCCTGACCTTATTGACAGATCAGGCTGACGATAAAGTTCATAGCACTAAAAACGTGCAAATGTAGTCACAGTTACCATGCATAATAACACACATTTATTTAGGAATAATGTTCAAAAAAGTCATTACATTTTATGCTTTATGAACAGTAATGACTATGAGAATAAAGATAAGACCATTTATTACATTTGGTGGAAAATCTGGCTCAATGTTTAACAAAATGTTGTAAACTACCACAAGACCAAGTAAATACACCAGTGAGTGATGAGTGTTAACACATTCACATCAGACACTTGTGGAAAAGGTCATCTTTCCTAAATTACCACAAGGTATATATATATTTTAGCATTATCTAGTGAATGAAGACAGTTTCAGAGAAGTATCTAAGACCTCTGATGCAGCCCTCAATAATGGAGGTAAAGGGAAATTGTTTTGCTCTAAGAAAACTGTCTCTCTCTGGTTTTCACTGGAGGCAATCCCCAGTCCTATACCTGACACCATGTGGGAGAATCAAATCATGAGCATTCACCAAGTAAAAACGAGATTTGACTATCTTGACTGTTGAACCGGAGCTGATGTGAGGTCCAAGACTTAATAACTACATCATCAGTATTTGCAGGTCTGAAATTGACAAAAACAATACGATATCTATGAGATGAAAGCAGATTATCTCCTTGAATTTGTTGAATTTGTATGATAATAGTGTTTAGGAGGTACCCAAATTAAATGTACCCTAAAAGCAGCCTGTATTTGTATTTGCTATATGAACAAAAATGTGGTCAAACATTTAAAATGTCACCATTATAGTTAAAAGTAAAGATTCACATTGCTACCAGTAGAGACTGCTACATAGAGACATAACAAGCCCACAGAAAAAGCTAAGTAAATGGGAACTCCTCAACGGTCCAGTTCCCGGAATCAAGAACCAGGCTCAAAGGAGTTATTACCTAGGAAACGTGCTTCTCAGAAGAGGGTGCAGCAAGGGATTGTGTGTGGTAACACAGCCCGCCATTACCTGATCAAAAATTGTTTTCACTAGTAGACAAAAAGGAAAAGCCATAACAAACAGATGTGTTGCAGTTCTGTTTTGAAGAACAGAAGTATCTACAAGTGTGTACCAAATCTATAGCGAAATCAAAATACTAGAGGATGCACTGACTAACTGCTTGGTGACAGAGAAGGGAGCAGCCAATGTTAGTGACAGGATAAGTAGAGGGAGAGAGGTTAAGGGTCCAGCTGCAGCAGCTAAGGCCGGCCCTGGCACGGAGCAACCTCAGGGGCACACTGGGCTCTGTGTCCCAGCCGCACAGCTCTACTGTCCCTACAACGCAGCCTTAGTGACCCCATAAAAGACTCTCAGTGTCCCCTGAGCTCTGCCCTGAACAATGACCTCGTTCTCCCTCCACTTCCATTATAACTCCCTCCACACGGCACGGCACAATGCTCCCTATTGGCTGGCGTGGCATTCCAAAAACCCCCCGCAGCAGATACCGACGGCCCGCGCTCGCAGCGTCCAAACGCTGGACGAACCTCCATCATGACCCTCCTCCCTCTCCGCTCAAAATCTACCCCGTCCATTCAACCCAAACCCATCCTCAGCCCAGCCTCGTCCATAAAGGCTTGCTTTGTCGCAGGATGTGATAATAAGATATGTGATTAAATAGACAATGGGGACAAGCAAGGGTAGTTACAAAGTTACTTAGCTGTTGTCGTTTTTAAGAGCATAAAATGCCAAAAAACTGAATGTACTCGAGTTTTCTCAAACAAATAAAATATTTCAAACATCATTATAAACTGTGGGGAATTACAACTGCCACCAGTAAGAGTTTTCTAACCATTTTAAAAACAAAACTATCAGTGTATAATCTGAAGGAATCTGACTAATAATGACCACTCTTAGCAGAGGTTTGTTCTTTAATGCCAGCATTTAACGTGAGAAACATGAAACAGTAGGCAGGAAATTATAAGATTCATGCAAATGAAAGAAACTAAACAAGGAAGAGGCTCTTCCTGCTGCCATCTTATCAACTCTCTTGTGGTCCATAAAGGTTTAAACACATGCAGAGAATTCCGATATATAAAAACAAGAATAACAAAAAACTTTGTTAGTCCTGCAATGAGGAAATTGCAGTTTACAACAGCTAACAGAAAATACCTAATACAAAAATAACAAGAGCAAGAAGAGAAGTTTATAAAAGATAAATAATGAAATAGAATAGGATAAAAAATATTGCCCAAATTGAAGTAAAGTAAAACATTGCGTAGACTGGTGTCTTAACAGCAGCAGGAAGGAAAGACCATCTGTATCTTTCATTCACAGATCCAGGATGACGCAGTCTGTCACTGAAGGGAGCAAGATAGGAGTGTAAGAGGACTGTTTCTAACGATTTCATAAAAAGAACAATGTAAAAAAAACGTGTACATGGTTCCCCTACAGATGTGGAAGAAAGGAATAAACTTCTCCCAAATCGCTTAAGTGCACGGAGAACAATACGGCTCTCCTTCCTGCTCATAAAAGCTCAAATTTGCATAATGGCATAGTCAAACGTTGTTACCATGAATAAGCCATTGTGTCGCAATGCTCCTGAGGGCACTCATTTTGTCATCAGGCACTCATACATGTCCCTATATGCGCATACATTTTTAAAATGTATATTTTAGCATGTTGATCTTGAATTTAATAACCATCTCAGACAATATCAGACACAAGGACATTAACTTTGCAGTAGGGTATGTGTATGTCAGTGTATGTCAGCTGCAGCTTAGTGACTGTATATACTAGGTTTAGACCAGAGTGAAAACAGCCATGTGTGCAAGCTGTGTAATGAAACCAATCATCACTGTATCTCACCAGTATGTGTGAAAACACCCACTGTGGCTGAACTTAAGTTTTTAAATATGTTCATGGGCTAGTCAATTATAGGCCATTAGCCAAGTTATTCATGAATGGGGTCAAGTAAAACATTTTATTTAGAATTTTATTTTTATTGGGCATCGCTGGAATGTCAGTGCTTAATGAATATTTTCATAATTTTGTAATACGTTTATTCTTTGAAGCACAAATATTAATTATGCACCTGCACTGAATTTATTTTAGTGAGGTAGAGTACACAGTCTGTTATTTCTGTATAACAGACCCTTGTCATGTATAACAGACTGTTCCAGGGGACGCCGCTCTGGTCAGAGGAGCACAGAGGAAAAGAGTACATACGCAGGATATTTACCTCATGTTTAATTTCTACCGTTGTTTAATTTCGACTAGTTGTAATGTTTGATAAATGCCTTTTAACTTGTTACAGAGAGAGTGGTGGCTCCTTCCACACTCTGACTGAAAACCAAATCTGCATGATCTGAGCCTCTGGCAGATATGACAAGACAAATATACACATTGTAACATGGATCACTAACTGATGCAATTTATAAATAGATATAAGTCGGATTTTGATAAACATATTTCCAATTAATTTTTTAACTTGTAAGGCATGTAATAAGCGAGGATAATGTATTATTATTATTATTATTATTATTATTTCTCCACAACAACATTTCTCATTTCTCTCATGTAATATCACAGTATTTTTCTTCTTTCTGTTGGAGTCAGAGTCACTTTGTATGTGGACCCTCACTAACATTTGCCCTCTCTTCTGCCCTCCCTCCAGGTCCTCTCGTCTGTCCTCAAGCCTGATAGACCACTACCGGTTCTGGGGATGACCCACCCACCCCAGTTACATGTCTCAGATGTCAGTGGTGCACTGTCTGTTAGTTATTTAGTGAGTAATATTTGATCAGCTGATCAAATATCAATAACCTGCCTCTGCTGAGTACATCTGTCTCCGGAACCTGTGATTCTCCATTGCACCAATTACATCTGTTCAGTGATGCAAATGTTGATAATAACTTACTTAAGTTTGTGTTAAAAACAAGTATGAAAGGCTGAATAAGTAATGGTAATTGACTGACATGAATTATCTTTGAGTAGTAATTACCAGGTATTACCTACTTAGCAATCATGAGTTAATTTTACCCAATTTTAATGAGTAAGTAGTCGTTAAATATATAGACATGTTGGATAAATATAACCCAATTTATTTAAGTATTCCATATCTTTTTATTTCAGTTATTTTATACTCAAAATATGGAATTAAATCTACCCAAAAAAGTAGATGCAAATTGTTACCTCAGATTTATTGGGTAAATACTATATGTTACTTTTTCAGTGTGCGTGTCTCTGTGGATACTGACCTGTGGCAGTGGGTTGGGAGGTTGGGTGAGAATGCCCCCTATGTACACCACATGTGGAAGGGTGGGCCTGGGGAACTCCAGAGCCATGTCAGTGCACAGCATCCACAGTCGGCTGCCCTGCACCAGGTCAGCCATGGCTACTTGAGGCTTTACTCCATGTTTCTTCATAATCCGGTCATACTTGGGCAAAGCAATGTAATGGACTCCAAAGCGCTGCACCAGGTAAACAGCAGTGTTTGCGATCCTCTGCATCAAGGACATGCGGTCTGTCAGCAATGAGTTGAACTCAGGTACATATGATAGTGGGGCAGGAGCTCCCACCTCTGCAGGATACCACAAGCCTGTACTGAACACAGCATATTTCACACCCAGGATATGAGCGATCACAAAACCACACATTTCATTAGGGTCCACTAGCAGCAGGTCAAACTTGGCCTCTTTCAGGCGGTTCATCACTTCAACGCTGCCAACGACAGCATCACAGTTCTGAGAATAGTGATCAAGAATGTCAAACAGTTCCAGAAATGTGAGGCGGCCTGAGAAGATGTTGGTGACTTTAGATTGGAGGAAGTTGTCAGCTGTGGTGCTGTTAAAGATCCCTGGATAGCGCTGCAGATGGTAGTGAGGAGAAGGCGGGACCTCACGGCCTTCCGAAACTAGAAAATGGGTCTCGTGGCCCTCCTGGTGTAGAGCTGTGGCCAGCGTCTTGAAGATGTAGAGGTGTGATTCAAACATGATGGGTGGGACCACAATCACTTTACCGGCCCATGCTGCACTGGGGCTCCAGGTGAGGACGCCGAGGAGTAGCAGTAATGATGAAGGCAGCAGCATGGCTGAAAAAATTCAACACAGTAGTGTTAGCATGGTGTGACATCAATATAAAAGCACAGGGCAGACTGATGTAAGACAGATAGGTATAATCACTATTGCTCCACAGTGACAGAAACTTAGATTAGATTATGACGTACACCAATTAAACATTACAACATTAAAATCACCAACAGGAGACGTGAATATCATTGACCATCTTGTGACAATTCAACGTTCCGCTGGGAAACTTTTGTGTATCTTACATTATTATTTAAATACTAGGATTTATTCTGTGAACATGGCCAAAAAAATGTACATCTTTAGGGATGAATAGGAGATAAAACTACAGGTGAAAAAGGGGGCAAAAGAAAGAACAGATCATCAGATGTGCCTTGCTTGTCGTCACCTCTTATCAGTTATCCACGACGCAGGCAAGACACATTTTTACAATGATGGAAATCTTATTTCCTGACCATCATACATCAAGTCTTGAACTTTGAACTTTCTGTCCTTTTATACATCCTAATATCATTGGTGAAATACAATGACATAGTGTTAATGCAGTTGTGTTAGAAAAACCCTGAACGTAACGCCTACCTAATTAACCTCTGCTTTCTTTTGACGTATACCACTTTCACCTCTTCATTCCTCCTCACTCTGTGTACAACCGTCACCGGCATGATGTGGGTAGTACCAACGTCATTCTGAACCTCCAGCAGCTCTATTCAAAACCGCGTGCACAAAGAAGCATTATCATGCCACCATGTCATAGCCTGTGCCCTATATGCCTACACTCATTCTCTTGCCCACTTGGATTAATGATCAACCCCATTTATAGAAAGTTATCAATTATATGGAGCCATGTATATCTACAATGACTAACCCATGATCTCCTTCCACACAGTGTCACACCTTCCGTAATATGCTGACACTTGGGAGGAAAATTAAGCACACGCATACATATATATGCAGCAGCTATGTAAGCAGACACTCAAAGCATTCGTAGTCCAGATATTTTTATACAAATCTAATGACATAATGTCTCCTTTTAGTGTATTGAAGGTAGCATACCGTTTCCACCAGCCATTAAACCGGCCTCTAATGTGGATGTGATTCCACATCTTAATTAATCAGAATTGCAACTTGTCATGGCCATGTTTTATCTCTCATTAAATACGTGCTGTTCAGAACAAGTGATATGTTATTTTCTCCTGTCAGCGCCACAGGATATCTCTCACATTACATTTTATCACTGGATGCGTAATATCTCTCGTGTGCACGGCCACTATGCTTTAATGTATATCGAATGACATGGCCCTTGTTTTTTCTTCTGCTGACCTTCTGCTGATAGCGTCTAGGATTATGAAGTGCATCAGCCATCTGTTTGTTCACAGTATGGAGTGTCTCTCCGCAAATATCTGGGGAATGGCAGGAAGAGGACTCAAGGTGGCCACCATTTCGTTCTGTATTGTCCTGAGTGTATTGTTACAAACACTTCTCAGCCCAGACTGTTGACAGTAACTATAGAAACCAGTCACTGTCTACAGAGGACTGTGATGCGTCATGACTTAGGTTACTAACAATGGAGTCTGGTTACCGTGTGCTCAGGGACAGCTGGGGAAATGATCTGGATTAAGAGATTTAATTGAACACGAAATGATGGAATGATCTGCCTGAGGAAAAAGTGATGAAAAAAAAGGACTTTATGTCAAAGACGCATTTAACCAAAAAGTTTGACTCTGCCACAGCACGTCTACTTTAAAAATCAGGTGAATTTAAAAGGAACGGCCTGAAGCCTTATTTCGAATAAAGATTGCGTGGAAAGCTTTTAACCCCAATGGTGAGCAACTGAGATATATGAGTGTGGTGCCATAACCGATAGTACTATACTATTATTTGATTTGTCTCAGCAGCTAAATGCAATTAAATGATACAAGTGTGGGAGGTTAACAAAGTAAACTGCACAATGAATGCATCAGTCTGAATCAACCTTGTATTTATTACTGTGACATAAACACTAACTGAATGTTTCGCATTCATTGCTATAATTTCCCCTAAATCATATTTGCTTCATGAACCTAATCACAGTAATAGATGTTGTAGTGTAAATCTTATTCGGAGCAAATAGTACAAGAAACAAGAAAAAAAACAAAACATGGCCTTTTGCACAGGCATACTTCGATCTTTACCACACTGACCTGCTTTACATTCACAGTTCAAACACCCAACCGCCACATATTTCAATACCAACTGTGGCCCACACTCAAAAGTATTTTGAGAAAAGTCACAGACCAGTGAACTACGGAAAAACACTGGGTTCTCTACTAAAGTATTGTCCCTTTAGATTAAGAGCCACATAACACAAATGGAGCTGAGAAAGAAAAGAACATAATTAGCAGTTTTTGTGTAACAAACCACCACTCAGGCTTAAAAAAACTGCAAATAATTATAAACTTCAGCCATAATCATCCTAAATTAACTGGCTCGTATTACAGCTTTCTGCTCTGTATTACTGAAAATCAATCCAATTACAGCTCCAGCAGGAAGAATTTTCATCCATTCTGTGGCACTAGATGGTAATTATACAGTCATTATCACTTACTAATACCCTAATCAACACTAACGTTTTCTTGAGCACAGCGGGAGTATCAGCCTTGTTGCTTCCACAGTGGGGGTTCATTAGCTCAGTGCACCCAGTTGAGAGGGGAGAAGTGACGCCAAAGAACCAGTATTAGGTCAAACACAAATCAGCCTAAGGTGTTTAATTTGCCACATATCTTTCAGGTTGAGCAAGATAAACTGACTGTTTGTTATGAAAGAATTCAACTGGGGGCCTTGAAGGGCAAGACTGGCTAGTCAAGGTTAGACCTAAAAGTGGAGTTTGGTTGGTATTTGCAACCTAAAAAAAAAAAAAAACTGTCTGTAGCTTTGAACCCACCTTGCACAGCTGACTGCAGATCGGAGACAGATCTGTAACCCGCCAAAGGCAGTAAAGTACGACGAAATCATTTACTGCGGCATGCAATGGTTTGCTTTATTTTAGTTTTTTTTTTTTTTATATATCATATCATATCGTATCACTAGTTAAACTCCGATAATGAAATCTAACATGCTAACGCAATTCTGGGGCTGCATATCAACATTGGTGACAAGAATATCTCTGTGCATGCATGTTTGGAATGTACATCAGGTCAAGTTAACAGAAATACACTTTGTACTTAACTCACAGATAGATTAAGCTAAGGTCAAGAAGCTTTAGATCTTGAATCTTGGTGAAAACAAAATGGAAGTGACTTTCCCATGCCGAAGCACATGAGATGATGTTTATAATGGCAACACTGTCTCTCCGCATGCCCTTATCTCTTAAAGCTTCAGTCAGCACTTGACAGAAAATGTGCATTGGATATAGATAAACCTAGTGGTAACAATCCTCAGAGAAGATTACGCTTCTACACATGAACACCACACATAGGGAATATGAGCAAAAAACAGACTTCACGGCCTTTGAACGTTATAAATCCACACACTCAAATGAAACCGCCATTGCGCTTCTCAGTTTTACTCAACAGACCAGAGAGTCACTCCCTTAAACAGCTTTTCCATTCTTTACCCAACATTTTACTTCATGTGTCAGTGCTGCTTTAATACTTTCTGTTGTATGCCAATGCTACATCACGCCAATCAACAAACACAAACTGGTCAGACAGGCTCGGCCTCTCTCAAGTGTTAAGAGTTGTTATACCTAATAGCACATAAGAAAGGGAGTCTGACAAAGACACTATTGTTGGTAGTAAGTTTAATAAACTGCAAATAAAGAAGAGTTAATCAATGTGAATTATGGCTAGAAACAAGGATGTAGGGGCAAAAACTAAACAAACTGGTAAAAGCTTGAACGTGTGCTTCAAAATACAACATATTCAGCCCAACTCCTCTGGTGAGTTTTGATATGAAATGGGGTCTGACAATCTCATCCCAGAGGGTTTATCCTTATATATTAAAGGGTTAGCCTTGAGTAAAGGCACACCTCATGACACATGCACAGTGTGAGTGCTAAACTAATACTACAAAGAGTGTGAATTGAATCTCAAGTAAGATCTATGATGCCATGTGTGGCGGTGACTTGCATATCTAAAAGCGAGATCGCCCCAGTCACCTCCAGCACACCGACTTTTTTTTTTTTCTCCAAACATCAGGTGATCGCTTTGCCTTGGTGAAGCATGATTGGCCGATCATGTGATCAGCTGTCAGTAATGTCGTCGAAGAAGAAAAAAAAAAGAAAGAAAACAAGAGACATTCATACTCAGACTTCACACTCACATGACATACTCAATCACCCCTAACCTGACATGAGTTTTTTTTTTTTTTTTTTATGAATAGCCTAAAGTAAATATGTGCCATAACTAAAGATATTACTGCTTAAAGTTCGTATGCTTAACTATGAAGAGGATAAAATAACACCACAATCAATTCTCTAGTGAGTCACAAATACATCATGATGTGATTGTCGTATTCGCCCCTGGCGACTCTTTCCGTGGCGATAATTCGCACGGGACCTGAACACAACACAGCAAGCTGCCTGCACCTGCGTCTCGAGAGAGCTTTCTGTAACAACAACCAAAGTACACGAAACCAAATATGTCAACCACGACCGTGTCAGGTTATCGCGCCAAACGATAGAAAGAAAAATAAGGTATCGACATGTGGAGTTTGGTTGAGTAAACGTTGTTGAGTCGACGGCACACCTGTAGCTCAAAGCCTTGATTGCCTTACCTTGACACTTTGTATGTAGCTCAGGAGAACAAGGTGACGCTGCAAGAGTCCTATTTCAAGTGACAGGGCAGATGAGAAACAAACAAAACAGAACAAAACAAAAAATAACTAAAAAAAAAAAAATTACAAGTGTGTAATAAGTGTGACCGGGACTTCAGAAGTAAGATGGGTCCCGGGGAATCGAGTACGAGCGAAGGGAGCACTAAACTCGCAGCCTCTTTGATGGAGTGCTGGAGGGCGGGGCTTAGCGGCGTAAGATGGAAAAGGGGAGTGACAGAAAAGAAAGGTGTGGGGCTAAACAGCCAGTGCAGGTAAGTACTCTGCCTCTGTTACAGGTGACTGCATCTGTGTTTATACTGTCAATTTCGGAATGGTTGGAGTAAGGGACGAACTATTTCTGTCTGGCTGATATATAATCATAGACCACGCAATGGCTGGCCATCTGTAACAAAATAGTAATTAGATGTTAAGGTACTACTTTCTTTGAGGCCAATAACAATGTTGTGTCCACATTTCACTTGCTCACCTTTTAAGTTCTTATAAACTGAAGGTTATGGAGGCAAAATAAAGTTCCAGATGGTGCTGGAATTCAACCTAAACCGTTTTACTTTATTTACACCAAAATGTTGAGTTGACCCACAATGCAAAACAATGTGTATAATTTCATGTGTGTGTTGTGTCCTCCGCAGTGATATAAACTAAATGTTCAGACAATCCCAGCTGATGATGAGAAGAGTACTTTTACCCATCTGCAGGCATACACCACCACACACATAACTCAGAGGGGGGCTTCGTTTAACTCCCCATCTGCAAACAGTCAAGAAAGAGCAGATGGTTATCAGGCAGAGAAAGAGGTGGAGATAAAGAATTCACGGGGTGAGTTCATTGTAATTATGCTGACGGTAGAACTCAACTGTCACAAGGAATAGTGGGTCTGTTTACACGGTAAACACGCACACACACACACACACACACACACACACACACACATCCAAACACACTGAAACAGAAGGGAGTGTAAAGGTAATTTGGGGGTGAGGGTAGTGGAGAGCAGGGCCATGATGTGTACGCAGTAGAAGACAAATGCAGGCTTCTTCTCTAACAGTGGTTTATTTGTTTATGCATCCACCCTCCACATGTACACAGACACTGGGCTTATCTCTTTCAGTACATTCATGCTTTCTCCAACCCATTTCCTCGGCTATGCCCTGAGTCATCTCACTGTGCAGCTCAGCTATTGGCTGCCGGACCTGAGCATCCACTCAGGCCTCCGGTCTCAAAAAAAGGACCTTTATGTTATTTTAGACCGTATGCTTAAACGCTATTAATCTCTTACCTGGCTCCTGCCTTTGCTCTCGCTCATCTCTTCCCACTTTGCCCCTGTATACTCTTTCTCTCTATTTCACTCTCTCTTTTCTCTCCCCCCCAACAATCTTCTGACGCTATTGTCTTTCCGCCCGTCCCCTCCCTCACCCAGATATCAGGTGTGTTACCTGAGCGCCGTATCAATAGTTAATCACCCTGGGTCACCCAATCCACAGAGCATGGCGGAACTCTCCCATGGAGAGCTGCGGTGGTCATGATGTGTGCCTTTGTGTGAGAAAAGCAAAAGAAGGAGAGCAGGTTTGCAAGGAATTGCAAATTCGGGCAGGAGTCAAAAAGCTGCTGAGAGAGTTAAGAGAGGGGGACTGCAAACAAATGGAAAGCAGAACAGAAAAACAGCAATGATGAGGAAGCACAGGGACTTTGGACTGTACAGGGCTGAGCAATAAAAAGTGATGTCAGGGCAATAATTTAATTTATGTACAAGGCCTATGGAGTTGCTGTGCCAGAAAGTGAACAAAAATGCTTCTCTGGAGTTTTGTTCCTGTCTGTATCGAATAAAACTGAAGTGGGCAGAGAGCACAAGCCCTGCAATAAAATAACTGGGAAGGAGTTGGAGGGCAGAGTGTGGTGATGTGTTTTATTAATTATTTGATCATTTAGTCATGTAAAGTGGACTAAATTACTTGATACTACGCTTCATGTCCTGTGCTGCCTCTTGGTGGACAAACTGTAACATTACAATTACTATATATTAAGCAGCTACCAGTTTTTGCAACACTTAAAATGATAAGATTAGTGAATCCTTAAGAGGCACATGTGTACAGATGTGTATATTTGATAATATTAAGTTAAGTTAGAGGAGGAATGCTCTTCCAGGATGCTGGGTCATGTCACATGTATATGTCTATGTTGGTATGTGCAGAGTAAACAGGAACAGCAGTAGTGGAGCTACTCTAGGGAAAGATCAAATCACTATATCTGAAACAATTGTGTCAACAATGTCAATGTCATTTACAAATATCTTGTGGGGAAATTCTTTCTCTGCATTCAACCAATTTATTCACACAGCAATGTGTACATTTGGGGCATGGACATAGGGATGCAAACCTGTGACCTTACCATCCCAACACTTCTTCTGTAATCACTCCCCACAGCTCCACACTAATTATGGAGAAAAATCTCAGTATGATCTCTACTTTTGATGCTGTTAAACCATTTAGGTCCTATCTTCAAGACAGGGACTCTTTTGTATCTAATGACAGCTACATTATGAACTAGAATGACATGTGGGGCTCCTCAAGGTTCAATTCTAGGACCTCTTTTATTCAACCTCAATATGTCACAAATTCCAAAGGAACAAAACTGCTTACCATAAGTATAACTGTGATTCGGGGGACTCACTCTGTATTTACCAAATTAATAACAGGATGCGTCAAAAATATCTTCTAAACAAGCAAAGGAAAACCTGAGATAACTGTGTCCTTTAACAGCATTAAAACCAAGTCAGCAACCTCAGTGTCATCTGTCTTAGATCTTAATTTTAACTCCCACTTCCAGTCAAAATCACTTTAAAATACAGCAAAAATTACAGGGCAAGGAAAGACTGTTAGGCAAACCATAACAATTATCTGGCATTGGAGGGAAGCCACAGCCATTTAAGGAGAGTTTATAAGAACAGGCTGCAGAGTCAGGTGCTCCCACCAGTAGTACCCTTTTCCCATAGGATGTTCTTTATAACTATTGTGTCTGAAAAAATATTTGTATGGAAACATAGAAATATACAGCTATTAAATATGCCCTTCCTTGCCTTCCTTCAGCTCAGCACATTTAATAGCCTCTGAAAGCCAAGCTCCTAAACACTTGTTGTTGCTCCCTGAAACATAGTCCCTGCAATTACGCCGAGAGATTAACTGAAATAAATGAATGGAAAACTGTCACAATAAGCTTTTGTGAAAAAGAGGTTTGGGTGACAGGCAAACAAAGGCTATGAATGGAAGTTAATACATTTGCAGTTGTTTCTTTTGTCCATTCTACAAGTGCTTTAAAAAGCTATCAGTGTACGCTTAGTAAGAAGTTAATAAGGGGAAGATTGTGTGCTGTAATGCTGTCCAGCACAACCCTTGGGAATCTTGTTATATTTATTCAGACACAGTGAATGCAATTTTGATTCAATCGGTTTGATCTGTGGTTAATTTCAAGGTTGTAATGTAATGTGTAGTAATGTTTTACTAGGACACACTACACTACTAGAATACTACTGAAACATTAGAAATACAGTGTCGAGCCTAAGAATATCTGTCTTCATGTTTGTGTCAGTATTAACAATTATATATATTTTAAGAATGAAAGGATTTACAACCAGAAAGGCTCTTTGTCAAAGCCTGTTGTTAGGTCCTGTAAGCAGATCTCTTCGGTCTGGAACTTTTTGTTTTTGCAGAGCTGCAGTTTAAGATAAGATAAGATAAGATAATACTTTATTGTCTGTCACACAAGGTTACAGAAATTTGTCTTTGACAAGGCTCCAGTCACAAGAAAAACATTCACACAGACATATACAAACAGTGTTGAGGCATCGGCTGACTGTGGTGTTCATTTTGTGCTGTTCAGTATGGCTATTGCAGAGGGGATAGGATTTCTTATAGATGTTTTTATGGGCCAGTGGTACAATAAAACACCTGCCTAATGGTAGTAGCTGGAAGGAGTGATGGATGGGGTGGGAGGGATCCTCTGTGATCAGGTTGGCTTTCCTGATCACAGAGCGGCTGTACAGTTCGGATAGGGGGAGATGGGGGGAGCCAGTTATTTTGGCAGCCTGATTCACTGTGCGTGACAGTCTTGTTTTGTGTTTGATGGTGAGTTGGTTGTACCAGGAAGAGATATTGAAAGTGAGAACTGATTCGATGAGAGAGCGGTAAACCAAGTTTAACACCTCCTTGCTGACCTGAAAAGTTCTGAGTTTCCTGAGCAGGTGGAGACGTTGTTGTGCTTTTTTGTATATTGTATCTGTGTGTTGTGAGAAGGACAATGAAGCGTCTATTTCTGTGCCCAGGCTTGCATCCTCGTCTTGCTCTGTAAGCAAACTGGAATGGATCCAGTTTGTCTGACACCATGCCTGATAGGAGGTATGGTTTAAAGTCCACAAGTGTGTTTCCAGAGGTGTCAAGTAACTAAATACAAATACTTCGTTACTGTACTTAAGTAGATTTTTCAGGTATCTGTACTTTACTTGAGTAGCCTATTTCTTTTTCTGAAGACTTTTTACTTTTACTCCCTACATTTGTACACAAATATCTGTACTTTGTACTCCTTACATTTGAAAAACAGACGGAATGTCGATGCGCGTCCTGTGTTCTTCTTCTACTGTTTTGAACAGGCAGCCTGTTGATCAGTTTGAGCTCTGCTGCCACCTAGTGACTGGAAGCTTGTTTATCGTTCAAGCATCAATAAAGACACTAACTGAAAGTCCACATGACCCCACTATTTGAGAACTACTGGTCTGATGTGAAAAAACAAACAAACAAACAAACAAAAAAAAACTCAGGTATGGTGTGGTTTCTGTTGCTATCATTAGCTTTTTGAGGATTTTTTGGAAGCTAGTTTACGGAGTCAGCGATGCTATGGGAACACACTGTTTTGATAGTATAGCCAACACTATCTAGCGGTTGAAAAATAACAACCCAATAAACCTCAGTTTATTATTAAAAATGATCCAGATGCTCATGCAGGACATCTGGTCATGTTAAGTCTAGATTATTTTGCTAGAACATTTTCATTTTCAAAAATATCAACGGATGAATTGTTAATGGAAAAATCTGGCAAATTTTTTTACTTTTTACTTAAGTACATTTCAGAGCCTACTTTCTTACCTTTACTTGAGTAAAGGAGTTGAATCAGTACTTTTACTTTTACGAGAGTATTTTTTACGCAAGTATCTAAACTTTTACTTAAGTAAAGAATGTGAATACTTTTGACACCTCTGTGTGTTTCTTTGTCGCAACCATTTCCCGTTTGCTGCGATGTGTGGTATTCACCACCAGGGGGAGACCACACACCATAACCAAAAACTCTGCAGGATGTCCCCAATACTGATCCATAACAGAGACACGTCCTTTTAATAACCAAAGTTTGTGCATGTTTTGTTCTGTGAGCTCATGTTATTTTTCCCCTTGATCTAGATATAAAGGAGCACTGTATGTGCACGTAAAACCTTAACATGTTTCATGTGACTGTTTGGCAACAGATCAAAAACCTCCTGTCGGATCCCCTGACTTGGAAGACTGTAGATAAATTACCCATCAAAGGGAAAATAGATCAAATGGTAAATGGATGCTAACTCAAAAAAGGAAAGGTTACATGCATTCCAATAGCCTGCAGTCAACTTCGTCGTTCAGGTGCCGTCAGCCAGGCCAGAAAATGGTTGTTTCCTTGTCTTTGTAAAACAGGCATTCGTTTTCCTCCCACAATAAACAGAGAAGAGATCAATGCATAATTTCGTTTCGAGAAATCATGTGCTTGCTTGGAAAATGAGCATCAGTCCAGAGGTCAAAGGAAGATTGATGCATTTTCTTTTTCTTATATGACTTAGCTCACTCCCACCCTGTTTATTTTCTCTCTTTCTCTCTCTCTGTAGCTTCTCTTTCTGTCTCATGCTAGCTCCCTGGCTCTATAATCGGGCTTCTCGGCGATGGGCATTTTGTTTCTGCCTGCCTTATCTCCTCTTTGCAGTTTCCCTCTCTGTCATTACTCTGCTTTTAACGTTTCATCCTGGGGCTATAACACTGACCTTACAGTCACAGCTATGCTCAGAACGTCTGCTTTGAGAGATAGCACTCCACTCAGTCCTCCAGCCCCGTGTGACGTCTCCATCTCCCTCTCTCAAACATGCACGTCCTGAACAAACGCAGCCACATAGAGCTGGGTACGTATGCAGACACATAGGCCTCCACAAAACACATTGTGGATGGACTTTAAATATACACTGACACACACACGTCTCACAATCTGAAATGGCGAGAAAGCAGCTGTTGCAAATACCAACCAAACCCACATGTTTCATTTCAGTGAAGAACTGAGAAATTCATTTAAAGATTCAGACGCACCTGAGCCTCGCTCCACTTCAGTTTTTTCTAATTTCGTTTCCTCTCCCATCACGATGAAGAGAGACAGAGGAGATGAGAAACAATCCATTTTTCCCACGGTTGTAATTTAGTTATTTACTATTTCAGTGCCACCTTCACCATTAAAGCACATTAAATTGATCTGCATTGCGACTAACCTTAATTCTAACATAACAATATGCCCATGCAGTAAATAAGTCTGATGTAGAAGCTCTGAGCCTCACTTCTCGTGGCAGCAATGGACAAAATCTATACAGTCAGGTCCTAATCAAAGCTTCCCAAAAGAGAGGAGGATATTCTAATGACATAACTTCATGTTTGTTTTTGTTTTTTAAGATTATCACATGAACACATGAAGGTGTTTGAGCGACCACATACTTTTGGCTAGATAGTGTGTGTGCGTGTGTATAGAATAAGCTTTGCTTTCTGGTGCAAAAATGCAATGGACCTGCATGCATATGTTTTTGTCTCTGCTTTTCCTTTTACCCCTCACCTTACTTCACCACCTTTTTTCCTCTCGTTTTCTCCCTCCCACCGTCTCCAGTGAGCAGGTGCACAGCGACAGAGTCACTGAGCTGTGAAATCTCTGCTCCTTGAGACACGTTTGTGCCTCTTCCATCCAAATACTGGCACACGCAGACTCATATGTTTGCACATTATCCGGTTTTGGTCCCATTTCCTTATCCACCATCTCTCCCTTCTCATATTTCTCTCTCTTAGTCTGGATTTAGCTAAAGATTTGCGATGTTTATTACTTCACTTAAGAGGACAAAAAAAAAACTCAAACTGTAGCAGAATGTCAAACCTTTGTAGTTTCATTAGGCAGAACAGAAGTCTTTGTGAGCGTTTGCATGCGTGTGTGGGTGTTAATGTGTGTGGAGCACTCTGTGTGTCTCCTGCATATGTCTCTGACCACATCTACATCTTTAATGTCTCCGACTGAATAATGTATGAACCCCTAGCCTCGAAGACGCACACATACACGCGCCTCCTTTACTGCTTCCATTTTCTCAAATGTCATCAAGCGCAAGCTAACAGTAAGCCATAAAAAACACTAAAACTAAAGTCTCTTGTCATAACCGAGAGTAGATCACCTCGTGTTGATTAAAGAAAACAAAGTTCAAAGTAGACCCAAAGCCTCTACCTCTTTCAACTACTATTTTTTTCAATACCAACTTCCTGTTTACATGCTGCAAACTTCCTGTTAGAACCAACACAGAGTCCTTGCGATGCATTTTTGTACTTGCCTGTACCTGTGTGTGTTTACGCGTTTGACCGTTCGGCCCCTGTGTCGTGCACGCCACACATGACGCACTCCTGTGGGTCTCTGGGATGCGGCCATGCATGCTTCGTGGTTCTAATTTGACTTTCAAATGCCTGCTCTCCGTCATCTTTCCACACGTGCCCACACAAACACACTCTCTTGCCTCTCATGGAGATGAAGATGTGACGCTGAGGTCAAGGTTGGTTTCTACAGCAACAGCGCATAATAATGGCTCGCCCCACCTGAGCACCAGGTCTCTCTCCTCTCAGCCTGACAAGGACACCCTCTTACTTGCTCATCCTCTCCACGGTCGATTCTTCTTCTTTCAAAACAACATCTTTTCTGTCCTTCTCTTTATTTCTCATTTAACTACAGAACTGTTGACAACTCAGGAAGGGAAAAAAAAATGAAGAACTTAAAGGAGAAAAATAACAGATGTTTCAATAGCGGGTACGAGCCGTCTGGCAGAATGGTTTATGGAGGAGGACGATGAAGTGAATCATACGCTAGAGCCGTAGTGCTCACCAAAGTTTTCATATAGTTTAATGTCTGTAGGAGATATTGACCTGACATGTTACATAAAGCTGTACGTTCTGAGTTACTCTCTTTTTCTGTAAACTGTCTGCAAACTGTTAGCATGACATATTCACAATATGGTCCCTGTGGTCTCCTGTTAAAGCAAAAGTGCAACCAACCACACCCTCCCTCTTGAAACCCTTACAGTCACATGCAAACACTCAGAGGAATGTTTTCAGTGTTGCATGCCCAAGACAGGACAAATCTAACAGAAAGCACCGCCTCCAAAAAATCATGCAAAGTAGTGCCACTTAGGTTCTTATGGAAGCCATGCCATCTTGTAGTAGCATCAGTTTACAGCCTTCAACTAAACTCTGCTTGGAATCAGACTTTCTCATAAGTCATTACGGTGCAAGTGACTCTGATCAGAGGCATTAAAGAATACACGATATTACGCAGGAGAGCTGGTGGACAAAAGTATTTCTTTTGAGTAAGTATCACTCATTTTATCTCCAGGCTACTTTTATCTGAGATTACTGTGTTTTTGTTATATTCATGCGTCCCTACAACAATGTCAAAACGTCCCTACAGCTTTAGAATATTTCAGTAACGTAGTGATCAGTGGAAATCACTTCAGCAGCGGTCTGATAACAACCCACAGTGAACCATCGTGCTTGTTTCCGCAGCGATGGAGGGTGCGGTGGTGAAGAGGAGGAGGAGGAGGAGGAGGAGGGCTGACAGCGCAGGGCCCGCGCACGGTGCCATGCGCGCTCCCGTTTCTGCTGCGCACAGACGGCCGGTGCGGAGAGACAGAGAGGGAGGAGAGAGGGCTGCTATTACTAGTGACAGAAAACGGCAGCGAGCACATACAGTCTGGAGAGCAGCTGATGCGACAAGGTAGGAGAACACCCCCCACTCGGCATCGCCACATTCAGTGTTAACATTCAGTACTGCTGGCCGACGTGATGCAGATGAGAGCCGCTCGTGTTTCCAGCGCGGTTGCGGTGTCCTACAAGCCTCATCCAATGTCCTCTCTCCGTGCTGTTGTTGTGTGTCCGCAGATGCTGAGCGTCGCCTTGCTGTGTGTGTGCGCCGTCGCCTTTGGACACGTCTCCGCTCGCTCCGACAGCGGCAATTTTTTGGATGATAAGTGGCTCACCGGGAGATGGGATAAATTCAGAGACGTAAGTCATATTTCAGGCTTACATTATTATTATCGCCTCTCCCCTCCACATGATCTCATTTACACCCCCCAAACACCCCTCCTCCCTTTCTCCCTCTATAGCCACCCTCATTGGTTTGCGATCATGCGTTCCTCGTTTTGTCGTTGTGTTCAAGCGACGCGTCACGGGGCTCACTGTGGTGTTTGTCACACGTTCATCATCCGCTCCGCTGACAGACTAAATACACTAATAACGGCACCGGGGTGATCTTTGCCCGTGGGCGTTTTGTTCGCGATGCCAGAGCTCGCTTAAGAGAGACAGGCAAGGCCTCTGCGAAGCACAATGGCACGGAGCAGTCTGCGAGGCACCGCCGAGTCCCCGAAAGGGGCCTAATTACGGGCAGGTATGAGGAGGCAGCCCGCAGCAGAGAGGCCCCGATGCCCCGCTTGGTTGGGATAAACACCTGTCACGAGGTTGTGTCAAACCACTGAGGAATCAAGTCAAGACTGTCACGCTTTGGTTATCACGTGCATCTGAGCGCAGTGTCAAAACAAGCCTTGAATGGTTGTTTGTTTGATGGTTGTCGCGATTGTGTGCGTGCGTGTGACAATGCAAAGCGTGAACAACAACAACAGGCTCCACTTGCAACGACTTGGCAGCATGATCAGAGGCTTCAGTGTACGTGTCACGACTATTAACAAGCGGTTAAGTGCCTTAAGTGGCCCCTTATATAAGCGTGTCACGATAATGGCGGCTGACAGCACCTTGTTGGAGTCCGTCGCCGGCAGAATAATCAGCTGTATCGGCTCAAATAAAATCACTGTAACACAGGTGGAAAGAAGAGACCACCGAGAGACACGGATGCACACAGAAACAGCGAGGCACCTTGTAATATCGCTTTAATAATTCCAAGGGGACCCACAATGCAACGTGTCCGTTGGTTTGAAGCGCTCTACTTCGTGGTGTTCGTATCATTTGGGACTCCCTTGCATGCTTTTGTTGCAATACTTTAAAAGTGTAAGATTGTGGCACATGCAATTTTGGCTTTGAGCAATGCTTTAAGATGATTTTTTTTCTACAGTTTGCAATGCTTTATATATATATATATATATATATAGTTTTAATAGGATATATTTTGCCTCTAGCCAAATGGCTCGACACAACCAGAACTGATTTTAGCAGGCTCCAACTTGTACTCACAATTAGGTACACAAAAAAACATGCATGTCTCAACATACAGTATGTGCACCTACCCACACAGACACACACACACGGAGGCTTTCTGTACAGGGTAGGATATGTGCCTTGATGGTGCCACAAAACCAGCAAGGTTTAACATATTGCATCCTCAGAACACTCCAATTTTGATGAAGGGTTTCGCCTCAACGCCTGCCGTAGGTGTCTGAATTAAAGGTCTTGGATGTATTGTGAAATGTGAGACTCGGACTGAGACAAAAGCAGCAGTGACTTTGGTTCCAGTTTTTAAAGCGGAGGGCAAGTGAGTTTTGGATGTGTAACGTGTGAGCCGCGTCTCACTTTCTCTGCCAGTCACGCTGAAGAGTGTGCGCCCATCGGCTCAGGTGGACAGGATTTAGATTATGCAAATGGTTTGCCTGGATCAAATGCTAGAGACGAAATGTGATTGACCATGGCCATGTGCTGATGGCCGATTAAGACAATCCGACTACAAGATAGATAGATAGATAGATAGATAGATAGATAGATAGATAGATAGATGGGAAGGTACAGTGTAATGACAGTGGAAAGGAAAGATGAAAGAAGGTGGAATGACTGGCGGTGAGAGGAACGCTCTCTGTGCATTCATGTCTGTGTTCTAACCTTGAGGCTCAGGCATTAGAGATAGAGGTGGAGTGCAAAAGCATTATGTGCTCTGTACATGTGCGTGCATTTCATTTCCTGTTTCAGGGCTGTGTCCCAGATTGCCTATGTGTGTATGTGTGTGTATGTGTGTGCGTTCTTTTGCTTTTTTTTTTTTTTCATGCTGGGATGTGTCAGTATAGTATGAAGGCATTCATCTAAACAACAAAAGAGCCTGTGGAAGACTTGCCAGTTTTATTTGTCTTTCTCTTTGCATGTTTTGCTGCCAATTAGTCTCATATCAGCACTGTGCTGTGCAGAGGTCGCAAAACCCTGTATAAATATAGCCCCATCCAAACTTAAAAATATATATTTATATATGAATTCATTGTTATTTTTAGCACTAGATAGAACATATTTGTTGTTGCATCACAGATTTTGATTATGTGGGATTAAAGTTAAACCTGCTGTGTTTGAAGAGCCGTTTTTAAATTTGGTTTGGCGATTATGACATGGAGAATGCTGCTGAAGCCGATAAATTTCTGGATCAGTCTGTGCCTGAGTTAATCTCGATGCGCCGCAGTTAGGACTATATACAGTCGTGCACAATGGAACACGTGAATCTTCTCGGCACTGTCACGTACCGTGCTCATAGTACAGAGGTTAGAGCTCGAGGGGGGCAGTTGGCACAGGAGCAGGCTGATTGTCATGACACATACCGCACAGCCTGTGAACACAAATATGATGTAAAATGTTCATATGAGACACATGGCCTACATACGGCCTCTTTACAGGAAGTGAAAAGACTGAGCTGCTTCAGTGAGCCTTCAGAACTGGAAGTTTTTAAATGGACTGCCAGATTATTTTTTTTTATTTCAATGTGAGAGTTAACAAACTGGAGATTTACCAAATCTTCAAACAAAATCAGAGAGCATCACAGAAACTCACCTCTAGGTTATTTTAAACCAAATATTAACTTCTTAATTGTCAGATTTTGTCTGTCATTGCATAACTAAAGCAAGTGACAAAGCACCGGATGTGACACGTTAGAATTCTCCTAAATTAAAATGTAAACTGGTTTTCAGACTTAACTCCACAAAAATGCCACCGACCTCAACTTACAAAACATCTCTCTAATAATATGACAAAATAAGACAAGACGGATCATGTTAATCAAGCAGTTAGGTTTCATAAAATTGTTAATTTGGACCTCAAGAAGAAGTTCTGTAATAAATTTACAATCTAGGATATGGCGGCCGCTAGGATATGCGCAGTGATACCCGTCCTTAAAATGATTCCTGTTTTCTATACCTGCTGACAGTTTCTACAGATCTTTGCTAGTGCTATGTTAAAATTAAGACCAATATGATCAACATGCCTAAATAAATCTTTCTTCATTTTCTCAAAACGGCAGCCATGCACCCCCTTAGGCTACATTTAATGTGCCAAATCTAGATTTAAATTTTACATGTTAGGCATGTGCTGTTGCTTTCATCTTTCAGCAAGAGCCATAAGTGGGTCTCATGCTAAGTGCACTAGATAGGATCTTGGACGCTGATTTACTGTAAGTCCTGATAGGATGGCTGGAGAGGCCCGGGGCTGTCTCTGCTGCGCCGGTGCCATCTCAGTTTTTAGACGTTCTGCTCCTCTCGCCGGACCTTGGCCGGCTGACAGTGCTGGCACAGACAATCTGAGGAGGAAGATAATTTTAACAGCAGGAGGACAAACGCGATGAAGGGTGTTTGGTGACGCATGAGGCACTTAATTGCACGGCATAGTATAGGAGCAAATTAACATCTTGTTTAAGATTAGTCACATTAAAGCAGATTATACCTTTTCATCCTCCCCTCTCCTCTCCTCCACCTTTGTGTGTTTTTATTGTGCGCCTCTTCCCTGTGTTGTTTGTGTTGTGGAGTGTAAATGATGTAGGGAAGGTACAGAGCTTGAGGCCTTTTCCACTTCAAAGCACCTTAGCGTGGAGTCGTGTGTGTTCGCGCGCGCACGCATGCGACAAGCTTGAGCAAGACAAGCAGAGCCAGCACACTGAAAAAACATGCACATATTTCTCTTGCTGGATGTCGGGAGGGAGGCAGCAAGGGGCAAAGGGAGGGAAGGAAGCCATTATAAACACAATGAGGAGTGTTGAAATCAGACCTGGGAAAATCTGAACAGGAGGTGAGAGAAGAGGTTTTTAGAAAAAGAAAAACATATTAACGGTTTTTGTTTTTTTCTTTCTATAGGGGTGCAGATGAAACTTACCAAAATCAGTATGCACAACAGCAGATTAGTCCAGATGCACATGCTGCAGTTTCTTATGTGTATTTCCCCCACGAGTCAGACTGTGTGGCTGTGATAACCATGAGCGAGAGAGACAAATATATGTGGAAAGAAATGTGAATTGAAAAGTTGATATTCAAGAGTGCACTCAGGAATTTTTGTGTTTTTCGTTGTACATTATGTGCGGAGAAGTGCATTCATCCGGTTACATGCTGACAGATTCTGGCACTACAGTAGGAGCCATGGCGATAAGTTTGTTCGTAGACCTGTCTAATGTGTGTGTGTGTGCGTGGGATGTCCGCACGCGCTTCTGTGTGCGTCCGTTGATTCCATTAAGGAATCAGACCGCAAGCACTTTTGTTGTCTTGACTGGTCTAGAGGGCCTTGCCCCCGTAATGCAATGTTCTCATTATTCAGTCTCCATGGCCTGCAGTGCTAGAAAGAGCCCATCCTGAGCAGGAACGAGCACACCACTGTCTGGCTTTATTTTTGCTAAGCGTTCACCATGGCGGTTGTCTTCATATTAAGAGGTTAACAAGAAAGAATTTTACTGTGGATAATTTTTGAGGGTTGGAAGGGACAGTGGAAAAAGAAGGTGCGATGCAGTGTAGGACAAAAATGATCCTGTTCAGCATAGGACACAAGGAGAGAGGGAGATACTCAGTAATAGGGGATTTTGTGGCAGTTTCAACTCATTCATTGCATTAATGCATTAAGAGTTAATCCTTTCAGTACAGTTGCACTTCTATGTGACATAGATTTAATTACTTCAGTTTCAGCAAATACGAAACCGCATTTGCAAAACACATATTAAGTCATAAAGTGCAGGTCCTTTGCAATGTGTCAATGTGACAGTTGTCTTCACGGCTGACAGTACAGGAAGCCTACACTGCTGAGACTACACCTCATAAAGCAGTGCTGCAGACAAGCGCAAGGTGTAAAAACACATTTTAGCTTCCTGAAGAAAAAAAAAGAACAAGAAAAAAACATTCAAACAAGGTATTGCCAGATAAATAACTAACCTGCACAGCCACCTTTCATTAAGCTCAGAACTCTTCGAACTGTGCAAACTTCTCAACCCAGAAAACTAGATTCCTGATGAAAACCGTGCAACATCTGATGCAACAACTGAAAATGATTGGAAGTAGATAATAGGAAGTAGTGCAGTACACTGCAGTACTCCATCTTTATATCAGAAATACACTCAAATTCCCAAAAGTCCTGCCTTGCCTGTGATGAAAAAGTTAAACTTAGCTTAGTTACTATAATTATTACTGCCATCACCGCACCTGTCACTGTATTAGTCTACAAAGGAACCCCTACACGACACAACTACCCTCATTTGCTGAGCGTTCAGTGTTCGTTTGAGGTTTTTTATAAAATGCTTGAGGTAGTTTTGTTGCGCTTTAATTGCTTTCTGCAACACAAGCAATTACGCCTTTCTGTTTCTTACCGTGGCCTTCCTGTGCCATGGCTCATTTAGAATTCATCTCTCGCCTGTTTAAACAACAGCGAAACGTATTCCACATCTCCCCATGTAAAAATAGCGCCATAAATCTGCTGCTGATATTCGAGGCGTCCATTGAAATTACCGAACAGTATAGCAAAGAGAAAAAGAAGTCACTGAGTCAGAAGACGCACTGTCGTGTTTACATTTATCTCTTGAGGACTCACCGCAGCCCGACGCATAACCACGACTTGCAGCACCCTAACCACTGCCCTGACCTTAATTTAAATCTGACTTTACGCTAACCTCAGTCAAGTCGTTCTTTTGAAATGTAAATATTTCTGCATTCATGTTGAGCAGTGCATATACACACAAAGAGACGGGGAAAAAGGAGGAAGAGAACATGCTGTTTCTAACCAAATGAGGCTGTCTGCAAGCTGTAGCACTGTTCCTGTTTTGTTTTTTAGTAAATTAAATTAGTATTTCATTTGCATAGATTTTTAGGATACATTTATTTTGAATTTTCTTTCTAAGTGACTTGTGTAATGACATGTTCACACTGTTGATAGCCCAGTTCAGGGTGAGAGTTAAGGTCAAACTCTGCATATAGCCCAGCTCTTATAGGAGGCAGATTAAGCAACATATTAAATTCTATATAACACGGATGGAACATAGAATGTTATTATATTGTTGTTGTTGTTGTTTATTTCATGTTGCAGACGATGTGTTCTGTCCATGCTGCTTTATCTTGCATACAGCCAGAAGTACTTTCCTACTTACCAGACACAAGTCAGCACAGTAGTCTCTAATCACAATCACATGTGCTTGCGGTTACTGCACAAAGATGGCACAGCTTCACTGTTTTGTAAAATGGACTTCACGGAGAATCACTTGAGGAATACCAGCAAGCCAAGTACTTAACTGGATTAGGATAATGAATTCTGTAGGTATGTATATTGTACATATTCTGAGTTTGAATCCAGTGCTTAAGCATGTTGTGGATGTAGTTAAATCTCAGGTTAAATCTTTAAAATTTAGATTTTGGGGCTTTATCTGAGTGTGACTGAATGAGGACGATGTACACAACAGAAAGGAGACAGATAAGATTATCCTGAGACAGAGTCAGTTGAATGTTGGTTTGAATGGATGCCCAAACACAGAAGGGGAGACCAGACAGTGAAATCTCTAAATTCAGACTGTGCACCAAAACACACACAGCTCGCCACTTCTTAAGCTCCTTTCACATTAGCATCATAAGCCAGCACCTGCTGGGTGTGTCTCCTCCTTGTCCTTCTATTAAAAGCTGGCAAACCACTCACCTCTACGCATTCCTTATTTAGACTGTAGGAGCCTATTCACAGGCAATGGGCCGAGTCACTTGACTGCATCTAGCAAGATTTAACCTGAGCGAAGCATTTTGCTGCAGACAGATGTTTCAGTTTTGAGAATAAATACCGCACTGGATGTTTTCATTTTTAAAACTCGGTGAGGGCAGAAGGCTTTTCCTGCAAACTGAGTGTGTATTGTAAAATATAAAAACACAATGTCACAGAGGCGCCTATATTTTGATATAAGTAAATTTAGATTTAAATGTCATCTCTGGCTCTGCATTTAATTTCCACAAATGGGAACAATTTGTGCCAGCACTGCTGTACATCAAACTACGAACAGAAAAATAAAGTATTCTCGCAAAGGCTTCTTTTAAACTTTTTTTTTTTTTTAAATCACGATTTACAGAACATTAGATTAGACAAATGACTCTGTTTTAAGGTGCATTGTATATTTTGCTGGCTTTACAATTTGACTGCCATCAAACCTAATTCCATTTGACTGAATGTCTTATGCCTTCGTTTAATTTAAACAGTCAAACTCATCGTTTCTGATCTCTAAAAGCCCGTCACAGTTATTGAAATCTGCTTCAAATGGAATTTTCATAACCTAAATCCTAAAAACATGTCTTTGGCATCTTTAAACTGTTAAGCGTGCTTGATTGATATGATACCATCCCTCTGCCGTGTGTGTGTATGTGCCATGTATAAACAAAATCCAATTACGTGACATAACAGAGTACAATGAGCAGCATATGTGCTCACACATAAAGAGGTAGGGGCCCCTTAATGCATGTTACTGCTGAGAGCCGCTGTCATAACATCAACATCATCTGAGCTACATAAGTGCATGCTCCACATGTCATAGTCTGTTTATGTGTGTTTCCTATAAGCCATGTGTTTATTTGACTGCGCAGTGTTTTCAGTCATGAAGACAAACCTAATCAAAATTAACTCCTGGTTCTCTGTCTCTGTAATGCTTTCTCCTAAAGGAAGTGGAGGTTTGTATGACTTGTTAATAGTGCATGAGGACCTATAGTCTGTATTATTTACCCAAGAGGATACTTCTACTATATTTTCATTTTTTTTTTTTATTGATTGATTTCAGGAGCCTGGAACATGGACTCCATCAAAGCCCTTCGATCAAGGTGGGTGATAAGACAAGACAAAAAAAATACCAGAATGACCACAGCTGTTCCTGCATTTTATGTTCACAGTGTTGCCTGTCGTTTAAATTTTAATCACAGAAGATATAATCTGATTTTGAGTATATACCTTGAGCAAAATATCAAGTCATAGAGACAGGATTCAGACAGCAGGTTTGGCGTCTACATTTGATGCTGATTCCCACACTGCAATCAATAGTTTTGCAAGTACGATATCACATTTTCAACAGATGATAAGAAACCATATAAAGTATATTTGAGCTGCAAATGGGCAAGGAATTCAAAAGGATGCTTCATGCTTTTACACTAAGTTCTAGTAAATACGTCTGTTGTTTCGACTGCATATAAAAGGTGGATGCAGCCACTGGTAAAGTCAGTGCAGAAGGGATTTAAAGTGCAATGTAATATTTTAACTTCTGTGCAGTGGTGGTCATTTTAGAAATAATTCCATAATTAAGTAGATATTAGGTCTCAAAAAGAGAGCCTGTTTGGGCGGCATACCTGATTGCCACGTCTGCTCTGGAGTGACTGATGAGCCATTCTTCAGTCAGAGCCGCCCCTTGCTCCTCTTTGGTTCCTCCTTTTTGTCCATATATGATCACTTCTGACTACTAAAGATCAAAGATCAATAAAAGATCAAACTCAAAGCTTCAAAACAGCGGCCCACCAGCCATGTGACTTTACTTTGGCTACATTGATCTCACATACAGTCTGTGGTTTCTGCTTTAGTGGAATCATCTTCCCTGAACCACTCTGGTTCCCACGACCCTTGTAAACATAATATTGCTGGTAAGCTATGATGACCAATTAGCGTCCACCCTGTGATTCAGTATTGCTTTGTGGTTCGAGTATAATGGAAACTGGCAACATGAAGAAAAAAGTATTTTCTGTCTGTCTGATCTGATAGGGATGCTGCAGTCCGTGCTCATGCTTTATGTTTTTTTTTTTTTTTGTGAAAACAGATTTTTACTACATTATATTTCCATGTTACCCACAATTCCTTTAACTACAACAACCGGCTAAAACAAAAAGGTGATTTTCTATTCTTGAGGCATCTTATTTCTCACTGTATTACTGACAGAGATAAGTCCTTACACACATCCTGGCACACCAGGACACGGGCATGTTCACTCTCACTTATCACTGTATCACTGAATCTGCCAAAGCTGCTCAGGGATTACACTAAGGTTCTCTAGAGCAGAGGACACTCATGAACTGTTCTGAGAACAGCCAAAGGTCTTAGATCTTGATCTTTAGGTGTCTCGCTAAAGCCTGACACGGGATCAGAAACAACCAGCTCTTCTTTACCGGCAAAGATCATACCCGCTTCCTGAGATTCAGATCTAAAATCAGCCCTCGTCTTGAGAGCCACGTATGCCTCTCAGCTGTGAGATTCTGACTCCAGATCAGTTGGATGATCTCTGCAAGAGCACACATGAGAATGACACTCGGAGCAGGCTGATGCAGGATCAGAAGTAGCCGCTAAAAGCAGTTCCATCTGTTTTTAGCTGTAAGCATACTTAACAGCATTATGGCTTTGAGTTCAGTGTGAAAGAGAGACGTTGCCAGAGCACAAACACACTCACACATAAACACACAGCTAAATCTGTAACAATCCATGCTGACTGGATCTCTAAGAATGAAAGGAAGTACGTGGTTAAACTGAGAATCACTGATGTAGAAATTCAAAGAACAAAATCAAAATGTGACCTTGGACGATATCTCTTTCTGTGCACACACACACACACACCGGCTTAGTCTCTCTAGGAAGCTCTGTAATCAGAGATGTTTAGTCACACAGACATTTAGAGTAGGCTGCACATACACATGTTTAAAAAGCCCTTATGGAGTATGTTTGTGTTTTCAGGCCTTGATCCAGCCAAAGACCCCTGTCTGAAGATCAAATGCAGCCGCCACAAAGTGTGCGTGGCTGAGGATTATAAGACTGCAACTTGTGTCAGCCAGAGGAGAGTCAGGTAAAAACACATACACGCACAGATACACTTGCACTTTTAAACAGGCCTGCGGTTTTTGCGTTCAGAGGTTTCCGTGACAAATAAGGCCACAAATAAAACCTGAGTGACAGCGGATCAGAATCTCTAAATCTCTTTATTTCTTAACGTCACCTCCTGTTTTCTCCTCCCTCGGTTTATTCCCCACTCACTTACTTATGCTGAACGATAAGTGCCGACACCAGTGCTGTGGCTCTTTGTCTTGTCTTTTTTTTTTCTCCAGCTCGTCCACTGGTCGCTAGGCTCTCTTGTGACTGTTGTGTGACATTACCGTTTGGTCCAATTACCCCAGCACTGGCACTGCCTTACAAAGTCCTGCCAAGTGATATGAATGGGCTTTGTGCTGTGTGTGTGTGTGTGTGTGTGTGTGTGTGTGTGTGTGTGTGTGTGTGTGTGTGTGTGTGTGTGTGTGTGTGTGTGTGTGTGTGTGTGTGTGTGTGTGTGTGTGTGTTTCTGTCTGGGACACTGCAGACTGGACAGAGGACAGTAACACCATACTGACCTCATTTCCCATTCTTAGTAACAACACAACTCCCACTACACAATGCTGGCAAATCTGCAAATAATCACACACAAATCCTAAAAGCATGTCTCATTTCTAAAATTGATGTAAGTACAAGACAATGTCTCACGGGTGCAAAATGCTTGGAAAACGCCGTATGTAATAAATCTGGGAAGATGCGGTGCGTGCAACACCAGTGCATTCAGTGACAATGCTCAGACCTTTGAATCTCCTCTGCAGTTTTAAAGATGCCAGTCTGTACCAGAGTCCAGGGTCAAAGTGCACTCCCTGCCCCGTGGTTCACCCCTCGCCTGTTTGTGGAACTGATGGCCACACCTACTCCACCAAGGTACCCAAACACACACACACACACACAACCGCACAATCACTTCATCTCTCACCCATTAGTCACTCGTTGTTTTCATTTCCTCCTGATGAGACATGCATCTTGATTTTGGCTTCCTCTGCTGTCTGTCTGTCTGTGCGTCTGTTGCTCCTCATCAGTGTAAGTTAGACTACCAGTCGTGCATCACAGGGAAGAAGATTGCCGTGAAGTGTCCTGGCATGTGTCCTTGTCCGGCTCAGCCCGAACAGAGTTCTGCAGAGAAGAAAGGTACACTGTTCTGCACGCATTATTGCACACTGCAAGCAAGGACACTCTGCAGAGGAAACAATAAATTCCCCTTAATCAAAAAGTTTTCCACTTCATATTTAATGTAAAGCTTCTGCCGTGCTGAAGTGCCTTTGTGGCACTAAATCTCTGCAGCTTTCAATGCAGCTGTGCCATAGCTGGAGACACCGAAGAATCACTTTACCGCCATTAATCATTAGTGCCGTTATTCCTCAGTGTGCAGTGAGTCGGATCTGAAGGAGGTGGTGAGTCGCCTGAGAGACTGGTTCAGAGTGCTGCATGAGAATGGCAACCACAAGAGGGTCAAGATCCAGAAGCCAGAGAAGAACAGTGAGTCACATGGCAATACCCGAGTGGAGACACCACATTCATTCATACCCAGAGATATCTCACTACACCTACACTCCCTCCTCTTTAATCTTCTCCTATAGAGTTCGAAGTCGGGGCCTCCCCTATTTGTAAGGATCCCCTGGGCTGGATGTTCTCCCGGCTGGACACAAACTTTGACTTGCAGCTGGACCAGTCGGAGATCAAGAGCCTCTACCTGGACAGGAACGAGCCATGCTCTGATGCTTTCTTCAAATCCTGCGACACACACCCCGACAAAGTCATAACCAGCTCTGAGTGGTGCACGGGCTTCCAGAGGTACACAGGTACGCATCTGCATGGAAAAACATGATAAGGTCATATGTCATTCATGTTGAGGCCACACCGATATTCATGCTTTGTACATTTAGACAGGTTTTTCCTTTCTTTTCCTGCATGAGAGCTTTCTAAATGATTCCAATGAATCTAAATCTAAATGAGTCCAAAGTTATTTGAAAAAAAAACATATAAATAAAAGCAATACATTTTTATCCAAACCCTTCAACACTCACTGCGATTGAGAAGCCAAAAATGTAGTTAAATGTTTCTGCTTTTTGTAGTTGGGTACAGACTTGCACCTGGAGGAACCATTACCAACATGTACTATAGCGTTTGTGCTCCATTCTCAGTATTTACTGTGAACATAGTGTTACTAAGTGAAACGATGGCGAGACCTCTGAAAAGAACCGTAGAGACCTAGAGTTTTCTTTTGCAAACCTCCTCAGACACAGAAAGAAAAGGCACCTTCTATTCAGTCATATTCCACCTTGACATGTGCACCACGTTACTATACTCTCTACAGCCCAATGAAAAGCAGCAGAATGCAGTACAGTAAACTGCAGAAAATACCATTGTGTGAGATTAGGGGTGAAAATTAGTTTTTCTCTCTCTTTTGGGGGGAAATAAAGGAACTGTATTTACAGATGAGTCACTGGCACTGCACTCGTAAACGCTAAGACAGCAGGATAACAAACATCATGACGAAAGCAAAAAGTACACAAACGAAGCAAGCCACACACAAACAGATGCATTCGCAGAAAAGCCGACTCCTGCAGTTTACCAAAGTCCCCCGTCTCTTCCTTTCAGATTCTCCTTGTAAAGCAGAGCTGTCCAGTATCAACAAAAAGCAAGCTGGAAAGAAGTTACTCGGTGAGACATGCAAACACACACACACACACACACAAAAAAAACCCTATTGTGCTGCCTGAACTCATTGTGTGCATCTGTGTGTTTTGGCTCCAACCTGCAGGTCAGTATCTGCCGTCCTGTGATGAGGACGGTTACTACAGGTCCCACCAGTGTCACAGCAGCAGCGGACAGTGCTGGTGTGTGGATCGCTATGGCAACGAGGTGGCAGGCTCACGCACCCATGGCCCTGCAGACTGCGGTAGGCAGAACCCCCAAAGAGGACAGTTTCTGTTTCTGTGCTGGGTGATTTGTTTCAACTTGACTTGGGACTAGTTTGGATGGAGGAAATGATTCCCAGTTATCACAGTCAACACATGTGAAATTGGTCACGTGACCAAACATTATAAAACTGTGAAAACAGTGAAATGCTTATTTATCAGCTAATCAAGATGTCATGTTTTACTTAGATTACTTAGATTTACTTAGATTATGCTGACATCTTTTGTCGTTGATTGCGGCCTTTGTGCTAAGCCAACCAGCTGCTAGGAATGATTTCATGTTTTGTATGGTAGACGCGGGAGTATCAAAGGTTTCAGTAAAGTCTTGGCAACAACTCTTGGCAGAGAGGGCGGGGTTCCGCGCTATGCTAAAAATGAACCTTAGCCTGTTCTTTTATCCGTCCTGCCCTTCAAAGGACACTTGCCAACAATGGCGGCCATTGTTGTGCTTACAGTTTCGGTCACTGACCACTTTCAACACTGACAAGAATTTGGAAATCAAGACTGCATATAACAAAAAATATGGTCGCCAAGCATCACAGACTCACTATCCCATGTGATATATATATATATATATATATAAATAAATCATGTGGAACGAAGTGATAATCTTAAAACCGAGGCTAGCTACTAGCTGGTTAACATGCTAACCTCTGTGTATCTCTCCGCTACTGAATTCATAAATGTTTTTATCATGTCAAAGATCGGTTGTTCTTCTAATAATTTTAATTATTGTTTTGCTCTCTGTTTCCAGGCGTGATCTTGGAGTCTTCTGGAGACCTCGGCAGCGGAGACTCGCTGTTCACCGATGACGACGAAGATTCATTCGTCCTCAATGACCAGGCAGGTATGGACGACGATGACGACGAAGATGAGGACGATGGTGACGACAACGACGAATACCTGTCATAATTTAAAAAAAAAAATAATAGTAATAATTTGAAAAGAAAAAAGTGAAAACTGTTTGTTTGGTCAAACTGCACGTTTCTAGGCGACTCCCCAGGCAGATACTTAATCGTACTAACAGCCTATGGACTACTCTCCGTGTATTGTTTGTTCATAAGTTTTAAAAAGAAAAGAAAAAAACAATATTCCTGAAAACCGTTTATGATTTCTCTTCCTGTTTAAGTATAAAATATGAGTGGTTAATGGCACTTGTTCACTTGTGTGTCAGCCAACCTCAGAATATAACGAAGACTAATTGACAGCCGGTCCATTGCTTTGGATTCGGTCACGTGTGCAAAGACCTTCCCCTTCATCGGACAGTCTGTGTCCTCCAGTGTGTCCTCGTGTCCTTGTGCAGCACTCCGATGCCTGAGTGTGTTTATGCCTAAGGCGCAATGTTAAAGAGATTTCCCTCTACTTCATTCCTTCATCCCCCTCCCCACCCCACACCTCTCGAGTCCTTATCAAATGTTCCTGTGTATAGGTGGGATTTTGATGATGTAGATAAGAGAATCTTGCACTCTTTAGGTTTCTTCTGATTTTGATTTGTAACTGTGACTGTAACTGTGTGGAAAAAAACAAGATAAGAGTTAGACATGCTTCATTAAGAGAATTAAGTTTAAAAAAAAACAACAAGAAAAGAAATACACGCGAAAAGAAGTGAGCTGGATAACAATCTGAACCGTCATGCTAGTTGTTTCGACCGAGACACAAATCGAGTCAAATCATCTCAAAGGCTCAGCAACAAGGAAAGACAAATTGCTTTTTTGGCCGGTGGTGTTTCCGGCAGGGGAAATATTATTGTTATCTATTTTTCTAATCCATTGTAGGGTGAATACAGAACATGAAACATATTTGTCTTAGCATGTCCAATACTGCGTGATGTTGTTTCAGTCTGTAGAACCAGAGGCTAAAACCCCGCGTGGAACTCATAATGTTACGGAGAAGCATGCACAGATGAAGCTACACTTGCGTGGATGAAAACTGATTAAGAAAAAAAACCTACGTTTACGAAGCTTTGATAGGCTGGTGAGCTCAGAGAAAACCTTGTGAAGAAATTGTGGTAGTTTTAAATTTGCAGATCTTGGGCTGACTTGAGCACACAGCGAGACAAAACAAATCTCTTGCACAGTAATAAAACCACAGAGCCATGCAGACCTGTTGAAAATATCGGGCGGGGGTTAAAGGATAAGGCGTGCCTTTTATTGGGAAGGGCGGATGGTGGGAGAAGCATGCTTACTGGACTGACATAAACTTGTCATTACACTTCATAAGAGTGGCTTTACACCTGCGGTGGATTTCAGTAAGGCGTGTGTTCCGAGTCTCTCTTATGATGTGTTTCTTATAGGCCATACTTCAGATCTCTTGATTTGTACATAGGATAGCTAGAATGTAGAGAAGCACAGAGATGCTTAGCAGTTAAGGCATACAAACACTTAGATTCTGCTGGATTTGAAAATGTTTTATATATTATACACTGGCTAGAGGAAGCTTTGGTTTAGACAGCTTTATATGAAAAAAAAAAGGATGATCATCTTACAGTGTTTGCTTTTACCTTGTTTTCAAAAGCCTGATTTGTACCCGCTCTAACTACTTATAGTGTATATCTGTCAGGGTGGGAAATGTATTCTGATCCCAGATGTGTGTACTGTCGATGAGTCACATGACTGTTTATGCTGACCTGGGATCAGCTGCGCTGATAATTTCCAATTAAAGCCGTCGGGCTTCATTTTGAATTTCTTGAAATTCCATGTTAAGACCTGAAAAGTGCCATTTAACTGTCCTATAGTTGTTTTGTTTTATTGTTTGTCCTTTCTCTTTCTTTTTTGTTTCTTTTTGCTTCTCTCATCCTTTCTAACATGGAATTTCAATACACTTTACAAACTGGAAAACGTTTCAGTCTTAAAGTGTGCTGTTCCATGAGTGTGACGACATGCAAATCATTTTGATGACCTCAGACACTGTAGCCACTCTCAACCAATCACGCACTGTCATCACAGCTCTGATAGTGTTTAAAGGTTATGATACAGATGCATTTTTTACGGTGTATGTTTGATTTGCTGAAATAAAGGCTATATTGACCAACGTCTGCATCGTATATAAATACGTCAACATAAATACAACGCAGGAAACTCCTGATTACGTTGGACTGTGTTTCTGTTCCACATTGAATGTTTCTGTTCTCTATTTGTGTGATTAAATTTAGGAAAAGACGAACAAGTTGCTGAGATTGGTGCGCTTTCAAAACTGGGTAAGTTTGAGTATATGGGAAATGAGAAAACACACCTTAAACCTCCTATTTTCAGATGTACAGCTGTTGCTGAGGGGGGTAATGAGATGACACAACATTAGTGTTTGTGCATGACATAAATATAAAAGGGAAAAAAAGAAACTGTCAGCGGTCAGGAGTGACTAACTGTGCTTCTGTTGGTAGGCGATGAGTGCTGCATGTGTGCAGGAACATTACTGCATTATGTAGGAGAAAAACCTGTGAATATTTTATGAGTCACATCGTTCCCAACACAATACGCACATGCATCTGCAACATAAGCAAAGGTAAACATACGTGCAGCAAAATACGTAATGCATGAAAAAAAAAAGGCAGATGTTCGTTGACCTGGAATAGTTTGTTTCTCTGCCTGTGAGAATAAAGTGTGTGTGTGTATTTTATTCAACACACGCCGCGCTGCAGGAACTCACACAATGGGTGCATGTGTATGTTGGCAACAGGACCTGTCAGTAGCTCGAGATAGGGAAGTCACTGGGTAAATATGAAATGTTCATTTTCACACACTCTCTCTCTGCCTGTATGTGCTGACCATAGAAATGTGGAGAGATACAATCTCTGTGGCTCATTTCCACACACCGGAGCCTGTTGTTGGAGACAGGTTGACAATATAAACAGTGATGTGCCTGTGTGTGGGGAGACAGAATGACTGAGAGCTGACGGGAAGTGCCTCAAATTGCAGGAAGCACTTTTGATGTTTGGAAATAAGGGTTCTTGGATAAGCAAAAGCTGCACTGTAATACCGTGTTTTTTATCACCTCCACAGTCTGGTGCATGATGGGTGGGGTGTAACCACCCACTGGATTGAATTTTTACAGGTTGCATCTCCACACGGACCTGCTCTGACAACTTTACCGCACTAAACTGTTGGGTGGGACTTTTGCATAATACAAAATTTGAACTTTGGGAGCACTGATGCCTCACAGCAAGAAGGCTCTGGGTTCGAATCCAGGCCGGCTGGGGTCTTTTTGGGGATCTTCTCCATGTGTCTGCATGGGTTCTCCAGCTTCCTCCCACCATCCAAAGACATAGTTCTCTGTCTCTCTGTGTTAGCTCTATGATAGACTGGCCACCTGTCCAGGGTGTACCCCGCCTCTCGCCCAATAACAGCTCGGATAGCCTCCAGTGACCCTTCACAGGACAAGCGGTTACAGAAGATGAATGAATGAACTTTGAGACGTGTATGTGATACACTCTGCACGTCTTTCCCATCTGTTAAGAAATGTATCCTGTTGCGTTCTAACAGAAATCAATCCTCTCCATCTTAGAAAATGTCATAAAAGTCATAGAATCCACTCATCCACTGTGGGTCCTTGTGGCCTGAGCCATCTTCTTGTGATGGCTTAACCTACCCGCTGCACTCAGAAGCTGAAGCATGCAAGCATGTTGCAATCTCTGATATACCCAGATATAGTATTTCTAGTTTAAATGGGATGTGTATCGTTCTAAATATGAGGCAGTTTAATCAGCCATGACAAAGGTTAACAGACCGTCAGTTTGGTAAAATAAATCCTTAAATAGAGCTGCATACAGTATATTAATGTGTGTATTCATATTTTGTTTACATGCCTGTTTGTGATGCTAATCATTAATACCATCAAATAGTAATGCACAGATAAAATGATGAAGCGGTAAGCTGTGTTGATTGTTCTTCACCACCTCATAAGCATGAGTGTGCTTCTTTCCTCTGACGCGTCATGAGCCCTGTCATTGCTTTCTATACATTATAAAACGGCCCTCCTCACTGTTTTCACATCCAAAGCGGTTTATTCGCCTCTTTTCTGTATTCAAGTTGAGTTGAGCTTTCAGGGGAAGCTGCTGAGGAGGCAGTATGGCTCGCTTTAATGGTTAAGTCACCGTTGGTCAATACATACTCTGGCAAACACGCATAGCCGACCCAGGTTACTGTTGCCTGAGTCAGCGCAAACAATAGATGTTCACATACAGTGGGAGTGGACCCTTAACTATTTACCACCTCAATGAGAGCTTTAGATTTTCTGTCAGGAAGCAAATAATTATTTCATACGCTGCCAGTTTTGGAAATAGTGACGGAAACAAGATGCACAGTCATGTGGATTTTAAAATCTCAAGAAGGAATAAACATTTTTCTTGTTTTATTATATTTTTGTATAAATAATAAGATAGTTATATCTTGTTACATACACCCAGATCATAATGTATCAAGAGTAACTAAATTGAATAAAAGAAGAAACAAAGAAGCATTCCCAGTCAATTCTGTCTTTCCTTTTTTTTCTGTCCACTAACAAGGGGCTTCCTGGAAAGGGTTAGTGTATTACAGAAAACACTTCGGTGTGACTCACCGTCAGCCATCGAGCTGTTTTCCCCTGGATTCCTGTGTTTTATGAAGGTGGACAGCAGTCTGCAGAAAGAGCTCCCCCATCAATAACATCTAACTGCTTAGCGGTTTGATTCTCGGCTGTTCAGCACCGGATTGGAGGGGATGAAGCAGTGATCAATACGTCGATACACTGAAGAGAGACTCATGGGAAAACAGATTTATGGCATAGCAGTCAACGGTGATCACAGGCATTTCTGGTCTGACCAAAAGCGTAATAAGTAACATACGTTGTATTATGCATTTACACATTTCAGCGTTTGCAATTTGAAATTTTAATATATGTTGTAGATACACTGGTAAAAATATAGCAAATATAATCCGAGGCATATTTAGTTAATTTGCAACAAACCAAATACTTTAAATCAAAACATACCTACTTTTTTCTTCTTTTTTCTTTCCTCAGTCAAATCTGAGATGTGGATTCTGACTCAAACTCGTGTACTCTGGCTTCCTCCCACCGGCCAAAGACATGCTTGTTAGGTTCACTGGTGATTGTAAATTGGCCGTAGATGTGCATGCGAGTGTAAATGGTTGTCTGTCTCTCTGTGTTAGCCCTGCGATAGACTGGAGATCTGTCCAGGGTGTATCCCGCCTCTTGCCCAATGACAGCTGGGATAGGCCCCCGCGACCCTTTACAGGACAAGTGGTTACAGAAGATGAATGAATATTCTTGGATGGCCTGCTCGAGGATTCACGATTGAAAGGTCATCTATTTTACAGGATTTGCTGCCCTCGTGTGGTTAAAGTTAGACACGCAGCTTTGTGTCACGTGTTCAAACGGAGGATGATTAGTATTTTACAGCATCTAATGGAAGAATTAGGAACTTTATTTTGTACAACACTTTATATCTCTTGTGGAACTTATTCATGCATGTATTAATCTATTAATCACATGTTTATATTTTATTAGTTTAAGGAACACTATTACACAAACAATCAGCTTTGCTTTACATCCAATTTCAATTCATTTATTGTCTTTGAATTGTTTTTTTTGTTTTTTTAACCGGCACACCACAAGCAATAGTCTTCTTACACATGTGATACCAGATATTGATATTCCCCAAACCTGTTTGTAATATAAGCCAATACTTGAAGATATTATTACATACTATATAGTATCGTAAATGCTCTCTGTAATGTCAACATCTAGGTGGATGTTTAGTGACATCATTTAATGTGTTATCTGCCTCCTGGTGACTTGAACCAAGAAATTAAGTTGAAATTCAAAGACCTACAATATACGGGATAAAAGAGACACTTCATGTGACATGGATTCATTTAACTGATTCCCAGGGTTTTAGAGATGTGTCTGAAAAGAAATCAAACCCAACTGTGTGTTCTTGAGGTATAAAATTTAATGAGTCATAAACAATTGAACAGTATTTTGACAAAACATAGTTAGCGATCGGTTTCAAAATGTGCACCGAGCTTCAGCTTAATTATGTAAAAACTTTATGTCACTTAAGTATGCAGAATAAAAAAACAAGCCAAACATGTTAAACCATGTTAAATCATTCATATTATTCAAAGTGTAATAAAAGGAAAAAAACTAACAAACTATTCTCAGAACAAAACACACACTCAAATGACCTATTGCTGTATTCAACTCTTAGTGTCAAGGTTAAAATTCGCAGACTGCTGTTTTCCTTATTCACAATTAACAGTAAGACCTAAGATGTGTTTTGCTGAAGATGTGCACATATGTCTCACTGATGTCCCTGGAGTGAAATGCTGGTAAACTGCATAGAGTTAAGATATAGAGTATTTTAGGGGTTTAGTGGTTTTGATGGTCTTTTGATACTTGTTCAAGCTAGGGTCCCTCCACGTGCCTGCAAGACAAGAGAAACTGTAACAACCACAAAAGGCATTGTGCTAGAGACATGCAGCAGCAGATAACTCATTTACCTACTCAGCATTAGGTAACAGATTCATCTAGTTCAAAATCACACCACCACAGATGTCATACATTGGTTTGAAACCTTGAATTTGCTATTATTTAGCCATTGCTATCTTTTACTCTCTTTTTGGAGCCAAAAGTGCCCATACTTAGGTAAGACGGAGGAGCTGGGGTGGAGCGAGGGGTGGATCTGCCTGTCTGCTACGTCTATGTTTATAATACAGTCTATTTTTACACCATTTCACTGTATTTGCTTTCCAGCTACAATAAATCAAGTTACACTCACCATGGGCTTCATCTCTGTTCCATCTCCACCATCTGACTTGTACAACCCCGCTTTCTTACTGTTCTCAACAAACTCCTGAGAAGGGAAACCAGAGTTATGGGAAAACTATTAAACTCATGACAAAGAATGGGAAAGTTCAAGAAAATGTCTAAAACTTAACAATGGCTTTTATAAATCCCCCTGTCACATAATTTTAAGATTTTCGGAAATTAATATATACAAAGTGCTATTGATCATTCATTGGGGAGCTTATGATGAAGGATGTCTTTCAACTAAACTGTGGATTACAACAAAAACTAGGAATTACTCAAATGACAGTCATAATTAATAAAGGTAGACATATAATATGGTAAAATAACAAGACCCCCCCAAAAAACAGAAAATGTTTATAGTAAAAAAAATAATAATAATAAAAAAAAAAAACATTGAAGAAATTCTCACAGTAGCTACTATATAAAAGAACTTCTCCCGTCTTACCATTAAGGACTTATCCATGTAGAATGGACGTCCAGGGCTGCCGTCATTATACTTGGAGTCCACAGCGAAGCAGAGGAAGAGGACGTCGACCACATTCTCAAACACAGAGAGGAAGCAATGGGCAACCAGGAAGGCAAAAACACACGCGATGAGGAGAGGCAGCACCCAAACAGTGTATTCCCTCTGGTAGTTTAGAGTCAGAACGCCAACAAACGCTGTACAGGAGACTATAAGAACCTGAGAATGTAGATATACAGCTGTTAAGGAAACATTAAACCCATTTAATAAGCAAGTTAAGAACATACAGTTGACATCTAACCACCTTGTAAGTTGATGTGGTGATGAGGCATTTTTTCATTACGTAATGTAGCTTGTTAATAAAAAATGTTGACATTAGAGATCTTAGCCTATTTTTGCCATTTTTAAATATTTTTGATTTTGCCTTTATATGGCACATACCCATGGGTATGTTTGCCAAACCCATGTTTGTATCGTATCTCTTTTTTTTGCAGTAAAACTTAACCTGTCTGATCTGATTATTAGAAATCAGATTATATTAGAAATTATTTTTCTTTTCACATAAACCTGCTTTATTAACAAAATCGTATAAAATCCCTCGATCCACATCGGACCTCTCTGGTACATCAAACAAGAACCGGGTGAGAGTTTCAAACTGCACTTTCGATTGAAGTTGACAGCAGTGCTCCAGGTAACCTCAAGTTTTGTCATGGCGCTTTGAAAACATCACATGATCTGATTACGATAGACTAGCAAAGGTGAAGGCCAATTAGCCAGTATCATACATTATATACACAAATATGTAGAAGTGTGTTACCTTTCCCAAGAAGAGGACAAAGTCGCCCACAGTGTTAATGGTGGCCACTCGGAGCGCATTCTCCACCAGGATCACGAATGCGTCGCGGGCTGAGGTGCAGAAATTGGTGCTGTTGATGGCTGTCGCAGTATAAGCATTCTGAAATAAATTGAAAGAAAAATGAACACTATAAATCCTGGAAATGGTGTACACTGTAACCACTTCACCAATATGAGATTACTTACTTGATTCAAGAACTTTAAACACTTCTCGAGACACCACAAACAACAGACGCAGGCTTTCAACATGCAACGAGCGCAGGCGTTTTCCTGTAAACGATGGAGAAATTTACAGAAGTTGAAGAAACTCAATGAGAACAAATTGTACAAATTTATAAAAAATGGTCATAATGGACATCTCACCTTTCCTTGCAGTTGGCTGTGGATGTACGTTAGGATGAGACGAGGGATCTTTACCAGCGTGATGATGAAGGAGCCTTTGGCCAAAGTACCCAGATGGTAGCGGAAGGTACGTAGCATGGACTCAATGATGGGTACTGCTGGCAACTCAGACTTATTCCTGAAGTTAACCACATACAGTCAGACAGAATCATTAAAATAATATGGCATAATAATGAAGATTACACTAAATATGACATGAAGAGTTCCATCCGTTTAAAGCTTTGACAGTTTTTCAGACCTCGTGAAATAGTAGGTGGCCACCGCTCCGGCGATGGTCATCTGCTGGAAGGCAAGGATGAACTCATTGATCCAGATAAGACCCACAGCGTGATACCACACCATGTACTGAAGAGGACCCTGGATGTTATATTCAACCACACCGGTGGAGTTGTTCTTTATTGGCGTCCCTGTGAGGAAATACATGTACAACAATCTTAAGCTCTGCATTTGTGGTAAAACTCTCTTTACTCTCTTTTTGTTTTTGCACATCACACCTGGAGACAAATCCCCAAATTTTACCTGTCAAGCATTTATTTACAATATCTTGCTAAACAGTGACAGTTCTTTCTTGGTAGTGAAGTTGCATATAATACTTCTTTGATGCAATGTTATGGCTGTGCTTCATAAAAAATAAAAATAAAATAAAAAAAATAAAAAAATCAACTGTAGAAAAAGAGAAGTGGGAGATGAAAAAAATAAGTTCTTAGACTCCATTCATCCACATCACGAGACCAGCACAAGACTTTCAGTGTGGGAGTGCAGTCATGCAACCACACAACCCAGACAAAAGTCACAAGTAACAGACTAAATGTTCAGCTTGTTTAGGGAACAGCACAACCAGCACAGCTGCCGTTGGTGTCGCGGTGTAGCAAATACAAACTGAAAAGCATTCTGAAATGTGAACACTGATAAATGTAAGTTCTCAATTTCTCAACAAGCCTTTCTCCTACCTGTAGTCCCGAGGAAGAGAAGCACAGCGATCCAGTAGACCCAGAAGAGCATGAGGCAGAGGAAAGTCCAGAAAGGCTGCAGGGCCAGCAGCGGAAGATGGATGAAAACTTTACCCGCTACATGGAACAGGGAGATGGTGAGAGCCACACGCTTCCTCAAGAAGAACATCACCAGCAGGAGTACCACCTGAAAGGTGATGAGCAAAACAATCACTCAACTGAGCAATTCAAGAATGATTTCCCACCAGTGTCTAAAACTGTGCTGACAAAAATCTTCTTTCACCTTCCCGGATTACTGCATTTTTAGGTTTGTGAGCTTTAATAAATGGATGGAACATTTAGTTTTCCCATGTTTAACAAGATACCCAAATACAATACCTGTGCATGCACACATACCGTAAAAACTGTAGCACCAATTGAATACACAAGCAAGGCCTTAACATTGTCTGAGGCCACCTCCTTTCCAAATACCGACATTGTGTTACTGTTAAGAGCGTCTCTGTGGTCTACATACAGCCACCACAGGACTCCTGTCCCACCTGTAAGAGATCACAGACATATATCTACAGTTTACGTATATGTACATATATATATATATATATATATAAATAACTGAATAAAGTATGCTGGAATAAAACAAGTTACCGATAGACCCGATGATCACCAGAATTGTTAGAATCCAAACCAATACTTTGGAGATGTAGCGAATGACAACCATCATGATCAAGGAGAGAACTGCATCAGACAAAAAATATGAAGTATCATGTGAGTATAATGTAACACTAGTAACATGGGAAAAAAGTCTAATGAAGCTGTTTTCTATTTAAAAACGTAGCTCAATTTGTCTGCAAGTCACCTGCACCATGAAATGCATTTACACTCAGGTTCAAAAACTATGTAGCTGACATGAAAGATATCTAAAACTGACAATGGATTAGTAATGTCTCTTTTGCCTGTGAGCCTAACCCCAGAGGATACAATGACTGCAACCACCCAGACATTTCCTGTTTTTTTTTTTTTTACAAAGACAAAAATAGCCCCCCTTCCAACAATTTCCTTCCAGCTGAATCCTCACAGCCAATTAGAGCTGTTCAGTGGGGCAGCAGAAATAACACTGCAGTAGTGTTATTATGGATACGAGAAAATCATTCCACAGGCATAAAGCATATTGGGAGCAAGGTGTAAGCATGTGTACCTAAGGACAAGACACAAAGGCCCATGATGATCTCTTTGCTGGCCATCACTCCAGCAACAACCCGCCGCAACACAGTGTTGTCACTGACGAATGTGATAAAAGCCTGGGCGAATTCAGCGTAGCAGCCAATATCTGTAGGAATACAGCGGCGGAACACTGGGACAGCCTTACTGCGAAGATTGAAAAGAGGAGGAACCCAGGTTTATTCATTTCAAATGAATCGCCCTTAAAGCAGTAGAGCTACAGACTATTGATGACTGACTATATCAATGATATCAGGCCCTGAAAAGTATTCACATACGGGTGCATATTTTGCTACAATTACATGGACACTAGACAATTAAAATAATAGCCTGTAATAATCAGTGACTAAATTAATGAACTGAAAATAAAAAATGCTTACACTCACATCTCCCTAATGGACACAAGAGACAAACTGCTGTTACCAGCTCTGCTGATTTAAATGTACAGTACACACCAGGTTCACAAAAACGTTTTAATGCCCTGACTGGATCAGGCCCAGCTGATCGCTTCAAACTTGGTGAAAAGTTTTTTTCAATTATTGGATCCTTCCTTTTAATTAACTTCTAAAGGACGTGGCTGATTACCTTGGTGGAACGGGGAGCTTTGGACATTTAGTGGTTCTCTCTCGATGGCTTGAGTAACTTGTTGCATATATGTCGTAGGAGCAGAGATAAGAGCCTATCAATGAAAAACAAATATTAGATACCACGTTAAATTGCATTAAACTATTTGAAACATACGTGCGTTAGTATGTACAAGGGGTTTCATGCATGCCCAACAAATGTTAACAAACACATGGTTCCATTTTCTCACCATTATTCTTAGCAAACTGCTGCAGATCACTGTACGACTTCAGCTCAGTATCTGGACACTTGGATACACATAGGGCAATGGAATTGATCTTCCTGTTAATTAAGTCAAGGTTGCAAGGGTCTAGAAAGAAAACATACCTAAAAGACAAAAAAAAAAATTGACATCACAAAAGAATTTTAGTTTTAAAACTGTTACATGGTGCTCACTCCAAAACTTTTGATGAAAATATCAGTACGTCTGTTTATCTCTATCCCAGTTGGGATTTTTCTGTCTGAGAAGAAAATGAAAGACTGTGACATTTGCTACCCCGTCAGACAGACCCTTCTTTGTAGCAGAAACGCCTTTTATTCAAAGCCTCCATGGGCAATCAGCCCATCAATAAAGCATGACCCATTGTTTCAGCAAAAACTGGGCCTGCAGGCAACATGCTGATGGAAGGCTGCTGCCCAAAAGGAGGAATATGATCAAAGACTTCAAAGATAAAAGATATCAAAATATCCCATTTACTTTCTTTGTGCTAAGTGCATAAAAGAAGATATTCTAATAAACTGCATGCAAATCTAAAAAAAACAAATGATGAATATTTGTTACTAACTTCTTATCGGTCATGTCCCGGCCACTGAGGGGGACCCCCTCGATCTTGGTGTTATTCCGACCACAGGTGTTGCCGTAACTGTCATATCCTAAAATAAGCCTGTAGGCTCCTCCTGTGGCGATGGAAAAGCCACAAATGCAAGCCTGCAGATGACACAGATTAAAGACAGTAATATTAACTACCAACAGGATGAAATAAGGGGAAATGTCAAGTATGGTAACAAGCAGATGGCTCCATACACTCAACTTCATCTAGAACCAGAGTATGACTTTAAATTTGTTTTAAAATTTGCCATCCCAGATTCCGGCTATACCGATGCACTCAAATCGTACACATAAAGGTTACTTTGATTGTTTGGTGTTGTTTCAATTTTATAATTGTTCTAAGGCAAACAAACCACAGATTGCACATCTGGATTTCGTGCAGGGCTGTTACTATTTTCATTAAAGGAAAATGTAATCATGCAATAGACAGACACGTATAAATACTCAGGTGTTGATATAGTAGTAAGGAATTAGATCAAACTAATGACAGCAACAACTGCCCCTTGTTGAAGGTCATAAGGTTTTGTTTTGTCGTGTACATGGTTCTCAAGGCTGCAGTTGGGGTTTGTTTATATTGACAGCAATGCAGGAAACTGAGGGCAGAGTATTGTCAACAACTCAAAGTATAATGCAAAACAGCTAAACTTCCATCCAGCATGCTCCAAAATATAATTATCACAGAGATTTTGATGCTAGTCTAAATTAGTTTTGCCTATATTTATACTTGCGACAATTCAATTTAGGAGGACTTACCATCCCGATACAGAACAACGTAAATATGATGAGCCATGGGATATCCGTGCAGCTGTGCTGCTCCAGCGGTTTCCAATCACGTTTACTCTGCCAAGGCATAATTAACAGACGGGAGCGGTTATCCTTAGACTTTTTTTGTGACATGGGCTTTGAAGTAGCTTCACTGCTGCTACCAAGTCCTGCAGACAAACAAGTCACAGCGTCGTTGCCGCGAAACAAAGAGCGACTACTACTGAACAAGTGACGTTAACGTAGCACACGACATGTAAATATCCTCTGCCGGTTTTTAAACCTTTAAAGTAAGTTTGGCTAACTTACCTCGGTACTGCTGCAGCACCCCATTGTGAGCGACGAGAAAACAACTTCAGTGAAAACAAAAATAAAACTACTTTTACTTCTCTTAAACTTTTTAGTTCACTCGGCTCATTTCGCGTCCTACTTTCTCGACTTCTACTCCCTATAGTCGGTACAAAAACACAAATAAATGCATTTGTTAATGTTCGCTGAGTTTCATTAACAAACGCCCATTTCCTGATTATTATTTTTTTCCCAGCCACAGGTAAACGCGGAAGAAGCTAACTTCTTATGCTGTGTTCAGGGGCTACCCGAAATAACCAAATTACTATCAAAGTTTGGTTACAATCACAATATCAACATATTAAACTGTCAGTTCATTGGGAAGTGTTGTTATGTACACTCTGAAATTCAATATGGTCTGAAAGGTCTGCAAATTGATCATTGCAGACTGTAAATGTATCAATTATAACGCGGCACAGATATGTAAAAGCTAAACGCTGTTGTTTACACGCTGGAGTACGAAAGTTACACGGTGTCATGAATGCAGCACAACCTTTGGCAGGCTGCTGGCTCGCGGCGGGGGTGTGGGGAATTTGGCGCCGTTTGCTGGAGCAAAGAAGGAACTGTAAACATTTTGAAAAATAGTTAATAGTTCAGTATCCGCGTATTTCTTAGTGGATGGAAAAATCATCTACGGAACAAACTTCAACTAAAGTTTAACTTCCTGAAGCTAATATTTTTAAGACGTAGTGCCTATTTGATATGTGGGACACACTGTCGTCGTTATTTGACTCCTCTCATAGGTGAGCAATGTAATAAGCTTCAGGTGTTTATATTTTCTGGTGTAGCGATGAATTCTTAAAAATACAGATTTTACATTGAGGTTTACTGCTTACTTTGCTGCTACACGTTATTTTACAGTGTACACTGAACGTTTTACACTGAAAGGTGCACTAACATGCAAAAGATAATTCACCTCACCTCTATTCTATATCTGCGCCTCCTTCACTGTTAAACTGCTGGACTATGTTTGACTGAATGACTTTGAATTTTGCGGCATGTTAACAATGTAAATTATAATGTAAAGCTTAACGTGTAAGCTCCATTGACTGTATATACAAGATGTTTTGTCAGCCTTAAATCAAACGCTAACAGAGCAGTTCTGCTGTCTGTGTTGTGGTGTAACAGCGCCTCCTGTGGATGAGAGGGACGTTACAGGCACTGCTGCTGCTTCTCCACATGAGGGCACCTTACTCCCGCAACTGACTGAGGTAAGAGCTTCCCAGATGCACACAGATGTAGTCATAGAAAAAGAAAAATATTGGTCCCTGACATGCCCTATTTTTTTTTTAAACATTATATTTGACTCCTAGGAATAGCTGTATTTTTTCATTCTTTACACCAAACTATCTATTTGAAAAAAAAAAAATATGCCATTGGTGACTGACGGTAAGATTCATATGTTCGAGATGCTTCAGCCCCCCGCCTGCTGTTTTACAAGACGTTTTTTTTAAAGAAGTTTTTCTGAAATGTATGGCTCCCAAGTGAGCTGGAATGTCCAACAGTTTCCTGAAGAAGAGGTGTCTTTCATCCTGTTACACCGTAAATTCAGTGTGTAGGAAGAGAAGGTAAATATTAAACTGTGGCAATCTTATCAGGTTTTCCCTCCGTACAGTGAAGAAAGTCTTAAATATACCCATGCACATTTTCCTCACTCCTGATAACAAGTTGGATTATGTCAGTCTGCAGCAAAAACAAGAGTATGAAACAGTAGATGTTAATAAGGAACCAGAACATGTGATGGGAAGTTGTGAATGGAACCAAAGTGCAAACGAACATGGAGCGGAAACATGGATAACTGTTCAGAGGTCCCTCTCATCATATGATGAAACAGCTCCTGGCCCCTCATCTTCTGACTCTTTGCCTCAAGTATTTCCTGCTGATGCTGCTGTGGCAACGGTGTCCAAGGACAACACGTTTTTCTGGAGCTCCACTGGAAGAATCAATGCCAGTGCTGCATATGTTCAGCAGAATGCTCGGTGGAGAGGGCGTGCAGTACGTCACCATCTTGGCTCTCACACGGTCTGGTCCAAACTCCAGAGTCATTCCTCATAAACAACAAGATTAGAAGATAAATATTATGCTTCTCTGTCCTCAGATACTTGCAAGTATTCAAGACTTTTGAAGTGGTCCAGGTTGGTGTGATGAATTCCAAAAGGTGGATATTACACACACATTGCACCATTTTTTTTCTGTTGCAAAAACTGAACCCAAATGGTGGTTATTCTTTTCAGTTTATGAATCACTTGACGTTTCTTAAAACAAAAAGTGCATCTTCCGAGATGAGTCAGCAATATCAAGTCTTTGCAGTTGCCTTCAGATTCATGTGGAACGCCTGTAGTTTTGTGTTAATTTGATAAGCACAAATCTGTAATTAAGTATTTAGTATTCTTAAAAAAAACAAAACAACAACATATGACCATAGTTTTAGGCCGCATGTTTGTGATATAAGGGCTATATGCCTGTTTGACAGTAGGTCTGTGTGCATTCCTGTACACGTTTTAAGTCTTCAGAAGTGTGAGAATGTGCTCAGGTGCAGATGGTTCTCGGTTATGGGGCATGTGTTTGAGCCAGAGTATACAAATGGATTCCAGCTGTTGTTGCCACCTTGCCAGGCTTTGATCCATATGGTCTGCTTAAGATGCAGGTAAATTGTCAGACAAAAGACTCCATTTACTTGTCGGATGTATCCTTGACTCTAGGACATACAAAAGCTGATATCTTTTTTTGTCCTTCCTGGAATAACATTTCTGCATGTGCTGCACCGCAAAACGACTGGAAATCTTTAAGGTGAGAGCGGTCCATTTTTTTTAGGAAGGAAAATCATACAGTGGCCGAGAAACCTCAGTGAAAACACATTCAAATTAGGCAAACATCTTCATTAATTTGACAGCACATGTGCTGCAAATACCCACAACCTAACCAAATACAGAAACGCAATACAAGAAGCACAAACGACAGTGGAAGTGTTGCTCAAAGCTTTATGATTTTATTGTTGCTGACCTTTGCTACTCATCAGCAGTGTTTTTTTTTGTTAGTTTTATTTTAATTTACTTGACAAATCAAATAATCTCTGGATAATAATTCTTGATCGCTTTTCATTAGTTAAAGTTTTACTGTTATTTTGGGCAGCCGTCCTATTCAAGCCCCTTGAGGGGTTTGGGGGTTTTGCCAGCATACCTTTTTGTCTTTTCTTTTTTTAATGTTGTTAATGTACTTTAATTATCATTACCGTTGTTGTGTTTTATCATATTTTAAATGTGCCAAATAAATTGAAAATGGAAATCTGACGTAATCCAAAATCAGTTTGTAGACTGAAGGCACAGATTTATTTTTTTCGCTCTGTGTGGTCTACTGGAAATATTTACCATGTCGTTTCTACGGTTTGAATTGTTTTTCTGTATTTGCTCATGTTGTATTTGCAACGCATATGTTGTCAAATTGATTAAGACATAAATTGCAGTGCTTTGAGCTCTCTAGAGGTCAACTCTTCGCCTCAGTAAGTTCTACAATCTGTAGAGCATTTAACACCTCTATCCTTAGTTTCTCAGTTCCTTGGCCATTAAGGATAGAGGGTGGACCACCCCCTGAATATTAAATAAAAAAACGCAGTGTTTTTGTCGGTTGCAGCTTTTGTTTTTGCCTGTTTGTCCAGAATGAGGTCACCATCGAAAATGAAGTCTCCATTTTGTGGTGTTTTGGCAGTCTTATCTGGAATGGGCTGTTATGCTTTTGTTTTCTAAAAAATTATTTCAGATTTTTTAAAAGCAGGATATGCAGGATATATGATATAGTATAATCTGCTGCTGTCACACACACACACACACACACACACACATACGGTCCTCTGTTGTGTTATTAGCACATATACACACAGACCATATCCCAAGAAGATTAGATTCTCTTAGCCTATTATAGTCTGTATCCTCAATATCTAGTACTTCCTGTTCCCACGGTTACATTCAAACTATGACCCATGACCAGTGGCCAAGGCCCCCTCGGTTTCTCCCACGACGACTTCTTGTGGTTAGACCCACACAAGCAAAGCAATTTAAAATCAACAGATTATAGAAGTTGTTGTTTTTTTCTTTCTTTTTTTTAAAATGTTTTTTCTTTCTTTCTTTCTTTTTTTAATGAAATGCAGCCCTCCTCTAGCTTGCTCTGAAGTTGCATCATCCACTTTGGGATGTTTCATTCAAGAATATTGCAATTGCTCAAGTTCCCACCCAGGCCTCAAACACAGTTATTAAAACCGACATGACTCTAGGCTGTTGAAAAAGAGTTGTTAACCACAGGGCATAACAGCTGACAGGAAAGGATTGCAAGGATCTTGGTGTGGTTTGTTGATGTTATTTTTAGATAGAAATGAAAATCTGCCATTTTTTTGTTTTCTTTTAGGTGTAAATGAATCAAACATCCATTTTTACAACAACTCATTACTAACAAAAGGGCCAGTACTGTAAAAAAAAATAAAAAGGTTATTTAAAGAAGGCCTTAAAAATGGTGCAACAAGATCTACTCAAAGCAGTCTTTGTATATGCAAGGCTCAAAATGACTCAGTTATGGGAGGGACAGTATGTTTTTTTTTCTCTCTTTCTCTCTTTGCAAGCGTCACCTACATTTTCCAACATGGGCAAACACTCCATGTTCCTCAATGCCCATGATTTAGACTGGCTTATTTTTCCAATAATAAAGTATATAAGTGTGGAATGTGAGTTGTTTCCTTTGGACCCTCACTGCTCCACTTAAGAATCTTAGGGGTTGAACAGTGGGGGATTAGAGGGTGAATCATGAATGGTTCTTTCTTAACCATGTATGAGACCACTCTAGACATGTGACTTTTAATGTTGCATGCCTATGAGAACGGTCATGCTCGTCCTCTCTGATGTGACTCTTAGACAGGATCTGCCCTGTGTTAGTAATTTCTTAAGGCAAATAAATGTTCGCACAGATAACATGACTTATGACATGACTTGAGGAATGGCAGTGGTCCATCCAGACAGAGATATCTCAACAACTATTGCACAAAGAGACCCTCCATCAGCCAAAGTTACATTTTTTTATCATGTGCAGTAACTAAGAAAGTAGATGCACTGAGGCACAATTTTATTCCAGATAGATCTCAAAGGGCTTTTCCTCTTTTTTGATTTGTGATTTTGAGTGATGAGTCTCAGCTGTTGGATAGTTTCACATTTATGAATGGGTTTTTATAACTTTTGTGACCTTAACTCTGGAGCTCTCTTTTTAAATGTTGTCCAGCATATTTGTTCATGACTAAATATCTAAACAGTGATAAATATATGACTCAGACGATTTTAAATTTGGTGCTTTATTAGAGATTAACATGAATGTAGGACTTAGCAAATAGTCCATTTGCTAAACATCAGAATATTAGTACAAGGGGCAAGATTTTTAAAGCTTTCTGATATTCATTTGTATTCTGAGTAGTGTTGACCAATCATGTCTGAGTGTTACTTATCTGGTCACATACGTTTTCTTTCAACTCCATCTCTATATCATTTCGGACTGTAGACAATGGCAGGCTTGGCTTCTGGTATAGCCAGCAATTATCTGTTATCTGCTATCTAGATACTGGTTATTGTAGAGATTGGATGCACCCACGCGGAGGCAACGCCATCAGATGATAGGTAATGGGTTCCGGTTAGTGTATTAATCCTGTTCCTCACACACAACTGCACACACTGTCCAGAGACATTGCTTATCGGCATCTTGTCTCACAGATGTTGTTGACTGAACATGTGTTTTCACATTGTCACAGATGGATCAGGTTGTGACGTAGGCCAGTTGCCCTGTGGGCTGTCAGATTGGCAGGGGGGGTGGCTAGTCTTTTAAATTATAGGCCTGTCTTGGATGTCCGCAGGAGATAATGAATGGATAGCTCAAGTCATGCTCTGTGTCGGCCTCTGCACTTCAATCACCAGCCATATCCACAGGGAAGCTACTGTGACCGAAAAAATCTGCCTTTCGTTACACTGCACTCGGCATAACTGCAGAGTGCATCTTGTGACATTCTGCAGAGGAGTCTTGTTGAACTTGGATGCTTCCCCTTGAAGACGACCATCTGGGTCCCCAGAGAGCCAGCATTAATGGCAGTGCACAGTTTCCCACTGCAGTCCCTAAGAAAAGACTCATCCAGAGCTTCACCTCACATCTGGACGACCCAGAGGTTAGAGGTTGTAGGAATAGTCGGAGGGGGCTTCATTCCAGTTTTCTCTTGTGCTTTGATTGTCCCTGTTGGTTTGGTGCATTGCTCTTTTTATACAAAAATATGATAAATTTACAGATCTGCGAGTCTGAAAACTTGTTTTGCAACGACATTTTCAGTACATACAAGTCTAATGAGTAACATTTGGACTTTAAGACTTAAACTGTATTTATCTCCAGCTTAGCCTTTTCTTTCTGCTAAATGCCTCTCAGAAATTACTATATTAGGAAATGAATTACTGGTATTTGGGTGCTAAATGTTTTTCTTTCCCTTCATCTAATTTAATCTATTAGGCTGACAACTCATGTTGTCTCTGTCGTCATGCAACATGTTTTAATGGTCAGATATACCTTACCTGTAAAAATATTTTAGATTTTGTTTCCTTAAAGTCTGTATATAAAAATAACTTGACTTTTTTTTTCATCAGTGCCAGCATGTTTGGTTAAGAATACTTGTAGCATTACAAGACGACAATTTAAAAAAAAAAGCATGCCTCAGATATAACTGCCAAAACATTAGAGCAATCTCTCTTGGCTCACAGCCAGAAGACTTACGAGGCAGCCTGTCTGTTACTAATCAAAACCAACTGCTGGGAGCTTTTCCCAGCTCACTGAAAGAGCAAGCTAAAGAAGAATGAAGGAAACATTGACTGAGAAGAGGAAAGAGAACAGTTATGTGAGAAAAAGGTGCGCGTAAGTTTCTGAACTACTGAGGAGAGCGTGTACATTAGAGGGTGGAGTGAATAAATGTGTACAGTGTGCCTGGAGAATTGTGAGACGGGGGAAGGGGGAAGGGGCTCCAAGGACGTGACTCAGACTCCCTGTCAAAACCAGCGGGGAGGGGACCTGATGAGAAAAGGGATAGAGCGGAGGAGAGCAGGGGTGGAGTGGGGGAAAGAAAACCCGGCCCCTCTTACACCACCCCGACTCTTCAGCAGTCAGCGTCAGCAAAAACACTAATGTGATCAAGATGGAAGTTGTCTATGGACTTTTCACTGCTTCCCGGCTTTCTTCCTGCTTTTGGGAGCTTCACCGCCTGTCGAACTGTTCTCGAGCGAAGATAGTGCCGGGACTCCAGAAGATGGCTTGCAAAAACTTAAACTAACTGCTGCTCTTGAACAAAAACTAAAAAAAAACATATGTACGTATGTCAAGAGTGTTGGAAAGAGGAAAGAACTGGATTCATATTTCCTCAAACGGATCGCTTTCAGCAGATGAATGAAGCTTACAAAACATCTCTGGACAAGTGAACCTGAAGCAAATACTGGATCTGCAGGATGTTTGTTGGATTAAATATTTACCTGCCGGATTGACACAATATACAGCGACAGGATTTTGTTATAAAACACTGATTCATCACTGGACAACTTACAAGAAGTAAAGTTTATTACTTCATCTTATAAAGTCTGAAATGTGTTGATGTCAGTTTGGTTGTCAGCTGCTGGTCCGAGGGCAAGTAGAAGGAGCAAGTGCTTTGTGACATTTGTAACTTCCATTAATAATAAGCAGTTACATGCTTATCCCAGTGACCACAGAGATGTCCACCTCTTACATCTGCAAAAGAAAATTGAAAAAGTTGTTTGAGAAACCAGACAAACGCAACAAAAAAAGACTTTCTTTTTGACTTTCTAAGAAAGAGCTCTTATTTGAATTAAAACATTTCTTTAAAAATCAGTTTCTAAGTTGCACATGAACAGGAATGTTAAAATGTTACAGAAATTATTTAATAAAAAAGGTTACAGTTAAATTCTGTACATTACAGATACTTTTGCACGCACAGTACGATAGAACAATGTGCTATGTCTTAGTTTGATTGTTGCAATAAAATCCACAGTATGTTTTTTGATACTGTTGGATGTTCAATGTTGTATTTGAGACAACCAGCTACTGAGGGGCACTTACTGTCACTTGCTGTTTTAGTTCCCTTAAGCTACACCATTGTCATTTTTGTGGGCGTATGAGTAGGTGCAGAGTGAGTTAACCAACCTCCAGAATAAATAAGGGTTTTCTGTTAATTTTTAATAGCACAGATCCAGGTTATTTAGTGTAATTTGTAAGCTGTTATGAAAAATTTAGAACGACTCTGCTTGAAAACATAGATGTTTCAAAAGCCAAGAGTCAGGAGTTCCTGACATCTTATTCTGCCCCAGCTGAGTTTATACTTTCCAGGAAACTGTGAATGCGGTTTAATTGCATCCCTCTTGAACTTCTACTAACTATTCCTTAGGTGTTTACTCAAAAAGTAAAACATTATTTACCATATTGTCATCTGCACATTCAGTTAGTACAAACTCAGAATTTGGGTGCACTGGCAGTTTCTGATCCCTGTTTCTCTTCTCAATTGTAGCAGATCTGGTTCTCCGTTTTTAGTCTGCCATCAAATGGGCTGTCCACCATGCCGGTAGCCATACGGAAAAGAAGTTGGGAGGAGCATGTGACTCACCCTTCAGGATTACAGTACAGCTATGATGATTTGGATCTGGTCTGCTGTCATGGGGTTGACAGTGAGGAGCTTTGGATGGGCTCAGGAGGTTCCAAACAAGGTAGACGGACAAGGTGTGCCTCCATGCCGGAGGGCTGCCACCAACTGTCTACAGATGACCTGGCTCAGACACTAGAGGGGACAGCTTCTGGTATAAATAGTGATACTGTATCAGAACACTTGAAGCTAACAGAAAACAATGGAAAAGTTCCGGTGGATTTGCAAGAGTCAGTTCTTGGCTCTCACGTGTTGGTGGGTGCTGACATTCCCCAAAGGGCCTCAGAATCAGAGTATCTCCAAACCACAGTCACTGGGAATTCTGGAGAGCTCCGCTGTAACTCAAGCAGCGGTATGTCAAGTGCAAATATTTCTTGTGCAACCGATAGCCGCAGTCAAACTGAGACAACTATCAATGATGAAATTGACATTGGCACAGAAAGTAGCCAGAGTCACGACATGTGCGATGACGATAACGTCTTTAAAAGTCCACATGTCTCTCGTGAAGAGCAACAATGCATTTCTATCTCTTCAAACAATGGGCATCCTTTGTCTGAGGATGGAGAACAGTCTGGCAAACTTCCAGACAACCAGGAAACAAAGGAGACCCATACAGAGGCTTACGGCAGACCTCCTGAAATCTCTGAGGCCACACGAAACCGGCCCTCTGCTGCTGAACTGGAACCTCAAACTGACCTCCCAGATGTTGGGGAAGGGAATATGTCCATCTCTAACCAAACTGGTGCAAGTGTACGGCATAATTCAGCTAATCCGATGGAGGCTAGTATCGCAATGTCACTGGCTAACAAAAATGTGGAACCAGTTGTGACTTTAGAAGTAGACAGAAAATGTGGCAAGGGAATAACTGAAATCTGGAGCATAGGTTCTGCTGACAGGATGGATGGATTGAATGACCCAGACACTCCAAATGAAAATACAGGACTTAACCGTCGCTCAACAGACATTCAAGGAGGAAAGCAGGTTCATGGCAACTGTACCGAAGAACTGGATCAGGGTCATGGTTGTGAAATATCCTACCAGACCTTGTTGGGACAAATTCATTTTGAAACGACAGCAGTGACCAGCCCTCCGGGAGAAGAAAGTGCACAAACAGAAATCAGCGAGAATACAGCACATGTCAGGCATGGGACTATTCACTCGGCTGATAATTGTGTCAAAAGTCAGCGTTGCTCTTTGACAGCGACCAGCAGTGTGTCAGCTGAACAACTTAATACTGGATATTCAGAAGGAGATACAGACACACAGACTAACACTGTTCAGTGCGCACATCAGTATGTGAAAACTTCTGTAAGTGATTCAATGGAAAATACTCTTCAAAACTTTTTACCCAAAGAAATTCCTAGTTGTGAGTTGATTCTGACTTAACTCATCATACAGAAGAAAATTGTCCAAAACTTGACACTATCCCAGAGGTCAGCCTTGTTGCGGTAGTTAACACCTCTCTACTGGAGCCAGAAAAGAATACTGACGTTAATAATACATTTAATCCAGCTGTAAAGCAAGAGGCCACGGAACAATACACCCAAAAACATCCAGCATGTACTACAGAGGTCTACAAGGGACTCCATGGCAACCAAGCCTCTGGTCGTTGCTTTAGTGAGTCACCTGCCTCTGAGGTGGCAGATGGTCACAGTGAACAGCCCAGGCCAGGAGCCACAGTTCCTAGAATGGACGAGTCGGATGAGGCCATACACTCAGTTATTTGCAACAAGACACAGCCGTCCAGTTCAATTTTAGATGGAACAAATGAGCCGGGAGATCAGAAAGAGGACAGCGTGGCCAGAGTGCGCATGAGAAAGGTAAGACTATATATGATGTAGAAAGGATATGGTTTGGATACATTTTTTTGGCTTTCTACATAATAGTTGTGATTCTGGCACTTCAGCACCTCAATTAAACTTGTCTTTTACAGTGAACGGACAGTTACTGGGCATAAATAGCCCACAAATAATTTTTGTCCCACACTCTGGCAAGGGTCTTGGAAAACAATGACTTCACTCTCACATGCTTACAGATCTCTGAGTGGGGCGATCTGTGAAATGTTTCACTCTTTCTCAACTGCTCATTGCAAAACAAGGTCCTATAAGGGCATGGAAACTAGGAACGCACAAGCCGTTGGAAGCTCTAGCAATTGCCAGGATGAAATGCTTAAACTACTTTAGGTTGTAGATATAGTGTGTGTTGTGCTGCATACTCCTACCCAGTATGCTTGTTTATCTCTGTATTGTGGCAAAAACCTAAATAGTAAGTCATGGATTTGGCTTCTCTGCAGCAAAGCAAGAGTCAGGGAATTTTCACTATTCGCTATTTGTAATAGTGGCATTGTCCCTTTTGGAATGACAACAAGCAATCCATTTACAACGCATGGCCCATTAAGTAGGCATGTTGTTTGGACAAGTTCCATATTGTGAGAAGTTAAATTCTTGTGCATCATTCTAGTTGAAGTTGATCGCCCTCTGGTAAGCAGTGACTCTACAGAGTTATCCTTGAGATGGATTAGATGTATTGTTTTCCAGTGTTATTCTACAAGTTATAAAATGAATTAGCTTTAATTTATCCTAGGCATGTTCCATTCCTTATATAATAATTATCTTTTGAATGGATTTTTAAGCTTCTTTAATATATGTTCATAACATGTTTTCCACCGTGAGGACAAATGTGATTTTATTAAAGCTTTGCCATTACTGTTTATACATTGGGCTCCAGTATAACTGCCATAAGATGAAACCTAGTTACTAAGAATAAGTGTTAATAAGTGTTTTTTATTAAAGTTAGCTAAGTTGCACTGATTTTCAGAGGTTATAAACACATGAAGCACTAGCATACATTAAAGCAGATGGGGATTTTTTCTCACTGTGTTGGACAATAAAATAAATGTAACAAGTGTAGCGCTCTGTTGATCACATTGTTTAATATTATGTCACAGTATAATGCAGTGGGGATGAATTATAGTATTATGTCATCATAGTCTGCTGTAAACTGTTTTTCTTTACATTCATCTACATCAGTGGTGTGTGCTACCATGCTGCTTATAGAGACTAACACAACCAGTTTCCAGCAGTAAAATAGCAGCACATAATAAAATGCAAGCCTTTTAACCTGCAATAGAAAGCCTAAATTCAGACTGTGTTCTTGATGCACAATGATTAATTGTGTAATCCTAAAGATTTTCCACTTTTTGTTGCACTATTCCTGCATAAATTGCATAGAAACTTTAGCGCTTCTCTCAGTTATGACTAATGTTGACATCACCTAATCAGCTGCCAAAAACAAGAAGTCACAGTCCAGTGTGGCCACATGTGAAAAGAAAAAAACAAAAAAACAGTGCCACATTTACCCCTTGCTCTACTTCTAATACTAGGAAGACTTTAAATATCCGAAAAAGCTGGCTCTTGGAACTCCAAGAGAGGATTTTAGCCATAAAAGTACAAGGCACCAAGGCAATCCATCCACCATATGGTAATGGGTTTCCTCTTCTCTGACAGCAGCTAAGGGATTTTAACTATCGAGTGTATTTACATTCTTTACGTAGGCAATTTACTGCAAAAATGTGCCGTAGAGACGGTCATGATGACCGAAAAGGAAATTAGGCAGTTAAAATAAACACTAGCGAAGTCGTATTTAAAATCTGGTATGGAGAAAAGAATTAGAAAGTCTTGAATATCTTGATGAGAATTACAGAGCTTACATCATTATCTCCTGGACAATGGCAACAGCAACCTGGAATGATCTGTGACAAGATATTGCACTAATGAATATGTCCCCAGTGGACCATGTTGTTGCAGATTCAGTTTGCAAAATGAACCCATCTGGTTTGCATAATGGCTTGAGATTAACCTGATATTGGTCTTTGTTTCTGTGTTTATTTGTTTTAGCAACAAGGCCTTATCCTGACCCTAGGGCCAAACTGGCTCAACAGTCATTTATCTGGCAGCAGACGACTTGGCAACATCACCCTCAGTGCTCCTTCTTTTCCTTTTTCTGCCTTTCTGTCTGTATTGGTTAATGATTAAAAACTTACATTAATCATATTGAATTCACAGTATTTTAATATTAATTAACTCAGTGGAGAAATAAACACTGTTTAGTTTGAGGAATGGGATGCGGACTGGATGGAAGTGGGGGGTTTGAAAAGAGAGCAAGGAAAGGAGAAGGAGGGATCTCAGAGTTCAAACAGTGTGGGAACCATCTCCCATCTCAAAAAAACAGGAAGTTGAGAGGAATGTAACAGAAGCCTCAAAAATGGGAAAGACAGAAAAGAAACCTTCTGAGAACACCCAAACCACCAGAATGCCCCTAAAAAACTTTGCTTCTCTGTGGCAACTGAACTTACACTGCACTTGTTTTTTACATTGCTGTTTTGTGGTTGTTATTGCCATCCCGAGCCAGATGCTTTTGTTCATTCAGTGAGGGCTCGTAAAGATGTCATTGTTTTACCACGGTACAATGTTTCATTGTGATACTCTGCCAAGGAGACAGAACGTAGCGATGTGCACTGCCACTAGCAAGGAACGGCAGTGAATGCATCAGTGTGAGAAGCATTTCCATGATACACATGGCCCTCAATGTTGTCTATTTGCTCTCTCAGCAAACCCAATAGGTACTGCTTTTGACAGCCTAATTGGGCACTAACTGGAAAATAAATGTAAGCACTGGTCATAAGACATTAGGGATCGAGCTGGAAGCCAGGCGCAGGGCTGAGGCTATAGCCGAGGCTCCCATTGCATCTCATATGAATGTTGTCATCCACACACACCCATCGTAAACCTAATTTCACAAAATGTTTCTATTCTCTCTGTTCTATTATGTACTTACTTTACCCTATACACCGATCAGGCATAACATTATGACCTTCCTAATACTGTGTAAGTCTCCCTTGTGTCTCCAAGACAGTTCTGACTGGACATGGGCCTTCTGAGGGTGTCCTGTGGTGTCTGGAATCAGTGTTGTTAGTGTGGGCCTTTTGGTCCTTGGGTTGAGGGGAGGGACCTCCATGCACCAGATTTGTTCTAGTGCATCCTACAAATACTTAGTTTGGGATCTAGTGAATTTGGAGGCGCCCTGCGATGGACTGGCGATGCGATGCCTGTGTTAGACTGCATCCTGTGTAAGGCTGCAAGGAGTGTCATTGCTATGGGTTGGGGGTGCCTGGGGGGTACATGTATAAGCAACATTCACACGAATGCCAGGTCCAAACGTTTCCCAGCAGAACACTGTATTGTCACAAGATGGTCAATGTTATTTACTTCTAGCTGTCAGTGGTCATAAAGTTGTGGCTAATCGGTGTACTGCCATGGCCAAAAGTTTTGAGAATGACACAAATATTAATTTTCACAAAGTCTGCTGCCTCATCTTTTGCGGCAATTTGCATAGTCCAGAATGTTATAAAGCGTGATCCGATGAATTGCAATTAATCTTTGCCATGAAAATGAACGTAATCCAAAATGAACTTTAACCAAAAAAAGTATATATAAATTTCCATTGCATTTCAGTCCTGCCCAGCTGACATCACGTCAGTGATTCTCTCATTAACACAGGTGAACCTTTAAAAGGAAGGTGGTGCTTAAAATCATTGTTCTTCCTCTGTTTACTGCAGTTACCTGCAAGGAATCATATGCAGTCATCATTGCTTTGCACAAAAAGAGCTTCACAGGCAAGGATACTGCTGCTAGTAAGACTGCATCTAATAAACCATTTATCGGATCATCAAGAACTTCAAGGAGAAAAGTTCAGTTGTTGTAAGGAAGGCACAGGGCGAAGATAGTCCAGAAATCGCCAGGTCTGTCTCCTACAGTTGATTGTGCTATCGGGGCAACACCAGTGCGGTGCTTGTTGAGGAATGGCAGCAGGCGCATATAAATGCATCTACCAGATTGTCAGATGTCAAAAAGATCTAAATACTGAAGCAGCAAAGTTTGTGAAAATCAATGCTTGTGTCATTCTCAAAACATTTAGCCACGGCTGTATAACCAAATGAGATTAATCTTTGAGGTGTCCCGTCTAGGACATGGCGCATTAAACCAGTTTTACATGTGCATGCTAACAAGACTTGATCTTTGCACATACAGTCACAGGCTGAGTGTCTCATGAGTTCACCCTCATTAAGTGTTTAAAATGTTCTGTTAGTGACTGTGACAAGGTTTGTTTGGAACTAAAAAGGTCAGCAATGAAAAGTCTTGAAGTTCTTCTCTGAGAGAATTTCAAGACAGGGAGTCACACCCAGGGCCAAGATAAAAGAAAGGCTGCAGGAAATGAAAATGACCACTGCTTAAAGTTATTTTACAGACTTTAGAACATGTTACAAGCGCTTATATTGCATGAAACCAATCCGGACTGAAGGGTGGTAGGTGGAGTGTGAAACTGAGCTGCAAATCATTCAGCTTGTCTTACTGGAGCCACACCACCTGAGGTCAGTGTGAGACATGTTTAAGGCTGGATAAAGGAGAGTGACTGCAGATTAGAGGATTGTTGCATACATATTGTAAGTAGTGATGCTGATGATACAAAAGAAACAAACCTCAAATGCACAAGTTGTGTTAGCACGATTAATTAAGTAAAGAAAGAAAAAGCGTACAAAGAAAGCGAGTTTTGTACCAGAGAAATAAAAGAAGAATGGGACAGAGAGATAGTTTAGAAAGTAGAGTTATTCAATATTTTTTGGTATAAAGGCCAGGGAAGGTCTAGATTGGCATGGAGTACAACTGAGACAGTTGTATGTAGATGTCACACATGAGTATAATTGGTAAATTGGATGTAATTTGCACCTAGCTCACATTTTAATACAATGAAGCACAATAGATTGAGATGAGTTAATAATGACGACTTCCTGCAAACTGGTAAGAAGCTGATAAATCTGTTAATTATATGACATACAAACTAATCTTCTCTAATGTTTTTCTGATTAAATGAGATAAACCTTTCGAAGAAATTAACTACATTCATATGACGAAAGCAGCTTATCAACTTGATGTGTTTCAAAAGAATCTAGCCCGAAGTAGAAAGACTGTGAGCAGATACGTAGATCTTAATTACTGATATATGTCATTAGATGACTACACAATTTAACAGAAAACACAAAACACTGGTAGGAAGGAAGCTGAGATGATGGTTTGGTAGAGTACATTACATTAAGCCAACCGCACACTTCTTATTGTTAGAAAAAACAGCATAGCTTTTTCACATACGGCATTTTTTTTTTTGATTCCCTTTCTTATCCTCTGGTCACTGATGGGGAAGGTTTGCTGTGATTAAATTTGTCTTTATTGTCCCCTTATTCAGCGTGAGCATGTTCGTCTGGACTCAATGGTGCTGCTGATGATGAAGCTGGACCAGCTGGATCAGGAAATTGAGAATGCTCTCAGTGCCACCTCCTCTATGGACAGCACCCCCACCCTCCATCGACGACATATCCTGGTACACACATAAATATGTCCCCTAGCTGCTTAAACTGTACCGTAGCTCTTAATTTAAACACAGCCACACCCGCACTGTACCCAGTGGATCTTTACCAACGACTAGTGAAAATGAATGTATGCTAATATAGCAGTCCTGCAATAAATCTTATCTGCATGAAGGTTGTAGTATTCAGCATTTGTTTAAAATAACAGAGAGAGCTGCTGAGTCTGCTGTGATATCATTTTGGTGGCTGTGGTAAGTAGTACTATTGAACTGGGTTTTACCAAAACATGTTCCTATTATTTTGATAACCCCATTTCAGTCAGTGGGCTAGGCTAAATACCGGAAACACTTTTGTGTCTGATTCAATACAGTTTAACAGCACCACAAACTACATCCTCCATGATATATGTACCATGACCTGGATGACCAGAACCTATATACTTTATGTATTGTATACTTAATACCTTTATTTATTTATTTTCTTTTGTAGGAGTTTGATTTTGGACTCATGCCAGCGGCATCACAAACCCCACAATTGCCACATGCTCCTCTTGATGTCCCCTCTGGATCTGTACCAGCGCTTGGAGCAAAACCTAAGAGTGGGGTAAGTCACGAGGTCCATCTCATATTGGAGTCCAGCTAAACTGGTCTTCAGACTGAAGCTAAACTAATCACATTTTGAGACAATTTTCGTCAAAGTGATTTATATTCAATAAAAGAATACGTCACAGCTGTGGTATGACATCACTTAACTGGAAATGCTGTTCAGCAATATAGCCATAGGCAAACTAGGCAACTATGAGTAAACTATGTCTTCCTCAATGTCATATCAATGTTTGGACGAATCTGTTGCCGTAGTGTTCATTTCAGTAACATTGGCACTCATGATGCATCACTGATGGTAGGCTAGACAAAATTAGTCAGCATCATTTAAAGGCATGATGAAGGTTTTCCATATGGCAGTTGGGTAGCTGAGTAAACTCACTAAATCATGTAAAGTTAACTATTTCCATTAGAGAGAAATATGTATTTACAATTCGAATATACAAAAAATACTTAAAGTGCAATCAGCCGTCTAGCTTTCCTCACAGCGCTGAAACTAAAATTACAATCATATGTTGGATAATAAGACCTTGAGAAACATTAGTTTTGGCTCTGTGGTGTTCTCTGGTTTCTTTCATGTTTCATGTCCATTTTTGCATTGTATTTGGTGTATTTCCGTACAGAAAGTGATTTTCCCCTCTCGTCTATCTTGAGGTTATCTTGGAGTTTAATTAAAAACAGCAACAGGGCAGACACACACACACACACACACACACACACACACACCCAGACTCACATACACACTGAATCTCCCAATTGTAGGAATGTCCCCCAGCTCTTAGGGCTTAGCCAAGCAGACATTAAAACTCTATAATTAGCTGGTTCCAAAGAGCTAGACCCCTTCACCCCAACAAAGGGGTCAGAAAGGGGGTCTGTGAGGTGAAAAGCCAGGACAAGGAGGAGCGGGGGGGGGTTTACGCTTCAAGTGTGACGTGTGTCTTTTAATCCCTTGCTTGCTCACTTAATGATTTTGTCAGCCTTACGTAGTCATTGCCCATAGAACTACCAAAATGTGAACGAGGCCAACAACTAGTGCAACTTCTTGAACGGAAATGTAAAAAACAAAAACAAAAACTGTCCTGAGACACGTTATCTTAAGATAGTAGTAGTGATTCATAAAAGGATAACCGAAAATGTCAAGCAGGATATTTCTGTTGCAAAACCATCCCCTTATCTAACTAGAACAAAACACTGCCGCTTTGGGAAATGTCAGAATTGAGCCTTGACAAGAAGGATATTTCACATTCCTGGATTATCTTTTGTATTTCTATATATTCTCTATCAGTTTTTCTGCTGTCACACAAGTGAGCTCTTGGTTAATTTAACAGGTAAAGATAAACATGCACGATTCGTGACGTATGATGTGTAGTCAAAACCACATGGTCCATTCTTGCAGTAACCCAAGGTAACTCACTAAGCTTAGGTAAACAGAGCTTTCACTGCGCCTAATAGGACGCTTTTTACAGTGGAGGCCCCGCGGGGTGATTGATTGCGGCCAAAGAGATGATGACTTTGTGAAGGGGATTCTCTGTAGGTAATAGTTGCAGGGGACTTTTGAGTCCTTTCAGAGTTAAAATGTTGTGACACCCACTTAATCTTTTTAGCCAGACAATACAAATCCTTTAAATGATGTAAACACAAGGCAGATGTGAGAAGAGAAGAACCAGGGTTGTGGTTGAAGCTTCAGTTTAACTAGACTTGATTTTGGGGGTTTACAAAATACTGCATACCCATACAAAGACAACAGACCAAATGATTGAGACACTATAAACTTGTTTTTCAGAATTAAGTTTTAACAACAAAAAATACTGTAAAAAACAATTTTATTGACAACATACACTCTCAATAAGTTATTTTCAAATTTACACAGGTTACCGCAAACAAGATACATCCTTTAAGCAAACCAGTAGTGTCTTCTACACAGACGTTCCTCACACTTCACACTTCTGTAATTTATGAGAAGAGGTACAAGCAGTCACGGAAAGACAAGCCGTGTGGACCAATTACAACAGAACCATGACACTGTAAGTTCCCAGATAAATAGCACCATGCAGTAGGTCAGCAAGAAGTTCAAATCTGAAGTCTGTCAGAGTAAAATAGGTGCATAGTCACATGATTACAGTATAAATCGATACAGATACAGATATGTACCTGGACATTAAGACAGATGTGAACCCGTCTTCTAATCTAATGTCTTGTGCATGACTTCAGAAGGCCGGCAGGTGCATGTGTACTTTGACTGTTTGTAGAGGCTGTGTACCATGAGGTGCTTATCATTTTGCATTTGCATTCCTTCCATCTTGTGCTGGATTATGTAAGAGGTAACTGGTGTTTGTGTGATCACTGTTCCCGTGACGCCTCCTGACATTCAGATGAACACTTTGGTGTGATTGTTCCAAGCACCCTCTCATGTCGTTCTGTCTTTTATGCAACCATGATAAACATTAAGTGGCGGTATGTTGCTGTATGAGTTTGTGGTGAGTGGACATTCACTTGGTTGTGTACCATCCACTCGCTATGCTAGATAAGGCACTGGGTTCATGTGAATACATTCTGGCATTCTTGGCTCTTAGCTAGCTTAGCTGGTGGCTATTGTTAGCCTTCAGCAGGTGGCTGTTATTCTTGCATCGAATGTGGGGCTAACATCTAGCGGATGTTGTGCCACAGCAGGTGTTTTTTTTTTTCCCCCTTATGCTGGAGCTGCTATTCTTTACTCAAAGTGTTTTTGTTGGCAGGTTTCTATTACTTGCTTAGTGTAGCAGGTGTCTTGCACTGTTGCTTGGCTTGTTGTGTTGCAACAGGTGTCATATTCTATTTATGTCTGCAACTAATGATTATTTTCATTATGGGTTTATCTGCTGACTATTCCTCCAAATTAATGGATTCATCATTTCATCTACAGAATGTCAGAAAATTGAGGAAAAGTGGCTTACAGTAAATGTGGCATCTTCGTGTGTCTTTTCTAAAACTCCAAGACTGATTATAGTCACAAGACAAAGATGGCAGAAACTAGGAAACAGTTAAAATGTACAACCAACAACAAAACAAACAAACAATAAAACTAAAAAAAAAAGTAAGTAATTCTTCATGTCTGATTATATTCTCTGTAGTGTAGTTATTTTAAATTAGCTTTTAAGTAGTGGTATTTGCTTGTTATGTGTCTTACACAACCCATTATTAATTTGCATATACAGTTACAGTCAGTAATTAAGGTATGCACAGTGTTAGAGCCATTTGTTATGCGAGTCTATTTTTAGAGCTGTGCTGCTGCAAAGGATGTGCCAAGCCACAGAGGAGGGTGGAGACTGCTGACCCCTGACCACCTTCCTCTGAATGTTACAGTCGGAAACAACATATCAGTCACCTTCTGGTGTTCCCACCAGTAAGGCATATAAGACAGAATCCTCTAAAGACCCGGAGAAGCTAGTGAACAACAGAGTGGCTTTCCTGTTAAACTTAGCATCGGGGGGGTGTTTGACATGTCATGAACGTGGTGACAGGGAAGGTGCTGCCTTAAACCAGCCATCATCCTCTTCGTCTTTGGTAAACATACCATAACAGGAGAGCCTTTCACTCCTTGTTTGTATCTGTATTCCGTCTCCACGACAACAGGAGTCAGGAGTCAAATACTATTTCTGCCACCTCCTCTGGTGGTGTTTTTTTTTTCTGACTGTGAATTTTGAAAATACGATATTTCCATAGCTGGCTTCAAGAGGAGATGATTGATTGAGAGATATTTCTGTTCCAGGATGATGGAAAGACTTTAGTCCCTGTCAGTAGATTATGTATGAACATAGCTCGTTATCTGTCTGTGGTCTGGTGGACAATAGAAGCGCAGTGGTTTGCGTGCTAAGGTCACTAGCAGATTTCTGCTCTGTCCTTCCTCCGTGTTCCGGTTTGGCAGCCTCACAGTCCCCAAACATCCTTCATCTAAACCACACCTTCTCAATACCCCAGTCACATAAAAGACCCATTATTTTGCGACTCTTACTGACTTTTATTTATCGTTACACTTGCTCCCACACTCACCCATTCCTGTCCTTGGTCAGTAGTCAACACAATGTGCAACAGGCATAATTATGTTTGCCTGCATACCACCCACATATTTGGCTTATAGACTGTAGTAGGCTGCAGGCTGAGTCAGTGAGCTCTGAAACCAACCACCATTCATTCTGATATGGACTGCCGGTAGTGGTTCTGTCATGGCCATGCTAGCTGCTTTGTGTCATTGTCCCCAAGGTCACTCCTCTGCTGAGCACAGCTGTAACAAGGAGACAAACACAGACCCGCTGTGGTTTACAAAAAGAGGGTAAGAAAAAAGAAAAGGTTTATGTTTGGAACAGGATGTGGAAAATGAACTTCTCTTCAACCCCCTCAAGGAAATCAGGTTTTTCCTGTCGATTCAAGGCTATAACTGTTACATAAAGCTCTCCAGCTGAAGAGAGACTGATTTAATATATTTCTCATTTTCCATGAGTAATTACCAAATACCAAAATGTAAGTGGAGCATTCAGGCAAAACATTGAAATTGTACGCATGTATCAGCATGACTGCTTTCTGAACATTTTGTCAAAATAGATTTGACCTATGATTGACTTAATTATTTCAGCGAGTGTATTTTCTGTTTTAACATCCTCGTGGAAGTCAGATATCACATAAATCACTGTGTTTACGCCAATGGCTCGATGGCAACTCTCTGCATGTTTTTATGACAGCATGCTATGGCATGGCGCCTACATCACATCAGCTTAATCACTAAAGTGATTCACTGGCTCCATGTGGGTTTTGGTCCATTTTTTTAACATAATGGATGATAATTTTCCCTCCATCATTAAAACATAGTTTCACTGTGTTTTTGCTAATGAGTACTAGTTGGTAGTGTTTAAGGCACGCTCTGACTCAATGAAGCAAAACGTGAATTGATTACATAAATCCGACAGTAAAAAGCAGCGAGGAATTGTTGCAAGATGATGATACTTGTTGACAGTAAATCTTAGGGATGAGTGGAAAATGCAAGCATCTTGAAACACCCCTGCAGCCCACTGATAATGAAGCGCCATAAATCACAGCGCGAACAAACAAACCGAATGCACTCGCAGAAACACACAGACATATACTCATACACAGGAATGCACTGTAACACCAGGTGAAATTGAAGCAATGCTGTATCCAGCTGTGTGGTTCAGAGTTTTAATTGGGACATGGGGCATGTGTTCCCATTTTTGTTTGGGATGTGTGTTTCTACTGGTGTTTGCCTTGCAGTTACATTGCTCAGTTGATCATGTTTTCCACCAGTTTTAAATGTCTTAAGGAGTGAATGTGGCCTAATCACCAATTGTTTGTTGTTGTTGAGTGTTCGTTTTGTATTTAGCTAAGTGTCTTTTTGACTGTTTGCTGGATTTGCTGTTAGGCCACCCAGTATTCAAGGCTGTACTGGAGTTGGACTGGCTAAATGCAATGTCCTTAAAAGTGAATAGTTCTTCAGTAGATAACAAAAAAAGTGGCCCAGTAAGGTCTCACCCACTGGTCTTTCTGGCACATCAGTATACTACAGTAAAAGTTAGCAGCTAATCCATCGGCTTGTTTTGGGGTCAGAATAACCAGACTTACAGACCCACCAGCTATTTTTCTTAAACCATTCTATTCTTAGTGAAGCAAAACAAAAAAAAAAAAAGGAAAAGAGTTGCATTAATATATTCTCCTCATGTACAGACACATGTCTTTAGTTAGTTTAGTTTGATTCTACCTCTCAGCACACCTAAAATAGACACCTTTTTTGCTCATCTCAGTCATTTTTATACCAAATTTTGCATTTTTCCAAAAGAAAAATTCTTTGACATTTTCTTTGCTTAGTTGGAGGGTATCTACAAAAATCCCCACTGTTTATGTCATGGTATGCTTAATGAACTAGTCAGTTTGGAGCTATTAAAACTAGTCATTCATCATGAATAAGTAAGTGGTGTGTATTTGAAACCAGGTACCTAAATGTAATTAAAACATGCAGTGTAAACTATGCTGTTCACACTGAGGTTCAATGAACAGTGACCCTTGCTACGTTCCTTTTTTCATCAAGTAGTACATTTATTTACAGAGTATACAAGTGGAACTTAATTTCCTGAGTAATGTTCTTCATGCTTTATAAATGCTAGATGATACACGCAGTAGTTTATTTTATACTTTCTTGTAACATGATTCATAGATAGACATGCAAAATTCCAAGAAGATATTTTGGGGTAATACCAGTTAGTCAGTCGCTTCTGAGTGACCTAAGAAGCGATGTTTGGTTTTGACCAGGTACTTTTAGAAGGAACAGTCTAGTGGCCACACAGATTTAGAGCTACTGTCTTATCGAGTGATGGATTCCAAGGTCCAGTCAATAGTTCAGAGTTTATGAGTTTATGCTCCAGGGGTCCAGCACTAAATCCCTCCAGACACTGCCTGGAACCAGAAGCCCATTGCTTTGGCCTACTCATGTATACAAAGACAAATAGGTGTGTACATCTCACCTTCCTTCACACCCTGTTGACACCCCTACTCCATAGTGAACATAACTCATGACTCAAGGTCGAAGAGATCCCTGTTGGTAGTCTGAAAGTGTGTGCATGTGTGTGTTGAGTTAGAGCACAGTAAGAGTGGTAAAATCATTAACCTCTGCATCTGAATAAGAACCCATTCATGGTAAAGGTTTCACATGGGCTTTTAGTGTCAATAAATGTAACTGAGATATATTCATATGTTCAGCTATTAAATGCAACATCTGTACACTCATATATATTTATATATATTTTTTTTTTTCTGCAGGAAATGTTCCAACGCATCATTACACCAAATCCTCGCATTAGTTCCTGTTGACACACTCCAAGTGTGACATATGGAGACTATTAAAATGGGGAAAGGGGATGCATGGGAGAAATGAGAACACATGAGGGGGGAGGGACTTTTCCTCAAGGAGAAGGCTAAAATGAAATTGTTTCCCACGTTTCCCCACACACGTGCACTCTTGGTTTCGGCAGAGCATGGAGACTAAATTCCTTTGTAAACGCAGGGCAGAAAGAGCGCATTCATGCCAGTCAAAAAACAGAAATCCGCTCCAGATAACATCTCCAAGGGTCCTAGGTGGGCGTGCACGTACACTCACGCACGTACACTCACACACATCTCTCTTCCCTCTATCTATCACCCACAGTTACCCTATACATCTTGTGCTGGAGACACAAGCTTACCTGAACATAAGACATCTGCACCAATTTAGCCATTTGTGTTAAGTGGTGGAGAAAAAGGTTTGGGTTAGCCTGAGCCCCCTAATCCTTGACCAGCGCAGACCATGGGTGGTCACACATATACTCACACATACTGCAGCTGCAGTGTCAGAAGGGGGATGGGGATGAGAGGCTGGTGGTGGGCTTAAAACAGATTTGGTGGACTGCTTGGGTTTGTTGTGCAACAGCCACATGCCAATGACTTGCTTAACATCTCTGACAGACTCACACAGAAAAGCATGTGCATACAGCCACACACTATGCAGCAACAAATTAGTAGTCACTGCCAGGGCTTGCGTATTGTACTTCCAAAAACTACTGTCAGGTATTAAACTTTCTCGTGAACAAACCCTCGCCGTTCAGTCAACATTAATTAATATTCTAGTGGAGATGCCAAAGATACCAAATGTGCTAGTTTGAAGTTGGGTGAAATGTGTCTGATTCTTCCTAATATTTCAATCTAGTGAAAGACAGATAAAAAAAAGACATTTGGATTTAAAATATTTTATTTCTTGTGGAAGACATAGAACTATATAAAGCATAGAACACGATACACTGGATATCATAGGGGATGTTGAATTCAAAATGTTGCAGAACTTCTTGTTTTAGGGCGACGTTACTGTGCGCCTGCTTGTTCAGTGACATTTCAGAAATGTTATTTATTAATTAAATCTATAAAATGATCCCTAAGAAACAGGTTCCTCTTTCTCAAAGTAAGGTCAATGCAATGCTGGAATTATATTGGTAAAAGTCGTCTGCACTTTTCCATCAAACACAATCAAACTTAATTTTCTAGGAGAAATGAACTATTATTAAAGGTCAAAGTTCTGCTTATGATATTGTCAATTTAAAGACGTGGAAATACTTAGAAAAGGTTTTGTTTTTTGAATTTTTTGAAACATCTTCACTAAAACAAATCAGTTTATGGGTAAAAAGGACTGAACTGCAGACTACAGTAATACAATAATAACCCTGCTGTGGGGAAATCATCAGGCCCACATGCTTCCAGGTCGCTACACACATGTGTAAGGAAAACACATACCATACCCCCTGCACCCCAACACAACCAACTTCTACTAAATTAGTGGCAGTAAATGAGCCAGCTGACGCTTATGTGTTCCCTAGTGGACACTTGACGCGGCCTGGACAACCCCACACTGGGTCAACTTGCACTGTGGCATGCCAGCAGGAGCACAGGCAAACATCTAGAAAATATGCGACCGTGGTGCTATGAAAACACTGGCACTTACTGGTACCCATTCCTTCACATTCTTGTTATTCCATGTGGTCTCTGACTCAGATTTACACGTCTGTAATTGCTGTTATGAAGCAAAACAGCATTGTGTGAAGGTGAGCTGTGCACTGTGCGTAAGTGACTTCATGGGTCATTGAAAGAAACCCATGGTGTGGTGTTTACACAATAGGAAGGGTACACACTGGTGAACCGAATGTCTTGTTAGTGCTTGGCAGAAAGGCCACATAGACCTCCCATATTGATTCCACCATTCAAAGCCAATTGTGCCATAGATGAATATTAAAACATGAAGTAAATTTCCTCTTGCTACTGTATAAATTAATAAATATTTGGTAAAAAGCAACACATTAAATATAATGTGTGTGAATACATGTTATTTGAGGCAATACACATTGTCAGTCCTGCTGAGTATGACTGAGACAAGCAATGCATTGGATCATTGAGTAAATGTTTTAAAACCATTCACAAAGAAATTATTTCAGGTTTAGAAATGGCTACTCGATAAAATTAGGAGGTGCATTTGTTCAGGGACTATTTACAGCTGTGTGTTAATATACATTCATCAGTATTCATGACAGCAAATCAGATTAGCTTGGAATCAAACACAGCCCAGGAGAGATGTGACGCAAAATAATGTGCCACGCAATCAAAACTTATAACCGATGAAAAGCCAAAAAAGAAACTGTTCACTGAGACAGAGTTTTGCAGGAATGCAGCAACAACACTGAAAGAGGCAGTGCTAATATTACTGGAGTCCAACAGCTGAAGCAGCACTGAATGTAAATCTGTCTCTGATTTCACCTCATTGTTGTTGTTCTGTTTGTGCTGGTGATTTAGTGACAGAGGAGTGAGTAGGAGTCTTTGACTTTGGCTTCTCCCTGGTGACCCATTAGTCATTAATTAGCAATAAATTGTAAAGCTATTTGTCCGCAGAGAAAATTTTGCACACATTGTGTCAGAAACATGACCCGCGGAGTGATTGAAGTCTGTTTTTGCCCACACACTGTTCATGTTCATGAAGACATGTTCACACACTTAAAAACACACTTTAGAGACGGAGTTGAGTGTTTTTAGATATAAAAATATGTGCATGCACACAGCTCACCCACTGGCCTCAAAAATCAGACAGAAACAGATTGTGAATAAGACAAAACATTTCTCCAGAGTTAATCAGCTAACACATTCTAAACAAACTCGTGTATGAAAGCCGCCATTGTATTCACGCTCACTAGACCGTGCCATACCTGTGGTGGCTCACCTTAAAATAGAGGAGCTCCCTCGATATTTAAGAAGCAAAGGGCCCGTACTTTCTTCTTTCTTTTATTTGAGTACTGATTCTGAAAGTGAAAACTATGAAAATAATGCTCTCCTTTTACCACCCACAGGCAATTAATCAAACAAGAAATTCCCAGGACTTTGTGCTAATCAGATTTGTGTGTAGTGTGTGTGATAGTGGATAAATTTCAGGAAATAATGGAATTCCACAGCAAGATATGCGTAATGCCGGTGAGAATTTCTCCCTGCCAAAATCATGCCTTATGCAAGGTCTGCACAGAAGTTAGGAAATAAATGTATTAGTCACAATGCTAAGTAACATAGAGGCACCAGCACAGTGTTGGGTCAAAGAAAGCTGAAGCTTAAGTGTTAACCAATAAGGTTTGTGACTCAGTATGTTAACAAAGGAGCATGCTTCCCAAACATAGGTGTGATACGGGAAGGATAAGGGACAAGCTATGAGTATATTCTTTTTCTTTCTTTTCTCTCTCAAACATTTCTCCCTGTCAGTCCTGGGAGTGCAACCACAGCTGCCCCATCACATCCATTCAAAGCAAGACAAGCGTAGCAAAAAGTCTTGTCAAAGTGTTGTTTTGCAGTATTGATGATATTCAGTGTTAAGCTAACAAAACACAAAAAGGAGCATATTTATCTTAAATAGAAATAAATAATAAAAATGTCAGGAGGGGACTGTTGTGGCACAGGGGAGAATATGTGGTCAAAGTGAGTATGTTATAAGAATTTTCCTCCTTTCTGAGTCTGATCTCTTCCAGGGGAGTGTAGATTAAAGCAGGTCAGGGTGTGGAGATAAGCAAAGGACCCTGAGGTCAAAAGTCAGTGGCAAGAAAGACCTTTGCATTCCAACCCACTGGTGCCCTCCACACACTCACACTTCACCACTGAACTGACAAACGACTACTCTATTTCTTTTTTCTACCTTTGTTGAATCACTGGTATTTTTCTCAAATCCAACGAAGGGCATATTAAGCTGATTTTATCAGTAATGTCTTTTCAGACAACCAGTATGAGGCTTGAATCAACACTGACTCATAGGAGAGTGCTTTGTGCTCCTACTTTTAATGATGTGGTATTTGTTCAGAAGTCTCTGGTGGGTTTGTTATCAGTTGTGACCATTTATTCCAACGTGTGCACATCGGAAAACTATGCATGTGTGAGTTTTAGCAGTTACATTCCTGGTGTCTCTGGTGCTCCTTTCGTTGAATGTTGAGTGGTGTAACTGTACTCTCCATTAACTACAATATTATTGGAAGAATTTATAGTGATGGCAGTGGTAACTGTGAATAAACACATTTTAATTGTGATGATCAGCATAGATCATTCTAGTAATACTTACATTGTACAATGCAGTGGAAGTGGGTAAAGGGACTGAATCTCTAATTAAATTGTCCTCAACGTGTTTCACCGCTGGTTTCCTCTTCTTCATTTTATGACACAAACACATTGGTCAGCTTTACTTAGGAAGCTTAATGAGTGTTTGGAAAATCCAGGGATTTCATTGTCTGAGTGTGAATCATTTCATGGAGTCAAATGCCACAAGACGTAACAAAGCTATCTCAACTATAATCACTTTTTTTTCTCCTCTTCTTCTTTCCCAGAGCACCACTGTTGTTCCTGAGAAAAGAAAAGCTGGTGAGTCCTTTTTGTTTTATTCTTATTCTCATTCATGTTGTGTGTTTATGACTTGGTAGATGAGGATGTTGACAGTGATGCAGATGATATAGTCTGGAACTGCTAATCTCGTCCGGTGGCTGAGGAGGAGGAGTGCAGGTTCTGCTTCTGTGAGACACTGGATGCGAGTACAGATAAGATCCTAGACTCATCTGCTAAAAAAATCATGTCTGTCGCCTTTCCGAGATAAGGGCCAGACTGAATGTCGAGTCTGGTGCCCCAAACTTTTGAACCGTTCCTTTATTTACCTTTTGCCCTCATTTCTTAGTCTCCCTCCTCGGTATTCAGAAAAAATAATTTCTAGGAAAGTCTAAGTCTAATCTGTCCAAACACAAGCACGCATGAATATTTCTAAGCTGAACTTGAAGTATTTGTTTAATATCAGTCATACAGTTGTCAGTCCTCATGACTTTCTCCTTGTGAATAGGCTTCTTTGTATCAGCGTGTTATGTCATTACTTTGCTATGCTCACTGTCAACCACTTTGTACACTTTATTATGAATCGATCCAAAGAACAAACTCAATCTGTTGTGACTGCTCTCTCTTCATTCTGGCTCCGGCCTCTCGGTCAGCAGTCTGCTGAAAATGCACAGGGTCATCAGGAAACCATGGATGGACAGACCCACTTTCAGAAAAATAGCAGGGGGCCAGTGTTCATTAAACACCCCCCTGTGTCGTCAGTTCGCGAGTAAACAATACCAGAGAGGTGGTTGGACGTGGGGACGAGGCTTTCATATCGCCCCCCGCTGTCTCAGACCCTGATGGGAGTCCTCGTTCACTCTTGCTGTGTCTCTCCCTCTAATTACCGTCACTGTCGGAAAACCTTTCATGGGAAATGTGCAGAAGCTGTGAGTGTGTGTAATGTGCATACATGAGTGTTACCGTTTGGCAGAAAGCCCACTCCAAAAGTTCTTTTTTTGTTTTTTGTTTTTTTACCGGGAAGCCAAAGCTTGTAAAAATGGTCAGTGCCAACTTCAAAGTGGTCAAACATTCTCGGTCACTTTTATTAATTTAAATCAGTTTTACTCCTCGTGAGCAAATTATGTAACTTCCATCTCTGCGTCCGTGTGATGGAACCCAGAACTCTGGAGGTTGTGGGGATAGGGGTGGGAGTTGACAGAGTTTTGGGGAGGCACAAAGCCCAGTGTTCATTGTGACACTTCAAAGCCCTCTCTGTATCTCCACCATTTAAGCCCCTGGGAATGACACATTTGTGACAGTGTTACATCATACACCATGCCCTGAAGGCTCCTGCTGCACTGCCATGACAGGCAGCTTATTCATGGTTAATTTTACTATCACTGTGACAACAGAAAAGCACACCAGTGATCAACAAGAACTTTCCACAGCCCACTCTCTGTAATGGCACAGCTGACGACCCTCGCGGCACTGGCTGTACCTTAGTGAGTGGTCAGTGTCACAGCTTTCCTGAGCACAAAGGCCATATGTCTATGGCTGCAGAGCGCCTGGGATGAGTTTCACATGGTGTCCAAGGGAGCAGAGCATTATAAGTCATTCCATACTACATGCTGTCTAAAGATGATAAGGATAGTCATGCAGCAGGTTTGCGTGACCGTCCTTATCGTGTTTTGGTTATGCTCTACAAGATTATGCATATAATGCAATGGAAGATCTGATGAGTATGGTATGTTGTGGAGGACTCCAGGGACATGGGTTTGGTTTATGTTCTACCCACTATTATGCATTTTTTCTTTCTGTGTTGATGGATACTGCCCTTTGTAGGGCTTGAGTGACCTAGCAGAAGTTAGCAGAGTGAGAATACGTTCATCAAATGCTAAACATATGATCTTAGTCCTAGCTAGCTTCTCAGGTTCCAACTGTTCAAACTGATAAAACAGATGGGCAGTGAGGAAGTTGTCCAAATAGAAAACCCTGAGCAGTACATGTATGTCTGTCAGACTGCGATGTGACTGACATAAAGCTGTGCTTCAGTGCATCAGTGTAGTCTCTTTTTCAGGTAGTGAGCAGTGCTCAGTCAGATTTGTAGAATGTGGACATTATTTATGCTTAACGAAAAAGACGAGCCTCAGTGTGTGTGCTTATCTTCAGAGGCAGCTTGTTTCGTAATGTGATCTCACATCCTCTTACACAGGAAGTTGACAGGTTTACCTTGTGCGAGTGGCAGCATGGTGAAGGAAAGATTAAAAAGGAGGAAGAAAAGGGAGACCTGGTGCCTCATTATATCCAAATGCTCTTCTCTGTTGCGGATAATTTACAGTGTTGACTTTTTATACAGCATGTGTGTATTCAGTATGTCTAACCTTCTTTTATTCTGACTGAACTCTATACATCCAAACAGTAGAGTTATTGTTTACCTGTATCTGGCCTTACTAGCAGGTTTAGGTAGCTGATAGCTGGAGGGGCTGACTGATTGGGGTTTAAGGTCAGCAACTGTGAAGAGTGCTGTCAGCATGGCAAATTTAGAGAAACTTTTCTTACATTCTCCAGATAGATTTTATGATCAATTTCTGAAATTTTCTTGCAAATCAGCATCAGCATTCATGATGCATTCATCCAGATTGTCTTACTGAATCAGGATTCTTTTATTATCTTTCAAGATTTGCCACTAACTAAAGGCTTAAACACTTAAACTACCTTTATGTGACAGCCCATAGATACAAGCCCAAAGATCCTGAACTACCAAAGCATTTAGTTGTGTGTGGTTATAAAGTGGCCTTCACAAAAAAACAGTATCTACAGAGGCCACAGAAACTGGAACAAACTAACTTTTAATCATATCTTGTCTGTTGATTTAAACTGCAGTTTTATGCATTTTATGAAGCAACTGTCTTAAAATGAGTTCCCAAATACATGATATACACAGTCATAACATTATGACCACTGACAGGAGAAGTAAATAACATTGGCCATCTTGTGACAACACAATATTCTGCTAGGAAACTTTTGGGCCTGGCACTTATGTGGATGTTACTTAGACATGTACCACCCACCTAGATCAGACCAGATACCACCACACCATAGCAAGGACACTCCTTGATGGCAGTAGCCATCCCCAGCAGGATGCAGCCTGACAAACACACACAAAATGGTTTAGGACCAACAACAACAAAAAAATCATGAAAAACAGCACAAGGTGTTGACCTGGCCTCCAATTTCACTACATCGCATACTGATCAGGTATCTGTGGGATGCACTGGAACAAACCTGATCTACAGAGGCCCCTCCCCTCAACCCACAGGACCCAGAGCCCTCCACCAACTACGTTCTGTTTCCAGAATGCACAGGACACCCTCAGAAAGTCTACGTGCATTTTCTGATGAGTCAGAGACCAAAAGTGTCTTGGCAAGAGGTTTGTTGACTAACTTAAAATTAATTCAGGTATTGTGTTGAACACAGACCAGATCTTAAATTAAACCTGTTGCCAGAACTCACCCCCAGCCTCTTATCAAACAAAGACCACTGTTCTAGAAAATTAAAGGCAGACTTAGACATGGGAATCTTTGCCCTGCTACTATTCGTGGCACATTTTGTTTGTCTTAATGATCTTGGCAACACACGATGCTGGTTAATCAACTGTCATCAGCACGTCAACTTTTCCCCTTACGACATGTACACAACTCACTGTGTAGCTGTCTGTCTGTTTCTAGCTCTCTCTCACTTTCTTTCTTCTGCATTAGAGCTTGTCAACACCACACTTGAGAGATTCCTGCTTCCAAGAATGGTCTGTCTTTTCATTTTTTTCCCCTTGTAGTTGAGGTTAGAGGCACCACGCCGTGCTTGGCTAATCTAAATATAAACGACTGGGAATACCAAACACAATGATGGGCACCCGACCAACAGCGGGGTTAAAACTTGACCTTTTACCTGGACTCCAAGCCACAATTGCCTTGACTGTAGGTGGAGGAAAGGAAGACTGAGGAAGCCGAATGTGGTTAAGCACACTCAGTGGGATCCTGTATGGGTGGAGCTCCCTGACATTCAGGAGTCGGTTCCTGAGAATGACTTGTCTCATCATTTCTGTCTGGCTGCTTTTTTGTTTCCTTCCCTTTTATCCCTTGTTTCCCTCATAGTCATCATTCTTTATGGGAATGCCAGTAATCTTTTTAATATTTAAAGCAGATTGTTTTTTGTTTTAGTTTTTTTGACTGACAAAACTAAATCTGAATTGAGCATTGACCAGTTTTATGCTCTTAAAAATATAACTTTAATATGTTGTTTAAGTAAATAGTTTGTGCTTTTGAGCCTTTCATCTAATTTTGGTCAAATGCAAGAAAGCACATTTCCCACTTTGTTGGCCTGTTCCTTGAATAGATATGACAGTGCTGCAATGAAAACCAGGCCAGGCTTAACTATGAGGGTAAACAAGTAACAGTCCTTTTAGAAGATGAGAAGAAGAATCCTTGTTCCCCTACAAAACTTGTGACTGAGCTTGTTGGCTCCAGCCCTTGTTGGCTCCAGCCCTCAAACCAGACACATTTCCACACCGGCTTCCACTTAATTTCGAAAATGTCAAAGTGAAATCATCTTATCTGATTTGTGACTTGTGCTGCGTGGAGCCTTAAAGACATTGCTCTCCATAGAGAATGTGCTTTGACAGACGTAATGAAGTTCCTTCACAGTGGAACCAAGTCAATAATTGCTCATGACTGATGTTTGTTATTCAGCCCTTTGATTGAATCTGTCTTATCCAGCTTTCTTGCCACCACTTCATACCCAGTACAGGAGTCTCTGTGTTTGTGCAAGGTCACATTCCTGGCCTCCCCTGTCCGTCTGCACCAGCCTCAACAATCCCCTGCCCTAAACATCCCCTCTTCTTCCCTCCCATTTGACACACTCTCGCTTGCTTCCTGTGTGGAGACTAATATAACATAACAGAGTTCATGTATATTTCACACTTCCAACACAGAGGTGAATTCAGTCCCAATCCTGCATCCTTATAAGATATATAGATATATTTAATGGTTTGGAATTTAAAACCATTTGTTTAGAAATGTTTGATGTTTTGCATATTCATCTTGAATGAGAATAAGTGTTCCTCTTGTTCAAAAAGTCATTTTCTGACTGTAAGACTGTAAAAGTGTAATTTAGAAAAAGAAAGAGTCAGAGAGTTTTGAGAGCTTGTTCTTAGTGCATCTCCTCAACTATGGATCTGAACAGGAAACCTCTGCATGAAGGGGAATTTACAACAGGAACTCAGCTTGCTGAACTCACTGAGTTACAAAAACAAAAGTCTCCCCTGTCCTAAAAAAAGAAGCACGAAGAGACACTGTGTCATGAATCTTAGTTTAGCTTTTTAGCAGATGTGATTCATTAACTACTATACATGAAAATCATGAATTTGCTTTTTGTTTGCACACGGAATCTGGTATGTAGCGGTGACTGTAAGTGCGGGGATGAATGCAGATTGTTTATTTAATCACCCAATAGGTTTTTAGATTTTTATTTCCAGTTGCAATATACTGTATGTGTTCATTCCTGTGTGTGCTTTGTGAACAAGTTTTAGATTTTTCATCTCATTTCATCGTCAGATCTAACGTTTTATGAACTCTTACTGTAACTAGAGTATCGACAAAGCGGTACAGTATGATTATGAAGATGCCTACTATACATAATATTGAGGCTTTAGGGCTGTGTATCTGACAGTAATACTGTACTTGAAAAAAAATGTTATTGCAAAATATCTTTTGCCTGAGTCATTTCTTTTGTTTTTGCACTGAGGTTTAAAGTATTCTTCACCATTAAGAACATTCATCCGTAGCCAGGGGATTGTAAATCTCCCAGTGATGATGGTGTGAGATACCCATGCTGTCCTCAGGCTAATGAATCAGTCCCGGCACAGCAGGGCCTGTCACTCTTTGGCTGGTTTATTCCCCTTTTTGGCTGTCAGGGAGAGAGATCATCAACAGCAGACTGAAATGTTGTTGGAATAAATTATAAACGGGATATGTGATATCTCAAGGTGTCAGGTTGTTTTATATCTTGCTCAAAGCATCGCACACAAATTAACTGGTACACATAGACTCCAAAGGTGTGGAGGTATCAGATAGTGAGAATGGAGTCATTACAGGAAAGTGGGGCAGAGAGTTTGTTTGATAGCAGATTAAGATGTAGTGAGGTAGATGGTCACATCAAAGGAGCGTGCACACAATTACAGTCACACTCAGGCCCACACACGTATATGCTTCAAGTAACAGACACATTTTTGGCCGTGCTGTAAAGAACTGAGAAGTGCATTGTTTCTCGCAGACGTTTTGATGGTGGACCCTCACATAGTGTTTAGATATCCTGTTTGAAGTCCCCCCTCCCCTCCCCTCACCTCCCCTGTCTCCATTTCTGGGTCAGTATGTTGGCAGGTAACCTTCCTCTGCCTCTGTTCTGTGGAGCTACCTGGAGATACACACTCCTGGCACACAGTACACTTGTTTGACGGAGGGAGCAGTTGGCAAGATGTTTCTTCCTGAGGTATGAGAACTCCATTGTTTTCCCTGACCATCCCTCCTCCACCACCCTTCAGGACATTTTCTCTCATATCCAGGTTACAGTCTGTGCATTGCCCCCTTATCAGAGAGAGGGAAAGTACACTGATATGTTGTTGTGATATGAACACTGACCCAGACGGTTTTGCATCTGAGCTTCTCGGTAAATGCACACTCACTCACGTGCATGAAAACAATAATTTGATTCAGATATCCCATGAGTTGAATAGGCGTATGCGTAAGGATGGGACAATGTGACACTTATATGGGGCGTTTGTTTTTCGGTTGACAGCTAGGCCTCAGCCCTCCGGCAGGCATTCACAGGACAAGCGGCTACAGAAGATGAATGAATTAATGTTTTTTGGTATCGGATCCTAATCCTCATTCACAGTGCTGTTAAACAGGTTATAACACAGCTGCAGAGGAAAAACGAAAGACGCGGGAATCCAGCCTTATCAGTCTCAGCAAGCCTTGAGAAACCGTAAAGTCAATTGGCCGTGATGAGCACAATGCTATCAGCAGACTGCAATAAGCCAACGCCGGGTACATTACCTTCACTTGCTGGAGCAATCAGCACAACCGGCTGATTTACTCAAGTGTGAGCTTAGTGTGAAATTTAATGGAGGACAGTTTGAACAGCACGTCCTGTTTACAACTGCAGTAACTTAATCTGCACTAGAACATATGGGCTTTATGAGTACAATCCACACATGATCACTAAAGCAGGTTTACATTCAGTAAATTGTAAAATATATTTGAAATAAGCTTTAATCTGGTTTATCTAGCAGATGTGTTAATGCTCAACTAAACTAAATGTTGTTAAGCTTGCATACATTATTATTGATCATGAATAATTCATTATATTAAAAGCAGCAATGTAATTTGCAATGGAAAATTATTTTTGTTTTTTTGAAACTTTACTATGGAACGCATCTACAATGTCATTAAAGCTTCAGTACTCATTACAGAAGTTGCTGTTCTTTTATTTTTTCATTCAGGATCCAATGACTAAACATTCACACAGAGCCTGAGGAGATTTGGGCTTACTTAATAGAAGCTAAATCAGCATTATCCGATCAACCCATAAGTAATGGATTCCATTGTGTGTTTTTTGTTTTTTTGTCCGTCTCAGTAATTTGTTACATAAGGTTTACAGTTCATGTGTATTTTTCAGTAGCCAATGGTATTTTCTTGAGCTTGTGCTTATGTTTCTGTACTCACTTGTCTAGCCACCCTGTATTTACAGTAAACTCATGTGACTGAGGAAAGTGACTATTGACTGTGGGGGAATAACAGAGGTTAAGAGCAGGTTGAAGTTTCTCTTAGTGTCTTTTTGGGAAATTCTTCTAGGAGTTTCCACTATTCGTTGTTTCTGGCAATCATTTTATTATCCTGTTACTGTGTTTGAATGAGTCAAACTTAATCCCTCCATCATCTCACTTCCTGTCTTTTGTTTTCAGTCCTGTGAAGTCTTTAGCTGTTTGTGGCCAAGGACAGGTGGGACCTGATAACTAAGCAGGCTGCCTCGGCAATGGGTTATATAACTGGCATTGATGCTCCTTGTGTCTAGACAGGGCAGGGCAGGTGTAAATAGAGTGGATGTGAAAAGGAAGGTGAAAAAAGAAGAGAGGCTGAAAAAAAAGTATGCGTGATAAAATGCTAGTCGTGACTCTAAAGCACTCAGAATTTCAGAGAGAGTACTGGAGCTTGTGTCAGAAAGCACTTACTCACAGTTACACACATACAGCATATATACACACACGCACACACTGGCAGAATAGAATATGAGAGCATTGCAGCACTGGCTGGATGTGTCCCAGCAGTTACCGCACTGATGCTCGTTGCAGCAGACGGGAGGGTACAGTCCGAACAGAACAGAGTAAGAGAGGGAGGCAGAAACCAGACCACTACAGAGGATAGAAGAGAGCCTGATAGATGTCGATAGGGTGTGTGCACATAAACCAGGACGAGTGGAAACATGTGGAACTGACAAACGCACACAAATCTTAAATCAGAGACAGGCATTGGGACATGGTGTGACTTTGACGTAGGTAAGTTTAGGCGGATGCTTGTCGTCATGTCTCACTCTATGAGGCTGCTGCTGCTGCAGAGGTCCTTCAGTGACCACATCAGGTCCTCTACCTCCAGAGCCTTGGATATGCTCAGCAAGCCTGCTCGAGAGAATAGGCTGGCAGGTAAGTGATGAAGGCATTGACTGAAATGGATGGCAGTGAATACGTGTTGTTTTTTTTTAATGTATGCATTCAAAATTCTGGATTCCTTCACAAGATGCACAACAATATGGCAAAAGTGCACCGTCACTGCCTCGCTGCAAGGCTGAAAAACAGATCAATAGATCAAGACATTACTAGCACATGATGGATGGGTGTGGTGCTAATTTCAGATGTTTCTAAGCCCATTTTGTGAGGATTCTTCCAGGGCTGAGTCGTATTTTGTGGTTGTGTATCTGTATTTTTGGTAAATGAATGCATATTCCTGTCTGCTAGTCAGTTCCTATTTTACCTGCTTCCTCCACAGTTGCTTTAGACCTGGTGTGGACCATGTATTACTAATGAGGTGGTTACACACACACAGAGAAGTCCATTAGAATAGACATCCAACTCTCTTAAATAATACAGGTAGTCCTCTATCATATGAGGGCAGTAGCAAAGAGAATGCATTAATATAGATGCTCTTGGGAATGTTGGCTGATAACAACAAGCTCAGGCCACTTCAAAGTGTTTTCAAGAGATGTTTGATCATTCTTTAGCGGTCCAATTGACAGGACTTCTGGCTGCGTTGTGTTTGAAATCTCAGCACCTTCCAAGTCGGTCCAGGTGCTGCCGTGCCGCTTTTCAAAGGGGGGCACACAGTTTTCCCAATGAATCCAGAGGTCAGTGCCCTGTGGCCTAACCTCGCTATTGAAGTGAAGATCACCAAGTGATAAATATCCACTGACAAACACTGTCCAGGATGTTTCAGGCTGTTGCCACATAACTCACTGTCCTACATGAAAGAAGGGCAAGTTGAAAAGTAGGCCAAAGAATTATGACAGGATCTAATTACATCTCCTCTGGTGTGACACCAGTTTCTCTTTTTTTCATTTGAATGTTTTCTTCAGGATGCTGGCAGGATGCCGAGGTTTTTCAATTATAAATGTGTCTCTAATTAAATCATTATGACTGTGTATGACATCATGGATGTGCGTTCTTGGCCATAAAGTTCAAGAACATACTGTACCATACCAAGACATTCATAGATTGTCCCAACCAAACTGGCTTAATATGTTCTTGAACTTTAATGAAACTCAGTCATATTATAAATAGTTATAAATTATAGAAATACTCTCTGTGTTCATACTCACTTTTATCTGAATTTGTATATCCCTTGCTGTGTGAGTGCACACCAACTGATTATGGCTGTTTGGATCCTGCAAACATATTCTACTTTGAGATAAAACGAAAAAGATCTTTAACTGCCTTGAAAGAAATCATTCCAAATACTGTAACGTCTTATTTATTTACACTGTCACGTGACAAATACATGACTGTGGTATGTGATCCTTGATGACGCATGTGCATTAGCTAATAACACTCACGGCCTGCTCTCAAGGACTTGATGTCAGCTCTGCGCAACATCACACATCCTGAAATTCAATAGCCTTGTTGACATTTCCCACCCTTGTCATCTCTATGATCACATCACAGATTTGAGCATGTTTACAGCTAAAGGGAAAAAGATGTGCTCAAGAACTTCGAGTTGATCCACTCACAAAGCCGACCTGGCACTCCAGTCTTTGTGCACGCTGTCAGTTGCAGACGAAGATCTCTTCTTCATCGAGCCATTGTCCTCGAGACCCCCTTAAATCATATATCTCTTTCATACAGCGCTTCTTCGGGCAGTCTGAATTGAACTTTAAGAGGCCAAAGCTGATACTTTCCTTTAGGCCAAAGGTATGACATTCCAGCAAGACAGTAACAGATACGTTAACACTGAGGCTGCAAACAAGTGTGGCTGTCCAGCCCTTTCATCAGCACAATGATTAATAGTTTTGAGAATTTCTGTTTCCGGTGTCCAAAGTTTATCTATTAAAGCCTTTTTTTCCCATTGAATTCCTGCTAAGTTAAATGGGTCACAAAGTTAAGATGAGTACAGAATTGCAAGATGTTAGTTTATGGTTTATTACTATATTGGAGTCAGTGAGTGGCATACATTCAATTTAATATATTACAAGTTCAAAGGGGTCAAAGGGCATCAGGGCAGATAGGAAAAGAAAACGAGAGCAGAATCCGTCATACCTTTCTGCTGCATATTTTCTGTGACTGGTTACGAACTAGAATCACAGTTGAGTTTAGTGAGCTGCAGATTTTAGTTGTACAGAAAAGTTAACTGCTCTTCAGGCTAGTCAAACAGTACTGTACTAAGATTCACTTGTGATTAAACACCATGTATTAGAGTACATTAGAAAATAATTTGGATTCTTACACAACAGTTATTTAGCTCCACAACAACACTCATCAATGGAGCATCTCATTATTCATTTGCATGATAGAAGGTGAATAGTTTTTATTGAATGCAGGGTTGTTTCATAAATAACAATCTGTGAGTATCAGTATGAAAAGGCAGATGAGCTCTGATCAGTCATCTGGTGTGTACAGAACCTGTTATTATATAAGCAGCACTAAAGCTTTTTCTCCTCCATCTCATCTACGATGTCCCAGCTAACACTTGTGTACCCTCACCTTGCGCTAAAACCATTTGCGTCACATGGATGTTGTGTAATAGTCTCTCTGAAAGCCATGTTACGGAAAGTTCACATTTTATGCTGAATCCCATTCATAATGTATCACCACTTGTGATGTAATCATGGATTTCATGGTGAGGGTTAGTTCTACTCTCCATTTATACCACTTCTGGCTGATTACCCAAGGGTTTTAATTAGTTTATTATATCTATCATAATTCTCCAAGGCTAATACCGTTACACAACAACCAGAGCATAGCGAATAAATCTTCCAAAGTCATGCGTAGGTGAGGTAATAGTCGTATTAGGTTTGTTAATTTCATCCCGGCTTAGAACATTTCAACAAATAGCTTAATAAGATTTCTATGAAATTCAGTGATAGATTGCAAAAAACATAAAATACATAAAGTTTTAGTAAATATATATAGAAGAGCTAACTATTATTTAAATGGAGTTATGGAAGATATGGAAGCTCCAGTAGTAATGTGTATGTGTATCTCTCCCTTGACCATCTCGGCAAGCACTCATCAGAGAATAGACATGGGCCTTCCGAGGGTGTCCTGTGGTGTCTGGAAACAGTATGTTGTTAGTGGGGGCCTTTGGGTCCTATGGGTTGAGGAGAGGGGCCTCTGTGTATCAGGCTTGTTCCAGTGCATCCCACAGATACTTGATCAGTTTGGGATCTGGTAGATTTGGAGGCCAGGTCAACACCTTGTGCTGTTTTTCATGTTTTTTGAGGTCTGGTCTAGGTGGGTTGTACATATCTAAGTAACATCCAGAACATTGTATTGTGACAAGATCGTCAACGCTATCTACTCCTCCTGTCATTAGTTTTAATGTTGTGGCTGATCCGTGTAGCGTTTCTGTTCAAGTCTGGACATCCTGACAGTCATGAAGTGGATTCAATCACTTGGCTTTTGCAAAGAGGAACATCACATTAGACAGAGCAGCTAAGGCGTCATTATGTGTGTTATGCGTCGCTGGTTTGTTTATGAAATGCAGAAAACATTTTTATGGCAGATATGTGTGACACAGTAAAGGCCAGTTTGTGTAACTTCATCAGCTAAGTTAATTAAAAAGAGCACAGACTGTGTTTGCTTGTGCTAAGTCTTTGCTGAGCCATGATTTAAAGCCAAAATGAATGAAGCAAACATAACTGTGCTTCCAAATCTGCCACTCCATCCATCTTGGCGAGCACACGTAGGTCCCTTTTATGCCACAAAATGACGCCACAGGCGCATGCAGACAAAAACCTGCCTTGTACCAGAAGAAACTGACAACATGGCGACAAGCAAGCCACTGGTAAAAAGTGTTTTGAACCAAACATTTTTCATCAGACACCGAGTGTAAAAACTTTGCTGCAGCTGGGAGACACTTCAAGGTCATAAAATGCTCTTTTGCCTGATTCCACTTGAATACAATAGGCACAGTGAAAGATCTCTGCAAGGAATTAATACACTTAAGTGCCAGTGTCTGAGTGTAAGTGTGCATTTGTGTCTTTGTGCTCCTACTTGTGCATGAATGTGTTATTGTTAAGTGGCAACCGGGCCTTTGTATGGCTCTTAAGGGTGGGTCAGTGGGAGGTCCACTGACATGTTCCGGTCTACTCAGACCCTGCCTACTGTTAAACCACACAGATGTTCTGGGTCTATTGTGGCCCCACAGGGCTCCGCAGGGACCCAACTGAGCTATTTCACGGTTGAAGGACGCCCAAAGGGGAAGTCAGAAGGGGCGCACCGCTGTGACATCAGCGGAGATCTCTTTGAATGGAAACGCAGCAGGCAACCATGTAACAAATTAGCTTCAACAAGATACTTTCAATGCAAGAATGGAAGGTTTAATCATTGATTTAGCTTGTAAACAGAGTTAACTGCTGATAAAAACCAAGATCAGGGCTATATGATTTTGATTTAGCTGTTGGTTTGCAGCACATACATTTATTGTCAACAATTGTTTGTGGTCTTGGTCTAAATATGTGCTTTGTGTAAGTTCTTACTGCACATTTATTCCCCTTAAAAAACAGACTGCTTCTATTTAAATCTTGTTTTCCTGGTGGTTTGAAATCACACTTTACCTCAGAACATCACGTTGGTCACCTCACTCAGTTCTTCTTTATGGGGCACCAGTTTCCTCTTCACTATGCCTTAACATGTAGGTCAAGATGCTGCTCAGTTTGACTGCCTATAAATAGTACCTTTTTATTAATTTATCAGCAGCATCACTGTGTACTCTGTGTGCCTGTGTTGCATTCCAGGTGTGAGGATGTAAAAAAGTAGGCCATCGTTTGGTGTGAAGCGCCTCATGAGATTTTATTGAAGTCTATATGTGTCTCATGAGTGAAGTGTGCTGCATTTAAACTACTGAAAGAGTCATAAAGAGCTTGTTTGTGCGGTTGTGATGGTGTGCGAGTAATGCAGAATACTTAAAAGCATGCACAGACTCCTTTACTGTGTTAGCACTCGTATGTGTGTACTATATGAAAGCCGTCGAGCTCGACCAGACATGACTGTGGGACTTGTGCCAGGGACATACCGTATTTTCTTCCTCTGCCTCATCCAACTTTTCCTGTTGGTGTATGGTTTTATTTGTTTTGCAGCTGATACCATTTGACTTTAAAATAATACAACATGCCAATCATGTTTCAGTCATTAAAGGTGATTTAATATTACCATATGAGCCAAAATCAACACTTTATAAATTGATCACTTACGTTAAAATGTTTTATTATTTACCTTGGACAAAGCACTTTATCAAAACAACTGCAGTTCAAGGTTCAATTACTAACGTTCTGTAGAGCTTTTCACTCTTTTTGATTGTCATCAAAACATGGTGGACCTTTTGTCCAATATGTATAATTGAAATTTCTTTATTTTTAACTTTTAAATAAATTTTTCCTCACTCTTGCAAGAAACTTGCAATTTGCCTGCTCTTCATGGATCTGATTTCAGAGAACTTTCAATGCTTTGTTTTGTCTCCAGTAGCTATCAATTCACTCTTTCTCAGACTTTGGCCTGCACGGTGGGATTTATGCAGGATGATGTGGCTTCACTTTTTTATATGGGATTTTTACGTTAACCACAGCCTATGTCAATACAATAAATGCCAACATTATACGGCCTTCTGTTTTTTATATGTAGAGTACATGACACTATTTGTTTCCAAAGGTTTTCAGATATTTTCAATGCAATAAATAATCACGTTATTTTTGCATCTGCATGTTTTATTGTGGAAATCCCATTAACATTGTAGGCCGCATGAGTCATATCGTCCTCATGCAGGTTATTAGGTTTTGCCACGTCGTTTTGACTGATTGTCCCGCTGTTAAATAGGTGACTGGTAGTCACTTAACTTGACATGTCGGTGCATAAAGGTGAACACTCTTGAGATATTTGTGATTGAATTAGAGACCTTCAGCGCTGTTCCTGCTCAGTGATTTAAAGCCCACTTGTTTCTGCCTCACAAGGCCGCTTGTTTCGAAGACTCTGGAATGTTTTGCTAAACTCAGTGACTCCTGCGAGCTCACGCCAAACTTGTTTACTTTACTTGTTCTACCGTGCCTCACTCTCCTTTAGCCCTTTTTCTCACTTTCTCTGTCTAACACATTAAATTACTCAGTGCGTCTCGTAACGCTCGCCTTAAAATGACCCAACTCGGTTTTATTGATCCAGAAATCTTTCTCTAGAACAAGTTCAGAGAAGAAGACACGCTTGATCATGCAGCTTGCACCATAAGAGCCATGCTGTCGATGTTTTATCTATAAGAAACTAGCGTCACATATAAATATCATTTAATTTTTATTTAAGTTTTATTGACAGTAATTTTTGTAGCTGTCTGCTGTTTATTGAGCAGAATCCCAATTTACTTTTCAGCCTTTTCTTTGATTTCTGTTTCTCTGGCCTGAGTCATGACTCAAGTGGGATGTGTTTTCAGCGGGACCACAAGTAGCCCACTTGATGCATGCTCTTGACTTCTCATTGTTGTGTTCACTGCCCATTCTTCAACTGTGCAGTCCCCCATACTTGTCTTCCTCACAGACCCAAACAGCTAAACATAACTGATCAACAAGCTCACCATTTCAAGTGTCCTCTGACATTGTGTGCCGACGGGGAGTAAATCCTTGTAGACCTGACACTCACTCAACTCCTGATTTGGCAAAACTTGGGATTCCCAAAGTGGTGTGCACAAATATTTGCACACACTATGGAATTCACTCCGGCCTCTGCGCCTGAGAATGTTTTATTTTACACCGCAGTCTTTCAGACCACTCCTACACCTTTACTCCCTCCATCAGCACAAATGTGTGAATGCTGTTTCCAGCAGTACTGCTTTGTTGGCAGAGACAGAGCTTCCTTTATTAGTGCAAGTCACCGTGTACAGTGTGCTTTGCAAAACTTAAATCAATACTGCAGGGCTACTGCTGTGTTAGAGAGTACTCATGTATTGTCGATGAGAGAACCAGAGGGAAAGAAAGCAAATGAGGGAGTGGAGTAGCGCGAAATGTCTTAATTAGCCTTGTATGAATTAAAATGAAACATGTATTATGTCTACAAACAATTGATGAGTTTACATGGACACTGTATATTTCTCTGAGAATCAGAACCACAGCCCAATCACAATAAAAAGGCTCAGTCGGCAATAGATTATTAGTGTACCTAAATAGTGTGATCTGCGACCTTTAAAATGGCTGATCACAAATTCCAATCAGATGACGCGAGAATTGTGACACAATTTCCTGGCACACATTAAAATGGACTCAAGCCCCAGATATGTGGTCGGCTTTGTGAGGTCCTGGCTGCAGGACTGGAACACGGCCACAGGTTTTTCCATAGGTTTTCTGCTCCAGCCTGATCAGCACAAGTAAACCTCTGTGCACAGTGCACAAGTATATAGTAAAAACCTTGTAGCGCTGCAGGGCGTATTGTAGACGAGAAAACTGCATTTTTATTGTTTCTTCTATTAGCCTAATGTGTTCTGTGTACAATTTCTTTCTTCTATTTTGTGTTTTAATTATTTAATTCCACAGGAAGGCAAGGCTTTACTTAGGCTCTACTTTTATGTGTCACACATGTGTATGATGCACTGCTTTCTATTAACCATCCTATACTGATATACTGTATAAAAAACACATCAGAGATTTTTTCCCCTTATTGGAACCACGCTCTGTGCATATAAATGAGTACAAATAAATTCAGACAGACCCTGTCATTGGTATCAGCCAATAGCTCTTCCAGTGATCAGCCATCTGTGATTGGCTGCAAAACATGCTGCAGTATCCAGGAGGGAACGTGGAATTAACTAAACGCAGAGTTTGGTTTTCAGAAATGGGTATAAGTATTTTCTAAAATGACTAGATTGGAGATACAAAGGACAGTGAAGAATTTGGAGAATACATGTAATGTCAGTACAAAGATAAATACTGATAACAAATGAGCAGGGTTTAGGGATGATGCACACTTATCTGTCTTCACCTGTGAGGAATGAGAGAAGAGTGCAACCTCTGAGTAACAGGGAAACCATGTTAATGTTGGTGTGATCTACAGAAAGTGATAAACCTACCTGAATGTTTCTAATACTTGGTATGCAAAGCTGTGAGTTTTAGTGTCTGTCTGTGTTTCCGACATACAGTCTAAAATGACTGGTGATGTGAGACGAGAGGAAGATGATGGCGTGACGACTCGTCACTGGTCATTAGCTGTGAAACAGCCACATTCTACAAGAAACTATTCCAGATGGGTACTTAAAAGAAGTTTTAGTGCCCCATTAAAATGGTCTCATCTCTGGTGACTTAACTGCCTCTTGGGGTGCCTGATCTCATGGTATGTTGTTTGTTTACTCTCCAGTGGGCCTTCATTTCCTGTGTGTCTGCTGCTTTTAGCGGCTCTAACTGGTCTCAGTGGGATGGCCATCTTTAATTTACCGAGTCAGGCTGTGGGAGATTTCGATAATCCTGTTGTTCTTGTTGGTATTTTTGACTCATCAGGTGAGGTTGATTTTGAGGCATTCTTTTATAGCGAATCAGATGATCTTCATCTATTTTGGCAATTTACTGGAAAGAGACATAGAGTTAATGACAGTACCCTCGCTCTCAAAATCCCCAAAAAGGGACAAAGTTTTGAATCCATGCTTAGAGTAAGGCATAACTGGCTTCCATAACTCTGGTAGTCACTTATTGTTTGGAGCTCCAAAATCTGTGACATGACATGAAACCGAGAAGAGTTCAATTCAATTAAATTTTATTAATATAGCGTCAATAACAATACAAATAATCTCAAGACACTTTACAAAACACGGCCTGAAAAAATTAGGTAGTAAAATGGGAATTTTAGAAAATAATGTAGAGCTAGATGCATGTAGCATGAAGCTGATGAGTGTTTGCAGATTCCACTTCAGTTGCTTTTGGGGCTGGCTTGGTTTATTGTAGACTCTTGTAGATCAATGAAATAAATATAGCACATCACACTTCACCACCGTTGTTTATTGCTACATTATTGAACCTTGTGGTGGAAGATCTGAACTCATCTGGCTCAAGATTCATCCCTCCCAAACCTAACCCCAACAAAGAAAGGCATAAACATACACAAAGCCATTGATTATGGTGAATTATGTCTCTGCTGTCAGCTACAAGGTCATGTTTTCCAAAAAAAGACGTGTGTTGTAAACCTCCACGCACTATCAGTTCTCTCAATACAAGACAACCGTATATCAATGTAGTTGTGCACTCCAATGTATGATAAGGTCAGATGCTTGGGTGGTCCTATGTGTCTTTGTAGACTTAAATAATGAGTATTTTCAGCAATCTTAAAGGAAGTTAAGGACAGTCAACCCCTATTTAACAGATAATAATGTCAAGGACAGTTGCATTCTTAGACCTCCTTCCTACATCTTCTGTACCAGTATTAGTTTGAATATCTTTACGGTGGCCATTAAACCACTGGCTGTATCGTCATGGAAATTGGAGTGTAGGAAGGCGACATATGAAGAGTTGGAGGCCGAGATATTGGGAAGGAAATTAATTACAGATGTATTTGCAGAATGCCGAATGACAGTCAAGGAAGCTCAGCTTACATACCACCTCTATCTCACGTCGAAGATATTTCTGTGTTGGAAAATCACTACGACTTTTTTGCTATAAAGAACCCGACAAACACTCCATGTCTGCAGGCAAAGACATTATATTTCATCTCCTCATTCTTTCCATCCTGCATTTGTCATTGTGGTAAAGCATGCAAAAATCCCTGACTGTTGAGTCCACATCTGAGTCTCACTTAATTGACGAAACCATTTCTGCCTTATAGGAAAGATAGTTAACTAAATGTGAGACTATCATAGTCCTCATATGGAAGTTTCAGCATTCAATAGCCATGTTACAAAGAAGTGTACTTCAACTGTGCATGTTTTTATAACATCAACTATATTGACTGCCCAAGACAACACTATGGCTTGGCCAGTCAATAAAATAAGGTGAACAACATCTCAAACTCACCCCACCTGAGCTCATGAATAATTTCCATTTTCTTATCTATGGAGTTAGTTGGAAAAATAACAAGGAAGAAAAGTGGGAGTCCATCTGCTCCTGCTATCACCACATATTTGAAACAGTGGTAAAAGCAGACGATTGGCTTTTTTGGGTGGAGGGGGGCCAGGATATGCGTCACACAGCCACCATCTGTGGTGTTAGAAACTTTTACCATTGCTTTCCTGTAAGAATTCTTTCAGTGGTGCGTCTCTCCCTTTGTCTCTGATTCTGGTAATAGCCTCATCGATAGTTACTGAGAAATTAGTTAGAGCTGTGAACAACAACAGGAGAAATGTGTCAACTGTTCTGGCTGGCTTCAGAGGAAGGATGCCTTCCGGGCCTGCGTGGCTTTTAAAAGCCTCTTCTGAGAATATATCAAAGCAAAAGGAGTTTCAGGTCAATATTGTGATCCATCACATGTTGTGTTCTAGGGGGTAACAAGTTCATACAGTGCTATATAAGCTTCCTGTAAGCTACATCCATAGCAACCTTGTGGTTTTTATTTCTTATTATAAAAAGTCACGGGTTAAGCAAGTGAGCTGGTGCTGATATGGTCTGTTCATATTACTTTTCTGTCTTTTTTGCCAGTAGTCCTAATGGATACCTCTGTAGAGCTTCTATACGATCATTCTTCAAACTGATCAGCCACTTAATGTCCCATCCTCCTTCAGATCAAGAGGCGTTGCCAGTGACCTTTCACCTTGTGGTCATTCATGGGTCCTAACCCCTTCGCCGCCCTGAATGGGTGAACACAAGGCCACTGGCTAAGTGTTGTCACCTTCCATGTCCGAGCAAACCTCTATTTTAAGCCTTTACAGCTGGTAATAATGGAAGCACTGGGGCGCTCAGCATTGGCATGTAGCCCAAGTGACACTTTGACAACTTTATGTGTTTGGTGTGTGTGTGGTTGAGGCCAGGGTTAATGAACATTATGTGTGTCCAGCATTTCTTGGGCTAACCTGCACAACAGGTCACACAGTTGCCTTTTGCATCCTAGAACACAATCATATTCATTCACTGGTTATAAAACAAAGCAGCAGATTTGTAAGGTTCTTTTGAGCAAGGCATTCTGGGAATGTTATGAAAATGAGGGCTTGTTTGATTTTGCCAGAGGTGACTGTGGACATGCATTTTTTTCTAACACAGATTCTTTGTGTGTCCGTCTGTCAGTTTCTCAAATAGCCTTCATTTGAAACTTAATGAATGGTAAACATGTTGGGTCTTTTATTGTCTTTGTCAGTATTTCTGCAGGGTCAATATAGCTGTCATGTGAACCACTTGAGTGGCTTTTACAATATGCACACACTGAAATATGAGCTAGAAAAGCCTGGCTGTCTAAAGCCTCATGAGCGTAACATTTTCTGAAGATCGAATTCAAAAGCTCTAAGAACACACTGACCAAGCTTCCTTCTCCTTTTTCTTGCCTAATTGCATTGAAGCCAGTAGCCGTGAAAGATTAGGAAGTAAAAGAGAATTTTATCTCATGTTTGTTTATGGGTCATAAGGCCTGAAACATTTTTTTCTTCAGATAATGGCATGGTTTGAGCCCTCTGTGCCTTTATCTTTTTTGACACAAGGGGTCTGTTGTAAATAGAGATCACTGTGAAAATTACAGCTGTTTGTGTCTAGCACAAACATTGTGGTGTCCCTTCTAATTAAATGCTAAAATATTTGCAGTTTAAATGACGGAGAGCAAATGCCTCTTTATACAAACACCATGAGTTTGTTTTGTTCTGTCTTAATGTGACTTTGGATAGATTATCCATTGGACTATACGCCAGAAGAAAGTCTGTCCACAGATTTTCACCAAAGTACACTTTCACCCAACTCCATGTTGACATTGCTATATTCACAGTACCTTAGGTTGTGGCTAAATATCTGCAAAATAAATGGCATTAGCCTCAGAAGATTGCTAATTTGCAAATGCTAGCATGCTAAAATCATAAAAATATACTTGCTGGTTATCATTATTAATGCAAGCATTTTGTTAAGATGCTGACACTGTGCTGTTACACCCCAACAGAGCTGCTAGCATTAGCCAGGGACTCGATTGTATTTTTGTCTGCTATTAAAGCTGTGATGAAATTGACTCCTTTGTCAAAGGTCAAAGTAGATATAAAGCTTTTGCCTATCCCTGCTCCAGCTGACTGTCTCACAGTAGCCACTACTGCACTTTAATATTACAGTATGGCGGTCGTTTATTTGGTCCATTAAACTTTTGTTGAAAATGTATTCAGAGCATGTCTCCAGTATCCTTGTCTCAAGTTTCCTGTCCACTCACGTTCCTTCGTCCGAGGGGAAATGGGGGCACTGCGTGAAAAGAGGAAGGTCAGCGATGAGAGCCAAAACCCAATCTGTTGGTCATATGGAGACTCTGCCGCTGCTGCCAACATCCAGCTGCATGGTATTAGTCTCCCTCCGTACTCAGGAGTTGAGCTATCATCCTCCAGGGACCAATGAGGAGCAGAGGGATCAGGGGGGAGTCACGGGTCTGACTGTGGCTCCTGTTCTTCACCCAGTGCCCTCACTCTCAAACATAGCAGTGCTGTCCATTAGCTCCCAGAGTAAATAAACTAAATGTGTCTATGTGTAGGAACGAGAGAGAAAGAGGTGAATGAGGGCATAGAGCTCTAAGGTTAATCACATAAAATGTTGAAATGTATCTAAGAGACTACAGAAAATGAACCATAGACATTTCTACCTATGTAACATCTGATGTACGGAACGAAACGTAATACATTCACAAAACTATTACAATACTGTAATTGGATGTCATTTATATTTTATTCTTCATTTTATTCTTCTGACAAATAGATCACAGTCCATTTATAACACGTATGTCTGCATATCTACAGGGATGCTTCCTTCTCTTTCAACACATATATCAACTTCCTCCTGTTTATTTGTATTTAGCTTAATATACCAGATTCCTCAGATTCCTGTGTGCTGGATCTGGGTCAGCTATGCATGAAAACAAGCATTTAGATTTCCCCCAACTAAACTAAGGCCCTTCTTAATCATATTAAAAGCCTTCTTTGTTGGTCAGTGCTTACAGAAGGCTACCAGAAAAATATGTCAAGCATGCAGTACAATCTGTACAGGTGTAAACCTTTCTCCCCAAACTTCTTTAATTCTTGCATGTGCAAGGCATTTGTCTGGGAAATCTCGTGTCCAACCATAGTTTAGTAGGTCAAGGCTGTCACGTGAAGAATTAGTTAATAACCACTGGCTGATCTCTGCCTTCCTGCTGTTATTTGGCAGCCCAGAGGGGGAAAAAAATACTTGCACGCGAAGCAAAATGAGATATAAGAAAAAGAGCTCTTTAATGTCAAGTATTTTACCTGGAGGAAAAGAAGACAAACAATGACAACCACAACAACATGGCAGCACTATGGAATTTTTGTTAATATGCAAATATCAAGATGATCTGTGTTTGTACTCGAGGCATGTAATATAGTTAGGTAGGTCTTGCTCTTGGATTGTTTATTAACATAGATAAAATCTCTGTGACGTTTAACACCAGGAGGTCCTGAAGAATCCCCGTCTACCATCACCATCTTGACTAACTCACAGCTGATTCAAAAATGGACGAAGGGGTGAAGACTGTGTGGTTGTGAACATGTCTTTGTCTGGACATTTTAACATGGAGGTCTAAGGAGACTGACTTGTGTTTGGAGCCAGCCTGAAGTGGCCACTCAAGGAACTGCAGTTTTTGACATTTCCCCCTTGGCTTCATATGCCAATCTCAAGGCTGTAGCTTTGTCTTGTCCTAACACACCAAGGCAGTAAATACTGATTGTAGTCAGCACAATAAACGTAACAGCAGTATGTCTGTCCGATAAAGGAATTTTTAATGAAGCTAAATTTGTGTAAGCCACATTTATCAAATGTATCTTGTTTGATTCATTAACATTGGTCAAGTAATTACGGTAATGTAATCATATTAGTCTCATAAATTAATGTTTTGTATATTAGAGGAAAAATGAGAAATGTATTTCAGGCCCTTATCTTTCCTCTGTCTCATCTGTCTGTGATCTGCAGCACTACTTTCACTCGTCTTATCTCCAGAAAACGACGCACTGAGCAGTAAGATGCTACCGGCTTACAGAAATCGTTCTGAAATTCAAACCTGCTCTGTGCACTTTGGCTAAAGGAGCCTCTGGATCAGCGATAATCTCCTGGCTGAACCTGGTTTGTGTTTGTCGTGACAGCCTTGATGTCTGCATGGTTTGTCACGTGAATCACTAGAGGTCAGGGTTCAAAGGAGTTCACAGGTCGAGGCAGAAAAGACTAAAGCATCAACTTCCTGCGTTACTCACCGGCTGGTAATGGAGAGAGAAAGACAGAGAGGGAGGGAGAGAGAGAGAGAGAGAGAGAGAGAGAGAGAGAGAGAGAGAGAGAGAATGGATATACGGCACTTTGGAATTAGGTTTTTATCGTTTTTCCAAGACGGGAAAAAAAATTGAAGTTCTGCACTTTCTGTTGTCAAATGTGTTTTTGGACAACTTAGTCCAAACTCATGGAAGGGCACAGTGATGTCTTCAAAAGATAAAAACATACGGCTCATGCAGAAAACAAGAATTCATGTATTCATACAAACAAATTTGTATCAAGTTTTTCACCATGATGTCATATTTCTTCATCTTCTTTTCATATCAAACATCCACCCAGTCACACCTTGTTTTCACTCTGTCACACTTAAACTTCCACAAATGTAGCTGCAGGGCTAATTTCACTCTCATTGGAGCTTAAATCATGCACTCCGTGGCCCCCGTGATTCACGACTGCTGAAAGTTATTTGCCGTCCGTTTGACACTCATGCCTGCTCCTCCGAGTATGTGCCAACTCGGCCATTATCCAGAACAATTCATCAAGATGTCAGTCAGTATCAACAGCCCCTTGTCGCTACATTTTTGTTGAGCACCAGAATGACTGTCTGTGCTTTAAAGGAACTCCGTATGGACATTGTAGCAGGGACGATCATACATGAGGCCAAGATGTGTCAACTGTATTCTTTAAGACAAACAAAACTGCTATTTAAGCCGTTTTCGAATCTCAAAATCAAAACCATGGCCCCCTTTTATTTATAGTCTGTGGAAATAAAAGTTAAATAGCCATAAAAGACTTATTTGGATTATTTTGACTCCAGTGTGTTCCGTTTGGAAAGTAAGGCGGCATGGAACACATGTTAATCCAAAAGGGTAATTATTGCTTAGTGCTTCTCTCAGTTTGGAAGAGGAACTCTGGAAACTTCCAGGCATTGCGGCACAGCTCGGAGAATGTGTCTTCATTTCACAGCCATATGGTTGGCATCATTAACCCCTCCCCAAGTATTCATGTTGGTTTCCCAGGCAGACCTCCGCCTCTTGTAATTCTTAGAGAATGTGGTCACACACACACACACACACACAGTAACTCTTTATGTGATTAAATGCTATTCCTCCAGCCGTCTTAGAGCCTTTAGAAATAAATCAAACCAGAATGCTTCATTCACTGCGGACCAGCGACCACTGCTACTCTGATATAAAACATTGTTTTTCTGTCCTAGTCATGAGATTAAAGACACAATCAACCAAAGTGTTTGAAGAAAAACTACCGCAGTTTCCTCAGAAACTTTAAGTAGAGGTGTCATCTTATTTAAATTATACAGAGCAACTCTAAATGCTACAGAACAAATAACACTCATAACAGTGCCAACTTATTTTGTATTTTTTTCTGCATCTCTTAGCTCTACCACTGCGACCTCTAATCTATCACTACACCTGCTTTCCCCAAGTTTGACTAATAACAAAAGTATGAGCAATAATCTGGACTTTGGAAGAATACTATATGTGACTATTTGTCTGCTGCAATACATTTAGCCCATACAGTTGGTGTACAGTGGGGTTCTTTTGTGGATGAAATCTATAATTTCTGACAGACAGACAGTACAGCAGTGTATAAACTAAAAGATGTGCGTTTCCTTGCTCATTTACACATTAGTGGCCAGGAAATCTCTCTGCTATTGTCTACAAGCCAAGGTTGAGTAGAAACCACATATGGTAGTGTTTTTCAGGGAAACAGTGATTTAACTCCTTTAAGATGTCAGCGGTGCCCAAAGCAGGATTTACAGACAGCTGAGCTAAAACACACACACACACACACACACACAATCATTTCTCAGCTAACTCAAGGCAGTAATGGCTCCAGTCATTTCCAGTGTTAATAAAGGAAATGTGACCCAGCTGTTTATAATGTGTTTGACAGTGTCGGACACTTCTGAGCAGTCAGACTGATATTAGCAAAGATAACAATATATTTCACATTGTTTTAAATTCCTAATCCATTCAGAACTTGTTTCAAGTTGTAATACACACTTGAGTATCTGTAGATACATTAGGGCACAAACTGACGACAAGCGGGGGCCTTTGGGTCCTGTGGGTTGAGGGGAGGGGATCAAGCTTGTTGCAGTACATCCCACAGATACTTGATCAGTCTGGGATCTATGGGGTGGGAGTGGCTGGTCTGGTCCAGGTGGGTGATACATGTCGAAGTAACATCCACATGAATGCCAGGTACAAAAGTTTCCCAGCACAACATTGTATTGTCACAAGATGGTCAATGTTATTTACTTATTATGTAAGTGGTTTTAATGTTGTGGCTGGTCTGGGAATATAATCTTGTATGCAAGTACCTATATATATGTGTGTGTTTTTAAAATCTCTTTTAATTAATGTGTGTGTGTATATACAGTACATGCAAGTAGACCTGCGGACAGAACCTCACACACTACTTTACTTAAAGACCCATTATGCCTTTGCAATCTTCGGCAGCTCCCCCTCTAAAGTTTATTTTTCCTGCTTTAGCTTTTTTTCTTCCGCCATAACCTAAATAGGCTCTAACTACTGTGGTGTAAACCTCCGACAATCCACCATAAAGTGTTTTTAATGTACCCTCTGGATTAAAAATACATATTATTAGTAGGTAGTAAAACGCGGGCCCATTGTTTGTTTAAGTGTGTGTCAGTCTCCTGCCTCTATTGTGATCCGTGGTCAGTTCATCAAAGCATGGAGAGGCTAGCGGCGAGGCATTTGGTCCACTGTCTGCTTCACACTTCCTTTGTTTGTGCGTGTGTTTGTGTGAGTGCTGGTCCAAGCCTCTGTCTCCTTACACTTCCTCCTCACCATTGTGTGTGCGGGAGCATATGCTCGCTCGCTCTCTTTCTTTCTCTCTAATCAGTGTCTTATTGGGCTGATCCCCAAGACTATGGATGAGCTATTTCTGGAGATTCCTGTTATGAAAAGATTATCCACCCTGACTCTCTGTCTGTCTGTCTCTCTCTCTCACACACACACACACAGATAACAGTTCAATTTATTACCTCAAACAACATCAGTAAAAAGCAGAAGACACACACTTGTCTTTGGAGGCATTTAGATTTAAGGTTTATCAGCAGTTGCTCAGATCCAAACTGACAGTGTACTGCTGCCTTGCCAAAAGAAAATCAGTGAAAGTAAAGATATTTTCACTCATAAACTTAACATCTTACTATCTTTATTCCAGGAGGGTCACAAAGATCTTTGCAGACCCATAATTTGGTTATCTCTTTCGTGAGTCTTTGTTGACGTGGCCTTGGGTGTTTGTGTGTGTGTTGGACTGACGCGTCCGTCCGCTGACCCTCTCTTGGCCCCGCTGTTTGGGGTTAGGAATGGCAAAAGAAGGGAGCGTAAACCCCAAGGCTAGCCCAGAGGAAGGGTCTCTGTGTCTGAGGAAACCTTTCATCTTCATTCTCACTTTTGCCGTTTATGCCATTCTGCGTTTTAGCCAACACCATCATTTAGTTGTCATTTTCACTGCGCTCCTGCCTATCTCTGTCTCATTAAAGTCTTTTTTTGTTGCCATTACTTTGTCAAATCTGATGCTCATTTGCTTTGTTTTCCTCTTTCAGCCCCTCCCTGTGTGTCTCGGGGTCAGAGGTGACGCTGTAAACTTTACAACCTACAACAGTAGCTTCACAATCCAGCAGCCACAAGGGCATTTTTATTAAAATCAAATGTCTGCGTTTTGTTTTTTTGATACACATGGGGATTTTTTTTTTTTTTTTTTTTTTGTAGACTTAACCATTTAAAACCAATCGAGACATGAGTAAAAGTTACTATGAAACAAAAGATCCACCAGAACTCCCACGCCTTGAGGGTAAAGTATTTATTTTTATTCCTTTTCCAGAGATGCCGGCTCTAATCCCTTGTGTCTGTCGACTGTAACACCGCTATATCTCCTCATTTCCTTTCTTTTGTCCAAAGCCCTTATTATACTTGAGTGTATTTGATCTGTATCTGAATCATAAGCCAAACAAGCGCCTGAGTCTGATGAGCTTTGATGAGTGAAAATTGTAGACACTAAAGAGACACACTCATTTGCCCCAGAGCAACTGGCAGCAGCGGCAGTCTGTTTGTCTGATCTTTCAATCTTTACCACACACATTCATCAACATTCACTGGCATTATTGTGTATTTACCGCCACGAAACAACTCAGGAGCATGACCTCCCTCATCCCCGTACAGGATTGCTGACCCATCTCAGCAGACCCCTTTGGGTCGGGGTTTTCGGTGCAGCCTCTGGGTGGTCGGGGTTTTGTGGCACGGGGATTTGGCCTTGTTTGGTAATCTCTCTTCATCTCTCCTCCTTCCCTTTGCTTTCTCTCCCTCTATCCTTTCCCAACTTGTCTCTCATGCAACACACCATAATTATCTTTTCCCTCCCTCTGGTTATATAGATATTTATGCACCATTGGTAGTTCTGATCTATATCCATGATTTTCATGCTTGTGCTCTAGCACATTTCAATCTATATCAATATGTATAGTGACAACAATGGTGTTGACTGTCTCAAGGCGCCGAACAGTACCAAAAGCCTAAGAGCAAACATGGTGGCATGGAAAAACTTCCTCTTAACGGGAAGAAACCAAGAGCAGAACACACCTTACTTTTTGAATAGTACGGGATTGTGTATTTACCGCCACAAAACTATAGCACTATAGCATTAAATACTGATCACATGGGAAGCTGCTATTGAATATCATAGTCTTAGTGATGTTTACCTAGTCTTTCATCATATATTTCCTTGTCTGAATCATGTTGCACCAACTATTTGTGTGGGTCCTTGTGCGTTGTTGATTTTGCTTTATGGTTTTCACAGACCTGATGTGGCGGGTATTTAAATAATCAGGAGGAACAGCATTCCCTTCAGACATGGATTACAGTACTTGGAAATTGCACAATTACTAATTATTATAGCCTGGGAGAGCCTGGGATGTATAGGACCCTGCAAAGACATTAAATGAGGATCTAAGTTGAAGGTATATTAAAAAGAAGAAGGAGACGAAAAATGTTCTGTGTGCTGCAGAAGATGTTCAGCAAAACTTTTAAACGACTCCCAGAACCTGAAATGAACACATGTCCCTTTTAGGCATAGACTACATATGAGTAACACCTGTGTTTTGAAGACCTACTGTACATGTGGCATGCTCACTTTAATAGCTGGCAGGATTTCTCTGGGTTGAATCACTGGGTTGAGTCCTCCGTCAGCTGAGGCGGGTATGGCAGCCAACAGCGGGCCGCACAGTTAGCCAGGATTTTCTGCATCATCCTTTCCCTTCTGGCAGTCCAAAGCTTTGGATTACATGTATTTCCCTGCCACATGGTGACTCGTCTGGCTTCTCCCTCTTTGCACCGCCTCAGCACTGCTTGTTACCATGGCAATAACACAGAGCTGGCCTCTTTTAATTGTTCTTGGAAAGCTGTGGATGACAAGTCCAGAAAGTAGAGACTATGACAAAAAAAGTGAACCATTCAGATAGTTTGTTTTAACTCAACACCCGATTAATATAAACTAATATTTATCCAGCTATCTAAATCTGTTGTTTGCATTCAGTCTGAGCGTGATTTACGTGCGCCAGGCACGCCATGGACAAGGGCAGGGGCAAAGGCATTACCATACCTGCTACAGTTTTCTTTTCACGGGACCACTTGCGCTTTTCAGACTAATCTCCCGCCACAAAAGAGCGTCTCACAGTTGTCTCCCCTAGTTTCTAATGATATGCAAACTGGCTACCAACCTACATGTCAATTGCTGCTTGTAGGGGAGTGGTAGAGGCTCAGGCAGCTCGGAGCACAGAAGAGATCCCGGGGAGCCGCAACTAATCACTTTGGATTTAATATCGGTAAAGTAAATTCAGATAATGAAATTATCAATAGGGAAACAAACGCAGACGCTGCCACGTGGATCTGAGAGCACGGCAGCTTAGAAGTAATGACTAGTGCTCATTGAGGCGCATTAATATAACAGATGTAATCACTATTTAAAAGAATACATCTATCTATTAGGATCTGTTGAGGCTGGTCTGACTGAGTGTCTCCAGCTCCTTATCAGGTGGGGAGCAGCAGAGTGGGTGGGGGTGGAGCCACGGGAGAGTTGCCCATTCCTAAAGCTTGAATCACACTACTCTCCATTCACATTCCTGCTTCATTCAGGGACACACGGCGTTGGAAGGATTGGAAGATTGTGGGATTCTGTCTATCTGTCTCAGCTTTATCAAATAAGAGCCATGGATTTACTGACTTGCGCAACGGTCAGAGGACATTTGCAGCCGGTTGTGTAGCTTGAGTTTTCTCTTTACTGGATTTATCATGCGGACTTCGTTCTAACGGTGGAGTAGACCTGACTGGAAAGTCGTTGCCTGCCGAGACGCAGCCAGAGTTTGGGTTTATGCTGAAGCTGGTCGCGACCGAGACATCAAGAGATGATACTAACACGTAAGTCCCATACATTCATCTAGGTCAGCATACCACAACTGTTTGAACTGTTTTGTGTGGCTTTCGGTTTATATTAAAATGTGTCCATACATTCAAGCGGATTCCTCTTTATTCAGGATATGCTGGTTTTGATAACCAGTAGCCGACCAGGTGATTATCCAAAGTAATAATTTAAAGGTTGTTAACTTAAGCTTGAATTTTACTTTCTCGGTAAACATTCTTTAAGTTGTCTTTAAGGCACAGCGCTGCGGGCTGTCAGATAAGAAATCTCTCCGCTTGGCGCACAGCTCCAGGTAACCCCTCCTGTTCACAATTCAGTAAATATCCCCGGGTTTTATTTACCAACCGCGTTACTTTTCCCGAACTTACACACGCGCGCACTTTGAGGACCGCTTCTCACACTATTCAAAAATCTTTCCCAAGGTCTCCGCTTTTACGCGCACAGCTCAGAGAAACTTCTGGCAGGTTAGAGCTGGATTAAATGAAATCTTTGATCCGTGCGAGGAAACAGGGTCGTGAAAAAGAGTGTTTATCCTAAATCGTATTGGGTTTATTTTCAGAGATTATCCGTAGCTGCAGTACCAGTCAGCGACCCTTCTGCCATCTCGGTGCCTCCAGTTTGTTTAACTGCCTGCGCCTTTTGCCTCACTGCCGACCTTTTGGGGGCATTTGAGGGGATGTGTTGTGGCTCTGTAAAATCCTGTTTTCAGTTTTGTCCTGGCAGACTCAACATGATTTGTGGGCTTTGGCCCTTTGTCTCAAACGTTTTAATAGTGTGCTCCAGCGCATGGCTCCTTATCAGTTACCTCAGCTCTGGAGCAGATAGGAGAACAGTGGAGTTCATTTGAGCCATAAAGCCATTAAGAACGTGCTCATAGACACTCACACACCGCCAGTTATCATGATGCAAGGTGAATGAACAGTACTCTCTGTAACCACTAACCTGGAGATAGTACACTGACACTACATTTCCACACACACACTTAATAGCCGACTCATAGAAATAATAGAGTGATCCATCATCAGAAATAATAGGAACCACATTTTATTTCTTTTATTTATAGCTGGGAGGAGAACATTTAGCAGTTTAATGAGTGGTTGTGGTTGTAATGTGAATACAACGAATGAAGAAAACATGCCTCCTCTGCACTTATTCTGGAACAGGAAGTGAGCCTTATCTGAAAGATTTACATCCAGGTGGTTTCATCATGTCCTGTGAAGAGATGCATGTGTTCGCTTTTGCGCTCACATCCCGCGTGCTGAAGGTCCTGAGTTCTCCTGGGACCTGTTTGTTAATAGATTGCTGTCAGGGGGGTCTCGGCAGGTAGGCTGTGGAAAGCTTCTCAGAGGCTTTGAGTATTCCTGGTCACCTGATCCAGAGCCAGGACCCTCTGTGTGAGCATAAATCTGTCGTCACAGGGCACAGGGGCCTTTGGGGTCAGCGCTGCGATGATCCATCTGGGCCAGCTGTGTGTTTTGCATGTGTATGTGTCGGTGGATACATGCCTGCGCCAGCTGGTGGTAGATAACTGGAATGGATCATGGTAGTAACTTCATTATTCTTTTGTATATGTGTGTGTCAACGCGCTGTAGCTTGAGGTCTGCCAGATGGTGGTATTCCTGGCACCGTATCACTTTGCTAACAGCCAGACCCTCTCTGTGCGCACCAGCTGTCTCAGCACTGGAATCACAACACATGATACCCATCTGTACCAAATCTGTTATCGTGCATCTTTGCATTCCAGTACTGCTACCCTAGAGGGATTTTAAATCAGTCACACTGAAAAAATCTCATGTTGTTCTTGGAGATTTTATAGTGACATAAGTTGAGAGTGAAATTGTGGACATCCAGACAAACTTTCCACAAGTTCATGAACGCGCCACAAATTTGTCCTTGTCGCTGCTGTGGTGAAGGACATAAACTGGCGGCTTTCAGGCTCCGTCTTTGCTTGTTGTAGATTACTGCCAGGGAACAGATTATGGCCTGGTTCATCATATCACCTGTCGAGACCCACTTTGCACCTCCTTCAGAATGACCCATTCAGACTTGGAGTTGATAAGAACCATATAACCATATGTTAGTCGAGCATTCTTCTCAATCTCCCAGCTTCAAAGACCCAACGTAAGAGATAACTGTATTCAGACTCTTGGCCTCCAGTTTGCTATAGCAGAGCCTTTGAGGTGGGGAGAAGAATCCTTTGTTTGCTAGCTGCTGACAAACTCCCACTGGAGCATTCAGACTTGGCCTGGCCAGACCCCGTTACCTCCTGCGATGGAGGGAAACCGTGGCCGGCAATTGTGAGAATTTCCTGCCACCGGAAGGGAGAGAAGAAAAGTGGCAAGCCGAGTTGAATAAGCAGCAAGAGCGCAGGAGATGAAGGTGAGAGTAGACCCTGATGGATAATTTTAGAAGTTGATGTGGCTGGCAATGGGAGACGCTTCACACCGAGTCTCTGCTTACTGTTTTTTTATGATCCGTATGGTTCTTATTAGTGATGTTATCTGCAGATGATCACACTCATCTTTCTTCCCCACAGAGAGGGAGTGTGTCTCACTGTGTTGTTTTTGATAATTCACATGGATCTGAAATGAGGCTAAATTTAATTTCACCTGAGAGGCTCTGACCACAGAGTAACAAATTCAGATTAGAACAAGGCTAAATGTGACAGAATATATCACAATAATATGTAAGTATCTCTGCCACTCTGTGTCTCTGTCTGCAGGACCAGAATGTCTTGATTTATGAATCTGTCCAAATGCTTATGTGTTGTCTGTCTCCAAGATTCATCAAGCAGGTGAATAGTTAGGCAGTTTTTAGTTATCTTTTCAAGTTTCGAAATGATCTGTTACTGGTAGTTTATTGCCCTTGCGGTAAAGGACTGACAGAGTCATTGCGCACTGCATTTATGGGTCTTGCATGTAAACTAAATAGAATAGAATAAAATGTCTTTATTGTCATTGTACAAGTACAACATAATTAAGGAATACAGTAAAAGGAGTGCCTCCTGAATGAAATGTTGAGTTAGTCATCTATAGTATAAATAGACTGCTACCATATGTAGGCCACATAGTATTTACATGTTATCTGCTGTACTTGGTCCAGCGTGACATACATAGAGTAAAGCAAATAGCGCCATCATTATCAAGGTGGAGAAAGTCACTTTTCTTTTCGAGTTTAACCAAGCGATTAACCTTGGTGGCTGTCTAAGTGCTGTAAGACATTTGTCCAGCGTGGCTTTGTAGCTGCCTTTAACCGTGAGGACGTTTGGTAAGTACACACAATCACCGGAGCTTGTGTTTGTCTTGGCTGCCTCGCTGCCTATTATCTGGCCAGGAACAAATGAAGGCAGGGCCTCCCAGCCAAGTGGTCAGTGGCCACTGCAGCGCCGCTTGGCTCTCTTCCTGTGAGGGAAGCAGGAAGAGGAAGTGAGGTAGTTCCCTGGCGAGGACTGGGGCGGACAGTGGAGGGAAAGAAAAAAAAAGTTAAATACACCCCTGAATCTCAAGTTATCAAAGCAAACCAAAATGTAAAGGATTGGGAGCGGTGTTGTAGTTGACGTTTTTATGGCCCCAGCAACTTGGTTATTCTTGTAAATTCTATGTGTTGCTTTGTTGAAGTTTTTTTTTTTTATTCCAGATGTACATGAATGTATGTGTGCACAGCTCTATTGTTAAGTTGTTTGTGCCAGATGCCCCATGCCCCTGTCCACTTCCTGCAGCCAAACAAAAGACAGCAAAATATCCCTGCTTCACTCTCCCAATGGAGAGAGACACAGTGTGGTGCTGTGACAGATAATATTCAATTTGATCCAACTGCATGGTGAATGCCGTTCACTATTTAGTTTCCCCAGCGCGCTAAGTTCACATTATGTCACTGTAAAGTAGATTTGACACACATTCAAGGCAATTGGGGTGTGTCGCTGGAGAGCTACCCACCAAAGGCACATATTGGATCGCGTAGCTCTTTTTCTGGGCTTTGGGGGTGGAAAGCTAACCATGTGTTTGTATGTCTGATTTGCATTTCAATAGCTTTACTGTCTTTTGAGTGGTTTGTCTTTAAACATGAGGTTGCTCTCTGCAAACACACACAGACCTGCTTGTGCACACACACACACACACACATACGTTGATACACAAGCGAGCACAAGAATCTCTAGCCGTACGATGCAGTACTTTGCTGGTATAATTATCCTTTGGTTTCTACGTTCCTCTGGGTTCACTGCACTCCAAAAATACTAGTCTAAACACACACACACACACACTAAAACACACTTTTTTATAGAGACGGCCATTTAAACTCCCCATGGAAAAGCATAGCTTATTGGCAAATCAAATCTTGGTAAAGCATGGTTGTTAATGTGATATTTGACGCTCTGGGGCATGCCGGTGTCACGCCGGTAGCTTCTGGAGCTGCCGGCCCCTGCAGTGGCAGAGGGGAGACCCTGTCTTAGTCGTGTCACACCTTGTTGTTAGTAGGTTCGTCTGCCGTCTAGGCTTGTTGGTTGGTATGTAAATGCTGGTGTATCGTTTAGCCCAGACCCTTCGCAGCGGTAATCTTCCTGACCTCTCTTTCTTTCTGTATGACAGTGTGGTCACCCTTCTTACGTCCATACAAAAAATAATAATTTCTGAGTTGTTAATGTCTCACTTGAATTTATTTTATCTCTCTGTTATTCCCCCAAAATGAAGTCTGTTCTCCTTTTATGTCCTGGAGCTTGTACAGAAAAAAAAAAAAACGTAACAAATGGTGTAATTTAGCTTTGAAATGAGGTGGAACCGCTTAAATGGTGATTGGAAGATAACCTACACTAAATTACCCATCGCTTTACTGGTGGTTGCGATTAATCCAGTCACGCTCAGCCAAACATAGCACATGTACTTAAACTGTAACACACATGCGAGCATGAAATAGAAATGTCTGACTGCACCTCCTTGAAGGTACGACATATTGTACACGTCTTGCTTTCCCAAGAATCTTACCTTCATGTTTTAGAGTCGCTCTATACGTTGTCACTTTCATCCATCGGTGTCTTTTCCTGCCTTTGTCCCACTGGTTTTGTTTACAGTTTTTTCTCAAGGTTGTGCTACATTTGTACTTGTTGTCAGTCCACTAAAGAGGGCATTGTAAAGTCAGTTCCTTAAGACGCTGGTCTGTCTGCTATCTACACACTGCTGACTGTGGGGGTAATGAAGTAGCTGAGGGTGTTGGTGCTTGGGCAGCCATTTGGCGTAGGTCATCTAAAAGCCTTTCACAGATAATTGGGAGACATGCCCATGGCTCCTCTGACACACTGTGAACCTTTGGCTTAACAAGCCCAAATGTCACACATTGTGTTTAAAGGGAGCAGTAAAGGTACTGATGTAAATGTAAAGAACCCTTTCCCACAAGCGTCTTGAACAACAGATCTTAAATATTAGCACAATGAGCTGAACAGACCATTAAAACTAACAGTGACATACCGTGTGCATGTCTTAGGGAATAGTTGTGTCATGTGGGTGAAATTTTCTGTTGAAGGTGTGTGTTTGAACAAAGAAAATCACTGCCTTAACTGATGGGAACTTTTGGGAACGAGCTGCGAGAATTCCCAAACGAGGTCTGCGAGAACAAATTTCTTGCTTCTCGCTGAGAATGTAAGCATGTGAGAGGAGAGTAGTAAGGCCATGCAGTTCACATTTGATAAGCTAGCAACGTGCTTCAGCTTTGTCTTATATTTATATTTCATTCAAGCTTAATAAAAACCCTTCTCATCAGTGAGAACAAGGACATTTATGCATATCATTCGTGTCATTGCGCGCCTTTGGCTGGGGTGTGCTTGATTTGTTTTCCATTTTGTTGGGTTGAAGAGTCGTCTAAAACAACTAACAAAGCTTTTTTTTTCTGTTCTTGTCTTTCTCTTATGTAGAGATTGAAGCCAAAGAGGCCTGTACCTGGCTCCGGGCTGCAGGGTTCCCACAGTACGCCCAGCTTTATGAAGGTAAGGAAACATGAACCCACTCAGAGCAGCTGTTTAACAGATACTAGGTTTTGGTTTGAAAATCTAGGAATCATTGTTACACCAACATAAACTATTGTTCAACCGAAGTGAAACACTGACATTTGTAAGGTAAATACTTACCTACCTAGAAAAGGATAATTTACTTCAAGTGTACTTAAACTAAAGTGAAATGAATACATAACTCCGTTTTCACTTTTTCATGTAATTAAGGCAGTAGCAGTCATTCTGCTAAAGTGTGCAGTACGCATACCCTCATTATATTCTTTGCCAGGCACACAACACCAACATTTGTGCCTGTGCATGCATACAAACCACATATACATTCCTGAGGGGTAAGAGGGGAGTTGTTGTTTTTTTTTTCTCAGCACCAGAAGCCATGCAAACCTCAGCCCAGTCTACTCTATCCCCAAACATTAACTGTGCTTTGATTATAATGTAACCTGTATAGTTACTCTTTGGGACCAAGGTTAGACTATTATACCTGACCAGAACATGTTTTCGTTACCCTTTAAAGTTACACATAGGATGACAAATGGTGGACAAAGAATGCTTTGCCTGACCCTTGACTTTTAAATACACACTCACCAAAATACATCAAACATTCTTTACACTCCATTTAGCTACTCTGACCGTACCATGGGCATACCAGTTGCCTTTATGTAATTACAGCACGATGACAGCAGGTCCAAGCTGCCATTGTCAACAGGTCATTGCGTGTTTCCACTTAACCATGAGAGGTTTCCCACTTGAGTCGAGCATTCATTGTGTTTCTGCACAGGTGATGAGGCCTTTGCTACATACACCAGCAGCAACACAAATGTGCAAACCACAGTCAATCACTGACTTTAAATCTTAGCGGGTTAGTTGGTCACTCCACACCAGTAGGAATTGGCTTTCTGGCGCGTGTTTCCCTCTCTCATATCCATGGGAGAATCTCTATTGTCTGTGCCGTCAGGACTATTGCCCCACTAAAGATAAGCAGACTGATAGGCCTGCTTTAGTACAGTTGGTTAAAGGTGCTGGCCTGACAATTCCTTATTGTCATTGTCCCTTAGGGTTTAGATGCACGATTCACATTTTGGGTTGGGTCAGCACATTCCAGGAAACATGTGTCTGTCCATCCACCCCGAGCACTCCTGCCAGCATAAGGCATCTAAACCATGTGTCTTATCCAAGCCAGTGAATAGCGGGTGAAGTGATCCTGTTATTGAGGTAGACCAGAGAGAAAGAACTAGCAGCAGAAAAGGAAGTGGGACCCTGAGCTGCGGTGGAGTACCTATTGTCATTCTTCAATCAGTCCCCTGTTCTCTCCCTCTGTGCTCCATATCCCCCCTGCCTGCCCGGTCTGAAAGCTGCAGCTGTGTTTGTTTGGTCGACTAAGACACTACTTCCTCTTTTAGCTTTTCATCAAGGTTGAATGTGAGAGGGGGGGTGAAGGTGGCTGTTGGGTGGGTGGGTGGGTGGGTGGTTGTGTTTGTGGCTGGGGCTAGGGGCAGTATCTTTAGTTTTATCTGAAAACACTGATCCAATCAGTGGCAGGGAGATGCCCACGCTAAACCGCGTCACTCTCCTTCTCCCTTCAGATGCCCTGTTTCCCATTGACATTTCTTCAGTCACCAGAGATCACGACTTCCTCGATCGGGACGCCATCGAGGCTCTCTGCAGGTGAGATTACAAGTCCCACCAAACCATTCATCCTTCTTCTGTCCTCCTTTTGAAGATATATGCTATTCTTCTTCTCTTTTCTCCGCCTTACTATCGCTTGCTTTGCCCCAAATGAAACCATAAGGGCATGACTTCAAAAGGAGGCATGCTTTGGAAAGTTGCTGATAAGATAAAACAGTCATATGATAAGCACCTTGCGACAACGTACAGTACCTTATCCTCTCCCCATTTTGGTTCACCGTTTTCCTGCCTTTCTGTCTTTATTTTTGTCTTTCCCTGGATTTAATTAGCTTCTGTTAGTCTTTAAATTGTTCTTCCTCTTACTTTTCAGTGCTGGTTGCTAAGCAATCCACCTTAATGTTTGTATTTCTTTCAAAGTTTCAAAGCTTAGTTTGTATGACGTTTCAATAAACCACTGTTTTGTGCATATGAAAAGAGCTAAATAGTAGTTAGTATCACTGTAGACAGCTTATTATATTAATTAACATATAAAGAGAAGGCTAATGGCTCTTTAATGGAGTCAGCTCCTTCATCAAATTCCGACTCCAAGTAATAAACCACAGCAGGTGTTCCTCTATGCATCTGGAAGCTATCATCTCAGTGTCTCCTCTCTTGGCAGCCGTTACCCCCTTCCCCACAAACCCAACTATCCCTCAGTTCCCATCACTTCATCTCTCCATTGTTACATGATATGCTCTAAGAGCTCTCCAGAGGGTGGACCCCACCACCTCCCTTGCTCCCCGTCTCCAGGTGGCTGGGGGGATAAGCTTTCTGTCCCCTCCCCAAGTTTTCGTCGCCACTCCAGCAGATTTCATTCTCCTCGCTCTCATTCTCTTCCCACTCATATAGGGATTATCCTTCAGCAGCTCATTAGCCCGACTGGGTGCACTCCACCTTTCCATCGCTGGCTTTCTCTCTCCACTCCATTTTTTTTTTGTATTCGTTTCATTATTTCTACCATCAAACATCCACATTCATGTTTTTGCAAAAATATGCGAGCTACAACATTTAACGCCCCCCTCTCTCAATTTTAAATGCAACCAATCAATGTGTGTGTTTTTACAGGAGACTGAACACTCTCAACAAGTGCGCTCTAATGAGACTGGAGATATCACCACAAAGAAAAAGAGTAAGTGCACACATTTGAACCGTCTTTCTTCCTGAAAATCCCCCTTTGTACATCTCCTTATCCACGATTCCTTCACCTCAAACATCAGTTCACCCTTGGCCAGAGGGCAAATCTGTGTTTTCTCTCATCTTGTTTAATGAGAAGGCATCTGTTGGGTTTATTTCTCTATCACTTGGGCTGTGAGGACCCTTGGGGGAGGGAGGATAGCTTTAATGTCTAAATGAAGGGGTTGCATTCACCTGGACCTCCTCCCACTTAAAGCATACTCACCTTCTCTCTCAAATACTTCCTCATACTTCTGGCTCTCCACAAAAAGAGTTCGTATGCTTGCTTTTGTGTCACTCACCAAACAATTATACTTCTCGCATCTGTGGTCATGCTTGTACGGGCCTCTGCAATGGTATGTTAATGCTATGTATGTCGTGGTAGGGAAATGTAACTCCCAAAAATGCCAGCTGTGCCAGCATTTGTTTTTAGTGGAAGTCTTGGGAAGTGTTTTCTCTTTTACATAAGTAGGATAACTCTCTTAAAGTTCCAGCTGTAGGCCGTGTTGTTACTAAACTGGAAATTCCAGGACGCTTCTCCAATTTAAATTGACCTCAATTCTCTAAATTGCCTTAAGGCCTACACAGTGACATGCTTGTTCCAGGTACGTTGGTATTCATTAGGATGACCCTTTCTGTGTCACCTCTCATTTGAGGAGTCAGCAGAGGAGTCAAAGTGGCAGATAACCTACAGGACGACAACCCCCCTCCCCAAACCCCACCCAGAAAACTTAGGAATGCACAGATCTCCTCATGTTTTCTTAGAAACCTCTGTCCCTCTGCCTCTTGTTCACGTGGTGCACTCTTTCTGTCTGCTTTAATGTACGTATTGTATAGTTGGTTCTGCACGATCCTTGACGTGACGTTCAGTGAATCCTTTGATGGTTTGAGGATAAGATATCTGTAGAATGTGGACAAATGGATCTGTCTCTGTTGGCCGGCCACTGCTCTCACAGGCACAACAGATAGCATAGTGCCATTATCTCACAGTCCAACCAGCATAACTGGAGGAACAACCCTCAGCAGTAAAGAAAAGGGTCACGAAAATATCAATATCAGAATCATTGAGTTTAAAAAAGGTGATCAGTCGAGTTAATTTCTAGAGCTTTATTTTGATAGTTTTTGTGTTTTGGTGAATTCAGATTATGCATTAATAGGTAGGTGGCTTTAAAAAGAGAGGGGAAAAATGGTAAAATTGTGCCCCATGGTTTGGTTTTCTGCCCTTGTGATTGTAGGGGAGGGTGGATATCTCTAGATAAATAATAAAAATTGACTGCAGCAGTGTAGCAGTCACACTGTCTCACACTGTGCGTATACGTAGAGACAGAGGAGATAAAGTCTGTGTGGATGGGGGGGTTACCCCAGTCTGGCTGGCTGCATTGAGAGCTATGGGGGTCATAATGGAATTTCCTGAACTCCCTTCAGGGTCTGACATAGATTAACCAAACGGGTGTGGGGGGGGGGCGGGGGGTAATGTAATGTCCAAGTAATCAGGAAGTGAGCGAGGCATGTTTAAAGCCTGACCATGAATATCTTTACCTCAGACTAAGATAAGCGTGTGCGAAACATTTCTATACATGTCATTTTTGACTTGCTCTTCTACAACAAATGGTTCATTTCTTTTTATGTTAGCAATCTTGTATTATAAAAGCATTTGACAGTCTTTGTATATAATTAGAGTTCATGTAGTCTGAAAGAAATTCCATTACTCCAATAAGTTTCCTGGATCAAGGTGAAGAATGCTGGAAAAGAAGTTCACAGTGACCTCTAACTGTTCCCCTCTCTCTCTCTCTCTCTCCCTCCCGCTCTTTTTTCCTTCTCTTATTGCTATTTCTTTCTCTGCCCTGTCCCCTCCTTCGCACCCTATCCAGAGTGAGGACTCAGATGAGGACGAGCCTTGTGCCATCAGCGGCCGCTGGACCTTTCAGAGGGACAGCAAGCGCTGGTCTCGCATGGAGGAGCTGGAGGTTTTCTCTACGCTGCATACAGACGATGCCCAGGCTCAGTTTCCCAAGGACCAAGTATTGCAGAAAGGCAAGCTCGTCCTGCGTGAAGGCCATAGTTCAGAAAGCGTATTGACGGACCTCAGCGAACAGCCAGAAGTGGGCTCCATCCATAGCAGTGGAAGTGGAGGAAGAGGAGAAGAGAAGAGCCATGGTGCTGCACTGGTAAATGAAACTGTACCTGCTGGTGCCACCCGTGCCAGCTCAGTAGCTAGCATGTGTTCGTCTTCGGGCACAGGTGGGTCAGGATGCCCTATTGAGGACTCTTTGTCTGATGGATTGCCTCCCTCACCCCTGGAGACATACAGGCAGTTCACATTTGATGTGAAGACAGGGATGGTAGGACGAGGGGGAAGTCTGGACCGAGGAAGCGACAGCGGGAAAAGTACTCGCTCACGAGCTAAGAGCTTCCTGAAGAGGATGGAGAGTCTACGACTTCGAAGCGGCACCTCCTCCAAGAAAAAGAAGAAGGGGAGCACCAGTGGAGGCAAAATAGAAATCAGCGGCCCCGTCATCAAAGAGGGCCTGGATGATGACAAACTGCGAAGGCTCAATTGTGTGGACATCTCCAGCATCAACCTCAACCAGAACCTCAATCATCACCGCAATCCCACGGAGACTATGACACTTAACAGGAAGCGCTCTGTATCCTACTCCACTCAGACCAGCAACGGCAGCACTGGGAGCACTGGGAGCAGCCAGTCTGAGGCCAGTAGTGGAAGTGCAGTGAGCACGCCGAGTCCAGTGACTCGAGCTCGCAGCCACAGCACAGCAGCCGGCTCCAGTAAGAGAGGAGGAATGTATTTGGAAGGTTTTGATCCTTTCAGCATTCTCCAACAAGCTTCAGATCAACAGACAACACCCCCGCCAAAATCCGCCCCACCCATCCCCTGCCAAGCCAGTAGCGGGTTGACAGTTGATGAGCAGAACCGCAGAAACAACTGCAGTGTTCAAGACAATAGCAGACAAGTGGAAGAAGAAGAGGAGGAGGAAGAGGAGGGCATGATCTTCTTCTATTTACCAGAAGGCCACAAGCCGGGAACCTTCCCTAAAGCCCTGCAGGATGGGAGTTCACGTGCTAACAATGGGAATGATAACGGAAACTCAGTGATCCTCCGGGGACGCCAGAGTAGACGCCAGCGTCGCGCCTCTTCAGGCTCGGTCGACAGCCGGCTTAGTTTTTATGACAACGTCCCCTACACCGAGGAGGAGGAAGGGGATGTTCGCAAATTAGAGGAAGTGCTTCAACATGTCAGCGGCCTGCAGCGTTTCGTTAACGCCTGGTCAGAGGCTGTGGCCGGTGAAGAGGAGGAAGAGGATGAGGATGAAGAGGAAGACGGAGACTCTGATTCAGCGCTAGATTCAGCCTCCCCATGCCCGTCCTCTCCTCTCCAGAACCGGCTGGAGGAGACGGAGAACGGAAGTGACCAGGACAGCACAGGAAATCCCCTGGGTGAGGGAGAGGAAGGGATGAGAGAGAGAAGAGATTCTGGTGTTGGAGCGTCTCTGACTCGAACCAGCAGGTCAGTGAAGAAGATCCAAACTGCCTTTTACTAATGCAGCTAATGACAGTTAAAGGGTCAGTTCACCCAAGTTGCAGATAAATGTTTTCCCCTTAACTCTCATAATTTGGACACGTGCTTTTCTTTCATTTTACACAACTACTAAAATTATGGTGAAATTGTGTTTATTGATTTTATAGCATTGGGGTTTTCCCATTTAAACAGTAACTGCAGTCATTTTAAGATAAATAACTCAAATTCTAAATCCTCCTTTGCCAAAGTCCATGCATCAAAGGCTTAAGGACAACAAAGCAAACCTGAATCCAACAGAAACACACACAGTGTGGTACCAACAAAAGAAGTGACAGCAAGGGATAAACAGGGGGACACGCTAAGACTTCTCTCCTTACGTAATGCGGTTAAATACTCAGGAATGCTGCTCAGTCTCCATGGGGAAAGTTTCTGTGCTTTCAGGAATTCACAGGGAGACTGACGTTGTTGTTGAGTTTTTAGTCTTTTAGACAATCTCTTGATTGATGCATACATAAGTCCCCGTAATCCCTGAACCAGTCACTTGGCTCATACAACTGCAAATGTACTACTGTGTGTGGCCGCGGGTTATTTTCTATATTTCCGTACACACATGTGCGTGACGTGTATCTCAAGAGTTAAGTCAGTCATAATTCTTCTTTTCACTTCTCAATTTGTGCCCCGTCCTTCTCTTTCAACGCCCTGCAGACCGCAGAAGCTCCGCTGGCCCAGCTTTCAGAACTCCCATCGGCCCAGCTTGGCCTCCGCCCAGCTCCAGATCAGCTGCCAGTCTGTGCTACAGATGAATCTTCTCCAGAAGCTCTCCCTACTGCAGCTCACTGCTCTGCTAGAGAAACACACGCCTACGAACAAACACGGCTTCAGTTGGTAAGTGGAGGAAAACGGAGGTATTTCAGTAGAAGGATTGTTGGACACACATGCAGGTTTTTGTAAGTTTGTTTTTCAGCTCCTACCCTTCCGTCATACCCATGTCCAAATCCACTCCATCTGCAGGTTGTTGTATAGCGTCTTGACGGCTGTCCACAGAGGTTGGGTTTCACATTCTTTTCCCAGGCCCATAATTGCTGGGAGGGGGCGCACATTGTCTTTTTCTCAACGGGGAACTCTTGGCAGCTCACGCACAAGGTGTTGAGTTAGAGACTGGAAATAGCTGTTCCTAATAATTATGCTTCCGAATTATCCTCTGGGTCACGTCCCGACCACAGATCTCATCTCATTCTATATCATTTTATATTTCATAATTATCCAATATTCCTCATTTCTTTTTCATCCGTAGTCGTTCCTTTTTTCTCAGGTCAGATACCAGAGAAAGGTTCATCACATCGATCACTTGATAGAGAAGCTAAAAGTGAAAATACACATCTTTTCCTTGTGTTTTCTTCTGCCCAAGGCCTTTGTTGGACACGCATAGAAGGCGTTATGACAGTCTTATGACAGGTTGGCACTCACTGAAAGACAGAGACCAATTGTTGGCAGCTGGAGGCCTTTACATATTCAGAATTCCGCCTGGGATCATAAAATGCTCCTTTTTCATTTTCCCAAACTGCAATTCTGGGAAGCAGTCTGAGTCTTGTGAACACCAGCTCCTACAAAGGGATGCTTGTCCTGAGTCACGCATAGAGTCCCTCTGCTAAACACACTCACACCCATGCAGATAGATACACAGCCATAAATCTGCAGGCACATTCTTGTGAAATGGTCGAGGTTGCATGTTTAACTCTTGGTTTGTGGTTGTAGACTTGCAGTTCACTAGCACCCGTGCACACACGCACACATTCACACAGAGCAACAAAACAGGGAGACAGACTCTGTGAGCGGATGTATAAAGCAGTGGGTTCCTCCCCTTTTGACACCCTGGCTTACAGCCCACCCCCCGTCTATTCTCCCCTCACCTTGTTTATCCACCCCCCTCATAAACCTGGAGACAGGCTTCTGCTGCCGCTCGGTTTCCGCCTTCGCACACACATAAAACTCCCAGATGCAGTTTTTAGGAGCTAGGCTAATTCTGTACAGGTTTGATTTAGTTATATTGAATCTGAGCTAAAACTAAAAATCACTGGCGTGTCTAAAGATTACAGTTTACAGCAAATGTTCTCTCCTTCTGTGTACGCTGCAGGGCTGTGCCAAAGTTCATGAAGCGGATCAAGGTGCGCGACTACAAAGACAGGAATGTGTTCGGTGTGCCACTACAAGTCATTGTCCAGCGGACAGGTCAGCCTCTCCCTCAAGGAATCCAGCAGGCCATGCGCTACTTACGCAATCAGTGCCTCGACCAGGTAACTTTAAGCTCACAAACGCACACACATGTACAGTACGGGCTAATGTATACGAAGCCTCTGCATATATTATAATTGTAAATGCACGTATAAGATTGTGTCCTTCCTGCCAACTATTTTTAAAAGTAAGTAAGACAATTATTTCCTTTATGGTCACTGGCAATCAGTCAAACATCCATCGAGATTGTTATATAAGAAGTAAGGAAGCGGAAACGTCTAAAACCCACTTAGTGTGTTTATACACTTTCAGTCTTTTCCACTGTTTTCTCATCTCACTGTCACACACATGTAGAAGCAGGGAGGCCTGGGGAGAGTCAAAGTGGGCCCCTGTCGAGTCACATATGTCTAACACGAAACAGTTTGTGTGTCTGCAGTCAGAAGGGAACGAAAGTTGGAATGATAATTAAAAATAAAGCTACCAATGCAGAGTAAGAACAAGAACAAAAAAAGAAAAATGGGGGTTTTTCAAATCGGGAAAAGGCGCCTCCGTTTGGAGGTGATGCAAGCTTGTGGAAAATATTCTGGACACTGGACAAGCCAGCGGCATCAACACTGCCACTTTGTGCAGCCTTAAAAGGCCACTGATGAGATCCTACAGCATTCAGTGCAAGAAAGCCTCCCGGGTTGTCATGGGAGCTTCTTGTAAATACAGCCATCTTGATCTGTTGTGATGTAACCGTATTGACTGTAAGCTCTGGATTTGCGGATTAGTCAAGAATATTATTTTTCAAAGAGACTTTCAAAGGCCACTGTGTTTGTGGCACATGAATCAAGTTTGAAACGCTTTATCAATTAGATCAGACACTGAACTCGTGGTGATACTGAGGCAAATAATGTTTGATGATGATCAAATCATGATGTAACTCTGTCCTTCTCTGTTTGCTTGTGTGTCCAGGTGGGTCTTTTCAGAAAATCAGGAGTTAAGTCCCGTATCCAGGCTCTTCGTCAGATGAACGAGGCGAGTGGTGCGGATGGAGGAGGAGTCAACTACGAGGGCCAGTCGGCCTACGACGTTGCCGACATGCTCAAGCAGTACTTTAGAGATTTACCAGAACCCCTGCTCACTAGCAAACTGTCTGAGACCTTCCTCCAGATCTATCAGTGTAAGAATACTAAAAAATCATTTCTCATGCATCCGCACTGCCTCCATTAACCAGCCTCACAAATGTATGCAGCTGCATGTCTGTGAAAGGACTGCACCGGGCAATAGATGTGTTGGTGCTGTTGTAGAGATGGCGACCTGTCATGGATAATTAAACCATGAAAAGCAGAAAATACTCGTGGAATAATAAATCCACGCTGCCACAGCTTATGCTTCAGCTACTCTCTATCAACATTCACTCAAGTTTGGTTTCTGCTGCATTAGAGACTGTTTATAGACCATGTGTAGTTCTGTGCATGAAGTGAGAACCAGGAGGCATATAATGTACACATACATGTAGGCTTATGTAATGCTCTTACAGATTCCATCATAGCTCATTCTTGGCAGGTGAAGGGAAGCCAATGGATGCACAAAAAGTTGACATGATTTAGCATGACAGTGGTTATTCGTTTTGACAAGGAGCCTTGACAAATTCCATCTCCTTCTCCAGACATGCCTAAGGAGCTCCGTCTCCAGGCGGCCCGCGCTGCCGTGCTGCTGCTGCCGGACGAGAACCGGGAGGCCCTGAGAACGCTGCTGTGCCTGCTGAGCGACGTTACGGCCAGCGTCTCCGAGAACCAGATGACTCCAACCAACCTGGCTGTTTGTCTGGCTCCTTCCCTCTTCCACCTCAACACGCTTCGCCGCAAGGAGAGCTCCTCGCCAAGGTGTGTTTCGGTTCACTTTCAGGATGTCATTGCCCATTACATAACAAGTCATATGCGGTATGTTTTAAAAACAGGAAAAGGCCACTCTGAAGGAACAAAAGAGTACGATACGGTAGAAAGAGGCCAGAGTAGAAAAGGAAGAGAGCAAAGCTGGAGAGAATAGAGAGAGACAGAGAAAATAGAACAGTTGCAAAAACATCTTAGTTAAGAAGCACGTACTTCATCCACTGTTCATCAGCTGTGTACAGTGAAGCAGCTCTTTGTCTCAGCTTTTCATGATGGATGCTGTTTCTAATCTCGATGTGTCCGCTTGTTTTTGTCCCCTCTTCACTGGTCAAAGGGTGATGAACCGGAAACAGACACTGGGAAAGCCAGACCAGAGGGACCTGAACGAGAACCTGGCTGCAACTCATGGCCTGGCACACATGATCCAGGAGTGCAGGAAACTCTTCAGGGTCAGTGGTTGAATTTTTAAAGTTAATGCTAGCTTGGAAGTTGAAGGCAGACATGACATCTTCTTGGCAAACTGCCATTGTAGTTGGAGGTGTGAATGAGGACAGAATGAATGCTGCCGCCTCCCTGCACCACGTCACCACCACAGACATCATGTCCCCGCATTTGTTCTGTAAACAAACATACTCCCAGTTACATAACACGCTGAGCCAATGTCATTTGTTCGAGCAACGCCATGCTTACGTAAAGTAGATGTAGCCGGGGGCCTCCTTTTTTGAACGCCTCTCTCATACACCATCGTGTTATTATAAACCCCGCTCAGGTATTTGTGTGGAATTCAAGGTGAATTCAAGCATAGTTCCGCAAATGTCGCAAATCCAGTACACCTCCATCAGTGGGGTTCAGTGTCTCCATGAGGAGAGCACTTGACTGGATAAACAGGAAACAACCAGCAAACTGCAGCCCTACAAATCTAATTTAAAGTACATCCAGCCAAAAACATGCTTTGCAGCGTGCCGTGGTCTCTAAACATGCGACAGCAAATGCTTAAAGTCCATTCAAAGTTTTATTAGATTGTGGGAGACTTCCACACACACACACACACAAATCCAATTACCTCTCACGTTATTTTTCTAAAATTACATTTCTGTTTGCTCATAGAGAAAATACAAATGATGTCCTGTGAATTGATGGGATGTAATTAACAACTGTCTGACCTTTTCTTATCTGATGACAATCTTGGAGCAAATATAGTTATGATTTGATTAATCCTCAAAGATGGCGGGTATAAATTCAGGAGGTAGAGAGAGAGAATGAGCCTGGAGATGAAAACAGGATATTTCCATTTTAACTGTTACTCATCCAGGCTGCGTATAATGCAGTTTCGCATTAATGGAGGCAAGTAATGTAATAAGGAAAGAGATGTCAGACCAAGAAAAGGAACATTAAGTACTGAGACATTAATCAGACATCAATTGAATTAGCAGTTAGTCTCAGTATTACGTATTGCGGCCAATATTTATTTATACAGCAAAGTTTCTAATAGTCTGCAGCAGCACTTTGCCAAATAACCTGATGTTTTGAGGTTTTCCGTCACCACGGGACCAGGTTTCGTCTTCTCTCTCTCCTCACAGTGCTGCGAATGAATGTTCTGACTCTCCTTCTCCTCCTTTCTAACAGATCCCAGAAGAAATGAATCGCTGCAGGAACTCCTACGTGGAGCAGGCTCTGCTGCCACAGCGCCTGGAGGAGCTCGCAGGCGAAGAGGCCGGGCACGGGGGCTACAAGGCCTTCCTGCAGGACAGCCTGGACACTCTCCTCAAAGAGGCCAAAGACAAGTTCAAAGGTTATGACAGCTTCTCCACGCCCGAGCACGCAGAGCTGGCCTATAGGAAGGTAAGCCCACAAATCTGCTCATCGGTTTTCTTTAGTTTAGTTCATACCGTCAGGGCGAAAGTGAAAGTGATGGGATTCAAGAAAGAAACTAGTGAGTGAGAAATCACCAATCATTCTTTCTCTCACCAAGGCGCGCACACATCATCTCTGCTTCCTGTCTTCTTCCCTTCTCCTGCCTCTCTAAATATCGAGTGGAAAACCAGCAGTTAGGGTTTCCTGTATAGGAACACATCCGTGTGAAAGTGGCCTGGCCCTTTGCTTCTCATTCCCATCCCAGTGCTGGACTCTGTCCCAGAATGACATCAGCCTGACATAGACACACAAACATACACAACCTCACCATTATCCCAGGCCTACATTTCCTGTGTCTAGTGTGCGAGAGGCCTGCATGAGGTTATCTTTCCTCCAGTTTGAGAGTCACAAGGCGAAGGGAGTGTGTTCTTTCTCATCTGATGGGACAGTGAAGCAGCTGACTTGGCTGAGGGGCAATGGGAGGTTTTGAAACACAGGCTGTGTTGTGCATACAATTATGGCTTGATTACCACATCTTATTAGTATAATATGAGACGGATACAACGAAACTTTGTACAGGAAACACAAACACAAGACTGCTGAAGTTAATATTATTTACAACATTAACCCATATCCCTGTCTTTACAAGCTGTTGGTCTTCAGTATTTAACAGATTTGTTTTATCATTTATCTAGCCATAAACAGTGTGAAACATAACAATTAAATAGAAAAAACTACAGCCATAATTTCAGGATCTTGGACATTTGTTGTACGTCATTGCCAAATTCTCTCTCCAGTCATTTCCTGTTATGTTTCTGCTATCAGAAAATGATGATGATGATTTATAAGGAACTGTAAGTAAAGGAGCCCTTCCATCTGTTTCTCCAGGTGCATGATGGCTTTCCACTGCGGTTGTGGAAAGTGACCGTGGAAATCCCTGCCAGTCCTGAGGAGGTTTTGACGCGGGTGCTACGAGAGCAGGGACACTGGGACGAGGACCTGCTCGAGAGCAGGGTAGTGGAGACCCTCGACGAGAGGACCGAGGTTTACCAGTACGTCAGGAACACCATGGCTCCACATCCAACCAGAGACCACCTGGTGCTCAGGTAGACCACTTTTCTTCTCCTCATCTCTGTCTTCCTAACTCATTGTATTGTCTCCAGCTTGTCCTCTAATTTAAAGTTCTCAATCCAAACTCATTTCACTCTTTCTTCCAGAACATGGATGACAGACCTGCCGAAAGGAGCGTGCGCACTTGTGTGCACGTCTGTGGACCATGAAGGGGCGCCGGTGGTTGGTGTCCGGGCCAACGTCCTCACTTCACGCTACTTCGTGGAGCCCTGCGGATCCACCAAATCCAGACTCACACACATTTCCAGAATCGACTGCAGGTGAGTTTATTTAACCAAAGATGAGTTGAGTGTTATAAAGTGAACTGGCGAGCTAACACCACGTCTCTTCTCTCGTGTTCAGGGGTCGCTTCCCAGAGTGGTACAATAAACTGTATGGACACTTGTGCGCTGCTGAGGTGGCGCGGATACGAGACTCGTTCACCGTGCCTATGGACAAATGAAGAAACTGTGTGCAGTATGGACACGAGGCACCGGACTCTTTCCACCAGAGCCTCTCATTTAAAGGACAAACCCTGAATCTGGGATTGAAGGACTTTTATGTAAAAACAGATGTTATGTTTAAAATCTGGGGCTCCTGGTGTGCTGCCAAGAGGTCTCCTCTCACACAAACATTCATCCAGGCCAGAGGACATGATGTTGCTGATGTATTGTTTCAACTTTATCCAAAGGGTGCTATGGCTTCTGAGAAGCAAGGGGATTCAGTGTGAGTGTGCGCATGTGTGTGTGTGTTCAAAGCAAACAAACGGTTAATATATATTTGTTGGACTGGTTTCCGGTCGCAGGATAACATGTACATATGATATTCTGTTCACTCAGTGATTGTTGGTTGGTTGGTTGTGTTACCTCTGTCTTTTTATTTTATTTTTTATATTTTTCTTTTTGTTACAGCAAAGCACAGGTGGGGTTGTCGACATTATTATAGTCAGCTGATTGATGAATCCATGGGTGAAGAAAGATGCGAGTGTGCTGATAACATACAGACTGAGTGGAGACAATAGACAGGACGCCGAGAGATGACAGGTGGCTGATGGCACAGAGGGTTTTTAGAGAAGACGAGGGCTGGTGGCTGGCTCCCCCAAAAAGAAGGGAATGGTCAAAAGAAGGGCGTTACATATGAATAAATGTCTCTTCATTCCCTCAAGAAGAATTAGATTCAGCTTCAGTTGTTTTGATCTTGAAGCTACAAAGGCAAAATGTATGACCAATGGATTTAACGGACCAAATTAAGAATACTGAGCGTTTCCTCACTGTTACAAGCGTTAGATGTTGTTTTGTTTAGAGCACAGCACAATTCACGCTTTCTGAAACTATTGTAGGCCCGGTAGACGCTTGTATACTTAAAAGTAAAACATATGTAGATTTTTACAAATGCTTACAGGAGAACACAAAACACAGTGCACTGCTCTGTCCCGCAACACAATCCTTTAGCTAGTTCCACAATGAAAGACGAGAAGAAAACAAACAAATGGTCCTTTTATAAAGGTGGAGATTTTACAGGTTTTACTGTGAAGAAGAGGGCAGGTTGAATGTGTGGTTTTTAAAGGAAGGAATATATATATATATATATATATATATATATATATATGTCTTTACTTCTCTCTCCGTGCTCTTGTTGAAGATTTGGGTATCCGTAACATTCGTAAACGCTCACGCTTCGATCTGAGGGCGCGTTTTTTTGCGTCGTATGATTAATTCACTAAGCCATTGTTTGCATCGTAAACGTTCGTACCTTTAACTGTGTCTCTGCCAAATAATAACGCATGACAATGACAGTTAATTTAAAGCAGATATATTTATACCTCAGATATATGTTTGTTCTGTATCATACCATTTTATGTTATTTTATTGTAAGCTTTGTGTTACAGAAATGACAACAAAATGTTTTATCTTTTTTATTAATATTATTTCTGTACAGGTTAATCAAAGTGCACTATTAAATGTATTAAAATAAGACCTGTGTTTGTGTGTTATATAACAGTGGGAAGGGGCACGACCAAGTAACTGTGTGAGGCCCCATGAAAATAAAATGGGAAAGCTTGGCCCCCAGATGTCTACCTTGTGGTAAACTTTGCAATGACAACCATGAAGGCCCGACAGTGTTTAGAAAATACTCCTCAACCCCCTCTAGGGGCCCTTTTTATACAATCTATGACAGACTTTGCTTGGTCGGACAGAACCAAGGATCACCACTGAAAAATAGGTATATACACTGATTGGGCATAACATTATGACAACCTTGGTCATATTGCCAGTTGTGACTCATCAGAGAATGGACATGGGCCTTCTGAGGGTGTCCTGTGGTGTCTGGGAACAGAATGTTGTTACTAGGGGCCTTTGGGTCCTATGGGTTGAGGGGAGGGGCCTCTGTGGATCAGGTTTGTTCCAATGCATTCACAGATACTTGATCAGTTTGGGATCTAGTGAATTTGGAGGCCAGGTCAACACCTTGTGCTGCTCTTTATGTTTTTTGAGTTGTTCCTAAAATGTTTGTGTGTGTGTGTGTGTGTGTGTCTGTGTCAGGCTGCATCCTGCTGCCATCAAGTAGTGTCATTGCTATGGGATGGGGTCTAGGTCGGTGGTACCATCAACATGAATGCCAGGCCCAAAAGTTTCCCAGCAGAACATTGTATTGTCACAAGATGTTATCGGTCGGTGTACAGGCGACCACACCGTAAACAGCTGTTTAGACCAAAAAGTTGTGCCATTGTTCTGGTTGTACACCTCCTCAAATCCCTCCTAATCTCTGCAGCTGCTTGTTTACTCTGCAGTTTGTTCCAAGTCATTAGACCTTCTCAGGTCCAGGCTCATTCTGGGCTTTCACCTCTATCTTCTCTCTGAATCTTTCCTTCATTCCACACCAGTAAATCCATACTCGGAACAGAGAGGCTTTTTAGATAGTGATCTCATCCTTGTCTTGTTTCTTACGCAACAGTTTAATGTAGCAGAAGACAGTATGGTCTGTTGTGCCACAGCTGGACAAGACAGATCCAACTCAGTCCTCAATGAGGAGGGGAGTCACACGGCAAGAAAGAGCGGTTATGTTTTTTATTCAGCTGAACACACTGAGTCTTTGCCACATGCACCTGGAGAAATGTCTTCCCCGTGTTCCGTACTTGTTTTGCCCGTGGTTTGCTCTTATCCAAACATTATGACAATCCACAAACTGTGTATTTCCACTGCTCAAGGACGAGTACTTTCCACACAGTGTCACAACAGAAACAAGAGTTCACATGTACATTTTACCCTGGCATACCTCTCACTCACTTTCTGTTTCAGTTAAACGGTGAACCACACGTACGTCTCGAGTGCAACGCAGAACTGGAAATTAACCAGAGACCCACACACGTAACTGGACACGTGCTTGAGTTTGAATTTGTACATTCAACTGTTTGTATAAAATAAGCCACTACAGCCATGGTTCCCAGCCAGGGGACCGAGCCTCAGAAATAGAATCATAATGACACACGTGCTGGATGATGGCAGCTATAGCTGACAAACACAGCTCATCCTGCGTCCAGAGAATCAATGTTATACGAATGAAACATGTCTGATAAAAGCAAAGGTTTAGATGTAAGGCGATATAACAAGTACGGCCCTTTGCCCTTTAACTTTGCTTCTATAGAAAGACCAGAAAGTGTAATTTGCAGCAAGAAGCTAGCTCAAGACAGTGTGCACTCAACACTACAAGAGTGAAGAACTAGATTTGTGTGTGTATGTTTTTGTGCAGCTATCTTTCTGAGGACATTTTGGCCGGCTCTCACTTCTTTACAGGGCTGTTTGAGGACTTGGTTTTAGGGTAAAAGTTACACTTAAGTTATGGCTGGGATTAGGGTAAGGGTTAGGGTCAGGCACTTAGTTGAGATGGTTAGGGTAAGATGCTAGAAAATGCATTACGTCAATGAATATCCTCACAAAGATAGCCATACAAAACGTGTCTACGTGCTCGTCTGAAATGAGTGTCTCACTTTTCCTCAGTCAGAATTAATGGGGCCTTTCTCTTATTTTCTGTTTCTCTTCCACAGCATGCGGTTGCCCACTGCACTCTTCAAATACCTGTGTGTTTTTACACGTACATGCGTGCTTTTTCTGAGAACCCAAACACCTCTGGGAGATAGTGCAGGGCCTGATAAAGCTGACCAAAGAGTCAGCACCGGGGCTGCATTCCTTCTGCTCTATTTGAGAATCAAACAAGGAAGGTTTCCCACATTGATAAATGAATATGAATGTGCACGTTCTTCACAGTGTCTGTCTTCTTCCTGCAGTTTGTTTGTTTATTCATGAAGCTTTATCATCTATCTGAAAGCCACCTTCATTAAGATTAATTATATGAATGCCACTACAGGATTGACAGCTGACAGGGATGATCACATGTATGCATTTACTTGTGTATATTGTCTGCTGTGCTGCACGTACAGAAGAGTTCACAGCTAACCTTACACGTTGTTTCACTGACCGCATCCTCTTCAGTTCAGCTTGTTTTTCTCCCATCTCCCAACATGATCAGCGAGTAGAAATCCCACAGATGTGTCAAATATTAGACATGAATTGTGGGCCACATATCCCCATGCGGACAGGAATGTTCTGATGGATGACTCGTAGTAGTGTTGTGGCAACAGAAATGGTTTGTCATCGCGATAAGACAGTATTTTAAGAATGGGTGTAGTCACACACTCAGTGTTCCTACAGTGCCGCTGACCTCAACACATCCCGATATTTCAGCAATTCCAGGGAGTTTTTGAGCAGATCTAGCTGCAAACTCACTTTTTCACATACGCACACACTGTAGACAGACCATAGGCTGCAAGGTCAACTGGAGTAATAAACAAAAGTCGCTGAAAAGGAGCCATCGTCCTTGTACGGCACTAGGTGTGTTCATATTTGTTTGCACATGCATTATGACGGTGACACAAACTCTCCATTATCAATGAAAACACATTTAAATAAAAAATAAAATAAAATGCATGGCTACCTGAAGCAAAGTGTGGTGCGTTTGAAGAAATTATTCATATTTTGAGACAACGTGGTAGGATTGTGTTTCATTTATATTTACTTAAATTGTCTATTTTTTTTGTTTGTCTGTTAATTATCTCAGTTTTTCCATCCTCATCACCTTTTGTCTTGTTGAATTGTTTCTGTGTCCTTGTAAGTCAAGCTATCTATACACTGTATTGATAGCTTGATTTATACTCTGTGCAGTATACAGTTACACGTGGTTTGACTACATAGACCAACACTGCCCCCTGGTGGTTAGATATGATAAACTTCATTGATTTCTCCACACTCCACACAATTACTTCAGTTTACGGTCAAATCAATGCATTTACAACAAATGAAATTACAGGTTACGTATAATCCTTAATAACTAAATTAATAAATAAGAGTGGTATAAGGTGGAACACAAACAATTAACTATAAAAACAAGCGAGGGATGGTTTAAGCTTTTGGTTCTGAATGAAAGTTCCTCTCATGTTCTGTATAACATCACACACAAATGAACCACTACCACACGTACCACACGCATGAATGAGCTTTATGTCTCAATGTTTGGCCAACATTTTTTTTATTTTTTTTTTTGCATGTGTGGACACTTTGGCCACTAGATGACAGTGTTCATCCACTTTATATAAAATGTTTTGGTCATGTTCAACCTCACATGCAAAATGTTTCTGCAAATCATTATAACAATACAAACATTACTATATAAATGAATGGGTACCGGCATTGGTAGAAACACATTTTTCCTCAGACTGCAAGTGTGCATGTGGTACGTATAGAGTTTCCAGAAATAAAACAATGGCTAGTCTATCAGGATCAGATCATGTGGAACTCAGTTTCGGGTCAGGACACTTCTACACCCTCTGTAGACTTCCTTTTTGGTCATACTTCTAGTATATGACTGGTTCATTTGATCCCTAGTTGCTAATGTAATTGTAATTGTTTTGAATTTAAGTAAACTAGTCTCCACAAAAGAAGTCCACTGCAGCCAGAGCCTCAGCACAGACATCTGTGTTGGCAAAAATGTGCATTAGACATATCAGCTAAACACAGGGTTAATAGAAAAGGTTTTGATGCTGTGCAGCATCATTTTATTGTTATTGCCATTTTGCAGAGGGATTTAATTTTCTGTTGGCCAAAAATTTAGATAACTGGAATGACATAATAGCATCGGTTTTTATTTTGTTGCAGTTAGGTAACTCTTACAAAATTCAGTGACACGCAGTGCGTCATGTGCATCCTTAACACCAGAGCTGTATTTGACCTCTAAGTAGTGATGAGAGGACGCCATATAAAAAGGACCTATGACCGTAGACTGCTGCAGGTCATTTAGATACCAATGTGCATGTTTTTTGTTTTCATTTCTTTTTATTTGAAACATCGCTTACTATAATCTTCAGGAGATCATGGGTTAACAGACGACAGCCAGGGAAACATGTTGTGAAAGCAGATCTGCAAAGAAAGTCTTCGGTGTTACACAACACTGAAAAGGTGGGCTCTAGTTCTGCTATGAAGAAAGGCCCGATATGTCATTTTATTACCTTTAAATAATTTACACATACTGTAGTGAAGCATCTGACATATAAGTGAAAGTATTTAATAGTGCTTCTGAAAAAATCAGAATTAAAAACCTAAACATGAAGGTAACATGAATCGGAAATGGAGGAATTTCACATTTAAATAATGCACCAGGCTGTTGTCTGTTTGTCTGGGATGTAATATTGTGCAAATGTTGATCTAAATCATTAAGTAAATCCAGCAGTATTGCATTTTTCGTGTGACATGCTATGTTTTTCAATGGGCATAGCAACATATTACATAAAGCTGAGATTTAGAGAGATGTTATAAAGTCATCTTACACAAGCGGTTATGAATGGATTTTTTTGTGCAGAGAACATCTCTTGTGATAAGGCCCGAATGATCATTTTCTACCTTTAAATTTAAAATATATATTTTCACACATGCTATTGTGTGTTTTAAAACCTATAGCTTATTTCCACAAAGGTACCTTTAAAAAATAATAGAATTATTTATTTCATCAGTCCATGCTCCTAACTGGCTTCACGTGGATGAAGGTTGTTGAATGTAACTCATAGCTGTAAGGAAAGAACACATTTAAGAGGAACTGTATCTGGGATAAAAGTATTTCTTCCACTTCCTCCAGATTTCATAAAATTTAGTTTCCAGCAACTTCATGGACAGAGTGATTTCTTTCCATTTTAGATTTCTGGAGGTCCAGGCCCCATCTGCAGCCCTTAACCATCAACAGGGAGTGTGTAGAGGTGGTTCACATCACACCTATAAGTACCAGGGTCTACAACTGGGCCCAAATATCTGGTGAAGATTGGCTTCTTGAGACCACAGTTTCTTCAACAATCAAAGAAGCCTGAAGGATGAGACATCTGACCAGGAGTAAAACAACCAACACTCTCCAGGGATAAAACATTTTACACATGTAAATTTAAACTAAATCTGATATTAACCACACATAAAAAAGAAAAACAAGTCAGGGAGTAGTGATGAGAGGACACCATAGTAGGGTAGTGTTGCATTTTTGCTTTTTATGCAACATTGCATTGTGTGAATGGGTTAATGCTGCAGCAGAAGACAATTAATTACATAAAAACTGAACAAGGTGTTACAAAATCATATTACACAAGCAGGTATGACTGCATTTCCTGGGGTTGTTTCCAGAAAGGGTTCCAAAACTCCTGCTATACCTTATATATGCTTTATAATAAAACACAACCGATGTACAGGCAAAACACACAAACCTAATTTCATCTCTTACTCACGGAAAAACGCAATAGGAAAAATAATAATAATAAAAAAGTGTAAAGTGTAATAATAATAATACTCAAGTATACCGAGAGGTCATGAGACAAACGTCAATGACAAGTAGTGTTGTGTCACATTCATACTGAGTCCGGAAGTAATCCCAGGAGGATTTATTTATTTATTTTCATTTTTTTTCAGTTTAAAGTTGTGACGCAGGTTTTTTGTTTATTTTGCTGGATGGGTGGTTTTAAGGACTTCACAGGTTCAAATGAGAGCGCTGAAATGCATCGGTTTGTCAGCTCCTCTACGTCTCTTCCGTTGTTATGAAACTTTCCAGCGCAGGTTTTGTAACCGACTCGTTCTGACCAATCACGACCCGAGTCTGCTGATCACGTGACGTTGCTTTTTTTTATGTAACAATCTGTGAGAAAGTGCGTTCACTACACTATCAACCGCCACGGCAGCCATAGAAATGTTGAAACTCGTCAACGGGAGAGAATATTCGTAACATTTTCTCTTTTTGTCGCGTTTAACATGTCGCTTCAACCGCAAGCGGCGGACGTACCGCAAGAGAGGAGCGCTTTCTTCCTCGGTGCAGACTGGGACAACGTCTCCGAGGAGGAAGAGGAGGACCACCATCAACTTATACTACAGAAAGCTAACGCGCTAGCAGCTGAAAACTGTCTCAAAGAAGCTATTGACTTGTTTTCAGCGGCTATGCGCTATGGTCCGGTGCGACCTGAACAACTAAGCACTTTCGTGGACTGCATCATCCGCAACTTAAAGAGGAAATCGACTGGGCCGGGCGGATTTACGGGCCAGAGTCGGGACAGCTCCGGGGATGACGTGTTTGACTGTCCCAACTGTCATAGCTTTTTGGGGGAACCTGTCACCATAGCCTGTGGACATTCGTACTGTAAAAGATGTTTGAATCGACGGCTGCTGTCCAAATGTAGGCTGTGCAGCGAGCCCGTCCGGGGCGAGGAGAAAGCTAACGTGGTTCTATGCGGACTTTTAGAGAAATGGTTCTCGGCCGAGCTGAAAAACTCCAAAACATTAGGTGAAGTGGACGCGCTGTGTAGGAGAAAGCGCTACCAAGAAGCAGTGTCGCTAGCAACCGAAGTTATACAGTCAGGTGAGTGTTGTTAACGTTAACGTCCGTGTTGTCAGTCAGGAGAGGCGTGTCTACTGCGCACTCTCCGTACGCGTGTCAGGAATATAATGCTTTATCGAACCGTTACTTTATCGATTTGTATGAAAGTGATACCACAACAGTCGTTGTTGTCATTGGATCCAGATGAGATATGTAGGAGTGAGCTCTACTGACCGACATTTTAGACACTACCATTATTGTCGTGTGCTGTGCCCGATACGTTGCCGTTGGCTGCTTTGTAATCTGGTGGGCCATGCTTACGAAATTTCACTGTCCGCGCATGCGCGATGTGTGCAAGTTGCATAAGGCAGGTCGTGACACACTAGGGCAAGTTTTATAACTTATCAAGGGGAGGCCATTTATATGTTGTTATTATGCTTATAACGAAGAACGGTTTAATGAAATGCTGTACAATGAGTTAAACATTCAATTTGTGGCCCGGTTTATGAGTCGAGGAAGGCTGTTGGTCCAGATAAACACTGGCTAACTCATGTAAAGTTATGTAATGAGAGAAACTAAACTAGGTTACTTATGTGAGCATGATTTGCAAGTGGGAGGAAGTTTTTTCAGTGTTCAAGTTTTTTGCAAATACAAGTTTGGACAGGAAAACACAGTATAAGTGAAAGTAAAATGGGAAAGCCTCCTTTGGCCATGAAACAACTGTTCCTCATGTAAAACATATAACCTACAGTGGAGATGGAAACATGCTGCACATCCACAGAACTGCTGCTAATTAAAAAGGACAAACAGCATGGTTACAGGCTTTTCAGTGGACATATAACCTAAAATGCTGCAGTGCATCCATAACCACTAAAATCACTTATTACTTCTCACCAGAGCCCCACGTTTATTATTCTTATTTACTTGCTTTATGCTGTTGGAGTTAAGATTCAAGTGCAACTCTCATGGCAAAAATTGGAAAACTGCCTGGACCTTCAAGTGACATAATGAGCCATGTAATATGCTGAAGCCTCGTTGACCTTGCTTGTTACTCAACCATTACCAGCAGAAATATTTAGTGAATGACCTAAATCATCTGTTACTTGGAAGGATTGGTCAACCAGCTGGCACAATATGAATGCTTTTTGTTTTATTATCAATAAATAGCAGTTTTTGAAGGACTTTAAGGCCGTGGTTGCTGCTTTTCTTAGCTGGTTAAATATGGTGTTTGAGATTTGGATTTCTGTCATTTAAAGACTCACTTTAACCTCTATTGAGGACATTTTCACAGTTTTCAGATGTTTATCTCATTTCAGAAATAAACCTTAGATGTAACCACATTTTACTGCTTAGACAAAGTTAAATCGTCAACTGCTATTTCTTGTCTCTGTATTTATATTTGGTGCGGTAGACTGCAAAAACACAACATCCATTAACAGTATATGGAAACAGGCCGCCCGTGTTCCCATTTTGTGTATCTCAAGTGGATAAAAGCAGTGAACAGCAGTGAACTGTGTGAACTCCATGGCTGTGGCTGATACCACTGTAGAGGTCATGCAGTCGTAACACCTGCTTTTGTCAGCCCTGAGAAGCAGGGCAGAAACTTCCAGCTATTTAGGGGGTGCTTCGCTGATGACACAATGACTAGACAAATTACAAGTGGCCCTGCTCATATTAACATCTGACACACATCAGAAAAATGAGCCCTAGCCTTAATGTGTCTAAATGAAAGGTAATCCATTACTGGGATTGATAGTGAGCAGTGAGCTAAAAAAAAAAAAAAAAAAGCCCATTCGATGAAGAAAGTTAAACTGATGGAACTCTTGATTGATGCACAGAATCAACAAGCAGGCTTCATCAGTCATTAACGTCTGCAAGATATATTACTTTAAAAGAAACTTGCTCACAACAAATTGCCAGAGTTTGGGTAATTATGTGGATGTCAAATGTGTGATTTTAATGCAGCCTACTGCAAAATGAACATGCTGTATGTGGCCATGTTTGGGCTTATTTTTTTCAGCATGACTTAGTTATTGTTTTATAAAAAAAACAAAAACAAAGCTTTTATTATTCTTCTATGATGGTTAAGCTGCATGTCAGGAGTTGAAGTTGTTCTTCCCTCTAGTGACAAGTATAGCAGCAATATAAAATTGCTCTTTCAGGCTTATGCAACTTATTTTGGCTTACACAGTTTGTAGAAAATTAATGACACAGTTAATGTATAATTTGGGGTTGTCACTTCATGATTCTTGACTTCCAGGAAATCCTCTCTGTTGGGGTAAACACTACTTACCTTTACAATGAGAAAATTTCCCCTGTAAATTATAGACACTATAATATCTGTGATTGCTATGGTGTTACCCATATGATGTATGATATTAACCAGCTACTGAAAGATTCCCATGCTTTGCTTGCCTGTATTGGTAATGATTCTTTTCCCTTTCCTGTTACTAATTTCCCATGCAGATCCAGATAGGACAGCGGTGGTGCGACTGTCGAGATCGGAGGCGTACATGGCTCTTAAACAATATAGTTTGGCTTTGGACGACACAGAAGTCTGTCCCAGGTCGAGCTGTTCTGCTGAAGTAGGTCACTCCAAAGTAATAATAGAAGTAAAATAAATGAATGCCAATAATAACCGTAGTTTTACAGCACCTTCCACACACAGAGCTTTATACAGTTGAACCAGAATTAAACCATAAATATGACAAATGCTACATTTCCATTGTGATTACACAAAAGTCAGTGCCAGGCAGTTTGTTGGTGCCACATCGTTGGTGGCATTGCCAGGCTGTGTAGGCACACTCACCCAACTGCCTTTTACTTATTAGAGTCTGGCATGTGTTCATCTGTTAGACAGTCTGTGCCGATGGATTGGTCAGCCAGCGATTACTAGGAAAAGGCGTATTTTAAGATGGCTTCCCTAGAAGCCTCAGACCTGGACTGTCTTATTTGTAGTGATGTTGGATTAAAGTTGCAAGGTAATGACTTGTAATTTGTAGGTCAGTTTGCAGATTCCAGGTTAATCGTTCATTTGTTCCATAATAGAGCTGTTTACATCAACTGGATCAATGTCTTGGCATCTGATTTCACTAAATCATAATCCAAGAATAGGTTCTGGTGATCCCATTTGTTTGTTTGTTTGTTTATGAAGGGTACTTATTAGAGCCTTGTGTTATTTTTAGTGTTGTATAAAACGACTTCTCTCTGGGTAAACATGTTACAAAAGAGTTGCCTGACTTATGAAGGTTTTCTAAACTGAAACCAGGAATGCATGGTTAGGTCAAAGCTATTAATGACAATTACATCACAAATGTCTGCATTTAACCCTGGGATATAATTATTGGTAGTAAAACAATAATCAAAGAAACTCATGTCATTGACATGTACTCTGATATTCTTTTATAAAAACATCCAGCTCTAGCTTGTGTTGTTTGTGAGCATACATGCTGTAGTGAAATATTCTAAGCATGAGAAATATCCAGAGTATGCTGATACAGAATTCAAAGTATTTTTTCTCTGTGATGCTCTTAGGCTCTGTTTAGGAAAGCCATGGTGCTGCATGAGATGGGCCAAGTGGACGAGTCTCTCCAAGTCTTCCTCCGCTGCCTGGCTGTTGATGAGGACTTCCCCTGTGCTAAAAGACAAGTGGAAAAGGTGAGAAAGCTACGATTAGTCTGCTTGCTCGGTGGGAAAGCTATGTTTGACTTACGATTTAAGTTGAGGTCAGATTGTAGTCATCATTGCTTTAAGGAGTCACGGTACATATATGTGTCCCACTTCTTTGTTTTATTGGGAACATACAGCTGGCTCGTAATGACCATTATTGCACAAAGCCGTTTGTCCTTTTTTACGTATAGCACCTGCTCTTATACTACATTGCCTTAATGGTCTCTTGTCATGGCAGGGATCTTAAAATCAAACTCAAGCGTTATGGTTTAACAAACTGTTAAAATTGGAAACATGATAGTCAAGTTATTTTATAAGCATCCCTATGAAAAGTCTTGACTTAATGAATTGTCCTGTAGTGACAAGATTATTTTGTCTTGTTTATTTTAAGTGACTCAAGAAAGTCTCCAATATTAATCAAAAAAGTGACTCAAAATAAAACTTTGTTCTCCCACTTTCTCAGCTACAAACATGCTCCATTCTTTTTTTTTTTTTTTATCTTTCTTGGATCATCTGTCATGGAATTGCATAAGTAGTTAGTGGGACAGGTCTTGTGACTCGGCTTGTAATCATGTTAGAACAGCTAATTAGACAGGACACAGCATTGTAGTTACATAAGTGACATGCAGTTAATTATTGTTCGCAGTGCTAAACACACTCTCAGAATTGTGGGACAGTTCATGGCTGTTTTGCATCACAACATTCTCGTATTGTCATCATGTCTGAATCATCAATGCGTTAAATTGATTAGGCTTGTTGTTAAGGGCTGCTGGTTGTGTTGGCGTCTTATCTAAGTTCCTTATCCTTGTCATCTGACATCGATCTGCTACAGGGTGAGAGCTGGACAGTGTGCACCAACAGACCATTGTATCAAGATGGCGCAGTTTATAAACTCACATATGGTCTCAGCAGCCTCCTCCATGTCAAAATAATCACAGCCTCCATCCTAACCTATGGGCTTGGCATATTGTTACACGTATATATATATATATGTGTGTGCATATTACACTGTCATAGGGCTGACTTACATATTATATGATAAATATGCAAATGTAGATTTAAAAAAAGGACTGTTTATATTTCCCTTTTCCTCACACTGTGGTTGATGTAATGATTGAACCATCTTTGTGTTGTATATGTGCCCAACAATGACAGAATGAAGGACAATAAAGTTCTCTGCCTATCATGTGTTGGAGCATCTGGCATCATAAACATACTTAGAACATATTTTTTCCCTCTCAGATGTGAATACTTGTGCACAAGTTGATAATACTTCAGCTACCATCAGTGCTAACGCTCTAATTCTAATGATGCATTTCTGAGGGAAAAATGCAGATGAGTTCATTAAGGAACAGCTCTCCTACATGTTTAATTTGATGAACACTGCCTAGGTTTTGTGGTTAGACTGTATTTTAAATGACAGCAAGACTATGATTTATGTATTGCATTATTTGTCTTGGGTGACCCTGGTGTCTCATGAGACATTTTGTAGTTCTGCTTTGATTACAAACCAGTTGCTTTTTGCAGATCTTGTGTGACCTGCTGTCACCGGCTGATGAGAATGTCAAGGTTGGCCTGAGAGAAACGACGCAGAACTCGTTGCCTCACTTGCGTAGTAAAACCATTGTGGCAGATGATCATGCTCCAACACAGAGCGCCGTCCAAAGACAACACCAACACCAGGTCCGTGCTGCCTCTGCTCACCATCTGGACAACCAAGAGGTACTGGCACACTGAGCTATGATACGTAAATCTTGAATTGACTCAATGCATTTGTGGCGTCACCATATAAGGATCAACTGTCGTCTTCTTACCCTAAGTTTTCTGTCATTATCCAGAAACGCTGTGAGAGTGTGGAGCGCCCGGGACTAAGCCGCGCTCATTCACTACGAGTGCATGGCTCTGGTAGCGGTGAGGAGGGGCTTAAGAGAGTTTACTCTGCACCTCAGCTAGGGGACCAGGAGAAAGGGAGTCTGCTGAAGAGGAAACTATCAGTGTCGGACATAGAACCATGTGTTGTGGACAGTGGAAGTAGCAAGCACAAAAAACAAGGTGAGTTCTTCTTCTGTATTTTAATTTAAAACTCAAGTCAATTCTGCTTCTGTTGAACTCAGATAGTAGTAACACATTTTGTTTTTTTATTTGCTGGAACATAGTATGCATTTTGCAGCCGTTGATGTTTTTTTGTGCTAACATCATGTGTAAAATAACATGTCAGCTGATGACTTGGTACAGCGTGTAAGTATAAAACTAATAAAATGCTTTCTTCTATTTTGTCAACTTCAGGTGTGGCAAAAGGCTCCAAACAACAAACCGCCAAAGCTAAAACCTGCAGAAGTGTTCCTTTGGATCTGCTGGACTCCAATGACCTAGAGTGTTCTCTCTGCATGAGGTAAGGACATACTTGTACACCTCATGTACACACCTCACTTTAGCACTAAATAGCCCGAACTGACTGTCGCTTCGCTTTGACCAATACAGATTGTTTTACGAGCCTGTGACTACACCATGTGGGCACACCTTCTGTAAAAACTGCCTGGAACGCTGCTTGGACCATACACCCCAGTGTCCCCTCTGTAAAGAGAGTCTAAAAGAGGTGAGAGAACAGTCTTAACTTAAATCTGGATATCAGTCTTAGTTAGCTACCATTGTGCTAATTAAAGTATGTGCTCATTAATTCATGTTGTAATTGTTGTCTTGTCTCTCCAGTATCTAGCATGTAGGAAGTATATGGTTACAACTGTCCTGGACACGCTCATCAAACAGTATTTGAGTCAAGAGTATGCAGAGAGGACTAAAACTCATCTGGAGGAGACCAGGGAGCTTTCTGAGTAAGCAGCATTTCAATTGATTTATTTCTGCCCATCACGTGGTAAAGTCTGATGCTTGTCATCAAGTGTTGCTGCGTGAAGAAGATTCAAACTGGTTTAAAGGTCCTGAACTGACTCGCTCTTTGCTCCCCTCTTTTAGCTTGACGAAGAATGTGCCTATCTTTGTGTGTACCATGGCTTACCCCACTGTGCCTTGCCCCCTGCACGTCTTTGAGCCCCGCTACCGCCTCATGATTCGCCGCTGCATGGACACAGGCACGCGGCAGTTTGGGATGTGCATCAGTGATCCCCAGAAAGGGTAAGCATGCACAGAGACACTTGGTAGAGATTTGGGAGAATTACTATGTAGAGACCTGTAGACAACATCGGTCATTAGTAATGAAAGCAGTTCCTTAAAGTATTTACAGTTTTAATTCACCGCTGTTCTTACTGTACATAGAAATTCATTTAACGGACATCACTTCACTGAAACAATCTGCCAGAGCCACATTGTCTAAATGAATCACTACATCCACCCCTGCAGGTTTGCAGATTATGGCTGCATGCTGATCATCAGGAGTGTCCATTTCCTCCCTGATGGACGTTCAGTAGTGGACACCATCGGAGGAAAGCGCTTCCGGGTCCTTTCTCGGGGAATGAAGGACGGTTACAGTACTGCTGACATCGAGCACCTGGAGGACAGTAGGGTAAGAACCACAAAGACAATTATTTTTGTTTAAGTCCCAAGTTTTGATTTGAGGTTGAGTGTTGTATTATGCATCTACATCTACCACTTAATCAACACTAGATATTTTAGCTATTATAGACAGATACTGGTCTCTCAACTTATTCATTTTTGTCTGTTAGGTGGAGAACAGTGATGAACTGGAGAGCCTGCAAGAACTGCATGATGCAGTGTATGAGCAAGCCCGGGTCTGGTTCCAAAATCTCAAGATCCGCTTCCACAACCAGATCCTGCAGCACTTTGGACCAATGCCAGAACGAGAAGCTGATATCCAGGTAGAACTCAGGCACAGTTTATATGTACTGCAGAGATACATATTCTTATGTTTCTAAATATATTAAATTACATAAAGTTTATATTTACACCGAGCTTTCGGCTTGTTAAACTAGAAATATGTTGTATTAAGCTGCAGAAGCTGCTAGACACACACGATTGCACTTTGCTGCTATAGTGGAAGTGTCTCTTGAGGATCCAGCATGAGAAACAGTATATGTGGTATTTGTCATTTTATACTGTTTGTCTTGCAGGTCAATTTGTAAAAATGCAGCAGAGAGTTGGCAGCTGAGTTCACAGTGGGGTGGAGTGTAGATTATTTTTTATTTCTGCTGAACAGAAATAATAATTGTATTAACATTGGATTGTAAATCTTGCATTACTGATAGTGGAAGACAAAGTTCTTAGTCTGTAAGTGCATCATCTTATGACTCTTCCCTTTTGGTTAAACGTGCATTGCCATGGATTCACCTGCCTCAAAGGTCCTAATACCGGAACTCCGTTATTGTGTGCGCTTTAGCTTTGGCTCTGGCTCAGGACTTGCAGCCTGCAGCGCTGAAAAGGATTACAGCTCCGTTCTTAGGAAGCCACAGGGCGGAGTCTTTTGACAATATAGGCTAAAGAGCTTAATGGGGGCTTCATAGCTAATCCCACTGGCCGTGTTTCGTCAGAACGTTGTCATGTAAAGAATCCCCAACTCTACCACGTGCACACTAAAAAAACAAAACAAAGCAGACACCATGATTTTGTTTTGTAATCTGCCTGCACAGCAGTTCTCAGTTTTATGGCCAGGGCAATGAAATGTACCACAGACATCATTCTCTTCAAATCCCTCCAAGTGTTAAGCACATTTTATAACTAGCTCAGACTTTCTAACTCCCAAGAAACTCTGACGCTGTCAGGATTGCCTTGTGCAGATTACTGTAAATGGTCATTAGTATTTTACTCACGCCACTGTCAAAGGCTGACTAGTTCGGTAAATCATCAGTAAAGTAACTGAAAGACTGTCAAACATATTGGAAAGCTAGAACTCAAAAGCCGCAAGAGGTCTTCATAAATTGTTGAATGTGCTATAGCTGGCTTGGTACCAGAACATTTTAAAATACATATATTTATATCAGCAGATTAGTGATTTCTGGAACTACTTACAATTGTTTTGGTTCACTCAGCACATTCATCTGTGAGGTCATGGCTGCGTTATCCTGACCTGCAAGCCACCCCACTCACCCAAACCCTGGGTGCTGCATAAAGTGAATGCATTAAAAAATCCAAAACACTTGTGAAATTTATATAACTGACAATGCAAAGCTTTTTACTCACATGGAATAACTGGAATAACATTATTTATTTCCACAAACCTGTAAACGCAGTCATGTCTTATTTCAGACACGATATTCATACTGATGTGTTCTAGGCAGCAAGATGACTTTCACTTGTCATTAGTTAGCTCACAGATGATGACTGAAAATATACTTTGAGTTTTGAGAAAGTGTTTTGGTTTTGAAGGCAGTTTGCACTCTGTCTCCGTTTTTCTAGGCAACTCCAAACGGTCCAGCCTGCTGCTGGTGGCTGCTGGCTGTCCTGCCTATCGACCCTCGCTACCAGCTCTCGGTCCTCTCCATGACCAGCCTCAAAGAACGCCTGGTGAAGATACAGCACATCCTCACATATCTCCAGAGCATCCCCAACAACTAGAGCTTCCCCACAGCAAAACAGCCTTTGGACTTTTTGAAGTGACATTTAAGAACCCCCCCCCCCCCCCCTATCAGCATCTCACTCACCAGCGTTTGTTTCTACAGCCAACTGTCTGATCATGTTTCTCTTACAGCTACAAGACTCCACATTGTATTAAACACACACCACATCAGTGTAAAGTTGCAACATCCTTGAACTGTGGATCATTTAAACCAGAGATACAGTGTAGCCAAACCACCTCAGGGTTGTTTGTAATCACAAAAATGATTTAAAATAAAACAAGACAGAAACATGACATCAGTCGCTGAAAAGTTCTAAAGGACAGTTACTATTGCACTGGGTTTTGTGGATGGTAGTGTATCTTACAATCACTTGAGTGTCCCTTTTTGTGTGTAGTACATCTGAAACTGAGGTGAAAAGCTTTGAATGTGTTAGAATGTATTTTTTTGTTTTGTTTGTTTTTTTTATGTGGTGAAACCAGCGAAAAGAGGTTTGGTCTCCTAGAAGGCTTATTTTATATATGGAGAGGATGACGATTCTCTGAAACAAAATCCTAAATGCTGATAATCCAATAAGTGACGGGAAAATAATACTATACTATTTAAACAGCACTTTAAAATGACGTTTGTTGATGACATGTAGTCTGGTTTGGAGGATCCATTGTAAAGAGATAACACTTTGCTGTGTGGAACTAAAATGCTCCTCCACAGCATGTGTACCAAACACTGATAAAAGTATTAACTCCTTTCTGAACATCATGTTTTCTTATCTTTCTTCTCACTGCTCCCACATACTTACCATGCAAAGCGCACAGCTTCCATTACTGCCTCTACAAAGTGGCAAATTACTTCATGTTGAACACACGAGACAGACTTTCTTCCTATCTTTTGAGTTACTTCCAAGTTCACCTGCAAAGAGTTTTCATTTTGTCCCATGACTTTGGAGGTTGTTGCTTTCTTAAAACACTTCTTCCTGTGACAACCTCAGGGTCGGCCCTGTCATCTCTTCTGTGTGTGGCTCAACCGTAAAAAAGCTTCTTCCAAATGTTTTGTCTGTCCTTGGCCGGAGAGTCTGCTGGAGTGTGAGGATTGTGCAGTGAAGGTGTAACAATTGTTATAATTTGTCCTTTGAACCAAAACAACAAAAAAATTGGCTTCCCATTCAATTAACTGAAACTGAATTAATATATAAATACAAATATATTTGTACATTCTGACCATGAAATTGTATTACTCGTTTTAAAGGGGTCTTGCAATGTTATAACAAATCAAAGCCAGAAAAAACAGCATGTATATGGCAAATGGGGGAGCACTGTTCCTTAAAAGCTGCTCTTAATCTGCGAGGGGGAGAGAGGACTGCCTTTGCCTTACACCATCTTTGCATTGTGATCTAAATGACATAATG